>CM040092.1:2356112-7356112 GCA_022496805.1 Pohlia nutans | reverse complement strand
ATGGGAAAAAAAATTAAATTAGTGAAAAATATCTCTAATGTTTTTTTTAAATGTTCAAATTGGTATTTGCTATTGAGTGCTAAAAAAGAATTCACAAGAAAAAGAATATAAAGAGGTGAAAATGATGCTCAGAAACAAGAAGAGCGCATGGTCTTCTGGGAGTTAAACGCTCGGGGAAGTCACTTAGTGTAAATTTTGGTATACATGAGCAAACAAAGTTAGGGTATTTAATGGGGGCTATGAAATAATTGGAATATTATACTATTTACAATATATGTAGGGTATATTTGTGGTATATTATAGAAATATTCATAAAATATTCCCTATTTGGTTTTAAAACACCCTATATTACTTCTAAAAATTTATAATTTTTATCTCAAATGAATAAAAGACACCCTATATTTTTTCTCTCATGGTTTCTAAATTTTTGATAGTGACTTCTCCGAGGTTATACATCCACACTATAGTTACCGGGTCAAACCTGATCTATTCCTCATATTTTAAAATATTTATATTTTTTGGTGTTTTTCCCATATATTTATTATCATAACAATTTACCCTCATTTTTTCATAATTGTGTAAATATAAATTTTTTTTTAATATTTTTCAAAAAAATATCTTGTAAAAATCATAGTAATTTCAAAAATGTTTAAAATAGTATGAAACTTTTAGGGAAAATGTAAATAATAGTGATGAACAACAAGGTGTAGGTGGTTTGCTTCTCGAGCTTACATAATAAGAAATTCGATAGAAAAACTTTTCCTTTAGTGTGTATTGGAATTTTAGTGCTTTGAGCTTTAAAGTGTTGTATAAACCGCAATTTTAACAATTTTGAAGAGTGTGAAATTGGACTAGAAAGTAGAAGGTTGCCCTTACACTTTCTTAAGTGGAACCATTTAATTTGAAATTAGGAACTAGGTTAAAATTAGAGTTTGACTAAAAAACGACCAAATATGGCCTCATATGACTCTTTGAATGTTTAGTTCTTAATTAGTGCTAGGGTGGGAATGGTACGGCATCTTTCTTTAGAATGAAACCTTGGATAGTGATTCATTTTAACCCCTAAAGGACCATAAAGTCCGAATTGGACTTTCTATTTTTTAGCACTTTTGAATAGGAACTATTGTACCTGGCAGTCAAAATTGGCAACTCACACCTAATATTTAGTTCTTTTACCAAAATGATGCAAATGTTCTCTAAGATTTTGTGGACACTTTTAGTTACTTGTATGAATCCTAGAGGTTACCCTTAACCCCTTAAGGACCAAGTGTCTATCTAGGACATTCAAAGTTTGGGTAGGTTCTCACGGTGTCAATTTTTTATCTTCATTTTTTGTAAAACATTATATGAATTTGGTATGTAAGTATGTTGATACAAAAATGGAGATCCAATTTTGTTTTGGTTCCAACTTTGTAAGTGGAAGTTATGAAGAGAAAAATGATTTTTTTGGAAGAATGGGTAGTTCGGGCAGGGCTTAAAATAAACCTTAAAAATTATTTTTTTGCATCTCTAAGTGTAGGATCTTGCTTTAGACTACCAAAAGAATGCATGGTAAAACTTTCATAGCATTTGACTGTAGAGATTGCAAATTTATAGCGTTTGAAGTGAAAAGATGAAACAACAATATTTTTTGACTTTTTTTTATCGTCTTTTTAGAGATGGAAAAAAAAATTAATTAGTCAAAAAAATCTTTAATTTTTTTAAATGTTCAAATTGGTATTAGCTGTCAAGAGCCAAAAATGAGTTCACAAGAAAATGAATAGAGAGAGGTGAAAACGATGCTCAAAAACAAGAAAATCCCACAGTCTTTTAGGGGTTAATCCCTAGAGGATCATGTCTTTCTTGGTAGTTTTGATTTAGTCTTATTTGAAGTTTCTTTTCTTGTTTTTTTAATCAACACGTGCAATATTCTTCACTAATTTTAGTGATATAAAATTTGGTCTTATGTGAATTATATTTTTCACAATATAATCGACTAAATTTGTCATTTTAAAATCATGCATCTTTGGTCCTTTAGGAGTTAAAACAAGGCATCAAGGTTAGTGCTAGGGTGGAAATGGTATGGCATCTTTCTCTACAGTGCCATAACAATAACATTGTTGCATGTCATCCGTAGCCATAAAATTGGTACTTATTCAAAAACAATCCATGTCACCGTTTTTCATAATTTGTTCATGAAATTTTTCAAACTTCAAGAATATCAAGTCTAGTCTTTGTTCCACTTCTTGATTTTTAAAAATATCACATATTGAGCACTTTATTTCATTTTTAAACCTTGTGGGTCAAAATTTGACTTTCATCTTAGAACACAAAACCTATCAAATCTTCAAAATAATACTTTTTTGAGGATTTTTTTGCGCAATGTAGTTATCCATTGTGAAATTCACCATCCACTAAAGATTTAGATTATTTGAAATAATTTTATGGTTATAATGATTTTTTAATCTCATTCAAACCACAAAATTCACAAGGAAATATATGTATTGGAATTTTTAAAGATTAAAGATGACTCGTAATCAGTGAGTCATCAACTATTAATGGCTCATTGACATGACCATAGAAAATATCATGTGAACTTAGAAATATCAACAATAATTTGACGAACTAATCACGAGATTAACAAATGTCACAGTAATCCAATTGAGAATGTCTAGAAGATCTTCAAAGATTTTGTACATCATGGTCCAAGTATTGCCCAAAAGTTGGAGGAGTTGAAGCAAATTCTTAAATGTGAATCGAATTTGATCAATCTCCTTGAGTTGTGTCCATCTACCCTTCTAGATTGGAAGCACTGATTAAAACACAGGGTGGACACACAGGTTGGAAGATTGGTCAAGTTTGATGATCATTAAATCACTTTTGTGTGTGGGAGAAGTATAGACAATCAAATAGTTATAGAGCTTGAAGTAGTCAAATGTAATAGGCAACAATCAATATTCAACTGCAATCCTATGAAAATCTGCAACTTTTTTGAATTTTCTTCTAACTAGAAAGTTGTTTTTTTTTTTTATGTTATTAACTTCCAAGTCCAATTGGAACTTTAAAATCTTCTAGAAATCATTTTAAAATGAATTTATAAGGTCAAACACCAAAAAAACTGAAAATTTTCACCAAAAATCAATATTCTACTTGAAAAGTAAAACTTGGTATGGTTGATTATAGTAGTGCAAGATAAGTATAAACTGATTTTTTTTTAATAAAATACAAATTTTGTGTCAATTTAGATCAATTTTCACATTGGTGAGTAAATGACGTACCAATCTTTTTGTTAGGGCACTGTACAGTGAAACCTTGGACAATGGTTCATTTTAACCCCTACTAGACTAAGAAGCCCAATTTGGGTCTTAATTATTTTAGCAGTTTTGAATAAGAACTACCGCTATACATACACTTCATTTTGTTTAAAATTATTTGTTTTTTGACCAACACATGCAATATTCTTCCATGATTTCACTGATATCAAATTTGGTTTCATCTTAATTGTATTTTTCATAATATAAATGATTGTATTTGTCATTTTAAACCCATGAATCCATGGTCCTTTAATCCTTTAGTGCCCAAGGTAGTTATGAAGAAACCACAGTTTTTTTAGTGATGTTTTTTAAAAAAAATCTCTGCTAAAATTAGGGATACCATTAATATTATTCAATCGTATAAATGTAAGCATAGCTTAATGAAACAAGTGTCGGTTAAATCTTGGTAAGATCGGACCGTTGGATTGGAAGATTATAGTATGTCTTTGAACCGTATAATGTACACTCTAAAATGAGATTTTGGGGGGTGTGTGACTTCAAGGTTAAATAGAATTTGGGTTAAATTTTCAAAAATAAAAGTGAAGATGTTCAACAATGATCTGTGCCAACACCTCTCCATTGCAATCTTTCATGTCAAAAACGGACTCATACATAATTATTGTGAATTTTGTAAGTGAGAGTGACTTATCCATGTACGGTTTAGGACAAAGTTTATACGTTAAAATAATAAAGGAGCTGGTACATTGATCAAGATCGGACTACATATACTAATGGAACATGAACAAAAGAACACAATCCAAAAAAGAATACAAGATAACAAACTTCCAAACACAAGATATACCACATAGTACATTTGTTGTATTTGTAAGTATTTGTTGTCTTTTGAGCTATTTGCAATATTTGGTGTTTTGTACATAGGTATTTGGATAGCTAAGAAATTCAAATTTCAAATTTTCTTTTTGCATCATCTGCAGAATCAAAAGTTACACTTCTGAACTTCAGACATCGGACTGAGATGGTTCACGGATTTTACAGCATTTCATTTTCTAGTGATCAAATGACCACTTAGTGGTTACCTAGGCACTAACGGGTTAACAATTAAATGTCCATTTGAAGTCCACTACTTTTCATAATGGCTTTTATTCATTAATTTCACTGAGAACCATGCAATACCAATACAACATTAGTTAGTATTTGCTACTTATGTCAAGGTATCTCCAATAGTAGTGCAACAAATATTCCAATAGTTGGATGAAAAGTTTGCAATAAATGTTAAGACCTACCCCCAAATCTTTTTTGTAAGCAATTTTGGTGAGGCCAAAATCTCCTCTGAATGCTATTTTCTTTTCTCTTTTTTCTTTTAGAGTTAGCAAGTTCACTTGTCATAATAAATAATATCCTTTTTTTTGTTTTTGCATACTACGAGACTTGCATTGGTTGAAACTATGTTTAGTGAGAGTGAACAAGAGGCCTGCCCTCTAAATTCAACAACAAATTTTACTTGTTGATGAAGTTTTATTGCACTAGTGGACATGCCATTAGTTATGAAAATTGTCTCCAACAAGCTCGTTCTTTGAGCATGTCTAAAGGCTAGAGATTTCTTTTCATCCTTTCTTTAGATTTTTTTGTGCTATTTACTTACTATCCACACTAATTTATACAATAATTAAAATGATTTTGAGTTTCTATTATGTATCCATATAATCTTTCCAAATTTTTTATCGAGGTCATATTATGGCATTTTTGGGGTCTAAATTATATTCAATAATATATCCTATTACTCTCTTCATTTCATCTACCTCCAAATCAAAACACAAATGATTTAATATATATATAACTCCAAAAAAAGTACGAAATGTAATCCTTATTGGTTGGGGCGTCATAGGTTATAATTGGAACCCTTTGTTCCAACTACACATGTCACCATTGGTGTCCTAATTATAACACATAACGCTCCTCCAAATGAAGATTACCTATTAGATTTATCCAATAACTTATAGAGAGTGGTGTTGGTGACCCTTGATTCCTCCAAAAAAGAGTGTGAATTTGGAAAATAGAACCTCGGTTTTTCTCCAAAAACTAATTGAGGTCGTGAAATCGATTTGCTGAAAAATATGCATGTTTTGAGTTTGGTCTTGTGTTTGGTAATAGCAAAGAAGATCAGCCAATTTGAGGCCAAAAAATAACTTCCTAACAAGAACCTCACATCCATGCAAATGTAGATGTGTTTGTTGGTCTTTGTTCCTTTCACTCCCAAATGTCAGAGACCTCCATATTTTATTTCTAGGTTGGTCTTTCATTCTATTTCTCAAATAAAAGGCCAGTTAGTGTTTCTCTTATTGTCTACAAAAGCGGGGGGGGGGAGGACCTATGTTTTCGGGATTTAGTTAGCGCATAACTCTACTAAGTACGGCTTTCCATAGAGAGCTTGAAATTTGCACGGTGTTGTCATGTGGGTACCTCCTCATATGTTTAGATGGTAGGAAGAATAAACTTTGAGATGCATGTTGAAAATTGACTTCCAGTCTTCAATTGCAAAGTTGAAAAACAAGACCGGAAGCTTGGAAACTTTATTCAAAAGTTATGAAGTATGCTATAAACACTTGACTACTCAATATGTTACAACCTCCAAAGCACTCAATTAATTTAAGCTACATCCCCCAAGGCATGTTCTGTCAAGCTAGTAATTGTAAATGACATCACCATGAAGGTTCAAGCTCTTCATGGAAAGCCGTCCTACATAGGTCTGATAAGGAACCTAATATGTTGGAGTGTAGTTAGAAGTTGTTACTTATTTTTTTATGAATATTATTTTCATTTTAATATCCCTACAATATGATTATTTTAAAACATATTTAAAAATAAAAGCTTGTTGGAGGTTATAACCCCTAAAAGCCCAAGGGGTATTGGACAAAACATAGATGTGTTATAATATGTGCCTTCCGTATGTTTGATGAAGTTTGGTTCAATAGACAAAATGTAGGGCATCATCTCTACAAATTTTCTGTTCCAAAAATAACTTTAGATTTTTTTCAATGAATTTTAAAACACTATTCTTTGAAAATTCGTATAAACTAAAATTTTCACTTTTAGAGTTCAACATTTAGCACGATTGGTCAAAGTTAGTTATTTTTATTGTAAACTTCAAAAAAGAAAAAGAAATGATGGAGGGAACATCATTACTTTCTCCAAATAGCAAATTTTATAACACTAAGACAATGTTGAGGTGATCCACTTTGAAATTTTTTCCCAGGTGGAGTTTAACTCGGATTGACGTATTTCAAATTCCGTTGAAAAGTAGACTTGATGTGGTATTTTAAGATATTTTTAATTTTTCAAAAATATATTTTATCCGAGCAGCCCATTAGATTCGGGCAGCGACCAGAAAATGGTAGTTTGAGCTATTAGGGGTTAAAATGAGCAGTAGTGCATTTCTTTAGTACATGTTGTTATATTGTAAAATACAACATGATCTGCTACAGGTATTATATATTTATATTGTTCATCAATACAATTTTTAAGGATCAATGTCAACACTTAAATAGTTTAGAGTGATCATCAGTGATGGATAAAGAGGTCATCAATTATAAGGAGCTGGAAAATTGATGTCTGTGTCCCTGTTGTCCACAATACATTTTTTTATCTCAATATAAAATACACCAGACCTCGTTGTGTATTAGAGTGACATTATAGAAGTACTTGGGGTCGCAATTGGTAGTTAGTAGAAAGGGTGGTCTAAAACCCTTTTCACACATATCAAATTTTTTATTATCATATTTATATGCAAATCCTTGTAATTTGTCAAGGGACACTATTTTTCCTCACTTTGAATGAATTGTGATAAAAAAACATCAATTACCTGTAGACACTAAATACGCCATTCAGTGTAGTGAGTATTACAATTTGCACCTCATGAATTGAGGCAAGCTTCCAAAGCAATCCATCTGTCACTAAAAAGTAAAAACGATAGATGGTTTCCATTGACTTTTAAAAAAGAATAAAAAGTTCCCATTGGCCACTAGAAAATAGCAATATATATTTTCAATACACTTTTATAAGATTTAATTCATTTCTGAACGCATCTAAGTTTGGATTCACCCAAAATTTGGTGTTGCTAGAAAGAGATCAATGAAATGCATGTTGCTATTACCTCCACACGTGCATCTGCATATCAACAATGAGTCCATTCCATAAACATTATCAATGGAACATCTCAAACCGGTTCTCCAACTCTAATTGAAATAAATACAATTATAATATATTTAAAAAATATTTAAAAAATAAAAATCATTCATGAACCTTGGTTAGGACATCAATACCTTCCCTTTGTCCACATTCCCTCAGCCTTGTCCATGTTGTCATTAGTTGTATGAAGCCCCAAACAAAGCCCGAGTTTATTCGTTTTTAAATGAATTAATTATTTTCAAGGTGGTAGTAGATGAGTATAATAATTTAGGTAAATAAGAAGACATACGGTTAGAAAAGCAGTTTTTTAAAAATTCTAAAAGACCGAGTGGCATTCTTTAGGCAATGTAGCAGTTTGTATCATCCAATTTCAATTTTATTAAAAGCTTTGTTTTATTTTTTTTTCCACAAAATATGTTGTTGAAGAGTAACTTTCAAGATGAATTAGTTTTCACAACATTTGACCAAAAGTTTGGAAACTTATGGTGTGAATAGTGGTTTTGTTCTTATTTGAACAATACGGGCAACATGTAAAAAAAAATGATTTTTTTTCTCTTGTAGTATAGATTAGTTCATATAAAATCTTTAAGTGTTTCCATTCACATTATTAAGGTGAAAGGTATGACACATTTTATTTTGCAAGGAATCATGAAATCTCTTAGAAAAAATTATTTGTTTTTTAATCCAATTTTATCAAAAAAAAATTATTTTTTATTTTTTATTTTTTATTTTTTATTTTTTTTATTTTTTTTTGCAGATGATGTAAATGGCTTGCAACAGCTTTTTTAGTGCCGAAAGTAGCACATTTCGATTGCATGTTAAATTTATTAGCAATTTAATATATATTTTTCATCTTCTACTTCTTTTCACATAATGATTTTTTAAAGGATGACAATAAGAAAATTAAAATTGTTTGAATGTTTATCATAAATTTTCAATTCAAATCTTTACCTTATATGCCTTCTTTCTTAGTTTGGTTCTATTCTAACTTATATACCTAACTTATATGCATTCTTTTTTATTATTTTTTAGTGTTTACTTTCTTTAGCATCTCTAAAATCATAATGTCAACAAATCTTTTTCCAATCATTAACGTTAAAGCTTTTAGGGAACAATGTGTTTGTCATACAACTTGACATAACATAATAGAGCAATTGGAGCCAACACCCTTTTGCAATGGGACCACAACCTAATTACAATTAAAAACTAAGTTTACGTGACAATGACACGGTAGTCCCAAGATCAATGAAATACAAATGACATTCCTTTATTACTTGGCTAAGTGAAGATTCTCTTTCAATCCAGTTTTCAAAAGGCTGCTCCATTGCATTGTTCTATGTACAACTTCAACACTTGCATATTATGTTAAAGAATTTAGTTGATATTCTACAAATAAATAAAGTATATATACTATACGATCTACGATCTACGATCTACTATCTACTGTCTACGGAATATGGAATACGGTCTACGGTCTACGGAATACCGTTTTTGTCTTCATCATCGTGGCACATCTGACACTGTATCACATAAACTGCAACCAAACCCCCCGCCACAAGAGACCCCACCAAGAAGCTGTACACGGCGTTAGTTCTGGTCTCGCGCGCCCGGGCTCTCACGTCACGAAGGACGCTCCCCCTGTGCTCTCCTCACCTTTTGCTCACGGTAAGTCTCATGCTCCGCTAATCCGCTCCTACAACTTTCCTGCAGGATATTCAATTTTAGGTCGCGGATATCGTTAATTTTCGTCTCTTCAATCATTCAATATGTAGGAGTGTGCTTTCGATTGGCAACGGAGCAAGAAGAGGGAGCGACGGGAAGGGAAGGGAAGGGAAGGGAAGGGCAGAAAAGGCACCACCGGTGGATTACCGTAGCGTCAGGGTGAAGTGTGTTTGTTTTCTTTATTGGAGGAGGCATTGGAGTTTCGTTAAGGGACTGAAAGAAAGAAAGAGAGATTCGATTGAAGGAATTAGTGTTGTGGCGGTTTTGTGATCGCGCGCGAACGAACGAACTGCCGTTTGTTGCAATTGAAGCGGGAGAGGGAAGAGAAAATTCGGTTGAGTGTTGTATTGGTCGCGAGCGAATAAACGAACGAACTGCCGTTTTGTTGCAATTGAAGCGGGAGAGGGAAGAGAAAATTCGGTTGAGTGTATTGGTGAAAGGTTTGATTCTTGGCAGGGGATGATCATTGTGTGAGTGCTGTTTGGCCGGATTGTAGGAGATGAGATGATCCCGTGAGGTTTTTTTTTTTTTTTTTTTTCGCTTTCTGCCAAGATTAGGGGAGGGAGCGGGGGTTTAGAGAATTGAGGAGAATGGGAGGTTTCGTGGCGCATTGTTCCGTTCGACAGTTATTGGTGATTATTTCCTTACAGTTGTGGAGGATAATAGGTCTCCTTCCGCTTGCTTCAGGTTCTCAGGGAGTGTTGAGGATTGGTGGAATGGGAGTCAGGGTTTGCTGTTCGCAATAGTACGCAATTCTTGCGCTCTGGGATTTCTGTGTCTTGATTTTACATTTCTGTGATTTTTTTTTTTCCCCTGTACATTAGTCACAGGGAGCGGGTTCTTTGTGACGTATCTCTTCTTTGTTCGCATTTCTTGATTGTACCTTCTTTCTGTTCTTCCATAGCCTTTTTGTTAATTTCTTAGCGTAGCTTTTGGTTTTCTTTAGGAGTTTCTGTAACTACTCGATTCATGTTAGCGGTCGGAGTTTTCAGTTACGAATATTCAGGCTGTCGTTGATCCTTATTATTTCTCCACGTAATTCTCACTCAATTCTCTCTTTTGACAGTGTTTAATTGCCCACTCGTACGTATTGACAGACTGCAATACATGACCAAGAAACCTATTTGATATCGTAGCAAGGATTTTTTGTAGTTCGCTCTTCAGGATTGTCTCCATGGCAGTGGAGCCAGACCTGAATAGTGAGGTTTACAGAGAGTTTGACGTGCGAGTGGTGGACAACGAGGAGCGCTACTTCTGCCTCCTTTCACCTTGCGTAGACAAGAATAAGTCGCTCTCCAACCGACAGCATTGGATTACGCACAGGAAGTTTGTCCATAAAGAGAAGGATAATATCAATCTTCCCAGCGGTCGTGTGATTCGCAGATGGCTCACGGAAAGGGCAGGTTATCAGCCACTTGGACGAGTCACTGCTTCAGTTGATCGGCGTATGATCACAACTCCTAGCATTGAAGAAGGCAACAACAAGACCTACAATCTTGTTTTGCATATTTCGGGCCTCATGACGCAACTAGGCAGTGCTTGGCAGGAACTTGCGAGAGCTGTTCAAGACACCAACCAATGTAAGTCCTCAAAATCCTCGCAATATATTTGTTTGCTCATGAGCACCAAGAATTGCTCTTTGCTTTGTGAAAAGTAGTAGAGCCTAAGCTTATGGAACCCCACCATGGAAAAGCTATCAACATTGATATTGTTTTTGTTTTTCTTGAATTTCTCACGTGAGAGGAAAGGCTATTCCTTCTACACGCAGAACTGATGTCAGCTCTTCCTAATTTTTTCTTGCAGCTTTACCGCAAGCAGCGCTACCACGGATTGTGGCGGACAAGGTAAAGGAATTATATATGAATTTAGAGAGGGGAACTGCAATTGGTGGTGACTTGCCCAGGAAACCCGATGAGAGCAAAGGCAGGAAGCGAAGAAGGAAGAGGGATGAACAAGACGTGGATCCAGATCCAAGAGAATGGGGGTCGATGGGGAAGGCATTGGCTGATGGGATGCAATTTCCGAAGTTGTTGAAGCCTTTGGATATCAGGGAAAGCCAACAAATGTATCACGCTCCTCATGATAACGAGCACTCAATGGAGGAAGGTGTCGTGGTTAGTATTCTCATTACCCTTCACTTTTTGCCATCATGTTTTGCAAGGATGTGTAGAATTTTGTGACCAGTTATATTTTCCAAGGCGATAATTCCTAGATGAAAATTGAGGAAGACCAGCAGTGCAGGATTCTCTTCTCCTTTATATTACCTAGAATTATTTCCCATATTAAAACATGAGAAATAACCATGAAGACCCATTTCTGTCCAGATGACGTTAACATTGTAGACGATCTTAATGGAAAAACTGAACTTGTACCCAAACGCAGAGTAGCAGGGTCAGTGGAACAAGAAAGACAGTCGCAATTTCACACTTTTAAGTCCTTATTTCAGTCAATGTTCACAGAGAATCTTGCTGTTAATCACTTCACATTCAAGAAAAAACAAAAGGAAAAACCAAGTAACTTTACCCAGTTCAATACATGAAATATGTATTACAAAACTAGAAAATAAAGAACAGGTTACCAGCAGGCTGACAAATTAAGTACACAAAAAATCACTTACTAGAGTCGGACCCTGAATTGAAACGCCCACAGTTCAAATGAGCCTGTATTTGACACAAGTGCTGCTAAGATAGATGACACCTGGACGCTTTGAATATTACGATTCATGATCCCAACCCTAAATATTCTGACACTCCTAAGTGATTTCTCTTCAGTAACTGCTTACAGCCCATGTTTTATACTTCCTCCGTTTCGATATAAGAGTCCACCTTTTTTGGCATGTTTTTTTTCCTAGTTTTTGTCCTATGTTTTATACTTCAAACGTGAGCATTGTCCACTTCAAACAGGGCGGACAATGAGAGTGACACAAAAGCTACATACTACTATTAAAGATGGCCCATTTCTTTAATATTGAGATGCCTTTTTTTGGCAAGAGAAACGTCAAGTTGAAACTTGCCAAAAAAGGTGGACTCTTATTATGAAACGGAGAAGAATGAACCATATCAACAAGCCAGGAGTAGATTCTGTACACATACGCGAAGAGAAAATCGGAAGTGAATGCCAAGAACTGTCAACAGGAGCCCTAGTGGTCCTCAACGTAGTGATCCCTTTCAAGCCTCAATTAGATGAACAGATAAATCTTGTTCATCCTCTAGAAAATTAAAGTCATTTCTTTATCTCAAGTGTCTCCTTAACCCAGGGGAAGGTTCAAGTAAAGAAGTCGGAACTAGGCACATTAACCAATACCAATTATCCTCCACATATCCAATTCTTTTTCTTGGTCAGATTATAAATTGACTTTAAATTGACCTATCAAAATTTTTCATTTGGCAATATTAAATGATCTAGTTCAAAAATTTGGCTTCATTTTTGTATTTGCTACAATGTCCAAGAACATTTGCAGGAAAAAAATAAAAATACAGTTGCCAAACACTCAAATAAATGAGAAAAAATGCAAGAAGAAAACCCTGTCAATTTCAGAGGTTGATTGGCAACAAATCCATCAGGAAGGATTTTAGATTTAACCATTTATTGCTTGAACTAAACAAAGAAAGCACATATCCTATACCACAATGTCTAATACTAGAATTTTTGTAAGTAGATCTACAACATTATATGTTTCAGAAAACTTTCTTCTTTCGATTAGTAGAGCAGACAACCTCTTGGATTCTTCTCCTTCCACTTTTGACAATCCTCTACTCCTGTTTGTGGCGGTGGAGTTGCTCCATAACGATTTATGTGCATCTAAACAAATTAACCGTTCGATGCAGGAAGATGGCCATGAGATGCATGCAATGGGAGCAAGAGTAAGCGATGTTGGGTGGAGCCTGGCAGCCCTCGCACCTGAATTAAGATCCGATGGGCCTGTGATGGCAGATGTCGATCGAAGGGATCCGGGCATGGGAGGAGGCATGCACATCGATAGAAATGATGTAGGGTCAAGGATGGAGGACTTGGTTCCTGTCGTGGGAATTGGGGTGGGGTGATGAGATCCATCTTCAGACATTGCGTTCAAGCTCACTCACACAACCCACTTACACTCTCAGGGAGAGGAATTGTAGAGAACTAGGTACGCTTCCCTATGCGGCCTAGAACTGTTGCATCGCATTTTCTCCTCTCTTCTAGTTCTTTCTATTATCCTTTTATCCATGAAGATTTTTTTGTTCTCTTTTTTTCCCTTTTTTTTCAAGTCAATCTTTTGTAATTATCTCATTTCCACCTTCCCAGTTATAGAGAGATTCTGTAGAACAGGAGTGTTAGTTATTGGTTGAAGTGGGCTATTCCACTTCTCCATCATCACCATCATCACCATACAAAGAGATTGACATCATCATTTTTTCTGTAAATGTTCTTTGGTTCTATTCAAAGGTTTGCTGCCTTATTTTCATGGCCGTCTAGTTTATGAATGGAATTGAACATTCATTCTTATATTATTTTTTTCCTTCTGTGAAACATGGTTGTTTTGCCTTCTTCACTGCTCGTTGTCGTAGTTGTTATTATCAGTTTTGCGTTGTTGAGATGTATTCAATCTGTTGCCTTCAAATTGATTGTTGCTTGCAAACTGGTAACTTACGTGATGTGGAGTGTTTCTTTTCCCACCTCCGCCAATCTAAAAGGCACCGCCCCAGTCACATCAACTTTCCGGTCATGTGCAGCAGAAGTTCATCATTTCTTGAATAACAGATCCAAGACCAGACCGTACAGCATGACCTTAGCTCCAAACTTGTTCTGACGTTTCACGTCTTCCTGATTCTTAGCTTGCCTTTCTGACACGTTTCTCATCATTAAAGGGGGATACGGAAGAGGAAAAGGCAACCTGGCGGTGTGAACAGGGGTTCACCTTCTTTGGAATATTCGTTGTCAAGCAACCAAACAATGTGCACAATTTCTGTCGTTGTCAACAATCACCGTGTGCACCGCCCACCAATTTTTTTTGGCAGACCACGGACCTATTTAAAGTCACACTCTAGGTGCCCAAAATGCCCACGTGACTATATGGAGTTGCATGAAAAAAAGTGTCATTAAAGAAGTGTTTGGGGTCACACGAATCAAGAAAGTGGTTTAAAACCCTTTTCACACTTGCTGAATATTTTAACCCCTGAAGGACCGGAGCGTTTTTCCTCCACAAGCACTCCAATGTTGCCATTTTTACTCCCCCATGCAAATTTTTTCAAAAAAAATGTTTTTTAAACCTTGTAACTGTAAGATCTTGTCCTAAACTACTTAGAAAACATCCACAACAAATTTTGGTGAATTTAACCGCATAGATTGCAAGAGAAGTAAGTTTGATGGAAAAAAATGCAGCAAAAACATACCCGCCTGAAAATTTCAGATGTGTTTGACCGTGGTTACATCAAAAAAGCTTCACTTCCAAAACCTGTCGCACTTCACTTTCACATTTTATATGATGTTACTTAGTTGTGTACCAATTTTTGTTGTGTTTGGAGATGTTTATGATGTTGAATAACACCTGCAACTTGTTGGGGGTTTAAAAGTTTAGAAAAACTTTTTGTTTTTGGAATTGCAATATTTTCGACTTTCATTATTTAGAATACGAATCGGAGTGGTGAAACATAAGTACACTCCACCCTCTATAGAATAGCGAAAAAAAAATTTGAAAGAAAAGTAAATCTCCAAATTTTAGAAGACATGTAGCATATTTTGTAAGAATTTTAGGGGTTAGGGGGAAAAAAGGGTGGAGGAAGGGAATTGAAGTACCACATCATCCAACCCATTCCAATGTTTATGACCCCACTAACTTCCAAGAGGGGGTTGAAGACCATCAAGGTGAATTGCCACGTGGTAGTCCCCCATAGTCCACCTCATTTTCCACACTACGCCCTTCTTGTTGCCCCCCCCCCCCCCCCCCCTTCCAAATTTCAACCATTTTTCTACTGCCCCATTGTCCTTTCTCCTGAAAAAAAACACATTCCTCTCGCCCTATAACTTCCACATACGGTGTTGGAAGTCAAAAAAAAAAAGGATCCCTATTTTCGTGGCACATTGGAGAATCCACTATTAAATTTCCTCCAAAATTCGATTGAAAATGTGTTCACCGGAACCTACCCGATTCTCTAAAGGTTCTAGTTAGGACACTTGGTTCTTTTGGGGTTAATTATCACTTTTGTATGCAACTCTTTATGATATAATAGAGTAAGATGGTGAGAATACAAAGTGAAGTTTGAACTCGGTACATCTCTTTTTTAGGGTTTTGTGAGAGAAGAAAAGGATGTAATAGTAAAGAATTTTGAATCTATTTGTTAGAGTGAAGTTCTAAATCAAGTATTTTTTTTGTAAGACAACCTTAATTTTTATTGTATGGAGTGCTTCACATACAATATAAAGACGTAAGAATTAAATAAAAGTGGTGTGAATAAAGTTTTTGTTGAAGGTTTTTCTATTGACTAAGCCACATAGACATATACAATTTAAACATCATATTTGCCTCAATGTGTGAACTTATGAGAACGATTTACAAATAACTATAAGTGGATTTTGTTTAATTGTGGTTTATGCATGGATTATGCATGTCTCTTTTCACTTACAGAATAGAGACATGTTGAGGAATAATTTGTTGAGAAAAGCATCCATTTTCAAAATAGGTCAAGTATCATGTTTACAATATTTAACAAATTTTTATCTAACAACCATTTGTTGAAAAGGGCACCCATCTATTTTATTATGGCAAAAGTTTATTTTGTGATTGGGCCATACGTCTCTGTGATTGTGGGCCCACCAGAGTATTTTAGGTATCATCAAAAAGGGAATACACAATTTGGATCTACAAGGTGGAAGATGATGAATTCGAATATATTTTCATTATTATTATTATAATTATTAGAAACTTTCAAAAGGTTCATTTGTGGTGATAATTCCCTTAGTAGTGGAATTGAACATGCCACTTTTTTCTTATTATTCCTTTATGTTCCACACTAAGTGTACAATTTTTGAATAATCTTTTATTCAATTGTGAATTGTGAAAATTTAACGATTCCACTTGAAAATCTAATTATATACATGAGAAGAAGTTTTTTGTAATGTAAAAATTTGATCTAATTGCATGGAGAAGAATTCCAGTACCCAAGGGCAAAATATATAATCCTAAAAGATGCAGGCTCACCAAAGTTTCAATACATTTGATCATAAACATCACATTGAATTGAATTCCATGAACATTTAACAAAATGTTGATAAAAAAAATACACTCCATGCCATCAGAGTAGATAGAAAATAACTATAAAAAGGGAAACTTAAATCTTTAGGAAAAAAAAATTCAATTTTTTTAAATTTTGTCGTATGGTGAAAAAGAGAATCTTGGAGAATACTCATAGAATTTGGTATTTGTTGAAGAACAATTAAAAATAAATAAAATTGGCATGACATGCCAACCTTGATAGTCGGGTACAGTATACACTGTACATGAAAACAAGAACCTCAAGTTTTTAAAATCCTTGCACAATACAATCTACAATCTCTATGTAGACTATGCCAACTTTTGAATAAATAGTTTCTATTGCATCTACATAAAATTGCATACTGGGTACCTACCAGGAAAATTACAAACACAAGAATTTGAATAGAAGAAATAGCCATATATGTAGAAAAACATGCAACATTCATTGATCGTTGTATTTTTTTTTAAACAAAGCATCTTTTGTTACAACAAACAAGTTAGTAAACAAATTACAATGAATAACTTTGCATAAATTGGAAATTTTCCTAGTATCATTTTCATTGGTTTTTCACAAAGGTACGTGCAACGGGTGTATTTTACGTTTTTTCCATTATATTTTTTGAACGTTACTAAACCTCACTATGTATAAAGTTTTATGCCTCATAACTAAGAACTTTGATTGATGATCTACAACCACATTTAGGTGCACACATAAATAAATCATATGGCTCCAATTAAGCACATAATATGTGTGATTCACAAATATCATAGAATTTTTATTTTCCACACTTTTGTGACCACTTTTTGCATCATGCAACATAAAAGCTAAAGTTGGGTGTTCTTGTGTCATGGGACCATAAATCTTTTTGCCATTGTCAAGGACTAGATAGGTATGTTTTTGGTGACATTAGAAAGACTCCAAAACAAAGATGTGTTGCCATTGGAGACCATTAGATTTGGTTTTTTGAACCTATACAACGATAGATATTGAATTTGGAAATTTGTTTATGAAAATTACAAAATTTAGGAAAGATAGCCAAAAATAGGAATTAAGTACAAGTTGAAATTGTCATAATTGTAGAAATGACACAAGCCATATTAGTCTATACCGGTACTCTATTGTAGGTTTTTTGCTTTGCCTTCTAGTCAAGTCACAAATTGCCACAATGATGGGATCAAAAGGAAATTTAGGTACCATTGATAAGCCTTTGACCCTTAAGTGCCAAGGCCACCATATTTAGTTGCTCTGAATTTTTGGGATTAAAGACAGTTGTCTAAACTTCTTTTTTGAATTTTGAAATTTTGATTTGGTAAAAAGACAAAGTTAACTTCATAAAATCTTGTTTCTATGCATTAAATAACCAAAAATTCATTTTAAAACACATTTTGAGTGTCTTTATCCTTCAATGTCTATTTCGAGAAGTTGTGAAATTTTAATGTAAAAAGTATAAAAGTTTTTTTTTTGAAATTATCATACAAATGGAAGTTGTGGATGATTAACCCCTAAACGTCCTCACCCCTCCCTAGATTTGAAGAATCTCACAGATGTCTTATAAAATGTAACTAAGAGGGATATTTTGAACTTGATGTATGAATAGAAGTTCTACATCATGAGTTTTTTTATTCTATCTGTACAATTAGATTTATAATTGCTATCACCAATATTTTTGTATAAAATTTGAAACTTTAAATTGAAAATTCTTTTGTAATTTGATTACAAATAAGATATTGACAATTTGTACGTAAAATTTGTTGTGATTGGTTGAAATGTAATACTCTAAGTGTAGTGATTTTTGGAGATTTTTTGGTTGCTCAATGTTATGAGTTGACTTTTTTAAGAGCACCTTTACACTAAAATCTTTGAAATTTTGGGTAAATCACTACAACATGAAACAAGGCATAGAAAATTTCACAAATCATCCCCTTTCTAATCGGATCATACATGCATGAAGCTAACTTCCCATTAAAAATATAGTAAAAAATCCACATTGCAAAAAGTCAACGATAGATGAGAAATCTGTGTTTGATTCTGTACATCGTCCACTTTATGAACGGTTGGACGTTTAGGGGTTAAACTTTGATGGCATTCATACAATTTGATCAAGTATTCATGTTAAAATGTGTTTAAGTTCTATTTTTGAAGATGTTATCTTTATAATTATGTTACAAATACAAAACAACTCATTGTTTATGAATTTTGGAATGATTGGACAAAAGAGTATAATCAACAACATTGAAATAAAATAATATGAGTGATTACTACCTATCAACACGTCTTTTAATCACTTTTGAAAACATCTTAAGATACCTCTACAAAACTATATTAGTGCTCATGTGAACAATTTCATCACTTTTGGAACATTATAGAACTCGAATAATTGGGTGCACCAAAAATGAAAGACCCATATATTTGTGGGCTTGGGCCTGTTTCCTTATTTCAACAAATAAATAAATTTTCATTAAAATTAATTTTTTTTGGCAATCAGTACCCTTAGATTGTTTACAAATATAAATAACTCTTTTTGGTCTCTTCTTCCCTTCAACTTTTTGGCCCCAACCCCATTAGACATGGTAGAAATAGCCTTTGTTACAATCTTATTATATTGAGTATTTGAGGCCGGCCTTAAGGATAATATCAACTAAAATTTGGTTGAATTGGGTCCAAGAAAAAATAGGCTCGACTTCATATGTAAAGCGGTCCTTAGGTTCTTTTGTTGAATAATAAACATCCACTTCATGTAATTTTATTGCTTTAAGGGCTCCCATTAACCCCTAAATGCCGTCACCCCTTTTGAGAACAATTTTACAACAATTTTATTTTTATTTTTAAAATCGATATTTCTCATCTATTTCGCATTTTTTTGAAATTGTAACTCTGGGATCTTGTATGTGTGACCTATGTAAGCTGGAACTCGCTCGGTGCTTTTCCATACTAGAACAAGATGGATCATATTTTAGCGATTGACCACTATTTTGGAGCGTTGAAAATGTTGGGCATGGGTGCTTTTTCATGAATAACTAAAAAAAGTGTATTTTATGTTTTTCCAAAAATCTTGTAAAAAATACCTAAGTGAATGTGTGAGATATGTGGGTTTTGATTCATGAAGTTGATTTAAAAAATGCACATCGACATACAAACAGTGAACCCTATAATATGATGTCCTTCCAAAATGTTCACTAAGAAGCACTACAAGGAAACAGTGTCTGAATTGACAGAAACATGTCCGAATCAACTCATCTTTATGAAAGATTTCTGTCACTTTGGACACATTTCTATCAATTCGGACAGTATTTGTCAATTAGGACGTGTCAATTCGGACATTGTTTCCTTGTAGTGAAGGGATTGCTTGACCAAACAAAATATGATGAAACAACACATACATGAAGCTAATTTCCCATAAAATCTATAGTAAAAAATCTAGACTACAAAAAGTGCATGCCGGATGAGAAAAATTGGATGAAATTTGTACATCGTCCCAAAATTGGATGTTTAGGCAGTAAGAAGTTAACGTCCAGATCCTCCACCGATTTTAAAGAAGTGTGATAAAATGTTTGATGAATCACAAAAATGAAGTTGATATATAAAGAAAAGCTGTAAAGATCACATGTATACGGTTGAATTTATCATATTTTTTATTAATGAATTTTAATTCAATTTTCAAGAATTTCTTTTGAAATTCAATTAAAAATCGCAAATTAAAAAACTTTAATTTAAAAAAAAGATTGTAATGAATTTGGAATAATGTGCACTATGAGATGATATAATGTCCATTATTTGATTCTACTTATTTTGGAACATCAATTTTTAAGATCTCACTTTTTGAACTAAGAATGAAACTTGATATAAACCACTTTTGTTATTTCTCAAAAATTCCCAAGATCTTATTTTGAAGATCCACAGTGTACAAATGGTACTCAACTAGCACAAGAATCAAGAGAATTTTAGATGGATGAAAAACATCACCGTATGTGGTGAAGGGACACATCAAAAATCATCCAATGTCCAAAATATGAACACTGGCGCGTCAAAGGGTTAACCCCTAAACGTACCAATTCCTTCAACATAAGTAGATGCTAGCCTCAAATATAGACATTAGTATGGCTCAAATGTTCATGAGGTGGTTATGAAAGGACCATTGTAGACATAAAATCTACCTAACAAATTTGACATACTTTGCAGTTGGACGCCTCTCCAGCTCCCCATCACAAAAGATTTATTGTAATTGGTAGAGAATTTGATAGGTTTACAAGGTGACTTGGATGAAAGTCATCCAAGATTGTATGAGAAAGTTGCAAAGCTTTGAATCTGTTCGTGATTTAGATTCTGAACGCTGTGACGTTTAGGGTTAATCCATAAAGGACCAAGAAGCCCAAATTGGGGCTCCACGTTTTTATAGCAATTTTGAGTAGGTCTTATATAAACTTCTTTTAATTCAAATTTATTTGTCTTTTGATCGACATATGAAATAATCTTCATTGCTTCAAGTGATATAAAATTTGGTCCAATCTTGAATTAAGTTTTTTCACAATATGATCGATTTAAAACTATGAGACCTTGCACTACAAGAAAACAGTGTCCAAATTGACACGTCCTAATTGACAAAAACTGTCCGAATTGATAGAAATTTGTTCAAAGTGACAGAACTTTGTCTTAAAGCCGAGTTGATTCGACCATGTTTCTGTCAATTCGGACATTGTTTCTTGTAGTGTTGGGTCCTTTGAGGGTTAAATAGCTAGGTGAGCCAGATGTCATCCTTGCAACACAATCACTGATGATCAATGGTTGATGCCCTGGTGTTGTTGTGCTGGGCCTTGAGCTGAGCTGAGAATACTGCGCTACTCCAGTTGGATGATACCTTTTCACATTCTGATGGCCCATTCACATACACCAATGTTGCCGCATGCATGCATGCGTCAGGTAACTTTGAGGGATTCTGTTGTCAACCAAGAAATATAAAATACGCAATTAGAAATTACTCTAATGCATGAGGAAGGAATGCAATGCAAAAAAGGAGCATGGCTCTACTTGCGGCACTGTAATACAGTTGCACAATGCCTGAACAGTAGTTGCAGCAAGAAAAGACATGGCTTTGAATATTTTTTTTGTTTCTCAGTTTTACCTTCTTCCATTTCGAGAACGTAGATGCAAGTGCGACAGGGGCTTGGTGTGAATGGGCCATGATGGCCGGTTCACACCAGCCACATGCGGCAGGATGTGCGTGCGTTATGATAAGTAGCCTAGCAAAATCAATTTTGTTTAAATCTCTATAGTGCAGAAGGAACACATGTAAGAAAGTGAAGCAACGCAAAAAAAGAAGAGTTGGAAATTTTCGACACGGAAGTGCACAATGCTTGCATTCAATGATCAACAATGCTTGCATTGAGAGAAGACAAGCTTCAACAGTGCGCAAATTATATTTTGGTGTATATGATTTTACCGCCAAGTGCGGTAGCAAGGGCTGGTGTGAATGGGCCATGAGTGCCATACGGCTTGTACTGCTCCTTGCTGTAATGGCCCCATAACAAAAAAAATTATGCCCCTGCATTGCCTCCACAACTCTGTCTCTGTTCGGCTGTAATGGCAATCAAATGCCACACACATCAATTGCATGCATCTCTACCCCACATGGAAATGTATTCTCCCTCTGTTCCGCAAAAAGTCCATGATGTCGACTTGAATTTTGTCCCAAAATAATACAATGATTTCCAATTGTACTCATTTACCGCCGGCAATTAAGCTTCGTGTGCCCTTGACAACTGCTACAGGGCATTGCAAACAATTTGGCATCTTCTTAATCCATGGATTTTGATCATATTGATCATGGATTATTGTCATGGATTTTGATCATGTATACACTTCCTCGCAGTCAAAATACTCCCTCTATACTCACTTAATCCATGAATTTACATCATAGTCAACATACTCCCTATGTAATCATGGGATTAAGATTAATCCATGAATTTCCGTGAAAACAACGCTTAATCCATGGATTTCAATCAAAACAAGGTCTTTTTGCGGGACGGAGGGAATAATCCTCAATACAACACCTGCTTTTTTTCTTCGCAAACCAAACCTTGTAACCCTATACAACAATTCAAATAGTATCACTTTGATAACCAAAGTACATGAGTTTAGAACTTGACATGTGGAAAGTGTCCAATCACATGTGTACACAATAGCAAATACTCTCCGGACTGTAATATTGGATAGTGTGATAATAACGAGTATGTTATAACACTTTTTTTCTTTGCAAATCAAACCTTACAAACTTAAAAATCCCAAGAATGTCACTATGTCCCAAGACATAAGAAATTCATTCTTTGGGATGATGGACTCCAACATCTGAAAACATCGGCGTAAGAAATTAAGTCGTCAAACGGAATGATGGATCTCAACATGTTGGGGTTGCTTTTTAAGACATGTTTCATTTTCATTGGGCACCGTAACTTACAAACCATGAGACAATAAAATCACAGTACGTTGTGATCACTTCTTGTGTACAGAAGGTTTGCATCGTAGATAGATCTTCTACCGTACAGAAGGTTTGAGAACCAACAAAAACAATTCTGTGAAGGAATGTATGTATGTGTATATCGAAGCTTACTTTCTTGGGGACTCTAGGAAATGCATCCAAAGCATAAAACTGATCATTATCACAAGTTGAAAGCATAAGGAAAAAAACACTTCTGAAAAAAGATGCCACCAAGTATGATAACAGAAGCTCAACTTACATTTCAATTGTCAAACTAAGCTTCTTGCCTTTAAGAGTGGGAAGAATGTTCAACACTATCCTGCAATGTTTACTCAAAATGAGCACACCAACATCACAATGACCCAAACCCAATTTTGACTAAATTTAAACCCCAAGGAAAAATGGTTCTTCACACCCTAAACCCTAATACCATCCTTATGGGAAGAAATCATGTATGGAGTAATAATAATGATGGAGAAACGATTAAATGGCAATGAGAGATTGAAAGAGAACTTGTAAGAGGGGAAAAAATATATATCGTTTATCTTACAAAAAGAAAGTGTTTAACATGCACAAAAGAATCCCTGTAAGAGATGATGAAATCATATATTGTTCCAACTAAGGAGTTCACCCTAACTTGATGGATTCCAGATGCTAAGAAACGTTGATCTAACAAGTGCAAACATTCCAGAACTATTATGATCTCACATCAAAGTGACAGGAAGATGGTAGAAATCATGCCCTGTTTAGGGTTTAGGGTGTGAAGCAGAAACATGGATCTAACAAGCGCACACATTTCCGAGCTATCATGAAAAAGGTAAGTTTGCAACAAAGTAGAAACTATGTCCTATTAGGGTTTTGGGTTTTAAGCAGCAACATGGATCTAACGAGCACAAACATTCCTGAGCTATCGTGAGAAAGGTAAGTTTGCAACAAAGTGACAAGAAGATGTGGAAACTATGTCCTGCTTAGGGTTTAGGGTATTAAGCAGCAACATGGATTTGACAAGCGCAAACATTCTCGAACTATATGAAGAAGGTGATTTCACAACAAACTGGCAGGAAGAAATCATGTCCTGTTTAGGGTTTAGGGTGTTCAGCGGCAACAGATCTAACAAACGCAAACATTCTCGAATTACTTTGAAAAAGGAAATTTCACAACAAAGTGGCAGGAAGATTAGGGTTTAGGGTGCAATTCTGATGCCACAACAAACTTGGAAATGGATTGTCAAGTAAAGCTTAACTTATCATACTGATGGTGGAAAAAGCTTGAGGAGGTGGAGATTTGTGATGAGGCTTTACAGAGTGGAATTGATTGTTGGGAGAGATGAGGGTGAAGAGAAGAGAGGGAGAGAGAGGAGAGGGCTTGACAAGTGGCAGAGGTGGGTGCTTGCCAAATGGCATGGCAGGTGGCTGTGTGACTGACACGTGGATGGGTGCCATAATTCCGACCATTTAAGGATTTCTGACCATTTTTAGAAAGTTAGAAATGATTGAACACAAATTAGAGTTATTTGTAAAGGGAACTGGTCTTTTGCCCTCCTTTTTCATGGAAAAGAAAATCTAAACTGTATTTGAGTGTAGCCGCAAAGTAATCTTGTGAAATAAATTAAGGATTTGAGTGTTTTATGGAGGTGTCAGTTGCCACAAATGATACAAATCTCCCAAAATAAAAATCTCCACAAATGACACAAATCTCTGCTTACTACCACTACTTCCCTCGTTTAGATTTGAGATCTAACTTTGAAATCCAAGTCCCTCCCATCAACCAACGTCCCTCAACTCACAACCAACGTCCCTGACACCACCACACAAGGAACTTGTGACTTGACTTGGCGTCCACTAAAAGCCAAGACAAAATTGGTGTTTTGGAATTCTTGACGGCTGAATTGAGTCTTTCATGAGTTCTATTTCTGGTCTATAGTGAAACCCTGCCTATGGCATCGACGACCCTGTGATTTTCAATTTAGAAGTTACAAACCCAGGGTTTGGGGTACTTTACGGATAACTATATTAGTTGAAAAAAATCGTTACATAGAAAAAACATACAGTTGAGCAACAAACTTGTATAATCAACTTTCTCAATCGACCATGTGGAGTGTTAACTCCTAAGTGACCAAACGACCATTTTATGGTCGATGCCTTTTTCTTATGGACTATCCAAGATGAAAAAAAATTATAAAAAATAAAAACATATTTTTAAATAGAAAATCAAGTTTACTTTCCAATCCAATTTGAATCATGTCGATCCGAGTTAACCCCTAAGCGCTCAAACGACCATTTTCTAATCGCTACCTGTTTTTAATGGATTGTCCAGAAGAAAAAAAATTGAGAAAATAAAATAAAAAATTTAAAATACTACATCAAGTTTACTTTTTAACCCAATTTAAATTATATCAATCCGAGTTTAACTCAACTTGGGAGAATTTTTCAAAATGAATCACCTCAACATTGTCTTAGTGTTATAAAATTTGTTATTTGGAGAAAGTAATGATGTTCCCTCAATCATTTCTTTTTCTTTTTTGAAGTCTACTACAAATAAACCAATTTTAACTAATCATGCTAAATTCTTAACTCTAAAAATTATAATTATAATTTATACAAATTTTCAAAGGTTAATACTTTTAACTCTATTAAAACAATATATGAAGTTATTTTTGGAAGTTTGACCGTACTGATAATTTGAAGAGATGATGCCCTACATTTTGTTTACTGAACCAATCTTCATCAAACATATGGAAAGCACATATTATAACACATCTATGTTTTGTCCAATATCCCTCAGGCTTTTAGGGGTTAACCCCTAAACGTTCTCACCCTTTTCAGATTTGGCAGTTTTTCAAAGATGCATTATAAAATGCAACTAAGAGGGATATTTTCAACTTGATGAATGAATAAAAGTTGTACATTATGAATTTTAGATTCTATCCATATTGTTAGATTTGCGATTGCTATCACCAATATTTGTGTATAAATTTTCAGTATTGTTCCAATGTCCCTTTGTCCGGTGGGCATCGGGTCATTGACATTACGAACGGACACTTTATTCACGCCGGCCCTTTTCTTAGGGTTGGTGTTTCTATTATTATTATTTTTTTATTTTCTATTATTATTGTATAAATTTTCAAACTTAAAATTTAGAGCTCTTTTGTAATATGATTACGAATAAGATATTGACAATCTAATAATGAAATTTTTGGGGATGGGTTGAAATGTAATACTCTAAGTGTAGTGATTTTTGGAGATTTTTTGGTTGCTTAGTTTTAGTAGTTGACTTTTTCAAGAGCACTTTTAGACTAAAATCTTCAAAATTTTGGGTGGAACACTACAACATGAAATGAGGCATAAAAATCTCACAAACCATCCCTTTTCTAATCGGATCACACATGCACAAAGCTAACTTCCCATAAAAGTTTCAGTAAAAAATCCACACTGCAAAAAGTGCATGATGGATGAGAAATCGGAGTTCAAATCCGTACATCATGCAAAATATGCATGGTTGGGCGGTTAGGGGTTAAACTCCACCAAGGAGAATTTGTCAAAGACAAAGACCTCAATATTGTTCTAGTGTTATAAAATTTACTATTTTTCGAAACTAATGATGTTCTTTCCTTTGAAAAAAAATTATTTTTTAAAATTTAGAATAGAATGTCTAGTTTTAAACAATCATATCAAATTTGAAATTCTAAAAATAAATTTTGTAATTTTGGTGAATGTTAAATGGTAAATGCTTTTAAATTCATTAAATGAGTATCGAAAACATTTTATGAAATTATGACTGTACATATAATTACTAAACATCATGCTTCTTATTTTCTCTTTTGGACCAAACTTCATCAAAGTTGCAGAAGTAACATTGTACAACATATCTAGGTTTTGCCCTTACCCCTTTTGTCATTTAGGGGTTAAACATATTCCAAAAAACAAGAATGTGACTAATCAATGCATTTGCATTGAAGTAGAAAAGAGATATAGAAGTGATGGTTTGAAAGGAACAAAATTAAGGTTGGGTAGTAAATACATTGATGTAGTCAAATACGACAAAAATCACTTGCTTGTACTCAGAAACACAATACAACAATGGAACTTCATTTTGTTTAGTCCCTAAAGGACCAAAAGGCCTAAATTGGAACTCGTGGTTTCTGTGGTCGTTTGGAGCATAGTATATAAAAAATTTGACACGTTCAATTTTTTTAAATTTTTTTTTACCAACATATGTAATGTTCTTCATTAGTTATGGTGATAAAAAATTCGGGCCCATCTGAAATATATAATTACTCACAATAAGATCTATCAAATTGGTCATTTCAAAGTTCGGTGAATCTTTGGTCCTTTAGAGGTTTGGAGTTAACCCCTAAAGGACTAAGGATTCATGGTTCTAAAATCACAAATTCCATCAATCATATTATAAAAAATATAATTCAGATGGAACCAACTTTTATCTCATTGGAATCAATGAAGAACATTGCATGTGTTGGTCAAGAAACAAATAAATTGAAAGAAAAGCAAGTCCACATAGGATGTACTCAAAACTGCCAAAAAGAACATGAGACTTGATTAAGGATATTTGGTCCTTTGGGACCAAGAAGCCTCAAACGGGAATTATATATTTTATCATTTTTGAGCGAGTCCTACATGGACTTTCTTTAATTCAAAAGTATTTATGTTTTGATCAACAAATACAACGTTCTCCACTAATTCCAGCGATATAAAATTTGACTCCATTTGAATTATATATTTCACGATACGATCAAATGAATTTGTCATTTTGAAACCAGAATCCTTGGTCCTTTTAACCCCTAAACGTCCCAACGTCCAGAAACTGGATCTCAAAGCCTTGCAACTTTCTCATACAACCTTGGATGACTTTCATCCAAGTCACCTTTGTAAGCCTATTAAATTCTCTACCAGTCACAATAAATTTCTTGTGATGGAGAGTTGTTGATACTATTGGAGAGGCCTCTAACTGCAAGTATGTCAAATTTGTTGGGTAGATTTTATGCTTGCAATGGTCCCTTCATGTACACCTCATGTACATCTGAGCCATGCTAATATCTATTTCAAAGGGTCGGTACGTTTAGGGATTAAAGAGGTATGAATGCATGCATTTTATTTCTGTGTAAAGGCTGTGGAAATGGACTGTGGAAGGCTTTGTTCTTTTTTGCCAAGTTGGTACGGGCCAGGCCTCATATTGATCATTCAAGACAGGGACTTGATAAGGAAGACGTCTTCATACTTGATCTCAGGTACAGGTGTTACAGTTCGAACCAGCTTTTGCAGGTTGAATACCAAAATTCTACATAGGTTTCTACGCATTCATAAAGAACTCAGATCTCTTTTTAAGGCTCAAAGGTAAGGACACCCAAAAGCGCCAGGTGCTTGAAAGGATCATACAACATAACATTCAGTAGCATGCAGTGACTCTACCTTGGCTCTACAGTAGATGGTGCAGCATACCGTACGTGGAAGGCAGGGTCGGCAGAAAATAATTCCCTCAAAAAATGCTGAAAGAATAAATAAATTTATTAAGTATTTTGTCGAAATCAACAAAAAAAAAGTCAACAAAAAGCCGGAAAAAAAAAGAAAAAGAAAAAGAAAAAGAAAAGAAAGTACACTCAACAAAAATCGTAGACAAAAAATAAAATAAAAGGTTTAGCCGCTGGGAAAAAAATTTAATGTTAGCTATTAATAGTCGATTTCTTAATAATTACTTTTGCAAGTGTCGACCTCCACTGTTTCAACTTTTATTAATTATTCGACATAAAAGTGCCGACCCTGCCTTCCACGTATGGTATTCCACATCCAACAAGAGCTAAATGGACAGGTGGAGTCCGATGGTGATGTGCAGAGTGCATTAACCCCTAACTGCCCAACCATGCATATTTTGCATGATGTACAGATTTCATCCGCAATTTCTCTAGAGGGCTTGAAGGCTACTAAATGGTGGAATATGCTGCACCATCTACTGTAGAGCCAAGGCAGAGTCATTGCATGCTACTGAATGTTATGAACAAGGTTTTTTTTTTTGGGCAAAATAGTGCCAGATTGCACCCAAAAAAATTAATTTGGCTTAAACAAAATGGTCAAAAATCATGAAGTTTTTCGCTATAAAACTTCAAAATTAAAAAATTATTTTGGATGAAATCGCCAGATTGTGAATGAAAACAAAATTATGGATATGTGATATCTGCTAATGTGATATTTTCTATTCAATATGTGGATGAATGTTGAAATATGGAGCACCACTATAACATTTTATATCGCCACTTTGGCACTTCATGAAAAATGAAAAATAAAATAAAATGTCGTACATGTGTCCTAAGTTGTAACGTAGTTTCTTCATTCTCGTTGGTAACGTACACATACCCATTACCACTCATCACTCAATTTTGTCCTCATGTACTTGTGGCGTACACTCTAATACACAAATGTATGTCGTTGGTACATGAGGGCGAAATTGTTAAATAGATTTGAAGTAGAGTGATTGTATAGCAATTGAAGAAGCAAAGTATAAGTCAATACTTTTCATGAATGAAATTAAATGTTTTGTAAGTATGAGTCCGAAAAGTTCCAATTTTCTTTTATTAAAAAAATGAAATTAATATGACTTTCCAAAATCCAAAACCTTCATAATCAGATAAGGTATATTAATTTTATTTTGTTTTTATTTTTTGGAAGGAGTCCAAAACACAGTGATAAATCGTGTGGTGTATTTTTCATTCAAATGTTGTGTCTGAATTTTGAAATTCAAAAGGAAAATATGCCATGTCATGTAATTTGGGCATTTATCAAATGAGTTTGCATTTGTAGTAAAAAAATTAATATATTAAAAAAATTGAAAAAATAATCGTGATTTATAGATTCAATGACAAGTGTTTTACTACTATTTTCTAAAAATATTTTATCTTTTTGCACCTTTTACTTTATATAACTGCCAATGACATAGATTTCACAAGTTTTAGTTATGATAATATTTTACTTTATTCACCTTTTACATTATACAAATTTTACTTTTTACAACAATTATTATATATATAAGAAGAAATAAAGAGAATAATGTTATTTTCTAGTGAATACGTCAAATAAAATCTGATTGATGAGAATACATAGTTGAATACATTGTTGATATTTTTTTTATCTATTTTTAAAATTTAAACTTGATTTAATCTTTTATTTATAATCATGGATAAACAATTTAGGATTGTCACGACACAAATTTATGCAATTCAATGCGATGAATGCCATAAATGGAGGATTGCACCTTCAAGAGAATTATATGAAGCTATGGAAGAGCAAGTGTTTGTGTGTTACAAAGCCAAAAAATGGCAAAAAAATATAAGTTGTCTTGACGTTGGAGATTTTGATGATGAAGAATATATTGACAATACAAAACCTATAGTATTGCAGCCAGCTTATCCAGTCCCTCCCAAAGGATTTTCCAAAAGTGTTGTCATTCGAGTAAAGAAATCTCTACAATTTGCCGACATATATTACAAAGCACCAAATGGGAGGATCTTGCGATCGATGGTTGACGTTGAGAATTATTTGAATTTTCATCCAGAGTTAAATGAGATTGATAGGACTAGGTTTTGTTTTGGGATGCCACCAAAGTTTTCTAGACATGATGATTTCACACCGTATAGTATTTATTCTCTAGTTTGCTCAATTATTCAACAACAAATGGAAAAATACAGAGAAACATAATACACGGAAGAAAAAAGATGTAGTTTTTATCCAATTTTACCAAATATGGTAAAAAAATTATTAAATGTTATGATATAAAAGTTGAAGTAGTTTTAATATGAACATAGACTCAAACGCTTGTAAGATATATAGCACTAATATTCAATTAATTCAAGGTTTAAGAATATTATAGTTGGGTGTTCTTCAGGTATTATAGTGTACAAAAGGCCATATCTTAAACTATATTGAATTTTTAACAATGTAGTAAAAATATGTAAAAATGATGTTGCAAGGTTCTTTTCTAATACTTTTGGGGAAAAAGGAGGGGGGGTAACATGTTTACATCTTGACCACTATTCAAATTTTAGCTTGTTAAAATTTATTTCGTTTTAAATTCCAATTTCAACTTTGGAATACAATTCAAGTTCAAAATCGAAGACATTGCTATTAAAAAAATTCAGAAAGTAAAACATCAAGGAACATCATTTTTTTCATTTTGTTCATCCAAAAAGTTGTAGTTTTACTATAACTAAATGATTTAAATAGATTTAAACTAATTATATGATATTTGTAATTTTAATAGGATTTCATTTTATGTTTGTGTTTATAAAGAGTACTTTTGAAAATTTGAATATTGTTGGAATAAAAAAACAAAAAAATAAAGATTCCATTACTTTAAGTATTTCAAAATCATATAATTAATAAAATTAGGAATGTCAAATCAAAAGTTTGTCATTTTTTCCCCGTACATGGAAAGATAAGCACACCTAATTGCAATCCTATTGCAAAACTGGCCCGTACAAATTATTGCTTAAAATATACAATTTATGAACACGAGAACTTAGAATCCATTTTGGATGCACCTACAATCAATACAATTAAAATTTACAATCTTTTTTAATAGTTTCCAAATAACACAAATTAAAATGATTCTAAAACCCTCTTTTAATTACCAACAAGATTGAACAAAAATTAATATAATTTAATGATAGAAAGTCTACCTCTGCAACAACGCATCAAGGGTAGACTTGAACACTAGCTTTGTCTTCAAGGCATGGATAGATGAACTACACACAAGATGCCCTTCATTCATAATGGTCATCACAATAGGTTGCTCTCTTAGAAGATTGAATTATGTCAATCCAAGTTAAACTTCACAGGGAGAAATTTTCAAAGTGGATCACCTCAACATTGTCTTAGTGTTATAAAATTTGCTATTTGGGGAAAGTAATGATAATTTCTTTTTCTTTTTTGAAGTTTACAGTAGATAACCAACTTTAACCAATCATGCTAATTTTAAACTCTAAAAGTTTTAATTATAATTTATACAAATTTTCAAAGGTTAATGCTTTTAAATTCATTAAAAGGATATCTAAAGTTATTTTTGGAAGTTTAACTGTACGGATAATTTGTAGAGATGATGCCCTACATTTTGTCTATTGAACCAAATTTCATCAAACATATAGAAGGCATATATTATAATACATCTATGTTTTGTCTAATACCCCTTGAGTTTTTAGGGGTTAAAAAACATTGTGTACGATGTTAATTTTGGATCTCTCTATAGTACTTCTACAAACAATCTTTCAAAGAAGGCTTAGTTGATTTTGATTTTTAAAATTCCAGAGGTCCTTTTGTTAATTTTTAAACTAGGTGGACCCGTGATGGAGTGAGCTCGACACAACAAAACCATTCCAACGGCAATTCCATTGTGGGAAGCATGCGTGCGTTCACCATTGTGCGTTATATAACTAGGTGGATCCGTGCTGGAGTTACCCCAATACAACACAACCATTCTTTACATAACATTCAGTAGCCTTCAAGAAGGGTGCCTTTTTGTTTCATTCACTTTTATATATGGAGTGACCAGTGATTTGTAATTGAATGGGCTATTGAATCAAATAAATAATTATAGAACATTGTTGAATTGTGATTGAGGAGTGCTTTCAATTAGTGTTCATCATGGTTAGTTGCTCTTGCTTAATGCCACCTGCCCCCATAGCTACTGATGTGATGTGGGATAGTCCACATCATTCTGTTGGGGGAAGGCAACAGTCACAGAGGCTACTGAATGTTATGTATAGCGAAACTGTCGTTGCATTCATACACACCCTGCATTATATATATATATATATATATATATATATATATATATTAGGAGAAAGGTGAAGTCTTCAAAAGGCCTTTGGTTTTCTCACGTGCAGAAAAATTGCAGTGGTGCCCGCATGTTTTTGACGCTGGCACCAATGGTGCCACGACGCTGACAGCAGTACAGTTCCGTGGGTCGAGCCAATCGACGCTGCCAACACTGCCAGCACTGCAGCTTCCGACACTGTCAGTGGGCAACGACCTTCACCAATGGGAGGGGTGTTTGGGCAACTTGTTCACCTAACCCGAGCTGCCTTAGAGGGCCTTTTGGGGACCCCACTTTTCCCCTAATGAAATAAAATAATAGGGATCACTCATGGAATTTTGGAGCCCTACACAAGTTCAAAATATGGAGCAACCTTTCGATGGGCCCCATAAAACCACATCGGTAGGCCTAAATTTAGAGAACTCTGTCCATCACCATGAGTAGGTGCAGTTGGGTTTCCCAAACCAGATAAACTCCAAACATGGGATGTTTCGAGATGCGACACTCACCTGAACATGACAAACCCATTCCTTGCATAGTTTATAGTGTCGTCCTAACAAAAACAATTTTTTTTCTCCCCCATCATATACCAACAATAAAGTGACCAAACGAGCAGAATGAAGTTCACATCATCCTCAAACTGTTTCCACATTCTTGCAAAAAAGCCACACACACCGAAAAAAATCCCGTTTAGATACCCATGAATACAGTGTAATACCGTAATAACTGGAGCCCCACAGCCCCAACTTGAAGGATGGCATGTCTCACCAAACTCCCCATAAATTCATAGTCATACAAATCATCACATGGGCCCCTCACAAGAAAATCCTCCAAAAATTGGGCATAATAAAAAATTAAAAAATTAAAGAAATTGTGGCAACCTGCAGCAGTGAATTTTTTCCCAATTTTTCCTTGTAGCCAGGTTTTTTTCAATACTCATGTGATATTGGGGTGATAACATGTTGATATCCAGGTAATACTTGGGCAAAATTTGACTACTGATAGACCTTAATATTTTCTTGAGTGGTATTTGACTATTTTTCCTCCATGTTTTCAAAAATTCTCTATGAGAATTAGTCCTCGATTATAAATCCCCCCTCGACTTTAATGCAAGCACTATTTACCCATGGGTCCCATTTTTTGAAATTTCCATTTTGAGCACCATAGGGTCTTTTTATTGGCAATTTTTTTGCAAATATGGGGCCTGTAGCCCCAATTTTAGATTGGAAGGACCCCTTGAGAATTTTAAACCCTTGGAAGAAAGGGTTTTCTTTTAAGGTGGGCCCCTACATGCACAAAATAGGGGGCAATTTTTGTCCTCTTGCATTGACATCCAGGGGGGTTTAGAGTAGGGGAGAATTAGGGCCGCTTCACACTATGGCCGTCTAAGTCGAGAGGCCGTGGGATTGAGAGTCCAAACTTTGTTGAGAGTCCAAAGAAATCTACTGAAAATAGGCATAAAATATAGTTTTCATTTTTTATGAAAAGAAATGGACGGCCTCTCGACCATAGTGATGGGTCTTGCAAAATGTAAGACCCAAACTTCCTCTCGAGAGGCCGTCACCTTGATCAAAAAGTGTTGCCATGTAAGCATTTTGAAGGTCCACGGCCTTTGGACTTTGGCCTCTAGTGTGAAGGGTCGAGAGGCCGAAACCATGGTTTCTTGCAATTTGATTGGTGGAAATTGACGGCCTCTCGACCTTTGGCCATAGTGTGAAGCGGCCCTTAGCCACCAATTTCCAAGTGTAGCAAATTGGCTAAAAACATCAGAAAAAGAAATCAGTGCATGCCCAAAAAAAAAGTTAAATAAAAAAGTTAAAAGAATCTTTAAAAATTGGGACCATTCAAATTCCAGCCGTCCGTCCACTGCAAAGACTGTTTCCAAGGCCCGAAAAGCAGAGTCGTGACAAGAAAGTGCCACCTAGGACCGATTCATGCCACGTAGGACATATGGGCAATAGACACCAAAATCTTTAACAAGAAATTCGAGAATGTACTCCCATTCTCTAGATCTAAAACCACCCGCGAAATCTACAATGCTCGACACAGAATCTACTACCTCTCAAGATGTTCGATACTGCAGTCTATACAGTTCGTAGATCTGAAACCACAAAACCGAAGCCTGGAAATCTACGGTACGCGACAAAGAAGTCTACCTCTCGTCAAGATATGAGATATTTAAATGTACAGTTGGAGTAGATTTGGGATTAGGGTAAGAGGCCCAAGACGAAGAGTGTGCCTGCAACACAAGCGCCAGAGCCGGAGCTTTGCAAGCACATGTGTTGGCTATGGCGCCGGACCCGAAGGAACCGCGACGAGGTGGCTCTCGATCACAGGCTCATTGCTTGTTGAGCATCTTAAAGCTTGCTCACTGATGCGCATGTATTTTGATTCATCAATTTCCGGCGTCTAACGAAGCCGATCGAGAAACAACAACCAGCGCGTTCAACGATGCTTCGAGATAGCCAGAGCTCACTCTTCTGTTTTCCCAGCGAGCTCATCAACTACGATTGCACGTGTGTGAGTGAGTTCTATACCCGCTCGTGTGGTCGGTGGTCTCTCCGTTCGGGTTTACCGAATTCGCTGAGGTTTTGGTTCCGCGTCTTTGAATACAGTTTCGGTTTCTTTTTTTTTCTCTTTCGATCGGTTTTGTTAATATAGAATCTGTAAAGAGATTTGTAGAGAGATTAGTAGAGAGATTTGTGGCGGTATTTGTTTAATTGTGTGCCATTTGAGGTTTGTGCTTTTTATTCCATTTGAGGTTTTTTCTTTTTTGGAGAGTGGCAAGAGGCTACTGGATCCCGTTGAGCTGCTACTGGATCCCGTTGCGTCGTATAGACGCTGCTTAGGCGTTGCGCAAGGGATGTTTTAAGCTTGTACGCTATCTCGAGCTCTTGGCTAGCCTGTGACTGTGAGTGGACTGACTGCGTCAGAGCAGCAATGGTACGATGCGACGAGGTCCTTTTGGAATTTTCGACACTTTGACCATTTCTTGTGGTGAATAATCAATTAGTTTCGGAAGTGTTTGAGTGGTTCGGCTGGACGGCAGTGCTGGCTAACTGTCTGCGAGTATTCAGAAAGGGCGGTGGTGTAGCTTATCCTGGTAGCGACGGTATTGCAAGCTGTGCCTCGACTTGGTGCGTAATGCTTTGTCTGAAAACTTTAGTTAAGCTTTAATCGTGGAGTGATTAGGGCGCTGTTTTTATTTGTTGTAAGTTTTATCGTGTGAGGATTAGGCCTTAACTTGAAACCTCTCGATTGATGTAAGTTTTAAAGTGTGAGGATTAGGCCTTAACTCGAAACCTTAAGCGTTAGTGTTAGCGCTTAATCACCGATTGTTTGTGTAGACGGATTGGATCGGGGTTAGTTGCCGTGCTAGCTTAGGTTAGAGTTACGTGGTGGCAGATTTAGGTCCTCTCGAAGCACACCATTACGGCTGTGCTTAATTTTGAGTTTTTCGGATTGGTGTATGAAAGTGTTGTGGGATGCTTTAAATCTTATCTCGCCGACAGGATTTCTGCACCCGGGAGCATGTTTTTCTCGGTCGTCGGTGTGCTTATACTTCGTTTTTTCTAATCCTGGACTAGTGGTTTTAGTGAATTGATGAGGGTTAGAGTGTGAGCTCGGAAGATTGATTTCTTGCTCATTTTCGTGGTGGCATTTTAGCTGTAAAGCATATTACGTTTTGGCCAACTTACTACTGGAGTAGTATTTAAGGGGTCCAAGTTCCCAACGTACGTAGCCTTTCTGATTTCATGCGATTTTATGAATTTGTCAAGTTTGATTTGAGTTTTATGTATTTGTTGTCCTTCATTTCAGCTGGAATGCATTCAGTCAGCTTTTGTGGCCTTTGTGATTTTGGGATGGATTACGAGTTATGCACTTTTATGAGTAGCCTACATTACACAAAACAGGAAATTATAAAAAATGTTGATCACCAAGTTAAAGTTGGGAAGGAATTCAACACTTATGAGAGGTGGTCAGTGAAGTATTGACTAATGAATGAGCATACTGTACACGATCCATAAAATCCGCAGATCAGTTGTGCATTGTAAAATAGATGAATTGTGTATTTTTCTTGACGGAAGTCGTTTGCCAAAAGTCGTGTCTGCAGATGGAGAATCTTGTAACGTCAAAATTCTACCTGAACAAATTGGCTGACTGAATTGGTTGACCTGAATGCATTCAGTCAGCTCATACTGGTCAATGTAAATGACAACAGTTACTGTGTCTTCTTTTTCCAGGGAACTACTGGCGAGGTCCCTATACAGATTCGATTAGTGAGCTGAGCAATATGCAGAGTTACACACGGACCTTTATATCTTTTGACGAGGTGGCAGTAACTGGCGACTATTTATACCAGTGCTCAACCAGCGAATCTCATCCTTTCTACACAAGTTGTACAGTTGCAAAGTCAATTCGACCATACGCAGTTATTACTGGATTATGGAGTGCTATGGGCTTGGACATATAACGGGGTATGTTATTTTTGCGCATGTTGGCAGATTTGACGACTGGAAAGAAATCCTTTAGACTACAGGTTTCAGAATTGTGCAGTATCCTCAAGTATGGACAGAATGTCCACTGCATTCTGACTACAGATTCGTTTGTTTGCAGGCTTGCTGGAGTTTAAAACGAGAGCTGAGCTGTTCATTTCCTTGCAAATGCTACCAGGGTTACACTCTTGGGTTTTGAGCACTTGATATCTCCTCTTTGATGGGGTGTTCGTAGTGTAGTGGAAGTAATCGTATGCAGGAGCAACTTGTGAATACATATTTTGGGTTTAGCAGAATTTGACAGCTAGTGAGGATATTACTGATACAAGGAAGCATCTTGGAGTAGATTTGTGTGATGACCTGGTCGACTTGGTGTGGACATCTTGATACTATGAATTACCAGCAAGCAATCAGACATGCTCCTTAGGAGTATACCTGGGATTTGGATTTCACCTTTCACTGTAGATAAGGATTGATGAAGGATGTGATGGCTGAGGGACAGAAAAATCCAGTTGGGCCTCAGAAACTCTCTGTGCTGTTCTCTCAAACAACAGAGGAGGAGGCCAGACTTGCTGTCGAGGCGGCAGCTGCTGTGAGACCTGCTCCTTCTATAGTTGTTTCTGCCAAGAATCAACAGAGCTCCACCAGCTTTCTGAAATTGAAGAAGAGTTTTCAGAAAGCCCTCAAATGGCCCAATAATCACAAAGATAGAACACAGAGAAATCTGTTCAATCCGGAGCTTCTCACCCGTCAAAAGCGATTATGGAGTGAGTCACAAATGAAAGCTTTGGTGAGTTATGAATGTGCTTCGATCAATTAGACTAAGCTCTTTTGAATGCTCGTTTTGTTTTTTCAGAGTCATCCAACAGTTTTTAGAAAAGGGCAGTATTCTTCAAGATTTAGATTTTTTTTTGTCTGTGGTCTAACACTAGTACTTTATATTAGTAATGGGAATACATCTTACTACTTTAGTGGAAACTAATGTTGTTTCCTGTGTAACTTCTTTGATTTTACACTTTTCCTTGATTCGTGAATCTTTGCCACCTGAGCTAGTCTTGCAATGCTCCTTCATATTCGTTAGTAATCGTAATAGCTGTTTTGAAATTTTAGAAATAGTTGAAATACGTTACATTTACTGACATCTTGATGTTTCTTTGTTATCTGCAGGAAAGAAAGCACCCTCTGAAGGAACCTACCTCCTTTTTTGAGCATTTTGTAGTGGTGGGTCTTAGACCACATTCTGATGTTCGAGCTGTTGAGGCTGCGTATGCTAAGAAAAAGTCACGGCAACGGGATGCAGAAAAAGCAGGCGCAGACTCTGTCAACCATAAAGCTACTGCACTTGAACCTGAGGTTGTAGCAATTATGACCTTCTGCAAGCATTCTTCATTGTATCCTCCTGCACTTGAGAAGCCTGCCGAAAGTCTTTGTGGCATGTTAATTTAATTGTGGTGCATTTCTTTCAGGTCTTGTTCAAGTATCCACTCAGCAAAAGGCTTCCTATGAAAAGCAGTGAGCTGCCTCACTTTTGCTTTCCGTCAGGTGTTGAGGTATGTGCTTTGCAAAGCTTTTAAACACTCACCGTCCTCGTCTTATCGGTAAACTTGAAATGAAGATGGTGGATAGTGACTTAGATTTCTTTTATCGTCTGGTTGAATTTTTACCTGCGCCACTTTTCTATTGGCTACGTCAATTTCACAATTAGTCAGAGGGTTGAAGATTACAAGAACCAGCAGCTTGATAACTTAGCTGATGGTTTTGAATAAATGCAGGCTCGAGTTATGGAGCGGACTCCATCCATGAGCGAACTGAATGAGATTATGTATGGGCAGGTAATTGCGAATTTCAAAGTAAAGAAGTTGCTGCCAACTTAAAGACATATTTCTCAGAAAGTGCAGGGTCATGTACGAAAGTGGGTCCAAAATTGTCAAATGTGTGTTTACTGTGATCTTTATCTTGTCCACGATCTGACCTTGACAAGTGTTAGTGTGAGGATCATCCAGGAGATTCCCGACAGTTCTTGATATAGTCATGCTGGCAGCTTAACATGTAATTATTAAATTTTGAAACGGTGTTCTGTTTGTTTCTCAGAGCCATCAGAATCGCGATGATCATTCATTTGTTTTCCTTCTCAGGGTGAGTTATATTTTGTTGTCACCCTTCTAATTCTTAACTGTTGACTCATGTTGCTGAGGTTGTAATGTTGGTGATAATTGCTTTAGAAGTCTCAACCTCATCAGAAGCGTTTTGTTGGAAACTAGTTTGAATGTTGCTTTTTTTTTCCTTCTCGTTTCCTCTCTTGATTTTCTTTTACATGGTTCAGGTCGCAGATAATGCAACTCTTTATGGAGTGTGTGTATTTGTACCTGAAATGGTGCAAAGGGCTCCAGCCTTCTTTTCTATGAGCACAGAATTATCCCCACGGCGGACCCCTCGTGGGCGCTTCTTAATATCTGCTCCTCGTTGTTACTGTTTTCTCACAAGGCTGCCTTACTTCGATCTCCATTTTGAAGTTTTGAACAGGTGAGTTATTCTTGCCTCGGGCCTTTTATCCAGGTTATGAGAGGGTCTGCCTACTGTAGGTACAAATGGTTTGAAATCCTTGAATCTGTTGTCCTTTCCTGTGAGTGTCAGTATACTACGTGGAAGGCTTCCATTGGTCTTTCCTTTTCACTGGTCTTTGGCAAATTGTTCCAATTTATTAGCTTGTTTTGAAACTAATGTGCTTGGATTTGTCTATTTTCGCTCAACAGCATAATTGCCCAGGAGCGACTGGATCGCATTACGGAGTGTGTCAAGGAGATGAGTCTCGTAGAACAAATGCCAGCCATGGTAAAAGTCAGTAGTAAAAACCATGTTCGGCAAGGCTCTCCTTCTCCCGATGACCCTGATGGATGGATGGATAGTGCCATTCCTGTACACAGCGTCCTGGGAGCAACAGCTGCTGCGGCCGGGCTGATTTCTGAGAGTGAGATGAACTCATTTGCTTCCAGAGGATCAGGCTATATGTCTCCAGACACAACCTCGGAATGTTTTTCACCACAACCGTTCTCCCCACAAGCAGAACCTCAAGAGGGTCGGCATGTTTCTGATGCTGATAATGGAGCGCTAGACCCTGGCTCAGATTTGGAAAATGGATCCAGAGGAGGCATGGAGGTATGTTTATTTCATATTCGGCTGCGTTGGTCTTTCCTTTGGAGGTTCATTTTCATTCCAGTCTTGAAAGCTAGTTTTGCCGGTATATAATGCAGTTTGTCGTTCTACAGGTTCATCCAGAAGAGATCATAGAAGAGACAGCAAAACTCTCGAACGGTGATGCGAAAACCCCGGCTCCAACTGCAAGATTAGACACAGCAGATGATATGGGGTCCAGCTCAAGTTTAGGGACTGTACAACCCCAGCCTAGCAGCAGAGGGCATGAACGTGTTGACAGCTCTGAATCACTATATAGGTACTTGCATGCTACGGTCTTTGAAAGTTCATTAGCAAGAAATGAAACTAATTAAGGTGTGATTCAATTGGCCAGAGCTTCCATTCTGAATTTGGAACGCCGAGTAGACTAAAAAATGCGAGCTGGATTATATATATTTGTTTCTATGAGGATTATATAAGTAAATCAATTTTTTACGTTTTTTCACTGGAAACAAGGCACTAATTTGAATCTATCGTATGTCTTTGTCAGCGGGGGATTCAATGTGGACTCGCTTCGGAGCAACGACTCTGATGATGAATGTGACGATGAGACCTCCCCTTCTGGGCAGGAAAAGGATTACGGAGCTGAAGCAGTTCTTCGCTGGGCTGAGGTGCGTCACACAGGAAACTTGGTTGATTCTTAAGAGGCTCAAGTAAATTAACCGAAATACTGTATCACTGCTTGTAGGCCTTTGATTGTGGTTCAAATGGTTCCATCACTTCTTTTGTTGGAAAGAAATCAAGTAACAGTCATGAGGGATCTTTATCCTCAGTGACATGCAGGGATTGTTATTGGAACCTTTACTGCGGTTTGGATTGAACAGGCTCTGCCTTGGACATTTTGGGTTTTGTGAATTAGGCCAATAACAACGATGCATTACGGGTGGTGGTTGCTTATCATCGGCTTCAAATTCCTCTGCGTGGGGATACAATTCATTTTCAGCCATTAGAACACGTGACATCGATAACGTTCACTAGAGGCAAGGCGTTTCCTAGCTTAGGGAACGGAGTGGTGGACTCGGAGGCGGCTTTGAAAACCAACGTGGAGGTTGCCGAGGTCGTCATAATTTCACTCACTTAATTTCCAATGTGATGGAGTAGTATGATGTACAGATTTTACTTGTTTTTTTGTTATTTTAATCTTCAAACTTCTTTCCATTACTTCAGCAGCATATTTAAGCGTGAACTTCTTGACAGTTCATCTGTGCCTCGAATGAAGTGCAATGTTGTTAATGACGATCTTGTTGACTTCAGGCCCGAGCAGCTGCAATGGCTGCAGAAGAGTGTGAAGCACTAGCTGTTTGGTCAGTGGCTACAATTTGCAGAGAACTTTCCCTTCAGAATGTAAGAAACTTCATGCACTTCATTCTGTTTAACCCCTAAATGCCTGGGCGACCAAATTCAATACTCATTTAAATTTCGTAAGTTAACTTGCAAAATCTTGTTTCAGTTCATTGAATGATAAGAAAATATATTTGAAAAACACATTTTGAGTGCCTTTACCCTTCAATGTCAATGTTGGGCAGCTACAGAAATTTACTATAAAATGTGTACAAAATCCATTTGTTGAAGTTGGCAGACACATGAAAGTTGTAGATGATGACATTTGTATCAAGTATCCATGTGAAAATGTAGTTAGATTCTACTTTTGAAGGAAGGTATTATCTTTATAATTATGTTACAAATACAGAATAACTCATTATTACCTATTAACACATCTTTTAATCCCTTTTGGAAGCATCTCAAGACACCTCAACCAAACTACAATTTTACTCGTGAACAATTTCGATACATTTGAAACAATATGATTTTAGTCAATCTTAATAAATCTCAAGTTGAAAGTATCAAAAATGTAATTTTGGTGAATTTGTTCAAACTGGTAAATTCAATTGAAAAATATCAAACCTTATTCTTTCGCTAGACACCATGTCTTACAGTAGTTTTTTGAAGTTGAAACTCAATTGTTTTTGAGAAACCACATCTTATAATATATCTAGGTTATGTCAATATGTTGAAAAGCCCTAGGCATTTTGGGGTTAGTTATTGCCTGCGAGTCATTGGCAATACATGCCAAGAGTTTGGGAATTCCTGGGTCTAATTATCATTTTGTTGGCTTTTGGTGCCAGGTGCTGTCTATGTTTGCGTGTACTTTATTGGAGAAGCAGATGGTGGTCATTTGCCCTAATCTGGTTAGTACGGCTTATTTATTACCAGTCTGGGTTATTTTTCATGGAGACCAATTAACTATTTTATTTCTCGTAACCGGTCAGGTTCTAGTTACACAGGAACTGTTTCGCACCTGTAGGGTGGCATGGGAATATTGGCAAATTTCGGTTTAGAACGATTTAGAAGAATTTGTACACCGTAATTGTTTTTGATGCCATTACGTAGAAGATAAAGCTAATATAGCGCTTCTTTGTGTTCGCTTTCATGGCAGGGGGTTTTGTCAGCGGTGGTTTTGGCAATGAAGCCTATGATTCGACCGTATCAATGGCAATGCCTTCTTCTCCCTGTGAGTAATTTGGCATCTCATGTAATATCTGCTGGCTAGTGCACATAGACCAGATTATGTGACCCGTGGTCTACAGAATTCTTGGTCAATTGTACACCCTAATGTCCTCAATCAAAGGAAGCCTTGGTCCCTGATAAGTCGTTTTTGAGCCAGAGATATAAATATTAACAAACATGCTCATTTAATTGCCTTTGTAAAGCGCAAGGTTGCACTAGGGTTAGGAAGGACAATGTGTACCTGTGCAAACGTTTCATCTTATTCTTGCTGTTTTACAAACTTGGAAGTCTTGGTTTGAAGCATACAAACTTCCTAATGAGTATGTTGTTTCCATCAGGTTCTTCCTAATCAGATGTTGGACTTTCTGGAGGCTCCCGTGCCTTTCATTGTGAGGACACTACCCTCCAGCTTATATGTTCATTTCAGTATTTTAATATGGAGACAATTTAGCAACCAGGTGTCAATTAGATCACATAGACGCATCTGCACTATTTTTGTGGGTGTGATACTTTTGAGGATCATAACAGTGGGTAGGGGAACGACAGCCGCTTGACTGAGATATGATCCGGGTGGACCACTTCCAGGTTCATTCTTACAAAAGTGTTGAGAGCTTAAGAGAACCTACATCCTTGCTTGTTGCAGGTTGGTGTTCAGCACAAAACCTCAGAAGTTCAAACGAAGGCGTCTCATTTAGTCCGGGTTAATGTGCTGAAGGATAAGGTGACTCTCAGTAACCACTTGGAATTCCTGAACGCTTGATTTTTAGATGTATTGTTAAATAATTTTGAGAAGATCAGTGGTTGTAATACTTCTAAATGATGTGGACAATTTTGCAGATAACAATGCCTTCAATCCCTCCACTTCCTGATTACAGTAGACTCCTATCTGAGCTGGAACCATTCCACTCACAATTAGCAGCAGAGAATGTCACAGCTAGAAGGCATCCAATTCATCACACCAATGAAGCTCAGGTGTGTTTATAATGACTATTGATGTTGCATTGTTCATTTTCCTGCTGTGACTCCCATTTTAAAAGTTTGACTGGTTTGTATTTTGCATGTCTATTGTAATTCAACGGAGTGGGCTGATGATGGATATTTGTTTGCAGGCCAGTGCAGTGGAGGGTTTTCTACAAGTACTACGACAGTACTGCACAGAAACACTGTGTAAAGACCTGCGCTCTCACACCATCACCAATGTGCAATCTAATAATGATAAGGTAAAGCCTTTCCGATGTGGTTCTTGTTCAAAACGCATTTTGATTAATGATAGTGTACTTCTGTTCCACGTGTGCAGACACTTGACCCATAAAATCACTCCACATAATAGAGTTAACCTTCAACTGCTAAACTGTTCACAAATTTTCTGTATAGATGCTCTGCTTTTGAACCTGTTTTTTGAGTAATATGACAATGACTTGGTGCCCATGTTTATGTCCTCTTCATAAACTTCATATCTCTGGACGTGGACAGGTGTCATTATTGCTCAAGGATAGCTTCATTGATTCGTTTTCTTCACGTGAGCAAGCTTTCATCAAGGTATTTTGAATTTGATTCTGTGAGTTAGTGTTTTACTAGAGTGCTATCAGGTTTTGATGTTTTTGGAAGCATATTTTATACCCTGCGAACTTTTTTTTCTACTTAACTTGCTATGCCTCCACTCATAATCTCTGGTTTGGTTGCAGGTTTTTGCAGATACTCAATTATTTTCTGTATACACAGATGCCATACTTTCAAGCTACCAAAATAGTTGAGACCGTTGTACACAAACGTTTCATCATTCTCACCCCTGGAACCGGGTAATTACTTACCCAGAATGGCATATGCTATTTCCTTTTGACCTACGTATGTACCTGTACTTAGAATTGACTGTGAGTGCCTCAAATTGAGTGGCAAAATGCACCGGCTTAGAGGGTGAGAGGAATTAATTAGTCTGAGAGAGTAACAAGTTTAGGATGGACAGCCCCATCATATACCCTGCCAGACACGTACAAGAGAGAGATCTGGAGTAGTGCGTTAAGGAGAAAGATCAGGGGTATTGCTGCCTCAGGCGCCCTATGGTTGTGGACATGCTGTTGTAGATAGAATGAGTGCAGTTGGGTTGATGATTCTGTACTCTTTGGCATTCAAGTCCCCATATCTTGCTCTTAGATCATGGTGTCATCCGATTGTAACAACAGGTATGTGACAAAAGGCTGTGTCCCTATTATTTTTCATTTGAATATTTGTCAGACACTTGCATGGATGTGTTGAATCCAATGCCTTACAGCAAGCCCAGCAGCTCCAGACCAAATGTGTCCACCGAGCATTAATTTGAGGGCCATTTTTAACTTAAGAGGAATGTTATACAAGAAGTAGCCCAACAACACTCCAAGGCAAAGAAGATTTTATGACAAGAACTTGATGGCCTTGAAGCACAGGCTGGTGAATAGTCTTGAAGCTCATTATCTAATTATTGATTGAGCAAATATGCTTGCTTGATGTGAGTAATTTGCTTGCGTAAAAGCTTCTGGAGATGGCGAGGAAACCTCAAACTTTGGTTCCAAATACTATTTTTTAGTGTTAGTGGATAGTTGTTGGGCCAGACTTCGAAGCAAGTGAAACCAAGAGCATGCCCAGGAGCAGGTGCTTTTGAGGGACCAACACCAAGATTTAGTGTAGTCAGCTCCACTTGCTCCGCAGTCTAGCCCAACAACTATCCACTAACATTAAAAAATAGTATTTGGAGTCAAAGTTTGAGGTTTCTCTGCCATCTACAGAAGCTTTGATGCAAGCAAATTACTCACATCAAGCAAGCATCTTTGCTCAATCAACAATTAAATAACGAGCTTGAAGATTATTCACCGGCCTGTGCTTCAAGGTCATCAAGTTACTTTCATAAAATCTTCTTTTTATGAGTTGCCTTGGTGTTCGCACAAGGAGTCTTGCTGGGCTACTTGTATAACTTTCCTCTAAGTTAAAAATGGCCCTCAAATTAATGCTTGGTGGACACATTTGGTCTGGAGTTGCTGGGCTTGCTCTAACTACACTAAACACACGTGCTCCTGGGCATGCTTTTACCTTTTTGTATAAAACTTACAACAAGATATTTAGGTAGATTTTTTAAAATTTTACCTATGAATGCTATATCTTTGGAAGTGCTTCTATATACTCCTCCCAACGAGATTACAACTATTTTAGCAAACAAAAAATTAGTAAATATAGATACAACATTCTTTAGGAGTTTATGAGACCTCGGAATTGTTCATGGAAAAGAACATAAGGTAACTAAGGTAGACGTACCTTAAACCACCATGACACCTAAAACCACCAACTTCTACACCCCTCTTTCATTTCAGGAAGGAAATGTAGGCTTTCATTACATGACTTATGCATCAATTGCTCAAAAGTTAAGTCATGTACCGACAACTTACATTTCCTCCCTAAAATGAAGAAAGGGTGTAGAAGTTGATGGTTTTAGGTGTTGTGGTTTAAGGTACGTCTACCTTATATCTAAAAGCGACCCTTTCCTTATAGCGTCCCTAGCTCAATCTTCCATAATAAGTAGATTCTGACACCCTACTATTGATGAGAATGTGCATAATCTGAACATCAGAGTTTAGGGTCACTTAAGGTCAACCTATAGTCAGCACTTTGGAAATTCGTACTTATTCATACGGTGTCCAAATAATGCATGCTAAAGTGCGTTGGAATCCTCTTGAACTTGCTATTGAGACTCATTGTTTTATGTGTATAAATAGGCTCAGTTGGTAAGGTGGACGCTAGATTCTTAGATTCTTTTCAATGACAACCTTGAATTCTTGACAGTCTGACACGTTGACTCTACCCAAAGATTTTATAATAGGCATCAAGGGCAGGGATCTTTGTTGGAATGTTTTTTGAATTGTATTCACTTTTGAGAAGTCAAACAAGGGGGACATGATTTTGAGCATCTTCTTGAATTTTGGCATCTTCTCTTTCATTCTTCTTTCTCTTTTGCTTCTTCCACTGTACTGTACTTCCAAACTGAATTTGTCCAGGTACTTCCAAATTTGCACGTTTATAGTACAGTTGTACTACCTTCCATTCTGCAGCTGTAAGTTAATCCTGACCTTGAGTGTCACCATTGTCTGTACTCTGTTAATGATGTCATGGGCCAGTAATGGAAGTTCTGCTCCCAATTTAATTGGCACAACATGTTGCCTTATCAGCTAAGCAACGACACTGCTGAGTACGGTAGTGTTCACTAACCAATGCATGAGCTGGTAATGCATGTGAAGTTGAGCAAGCTGCTTTTAGTTCATTTGCTGAAATTCTTCGAAATGTTTGCCACTAAAAGCATCTCCACTAGCGCTCTGGATAGCTCTCTGGCTGTGGAAAAATGGATGAGAATGGGTCGGTTAACAATTTATTTGGAAAATGTAGCCCAGTCTAGGGCCTTCAAAGTCACTCAAGCAAGTGTATTTTCTCTTCTTAATTGCACATCATAATTGCACAATCCATGTGTGGTGACTTGTAAGTGGCTCACTTACTATTTTCGGTAGTCTAATTGAATGATGTTGGTGGGGAACTATGTGGTGAGGTTTGTCTTTTTTGATGACCTTTAGAATGCAATCCAGAATGCTAGTGAAGATGCTCTTAGGGGTCTAAACTAGTGGAGATGCTAGTGGAGATGATCTTAGTTGAAAACATTTCAAAATAAGATCATTTTCTGTAGTCAATTGTGCATGAAAATCTAATGTGAAAACATGGTGTAGTGAGAATTCACATGGGCTTGCAATGGTTCTTATCCCGTATCATTTAGGAGTGACTTGGAGTGAATTTGATTACAAGAAAAGCTCTTTCTTCTCCCACAACACACACTTGATTACCCAAATAATATTAAGAAATGTGGGAAATAGTATTTTTTCAACATTTGAACAATTTCAAAAAATAATTTTCAAGAAATTTGACAAAAACTGCTTGTAATTTCCTAAAAAGTTTTGGCATGTTATTTTTGAAATATTTATTGACGAACCTGCTATGCACCTATGGTAGTTCATCTCCATCACCAGAGAACGACAAAACAATATCCTTTTGAAATGGTAAATTGAAATCTCACAGTTACTCTACAGGACAATGATTTGGGGCTCAAAATTACACTTGAAAGAAATAGTAAATCCTCGCACTAGAAGTCGAGCTAATTCCTCCCGGTATCCATAGCCCAAACTCAGTCACTACCATATGTTTCAAAACTAAAGAGTATGAGCTTGTCAATGACCACCGTAATTCACATTCACAATCGCGAGACTCTCACCCAAAACAGTTGCCTTCTACTCGTGAATTGAAATTGCGGGCTTTTGCCACCGCCCTTCAAGGAGACAAGGGCCACGTCGTGGCAAATACTTGCACTTCAACCACCCATAATGTGACCATTGATGGTGCATCCCGACCAGACTTCTACTGCGACCATGGTGCATCCCGTAATCCACGCTCACAATCGCGAGACTCTCACCAAAATAGCTGGCCTTATACTCGTGAATTGAAATCGCGGGGTTCTGCCACCACCTTTCAAGGAGACAAGGGCCAAGACCTTGCTCGAAGGAAATCAAGGTGTGACTCGAAGATTGGGTTGGAAAGAGAACTTGGTCTCAAAGATATCCTTCATATCAAAGAAGTTGCCTTTGATGGGGTCTTCCCAAGCACCAGTGGCACAATTGAAAACAGCTATCCACATGTCATACGCATACGTGACCACATTAATCTTGACACCAGTAGCTCCACAACCATAGATTGCGCCTGTGGACCGGAGAAAAGGTTCATTTCCATATTCACTCACTTTTCTCCACTCACTTTGATTTAGCCTGAAAATGCTGATGCTGGCCATGGGCATCCGGTCTGTGGCTTCCGAGCTTCCCCCCACCAAGTACACTCCCCCTGAGCACAGTGAAAATGTTAGCCAAGTGACCACCAAAAAAAATTGATGCTAATTTTTACTCATTTTGGAGGGAATTAGCCACTACTACTCCCAATATGGTGAAATTAGCCAATTTTATACTATACATATATATAGTAATTTCCTACAAATGTATCAACCCCTAAAGAACCAAGAAGCCCGAATTGATTCTCATGTCTTTTAGCAATTCTGAGTAGGTTCTATTTGGACTTTCTTTTGTCCAAATTTATTTGTTTTTTTACCAACATATGCACTGTTCTTCACTGCTTCTAGTGATATAAAATTCAGTCTCATTTGAATTGTTTTCTGCACAATATGATAAATTAAATTTGTCATTTTAAAACTGTGAATCCTTGGTCCTTTAGGGGTTAAGGAATCTAGAGTATAATTGGCTATCAAATCTTCACATCTATGGCAAGAGGCTGAAATTGCTCACCAGAGCATGCCACAATGTAAGGGTAATTCAAGCCCTCCGGAATGGGAATGGCGTTGTCCCTCCAGCTCAGTGTGGTCACATCCAGGGCCACCACGGCGTGTACTCCGGTTCGCAGATGCCGCGTTAAGATGAAAAACTCCCCTTCACTGTATGCTCCACTCCTCAATAGCATGTCTGCTGACAAGGTCTCCGCTGCGCTCCATGTCTTGGAAATGGAGTCGTATACATCTACCAGGTTGGTTGTGACCCTCATGGCAGGTTGTTTATACGCTGCATTGCCTGCGACAACAACCACAACCACCACCACCACCACCAGATGATTCTACTTCAGCAATCAATGCAATTAATGCAAGCAGTTGTCTCAAATTTTCAAATCGTTTTTCTTTCATTAATTCAAAAACTCAAGAATCTTTTTGACAATCTTAGAATGCCTCAACAACCTGATGATTCTACAGCAGAACATGCATTGTTAGAAAATGCAATCAATGCAAGCAGTTGCCTCAAATTTTCAATCGTCTTTCTTTCATTGATCGAAAAATTCAAACAATCTTAGAATGCCACAACAACCGGATGATTCTACAAAAGAATCTGCATTGTTAGAAAACGCAATCAATGCAAGCAGTTGCCTCAAATTTTCAATCGTCTTTCTTTTTTCAAATTCGAAAATCCTTTTTGACAATCTTAGCATGCCACAACACTTGTCATTCTTTCATTGATTTGAAAATTCAAAAGTCCTTTAATTTTAATTTCTATGACGTGTCACAACTCTATTCACTTTTGGACCAATCGTTACTTTATATACATGTCTCATTTTTCATAACTTTCTATAGTTTTGAACCATTGCTTAGTATCTCTCTTTAGAGTAGAGACCAGGATTTAGGTAGCCAGGAGTGGTATCCCTAATTTAGGTAGCCTGGCTGGCAAAAAGTGTTCCAAAGTCAAATTGGGACCTCAACATTTAGCAAGAAATTGGAGGATAGGTGGGAATGCTCTTGAATTTTGGAGAAAGTCAAAGTACCTGCAAACAGGAGCTTGTAGGAGTTTCTTTGTTGGTCCACAATCATGTGACTGATCACAGGAGCTCTAGGGCTACCACTCACCGACACAAGCAGCTTCCACTTGTTGGTCATGGGGTTACAAACAAGGAGACCTCGCCCATCAGAAGCAAAAAAGCAAAGCAAGCCTCCATCAGCTGCCATCAAGTTCCAGCCATAGTTTCTCTGCAAAAATGGAAACTCCAATGGAAACTGCAATGGTGGCATGGTGATCCATTTCCGCTCCGCAAGGTCGTACGAAGACCACGGCACCTCCGGAGAGCCCCGCCCTTTCCACCCTACTCGCGGCGCGTAGAACGGTCCCCATGCTCTCAGCGAAGACTCTTGGAACTGAGCACAGTGAATCAATTCATTCCATCTCTTGCAGACAGAGCGCACGCGGAAGACATCCGGTAACGGAAGCAGAGCAAGCGCTCGTTCCAGAATGTCACTGGGCAGTGACCTCCACGGCGAGCACTCCTCTTGCATCTCACAACCAGACCGCGATTCGATTGAGCTTAGAAATTGGTGTGGCATGTCTGATATCACCGCAAGCATTTAGAAAACTCTGCAATCAAACCTTCTCTAATGGCACACTATGTAATTGCACATTCATTGTATATCCTCCGAATCTGTTTTTGCTGTGTACACATGTGATGGCACTTAACCCTAATCCTGCACCACAGTTGTCTGATTTCAGTGCACATAACGTAAGAAATTAGAAAACTGTCGAAGCGTACATATGGGAACTAAATAACTTCTACGTCAGAAGAAGCCTATTGTTACACTTATAACGAGGACTTCGAAGTTTTCTCCACACTCTTATGCTGTAATGCCATTTTCGTTTCTCCACACTCTTAGGCAGTTGTGGCACTTTCTTATTAGCTAGTCAGAACCCTAATTGTTGCACTCATAACAAGGGCTTTGACTTCTCCACACTCTAATGACTCTTTGTAATTGCACACTCCCTATTATATCTTCAGAATCAGTAATATCGATTACAACTGTGAGTGCTCACACTAGTCCCTCCAAGGCAGTGTCATTAGAGAGGGTTGTGCTTGAAAACCTACAAAGACGAACTTGACCTATTTCAGAAGAAGCCTTCTTGTTGCACTTATAACAAGGACTTTGAAGCTTTCTCCACACTCTAATGACTCTCTGCAATTGCACATTCCCTATGTATCTTCAGAATCAGTCATATCATTTACAATTTCAGTCCCTCGAAGGGCAGTGTCATTAGAGAGCGTGTTTGAAAACCTACAAAAACTAACTCAGAAGAAGCCTTCTGTGGCTAACTGTTGCATGGACTTCGAAGTTTACTCCACACTCTAATGACTCTGTAATTGCACATTCCCTAATCTGCCATATCGTCTACAACTTCAGTCCCTCCAAGGGCAGTGTCATTAGAGAGCATTCAGTGTACAAGTGTTTGAAAATCTGACAAAGACTATTTCACCCAAAAGAGTCAAGATCGGTAACCTAATTTGATGCGCGCACAGGTTTATTGAACACAGTCTATCAATCTCAAGTGTTCTTACAAGAAAAGCAGAGTACAATCCTGTGGAATGACTGACAGAAGGTAGGGTTTCAGCTTTTACCTTAGCACCCGAGTAGTTCCAGAGCTGCAGAACTGAGTTGATCACCTGCTCATTCTGCAGTCAGGAGATCGATCACGAGCAACAAGGAAAGGTGTTCAGGACCTTCACGACTATCGATCGATCACGAGCAAAGCCCTTGTGTACGTACTAAGAAGCCGGCAGGTAAAACATCCTCTACGAACCCCAATATAATGATCATCCTGCCATGGCATTTTATTGTCCCATTGTCAGAAAAAACAATCATGAACTGTCCATTGTCAGAGCAATATCCTAACGCATCATCTCTACTCTGCTTTGCGTCTTGCAAACTACACTGATATGTCCTCTCAGCATTGCATCGTTACACACATACAGCAGTGATGGCGCGCCGGAATGGTTGGAGGGATAATGATATTGATGTGAGTGAGTGCACATGCAGTCCGGACAAAGCTTACCTGATTGAATGGGACAGGTTGCAGACAATGCGACTGATTGTGCGGATGTCGCACAAGCTTGGCGCTTCGTCTTTGTGACAATTGTGACAACACAGTGTTGGTTGCTAGAGCTCTGTAGATCGATCTACTGGCTGGCTATGGAGATTGGGTGCTTAAACAATCGATCGTCATGGCTTGTGTGAATGCAATCTGTGCCTGTGCTGTCTGTCCGTGTGATTGTGTGCCTGTGCCGGAGCAAGGACGGGCAGCGAGCTCATGGAAGTAATTGCTGGGAGGTCTACACTGGTGGTCCTTTTATGAGGGGAGATCAGCGCCTTCCTCTTTGGCTTTGGGGAAAAAGCTGCAGGTGATTCGCTCTGTTGGCAAATTTTCATCCAAAATTTGGATAGAAAATGTAGTTTTCAGTACACCGAAATCAGATAGATAGATAGATAAAAACTCCGGCTCTCTTGCGAGGCCGGCGTGAATATAGTGTCTGTTCGTCATGACAATGAGCCAATGCCCACCGGGCAAAGGAACATTGGTACAAGACTGCTCTCCCCTTCCGGGAATAGACACTTTAGTAACCAGAAACTAGTAAAAGTAACCTACAGTAGCCATTATCAAGTATTTACATCATTTGTAATGGTATAAAACGAGGTTTATTATGTTGATGATCGCCAAGTCATGGTTCCTAGGTTGGTTGGATAAGGACGTTTGTGTTACAATTATACGGTCCGGGTTCGATTCCCGTTGGGTCCGTCTGAGCGTTAATGTAATAATCATGACTTGGTGCTGCTAGTGAATTTATCATAGGCAGGAAAGTTGTACCAACCAACCGGCCCTTGCCCACCTTTCTTACCGAAATCACCATATACTGTGGCCCACGGTATTTACGAGAGGCTGTACTAATAATTATTTTTTCAGAACACTGGTAAAATTTGTTCATGCAAGTTGGATGAAAATTTGTTCAAATTAGATGAATTTTTGTTTAAATGGATGAATGTAAGTACGCCATTTACCTACCCATAGTATATGGTCATTTCAGTGTACTAATAATAACATTTATTCCTTTCTAACTCTTAGAACTAGTATCAATGTTTTTCTTTTCTTTTCTGGCGATTTAACCCCTAAACATCCAACCATCCAGAAAGTAGACAATGTATAGAATCAAATATAGTTTTCTCATCTGTCATTGACTTTATGTAGCGTGGATTTTTGACTATATATTTTATGGGAAGTTAGCTTCATGCATGTGTGATCTGATTAGAAAGGGGATGGTTTGTGAAAATTTTATGCCTCATTTCAAGTTGTAGTGATTCACCAAAAATTTCGAAGATTTTAGTGTAAAAAGTGCTTTTTAAAAAGTCAACTCATAAAATTAAGCAACCAAAAAATCTCCAAAAATCACTACACTTAGAGTATTACATTTCAACCAATTACAACAATTTCATGTACAAATTGTCAATATCTTATTCGTAATCAAATTACAAAAGAATTTTCAATTTTAAGTTTCAAAATTTATACAAAAATATTGGTGATAGTGGTCGCAAATCTAACCATATGGATAGAATCTAAAATTTAAAATGTACAACTTTTGTTCATAAATCAAGTGCAAAATATCCCTTTGGATTGCATTTCATGATGCATCTTTGCAAAACTGCCGAATTTGGAGAGGGGTGAGGACGTTTAGGGATTAAAGCTTCTGGCAGCTGCTTTAAATCACCAAAAAAAAGTTTTTTTTTTTTTTTTTTTTCTTTTAAAAAAAAAAAGTTTAAAAAAACTGACCAACATGCACACCCTTCTCTAGAATTTTCTCCCGAGTCTTGACTGCAAGATTATTTTCATCAAGTTAATTTATTCCTCGCCCATAGCCCCACCCACAAATATTATATCTCACCTTGTTGCACAATCCTAAACAAATGTCACATTGCCATGTGTTTTAATACAAGTCCCCAAGTTATTAATCATTATTATCAGACTTGCTGATTACAGCGGCAACTTGTAATAGAGGAGTTTATTGTGACGTCGGTATATCTTACAAATTTGACGTCATGTACTGGTGTTATTAAAAAAATCATCCAAAATATGCCGAAAAAGGTGGATACAGGCATAAGGTGCGCATGCTTTTAGCGCATCCTCAATGCAACGCTGTATACCATTTAACACCCAGTAAAATGAATGAAAAGCATCCTAAAATAGCGTAGAAGGCAAGTAAACACTGCAAATTTGGAGAGTGTGTCAAGCCCTTCAAACCACCCTCTAAAATTAGATTTAGGTAGATTCTTGAACTTAATTGAACATGTAATGGAACCTTATCCTACATTCATGTAATTTCAATATGTTATTATTATAGAAAATCATTTGAAATGTTTTTCTTTCTATTAGAGTAAATTTATAAGAGGTCAATAAGTCTCAATAGTTGATGGCTTGGGGTTGAATTTTGTGTGGTTGCAAAATATATCCACTTGTGAAGTTGAGAAATACAGCACTTTCCAATGAAATTACTAGAAAATGCAAGATTTTCAAGATTTTAGTTTTAAGAACCAAAATTTTGCAATTAATGAATAATTATGTTCTCATAAAATTTTGAAGGTGGGCAATGTAATTTCAATGAACTTGGGACAATTTTATTCATGTACATTAGAGTACAAAGCCATCACAATAGCAACATCGCGTAAAAATGAGATTATAATTGGGGTTTTGATTCAACATATTTTGGAGGGGTTTACCAAATAATATACAATATACACAATACATAACAAAACTTTTTGCGAGTTGATGTGAGTTGGTAGGTATATACAAAGTTTAGATTCGTTAATGGTTCTTGGTTGGTTGGTTGTAGGCTATTAATTTTGAGTTATAAAGGTAAAAGACAAAAAATAGCATACAATTTAATCTTGCGTAAGTATACCCAAAAAAAATTAAACGTAATTATTAAAATAATTAATGTGTTTTTAATTGTCATAAAGGAAAGTTTTGTGTTCAAATGAAGATGAATTCCTTCTACGGACATACATTTGCACAAAGAATTTTCATCTTTATTACCATAGGTCAATAGTGGAATTTAATTGGATTTTTAAAATTTCAACACTACAAATATTCTACAAGATTCTCTTTTTCACCATACTCAACTAATGTTTTTTGAAAAATCAATTTCCAATTTTTGGATTGATTTCTGAATTCCCTTGAGCCTCTTTACATCATTTACACCTCCCCAAAGCTACTCTACTACAAACTCACACGGAACTCTTTTCTGATCCTATTTTGTGAACCTAGACGTGAAAATTGGTAGAGCCCTCTATGATCCCTTCATAATATAACCTTTCAAGACCTTCCTTTCTGAATATTCAGTAGAAGCCTAGAGATGCTCCTTTACAGAAGTTAAACGTCACAATATGCTATAGCATGATGCAACTCTTCAAAACCTTTCTTTCTGAATATTCACTGGAAGTCCAAAGGTGTCAAAAAGGACACTACTGATGTGAGATGGCAAGGTGGGACAAACAATTTTTTTGCCCAAGTTTACCAGATTTAATACACATCTGATTTGATTTGATCAGGCCAAAATTGATTTGGACCTAAATCCAAAAAGGCAGGCCAGAGGTTCCGCTTTTGGAGGGCGGCAAAAAGGGACCCCGCAATGGTATATTCTATTATGGCCCCTCAAGACCAAATGAAACCAAATCAACCAACTACCTAGTTTTGCCTCATTTTTTTTTTCTTATTCCTCTTTAATTCTCTCTATGCCAAAATGTTTTGTTATGTATTGTGCAAATTGTATTATTTGAAGAACTTCTCCAAAGTATATTTAAAAAAAACCTCATTTGTAATCTCATTTTTACGCTGCGTTGCTATTGTGATGGTTTGTACAAGGATAAAGTTGTCCAAAGTTCATCACCCACCCTCAAAATCTTATGAGAACATATTCATTCTTTAAAATTTCAACGCTACAAATATTCTACAAGATTCTCTTTTTTCACTATACTCAACTAACATTTTTTGACAAATCAATTTCAAATTTTTGGATTGATTTCTGAATTCCCTTGAGCCTCTTTACATCATTTACACCTCCCCAAAGCTACTCTACTACAAACTCATGGGACTCTTTTTTTGATCCTAGACATGAAAATTGGTAGAGCCATCTATTATCCCTTCATAATATAACCCTTCAAGACCTTCTTTTTCAAATATTTAGTGGAAGCCTAGAGATGCTCCTTTACGGAAGTTAAACGTCACAATATGCTATAACAAAATGTAGCTCTTCAAAACTTTCCTTTCCGAATATTCAGTGGAAGCCTATAGATGCTCCTTTACGGAAGTTAAACGTCACAATATGCTATAACAGAATACAACTCTTCAAAACCTTTCTTTCCGAATATTCAGTGGAAGCTCAAAGATGTCAAAAAAGACACTACTGACGTGAGATGGCAAGGTGGGACAAGTAACTTTTTTGCCCGCGTTTACCAGATTTAACACATATGTGATTTGATTTGATGAATCAAAGTTGGACCTGAATCCAAAAAGGCATGTCCGGGGCTCCGCTTTTGGAGGGCGGCAAAAGGGACCCCGCAATGGTATATTCTTTAATGGCCCCTCAAGACCAACCTTGTTTTGCCTCATTTTTTTCTTCTTATTCCTCTTTAATTCTCTCTATGCCAAAATATTTTGTTATGTATTGTGCAAATTGTATGTTATTTGATGAACCTCTCCAAAATATATTTAAACAAAACCCCAATTGTAATCTCATTTTTACGTTACGTTGCTATTGTGATGGCTTTGTAAAGAATAAAGTTGTCCCACGTTCATCACCCACCCTCAAAATCTTATGAGAACATATTCATTCTTTAACTACAAAATTTTGGTTTACAAGACTAAAATCTTGAAAATTTTGCATTTACTAGTAATTTTAAAGTGCTATAGGATACATTTCACAACCACCCAAGATTCAACCCCAAGCCATCAACTACAAACTTATTGACCTCTTATAAACATACTCTAATAAAAAGCATTACATAACAAATAGTTTTCTATAATAAATAACATATTGAAAATTTTAAAAATACATGAAAATATTTTAGTTATCTGTAAATTCAACACATGGTACCCCGTCTACTGCCTTGTGTTTTCAAGGTTTATATAGAAATCCCTAACATTCATTGTCACAAGGAGCTAAGTGGTTTGCTTTAGTGGCCGGTGTGGAGGCACATGGGGCACGATAGAGATTCCTTTGTGAGAACTCAAGTGTGCTATGGAGGAGCCTCTCTTGCTTCGGTGAGGTGCAAGGTTCAAATCTCTATAACAACGCAGATCATTGTGATTGGTCGAAAATATTGGAGCCAAAACTCATTTTTTCCGCTTTTCAAGCAAGAATACCATTTCTCCCTTGTCTTTCCTCTTGTGGAAATTTTTGCTTGACTCTACGGATAACTCTATTGGGTACTAATAATTTTTTACTCATTGTTGGTTTGTATCATAGGTCTACCTTGAAAAGGAAACACCAAAGATAGTCCTCACACTAGCAGAATATCTTTTGAATTTTGTGAGTTGATGTGAGTTGGTAGGTACAGTGACGGACAAAACTGAGTATTGATTTGAAACTTTTCCATTCAAACAACCATACCATGAGCATCAATGGGCAAAGTCCAAAAGTGAATATACAAAAGTTGTAGTGTGCGACATATAACACATTACTACAAAAGTTTGAAGAAAAACTCAATTGTGATTTGAAAGAAAATGGATTTCAAAGTTAGCCATGTCTAAAACTCGGTTTTGTGCGATATAATTTGGAACTACTTTAAATTTTGTCAATTTTTTCTTAGAGCTTCAAAAAAACTTTTTGTGCCTTGGCATGTTGGTATACATCATTTAAGATTGTTGTACACAAAAATTGAAGGAAGTTGATATTTATAGAATTTAAAATATTCACAATTTGACAAACATGCAAATGATGTTGGTTCTTACGATATTTGAATTATTTTTTGGAATTGAGAGCATGGGACTGCATTGGCCATTGTATAGAGAGCATAGGTTGCAACATGAACCATTGTTACATCTTAATACCCTTGCATTTGAAATAGTTGTTGAATAGGCCAATGCATTCAATTTATATATTAGAGCTATATGATGCAGTTTTTTGGTTTAGGTTTTTTGTTCAAAAACTAGAGTTCATGACGCACATAATCAATCCTACAAATAAAAAAAAACACAACATTTTCAATATCATCAAAAAGTTCAAAACTGCTAGAAATTACACTGACTTTCATAAAATTGACAATTTTTTGATGATATTGAACACGAAAAAAACAAGTTGTTTAATTGGTTGATTGAGTATGTGCGTCATGAACTCTAGACTTTGTACAAAAAAGTTAGACCAAAAAACTGCATCATACAACTCTAATATATAAATTGAATGCATTGGCCTATTCAACAACTATTTCAAATGCAAGGGCATTAAGATGTAACAATGGTTCATGTTGCAACCTATGCTCTCTATACAATGGCCAATGCAGTCCCATGCTCTCAATTCCAAAAAATAATTCAAATATCGTAAGAACCAACATCATTTGCATGTTTGTCAAATTGTGAATATTTTAAATTCTATAAATATCAACTTCCTTCAATTTTTGTGTACAACAATCTTAAATGATGTATACCAACATACCAAGGCACAAAAAGTTTTTTTGAAGCTCTAAGAAAAAATTGACAAAATTTAAAGTAGTTCCAAATTATATCGCACAAAACCGAGTTTTAGACATGGCTAACTTTGAAATCCATTTTCTTTCAAATCACAATTGAGTTTTTCTTCAAACTTTTGTAGTAATGTGTTATATGTCGCACACTACAACTTTTGTATATTCACTTTTGGACTTTGCCCATTGATGCTCATGGTATGGTTGTTTGAATGGAAAAGTTTCCAATCAATATTCAGTTTTGTCCGTCACTGTATATACAGAGTTTAGATTTATTAGTGGTTATTAGTTGGTTGCAGGCTATTAATTATGAGTTATAAAGGTAAGAGGAAAAAAAAAACACAATTAATCATGTGTAAGTCTCCCCAAATATTAAACGTATTAAATGAATTTATTCCATACTTAATGTGATTTTTATTGTCTTTAGAGGAAAGTTGGGTGTTCAAATGATGATGAATTCCTTCTACATACATACATTCACAAAAAGCAAAATAAATAAAAAATCATCATTACTACCATAAGTTAATAGTCAAATAATTGGATTTTCTAATTTCAAAAAAAAATTCCAAAAAATTCCAATTTTTTTCAAATGTTAGTTTTTGGATTGATTTTTTAACTCCTCTTCGCACCATTTACACCTCCCAAAAGTTAACCCTTAAAAGGCCCTTGGGGTCCCTCTCCACAATCCGTATTTTGCCTCATAATTGTTCGATTGTGGTTTAATATATGAATTGTGATATACTATTATATACATATTATCATGATTATTAGTTTTACTTTGTATTGAAAAGTGTTTGATCATTGTTATTTTGATGAAATACCACCAAATACAAAATATACTATATAGCCGCAAAGGGCTTTCCGACCGTTTCAAGGTTAAGGTGGAAATACAATAAACAGAGAAAATAAGAAGTTTTGCATATTAGAAATGGGAGTTCTTGCAAGGACTTATTTCCATAGAGAGAAAGAAAAATCATGAAGATGCGATTCAAATTTTGAACAATTTTTCAAAGTGAAAAGTCTGTCAAATCCTAAAACCGTTTCCTAGTCTCTTCAATAACCAAGTATTATGATAGATAATTTTGTGCACTAGAGAGAAGGAAAAATCATGAAGATGCGATTCAAATTTTGAACAATTTTTCAAAGTGAAAAGTTAGTCAAATTCTAAAACCATTTCCCAATCTCTTCAATAACTAAGTATTATGATAAACAATTTTGTGCAAGGAATCACCCAAAACCAATAGGTCATTCTGCCCCAGCAAAATACAAACCAACTGACCCAGGAGCACAGGTACAGGTCAAGAATAACTCTTCATAGAAATAAACAAATGAAAATGTACATAAGATTACAGACTGTCAGTCTGAGTGGTTCGACACTCGACAATGGTTGGAGACAGATGTCTTTGAAACCGATCTGCATGACTTTTGAGTGCAGCAAGGTCTTGATGCAAATCTTGCAACCGCAGCTCTGTCATAGCAATTTCTTCCTTGATGTGGTGAACCCTTCTTTCCAACCACCCCAGCGTTTCGTCCCTTTCCGAACCCCCATAACAGCTGATAGCCCCAGCAGCATTCTCGCCATGGAATGCAATAGGCCCAGGTTTCACATTCTGAGGCCACATCAGCGTAATGATAATTCCAACCTGCATCATAATAGACCACACATAGAACTGTAAGCCCATATTGCCGAGTTGTCCAGTTTTCCAGGCAACTGTGTCACTGTCTCATTGCACAAGGCTATAATCCATTGGATCAATTTTAAAATTGCATATATGGATGTTCTTAATTTAGTAGTGACTTGGCATTACTCCCTGTGTCCAGAAATAACTGTCCTAGTTTTTGGCACTTTTCAATTTTACGTTATTTTTTGCCAAAAAAAGTCATCTTAGTACTCGAAAAATGGTGTATCTTTAATAGTAGTATGTAGTTTTTGTCAATCTCATTGTCTGATCTGTTTGAAGTGGACAGGGCTCACATTTGAAGTGGACAGGGCTCACATTTGAAGTATAAAACATAGGAAAAAAACTAGGAAAAACGAATGCCAAAAACTAGGACAATTATTTCCGGACAGAGGGAGTATCTGGAAGGCTCTCTAAGGTAAGCCACCCTGACACAATATACCAATAGTGCGCATATCAAATTTTTAAATGTAAGACACTGATACATAGTGAGCACAAAGTGGCACAAATGGTCAGAAATAGGGTGGTTTACCCAGCCAACAACCAAGTGAAATTACAAAACGAGAGCAAGTTACAAATAACATTACCTGCATAGAAACAATGATCACTGCAATTAACATGAACAGCACAAGCTTCATATGCCGTTTGCCTGTGGTCCAATCCAATGCAGATAACTTTTGCCATGCGCCATTCTTGACAGCAGAGGTTGCTTTCATTGCCCACTCCGGCTGGCTCAGGAATATCAACCCTCCTTGAGTATGAGGAGGAGCTCTATTTGCAGCAGCACTGGTGTGTACATTGTTGATATTCTGTTGTAACTCCTGGCTTGGTCCTGACAGCACCTCGGCTCGGTCCACAGGCTCACCGCTCCAGGTACAGTCTGCATGCGGCACTTCATGCCCTGCAGCCAGTGATATTTTATTTTGTCAGGAGATAGTTTAACATTTTTGCTACTTTTCAATGGCTTAAAGAGCAATCCAGGCTCCATGGATGCTCTTTTCATATTTATATACATAGGTAATATCAGGGTATTACACATGTGCTACCTAGGTGCTACTTAGGCAATACCTAGGTTTAAAGAGGCTACACAACTTGATTCCATGTAGGAAATCTGGCTATTATTCCTTCATTTTTTTTCAAAAATCCTTTGGATCAATTAGCCAGCCCAATTTTTATGTAGCAATTTGGCTAAAATTAGCAACAAAAATCACTGCCTGCAGCATACAAATATAGTAAGGCCCAAACCTCGTGACAGGTAATGGCAATTTTGATTATGGCTAAGAAAAATCATGGTGGGTGTCGTTAGAATAGCATAGAAAGCTTCCAAAAAGAATTCTCGACCAATGGAACAGTTGTTTCCAAAAACTACCGGGCACTAGTAGCTGCTTGTCTCTCTTTGGTCATGTCATCATTACTTTTGCCACACAGATTTTCCAAACCTAAATCCAAGCCTATGGAGCACATATGATTCATTCTACCTTTGGCTCATCCTATTTCCCCAGAGTGATAAAGCAACCAATGAGTTTTCTGGTTTTCTCCTGATTGCCGGTTATGTGGTTAGAAACCCGTGCAGAAAGGAAACGAAGTGACTATCATGTTACCCATAACACAGGGATACAGATGCAGAACAGAAAAGGAAAATACCTGTAATTGATTCTGCAGGCACAATCCCATCCTGATGCTTGGCTGCTAATGACTTCATTTCCCCTACAACGCCTCGTGCCTGATGAATTTTTTTATCACAGAATATTAAAAATGCTACTATTTGAAATCAGTTTATGCATGGAAGCATGCTTATTTCAACAAGGGTATCAAACTTTATTCAAATTTTCAGGAAGTGAAAGATGTTATTATTATTATTACTGTGGTTACAAACAAGGTCAGCGGAAATATTTCTTAAAATAGAAATTCCGAAATTTTCGGAAATTCATTTTTCAAAAAATATTTTTTGTGCTAGGGATTAAACGGATTTTAAAGAATATTAGTTTTTACAAAATCTAAAAATAATAAATATTAAATATACAGCAGAAAAGTGCCGAACTTGCTTGTTACTACGGTACATACCAGTTGAATCCATGTGGTGTATGCCTCTTTACTTTCATCGTAAGTTCCTTGCTCTATTTTGCCTGCAAATGTGCATTACAACAAAGATCAGTCTCGAATTGACTGCAATTAGACTGACCAGAATAAAATTCACAGTAATTATTCCACAATAAGCAAGTTGGACAAATGAGCAAAAAGAGCTTAATCTGACATCATATTTCAGGAAAATATTAAAAAAAAATTGTCCTAGTCAAACGGAGACAAAACTTAAGGTGAATGCATGCATCCCAGCAGTAATGTGAACCGAAAACAAACATCACTTACTCTTCCACATGGTCTTCTTGGAGAAGGTGACATCAATGGACACTCGCACAAAACTATGACTATGGCCTTCCCCGTACAACCGCTCCACATCCCATCTCACCTGCATTGACCAGGAATCTTACAGGAATTCAGGTCCAATTGTCACCCATGGACACACTTTCTTGATGCTCTGATGAATGACTAAAAATTCTTTGTCGATCGTAATTATTGAGAACACTTTAAGGCTGCAATTGAGCATGTTGGAAATTGGTCATTCTGTTTGGCCAGTGAGCCATTTAAAGCTTCTTTAGAAGCGAACTTGAGATACTTTGTGATATCAATATTATGATTGGAATATACTCTTCAAAAACTCTTGGAATATACCTGTACTTGAAAATAGTCACCATAAGGTATGTCAGTCATCTGTTGTGATGTTTCTAGAACCATGTAACTGCCAAACACAAACAACATAATATGGAATATGAGAAGCTTGAAGTTCTGAGATCACATTAGTGCACCATATTAATCTGACAACAAAAAAGCAATTCAACAAACAAAAATGAACAGGAGGGAACAAAAATGTTGCTCATTACTTGTTCTTGAATACACGAAACCGCTGTGACTCGTGACAGTAAGTAGATTTGGGCCCTGTGAATCACCAGAGAGCAACTTAAATTTAGTCAATTTCCTACGTGACATGAATCAGACTCTCGAATTGAAGGCAACACAACAAGACCAAGACATCTTGCATTTAGCAAAGAATTTAAAAAGACAAAATTACACAATGTCTTTGCAGAAGCAGAGATACTCTCACAAGGGCTATTAGTAAAATTAGACAAAATCACAAGGAGAATGAATCTTCCCCGTGATTCATGGGAAGGTCTTCCTATGGTCGCAATGATCATACAGAGGCTCCCTACGTATCTTGGGAGACATTTGTGTGATGATAGGGAGACCTCTCCATGAATCATGGGGAAGATCCTCTTTATGATGTTATCTCAAAGTTTCCAATTTTTACTGAAAACTCTGTTGAACGCCATGGAACTAGAATGGAGAGTGTTGGTAACAACTGCCCAGTGCAGGCGCAACAAATGACCTAGATAATTGATATAGATCTCTGAAGCACGACATACCAAAGTAGAAATTGATGGGATGTCGAAACGAGATGTCCCGTGCATGTCCAAATTGTCTGTGCTTGACCCACTGCGTACACCGGAAATCTGGGTACACGCCAATGCAAGATATGATTTCACTAGAATCACTCAACGGGTACACATGTAATCAATTGATGCATTCTGCTCATGCAAGAGGGCAATTCTAGCTGCTTGTAAAATAAGCGTGATGAGTGGTGTTGAATTGAAAAGGCCACCATACCATCATCTCCACATTTGGTGTGAAAGTCCTTTGCAAATCCTATGCCTTCATTTGAAAAGAACAATTGGAAAAACTCCTCTACGTCAACCTGAAGCAACGCATCGAAGTACCAGGTTACTCCCAGGGTACAACAAGACTATATGGAAGTATACTTAAAGCACTAAATAGATTGAATCAAAAGACGGTTGATTAGAACCACAAGTCTCTTAGAATGTCAAAGAGGACTACAGAATATTGTTGAGACTTGAACATGAATATTATAAAAGATATAGAACATGAGGCATTACAGCTACAGCACATGAGAAGACTTTCTCAGATCCCACGTTACTAACGGCCTCAAATTTTCAATACCACATTGCTTCAATATGTGCCGTAGGTGAATTGATGATACCCACATATTTCCAGATAAGTTGATCAGCTAGGTAAGGTGCACGCCTCATAGACAACATGTACCTTCATGAAATACATTCAAAGCTGACAATCTAATAAAACAGACGAATACATGATTGGTTTTCCTCATACAACAACCAAAAATTTCAGAATAGTATAAGGTAAAATTGAAATACCGGAAATTCAGCTTCCACGACTGTTTTGTAGCTGTCAGGCACTGCACTCTCCAACAACACTTGGTGTATCAGCTGAAAGATCCATCCAAGAAAAATAAATGGAAATTACAATTGTGTTAGACTGAAAATCTGGAAGATAACAAGAAGCGACCAGCTGAATAATCTACACTACTATACAACAATTCCACAAAATCTTGCAACATTCATATACAGCCTGAGGGGGTAGAGCCAGTTCTATACATGGTGGAGCATCGCTATCTTCTATTTCCCAGATAGGAGATTGCTGCTGGCCAATACTGCTAGTACTGCTGCTGGGGATCCCTTCATCTTCAAGCATGCGATCTCCCCCATCATTTTCATTTATTGCATGAGAAGCTCCATTCTCCGGGGGTCCGCCATTCTCTGCTGCTTCTGCAGATGCTGCAATTTTGGCAGCCATCTCATCCACCCTATGCACACACATCTCAACACGTATCTGGAATATGTTCTTCCAAGAAGAGCAAAGAGGAAAGACGATTGCATAAAATAAATCAGAAGCAAACTAAAGATATCCACATTCATGAGTGAATTATTTAAAAATTTGACTGCATTTCATTACACTATATTCATGAAGAGCAACACTTGTTGAGAGGTAGAGCTAGCACACGAGGTTTTTGGGGGATGAGTGCTGCACAGAATGTACCAGTGGTATACATTTCAGGGGGTGGTGTCACCTGAGCAGCATTCCAGCCCCTCATATTTACCTGCTCCCATAGTTTCCCGCCGCCTCAAGCCGCGTCATCAGCAAAGGACTTGTCAATGCTCCATTGTCTGCTCCAGATGTCCTAGACTGTGGACTCTGTTCCCAAGAACAAGACCATCAGTTCTGCGAATCAACAATAACAATGCTATAATGCTCTTTGACGAAATAGGTTGCCATTTGCGATGTAAAGAGGGATATAAAACGATGAATACATTGCATCCCTTCATTCTCAAAACTGAGATAATCCTCAACCAGGTTATCATTAAGCATACCATTGCAAGTGAAGCCAGAGACCCTTGTGAATGTAGGAACAGCTTTGCATAGCTGCTGTGCTGGACCCAGCCATCAATGATCAAGCGGAAAGCTTCATCACGAGAGAGAAAAGATGCAAAAAAGTGCTGCAAAACAGCAATACAGAAAGACTTTTAGTTCTTCAATACAAAGCTCACTAAAACAATGGTACAGCAGACCAACAAGACTATTCGCTCAGGATGTAGTGAATTATAGGGATCATCAAATCAATATCAGGGACAAATTAGACATGAAGGCAAACAAAAAGGCACCAACCATATGTGACGAAAAAAACATGGATGAACATGTCCGGCACACCACCTAAACCAATTGCTATCTATACATAAAAGCTGTTCTGAAAAGATGCACACAATATATACCTTCTTTCCCCAGGAGACTATCTCGATAGCATTTGGGAAGACGCTAGCTGTCCTAGCCTTTCGCACACAAGTTACATCCTTCAGTGGAACTATTTTCTGCCAAATCGATGTTCAATTCATGGTCAAGGAGGGCAGTGCACGAGTTCCAACACTTCCAAATCCGCACAGTAAAAAACTGTTCATACGTAAAGTGAGATGTAGCAATGGTGTCAAATTTCAGCTTCAAAGTGGCATACATAGCATAAGCAGTACATTGAACCATAAAAAACCAGTAAGTATCAGCATCCTGGCAAGTACCTTCTTTTCATAACCAAAGATGTTGGAGTAAAAACACACGTAACGTTCAAAAAGGTACATGTGACCCTGTTATTCAACAAACCCGCCATTGCATATGAGAATCATGGGCCCGCAAAGCAGACATTTCGAGAGATCATGACATTGACGAAGTTGACAACAATGTCCATAACACATTGATCAATGGTTATAAAATGACAAATTCAATTGAAGAATATCATTCAGATGGGGCCAAATTTTAATCACCAGAATCAGTGAAGAACATAGCATATATTAGTCAAAAAATAAGTAAAATCGGAACAAAAAAAAACGTCCCCATATGACCTACTCAAAACCACGAAAAAAAATGTAAGGCCCAATTAGCGTCTCTTTGGGGGGGGGGGTAACCTGCATGTACCACGATAGAGAAGGTAAAAACTATTTTTTCTAACCTGAAACAAATCTCCATATAAGGACCTAAGCTCATAGTGCAGCTGAGATCAAGGTGCTCATACCTGAAGTAATATCTTCTTCTGAAGCGCACAGTTGAAATCCGCAATCAACGACTGGAAAACATGACCAAGCAGCTACATCAGTATTCCTTTCTCCTTATAATTCCATCCATTTTTGCCAATATACACAGGTTTCCTCTCGTAAAAAACTCAGGCACTAAGAGAACTGTGATCACCTCCTCAGGAGGCAAATGGAACAATTGTCTGTACTCCTCGCTCTTGAGCGTTTTCTGATTCTGCAGCAAACAATTGAAATGGGAACACAATTAGATACTGGCAAAGAGTACACATAAGCATTATAAAAGAGTCTTAAAAAATGACCTAATATCAAACCTACCCTCCCCAGATCTATTCTAGAAAACCTAGCCTCGTTACAATTGGAAGTGTTTCCATTAGAAACTACATTACCTATCCTTCTGTCATCAAACTCAGAGAACTTCGTACCCGAAAACCCTAAACCTAGCCAAGAAAATGGGCAAAAAGCCTAAAACGAATATAATACTATCCATGAACCATAAAATAAAAAAAGACGCTATCCATGACATTCTCACGAGAGACATGCAGAGTTAGAGGAGAAAATTTAACAGTTCAAATTGAGTCATAAACTCGAGCCTCATTCGTAATAAAGAAACGCCACATTTCTAACCTTCTACCAAAAAAAATCCTAACTCCACATTGATTTCTCTTTGACGCAATCGCAATTAACCTCATAAGAGAGCAATATGAGAACCTCAAAATTCAAGAAAAGAAAAGAAACGCACTCACTTATGACCACCTAATTTAGTACAATTGTCACAATAAGCTCTGAAAACACAAACCGAAAAGCAAAGATCTCGGCAAACTAATTCCGCAACAACAGGGGGAGAGAATTGGTTTGGACTTACTTGTAGAGCGGCCTCGTCCTCCACAGCCAGGGCGCCATCCTTGCTACTGGCTATGGCGTTCATTCGTGATTCTGTATCAAAACGGCTACAAAATGGCTTGCGAAAAAGAGGGACAACAGGATCGAGAGTGAAAGAGAGAGAGCGCGCAGCTTGAATGATCAAAGAGCAGGCAAAATCGATGGGACTGACGGAGTCAATGATTGCGCAGGCACAACGAGGCTCCTTTTGTTGTTGTGGGAAGGCTGAGCGTCCCAAACGAGGAAAGCCAATAGAACGGGGCGTTCCTTTTGTTCCCTTTCACGTTCTCAAGTTCCCTTCGTCTTCCCTGCACCAGGCAGGATATGTGGGTTTCTACGTGTGTTCACAACTTTACATGTGGAGGTTGTCCAATCAAATTTGTACACAATACTCCCTCTATCCGGAAATAATAGTCCTAGTTTTTGGTATTTTTTCCGAAATAATTGTCTTATATTTTATTATTCAAATAGATAATGAGGGTGACGTTAAAACTACGTACTAACCCCTAACCGTCCCAGCGTCCATATTTTGGACGATTTTGGAGGTACATTCACCTTCAAAGAGCTGTAACTTTTGCAAAACGTGTCCAAAAATAATGAAATTCTGAAAACACAAACCGCATGATGCATGGAATAAGTGGTGAAAATTTCAGATCAATCCAAGATGTATTGAATTTTTGGTGATCATTTGAAAGCAGGTGTCTATTTTTTGGACAGTTTTTGTGCAATTTGATGGCTGCAACTTCGGGGGCTTGTATCTCCTTCATCCCATGTCCGTTTTCAATAAAAAAATTATTGGATTGGATTCCCCTTGAAGTCTAGTTATCATGCTAAAATTTTCATGTCAATCCATTTTGTTCTGAATGTTTGGGAGTCATTTTAGTGTACGGGTCTAGTTTGGACACTTTTTGCTTTTTGGGTCAAATGGGTCACTTTTTGGGCTACTTTTTGACATTGCAAGGCCATTTTAGGGCACATTAAAATTTTTCATGAGTTTTTTTTGGTACCAATGTGTTTATATGATGATTTTGAACTACTTTATAGTTCAAAGTTTTTTCATTGAGTAATTTTGAAAACGAATTTCACCTCTAACTATGTTGCTAGGAAAATTTCAGCATCCTTTTTTTACACTAAAACACTTTGATCTTGGAATCTATATGGCCAAATGATCTCAAAATTGATCCACATGATCTACAACATGTATATTACAAGATTGTACGGTTGAGATTTCTATACCTCACTTACATTTAGACCTATAACACATCAAAAGCAATGATGATTTTAACCCCTAAAGGACCGGGGGGGGGGGGGGGGGGGGGGGGGGGTGTTGAACTTAGTTCTTGTTTTCTTGACTAGCTCTTGTAGCAAGCTCAATTCCTCATTAGTGTGGGGTAATTTTGACGATCGACACCGTTGAAACTAAAGAAGACTTACGTAGCTTTTTTATGAAAAAAAGATCAACAAAATCGCACAATTTTTGAGAAAATGCCACCGTTGAGAAGATTGATGGAACTTGTTTGGGGTATTTTGTACACATGCTGAAATCGGATTGTTTAAAGGTGCTCCAAAATTTCTGAAATTTTTACTGTGAGTAGAAATCATCATTTTGAACATGTGCAAAAAATTTCAAGTAATTTGGAGGTGTGAGGAGAAAGATATGAGGGTCTGATGTGACACCTAAATACCCACCGTGCAACTCAAAAAAATCACCAAAAATCGCTCACTTGATGAATTTCCGATCAAGAAGTACCTACACATTTGGCTCTCAAAAAGAGCCAGGGTCTCTTTGTTGCTCATCCTACAATTCAAAGCCCAAGAACCTAAATTTCCTCACTTTCTAGTTCCAGAAGCCGCGCGGGGGCCTTACGGTCCTTTAGGGGTTAAGCCCAAAAAAGCTAGGGATACTTAGGGGTTAATCCTTGAACGTTATAGTATCTTGATTCTGAACATTGAATGAAGATAAATACAAGTCTTGTTCTCATCTATGTCTATGATTTTTTGAAATAAGCACAAAGTCCTATTTATAATATTGTGTGAAGATCAAAATGTTTTTAATCAATTTTTCTATCAATAACTTTTAAAAACGAGGTCTCAAATCTACTTATAGTGTGTGGCGTTCAAGAGTTAAAGATAGACCATTTTTTAGTACTAAGATGGCTTTTTTTTGGCAAGAAAAGCATTAAGTTGAATTTATAAAAGAAACTAGGACAAGTATTTCCGGACAAAGGAAGTAGGTAGTTACATAGTGATTGTGCAGTTAATTCCCAAAGTAGAAACACCTAAAATCATCAAAGTTAAGCAATTCAACTTACTTAGGGGCACTTTTCTAAGGTAGAATATTTTATAGTATTAGGCTCAATTGAAAATTATGATTTTACAAGGGAAAAATAGAATTTGTGGATAAGCCAAGTAATTGTTATGAGTTCTCAAAGTGGAAGTGGCTTAGATCACTTAAACTATCCCATAAATGTGTCATAAAATCAATCTTTGTAAAATCCAAACTCAATTAATTAATTTAAAATGTGAAGATGGTTTAAAAGCACTTTATGGAATAGTTTTAGAGCAAATCTAGAGAGCACAAATGGGTGTAAGGATAGAATAGTGGATGTTCCTACCTTAAATGTCTAAGGTCGTGTTCAACCAATCACCAACTTTATCTTATTTGACTTGCATACATGAATTTGGGATCCAGTGTCAAACCTTCCAACATACAACATACATTTACAATTTTTTTTAAATCCCCATGATAAATTAAGTTGAAAATTTGTGGGAGAATAAGTAAGATCCTTATACACAAAATCCTATTGTTGAAATTCCTAAAATCTATTCATGCTTTCTTTGAGTTCTATGCACCAGTCTATGCAATGATCCATCCACAATCTCCACAGTTACCCAATATTTGTTATTCAACCTATTATATAACACACAGTAGTGCATATAGGAAAGCATGCACGCTCCCCACAACGATTTTGCTGCCAAAACAGTCGTGAGGGAGTTACTTCGGCACGGACATACCTAATCTAGTATATAATACGAACCATACATGCACGCTAACCTTGGGAAAACAATTCCACCGTTGGAACTATCGTGCCAAACTTTGGCATAAACCAACCTAGTATTGATTATTGAACTATAGTACACAAATCTTTTACCACTATGTTTCGAATTCCGCCCTCATGTTTTGGAGGTGTACATTCCAAACCAAAAATATCTACCATGCATACATGAGGACGAAATTGGAAACATGATGGTAATAGGTTGATGTACCTTAGAATGCAAAACCACTGCTAAAAACAGATGAAGATTAATAAAATGTTACCTAAATAAAACAAAACAAACGGCTAGTCGCGTAGTCTCTGCCTAAATATTTACCCTAAATTTTCTTTTACAACTTGTTTATATAATTGTTCAGGCATGTAACTCCTTGAAAACGAAGCTTTTTTGTAGTCTCTCCCCCAGTGAGGCAGAGACAATAAAGTTGATGATGTCAGTAACTTTGACACAGTTCCTTTGAAAAATAGATCTTGAACCATTCAGACAAAAGGTTTGAATTGTACCATTGTCACATCGTTGGTTGCCATGGGAGCAACTGTTAACTGCAGCTCTACGATGAAGTATGTATGTATTTCTTTCTGAAGTCAAAATTTGTGAATGAGCACTAAAATGAGAAGGCGTCGCTTTTCACTCGATAGTTGAGTCAAACAGCGCCACTTCGCACTCACTGCACGTGCGCTCAAGACTTGGTGAGTGCAATTCGTCACGTAGGACAAGTGTGTACAATGAACTCTGACACTGTTCTGAGTGAGAAGCAACGCCTTTGCTAGTAGTGGAGATACACTAGAAGGAAATGTGTCGTTCTTCACTTACTATAAATGAAAAAGAAATGAAACGGCGCCAGGCACATGGGCTGTGTTAGTGCTAACGAGTAGTTTTGGTCACAAGAAGACAGAAACGTAAGTATAATATTCCGGTACTATTCACTGTTCCCACGAAATGAGGAATGAAAACGACAGGTTTGCTACTAGTGATATCGACAAGTCCCTCATCTTTCCAGCATTAATAGCCTTGTCAAAATGGCCACAGGAAGCACAGTCCAAAAGAATCGCTTGAGGCCAACAACAAAATCATCGTGAAAATACTCTTCTTCTACATGAATTGTTACATATATTCTCATGAATGTAGATGATAGGCTATTCGCTCATGAATGGGTTAGAACTCATAACCGAAGTTGTTCTTTTGGACCACTAGATGAACTAGGAAACTGAAATTGAACGATTTTGGTTAAATGAGCGCACAATAGGTTATGTGGTTTGTAACTAACTGCATGTTACCACATGTGCACAAGCACTTGCTTTCCATCCACACAATGGATTGGTTACAACTACATTTGTAAAGGGCACAAGCTACGATGTGTAGAAGAACTACTAAGTGCGTGCTAATGAGAAATTGACATTTGCACTCATAACGTACTTTAGAGGCCCATTGTTGCACCTCCGAATCTCAAACATCTGTCGAGGGACCGGAGGAATCATAGAGAATTTTTTCTAACTTCAGTTGAGCCAAGCAAAGAGGGTTGGAGAGTTGAATTATTTTCTTAGTAGATTACAGTGTGGCTACACTGTAGAGAAAGGGTGTGGTCTAGTAAGGGCTGAAGAACATTATGTCAGGGATAGTTGAAGCCTTGAATAACTAGAAATGGCTGCTAACTTATCAATCATCTAAGGCAATAACATTCTAACTTGGCATGAAATGGAATCCCTAGCACCTTGTTTTACAAAGTGACGCTCGATCTTCACATGTAAGAATACATCAAAAACGTTGATAATTTTGTTTCATTTGCTCCAATTTGACATGACTTTGCTCTAAATAACTCTTACTTCACACTATTCTCAGAAGGTATCATACCACTATTGGCTAAAGTCACAATGTTATGCCTTGCTATGTTGAAACCTCATTACAAAATCCAAGCCTGATCAACTGTCTCCATGAATTAATCACAGGATTCAAGAGGACTTGTACCAGTGACAAAAAATACTTAAGGCATGTTCTCACTTAATGTTAGTTATTTTAGGAATTGAATTTTGGCACACCTTTGGATTAGATTCAGTTTCCTAATCTGAGCATGGCAAGCAACGACTCCCAACACTCCAAACTCACCCTCCAAGATGGAGTGTGAGAAGCTCTCACGTCCCTAGCAACAAGCACCAAATATGACCCAAATGAATTTCATGGACTAATTGCATATCATCACTTGGACACCCAATTCTAACCATTAAAGGATTTTCCTAACTTTTAGTTTCATAAAATGATAGCATGATCTTGTAAGGGAATAGGACAAACCATTTGATGTGCTGGAATTGAGCTCTCCAAGGTGCAAATGTTTGGCAAGCTAGAATCAAACTCCACATTCTAAACATACCTTTATCATCCAAAAGTGACAATAAGTGCCGTTGGCCATGCTCTAAGACCACTCCTAACAAAAAGTGCAAACACACCATTCAGCAAAGAAGAACATTGAAGGTCATGTATTGCACGATGAATGTCAACAAGTTTTAATAAGTAGAGCTAGGAAGGGTGATGAGCACCAAGTTCAAAACCTGACTCCAAAAGAAGTGACAACTTAAGCGAAAATGAATCTGGAAAGTTCACCTGCCCAAGAATCGGTGAACTTCTCGTTGCTATTATTCAACTTGCAATTGCACAGCAAACGGCAAAAATTGCGGACTGACACCTTGAAGCCCAACCAGCATCTCCACTAGCACTCTGGATTGCACTTTGAAGGTCATCCAAAAAGTCAAACCTCACCGTGTAATTCCCCCACCAACATCACTCAATTAGACTCTTGAAAATTTAGTAAGTGAGCCACTTACAAATCACCTCGCATGGATTGTGCAATTATGATGTGGAATTAAGAAGAGAAAATACACTAGCAAGAGTGATTTTGAGGACCCTGATTTTTAGTGGACTATCCAATGCCACGGGCCAAATAAATTGTTCACCAAACCAGGCTCATCTATTTTTCCACAGTCATAGCAGTATCCACAGTGCTAGTGGAGATGCTCTCAACTTCCACCACCACAAGGAGAAGGCGTCGCTTCTCACTCGGTATGTGAGTCAAACGGCACCACTTCGCACTCATTGCCCAGGTGCTCAAGACTTGATGAGTGCGATTCGTCACGTAGTTTGTACAGTGAACTCTGACACTGTTATGAGTGAGAAGCGACACCTTTGCTAGTAGTGCACATGAACGTCGGGAAATCGACCAGGCAGCGAAGAACTATGTCTGTGTAGAGCAAAAAAGTGCACTAACTTTTGGCCTTGTACGAACTTTCTATGAAGCTCGAATTGTTCTGAGTAAAGTAGTCTCCAAAGCGCGTTGCACTGTACAGTACAACAGCTTAGATTCAGAGAATATTCCAGGTACAGAGATTCTGAGCCTTATACGTTTACGTAAGTGCAGTACAGTAGGGTACACTAAAATTATGATTTTAGTGTCCAGGACACTATTTCTCAACATGGACACTATTTATTGATTTTTTGAAGATATAGTGTCCATGTAAAAAATTATTATTATAAAATTTAAAATGATAAAATATTATGGATGTGGTGTTCCAACAACAAATGCCGACAAGTTTAGCATGCGAGCTCATGTCACTTTCATCACCTTGGAAGGAACATGGCACTTTCAGTAAAAATGAGAATGGCAAGTGGCAAGCTCCTATGTACTACAGGGACGCTATTTCTCCTCACCTTTGAACAAACTGTGGTTCAAAAACATCAATTCTCGTTGAACACTAAATCAATTTTAGTGTAGTGTTCAATAGGATTCAATAAATTTCCTATGCACACACACCACACAACGGTTCCATCCCCTAGAATTGTCGTTGTTTTACATAATAATTAATTTAAAAAATATTGGTGGTGATTTTTTAAAATATTTTGGAAATATCGGCGCTCACATCTTTCCTTACAATATTGATAGCCCAATAGATCAAAACACTTGCAAAGTTGCAGTATAAACAATGGTGGCACTTATCCAAATGTTGTAAAATAGATGTCTCTAAATTGTAATTAGGTTTTGAAAAACTAATTGCACACCGTCATTTTCAAGGACATAAAATTCTTTTTAGATTGATGGGCGCAATGTTTAGTTGTAGTCATATGGTTTTGTAAACAATAAAAAGAGAAAAAAAAATTTAAATTTAAAATTTATTGGACTCTATTATACTTTACTTTTCAATATTCTAGTATTACCTCTTAAATAATGTTTGAAATGTTAAATGATGGAACTAATGAAGTTATCCATGAAATCAAAAAAAACTGAACCCTACTTTGATTTTGAGATTTCAAGCATTAAAACTTCAAAAAAATTGAATATGAATCAATAAAAAAACTAACATAAAACAAGATTTCATACAAATGGTCCAAATTTTTTTGAGTTGAAAGATACTTCTAAAATATATATATATATATAAAAGCTATAGAATTTGGAAACCACAAATTTTGGAAGAATAACAACAGTTGCTAGCTCAACACCACATTGCATCATGTTAAGGATCGTAATGGTATCTATTTAGTGTGAACTAGTACACTAAACATATATACTAAACTAAACACTTATAGTAATTTTTGGTAACCACGTACAAACACCAATTATTAATTATAGGGGGGTATTATATGGGCTTAAGGGATTTTAAAAGGCCTTAATGTTACTTATATTTCAAAAATGCCCCTCTTTTTGCATACCCTATCTTAGTTACAATTTTTTGGAGAATTGAATTGTACAACCTCTATGTCTTTAATAAATAAGTACAAATTAACAAAATTTGTAGCATCCATATGGGAAGTTAGAAATGGGCACAATATTAGTTTTTCAACATATAGCAAAAAACTAGGTGACTTGAGGAAGTGCACACTGAAAAGTGGCACTTTTGCAAAACAACAAATAAACAAATTGAAACAACAACTTCCTAAAAAATTTGCAAAATCGGAAGACATAAAGACAACAATTGAATGAAAATTGCCTATCATACAGACGCTCATATGCACTAGCATACTCATACAAATAATAGAAATGCATGCACAACAACAACAAAATTTTATCAATAGTGATTAAATTTCTTTACAAGGCTTAACATTATAAGCAATTTCAGGCCTCCATAGGGTTGCAAGTTAGGCCAAAATTGCCATGCAAAAATATTATTACTAATAAATAAACATATGATTTTTTAAATAAATAAAAATAATCTGACGTGACCTAAAATTGGCCACGTTAGATTGGATTTTTTTAAAGGTTTTTTAATTTTAGCTTCAAAATTAATAATTTAATAATATTGTAAATACATTTTAATGGTATATATATATTAGCCCAATTTTTTTTTTAAATTTATTCATTTTTGTGCATGAGGTGTTGGATGAATTTGTAGCCATTTGTAGGCCTGAAATTGCTTGTAATGTGTATTTCAGTTTCCGGAACCTTGGTAGATTGCCGTGCAGATTGTGCACATTGACTCTAGCACAACCACGATTCGTTATAGTTCCAAGAGTCACTTTACGCCTTTCATCCCTTTCTATCGAGACAACTATTAGTTTCTCCTCCGTGCCTCTTGTAAGGTCTGTTTTTAGACATTCATTTGTGTCTCTTCCGGGGTCTCTTTTACTCACCACGGAATTTCATCATGTCTCTTACAAGGCCTAGGCATCCATTTGAAAAAGATATCATGCTCTGCAACAAACTGAAAAATAGTAGCAAATATTTCATCTGCCCGTATAACTTACGTACCGGTAGAAAATATCGTGCAATTTTCAGTTCAGTTCTTCCTCACTCCGCTGATGACGGGACTTCCTGGAAGGGAAGAGAAAAAGACGCACAAGTCGTGACTCTGCAGCTGGCTGGCTATGGCGGAGCCGGCGCCTCCGCAAGCGGCGAAGATGCAGCCTCTCCGCCAAGTCGTCCCCGCACGCGCTCCAACGTCACCATTTCCATTGCCGCCTCCCTCATCATCCCCCGTCACTCCGCTAATCTCCCTCGCCTAGACTCACACTGACTTGGCCACCATCTCCACCGTCGCCCGCACTTGCAATCGCATTTTTCTGTTCCAGATAACAACAGCAACAACAACCAACCCACCGCCACACCACCGTCAGGTCCGTTGCTGCTGCATCCCCTCCCTCCTAGTCTACCGTCCTGGTACGCAGCCATTCTCTCTTTCTCATTCGCTTCTGCATCCATCCCGTCCCTTTGCTGTCGGAATGTTGCTCAATTCCCTCCCTCACAGATCTCGTCTTCTTGCTGTGTTGTGAATTAGGATTGCACAACTCGCGTTGGGGTTTTGGTGTGTGTGACGTGACGGCAACGCAATGTTTGTGTAACTTTGTAACAAGTTCTTTCCTGTAGGCGATGATGCTCGCTTGGGGTTTAGTACGACATCCTTCTGGTGGATCGTTGTGGGAGTACTTGTCTGGATCGATCGCACAGTAAGGGCTACAGTTCGGTGGAATGTTGCAGGGGCAACTGGGGTTTATGCCAAGCAGATCTGTTAAATCAGGACAGGGTATCATGGGCAGCGCAAGAGGATTCAATAGCCAGGGTATCATGGACAGTGCAAGAGGATTCGTGGTTTTCGTGTTTCTATTTGTATCAATCTTGCTCCCTGAAGTAGCTTGCGGATCTAGGTACTACTCTTCAGGTCGACAGATGATTGTTGTTGTGCCGGCGCCCTTCCCTCCATTTCCACCCCCTCCAGGGTTGGCTCCGGATGAACCTCAACCCGGAAATCCAGCTCCATTTCCATCCCCTCCATTTCCACCACCTCCAGTCCTACCATCTCCACCACCTCCAGTCCTACCATCTCCACCACCTCCAGTCCTACCATCTTCACCACCTCCAGTTCCTCCACCTCCAGCGCCCGTTCAGGGAACCCCGCCTCCTGCGGGCTCTGACAAGAACTCCCCGCCTCCGGCAATGGTACTCCCGCCCCCGCCAGTGGAATTCCCGCCTCCTCCTGCAGTTGAAAGTTTCCCGCCCCCCACGATAGTGACACCGGGGGACACTTGGAACGAATCCGAGAAAGCAGGGGTGGTGATAGCGTCCATTGCTGCGTCGTTGCAAGTAGCTGTGGTGGTGTTTCTTCTCGTCAAGCGACACCAGATGCTCACCACGGTGGAGTACGACGACATCGACGACCTGGAGTATGATACCCCTCGCAGTGACAATCCGGATTTCAGGCACGTCGATTCTGCTTAGACAACAGGGAAACGGAGACACATGTCACCGGTTGAATGAAGAACGAGTTCTTGGATAGGATTTCTGATGAAAAAGAGAGCGTTCTTGCTTGTATTGTCAACTTCCAGGTGGAGCAGCATTTTTTTGGCAACCAACAATCGTACGTTTTCGCTTCATTCTGTATACGAGTAATTCAAATCCTATAGATCTGGAAGGGGTGAAATTAGCATGTTTTAAATGTATTATGTTTCTTAAGCAAGTTTTGAACTATAATGATTTTCTTAAAGAATAAAGATGCTAAAGACATTCCTCGTCAATGCTGTATACGTCTAATTCAACTCCTATAGATCTGGAAGGGGTGAAATTAGCATGTTTCAAATGTATTATGTTTCTCAAACAAGTTCTGAACAATAACGATATTCTAAAAGAATAAAGATACTAAAGACATTCATCGTCAATGCTGTATACGTTTAATTCAACTCCCGTAGATCTGGAAGGGGTGAAATTAGCATGTTTCAAATGTATTATGTTTCTCAAACAAGTTTTAATATTCTAAAAGATTAAAGATACTAAAGAAGAAAGTGCATGCGAGATGTTGAACTGGTGTTCGTATTTGACTACCAGGTGGACCAGGTGTTTTGCAAAAGTAGTAGGTGGTGGACCATAGCTTTGTACATTATTTTCCTTGAAGTGTAGCCTTCCTTGAAACATCGTGAGTACTTCGGGATATCTGGAATCGAGACTTGCTCCGTATGCAATCGAGATTAAATATCAAGTAAGTGGGAGATTTTTTTCTTTCCTTGATTCTAAAACCCGCCGAGGTTTTGTGAGTGTCTGTACAGAATGAGATAGATGTTTAAATAATGATACTTTGATTCTCTTTTGTGGAAATGATTGTTTGACAGCGTTCATACTCCATTTTTCCTTTTTTAAAGATTAATTGGGAGGCGTGTAGAATAGCGGACCTTAATGTATTCAATGTATGCAGTTTGATAGTGGAATTGTATTCTGTGCTAGATTCTCAATTTGTAGTTGCTAAGGATTCTGATTCTGTCAAGCCTCGGTTTCAGTTCAGGATATGAATAGCAAAAGTGGAGCTGGCGTGTGCTGCGAAGGTTGCCGTTGAAATTCAGGTTCAATGGAATATTGTACAGTCAGGAGAACCCCTTTTTATTCCTTGTTTTGGACCTGGAGTGTAGGGTAGTACAGAATCATGGTACATGTGTAATTTTAGTAGGCACTCACTGTTGCAAAGACCAAGGACATAGCTAGTCAAGTTACGTTAGTTCAAAGAGACGGGGATAGAACCCCTAACATCTAATCGTAGTTCTACATTCTATTGGTACAGTTTTGCCTGTTCTGTGATACGCATTTTTTCTTTTCAGTTTTAAGGCTGGGAGCAGTAATAACATGGAATGGCCTGGAATGGCCTGTATTATTCGGATTTTCTTGCTTTGTTGGAATACATGTGGTCTTAGCACAGGAAGGTATGTTTTGGAGATGCCCTTCAAAGTGTTTTTCCAGTGGGGAGTGCTAAATTCCAAGGTGCGTTACTAGTCTCTCTTTCTGTACAGTGACTACCAAAACTGGCCACAGGCAATCGAGGCCACGCCATTATAGACATGTCAACTGCATCCTGGGCTTTCTTTTTGTTAACTCTTAAAGGACCAAGAAGCCCAAATTGGGCCTCATGTTTTTTATAGCAGTTTTGAATAGGTCTTATATAGACTTCCTTTTATTTAAACTTATTTGTCTTTTGATCAACACATGCAATGTTCTTCACTGATTCCAGTGATATAAAATCCGGTCCTATCTGAATTATTATTTTCACAATATGATCAATTTTATTTGTCATTTTAAAACTATGAATCCTTGGTCTAAAGGGTTAAGATACATTTGTAGACATCCTTCTCATTTCTCTTCAGTTGAGAAAGTTGGTTTCCAATCTTACGAAGTACAATATGTAGCCTATGTCATGTGGTCAATTCTGTAGCTCACACTTAGTATGACCACTGATGCATGCTTTCAATGAGATTCTGGCATACATCTGATGTAGTGTTGCCCCATTTTATCTTGACTCTCTGCGACAGCTCTTTGGCATACTCTTCAGAGTGATGAAACCACAAGTGTTGATTTCATAACCGCAATGATGGTTCGATGTATTAGTAACAGTGAATGCTTACTCTCCAACTAAACCGGACCATGATCTGTATCGGAGGCGAATGCAGCATTTGTTAGTAACAGTGGGTGGTGAGTTCGTGTGTTTGGAGCTTTTGAGGGACGCAATGCTGTTGGATTCATATCTACCATTGTCAGTCTCTTCAAGTCCTGCTGAATGCCCTTTTAGATCTTGCAGATCTGCAAGAGCTGGAGACTTAACAAGAGTGTTTGTTGTTGCGGCCGGCAAGCAGCAGACGGACCGTTTTCACCTTTTTCTTATTACAATGTCATGCGAATGCCACTGCCCTGTAACCGTCCGGCTCAGGCGAACCTCTCTTTCTCTTTGTTGCCCCATCACCCTCTGTCCGTTTGAGTCAATGTTGGTGTATTATTATTGTCCATGTCATGTGAATTGTTCATTGTAATGTTTTCAGTGTATTCTTCTCCTGTTCATGTCGATCGCCTTCTTTCTCCTCCATTTCACTCCTTATTGCCATCAAAAGCCTTGCAGACTCCTCGTTTACAACTGCATCCCATTGTTGTGTAAATTTTTAGTTTGAGTCCGTAGTGGAAATATCAGAAAAATCGTTGTTGCTAGAGAGTGTCATTTTTGTCATATGTTGAGCTCATTAGTCATTCAAAGTGGGGGTGACGACCTTGTTGTAGTGAAAAAGTAGGGATGAATTTAATTAATAATGCTGTTTTGAGAAGCTTTGTTTTCTTGGTGGCTCAATCACGAATCTGATATATTGTATAACTCTGTTATTCTATGACCATTTTTTGAGTGCACTGAGGCTCTTGTAGTAAATTTTGGAGCAATAGCTTTGTCGACCTTGTCTGTCAATTCCATTTCTGTCTGTTGTTTGGAAGAGTTGAGCAACATTGTTGATGTTGCATTTTTTTCCCTTGGAAACTCCGCTGAAGGCTTTATTGTCCACGTTCTGAAGATCAATCAGAGCATTGCCAGTAGAATTCTCTTTCTGGAACGAGTACAAGGCCACCTCAGCTTCTGTTTTTGCAACGGGCGTTGTTACAATCTGCCAACTGTTCCGCCAATTTCGCAAAGGCATGATCACATGTACTATCTGGGTAGGAATTCTAGAAGAGTATAATGAATACACATCTGTGTTTGCAGTAAAATTAGATAGTTTCATGAACTTTTAGTCTGTATAGAGAATCTTCGTCATGATTCATATGGAGGTGGTCTTCTGGTCACAATGATGATCATACAGAGGCTTCTCCGTGAAGGTCTGCATGTGATCACTGTGAACCTAAAAGTGATACTTTCTCTAATCCTGTCATCTTGGTGGATATGCAATTTTTTTCTGCATGAGATTATTAGCCTTTCAAAGATAACCTATTAGTTTCTCAACACTCTAGTAATATTTTGAGTTAAAAAAAGTTGAAATCATGGGGTAACCTTCTATAGACTCCTCCAAATCGGATTTTTTAAAGCATGAAATGCTGCAACTCTCATTGATTTCCTCAAGAAACTCTTCAACTTTCAATTTGCAACTTGTGATGATTTTTGAGACTATAAAGTGTTTTTTTGGAGATTATAGGTTTGTGCTAAAAGTAGCTGTCCGTGATGCCTCTTTTAGAGCAGCTTACCTTATAAGGAGAGATTCTCTTTGTGACGTTGTCTACAAGTTTCTTCAACAATCTAATTTTACTTAAAACCCAGTTCTACGTTTGTGTACAGGTTCTTGTCAAAGCTGCTATTTATTCCTTCAGATTCCTGATTGCATCTACATTACTGAAGCATCTTTTTATCAGGATGCAAAGGAGTCCTTGTTGCCAATAAGACGTGGCAAATATGGAGAGGAGTGCAGCCGTGGTGTGGTTGCTGGTGTATTGTGATGTGATAAAACTTGCTCCCACATCTTCTACCAGTTTCAACCGGCTCTTCAGCAACGATGGCAATTATCTCTAGTGCCGCGGAGTAAGCGTCTTCAATTCAGAGTCCAATTCTGTAATCATTCCAGGTACTATCTTTTGTGCCACTTTAAGCATTTTTATGTGGTCTCATTGGAAGATCATTACACAGCTGATCCCTTTTGGGACAAGAGTCAAACTCTCTGGAGATCAAATTTTCAGCACTTTGTATGAATTTCCTGCAATCATTCAAAGTGGGATGTTGTAGACCCACTATTGAAGTGACAGTAGATAACCCCATTTTCATTCAAAGATAAGTGGTTATAGACATTTAGCTATGACATGATTATACGGAACATGCTAATTGAAGGCCAGCCAAGTGTATGAATCTATTGTAGGTAACAAGGGTCAATTTGGGAGTCTACCTTTTTCTCATCTGCATTCGTTTCAAAAGATAGACAAAAATCTGAGAGTGACCTGTAAGTTGTGATAATTTACCAGGGATTTAAGAACTGTGCTGCCAATATCTATCTGCTTAGGACTTTCATTGAAATCACAGTTACTTAAAAAAATTCAATCAAGCCGAGGTGATTTGTGAAACATAGGTCGGCATTGATCCTACTTTGCTGCATTACAGGATCTTCACCAGTAAGGCAAGATGGCGCTTGCGGATATTGCCGGGTCCACGTTGGTCTTTCAGTATGGTGAAACAAAATTCAAAGGCAAACCTCCTCCGGAGATTCCGCCCCAGTCTCTGTCCTGCTTTGACCAGACCATACCGGTTCCGGTAATGGACTCTTTTCTACTGTATATATGCACATTCCTATATGTTAAAAATGCTTAAAGGGACGCAAATAGTATCCTCTACCTTCATGCATTTTTACATAAACTTTTTTTTTACATTTGACTGAGTGCTAGAAACGTTACAGCCTAACTTTTAGACTAATAATGAGGAATGAAGATAATAAGTTGTAGACAATTTGATTTATAATTGTTTTATTATAACTCGAAACATGGTCTTTTTCTTCGTCTTGCAGATATCCCGACAACCCGGTAAACATGAACAGGTCCACATTGCTGACAAAGATCTACCTTATTGGTCGCCCCAATGTGAATTCAGGTCCTCATTTTGCCATCATACCATCAATTATTTTATGGAGTACCCTCTTCATATTATTTCCTTAAAAAAAGATTTCCTTAGTCCCTGAATGTAAAGAATCCTTCACATGTGGTGTGGAATGCAGGCATAAGGTGGGAAGGAAATTTCCCAAAAACTACACAAGAAAGGGAGATGGTGAGAAGATTCTGAAAGGAATTTGCCCCCCTTGTTCGAAACTCAGGCAAGCCAAGCCACCAGAAGCCGGAGCTTTTAAGGAGAGAGACAATCCTCCCAACACTCTGGTATATTCCAATACTTCCGAGATCTCTTGGTCTTCTCATTCACCAGAGTTAGATTCTCACAGGAGCAAAGTTTCTGCATTATCTAGCAGTAATTTCAGCATACTATTATGTATGACATAATGCCAAGTCCAAGTTTTGAGGCTACTATGTCACTCGCATTGGCAGGTCAGGTCAGGTCAAAGATTATGACCTATAAATTTTTTTGGTCAATGTGAGCCCTTTGATCAACCAAAAAATGAAGGTTGTCTAGTCAACGTTGACAAATTTGAACAATTATCTGATTTCCATGCCTTTGTTTCTGTCAGTTTAGGAAATGCTACCAGAGAGGTGATTTGCCGTTGGCTATTAATCACAACCAAACCAGGCTACAAATCAAGTGGAAGGTGGAGTTGGCCAAGGTGGACTACCATTTTTACTTGCCTCTCTTTTTTGACGGCGTTCGTGAGAAGGAGGATCCGTATCGGTTTCTGGCTGTGAAAGGCTGCGAGGATCTTCTCAAGGTTCATTTTATGCTATTCCTTTTTAGTCGTTTTTTACTAATAACTTTGACCCATGCTGAACACTGACCATACAATTCTACATGGGAAAAAAAAAGCAAGAATCGAAAGTGAAGAAAGCCAATAATTCCACCTGGAGCATTCCTTGTAATTCCACTGTACAATGGTCATGACAGTCACTGACCAAAATGCCAGGACTTCTTCAAATGTCAGGTAGAGTTGATGGAATTTTTTTTTTGTGACATTGAAAGGACCAACACCTGGTGACTAATGCTGAGCTAATTCTTGTTTGTGCAGGCTGGTGAGGGGAAAATTTTGCCTGTCATACCGCAATTGATTGTGCCCATCAAGAATGCTCTCAACACACGAGATCCCAAGGTTGTTGGTGTCACGCTTCAGGTAGGACTTCCAATCTTCTGAATCATTCTTTCACTCCAGAAACGTAGAGAAAAGTAGATGTTTCTTCATGCGAAATGAATAAATGTATCTAGTGGAATTCATTTTTCACGTTTGAAAGGGTTGCTGAATATTCTTTTCTAAGTTTCTTGTTTCGAAAACTTAGAAGCAACTGCTGTGTACATAACATTCTATAGAATTCGCACCCTTGAAAGTGTATTCTAGTTTGATTTTCTCTAATATCCGCTCATCACAAACATATCACCTCCAGGATGGCTCCCATTCAAAGTCTGATGGCTTCAACTGGAGAATGTTATGAGTAACTTTTGTTTTGAAGCAAATTAGAAACAAGGGAGGTAATAGATGTAGTAGTCTACTGTTTCGCTACTTGAATCTTATGTAACTTTTGTTTTGGTATTAAAGTGAATTAGAAACAAGGGAGATGCAGGTAGATTTAGGAGAATTGAGTTTTTTGGCTTGAATGTTCTGAATGTGCTTCATTGGTGACGTTGTGATTCAGCTGCTGATCAAGTTGGTGCAATCAGAGGAGATGATAGGGGAGTCCCTGGTGCCCTATTACCGCCAGCTTTTGCCCATCATGAACATCTTCAGGAACAACACATTGAACATTGGGGATGCCATTGACTACGCGCAGCAGAAGAAGTCCACCATGGGAGACCTTGTGCTGGCAACCCTGGAGATTTTTGAGAAACACGGGGGCGACGATGCCTTCATCAATATCAAGTACATGATCCCCACCTACGAGTCTGCTGTTATTTCTTAGTTTCTGTGTTCATGATCCTTACTTGTAGTTAGCTCAAGATTGCCAACCCAAACCTGTGTTGAGCTCAGTTTTCACTTGGTAGTTTTTTTTCTCCAAAATTCCGGAAATAGAACAGGACCTGTACTTCAGAGCCCGAGACTTTCCTACTTGATTGTTCTCTTCATTCTTGCTGTGCAAGATTAATCTCCTCTTGATTCTCTGTATTGTGTCCAGCGTCTTTATCATTTTGGGCTCAAGTTCACTAACTAGTTTGTCTCATTAGGTGACATTGCTTGCATTAATTTAAAGCAGAAAATTCCATTTTAGAGTTTGGATTTTGCAGAAATTAGGGATTAGGCCAATTCACGTCTTGTCTTACGTCGTCTGAGAATGTCGTTTAGGATTGGGGTTTTGCCACAACTTAAGGTAGTCTTTCATATGCCGCCAACTCAAGATTAAAGTTTGATAGTCGGGTCAAGACTCCATTATGCAAGCGCTTGATAGTCAGAGAACAAACAATTTCAGCTGATTCTAACTTGAATGAGATCATCGTGTTCTGACAATGAGCTGGTCTTAATCTTCGAATGCATTTGCGTTCTTTCATTGTGTCAAAAATAAAAATAAAAATAAAAATACACAGGCCTGGTTGTACTGCAGTACCTACTACTAACTCATACAATTCTAATTGACACTGTCTTGGTCCATGATGATGCTAAAGTTGGTTGTTGGACATTGATGGTATTATGAAAGTTGCATTCTTTTTCTGCTACTAGAGCTAATGGATCAGTAGAAATTGACTCCTTGGTTGAAGTCACTCTGTGTACAGGTTACGGAATTGGGCCTACATCATAAATTTCCCTCTACGTAGTTGAGTGATGTAACAATTATGAAACAAATGACGTATCGTTAGCATTGTTTGAATGTTGAAACAATGCAAAAATAGTGTGGAAACAATGTCCCAACACCTAACACCACAAAACTATTTTAGGGTTTTTAATTTTATCTTTGCACAATTCAATGTTGTATTAGATTATGAATTTTTCATTCTATCCATATGCACAGTTAGATCTATGATTGCTATCACCAATATTTTTGTATAAAATTTGAAACTCAAAATTGAAAATTCTTTTGTAATTTGATCACGAATAAGATATTGACAATTTGTACATGAAATTTGTTGTGATTGGTTGAAATGTAATATTTTAAGTGTAGTGATTTTTGGAGATTTTTTGGTTGTTTAATTTTCCTGAAATCTTCATATCATGCTAATTTTGCATTATAATGATATTTAGTATCACCTTCACTAATTTCCCACACACACTGTAAACCCTCCCTCACAAAATGGGATAATCTGTGAGAATTCTCAATTATTGTGAGCCACACTTTGTTCTAATACCACAATTATTGTGAGAACATTGAATTACTGTGGGGAACATTGAATTACTGTGACCCACAGTAATGGCAATAATCAGTGTAGTGGAAATAAACACCATGACACTACGCCAATGCCTTTGGCCTGAACGACAAACGAGAATGTTGTTTAGATTGACAAACCTTCTTTTTCCTTAATCCCTAAATGTACCAGGCTATCCCTGGAATTGATAATTTAAGAAAAATCATCAAAAAGTACTATTTAGAATAATATTTTGGAATTGATATACAAATGAAAGTTCTAGATTTTGAATTTTAGGTTCCATCCGTACGGTTCAATTCACTAATACTATCACCAATATTTAATTATAAAATTTGAAAGTTAAAATAAAAAATTCCTTCTAAATTCAATTACAAACAAAATTTTAATATTTTTTGAGTAAAATTTGTTGGAATGAATTTGAAATGACATACTCTTAAACGTGGCGATTCATTGAATTTTTTTAGTATCTTGAATCTATGGCCTCATTTTTGCAAGGCCACTTTTGAACTACAGTCAATGCAATTTTGGCTTGGTCAACGACTTGACATACTTCTACATTTGTAATTTTAGAAAAATATGTACTCAAGTATGACTAAATTCAACCATTAGATAGGACAATAACTTGGTGAAGTATCTCCAAAAAATTAGATGACTTTCATCCAAGCATTGATAAGAACGTAGGGTGGGTTTGAATGTGGTAGTTGTTCAGAAACTGGACGCTGTGACGTTTAGGGGTTAAAGTCACATTAATGAGACTAAACTAGTATTGAACTAGTCTGCCATCTTTTTTGAACATTAAATACCTGTTTGAGGTCCATAATGACTAATTCATTCACTTCAATGAGAATTGTGTAATACTAGTACAACATATGAGGAGCACCGCAATGCAACTCCCAGAGTAAGGTAGGAGCACCCAATTTCGATAATTTTTTGACATGGTAATCATTCTAGAATGTAAACCTAGGTAGACCATATATAGCTTATCATTTTGGTCAACAAACAATAAAGGCTCTATGACATGTTTAGATTTGCGTTCTGAAATGACTACCTTGTGTAGAAATTATCGGCATTGGGTACACTGTTGTAATTGGGTGTTCTTACCTTATATCTTTTAGAAGCTTTTTGCTTGCATTTCAGCCTATCATTTCTCAATCTAGCCGTGTGTGATTTTGAGTCCTAGTCTAATCTCGTCTCAAAGTACGTCAAAGCCCCTTGTAGAAACTTATTTGTCAAATTGCCTCCATTCTTCGAGCACAAGTCTTGACGTTCTCTATAAGGGAGTGCTACAATTCACAATTTCAACCACACAACTCTTTATTTTGTTTTCAAATCCATCATCCATCTAAACCTCAAAACATCTTGCCTCAAAGTACTAAGAAACTTTAATTCATTGTGATCAAATTGCTTCAATTTTTGGGACACAAGGCTTGCACTTTGATGCCTCTTAGTAGAGGGTGTCATCGTTCATGTGAACCTGTCATTTATTTCCCAATTTGGTGTTGCATCCACTTTGAACGTGTCAATCCTTTGCTCAGTGGACTAGAACTATGGGTGGGTCAAACAAACAATTTATTTAGGTCGGTCCTTGACAAAGGACCACAATTCTTACCAATACTAAATTATTGCATTCCCAATCCAACCTACGTAATTTTAAGCATAGAAACTTCAAAGTACCTTCACTAGTGCAGAATGAGGCTTTTCTCAGTGGCCCCTTCTCACTTGCTGAGTGTAATTGACCACATCACACAAAAACCAACTTTGTCTTATGTGACCAGTTGCACTCACGAAGTGAGCAGTGACCACTAAGAAAAGACTCATTCTGCTATAGTGCTTTCCAAGCATTGTGTAGCACAACGAAGTTCTTTAAAATCTCACAAAACTCACAAAAGGATTTTTGGCTTGTTGCTCCAACAAGATGACCACGTAGTCTAACTGAGTGGTGTATTTTTGTATGTGATGTCCAAACTTAAATGACTAGATCAAGAAGTTCCATTTTGCTAATGGTAATGTGGAAAATTGGACATACGTTGAGGGATGGCTGTTGAAAATTGCGCTAGATAACACTGGCAATGTCATCATGTGGGAGCCTTGTTAACCCCTAAAGGACCAAGAATTCATGGTTTTAAAATGAAAATTTAAACGATCATGTATTGTGAAAAATATAATTTAAATGGGACCAAATATTATATCACTATAATTAGTGAAGCATATTACATATATTGAATAAAAAATTAATAAATTTGAACTAAAAAAATTCTATATGAAATGTACTCACAACTACTAAAAAATTAATTATGAGGCTTTAGGGGGTAAGGGATGTCGATCAAAGTGAGCAAGTAACAATATGAGAAGTCGTCCGTCTACTTTTCTACGAATACAATGAGGACTGATTTTGGCCACTTGAGTATTGTCGCTATCTCTTTTTTCACTCATTTTAGTCATCATTTGATTCAACCTCTAAGTGTCCAAACTAAAAATAGAAACATAAACTTAAAAAAGCATAATAAATATAGAAAGAATTGGCTCCCAACACTAGAACTACATATCCCTATTAGAAAATAAAATGACAATATGCTACCTAATATTCATAATAATAATAGTAACTCTTTCATAATATCTATATCATTGACTCATATTGAGCCTTCTTTCTTCTTTCCATGATATATTACATGATTTTCCATGAAGATTTTTTTATGAATATCATTTGAATGAAGTGTACTTTTGAAGACATTCAACTTCAGGTGAATTTTGGAGCCTTCAAAAGGCCCCTATTCTAAGATCAACAATGATACGCAGTGATAAAAATAAAAATAATATTAATAAAATCCCAATCTGACATAGACTATTGCTGTCCATGTCAACTTGGGATTTTTTAATTCTTTAATTTTTATTTAATTTTACTATTCTTATATCACTACTGATTTCAACATATCAAAGGGTAGGGGCCTTCTAAGGCTCACTTCATCCATTTAGCTAGTGAATAGTTGAGGATTTAGAGGTTAATTGAGTCAAAACATACATCATTACCGTCGATTGTTCCAAACTAAATATGAAAACAAGGCAACAAAACCAATTAGAAAGAGATTCCCATAATTTTACATGAAATGCTCCATACTATAAAATGGAGATACTTTAAGGAAAATGGCAAGATTTTGTATTCTTCCTGAAAAGTTTGTGATTAATGTGTCATTAGGGTAAAGATTAAAACTTAAACAAGCCTTTTTGAAAATGGATAAAATTGTTTAGGAAATTATTTTTCCAAAGAAATTTATTTTATATGGTGAAAAAGAGAATCTTGAAGAATATTAACATAATTTGGCATTTGCTGAAAATGATTTTTCCAAAATATTCAATTAGATGCCAATCCTAATGGGTGGGTATGGTAGGTGAAAAATAAATTATATATATAAATTTAAAATATTTTTTTCAACAAATGAAAAAAATACAAATAATTGTATATTTTGTAAATGTTTTCATCCATAGTATATGGTGAAGTCATATTTCTATCAAGATTGTTCATAAATGATTAATCCCGTATGTTTTAAAATGCCATATTGTGGTTTTTGGACATTTGTTCAACTACAATAGGTTGATTTTTATTATTAATTTGGTGTGCAAGTTTTTGAATATAAGAAGTTCTACCACAAAGATGAAGTAAAAATTGCATTCAATTTTGAATTCGGATGTATTTCTATAAATTATTTCAGTTTTCTAGCAAAAGAAGTAATTTCTTGTAATTTTCTTGCTACATGTATGAGGCTACTATATGGCACTAGTTTTTGACATGTGTGGTCAGTTTTTGGAGAATACAAGATAGATTTAAATTTATTTTTAGAGTCTACAACTTTGTTGATTATTGGTTTTTTTGGAAAACAATCTCTTACCACTGTACGGTGCGGTGACACCGAAATTGGCACCGTGTGCAATTCCAGGGATAGTACCCACACTGCTGCCAACTTTGACACCCTCCCGAGGGCTCGAAAATTGTTATTTTAACATGAAATTTTAGAAACGAAATCATTATTATGTTGAAAACATTTGTACCAAATTTCAAGGCCAGAAGATTGATACAAAAAAAGATATTCAAGATTTACTAACAAGGGGTAGCTGTAAGAAATGTTTCACAACTGCCAACTTTGACACCCTCCCAAGGATTGAAGAATTTTTTTTTTCCCATGGAATTTTTGGAGTAGGAATATCTTTATGTCGTTTACACATCTAAAAAATTCAAGTCCAAAAGACCCACAAAAAAAATGATGTTCCAAATCTACCAACATGTGTAGTTGTGAGAAACAAAGAGGAAAATCGTCTCACAACTTTGACAACCTCCCTAGAGTTGAGTATTTGTTATTTCAACATGAAAGTTTTTGCACGTGTTATCAACTAAAAAGTGATTTTGTGCCAAAAACTTTCACGTTGAAATAACAAATACTCAACTCTAGGGAAGCTGTCAAAGTTGTGAGACGATTTTCCTCTTTGTTTCTCACAACTACACATGTTGGTAGATTTGGAATATCATTTTTTTTGTGGGTCTTTTGGACTTGAATTTTTTTAAATGTGTAAACAACATAAAGATATTCCTACTCCAAAAATTCCATGGGAAAAAAAAATTTCTTCAATCCTTGGGAGGGTGTCAAAGTTGGCAGTTGTGAAACATTTCTTACAGCTACCCCTTGTTAGTAAATCTTGAATATCTTTTTTTGTATCAATCTTCTGGCTTTGAAATTTGGTACACATATTTTCAACATAATAGTGATTTTGTTTCTAAAATTTCATGTTAAAATAACAATTTTCGAGCCCTTGGGAGGGTGTCAAAGTTGGCAGCAGTGTGGGCACTATCCCTGGAATTGCACAAGGTGCCAATTTCGGTGTCACCCTACTGTACAAAGTTATGTTCCTAAAATTTATTATTTAGATTGATGAAAAGAGGGTTGTTTTAAAATTTTGGTGAGGAATTTAAAGATGCAAAGTGTTTTATTCTTCACTATAAGGTTCTAGTATGCAAGGTGTGTAATTCTTTATCAATTTGGATTGAATTTATGATTTTTGGTATAGTAATTTTCATTTCAAGCATGTACATGATACAAAAGATGCAAATACAATTCCACATCTTCTAATTTTCATTGAATTGTAAAAATACACTCTCAAGCATGCAATGTGGGAAAAAATAAAATAATAATAATTTAAAAAGAAACATAGCCTATTTTGAGAACTAAGAGATTCAAAATGGGAAAAAAATTAGTATGAATTTTTATTGTATATTTTTGCATATGTTTTGTAAAGATAAAAAATAGATCTTACGATTAAAATAATAATAAAAATGTTGTTTTCCATTCAGACATCAAAATAAATAAATAAAAACTTTCGGAGTTAAAATACAATACTAATGATCAATATAGAATTCATAAAGACTAGAAATGAATTTCTACATTTAGCACTTCTCACATGAAAAATGAAAGGTGCTATTTAGGCCTATTTGTGCTCAACATTGATTGTAATTAGTGATTGAAACTATGATTAGGGAGACTTTAATAACTAAAATTACTCTTATACGATACACCAAAAAAATCAAATGCAAAGTATAATTTAGATGAAGTTTAATGCACATACATATTCAATCCAAACTTATTTATGTTTCAATTTTTATATTATAAAGAGTTTTTCTATAGTGTGAGCAAATAATTCATAAGTATAAATGTGATGTTTCATTGCACAAAATACTATACAATTTCCATTATTCATTGGAAATTAAAATAAATAAGTTTAATCCTTTATGTTGCTATCAATCTTAATTAGTAGTCAATGATGTTCTTTCATCTTCAAACGTTTATAATTTTTATTCATGAAGATCATCTTAATTCATTATCTTTGTTGATTAACTTTCAAACACTATGAATTTCCAAAATGACATTATATTGGTATTCTAATTTTTAATTAGAATATATCTCATTAAATAATGTACATATATTTTAGTTCAAATTTTATCCTCCAAAAATTTCTCTATAAATTAATTCATTGATTTATTTTAAAAAAGAATCATAAATAAAGTTTTATATTTGAATAGGCATTTCAATCAATTTTAGTCAATTTAAAAAATAAAATTGGACATAATTAAATTTCAAGGAAATATTGAATTTTTGATTTAAAATTATAATTATTTGTAAATATTGATGATTGTATTGGTAAATCATTAGATCTAACCAAACATACACAATCTTAATTTTCTAATATGCAACTTTTGTTCACACACCTATATTTACTCATCTATCTAAGTTGTGTTTTATAATGCATCTTTGTAAATCTTCTAATGAGAAGATAGGTAGGATTAAAGCCACCACCCTATTGGATTAGATTTTATAATCTTCTAAATCTTCTATGACCATTTATCAATTTCATTTTAAAAAACCAAAAATAAGATTATATAGTAAAAAATTAAAATCACTTACATATGTACAACACAAAGATTTTTCATTAAAAAATTTAACAAAAAAAAGCCATTGATAAAACAAATTTCTTATATGAAACAATGATATGAAAAATAGAAAATATAATACATCATGTCAAATTCAAAATTTATCTATCTAATGCTTAATTTAAATTTTACACTAAAATATCATATAATATATAATTTTTTGACAGATTTACAATCTTTTCAATAATTAGATGATTTTGATTAGAACTGGTATATCACAAAATAAATATTTTGTTCAATTTCTATGAACATAAATGCTTTAATATTGATACTAATATAGGAGTAAAGATTTGAAAATATCTATATATATATAATTATTTATTTACAATTAAATATTGATATTGTTTTTTATATACACATATTACTATTTATTCAGTCATTAAATGATATAATTTAGCATTGATCATTTCAAGTTTGGAATATTACAAATATACCATTGATTGCAAAGGAATGTGAAACGTTGCCTATTAAAATGAAACGTTGCCACACACCAAGTATTCACCAACTTTTAAATGTACAATAAATATTTGTAGAACAAATATTGAAATCTCAACTCAATTAAAGCCAATTTGATCGAGGGAAAATTTCTACAATTTGTACCTGCAAAACATTAATCCACTATAAAAAATTTACGACATTAAAATACAAAATTTGAAGTAATTTTTTTTAAAAAAATTGATGAAAATATATATTTTTAGTTTGCAATGATTGGCATATTTACTATACTAATCCTTATGATATCATTATTAATAGTTTAAAAAAAGCACGTAAAATCGTAAGTAATTTATTTAGATGAAAATTCTTTTTAATAATTTCAAAATTTTCATTTACAAAACTATTTATGGAAACATCATACTTAAATTATATTTTATCATATCTTAGTGAACTTTTTACAAACATACATCAAAATAATATAGATTTTTGTAAACATTTAAAAAAAACATCTACATCCAACATGTAGAGAATATGTATATACATTAATCAAATCACGTATATGACATATCACTACACTGGAATTCATTAATAATTTTTACTAAAATTTTAAAATGTATGATAAAATAGTAGAGAATTCAATGTTCAAATTAAAACTCAAAGATATTATAGTAATATGACTATTTTGGCACATTGATGCTAAATTCAATTTTATTATTAAAAACATATTTTAAAACTTGTTCTCGTAATCTTCTTATACATTCAAATATTTTAAACATAAAAATTTATAATTTTAGCATAATCTGGCTTTTTCAAAAATGATAAAATAATTTTCAAATTAGCAATGGTGCTACAACATTTTCTTTCTAACATATGACATAATTTATTTAACATAAATTATCTCAAGAAATACTTTACAAGGTTTATAGAAAAAATAAATGAAGATATTTCAAAGAAGTTAAATTTATTAAAAAACTAACAATGATGTACATAAATCTCAATCAAAAAATGATTTCAAACCCAACTTTGATTGTCCAAATATTAACCCTTTAACATCTTGATTCAACACTATTTTCAAAGATTCGTTATAAAATGTTTGATGAAAAACAAAAATGTAGTTGATGTACAAAGCAAAGTTGTAAATGTCACTGTGAAGAGTCCATCTCTACGGTTGGATTCATTATATTTTTTATTAATATTTTAAAATTAATTTTGCAAGGTTTTCACTTGAAATTCAATTTAAAATCCCAAATTAACACAAAAAAATATAAAAATATATTGTAATGAAATGGGAATAACATGCACTACAAGATAGTATGGATTCTATTATTTGATTCTACTTATTTTGGTAAATCATGTATAAAGTCTCACTTTTTGAACTAAGGATGAAACTTGATATAAATCCATTGTGTTGTTTTCCGAAAAAATCACAATATCTTATTTTGAAGATCCATACTATAAAAATGATAGTCAGATAGCACAAGAACTAAGAGAAATTTGGATGGATGAAAAACTGTATAGGATGTAGCCAAGAGAAAGGTTGCAATCTGTTTGTTGTACATTATATGGACATAGGCGCGTCAGAGGGTTGAAATGAATTGCAATATGTTTATTATACATTATATGGACATAGGCGCGTCAAAGGATTAAAATGAATTGCAATCTTCACAAAAAGAGACCATATAAAAATTGGAGTGTTTTAATTAAAAGAATCCAAGGAGGTAGTGGTGGATCACCAAGAGGTAGTGATGGAAGGCGACTATCATCACCATCTATTCATAATGAATTTCAAATACGTGAAAATTATGAAGATGGGTTGCCACCATCGTATAATTCTAACAATAATGAAGAATCTACAAGTTCAAATCACCTTGCATCATCATACAATTTGTGTTCAAGACGTGCTCCTCTTCCAAACACGTCCTCAATTGAATCTACAGCTCCATCTGATCAAAGAATAAATTTCCCAAGAACCCTTTCTAATAACTATGGTAGTCCTAGGCATCCAAGTCCTCCAAGAATTCCTTCTTTTGATTCTGGAGGTTCTTATCATCCTACATTTCCAGAGTCTGGTTATCATCCAACATCTCTTGGAGGTTCTTATCGTTCAACATCTCCTAGACGTTCTTATCATCCAATATCTCCTGGAGGTTCTTATCATCCAACATCTCCTGAAGCTTCTTATCATCCAACATCTCCTGGAGGTTCTTATCATCCAACGTCTCTTGAAGGTTCTTATCATCCAACATCTCTAGAGTCTGGTTATCATCCAACATCTTCTGGAGGTTCTTATCATCCAACATCTCCAGAGTCTGGTTATCATCCAACATCTCCTGGAGGTTCTTATCATCCAACATCTCCAGAGTCTGGTTATCATCCAACATCTCCTGGAGGTTCTTATCATCCAACATCTCCAGAGTCTGGTTATCATCCAACATCTCCTGGAGGTTCTTATCATCCTACATCTCCAGAGTCTGGTTATCATCCAACATCTCCTGGAGGTTCTTATCATCCTACATCTCCAGAGTCTGGTTATCATCCAACATCTCCTGGAGGTTCTTATCATTCTACATCTCCAGAGTCTGGTTATCATCCAACATCTCCTGGAGGCTCTTATCATCCAACGTCTCTTGGAGGTTCTTATCATCCAACATCTCCTTCTTTCAACCCATCGTGTACTCCTACTTACGATCCATCATCTCAAAGTTGGTACATACTAACATCTCCACCAATATCCCCTAGACAATCTTTGCAAGGTTCACGTTCATCAAAAAATGATCAACGCAATGCATCTTAAATTATACGTTCTCCATGGCCAAATTCATCTTCTATTGAATATACCTCTGAAACCAAAATTGAGTATGCATCTATTTCTGAACATTTACCTAGTTATTTATTCGATGCTCAAAGTAATACTCAATGTAATTGTGCTAATAAACAATGATTTATTTCAATTTTTGAAGATAGTCACATTAACCTTCAATTGCTGTATAAAATGGTCAAATAAGCTTAAAATAGAGGATTTTATTAGTTACTAATGCCAAAAATATTTGGTTAAATAAAAAAATTGAAACCCTAAGTTTCATTTAAAAAATATGGAAAACATTCTTTTTTGCATATTAGCCTTTTGACTCTCTCTTTCTGTCTCTCTCTCTATATATTCATCACCGTCATATATAATTATTAACATATATATAATTTTAATATATATTCATTTCACTATATATAACTATTTTTATTATAAAAATTTGGCCGGTTGGAATTGAAAGTAGATACATAAGTAGTATTTTTAGAAATTTCGTTTTTAACAATGGTAGAAAATATCCAATTAAAGATTGGTGAACTATCAAAAAAGTCAATGTTGCTTTATGAATTTAACGGTGTCGATTCAATCACAAACATCAAGAGGGTCCTTGGAGGGTAGCCCGAAAAGCATCTCTAAAAGTCTATAAGAGTTGTTGCCACCTAAAAAAAAATTTAAAATTTAAAAAAAATTTAAAAAAAACTAAAACTAAAAACGTCCAACCTACCTTCAACCCTGGCCAGCAAGTGCTGATGGCTAATAATTTTGCTCTTTTTAAAATAAAAAAATGATTGTCTCTCTTCATAGTTGCTACCAGATCATAGTTCCCCCCTCCTTCCCATTCCTTCATTTGATTGTGGATTGTTCCACAATTGTTTAATTTAGGCATATTTGCTAAATTTAACCTTGGTTTTTCATCACCTTTCCAAAGCACTAATCCATTTTAAATTTGGTTGAGAAAATCCACTTTTTCTCCATTATTATCTTATAAACAAGCCTGTGGGGCTTTTTTGATGTTTAAGAGGTTAACCCCTAAAAGCCCGAGGAGTATTGGACAAAACATAGATGTGTTATAATAGGTGCCTTCCATATGTTTGATGACGTTTGGTTCAATAGACAAAATGTAAGGCATCATCTCTACAAAATATCCTTACAGTCAAACTTCCAAAATTAACTTTAGATCTTTTTTTAATGAATTTAAAAGCATTAACCTTTGAATTTTTTTATAAATTCTAATTTTCACTTTTAGAGTTTAAAATTTAGCATGATTGGTTAAATTTGGTTTATCTATAGTAAACTTCAAAAAAACAAAAGAAATGATGGAGGGAACATCATTACTTTCCCCAAATAGCAAATTTTTTAACACTAAGACAATGTTGAAGTGATTCACTTTGAAAAATTCTCCCGGGTGGAGTTTAATTCTGATTGACATAATTCAAATTGGGTTGGAAAGTAGACTTGATGTAGTATTTTTTTTTTAAAATTATTTTTCAAAAAATACTTTTAAAAAATTCCGGGCAGCCCGTTAAATTCGAGTAGCGACCAGAAAATGGTCGTTTGGGCGTTTAGAGGTTAAAGTGAATGTTGAGCATCATTATAAGAGCATAGACTTTTGTTTTGCCTTCTTCAATCAAATCTTTAGTGAACAAGAATAGGAAGCTATGTTCATTATTCTATTTAGGGCCACTTCATACTAAAAATAAGAAGATTTTAAGGAAACCCAAGAATCTACTATAGTTTTATTGGTGAAGAGCTAAAAATTGGTCATAAGGACTTTACACTAGGCAATGGTCTCATATAGGTACTCCAAAAAGCCCTTTGAACTCTGAAATCAACCCCTATGGCAACTTTGAATGAGTCCCTCTTTAAAACAAAATAAAAAATGAATCAACCAAATGTGGTTTCGATTTCCTAAACTCATGCGGTAAACAAAAAATAATTACGTAAAATTTGAAGAGATTTAAAAAATTTAGAAGAGACATTTTGTACAAAAATTAAAATTTGTCCTAGCTGCTTAAAAATCTTCAAAAGATTTGTTTAAAATATCTATTGACGTCATTTTTGTACCAATTTTTGATATGAAGCACATCTAGGTATGTGTTATTTAAATTGATTCATTAGAACGATTAGAAATATTATTTATTTTGTGCTACAATGCCTGCAATTGCTAATTTCTGACAAGTTTTTTCACAAAGCATGAAAGCATGAAAATTAATTCATTCAATTAAAAATTTGGACCTGAATTAAAGTGTTTTATGTCATCTAGGTGTGGATATTTTTATAAATTTTTAATTTATAAATTTAGTCAATTGAAATGGAAAAATTCGTCAAAATCTAGAAAAACAAATATATGTTCAAAATTTCCAAATTTCCAAATTTCGACAAAATTGTCCACTTCAATTGAATATAATTAACTATTTTTTATTAAAAAATATATCCACACCTGGATGACATGAAATACTTTAATTCAAGTCCAAATTTTCAATTGAATAAATTAATTTTCATGCTTTTATGCTTTGTGAGAAAAAATGCCAAAAATTAGCAATTGCAGACATCGTAGTACAAAATGAATAATATTTTTAATTGTTGAAATTAATCATTTCAATTAACACATATCTAGATGATTGTACTTCATATCAAAAATTAGTACCAAAATGACGTCAATGGATATTTTAAACAAATCAATTGGATTTTTTTAAGTAGCTAGGAATTTTTTTGATTTTTGTACAAAAAGTCTCTTTTAGAATCTTTAAACCTCTTCAATTTTTACATAAATTTCTTTTTGTGTACTGCATGAGTATAGGAAACCAAAACCACATTTGGTTGATCCATTTTTTATTTTGTTTTAAAGGACTCACTCAAAATTGCCATAGGTACTGATTTCAGAGTTCAAAGGGCTTTTCATGGTACCCATATTAAACTATTGCTCCACTAAGAGTCAAGATTAATGTACATGTCAAAATGACTTATCACAAACGGTGGCACTATTTTGGCGACAAATTTTCTCATTATCTTAGCTCAGAAAAAAATACTCCATAGAATTTCTCAAATTAATCACTTTTTTGGCCCGATCAAGGTGCCCCTTAATGAAATAAAATATTTTTAAAGCATTCCTATTGGCCAACAACTTTTCTTCCCTTCTTCTAAGAATATTTTGAAAATACGCTCAAACATTTAGAAAATAATGTGAGAATATTTGAATATGTTTGAATATGTTTAAAAAATACATACAATGAGTAACGTTATACATATATATATATATATATTTTTAAAGATCCAATTTTCCTAATTACATTCAAATTAGAATCACAATTGGTCCTAAGGCCATTGGATAGATAGATAGATAGAAACTCCGGTCCTCTTTCAAGGCCGGCGTGAATAAAGTGTCCGTTCGTAATGTCAATGACCCAGTGCCTACTAGACAAAGGACCATTGGAACAAAACTACTCTCCCCTTCCGGGAATGGACACTTTAGTAACAAGTAACACAATAAAAGTAACCATGGCTAATGATTGGGAATTTGTTTTGAGTATGAGATATGCTTTTGTATTTTGTAATATCGCCAAGTCATGCATTCTTTGGTTGGTTGGTAAAGGGCGATGTATCACATTTGCGTGGTCCGGGTTCAATTCACGTTAGGTCCATTTGAGCAGAGGTCTGATAAATATGACTTGTTGCTAGTGAGTTATTATGGCGGGAAATTTGTACCAACCAACCGGCCCTATTTTACCCTTGAGATAAGTGCTTCAATTGCACTTAGCTAGCGATCAAAAGAGTAAATAGTGGTCTTCACCACTGCCTCCCTCTTTAATTTTGTAAATTCTTGTTTTTTTTTGTAGAGGTTGGTTGTTTTCCATTTGTCTTTTATGTAGAAGGATTGATCCAGCATATTGTATAGCAATAGTGTTTATTGCTTTGAATGTGTGTTTTATGGAGGTTTCGCAAAGATTGAATTTTGTTTCGAGTTGTTTCATTGAGAGCGTGTGTAGTTTCTCTAGCTCCAGCCGTAATGACTATGAGTGGGTCCACTTTCTATCCTTGTTGAATGATACTATTAATTAGTGGTTGATCTTTTAACATTTTGTTACCGATTGTTTCTAGTGAGACTTTGTCATTAGTGTAGGTGAATTCAATAAATTGTAATGTAAGATTACCTGCGGGATTTAGCGGTGGGGCACTTTGATATGGAAGGCCTTTAATGCATAAAATGTCAAATGTCTGGTTTAAATCTGGCGTTACAATGACATCTTTGATAACGACGTGTGCATGGTAGTAGCCATAGGGGTACTGTATTTTTTGTAGGTTGTTTTTAAATGTGCCTGCATTCATGAAAGTGTAGCATCTTGATTTATTCAAAGATAGGATTATTTTCTTAGTTCCCATAATGTTTTGTTGTGTATTTTTGTTCTAAGGGCATGTATGTGGTGTTGGTTGCATAGGAGGAGAACATAGAGCCCTGTGTCTGCGTCTTGTAAGTTACAAATAGGACATGTTTTTGAGGGGAATCTTTGTGTACCAAAGATTAGTTGTTTCCTAGCTTGTCTCATATATTGGCCGGTGCAAAATTTTAACAGACTTTTTTTTTGTGAGTTTGTTATTGCTGGGTTAGTCCAAAAGTCATTGGATATTTTGTTATTTATGACGGGGTTCATTGCCCATTTATTAATGTTGAGGAATTGTTTTGCTAGTATTTCAAGGTTGTTTTTGCGGTCATATTTAGTAATATATTTTTCTAGACATCTGACTAGACTTTTGTCATGTCTTTTCTTGGGTCCGGGCGATATATCTTTTTGGAAGTAATATGGTGTAGTATGTGCAAATTCGTATGGTCTGTTGGTGAATTGGTAGTTTCTTTTCTTGGTACCGTCTTTTGCTAGTTAGTCTACTTGTTCATTTCCGTCAATTTTGGTGTGTGCTTTAACCTTGTATATTGTGGTAGGTTGTGTGCGTTTTTTTAGCATCTCTACCATATCTATTAGTATGGTTTTATCAGCATGGTTATTATGTTGAATTGGATGTTTTAGTTGTGTGTTTAATTAGTACATATAGGCAGTTGAGGCAATCCGTGAAGATGTGTGCGGGTTCATTTGAGTATTTGGTGGTGATTAATATAAGTGTTTCATGTATGGCCATTAGTTCGGCTCTAAAACTCGTTTGTAGGCCTAGTAGCCTTTTTGATATTTGTACTTTTACTTTTGATGAATTGTAAATTTCGTAGCCCACTTTTTCTTTTTTCCGGTGTCCATCATCATCTTCTTTTGGTGGTAAGAAAGATCCATCAGTGTAGTAGTTGTATTGTGGTGGGAATTTTAATGTAGTATTGATTTCATAGTTTGGTATTGGCATTGTGTCCATGGTTTGTGTGTTAGTATAGGGTGGATATATTAGTTTGTTCCATTTCGAACTTTTGGTAACGGGTGCATTAGGGGGTGTAGGTGGGGCTTCTTGTATGTAGTGTTGTGATATTTGTAGATTTTCCATTATTATGTTTATTGTGTTTATTTGGTTAGTTGTGCCAATGATGTGGGTTTAGTGGTGAATACAGAAGATTTGTATTGCGAGCGGTTCTATTCGTGGTTTGTTAAGTTCTGGAGGTATTGTTGGTTCTACATATGTAATGGTGTATTACGAACGGACACTTTATTCACGCCGGCCTTGAAAGAGGACCGGAGTTTCTATCTATCTAATGGTGTCTGCAGCAAAGTGTGTCATAACGTGTGTGTTTAGGAAAGGTCTAGTATGTGGCGAGAAGTTTTGGTGCCAATTAATGTCCGGCATTGTTAAAATGGTAATGGGTTTTGGGTCATGTTTTGTTGCTAGGCGCGCCCAGTGTATTGCTTGTTTTGTTGTTTCTTTGTTGTTTGGATGGGCGTATCCAATGCCTTTTCAAGTGTATTCGAAGGTTGTGCCGAGTGAGTCAAAAACTTTGTCTCTTGTGAATGGGGAGTAAAATTGTGTGATTTTTGTAGAGCATGTTGTTGGTGAAGAGAAGTAAGAGTGGGTAATTTAAAATGTTGTTATGAGGGAGTCTAGAATGTTGGTTGGTAAAATATGTTGTGAATCTTTTAATAGTTCTTTCTTGTGGGTTTTATATTTAATATATCTTTGATAGAGCCAAATGATTTCTATTTTGAATGGTTGTGTGGACAGTACCAGGCCGTGTGTGCTGTAATTGTATTGGTTGTATTGTTGCCATAGCCATTTTAGTATGTTGGTTGGAATGGTAATGATATGATGTTTACCAGAGTCATCGTATATGTGGGTTATTTTGTTTTGTATGTAGATGGTACTTTTATTTGTATTTATGTCTTTTTTTGGATTGAATTATGTTATAGATATTTGGACAAGGGGAATTATTGTGGGTGGTGGTATAGATCTTGTGTCTCTGGTTTGTTCAGGTGTAAAATGCGCATTAAGAATATTTTAATAGTATATGTGTTGGTATTTTGTATAGTATTTTGTGAGTAGATTTGTGTTATAGTCTATTATTGTTGGGAGGTTTAGTGGGAAAAGTTCCCGTTGTGGCATCCATTTATTATATATTATGTTGTTTTGAGTTGTCCATTGGCAGAGACAAGTAGTATATTTTTTTTGTTATTTTGCATTTATCTTTTGTTTTGAGTATTTTGTGATTTAATATAGTGTAAATGGGGAAATTAATAGGGTTATTTTTTATGTTTGATAGGGGGTTTGGTTGTTGTGTTTGTTGTGGTAGTGGCGGATGTAGGGGATTTTCCGATATTCTTGGTGTTAGTGCTTGATTGTTTGATATGTATCTTTCTTTGAGTGTGCGGGTTTGTGGGTGCATGGGGCATGGGTTTGGGCAAGCTTGGGTGCATCTTGGATAGCAAAAAAGTTGTTCTTCTATGTTCAATGCACTTTTTTTTTTTAGTTTGGTTGGGTTTTGGTAGTAAATTTTGAGGCCATTGGACTAAAAGTTAAGACCCACATGCATACCAGTTTTTAAGTATATTTTCAAATCCAATCATAGGTTCAATATAGAGTCATACAATATCTCTAATTTTTAGGAATTAAAAGATCTTCAAAAATATATTATATAACGCAAATTGTGCATACATGCATACAAGCAGAGGACAATTCCACCACTATAACTCTTTTACCAAACTTTGGCATAGACTAAACCAGTCTAGTATATAATCTAGACCATGTACGCATGCACGCACTTCCTCACAATTATTTCAATGTTGGAACTATTGTGCCGATCTCCGACACATGCCAACTAAGTACTAGAACCTTGTGGCCGAAGAAGGGAGCTTTAGATTTATCTCCCCCCTTCCCACCCTAACACCTTCCCATCATTGTCCCTTTCGCTTGGGAAACTTTTTCCTTTCCCATCTTTCTCCTTGCCCACCTTTCCATCTTTTCCTTCCTCATCCCACTATATATTTTTATAGAGATTAATATAAAAATGTCACTCTCCGGCACATGGCAACTAAGTATAATAAAAACCATGCACACATACACGTGAGGACAATTTTACTATTGAAATTGTCGTGTCAACCTCTAGCTTGGATATTTTTTGTGATGCACAACTACTATTGTATTCTTATGCAATTTCAATCAATCAAATCTATTTTCACTTTCATAAAATTATAACTCCATTTACAAAGAATTTTTTCTTTGAAGACAAAATTGGAAACATGGTGGCAATAACCGGTTGGTGTACTTTAGATTGTTGTCTTTAGCTCCTACAATGTAAGATTGTAAAGTCTTGCGAGGTTTTTTTTTCTATACGAATTCCGGGAGCCTCACAACACGGGAGGCCCTTCCAGAATGTGGGTGCGCAAAAATTTGTCGCAAGAGGCCCTTCCTTATTCTAAGGGAGCAAAGTTGTGAGACCGGCCCCGTGAAATACTAAGTGAGCAAATCCACCTGCAAGGCTGCAACACATACAATGACACTGCATGAGTTCAAAATCAGAACCTCTCGCGTTGCACCCGAAGACCTTAATGCAGCCTAAAGCCAACAAACCTCATCACTTCGTGATTACTTTAAGTAGAATTTTACAAAAACCCCATACGAGGTAAATTACGTTAGGAGAGCCCCTTTAGCAGGGCCTCACACGATTCTCAAAACTTGTGCCTTTTCACGTTCATATCTTTTCAACATAACACAATTCCTTATAGATTATAGTGATTTGTGAAAGGGTACCCTTCATTAGTGTACTACACACAAATTAATATATACTTGTACATGTATTTTTATATTAATTTCTATAAAAATAAATAGGGGATGGGAAAAAAACACTCAATTCGCTATTTACGCATTTGGCCATATAAACATGTACTTGGCCCCCAGAAGCATTAAAAAAATTGTCTATAAAATTGTTTAAAAAACAACAATTTTTGTCTTTTTACAATTGCTTTCATTGTAAACAAACAATTCTTTAATTTTTATTGTTTATTCTTATCTTTATCTCTTCTTTTATCTTTTCTTTATCTTGTTTCATTTATCTTATTTCTTTCTTGTCTTCATTTTCTTTTCCTTCTTGTCTTCTTTATTGTCTTCTTCTTTTTCTTCTATTTTTTCTTCATTCCTCTTATGGCAGCCCCAAACCCTACACCCGCACCAAGGAAAAAAAAGGGTTTTATGGATACTTCTTTGATAGCAATCAAAGTAGATTCTAAATCCCTCTCATTATCCATCTCATGAATAACAAAGAGAAAAACAACTTAGAGTTGGCTATCTTTCAAGAACTTGTTCAAAGAACAAAATAGAAAGCAAAGCTAACAGTAGTAGCAAAAAAAACCCCAGGAAGAATCAAGATTAGATAGACAAAGTAGATTGAGTCCACCAAACATCCAAATTTAAGAGAGCCAAAACCAAGGATTGCAACGACTGTAAGTTCAAGGTTCAGTAGTAAGGAATCATATCCAAGGAAATAAAAACCAACATTGTGCAAAAGCAAAACACTAGTACCAAAAGTCATGTTAACTTAAAAGAGTCAACAAAAGAAAAAAATGACACACTACCAACCCTTATCAAGGAGACGAAGGGTGACCAACATAGAAGGAACTAACAAAGCTTAAGGCAAAGAATCACGAAAAGACAATAGTTCCAAAAACTAAGAAAATTCGTAGAAGATAGACGGTACTCCTGATATCAATAGTATAAGGTGGATTTGTGAAGAAATCCTCGGGAGGTGGTACTCCTCACTTGTACCCATGCCAACTAGAAAACCGTTAGTGTGCTAGGAGACATATACAAGGTGTCTACAGAGTACCACTACTTGTTATCGTAAAATCACCAGAGAAGTAGTTCAACAAACGCAAATTAGAAAGGAAATTGGACATCAAGCAAATGGAGTGACACAAAACTTGTGCAGAACCTGTTGGCCGCTATTCTAGGACCCGAGAACCATCTTGGCGCAATGTGATCACCCAGAATCCTGACAACGAGAAAGAGCTCTTGCAGCTTACAGCCAAGCAATTCAGAAACATACTTAGGGTTTGCCAAAGTGATGAATTTGTAAGTGCACCGCTTAGAAGTGCACCGCTTGGAGAAGCAATTGCAAGGAAATTCCACCCTAAGACTCTATAAATGAACCATTACTCTTTGTCGCCAACTACGCAACCAACCGACCATGCATTAAAGCACGAGTAATGAGGTAGTGATGACGAGTCAAGAAATTGAAACTCGTGAATACAGAAGTGTAATGATGAATGTCAGTGTGGAAACTACTTTGTCAGAAGTGGTAATGAAAACCCTAGCCATCCTAGTTTGGTACCAAAACTGATCTTTTTGGAAGAATTCAGGTATACCAGGCGTCCTAGAACAAGAAGCAGCAATAGACTAGAAGGAATCTAGGTATGAACCTTGATTTAAAAGTCTAAAAAAGAAAAAACTTTAATTTTTTTAATTTTTTTAAAAAAAAATTTGGTGTTTGTCTTGTTTTTTGTTTAGGGCTCATGAACCCTGAAAATAGAAATTCTATTTTTTTTAAAAGAAAGTGGGATTGAGCCGCCGGCGGCTAAACTCTAAACGTCGGAGGATGAAAAAAATTATTTTTAGACTGTTGTAGGCTACTGGGTGTGCAGCCGTGCACCCAATCACTCATTTTCTCCTCTCCCTCTCGCCCTCTTCCCAAACAAAAGGCCAAAGGAATGTGACGAAAAAAGGGGATGGTACTTTGCTACCCTTTCCAAAAAAGATGATGCACATCTAATGCAAGTGGTGGGCCCGAGTACATATTCGCACCAAAATGTACAAACATATTAACCCCTACGCGTCCCTAGCTTTTTGGGGCTTGAAAACATCATCGCTTTTGATGTGTTATAGGTCTAAATGTAAGTGAGGTGTAGAAATCTCAATTGTAAAATCTTGTAATATACATATTGTAGATGATGTGGATCAAATTTGGAGTCATTTGGCCATATAGATTGCAAGATCATAGTGTTTTAGTGTAAAACAAGGATGCTGAAATTTTCCTAGCAACATAGTTAGAGGTGAAATTCGTTTTCAAAATTACTCAATGAAAAAACTTTCAACTATAAAGTAGTTCGAATCATCATATAAACACATTGGTACAAAAAAAAACTCATGAAAAAATTTAATGTGCCCTAAAATGGCTTTACAATGTCAAAGAGTAGCCCGAAAAGTGACCGATTTGACCCAAAAAGCAAAAAGTGTTCAAAAGAGACCCGTGCACTAAAATGACTCCCAAACATTCAAAACAACATGGATTGAAAGGAAAAATTTACCATGATAACTAGACTTCAAGAGGAATCAAACCCAATAATGTTTATTGAAAACAAACATGGGATGAAGGAGATACAAGCCCCCGAAGTTGCAGCCTTCAAAATGCACAAAAATTGTCCAAAGAAAAGGACCCTACTTTCAAATGCTCACCAAAAATTCAACACATCTGGATTGACCTGAAATTTTTACCACTTATTCCACACATCATGCGGTTTGTTTTTTTCAAAATTTCATTGAAATCGGATACTTTTTGCAAAAGTTACAGCTCTTCAAAGGTGAATGTACCCCAAAAAACGTCCAAAATATGGACATTGGGACGGTTAGGGGTTAACATATAGCCATAGACATTGACCATGGCATCAACATACCGTAGTACTATAGCAGGGTCGCCAAAAAATAATTCAAAAAATAAAAAATGTAAAAAAACCGGAAATTATAAGGACAAGGAAATGAAAATAGAATAAATTATTTTTATCTATATTTTTCTATTTCTAACGCTATTTTGGGCCATTTTAATCATTTTTTGGTAAAAAAACGAAAACCAAAAAATTCATTTATTGAGGAACAAACCTTATTTTTCAAAAAATATTAAATATTCATTCATGGAGTGGCAACCGTACTATATCGCAATTGTATACAGTAGCCATAGACATTGACCATGACAATAGCGATAAACTCCATGTCGCCACTGGACATGCAAAGAGAAGTGCAACACTAATCTTTATACCAACGTGCAATAAAGAAATGATTGTTAGACTTTCTTTGTTATCTAGACCTCACATGGCTTTTTCCTCTTTGCTGGAGAGTAAAAGGGATGATTATTTAGAGCAAGCCCAGTAGTTTTGATGAATTCATGGGTTCAACGCCATTTTAAATTGGAGGAACATAAGCATAGGGGGAGGAGTTTGCATGCTTGTCCCAACAGCACCCAATATTTTGTTGTGGCCAGCACCTTATTCCATATTGTCAGAGCATTGTAAATTGTGCCCCATCATGCTGTTAGTCAACTGCTCGCTACTGGATCCCCCACAACTCTTAATTAAGTTTAGTGCAAAAAAAAAACACCCGCCAAGACAGTAGTGTTTGGCGTTGAGAAATCAAATTTTATGACGTTGAGCATCATCTTGGGGTTGGCGTCACTGTTGTTGGGGTGAACAAGGGAGCAATTGCCCTTTATTTTGACGTTGGGTCAAGGAAATTGCTGCTGCTAGGCATGCTCTTACTACCCTTTCTTAAAAAGATGGTGAAGCATGGGAAGGAAAAAAGAGATAGTATTTTGCTACCCTTTCCGAAATGGACGGAGTGCATCTGATGAATAGTGGGTCAGAATACATATTCACACCAAAATGTACAGACATATCAACATATAGCCATAGACATTGACCATATTGTCACTAGTCATGTGGAGAGAACCCGACTGCATTTTGGTCAACAAACAATAATGGCTCTATGATATGCTTAGATTTGTGTTCTAAAATGAATGCCATATCTAGAAGTTAATCCATAACTGCCTAAGCATTCATTTTTTGAATGATGTACCAATTTCATCCACATTTTCTCATCCGTCAAGCACTTTTCGTCGTATGATTCTTTTACTATATAAAGTTAGCTTCATGCATGAGAGAACCGATTAGAAAATGGATGATTCGTGAATTTTTTATGCCTCATTTCATGTTGAAGTAATTCACCAAAAATTTCAAAGATCTTACTTCAAAAGTGTTCTAAAGTGCTCTTGAAAAACTCAACTCATAAAATTAAGCAACTAAAAAATCTCCAGAACTCAGAGTATTATATTTCAACCTATCACAACAAATTTCATTCACAAATTGTCAATACCTTATTCGTAATTGAATTACAAAAGAATTTTGAATTTTAAGTTTCAAATTTTATACAAAAATATTGGTGATTACAATCATAGATTTAACTGCATGGACAGAACCTAAAATTCATAATAGAGTTATTTGTAAAGTCCCTCAAAACCCTTCTTTTTGACCTGTAATTTGGAAAGGACAGGATCGGCATGATCTCACTGTAGACCCAGAATAGAACACTGGATAGATTGAAATTTTTATTCATAAAAAATTGGAGGGAAGGAGAAGAATTGGGTAGTGGGGTGGGACCGTGAGGAGGAGTGGTGTCAGATTGATGATGACCAGCTCTGGTACCAGCTCTGGTCCATGAAAAAAGGAGGACAAAAGACCGGATGCCTTTACAAATAACTCTAATGTACAACTTTTATTCATACATCAAGTTCAAAATATCCCTCTTCATTGCATTTTATAATGCATCTTTGCAAAACTGCCCAATTTGGAGAAGGACCAATTCTTTGCAAGGACCTCACAAGGCCTCTTCCTCTCCGCCAAGAATGCTTCCTCCACTTCCGCCTTGACGACTTTTGCAGAATCGTCAGTGGCTATGGCGGGGCGCTCAATTGGCAACAATTCTCTTCCTCAAGAGGGAATGCTGAGGCGCGTTTGAGAGCGAGAGAGAATTGATCAATGGGGCGGGTTATGGTGACGGGGGCGTCGGGGTACTTGGGCGGGCGGCTGTGCGGGGCGCTGGTGCACGCGGGCCATAGCGTGGTGGCGCTGGTGCGCAAGAGCAGTAAGATCAAGGACCTGCCGCCCGAGGTGGAGCTTGTTTACGGCGACATTCGCGACGCCGATTCCGTCAGACGCGCGTGCCAGGGCTGCGATTGTGTCGTGCACACGGCCGCGCTCGTCGGCTCCTGGTTGCCGGATTCCTCCCAGTTCGTTAAAGTACCATCCCATTGCCTTGTCTCTGATTTTGAACATTGTCTCAATTCGGAAGGTCTTGTTGTAGGTTTTGTGACACGAATTTGCTCCTAACCCTAGCAATTCATTACCACCTTTGTTTTCAGAGAATTTGAAATTACTGTGCTAGTTTAGTGATGGCAATGGATTCCAACTCCTCTTCGTCACTTCCTAGGGATTGCGTAAATTTGAAGATTGACTTGATTCGGAGGGTTTTGTTGTCGGCATTGGTAGGATGTGGAGGTGGAAGGACTTTACTCAAACCGTGGAATCCAAACCTTAGCAATTCATTACTACATGAGAGAGTTCTGAAATTATTCCTCCATTTTGAACTCAAAAATTGACAATATCGTAGTAAAAGAAATTGGTGATGGCAAACTAGATTATTCTTAGCCAGAGAAACCGCGTCAAAAACTAGTAAAGCGTTTAGGCGCAAAGCGGAAACACTTGCAAAACATCAATATATCATAATAGTAAATGCATGGTGAACTTTGCGTACAAAACTAGTGAATTATTCTCGGGAGCTTTGAATGATTGCGTTTTTTAACTAAATTTGAAGATTGTGTTTCAACTACAATGTCAGCATTGCTAGGATGTGTAGCTGAAACGAATTTGTACAGCATAAGCAAACCGTGGTGTCCAAACCCTTGCAGTCCATCGCCACATTAGAGACCTGAAACTATCCTAGTGAACTTTGTAGGGATTGCGTCCCTAATTTGAAGATTGTCTTAGTTAGGAGGGTTTTACCGTCGTTGTTTTCCATCACCAGTGTTAGGACGTGTAGCTGAAACGAGTTTATACTGCATATGCTCCGTGGAGTCTAAACCCTAGCAATCTTTACCATAGTTGAATTATTCTAGTGAATTGTTATGAATTATTTTATGAATTGTAATTAGTTATTCTAGTGAACTTCGTAGGGATTGCGTCCCTAATTTGAACATTGACTCAATTTGGAGGGTTTTATGGTTGTTTTTCTATCAGCATTGCATATGCTCCGTGAAGTCCAAACCCTACTAATCCATTAAGGCAGGGACGCTCAAAATTCCTGTTGAGTATCGTCCCTATTATTTGGCTGATAAAAGATTTATATGTTTTTTTTGGCTAATGAGAGAGGATTCCAATACTCTAAATAATTGCGTTATTTGGATATTGTATGCGAAAGTTATGAAGGCTCAAGATTTAATTTTAAAGTAAAATCACTTCTTTGGCAATAGGTACATATTGATCAAAGGAATGTACACATGTTGATCAAATGGACACGTGTGTGCTTGTAATAGGTGAACGTGGAAGGATTGAGGGTCGTGATAGAAGCTGTGAAGGCGACTCCCAGTGTCAAGAGGCTCATCTACACTTCTTCGTTTTTTGCCTTGGGTCCTACAGACGGATACATTGCAGACGAAACGCAGGTTCGGCCTCTCGTCACACTTGCTTTCTACAAAAGATGATACTGGTCCATTTGTTTAGAGATTTGTTATCTACGAATGGTTACAACAAATCTCTAAAATGTACAAATCACTCCTACAAATGTTAAAATGCTAAAAGTAACTTCTACTAAAGGAGTTTTGGTCCTTCAAAACGGATGAGAATGAGAGTATGGCGAGTGCCATTTCCAAACTTAGATCATTGATTCATCGGTTGGCTGGAATGGGAGTTATTTACAAAGACGAATATAAATTCAATGTGCTTCTAAGTTGTTTATTATATTCATGGTAGGGTTTCACCAACATTCACTGTAATGAGCAGAATCTATCTCATCTAATTGGTAAGATTTTACAAGAAGAACAAAGATGAGTGTTTCTTCTGGTGAAACTAAAGACACTTCTAGTGCCATACTAGTGAGAAAAGGTGGTCAATTTGTCAGTGTGTTTACAGAGATGTTTTATGATGGACTTGAGGATGTGTGCAGTTCCACTCACTGAAGAGCTTCTACTCTCCGTATGAAGAATCCAAGGCTCTCGCAGACAAGCTTGCTCAGGAAGCTGCTGCGGAAGGTGTGCCAATCGTGTCCTTGTACCCTGGAGTGATATATGGCCCCGGCACCATGACCAAAGGAAATTCTCTTGCTGAGATTGTATGTGCTCTTTTCCATCTCTAGCAAATGTATTGAACTACTCCCTCTGTCTGGAAATAATTGTCCTATTTTTTGGCATTTTTTTTGGCAATATTTGTCCTATGTTTTATATTTCAAACGTGAACCGTGCCTACTTCAAACAGGGCGGACAATGAGAGTGACACAAAGACTACATACTACTGTTAAAGATAGACCATTTTTCGAGTACTGTTAAAACATGCCAAAAACTAGGACTGTTATTTCTGGACAGATGTAGTATGCCACAGAGGGCTGTTTCTGTCAAAATTTCTGCAAGAGTGTTGATACCTGTTCTATCATTTCATTGTCTCTACCTCCAAGGGAAGAGAGTAAGCAATGGTTTGAAAATGTAGGAAGTTATGGCGTCCAATGAAAACGCTAAAAAGAAACATACTCTGAACTCGTTATTATCACACTCTCCAATATCACAATCCAGTATTTGCTATTGTGTGTGCATGTGATTGGACATTTTCCACATGCCAAGTTCTGAACTCGTGTACGTCGGTCACCAAAGATGTGATATAAAGAGTTCTGAGACTAATAGCAAGTTGGGCCTATCATTTCAAAGAATGAATTTCTTATGTGAAGTAGGATTGTGACATGTGGTTAAGGAATATTTGCATCCTAAGATTGTTGAATAAAGTCGTTGAATTTTGCAATTAGCGCAAGAGGAATATATTGAAGATTATATGGAAAGAGACCTATGAGAATACATGTTTCTATTTGGGGTAGAGACGCTTGTGATGAGGCGCTTGTTGTTGTTTGTTGTGCAGATGATTGAACGGTTTAACGGGCGGATGCCTGGGTATACCGGCTTTAGAGACAAGAAGTTTTCCTTCTGTCATATCGATGATGTTGTTGTGGCCTTCATTGCTGCAGTGGAGATGGGGAAGGATGGGGAGAGATACTTGCTGTGTGGAGAAAACCTATCCTTCCATGAGGTTTTTGACCTGGCAGCAAGCTTAACCAACACAAGTCGTCCCAAGTTCACCACGCCCATGTGGATGCTAGATGTGGTAGGCTTTCTGTGTGTGCAATGGAGCCGTTTTGGTGCGTGGACCGGCATTAGTCACCAAGTACCTTTCATTACCACTCATGTAAGTCTCGAGAAACCCCATATCTTTCAACTCGCAGCTTTTACGAGTCCAGAATTTTTTACTCCCTCTGTCCGGAAATAACTGTCCTAGTTTTTGGCGTGTTTTAATTTAACGCTTTTTTTGCCCAAAAAAACCATCTTAGTACTCGAAAATGGTCTAACTTTAATAATAGTATGTAGTTTTTGTGTCACTCATTGTTCACCGTGTTTGAAGTGGACATGGCTCAAGTTTGAAGTATAAAACATAGGACAATTGTGTTCGAAATTAAAATGCCAAAAATTAGGACAATTATTTCCAGACGAAGAGAGTATCTTCCTCATACTGCAAACTCAAAGGCAGAGGATACTATTTGTGTCACTTTCAGCATTTAACATTTGTAGGAGTGTGATTTTTTGGAGATCACTATAGAGATGTGAAGAGATCTTTGGGTACAAGAGCTAAATCTCTTGAGATCAAACTTTTAATCACTATGTATGAATTTCCTATGCAATCTCAAAGTGGGAGGTTGTAGACCATTATAAATTACAGTATAAATGAAAGTAGACAACTAACTCCATTTCCATTCAAAGATAAGTTGCCATAGACATTTAAGATTACACCACTTGCTAATATGAGTTGTCGGTATAAAGGATGAGTGTATAACACTTTAGATTCAGGCAAACTGATGGATGGAGTGTGCAGGCTGTAGAGATTCTGAAGCACCAGTGGGCATATTCAAGTGAGAAAGCGGAAAGGGAGTTGGGTTACAAGTCGCGGCCACTAAAGGAAGGGTTGCATGAGCTTCTCGCGTGGCTCAAAGCCACGGGCCGCATCAAGTACTAGGAACCAGGTAGCCGCTGATCATTTTGTTTATCAAGACGGTACGTCTATGTTATTTTTTTAACATGAAAACATCTTGACGTCACCTGAAATGCGGTATGCGAAACATGGGTTTCTTATAGTGATATGCCTCTACACGTCACCTGAAATGCGTCATGCAAAACATGGGTTTCTTATAGTGATATGCCTCTATATATTTTCCAACTCGATGACCTTTAGTACAATCAGATGCATGATGGTGTGACATTTAAGGCATGTTCTGATTCTGGTTGGAAAATCAGGCACTCAGGGACAATGGAACATCCCAAGAAGTGAGCCAGTGTGGTTAACACACCAGGAGGCAGAAGACGTTTCTTTAGCATCAGGGAAAGAGGGCAAGAGCATTCCTGCTTGCCAGAAGGAGCAGAGAGCACTAGAGTTTACAAAACTCAGGAATCATAATAATATATCCTTGAGGAGCTGTCTAAACACCCTTGGAAAAGTGATCCAGATTCTTTTGTGGACAATCTTGAGCTCATTTTAGGGGGAGGATCCGAAAGCTATAGGAAGAAGACAAGCGTTGACTACTCAATAAGTGCCATGTATGCTCTCTCTAGTGAATGTCATACTTTTGAGTTTTTGTTGGCTACATCCATAGGGATAGTGTCATAGTGAATGTTAAACTTTTGAGCCTTTGTTGTGAGAGATTGTGCATGGAAAGTTATGGAATCAAATGAAATTGTATATCGGTAGTGGCATCACAAAAACTCATAATCACAAAAAGATGTATTTCTTGTATCTAATAGAACTAATTAATGTAATTACAAGAATAGTGATTGAAAGAGTAATATACCCCAATGTACATTTGAATCTTAACTTAGATTTTGAATAACAACCAGTTTATGAACTACATAACCAGCAAGGGACGGGAGTTCCAAGCCGGTTATGGGACATAACCTATAATTAAGAATTGGCACTTTTTGAACTAATATAGAAAAAAAGTTAGTCCTACAAATCTTGCATGGAGTGAACTAGTAGTGCAAAGAGGAAGGCATAAGTTATAAGTTTAGCCACTCATGTATTGACACATTTGTTCCACAATTCATGGAGTAGGTTATGTAACTAAATTAGGCATTGGACATTGTATTAGCTTAATTAACGTGTTTAGGGGCTCAATTACTCACTTTAGATAGTGGAAAACAAAACATGAAACTACAAAAAAAAATGGATATTGTAGTGGTGGGTATCCTTCACCGTAAGGGTAGACATACCCATTACTATTTCTTTAACAGTTTTGCCTTCATATACTAGTGGTATAAATTTCTAATATGAAATGTACATAAACATGGAATTGAGTGTTGGTAGTGGTAATGAGTATGTCTATCTTAAACCCATAAAGAACCAACCAAGTCCCATGGGTTTAGTTTTGAGTGGATAAATGGGGAAATTTTTAGATTTTGTAGACCCAAAAAAAAAAAGGATTGTTGCTTTGGAAAGTGGTTTAAACCGCCCACCTCCCCATTCTGGTCCTATTGGTGCCCCCAACTATTGCCACCCAAGGAACCTAAATTGGCCACTTGTCATTCAATTGGAAGTGGAGTCTTTTAGGATGCAATTCATAATATGTTTAACTTATAAATATGGTACAAGTGGGATACAATTAACCTTTTACTTTCAAAGTTCATATTAATTAGCTTTTACTTGAGAAATTTACTTATTCCATTCACTTTTATTCATGAATTTTATCTCTATCAGCCAAAATGATCCCCATTCAGTTTTCTAAAAAATCCAGGCACAGTAGATCAAATGGGCGGTTTTAGGTGCCTCCACCTTGCACCTGAGGATTAAAACCATTTAATGGAGCTATGGCAAGATGCTCTGAGAACAGGCTAACCCAGGCTCTATTAATTTTCTCAGGATTTTATTTGATTTACTTTTGACTTTTCTATTGGACTCTATTTCTTCCACAAATGACCAACTCTGTTTTTAAGAGGATTTGACTGACGAAAGAATAGTCAAATTGTGAAGTTATTGTTGAGAAAATGAAGAGAGATTATCAAACTACAGTTGGTGTTGGATTCGTGATAAAAACAACTTTCCAATCTGAATCTGAACAAACAATGAAACATGGTGGAGGTTTGATGATGTTTTAGAGTTGTTTAACAGTTAGAGGGGTAGGTAGTATGTACAAGATTGAGACTTTGCTCAATACTGTAGGTTATCTTGAGCTCTTGCAGGAAGAATTGTTTATTACTTTGATAGATTTTGACTTTGATATTGATAAAGTAGTTTTTCAACAAGACAATGTGTCTATACACATAGCTAAAATTGTTCAAGAATGGTTTCAAGAGCAACCATATTCCATTATCCCCTAACTGCCTAAGCGTCCATTTTTTGGACGATGTATAGATTTCATCCATAATTTCTCATCCGTCATGCACTTTTTGCCATGTGCAATTTTTACTGTAGATTCTATGGGAAGTTAGCTTCATGCATATGTGATCCAATTAGAAAGGGGATGATTTGTGAAATTTTTATGCCTCATTTCATGTTGTAGTGATTCAATCAAAATTTTGAAGATTTCAGTGTAAAAGTGCTCTAAAAAAAGTCAACTCATAAAATTAAGCAACCAAAAAATCTCCAAAAATCACTACACTTAGAGTATTACATTTCAACCAATCACAAAAAAATTCATCCGTAGATTGTCAATATCTTATTCGTAATTGAATTACAAAATAATTTTGAATTTCACGTTTCAAATTTCATACAAAATTATTGGTAATAGAAATCATAGATCTAACCGTATGGATAGAATCTAAAATTCATAATGTACAACTTTTATTCATATATCAAGTTCAAAATATCCCTCTTAGTTGCATTTTATAATGCATATTTGCAAAACTGCCGAATTTGGAGAGGGCTCTAGGCATTTAGGGGTTATAGAGTGGCATGCTCAATCACCTAACCTCAATCCCATTGAACATGTGTGGGCAATTCTCAAACAACAATTGAATTTGTATCCTACTGCCCCAAAGAATATTCATGAGTTGTGGAATTGTGTGCAAGAGGTTTATGCTTCTATCACTGTAGACAAGTGTAAGAAGTTGTATGCTAGCATGCCAGCTCAAATCACAATTGTTTTGAAAGCAAAAGACAGGTGGGATAAATTTTCAGTGCTCAAGAAATAGGTGCTCAAAGAATTGAATCTATATTCAATTTCAGAATGGTATCTTTTTGCAATCTTTTATTTTTTTAATTTTTTTTTTCACATAGATGTTCTTTATTACTTTGTGCTTTACAATTTTCATACATAATTTTTTTGTATTTGCTTATTTGCTTATCTACAATAGAGTGAAACGCGGACTCAATATTTTGAGTCAATGTACTTTCTAATGACCCTATTCCTAGGTTATGGTATTTGTGAAAGTCCCTTACTTCCAAGGACAAAGCTATTTTCATTAACATACATAGAAAAGTTCACCTCGCTTCAACATTAAAAAATTACATATTTTAACTCAAAAATTTCAAATGTCGTATCCAGAAAGTCCACATGTTTTAGCTCAATTTTTTAAAAACCTGTACGTGAAATCTTGCTTCATGTTAGTTTCTTATTGATTCATTCTCAAAACTTTCGAGGGCGGAGATCATGAAATCAAAGGATAACTCCCAATCGCTGGCAGAAAATTTACCCAAGTTTCACTGACATATAAACACATGGAAGATCATTTTAGATCACACTAAAACCCATGTCAGATTTATGGTGCAGAGTCATGCATCAATACAGGCCAGGCACGGATTGCCTTGTCACAGACTACTGAGAGTCCTAGGGCAAGTGAGCTGTCAGATTCAACAGCCAAGTGTCGAAATTGAATCTCCACGTCAGAATTTGAACGGTACACGTCACAATAAATCAATCACGATCTGACACGTGGACATATTTGACAACAGCAAATTAATCAATGACCATAGCTAACAGTGAGAAGGGGGTTGGGCAGTACAATTTTTGAGCACCTGTCAAGAACGTACAGACGAAATTCCAAGGACCACTGAAGAGTCACGGCAGCTTTACAGCCCGGTGACAGGCTATGTTACAGACTCTTTGCGTTGGTACCCAAGCTACACTATAAGTTTAGTTAGTGCCAAAACCGTGGGATAATAAAGAAATAATAGTTTGGTGACTTGCCATACCATGTGGTGTCAGGATTAGATCACATTCATGCCTTGGACTTCGCTCCTGCTCTGTCAGGAATTGAGAGACGACCTGCAAGCATAATCAACAACAAGAATCTCATGGCAAATGAGTGATCAACAAAAAGCTTGGGTTACAAGCTTTGAGAGCCTTTTTATTGAACAAAACTTGTACCGACAGTCTACCCTCCATAATATGACACTCAATAATATGACGATATTATTGTTTCAAGCAAGACACATGTGACTATAATCCATGCCTGCCACTTTGAAGTTTGGGCTTCCCAAACAGGTCATAATAGAGAGGGACAAACTGTACTGATAGTTTCTTCGTTTTCATGAAATATCAGTACTGGACATTCTTGAAGGATATCAACATTGAAAGAAAATCAGACATGGTACAAGCTTCACTACAAGTACAAGCACAAATCCCAACCGGTCACAGACGAACTAGTCTTGGGCTGCCTTTTCCTTTTCAACTCGGGTCACCTTGAGGATGCAGTGACTGAGTAAGCCAAAATACCTTCGTAGGGTAAAGGGGGGAATTGCATACTGTACACCGCCAAGCAAAGGAAAACACACCTTTGCTCAACATCCGGGCACGTTGCTCTATATATGAAAAAAATGTGTCCAATTGGGGCTTGAGCTTTCCTCAGCTGACCTAACTCCTGATCTAGGGATAGGGATCCCTTCTTTTCAGCTCCGAGTTTGCATCAGCTAGACCGGCTATGGACCTGTTATTCTGGCCAGAGATGAGTAGGGAAAGCTGTCCACAACAAGTCTTGAGCTCTAGCAAAGTGCAGCAGGTCGGGTCCAAATGCAAGAGGTGATGCTGCATTACCGGCCGTCTGTGGAAGTGAAGGAGTCTGCAAACCCGAGCGGTCGAACCGGAAGACTCGACTTGGAGTCGTCGAAACGCTGAGTGTAGGTCATGTCACCTTCAAACTCAAATTCCTGCCACTGCTTCAAGGCCTGCGGGAGCGAAAGCTCGACGTCTTCGCCGGAGCCGCAGGCTTCCTCCTCGCCATGGCGCGTGGAGGGCTTCCACTGCTCCACCAGCGGGGCCAGCACGTTCACGACGTGGCTCATGTCAGGACGTTGATACGGCTCACGCGAAGTGCAATGGCCTGCAAGCTCCGCAACGATGGTCATGGTGCTGTACGTCTCGTCATCCACGTTCATGGTGTGGTCCACTGAGGAACGGAAGTTGTTGTTGTTCTTGATCATCATGCGCTGAAACCACGTCACCAGATGCATGTTCTCCTCCGACTGTGTCTCATCTAGAGCTCGCCGACCTGTCAGAAGCTCCATCAACACCACGCCAAAGCTGAATACGTCCGCCTTTGTCGTCACTCGGCCAGTGACTGCCAGGGAGCCACAACGCTGTCAGAATTTAACCCTCTCTAATGACACTGCCTCGGGGGCATGTTTAGAACTTGACATGTGGATCAAATGTGTACACAACATGACAGATTCTGAGGATATGTGCAATTACAGAGTGAGCGTTGAGGATGTACATGACAAGAAGGTGCTTAATGGTAAGGTCTCAATTGAATTACCTGCATATTCAGGAGCCAAGTATCCAAAGGTTCCTGCCAACCTTGTCTCCACCGAGAACTTCCCTTCGGGAGCGAGTTTGACAAGACCAAAGTCCGACACTTTGGCTCGGAAGTCATCCGTCAACAAGATATTGGAAGGCTTCAGATCCCTGTGAATGAAGCTCCGGTGGGCGAGATTGTGGAGATACTCCAAGCCTCGAGCGACATCAAGCGCGATGGTGAGCCTCATCGTCCAGGTAAGTGGCTTCTCTTGCAAATCTCGGTACTCAAATAGATGCTGAGAAAGGGTGCCTTGTGGCATGTACTCATAAACTAGAAGCCGTTCGTTCCCGTCCGCACAGTACCCGAGAAGACCCACGAGATGTCGATGCTTCACTTTTGTGAGAACTGCAATTTCTGACTGGAATTCACTCAAGCCTTTGTTGCTCACTACCGCTGCCTCCATCCTCTTCACCGCAATCTGTGTCCCGTCTTCCAGCTCTCCTCTGTAAACCACCCCAAACCCGCCCCGGCCAATAATATTCTGCTCCGAAAAGTTGTTTGTGACATTCCTGAGCATGTTGATGGACATGAACATCTGGCCCTGCTCCATAACCTGTCAAACACCTCTTTTTCAGGACCACAACACACAACAACAATATCAAACAACTGCAGAACAAATATCAAACAATCGCTCACCTGATGATCATTCGAGGAGCTCCCACTGTGAAGACTGTCCCCATTCGAGCCCACGGTCGCTTGATGGCTAGCACTGCTGTAACTATGCTCCACCATAACCTTCATGAGCTCACTATCCGAGCCCGAGTCCCCTCGCGGGTGTATCAAAACTCCATTTCCACCCTGCAATTTCTTCTGCTTCCTTTTACACAAACAAAAGACCAGAAAACCGGCTAAAACCGCCACGGCAACTCCACCCATAACGCCCCCAATTATAGCGCCAATTCCAGCCGTTTTCTTGCTCGTCTGGTTCGCACTCGTAGGAGACTCCACAGGAGGCCCATTTCCAACCGGGGCGGTAGGCACATTGGAAGGAGTACCAGTCACGGGTGGTGACACAACCGGTACCGTCGGCGGAGTACCAGCCACCGGTGGAGATCCCACACTAGCAGGAGCAGGAGCAGGAGTTACAGCGCCAGGCATCAAGAGCGGATTACCAGTGTACGTAAACTTTACAGTGGCCGCGAACACAGGTAAGGGCCCAGAGAGGCTATTGTTACTAACATCCACCGTCGTCAACATTGACAGAGTGGTGAGTGAATCCGGAACTGCACCTGTAAGAGCATTCCTGGACAGCACCAATGACTTCAACGAGGTCAAGTTACCAAGTGAAGGCGAAATCGTCCCAGTCAATCCATAGGACATCAACGTAATGGAAACGATTTCACCACTCGGATCACAGGAAACTCCAGTCCAGCCAGTACATGGATCCGGCCCAATCCAAGTAACAGCCACTTGTTGTGGGTACCCCGCCATAGCCAAAAAATCCAGCAAGGAATCCACATTCCTTGAGCATGCCACGCCAGCCGCAGCACAGTACGTGGTAGCATCAAAAGTCTCAGTCACAGTCGCTGCAAACGCAGGCAGCTCACCAGTTAGCTTATTATTATTCATAAGCACTTCGTTGAGAGCCGGAAGAGTAGCAATACCCAGAGGTACCCTCCCAACGAGGTTGTTGTCATTGATGCGCAAGCTTTGTAACCCAGCAGCTTTCTCCAACCCTGTCGGCACAGGACCGTAGAAATTGTTCACCTGCACCCAAAGGAACTGCAATCCAATCATCCCGCCAACAGCGCTAAGGCTACCATTCATCTGCTGGTTGTTCAGCTTCAAAATCTGGAGGCTGGAGCCAGCGAAAGAGTCGGGAATACCGCCCTGGAGGTTATTGTATGCAGCCTCAAATCTCTTAAGCGACGGTAAGGTGCCAAGAAACGAAGGAAGCGGCCCGGTAACGCTGGCGTTCGTGACGCACAGGATCGATAACGAAGGAGTCTCTAAACTCGCAGGTAATGACCAGCCTCCAGAAGTGGCATTCAGTTTTGGATTATTCTCGACGTGAAGCTCAAAGATAGAGGTCAAGCCGTCGAAGAAATCTGCGGGTATGGTGGAGAAATTGTTGTCGTCGAGAAACGCCGTAACGAGGTTTGAAAGGCCCGCGAGTGACGGCATCGGGCCTGTGAAGTAGTTGAAGTTGAGCTCCAAATAGTTCAGGGACGAGAGCTGGTTGAGCATTGGCGTGACGGTTCCCGTGAGCCCGAGCATGCGCACTCGCAGCTCCTGGACATTCCCAGACGCATCGCATTTCACGTTGTGCGAGTTCCAGTTACACGGATCGGGATCCGTCCATCCGAGCGTGGCGCTGTTCGTGATCCCTGCTTTGAAAGCCTCCAAAACAAGCTTGTCGTTCGCTGGATCTGCCAACGAGACGCAAACGCTAAACGCGAGTACTAACCCTAAAATCACGCACAGGCGAGGCGTAATACCTCTCGCCATAGCTGAGAACCTCTCAAAGCTTAGTTATGTCCCGAGGCTCCCGGACACCATTGTCGACTACATTCAAGCTTCGTCAGGGGGAAGCGCCCCCATCGCCAGGACAACTACAGCAGCAACAAAAACCTACAGCAATTCTGAGCTCTATCTTCCCAGTTTCCTGGTTCTCTTTCCCTTCCCCTCCCAACAACAAGAAGACGAAACTCTGACAAAAGCTGCTGGAAACAGAGACTTGCCACAAGCGCAATGTGGTAGTCCACATCGACTACTCACGACAGCTGGGGCCAGCTGGGGAGCAGCAATCGCTACAACAATGGGCCATTCAAGGCTCCCCGCCTTGGGAGGGACGTCGGGCTGCGAGTGTACAGTTGAGGGCAGGAAGGAGACGACCTGCAGGGAGCGGTTGCCGGTGACCGTGGGGGCGGTAACGGGAGGCCGTGGGACGCACGACGAGGCGGTTACTGGTGACCGTGCGGGCGTCTACGGGTGGCCGTGAGATGCGCGGCGCAGCCGTGAGGGCGGTTACGGGTGTCCGGGAACCGCGCGGGTTTAGGTGGGAACGGTCGACTTCCGGATGGGTTCTGGAGATAGGCAGTGATTCTCTTTGTTGCTAATTTTAGCGAGATTGCTGCATAAAATTGATACAAATGATTTTTGAAATGAAATGAAATGAACAAAAAAAAAAAACGAAGAAGAAGAAGAAGAAGAGAGAGGACAGTATCTAGATTTCCTTACTAGTAGAAAAGGTGGCGCTCTCCAGGGAGATGCCCAGGCAAAATCACTATGCATGCGTGGAATTGGGCACTACTTGCCTGGGTATCTCCCTGGGGAGCGCCACCTTTTCTACTAGTGCCTACAATGTGTAGCCTCTTTAACTTAGATATCACCCAGGTATTGTTTAACCCCTAAACGCTCAAATGACCATTTTATGGTCGATGGTCGATGCCCAAATTTGATGGGTTGTCCGAAACAAAATAAAATGTTTTTGAAAAACTAATAAATATTTTTACAAACTACATTAAGTCTACTTTCCAATGCAATTTGAATTATGTCAATCTGAAATAAACTCCACCCAGGGAGAATTTTTCAAAGTGAATCACCTCAACATTGTCTTAGTGTTATAAATTTTGCTATTTGGGGAAAGGAATGATGTTCCCTCCATCATTTCTTTTGTTTTTTTGAAGTTTACAATAGATAAACCAACTTCAACCAATCATGCTAAATTTTAAATTCTAAAAATTATAATTATAATTTATACAAATTTTCAAAGGTTAATGCTTTTAAATTCATTTAAAAATATCTAAAATTATTTTTGGAAGTTTGACCATATGGATAAATTGTAGAGATGATGCCCTACATTCGTTTGTTTAACCAAACTTCATCAAACATATGAAAGACACATATTATAACACAATACCCCTCGGGCTATTAGGAGATAAGTAGCACCTAGATAGCACATGTGTATTACCTTGATATTACCTATATATTAATAAGAAAAGAGCATCAAGGAGCCCGGATTGCTCTAAACATAAGGTTTTTGACCCTGCACAGTCCACGCAACCACATTGTGGTCACTGAGGCATGTTTTTGCAACCTACTGTAAGATCTAGTCCAACCCAAACACCAATGTTTGAATTTTGGATGTGGGGATCCAACTCGCACACACATTTCAAAAATAAATTTTTGATTTGGAGTTGTGAAGCTATCGAAGCACTTATCTACAAAACACAATACCGCAATACTGCAAATACCTCAAAATACAACAAATACTTACAAACACAACACATGTACTATGCGGTATTTCTCATGTTTTGAAGTTTGTTATCTTCTTTTATTTTTTGGATCATGTTCTCTTGTTCATATTCCATTAGTGTATGTATTCCAATCTTCATTAATATACCAACTCCTTTCATGTTTATACGTATGAATTTTGTCCTAAATTGTATATGGATAAGTCACTCTCACTTATAAATTTTACAATAATTATACGTGAGTCCGTTCTTGACATAAAAGATTGCAATGGAGCGGTGTTTATATAGGTCATTGCTCAATAGTTTAACTTTCATTTTTGAAAATTGTATCCAAATTCTATTTAACTTTGAAGTCACACACCCTCCAAAATCTCATTTTTGAGTGTACATTATACAATTCAAAAACACACTATTGATCTTCCAATCCAATGGTCTTGATCTTACTAAGGTTTAACCAACACTTGTTTGATTAAAACTATGCTTATATTTATACAGTTGAATACCATTAATTCCTAAATGCCCACAACCCTCTCTGTATTTGGAGAATTTGGAAAGATGCATTATAAAATGCAACTAAGAGGTATATTTTGAACTTGATGTATGAATAAAAGTTGTACATTATGAATTTTAGATTCTATCCATATGCTTAGATCTATGATTGCTATCACTAATATTTTGTATAAAACTTGAAACTCAAAATTTAAAATTCTTTTGTAATTCGACTACGAATAGGATATTGACAATTTATGAATGAAATTGGTTGTGATTGGTTGAAATGTAGTACTCTAAGTGTAGTGAGTTTTGGAGATTTTTTGGTTGCTTAATTTTATGAGTTGACTTTTTCAATAACACTTTTGATTCATTTTGAACCAAGATCTTAGAATTTTTTGGTGAATCACTACAACATGAAATGAGACATAAATTTTTCACAAATCGTCCTCTTTCTAATCGGATCACACATACATGAAGTTAACTTCCCATAAAATATATAGTAAAAAATCCACACTGCAAAAAGTCAATGACATTTGAGAAATTATGTGTTTGATTCTGTACATCGTTCACTTTTTGAACGGTTCGACGTTTAGGGGTTAAAAACAAATCACCAAAAATCTGTGGTTTCTACAGAATTGGGTTGGGCGGTAAAGGGTCAACCGGTTGGTGGAGTTTTCCCTTTTCAACAGTAGCAACTATAGATGGTCTGACACCACGTGCAATGTCTCACCACCCAATCTTTAGTTAAAAATGATTTGGACTCGCTATGATTCAGATATTTACTACAATGATTCGGGAATATTGTGGCACGCATTCTAAGGTGTTGCAAAGAGGGGCTAAAGAACTTTGTGCAAACCATTGAAAATTAGCTAAAAAAAACTAAAGGCCGCTTCACACTATGGCCAAAGGTCGAGAGGCCGTCGGTTTCCACCAATCAAATTGCAAGAAACCATGGTTTCGGCCTCTCAACCCTTCACACTAGAGGCCAAAGTCCAAAGGCCGTGGACCTTCAAAATGCTTACATGGCAACACTTTTTGACCAAGGTGACGGCCTCTCGAGAGGAAGTTTGGGTCCTACATTTTGCAAGGCTCATCACTATGGTCAAGAGGCCGTCGATTTCTTTTCATAAAAAATGAAACTATATTTTATTGGCTATTTTCAGTAGATTTCTTTGGACTCTCAACAAAGTTTGGACTCTCAATCCCACGGCCTCTCGACTTGGACGGCCATAGTGTGAAGCGGCCCTAAGTTGTCTCCTCACTAAAGAAAAAAAGTCACTGGTGATAGGAGTCTTCTTGTGTGGTTACCGGTAACCGTGGCAAGGGGCTCCTGTCGCATGTGATTCCAGAAACTGCTGTGGTGCTACTTATTATTCGAGTTGTTTATTATTTTTGGGGAGCTGGTGTTTGGCAAGGCCGGAGTTTATGTGTGCCGTTGATTGATGGAAATTGAAGTACATCTTTGTTTCCCACTCTTTCCGTACTAGAGAGCGGGCAGGGAGTTGCCTGTTCTGCCGTGCAAGCGGTTACAGGTCGAGCCCGGCAGGGCGAGACCTGTAGCCGCGCGCGTGGCAGAACAGGCAACTCCCTGCCCGCTCTCAAGCGTAAAAAGCCTTGAGAACATTATCGAGAACTTTGGAATCGGCAAAAGGAGCTACAGAATCAGCAGCGCTCCCTAGGAGCGCATTCTCCTTCCTAAGCGAGTCTCGAAAACGCCTGAATCAGCCACCAAGGTTTTTTACGTTTACGCTACAGTGTGCAGCATTCAGTTCATGATACGCTAATAAAGATGCTTTTTAATCCCTCAAGGCTCGCCTTCCCACGCAACCCACTGCAGCAAAAGAGATTTTACCCTTCTCACGTCAAAAAGCCTCAAAATTACCTTTTTAGCCTTTTGCCTTTTTGTGATGAAATTTGTATTCATCCGTGAAAGCGTCTAACCCCTAAACGTACAAGGGTGTCCCTGGAATTGACAATTTGAGAAAAATCATCATAAAGTACTATTTAGAAGAATATTTTGGAATTGATATACTAATGAAAGTTCTAGATTTTCAATTTTAGATTCCATCCGTACGGTTTGATTTACTAATACTATCACCAATATTTAATTATAAAATTTAAAAGTTAAAATTAAAAATTCCTTCTATATTCGAATACAAACAAAATTTTAATATTTTTTGAGTAAAATTTGTTGGAATGAATTTGAAATGAGATACTCTTAATCGTGGTGATTCTTTGAAATTTTTGTGTTTCTTAAATCTATGACCTCATTTTTGCAAGGCCACTTTTGAACTACAGTTAATGCAATTTTGGCTTGGTCAACGACTTGACATACTTCTACATTTGTAATTTTAGAAAAATATGTAATCAAGTATGACTAAATCCAACCATTAGATAGGACGACAACTTGGTGAGGTATCTCCAAAAAATTGGATGACTTTCATCCAAGCATTGATGAGAACGTGAGAAGGGTTTGAATCTGTTAGTCGTTCAGTTTCTGGACGCTGTGACGTTTAGGGGTTAACCTCTAAAGGGCCAAGAAGCCCAAATTGGGCTTTGTGTGGACCACTGAATAGGGAGTTTTCAAAGAAACCAGCTAAAATCCAATATTTTACAAAAACAACCACTTTTAGACAAGAACCCATCCGTATGTTACCCATGTTTCACCTAGGTAGCACCTAATCATCACAAATTTTATACGGATTTTAGCCTACAACTATGAGTTTTAACTTGTAATTTGGCAATTCCATTCGGCTGATTTTACACTAACTGTTGGATCTCCCTGTATAGTGGTGTGAACTTCCTATTGTTTAAATTTATTTGTGTCTTAATCCTTTGACGTCTCGATTCAACACTGATTTCAAAGATTTGTTATAAAATGTTTAATGCAAAACAAGGATGGACTTGATGTTCACAAGCAAAGTTGTGAATGTCAATGTGAAGATCACATCTATATGGTTGGATTCATCATTTTTTTATTGATATTTTATAATTAATTTTGCAAGGTTTTTTCTTGAAATTCAATTAAAATCCCAAATTAACACAAAAAAATCAAAAAATATTGTAATGAAATTGGAATAATATGCACTACGAGATGGTGTAGTTTCCATTATTTGATTCTACTTATTTTGGAAAATCATGTTTAAGGTCTCGCTTTTTTTAACTAAGAATGAAACTTGATATTAACCAGTTGTGTTGTTTTTCAAAAAACCATATCTTATTTTGAAGATCTGTACTGTACAAATGATAGTCAGCTAGCACAAAATCCAAGAGAATTTTGGATGGATGAAAATTGTCCATATATGTAGTCAGGAGAATAGTTTTGAATTTGTTCATTGTCCACATAGCGGACACATGCGCCTCAAAGGATTAACCAACATATGCAACGTTCTTAACTAATTTTAGTAATATAAAATTTGGTGACATCTGAATTTTGTTTTTCACAATATTAATCATTAAACTTGTCATTCAAAAACCATGGAATTTTGGTCCTTTATGGATTAAATGGAAGGAAATACTTGGTGATTTTAAAAAAGGGGGTTCATGAAAATTGGTAAAGTTTTCAAAAATTTGTCATATAATAGAGTTATCCGCAAAGTCATTGAAGAGTGGGTGATTGGACCGGACTTTGAGTGAACAATAGATTTGTTCCCCAAAAAAGGGTTTGTGTCGGGAACTAAAAACAAAAGTTGAGTGCAAAGTTTGAAAGCAAAAACGGTACTAAAAAACTTCTAACCCAAGTTTTCATGTGCGCCTCGGAGTTTGAGCATAAGCAGTGCAAAAACCAAAAGCCATCCACCAGCATCTTTTTCCACTGTGACAGGCTCTGACTCCAACCACTAGTCACTGCATTTTGTATTGACACAGACTAAATCAAGGCACTTTTTTCCTCGGCACTTTCTTTAGTTGAATTTACGTTTCCACAAATTTTATCATGAATCCGGCCCAGTGAGCCCTCAACTTTACGGATAGCTCAAATATGTAAATTTTAAATGAGCATTTCAAAAATACTTGTCAAGATACTTGTGCAAAAATACTCCTATTGTACAGTACCCATCAATAAGTTTACGTTCATAAAAGAATTGAATCAAATAATTACATTTATAAAAAATATCAATATCAATATTAATATATATATCAAACCATTTGAAGTGTGAAAAATCACGTTTTGGACAATTTTTGGATCAGATATTAAAAAAATAAAAAAATAAAATTCAAGTTGAACATTTTTGAGCTGAAAACTTCAAACATTGATATCTTAGTAAATATGACCACAAAACTCATGATTTTTTTTTTCACATGATTCTACAAAGGCTTTGCATTCTTTCCATTGAAATTTTTATAAACCATAAGTAACAAAATTTGTATTCATAGTTGTTTGAATTAAGGGTAAAAAACGAAGGTTTGAATTTCAAATAAAAATATCTTTTATTATCAAAACTCAATTGTATGTGTGGTTCATATTGCGCACTACAACTTGTCCAAATTACTCTCAAAGCTTATAATTTTTGTAATTTTTATTGACAATTCTCTAAAAAATTGAATGAACGTAAACTTGTTGGTGGGTACTGTAGAGTTTACATATTTATGTTAATTTGCGTACAAATGTGTTTCACATGTAGCAAAATGAATCAAATATACTTAGAGCATTCTCAATTGTCAATAGTAATAACTACATACAGTAGCAAGTTCCATGTGCTAAACCAAGCACTAACGGTTTGAGGGGAATGTGAATGTATGTGAAGTAGTCAGTCCACTGCTACATCATTAAGAGGCACAATGAAAAGTCAGTGTGACATGTACTTTTCATCGGTTACCATAAAGAATATGAAAAGTTTGTAAGCATCCATCACTTCACCGTGGTCTTCATTAAATAGTCACATAGTACCCTTTTATAGTACCGGGTTTTTCATTATTGATTTCTCCATATTTGAGTACACTTTGAGCACATAAATTCGCATATCAATTGCTTCTAGCTTCTTTGACTCTTGATGAAAAGACAATCTATGAGTTGATGCCATGCTCAATTTCGTTGAATGCAAGTACTCCACCTTTTCATATACTTCTACTCAAAGGTTGTGGATACATGTACACTTGTACTTTGTAGCTATGCTTCATATTTGTATAGTCTTTTAGATCTTTCAAATCAACCTAGAAATTTAATTTTAATTGAATTTTTGTGATAAATTACACAAGTGAGGATATAGTCAATGTGCAATAGTTTTTAACTGGTCCACGGATTGTTTGTTGGCTTGTTGTAAACATTTGATGTGTGTTGGTAAAGAAATTAAAGAATAGTACACCAAAATAGTTATTTAGTATTATCTAAAGTATTTATCATGGTGATGTATTTATCACAATCATACGTACAATTCACATTAATTGCGGTGATGGTAGTGTTGTATCATTTGTATTGTGCATTGATCACATTATCACATTGTACATATCAATTCATATATTGGCCAATTATCAAACCATATTAAAACACTCAAGGACAATAAAGAGGGACAAGTGAAAACAAGGTAATTTTGAAAAAAGTAATACTCATATTAAGAGAATATTTTTATAACTTGATGTATATATATATATTTGAAAGATGGTCATTAAAGTGCAAAAAATGAGAACAATAAGCCAGGGTTCTATAAGCCAAGGTTCTATAGATTATTACTATAATATTGTATAATTGCATTTTAGCACTAATAAAACAATTTTCATTTACTTGTAATAGTTGGTGTGACCATAGATCTTAGACTTTTACCAATTTATAATTGGAGCTTTATATAACAATTATATCTATCGACTTAATTGTTTTTTGAAAGGAAATAATAGCGTTTATTAATTTGCAAAGTCAAATATCTTGAAAAGTTGAAAATATATTTACACTACAAAAATTATGAGTTTGTGAAAGCAATCTCTTTAGGATTAGCACAAACTATAATAATTGCAGTAAAAAAAAGTAAATGAAATAATGATGTAATGATAAAGGCTATTAAACAAAAAATTGTTATTTAGTATAGGATCTTCAATAAACATATTGGTTTAATTTACATTAATATATACTAATTCCAAAAAGAAGTTGGAGTTTGATTTTTCTCTCTAGTTTTAATTTTAATAACTATTTACTAAACGTATTGTTTAAGAATAAGATTGAATGTGGATTGAAGTTATTAACCCTTAAATGTCAAGAGGGTCCTTAGAGGGCAGCCTGAAGAGCATCTCCAAAAGTCTATAGCAACTGGTGAAAAAAAAAGTGTTAGTTCCTTCTTATTTGAAAATTCAAAGCATATTCTAAACAATCTCAAAAATCAAACTCCAAACCTTACTGTGATAAGAACAAATTTAATAAACTTGTGTCTACTATCGGTACTAAATCGGGGTTCTAAACCTTAGACAAAATCACATAACATCACAAAATTGTTCACGTTCTAAGCTTACAGGGTAAGCAAAGAAATAAAACAAAATCCAATATTGTACACTAGTTGATAAAAGCAACTCTGTAAATATTGCAAACCCTTAGTGCAAGTTGCTACTTGGGATTCACTAAATCAAAAATATAATTTCCCCAACATATTATAAAACAACAATTGCTTAGACGCTAAATTGCTTGAAGAAAATCGACAATTCCAAAGGAAAGCTATAATAGCAAAACAAAGTGAATTTCAGGAAAAAACATAGGTAATAAACAAGTCGGTTTTAAGTTGTACACGAGGTGTCTGCAACATGCTACTACTTGTTATTGTATATTCACAAGAGAAAAAAAAAATCAAAGGTAACAAGTGCAAATTGGAAAACAATGTCAGATGAGCGTTGTATGTTGGACCTGTTGTCCGCTACTTTGTGATCCGGGTGCCATTATTTTAAAACTCCCGATTCCATGTTCAGTACAATTGGAGCACCAACAACTCGTAATTCACAAACATGTAGCCATGAAAAGAGACTACTTACGGGCTTAGGGTTTGCCTAAGTACATGAGGTAAAGCGTCGAGTGAGTTGTTGTGGATTACAATATTGCCACTTGGGAGAAACCCCTTGAGCATTGATCGTTGTTGCATCATGCATGTATGGTGCGTTTAATGTACAAAGCCCAACTTGCCACCAATTTGACACAATCTGTGGAAGTGTTATGAAAGTAATTTTATAACTAAGTCCTTCAAAGCAAAATTTGAAACGTGAAAGAGGGCAAGGGTTCAGCAACCCAATCACCTTTGTAGGAGTTGTTAGTACTCAATAATTAAGCTCATAAAATGAACCCAATCAATCGGAGGCATTCTACTTTAGCATAAGTAAGTTTAGAAATTGAATTTAGTAACTACGGTCAGCAAGCACTGTTGGACAATGTTTTTACTATCTTTTAAATAAAAATGTTTTGTCTCTCTCCACAACTGCCGGCCGATCATAGCTCCCTTTTTTTTTCCCTAATTCCTTCATTTGATTGTAGATTGTTCTACATTTGTCTAATTTAAACACAAGTTGGGAATCTAGCTTTGCTTTTTTATCACCTTTCCAAAGCACCAATCCATTTCAATTTTGGTTGAGAAAATCCACTTTTCCATTATTCTCTCATAAATAAGCATATGGAGCTGGCTTTGACGTTTAAGAGTTAAGTTACATGCATCTAAAATCACCTTTGAATCAAACAAAACACATTCATTTCAATGGTCAATTGTGAATCCACCTAACTTACATCATTCATTATACATATGTCAATACCTACAGAAGAATTATAGCATTGTAGTGCAAATGAACATTTTCATCAACCACGTTTGTAATGTTTTTACCAACACACACTCTATTCACGGAGGTCCTTTGGGCTAGAGTTACTCTCTAATTTTTTTACAACACGAGCACTATTATACTTCTGATAAAAAAATGTTCATTTTTAATAAAAACACAATAGCCTCATGTGAACAAGTTTAATGTATAGAATGAAGAGTGCAACACTGCAACATGAGCAGGGCTGACAAATGACTTGGCATTGTCAGATTCTGCCTTTCTGAGCCATGCCGGCCAGTCAATAAGGATTCGTGATATGATTTCATATTCATAAAAACCATTGAATCAATGATTGTACTCTACACAGGAACTGGAAAGTATACATAAAATAACAAATTAAAATAAGAAAATAAATTTGACGAAGACGCGCAGAAACTTCGGAAAAGGATATGCTCAGAATCAAAATATGCAAACAGCCAGAGGGAGGTTGCATCCGTCTTGCGGAAAGTGTGACGAGATTCAGACAATATAATACTCTTATCAAAAAGTTATGTGCACCCTGTGCATGAAACAAACTCAGTCTCACACCATGAAAAGCTTGTCGAAGTGCACTAAGGTAGGATGTCCTAAAACCACCAACTTAAGAAATATGGCCTCATTTTTTCAAGGTTATTTATAAGAAATATTTTTCGGTCATTTGGAAGAAGGTTCCTCACGGAATGCACAACTTTTCGCAATTTAATTCCCAATATTCAAATTGATACAAATTTTCGAAGTGAAAAGAATTTCGTCACCCAAATCAGACCTTTAGGTTTCCCCATGACCACACCATGTGGTACTAATTTTCACTCATAATGATACCCAAAACCACCAACTATTTCTTCGCAATGCTTGGCATGCCATTGGTCTACTTGAATAGTGAAATTGGCGGTTTTGAGTCTCAACTGTGGTGGCCCCAAGAAAGGTCTACATGTCATAATTGGGAGGGTTGGTGGTTTTAGGACATCCTACCTTAATTTCACAAATGACAAATAGAGTGGCACACAAAATGTATTGGAGCAGCTTCTTGCGTGCGTGAGGTTAAAAAAATAAATTTTACAGGAGCAGATTGTAGCTACCAAAACTTATTTGATGAACGCACATTCTTTGTTGTACTCGCGTTGAGTGACTGGTGTGAATGGGCCATGAGAGGAGGCACCAAGGTAGACCTTGTTGCCCATGCTCTTTAGGTATAGGTAGACAAACTATCCCCAACATATTCTTCATTCACGATGGTCTCTCAAATTAGCGTTATTATTATTATCATTATTGCAAATGACAAGCATCGGTAAAAAATACAACAGGGAGTAATGAGTCACGGTTCATAGGACTGCAAGAAGAAGCTCTTCAACTTCCCTAAGTTAGCACTAAGAGAGAGGAGATTTTGGAGCACAAAAATTCTAAAATCTTAGTTCAACAGTGCTATTGAAAAAGTCAACTCATAAAATTAAGCAACCAAAATATCTCCAAAAATCACTACAATTAGAGTATTACATTTCAACCAATCACAACAAATTTCATCCACAAGTTGTCAATATCTTATTTGTAATCAAATTACAATAGAATTTTCAATTTTAAGTTTCAAATTTATACAAAATATTGGTGATAACAATCATAGATCTAACGGTATGGATAGAATAAAAAATTCATAATGTACAACTTTTATTCATATATCAAGTTCAAAAATATCCCTTTTAGTTACATTTTATAAGACATCTTTGAAATTCTCCAAATCTGGAGAAGAGTGAGAATTCTCTACATATTATATGGAAGCAATGCCAAGCCTCAAAAAAGTGAGATGATTCATCTCTCATGACACAAGCAGCTTCCACTCATGTAAAATTTTTGAATCAAAATAGAATACATCTAAGGTAACTATATCTAAAAGCAACCATTTCTTTAAAGCGTCCATAGCTCAATCTTCCATAATAAGTAGATTCTGACACCCTACTGTTGATTAGAATGTGCACAATCTGAACATCAGAGTTTAGGGTCGCTTTAAGGTCAACCTATAGTTAGCACTTTGGAAATTCATAACTTATTCATACGGTGTCCAAATAATGCATGCTAAAGTGTGTTGGAATCCTCTTGAACTTGCTATTAAGACCCACTGAAAATATTTTCTATTGTATGTGTGTAAATAGGCTCAGTTGGTAAGGTGAACGCTTTAGGGTATAGTTACCTTACTCGTATTTTCTTTGGATTTCCAGTCGTGTGAACCAAACCTTAGACTATCATATACAAAACCACGTTCAAACTCAGTACAGCAACGTTTTCTCTTCGTAGAAGTAAGTACGACACATGAGGGTCAGATTCGACAACCTGAGTTTCCATGTCAGATTGTGAGATCCTAAACCAATCATAATATGACACGTGGCATTAAATTTTTACAGAGAGGAATTGATTTTACGTGGAAACTGAAGGGTAAACAGGAGTAAAAGAGTAGGTAGATGAATATTAGGGAAAGCCACATACCCCGGGTGAAGCTACTATTTTGGAGGGTGCAAACGTGAGAAAGAACCAGTGACATGAATATAGCCAGAGCAAGAGGAATGAAGAGTGGCTAGAATTAGAGAAGGGAAGGCTAGAATTAGAGAGGGTTCGCTTGAAAAGAGCCATGCAATTCATTCCCGCGTGGTTAAATTTGGTAGGGGCAGCTCGGCTGGGAGCTGGCGAAAGCATGGCGTAATGAATGATGGGTCACGTTAAAAGCTCCCCATCGAACTTCGTGGGGAGGTAGGGGCCACCAGTTTCAGGATGCACGGCGACTGTTCATCGCCTTCGTGCTCGACGTCTTCAGTTCATCACCTTCATCCCGATTGAACATGTTCATCGCCTTCATCGGCATTCACTGTCTTCAACGCCTTCAACCAGTCAGCCCGATCGCTTAGTCCCATAAGCTCTGGCGATGAAGACAGGCGGCAGGAGATTCAAGAAGGGCTGTAAACCGGAGTGTACATCGATACCAACATGAACGTTAAATTCATAAGTTGTAATCCAATGAATATTGATATATCACGGTATGTCCTTCAAGTTTTCAATCCACGAATTGAAGTGTAGCATATTTCCTGGAGAGACTGAGGTATTTAATATTTTTCCGATCTTATGAAGGTCGTGTGAATCGTCATACATATTTCCGGTCTTATGAAGGCCGTTTATCTGCTGCTTCTTCTGTTTGTGCATGACGATTGAGTTCTTCATCATGTGCAACTTAATATATGTGGACATCATGTGCAACTTAATGTGGACATATTAGCAAGTACGTACATATATTACTAAATATCCAGACACAAGAATGGTGTCTTTGACTGAGTGTTGCGCGTAGTACAAATGAATTCAGTACTTTACGTACGTGACATGAGGATACGAATGGTTGAGAGCTTCTGTGCATAAGTGATTTAATTTGAATCCGTATGTGTCAGTACTTTAGATACCACAGAAATATACTGGACCTGATCATAGATCAATTACAAGGGAAGTAAAAAAAAATGGCACTTCATCTCGTGCTTACATACTGATAAAGTTTGGAATCTCTGGGTGTACCGAAGCAGATATCCAAAGCCAAGTTTACACCTTGGTAAAGAATCTTTATGCATAGTAATTAAGACTGGCTTTCTTTGAAGCTTGCACTCGAATAATATCCTCGCAGACAAAAGATGAGCTCAAGTTGGTGTTGATGTACACTCTGGTTTAAATTTTTTTGATGAGTCAGGAGGGGTAGTATAATGCCGGCCATGGGGGTAGTGCGATTCGAGGCGTCAAGCAGCCCTTCTTGAATCTCCTGCCGCCTGTCTTCATCGCCAGAGCTTATGGGACTAAGCGATCGGGCTGACTGGTTGAAGGCGTTGAAGACAGTGAATGCCGATGAAGGCGATGAACATGTTCAATCGGGATGAAGGTGATGAACTGAAGACGTCGAGCACGAAGGCGATGAACAGTCGCCGTGCATCCTGAAACTGGTGGCCCCTACCTCCCCACGAAGTTCGATGGGGAGCTTTTAACGTGACCCATGAATGATCCAGGTTGTCCCTAAATTAGCCCCGCTCCGCCTGCTCTGCCGGCCGCAGCGTCCTCTTCTGCTAACTCAGTTTGAAATTTCTTGAACCTTCTTGCCCTTGACTAACCGACTACTCTCTCGCCCCGGGATTCCAGGTCTCGCTCATTTTCTGTTCATCAGATTCTGGTGGGGCTTTAGGCCCTCTTCACACTTGGGTAGTAGTTGGGTTGAGAGGCCCCGTGTCCTAAGATTCTTAAGCAGGTGGGGATCACACCCGGGCATCAGTAGCATCTGTCAAGGGAATCAGAGGAATTACAGAGAAATTTCTCTAACTTTGGCTGGTCCAAGCAAAGAGGGTTGGAGAGTTGATTTTTTTTATTAGCATTCTCTCTATAGTGCTACTACAGTGTAAAGGGTGTAGGTCCAACAAGTTATTAAAAACCTTTAGTTACTAGAACCCTCGGTGGTTTTGAACGCAAGCCACTATCCATTCGCCCTCCCCTGTCCCTGAAATTCTCCATTTTTTTTTGGCTAATTTGGGACCTACGGCTCGAAGTTACTCTAGAAAGATCTACTTGGGAATAAAAAGCTATGTGGGGAGGGGGTTATTTTTGAGGTGGGCTCTCAATGGGACTAAAATAGGGGGAAATTTTGTCTTTGTGTATTAAAGACCACCGGAGGTTTTAGAGACGAGGATTGAGAGGCTATGGGGGTAGCTATTTTTTGTTTTTGTTTTTCATTTGGTAGTGTGACACACACACGTTACATTATTAAGTCCTAGACTTTCTACCCCTACTAAAGTTTCCAAGATGCTCTTGGGTACTCTTGAATGCTCTTTTTTTCACATCTTAAGTAAGTTTTCCTTGTTTGGTTCTTACTAAATTTCCTTATACAATGTCGAATGTCCTCTCTTGCTATAGTTCCAAAAAAGGTTATTGTATTTGTAAAATTTGATCCAAGTAGTAGGGGGTTTGAAATCCTATTGTTATAAATGTTATGCTTTGGAACGTAGCAAAGCAAGGAAAAAATGGGTATAATCATTCATATGCTCATTCATAAATTATCAATTATGAGGCACTTTCATTAAAATAGTGAATTTAAGTATTTTTTTTTAGAAGACTTTGACAATTTCATTCACTTTTTTGCCCATTTTTTCTAGTGTAAAGGTTGCCACTACCAAAGTCAAAGAAGCTTTTGGAGGAAATTTGCCAATTTTTTTGGGAAGGGTCATGACTTGTGTTGATCTTTGGAAGTAAAGTCTTTTACATGTAGTATAAAGGGAGAAGTAATCATATTCATTATTAACATTTTTAATACTTGATAAAATATAAAAATAAATTTAAATAAGAAGTTCTTCTAGAATTTGTATTAGTCCCACCTTTTTTTATGAACAAAATGAAAATTTTGGGGGATTAGAAAATTGTGTACTTATGTTGCCACGAAGGAAGAAAGTGTTGTTCACTTCATTTCCTCTCCTTGTCGTCCCTTGAATTAAAAATGTCAAGTATAAAGGGACATTCCATAGTCTTTTTGAAACTCTAATTGATTAAAAATTTGTTGTCCACAACCTTTTTGTAAAGAGAGCCTCACTGAAGCTAGTGTAAAGAGGGCCATAGCGAAGTTCGTGTGTGAGAGAATTTACTTAATTTTGGTTTTTAATCTTTAAAGGATCATATTCATCTTCACACTTGGGGATTTGTAAATATCTATTATAAAAACAGCTTGGAAGAATAATTTGGTATTGATATTGGAATAAGAGAAGTGTAGATTATTCTAGTGATGATTTTAAATAGGAGCTGGTATAAAAAATTGGTATTGATGACTATAGGTTCCACTTGTGGATTCCTAACGCTTATAGGGTCTTCAAAAGAGCTGGCGAGCGGCGAGCTGTTAGTAAACAATTCTAAAGTAGGGTGTAACCTTTCTATGATGTAACATAGCCTTTCATTTTCTTGAATAGTCTTCCCATGATTGTTCCATTTTGTCCTTGAAGACTCATTATGTGAAGTAACCTAACCTTTCACGTTTTTTCAATTTCATGACTTTTCATGTGCAGAGAGAAGCAAACGCTAATTTATAAAGTGTTAATTCATGTTTATAATTATGATTTAAAAAATAATTTAATAGACATTCACACCATGTGTACAATCGATATTTGGTCATTGGTAGAGTGGAAAGAAGCGGAGCCCTTGGTAAATTTTAGATTACACCCATATGGTCAAATTAACTTGTTGATATATTTTTAAATGAAATGAAAATTTATTTTGAATTCTAGTGATGCTAGTAGGCCGGAGCTCGTTTAGGAAAAATGGTATTGACAACAATAGGTTCCACTTGTGGCTTTTCAACGGTTGTAGGGTTTGTAAGCAAGCCGACGAGAAAACGATTGACATTTTTAAGGTAGGGTTTTCTATGATGTAACCTAGCTTTTCACATTGATTTCTTGGGTAGTCTTTCCATGACTGTTTCATTTTGGCTTCAAAGACCATTGTGTGAAGTAACTTAGCCTTTCACGTCTTATTTAATTTCATGATCTTTCACTTTGTCACTTGTGGTGCAAACATAAGCGGAGCCCTAGTATCTATTAAAATAAGATTTCATTCAATACATAAACAATATATGATTAATTTTTCTTGCAATCATTTTGTAAATACAAAATCTTACTTATTTATCTTTTTGGTAAATATCAATAATTTAACTTGTATTTTGTCTATACTTGTGTCTATGTTGCAAAGAATATTTTGACGTTTCTTTTAAAACTAAAACATAGAGTTTTTTTGGTGGCAAGAGTTCTTTATAAACCTTTAAAAACTGGTAGAATATACTTTTTAATCCTTATTGGATAAAACCTTGAGACGGGGATTTTAGGATTTAGTTTTTGGTATTTTTGAAAAACTTCAATAAAGTTTTATAAATTAACATCAAGCAAGCGGTCAAATTTTGAAGAATCTTGAATGTGATTAAAAAGATATCAAGTTTGTTTGTAACCCAAAAAGACATAAATACAACAAAAAATACCATCCAAACACAAAACGAAATAACCCACATATACGATGACACTGGTAAACACATCACCACTATCCCAACTACCAGACTTAAATGGCTATGGCAACAATACAAAAAATACAACTATAGCACGCACAGCCTAACACCACCCACCCAACCATTCGAAACAGAAACCGTCTGGCTTTATCAAAGATACAAGCATAAAACCCACAAAAAAGAAACAATAAAAGCATCACAACATACTCTACTAACCAACATTCTTGACTCCCTCACAACAACATATAAAATTACTCACTCTTACTTCTCTTTATCAATAACGTGCTCCACAAAAATTACACAATTCTACTCCCCATTCACAAGAGACAATTTTTTTGGCTCAATCGGCTCAGCTTTCCAATACAAATGGAAAGGTATTGGATATGCCCACCCAAATAATGAAGAAACAACACAACAAGCAATACATTGGGCACGCCTAGCAGCAAAACATGATCCAAATACCATCACCATTATAACACTCCCAGACATTAATTGGTACCAAAACCTTTCACCACATACTGGGCCTTTCCCGGACACATATGTTATTGCACACTTTGCCGCTGACACCATTACATATGAAGAACCAACAATAACACTAGACTCTAATAAACTACGAACAGAACCACTCGCAATATATATTTTTTGTATTCACCACCAAAACTGCAACATTGGCACAACTAACCAAATAGACACACTAAATACAATAATTGATATTCTACAAATAACATAATACTACATACAAAAAACCCCACCTACACCCCCTGATACACTTGTAAACAAAAGCACCAAGTGGAATAAACTAATATATCCACCTACACCAGCATAGAAGACATGGACACACTACCACTACCAAACTACGAAATTTACACTATACTAAAATTTCCACCACAATATAGCTACTACACAGATGGATCCTTTGTACCACCAAAACAAGATGATGATGGACATTGGAAAAAAGAAAAAGCAAGCTATAGAATTTACAACCCATCAAAAATAGAAGTACAAATATCAAAAAGACTACCAGGCCTTCAAACTAGCTTTAGAGCCGAACTAATGGCCTTACATGAAACAGTTACATTAATTACTACCAAATACTCAAATGAACCAGCGCACATCTTCACAGACTGCCTCAACTGTATATATGTTCTAAACACACAACTAAAACACCTAACTCAACATAACAATCATGCGGATAAAACCATTTTAACAGATATGGTAGAGATGATAAAAAAACGAACACAACCCACCACAATATACAAAGTAAAAACACACGCCAAAATTAACGGAAATGAACAAGCAGACCAACTTGCAAAAGATGGTACCAAAAAAAGAGACTACCAATTTGCCATTAAACCATACGAATTTGCACACACCACACCATACTACTTCCAAAAGGACGTATGGCTCGCACCTAGTAAAAGACCTGACAAAGGACTAGTCAGATGTTTAGAAAAATACATTACTAAATATGACTGCGAAAACAACCTAGAAATATTGGCAGAACAATTCCTCAACATTAGTAAATGGACAATGAATCCCATTATAGATAACGAACTATCCAACGACTTCTGGACTAACCCAACAATAACATACTCACAGAAAACAAGTTTGTTAAAATTCCGCACTGGCCAATATATGGGACATGCTAGGAAACAACTATTCTTTGGTGTCCAAAGATTCCCTTCAAGAACATGTCCCATTTGCAACTCACAAGATGCAGACACATGGCTTCACGTACTCCTTCTATGTAACCAACACCACGTACATGCCCTTAGGACCAAAAGACATAACAAAGCAGTATGGGAACTAAGAAAAATAATTTTATCTTCAAAAAAATCAAGATGCTACATTCTGATGAACGCAGGCACGTTTAATAACAATCCACAAAAAAATACAGTACCCTCATGGCTCTTACCATGCACATGTGAACAATAGAGATGTCATTGTAACGCTAGACTCAAACCAGACATCTTATGCATCAAAGGCCTCCCATACCAAAGTGCCCCGCCGCTAACCCCTAAACGTTCTCACTCTTTTCAAATTTGGCAGTTTTCGAAAGATGCATTATAAAATGCAACTAAGAGGGATATTTTCAAGTTGATGAATGAATAAAAGTTGTACATAATGCATTTTAGATTCTATCCATACGGTTAGATTTGCGATTGCTATCACCAATATTTGTGTATTCAATTTCAAACTTAAAATTTAACACTCGTTTGTAATATGATTACGAATAAGATATTGACAATCTTATAATGAAATTTGTTGTGATGGATTGAAATGTAATACTCTAAGTGTAGTGATTTTTGGAGATTTTTCGGTGGCTTAATTTTAGTAGTTGACTTTTTCAAGAGCACATTTAGACTAAAATCTTCGAAATTTTGGGTGGAACACTACAACATGAAATGAGGCATAAAAATTTCACAAATCATCCCCTTTCTAATCGGATCACACATGCACGGAGCTAACTTCCCATAAAAGTTTCAATAAAAAATCCATAGTGCAAAAAGTGCATGATGGATGAGAAAACAAACTTCAAATCCATACATCATGCAAAATATGCATGGTTGGGCGGTTAGAGGTTAAACCCCGAAGATAATCTCACAATACAATTTATTGAATTCACCTACACCAATGACAGATTCTCACCATAAATAATTGGTAAGAAAATACTAAAATACCAACCACTAATTAATAGTATCATTCAACAAGGATGGAAAGTAGACCCACTCATAGTCATTACAGCTGGAGCTAGAGGAACTACACATGCCCCCTCAATGAAACAACTTGAAACAAAATTCAATCTTTGTGAAACCTCCATAAAACACACATTCAAAACAATAATCACTATTGCCATACAATATGCCGGATCAATCCTTCTACACAAAAGACGAATAGAAAACAAACAACCAATACCAATAGAATAGCAAGGAGAAGAAATAAATAAAAATTAAAAAAAAAAAGAAAAAAAAAGGGGGGGGGGGTAGTGGTGAAAACCACTGCTAGTTACTCTTTTCAAACACGAGCTTAATATATACACTTGTCTCAGGGGTAAGATAGGGCCGGTTGGTTGGTACAAATTTACTGCTATGATACCTCACCAGCAATACCAAGTCATGTATATCACACCATTGCTCAAACGGACCCAATGAGAATCGAACCTTGGACCACATAAATGTGATACATCGCCCTTTACCAACCAACCAAAGAACTCATGACTTGGTGATACTACTAAACTCAAAACATACTTTATATTCAAACAAATACCCAACTATCAGTGCATTGTTACTTTTATTGTGTTACTGCTACTATAGTGTCCATCCCCGGGAGGGAAGAGTAGTTTTGTTCCAATGGCCCTTTGTTCGGTGGGCACTGAGTCATTGACATTACGAACAGACACTTTATTCACGCCGGCCTTCGAAAGAGGACCGGAGTTTCTATCTATCTATCTATCTATCTATCTAGAGATCTTTCAAATATCCCAATTTTATCATTGTGGTGAGGTCTATAAGGATTTTTAGTTTACAAGCAACTATAACATTTTTAAAGAAAAAGAATGTAGGGTTTTCATTTTCTTGCTTTAAAAATTCTAATAGAATTAGTGTAAATTTTCACACCAATATACGTTAAGGTCAATTAATGATGTTACACAAGATGTCAAATAAAGTCTTAAGGCATACCTTCTTAATGTATGATTAAATTCTAATATATCGCAATTCATGCTGTTGAATGGTTTGAATTTTTTTCCATGCAACTTGAATTACAAGTCTATTGTAAGATTTTAATATGCTTTTGGGCGATCAAATTTTTTCCTACTAATTTGAATAATATTTTTAGAATTGTCTTGTGATGTTTGTGTTTGCTACTCCTAAATAATGTCCAATGAATGTTCATGCTAATCCGGGAAAAAATTAATGATAATTTAGCAAAAGTCAATGCCAACACCTTGGATCTAGTCACTCATGCAAAACCCATTTACAAATGACCCTAAAGCCATTAAATGCATCTCAAGGACAAAACTTGCCTAACTTCTTGACTTAAAAGGTTCTCTCCTAAAATTGTTTTTCATAACTTTATGACAATCTACCATCGTTTACTTAACCCCTAAATGTCCAACTGTCCAAAAAGTGGACGATAGACAAATCAAACATAGTTTTTTCATCCGTCATTGACTTTTTGCAACGTGGATTTTTTACTATACATTTTATGGGAGGTTAGCTTCATGCATGCGTGATCCGATTAGAAAGGGGATGATTTGTGAAATTTTTATGCCTCATTTCATGTTGTAGTGATTCACCCAAAATTTCAAAGATTTTAGTGTAAAAGTGCTTTTAAAAAAGGTAACTCATAAAATTAAGCAACCAAAAAATCTCCAAAAATCACTACACTTCAACCAATCACAAAAATTTCATGTACAAGTTGTCAATATCTTATTCGTAATCAATTATTCATAAGACAAAGACCTCAATATTGTCCTAGTGTTATATAACTTACTATTTTGGGAAAGTAATGATGTTATATCCTTTGAACATACAGGCAGCATGCCAAAGAGTCATACCACAGATCTGCTTCATGCAATGTTCGATTACGAGCAGGTTCCATATTACCTGATTTTCAAAGTGCCACAATTGATATATTGCTTACAATCATGTTCAATCCGGGTTGTCGATGACCCAATTTGGATCATCAGGCACGGATGGCAGAGAAAATAGTTGTTTTACCCTTTTAAACGTTAAACAAATTAGGGTTTTGATAAGAACATTATGTGAATATGCTCAAATACTTTGAGAATATTTTCATAAGTGCTCAAATATTTCAATATCGGGTGGACGGGAGGCTGATTGGGGCAGATGGGCAGACAGGTAGTCCGTCGAGTGCTGTGACAACCATGCATTCAACATCATCAGCATGCATTTCATCCTTTGCAGATGTAAGAAAATCTAAGACTTGTAGCTTCATGAAAAGATGAATATCTTGAAAAAGTAGGCTAAAAATAATCATTCATTGCTCAACAAGGACATTAAACCCACGTTGCAGTGGTAACCATCAAAGATGACATCATGACATCACACAAGAGAGCTCCCCACAAACTTGTGCCATAGAGGAAAGAAGAGAGCACACTAGCTGTGAAAAGAAGAATGACATCATTGTAGGATTCCACCTTTTATATAGAGACTTTGGGTCCAAACACATCCAAGAGCAAAGCTTGAATAGAAAAAGGGACAACTATAGTCACCACCATGAACATGAGTTGCACTTTTTCAAAAGATGAAGATAGCCAAATTTTTTTTGCGTAAAGGGCAAGTGACAGATGGTCAACATAATTGGGCTTCTAAAGAGATATCATTTGTTGAAGATCCATCAACATCACTGCTTTCACTAAGGTAGAAGCACCAGAAATTGTTAGGTACCAATTGTGATCACCTATAAAAGCACCTGTTTCAACTTCAAGAGTTCCCAATTTAGTTATCACAAACATTAATTATGAATACCAAGTTAGCAATTTGATTGGACTAAAAATGAAAGACACTCATTGGTACTCCTACTAACATGAATAGTGGTTTATGCATAATTATCAAGTTTGAGTATTTATAATAAAATCATAGATTGTGAAAAAAGTAATTAAAAATTGAGCTTGATTATTAAACTTAAAGTTTTATGTGCTACAATTTTTTATCATTGAAAATCAACGCTCCATGTAGGTTGAAATGCTTAAACTGGCGGTAACTGTACCCCTTACCTTAGTAGAACTCTTGTCCAATGGGACATGTCCTTAATGACAAAATATCCTTTATGACATGTGTTTAGTGACTCAAACTCAATAATCTTTAGTGACTGAATGTCTTTAGTGACCTATTTAATGAATTTAGAAGAATTTAGCAATTTACCATTGAATATTCACCAAAATCACAAATTTTATTTTGAGAATATGAATTTTGGTAAGATTGGTTAAACTCGACATTCTATTCTAAAATTAAAAAAGGAAAATTTTTCAAAGGAAAGAACATCATCACTTTCCCAAAACAGTAAGTTATATAACACTAAGACAATATTGAGTCCTTAGTGAACTTCAATACTACAAACAAAATGCATCAAACAACACTAGAACATGATCTCTAGTTCTCTACCCTTAATTTTGACAAAAAATCAAAACTCGAAAAATGTCATTTCCAGAGCATGGGCAGTTACTGCTGTTTGGGCTGTGACCAGAAAATGATCAATCAGTCATTAGGGGTTAAGGGGTTAAATGACCTTCGCAAACACTAGCTAGTGGGACATTCCAAGCTATGCACGGGGCCAATATTTGACGGGGAACGAGGGATTCATGTTGATGCCACACTTTCCCCAAGGATTGGAGGCCCCCAAGCGCTCTATGCGCATGAAGCCTTGCTCGCCCCACCATGATCCCCATGAGTTTTTCAAAATCCAGTAGTCCTTGCCTGTCTCCTTGTCCGTGCCGTAGCCAACAAGCAGGACCGCGTGGTCGAGTTTTGTGCCACAAGAGCCTGTGAACACTCCCTGTTATCCAATTGAAACAAACAACAATCAGAGAAATTAAGCAATGGATATGCTAGTAAATTATTAATATCATTGAAAAAGTACACGTGAAGACCAAAAAGTACACATCTAGACATTCTTTATTGTGTAGAATGACTTGACATTATGGACTAGATAATCTTTTACAGTTGAGAGCTTGGAAAACAGTGTTGCATAAGAGACTGGGAAGGGTTTACCTATTCTGACCCATCTATCAAAACATTGTAGAGCTATTTTGAAATCACAACTTGGCAATATGAACTAGAATTGCCCATTGGATCTAATATGTCATGAACTAATATGTCAGTTATTGATTTTAAAAAGTCCCAATATGGTGGAAAAGTCCCAACTAAACGAATATTGCCATTAATGCTCTAGCGCTGGAAGGCTTGAGGGCATCATTGAACATAATATCATGTGTTTAAGATGTAAAAGCAAGATGTAAAATCAATATGAATAGTGAAAACAAGTTTCAACTATCATTCCTATGATCATACAGTGTAGTGTGTTTGTTAGCAGCGTAAGGAAGTAACTCGAGCGATATTGGGGAGCAACTCAAGCAACGTTAGAGCTCGTTAAACAACATTTGGGAGCCGTAATGTTGTTGTAGCTACATGTTGCTAACAAACGTAGCAATCAACGTATGATCCTACTAATGTATAAGGCAGGCAGGCAAGCAATCTCCATATTAGCTAGACAAAAGATTGATTCTCAAATACATACCCCTTGATAATGTTGGAAGTCGCGGGCAGTTCCCTCTAGGGCAACACTCACTGGGTGCATGGAGACCGTCTTGAGCAAAGAGGTCTCTGAATATGATGGCACCCTCTCGTAGCCATCGATGGCCACCTTGCTCGAGTTCAGCTTCTGCAATAGAGGAAAAAAAAGTTACTAATGCAAGCCCTCAGCAGACTTTTCATTCGCAATGGTCTTTTAGGTCATCGTTATTATTATCGTAGTACCATAGCTGGGTCGCCAAAAAATAATTCTAAAAATAAAAAACATAAAAAATCAAAATTTATGAGGACAAAAACGAAAATAGAATTAAGCTATATTTTGCTATTTCTGAGTTGTTTAGGGCCATTTAGGACCATTTTTAATCATTTTTTCTCAAAAACGAAATTGTGAAATTCATTTTTTGAAAAACGAACCTTATTTTTCAAAAAATATTAATTATTCGTTCGTGGGGTGGCAACACAGCTATGATGCTACGGTACCAAGGCAAGTTAATTTAAACAAAACATGAGCCTCTCTAAAGATTGAAAAAAATCTCTAGATCCTGTGTGTTCACAACTCTTTTGATGAGATTTCACACTTGCCATGACAACATATAACATTCTATAACTTCAAATTATACATTATGTTTGGTGAGTAGGCCACTAGGTTTGATATAGAATGTTATTAGTAAAGGTACAAAGAACCTCATATGTGTTGAAATGGAAATTTTTAATGCTAGTGGTTTGATTGAAGACTCAAATCATCTGGGTCCTAGTTATAAGAGCTCTCAACGTCACAATTTTGGCACTTTCTTTAACAAAAATGATGAACCATCCATAACATTTTTGAGCTACTTTAAAAATATTGAATTGAAAGTGTTGATTGCTATTGTAGAAGATTTATTCAATGATGCCTCTACAATAACATTGTAGAAAGGGGACCAAGCTAAGAATGTTATGTCAATGATACGGAATAAAAAGAAAGAATTGGTTTGAGCTTACCGGTACCTGACACTGGCCTTGGTGAGGTGTGTAGGGGTAAGCCTCCTCAGTGTGAATACCACCATTGTTATGGATATAGTCAAATGCAGCGTGCATGCTGCCGCCGTCGCAACCAGAATTCGGCGGTGAGTCGCAGTCGAGAAGCTCCTTCTCAGAGAGAGTGAGCATCTCGCCATTCCAAAACCATCTCAATGCTTCAATTGCACCAATGGCTGAAAATGTCCAACAACTCCCTGCACAACCACACGTCGTTAATTGTTTTACTTGGCACCTTGAGAAAAAACAATGGCTAAATGTCTTTGACATTTCTACAATGATCCCACGTCAAGTTCATCAATACTAGATATATACCCGGGGTGGCAACTCCCATAGCCCAGACGACACAGTCTGTCATCACTCCTTGTCATTAAGACAAAACTTGCCACGTACCCGGAACTAGATTTTTTACCTTAGTTGAATTATACTAGATAAATAGTCAAGCAGACGACGAGGTCTATAAGACCCAATCAACATAGTCCATACTTAAGGCCTGGTTGATCAACGGATATTGGTCAATGAATCCTTAAATGCAGCCTCTTGTTAGATTTGAGAATCTCAAGGGTAATGAGTTAATGTAAACATAAGACCTAAAACTCAACAACAGTCTACAATCCCTACATTCTAAAAATCTATGATCCATACCCACACATCACTAGTAAAGACATAATTCTCTTCAAACTACATCAAAACCGTCATTTTGGTATCTTCAAAATCTACACCTCACTCTAAAATGAAAGGCAAAGGGTATTAATTATTAAATGACTACAGACGCTTGATCTCATTTCCAACTGCAATGTGACATGTACATGGCAATTAAAAAACGATCAACGAGAAAAGGTTCACTAGTAGAAAATCTCACATCAAAATGCCTCTTCTTTTGATCACACACAGGGAGATAAATACAAGATTCCTATACCGGAAACGCGGACAAATTTTCCACAATTGTAACTTTCCCAGATAAAAATACACTACAATCATCCCAATAAAGTTACAATCAAGTTACAATCGTGGAAATTTTGTCCAACTTCCCATGTGAAATCCCATGTGGGAATGTCTTTTTCTCTCCCTGTGGCACACAAATTTCACATTGTCCGTGTTATCGATAACACAAACAAAGTGACATTTTGATACAGCAATTGAGAACCAGGAAACTGAAACCTCCAGAGAATCCAGGAAGGTAGCAAAAGCTGCTGTGACTGGGAAGGCAATGAATGGGGTTCACAGATGTAGTTACCGCATTAGCCTTGGTCCTTGACAGGCGAGACGGCGCCGCGTGCGCGCCAGTCCACGGACGGCTCTGCCACCACGTCTGTGTACATGAAGTTCTCTTCGCTGCGTCGCAGCTGCGGGGAGGCATTTTTCTCCGCCTGGTACCCGCCCAGGTAATGCGACCGAAACTCCGCGTGTGTGAGGTCGCTGAACTTGTTCAGCCCCATCCAGTAAGTTCTGGTACTCTTCGACTGCTGTCGGTTGTGGCTCTGGATGTACTGCACGTTGTCCTTGAAGATCTGGAACCGCAGTTGCATTTCGGTCCGCGAGTGGTACAAGCGACCATGTTTCTCCACCCATCTCTGGAACACGTCGAACAATCTCGTGTTGTCGGATCCCTGTGCTTCGTAGTAATCCGGGCTCATACTTCTACCACGCACTGGCTGCGCCGCGAACGCCAGCAACAGCGTCAAGAGCGCTATCCCCATCGTGACTCTTGCTCCGCACCCCATGGTCTTGATCGATCGAAAATGCACTGAGAATCGGAAGGAGCCACGGTTGACTCAACATCAGACAGATCGGAAAGCAATTGATGCAAGCGAGTGCAAGTCTGTACGAACATCAAGTATCGCAATCGCAGAAAGCTACTGCAACGAACAATAAAGCTAGTACACCTGCCCACGTAGCTCTCGTCTTATGAACAATAAGCACACCGCTATCTCAATCCACATCAAGGATGCTACTGTAATTAAAAAATAAAATCAGCTGGAATCTCATTAATCCAAGCAAGCTACTGCAACGAACATAAACTCAAAAAGCACACTGCATGTCGATCTCAATCCAGGGACAGGAAGCTACTGCAAAAAAAAGAAAAAGATCAGCAGGAATCTCATTAATCCAAACAAGCTACTGCGCGCAACGAACAAAAAGCTAGAACACCACGTACGTAGCTCCATAGAACCAAGCTAGCTCGTCTCATGTACAAAAAGCACACCACAATCTCAATCTAAACCAAGGATGCTACTGACCTACTGTAATTAAAGAATTATATCAGCAGGAATCTCATTAATCCAAGCAAGCGCGCTACTGCAAGGAACAAAAAGCACAAGTCTGCATGTCTCAATTCATGGGAGCTACTGCAACGTACAAAAAGATCAGCAGGAATCTCATTAATCTAATGCAACGAACAAAAAGCGCGCACACTGCATGTCTAAATCCTAGGTCCAAGCTACTGCATCAAACTAAAAGATCATCAGCTGCAGGTATATATCTCATTCCGGGATCGATCTCATTAATCCAAGCAAGCTACTGCAACGAACGAAAAGAATTTACATGCATGCACCACTTGTCTCAATCCAAGCAAGCTAATTAAACTAGTGCAACGAACAAGATGAACAGCATGTATCTCAATTCAATCAATCTAATGCAACAAACAAACAGAAGTCCGCATATTCCAATCCAGCTAGCGAAAACCAAGTATGCAAGCGAATTCAACATGAACATTAATGATGCAACGAAGAACAAAAGCACCGTGCATGCAGGTACATGACGAGAGGGACATGGTACGTACCGGTACCGAGGAGAGCTCGCAACATGCAGCTGGAAAGTGCAAAAGAAAAGAGGAGAGATGCAGGGCCTTGTTAGCAATTTATGCTGTAGAATGAGAAATAAATGCTTTTACTGAAAACCAGAACCCAAACAACTCCTGAGACCTCAATCAGTTTGGAATTGAAGTGAGACCTAACTCTGTATTGAGACCTCAGACAAATAGTGTGGCTAGAAAATGCTTGCAACGCATGTGACCTGTTGTGACTCTCGAACATACTCCGGCTGAAGAGAATCTTTGTTATATTCTTCACAACGTTTCCTTTTGGACCCTGGGAAGTTACTGTCAAAAATTTAGATAACCATGAGAGAACAAATATAGGGTGTTTTTTTTATTCATTTGAAATGAAATTTATAAAAAATTTGAATTAATAATTTAATATAGGGTGTTTTAAACCAAATTGGGAATATTATACAAATATTCCTAAAATATATCATGAATATATCCAAAATATATTATAAATAGTAGAATATTTCAATTATTTCATAGGCCCCCGGGTGAAAGCACGAAAACTTGTACCAAAAAGTTAGTCTCCTATACTAAAATCATAATTGTTTTGGTCAAAGGCCATAAATTTATATCAAAATATATTGTATTTTGGTTTTAATTTCATGAAGCCCTCTAGAGTTCTTATAGGTATTTGAACCCAAATTTTCAGAACCAAATCTTCAAAAAAGTTTACAAAAAGTAGTGTTTGAAAATGAATGCCTAAATCCAATCTCAGTTGCAAAACTGATGGCCTTAAGTACACTCAACATAAATATAATTTTTATGACCTTTGAGATAACCATAGAATTGAGGTCCTTGTCCAAAAAGAAAGTAGAAAAAAAGTGTGTTTTGATATACATTTTGCTTGTTTTATATCAACTTTGTTGATTGTACGTAACTACTTTTTCAAATTTGGCCACTTCTACGTTAATAAAAAATTTATAACTACTTATTGAAGATCATTTTCTCAAATTTTTTTGGTAGACTTTATAAAACAATAGGTGTTTTATTTTATTGTTATTTATTTTTTTACAAAATTTAAATTTATAATGTAATTTTGAACCCTGCATCGTTGAATGGTCATAAGAATTAGAGGTGGTACACTTTTTCGTGCTTTCACCCCCCCATTAACCCCTAAATGCCTAGAGCCTTCTCCAAATTTGGTAGTTTTGCAAAGATGCATTATAAAATGCAACCTAGAGGGATATTTTGAATTTGATATATGAATACAAGTTGTACATTATGAATTTTAGATTCTATCCATACGTTTAGATCTATGATTGCTATTACCAATAATTTTGTATAAATTTTGAAATGTGAAATTCAAAATTATTTTGTAATTCAATTACGAATAAGATATTGACAATCTACGGATGAAATTTGTTGTGATTGGTTGAAATGTAATACTCTAAGTGTAGTGATTTTTGGAGATTTTTTGGTTGCTTAATTTTATGAGTTGACTGTTTTTAGAGCACTTTTACATTGAAATCTTCAAAATTTTAGGTGAATCACTACAACATGAAATGAGGCATAAAAATTTCACAAATCATCCCCTTAGTTTCTAATCGGATCACATATGCATGAAGCTAACTTCGCATAGAATCTACAGTAAAAATTCCACACTGCAAAAAGTGCATGACGGATGAGAAACTCTGGATGAAATCTGTACATCGTCCAAAAAATGGATGCTCAGGCAATTAGGGGTTAAATACCCTTTGTTCGCTCATGTATACCAAACTTTACACTAAGTGACTTCCTTGAGCTTTTGAGCAGTGTTTTTTTCACAGATACTTATTTCTTGTAACTGGAATGACACTATTACAATTTAGCAACAATTTTTTCTATACAACATTTTATGGATAACGGATTGTCTCACTAAAACATTGTCATGTTACAACTCATTCAATATGCGCTTGAAATTATACATTTTCAATTTACATAAAATTATTGACAAATTCATGAGAAAGTTGCAATATTTCATCCAAAACATCATTGAGGAAGAAAAATTGAACAATTTTGATATTTCTTTTTATTCCTTTATTCTTCAAATCTGGAATTATCTCAAATTCTCAATTCCAGATTTTGAGGCAGAAGGAACAATCCAAAATACCAATTTCTAGCGAATTTGTTCATAAACATGAAATTTAGCTAAAACAATGTTTGATTCATATCTATGTTTAATTTAAACTCTTAATTTTATGTATTAATTACTATATTTCCTTATTTACCAGAACTTTCAAAAATCTCATAATTTAAATTACAAAATCTAAAACCATCATCAGAAAAGTTAGGCTAGACTATTTTTGTGCCATTTTGACTCCAAAGGCCGCATACAAGTCAGTTTTAGTGTCATTTAATTTATACTAGGTTGGTATGGAGGTTGGCACCAAATTATCTTAATTGCATTTCAATGCACCATCATGGCACCATGTTTACATGCGTTGAAGTTCCTGATGATGATTTTATAACATCTTTGTCTTAAAACCATATGATAAATTTAAATACAAACTCAATAAAGTGTATGACTATTTGTTTTCATGGAAAACCTTAAATACATAGTCCTTTGAACACTACTACAATCACAATATACTAGAGTAGAGAGAGGGAGTACCCTTTTGAATGTGGTCCTCAATACTTCACTTCAAAATAGAAATGAAGACTGTATGAAATTTCCTCACGACTCCCGCAATTCATGGTATGCACATGACATTCCTTCAAGAGTTAAAAAAGAAAATCCACTTGAATATTCCCTTGGAATGTTCTTTGGAAAATGGTACTCCCTACCACTAGTCTATTATACTATGATGTGATCAGTACTGAACATCATGTTGAATTTGGAAAAAATCAATTCTTGAATTTGAACTATATAGCACATGATTGTTGTGTATCAACATGTTGTCTATAATACTATATAATTTTTGTAATTTTCCAATATTTTTTTCATTCCTAAAAGGACATTTTCTTATAGTCCAGAGAGTCCAGAAAAGGGTATCCTGATAGACCATTCTCACAAATTTATTTGGTAAGAAGAAAAAGAGATTTGATAACACCCATTTCATTAAAAGTGCACAATAGCATGTGCACTTTTAATTTTGGTCAAAATTTGCTTTTGGTTAATTGAAATACCTAAAAATACTAGTGAAAATGATTCGCAAGTTTTTTTATAAGTTTTTTTATTTATTTATTTTTTTTACATTGAATTGATGCTACCATTTTCAATACGACAAATACTTATTCCAAATGAATTAATTAATAAAATAAAATAAAAGGGTTAGGCATATGCCTAATTGTCATCACTTGTAATTGTCAATTAAGTTTTTGAGACGGATAGAAATATGCATAACCTTTCATAACTTGCAACGTTACAAAATAATTACATCTCACTACTACATAAAATCTATTACCAAGTAGTCTTTTAAGATTGTGATTTAGTATTTCTCAAACCTAAGCTAAATACATCTTTCCCAAATGGAATAAAAGATGATCTATTGATAAACTCCTCAAGCAGCATTTAACCCAGCTATAACTTCAACATGAGCTTGATCATCGAGACCTATTGCATTTGAAATTGTTGAAGGGCCACCAAATATTTCACCTGGTCCAATTGATACGTTTTCCTCCCTTCTACATCAATATTTGGAACTTCTTCACGTGTATTCCAACCTTCTCCATCAAACCATAGATCAAACTCTGGGAAATACTTACATTCATGTGCATTGAAACCATCGCGCTAATGTTTCAAGAAAATAAACATAAAAGGGTTAGGCATACGCCTAAACCCCTATCACTACAATTATTTTTGAAAATTCCAAGTATTGGGGGGAGGGGTTTAGACATATGCCTAACCTTCCACTGATTATTTCTTTTCAAATTAATCAAAGTGATGGGGGTCAGGCGTTTGCCTAACCTCCATCACTTGCAATTTTAAATAATAATTGAAGTGATAGGGGTTATGCATATGTTTAACCGTTCCATAACTTGGTATTTTAACAAATAATACAAATGATAGGGATTAAGCGTGTGCTTGACTCCCAACACTAGGAATTTTAAAAAATAATCAAAATAATAGGGATAAGGCATATGCCTAACCCCATCACTTAATATTTTAAAAAATAATTGCAAATGATTAGGGGGTTAGGCATATGCCTAACCCTCATTACTTGCAATTTCAAAAATTAATTGAAGTAATAGGGGTTAAGCATACGCCTAACCCTCATTACTTGCAATTTCATTGTTCTGGATTGTTCCGGATGGGAGTGATGGTAGCAGTCGAGGGTCATCGAATGGTGGCAACAAATCATCGAAGCAGAAGGGTTCCCAGAAAGGAGGTCATCACCAATCGAAGGGAGCAAAGACTAATCTGCTCAGTCCGCCTCGACACAGCACAGCCTGCTGTGATGGATTGTCAGATCGACGGGAGATTGAGAGGAGATTGAATCTCCATCTCTTGTGAGTGGAATCCCGAGAGATACCTGCGCCAGTGCAGAACATGCAACTGATTTAAACATGGCTTTTTCGCAAGTGTTAATCGAAATGAAAGGAACGAGAAGAATGACAAGCGACGAGAATGGAGAGAAAAGTACCCATGGTTGTTGCGAGCTCGGAGCTCCGCTGCGATGCACTGCAAAGCAAAAGAGAGTGAGAGACGAAGCGGCCTCGGGGCTTTAGCGATTAGGGTTTCAGCCGTCGCCCCTCGTTTCCCCGGGTCATCCCCCGCTCACTCCGATTCTCATTCCATTGAGCGGAGAGCTGTTGCTTCCACGAGCCCGGAGTGGCGAGCTCAGTCGATCGGAGGGCAGCAAGCATGGAAATTCATCGAAGCTGGAGCTCGTTGTGAAGCAAGAATGTCTTGAGAATGGCGTCACCTCGGAAATTCCTGCAGAGGAACCCAAGAACGCAAAATTGGAGACGACGACGAAGAATACAGAGTCTGTGGTTGACAACAAATCTGCATCGACGAATTCCACTGTGAAGGGCAGAGATACATCAACATGTGAAACTGACAAGACAAGTGCAGTTCATGAGAAAGAGGATGAAGCATCTGCTTTGGCACCTATCAAAGGCGAAGCGACGGTCCCGTTCATACGACGGGAGGAAGCCCACGACACGGATGTTACATCTTGCAAGGCTCCTCAGCCTTCCCCGCGTTTGGTAATGCAGCCGTCTTCAGAGCAAGATGATGACACATCGTCGTATGACGCTTTACGAAAACGGTACATTCTTAAGGCGGAGAGCGAGCCATTGGATGGAGATCTTTACGTAATCCAGCCGCGGTCTCCTGCGTCGCGACCCCAAAGTGTCATCTCTAATTCCGTAGCTGATATGAGTTCCGAGGCGTGCTTACTGAAGTCGAGGTCATACAACGATGCTGAAGGTCAGTCGACCCCAGATAGATTGTTCGGATCGCTCCGCAACAAGGTTTTTAGGTCTCGTCCGGGTGCCTCTCCTCTGGAAAAAAAGAAAAGCCTCGGGGATTTTTTCGAGTCAGCTTCTCCACGAAGCATCCTGTGTGGGTTAGCAGACGAAGGCAGCCTGTCATCCTCGAATCCGTCGCTGCGGTCCGACCCTGGAACGCCCGCATTCTCAGCCCTACCAACATCTGCATCGAGCTCAGACGCGTCGTTTGATCTCGACTTCGAAGTTACCCGTTCAGCTTATAATCTGAACGTTCTCAAGACTGTAGAATCACGGCGTGTGAGTTTATCATTTCGAGACTTCGGCCCTTCACGACCTTTGCACGAGAATGCGGTTTCCAAAGTTGACGTAGCTGCAGCTGTGAAAGCGACTCCATACACCGAGCTTCTGGGATGTAAAGACAGCAATGAGGCACGCTCTTCACCCAAGAAGATATCGACCCCGGAGCTTTGGACAGCAACATTTTCCACCAGCGTGCAACCTGAGAGCCCCTGTGCTGCCACCGAACATGAATCTGCCTTCTTGCCTTGCAATACTCCACCTCCGAGACGGCTTTCGTATGTATCGCCATCTGAGTTGCAGATGTCATCCTCTGACGTTTCGAGGTCGAGGCCACCTCGCCACAATGATTTCACTGCTCGTCTCGGCGGGATGTTCTCTCCTCGTCGCTTGATGTCCAAGTGTGACGACGTTGTTTCTTCCAACCGCCATAATTGCTTCGTAACTTCTAGTACTCTTTCACCTCCTCATGATGACATAATTGAAGTGATAGGGGTTAGGCATACGCCTAACCCTTCCATCACTTGGTAATTTAACAAATCATACAAATGATAGGGGTTAGGCGTATGCTTTTCTCATTCATACACTGTTCTACCAAAAATTTACAATGTGCAATTTTAGAGGGGCATGTGCACTTTTAACAAAATGGGTGTTTGATGTAGAATTTGGAAATTAAAGCATGCTTACTTTACTATGGTAGGTGATAGTTTGGAATAAAACCCTTTGAGAATAGAGTAGCCCCGACATTTTTATGCATTAGAAAAAAATTTAGGGTAAAAAAAGGCTACGAGTTGGTGCAGTAGTTGCATGGAAAAAATATAATAATAATAATAATCAAAAATAATAAAATGTCAAATTTGACGTGGCCAAAATTCAAGTGCTTTTAAAAAAAGTTAAATTAAATTATTATTATTATTATTATTATTATTGCATGCATCTACTGCACCAACTTGCAACCCTTTCTTGTCCTAATTTTTTTTTTCTAATAGGTGTCATGAGGCATTAGGTCAAAAAGTGAGCATTCCAGGTAAGGCGGGTATCAATGTATTCCGGGGTAGAATGATGGTATTAGTGGGTTCGAGTAGAAAACAGGTATTAATCTGATAGCTAGGTTGGTATTTTTTTTGCATTGTAAACACTGAATTAGGAATTTTTGCACTTGGCCAAGTGCATTGTCCGATGGCCACAATGGTGCAAAATTTTCACTATTTTGAATTTTTACTCCCTTGAAATTTCATATATTTGCATTTTCAAAATGACAACAACACATTCATTCATATCATATTTGTCATGTATTAAAAGAAAATCAAACATAACGTGCAATATTGTTTTATTACTATCCGATAGAAAATCAAAACAAAACGTTTCATTCCATATATAAATGAAGGCACGCACTACAAAGTAAATAATATTTGCACTATCCTACTACATCAAAGGGTTCCACCTACAGTACTTTCCCAATCTGTACTACTGCTCCATCTCTTGGGTCTCACGAATCACGTGAGAGGACTGAGTTTCTACCTCCTCTCTTGTTTCGCTCTCCAACTGCTGCTCCCTGATTAGTGCTCTAATCTCTGAAGGGGTTCCAGGGTCAGCATAATCCAATGCTCTCGTGACCATGGCTTCCGCCACCGAAGAAGGAATGCTACCCGCGTTCAAGTCACCCTTTAAAATGGAGGTGACCTGCTCATATGTGTAGTTACCCTCTTCTCCCACACGACGATACTTCACTCCGTCGAGGTCATGGTACAATCCGTCATCTCCAAGTGTCATACGATGATCTGCCCACGGGGAGGTCACTCCATTGTCAAGTTGAAAACCATGTGCGAACAAAATAAATCTAAGTTTTCTAAGTTGCATCACCAAAATGGGTTAAAATTTTATCAATTTTTTTTCATGAGCAGATATACTCAGTATCTATTACATAGTAAAAAAAAGATAACCAAATTTGATGATCTTTCTTTTTTTATAAAACATACCGTTTCTAACTAGAATGACGTAGAAATGAACTAAAACAATTACTAAAAAAAATGAAGATGACTAAAAATTTCAAAAAAATATACAAAAGATGTTATCAATGGCTACGTATATGTAGAAAAAATATCATAATTTTTAAAATTATTTATGGCATATAATATAGGGGTAGCAAACTTTGTTCGCACGTGGTGTTCAACTTGACAATGGAGTGACCTCCCCAGGGATCTGCCAAAGCCCATGCAAATATATGAACATTTACGCAAAAAGTTGCTAAATTTAGCAGCTTGTGACTTTAATTTTGGGGACCAAACATGAAATTTGGGTGCCCCTAACCTCTACAAGCCCTAACGATTTCGTTGTTCATCAAATTGTGGAAAAATACGTCAAATTTGAGAATTTATGCAAAAAGTTGCTAAATTTAGCAGCTTGTGACTTTAATTTTGGAGACCCAACATGAAATTTGGGTGCCTCTAACCTCTACAAGCCCTAACGATTTCGTTGTCCATCAAATTGTGGAAAAATACGTCAAATTTGATAATTAATGCAAAAGTTGCTAAATTTAGCAGCTTGTGACTTTAATTTTGGGGACCCAACATGAAATTTGGGTGCCTCTAACCTCTACAAGCCCTAACGATTTCGTTGTCCATGAAATTGTGAAAAAATACGTCAAATTTGCGCATTTATGCAAAAAGTTGCTAAATTTAGCAGCTTGTGACTTTAATTTTGGGGACCCAACATGAAATTTGGGTGCCCCTAACCTCTACAAGCCATAGCGAATATTATGTCCTCCATTTCGTGGAAAAATACGTCAAATTTGAGAATTTATGCAAAAAGTTGCTAAGTTTAGCAGCTTGTGACTTTAATTTTGGGGACCCAACATGAAATTTGGGTGCCCCTAACCTCTACAAGCCCTAGTGAATATTATGTCCTTCATTTCGTGGAAAAGTACGTCAAATTTGAGCATTCATGCAAAAAGTTGCTAAATTTAACAGCTTGTGACTTTAACTTTGGGAACCCAACATGAATTTTGGTGCCCCTAACCTCTAGGGGGCATAACGAATTTTTAGACTTTCGAATTGCCAAATTCTACCTCGAATTTGAGAATTAGTAGCAAAATCTGCTAAATTTAGCAGCGTGTGACAATGAATCGGGGAACCCAAAATGAAATTTAGGTGCCTCTAACCTCTAGAAGTCCCAACGATTTTTTTGTCTTTTGAATTGCAAAATTCTATGTCGAAATTAAGAATTTATAGCAAACTCTAATAAATTTAGCATCTTGTGACAATAAATCAAGGAACCCTACATTAAATTTAGGTGCCCCTAATCTCTAGGAATCCTATCGAATATTTTGTCTTTCGAATTGCAGAAATCTACATTGAATTCGAACATTTATGCGAAATGTTGCTAAATTTAGCAACTTTTAACAATTAATGTCGAAATCCAACATGCAATTCAGGTGCCCCTTACCTCTACAGGCTCTAACATGGGATTTCTTTTTATTTACAGAAATTTATGAGTATTTTGAGTTCCTAAGACAAAATATGCTAAATATAGTTGCTGATGCGTATATGTTCGTTCCAAATTCGGTGTTTCAAATGCGGCCGTTGTACATAACTACGTGTAATCTAGGATAAGATCAAATGATTCTTTAAGAAAACAACATATAAATGATACATTTTGAAAATATACAATTTATTTGAAAATAATGCGTACCTCGACTTACAATGTGTCACGATGCTCACACCAAAGAAGCAAACCTACCAAGAATTAAAGAAAACAAGATCAAAATCATCGTACATATGCATTTTTAATTTTTTTGGTCAAAACAATAGTATTTGTACGTCATACAATACATATATAGAGCATTACTACCCTAACTTGTGTCATTTTCAAAAAAAGAAGAGTAGTGAGACCATACCTTTGAGGGGTAGGATGTCAAATGTGACCTTTAAGAGTGTTGGGGGGGGGGGGGGGGGGGGTTAAATAGGAAAGGCGTGAATAGGCTTTTGAAAAGCACGCTTGATACTCAAGCGCGTCCTTCCATAGGACGCGCTTGCCAACCCCGCGGAGCTCCGCGGGGTTGGCAAGGACCAGCTGCCCATGGCCTGGCCCGGCCAAACGGCCAGGCCGGGGGCGGCTGGCCCCTGACCCGCCCCGTCCCGCTGGCGGCGAGCGGGCCAGCGGGGCAGCTGCTAAAGCAGTTGCACCCAACAGCTGCCTTGGAACAACCGTCCCAAAGCGGCTGCTTCGAGGCAGCTGCAGAGTGCAACTGCAGTGCAGCTGCTGCGCTACAGTGTTTTATTTATTTATTTTATTTTATTTTTTTAATTAATTAATTAATTTATTTTTTTTTTTATTTTTTTTATTTTTTATTTTTTTTATTTTTTTGTATTTTTATTTTAAATAATAATAATTTTAGTTTTTTTATTTTTTAGTTTTCTACTAAATTTTTTTTTATTCTTTCATTTTTAATTATAATTTAAAATTTTCAATAAATTTATTTTAACATGTGATTGTTTTTTAAATTTTATTTTTTGTTTATAGTTTATAGTTTTTTTGGTGTGATGTTTTTTTTTCAGTTTTTTTAGTTTTTAGTTTTATTGGTCGAACGTTGTTTTTTTTTAGTGTTTTAGTTTTTAGTTTTTAGGTTTTCTAGGGTTTTCTTTTTTTCTTTTTTTTTTCCATTTTTTCCTTTTTATTGTGTTTGTGCTTTTATTTTTATTTTTTTGTCTAGTGTAAAGTTTTAAATGTCAATGTGAAGATCACATCTAGACGGTTGAATTTATTCTATTTATATGTAATACTTTAGAATGAATTTTCGAAATGTTTTCTCGTAAAATTCAATTTAAAATTCCAAAGTAGCACAAAAGAATTAAAACTTATGGTAATGAAATTGCAATAACATGCACTACGAGATGGTATGGTTTCTATTACTTTACTGTTTTTGTTTTTAAAAACCATAGTGAAGGTCTCATTTATTATTGTTTTTTTTTGTTGTTATATTTCTGGGTTTCTTTTTTGTTGTTTTCCTTCTTCTTTTGGTAGTTTTGTGATTTTTCTTTTTCCTTGGTTTTGTTTGTGATCACTTTTGAATTTAAGTCAACTAATTTTTTATTCACAAATTATTTTCTAAGTTTGTTGCTCAGTTCTTTTTTGCATTTAAAGTCTGGTGTGCAATAGAACCATTCACTTTGGAGTTTGTTTAGGTCACACAGGACGGATAAAATGTGAAGTGACGAAGGAAGCACATCTCATTACTTGAGGTACGATCAAATGGTAACACTTCCATTGTGTATGTAGCAGAATATTTACGTTCTTTGAGTGTAATTTGTTGGAATGAATTATAAATGATGTTATTTTGACAGAGCGAAATTATGACATTTACATCTTCTTTAACCCTTAACCCCTAAACGTTCTCACCCTCTTCAGATTTGGCAGTTTTCTAAAGATGCATTATTAAATGCAACTAAAAGGAAATATTTTAACTTGATGAATGAATAAAAGTTGTACATTATGAATTTTAGATACTATCCATACGGTTAGATTTGCGATTGCTATCACCAATATTTGTGTATAAAATTTCAAACTTAAAATTTAAAACTTTTTTGGAATATGATTTTGAATAAGATATTGACAATCTAATAATGAAATTTGTTGTGATGGGTTGAAATGTAATACTCTAAGTGTAGTGATTTTTGGAAATTTTTTGGTTGCTTAATTTTAGTAGTTCACTTTTTCAGGAGCACTTTTAGACTAAAATCTTCGAAATATTGGGTGGAACACTAGAACAGGAAACGAGGAATAAAAATTTCACAAATCATCCCCTTTCTAATCGGATCACACATGCACGAAGCATTCCTCCCATAAAAGTTTTAGTAAAAAATCCAAACTACAAAAAGTGCATGATGGATGAGAAAACGGACTTCAAATCCGTACATCATGCAAAATATGCATGGTTGGGCGGTTAGGGGTTAAGTGTGCAAGGAGCCCTGTGGGACCATGCTTGATTGCTTTTCAGTGAAACGCTAGATTTCACTTAGTTCCTAATTTCAAACGAAAATGGTCCCAACTAAGAAAGTGTTGGAATTACCTTGTACTTTGTAGTCTACTTCACCGTTATTCAAAATTATTAAAACTACGTCTTTTACAGCATTTTAAAGCTCAATCTCCTAAAATTCCAATATACACCGCAGACAAAAAAAATTCTATCGATTCTCTTTTTATGTAAGCTCAAAAAGCATGCCACCCACACCTTGTTGTTCATCACTATTATTTACATTTTACCTAAAAACATTCTTACTATTCTAAGCTTTTTTATAATTAATATGAATTTACAAAAGAAAAATTTGAAAACCCTGTAAAGATTTTTCTTTATTTAAATAATTATAAAACAGTCAGGGTAATTCGGTTTAAAATACCTTATGAAATAAATACCAGGAAAATATGATATATTTTAAAATGTGAAGAATTAATGAGGTTTGACCGGGTGATTCTAGTGTGGACACTCAAGAGTTAAATCTATGACTTCATTTTTGTAATGCGATTTTTGAAATAGAATCAATGGAATTTCGGCATGATAAACCATTTGACATATTTCCACATTTGTATAGTTAGGGAAATATGTACTAAACGAACACTAAATCCAACCATTTCAATGCAAGACGAGCGGGAGTCTAGTAAAGCGAGGTATACAAATTGCATGGAAGCATTGTGGGAGCCATCTGGTGAGGTACACGGATAGGTTGTCAAAGACGCGGCTATATTTTCATGGGAAAATGTTCCGATAAGAACAAGGAGTGGGCTCGTACATGAGATCAATGTACTAGTGCATGGCGAGCTGACGGAGGCGAAGATCAAAATTCCAACAGAAGCAAAACCGCATTTGGTGGAGTATATTGCCCTACAATTGGAAGAGATGGACAACGAACGTTTGCAGAATGACCTTGATGCATATTAATAGGTTTAGTACGTCGTATGAGACACATGGCACTATGAGTTGCATTACGTAGCAACAATAGCTGTATAGTATAGCGCAACGTGTATTATTCGGTTGATCGTGCATGGGTGCTTTGAATGACTTGATGTTTTGGTAGAAAAATGTCCATAACTTTGTATCCATTTTGACTACCCCCCTTAATACATTGGTTTGGAATAAATGAAGTACCAAATGCAACATTTTAAAATGCATGTGTGACTAAATTTGCTTGATTGGAGTAAGTTGAAACCCTCAAAATTCCCACATTAACACTTCCTAAATTCCCGGCCTGTAAAACCCACGAGTACCAAAATTATACCCCCCTGCAACTTGAAAAAGGTCAATTTCTATTCGACGGGCAACAAGTGCATTGTCATATGGCCAAGTGCAAAAATTCCTAATTCAGTGTTTGTAGCAGTGCTCTATGCATGCAATGGAGAGTGGTCCCTCCAGATTTAGACCATTGTGAGTGTGCCGCAACATTGCAGTCTGGCATCATGGTGCTAGAAAAAAAAAACCTAGTGTCAATGGGTTCCACGGGTGGAATGAGGGTATCGGGGTAGAAAGCAGGTATTAATGGGTTCCAGGTAGAAGGAGGGTATTGTTGGGTTCGGGTAGGAGGGTATCATTGGGTTCTGGAAGAGACGGGTTCCCAGGTAGAAGGTAGGTATCGATGGATCCCGGGTAGAATGCGGGTATCGATAGATCCCGGGTAGAAGGCGGGTATCGGGGGTGCCCGGTTACGACGTGGGCGGGTGTCTTGTGTTTCTTGTTCCGACAGGGGTCCGCTGTTTTTGGGCAGACGAGAGAGAGAGAGAGAGAGAGAGACGGTGTCTGATGAAGGAGACTCTGTTTTGGGCTTTCGGATTTTGGTGCATGCGGTGTTGGGAGCCTGAATTGTATGTTCTGGAGGGGCGCTCAGTGTTGGAGAGCTTGCTTCTGTGCAAAAGGTGCAGTTCATCAACACAGCTTCCCTACTTCAGCCGGTCCTGTGGAGATAGTCAGATTGTTGCAAGGGTTGTGGAGATCTCCAGAAATTTTGCAAGTGCAGCCTACACTGTAAGGTCAGTGCACCCATTCATACTGGCAAATGAAAGAGGATTTCAACGCACTTGAGTATGCATTATTTGGACACCACATGAATAAGTTATGAATTTCCAAAGATCTGAACATACATGACTTGGTTCAAAATCTTGAATCATCATTCCTCACTATTAAAGTATGTACTATCGTAGAAGCATCATTCCTCACTATTAAAGAATGATTCTTTTACGAAACTGTAGAAAAAGGACTGAATCATGGTAGCTCTAGAATGTTGGTATGTACCAATGCTAGGATTGCTGTTAAGATGGTATACATGGTCATAATAAATATCTTCGTATGTACTGTAGCTGGATTTTAGCACAACCGGGACAGAATTCCAGACAGTGATGATTATGGGTGCACTGATGCATAAAGCAGTACTCGAATGTGGATAGAGTTTCATAGCAAGAATACCAGTGAGTGTAGATTGTGTTCTTTCTAGAAGTCTAACACTCTAGAGTAGCTATGTTTTGTCCTCGCTCGCATGCTTTCCTACAATATCTACATGAATCAATCGTGGGTCCTAATGATGATTCTTTTAAGGACTTTTGCCCATGAAAATTGATGTAGCATATGAAGTTAGAAATAACTGATTTTCAAAAATATTTTATATATTTTAAAATATACAAATTACAAACTTGAATTGATATCTAAAGTTGACCTTCTTGTGGGATACTAAAACATGAATCTCATCAATTTGGTCAATTGTGCATTTGGATTTGGAGCTAGAAAGGGACCTGAAAGAGAAGATTTGAAGGGAACAAAATTGAGATTAGAATCAGAATAAGGTCCGGCCTGTTTACCTAGTTTTAGGGCTTACACAAGTAGAATAGGCGGATGCCAAAGTCTTTGGGGTCTTCAGAAGACTGCATGATTGGATTAAGTTAGCACTTTCCACCTGGACCATTTGGAATCAATGTCAAGCTAAGGCGGTCCGTGGAAACTTGAAGTTGTGGATGATTGCGTCACGACTGATCCTGTAGCTTGACTTGATGTACTGTGAGTTCACACTGGTCACATGTTGAACTTCGGCTGGTTCGATCACCATTAATATCAAGCTTGGTGAAGCTCTTAGCTCTTCCCCTTCAGCAGAATTTTGAGTGTTTTTGCTACTGCCTTCCAGGCTTATTGCTGTGCATACAAAATCTTCGAAGATGGTGATGTGGGAAGGAGAAAGGTTTGACACAGAGGCCCTGGTTTAGGCAGGTGAGGTGATTTGGTAGAAAATGGCGGGTGTTACAGTCAGTTCACTAATGAATCACAACTAGTGCATTGAGAAATTATAGAACCACTAGCGTGCAAGATCCCAGAGAATTCCATTACTCAAGTGATTAGTGAGTGTCACAGTCAGTGAATATATCACTATTGGATTGAGAAAATGGATCAATATCTTACAAGATCTCCTTAGCAATTGGAGAATTTCATTACCCGGGAGGTTTAGTAGGAAGATTGCTGGTGATTGAGAGCATGTTAGTGCCTCCTTCTCCCTCTTTGTACGTTTGCTTTTGTAGGATTCACCAACTATTCCATTCACCAAACCATCTTCCCATACTCTCGGTTCTTTTGCGGAGGCCTGGACATTGATCTCTCATTTCCGCTGTGGGTTTGAATTCGGTGCCTAGTGCAAATCCCTTGACAGGCTTTGGCCATTACGCCCTCTCAGTCTATATAGTTCTGTACAAAAGGAAAATCATGGTTGTTACAGGAACGATGTGCAGTATGGAGACCGTGCTCGTGCTCGTGCTATCATTGTGGGCTTTAAAATCAGCAATTGGAAATCCGGTTGCTAGCTGTGAACAAGAGAAATTATGCCGCTGCTTGGCTTCAGATGATTGCTGGCCGACGGCCCAAACCTGGGCTGCATTCAATGCAACTGTTGGCGGTCGATTAATTGCACCGAAACCAACAGGCAAGTACCCATCTGAGATGAAAGAAAAACACGCTGCTGCAATTGAAGTCTGGTTTGATGTCCCTACTTGTTTTCTCCTGCGATCCAGTTCTGATATCACCGGGGTGGTGGTGAGTAGTGATTAGTACCGCATGATCTAGCTAGTAGTGATTCTTTTTGCTGGTGCACTCTGGCAGGGTACCCGTGCCATGACCCACAATTCAATGGTGCAATGTGTGAGAGCGTTCAGGCAAACTCCTCGGAGCCACACTGGCGAGCGAGCAACGCGGGGAGCTTGCAGTGGGACAACTGGGAGGACAAAGGCAGGCAGCAGTGCGCATGGGAGGCACCGGAGAGTTCACGTTGCCGACAGGGGCGAGTGTCAGTCCTGGGAGTCCAAGTCGAAAACGTGGGCGATGTCCAAACGGCAGTCCGCTTCGCTGCCAAGCACAACCTGCGCCTCGTGGTCAAGAGCACCGGCCACGATTACTTGGGCCGAAGTGCAGCCGCAGGATCCTTCCTGATTTGGCTCCACAAGCTGAAAAAACTTACCATCACGAGCTCATTCACCACGAGTTCGGGTCGCGCGGTGCCCGCCATCACGGTCGCCGGTGGCGTCATGTGGGACGAAGTTTACGACGCGCTCAAAGACACCGGCTACGTCGTCGTCGGTGGCATCTGCCTCACAGTTTGCGCATCAGGAGGGTACTTTCAAGGTGGCGGTCACAGCGTTTTTGGGCCCTTGCATGGCCTCGCTGTTGACAATGTTCTACAAATTGAGGTGGGTAAATTCATGATCAACTTAGGTCCCATACAAAGTGTAAATAGTTATGCTTAAATTTTACTTAGATTCACTCTTGAAATAAATACCTTTCACTATTAAATTAGTACCAATATTGTATATCAAAAAAACCCAATGGCTACTTTACATTGTTGGGTCCATTCAAGCTAATACGAATAAAAGGTGCCTCGTTTTGAGTGCTTTGGAGAGTCCTTTGGAGGGTCCTTTGGAGAGTAGCTAGAGACAAGAAAGTCATGATTTTCATTCAAAGAACAATTTTGTAGTGTATTTTTTTCAATTTTCATTCACATGATCATTCACATGATCATTCTCATTCAATTATCCCAAAATTTATACCAAAAAAGTGTTATTTATCATTTAAAAAAGTCCTTGGTGAGTCATTAAAACCACTGCTGACAGAGCTATTCTAGTGCTTTTGATAGCTAATTGTTTACAATATTGCTTTCATCTTGTACTATGTGTTTTATATACATGTTGGAAACATTTGAGTTAACCGAAAACAAAAGAGGTTGCAATAGGAGTCAAACAAGAGTCTTGTCACTAAAAATAAGATCCACTGTCACATATTCTGAGTGAATAGTAACTTGGTCTCGAATTGAATAGCAATTGAGGGTTGGGGGAACGTGTTCGCAACTGAGGGTCCCGCAACTAAGATACTGTCAGGTGCTTGTTTTAGAGAATTTAGAAACTCGGCTTAATCTCAGGTTTGGAGCTTTCTTCAACTCAAAACGAGTCTAACATGAGTTTGAGCTGAGTTTCCTCTTTGGGAGCTTCTTTTCGGTTAACATATCACTTTCCTCTCTAACTACAATTTAATCAAACATCACATTAAAAATGCCTTGAAAAAAGCACTGAAAAAGCACTGCTGACAACTTAAGTGGTTCGTATTAGCTTGAATGGACCCTGTCCACTTGTTTTTTTCCCAGGTGGTAAATATCAATTTTAGGTACGGATTGCGGATTGAATTTAAGTGCTTGTAAACAATCCTTAATAAAAGGCTGAAAAGAGCATAATAAGCACTAAAATGCCCTTCGATTCCTTCTAAAAGCTACCAAATTTAAGAAGGATTTCATTGTCCAAGCACTTGTCGGGAGTCCTAAACCTTGATCGTGAATGCACGGGCCAGGTCGTCACAGCTGACGGAATTCTACGCGTTGTGAATGCACACCAAGACCCGGAGCTTTTCTTCGCCCTCCGTGGCGGCGGCGGGGGCACGTTTGGGGTCGTCACATCCGTCACGTTCCAGCTCCACCGAGCCCCGGCGAATCTAGTCGGTCCCACAATCCTCCTGAGACCACCGAACGGAACCAGTTGGAGCCTCGCAACGCAAGAGGAAATTCTGACAGTGTGGTCACAATACACGGGTGCGCTAGACGGTGCGATTTGGGGCGGATACTGGAACTTTGCCGAAACGGCCTTCAACGCGTACTTTGTGGTCCCTGGTGCACAGGCGATGGTGAATGAAACCGTGGCGCCACTTGAGGAAGCGCTGTCGCAAATCGAGCATGTTACGGTGACGGCGTCGATAACGGATTGGAAACAAGATTGGCTCGGTGCTTTGAACTATCTGAGCACGCAGACAGGAGTGAGGACGACAGGGGGCCGCTCTTTACTAGGCTCAAGAATCGTTCCATACTCTGCGCTACAACATCCATCGTCCCTTGCCAAGGCCATTCTCTCCGCCATGGGGACTTCGAAGCTAGCCGTTGTGATCGGTGCCGTGGTGATCGGTCCTGGCGTCCGTGGCGCGGATCCCGACGGCGTGACGGCGGTCACCCCGGCTTGGCGGAACGGCGTCGTGGAGCTGGTGGCTCTCTCGACGTGGACTTGGAATGCAACAGACGGTGAGAAGAAGGCTCGGAACGCGACGCTGGCGTTCACGGAATCGCTGCGGACGTCGTTCCCTGACTCCGGAACGTACATGAATGAAGCCAGCATTGATGAGCCGGAGTGGACGCAGTCGTTTTGGGGTGAGAGCAACTACAAGAAATTGTTGGCTGTCAAGGCACGCGTGGATCCGTCCGGGTTCTTCGTCTGCCGGAAATGTGTGGGCAGTGAGTTGTGGGAACACGATGGCAACTGCAAAAACAAACTCATGAATGAGATTTTTGTGCCGTTCCTCAAAAGTTGGGGCTCATACAGGCGGTTTAGGATTTGCAGATGAGATCATGTACGCGATGTTAGTCTAGAATCTCCTTTCAAGGATCATTAATTCTTGCCTCATCAGATTGCAATCTGAGGTGCCCAGTTTATCATGATTGTCCTCTTCGATCTCTGCAAATTATGAGCGGTGTTGTTGAATCAATGGCGTGCCCCGCAACAGGGGATGTTTACTAACTAGTTCCCTGAAAAACAAAGCAAATCAGACGGTCTACATCAATTTTGAGACCATGGCACAAAACTTGAGAGAGGAGTTGAAAGCAATGACACCAAACATGCTTGGATATGTCGTATTTACAGTGCTTGACAGAAGTTAGTCTAGTCCATGGTTTGTAAGGCTCGGTTCGTACGATTGGAAGAGGACTTAGAGGCTCTTCCCTAGGCACAGAGAGGTGATTCCGGAGCATAACAAGTGAGAAGCTCCTCAAATTTTGAACTTCCAGACAGAGTTTCAGAACTTTTGTACTCTAAAAAAATGAAAAATGATGCTGTACACAATCCCTTACACAAAGAGTGCTAGAGGAATATGGCTTCCAAATTTCAGCTCCAAATTTCACTATATGGCCACTAGATAGTACTTCCAAATTTCAAAATCCCTTATGTGAAATCACTTTTGGAGTACTAAGGAATGGCTTGATATGGGTATCACTTTTACGCGTCTCAAATAGTGTGACTTATGTTTAACTCATTTTATGTGTGCTAGAAATTCCGTCTTTAACACCATGTATATAGTTGTAGTCATGGTGCTTATAACACCCTCTAATTTTTGTAATTTCCCAATGCTTTTTTCTTACCAAAAAAATATTTCTCAAAAATCACGCTATTTTTGGAGGAGATACCCATATCAGGCCATCTAGTACTAGACCATAAAGGAAAACGGACCAACCTTTTATATTCAAGAATGTTATATACTGGTAGCAAGACTTGTTACTCTTGTTTTATAACTTAGATCATATATAAAGGCAATTGTAGCCAGCCTGCATTTTGATCCAAAAGTAACACTAAATCATAGATATCAATTGTACAAAACGTACACAATGCTTAGAATATTGAAGCCTTTTAGGGTCTATAAGTGGATTTTGAGTACACCTACATGCAATAATGTGAAAATTTGCTACTTATTCATACAATAACACATGCTAAAGTGCCTTAACCCCTAAGTGCCCAAGGGTTTTCTTGAAATGCTAGATGTGTCATAATGTCCATCTTCCTCAACTTTTATGAGCTTCAATTCTTAAACACATGTAGAGCACAACAGAAAGACAACGTCCATACGGTTAAATTTTGGAAAAATGCTATGAATTATTTAAGAATCAATTTATAAGAATTTTCTTTGAGAATTCATAAAAATACATGTTTACTCATTTTGACTTGGAATCAAGTATGATAGGTCAAAAACATTGGTTTTATATGGTGGTTACCTTGTTCATGTTAGAGCTTATCTTATTTGGTAGAAAATTTTAAAGATTCCATTCCGGGCAGATTTTCAAAATTGTGACAATTTGAGATGCTGTCACTTTGAGGGCTTTAGAGGAAAATCGGTAAACATTTTTTCAAAATTCCTTTCTGGAAAAGTTACTCAATTTCAATATAGACAAGGGAAAAAAAACTGACGCTCAAAAATTGTTATTTGTGCAAAAGTTATGGACGTTTAAAGTGGGCTAAACTTTTTTTTAAACTCTGAAATTTTGGATCAAGCATAGATGGTCGATTAGGCAGTTAGGGGTTTAAAATCCTCTTTCACGTGCCAATAAGACCTAGCTATAGAAAAATGAAAAATAGATAACATGAGTTGCTATGATTTACTCTTGCATGCAATTCTTTTTTCTTTTTTTTTCTATACACGCAAATTGCATTTTTGCAACCCGCAGTGATTTTACAACCAAGAATCAAACCACCAACCTCTCCATTCGGTTTGGGTACCTTACCACCATCACCTTGGTAGTTTAGGGTCATCTCGGACCACTTACCTGTGATTATGGATACACATACCATTAACCCCTAAAAGTTAGGCCTATGACCACGACATCATGCATTACCTATCACACTCAATTTTGCCACTATAAATAATACAAGAATTCAACTTTATATTTTTAGTAGATGAAGCCACGTGTCTACAATAAGTCATGAATTTTTCATAAATTTTGGTGAAAATTTGAAATTACTATGATTTTTTTGAAGTGATTGTAAAGAAAATTCATATCAAATATAGAATGTATCCAAAATTTCCGATTCTTTTACCGAAGGTGTAAATTACAATGAAGAAAAGTTATGTAAATGAAAATCATCGGGGTATCTAAATTTAGATTTTTTTTGCTACACCATGGTAATACCCACCAAACTTATAACTGCAATAAAACACTGAATTTTCATAGTTTTTCAAAAATTCAAAGTAGAATAGAACTAGACTTGTCAAGCTTCATTTTGTTAATTAAGTTCAAATGCAATAGAACTCATTTTCATGGACTAAATCTAATTTAAGCAGAAAAAGCAAAAAAAATCTAAAATACACTACACGGTGAACCAACTTTACAACTCTTTTTGTACTTGGGACCGCATGTAAAATCTAAAATTAGCTTGAATGATCTGAATTTAACTTGAGGGGATGGCATACCAAGCAAAATCCTTCAAAAAGAGAATTGGATGGAAATCATCCATGCAACAATTGGAATTGAATAGTGACTTACATTCCTAAGCCAGATTTTGGCCTCCCAGGCGTTTAGAGATTAACCCCTAAACGTCCCACGGTGTCCCCAGAATTGACAATTTGAGAAAAATCATTATAAATTACTATTTAGGAGAATATTTTAGAATTGTTATACAAATGAAAGTTGTAGATATTGAATTTTAGATTCCATCCATACGGTTAGATTCACCAATGTCATCACTGATATTTTATTATGAAATTTCAAAGTTATAATTAAAAATTCCTTCTAAATTTGATTACAAAAAAAATATTGATTTTTTTGAGTAAAATTTGTTGGAATGGATTTAAAATGGGATACTCTTGAAATGGTGATTTTTTGAAAATTTTGTGTTACTTCAATTTATGGCCTCATTTTAGCAAGCCCACTTTTGAACTAAAGTCAATGCAATTTTGGCTTGGTCAACTGCTGGACATACTTCCACATTTGTAATCTAAAAAAAATATGTACCCTAGTAACACCAAATCCAACCATTAGATAGAACAACAACTTCATAAAGTATTTTTTAAAAATTGAATGAATTTCATCCATGAAGTAATGTGAGTGTAGTGTGATCTGGAATCCGTTCGTCGTCCAGAAACTGGACGCTGGGACGTTTAGGGGTTAAGACCTGTGCAAGTGTGAAAAGCAGCGATTGTGAAAACTTAAAATATTGTAGCAGTGTACAGACACAAATGAACGAAGGAGCATGGAAAGACCCCACAATCATAAAGTATTGGAGTGTGCCAGGTCAAATGCAGAATTTCTGCAGAATTTGAGCATCTAACTACCCCTGATGCTCCTGATGCCCCTCAGCCCTCACTACCCCTTCTCCCCTTAGCTTCGGCCTTGCCTTATTTAAATCTGAGGCTCTTTCATTTCGGCAAGCAGACTAAGTTAGCTTCATAGCAGCCGGCCGTGTGTTCTCTTTTCTCTTTGCACAACGTTTTCTCTTTGATCATGTGTGGCCTGTACGTCGCTAGCTGCTGCTGAGATGAAGAACTAGGGCCAGGGCCGCCGAGCTGCCAGTTACAGACACGATCGATCCAACATTCGACGAGGCGGTGCACGTAGGTCTGTATCGTGATGTTTCTGGACCTTGATCGATCGTCTTTCGAATTATTTTGCGGTTTAGATCATTCTGGTTGTGATGTTGTGGGGTTCCGAACAAATTACTTCCTCTGCAGGCCAGGATTAGAAATCATTTGTGGAGTTGGAGGGGAGGTTTAGTGCTCGTTCGCTCTCTCTGGCTACCTTAGATTCATTCATTGCATGTATGTGCAGTACTAGTATGTCCTGTAAGTGCCTGAGTCGGGAGATTTACTTGTAGCTGTGTCTGAAACCGTCTGTTTACTTTAGTATTCAGATTTTTAGTGTTTGGTCAAGAGGTCGGTCTATGGTATCATTTCTTGCGAGAAAGGAAAGGTGCAACTCTGGAGATTGAAGTTGCCTCTTCTTAACCTAGAATTTTAACGGAAGTTGGTTCTAGGAATTACTGTTGTTTGAGAATTATTCGTAATCATGCGGTGCGGCACAAAGACTTTGGTGCATGTTCTAGAATGGATTCAGCTTCGTAGTGGGGATAGAGTTGATGAGACCAGCAATGTACAGTAGTTGGTCAACACTAAGAAGCAGTGAAGGAGGCACTAGTATCTTTGAACCAGTAATAGTGGGTACTGAGTAGCTAGTGGGCATGCACGCGGATATGGAGATTAAACCACAGGAAGAACGGGAGGGTGATACCCGGGGGGGTAGCCTGGACGCCAATGTAGATTTACCCCCCTGGACCTACTTCTTTAGAAAGATTTGTGAATCTGCATTGGCATTGGCCTCCAGGCTACCCCCCTGGAGAAAATTCACAATTTTCACAATTTTCACAATTTTCACAATTACAGAAAATTGCAAAAACTACGGGCAAGGATTGTGGAATTGGATATTCATCAGAAATATTTTTTTTGGAAAGGCCTCGCTAGAGTACTTCAGGGTAAGAAAGGTATCGGAGTGGATCTGGCATTGTGAGTCGTTATGGAGCGGGGAGAACGACTATGAGGCGCTGCAGCTCCTCCATGCCGCGCTGCAGCTCCACATTGCCGCGCTGGAGTCAGCTCTTGAATCAAAGCTCTTGGACGGCAAGCTGGAGTCAGCTCCTGTATCAGAGCAGGTCTTGTACGCCGTGGTGGTGTCGGCTGTCTCGCTACTCTTACTTGTATACCAGTATCTCATCGGCCATGTTGACAAGGGTGGCACCTTAACCTGTTCTACGGGATCCTTTCAATTCAGAGCCACCTACATCTCCATTGTGCTCTTTGAAGGGGCCTATGTCTAGATCAAGTTCAGAGACGTAGCTCCTTCCAAATTAGGAGGGTACCGCAGACCTGTGAAGGACAAGCTGTCAGGGACCATCAAACTCTCCAAACCTGAAGCCAGGTACACACCGCCTGGGCAATCTGGAGACCATATTTATCTCGGCGTGTGCGCTACCGACGAGGAGGCTCGGATCAAGAAGCAAATAGCTGCGTTTTATTATGGGCGGGGTCAAGGCACGTTGGATCTTGGCCATGGCCACCACTTTCAGATTCCACCGGTGCACATGGAGCAATTGCAAGAGCGGAGCCCCTCTGTGAAGGAGAAGCGAAAATGGGTCCGAGACAAAGTGAGGGAGGTCTATGAATCCTTCGACAAGCAGAAGGCCATTCTCAGAGCTTCTCATGATGAAGTTGACGGTGGTGACTACTGTACGTTCTTGGAGAAGGTCCTTGAACTGGAATCTTCATCTGACATGATGTTCGATAGTCAGCCTCAACAAGATGACCAAGTTCAAGCTTCAGCAATGGTTGTGCGGATGTTTGATGAGCGAGGTGATGCAGAGCCGCTTGAAACCGGGTACTCCTGGAGCTCACAGGACTTTTTGGATGTTGCTGCAACTTCCATTGGAAACCAGGATGAGGGTGCATTGACAACCCAACATTGTGCACCACAAATATCTTCCATTCTCAGAGCTTCTCATGATGAAGTTGACGGTGGTGACTTCTGTATGTCCTTGGAGAAGTTCCTTGAACTGGACCCTTCATCTGACACGATTTTTGATAGTCAGCCTCAACAAGATGACCAAGTTCAAGCTTCAGCAATGGCTGTGCCGATGTTTGATGAGCAAGGTGATGCAGAGCCGCTGGGAACCGCATACTCCTGGAGCTCACAGGATTCTTTGGGTGTTGCTGCAACTTCCATTGGAAACCAGGATGAGGGTGCACTGACAACCCAACATTGTGCACCACAGATATCTTCCATTTGCGAGTTCCCAATGATGAGCTCTATGTTCACTGCACAGCCAGGAATGGATCACTTGAAGGCAGCACTTTCAGATGTCGTAACTCCACCTCTGACTAATTTTCGCCTGACGGATTCTACACCAAATGTGCTTTCAGATGTGCTTGCAATGAAGCTTATAAGTCTTCTCAAACAGAAGAATCAAGACCAAGACCAGAAGATTCAAGACCAAGAGCAGAAGATTCAAGACCAAGAGTGGAAGATTCAAGAACGAGACAGAAAGATCGTCGAGTTGGAACTTGAAATGAGCAATTGAGGGCTTCGACTTCGCTTAGTTGATGCATGCTCAGATGAGGGAGTTTGAGTTGGATGGACGGGTTTGGATTTTCTACCCTGAAGTCAGTTTGATGATCGTTATATCAGACAATATTGTAGATAGTAATACCATGCTGTGAATGTGAAGACTACATTCTGATGACAATTCTCCTCAGTTGTGTTCATAAACTCATGTTTGTTAAAATGGCGGATTTCAGATTGCCCAAATTGCACATGACATTTAAGTGCGGAAGTGCTCAAAACTCAAAAAAATATTACTTTCGATCAAGTGCCTGGAGCTTTGGAAACCAGGATTTCAAAGTGCTCAGATCTCGGCTCAGATGGATTTTGAGGTGTCCACCTGTTACACTGAGCTCTGAAATCTTGGATAATTACAGACAAGAAGTTTAGTTGGGCTCCAGTTTTCAACTGGGCGACATAAAGTTTTCAACTGCGTTTGCCAATTTTTTGAAATTTTGCCATTTTATCAAATATATGGAATCATTGGTGCATTCAAGACTTAGACCTACTTGGTACGTTCACAAGAGAATAAGTCAACCCGTCATTACGTTTTGCATTTGTTCATGAATGCAACTGAAAAAAAATAAAAAATTTGATTGAATGGACACCTCTATCATGTGTGGTCTTTTAGAATCTGTTGCAGTTATTTCAATGTGTTTGCTGCCCGCCATGCTGGTGTTCAAATTTCTATTCAGTGATGATCATGCTTGCATATTGCAACTCTAATGTTGCTATGAATTAACTTAGGACATGTTAATAAGGTAGGAAAACCAAAAACGGTGAAAATAAGGTGATTTGACTAGAAGGAATGGAGTTAGAAATTGTGTGAAATTTTTTTGAGATGAAGAAGAAGAAATGATGAAGAATGCAAGTTGTTTCGTATTTTTATTCCCCGTAAATAATTATCTACAATTTCTCAAAGTGGGAAGTTTGTCAAACCCCCTTCTTGTATACTAGACTCTTCCTTTTCTACACATGAAAGCACCAAAAACGGTTAACTAATATCACATAAAACCGCACACAAGATTCCAAAAAAATTAGCAATTTTTAGTAAATTTTTGGAATCCTCGTCATGCAAAAATTCTCCATTTTCGGTCTTCCACCTCCCTGCTTTTAAAAAACTCTAGTGCACGCCTTGAGGGCATTAACCGTTTTTGGTTTTCCTACCTTACCTAAAATGTAGTAACACCATCCCTCACAACATTTTGTTTGCTTCATGTTTGCTTCTTTTTAACCCTTAACCCCTAAATGCCTAGAGCCCTCTCCAAATTCGGCAGTTGTGCAAAGATGCATTATAAAATGCAACCTAAAGGGATATTTTGAATTTGATATATGAATGCAAGTTGTACATTATGAATTTTAGATTCTATCCATACGGTTAGATCTATGATTGCTATTGCCAATAAATTTTTATAAAATTTAAAAGTGAAATTCAAAATTATTTTGTAATTCAATTACGAATAAGATATTGACAATCTAAGGATGAAATTCATTGTGATTGGCTGAAATGTAATACTCTTAGTGTAGTGATTTTTGGAGATTTTTCGGTTGCTTAATTTAATGAATTGACTTTTTTTAGAGCACTTTTACACTAAAATCTTCAAAATTTGGGATAAATCACTACAACATGAAATGAGGCAAAAACATTTCACAAATCGTCCCCTTTCTAATCGGATCACATATGCATAAAGCTAATTCACTACTAGAAAATTCAGCGTCCAAATCAACAGAGAAGAGTTGATAGTTTCTGTTGATTCGGTCGCGTTGTTCCGGTCATCCATCAACAGAAATCTGTTGATTTTTTCTGTTGATTTGGTCAAATAAAAAATGAAAACTAAAAAAAAGAAAAACATTTTTTTCGCTGCCCGGATTTTTCGGGCAAAATTTCCTTTTTTTGGCTGCATGACACTTCCGGGCAACCAAGGTATATACACACAGTTGCGACTCGGGTTTGAACTCAAGACCTCAAACTTACGACTCTACTCACTAACCAATTCACCACCACTAGAACTTGATGAACAATGCATTATTTTTTTCTTACATATACACTTACTATTCTGTGTTTTCAAACTCAGCAAACTTTGGCGGCCGTTTTGACATAGTAGAATAACATTTAAAAAAAATCTTTGGACTAAGAAAAGCTGGTAAATCAAGTTAAGTTTCATGTCCAAAAATCCGTTTGTGATTTTAATCGTCCATTCAAAAGTTATAGACAAAATTCAGAGAGGGTGTTTGAAAATATCAAAGAAAATATTCCTTGCTACCCCACTCTGAATTTTGTCTATAACTTTTGAATGGAGGCTCAAAATCACAAACGGATTTTTGGAGATGTAACTTAACTTGATTTACCAGCTTTTCTTAGTCCAAAGATTTAAAAGAAAAGTTATTCTACTATGACAAAATGGCCGCCAAAGTATGCTGAGTTTTTGTTTTACCCCTAAAGGATCGTAAGGCCCCCATGTGGCTTTTAGAACTAGAAAGTGAGAAAATTCCGGTTCTTGGGCTTTGAATTGTAGGATGAGCAACAAAGAGACCGTGGCTCTTTTTAAGAGCCAAATCTGTAGGTACTTCTTGATCGGAAATTCATTAAGTGAGCGATTTTTGGTGATTTTTTTGAGTTGCACGGTGAGTATCTAGGCGTCACTTCAAATCCTCATATCTTTCTCTTTACACCTCCAAATTCCTTGAAATTTTTTGCACATGTTTTAAATGATGATTTCTACTCACAATAAAACTTTCAAAAATTTTGGAGCACTTTTGAACAATCCGATTTCAGCATGTGTACAAAATACCCCAAACAAGTTCCATCAATCTTCTTAACGGTGGCATTTCTCAAAGATTGTGCGATTATGTTGATATCTTTTTCATAAAAAAAGCTACGTAAATCTTCTTTAGTTTCAACGGTGCCGATCGTCAGAATTACCCCACACTAATAAGGCATTGAGCTTGCTACAAGAGCTAGTCAAGAAAACAAGAGCTAAGTTCAACACCCCCCGGTCCTTTAGGGGTTAAATTGTGAATGATTAAGTTAAAAAAACTTTCAAAGTACATAGAAATTCAACCATGGAGTTTTAAATGTTGCCCAAATGAGGGTGTTTTACATGTTTTAAGTGTTTTGAGAGTCACAATTTTGTGCTTTGATGTTTTTCAACTTTGGGGATTATGTTGACAATATTGTTTAGAGTTTGTATAAAGAATTTAAAACCAATTGGATCTATTTGTCATGGGTGCCCGAAATTACCCAAAACTCAAAAAAAAATCACCTTTTAAAAAATAACTTTTTAATTGCAACTTCAATTGATCAAAAATATTCTAGGCATTAACTTAATAGTGAAACACAAGTTTATTAAAAAATTCACATCTTGTACAATAATTGAATTCAACAAATATTGTATCAAAAAGGGCTTACTCAAAAGTGGAAAATGGTTTGAAATCATGACTCATGGTTTCGAGAGTTAATTAATTATTTGGCATTAATATACCAACCTTGCCCTATTGCTATGGTATAATAACATTCCAAAATCTTATAAACATACGAAGTCGAGTCCATCAAATCGCAAAAGATTCCAAATATTCCAATGGATTCCAAAATATTCTACAATATTCCAAAAGATTCTAAAAGATTCCAAAAGATTCCAGTTTCACTAAAATTCTGTTGATTTGGTCATCGCACTATTCAAATCAACAGAAAGTAGGTAACATTTTGTTGATTTTTACAAAAAGTTTAAAAATTAGTAAAATCAGTCATTGTAGTGCCCGAAACAACAGAAATCAGTTGATTTTCTGTTGATTTGGTCACGATTTTCTAGTAGTATAACTACCTATACAATCTACAATAAAAATTCCACATTGCAAAATGTGCATGACGGATGAGAAATTATGGATGAAACTTGTACATCGTCCAAAAAATAGACGCTCAGGCAGTAGGGGTTAACCTCTAAATGCTCAAACGACCATTTTCTGATCGCTCCCCGAATCTAATGAGTTTCTAGAAAAAAAGAATAAGTTTATGAAAAAATTAAAAAATATTTAAAAATACTACATCAAGTCTACTTTCCAACACAATCTGAATTATGTCAATCAGAGTTAAATTCCACTTGGGAGAATTTTTCAAAGTGGATCACCTCAACATTGTCTTACTGTTATAAAATTTGCAATTTGGCAAAAGTAATGATGTTCCCTCCATCATTTCTTTTTCTTTTTGTGAAGTTTACAATAGATAAACGAGCTTTAACCAATCAAGGTAAAGTTTAAACTCTAAAAGTGAAAATTATAATTTATACAAATTTTCAAAGGGTAATGCTTTTAAATTCATTAAAAAAATTCTAAAGTTCTTTTTGGAAGTTTGACCGTATGGATAATTCGTAGAGATGATACCCTACATTTTGTCTATTGAACCAAACTTCGTCAAACATATGGAAGACACATAGTATAACACATCTATGTTTTGTCCAATACCCTTTGGGCTTTTAGGGATTAACCTTTAAATCTCAAGAGGGCCTGGGCGGGGCAGTTCGGAGGCATCTAAATTTTCAAAGGAATTTTTTTTTTTTAAATTTAAAAAATTTAAAAAAATTTAAAAAATGAAGAAAATGCAAAAACGGCTCTGCTAGGCACTGTTGGCCAACACTGTAGCACTGCGGCACCTCAGCTGCCCCAACCTCAAAACCTGTTCAATTTGATAACTTTGATTGCTTACCAACGATTCCACAATCTCTCGAATGAGGCGCAAATTTGGAATCTAGATCACTTTTTTAGTAGCTTTCCAACGCACGAATCCTAGCTTGATTTGGTTGAGAAAATTCACTTTCTTCTTCATTATTCTCTTTTGAATAAGCCCATGGGGCTTACCTTGACGTTTAAGGATTAAAGGATCAAGGCCCTTTGAAGTGGCAGCTCGTAAGGCATCTAAAAATTTGGCCTATGCTGCCAAGAGCTGGAAATTAAAAAAATTAAAAACACCCACAATTTTTGACTCTACACGTAATGTTGCATAGCAAATTTGGTCATTAATTTGAAATAACAATTGTGACTTTTTTCTAGAGTAGTTTTTATTTTATCTTAAATAATTCATATTCTAAAAAGATATGGCCAATTTTGAAACCCTTAAGAATGTTGTATACTAGGAAGATCCATTGTAGAATAATTCTCTCTGCATAAAAATTAAGAAAGTGTACAAAATCTCAGAACATAGATACTTCAACATCAATATTTGTAAAGAGTTTTAAAACTCAAAAAAATGAAATTAAATAATGTCATTTTTGCCAATTCTATCAGGCTATATTTTCACCATGAATCTCTAAAAATGAAAATTCCTTTTAAAATACTATATGAACAAGTAAGTTTATTTAGCAAAGGCCTACAAGAATGAAAAAAATGATGTATTATACAATCTCTTTACATAATAAATACTAGAAGAATATAGCTTCCAAATTCAAACTCCAAATTTCACTATATAGGTACTAAATAGTACTTCCAAATTTCAAAATCCTATATGTGACATCACTTTGGGAGTACTGTAGACCATAAAAGAAAACGGCCGAGCCTTTTATATTCAAGAATGTTATATACTAGTAACAAAAAAGACTCATTGATTACTCCTGTTTTATAACTTATATTTAGAGGAATAGAATAAGGTATGTACACCTACAATAAACTTTATCTCAAAAAATAGATATGAAGAGCGCAAAATGTACAAAATAAGAATACTAGAGCCTATGAGGGCTTACAAGTGAATTTTGGGTACACCTATAGGGCTATAGGCAATAATTTGAAATTTTGTAATTTATTCATACAATGTCCAAATAATATATACTATTTAAGAAGTGTTACAACACCCTTTCATTTTCCCTATAAGACCCAATTTAAGGAAAATGATTTTTTTTAACAAGAGCTTCTATTTATGGAAATTATGGATACACTCGTACATATGCTAGAAGACATTTACAAGTGACAAGTGTGAAAAGCAGCGACTGTGAAAGTTTGAAAGTATTGTAACGGAGTTGGGGGAATGTGGTTTTGCACCACTGGTCCTTAGTTTGATGGACATTGTACCATGGTTGGGTAATAGAATACAAGACTAGAGTTCTTACTACTACTAACGAAATATGCCAAAATTGGGGGTCAACTACCACATAGTGCGGGTGAAGGGTGTAGAGATCCCGGGGGCCGGGGATTTGCAGGTACCCTATATTATCAAAAAAATTCCCAAAATATTCAATGACTTCAACAAAAACATTCCCTAAATCCTAAACTCTATGTTAGAAACTGCCATATTCTAATTTCTAAAACCCAAATCTAAAATCCTAACCCCGAAACAACCACGTGTCGCTACTGAAAGAGTGAAATATTCCAAAATGTACCGCACCTGCACCCCTTGTACTCCACACCCCGAATTCCACACCATGCAGTAGCCAGTTCCTTAGGAGTGGAGTTTTGACTATATCTATTATCATCTTTAGTTTGAGAGCTACAATTGGTCCTAGTTTTTTTTACCAATTCTTGGACTAATTCTAGTATGTACTATCCAAATCAGTCCAAGTATATAATAATAAAATGTTATTATTTTATTTATATTTTAATATATTATTTTTCAAGCAAATAAAATAGAAATTTTAGAATATTTTATTCATATTTGGCATGGTAAATTCATAGTAATTTGGATGGTTTTTAGTAAAGGGCACACTATATGTATTTTACCATAATTACTACACCTCCGTCCCGCAGAAGACCTTGTTTTCATTGAAATTTATGGATTAAGTGTTATTTTCACTGAGTCTATGGAATAAGCTTAATCCCGTGATTACGGAGGGAGTATGTTGATTGTGATGCAAATCCATGGATTAGGTGAGTATAGAGGGAGAATTTTAACTGCTAGAAAGTGTATACATGATTAAAATCCATGACAATAATTCATGATCAACATGATCAAAATCCATGGATTAAGTTGCCAACATTGTTTGCAATGCCTTAAAGCACTTGTTAAACGGGCGTGAAGCTTAACCCTAAACATCGTGCCTATGACCATGGATTCTTGTTTTACTTGTCACACTCAATTTTGGAACTATAAATAAGATACAAATTCAATTTTATATTTTTAGTAGAGGAAGCCATGTGTCTACTACAAATCATGAACTTTTCATAAATTTTGGTGAAAATTTGAAGTGATTGTAGAGAAAATTCATATCAATTACAAAAAGTGCTCAAAACTTTCGATTTTTTATCCAAAGTGTAAATTACAATGAAGAATAGTACAGTAAAAGAAAATCATATGTTCATCTAAATTTAGAATAATTCCCTATACCATTGTTAACTCCAAACTTGTAACTCTAATAAACGTTAACGCTCTATTTTTAAAAGATCTTGGAAAGAACATGGCACTCTCAATGAAAGTGAAGATGACAAGTGGCAAACTCCTATGAAGTGTCAGAGGACACTATTTCTCTTCACCTTTGAACAAATTGTGGTAAAAGACATCAATTCTCCTCGGACACTAAATACGCCATTCAATATACATGGTAAACCATTTTTACTACTCTTTCTGTAGTTGAAACGCGTGTAAATTCCAAAAATAACTTAAATGACCTTAATTTAACTTGAAGAGGTGGCATGACCAACAAATAGTCTTCACGAAAAGAATTGGAGATGAATCCTTCATCTATTCTGTGATACTTCAATTCACTTTGATAAGTTACATCCATTTGCTAGTATATGGCTGCAACGACGTTTAAGGGTTAATTGCTGGCAGTAAATAAAGTTAACCAAAATGAGTGTCTCAAAGTAGAAAGGAACCTTAAACTCACCTCAGAGTCATTTTGAGTTCAAAAGGACTAGAAAACTAGTGAATGGTGAGTTGGAGAATAGTTTAAAGCAAGGCCTATGCCACCATGGGGTATGGAACTCGTGACCTCCCCGATGCTAGAGGAGAGTTCCCACAAGTTCCCCAAAGCCAAGAGACATGACCATGGAGACTATTCATGAACAATGATTGTCAAAAATTGTGATTATAGAGAAAAAAACTCCTTTTGAACTCCTCTTCTGTTTTCGGATAACTCTAATGAGTAGAATTGGAAATCATGGTTTTACTTTGGAACAAAATTTAAGTCAATATCATGGTCCTTTGTGGGACGGAGGGAGTACGAGTTATCTCAATTACTCCAACTCAAACTTCCTTCTAATTCCACAATTCCACAACTAGTCTGAGTTTCCATGATTATTAGTCCGAGTCCGACTAAGATGATACTGGGTGTAGTTACTAGTACTAATTGAGTACAGACACAAGTGCACGAAGGATCATGGAAAGACCCCAAAATCATAAAATATTGGTGAGGTCACTGTACGCGGAATTTCATCAGAATTTCAGCACCTCATTACCCCCAATACCCCCTGGTCCCCCTGGATGCTCCCAGCCCACACTACCCCTCTCCCTTACAGTACCGTACGTGGAAGGCAGGGTCGGCAGAAAATAATTCCCCAAAAAAATGTCGAAAAATTAAATAAATTTATTAAATATCTTGTCGAAATCAACAAAAATAAAGTCGACAAAAAGCCGGAAAAAAAATAGAATAAAAACATATCACTCAACGAAAGTCGTAGGCAAAAAATAAAATAAAAAGTTTAGCTGCCGGTTTTTTTTTATGTTAGCTATTAATAGTCGATTTCTTAATAATTACTTTTGAAAGTGTCGACCTCCATTGTTTCAAATTTTATTAATTATTCGACATGAAAGTGTCGACCCTGCCTTCCACGTACGGTACTTACGGCCTTGTCTTGTACTCTGTTATCCAAACAACCTGGGGCTCTAATTTTACTGTCGACAAGCAGGCTAGCTTCATAGAAACCACAGTAGGCCCACACATATATACATCAAAAAAGTTGGGCTAGACTATTTTGGTGCCATTTTGATACCAAAAGCCGCATACATGTAATTTTAGTGTCATTTTATCCATACTAGGTTGGTATGGAGGTTGGCACCAAATTATCTTAATTGCATTTCAATGCACCATCATGGCACCATGTTCACATGCCTTGAAGTTCCTGATGTAGCTGCAAGTTCCAACCGGCTGCTGCAGCCTTCATTGATGAAGATGCATGTGGAAGGCTAAGGGTGGCTCGCTATTTTAGGCAAGACATTGAATATTGTCTTTGAAGCTCAACAAGGGTTGTGATAACCGTGAACAGTGCCTGCAAGCGGCTGTAAGTTTTTCGACGACCTGGGAGGGCAGTTGCGTCTTGCAGCTTCTCACAACTCGTTCAACGAAAACACTATTCTGCATATACTGGTGCCGCGGATGCAGCCGGCGGTTGAGAGGCCCATGCACATGTAGCTACAAGTTGCAGCCGGCTGCTACAGCCTTCGTTGATGAATCATTGATGAAAATACATGTGGAAGGCTAAGAGTGGCTCGCTATTTTTGGTAAGACATCGAATACTGCCTTCGAAGTTCAACTAGCTATGACAACCGTGAACAATGACTACAAGCGGCTGCAAGGTTTTTGACGGCCTAGGAGCGCAGTCGCGTCTTCTAGCATCTCGCAACTCTTCCAACGAGAACATTGTGCCGCTTATATCGGTGCCGCGGCTACAGCCAACAGTTGAAGTCGATGTACGTGGGTCTACTTTATCTTCTCTCTTTGTGAGATGTTTTCTCTTTGATCATGTATGGCCTGTACGTTGCTGCTGCTGAAATGAAGGACAAGGACCATCACCAAGCTGATGGACTGCGAGCCACAAACACGATCGATCCATTGACAAGGAGGTCTGTGTCGTCATGTTTCTAGACCTTGATCGTACTAGAGAACATGTTGTGTGGGGCGGATTCTACATAGGAGGGAGCTCATCGACGAGCTCCTGTGCAAAATCTGCTCCACACGGCGCGTTCTACAACGTTAAAAGCCGAGAGAACACATTGAGAACCTGTGGAGAACGTGCAGAATTGGCCCTACTTCGGCAAATGAGCAGAATCGGCAGGTAGGGCTGATTTTGCGTCCTACACTAGTACAAAACATATTGTTTTGCCACCAAGTTTTGCACCAATAAATTGGTGCATTCTAAATGATGCACCAGCTTTTAAATTGTGATTTATTGATGCTTTTGAACACTTTGTTGTAAAACAGAGAAATAACTCACTTTATTACTTTGATATTGCATATCACGTAATTCTCTTCAATTTAAAAATTCTGAAATATCAAATTTTTCGTAAAATTTCAATGTTGTGGAAAAAATATGCACTGCCCGAAAAGAAATTTCAGGCTGCCCAGAAATAAAAATTTTGGCTACCCGGAAAATAATTCTGGTTGCTCGCAAAACTTATGGCTGTCCAGAAAAAAATTTAATTGCTTGGAAAAAAATTCTGGTTGCTCGTAAAAAAAATTTGGTTGCCTGGAAAATCAATTCTGGCTACCTAGAACCTACACCTTTGACCTTACCCCGGTCAACACCAAGTCCACTCCTCGTCACCACGGTCAACCCCTAGTCAACTCCACGTCATAACATGTCGCCCATGAGATTTGAACTCAAGACCTCATGGATATGGGTGGAGAGAGTATCACCACTTTCCTACTTCTCATGTCCCGAAAGCTTGAAAAATCGAGAATATACAATTATCAAAAAAATTCAGCACTTTACATTGTTTGGTAAAATTTTCAAATGGTCATAGCTTTTGCAATACAAAATATTTTTGAACGTTTTTTTTTTTCATGGGTAGATGTTGTAATGAGTAATTTACTCCAATAAAAAAATTTGTCAAGAAATTTAAGAGTTTTTCTCTATTCAATTTAAAGTGTTATCAGAGTTAAAAAAAACATATAATAATTTATAAACCTTCATAACTTCTGCAATACAATAAATTTTTGATTGTTTTTTTTTTTTCATGGGTAGCTGTTGTAATGAGGAATGTACTCCAACAAAAAAAATTGAGAAATTTTTTGGGAGTTTTTCTCTATTCAATTTAAAGTGACAGTAGACTTAGGAAATCATATTGGAACGTTCAGAAGAAAATAAGTTAACCCGTCATCACGTTTTGCATTTGTTCATGAATGCAACTGAAAAAATATATATTTTTTGATTGAATGGATACCTCTATCATGTGTGGTCTTTTAGAATCTGTTGCAGTTATTTCAATGTGTTTACTGCCCGCCATGCTCATGTTCAATATTCTATTCAGTGATGATCATGCTTGCATAGTGCAACTCTAATGTTGCTATGGATTAACTTAGTACATATTAATTATGCATATACTGTAGTAACACCATTCCTCACAACATTTTGTTTACCTCCGGCCTCTTTCCTTCTTTTTAACCCTTAACCCCTAAATGCTCAAACGACCATTTTCTAGTCTTTTGCGTGAATCTAACAGGATGCCTGGAAAATAATATATGTTCTTGAAAAAATAAAGTATATTTTAAAATACTGCATCAAGTCTACTTTCCAACACAATCTGAATTATGTCAATTGGAGTTAAACTCCACCCAAGAGAATTTTTCAAACTAGATCACCTCAATATTGTCTTAGTGTTATAAAATTTGCAATTTGGCGAAAGTAATGATGTTCCCTCCATCATTTCTTTTTCTTTTTGTGAAGCTTACAATAGATAAACGAGCTTTAACCAATCAAGGTAAATTTTAAACTCTAAAAGTGAATATTATAATTTTTACAAATTTTCAAAGGGTAATGCTTTTAAATTCATTATAAAAAAATCTAAAGTTATTTTTGGAAGTTTGACTGTACAGATAATTTGTAGAGATGATACCCTACATTTTGTCTATTGAACCAAATTTCATCAAACATATGGAAGACTCATAGTATAACACATCTATGTTTTGTCCAATACCCTTTGGGCTTTTAGGGGTTAAAGGAACAAGGCTCCTTGAAGTGGCAGCTCGTAAGGCATCTAAAAATTTGCCCAATGCTGCCAAGAGCTCGAAATTAAAAAAATTAAAAACACCCGCAATGTTTGACTCTACACGTAATGTTGCATAGCAAATTTGGTAATTAATTTGAAATAACTATTGTGACTTTTTTCTAGAGTAGTTTTTATTTTATCTTAAATAATTCATATTCTAAAAAGATATGGCCAATTTTGAAACCCTTAAGAATGTTGTATACTAGGAAGATCAAGCTTAGAATAATTCTCTTTGAATGAGAATTAAGAAAGTGTACAAAATCTCAAAAAGCAGATACTTCAACATCAATATTTGTAAAGAGATTTAAAACTCAAATAATGAAATTAAATACTGCCATTTTTGCCAATTCTATTAGGCTATTTTCACCATGAATCTCTAGAAATAAAAATTCCCCTAAAATTCTATATGGTCAAGTAAGTCTATTTTTGCAAAGGCCTACAAGAATGAAAAAATGATGTTTTATACAATCCCTTTACATAATAAATACTAGAAGAATATAGCTTCCAAATTCCAACTCCAAATTTTGCTATATGGGTACTAAATAGTACTTCCAAATTATAAAATCCTATATGTGACATCACTTTGGAGGTACTATGGACCATAAAAGAAAACAAACCAGCCTTTTATATTCAAAGAATGTTATATACTGGTAACAAAAAAGACTCATTGATTATTCCTGTATTATATTGGCAACACCATTGACCTTTTTATCTGCAATATAAAAAGTTTGTGTAGGTGCTGTGGAACAAGTCGAGGAGATGGATGAAGCGGAGAATATGTTGCACGATGGAGTGTCTATAGAGATTGGAGACTTGGTTGAAGTTGGGGACAATTTCATGATCCCAGCAGTAGAGGAGAACGAGGATGGTGTGCAATTTTACATTCTCTAGTGTGTAGAATGTAGATGCTAGTATGTAAGCCTGGGAGCGGGGTGAACATGCTATTTGATTGGCACGTACGGGTCCAAACATAGCAAGGGAATGAACCTTAATTAGCTGAATACCAATCAACACATGGCACAACTTTTTGCACGTCCGATTTAGTAGGTCCACTTTATGAGGAGGGCAAATTCACTCTAGCATTACGATATGACATTAATCCCATGGTATGTATATTTTACATTTGTGTAATTAAACTTTTATTTGACTATGATTAGAAATTGACAGTGGTGTCTATAAATAGTTAATGTCATTGTAGAAACCCTGCAACATGTAACTCAAATATTTTACGTCTATTTTTTACAGTAATAATCTAAATATAACAATGATTAATGGCACACAATCATCGCACTACGTGGACAACCTAGGTGAAGATGGTAGCAATGGGAACACAAGTTGCACGGGAACTTACACGTTCGCCATTGATATTGAAACGTAGTAACCGTTACGCCCCTCCAGTAGCTAAATTTATAGCTACGTTTGATATAGCAAAACCTACGTTTTACTAAGGAGATTTATAGTGTACCCGCAATGTATTTAGCTAAGTTTTTACCATAGCTTCTAGTGTATTCACCTAGTAGTGATAGTATTCTTGGATATTTGAGAATATTTTCATCCAAGTTTTTTATATTATATTTGACACTCAGGTGATGGCTTGCTATAGGTACTCCCTCAAAAAATAGTGTGATTTTCAAGAAACATCTTTTTGGTAAGAAAAAACATTGGAAAATTACAAAAATTAGAGGGTGTCATAGGCACCATGGCTGCACCTATATACATGGTGTTAAAGTCGGAATTTCTAACACACATAAAATGAGTTAGACATAAGTCACACTATGTGAAACGCGTTAAAGTGGTACCCATATCAGGCCATTCCCCACTCACCTAGTTAGACACTCGACATTAGATGTTTAATACAACAAGTTGGAATAAAGTGTCAGATATGACTTGTAACCCTGCTACTCTGCTTTTACACACATGCTTTGAAAATGGAATGCCAAGAAGTCTAAGATAAACTTTGATTTTGGTAATTGGAAGAAAAAACAGTATTTCCAAGATTCTTGAATTTGTTCTTGCCATGATTCTCTACTTAAGAACTCTTGAATTGAGTGGTCTGACTTCCAAAGAATGGCGTTTGAGAAACTGACTCTGAATTTGAGGAAACCAAGATAGATTTCAAAATCTAATGAGGGCCAATGCACTTGCATGTTCTTTGCGCCCTCACACTCACTACCGGCCTAAGACCATATTTATTACATTTTAATGAACTAGTCTACATTGTCCTCTTGCCCAATTTGAAGCGGAGTTGTCCAAGGTGTGCATATTTGGGGTCATAGTCATAGTGTCACAAGTGTATTTTGGAGTCATAATATTTTGTGGTTTTTCATTTAATTATTTAGTTCCAGCCTCCACCTTCAATTAATGAATCACTTGGGGTCCATGTGGCAACTTCTGGGCACGTCTACGTGTAAAATACACCAAAACTATAAAAAATCACCAAAATGTACAATAATTTTGTGAACACCAACCTATCCTTCCATCTCCTCAAAAGGTTCAGTATACAAAAGCCTTGTTAAAACCCTAACAATCTTTAATCATCAAAAAAAAAATCTTCAATCTTCAACCAACAATCTTCAATCATTAGGAGAAATCTAGGGTCTCCAAAAGGCCCTGAGGTTTCTCACCTGCCAAAATTTTTGGAGTACACCCGTCACTTTTTGAGGCTGGCACCAATGGTACCACGACGTTGCCAGCATTGCGGAGAGAGTGGGTCGACCCAATCATTGTGAGGAAGCGCGTGTGTGCCTCGAGAGAAACGCTGTCGAGGCTGACAAGAATGCACTTGCGGCGCACAAAGCCCAAACACTTCTGAATGCTGGCATGAGCATTTGCATTTAAAGGTCACGCTTCAGTTCCAGCGAACTTACCGTTGTGCCAACGAACTTCCTTTCGAAGTTCAACTCTAAGTGGGCTGACAAGAACCTAATCTTCCATTTAGTAACTCACTCTGCCAAGATCCTTCATTGCTGGTGCAAAGCAGTAAATACAATGAGAGGGTCGTTCACCAAACATCGTCGACACGTCGGTGCCAACAAGGCCCCCGGTTGTCCACGCAATCCGCTTCCAACACTGTGAGTTCACACAATCAACTCTGTGGGCAGCGACGGAAACTCACATTTCTACCATCGAAAGGGCGTTTGGGCAGACAAGTCATCTTACCTGGGTTGTCTTACAGGGCCTTTTGGAGACCCCAAATTTCCCCTAATGGTTCTGAAAATCATAGCAGTTAGAACCATAAGAACACCTCCCAATTCACAGCAGGAACCCTAAAACTAGCAAGCATCAATCACAAGATCCCAGTTCCAGCACCTGCTCTCCCTGATCACCACGAATGCAGAAAATCGCAACAAAAGACGCTCGCCCGACCTAATTCCTTCTTCCAGATTTCGTTTCAACTTCATAAGGCCAAATTTCAACACTCCGAAGCTTAAATCACAAGATCAGGAGTTTGATTCCAAACATTGTAGTGTGACTCCACAATTGCACAAGCTTCAATCCAACCTCGTCCAATTGAAGCAAATCTGACCACAAACAAAACAAAACAACTGCGCAATAACGTACTAAACAGAGAAAAAAAACCTAACAAAACAGAAACTGCAAGAACTCCGAAAACACCGACAGTCGATCGCCGCAAAAGAGCCAGGGAAACATCGACATAGATGCCAGATTGCAATGCAAAGAACTATAAGAAGAAGTGATACCTCTTGGAATTGGCAGAAAACGCAGCTTTGTCGGACAGAGAGAAAAAAAAGGCAACAGAATGGAAACAGTAGAGCAGAGAAACAGACAGCGTGAGCAAGACAGACAAAGCGTGAGCAAGATAGACAGATCGTGAACAAGACAGACAGAGCCAGACCATCACCTTCAATTTTTATTTTTTCTTCCACATGGACCCCAGAATTATTTCCCCTCTTCGCAATTACCGGGCTGCGATTTTCGGCCACCCCGGACTGCCATTTTGGGGGTCATAGCGTACTCAACCACACTATCAGAGAATAGACCAGTCCTTAGGTATTTAGGGTTTAAGGTTTGAGAATGGTAGGGCCGTTGGATATAACTTAACCTTTAAACGTCAAAAAAGCCCGACGGGCCTTTTAGAAAGGAATATTTGAGAAAAAAGTAGTTTTTCTCAACCAAATCAAGAGAGAATTGGTGCATTGGAAAGCTACTGAAAAAGCGATTTAGATTCTTGATTTGCACCTCATTTGGGAGCTTGTAGAATCATCCACAAGCAATCAAAGTAGTCGGAGTGAACATGAGTTGAAGTTGGGCAGTAGAGGTCGTTTTTGAAAAAGTACCGCAGTGCAACAGTGCTGCAGGAGTGGCTGGCCAGCAGAGCCGTTTTTTCCACCAAAAATAAAATAAAATAAAATAAAATTCCTCCAAAAATTTAGATGCCTTCAAGGCTGCCCCACCCAGGCGCTCTTGACGTTTAAGGGTTAAATGGATTTGGTGAGTTGCCAATCTTGTGGGTTTGAGACTAGCTACACTAATTATGGCTATTAGTGTGTGTGACACTTATTGCAAAGACACACATTAATTTCGATACTTTGGGATTTACGGGGCTCAATTTTTTACTCTCTGACACTAATTGCTATTTATCCATGTGGGCGATTGCAAGCTATGGTTTACTAAGTGGGAGCTGCAGCTAGTGCTGCTAAAACCTGTGCAACTCATGCACTCATAGTGTAGTGTGCACCTCTCAACTTCCAATTAGATAAAAAATTCACCATCCAAAATAGGGTTTATGCTAATACTTCCACTTTAGTGATTTTTAAGTTTATTTTGAGACTCTGGACTTTACTCAACATCCATTTTTGTTTTTTTACCAACCAGAGGTAATTAGAGCCTTTTTACATAACCCTCATAGCTAGGTTTTATGAAAAATGTATTTCATATCCCACCTCTGAAATCGGACAATTATTTCATTTCCAATAAAAGATTCCAATTTTTTTTAAGTGCGTAAAAAAATAAAAAAACAAAAACATCATGAAGCAATTAATTAAAAAATAAATATGTGTATTACCCAAAAAAAATAAAATATGGTAGCTTTGTAAGCACTTGTAGTATGTTGCTATGACCCCAAAATTACAACACAGCTGGGACCGGAAAATGTGGCGGAAGACACGGAAAATGGAAAATTCCAAAGGGGTCCACGTGTCAAAAAAATTCAGAAGGAAGAGAATTTCTTAGGGGGTCCACGTGTCCACGAATGAAGGAGGGGACAGAGGAGACCCACCTTCATCTGCATCGATCGCAAGGCCATTGCTGTCGCTCTTTCGCAAAATACCCCGTCGATCGCAGGGGCCAAATTAAGGTTTGGTATCGCTCTCCTCGCGCTTGGACGCCGTGGTGGCGCAACTCAATACGAATTGGAGTTTGAGGAAATTAGGTCTAGGGTTTTGCGATTGTATTGTCGTGATTTTTACGCTTTCTCGGAGCCACCTCACGAGAATTGTTTCAATTTCGTTCAAAGTTGTTGCGAGTGAGCGCCTTCAGTTTTGTTCTTAGAGAGCAAGTGATGCAGAAGACTCGGCGAGAGAGAGATGAACGCAGAAGAGGGTTACAGAAAATGATGCAAGAAGACACGTACCTTACTGCGCTTGGCCATGGCGTCCAAGGCGAGCCCGAAGGCCAAGATATCGCAGAAGAAAGCGATAGCCAACACGGGCATTGACACTCTCGCCATGATGTCTTCGTTTCTCCCACCCGCTTCGTCTGTGCACTCTAACCAGACACCATGGAGCAGAAGTGGTTGCAACAACAGATTTGGGAGCAAAACAACATCGGGAGAAGCATTTTCACAGCCATCCAAGAGTTGAAGCAATAGTTACATTCCGCGAACTATGCTGCTTCTCCGTCGCCTTTTCTTTTCCGATGCTTTTTTAATTGTGGAATGGTATCGAGGTATGTTTGATGTTGTAGTTAAGGATCAAATTGGCCCATAACGAGAGTAATTCGGTTATCAGAATTGGAGTTTGAGGAAATTAGGTCTAGGATTTTGCGATTGTAATGTGGTAGTGAGGTGTATCGTCGTTTTGTTTTGTATCAGGTTTTAGCCTGCAGGATGGATAATAAATTATCCCGGACGTCACAAGTGTTCGCATTGGAGTATTATCTGCACGATTTGCCCTCTTCGTACAACTTGGTGTTGAAGGAGGCCCTTGGAGGTGGCCGGTTTTTGAAATAAATCCAATGCGTTCATGATGAGGGGCTTTTGCTTGTGAAGGTGTACTTCAAACGAGGCGAATCTCCTGACATGAAGGTTTTCACTGTAAGTAATCAGTGTTGAGCAGGGTCTCCGTCTTAATGGCGGTGTGTTGATGGCAAGGTCTTGAGTGTTGATGTACGATTTTTGTTGAGTGGAGAAGGCAACGATGTTTCTGAGTGTTGCGAGCGGAGGAGCTTTGAAGGTTTGAAGATATGAAGGTTTGAAGGTTTGGCTATTATGAGATCTACAGGTTTGCTATGATCCTGAGTTGTTGAAGTTTGTTGTGAAGTACGTTGAGAATTTCTGTGAAGGTGATATTGCGGATTTAGGGTTCACATGAGAATGAGAATGTTTCATGCTTCGTTTCATGTAAATAAGACTGTTTGTAAATGCCTCGTATGAAGATTTTGAAATGTTTCATTCGGTCTTGTGTTTTTTAGGGTTTTCAAAATACTTTCCACATCTGCAGCCTTGAATATATATATTTTTTAATTCAAATTTTGGGCTTATTTTTCAGTATTGGCAAAAAAATAAAAATTGACACGTGGCACTCCTAGAAGGGGGTCCATGTGGCAGCAAATCAAATAAGAATGAGGAAATTTAAATGTGAATGGCCCAAAATTGCATAGTGTGACACTATGTTGCTATAGATTTGTGAAGTTCAAATTTGACCCCCTTCTAGCATTTCCCATATTATAGGTGCATATAGGTGCACTTTTGACAAGCGACACGCTACCAAATTCAAGCAAAAATGATTACTTTGGATAGAAAGATTGAAATTTCGCAAACTTTATTGTGGTAGACATCTTAACTATGGAATTCTAGAAACAATGCAATTTGTTTTGTCACAAAATTCCATCCCAATATTTATTGGTGATTTTCCAAAGATTGAACAAGTGCAGCATTCCTACACCCGACACAAAAATTGGGTGACCGTAGCTTGGAATCACCCATGTCTTTAATCCCTCTTTGTATCAAAATTAGACTGTGTAAACTTGTTGAATATAAAAATGGAAGGGTATCAAATAATTTCATTTAAGGAAATTGATTTTTGTATGATTTTACATAGTGTGGTGAGAATTTACATACAATGAAGTCTAGAATTGGTACATATAAGCATGTATGTGAGAATTCTTTTAAAAATCCAACAAATTCTTTAAGAGCTAGATTTCAAATTCGTATGAGCTAATACTCTATTTTCTAATTACTAGAAAAAATAATTTAAACAAGTTGACCGGTCAAGAAACAACCTCTGCTGCCCAACTTCAACTCCTGTTCATTTAGATAACTTTGATTGTTTGTCAATGACTCCACAATCTCCCAAATGAGGCGCAAACTTGCAATCTAGATCACTTTTTCAGTAGCTTTCCAACGCACCAATCCTCGCTTGATTTGGTTCAAAAAATCTACTTTTTTCCTCAATTATTCCTTTATAACAAGCCCGTGGGGCTTGCTTTCGGACGTTTAAGGGTTAACCCTTAAACATCAAGAGGGCCTGAATGGGGCAGCCCGGAAGGAATCTAAATTTTTTTGGGAAAAAAATAAAATAAAAAAATAAAAAATAAAAAAAAATTATATATATATTTTTTGGCAAAAACGGCTCTGTAGTGCACTGCTGGCTAGCACTGTAGCACTGCGGCACTGCTAAACTTCAACTGCCCCAACCTCAAAACTTGTTCAATTTGATAACTTTGATTGCTTACCAACGATTCCACAATCTCTCAAATGAGGCGAAAATTTGGAATCTAGATCGCTTTTTCAGTAGCTTTCCAACGCAATAAGTCTCGCTTGATTTGGTTGAGAAATGAAACTTTTTCCTCAATTATTCCTTTATAACAAGCCCGTGGGGCTTGCTTTGACGTTTAAGGGTTAACCAAAAAGAAGCTCCCAAAGAGGAAACTCAGCTCAAACTCATGTTAGACTCGTTTTGAGTTGAAGAAAGTTCTAAAGCTGAGACTAAGCCGAGTTTCTAAATTCTCTAAAACAAGCACTTGACAGTATCTTAGCTGCGGGACCCTCAATTGCGAACAAGTTCCCCCAACCCTCAGTTGCTATTCAATTCGAGACCAAATTACTATGCACTGAGAATATGTGACAGTGGATCTTATTTTTAGTGACAAGACTCTTGTTTGACTCCTGTTGCATCCTCTTTTGTTTTCGGTTAACTCAGTTGTAGCAATTTGGTCAACACCGAATAGAGTGTAAATTAAAATACCTTTTAGGATCGGCGTACAACCGAATCAAAGTCCACGTAAGTATGAACTGTCAGCATGAATAATTGGTAATTTTAGTCTGCAACAATCCCGACTGTAACTGTCGGCATGCATGAATTGATAAAAGTCAAGCGCGCCGAGGCTCGATCTCCAGTTCTACCTTCATCCTCAAGGCTTCAAATAGTATGGGAATCTGTGCAAGATTCCAAGTCCTTGATTTGTGTCAAAAAGAATAACAAGTAATATGGTAACTCATTGGACTCTCCCTTTTGCTCCATTAATCGAAAGCTAGCAGCAAGCAAGTTGCCTCTCTAAGTTGCATTCCGAGCTTGCACTTCTATCCTTCTACATGCGTTAGTTTTCTCGAGTGCGGAGCGGGATCTTTAGAATTGGTTAATGCTGCTGGTACACAGAGGGGGATTTGTTGAAGTACGTGCAGACCGAGGATACAGAGTTTTATAAGACGACTTCTACGACTTATACAGACCGAGGATCTCTCAGACTTCAAGGCCTTGCCATACACAACCCAACAGGTGAGACCTCGGAAAAAACAATGGCTTGTTCTGAGTTTCTTTGGTTCCAGAGTAGTTATGTTTGATTATTACAACCAAACTGGTCTTGGATTCCAAACTGGCAGCTCTTGGTGTACCGCAAGCTTTCAGCTTCATTGTTGAGCAACATTTAGGAACCGTAATTAAGTAATTAATGTTGTTATAGCTACACCGATTATTGTGAGTCATAGAATTTTGTGTGAGAACCTCACACTTTACACGGAATCCTCACTACCCACTATGAGAATTCTCAATTATTGTGAGTCACACTTTGTTCTAATACCACAATTACTGTGAGAATACTGAATTATTGTGACTCGCAGTAACGGCAATAATCGGTGTGCTCCTCTAATGTTGCTAACAATAGTAACAAAAGTGGTAATGAGTGTATGATCCTAGTAGTGAACTGACGTTTACAAACTGGTAGAGAGGTTATGTTTAGGAAATCAACATATATATAACGTTGTGCACAGTTTCTTCTCCCTAGTTTGCAAAAATACATCTTTCCTTTCACTGTCTGGTCACTTAGTTCAGGATCGTGGGGCTATACTCAAAATTAGATTAGATTAGACTCTCTTTTTTTACAAGTTTATGTCTCCAATAAGAAATTTAATTTGTTTTCATGTATCATTAGACGTTTATACAGTTTTTGTATGAAGCTATGAAAGGTAGCACCAAAGGTAAACCTTGCTACCCATGTCCTAGAGGCTTGAATAGACAAACAAACTCTTTACTCATGATGGTCTTTGGGCCATCATGTATGAAATTATAATTGAGAGGAAAGGTTAGCTTTTCTAATTCAGTAAAGCCTGAGCTTTGGAAGAATTAACTTAGATCCATACCTTGGGAATTCAAAGCCCTCCAAAATTGATTAGGTAATGTGCAAGCAGTCTCTGGGTATGAGAAATAGCCTTGTCGTGCCACGGGAGTGGCTCGACGAGTTATTTTCATAACTAGAGGTTGCTTGCACATTACCGGAGATAACTTCAATGGTTGGATTTTGTTCAATCTTTTTCAATGATGATTTATCAAGGGTCACAAAATAAAGGCATCATAACTACAAAGTAGCCCTTGGTTATGGGAAACAACCTTGTCCTTCTTATCCAATGGTTGCTTGCCACCTCTACAATTGTGGGCTGCATTGACGTTATGATGAGGCATAACATTTAGTAGCCTTCACGCCCACTGTCTTTCCTTCATGCACTCTGCTCATCACCTTGAGCCTACACATATCCACTTAGCTACTGATGAAGTACTGTTGGGTGTGGAATATTCCACACCATCTATTGTAGAGCCAAGGCAGTGACAATGCATGGTTATCGGAGCACCCAATATACAAATGATCATGGCGCAGCTGAACTGCCAGAGGACTTGGGTCAGAGTAGTTATACATCCGTTGCTCTGAATCCATTGGAGGCTGCGAAGTTACACCTGTGGGAGGGTACAAAAAAGTTCAAAAGGTGTTCTTCAAGTACAGTTAAATCCTCCAGCCAAAAATTCTCACAAGCCCTTTCCGAAGTGGCCAATCGCGCGACCGTATTCACGGACCTGCATTTTCCTTACTCAAAGAAGCTGATGAGGAGTTTGCGAGATGACTTGAAATACACTGATGAGAACTTCAAGAAGAACTTCCAGAAGAAGATTGGAGGTACGTCAGCTATAATAATATAAGCATTTCTCTTTAGGGTGGATGTTCCTATGACTTCTAGATAGGGCATGGGTAGCAAGGTCTGCCCTTGGTGCCTCTACACGGTGGATGTCCCTATGACTGCTCATGTACCAATGATTGTGTACCAAAATTAATTAGGAACACTTATAGGAACTAGCAATGACATGATTCCATGTTTCTATGCTTGCTCACCAAAATCAATTACGAGCAACAATATAGGAACAATGAAATTAAACATTCTTTTGATCCATGTGCAAAAGGAAGCAAATTCAAATTACATGCACTTGTAAGAGTAACACGTTGTTGAGTAAAAACTTCTTAGAAGAGGCACCAAAGGCAAACCTCGCTACCCATGCCCTAGAGGCATTGATTTAGACAAACTCTCCATTTGTGTCAACGGTCTTAAAGGCCGTTGGCATTATTATCATGTTGAGTAAAAGTATAAAGTACATATATTGTGTTAAAAAGAAACAATTCCAGTGACGACCTTAGGTCAGAGCTGGTTTAGTATAAATTATTTCAAATTGGGTTTTGGTGACTAAAAGTTCCACTTGTAAGCCGGCGAGCTGCGAGCTGCAAGTTGTCATTCGAAAGTTCTATAGTAGGGTTTTCTATGATGTAACCTAACCTTTCACATCCTTGGATGGTCTTTACATGAGTGTTCCATTCCGTGTTCCATTCCGTCCTTGAAGACCATTATGTGAAGTAACGTAGCTTTTCACGTCTTTTCAATTTCATGGCCTTTCACTTCGACACTTCAACATTTCGACACTGGTGGTGCGGAGAGAAGCGAAGCGCTAGTTGATTATTTTTAATTTTAATTTTTAATATGAAATAAGGATGCACTGTAATAGTTGTGAGCAATAATAGGGACAACTACCCTATCTGGGTTGTAGATATCCCCGGTATGTTATGTCACTCTGCAAAGTGATTCTAGCTCAGGCTGTTGATCGATGCTTCATTGCAGATTTCAAGAAGTTGTCACAAAAACAAGCCACGAGGGTAGCGGTGTTACTAAAAGTCTACCGCATGCTGCGGGCAGATTTTGAGGATCTTCAGAATCGCGCGAGCACGATAATAGATTCCATACAAGCTGAGGCTGCACAGAAAAGCGTTGATTCTCGTGATGCTCACGAGGTACGTATTCTAATTTTACTTGAACCGTTTGCACTCAAGTCATAAGTTTGCTTGCAAGCACTACAAGGAAATTGGTCGCCTTCACACTGTTACTTTGAGTCATTCCAGAATTGGTGAGTGCTTTTGGTCACATAGGACAAGAGTTTTCCTCGATTTCAGTCAAGGAAAAGCTGATAAGAAGAGAGTTCGAGGATAAACATATAATATATTAATAATGTAGAGAGTATACAATGATGAGTGAACAAAGTTCATTTATACTATTTAGGTGAAGGGTTGTGTCCGGGCTTCACTCTATGAGAAGCTAAGGACTAAGTAATAGTCCTAATTAACAAAAGCGACAGGTTTGCTTGAAGTGAAACAAAGTGTATTAAGTACTTTTGTGTGGGAATGCAGAACGCACAGAGTGAGAAAGCAAGGTTCGATGAAGAGGCAAAAATATTTCATGCTAAGGCGCGAAAGTTGTGTAAAGAGAAAGGGAAGTGGGATGATCAGAAAGAAAGGTACGAGGAGCAGGCAATGACGTCCGAGTATGATGCCTACACAAAGCCGCTTCGCACTGCTATTTTGAGCCATTTCAGATATGGTGAGTGCTTTTGGTCACATAGGACAAGAGCTCCCTCGATTTCAGTCGGTGAAAAGCGAAGGGTTTGCTTGTAGTGTAGAGAGAAGTCTGTGCTACATGTTGCATCAGATTGTTGAATTCTCGGAACCATTATTATACTGTCAGGTTTGGAGGACGAAGCTACAAAGGCCAAACGGCATGCAGAAACAGCCACTGAAAAGGGAGAGGAGTGTGCAAGGAGTCGAAAGAAAGCCATAGAAGACGCAAAGAGAGTCAAAGCAAATGGAGAGAATGCCGTCAGAGAAGCAGAGCAAGCGATGCAAGAGGCCAGAAAATGTGACACAGCGACTGGACTGTACCAAAACGACATGACAGATTGCCTGTCACGATACATCAAAGCCATGGAAAAGGTTCTCGCCGGTCGACAGTCAGTCTTTGCTTGGTTTCCTTGCGCCATCTTAGTTGTCACTAAGTGACCAAATTGTGCCTATGTTTGTTATCTTTGATAAGTAAACCCTGAATCAGTGAAGAACTTTGATGAGAAAACTGCTTAAAAAAAACTTGTATGATCGAGGATTAAACGATCACCATGTAATTATGTGCTTGTTGTTACAGGTCTCTGAATTTTTCAGCTATCTAGAATCAGAACTAAAGAGATGTCATGAACTAGAGAGATGTCATGGAGAAGTGAACGCTGCAAGAACTACTCACTCCAACAGAGAGACAATCATTTCGATCCGCAGATACGTGGATGGGATTCTTAAAAGCTGTGATTTGTTTGAGACTTTTCAAACTGAAGTGCAAGTTTTTCTACCGATTCTGAGTGAGATCAATACAAAAGATTTGGTCACAGGCTGGTGTGCCAAGTGCGAGGCCAGCGGGAGGCTTCAGCCAGATGAGACTCGAGACATTCTGCACCGTCTTGGTCTGCAACATCAGGATCCTGAGAGGCAGCAATCCTCTGGTATTAACCAGATGCAGATATTACTTTTAAAGGCTACCCCAAAAATTTTCAAGCATCGTCTAATTTTTTTCTAACAATTAAATTTTTAGAAAAAATTAGTACTAGCTCCCTCTTCAACTAGGTTGACTTGTGCAGGACTGCAGGAACCAACATGAAGTATTTTCTAGGTGGAACTGTCCTTGCGAGTGTGCACAGATCATAATCATAATGTTCACCTAATAAAAGAATAACAAGTTTGTTGGAGGTAGTTCATCTAGCCACGTCTCAACATATTCTGTAGGAGTCAAAAATTCATACTCCTAAGTTATGCCATTTTATTAAAAAAAAAAAAATGAACAGTTTTTTTTTTTTTTTTTCTTTTTAACATTTTTGAATTTATAGTTATAAGTGTTATGTTTGTAAATTTAATTTTCAAATTATATGCAATTTTTATACATGTTTTAATAATTGTTAAAATTTCACTACTTCAATACTTCGTATTTGTTATTGTTTGAGCTACTCTTGGATCAACTGACACTAATGTAAAGAGGAATGAGCTTGTATTGTATGAACAGCGTGCTCATTAGATACAATCCAAATTCACTTTTGCACACTTATATTTAATTTGGTTCTGTCAAGCCTTGAAAATAGACTCTTGGCCCTCACCATTTTTTCATTTCAATGTACGTCTCTTTATGAATTCTTCTATAGCTAGGTATTGGACTCTTGGCTATCTTTTTGGACAAAGATTTGGACGATGTTTAATTTAAATGGTCTCAAAAGGTATTCATAACTAGGGTTGTTTTACTCGATCACTAGACAAAGTGTTGAACACAACGTTGAAGACATCCAGTAGACCCCTCTGTGTGAAAAAAGCATGTTCTTAGAATACACATAGAATTTTCTAGAATTTTCTTGGATATTCAGAAATGTTTCATCCAAGTTGTCTAACAGATTTAGCACTTGTCTAATTAGACAGTAGTTGTTAGACATCTAATACAATGTCAAAGTTGGAAAAATTTGCCAAATGTGACAACCATGTTCATAACAATGGGAAAATAATAGGATTTGTGGTGGTTAGGGTATTTTTAAATTGTGGCTTCTTTGACAATCATGTTGATACTATGATATAAAACTAAACTCCTTGGACCTGAAAAACACAATAGTTTATTACTAAAGGCTCACTTCCCAACCATAGAACTATTCACAAGAGGCAACAACAAAAAAAGCCTTTGCACATGGTTCTCCCCTATGCTTTTTTTATATACAAGTATCACAAGCCTATCCAAATATTTCGTTTTCAAATATAACTTTCCCTACTATGGAGTAATATGCTCAGGGAGGTCACTTCCAAATATTACGTAACAACGTGCAAACAAAAATTGGGTCCAAATAAATCTTTGAAGGTAAATTTTATAAATCATTTACATTAATATAGGATGCTCAAAATTGATTATAAGAATTAAAATGAGAATATTCTTAAAATATTACTAATTACAGTAATAATTACTTTTAATTTTTAGGGTACTTTTAAATACCCTTTGTTCACACGTGATACTCAAAAAATACAAAGAATGACCTCCCCGTGGTAATAAGTAAAAGGGCTCTCAATAATATAGAGGTGTATTTACAACACTCCCACACGACTCACATATCATTGAGTTCTACAATTCTCATACTATATGTTTAAAAATTATGTCAAGGTCCAAGAAGGGCTTTAGTCAAAATGTCAACTATTATATATCCTATGTCATCCATGTTTTCTCATATGTCATGCACTTTTTCCAGCATGAAATTTTTATAGTAGATTTTATAGGAGGTTAGTTTCATGCATGTGAGTCAATTAGAAAAGGGATGATTTGTGAAAATTTTATGCCTCATTTCATGTTGCAGTGATTCATCCAAAATTTTGAAGATCTTAGGTTGAAAGTACTCTTGAAAAAACCAACTCATAAAATTAAGCAGCCAAAAAATCTCCAAAAATCACTGCACTTACAGTATTACATTTCAACTCATCACAACAAATTTCATTCATAGATTGTGAATATCTTATTCGTCATAGGATACTATTAAGGTAGACATGCCAATGATCGCACATGCAATACTCAAATCTTTCCCTACAACAATGTAGAAACTTACACTGTCTCAAATTTTGAAAGATTGTGGGTATGTTAAGCTGGGCTTCACCTTGAAAGAAACACGCGCAATTTTTTTTTAACTTTTATTGCACGTCAAACACATTGGGTATGATTTTTAATGGAAAACTACTTGGAACCCTTCACCTCACGGCGTGAAGTGATTGAGCAGTACTTTACATTTCTATTGGAATTGTGCGGTGAAATTGTGTTGTCATTGGCATGTTTACAATGATTGGAATTGTGTGGTCATTGGAACTATGTAGTCATTGACATGTCTACTACATCTCCCTCGATCATAGGATACATAAAATACAAATTTCATCCACAAAAAATGCACAACTAGTGGGTATTCAATGGAAACGGCGGGTATTGATCCCGGTACCTCTCGCATGCAAAGCGAGGACTCTTCCATTTGAGCTGAAAACCCAAAATCCAGGGATTAAAAAGAGGCGAAAAACGCAAGCGTTACAAAAAAAGCCTCACGGCCAGGGCGCACAAGGTGACACCAAACAACCAACACAAGCAAAGCCACTAAGACTAAGAGGGAAAAAAAACCCGTCCAAAGATGACAAACAAATTCCAAGAAAATCCAAGAGGGTCATTAACAGTCTCAAGCCACAAGCAACTGAGCAAGTAGAAGAGACTAGTGAAAACAGGGAAAAACCCTAATCTGGTTCTGAAGGATAAGATCTAGTTGGACTACCATTACAATGACCAAAGTGAAAATTAGAACTACAAGGGGTGGGTTGCAAGCAAGGACTCCATTGCTGAGTTTGTTGACGCGCCTCCAGGGCTTGCGAAGAGAATTGCTCATTAACGCTGAGCATGTTGGGGATGCGGGGAAGTTGATCAACAGCAAGGTCATGAGTACGCATGAGAGAGGGATCAACATTGACTTGAGCTGTGAAATTTTTGTTGAAGGCAACAGTCTAGGGTTATTACTACTAGAAAATCCTATGACCAAATCAACAGGAAAACGTTGATTGCGGCTGTTGATTTGGTCGTATTGTCCCAGCCATTTTCCAACTGAAATTTGTTGTTATAGAATTGTTAATTTGGTCAAAATGATTTTATTTAAAAGATAAAAAAAAAAAATTCACTATAAAATATATGAAATCTGCCCAATTTTTTTCTACCATGCCCGAACATTATTTGGTTGCTCAAGAAAAAATGGCCGCCCGGTCGAACTACTAGGACTGCCTAAACTACAGTGGGGACCACCACCATATACCCGGGCTCCATCACCAGTGGCCGGATTGGAACACCAAACCTCCTAACTCCAAATCTTGCTCTATACCACCACTTCACATAGAAGTCTTAATGCAAGTTAATGAAATTTTGTAATAATTATAAAAGAATGTAACTATTGGCGATTTTTTTGCCATGTAAAAAAAACTTTTTTTCCAAATTCCTTTTTGCACTAGATTATGTAGGCATTTTTCTATACCTAGAAAAAGTTTCAAAAAATTTCGAATTCTTTTTTTGCCAAAATTGCGAAGGCTGTGAGTTGTTTTTTTATTTTTCAGCGGACTTTGGATGTTTTTAGTGATGTAAAAAAAACTTTTTCCCCAAATTTTTTTTTGCATTACATCATGCAAACATTTTTCTATACCTAGAAAAACTTTCAAAAAAATTTGAATTTTTTTTTCTACCAAAATCAGAAAGGCTATGAGCTGTTATATTTTTCACAAGACTTTGGATATTTTTAACGATGTCAAAAAAAACTTCTTTTCCAAAAGAATTGTTTGCACTACATTATACAGGCTTTTTTCTATATCTACAAAAACTTTAATTTTTTTTTTTTTTGATAAATTACTCAAATTGAATTTGAAGAAAGTCTGATTTTAAACTCAATTTAACCCGTAATGCTTTGAGAGATCATTCCTTGGTCAATGCTCCCTTTTATAAGTTGCCCGAGACCAAAATATTAAAAATTCATTTAAATTATAATGATTTTCTAATAGAGAATCAAGTATACTTTTGAATTCAATTTGAATTATACCAATCCAAGTTAAACTCCACCTAGAGGAACTTTTAAAAAAACAACACCTCTACATTGTTTTGTATTACAAATTTTACTATTTTGGAAAATTAATGTTGTTTATTTTAGTACATCTTTATTTTTTTGCTTCTATGATGAAAAGTACAATTATAACCAATAATACCAAATTTCGAATTCTAAAGATATAGAATGTAATTTTATTGAATTTTTAATGTTAATTGCTTCTAGATTCTATAAATGAAGATCTAAACATATTTCGGGAAATTAGACCATAAGGATATTTTTAAGAAGATTCTAAGAATATTCCCAAATATTCTTGAAGATTCCAAAATAATATGAACTATTTTGAAAAGATTCCAAAAGATTCTATTTTACAATATTAAAATATTTTTGATATTTTCCCTATTTATTGTATTACATCATTAAATTGATTGTTTTGCAACATTAGAAATTTGTTTTTGTTCAAAACTATGACACTCGTAGTACAAAAACACCCTTGAAAATAAGTAGATACAATGAACTTGTAGACTCTATTTTCAAAGAATTAATCTAAAATTTATATTTTTAAATCTAATTTTTAATGCTTTTGTAAAATTGACGCTTAGTAATGCACTTTTCAATATTTCTAAAATTTGTAAGTTATGAAATTTGTTGGATTTATGTTGATTCAATCACGATTTTTCTTATAGTGCCTATACCAACAAAAATTAGACGAACTTTTGTTGTTGCCTAACAGAAAGTTTAAAAATCAGCGAAAATGGTCATTACAGTGCACAAAACAACAAAATGTTGTTGATTTATTGTTGATTCAGTCGCCATTTTCTAGTAGTGCGTGAGGAGGAAGGAGCTCCACTTTTGTCATGGAGTTGCTCACCTCTAACCAACTGAGAAGGGGAGGGTTGCATACAAGGGCTCTATTGCTAAGTTTGTTGATGTGCCTCCAGGGCTTGCGAGGAGATTTGCACGTTGAGGCTGAACAAGTTAGGGACGCGGGGAAGCTGATCACTGGCGAGGTCGTGAGCTCGCATGAGAGAGAGATCGACATTGGCTTGAGAGGCAAAATTTTCGATGAAGGCCACAGTCTTGAAGAATGAGGAGGAAGGAGCTGCGCTTCCATCTTGGAGTTGCTCTCGCAAGTTTTGCAATTATTCGTGAGGCTAGTTCAAGTGTCGGAACGTGATAGAGAGGTCAGGCTTGTGAGGGAAGCCGTAAACATCCTAATAAGGTTCTTTGTGGCTCAAAGGAAGAGAGGAAGCGCCCATGTCTGAAGTAAACATGGTCCAAAATTCTACTTGAAGACGCAGTTCATCATGGTCTTAAAGATCTTCTGGTAAGCTCTAAACCTACAAATCAGGGTCTTTGAAGGGCCTATCACAAAATAACTGGTCCTGAGCTTTGTTGCTAGTTAACTCCTCTTCCGCTAAATTAAGTTCAAAGTCCACCTCTGCCTCCATTTCTTGAATGATTTGAGCTAGAATATCATCTACATTTTTGTCGATCTCCTGGGTAGTTTGTTCGTTGGATAGCGGTACTGGTAAGCGCGGAGAAGACAAGGGACCAGAAAAAATGGGTGGGGAATTCTTAGTATGAGAGATGGAGTTGCTTAGAGTAGAAAAAGGAGATTTGGGTTGAGAGAGGCCCGAACGAAAACTTTTATACCTATTAGCCAGATCTCAAAGTAGGAACTCCCTATGAGAGACTAGTTGCCAGTAAATCCCATTTTGGAATTTACAGAAGAGATCACCATAGGTCCAAGTGTGAAGAAACTCTACTTCTTTATGTAGTTGTTTCTTTGATTTATCTTTGGAATTAGATTTAGTCATTTCGTACCAAGCGCCCATCCCTGCTTGAACTGTGGTTTGCTACGCGCAAAAAAGGGCAATCCCTATATGGAATTCTCCATCTCTCAAGTCAAAAGAAACCTTCTGACACCAATAAACTAGATGCGGCTGCTTCTTAAAATCTCCCTAGGTATTTTGTCAATAATTGAAGGAGCTGCCTGAGCTCCCGGAACAAGGTTAGGTATAGGTTGTTGAAATAAAATAGTTTATTCTTGTTTTCCTGGCGGGTCGTAAATCCCAGTTAGTGCCACCCACCATCATGAGATGCGTGTAGGAAGTTTCACTATTTCCCTCATTTGCCAAACCTTGTCCCACACACCCGCCACTGAAAGGCAAGAATAAAATGTGTCTTCTGGTGTTTCTAGTGCATCTAGAATGCATAGATTGTAGATGCCCAATTAGTTCATCCTGGTCCTTCAAGCTGCTAAAGGGAACCTTCCTTGACATTGTTGACAAGTTAACCACAACATCATAGAATTTTTTTTTGGGCTCTTCCATTTGAGCTTCCACTACTAGAAAACCGTGATCAAATCAACAGAAAATCAACTAATTTATGTTGTTTGGGGCACTACAATGACAAATTTCATTGATTTTTGAACTTTTTGTAAAAACCAACAAATTGCTACCTACTTTCTATTGATTTGAATAGTGTGATGACCAAATCAACAAAAATTTAGGGAATCCAAAATCTTTTTAGAATCTTTGGAATCTTTGGAATCTTTTGCAATTTATGGACTCGACTTTGTACATCTATAAGATTTTGGAATGAAGGCCATATTCGTTATATTGAGACTTTTCGCAGTCTCATTTTTATCGTCGACTCGAGGATAAACCATTATAACTGTTGAGGTTTGCGACTATTCGGAAATTTGAGACTTTAATATATTAATATATATAAAAACCTTTGATTGCCCAAAGGTTACAGTCTCATCTTATTGTCGACTCGACGATAAATGACTATAATTGTTTTAGGGTTGAAGTCTCAAAATGACCATTTTGTCTCAATTTAACGAATAAGGCCTTAATGTTCTTATACCGTAGTAGTAGGGCAAGGTTAGCACATTGATGCCAAATAATTAATTAACCCTCGAAACCATGAGTCATGATTTCAAACCGTTTTCCACTTTTAAGTAGGCCCTCCTTGATACAATATTTGTTGAATACAATTATTGTACAAGATGTGAAATTTTTTATAAACTTATGTTTCACTATCAGATTAATGCCTAGGATTTTTTGATCAATTCAAGTTGCAATTAAAAAGTTATTTCTCAAAAAGTGATTTTTTTAGTTTTGAGCAATTTCGGGCACCCATGACAAATAGATTTAATTGGTTTGAAATTCTTTATACAAGCACTCAACAAGATTGTGAACATAATCTCCAAAGTTGAAAGGCATCAAAGCACACAATAATAACTTTCAAAACATTTAAAACATTTAAAACACCCTTATTTGGGCAACATTTAAAATACCATGGTTGAAGTTCTATGTACTCTTAATTTTTTTATAACTTAATCATTCACAATTCTTTTTTTTTTAAAAACTCAACAGATTTTGGCGACCATTTTGTCATAGTAAAATAACTTTTATCAAAAAACTTTGAACTTAAAAAAATTTGGAAAACCAATCTAACTATCATTTCTAAAAATTTGGTTGAGATTTCGAGCCTTCATTCACAACTTATAGACAAAATGCAAAGAGGGGTAGCAAGGAAAATTTTCTTTGATATTTTCAAACACTCTATCTGAATTTTGTCTATAACTTTTGAATGAAGGCTCAAAATCACAAACGGATTTTTAGAGATGGAATTTAACTTGATTTCTCAGTTTTTCTTAATTCAAAAAGTTTTGAAAAAATTATTTTACTATGCCAAAATGGTCTTCAAAATTTGCTGAGTTCCAAAACATCGAATTGTAAGTGTATATATAAGAAAAAAAATAATGCTTTATTTATTGAATTCTAATGGTGGTGAGTTGGTTAGAGTGTTGAGTCATCAAGTGTGAGGTTCCGAGTTCGAATCTAAATAGCAACCGTGGATGTACAGTTTGGCTGTCCGGAGGCACCGGGCAACCAAAAAAGAAATTTTGCTGCCCGATAATTTCGGGCAATGAAAGAAAAAAAAATTAATTTTTTTTTTATCATTTTATCATTTTTTATTTGACTAGATCAACAGAAAAAATCAACAGATTTCAGTTGATTATTGTCTAGTACAACGCGCCCGAAACAACATTAAATATCAATGCTTCTCTGTTGATTTGGACGCTGAATTTTCTAGTGGTATCATTCACTTGCATGAATGTTTCTATGTGCTGTGGTCCTGGGGGATGCACTACAATATCCTGTATGGAACTGCGTGAGTGAACAAAAAGGCTATTACTTGTGGGGTGGGCTTACAAAATATACATAAGCTTAGGGTATTACTTTGTTCAATTTTGTAAATATACATAGCCCATTTTTAATGTGATAAAAGTTGTAAATTTACATATAGGGGTGCATTCACAATATAACGAGCTAATCCCGCCCAAATCTAACGACTCTTGATGAATGCTTAGAAAATTATATCTTCAATTTATGTAGATTTCAGAAAAATTTAAGGACATTTTGTAACATATTATGAACATTTTAGCACATTTTAGTTGTTACTAACGACTACAACCACATTTTAGTCGTTTTGGAGTACCAACAACTTCTCAAGCATCGTCAAACTTTAGTATATTATAGAATGACATATAATATATGTAGTTACTAATTTATATTGCATTATCAATTCAAATGATGAGATTATTGCTTAATAATCCGTTAAATTAATCAGTGGTTACAGTTTCCTTGGCTCGTTATACTGTGAATGTACCCATAGGGCCATTCATTCAAACTTGGTATTTAGGAAGGGTTTATAGAATGTGTAGAAAAATCACTAATGGATGGGTTGAATATAGAGAACCAATTGATTTGTTGGATCGACCATCTCATATGAAGATTAGATTGTATTGGTACAAAAAAGATCATGGATCACTATGGACTTATGACTTGACAGATCATATCATGGTAGACTTAGAAACTATTATTGCACTAGCTTCAGTAACTTTTGTAGTAAGAAAAAACTTGTATGAGTTAAATCCTAAAGACAAAAAAAATGTTCAATGATTTTATCAATGATAAATAAATACCTTTGTAGTAAAAAAAATCTAGACCACACAAAATTTTATTGGAACACTTGACTTACAAAAAATAAACCTCCATGGCAAATCCATGGTTTGTGAAAGCCCATGGATGCAGCCAGCATGTCATCCTCGTGGCCGAGGAACACCAACAGACCACCACACGGAAATATATTCAAACACTTGAATTACAGAAACAATACATCCGTGGAAAAACCAAGGTTATTGACAACCCTTGGGTGCAGCCAGCATGTCATCCTCCTGGCCGAGGACGACCTGTAGTCCCTTGAACTCAAAAATTATTCAAGCACTTGACTTGCAATAACAACACATCCGTGGTAAATCCATGGTTCGTGAAAGCCAATGGATACAGCCAAAATGTCATCCTCGTGGCCGAGGACGTCGAGAAGCCGCCCACATACAAAAATATTAACACACTTGACTCACCAAAAATAACCTCCTTGGAAATTCCAAGACTCGTGACAGCCCATGGATGCAGCCAGCATGTCATTCTCGTGGCCGAGGACGACCAACAGCCCCCCACATACAAAAAAATTCAAACATTTGACTTACGAAAATTAATCCTCCGTGGAATATCCAAGGTTCGTGACAGCCCTTGGGTGCCGCTAGCATGTCATCCTCGTGGCCGAAGACGTCCAACTGACCCCCATACACAAAATTACTTAAACACTTGACTTACAAAAAATTAACCACCATGGCAAATCCATGGTTCGTGAAAGTCTTTGGGTGCAGCCAGCATGTCTTCCTCGTGAACGAGGACGTCCAACTGACCCCCATATACAAAATTATTTAAACACTTGACTTACATAAAATAAACCTCCATGGTAAATCCATGGTTTCTAAAAGCCTTTGGGTGCAGCCAGCATGTCTTCCTCGTGGTCGAGGACGACCAGCAGCCCCCCACATACAAAAATATTCAAACACTTGACTTACGAAAATTAATCCTCCTTGGAATATCCAAGGTTCAAGTCAGCCCATGGCTGCAGCCAGCATGTCATCCTCGTGGCCGAGGACGACCAACAGCCCACCACACAAAATTTTATTTAAACACTTGACTTACAAAAAATAAACCTCCATGGCAAATCTATGGTTCGTGAAAGCCCATGGATGCAGCCAGCATGTCATCCTCGTGGCCGAGGAACACCAATAGACCACTACACGGAAATATATTCAAACACTTGAATTACAGAAACAATACATCCGTGGAAAAACCAAGGTTATTGACAACCCTTGGGTGCAGCCAGCATATCATCCTCCTGGCCGAGGACGACCTGTAGTCCCTTGAACTCAAAAATTATTCAAGCACTTGACTTGCAATGTTAGAAGTACATTTACCGTGTTAATAATTCATATTAGAACATGTGTTAGTTATGTACTTTGACAAAGTTGTTAGTTAACAACTTGTAGGCGGCGTAGCCGTAGTTGCCGTAGTAGCCGTCATAATCGTCATAGCCGTTATGGCGGTAATAGCCGTAGTCTTGTAGGTAATTGACTACGTGTGTTCACACTTGGTGTGAATGGTCTAAGTCACTTAGACCATTGTATAAGAGCTCGGGGGTGAGGCTCTTGATTATATCTTGATCATACCTCTACGGTTGGGTGGAGAGCTCCAATTTCATTTGCATTAGTAAAACTCCTATCTTCATAAACACCTCTTGTTTTTCTACATGCAATAACAACACATCCGTGGTAAATCCATGGTTCGTGAAAGCCAATGGATGCAGCTAGAATGTCATCCTCGTGGCCGAGGACGTCGAGAAGCCGCCTACATACAGAAATATTAACACACTTGACTCACCAAAAATAACCTCCCTGGAAATTCCAAGACTCGTGACAGCCCATGGATGCAGCCAGCATGTCATCCTCCTGGCCGAGGACGACCTGCAGTCCCTCGAACTCAAAAATTATTCAAGCACTTGACTTGCAATCGCAACACATCCGTGGTAAATCCATGGTTTGTGAAAGCCAATGGATGCAGCCAGAATGTCATCCTCGTGGTCGAGGACGTCGAGAAGCCGCCCACATACAAAAATATTAACACACTTGACTCACCAAAAATAACCTCCCTGGAAATTCCAAGACTCGTGACAGCCCATGGATGTAGCCAGTATTTCATCCTCGTGGCCGAGGACGACCAACAGTCCCCCACATACAAAAATATTCAAACACTTGACTTACGAAAATTAATCCTCCCTGGAATATCCAAGGTTCGTGACAGCCCTTGGGTGCCGCTAGCATGTCTTCCTTGTGGCCGAGGACGACCATGGCCGAGGACGACCATGGCCGAGGACGACCATGGCCGAGGACGACCATGGCCGAGGACGACCATGGCCGAGGACGACCATGGCCGAGGACGACCATGGCCGAGGACGACCATGGCCGAGGACGACCACAAAAAATAAACCATCATTATCGTGGCCGAGGACAACCAACAGCCTCCCACAGTCAAAATTATTTAAACACTTGACATACAAAAGAAACCTCCATGGTAAATCCGTGGATCGTGGCAGCCCATGGACAAAGCAAGCATGTCATCCTTGTGGCCGAGGAACACCAACAGCCCACCACACAGAAAAATATTCAAACACTTGACTTACAAATACAACACATCCGTGGAATATCCAAGGTTCTTGACTGCCCTGGGGTGCAGCCAGAATGTCATCCTCCTGGCCGAGGACGAACTACAGTCCCACACACTCAAAAAATATTCAAGCACTTGATTCTCAGTCCTGATTCTCAGTTTCATTACCTGAGTCTCATTTTCATTACAAACCGCCGGCGGTGTGTCCTGCTCATCATTTTCCTGCTCTCCTTCCTGGGTCGAGCCATCGCCATCGCCATAGCTGCCCTGGTCCTCAGTTGCTTGCGCGCTCCCAAAGTGCCGGTCGTCTCCCTTTGCCTCCTCGGACTCGTCCTCGCGGTGGGCTTCGTCCTCCGCATCCTGGGCATCGCTATCGCGGTGGGCTTCGTCCTCCGCATCCTGGGCATCGTCATTGCAGTGGGCTTCGTCCTCCGCCTCCTGGGAATCGTCCTCGCAGTGGGCTTCGTCCTCCGCCTCCTGGGAATCGTCCTCGCGGTGGGCTTCGTCCTCCGCCTCCTGGGCATCGTCCTCGCCTTCCCCGGATTCGTCCTCGCCATTAGTCTGCTTGGCATTAACCTCCGACTCATGCAACTCGTCCTCGCCATTAAGATCTACCGATGGTCCCTCAAGTATAGTCGTTCTCATCTTCTTAGTTTTGAAAGTTCCGACCTACATTGTTTAAACGTCTACTATATATTCGACGTGGAAGTGCCGGCACAGCCTACTACATTATCAATTTAACTCCACAGTAAGTCCTAACTTTCCAATCTACTAGGGTACGGGTCACACACCACACCGCCCGCTGCCTTACTACGCCCAAACCCGATGACCTACGGCGCCCGAAGCCGCTAAACCCAGTTACATCCTCGGTTCCATGGATGCCCCGTTGCCTCTACTGGCTCCTTTGCTTCTACTGGCCCCATTGCCTCTACTGGCCCCTAAACTCCTTACATCCTCGGTTCCATGGATGCATTGGTACCATTGATGTATCCTTGGTTCCATGAATGCATCCTCGGTTCCATGGATGTATCCTCGGTTCCATAGACATCAATTTCAACCGTAAAATTTAGTTTACCTTAAGTGGAAGGCATGGCCAGCAGGATTTAATTTCTCATGAATATGCCGAAAAAGATATGAATTCATTAAGTAGTTGGTCGGAAACATCAACTACAGAGTCAACGAATTATTGTACACAAAAAATTATGAAAACGTCCAGTCGCAAAAAAAAATGTTACTTTTTAATAGCTGAATTTTTAATAATTAGTTTTGATATTGCCGACCTACATTGTTTAAATGTCTACTATATATTCGACATGGAAGTGCCAACACTGCCTACTACGTTATCAAATTAACTCCACAGTAAGTCCTAACTTTCCAATCTTCAAGGTTTGGCAAATTGGAATTATAGATATGAAGCTCTACACGATTCGACTACGACCAAGCTTCACAAGACACTTCGAACATTCATCGATTTCCAACTCCACCCATTTACCTCCATAAGTTGGCCACCATTCTTGATTTCCATATCGTCATCTGCAATCTTGAAATGATCCTTACTATAGTTGTTGTCAAGCTAGGACCGAACGTTCATATTTGAACGACTGCTACGATCGCCTTGCCTCTTTCTTCGCTGTTGATCAGACATTAGATCGACTCCACTACTAGAAAATATGTGTCCAAAACAACAAAAAATCAACAGAGAATTGTTGATAATGGGAGTTGATTTGGACAAGTTGATCTGGACATCTTTCAACAGAGATATGTTGTTTGATTTTTGTTGTTTTGGTCAAAAAAATTCAACTACACAAAAATAATAATTCTACTACCCGAAATAAAAATTTCAGCTTCCCATATCATAATTTTCCGGCTGCCCGGACGAAATTTTTTGGCTGCTCGGACGAAAATTTCAACTGCCCGAAAAAAATTCCCGCTGCCCGGGCGGTAGTTTTCAACTACCCGGGCCCTAATATCCAAGTGCCCGAGCCACAATTTCGGGTTGCCAAGACTACCATATCCTAAATCTCCACCCACCGGGTTTGATCACGAGACCTCCTACATGATGACTACAAGATCTTACCAACACACCATTGGTGAGTTGCTTTGTGCCACAACCGGTTACTTATTGTTACTTATAAATGCCGACATCAAAAATTTGGACTTTTGACAATTTCAGTAAACTTTAAAGGCTTGTTTCTCCTTCATACGGTGTCCGATTTTAATAAAAATTATTGGAAAAGTTGCGTTTTAAAGTCTAGTATTAGTGGTAAATTTTTTACTTTGATCCAATATGTTGTGAAGTTTTTATAGACATTTTAGTAGAAGGGGGTTCAACATAAAATAACTTTTGTCTTTGATACCCAAAAAATATGTTTTTAGAAAATTTTAATTTTTTATATAGATATAGAAAAAAGCCTGCCTAATCCACTTCAAAAAAAAATTTGAAAAAAAAAAAGTTTTTGACATCGCTAAAAATATCCAAAGTCTGTTGTGGAAAAAAAAACAGCTCCCAGCCATCAAAATTTCGTCGAAAAAAAAATATTTTTGAAATTTCATAACTTTTTTTACATATAGAAAAAAGTTTGCCTGATCCACTTCAAAAAGGAAAATTGAAAAAAAAAAAATTTTGACATCGCTAAAAATATCCAAAGTCTGTTGTGGAAAAAAAAAAACAGCTCCCAGCCATCAAAATTTCGTCGAAAAAAAATATTTTTGGAATTTTTTGAAACTTTTTGTACATATAGAAAAAAGCCTGCCTAATCCATTACAAAAAGAAAAATTGAAAAATAATAATTTTTGACATCGCTAAAAATATCCAAAGTCTGCTGTGGAAAAAAAACAGCTCCCAGCCATCATAATTTAGTCGAAAAAAATATATTTTTTGAATTTTCCGAAACTTTTTCTAGGTACAGAAAAAAGCCTGCCCGATACAATGCAAAAAAAAATTTGAAGAAAAAAATGTTTTTGACATCGCTAAAAATATCCGAAGTCTACTGTAGAAAAAAAAACAACTCCCAGCCATCAAAATTTCGTTGAAAAAAAAATATTTCTGGAATTTGTTGAAACTTTTTGTAAGTACAAATAAAAGCCTACCTGATCCAGTCCCAAAAAAAATTTGAAAAAACATTTTTTTTGTTATTTTTGTAAATAAAATTAATTTGAAATTTTTATAAATTTTTAATAAAATAATAATATTAAGTATTACTAAAATGTTTAAAAAATGTTTTTATAATGCTCAAAAATTATTTTAAAATTATTTTATTTTATTTTTATTTTGTTTTATATTAAGAATATATTAAAAATATATTAAAGAATTATTATCCAACCGGATGTGGCCGATATGCTGCCAGAGATCCACATGAGATTTTATTTTTTATTTTTTATTTTATTTTTTATTTTATTTTATTAATTTATATGCATGAGAATTTGCGGTTTTGATGAGGCTTTAGATTTCCTCTAATGTTACAGAAAGTTAAAAATTTGTGAAAAAAGCACTTATAGTGCACAAATCAACAGAAATCAATGAAAAAGGCACTTCCAGTGCACGGACCAACAAAAATCAGGCGACTTCTGTTGTTGCATTTACAGAAAGTTAGAAATCAGTGAAAAACGCACTTACAGTGCACGGACCAACAGAAATGAGTTGATTTTCTGTTGATTTGGTCGTGATTTTCTAGTAGTGCTTTGTCTAAAGGCAAAGTTTCTCCTAATTCTGTGCGCTCTTGGTCCTCTTCAATTCCCTCGTCAATTGAACCTAGCGTTAGTTTGTTGATGCTACGATGCTTTCTACTCTTTAGTCCTACGTCGTCAACATCCACCTCAGGTTGCTTTCTAGGAGTACCTGGAAGCAAGCTCTCGTGCTTCAACTTCCTGGCTTCCTTCCTTCGCTTTGCCTTGCTGCCACTAAAGTCCGTCTGACCACGTCTCCTCTTCTTCTTTGGTCGTGTTTATGACCATATTTCTATACTGACACATTTCAAAAAGTTCTGCAATTCCTACATCATAAGAGATCGGCGAATTCTTAATATAACCCCTTTTTCTAAACAAGACTGTCCTCAATTGAATGTTTGCAAATTAAGATAATGCTTAGTTGGGGTGCTGAGAATTTCAGCTGCATCCTTAACTTGGTGTTTGGACTACAATGATTGTGTCAGTGATGACCGCATTCATCAACATTAGTTCTCAGAACTATTGATTCCAACATCATCCAAGCATCCACAATTCAGTATTTTATTGTCACAACCTTCCAGTCTGAACAATACTCGTATTCTTCGTTCTAGGCGATCTTTGTCATGGCATCCACTACTATATCTGAGCTCTCTTTGCAAGCTGCAATCCTTTCAGCGTATGGATCAAATGCTCCTGTTTCATTCCCAGTGAATGGCGAGGGAGTTGCAGTTGTGTCTAGTAAACATCTCAGTATGAGATTTCATTTTGACGAATCGAGTCTATATGTCGAGAAGCACGTCTTTGATGATTCTAATCAGTCATCCCCGTCTCACACAGTTATTCAGCAGCCACACCAGAGCCCGACTCAAAGTCTAGTGTGGGAGCTTGGGCCTGGAAAGTATGATGTCTACGGTCTCCCTATGACGATGGACAAAGGTAGACCAAATCAGTCATCCACATGCACAATCCATACTCCTCTTCTTAGAAATGTCAAAGTTGAGCATGATGCAGATGTGGAATTCACTCCCATATTCGGATCATCCACTTCGGTCAAGCTTGAGTCGGAACCAACTTCGTACATTGCTCTCTCGAGTGATTCGTCTGATACTGAGACGGTCACTGAACGTCCTCCTATTCACAATCTTAGCTCTCCGTCATCAAAGTCTTATGCCACTCATAGTTTTGAATCAGCCGCTGCCTCATAGTCTTGAATCCATCAACTTGAACGAGATTCCATGTCCCTCTCCCTCTGCCAAGACACTCACCGTTGCAAGTATCTTACCCAAGCTAAAGAAACTAGCTACCCTACCTGGAAAGAAGAACGTGCTCAAGAAACTTGATTACGACACGATCACGACGATCAAGGTGGACTATCTTCTTCCCAAATTCGATGGTGACGTGGTGTACGAGTTTCCTGCCGCCTTGCTTCACACGTCTCACACAACCGCAAAAACTATGCATAGAATGGATAAGAGGTACGATGGCCATGTGTGGACTAGAACTACGACAACTAATATTTCCAATCCATTGGGCTTGTCGTTCCGATTCTCGATCTGTGTAGGCCACTTGGAGTGTCGCAACGAGGAGTGCGAGTATTTGAAGCGTGCACACCGCACATCTCCATTAAATGATACGGAGTTTGAAGGCTGTACGTGGAGGCCATTCATGGTGGAGGAGTCGCCTCCAAAGGACTCCACTTTGGTCTGCAAGGTCTGCAAAGAGCCTCCCACATGCGTGAACAGCTGTGATGCTAAAATATACTACGTCCATGGTGGGCCGAACGTCACAAGGGCTTGCATTCATCTTGGACATCACAAGCACCCGGTGAAGGTTGGAGACTACCGAGATACCAAGTCCAAGATCAACACAATCATCGGGGAGCAAATCCAGAGAACACCATCCGCAACCAAGAGTGCAATCGTTTTTGAGGCCATCAAGGAACTTTTAGGTGAGTTTCTTCTACGCTCTAAAGACAAACAACCCAAAACTCTTAGTTTGGAAGATCTCGTGCCGGTTCTGGATAGGTTCAAAGACATGGGCTCTCCCAGCATTAGAAATAAAGTTGTCACATTCAGATACCTAAGGAGGTATGGTGTCATGGACAATATCACCAAACTTAGAGGACTCAGTAATTGGGCGTTCGTCTAAAAGAACATGTTCCCTGGACAAGGTGAGGATTCTGACAAGGTCTTCATTTTTAAAATGTCCGAGATGGGTCCGGGTAGTGGTGTGGATTTGGTCAAGAGGATGCAAACGGGAGGAGATCTTGAGAACTGCTGGATCATGTTTGACCATGTCAAACGCGTGAAACATTGGACTACGATGGGTTGCCATGTTTACGACTCTACGTATTGTCGTGTCATGACCATTGTATGCTGTGACATGCAATTGGAAGACACAGATGCTCAGATTGTCTTTTGGAAGAACCTGAATGTTGTCATGGAGAGACATGACATTCCCAACCCACAATTCATGGGATTCATGGCGAATAGTGCACAAGCCAATTGGAATGCACTGAGGATCATTTACGGAAATGGGAATCCGAAAGATCCAATGGTGGATCGGGAGAGGACGTGCTACTTTCGTTGGTCTCAATCCTTCGAGAAGTATAACAAGCAGTACATCGCCGAAGAATTTCGAGAACAGCACAAGCGCCTTTGCATGCAGTATAGAGATTCCACGACCATGGCTGAGGCGGATATGAGATACCTAGCCATCAGGGCTTGGTGGCTGTCTTCTGGAGCTGCATTCGAGACATTGTTGAGACACTTGGATCTTTGGCTAGCCTTCTGGCACTTCCGATATCGACAATGGGGTGGCTGCATGCAGTTCGTGAGTACACTCTCCTCCTACTGTCTCTTTCCAAAGCTGTGCTTTCTAATATTTTCAACTGACATTCATTTTAATGGACTTCTACAGAATCTTGACGAAGAGGCCTTAGCAGACATGCCGTCCTGCAACCTTGCCGAGACTATGCACAACAAGTGGCTTCAAGCGTCTGGCAACAGAGGTAATGACCTCTACGTTGCTACTGTCGACGACTACATACGCGCGTTTATGCAGGTAGTGGCATACTACCAATTCCTAAAGGGAGACGTTAGAGGATCCGGTCCCTGCAAGAACGAGCTCAAACTAAGAAATGCACAACGGCGTGCCAGAAGCACAGGCAACCCTAGAGTGCTCAAGGAGGCAATGCTGGATATGCCCGGAGCTGATGAGTTTTGCATTCGTGATCCTCACCTGGAAGGAGAGGAGGTATTCGGCTCAACCAAGCGCAAGCCGGACCTGCTGCTTGGAGATGACAGTGAGTTCCGTCGGCCGGATACAGTGAACTACTCTCGCCCCCGAGCATTGAAGCGAGCTCTCTAGAGTAGCCTCTCTACCAGTAATAGCCGAGGAGAAAGAATCCGGAGCTTCAGAGGTCATCGCATCTCTCGTGATTCCATCCTCACCACCTGTCCTGGAAGGTGGTATTCAGCATGTTACCGCGGTCCAAGAATCCACTGTGAACGAGCGACTTTGGCACATTGCTCGGCTCTCCAAAATATGTGCCAAGTTGTGTTGGGCAATGAGAGCAGTAACTAAGAAAAAGTGCGTAGCCAGAATTGTCCGGAATTCGACTAGCACCCCCGCTCCAACATACACCAGTGAATGGCTGAACGTGAGGTTGGGCAGGGAGACGACGGTTCAATTCTTCTTTTGCCCTGATGACATAGAGAGGTGCGTGAAGGGCACTCAACGCACGTGGGTGACCCACTTTTCGCCCACGGAACCAAGGCCGCCAATTCCTGATGTGTGGCCCGTGAAGCTAGGAACAAACCTCAAGCTCAAGGAGATTCAAGCGTTCGAAGCTGCAGGATTTCAGCTCCCACAAAAAATTCAAGTGTCTCCTAGGAGGCTATTTTCTAATGCACCTCTGCCTTCAGATATGTCCACTGTCCCAGTGCCAAGTGATGCAGACCGGTATCCAGGAAAGCGGAAGTCCAAGAAAGTTCGCCGTCAAGCCAACGTTCCCACCTCCAAGCAGTGTCTCAGCATCGATTCCTCCAAGATTTTGAAGGCCAGAATCGACAGCGTTACGATGGTACCGCACCCAGGCTATGGGTGCATCATTGCTCTGGACTCTGGAACTCCACCTGCTGTGACACAATACCAGATTACAGTGAGCTCGGAACCTGCATGCACCTGTCCTGCATTCAAACAAACCATGGTCAAGTTCGGTAAGAAAGGTGGCTATTTTAGCTATTGCAAGCACATTTATTACGTCTTCGTAAAGGTGTGCAAGCGTGACCCCAACGTCGACCTATTCATGCATGCCCCGACTTTCAGCTTCAACGAAATTAAGCTCCTGCTCGAAAGTGGAATATTGACCCGATCTAACTCATAGGCATTTTATTTAGTATATGGACGAAGTCTACATTTGATTATCAACAGTCATAGGTGGACTTTTCTCCGGGTATTAATGATAATCATTGATCTCTAAGTAATATATTAATCTTGAGTTTGCGCATTTTAAACGGGTGCCCTCTGCTTGTTTTAGCCTGCTTGTGCGTCTCAATCTTTGTGCAAACCACCTTATAGAACTCATGTATGGACAGGCTTCCATGTTTTTCAACCTCGGATCCTTCAATGCCTTAGGTTCCTCTTTGCCGTGGTTCCCTGGTCGGTTTGTTTGCCGTGGTACTATGGTCTGTTTGGTTCGAAGTCCTGGGTTCCATGGATGCACGACTAGGATGGACTGGTGCTCGTGGCCGAGGACGACCAGCAGGCCCCCAAACTCAAAAATATTCAAACGTTTGACTTACAAATAAAAAAACCCCGCGGTAAATCCAAGGTTTGTGACGGCCCATGGGTGCAGCCAGCTCGACATGCTCGTGGCCGAGGACGACCAGCAGCCCCCCAAACTCAAAAATATTCAAACGTTTGACTTACAGATAAAAAAAACCCCGCGGTAAATCCAAGGTTTGTGACGGCCCATGGGTGCAGCCAGCTCGACATGCTCGTGGCCAAGGATGACCAGCAGCCCCCCAAACTCAAAAATATTCAAACGTTTGACTTACAGATAAAAAAAACCCCGTGGTAAATCCAAGGTTTGTGACGGCCCATGGGTGCAGCTAGCTTGACATGCTCGTGGCCGAGGACGACCAACAGCCCCCCAAACTCAAAAATATTCAAACGCTTGACTTACAGAAAAAAAAACCCCGCGGTAAAAGCCCTCAGTGGATTAAAAGCCTCCTTGGTAACTCCAAAGTTCATGACAGCCCATGGATGCAGCCAGCATGTCATCCTCGTGGCCGAAGACGACCAACAGCCCCTCCACAGTCAAAATTATTTAAACACTTGACATACAAAAGAAACCTCCATGGTAAATCCGTGGATCGTGGCAGCCCATGGACAAGCAAGCATGTCATCCTCGTGGCCGAGGAACACCAACAGCCCCCCACACACAAAAGTATTCAAACACTTGACTTACAATAAAAGACCTCCGTGGTAAATTTAAGGGTCGTGACAGCCCTTGGATGCAGCCAGCAGGTCATCCTCGTGGCCGAGGACGAGTAGCACCCCCCCCCCCCCCCCCCACACACAGAAATATTTATACACCAGACTCACAACCAAAAAACCTTTGTGGTAAATCCAAGGTTCGTGACAGCCCTTGTGTTTTGTTTGCCATGGTTCCATGGTCTGCTTGGTTCGAGAACCGGGAGGGTCGGATAGGGGTCGGGGCCGGGGATAGGGGTCCGGGACAGGGGTCGGATAGAAGTCGGGGTCGGGGTCAATTAGAGTTCGGGGCCGGGGCCGGATAGGGGTTGGTTTTGAGACCACATTCCAGAGGTGCGGGTTCTAGAAACAGTTTGTTGTTGCCATGTCAATCCTCGGTGTCATGGTTGCCCTGGGGTCAATTGTTCCATGGCTCCATAGCTCAAGTGGTTCGAGAACCGGGAGGGTCAGATAGTTGTCATGGGGCCGAGACCACTCTCCAGGGGTGCGGGTTTTGGAATCAGTATGTTGCTGCCCTGTCAATCCCCGGTGCCATGGTCGCCGTGGGTTTTGATCTGCCAAGGTTCCATGGCTTACATGGTTTGAGAACTCGGAGGGCCAGATAGTGGTCTCAGGGCCGAGACCACATTCCAAGGGTGAGGGTTTTAGAAACAGTTTGTTGTTGCCATGTCAATCCTTGGTGCCATGTTCGCCCTGGGGTCAACTGTTCGATGGCTTCATGGCTTGAGTGGTGCGAGAATCGGAAGGGCCAGATATTGGTCAGAACTGATCCTCCCAGTTCTCTAAGCACGTAAGCCATGGAGCCATGGCAGATCCAAGCCCACGGCGACCATGGCACAGAGGATGGACTTGAAACAGCATCATGTTTCCTAAACCCTTACCCCTCGAGACTGGTCTCAGGACCGAGACCACATTCTTAGGGTTTGCCGTGGTTCCATGGTCTCCTTGGTTCGACGTCCTAGCTTCCATGGATGCATGATGAGGATGGACTGGTGCTCGTACACGAGCATGCCTCGGAACGGGTACTCACTGCTTGTTGGTGCCACAGCTTGGGCGCGCAAATTTACAGACTACTGTCTAACTTCCCAAACTTTATTATAGTATGTTGTATTACATTCATGTTTGCAACAATCGCTACGTAGTATGATTGCCGTCGTGAGCTTCCAATACTCTAAGGTCATCTATATATTAGAATTTCTCGCTATTTTCAATTGAGTCCCAAAACGGAGCCTTGTCTGCATCATCAAAGTGTTCCTGCAGTGCAATCGATAACTCCTCCGGAATCACTTCGTTCACATCGATGTTGCAAGGGTCAGGTAGGCCTAGCAACTCACATATGTAGTATGACTACATCAGCCGCCACACCATCGGGTCCCTCGGAGAGTCGTCCCAAATATCACACGGAACCCCATATCTATCTAGAACATCTTTGTCTAATAGCATGACTGCCAGATCTATCCAATGAGTTTTTCAATGTAGAAATTCCCACAGCCACAATTCCACTGCTCCCTCGACTGAGGCAATAGGGTACTGCATCTGGAATGTGAACCCATTCCTAGTGACTTCGGGATACACTGATTTGTCCCTACCGCCCAATCCTTCCCATTCATTGTTTGACAAACAATCGTCAATCTGTCGAACTCCATGTGATGAGTTCAACAAGCCGTAAGCTGTGTACTGACCAGCAGAAAGCATCCAGTAGTATCCTTCTGGGTCGTCCCCCCTCATCTGTAGCACACCAAATTCCACGGACCCGTTCCTACCACGGACTTCTAGCTCCAGCATTATTGACGATGCTACTAAGCCAAAACGAACAGCGAGGTCTAGGGCCGAAACTCGAGCGTACTTATCCCAACCCATCTCTACTACCATAGGAACCTCGTGACTTGTAACGTAGATGCGGGCCATGCAGACAAACGGAAACACGACAGCTGCAGCACCTAATGGATCGTGATGGAGATCGCCAGCAAGTTTAGGGAGATGCATACCCTTTGGACGGCATATCTATATGCCTTTGCTATCTTTGTTTTCTTAAATTACATCATGATGCCACATGAACTATGCCAACAGTAACTTTAGCGAATAGCAAATATTGCGGCGTTCGCCCCTAAATACTCTTACAAAAATCTTATACATTGTCAGACCGCGACTCAGATTAGCATTCTTAGTGCACATTAAACCGAAATTCAAGTGGCTATCATACCTCGATTATCCGGCACTTTCGGTTGTATGCAACAAACCTTTTCCCATGTTACAACTATGCGGCGCTTTCTATATAAAAATGCCATCTTGCAATAGAAGAATCTGTAATATAAGATAGACCAGCCGACGGCCTTTCTATCGAACCAGATCTTTTTCTGGCCACACATCTGGATGTCAGTTCTGTAGTGTTAAGGGGGTTTACTAGGACCCGACTTGTTAACTAAAGGGACTACGTCTCACAATCACACTCGACTTTAGAATAGTAAGTAGAGATTGAGAGGAGTAGTAAGAGGGTTTCAGTGAAGAAAAACACATTGTCGACTAGGAATATCACTGGTATACCTGTAAGTCGACTCCTGCATAACACACAGCCGAATGCAACTAAACAGGATTCAAACACTGAGAACAATGCAAGAGTAAGAAATAATACTTCTACCACAGTAGTCGAGCATACTAGCACACACACGAAGGTTTAAGATAAATAGAAGCACAACTGAGGCTGCCAGTAAAGGAGATGTACAAAATGTATAGCAACACCTCTCTCAAGGAGAGGGAAAGTACATATAGGAGGCTGATCTGACAGCACTGTCAGATTTGGTCGACCGGGTCAGTCGGATCGACCAGCCTATACTACCGGGTATCGCCTGCCGGGTCTATTCCTGCCGGGTATAGACTAGCCTACTCCTAGCCTAAGGGAATATCAGCAAATATTCGGTTAACATTGCCCTCCCTCTGAGCTAAGTACACTCCTGTGGACTTTAGTCTACTGCGGTAGGCAACTAAGGAAGAGAGTCACGAGGTTTGACAAAATTACCCGCCGGTGAGGCTCCTCCGAGTTGTCGACAGTCACGACGGTCGACTCGTCCGACTGATGTCTTGAGAGTCTGGGGTCATGTGTGGGGAGGTGACTGCTGAAAGTAGTCCTGAAAATCCATGGAGAAGGACGGTTGTGGTGAAGATAATGTGTGGTCGAATATATGGTCGACCAACCGGTCGACTGCCGCCTCTGTCACTGCTGCCCTCAGTTGGTCAGGTGTAGGGTGCCGTCCTTCTGATTGCTGCTCTGGTGGAAGTTGTTGCTTCTCCTCGCTGGGTGGCTGCTGCTCCTCTGGTGGTTGTTGCTGCTCCTCGACGGGGGCGTGCGGCTCGACCGGTGGTGCCTGCTGGTCGTTCTGCTGCTGGTCTCTGTCTTCGTCTTCGTTGGTCGACTCGCTGTCGTCCGTGGAGTCGTCTTCACTGAGTTTGACGTCGGTCGTGACCACTTCATCTTCGTCAGTCGACTGGTTCTCCTAGAGTGATCGGTCGAGTTCCCGCTCGTCCAAACTTTCTTTTTCTTCTTCGTCGACAGGTAGGATTTCCAAGTTGGGGTTGTTCAATTGAAGTTGGTTGAGCTGCCTGCGATACATGTTGAGTTGGGAGCGGTCGGTCTGAAGGGTGTGGAGAAGAATCGCAATCCTGTTGCGTGCCCTGATGCGGAGGCGATACTTGCGCACTCGAAGTTTTTGGAGGGAGAGGTCTCGCTCCATGGATTGCTGAGCACGCTCCTCGTTTTCCTTCAGTAACTAGTCGAGTCGAGCGTTGGAGTCGACTACCCGTTGCTCAGCTGTGTGGAGTCTAAGCTTGGTCATTCCTGCCTCGGCTATTGCAATGTCGAGCTGGTTGCGGGTGACCACATACTGACTGTGCTGAGCCTCCATCTGTTGGCGACCGTCAGCTTGGCCATGGCGTGTTCCAGCTGGTCCTTCTCCTGCTTGGTGCTGGCGAGTGGCGCGCATTTCCGTCAACTCGGTATTCTTGCTCTCGATGGTGCCATTGAGGGTGTCGATCTGCTGTCGGAAAACAGTGCAGTCGGTGGCAAATCGATTGCGCTCCAATTGGGCGTGGTCGAGCTCGGTCTGGAGGGCTGCCTTCAATCGAATAGTCTCTAGTAAAAGACTGTCGACTTTGGTGCCGTCGTCTTCGAGTCGGGTGACTGTCCCTCGTAAATTTGTGATCTGCTGGCGCCAAGACGTGGACAAAGTCTGAGCTCGTGTCTGTGGCGAGTCGGGGGGTGGTCGATTGATCACTGGCAAAGTCAGGAGGTGGTGCTGTGGTGAAACGGGCGGTGGCTCGCGAAATTCCACGAACGGCGCCGGGTTGTAGGCTGCTTCCAAGTTGACCGGCTCGAAGTCTCCGAATGAGGGTGGGGACGTGGCTGGAAGAGGGATTCCACCAGGAGTTGATGTCTTCGATGGGGTCGACCCGCCCTCACTGTCGGAAGTGGTCAGGTCGACCGATGGGATCGACCCGTCGTGAGGTAACTGCAGGTTCCTCAATTTGACGAGGCGACCACGCGTGCGGGGCAGTGGTGGTGTCGGATTTCGATCACGCTTACGGGTTGTTGAGCGTGTCTCTCGTCGATCCACAGTCTTTCGAATCGAGGGGTCGACAGCCAGAGTTGGCAAGGGGTCGACTGCCGGAGTTGTCGTGCTGGAGGTGTGCTGTGGTCCCGAGGGTTGGTCAGTCGAGGTACCTCCTTGGTCGACTGGTCGAGCCGGCGTGATCGGTTCCTTCGATCTTCCGTCGGCTCCAAGTCCGCCATGTTCGAGTATGTAGTCGGGGTCGCGGAAGTTGTTTTCGGAATTCTCCGTCTAGCGTCGTCGGTCGTCTGTGTTCTGCTGAGCGACTGTGACGTGCTCTTACCCTGGTTCAGTGCTAGGAAAGTAAGAGTCGAGGAGTAAATCAAGTACCTCGGCTGAAGGGCAAATCGTTGTCACCTTGTTCTGCATCGTCTTGATGTCAATGCAGATGGAGTTGAACATCCATTGCGCCTAGTTCCATTGGAGTCCCCGGTCGATGAGGGTCTCGACTGTGCATAGAACGTCGAAGCCCTCTTTGCTGATGTAGGACGTCTTTTGTTTGAATCCGAGGCCTTGAATGAACGCTGTGAGTCGGGGCTGTTGGTGCGGTTCGTACTTGCAAATGTTGAAACCTTCGGCGGTTTTCCCCACGGCTGTATACTCCTCCAGTCGACCGGGTGGGTACTCATCAGTCGGGAGTGGTTCCGTCGTGATGCCGAATGGGAGTTTCAACACGCGGTTGACTAAGATCGGGTCAATGGTGACCAGTTGGTGGCGCACTCGGGCCTTGATTTTGTCGTTCGGGGAGTCGATTACGGCGGCATTGACGAACTCCTCGATCAGCGCCATGCGTGGGGCGCGTTTGTTGTTGTCCCAGTCGAGCGCTACAAACTCCTCCACTCCTATCGACTTGATGAATTGTGCCTCGTCAGGGTTATTCTTCGCGTGCTCTCGCCACTCCCGCACCGGCCGCATCGTCTGAAAAGCTAGGGTTTTGTACAGCCCTTGCTTCGTGCGAATCGGAATCTGCTCATACGACGGGGGTGCCGACCAGGTGCGACGCTCGCCACGTTCCGTCGACTTCCTTCGAGCCATCTGTCGGTCGGGTGAGAACCTGTACACAAAAAGACAAGGAAACTACGGCGCTCTCCTCGAACTCTCCTCGCGTGCTGTCGGTGGCGGTGGTGATAAGCGTGGTCGTTTGCTAACGTTTCTACCCTCGTCTATCGCCTGCCGAGTCGGACTAGAACTCCTTTTCCCTAATCTATGTTGTTCCTCTACTCCTGGCTCTCGAAAGCGCTCTCTAAGAATGCAAAGGGCTATAGCCGCGGCATGGCGGTCGGGCAGAGAAGGCGCTAATGAGAAGGGTGGAGACGCAAGAGGGGAGAGAAGGGGTGGAGAAGCAAGAGGGGAGAGAATGGGAGCGGCCATGGTGCTAAATACTTGCTTTATAAGTCTAGTTTTCAAAATTGATGTGATAGGTGAGGTCGGCGCCCATAAATATGCTGGCTGGGCTAGGGTTTGACCAATTGAGTCGACCGGTCGGGTCGACGGGCCGTGGCAACGGCTACCGAGGGTGGCGTCCAGTAATATAACGACTGGTCTAGGGTTTGACTAATCGAGTTGACTGATTCAGTCGACCAGTCAAGTCGGGCGACTGTGGCTACGGCTACAGAGGTTGTATTCCATAAACAAGACGGCTGGTCGGGGGTTTGGCCAGTCGAGTGTACTAAAATGGTCGACCAGTCGAGTCGAGCGACAGTGGCTATGGCTATAGTAGCAGGGTTGTGTCTATTGGGTTCATCTTCATTCTGCAAAAGCATTGACTGGATGTCTGACTTTCTAGTTGGTGGGCTTGACAAATGCTTGGGGTTGTTGTCGTCTAGGACTCGGTAGGGTTTTAATTTGTTAACATTGACTACTACCGGGTCGGGGTCGAAGTGCTGGAGACTGACTAGGAGGACAGTGTTGTTGGGGAGGGCGTACTATACTCGATACGGGCCGAACCATTTGCTGCGGAGTTTACCAGGATGGACATTCGTACCTTTTGGGTGCTATAGGACGTAGTCGTCTATGTTGTACAGAGTCGACTGTCCTTGGGTCTGGACCCACTGCGCTCGGTTCCACTGCTTTTCGCCATGCTGGGTGGCAGCTGCTAGTCGGGTCTCATCCAATTTTTCCAGGTCGGATACGCGGGCTGCGAGTACTCGCCGGGGGTTGAAGTCGGTAGTCTCTCTCGACCGTTGAGTCGGGATGATGTACTCGGTAGGCATCAATGGTGTCAGTCCATAGACCAATTGAAATGGGGTGTGACCAGTGACGACTTTGTATGCCGTCCAGTACGCAAAGAGGACTGTATGTAGTTGTAGATCCCAGTCGGTTTGATTTTCGTTGACTAGCTTCTGCAGCATCCGGACTATGATCTTCTTAGTTACCTCTGTCTGGCCGTTACCTTGTGGGTAGTAGGTTGTGGAGGTCGTATGTCGAAGTAAAAAATGCTCGGTAAGAGTGTGGATCGTGCTATTGATGAAATGGCCACCTTGGTCGCTGACTAGGTGGAGTGGGCATCCAAATCTTGTGAGTATGGCCTCGTAGAGAAACTGTGCTGTTTCCTTGGCTGTGTTGCCCCGAAGTGCTCTAGCCTCGACCCATTTGGTGGCATAGTCGGTAGCCACCAAAATATACCGACATGCCGTGTGTCGAGTCTTCTTAACCGGGCCAATGAAGTTGAGTCTCCATTTCATGAAGGGTTCGGCTGGGAGTTGAGTGACCAGCTTGGGTGAGACTGTCTTGGGGAGGCCGCTGGTCATCTGGCATTCCTGACACGACTGACAGTAGCGAATAGTATCTTGGTGTAGAGTCGGCCACCAGTAACCTGCGTCTAGTATCTTTCTCACAGTGATGTCATGAGAAAAATGGCCTCCAGCATTGCCCTTGTGTAGTTCTTGGAGGATTGTGGTAGGCTGGCTAGCTGTTAGGACTTGGCGGAGTTGGTGGTCCTTGCCTAGTCGATACAGTTGGCCGTCGAGTACTTGGTATGGAATGGCTTTGTGAGCTATGCACTTGCGAGCTTCTTTGGTCATGTAGTGTGGAAAGGTCCCGGTAGTCAAATAGTCGACTATCGGGTGTAGCCAGTCGGGCTCGTTAGAAAACAGCTGCGCATCGACTGCCTGGTCGGGTATGCCTATGGCTGGTTCTGCCCCTTCATTGCGTGATAATGCGTCGGCTACTCCATGCGTTTTTCCTGGTTTATAAACTACAGTAAAGTCGAATTCGAGAAAGAGTAGTAGCCATCGTGCCAGTCGACCCGATACCTGTGGTTTGTTGATCAGGTACAGGAGTGCGAGGTGGTCAACGTAGAAGATGAATTTGTTACCGAGTAGGTAATGTCGGAATTTGTTGATGGCGTAAACCATTGCGAGGGCTTCCTTCTCGGTTGTTGTATAGTTCTTCTCCGCTTTGTTGAGTAGTCGGGAAGCGTAGGCTATCGGTTGGTCAATCTTGCCGGTCGGGTTCTGTGCCAGCATCGCCCCGACTGCGATGTCGGATGCGTCTGTGTGTATGTGGAAGTCCAGGGACCAGTCGACTCCAATCAGAATTGGTGCAGTCTGGTATCGATCCTTGATTATTTGATAAGCTGCCTCGCAAGCCGGCGTCCAGTCAAACGGTTCGCCTTTCCGGGTCAACTTGGTGATGGGCTCCATAATGGCAGCATAATTTTTGATGAAGCATCGGTTGAACTGGGCTAGTCCGTTGAACGTTTGAATGGCTTTGACATCTTTCGGGGTTGGCATGTCGACTAGAGCTTGGATCTTCTTTGGATCCGGAAACTTGCCTTCTCGACCGACAATGTAGCCTAAAATCACACCAGAAGGAATATAGACAATACATTTTTCTGGGTTGAGGCTTACCCCGTACTGTCGACATCGGTCGAAGACTAGTCGGAGCTTCGGTAGGTGGGAGTCGATGTCGCTATAGACACTCAAATCATTTAGGAACAGCTTCATGAAGTCGCACAAGTAGTCTTTGAAGATCTGGTTGACGATGCGCTGGTAGGTAGGCGGGGCGTTCTCCAATCCGAACGGCATAACGACCCATACATACGCGCCCCATTCGGTAATGAAGGTTGTTTTAGGTCGGTCGGTCGGGTGGATTAGTACCTAATGATAGCCTGAGAAACAGTCGATGAAGGAATAGGCTTCATAGCCTATGACTGCGTCAAGTACCTCGTCCGTGAAGGGAGGGGGTACGAATCTTTCTTGGTTGCCGCATTAAGTCGACGGAAATCAACACATATCCGGAGTTTCCCATTCTTTTTGGGAACCACGACTATTGGTGATAGCCATGTAGCCTGGTCGACTGGCGCTATGAACCCTGCTTTTAAGAGCCGTTCTAGGTCGTCCTTGACGGCTTGCGCATAGTTCGGGTTCATGCGGTAGCGTGCCTGGTGGCTGGGGGAAATGGTCGGGTCGAGCTCGATTCGATGAGTCGCTATGTGTTCCGGTATGCCTCGCAAATCTTCGTAAGAGAAGGCAAAGATATCGATGAATTCCTTGAAAAGAGATTCGGCGCTGGCTTTGAGACTAGGGCTCAGATTGGCGTTCAGCTTCAACATCTTGGGGTCGGTAGGGGTACCGACGTTGATATGGTAGAGTCGATCCTCCTCATTTTGATTCCAATGGGCAATGTCCATGAATCTCAGCTTGTCTTGTATTGGTGTCTCGTCTACCAGCATTGTTCCAAGCGTATGCTGAATACCCTATTGTGCAGTCGTAGTAGCCGCAGTAGTCGGGTCTGTCCTAGTCTGGTCGGGTGTCGACTCCGTAGCTATGAAATTCCAGTCGATTGTACCCACTGTGTGAAGGGTCGGGTCGGAGGCCATCAAGATGTCCTCTTCTTCATCGGTGATGCCTTCCGCGAAGTTGTAACAGACGAGCGCATGTGGTGTAACCGCCTCGTATCCTAATTGTCGATTGATCTTGACGGTCTTGACGGTGCCATTGCCCATAATCTAGACCTCGTTATTGCCCCAGTCGTGTATGACTTTGGCGTGTCGGAGCTAGGGTCGACCGAGTAGCAACCGGTAATCCGACTTGACGGTCGAGCAGTCGATCACGATAAGAGTGACTATGTAGGGGATGCCATGAATATGAATTTTCACATCCCGTATCAATCCTTTGGGCCGTGCTATGGTGCCATTGGCCATGTTGAGGTTGAACGGCGCGGGAGAGGGCTTGGAAAGTCCTAGTCGCCGGCGTTTGTCTTCGGTGATCACATTGACTCCGGATCCGCCATCAATTAAAACGTCGTCCACCATGTTCTTGCCGACTGAGACCGAGATTACCGGCATATGTTTGTCGATAACTGCCGCAGCAGCTATTGTCACGTCCTCCATGGTTGAGGATAGTGACTCTGGAGTCGACACTGGTCCGGGGTGAGTTAGACGGTCCCTAACGAGAGTGTGGAGGGTCGGTGATAACTGTAGTAAGTCTCGGATGGACACCTGCAATTTGCAGTCCTGCAGTTGGTCGAGGATCTGTTGCTGGATGGTGCCTAATGCGATGCTGTCCTGGTCGACTGAGGTTAAAGTCGGTCAGGTTGAATCGTCTGGAGGGGTGATCGTTTGCTGCGGTAATGCATCCGCGTCCCAGTCGAGTGAGGGTGAGTCCTCAGTCGGCTTTGGGTCTTTCTTGGGAGTCGTTTTTTCGAACTCGTCTTGGAGTTGACGAACTTCCTGCATCATTCGATCATGTAGTAGTTCCTGGGTAGTCCAGTCGGTCGTCTCCGCGGTTTCGTCCGGAGTCGACTGCTCTGGGGTCGACTGGCTTCGGGTAATTGCCACGACCGTCAGAACGCCAACCGTAGTGTTCGGTAGTTCTTCGATGATGACCGAAGACGGGTTGGGCTTGTTCTCCATCTGCTGACTAAGGAATTTGACCACCTTCGGATCTTTGAGCATGGGACGCATGTGTGTCGGATGGTCTAGGGTTTTGCAGAGAGAGCATGGGAATATGCACCGTGGTGTGCCATCCCGGGGGGGTCGACCTCTCGATTCGGGTGTAGTCGATACTGGTGTGGCTGCTGCTACCGGGCTTGTCGTGTTTGCCGCTGCACGCCTTTTGCCAATCTTGCTCTCCGGGTTGAGCCAGTAGTCGCGTTCGGTATGGCCGGTCTTTTTGCATCGGTTGCAGAATACCTTTTTGGTGTTCTCGGCTCGCTCGGTAGTAATGGTCGAGTCGGGTTCCTTGGGTAGTCCACTTTCTGCTAGCTTGGCCGACTTCTTGGCTTGAGCTAGTGTCGACCTGGGTAGTCCGACTGTAGCTACCTGCAAATACTTCAACAAACCAGCTCGGAATTGCTTAGTAGAAAATTATCAGCCAGATGGACCTCAAACTGGCTGGCTAGTTTCATCATCGTAGTAGTCGTCAACCGACTCTTTCGCGTCTTGTTTTAGACTTCGGAAACGTAGGTACGCCTTGTCGTCATTGTCGATCTCTTGGTATCGATGTTTAAATGCATCGACTACGCCATGTAGGTCTTGGTGTGGGTAAGACGCTCGCTGGGTAGTAAACCAGTTGTAGTTACTGGCATCGACCAACGAGTTTCCAAACAATGCAATAGTAATAGCCTCATCGGTTTCACCATTCAAAGTAAGGGCATTCAGAAATCGGTTTACATGAGTTATGGCACACTTACCTTCCTTGTAATTGGGCATGACTACCGGTTTACGAGCAGTCGTGCGGAATGGAACTGCTGCCGCTGGGTAGGGAGGTGGAGGTGGGATCTGTACTGCAGGTGCCGAGTATGCTATCGACCGAGGGATGTATAGTGAACACTGCTCAGTATAGTGCCCGTAGGAACCACAAGCTGCACACAGGGGTAGTGCGGGTCGGTACTGGTTGACGGTCGGTAGGATCGGATGTTGGGGAACTACCGGTCGACTGTAAGTGGTCTGTGGTAAAGGTCTGGTGTAGGCCTGTGAAAACGATGGCTGGGTATTGGTTTGGTGAATGGGGATACCTTGTGCCGGCGGGTTTTGGTAACTAGGTGGAAGACTAGTTCGGGGGGTAGATACTCGAGGGGTTGTAGTTCGGAGTGTCAAATGTTCTAGATTTAGAATATTCGGCTCATGAATATGAGTACGAATAGTCGGTAGTATGGATCGGGATGCTACCGGATCGTCTCTTTGGTTAGAGTTAAAGATTTCTCTGATCCTCGTGGCTAAGTCGTTCTCAAAATCATCTGGGTCAGTCGAGTATGGGTTTTCGTTTTCAGGGATCCTTGGTCGACTATGCATTTGACCAAGAGAACTAGGTTCCTGGTGAAATGTAGTCAACTGGTCCTGCCGACCTGGCTGAGATTCCGAGTGGACTTGCTCGGAAGTCGGTTCATGGTTTGATAAGAGACCTGCAAGGCGGGAGTCTAGTTCTTCCCTAATACGCCGTAATTGGTTGATCTCTATCTGCCGTTGATGAGAAATGATGGAGGGGTTGGTAGTGTACCTTACTAGTCTGTGATTCGCACTGGAAGGTTGTTCCGGTAGGTCGAGTGGGTCTTCTTGAACTCGACGCGGAGAAGGCGGGTTAGACATCGCCTGTAACGCCACAGTTGGGCGGGTGTATTGATGAGCCGTGGTATACATAGTCGGCTGTATAGCCAGGGGTCGGGTCGGGAGAGTCGCGATTCCTCGTCCCATTGGTACGAAAGTCTCGTGGAAAATGGCACCTTCTGGATTATCCATCATTCCTTGTATGAATTCCATGTAGTGTTGTAGTGATGGGTTGGTAGAGGTCGATGGTGCGACTTGCCGCCTCATGTCGTATGTCGGTCGGGTGTCCATTTCTTGGGTAGTATCTCGTACTACTGCTGGTGGACTCATCTCTGATTGCAAATTTCTCCATTCTCTATAAAAACGGGGGTTAGTGAGCTGATCGGTGGTCAGTTCTATTGGCAAGGGTGAGCCGGTGGCACGTGTACGTGGTCCTGTCATAGTGGTGACGTGGCAGTTTTTAGATCTAGATCTGAGTCTGGATCTAGATCTGGATCTGGCTGGTAGGGGTCGAGTTCTGAGATCTGCTTGGCTAGCCTTTTGTGTGGGTTTAGACGGTTGCACTTTGGCACCGTAAACCTCTTCCACAGACTGTTCTTACAGATTCCTGGTCAGAAACATTATTGACTGATCACTACACTGGCCGACTGTCACACATGGTGATCTCCGAGGCGTTTTTGATGTAGCCGTGCTCTGTAGTTTGCTTAGAACTGCCAATTTTTTGTGTAGGAAGCAGATTACTGCTGTTTCCCAGGGACGTAAAGCGTCTAGCGATAGCCGACTGGACCGACTACTGGCTAGACGTACAGGAAGGCTGGTTTCTGAGCTGAACTTTGCATGGTCGCCAAATGTTAAGGGGGTTTATTAGGACCCGACTTGTTAACTAAAGGGAGTATGTCTCACAATAATACTCGACTTTAGACTAGTAAGTAGAGATTGAGAGGAGTAGTAAGAGGGTTTCAGTGAAGAAAAACACACTGTCGACTAGGAATATCACTGGTATACCTGTAAGTCGACTCCTGCATAACACACAGCCGAATGCAACTAAACAGGATTCAAACACTGAGAACAATGCAAGAGTAAGAAATAATACTTCTACCACAGTAGTCGAGCATACTAGCACACACACGAAGGTTTAAGACAAATAGAAGCACAACTGAGGCTGCCAGTAAAGGAGATGTACAAAATGTATAGCAACACCTCTCTCAAGGAGAGGGAAAGTACATATAGGAGGCTGATCTGACAGCAGTGTCAGATCTGGTCGACCGGGTCAATCGGGTCGACCAGCCTATACTACCGGGTATCGCCTGCCGGGTCTATTCATGCCGGGTATAGACTAGCCTACTCCTAGCCTAAGGGAATATCAGCAAATATTCGGTTAACATGTAGGCATTTTCATAGTCTACGCCCTTGACAGATTCCTAAACATATACGTCGGTTTGGGAGATTGTCATATTGGTAGACGTCCTGTTGGATGGGCGCGGCGTCTATGGTGGGTCTGCAATTAACATGGAGAGCTTGTTAGACGAGGTCGTCAACATCACTAGTGTCAACGATGACGCTATACCATTTCAGCCTGCTATTCAAGTGGAGATAGATGGGCAATACGAGCAGCGCTCTACCGTGGATAACCGCGGCAAGCAAGGTGCGAAATTGATTGAGTGTGATGAAGCAAAGGTTGCGTTTGATTCAGATCACAGTGACGATGCACGCATTGTCAATCATGCATACTGCAAGGTTGGAAACATTCCACATGGTACATTTTCCAAGGATTTGCTGGGACACAAGTCTGATCCTGCTGTGATGAAACCGTTCAGTAGGGATTTCTCGCTTGGGTAAATGTCGACCGTTAGGCTGATAGACTCATACAACAGGAATGCAAATGTAACACGTAGGCCATACGTTTGATAGCAAAATCAGAATTGCCTTGTGCGGTTGGACGTGTACCTCAACTTTTAATAAAGAGATGCATTTGAGAAGTTTGTTTATCACCACACATCTGATGCATGGATGTGTTGTCACCATGGACCTTGGACAGCGTGGGCAGTTTGTGATTCAGGGATTCGCTATGGACCAAGGCTGGATGGATATGATGCATAGACGTGTTGTCCTCTCTGAGGGACTTGGTTAATACCACAATGTTTTTTTTCTTTCCATATGAACTCTGTTGTATACAATCTGCTTCTTGTTCATGTATTGCATGCTTGAAAATTGCATGTTTGTTGAGAGATGGATTCACCATGGACCTTGGACAGCGTGGGCAGTTAGTGATTCGGGGATTCACCATGGACCTTGGACAGCGTGGGCAGTTAGTGATTCAGGGATTCACCATGGACCAAGGATGGATGGATATTATTGAAGGTAGTAGAAGATTGCACAAGGCACACACAAACACAAGGAATGCGTAGAAAGAGATGATTTTTACTCAAAGGCCTTCCACCTTAAGTAGTGTACACTTAGGAGGTCACCATGGCAAACCATATGGGATAACCCATCACAAGGACACTCTAGAGATCAGCCCATGCCTAACCCCTCCTCCCACACACCATTATTTAGCACCCGAACCTCTTTGGCTTCCAGCAATACTACCCTACATCGTTTACCTCAATACTCCCACTTTGCGTAGAGCCAAAGCCTCTAAATCCAAATGCTATTACTAATCGTTGGTGTCGGTCTCTACAAAGACCCTTCGTGAGCACATCCGCCACCATGTGCTCCGTTGGACAATAATCCAACCGTATAACTCCCAATTCCAACTTCTCCCAAATGAAGTGGTATTGTACATCAATGTGCTTCGTGTGTGAATGATGTGTAGGGTTCTTTGCAAGTGAAATGCACCCTTGGTTGTCACACATGATCGTTGTAGCCTCACCTTGTGTGCAACCCACATCCGCCATTAGTTGCCTCAACCAAATGGCCTCCTTTGTGCCGTGGCTCGTAGCCATCTCCTTGGCCTCCACCGTTGATGTCGCCGTGGTTTGTTGCCGCTTGCTATTCCACGATATCGCTCCCAATCCGACTTTGAACATGTAGCCCGTTGTCGATCTTCAATTGCTCGTGTCTCCCGCGTAGTCCGCATCGCAATAGCCGCTCAACACAATGTCTTTGCCGCCAAGACACAACTTGACATCGCTTGTGCCCTTCAAGTACCGCATGATCCTCTTGAACGCCATCCAATGCATTGAGCCCGGTCTCACCATGTGTTGACTCACCACGCTAATTGGATACGCAAGGTCGGGCCGTGTTGCAATCATCGCATACATCAACGACCCACCGCTTGCTTGTATGGCACCTCCGCCATCGATTTGGCCTCCGCCACATAGTCCTCCTCCGAAAGCTTGACGAGCTTGGAATTTGCATCCAATGGTGTTGCCACGGGCTTACAATCCTCCATCCCGAATCTCTTGAGCACGTCCATCACATACTTGCCTTGACTCATGGTGATAGTGCGTGTGGCCCTATCTCTCACAAATTCAACACCAAGACAAAAATGCAACTCTCCAAGATCACTTATCTCGTACTCTCTCTCAAGCATGATTTTTAGTGCCTTCATTGAACTTATGAGGCTTGCAAGAATGATCAAATCATCAACATATATGATCACAATCACCACATGTTGACCCTCTTGCATGAAGTAGAGACTATGATCCGCAATGCTCCTAGTAAACCCGTGTGCAAGGAGAAACGTGTCAATCTTTTGGTACCACGTTTTTGGAGATTGTTTCAACCCATACAATGATTTTTGCAACTTACAAACAAGGTGCTCATTACCTTGTTGTACAAAGCCCTCGGGTTGCACCATGTAGATGTCCTCCTCCAAATCGTCATTCAAAAATGCGGTCTTCACATCCATTTGGTGAATCTCCAAGTCCATGGCCCCCCCAATCGCAAGAATGCATCGAATGGTGGTGAACTTAGCCACGGGAGAAAACGTCTCGTGAAAGTCCACTCCATGAACTTGCGCAAACCCCTTGGCTACTAGTCTTGCCTTGTGACGCACCACATTACCGGAAACATCCCTCTTTGTACGAAACACTCATTTGCAACCAATGGGGTTGCGATCCTTTGGAATGGGAGTTAATTGCCACGTAGCATTAGCAATTAGAGAGTCGTACTCTTCTTGCATGGCGCGCTCCCACTTGACCGCATCTTCACCTTGCATGGCTTCACGAATGGTCAATGGACCATCCGATAATGCCACATTTGCATGCTCGTCATCCTTTTGAGGGAGGATCTGATTCTTCCACCATTCTCTAGGTGGCTTGCGCAATCTCTGCGGGTACCGCCGATTGCTTGAAGAAACTTGCTCCTCTTGCGCGTCCTTTACGCCATTCTTAGTCTTTGAACTCGATGGCACTTCAACAACCTCCATATCGCCATCTTCGTCATCACTGTCATCATCACCTACATCAACAACACAAGGGGACTTGGAGGGTGCGTCCACCAACACGTCTCCACTACTCCCACTTGGACCAACCTCCAAAAGAGCCTCCATCGTAGACTCCTCACAAAACGTCACATCACGTGACCGAATGATCTTCCTCGTGTCCACCGACATGAGTCTATACGCCTTGGTACCTTCACAATACCCAAGAAACACACACTTTGAGGCCTTAGCCTCGAGTTTAGTCCTCCGTTCGTCCAGAACCTTTGCGTATGCAATGCATCCAAAGATGCGCATATGTGCAACACATGGTTGTCTCCCACTCCACGCTTGCTCCGAGGTCATGTCTTCAACTGCGCTTGTTGGACACCGATTGCGAGTGTACACCGCATTCACCACCGCTTCCGCCCAAAGGTCCAACTTCAAGTTTTGAGCGTGCAACATGCTCCTCGCCATCTCTACAATGGTGCGATTTGCGCGCTCTGCAACTCCATTTTGTTGAGGCGTATACGGGGCCGAAGTTTGCCGTGCGATGCCTTCTTTCTTCAATAGTTCGTCAAACTTCTTGGACATGTACTCGCCGCCATTGTCCGACCGAAACACCTTGATCTTCATCTCGGATTGGTTCTCCACCAATGTCTTGAACTCCTTGAACTTGTCAAAGCACTCACTCTTGGCTTTGATTGGATAAAGCCAAATCTTCCTTGAAAAGTCATCAATGAAGGTCACAAAGTACTTGCAACCTCCCATCGACGTGGTCTTCATTGGACCACACACATCCGAATGCACGATCTCTAAAGACTTGGTTGCCCGTGTTGCCGCTTCACCCGCAAATGGAAATCGTTGTTGCTTGCCTTCAATACAACCTTCACAAGTGAATGAAGAAGGATCCATTTTCAATTGATGAAGATCCATCCTGCTTACCATGCCGCGTAGTGTCTTCACACTCTTGATGTTCAAATGGTCGAGTCGATGATGCCACAACGCCAACTTGTCGTCTTTCAAGTTTGAATGCGCTAATGCCGTTTTTTCGTTCATATGCACCTTCGAGAACTTGATGTGGTACAAGCCCTCGTCTTCTTCAATGATGGCCACCTCATCTCGACTCGGTGACAGCACATAACACCCCTTATCACTAAACTCAACCCGCAAGTGCTTTGTCACTAATTGCCTCACCGATAGTAAATTTGCCTTTAGTTTGGGAACGTGGAGGACATCTTTGATGGTGATTGTCTTCACACGACCCTTCACCTCGGTGTCTACAACAATTTGGTCTTTGCCAAGGGCCTCAAGCACCGTATCATCTCCCAAAATCACTCTCTTTGGATTAATGACAAAATACGAATGGAAACAAGTTTTATTAGGTGACATGTGGCTTGTAGCCCCCGAATCAACAATCCAATCACTCACACTACCGTTGCACGATATGTCACTAGCCATGTTTGCATATTCATCACCATCCTCAATCCAATCACTCATGTTTGCATCACTCTCGATGCCATCACTCATGCTTGCATTCCCCTCGATGCCATCACTCATGCTTGCATCACCCTCGATGCCATCACTCATGCTTGCATCACCCTCGATGCCATCACTCATGCTTGCATCACCCTCGATGCCATCACTTATGCTTGCATCAAATCTAGCCGTAAATGCGTACCCATCCCCATCATCACGAACTTTGGTGTTGTTTGCACTCTCCTTCTCATTGAATTTACGTTTGTAGCAAAATTTGGCAATGTGGCCCTTCTTACCACAATAGAAGCACACCTTGTTGCTTGAGCTCCCACCGCCTCCATTCTTTGATTGCTTCGCCAAGAGCGCCGCTTCATCTTCTCGAGACTCGTTCTCCTTTCGCCGCGATAGCTCGTGCAACAACCGTGAGGTCACATAGTCCAATGTGAGCTCCGAAATGGGTCTTGACTCCAACGCCACGATGAGGTACTCGTATGATGATGGAAGGCTCTCCAAAAGTGTCATCACGATGTCACCATCCGTAACTGACACGTCGCAACCGTTGAGTTGATCCGCGAGAGCCTTGACCTTGTTGATGTGCGCCAACATGTCATCTTCTTCGCCCATCTTGATGATGAAGAACTTGCGCCTCAAAAACAAGATGTTGGCCAATGTCTTTGCTTCGTGAATGTTGCAAAGCTTGGACCATGCTTCCGCGGGTGTCTTGCACGAACGAATGTACGCAAGTTGCGAATCCGCGAGGTTGAGTGCCAAAATGGCAAATGCCTTCTTCTCCCTCCTCTTGTACGCTTGCATGTCCCTAGGATCCGTAGAAGAGAGAGGAGGCTCCTCACTACCCTCGACAATCTCCCACAACTCCTTCTCGGCCATCACCATCTCCATTTTGAACTTCCACAAGTGGAAATTCACCCCATCAAACTTGTCCACGACCTTGGGACCCTCACCCTCAAAAGATGCCATGATCCTCACTTATGTATGCCTCCCCACACAAATCAAACCTCAAACACAAACACACAACTTGTTTTTGTAATTTTGTTTGCTCTAATATTGCACCTTTGTGCACCCAATGGCTTCAAAACAACCCCAAACACTAGATCAGCACTTTTGTGCTCCACACACACCTTCCAACACTTAAATGTGAGAGTCCTCACCCAAAAAAATCAAAGAGGCTCACCAAAACCCCTCAAATCACTCAAATGGAGCTCAAAACAACTCCAAATGCCTCAATACGACACCTTAGTGTCCCCAATCACTCAATGCACATCAATGACACCTTTGTGTCCCTCAAGAGCACTCATTCAATGCACACGAACTCACACAAGTCCCTCAAAACCCCAATTGCATTGAAATTGCTCAAAACCGCACCTTTGTGCACAAACTAGCTCCAAATGAAAATTTGAGCACCCCAAGAGCATGAAACACATGCAACACCTAAAAACAAGTGCCTAATCACTAGGATCAGATGGTAGACCCTCCACAAGAGCCCTCACACCTCACAAATCACTTGCATTCACTCAAATGCTCACAATTGAACCAAACGAAGTTTCACTCGCAAAGAAGAGATAGAAGCAAAAAGAGGAGATCCAAAGGAAGAAATTGACCAAGGAGAGTGCTCCAACATGTTACTTCAGCCCATGCACTCCTCCAAGAGACACCAACACTCTAACAAGCTCCAAAAACTCCAACAATGCTCCAAAACCGCCCGTTGCACACCGACCTCAAAAACGCTTGCACAAATGCAATCTAATACTCATGAAACACACATGAGTGGGCCCATAACCTATTGAAGGTAGTAGAAGATTGCACAAGGCACACACAAACACAAGGAATGCGTAGAAAGAGATGATTTTTACTCAAAGGCCTTCCACCTTAAGTAGTGTACACTTAGGAGGTCACCATGGCAAACCATATGGGATAACCCATCACAAGGACACTCTAGAGATCAGCCCATGCCTAACCCCTCCTCCCACACACCATTATTTAGCACCCGAACCTCTTTGGCTTCTAGCAATACTACCCTACATTGTTTACCTCAATAGATATGATGCATGGATGTGGTGTCCTCTCTGAGGGACTCGTGTAATACCACGATGTTCTTTTTTTCCCATATAAACTCTGTTGTATACAATCTGCTTCTTATACATGCAATTGATGCAAAATCAGAGTTGCCTTGTGCGGTTGGACAACATGTACCTCAACTTTTAATAAAGAGATGCATTTGAAAAGTTTGTTTCTCACCTCTGTAAACGATGTTTTCGACCAGGAAATTCAAATTTACCACAGTAAATATATCATAAACGGCTGCATTTAATTTTTACTGTGGTAAGAAAATAGTATTTCGACGCGAATTTACCTTTGGAATATTCGAATATGTCAGAGAATATTCGAATATTATGTTATTTTTGGTAAAAGTCTGACAATTCTCCGCTCTCCGCTCTCCATTTTCCGCTCTATTCTCCGCTCTCCGCTACCGCTCTTCCATCCAAAGCTCGCACGGTAGCCGCCCTCTCACAAAATCCCACAAAGCCTCTAAGAGTAAGGATGCGGACAAAAAACTTGATATCTATAACAAAATCAAGATAATTACCGCACCAAATGAAGTTTTCGATCTTTGGAGCAAAGTGATTTCGAACGCTTCACATAGCGAGCTACTGGACCCGGACACCATAATGAAATTCAACAAGAAGCCAAACTGGAAGGCCGAGAATGGTATGATCAGCTGCGAGTTCTTTAAGTGGCTTAGAAATCTTCCAATCAGTGATCTCACAAAACTCGCCAAGCATATCCTCAACCACAAGAACTCAAAGCGCATATATGCGTATCCTAAGGTGACGATTAAGGCAATCTCGTTGCTTGAGGAGAGTTGCTGCTCCGCAAAGGAATAGGTCGAGAGGCGGAAACGGAAGTAGCTAGTGAAGAGGGAGCTGCACCTTCTAAATGATCTTGGCTTGTTCAATCCGGGTGATGAGCTAGTGGTTGAGAACTGGAGGAATTTAAAGAAGGAATACAACGTTATAAGGGCGACAATGAATGTCCTCCTTAAACGACCAGGGGAGCAGTACTTTGTGCATGCGAAGCAAGTGAAGAGCAAGAACAAAAAGGCTGCAGAGATATCCCCTTACGCTGCAAAGTTCTTCAAGGTGTTCTTAGAGCGAAGGAAAGCATTTGTGACGCCAGCAAGGGACGCTCATTACAGGCCATACAATATCCACGAGAACGAGCACGCTGACTGGCCGAAAGGAGCCTAAACCGTCGACACTCCGATAGATCTGAAACTGGGCGTCATCAGGAATTTCGGACCCCACTGATTTCGCACGATTTCAGTGCGATTTCCGATATTTCATGGGTGCGTGTATTTTTCGCACTGATTCTGCATCGTTGCGTCATTCATCGCAACTGCACTGATATGACATCATGATCGTACAAGCGGATATAGTACTGATTCGACACGATTGATACATCTATTGAAAACGTGCGAATTCTTCACTCTGTACAGTTGTCAAATGTCGTGTCTTAATCGTATTTAAAGCCACACTGATTCAGTGTGTTTTTCGTGCGACATCATCTTTTCTATAACTAGATTTTTATTCTTTCTATATCTAAATTTGGTCAAAATAAATTTATTGAAAATAAAAATAAAAAACTAATTTTTTTTTTCTCTACCCAAACTTTATTTCGGGCTGCCTGAACCAACTACCCGCGCTGCCCGAACCCGCGGTGGGGCCCACCACGGTTTCCCAAGCTCTACTGCTGGTGGCCGGAATCGAACTTGAGACCTCCCAATTACAAACCATACTCTAAACCACCTAGAAGTCTTGATGCAAGCAATTGAATTTTTTTGATAATTATAAAGGAATGTAATCATTGACAATTTTTTTGCCATGTATATTTAATTCTTTTTTCAAATTTTTTTTTGCACTATAACATGTAGGCCTTTTTCTACATCTTGAAATTTTTTCAGAATATTTTGATTTTTTTTTTTTGGCCAAAATCGTGATGGCAGATCATGGCTGTGAGTTGTCTTTTTTTTTTCACCGGACTTTGAATGTTTTTAACAATGTGAAAAAAACTTTTTTTCCAAATTTTTTTTGCACTAGATTATGCAGGACTTTTTCCATATCTAAGATTCTTTTCAGAATATTATGATTTTTTTTTTTTATTATTTTGCCAAAATCGTGGTGGCTGTGAGCTAGTTTTTTTTTATGCAGACTTTGGATGCTTTTTTGCGATGTAAAAAAAAAATTCCAATTTTTTTTTTCAGTAGATCATGCAAGCATTTTTCTATATCTAAAAAAAAATTCAAATTTTTTTGTTTTGTTTTCTTGTTTTGCCAAAATCTTAAAGGCTGTTAGCTGTTTTTTTATTTTCAGTAGACTTTAAATGTTTTTAGCAATGTAAAAAACTCTTTCTATTCCAAATTTTTTTTGCACTCCATTATACAAGCTTTTTTCTATACCTAGAAAAAAAATTCAATGGTTTGAATGTTGTAGCAAGCAATTAAAAGCTCTTGCAATTTTATTTTTTGAAAAGTTGCTCAAATTGAGTTCAAAGAAAGTCTGATTTTAAACTCAATTTAACTTGCAATGCTTCGAGATCATGTTTTGGTCGATGCCCCCTTATGAGCTGCCCGAGACTAAAAAAATTAAAAATTAAATCAAATTATAAATATTTTCTAATAGGTAATCAAGTATGCTTTCAAACCCAATTTGAATCGTGCCAATCCAAGTTAAACTCCGCCTAGGGAAACTTTCAAAAAAACAACACCTCTACATTGTCTCGTGTTACAAATTTTACTATTTTGAAAAAGTAATGTTGTCCTTTTCTGTACGATTTTTTTTCTCCCATGATGAAAAGTACAATGATAACCAATAATACCAAATTTGAATTCTAAAAATATAAAATGTAATTTCATTGAAATTTTAATGTTCATTGCTTCTAAATTCTATAAATGAAGATCTAAAAATGTTTTGGGAAATTAGACCGTAAGGATAATTTAAAAATATTCCAAAATATTCCAAAATAATATAAACAATTTTGAAAGATTCCAAAAGATTCCAAAAGAGAATATTAAATTTTTTTTGGTATTTTCTCTATTTATTATATTTCATCAATAAATCAATATTTTTAAAACACTATAAACTTTTTTTGTCGAGAAGTATGACATGCTACCGTAGTGCGAAAACACATCCTTGAACGTGAGTGACGTCGAGAAATATAAGTCACTCATTCTCAAATTGAAAACTTGTACGATAACTACACGGATGTCGTACGACAATAATGTGCATTATAATAGATACTGAAATCGCACGGATATAATAAAAGGCGTTAATATGATACGTATACGATACTAAATCCGCATTAACTAAAACCGCATGTTATCCGTGTCTTATTAGCCATGTAATGTAGATACACGATTAACGCACGGATTCCGTCAAGCACGACTTTCGTGCGAAAACAACACTTTTTTCATAATCATTGAAAAGACACTACATCGACATCCTAGTAATGCATGTCACTTCCGTACCATAACGACACTTCTAAATGCACGTATGACATGCGGAATCAGTGTTCAACGATAAACGCACTGAAATCGTGCAAAATCAGTGGGGTCCGAAATTCCTGATGGTCATTGACTTCAGCGTTGTCTATCATGACATGACGTAGGCTTTTTGCGTCGGTATGTCATGATGCGTCCGTCATGACCAGTCGTGACGCGTCACAATCGTGTCAAGATCCTGACGTTAGTAAAAATTGAAAAAATTACAAATTAAAATTTACTATTTACGATTTACGAGACAGTAAAAACTATAGATGAAGTTCGTTAAGGCCGTCTACCTGGACCGTCCCTTGACGACAGCCAGTCCGTCTACTAGACGGTCTTGTCCGTCCCTTGGCGATGGCATGTCCGTCTACTAGACGGCCTATCCGTCCCTTGGCGACGGGCCGTCTACTAGACGGCCTTGTTCGTCCCTTGGCGACGGCTAGTCCGTCTACTCGACAGCTAATTTGTTCTTTGACAACAACCAATCTGTCTAAATGACCAATCTGTCCCTTGATGATGGCTAGTCCGTCCACTCGACCTATGGCAATGCCTAGGCCGTCTATTTAATGGTCTGACTGTCCTTTCAACGGCTTGTCCATTCATTGACGTTTTGTTCATTGAACAGCTAGAAAAAGAAATGTTCTGTTATATACATAGGATTCTTTAGTTCCCATATATTTTTCCTCCAACGAAATGGAGAATATTGGGGAAACAAGGATCTATTTAATGATAAGGGTAGGTGATCTGTTTTTGCAAATATTCATGTGCATCTCATTAAAATAAATCCTAACAATTTATTGTTTATATTAATTACTATGATTAATTACCTCACATTATTGAAATTGTTAATTTTTTATTTAATTTAGTAAAATAATCAACCATGTTAACCATGATTTCCAAATTCCACTGCACACATGTACATATAGGTTATTGTATTTATTTAATGTGTAAAAGTACATCTACATATATATGTGTTATGAATGTATTTTAAAATTATTCAAACAATCAATTTTTTTGCTTATACTATAGAAATAAATCCATGTTTGTGTACACAAACACACACACACATTTATATATATTTATATATATATATATCTATATATATATATATATATATATGTTTGTACACATATGTTTATATTTATAAACATATGTGTACAAACATTTATATAGATGTACATATATAGTATATATATATATATATATATCTAAACCATTCCATATAGATATATATCTATATATATAATATATATGTTCAAAAATATCCATTTCCAATCAAATGCACTACTTATTGAGCAATTTCACTAAAAATTTGATAAAAATTACACTTATAAATGCTTACAATGGGGGATTTAAGAAACATTTTTTTTACTAAAAAAAATGCATTCAACATGGAGATGTTTACAATTTGAAAATAATAAGCTGCTCAATTTTTCCCATGTTTTGGTCGTTTTAAACACTCTTTAAAACATTTTGTTCACTTTTATTCACTCTCACTAACATTTTTTTCCTCCAATCAAGAAAGAGAAATAGAGAAATCCTAATCTTAGTATCCTTCAATCAAATTTTTGATTTGAAAATACTTTATTTTTCTACACCTTTTAATTAGAAAATGTATTAAATTAGTTTCAATGTTTTAAATGTGAATATTCTCCCGATAAAAGCTTATTTATTCTTCAAACAATCAATAGCTTCATCTTCATGTTGTGAGCTTTCCAAGCATATAAATAGATTATAAAATTTGAAACAAAATGAAAGTAATATGAGTCAGTTTTTTTGGGAATGAATTTTTTTAACCAAACTTTACATATTTATGCGATTGATGTATGAATATAAATATGTATATATATAAAAATGAATATATATGTATATATAGATAAAGATATAAATTCATATCCATATAGATATATATCAATATTTAGATACATGTATGTAAGTATGTATGTGTGTGTGTATATATATATATATATATATATATATATATATATATATATATATATATATTTAATTTATTTTTATTTTTTGTATAGGCACATATGTGTATGTATATATGTATATATATGTACATCTTTAAATATAATTGTATCTTTATATAGATATGTACATATATCCATTCATATATATAAATAGATATGAATGTATCTATCTATATATAATATATCCATCCATATGTATCCATGTATATCTATATGTATGTATATATGTATATATGTATATGTATATGGATGGATGGATATGGGTATCCATATATATGAATGGATATATATATATATATATATATATATATATATATATATATATATATATAAAGAAAGAGATAAAATATCAATGTATATCCACATATATGTTTACATGTGTACTACACCTTTACATTTAATTGTATTTATATATGTGTAAACATGTATATCATTATTTATTTGTGTCTATATTGATGTATGAATATGTATGTATATACATCCATATTCATCGATATATATGTACATCGATATATAATATATCCTATTGTATCCATGTACACCATTGTGGATATATCCAAATTGATATCTATCTCTCTCTCTATATATGTGTGTGTATGTATGTATATGAATATTTATATGAATATAGTTTTGCGTATATGTATATGTAAATTCAAATATATTAAATATAGATATCCACACACACATATATATATATAACTATATTTATAGATGAATGTATATTCATAGAAATACATAAATATATTTTTATATATATGCCTATAAATTTATCCATGTATAGCTATATATATTCATGTATATTGTTATACATGTATATGAATATATATTTAGATGTGTATATATGTTTATATGTACATATATATGTATACATATAGATACGTAAAAGTGTGTATATATAATCCATATATACATATTGACGACCATGGTAGAGTGAGTTGTGTAAAGATTAATAGAACTAGTTCTAAGCGTTTTCTTAAAAACGTAGTTTCCTAAAGATTTTAATATATCAAATATATATTGGTATTCTCATTTTACTTTCTCTAACTTATTTATTATCTATAAGAATAATTGTATTTCATGTTGATCTATCCTAAATCTTTCAATTATTTTTCATTTGATGACCCAGAATGTAAGAAATTGAAACATAGGAAATAAAACCAGTAGAGGCATAGTTAATTCATTTGTTCATTGGAAATGGCTAGACCGTCCACTTGCGGTTCAAAATGATAGAAGACCCAAATATAGGAAATGAAACGACTACAAACATGGCAAATGTAATCGTCCATTGGCGACAGCTTAAACCGTCCACTCGATGGACAGACTATTCATTCAACCGTTGAATCGATGGTTCAAATTTATGAAAGGCAAAAAGAAGACCCAAATATAAGAGATGAAACCACTACAAACATGGTTGATTTAGTTGTTCATTGGCAATAGCAAGACCGTTCACTGGCGACGGCCATACCGTCCACTCGACGGTCGGACCATCCATTTGACAGTTCGAAATGAAAGAAGACCCAAACATAGAAGATGAAACCACTACAAACATGGCAACTGCATTTGTCCATTGGCGACGGCCTAGACCGTCCACCCGACAGTCACACCATCTACTCGACGGCTGGACCGTCCAATCGACGGCCGGACCGTCCACTCGACGGCCAAACCGTCCGCTCGACAGTTCAAATTTATAAAAGAAGATCCAAACACAAGAGACCTCAAACATGGTAGATTCATTTGTCTATTGGCGACGGCCTAAACCATTCAATTGACGGCCGGACCGTCCGCTCAACGCTTCAAATTTATAAAAGAAGAGACCTCAAACATAGTTGATTCATTTGTCCAATGGCGACGGCCTAGACTGTCCAATGGCGACGGCCTAGACTGTCCAATCGACGGCCAAGTCGTCCACTCGACGGCCGGACCGTCCACTCGACGACCAGCCGTCCACTGAACAAACAGTTCAAATTTATAAAAGAAGAGACTTCAAACATAGTTGATTCATTTGTCCATTGGTGACGGCCTAGACCGTCCAATCGACGGCCGGACCGTCCGCTCGACGGTTCAAATTTATAAAAGAAGAACCAAACACAAGAGTCCTCAAACATGGTTGATTCATTTGTCCATTGGCAACGGCCGGACCATCCAATCGACGGCCGGACCGTCCACTCGACGGTTCAAATTTATAAAAGAAGATCCAAACACAAGAGACCTCAAACACAATTGATTCATTTGTCCATTGGTGATGGCCTAGACCGTCCAATTGACAACCGGACCGTCCACTCGACGGCCGGACCGTCCGCTCAACGCTTCAAATTTATAAAAGAAGAGACTTCAAACACAGTTGATTCATTTGTCCATTGGCGACGGCCTAGACCGTCCAATCGACGGCCGGACCGTCCGCTTGACGGTTCAAATTTATAAAAGAAGATCCAAACACAAGAGTCCTCAAACATGGTTGATTCATTTGTCCATTGGCGACGACCTAGACCGTCCAATCGACGGCTAGATTGTCCACTCGACGGTCGGACCGTCAGCTCAACGGTTCAACCATATTCGTTATATTGAGACTTTTCCCAGTCTCATTTTTATCTTCGATTCGAAGATAAACCATTTTATCTCCTTACTACTATTTTTTAATAAATATTTAACAACACCACCTTTTGGAATTTCATTATAAAATCACTATTTGAGCATTAATTTTTTTTGGTTTCAGTTATTATTTTTTAAATGAATTTTTGAATAACTGGCATTCTATCTCAAAATCAGCTAAAAGTCTCAATATAACGAATATGACCATAGAAGATCCAAACACAAGAGACCTCAAACACAGTTGATTCATTTGTCCATTCGCGACGGCCTAGACCGTCCAATCGACGGCTAGACCGTCCACTCGACGGCCGGACCGTTCGCTTGAGGATTCAAATTTATAAAAGAAGATCCAAACACAAGAGTCCTCAAACATGGTTGATTCATTTGTTCGTTGGCCCATGGGAAGGCCCATTTGACGGCCAGACCGTCCACTTGACGGCTAGCCCATTCTTAGGGACGCTTGTTCGTCCAGTAGACGGCTAGTCCGTCCCTTGAAGACGGCCTAACCGTCCACTTAACGGCTAGTCCGTCCATCCATATCGAAATTCTTTTCATCCAATCTGTTCACTATGGTAAATAGTTTAAATCTGGTTTTGAATATGTGTGGGAATATGCTATCCTGACGGACGTGGGGTTTGAAGCTTGACGTTATGGCGGACATCCTGATGTCACAACGTGACGTGACGTGGACAACCCTGATTGACTTTCGATACCTACTGGGAATTCTGAAGAAAGAGGAGTCATCTATGGATATGCCGTACTTCTACGATTTCATGTCGTCGTTGCGATGGCGACGTGAACCATGATCATTCAATGAACTCCCTGTCTAGCTTTTCATCTGTGCTGATATGACTAAGTAGACGCAAGGAACACATTTTGGGTCCCAACTTTTTCACTAAGACATCTAGTTTGAATGTGTGACAAACAATTAATCTGGGTCCCAGGGGAGGGACGGAAGAGTAGGGAGAGTAGGAACTAACTTCTATCATTGCAAAAAATCTGGTTCACACACCAAGTGAAGAGAAACTCTTTAGCCAAAGCCGCTTGCTTCTTCTCACTACACTTGCTAATATATTTGAGGACAAAGTCAATTTCATTTTGAACAAAGATGTACAATCCCCTACAATAAGTATCCGTCACCTTGGGTTTACAAAGGTTTGTCATCAGAAAATGATAAAATTGGAATTTTTGAGCCAAATTTGAATATGTTGCAAAATGCAAGATACACAACATATACTCTTAAGATTTGATAAAAATAATTTGTTTATCCATTTTCACTTGAAGTTAAAAACTCCATTTTTTAACTCTAAATTCAAACGACAATAAATATTTTTTTTGTTACTTACCAGATATAAAACTCTTAATGGAAAAAATGCAAATCCTCCATAGAATCATATGCAAAAGAAATCATGATTTTTAGGGGTTTGTTAACTATAAAATTACTAATTAAATCGTCTTATCCTAAATTGCTCAATTTTCAAGTGAATTTTTTATTTTTTAAAAAATTCACCCCTTTGAGGGCCTATAAGTGGATTTTGGGTACACCTACGTGCAATAATTTGAAAATTTGCAACTTACTCATACAATAGAGTTATCTGCAAAGTGAGAACCAAGTAACCTATCTGCCACATTCAAGGTGTTTTCAATCTTCATATAGAATTTTTTGACATCCACTCTCACAAGCTACTAAGCTCTTTCCTTTGGGGGAACATGAGATTGGTGTGGGGGTACATGGAGATTCCTCCGTGGAAACTCAAGCTAGGTTTGGGTGAGTTACTCTTGCATTGGAGAGGTTCAAGGTTTGAACCTCTCTGACAACGCAGTGCGTTGTGATTGGTTGAAAAAAAAGAGGCCAAAACTTATTTTTGTTGCCTTTCAAGCTAAAAAACCAATTTTGCTTTGTCTTTCCTCTTGTGGAAATTTTTTGCTCGACTTTACGGATAACTCTAATGTCCAAATAATACATACTAAAGTGCCTTAACCCTTAAACGTCAAGAGGGTCCTTAGAAGGCAGCCCAAAGAGCATCTCTAAAAGTCTACAGCACCAGTTGCTAAAAAAAAAATGGCCAGCATGCTGTCAGCGCTACTGGACAACCCTTTTTTTTTTTTTTAATTAAAAAAAATGCTTTGTATCTTTCCACAACTGTTGCTCGATTATAGCTTCCCTCTTTCCTACGATTCATTTATGTGATTGTGGATTATTCCACAATTGTTTAATCTAGCCTCACTTTTTCATCACCTTTCCAAAGCACCAATCCATTTCAATTTAGATTGAGAAAATCCACTTTTTTCTCCATTATTCTCTTATAAACAAGCCCGTGAGGCTTCTTTGACGTTTAAGGGTTAAAATTCTCTTTCACGTGCCAATAATACATAGTTATAGAAAAATGAAAAATACATATTAACAAAGAGTTGATATGAATTACTGTTACTTGCGATTATGGATACACATACCTTTAAGACTTGTACAAGTGATAAGTGTGAAAAACAGCGATTGTGAAAGGTTAGAAATATTGTAACGGAGTACAGTCACTAGTGAACGAAGGAGCATGGAAGACCCCACAATCGTAAAGTATTGGAGTGTGTGCGGTGGAGTGCGAGGTCAAATGCAGAATTTCTGCAGAACTCCCGGCGGAGGTAATCTAAGTCTGCAATCCCAAGTTTAGAACTCTCGAGCACCTTCTTCCGTCCCCTCGGATGCTTCAAATATCATGAAATCTGTTGCCATACTGTGAAGCAGATGCTCCCTTTGTCTGCAGACAGAGTTCCATCACGTACAGTCGCACCATCCTCCGATTGTTTACAGGCAGTGACTATGTTCGATCACCATTCTCTGGATGTGGAGGATTTGATGTAGCTCTAGGGTTTAGGGTGTCGATTTGCAGAAGCAATTAAGGAAGCGGTGCAACGATGAAATGGTTCACCGACTTCGATGTTGACATGCAGTCAGGTCCAGTGGAGCAGTCAGATTATGTCGACACTCTGGATGCCCTGGACGCTGCGAAAGAGTACCTGAACAAGAGTTCCCGAAGCCTCTTGAACTGTTTCTCAAGCGCGGAATCGTCCAACCAGCAATTCTTACAAGCCCGTTCCGAACTGGCGAAGCTGGCGACCGTGTACATGGACGTGCACTTCCCTTTTTTGGTGATGGTGGTGCGGGATTTGCGCAACGTCTGCTACTTGTACATGGATTACGACGTCAAGAAGTTCACGAAAAACATCCACGGTGACCAACTCCGTCTCTTTCTTTTTCTCGTTCTGGATGTGGTTTGTGTAGACCTGGCAAATGAATTCATTAACCCTAAAGGACCATAAAAGCCCGAATTAGACCAACACATAAGTTACCGACACTGTTCTTCACTGATCCCGGTGACATAAAATTTGACCGCATTTGAATTATATTTTTCACAATATGATCAATTGAATTTGTCACTTTGAAACTATGAGTCCTTGGATTGGTCCTTTAGGGATTAACAACCCGAGGCTCTGTCGTGAATTGCTTGTGCAGCTATGGAGAAGTCGGTAACAGAACAAGCGACGAGTTCTGCGGTGTTGTCACGAATCCACGGTCTTTTGCTGTCCGAGCTTGAGCGACTTCACATTGACATGGGGAACTAGAGTCTATCAAAGCTGAGGCTGTAGTGAGGCGTGATGATTATCAACTTCTTCTCGAGGTATGAAACTTATTTCATCTCTACTGGGTAAACCAGGGTTCATACTAAAGTAACATGATTTTTTTGAAACAATAATTATGGTACTTGAAAACTTTCATGTGAGCCCAATCAACTATAATTAAACTAGGATATTAGTGGCCGTAAGGAATGCCCTGAGCTGAGAGGAGTGCAGAAGAATGAATACATGTGTGGATGTGTGTGAGGTAGGATTGTCTTACTCAACCACTCACTAGTATCAACCACTCACTAGTATCAACCACTCACTAGTAGAAAAGGTGGCACTGCTGAAGGAGATGCCCAGGCAAATAGTGCCCAATTCCATGCATGCAGTGATTTTTTTGGACATGTCTCTACTCTCTAGGGGACCTCACACTAGACAAAGTGTTGAACACCACGTCAAAAATGTCTACACTGAATAGGGATATTAAGCGGATCCATACAAATTTATTGACATTTCACACTAGTATATAAATAGAAGCCAAGGCGCAGAACCAACCAACCCAACAAAGGACACATGTGATATCTTCTTCATCTTGGTTAGCAACAGCTAGGATATTTACCAACCCAACAAGTGACACAGGTATATGATATCATGTTCACCTTCTCAACAAGTGACATACGCATGTGATATCATGTTCACCTTGATTATTGCCGGATTACTGTCGAACTGGATATTTACCATTATTGCACATGCACTTGTGTTTAACACAAGGCAATTTTTACAAAGTAAGTTTCTAATTTTTTTGGTTCCTTTAATATCCCTATTCAATGTAGTAGACCCATCTAGTCCACCTGCAAGACAAGTATATTCTTAGAATATATTTAGAATATTCTTGAATATTTAAGAATATTTCATCCAAGTTGTTTAACATATTTGACGCTTGCACTAGTAAAAAAGGTGGCGCTCCCCAGGGACATGCGTAGGCAAAATCACTGTGCATGCGTGGAATTGCGCACTACTTGCCTGGGCATCTCCCTCGGCAATGCTACCTTTTCTACTAGTGTTGTCTACTTAGACAATCGACATAGACATCTAATACAATGTCAAATTGGAAAAAAAGTGTCAGACATGATAACCTTGGTGCGAGGAAGTGAGTGCAGGCGGCAAATGTTGAGACAAAGAAGTTTTTCGTGAAGGAGGAGCGTTGCAACGCGGAGAAAGAGAGGTACGACGGAGACCGAGAGTTTTACGATGCGGAGAGAGCCAGGTACCTGGCGGAGCGAGAGAGGTACCGGGCGGATGAAGCAAAGTATTATGCCAAAGCGCAGGCCATGAGCAGGCGGAGAGCTGATGTCAAATCCGAAGTGGCCATGGGATGGATTGGATTAACTGTAGTGGCTGGAGCTGTTGGAGTATTTATAGTGGCTTCCGGCGATGTCCGCAAGCTGGGCTTGCTCGTCCTTGGTCACATTCTCGCCACCACCTGTATACCGCTGGCTATCTACGGTATTTATGATTGGATCATTTCGCGAGGTGAGATCTCATCCCAAGCACATAAGATTCTTGAACAGCAGTGATGCTCACCTCTGAAACTCAAGCATTTGTCAAGGGATCGGAGGAATCTTCTCTAACTTCAGTGTAAAAGATGTGGTCTAGCAAGGTATTAAGAATGTTATGCATGGTATAACCCCCGATTTTTGAAATTTTTAAAGGATTTTGAGTGGTAGCACGAGTTGTTGAAGGTGGGTAAGGAAAAAATGGATAGAATCATCCAATTTTGCACTTTCATCCCTAACATCATTTATTGTTGGAAACTTCATCCAAATTTTCCAGAGAAAATTTTGGCATTTTCATGCATTTTATTTCTTGTTTTTCCTAATGTATTAGTAGCTAACTGTACCAAAATGGGGTAAAAATTTGACAAAAATTCGCAAAAAAATATTAAATTTCCCTAAAGTTCTATACCAATCTTTGTAAATATTCAAACAAGTTTTAAAACCAATTTTTTTTATTATTGGGAGCATTATAAATGAGTAGATGATCTATTACTTAGTACAAACTTTGTGCACATGCATATCAAGACAAACAATTATGTTGCTGAAACTATTGTTTGGAACTTCCAAACCTAGTATAAACAATATGTTGTATTTAAGATAGTACATTGTTTGAAAATTTGAAAATTTCTAAGTTCTATTAGCGTTTTGTAAAAATGTATGTTCAGAACTATCTCAAATTGAGTCAAAACAATGGGAATAAAATCAAAATAGGAACAAGATTCTCAAGGAGTGTAAAGGGACACAACCAATAAAACTTACGCTTTTCAAAACCACATGAAGAATGTCATTGAGATTTGAGAGTTAGGTGTTTTCTAAATTCGTCTTATGAATGTGTTCAAGCCATAGATTTAATTTTTCTATCCTTTAAAGGAAAGTTGGCTCCCTGTTTTGAATGTATATAGACTTCTAAATTTATATGTAGGAGTTTCTTTTTATAATGTATGGTTATAAGTTCCAGTTTAAAATTCAAATAGCCTATGGGACGTCTAAAATGGAAAAACCAAAAAAATTGGGCTTCCTTAGACCCCTATTCCTAAAAATATTCATAGAAGTAATACATAGATTATTTTTTCATAGCATAAGTTTGGAAAGATCCAATCATCTTGTTTTTTCATTTTGGATGTCTCTGTCATGGTGTATTTTTGGAAAAGTTGAACTCAAAAGTAGAATTTGCAGCTCCAAATCTTCCTTGGAGACTCACCTAGAAGAATCTAGAGACTTTGACTACTATAAAATAACCGGGACAACCATTTGATTTGAGGTCATAAAATTTATGCCTTGGAAAACTTGTAGATTGGGCATAACTTTTTTTCAAACCAAAGTGAATCATTTTGACACATATTGAAAGCTTTGCTAAAATTAATCTCAGTGTTTAGTAGAAATCTTGTTTAATGTGATAGGTCTTTAGTGACTAAATGTTTGGAACAAGTCCGATCCATAGTGATGCAAAGACCACTTTGCGTCACTATGGACTTTTTCTTCCAAACATTTAGTCATTGAAGACGTGCCACTTTAGACAAGATTTCTACTACCATCGTCTTCAATTTTTTTCTTTTCTTGAGGCACATACATATGACTAATTCTACTACTACAATGATAAATAACCAAAGTGGTTTTTTCTTAGCCTTCCCTCCTAGGCTAACACCTAGAATAGTTTAATTCTCTGTAAATTGGTCTTCTTTTGAAGCTCCTTTTGCTTAAGAGCACAAAACCATACTTCTTTTAGGCCCTCTTTGCTCTAATTAAATTGTACCAATTAGCTAAATGGCATGTTAAGGTCCATTAGCTAGTTGGAATTTAACTAACCTATTGTATGCGCCACTCTTACAAGGTGCCTAATGGAGGTGAGGCTTGCAAGTTAACTAGTTTTTGATTGTACAAACAAATTTAGTACTTGCTATAGACACAATTGTTTTACTTGTCCAAAATGAGAGAGTTAAGATAACATGTGAAAATGGATGTAAATTCATTGCAAGCTAGTCAGTTGTACTAATTTGCTAAAGTGATATGTTCTCACTTGGTATTAAGAGTGGTGTTAATTAGTGAGGATATTATGAATGAATTTAGACACACTTTTGGACTAGATTCAATTTTCTAAGATCATTTTTAAGACCAAGTGAGAACTTACCTTAATTGATTGTACAACTTAGGCAATGCAAACGTTTAGTAACAAAACTGTTCATTGTTAGGTTCCGAGAAAGAAGCCAAATCAAAGAAAGAGACTGCCAAAGAATATGAAGAGAGAGCCACTCAAATGAGCGAAAATGCCAAAGCCCAAGGAGAAAAAGCCATAGCAAATGTGGAGAGAGCCGCCACAAATGCAGAGAGAGCCGCAGCAAGTGCGGAGAAAGCCTCACGAGAGGGAAAGAGAGAAGCAAATCAAGCAATTCATGATGCAAGAGAATGTGACAAAGCAGTTGAATTGATCAAGAACGACATGATCAATTCTTTGACACTATTCATCAAAGCAATGGAAAAGGTATGTGCCAATTGACAAAAGGTATGTGCCAATTGACATAAGGTATGTGCACTTATAATCATCTTCTAGTAGCAACATCTTCTAACTCATATTCCGCTTAGCCCATGTCAGAGTTCAACACAACAGCTCCAACAAAATACCATTTTTGCATGCGTCTGAATTATGTGTAGAGTAAGCCCCTAGAGCAAGGGGCTAATACAACGTAAAGAGTGTTAATGAAAATTCCAGCTTTCCTTTTCGATGGTGGTGCGTGAAAGGTTTATGGAGTAGAACACTGCTCTCACACAAAAAGAAGTCACGCATGCTAAAGAAAAAGAAATTGGTGTCAAAATGTATCAAACACATACTTGATTAATGCATATAGGCCGGACTTATTTGGACAATGTTGTAAGCGCAATGATTTTACTTATAGAAAAAATTAAAAGTTCTTTATGGAGTATATGATTGAGATTATAAATTCAAAACTCAAAAATCTTCCAGTATAAATTTGAGCTTTAGAAATCTTGAGGTTTCTGATTTCAACAAGCAGCAGTGTAATAAAATGAGTTGTAACTGTGACTCGGAGAAGTCACTGTCAAGAATTTAGATAATTATGAGAGAACAAATATAGGGTGTCTTTTATTCATTTGAGATAAAAATTATAAATTTATAGAAGTAATATAGGGTGTTTTAAAACCAATTTGAAAATATTTTAAAAATATTCTTAAAATATATATATGGAATATACCTTAATATGCTATAAGTAGTAGAATATTCCAATTATTTCATAGCCCCCCATTAAATACCCTTTGTTCGCTCATATGTACCCAAAATTTACACTAAGTGACTTCCCCGAGATCTGTGACATTGATGCAGGTGTCGCAATTCTTGAAGAAGCTGTCATCGGACATCGACTCGTGTGTAGACCAAGTGAGCGCGGCCATAAGTGGGAGGAGTGGGATGGAGCGCATGAAGGAGCATCTGAACTTGATTAAAATCTACCAGGCTCGGATCATCAAAAGTTGTGACTCCTTCGAGAGTTTCCAAGTGGTGATCCAAGCGCGCGTCAATGTTCTGCCTGATCTGAACGGAACCAGTACTGCCGTTGCGACTAGCGAAGCTTGGTGTGGCAAGCACGTGGCCAGCGGGAAGCTCCAGGAGCACGACAGCCTCGGCATTCTAGTGCGTCTGTTCCCTGCCCATTTCCCCTCCGTCACCAACAATCCCGCGATCTGGCACAAATCTGTCCTCAAGTCTGCTGTGAGATTCTTCAAGCATTGCGGTTGGCATTGATCGAACTGCCCAGATTATACAACTTTATCTTTTGATGAGATACATAGTATTTAGCGTCATGTAGGGATATATAGCTTTTGAGCATATGCAAACATCGTCAGATGAGAGAATTCAAGATAAAGATTGAAGCAGAACTAAGAATTGATTATCAAATATTAGAGGTATCTATTAATTTGAGGTCAAATGCTATGAGAGGCGGGTGACAATGAAGATGGTATGGAAAATTGCAGATTTGGCACTCATATACAGCTTTGTCTTGTGATGAGACACAAAGCATATAGTGTCGTCGTGTAGAGACAGATAGCCTTTTAGCGTGTGCAAACATTGTAGAATTCAAGATAAATAAAGAGATAGAACTTAGAAAGAATTAATTATCAAATATTAGAGGCATCTATTTAAAGGAAAAAAATGAGGTCAAACCCTATTAGAGGCCTACAGTAAGTGTACTTAAATGACATCCTTATGGAATAGCTGTTTAGCTTGCTTGTGCAACACAACGTGTTTTGTCCTTGGGTTTCGTATCGTAGACATCTCTTGTTTTGTTATGAACTAATTGTTCTTTGAAGTTCTTTTGTTACGTGGCTTCAAACTATAATTTTATATTTTGTGATTGCCATTTGTTGACTGCCATGCATTCCTTACATCATTCTTTGTACATTTTCCATATACTTACCCACTTCCCTGACTGCAGTTTAGGGTACTGTTTATAACTCATGCATATATGGTACTAGAGATCATTCTAGGGAGTAGCATTCGACATCGGACGTGACGAATGACACATTTGTATTATTTACGGAATAACGTCAATTGATCTTTCGTACGGTCTACCATTCATGTATTACAAATATTCATTTTGCTTCTACAATTTTAGACACCTCCTGATATTCTGTGTTGTACCTTTCAATTTATGTCTTCATGCAACATAACATAACAAGCGACAACATTGTATTCATATTCTGCAGGATAGTATACTTGGATTAAACAATCACTGGGACAGCGAGGCAGTAGGACAATTCAGTTATTACCGCTTCTAAAGAAGTCGTTAAACAGACTAGGTTTTTGCACTACTTGAGTTGTATAATTGTAGTCGTAGAATTCCATATTTCTTCTAGTGCTAGCACTTTTCATTGATCAAAATGTGATGTCCTAGACGAACTTCAAACAATGTTGCATGTTCTTCGTGCTCAACAACGATCTTAGTAGTCTTTTCCATGACGTCCATAGCATTGAAGCATTCAATTCCCCCTTTAATCTTTAAACGTTGAAGCAAGCCCCATGGGCTTATTTATGAGAGAATAATGAAGAAAAATGTGGATTTTTTCAACCAAATTTGAAATGGATTGGTGCTTTGGAAAGGTGATGAAAAAGTGAGGATAAATTTAGAAAAACACGCCTAAATTAAACAACTGTGGAACAATCCACAATCAAATCAAGGAATGGAGGGAAGAAGTTGGGTAGTAGTTGTGGAGAGAGCCAAAACGTATTTTTATTAAAAAAACAGCAAAAAATTTGGCCAGTGCAGAAGGCAAGCTGGCCGTTTTTGTTTTTTTTTTGGAGATGCTCATCGGGCTGCCCTCCAAGGACTCTCTTGACGTTTAAAGGTTAACAACTGCTATCCGTGTGTTTCAGAGTTTGCATTTCTGCAAACATGTTGTATCCGCATCATACATGCCTTCGAGAGAAATAATATATTACCGCTTCTAAAGAAGTGGTTCACAACAAGAATGTCACACCCTGTCACACCCTCCAGGCAATCAAAATATTCAATCAAAACCAATATTTCTGATATGCATTAGGTCAATAAAATATTACAATGTTGGATTCTCATACGATGACTTATAGACCTATACATTATGCAATGCAGACCTGTTGTTCTGTAATGAACAACACAGATGGTGAAGGGCGTTCCTATCTGTTCATATTTTAGGCTTGAGTTTTTTACATTGTAAAGGTTTGTTTACTAAACTACCATACACTGAGAAAAAAAATGATCAAAATTAAAAGATTTGAAAAAGAAATTGTAGAGCATGATGAAGTTGGGCATAACAAGGTAGATTTTGAGAAAATTACACACCAAAACTCAAGATATGTATTTGAACCCCTAAACTTTCAAACGACCATTTGCTGGTTGCTGCCCAAATCTAACGGACTGTCCGGAAAAAAATATATACATATGAAAAAAACAAAAAAACATTTGAAAATACTACATCAAGTCTACTTTTCAACGTAATTTGAATTATGTCAATCCAAGTTAAACTCCACTTGGGAGGATTTTTCAAACTATATCACCTCAACATTGTCTTAGTGTTATAGAATTTGCTATTTGGGGAAAGTAATGATGTTCCTTCCATCATTTTTTTTTGCTTTTTGAAGTTTACAATAGATAAACCAATTTTAACCAATCATGCTAAATTTTAAACTCTAAAAGTGAAAATTATAATTTATACAAATTTTCAAAGGTTAATGCTTTTAAATTCATTAAAAGAAGATCTAAAGTTATTTTTGGAAGTTTAACTGTACGGATAATTTGTAGAGATGATGCCCTACATTTTACCTATTGAACCAAACTTCATCAAACATATGGAAAACACATATTATAACACATCTATGAACATTTATCCAATACCCCTCGGACTTTTAGGGGTTAATAGTTGATTGTACACACAAACTAGTCGGCATGTTCATCCCATGACCTATGCGTGCAACCTTGCTGATGGATCATATTATTGTGCATGACAATCGTGGTCTCAAACTCTCAATTGGGTCCCATTGTCTAACATCCCTAAACAACGAAGTAGGTCAAATTAGGCCTCATGTTTTCTTTTAAGTAGTTTTGAGTAAGTCCTATGTGGACTTCTTTTCATTCACATTTGTTTGCTTTAGGACCAACACATGCAATGTTCTTCAATGATTCAAGTGATATAAAATTGGATCCCATGTGAAATATGATTGATGGTCATTTTAAAGCTATGAATCCTTCGTCCTTAAGGGGCTACTCAATACAACGATTGTCATGTTTAACACTATTTTCCAACTTGACTTCATTTAAACGTTTGAAGCCGACTGCGTAATTAGATGAGTGTCAAATATGTCAGACAACTTGGATGAAATATTCTCGAGTATACAATAATATTTTAGATATATTCTTAGTAAATTCTACTAGACGTCGTGTTTGACATTTTATTTAGTGGTCAAGTAAGACAATGGAGGCGGCTGTGATGGTGAGCATGGCGAGCACTGCAAGGGTGTCCATGGCCTTCAAGGCTCCAAATTCCCAGTGGGTGGGGAAGAAGCTTGAGAGCTCCGTGACGCGGATGCTGCGTGGCAAGAGGGGCGTTTCCATGTGCGTGAAGAGCGAGGTCGCAAAGAAGACAATGAAGGTTGAAAAAAGTAGTCCACCCACGTTTTTTCTGCTTGATTTGTACGAATTCATTTGCACGTAAGACATCTCCTCCAAACATTTTTCAATATTTTTTTTGTGAAAGAGAAATGGAATATGCAATTATTAAACCACTTTTATTCATACTTTTCAGACTCTTTTGGAATTAGTTATGAATTTTTGAACATAGTGTTGCAAAAAGCTTCTTCACCATGGAGTTTTTACCGTTTCACATTTAGAAATCCAATATTGATCCAAAATTTGTGTTAGAGGACGCTTTTAGGGTAAGGGAAATTGAATTTCAAACATCGCGTCAATTCCCTCTAAAGATAGTGTGAATTGCTTAGGATCTTAATTAGTTGGTGATATGAAGGAGTAGGTATTGATTGGTGACAACATTTGCAAACTTTTATTTTTACTTTCAATCTTTATTGTCCTAAAACGCCCTTGTAATATACATACATTCATAATGTGGCAATACATTGCTAAGAACGAGGATGATACTATACTAATAAAGAAGATAATATTGGAAATGCGTTATAAAATTCTACAAAATTATGTGCACATTGGATTGTGAAAGGATTAGATTTGAAAGTGATCCTTACATTCTTATATGAAATCAAACCTATGCACTTGAAAAAGAAGGTGATACCCTACATAAATAAATAAATAAATGATTTTGAAAGAAAAGGAAAATGTATTATAAATTTCACCAAATGTACACGTTGAGTTTTGAAAGGATAAAATCTAAGAGGGATTATCATCACGTTTTTATATAAAATGAAACCGCCACGCACATATTGTTTAAAATGTGTGACATGCAAGTTTATAATGGACGCCGTTACCAGGTTGAAATCTATTACTTAGTTGCATAATTTTGCTTCAAAAGTTCATAGCTATGTGATGAAAATTGCTTTCCATTGTTTTCCTTTCATTAAGAGTGCACATGCTATGTGAAAAGTGCACATAACACAAAATTATGATTATGAATTTGGGCAATGAATTTCATGGGGTTGGCGATCACCAACCCTCTTGTCATACAAATTTTTGAAATTTATGCTATGAATTGAAGAAGATTGGTGATCATCAATCTCCTTATTGTATAATTCTGCAATTTTGGATTTTGACCCCTAAAATTGAGCCTTGTGTTTTTTTTTAAGCAATTTTGAGTAGGTCCTCTGTAGACTTTATCCTATTCAAATTTATTTGTTTTTTCACCAACACATGCAATGTTCTTCACCGATTTTGGTGGTATAACATTTGGTCCCATCTTATTTTTATTTTTTTTGTCACAATATAATCAATTGAATAGGTCATTTTAAAACCATGCATCCTTGGTCTGTTAGGAGTTAACCCCTAAAGGACCAAGAAGCCTAAATTGGCCTCGTGTTTTTTTTAGCAATTTTAAGTAGGTTCTATGCGGACTTTCTTTTGTTCACTTTTTATTTTTATTTTACCAACACATGCATTGTTCTTCATTGATTCTAGTAGTATAAAATTCAGTCTCATGTGAATTGTATTTTTCACAAAATAATCAATTGAAATTTTCATTTTAAATCCATGAATCCTTGGTCCTTTAAGGGTTAAATACAAACTTAGTGTACACATTGCACGTGCATTTTTAACAAAAGCGGTGTTTGGACTTTGAACGGTAACAGACAGCAAAAATTTCAGTAAAATTAGATTGTTTCAAGAATTTTTAGACATCATAAGGAGAATCTTCTCCATGAAAAAAGGTTGTAGTGTTGAGATTGTGCCCTAATTGCCTCCCCTTGGCTTGCTCATGTAATGAATGTACAGCGGGCCTCTGCTGAAGAAGATAGGGATTACCCCAGAGAAAGTAGGACAACAAATTGACGAGTGGCTGGCATTAGGGGTGAAGCTCTCACGCCAACTGCAGTTTGATGAATTTGCACTCTCTCCATCTGAGAAAGCTCGCATTTATCATTACTACGTGCCCGTGTTTCTATGGTGCAAGCGTCAGCTCGACATTCATACTTCCAAATTCAAGCCCGGCGAACCCGTGCCCGCTTTGGTGGTAATTATTTTACTGTACAATCAATCGTCCTTTATATGTTTCTCCTGTTCATGGTCATGCATTAGGGCACGGAAACTTGCTTTATTAGGGTTTCATAAACCCTAATTAGGGTCACTTTTAGATTGCACAGGTTGAAGTAACAAGTTTAACTCCTAAAGGACCAAGAAGCTTGAATGTTTTTATTAGCAGTTTTGAATATCTTCTATGTGGACTTCCTCTCGTTCAAATTTCTTTGTTTTTTTGGACAACATGTGCACTGTTCTTCACTGATTTCAGTGATATGAAAGTCAGTCTCATCTGAAATATGATCAATTGAATTTTGCATTTAAAACCATGAATCCTTGGTCCTTTAGGGTTAAAATTTAGACCCATGCTGTGTGCAACTAGGATTGAGATACCAAGCTTTTAAAAATGATCCATTGAGACTTTATGACATATTTGGGCAGATTGGTATCAGTGCTCCACAGGGTTGTGGTAAAACAACAATAGTTTATTCCCTTGAGTATCTGTTCAACTCTCTTGGCAGGTAAATGGCTTTAATTTCCTTTTTCATATCAAAAACTCTCTTTGCCTTGTTGACCTTTATCAGGGTTGCAATGTGGAGTTAGTATGCTTAGATGGATTATGATTGGGAAGGTTTTGTGGTATTGTGGACAGTCGAGCTGCCTCTATTTCAATCGATGATTTCTACCTTACAGCAGTTGAGCAGGTATTCTCTTTCACCTCTCTGAATTCTGTTTTGTTTGGGATCCACCTTGATAGAACAATGTTTCGTTGTTATGTGAATAAAATTTCATATGAGTCGAGATGAAGTGCACAATAGAAAAAACTATATTTCCCATGGTCGAACATGGTGTAAGTGTCCCGTTGTGGTTAGCCCTTAAACATCAAAGCAAGCCCCGTGGGTTTGTTTTGAGAGAATAATGAAGAAAAAAGTGGATTTTCTCAACCAAAATTGAAATGGAAAGGTGATGAAAAAGTGAGGCTAAATTTAGCAAATATGTCAAAATTAGATAATTGTGGAACAATCCACAATCAAATGAAGGAATTGGGGGAAGGAGGGAGCTTTGAACGGGCAGGAATTATGGAGAGACAAAGCATTTTATTTTTTAAAGAACAAAAACGTTGGTAGTAGCACCGACAATAGACTGGCATTTTTTTATTTTTTTATTTTTTTTTGTTGGTTGTTGTTGTCTGCGGCAGCTTTTGTAGACTTTTGGAGATGCTCTTTGGGCTGCCATCCAAGGACCCTCTTGACGTTTAAGGGTTAATGTCCAAGGTACTAGTCAGTTTAATTTTTTTGGCAAGCATGTGGGACATTAACCTTGCTTGTGTGATGCAGAAAAAACTCTCTGCAAGCAACCCTGGAAATAGACTTTTGGAGGTAACTTTGCTCTTTGATTACCAAGGCTTATAATTTTTGAATACAATGTGTTGTCAATCCTCTACCTTAGAGCATCTCCAACGGGGCTCACCAAAGGTCTGACACACTCCAAAAGCAAATGAAAAATGTTAAGGGTCCTTTGAAAAAGCCTCTTGACCCTCTATCCTAGCGTGTGTGATAGATGACACTTCAAATCTAAGTTTAGTTGACTATATCCCACATTCTACTTGTGATTGGTCCATTGACTATTTAATGTACACTTTTGATGTTTGAAGAGCCTTTGAGGGTAGGAAACTTTAAATTGAAGGGCTCTTCAAATATAGATGAGTAATTTTAGCAAGTCGCTTTTAGCGTGCATGGTTGGAGATGCTCTTATACCTTCCCCATTTTGGTGCTGATAATGGAGAGGTATTTGAACCATGTTTCATGAACGTTGAAAGTGCTTATGCAATGTGCACATCAATTTTGTACCTCAAAAAAAACTTTACAAAATTGCATGATAAGGAGGATAACAATCGCTAACCCCCATCAATTCACAACAAGAACTTCAAAAACTCCATGAAATTCATACTGACCCAAAATCATAACCATAATTTTGTGCCACGTGCACTTTTTGCATTGCATGTGTACTTTTAACAAAAGCAATATTGACTATTTGGTTTTAACGAAGTCCTTGACATGTATAATTAGATGCGGGGTAACGCGGGGAGTCATGATTTGAAGCTTGGGACTGAGACTTTAAAAGCTTTGCGGTGCCTCACAACCAGTGGTTTGCCTCTACTTGCCTTGTTCAAACCAGAATTGGGCGTGTATCTAATAAAAATAACTAAAAATAAACAAATCTTGATTTGGAGCTATAGTACATTGTAGAACACTATTCAAGTTGTGTTCATTTCATGCAAAAAGATGCCATACACCCCACCACTTGTTCAAACCCTATCTCTTCCATCCAACATGTGTAATAATATTATTACACATGTTGATCAGAGTGTTTTTTTTTAACTTTGTCACCTACTTAGTATTGTATATGTTAACTTCCTAGTCTGATTCATCTGAAATCATGCAACTTCATGCTAAGGTCCAGTTGACATGATTGACAATCCAAAGGGTCTTTATTGATGTTGAGTTTCAAACAAGTGGAAGTTGCTTGTGTGAAGAGAGATGCGTCATCTCATCTTCTAGGGTTCAATATTGCTTTGGTATAATGACATGACAAAAGGAGAGCTAATTTAGGAGCTTGTAGAAAGTATAAAGTTTTCAGAAGAATTTGTCGAATGTTGTAGAGCTTCTTATGCTCTAGAATGTCCTGGTTTTATGCCAGCCTTGAAACCCTAAAGAGCTTCCTCTTCCGGTCGTATGAATTGGGCTGAAAGAGCACAAGCAGTTGTTGGTTTGGATGACCTCAATATGGTTTCATATCATTGTGCAAAATATTGAATGATGCACTTACTAAGAATGTTGAATGATGCACAAACTGTCATAACTTACTAGTTACTTGGGGATTCTCTAATGCTATTTTTACTGTCGGTGTTTTGGCAGGGAAAGAGATCAAGCTCCCACGATATGACAAGGTACTGGCTCCTCTGATTATCCTCCCACATGCTGAAGCCATAATTAATCCCTAAAGGATCAAGGAGCCCAAATTGGGTCTCGTGCTTTTTTCTGGTAGTATTGAGTAGGTCTTATGTGAAGTTCCTTTTGTTCAAATTTATTTGTCCTTTTATCAACACATGCAATATTCTACAGTGATTCCGATGGTATTAAATTTGGTCACAAGTGAATTATATTTTTCACAATATGATTGATTAAATTTGTGATTTTAAAATCATGATTAATGGTCTGTTCTAAGTTCTAAGGTCCTATGTATCCCCTGAATGTTGCAGTCTGCAAATGCTGGTTTAGGTGACCGCGCCCATCCATCACAATGGCCAAAGATTGAGGGTCCTGTGAAGGTACAGTGTTTTCCTTCCCTATCTCAGCCTTCACATTAACCTCAAGGTTGTCATATTGGGCAGATTTGGATCATTGGACGGGTGGACAAGTTGGTCCTTTTGCCTTGTTAGAGTTGAAAAAATTAGGATTTTGATAGGAATGCTTTGTGAATATGTTTGAATATACTCAAATATTTTAATATCAGGTGGCATGGGCAGGCGGCGTAACAACCGTGATTGAAATGATAATATACATTTGTTATTCCAATCAAGTGTCACTGCCTGGGTATCAATAGGATAGTATTTTCTCTGTTAGTACTTTAATTCAGAATGTGTGAAGCATTGGCATGCCAAATGGTGATCTATCAATTCATAAGTCCTGGGGTTTGCACACTTTCTGAGCACATGTGTCTTTGTCCCTTATTGAGCTGAGCAAGTTGCGTGAATAGAGCTCCCAACATAATTTGCGTTTGAAATGCTTGCACAGGTGGTGCTATTTGAAGGCTGGATGCTGGGGTTTGAACCTCAAAAAGAATCAATTGTTACTTCGATTGATCCCCAGGTAAGCGAGGAGTTGTTATTAAATGTTGTTGAATTGAACACTGCTAGAAACCTCATAGCATTTCACCTCCCGAAATGGAGAAAAGACGGGAACTTTTGTCCCATCACTAGTAGGAAATGTGCCGTTTTTCACTTATTATAAATGAAAAAGGAATGAAACCGCGCTAGGCACATTGGGCTATGTCAATGCTAGTGAGTGGTTTTGGTTACAAGAAGACAGAAATGTAAATATTCAATCACTGTTCACTATTCCCTTAAAATGGGGAATGAAAAACGATAGGTCTCTTACTAATGTGTTGTGACCAACACCACTAAGCAGAACCACTAACAGTCCTGTTTTAGCCCATTGTGGCACCTGTGTTGAAAAACAACACCATATTCTACTAGTGGAAAGAGTTTCAAGTGAAGGTCATGAACATGCGAGTTAATTATCTCACTTCTGGTTTTGGCCTGATGATTGTTAGTTCTAGTGTTGGTGCAGCTTGCTATTGTGAACCGGAATTTGGCAGCATACTATGATGCCTGGCACAAAATGATCAACTCATGGATCATCGTCCAAGTGGACGACCCTTTTTGGGTGTTTCGGTGGCGTTTACAGGTAGAATTAATCACTAGTAGAAATCTTGTCTAATGTGATAGGTCTTTAATGACTAAATGTCCATACATATCCGTGATGACATGTTGTTACAAACATTTAGTCATTAAAGACCTATCACATTAGACAAGATTTCACTTTAGAATAGTGTGCATGATGGTAGGTCTTCATTTGTATAATCACTATGATTATAGGAAGACCTCCTTATGAAATATGATGAAGATTAATCTTATTATAATGCAATGTAGGGTTTAAGGTTTAGGGTTGAGATGAGACTAAATTATGTATTATGTTGACTAGGCGGAGGTTGCAACAAGAGTGGAAGGAAAGGCAGGAATGACAGATGATCAGGTTAGTGCAAGACTTGTGTAAATTGATGAATCCTAGTATTAATTGTGATCATTGTCACTACGAGTAGTTAATTTTGTAAATGGCAGTCATGTAAATCTTTGGATTGCCACTTCCTATTTAAATCATGTCAAAAACAAACTAGAACTTTGCAAATAATGTGTTTGTTTTTTTTTCTCTCGGATTGCTAAATTCACATTTTATATTTGCAGTCCATCTCCAAAGCATGTGTGGCCATGGCATGAGAGTACATACACAACTAGAAAACATAACATTTTTAGGCAAGATAGAAGTGTCCTTTTATCTTCACGAGAACCTATGCATTTAGGAAAGAGTTATTTTTCAAGAGAATAAGATGGTTGAACGTCCTTAACCCCTAAAGGACCAAGGATCACAGTTTTAAAATGACAAATTCAATTGATCATATTGTGAAAAATATGTTTCGGATGGGACCAAATTTTATGTCACCAAAACTAGTGAAAATCACTGCATGTGTTGATCAAAAAACAAATAAATTTGAACGAGAGGAACTCTAAATAGGACCGACTCCAAACTCTTAAAAATAACATGAAACCCAATTTGGGCTTCTTGGTCCTTTAGGGGTTAACGCACAGAGAAAAAATATATGTATTCTTTTCTTGAGCCCTAAATTATTGGGTCTTCAATAGTATTTTCTGGTGTCGAATGTTATGAACGTAGCCAAATGATTGTCATTCCTACTTCAGAATGATTCATAAATATGTTGTTTAATTTTGTTACTCTTTCAGGTGGCTGATTTTGTTTCAAGATACATGCCAGCTTACAAAGCCTATTTGCCAGCCTTGTATGGCCAGGGACCTAACGGTGCAAGTGAAGAGCACACATTGATGCTTCACATAGATGAGAACCGCAACCCCATTGGATGAGGTCCTCATATTTTAACCCGTAAACGTCCCAGCGTCCAGAAACTAGATCATGAACTGATTTGCAAAGCCTTGTAACTTTCTAATACAATTTTGGATGACTTTCATCCAAGTCACCTTTGCAAGCCTATTAAATTCTCTACCAATTAAAGTAAATCTCTTGTGATGGGGAGATGTTGATAATATTGGAGAGCCCTCCAAATGCAAATACTTCGAATTTGTTGGGTAGATTTTATGCTTGCAATGGTCCTCTCATGTACATCTTAGCCATGCTAACATCTATTTTGGAGGCAAGCACCTACTTGTGTTCAAAGGGTCACTACGTTTAGGGGTTAAATCAGCCTCTTTTGTGGACCTCGAATTATTGAATGCAATTAGAAAGATAAACGTGTCACGATATTGCAACTTACATAACATTGTTAACCCTTAAAGGACATGGATTCCCACAACCCAAAATCTCTTTTAAACTCTATTTCAAGCATGATTCTCTTTTAAATTTACTTTGGTTCTATTCTAAAGAAGTATAAATGCCTTGAATATGCTCGTTTTGGCATTAAAAAAAAACCCCCCACTTGGTTCAACAAAGTAGAAGTTATGAGCAAGATTCTCCGAAGAAAATGTAAGCCCATGGGGATTACAATGTAAAAGCAATCCCCACAGACTTGTTTTGAGAGAATAATGAAGAAAAAAGTGAATTTTCTCAACTAAAATTGAATTGGATTAGTGCTTTGGAAAGGTGATGAAAAAGTAAGGCTAAATTTAGTAAATGTGCCTATTTTAGTACATTGTACAATCCAAGGAAATTGAAAAGAGAATCGGTGGAAAGAGGGAAGGGAGTCGAGTAGCTTGAGACCTTAATGCAGTCCATCACTGTGCAATAGTGTTTTTTTTCCAAATATTATTTTTTTATTTTTTTTATTTTTTTTGTAATCGAGAATTGCATAGCTCACTGCAGAGCCGAAATCTCATTGAATTTTTTAATTTGTTTTTGGAGTGACATTGTTCATTCCATTCACTATTCAAATGGGATTTGAGAAGCTCTGATTGGTTGTTCACGATACTCAAGGGGTGGTTGTTGGGAGCAGCTCTCAAAAAAAATTATTCCTTTGGACCGCCCATCCAGGACCTTCTTCACGTTTAAGGATTAAGGATAAAGTAATTGGGTTGGAGTGTCTAGTGTTCATAATTTTATTTTATTTTAAATGTCAAATTCCTATATTTATTTCGATCAATCCGTAATCAAGTGATATCATTATGTTATTCCATCTAAATTTCTTGATTGCAAATACAAAATTTTCTCAAATTTAAATGGATTTTTGGCTTGCAATTTCTAATTCCAATCAGTTACTAAGGCATTGTTCCAACTAGCTAGACTTACACTAGCTGTCAGTTCTTCCCAGGCATTGCCGCGTCATTGAGGCGCGATGAAAACAGATGGTTCAATCGTCGACTTGGGCGATATAAGCCCTCCGCCTACCAAAGCCCATCCTCCGGCTCCCAGCATCTGAGCTGGCAAGGGGCGGGCGGGGGCTAACGAGCACGCACGCAGGCGGAGTTGGTTGTGAATTAGTACCCAAAAACACACGAAGTATTGTACATGCTCATGGCCACAACCGCACAGCAACTAAGAGCATGGCCACCCATGCCCTCCCAGTCTCTCACACTCAAGAAGCAGATGAAAAGTGCCAAGGGCCCTTCAAAAATACCTCTTGACTCTCAATCCTAACGTGTTAAGAAATCGCCTTCAAATCACTATTTAGTTGACTATAGCCTCACATTCTACTTGTGATTGGTCCATTGACTATTTGATGTGCACTTTCGTAATGCAGTTTTACATAATTGCAAACACTTTTGCAAAAATCATTTCTCTATCACAAAACCTGTAAAAAAAATATCAAGCCATCGGAGAGAACAAAATCACGGTAAGGAATACAAAACCAATTACTACATCAAACGGAGAGATGAAGAAGACACAAGCTCGTGGAGCTTTGTTTGCTGTCAAAGATACACACTTCTATAGAGTGCGCAATTGCAGGGTCGCACACAAGACTCATTAAAATTTCATGATAAACCCCAAACCGTAAATGATCTCACAATCAAACAATAAACCGTACAGTCAAACACACCTTCGTACGACGGTGATCGGGGCAAATCAACGAAACCGCATCAAGAGATTCGGTACCAGCAATCGCTACCCAAGCCTTCTGTGACACGTACAAACAGCTTCGAAGGTTTTTAGCCCTCCCTTATGAAACCCTAAAACGGGATCCCAACCCTAACAGGGTTTCCAGGTTTAGGCACTCCTGTTCCTCCCTCGAATCTTCAGCGCCACATACAGACGGACTCACCCTTGTGATTGAACAAGCGTGACGTGAAGGAGAATGGGCAGGACGTGGATTTCAGTGGTGATGGAACTTCGTTAGGGTTTCACAAAGTAAGCTGGTGCGCTCAGTTCTTAGGGACCGCAACTTGACTCTGGAGATTGCTCACCCGTGTATCAGTGGAGGAGGTAGAGCGAGAGCTTTCATGGACGTACGCCATTCATGCATTGCAAATGAAGATTTGGCTATGGTTGATGATGGAGCTCCGGCCATTACTGGTTTCCTTGTGTTGGCTCCAGTGCTCACCCGCAGACAGACCTGTAAGCTTTGTTGATTTTCGCAAAAGTTTTTGCAATTATGCAGAACTGCATTACGCATACCATTAAGTTTATGAGATTGCAGACGTTGGATGTATCGATGGCTCGATGTTGCCTTCTGAAGTGTAATTTGGTTTCTACTAAGTTAGAGCATCCGGTTCCTGTATCTGGAAAAGGATGAAGGTCATCCGTTTTTCTGGAAAAACCTTTGCATTGAAGTGCTATAACGGCAAAAATTTCCAGGAGTAGCCCCGAATCCGGCAAACTTGGTTGGTTTTCCAGGATTCAAACTTTCTATCCACATCTCTCTTCTTACTACAATTTTTCACTTCTTGCACCTGATTTCACCTCCGCGGGGTGCACCTGGCCCACAACGTTGATTTTGGCGATGATTCTCGAAAGGCAGAGAGATTAGTTGCCGGCTGTCTGCATCTGGTTTCCAGTTTCACTTTTCCAGGATTGAACTGTGCAGCCCCAACTACCGTATTTAGAAATCAGGGACAGTTCATCCTTTCCAGATACAGATACAAGAATCACGGTGGCGATGCTCTTAGTTGGTATGCTGTTGTGGCCATGAGCATGTACAGTACTTTGTGTGTTTTTGGGTACCGACCCACAACCAAATCCGCCCGCCTGCGTGCTCGTCAGCCCCTTGCCAGCTCGGATGTTGGGAGCTGGAGGATGGGCTTTGGCAGGCGGAGGGCTCAGATCGCCCAAGCTGCCAACTGAACCATCTGTTTTCCCTGTGACGCGGCAAGCATTAATATATGATGAAATATAGAAAAATAAAAAAATTACTTGGAAATTGAGCAACTTTGGATAAGACGTTTACTCAGTAATTTTATAGTTAATAAACCTCCAAAAATCATGATTTCTTTTGTATATGATTATGTAGAGGATTTTCATTCTTTCCATTAAGAGATTTCTACTTGGTAAGTAATAAAAAAATTATTTATCGTCGTTTGAATTTAAGGTTAAAAAATGGAGTTTTTAACTTCAAGTGAAAATGGGTAAAAAAAATTATTTTTATCAAATCTCAACAGAATGTGTTGTGTATCTTGTGTCTTGCAACACATACAAATTCGGCTCAAAAATTCCAATTTTATCATTTTCTAATGGCAAACCTTTGAAAATCCAAGGTGACAAATACTTAGTGTGGGGTACTGTACAACTTAGTTAGTAGCTTGGTATGTAAGAAACAATTCAGGGATTGATTAGATTGATTCAGATATATTAGAGACCTCATTTAGCTGAATATGATCATCAATTGATCATATTCACCCTAAGCTAATGGCAGATCGTTTCACCCTAAACGTTGATTAACCCCTAAAGGATCAAGTGTCCTAACTAGGACATTTAGAGAACCGGGTAGGTTCCGGTGAATATATTTTTAATCGAATTTTAAAAGAGATTTAATAGTGAATTCCCCAATGTGCCACGAAAATGGGGATTTTTATTTTTTTTAATTCCGACACCGTATGGAGAAGTTATGAGGGAAAATGTGTTCTTTTCGGCAGAAAGGGCAGCGGGGCAATAGAAAAATAGTTGAATTTTAGGGGGGGCAACAAGATGGGCAGAGTGTGGAAAATGGGGTGGACTATGGGGGCACAAGACCACCCCATTTTCCAAACTCATTATATATATATATATATATATATATATATATATATATATATATATATATATATATAATTTAATTTTTAATTTAATTTTTTAATTAATTTTTTATAAATAAAACTTATTATTTTAAACTGAATCATATTAATTTTAACTGAAAAATATTTTAATCTAAAATTTCAATTTTTATTATTACAAAACATTATTTAAAATAAAATAAAAAACGTCCAATGAGTGACTGCCACATGGCAGTTCACCTTGATAGTTAGTGGGGTCATGAACATTGGAATGGGTTGGCACTTCAATTCCCTTCGTCCACCCTTTATTTCCCCCCTAACCCCCAAAATTCTTAGAAAATGTGCTACATGTCTTCTAAAACTTGGAGATTTTTTTTTTTTCAAATTGTTTTTGCCATTCTATAGAGGGTGGAATGTACTTATGTTTCACCGTTCAGATTTGTATTTAAATAAAGAAAGTAAAAAAGATTGCAATTCCAAAAACAAAGAGTCTTTTCTGAACTTTTAAACCCCCAACAAGTGCAGGGTGTTTTTCAACATCCTAAACATCTCCAAACACAACAAAAATTGGTACACAACTAAGTAACATCATATAGAATGTGAAAATGAAGTGCAACAGGTTTTGGTAGTGAGGTTTTTTTGATGTAGCCATGGTCAAACGAATATGAAATTTTCGGGCATGTGCTTTTTTAGGGTGTTTTTTTCCATCATATGCAATTATCTTGCAATCCGTGCGGTCAAAATCAACAAATTTGTTGTGTATGTTTTTCAAGTAGTTTAGAACAAGATCTTATGGTTAAAAGGTAAAAAATAACATTTTATTTGGATTTTTTGCATAGGGGAGTAAAAATGGCAGCATTGGAGTGTTTTTAGAGGAAAAACACTTTGGTCCTTTAGGGGTTAACATATGTTGATTAACGTATGACGTTTAGGGTGAAACTTTGATTAATCAGATATGTGAACTGGTTAATCAAACGTTGATTAACATAGGATGTTTGATTAATCAAACATTGATTAACCCCTGACTGCCTAATCGACCATATTTGGTCGATTCAAAATTTCAGAGTTTAAAAAAAAAGTAGCCTACTTTAAATGTCTATAACTTTTGCAAAAATAACAATTTTTGAGCGTCATTTTTTTCCCTTATAGATATTGAAACTGAGCAACTTTTTCAAAAAGAAAATCTGAAAAAACTTTTACTGATTTTCCTCTAAAGTCCTCAAAGTGACAGCATCTCAAATTGTCACAATTTTGAAAATCTGCTCGGAATAGAATCTTTAGGTTTTCTATCAAATAAGATTAGTTTTAACATGAACAAGGTAACCACCATGTAAAACCAATGTTTTTGACCTATCATTCTTGATTCCAAGTCAAAATGACTAAACATGTATTTTTTATGAATTTTCCAAGAAAATTCTTATAAATTGATTATTAAATAATTCATAGCATTTTTCCAAAACTTAACCATATGGATGTTGTCTTACTATTGTGCTCTACATATGTTTAAAAATTGAAGCTCATAAAAGTTGAGCAAGATGGACATTATAACACATCTAGCATTTCAAAAAAACCCTTGGGCACTTAGGGGTTAACACAGTTAACATATGACGTTTAGGGTGAAACCTTGATTAATCATATCGTTTCACCTTAAAGGTCATATTCACTCATCAAATGACCAACATATTTTTTTTGCATTGATGATCATATTCAGCTAAATGATGATCATATTCACCCTAAACGAATGGCAGATCTCCACAGAAACTAGAGCCAACGGCAAATCAACTACTTGAAAGCTAAAAAAAGCTAATCGAGGTAGGAGGGACATTCTAAATTAAATTAAGGTGAACATTAGAAGGCAAGGATATCATAAATGACAAACATAGGTAAATTCTTGTCACTCTGTCACTCAATGACGAGACAATAGATTGTGTAGGACATGTTCTTTGCAACAAAATGCAAAAGAAAATGTTGGAAACTATTCAAAATATTCCATGAATATTCTAAACATTTGATTTTTGGGGGGATGTTTCCAATATTCTCAATAAGTGACATACGAGAGCTCTATGTGACGTTTAAGACAAACGTAATGTTCACATGTTAGTATGTCATCCATGAAAATTATGTGCTAAAGTAAACAATACTCTAATTTTTTGGATATTGTGGATAACATCCGGATTTGAAATTAGATATTGTGGGACACCTTTACTAGACTAAACGACAAAATACACCTCATAGGTTGTCAATTTTATACCTCGGTAGCAACTTGACAAAGTTGAAGCTATGCATTCTACATATCCCAAGAAGGAAATTTGACACATCTAAAAAAATTCCGGAAAATTTTCACGAGTCTTACTTGATTTTGAGAGTGGCTACTTTTACACTTAAAGAAATGAACAAAAAAGTGAATGAAATCGCCATAGTCTTTTCCCAAAAAACACCCAAATTGCCACTATTTGGATGAAAAATGACATAATAGATGAATAATTATACATATACGGATGATTCTATCCATTTTTCCCTTACCTGGCTACATTCTAGCAATGTACAGGGAGATTCAACAGTTAATGTAAAATGAGCCGAATGGAATTGCCAAATTACTGGTTGAAACTCATAGTTTTAGGCTAAAATCCGGAAAAGAATTGTAATACTCAGATGTTACCTAGATGAAACATGGGTAATATCCGGATGGGTTCGTGTCTAAAACAGGTTGCTTTAGTAAAATATTGGATTTTAGCTGGATTCCTTGGAAAACTCTCTGTTCAATGCATTCTAGGGTGCAAGTTGAGTGCTCTACCAACGGAAAACAAATAAAAATGGCTGCCAAGAAGGCAAGTTGACATAAGCCTGGAGTACGGCAAGTGCATGCACTCACGAAGAGTTTTCTTGGGGGAGGTAATGCCTGGTCGGGGCGCCGCATTTCCAAATTATTGGTGTCACTCAGGATTCACTCTCAAATGGAGCTTTTCTCTTGCTTTTTGTTTTTCCTTTTCTTTTCTTCTTTTTCCCACAAATAACTAAAAAGGGCAACCTTTACTGTGCAAGCAGCCTCAAATGGAACTATGGAGTAGGTACCGTAAGTTGTCCCTCATGTAGGAAGGTAAGCAAACGTGTAGCTAGGTTCATGAACCGTTTAAATCAAACTAAGGTAGGATGTCCTAAAACTACCACCTCCCCTAAATATGACATATAGAGCTTTCTTGGGGCCACCGCAGTTGAGACTCAAAACCACCAATTTCATTATTCAAGTAAACCAATGGTTTGTCAAGCATTGCGAAAAAGTATTTGGTGGTTTTGGGTATCATTATGAGTGAAAATTAGTACCACATGGTGTGGACATGGGGAAACCTAGAGGTCTGATTTGGGTCACGAAGTTTTTTTCACTTCGAAAATTTGTATCAATTTGAATATCGGGAATTAAATTGCGAAAATTTGTGCATTCCGTGAGAAACCTTCTTCCAAATGACCAAAAAATATTTCTCATAAATAACCTTGTTAAAATGACACCATATTTCTTATGTTGGTGGTTTTAGGACATCCTACTTTAGATAGCAGGTTCCATTGTTTGCATGTGTAAAAAAATAAAACAGAAAGTAAAACAATTTAATTAGATCAGTAGCCTTTACTGGCTCTGCCTTGTTCTTGAGGAGAATGTGCAACATTTTATACATTATCATCCAATCAATAGCTACTTATGTTTTATTATAGATGGAGGTTTTGAAAAACTAGAAGGAAAGGTTAACATGCATGGTCTTTGCTGACACATACATCCTTACATGTCCTTCACTTCTAAAGAGAGCAGCATTATAAGTAATAATACTTTAACCCAAGAATGTCATGGCTAACCAATAGAAAATGGGCAACTTGAAAAATGAAGGTTATAAACCATTGTTAATGGAGAGACAAAAGAAGTGGCGCACTTAAGTGAAGTTATTTTAACCAATGAAAAATGAAAAATAAAGGGCTGCACTAAATGCACTACATGGATAGAAATCACATGGTGCATTACAAATCACTAGAGGGATGAAAAGAAAAGGCAAAGTGGCTGAATGCTACTTGAATGTTATGATAGCTTACTTACGAAGTGGACAACTCTCACTGAGAACGTGAGGTGCAAAGTCATTTGAGGATGAAGATTACGTGGCCGCCGTGGCGAAATCCGGCACCTGGTGTTACCAAGTCAAGCAAAGTTGACATGTCCTCCATGCACACAGCGACCTTTTGTCAACGATGGAGACTAAAGTCTCTCACTCACCGCTGCCGAGTTCAACATTAAAAATGCATGAACAATCGGACTTTTTACCGAAGTTGAGCCTTATCTCCGATCTGCACTCGTTCGAAATATCCTGCTCTCGCAGATCCAAGCGCATTACACTCGTGGCCCATTTTTATTTATTTATATTGTTTCTGCCCAAAAAGAAGTTTGGGGAGAGACTACTGAAACGCTTCGGTTTTTAGTAGTTATCAGCGCCTAGACACTCACTCAGTAAAAAGAAGTCTTAAAAGTAAATCTGGGGTAAATATTAAGGTAGAGACTATGCGACTAGGCGCTTGTTTTTTTTGAAAGCTTGAAACCAACCCATTAAAGTGCGAAGGGAAAAAAGGAGAAGAACAATCAGCCGGGGTCCTAGATAAGGGTGGCATGCAAGTGAGAGTCGGAGCAAGTTACCATTTGACTAAGAAAATACTACCAATGCAAAAAATCTCGTTAATATACCAAGTAGCCGAAAACGAGTTCTTTCGCCAAGGCCACTTGCTTCTTCTCTACATTTGTGAAACTCATGGCCCATTCACACCAAACCCCTGCCGCACTTGCATCTGCGTTCCTAAAATGGAGGAAGATAAAACTAAGAAACAAAAAAATATTCAAAGCCTTGTCTTTTTTTGCTGAAACTATTGTTTGAGCACTGTGCAACTGCATCACAGTGTTGCAAGTAGAGCCATGTTCCCTTTTTGCGTTGTGTTCCTATCAATCATGCGTTAGAGTGATTTCTAATTGCGTCTTTTATATTTTTTGGTTGACAACAAATTCCCTCAAAGTTACTTGACGCATGCATGCATGTAGCAGCATTGGTGTATGTGAATGAGCCATCAACTAAGAGCATGACCACCCATGCCCTCCCAGAGTCTCTTACACTCAAGAACTAGATGAAAAGTGCCAAAGGCCCTGCAGAAATGTCTCTTGATTCTCAATCCTAGTGTATTAAGAAATGGTCCTTCAAATCATTGTTTAGTTGATTGTATCCCACATTTTACTTGTGATTGGTCCATGAAAGTTGGGATTCGGATTCGGGACTGTTCAAGGTCTCTAGAGAGTGTTAATTGAACGGTGGGGGAGTAAAAATTAACCGCGCCTCAAAGTGCCTCAAAGCTCATTTGGCGAGTGAGTTTTACAAAGAAACTGTAGCGAATGCTAATTCTTTTTAAAAATTAATTTTTAATTTTTAATTTTGACACAAATGAAGGAGAACCCCGCCAGATCTGGCGAGGCCAGATAAAATAGGGGGATAAAATACAAACCTTGAACTTCGCCACGTCTGACGAGACCATAAGACACATAACTTAAGTCTCGCTAATCTAGCTAAATCTAGGACCAACGAGGTTCCAACAAGGCTAGTCATCCCGTGAAGTGGCGAAGATCTCTTTCCTATACCACATAGACTTCAAATTAACGACTCACAAGTTGAAGAGCCACTACTAGCAAAGGCGTCGCTTTTCACTCAGAACACAACAATATCACACTTGTCCTATGTGACGAATCGCACTCATCTAGTCTTAAGCACTTGGGCAGTAAGTGTGAAGTGGCGCTGTTTGACTCACCTACCAAGTGAAAAACAACGCCTTCTCCTTGTAGTGAGCCTTCTCAGGCTTGTTCAAATTCTTCTTGAGCGCTCCCACTCCAACGTACAATAGTCGATAAGGGTCAACCAAATTTTGCAACAAAGTTTCTCAACATGCCCCAGTGGACAGTTGAAGGCGGCGTGGTTTCCTTCCTTCCAGAGCATCCAAAGATGACGATTTCTTGTTCTGCTTCTTTTGCCGAGCTTGCGATCTCCTACTTGCCTGCCTCGGGAGCAGGGTGGATGGTAATCCGCCTCCTTTTTAATGCGACTTGCACCCGCCGTTTAATATAAAAACAATGGCTTCTGAATCCTCAAGTTGTCAGCATCTATAGGGCTTCCATATCCTGAGCACATGGCGTGATACCGACTGGTCAGTTCCCTAGCTAGCTTGCAAACGCCCCTGCCAGTTGATAGAGGCCAAGCCTTGTAATCTGTGCCGAGGAAGCTACAACTTACGGTCCATACAGAGCTCAGAAGAATGAATCTCATGGCGGCGACTCTGGGAATCAGAGCATTTCTTTTTTGGTTTTCTGGACAAGAATCAGACTGAGCATTTTGGCAGTCAGTGCGCGCACCTGTGTGTGCAGAATTAACCCACCCCAGGTCAACATCATGCAGAGCTTACAGAAAACATGCACGAGGACAGTTCCGTCAGAAGAACTGTCGTGTCAGTCTCTAGTACAAACCAACCTAGTCTATCGTATGATATAGACCATGCGTGTCTGCACTCTAGAACGATTTCATTGTTGGAATTGTCATGTCGGACTTCGATATGAGCCAACCTACTTAGTCTATTATATAATACATCTACACACAAGATGAAGGTTCCACCATTGGAATTGGCGTGCCAAACTTGACATATGCTAACCTACTATAAATCGTGCATGCACGTGAGCGAGAACAATTCCACCATTGGAGATGTCGTGTTAAACTCCAATGAACACATGCCATCCAAGTTTACTGGCTCTATCCTAGTGACAGAGACTACCCAAAGATTATCACTCTTTGAGAATATCAATACTTCCTATTGAGCATCCTTTAATTTCATTCTACCCACTTAAGAATGAATCAAAATATACTCCTAATGGTATATATTATCTACAAATTTATATTATTCCAACAATTAAACTTTAATATTAAACCTCGTTAAAAAAATTCCAACAAATATAAAGAAGATTAGTACAAAGCTTTGCGATTATACTGTCGGTCCTTGTTATATAATACAAACTAGGTACAAGCCAACCTAGTATAATTTTGCAATAAATTGGGGTACATGCACATGACAAGCATTCCATGTTGCAAAAAAATACATACATATATTATATGAATGATTCTATCCGTTTTTCCCTGCCTGGGTACGTGTCGCTCTACCAACTGAAAAGCAAAAAAAAACAAATGGCTGGTTCCATGTCTCACGGTGAGGTAAAGCATGCAAAGGCATGCAAAGGCATTTTGGTCAATGGCAGCGTTGAGGAGGAAAAGTATTTCGCAGCATGCATTATTTATTTATTAGAAACAAATGGATCCTTTATTTCCATTGCACAACAACAATTACAAACATCACACTGTGTGAGAATGAAGATTGCACGCCATTTACAGCTTGCATTATTGAAGCCCGAGCTATTATTGTGGAAATGCTCACTTGGGACGCAAATGAAGTCTTCAAATCCCAGTCACAAGGTTTTTATTTTATTTAAACGAACGGCAACCCGCTTTATTCTTTGATTTTTCTGTACTTGGGAAACAAAAGCCTGGACGAAATCTTTTGTACAAAATCATAAACAACAAATGGGGACGAAAGGCTGTTGCTAAAGAAATGAAAAAGGACTTGGAAGTCCAGGTCAGAAAATCCCAGTTACAAGCCTCGAAAAGAAAAAAATCATCATGCATTTTTGGAGATCAGAAGTAGCTTTGAGATCAGAAGTCCTTTTTCATTTCTTTAGCACATATTATGAACGCTGGATGATTTTTGATGCGTCCCTTCACCACATACTGTGATGTTTTTCATCCATCCAAAATTCTCTTGATTCTTGTGCTAGTTGACTACCATTTGTACGGTATGGATCTTCAAAATAAGATAATGTGAATTTTTGAAAAATAACAAAAGTGGTTTATGTCAAGTTTCATTCTTAGTTCAAAAAGTGAGACCTTAAACATGATTTTCCATAATAAGTAGAATCAAATAATGAAAATCATATCATCTTGTAGTGCATATTATTCCAATTTCATTAAAATATTTTTTGATTTTTCTGTGTTAATTTTGGATTTTAAATTGAATTTAAAGAGGAAACCTTGCAAAATTAATTAAAAAATATTAATAATAAATATGATGAATCCAACCGTATAGATGTTATCTTCACATTGACATTTACAACTTTTCTTTGAACATCAACTCCATTTTTATTTTTCATCAATCATTTTATAACAAATCTTTGAAAACAGTGTTGAATCGGGATGTTAAAGGGTTAAATAAAGTGTTTGTTTGTCCCACTCATGGTTTGATGTCCATCGGACCAAGGACAAGTGGTGCAAGACCCGAATTCATGCACAAATGTTACGCCGCTTGTTTGTTTATCCCCAAAATGTTGTTTCTCATAAGAATATATAAGTCATGTATGAATTCTAGGTTCATCACAAACATTAACCCTAACCTTCAATACTACGAATAATAATTATAACTATGGCCGGATAGAACAACGAACAATTTTCATATTACATCAATCATCTTGCATCCACCTAGTGTATTTAGAGTTTGGTTTGATAACAATACTATTCACACTTTATGGCAAGTAGGGCACCCACCTTGTATAAATTTCCAAACCACTTTAAGAGCATGGCCACCCATGCCCTCCCAGAGTCTCTCACACTCAAGAACTAAAAAGTACCCACGGGCTTTTCAAAAAATGCCTTTTGACTCTCAATCTTAGCGTGTTAAGAAAGGGCCCTTCAAATCACTATTTAGATGACTATATCCCACATTCTACTTGTGATTGGTCCATTGACTATTTGATGTGCACTTTTGATGTGTAAGGAGCATGCAAGGCTCGGGGAGTGTAAGTGCAAGGGCTCTTCAAATGTAGATGAATAATTTCAGTAAGCCGTGCATGGGTGGGAATGCTCTAAGTAAGTATACTAAAGAATATAGCAATCAGTTTCTCAAATTGTCAGTCATGCCAATCTTTGATACTCCAATCAACCTGAAGGTCACAGAATCATGGAATGACAAACGAGAACCTTGAGTTCATTGTTGAAACAGTGTTTTGTCTCTCCAATTATCGAAATCAGTTTTGCCCTGGCTAGCACTTGCAGGTTGGCAGCTGGAGGTGGATGGTGGGACAGGCAGTGCCGCAATAGTCTTCATATCCTACACAGTTGGCAAGAATATATCCAAAGTAAAAAAAACAATCTATATATTATTTTTTAGGGTCGGAAGTCTCAGACGTAATAGATAGCACTAGTAAAATCACTACCCGTGTAGACTAGCTTAACATTCAGTAGCATGCACTGTCTTTGCTTTGGCTCTATAGTAGATGGTGTGAAATATTCCACAGCCAATAATACTTCATCAATAGCTAAGTGGACAGGTGGAAGCTCAAGGTACTCAGCAAAGTGTATGAAGGAAAGGCAGTGGGCATGAAGGCTACTAAATGTTATGAGTGAAAAGACCAACGAGGAGACCCCACATAATAAACTATACTAGTTGTGGGTCTTTTTAGGCATGTTTTTCTACTCTACACGGACGGTGTTTCTACTAGTGTAAATGTTATTTGTTGGCTTCTTCGCGAAACGCCATTTTTATTTATTTTTAACAAGTGAAAATGAATCCATACATGATGTTCATCATCAGAGCTGGTACACAAATTTCCAGGTTCTTCACAGGTGAGCCATAAACCCTAAACTCAAGGAAAAAAATGGGAAAAAAGCCAAAATGTTGCAGCAGTTTTGCAGGGTTTGCAGGTGACAGAGGTAAATGGTGGAAGCAGCCAGTCAGTGCCACGAAGTCTCCCCGACTCTAAATCCCCCTGTCAACATTCAAATGCATAAGGACAACATTGCCCCCTATTTTGGACCAGTTAGGAGCCCACCTTAAAAAATAATCCCCTCTTCCAATGGTTTAAAATTCCCAGGAAGGTCCTTCTGAATCTATTGGGGCCATAAGTCTCAATTTTGAAAAAATAATTTGCCAAAAAAAGTATGTAGGATGCCCAAAATGGAAATTTTATAGAAATGGGGCTCGGGGGATGAATAGTGCCTGCATTAACGTCGAGGGGGGGTTTAGAGTCGGGGGCAAAGTTTAGATATAAAAAGTATTAAAAATAAAACATTCAATAACTTTGAAGTGTCGAAGTCTCCGAATTGATCGTTTGCTTATTCCTGAAAGTTAATGCTCTATGATCATCTTCGTTACACTTGGATGTTTTTGAGCGCTGAAATTGTGACGTTCACCTCTTAACCCCTAAAGGACCGGAGTGTTTTTCCTCCAAAAACACTCCAATGCTGCCATTTTTACTCCCCCATGCAAAAAATCCAAAAGAATCTTATTTTTTACCTTCTAACCGTAAGATCTTGTCCTAAACTATTTGAAAAACATACACAACAAATTTCGTTCATTTTGACCGCACGGATTGCAAGATAATTGCGTTTGATGGAAAAAAACACCCCAAAAAAACACATGCCCGAAAAGTTCAGATGCGTTTGACCACATCTACATCAAAAAAACCTCACTACCGAAACTTGTCGCACTTCACTTTCACATTCTATATGATGTTACTTAGTTGTGTACCAATTTTCGTTGCGTTTGGAGATGTTTAGGATGTTGAATGACACCTTGCACTTGTTGGGGGTTTAAAAGTTCAGAAAAGACTGTATGTTTTTGGAATTGCAATATTTTCGACTTTCTTTATTTAAAATACAAATCCGAGCGGTGAAACACATGTGCATTCCACCCTCTACAAAATGGCGAAAAAAAATTTGAAAAAAATTTAAATCTCCAAGTTTTAGAAGACATGTAGCACATTTTCTAAGAATTTTGGGGGTTAGGGGGGAAATAAAGGGTGGAGGAAGGGAATTGAAGTGCCAACCCATTCCAATGTTCATGACCCCACTAACTCTCAAGGTACACTGCCACGTGGCAGTCCCTCATTGAACGATTTTTATTTTTTATTTTTTATTTTTAAAAATAATTTTATTTTTCAAAATTTTAAATAATATTTTTAATTATGAAATTGAACTTTTAGTTTAAAATAATATTTTTAATTTAAAATAATAATTTTCAGTTTAAAATAATAATATTTTAAAATTAAAATAATACTTTTCAGTTTAAAATAATAATTTTTTAAATAAAAATTATTTTTTAAATTTTAAAAAAAATTATTTTTTAAATTTTTTTAAAAAAAAATTTAATTTTTTTAAAATTTTTATTTTTAATTTTTTTTATGAGCTTGGAAAACGGGGTGGTCTTCTGCCCCTACAGTCCACCCCATTTTCCACACACCGCCCATCTTGATGCCCCCCCTAAAATTCAACTATTTCTCTACTGCCCCGCTGCCCTTTCTCCCGAAAAAAACACATTTCTCCTCATAACTTTCACATACAGTGTCGGAATTCAAAAAAAAACGAATCCCCATTTTTGTGGCACATTGGGGAATCTACTATTAAATTTCCTTCAAAATTCGATTAAAAATGTGTTCACCGGAACCTACCCGATTCTCTAAATGTCCTAGTTAGGACACTTGGTCCTTTAGGGGTTAACCCTCAAACGTCAAGCCGATGACCACGATGACCACGGAATCAAGCTGTACTTGTCAAACTAAATTTTTCCACTATAAATAAGATTTAAAAAATTATATTTTAATTTAGTAGATGAAGCCATGTGTCTACTACAAATCATGATTTTTTCACAAGCTTTGGTGAAAATTTGAAATTACTATGATTTTTTGAAGTGATTGTAAAGAAAACTCCTATTAATTACAAAATATACTCAAAAATTCCAATTTCTTTAACCAAAGGTGTAAATTACAATGAAGAAAAGAACAGTAAATGAAAATCATCTATGTATCTAAATTTAGAAAATTGTTACACCATGGTAATATCCACCGAACTCATAACTTCAATAAAACACTCACTTTTAAAGTTTTTTAAAAGTCAAAGTGGAGTATAAACTAGACTTGGTAAGCTTCATTTTGTTAACTAACCCCTAAAAGCCCCAAGGGTATTAGACAAAACATAAATGTGTTACAGTATGTGCCTTCTATATGTTTAATGAAGTTTGGTTCAATAAACGATATATAGGGCATCATCTCTACAAATTATCTGTACGATCGAACTTCCAAAATAACTTTAGATCTTATTTTAATGAATTTAAAACCATTAACCTTTGAAATTTTTTATAAAGTATAATTCACTTTTGAAGTTTAAAATTTAGCATGATTGATTAAAGATGGGTTATCTGTTGTAAAGTTCAAAAAAGCAAAAGAAATGACAGCGGTAACATTATTACTTTTCCCAAATAGAAGATTTCATAACAGTAAAACAATATTGAGGTGATTCACTTTGAAAAAATCTCTCGGGTGGAGTTTCACTCACATTAACATAATTCAAATTGCGTTGAAAAGTAGACTTGATGTAGAATTTTACAATAGATATATTTATTCATTTTTTGTTCCAAGCAGCTAGTTAGCTTCGGGCAGCGACCGGAAAATGTTCAGGGGTTAAACTAATGCTTCTCAGAATGTTCGAATCTCCTGGTCTCTCACAAACAGAAACCGTAATCTTCTTAACAGAAACTGCTTTGCCATTTTTTAACAAACTACTGACCGATCAGTAATCTTTATTCATAACATTGGGAAGTATACAGTGATCCCACGAACTTAGCATTCAACGACAAACTGGCACAGAAAGGAACATCTGCTCAAAATTCATAAAATCAAGCACAACAGTACATAGTACCTCATGAATCTGCCATCCATCTACAAAAGATCGAAATCTTGGTAACAAAACTTGCCAGAAACTACCTTCTCCATTTATTAATTCCTAAGCTTCGACGCTTCCTAACTTACAAACCAGATAGTGGCATGGAACCAGGGTTCAACAGACATCGTCCATAACCCTAAAGAATGAATATCAACGTCCACCTAGAGAACCCTAAAGTGTGACCTTGGGGCTCAAGTCGTAAATAATCTTGGCCTTCTCGAAAGTGACGTTCTGAATGGGGTTGCTACCTTGCACAATGGTGATGACAATACTGTCGACGTAGTCAAAGCCGAGCTCCTTCAGCCTGGGACCGATGGCCACTCGCCATACCCGCTCGGGGTTGAAGGTGTTGGCCCCAACTACAGGCACGAAATTGAAGGTGCCAACAAACTCAGGGCAAGTAGGACCACTGTTAGTCAAATTGGCACTCGGGAAGAACAGGTACGCTTTCCAGTGCACTTGCTCAGTAATATTTGGCAAGTGCATTCCCGAAATCTCCAGCACCTCTGTTCCCTTCTTCTTACGAGTACCGCGGCTCACTTTGAACGTCACCGGCGTTCCGGAAATCGTGACGGGGTACTTGGGCTTTGGTGTCGATTTGATCAAGCTCGTCACGGCAGACTTAGACAGCGGGTTGCAGAGCGCAATTGTATTCTCCTTGCCCGCCGCAACTCCGTTCGTCAACCACGGCGTCGGCAGCGGCTCGTAATTATAACTGGACTCACCACATCAAAATGCTCAAAATCAAAATGGAATTACAACTTTGGATACTTGGATTTCATCAAGCTAGTAAGTTGGAAGAGTTGGAAATCACAACTTCGGAAACTAGGAAGCAAGCTAGTGAATCGTTGAAGAATAGTAAACTGACCGGAGCTTCTCGATGTCGAGAAATTGTGAGACGTTCGCCTTCACGAGATTGCCGTCCTGGTCGTAGAATGTGAACGCTGAGTTCAGGAAGACAGGGTCCGTGGGGTGCGTCCTTTCACCGCCAGGGATGGTTTCCCAAATGGTCCAGAGACGGTCCACATTGCCGTGGTGAGCGTAGAAGATGGGATCATACGCGGCGCGGTGGAAGTGGCCCATATCATCGTAAGGAATGTAAGGGGGTGGCGCGTTTGGATCGCCCACCCAGAGATGAATGATGCCGTGTGGCTGGTCCTCAAGTGTACCAGGGCCTGACCCACCGTAGTCACCGAATCTGTAAGGCATTCCATAGAACAGGGAGGTCGTGGGCGCGCCCACCACGAACTGGAAGTATTGCAGACGATCGTTCTGAATGCGGATGAAGTCCGGCGTCTTGGTGGTGCATCCGCCAATTGAGTCGAGATCCGCCAGGAACGGAGGGTATGAGCAATTGTTGCGTCTCGGGTCGTACAAAGACGAAGAGTTCTTAGCGTAAATGGCAGGCATGGCATTCGGCACCGGCTTCGCGTCCTGGGAATCGTCCCACGCCCAGTAAGGAAGCGCGAACGTGTCATCGCCCAGAAGCTTCTGCAGAATGCGCTCGTGGAAGTACATGAACATGCGGTGCCACGGCAGGAACAACCAGCCGTTGTGAACGGCCAGCGGATACTCAACTCCCGGCCAGTACAACGAATAGTCACAGTACAAGCAGTGAAGATTCATCTGGTTCAGCAGGGAACGCGGATCGGAGTCCGGAAGCGCCCGCATCAGCTTGTACGCCTTCTCGATCTTCTCGATGTAATCGCTGCTCACCAGGTGAGCTGCGGGGCGCGTCTTCATGGGCAAGTCCGTCTCGAACTTGAACTGGTAAATCTTCTTACCCGTATATGGAGTCGGCATGCAACACTTCTCCACGCTGTTGCACTGCGTCGGCAAGTCGGCAGCCGGAATGGGGCCACCTACTTTTTGTGCGTCGATCACCGCCAGCATCACGAACACCACAACCAGAAACGAACTCCAGAGCTTGAGCTCCCCCATGGCTGTCAGAATACAACCAGTCCTGCACTAGGCAATTCAAGAAACCGTACAATTGTTTCTGAACTTTTCTGCGAGTACAATTCACATATCAGTCGACATCGATGGCCCCAACATATCGGTACCTAATACAGAGTATATATTCACAACCGCTGAAGCAGACAACAGCACAAGTGGAAAGGCGAGGCCTGCCTCTTGTAATGATCTCTGAACAAAATCGCTTCACACGATTTCACCAGCTGATCCTAAAGAGTGGAAAGCAGGGCGGTTTATAGTGCGCACCTGATTGACCTGCACTCGGGGGCAATTATTGAAAGACGTTGTAACGCTGGAACCAAAGCAATATATTACCTAGTAAAAGGAAAAGCCGAAAGCACTCTGCGAGGCAAAGGTTTCACGTGCTAGTGGCGAGGGCGGACCCCAGCTGAATCACCGGCCCTAGGCAAGTCCTGCGATCACTCAGCAGCCCCAGGAGAGGCTGGAAGCCGCTAGGAGCTCTTTGTGACAAGATGGACGGATTACCAAGTGGCATAAATACTCCACATGGCAGTGCTCAGGGCATATCCCAACATTTGATTATTTGTCGTAGACTAAGTAGCTGAGCATAACTTTGAATTTGGATGTACCGTGTGTCTCTACAGTAGCTCAATTCATTCATGTGTGAGAGGACAACCTGGAAAATCTGGGGATGCGTGACCGGTGCTCCGCTATGTATGGCGGAGTCTGGAATTCGGAAGCGTCTTGTCTAACTTTGGAATAAGATAATGTCCCTGGTCTGATCAAAAACAATAAAAAAAAAACGATGTGGAGGCAACGGCCATGTCGATCATCGACCAAGTCACCGAGCAGCATTCTTCACGTTCGCCGGTTTACCTGTTCAGAGTGATGAATCACAGATTATGAAAGTGACTTTGTAATATAAGCTACTAGTTAATGACTTTTGCAACTTAAGCTAATAATACCGCCAGAGCTTCAAAAGGATGAAAGAGTTAAGAGCATCCCCACTCCTACAAGATGGCTAGCTGAAATTATTCATTTACATTTGAAGAGCCCTTGCACTTACCCTACCCCACCCTTGCACGCCCCTCACACATCAAAAGTGCACATCAAATAGTCAGCTCCACCGCAGCCCTCCCAGAGTCTCTCACACTCCAGAACTAGATGAAAAGTGCCAAGGGCCCTTCCCAAATGCCTCTTGGCTCTCAATCCTAACGTGTCAAGAAATGGCCCTTCAAATCACTATTTACTTGACTATATCCCCACATTCTACTTGTGATTGGTCCATTGACTATTTGATGTGCACTTTTGATGTGTGAGGGGTGTGCAAGGGTGGGGGAGTGTAAGTACAAGGGCTCTTCAAATGTAAATGAATAATTTCAGCGAGTCATCTCTAGCGTGTAGGAGTGGGGATGCTCTTAGAGCAGAAACGATTTGGGGACTCATTTATTGGACCAAATACTGTTAATGGACTTTATCCTTGCAATTACTCCCTTGGCTGCTCAATAGCAATTCGCTCTGTCAAAAATAAGGTGTTGACCTATTTACGGATCAGAGCGTGAGTCAGAGCGTCATGAGTCAGAGCGTCAGAAGCTCGCCCAGGAAGCTTGCAAGTAACCGATATCGATCGGATCTCTTGTGTGCACGTCGGGTATTTTTTTATTGGAAGAGGACTGGCATGTGGACGAATGTTACCTAACCTCTTGTCACTCATCGTTCGATGCTGACACCAGCCTCTAATATTGGTTACAGTTTTAATGATATCATAATAAGCTTCATCGGTTTGGTTACAATTTTAATGATATCATATTAATATTAAGTTTCATTGGTTTCCTACATACAGCGATGCTGATTTCATCCTTCATCCTGAACGTCACAGTATCAAGATCTGGGATCAAGAAAATTATTTTCCTTTCTGACCGTTTCATCACTTCGCCGGCATCGATCAAATGCAAAGTAGCTCGTGGAATACGGCAACTGTTAATACGACCACTGTATACCGACGTCGACTACTAGAATTGTTGGATAGTAGGTATCCGTTCCTTTTTCTTTTTCCGGATGAACGTTTGGATCGATCAGGTTTTTTCTTTTCGTTTTTCTGAACAAATGGGGGACGATCAATCAGGTTTTTTCTTTTCGTTTTTCTGAACAGATGGGGGACGATCGATCAGGTTCCGATATCCAATGGTGGCTAGCTCATGAAATTCATTGGTTCGTGGATTCATTGGCGAATTTTAAACTTTTAAGCAAATGAAACAAGATTCATTGCAAAAACTAAGAGAAGCATGAAGACCACCCTCTCTAACAGACGGGGAGAATCTTGTTGAGACCTTTTTTTTGAGGCACGAAGGATAGTTTTGCAAATAGGGGCAATAGAAGGGCCGCTATGAAAGTTATTGAATCATGAAGGAGAGAATCTAGAGTAAAAACTAGATAGGGAAAAAGAGAAGAAGGTGGTTAATAAAAAAAGAGGAACGATGATCAACTATAGGATGAGAGGGTATACTAGTTAAAACTTAAGAATAATAATAGTAATGTCAATCTAGGAGACCATCGTAAACGGAGAGTCTCTTGGAGGTAGTTCATCTATGTACGCCTCAAGGGCATAGGTAGCAAGGTCTACCCTTGGTACCTCCTCTCAGATTTAGATTTTGTAGTAAAACTTAAGAAGTGTACTTGTGTTTATTTTAAATTTGGATTCAAGCGCAATTCTTGAGTTTATAATTTAATATTTTTTTAGCTTGTTAGGCCCATTGAACTTTTGATACATATTCATGCCAACAACGTGGCAATCCATTTTTATTTTTATTTTTTGCTACAAACCCTAATGTGAAACTCTTGGGACCAATTTAAATACTACCTGCCAACGAGAGTGCTCAAATTTTAGGATTTTCAACACTCAACATGCCCTTCATCAGTAGCTAATTGGACAGGTGGAGTCTCAAGATGATGATGAGTAGAGTGTACAAAAGAAAGGCACTGGACATGAAGGCTACTGATGGCCGGTTCACATACACCATTTCTGTTGCGCGTATGCGTGCGTCAAGTAACTTTGAAGGAATATGAGGTGAATAGAAAAATCTAAAATAGGCAGAGAGGAATTACACTACCGCATGACAGAAAGCAACGCAACGCAAAAAATGAACGTGACTATACTTGCAGCACTGTATTGCAGTTGCACAGTGCTTCAACAGTAGTTGCAGCAGGAAAAAAAAAATTTGAATATCTTTTTGTTTCTTCATTTTACCTCCCATCCTTTCAGGAACGCGAAGGCAGCAGTGGCACCAGACTGGTGTGAACGGGCCATAAATATTACGTACTGTAAAAATGACCAGGATCATTGGAAAAGTACATACTGCAAATTATTTATTTTTATGGTTCTCAAAGCATGCCCAGCAGCAGGTGTTTTGGAGGGACCAACGCCAAGATTTGGTGTAGTCATCTCCACTTGCTTCGAAGTTTGGTCCAGCAACTATCCACTAACGCTAAAAAATAGTTTTTGGAGCCAAAGTTTGGAGTTCCCCCGCCGTCTACAGAAGCTTTGGCGCAAGCAAATTTCTCACACCATGCAAGCATCTTTGCTCAATCAACAATTAAATAACGAGCTTGAAGACTATTCACCGGCCCGTGCTTCAAGGTCATCAAGTTACTTTCATAAAATCTTATTTTTATAAGTTGCCTTGGTGTTCGCACGAGGAATGTTGTTGGGCTACTTCTTGCTTAACATTCCTCTAAGTTAAAAATGGCCCTCAATTTAATGCTTGGCGGACTTATTTGATCTGGAGCTGCTGGGCATGCTCTCACGATGCAAATTCCAATGCTTCTGCAACACATAAAACGTAACAGGGTGGTCTACAGCAACGCTAACAGGCATACATGACAAAACAACTCTGCTGTAGCTTAGGGTTCGGTAAGCTTAACATGATGAGCGAGCATCCCAATCTCGCAAATCCTCCTGCTAAAGTTAGCAGAGACCGCCAGTCCGGCCAGACCCTACAGTTGTGCTGATGGAAGCCGGCCCACCCGATGATCATATGTATCTTCAGCAGCACTTGCAGATAATACTCCAACATCCATATATTTTGGATGAAAAGTTCACAACAACATAACATTCAGTAGCCTTCATACCCACTGTCTTTCCTTCATGCACTCTGCTCGTCACCTTGGGCCTCCACCTGTCCACTTAGCTATTGATGAAGTACTGTTGGATGTGGAATATTCCACATCGTCTATTGTAGAGCCGAGGCAGGGATAGTGCATGCTATTGAATGTTATGAAATGTTAAGACGGTCCATCTCCAAATTCTCTTTGCTCGTTCAAATAAAAATATTTTTGATGAAACCAACATCTCCTCCAAAGTCCAAACGTTTCTTTCTATTTTTCCTTTTTTTAACAATAACTAAGCTATCATAAAAAAATGTTTATGTCTTATTTTTTTGTTTTTACACACTAGAAGACTTGCAATTGGTTGAAAGCATACTTATTGAGTTGCATGGCTAGGGTGCACAAATGGTCCACCCTCTATATCCAACACCAATGTTTTTTTTTCTCATGATGAATTTTTGATACCCTCATTAAGAAGAAGCTCGTGAACAATGACTTTTACTTGTTTGGTTCAAGAATGGTGATGAATTTTCACAATTAAACCTCCCAAACATTGTTGACAAACAGAGGAAGTTACAAACACCGTTCCTTGACTACTAGAAACCTTATTTTGAGTTGCATGGCTAGGGTGTACAAAGGGTTCACCCTCTAAATAGAGCCAAGGGAAGTACATGCTAGATAGATAGATAGAAACTCCGGCCCAAAACCAAGGCCCGCGTGAATAAAGTGTCCGTTCATAATGTCAATGACCCGGTGCCCACTGGACAAGGGGACACTGGGACAATACTACTCTCCCCTTTCGAGGATGGACACTATAGTAACAAGAACGGAACATGCTACTGAATGTTATGTCAGTGTACTTTTACTCTCTGCAACGATTTGTTCACCATTTGACTATAAATAAATAAATAAAATACAATGTACTGAACATGGTCATAACATTCAGTAGCCTTCACGCGCATTGCCTTTACATTCATCCAACAGTATAGAAGTTCATCAAAAAAGAGATGGACAAAGTCAGTTGCTGGAGTGGAGTGAAAAAGCAATGAAAAAAAAAAAAAAAAAAAAAAAAAAAAACATTGCCAGCGCCTACCGGCATGTAGCGCCATCCAACTTTTCAAATAATAATAATAATAATAATAATAAATATATAAATAAAAATAGCATTTGTTTTAAAAAAAAGTTGCTAGCAAGCCTTCGCAGTGCCGGCATTAAGTCATTACAATATCTTCTTTTTTTTTATTATGTGTTTGGAGCTTTGAGATCTTGTTGACCTTCCCATCTCGGTTGCCATTACCTCCGCCTTCCTATAAAACAAGCTAGCTACTGATGATGATGTTGAATATTCTCCACATTCTTCTCGAGGGCAAGGCAGAAGGCTACTGAATGTTATGGTGACGAAACGGAACTTGTGCGGGAGTTGAGCAAGTCCACTTAATTGACGTAGATAACATGGTTAACGACGTCAGGGACAAAGTACAGCAAAGGTGACAGCGCGTGGCAAAGATCCCATCAGACGACTCTGGATCGCCTCCTCATTGACTTGGAAGCTGCCGTGGGAATTGTACGTTCACAGTAGTAGTAGTATGCGATGCAGTTTTCTACGCCGTTTACAAATACAGTAGTATGCAGATGACTTACCGGAAAACGGATGGTCTGCCGGACTGCAGGAGCTCCTTTTCCGTTGACTTAGTTGCCGAGAGAGTGGACCAGTCCGTCGTCGATGTAACAAGTGGACCAGAAGTCAATCGGAAACGTCAGTTTGAATAGAAATATACTATCGAGTGTATATTTGGAAGGCCGCTTCCCTTGTACCGTACGTAGTACTTTATCAGGAGAGTAGGTCTCTGAATTTCCAAATTCAGCCAGCGTGGCTGAGTGCGTGGAGAATTAATCTCAAAACACATGTCATGTGCGGTCACTGTACTCTTGAGGTTCTTTCAAAGGTTGTTCCATACTAATTTTACAATACTTTTTTTTACATGCTGCACTAATTAGTGTTTTTACATGTTACATTATTTTTTGGACATCATAACATTCAGTAGTCTTCGAGAAGGGTGCCTTTTTGTTTCATCCACCTTTATATATGGAGTGACCAATGATTTGTAATTGAATGAGCTATTGAATCAAATAAATAATTATAGAACATTGTTGAATTGTGATTGAGTGCTTTCGATTACTATTTATCATGGTTAGTTGCTCTTGCTTAATGCCACATGCCCCCATAGCTACTAATGTGATGTGGAATATCCCACATCGTTTCGTTGGGGGGATGAAATGATGTGGGATATTCCACATCATTCTGTTGGGGGAAGGCAGCAGTCACAGATGCTATTGAATGTTATGATGCTACCGATTAATTATTTGACAAATTGCACTAATTTATAACAAGGCCCCATCTGCACCCAACAAGTAAGAAGTAGTTAACAAATGTTAAAAGTGGTTAGCTTAAAATGTGTTGGGTAACAGCAGTTAGGTAACAATGTTTTTCAATTTCTTTTTGACACAAATAAAGGGAGACCTTTACTGCAGAAAGAGAGTAAAAATACAACCAGGATCCAATCAGATTTAGGTAACAATGTTTAGCTAACTCATGCCCACATTTACTAATTAATCCCTAAGAGCCCAATAGACCATTTTGTAATCGTTGTCTTTTTTTGAAGGTTGCCCAAGGTCAAAGAAATGTTTTTTGAATAAATTAAAATGATTTCCTAATAGAAAATCAAGTTACTTTACTTTCCAATTTAATTTGAATTATGCCAATCTTAAAAGTTAAACTCCTCCTAGGGGAATGTTTCAAAGACTAACACTTCTACATTGTTTAGTATTACAAAATATACTATAAATAATTTGGAGAAAGTAATGTTATTTTTTTCATCAATTCTTTTGTTTTCTTTGCTTCTTCAATGAAGAATACAATTCCAACAAATAATACCAAATTTTGACTTCTAAAAATAAAAAATGATTTTAAATTATTTTTTAAAAGTTAATTGCATCTATATTCATTAAATTAAGATCTAAAACGATTTTGGAAATTGGAGTGTATGGATAATTTTCAAACATCATATTTTTCAATTTTTTAGTTGGGATAAACTTCATCAAAATTATGAACGGCACATTTTATAATACATCTTAGTTTTGCTCTATACCCCTCCGGCTTTTAGAAGTTACAAGCAATTAGCTAATTAATCGAGTAGTGAGAATTAGCTAAAATGTATTGTGCATGAAGATCTTGGAACCAAATAGTTACTTATTCATTTGTGGAGAAGTAAGAACCGGTTAGAAAGAGTTAGGGTATCAAAGAGAAGTATAGGAAAGTAATATCTCTTTGGCTACTTCTTCTTACTTGATTGGTGCAGGTGGGGCCTTAAGGTAGCTCTATGACATAAAAAACTTTATTATTGGTTGAAGTCAATGTCCAATTATTTTTCCGATACCAACCAACAATTATCTCCTGATACCAACGGCCAATCATCTTTCCGATGCCAAAAGCACGGATTTTGTACTGGTTTTTTATATGTTACACTAATGTTTTACATGTTACACGATGTTTTTGACATGTTACACTAATTTTTTGGCATGCTACATTAATTGTTTGACATACATGTTACATTAGCTATTTGACATGTTGTGCTAGCTTTTTGCACGTTACACTAATTTTTTACATATTACACTATGTTTTTGGAATGAAAGTAGTTTAGAGTACCATTTTCAACTTGAGTTGTTAAAAAGAAACCTAATAAAGAATCAGGACTCCCCATTTATATGGTTAGATTTTCCAAAAATGTTTTGGATTTTTTATTACACATTTATAAATGAAACGTTATGATTATATATACATACATATAGGGACAAACAAAACTGAGTATTGATTTGAAACTTTTCCATTCAAACAACCATATCATGACCATCAATGGGCAAAGTCCAAAAGTGGATATGCGAAACTTGTAGTATGCGACATATAACACATTACTATGGAAGTTTAAATAAAAACTCAATTGTGATTTGAAAGAAAATGAATTTGAAAGTTAGCCATGTCTAAAACTCGGTTTTGTGCGCTATAATTCATAACTATTTTAAAATTTGTTGATTTTTCCTTAGAGCTTCAAAAAAGCTTTTTGTGCCTTGGCATGTTGGTATACATCATTTTAGATTCTCGACACAAAATTGAAGGAAGTTGACATTTATAGAATTTAAAATATTCACAATTTGATAAACATGCAAATGATGTCGATTTTCACGATATTTGAATATTTTGTTGGAATTGAGAGCATGGGACTTCATTGGCCATTGTAGGGAGTGTATAGGTTGCAACATGAACCATTGTTACATCTTAATGTCCTTACGTTTGAAATATTTTTTGAATAGGAGAATGTGTTCAATTTATATATTAGAGCTGTATGATGCAATTTTTTGGTCTAACTTTTTTGTACAAAGTCAAGAGTTCATGATACACATAATTGATTCAAAACATTCAAAACATAAAATGAGAACATTTTTTCCAAGCAGGACCCCCAAAAAATCAAGGCATGTCTGAAATTTCGTGGCCTGCTCGATGTATGTCCAGCCCCAATGATGATAACCGAATTTGAACTCTTGACCTCCTATCTACAAACACTTGTGCTAAACCAACACACTACATTAACTTGCTTGTGCAAGAGATTGGAAGTTTTTGTTAATTATAAATGTATATTGTCATTGTAGATTCTTTTGTTGTATTAAATATATATATATATATATATAATATAAAATAATCACAATCTTTTTAGGTTTTTTAATATATAGAAAATAATTTTTAAAATTGAATTATGTTTTTTTTAACAAAATTGTGATGGCTAGGAGTTGTTTTTATTTTGCAACGGACTTTGGACATTTTTAGCAGTGTTTAAAACTATTTTTTTTCAATTTTCTTACAGTTGACCATGTAGGTTTTTTTTTTTATATGTAGAAAAATCTCAAAAAATTTGAATTTTTAATTTTTTTTTTCCAAAATTGTAATGGCTTGGAGCTGTTTTTTTTCTGCAACAAACTTTGGACATTTTTAGTGGTGTTAAAAACTTTTTTTCTTTCAAGCATTTTGCAGTAGATTATGCAAGCTTTTGTATATGTAGAGAAAAGTTTTAAAAATTTGACTTTTTTTGGACGAAATTGTGATGGATGAGAGCTGTTTGTTTTTTTTCTCTTTTTTTTGCAGCAAACTTTAAACATTTAAAAAAAATTGAACTTTTTTGTAGTACATTATGAAAGCATTTTTGTATATGTGGAAAAAATTCAAAAATATTGATTTTAATTTTTTTTCCAAAATTGTGATAGCTGGGAGCTGTTTTTTTTTTCGTAGCAAACTTTGGACATTTTTAGCATTTTTTTGATAACCTACATTTTAGCAATGAAAAAGACTTGTTAATTTAGACAATATAGGTAATAAATTACATATTTTGATTCATTTTGGTGTACAATATAATGTAGAAAAAATAGGTCTCTAAAGAATGAAAAGAACATATTGACAGTAGTCGTACCTATAGTTGTACCCATAATTACAAGAACAATGCTTACGCCAAAGACCGTATTTGTACTAGTATTGATGACTAGTTTATATGAGGTAGTCGTTTTGCCAATTGCAGCAATTGTATGGACGACTGCACAAGTTGTAGGAGCAATTATTGTTGATTTTTGCAATTAACGATTAAAAATAATAATTTTAAATTAATTTCCTAACTAGTTGTAGTCGACTAGTCGTATAACAACCAGTCATAAAATCTCACTATTCTTCTAGTGATTGCTCCAGAGAAAGCAGAGAACCCCAAATTGCTCATAGCCATCGATCATCGCTCATCATAGAAAAACCAGAGAATTGAGAGACACAGACTTAGACAAAGCTCATTAGATAGATTTAGACTCAAATAAACTCACAAACTTAGGCTAGCATCACTCACAACGTGGACCCTTTTGATTATCCACTGTAGTCTACATGGACCCCCTCACATATTCTTATTTTCGCAATTCCCAGGCCGCTATTCCTGGGCCACCCCTAACTGCCATATTTGGGGTCATAGCCAAATTGTGATCAACATGAAATGGTTTTATTTTGTACAAATGTTTGAAATTTGATTTTATAATAATTAAATATAGATTTTGAATGTTATAAATGAGAAATATATTGCATTATTGAGTATTTTTTACATTTTAGCAAAAAGAAGTTAAAGTTTGTTTTAGTTTACAACACATGATTTAATAAAAGATAAAATCAATGAAATTTAGAATCATTGTAAATGCCCAAAATTATTGAATTGTTTTGATAATATGCAGCTATGTATTGTATAATATAACACAAGTCCACTCTATAAAAAAACTTATTTGAGTGATTGTAACTTGGATTAGAAAACTTGAGTGAAATCTACTTTCTTATCCAAGCTATAAAGCTTTTGCAATTGATGTTTTAAAAAATCAACAATTGTTTTTTGGTTGTTTAGTCCTTTAGGGATTAAACATGGCATTCTTAGTTCTTTTTTCATTCATCTACTTATCTTGTCTACTTTACTAACCACTTTTCAGCTCACTATTTATTATCATAGAAAAATCTCCAAAATTTTGAACCTAATTTCCTATCTGATCATTTTTAGGAAGTAATAAGTTAGAAGACCATTATCATCTTCAACTATGTGCTAAATTTTATCAATAAAATTTGTATGAAATGTTTTCATATGTTGTAGTTGTGTGTAAATCTACTAGTAGGTTGAATTGCCTGCTATTTGGTAAATCAGTTTTATGTAATTTGAGGTAATTTTTATTCCAAAAGTTATAAATTATATATATATATATATATATATATATATATATATATATATATATATATATATATATATATATATATATATATATATATAGCCGTGGAGTCTAATTATTGTGATAATTTTTTTAAGGGACATATATATTCCCTCTAAAATCAATACACAATAAGATGTAAGTGATGTCGATTTAAAAACACTAGGCTAGTACAATATATTACGTATTGCAAAAATCTATTTTCTTTTAATGTCTTCTTAAACTTAGTAGGATTTTTCCATACGTGTGATTTTCTTTTCCTAATTAGTGATGCTTGCCATAAACAAAGAACTTGGGCCACATTTTAGGCTCTTAACCCTAAAGGACACAATAAGCCCGAGGGACTTAGTATTGAGGGAATAATAGATTGTTTTTAGATATTGTAAACCAAAAGAAGAGTAGATTGGTGAGTCGATCGGTGTGATGTTTGTCAATGTGTAGATTATGCATATGATGAAGATTGTGGTAACAAGGGATTAAAAAAGTAAAACACAGTTTACGCTCGTGGTAAATACTGACATTTAGGGTTCCTCCTTCGTCTTTCTTATTGTGTCGTCCACCGTCGCCGTGTTTTGTGCTTTGAATTGAATGCTCAAATTTGTATTTTGAAGTGCGGCGGTGTGTCCCGAGTTTTATGTGTTGTATTAGAGATAATCGTCAATTCTATCACGAGGGAACATGGTTTAGGCATTCTGCATCTTTTCTTGCTATAGTGGCCGTCATGCGAAGGTGCTTTTTCTTGTTGTTCAACACCTGATGTTGTTTTGGGAGACTCTTTTCCATTTTTTCTATTTCGCAATGTTCCCCACGGCCATAGCAACTTTAGAGTGTAATACTAATATTCATATTTGCCACCCTATAGACGAATCTTGGGGATGTGGTGTTGGGGAATGTATTTGCTGACCTTAACAAATGGTTGTAAAAATGGTCTCTTCTATAGCTGCAGATTTTGTAAAGGCGAAGCCAACGGTGGACGACGTAGTTCGGAAGATGGAATTTTTAGCAAGGCCTCCTTTACGGTGTAATCTAGATTATTTCGTAAGTGTTGGGCTAGAACAGGAGGACTCAAACCCTCAAAAATTAGCTCAGGAAAATGAGGTGCTCCATTCCGAGATTGTTGCAGTGTTTTGGGACCCAAGTAGTTGAGGTCTTTATCGATATGTCAAATGCCGTAATATGGAAATGTACAGGAGGATGGAGTATGTACCGCTAATAATCTATAGAAAATCTGAGATAACACCTTCAAAGCTTGTTGCCACCAAATTCGCGATGGACATTCTATATGAGAATTAACACCCGTTGGATAGGCCCTTTTTCCGTTGTGACCAACCGTAACCAAAACAACAAGTATGATGAAGCAACACAACAACTAGAAGAGGAAGCAACTCTACTTCAAGAACATGGCGGTGAAGGTTTCTGAATTCAGCTGTCTCTACAATGACATATATGGTCATATAAGACACTCGAGACTGAATGGACTACTTCGGAGTGGACGAGTCATGGAAGTAGAAAAAATGAACAACGTGCCTAGGTGGAACCGCAATGTGGGGGTGGATGGAGTATATCGTTAGCGCCTAGTCGAATGTCATCACCATCAACTTGGCTTTCTAAGCTGGATGCTTATAATGAGGAATTCATGTCCTTTATTTCCTTGGAATGGTCTATTAAAAGGTAAGAATGTGAGGAGTTAACGGAGGAGCCTTATAGACCTTGTTAAGATACGAAAATTGTTTGTTTAGTCTTTTAAGTAAGAGATGGTTGCGGTCTTACAAATGGAAAACAAACACACGAGTGGACATCCCTAGAGGATTGGAGATACAAATTAGTGCAAGAGGCAATGTTGTGGACTACTCCGCGGACTGCCCTAATGCAGAGCGCATCTAGGACACAAAGATTTAAGATGTTGAAAAACCTTTGTTAATAGAATTCTCGGGTGAACTTCCTGCGCAAAGAGACTAGGAGATTCAGCAAAAAGAATCTAAAGGAGCTATTAAAGAAGCACGACGCTCAATATCATAAGTTAGTTTATGAACTGGAAATAAAAGAGAAGGTCATGGAGGAGGCATAATTCTTCTGCCTTTATTACAAGGATTTGAATGTCTACCTTGTTTAACAACACTCTCATTTCGAGAATAACTAAGGCGGATTATCGCTCCAACCCCACCCTATGAGCTATTGTACTATTCCCTTAGTAACACTCAAGATGCATTGCCCTACATCGAAGTAACCCCTACATTGTGTGTCATGGGTGATTCAGTTTTCGTGATATGCTTGTGTTTCCTTTGGCACACTTATATCACTTTTGGTGATGCCTTATGCATTTCAAAAGGGACATGAGGTGTTGACACTCTGCTTGCAACAAAGCAGTAAATTCAAACTTGTTGAAGTCATTCAGCTTTAGACATTACAATGAGAACCTCATTTGTTAGGAGTAGCTTGCAGCATCGCAGGAGACACGCACTGACGTCATTATCATGAGGCGACAACTTGCGCTGGATAGACTACATGGGCCTAATATCCACATAGATCGCATTTAAGACACTATGTTTGTTAAATTCCTTCTAACTCCTACTCTTTCCCAAATTTGATATCATGTAGACGAAGTGGTATCTACATTGTGCAATATTGGATGCACATTGTCGGATTTATTTTATTAGCAATTTTTTGTCACCTCCACATGCATATACATGTGGTTGATATTTGATAAGTTGTAGTAAACATGAAGCATACTTTGCACATGTTCACATGTTGGCTCATGCCCTATGCCATTGTCTACATACTCTACATCCTCAACCCTACATAGTTTGCATATCCATGCACGCTCAGCAACATGGTGTTGTATATATTTCATACCCTCGATAGCTTTTCTAACAGCCTTCGCATATTTGTGTAGCCAGATGACAAGTTCTGTCCATTCTGTGCATGCAATGTGTAAATTTCACAATTCCTTTTGCACAATGACATAGTCCCTCCATACCACTACTTTGGAAAATAGCTAGCTTTAGGAGGCTATATTCCTATGTTGTGTTGGATTTGGAAAATTGTGGAGATGTTTGGGGTTGGAAGAGTGCATTTGGGTGGATGATTTTGGGCAGCTAGCACCATGCGATTGGGGTGGGGCGTAGGCTGGAATTGTTTTGAGGGGGGGACATGGTAGGCACCTAATTTAGCCACGTGCCTGCTATTGCGGGGCGCTTGATGGTTGGTTCGCTGCTAGCAAGTTTGGTTGACCGGGATGCTCCTCCACCGCACGGGCGCTATTAGTGACACATAGTTGGAAATAAACCCACGGCCTCTCTAGTTAATCAGATTCTAGGGATGCTTGAAGGGAATTACTGGCCATTTTCCTTCGAGCTACCCCCTTACGTCAAAAAAAAAAAAAAAAAAAAAAAAACCTCTAATTCCACCAAGGTGTCCAAAACTTTAGAAAATTCATTTTTGGACTTTCGCCTTTCAAGTGTAAAATTCTACAATAGGTAATAAAGCCAAAATTTATCATAGACCATACTCCATTCCTAATACAACAAAGACATTTATAATCTTAATAATAATAGATTAGAAACTCAAATAGTAAAAATAGTAAAATTGGCAAATTAACAATTTGACATATGAAAATATAGACAACTGAAACAATGAAATATTGAGTTAATAGAAAAAGAATAAATGAAGAATGAAAAAAAAAAGTGGATTATATTGTGGAATTTTTACAGATTGACAACTTGAAATTGAAGCTGAAAATGAAGAAAATAATTAAAAAATATTTAAAAATAAAATAATTATATATGTATATATATATATATATATATATATATATATATATATATATATATATATATATATATATATATATATATATATATATATATATATATATATATATATGTGTGTGTGTGTAAATTAAAAAAAGAAAACGTAAATCTTGAACAAAGGGTGTACAAATCTGTCTTCAATAAATTAGAAAATTAGAAAGAAAAACTTTAACAAATAGTTTTGATACATATAGAGTAAAGGCTAAGAAGGCAAAGAAAAAATGTGATTTTTTAAATTACAAAACTAAAAGAATACACTAAAATTTATTGGTTAATACTTGATTTTGGCATACACCATACAAAAATAGAAATCTTTACAGATTAATAGTAGAGCTCTATTTTTGAATTGAAAAATGTTATCAATTCTAATGAGAAGGGGTGAAAACATGGTATTGTGTACCAAAAAGTTGATCCGCCATGTTGAAATTATTATGTTTTTGATCAATGGCTATAAAAGAGTATCAAATTGTCATATTCATTCTAATTTCATGGCGCCCTCTATTGCTCTTATGAGTACTCGAATCCAAAGTTTCAAAGTAGAATCATTAAAAAAAGACTACTAAAAGTAGAGCTCAAAAATAGATGTTTAAATCCAATTTCGGGAGCAAATTTAATGAACTAAATCATATTTGATATGAATATAAATTTTATATTCTTAAAGTCCATTGTGCATTTGAGGGCTCCTAAGAAAAAAATCTTGAAAAAAATAACTATTAATGCATTTTTAGCTTGTTTTATATCAACTTTTCAATTTGGTTGGAAACTACTTTTTCAATTTTGACTACTTCAACGTCACTAAAACATACATAAATAATTATTGAAGATGAATTTTTCAATTTTCTTTGTGAGACTTTGTTAAAAATTATGTCTATTATTTTATTAGGAAAAAAAACCATTAAATTAATGTATTTTTTGACCTTGCATTGTTGTTTTTTCATAGAAACCAATCTGAATAAGATGGACAATGCCCAGGAGTTCTGGTCTCAACAGTTTGAAGATCATTGCGTAGCATAAGGTATTACCTTAATTTACTCAGTACCCTATGAGCATTCTCAAAACGGTCTAGCTGAAGCTTTTATCAAGAAGATTCAGCTCATTACATGTCTCCTTTTGATATATGCCAAACTACCTTCTAAGTTTTGGAGCCATGTTGTGCTTCATGCTGCTACCCTCCTTAGATTCCGTCCTACTCTGCTCAATGATCATTCTCCCTTAGAGCTGACCTCATGACAAGTTCCTCACGTTGCTCATTTGAGAACTTTCGAGTACCGAGTTTAGGTCCCCATAGCAAAACCTCATAGAAAAACGATTGGTAGTCATTGTCATGAGGGTATCTATGTAGGCTTTGACTTGCCTAGCATTATCCGTTATATCACTCCTTCAGTTGGGACTCTCCAACGAGCCTGATTCCAAAACTGCCAGTTTGAGGAAACTCAGTTTCCATCGGTAGAAACCCCCAAACCCAGTCCCAGTTTGGAGTTCTCGGTTCCAAAGATATTCACTCTGACTCTTGACCCCGAACTGCTCTTGCTGATTCAGAAGTTAGTAAACTTCTGCATCTCAAGTCTCTTGATGAGAAATTACCTGATGGCTTTAGCAACACCGCTAGGATCACTTGCAACCCGTTGCCGGGCGCTGGCCCATCACCCGTCATTGTTGTGCCCCAGAAGCGTAGTTTTGATTCAGTCCTACTTTTTCCAAAAACACCTTGAATTGATCTCTTTAGCCTTTACAATAATCTCTCATTTCTCTCTGATTCTGACCAAATCTTCCTTCGAACCCCAGCCAAAACTGACTTTGTGCTCACCTTTATCACCCGGATCACTACCCATGATTCTGATCCTATGACGCTAAATGAAGTCAAAGCTAGTTCCGATTGGCCCCAATGGTTAGAAACCTTGAACACTGAGTATTCTTCTCTTAGGAAACATAGTGTGTTTGGTCTTTTGGTCACTAACCTTACCACCAAGCTTGTAGGATTCAAACTTAATTTTACCAAAAAACTAAATGCCCAAGGGCATGTTGTTCGGAATAAAGTCCGTTTAGTTGCCCAAGGGTTCACTCAGCGACCTAGAGTGGATTATAACTTTACCTATTCGCCTGTTATGGACTCAGGTACTTTCTGGTACTTACTAGGCATGGCCGTGCAATATTCCTTAGAAACCCAACTTCTTGATGTCGTTACTGCCTACCTTTATGGCCCCTTAGATGTTGACATACATATCAGGCCCCTACCTGACTTCCTCTCGGAAACCCCACCAAAGGACACTCATGGATCTTATTCTGGATCTTATTCTACACTACATCAAGAATGGGACTCCAGAGATTACCGAATACGCGATCACAATAGTTATCAGTTATCTGTGATTACAACAAGATATCATATTGGATAGTGTAATAATAACAAGTTCAAAATTTGTGAAAGAGAGGTTTTTATGCCTCCTTCCTTGTATTTAACACTTAGTCACTACCCTCTAAATCCCGCTAAAACACTACTATTCCTAGACCCTATGGAATACAACTCTTAGACCCCTGAAACTTAATTACCTTTATCTACGGCTTAGTATGGGTGAAGTGACATGTTGGTGACTCCTTGAGCCGGTGCTATGATCGTTATTAATTGTTAGATTGCATAAAATGTGTAAATATTTCAAAAAGATTATTGGAATATTCCAAAATATTCCAAAATAATATAAAACATATAAAAAAATTCTAATTATTTTGAAAAGTTTCCATTCTAATTATATTTAAGCATTTTCTGTAATTATTATATAGTGTTTATGACGCAGTAATGATTTTTTTTAATATATCGTACACTTTTTTTTTTTGAAAATTATGACGCCCTAGTATGAAAACGCCATTCAGGTCATCAACCTCCTTAACTACTATATCCCAAATTCACATACGTTGACATTTTAGGTCTTTCCCGGCATATGGATTAATGTAATTGCACATCTTGAAGGATTTTTGTGTTCTTGTAACAAACATTTACAATTCTCTAGTTAACATTGAGTCAAAATTATGGAATCCAAATGGATTACTAAAGTAATGAAATTATTCATGAACACAATGCATCCTCCTGATCCTTTAGGAGTTAAAAGAATTTTTACTCTATGTTTTCCCTCTCGAAAACTATCCTATTTAGAAATTAGCTCCACATGATTGTTTAACCCTTAAACGTCAACCCCGGCCCCAAGAGCTTGGTTTAAAGGAATAATGGAGACAGAAGTTTCATTTCTCAACCAAATCAAGCAAGACTTGTTGCGTTGGAAAGCTATTGAAAAAGCGATCTAGATTCCAAATTTTCGCCTCATTTGAGAGATTGTGGAATCGTTGGTAAGCAATCAAAGTTATCAAATTGAACAAGTTTTGAAGTTGGGGCAGCTGAAGTTCAGCAGTGCCGCAGTGCTACAGTGCTAGCAGCAGTGCACTGCAGAGCCGTTTTTGGAAAAATAAAATAAGTAAAATTCAAAAAAAATTAGATTCTTTCCGGGCTGTCCACCCAGGACCCAAATTGTCGTTTAAGGGTTAACACGCTATGCAAAAATTTACCAAAAACTAATAATTTGGCTTAGATAATGAAATAATGCAATAATTCATAGAAAATGCATCCCAAGTTGGAAGGACGCACAATTTTTACCAGAATTTTGTGATAAAGCTTCATGTTCTCAAAATCATTGTACACAAAAATAATGAAAAACACAACGCACAACACTTGATCAAAACCTCAAAAACCTAGGATTATCAAAGATGAGGAACATAGGAAATTATTTGTCAATTTGTTACACACTAACTAGACGGTTGGTCATATAGAAGATTAAAAGTGATTAAAAGACATGTTGATAGGTAATAATCTAATTATTTAAGTTTCATGTTCATTATACACTTTAGGCCAATCATTCAATAATTCATTAAGCTTTAAGTTGTTTTGTATTTTTCCAAATAGTTATAAAGATAATGTCTTGAAAAATAGAATCACAATTTTTTTATATACATGCTTAAATTAGTTGTACGAATGCCATTCAAGTTTCATCATTTACAACTTTCATTTGCATGAACTTCAAAAATTAATTTTGCATAGTTTTTGATTAAAATTTTCATAGTTGCTAAAAAATAGACAATAAAAAATAAATATAGATGAAATGTGGTCAAAATAAAATTTTCCTCACTCAATGTATTGAAACAAGATTTCATGAAGTTAACTTTATCTATTTGTCAAAATCAAAAGTTCAAATTTCAAAAATAATAAGTTTGAACAACTATTTTTAGGCCCAAAATTTTAAGGCAAACAAGTATAGTTGCCTAGGCATTAAGGATTAACCCCTAAAGGTTGGGCCTATGACCATGGAATCGTGTTTTATCTGCCACACTCAATTTTGCTACTAAAAATAATACAAGAATTCAAATTTATATTCTTAGTAGATGAAGTCACATGTCTACTACAAATCATGAAATTTTCATAAATTTTGGTGAAAATTTGAAATTACTATGGTTTTATGAAGTGATTGTAAAGAAAATCTATATCAATTACAAAATGTACTAGAAAATTCCGAATTTTTTACCTAAGGTGTAAATTACAATGCAGAAAAGTTTATTTGATGAAAATCATCCGTGTACCTAAATTTAGAAAATTTGCTACACCTTGGTGATACCTACCGAACTTGTAACTACAATAAAACACTCAATTTTCAATTTTTTCCAAAAATTCAAAGTGGAGTAGAAACTAGACTTGGCAAGCTTCATTTTGTTAGTTGGGCTCAAATGCAATGGAACTCATTTTCATGGCCTAAATTTAGTTTAAGTAGAACAAGCAAAAAAATTCTAAATACACTACACGGTGAACCGTTTTTACGACTCTTTTTGTAGTTGGGACCCCATGTAAATTCTAAAAATAGCTTGAATGATTTGAATTTAACTTGAAGGGGTGGCATCACCAAGCAAAGCCTTTCACATAAAGAATTGAATGGAAATCATCCACGCAACAGTTGGAATTGAACAGCCCACTTCATTCATAAGCCATTTTTTCGTCTCAGCAGCGTTTAGGGGTTAAGGGTTAACAAATTTGACCTTTTTCCCTTTCCAACTTCGGACTCACATTCAATCTTGAGCAACAGTTTTGCACAGGCATCACTGTCCATCTCATACACATCCCCTCTGAGTTTTATGACCAAAAAATCTCATTTCCATTTTTCAATTCTATAAAAAGAAATGCACATGCAGTAGTTTGCCAAAATGCTACATTCCACAAGAGCATCCACACCCTTCTCCCTTCAATTCAGCCCATGACCGTTATCATCGCATTCAACATTTGGTGCTACAAGCTATTGTCTCCACACCCTGAAACCGCTATGTGTCCTTCTACATAGTTGGTGAACCAATCACAATCATCATATATAGGTGATCATTATCATCCATCAATTTAGATATAGATCCCTTCCTTAACCCTTTGAGGCACTTGCGTCTACATAGTCGACGATGAACAAATTCAGACTACTTTCCTGACTACATACATGGACAACTTTCATCCATCCAAAAAATTTCTTGGTTCTTGTGCTAGTTGACTATCATTTGTACGATACGGATTTTCAAAATAAGATATTATGTTTTTTTTTTTAAAAACAACAGAATTGGTTTATGTCAAGTTTCATTCTTAGTTCAAAAAGTGAGACCTTATACATGATTTTCCAAAATAAGTAGAATCAAATAATGGAAACCATACCATCTCGTAGTGCATGTTATTCTAATTTCATTAAAATATTTTTTAATATTTTATTTTTTAATTTGGGATTTTTAATTAAATTTCAAGAGAAATCCTTGCAAAAATAATCTAAAATAATAAAATAATAAATATGATGAATCTAATCGTACAGATGTGATCTTCACATTGACGTTTACAACTTTGCTTTGTACATCAACTCCATTTATTTATTTTCATTAAACATTTTATAACGAATTTTTGAAAATAGTGTTAAATCGGGACGTTAAAGGATTAAATTAGTTATACAATAAAGGAGCATATTCATGCATCACTATATCATGTTCGTATTTAGTGGCTCTCTTATGTGACCTGAATTTTCAGCATTAAATACAAACACTTTTCATCTAGTTTAGATCCAATTGTGAGTTCAATGATAGGGTGTGGATGCTCTAAGATTCCATCTTACTTTGAATGTAATAATCTAAAGATTTGAAGAATAAAGGTTTCTGAAATTTTGAGTTATATTAGAGTTAACCAAAAAGAAGTGTATCTAACCTTCCTTTTTGCTCTACTTCTAACCTTTCTATTGAACTATACTTGGGTTGAACAGTGTCGTGTCATAGATTGTCCCATTGTGGGCCATGGGGGCTTGAAAGGTGTAGGAGCCATAGCGAAGTATGGAGAATAATGACAGTGCCTTATTTTGGATTGTCTTCCAACTCGTCATAGACTAGTTTTTGGTCTATTTATATTTTAATATGAGTTCAAAAAGAATTCAACACAAGTTTGCCAAAACTTTCCTCTTTGGGCTGACTTTTCGGTTATCTCTATTCCCTATTAGCAGATTGCAATGGATTAGCATGTTTGTGCAGTGATCCCTAGTTCGATCTATGTCAATATTCCTTCATCTGGGTATGACTATGACAACACTCTTTTATCTGTAAAACCGGAGGCACATAAGGTAGAAGCACCTAATTATGACACTTTATCTTGAAATCTGTGATCTATGACTCACATAGAAAAGTGTTCTGAAATGAAGACCGTTCCTAGAATCTGTCACAATAAGGTGATTGTCACAATTAGGTGCTTCTACCTTATACCTTGGTGTGAACAAATGAGTCCAAACTGCAAAACAACAAAACCAACATTCCTCCTCTACGTTGTCTGTTGCCTGGTAGCACGAACGAGTAGAAATGAAGCCTAGCATTTGTTGCATCTCTCAACGCCTTAGTTGTGTCTAGAAATCAAGGCAAAAGGTATCAATGTGTGCTTCGCTTAAAGAGAATCACTATTGCATTTCATTCTCTTGTGCTGCATTGCCTATAATTTGTTGGTGTTTTGGTTGAATTTGTACTGATGTTTCGTGTGTAATAACTTACTGTGCCCTTTATTGAGCAGATGTGTCACAAGATAGGCTATCCTCTCATGGATTAGAATTCATAATTAACAAAGTTGTTCTTTTGGACCACTACATTAACTAGAAAGCTGACATTGGACAGCCTTAATAAAAAAAAGGAGCACAATAGATTATGTTCCATAACCGGTTTAGGATTGTTGTCCCTCACCGGTTATGTAGTTCATAGCAGAGTGGTACTCACAGGTGGATGTAGCTGGCGCTAGCATGGTCCTAGTAGGAAGCCATTTAGGCTATGAAGGGATGGGATGCTCTTAGGGAAGAGCGGTAATCGGAACTTTTGCTTCAACAAACACATCCTAGGGTTCACCGTGGAGGTGATTATGGCTACATAATAGGAACAAATGGTGTCCGTGTTGAGAAATAGTGTCCCGAACACTAAATAGCCCATTTAATGTAGTCAATTGTCATCCTACACCAATGGTTCTTTGTCCGTTGGGCGGGTCGAACATATGTACTTTATTCGAGGACTCAGGTTCCTATCTATCTATATCTAGTCAAGTGTCAATCTCATTCAGTCAATTTTTTAACTAATTGCCAATTCCCCTATTCATTGCCCACCATGGTAGAAGTATATTTTCAACTTTATAATATTACAAATAATTATATTTTTTCTGGATATTGTTTTTTTTAGTGTTGTTTCAACCCGTGAAGGGTTCCATAACTGGTTGTTGACTTTTCAACGCTAACGTGGCTCCATTCCATTGGCAACCCGTCACATTCGCCATCACAAGTTGCAACTCATAACCTTCTCTCCTTTCAACTTGCATCCTACGCCCTTGGGTCATAAAGATTAGAAAGTGAACAACCGGTTATGTACAGTCACCTATAGAAAGTAAGGTAACCGCACAATTCACCATTCACTAAAACGCTTCTCAAACTCACAGCAATGGTTTGCCGATCACCAAAATTTTCCCACAATACAGCTTGTGTATGGCACACTTTTGTGCCAAATTTGGTACAAGGAAGATGAACAGAAGTTGCATTAATGTCAATTTTCCAACTTTTATGTCTAATGTGAAAAAAAATGCATATCAATTACACAAAAGCTTTTATGGATCCAATTTTTTTGTAAAAGGTAGAAGTCACAGTAAGGAACAATATGGTGTTATAAAAAAGAATGGTATTCCTAGGTATTTTAAAATTAAATGGTGTCGGCATGCAATTAAAAATTAAAAATGTAAGGCCAAAGTTTAGTTTAATTATATAATAAATTAATTGATCTATTTTTGTCACTTTTTTAATGACATTATATTGTTCTTGACTGTGACAATGCGGTCTCACAAAAAAGTGACAAAAGTAGGCTAATTAATTTATTGTATAATTAAACTAAAATCTGGCCTTAATTTTTTAACTTTGAATTGCATGTAGACACCATTTAATTTAAAAATACCTAGGAATACCATTCTTTTTTATAACACCATATTGTTCCTTACTGCGACTTCTACCTTCTATAAAAAAATTAAATCCCTAGATGCTTTTGCGTAATTGATATGCAGTTTTTTCACATTAGACAAAAAAGTTGATAAATTGACATTATTGCAACTTCCGGTCATCTTCCTTGCACCAAATTTGGCACAAAATTGCATCATACACAAGCTGTATTATGGGAAAAATTTAGTGATTGGCAAATCATTGTAGTGAGTTTGGTAAGTGTTTTAGAGAATAGAGGATTGTGGGGTTACCTTACTTTCTATAGGTGATTGTACAATAACTTACTCACCGCTACCGCGGCTCGTTGGTTCTCTAATACGTAAACTTGTGTTAGAAAGCAGAGACTCAAAACTAGTACTCGCAGTATGAGGAATATGAGACGAGTTGCCCATTAGCACACAAAAATATATACAGAGTAGGCAACTCTTAGGACCAAAATCAGGTCCTGAATGAGGTCCTAAGAAACCCTAACGGCTTGAATGACCTAGTGGACTCTGGATGAATATTACAACAACTCGCACTAAGTATTCCTAAAAAAAACACTAATTTACAATTCCCCAAATTGAGGCTGGTGTCTACGTTTCCAGCTACACATGAAAATTCTAGTATCTCACGAATCCCGGTGGCTTGGAAAACGAGGTGTACGGAAAATTCCAGGGGTTTGCTAGAGGGGGTAATGGTTGGAGCTAGCCATAGAATTATAGAGCTCTTCCGAAACTTGAAGAGTCTGAACTGAATCGAAGTAGAGGTTCACGATGGATCCAGATCTGAGGCTCCGTAGTTTGCGGTTAGAAGGTGAGATGTGGGTCTTCGACTAAGATCTTGCACTAATCGTATTGCGTTTAGCCGTGTTTTGCTTCTGATTGTTTCTTGCGCACAGCTAGTGGTTAGTTGTCTTTCTTATGTTTCCGATCTAGACGGATCCGAAGAGCTAGGAGCAGATTAGTAGCGTGAGGTAGTTCCCTAAGTCAGGAGATTAGTGAGTGTAACCTTGTTGCCAGGTCACGAGGACTCAGTGGCACGGCCTTCGAGGCATCATTGACGGGGGTGGCTCATATGCTGACAAAGTCAGGAACAGAGAAGCCTCAAGATATGATCCAATGCTAGAAGAGGCGAGATGCTCGATCCAGGGTGGGGACGGGGTGCGACAAGAAGACGCTGAGGTGGCGCTCAAGGCGGTACACAGTGGATCCGACACTTCGTCCGGAACCCCGCATCCAGTCAAAGCTACCCCGGGAGAACAGCTTCCAGCAGGGTACTCGCGAAGCTACGCAGGATTCTTGCTGAGAGATGAGAAGCGGGTGATTGAAGTTAACCAGGAGATCATCAAGCACGAAATGGAGTATTTGACGGAGTTCTCGGTGATCGCATGTTTTGTCAAAGGAAGACCTCCTAATCATGAGATGCAACTGTGGCTGAATCAACTGCAACAAAAGGTGGGTGGTAGTCTTACACTAGGTAGAAACCTCGGTAAAGGTTTTTTTCTCATTAAAAGTGATGATCAAGATTCAATCCAGAAGCTTCTGCTGGCTACTCCGTACAGAGGACACAGAGGCTTATGCATCTTTCAAAGATGGACAGCAGAGTTCGATCCTATGACCCCTTCCAGTGGCAAAGGATTTGGACCCCATCTGCCCACTAATATGAAGATCCCAACTGAACGTGGATCACGCTTAAGCAAGTACCGGAGGAGTTCCAAGCAGTGGCATTAGACATCGCCAAAGGAATCGGAGAAGTCATAGGGATGGATACTTCCAACGATCAAGCGCAAGACCCTCGCTTCTGCATCGCACTGGATTTTAGCAAAGGATGGGAACCATCGGTACAAGTCACTAATGAAATCACTAAGGTAACCAAAACTATTCTCATCGATTACAATTTTCTGCCGATTAGATGCCGATTCTGTCTGGACACCCAACATTGTGTGAAGGATTGCCCGGAGAAGCCAAATTCACGCAGGAGCAGGGAGCAACAGTCCAGAAACCAGAGCGGCCATCACAACCAAAATTCGGGACGACAGTCTTCAATTCGTAAAGATCTGGGAGCAGGATCCTCTACGCAAGGAGGCGGAGCATCACCCCGTGAGGCGATCGGACCTAAAAACGGCGGACCAATCCAACAAAGTCACCAACAACAACATTCAGTACCGAGGCAACAACCGCAGGCTTCAAAATCACAAGTAGATGGAGATGGATTTACGAGATACGTACCAAAACATCGAAGAAACAGAGGACCACCAACGCTCTCAACAAGGTGGGATGTTGGACCGGGAGGAGAGAAGATGAACAGGCCGATGCAAGCGGAACCTAGCGAGAAGGAATCAATGCAAGCAGTAGCAGTCCCCACATCGCAAGACCAACCACAACAATCCATCCATTCAGGAGAGAATCCAGGGAGCTCCGGCCTTCCAACAGCGAACCAGCAAGCAACAGGAAATGCCAGCGCAGGATCCACTCCAGCAACCTCAAACCAAATGGAAGCCTCAGCTCTGTTGGATTATATCTCGTTACCGGCAACAACAGAAGACTCAGCTCAAATGCCATCGAACCTAGACAACACAAACGGAGACATGGTATGGTCCCCGAGGAAGATATCAGGCCACAAAAGGAACGCAAGTGATCAAGGAACGGAGAACATCAGTCCCACTCATGTAGAGACAGTGCCGAATCAAGGAGTAATGCAAGATTTGAACGTGGCACCGCTAGTCGTCCCAGACTCTCCCACCAGTAGTTTAGCGCCCCAGTACAAACCACCTCAGGTTCAAGAGGAGCAACGCCAGATTGAGGACTCCGGGAGTGACCTCAACTGCAGCCCGTGCTTCATGAACAATGAGTCCCAGTCGGATCAGCAAGGAAGCGAATTGACCTGCGCAAGAAGCCAACATGATTACATGACATGGACTCAGGGCAACAGGAGGGTGGTGCATCCCCAACTACACCAACTCACAACATATACACTGATGATGGCGTGCCTGTGGATGGACCATACTCCAATGTAAGATTAACCTACAATCAGCTTCACCTCACACCAGGTGAAATCAAGCTACTATTTGATGTAGGACACCAAGGACCCCTCCACACACTTATGGAGAGGGATGAAGAAGGCATCATCGGACCTTTCTCGGCACCTGGTTCTGACAGAGTAGCCCGCCGACGCTTAAAGAACGGCAGAGATATAGCCGTTCCCTACGGGAACGGAGTCTTCAGAACGCGCCGAGAAATCGACCTTCGAGTCCCGAGAGATCAACATGGAGGAGTCACCATCACCCGCATCTGCGACTCCCAGAGCTAGCCCAGTCCAACAACTCACTTCCTTTCCCATGAAGGTACAAATTCTCAGCCAAAATCTGCAGGGTGCTAATAATGCGTTAATGCCTTTGCGTATCAGGAACTATTATCATCACCATCGTAGTCAATTGGACGTCCTGTGCTTTCAGGAACACAAGCTTAGAGGTGACAAGCTTAGAGACTTTGGCAATAAGGTTTGGAGAGATGCAACCTATTTGGGTTGTGAGGCCTCCCCGGGTTACAACCACTTAGATGGTCAAGAAGGAGTCAGCAAGGGTGGAATTTGCATGTTTATTTCCCCCAAGCTTGCACCATATATTCACAGTCATGGCAATATAGGAGGTAATTTAGTCCAATGGGTACATTTCAAGAATCTCCGAGGGAGAGATGTAGCCATTGCTAATATTTATGCCCCCCATTCTAGCCCGATTGTTAGAGCCCAGTTGTGGCAAGATTTAGTGAGAGCTCTACATCCAGATTTTAGATGGATTCTTTGCGGGGATTGGAATATGGTAGAAAGCCATAAAGATAAATCTTCTTCTTGTGGCCACATTTTATCAGGAATGGAAAAATTTGAGTTTGATAGACTCAAGGCACATTGCCAAGTTGAGGACTACTTCAACTATTCTAGCCCGCTCAACTTTTCATGGGATAATAAGAGAAAAGATGGACCTAGAGTGCTAGCTAGGCTTGATAGGTTTTATTCCTTTACAAACTTAGATCCCAATCAATCGACTCACATCACTTCGTACGACATCCTAGGTGATTGCGGTCTATCCGACCACCTCCCCATCCGTCTTGTCATACAACTCCAAGTACCCAATGTCAAAGGGAGCAATTATAAGATGAATGGGGCGTACCTCAAGGATCCATTGGTGATTGACCAACTCAAAAACATTTGGATTAGCGCCCCTCCTAGCTTAGAATTTTTTGGCAAAATTCGCAGAGTCGTTAAATTTTACAAATTCCTATGCAAACAGAAAGCTAGTAGCAATAGAGAAGGAAAACAATTTGAGGGCTCAACTAGTAGCAGCTCAGATAGCTCTACAGAACCAGCAAAACCCAGTCATTCAGGTGACTGTTCAGCCGAACGGCAATCAAGGGGACCCAGACTTGCAGGCCGACTCCACCCAAGGGACCAACAGCAGTCCATCAGGGATTAACGCATGGCATGGCCCAAGTAGTGGATCCAGAATCCACAGCCCAGGGCATTCCAACCAGCTCTTAGAGCCTCAGCCCCATCCCTCTCAACATATTGTTGACCGCATTACTGAAGAACTCGAGATTTTTGAGAACTGGAAGTTAGAAGGACAACAAGTGAGAAATCGCATTAGATGGCGCAATCAAGGGGATAAAGGAACCAAAACCTTTTTTCATGCTCATAAAGAAAGACAAAAGGGGAATAGTATCACCGAGCTGGAAGACATGCATGGAGTTATTAAAAATTCTCAAGAAGAATTAGAAGATATTTGCTTCCAGTTTTACTCTAACTTGTACAAGGCTAGAGAACAGAATGAATCTCATGCAGCGGCAGGAGAATGGGCTCTTAGCGGAGTTCCCTCATACTTATCTCATTCCATGAGAGAGGCTTTGAGTAAGCCTATGACTCTGATAGAGCTCACGAACGCTATTGAATCCATGGCAAAAGGCAAGGCACCCGGACCAGATGGTTTACTAGTTGAATTTTACCTCTGTTTATGGCCCTGCATTGGCCCTGATTTCCTTAGCATGGTTCAGAAATCCATGGCTAGGGGACGCTTCCCAAACGGTGTAACAGAAGGCCTTATAGCTCTTTTACACAAAGGGGGAATTAGACATACTTTGAACAATTGGCGCCCAATTACCTTATTGAACGTGGCTTATAAAATCTTTACGAAAGCTCTTCAAATTCGGCTCCAACCTATTCTTATGGAAATTATCTCGCCCGACCAATCGGCCTTCCTACCTATGAGGTACATACTTGACAATTTGTTCCTCACTCATGAGACTATTGAGTTTGCTAAGTCGTCGGGGCAACCGCTTATGTTTCTCAAGTTAGACTTTTCAAAACTGTATGACAAGGTGGAGCTCAAATTCTTATTTGCAGTTATGGAAAAAATGGGTTTTCCATTAATGTTTATCAACATGACCAAACTCCTCTTTTCAGAGGCAGTAGCTAGTGTTTGTGTGAATGGGAAGAGGACTTCCAAATTCCCCATCCTCCAAGGAGTTAGACAAGGGTGCCCTTTAGCACCATACCTTTTTCTTATTGTAGGAGAGGTTTTAAATTGCACTGTTAAGAGAGAGGTCGGCATAGGGAGGATTCGGGGCATAGACATTCCTAATAGTCAATGCCAACAAGTCATAGCCCAATATGCAGATGACACTTCCATGACCATTCGAGCCGAAGAAACCTATGTGCGCAAGATTGTATCCTTTCTACACTTGTTTAGCAATGCATCAGGTCTGATTATAAGTTGGGCCAAGTCAGCAGCATATTGGTGGAGTAAGGATATCAGGAATAGACCTCCTTGGACTGACAACCTGCAATGGCAATGGGCCTCTAACCAAGATATCTCCAAACTGTTAAGAGCACCTTTTGGACTAGAGTTGAGTTCAAAAGCAGTTAACAGCTTCCTTTAGCAGAAATTAGACAAAAAACTTGAGTATTGGACTAAGACGATGATCAATTCAGCAGGGAGAGTCATCATTGCCAACGCTATTTTAGTATCCACCGTCATGTATTTCCTGGCAATTTGGGGAGGCTCTCAAAAAGGAGTTACAAAAGCCGTTAGCAAAATTAGGAACTACTTGTGGAAGGGCTCCACTTCCTCAGCTAGAGCCAGAGTCTCATGGGTAAATTGCTGTAAAGCCAAAAAAGACGGAGGTTTAGGACTGGTCAATCCTCTAGAGGCAGTTACAGCACTCATGATAAAATGGATAATTAAGGCTTGTGAGCCCGGGACCTCTAATCTAAAAGCCATGATTAGACATAGATTAGCTAATTACCAACCTTATAAGGGAGGGAAGTGGGATGCTTCACCACAATGGTTTCTGAATCCATCTCATCAAGCAAAATATGGCTCAATAGTTTGGAAACGTACAGCCTTGGTATGGAAAACCTTAGGAAAAGAGACCACTATCCTTCCCCCGAGTAATTATGAAGAATGGCTTAGCTCAGATTTTTGGTGGAGCCCAAGTTTCCACACCATAGGACCATGCTTTTCCAAACTTCGTGCGTCACAACTTCATAATTCGGGTCTAAAATTTATTAGGGATATTTGGGTCCATGATAGGCTAAGTTTTTACAGTTTCGAAATCTTACAACAGAGATTTGGGTTGTTACCCACAGAGGAAAATCAGCGGATCACCGTAAGTACTCCTCTTGCCGATATGGGTAGTAGGTTTTTTTTTCTTCAAAGTTGCAGACCAAAGATTGACGACTGGATTGGTTTTTTCAGAACACCAATGAATTGATTCCAGTTGCAGTAGTCAAAGGAGCAGATGTGATAGACTGCCGGCTTGACAGAGGAAGGCAATGGTCCAACATCAAGCCAGATAAAACCATATGGGAGGTGCAGCATGTTTCACAGACACTAATGTCTAGTTCTCTCAATTGGATCAATCTTAGGGATGGCGGGAAGAAAATCGAAGGACTACCTGTGAGAGTAAGAATACAGGAAGTTACTAGAGGGCAAAAGAAATACCCAATCCTTATGTATTATGGTCGGATTAAGGACTTAATCTTTGACACACAAAGGATCAGATGGCCAAATAATATGACATTCCTGCAATATTCGACCAAGACTGATAGGGACATCCTGGAGAAGCGACACCCTCCCCTCCAGTTGGCTCGATCGAAATGGCAAGGTGTGCTAGCAGATAACTTTAAGTTCAGATGGAAAAACACGTGGGATGCAGAAAGAGTTAGTAAAGAAGGCAGACTTATCTGGCAACTATGGCATAACGCTGTCGCGGTCAATACATGGAGAAGCCATATTTCTAACACTATTGACACCACGTGCCCGGTTTGTAAGAACGGTCAAGAAGAAAGTTCAATTCATCGCTTCTGGGACTGCCCTCAAGCTAAAGAAGTGTGGAGATTCGTAGAGGAGATTATGCTTCAACTTCTCAACGTCAGAATCCCCCCCGAGCCTGGTGACGTCTCAGCTCTTGGTCAGATTCTGCAAATGAAACATGCCATTTTTGCTGACAAGGCGCCCAGACGGTTCCGTACTATTAGCAGAATTTGGATGCTTGCTAGAGGCACCATTCTCTGAACTCTATGGATTGCCAGGAATGACTGTGTTTTCAATCAAAGCAACAGGGACTCTAATAGGATTAGGGGCACTATCTGGAAAGGGCTTAGTGATTATGCTCGTAGTGCTTGGATCCGTGCCCGTATTAGCATCAGGAAGTCCCCTCAGCTCACCACTCAGGAGTATGAGAAGTTTGACCTCTCTTGGGGCAGACATCAAATCCTTTGTGCTCGTCATGGGGACCACATTTTTTGGGTTGCTTACAACCCTCACAATTTTGTTAGTTAGGTTGGCCTTCTTTGCCCCGTGGTGGTTCCGCCGCGGTGGCTGTGTATTTTTACCTCCTTGCAATTGATTCTTTCAATTTGTGCCAAAAAAAAAAAAAAAAAAAAAAAAACTTGAAGAGTCTGTAGATGGAACAAGCTCTGGCTTCCATGTCTCCCACGTCTTTTAGTGGGTGTATCCAACCATTCCCCAATCAATAATGTCAGTAGTATCTTCTCAGTATAAAACATTGTTGAACTGTGATTGAATCAAATAAACAATTGCAAAACACTATTGAATTGTGATTGAATGAGTGCTTTCGATTACTGTTCACCATGGTTGATTGCTCTTGCTTCATGCCACGTGCCCCCATAGCTACTGATGTGATGTGGAATATCCCACATCATTTCATTGGGGGGATGAAATGATGTGGGATATTCCACATCATTCTGTTGGAGGGAGGCAGTAGTCACAGAGGCTTAAGAATGTTATGAGCCACCACGACAGAGATAACCGAATGAATTTCTACAGGAGCCTTGAAATCTGGCCATTGAAGGTTGAATCCTTTATTGGAAGCACTAGAGAAAATCAGTGGGAAGAGAAATTATTAAGTAGATTTTATATTTTTTCTATTTTCAAGAGTAAGCAATCTAAGCATCACTGTACATACTGTCACTCATTTTCGAAGATAACAACCATAGAGTCTATAAGAGCATTCACATCCATGCACGCTAAAGCTGACTCGCTGAAATTATTCATCTACATTTGAAGAGTCCTTGCACTTACACTCTCCCATTCTTGCACGCCCCTCACACATCAAAAGTGCACATTAAATAGTCAATGGACCAATCACAAGTAGAATGTGGGAATATAGTCAACTAGATAATGATTTGAAGGGCCATTTCTTAACACGCTAGGATTGAGAGTCAAGAGGCATTTTTGAAGGGCCCTTGGCACTTTTCATCTTGAGTGTGAGAGACTCTGGGAGGGCATGGGTGGCCATGCTCTAAGGTTCTTAACCCTTAAACGTCAAAGCAAGCCCCATGAGCTTTTTATGAAAGAATAATCTAGAAAACAGTAGTTTTCCTCAACCAAAACAAGCGAGGATTGGTGCTTTGGAAAGCTACTTAAAAAGCGAGTTAAATTCTCGACTTGCGCTTCATTTAGGAGATTGTGGAATCATCCAGAAGTGCCGCAGTGGCTAGCCAGCAGAGCCGTTTTTTTTTTTTTTTCCTCCAAAAATTTAGATGCCTTCTGGGCTACTCCGTCCAGGCCCTCTTGACGTTTAAGGGTTAACCCTTAAACATCCTCACCCCTCTCCAAATTCGGCAGTTTTGCAAAGATGCATTATAAAATGCAATTAAGAGGGATATTTTGAACTTGATGAATGAATAAAAGTTGTACATTATGAATTTTTAATTCTATCCATACAGTTAGATATGTGATTGCTATCACTAATATTTATTTGTATTAAATTTCAAACTTGAAATTCAAAAATATCTTGTATTTCAATTACTAATAAGATATTGACAACATGTGGATGAAATTTCTTGTGATAGGTTGAAATGTAAGTGGAGTGATTTTTGGAGATTTTTTGGTCGCTTAATTTTATGAGTTTTCTTTTCTAAAAGCACATTTAGACTAAAATCTTCAACTTTTTTGGTGAATCACTGCAACATGAAATGAGGCATAAAATTTTCACAAATTATCTCCTTTTTAATCAGATCACCCATGCATGAAGTTATCTTGCCATAAAATTTTGTAGTGTTTTTTTCCTTGCAAAAATTGCATGAAAAATGAGAAAACATGGATGAAATTTGTACATCGTTCAAAAAATGAACGGTTGGTTCTTTAAGGATTAAACCTAGAGTCTGGTGGTAACCACGAAAGATGACATCACTCAAGAGAACTCCCCATAGACTTGTGCTAGAGAGAAAAGAAGAGAACGCATTGGTTGTGAAAAAAAATGACGTCATCTTAGAGTTCCACCTTTTATATGCAGATCTTGAATCCATAATACATGTATAATAATCTACTATATAATACAGACCATGCACGCATTTACGAAGGCATGCACACGAAGACAATTTTGTTGTTGGAACCATCATGCTGGACTTCATTGCAGATCAACCTAGTATTACCGTAGTTTACTAGCAAGTTCGGCAAAAAACAACTCTAAAAATAGTTGCCTAAAATTTCGGAAAATTACTGGCATCTTTTGCCAAATATTATATTAATTATAATTTAAAATTGCTAAAAAGTGAGAAATTGATACTTTCCTCTAGATATTAACTTAGTTGGGAGGCATGAGTGAATTTCAATGGAGAGAAGGTGTTGGTCTTGTAAACAAGTTCAATTACATTAGTCCACAAAGAATGTGGGTTAAAAGTACCAAGACTCTAAGTGAGACTCTTGAAATGTGTCTTACACAGATTTTTGAAGCCCAATTGAACATAGAAGATGATGTTTTATAGAATTGCGTTTAACTAACAAAAGTTGAGAAATCAAGCCTTCTTCCACCTCCAACAAGTTTTGTGTCAAAACAAGTCTTTATGTAAAAGATATGGACAAAACAACACACCCGTGTAAAGGTCAAAAAATCAAAATGCGTTCCTAACAGTTTTTCGGAGTTCATTTGTGCATAGAAGATCAACATTTTTGGAATTTTTTTGGACTAAGAAAAGTTTGAAAATCAAGCAATCTTTCACCTCCAATTTTTTTTATATCATTTGAAGACTTATGCAAAAACTATGCGTGTTATAAAAATGAAGACTAACTAGGTGCTTCACCTCAGTTTACATATCCCACAAGCATTGTTTGGATACAACTCCACTCCACTTGTATAAAGCACGGAGCATTCTAGTCTCTCTACTCACATCTTACTTGTCAACCAATGAGAGAGAGTTGGACTTGACAACAAGCCGAATTTAAAAAAATTTAAGGAGAAAACTGTCGAAATTATTAATATACTATTTTTAGGTGCCAAACCTAATTTTTGAACTTTAATTAATTATTCGGTAGCAAGGTGCCAAACCTGTTAGTAAACTACGGTATACAAATATATACTTAACTCCAAAACACTGTCACTAGTAGAAAAGGTGGCACTGCTTAAGAGCATCCTCACCGTTTCTCCAGACCCTAAACCGCGATTGCTTGTATGGAGCCCGCACTGTTTTCGTCGCCCCATCGGGACTCGCACATGAGCCCTTGACGTCGCGGGCTCTGGAAAAAACGTCCTCCTTTCGCTATCTTGTTGTATTCGTGTAGTTTTGTTGGAGCCCAAAGTGCAGGAATTGTCAGGCAGATTTCGTCTATTTTCGGTTTAGGGAGAATGTGGCTCGACCGGGCTGCAGCTGTCGCACCCAAAAATGGTTGGTCAATGCGGGCGTGGCTTGTTCGCAGCTGTATTTCCCCCTGAAACCGCGTGGCAGCGGTGAGGCTCCCAAAATTTGGCGAGTCACAAGTTAAGATCCGGGTCCTCCAAAGCTCCTTCCCCGAGCCTTTGATCTGGAGAAACGGTGAGGATGCTCTAAGATGATGCCCAAGCGAAATCACCGTGCATGCGTGAAACTGAGCAACACTTGGTTCCTTTTCTACTACCTGGTAGTGTCTTATTATGCACTAATACCTGCAACAAAATCATCATATATAGTATGGGTACATGAATGTAATGAATAAGTTCATATATATGAACAAATTCCTACATATTTTGATATATTTATGAACATCCAATTGCACATTTTTCATCCATTCGTACTGCAGTATTTTTGAAAAATAACTGTTGGTGTGAATACTGTAGTGCACAGGTAGTATAGGAGTTGCCGGCCCGGGACAAAGCTTGCCGTGATCCCAAGGCTCACAAGGCTTGCCTGGACATAAAAACTGAACAATAGACATGAGAAAACCTGCTTCAATAATTCATTCAAAAGCTCAGAGCATGGCCAGTAGCAGTCGTTTTCCACTCACCAACTCTATTTCTGGATGATGAAGTTATGGTGTGAAGTTTGATATTTGCACACCAAATATTAGAGTTAACCGAAAAGAAGCTCCCAAAGAGGAAACTCAGCTCAAACTCATGTTAAACTCGTTTTGAGTTGAAGAAAGCTCCAAAATTGAGACTAAGCCGAGTTTCTAAATTCTCTAAAACAAGCACCTGACAGTATCTTAGCTACGGGACCCTCAGTTGCGAACATGTTCCCCCAACCCTCAGTTGCTATTCAATTCGAGACCAAGTTATTATTCACTGAGAATATGTGACAGTGGATCTTATTTTTAGTGACAAGACTCTTGTTTGACTCCTGTTGCAACCTCTTTTGTTTTCGGTTAACTCAATTGTCAATATAGTAAGGGGTGGTTCTCATATCAAGCATTTTGTCCTATTCTCTGACAGTACCATGCTCACACTTTATGAAGTTAATTTTAGTAAATTTATTCTCTGCCGTTATGATTGTCCCATGTAGTGACAAATGTAGTAGTATGTAAATGGTTGATGCACTTTATTCCAAGCGAGCTTGATGGTTGTTGTTAGGGAAGTTTTCATTTTTCACACACCAGCTTGCATGTGAACTTGGTGCACAACGAGCAACTGCTAGCCATGCAGTCATGGCCCATTCAAACCAAGCCTTGCCGCACTTGCATCTACGTTAGAGAAATGGAAGAAGGTAAAACCGAGAAACAAAAAATATTCAAAGCCTTGTCTTTTCTTACTACAATTGTTGTTCAAGCATTGTGCAATTGCATTAGAATGCCGCAAGTAGAGCCATGCTCCTTTTTGCATCATAACATTCAGTAACATTCAACCACTCTGCCTTTTCATCCATCATGTGATTTATAGTGCATCATGTGAATTCCATCCATGCAGTACATTAAGTGCAACCCTTTATTTTTACTTTTTCAGAGAGTGGGGAGGGTAGGGAAAGAAACAAGAAGGTTAGAGCATGCCCAGCAGCTCCAGATCAAATAAGTCCGCCAAGCATCAAGTTGACGGCCATTTTAAACTTAGAGGAATGTTGGAATAGAAGTACCCCAGCAACAATCCTTGTGCGAACTCCAAGGCAGTTTATTAAAAGAGAAAGTAATTCATAACACTTGATGGCCTTGAAGCATGAGCCAGTGAATAGGCTTCAAGGCCATTATCTTACCTTTGATTGGCAAAGATTCTTGCTTGGCGTGAGCAATTTTCTTCCTCCAAAGCTTCAGTATATGGCGGAGAAAACTCAAATAAAGCCCATTGCCAAGCTATGTTGGTGATTGAGATGAGATTTTCTACTGCTGTTGGGGCCATGTTCGTGCCAAACCTCCGCCACCTTGACGTTAGACTGGTGCTTTTGCATGCTGCTGGGCATGCTCTTATAAACCATTGTCAATAGAGGGACAAAAGAAGTGGCCCAGTGTTCAAGGAAATTTATATTCATGTTGCCCATTTTCTATTGGTTAGCAATGCACCATAACATTCTTGGGTTAAGTATTATTACTTATAATGTTGCTCTCTTTAAAAGTGAGGGACATGTGGGGATGTGTCATCAAAGACCATGCATGGTTACCTTCCCTTTTAGTTTTCCAAAACTTCCAGCTGTGAGAAAACATAGGTAACTGAAGGTGGATGACCCAATAACCGACGTGTACTATAAATTAACAATATCTTCAACAAGTGTTCATTGAAAGCTTCTAATTATATACTAGTACTAAATTTGCGTGAAAAGCTTAAAGCATTGGTTTATGGGCCATCCTATAGTTACTAATTGTTCTTGGATGATAATGCAGAATATGCTGCACATTCTCCTCAAGAATAAGACAGCCAGTGAAGGCTACTGAATGTTATAGTTGCGTTCCTTTCTGTCATGCATTAAAGCATTAAAGTAATATCTAATTGCGTATTTTATATTCCTTGGTTAACAGCAGATTCCCTCAGAGTTCTCTGACGCATGCATGCATGCAGCAGCCATCACACACTGCCACCGCAAAGGACTCACTGTACAATGTAAAGAATACTTCAGTTCCAAAACCGAGGCTGATTTCCGCCTCCATATACGTTCATGAAACCGGGTGCCTACATGCCTGTACAGAACCTCTACTCATCACATTCCTCTCCAGTCTCCACTAGCCAGCCAGTATCACACTCTCCAATATCACACTTTTAGAGCTTGTGTGCACATGTGATTGGTCACTTTCCACATGCCAAGTTTGAAATCTGAACTCATGTATTTTGCATTGGGCACGTGATAGCCCATTCATACACACCAATTCTCACATACACCAATCTTGCCAGACGCACATTTGAGTCAGATAGTTTTTCAGGAATATTTGCATCCTTGAGTAATAGCTATAGTGTGCTAGTGGTTTTAAAAAGAAAATGACTTGACACATGCATCTTGGCTATTGTTCCAAATTAGAGTACGTAAGACTATTTTTTTAAATTTCAAAGATTGTAAGTTGCACATGTAGTCATGTACACACCCGCTCGCCTTCCCTACAAAGTTTTGGTGGGAGCTACAGTGGTAATAGTGGGGATGGGGTGAACATGAACGCTTACCCTTACCCGGGGTAATGGCCTCCCAAGTAATGGCTTCCCAGGCTCCTGATGTTGGTGACCAAAGGGGGTGATATAAAAGAGTTCTAAGTGTAACATAAGGTTCTTTAGCCCTTGCAAGGGTTCACCCTTTTACTCTCATTGTATGAAAAATAAAAACTCAGACGGGACTGCTGTAGACTTCCGACTCTTCACCATCATTCTTTAGGTAAAGAATTACATGACATGTCCAATATTCTAGAATCCGCTACAACGATTCTTGTGCAAGGATTCTTATTCCTAGGTACAGCTTTCAAGGGCTAAAGAACGTTATGAACCATTGTGCAAAAATGTGCCCTAAAGATGGACTCTCAAATCCACCACTTTCTTCATTTCTTTCTTCATTCCCAGCAATGGGTATTGCTTGCTTCCCGCAGAAATGCGGAACACGCACGCTGCCATTCCAATCTGCCTGTGCATAGGAAGGGCGGTTGAGATTGAAAGACCCAAAAGAAGCGGTGATACAGGTGGGATGCCGTGTGCATGGGCCGTGTTTCTCACTCTTGAATGACGGAAAAGGATTAACATTATTAACAAAGATAAACTTTAAATAATAGAGATTCTTTCAAAATATCTCTTTCATTGATTCATGTAAAGAATACCTTTGATATATTAGAGTTATCCGTAAAGGAAAATCAAGCTCGTCTATCTTTTGCCTGGATTTTTTGTGCTATAAATAAATCACACTCTCAATAGAGTTAACCGAAAAGAGTATCTCATCTTAAACTCGTTTTGAGTTCAAAAAGACTGTAAAACTAGTCTATAGTGAGTTGGAAGATAATCTAAACCAAGGCCTTACAACGTTGTGGGATATGGAACTCGTGACTTCCCTCTGCTAAAAGAGAGTTCCTACACGTTCCTCCAAGCCTAAAAGAGCCGACCAAAGGACTATTCATGAACAATGTTTGTCATAAATTGTAATTTTAGGGAACAAACTCCACTTGAACTCCACTCATACACCACTTCTGTTTTAGATAACTCTAATATCAAACCCAAATAGCCAAACTCCTAGCTTTGGGTGAGCATGAGGCCGGAGTGGAGGCACTATGAATAGCAAAATAATTTCCTCACGGAATCTCGCATGTATACACTGAGTCCACTCACACACACATGGGTTTGCGCACACACACACAAGTCCAGAGAAGCTTGCTAATTCAGCACTTTATTCACTTATAATCTTGTGTACACTTTCTTTGATTTTCCACCCACTTTCCTCCGTCACTCCGGCCACTCCCACATGAGTTTGGCCTCGAAATCACCTCTTTACCCGCCTTAAATCCCCCATCTCTATTCCTCAACCGTCGGTTATCGGATAACCGTCACGACTCCACAATCATGAATGCACTCTAACCCTAACCGCTAACTGCCAAAGCTAACCGCTAGTAGTAGAATAGTATCTAGTTCCAATGCACGAATGCAATAGTTGCAATAAATGTAGATTATGTGTTCGAGTCCTAATACCGTCGTCGAAGTAGTTCATATGCGTTGATACCTATGTGAGCGGAAAAATCACCATGACATCTCGCCCTTGTCTGCTGGTGCTTTGAATATCTAACACCAGCAGACACAAGTCATGGTCTCGGTCGAAAGAGCTTGAGCTTCTCAATATTCACATGCTTATCTATGAGTTCACCATCTAGAGTCCCAAGCTTGTAGCTGTCATTCTTGAAGGCCTCCATGATCACAAAAGGTCCTTTCCACCTGGAAAAAAACTTCTGCCCTTTCTGTTTCATGAACCAACAATCCAAGCGTAACACCAAGTCGCCAGGATCAAAGATAGTCTTTGCATGCATTTGATCATGGTATGCTTTCCTTCGATTCTGAACTACATCGAGGTTGTACAGTGCTTGTCGTCGCGATTCATCAAGACTTTCTAACATCACCAGTCGGGTAGTGATAGCATTTGCTTCACCTACCCCGTAGCGTAGCGCCGTGCATAGAGTAGGTATCTCTAGTTCGATAGGCAATATTGCTTCCTGACCATAAGTAAGATAGAATGGCGTATAATTCGTGGCAACCTTGTGTGTTGTGCGATAGGCCCAAAGTGCACTGTTGACGTTTTTGTCCCATTCCCTCCGCTTGTCTAGCACCATCTTGCCGATAATGCCGCACAAGATCCCGTTGGTCTTTTCCACGAGTCCATTTGCTTGTGGATAGTAAGGACTTGCTTTACGGTGCTTCATTGATAATTTGCTTAGCAAAGCCGTAACCACTCCGCCCACAAAATGGGATCCTCTATTTGTGACCAGCTCTAACGGGCAGCCGAATCTACAAGCCACGTGCGAGAAGATGAAATCAGCCGCAACGTCATGTGTCGCTTGTTTTACAGGCAAAGCTTCCGCCCACTTTGTCATATAATTCGTCGCTACTATAAGGTATTGATTCTTACGCGCTGACTTGGGCAAAGGTTCCACGAAATCAACTCCCCATTTATCAAACGGGCCAGTGGGCGTGATCGGGTGTAGCTCACCGTGGGATAGTGTTCTCTTCCCATACAACTGGCACGTTTCGCAGCTAGAGCAGTAAGCTTGAACATCTTTAAAAAGATCGGGCCAGTAATACCCGGTCGAAAGGATCTTTTTTGCTGTCGAGTTTTGAGCAAAATGGCCTCCAATTATACCATCATGACATTCTTTGAGCACTCGATTCACCTCTGATTTGCATAACACCCTTCGTCGTACACCATCCTTGCCTTGATGATATAACATTTCTCCTACAATTAAATAGGGGCGACACGCAGTGCGTAATTTACGCCTAGAGGACGTCGTAGAATTTTCAGGATATGTTTCCCGTCGTATGAAACTCACGATATCTCCAAATTCTGCCATTAATTCTGGTTCATGTTCTAAAACGAACACTTCTTCACCGCATGATAACTCGCCTTCTTTCGTGTTCTCAGGTGCTCCAAACTCAAGCAATAAGCTAGCCTGTTGAGCTCTCTGACCTCTTTCAACTTTGAAATGCAGGTCAAACTGTTGAAGCCCTGCCATTAATCTTGCAACTCTGCCCACTGGGTTAGCTTGCCCCAAAAGATTTTTTAATCCATCTCGTGGGCTCTGCACTTCCACAGGAAAGGAACTTGGAACAATATAATGTTTATATTTAATGCACCCAAAGAGCACCGCCATGGCTAATTTTTCTAGATCCGTGTATTTCAGTTCGCACGTCGTCATTAATCTGCTAGCATAATATACCGGGTGTCCTCTTCCCGAGTCATCATTTTGAATTAGAACACATGCTATAGCATTAGCACTTGTATCGGGATTTAGTATAAACTTACGTGACCAATCTGGAGTTCGCATTACCGGATTTTTGGATAGCTCGTCGAGTATGCAGTCAAACGCTAGCTCACATTTCTCACTCCATTCGAAATTCACTTTTGGAGATATTAGCCTACTGATGGGTCGACCGGTTTCGGCAAGATTGTCCATGAACCTGTTATGATAACTCACTTTGCCCCATAATTTCCTCATTTCTTCATAATTGGCCGGGTTTCTAAGTGCTGCAATGGCAGCCACCTTCCCTCGGTCCACTCTGATACCATCAACTGATACAAGGTGTCCCAAAAGTACGCCTTCACGAAAGCCAAACTTACATTTTTCCGGATTCAGAGATCCTTGGAACATGGCTAATCTCTCGAACGTCAATCTTAACTGCATTATATGATCACATCGTCGCCCATATACACTGAAATCGTCGAGGAAAACGCGCACAAATTTGCCGAGGTATGGTCTAAAGATCTCCATTTGAACACGCTGGAAAGTCCCCGAGCTATTGCTCATGCCGAACGGCATTCGAGTGTATGCGTACGTACCCCATGGCGTGGTAAATGTTGTTTTGGATATGTCAGCTTCTCGCACTTTAATTTGATGGTAACCGGAATACCCGTCACAAAACGAGTAGAACTCGTGCCCCGAGACTTCATCCAGTAGCTCGTCGATAAACGGCAAAGGAAAGCGGTCTTTTTTCGTCACCTTGTTCAGTGACTTATAATTCACGCACACCCGCCACTTACCGTTTTCTTGGGCACAATCTCTACCGGTGAGACCCAGGTCGAATTTGTCACGGGAATAATAAAACCCGCTTCCAATAATTGATCTAACTCACGCCTTAGAACTTCCACTTGGCTTGGGGCCAAACGCCTCTGTCGATTTCTTACTGGTACTGCCCCTTCTACGAGTTCCACTTTGTGTTCTTCGAGGTTAATAGCAGGTAGATCGGTGTGCTTGGTTACAAATATGTCGCTGAATTCTCTGATCAATGCTTGTAGCTCATCTCGTTCTTCTTCTCTTAGCTCGGGCCCCAATTGCACCTTTGACAGTACTTCTTCTTCATGCTGTGGGTCACGCGCCAATGGCTTGTTTGGTCCGAACTCACGATGTTCGCTCTTCAGTGCTTGTGGAAATGCTTCCATGCTAAACACTTCTGCTTCACATTCGGAGTCATAATCCGAGCTCGAGCTAGAGCCCTCGGTCCATGATTCGGAGCTAGAAGTTTCAGACTCACTATCTGACTCAGACGGGCTATCTGAGTTCACGCTGAGCTCTACTCGGTTGCTCCTTGGACCGATTGTCATCTTCCCTCGATTCCAATAGTTTATAGCTCTCACCAGCTTGAGCCACGGACGCCTCAATATTATGGGATAACCGCCCTTTGTACTAGAAATGTCCAGAACTTGGAATTCTATTTTCACTGTGACGCCATTCACAGCCACCGCAACGTCATCCAATTGTCCCAATGGCCTCACACTTCCTTGGTCCACCACTCGTAATCGGTATGCGGATGGTCGGTTCACTTTTAAATCAATCTCTTCTAGACACCAGTTCGACATCACATTGACTGAGGACCCGCCGTCTACTAGGCAGCCTCGTATTTTAACTCCATTAATCTCAGCTACTACTCGTGGTGCTTGCAAGTCATCTCCGCATTTTGTTGCTACATAGGTATAACCCGTCTTGTTTTTCTTCCTGGTACTCACCGCAGATCGCAACTCTCTTCGTAACGACGGACACCGTGCCACTAGTTGTCCAATCGTTATATGAGCTTGTTGCATGGACATGTCCTCGGTGATTGAATACTCTCTTTGACCTTTACTTATCAGCATATCGTCAATCCCTATTTTCCTTCGCGGCTTCACAACACTGCCTTTTACTGCTTCGTTGTTCGGTCCCACAGATTTCGATCTTTTCCTTCCTGACCTAATTTTCGGATCAACTCGATCACCACTTGGCCTTCCCCTTTTCTTGCCGCTTGCAGCCATGGATTCCATTATGTCTTCGATCTCTGATGGTGAGTCAAGCACTTGTTCCAGCATATTGACTTCTGTTTACTTCCCTTTTGATTCATCTGCGGGCGGAGCTCGTCTTTTCGGGCAGTCATAACGCACGTGTCCCAATTCTCCACATTCATAACACGTTACATTGAAGCCAACTGATCTCTGAGGAGTAAAGGGTCTCCCTCCGCGTTGCTCATGATTTGAAGTGGCACCTCCTCTTGGACCGTCACCGCCGTACCTCCTCTCAGGTGTACGCTCATCCGATCTCGCACCTCCATACGATCGGTCTCCATTGTTGTGGTATGAGTTATTATTTCTCCATCGCGGCCCGTCTCCTCTATTTTCATACCTACCATCTTGCTCACTACGCCTTGGCCCGTTATGATATTCTTCGCCCCTATATTGTCGGCCCCCGTCGTGGTTATTTCTTCCACACCCACGTTCGTCGTGCTTTTGGCTCTGCAACCAGCACATTGCCAATGCCTGCATCTGATTTGCCAAAGCAGTCATATCAGATATCATGGGGGTAGTATTAGCTTCATCACCGTTTTGTGCTTTCACATACGTAGCCTGCGGTAGTTGCGGTTGCGCCCCGACCGCGGGAATGGATTGCGTCACACGCCCCAGTGCAGCAGGCGTTGTTAATGAAGATTGCTTGGACGTATTCTCTTGTTGTCGCAGCATGGTGTCGACCGTGCTTGACGTTGTTTGCATTGGCGCTGGTTGCACAAGTGTCAACACCGGCACCGGTTGTGCTTGCATGGTACATGGAGGTGTCAGAGCCATGCCGAGGGGTCGCACCACGTTCCGAGCACTTGCCTCTTGTCGATATGCCAATTCCGCAGCTCCCTCGAGTGTAGTGGGCCTCAAGTAATTCAAGTGTTGTTGTATGTGTGGAGTACATCCAGTGATGTATCCACGAAGCACCATGCTGTCAATGCCCTTCATTTCGACTTCAGATATTTCATCTATTGATGTCAATGCTCCGTTCATCTCTGCAGCCAAGCTTTTCTTTATCTTCTCACCGAGCTCTCGGACCCTTTCCGTATATGCTCTCGCGCTCTCCTTATCACCTTGCCGCAAAGTGCCCAAGGATGCTACCAATGATTGGTATGATTCGGTAATTTGATAAGTGTTAAGGAGCTCTTTTTCCAGTAACTCCCAATTCTTTTTTGTCGTGACCGATTGCCGGGTGTACCATGTCGAAGATGTTTTGTCCAGGAAAGTCGGTAGCAGCTCAGCCCATGAAGCAGGCGTCACAAAACCGCTGCAAATGCAGCCTCGCTTGAAGCTCTTTATGTACTCCACCGGATCTTCCCCGTCCAGTCCTGCGAATGCCAGTATGATTGTCATACTTTCGTCCCCTTAACTTTATGACTTGATTTCTGGTTCCCGAGAATATTGATTTTTACTATTCGCTCTAATAGAGGATTCCTCACTATGGAACTTGAGTTGAATAACTCCTCATGAAATGCCAAGTTTTGACTTTGGCACCTACTCGCGAGCATGCACAACAACAGACCGTATGCAAATTAGCACTCTTACAGATATTTTCGTTTCAATTCCACACGATCAAAGGCAAACCATGAGTCCCATGCATCATGTCAATGTCGAGAGTGTATAATCTACTACACTATATCAACTAACGTCCGTGCTTTGATTATCTATCTGATTCGGTTCAGTGTCAACTGCCAGATTATTATTCCCATTTCGCAAATCACTGATTCTATTATTTCAGCAATCTCTGTGTCATTGAGTAATCTCTCATGATATAACTCTAACCTCATCGCTGCATCAGCAGTATCTATTAATGGAGCAAATTTCATCTCAAGAAATCTTATCGTTTCAATGAGACCAGATAAATTTCTCAGAGGTGTAGGCTGGAGTTCTACTCTTGAGACTGTTTCCTCTTCGTCATCATAAGTCTCGTACAACCTACCCATGTTGTTTTGATCCCAAGCGTGTTACACTAAAGCTCATATTTCAATTTCATTTAATCTGAAGGTCAAATTCGCTCCACGCTCACCATACCAAAGATGTGAATAGCAAAATAATTTCCTCACGGAATCTCGCATGTATACACTGAGTCCACTCACACACACACATGGGTTTGCGCACACACACACAAGTCCAGAGAAGCTTGCTAATTCAGCACTTTATTCACTTATAATCTTGCGTACACTTTCTTTGATTTTCCACCCACTTTCCTCCGTCACTCCGGCCACTCCCACATGAGTTTGGCCTCGAAATCACCTCTTTACCCGCCTTAAATCCCCCATCTCTATTCCTCAACCGTCGGTTATCGGATAACCGTCACGACTCCACAATCATGAATGCACTCTAACCCTAACCGCTAACTGCCAAAGCTAACCGCTAGTAGTAGAATAGTATCTAGTTCCAATGCACGAATGCAATAGTTGCAATAAATGTAGATTATGTGTTCGAGTCCTAATACCGTCGTCGAAGTAGTTCATATGCGTTGATACCTATGTGAGCGGAAAAATCACCATGACAGCACGGTGAGATTCCACCATGGGAACTCAAGTGTGGTTTGGGGGAGCTTCTCTTGCATTGAAAAGATGGCATGTTCGAATCTCTTTAACAACGAAGAGCGTGATGATTGGTCTAAAAAATGGAGGCAAATTTCTTTTTTGTTGCCTTTGAAGCTAAAAAACCAATTCTACTTTGTCTTTCTGCTTTTAGTAAAATTTTGCTAGACTTTACAAATAACTCTATTACATGATCTTTCTTGAATATCAATTAGATGAAGTTTATTTTTCAAACCATTCATCATCGAAAGTAGTTGCTTGAGCATTTATGAGAGCATTTAGAGGTTAACCTCTAAGGAACCAAAAAGTTTGAATTGGGTCTCATGATTTTTTTTACATTTTTGAGTAGGTCCTATGTGGACTTTCTTTACTTCATATTTATTTGTTTTTTGGCCAACACAAGTAATGCTCTTCACTGATTCTAGATACATAAAACTCGGTCCCATCTAAATAATATCTTTTACAATATAACTCATTGAATTCGTCATTTAAAACCAAGAATCTTTGGTCCTTTAGGAGTTCAAGTATACAATACAAAATTTTGCAATGTATACTATATTGTATATTATACTCTATACTCTATATGATATTGTATGTTGTACTATATACTATATTATATAGTACACTATAGTATACTATATGGTTAGTGTATATATAAAGTATTGTATATGGCTACTATATAGCTAAAATTATTAAATGGATATTTTGAAAACTAAAAAAATCAAGTATAACATGTACATCCAAAAATAGACATGCCATCGGGAACAAGTTGATCCCAAAGATGGCAGAAACATTGCATAAGCATGTGCAAAAATGTTGCACAAGCATGAACAAAAAACGTTGTTTAATCACAACAAGGCGGTTTTTAAGCAACATTTAGGAGGGCTTCTCATCAATGTTGTGGTGTTAATAGCAACAATTGTAGTGTTGCAAAACCCCCTAAATCCTAGTAGTGGCTTTAGGTAAGATAAGGTATAAGTACCTATAATTGATGGTTACTATGAATCGGTGTGCAATTGTGGTGGACATTTTGAAGTGGTGTGCAATTGATTCATCTTCAAGTCCAAAAGCTCTCATTATTAAAATTTTAAGTTTTGACTCTTCTCCAAAAAGGATGAGTTCTAACATTGGCTAAAGAATGTTATACCATTGTAGGGGTATGCATGTCAAATGCAAGATGGGCCTTACTATATTTCAAAAGTAGAGAGGATACATGTAACTTATGGGTTAATCTATGTATACAGACCCAAAAAAGAGAAGAGTAATACATGTCTGCAAGCCCATATGAATGAAGCATTTGTTGGGAATAGTGCTACTAATTATGCCACTAAGACCTAAATAGCGCATTGCTACCCTTGATGCCTTTTCTCAAAGATGGACTCTATATCTACCTAAGCCTACCACTAGGTATTATTAACCCTTAAAAAGCTAATGGTGATAGTAGATACGTTGGCATATATTTGACATTTGTTGTAAATAGAAAGTTCCAAATTGAGACCCCGATAGCTCATTAAATCATGTTAACATGAATTTTAACTTCACTTTTGATCTTAAACCTATATGAAGTGTGGAACCATGCCAAATACAATGGAATATTGATGTATAATACTAGTTCGAAAGGGCTCTCTAGACCTTTAACCTCTAGAAAGGACCATGCTCATCCCTAAAGTTTTATCACTTTCTTGTGATGCTTTCAAAAAGGCAGTTGTATCTCTTAATTGGTGTTTATGTAGAAAACTTCACCGTTGAAGCTCAAAGAGGACTTAGTCATGAGAGTGTGTATCAACTTTCAGAACAATCTATCGTATATATCACATGATTATAAAGTTTGATCATAAGTTGTTTTCTAAAAAAATTGAGCAAAATCAATAGGTCATTCACTGCAAACATTCTCATAAATTTTAGAACCACAATTAGCGTTTGGAATTTTAGGAGCATACAAACATGTAATGTATCTAGGTGCTCACAAAAAATGGTGTTCGAAAACTAAATACAACAACAATGATTGATTCTCAAAGATTTATGTTTGGGTGAAGTGACTTGTTGGTCACTCTTTGAGCCGGTGTTTATTGTTATTAATTGTTACATTGCATAAAATGCGTAAAGATTTCAAATTTATTTATAGAATATTCCAAAATAATAAAATATATGTAAAACATATTCTAAATATTTTGAAAATACTCCATTTTAAATGTATTTTAACATTTTCCATAATTGTTATATAGTGTTCATTATATAGTAATGGCAAATTGCTTACATATTGTACACTTTTTTTTACAAATATGACGCCCTAGTGTGAAAACGCCCTCCAGGTCATCAACTTCCCTAACTACCATGTCCTAAGTTCACCTGAGTTGATGTTTTAGTTTTCTCCTAGTAGATCGATCAACGTAATTGCAAATCTTGAAGGATTTTTGCATTCTTGTAATCAACATTTACAATTCTTTAGTTAACATTGAGTCAAAATTATGGAATTCAAATAAGTTATTAAAGTAATGAAATTATTCTTAAACACGATGCGTCCACCTAGTCCTTTAGGGATTAAGGGTTAAGAAGAACCAATATGCTCTCACCCCTAAAACAATTTTAGGGTACCCACACGACGAAGTCATGAAACCCAACCATAATTGGGTGGACCATGGTGATAACCAACCAGGGGGCATTAGAATTCGAACCTTGGTCACCCCAATGCCTCCCAAAAAGCATTTTCAAACAATGATCCAAGTTCCTCTCATATTAGGTCTCAATTATTTCAAGGGTCATTTATGTGAGAAGATAATCTTCAAAACTACACTTTTATCTTCATTAGAGAAAATTTGAACCCTCAATAAGGCCCCTACCATGTTACCAGCGAAGCTAAATATTGAATCTGGGGAGTGTAGGCTTCTTGACAGACTTTGAAAGTCAGCTTGTGTAAATTTTGTGAAGGACAGTAACATCCAACAAGTGACACCATGTGGTTAGAACGATATCATTTTAGAAGGACAAATATATGCAACCTGCTCTGGGCAGAGATAGGGGGAAAAGCCAATTTTGTTTCATGTCAGTGAAGTAATTACGGTATGCTACATGCTACAGAGTTGCAACATCTGCAAGTCCTGGCATTTGTGCACCACTGGCAGCTTTGAACTGATTATGATAAAAGAAAACATTGGATCAGTTATTTGATAGTTTAAGCTCACTCTTGATTCAATAGGTCGGATTGGATGAAAATTAGTGCTAGAGGGGTGATTATACACAAAGTATATGCCCATCACAGGTGAAAGCCTCATCTGAACGCGTCCAAAAAAACCAGTAAATTAGACAAAATAGGTACACTGATTATGGCTATTAGTGTGTTTGACACTAACTGTGAGGACACAGACTAATTTCAATAAATTGGGATTTAGGGGTTGAAACTTTTACTATGTGATGGTAATTGCCATTAATCCATGTCTTTAACTCCTCGTTGTATCAAAATTAGTATGTTTGTTAAACATGAAAATGGAAGGATTTTAAATCATTTTATTAAAGAAATTGTTTTTTTAAGTGCTAGATTTCTATTTTCTAATTATAAGAACAAAAAATTAAAACAAACCAACTCATTTTAAATTTTACAAATACTGCATGTACAGTACATAACATTCTTTAGACTGCATGTATTGTTCATAACATTCTTTAGCCCTTGCTGGACTACACCTTTTCTCTGCAGTGCCGCTACAATGTAAAGTACTAATAATATAATTCTACCCTCGTTGCTTGGCCCAGATGAAGTTATTGTAGATCCTCCAAGATGCTTGTGATTCCAAGGCACTGTAAATGACGATTTTTCAGATGCCATAGGTGCTTTGACAATGGCCTGCTTAAAAGCGTTATGCAAGCCCTCAACTTTGTGGCATTTAACCCCTAAACGTACCAACCCTTTGAACAGAAGTAGATTCTAGCCTCAAAAGTAAATATTAGCATGGCTCAGATGTACATGAGGTGTACATGAGATGACCATTGCAAGCATAAATCTACCTAACAAATTAGACATACTTGTAGTTGGAGGCCTCTCCAATATTATCAACAACTCCCCATCACAAGAGATTTATTGTAATTGGTAGAGAATTTAATAGGCTTTCAAAGGTGACTTGGATGAAAATCATCCGAGGTTGTATGAGAAAGTTACAAGGCTTCGAATCTGTTCGTGATCTAGTTTTTGGACGTTGGGACGTTTAGGGGTTAACCCTTAAACGTCAAGGTAAGCCCCATGGGCTTAGTAAAAATAGAATAATGAAGAAAAAAGTGGATTTTGTCAACCAAATCAAGCGAGGATTGGTGCGTTGGAAAGCTACTGAAAAAGCGATATAGATTCCAAATTTGCGCTTCATTTGAAAGATTGTGGAATCGTTGGTAAGCAATCAAAGTTATCAAATTGAACAAGTTTTGAGGTTGGGACAGCTGAGGTTCAGCAGTTCAGCAGTGCCCAGCAGAGCCGTTTTTGCATTTTTTTTCGTTTTTTTCGTTGATTTTTTATTTTTATTTTTTATTTTTTATTTTTTCTTCCCCCAAAAATTTAGATGCCTTGCAGGCTGCCCCGTCCAGGCCCTCTTGACGTTTAAGGATTAAGTGTGAGATTGGAAGGACATACAATCGACTTCTGCAGGCATCCGAACACAGCCTTTCAGCCAAATTAGGCCAACGTTTATTTGCAAGGGGAGTTAGGGTTTTGGTTATGAAACTTTGGCAGAGCTATACTTTTCCATCTCTACCCTGGTGAATACTTATTGTATTCCATATGTGTTCTTCTTTAAATTATATTGATTATGGTTGTTGGTATGTGTAGGCAATTAGTATCATAAGATATTAGTGTGTGTGACACTATTTGTAAAATTTAAAATGAGTTAGTTTGTTTTAATTTTGTGTTCTTATAATTAGAAAATAGAAATCTAGCACTTAAAAAAACAATTTCTTTAATAAAATGATTTAAAATCCTTCCATTTTCATGTTTAACAAACATACTAATTTTGATACAACGAGGAGTTAAAGACATGGATTAATGGCAATTACCATCACATAGTAAAAGTTTCAACCCCTAAATCCCAATTTATTGAAATTAGTCTGTGTCCTCACAGTTAGTGTCAAACACACTAATAGCCATAATCAGTGTACCTATTTTGTCTAATTTACTGGTTTTTTTGGACGCGTTCAGATGAGGCTTTCACCTGTGATGGGCATATACTTTGTGTATAATCACCCCTCTAGCACTAATTTTCATCCAATCCGACCTATTGAATCAAGAGTGAGCTTAAACTATCAAATAACTGATCCAATGTTTTCTTTTATCATAATCAGTTCAAAGCTGCCAGTGGTGCACAAATGCCAGGACTTGCAGATGTTGCAACTCTGTAGCATGTAGCATACCGTAATTACTTCACTGACATGAAACAAAATTGGCTTTTCCCCCTATCTCTGCCCAGAGCAGGTTGCATATATTTGTCCTTCTAAAATGATATCGTTCTAACCACATGGTGTCACTTGTTGGATGTTACTGTCCTTCACAAAATTTACACAAGCCGACTTTCAAAGTCTGTCAAGAAGCCTACACTCCCCAGATTCAATATTTAGCTTCGCTGGTAACATGGTAGGGGCCTTATTGAGGGTTCAGATTTTCTCTAATGACACAACATGGACACCTAGATTTATTTATGAGGTTAAAATATATATTAAGACTGAATGTTTTTACCACAAGTTAAAATATTGATAGCGCTCATGTTTTGACACCTGTACAAACATGAATAGTAATAAAATACTCATTTTCAATGAAACACCATCACCTTATGTAAGAAAACAATATTAATCCTTTAGTGCCTAGGAGACCACATTGTGGTGACTAATGTGTTGAAAACGCAAATAATGAAAAATCCATGAACAATTGGATTTTGAATTGTGAGATTCAGAGTTGGAGACTTATAATATACATCTTCTTAAAAAATATTCAATTTGGAGTTGTGCAACTATCAAAATACCTATGAAAATAATGTGAAAATATTGCAATTTCTTGAAAATACAGGAAATACTTACAAATACAACACATTTACTATGCAGAATTTCTTGTGTTTGGAAGTTTGTTATCCTTCTTTATTTTTTTTGGATTGTCTTTTATTGTTCATGTTCCATTAGTGTATGTATTCCGATCTTGACCAACTCCTTTTATATTTTAACGTATAATTCTTTGTTCTAAACCGTATATGAATAAGTCACTATCACTTATAAAATTCACAATAATCATGTGTGGGTCCGTTTTTGACATGAAAGATTGCAACGGAGAAGTGTTGACATAGGTCATTGCTAAACATCTTCACTTTCATTTTAGAAAATTCAACCCAAATTCTATTCAACTTTAAAAACACACACCCTTCAAAATCTCATTTTTGAGTGTGCATTATATGGTTCAAAGACATACTATAATCTTCCAATTCAACGGTATGATCTAACCAAGGTTTACCCAGCAGTTACTTGATTAAGATATGCCTACATTTATACAGTTAAATACTATTAATAGTATTCATAATTTGATAACAGAAATGTTATTGCCAGGATAGCAAACACTACCGACTATGGAAGGCAGCCAAAGCCATTGCACACAGCCATTTGTCCTTCATCTAAACAAGAAAATGAATTTTATTTTTATTTTTATTTTTTGAAACAACAAGACACTTTATTTCTTTGAAAGAAAGAAACATCACAGTGAACCAAGAGCAAAGTGCCCCGGGGAGAGAAGTGAAGAATTCATTGCTCAAAACTACACTCCTGCTCTTCACAACAAACCAACAAAAACAAAAGTTTAAACTTCCAAATGCAAATGTGAACCTTGCCCACCAAAATTTACAAATTTACTCAACCATTATAAAGGATTAACACTAGTAGAAAATGTGGCGCTCCCCAAGGACATGCCCAAGCAAAATCACAGTGCATGCGTGGAATTGGGCACTACTTGCCTGGGCATCTCCTTTGGCAGTGCCACCTTTTCTACTAGTGTAAGAATTCACAGTTATAAAATGACATTCAATGGATCATACTGTGAAAAACGTAATACACAGGAGACCAAATAACATTTCACCAAAATCAGTAAAAAACATTGCAGGTGTTGATAAGGAAAAAATAAATTTAAGCAACAGAAAGCCTACATAAAATCTACTCAAAAACATGAGGCTCAATTCGGGCTTCTTGATCAATGAAGGAGCCTGGCAACATGACAGATGTAAGTATTGGAACATACAAGGGTTTGAGGGGATGAAGCTAGATGCCTTATCACAGAAATCAAAAGAAGAGCTTCAGAGAAAACGCTCCAACCAGCGTAGTTTGTAAAAGTAGAGAAAACGGTTTAAACTTCAGATATATCCTCACCAATAAGTCAACTAACCTGAACCTAACGCAGTAAAATCCTATACCTAATCCTGGATGCATTCTAGAGCTTTGGTAGTTGAATGTCAGGTTTTGGCGCTCTGAATCGCGCCAATAACGAAGGTCTAGATCATGCAGACATGAGCAACATCATCCCATGAGTGCTCCAAGCAAACCATGTGCACGAGCCGTGCAACGCCGATTGTACAAAATAATATATTTATATACAATATATAGATGTCTGCGTGACTAGCAAGAGCTTAAATTTCAACCTAAAACTGTGCAAACGTAGCCAGAATTCAGACTGAAATAATATGGCAACACTGAACAATTCAAGTTCCCGAACTGGCACTGCCACTTTCAAATAAAATTCCCGGACAAGTACATTCACTGGCTCTTATGCCAAGCAGCTGGTTATGCCATAATGAAAAAAGAATGGAACGAACCAGAACTAGTTGAATGTGGGTTTCAATCGTCTAAAATCCACCTTTTGAACCAACAAAAACCTCTACCAACAAAGTCCTAATTAACGATCGTCCAGGTGCCAATGGACACCCCAAAAGAATGGAAACTGAACAAATTATACATGAATGATGACGAACCCTGGAACCTGATGAATTCTATCAATGGACAGTCTACACAGTCACCGTGGGGCTGAGATCGTAGAAGATTTTGGCGTTCTCGAAAGTGACATTCTGAGGAGGAAATCCGCCTTGCACAATGGTGACGACGATCTGGTCGACGTAATCCTTGCCGAGTTGCTTCAGCTTGGGACCGATGGCCGCACGCCACACTCTCTTGGGATTCTTGGTCGCCTGGCCGACCACGGGGATGAAGTTGGAGGTGCCGAAAAATTCAGGGCAAGTGGGACCGTTAACAATAGTGGCGGTGGGGAAGAATAGAAACGCCTTCCAGTGCACTTGAGCAGATGGGTCCGGAAGGTGAAGCCCTGCAACCTCCAGGACCTCCGTACCCGTCGTCCTGCGCGTCGGCCTCGTCACCTTAAACGTCACCGGCGCGCCACCAATGATGTCTGAGCTTAAGTGCTTCGGCGTCGCACTGATCAAACTCAGCACCGCAGACTTCGACAGTGGATTACACGACGCTATCGAATTCTCCCTCCCGCTCGCCACTCCGTTCGTCACCCACGGTGTCGGCAAGCTCTGGTACTTGTACCTGAAACCAATAAACAATCAATAATCTTAGAGCCAAGTTCTATGGGTGAAAATTCTCACTAAAAGACAAGTTTTTAGGGACATCGGGGATCAAGTTCGAGCTTTTGAAATAGTGGTGGATTTGTTGTCCTAAAGTGTGAAGTCCAAGAATTGTTCTGAAGTGTCCTGAAGTATGAAGTCCAACTTCTCCCTAATTAATCAAATTTGTTCATGTTTCACCTCTAAGCAAGACCATGGAACATGCACAACTTCATGACCAGGTATGAGACAAACGCAAGTTTCACTTTTCCCCTCTTGTCTTCTTCCAGGGGCAACTTCTCAAGTCAATTGACAAGAGCATCGTATGGTACATAAGATATTGCATTCGGAGAGACCACTGGTGTTGCAAATGAAACATGCACAAGTGAAATCCGTTTTCGAGGTTCAAGTAAGCTGATTTTAAACAGGTAGTTTGATCAATTTCGAAGAGATTGGGATGAATTACTGACCTGAGCTTTGAGGCGTCGAGGAACTGGGAGACGTTGGCCTTCACGAGATCGCCGTTCTGGTCGTAGAATGTGAACGAGGAGTCCAAGAAGATAGGATCCTTCGGATACGTTCGTTCACCGCCAGGGATGTTCCTCCACACGTCCCAGAGACGGTCCACATTCGAGTGATGAGCATAGAAGATAGGGTCGAACGCGGCACGGCCGAAGTGACCCATGTCGTCAAACGGAATGCGAGGGGGCGCAGCGCTCGGGTTGCCCACCCAAGCATGAATGGTGCCGTGGGGCATATCTTCGAACGTTCCAGGTCCAGCTCCACCAACATCACCGAACTTGTAAGGCAGTCCATAGAACAGAGAAGTCGTGGGAGCACCCACCACGAGCTGGGAGTATTGAAGACGATCGTTCTGAACGCGAATGAAGTCCGGGGTCTTCGTGGTGCACCCGCCAATCGTGTCGAGATCCGCCAGGAACGGAGGGTAGGAGCAGTTGTTGCGGTTCACATCATACAAAGACGAAGAGCTTTTAGCGTACATGGCAGGCATGGCATTCGGCACCGGCGTCACGTCCATGGAATTGTCCCAGTTCCAGTACGGGAGCGCGAATGTGTCGTCGCCCAGCAACTTCTGAAGAATGCGCTCGTGGAAGTACAAGAACATGCGGTGCCATGGCAGGAACAACCAGCCGTTATGAATAGCCAACGGGTACTTAATCCCCGGGTAGTACAAGGAGTTGTCACAATACAGACAGTGAAGCTTCATCTGGTTCAGCAGGGAATGCGGGTCGGAGTCTGGAAGCTCCCGCATGAGCTTGTACGCCTTCTCGATCTTGGCAACGTACGTACTGCTCACCAGGTGCGCTGCAGGCCGAGTCTTCATAGGCAGACTAAACTCGAAATTGAACTGGTAGATCTTCTTCCCAACATACGGCGTCGGCATACAACACTTCTCAACGCTGTTGCACTGAGTCGGTAGATCGGCAGCTGGAATGGGACCTCCTTTTTGTTGCGCGTCGATAACCACCAGCGTCATTGACAAAACCACCAGAAACGAAATACACTTCATGACTGAAAGTTCCCCCATTGATGAAATATCTAGATATAATTTTTTTTTCCGAATCCCTTCTTGATGCAGAGCCGAAATTGAACCTCAAGCTGGATTTCTTTTCTGCAAAAACGACATCCACAAATGCGTCGATATCTCAGTCGGTAACATATACAACCATACGAGGACTGTACACTATATCATAATAAGGTCAGTATCAATCATCGATACCTCAAGCTGGAATTTTTCTACAAAACCGACATCCACAAGTACGTCGATATCTAACAGTCGGTAGCATATACAAACATGTACAGTGGGGTCCAACATGGAATGGCGTTTTTGGTTTCGCAGTGAGAAAAATTTCAGTACTGCCAACTTTGAAAGCCTCCCGAGAGCTCAAATATTGGTATTTTACCACAAAAATTTTACCAGAGACTTATCTTTAAGTTAATTATATGTATGCCAAATTTCAAGGCCAAAAGATTCACCAAAAAAACGTTATTCAAAATCTACCAACATTGGTAGTTATTCACTGCTGCCAACTTTGACAACCTCCCAAAGATTGAATTAATTTTTTTTTGCCATGAAATTCTTGGAAAAAGAACTTCTTTATGTTAATAACATATGATAAAAATTTCAAGGCCAGAAGATTAATACAAAAAAGATATTGACAATCTACCAACATGTGTAGTTGTGGGAAACAATGGGGGAAACTTTGCTACCAACTTTGACACCCTCCCTACGGTTGAGAAATTGTCTATTTACCATGAAATTTTTGGTACAACATGCTCTTTATGACAAAATCATTCATGCCAAATTTCAAGGTCAAAAAATCTATACAAAGAAAATTATTTACAATCTACCAATGTGTGTAGTTTCCCCCATTGTTTCCCACAACTACACATGTTGGTAGATTGTTAATATCGTTTTTTGTATTAATCTTTTGGCCTTGAAATTTTTATCATATGTTATTAACATAAAGAAGTTTTTTTTCCTAGAATTTTATGGCAAAAAAAAAATTAATTCAATCTTTGGGAGGCTGTCAAAGTTGGCAGCAGTGAAAACATTTCCACAGCTACCAATGTTGGTAGATTCTGAATAATTTTTTTTGGGTGAATCTTTTGGCCTTGAAATTTGGCATACATATAATTAACTTAAAGATAAGTCTTTGGTAAAATTTTCGTGGTAAAATACCAATATTTGAGCTCTCGGGAGGCTTTCAAAGTTGGCAGTACTGAAATGTTTCTCACTGCGAAACCAAAAACGCCATTCCATGTTGGACCCCACTGTACACTATATTATAATAAGAAGGAGATGAGTAGCTAGAATTGACAGATGAGAAACGATGATGATCCCAAGGAGTTTTATAGTTGGAACAACCTTCAACGGCTCCTCTAATAAATATGAAGAGACGTTTGCGCGCTATGTAGCGACGGACGGCCTGAGAGGCGTGGAGTCTCACGCGCTACAGGGGAAGTACCCCTAGCAGAACCCTCAGACTGATACTGACCACAGGCCCCGAAGGAGAGGAACCGGAGCTGTTGTGACGGAGAGGAAGTGTTACCGAGTGGACTAAATACTCCCGGGAAATTGAATTATCGATTGTTTATTCGGGGAACAGTGGCCGTAGTGAATCTCGACGTCAATAATTCATGCGAAATTAACAGGGCAGCCTGGAAAGCGGGGGATGCTCGGCCGGCACGCCCAATGGCGGTGGGTACTAGCTACGGCACTACCCCGTGTCCCCGTCATCGATCAAGTCAGCGTTGTTCACGTGGCCCCCAACTCAGAGAGGTCACTTGATTACTTTACCTGCTAATCGCAATATTAACTACAATCGATAGAGTTAACCAAAAAGAGAGCCATTTAACCTTCTTCTTTGTTCTACTTCTAACCTCTCTTTCGAGCTATACTTGGGATGAATAGTGTCTTGTCATAGATTGTCCCCTTGTGAACCATGGACTTGGAGCTTTGGTGGAAGGTGTGGGAGTCATAACGAGGTGGGGACAATAATGACAAGACCTTGTTTTAGATTGTCTCCCAACTCGTCATAGACTAGTTTTTGGTTTATTTTTAATTCAATATGAGTTCAACATGAGTTTGACAAAACTTTCCTCTTTGGGCTCTCTTTTCGGTTAACCCCTAAATGACCGATCAACCATTTTCTGATCGCAGCCCAAACAACAATGATTGCCCATGGGCAGAAAATGACATTTTTCAAGTTTTGATTTTTTTTTTAAATTGGGGGTCAAGATCATGTTCTAGTGCTTTTGGATACATTCCATTTGCAATATTGAGGTTCACTAAGGAATTTTTCAAAGACAAAGACCTCAATATTGTCCTAGTGCTATATAAAATTTACTATTTCGGGAAACTAATGATGTTCACTCATTTGAAAAAAATTCCTTTTTAAATTTTAGAATAGAATATCTAGTTTTAACTAATCATACCAAATTTCAAATTCTAATTTCAAATTTATTTTTAGAATTTGTAATTTGGTATGATTAGTTAAAACTAGATATTCACCAAACTTCATCAAAGTTGCAGAAGTAACATTTTATAATGCATCTAGGTTTTGCCCTTACCCCCTCTGTTATTTAGGGGTTAACTCTAATCACTTGTCTCCTATGGTACAAAATTTCTCTAAATTTATCTATAGAGTGTTGTTAGAAAATAATTGACAATTTGGGTGAGACATTCAAAGTACCGGTGGGCAACACAAACTCCGATCAATTTCTGGTCCTGGTTGCAGAATGATCGTAACTCTATTAAATTGGCTATTTGGTAAACTAATTTGGTGTGGGAAGGTCGGAAACTTTAGGTTAAAAGTGCGTTTTCAAATGTTGCTATGTAAATTCTGCGTGCAACCTTGGTGCAGCTGCTCTGAAAGATGCAAAATGTCAAAAGCTTCATGCAGTTCGTTATTTCCGTTGTAAAGTACGAGAGCCCTATTTCATCGATCGAATACAAACTTCGGAGACTGGCTACCTCCAGCAACGGGATACACTTTCACAAACCAATTTTCGATGTCAACTCCCTCCCTAGCTAGGGCATATTATTTAACTTTTGTTTTTATTTTTTCTTGTTAGATCGACAGGGCTCCAGCTTCCAATGCGGCTACTGGAACACGTACGATCATTGGTTGATAACGAATTAAACCGACGTACTTTGCATCAACATATCATTGGAAAAGGTACACACAAGAAATTATTTTATAGCTCCAACTTCCAATATTGCTCCCGCCCACAGTAACATGGAGCTACAGTGAGAATTCTTCCGATTTTGGACAACTGTCAGTGCTTAGGTACCACGGTAATGGTACAATTTGAGCCCCGCGGCGGTTTTGCGGTGGTGGCTTTGTATTTTAATTCTTCTTGCGATTTGTGCCAAAAAAGAAAATTTGGTACAACTTGACGGTCCCCAAAATAGGTCTTTTCAGTGGTGATGAACAGGTGAAAGTTGAGTACATGTTTATGTTGGCCCGTGCTAAACTTATGAAGTACTAAACAAGTTAGTTTCCCTGTGAATAATTAACTTTTTTTTTCGTACATGCCGGGCCTTGACTTTGAATTCGTGTACACTGGGATGGTATCTGAGACTCTTTTGTCTAAGTTACGTCGTTCACAAAGCTACGGAGGAGTTCCCGGAAGCGAGTGGTATACAGTGCTTGACTTGTACACGTAGTTGACGAAGTAGTTGCAATCAGTGCAAAGCGGTATACGTTTGTACAGAATTCCTGTTAGTACTGTGCACAGCCGTAGAATTATACAGTGATCTAAATAGAAGAATGTGGGTTGTGGCTGTTTGGATATTTTATTTTAATAATATTTAATTCCTCATGTGCCGCCGATGCAAGGCAGAGTAGGTGAGATCGGGTTTTCTTGCACTGTATCAGCAGCTAATATTTTTTTTGTTTTTCCGTTGATAGAGCGACATGCACCCTGGATTGTAGCCGGATAGAGAAAGCAATGGATTGAATCATCCACATATATATATAAGTATGTGTGTTCATCCGTATAATTATTTGTTCTAAGGTACTTTCATTCAAATACTGACAATTTTAGATTGTTTTAGAAGACTTTGATGATTTCATTCACATTTTTACTCTTCTTTCTGCTGTAAAAGTAGCCACTCTCAAAACCAAGTAGGATTTTGGGAAAAATTGCTAGAATTGTTTTTAGGTTATGTACCAATACACCATGTAGGCAATGGAGGGTGGTCCCTCTAGATTTGAACCAGTGCAATTGTGCCATGACATTAGAGTTAACCGAAAAGAGTGTTTCAAAGTGGAAAGAAACCTTAAACTCACCTTAAACTTGTTTTGAGTTCAAAGAGACTGCAAAACTAGTCTATAGTGAGTTGGAGAATATTCTAAAGCAAGGCCCTGCACCACAATGAGGTGTCGAACTCGTGATCTCTCCAATGCTAGAAGAAAGTTCCCACACGCTCCCCCAAGCCAAGAGCCCCGACCATGGAAACTATTCATGAACAATGATTGTCATAAAATATAATTATAAGAAAAGAACTCCACTTGAACTCCGCTTGAAAAGCAATTCTGTTTTCGGATAACTCAATTGTCTACACAAGGAACCTCTCAACTACATCCACATAAAACAACATAACAATTGAACACTGACTGCAAAATCACATTGAACCTCTCAACTACATCCAAATAAAACAACAACTATTCGCGACTGCAAAACTATCGCTAGTCATGATAAAATCACGTCGAGTAATTATATTGTTTGACACACCTTTTGACGTGTTTGTAAAAAAAAATTAATATCAATCATTATAATCCAATAGAGTTAACCAAAAGAGTGTCTCAAAGTGGAAACTTTTGTTGAACTCATCTTAAAATTATTTTGAGTTCAAAAAGACTGCAAAACTAGTCTATAGTGAGTTGGTGAATAATCTAAAGGAAGGCCTTAATACCACTGTGGAGTATGGAACTCATGACCTCCCCAATGCTAGGAGAGAGTTCCTACAAGTTCCCCCAAGCCTAAGGGACTATTCAAGTATTCATGAAGGAACCAAGGGACTATTCATAAACAATATTTGTGAGAGAATTTGTTATTATTGGAATGGAGACTCACTTTATAAGTTGAAAATCACAGGCTCTGTTTTCGGATAACTCTAATCTAAGAAAATGATTTGTCAATTTAAAACAACACATTAGAAAAAAAACCCAGGGCAAAAACAGGCTGCAAGTTGGTGCAGCAGTTGCATAATTAAAAATAAAAAATAAAAAAGTCAAATCTGACGTGGTTGAAATTTGATTTTTTTAATTATATATATATATATATATATATATATATATATTTATTTATTTTATTATATGTATTTAATATATTTTTTGCATGCAATTGATACACCAAATCGCAGCCCTTTTTTGCCCTAAATATTTTTCTAATGTCATCATCGTTGAATATAAATAGTAAAAAGTGAAATTATGATAAATTAGACTAATTAGTGAGGAGTTTTTGGACATAAAATATATGTTCATAACTTTGCAATTTCAATTTCGATGTCTATATCCCCATTTATTATCCATTTATCAATGTTGGAGAATTTTCATGCAATCATATCTAGGTTCATTTCATGGTTATATTTTATGATGTATTTTTCAGGAGATCTAATGGGTCCTTTGTCAAGTGTTGTTTCCATGGAACGCCACATTCTTTTTGGAAATAGTGATAGAGCAGAGTGTGCAAATTCATGTGGTTTTTAGCATCAAGGTGGCCTTTGTTATTGCCTTCTTTTGCAAGTTTGTCTGACTGTTTGTTTCTTTTTATGTTCGTGTGAGCTCGGACTTTGTATATCGCTATAGGTTGTGTATGTTTTGTAATAATTGTACTATTGAAGATAATATGACTTTATGAAGGGATTTGTGTGTAAAGTTGAATGTTCAGTTATTTGTGGTTTGAGTAAATATATAGACGGTTTATAACAATCCATGAATATAACACACATTTCATTATAACTGACTACTACCATACTTGAAAAGTGATAGGGAGTGTTGCCCTTCTCAATAAAGATAGGTCCTTAATTTTTCTACACTGCTCTTATTTGTGGAAAAATTGAAGACCTATCTCCATTGAGAAGGACAACACTCCCCATCACTTTTCTAATTTGGTAGTCTAGTTTTAACAAAATGTGTGTTGTGTGTTGTTGGTTCATTTTTATACTTAAGTGGTAGTAAGTAGTTTAGTGTTTTATGTATAGCCATTAGTTTGACTCTAAGAAATTTTTGAAGACCATATTAGAGACAATGTTTTAGCTCATTAAAGGTTATTTTATTTCCAATATCTTTTAGATATTTTAACTTCAGGTTTTGTTGGGTTGTATATGCCATATCCAGCTTTTTCTTTTCTCCAATCACCTTCACATGCCTTTTTTGGGACATAAAGGAAACATCGATGCATCACCAATATTGAAGGGGAAATTTTAGTGGAATATCTACCTTCTGGTATGGTAATCAAGGTATATTTATGCTTGGTTGTGTGAGGGTAGGTGGGTATATGAGTTTATTCCATGTATTACTAAAGTCGATCGGTGTGTGTATGTGTGTGTGAGAGGGGGGGGGGGAGGGGGGTGTGTGGAGTGATTTGGGTGTGGCATTGAGGTATTTGTAGATACAACAGATTTTGGTTGTTGATCTCACCCAATGGATTGTGTGTTGGGTATTTGTTTCATTATGGGGATGGACATAATCGATTCTTTCCCATTTGTATTGGAATACAGTACCAAGAGATCCAAAAGATAATGTTTTTTAGGAATGGTAGGCAAAAGGTTGTTCTTTGTGTTCAGCATGTTATTGAAATGACCTTTTGCCCGGTGGGCACTGGATCATTGACATTACGAATGGACACTTTATTCATGCCGACGTTGAAAGAGGCCGGAGCTTCTATATATCTATCTAGAGCATGTGACTTGTGAGGAGAAATATGAGTGGGTAACTTTGAATGATGTTGTGGGGTGGTTAAGAATGGTGGTAGGTAGAGAGTGGTGTGAAAATTTTAGTGGATCACTTTTGGGATTCTATATTTGTACAGTTGATATAGCCATACTATACAGTATGAGTGACCTCACCCCTGGATGGATGAATTGGCTGGACGGACAGATGAATTTTATGGATGGATGGATTGGCTGGATGGCAGCCGGATTACGGCAGTTTGCAAGTGGACCTGTATTTGCCCTAACTAAACACCCATAAATAGAATGATAGATCCACAAAGTCGACGACAGAGTCTTCAGAGTTGACCTTGCATAGCCAATATAATAATGGAAAAAGTCGATCTCTTTGTGGACAGCACACCACCTTTACAGATGATAACTGAGTTGACCCTAAGTACAGGAATCTGGTTGATCACAAAGTCAACACCCTTCAGAAAATGTGTAAAAATGGAACATGAATGTAGTAACTAGATGCGGAATATGCATGTGTGCATGTGGCCAAATTTTCAAGCCATTTGGATAAGATTTGGTTTTACTATGGTTTTTTTTTTAATTTAAAATTTTTTGGTTTGAAAATTGATGGATATTCAATTTCGTTGAAGTTGCAAATGTATATTAAAAAAAAATATATTGAACCGAAGGAATGAGAATTTTTAACAATTTTTTATCTTAAAATCTACTTCAAGTATGATGTTTTAATATTGCTTGACATATCTTGTCATTTACAGTCTTTGTTTCAATTTTCCCCCTTGAAATTATTTTAGTTGTACTTATGATAAAAATGAAACCCATCAAACATGATTTCTTATCTACTTTGAAAATTTGAAAATTTTACACAATTAGGTGATTTGTTGTAAGTTGAATGAATATTATGAGGGTTGTAGATTACTCTATGAAGTTAGGTTTGTAAATTTAAGACCTAAAGTTCTTTCATTGTTTCTGAATGAAAAAATGAAAAAATGAAAAAACATAAATAAATAAATAAACAAACAGTCAAAAACAACATATCTTCAAAACAAAGTTGATTGAAAAAAATTGATTTTTTTTGGCAATTTCAAATTATTGAATCCTGTATTTAACTTGTATTTATACTTTTATACCAATTTTATACTTTTATAATAATGTTCAAAGAGGTGCTAAAAGTCGATTTTCAATCATGTCCAAAGGTGTATTGCACATACATTACTACAGAGTAAATTGGATTGGCAATGCACGTGCATGTATTTGGTGGTGTGAATCTACCCTGGGAATCTACAACTCTAAATTGCACAAATAATTCTCAAATTGAAATATAAAATCATTCTTGAGCTTTGACCCTTAAGCGTCTACAATACATTTACCTTGTCAAACCTCATCAATTCCTCACATTTTAAAATATATTATATTATTTTGGTATTTATCTCATACAAGTTATTGTTAAACCAATGTACCTTGATTTTTTTTATAATTATGTAAATAAAAATGAATTTAAAATACTTTTCAAAGCTTTTATAAAGTAAAAATCAAAAGGACTTAAAATAGTATTAAATTTGTAGGGAAAATGTAAATAATAGTGATGAACAACAAGGTGTGGGTGGCATGCTTCTTGAACTTACATAAAAAGAAACTTGATAGAAAAACTTTTTTGGGAGTGTATATTGGAATTATAGGGCTTTGAGATTTAACCCCTAACCGTCCCGACGTCCATATTTTGAACGTTTTTGGGGGACATTCACCTTCAAAGAGCTGTAACTTTTGTAAAAAGCGTCCAAAGATAATGAAATTTTGCGAAAATTCCCGCATGGTGTATGGAATGTGTGGTAAAAAATTCAGATCAATCCGAGATGAATTGAATTTTGGGTGATCATTTGAAAGTAGGTATCTTTTTTTTGGACAGTTTTGTGAATTTTGATGGCAGCAACTTCGGGGGCTTGTATCTCCTTCATCCCAAGTTCGTTTTCAATAAAACTTGTTGGGTTGAATTCCCCTTGAAGTCTAGTTATCATGGTAAAATTTTCAGGCCAATCCATGTTCTTATGAATGTCTGGGAGTCATTTTAGTGCACGGGTCTAGTTTGAACACTTTTTGCTTTTTGGGTCACTTTTCGGGCTACTTTTTGACATTGCAAGGCCATTTTAGGGCACATTAAATTTTTCATGAGGCTTTTTTGGTACCAATGCGTTTATATGATGATTTGAACTACTTTATAGTTGAAAGTTTTTTCATTTGAGTAATTTTGAAAACGAATTTCACCTCTAACTGTGTTGCTAGGAAAATGTCAGCATCCTTTTTTAGCACTAAAACACTATGATCTTGCAATCTATATGGCCAAATGACCCCAAAATTGATCCACATGATCTACAACATGTATGTTACAATATTGTACGGTTGAGATTCCTATACCTCACTTACATTAAGACCTATAACACATCAAAAGCGATGATGATTTTAAGCCCAGAAAAGCTATGGACCCTTAGGGCTTAAAGTGCTGTAAAAAGCGCAATTTTAACAATTTTGTAGAATTATAATTGAACTATAAACTACAAGATAGCACCCACACTTTCTTAGTTGGGATCATTTTCATTTGAAATTAAAAAATAGGTAAAAATCAACGTTTGACTGAAAAAACGACCAAACATGACCCTAGGGCTCCTTGCACGCTCAAGGGTTAACACTGAAACGCCTATTGATCTTTTGGGCAATATTACTTAGATCTATTCATTAACCCTCACTTGTGCGTCAGAGCATACATTTTTTGGACGCTGAGAATAAATTTTAAAAAATAAATTAAAAAAATAAATCTGTGTTAGTCAAATATTACAATCTCAAAATCCGTACAGTGGATTCTTTTAGAGATTACAGATTCCCACTCATCAATAAGTTAGCTTCATAGTTCAAGGGTGGAAAAAATCAGTAACCGAGTATTTTTCACTTTCTTCCGGATTTTTTAGATCTCGACCAAAAAAACTTCTCACTGACGTTGTTTTCTCTGTGACTCACATGGATTAACCCTTTAAGGTCCCGATTCAACACTGTTTTCAAAGATTCGTTATAAAATGTTTGATAAAAAATTGAAATGGAGTTGATGTACAAAGCAAAGTTATAAATGTCAATGTGAAGATAACATCTATACAGTCGGATTCATCATATTTATTATTAATATTTTTTAATTAATTTTGCAAGGTTTTCTCTTGAAATTCAATTAAAAATCCATAATTAACATTAAAAATTTTAAAAATATTGTAATGAAATTGGAATAACATGTACTACAAGATGGTATGGTTTTCACTATTTGATTCTTCTTATTATGAAAAATCATGTTTAAGGTCTCACTTTTTGAACTAAGAATGAAACTTGACATAAACCACTTTTGCTATTTTTCAAAAACTCTCAATATCTTATCTTGAAGATCCGTACCGTACAAATGGTAACCGACTAGCACAAGAATTTAAATAAAAATTGAATGGATGAAAAACATCCCCTGCGTGGTGAAGGGACGCGTCCGGAATCATCCATCGTCCAGATTCTAGACGCAAGCGCGTCTAAGGGTTAAGGAAGGTCGTTTTGTTTTTTTATTGTATCATTGAGATCTCTTCATGTTCTTAGTATTGTCATAAAGCTCTCGACAAGGAGAGGTGCACTGAAGTAGTTTAATTGCTTTTGGACATACAATAAGAGAGTTATGGTTTTTTGTCACCATAAATTAAATTAAATTATGAAAAATGGAATATGAGAGTTTTTGATGTCATTCTTGTCATCATCCAAAAGTTCGCGGCGAGTAGGGTACACCGAAGTTGTTTCATAGCTTTGGACTTACGGTGTGAAGGTTATGGATTTTTAATCGAATTTCCTCATTTCTTCTTCATGTCGTCTCACCTCGCATCGTAACGTTGTCACTTTGTATCGTCATCGTGTTTGGACGTACACTGTGAGAGTTGTGGATTTTTGAATGATTTTTGTCACTATTAATTGAATTATATTAAATTAAATTAAACCTATACATTAAGGAAGGTTGTTTATTTTGTTTTGTTTGTTACGTTGAGTTTTTCCCAATTGTGTGCCACCCGGTTGCGTTCTTAGTACCGTCAGAAAGTTCTTGACAAGCAGGGGAGACCAAAGTTTGTTTTGTAGCGTTTGGACCTACGATGTGAGAGTTATGGATTTTTGAGTGATTTAGTCACCATAAATTGAATTGAATTATGAAAAGTGGAATATGAGAGTTTTTTATGTCATTTTTAGCATTGTCCGAAAGCTCTCGGCGAGTATGGGTGCATCAAAGTTGTTTCATAGCTTTTGGACCTATGGTGTGAAAGTTATGGAATTTTAATCAAATTTCGTCACCCTAAATTGAATTAAATTATGGACTAGATAATCTTCGAGAGCCGGTAGGCTCGAGAAGGTTAATGGACATAACCTCCATCAATGAACCTTAGTCAATCATGTACGTTCTTGTTGCTAATTACAACCTGACCATTGGATCTTCTTCAATAGTGTTCCATCAAGAGTCCCAATAGAAGGGCATCATAATTTCACAACAACCCTTGGTTATGGAAAATCACCTTTCTTTCCTTCATCCAATGTAAGGCTACCACCTCTCCTTTATATGGGCTCCATGGAGGTTATGGATAAATTATTTTAAAAAACAAAAACAAAAGCATGGAGAATGCGGGAATGCACAGGAACGCGAGAATGCACAGGAATATGGGGAACGCAAGAAGCACAGAGAACACCAGGAGCACATGGGACATATGGAACATGGGGAACATTTGGGCCAACGACACATGGCCACACTAGTGTAAAATGAGGCTTCTTTGACTTTTTTGAGCTTCAACTCCATAGAGCATATGTAGGACATCCTTATTAGAAGACATTTGTACGATTGAATTTGAAGTAAAATGCTTACATATATTTTAAATGAATTTACAAAAAAAGACTTTGAAAATTCACTAAAATTAAAATTTTAATACTCTCATTTTGTAATACATTATGATTGGTTCGGAAATCATTGTGCTTCAATAGTGGTCAGAAGTTATTCACATAGATTTTATTATAATTCAATAGAAGTGTCTTAAGACCTCTTTGTAAACAATCAAAAGATAATTTTATCGGTTGAAATATTGCACATTATACAAAAGATGATTCAATGTTGTACTACATTATGCACTTTTGGCTGATCGCTCCAAAATTCATAAGATAATGAGTATTTTTATATTTTTCATATAATTAAAATGATAATCTCTTATAAAATCAAATTCAAACATATTTCGATACTATTACTTAATCCAGTCGTATGAATGTCATAGAAAAGTCATCATCTACAACTTTCATTTGTATGCTAGCCTCAAAGAATGGATTTAGTATGAAATTTATAGGGAAATGTAAATAGTACAAAATTTACATTTGAAATTTACACAAATTGAAATTTCAAATGTAATTTTGAATGAAATTTCATAATATTTATGATTTTTACATGAAAAAACTTTTTAAAAATCTTATAAAATTCATTTTTATTTACATAATTATGAAAAAAAAAAGAGTAAATCAATCTAACAATAGCTTATATGAGAAAAAAATACCGAAATAATATAATATATTTTAAAATGCGAAGAATTGATGAGGTTTGACCGGGTAATTGTAGTGTGATCGCTTAAGGGTTAAGCAGATGAATCAAATTTGATTTGCATGCTCTACTTGATTCAATCTACTTCTTCGGATCATGAAACAAAATAGGAAAAATTCCACTCACGTTGAAGAGGTTCGAAATTGAATGTACACTACGATTTGCAAGTCTAGTGAGATTTGAGGAAACAACTTTAGTCCTAGATTGTTGGAATGTCGCTCATCTACATAGTCACAGGAATTTTCCATTTGTTGTTCCATTTTCCATTTGTTGTTCCATTTTCCATTTGCTTCTCATTAGCTGTTTTTCTGGAAAAAAGCACTATGGTAGCCTCTGCTTCTTTGTTTCTAGGTCATCAAAAGAGAAGCCTGTGGCTGCCTGGCTGATATGATGTACATGATTAGGTTGAGAACTCTTCCACCAAATTTTGAAAAATTCTTTCAACATTGTAGAGCTTGCTCTCTTTTTACTTACATATAAAAACAAAAAATGTACCTACACCCACATGACATGGTTAGAAAAACTAGCCCAACAGCCTCTTAACCCTTTAATGCGCCAGGGTCCACTATGTGGACGATGCACAAATTGAAACTGCTAGATTCTCATCCAAATTGAACAGTTTTCATTCACCAAAATTTCTTGTGGTTCTTGAGCAAGTTGACTATCCTTTGTACGGTTTGGATCTTCGAAATAGGTTATTATGATTTCTAGAAAAACAACAGAATTGGTTTATGTCAAGTTTCATTCTTAGTTCAAAAAGTGGGATCTCAAATATGATTTTCCAAAATAAGTAGAATCAAATAATGGAAACCATACCATCTCGTAGTGCACGTTATTCCAATTTGATTACCATATTTTTTTTTAAATTGTGCTACTTTGGGATTTAAATTGAATTTCATGAGAAAACCTTGCAAAATTAATTTAAAAACATTAAATAAAAATAGAATAAATCCAACCGTACAGATGTGATCTTCACATTGACATTTACAACTTTGCTTTGACCATCAACCCCATTTTTGGTTTTCATCAAACATTTTATAATGCTTCTTTGAAAACAATGTTGAATCGGGACGTTAAAGGGTTAATTCTTGGGGCCAATATAACTCTTCTCAAATTGATACAATGCAATCATACAAGCTATTGCCATGATGCTGTGCCTGGCAAGAGACACCATATGAACAGTTTAACCAGTGACTCGTTCATGAGACATGCAGTCACAAATTGACGGCACAATAATAAAAGGTTTCTTTTGAAAACGAATGAACCAAGTGCAAATGTCCCTACACAAATGCTCCTTGGTGAAAACTGAAAGAAATTCTCGAAGAACTCGGAAACAGCTGCATATGCGAACCGAACAGCTTCTACCAAGAATTGGTAGGACACAAGGAGTTGGAAAGACCCTTTTGCAAGGTAGAGGGATAAGTGTCCAAGTACCTTGCGTAAGGACCTCAAGGCTAATGATAAGAAATTGTGTAAACGAATGTAGATGGACAAAAATAACCATAAAGAACAGGTCTGACAGTATGAAACTTACAGTAATGTCACTTCAAGAGCCCTGAAGCATGGGCCACATCATGGTACATTCGAAGCCACAAAGGAACTGCAGTTCGGACAGCCTCCAACCCAGGTTTGTTGTCAAAATCTAACGTGAAAACGCTTAGATTCACTGCATTTGAAGTTGCATGGTTGTCATCTACTGGAAGCAAGAACGTATCCACAAACTTTCCCACGTACTGGAAGCAGTTCGTTAAGAGATCATTGATGTCTTGCAAAAAGGTAGTCATCACTTGGACATCGTTCTTCGCTCTTTCCACATTCTGTTGCTTCTCTCTGCTGAGAAGACGAGGGATCAGTTGACTCGCGAGGGAGAATGCTCCACGATCCCCATAAGCCTTAAAGTCTCGAGATGCCTGAGCGCTGGCAGCATCAACTTGCTGTATCAGACCTTGCACATGACCCATTCTACCTTTGATCTCAATGAATCGCTCAGCCATTGAAAGTGCTTGCTCAACGCCACGCAATGGAGACACCACTTCCTCAGAGGTTGACTCTTGAGTACTTGATATAAGCGTTGAATGGGCAGCTCTCAAAGTGTCAACAGTGAACTGGGTCACGTACGACCGGCACACCTTGCTCGAGGATGTGGAACCTGCAGGTAACGGGTATCTAGGAATAGGACAGCACAAAGGATATGAACTAGAAGTACGCATATCAGCTTTTAGAGTGTGCGGGCAATACAACTCCAGAATTTGAGTGCAGCACCGCATGAGCTCTGCTTCATCAACGTTCCCAGACAGCCTTCCAGATCCTCCACCCACTTGACCACACTCCGAACACACTCTCCCATGTCGACGTGTAGGAACCTCCTCTGACCCAGTTACATCTCTCACGGGATTATGATCCTCATGTTCACAAGCATCCTCGGTATCACCCTTGGTACTTGGCAGTTTGACTGAAGTCTCGATGTTCACTTGTGCCTGCTCCGAGTACTTTTTACGCTGATCTACCGAACCATTTGAGTTTGCAGCACCTGAGGTTGGGGCTTCTCCGCCTTCATGATGTTGTACATCCTCCACATTCAATGGTGCCCCTCCGAGCAAAGGAGATTCTTTAAACGAATCTAACCCGGATCGGTTGTTTTGCAAATATGGCTCAATTCTGGTAGCAACACCAGCTTCATGCTCAACGACGTTGTGTGAAGCCTCCACTGGTACATCCAAATGAATCGAGGTCTTTCCACCTTCAGTAGTAGACCTTACTTCCCCAACATCAGCCTCACCTGTGGTTGATCTTGAATTACTTGTGCACTTGGTCTTGACAGGAGGCTCAGCGGTACCAGCCTCCAAATTTCCTATTGGTTCTCCGGAGTTTGCAGGAACGTGCTGAAGAGGTGAACACATACGAGCATTGGAAGCAACCGCTACAGAGCCTCCATTGCTTGGAGCTACTTGAGCTTGGTGAGGGGTTGGATAGAGACTACCGCTCAAATGTTTCTCAACCTGGTCTATTACTTCCTCCCTCGGCGAGAGCCGCCTGCTTTGCAATAATTCATTAAAATGGAGAATGTGAATATTAACAACCCATTCGTACGATAAAATTAAATGCCGAGAAAAAAAGAGAAAAAAGACAAGACTTGACGGATGTACATGGTTCAGATAACGACAACACTTCCTATAACATAGGACTATGTTCTAGCCTCTCAGATAAGTCAGTGCCTAAGCATAGGAACATCTAGCATGCTAATTCCCTTATTTGCACCTTACACATTAATTTCTCTAAGGTACATACAATTTGTGCGAATACGTTGTAGTAGGTGCAAAATGAACAGAACCGAAAGTTACTGACCAGGTTAGGAGTGGCAAGGAATTGTGACAGACATGCGTTTCACCGGCGACTCAGAATCCGAAAATGGGTAGAAGCGCTTTGCATCCACAGCCTTCCTGCCCGCGCATACAGCTTCCTGATGTACTTTGGCGCCCTGCTGCAAAGAGACACTGTGAACGTGTGCTTTACCTTGCATCCAACTACCCGTGTATCCCAAGAGAATGTGCACGGCGGCAATATCCTAAACCCTGGACCCTATCCTTTTTGTAAAGAAAGCCACAAGCCTCTGATATGGTACATCCTTCCCATTATCAGAGTAGCTTAATCAAGGAATGGACCACAAAGTTTGCACTAATCTAGAAGAGTAGACCTTACCGTGTCCTGCATGTACGGTAAGAATGTCAAAGGATGACCTTCTTCAACAGACACTAATACTTCCGGAACCTTCGGGAATGGTCGTGCAGAAATGTCCCGCATGGCCAAACCGTGGGATTCGGAGCCTTCATGTTGTTCATCCTCGCCCTTTCTTTTACTGACAGAGCTTAAGTGCATGAAATGGACATGCTTGGCCAGAACGTATGGTCTTCTCCCAACACGAGCAATCTGGGCTCGCCGGACCATAGCAGAGGGAAGTGCTGAAGTTGGAGGGATGTCAAGAACTTCTCGGTACTTGTCACCTTCAAAAACGTAAACATGAGTCAGATGTTTCAACCCTAAACCCTAAACCCTAAACCCTTCAGTGCTCTCGTTTGAATGCTTCACAAAAGCATGGATCTCCATATAAATTTCCAGACAAAGGCGATGCAGCAAGCAAATGGAAGGAAAATTTACCTAATGGATTTACAACTCCACAGCTACGGCAGGTCTTGAATAGAGGGTCATCCACTCCAGGAACAGGTAACGGACTAGCACATATCAGGCAAGGAGTGATGGGTAGCCCGCACGCTTGGCAGCCCAATGCCTCTACTGCCGTCATGATACCAAATCTATTTCTACAACATGCTTACTACAAAATGCCCCAGAGGCTATCATCGCCATTCCGTGTCCCCTGATGTCGTTGCAATGCTTATAAAATTCTACATCATAAGTAAAGACGGGAACCACCAGGTGTTTTTTCCCTCGGAAAAAATATTCTTAGGGATTTATGCTGAGTATGCATCTTAAAAAAAGAAGGTCAACTCTCATCGGTGCCTTTAGTTCCGAACAATACTCTCGACGGAAAAACTTTGATATCAGAAACGAAACCTAGAACTCATCTTAAGACGTGAAAACAGAGCAGCGGTGTACAAGATTAAGCTTCAACGGAAGACTTCAGAGGAACGCAGTTACTACATAATGCCCTTCGTCACCATTTTAAATCAAGCTCCTGGTGATCATAACATCATCCCTTCCCTCTCCTGTTGCTGCGCATCCACAATTGCAATTGATCAATGACTCTAGTCTCCACTTCCTACCAGCTGTTTGACAAAATAAAAGCGAGGGAGATGAGGGAGAAGGAAAAAAAGGAAATACCGGCAAGCTACTGTAGCTACTCAGACTGTATCATCAAAACACAACTCAAAATCCTCTCACAAAAACCTAGGAGCTTGGTAATTAGAGATTCACAATTCTATGCACACACATTGACGATATGTAAAATATTGAATGGTAAATGATATAATGAACATTAAATGTCACCATAGAACATCCAAGTTATCATAGATGCAAACTTCAAAGTATTACACATGATTTGATCACTTGTGGAAATAAATTCTAAGCAATGAGTAATCTACAATAGGTTGGATTTATGTCTGGAAACAATGATTTTAAGCAAATTAAACTATCACTAAGAAACAATGTGGAGCAAAGCATAGTTTATAAAGTTGCACCTGGAATCCACAGCTATCAATTGCATGGGCATCTATTTCCAGGAATACTACTCCACATATGCACCTACCATAATATATAAGATTATATGCTCTTCTACGACTAAATTAGGACTCAAAGAATCCCTAACTCCGGTTGCATGATCAGTGTCCAAAAGTCATATAGATACCTGCACCGAAAATCCCCTTGATAGTTGGATACCCTGAACAACGAATCTGAAGCTCAAACTGCGTATTGTTGTCCTTGGTTTTTGAGCCGAAATAACAACTTTGTCCTCCACCATGTACTTCCGAGCTTTCTTTCTTCTCCCTCAAACTGAACAAGACTGCAAAAACACCGCCTAGCTCAAAGCGGTGGAATTGAGGGAAGGAGCCACAAAATTTCTAGACCAGAATTCATTTTATTTGATTTCTTTTCCTGAACCTGAACATGATCACAGAACCAACACCGATTGGATCGAATCAAAAGCGCTAAAATCAAATTCGCGGAACAGAGAAATGCATTCTACCTCAGAAAGAATGGCCTGAGACGGCCACTAATACCCTACTCTCCCGAAATGGCTCGAAAAGCTTCCAATTTTTTTGCATGATCCATAATCGCCACGGACACGCCCAGGAAATCCCCCGCCGACAACACGAATGTGTATTCAATCAATCTTCACTCAACTCGGCAAGCTGCTTGGAAACGAAAAGACAGCATTTGAATGTTCAAGAACCCGCCAATGTCGTGGTCACAGAGCGGGAGAGCCTTCCCGAAGAAGCCACCCCTCTAACGAACGTTGAACCGTTTTCGTCCGCCGAATTGACGGACGTCGTTGACGGAGATCACGATAACGAGGCGTACTCGTAGACTAGTGGGACCCATGTCGTTGAGCATCATGGCCGTAGAAGAAGGCGTACAGTGGGGTCCAACATGGAATGGCGTTTTTGGTTTCGCAGTGAGAAACATTTCAGTACTGCCAACTTTGAAAGCCTCCCGAGAGCTCAAATATTGGTATTTTACCACGAAAATTTTACCAAAGACTTATCTTTAAGTTAATTATATGTATGCCAAATTTCAAGGCCAAAAGATTCACCCAAAAAAAATTATTCAGAATCTACCAACATTGGTAGCTGTGGAAATGTTTTCACTGCTGCCAACTTTGACAGCCTCCCAAAGATTGAATTAATTTTTTTTTTGCCATAAAATTCTAGGAAAAAAAACTTCTTTATGTTAATAACATATGATAAAAATTTCAAGGCCAAAAGATTAATACAAAAAACGATATTAACAATCTACCAACATGTGTAGTTGTGGGAAACAATGGGGGAAACTACACACATTGGTAGATTGTAAATAATTTTCTTTGTATAGATTTTTTGACCTTGAAATTTGGCATGAATGATTTTGTCATAAAGAGCATGTTGTACCAAAAATTTCATGGTAAATAGACAATTTCTCAACCGTAGGGAGGGTGTCAAAGTTGGTAGCAAAGTTTCCCCCATTGTTTCCCACAACTACACATGTTGGTAGATTGTCAATATCTTTTTTGTATTAATCTTCTGGCCTTGAAATTTTTATCATATGTTATTAACATAAAGAAGTTCTTTTTCCAAGAATTTCATGGCAAAAAAAAATTAATTCAATCTTTGGGAGGTTGTCAAAGTTGGCAGCAGTGAATAACTACCAATGTTGGTAGATTTTGAATAACGTTTTTTTGGTGAATCTTTTGGCCTTGAAATTTGGCATACATATAATTAACTTAAAGATAAGTCTCTGGTAAAATTTTCGTGGTAAAATACCAATATTTGAGCTCTCGGGAGGCTTTCAAAGTTGGCAGTACTGAAATTTTTCTCACTGCGAAACCAAAAACGCCATTCCATGTTGGACCCCACTGTACAGTAGTTGTGACCTTTGTGAGTATGGGATGTCTCCTCAACCAATTCCAAACTGGAACAGTTGAGTGAGACAACCCACGCTCAAATGTATAATAGATAGTTAGAAACTCATGTCCTCTTTTGAGGTCGGCGTGAATAAAGTGTTTGTTCGTAATGACAATGATCTAGTGCCCACGAGACATAAGGCCATAGGTCCAAAACTACTCTCCTCTATTAGGCTCTATACTATAATTGAATCTAAAACATAAATTTACTTATCATTTTCATAGGTTAAATGGTGTAAATTTAGTTTAAACTTTCAGGTTGCATTCCCATGATCTAAATTTTACAACAACCATGGTTTAATCCTTTAACCCCTAAACGTCCAACCGTCCAGAATGTGGACGATGGACAGAAGCAAACACAGATTTCTCATCCATCATTGATTTTTTGCAGTGTGGAATTTTTATTCTATATTTTATGAGAAGTTAGCTTCATGCATGTGTGATCCAATTAGAAAGGGGATGATTTGTGAAATTTCTATGTCTCATTTCATGTTGTAGTGATTCACCCAAAATTTGGAAGATTTCAGTGTAAAAGTTATCTTAAAAAAGTCAACTCATAAAATTAAGCAAACAAAAAATCTCCAAAAATCACTACACTTAGAGTATTACATTTCAACCAATCACAACAAATTTCATGTACAAATTGTCAATATCTTATTTGTAATCAAATTACAAAAGAATTTTCAATTTCAAGTTTCAAAATTCATACAAAAATATTGGTGATAGCAATCGCAGATCCAACCGTATGGATAGAATCTAAAATTTATAATGTACAACTTTTATTCATACATCAAGTTCAAAATATCCCTCTGCGTTGCATTTTATGATGCATCTTTGCAAAACTGCCGAATTTGGAGTGGGGTGAGGACGTTTAGGGGTTAACATCCCGATTCAATACTGCTTTCGAAGATGCGTTATAAAATATTTGATGAATTAAAATTAAAAAAAGACAAAAAAGAAGACAAGAAACAAACAAGATAAAAGAAAAGATAAAGATAAAGATTATAAATAAATAAAAGAATTGTTTGTTTACAATGAAAGTGATTGTAAAAAGGCAAAAATTGATGTTTTTTAGAGAAAATTTTAAACAAAAAATTCAATGCGTTTGGGGGCCAAGTGCATGATTATCTGACCAAGTGCGTAAATAGTGAATTGCGTGTTTTACATCAAAAATATGTTTAGGATGTAATAGATCTGTATACAAACTTAAAGTTTTTAGACATATAACCCCTTGTATACATGGGGGTTTTTAGAGGGGGTCATGAATGCATGTGATTCTCAAACATAATGTAGAATGCAACCCCCTGAGGCCAAAATACGGCTATTAGCTAAGATTGTCACATATTGCAGTTCATACAATATAAACCGACTTTTAATTGATTTGTCATCTTAGTTGATTTCAAAATTGCTCTCGTCTATGTCAAAATCTTTAACCCTAAAGGACCAAGAAGATATATTGTGCCCAAGAATAATTTCATTATTTTAGTAACTTATTTGGATTTTATAATTTTGACTCAATGTTAACTAGGACATCAGAAATTTAGGACCTCACGGATTTTAAACGATTTATGTGCGACATCCAATATTTCATGGGTTTGTACATTTGTCGCACAAATTCTGCACGGATTTCGTGCTAATTACGCACAGATTCTGCACTTTGTTATATAACGAAAATAATGAATGTAGAAGCTATGCGGATTCAGTGCAAAATTAGCGCAAAATCCGTATGGAATCCATGCAAAAAATGTACAAACCCATGAAATATCGGATGTCGCACGAAAATCGTTTAGAATCAATGAGGTCCTAAATTTCTGATGAGTGAATTGTAAATGTCCGTTACGAGAACACAAAAATCCTTCAAGATTTGCAATTACGTTGATTGATTTGCCGAAAAGAAACTAAAATGTCAACGAAGGTGAAATTTGGACATAATAGTTAACCCTTTGAGGCGCTTGCGTCCACATAGTGGACGCTAAACAGATTCAAACTGTTCAAATTCCATCCAAATTTGACAGTTTTCATCCACCAAAATTTCTCATGGTTCTTGTGCAAGTTGACTATCCTTTGTACGGTTTTGGATCTTCAAAAATAGGTTATTATGATTTTTGGTAAAAACAACACAAGTGGTTTATGTCAAGTTTCATTATAAGTTCAAAAAGGGAGACCTTAAAGATGATTTTCCAAAATAAGTAGAATCAAATAATGGAAACCATACCATCTCGTAGTACATGTTATTCCAATTTCATTACAATATTTAAAAAAAAAACTGTTAATTCATGATTTTTAATTGATTTTCAAAAGAAAACCTTGCAAAATTAATAAAATTTTATTAAAGAAATATATGATAAATCTAACCGTACAGATGTGATCTTCACATTGACATTTACAACTTTGTTTATTACATCAACTCCATTTTTGGTTTTCATCAAACATTTTATAACGAATCTTTGAAAACAATGTTGAACTGGGATGTTAAAGGGGTAAGGAGGTTGATGAACTGGAGGGCGTTTTCATACTTGGGAGTCAAATTAAAAAAAAAATGTACAACATGTAAAACATTTGCCATTATTGCATCATTAACACTATAAAATAATTACAAAAATGTTTAAATATATTTGAAATATAATATTTTCAAAATAGTTAGAATCTTATATATATTATATTAGTTTGGAATATTTTGGAATGTTTGAATATATTTTTGAAATCTTTACACATTTTATGCAATGTAACGATTAGTAATGATCACAAAAACCGGCTCAATGAGTCACCAACAATTCACTTCAACCAAACATAATTTTTTTGGAATCAATTATTGTTCTTGTATTTAGTTTTAGAACACCATTTTTTGTTAGCCCCTAGATACAATACATCTTTGTATGCTCCTGAAATTTCAAACACTAATTATGGTTCTAGAATTTATGAAAATGTTTGCAATGGATGACCTATTGATTTTGCTCAAAAAATTCTGAACACAACTCATGATCAAATCCTAGATCAAACTTTACAATTATGTAATATATACAGTAGATTGTCATTAAAATTGATATACAATCTCACGACTAAGCCCTCTTTGAGCTTCAACGGTGAAGTTTTCTAAATGAATACCAATTGAGAGATATAGTTAATACGTTCTTGAAAGCATCATAAGAAGTGATAAAATTTTAGGAATGAGCATGGTCTTTTAGGGGTTAAGGCAAGCTTCAAATACTAAAAATGTTTCATTATTGAAACTTATGATAGTTGTTGTATGCACTGATGTTGCAAATGATAGTTCACTAAATGACTTTGTGTCAAATTGAAACAATGTCACCAAGAAATATTGAGGTTTTTGCAATTGAAAATTTTAATATTGTCCTTTAAAAGCATTGAAATATCTTTGTGACAACATTCAATTTGACATAAAGCTCCCTTAGTGAACCATTTTACAATTCATCAAAATCATTGAATTGGTAAACCTATAATCACAAACTTATAATTTGCAATGTTAATTTATACAATAGTTGCTAGGAGTTCATATAGTGAAGCATTAAAAAGTAAGTGTTTGAGGTTAGATTTGAAGGATCTTAACATGGGATAAGCACTATTTTAGAATACAACCGATGATCACAAATTGATAATTTAGCTCTGAGCTAGTTGTACTGATTCACTTCAATGGTAACAAACTTGATCTTGTTGAAGGGCTTGTTGTTTAACATTGCATGCTTGCGTACCGTAGGCTCTTGTAAAGTCTAGATTGTGGGAATTTGCCTTTATTGTAATTATGTTACAAGAAATTCTATACCAACATATCAAAATTTGTATCATAAGGTTTATACATATTAGACATAACTCTCACTACAAGTTGTTATGCAAAATATGAACAATGTTCATTCAAAATTAGAAACTTTTTCATGAAAGGTACGATTCTTTTAATGGAAATGATTATCAAAAAAATTATTTTTTTATTTTGCAAATTTATTTTGAAATTTGGATTATTATTTTCCTTTCATGTATGAAGTAGAAACTAAATTTTACCCCTCTACTTCATACACTACATTGACATCACCATATATATTGTGGTCCACGGTATTTTTGAACGGCTACACTAATAATAAAATTTCTAAAATAATACAATAAATTTCATCAAAATTTGATGAAATTTTGTCCAAATGGATGAAATATAGTTCAAAAAAATGATAATTTGTCCAAATGGATGAATGCAACCACAGAAATTATCCACCCATATTATATGGTGATTTCAGTGTAATACTAAATGGACTAAATACCTTCCTATTTTATCCTTAACTCCCAAAGCCGCTTTTAGCATGTATAAAATTTGGCAAGAATTAAACAACACCCCCTTCACATTACATTCCAAAAATCAAAGTGAAAAGATGTTTGTAGGGTCCCGTGTAGGGTTCCAGGACCATAAGTTCCACTCCTCTGTCCTACTAAAAACTCATATTTTCCTTTGTAAAGTACATTGAAAAAAAAAAAAAAAAAACAACTTTTTAGTGGGCCAAAGGGAGTATACAACCTTACCATGCATAATGTTCTTTAGTCCTTGTGAACTATACATTGGAATAAGAATTGTTGCACAAGAATCATTGTGGTGAATTTTAGAATATTGAACATGCCACATCATTATTTACCTAAAGAATGATGATGGAGGGTTGGAAGACCACATTAGCCGAGCCTCAAGAATCACATATTTTGAATTTTTGATCTTTCATGCAATTTTTGATCTTTCATGTTTTGCTCTCATTGCATGAAAGATTAAAAAATAAATTCAAAACATGTGATGCTTGAGGCGGGGCTAATGTGGACTTCCTGCCCTCCATCATCATTCTTTAAGTAAATAATGATGTGACATGTTCAATATTCTAAAATCTGCGACAATGATTATTGTGCAACGATTCTTATTCCAAGGTACAACTCACAAGGGCTAGAGAACCTTGTGTGCGTTATTTATTGATCTATGGTCTTCTAGTCTGATGCTCTTGGTGGTCTTGGTGACAGTCTTATCCAAGGCTGTGACGTTAACCCTTTAGTGCCCAAGTAACCACTAAGTGGTCACTGGATCACTAGAAAGCGAAATGCTGGAAAATCTGTGAACCATCTCAGTCCGGTGTCTGAAGTTCAGATGTGTAACTTTTGATTTTGCAAATGATAAATACAGCAAATACTTACAATTACAACACATGTACTATGTGGTATTTCTTGTGTTTGCAAGTTTGTTATCTTGTATTTTTTTTGGATTGTGTTCTCTTATTCACATTCCATTAGTGTATGTAGTCTAATCTTGATCAATGTACCAACTCCTTTCTTATTTTAACGTATAAATTTTGTCCTAAACCGTACATGGATAAGTCACTCTCACTTATAAAATTCTCAAAAATTATGTATGAGTCTGTTCTTGACATGAAAAGGTGTTGACACATGTCATTGCTGAACATCTTCACTTTTATTTTTGAAAATTCAACCCAAATTCTATTTAACCTTGAAATCACACATCCTCCAAAATCTCATTTTTGAGTGTGCATTATACGGTTCAAAGACATACTATAATCTTCCAATCCAATAGTCCGATCTTACCAAGATTTAACCGACACTTGTTTCATTAACCCCTAAACGTCCCATGGGGATAGTAGATACGTGGCTGTATAATTGGTATTTGCTACCAACAAGAAGCTCTAAATTGGGATCTCAATAGCTCACTAGAACCGCATTGATGTAAATTTTAGCTTCTGTGTTGAACTCAAACCTATAAAAGGTTTGGCTCCATTCCAAATACTAGAAAAATACACCGTATTCTACTGGCTGCAAAGGCACTTTCAGACGTTTAGGGGTTAAGCTATGCTTTCATTCATACGGTTGGATACTATTAATAGTATCCCTAATTTCAACAAAGAGAGTTTTAAAGAAACATCACCCAAAAAACTGTGGTTTCTCCACAACCTGGGCAGTAAAGGGTTAAAGAGGTCCGGGTATACGTGACGACGTGGAAATTAGCTGATCTGGCTGTTTTTCGTACCGAGGTGGCAGCGCCAGTGCAGCATGAGAAGCTCCTTGGGCTTCCGTCTCTTCCTCCTTCGACTGCATTTCGTTTCGAGCACCATGCATCTGCCGGGGTGCAGCAATGGCGTCCATCGCTCGCATCTCACGACTCTAGCTCATTTTCTCACTCGGCAATCTCCCTCTCGACCTCTCCTCGTTCCTTCTTCGTCTCGAAATTTGGCTTCAAACGGTGGCAGAATCTCCACTGGCACGCAGCGCTGGGGTTTTGTGCGGCCCGTGTCGTCATGGCGAGCTTGGAGTACCACTGGGAAGACAACGGATTTGAAAGAAGAAGAGCAAGAGGAGAAGGGAGTGAGAGAGGAAGCTCCGCATGTAGCGGTGCTGTTGAAGGAAGTCGTCGCTCAATTCTCCGACCGTCGCGTGCTGTCGTTCGTGGATTGTACCTTGGGCGCTGCAGGCCATGCTTCAGCGGTTGGAACTCTTTTTTCCAATTCTGACAATGCAATGTGGTTTGTAAATTCGGAATGTAGCCATGAATTCTGCAGGCAGAGAGGGTTTAAGATTGAATGAACAAATGAGGAAGTTATGCAAATCTGTAATATTGACACCTAGGGTTTAGAGTTTAGGGTTTCTCTGAAGCTTGGAACAGCTCTTTCCAATTCTGCTGGATACGGACATTGCAATGTGGTTTACAAATTCTTCTGTTCTGGAATGCGGCCATGAATTCTGCAGCTAGATTTTTGCTGTGACGGTTTAGCAATTAGTACGTTCTCTCTGGCGAATTGAGTGAGATTTCTGGAATATTATTGCTTGAGATTCAAGGTTGAACAAACAAACGAGGGTGTTATGCAGATCTTATATTTGTTGTAATAGTGACATAATATAAGGTTTAGGGTTTAGGGTTTAGGGTCTATTGTTGGAAGCTTGAATCAGTCGCTTACCTCTGGGTATAAGTTAGGGAATCCATTCCTTTGGTTTTGAGCTCTTATGAGTGGTTTCCATTATTAGCATTAATTTTTTGATTTAAAAAAAATTGCAGGGATCTTGTCTCCATTTTTGAGAGGATTCTAATGCATTTTTGGATATCGTATGGATAAGTTGTGAATTGGTGAAGTTCAAAGTAGGAAGGTCCTAATCGCAAGCCTAGACTAACCATGAGTATTGCATCTATGATGTATCTTGTGGAAACATCTTTGACCTAGAAGCATCTCATTTTTTACAAGTCACATGTTTGGGTGACACTTGCATTGTAAACGGGTGACTTTTGAACTTAGGGACCCCACGCAAATGTGTTCCCTACCTCATTCTTTGACTGGAAATTAGAAAGGGGTGATTAGGCCATGTTTATGTGTAATCGACAACATTCATGGCCACTAATACGAAGTTCTGTCGTGCAGATTCTCAGAGAGCATCCCGAGCTTGAAACCTTTGTAGGGCTTGATGTGGATCCAGTAGCTCATGGAGAAGCAAAATCCCGGCTTCAGCAAAGGGCGTCGTCCAATGCGCAGCTGCACTTGGTCCTCACAAACTTTCGGAATATCAAGAAGGCCGTCAGTGATATTGATGTGAAATTGGCCGGGGAGGGAGTGAACGGCATCCTCATGGACTTAGGCATGTCCTCCATGCAGGTGAGGTTTTTGAGCATCAGATCTCTATATTGAAGAACGGATCTCTTTGGTCTTGTGTCCATTTTTGAGAGGATTTCAACGCACTAAAATACGTATTATTTGGAAACTGTATGAATAAGTTACGACTTATTGAAGTAAAGGTCTCAATGATGAATCTTGAATCATGAGTATTGCATCTTCTAGAAACATCTTTGATTGTGATACAACTTAAAAGAATCTCATTTCTTACAAACTCACGAGTTTGGATGGCACTTGCATTGTAAATGCCTAAACCCTGAACCCACGGGAAAGAGTCCTTACCTTATCATTGAGTGAACCCTAACATGTCAGTACCAATGGTGGTGATCTTTCTGTGTGATAAATATCTGGACTTTTAGGCGCGATGGATATCATGAGGTTGACAGCAATCACAGCACTACACAGAAATGGTTATTTAGTATGGGTGGTCAATGGGCAAGCATGAAAATTACTATGTCCAATCTAGCAACACCACCATTGCACATCACGAATGCTATAATGCCACCATCGCAAGTGATGCTGAATAGTATGTCCTTGTGATAAATACTTTAGACCATACTAAATAACCATTTTGGTGTACTTACAGTAATTTTGATCAAGTAGTTTTGACTGACGGAATGGAGCTACAGGTGAATGTGGCAGAGAGGGGTTTCAGCTTCATGAAGGACGGTCCAGCTGACATGCGCATGGATCCTTCGGTAGGCTTCTTTTATATGTGATTGGAGGGTGTAAATTTTTAATGAAATTCCTGTGATTTTAGATCATTCAGGGGTAGGGCTCACCATTTGTTTCGTGTGCTTGTCATGTTCTGTTCCTTAGTGGCTTTTGTTTGCATTTGGACTCTCTTCAACTCAGTCGTTTCTGAAGCATTTTGTGACTGTTTCAAAGTGCAGGCAAGTTTGACTGCAGACGAGATTCTGAACAAGTGGCCAGAAGCTGAAGTGGCTCGAATTTTGCGCGATTTCGGGGAAGAGAGGAGGTGGAAGCAACTGGCGCGCAAAATCGTGGAGAAGCGATTAGCAGGTGGAATCCATTCAACTTCAGAACTGGTAGAACTCATTGGAGGCAGCGCTTTTGGTAAGAAGCCAAAAGAACCCTGATCTTTTTGTTTTTTGGCAGATTTGAGTAGGTCTCACGGAGACTTTCTTTTGTCACCTTGACGTCTAGAAGGCCTTTTGAATTGTTATCACTATGACCTAAAATTATCATGGTGGATGTTTTCAACTTTACACGGTTGGAAGGTAGTTGAGCCCAAAGTCACTAGGTACGCCTTCAGTCCAGCATTTTCCACCTTCTCCATACCCAATTTGAGAGCACAACCTGAGAAAATACACTTCTTGATCCGACTCATGTCACTCTTTCATTTCAAGAGGTTGTGTACTCATTGGCGTACCTAGTGACTTTGGGCTCAACTACCTTCTAACCGTGTAAAGTTGTTAAATTAATAGAATACTTGTTTCCAATGAACTATCAAGCATTGGTGTCTAGTACTTGTTTCTTGATCCTCCTTTGCCTTATCATCATTGTTCTTATCACCTAAATGTTCTAAACCTAAATCTAAACCTACAGAGTATGTATGACTCATTATACTTTTACTTCATTGTGCCTCTCTTGTCGTGCTCAATATAGAAAAGCCTTCTATGAACATTTTAGCTTCACACTAAGTGCATGTCGTGTAGCATAGACCTAAAGTAATAAGAAGCATTTCTTGTAAGAGGCCTTTTTGTTGTGGGTAGGCCATGAAAAGGCTACAAATGAACTAAATGTTACTCGCAAGTACATGTTGGTTTAAAATCTAATGAAATGACTATGTTCAAGAACTAAAGACTCAAAGCCATTTTACTCACTATTTTATTCACCTTATGAGTAAAACTTTGAAGATCATTGTCTTTTTCTGCAGCATTTTTGGCAGAGAAACACAATGATCTTTTCCTTGATAACTTAGGATTTCCATCTGCAAACGAAGGAAAACGAATCTCTGATTGTGTATAGCGCAGTTCTAAATGTTGTTTGTATTGGCAGGACGTGCAGGGAGAGGGAAAGCAGTGCATCCAGCAACTCGGACGTTTCAGGCGCTTCGGATTGCAGTGAACGACGAGCTGAGGACACTGGAAAAAGCCCTGGCGGAGGCGTTTGCGCTGCTGGCACCCAAGGGCCGCCTGGCGGTCATTTCCTTCCACAGCCTGGAGGATCGCATTGTGAAGCGGTTCTTCTTGAAAGCTGCTGGAGTTGGCCAGGAAGGAGAACAAGACGAGGGTGATGATTCTTCTGAGCCTGTGATGGCACCTGAGTATCGCCATGTTCCAGGCGAGACCCGGCACAGCAGGTACACCAGAAGGAAACACCTTGGTGATGATGATTATCACCTCCGTGACAAGAATGTGCTGCAGGGGAGTACTGGCGTGGTGCTCACCAAGCGTCCCATCGTTGCAGATGCTGGTGAGGTCAACACTAATCCCAGAAGTAGAAGTGCTAAGCTTCGAGTTATAGAGAAACTTTGAATTCGGATAGGGTAGCCGTTCCTATTATTGCTCACATCTATTCTGTTCTAGTGCCCCTCTTTCATATAATAAAAAATAAAAAATTCACCACAATTGCAAAAATCAAGTTAATCCCCAGGGGTCCAAGGATTCATGGTTTTAAATTGATAAATTCACTTCTGTAAACTTCCTTTTGTTCAAAGTTATTTACTTTTTTGACCGACACATGCAACGTTCTTCACTGTTTCCAATGATATAAATTTTGGTATTATTTGAATTATATTTTTCATAATATGATAACTACATCAAACGATTAAGTAGATGCTTGTGATCACTCTTTTGTACTTTTGTTGTTAGTATTCTAGTGGCTTTTCCACCACCGATACTTGTTATTTAGAGCCGAAATATGTGTATTGCATGGATGCTAATTTCTTTGCACTTAACCCCTAAACGTCCCAGCGTCCAGTTTCTGGACATTTGTTGGTCAAACCCAATTTTGATCTTGAAGATGACTTTTGTTGCTAATACACCCAACTAAGAAAATGAAGTTTATTAAGTCTAGTTTGTACTCCACTTTTCAAATCTTAAAAATTCCAATTATTGAGTATTTTATTGCTTGTGCAAGCTTTGTAGCTCAAGGTTTGAATTACACTACATAGGATGTTCACCTTTCGAATTTCAAAATTTAAATAAAAAAATTCTATGGAAAACATATCATGTGATTCTCCATTGTAATTTGTACATGCTCCCAAAAAAATATTAATTTTTTAAAGCTTTTTTGTAATAAAATTTATTTTTTGAAGTATTTGACTTAAAAATTTGTTAAAAAGGCCGTATTAAATCAAAAAAATCTGAAAATTTCAAGACTGATAGGAAACATTCAATTCCATGCATGAAAAATTTTACAAAATATATTTTGATAAATCATGAAGGCTAAATTGTGTAGTTTGACTTTCCTACAAAGGAGTGGTACGTTTAACCCCTAACTGCCTAAGCGTCCATTTTTTGGACGATGTACAAATTTCATCCGTAGATTCTCATCTGTCATGCATTTTTTGCAGTGTGGAATTTTTACTGTAGATTCTATGGGAAGTTAGCTTCATGCATATGTGATCCGATTAAAAAGGAGATGATTTGTGAAATTTTTATGCCTCATTTCATGTTGTAGTGATTCACTCAAAATTTTGAAGATTTCAGTGTAAAAGTGGTAAAAAAAAGTCAACTCATAAATTTAAGCAACCAAAAAATCTCCAAAAATCACTACACTTAGAGTATTACATTTCAACCAATCACAAAGAATTTCATCTGTAGATTGTCAATATCTTATTCGTAATTGAATTACAAAATAATTTTGAATTTCACGTTTCAAATTTTATACAAAATTATTGGTAATAGCAATCATAGATCTAACCGTATGGATAGAATCTAAAATTCATAACGTACAACTTTTATTCATATATCAAGTTCAAAATATCCCTCTAGGTTGCATTTTATAATCCATCTTTGCAAAATTGCCGAATTTGAAGAGGGCTTTAGGCATTTAGGGGTTAAGGGTTAATCTAGGAAAAAAACATCACTGGATAGTGATTATGGAACAAAGGGAGTTGTGATCATAAGGTTCTTTAGCCCTTCTCTGCAGCACCTCAAGATTTGTAGCAAATTTTGAATCATGGCAAGTCCATAGTTGAAGCGTCTACAATGCTACTGTTGAAAAGGGTGGACTTCACTAATTGCTAAAGAATCTTATGATTGTGGTCTTGTGGGCACTGTAATGTAATGTCAACGTTTGTGGTGAAGAATATGAAAATTGTGTGCCATCTTCCTTTCACACACAATTTCATGCCAACTTGACTGTTTGGTATAGCTTATCCCGTTTGGAGTTTGTGGTGCTCGGTCGCTTTCTATTTGTAAACAAGAAGTCAAAAGGTCACAATCATGTGTTACTGAAAACAAGTAGGTTCTACGAGACTTATTGCCTAGTATTGTATTGTAGTTTACAACTGGATTCCAAGACTCGATTGTTTCTAGTAACCCTTCTCTTCAGAGTGGAGGTCACTTTCTCCACACCTTGAATTCCATTAACACATCCTTGAAGTTTTTCTCCACAGTCAAATGGTCAAGTGTTTAGGGATTAATCTTCTACATCACTTGCATGTCACTACATGGGCAAGGCAGGGGAATGATGAAAGTTGCAAAATGGCAAAGATAAAGATTTTAGGAATTTACAATGATGAGAATTGGTACAAAAAGCTTTTGAGAAATTTTTCATTAAGAGAATACTTGTTTCCAATGAACTATCAAGCATTAGTGTTGAGTACTTGTTTCTTGATCCTTCTACGCCTTATCGTCATTCCTTTTATCACCAAAATGTTCTAAACCTAAATCCAAACCTATAGAGCATGTGACTCACTGTACTTTTAATTCATCATGCCTCCCATGTCCTGCTCAATATACAAAAGCATTTTCTTCGACTAAAGAATGAGGATGCAAAAGATCCAAGTTTGAGCATTTTAGCTATGTAATATACGTTGAACTTGTTATCATCAAACTTTCCAATATCACATTTCAATATAATCTACCCTCCATACAATGACACTCCATAATATGACATTATTGTTTTAACCCCTAAACGCCCAACCATCCATTTTTTGGATAATGTACAAAACCAAACTCCGTTTTCTCTTCCATCATGCACTTTTTGCAGTGTGGATTTTTTTACTATAGATTTTATAGGAAGTTAGCTTTATGCAAGTGTGAACATATTAGAAAGGGGATGATTTGTGAAATTTTTATGCCTCATTTCACTACATTTTGGTGAAATGTAGTGATTCACCAAAAATATCTAAGATCTTAATTCAAAAGTGCTCTTGACTGAAAAATCAACTCATAAAATTAAGCAACCAAAAAATCTCAAAAAACCACTACACTTAAAATTATTACATTTCAACCCATCACAACAAATTTCATCCACATATTGTCAATATCTTATTCGTAATTTAATTACAAAAGAAGTTTGAGTTTTAAATTTCAAATTTATACAAAAATATTGGTGATAGCAATTGCAAATTTAACCTTATGGATAGAATCTAAAATTCATAATGTACAACTTCTATTCATACATCAAGTTCAAAATATCCCTCTTAGTTGCATTTTATAATGCATCTTTGCAATTCTCCAAATTTGGAGTCTTGTGGGCATTTAGGGTTAAGCAATACACATGTGACACGTCAATTCTATGACTAATCTATGCCTGCCACCTTGAAGATAGAGCTTCCCAAACATGTCATAATAGAGAGGGACAACTGTATTTGCAAAGAATATTTGCTATTGTGTATACATGTGATTGGACACGTTCCGTGTGTCAACTTCTGAACTGATGTGTGTTGGTCACAAAAGAAATGATATAAAAGAGTTCTGTGTGTATCACACCACAGGACTGAAAGGATTAAAATTTTCCATATACGGTATACTTCTTTGATAAAAGTGACAAGTACAATCAAGCTAATGAAGAAACATTTCAAGACTTCAGCTTACATCTCATATTCTCATATCATGAACAATGCAAATCCAAAATCGGAAACCAACGCTCACAAAAAGAACTCAAAAACTGTGTCATAGATTTCTTCACAAAATTCGGCATAAGGTAGATTGCCCTTAATTAAACCACTCATTTAAGCTGCTATGTTTGGAAATATTAAAACTTAACTCTGAACTATACATGACTGTAGAGAAACTGTGAATAAAATAATTCAACTCTCTAACCGTCGTTGCTTGACCTTGCTGAAGTTAGAGAAAATGCTTTGCGATTCCTCCGATCACTTGACAAATGCTTGGGATTCGGAGGTGCATTAGTAAGCCTCTAAAGAACATTATGTATTTATGAGTGATACATAGATAAGATTTATGAACAAAAATGAAAAAATAACTAAACACCAAGTAAAATGTAATTTATATGAAAGTGAAGATAGCCATACTCCACTTGTGATATACAAAAAGTATCATGAATTGCACTAAAAAAACTTCAAGAGCACCCACCTCTAGAAGCCTCCAATTAAATCACAAGTGGTCAATTTTTGGTTTCTTGGGGATTACAAGTGATCAATTTCAGATTCTTTGGAAGTTATTGAGAACACTAACATGATCAAAATGGGGATAAATCAATTTGAGGCATGGGAATGGACACCTATGGGACATTTTCTAGTATTCTTTTTTACTTGTAAAAAGTGCATGACACATGAAAAAACAAAATTCAATTATGTACATTAGGCACAAAAACAAGGGTTCAGCTGGCAATTAGGGCTGGCAGTTAGGGCTAATAGATAGATAAAATTCACGAAAAAAATGAAAAAATATTTAGAAATCAAATAAAATGTCACCTAAAAGAAAGTGAAAAGATAGTCACACTCTGCTTGTGACATACAAAATGTATCAAGAATTGCAATGCTCCAACAGCATACCACCTTTAGAAGCCTCCAATTAAATCGTAAATAGTCAATTTTTTATTTCTTTGGTTTCTTGGGGGTTACAAGTGATCACTTTCAAATTCCTTGAAAGCTATTGAGGACACTAACATGACCAAGATGTGGACAAGCAATGTTGAGTAGACAATTATAGGCCATTTCCTCTCAATGTACTGTACAAGCATAGACATCCTCATGTTCAGAATCCATTGTACTGTACAACATGTAGCATTCCAAACATCCATTGCATCACATGTATCATTCATGTTCATATCCTCAACACTCATTCTACATGTTCAAATGCTACATTTCAAAATTGAAACCTAAATTTCAATTCAAATACTCCAAAATGATAGTCTGCACAACACGGCATGGTATGCAAAGAGTATCAAACTATCAATACAAAACAGAGCGGGCCTATTACAAAACTAGCTTGCACATAAACAGAACAAATTTGAACAAGAAACAAGAACATGATGGCAAACCAAACAAAGAAGTCAAAAAGAGTGTCAGATGGACCATTTCCTTCACAAAATCTGGCATAATGTACAAAGCATAGACATCCTCATTTTGCTACTTTAGCTACAATCAACTCTGTGCACACCCCATGATATACATTTACATGTCCCTGCAATCTAGCTTCAGTTAAGAATAAACTGAATTTCTTTAGTTCTTGTTGCCCTGGAGAATGTCCTGGATGTTCTCCGCGGCGTCATTCAACCCCTGCTGCACATTCTCCAGCACATTCCCGGCCTTGTTCTGCGCATCCTCGCCAGTGGAGCCCGCGGCGCTCTTCGCCTTGCTCACGTTCTTCTCCGCGTCCTTCTGCACGTCCTTGCCCGCTCCAAACAACTGGTCCTATAGTGCCACAAGCCCACATGTGCACAATAATACTCAGCACTGTGAAACATCCAATACTAGAAATGGAGGAGAAATGGCAGGAGAAATGGGCGATGCATGTACCTTGAGATCCTCAGCCTGGTTGGCGATCTTGGAGCCGATGCTGTCGGCTTCGTTGGCGCCCTGCTTGGCCTTGCTCTCCGCGGTGCTGGCTGCGCTCTTGGCCTTGCCCGACGCGTCGGCCTGCGAGCCTTGCAGGTTGTCGCGCACACTCTCGGCGCCCCTCTGCACGGCGGCGGAGAACTGCTCACCCGCGTCTTGCAAGTTCTTTCCCACGCCTTTCTGCAATTAAGGCGATCGAATCAGGAACACATTCGTAAATACCAGCTGAGAAGGCAAAATGCATTCATGTGCTTCCAAAAGTCCAAGTCGGTACTTCTAAACCTCAATCCATCTTCTCTCAATCTTAAGCAGATGTATCAATACTAATGGACACATGAAAATGAGTCTCCACTAAAATGAATCTCCAATTGCAAAGTTGAGAAATGTAATGCAATGTAACGCTACTTAGTAGATTGCTACAGAAAAAAACCTCAGCTTAACCTCGAGCCTCCAATATTTGAACTCTTGTAACCATGAAAACGAGCCTCCACTGTCAGAACCGTGAAAATGAGTCTCCCATCCCAATGTAAGGCACGAACAAGAGTTTTTAAAGACTGAAAACCATTATCCATATATCTTCTTGCAATGAAGATGAGGAATGGAAGAATACGAGTGTACCACAAGACAAGTTCTGTGACAAGGAGTTCAAATGGGATTATGGACTCACATCTTCGGCGCGGACGAGAACGGCGGGCCGTCTTGCAGCCACGCTCACGCCACGACCAACAACCAAGCGCTGTCCACCGAACGATGATCCCATGGACGCCACAGTCGGGGAAGACTGGACAGTCGTCGACGTTGCAACGGCAACGGCGCTGGAGGCAGCAGCCACGGTAACATTCATGGTCGCAGCAGCCATTTTCGGAACTGAAATGGAAAATGTAATGCAATGTAGATTGCTATGTACAGAAAATAACTCACGAGATCGACAGACAATTGCTGCAGCGGAGATTGCGAGAGGAGGGTGGGGATGATGGAATGTGGAGAGAACGGGGGGAGCCAGGGCTTATTAGTACAAGTGGCACCCAATCCGGACCCGTACACCTGGCAGTGGCTCGGGGCTCCGTGGCAGACTGGGGGAGCCGGCACCTTCCCCCTTCAGTTCTTGCCTCTGGCTGCGTTGTGCATAAGTTGGTTTTTTTCTAACTGAAGGCTCAATATGGCCATCTGCATCCACTACAAGGAGAAGGCGTTGCTTTCACTCCTTCTGTGAGTCAAACGGCGTCACTTCGCACTCACCAATTTTTTGGTTGGACTGGGTGAGTGCGATTTGTCATGTAGGACAAGCGTGTATAATGAAAAGCGACAATGAACAGGATCCTGCAGAGTGAGAAACGACACCTCTGCTTGTAGTGATCACTGAACTTTGCAACAGTGGCATAACATTCTTAAGCCCCGTTAGACCACACCCTTTACACTATAGAGAAAATGGGAATAAAATAATTCAACTCTCCAATCCTCGTTGAGTAGCCCATTTGAAGTTAAAGAAAATGCTCTGCGATTCCTTCGATCCCCTAACACATGCTTGAGATTCGAAGGTGCAACAATAGGCCTCTAAAGAATGTTATGGACATTTTCTCATTTTAGCTCAATTTTCTGATTGCTATACATCATTTTAATTCAAGTTCTTGTTCTATACTACCAAGATCAACAATGTCGATCGTATCAAACTAAAGTCATTTTTACACAAACAAATGATTTGCAGCAGGGGTCCAATTTTCCTGCACTACAAAAAATACATAGTGGACACTTAGGGGTTAATCTGTAAATAAGTGAAAGTTGTTTGCAATGCAAACAATGTTGTACAATAGTAGGTTAGTTTGTTAGGAGAAGCCCAAGTAGGAGAGAGGATTGGGAGGAAGGTCCAAAGCAGGTTCTAATAGTTTTGGTAATAATTTGTGTGTGATTTTCATTAAGGATTAAAGTAGGAAAGAAAAGCTATGCACGATGTAGCGAGAGGCAAGGAAGGGGAGGGTGCGAGGTCCCCCATTCTGGATGGGATCTAGCAAAAGGTGACTCCGTGGATCGATAAGAGGGCCGTTAAACTCACAAGTACATGTTGGTTTAAAATTTAATGAAAATGACAATGTTATGTATATCATATTCATATAATACGTATTTTAGTGTACTAGAATCTTTCTAAAAATTAGGACAAGATCCCCATTACCTGAAAAAGCCATTTTAGTAAAAACACCCACTAAACCTAGTTCAAAGCCACAAGATTTGAGTTCTCAAAAGACAAAGTGGTATTAAAAAGCATTTGAGTTAATAAAGGACATTTCTAATGTACATTTATGAATTTTAGCTTTGAAAATTCACAAAAATTACAATTTTTTTGTAAAGAAACATAATTTGTTTGTCAAAAATTTATAGTTTCCATTCTCCTACAAGGAAAAAATAACCTAAATTTTTTATTTTAAAACTTTATACAACAATTTAAAGTGACGCTTATATAACACTTTAGGTTAGCTCATTTTGCTAGCTTGTAGTTGGCAACCGGATATTGAAAAATGTAACAAAGGTGAACTTTGCAGTCTTGGCAATGTTTGGAAACTAGTTAATTAGCTTTTTTTTTCCAATCAAATTGTTGTCGAATTACAAATTCAAAGGAAATTTGATCGTCTTTTGAAATGATTTTAATCCAATTTTCACATGTAAACTTAGCAAGTAGTACAAGGCATCCTATACAAAGCCCGATACAAAGATGAGTAAGAGCCAAGAATTCTTGTAAATCTTGATTATAGATATTTTGTAAAATTTTATAGATTGTATGAGTTTTCTTTTTAATAGTATATTGAAAAAATCACCATCTTAGTGATTCAAACTAATAAATTCATCATTCTAGAAGACCAACAAACTTACCTTAAACCCATGTTAATACTAAGGTAGTGCGTCCTATTCATGACATGTGACTATTTGTGACACGTACTAAAACCCCCATTTGTGTCATCAATTTACCCCTTCATCGTTGCTTTGAAAAAAATATGGAAATGGTTTGTGAAAATAACACTTTTTAATGGAAAAATGGCAGTTTAGAAATATAAACCAATTTTGGAAGGCCAATGTAGAAAACTATCTACACCATTTTGAATTCAATATATGGTCATTATAAACAAGGGCAATGATCATTATAGGCTACATTTTTACTTAAATATGGGGATCCTGGTGACACTTTTGGAATTTCTTGCATCACCCTTCAAAAATTTATCAAAATAGGAAACCAAATCTACTTTCCAACCTAATTTGAATCATGTCAAACTGAGTTAAACTCCACCGAGGAGAATTTTTCAAAGACAAAGACTTCAATATTGTCCTAGTGTTATAAAATTTACTATTTCGGAAAACAAATGATGTTGTCTCCTCTGAAAAAGTTGCCTTTTTAATTTTAGAATAGAATGTTTAGTTTTAATTAATCATACCAAATTTTAATTTTTAAAAATAAAATTTTAAATTTTGGTAAATCAATACCTTGATACAGGTTGTTTGTTTGTTTTGTTTTGTTTTGTTACGTTAAGATCTTCTAGACCGTACATCCACTGGCTACGTTCTAAATACTGTCAAAATGCTCTCGACGGAGAAGGGTGCACGCAGTTTGTTTTGTTACATTTGGACCTACAGTGTTAAAGTTATGGATTTTTTTAAGTGATTTTCATCAGTATAAATAGAATTAAATTATAAAAAATGGAATATAGAAGTTTTGGATGTAATTCTTGGCATCATCGGAAAGCTCGCAGCGAGTAGGGGTGTACCAAAGTCGTTTCGTAACCTTTGGAGATACAGTGTGAAAGTTATAGATTTTTAATCGAATTTCTTCACCACAAATTGAATTAAATTGTGGATAAATTATTCTTAAAAACAAACACAAAAACACGGGAAACACTAGAACACTAGGAGTGTAGGGAACACGGGGGACATTTGAATCATATGGACCAACAGCATAGGCCATACTAGTATTAAATGATAAATGCTTTTAAATTCATTAAATGAGTGTCTAAAACATTTTTTGAAAGTTTGACTGTACATCATACTTCTCATTTTCTCTTTTGGTCCAAACTTCATCAAAGTTTGTAGAAGTAACATTTTATAACACATCTAGGTTTTTCCCTTACCCCTTTGTTATTTAGGGGTTAAAGAAAAAGTTTTCTTATTTTGGAGTTAACAATTACAAAAGGTCAACTGTACTACAGAAATATTCTACCTTGAAAGAAGTGCCTCCAATTACAATCTACCCTCCATAATATGACACTCCATAATATAACAATATTATTGTTCCAAACAATACACATGTAACAAGCCATTTCAATGACTAATCCATGCTTGCTACCTTGAAGTTAGGGCTTCCCAAACATGTCCTAATAGAGAGGAACACTTTTATGACGAATTGTTTAAATGTACAGTTTTAGGTGTTTGCACTTTATCATAAGTAGGGTGCATTACCTTACACAACTAAAGACCAGAAAATAGTTAATGAACGTTGCATTGTTGGCACTAACTTCAATTGAGCACGATAGTTTAGGATTTCTCTGAAGAATGCAGGCAATTAATTTTTCCTATGGGCATCGAATCAAGGGTGGGTCGAACAGACACTTAATTCACGCTGGCCCCTATTGAGGACTGGAGTTCTTCTTACTACTAGCAAAGGCGTCGCTTCTCACTCAAAGCAATGTCAGAGTTCATTATACACACTTGTCTTACGTGACAAATTGCACTCACCAAGATCTTCAGTGCCTTGATAGTGAGTGCGAGGTGACTACTCTTTTCAAACACTAGCTCAACACAAACACTTGTCTCAAGGGATAGGTAGGGCCGATTGGTTAGTACAACTTTCCTGCCATGATAACTCACTAGCAGCACCAAGCCATGTGTATTACACCACTGCTCAAACGAGCCCAATAAGAATCGAACCCGGATCACATAAATGTGATACAACACCCTTCACCAAGCAACCTAAGAACTCATGACTTGGTGATAACACTACTTCAAACCGTGGTTCATTCCACTCAACCAGCCCACTCAGCCACTACTCAGAGTGGAGGCCAACAGTGTGGATCCTCATGTACAGTGCTTCCAGCTTGTTTTCTCCTGCCAAATCAACTATATGGCTCATGCTTGACACACGCCCAGTTGATTCGCTTGTTCCTCATCCATTCACTTCATCACACATCCGTTTTTTTTTTTGGTTAATATTTCTAAGTTTGCTACATGCTTTCCAATGCATGGGACTCATTTGCTTACTGTTACCCGTGCGGGTAAGGTCGAGCCACCCATAACCGACCACTTAAGGATTTTAGCATATGATATTAAGGTATATAATTTGTTTAGGATTTTTCATCTGTGCAAACATAAGGTTCTTGTTGAATGCAAAAAGTTCCGTGATTTTATTCCCACTATTCAAATAGTTATAATTATTTGAAGTGAAAAGTACTTCAGGACCCAAAACCGATCATATGCTCAAATGTACAAATGAGGTACATCTGTTCTTTCACAATCTAGAAATTAGGCCTGATCGGTTTTGTGTCCTTGGTTGGTAATGGGTGGCTCGACCTTACATTACATTATTAAGGCCCTACACTTTTGATCCCTACTAAAATTTCCAAGATTCTGTACGATGCTCTTGGATACTTTTGGATGCTATTTTCTTCGTGAACATCTTCAGTAACATTTTCTTGTTTCTTTCTTACTAAATTCCCTCATACAGTGCCAAGTGTCCTCTCTCACCATAGTTCCATGGAAAGTTACTATATCTGTAAAATTCAATTGATGCACTGTGACCACAATCTAGTTACAATGAGAAACTGTGTTTATGTGGCAATGACACGGTAGTCCCAAAATACATGAACTACAAATGACATTATCTTATTACTTAGAAAAGTGGATATCAGTGAATTTTTTCCAAAAGGGTGCTCCATTGCACTGCTGTATTATGCTATAGGGTGAGTAACCCTACTATTATAAAATGTCATATACTTTCTGAGTATTTTGTACATCTACACCCTGCCCGGTGTTTTCGTGCATCATGGACGCCCACCTGCTCAGCGTATACTCTTAGAACGAAAGTCTCAGAATACAAATAAACTTCGATCACATGTGTACAAACAGGGATGGAGTCTGTACAATTCATATTTATTTGTTTTTTTCTGCTTATGTACAGACCAGGAACAGAAGTCAAAACAATGTATACATGACCTACTTACCACTGCTAAACAAACTACGAGGCTCCATTTGAGCATCTTGGCTCTTACGGCTTATTCTACAAGATTGCATACCCGAAATTGATTGTCACAGTTTCAGGACCTTGCAAGAACAATCAATCTTATTCACTGATGAGCAGCACTCACACATTCTATTAAATACTGTTTGACATAGTCAGGAGCAAATTAAACTCTGATCTCTGAAAAGAAAACGAAGTTGCAGACCTCACATTATATGTATACACGAGGATTTTGCAGTCAATCCAATATGAACACTAGCTGCTAATCCTAAATCTTCACTCCCGAAAACCCGTTAGAGAATTCCTTCACGGTTGCTGACTGAGAGGAATTCAAGTACTGCTGAATTACAACAAACTTTTCTTGAATCCTCTGTACCTGTCAAACAGTGTAAGACCGTCATGAGTTCAGAACCGTGTTCATAGGGTTACAAAATCATATGAGATTTGATAACACCTTCCACATGGAATGAAAGAGGGCAATTACATTAGAGACTGAGAGAAGGAATTACCATACCTGACGGATTTGTATGGCATTGGAACACCATCCACAGCCACAAATGCTCCTCCATGAACAAGCTCATCTTCGAGTGACTTTTCCTGCAGATCTCACTTTTGGCAGCAACCAAATCGTGTACCTCCAAGACATGAATAGGAAGTCGTCAACATCGTGTACACCAAGAAAAATCTAGCAATTCCACAAACATAACAAAAGTTTCTCACACATATGTTGCGCTTCCAGATTTCTATAAACATAAATGGCAAAAGAAAAAAAAACAACTAATCCTCACAACGCTCATAGACAAGCACAGTTACATACCTTGTAGACAACGAATAACCTGAAGCATGCATTGTTCTATCGAAACATGCATTGTTCTATCCTGCCATAGCGCATCCATGAAGCCGACGAGGATATCACTGTGAACGTTACTAAGAAACTGCGTAATAGTACCGAAGAGTGAGGCTCACTTACCACTCATGTGAACTGTAGCATCCACTGTTCCACGCCATAAGTGACACAACTGTGAAAAATAATAATTTAACTCCATCAATTCAGAGGATACCATAATATAATCATTCAACCACCCTTTAACCCTTCAGTGTCCAGGGTGTCATGGAGAAACCACATTTCTTTGGTTGATATTTCTGAAAAACATTCTCTGATGAAATTAAGGATACTATTAATAGTATTGAACTATATAAATGTAAACAGAGCTTACAGAAATAAGTGTGTGTTAAATCTTGGTAAGATCGGACCATTGGATTGGAAGATCATAGTATGTCTTTGAACTGTGTAATGCACACTTCAAAATGATATTATGGAGGGTGTGTGACTTCAAAGTTAAATTCGATTTGAATTCAATTTGAAAAAATGAAAGTGAAGATGTTCAACAATGACCTCTGTCAACAGCTCCCCATTGCAAGCTTTCATGTCAACAACGGACTCACACATAATTATTGTGAATTTTATAAAAGACATAAACTTATCCATATATGGTTGAGAAAATACTGTATATGTCAAAATATGAATGGAGTTGGCACATTCATCCAGATTGGAACACATTTATCTGCAAAGTCAAAACTCACACAACTGAACTTCATAAACCGGACTGCGATGGTTCACAGATTTAACAACATTCAGGGCACTACAGGATTGAAGAACTAAATATCAGAGAGAGGGAACACGTTAATCCTGCAAATGTTTACCGCCATTATTATATGAAATCTTTCAATTAGTAGTTGTCAAAGAATTCTATCCGCTGAACGATATTTCCGGGAAGGCAACGTTCGGCAGGGACTGCAAGGCATGCTCCACAAGCCCATACTCATACAATATTAGAATTCAAGCACAGACAAACCTTGCAGACAATAAAGTCCCGGAATATACGGCCTCTCTCTTTCAGTTTCGCAGCGTCAAGGTTGCTGCAGAAAATAAAATGAGAAACTCATCTCTAAGGCAAATCAAAACATTTATAAAATAGTCAGATATTAACCATGTACTCTCAACACGCATCAAGACTCGCAAGCCAGAACACTAAACACGTCACATTCAGTTCTGCGACCGACATCACTCAACCCGTCCCCTCGAGTTCTGTGACATAAAGTACATTTGAAGGACAGAAGGTTGGCGACTGTTATGAACCACTACCCACTAGAAGGAAATGTGTCGTTTTTCACTTACTATAAATGAAAAAGAAATGAAACGGCGCCAGGCACATGGGCTGTGTTAGTGCTGATGAGTAGTTTTGGTCACAAGAAGACAGAAACGTAAGTATAATATTCGGGTACTATTCACTGTTCCCACAAAATGAGGAATGAAAAACAACAGGTTTGCTACTAGTGACAGTACAGTTGATTATGGTCATTACTAGGCATCTTCATCACACTAGACGGTAATTGTGCTTAAATCTAAAATGTAGAAGAGAACATGCATCCTACACGGCCTCCAAGAAGAACCTTGCTTTAGGAAATTCAGTATGAAGTAAATCATCAGATCTCTATGGCGAAATTGAGAAAATACCCGATGTCCTGTACAATATGATAAAGTTCGACTGCGGCAGTCCGAGGCTCTCTATCCAGGAGTGAAACAATAATCGGCACGATCTCCATGTACCTATACACACATACAATAAAACCCATGCTTAAAAAGGGGCGAGACTCCATTGTCTGAAAAGTCCTTCGCTGACATGCTATTATTGTGTGGTCTATCTTGATTGCATTGTTAACCAATGGAAAAGGCCAATCATTGACCTCGACACAGGTGTACTGGTTCTTCATTTCCCTACTTAACACACCAGATTCTTCCAACACCCGTTATAAAACACACTGGCACTCTATACACAGAAATGCGAGACGATGATCAATAGCTTCAGAATCATGCACACCATTCATGTCCCTTTCCCGACACAACTCTGTCATGCTGCTATTTACACTATGACACGGGAGTTAATTCAATATGCACATCTTCGACACGTTCATGGAGTACGTGCAAAGCCTAGGTAACACATTCAAAATACTGACGACCAGTTCGGGAAGAGAATTCCCTGAAGAGAGAAGCTACACTCCGCTTCAGGAAAAAGGTGCAAACAATCAAGATTCACCTCAACCAGCCACTGCACCTGTCAACACCTTCTGATTCATAATACGACTAGAATAACTTCATCACCAGAGCTTGAGATTGATGGAGTCAGGCACCGAGTCTGAACGCATATAGTATCAACTAACGAGATCAAAATATTCTGATTCACTTCCCAGCATTCTCCAGCGGCTACCTTGCGCACTGTCAGGACATACGTGTGATAATTACAATGATCACCTGCATATTTGTTTTCCATGTGCGACGCTAAACTTTAGTCCATAATACCCACACATGTGCAAATCATATCCACATTGCAAGCTCGTCAACACGGACATCAAAATGCCGCAATCATACATCATCACCAGCTTACCTTCGCAGTACGTGTACCCGACACCGTCAAACTGTACACCCGATACATGAACGTGGACACTGACATACCCGTCCACAAAACATATCCTGCAAAAAACACAACATCTGCACAAATTACTCACCCTCTGTGACACGCCAAACCACGCACGACCATCGGGTTCTACCTTCATTGCCACCAGAAACACCAATGTCACTTGAACCATACATGATCATCCATCCCCAAAAATGACCTCACCACGCACAGTACGAGAATTCGCAGTAATGACCAACACTCAACGTTTTAGGCATTCACTGCAACATGGATCACCACATTCAACCATCCACTCAACTACCTGGGCGCAATCAGGTTGCCACTGCTCCAGCACCCTCCGTTAGCCACGGAATAACCACGGACCGTTCTCAATGCACAACAGGACATAGTTCCAGGAATGCTCATAAGAACTTCATTGCAGATTCTAAATGCTCCAACCAGGGTCACTCAACTCATTTCGGTTGTGGCATCTTCAATTTGCCGCTTCTTCATGTGCATTGTCTTCGTATTCTTCATATTCGTCGTCTGCATCTTCGTATTCTTCAACTTCGTCCTCTTCCATGCCTCCTACAAACACGTTTTCTTCATCGTCAACAAAGTCAAGATCGGTGTATTGTTGAGGCGCATTCTCGGGCTCCATGTTCGCTTCCAACATTTGAATGTCAGCAAATTGGACCTCTTCGCCAACTCCCAGACCTGTAGTGGTAGGTATTGCACCTTCACGCTGGTCTTCTCCCTCGTACCGTGCAGGTGCATTTCTCCCTGCTGCGCCGAGTGTGAAATCTGGAACGCCAGCTTCTACCCTTCTTGATCGTTGCTCTTTTTGTAGGACAACTTTCCATGCACGATCTACCAAGTTCGGTGCAAAAAAAACCTGTACTGAAAACACTTTAGTACATTCCCTGTACACGTATTTACAAGTTGATTATTTGATGTCAAACGGGTATTCTATATGAACTAGTTGCGAATAAATACCAGAAACATGCATACCTGAGAAGCATGGGCAGGCATTATGTAAGGATCTGGTGATTCTTCCTTCAAGGCGTTGCGCTTTATTAACCAAAACCCATGCTCATCTACGCTCATGGTAGGTCGTCCTACCATATTCGGCAGCGTCCATGCACACTTCATAACATTGAACCTAATAGATCCATACGTCACCTGGATGATGTTCCTCAGCACCCCTACAAATTTTAGATCAGCCTGCACTGGGTTCCTGTCCCGAGCGGATGATCTGCATGTCGTCGAGGCTATGGATGCTACGCCAGAATCGTACGACAAATGTCTGTTACCATGCAACAAACTTTCACATCGGTAGTGATTGCTACAAGCAAACATCGCCGGATACTCTCTTGCATTCCTTGACGGGAGTTCAGAAAGCAATATAGCATCAATTGGCACATTCTGTCCTTCTCGACGACGTTCCTCTACTTCAAGTTGAAGCCATACAGAGAACTTCATGAATGGCGCACTACGGTTTTCAGCCAAGCTCTCATGAGTATGCTTCAAGTTCAAATACTCACTCCACAAATTAAACGCCTTGTTAACCCGTATTCAAAAACTACTCCATCCAACTATACAAGCAACATAATTGGGCTCAAAGAGAGTACGAGGTGGTTCTGTTATCATTACCTATGAAAGTTAGCCGTTGCTTCTGCGTTCTCAATTATAAAATCATGTATGTGGCATTGTTCACTATAAGACAGAGTGCGTGGAGTCGCTTTTCCCTCTACAACTTCACCCCCGTCTCTCTCATCCTCATCCATGTCCCAAATTCTTCGGTTCTGAGATTTGAGGACAAGGTGCTCCGTGATAAATCCCAAGGCTTCGGAGTACATATGGCCGTTGGCGATACATGCTTCAGGTCTAGCTCGATTCCGAACGTACCCCTTAAGTCCAAATAAGTACCTCTCGATGCCATAACACCATCGTGCTTGCACAGGCCCACACCATCGCAGTTGGAATGGTAGATGAACAACCAAACGAGGCATTGAGTCGAAAAATGCGGGAGGAAAGTACATTTCCAAGAGACACACTGTTTCTGTTGTGTAATTATCAAGGTCATCCATGTCGTTACAGTCCACGACTTTTGCACATAACCTTTGGAATACGTGTCCTAGTCGAATAATGGCATTCCTGGGTCCTGGCTGCAGAAAACTTCTGATGCAGGCTGGGATGATCTGTTGGAGAAGAACGTGGTGGTCGTGGCTCTTCAATCCATGCAACTTATTTTGCCCAATGTATTTTGATAACGAGGAACTTAAATAGCCTTTTGGTGTCTGAATCGTAGATACTGCCTGTCGAAATGCAACACCCTCATCCCGCTTCAATGAATATGGCGCATGAGGCTTCAGGTATGTTGAACTAGTACCTTGTCTACGCAGATGCAAATGATCCATCCAACCAATCTCCTGCATGTCATGTCGCACTGCCAAAGTGTCCCGGTCTCCAAATAAATACCCCATTAGGCTTGCACACACATTGCGTTCAATGTGCATGACATCCAATGTATGCCTGATAGGTAAATCCTACATAAAAATAATACAAATTGCATTCATTTTAGTTTATTTGGCATATTTTCCTTTATTTTTTGTTGATATTGGTTTTCAGAAATAACAAATCAGTCATAAAAACTTCTAGAAATAGTCTGGATTAAATTGTGCATTATGAAAAACCCACAAGCTCTGAAATGACACAATATTCTAAATATTACGATATTCTTTGCAAATCATATAAACAAAATCATTATTTAAATCATGGTGCCTTAATTAGTCAGATTAGATAGATAGATAGAAACTTCGGACCTCTTTGTAGGCCAACATGCATAAAGTGTCCGTTCGTAATGTCAATGATCCAGTGCCCACCGGATAAAGGAACATTGGAACAAAACTACTCTCCCCTTTCGGGAATGGACACTTTAGAAATTAGTCAGATAACTTATACATGGACAACAAACTCTCCAAAAGAAAGAAACTCTTCATACTGCTATTTCTACTCTGGCAACAATATTGCAACTTTAGCACAATTATATGTATTATTCTTAAGATTGACCTTATTGCAGAATAGGTTTTCAATCATTGAACAATATAAACTTCAGAACTCACAAACAGAATTCCAATAATATTGTGAAATAATAAAGAAAATTTTCATAGTAGCGCGATGCATTCTCTCAATTTAAATGCATAACAACACTGCAAAAACAAATAAAAAAGGCTACATCACTTGCAACACACCTTCCAATATGGCAGCCTAAACAACACTGACACGCGTTTGATTCCATGCCTATGCACAGGGTCATTGGGTGAATTACGAGTTCCACCATCCTTTAGAGATGCCTCACACTCTGCACCCCATTCAATCACTTCGGCACTCGTGATAAGCGGAGGCGGCGGATTATGATCCACGCCACCTCTGAAGTGCTCACAGTCGTAGCACATATCATGGTCAAGTGCCAACATCCGACGATGTTGATTGTCCATAACATTCTTAGACAACGACCTCGACTGCCTGGAGATTGTATAAGGGCCGCAAATGGGGCATCCTTTGAAACCTTTAGTGGTACACCCGGCCATCATACCATATGCTTGTAGATCATGGATAGTCCATATAACCATTGCCCTCATTATAAAATGACTTTCATTTCTCCATCTCCCTGCGTCCCTACACATTACTCCGTCCATCCATAACTTGTAGAGTTCATCTACCAATGGCTCCAGAAACACATCAAAATTGTCGGAAGTAACGGATTTCTTGCTTGGTATGATCATGGCAAGCAATATGAAGTATCGTTTGGTTGTCATCCAAGGAGCCACGTTATAGTTTAGAAGGCATACCGGCCAAGTTGAGTGAACGCTTCTCTTTTTAGAAAACGGATTCATACCGTCTGCAGCTATAGCGAGTCGTACATTTCGAGCATCTTTTGCAAAATCCGGGTAACGCTCGTTGATGAATCTCCATTGAGGACTATCTGCAGGTCCACGCATTAGATTATCCCTAATTTGTGGTCTATCATGCCAGGTCATTGCTACCGCTTGCATTGGACTTCGAAACATCCTTGCCAGCCTTTCAGTAATAGGAAAGTAGCGTAGTACTTTTTCAGCAACCCAACTATTGCCCTGCAATCTCCTTCGCATGCTGTCACAATTTGGGCACAGTTGTTTGTCCTTGTAAGGCCCCCTGAAAAGGACACAATTGTTGGGGCATACGTCAATTGTTTCATACTCTATTCCCAAATTTTTCAGGTGAGAATGAGCCTCATAACTAGAATCAGGAAGCGAGTTTGGCTGCTGCAGTATCACTCGGTGTAGTAGAGCAAACATCTCTGAGATAAGTAGCGCAGAGGAACCGTGAGTCTTCAGTAAATTCAGAATCAAGATTGTCGCTGTTAACCTGGAGATCGTCGAACCTTCAAAGAGTGGGACGCGTCCTGCCTCGTTCAGTCGCTCGAACTCTGCATGTGTAGACGCATCAAACTTGTCAGGATCTCCCCACGGCATATTGCCTTCAGCATCAAGGAATTCGTCAACATCGTCTTCATCATCGCTGTTGCCTTGCTGGTCTCCAATAGTGACATTGTTTTGGGCCCGGGCTTCCTCAGCTGCTACGACATCCGCTCGCATAGTATCCCACATGTCGAAAGTGTCATGAAGTACAGCCTCAACATGGAAATAGGGATCCTCATCATTATTGCAATCGTTCACCACAGAGCGTGCAATCTCGCTGTATTTGCGTTCTATATACTCGTCCCATTCATCGTCTGATTCATCTGCCTCATAACCCTGACAATCAGATGCAATATGTAAGTAGAGTGCTTTTGAGTGCATTTACAAATTATATTCACTACTAATACTCCATCGCTCCATTTAACCCTATTATGCCACTAGCTTGACCCGTGCCGGCCACCGGCACATAAAATATCTCAAAATGTCAAAAAAAAACTCAATGTATTTATAATAGTCATTTTTCCCCAAAGATCAACATTGAGGTTTAAAATTGGTATTTTGAATATCTTTTAAAATGATCTTTGAAATAACCTTTGAAATCATTTATTAAGAAGATATTTAACCTTTGAAATAACCTCGCAGGTTCCACTCCGGAACTTAGTCAAATAACCACTTATTCCATGTGTAAAATGTCATGCGCGGACATACACACAAAAAACACCCTTCTTCCTTATTATATAGATAGAGAAAAAATGGTACATAAGAGACTCAAATAGTGAATCGATAAGGTTACCTCCGATGATCCTCGCAGCCAATCGTGATATTTAAACCAACCAATGTGTTTCTTCACAGTTTTCAATGAGAACTTTGAACCTAGTTGACGCCTGCAAATGGTGCATGGACACGGAATCTTGTCCTTGGAGTTGGCTATGGCCCTGCTAGTCTCACGCACTAATAGCTTTTTGTCTCTTGTTTTGATCCTACCCAAGTGGTCGATTGGGAGGTGCCCCTGTTTAACAGGCATCTGCTAGACAATTATAAGAAACACACATCGTAAACACATATTATTGTTTTAGGGTTTGTAGCGAGGTATAACACAAATTTGGAAATAAGAACATACCTTCGGAGTACAAACAAAACGTAAACCTGCAAACACGTATAGTTCATTGTTGCAAAATTTCAAAGCTCCAACGTAGCAAAATCCTAGGGTATATAGAACGTATTTGAAAGCAACTACTTAAAGTCTATAGAATTTGAAATTGTTTGACTTGCAACTCTTTCGAACAAAAGTTGTACGCTACAAATGGAGGTAATGCAAGTGCTTCACCTTGTGACGCTGTTGGTGAATACTGTTGCTCCCGAATTGTGAGACACAAAGGTAATCTAATTACCAGCCGATTGCCACCAATGAAAATATAGTACACTCAAGTTGTTTCTTCCAACAATTGTTGCGGCCTACCTTCTATAATTCAATTCACTTACTGGAGAGGTATGGGAGTCAAAGAAGGAGTTATTGCGAGAAACAGGAAAGCAGGTTGTTCAACAACTAGCTGAAGCTACTGCTGCATTTGCCCCTTCTCCAGAGCTCACTGAGAGCACTGTCCCTGCTGAAGCTGTCTCGCTTTGTGCTATTCAGGTCCTTTCTCGCTTCTGCATATGAATTCATCTATTTGCATCTTTGAGATCTTACCCTGAACTGAGAACTTGGAGAATGCAAGGCTGATTGAAAAGACTTTGACTTAGCTGTCCTTTCGCTCTGGTTTCTTCGAGACTACTAATCTATGATGGATAACCTATATTATGATCGACCTACACACAGAGGGTTTTGATTCCCCATTTTCTGTAATAGACGTATCAAATTCACATAATTCTTTCAAAAAATTAGGATAAAAATTGACACTGTGGGAACCTACCCAAGATGATAGTTAAACTACTTGAGATGATAGTCTTGTTGTCACTACATGTTGAACTTGCTTTGTGATCATGAGGTTGCGCTTGTTCTGGACAGGTTTGCCACCCTCCTATCTACGTATGGTACAAGCACCTGCAGCAACAAACGAAAAATTCTTCAAGAACGTCGGGTTTCCACAAACACACAAATCCACTACTTCAAATCCTAGCAATTTCAACTAGTGTATTAGGCCATTTCTTAGTTGTTTTGAGTCTCCCCTCAATTTAGCAGTTCTTTCTTTTACGTATAGTACTCATCCAATTGCAATAACTTTATAGCTGCATTGTTCAATGACATGAACCCTTTAGTGCCCAGGTTACTGCCAGGTTACTGTAGCTTTAATTCACGGAAATGCAGACGTTTTCTGGGGAGACGTTTTTTTTACTACCACAAAGACGACCTCCAGCATCCACAAAAAATGAAGTCCAAAATCCTAGTATGTGCATGGTTAGGTTTAAAATTGAAAGCTTGTAGCACAGACAATGTAGAATCACTAGAAATTTGCAAGCTTGGAGAACGATGAAAACGACTACCGACTTGGAACCATCACTACATGAATTGTGCCATAACTCACCTTGTCAGAAACAAAAACCAAGCTTTTGTGCACAAAGTCTCACATGCAAACAACAAAACAATAAAGAGGAAGGCTTCGAAGCCCACCTTGCCATGGCCGTAATTGAGAACAGATTGATTCTTGTGTTCCCAACATCGCAGAGAACAAGAGAGCACATCCATCCATATCACTACCTCCCTGTCCTCCAAGAGATCACTCTCTTACTCACTAACTCACGAAGCATGAAAATTGTGAAGTACTAAAAACTCACTCCGACAATAAGAAGCAAAGTACACACACAGTAAGAGTACATAAGAGTTGGAGGTCCTGAAAGCAGGGTTTTTTTGTTTTTAGGGAGAGACGAAGTTCTTCAGAGTACGTTCCCGTGATTCTGTCGTGTTCCTTTCGAGGTCCCTCTGTTCCCGACGATAAAGCGGGCGGGCAGGCTTTCGGTGGTCCTCAGTTGTGGAACACCTTGCTATTTACGAATTTCACCCTAGTACTAAGGATTTACTCAACTAGCGATTGATTCTCATACCAAGTAACGGAAAAGAATCAACATAATAATTTACCTGCAATGAAAGACGTATCTCCTCGTCCAATGCATTAAGGTAACGGGTTCTATTTCCGACTGAATTTCAGATTTGCATACTTAGACTTGTGAAAGAATTTTTTTATAATTTTTGGATGCTCTGCAAAGCTATTGCAAAGGCATTCCCAAAAAAAAAAACATTTTTTGAGCATTTCTACAATTTTCTATGATTTTTTAAGTTTGAAAGTTTAGGGTGACCATTAACCGCTCATAGAGTCATGGTTTTCATGAGAGGTTGGATTCTGAAAATAGAGTGCTTCTACACCAATCAGAAGCTCTTGATTATTCCAAGCATGGACGAAATTAGAACACTCTTGTATTGAGGTAATTGATGCAACGTAGTATTGCTAGAAGCCAAAGACGTACGGGTGCTAAATAATGGTGTGTGCGAGGAGGGGTTAGGCATGGGCTGATCTCTAGAGTGTCCTTGTGATGAGTTATCCCATATGGTTTGTCCATGGTGACCTCCTAGTGTACACTACTTAAGGTGGAAGGCCTTTGAGTAAAGATCATCTCTTTCTACGCATTCCTTGTGTTTGTGTGTGTGCCTTGTGCAATCTTCTCTACCTTCAATAGGTTATGGGCCCACTCATGTGTGTTTCATGAGTATTAGATTGCATTTGTGCAAGTATTTTGAGGTCGGTGCGCAACGGGCGGTTTTGGAGCATTGTTGGAGGTTTTGGAGCTTGTTGGAGCGTTGGTGTTTCTTGGAGGTGTGCATGGGCTGAAGTTACATGTTGGAGCACTCTCTTTGGTCAATTTCTTCCCTTGATCTCCTTCTTTTCTTTCTTCTATCTCTTCGTTGCGAGTGGAACTTCGTTTGGTTCAATTGTGAGCATTTGAGTAAATGCAAGTGATTTGTGAGGTGTGAAGGCTCTCGTGGAGGGTCTACCATCTGATCCTAGTGATTAGACACTTGCTTTGAGGTGTTGCATGTGTTTCATGCTCTTGGGGTGCTCAAATTTTCATTTGGAGCTAGTTTGTGCACAAAGGTGCGGTTTTGAGCAATTTCAATGCGATTGGGGTTTTGAGGGACTTGTGTGAGTTCATGTGCATTGAGTGAGTGCTCTTGAGGGACACAAAGGTGTCATTGACGTGCATTGAGTGTTTGGGGACACTAAGGCGTCGTATTGAAGCATTTGGAGTTGTTTTGAGCTCCATTGAGTGATTTGAGGGGTTTTGGGGAGCCTCTTTGCATTTTTGGGTGAGGGTTCTCATATTTGAGTGTTGGGAGGCGTGTGTGGAGCACAAAAGTGCTGATCTAGTGTTTGGGGTTGTTTTAAACCCATTGGGTGCACAAAGGTGCAATATCAAAGCAAAAAAATCACAAAAACAAAGTTGTGTGTTTGAGTTTGAGGTTTCATTTGTGTGGGGAGGCATACGTAAGTGAGGATCATGGCATCTTTTGAGGGTGAGGGTCCCAAGGTCGTGGACAAGTTCGATGGGGTGAATTTCCACTTGTGGAAGTTCAAAATGGAGATGGTGATGGCCGAGAAGGAGTTGTGGGAGATTGTCGAGGGTAGTGAGGAACCTCCTTTCTCTTCTACGGATCCTAGGATCATGCAAGCGTACACGAGGAGGGAGAAGAAGGCATTTGCCATTTTGGCACTCAACCTCGCGGATTCGCAACTTGCGCACATTCGTTCGTGCAAGACACCCGCAGAAGCATGGTCCAAGCTTTGCAACATTCACGAAGCAAAAACATTGGCCAACATTTTGTTTTTGAGGCGCAAGTTCTTCACCATCAAGATGGGCGAAGAAGATGACATGTTGGCGCACATCAACAAGGTCAAGGCTCTCGCGGATCAACTCAACAGTTGCGACGTGTCCATTACGGATGGTGACATCGTGATGACACTTTTGGAGAGCCTTCCATCATCATACGAGTACCTCATCGTGGCGATGGAGTCAAGACCCATTACGGAGCTCACATTGGACTATGTGACCTCACGGTTGTTGCACGAGCTTTCGCGGCGAAAGGAGAACGAGTCTCGAGAAGATGGAGCGGCACTCGTGGCGAAGCAATTCAAGAATGGAGGCGGTGGGAGCTCAAGCGACAAGGTGTGCTTCTATTGTGGTAAGAAGGGCCACATTGCCAAATTTTGCTTCAAACGCAAGAGGGATGAGAAAGGGGAGAGTGCAAACAACACTAAAACTCGTGACGATGATGAGTACGCATTTACGGCTAGATATGAGACAAGCATGAGCGATGGCATCGAGGGTGATGCAAGCATGAGTGATGGTATCGAGGGTGATGCAAACATGAGTGATTGGATTGAGGTTGGTGATGAGTATGCAAACATGGCAAGCAATGTATCGTGCAATGGTAGTACGAGTGATTGGATTGTTGATTCGAGGGCTACAAGCCACATGTCACCACATAAAACTTGTTTTCATTCGTATGCTCTCATTAATCCAAGGAGAGTGATTTTGGGAGATGATACGGTGCTTGAGGCCGTTGGCAAAGGCCAAATTGTTGTAGACACCGAGGTGAGGGGTCGTGTGAAGACAATCACTATCAAAGATGTCCTCCACGTTCCCAAACTAACGGCAAATTTACTATCGGTGAGGCAACTAGTGGCAAAGCACTTGAGAGTAGAGTTTAGTGATAAAGGGTGTTATGTGTTGTCACCGAGTCGAGATGAGGTGGCCATCATTGAAGAACACGAGGGCTTGTACCACATCAAGTTCTCCAAGGTGCATTCGAAGGAATCGGCGGCATTGGCGCATTCAAACTTGAAGGACGACAAGTTGGCGTTGTGGCATCGTCGACTTGGCCATTTGAACATCAAGAGTGTGAAGACACTACGCGGCATGGTAAGCGGTATGGATCTTCATCAATTGAAAGTGGATGCTTCTACATTCACGTGTGAAGGTTGCATTGAAGGCAAGCAACAACGGTTGCCATTTGCGGGTGAAGGGGCGACACGGGCCACAAAAGTTTTGGAGATCGTGCATTCGGATGTGTGTGGCCCCATGAAGACCACATCGATGGGAGGTTGCAAGTACTTTGTGACCTTCATCGATGATTTTTCAAGGAAGATATGGCTCTACCCTATCAAAGCCAAGAGTGAGTGCTTTGAGAAGTTCAAGGAGTTCAAGACATTGGTGGAGAACCAATCCGAGTTGAAGATCAAGGTGTTTCGGTCGGACAATGGCGGCGAGTACATGTCCAAGAAATTTGACGAGCTTTTGAAGAATGAAGGCATCGCACGCCAAACTTCGGCCCCGTACACGCCTCAACAAAATGGAGTTGCGGAGCGCGCAAATCGCACCATTGTAGAGATGGCGAGGAGCATGTTGCACGCTCAAAACTTGAAGTTGGACCTTTGGGCGGAAGCGGTGGTGAATGCGGTATACACACGCAATCGGTGTCCAACAAGCGCGGTTGAAGGCATGACGCCGGAGCAAGCGTGGAGTGGGAGGCAACCATGTGTTGCACACATGCGCATCTTCGGATGCATTGCATATGCGAAGGTTCCCGACGAACGGAGGACGAAACTCGAGGCTAAGGCCTTGAAATGTGTGTTTCTTGGGTATTGTGAAGGTACCAAGGCGTATAGACTCATGTCGGTGGACACGAGGAAGATCATTCGGTCACGTGATGTGACATTTTGTGAGGAGTCTACGATGGAGGCTCCTTTGGAGGTTGGTCCAAGTGGGAGTAGTGGAGACGTTTTGGTGGACACACCCTCCAAGTCTCCTAGTGTTGTTGATGTAGGTGATGATGACGGTGATGACGAAGATGGCGACACGGAGGTTGTTGAAGCGCCATCGAGCTCAAAGGCCAAGAATGGCGCAAAGGGCACGCAAGAGGAGCAAGTTTCTTCAAGCGAGCGGCGGTACCCCGAGAGATCGCGCAAGCCACCTGGAGAATGGTGGAAGAACTACATCTTCCCTCAAGTGGAGGACGAGCATGCGAATGTGGCATTATCGGATGGTCCATTGACCATTCGAGAAGCCATGCAAGGTGAGGATGCGGTCAAGTGGGAGCGCGCCATGCAAGAGGAGTACGACTCTCTAATTGCTAACGGTACGTGGCAATTAACTCCCATTCCAAAGGATCGCAACCCCATTGGTTGCAAATGGGTGTTTCGGACAAAGAGGGATGTTTCGGGTATTGTTGTGCGTCACAAGGCAAGATTAGTAACCAAGGGGTTCGCGCAAGTGCATGGGGTGGACTTTCACGAGACATTTGCTCCCGTGGCCAAGTTCACCACCATTCGATGCATTATTGCCATTGGAGCGGCCTTGGACTTGGAGATGCATCAAATGGATGTGAAGACCGCATTTTTGAATGGCGATTTGGAGGAAGATATCTACATGGTGCAACCCGAGGGCTTTGTACAACAAGGTAAAGAGCACCTTGTTTGTAAGTTGCAAAAATCATTGTATGGGTTGAAACAATCTCCAAGAGCGTGGTACCAAAAGATTGACACGTTCTTGGTTGCACACGGGTTTACTAGGAGCATTGCGGATCATAGTCTCTACTTCATGCAAGAGGGACAATATGTGGTGATTGTGATCATATATGTTGATGATATGATCATTCTTGCAAGCCTCATGAGTTTAATGAATGCATTAAAAGGCATGCTTGAGAGAGAGTACGAGATGAGTGATCTTGGAGAATTGCACTTTTGTCTTGGTGTTGAGTTTGTGCGTGATAGGGCTACACGCACTATCACCATGAGTCAAGGCAAGTATGTGATGGACGTGCTCAAGAGATTCGGGATGGAGGATTGTAAGCCCGTGGCAACACCATTGGATGCAAACTCCAAGCTCGTCAAGCTTTCGGAGGAGGAGTATGCGATGGAGGCTAAATCGATGGCGGAGGTTCCATACAAGCAAGCGGTGGGGTCGTTGATGTATGCGATGATTGCGACACGGCCCGACCTTGCGTATCCAATTAGCGTGGTGAGTCAACACATGGCGAGACCGGGCTCGATGCATTGGATGACGGTCAAGAGGATCATGCGTTATTTGAGGGGCACAAGCAATGTGAAGTTGTGTCTTGGAGGCAAAGACATTGTGTTGAGCGGCTATTGCGACGCCGACTACGCGGGAGACACGAGCGATCGAAGATCGACAACGGGCTACATGTTCAAGGTCGGATCGGGAGCGGTGTCGTGGAATAGCAAGCGGCAACAAACCACGGCGACATCAACGGTGGAGGCCGAGTACATGGCTACGAGCCATGCCACGAAGGAGGCCATTTGGTTGAGGCAACTAATAGTGGATGTGGGTTGCACACAAGGTGAGGCTACAACGATTATGTGTGACAACCAAGGGTGCATTTCACTTGCAAAGAACCCTACACATCATTCACGCACGAAGCACATTGATGTGCAATACCTTTTCATTCGGGAGAAGTTGGAATTGGGAGTTATACATTTGGAGTATTGCCCAACGGAGCACATGGTGGCGGATGTGCTCACAAAGGGTCTTTGTAGAGACCGACACCAACAATTAGTAATAGCATTTGGACTTGGAGGCTTTGGCTCTACGCAAAGTGGGAGTATTGAGGTAATTGATGCAACGTAGTATTGCTAGAAGCCAAAGACGTACGGGTGCTAAATAATGGTGTGTGCGAGGAGGGGTTAGGCATGGGCTGATCTCTAGAGTGTCCTTGTGATGAGTTATCCCATATGGTTTGTCCATGGTGACCTCCTAGTGTACACTACTTAAGGTGGAAGGCCTTTGAGTAAAGATCATCTCTTTCTACGCATTCCTTGTGTTTGTGTGTGTGCCTTGTGCAATCTTCTCTACCTTCAATATCTTGGACACTATCAAAAACCATGCTGGCTGGTTTCTGACACCCATCCTCCAACTAGTAGGGGTCGGAAATAGAACCCAGTCGGAAATAGAACCCGTTACCTTACTTCCCCCAAGCACCAAGTCCAACCTCTCACTGTACTCAAGGCATCTAAAATTCAAGCATATAAAGTCCAACTTCTCACTGTACTCACCCCGACTGTAAAGCCCCTAATGCAAGCATTGTTCATTCATGGGCCCCATTTTCTGAAATTTCCATATTCGGCAAGCTAGGGTCTGTTTTTGGCAAAACAAATTGCAAAATTGGTGACTACAGCCCAAATTTGATTAAACCTCTTAGGCGCCTACGTCCACATAGTGTATGACGAACAGATTCGAACTGTTCAAATTCCATCCGCATTGGACAATTTTCATCCACCAAAATTTCTCATTGTTCTTGTGCAAGTTGACTATCCTTTGTACAGTTTAGATCTTCAACATAGGTTATTATGATTTTTTGAAAAACATCACAAGTGGTTTATATCAAGTTTCATTCTTGTGAGACCTTGAAGATGATTTTCCAAAATAAGTATAATCAAATAATGGAAACCATACCATCTTGTAGTGCATGTTATTCCAATTTTCTTATAATTTTTTTTTAAATCCGCTAATTCGTGATTTTTAATTGAATTTCAAGAGAAAAACTTGCAAATTTAATTTCAAAATATTAAATATATATATATATATATATGATACATCCAACCATACAGATGTGATCTTCACATTGACATTTACAAATTTGCTTTGTATATGAACTCCATTTTTGGTTTTCATCAAACATTTTATAACGAATCTTTGAAAACAGTCTTGAACTGTGACGTTAAAGGATTAAAGGGACCCTCTTGGGAATTTTAAATCCTCAGAGGAAGGGGTTATTTTTTCCTACACATTCAAAATAGAAGGCAGTTTTTGTCCTCGTGCATTAAGGTACAGGTACCTAAAACCACCACATCCCCCAAAACCACCACACCCCACCAACCAGGAGGAGATCTAAAAGCGTATTGTCAGTCCAGATTTGGAGGACTAATTTGCTTACTGGTCACCTTGCTAGTGGGTGAAATCTGACAATCATAGAATACAGTTTTGGGTTTGATGGTGAGCAAAATTTAGGATCAACATTGTTGCTCATAGGAGATTCAGAGTTAGAAATGGGTCATACATTACTTTGCACTTTGAGATTTTCTATAAAATTGAGAATTGCAAATTTCATGATGCAAATTTTTGCTTTCATCATGAAATCCTATTTTGAAGACTAGAATATTTTTGGGTGAATTTTTGAATTGCTAAATATAGGTCAGATTGCTGAAGTTGGTGGTTTTAGGTACCTCAACCTTAACATCTGGGGGGATTTAGAGAAATTCCTGTACTCAAGGCATCTAAAATTAAACCATAATAGGACAACAGTCTCTACTTTCAGTAGTCACCTCACAAGGGTGGTTCAGTTGAATGTAAATTACTAGGGTTTGAAGTAGTGATCCTCTTCCCAAGATTCACCAGGACCTTTACAATAGTTAATATTTCTCTCTTTTATTACTGGTATTTTGACCTCATTGCAAGCACAAGTAATTGAGCATAATGAAGCATCAAACAGTACCAATTTCATGACAAAGTCTACAACAACTTATTATAAAGATGATTTATCTTTTTATTAATGATTTAACCTTTTCAATATAGGAGTGACTTGAACCTCCTCACAAGCCCACATTTGTACAATGCTAACTTCTAAGAGCAAGGTCAACAGTTTGTCAGTGTGCACCAAGTCCACATTCAAGATAGTGTCAGAGAATTAGAAACTTCCCTAGCAACAAACACCAGGCGTACCTAGAAAAGAGGTCATCAATCAATTTTAAACTATTACATTTGTCAAAACTTGGAACAATCATAATGATGGAGTATAAGTTTACTACGGTTAACTTCATAAAATGGAAGCATGGTCTTTTCACAAAGTAGAACAAAGTACTTGATGTGGAAACCACCTCCGCCACATGAACAATATTTGGTGTAAAAATATCAAACTTCAAACTATAAGAGTCACTTTATCAATCAGAAATAGCGTTGGTGAGTAGAAAGAGGATGCTCCTAGGATTGCTCTAACAATATTGTGTACCTCTAACAAAAAGCACTACTACGGTATGATTTTCAAATCCATTAACCCCTAACCGCCGACCATATCATAAACTGGCTTATGAATGGAACTGACCATTCAATTCCAACTACTACATGGATGATTTCCATCCAATTATTTTTGTGAAGGACTTTGCTTGGTCATGCTACCCTTTCAAGTTAAATTCAGATCATCCAAGCTATTTTTACATTCTACATAGGGTTCTAATTACGAAACGAGTTGTAAAACGGTTCACCATGCAGTGGATACTGAATTCTCTGCTTTTTCTTGCTTAAATTAAATTTAGGTCAAGAAAATGAGTTCAATTTCATTTGATCTCACTTAACAAAATGAAGCTTGCCAAGTTTAGTTTCTACTGCACTTTAAAGTTTTGAAAAAACTTTGAAAAGTGAGTGTTTTAATGCAGTTACAAGTTCAATGCGTATTAACAAGGTGTACCAAAACTTTCTAAACTTAGTAGAATTGATTATTTTCATTAACTAAACTTCTCTTAATTATTATTTACACCTTTGGTAGAAAGATGGGAAATTTGTTGTACATTTAGTAATTCAAAAATTTCAGCATCCTTTTTTGAAAGTAAAACACTATGATCTTGCAATGTAGATGACCAAATCACTGCAACTTTCATCCACATGATCAACAATATGTATATTACAAGATTCTACGGTTGAGATTCCTATACCTCACTTACATTTAGACCTATAACACATCAAAAGCAATGATGATTTTAAGTCCAACAAATGTAGGGACGCTTAAGGGTTAACCCCGAAATGACTAGAATCTTTTTCAAGCTTTTAATCCGTAAATGCCTAGAATTAGTTTAGGCTTTTAACCCCTCAATGACTAGAATCTTTTCCAGGCTTTTAACCCCTAAATGCCTATATTTCATGCAATTTATTCGTAGAATTATAATAATACTAAATAAACACATTACCATAAATAACTGGACCCCACTTAACCAATATGTTTTTTCTTAGGGATTGAGAGTTAAAACAATCCAAAAATTGTCAAAATCTATCCAAGAGTTCAATGCTCGTACAAATTAACAAAAAGGTGTCTTATGTGAATCGGCACAAACTATGTAGAAATTTTTAGAAAATGAGGAATTTTGATGTCAACGTCATAGAAGATTTAGTGTACTGTGCCTAATGTGACTAATGCCCTAGCAAGGCATTAGTCACATTAGTCAAAGTGTACTAAATCTTCCAAAAAACTCACATTTTAATTTTGAAATGCATGAATATAATTCCTAGAATTATAATAATACCAAACGAATCCATAACCATGGATAATTGGACCATACTCAACCAATTTGAATTTCCTTGGAGGTTGAGAGTTAAAACAACCCAAACACTATGAAAATCTGTCAAACACTCCAACACTCACACAAACTGACAAGAAGATGTCTTATGTTGTTTAGAAACTATGTAGAAATTTATAGAAAAGTAGGTCTCCCGATGTGAGAGTTGTAGAAGATTTAGTGTGTTGTGACTAATGTGACTAATGCCCTAGCAGGGCAGTAGTCACATTAGTCACAGTGCACTAAATCTTCCAGAAAACTCACACGTTGATTTTGAAATTCATGAATATAATTCCTAGAATTATAATAATACCAAATGAATCTATAACCATGGATAATTGGACCATACTCAACCAATTTGAATTTCCTTGGAGGTTGAAAGTTAAAACAACCCAAACACTATGAAAATTTGTCAAACAATCCAACGCTTACACAAACTGACATGAAGATGTCTTATATTGTTTAGAAACTATGTAGGAATTTATAAAAAAGTAGACCTCTCAATGTGAGAGTTGTGGAAGATTTAGTATGTTGTGACTAATGTGACTAATGCCCTAGCAGGGCATTAGTCACATTAGTAACAACACACTAAATCTTCCACAACTCTCACATGTTGATTTTGATATTGAAGCAAAACAATCCTAGATTTATAATAATAGCAATTGAACACATTTCCTTAGATAATTGCACCGCGCTCAACCACTTTGATTTTTTTGGGAGGTTGAGAGTGAAAGCAACCCTAAATTTGTGAATATCTTCCAAAGACCCTGGTCATTGTACCAGCTTACAGGAAGGTGTCTTATATGGTTTTGATAACTATTTAGAAACATTTGATGTGAAGATTACGGCCTTCAATGGCAGAGTTATGGAAGATTTAGTGCGTTGTGACTAATGTGACTAATGCCCTAGCAAGACATTAGTCACATTATTCACAGTGGACTAAATTTTTTGTAAGACTCAGATATTTATTCTAAGATTCATGAATAAAAGTCCTAGTATCATAATTATACAAAAAGAACACATTTCCATAAATAGTTGAAATTTATTATATATTTTTCATATTTGTTGTGTTATTGACCTTTATACACAATGATATCTTTATCAAACCTTGAAAGAGAGAAAAACAAAAATCCAAGAGTGACACACATGATAAACTAGGTAAGGGCATCCTCAATCTTGCCTCGGCAAAGTGGCCTGCCACCTGCATTTGGAGGGGCTGATTTGGGAGTGGATTTACAAAAACAAAAAATTACAGTTGAAGCGGCCCCAACCCGGCCGGCACCGTTGCCTCAAAATGCTGTCCATCCGGACACCTAGTGCTCCTCAAAAAGTGGGACTTTAAACATAATTTTTCATAATAAGTAGAATCAAATAATGGAAACCATTCTATTTTGTAGTGCATGTTATTCCAGTTTCATTACAATATTTAATAATAAATATGATGAATCCAACCGTACAGATGTTATCTTCACATTGACATTTACAACTTTGTTTTATACATCAACTCCATTTTCATTTTTCATCAAACATTTTATTACAAATCTTTGAAAACAGTGTTGAGTCGGGACCCCAACTGCACTAACTTGGCCCCCAGCTGCACTACCTGGGGACCCCAACTGCACTAACTCGGGCCCCAGCTGCACTACCTGGGGACCCCAACTGCACTACCTGGGGCCCCAGCTGCACTACCTGGGGTCTTTGTTTTTTACTTTCTACTTAATTTAATACACACTTTTACTTTTTAAATTGACATTTTTACATTTAGGGTCACACTTTTAAATACACACTTTTACATTTACTTTTAATACTTTTAAATTGAAAACTACAGTAAAAGCTTTTACATTTGCTTTTAATACTTTTAAATTGAAAACTAAAGTAAAAGCTTTTACATTTACTTTTAATACTTTTAAATTGAAAAGTAAAGTAAAAGCTTTTACAAGTAACCATATAATGAGGATTTTTTATTTATTAAAATATATCCAAAGTATTTAGTGCCTTACATTCTACTACCTTACATTCTATTAGTCTATAACCATTCATTTTATTGCAGAGATGGCTGAGCTTGAGATACATGAGGCAAAAAAGCCTAGAATTGCACAAGTCATTGCTCTTAACTTCATAGAATGTACAAAGATTTTAGAGTTAGTTTATGATTCAAATACAAAAGGTTGAGAAAAATAATTTATCCCTCGTTGACTAGCTGTACCGTCGAGAAACTTGACTCTGGGAAAGTGGACAAAAACACCGGCCGATGAGGTGTGAGTGCCGGGGCCGTGAACTTACTGTCGTGGTTTACGTGCGGATTGGGGTAGGTAGCCGTTCTGACCTCTGGAAAGTGCCGTTGGCGGGCCTTTTTACAGTGAAGATTGAGGATGCCCTAAGTATGCCAAATTGGAAGGGAGGAAAATGACAATCTATATGAGTAAACATTTAATGAAATTGGATATGTCGGATGCTGATGTTTCGCATAGTGGCTGGACTACATCGTCAGCGTACATACTTCGGTTGTCTGTCTTTGAACCTCCACATTTATATCCTTGTGCTCCATTTATAAATTTCAATGAGAGCATGTTCAAGTTGCATCTCAATGCAATAGTTGGATACGAGGTTCAGTACTCTAAATAGTGTATTTAGTGTGAGATACACTAATTTACATAAACAAGTTGTAAGTTTTTACTGTTGACCAATTTTTTTACCCTCTATATTGGTCAAGATGGGGATCTTTCAATAGTATTGGAATCAATGTCTTTGGTAAATTTTTTTGTTGACAGTAAAAATCTATAACATTTTCAAATCTTATAATTATCTCACACTAAATACACTATTTAGTGTACTGTTCTACGCACCTGTTGGAAAAAACATAAAAAATCACATACCACTATAGTGTCATCTCAGAGGATCTCAGAGGCTCTCCCAGGCTCTCCCTGGCACATCAGACTGCACATTTTGGGGTCATATGCCATTTTTGTGTCTTGCAAAACTTATATATACTCCAGAAATGAGTTCAAAACAATAACACTGACTATACTCCCATTTTTGGGACTACCCTCCCTGAGTCCAAAAATTCCCCCAAAAAAACGGATCACTGCTCTGCATCCCACACAAGCACCAAAAAAATTAAAATCAACTCAAACAGCCTTCCACACAAACCCACAACTATACATGTATACAAAACTCACCATCATGTCTGCCCAGTACTCAAAACAGCATCCTAAAGGGATTAAAGTAATGTAATAAACTGCAAGCCACCCTTATCGTCACAACATCAATGCTGTAAACTAACCGGTAGACAACAAAATCCTTTTAACCCTTTAGTGCCTAGGGTACTGTAGCAGACAGCTCTGGATTTCAGTGGGTTTTTCCACTGTGGTTGAGACTACCAAAAATAGAATGGGTTAAATTAGAAAGTAACCGTACAATTCTATTCTCAACTCGAGAGCACACATGTTATTAAAATTTGAGAATCATCCGATGGTGGGATCGGAAGATTATAGTATGTATTTGAACTGTATAATGCACGCTCAAAAACGAGATTTTGGGGGGTGTGTGACTTCAAAGTTAAATAGAATTTGAGGTAAATTTTCAAAAATAAAAGCAAAGACGTTCAGCTATGCCCTATGTCAACACCTCTCCGTTGCAATCTTTCATATCAAAAATAGACTCACACATAATTATTGTGAGATTTATAAGTGAAAGTGACTTCTCCATGTACGGTTTAGGACAAAATTTTATACGTTGAAAATTGACAGGAGTGGGTACATTAGTCAAGATCGGATTACACACACTAATGGAAGATGAAGAAGAGGACACAATCCAAAAAAATAAAACAAGATAACAAACTTCCAAACACAAGAAATACTACACAATACATATGTTGTATTTGTAAGTATTTACTGTATTTTCAAGTATTTGCAGTATTTTTGCGTTCTGTTGATAGGTATTTTGGTAGTTGTACAATTCCAAATTGAAAATTTCTTTTTCTGGAAGGTGCGTAATGTATGTGCGCAAATCTGAACTTCAGAACTGAAGTTCCAATTCTTCACGGATTCTCTGTTATTTGCATTTCCGACGTTGCAGTGACCATAATCTGGCTTGCTAGGCACTAAAGGGTTAAGGTAGACGTATCTTAACCCCTATACGTCCCAGCGTCCACTTTCTGGACGACGAAGAGATTCCAACTCACACTACACTCACATTACTTCATGGATGAAACTCATTCAATTTTTTAAAAATACTTTATGAAGTTGTTGTCCTATCTAACGGTTGGATTTGGTGTGACTAAGGTACAATTTTTTTTTAGATTACAAATGTGGAAGTATATCAAGCAATAGACCAAGCCAAAATTGCATTGACCTTAGTTCAAAAGTGTGCTTGCTAAAATGAGGTCATAAATTGAAGTAACACAACATTTTCAAAAAATCACCATTTCAAGAATATGTCATTTCAAATCCATTCCAACAAATTTTACTCAAAAAATATCAATATTTTGTTTGTTATCAAATTTAGAAGGAATTTTTAATTATAACTTTGCAATGTTATAATAAAATATTAGTGATGGCATTGGTGAATCTAACCGTACGGATGGAACCTAAAATTCATTACACAATTTTCAGTTGTATAAAAATTCCAAAATTTTCTTCTAAATAGCACTTTATAACGACTTTTCTCAAACTGTCAATTCTAGGGACACCCTGGGACTTTTAGGGGTTAAACCACCACGACACCTAAAACCACCAACTTCTACACCCCTCTTGCATTTCAGGAAAGAAATGTAGGCTTTCATTACATGACTTATGCATCAATCGCTCAAAAGTTAAGTCATGTACCAACAACTTACATTTCCTCCCTACAATGAAGAAAGGGTGTACAAGTTGGTGGTTTTAGTGTTGTAGTGGTTTAAGGTACGTCTACCATAACTAGGGTAACACACCGTAGAGAAGATAGTGCAAGAACATGATACCCAAGGTTACTATTGGCATCAAATTAGTGTGAACAATGGCCTCGTCCATAATCTATTATACATTTCATTATGGATTGTCTCACTTGACCATTCAGGTCTGGAATCGGTTGAGGAGACAACCCATGCTCACATGTATAATACATTATATCCATTATACCAACATCAATGTGCTCTAAAGTACGGGTCCCACTAGTTGTACTAACGGTATACATTTGAGCATTTTGCACTACAAGAACGCATGGGGGACTCCACAAATAACTTTAGTTTACATGTTACATATCTTGAAGTCAACTAAAATATGACGATGAGGTTGTCTTCAATAATGTTTACTTTTAAATTTTAATTTTTCCAGAGTGTATTAAATGACTATTTCTTTGTTTTGGTGTTTTTGATTTATAATTTAAGGTTCATCTCATAATCCAAATTCAAGAAAAATCATAAAATGGTCTCAAGATCATTTTGTGATGACCTACGTCGGAGCAATGAAAAGTTTTGCTAATGTGATCCCCAAACATAAATCATCCCATTGAAGTAAATGCAAACAATATTCACCCACAGGTCCAAAGATTTGAAATTTCCATTTTGGTCATCCTAGGACTTTTTTGGCAATTAAAAAAAAAATTGAGGCCTACGCCTCCAATTTCATTTAGGGGGATTCTTTCAATAATTTTCAACCATTGGAAGAGGGGGTTAGTTTTACAAGTGGGCCCCAATATGCACAAAATAGGGGCTAGTTTTTATCCTCATACATTAACATCAAAGGGATGTGGGGATTTAGAGTCAGGGTAATTTCATAAGGTGATAAATTACATATTTTGCTTCATTTGGGTGTACACTAGAAGGTACAATAATAAATTTCTCGCAAGTAAAGTTGTACAACTATTATTCAAAGAATTTTCAATGAAATTCAATAATAAATAAATAAATACCATTTTTTTACTTGAATTTTTTGTGATTGGTTAAAAATCATAGATAGTTAAGATGGTAAAAGGATGTTTCACTTATGGTCTATGCAGTAGAAGCTCAAAAAGATTAAAAAAGCCTCATTGTTCAATACATTTAGGTATTGTTTAGAACCTGTAGGCACTTCGGGGATTAAGCATGGCATTATTTGATAATATCATGTAGAATGAACACTGTACTGCCTAAATGAATGACCCATTTTTATTTTTCAATTTTTGTTTTTATTTTTAATTATATTCACTCTTTTACTTTTTTACTTTTACAGAAACTATGTTCATTATATTTTCTATTTCTTTTAGTATGAGTAAGCATGTTAACACGTAAACGTCTCAATGTCCTGAAAGTGGATCATGAACAGATTAAAAACCTTGCAACTTTCTCATACAACAAAATTGCAACTTTCTCATACAACAAAAATTAAACACTAAATTTATTTAAATTGTAAAGAAATACACAAAAATGGTTGTAAGTACAACCAATTTATTATTATACAATAACTCAATTACTTCATAGTCAAATCTAGTAATTGTAAGAAATTTACAATTCCTCATCATCATTTGCATCTTCACTTGCACAATTTCCATAATCAAGATAATTTATATACTTGATATCTTTCCAAGTAATTGGATTGTCACTTTGAAGTTGATTTTTCATTCTTGTAAATATTGCTAGTTTATTTGCCAAGGCACATCCAAGCTTGAAATCGGTATCCGATAATGAACTCTTTTCAAATCGTAGTGTCCCATGACTGATATATTTGCTGAATACAAAAATACCAGACCTATTATTATTTTGGAGTTTAAGACGATGTTGAAATACTCCAAATTCACCTCCTTTGGGATGTCCTTCAGTGAACCAACATATAAAAGAGCAGTCATAATCTAACTTGTCGATGTGTGGTTTAATAAAAGAGTTTTTGGACATGTGTAATTGGTGCACTTGTGTTGGATATGAAGGCAACCTAATTTGTATGCAATTTATAGGTTGAAACTGATTGATAAAATATTCTTTAACTGAACTTCCAAATAATTCTAACGCCTTCCACATCTTTGTTGCAACAGAATCTTTTGTGCGCCTGAAAGCAAGTTTTTCACTCTGAGACATGTGTTTTTGACCATATGGTACCACACTTCCTTGTGAGCCTATTCCTCCATGGGCCATATATCTATGACCAACAGATTTATAATAACCTCGTTTTGGGTCTTGTTGATTAGATTTCCCCTTAAAAGGAGCAGTTTCATAATACTGATCTGCAGCAGCCAATGCGGTTTGATAATCAACCAGATCATTATCCCAAATTTCAGGTATATAAATAAATAAAACATGATGGAATAATAATTCACTTAAATTCAATATCTTCTCATTTATAACTTTATTCCCATCAATTAATAGCAAGGCGGTAGATATTGTTGGTGTAAGACTATTCTCTTCATATACTTTTTCCCAAGCGGTCTGAAATTTCTTGTTTTGCCAGTAAGGTATCTCATTATCCTTTTCAATAGATGGAACACTAGTGTAACTAATGATGATCCTCATGTCTCTTTGTATATCAAACTTCTTAAGTATAGAGGATTCTAGATACCCTTTTGGGGTCAATCTACATTGAAGTATTCTATATGGAGGAATTGTGTTCTTTTTCTTATCATCACTTTTACCCTGTAAATTTTTTTCTAGACCCTCAAAAGTATCATGGAATTCTTGGAGACTAGTTACTTCAATGTCTTTTGTGATGGAGATATCAAGGAGACATTTTGTATACTTAGAGTAGTTGACATCTAATTTTACCTCACATATGGGGCAATTATGTGACTTCTGCAGGCAATCACCACAAATTTTGTGGCAATATGAGACGTAATATTGCTGTTTGGAATGAACAACCAATTCTGCACTACTAGGTGGGTCTGTAAATATTTTGTAGAAATATTGCGATTCTAGAGTTTTTTGACAAGGAAGAACATATAACCTATCAAACAATTTCTGATGGTGTCCCGGGGTTCTACAACCTCTTGTTTTAGAATCATAAACCAATTCTAAAACTTGTTGAGATTCTATGAAGAGAGATTTTAGGGCCGTGACTTGTGCAATTCTAGGTTTTTTGGCCTCATGTAACACAAGCTCAGCCATGTCTAATTGAATGAAAGGTAGCAGATTCTTAAACAATATAGACTTTGGATATAATTTTATGAATAAAAAATATACAATCTCTACTTCATTATATATCAACTTTCAAAAACTTTTACATTAGTTTCTAATTTAAAAATATATTCAAAGGTATTTAAATGTAAAAGTGTTGATTAAATTAAGCTAAAAATAAAAAATAAAAACTCCAATTATATAAGTTAAGAGCCTATGTTGAGTTGTAATTGGGACCCTGTAGATTGTCGTTGTTATTGATTGTTACATCAATTAGTATAGTTCAGGATCGAACCACAAAGGAAATGCTAACGGACAAGTATAACAATAGGGTCACAATCAATTGCATGCCACACTAATCAATGAATAAAACTCTCAATCTCTCTCAATCTTAATTCAAACTCTCATTCAGTTATACACATACACATTGTATATTCAATTTCAATATATATTAATCAACTTGGATTCAATGATCCACACATATACAATTACTCTAAAAATGCTCACTTGTAATTTCTCTTTCAAAGAGTCAAACACTAATTCTAATTCTCACACATACAAAAGAATATATAAAAAAAACTAAAGAGGATGCTTTCATGCTCCCCTGGCTCTACAATCTCTTGTGGATGGTTTAGCAACAATAAACAACATCTTCAACCTATTTATACTACAACGACCAAAAAGTCACAACCTTTCAAAATCTCCCCTAAAAATAACTACTCTAATTGCCTTGACTCCGTTTTCCATCTTCCGTCTTGGCTTTATCGTTCAAGACTGCAACAATAATGTCCGTTCAAAACTGGCTTGATTCCGTTCTCATCTCCTTCTTCCATTTCCTTTCATTCATTTGTCGTTTCTCAACTGATCATCCTTCCCGTTGTGAACATATCATCCCATTTCACTATCTTCCAATAAGTTGATAAATAACCCTTTTTAACACAAAAATTCCATTCGTAAAATCCTCAGTTAACAGACCCCAACTAGTAAAGATAGGATCCCTAGTTAGTCCAGTTCTGGTCCAAGTAGTGCAGTTGGAGTTTTGAATTGGTACAGTTAACCCCTAAATTTCCTTGGTGTTTTTTGGGAGCTTGAAACCTCAAAACTGCGATTTTCTACCTCTATGCACTCCCGGAGGTGTGAACCAATTATTTTTCATTTTATAAGACTTCCAACCATAAGATCTTGTACCTAAGACTATTTTTAGTTACTGTTCCAAAAATTGACCGTTGGATAATTACCATTTGACAGATCACAACACCCAAAGTTAGTGTCCCAAACTTTTTGAGGCATTGTGAAGATTGTTTTTGAAATTTCGGGAGGCTGCCCATGTAAAATTGGTAATATTTTTGACTTGGGTCACTTTGGAAATTGAGTAGTGAATTGGTCATGAACAAATTTCCAAAAAAAAAATCCAAAAAAATACCTAATTTTAAACTGCTCTTTTTTGACTTGAAACCTAAAATTTCTAGAAGAAGGTTCCAAAAAAGGAATATGGCTTTGGAAATTTTACCACATACACCTAGCGGAATAGGGAGAATCCAGTAAAAATCTTAGGCAAAAATATTGTTTTTAACCCCCTCATCTAGGCTGCCCGAAATCTCAAAAACCTGTTTTGGGATTTGACGAAAGTTAGGGGTTAAAGCCCCAACTAGTGCAGCTGGGGTCCCCAGCTAGTGCAGCTAAGGCCCCAACTAGTGCAACTGGGGCCTCAACTAGTCCAGCTGGGGCCCCAACTATTGCAGCTGGGATCCCCAGCTGCTGCAATTGGAGCCCCAACTATTGCAGCTCGGGTCCCCAGCTGCTGCAATTGGGGCCCCAACTAGTGCAGTAGGGGTCTCCAGCTACTGCAGTTGGGGCCCCAACTAGTGCAGCTAAGGTCCCCACCTACTGCAGTTGGGGCCCCAACTAGTGCAGCTGAGGTCCCCACCTACTGCAGCTGCGGCCCCAACTAGTGCAGCTGGGGTCCCCAGCTGCTGCAGTTGGAGCCCCAACTAGTGCAGCTGGGGCCCCAACTAGTGCAGCTGGGGTCTCCAGCTACTGCAGTTGGGGCCCAAACTAGTGCAGCTGGGGTCCCCTGCTGCTGCAGTTGAGGCCCCAACTAGTGCAGCTGGGGTCCCCTGCTGCTGCAGTTGAGGCCCCAACTAGTGCAGTTGAGGTCCCCAGCTACTGCAGTTGGGGCCCCAACTAGTGCAGTTGGGGCCCCAACTAGTGCAGCTGGGGTCCCCATCTGCTGCAATTGGGGCCCCAACTAGTGCAGCTGGGGTCCCCAACTGCTGCAGTTGGGGCTCCAACTAGTGCAGCTCGGGTCCCGAGTTGCTGCAGTTGGGGCCCCAACTAGTGCAGTTGGGGCCCCAACTAGTGCAGCTGGGGTCCCCAGCTGCTGCAGTAGGGCCCCAACTAGTGCAGCTAGGGTCCCCAGTTGCTGCAGTTGGGGCCCCAACTAGTGCAGCTGGGGTCCCCAGTTGCTGCAGTTGGGGCCCGAACTAGTGCAGCTGGGGTCCCCAGCTGCTGCAGTTGGGGCTCCAACTAGTGCAGCTGGGGTCCCCAGCTTCTGCAGTTGGGGCCCCAACTAGTGCTGTTGCGGTTCGCAGCTGCGACCCCAACTAGTGCAGCTGGGGTCCCCAGCTTCTGCAGTTGGGGCCCCAACTAGTGCTGTTGCGGTTCGCAGCTGCGACCCCAACTAGTGCAGCTGGGGTCCCCAGCTGTTGATTATGGGCCCCCTCTAGTGCAGCTGGGGTCCCCAGCTGATGCAGCTGGGGGCCCAACTAGTGCGGATTGTCGGAAGCCGATCTTGCGTGCAGAGAATATTATCAAGAATACAATAAACGAAACCCTAGCTGGGGCTCACAAATCAAATAGTCATTCTTTGAGAAAATGACAATATGAATGTGGACAAGTTATTATTTTGTGCACAAGTTACATTTTCCAAATGTGACAACGGGTTGCTCAAAAAGGTTTAGGAACTTCCTATGCTTTTCGATGCTGAAGTTGCTCTCATGTCTTCTTCTATCTTTAATACTGGAATTCCGCCCCAATTCGAATGGTTCTATATACGTGTTGTATATTTCAAGCTCCCTGTGGGTTTTTTATTCTTCAATTGTAAACCATATTAGGGTTTTTGATTAGGGTTTAGTGATCGTTGTCTTCCTGTGTGATGGTTTCCATTTGTTTTAGGATGCTCGATCTTCTAGAGCGGGAGAGCAAGTGTCCAGATGGAGTGCAGACTGGTGGCAATAGCAATGTACGTTTTTCAGGCACTTCTTCTTTTAAATATCACATGTAAAAATTTCTATTCAATGCAAGTCCTAAGTCAACATTGTCTTCTCCTGTATCTACATGTGCCTTTCCTATTGCATTTTCATTTGCACTCTCTACATTCAGGTTTCCAACTAAATCCCTCCGTGTCACAGTATTAGTAAAGTGAGGTGTGTGATCAGTGAATTCCGAACGCTTCCTCTGCGATGAAGACTGAGCAAGCCCCCTCCCGAACTAAATTTCACTGTCGCCTCCAAGTGTAGTTCTCTCGAAGTTCCAACGTCCAGGGAGACAATCTCTTTCTGCTATGGTGAGCCCTTGCAGATGTGAGTCCTGAGAAAGACGATTACCTCGGATGTGAGCAGAGGAAAGTTGACTGCTCGGCTCTTGCTGCTCTAAGCAGAGAGGAGGGCAAACGTTGACTCCCTGGCTGATACCAAAAATGGTATTTGGATGATTTGAATTAATTGCTAATTGAAGAAGGAATGTTGAGTTTCATCCTATTTTTTGTAACGGGTTTTCATTGGGCATGCCACCTCTTCAAGTGAAATTCAGATATTTGAAGTTATTTTTGGATTTTACATGAGGTCCCACCTACAAAAAGAGTAATAACAATGGTTCACTATGTAGTGTATTTTGTAAATCTCTGATTTTTCTTCTTTAAATTAAATTTAGGCAAAAAAAATGAGTTTTATCGCATATGAGCTTTAGTAACAAAATGAAGATTATGAAGTGTAGTCTGTACTCCACATTGAATTTTTAGAAAACTTTGATAATTGAGTATTTAAGTCGAGTTGCAAATGTGGTGGGTATTACCATCGTGAATTGATATTTTATAAATAAATACATAAAAAGGATTATTTTTGGTATAGTAATGTTGTTCAGTCTAAATTACAACTTTTTAAAAGAAATTATGAAGATTTTCAACCATATTTTTAACTAATAAGAATTCTCCTGAAAATTAAGGCCACTTTACACTAGAGACGAGAAGCCATGAAGAGAGGAATTTTAGCCAATGGGCACTTTAAAAACTGAGAAGACCAAAGAATGTCACTGTACACCCAAAAAATTTCAGTCCAAGGGACAGAAGGAGGAGAATATGACATGGACAACACTTTTGTCCTTCGTAGCAAGAAAAGTGGACATTTTTCAAGGCTCCGGATTTTGCGTGAAGCCCACTTCAAGAGGTGCGTCTAATGCAAAATCCGGAGGGCCGTTTTGCCAAAATTCTCACAAACAATCATTTTTTACATTTTATGAACTTTATTTTAAAAAATTGGCACTTTATTTTTTGGTCCCTTTTCACTTTACACTATATCCTAAGGCCATCAAGTTCAAAGCTTGGCTTCTCAAGGATGAGCCATGGCCCTTTTAAGGTTTTCTCGAAGGCTTCTCACCTGTAGTGTAAAGAGGGCCTTGCTTGAAACAATCATTGTAATTACAAATTCTCAACACAAATTCCCAAACATTCATGTTTTGTAGTAGACACGTGCCTCCATAAACAAAAAATCTAAAGTACAATTTTTATCCTAGTTATAGTGGCAGGATTGAGTGAGACAAACAAAGCATGAATCTTAGGTGAAGGGCCGAAGCATTTAAGGGTTAAAAGCTTAAATAAAATGCTAGTCTCTTAATCACATAAGGCACATAGCACTAAATCTTACATACCTCTCACACTCAGAGGCCTAATTTTCTAAACCAATTTCCATAGATTCTAAACCATGTACGAGACCTTCCTGTCAGCTTACGAGAGCATTAGACTATTTGATAGATTTTCGGAATATTCGGGATGTTTAAACTGTATAACTCCAAGAAAAAACAAACTGGTTGAGTGGGATCCAACTATTTATGGAAATGTGTTCTTTTTGTATAATTATGATACTAGGATTTTTATTCATGAATCTTAGAATAAATATCTAAGTCTTACAGAAAATTTAGTCCACTGTAAATAATGTGACTAATGTCTTGCTAGGGCATTAGTCACAATAGTCACAACACACTAAATCTTCCATAACTCTGCCATTGAAGGCCGTAATCTTCACATCAAATGTTTCTAAATAGTTATCAAAACCATATAAGACACCTTCCTGTAAGTTGGTACAATCACCAGGGTCTTTGGAAGAAATTCACAAATTTAGGGTTGCTTTCACTCTCAACCTCCCAAAAAAATCAAAGTGGTTGAGCGCGGTGCAATTATCTAAGGAAATGTGTTCAATTGCTATTATTATAAATCTAGGATTGTTTTGCTTCAATATCAAAATCAACATGTGAGAGTTGTGGAAGATTTAGTGTGTTGTTACTAATGTGACTAATGCCCTGCTAGGGCATTAGTCACATTAGTCACAACATACTAAATCTTCCACAACTCTCACATCGAGAGGTCTACTTTTTTATAAATTCCTACATAGTTTCTAAACAATATAAGACATCTTCATGTCAGTTTGTGTAAGCGTTGGATTGTTTGACAAATTTTCATAGTGTTTGGGTTGTTTTAACTTTCAACCTCCAAGGAAATTCAAATTGGTTGAGTATGGTCCAATTATCCATGGTTATAGATTCATTTGGTATTATTATAATTCTAGGAATTATATTCATGAATTTCAAAATCAACGTGTGAGTTTTCTGGAAGATTTAGTGCACTGTGACTAATGTGACTACTGCCCTGCTAGGGCATTAGTCACATTAGTCACAACACACTAAATCTTCTACAACTCTCACATCGGGAGACCTACTTTTCTATAAATTTCTACATAGTTTCTAAACAACATAAGACATCTTCTTGTCAGTTTGTGTGAGTGTTGGAGTGTTTGACAGATTTTCATAGTGTTTGGGTTGTTTTAACTCTCAACCTCCAAGGAAATTCAAATTGGTTGAGTATGGTCCAATTATCCATGGTTATGGATTCGTTTGGTATTATTATAATTCTAGGAATTATATTCATGCATTTCAAAATTAAAATGTGAGTTTTTTGGAAGATTTAGTACACTTTGACTAATGTGACTAATGCCTTGCTAGGGCATTAGTCACATTAGGCACAGTACACTAAATCTTCTATGACGTTGACATCAAAATTCCTCATTTTCTAAAAATTTCTACATAGTTTGTGCCGATTCACATAAGACACCTTTTTGTTAATTTGTACGAGCATTGAACTCTTGGATAGATTTTGACAATTTTTGGATTGTTTTAACTCTCAATCCCTAAGAAAAAACATATTGGTTAAGTGGGGTCCAATTATTTATGGTAATGTGTTTATTTAGTATTATTATAATTCTACGAATAAATTGCATGAAATATAGGCATTTAGGGGTTAAAAGCCTGGAAAAGATTCTAGTCATTGAGGGGTTAAAAGCCTAAACTAATTCTAGGCATTTACGGGTTAAAAGCTTGAAAAAGAGTCTAGTCATTTCGGGGTTAACCCTTAAGCGTCCCTACATTTGTTGGACTTAAAATCATCATTGCTTTTGATGTGTTATAGGTCTAAATGTAAGTGAGGTATAGGAATCTCAACCGTAGAATCTTGTAATATACATATTGTAGTTCATGTGGATGAAATTTGGGGTCGTTTGGCCATATAGATTGCCAGATCATAGTGTTTTACTGTTACAAAAGGATGCCGAAATTTTCCTAGCAACACAAATTGAGGTGAAATTCGTGTTCCAAATTACTCAAATGAAAAACTTTAAATTATAATAAAAACACAGTAGTACCAAAATAAGATGACGGAAAAATTTAATGTGCCCTAAATTGAGCTTGCATTGTCAATAAGTAGCATGGAAACTGAACGATTTGACCCAAAAATTCAAAATCTGTCCAAACTAGACCCGTGCACTAAATTGACTCCCAAACATTGTCAACAACATGGATTGTCATGAAAATTCTATCGCAATAACTAGACTTCAAGGGGAATCCAACCCAATAATTTTTAGTGAATAAGGACATGGGACGAAAGAGATACATGCCACCGAAGTTGCAGCCATCAATATGCACAAAAACTGTCCCAATAAAAGACCCGTACTTTGAAATGATCACAAAAAGTTCAATACATCTCAGATTGGTTTGAAAATTTTACCACTCATTCCATATTTTATGAGGAGAAGTTACCCAAAATTTCGTTAAAATCTAACAAGTTTTGCAAAAGTTACGGCTCTTTGAATGTGACTGTACCCAGAAAAGTCCAACAGAAAAGAACAACATACGTAAGTCCGGACAGTTAGGTGTTAAAAGCCTGAAATAATTCTAGGCGTTGAGGGGTTATGAACGTGAAAAAAATTCACTGTGGCGTCATTGAATCATTGATGATGGCCACAGTTTTGAATTTTTTTTTTGCATGCATTGTTTTTGAGCTTTGCATTGATTAGGAAATGCATGTCTGGAACATCCTGATTTGTGGTAGCTTTCAAAGTCGGCAAGTTCTTTTGATAGCATGTTCTTGTTCCAATGGGTCAACTCAACATGGGTGCTTTTTGAAAACAATTGTTTTCGCCGGGGTTTATGCTGTTGGTTCACTGTGATGTTCCTAAAAAATAATAAATAATAAAAGTGGCAAGTTCATGAGAGAGTGCCGGTTGGCTTTGCAATGTATGCTTCACAGTGAACATGGGTAACGGAGCTTGTTCCACGGTTGCGCTGCTTACATATAACACTTGGTTCAATTCTTCTTGAACATGCCTCTGTCAAAGTTGGCAGCTCCATTGTGGTGCCTGTCCTAGATTCTTGGAATGCATGAGAGTGGTCCTGTCTTTGTTAATGGGTTCGTAAATCATACCGGAGCATGCTTCAGTTGAGAGGTACGCAGTAGTGTTATAAGTTAGCATTGTGCTAATGTGGGCTTTTGAGCAGGTTGAAGTCACTCCTACATTGAGAGGGAGATTTGAGTGATCTTTGGAATAGTACTAATACGCTTTGAGATTCGTTTTTAGTACTTGTTGCTTTCATCTCACGTTAACTTCTTCTTGATTGGTGGTATTTTTGTCTGTGGAATGCCTGCTTGAAGTTTTCGTTTATTGATGAATAGAGAGGATTTGTGACCAACAGTTGTGGAAGTCTGCTTGATCAGCTAACACGTAGTAATACAACGCTCCAAGAGCTGCAGCCGCTCTCTAATACTTGCACAGAAACAATCACAAGTAGTGAGGTGGTAAGCCACCAGTGATGCCTTACAACAACAAAACTTGTGATGCAGACTTATTAATCTCAATGTAGAGAATTAATTAATACTAAGGCATCCAAGTGCTTAATCAACCAAGGGTATTATGATATTTTACATGAGCTTTATACCTGAGAGCTATTCTCCAGGAGCGAAGAGAGTGGCAAGGAGTATCGGTTGCAAAAAAATCACAGTAAAGCTTTGCCGAGACACCTGCTTTACGAAACAGCTAGCGTGCCGTCATTGCATCGTACGTAGCATATGTATCTTCGTCCTTAAATCCATCTCACTTAATCTGAGTTAATACACAATTCAACCTCATATTATTGCACTGTTCTAATGCACTGCATGAGCTTGGTATGTTGTTTCCAGTTTTCGATTATTCTTGAATAGAGAGGATTTTTGACAATGACAACTGTCGATGTTGTCATAGTGTCCTCTTGAATCTGCAGGGTTTGAATTTGTGTTTGGTAATTCTATTTTATCTGTTTCGAGCTTTTGAGGCTTTCCATCTCCTCTGTCGTTCTTGATGGCAGGCCGCTGTGATTTTCCTGATGCACCCAATTCAGAAGGTTGCCGAGCGCCTATCTTCTCTATTAACCCCTAAAGGACCAGGGGTGTTTTTAGCTTACCTCTTGTTTTCTTGACTAGCTCTTATAAAAAGTTCAATTCCTCATTGGTGTGGGATAATTTGGACGATCGGCACCGTTGAAATCAAAGAAGACTTACATAGCTTTTGTATGAAAAAAAGATCAACAAAATCGCACAATTTTTGAGAAAATGCCACCATTGAGAAGATTGATAGAACTTGTTCAGGGTATTCTGTACACATGCTGAAATCGGATTGATCAAAAGTGCTCCAAAAACTCTGAAATTTTTACTGTGAGTAGAAATCATCATTTTAAAAATGTGGAAAAAAATTCAAGTGATTTGGAGGTGCGAGGAAGAAGATATGAGGGTCTGAAGTGACGCCTAAATACCCACCGTGCAACTCAAAAAAATCACCAAAAATTGCACACTTCATGAAATTTTGATGAAGAAGTACTCACGGATTCAGCTCTTAAAAAGAACTAGGGTCTTATTTTGCTCACTTTACAATTCACGGTCCAACAACTTGAAATTCCTTACTTTCTAGTTCCAGAAGCCACGTGGTGGCCTCGTGGTCCTTTAGGGGTTAAGAACTCCCATGAACTTGTGTAGAATTTTTTTTCACGTGTTGAATTTTTTTTTCAGTACTTCATTGTATTGTGTTACCTTTAAGTGTTCACAGTACAGTTACACGATTAAACTTCATCAATTGCCAAGTTTCGAATTCTGTTATGTTAATTTTGTTTTGGTATGTTTCCCATACAAGTTATTGTAAAACCCATTTATCGTGGTCTTTTTATAGTTTTTAAATTAAAAATGACTGTAATAATATATTTCAAGTATTTTTCGTATTAAATTCTGAGCACTTACAAAATGCTTAAAATAGTGTGAATTAATTTGGAAAACTGTTAATGATAGTGATGAACAAGATGGTGTTGGTGGCATGATTTTTGAGCTTACATACGAACATATTCGATACTAAAGCTGTCTCTGCAATGTATTTGAAACTTTAGGGTTTTTAGCTTTCAAGTGCTGTAAAATGCTCAATTTAATCAATTTCGAAGAAAGGTTAAATGGATTTCAAAGTAGAAGAGAGCCTCCACACTTTCAAAGTAGGGACCAGTTTCATTTGAAATTAGGATGCAGGTGAAAATCATCATTTGACTGAATATTGACCACATATGGTTCCTAAGTGCTCCTTGCATGATTAGGGGTTCAGTTGTCGTTACATTGTCGGTAGGTAATGTATTAGTACTGTTAATTATGTGAGTTTAACTTTATAGTTTTTATCGCAGTTCAAGAGTTGTGTCTTAATATCCAACATTGGTTACAACTAGAACAAAAAGACGAGCTTAGCGATTTAGTGACTTTTTTTGGTTTACAACGAGGAGGTTGTGGAGGTTTTGTTCATGCTTACCGGTGAGCCCAATTCTGGTTTCAGTCCTGGATTAAACGATTCATATCTGTCTTCTCCATTTTTTTTGGTTTATAAATTATGTGACAGTTGGGGAGTACCTGATGAGGTTTGTTATGGAAGGCTGATTTGCAAGCTGTGAAAAATTATACTATAGAGACATCATTTTTCCTTCAAGGGATGGTGACTCATTTTGGGAATGTCTCTGATGCTATGAGTCTTCTATGCACTCTTTAGAACTTGACTGCAATAGATATTGTCAGTGCTGACTTTTAGTAATTTTGTATGTTGAATTGATTTTAATTTGTTTGAACTTGATTGTAGGATTGATCTTGTAGTTACTGTATGGTAAAATGTTGTTGATGATGTGAGTCTAACTTTCTCTCGATCTTTGTAGTTTCTTATTTTGAATGGCACTGCAGAAATTCAGTGCTAAGATTGCCCACAACAGATTCACCCCTACGAGGAAAGCTATCGTGGAGCGTGTAACACAGTATAGCATTGTGCTCATGAACAACAATAAAACCTTGAACTTAATTAAACAAATTTAATAAAAAAACATGATAAATCCAACTTTACAGATGTGATCTACACATTGACATTTATAACTGTGCTCTGTATATCAACTTGTTTTTTTTGTATGCATCCTTCATTTTGTAACAGATTTGAAATTACTCAATTATTTGGACCTGAAAGGGTTATAGTATGGTACACGAAAATAAATTAACGTAAGCAAACATGAGTTTCTTGCAATATGTGTCAATTAAGGCCATATTCGTTATATTGAGACTTTTCGCAGTCTCATTTTTATCTTTGACTCGAAGATGAACTGTTTTATCTCTTTACTAGTATTTTTTTATAAAGAGGTAAGAACATCAACTTTTCGAATTTCATTATAGAATCACTATTTGAGCATTATATTTTTTTGGTTTCAATTACTAGTTTTTAACCGAATTTTTGAATAACTAGCATTCCGTCTCAGAAGCTTCGAAACGTCTCAATATAACGAATATGGCCTTAATTCTAGTGCCATCCCGTATTGTACTGGATTGCTAGAATTTTTACATTTGTTTAGCTCACCAATGATATCTCAATACTGTATTTGCAGAATTCTGGAGCCACGAACGAGGCACATCATTCCTTCCCTGTTGCACCATCAGGAGACACACAACAAAATCACTCCATAGGTGCATTCTACAATGGAGGGACTAGTGCGGGTATGTCACAGTCTTACTCATATCCACAAGGCTCTTTGTTTTATCCTCCTCATTGGGCACAACGAATTTTATTTCCAAGCATGGCTGACACGTCTCAAAACGGCGAAAGAGTATCAGGAATGTATCCGTTCAATATGGGGCCGCATGGATTGCAACTCCCTGTCTTTGCACATTCCATGCAGATCGATGCTCCTAACCTGGCTAATGCTCCTAACTTGGCAACTGTAATGCATTCTGGGGTAGAGAGAGTGCAACCTGTTACAGTTCCGCACAACGAGTTACATGGTACAAGTTCCAGCCACCACATTGTTGTTCCGGTTTATTCCAATGCTACACCACCTAGTGTTGCAGTGGTGTCTGATGGAGGCCACAGTGTATCCGCAGCTTTTTCTCCGAGTGTTCCATTAGCTGCATTCAATAATACATACCTTAATCCGCGAGGCACAAATGGCAAATTTGTGTCCCCGAATATAGGGAACTTGGTGGCAAATGGCGGTGCATCTTCATCTGCTGTACAAGTCACACCAAAGCGAACAGTAGTGGGTGAAGCTACGGGAGACAACGTTGCAGGTGCAGCAGCGAGGTTGGCCAGAAGGCAACTACAAAGGCGAGAACTTGCAGAGTATTTTCATGGGCGCCGATTTTTAAACAATGAACGTGGTCTGGTTCGTACTGATGCAAATGGGGAGCCCTTGTCATCGAAAAAAGTGTTAAACTCCGCCATCAGAGACATTGCTGGTCGAGTTTTGGATGTTAGTGTGATCCAGTTCTCTGAGCATCCTGCAATGTGTTTTGAACTTATAAATCATGATATACACCGCCAATTTGAGTTTGATCCACCACTGAGGGAGAACTACGTCAAGGAATTTCTACAGACTTCACTCAGTGCTGTACGATGCCAATGGCGAAAGCACTGGAAGAAAACAGGGCAAAGACACGAGAATTGCCCTGAGAGAAGGTTCCCAGCCCTTGTAGCATATTGGCGCACCCCTGCCGCAGAGGAGGAGAGCAGAAGAATGACAAGAGCTAGGAAACTCAAGAGGCAGGTGAACCGCCCGACAGTTGCAGAAGGGCCCGATGGTAGCACCACATCTGCGCAGGTAATCTGTGGTTGTAAATTAAGATCTTTGACATTCATCTATTTTACTTGTAAAATTAATAAGTCCTTTCATTTATGTTGCCAGTCCTATTGTTTGCTATGCAAATAATTTGGGCACAAGACCGGTACTTTGTATGCAAACCAAGCAAGTGCTACACATCTTTTAAATGTACGATGTGCTAGCCGTTGGTCCTAAAATTCTTCTGAATTTAATGATAAATATTTCTGACTTGCTTAAAAAAAAAAAAGGGTCACATTGAACTTCAGGTGATTACATTGTTCTTGGTATGAACTTTTTACTTTTCTATGCTACTTTCTGTGTAAGAGATTTTCAGAAAAAAATAAAATTCATCACTACAGACGCTATTATTTTACATTCTCTATCATGTTATCAGAATTGCTGAATTTTTTGCATCATGATTTTATATTAGTTTTCTATAAGATCCTACAGTTAAATATAGCAAACAAGAAAAGAAATAAATTTAATTATGTCTCAATGTATTAGAAATGGAGTAATGGTGCGTTTTTCCAAGAACACCTCAGTTCCTGTCAATCAGCAACTCAAAGAAGCAAGGCCATTGCCCCTAGAAAAGACTTCAACTCCATCTCCGTGAACCACTGCTAGCACAGATTTTGAAGTAGGTTTTACCATCTTCAACAATGCAAACTGAAGGAAATAAGTAATTGTAGTGCAAGCAACAGTTTTTATGTCACTGAAAGTTTAGCAGTTATCAGAATTTTCCATGACTTCAAGAGCAATCCAGGCTCATTGGATGCTCTTCTCATATAAACATGTTGGAAATATCAGGGTAATACACATGTGCTACCTGGGTGGTACGTAGGCAATAGCTGGGTGATACCTAGCTTTAAAGAAGATACACATCTTGGCTCCATGTAGTACATCTAGTTATATTCCTTTTTTTCTTTTCAAGTATCCATTGTATCAATTAGGCAGCTGAAATTTTAGGTAACAATTTTTCTAAAATTAGAAACAATTACCGGTACAGGCTGCGGACTAAATAAGCCTGAGGGTGGTGAGGCCAATGCAGTTGGATTGAAATTCTGCATCCGTGACAGTTGAGCACGCCAGTGATGTACTCACACACCGACCATTTCTTAGTGTTAACTGAATGCCAATTTTAATTCAATGGGGTTGCATTCTCATGTTTCAAAATAAGAAAAAATAATGCCAATGTTAATGTTTTCTAGCCAATTTTTTGTAGCATATTATTGGCATGAGCATATTTTATTTTGGAAGTGACTACCTTTACATTAGGAAAAATGGGGAAAATGGGATGAAATTGCCAAAGTCGGAATTTTTTTTCTACAATCGCTAGCATTTGGATGAAATTCCCTTGTAATAGATATTATATGGATGAGCTTATAATTCTAAGTTAAGGTCAATCTGAACATGTTGAAGTTCGGTGAGTGTGTGCCTCGAAATTGAATAATATGTTCTGGCATTATTTAATCTTGTATCAAGCTCTTTTTGTAATGAAGTATGGTTATGTGAACTGAAGTAAGTTTGATATGAAATTGGGTTTTGATGTCATTGAGTTTGTGTGATCATAATTAAAGTTTGCAGCACCTTAACCCTGTAGTTCTACGTGGTTCAGAAGATAACACAGTTTGTTGGTGTTGATTTTATAATAATGTCTTTACTAAAACTCTCTATGTTGAAATAAGATATACTATTAACAGTATTCAAATGTATAAATGTAAGCATAGCTTAATCAAGCAAGTACCAATTAAACCTTGGTAAGATCGGACCGTTGGATGGGAAGATCATCGTATGTCTTTGAATTGTATACTGCATTTTGGAAAATTGGATTTTGGAGGGTGTGTGAGTTCAAAGTTAAATAGAATGTGGCTTACATTTTCAAAAATGAAATTGAAGATGTTCAACAATGACCTATGTCAACACCTGTCCATTGTAATCTTTCATGTCTAGAACGGACTCACATATAATAATTGTGAATTTTATAAGTGAGAGTGACTTATCCATGTACAGGTTAGGACAAAAATTTATACGTTAAAATATGAGAGGAGTTGGTACATTGATCAAGAATAGAATACATACACTAATGGAACGGTAACAAGAGAACAAATTCAAAAAAATAAAAGAAGACAACAAACTTCCAAAGACAAGAAATACCGCATTGTACATGTGTTGTGGTTGTAAGTATTTTATGTATTTTCAAGTATTTGCAGTATTATTGCGTTTTGTTCATATGTGTTTTGATAGTTGCACATCTCCAAATTGAAAATTTATTTCTCTATAAGATCACAAAGTGGGCACTTCAGTACTAAAGGGTTAATATATGCAACAATTCTCCTAAATATGAAATATAACTTACAACAGGTTCAGGTTTGATTTGATTAGTAAGTAAATTATCACAGAACATGATTGAATTTTTCCTGTGCAAAATATGTAAGTTTAAGGCTGTAGTCACTGAACTCTCTTCAACTTATGATCTTTTCGTTTTGTTCTGTGCGAATGATAGCATTGCAGCAAGTTGGATAACAGTATTAACAAAGTCATTTTACATTTAGTAATACTTGAGCCCTATAGAACTGAATTCTTTTAAGCTTTTGTGGAATTTTTTATGAACAACGACGAGTTTTTTTTAATAATCTTTTATTGTGTGGGTAGAAATTGAGTGAATCAATTGCAAGGAGGAACAATACAGGGCCACCACAGAACATATGTACTCAATCGCTTGTGCTCACAGTAATCATATTTTTGGAGATTGAATCTCCGTGTTGAATAACTACAACTTAATCAACCATTTAATATTTTTTTTGTAGGCCAAAACTTTGGCATTGTTGTTGATATGTCTGTAATAATGTTTTTTCCAAAAATCAGAGTGATGATCGTAGTCTTCTCAAGGAGGACAACATAGCACTAGACAATCTCCACGCAGCAGAGCAACAACGGGAAGTTACAGACAATGACGAGGACCAGGGTCTGAGTACATTGTGAGGTGCAGCAATTAGTCCCGGATTTTTGAATCTGAGCACTGAGCCTGAGAATCGAGTTGAGAACATTTCATATAATGAGGTACTGCACAACACTGTTTTTGAATAAGATAAATTCCCATGTACAACTAGTATCAGTAGAGGGGAATGGCTTGATATGGGTACCACTTTTATGGGACTCACATAGTATGACTTCTGTTAACCCTTAAACGACAATGCCAGCCCCACGGGCTTGGTTTTAGTTTGGGAGAATCTTGCTCATAACTTCTACACCATTGCACCAAATGGGGTTTTTAAAATTCCAAACCGAGCACCTTAGAGAGATCTATACTTCTTTAGAATAAAGCTAAAGCAAATTAAACACAGAATCATGCTTAAAATGGAAATTAAGAGGAGATTTTGGGTGTGGTATTAGGAAAGGAATTGTCGTTTAAGGGTTAAACTCATTTTATGTGTGCTAGAAATTCCGTCTTTAACACCATGTATATAGTTGCAGCAATGGTGTCTATAACACCCTCTAAATTTTGTAAATTTCCAAGGATTTTTTTTACCAAAAATATATTTCTCGAAAATCACACTATGTTTGGAGGGAGTACCCATATGAAGCCATCATCCTAGAGTCCATGTTGAACACTGAAATGTCCACAAATGTCATCAAATTTGGAGAAATGTAAAGATGTGTTATACTATGAGGGAAATTTTGAACTTGATTATGAATAAAAGTTTTACATTATGAATTTTATATTCTATCCATACAGTTAGATCTGTCGTTGCAATCTTCAATACTTTTGTATAAAATTAGACACTGAAAATTCAAAATTATGTCAAAATCTCTAAATTATACTTAACAAATTTGTCAGTATCTCAAAATTATGGTTGCTGAACTTTATGAGTTGATTTTTTCAAGAGCACTTTTTAACTGAGATATTGGAAGTTTTTGGTGAATCACTACAACATGAGAGGAGGCATAATAATTTTAGAAATCATCCTGTTCTAATTGGATCACACATGCATGACGCTAAGTTTGCATACGTTTTGTAGTATAAATTCTACACAACAAAAACTGCATGACGGAGGAGAAAGTAGAGTTTGATTTTGTACACAATCTAGAAATTGGACGCTTGGGCAGGTAGGGGTTGATTACCATGCATGTCCATGCAACTTTGTTTGAATAGAAATTTTTTGTCGATATATACGTAAAACATGTCATTGAAAACAAGTAAATATGCAATCAAAATAATAATACTGATCATGTTGGACATGACTTTGTAGAACAATGACAATATCGACACAGAGGAACAAAACGTCAGAACTGATGATTTGCAAGTGGAATCCTTGGTGAACCGTGTTGCCGACAACCTCTCAAAAGACGCAACAGGGATACATTCCAACGTAAAGCAAACTGGGTGTCTTTAATACTTGTAACATTTGTATGTTAATTAAGTAGACATTAAATGTATGAGAGAAAAAAATTTGCCTAATTAAATATTGACATATTTTTGTTTCTTCATAAGCAGAGGTTGTTAATCAACATTTAAGAACCGTAATGTTGTTATAGGTATTCCCCTCCCATTAAAATCAGGTAAGGCAGATTCAGGCGTTCTCATAGGACACTTTTATTGCAAAACTGCAAGAAGGGCCGATTTTGTCTCAAGGGCTGATTTTGCCGTATGTGAAAACGAGAAAAAAGAAGAATCAATGAATCTGCCTTATAAGATTTTAACACCAGAGAAAGTGTTGGCCATGGCTGATTCTGCCTTGTGCGCAATCATAGGGCTTGCCCCATGACTGCTGATAAGGCAGAATCGGCCATGGCCAACCCTTTCTCTACTACGTTGATAATAAAAATAAAAGAAGTTAGGAGCGTGTGATCCTAGTAGTCGCTAGTGCACAACCCTGGGAAATTTTGGTTTTGCATATAGACAGATGGCAAATTACTTCGAGGAAATGGAATGAATGGAATGATCTGGAAGCTTGGATTTTGGAAAAAAAAATTGGCTACTTTTAGGCAAATTATTAAATAAAATGTGGGCTCGCTAATTGATACCAAGGATATTTCTTAAATGAAATGGAATAATAATCGGATTTTGTACACGAAGTCAAGATGTGGAACTTCTTGAAAGCTGAGTATCACCCAAGTATTGCTTAAGTAGCACCTAGGTAGCACATGCGTATTACCATGAAATTACCTATATATTAATATGAAATGAGCATGTGGGGGGGGCACTCTTGAAGCCTTGGAAAATCAGTAAAAATGCTGTAAAAATGCTGAACTGTTTTTTGAAAAGATAAAAATCAGTAAGTTCCAGGTCTACAAGATCAAGAGCCGTGACCAAGAGAATTGACAATGAAATTTTTAAAGTGAAAGGTCATTTTCCATAGTGGAAACCAAACTATGTTGTAATGGCCCTTCGTTCGGTGGACACTAGGTCATTAACAGTATGAATAGAGACTTTATTCACGCTAGCTTTGAAAGAGGACCGGAGTTTCTATCTATCTATCTATCTATCTATTTGGAAACCAAAGTTGAAGCTGGAGGAGTTCATGTGCTCTTTCGTTTTTGGGGCCACATAACCTCTTTTGTTTGTCTCATTAAAAATGAATTCGGACCATGAATCATTATCCAAAAGGGCACTTGTTAGTACCTAGCATATTGCATCACCTTCCTTTTTGTGTTGTTTTGTAGTTGGAAGTTCATTCTACAAAGGAAGACTACTACAGTGACCTCATATTGGCATTTACGGAGGAAGTTGAAAAACTTCGCACAAAAGTGAGGGACTTAGAAAAACAGCTAGACAAAGTGATCGGTATCCACCCAAGTGGAAGGATACATCCTTACGCAAAGGTGAACTGCACAGAGAAGTCGAAGGAGCATTCCGAAATGCCCAACCCCCTGAGTGGTGTTGCAGAGCAAGCATTTCTCCAAAACATTCCAATAAATAGCACGGACAATGGACCAGAACAACACGAAATGCCAGTGCTGCATCCCGAAACCCCGGTGGATCATCTCCAAACCCTGCCGATTGACACAACCAGTAGCCAAGGTGACAAACATCCTCATGCGCATGTTGCAACCGTTGGTTTTGTTAGACGAATTTGAATTTTTAGTTAGTAGATATACTCCCTCTGTATCAAAAGAAAAGTCTACTTCAAGCGCATGTATTGTTCTAAACATTTTTGTAAAAGAACAGAAGCAGTTGCAATAATGAAAAAATGGTCTATATGTAAAATTTAAATGTAGTTTTTCTGTCAAAATTGTACACACTATTTGAAGTGGATAGGGCAAATGGGTAGTAGCCCCTAAATGACTTCGAGAACACATTTTGTCCAAGAATAATTTCATCACTGTAGTAACCTTTACATGAATTCTATAATTTTGACACAATGTTAACTAGGATTGTAGATGTCTGTTACGAGAACACAAAAATCCTTCAAGATGTGGAATTACGTTTATGAATCCGCTGGGAAAAAATTTAAATGTCAAAGTAGATGAATTTGGGACATGGTAGTTATGGAGGTTGATGACTTAGAGGGCATTTTCACAATAGGGCGTTAGATTTGACCAAAACAATCGTACTAACGGGTATTTTAAAATACCCTATGTATACCGTACATACAAAATACATATGTAGGGCTGAAAATAGGGTTGTATATTTACATTTTTGATGCAGTATCGATCCATTTTCAAACATGTTTTTTAGAATATTGGAAGATATCAAAAATTATATTGGAAGAAAATGGATCGATACTGTAAAATTCAGAGTCCAGGTTATGAGGACGGCAATCAAGCAATACAAAACGTCGCGTTCAGGGATTGTGGAGAGTTTGAAAGAATGTGATAATTATAATATTTAGAACTCTTATTGAGCCTTGAACACCACATATTTAGTGCAATGTAGTTTATTTGTAGAACTACATAATACGTACATATTATTTTATATAAAAATTAGAATTGTGGTTACCATGTACATCTACGCAGGTACAAAGAGTACTGTGAAGAGAACATACCAGTGGCGGAAGGACGTTGACGAAGGAGGCAGAAAGGGACCTGTGAAGGGCAGGAAGCGAAACGAGGATCCAGTCGGAGTGGAGGTTGTGGACGGGCTCCTCGTGAACCTCGGCCAAGAAGGAGGCAACATCGTCCAGACGAGGCAGCCTCAGAAAAAACGCCAAAAACGGAGGCCAACACGCTTTGGTTCATTAGAGCCCCCACAAAACCTTGTACCACGTACGGGGCAGGTGAGAACATCGAACAAATTAAATCATGTTACTCTCAAAAAACTTGTATGTTGTATATGTGGTGAATTGGCCAGGAAGCAAAGTAAGAGAGTTTTCCAACTTGTGGAAGCTAGGAAGTCATCTGCAGTGCCCGCACTTGATCAAATAGAGTGAGTGAAAGTGGCATTGGATGTTCTCAGGTGAGTGAAGGAATACAATATGACAAGTCCACTCTCTCCGTTGGTGAAGTTATATACAGATTTGTGTTGAAATAGAGAAGAAAAAAATAGAAATAAAAGAAATAAAAAGAAAAAAGTTAAATAGGGACGACCACTAAGGTAAAAGACCTGTTGAGGTCAGTATTTGAAGTTTTATTATATGTGTTGATAATGTATTGTACTGCTTGAAAACAAGATCTAAATTGAAGCCAATGGAAATAATCGGGTTTTGTGTAGGTTTTGTTTTGTCAGGAGAGCGTTTGGAATTTTTGCTACATTTCCATTGCTTGAAGATCAATACAGGCTCTTCTTGCCATTCTGTGAAGAGATCATAGGAATAGAAGAGAGGTCATTGGTAAAGAGCATTAATTTCTAAGCAGGTAGAATAAACTTTGTACCACGTAGCAACAATGACTCACTAAATGGCCACAACATGCATGCTCAACTTCTGTTTTGTTTGCGGTTATTTTGAAGTACCACATTGATATTGAGATCCAATGGCTGGAAGAGGATTACATTGAGATTTTGTCCGGTAATTCAAAAGCAGGGAGGAATATCGGCGACAATCGCATGTCAGTACTTCCCTTGCCACTGCCGTAGCTAGGAAGGTCCTAAGCTGCGGTTATGTGCCTTAATCCTCCCTGCTTTTTACTTACCTAGTCCATTAATATGTAGGTACTATCATGATAATACACATGTGCTAACTAGGTGCTACTTAGGCAATATTTGCTTCATACCTAGATTTAAAGAGGTTGCACATTTTAACTCAGAGTAGGAAATTTGGCTATCATTCCTACATTGTTTCCATAAATCCTTTGTATCAATGAGGTAGCCAAATTTTTTTTTAGAAATTTGGCTACAATTAGGGTAAAAATTGCACTGTCTTTTCTCGAGGAGGCAATGTCAATGCCTTTCTGTTCTTCACAGTGGAGTAATATATCTTCCAAGTTTTAAGAAGCCCTATTCCTAGTGTATAGGTAGCGGACTGAAGAATATTGAACCTTTCTAATGTGAATGTGAAGTATTTTAATGCTACGGAATCCATGATAGTTTTTGTTGCATCGTCAGAAGTATTTTTTGTAATAAATGTCATGATATGTATCCATAGTGAAACTGATGTATTTTTTTTCTACGTTGCAATTCTTGTATTTGTTTATGGTATAGTTGTAGCATCTGTAATTCAGTTGTTGTTATGGTATACATTGACCTTGTATGAAATGCACTGCAGATACCACTTCCGTTACACAAAGAAGTTTGGATTTTACACCCAGAGTTTCCTGGCAAGTGCATTGCAAAAGGGAAGACTGGCGTCAGTTGGAAGACTCCAAAATCCAAAAACCTAACAAGTGTTGTTTGTGATCTGGGCGCTCAGTTGGTCATGGTGCAACAGGTATTCTTGCCAAATGTCACACCAATGTATCAATCGAAGCAGCCACACTTGAAGCTTCTAGAGGACACTTTGACATCATTTCTCAAGAATGACTGTTGGGTGATGTGGGGATCCCCCTATCTAATCGAAATAGAGTAAGTTGCACCGTCTTGACAAGTACTGTTGTTGAATATGTAAACTTCTTTATTTGGTACCATATAAAGGAGCGTTGTTAACCCTTTATGGCCTGAGCTACAGTAACCTATGCAACTCTCAAAAATTTCTAACATTTTAAAGTATACTATATTTTTCTAATAATTTTTCTCATACAAATTATTGTTAAATCGATTTACCCTGAATTTTTCATACTTGTATGAATGAATATTTATTTTTAAGAGAAAATGAAAATAATAGTAATGAATAAGGTGTAGGTGGCATGCTTCAGGAGCGTACAGAAAAAGAAATTTGATGTAAAAACTTTATATGTATGTAGTGTATATTTGAAGTGTAGGGTTTTCTGATTGACGACATTATATGTATATAGTGTTTGAAGTGTAGTGGTTATTCATACTGCAGTCTTTAGAATGTTGACGACTTTAAAATTGGACTAGAAAGTAGAAGATAGAATTCACACTTAGTGGGGAACATATTCAGTTGAAATTAAGAACTCGGTGAAACTGAACATTTCAGTGAAAAACAACCAGAAAGTTGATAGGCGTTAAAGGGTTAACAGCATGTAAGTTTCCCTCATTCCTGCACTCTCATCTTCAACGTGAACATGAATTAATACATGGTTATGAAATTCCTTATAGTGTGAACACTGTAATTCAAAAGGTAGAGGCTGAAATATTATATATGAACAGAATCACGTGTTGGTCAAAAGTTGTTAAAAATTGGACAACAGAATACTTCATGTGACCGGGTAGAAAACAGCAATGAACAACTTATTTGGGAAGAGCATTGGAAGAATTTGTGAAAGAAAAATGAAGATTGCAGAAACAATGAAACAATGAAGAATCCATAATATACCAAGGATGCGTTGGGGAAGAATATAATTCGAATGGGGCCAATTTTCATATCACCAGATTTAATGATGATTTTAAAATCATTATATTATAGAAAATGTCCTTGGAAGGGGTTGAATTAGTAAATATTATACGAATCAGTAAAGAACAGTGCATGTGTTGGTCAAAAGTTATGTACAATTGCACGAAAGAAAGCTGAAAGTGACGTGGTAGAAAATAACTGAACGATGAAGAACTTATCAGGGAAAAGAAATGGAGTAAGTTGTTAAAGTATAATTAAGATTCACAGAAGATGGTTTTTGTATGACCTAACAACCATGAAGTATCCATAATAACTGAGATCAAGGATTTATCACGAGAATCAGCAAAGATAGCTTCATGTCACGTGGTAGAAAACGACGATGAACTTATCAGGGAAGAGCATTGGATAATGAAGATGGCAGAAACTATGATTTCTGTATGACTGAACCCCTAAAGAACCAAGATGCCGAAATTGGGTACCCTGTATTTTTTGTGGCATTTTTGAGTAAGTCATATTTGGAGATCTTTCAGTTCAAACTTATTTGTTTTTTGAGCAACACATATATTGTTCTTCAGTGATTACAGTGATATGAAATTAGGTCCCAGCTTAATTATATATTTCACAATATGATGAACTGAATTTGTAATTTTAAAACCATGAATCCTGAGTCATGAATCCTGAGTCCTTTACGGGTGTAAAAGCTATGAAGAATCCGTAACAGAGCAACGATTTGTGATTCAAATTGGGAAATATATATTTCAGATGGGGTCTATTTTTATATTAAGGAACAATAGCACATGTGATAGTGAAAAAGACTTAAAATCAGAGAAAGGGAAGTATGCCTATGATCTTAAAAGAACCATGAGACGCACACATTCTTGTGATATTTGATATTTTCCTCTGACTTTTGAGCCTATGCTCTCTTTGTTACACCTTATTCAACTATTAATTGTTAAAAAAATTGGGCATTGATATAGCAGAATATGATTTCATTATCTTGCTTATGCAATTTGTTATGATTTTTTGATGGAAATAGTTGTAATTTATACTTGGGTACGTAGTTTTCTCTTCCAATGGCTCTTTGCCCGGTGGGCACTGGATCGTTGTTATAATGAACAGACACTTTATTCACGCCGGCCTCACAAGAGCCTCGGAGTTTTTATCTATCTATCTGGGTAGGTAGTTTGCAGAACTCTTTAGTGTTTCGAAATTTTGATTATTATCATTAAATTTTTCTACACTATTCAATAATACTAATTATTTGGTCATTTAATATTTTTACGATCCATGTATTCACGCAAGTGAGAATTGGTCAGAGCATGAACATCGAGGGAGCAAGTGGCAAAAACAAACGCTTGATGTATGTAGGACATCACGTTTGGGTTTGTTTGGTTTGCAGCATTGTAGATAAGAGTTGCAAAGCTTAGAAAATGCTACCACTCTGTGCTACAGCTTCCGGCACATATTGTATTTTTTCTCTCGCCCCAAGTTTTGTCCATACATGTAAAAAAAACATTATAAATTATAAATAAACTTTAAAAAAAAAAAAAAAAAAAAAAAAAAAAAATTGTATATACTACTTCAGTGTTAGATACTGAATGCATGGCAATGGTTGAGATTCATGTTCAAACTACAATCGTAGAAACTGAATTCACAGAAACTGATTTCACAGAAACTGAATTCACGTTCAATTACAGGCTCAATTACAGCCACAGAGATGTGGACCCACCGATTTACATTCAACTACAACCACAGAGATATGGAGCCACCGATTTGCTTCAACTACAGGGACAGAGATGTGAACCCACCGAATCGTGACACTCGTGAAAATGGACCCACCGTATTGTGAAGAAGTCGAGATCGCAGGGCATCTTACTGTAGTTGCACTTGAGTTCTACAGTGACTGCAATTGTACCGTAGATAGCGGAAACTGTTGCTACAATTGCGGGGAGACTCTGTTGTCTTATTATGGCCCATTTCCAGTCATCCCACTCAAGTGGCGCTTGTAGAAAACAACTCAGAAACGGCCAAATACAGTAGTTGAAATCACCACGATTTGAAGTAGTGTAATACTTAACTCAAATCATACCTTTATTCAAACCTAGTACCCAACCATTAGTACTCTGTTAATGTATTATGTTATTGTTACTGTTCTCTTGTTTTGTTACTATAGTGTCCCTCCTCGAAAGGGGAGAGTTGTATTGTCCCAATGTCCCCTTGTCCGGTGGGCACCGGGTCATTGACATTACAAACGGACACTTTATTCACGCCGGCCCTGAAATAGGGTCGGAGTTTCTATCTATCTGCGAAGTGACTCCGTTTGACTCACCTACAAAGTGAAAAGCAACGCCTTCTCTCCTTGTAGTGTCTTATTGCATGCAATTAATCCACAACAGAAGTGAGGATTGAGCAGCAGAGCAGAGCCAAATGGTTGGTGGCATGTTGATCATGCTTGATGGAGCACTTGAGCGGTTGTGGAAGCAGACTGAGAGACAGCGGCCAAGTGGCTGTGTTTCTGAAAAGAGGACTTCCTGTGTGTCGCTCATGTATGGAACCCCAGCCTCCACCAATTGAATCAGTCAGTAGAAAGAAACAACCAAGCATGACCTATAGCATTAGTCCAATACTTTCTCAACTTTTATTATTTTTAAAATAGTTTTGATTTTTATTTAATGTGTGATAATGCACTGTTCATTCCCCATACCATTGATACTGTCATAGCATAATAGAGTACCTTCTTATCAAAAGAGAATCTTTACTTATATTTATTTTTCAAAATAATGAAGGAATGTCATTTGTATTCCATGAATTTTGGGACTACTGTGTCATTGTCATGTAAATTTAATTTCTAATTGTAATTAGGTTGTGGTCCGATTGCAAAAAGGTGTTGCCTCCCATTGCTTTATTAGACTTTGGACCTTTTTCGAGGTCGGCGTGAATAAAGTGTTTGTTTGTAATGACAATGATGCAGTGCCCATCGGACAAAGGGTCATTGGAACAAAACTACTCTCTCTTGCCGAGAATAGACACTTTAGTGATCAATAACCAGTAAAAAGTAACCATAGTTTGGTGGTTGGGTAAATATAGGGTATAATTTGAGATTTGGTGTGGTATAAGATTACCAAGTCATGAATGCTGTGGTTGGTTGGTGAAGGACTATGTGTCACAGTTATGTGGTTGGGATATTCCCGTTGAACCAGTGATGTGATATACACGATTTGATGCTGCTAGTGAGTTATCATAAGCGGGTAGTTGCACACTACGGTGTTCCTATTTTTTTGGTCACGTTTGTATTTTTTGGCCTTTTTTTGACCTTTCAAGCTCAATATAAGATTATTGAATTGAAATAAACTTATAGGACTACGAAAAGTAATTAATATTCATACCTTAAAATACAAATGTGATGTTCAATTTAAAAAAAATAAGTTGCTAGATTAGAGAACCTTGTGCATTTGTAATATTTTTGATGCAATCACAATGCACTGTTTTTGACAAATGCACTCTATTTGTAATGCAATATTTGGAATTTAACCTTCAAACTCTTTGTGCACATAGAATTTTTCTTATTGTACTCCTTTCCGCAATTTTTTATTTAAAAATATTTTCTATATTGCAATTTTTCTTAATATAGACATCTTTTAGAATTTAGGCATTTAAAGCATGTAAAAGAAGATTTGAAGAAATTAAAAATCATTATAGTAATCTATATAAGACATTACACATTAGCTTTGAGTTGAATCTGCAAAAAGATTAGAAATCATGCACAATATTCATCGTTGAACTTTCATCATGTTCATCGTGTTTTTTGTTCAAAAGGGTACTTTCAAATATTCATATTTCTTAATGTAAAGCCTTTAGACAAATAAAGAATGTATCTTTAGATTTCATATACATCAATCTCACCATTTGTTAAGAAAAATTAGTTCAAAATATCACCAATGAGTTTTAATATGTTTTGAAAAAGAGTGATTTTGACAAAAATGCTAAATGTGCATTACATGCACGTTCTTTTAGTCATCGAATAGGTACACCGTACCATGCAACTACCCAGGCAAGAAAGTTGTAACAACCAACCGGCCCCAACCTACCTTCTTGAGACAAGTGTTTAGTGTTTACAACGACTTAACGGAAAAACGACAAAAAGAAATAAACAGTGGTCTTCACTACTATCCCCCCCCCCCCCCCCCTTTGCTATTTTATTGCACTCATTCTACTGGTAGTGTTTGATTATTTTCTATTCTTCTTTTATGTAGCAAGATTGACCTGACATGATGTATAACAATGGTGTTTATTGATGTATGACAATGGTGTATGACAATGGTGTTTATTGCTTTGAATGTGTGCTTAGTGGTGGTTTGAGATAGCTTGTATTTCGTTTTGAGGTGTTTCATCGAACGAGTGTGGATTGTTCCTCTAGCTCCGGCCATGATTATAAGAGGGTTTATTTCCAGCCTTGCTTTATTATGCTATGGTGGGCCATTTTGTTTGGAGAAATTTACATTTTTAAAAAACATTTATATTGATGTGGGTTCCTTCAATTAAGAAACTCACAATATTTAGGCTACTTCAAATGTCTACACTATTTTACATATTCAATAAAGTGAGATTCTTACACAATTATTTTGTATCCATTTCTTTAAAAAATCAACCATCAGGTATTCACTTCTTTAATATTTATATATTTCATGGAACAATTCTTGGTCTCGGGGAAGTCACTTAGTATAAATTTTGGGTACATATGAGCGTACAAAGGGTATTTAATGGGGAGCTATGAAATAATTGGAATATTCTACTATTTATAGAATATTTAGGATATATTCCATATATTCTAGGAATATTCCTAAAATATTTCCAAATTAGTTTTAAAACACCCTATATTACTTCTATAAATTTATAATTTTTATCTCAAATGAATAAAAAATACCCTATATTTGTTCTCTCATAGTTATCTAAATTCTTGACAGTGACTTCCCCGGGTTCTTGGTTTATAGATAGATTCAATAATAGGTGGTGTTCAAGATTGTGACGTAAGATTCCAATGTTAAATTTTCTAAATTAGCTCCAACGCAATTTTGAAATCAACAATTGCGTACAAAAATAGTAGTTGCAATCGTAAGATTTGAGTCTTATTTTAAAATCATCTCTTCTTGCGAGACAAAAGTTGTGAACTCTGACACCCCCTAATGGTTGATAAGAGCACGACCATCAAAGACATTGGCATCCCTATATATTGAACTTGATATATTAGACCAAATCTAAATTTTGCTGGAGAAGAGAAGAGTCTGGTTGGTATCCACAAACAATACACTAGCCTCAAACATTCTTATTGGCAAAAAATCATCGCAAGTCAAATTGGGACCTCTATTTTTAGCAAAATTTTAGAGGAAACCAATCACTTGTGGAAATGCACCAATGCCCTAATACAACAAGAACTCTTTTATATCACTTGGACTTTAATAAACAACATAGAGTACATGAGTTTAGAACTTTTTATGTAAAGATGTCCAATCACATGTGTATAAAATATAAAATATTGGAATGTGATATTGGAGAGTGTAATAATTAATAACGAGTCTCAAGTGTAAAACTTCGAAAACCTAAAACAAAAAAATCACAAGAAGTCATGCATATCCTTTCAATAGGGGGCACCAAAGTTTGTGGCTTTGGTCCCATAAGAGAAGGCAATTTGGAAACAAGCCTCAAATCTCATTACCAAAGGCTACTATTTTTGCACACGGTTATTGGTTTCATAATCGATTTAGAAAGTAAAACTGAAAACTCACCTCAAAAGCTTGCACTTATAAACATTGCATTTTTTTCATTTTTCATGAGGTGCCAAAGTGGCGATATAAAATGTTAAAGTAGTGCTCCATATTTCAACATTCATCCACATGTTGAATAGAAAATATCACATTAGAAGATATCACATATCCATAATTTTGTTTTCATTTATAATTTGGCAATTTCATCCAAGATATATTTTAAATTTGAAGTTTTATGGTGGAAAACTTCATGATTTTTAGCCAGATTTTTTTTTTTCCTCTAGTGGGATCATGCACAATTTCGCCCAAAAAAATGCCCTGCTCATAAGAGCCTGAGTGTCCACGTTCAATGTATACGTTTTTCAAGTATATTATACGTCCAACTATATCACGTATATTGATACGGATAGGAATACAAATACCAGCAATGAAGTGAGCGCTCATGCAAAAAGACCGACGACGTCCCCAGCCACGTGGGCGAGCTTAACCGCCCCCTTATCGACGCACGGACCCCGAGCCACTGCCAAGTGTACAGGTCCGGATTGGGCGCCACTTGTAGAAATACGCCGTGGCTCCCCTCATTTTCTCCACATTCCATCATCTCCACCCTCGTCTCGCAATCTCCGCTGCAGCAATTGTCTGTCGATCTCGAGGTTCAAGAGCAGAGTTTTATTTTGACTACCGTAACTACATTGCATTTTACAGTTTCCATTTCTGTTTCGAAAATGGCTGCTGCGACCATGAACGTTACCGTGGCTGCTGCCTCCAGCGCCGTTGCCGTTGCAACGACGACTGTTAAGTCTTCCGCGACTGTGGTGTCCATGGGATCATCGTTCGGCGGACAGCGATTGGTTGTTGATCGCGGTGTGAGCGTGGCTGCAAAACGCCCCGTCGTCCTCGTCCGCGCCGAAGATGTGAGTCTACACTTCCTCGTCACTTTTCTTTTCCTAACCTGCATGGAGCCAGTTTAATTGCTGTACATTTTGTTCGATAGTGGGTTCCAGAGTAGTAATTGCTGTAGGTTATCATTGTTGGACAGAACTTGTCTTGTGGTATACTCGCATGCTTCCATTCTTCATCTTCATCGCAAGAAGATGTATAATGGTTTTCGTCATTAGAAACTCTTAACGCTATAATGGTTAAATTGGCCAACCCCTGTTATTTTTTAGTGTAACAAGTTACAGGTTACACTAGAAAATAAGAGGGATTGGCCAATTTAACCAATATGGCGTTTCTTGTTCATGCCTTGCTTTACGATTGGAGGCTCATTTTCATGGTTCCAATAGTAGAGCTTCATCTGCTCAAGATTGAGAGAAGATGGGGTTTGGAAGTACCGAGGACTTTCGGAAGCACGTGCATTTTTCTTTCTCAGCTAGTTGAATGTGTGCATGTTTCGATGATTTTGCAGAAGGGCGTGGGAAAGAACCTGCAAGACGCGGGTGAGCAATTCTCCGCCGCCGTGCAGAGGGGCGCCGAGAGTGTACGGGACAACCTGCAAGGCTCGCAGGCCGACGCGTCGGGCAAGGCCAAGAGCGCAGCCAGCACCGCGGAGAGCAAGGCCAAGCAGGGCGCCAACGAAGCCGACAGCATCGGCTCCAAGATCGCCAACCAAGCCGAGGACCTCAAGGTACATGCATCGCCCATGCATTTCCTCCCCCATTTAACGCCATTTCTAGTGTTGGGTTTGTATAGTTTCTGAGTATTGTGCGTGGGTTTGATTGTGGCACTGTAGGACCAGTTGTTTGGAGCGGGTAAGGACGCGCAGAAGGACGCGGAGAAGAACGTGAGCAAGGCGAAGAGCGCCGCGGGCTCCACTGGCAAGGATGCGCAGAACAAGGCCGGGAATGTGCTGGAGAATGTGCAGCAGGGCTTGAGCGATGCAGCGGAGAACATCCAGGACACTCTCAAGGGCAACAAGAACTAAAGAAATTCAGTTCATTCTTAACTGAAGCTAGATTGCAGGGACATGTAAATGAATATCATGGGGTGTACACAGGGTTGATTGTAGCTAAAGTAGCAAAATGAGGATGTCTATGCTTTGTACATTATGCCAGATTTTGTGAAGGAAATGGTCCATCTGACACTCTGTTTTTGACTCCTTTCTTTGGTTTGCCATCATGCTCTTGATTTCTTGTTCAAATTTATTCTGTTTATGTGCAAGTTTTGTAATAATCCTGCTCTGTTTCATATTGACAGTTTGATACTCTTTGCATACCATGCTGTGTTGTGCAGACTATCATTTTGGAGTATTTGAAATGAGATTTAGGTTAAAATTTTGAAATGTAGCATTTGAACACGTAGAATGAGTGTTGAGGATATGAACATGAATGCTACATGTTATGTAATGGATGTTTGGAATGCCACATGTTGTACAATGGATTTTGAACATGAGGATATCTAAGTATGCTTGTACAGTACATTGAGAGGAAATAACCCATAATTGTCCACTTAAAATTGCTTGTCTTCATGTTGGTCATGTTGGTGTTCACAACATCTTTCAAGGAATTTGAAACTGATTACTTATAACCCCCAAGAAACGAAAGAAATTAGAAATCGACAACTTGCGATTTAATTGGAGGCTTCTGAAAGTGTATGCTGTTGGAGTATTACAATTCTTGATACATTTTGTATCTCACAAGCAGAGTGACTATCTTTTCACTTTCTTTTAGGTGACATTTTATTTGATTTCTAGATTTTTTTTCATTTTTTTTTGTGAATCTTATCTATCAGCCAAAAATAGTTTAGAGTAATTTTCAAAATTTTCCAAACATAGCCATTGAACTCCTAACTGCTTACTTAAGCCCTTTTTTTTTTTTGCCTAATGTATAGAGTTGAATTTTGTTTTCTCATCTGTCATGCACTTTTTGCAAGCAAAAAAATATTAAAAAATGTATGGGAGTTAGCCTGTGCATGTGCGAATTGATTAGAAAGGGGATGATTAGTAAAAAAAAATTGCCTCATTTCATGTTGGAGTGATTCACCAAAAAGTTCTAAGATTTTAATTCAAAATGAATTAAAAGTGCTCTTGAAAAAATCAACTCTTAAAATGAAGTAACCAAAAAATCTCCAAAAGTCACTACACTTACACAAGGTTCTTTAGCCCTTGAAAGTTGTTCCTAAGAATAAGAATTGTTGCATGATAACCGTTGTAGCGGATTCTAGAATATTGGACATGTCGTGTAATTTTTTAACCCCTAAAGGACTAAGTGTCCTAACTAGGACATTTTAATGTTCGGGTAGGTTCCCACGGTGTTAATTTTTATTTTTATTTTTTGAAATAAATTATGTGAATTCGGTATATCAATACAAAAACGGGGATCTAATTTTATTTTTTGATTCCGAATTTTTAAGTGGAAGTTATGGAGCAAAAAGGGTTTTTTGGGAGAGGATGGGCAGTGCTAGCAGGGCTCAAAATAAGCCTTAGAAATTATGATTTTTCAACTCTAACCGTAGGATCTTGTTTTAGATTACGAGAAGAATGCATGGTAAAAAATTCATAGAATTTTACCATGTAGATTGCAAGATTATAGCGTTTGAAGTGAAAAGATGAAGTTACGGTCTTTTTTTATATTTTATGATCGTCTTTGAAGGCATGGGAAAATTTATTAAATTCATCAAAAAAAATCTTAAATTTTATTTAAATATTTAATTTGGTATTTTCTATCAAGTGCAAAAAAATATTCACAAGAAAATGAATAAAAATAGGTGAAAATGATGCTCAAAAACAAGAAAAATCTGCAGTCCTTTAGGGGTTAATGAAAGAATGATGGTGGCGAGTAGGAAGTCCATTGTAGCCCCGCCTCAAGAATCATATGTTTTGATTTTTTTATCTTTCATGCAATGAGAGCAAAAGGGTGAACCCTAGCAAGGGTTAAAGAACCTCATGTAGAGTATTGCATTTCAACCCATCATAACAAATTTCATTCACAAATTGTTAATATCTTATTTGTAATCAAATTACCAAAGAATTTTGAATTTTAAGTTTCAAATTTTATACAAAAATATTGATGACAACAATCATAGATCTTACCATATGGATAGAATCTAAAATCTGCAATGTACAACTTTTATTCATGCATCAAGTTCGAAATATCCCTCTTTGTTGCATCTTATAATGCATCTTTGCAATCCTCCAACTCTAGAGAGGGTTGTAGGCTTTGAGGGGTTAAATGAGCCGTTTAATTAAAGGCAATCTACATTTTGTGAAGAAATTTATATGACACAGTTGTTGAGTTTTTTTTGTGAGCGTTGAACCGAGCACTGTGGAGTTGCTTACTGTTGCAGTAATCTCAGTGATGTGCAAAATATGAACATACCTCCACTAAATTTGTAGTGGCTTTATTAGCTCAGTTGGTTAGAGTTTGTCTTAGACAGCCTGACTTTGCTTGCTTTGGTTGTTTGGTGTTGCAGCTTGTGCGACCCGGTTTAAATGGCTTTCTCTATGACACTTGCGTCTTTGTGTTCCCCTCTTTTTAATTCGGCAGATTTTGGGGTTTTTTTTTTTTTTTTTGACACAAGGAAAGGGGGACCCTTTACTGCACAAATGAAAGACAAAGTACAAACCCGCCCCGCCAGGTCCGGCGAGACCGGTGGACCACTAGACCTCGCTAATCGAGCTAAAACTAGGACCTACAAGATTCCAACAAGGTTGGATTCCATCCCACTTAGCAAACAACTTCTTCTTGCACCATAAATTCTTGAATTGAGTCAGAATTTGGGCCGCTTTTTCCGGCTTGTTGGCGTTCTTCTGCATATCCGCTTTGGTCCGCGTCCAAGCCATCCTCCCATAATCAACCATCTCGAGCCAGATCTTACAGCAAGCTTTTTCGATATGCCAATAGTTACCACTGAAAGCCGCATCATTCCTCCTCCTCCATATCATCCAGAGTATAGCACCACGGAGTAAGAGCCAAACTCGGCTTACTGGTTTGAACCTCCTGGACATTCTGTGAGCAAAAATACTATGTTTCCAGGTAAAAAGTGAGAGCCGTGTAGTTGCAGGAGCTACTTGAACTCTGGGCGAGTTCGGCCTACCACTGCCTTATGACTCAGGGATCATGTTCAGGTCCGGGATGCTGCCTGGCAGCTGAACGGGGTCCGGTGGTGAGGACGCGTCACGCGCCCGTGGCGCGTTGCGCGCCCGCGGTGCGCCTCGCGCTCGAGGTGCGTCTCGCGGCCCAGTCGCGCTTCGCCTTCTCGCCGCAACGCGTGGTCGACGAGCCACACTGGTCCTCGGTTCATTCCGCATCTCTGTATCGTTCCTCCCTTGGTCCATGTCGAGGTTACCCTCCTGCTCCTGCTCGGCCCTAGTACTGTTGTCATGTGAGAGAGGATTATGCTGTGGTGAATGGCCTATTTCGTGCACCGCCATTCGTTCGTCAGCATTAATCGATTCCTGCACCCTGTCCTCTACTACTCCCTGAGTAACATTCGAGGTGGGACCTAACAACTGAGGGGTGTAGGGGACGAGCTTCGTCATGATAGAGGCTCCCCACTTCCACACTTTCTCTGCTGCATTGCATTCCCAGAAACAGTGCATGACAGTCTCTTGAATCCCGGAAAGGCAGACCGGGCAACACTCATCAATTCCTTGCCGCCTGTTGTATTTACCTCGCCATGCATTCACTTCCACACCCTTGTGCCAAATAGCCCACAATAAGCCCGCTTCTTTCTTCACTCTTTCCGCATCCCAAACATTCAGCCATTTTAATCTGTACGTGATCGGAAGCACCCCGGTCCACTTCTTCTCCACCACAGATGGGACCATATTTGTACTGAGGAGGAACTTCCTTCCCAAGCTGGCTGTGTAGCCCATGAGAGGAACGTTTCCAGTCCAGGAGTACCGCATAGGGTCCCAATCTAAGTTTTGTGTGGCACCATAGTATAAAAGGGAACGTTGTTTTTTTGGACCTTTTTTTACCTCTATCACACGAACTCGCCGAACACACCCAGCAATCACATTCACTGCCCCATTGCCTTGTACGTCATACCTGGCTTGTGAAAGACGTGACTCCCATGGAGTCTCAGCAAGGCTGGCTGATTGCGTGCGCACTGTGTAAATCACCATTTGTATCGGGATGCTTTGATAGCCCGGACCAGCCTTTGGACTGTAATCCTCCCCTGCCTCACAAACAAGTATTGGCAATGCTTGCTGGTCCTCTCCAAATATGCCGACCCAACCACTCCTGATATTCTTGTGTTGTTGCTGTATGATGCTCCGCCAGTGTCTCATAGCTCTGCATGTTGAGGCAGTCCACGCGCCAGTTTCCTCATCCAGCAGGCCGAATGTGAGCTGAGCTTCTTGAGCATTCATAAATCTTCCTCGTGTCCTTACGTCACGGTATCTCCTCATGCCTACTTTGTGTAGGCTCGCGGCGCGATTCTTCGAAAACCCTGGGCCGATCATGGGCAAAGCAGGATTCCACCACCAGCTTAAGCCCATGAGTTCCTCCCAGCATGATGGGGGAATGAATGTAAGGGCAGGAAGCAAGCTTTTCCACGCGGGGATTACCCGGTTCCACACTATGGATCCTGTGCGAGCCTGATGATTTGGCACTAGAAAGTATTCCATACTTTTGTCCCACCTCCGTATGGTTGGAATTGCGCCAACTTAGCCCGAAGCATCATGTGTAAGTTGGAGTTACAGGGCTCCAACGCTTTAATGACCCACTTGGCCATGAGTGCCGCTACCGCGTCTTCCGGGTTAATTAGATTAATGCCACCATCTTCTTTTTTCTGGCAACATTGAATCCAACTAACCCGTGCCCTAGATTTTGGGTTTTCAACTCAGTTGGTTAGAGCATCGTGCTAATAATACAAAGCTCACATAATCGAAACTTGTACATAGCATCTTTCTTTTAAAGGTGTGACCTCGTGGAACACAACTTTCTTTATAAATTAAAAACAGCAGAAAAAACTTACCCCTACCTTTGACCCAAAAAAATCAACTTCGGGTACATGCATTGTGATTATAGAGTCTATCGTCGAAAGGGGGCATTAATTTTAGCACGTGCAAACTTGGTTCTGGAGTCTCAGTTGGCAACACTTCCCCCAACAAACTCTTCGTTCACCCTATCCCTTAGGGCTAGAGTTAGATAGAAACTCCGGACCTCTTTCGAGGCCGGCGTGAATAAAATGTCTGTTTGTCTTGACAATGAGCCAGTGCCCACCGGACAAAGGGCCATTGGTGCAAGACTACTCTCCCCTTCCGAGAATAGACACTCTAGTGACCAGTAACAAGTACTAGTAACAAACAGTAACCTTAAACGAGTGGTTAAATCCAACTAGGGTATAATTTGGAGTTTGTTTTGTTGGTGGTCGCCAAGTCATGGTTCCTAGGTTGGTTGGTGAAGGACGTTGTAGTACATTTATATAGTCCGGGTTCGTGCATTAAAAGAGGGAGGGTAGTGGTGAAAACCACTGCTAGCCACTCTTCTCAAACAACTAGCTCAACTTGTCTCAGGGGATAGGAAGGGCCGGTTGGTTGGTACAAACTTTCCTGCCATGATAACTCACTAGCAGCACCAAGCCATGTGTATCACACCACTGCTCAACGAGCCCAACTGGTTTCGAACCCGGACCACATAATCGTAATACAACGCCCCTCACCAACCAACCAAAGAACTCATGACTTGGTGATAAAACTTTACACTAAGCATACCTTTATACAAACTAGCATCCACCCAACAGTACTTCGCTTTTTTCCTTTGTTATTGTCACTGTTACTTTGTTTGGTTACTATAGTGTCCATCCTCGAAAGGGGAGAGTAGTTTTGTTCCAATCTCCCTTTGTCCGGTGGGCATCAGGTCATTGACATTACGAACGGACACTTTATTCACGCCGGCCCTTTTTAGGGTTGGTGTTTCTATCTATCTATCTATATGGTCCGGGTTCGATTCCTGTTGAGTCCGTCTAAAGAGTGGATGTGATATTCATGATTTGGTGTTGCTAGTGAGTTATTATAGGCAAGAAAGTTGTAACAACCAACCGGTCCCGTCCCACCTTCCTGAGACAAGTGTTTACGTTGAGTTAATCAGAAAAATACAAAAAAAAAAATAGCGGTCTTAACCACTACCCCCTTTTCTTGCTAATTTATTCTATTTATTCTATTGGTAGTGGTTGGTTATTTTCTATTTTTCTTTTATGTACTATAATTGATCCGGCATGATGTATAGCGATGGTGTGGACTAGAGTTACTCTCTATGTGAGCGTTGATTTCTGATTTTGAATTTGCATTGTTTATGAGATGAAAATACGAGATGTACGTTAAAATTCTTTGTCGTGTGATACTCTTAGAATTCTTTTATATCACTCCTTTTGCAATCAACGCACGTTAGTTCAAAAGTTGGCACATGGAAAGTGTCCAATCACATGTATACACAATAGCAAATATTCTTTGTAAATACTGAAAACATGTGATATTGGAGAGTGTGATAATAATGAGTTCAACATGTATTTATATAGCTAAAAGTGTCAAACTTAGATCTTTCACATCCTCATTGCTTGGTTGGAGATAATGTTCCTCTTTGAATTTTATTTTGAAGCAATCACTAGCGGAAGCTAGAGTTTGTTGAAAATCATTGTAGCAAGTTAGGTGAACTTGGTGAATTCCATTGTTGAAATTGTAGACATGGTTTCTTTCTTAAAAAAATTCAACAAACTTATTGGAATTCATTTCACCAAAAGTTGAAGCAATGAAATTTGCAAGAAGAATGCCGCACTAGTAAGAGCTTTGTCGTGTAATCCTCCATTTCTTGTGCCAAGGTGAAAAGGATGAAATATGGAATTCAATGAGTTTAGTAAAAACATTCCCTATTCTACTAAAATTTGGCTCTCACTAGCTGTTGTGAGGCGTTTTCATGGTACTCTGTAGATGTTGGGTGTCCAAAAAATGATACCACAAACTATGAACATGTGTAGAGTAAAAGTAACAATTCTACAATTATATTAAAATGACCATTTTTAATGCCTATTACAATTTTTTTAACTCTCAATTAAAGAAAAAAATAAATGACAAAATAGAAGTGAATCAAGTGATATGTATTTGTGAAAATAGAACTCAATCCAAATGTCATAAAAATGTTTTATAAGTAAGATTCTTAATTTCAGAATCATCTTTAACCCCTAAATGCCCAACCATGCATATTTTGCATGATGTACGGATTTGAAGTCCGTTTTCTCATCCATCATGCACTTTTTGCAGTGTGGATTTTTTATTGAAACTTTTATGGGAAGTTAGCTCCGTACATATGTGATCCGATTAGAAAGGGGATGATTTGTCAAATTTTTATGCTTCGTTTCATGTTGTAGTGTTCCACCCAAAATTTCGAAGATTTTAGTCTAAAAGTGCTATTGAAAAAGTCAAGTACTAAAATTAAGCAACCAAAAATCTCCAAAAATCACTACACTTAGAGTATTACATTTGAACCCATCCCAAAAAATTTCATTATTAGATTGTCAATATCTTATTCGTAATCATATTACAAAAGAGCTCTAAATTTTAAGTTTGAAAATTTATACACAAATATTGGTGATAGCAATCGCAAATCTAACCGTATGGATAGAATCTAAAATTCATAATGTACAACTTTTATTTGTTCATCAACTTGAAAATATCCCTCTTAGTTGCATTTTATAATGCATCTTTGGAAAACTGCCAAATTTGAAAAGGGTGAGAACGTTTAGGGGTTAATTCACGGTTTTCACGGTTTTCAGCGATCTAAATCCAAAATTAACCCCTAACTACCCAACCAAGCAATTTTTGTTTCATTGATGTATAGAAGCAAACTCCGTTTCTCATCCGTCATTCACTTTTTGCAATGTGGATTTTTTACCACTGATTTTATGGGAAGTTAGTTGCATGCATATGTGATCCGATTAAAAAGGGGACGATTTGTGAAATTTTTATGCCTCATTTCATGTAGCACTCATTCACCAAAAATTTCTAAAATCTTAGTTCAAAAGTGTTCTTGAAAAAATCAACTCATAAAATTAGGCAACCAAAAAATCTCCCAAAATCACTATAGTACACAATTTAGAGAATTATATTTCAATCCATCACAACAAATTTTATTCACAAATTGTCAATATCTTATTTGTAATCAAATTACAAAACAATTTTGAATTTTAAGTTTCAAAATTTATAGAAAAAATATCAGTGATAGCAATTATAGATCTAACCATATGTTTTGAATCTAAATTCATTATGTACAACTTTATTTATACATCAAGTTCAAAATATCCCTCTTAATTGCATTTTATAATGCATCTTTGCAAAACTACACAATTTGGAGAGGGGTGAGGTTGGACCTTTAGGGGTTAAAAATAAATATGTTCTATAACTTCAATTGTAAATGATAAAAGGCATAAATTCTACAACCGTGTACTAGAATATACTAAAATAATTCCAAATTTTGTATCTAATGATATTAAAATAACTATAGCATATCACAAACTATATTTTTTTAGCTTTTTTCATTGTCATTAAACAAAAAAACACAAAAATCCAAAACAAGAAATCCAAATTGGTGGTCGTCAAGAATTTGTTTTTGGAAAAAGTTTAGGGTCTTAACTTATTATAGACCTTTAGTTCTACAATTTGTAACTAAAAATCTAAACCAAACAACAATACCAACGAATGAATTCATGACTTAAGGTGCATAGAATTACACAACATGTAAACCTTTGGAAAAACCTGCAAGAGGATGTAAACTAAGAGCTCTTCCTCTCAACCCCGATAGAGAAGAAAACAAAAGATGTCCCTCCTCACCCCCAAGCTCTCTTTTTATTCACATATGAGATGTACATCAACTAATGCATATCCTCAATATCCAAGGTTTCTTCCCTTAGTAACCTTTTTAAGGTTTGACTAAGACCAAAGGTTTTATTATTTACACTTAGATTGACTAAGCCTCTTATCTACAACATCCTTTCAATCGGGCTATCAACTTTTTCTTTTCCACTGTCTCTTAGCACATACGACTGAGATTCGTTCCTTTCTTCTAAAGTTTATGGTTTGTTTCATCCCTCTTTGTCGAGAAACAATTATTTGTTATTTTTAGAGTTGTCCAAATACACTGCACATATCTTGGACCTATTTAACTCTTAGACTAGTGCATAGATCTTGGAGTTATTGAAATATCTAACTCCAATGCACAAGTCTCCTAATTGGAGTTGTTTAACTTCCATCATCTCCTACTTGCACACTAAACCATTTTCATCTTGTCAATTCATACATAAGGTGAGATCAAGGACCATGACATAAATCTTATCAAAATCTCATTTTTTTTAATGCATTTTGCCAAATGATTACAATATCAAGAATTTTCACGAGTTTTATTTAATTTATATTTTTTAATATTTTTTAATATTTATATTTATAGAGAAAGGGTTATGAATCTTCAAAGTGTCAAAAATCATAAAAAAAGAACATCAAAAATGTCATTACACAAAAGCATGTACTTTACCATGAAAATGCCTTCAAATACTATATATAAAAAAAAAGAGTAAAAATGACACTCAAAATAAAAGTCCACTTATATAAAAGAGTTATGAGTGTATTCAGTTTTTCAAAGAGAGCAAGTTTGGTGAGAATGGTGTCTGGAATTTTGTTTGGCATGATTCTATTCAAAATTACAGGGTATTTCATCGAAATTGACAATAATGCAATTTTATTTATTTTTTGTTTCTTATTTTAAACAAACAAGCCACCAAGTACCAAGGCAGAAAACCGCATGACTGAACACATTAACCCTTTGTCGCACCAATGTTCATTTTTTGGATGATTTATGAGGCGTCTCTTCACTATATACATTGACATTTTTCATCCATCGAAGGTTCTCTTGATTCTTGTGCTAGTTGACTACCATTTATATTGTATAAATTTTCAAAATAAGACATTGTGATTTTTTCTTAAATAACAAATTTGGTTTATTTCAAGTTTCATTCTTTGTTCCAAAAGTGAGATCTTAAAAATTATTTTCCAAAATAAGTAGAATCAAATAATGAAAATTATACCATCTCATACTACATATTATGGCAACGTCCTAATATGGGTACTAGTGGGACGCATCTCACTATGTGTGACTTATGTTTAACTAATTTTATGTGTGCTAAAAATTCCGTTTTTAACACCATGTATATAGCTGCAACCATGGCGTCTATAACACCATCTAATTTTTGCAATTTTCCAATGATTTTTTCTTACCAAAAGGATATTTCTCGAAAATCACACTATTTTTGGAGGGGTACCCATATTAGGCCATCACCCATTATTCCAAATTCATTACTATGTTTTTGATTAAATTTTTGTTATTTTGGGATTTTTAATTGAATTTCAAAAGAAAACCTTGAAAAAATAATTAATAATAGTAATTTATGATAAATCCAACCGTATAGATGTGATCTACATATCAACATATACAAGTTTCCTTTGTACGTCAACTCCATTTTTGTTATTCATCAACTCGGGGAATTCACTCAATGTATTTTATGAGTATCACGTGCGAACAAATCTTTAACCCCCTGTATTACATTGTAAATAATCAATCAAACATCTTGAAAAAAATTTGGGATGTTTCTTTATGTTGATAGTTTATATTGTGAATTTTTGGAAATTTTCTTTATTCAAATTAATTACTTATAAATGTTTGAAGTAAATAAATGCACTATTCAACTAGTTTTTGTGTTTTTAGAGCTTGTTTCGATTGTGTCTTTAAAGCTTGTTTTGAATATAATTGAAATAAGAGCTGAAGAAAATAAAAGATATAATGAATATGTGACCACACTAAAAAATTTGGAGCTAAATCAAACTTTATCAAAAAGTATATAGGGGTTGAAAATCACTTGTTCGCACGTTTTTACGTAATATTTGGAAGTGACCTCCCCAAGTTCATCAAACATTTTATAGCACATCTTTGAAATGGGTGCATCATCTAAACCTCAAAGTGTTAACCACCAACAAAGAACGGACCAACACCCTAACACCACAATGGTGCATTACAAAAAAATTCAGGCCTCCAAAAGGCTAATAACTCAACCAAACTACCATGCAAAAATAATAAAATAATAAAATTAAAAATTAAATATTTTCACAAAATATTAAAAGAATAAAATTTGACGTGGCACCATTTAGGCCACGTCAAACTAAATTTTTCATATTTTTTTGTGAGATTAATAATAATTATTATTATTATTTTATTTTAAAAAAATTGCATGGCAATTTGATTGAGTTTGCAGGCTTTTGGAGGCTTGAAACTTTTTGTAATGCCTTTGAGTAACACTTTGAAACGATTTACTTTGTGGTTGTTTCAAAAAATGCCAAATGAGATCAGCACATTAGAGTTATCCGTAAAGTCACCTTAAGTTTGAAGAATCTACTATGAATTTTGCTTTAATATACTCTTATTTGTTCACTCCAAATAATGAAAAGGTATAGAAGATCTCAGTAGCCTATCAATATTAGGTGTGTAAGAGCTTGGTGATCATCATACTCATGGAAAACTTTTTTGGGCACCACCAAGCTCTTACACACCTAATAAAGATAGACCACCAAGATTTTCCATACCTTTTAACTATTTGGAGTGAACAAATAAGAGTACATTAAAGCAAAATTCATACTAGATTCTTCAAGCTCAAGATGACTTTATAGAAAACTCTATTGGCTGCTTCAATTTCTCTAAACCTGTAAAGTACTGAACAATGTTTGCAAAGGTGGAGAATCCTAAAAACACCGCAAAAAATTCTTGAAGTATTCTACAAGTGCTCCATCTTATTGTTTGTATAAATAAATAAATGATATAATTTGGATTCAATCAACGTGGTTGAATAATTAATTAATTAATTAAAATAATGTTGCTATAAAGGCCATTGTGAATGAAGTCTGTTGGAGGTAGTTTGTGTATTTATGCCTCAACGGTATGGATAGCAAGGTTTATCTTTGGTGCTTCCTCTTGAAGGTAGATTCTATAACTTGGACAAATAGAGGGTAGCCAATATTGTCCATTATTAGATTTTATGTTTGATTTGTATTTTATAGTGTTTTTACCCTTTGGATGATCATTCTTTTAAGTTCGAGTATGATTGCAAGAGATTAATGAATTTTAGTTAACCCCTAAGCGTCCCTAACTTTTTTGAGCTTAGAAACATCATTGCTTTTGAATTGTTATAGGTCTAAATGTAAGTGAGGTATAGAAATTTCAACCATACAATTTTATAGTGTGTGTGTTTTAAATGACGTGAATCAAATTTGGAGTCATTTGGCCACATGGATTGCAAGATTATAATGTTATAATGTTGTAATGTTATAATGGATGCTCAAATTTGCTTAGCAACACATTAGAGTTGAAATTCTATTTCTAAAATGAATTTTTTTTAATAATAAAGTGATTAAAAATCAGCAAGAGTCCTTTGGTCTTTGGATCTTAAGTAAAGAAAATATCATTAAAATGAATTAATGTGTCTACAAAATGGCTTTGAAATGTCAAAAAGTAGCAAAAATTGCAAAAAAGTGATCATGGGCCAAATCCCTTCTACTAAAATGCTTCTCATAAATTCATAACATTTGAGATTGAAATGAAATTTTAACCATACAAACAAAACTAGTATATGCAAATTTTTCAACAACTTTTATTAGAAACAAAAATTGTGTGAAAAAGGAACTAGCCGCCGGAGTTCACTATAATCCAAAAGTGTCCAGATTTTGGATATCGAATGATCCCCAAACATTCAAAACAACTTGAATTGACATGAAATTGTTACCAAAATAACTAGACTTCAAGGGGAATCTAACCCAATGATTTTTTATTTTATTTTATTGAAAACAGACATTGAGTGAAGGAAGAACAAGCCACCAAAGATGCAACCATCAAATGTACTATAGCCAATGAACTAAAATTGAACCCCGTGTACAAAATGATTCCCATAAATTCAATACCAATGTTGGATTGATCTGAAAATTTTGGTATACATCCATTGAGAATAGCTTCTCTTGCTCCAGCCCCAATATTTCACTCTTGGATTTGTATATTATTAGTTGATGTTTGGTACTTGTTTTCTTTATAGGTCATGACTTCTAGAGCAAATTTGTCATGGTAATATGTAAATTCTACAAATTGTATTATTATCTCGTTGTTTGGTTGTATAGGTAGTGGGCTATTATGTGGGTGATTTAGTGCTAGGAGTATGTTTGGTTTTAGTGCAGCTCCGCATTTACAAGATCTAGGTGGGGCTTTGCAATTGCATTTTGGTAACCATATCGGCATTGTATTATCTCGTGGTTGGTCATCCTTTCTCCCTACATTTACAAAGTTGTAGCATCTCAAATGTTTATGACGCATAAATGGTTTTTGGGTTTCCTTTAGTTATATTTTGTTGGTAAGATAGATAGAAACTCCGGACCTCTTTTGAGGTCGGCATGAATAAAGTGTCTGATCGTCTTGACCATGAGCTAGTGCCCACCGGACAAAAGGCCGTTGGTGCAAAACTACTCTCCCCTTCCGAGAATAAACTTTTGTTGATAACTTGTTTATATTTTGTTCTAGGCATGAGAATAGGAGCAAGAATAGGAGATGTGGCCATGTCTTTATTTTGTAAATATCACAAAATGCACAATTTATATTTAAGTTTTTTTGATTGGATTGTTAAGTGTTTCCTTGCATTTCCTATGTATTGTCCCTATCTAAATTTAGATACTTGAAAGATTTGTTTGTTTATTTTTTGTGAATTTTCCCAAAAGTGATTTGATTATTCCATGTCAATTTTGGAGTTATTTAACAATTTATCCACGTATATGTAGTGTATTGCTCGTCCTTTTGCTCGTCCTTTTGGTATTTTGATTTCTTCTTTTTTTTAACATTTTTAACAATCTTATTTTTAACAATCTTTAATGGAGTCTAATGGAGTCTTTTGATGGCTTTCAACACTTCTTTTTGGATGGCTCTACATACCCAATATAGACTAGAATGTGCATTTTTGTATTGTTTTGTGTTTTCTCTAACCCCTCCAAATGATCCTCTTTTTGCTAGTGTGTGTGCTTCTTCATTTCCTTGTATGCCTTTGTGTGCTCTAACTTTGTGTAGATAGATTGAACTTTTTTATAATCATAGGTGTTTGTTAATAGGTGATAGAATTATATGGCATAAGCCTACCTAGCATGCTTAACCTACTTAATAAATCTTGCTTTTATATTTAATTTCAATGTTTAATTTTGTGGTGTTTGACTTTGACTATGTTGATTGTCTTTGGCCATGACAACCAAACATTTTGACAGTATAGTCTATGTTGGATTCCCTCCGTCCCACAAAAAGACTTTGATTTCACTTAAATCCATGGATTAAACTTAAATCCGTGATTACAAAGGGAGTATGTTGACTGTGATCCAAATCCATGGATTAAACTTAAATCCGTGATTACAAAGGGAGTATGTTGACTGTGATCCAAATCCATGGATTAAGTGAGTATAGAGGGAGTATTTCGATTGCAAAAAAGCGAATACATGATCAAAATCCATGACAATAATCCATCATCAACATGATCAAAATCCATAGATTAAATTGCCAACATTGTTTGCAATGTGTTGAAGCACTTGTCAAGTGCGTGCAAATCTTAACTCCTACACGACCAATCGTCTAGAAAGTGGACGATGTACAAAATCAAACACAAATTTCTCATCCGTCATTGAATTTCTGTAGTGTGGATGTTTTACTATATATTTTATAGGAAGTTAGCTTCATGCAAGTGTGATCCGATTAGGAAGGGGATGATTTGTGAATTTTTTATGCCTCACTCATGTAGCACTGATTCACCAAAAATTTCTAGAATCTTAGTTCAAAAGTGCTCTTAAAAAACTTCAACTCATAAAATTAAGCAACCAAAAAATCTTCAAAAATCATTTCACTTAGAGTACTACATTTCAACCAATCACAACAAATTTCGTGCACAGATTGTCAATATCTTTTTTGTAATCAAGTTACAAAAGAATTTTGAATTTGAAGTTTCAAATTTTACACAAAAATATTGGTGACATCAATGATACATCTAACCATATGGATATAATCAAAAATTCATAATATACAACTTTTATTCATATATCAAGTTCAAAATAGCCCTCTAGTTACATTTTATAAGACATATTTGAAATTCTCCAAATCTAAATATTGGAGAGGAGTGAGGACGTTTAGGTGTTAACCCGTAAGTGAGAGAGGGGGTAAGGACAAAACCTAATGTGTTATGAAATGTTACTTCTGCAAATTTGATGAAGTTTGGTCCAAAAGAAAAAACGAGAAGCATGATGTTTAGTATTTATCCATACGGTCAAACTTCCAAACATAGTTTTAGATATTAATTTAATGAATTTAGAAGCATTTACCATTTAAATTTTAACAAAATTACAAATTCTATTTTTAGATTTTGAATTTTTTAATGATTGGTTTAAAACTATACATTCTATTCTAAAATTAAAAAGACAATTTTCAAATGAGAGAACATCATCACTTTCTCGAAATAGTAAGTTTTATAACACTAGGACAATATTGAGGTCTTTGAAAAATTCCCTAGTGAACCTCAGTATTGCAAATGAAAATGTATCAAATAGCACTAGAACATGATCTAGACTACCCCCAATTTCGACAAAAACTCAAAACTTGAAATATGTCATTTCCTAACCATTGGCAATCATTGTTGTTTGGGCTATGACCAGAAAATGGTCGATCAATCATTTAACGGTTAACATAACATTCAGTGGCATGCACTGACTTTGTCTTGGCTCTACAGTAGATGGTATGGAATATTCCACACCCAACAATACTTCATCAATAGCTAAATAGACAGGTGGAGGCTCAAAGTGGAGGCTCAAAGTGCATGAAGGAAAGGCAACAGGCATGAAGACTACTGAATGTTATGATTGCCGGCAATGAACGAGTACAATTAGAAATCATCGTTTCATTTTAGGACAGTCAATAGAGTTATCCGCAAAGTCTGTAAAAGAGGGGTGACTGGACCAAAGTTTGTCAAAACTATGGTTGAGAACCCAATAAAATTAGACATGTCAGTTGCTTTAAAAGAATTGAAGGTGTGAAGTTTCAAGGCTCAAAAAACGGTGCCCAAAAACTTTAGACCCTCAGTTTTCTTGATCAATTAAGTTTAGCTATTTCAGGGAGCCCCAAGCTTTGACTCCGCCTATGATCGGTCCCCGAATTAGCTTTCTACTTCTGTCAAATCCAAATCAATGCTTATGTCTCCACCACCGGCTCATCCGACGCATGCTCTATTTTTTGCTAATTAATGAACCTCACTCAATATACGTTTACCAAAATTTCAATAAAACTGAGGCTGTAAGTGGCATCGAGTTTGCGGAAAACTCTAATATCACATAACATTCAGTAGCCTTCCAAGAGGGTACCTTTTGGTTTCATCCGCCTTTATATATGGAGTGACTAGTGATTTGTAATTGAATGGACTATTAAATCAAATAAACAATCACAAAACAATGTTGAATTGTGATTGAGTGAGTGCTTTTGATTATTATTCACCATGGTTGATTGCTCTTGCTTAATGCCACCTGCCCCTATAGCTACTGCTGTGATGTGAAATATCCCACATCAATTCATTGGGGGATGAAATGATGTGGGATATTCCACATCATTCTGTTAGGGAAGGCAGCAGTCACAAAGGCTACTGAATGTTATGCATGGTCTTTTTGTGGGACGCAGGTAGTATCTAAAACTGTATTCCATGTTTGAATGTGACCTTATGACAAATTGACGATCATGTCTACAGTATGTCAGTATGATTATTATTGCATGTGATTTTGCTGTTCCCAAGGTTTGACTATGACCCTGAGTTCCCTTGACTTTTAGTTCACCTGAAATTGGTGACGTAAAGCGGGTCATCAACTCACTCATGGGCTCATCACCAAAGTTTGGAAGACAAGTGTCAGTACAATGATACTTGGCCTGCAATCAGGTGCGGACAGGATTCAGAAATGAATTCGTCAACTGACACAAACAACAATGGATTGAGATGTAATTCCCAACCAGTTGAAATGTCAAATGGAGGGGAATGCAGTTCCGCGCCTGTGTACTTTTTGTATTGAACATATATGGCAATATTCGTTTAGTTGGGACTTTTCCACCATATTGGGACTTTTTGAAATCTACAATTAGTATAAATCCAATAGGTAAATTGCACACTGGATTTATGTCAGTTGTAAATTTCAAAAAGTCCCAATATGGTGGAAAAGTCCCAACTAAATGAATATTGCTATAAGTACATTACAGCATCCGCACCCTTGTCTCTCTTCAATTCACTCCCGGCTTGACCACTATCATCACATCTAGAATTTGGTGGCACAAGTTATTGTCTCCACCAATGTATGGGGAGATCCAACAATTAGTGTAAAATCAACCAAATTACCAGTTGAAACTCATAGTTTCAGGCTAAGATATGGATAAAATATGTGATACTCGGGTGCTACTTAGGTGACATTTAGGTAATAACCGGGTGGGTTCTTGTTTAAAACCGGTTGTTTTTGTAAAAATTGGATTTTTGTTGGTTTCCTTGAAAACCTCCCCATTTAGTGGTCTCCACGCCCTTGAACCGCTATATGTCCCTCTTTATAGTTAATCAACCAATCATAATCACTATACACGAGTAATCATTCTCGTCAATCAATCTATGATAAAGTATTTTCCTTAAACAACGTTGTGGAGGGACGTATCGAGGTGTTATTATACCCTGCTCAATTCATATTAGTAGTCATACACCATTAGTCCTCTTTGAATATACACGATGAATCGCATCCACTTTTCAGAGAATTTGGAGAATTCAGTGGTAGGGAGGGCATGTTGTTAGGTTCCACAATACAAATTGGTTATGTATTTTTTGGTTGTGTAGGAGATACATATGTTAAGGTACACAAGCCCGTCGCTCACTCATTGATCAATGTGCTTGTGTGGGGTAAATTCGGGGGTAAGTTAATTGGAAAAATCCATTCTTTTTCCAACAATGGGCAATTACAAATAGAGAAAGGTGGTATTTGGTCACTAAAGAATAGTGCCTAAGACCGATACAATAGGTGCAACGCATGGTTAGCACATATGTGCCGAATATTTAATTAAAGTGAAAAAAATAGATTTGGCATTAAAAAAATTAAATGTTAAATTATTGACATGTTATTCAATTAATTTTTTTAATTTGGCAATAACCAAGTGAAATGTCAAGAATGTATGAAATTGAATTACATTTCACAATTGTGAGTTATGTGAGAAGAAAAACCTTGTACTTTATAGAAATTCAAAGCACTAGTGTCAACAAAGCATGTGGGATATGTATTTTACAACTTCTCGCTTCTTGTCATCTCATTCCTTTTCACCAGTTAAACATGTTTAACATAAATGTGCATAACTAAAGCAAAAATACTTCAAATGACAAAATTACCTTTGGAGGTGAAATATTACTTGATCGTGCAACTTTTTTTGTATGAACAAAACTCAAAACAAGTTAATTTACTATGCACAATTGATCACCAAAATTATGATCACAACACGTTTTTTTTATCTTTCTACCCCGCTTTCAACTCATGCATATCCTTCACAACCTTGCCAAAATTTGTCTATATCTCATGTATAAACACTTCAAATCAAAAAAAAATCTTTTTGGAAGTGGAAGATATCTTGACCTTCTAACTTTTTTCCTATATAACTTACACTTGATCTTCTAACTTTGAGTTGATTTTTTTCAAAATAAGATCATTTGCTATTATCAATTGTACATCAAAATCAATTGTACATCAATTGTAAGAATTCACATGGAATTGCAACCCTTCCTTATCCCATATCATTGGAAGCGACTTAGTATGAATTTCATTACAAGACCAACTCTTTCTTCATCTAGACTCACACTTGATCACCGAAAAAATATTCAAAAATGTGAAAATGGTAATATTTCAACATTTCAGCAATTTTTAAAAGAAGTTTATGTGGAATTTTGCAAAAGTTACTGATAATTTCCCCAAAAAATTGACATCTGTTTTTAGATATATATATATATATATATATATATATATATATATATATATATATATATATATATATGTTTTGCCGACATTGCCTTCCACTTACAATATTATTGTTTGGAACCTAAAGGCCACCTTTTCTACTAGTAATATGAAAAAAGGCCATAGAAAATGAAATTACACCCAAGACTCTTTTATATCATACCTTTGACAACTAATGTGCATCAAATCAAAACATAACATGGAGACTCTTGAATCACATGTGTACACAACATCCAATATTCTATACAAATACCAAAATGTGATATACAAGAGAATGTAATGAAAAGGAATTCAAAGTATATATTCTTCCGACAAAACACAAATTTGCTAAGAAATTTGGAAGTTTGATACCCTAATAAGGTAGGAGCACCCAATTCCGACATTGTACCTAATGTCGATAACTTCTTGACATGGTAGTCATTATAGAACGTAAATGTAGGTAGACCATGATAGATAGCATACCATTTTGGTCAACAAACAATAAGGGCTCTATGACGTGCTTAGTTTTGCGTCCTAAAATGACTACATGTGTAGAAATTATCGGCATTGGGTACACTATCGGAATTGGGTGCTCTTACCCCAGCTCTTCCTACTATAGTAACATTGTTGTGTCAGAAGATTAGAAGATTACAGGTGGGGTGTGGCCCTAATACATTTAAAATGGTCACAATAATTTCCTACAATATTTTTTACAATGCACATGATATCAAGGTCCAAAAATGCCCTAGTTTTTTTTAATGTTTTACATTAAAAAGGTAAAAAAATTATTACTTACATTGAATCACTCGATCGCTATTACTTGAAACTTTGATTGTAGTTACTACCGTACGTGGAAGGCAGGGGTCGGCACTTTCATGTCGAATAATTAATAAAAGTTGAAACAGTGGAGGTCGGCACTTTTAAAAGCAATTATTAAGAAATCGGCTATTAATAGCTAACGTAAATTTTTTCCAGCAGCTAAACGTTTTATTTTATTTTTTGTCTACGATTTTCGTTGAGTGTTATGTTTTTGTTTCGGCTTTTTGTTGACTTTATTTTTGTTGATTTTGACAAAATAATTAATAAATTTATTAATTTTTTTGGCATTTTTTTGGGGAGTTATTTTCTGCTGACCCTGCTTTCCACGTACGGTATTATAGACCTTCAACTATTTGCAACTAAAAAATTAAATTAAACATCATTAAAGACAAATGATATCACGATTAGAAGTACATGTGATAACACAAGAGACAAACCTTGGAAAAATCCTTCAAAAAATGTGAGCTAAGAAATTCTTCTTCCCGACGATAAAAGAGAGAACAAAAGATGTTGTTAACCGTAAATTAGGAGTTATCGGTAGGTCTACCGATCTGAGTTTTACCTGGGTAATTTTCCATGTTACCCCAGTAGGTAGATCTAGGAAACATTTTTTTACCGATCTGATCTAACTGTCAGATCTGGTTGTACTATGGTATAAAAGCAATAGAGCCAACCTCATTGGCACGCCACATTTTCCTAGATAACTGATTTCTTGCTAGAATTATTCTCTTATGATTTTTATGCCTACCGAGCAGTTTTCTGTGTGCCATTGTATACTCTGATCAGTTTGTCTTCCTTCGGTTTTGTGATAACCGACCTATTTTTGAGTGTTTCATTACCCACTCTGTTAAACTCCTTTTCCTCGGTAGTTATCAAGCCTCCCGGTACTGATTACCGAGTAGGTCCCTTACCAAGGGGAGCTACCAGATGTATCTCCTCGCCACCGAGTTCTCTTTTTATTCACATATAAGATGTACATCAACTTATGCATATAACACTTGTTTCGACAAAAGTGCATGTGCCATATAAAAAGTGCACATGCTGAAATTTTGTATGTTTGAAGAAAGTATAGTCATATTTTACCTATAAAGTGCCAAAATTGACTGTACATATTAAAAAAAAATGTAGTGTGAATTTTAGAGGGGGTTTGGTATGTTCCCACCCCCCTCCTTAAAATTAAAAGAAATGTAGTGCAAATTTTAAAGGGAGGTGGGTATGTTCCCACCCCCTCTTTTAACCCCTAACTGCCTAAACGTTCATTTTTTGGACGATGTACAGATTTCATCCAAAATTTCTCATCCGTCATGCACTTTTTGCAGTGTGGAATTTTTACAGTAGATTCTATAGGAAGTTAGCTTCACGCATATGTGATCCGATTAGAAAGGGGATGATTTGTGAATTTTTTATGCCTCATTTCATGTTGTAGTGATTCACCCAAAATTTTGAAGATTTTAGTGTAAAAGTGCTCTGAAAAAAGTCAACTCATAAAATTAAGCAACCAAAAAATCTCCAAAAATCACTACACTTAGAGTATTACATTTCAACCAATCACAAAAAAATTCATCCGTAGATTGTCAATATCTTATTCGTAATTGAATTATAAAATGATTTTGAATTTCACGTTTCAAATTTTATACAAAATTATTGGTAATAGCAATCATAGATCTAACCGTATGGATAGAATCTAAAATTCATAATGTACAACTTTTATTCATATATCAAGTTCAAAATATCCCTCTAAATTGCATTTTATAATGCATCTTTGCAAAACTGCCAAATTTGGAGAGGGCTCTAGGCATTTAGGGGTTAATAAAAAGAAATGCAGTGCACATAGCACTAAAAAATAGCGCACATGGCTATGTGCACTTTTAATGAAACAAGTGTTATATCTTTATGGGAGTTCTTTCCTTCACCTTTTCAAGGTTTGACTTAGTTCAAAGGTCTTTTTTCTTATTTATACTTAGGTTGAGTGAGCCTCTTATTTATAATATTCTTTCAATTCTTTCTTTTCCACCATCTCTTAACACAACTATAACTCGTTCATTTGTTTTGGAACACGCTTCCTGAGTCACTACGTCCATTATCATTTTTAGTCGAGAGCCACAATTAGTCCGAGTTTTTTTATAAATCTTCGGACTAATTCCAGTATGTATTATCCAAATTATTCCAAAGATATTATAATAAAATATTATTAATTTATTTAGATTATGAGATTTTATTTTGCAAATAACTAAAAAGAGTAATTTCATAATACTTTATTCATATTTGGCATGGTGAATTCAGAGTAATTTGGAATTTAAAAAAATAGTATAGGCCACACTATACCTACATTACCATAAAATTTACTACAAGTTATCTCAATTACTCTGATTCAAGCTTTCTTCTAATTCTACAATTATCGTAGTTTACTAGCAGGTACGGCACCAAATTGCCTAATATTTAATTATTTCTAAAAACATATTCAGGCAAAATGAATATTCTTTGAATATGTTTTTTCTCTAATAAAAAATATTTTTTTTGAAAAATAATTTCCCGGAATTTTAGGTGTCTATTTCTAGAATTAATTTCTACCAAATATGCTAGTAAACTATGGTAGTCTAAGATTTCGTTATTGATCCAAGTCGGACTAAAGATGATAATAAGTGTACCATGTTGCATTCCTTTCTTTTGAGACACGGTGATTCTTTTTTCTTGGAATTATTAATTCTCGTGAAATGGTGAAGAATTCATAGAGTTATCAAACTCCACTCTATTTTTCTTCCATTTGAATCTATCTAACTCTAGTGCATAGATCTTAGAGTTGTTTAACTCGAGTGCAGAAATCTTAAAGTTGTCTAATTCCAAGAGTCATCATTTTTTTCAATCAAAGCTCAAATTCAATAATCACAACTTTGTTTCATTCCTTGTAAGAGACATGTCCAATCATCATATCCAAATTTTATCCCTTCGAATCAACGTGCGGGTTCAAAGATCATAAATGTGTGTCATCTCTTTTAAGCAAGGCACAAATTCAATAAATTATAGTTGCATTTCATCCCTTTAACCCAAGGTACAGGTTCAAAGGTTATAATCATGTTTAATCCTTCTAACCAACATATGGGTACAAAAGTCGTAATCTTATTCATCCTTTTCATTCAATGAATGGATTCCAAAAGTCATAACCATAATTCATTTGTTGTTCTCGAGACATGGATCTAACTATCACCACTTTGTTTCTTCCATTACTCTTGGGAAATGGACTCAAAAATCATCGCTATGTTTCATCCCTTGCTATGAAGACACATGTTCAACAATCATAACACATGTTATTACTATAAAGCACAATGGATAGTTATACGTGGAAAAGGCTTAATCACCTAGTACATTTGCCATCATGTTGGAGCGGTTAAGTTCCATGGTATTTATCATTTACTTGGAGGACTCGTATCTAACTTTGATCAACCTCTATCCTTGCCATTATTCATAGTCAAATAGTATTAGTGTATATTCATTCATTAATCATTTATCAATCAAAATAAGCATTTGCATCATAACAATTATTAAAATATTCTATTGTAGCCAAAATCTCATTTATTTACAAATGACGGTTTTAGGCCGAATGCATGACCGTAATGGAGCCATTCATAGATTTACACAATGGACATAATTTGTCTAAATGGATCCTGTTACTTTAACCACTGAATATTGAATCCACCAAATTTGGCCAATTTCATCCAAAATGCATCTGAATTGTGATATGCCCTAATCATAATGCTTGTTCTAATTTTTCTAGCCATCTAAGTACTATTAAACTCTCCACAATCCTCTCAAACATGTATTCAAAGTTAAATTACAAGACTTTTTTTAAGGATTAATTCACACCAAAAAAATTCATATAAATGAAATATTTATTAATCATGTCATACATTTCTACAACTACGAAGCCAATGATGGTGTTCATAATACAATACAGGGCTCATAAAACAACTATTTAAATACTAATCTTACATTAGAAAATAATTGGATATTTTAAAATATTTTTTGGGTAATTTTCAATTAAAATAAACCGATGCCGTACCGGGATGCGGTAACCATTGATTTTAAATCATATATTTTGGACCTTTTTAATATTAATTATGATATTCTTGAGATTTAAATGTAAATCCCTAATTGTATTTATATAGAGTGACAAAAATTAGTTACGATTTATCCTTGAATACACCTTAGAAGACACAAAAATTGTATTAAAGTATTAATCCCTTATTGCCCTAGGAATGTCCAGTTTTTGGACGATGTACATATTTCATCCACGTATTTCATCCATCATGCACTTTTTGCAAGGAAAAAAAATACTACAAAATTATATGGCAAGATAGCTCCAGAGCGATTGCAAGCTACAATCTACGAAGTGGGGGGGTGCAGCTAGTGCAATTAAGAGCCGTGCAACTCATGCACTAGTGGTGTAGCGTGTACCTCTTAACTTTCAATTAAATCAAAATTTCACCATCCAAAATAGGGTTCATGCTAATACTTCTTCTTTGGGGATTATTAAGTTTAATTCGAGACTTTGGGCTTTACTCAACAAAAAAAATTGTTTCTATCCACCAGGGATAACAAAACCTTTTTTACATAACCTCCATAGCTAGGTTTTATGAAAAATGTATTTCATATCCCACCTCTAAAATTGAACCATTATTTCATTTCCCCCAAAAAGTTTTAACTGCATGAAAAACTTAAAAAATAAAAACATCACAAATCAATTAATTAAAAAATAAGAAAGCGTAATACCAAAATAAAATAAAATCATAGCTTTGAATGCATTTGTGGTGTGTTGCTATAAATTTGTGAAGTTCAAATTTGACGTCTTTGTAGCATTTTCTATATTATAGGTGCATATAGGTGCACTTTTGACAAGCGACATGCTACCAAATCCAAGCAGAACTGATTGATTTGGATAGAAAGATTGAAATTTTGCAAACTTTATTGTGGTAGACAACTTAATTTTGGAATATTTATTGGTGATTTTCCAAAGATTGAAAAAGTGCAGCAATTCCTACACCGCGACTAAAAAGTTGGGCCACCGTAGCTTGCAATCACCCTTCATGCATGTGTGATCTGATTAGAAAGGGGATGATTTGTGAAAATTTTATATCTCATTTCATGTTGCATTGATTCACCAAAATGTTTGAAGATTTTAGTCTAAATGTGTTCCTGAAAAAATTAACTCACAAAATCAAGCAACCAAAAAAATCTTCAAAAATCACTATACTTAGTGTATTACATTTGAACTCACCACAAAAAAATTCATCCACACATTGTTAATATCTTATTTGTATTTGAATTAAAAAAAAAATTGAATTTCAAATTTCAAATTTTATACAAAATATTGGTGATAGCAATTGCAAATCTAACCGTATGGATAGAACCTAAAATTTATAAATTATGTACAACTTTAATTTATACATCAAGTTCAAAATATCCCTGTTAGTTGCATTTTAAAATGCATCTTTGCAAAACTACCAAATTTGGAGAGAGGGGTTATAAAAAAACCCATATAGTTTTATTATACATCTATTTTTCTACATTACAAGAGGAACTATGAAATTGTTCAATTGTTCACCTAAAAATACCCATTGTTCATTTTAAATTGGTCATGTATGAACTTTTTGATGTCCCAACATCGTGTATAAGCAAGTTTATAACACTTCACTATCCATCCAATATCTTTTATAGGAATATTTTTTAGAACATGGACAAAATTCAAGCTTCCTAGTATATCATTAGAAAGCCATGGAGGAAGAGTTCATATTGGTGATTTCACAAGATTTAGACTACCTACGACTTACAAAACACAATATGTTTCATAATTTATTTTTTGAAATGGCCATCTATATTCATACGAGAATTAAATTCAACATTATAAACACAAAATTGTACTATAGCATATTGAACAATGTTGAAAACAATTATTGTTTGTAAATAATTAGATTTCAAAATTGACCACTTCCAAATACTCAATTTTGTAACCATTTTGGAATTCATTTAAAAACATTGCTAGGTATGTTTTCTCAAGCCATTGCCATACAGGTAATTTTTGTCATGTTGGCATACATTGTTTAAGATTCATTTTCATTTATTTACATATGCTAAGAAATAAATAAAGTAAATGAAGAAAAGGAAACATTGTTATAAATAAAGTTTGAAGATTATTGATGGAATTGAAGGCATAGGACTCAATTGACTAACAAACTCTTTATTCACGATGGTCTTCAGGCCAATGTTATAATTATTATGTATGTGTTTTCTTCTATAGTTGGGACAACATCCAAATCTATAGAAAATAAAATACTTATCTATTGTAATTAGTAAGCCATACAACAAGTTAACCTTTTGATGACCCACACAATCATTTTGTGATTATCATTCATCTTCAAGCAACATTTCCAAGAAAAATAGATTATTTTTGTATGGTCATATTACAAATTAAAATTGCTATTGCTTACCTTTTTTCGATAAAGAAAAAAACACAACGTGTGCAATAAATATTGTAGTGTTAAAATTTCACAATTGGGAAAAAGTAGTGATATTTTTATGATCAAATCCGTGACTTTTTTTGCTATCAATTTGAAACAAAAATTTATCTAATCATAAAAAGAATTACATACTAAAATTATAAGTTTTATTTTTGGTGAGTTTTAAGAATAATTTTGAGTTTAAAAAATATTTATACATATTTTTGTAAACTTGATTGAATAAATATTTTTTTAGATATGATGCATAACATGATATTTTTGTTTATGAGATCTTCAATTGTTTTTATAAAAAACATTATCGCACATTTGGGTTTTGTCCAAGACCTGGGGGTCATAAGGGGCTAATAATAGCGAAGGCCGCCCATCAAATAAATCCCACTCACATGCAGCAAATCGTAGTCGCACTTGGCCGGCAACATGGATGAATATTCGTGAATCATAAAAAGGCATGTCGGTCCGTCCCTGAATTTCATCCAATCTCTTCACTCCAGCTCAATTACCCGGTAACCAGGTTTCTATTCTGGAACCGACTTAATTTCAATATGAGCGGGCACCTTTTTGCTTACTTTTACTTTTTCCTGACTGAAATGAAGGATATTAATATAAAGTTCAAGGACGTAAAAAGTAATATTTAAAAGGAAGGTCTGAAAAAGTGCGATATGATAACCACTCACTTGCCCGCTCTGGCGCACCCTAATTGGCCTGACCGGCTGTTGCAGGTGACGACCGGTGCGACGGGTGCTGGTTTCTGCGACCAGCAGTCGGGGATGAGAAGGAGTGGTCGGGGCTGACCGACCGGACGGAGTGAGTGGCTGGAAGGACCGTGGAAGGGAGCTAAGGGCATGAAGAACTCTGTCTCTTCTACACGGAGTGCTTGCTTGGAATTGATTGAGAGCGCGGATCATCGACGCTGTGATCCGAACAGGCTCTCTTAGTTTCGGCGTCGTCTTCCTCATTGCTAGATCTATCCGTGGAGTGTCGAATCGCCTCCTGCCGTGCCTTCTTCGTGGAGATATCGCCGGTTTTGCGAAGAGTGCGCCCTGTTTTGAGGCCAAGCAGACGAGGCGCTTATGTTGAGGTGATTTAATGTTCTGGTTGTGGAGATGTTTTTCGATTGAATGCCGTAGTGGAGGACTCGATGTTCGGAGATGGTGGGAGCAAGGGATTTGTGATGTGAGCTTCTTTTGTTGCTTTTCTGCTATACGACGGAATTGTAGGATTTGCGAACTGTCGGTACGTTCCTATGATGCTGGAGAGTTCCGGCGATGTGTTTATTTCGATGATTGGATGCATTCCGATGTCATTATCGGTTTACTTAATGTGATATCCTGTTCAGTCAACGGAATGTGTCCTTGATATCGAGTGATTTGTCGTATATATACTTAAAGCTTGGGAGATGTTCATGGCAGGTTCATTTACTTGCGTTTCATTGTTGATCGATGTTGATTGAATGACCGGGAAACGAGCTTAGTGATGAGATATCAGCGGGTAGTACGATTAAGAGTATCTAATCATACCTACTGAAGGACGTTGTTTTGGATCTGGTCGAGTTGACATCACTGCTTTGTTCCATTGCTCGCATAAACAGGATCTGTTAGAAATGTTTCGAATGTTAAATAATTCGATTAACCCCTGGCTTGTGATGTGGTGATTTTCCAATGGAAACTGACGTGGCTTTAGGCTTACGCGGTTCCACTGGAGTAGAGGTTTGTTCTTCTGGCGTTGACGGATGCTGTTGATGACTGCGGCTTTGTTTTGTATTTTGAGAGCTCGAGTGCACTTGAATTCCAATTCCAAATGTCATCACTTGGAGCTGCTTCACTAAGAGCATCAGACTAGAATGTAAATTAGATTCACTTCTGAAGTAATGTTACGCTTCTGAGGTCTCATGAGTGATGCATCGGATGTTAGCTCTTACTTTATCCCTTGTTTTCGTTGGTGAGGAATACTTGTAATTATCGTAATGAATTAGTAAAATACACATCCAAATTCACATTCGTGTAATCGAGGAAGTTAATTTTCATAATGGACTAGGTTTTGTGAAGTTGGAAGCTTCTCACAATGGCTGCGGAGGTGACGAAATTCAAAGCTAGCCATTTGTTGTATGCTCAGTCTAAGTGGCCAGGTGCTCACACTATAGGACTTTTGTTGATCCTAGCGTTTGTCTGCATGATTTTAAGTGATAACGGTGTTTTCTGTTACATGTCTGGCATTAATGAATCCCGTGTGTATTTTTCCAGCTTGTCGAGGCGAAGTTCTACATTTGAGTATTGCCAGGGCGACAAAGAATGTGAATAGCATTCTGGTGATTTAAAAAAAAAAAAAAAGTACTTCGTCAAGTACAGTCTTCTGCTGGTGAATACTTGTCAGTGATTAATATCCTGGAGGAACGTGTGGCCACCAGTAGAGTGGCTGTAGGGCCAAGCGACGTCCCGACCGAGTATGGAGTCGAAAGTCAAGGAACTGCGGGAGATCGTCGATGGCTGTGAGTAGCATCGTGTTGATCTCAAACTTGTTGTGTCTGTTTCTTTTCATTTATATCTGTGATCCGCCTGGACTGGTATTACACGTCTCTAGGCATTGCGAATTTCTTTACGCTGTGGTTCTGGCTTTCAAAATTTCTTTCATTTTTTCCCAATTCAATGATAATTTACATTAACGGTGCCACTATCTGTACCTTTCTCATCCAAGCCCTTGTTTCCTGCATGTGGTTATCCAAAATCTCAGTGGACGAACCCCTCCGTCAGAGTTTCCAGGTACAGGTTAAATTCAGCTGGGCATAGAATTTCAAACAGCTCTCGTTAAATGCTCTATTTTGAAGGCGAGAAACTGTGGTTGCTCATAATTTTAATTTGTTCCAGAACATGCACAGCGGTTATCCTGAAGCAACTCTGAAGCGATTCCTGAAGGCGAGGGATGAGGATGTAATCAAGGCTGGTAAAATGGTGAGCACTGAATACATATGTCATACTAAACTGGCTCATTTCTCATACAGACCTAGTCCTTTTTAGAGTTTGATACGATTGGTTAACACAGTGTTTATTTTCTTTGGTGTGCAGCTTGTTGATTGCCTAAGTTGGAGAGTCAGTAACAAGATTGATAACATCCTTGCGGTAAGTAATCGTTGGAATCATATCATAATGAATGAATCTATTTACCCTGGTTATAGTTATTTCTTGATATGCTCCATGTGCAATGGTTTTTTCTTTTCTTTAACACACGGATGTGCTTATGGTGATTTTGTATTGTTGCAGAAACCAATATTGCCGAAGGATAAATTTGACCTTATTCGACAGACTCAATTGATCGGATTCTGCGGCTATTGCAAACAGGCAATCTTACTCTTCAGCTTAATCTTTCTTATCCTTGTGTGCTCTGACTTTTTTGAGGGTTTGTTTTCTCGAATTTGCTGAATGTGGACGTTGATGCACTTGAAACAATGCGGAAAAGATTCTCACTTTTCAATCATGATATATCTGGAGCATCAATATGGTATGTAGGGAAGATTCTTTGAAGACGCTATGATGTCTTGTCGACCTTTCAAAGATCTGCACTAGGATCTTTTTTCAACAATCAGTTGAATGAGTTGCATGTGGTTGTCATGATGTTATCTTTAATTTTGAGTGTTTGAATTGTCCTTTGTGCAAGCGTTGTCATCGTGAAGCAGCTTTTTCTTCTCTGTCGTTTCTCACAGAGTTGTTGTCTCAATCTTATTCCAGGGTCGTCCAGTTTTTGCAATTGGTGTGGGCAACAGCACTTTTGATCAGGCTTCAGTAAGTGACTACTTCACGTCATCATTCTGAGTTTTAGGAGTGTGATTTGCGCTCTCAGAGCTTCACGTTTCAGTAGCCACAAATTTTCTGATGCCAACTAGTACAGAATTCATTATTCGAAGCCCATATTAGCTTGAGGGGTCTTCTCATAACGCCGAGAGTCCTGACATTCTGAGAGTTTTACCAGTGAATAGAGGCCCTCTTGTGTTCGAAGTAGCATATGATATCAGTAATTGCAATATCCACATAACAGAGCTGTTAGCAGTGTGTAGACAGTGGAGTAATGCTGCAATTTCCATTTCTCTGCAGGTAGACAAGTATGTCCAGTCACACATACAGATCAATGAGTACAGGGACAGAATGATCCTGGTAAGATTCTTTCAGGATGATTTTATGTGCTCTCTTTGTGTTTATGCAAGTGCTTCCTTAATTTGGATCTTGTTCTTAAAGATGATCGCTTTTACTCATATTTGAGTGACCTGTTTCACAGCCTGACATCAGCGCAAAAAAGGGGCGATATGTTGGAACTTGTGTGAAAATTTTGGATATGACTGGCCTCAGGCTTTCAGCTTTCAGTCGGCTAAAGACCTCAACAGCTATTGCTACTGTTGATGATTTGAACTACCCAGAAAAAACTGATACTTACTACATTGTCAATGCGCCATATGTGTTTTCTGCCTGTTGGAAGGTATGCCAAGTCTTTCTGTTTGTCTTGAGACTCAAGTATTTTATACAATTGATAGTTTTGTCATAGTAGTCAACTCTACACAATCGGAATGTACTGTGTACAAACGAGCCTCACTATGTCTTATGCTTGTTGTGCAGGCAGTGAAGCCCATGTTGCAAGAAAGGACAAAGCGCAAAGTGCAAGTTTTGAGGGGAAATGGGCGGGACGAGCTTCTTCAGGTAAAGTTTTCGTAACCCCTACTGAAGGAGCCCTATTCATGATGCCTGCGGCAGAATTCTAAGCATGGTGACATTAATATGGGACCTCCTGAACAATATGTGTTTGCGGTTTATTGATATCAACTTCTTGTGCGCGTAGGTGGTGGACTTTGACACTCTGCCCTCTTTCTGCAAGACCAATAATGGCTCGTCCAATAACGACCCCAGGCTTGATGTTTTCTCGCCACAGCACAAGTTCCATGTGGAGCTATACAAACATATTCAAGAAAAGGCAATTTCCGCTGGCAGTAATCTCAACAGTTTGTCTTCTGAGGGATCTTTGCACATCAATGTTCCTACCTTGGACGAGCAGGATCAGCATTCGGAGACCGTCGAAGTTGTCCATGCGTTTGAAACTGTTTATCCAGCTCTTGAGGCTGCCCAGAATTCCTCCGATGAGAACCAAAGGGATAACTTGACCACCAAGATTGCTGGTATCCAAGTAAGTACATAATTAGAGACCATAGTAACAAATTTATCAGGAGCTTCATGTTGGGCGTTCATCATTCCGTTTGCCTGTCTGGAAGCTCACATGGATACAAATTTCTGATTCGTAGATTGCACTCAACCAACTGAGAGGCCTAGCTATTGTTTGTTCCTCGCTGCACCGAGCTATTGTGTGTAGCGAGTAAGAGGTCATGGTAGGGTATGATTCTTGCAATTTTCTTTGCTTCCAAGGCAGAGCTAATGGTCAATTTGTCTTCCTCACCGTAGGGGAAAACATCTTGCATTTGGCTTGCCTTGCTGCTGCTGGCACTGCATTTTATAAGAGGATTATTGTGAAAGAGACGGTGAAGAGAAACTCATCAAAGCCGTAGGCATAGCATACATTGCTACTTATTATTAATATGTTCACGTGTTGCTGAACTCATGATGCTGCTCCTTCCAAACGGAAGAATATTGCAGTTATTTTTAATATTGATACTGCTAAATTGCTACTGCTATTCCGCAGTTACAGGTTATGAACTTGTGAATCCCTCCTTGAAGATTGCTTCTGTTGCATATTACACTCAGAATGGACTGGGATGATCTTTGCATTGTTAGGTGGTTCGGCTTGTATCGACTTTCTTTCGACAGTCTTTGACTAACCATGTCATGGTGTTCTGTAGTTGATTTATTAGGTTTTCATCTGACAACATTCGAGCAAAAACAGTTAGGTTCTTGCCCATTTGCGTATGGTCTCTTGAATCTTATGGACAGTCAAGTCTGAATGTATAGGGTTACGCACTGGAACGAGTGCGTAACCCCATGTTACTGCACCAGCGCTCGAGGGCGGCAGCCCGAGTGCCGGTGCAGTAACATGGGGGAACGCACGCATTCCAGTGCGTAACCCGGCGTTAAGCTCGAGTTCCCATCGAGTTCCCATGTTTTGGGAGCGTGCATCTTCGGCGTTAAGTTTGCTAACGGTGCATTGCACTGTTAAATTTCCTTCAGTGCAGTAACGGGATGTTAGAGTACAGGATTCCTTAAGGGAATTTCAACGAAGTGCTTAACGCTGAGGGCATCGATTACTCATTTGTGCAGATATATTGGCCGCTTTGTCATGTTTGAAGTTCAAACCCAACAACTTGGCATATGGTTGCTTGCTTAACCCCTAAATGCCTAGAGCCCTCTCCAAATTCGACAGTTTTGCAAAGATGCATTATAAAATGCAACCTAGAGGGATGTTTTGAACTTGATATATGAATAAAAGTTGTACATTATGAATTTTAGATTCTATCCATACGGTTAGATCTACAATTGCTATTACCAATAATTTTGTATAGTGTAGTGATTTTTGGAGATTTTTTGGTTGCTTGATTTTATGAGTTGACTTTTTTTGGAGCATTTTAACACTGAAATCTTCAAATTTTGGGTGAATCACTACAACATGAAATGAGGCATAAAAAGTTCACAAATCATCCCCTTTCTAATCGGATCACATGTGCATGAAGCTAACTTCCCATAGAATCTACAGTAAAAATTCCACACTGCAAAAAATGCTTGACGGATGAAAATCTACGGATGAAATCTGTACATCGTCCAAAAAATGGACGCTTAGGCAGTTAGGGGTTAACCCCTAAACGTTCAAAAATAACACAAGAATTCAACTCTATATTTTTAGTCGATGAAGCCATGTGTCTACTGCAAATTATGAATTTTTCATAAAGTTTGGTGAAAATTTGAAATTACTATGGTTTTATAAAGTGTTTGTAAAGAAAATTCATATCAACAACAAAATGTACTAAAAATTTCCGACTTTTTATCAAAGGTGGACAATCATCAGGAACTTCAAGGCAGGTGAACATGGTGCCATGATGGTGCATTGAAATGCAATTAAGATAATTTGGTGCCATCCTCCATACCAACCTAGTATGGATAAAATGACACTAGAATGACCTGTATGCGGCCTTTGGTGTCAAAATGGCACCAAAATAGTTTGGCCCAACTTTTCTGATGATGGTCTGATATGGATACCCCGAAAAGCCCTTTGAACTCTAAAATCAACCCTCATGGCAACTTTGAATGACTGCAGAGTCCCTCTTTAAAACAAAATAAAAATTGAATCGACCGGATGTGGTTTTGATTTCCTACACTCATGCAGTACACAAAAAAAAATTCACGTAAAAATTGAAGAAGTTTAAAGATTTTAAAAGAGTTTTTTATTACAAAAATTAAAATTTGTCCAAGTTGCTCAAAAAAACCAAAACATTCGTTTAAAATATCCAATGATGTCATTTTGGTACCAATTTTTGATATGAAGTACATTTAGATATGTGTTAATTGAAATGATTAATTTGAATGCTAAAATATATTATTTATTTTGTACTACAATGCCTGCAAATGCTAATTTTTGGCTATTTTTCTCACAAAGCAAAAAACATGAAAATTAATTTATTCAATTAAAACTTTGGACTTGAATTAAAGTATTTCATGTCATCCAGGTGTGGGTATTTTTATAAATTTTTTATTTATAATTTTAGTCAATTGAAATGGACAAATTCGTCAAAATTTGGAAAAGCAAATATATCATGTTTGAAATTTCCAAATTTCCAAATTTTAACAAATTTGTCTACTTTAATTAAATTAATTAAATTATTTTTAATTATAAAAATACCCACACCTGGATGACATGAAATATTTTAATTCAAGTCCAACTTTTTAATTGAATAAATTAATTTTCATGTTTTTTGCTTTGTGAGAAAAATAGCCAAAAATTAGCATTTGCAGGCATTGTAGTACAAAATAAATAATATTTTTTAGCGTTCAAATTAATCATTTCAAATAACACATATCTAAATGTACTTCATAATTATCAAAAATTGGTACCAAAATGACGTCATTGGATATTTTAACCCCTAACTGCCTAAGCGTCCATTTTTTGGACGATGTACAGATTTCATCCATAATTTCTCATCCGCCATGCACTTTTAGTAGTGTGGAATTTTTACTGTAGATTCTATGGGAAGTTAGCTTCATGCATATGTGATCTGATTAGAATGGGGATGACTTGTGAAATTCTTATGCCTCATTTCATGTTGTAGCGATTCACCCAAAATAATGAAGATTTCAGTGTAAAAGTGCTTTAAAAAAAGTCAACTCATATAATTAAGCAACCAAATAATCTCCAAAAATCACCACAGTTAGAGTATTACATTTCAACCAATCACAAAAAATTTCATCCGTAGATTGTCAATATCTTATTCGTAATTGAATTACAAAATAATTTTGAATTTCACGTTTCAAATTTTATACAAAACTATTGGTAATAGCAATCATAGATCTAACCGTATGGATAGAATCTAAAATTCATAATGTACAACTTTTATTCATATATCAAGTTCAAAATATCCCTCTAAGTTGCATTTTATAATGCATCTTTGCAAACTGCCGAATTTAGAGAGGGCTCTAGGCATTTAGGGGTTAAACGAATGTTTTGGTTTTTTTGAGCAGCTTGGACAAATTTTAATTTTTGTAATAAAAAACTCTTTTAAAATCTTTAAACTTCTTCAATTTTTTCGTGAATTTTTTTTTGTGTACTGCATGACTGTAGGAAATGAAAACCACATCCGGTCGATTCAATTTTTATTTTGTTTTAAACAGGGACTCATTCAAAGTAGCCATGAAGGTTGATTTTAGGGTTCAAAGGGCTTTTCGAGGTACCCATATCAGACCATCGCCCGGGTATAAATTACAGTGAAGAAAAGTTTAGTTAATGAAAATCGTTCGTGTATCTAAATTTAGAAACTTTTGCTACACCTTGGTAATACCCACCAAACTTGTAACTGGAATAAAACACTAAATTTTCAATTTAAAAAAAAATTCAAGTATGTTTTAGGCATCACTAAATTCAAATTTGTTTTAGGCACTTAACCCCTAACCGCCCAACCATGCATATTTTGCATGATGTACGGATTTGAAATCCGTTTTCTCATCCATCATGCACTTTTTGTAGTGTGGATTTTTTATTGAAACTTTTATGGGAAGTTAGCTCCGTGCATGTGTGATCCGATTAGAAAGGGGATGATTTGTGAAAATTTTATGGCTCATTTCATCTTGTAGTGTTCCACCCAAAATTTCGAAGATTTTAGTCTAAAAGTGCTATTGAAAAAGTCAACTACTAAAATTAAGCAACCAAAAAATCTCCAAAAATCACTACACTTAGAGTATTACATTTCAACCCATCAGAACAAATTTCATTATTAGATTGTCAATATCTTATTCGTAATCATATGACAAAAGAGTTTTAAATTTTGAGTTTGAAATTTTATACAAAAATATTGGTGATAGCAATCGCAAATCTAACCATATGGATAGAATCTAAAATTCATAATGTACAACTTTTATTCATTCATCAAGTTCAAAATATCTCTCTTAATTGCATTTTATAATGCATCTTTGGAAAACTGCCAAATCTGAAGAGGGTGAGAACGTTTAGGGAATAAATGCCAAAAGCACCAAAATCAATTGGCTTGCACCAAGCCTCAAGGAAAAATTTGAAGAAAAATGGATGAAGTTGTCAAATTGTTCCAAATTTTGAAAATAAATTGGATGAAATTACCAATTTTAATGAAAGTCCTATAAATATGTGGATGAAAAGATAGTTCTATCCAAAATATAGATGACTATGAAAATATTTGGCTACACCATTTTATTTTATGTCGCTACTTTAGCATTTCTCTGAAAACCAAAAAAATTCCCTGTTGCTAATACTCCTTGAGACACTGATATGGCAGGGTTCATGTCTTCTTCGGTCGTTTTTGGGAGTGTTTGTGCAAAGGTACCCTATGCAAAGGTCAGATTCAAACATATTTAACCCCTAAAGCACCAACTGTCCATTTTTTGGACGATGTACATATTTTATCCACGTTTTTTCATCTGCCATGTACTTCTTTCAAGGAAAAGAAATACAGAATTTTTTTGTGGCAAAATAGCTTCACGCACGTGTGATCCGATTAGAAAGGGGATTATTTGTGAAAATTTTATGCCTTTTTTTATGTCGGAGTAACTCACCAAAAATTTCACAATTTTAGTCTAAATGTGCTCTTGAAAAAATGAACATGGTTTCCGTTATATAATTGACTAGGTAGGCTCCTGCGAGTCACTTTAGTATAACGCTTCTAGAGGTGGACCCATTGTGGGGAGAGTGCGGGCATGCATACACCATTGTTAGTTATATAATAATCTAGGTTGGCCACTTGGCCCATGTCATGTCCGGTATGACAACCCAATGGCAACACCATTCTTGCATGCATTCCTGCACAATTTGTGTTATAGAATAGATAGTTTGGCTTGTGCCATAGTCCAACATGACTGTTCCGGCTGCAAATTGTGATGGAGAATGTACTTGCGTGTGTATTTTTGTGTGTTATATAATACTAAGTGACTTTGGCACAACTATTCCTATGGCGGAACTATTTTGGTGAGCGTGTGTGATCTCACTAGTAGAGTTATTTGTAAAGTCTAGCAAAACATTACTAGAAGAAGAAGGGCAAGGCAGAACTGTTGTTTTAACTTCAAAGGTGGAAAAAACGAGTATTACCTCTGTTTTTTCAAACCAATTACAACGCTTCGCGTTGTTAGAGAGATTTGAAGCCCACACCTGCTCAATGCTAGAGAAGCTCCCCCAATGCACACTTGAGTTCCCACAACGGAATCCCTACACTAGCCTCCAAGGCAAACCGCTTGGTTGTTGGTGACTGACAAACCCAGAGAATTTTATTTCAAGATCTTAAACTCCATGTAGTAAAGGGACTACCATGTAACTACTTTACGGATAACTCAATTGTGCGTAATATAATCGATTTTTTTTGGGTTCTTAATTTGTTTTTCAAATAAATAATTATTATTTTTTGGAATATTGTGGAAATCATTGGCAAATGTTTTTTTTCAACATTTAAAGCTTGAACTAGTTGTGTTTTAGATTGTTGAGTGCTTTTTCTACTTAAATAGATAATATTTTGGCACAAATCATACCTTGAAGTACGGTATGTGATTTTTCTTACAAGAAATGACACTAATTCATTTTGTAGGAAAAGAGGGTAGAGTGCATTCACACCAAAAGGGAATGTTTTAACTTGTGAAAGATAAATTAACCATAATTGATAGGTAAAAATAATTCCACTATCTTTCCCATCAATGACAATCATCTATTATGGTAGGATTATTTTATTCTTTTAAAGTTTGGTTATTCTCCTTTTGTAAGTGTGAATGTCCTTGTAGCATGAATTTAGACTTGATTACATTTATACGCAAGGCTGCAAAATCAGCCAAAAAAAGGCACCCGAAAAGTATAAACTCATTTGAAAAATACTTTTTGGGGGCCAAAAGTTGTACTTTTAGTGATCAATTTATTGTGCTTCTCCCCGGATGTACCAGAGTCGATTCGTCACTTTTGGACTTACGGTGTGATAGTTATCGATTTTTGAGTGATTTTGAGTTCACCATAAATTGAATTAAATTATGAAAAATGGACCATGACAGTTTATCATGTCCTTGGCATCATCGGAAAGCTCTCAATGGCTGAAAGGGTGCACTAGAGTAGTTTCATCACTTTTGGACCTATAATGTGGAAGTTATGTATTTTAATCAAATTTTGTCACCATAAATTGAATTAAATTAAAGATAATATTTTCTAAATATAATATAAAAAACAAAAACATGCATGGCTAAACCACAAGGAACATTGGGCCAAGGACACATGGACAAACTAGTTTACATAATAAGGAAACTCTAAGAGAAAAAAAAGCCTTCATATTGGTTGATGCAAACGGGCAATTATCTTTCTTATAATTGTCTTTTGAATAATTTCGTCTTGGCCACTCTTGCCAATATTTCCTAACTATTGAAATGCCAACTATTGACACAAATCGATTCCCCAAAAATTTCCAAATAAATCATATAAATCAATTTTGCTATAGTCTTCAATAAATCATATAAATCACATATGATATCAATGAAATAATTTGAGTTGCTATGAGTTTGTGTTGAAATGATATTCCACACTTAGTAAATTTCTTGCATTACATTTTCAATAAGTGCAACAAAAATTGTAGCACAAATAGTTTAAACTACAACATATAGTTAATATAGTTGAGACTCTTTGACACTTTGCTTTGAAACAAGAGTGAGTGATGTATCATAGACATGCTAATAACCGTACACACTGTCAATCATTGTGTACTTCAATGCAAATAAAAATATGAATAAGGTGCATGGTAATTGGCGTGTTTATGATATGTGAGCAAAATGTGAAGTAAAAGGAAAGATGGCACTAATTTGTAGGAATCACAGTCGAGCACTAGTAGGATTTTGATTCATTATAACTGGTCTTTTATGACTTTAGTGGTCTGAAATGACTTTATTTTTTATTTTAAGAATTGAGTGACAAAGGACCATTTAAGTCACAAAGGACTAGTTATACAGGACCAAAATTCTACTAGTGGTCGGCGGTCGCCTAAGATGCAAACTATTCTGGGACACATGATGTATATTACATAGTAGGTACATACCTTAATCTTTAAACGGCGTTGCAACCAGAATCTCGTTGATGGATGTATCCAAAGTGAATTACCATAGAGTAGATGAAGAAATTTCATTCAGTTCTTTTTGTAAAGGCTCTTCGTTGGTCATGCCACCTCTTCAAGTTTAAATGAAGGTCATTAAAGCTATATTTGGATTTTACATAAAGATCCAAACTACACAAAGAGTCGTAAAACGGTTCACCATCTAGTGTATTTTGGATTTTTTTGATTTTCATGCTTAAACTAAACTTAGACCATGAAAATGAGTTCTATTGCATTTGAGCTTAATTATAAAAACAAAGCTTACCAAGCCTAGTTTCTACTCCACTTTGAATTTTTGGGAAACTTTGAAATCTTGAGTGTTTTTATTGGAGTTACAAGTTCGGTGGGTATAACCATAGTGTAGCAAAATCATATCTAAATATTTTATCTATCTTCAATGTTTTATTGGACTTACAAGTTTGGTGGGTATCTAGATACATGGATGGTTTTCAATTACTGTGCTTTTTTTCATTGTAATTACACCTTTAGTTAAAACTAAAAACATTTAGCATGTTTTTTATAATTGACATGATTTTTATTTCCAATGACTTCAAAAAATCATACTAATTTCAAGTTTTCACCAAAATTTGTTCGAAATTCATGGGGTGTAGTAGATGCATGGCTTCATATACAAAAAATATAAAGTTGAATCCTTATTTTATTTATAGTGGTAAAATTGAGTGTGATAGATAAGCGTGATTCCATTGTCATAGGCCAGGCATTTAATCCTTAAAAGCCCAACTCACCCCTATGTGGTTGACGGATGATTTTTTTCATCCATATCTCCTTCCCCATGAACCTCTTCGCCATGAAACAATTTTTGGGGATAGTTCATCAAGATGTTGTCCTATTCAAGAGTAGGATTTGGTGTTATTAGAGTACATACTCCTCTAAAATTACAAGCGTAGAAGTATGTGAAATTTTAACTAAGCCAAATTTGCAATGACTTTGGTTCAAAAGTGACCTTGCAAAAATGAGGTCAAAGATTTAAGGAACACAATTTTTTTAAAAGATCACTATATCAAGAGTATCTCATTTCAAATTCATTTCAACAAATTTTACTCCATAAGTAATATTATTTTGTTTGTAATCAAATTTAGAAGGGGTTTTCAATTTCAACTTTCAAAATTTATGATTAAAATATGGATGATGACATCGATGAATCTAACCATATGGATGGGATCTAAAATTCATAATCTACAACTTTCATTTGTATATCAATTCCAAAATAGTCTTCCAAATAGTACTTTATAATGTTTTTTCACAATTGTCAATTTTAGGGATACCTTGTGGCCTTTAGGGGTTAACTCCTAAACGCCAGAGCGTCGAGAAAGTGGACGACATACAGATTCAAACCCTTCTCACATTCTCATCAATGGTTGGATGAAAGTCATCCAATTTTTTGGAGATACTTCACCAAGTTGTTGTCCTATCTAATGGTTGGATTTAGTCATATTTGAGTACATAGTTTTCTAAAATTACAAATGTAGAAATACGTCAAGTTGTTGACCAAGCCAAAATTGTATTGACTGTAGTTCCAAAGTGGCCTTGCAAAAATGAGGTCATAGATTTAAGAAACACAAAAATTTCAAAGAATCAGCATGTCTCAAAGTATCTCATTTCAAACTCATTCAAACAAATTTTACTCAAAAAATATTAAAATTTTGTTTGTAATTGAATTTAGAAGGAATTTAGAATTTCAACTTTCAAAATTGATCATTAAATATTGGTGGTAGTATTAGTGAATCGAACCATACAAATGGAATGTAAACTTCAAAATTTAGAACTTTCATTTGTATATCAATTCCAAAATATTCTTCTAGATAATACTTAATGATGATTTTTCTCAAATTGTCAATTCCAGGGAGTCTCTACGTCTAGGGGTTAAGGGATACCCAAATCAACATCAACGGGAACGAACTTAAACAAAAGCTCTTAAGCCCCGCATCATCCGGGCCTGTTTTTTTCACTCGCCATGTCAGATATTCCCACCGTCCGATGGGCCGAGTGATATGGAGGGTCCAGATTTCCCAGAATTCGGCTTGGCCCGACTGGGCCCATTCTGGTGGGCCATGGTGCGGATGGTGCAAAAGTGAACTATGCAGATGTGCTGCAGGATTCGAACCTCCTAGGGGTTAAGGGATACCCAAATCAACATCAACGGGAACGAACTTAAACAAAAGCTCTTAAGCCCCGCATCATCCGGGCCTGTTTTTTTCACTCGCCATGTCAGATATTCCCACCGTCCGATGGGCCGAGTGATATGGAGGGTCCAGATTTCCCAGAATTCGGCTTGGCCCGACTGGGCCCATTCTGGTGGGCCATGGTGCGGATGGTGCAAAAGTGAACTATGCAGATGTGCTGCAGGATTCGAACCTAGGACATCCTTTCTTTTAGGGTACAGAGATTCCAGTGGCTCCGTTGAACTTTGATTCCAGTGGCTCCCTTGACGTCAATGGACCCTTCTTGGAACGGAATAATATATGAAAACTCCCTAGTAAGTACTCTTCTCTGAGTAGCCAGTGAGGAGGCCCTTCTACAGAGTAGTCCTCTTCGCAGCGGATTGATAATTTTTGAGAGCCACGGAGCTTTAGTTATTGTTCGATCATAAGCTTGCATTGCAGGTACGTACTCAACTTAGAACTTCAATCCTTTTAGGACGAATTGCAGATTTGGTTAAATCGATCGTGTCTCAGCTAGCTAGAGTCCGGCCGGGTCTAGTTTCTTCTCAACGTTGAAGCTAAAAGTGATTTCTGGCTGCATAAGTGATTTTTGTCTACGAATTGTTAGCTTGTTTCATCGACTACAATTCCTTTTTGGCTCTGCGTGGTTGGTTTGGCCAGCGGTCTACATTGCTTTGCTTCCCATCCGATTGGTAGTTACATCTTACAGATTACTGGGAAAAACCGAATACATTCTCCCTATGCGCTTCTGATTTTCATATACGTGCACATTCCATTCAATTCTGTTTTTTTCTCGGAATTAATTTTTGCGTTTTTGGATCTTCTCGCCCTGTTGCTTCTCGATCCTGACGACTGACTACCGTAGTAGAGTTGACAATTGGTTTAATAAGAAGTGTCTGGCTGTGCAGAGTGAGTGAGTTCAAGCAATACCATGGACTGGAAGACCGCTTTGCTGCTGTTGGTTATTGGTGGTGTCACCTCCACTTGGGGCGGGGTCATGGCCCCCCTCATACTGGAGTTCATTCGCCCCTTCATTCGCGAGTTCCTTGGCAACATGTATCACCAGATTGCAGGTACGTTCCATTATTTTCTCACTTGCTCACACCTTCAATTCATTTTTGCCCTTCGACCATGATTCTTAAGCGTCTAAAGAGTCCAATATGCCCACACTTGCTCGGGGAGTGCACTTAAAGTTAAGACTAGGAATCACGTGAGTGCGTACTTTTGACCCCCCTATGTATGTACTAAAAAATCATCTAAAAATTGTAAAGCAATTATGAAGTTGTTAAACACAATCTAAAGTTCTTGTTGTGTGAACTTCAAAAAATAATCACTTGTGAATATTTTTAAATTGATTTTTGAAGAAAAAAACAACATATCTTAGTTCAAACTTCCATCATTTTTTTCATAAGATTTTAAAAACTTTTGGTCTTGAAATTTATACCAAATGATAGATATATACATAATGATTTGGCACCTAAAAAATCTTAATTTAAAAACTATTTTAAGGCCAAGTATTGTAGGGGGTATGCTATTAAAACGCACTCACTTGTATTCCTAATCTCAACTTTAAGTGCACTCCCCGGGCACACTTGATGCTTTATCAGTCAAATGCTAATCACCACCTAGTTCCTCATTTTAAATGGCAATGGTCCCAAATAGGAAACTTTGGGGCTATCTTTTGCTTTCTAGCCTGCTTTACTATTCTTCCAAATTGTTATAATTGCGTTTTTTACAACACTTTAACCCCTAACTGACCAAACAACCATTTAATGGTTGCTGCCCTATTTCTACAGGCTACCTAGAATGATAAAATTATTTTTCTTATTAAAAAAAATTAAAAAATTAAAATAGGAAATCAAGTCTACTTTCCAACCCAATTTGAATCATGTCCATCTAAGTTAAACTTCACCGAGGAGATTTTTTCAAAGACAAAGACCTCAATATTGTCCTTGTGTTATTAAATTTACTACTTGGGGAAAGTAATGATGTCCTCTCCTTTGGAAAAATTGCATTTTTTATTTTAGAGTAGAATGATAGTCTAGTTTTAACCAATCCTACCAAATATCAAATACTAAAAATAAAATTTGCAACTTTGATAAACTTTTGAAGTTAAATGCTTCTAAATTCATTATGTGAAGCTCCAAAACTATTTTTAGAACCTTGATTGTACAGATAGTTTTAAAACATCATGCTTTTCATTTTCTCTAAGGTCATATATTATAACACATATGCGTCTTGTCCAATACCCCTCTATCATTGAGAGGTTAAAACTGAGAACCCTGAAATTCATTTATACTGCACACTGCAAAAAAAAGTTTTCAATCGAATTTCTCTTTGAGTGAATTGTTTAAAAAAATTCTCATATAATTAAAAAACAGAGTTTAAGAGATAAATCTGATATTTACCACATAAAGAATTTTTTGGATTTCCTTACATCTCACAACCATTTGCTCGTATCTAATATGTTCCACAGATCCTGCTCTTGCGCCTGCTCCTGCTAATAGGATCATTGGTAAATATCCAATGTATTTCCTTGTTGGTGGAATCAGAAATTGAGTATTGTTGTGTCCCATTTCATCTCAAACTTTCAAACTTCAAAATTGGATCAAATGGTTCAGTTCATGAGATTGGCAATTTCCTTGTCTTTCTTCATGTATGTTTAGACTTTCTGAATCTTCCTTACATCTGACAACGATTTGCTCATTTCTTATATGTTCCACAGACCATGCGCCTGCTCCTGCAAATGACATCATGGATGGTAAGTATCCAATGAATTTCCTTCAGAGCTTGTGCACTTGACGAATCACACTTTCAAAATCATTGCCATGATTTTCTTACTCGAGTAGGAAACTCTTTGTTTAGTAGACTTTAGTTGTTGTTCATCCAAGTTGTTGAATACATTCGACACTCATCTTTTTAGACAGGCGACGTCAAATGTCTTGGCAATGAACAAATGACATCCAACATTGTTAGACAATCGAATAAACTAATACAATGTGACGTTGCAAAAAAGGTGTCAGACGTGACAAGGATATTCGTTGAATGGGTCTAAAATGATTGTCACCAGGATAGAAGAGATGAAAACCATGGCTCTCATTTAACACTTAACTGTCTAGGCATCCATTGTTTGGACAATGTACAAATTTCATCCACGTTTTCTCATCCGTCATGCACTTTTAGCAGTGTGGAATTTTTATTACATATTTTATGGAAATTCAGCTTCACACATGTCTAAACCAATTAATATGGCGATGATTTGTGAAACAATTATACCTTATTTCATGTTGCAGTGATTCACCAAAACTTTCTTCAAAAGTAGTTCAAAAGTGCTCTTGAAAAAGTCAACTCATAAAATTTAGCAACCAGAAAATCTTCAAAAATCACTACACTTAGAGTATTACATTTCAATCCGTCACAACAAGTTTCACTCACAGATTGGATATCAATATCTTATTCGTAATTGAATTACAAAATAATTTTGAATTTGAGGTTTCAAATTGTATACAAAATTATTGATGATAGAAATCATAAATCTAACCGTACGGGTAGAATGAAAAATTCATAATGTACAACTTTTATTCATACATCAAGTTCAAAATATCCTTCTTACAATAGGTGCATTTTATAATGCATCTTCGCAATTCTCCAAATCTAGCTCAGAGGGTTGTGGGCATTTAAAGGTTCAACTTGTATTAGTACTCAATGTTGCTCTTTCTCAAGCTGTGTACATTGATATATTTGTTATTGTTTATCCTCACCACTAGTACTACTACAACCATTGCTGTTGGTCTTGTTCCACAGATTTTCAGGTTAATGTGGAACTGTGCGAGCTTCCTGGAGTCCCAGATGTTTGATGCAGGCAAAGCTGAGACCAGGGTGTGTATATGTTGTTGAGCATATACTCGTTTCATGAAATTCTTGTACATACTAAGATGGCTTGTTCTGGCCGCAGAACCATTGTGGGGAGTGAGAATGTGTACGTGCACCACTCTGGGTTATGTAACAGATGCACGATTATTATATTTTAAATGCAGATTCACGTGCTGCCAATCTCCCATGATATTGCTTCCATGTTGATGAGCATTGCAGTATTTATTTTAATCAACTTCTACACTCTAAACTCATTATCATCACAGTTTCCAGGATCACATTGCAGTTTTTAGAGAGAGTGTTTGCTATTGTGTTGACATATGATTAGACACTTTCCACATGGCAAGTTTATGTTGGTTACCAAATGGGTGATATAAATGAGTTTTGAGTGGACTATCAGTGACACTACAAGCAAAGGCGTTGTTTCTCACTCTGGAGGATCCTGTTCATTGTCGCTTTTCACTGTACGTGCTTGTCCTACATGACGAATCGCACTCACCAAATCCAACCAAAAGATTGGTGAGTGCGAAGTGGCGCCGTTTGACTCACTGATAGGAGTGAAAAGCGACGCCTTCTCCTTGTAGTGTGAGTGGACTAAGTAATGATCATGCAAATCACTCTCAGAATGGAAAGAGATGATTTGTACATTTTGGTTGATTTTAGATTGAGATGATTTTGGCTTAGAATGACACTACAAGCAAAGGCGTCGTTTCTCACTCTGGAGGATCATGTTCATTGTCGTTTTTCACTGTACGTGCTTGTCCGACGTGACGAATCGCACTCACCAAATTCAACCAAAAGATTGGTGCGTGCGAAGTGGCGCCATTTGACTCACAGAAGGAGTGAAAAGCGATAGCTTCTCCTTGTAGTGTCAGGAGAAGAATTATAAGTAGTAATTTTCTTCCAGCGAGCCTATCAGACAGACAGACACAATGAAAGAACTGTTGTGAGACACTATTGCTTTGAACACAGGCCTGCCTTGGCATTAAGGTAGTGGGCTGCAAAATCAACAGGGTTCTAATTCCAACAGAATCTAGACCATGCATTTATTTTAGAACTCAAATCTAGGCACATCATAGAGCTCTTATTGGATGTTGACAAAAATAATAAGCTATCTATGGTCTACCTAGATTTAGTTTCTAGGATGATTATTGTGCCTAGATTCTGTTGGAATTAGAACCCTGTTGGTTTTAGAGCCCTCTACCATATGTAGAAAATTTCTTTCAGTTGCCCCAAAAATGTACATTTAGGTTCTTCCCATTATTTTAGAGATGGCTGAAGGCAAAGATATCGGACATTTTCTTTAGCAAAAACTTGATTTTCTTGTCATGATCGTAATTCAAAATTGGTCACTTACCACTTGGTTGCTCAGTTTAGTCACTTTACTTTGCTCAAGTTCAAGACTACGAGTTGAAAGAAACAAGATAACAATCCAACTCTTTGTACTCGGGCAATCTCAAGGTTATCAAAGATGATGGATATAAGCAAATTCTTGTCACTGTCATTTAACCCTTTGAGGTACAGATGATACACTGATTTCAAAGATGTGTCATAAAATGCTTGATGAATATAAAAATGTTCTTGATATACAAAGTAAAGTTGTAAATATCAACGTGTAGGTCACATCTATGCAGTTGGATTTAATAAATTTTTATTTGTATTTTTTAATTAATTTTTCAAGGTTTTATTTTGAAATTGAATTAAAAATCCCAAATTAACAATATTTAATTTGGAAATTTTAAGAACACGCAATTTGCTAATTATGCACTTGGCAAGTGCGCTCATTTCATGAGCAAATTTGACTTTAGAAATATTGGCTAAAAAGTTCTTTAAAATACAACGATTTTTGTCTTTCTACAATCACTTACATTGTAGACAAACAATTCTTTTATTTATTTATGTATTCTTATCTTTATCTTTTCTTTTATCTTGTCTTCTTTCTTGTCTTTCTTCTTGTCTTCTTTTTTTTTTCTTTTAATTTTTCTTCATTCTTTTCTTTCCATTTTTGTCTCTTCTTATGGAGCCGCGGATACCACATTTGTATCAAGGTATTTTAATATTATTCATTATTTATTATTTATATTTCTTCTTTCTTCATTCTTCTTCTTTCTTCTTCTTCTTCTTAGTTAGGGTTCAACTTGCCATTTGTTGCACTATATCCTACAGCAAAAAAAAATTAAAAAATTAAAAAATTAAAAAATTAAAAATTAAAAAAAATTCAGGGTGGATACAACCGCCGGCTGAACCCTAAACGGCAGCAATAAATAAACACTTAAATATAAAATACAAAAACACAAAAAATACAAAATACAAACAAACCTTTTTTTTTTTTTTTTTTTGGTGCTGTCATGGAGTGCGCGGCCGCGCACCCTATGTCACTCTCACTCCCTCCCCTCTCTCCTCTCCCTCTCCATCTTCCTCCCCTCTCCTTGCATAAGAAAGAAGAAACAAATTAAGAAGAGAAAACAAAGAAGAAGGAAAGAAACATTCAGAGTGGATACGATGAACCCTAATCGGCAACGGGAGAAAAAAGACAAAAACAAAACAAAAAAAAACTTCTTTTTTTTGTTTTTTTCAGCCGTGGGGTGCACGGCCGCACATCCTATGTCACTCTCCCTTCTCTTTCCCTCTCCCTTCCTTTTCCCTCTTCCTCTCCCTCCTCTCTCCCCTATATAAGTAAGGAGACTCTCCCTTCCTTTGCCCTCTTCCTCTCCCTCCTCTCTCCCCTATATAAGTAAGGAGACTCTCCCTTCCTTTTCCCACTTCCCCTCCCTCCTCTCTCCCCTATATAAGTAAGGAGACTCTCCCTCCCTCTTTCACTCCCTCTTCTCTCTCATGTATAAATAAGGAGCCTCTCTTTTCCCTCTCCCCTATATATATGAGGCAAGGAGAGAGGAAGGGAGATGAAGAGGAAGAGAAAAGAAGGAAGGGAGAGGGAGAATGACATAGGGTTTGCGGCTATTCATCCCATGGCCAAAAAATTAAAACTAATTTATTTTATTTTATTTTCTCCATCGGCGTTTAGAGTTCAACCTATGGCTACACCAACCATGATTTTTATTTTTATTTTATTTTATAGGCTTTAGTGCCATCAAGAGTGCTAAACCCTAGCAAAGAAGGAAAAATAATTTTATATATTTTATAATTTTGTAGGCTTTAGCGCCACAAATGACAAGCTAAACCCTAACTAAGAAGAAGAAGAAAAAAAAAGATAAAAAAAGATAAAAACAAATAAATCTTGGTACAAGTGTAGGATCTTGAGCTGCACAAGAAGAGCCAAAAATGGAAAGAAAAGAATGAAGAAAAAATTGAAGAAAACAAAAAAGACAATAAGACAGACAAGAAGGAAGACAAGAAGAAGACAAGCAAGAAGACAAGCAAGAACATAAGAAAGAAAGCAAGATAATAGAAAAGATAGAAGAAAAGATAAAGATAAAGATAAAAATAAATAAAAGAATTGTTTATGTACAATGTAAGGAATTGTAGAAAGATAGAAATCGTTGTCTTTTAGAGAATTTTTTTGACAATTTTTTTAATGCGCCCGAGGGCCAAGTGCATGAATATATGGCCAAGTGCATAAATAGCAAATTACGTGTTAAACGCAATTGTATCTCTCAATTGGTGTTCATGTAAAAGATTTCACCATTGAAACTCAAAGAGGATTTAGTTGCAAACATTCTCATAAATTCCAGAACCATGACTAGCGCTTGAAATTTCAAGAGCATACAAAGATGTATTGTATCTAGGTGCTTACAAAAAATGGTATTCTAAAACTAAATACAACAACTCTGATTGATTCCAAAAGATTTATGTTTAGATGAAGTGACTTGTTGGTGACTCGCTAAACCAATGTTTGTGATCATTATTAATTGTTACATTGCGTAAAAGATTTCAAAAACATTCTTGAAATATTCCAAAATATTCTAGAATAATATAAAATATGTAATAAATATTCCAAAGATTCTAAAAAGATTCCACTTAAATGTGTTTTTTGATACTTTCCATAATTATTACATAGTGTTAATCACGCACTAATGACAAATGTTGTACATATTGTACTTTTTTTCTTGAACTAATATGATGCCCTAATGTGAAAACGCCCTTTAGATCATCAACTTCTCCAAGAACCATGTTCCAAATTCATTTGTGTTGACATTTTAGTTTTTTCTTGGCGAATCGATCAACGTAATTGCACATCTTAAATGACTTTTGCATTCTCGTAACGGAAATTTACAATTCTCTAGTTAATATTGAGTCAAAATTATGAAATCCAAATAAAAGTTATCAAAGTAATAAGATTATCGTTGGACACGATGTGTTTCCCTGGTCCTTTGACCCCTAACCGCCCAACCATGCATATTTTGCATGATGTACGGATTTGAACTCCGATTTCTCATCCATCATGCACTTTTTGCAGTGTGGATTTTTTATTGAAACTTTTATGGGAAGTTAGCTTTGTGCATGTGTGATCCGATTAGAAAGGGGATGATTTGTGAAATTTTTATGCCTCATTTCATGTTGTAGTGTTCCACCCAAAATTTCAAAGATTTTAGTCTAAAAGTGCTCTTGAAAAAATCAACTACTAAAATTAAGCAACCAAAAAATCTCCAAAAATCACTACACTTAGAGTATTACATTTCAACCCATCCCCAAAAAATTAATTATTAGATTGTCAATATCTTATTCGTAATCATATTACAAAAGAGCTCTAAATTTTAAGTTTGAAAATTTATACACAAATATTGATGATAGCAATCGCAAATCTAACCGTATGGATAGAATCTAAAATTCATAATGCACAACTTTTATTCATTTATCATGTTGAAAATATCCCTCTTAGTTGCATTTTATAATGCATCTTTGAAAAACTGCCAAATCTGAAAAGGGTGAGAACGTTTAGGGGTTAAAGGTTAAAGGTTAAATGGGAGATCCTCACAATTGAACCCTACACTATGGTCCATCTTATATGACAATCGTGTTAAGCTAATATGTAGGGTAAAGTTACACTCCTTTGTTGTTTCTGCCCAACAGGGGAGAGACTACGGGGACGCATTGTTTTCAAGGAGTTACATGACTGAACAGTATAAACACAGCCATAAAAGTAAATCTAGAGTAAATACTAAGGTAGAGACTACGCAACTAGCCACTTGTTGATTACGAAGTGAGTTTTTCATACCCAGAAAATTCATGCACATTGGTACAAATTACCCAAAAAAAAATTTCATGACCCAAATTCTCACTCTCCTTACATTGGTCTCTCCACCAAACAAAGTGGTGTGTAAATGTATAAGTCCTTCCGGAAGAGATGGTGAAAAACTTATTCAAAAATGCTCGAGGGCAACTAATGAGAGGATTGAGGATGGGATTACATCATCGGGGTAAATTTAAAACCCTCAAAACACCAACAAAAGGAAAGATGAAAATAAAAATCAATTTACGAGCTTAGTTGCAGCCCTGGTAACTTACCGTACATACAACTGAGTCCATTTTGGTGCAAATTGCTTTATTGAATGATTGGGAAATGGATTGTGAAGTAGAAAGAAAGTAAAAGTTGCAAAATATAATAATTTTACACGTAATATTGGCAAGTTGGGTTTCCATATGTTAGGGTTTAGATTGAAGAAAGTAGGTTTGGACATTCATCGTCACATGGCTACCTTGTGGGATTTCAATTATTTGTGCATCTTCTCATGCTTCTCTAGGCATTGAAACTCCAATTATGGTGAGCTTAACCTCTAGATGTCCTTAAGTTTTGGGCAATACCTAAATGTATCATAAAATGAGGCTTCTTTAACCTTTTTTGAGCTTCAACTCTAAAGAGCATATGTAAGACATCCTTATCAAAAGACATATGTATTGTTGAATTTGAAATCAAATGCTTAGATATTTTCAAAGTAATTCACAAGAAAAAACTTTGAAAATTCACTAAAATTACAATTCTAATACTCTCATCTTATAATTCATCATGATTGGTTGAAATTATAATGCTTCAATAGTGGTGAAGTTGCTCCCACAATTCTTATTATGGTTCGATAGAAGTATCTTGAGCTCTCTTAATAAGCAATCAAAAGATACTTCTATAGGTTGAAATATTGCACATTACGGAAAATATGATTCAATGTTGTGCATTATGCAATCATTCCAAAATTCATAAGATAATCATGAGTATTTTTGTATTTTTCATATAATTAAAATGATAATCTCTTCTAAAATCAAATTTAAATGTATTTTGACATTAATTACTTAATCTAACCATATGGGTGCCATGTAAAAGTCATCATCTACAATTTTCAAAGAATGGATTTAGTGCGCGTTTTGCAACTTAGAACTGTGGATCTTTTTTTGTTTGAATGGAAGCTCAAATAGAATGGAAGGACATAGTAAATTCAATTTCAACTTTTTTTTACCTAATTTGACTTCACTTACATAAAAGTAACTACCTAAAAATTAATGTAAAAACAAAAACCACATTGCCATAAAACTCTTTCATTTATGTGGAAAGTGGTAACGATTCTTTACATCATTCAAAATTTGAATGGTCAGGCAATTAAGGTTAAACCTTTAGTGCCCAAGTGACCACTTGGTGATTAATAGGTCATCACAAATAGAAGTACTAGGTTGATGTGAGTGAGTAACTTTTTGAAAACATCACAAAAAGTGATAAAAATTTAGGAATGAACAGGGTCCTTTAGGGGTTAAGTGTCAAAGCTTCCAATATCTGGATGATGAATAAATTCTAATGTTAGTCTTGTTCATTTACATATATATTTTTCATCGTGCCAAATTTCTCTTCATTCTTGTGCTCGTTGGCTACAACACGTACAAAATGAATATTCAAATTAGAATAATGACAATTTTTTAAAAACAATGCAATAAGTTTATGTCAAGGTGGTCTGTTAGCTCAAAAAATGAGGCTTTGAAGATGATTTTCTATATAAAATAAAATATCATGATAACTTTTTTTACCGTCTAGTATCTTTGCATTTAAACCAATCACAAAAATTGAAGGAAATTTTTTTACTTTTTATTTATTATTGGATTCCAATGAATTTCTTTTTGAAATTTAATTTAAAATGTTGGCAATGAATATAGTAAATCCAACCAAACATATGTATTCTAATAGTACACATCAATATCTACAACTTTTATTTGAATTACAACTCCATATTTGTGAGTTATTATGGCATTTGTAAATACATCTTAAAAATTACGTGCACCCTTTGACTTTTAAGGGTTAAACTTTACATTTGCTACAGTGCAAATTTACACACAATAAGGCCAACCATCATTCAAGCGGCAACAAAACAAGGAGCATAGGCGAAGAAGACATTCAACGTCCTTTGAAAAAATTCAAACAAAGACCCACTCACGATATGTAGTTGAATTGAAATTAGGCCCATTTGGGTTCACCATTGGGCTTGGATTTTCAAAATGAGCCTCGCTTTAATGATTGGATTGAAAATATATTTACTTATATTATGTTTTAATTCAATTGAGTTGAATCGTACGTAGCCCCATGTTTTAATTGTATGCCCTACCAAAATTTGGGTTTGAATTGTGCATTTAAGACCACATACAATAAATCAAGTGGAATGGTGATTCAAAGCCAATTATAGATCATTTTCTCAACTAGTTGACTTTTCATATTCGACAAGGACTTATAAAAAAAACTCAACTCAATTGTATCCGCACATAGATAGATAGAAACACCGTACCCTTAGAGGGGCCGGCGTGAATACAGTGTCTGTTCGTAATGGCAATGACCAAGTGTCTCTTGAGGCTGCCCGGAATTCCTCCGATGAGAACCAAAGGGATAACTTGACCACCAAGATTGCTGGTATCCAAGTAAGTACATAATCAAAGACCATAGTAACAAATTTATCAGGAGCTTCCTGTTGGGCGTTCATCATTCCGTTTGCCTGTCTGGAAGCTCACATGGATACAAATTTCTGATTCGTAGATTGCACTCAACCAACTGAGAGGCCTAGCTATTGTTTGTTCCTCGCTGCGCCGAGCTATTGTGTGTAGCGAGTGAGAGGTCATGGTAGGGTATGATTCTTGCAATTTTCTTTGCTTCCAAGGCAGAGCTAATGGTCAATTTGTCTTCCTCACCGTAGGGGAAAACATCTTGCATTTGGCTTGCCTTGCTGCTGCTGGCACTGCATTTTATAAGAGGATTATTGTAAAAGAGACGGTGAAGAGAATCTCATCAAAGCCGTAGGCATAGCATACATTGCTACTTATTATTAATATGTTCACGTGTTGCTGAACTCATGATGCTGCTCCTTCCAAACGGAAGAATATTGCAGTTATTTTTAATATTGATACTGCTAAATTGCTACTGCTATTCCGCAGTTACAGGTTATGAACTTGTGAATCCCTCCTTGAAGATTGCTTCTGTTGCATATTACACTCAGAATGGACTGGGATGATCTTTGCATTGTTAGGTGGTTCGGCTTGTATCGACTTTCTTTCGACAGTCTTTGACTAACCATGTCATGGTGTTCTGTAGTTGATTTATTAGGTTTTCATCTGACAACATTCGAGCAAAAACAGTTAGGTTCTTGCCCATTTGCGTATGGTCTCTTGAATCTTATGGACAGTCAAGTCTGAATGTATAGGGTTACGCACTGGAACGAGTGCGTAACCCCATGTTACTGCACCAGCGCTCGAGGGCGGCAGCCCGAGTGCCGGTGCAGTAACATGGGGGAACGCACGCATTCCAGTGCGTAACCCGGCGTTAAGCTCGAGTTCCCATCGAGTTCCCATGTTTTGGGAGCGTGCATCTTCGGCGTTAAGTTTGCTAACGGTGCATTGCACTGTTAAATTTCCTTCAGTGCAGTAACGGGATGTTAGAGTACAGGATTCCTTAAGGGAATTTCAACGAAGTGCTTAACGCTGAGGGCATCGATTACTCATTTGTGCAGATATATTGGCCGCTTTGTCATGTTTGAAGTTCAAACCCAACAACTTGGCATATGGTTGCTTGCTTAACCCCTAAATGCCTAGAGCCCTCTCCAAATTCGACAGTTTTGCAAAGATGCATTATAAAATGCAACCTAGAGGGATGTTTTGAACTTGATATATGAATAAAAGTTGTACATTATGAATTTTAGATTCTATCCATACGGTTAGATCTACAATTGCTATTACCAATAATTTTGTATAGTGTAGTGATTTTTGGAGATTTTTTGGTTGCTTGATTTTATGAGTTGACTTTTTTTGGAGCATTTTAACACTGAAATCTTCAAATTTTGGGTGAATCACTACAACATGAAATGAGGCATAAAAAGTTCACAAATCATCCCCTTTCTAATCGGATCACATGTGCATGAAGCTAACTTCCCATAGAATCTACAGTAAAAATTCCACACTGCAAAAAATGCTTGACGGATGAAAATCTACGGATGAAATCTGTACATCGTCCAAAAAATGGACGCTTAGGCAGTTAGGGGTTAACCCCTAAACGTTCAAAAATAACACAAGAATTCAACTCTATATTTTTAGTCGATGAAGCCATGTGTCTACTGCAAATTATGAATTTTTCATAAAGTTTGGTGAAAATTTGAAATTACTATGGTTTTATAAAGTGTTTGTAAAGAAAATTCATATCAACAACAAAATGTACTAAAAATTTCCGACTTTTTATCAAAGGTGGACAATCATCAGGAACTTCAAGGCAGGTGAACATGGTGCCATGATGGTGCATTGAAATGCAATTAAGATAATTTGGTGCCATCCTCCATACCAACCTAGTATGGATAAAATGACACTAGAATGACCTGTATGCGGCCTTTGGTGTCAAAATGGCACCAAAATAGTTTGGCCCAACTTTTCTGATGATGGTCTGATATGGATACCCCGAAAAGCCCTTTGAACTCTAAAATCAACCCTCATGGCAACTTTGAATGACTGCAGAGTCCCTCTTTAAAACAAAATAAAAATTGAATCGACCGGATGTGGTTTTGATTTCCTACACTCATGCAGTACACAAAAAAAAATTCACGTAAAAATTGAAGAAGTTTAAAGATTTTAAAAGAGTTTTTTATTACAAAAATTAAAATTTGTCCAAGTTGCTCAAAAAAACCAAAACATTCGTTTAAAATATCCAATGATGTCATTTTGGTACCAATTTTTGATATGAAGTACATTTAGATATGTGTTAATTGAAATGATTAATTTGAATGCTAAAATATATTATTTATTTTGTACTACAATGCCTGCAAATGCTAATTTTTGGCTATTTTTCTCACAAAGCAAAAAACATGAAAATTAATTTATTCAATTAAAACTTTGGACTTGAATTAAAGTATTTCATGTCATCCAGGTGTGGGTATTTTTATAAATTTTTTATTTATAATTTTAGTCAATTGAAATGGACAAATTCGTCAAAATTTGGAAAAGCAAATATATCATGTTTGAAATTTCCAAATTTCCAAATTTTAACAAATTTGTCTACTTTAATTAAATTAATTAAATTATTTTTAATTATAAAAATACCCACACCTGGATGACATGAAATATTTTAATTCAAGTCCAACTTTTTAATTGAATAAATTAATTTTCATGTTTTTTGCTTTGTGAGAAAAATAGCCAAAAATTAGCATTTGCAGGCATTGTAGTACAAAATAAATAATATTTTTTAGCGTTCAAATTAATCATTTCAAATAACACATATCTAAATGTACTTCATAATTATCAAAAATTGGTACCAAAATGACGTCATTGGATATTTTAACCCCTAACTGCCTAAGCGTCCATTTTTTGGACGATGTACAGATTTCATCCATAATTTCTCATCCGCCATGCACTTTTAGTAGTGTGGAATTTTTACTGTAGATTCTATGGGAAGTTAGCTTCATGCATATGTGATCTGATTAGAATGGGGATGACTTGTGAAATTCTTATGCCTCATTTCATGTTGTAGCGATTCACCCAAAATAATGAAGATTTCAGTGTAAAAGTGCTTTAAAAAAAGTCAACTCATATAATTAAGCAACCAAATAATCTCCAAAAATCACCACAGTTAGAGTATTACATTTCAACCAATCACAAAAAATTTCATCCGTAGATTGTCAATATCTTATTCGTAATTGAATTACAAAATAATTTTGAATTTCACGTTTCAAATTTTATACAAAACTATTGGTAATAGCAATCATAGATCTAACCGTATGGATAGAATCTAAAATTCATAATGTACAACTTTTATTCATATATCAAGTTCAAAATATCCCTCTAAGTTGCATTTTATAATGCATCTTTGCAAACTGCCGAATTTAGAGAGGGCTCTAGGCATTTAGGGGTTAAACGAATGTTTTGGTTTTTTTGAGCAGCTTGGACAAATTTTAATTTTTGTAATAAAAAACTCTTTTAAAATCTTTAAACTTCTTCAATTTTTTCGTGAATTTTTTTTTGTGTACTGCATGACTGTAGGAAATGAAAACCACATCCGGTCGATTCAATTTTTATTTTGTTTTAAACAGGGACTCATTCAAAGTAGCCATGAAGGTTGATTTTAGGGTTCAAAGGGCTTTTCGAGGTACCCATATCAGACCATCGCCCGGGTATAAATTACAGTGAAGAAAAGTTTAGTTAATGAAAATCGTTCGTGTATCTAAATTTAGAAACTTTTGCTACACCTTGGTAATACCCACCAAACTTGTAACTGGAATAAAACACTAAATTTTCAATTTAAAAAAAAATTCAAGTATGTTTTAGGCATCACTAAATTCAAATTTGTTTTAGGCACTTAACCCCTAACCGCCCAACCATGCATATTTTGCATGATGTACGGATTTGAAATCCGTTTTCTCATCCATCATGCACTTTTTGTAGTGTGGATTTTTTATTGAAACTTTTATGGGAAGTTAGCTCCGTGCATGTGTGATCCGATTAGAAAGGGGATGATTTGTGAAAATTTTATGGCTCATTTCATCTTGTAGTGTTCCACCCAAAATTTCGAAGATTTTAGTCTAAAAGTGCTATTGAAAAAGTCAACTACTAAAATTAAGCAACCAAAAAATCTCCAAAAATCACTACACTTAGAGTATTACATTTCAACCCATCAGAACAAATTTCATTATTAGATTGTCAATATCTTATTCGTAATCATATGACAAAAGAGTTTTAAATTTTGAGTTTGAAATTTTATACAAAAATATTGGTGATAGCAATCGCAAATCTAACCATATGGATAGAATCTAAAATTCATAATGTACAACTTTTATTCATTCATCAAGTTCAAAATATCTCTCTTAATTGCATTTTATAATGCATCTTTGGAAAACTGCCAAATCTGAAGAGGGTGAGAACGTTTAGGGAATAAATGCCAAAAGCACCAAAATCAATTGGCTTGCACCAAGCCTCAAGGAAAAATTTGAAGAAAAATGGATGAAGTTGTCAAATTGTTCCAAATTTTGAAAATAAATTGGATGAAATTACCAATTTTAATGAAAGTCCTATAAATATGTGGATGAAAAGATAGTTCTATCCAAAATATAGATGACTATGAAAATATTTGGCTACACCATTTTATTTTATGTCGCTACTTTAGCATTTCTCTGAAAACCAAAAAAATTCCCTGTTGCTAATACTCCTTGAGACACTGATATGGCAGGGTTCATGTCTTCTTCGGTCGTTTTTGGGAGTGTTTGTGCAAAGGTACCCTATGCAAAGGTCAGATTCAAACATATTTAACCCCTAAAGCACCAACTGTCCATTTTTTGGACGATGTACATATTTTATCCACGTTTTTTCATCTGCCATGTACTTCTTTCAAGGAAAAGAAATACAGAATTTTTTTGTGGCAAAATAGCTTCACGCACGTGTGATCCGATTAGAAAGGGGATTATTTGTGAAAATTTTATGCCTTTTTTTATGTCGGAGTAACTCACCAAAAATTTCACAATTTTAGTCTAAATGTGCTCTTGAAAAAATGAACATGGTTTCCGTTATATAATTGACTAGGTAGGCTCCTGCGAGTCACTTTAGTATAACGCTTCTAGAGGTGGACCCATTGTGGGGAGAGTGCGGGCATGCATACACCATTGTTAGTTATATAATAATCTAGGTTGGCCACTTGGCCCATGTCATGTCCGGTATGACAACCCAATGGCAACACCATTCTTGCATGCATTCCTGCACAATTTGTGTTATAGAATAGATAGTTTGGCTTGTGCCATAGTCCAACATGACTGTTCCGGCTGCAAATTGTGATGGAGAATGTACTTGCGTGTGTATTTTTGTGTGTTATATAATACTAAGTGACTTTGGCACAACTATTCCTATGGCGGAACTATTTTGGTGAGCGTGTGTGATCTCACTAGTAGAGTTATTTGTAAAGTCTAGCAAAACATTACTAGAAGAAGAAGGGCAAGGCAGAACTGTTGTTTTAACTTCAAAGGTGGAAAAAACGAGTATTACCTCTGTTTTTTCAAACCAATTACAACGCTTCGCGTTGTTAGAGAGATTTGAAGCCCACACCTGCTCAATGCTAGAGAAGCTCCCCCAATGCACACTTGAGTTCCCACAACGGAATCCCTACACTAGCCTCCAAGGCAAACCGCTTGGTTGTTGGTGACTGACAAACCCAGAGAATTTTATTTCAAGATCTTAAACTCCATGTAGTAAAGGGACTACCATGTAACTACTTTACGGATAACTCAATTGTGCGTAATATAATCGATTTTTTTGGATTGTTAATTTGTTTTTCAAATAAATAATTATTATTTTTTGGAATATTGTGGAAATCATTGGCAAATGTTTTTTTTCAACATTTAAAGCTTGAACTAGTTGTGTTTTAGATTGTTGAGTGCTTTTTCTACTTAAATAGATAATATTTTGGCACAAATCATACCTTGAAGTACGGTATGTGATTTTTCTTACAAGAAATGACACTAATTCATTTTGTAGGAAAAGAGGGTAGAGTGCATTCACACCAAAAGGGAATGTTTTAACTTGTGAAAGATAAATTAACCATAATTGATAGGTAAAAATAATTCCACTATCTTTCCCATCAATGACAATCATCTATTATGGTAGGATTATTTTATTCTTTTAAAGTTTGGTTATTCTCCTTTTGTAAGTGTGAATGTCCTTGTAGCATGAACTTAGACTTGATTACATTTATACGCAAGGCTGCAAAATCAGCCAAAAAAAGGCACCCGAAAAGTATAAAACTCACTTGAAAAATACTTTTTGGGGGCCAAAAGTTGTACTTTTAGTGATCAATTTATTGTGCTTCTCCCCGGATGTACCAAAGTCGATTCGTCACTTTTGGACTTACGGTGTGATAGTTATCGATTTTTGAGTGATTTTGAGTTCACCATAAATTGAATTAAATTATGAAAAATGGACCATGACAGTTTATCATGTCCTTGGCATCATCGGAAAGCTCTCAATGGCTGAAAGGGTGCACCAGAGTAGTTTCATCACTTTTGGACCTATAATGTGGAAGTTATGTATTTTAATCAAATTTTGTCACCATAAATTGAATTAAATTAAAGATAATATTTTCTAAATATAATATAAAAAAAAAAACATGCATGGCTAAACCACAAGGAACATTGGGCCAAGGACACATGGACAAACTAGTTTATATAATAAGGAAACTCTAGGAGATAAAAAAAGCCTTCATATTGGTTGATGCAAACGGGCAATTATCTTTCTTATAATTGTCTTTTGAATAATTTCGTCTTGGCCACTCTTGCCAATATATGCTAACTATTGAAACGCCAACTATTGACACAAATCGATTCCCCAAAAATTCCCAAATAAATCATATAAATCAATTTTGCCATAGTCTTCAATAAATCATATAAATCACATATGATGTCAATGAAATAATTTGAGTTGCTATGAGTTTGTGTTGAAATAATATTCCACATTTAGTAAATTTCTTGCATTACAATTTCAACAAGTGCAACAAAAATTGTGGCACAAATAGTTTAAACTACAACATATAGTTAATATAGTTGAAACTCATTGACACTTTGTTTTGAAACAAGAGTGAGTGATGTATCATAGACATGCTAATAACCGTACATACTGTCAATCATTGTGTACTTCAATGCAAATAAAAATATGAATAAGGTGCATGGTAATTGGCGTGTTTATGATATGTGAGCAAAATGTGAAGTAAAAGGAAAGATGGCACTAATTTGTAGGAATCACAGTCGAGCACTAGTAGGATTTTGATTCATTATAACTGGTCTTTTATGACTTTAGTGGTCTGAAATGAATTTTATTTTTTTAAGAATTGAGTCACAAAGGACCATTTAAGTCACAAAGGACTAGTTATACAGGACCAAAATCCTACTAGTGGTCGGCGGTCGCCTAAGATTCAAACTATTCTGGGACACATGATGTATATTACATAGTAGGTACATACCTTAATCTTTAAACGGCGTTGCAACCAGAATCTCGTTGATGGATGTATCCAAAGTGAATTACCATAGAGTAGATGAAGAAATTTCATTCAATTCTTTTTGTAAAGGCTCTTCGTTGGTCATGCCACCTCTTCAAGTTTAAATGAAGGTCATTAAAGCTATATTTGGATTTTACATAAAGATCCAAACTACACAAAGAGTCGTAAAACGGTTCACCATCTAGTGTATTTTGATTTTTTTTGATTTTCATGCTTAAACTAAACTTAGACCATGAAAATGAGTTCTATTGCATTTGAGCTTAATTATAAAAACAAAGCTTACCAAGCCTAGTTTCTACTCCACTTTGAATTTTTGGGAAACTTTGAAATCTTGAGTGTTTTTATTGGAGTTACAAGTTCGGTGGGTATAACCATAGTGTAGCAAAATCATATCTAAATATTTTATCTATCTTCAATGTTTTATTGGACTTACAAGTTTAGTGGATATCTAGATACATGGATGGTTTTCAATTACTGTGCTTTTTTTCATTGTAATTTACACCTTTAGTTAAAACTAAAAACATTTAGCATGTTTTTTATAATTGACATGAATTTTTTTTACAATGACTTCAAAAAATCATACTAATCTCAAATTTTCACCAAAATTTGTTCAAAATTCATGGTTTGTTCAAAATCCTTATTTTATTTATAGTGGTAAAATTGAGTGTGATAGATAAAGCGTGATTCCATTGTCATAGGCCAAGCATTTAATCCTTAAAGGCCCAATTGACCCCTATGTGGTTGACGGATGATTTTTTTCATCAATATCTCCTTCCCCATGAACCTCTTCGCCATGAAACAATTTTTGGGGATAGTTCATCAAGATGTTGTCCTATTCAAGAGTAGGATTTGGTGTTATTAGAGTACATACTCCTCTAAAATTACAAGCGTAGAAGTATGTGAAATTTTAACTAAGCCAAATTTGCAATGACTTTGGTTCAAAAGTGACCTTGCAAAAATGAGGTCAAAGATTTAAGGAACACAAAAATTTCAAAAGATCACCATATCAAGACTATCTCATTTCAAATTCATTCCAACAAATTTTACTCCATAAGTAATATTATTTTGTTTGTAATCAAATTTAGAAGGGGTTTTCAATTTCAACTTTCAAAATTTATGATTAAAATATGGGTGATGACATCGATGAATCTAACCATATGGATGGGATCTAAAATTCATAATCTACAACTTTCATTTGTATATCAATTCCAAAATATTCTTCTAAATAATATTAAAATTGTGGTGGTAGTATTAGTGGATCGAATTGATTGGTGGTAGTATTAGTGAATCGAATTTTAATTGATTGGTGGTAGTATTAGTGAATCGAATTGATTGGTGGTAGTATTAGTGAATCGAACCATACAAATGGAATGTAAACTTCAAAATTTAGAACTTTCATTTGTATATCAATTCCAAAATATTCTTCTAAATAATACTTTATGATGATTTTTCTCAAATTGTCAATTCCAGGGAGTCTCTAAGTCTAGGGGTTAAGGGATACCCAAATCAACATCAACCGGAACTCACTCAAACAAAAGCTCTTAAGCCCCGCATCATCCGGGCCTGTTTTTTCACCCGCCTTGTCAGATATTCCCACCGTCCGATGGGCCGAGTAATATGGAGGGTCCAGATTTCCCAGAATTCGGCTTGGCCCGACTGGGCCCATTCTGGTGGGCCATGGTGCGGATGGTGCAAAAGTGAACTATGTAGATGTCGGCTGGAGGGTGGGAAGCCTGAACATCCTTTGTTTAACCCCTAAACGTCCCAGCGTCCAGTTTCTGGACGATGAACAGATTCCAACTCACACTACACTCACATTACTTCATGGATGAAACTCATTCAATTTTTTGAAAATATTTTATGAAGTTATTGTCCTATCTAACGGTTGGATTTGGTGTTACTAGTGTACATATATATTTTTAGATTACAAATGTGAAAGTATGTCAAGCAGTTGACCAAGCCAAAATTGCATTGACTTTAGTTCAAAAGTAAGCTTGTTAAAATGAGGTCATAAAAAATGAAGTAACACAAAATTTTCAAAAAATCACCATTTCAAGAGTATCTCATTTCAAATCCATTCCAACAAATTTCACTCAAAAAATATGAATATTTTGTTTGTAATCAAATTTGGAAGGAAATTATAATTATAACTTTGAAATTTTATAATAAAATATCAGTGATGGCGTTGGTGAATCTAACCGTACGGATGGAACCTAAAATTCAATATCTACAACTTTCATTTGTATAACAATTCCGAAATATTCTTCTAAATAGCATTTTATAATGATTTTTCTCAAACTGTCAATTCTGGGGATACCCTGGGACGTTTAGGGGTTAAGGGTACAGTGTTTCAGATGCAATTCTGCATATTTGTATGCATGCATAATAGAGCGGAAAAATATATGAAAGCTTCTCAGTAAAGACTTTTCTCTGGCCAATGGCAATGAGGTGTGTCGCGGGAAGTCAGGAGTCTCGCCGGAAGTCCAGTAGATAGTCTTCGCCATCGATCGCCAGTAATAGCCCGGGCTTGAAGAGAGAGTCGGACTCCTTTTCGCCCCTATTGTTAACCTTTGAGAGCCACTGCACAGAGCTTTCGTTGCTGATCGTTCGAAAGCTGGCATTGCAGGTACGTACTCAACTTAGAACTTCAATCCTTTTAGGACGAATTGCAGATTTGGTTAAATCGATCGTTTCTCAGTTAGCTAGAGTCCGGCCGGGTCTTCTCAACGTTGAAGCTCAAAGTAAAAGCAGAAGTGATTTTTTTCTACAAATTGTTGATTCTTTTCATTGATCATGTACATGTTCGCCGACAATTCCTTTTTAGCTCTGCGTGGATGATTTTGCCATCGGTCTCCATTACTTTGCTTCCTATCCGTTTGGTAGTTACATCTTACAGTTTACTGGGAATAACCGAATACTAATCCGGTTCTCACAAGTGTTTCTGATACAGATTCCATTCTGATTTCAATGTCTCTGAAATCATTTTTGTCTCTGAATTGACCGTGCGTGTTTGAACCTTTCTCGACCTTCATGGTCACCGTAGTAAGGGATTGGAAGCTAGCTCTGGATCGATCGTTGTTTCAGCCCTTCCTTTTTAGCTCTGCGTTGTTGATTTTTGCGTCTCCATTGCTTTGTTTCGCATCCGTTTTGGAGAATTTGAAGTTGTACGCTCTCCTCTGTTTCGGTTTGAAGTGATGGAACAAATGTTCAACAATCTTAGTTACTGGGAAAACCCGAATAGAATTCCCATCCTCTCAAAGCGTTTCTGATTTTCTTATACGTACACATTCCATTCAATTCTGTTTTTGTCTCTGAATTGATTTTTGATCTTCTCGCCCTTTAGTAGCTCTAGTGCTAACTACCACACGCAGCCGTCAGCGTCGGCAGCTTCTCGATCCTCACGACCGACTTCCGTAGTCTGTAAAGACTGAGAAATTAATGGTGAAGAAGTGGCTGTGCAGAGTGAGTAAAGGAAGTTCAATTCAAGCACTACAGTCATGGAGTGGAATTGGGTGACCGTTTTGCTGCTCTTGGTAATTGGGGGTGTGACCTCCACTTGGGGCGCGGTCATGGGCCCCCTTATACTGGACTTCATTCTCCCCTTCATTCGCCAGTTCCTTGTCAACGTGTATCACCGGCTTGCAGGTATGTTCCATCATTTTCTGACTGGCTCACACCTTCTATTCATTTTTAACAACACTTTAACCCCAAAGTGACCAAACAACCATTTTATGGTTGCTGCCGTTTTCCTATGGGTTACCCAGAATGATAAAATTATTTTTATAAAAAATAAAAGATATTTTCAAATAGGAAATCAAGTCTACTTTTCAACCCCATTTGAATCATGTCAATCCGAGTTAAACTTCACTGAGGACAATTTTTCAAAGACAAAGACCTCAATATTGTCCTAGTGTTCTAAAATTTACTGTATGGGTAAAGTAATGATGTTCTCCTTTGGAAAAATTAATTTATTAATTTTAGAATACAATGATTGTCTAGTTAGAACCAATCATACCAAATTTCAAATACTAAAAATAAAATTTGTAAAATTTTGATAAACTTTTGAAGTTAAATGCTTTTAAATTCATTACGCAAAGATCTAATATTTTTTTTGGAAACTTGACCGTATAGGTAGTTTTAAAACATCATGCTTTTCATTTTCTCTATTGGTTCAAATTTCATCAAAGATAAAGAGGTCATATATTATAACACATCTTCGTCTTGTCCAATACCCCTTTATCATTGAGAGGTTAAAGCTAAGCACCCAAAAATTCTTATATAGTATACACTGTACACAACAAAAAAAAGTTTTTCAATCGAATTTCTCTTTGAGTGAGCTCAAGAAGCATGCCACCTACACTTTGTTGTCCATCACTATCATTTACATTTTTCCTTTAAAAGTTCATACTATTTTAATATTTTTTGTAATTACTATGACTATTACAAGAAAAAACATTGAAAAACCTTATAAAATTATTTTTCATTTAAATAAATATGAAAAAATCAATGTAAATCAGTCTAACAAAAACTCATATGAAAAAAGTACCAGAAAAAATAGTATATATTAAAATGGGAGAATTTGATGAGGTTTTACCTGATAAATGTAGTATCGAGGCCTAGGAGTTAAGGCTAATAGTGTGCATGGGCGATTAGTGTCACAAGAAATTAGTGCGTGTGTGACACTATTTGTAAATTTGACATAAAATTAGTGCATGTCACACTTTTTGTAAACTTTGAAATTAGTTCAATTGTTTAAAAAAATTCTCATATAATTAGAAAACAGAGTTTAAGAGATAAATCTGATATTTACCACATAAAGAATTTTTTGGATTTCCTTACATCTCACAACCATTTGCTCGTATCTAATATGTTCCACAGATCCTGCTCTTGCGCCTGCTCCTGCTAATAGGATCATTGGTAAATATCCAATGTATTTCCTTGTTGGTGGAATCAGAAATTGAGTATTGTTGTGTCCCATTTCATCTCAAACTTTCAAACTTCAAAATTGGATCAAATGGTTCAGTTCATGAGATTGGCAATTTCCTTGTCTTTCTTCATGTATGTTTAGACTTTCTGAATCTTCCTTACATCTGACAACGATTTGCTCATTTCTTATATGTTCCACAGACCATGCGCCTGCTCCTGCAAATGACATCATGGAGGGTAAGTATCCAATGCATTTCCTTCACGGTTTGTGCACTTGACGAATCACACTTTCAAAATCATTGCCATGATTTTCTTACTCGACTAGGGAACTCTTTGTTTAGTAGACTTTAGTTGTTGTTCATCCAAATTATTTAATACATTTGACACTCATCTTTTTAGACAGTCGACGTCAAATGTCTTGGCAATGAACAAATGACATCCAACATTGTTAGACAATCAAATAAACTAATACAATGTGAACAAACAGACGAATATCTTTGTCAACATTGTTAGACAATCAAATAAACTAATACAAGTTGCAAAAAAGGTGTCAGACGTGACAAAGATATTCGTTGGGTCTAAGGTAGGATGTCCTAAAACCGTTAACCCCCCTAAATGTGATCTGTAGACCTTTCTTGGGGCCATCACAGTTGAGACTCAAAACCACCACAGTTGAGACTCAAAACCGCCAATTTCACTATTCAAGTAGACCAATGGCATGCCAAGCATTGCGAAGAAATAGTTGGTGGTTTTGGGTATCATTATGAGTGAAAATTAGTACCACATGGTGTGGTCATGGAGAAACCTAGAGGTCTGATTTGGGTGACGAAGTTCTTTTCACTTCGAAAATTTGTATCAATTTGAATATTGGGAATTAAATTGAAAAAATTTGTGCATTCCGTGAGAAATCTTCTTCCAAATGACTAAAAAATATTTCTCATAAATAACCTTGAAAAAATGAGTCCATATTTCTTAAGTTGGTGGTTTTAGGACATCCTACCTTAAAATGATTGTCACCAGGATAGAAGAGATGAAAACCATGGTCTCTCATTTAACACTTAACTGTCTAGGCATCCATTGTTTGGACGATGTACAAATTTCATCCACGTTTTCTCATCCGTCATACACTTTTAGCAGTGTGGAATTTTTATTACATATTTTATGGAAATTCAGCTTCACACATGTCTAAACCAATTAATATGGCAATGATTTGTGAAACAATTATACCTTATTTCATGTTGCAGTGATTCACCAAAACTTTCTTCAAAAGTAGTTCAAAAGTGCTCTTGAAAAAGTCAACTCATAAAATTTAGCAACCAGAAAATCTTCAAAAATCACTACACTTAGAGTATTACATTTCAATCCGTCACAACAAGTTTCACTCACAGATTGGACATCAATATCTTATTCGTAATTGAATTACAAAATAATTTTGAATTTGAGGTTTCAAATTGTATACAAAATTATTGATGATAGAAATCATAAATCTAACCGTACGGGTAGAATGAAAAATTCATAATGTACAACTTTTATTCATACATCAAGTTCAAAATATCCTTCTTACAATAGGTGCATTTTATAATGCATCTTCGCAATTCTCCAAATCTAGCTCAGAGGGTTGTGGGCATTTAAAGGTTCAACTTGTAATAGTACTCCATGTTGCTCTTTCTCAAGCTGTGTACATTGATATACTTGTTATTGTTTATCCTCACCACTAGTACTACTACAACCATTGCTGTTGGTCTTGTTCCACAGATTTTCAGGTTAATGTGGAACTGTGCGAGCTTCCTGGAGTCCCAGATGTTTGATGCAGGCAAAGCTGAGACCAAGGTGTGTATATGTTGTTGAGCATATACTCGTTTCATGAAATTATTATACATACTAGGTTGGCTCGTTCTGGTGGCAGAACCAGTGTGGGGAGTGAGAGTGTGTACGTGCACCACTCTGCGTTATGTAACAGATGCATGACTATTATATTTTAAATGCAGATTCACGCACTGCCAATCTCCCATGATATTGCTTCCATGTTGATGAGCATTGCAGTATTTATTTTAATCAACTTCTACACTCTAAACTCATTATCATCACAGTTTCCAGGATCACATTGCAGTTTTTAGAGAGAGTGTTTGCCATTGCAGTTTTTAGAGAGAGTGTTTGCTATTGTATTGACATATGATTAGACACTTTCCACATGGCAAGTTTATGTTGGTTACCAAATGGGTGATATAAATGAGTTTTGAGTGGACTATCAGTGACACTACAAGCAGAGGCGTTGTTTCTCGCTCTGGAGGATCTTGTTCATTGTCGCTTTTCACTGTACGTGCTTGTCCTACATGACGAATCGCACTCACCAAATCCAACCAAAAAGATTGGTGAGTGCAAAGTGGCACCGTTTGACTCACTGAAGGAGTGAAAAGCGACGCCTTCTCCTTGTAGTGTGAGTGGACTAAGTAATGATCATGCAAATCACTCTCAGAATGGAAAGAGATGATTTGTACATTTTGGTTGATTTTAGATTGAGATGATTTTGGCTTAGAATGACACTACAAGCAGAGGCATCGTTTCTCACTCTGGAGGATCCTGTTCATTGTCGCTATTTACTGTACATGCTTGTCCTATGTAACGAATTGCACTCACCAAGTCTAACCAAAAGATTGGTGAGTGCGAAATGGTGCCGTTTGACTCAGTGAAGGAGTGAAAAGCGATGCCTTCTCCTTGTAGTGTCAGGAGAAGAATTATAAGTAGTAATTTTCTTCCAGCGAGCCCATCAGACAGACAGACACAATGAAAGAACTGCTGTGAGACACTATTGCTTTGAACACAGGCCTGCCTTGGCATTATGTAGAAAATTTCTTTCAGTTGCCCCAAAAATGTACATTTAGGTTCTTCCCATTATTTTAGAGATGGCTGAAGGCAAAGATATCGGTCATTTTCTTTAGCAAAAACTTGATTTTCTTGTCATGATCGTAATTCAAAATTGGTCACTTACCACTTGGTTGCTCAGTTTAGTCACTTTACTTTGACCAAGTTCAAGACTACGAGTTGAAAGAAACAAGATAACAATCCAACACTTTGTACTCGGGCAATCTCAAGGTTATCAAAGATGATGGACATAAGCAAATTCTTGTCACTGTCATTTAACCATTTAACCTTTGAGGTCCAGATCATACAGTGATTTCAAAGATGTGTCATAAAATGCTTGATGAATATAAAAATGTTGTTGATATACAAAGTAAAGTTGTAAATATCAATGTGTAGGTCACATCTATGCAGTTGGATTTAACATTTTTTTATTTGTATTTTTTAATTAATTTTTCAAGGTTTTATTTTGAATTTGAATTTAAAATCTCAAATTAACAATATTTAATTTGAAATTGTTAAGAACACATAATTTGCTAATTATGCACTTGGCCAAGTGCGCTCATTTCATGAGCAAATTTGACTTTAAAAAAATTGGCTAAAAAGTTCTTTAAAATACAACGATTTTTGTCTTTCTACAATCACTTACATTGTAGACAAACAATTCTTTTATTTATTTATGTATTCTTATTTTTATCTTTTCTTTTATCTGGTCTTCCTTCTTCTCTTTCTTCTTGTCTTTTTTTTTTTTTCTTTTAATTTTTCTTCATTCTTTTCTTTCCATTTTTGTCTCTTCTTATGGAGCTGCGGATCCCACATTTGTATGAAGGTTTTTTAATATTATTCATTATTTATTATTTTTATTTCTTCTTTCTTCTTCTTTCTTTTTCTTCTTCTTAGTTAGGGTTCAATTTGCCATTTGTTGCACTAAACCCTACAGCAAAGAAAAATTTAAAATTTAAAAAATTTAAAAATAAAAGTAAAATAAAAAATTTAAGGTGGATACAACCGCCGGTTGAACCCTAAACGGCAGCAATAAATAAATACATAAATACAAAATACAAACAAACCCTTTTGTCTTTTTTTCTTTTATTTGTGCAGCCATGGAGTGTGCGGCCGCGCACTCTATGTCACTCTTTCACTCCCTCCCCTCTCTCCTCTCCCTCTCCATCTTCCTCTCCTCTCCTTACGTAAGAAAGAAGAAACAAAAAAAAAAAAAAGGAAACAAGGAAGAAGGAAAAAAACATTCAGAGTAGATACGATGAATCCTAATCGGCGAGAGGAGAAAAAAGACAAAAACAAAACAAAAAATAAACTTCTTTTTTTTGTTTTTTTCAACCGTGGGGTGCACGGCCGCACACCCTATGTCCCTCTCCCTTCCCTCTCCCTCTCCCTCTACCTTCGCTTTCCCTCTCCCTTCCTTTTCCCTCTCCCATCCCTCTTCCTCTCCCTCCTCTCTCCCCTATATAAGTAAAGAGACTCTCCCTTCCTTTTTCCTCTCCCATCCCTCTTCCCCTCCCTCCTCTCTCTCCTATATAAGTAAGGAGACTCTCCCTTCCTTTTCCCTCTCCATTCCCTCTTTCTCTCCCTCCTCTCTCCCCTATATAAATAAAGAGCCTCTCTTTTCCCTCTCCCCTATATATATGAGGCCAAGAGAGGGAGAGGGAGATGAAGAGGAAGAGAAAAGAGGGGAGGGAGAGGGAGAATGACATAGAGTTTGCGGCTGTGCACCCCATGGCTAAAAAATTAAAACTAATTTATTTTATTTTATTTTCTCCACTGCCGTTTAGGATTCAGCCTATGGCTACACTAACCATGATTTTTTATTTTATTTTATTTTTATAGGCTCTAGTGCCATCAAGAGTGCTAAACCCTAACAAAGAAGGAAAAATAATTTTATATATTTTATTTTTTGTAGGCTTTAGCACCACAAATGACAAGCTAAACCCTAACTAAGAAGAAGAAGAAGAAAGAAGAAAGAAAAAAAATATAAAAACCAATAAATCTTGGTGCAAGTGTAGGATCTTGGGCTGCACAAGAAGAGCCAAAAATGGAAAGAAAAGAATGAAGAAAAATTTGAAGAAAACAAAAAAGACAATAAGACAGACAAGAAGGAAGACAAGAAGAAGACAAGAAAGAAAGCAAGATAATAGAAACGATAGAAGAAAAGATAAAGATAAAGATAAATAAATAAATAAAAGAATTGTTTATGTACAATGTAAGGAATTGTAGAAAGACAGAAATCGTTGTTTTTTAGAGAATTTTTTTGACAATTTTTTTAATGCACCCGAGGGCCAAGTGCATGATTATATGGCCAAGTGCGTAAATAGCAAATTACGTGTTAAACGCAATTGTATCTCTCAATTGGTGTTCATGTAAAAGATTTCACCGTTGAACTCAAAGAGGATTTAGCTGTGAGATTGTATATCAATTTTCATGACAATCTACCATATCTCACCCTCCGTGGAAAAAATTAACTGGCTAAAAATAGTCATTTTGGACCCTATATTATCAAATGCAGTAAAACAATAAAACTTGATTTCTGAATGATCTAGGAAAGCCACCCCAAATTCTATTTTTAGCCAATTTAGTTTTCCACGGATGGTGAGATATATATTACATGATTATAAAGTTTGATCGTGAGTTGTTTTTTGATTTTTTGAGCAAAATCATTAGGTCATTCATTGCAAACATTCTCATAAATTCCGGAACCATGAATAGCGCTTGAAATTTCAAGAGCATACAAAGATGTATTGTATCTAGGTGCTTACAAAAAATGGTACTCTAAAACTAAATACAACAACTGTGATTGATTCCAAAAGATTTATGTTTAGATGAAGTGACTTGTTGGTGACTCACTAAACCGGTGTTTGTGATCATTATTAATTTTTACATTGCATAAAAGATTTCAAAAACATTCTTGAAATATTCCAAAATATTATAGAATAATATAAAATATGTAATAAAGATTCCAAAGATTCTATTTAAATGTGTTTTTGATATTTTCCATAATTATTACATAGTGTTAATGACGCACTAATGACAAATGTTGTACATATTGTACTTTTTTTTTGAACTACTATGATGCCCTAATGTGAAAACGCCCTTTAGATCATCAACTTCCCCAAGAACCATGTTCCAAATTCATTTGTGTTGACATTTTAGTTTTTTCTTGTCGAATCGATCAATGTAATCGCACATCTTGAATGATTTTTGCATTCTCGTAACGGAAATTTACAATTCTCTAATTAATATTGAGTCAAAATTATGGAATCCAAATAAAAGTCATCAAAGTAATGAGATTATTGTTGGAAACGATGTGTTTCCTTGGTCTTTAAAAGGTTAAGGGTTAAATGGGAGATCCTCACAGTTGAACCCTACACTATGGTCCATCTTATATGACAATCATGTTCAACTAATATGTAGGGTAAAGTTACACTCCTTTGTTGTCTCTGCCCACCAGGGGAGAGACTACGGAAACACATCGTTTTCAAGCAGTTACATGACTAAACAGTATAAACACAGCTATAAAAGTAAATCTAGGGTAAATACTAAGGCAATGACTATGCAACTAGCCGCTTGTTGATTACGAAGTAAGTTTTTTCATACCCGGAAAATTCATGCACATTGGTACAAATTACCCAAAAAAATTTCATGACCCAAATTCTCACTCTCTTTACATTGGTCTCTCCACCAAACAAAGTGGTGTGTAAATATATAAGTCCTTCCGGAAGGGATGGTGAAAAACTTATTCAAAAATGCTCGAGGGCAACTAATGAGAGGATTGAGGATGGGATTACGTCATTGGGGTAAATTTAAAACCCTCAAAAAACTAACAAAAGGAAAGATGGAAATAAAAATCAATTTACGAGCTCAGTTGCAGCCCTGGTAACTTACCGTACATACAACTGAGTCCATTTTGGTGCAAATTGCTTTATTGAATGATTGGGAAATGGATTGTGAAGTAGAAAGAAAGTAAAAGTTGCAAAATATAATAATTTTACACGTAATATTGGCAAGTTGGGTTTCCATATAATAATTTTACACGTAATATTGGCAAGTTGGGTTTCCATATGTTAGGGTTTAGATTGAAGAAAGTAGGTTTGGACATTCATCGTCACATGGCTACCTTGTGGGATTTCAATTATTTGTGCATCTTCTCATGCTTCTCTAGGCATTGAAACTTCAATTATGGTGAGCTTAACCTCTAGATGTCCTTAAGTTTTGGGCAATACCTAAATGTATTATAAAATGAGGCTTCTTTAACCTTTTTTGAGCTTCAACTCTAAAGAGCATATGTAAGACATCCTTATTAACCCCTAAATGCCTAGAGCCCTCTCTAAATTCGGCAGTTTTGCAAAAACGCATTATAAAATGCAACCTAGAGGGATATTTTGAACTTGATACATAAATAAAAGTTGTGCATTATGAATTTTAGATTTTATCCATACGGTTCGATCTATGATTGCTATTACCAATAATTTTGTAAAAAATTTGAAACGTGAAATTCAAAATTATTTTGTAATTCAATTACAAATAAGATATTGACAATCTACGGACAAAATTCATTGTGATTGGTTGAAATGTAATACTCTAAGTGTAGTGATTTTTGGAGATTTTTTGCTTGCTTAATTTTATGAGTTGACTTTTTTTAGAGCACTTTTACACTCAAATCTTCAAAATTTTGGGTGAATCACTACAACATGAAATGAGGCATAAAAAATTCACAAATCATCCCCTTTCTAATCGGATTACATATGCATGAAGCTAACTTCCCATAGAATCTACAGTAAATATTCCACACTACAAAAAGTGCATGACGGATGGGAAAGTTTGGATGAAATCTGTACATCGTCCAAAAAATGGACGCTTAGGCAGTTAGGGGTTAAAAGACATATGTATTGTTGAATTTGAAATCAAATGCTTAGATATTTTCGAAGTAATTGACAAGAAAAAAACTTTGAAAATTCACTAAAATTACAATTCTAATACTCTCATCTTATAATTCATCATGATTGGTTGAAATTATAATGCTTCAATAGTGGTGAAGTTGCTCCCACAATTCTTATTATGGTTTGATAGAAGTATCTTGAGCTCTCTTAATAAGCAATCAAAAGATACTTCTATAGGTTGAATATTGCACATTACGGAAAATATGATTCAATGTTGTACATTATGCAATCATTCCGAAATTCATAAGATAATCATGAGTATTTTTGTATTTTTCATATAATTAAAATGATAATCTCTTCTAAAATCAAATTTAAATGTATTTTGACATTAATTACTTAATCTAACCATATGGGTGCCATGTAAAAGTCATCATCTACAATTTTCAAAGAATGGATTTAGTGCGCGTTTTGCAACTTAGGACTGTGGATCTTTTTTTGTTTGAATGGAAGCTCAAATAGAATGGAAGGACATAGTAAATTCAATTTCAACTTTTTTTTACCTAATTTGACTTCACTTACATAAAAGTAACTACCTAAAAAAATTAATGTAAAAACAAAAACCACATTGCCATAAAACTCTTTCATTTATGAGGAAAGTGGTAACGATTCTTTACATCATTCAAAATTTGAATGGTCAGGCAATTAAGGTTAAACCTTTAGTGCCCAAGTGACCACTTGGTGATTAATAGGTCATCACAAATAGAAGTACTAGGTTGATGTGAGTGAGTAACTTTTTGAAAACATCACAAAAAGTGATAAAAATTTAGGAATGAACAGGGTCCTTTAGGGGTTAAGTGTCAAAGCTTCCAATATCTGGATGATGAATAAATTCTAATGTTAGTCTTGTTCATTTACATATATATTTTTCATCGTGCCAAATTTCTCTTCATTCTTGTGCTCGTTGGCTACAACACGTACAAAATGAATCTTCAAATTAGAATAATGACAACTTTTTAAAAACAATGCAAAAAGTTTATGTCAAGGTGGTCTGTTAGCTCAAAAAATGAGGCTTTGAAGATGATTTTCTACATAAAATAAAATATCATGATAACTTTTTTTACCGTCTAGTATCTTTGCATTTAAACCAATCACAAAAATTGAAGGAATTTTTTTTACTTTTATTTATTATTGGATTACGATGAATTTGTTTTTGAAATTTAATTTAAAATGTTGGCAATGAATATAGTAAATCCAACCAAACATATGTATTCTAATAGTACACATCAATATCTACAACTTTTATTTGAATTACAACTCCATATTTGTGAGTTGTTATGGCATTTGTGAATACATCTTAAAAGTTACGTGCACCCTTTGACTTTTAAGGGTTAAACTTTACATTGGTACAGTGCAAAATTACACACAATAAGGCCAACCATCATTCAAGCGGCAACAAGATAAGGAGCATAGGCAAAGAAGACATTCAACGTCCTTTGAAAAATTTCAAACAAAGACCCACTCACGATATGTAGTTGAATTAAAATTAGGCCCATTTGGGTTCACCATTGGGCTTGGATTTTCAAAATGAGCCTTGCTTTAATGATTGGATTGAAAATAAATTTACTTAAATTATGTTTTAATTCAATTGAGTTGAATCGTACGTAGTCCCATGTTTTAATTGTATGTCCTACCAAAATTTGGGTTTGAATTGTGCATTTAAGACCACATACAATAAATCAAGTGGAATGGTGATTCAAAGCCAATTATGGATCATTTTCTCAACTAGTTGACTTTTCAAATTCGACCAGGACTTATAAAAAAAACTCAACTCAATTGTATCCGCACATAGATAGATAGAAACACCGTACCCTTATAGAGGCCGGCGTGAATAGAGTGTCTGTTCGTAATGGCAATGACCTAGTGTCCGCCGGGCAAAGGGCCACTGCTACAAAACTACTCTCCCCGTTCGAGGATAAACGTGTCCACACATACATAGTGTCAAGGCCAATTCATACTATGCATAATTGCTAAGATAACTAAGGATTTCAACAATTTGATTGGTAAGGAGTATAAATTTGGCCTTTTAGCCTTCACACTAAACGCCAATATCCAAAGGAACGTTTGATTAAAAGTGCTTGTATGGCATCTTTTTTTGACAATTTTGGCGTTAAACACTTGCTTGACAAAGAATTGAACAAAACAAGAATGGAAATCCAATTCATGACTAAGTGAACATTCATTTCTTTTCATTAAAGTATTTAGAATTTAACAAAAATATAACCTTTGATTGGTCATTTATTTATTTTCATTAAAATATTTAGATTTAAACAAAAATATGACCTTTGGTTATTGTGAAACTGTTACATCGGTTATTGCCATTACTGTGAGTCATAGTAATACAATATTCTCACAATATTCTCAGAGTAATTGTGGTATAAGAACAAAAATGTGAGTCACAGTCATTGTGAGTATTTGAGAATTCTACAATAATGTACAATTGAGATGTATGTGTTGAAATTAATGAGGATTTGTGTAAGTCTCACACTAATTCTGTGACTCATAGTAATGGCAATAATCGATGTAGTGAACCTGTCCTTCCGGCTTTCAAACTAAAACCAACCAAAAGTCATATCTATTATTATATTTTAATGAACTTCAACATTTTCCTCTCAACAAGTGTCGAGTCAATCAAATCGTCCTAATGTGAACCGGCCCGCCAAGTGGATTTCTCAACTTAACTGTCTCTACCGAAAGGACCGGCCCAACACCCGACCCGGGCGCCAGGGACCGACCCGCGCGGCAGGGACCGACCCTCACTTCGTGGCACTAGCTTCGTCCCCGGGGTTCATCCAGGGGACAGACTTCATCCACCAGGACGAATGTCATCCAGAGCTGGCCCGAAAGAAGCCCTACTAGGCTTTCGGACGGCCCCATTGTTTGTACTCCCTTTAGCTTCCCTTCGTCTTCTCACCTTCTTCTTCCTCATCCTCTTCGGCTTCCCCGGCTCTCGCTTTCAGTGTGCTCTCGTACATCCTTTAGATGGAGACAAGAAAACTCGAACGAGATTTCAGCTTGACGTGATGAGGGGAGCTTAACTTACTTGGAGATGCCAAATTTTAGCGGACTGTTTCAACACCGACCCTTCAGGAGCTCCTTCAACGCGAAAATGACACGGTATGTATCCAGTCTGCCAAATTCCACAACCTCACGCATCGAAGAAATGAGGATGTTCGAACTCATTTGCAGGGGGTTCCACTTCTTCGGTTCCTGTGGACGCTCTGTCTCTTTTTGACTGTAATCATGGAACGCACGGTGAGGAATCAGTTTAGGGTGAAATATTTTTTGCACCCTAAATTTTCACTCTAGTGATGTGTGAGAGTCGGAAGAGCGAGAAGAAATTCTTGTTTGGATCTCTTTGCCCTTGGGACCGTCTTCTCCGACACGAACCGAGTTCTTTTGAGAATGAAGCTAGTTTCTAGAATGTCTACGGGATTCTTTGTCTTGGCTTCAATATATATGAGGAAAAGGGAAGCATCACCGTAATCAGTGTTAGTATAAGTTGTCGCTTTGTTGTGATGATTGTGAGGGGAGAGGGATGGTGGTAGATGAGCTTACACTGCGGAAAATCTCAGAAATGTGTGTGAACGCATCGTCCCCTGTGGTTGTGCTCAGGGTTTTCAAGTAGCTTCCACTGACATCCCTGCCATGGTTGGTGGTGCACGGAACTCCCTGAGCTTTGACGTTACGTCGTCATACCCCGATGTGTCTCATCACCGCAGAGTCCATTTCATAAACTTAGGGTAAGCTAAGTTGAATAGATTTTTGGAATAGAATTTTCCACTTTGTATATCACTTGTTGCTGGCAAGTAAGCGTTTGTTTCTTTTTATGCAAGCATACTGATTACTCGCAAGCAAAGCTTCTGTTTCCATTCAATAACCGCTATCCTTCTCCACCTGCTACTTCTTCACCCTTTTCCACTTCTGTAATCCAACACACGATTCATCGGTGAAACATAGGTTTTGGTTGACCTAGTGCAAGGAGCGTCCTTGGTGAGGAAGGGGGAAGTTGATTGCGGAAAAATTGTTGTGGTGGTGCAGATTAGCGCAGTGATTGCATGAAAATTAGTGTGGGGCGTAAGATACAAAGTTGCATCGTGGGGGTGCAACTTGGGGTTGCGCAAGTGATGATGGTAGGGCAGAGATCTTGTGAAGCAGGTGAAGCTGCATTGAGGGCGGCGGTTTCCACTGGTGGGCATTGTTCCCGGGTGTCATGTTCTAATACGTACCCTGTTCTCACGGAGTGTGGAGCAAGGGTTTGCAGACTGTGAGGAGTTTGGTGTTTGTGTTTGAATGAAAGTGGAAATGCAGATGCAGTTGTTAGAATGGGGTGTTGCAATGGATGGCACTACGAGTTAGCATCTTGGTTGAACGTGAAACTGAGATGTGACCCTCTTGCAGAGTTTGTGCGAGGAGTTTACGAATCTACTGTCGTTGTGAAGCTTCCGTGATGCTTCCGTGAATCGACGTTGTGAAGCTTCCTAGATGGTTCGTAGATGGAGATGGGAAGACGTCGATCTGAGCCGCGGTATCGGCTTCAAAGAGGTAGGTCAGGGTTTGGGCTGGCTTCGTGAGCTTTCTGTTGTATTGTGTGAGCTTAGATGAAGATTGAGAAATGAGAAATGGAGGTGGTGCAGTAAATTGTGGTTAGCTGTGGCACATGGTTAGTTCAAGTGCAAAGCATGAGGAGAGACAATGGTGTTTGGAGAGGAATTGAATATTGAACCTTTTTTGAGATAGTAGGAGAGGGAATGGTTTTTTGAGCTGGACGAGGAAAATGGAGAGGGTTGGAATGAAGTTGCAAGCAGGGAATTGAGGAAATTGTTGAAAGGAGGAGGTTCGCTATTGGTTCGGGTGTGTTATTGAATGACACGACGTGGTAGAAAAGCATTCCAGGCTCAAGAATGTTAGCGGATTTTGATTGGATGATGTGACTAGCGTGTGACCTCTCTATGGAAGGGTACAAAATTGAAACAACGGAAAAGGTGCAAGTGAATTAGTTTGTAACGTGATGGTGCTTCCAGTATTGCAGGTTCGAGAATGCAGTTAGTGGGACATCTTTCAAATGCCTAATTCTGAGAAACTTTACTTTTAATATTATGTTGCAGATGTGTAGATTAGACTGCTGTAGGTTTGGCTAGAGCATGGAAAGATAGCCAGTAATTTTAGTGCCGGTTATATGTTAGGTGGGGGAAGGTACGAAATGGTCGGCTACCGGAACTCTGGAGATGGGGCCGAAACTCGGATGAACGTGTCTCCGACTAGTGGGCTCACTGAAGAAGATAGTGCCTTAGAGCTTCTCACTCACAGTGACAGAATACCAATTGCAATGACGAGTATCATTTCGCCGGAGCCGGTACTTCCTGTACGGGGTTCTTCGTCATGGCGACCAAGAAAGGGCCTGAAAGCGTCAATATGGTTGAAGCTGACTCTGTTCATTGGGATCCTGGTATGAAAAAGTTCTTATACAAAGTTTTAGTTCATTGAAAGTTTCGTGCTATTTGGGAGTAGTTACATTTAAATGATTTTATTTTTTCTAATGTGTCAATTTGTCATCTATATTCCATTCCTACTGTTATTTCACTTCTGAGTCTGTGGTGCAGGTGGTAGTTTCTGGGGGTGCGTTGTCCCTTGTAATGTGGTTCAACTCCCGTGCTCAGCTTGTCCAGGAAATAGAAAGACGGCTTACAACAGTGGCCGTTTTGAGAACGGAACAGCTGCAAGATTACCTCAATGGAGAGATTGATAAAATGCAACTGATAGCCACAAGGGTGCAAATTGTTGCTTATTTATCAATGCAGTCAAGTGTAAATGAATCCACAGCTTTGAAGGATCTAAGTTCAGCTGTTACAGCAGTGTCGGAATTCATGAGCGCAGCTATCTACAATGCGTCAGGACACTTGATGTTTTCAGCTGGTGACTCAACGAGCAACTCGGATTCCCAGTACAATCAAACATTAAGCGCATCACAGCTCAGTCTCGCACTGGCGAATGTACATTTTGATATGCCGATACTTACTCAAGACGGTTGGCAGTATTTGGTGTCAAGAAATATCACGACGGTAGGTTCACTGGACCCTTCATGTGTCCCTTTACGTATGTCACCTTTCTGTCCTTACTCAGCTCCCAGACTTTATCTTCTTAATAGCATACAATCTAATGAGTACATGGGTTGCAGTCAGGTGATTGCTACCACGTGTTGTTTTATAGAGATTCTGATTACTACGTTAGCTGTCAAGAACGGAGCACACGTGTTTATACTCGTACTGAGAAATGTCAGATTGAAATGCCAAGTACGTTAGTGAGGACGTTAGTTTCATGCTAATTGATAATATTTACACTGCAAAGCCAAGGAGTTGTCATCGTGTAGGGGTTGAGAAAGAGGCATTTTATATAGAGATTCAGCTGTCAATGGTTGTATTTGGTGACCTTTGGCCCTTGTTCTGAGGATTTTTTTGATAAGTTTAGTATTTGACTTGGATAGAGTGCTGCTCAGGAGTCACCCAGTGTATATTCTATGGAGGGAATATACCAGAGGTGTACATCTCAGGGGCGGGTGTCTCCTAAGCAGCACTCGTCCCTTTAGGTTGAATTTATTAATTTTTGTAGATATTGTAGTCTGTGCAACTTCCTTGCTTTGGAAGCATTTTATCTTAATATTTGGGAGGATGTTTTCAAGCAATTGTCTTATTATCTGCAGGTACATATCTTGTGCAATAATTAAGACTTCTTTTGTTGCGCATGTGTTCAGAGAGATTCAAGTATAGTTGGAGTGTTGCTTGCATGGGTCAATGCCTCTAGATTAGCGAAGCTGGTAACAGATCGAACTGGCCTTCAAAATACTGGAGAGCTCATAGTTGGAGTTCCACAAGGCGATCGAGTGCACCTTGTGCTTCCACCATCACTTGCTGATTATGTACAGGACATTGCACTCACAGGTGCCATCAAACTTGCTTGTGTGGACGGTCTGAACGGTACAATGATTGAGAGGGACTATCGAGGACAAAAGGTTATTGTTGCTTATACTCCTGTGGGATATCAAAAGTGGGGTATGTATCTCAACCATTTATTTTTATATCATGTTTGTACTTGAAGTTACTTTTCAGACTTATGTTTGAAAATTTAAATTTCTTTACAGTTTCCATATCTGTTTGCTAGAAGAACTATTATTTATTTCATGTTACACTTATTTCATATTATCTCTGGTTATGGTTTGGTGTTGAGTCATGTCGGAGGGCTAATGTAGAGTCGTGGAATTAATACACAATCTAGGTTGCAGATTGATAATTGTGTCATTTCATCCGGAATCCTGGCATCTCATACATCACATCGAGTTGCATTATGTGGACAAATGTGTAATATATCATGAGTTAAAAATATTGGGAATCTGGCTATTTGAAGCTTTTGGCTGACTTGTTCTGTGCGAGTGTCAGGCTTGCTTGCAAAAATGAGTGAGGCGGAAGCGTTCAAACCAGTTCAAAGAGTTCGCATTGTGATCATTGTAGCTATGATAATTCTTTTGCTTGTGGGCGTTTTGGCTTCTTTTGTCCTTGCCAAGGTAGGTTTTAGGCTACCGTAATTGTTCGTCTTTGCCCAATTATTGTCAAGATTTTTTCTTCATTTTCACGTTCATTTAACAGTCATTAATTGCGTAGCTTCTTTATTGATTTTGAGGTCGTTTTTTGTTTATTTGTGCTGACTTGTAGGTTACATTTGGATGTTGTTTTACTATCGTTAACAGACATTGAATTAAGTCTGACTTTGGCAGGTAGTAATGATCTCACACTCTTTTGTGATTGATTATTTGTCTGATTCTCAACGAGTTCTCTATTTATGTGTTGATTGTGTTTCAGCTTTTTACAGCCCCAATCATTGAGCTGGGAAATGTGGCAACAGCTATTAAAGGTGGAGACATGGGAGCTAGGGTGAAAATTGGATCTGTAATATTACGGGATGAAATTGATGATTTAAGACGAATTTTTAATGGCATGGCTGAAGAAATTGCAACTAGTCATGCACAGTTGGAACATAAGGTACGTCCTCTTGACTTGAACTCTTGTCATTGTTAATGTCTATGTTATTGTTGTTGTACACTTTACCCAAAGTCAAGGTAAGTTAGTTTTTGTTGGATAAAGTCTAAATTATGCGCTATCAGATGAATTACTAGAAGTAACGCCAATTGTATGTTAATTCAATGAATATATAAAAGGGCGTCCCTATTCGTAGTAAACTTCACTAAATTGAATATGCTTCTGGAGATCTATTGCAAAGGCGGCCATCGTAATTTCTGGGAACTTATGTCACGAGCATGAAGTCGGTGGTGTCTCTCATCATTTGAAATACTTACATGTTTAACCCCTAAAGGACCACAGCTATGTTCCTCTCCAAACACTTCAAAGTACCCCTTCTCATAAAAAGACAAATATTTTTTGATCTATGACCTTTTTGACCAATCCAACCGTAGGATATTTCAAGCAACTTGAATTTATTACAACCTACAAATTTTCAACCGTTCAGGGTTCTTCAATAGTAAGATTATAAGCTTCAAAGTTGGTTGCACCTTTTTTTTGGCATGCTGCCCATATTTGAAACTTTCTGAAAATGCCGAAAATGCAAAGTTTAGTCTCAAATTTGGTAAAATGAATTTGGCAATTGTGTGCATGAGGGTGTTAGCTCATTGTGTGCAAAAATTCAGATGCATAGCTCATTGTATGAAAATTTTCAGGAGCTGCCTGCAGTTAGGTTTTTCACCTTTGCATGATTGTATCTTTTGATTTATACATCACCTACGTACGCAAATTACCATCCCATCTTTGTTACAAAGAGTAGAATCACCACAAAAAATCTCAAGAATTGAGGATCAATACTCATTCCACAGTGAGCTGACCGAACTTGGAAAATCAGCCTTGGTCCTTGAGGGGTTAACTAACTATTTCATTCTTCACGTTGAACATTTGCATTTTCGTGGGCTAGAACAAATGGTTGACTTTTGCAGCTGGTTGGTATTGTGTAGTCTATGCAAGTCACCGAGAGGATTACGGAACTGGCTCGAGTGAACGAAGTTTTAAAAGTTGAAATAGTTGAACGCAAGCGAGTGGAGGAGGAAGTCAAGAAAGCCAAAGATGCTGCTTTAAAAGCTGACAACATGAAATCGCAATTTTTGGCTAATATGTCACATGAGATCCGCACTCCATTGAATGGAATCATCAATTGCACCGAGCTATGTCTCGATACTCGAACTTCCCCCGAGCAGCAAGAGTATCTCGATCTGGTATTACCAAAATCAGACACAGTCAACTCTTGTGAGATCATTGTCGATCTCTGTTGTGTTATGCACATGTGAGGGTATTTTGACTGAAGTTCTTCTATGATGATTACATGGCTTTTGGTCTAGGCTTTTCTGTAGTGATTTGTCTCATGTACTTATTTCTTGGTGCCCGAATTTCTGTTTGCCACTCATTGAACAGATGGCAATTACTTCATGTTTATCCTGTATCACAAGGTTACAAAACTATAATTCATTGGTAGTCGGTTGTTGTAACTAATCTGAAAAATTTGGGTTGAGCGCTTGTTTTTAGATACTGAGTTTCAAAACTGGGTAGTGTCTTCTCGATTCTTTTAGATTGTCCAATTTTTAGGCTAGACTGCTCTGTGTAGTCTTCTTTGAATAGTAGCTTTCACTGATTTTATTTAGAGTAAAATATCTTCCCATGATGTGTTCGAGAGTTGTTTGCACACATCATAGTTGCACTCTAGGACATCCTTTTCATTCCGTTTTTGTCTTTGTTTATTGAAATTGACTCTTCAAATTGATGCTCTTGGTGCAGGTCCGGTTTTCAGCTAAACACTTACTGCGAATTATCACAGATATTTTAGATTTCAGTAAAATTGAAGCTGGGAAGCTGGAGATGGAAGACATCCAGTTCTCATTGTATGATCAACTTGAGCATGCGGTGTCCGTCTTGGCTGCCCGTGCTAACAAGAAAGGCCTTGAGCTAGCCTGCCAGGTGGATCGTTCTGTACCCGATCAGATCATTGGTGATCCAGGGCGCCTTTTTCAAATTTTTGTCAACCTGATAGGTAAATTTCATTCTTGACCTTGATATCGTCCACCTGCTCTCATTTTTGCAGTTCACTCATTCTTAATATTTTTGTGTGTTGTTTATGTTGAATTGCAGGTAATAGCATCAAGTTCACTGCTGAAGGGGAGGTTATTGTTTCAGCTAAGGTCAAATGCAGAGATGGTGACAACATTGAGCTCTTATTTTCCGTTAGGGACACTGGTAATTTTCGATTCTTTGTTTCTGCTTTGTATTTTCAGATGGACTCGTATAATGACAAGGAACACAGTGCTTACTGGTATTGCTTGACGTTGTTGTAAATCCTTTGTTGCAGTAATGTTACCTCCTGTTACCAGTTTTTGGACTTGTTGAAGTGGTTGGTAGTGTCAATAATTTATCAGTTTTGGATCTGTTTAAAATCAAATATGGATGTTTCTGAATTAACTATAATCGGTTGCTTCTTTTCATTTTTACGATCATTTTGATGATATCTCATGATTGCATTTTTTGAATTCGATTGGACTTTCATCTGTCATTTCAGGAATTGGGATACCGAAGCAAAAGCATTCCTTGTTGTTTCAGGCTTTTTCCCAAGTAGATTCATCTACAACGAGGTACAAGATTTTGTTGCTGCTGTCGGAAAAAAATTGTGTAGATAGATATTTGGAGGGTATTTTAATTTTCTTTTGAAGAGTGTTAGATTTCTGGATTTTCGGCCTTAAAGGAGTACCGGCTTAAAATGCTCGTCTAAACCGGGTTAAAGTTTTATGCCCTTGTCTAAACGGCTTTCAATCTTGCCATTCCTTGCGTAAGCACACGACAGACTGTTTTTTATTCTTATGTCATGAATTTTTTTAACTGGGGGCTGTGCTATTCCAGATTATATGGAGGGACAGGCCTGGGTCTTGTCATCTCCTCAAAGCTGGCTGCAGCGATGGGAGGCACGATGTGGGTTGAGAGTGAAGGGAAAGGAAGCACCTTTTCTTTCACTGCAAATTTCCATATACCTCCTGCCTGTGACCTTCCATCTTCTTTGAATGTGGAGGGCTTGAAGAATACGCGCGTTCTTGTTGTGGATGATAACAGTGTTAATCGTGCCATTTTAGTGGACATACTAAAGGTTTGACGTCTCCTGGAGCAACCTTCTTTGTTTCACGTCCTTCTCGTGCAGCAACCTTCTTCTCGTATTGTTTATAGAAAACGCATCATTTTCGTTTCATTTGTCTGCACTACGTTGAGACAAGGTTGCATGCTACAACGCACAGTTTATACTATGTTTTTTGGGCTCCTTCAATGTGGCTGAAGTCTCACATTCTATGCATTATTCTGTGCACTCACAAAGGTTCCGTGTGTTATTTACTATACAGGCATGGGGCATGATTTCAGAGGGCGTCGATGGGATTGAAACTGCTAAGGTCGCTTTGCAAGAAGCAGCAGATGCGGATCAGCAATTTCGAGTTTTGTTACTAGATATGTGGTTGCATGGAAAGGATGCTTCTGAACTCGTTCACTTCCTTCATGAAAACCCTTACCTGTTAGGAACAACACCTCGAATAACTCCGTTGCACAAGGGTGACAGCAGTTTGATGGTCCGAGCTGTTGGCGATTTAGAGGAGTCGGAGTCTGAAAGTGAAGGAGATGAGGTACTGGCACCTACACGTCTGGAATTACTTAAAAAACTCATGGCATTTGAATGTATTAGAGTGGTAACCTATTGTCTTAGGTAGCGATGAAAATTTAACTTCAGCGAATACTGCATATACATACGTTTATATGATTTTGTTGTATCAATTATCTACCTGTGTTGTATTACAAAGAGGCGATCTTAGCGTCGTTGATTTGTTTATTTTCTGATGCGTTGCGATTGTTATTCAGGTTGATCCTGAGGTGCCTGTTTCTGTGAGGAAGTCTCTTGAAGAAAGAGATTCAAATTTTAGAAAGAATCAAGAAGATAAAAGTGGTGGTAGAGAAGCAGGTGGATCTGAAAATAGCAACACGTCGGAATCTCGGATTTTGAAGAGACGTCAGGGATCACAAAGCAGGCTTGCGAGACCGTATCTGACTCGCCCGCCTTCAAGACCTGCTTCAGCTAGCGGACATGTTCCTTCCATTATAATGCTCACTTCAGTGGATCATTCTGATGCAACGAGGTACAATTTCAATTCCTTTCTTCCTTTAGGTTCTCTGACCTGCTTAGTGGAAAGCATGCTTTACTTTTGAATGGTCAGAACCGCTGAAATTTTTATTGGAGCATATGTAAGCAGTTTTTATGACTTATCTTAGATTTTTGAATAAATGCCTCTTCCAGGAGGTATAGTAATAATTGGGTGTGCCTTTTAGAATCCATTTTTTGCTGTGTCAGGATCGGTATTAGCAGTGAAGTTGAAACTTGGCCAAAGACAATTGTTTGATGTTCTGCAGTAACTCATAAGCTGATTCAGCAGATTGCTATGTGAAACTTAGTCTCTTTAAGCTGTACTTTGGGGCGCTTCAACTTGTATTGACGTTGGATCGACCATTTCGTCGGTACCATTGCAGATGCAGGCAATTGGGAGTACAAGTACACATCTCAAAGCCGGTTAAACGAGTTGTCCTGGTTCGAGCGCTCCATCTTGCCCTTGGTGTAACTGATGGAAAACCCGTGACAGAGGTAAGTATTGGCAGTACTCTTCTGTTTTTTTTTTCCTGTTTTTTGGTGACAACTTATGTTATTTATTTCATTATTTTATAAATTTTCTGTTAAATACTTTTTTTCTGGGTGAAATTAGTTTGGAGACGTTTGTGTGAATCGTCTTGTTTAGGAGCTTGTGCTTTGTACACAAGGTCTGCACATGGAAGACCAAAAGTACAGTTTAGTTTGCATGCTTTGTGAGCAATCGATTTCTTACGTGCAGCAGTTATTTAGTTGAATGGACTTCTGTCACCATTTGGGGAATTTTCTGCCTAGCGAGTCTTATAAGATTTGGCCTAATAGACAGGATAATGTGAATCGATTAGGATAAGAGCTGAAGTGTTGTCATCTCCAATAGCGAAAAAATAGTACCAGAGCAGGGAAAAGGTGTTCCTATTTCAAAATTAAGTAAGAATAGATGAAGCGGGCCTGGTTTTGGAAGATACTGTTACCATGAGCTCTATTAGAGAATTGTGTACCTTAGCTTTTGGTTTTAGATCAACAATTAACTGTTCCGTCACTGGTGAGAAGGTTCAGTTTATTTCGCCAATACATATTCTAGATGTTCGAATGAATGTATCTAAGAACCATTTGATACATTTTGTGCGTGACAGAACAATCCTTTTTGGTTAGAAAGTCTTGTGATAAAAGTGCTCAATGAGAATTTATCGGCCAATTTTAGAAGCAGTTATGCTAATTCAGATTTGACTTAAAAATGATTTATCAGGCACAACCAATTTGCAGTCCGTCTTTGACAGACCTGGAACAGAAGAATGGGGAGGTATGTCCAATTGGCCAACGTATCTCCGATTGTGAAAATAGGACATCTGTTTGGTTCTGAAAATGCTGAATTTTTCTACAATCTGTGGTAGTAATAGTGGCATTGATTCGATCTAGAAATGACTAAGATTTTCAGTGGTTTCTTTTATTTGACGTGATGCTAATTCCTAGTTTTAAAACCGAGTATTCTATTTATTAGCAAACCCTTTATATTCGAGCTTTAAATTTTGATTTTCTTTTTGTTTTCACCTCTTTTGGCGAAGTCAGTACTTTCACTGTTTGGTTCGTGTCTAATAGAGGTTGTGAATGCTACGGAAAATCTGAACCTCAAGTTTTATTTGTGTGGAACACATGCTTGGTCACGTGGGTGTGCTTTTCCGTAGTTATGTACTTCAATCTTTACCATCGGCCACTTCATTGTAGCCGTCTTTAGGATTGATAGAAAGTGAGGTTGAAGATTCCCTGAAATGAGTATTTGACACTTGTTTTCATGTGTTGTTACGCTTGGTTACATACTCCTTTTAGTTGATGGGAATCAATAATGCTTTCAATTATTTTGTTCATATAAATGCAGAGGGTGTGATAAAATGTGACCATTTCAAGTTGAAGACTGCGTTTGCATATTTACCTTGCGCTGGGTTATTGATTTTTAATTTCTCAAGGACCTTGTCTCTGTCCGTTTTTGTAGGAGGGAAATGCAGCGGCGGAAATCTCTCGACCTAGCAAAGGCTTACATATACTTGTTGCGGAAGACAACATTGTGAATCAACGCGTTGCTGTTACTCTCTTACAAAAGTGGGGTCATACAACAGTGTTAGCGTGCAATGGCTTGGAGGCTGTTGAGAAGTCCACAGAGGAGGATTTTGATCTCATATTAATGGATGTAAGTACATCGATCAATTGTCTATTAATTTGTTCCCGTCTTTGTCTCTCTTTTTTATTTTTGGTTTTTCTGGAGCTGTATTAGTTTTTCACCATTTATTTGAGTCTTGCAATTGATTTGGTTTATTATGTGGTGTGGCCCAGGTACAAATGCCCGTTCTGGATGGATTTCAAGCAACAACGAAAATAAGGGAAATGGAAAAGAATAGAGATCCAAGCCGTGGCAAGAGAATTCAATTCATGCCTGTTGTAGCCATGACTGCGCATGCCATGTCGGGTGACGCGGAGCGCATCATGTCTGCAGGGATGGATGCATATATCAGCAAGCCGTTAAATGCAAAAAAACTTCAGGAGCTACTTCAATCAGTTGCATCAGGGCAGCTGAAGAAGTCCAATTCTTTCAGGGTCATTCTTGACGAAGATGTCAGATAACACTGAGTCTTGGAAGTATTTCTTTCTCAAGCAGCCTATCTCCATCTTGGATACATTCCAAATACCTGAGGATCGCACCATTTGAATCTGGTGAGTTCAGTTTCTCGTGGTTTAAGACTCTGATCACAGAACCAGGGTTTTTGTATTTTATCTATTTAGAGCAGTCTATCAGCAGATGCTAGTGGAAAACTGCAGCTTACGTTTGCAATATTCTTTAATAAGGAGCATGCATTGTAAGGAGGCAGTTAGAATGGATCCTTAGGGATGAGAACCCTCTCATTGACTCAAGATGGCAGCGGGGATGATGTCTTACAGAAACCTCATAGCGCACACTGCCAGTCCTCATCCAGGAGATGGAGTACACATCAGCGCTAGCAGCCCAATTCATCCGCTCGATTTTGTACAGAAGCAATTCTTGCTGTAAACTCTGATGAAACCATGTACAATTAGACTTTGGCGGATGGAGTATATGCGAGGGGTTGCATTGACGCCCATCTGGAAACAACCACTTAGTAGTGAAGTAGAGTACTACTTTGTAGCTGCTAACCTAGGGACTAGAATGATGAGTTTTTCTAACAACAGTGGCAATCCATAGAGCTATCATTCAGAATGTAGACGAATTCAGTATTATCTATTATAATCACTGTTTTCCCATTTGATGATCACTGTTTTGGTTTTTGCTCTAACCCTCTACTCGTCTCTTTATGATTTTTGAATCTGCTCAATACTCTTCCTCCCCTTCTCCTTCCTCGGATCCTTCTTCGCCCTCAGCAGGAGGTGGCTCAGGCTTGGGCGGCAGGTCGGTGGCCTCCACGAGCTCGCCAGCGTACTCTTTCATCACAGGAGGTGGCATGGTGGGCTTGAACGGCTCGTTTTTCACGCCATAGCCGACATAGATGTTGCTGAAGCTCGTGGGCGTGGCGACGCAGTACGCCCCGGGCCACAGATGCGACCGCAGGCACACCACTTGGTGTTTCAGGTTCTTGATGCTGGAGCTTTTGCAGATGGACCAGCCCTTGACGCCTTCGATGCCGTGGAGGTCCTTGTCTTCGGAGATGGCTCGCAGGGGGCCCGGCTCTTCTTCGGGCTCTTCAGGCTCTTCTTCCTCAGCTTCTTCCTCTCCTTCGCCTCCTTCCTCCCCTTCAGCTGCTTCCTCAGGCTCCTCAGCTTCCTCCTCGCCTTCGCCCTCAGGCTCCTCGTATTTCGTGCAGCGGCCTTGCTTTGGGATCATGGCGTTCTTGTGCACCCAGCCTTCCAGCGCTGCCAACTCTTCCGTGGGTGGCATTTGGAAATCCTCAGCCGGCGTCATGGTCTGCCCTCCTCCCTCGTCCTCCGAAGCCTGTGCCCTTCAACAACACTGGTAACTGAAGAGAACAAAATATTGTATTAACTCTTTGCAATGATCTGAAACCCGAAATCTGGGGAATTAACCCTTAACTGCGCAACCATGCATATTTTGCATGATGTACAGAACCAAACTGAAATTTTTATGGGAAGTTAGCTTCGTGCATATGTGATCCGATTAGAAAGGGTATGATTTGTAAATTTTATTATGTTGTAGTGTTTCACCAAATTTTTTGAAGATTTGTCTAAAAGTGCTCTTGAAAAAAAATCTCATAAAATTAAGCAACCAAAAAATTCTCCAAAAATCACTCTACTTAGAGTATTACATTTTAACCCATCACAACAAATTTCATCCACAAATTGTCAATGTCTTATTCATAAGCAAATTACAAATTAATTTTGAATTTTATATTCCAAAATTTATAGAAAAATATTGGTGAAAGCAATCACAGATCTAATCATATGGATAGAATCTAAAATTCATAATGTACAACTTTTATTCATACATCAAGTTCAAAATATCCATCTTAGTTGCATTTTATGATTCATCTTTTCAAAACTGCCCAAACTGGACAAAGGTGAGGACGTTTAGGGGTTAAAAAGAGGCGAAACAATCGCAAGCGCCACAAAGGAGGCCTCACGGCCGGGGCACACAAAGCGCCACCAAACAAACAACATAAGCGAAGCCACCAAGACTAAGAGGGGAAAGAGCCAAACCGGAAATGAAAGTTCAAAACCGAGAAAACCCATAAGGGTCAAACTGAAGTCCTTAGCAACTAGCAACAGAGCAAGAAGCAGAGACTAAAGCTACTGTTTGCAATGATCTAGTCCCTTTGTTCTAGTTTGATTGTTGCAAATGAACAAAGAAATAGAACAAAACTGGAATAGCTAACCCCTAAGTGACCAAGCGACTATTTTATGGTCCCTGCCCTTTCTTACAGGCTCCTTAGGATGAAAAATATATTTTTATAAAGAATAAATAATATTTTCAAATAGGAAATCAAGTCTACTTTCCAACCCAATTTGAATCATGTCAATCCGATTGGTAACCCTTTAGTGCTCAAGTAACCACTTTGTGGTCTAATGTGTCGAAAACGTGGATAATGGAAAATCCGTGAAAAATTGGATTTTGAATTGTGAGGTTCAGATTTAAAGATTTGTAATACACATATTCTAAAAAAAGAAAATTTCAATTTGAAGTTGTGCAACAAAATGCCTATGAACAAAACACAAAACTACTGCAAATATTGCAAATACTTGAAAATACAATAAATACTTACAAATACAACACATGTACTACACGGTATTGCTTGTGTTTGGAAGCTTTTGTTTTTTTGGATTGTGTTTTCTTGTTTATGTTCCATTAGTGTATGTATTCATATTTTAACGTAAATTTTTTTGTCCTAAACCGTATATGGATAAGTCACTCTCATTTATAAAGTTCACAATAATTATGTGTGAGCCCGTTCTTGATATGAAAGATTGCAATGGGAGAGGTGTTGCCATAGATCATTGCTGAACCTCTTCATTTTCCTTTTTGAAAATTTAACCCAAATTCTATTTAACTCCTAAGTGACTGAAAGACCATTTTATAGTCGTTGCCCTTTTTTTACGCGCTGTCCAGGATGAAAAAAATATTTTTATAAAAAATAAAAAATATTTTCAAATAGGAAATCAAGTCTATTTTCCAATCCAATTTGAATCATATCAATCCAAGTTCAACTCCACCAAGGAGAATTTTTCAAAGACAAAGACCTCAATTTTGTCCTAGTGTTATAAAATTTAGAATTTGGGGAATCTAACGATGCTCTCTCCTTTGAAAAAATTGCTCTTTTTGATTTTGGAATAGAATGTCTAGTTTGAACCAATCATACCAAATTTCAAATTCTAAAAATAAAATTTGTAATTTTGGTGAATATTAAATGATAAATGCTTCTAAATTCTTTAAATGAGTATCTAAATTTTTTTTTGAAATTTTGGCCTTACAGATAATCGCTAAACATCATGCTTCTCGTTTTCTCTTTTGGACCAAACATCAACAAAGTTGCAGAAGAAACACTTTATAACACATCTAGGTTTTGCACTTATCCCATCTGTCATGTAGGGGTTCAGAATTGTTCGGCTGACTGGCTTAAAAATTAGCATATGAGAAATTCTTTGCAAGGTTTAGTTTTGTGTTTGGTTGGATTCTCCAACCAAAAATTGTTGAGTTGGCTAACTTTCCAAACATTGGCATCTATGGCATTTGATGAATTGAATTTCAGAATTCAAAATATTTTTGGTGCAAACATATCAGATCTAGACCTTTTATGTTTACTCCCTTTTACAAAAATGGTTTCCAATCAATTTTCCAACTTTGCGTGGCCTTGCTATCAATCAAAGATTCGGGGGTGTGAAGCAACAACCGCCTTGGAGATAAGTGTGACTTACCGAGTAGTACCCACCAGGTGCAATTTGCGTTGCATGTCCAATCCTTGCAATTTGAGCTCGCAAGTAGTTTATCTCAATTCCAGGGAAAGGCGGGTATCCTGATACTTCTGCCTACAGACAAGAATACCGTAAATTGTCATTCTATTAAAAATTTGTGGAGTCAAAAGTATGATTGTTTATATAAGTATGTCCATTCTTTTACTTCAAGTCTCCTTAGTTCTACTATGTTTTATATAAACATCAATCATGTTCTAGCCAAGTGATAAGTTACTCCAAAAAATTTCTCTTCTGACTTCATTGTGCTAAAGCTCCTGTCTTATTTTATTTATAAAAAAATTGAACAATATGAACACGGTATTTGAGCTAAGTTGTAAAAGAAGATTCGGTTGCTTATGAATGTGATGCTGAGAAGCATTGATTTACTTACCTCAGGGTCTCCAGTGAAGTATTTCTTCAATTGTCTTGCAGTTTTGATCTGTAATGGCGTGACAGGCGGCAACTTTTTGCAGATGTCTCCAGGTCTATGGCAGTACCAGTATACCATAGCATTGGTACCAACTCCTTCCTCGGGTGGAATGCCATCTGTAGGACGGCCCCAATTTTTGTTCTTCTTGGGTTTATCTTCGCCTTCTTCGCCTTCTTCGCCTTCCTCACCCTCTTCCCCTTCCTCATCTTCATCTTCTTCTTCTGCACCTGCTCCCTCCTTCAGTGTGCTCTCAAACACGTAGTAGTTACTGCCCATGCCAAGTACATATCATTTTTCTCATACTTTGTTCTATACTTCTATGCTTCCACTTTCTCTCAATTGGAGTAGTCTTGCTATGAGTTTGATGGGAGCTTACTTGGAGATGCCAAAAAACTTTCCAAAAAATCGGACTGTTTCAACACCAAACTTGGGGTCGTCCCCGAGCTGCTTTAACGCCAAAATGACAAGGTATGTATAGAGTCTGCCAATTCCACAGCCACAAGCATCGAAGAAAACGCTATCCATAAGCATGTTTTGTGCTTCAAACTCGTTTGCAGGGGGTTCTTCTTTCTCCGGAGGAGCTTCTTCTTCCTCCCCTTCTTCGCCCTCTTTGTTTGGTTCCTCTTCTTCCTTTGAAGGCTCTGGTTCTTTCTGACTATAGTCATGCAACACATGGTGTTGGTTTGAGAAATCCGTTTAGGCCCTGTATTTTTTGCACTCTAAATTTTCACTATAGAGATGCATAAGAATACCAGAAGAGCGAGAAGAAATTCTTGACGGGTTCCACATCCTTTGGATCTCTTCCCCCTTGGACCGGCCTCTCCCCTTCATGCGACACGAATCGAGTTTTTTTAAGAATGAAGCTAGTTTCTAGAATGTCTATAGCATTCTTTGTCTTGGCTTGCAATACCTGCAACATATTTGAAGCATCGTTGTAACTCAGTGTTACTATTGATTGTTGTGATGATTGTGTGAGGAGAGGGATTGTGGCAAATGTGCTTACACTGCGGACAATTTCAGAAATGTGTGTGAACGCATCGTCTCCTGTTGATGTGCTTAGGGTTTTCAAGTAGGCCAAAGCATCTTCCACTGACATCCCTGCCATGGTTGGTGGTGCACGGAACTCCCTGAGCTCTGATGTTACGTGTCTCTCATCACCTCAGGGTCCATTACATGAAGTTAGGGTAAGCCAAATTGAATAGCTGCATCATAGATTTTTGGAATAGAATTTCCCACTTTGTATATCAGTTGTTGCTGGCAAGTAAACATTTTTTTTTTTATGTAGCATATTGATTACTTGTTGTTTCCTAGAAGCAAAGCTATTGTTTGTGTTCAATAACCGTCATCCTCCTCCACCTGCCACTTCTTCATCTTTTCCTACTTTTGTAATCCAGAACACAATTTATGGGTTAGACTGCAACACATAGGTTTTGGTGGTCTAATGCAAGGAGTGTATTTGTTGTGGTGGTGCAAATTAGCGCAATGATTGCATGAAAATTAATGTAGGGTGTAAGGTACAAAAGTGCATCGTAGGGATGCAACTTGGGGTTACACAAATGATGATGGTAGGGCATAAATCTTGTGAAGCAGGTGAAGCTGCATTAAGGGCGGCGGTTTCCACTCGTGGGCAATGTTCCCATATGTCTTGTTCTCACGTTCTGTAATGTGTACCATGTTTTCACATAGTGGGGAGCAAAGGTTCGCAAACTAAGAAGTGTGGTGTTTGTGTTAGGAAATACAAATGCAGTTGTTAGAATGGAGTGTTGCAATGGGTGATGTTTTCGAATAGCACTACGAGTTTGCATTTTTATTGAATGATGTGACCCTATTGCAGAGTTTATGCAACAAGTTTACAAGTTTGCTGCAAAATATGACCCCAAATCTTTTTAGTTGATTGTGATTATTTTGTTGTGATTTCAATTGTGAGATTCTTTTTCGTCAATGATTTAGATTTGTTGTAGAAAAATTGGAATCGGTTGCCATGAGTCCAAAGATTCAACATGCTAGGATTTGGCCTTTCATATTGTGGCCATTTTTATTATACTAGAGTAGTGTTGAACTTGTATCCTTTCTATTCTAGAAGTGGCTGAGGACTCACTGAGACTACTCAATGAGACCGATTTCCTTAGTTCATGTGGGACTTCAAGATTTCTTTATTTCATGTGGGACTTCAACTTTTGTTTTTTTAAACCATTACAAGCAATTTCAGGCCTCCATCGGGCTACGAGTTCAGCCAAAACTACCATGCAAAAAGATTATTAAAAATAAATCAAATTTAAAAAATAAAATCTAACGTGGCCAAATTTTTGCCACGTCAAATTAGATTTTTCAAATTTTTTATAATTTTTATAATTTTTTATAAAATAATTTAATAATGTTTTAAATATTTTTTTTCTTTTTTTCATTTTTTTTTGCCCAGATTTTTTTTTTTAAAATTAATTTTTGTGCGTGAGGTGCTGGCTGAGCTTGTAGCCTTTTATAGGCCTGAAATTGCTTGTAATGCCATTTGAAGAGAGCTGAAGCCTCTAAAGGGCCGTTGCAATGCTTGTGCAGGAATCTAAATTTTTATTGATTTTTTTTAATTATTAATTTAAAAAATATTTTTTAGTTTTTTTAATTTAAAAAGTATTAAAAATATTAACATCCAATCTGACGTAGCTGAGTGACGGCCACATCAAATCCACGTCAGATTTAAGTTTTATTAAAATTGAATTAAAATTAAAAAAATTATTCGATTTTTTTAAAATACATTTTTTTTTATATTAATTCTTGTACGTGAGAACTGGCAACCTTCTAGAGGCCTATGGTTCCTCTAATGCCCTACATTTGGACCCGAAAGCAACACTAAAACTTAGATATTACTTGCTCAAGATCAATACAATCAAACCATGAGAGCCTATAGAGCCTAGGGTCAAATTTGGATACACCTACACATATTACTTTGGAAATTCATAACTTATTCATACAATGTCCAAACAAAGTACTCTAAAGTGTGTTGGAATACTTGCCAATAAGACTCAATAAGAATAATTGCTCACCAATAGTAGTAAATAATCTCTATTGCTATTAGTTGTGATTATAGATGCATATATGGACAGTAAACGGTGGAAAGGAACAATCATTTGTCAGGTTGCTTATAAGATAGGATCTATTTTGGTTGTAGATGTACATACTTTAAGGAATGTTTGCACTTGGTGTTCAGAATGATCTTACAAAATGAACCTAGTCCAAAAATGTACCTAAATTCATTCCTAAAGGGTGCTTCACGCTATAGCCGAAGATCGAGAGGCAGTCGAATTCCACCAACCAACGGCAAGAAGGCCAAAAATTGGCCTACCTACCCTTCACACTAGAGGCCAAAGTTCAGAGGCCATCGCCAAAATGGTCAAAAACTGTTGCTATTGAACTTTGGCACCAAGTTGACGGACTCTCGATGGAGAATTTTGTTGGACGAGAATGGAAACCCAATTCTCCCTCAAGATGCCGTCAAATTTTTTTGATAAAATAAATAAAAATAAACTGACAGGTTTTTCTTGGCCATGAGCTATATTGACATGTTCTTGGCCCATGTTTTCAGCCAATGTTTTTAGCCATGAGCTGTTTTGACAAATACTAAGAGTTGTGTTGACAATTACTTTATGAGAACCTCATGTAGAACCAGATTTGGTTGGAGAAGGGATCACCTAAGTTTGGAGCCTAAGGTAATTAGAAACCCTAGTGTAAAGTTACCTCATCCACAAGTCTTGCTTCCAACAACAAGCACACATGGGTTGTTTTATTTATGGATAGAAGTTTTGCAAATGGCTTGGACTTTGGACTTGACCTTTAGGGCTTCACAATATGACCAGCCGAAGGCTCCAATTTGTATATTTTCCTATATAATTTCAACCCAAGCCTTTGCACTCTCAACATGAGTTAGCCATGAACTCTAAGGGCCTCTCGACTTTGACGGCCATAGTGTGAAGAGGCCCTAAGTGCATTCGGACCCAACATAAAAAGCACATTTGATAATATGACCATTGCAAATCAAATGGTCTATTATACACTAAAATTGGAACAACAGTGCAAAAGTTAACCACATCCTTGCAAAAGTTAACTTTTGCATTGTTGTTCCAATTTTAGCGTATAATAGACCATTAAATCCTTGCAAAAAGTTAACCACATCCTTTATATTAAATGCACATGGTCACGACCCGATGTCACAAAAATGGTCACATTCTCATCCTGAAACTTACATCCATACTTCATGTCGCTTTTCATCCCCTACTATGTCACGCGCATGTTCCTTTTATGTTCCCAAATTGTTCTCCACGTTCCCATTCTGTTCCTCCAAAGTTTCCATCATGTTCCCATTATGTTCCCAATTGATTCCCACGCTCTTAACCCTTAAACGACATATGCTTTCCTGATACCACACCCAAAATCTCTTTTAAATTCCATTTTAAGCATGATTCTGTTTTTAATTTACTTGGCTCTATTCTAAAGAAGTATAGATCTCTCTAAGGTGCTCGGTTTGGCATTTAAAAAACCCCATTTGGTGCAATGGAGTAGAAGTTATGAGCAAGATTCTCCCAAAATATAACCAAGCCCGTGGGGCTTGCATTGTCGTTTAAGGGTTAATGCAATTCTTGCGCTTTCCTCTGTTGTTGTTGCATTGCAACAGGGTATTTGCTAGTAAAAAGTTAAGCACATAAGAAGATACACAAGAAATGAGAAGCTGAACAAGAACCCTGCAAGGGAGCAACAACTCGATGGCCAGACACAGACGGGTGCTTGCAACCAAGGTACTAGATCACATCACTGAGTAGAACGAAAAGCCTTTAAAACCTGTGCACAAGACGATTCACAGAGCAAGGTGAATATCAGCTTTGTGGATCACCAACTGGGCAGATCCAATTCTTCCAATTTAGAATTTCAGTCCTGGGAATTGTTTGAAACGATCCCATCTTGACAGTGTACAGAAAATCAAACTTTCAGAGCATGCTCCCAATCAATAAATCGTCTCTTGAGCTTCCTCATAGCCTTTACGTGAACTAGGAATGGAAAACGAAATCCCTTCAACAACTAATATCCCAAACCCGGAATCATTCAACAGGCTATTCTGTACCAAAATAGTATCTACACAACCTTAGACTGGCCATGTCAAGTTCTCAAAACACTTCTCCAGTCCAGACTTCACTTGCGACCATATTGGAGAGCTCTGTTCTCAAAAATTTCCAGGATCTTCCAAAGTGAATCTGGAATTTGTTGAGACCAGCTCTCCAAGTGGCAAATGCGAATAAAACACTTTGACTTGTTGGTCGATGCAGGCATTTAGGAATCGACAACCATAGGCTCAGCTCCGCTAGTACTCTCGCCTGCAGGAAGGTCAGGTGCTTCATAATCCAGTGGATTCTTTTGTTCATCATCTAAAGTGGTCTGTAAGTCATCCACCTGCAGGAACCCCAAGATCAACATTTCATTAGGCAAAAACAACCACCACATCAATGGATCAAAAAGAAACTGTTACCAGCTTTAGACTATCTACTAAACTGAGTACGAGGGATAATTCTTAGTCCATTAAACCCCTATCTTAAGTTGTTCTATTTGACAACATTTAAAAAAAACAGGATGTGATTTGGATTCAATCAATATGGTGTACAACAGCATCTTGCTCATAAGTCACATGTGTTGGTCAAAAAACAAATAAATTCGAACAAGAGGAAGTCCAAATAGGACCTACTCAAAACTGTTAAAAAAACATGGTGACCACCGTAGACGCTTAGGGGTTAAATTAATCACAAAAACTTGCAAAATACTGAAAACCCTGAACCTTTCAGATCCACTTACAACATGCAAAAGTAGACCAAACTGCTTCTTGCGAAGCTCAATTGTTCGGGAAGCTGCATAATTCTCTGCTTCCAGCTGAACGAGCTCCTTCTCCAGGTCGTTTAGTTGCTTCTGCGTGACAGCTCGTGGCGACTGCGCAGCGATTAGCTTCCTGATTGCTTCACACTCCTCCTTGTGTTGCCTCTCAATTTTCGCTGCTTCAAGTTGTACTTTCAAATCCTCAATATCCTGCTGTGCCTGTCCCATATAACAACAGGTCGACCATATCTTAGGAACCGGGACAAAGGAGAAGGGAACCCAAGCAAACCCAAACCTCGCACGGTGTACTGTTAGAACATATGTAGGAGTCACAAGATTGACAATTGACCCTAGAGGACCAAGGATTAAAATGGCCAATTTGATTGATCATATTGTGAAAATAATATAATTCCAATGGGGCCAAATTTTATATCACTACAATCAGTGAAGAACATTGCATGTGTTGGTCAAAAAACATATAAAATGAAATAAAAACAAGTCCCTATGTGAACTACTCAAAACTGCTAAAACAAGTATGAATCCCAATTTGAGCCTCTTCGTTTAAACCTAATCTCCAATCTTTGCATCTATGTTTTATGATTCCGACACTCAAATGACAACCAGATTGTAAATAGAATCACGATTTTCCGGCTTTTTTTGTTCTGTCACACGCCTCGCAAACCCTAGGCATCAGTACACATTCGAATTTCAAGCCAATACATAAAGAACACTGCCGATATGCAGCCCCTTCACAAATTGTCCTACAAAACAATGACGTACCTGAAAAATCTGCTGATTCAACTCAACATGCAACTCCTTGAAAGAAAGAAAGAAAATCCCTATACAACCTCAAAACTGCTATGGTCTCTTGATACTTTAGGGGTTAAACCTAATCGTCAATCTTTGCAGAAGTATCTTATGATTCCGATACTCAAATGATAACCAGATTGTAAATAGGATCAAATTTCTCCCAATCACTCGGTTTTTTTTCTTTTATCAGTATAAATGCACGCCTCGCAAACCCTACACGCAGTATAACACATTAACCCCTAAGCGTCTAAAACGCCCAATATGGCCATCTGCATCACTGAACTTTGCAACGCTGGCATTTTCTCCTTTTTACTTCGGTTTTCTGATTGCAATACATCATTTTAAAGCTCTTGTTCTGTACTACAAGAACAACAGTGTCGATAGTGTCAAACTGAAGTCATTTTCACACAAACAGATGATTTTCAGCAGAGGGTCCAATTTTCCTACACTACAGAAAATACACAGTGGACGCTTAGGGGTTAATCTTTGCAGAAGTCCTTATGATTCCGATACTCATATGATAACCAGATTGCAAATAGGATCACATTTCTCCCAATCACTCGAATTTTTTCTTTGATCAGTATAAATGCACGCCTCGCAAACCCTAAGCAGCAGTACACATTAAAATTCTGAGCCAATATGGCAGAATACTGGTCGTAAATGACCTCAAAACTGCTACAGCCTGATAAGACCTCTTGGTACTTTAGGGGTTAACCCTAATCTTCAATCTTTGCAGATCTTATGATTCTGATACTCAAATGAAAACCAGATTGTAAATAGGATCACATTTCTCCCAATCACTCGATGTTTTTTCTTTGATCAGTATAAATGCACGCCTCGCAAACCCTAGGCAGCAGTATAACACATTAAAATTCCGAGCCAATAGAAAGTTCTTCACAAACCTGAGAAATTTGCTGATTGAGCTCAACATGCAACTCCTTGAAATTGTCCTGCTCACGGCGATTGGCATCGATGACGGCCTTGGTCTTCAACAAGGGCAGCTCGAACGTGGCCAGCTCCTGCAGGAACGAGCGGTACAGCTTCTCGCACTCGCTGTATTTATTGCCGTCCTCCTTCTCGATCTCGGCCACCAACGCCGTAAACTTCTTGATGAGCTTCTTCAAGGGCGGCTCGCCGCGCGTGGTGGTGGTGCGCGTAAGTAATCGCTGCCGGATCACCGCATCGTCCTCCGCCAGGCTGATGGCGTAGTGCGCGGCCATGGCTACCGATGATCACTCGGCCCTGCCCTGGCCCTTTCAAAGCGGCATCGTGCTCAGCAATTCTTCCCGTCCGCCATAGCCGAGGAATTAGGGTTTCGCGAAGATGCTCTCGAAAACATCCTTGGCATTCTCCTTTACACAGAGAGTTCGTTTTCGGGTTTATGGGGAGAGGCTTATACTTAGCGTAACTTACATACAGTAGCTCCCTATCAGCAGCTTTCTGCCTAATAATTAATTAACCCCTAAATGCCTAGAACCCTCTCCAAATTCGGCAGTTTTGCAAAGATGCATTATAAAATACAACCTAGAGGGATATTTTGAACTTGATATATGAATAAAAGTTGTACGTTATGAATTTTAGATTCTATCCATACGGTTAGATCTATGATTTCTATTACCAATAATTTTGTACAAAATTTGAAACGTGAAATTCAAAATTATTTTGTAATTCAATTACGAATAAGATATTGACAATCCACGGATGAAATTCTTTGTGATTGGTTGAAATGTAATACTCTAAGTGTAGTGATTTTTGGAGATTTTTTGGTTGCTTAATTTTATGAGTTGACTTTTTTAGATCACTTTTACACTAAAATCTTCAAAATTTTGGGTGAATCACTACAACATGAAATGAGGCATAAAAATTTCACAAATCATCCCCTTTCTAATCGAATCACATATGCATGAAGCTAACTTCCTATAGAATCTACAGTAAAAATTCCACACTGCTAAAAGTGCATGATGGATGAGAAATTGTGGATGAAATCTGTATATCGTTCAAAAAATGGACGCTCAGGCAGTTAGGGGTTAAAGTGCAAAAAATAGTTCGGTCATACGAAAAATAATATACTAAAATTGGACATTAGCATATAAAATAATAATATTAAAACTATTGGCTTTTAAAAAAAATTGGGCAAACTAGGTCAGTAATTTCCTAGAAATTTTGGTATCCTCTTAATTATATATTTTTTGACCAAATTGTTAAACCTTTGCAACGGTTCTTCCTTCTGCTCTCATTAAGGTAAGGAGTACAATTGCCGTCAGTTTAAGCATTTCAACCTACATGGAGCGCTGATTTTCAATGACAAAAGATTGCAGCACATAAAACTCTGGGTTTAATAACCAAGCTCAATTTTTAATTAATTTTTCTACAATGTATGATTTTTGTTATAAATTATCAAACTTAATATGCATAGACCACTATTGATGTTAGTAGGTGTACCAATAAATGTCTTTCATTTCTAGTTCAATCAGATTGCTAACTTGGTATTCATAATTAACCCCTAAAGGACCAGGACCATATTCTCACCAAAAACCATGAAAAACGCAGCATTTGGAAGTTGCAGAAGAAATCATATGTTTTTTATTTTTTTCATCATTTAACCATAAGATCTAATACCCAACTTGAATTTTCATGTGAGCACAAAATTTGAGAGCAAAATGACCATTAGATTCTTAGATTATAAGGATCAAAGTTGCAAAAGAAGATTTTTTGGGGTTCAATCCGGTGACAAATTTGAACTTTAGAAATTAATATCTTTTTTTTGAATGGGTTAGAAATTCAATGAATGGCAAGGCCATGTTAACAATTGAGTTAAGTCTTCAAATATAAAATCTTGTAAGAAAAAAGCTCATATTATTTTTTTCATAAAACAATTACTAGAAGTGGGTACAAAGTGAAAAGAAAAAGAAAATCATTAATAAGTTTGACATGGAATTGTAAAATGTCAATCTTAATGGTGAGAATGTTGTACTTGGAAATCTTCACCTAGTGCCTTTTATTTCATTAAAAAATATTGAAAATTGAGTTTAGAAATGAGCTTCAAAGTTTTTTTGGTCCAAACTGCCCAAAAAACAGATCTCCTCATAACTTTTATCCCATTGCTCAAAATGGGTACATTTAAAGCTTCATTTGTAGATAAAGATCAACCAATCATGAATCAAAAAAGAAATTTTGAAAAAGAGTAAAAAATAAAAAAATTCTTGCTGTCCAATCTCGCTTCAAAAACTTCAAATGCTTATAACTTTTGCAATACTTATCGGAATGACATGAAACGAAGTGCGACATGTAGAGTGTAGTTTTAGGAAGCTACACTGAAATTTTCATTGAAATTTTTAAAAATATGAGGTCCCTGGAGGCTGCCCAAAAAGTGGAACGACCAGAATATGGTCGCTCAAAAATTTAGGGGTTAATGCTTGTGATAACTAGACTGGGAACTCTTGAAGTTAAAACAGATGCTTTTATAGGTAACCACAATTGGTACCTAACAGTTTTTGGTGCTTCTACCTTACATGAAAGATAAAATATTCAAAACATGTGATTCTTGAGACGGGGTTATTGTGGACTTCCAACTCTCCACCATCATTCTTTAACCCTTTAACGTCCCAATTCAACATTGTTTTCAAAGATTTGTTATAAAATGTTTGATGAAAAACAAAAATGGAGTTGATGTACAAAGCAAAGTTGTAAACGTCAATGTGAAGATCACATCTGTACGGTTGGATTCATCATGTTTTTTTATTAATATTTTAAAATTAATTTTGCAAGGTTTTCTCTTGAAATTCGATAAAAAATTCAACATTCACACAAAAAAATTATAAATATTGTAATGAAATTGGAATAACATGCACTACAAGATAGTATAGTTTCTATTATTTGATTCTACTTATTTTGGAAAGTCATGTTTAAGGTCTCACTTTTTGAACTAAGAATAAAATTTGACATAAACCAATTGTGTTGTTTTTCAAAAAATCACATTATCTCATTTTGAAGATCCATACTGTACAAATGATAGTCAGCTAGCACAAGAACCAAAAAAAATTTGGATGGATGAAAACTGTGCAAGATTTAGTCAAGAGAAAGGTTGCAACCTTTGTCAATTTAAGCATTTCAACCTATATAGAGCGATGGTTTTCAATGATAAAAAGTTGCAGCATATAGAATTTTGGGTTTAAGAACCAAGTCTGATTTTCATTTAATTTTGTTACAATGTATGATTTTGTTATGATGTTTGATTTTTTTCTAAATTTTCAAACTCAATCTTCATAGACCACTATTGGTGTTAGTAGGGAAGTCGTCTTTATTTCTAATCCAATCACTTTGCTAATTTGGTATTTATAATCGATCATCAAATTGCTACAATTAATTGTTGTACATCAGGAATTTAGGACCCCACGGATTGTAAACGATTTCCGTGCAACATCCGATATTTCATGGGTTTGTACATGTTTCGCACGGATTCTACACAGATTTTGCGCTAATTCCGCATCTATTTTTCACTTTCTTAGATAACGAAAAGAGTGAGTGTAGAATTCTTGCGGATTCAGTGCAAAATTAACGCGGAATCTGTGCGGAAAATGCACGAACCCATGAAATATTGGACTTCGCACGGGAATCGTTAAAATCAGTGAGGTCCTAAATTCCTGATGTAGTGATTTGATTGGGAACTCCCAAAGTTGAAACAAGTGGTTGCATATGTCACTCAAATTAGTCACTAATGATTTGTGGTGCTTCTACCTTAGTCCAAAAGTATATTTGAATTTATTTCTAAAATCTTCACTAAGATAAAGGTACCTATAGTTGATATGTATCCCATAACTAATAGGTAGACCTCTTAGAAGTTGTGTTTCATAGCAACACAATGCTACCCAAAAGCCAAGACAATGATGGCAAATCTAGGGCAATGAACATAGAGCAACTTTATGTTTGGGAATTGATTTCATTGTTGTCGATCATAGGAGAACCTATAACACACAATTCGCTATTTACACACTTGGCCATATAATCATGCACTTGATCCCTAAGCGCATGAATTATTTTGTCTATTTTTTTTATTTTAAAAACCGACGATTATTGTCTTTCTTCAATCCTTTACATTGTAAACAAACAATTATTTTAGTTATTTTTTATTCTGATCTTTATCATTTCTTTTATCTTTTTTTATCTTTTCTTTTTTATCTTGATTTCTTTCTTGTCTTCTTTCTTGTCTTCTTTCTTGTCTTCCTCTTGTCTTTCTTCTTGTCTTCCTTTTTGTCTTTTTTATCTTCTACTTTTTCTTCAGCGATGGCTGTTGAACCCTAAACAATGGGCGGAAAGGCAATTTTTTATTTTTTTATTTTTTTATTTTATTTTATTTTTGGTACTTTATTTGGTCGTGGGGCGCTACTGAACTCTAAATGGCGGCCGCCAAAAAAAGAAAAAGAAAAAGAAAAATTTAATTTGGGCGTAGCGTGCTACTAAACTCTACACTGCGGCCACCCAATCAAAATCAAAATCAAAATCAAAAAATAATAATAACTCTTTTTTTTGAATTTTTTGAATTTTTAGCTGTTGGGTGTGCGGCCACGCACCCAAAGACCCTCCCATCTCCCTCATCTCCATCTCCATCTCCCTCCCCTCTCTTCATATATATAGGGGAAAGGAGAGGATCTCTCCCATTCACTCTCCCATTCACTCTCCCTCCCCTCTCTCCTCTCCCCTATATATATGAAGAGAGGGGAAGGAGATGAAGACAGAGGAGAGAGATGGGAGGGTCTTTGGGTGCGCGACCGCGCACCCCAACGGCTAAATATAGATTTTTTTTTAAAAGATTTTTTTTTAAAAGATTTTTTTTAACTTTTAATTTTTAATTTTTAATTTTTTTTAATTTTTTTTCTTTGCTCCCATTGTTTAGGGTTCAGCAGCCACAGTTGAAGAAAAAGTAGAAGAAAAAAAAAGACAAAAAGAAAGACAAGAAGAAAGACAAGAGGAAGACAAGAAAGAAATCAAGATAAAAAAGAAAAGATAAAAATAAGATAATAGAAAAGATAAAGATAAGAATAAAAAATAATTAAAAGAATTATTTGTTTACAATGTTAGTGATTGTAGAAAGACAACATTGTTGTTTTTTAGAGAACTTTTTAACCAATTTTTTTAAAGCCAAATATGCTTATGAAATGAGCGCACTTGGCCAAGTGCATAAATAGCGAATTGCGTGTTCTATATATTAGTCATGGGTTTCAAAGAACAATTATAATTCAATAAATTTAATTTTGAAAAGAAACACATTTGAAAAAAATACCATTCTACAATATGAAAGAAAAATATCTCATTTATTTAGTGAAACTTCAACATTTTTGATGCTAAAAACCTTATTTTATCGATTATGGGGTACTTCTATCTTAACATCACTCTTTACTAAGGTAGGGACATGGACATCACTTTTTGCTATATCAAAATTGTGACTTAGTGTCCACATCACAATTCTCAACACGGACACTATTTTACTTTTTGGAGATCAATAGTGTCCATGTAGAAAACTTTTTACTATAAAATTTAAAATGACAAAAACTTCAAGTAAACCTTCTCAATGTAATGTTCTAGTGACGAATGGAAACTTTATAATAACATGGCATGCGAGCTCATGTCACTCTCATCGCTTAAAAGGAACATGACATTCTCAGTGAAAGTGGGAATGACAAGTAGCAAACTCTTATGTATTGTAGAGACACTATTTTTCCTTACCTTTGAATGAACTGTGGTAAAAGACAACAAAAAATTAATGCCAAAATTTCTATAAAAAAAAGGTATAATGCAAGAATAACATCACTATGTTTTAGATTAATAATTCATAGTTCATCTATATTTTACATGTTTCATTTAGATCATAGATATAAATAGTTTTGTCATTTCATTGAAGATTGCAACTTGCAAGTATTGAAAAGAATATAATAATATTAATAATAATAATACATAAATAAATAAATAAATCACAACTTAGGAGTAGCAAAAAATGAACATACAAAAAGTACTAACTTTTATAAAATTTCTTTTTAAAAAATTTAGTAGATTACATTGAGTTCAAGACTAATCACACTCCATTATTCATCAAGAATCTACTAAGTTACACTATGCACCAAAATTGGTTTTCTAACCCCCAAAAATTAATTAATTAATTAATTAATAAGGTGTGTGGAAGGGGTACACGGTATCACCTAAAAGCTCATTAACTCCTAAACGTCCTCACCTCCTCCAAATTTGGTAGTTTTGCAAAGATGCATTATAAAATGCAATATAGAGGGATGTTTTGAATTTGATGTATGAATAAAAGTTGTACATTATGAATTTTAGATTCTATCCATATGATTAGATCTGCAATTGCTATCACCACTATTTCTATAAAATTTGAAACTTAAAATTCAAAACTCTTTTGTAATTTGATTACAAATAAGATATTGATAATCTAAGAATGAAATTTGTTGTAATGGGTTGAAATGTAATGCTCTAAGTGTAGTGATTTTTGGAGATTGTTTTTGTTGCTTGATTTTATGAGTTGACTTTTTCAAAAGCACTTTTACACTGAAATCTTCAAAAAATTAGTGGAACAATGTGGCATGAAAAGAGGCATAAATTTTTCACAAATCATCCCCTTTCTAATTGGATCACACATGCATGAAGCTAACTTCTCATAAAAAATTCAGTAAAAAATCCACACTGCAAAAAGTGCATGATGGATGAAGAAACAAAGTTCAAATCTGTTCATCGTCCAAAATTTGGATGGTTGGACTTTTAGGGGTTAAGCCAAGCCTCCTTGAAGCTCATTATTGGCGCTCCAGAAGTATCTGCACCTTCGATTCTTCCATGGTAGCTTCGTCAGGTACGATTTGCCTTTGGAAATTGAAATTGCTCTTCTTTTTCCGTGATGAAATTGGTGACATGGCGAAGTTTGAATAGAGGAAGCAACTTTTGTGTGCATCATATGAGCAACCAGGGTTAAACCCTTAAAAGACATACCAAGCCTCTGAGGCTTAGTTTCGAGGGAATATAGGAGAAAGCTTTACTTTTTCTCAATCAAAAAATAAAAAGATTGGTGCTTCAGAATGGTATTGAAAATGCGAGAGTAGATTCCCAACTTGCGCCTAATTTGATGGACGATGGAGCTCATGGTAATTGAAAGAGTGCATCGGGAAAGTGAAGGATATTTTTTAGCAGCTAATTTCGGGCCGGAAGACATCAGCCGGGCATATGCGTGGACCTGTTTTAGCATGAGGTTGGGAGCGGGGCTCAGTGGGGTCGGGCCAGGTCGGTGGGCTCGGTGAAGTTGGGCCGGATTGGCGGGGTCGGTCCAGCTCGGTAGGCTTGGTGGGGTTGGGCGGGGTTGGCAGGGATTGAGTTGGCCGGGTTGGCGGATAATGTTCTTGAATTTCTCATAAAATGTACATCATACTTCATTAATTTATTTCTACATATTTGTATATTTATTCGAATGGAAAAACGCAAAGTCCCAAAAACATCTATTTTAATCCTAGATGATTTTACACAAAGTTTTTGGTCATTACACATCAATAAACTTCAATCGAGGAGTTTTATTTTGAACAACTAAATATCATGTATCACTAACGTCACTATCCTCTATTTCTTGGATTAATGACGTTAGTGACACATGATATTTACTTTAAAGTAAAATGCCTACATATTCTAAACGTAAAGTGCCTACATATTTCTAAAAATAAAATTGTTTTAAAAATATCTAGGCACTTCACTTTAAAGTAAGTATCATGTGTCACTAACATCACTAACCCCAAAATAAAGGTTAGTGACGTTAGTCACACATGATATTTAATTTTTCAAAATAAAACTCTTTGATTGAGGCTTATTGATGTATAATGACCAAAAACTTTGTATAAAATCATCTCCTTGTTCAGAGTGTTTATTTTATGCTTATTTTTTGTGTAAACGTAAGTCGAATTCTGCATTCTTCCATTCGAATAAATATACAAATGTGTAGAAATAAAATTAATGAAATATAATGTGCATTTTATCAAGAATTCCAGAACATTATTCACATATACAAATGAAGCAAATGGTTTATTTTTTGGAGAACAAACCTCCTTGAAGGTCAAAAGTAGGGAGAAGATTTAATTTATTGGATCCTTTGGCACAGTGTCAGCCCCGGCCAATCCCCACAGACCCGGCCTAACCCCGTCGACCCAGCCCGAGCCCGCCGACCTCGCCAACCCGGCCCGACCCCACCGAGCCTGCTGACCCAACTCGCCCCCCGATCCCGTCATTAGACCCTTTTTTTTTCAAATTTTTTATGCCTTGTCATAGCATGGGGGCAACCTTAGCACGGATGCCCATATGGTGAAAATATTGATTTGGTTCTTTCGGGCTGCCCGCCATTTGAGCCCATCTCCTTTAAGGGTTAAGGGAGCAATTGGTAGCTCATTAGGGTTTGGATATTGATAAATCTTTGTGTGTTCTCTGATGTAATTTGTGATATGACAAAGTTTGTGGTAGAGAAAGCGGTTTCCATCTCTATGAGCAACTATGGGTTTAAGTGTGAGATTGGTAGCTCATTAGGGTTTGGATATTTCGGAGTCACATATGGAAAGAATTTTTTCCTGCAAATTTGATCATGTGGTCTAAAAAAACCCTCGGTCCCAAAAAAAGCTTATGGTACTCTTGTTCAATTTTTTCCCAGAATATGCTTCTAGTTTGCTCAAACTAACTACTCCTCTTGGCTAAAGGTCCATTGGACTGCAATGGCGGAATTAATTTTTCAAGTTTTTTCTTGGGACATAAGAGTATTGTTTTTGTGCTCATTTGGTGGGTGTTTGACGGAGGTGGGTTTGTTGCACAACTGGGATGGGTTCATATATTATTGACACATAGAATCCGGAAATTGAAAACCCAAAGTGTGGTTTACATAATTGGATTATATACCAAATTAGAAAGTGCAACCAATTTGAAATACAATGAAAGCTCCATTTTATTCATAGACATAGCCTTCCAAATTTGAGCACATTATAGAGTGGGTCATGCCTCATAAGCTGAGTTTAGGTCAAATCATGTCATATCACTGACTCAATTCAATGCAAATTGAAATCTCATTTCATCTTTGCATCACATTCAACCCTTGCAAGACTAAAACAAAACAAGTCCAATACACATTGTTTTTCAAAACTTCATAGAAAATTAAAAAAATCTTAGAAAATTCTGAAATTTTTAGAGAAGGTGAGTAATATGATGAAAAATCACCCAAAAAAATTCTTTGGGAAATTATTATTTTTGTAGGTTGTATGGCTTACTAAATGTTGGATCTGATTGAGGGACAGGCGGGGCGGTTGTGAAAGGGTTAACCCTTAAATGCCCATGTGCACCAAAGTGACTATTTCCATATCTTGGATTCAACTCCACAAATGATTTGTAATTTGTAATTTGATCATTAGTTCTCAAAGGCATGACCATTGTAGTAAATTCTAGGTCCAATGAACCCGACCTGACGAACTCTCACTAGAAATATCTCATGAACAACTGATTAGATTGGATTGAATTGGGGGTCTGGAAGATACTAAGAGTTCCATAAATGCCAATTTTTGGCCATGCCAAGCGGCATTTTTGTTGAAGTACATCCGGATTCGTTATGTCAAAAGCCACCGATCAAGCTCTCTTTTGTTGACTCAGAGATTGCTTGTTAAAATTCTTAACATTTTTGAAATGGACTTTTAGACTATTAGATTGCTAAAAATCTAAAATCTAAAAAACATTTTGACCATCCAATTCTTCATTTAATAGTAATACTTGTTGTTGCAATGGGATGAAGTTTCTATTTGTGATAATATGAGAAAAAGTTACGTTTCAAAGTTGAAAGTTCTAATTCAAAGGTTTTGAGTTAAAGAACTCCCATTTCCACAAAACTTGAACAATTTTTTTGAAACTCTTTAAGAATTTAAACATTTCCAAAAATACTTAAATTATGTTTGAATTTGTCCTGCATATATAGGATATTCAAGCACTTGCCCTATAAGGTGGGGACACCCAAAAGGGCCATCTTCACTCAATGTACACCCCCAACCAAGTTTGTTGGAACCATCAAAATCATTCATTTATCTATGGCTGACTTACAAATTGTTTGTTGTTCCTTAACTGCCCAACCATGCATATTTTGCATGATGTACAGAATCAAACTCTAATTTCTCATCCACCATGCACTTTTTGCAGTACAATTTTTCTAGTGAATTTTTTAATGGGAAGTTAGCTTCATGCATGTGTGATCCAATTAGAAAGGGGATGATTTGTGAAACTTTATGCCTCATTTTATGTTGTAGTGTTTCACCAAAAAAATTGAAGATTTTAGTCTAAAAGTGCTCTTGAAAAAAAAAACTCATAAAATTAAGCTAAACCAAAAAATCTCCAAAAATCACTACACTTAGAGTATTACATTTTAACCCATCACAAAAAAATTCATCCACAAATTATCAATATCTTATTCATAATCAAATTACAAAATCATGTTGAATTTTATATTCCAAAATTTATAGAAAAATATTGGTGAAAGCAATCGCAAATCTAACCATATGGATAGAATCTAAAATTAATAGTGTACAACTTTTATTCATACATCAAGTTCAAAATATCCATCTTAGTTGCATTTTATGATTCATCTTTTCAAAACTGCCTAAACTGGATAAGGGTGAGGACGTTTAGGGGTTAAAAGATGTACTATAAATATGTCTTGGATCACTTTCCAAAAGAATCATCATAATTGAAATTTTACATTTAAACCTACAGCAATAATATCTAGGCAAAATTGATTAATATTCAATTCATAATCAAAATTTAAAAACTTTTTAGATCAAAGTGCATGTCAACAAACTGTATTGGTTGAATTGTATAAATACATTCAATAATTTTTAGAGAAAATATTTTTTATCCCCTTTAAATGGCTCTTCTTCCATTTCCAAGATCTTTACAAACCGTTGGATTCTTTTTCCAAAAAAAATAAGTACCTAAATTTTTTTGAAAAATGATGGTGTCTAAATTTATTTAAAAGAGAACCAATCATATAAAAACACGGTTGTAAATGCATCTTGTCTTAATTACATCAATGATATTCAATTTATTGTATTATTAAATTTCAGATTTTTATGATATTAATAAAACTATTTAAATAAGAACCAAAACTATAAACACTAGTATAAATTCCATTGCAATGCAATGATAATATTGTTGGAATTATAGAAGTTTTGATATGATATGGATGAAAAAATTGCACAATTATTGGTGAATAAAGATGTAGAAAGACGTGAACAACAAGATTTGAATCAAAACACAATGTAATAAATCCTTTATATAAAAAAAAGCATTCATTTGTTTTGTAATTACAAACCAATTTATTTTTAAGGCTCTTTTTGATCTTATTTTTGGTGAAATTATGCTTTAGTCTCTAAGACGTGCTTGGAAATAGAGGCCACCAATGTTTGCATATATTTCCTATACTTAACCCTTGGAAACAATCTCATGCAGTCTTGTATTTTTTGTATTTAAAAAATAACTACAGTATCAACATTTTTTATATATTAATATTATTTTTAGGTGATTCTATTCTATATTTTTTTTAAACACCTTTATATTAATACACAACATTAGCATTTCTAATTTCCAAAAAATGGATTCCATAATGCAAATATGAAAATGCATAGTAATTTTTAAGATTTTTAAACATATAAAAAATTGGATATAATAATTTCGCTTCATTTTTAATATGATTTTGCACAAATTTTGATTTTATGAATCTATAAAATATGATTTTTTATTAAAAACTAATAATTTGATACAAAAACTTACTTATAAAATCAATTATCAATAATGTTGATATCCAATAGTTAAAATTATGATTTTATACAAAATTTCTATATATACATATTAAAATTAGCATGTTGGTTTTGAATATTGTATATATTCTAACCTTTGTAAATGAAATTTATTGCATATCTATGTAGTGTAAGAAAAATCATGTTTTGAGATCAAAAGTTGAAGCATATGTTTTACAATTATATGTTAAAATTTAAAATATTTAAATGATATTTTCTTTTTTTAGTTTTAAATTTAGAATTATTACATTCCAATATTGTAAGATTTCACAAAATTATTATGTTTTAAAATATGTAGATAGAACTTTGAAGTTAAATGAATCTTTTTGTTAAATTTGTATTTTGAATTAACTTCTTCCCAAAAAAAATTAATATTTTTAAAACCTTCAAGCTTAAAAAAATTATTTTTTCACTTTGTAAATTTTCAATTCATTTATTTACAATGAACAAGAAACTTATAAATCTCAAAGCTATGATAATTTAAAGATTCAAGTTAAGGCCATAGTTCTCTTGTTGTGAGAATGGCAATAAGTTTGTAGAAGGTAGTGAATATAAGCTTGGTTGATTCCAAGAATTTCCTAACGATGACATATGTGAGTTTTCAAATGTTGAATGTCTATAATCTGATGGTGGAGTAGAAGAAACAATGTTATTCCAGCTTGTAGTATAATCTGGAATTTTTGTTGTAGATGCATGATTTTTGTCATTTCTATAAGAATTCAAGAGACCATTGTTTTGGGACAAATGACTCCATGGATCTTCATGCATATTTTTGGATAAACTAGGGATATCAGAGCCTATTAATGAACTCCGAGGAAATTCATTGATTCCATAATCTCTTCTTATATTTCCATCAAGATTATCAAAAGAATGTATATTATTTATGCCAAATCTTTGATTTGCATAGTTTCTTTCACCATCAAAACAATTGGAGTTTTTAGGTGAATTATGGACTCCAAGTATATCATAATTATTTCTTTGCATAAACGTCATTTCTTGAGGATTGGAATAACCCATTTTAAGCCTTGGTGAATGAAGATGATCCATATAATTATCTTTAGTAAGATCAGAATAATTAGTATCATATATTTGTGTACGCATTGGAATGTCATGATTTCCATAATTTCCATGAAGAATTGGGAATTTTAAATTGTCTTTTTCGAATACTTCACTTTTCAAATCAATAGGTAAATTTGTTGAACGATTATCTTCAGACCTTCCAAGAACTCCTGAATTTGTTTGAGCAGTAAACCACTTGGGATATGTTATACTTTTTGATTCATCTTCTATACATTGAGTTTTTGATATACCAACTTCTCGAGAAATTTCTGGTGATCTTCTAATATCATGATCATAATTTCTAAAGTTATATTTATCATAAGCTTCCAGTCTCTGTTCATCAAACATATCTCGTGAAGTTGTCATGTACCTTGGTTTTGGACTTAAATCTCGTGGTGACCTAAAGCGTCTAAAATCGGGTTCTAAATCTCGTAGACCACTCGATCGCCTTGATTTAGGACTTAAATCTCTTGAATACATTAATTTCTTTGATTCTGGACTCAATTCTCGACTACTATAATTTCTTTTAGAATCTTCATATCTTGAAATATTCTTCTCATTCATTTCCTTTGCTATATCTAAATCTTGTTGTTTAGACCTTTCTCTTTTATCAATATCTTGCCTTCCATGATGTATTTTATTTGCACGTTCTTGTTCAGTTTCTTGCCTTCCATGATGTGTTCTATTTGCACGTTCATGTTCAATTTCTTGCCTGCTATGATGTATTCTATTTACACGCCCTTGTTCAATATCTTGCCTCCCATGATGTATTTTGTTTAATCTTTCTTGTTCAATATCTTGCCTCCCATGATGTATTCTGTTTGATCTTTCTTGTTCAAAATCTTGTTTGCCATGATACATTCTATTTGTACGTTCTTGTTCAATATCTTGTCTTCCATGATGTATTTTACTTGTGCGATCTCGTTCAATATCTTCTCGAGCTATATTGAATTTATTACAATTAAATATCTCAGAATCATGCCTTGTTATTCTTTGTCGATGAATGATGTCTTTAGGTGAATCAAACACATTATTCCTTATTTGTTTTTCATCTTTTGAAGTTGGTCTTCTGGATTCTCTATTGTTCCAATTTATGTTTTCATTTAGCCTTTTTGCCTTGAAGTTTGAAGCATCCCCACGATCAACTATCATGCTAGGAGATCTTGCTCTTTTCAATCTAGTCTTGGCATTTTGCTTGTAAACATTGTCTTCAGACTTTGTTTCAGCGATATGTTTAAATCCTTCATCAATATGTTTAGCTTCTTCATTTATATTTGCAGAAGTCTTTTTCTTCTCTCTACATGAATCATATTGCATTGATCCACTTTCTTTTATTCCTTTTTCATCAGTGATTTGTTTTGATGGTTTTTCTGTCTCCAATGTGTCATTCCTACAAGGTTTTTCTAGGTGTTCATTTACGTTTGAGCTACTTCTTAAACCACCACGAGTTCTATTTCTAGCAATACTTTGTTTCTCAACTTCTTCTAGTTTTTCACCATTATCATCATTTACGTTTTCTTTTACATTTATTCTTTGTGAACTGCATAAAAAGAATTTATCATATCATAATCATATCTAAGTTGCAATCAATCAAAATATTAAAACCATTTAATTATTGTTAATAAGAAAAAATAAAAAATAGTTTTAGTTGATTATTGAAATACCTAGAATAAGGTTTTTTCACCAATTTTCGACGTCTTGACTCTGATTTTGATTTCATTTCATTGTCAATAGAATCATCAAGATTTTTTAGAGGCATTTTCAAAGGCTCTTCTAATAAAACCAGCGGTATTGATTCCATAGGTGTTTGTAAGGTTTCTTCAATAAAACAATCATCTTGTGTTTTTACAACATCTTGGTCATTTGCTTCAATTTTATAGGTTTCAACAACTGCTTTTGTTGGTTTTTGAACAATTGATGGTTGATGTAATTTCTTTTACAAGTTAAACACATTTGCATCAAAAGTGTTAATGCTACTAAACATCAAGATGAAATTCAAAATTCAACATATTTTAGTAATAGTATTTACAATGTTACGTATGATTGATTATAAAAAAATCTATTTATATAAAACTGGTAAATAAATTTTTATTATACATCGTTAAATTTTGTTTTTAAAATTTTATCCTATTATATATTTAAAGTAAACCAGTATGTAGGATTCTTTTGTCCTTGAATACATTTGTCATTATATAGAATTTACATGCATATTTACATTATGGTTCATTTATCAAATCAATACTAAACTTTGATTTACAATGTGGCTCTAGAATACTTGTGAAAAAAAATACTTAAAAAAACAATTAACCATGTTTTTTTTTTTTTTTTTTCATTTCAATGAATTATTGATCTTCATATTGATAAAATTTAGCAGATTGGTTATATTAATATGCTTTTGATGATAATATTTTAAATATTAAAAAAACTCCGTGAGTATTATTATATCAATTTTAGTAGTATTATCAATAATATAATTAAGAATTATATAAAATTAATGTTCTTACCAATTTGTTAATTTTATCCCAATCAACTTTACTTTTGTAAAATAAATTGAATTGTTGCGGCTCTCCTTTTGGATTTAAATCACTTATATGACCATGTTGTTGTGCAATTTCTAAATGGTCAACAACCCAATCTTTTCTGCTCCAAAGATATAATGGTGGTGTATTTTTATTCCAATCTTCTCCAATAGAAAAGTGTGTAGTTCCATCAGCATTTTTAATTTCTTTAGTAATCGAGCCAGGTAAATAAAAAGCCTACATGTATGTGAATTTCATGTAAGTAATATCATATAGATATCTTATCATTTTTAGTTACATCTACATTTTTGGTATTCACATAAGAGTTTAAAATATTTGAAAAATTAAACATAAAATCTAGTTTTTCAATAAATATTATATAAATATTTGTTATTTAAAAAATCAAAGTATTCATAACTATAATTTATTTTCATTTCATATGGAATAAAAGCAGATTGAATAAAATTACAAATTGTATTGGTTTAAGAATTAGAATTAAAAAATATTTTGATTATATTTATTTATAGAATTTGATTCTATGTAATGATTATCAATTATCATCAATAAATAATAACATATGGTTTTGATAATGTAAAGTAATATAAATTTTAATAAATTAAAAGTTATTGATTTCTCAACTTGTCCTCCAAGCAATCTAGGATCTTCCCAAATTAGCTCATAACCATGTCCGTCAAGTCTACATCATAAAAACTATAATTCTTTTGAAAATTGATTTTCACAATTGTATAGGTTAAGAAAACATATTAAAATATGATTATTAATTATTATAAATGAATAGTTTTAATGATTTTTTTTGTAAATTTAATTTACTTCATATCACTTTATATTATTAGGTTTACCTCTTTGTACTTGGCGGAACTATCAAGATTATGATTTTTGGTCTAAAGGTGACCGCCCGATCTATGAAGGCGTTTGCCAAAGCAGATCGCTTTCCAAAGGGAGGATTTAATCCCATAATCTATATAAAAAATAATTTTTAGTTTTATATATAAAACTACATTAAAATATTTAATATGCATATTTCAAAAAAATTACAATTTCAATATGTAATAGGAATTTAAAAATATATATAGTTGTTTAACATATATTGACATATATGTTAACAACTATGTGCATGCACTATATATAGTGAAAGCTAAAAACTTATTTAATCCTTACCAATTTATCACTTGATGGAAGTTCATGGCGTTGTATCGTAAACCAATCTCGTTGTTCAAAATTGAATTCATTCTTCATACCAAATAATATTTAACAAAATTTTAATTGATATATTTAATAAATTTTAAAATAAATTATTCAAATCTTAAATACATTATTTGGCATTTGACATTTGACTAATAATAAAATAAAATAAAAAATGATAATCACTAAAAAATAAATTAAAAACATATTTTAATTTGTATCTCATTTAATTCATATTTATTAAAATATTATTAACTTACTTTTGGAGCCAAAATGTCAAAAATTTTGAAATTGCAATTTTTCTTCCCTACTTCGATCAACTTGCGATGTACTTCAACAGAGAATTCATTTGCTCCACAACAAAAGTCAACAACCTATTCATTAAAAATCAGAAGTTATTGAACATATAGTGATTGTAAGATATTCAAAAACTATGCTGGGAAAAGTTTTGTAAAAGATGAGCCTTTACCATGTCTTTATCTCTAATATACCATTGTAATCTGTCCACAATCTACAAAACCCCAATTGTAATAAACACCATTAGAACACAATGTTAAAATTTAAAATATCTTAATTTAAATGAATATCGTATCATTATAGATACCTTTTACAATCAGTTCTTGATGATGAAAATGATATATATTTGAAAGTATACAAACATATAATTTTCAAACTAGTTTATCAATGGAATGAAATTTTAGTTGCAAGTTGGTGTTTGTAGATGCCTCAATTAAAATTTCCCTCTTTGTAAAATGTCGTCCAAAAGATGTATACCGTTGGCCATATAAGCATGGATTTAAAAAAGCCTCCAATGCTTTCTGTTGTTTAATGTGATATGTTGAAAATTCAAATTGCATAAAAACAATTATTTTTTACAACCATTATTTATTTATTAATCTAAAAAAACTACATGAAACACCTAATTTATTGTAATGTTTCTATGATGAAGATGTTTTTAGTTGGAATTTGTACAATGTAAATATTATATCAAACAATTTAAAAATGTAATATATTGTTGTGTTTTATATTACTATTTATTTAAGTTTTAAAATCATACGTATATTGAATTAAACATACTTATTTGAGTGGTATGCATTACCTCAACTCTCTCTAGTTGAATGATAGACCTAAGAGGACACAAAGCTTTAGCTTCATCTATTCTCTTCCCACTTTTGATCCAATTTAATGCTTTTGGTATACTCTGCAATGTACATTATTATTTTAAAATGATGTCGATGATAGTTACAAGTGCATAACAATCGATGTATGAAACTTATGATGCTCATTAGATTTTAATTTAGATAATTATACATAGCATATTTTAATGAAATAATTGCACCAACTTACAGTTAAAATTGATATCAACTCTCCTTCATGTATAAATTTTCCTTCTCTCTCTCCATTTTTATCAGTATAAAAACTAGGAGTGCAAAGGTTTTTTTTCACTCCTTCAATTGTTTTATGACTTCTTGATTTCAAAATTATATCATCCACACTACAAAATAAATCCAATATCAAAGATGTAATCAATATTCGAAGCTCAAATTTAAAACACACAATTTAAAATTAATTAATTATATATATAATCAATAAATAAATAAAATTTTAAAATCCAAATGTCATATCAAATATTAAAATTTTAATGACAACAACTATAACTATATTTTTTTAATAAACTACATTGATATGATTTTAATAAAATATTGATTAATTTTAACATTAAAATTTATTAAATACAATATTTTAATTTGAAAATTTATGCAACCTTTTTTTAATGTCACTCAATGAAACCAATGGTGCTTCAATCGCATCGTTCACTTTTTCTTTTGACAAAAGCTTCTTTCTAGATGTATGTTTGGATTCTGATGATTGCTTATTATCAATATACTTGTGTTCATCAACTATGTCATGAACTTTAGCATCATCAATTAGATTTTTTTTTGACTCTTGAAGTTTGGTTTTTTTAGTTTTTGGAGGAGGTTGTTTTTCTTTTTCAATCTGTTGATTATTTTTGTTGCACAAGCTTGAAATAAAAGTCTTTGATTGCTCAATTTCTTTGGTGGATGTTTCATGAAATGAATTTGAGCCTTCAATAAATTTCAGTTGAGAATCAGGTCGATATGGAAATTTAACCATATCATATGGACAAATCGGAAAGTCATGTTTCCTATAAAAATCAACAAATAATGTAAAGAATGTGATTTTTTCAAATCATATAATAATAAATTCAACAATAATAATAATAAAATTGATGTTAAAAATGGTAAAATAAACTTAATTATATATGCATGCACATATTTAAATTAAAGTATTAAAGTCATTATGAATTCCATAAATAACTTACGAGCAATAGATTCCAACTCGATAATGGTGTTTTTCATCTCCTAATTCTACCTTCCAAGCTCTTTGTGGTATACCTCTTAATTCTGCTTCTTTTTCAAATGGAATATCTCTAAAGTTCAAATATACAAACTAATTAAATGTTGAATATATATATATATATATATATATATATATATGATTTTATGTAATTTTAAAATAAATATGTAAATTATGTGTGATTTTAAAATTTTGGATAGTAATTTTTTTATATGTTAGATTTTGTATTCAAGAAAAGAGTTTTTCAATAGTTTATCAAAAAAAAAATTGTATAAAAGAGATTGTAATAAATTTATTTAAATTTTATGTACATATGAAGGCTTCCTTTGGTATTATGAAAAAAAATTGAAACTATAGTTAAATATTCTATATTTTAAACGTCATAAATAGAAAATAAATAAACACGTGATTTTTTAGAATTATAAAAGTAAGATCTATGAACCATTTAAATACAAAGTATCAGAAGAAATTTATTAAAAATAATTTTTAAATTTTTAGAATATATAATTATGATTAGCATAATTTTGTAGAATTGATTGTAGGAAAATTAGTTTGGCTTTTTATTGTCTATTGATTGTGTACAAATATGATTTGGATCCTAAAAATATTAATGTTTAACATTAGGTTTGTTTGTAAATTCATTTGTTTTGAATTATATGGGCAATAAATTTAAAGCACATTGCATTGGCCAATTCATATATTAACTTAGAGACTTCACATCTTCAATTGATTTTTAAGTGTTTATGTGAACAAGCATTTAGAAATTGAAAAGGCACTAAAAAATAGTGTAATATAGAAATAAAAAGAAGTATAGAAATAGATAGACTTATAATAATCCAAATAAAAGGTTGTTCATTTCAATGATATTAAATACTTGTCAAGGTATTTAATATTATTTAAAATTATTTTATTTTATGATTTTAATATTCAAAACATTTAAATTAATTATTTGAGTATAATAGTTTGAAACTTACTTTGGTAAACAATCCACATGCCAACCTACAGGACATCGCCTACATTTTGCAAACTTTTTTTCAGTGTCAGTTGCATCTTCTAGTTTCTTGCAACTCTTACATGTATGTAAAGGACAAAGAAATGTTTCTACATTTTGTTGAATTGATTCTGCATATTGTTTTTGTTTTTCTTTGTCATTAAACATCCATTTTGCTATACACATTGGATGATAGAATTGCCCACAATGTGCAGAGTGGCAATTAAACACCTGAAAAAAGTATGAATTGTTGAAAAAAAGTTAGAAATATCATTCAAAATAATTAAATAGATGTATCACAATGATAAATATAAAATAATAAATCAAAAGCCTTTGAAAATTTCAAAACTTTCTTAATTTTTGATGGATTCAATTTGATTTATTTCTTTATAAAACATCACATTTTGAAATTATGATGTAGTGATATATAAACATTGATATTTGATAATTTTACATTTTGTTGTCATTATAATAAATGCACTTTCATATTTATGTTTTAAAATGAAATTATTTCAAATATAGTTATAGAAAACATATATTCATATTCTTTTTTAAAACTATAAAATATACAAGAATATTAAGTAAAAAAGTAAATACAACCTTTTGATTAGGACCAACAGACTTTCCCAATTGATGGCACAAAAAACATAATTGTTGATTTGTTTCACAATTTGGACATATCCATGTTTGAGCATTAACAATAATCTGCATAAATACAAGTTTGATAAAGTAAATTATTATTCAATACCAATTTTTTTTTTCAAAACTATGATTTTTCACCAATGATGTGATACTATGAAAAAATGACTGAAATTTAAAAATTCATCATTTGATTTAAAACCTGATATTGTTCTTTTGTAAAACCAAGCGTTTTACAATCATGATCTTTTTTGGCAGAAATACATCCATGAAAAGTTCGTAAACATGGACCGTCACAACTACATCATAAAATAAAATAAAATTAGCAATCACATTTGATTTGTACAGTTACATTTCAAAGATATAAATTAATTTGAATGGGTCATATTTTGCTCATTTAAAATGAACAAAATTTGATGTATTGAAATCAATTTATAAATATAAATAAATATAATTTGATCATCAATATAGAATAAGATTTCAATGAAATTCAAAATAAAATATAAATTTCCATTCTTATTATTTGTTTAAGTAATTATTTAATTTAAAGATACAAAGTTATAATAAAAAATATGCATCTTTTATTTTATTTTGATATTTTGATATTTTGATATTTCACAGAATTTGAAATATTGATATTTTAATAAGTTTTCAACTTTTAAAGATAAAATAAAGATAAAGTTGATAATTACAATAGCAAATCTCCTCCATCATCACATAGAGAACACCAAAAGTTTTCTCCAGCATGTAAATCTTCTTCTTCGAAATCGTCAAAATCGTCATGTTCATCAATATCATGAAAGTGGTCATGTTCATCAATATCATGAAAGTGGTCATGTTCATCAATAGCATGAAAGTGATCATGTTCATCAATACCATTAAAATCTTCATTTTCAATTTTCAAATTTTTGTTTTCTTCTTCAATTTTGATATCAACTTCATTTTCATTAGTGTCATTGTTACAATTTGAATTGTCTACATGAACATCCAATTTATTTTGAAGTGGATTTTTATCGATTTCAACCTCTTCAAGAGAAACTTGGTTTTCTTCATCGCATTCTTTTTTATTTGGAATATCATCTATGTTTACAGATTCTTTTTTTGGTTCATCAAGTGTCTTTTCATGTTCCTCAATTTTATCACATCTGGATTCATTTAAAAAGAACCTCATTTGAAAATTATATTTTAGCATCACATAATTATTAGATTTCAAAATATTCAATTGAGATTCATAATTTAGTAAAATAGTTAATATAAAAATAATATGTTATGAAAGTATCTTTTCTTGTTTAGTATTTTAACAAAAAAAATAAAAAATAAAAAATAAAAAATAAAAATCATTCTCAATATAAGATTGATAAATTTTTAAAATAAGAATCATCTTACAATATGTCGAAGATATCATTCAATTAATTATTTCATAATTATAATAATTTTGAAACTCACTCACGTTATAGTTAGATCATTGATAGAATCCATTGTTGCTTGTAAATTTTTTGTTGTTACCTACAATAAAGAAATCAAAATTTATTAACTTAGAAATTTCAATTCACAAAAGATATATTTTAATCCTTCAACTTCAATTTGAGAATTCATAAGAAGATTAATGTATTTTTTGTATAAATGAAACTAATTTTATTTGAATAAAAATCCATATATCTATCATTCATAGATAAAAACCCTAAAATTTAATAAAAAATAATGTTAGGTTAAAAAGAAATATTTACACATATAAAAATGAGTGTCTAGATTTCATTCAAAACAATTTATAAATGTTGACAACGGTCATTGTTGTGTAACAAAATTTAATTGCAATTATTTTGGTATTGAACTTTTTGAACTATTTAAGTTGATTTTAACATATTATATGTATTACAAAATAATACAAATACTAATTATTTAACTTAAAATCATTTACTAAATAACATATAGATCAATATTCTTAAATGAATGATTGATTTTCCAAATGATGTGACTAAAAACATTTATTTAAAGGCATAAAATAATTGTGATTACTTTTAAAATCAAATAATTCTCAAATAATTCGGAAATTTATCATTTTTGAATTCAAAAGTTGATTCAAAAAATGAGTTATCAATTGATAAAAAATATACAGACATTCAATTCATTTACAAGTATTTAGGACTTACAACAAATTTTTATGGCATTAGAGTTATATACATAATTTATTAAAAAAAACATTGAGTCTTAAATATTACAACATGCTTTGTACTTACAAAACAATTTATTGCAAAAATAATAATTCAATACAAGTCTTATTTCATTATGACTTTTTAAAATTCATTCAAAACCATTGATGAAGATTTTTTTATAAATAAAATGTATTAATGAAAAATACATACATAAATAAAGATATATCTATAGCATTAATTTTGCGAAACTTTCATTGTTACAATTTTTAAAAATCATCAAGAAAATTGTACGAACCTACAAAAAGCAAATTTTTCCTCTTGAAATGTCAATATTGCACAATCTATGAGGTTTATGCATTTTTCAATAATTGCCACCACCATTGTAACTCCACCAAAATTGAATACGTAAAGAAAAATCTACACTTTAAACATTAAATATAATATATTGAATAAAAGAAGCAAACCAAATAGTTAAATAACAACACAAATGCCACCTTCGCACATTGCGTAAACATGTAAGTTAGTTAGGTTTAAAATTGATTATCACCAAATTACAATATTTGGGTACAAAATAATTGACTTCAATGTGAACATTGAGAATACACCATTGATATGAAAGTTGTAATAACAACAACACAGGAAGGGAACAACATGAAAGTGAAAATTGACCTCTTGGGTACAAATATGAAGAATACTCATCCAATCTTCTTTACTAATACAATTTTGAAGGCCAAAATGCAAGTGATAATTTAGAATTCTACAACATTGTGACAATATGGTATTTAGCATGTAGAAGTGACATGGAAGAATATTTGGTATTGGAAAAGTAATTAAGGTAGTATATTTGAATATTTGTACACTTATGGGAATCTTTATCATCATGTTTATATGCAATTTCTTGTAGCATAACATAGTAGTGAATGTATAAAATGAATTTTAAATTGGTGTGGTTTTTTTATTAGAATTCATGACATTGTAGAACTTAATAATTACCATTGCCTACAATTAATCTTTTTACACACAAAGATTCTTATTTTTTCCACACACATATTTAAATATTTTTCCCTTCTCTTTAACCCTTTGACGTGGCAACGTCCATTTTATGGACGTTGGATGATTTCTGAGGCATCTCTTAACTACCTACATTGACATTTTTCATCCATCCAAAGTTCTCTCCATTCTTGTGCTAGTTGACTACCATTTGTACAATATGGATCTTCAAAATAAGATATTGTGATTTCTTTTTAAATAACAGAATTGGTCTATATCAAGTTTCATTATTAATTCAAAAAACGAGATCTTAAAAATGATTTTCCAAAACAAGGAGAATCACATAATAGAAATTATACCTACTCATAGTGCATATTATTCCAAATTCATTACATAAAAAATTAATTAAAATTTGTTAATTAAGGATTTTAAATTGAATTTCAAAAGAAATCCTTGAAAAATCAATTAATAAAAATTAATAAAAAAACATGATAAATCCAACTATACAAATGTGATCTACACATTGAAATTTACAATTTCTCTTTATATATCAACTCGATTTTTGTTATTCATTAAACATTTTATAACACATCTTTGAAATTGGTGCATTATTTGGACGTCAAAGGGTTAAGTCATTGATTGTTCCATCATTCTTTTTACTCTTTCTTTAAAGTTATGATTTCAAATGACAATTATTTTGGAAGAAGAATGGTGGTTCCAATTGGTTGATTTTTTTTATAAATGTGGTTTAGGGTCCTAGTTACTTTCACAATATTTTCTCCCTATGGCCCCAAAGATTTTTTTTAGGATTTTAGAAGCCATAAAGCACCAAAACTAATTGGCGTGCACCAAGCCTTAAGGAAAATTTGATGAAAAAATGGACAAAGATGCCTAATTGTTCTAAAAGTTTAAAATAATTTGGATGAAATAACAAGTTTTAAATGAAACTCATCAATATGTGGATGAGAAGATAGTTCTATCCAAAATATAGATGAATATTAAAATATTTGGCTACACCATTTTATGTTGCCACTTTAGAACTTCTCCAAAAACAAACAAAAAAATTCCCTATATGCAAAGGGGTCTAGCCAAATTGCTACAAAAATCCATTGGGAGAATCACCATATAAAAACATAATGAGAAAAATGCCATTTTGTGTAGCCACAAAGGCACTGACACGCGCCAGTTGAACGCAGGGCTAGGGCTTCGTGAGCCATACGTAGTGGATGAAAAGGCCAAGGTGTTGGATGAAAAGGATACGATGCATGAAGGGTTTTGTGAAAGACCAATATGTTGAATACAAAAGATAGGATGTATGAAAAATGAAAGATCCGTCGCCAAGTTTTTGAAAAAATAAAAATAAAAATAAGTGATAAAAAAGCCACCTCATTCACTTGCACGCCAACTTTGTAGCCTAAAGTTAAATGGCACTGGGTAAAAAAACCAAAAAAAATAAATAGAAAGCACCGGTAGGAAGGGAGTTGGGAACACGAGAACAGCGAAGGGGAACGAGTCCGGGAACAGTGAAGAGGATAACGTGCTCAGTTTCACAGGAAAGGGTAGCAGCTGCAGTTTTGAAGCTCTTCTTCGTCATCGTCATCGTCTTCGCCATCGCCATCGCCACTCAAGCTCGGGAGTGAATTGCAGTGTGAATTGCTGCGGAGCTTGGACCCAAGCTTTTCTCAACGCAGGCTTGGACCCGAGCTCTCTCACAATGGCAGCGATGGCGCAAGCTTCGTTCCTGGCCACACCCGCCAGCCTGGGCGCGGCCACCTCCATTGCCCGCAGCGGGGAGCAATCCGCCCGCAATCTGCAACGAGCTTCCATTTCGCTCCCCAAGAGGTCGTCGTCCCTGGTGGTGACGCGCGCCGCGGTGGCGGACATGGAGGATTTACTGACGAAGGTGAAGTCGCTCACCCTGGCGGACGCTAAGGTGTTCACGGACCGGTTATCCGAGGATCTCGGCATCTCGGCTCTCTCCTTCGGCGCCCCCGCGGCAGGGACAGCCGCCCCTGCCGCTGCCGCTGCCGCGGCCGTGGAGGAGAAGACCGAATTCGACTTGAGCCTCGACGCCGTCCCCGCCTCCTCCCGAATCGCCGTCATCAAGGCGGTCCGGACCCTGACCTCCTTAGGGTTGAAGGAAGCCAAAGATATGATTGATGCGTTGCCCAAGAAGGTCAAGGAGGGGGTTGCCAAGGAGGACGCTGAAGAGGCCAAGAAGGTCCTCGAGGCTGCCGGCGCCACCTGCAGCATCGCATAAGGTGGAATGTGTAACGTTTCGTAGGGTTCAAGAAATTATCGGGTTTAGTAGTAATTCTCCATTCTACATTTGTCACATACTTTGCAATGCGAAATGCAGGTCGAGTAGTAAGAGCGCTGGCTGTCTCTTTTTCTTTCAACGTCTTGGCTTCTGAAGTTCCAAGTCTTTTTGCTGCTCAGAAGGTCATCCCATTTGTCGAATTCAATTCATAAACAGTATTTTTTTCATACATCAGTGAATCTGTGTGGTGTTTGTTTCCAGTTTCTGTATTGATCTTTACATTCATCTGTGAATCTGTGGTGGTTGTTTTGTCATGATAACGTTTCTTAGGGTTCAAGAAAATCGGGTTTAGTACTACTTCCCCATTCTACATTTGTCACATTCTTTGCAATGCTAAATGCAGGTCGAGTAGAGCGCTGGCTGTCTGTTTTTCTTTCATTTCTGAAGCTCCATGTCCTTTTGCTGCTGTGGATAAGTCAATATTTTACAGCAGGTCACCCCATTTGTCGACTTCAATTTGCGCTGCTTATTCACAAACAGTGATTTTGTCATACATTAGTGAATCGGTGTGGTGGTTGTTTCAAGTTTTTGTGTTGATCTTTTTCATACATCAGTGAATGTGTGGTGGTTGTTTCCGGTTTCTGTGTTGATCTTTTTCATACATCAATGAATCTGTGTGGTGGTTGTTTCCAGTTTCTCTGTTGAGAGTTGATCTTTTGCAAGTGCCTCGCTGGGATTAGGGTTTATCCTTGGCATGGTTCATAGGCGAAAAACGACTCTTAGGTTTTACTACTTTCCCATGCTACACTGTCAAATTCTTTGCAATGCTAAATGCAGGTCAATTTTTTTTTCCAACGTCTTGCTTTCTGGATCTCCAAGCCCTTTTGCTGCTGTGGATGAGGTTTTGCTGTCAATATGAGACCCCATTTGCACTGCACATTCATAAAGAGTGAATTCTCATACCTCAGTGAATGTGTGAGTAATGTCTGTTTCCAGTTTCTTCACAATTGCATGTGTATTGTGAGTGTTCACTGTTAGGGCCACTTCACACTATGCCCAATTGCAAGAGCACCAAGGATTTCAGTGATTTGATTGGTGGAGAGCATGAATTCGGCCCTCCTGGTCTTCACACTAGAGGACAATGACCAAAGGTCATTTTGCTCAAAAGTGCCTACCATATTTTGGTGCCAAGGCGTTGGGTTAGGAGTTGGGTTAGTCGATAAAGAATTGGGCCGGACAAGAATGGAAATCCAATTCTTGGTTGAGTAGAGATTCATTTTTTCCAATAAAATATTTAGAATTTGACAGAAATATGGTCATAGTGTAACGACTACACCGATTATTGTCATTATTGTGAGACACACTAACTATTTATTCAAGGTTATAACTTTTTACAAAAAGAAAATATTTTACCAATGTTTAACCCTTAAAGGTCCAAAGAGCCCTTTCCGACCAGTATTATACACCAATATTCCATTGTATTTGGCATGGTTCCACACTCCTATGGGTTTAAGATCAAAAGTGAAGTTAAAATTCACGTTGACATGATTTTAATGAGCTATTGGGGACTCAATTTGGAACTTTCTATCTACAACAAATGTCAAATATACGCCAACGTATCTACTATCCCCATCAACCCTTTAAGGGTTAAAGATATTGGTACTACTGATGTAGTAGAATGTCCATAAATATATTTTGTAAAAATGTTCACCTTATGTAAAAAGGTGTAGCCGTTTCAAGATAATTAGTGTGTCTCGTAGTAATAGCAATAATCAATGTAGTGGACTTGTTTCTTGGGCCTTCACACCATGATTAGCCAAAGTCCATATTTGTTGATTTCAATTAACTTCTATATTGTTCTTGAACTAATTTTAGGCGGAGTTACAAGGTACGCTCAACCAAACAACCATAGTATGAACCTTAGTGTCATCACTGACTTGTTTGTTTCCATGTTTTTATCCAAATGAAGGGATTTTAAGATTTAAACATGTGATTTTTATACCATGTGTTTGTACCTACGATTTGTGTTTGTAATTGTGTGCAACTATGTCTTTGCAATGGACGTTTCAAATTTAACTTAGCTTTTCGATGTCAAACAATTAAAAAATATAGATTTTTGGATAAATGTCATGGGAAATTGATATACATTTAGAACAAATCTATGAATGGGGGGCTAGCGTCTATGAACTAAAAGTATCATTATCACATGTTATTGCATGTATCATGTGTAATAATTATACTATCTTGATGCATTTTTCATGTATAACAACACAAATGTTTTTATTGATGTAATTTGTGTAAAAAAAATACAAATCCTTCTATTCTACTACATTCGAAATGTCAACATGTGCATCTTCATGAAAGATGTCTCTTAGACAAAATTCTAATGCAAATTGTACATAACTATAGTAGATCTGTGTTTTGAATATTTTAATGTAAATTCTTGATTTTTCTCAATTTGCAAATGGATTCTTCATTCTTATGTATACATTGAAAATGTGTTTTGTTTGGTTTACAGTCTTCCATTGTTGAAGTTTCATGTACAAGAAGTTAGATATAAAGCAATATCCTAAACAATATAAAAACACGTGTGTACATTTAGAAATTGAATAGAAGATTGAGTATGCAAAAATTATGGAAGGAAATCATGTTGTATCCACTTTGAAGTGTAGATTAACATTCAAAGAAGTTGCTACGTGCATTCCACATGCAATAGCAAACAAGCGACAAGTTGCATTCTAATGACAAATACTAAACCCAATACATGATTTTGCTTGTCACTAGATTATTGATGTAGCAAACAAAAACTAGTCTTAATGGTTTTACATATAAGCCTAAACTAACAATAACAATGCCTCCCTTTTGAGAGTAAATTGAGAAAAAAGGAAATAAAAAGAAAATTATGGATCCAATTCAAAGAAAATTACAATCCAAAGAATTAAAAAATGTATCTCAATTCATAAGTTTATTACTACACTACATGGGCTATTTAGTGTCCAAGGCACTTTCTCAACACGGGGCACCATTGGACTTTTTGGAGATGTAGTGTCCCTATTAAGAAAAAATTACTGTAAAATTTTAAATGATAAAACTTCAAGTAAACATTTTGGATGTAGTGTTCCGATGACAAATGGAAACTCTATAATAACATGGCATGCCACCTCTTGTCAATCTCATCACTTGGAAGGAACATGGCACTCAATGAAATTGAGAAAAACTCCTATGTATCGTAGGGACACTATTTCTCCTCACCCTGTGATAAAAGACATCAATTCTCACTGGACACTAAATAGCCCATTTAGTGTACTCAAATTAATTATCTGTTTTTGCCATGCAACATAGGTCTTTTCATAGACCTCACTCAATGAAATGATAACGGGAGAGTTAAAAACCTTTTGTGACAAGTTGACAAGAGTCGTTATTTATCAAAGGTGACACTAGTAGTAATTTGATGAAAGTGACAAACACCGGGAGGCCTTGATAAAAACAGGTAATTGAGGTTTCACCTACTACGGTACCACATTCAAGCAAGACGTCACAGCTATTTCCATACAAGCTTTTCTATACAAGAAAGTTAAATTAAATGGAAAAAATAAATTCCAGCATTGGCCAACGACAGCTCCCTTTGGAAAACATTACTGTATGTAATTAATTGCTGACGTTCACAGTTTGATAGTGTCCAGCACTTTGAAGGTGGGGGCAATGTCGACAGGCACCTGCACATCCTCCAAGGCATCAAAGGCCCGTTGCAGTTGCAGCGTTATAGCTGCATATTTCTCCAGCAAAGCTTCAGCCCCTGCTTTGTCTCCTTTGGCCTCTATAGTTAATATCACCCTACTCAACTCTTCCACGCTTTGCCTCACCTGCACAGTGCCCCAGCAGCGGCTGTCAACACACAAGCATCTTCCTGCAGGCTCAATCAACCGTTTGTATATGAGTCGGATTATGTACCTTTGTATAGTCAACGGAGAAAGTGCCATCTGGATGATAAGAAAATCCACCCTTCTCCAGGATGAAGTTGAACTGCAGCGCTTGTCCTTTCCTGTTATTGACGACAATGATCACAACTCTATCATTAGTATAATAACTTCAAGACTCTTCAGTGCAAATTAAACAGCCTACAGGAGAACCACTGTGGGGCATTCCCTCCAATATAAAGGGATATAAGTGGTCCCTTTATTGGCGGTTTTGCCAATAAAAGAAAAGATGGAGGCAACACATAGGAGAGTGTGGCCTTAGAAACTCATAATCTGACTCCCCCTAATGACGAAAAAGAACTCATAAGGTAAAAATACCTAAAACCGTACTTTAAGCAATTCAGCATACTTGGGGGCACTTTTTCCAAGATAAAATATTTTCGTAGTATTATTTAGCGATTGAAAATGATGATTTCACAAGAAGAAAAAATAGAATGTGTGGATAAGCCATGTAACTGTTATGCATTTTCAAAGTGGAAGTTGCCTAGACCACTCAAATCATCCCATAGACTTGTCATAAAACCAAACTCTATAAAATTCAAATCCAGTCAATGCGAGAAAAAATTGTCAACAGTTCGGTTAGCAGTCTCTGGTGCAGTTTGATCATACCCATGAGCCTCTTCCAGTCCGAAACGAATGGATCGGAAGCAACCAGCTAGAAATGAAACGTACATCGTGTCCTCCAAACTTTTTGGTAGCAAACCCTGCAACACCATGCACACTCTGTGAGTGGCAAATTGCATGATTATGTTAAGGCATGGCCTCCTCACCACTTTTCAAGATAATCCTTCACAAACATTATACACATGTCAACAGACAGAATGTATAATTATGCTGTGATAACACAAGGCATCTCAATTCTTTCTATGGTTGTAAAAGGCCAGACTGTACCTTGTCAACCAGGAAGTGCAAAGCCCAGAGTCCAACAATGTCTGCCTTTGATTCTTCAATCGCTGAGTAAACCTCCTGCAACTCCTGTTAACGCAGGTCCACAAGTACTCTTAATTAGTTGCAGATACTCAGGGGGGAGTCGTCTTACACCAAGGGCTCTCCATCCGGTGGGCACTGATTCATTGGCGGGACGAAATTCAAGCTGGCCTCAAAAGAGGACCAGAGTTTCTATCTATCTTCCAGATACTCTAGAATGTCAGCTGGACCAGGTGGTAAGCACTCAATGTATTGGTCTGCAAAGATGTACACGAAGGAAGGCTCACCAGGCGAACTGTCGATTCTCGACCATCGGGTGTCACAATGTTATGCGGACCAATCCCATGGCAACACTCGTGGCAAATTGTATGTGTGAAAAAGGAATCGAAGTCGACAGCACTTCTTTGCGATGCCTCCACACAAACAGTTGCAATTGGAAGTAATATGTAGTCAAACCTGCGGTACAAGAACAGAATGACCCATTCAGACCTGCCTTAGAAAACATAAACTTAAGACTGAATTCTATCAGTTGAAATTTAGGCTTAATCCAGGCTTTTCATCAGAATATTCTGACTATGTTCACTTCACATCAACATAGAAAGAGATAGAGCAGGTCAAGTCTTCTACTTGGCTTGGGAAATGTTTTTGAGCATGACCATAGCGCTTCCCCGCTCCTTCACAATCCTATCATCGTTAGGCAGGTTGAAAGCCACTGTTTGTGGCCCCTTCACATCCTGCAAACCACATGAAATGCTAATTTCAGTGCCCAATAGATTACCACAACGACCAACCAAATTTTACAAGGCATGGGTGCACGCCTCAGTACAGTACCCTACAATAAGAATCCGTTCATTCCCAAAATGATGCAGAAACTTGACAGAAAGAAGAATTTCGAAATGACACTGTTTACTCAAAAATCCTTCAATTCAGGAATCGTAAAGTGTATTGGATAGATAATAGAGTCTATTTTCATGGAATTTTGCAAGATGAAAGAACATATTTTCATAGGAATAGAGCTTTTTAGAGTACAATATCTACCACCTAGTGCTACCACCACGGGCATTGATTACAGCCTCCATATGAAATAGCATACTAGCAATGAGCACATCTAAAGTCTCCAAGAGAGATGTCAAAATTCATACCCCGCTGTTGTAAACCAGTTGAATGACACGGATGGGAGAAGCGGTGACGCCCTTAGACTTGTATTCGTCTGCCATTGGCAGATTATCTTCCAGTTCCTGCCATACCACCATTTCCTGAGCAACTACTCCTTCCACATTCCCTTGGTTCACGTTATTTATTTCAATCCAGAAGATCAGGTTTATTATATTTTTATACCTATTCAAATATTCTGCAAACTGAAATGGCTTCAACTAAAGAATGTACTACTCTCGAAATTTAGAAGGAAAAAAGAAGAAAAAAAAAAAACATGGCAGTAACAGTATTGCTCGCACCTGAAGATGATCAGAGAATAGCTTCAACTGACTAGTGGCTTCATCATCCCGGACGCCAATGAAGGCCTCAAATGTTGCCTATATAAAAGAAAGGCAATGATTATTGAGGCATCACTAAACACAAACAAACATCACATCCAATGCAAATGTTTGGAAAATAAAGTGCTACATCGGTATGACAACGTTGAGAAACATGACTGAACAAATTTAGTACACAGAATCCGTTTTGAAATACCTTGTAGCCAAATAGTCCATCTTCATACGTCTCGTATGGGCCAATAGTCACATCTATCGGAGAATCCTAAAGATAACAGAACAAAAGACATTGTGCTAGTCAAAATCAGTTCCTGGAACCCTGGAAAGTTTGCAAGGAAACAAATAAAATCAGATTAAAAGTCTCTCAAGCTGTAAATAAATTAGAAACACCAACTGGACTTAAATTTTCCCAATTTTGTGGAACACACGCCTACTCATCGATTTCACCATAAGCACAGATATCAATGAACTATCTTCCTGAATGCTGGTAAAAGCAGACGTACAAGCTCCATCCAAGCAATATCAGAGTCGTAGTAGTCATTTGATAAGAATGCATCTGCTTTGGCTTTGAGGAGTCGCTTCAAACTGCAATATTCGATTATATTACCAAAGAACAGAAGTCAGAAGTAATACACACCACCCAAAAACGAACATTTTATCTAGTAATTTGATTACACATTCAACACAATTAAATTACTTAGCCAGATTCTACTTTTTCTAACCCTTCTTAACCTGTGTCTACTATTATATGCTAGATACTTAAAAATATGACTAAGTGAGACATCCGCAAAAGAAAAGGTAAGTTGAAAACTGATTTGCCTTGGGGTCTCCGCAGAGTCTCCTGCTTTGTGCAAGAGATTTGAGGCCTCCTTTAGAATTGACGCGTATTCCTTAGAATAAGGTACAACCTTGAGATCATGAACCTTGGCGCCATCTTCATCGTGAATATCACCTGATCTGCGAATGACTGTGAAGAATGAAGTCGCATCAGCCTGTTGATCCTTACTAAGAACTCCTTTCCACGTTTGGAATTCCTGGAAAAAAAATCAGTAAATGTCAACAGACGATGCTGAAAATACTCTGTGCTCTCTCAGACTCGTTATTTGGAGACCATAGAGCCTGTGAAAACCTGAAAGAATGGCTAAACTTTACTGCACTTGCAAGAAAGAAAGGGAAGAAATGAGACAAAGTTAAGAAAATGCCAGCCCCTTCTACCTTTTTGTCCATATCTACTGGATAGAAGTTGGCACCAGGCTGCTTATCAACAGGAAAGGCTGCCCTATACTGAACTTTGCCACCCCAAGTAACGGTCTTTTCAACTGCACCCTCTGCTACTTGAATTGCTGAATCTGCAGTAGTAAGAAATGCGTCGTTCTCATCCAGAATTGACCTGCACAGGTGCTTGCACTCTTAATTATCTCCATTAACAGGGACTACATTAGAGGCACAAATAATTCATCTTTGCAGGCTTAGTCACCAACGAAGCACACAATAAACTAATTAATAAATGCTTCGCTAACCAGATTCACGAAACATCGCTTAAGTCACGAGGGAGGAAAATTTCCCAAGTAGAATTTTCATACGTGCAATGTCGAAACAGAAAGGTCTCGATGTAGCAATGATAATTTTTTAACATAAAAAAGAAAACGAAATCTTATGTCTAGCATCCTGAAATTCTCAAATCACATACCACGGGCTCTTATTGATCAGATAATAGGCAAACTTCAGCCTATCCAGCTCTGACTTTCCAGCTGCACTCTGGAGCGATTCTTTTAAAGCAGGATTGGTTGCCCACTCCTGCACCAATCAGGTCCTGGTTAGAAGACTTCCGTAAATCTTGCAGAGAACATTTAAGAAACTATTTTTGATTAAGCTTCAAAGCATGAAGAGAACCTGCTCGAGAAAGATGTGGTCCAGCAGTTTTGCAGCACGTATGGTGTCTGATAAGGCGAGAAAATCTCCCTTACTGAGACCTGCAATCTGATCCATGGTAAAGTCAAGTCTCAGCTCCCACAAAGTTTGTCAAAAGCCTATGTCGTGTAGATTATAGTCTGGGAAAACTCAAAAATTGATCACATCAAGAACATCCTTGATACTGGGCCAACGGCATTCCACTTTTATATATGATCGTCCACATTATAACCCCATTCAAAATAATGCATGCAAGAAAATTATGACAAACACGCTACTCTTATGTCTTAGATATCCTCTTACTTGAGGATATAAGTTATTCAGATTAACAAAAAATTCAACATAGTTTCTCAAATCAGTAATCAAAAGAACTTAAAGGAAATTCTGGACAAACCTCTCCATGAATATCAACAGGAACATATCGGAAAAGCTTCTTCTGTAACTCTTCAACTCTGGCGCTTGTATCAGCTGTGTACCTGCAATTCACGATATTTGTCCAGACGGAACCGAATTAACAACTCAAGATTCCGTTTCTTTCCGTGACTCTGAGGATGTGATGGGCTTTGGCTCTCAGGTCCGGAGTATGTTCTGTTTCTTTTTTTCTCTTTCAAGAAAAAGGCATTCATTCGCCCCGTCTGTTTCAACGAAAACAGAAATAGACACGGAAGTGATTAAAACGATCTTCCATGATCTCACCTACTTCGCAAAGCTGAAAACAATGGACTGTAACCTCCATCCACATCAGCTGGTACATAGGCAGGATCTTCCTTCCTCAAATCCTCTTCATAATCTTGCCACTTCATGTACTTAACTGCTGATACCTCCGATTCCTGCATGTCGGCAGCATGTTTGGCTTGTGTTGGTATCAAAAGTCTAGTGGGTCCAGGTGGATTTATGATCTTAGTGATCATGTCATAGTAAGTCTAGAAACGGTCATTGCATTAGCTAAAATGACTTATAATGTTCAATCAGACATGTATGATCTTTCACTTGGCTGCAAATATCCTGAATCAATAATCTCGTTTCTCAGGCCAAACCGAAAACAGATTATGAATTACAAAGAACGAACCTGAAGGGTAAAAGCATCTAAAGGGATAGGGTCCACCAGCGTCACAAGGTACACATCATTGTACTCGTTGTTTATGTACTTGCCACCGTTGATCACACTGTTCCCCAAAACAACATAATAGATTTAATTGAATTCCAAACATGCACACAAGAAAAACTGCTGAAGATTATCAATGTACCTCGTAAAATGCACAGCCTAGAAGTTGTAAAAAGGATTATTCCCACTCACCACTCTTGCAGATAAACGAAAAGGAACTCGAACGCATCTGCCGGTAAGGTGATACCTAGCTCCTCCTGAAGCTCCCTCCTGTCACCAGTTCCACAACCACTATTAACCCCTAAGCGTCTAAAACGCCCAATATGGCCATCTGCATCACTGAACTTTGCAACGCTGGCATTTTCTCATTTTACCTCGGGTTTCTGATTGCAATACATCATTTTAAAGCTCTTGTTATATACTGCAAGATCAATAGTGTCAATTGTGTCAAACTGAACTCATTCTCACACAAACAGATGATTTGCAGCAGGGGGTCCAATTTTCCTACTCTACAGAAAATACAAAATGGACGCTTAGGAAAGAAGCCGAGTTCCACAATTTCCAATTATGATTCAAATTTTCAAATTTTTTCAGCTCACGAAAATTCATAACGAAATTATTCCAAAAGGATGATCACCTGGCAGTGAGGAGGGAAGTGTCTCCCGCCGAGATGTGGCCAGCACTGGAGATGTCCCACAACCCTGGCCACGAATCCTTGCAATCCGCCCGCTTCTGCAGCAGCAGCTCCTGGGTGCTCTCCACAAAGAGCCACACGTGCACTGCTCGATACAAAACCACTGAATATGAGCACGATATAGAGAGCCCTCAATACGTCCCTCTATAACTAAGTTTAAGAAGATACTTTATCCTAGATTGATGGACAATAATGATTACCCATGAATAGTGATTGTGATTGGTTTACTAGAAAGAATCTCCATTTCCCTGAAATTTTGCCCTAGTTTCCTTGTGTCCTCCAACATCATGACGACAACAACATAAACCTTCCCTCCACACCCTAAAAGAGAAACCCTAAATAGAACTCTCGTAAGAATCCATCCAATTCTCCCATTCTTAATTTCAGAATTTCAATTCGGCCTCAAATCACAAACGCATCTCTACAAATTCAGAGCACAAAACTCGGAGAAACCCTAAATGAAAACTCTGGTCCAAATCTCTCTCTCTCAATCTTAAATTCAGAATCCAAATCACAACATTCCACCACCTCATCAAACCACAAACCCTAAATGAGGATCCATCCGATCACCTCTTTTTCTTTTCCTTTTTCCCTCGCATTCTTACTTTCCAAATTCAAATCACAAACAATACAATTCATCACAATTTACCTGCTCGGTGGAAATCGCCATGCGCGTGCACCAAATGCCTAATAAATTCTCACACGTATCGAATAATCAGAATCGATTCATGGAAAAAAGAATGGAATTTTATTTCATTTTAATTTTTAGAAGAGAAGGCAGGGGGAGACTGAGATGGAATTCACCGACCGTTTCTTGACTTGGCCGGTGCGATGGCCCGTGGGAGTGAGAACGTCCAAGCACTCCCCGAGCGCGAACTCTTCCTCAAACCCCTCCATCGATCGCTGCCGAGATCACGATCAGAAAATTAAAGGATTGATACCACAAAAAAGCCGAAGCTGGAAGAAATTAATGCAACGACGAAATCAACAACAACGTGAACAGAAGAAGAATAACGTGGATCTGATGACGGAGCCTTTGGTAGCAAACATGGACAACAGGGCTCCGGAAACAATGCACTAACAGCTCGTAACAGTGTTGTTATGGGACATCGCTGCCCAGCTTTTCTTTTACTTTTTGGTTTACTTTTTACTTTTTTGAGGGCTCTGTAGAGATTACCAGCTTTTCTTTTTCTTTTTTTCTTTTTTTTTTAAATTTTTTTATTTTTTATTTTTATTTTTTAGTGTCAGATTGCACCAATAAAAAATAATTTGCCTACAAAGGACCAAACCTCAATATTAGATCGCCTAAATAGCTTCAAATTCTTATAAAATATTGGATGAAATTTTCAGATTCAAATAAAAATAACATTATTAAAATGTGGATGAAAAGTGTTTTCTATCCAAAACATGGATGAATGTAGAAACATGTGGTTCTTCCATATTATAATTTTTCGCGAGTTTAGCACTCTCTGAAAATGAAAACAAGACATAGGACCCCAGAGTATTTCCGACACAATTGCCTTCATACTGTCACTTGAAATGTAAGATTTGGGAAAAAAATCACGTGCAATTATTTCAAATAGGTTGCTAATTGCATTCTTGAACCTGGGAAGTAGTGAAAAAGAAACTGGTTATTTTTCTGCACAATCTTATCTAATTTTGGGAGTGGCTATCTTTATACTAAAAAAATGGGCAAAAAAGTGGATGAAATCTCCACCCTTATTTGAGAAAATACTAAAATCGTCACTATATGGATGAAATTCCTTATAATAGATAATTTATAGATGAACGTGTAGATGTGGATGATTCTATCCATGCTTTTGCTTATGGAAGCAATTTGAGACGAAATTAAACAAGTTAAATTATTTCCAATTCGTTTAAATTAGTATGTGTGAACATAGGTAATTATTTTCAGTGGATGCTTTCACTTGGAAGATTAGGAATTGGGTAGTATTGTTTCTCAAGGAAGTGATAACATCAGCGTTGAAGCAGGCCAGGTACATTGATCTCAAACTTGTATATATGTATATAATTTTTATTTTTTGTATTTATAGTATTTATTCTAAAACATTGAAAATATGTATAGAGTTGAAACGTTGTAGACTATGTGATTTCTACCTAACGTCTAAATTTTTTTGGACGAAGTAGAATTTTTGCAATGTCTTCTTGCAGGTCGCTAGAGTTTCTTATACCATTCGTTCAGCTGTAGAATCTTTCATTTCTTGGATTAAAACTTGTGCGTGTTCAAATGATAAACACATAATTCGCTATATACGCACTTGGCCATATAATCATGCACTTGGCCCCAAGGCGCATTAAAAAATTTGTCTAAAAATTCTTTAAAAAACAGAGATTTTTGTCTTTCTACAATCCCTTACATTGTAAATAAACAATTCATTTGTTTATTTTTTATTCTTGTCTTTATCTTTTCTTTTATCTTTTCGTTTATCTCGTTTTCTTTCTTGTCTTCTTTCTTGTCTTCATGTTGTCTTTTGCTTTTATTTTATTTTTTCTTCAATTTTTTTTCCTTCCATTTTGGCTCTTCTTGTGCAACCGTAGATCCCACACTCGCACCAAGGTTTTTTTGTGTTTTTATTTTTCCGCCGTTGTTTAGGGTTTAGTTGGCAGCTATACCCACCCTGAGTTTTTTTTAAATTTTGATTTTAATTTTGATTGTAATTTTAACTTCTTCTTTTTTTGTAATGTTCAGTGGCACGAATGGCAAACTAAACCCTAACAAAGAAGGAAAAAAAAAAAAAAAAAAAACCTTGATGCGAGTGTGGGATCTGTGGCTGCACAAGAAGAGTCAAAAATGAAAAGAAAAGAATGAAGAAAAATAGAAGAATAACAAAAGACAAGAGGAAAACAAGAAAGAAAACAAGAAAGAATAGCTAAGCTTTAAATTGATGATAGTTCTCTAGGAATTACTAGCCTTAACATTTTTCTTGCTTGTGACTTACTGCCTTGGTTAATGTGTTTTCTATTGCACTATAGTCAATGTTGTAAATATCAAATAGTACTTTGTAATTTTCCGGGGCATGGATCAACTCCAATTTATTAGAGAATATTCTTTTTCCACCCACTCTGTTATGAATTGTTGGACTTGCCTGGGGTTTTGAAAACCTGGAGGATTTTCAAAAAAATTGTATCCAAAAAAATCTAATGAAATGTGTTGCTTCTCTGTTGCATAACAGTTCTTTGATGCATCTAATATTCATTTGTCTAAAACCCATGCATTTCTTTCAATTTTGAAAAGATGGCTAAGTAATGTTTTTATTGAGACGGAGCCATTTGGATTTAAGACATGCAATGTGAACTCTAAATGAGATGTTTAAATAAAAAGAATTGCAAAATTAATACACTCAACAATATAATAGTCGAAAGGAGATAATGGAAAATAGTAAGTGAGAATAAAGGAAAGAAGGAAGAAAATATATTTGAATATGATAGAAGTTGGTGTATATATACCCGAGATGGTGTAGATAGAGTAAAAGTGAATTGTTATTGACATGAAGTGTTACTAAAGTACAACTGAAGTGTTATTAAACATAAGGGTGTGAAGAAGCTACATAGACACATCATTCCACACTCTTTCAATGACTTGGACCAATTCTACTTTGTTTCTTGGCCTAAAATCTCTTTGGCCATGTGTTTAGTGTGAACAAATGTTAGTGCATGGAGTCCTTTGTATTGCAAAAGAAAACACATGTTGAATTGTCAACTCTAAGAAAATTTCATGAGTTGTTTGATATTTTTGAGAAAGTAGACTCAATGACCTATCCACCGCACTTTACAGCTCTTGATATGGATTAATTTTGAGCAAAATATGACATTTTCAAATTGCTCCAATTCCACCAACTCTCGGGCAAGGTTGACCTATCTTTACTGGCCCCTACTGTACTATCCTAATAGATCATATATTATATTATACTCCTAGTGGTCCCATAGTCAATCGTCAAGATTGGCAAATATTAATTATAAAAGAAAAGCCCAAAAATTTAGGAATTCTAATAAATTCTAATAAATTTTTTTCAAATAAATTCTATTTTTTATGGTGAAAAAAAGAGTCTTACATTTGTTTCGTTAAAAGTGCACGTGCCATATAAAAAGTGCACATGCTGAAATTTTGTATGTTTGAAGACAATATAGTCATATTTTACCCATAAAGTGCCAAAATTGAATGTACATTACATAAAAAAATGTAGTGCGAATTTTAGAGGGAGGTAGGTATGTTCCCACCATTATGCACCTATGTTTCCATGATTGCACACCAAAATCTATTAGGAATAATAGGAACCGACAATGAAACTTTGATGTTCCTATGGTTGTTCACCAATGAAAATATATAATGAGCAATAATAGGATCAATAAAATAAAACAAATTTTTGATCTATGTAAAAAAGGGACAATGCCATACTCACATGCACTTGTAAAAGTAACACTTTGAACAAGCAATTCTCTGTTGTTGCACTTGGCCATATAATCATGCACTTGGCTTTCGGGCGCATTAAAAATTCAGTCAGGTAGAAATTTCATGAAAATTTTGGCCAAATTTTTTTCCCCACAACTTTGGTTGCAAAAAGGTTATATTGCAAATTCTTGGAAATTTCTGAGTTTCTTTCTTTTGGAAAAACATTACTTACATTTAGGATATTTCATAATTTGATTCTATATGCACCAACTCTATCTCGTGAGATTAATTCTGGAACAGTTCATAAGCAAATGAAGATCCGTTTTTTTAGGGGAAGTGATAAAGAACTGTTGATGGGCAGCAATTGCAACATGCAACTCCCAACTGGCCAGGCCCAACCAAACTCCTTACTTCTTTATTTACTTATTATTATTATTTTATTTTTTTTTGTTGTTGTTGTTATTGTTGTTATTATTATTATTATTAATTTCGTTCGCTCTAGGAGATGGAGATGCGCGGCTACAATGTCAAGGCCTTATTTTGGGCCATCAGAGAAGGTGAGCAGGCGCACCCTCCACCTCTTGAGCAAAAAAAACAATTATATATATATATTCGTTCGCTCTAGGAGGTGGAGGATGCGCGGCAAGAAGGTCTAGGCCAATGCCATGGCCATACCAGAGCTTTGGCCCCGGGTTTGGCCGAGGCTGTCCAAGAGGATGCGGAGCTGTGCACCCTTCACCCTCTAAAGCGAACAAAAAAAAATTAAAGGAAAATAAATAAAGGAAAAAAATGAATAAACAAAGAAGTAAGGGACTTTGTTGGGCCTGGCTAGTTGGGAGTTGCATGTTTGGGAGTTGCGTGTTGCGATTGTTGCCCAACAACACTTCTCCCTAACTTCCCCAAAAAAATTGATTCTTCATTTGCCTATGAATTGTTCGAAAATCGATTTCACGAGAAAGATTTGTTGCATAAAGAATAAAATTATATAATATCCTAAATGCAAGTAACGGAATTTTCAAAAGAAAGAAAACTCGACAATTTCCAAGAATTTGCAATATATTGTACTTCTTTCTCTAAAGGCTTTTTCCATAAAAATGACTTAATTCAAAAAAAAATTATGAAAAATTTGAAAAATATTCATGTTTTATTGCAATAGACATCACATTTCAACAAAGACAAAAACCGTTGTTTTATCATTATTTTTTAAGAAATTGTTTTAGCTCAATTAGGTCCCAAAATGATTGCACTTGGCCAAGTGAAAAAATAGGGAATCGCGTGTTTTTGTTGAATAAAAGTAGAAGTTAACTTGATTTTTGAGATTGTAGCAAAAAAATAATTAAAGAAAACCTATTTGTTTATGTAATTTAGAGACATTGTAGGGACAAACACAAATATTTTCCAAAATTGAAAAGAACTAGCAATTGTCTCTAGCCACTATTTTGAAATGAATCGTTCACATGCTATCAATGCGTTGGTTCATACAATTGTTTTAGGGGTCCCAATCAAGGTTTTTTTTAAATATTTTGGACAAAGATAGGGCGGCAACATAAAATACTGTGATGAAGCTAAATATTTATTTATTCATTCATTCATATTTTAAATGTAAAATCCATTTTTCATCCATGATATCTAAATATCTGAATATCTATGATATTCCTATTGTTTCATACGAAAAAAAAATTAGTTAATCATACATTAAATAGAATAAAGACTGTACATTTTGATTTCATTTCTATTTAAGGTGTGATTTATTAATTTGTAGTCCTACAAACCAATAAAAATACCATAAACTACTGTACCTATTGATAAACACCATTTATTAAGGTTTGAATCTCATAATGGACACTGCTTACTTGAGCAACTATTCAATGAAAAATTTCTTATGGTGGTCCCAAGGCACACAATGTAATAAGAAAAAAATTCATTTACTTTGTATTATATTATTTTTGCATAAGATGAAATTAAGCATGACACTAAATAGAATAAAGCATGTACACCAAACATTGCAAATAAGAATATTCTGTACCTATAAATAGCATCACATCAATATTGATGCCAAAACGTCACTAAACAACATACTTTTACTAAAATCGATTTAAAATGTTGCAATATTGAGTGTTATCAATTCTTTAAAGTAGGTGTTTGATCTCTTGATTCATCATGATTCTAGGGGCTTTGCACTGTGCGTGTGTGTTCGTATGTACGTGAAAGTAGAAGCCAAAAGAAATAGAAATAAAAGTAAAATAAAATAATTGCCACATTGTTGATGTTGGTATCATCCATCCGAAAGAGATTCTCCACCAAACACACTTTCTTGAACATTGTTCATAAAAATATAGTAGTTGCCGTCTTGTCCTTGACGGTCCCATCTATCCATGAGAGGCTCTATACCAAACATCCTAGAGAGGCCTGATCTCTGGCTTGATATCTGGCTCCACCCAAGTGGATTGCATGGAGAAAAAACAAACCCGACTTTGGATCCGGAGCTCAAGTCCCTCCTTTTTTCCCTTCTCCTCGATTATAGGATTTATAGGCTCATTCTTCTTGCCAAATACCCGACTTACAAAAATAAACTCAAATTATCCTCCACTTGTCTTCATGTTTCACCTCATACAAGATTTCTCTTATATATTGGTTTGTTTCCACATGTGGTCTTTTGGCACTCTACTTAAGCAAGATTAGAACTTGCATTATCTCTCTTTCTCTTTGGAATTCTCTCCTGGACCATAGATATGAATTTGCTCTCTCAAGGTTGCAACCTTCCTTGTGAGCTTTTGTTATTTACAGTTGTAAGCTTTCACTTTTGTTGTTATGATTTTTTGAAGTTGCATCATACTACCACAAGTTTTGAGGTTTTTAGGATTTAGATGAAAACATTCCCATTTTTATGATCCTTTTAACCCCTAAAGGACCATGTTCATTCTTAATATTTTATGACTTTCTCGTGATGCTTTCAAGAATATAGTTGTATCTCATAATTGGTGTTCATGTAGAAAACTTCACCGTTGAAGCTCAAAGAGAACTTAGTCGTGCAATTGTATATCAATTTTCAAAAATTATCTACCGTATATATTACATGATTATAATGTTAGATCATGAGTTTTTTTTTTTTTTTTTTTTTTTTTTTTTTTTTTTTTTGAGCAAAATCAACAGGTCATTCACTGCAAACATTCTCATAAATTCTAGAACCATGATTAGCGTTTGAAATTTGAGGAGCATACAATGATGTATTGTATTTAGGTGCTCACAAATAACGGTGTTCTAAAACTAAATACAACAACAATGTTTGATTCTAAAAGATTTATGTTTGGGTGAAGTAATTTGTTGGTGACTTGTTGAACCAATGTTTGTGATCGTTATTAATTGTTACATTGCATAAAATGTCTAAAGATTTTTTTTAAATGGAATATTTCAAAATAATATAAAATATGTATAAAGATTCCAAAGATTCTAAAAATATTCCATTTTAAATATATTTAAATACCTTCCGTAATTATTATATAGTGTTAATGATGCAATAATAGCAAATGTTTTACATATTGTACGCCTTTTTTTGACAAATAGTACGCCCTAGTGTGAAAACATTCTCCAGGTCATCAACCTTCCTAACTACTATGTCCCAATTTCACTTGCGTTGATGTTTTAGTTTTTTCCCAATGGATCGATCAACGTAATTGCAAGATTTGAAGGATTTTTGTGTTCTCGTGACAAACATGTACAATTCTCTAGTTAACATCGAGTCAAAATTATGGAATCCAAATAAGATACTAAAGTAACGAAATTATTCTTGGACACAATGCATCCATTTGGTCCTTTAGGGTTTAAGGGTCACTTTTCTTCCCATATTATAAAATAAGCCCACAGTGCTAACACTGAGCAATATTGTGATAGCTCTAGTTTGGTAATTTTTAATTTATGAAAGTTCAACTAGTGTTTTCACAATGCTCTAATTCTCAATGCTTTTTCATTTTATTATTTTTAATACCTAATGCAAAAAAGAGCTTATCGTTCTTTGTGATCAATTCCAAATCATTTATAAAGTTCTTTTTACTGAGAGAGGGTTTGTTTCTTAAATTTGAGGATAAATTTGAATCATGTAAGTATTCAAAAAAAAAGACTTGGTGACTTTGAATTGTTTCTTTTATATTAAAGAGGTGTGTGTTTTACTCAATAATATACTTGTTGATTTATAGTCAATGATTGGAATAGTTTTGGTCATAAATTATGCGATGTTTATATTATGAGTCTTGATTTCAGGCACAATATAATGTCTTGGCTAAAGTCACCTTCAAATGTGCCACGATTCTCATTCCAACCTTCCTCTGAGATTCCATCACAATCTTTTGATGTCAATTGAGTTAACCGAAATCAGAACAAATGATTTGACCTCCAAAATATCAGGAAACCAGAGTCTATGTCCTCTTTGAGTGTAACCGAAATCAAATCAAATAGTAAATCAACACCCTCCACTTCAATTTTAGACATGAGCTCCAAGTTGTCAAAGTCAACCAATCAAACCACTCACCTAATTATATCTCAAGTTTGCCACACGCCTTGCCATTATCTCAAATTGGATGTGGGCCATCGCCTCCAAGCCTTGACTCTCTGTGAACTCACCTTGGTCTCAATTTTTCCTCCTTTCTGATGGCAAAACTAGTTCACTCTCCTTTCTATTTTGGATTCTTTGGAAACCATACCAGTTTGCTTGGCTGCCGTAGATACGGGTCAAAATCACCTCACCTAACATGTATTCCCTCTTCTTTTCAATTAACTCTAATGCCTTAGATCCATCTTAGATCCATCTCAGTACGATGAAGATGATTGTGAAATAGGAGAACTTCAAGGGGACACAATGTCTGGCATGATACATAAAAGGGGATTTGGAATACTTCAGAGTTCATAGTTATACATGTTGTAAAAATAACATATTGGTTTACATACGATCCTAGTGTTGAATCAAAGGCTCCTCACAAACTTGGACATAAATGTCAGTCGCTTGTTTCAAAAAATAAAAATTCATCAAAGAGTTAGCCGCTCTGGACAACAATGCAAGACAATTTTGAAGGTCTACATGGTGACTTCTAAAAAAATTTGAGATTGTGAAAAACATATACCTAGTGGAAAATGGAAAAAAGAAAACTAAAAAAACTAAAAAAAACTAAAAAACTAAACTATACTATTGGGTAATGGATGCAAGTGAAAGGAATGCAATTAGGGAATTAAAGGCTGCAATGCAACATGAGGTTTATGATTACATTGCTAATTGATAACCTAACTCATCTTGATCAACCACTCCCACAGGGATTATTGATTCATTGAACTTAGCTGTAGAGACAAGCACATGATTTCTTAAAACCTATTATTTTTTTGGTTTATTTTCAAAATTTTCATATAAATGACACATGCTCAAACCTTGTTTGCATAAAAGTTTGCATATGATTTCTTAAAACCTATTATTTTTTTGGTTTATTTTCAAAATTTTCATATAAATGACACATGCTCAAACCTTGTTTGGATATCTAATTTATGATATTTAGTATGAAACATATATCTAAGAGAATAGTTCTAACTATGCACATTGACGTATGTGAATTTTGACATGTCAAATTTGTCACAATTCTTATTGCATTTTGATCATACACATATATATTCATTTTGAGAGAGACGAGTTCTAGGATTCATATGGGTAAATGTCGTCATTTTTTGTCCAAAGTATCAGATGGTTTATTATTCATAATCGAAGCCATCAATAAAAGACAAGTGCAGCCATGGTTGAAGGTGATGATTGATTAACTACAAGACAAAAACAATTATTGGATTTGAAATTAAAGAAGCACAATGACAACATGGCATTGCATAATGCTTTATTAGAAACTCTTAAAATTGCTCAAGAGAATTCTGGTCATTGAAGAAAATAAAATAGAAGCAACCAAGAAAATATCTCAACGATTTATTGGAGCCTTATTGGTAAGAAGTTAGAGAGATCTACTAAAAGAAGATTAGTGCATAATTATACTAACTCAAAGTAATGTGGATTTAGATCATTTTCATTTATATTAGATGATTTTTGAATGAAGTTTGATGAATTTGGATTATCATCATCATATTCCTTTGAATTTATTCTTCATTCATGAATGCACCTTTGTTTAAGGACTACGTGAGCAGTAATTGCTTTGAATTCGATAATCTTATTGGAGCTTGCGACTGAGAAGCCTTCATATGAATAAAAAGTTGATTCACTAGCAATAAAGAATTCTTGTATCTTTTCAAGCTTTGCTTTTTGTTCAAATATGTGATGTGGCTGGCTGTTTTTCTAAATAGTATGAATTAGAAAAAAAAAAAAAACTTCTAAGCAACAATTTTTGGAATCACGTCATAGAAGGAAGCTCCATCTTGTCGTAATAAACTAGGCTCAAGGTTGGGGAAGTTTTAATTGCACAATTAGCGGTCATCTGAAGCGGACTTTAGAGCCTAGAGTTGCTACCTTAGGACTTCTAAATTGAAGTTGCATAACCATGGCCATAAATGAACCATTAGGCAGTCCTCAAAATTGGTGAAGAGTTACGAACAAAAAACCAAAGAATAGGTGTCTCAAACTAACTTATAAATATGCAAGATCTTCAGCATGATCACAACTGAGAAAGTGGAGAAAAATTAGATAATTTAGACCAATTAAAAATAAATCTAAACCTAGCTTAGAAAGAAACTATTTGTTGCAAGACCTTGTCTAAAGCCAATAAAATAAATGACATTGCATACTACGAATACAATGTTAGAATGCTAGTACAAGTTAAGAGGTAGGAGTTGCATAAATAATGAACCTACAAACAAACCTACGTAATCAATGACTGTCATAGATATTTCACTCACTATGTTACATGCTCCTAAATAGAGAACACTTTTAGAACAAGCATAATTTATGCACTACCTACCTTAGAAGGTACTAAATCGTTACGAATTTAACCCCATCTCCTATTCTAACCTAGTTACTTACCAACAACTCATTTCTACATACACTTGGTTGGACTCATTAGTCAGTGGTGTATGGCTACCGATTATTGAATTGAAATGGGCAATCTTTGAATTGAAACGGATTAGTTGATTGGATGTGTTATGCTGGTCCACAACCTCCTATTAAGAACAAGAACAGGGAACAGAAGAAAAAACAAGTGAATGAGGATCCCCAGCTAACTTCCACTTGGGGCAACTAAGGGCCGCTTCACACTATGGCCGTCCAAGTCGAGAGGCCGTGGGATTGAGAGTCCAAACTTTGTTGAGAGTCCAAAGAAATCTACTGAAAATAGCCAATAAAATATAGTTTCATTTTTTATGAAAAGAAATCGACGGCCTCTTGACCATAGTGACGGGTCTTGCAAAATGTAGGACCCAAACTTCCTCTCGAGAGGCCGTCACTTTGGTCAAAAAGTGTTGCCATGTAAGCATTTTGAAGGTCCACGGCCTTTGGACTTTGGCCTCTAGTGTGAAGGGTCGAGAGGCCGAAACAATGGTTTCTTGCAATTTGATTGGTGGAAACCGACGGCCTCTCGACCTTTGGCCATAGTGTGAAGCGGCCCTAAGGCCACCAGGGCAAAACACCAGTGAAGGTGAGGAATTTTAGCCTCTTTAGCAGAAATGCCATAGATGTGAAGATTTGAAAGCCAATTTTGGCAAAATATTCTAAATTCCTTTATTCGTTTGTAGCACATTACTACATATAATATAAAATAGACTAATTTCACTATATTGGGAGAAACCATTTGGCTAAAAAGTAGCGGCTAATTCCATAAAAAAGAGAGTACAAATTAGCATCAAACTTCTTTTGGCTAAAATGCGCACAAAACATTTTCACTGCAAAACACATCCAATCATGAACATGCGACTTGGTGGCATGCACGTACAGCTGAATGACAAAAACAAAAACAACACAAAACGTGACAGAGTGGGGAGCAAGATCAGAAGCACCAGATTGGGATCCACAGAAGGTCTGACTGACGCAAGGTCTGTTGATGTGGTCATCGGAGGCTCACTTGGACCGGCGGGGTCAAACTCCATTCTGAATTGACGAGATGACAAATGTAGCAAAACACAACAAAAAACCCTCTGCCGGCGTCCATTTTGAACTCTTCTTCTAACATGATGACACGATCATTACTTCGTTGCAGGGTGGCAGCCTGATCTCTGCTCCTGTAGCCATCATGCCATGTTGTTTTTGATTTCCAACATGTCTGACAGATAGGCTACAAGTAAAGGTTCCTGTTCGGGAATCGAGAACTGCAGAGTGCCTGACACCGGAGTAGGCGCCAAAGGTAAAAGGCAGACTTCAGGTTTGCAGGGCATTTGCCCTAAAGCCAGAACTGCATTCTGCATGACTCGAGTTGAGCAGTGGCCTTTCACTAAAAATCCACTCTGTTGACTACGGTGATAGAACTTATGCGGTACTAAAGTAAATTAAAGGCCAGCATGAAATTTATGGGGCGCTTCAGAAATTCTTTACAATTCAAAAAACGCTTTCACGTGCCGTCCTGCCCGTGCAGCTTTGATAATAGAGCTCGGAGTTGGTGCCATGCGTCTCGCTAGATTCTGGGGAATACCATCCGCTTTCCGCCATTTAACCAAATCTCGGTTCTGAAGTAACCAATTCAGGCAAAGTTTTAGTATGCATCGTCGACTTCCAACAAAGACCACTTGAAACGATTGTAATTCAAATCGGAAGGTAGGACATGACAATATATTTCAACGAGAACGTTACAGATCAGGCAGAGGGAAAAAGGATTACATCCAGGAATAAATATTTTCCGATGCAACTACAATGCCTGTGAATCATGTACGAAGAGAAGAAAAAATGACTCAATAATTTAATGGGAATGCACCCATTACCACTTTTGTGGACTACAGAACTGTGAGAGGTGGAACCACGGGCTGTGGACCTCTCTAGCGGCAACCTCTTTGTGAACTTGGACCTATTCATTTAATCAAACAATTGCTCCTAAACTGGCCAACGTATTCCAAACAATTCAATATCATAAGGGAACTTTCTCACATGATAACTAGCTAAATGACCGCAATGCAACGCCCCCCAACAAAATTCTATATAAAATGAGTAGAGTTGTGTCACTATTGATGAGCTACCACTCCACTGGTAGCTGAAGCTCCAGCTGCGGCCGCCTTTTCAGCTGCCTCTTTTTCAATCTCTTTTCGCCTCTCTTCAGCGTGCCGAGCTAAGCCATGAACCCAAGCCTGGTGTTGGAAATCCAAAGAGCCAGATAAGGCTTGAAATCTTGCAGGCTCAGAAGCCGAAATTGCTGTATATAGAGAGAGATAGGTCAGGAAAGTGAGAAAGACGCAAAGAAAAAATGGGAGGGAACCATGAATGAACTAATGAACCAGCCCTAGTAGAAAGCTTGCCTAAATAACGTAACTTTTCACTGTAACATTATATCCTATGTTCCTGCTTAGAGAAGCAAAGAAGCAATGTGACGAACCTTTCATGGCATCAGAGAAGAAGATGAATGCATCAATGTCGTCAATAGGAGCCTGGAACTCCTCGTCATCCGTAAAGTCGTCATAGTCAGAGTCAGAGTCATCATTATGTGAGAATCTAGCCTGCAAAAGCACACCAAACCATTCAAGCATTAGAATCTCATGCAAAGCGGTACCTTAAAACGAGTGACAAATGGGGGAACAGTAATTTTGAGTATTGGAGTGTGGTCTAGCCCACAGAATGTCAGACTTTTGCCACAATAGTGATTCATCTAAATACGCACCTGAGCCGCCAGTTTTTCCAACTTCTGTGTGTCTGCTTCGTCATCGCCCTCATCCTCTTCATCGATCTCTTTGTCCCATTCTCCATCATCATTTTGCCAAGGCTCCAAAACCTCATCATCGTCCTCTTCTGCTTCCTCAAGCTTTGCTGCCTCTGCAAGACAACAGATATTACTGTGAAGTTGATAAATGATAAACGGATAACAACTAACCATAAATGTTGAATGCGAAATTGCCCTTTTCAACCACCGAAAAGGCTTTAGAAAAACCCACCTGCAAGCTGCTCTTTGTAAGCAACAAGTAACTTCAATAGAGCTTTGTACACCTGATCCAAGCCAGCTTGTAGTTCATGTGGCATGGCTGCACTTGGAACTGCGAGCAATGAAGCCAGCCCTAAGATGCAGACCTTCTTGTCGTGCTCCCTGCAAAAATAAGAAGTCCATATAATGTTCAAAAGCTTGCAATCCTAGCAAGTAGACCAATAGAAATCATACTGTGGTAAAAGAAGGTATGAACGGATACAAACAGCTACTTATTAAAAAAAATGTAAGATTGAGATAGCACCTGACAAAGTGCAGAGGTTTGCCCGTTTTCTTGACCTCGTACAACATTTGAAACCATGCTTGGAAAATTTCACCAGTGACTCCCAAATGTTGTAAAATGGTGAGACACATAGGTGCATTGTAATAGAGTCCATTTGCAACCTGAAATAAGTCGATGCGAATCAAAATATGGTACGACTTTGCAGGCTGACAGCACGTGTACAGGCTAAAAAACTTACAGAAATTTAATTAAGATGGAACAAAGTTAAAATGGAGTCGATTTAGGAACAATACTTTCCTAGGGCACAGGGCTGAAAAGGAAAAGGCAAAGGGGAGAGAGAACTCATCCATACCACATTGACAAGCAAGTCCTTCAAGTAGTTTTTCTTTGTCTTGCGAAGTCTTTCTACGCTTATACGCAAATAAGGCTCCAACCACTGATCCACCCTTCCTCGACAGTTTTGCAACACTGCCTCAATCAGCTTTGGAGCTGATTCTATATCACTGTCTTCAAGTTTTTCGTCTGCCAATAACTGTCAGGAAAACACTAATAAGCACCCAGCGGAGTCAGAAGTTCCAAAATAGCTACAAAAGGGAACAGTAAACCTCAGAGAAGGGCAGGATTTTTGGTTAGAATCTCACTGTCGATATCACTTTGAAGAGGCTTGATTGATAATCTGGTTGTGTACATGTAAGGAAGTGCTCTGTACTTCTTGAAACATAATTATCCAACGGCACCAAGATATCTGCACAAGGATAATACAAGGTCTCTGCATAAATACAAGAACACAAGAAGACATCCTAACACTGATGAACTAGGATGTCGTTTTTACTACAATAATGTGGAATCTATCATTGATTTCACGATCAGAGGTAAAATCATGGACATACATTAGCCAATCTAAAGAAGGCAGGTATGCATCCAGAATGACGTCACAATACTTACTCTCAAAATAATCAATGGCCCAGTCCTGGACAGCATCAACCATGAGTGGCCACAAGCTCCACATGTTCAAAGAAATTACAGGAGAGAAATATGTCATGTATGACACTATCTCCAACACCTCCTCAAACACATCTGCAAACACCACAAAGCACATACCAGTGAATTTCGAGTAAGGCTGCAGAATCATGCTGAGAAGCTAACTTTCAAATCAGTTTGCATAAGTAAACTCAAAGCTGTTTATTACAACCCTCTCTAAAATGATATTCTAGAATATCCTGTACACTTGCCACACTATCATAGCCTATAGCACACTTCTCACACATTCGAACTATGTCATAGTGAAAAGGTGGGGACCCCAGGTGGTAAGATTAGAGAGATTTGAGATCTGTTTCCGGTAAGCCCATTTTGGGTTAAAATAAGAGAAAGAGGGTACATATCCTGCCTGTAAGAGTATCTTTCCACCAAAATTTAGAAGGTGCAAATACTTTTTCACGAAAAAAGTGCAGATCTGTTTCAGTTCAAACAAAAAATTGTCGTTTTGATAAATTACCTACTCGAATTAAATTAAAATGGAAGGTCTCTGTAAAAAAACAGACAGATTGTTAATTTGTGGCTTGCCTAAGCAAGGTTTTCTTAGGTAGGAAAAAAATTAGTTCTATTTAATAGCAGACATACCTTCAGAAAAGAACAGTACAAGCCTGATCCAAAGTCAAGGCTGCAAGGATAAATGAGCTCATACTTAACTCTTAAAGGATCCTAACCATCTCCTCATTTGAAGATTTGTTATAAATACAAATGGAGGAATAATTTTAATTTGAAATTTAAACCAATGTTGTAGATTTTAAATTGTAGATTACATCCATACAGTTAGATATATGATCTATATATCCAATATTTTTATATAAAGTTTAAAACTTCAAAATTCCTTTAGAATTTCATTATAAGTAAAGTAATAATAATTTTGGGGTGCAATCTGTTAGAATGGGTTTGAGATGTGACATTCTTGATATGATATTTTATTGAATTTTTGGAATATACGTTTTTTGAATATACGTCCAATTGTAGAAACAAGTCCCAAACATAAGCGATGAGCTTATATTGGCTTCACTTTTCACGTTCTACAAAACTTACTGAACGCTCGGCCATACAGATTCTGTAACGGTGACGGCTCGTCTCTAATATAAATTCGAAGAAGAATTTACTAACTTGTGTAAGTGTGATAAATAGTGTGATAGAAGAACTTACCTTGACCATCAGTAGTCAGCATCCGCTGCATGATGGGGAGAAGTGTTGGCTCCATTAAAGGGAATAAATCAGGTAAACGACTCACGGACTCTAAAATGGTGCCAATAGCTCTCAAGCAGCCCACTGCAGCCAGAGCGCCAGAATCGTCCTCTTCTTCATCGGTCTCTGAAGACTCAAGACACTTCCAAAATGCAGCAGCCTGTCCAGTCGCACCCAATGAGAACGGGACCCACAGAACGTGAGTATTACACCTTAACGATTGTAAAAAAGGTACCAACCTGTATCCACAAGATAGGACAAAAGGCACTAATCACAGTAGTACATACCAGATGCTGGCAGAGACCGAGAGCATAGGGTGCCATTTCTTCCCCAAATTTATCCACGATCGTCTCCAATGTGAATACAAGGTCCTCATTCTCAACTTCATTCATCAACTTGAAAAACTCTGATAGATGGTCCCATTGGCTCAAATTCAGTATATAAAAATCAGAACAGGAAAAAACTTTCGAAACATTTTTTATACATTCTTCAAAACATATAGCAGTGACATATTACCAATTTCCCTAAGTAGAATATGGAAAAAAAAAAACACTCCCGAATCATCACTCTTTTAAGACGAGCTCACCATCAAGAAGTCGAGGTAATATTGGTCGTATTTCACTGAGATCTGCAAAATTCCATACAAATACCATGAAACATGACAATTTAAGTACAAAGCCAGCATCGTACACCAAGACTATTTATAGCTAAATACAAAACTCCAGTCACCATTACAACATTTCCTCAGTCACTTTAAGGCGGTGTAGGTTACATACGACTTGTTTGCGAAAACTTAAGTGATAGTCGTTCCTTCAGAAAATTAGAAAATAATCTAAATAATACGTCTGCTTGAGAAAAATACTACTGAGCATCCCATAACCAAAAAGTAGACCACTAAGGTGGGAAAATACCTTTACACGCTTCAACAAAGGTCCGAAGTGCAACCACTGAATCGACCCGAACTGGGAGCTCCGGATCAGTAAGGGCTGCCACGACACAATGTAAGGCAGATGTAAAGTGACGTTGATCCGTGAAGGTAATATCTGCATATTGTCCTGCCACCCAAGCAGCCTGCAAAATTGAAACTGACATCAGCAAGTTGGATTCCCTCGCTTCTTCTGTAAGGCAATCCCCAATACACGCACATGCCAGTCTCATGAATGTGGAGAAAGATATATGCACTACCCTAGAGTCAGCAGTTTCTAATGCCATGCAAACTTAGACAGCAGCTGCAAATTTGGGACCTCTAAACCTGTTCAAATCCATGCCAAGCAAACTGCCCCGTGCAACACTCAAATAAGGACCTACTAGGGTATACAATACGAGTACCTTTGCTCTAAGATGACCCACAGGGCTGTTGAACTCTGGATAAACATGAGTAACCAACATGTGTTCAAGTTGTGACTTGTATGGTTCAGTTTGCTTCAACTTATCATTCAAGGCGCCAACAGCTAGCAGTCCTCCATCTTTTTGACGATATGATTTTTGGTCTAACGGGGCTTCATCGTACCTGCATCCCGAAAGATATAGATCCATGAACCAGTTCCTGAAAATGAGTAAATGTTGGCTCTAACAGGAAATAATACTCAGCATGTTAAGACACATCTCAGATTATCATAGGCAGACCCAAGATGCCAAATATATGTGAAACCGGCTTGCACCACTTAGACAATTACCCGATATATCATTATACTACCAACAACTGTATCGTTCGTAGACAACCGTCATTTCCAGTGATACAAGCTGTAGTCAAGTGTGTTAGAAGAACTGGTTCTAATCATAGCACTGATCTTCAGACATGAATGTAAGATATAGTAGCAGCAGCACACTGTCCCCCATACTATGTAGGAAACTTGTAACATCACTCATTTAAAAAGTTAAAAATAAATAAATAGTGGAGGTACCTCCTAAAAACCTCGACAATGAATCCCAGAAATTTCTGCAGATTCTCTTTCCCTCTCTTTCTGATCAATTCGGATATGAAGTTAATGGCTGCTGTTCGGGGACTATACATGTCCTCGATAATATCTGTGGAAAGCACAATTGTAAGCATCTACAAAACCAGAGACAAGTACATAGCACAAAGCACAAGGGTAGTTATTAAAACAATGTTAGTTTCAAGGAAAAACTCTTAAAAAAACATGTCACAACGCGGTCAGTAATATGCATTCCCAAGTTCACCAACGAACAATACCACAATGCGAACACTTACCATATCCTTTCCTGACATATTCATGTGGATCCTCTCGCCACAGTTGGTCGTCAGCATCGTTGAAACACATGAGTGGGAATATGATTTCGAAGAGAACAACATCCAATTGAGGCTTCAATAGCTGATAAGTCACAGTCTTGGAGACACTGCAAGGCAACAAATTTGGTTATCATTAGATATCACTGTGCTACAGCTGGTATCAATGACAATCGATATGACAGACCTGACTTGAAAGTTCCAACAAACCATGCAGTTAGAGATACTGCGAGCATATCACACTGGCCATTCTCAATCAAATCCCGGTGGTGAACAAAAACACCCAGGAATACTTGGGGCTGAGGAATAGAATGTAAAAGCCATCTGCGAACAGAAACTAATATATACCTGGTGCTGAGATACTGTAAAGCCAAATTGATGACTCTATCAGGCAGATACCCATTCTCCCGAACAACACTGAGAAGCTTCATGTAAAGCTCCAAAAACTTTCCAGCGAATTGCTTCTGAAACATCAGCGCAAACGCCTTGTTCTCTGGTTTGGACATCTTCGGATCACCGAATCTGAAAACCACCATAACAGACTGACATCAAAAGAGAGATGAAGAAACACAAAAGTTTAAAACGGAGCTAACGATCTCAGGGAATGTTGGTCTACTGGAAACTGTGTAGGCGATGTATTATGGGGTTCTCACCTGTTGTAAAGTCGATTCATAATGTGCAAAGTCCACTTTTTCACTTTCCACCAACCCCAAACTTTCCGTAGTTCAGGATCGGTTGGTTGGCCCTCAGTAGGCACAGGTCTCTCCAAGATACTGTGAAAGCTGGACATCCATGCAGTGAAAGTGTTGACATCATGCAAGACCTTAGGGATCTCCAGCTATACACAAAAACAACACAAGTAACACTTTATCAGCAAAATTTGCATCTCAAAAACGAAATGAACAGAACATTATTACACCCACAGTTAATGAATTGGAATTTAGATATGAATCGAACTCAGGTGAGATGAACAGATAAAAGTACACGGAGTTTCTTGTTAAAAAATGACGTCTTGATACAATGTAGCAAGAATCACCAGTACAACAGATTCATGTCGTTTACATCACTTACATATGCCGATGACCAAAAGATCTTCAATATCAACTTGATAAGGTCGGCAACTTCAATAGAGGGATTTGGGAGTGCTAAAAGGTGGTTCAATATTTCCAACAAAACTGGAAAAGTCGTGTTAATGATGTGATACACTGGCGTTCTCTCATCTTCATCCTTAAACCTGTACTCCACAAACCCAAACGTGTGAGTATCTCTATAGATCAGCAACAACACCAGTACCAGCATCTATCCCGCCATAAGCACTGTAATAATTTATGACAACATCCAATTAGTATAAAAACCAAGTTCTTCCTGCCAAATTACAGAATGCATCACTAAAATACTGGTCGTTAGAAGCAACGTACTCATATTTACGAGTTAAAATGCGCAAGGCATAAAGAGCACCAAAAACTCGCTGCTGATTTTGTGACTTTAGATTGTTGAAAATAGAGGGTAGAAGAGCGGGCCACAATTCAGGATAGTCGGCATGAATGACAGTCTTCAGACACTCTCCAAGTTGGACTCTGGAAATCATTATATGCAAAACATAAATTATCTCAGAAATGCCTTCAGCCTTATCTCAGAAGTGCCATGTTTTCACACGCTCCAAGAGAATACTCTGTTCCGGTCGCTTAGCATGAGCAAAGGTGTGATACACCCCTTTCAACCGAATCAAAAGACGAATAGTAAGATCTGATTTCAAATACCAACACTAACACTAGTGCATAGCATGTCACGATTGGTACTCTACAGCCTCTCACTGCTCAATTCGTCCAGTGCTTCAGGCACTCCTCTCGTCTATAATATGCAAAGTGATAACCGGTGAGGTAAACACAAAGCACCCAAAATGTGGAGAGTGTAGTTGAGTACTAAAGACCGACAGATTACGAAGCTGAGGTAAGCACATGCAAGAGAACCTAAGCGTAATAAGGGCTCAAGTAATAAAAATTAAAATATTAAAACACACTTAAGGTGGCCGATGCTAATATTGACGTGCAAGGATAAATTTAGTGTTAAATAATGTATTACCTTATAATGTAAGGTGCCTGCACTATAGCCTCCATGAGATTCTCTCTTACGGTTGCCTTATCAATGTCGGAAATTTTTGGTGCCTCGACTGCAATTGGCGAGCATAACAAACAAAACCGGTAAGCTAATCACTCTATCCCCAGCCACAATTCCTTCCTAATAAGCATAATGAAAGCTGCAGGAGCTAGTGACAGTGAAAATTCTCAAAGAAAGCATCGATTGCTTCACCAGGTTCACGAGGCAGCCAGTCCCTTGCAGTCACATTCTTGAAATAAATGCTGGCAACTTGGCGAATGGAGAGATCCACATGTGTCGCCACAGTGATTTGTAAGAGACCCACGAGGTGCCCCTGAACATGTTGATACTGCACCCCAGAAGAAATCAACTTTCAAGTCAGCACTAAAACATTTTCACAAGTTGATTAACTGAAAATTATTACATTATTGTCCCAACCAAGACGATTAGCAGTATTATTAAGCTGTAGAACTAATGAGGCCAACGGAAGTATGAAGCCACGACGTACGTGGCGTACATATCAAGATCAAAGAAGCTCCAGGCTACCCATTGAGATTAAAAACGCTAAATTATATTTTTTTAAACAGCTTCGTTCTATGAAGTACTAGTGTTTTTTAGCTTTTGGCTACGAAAAGCAAGTGTCACTACTTTAGTAAACATATAACACCTACTTTTCATAGCCAGAAGAAGAAAAACATCGCTACGAACAAAAACACGCGTCATGAGATATGTAAGCACTGGTCAAATATCCAACAAGCGGCGAACTGACTAGATGAGGGTTTAACCAAAAATCTACACCAAATCACCGACATTCACAATTACAACTATAAAAAAATTAAACAGAGAAACCAAGTCACAAGGACGTAGCCATTTTTATTTTGGCTAGTGATAGCGGGTTTTCCAATGCGTCACTGAATCTAAGAGAAAACAAGATATATGGCTAATATATCCTGTTCAAGGACTCCATTATACTAAAAAATTCCCCCAAGATCTTGATTCAACTAAATACTAAACACTGAACTAAACACTGGATCTACTTGAAATCCTGCCCAGGGCTCCTCCCGAAGCACTCTAAGCTCTCAGAGGTTTAGAGCCTGATACAAGAGTTATCCTCCGAAACCTCTCACATAACAGAAAAGAGCAACATATCGGATTGAAAGTGAAGAAATACCTGATTAAGCCGCTCCTCGCCGGCCTTCCGCTCTTCCGGATTGGTGCTGAGAGCAGATTGCAACACAGTTGCCAACGTCGGCAAATCCATAGTGATCGCCTCGTGATCAATTCCAGCACCGTCTCAGCAGTCACGCATTCCTAAAAAATCAATCCAAAAAATAAATTCAACGCTATAACCACGCCTGCATTAACAAACAACCACGATCCGAATAGTAATCGAAAAATCCAAGAAACTAGCTAAACATACACCAACACTAACACTAACACATACACTAACACTAACACGACCGACAAAGCTCTCCCCGCCACATCCGCCTACCTAACTGATCACCGCCACAAAAAGACCGACAAAGCCCTAGAAATCACTCCATCTCACGCCACATTCACCGAAATGGCTTAGAACAAAAATCACTAAAAGAGAAAACGGCCAATACACTTACGATTGAAATGAGCTCCGTCAGCGTACAATAGCAACAACAAGAGCAGTGAGAGTCAGTCCCCAGAGGCCAGTCCTCAACAACAGCGAAAAGAGAAGGCGAAGCTGGCGTCTGAAAGAAGGTTATATTCCCCCGATGCCCTAATATTCACTTGAAGCAGGGGAAGGAGCCGGTTCCGTCTCTTCTCCTACACTGGCTGGCTCATTTCCGTCACAGCTCGGTAAATGATAAATTTTCAAAGGGAATGGAAGAGATGTGACAGCAGGTGAAGAATGAACTAGGACGACGATCAATGGCAGCTTGGTTCACGGCTGCCGTGCCGTGCCGTGCCGGGCGGGGCGAGGGTTTGGGGTTTTGGGGTTTGCCCGCATTTTTGGGGGTTTTGGTACTGCGGCGAGTGGCTGGTGGTGACGGCTCTGGTTGCTGCTGCCACACGGATCCGGCCATCAATGCCCTGCACATGCGAAACCCCCTTTCCAGCCTTTCCCCTCTTTCTGCCGGGTCTCTACCAAATACCCAGTTCCGGGTATTGTCTGCATTCTATCATGTTCTTTCCACTACTATACTGGTATCGAGATTTCATCACGAGACAGGTTATCGTCTTGGTATTTGACGTTTGCTGCAATCCGGGTATGTAGCATCCACCAGGCCACCACTGTTTATGATTGGGCACATACTATGCCAGCCTTTTCCCCTATTTCTGCCCGGCCTCTACCTCCTAACCAGTTCCTGGTACTGCCTGTACTCTATCGACCCGGGTACGTACTACTCACCACTATACGGGTATCGCTCGAGGTTTCCATCAAGAGACGGGTATCATCTTGGTATTTGATGTTTTGCTGCAATCCGGGTATGCTGCATCCGGCACTGTCTGGGTATTGGGATTTCTATCATCTTAAAGTATTTGTATATGGCATCCACCAATGCCTGGGTATTGAAATTTCTATCAAGGGACAGCTATTGTCATGATAACTATCCAGGTATTCGATCGCTGCAATCCGGGTATGTTGCACCCTATTTATGCCGGGTCTCTACCCTATTATCCAGTTCCTGGTATTGGCTACATTCTATCGACCCTGGTAGACTGTTTTATCCACCACTATACGGGTATTGAGATTTCCATCAAGAGACAGGTATCATCTCGGTATTTGACGTATTTGAAATCCGGGTACCATAGCTTCCTAGCAACTTGGGCAGCTTTTTACCTGATAATTAATTAACATGTAAAAACAATTAGGCAGCATAAAAAAAAGTAATATATTAAAATTGGGCACTAACATATTATTTATATATATATATATATATATATATATATATATATATATATATATATATATATATATATATATATATATATATATATATATATATTACAACTATTGGCCTTTTATTATTATTTTATTATTTTTTCGGCAAAATAGGCCGGTAATTTTTCAAAATTGTAGGGATCCTTTTAATAATTTATTTTCTGACCAAGCTACTAGAAAGCTACAGTATGTGGCATCCAGCATAGTTTGGGTATTGGGATTTGACATTTGTTGCAATTTAGGGTATGTGGCATCCACCACTACCTAGGTATTGTAATCTCTATCAAGTGACAGGTATCAGAATCGGTAGTCTTGCTAAATATTCAGGAAATTCTTTTTTGTCAACTTTGACGGTAGAGTATGATATTTGGATTTCTATAGGTATCATTTTGAAAAGTATCCAAGTTTTTGATGTTCAGGTGTTTGACGTTCGCTACAATCTAGGTGTTCAATACTAATGGGTGGGTATTGATTATAGATTTCTAGATTGTTGTTGTTGTCAACGATGAACAAATCATTAATTCAATTATTTTTATTAAAGGAATTGCAATGGGTGTTTTCACGGTAGGGTGTCTAAAATGTGTAGTTTGACATCTCATAGCATGCAAAATGTGGCGGTAAACATCTTCTATTGGTCATTGAAATTAGTATTTTGGCAAAAAGTTAATCACAGTGGAAAGGTATTCTAGGATTGTATGTATATTAATAATTAAAAATAATATAAAATAGTATTTGGACCAAAAATTAATACATTACATTTAGTGACGTTGTAGAAGATAAATAGAAACTCTAGTCTTTATTCAAGGCCGGCGTGATTAAAGTGTCTGTTTGTCTTGACGATGTGTCACTGCCCACCAGGCAAAGAAACATTGTTGCAAAACTACTCTTCCATGTCAAGAATAGACACTATAGTAGCCACTCTAATTAATAGAATTGATAGAACAACACCAATCGATTGAGGTATTATAAGAGTAGTGGGTAAAGTTTGTAATTTTAGTCTTGCTGGTTGTCGCCCAGTCACGAGTTTTGTGATTGTGTGGAGTGGGCGTTATGTGTATGTATATATAAATATACATCTATGTATGTATATATATTGTAAGCAAGATTATGGTTTTATGGTGGATCGAGGTTTAATGGCAATGGTTGGTTGTTTTCTATTTTACGCTAATGTAGTATAATTGAGCCTGCGTGGTGTATGGCAATGGTGTTCATGGTTTTAAATGTACTTTTAATGGAGGTTTTGGATATTTAAAATTTTGTTTCCAAGTGTTTCATTGAGGGGGTGTGTGTTGTGCCCCGAGCTCTGGCAGTGATAACTATGAGTGGGTCTACTTTCCATCTTTGATGAATAATGTTATTGATTAATGGTTGGTATTTAGTGATTTAATTATCTATTATTTTTTGTGAGAATTTATCATTGCTATATGTAAATTCAATAAATTGTATAGTGAGGTTTTCGTTGGAGTATGTTAGAGGAGCGTCTTGGTATGGAAGTCCTATTACGCATAGGATGTCAAGTTTAAATCTAGCATTACAGTGACAGCGTTGTTGTTCACAAGTGCAAGGGACAAACACAGGAATGTTGTTCTTTGAGTAGTGAGCGTGAGTGGTGAGCAGTAAAATTTCAGGATTTTTGAATGGATTTAGTATGGAAAGTGGGTCCTATGACCGAGGATTTAGTATGATCGTAAGGTATTTTGTGGTTTTTTTCAGGTACTGGACCTACTTCCGTGGGGTTAGGGTTCCCTATTTCCGCGTGTATCCGCGGGATTAGGGTCTCCGGGTTTAGGGGATGTGCATTTGGGTTTAGGGGCGTGGTGGCATGCATGGAGTAGAATGCGGTAGTGAGTGCATGGCATGGCCTTAAAGGACAAAGGGTTATTGAGGGTCATTCAATCACGTGTTTCAATCGTTGCATGTGCTACGGGATTCTCTTCTGTTGTTGCATTCTAACATGGGGTTTTTGCTTATCTGTTTCATTTTCTCTTTGTTAAATGCAATCGGCAATCAATTGTGAAGTAGACTCTCCTCAATTGTTTGTGACCTAACCCCTAGAAGCCCAAATTGGGCCTCATGTTTTTTTAGCGGTATTGAGTAGGTCTTTTGTGGACTTTCCTCTTGTTCAAATTTCTTTGTTTCTTGACCAACACATACAATGTTCATCATTGATTCCGGTGATATAGAATTTGTTCCATCTTAACTCTACTTTTCACAACGTGATCAATTGAAATTGTCATTTTAAAACCATGAATCCTTGGTCCTTTAGGGGTTAACAAAGTGAGCAATTCTGGGAGGCATATGTACCGAAATCTTACGTAAACAACATATGATATAATGCATTTGATATGTTATGTTCAGATAACCGAGTGTTGGCACCCTTATGAGAGTGATGGACGAACCGTTCCAGCTGGGGAGTCTGCTCTTTTGGGCTTCTGCTCACGTTGAGCTGAAAATTCTGCAGGAATCAAGTTCAACAGTTCCTCACTAATGTCGAGACATTATTATTCTTCATGACAAGTTGGTGTGCCTTGCACTAATGCACTCTCCATGCTGGCCTTTTCTAACTGTTAGAGGAGCCATCTTCTCAATCAAACATCCTTGATGTCCAAGCGGCAAGGTTAGATATTGATTTTGTATGTAATGCTCTGATTATTTCATGCATGTACATGGAGCATCAAATTATTTGTCATGAGCAACAATCTTAAGTTCATGCTGAGTTTTGATTCATTTAACTATGATCGCAAGGTCACTCCCATTGTGATAGGTCATAGGTAGGATATCACATTGGAATTTTTTTAGACAGACTCATTTTGGAATATGAAATAGAATTGATCTAGTATTGAAAGCAACCAGATTTGAGGGACTTACTCCAGCCTTCTTGTCTTTTTAAATAAATCTGGTTTTCAAAGTACATTTGGTGCTATTTGTTCAGCTGGAGAGCTGCAACTGTGTTGGCCCTTAAGTCTGGAGACAAGAAAGGCTTGCCAAAAACAATGTAGTAATACTTACCAGTGGAGGCGTTGTAATCGAGGACCACGTCTCCAGGATCTGTGGATGCCTCCACAAGAATTTGCAAGAACCGAGGATATTTATCTCGTGCCCCTCTCTATGGAATCTGACCATTCATGAGCTGCGTTTTTGCTGTCGTAAAATTGTGCAGGAGGTCATCTTCCTCCATGTCGATACCAGCGTCACGAACCTCAGGAATGATGCGAAACTTGAAACCAGAGTGAACGGCGGTGTCCTTCAGTTTGTGCCTGACAAACAGTAGAATCCAGAACCTACGAACATTAAATACATTCTTAACTCCTAGAGTTGTAAAGTTCATTGCTTTTTTCACAACCTCGAACCAACACATCGAATTCTTGATCACGAATTTGTTTCTGTACCACATCGTACCAACGGAAAAATGATGTTTTTTAATACAAAGCAATGTCAAATTGACTACATTCACGAACTGACTTTGTACAATGTCCAATGTGGTTTGCCTTAAAAACTAAAACATCACCAATGCAGGGCTTCAAAAAATAATCTTGCTCAGCTTCATAATGAAAATTTGGGAAATCAATCTTAGTCGAACATTCAAAATGAAATAACGACCCTGTACACAATCAAAAAATAGAATTTTGACTTCAATTATAAATTTCAAGTGCAGAACATTAAATCAAACTAATGATTTTCACTTTCTTAAAATAAAATGAACTTAAGGTTAAAACTTACCATTTTGCCCCAACCAAACAAAAAAAACAATAACTATAATCATTTAAGTCAAGATGTTAATAGACATCTCTGTGAAAGGCGTCTTCGCAATGAATTCAGCTCCATCAGAAACCACTTCCATCACTCTAATTTTATCAAGATGAGTAAAAATAAAATGAAACTGAATAGCAGATTTTGCACTTATGAAAGTGACTAAGACCTCGGAACGCTCATAGCACTCCACCTTATCGTGAACAAACCTTCAAAAAAAATTAAAACATATTAAAACTCTTAAATTTGTAATATAAATAAATATATATATATATATATATATATATATATATATATATATATATATATATATATGAAAACAATTGTATGTTTTACTTACTATCCCAGTTTGCAGTATGCGAAATGCATTCCAAAATAAAACATTCATGTTCCTTCCAATGTATCATCCCGTGTATTAAAATTGTCTTTCTCTTCAAGGAATGAAGCTTCTTGAGCCATTAAAGCTAATTCTTTCATTTTAAACTGTCTTCCTACAATAATTAAAAAATAATTTGTCACATTTATCTCTTCCACAATGCACACGGGTGCGAAACTCTAATTGTAAAATGAAGACATCAATTGAAATTGATACTTTGTTTTTCAAAATACTTTAGATCGGCTAATATGAGTAGCACTTATTCTGGTCAAAAGACCGGCTCAGCATAAACCCATGAATTAATCACCCAATGGTTAGTTCGCCGCAGTGTAGCACTCTCATGTTATTTTAGTAGATGATATTCAATATGTTCAAACTCGCCTAGTCGTTCTATTCATAATAAAGAGAACACTCCATTTCCATTTGACCATCCATATATTTTAAATCTTGACGCTTTAGATATTTAAGAAATAAATAGACTTTCTTCAACCTCATATGTTTTTTGCTTGTAAAGTGTTCATCCAATAAAGTTGAATTGGAAGGCACCACCGTCCCACATGGTAAACACGAACACGTGATACGTATTTTCTTTTTTCCTCTCTTCCTTGCCATCAACAGTTACAAATCATAGAAGAAAACTCAATTTAATGCTCTAAAAGGAACAATAAATAACAAAATAACATTGTCAAATTTATAGAGTGGAGCGTTTAAAGCGCAATAACCAACAAATGTTTATCGGTAAGTCAACGGTCGAGAACACTACTCTATGCTCTCAAAATTTTCTCGCAGAGAAATCTCAAATTCACAAGATCATTTCATTGAGAGCCTTAAACATCATTAATAATAAAAAAATTGTTTATATACATTAATTATCAACTAAACACAAAGTTGCACAAATTATAACATTATACCAAAATGGTGGTTTACTTCTGAAACTAATCAATATAGTTAGGACATAGTTTTCATGAACATTCTCAATCAATCTACACATATGAGCACATTTATGTCTAAACACCACGTCAACTCAAGAGCGCATAGTTAGGTATTACACATTTAAAAATAAATTAAAAAATCTTCCTATCGTTCATGCAATAAAACTTTCAAAATATATAACTTCTCACTGTAATATTTTACTAAGTATAATGTACACTAGCCATCTGTTAATGGTATGTCTAATATGTTTTATAATTTAATTGTTTAATAATCTAATTAATAAGTGCAACTGACACCTGTCGACAATATGTTTAACCTTATTTTTGCCTACAATCCTTTTCTAATTTCTAAACAGGTTCTTTTTAAATCTTAAAGAGATTTCATTGAATTAGATGATCGCTAGCAATAATAATGAAGGTTTTCATCATGTACTCAGATTGTAGATAGCAGATTTAATTTATTTTAGATCCTATGTTAGGTAAGCCAACCTAATGACTGTAAAGTGTAATGTATTACCGTATGCACATTCATAAGCATTTAGATAAGCATCGAAGTTGACTTATTATTACTAAGGTGTGAATTAGAGGTCCTCCTCCTATATCACATACGAGTTCTTCAGTGAAATGAATGACTGATACCATAGTTTTTGTAAAGTTTGTATGATTTATATAAAGTATAAAGTGTATATTTAGTTATAAAATAGTAATACTTCCAAACAATGAATTTTTGTAATACTATAGTTTTTATTTTTTTATTTTAATAAAATTAAAGTATAGCTCGTGATGCTTCCAAAAAACTAAAATTAGTGAAATTTAAACAAATTATGCAAAAGTTATGCGTTCTTAATGTATGAGGTGTTTTAAAAATCAAAGAGCACATTTTTCATTTTATCTTTGGACTGCGACATGCAATATTTTGTTAATTGAATTAATTCAATAAATTAACTATATCACGCTATTCTATTTCGTTTGTCATTTATGAAAACATAAAATTTACAAGAAATGGATTTACAATATAGAAGATATAAATGAATGAAGTTCTATTACAATTTTTCATCAATTTTCTCCATGAATGCAATAAACAATTTCTTCTAATTAAATTAGTTTTTAAAAACAATCAAACTAAGCTGTTCAATCTCTTATGTCATTTATGGAAATATAAATTTCACAAAAGAATGAATGTATTGTGTAGAAAATATAGATATATGAAGTTTTGATACTATTTCTCATTAATGTGGGAAAGCCAAACAAGAGCTACAAATGAATGTATTAGGTTTTGATGAATAGATGACATCAAGTGAAAGATGTTGGCCCTTCTTCACTTTTACACACACAACTTAATCTAATTTTTTCACACGCACAAATCTTCTTCATACACACACAACTTTTCTTCACACATACTCTTCAACTTCTTATTTACACATCGAATGTCTAATTCTAACACATGGATTATGAAAATTAGTACAAAATTACTACGAATAATTATGAAAATTAGTATAATAAAAAAGCGCTCAAAGTTATCACAACAAGATAAACATTAATTGCATCATAATGGAGAGAAATGTAGTATCAATTGAAGAATTATCTTCATTGGAGTGTTATACAACAACTGATGAAATTCTAATCTATTGAATATAATGTCGACCTCGAGGGTATTGCTACATTAACAAAAAAAATAACACAACATTTGATAAATCCACAACATTTTCAGATTTTTTACTAATTTCCGAGTGTTCAAGTCCGTAAAATCATTTTCTTCAAACTTCTTAAATATTGTTTCTCACTTCTTCCATATATGCACAATCGCCATTATAATATTTCTCTCTCCACGTTTATCCTACTCTTATTTTTTATTCGCTTATTGGCAGTCTCTTTTTTCATGACAAATGTATAACTTTTGAACATGAATTCGTAAATGACATAAATTTATATAACAAAGTAGTTCAAAAAAACATATCAAATGTATAAATATCCAAGGCAAATGACAATCACACCTCATACTTTCATTTCAGCAATATCAAATGAAGTTATAAAAGTGAATCCGTAAATGACATCAAAATTGACACAATACCTCAAACTTTGTTTTTGCTTCACTACTTGAAGACCTGTCTCCAGTGTCTTTCTTCTTCTTTAAAGCCGCATTTCTCCGCACCGAAAGAGGCATGTCATCTTTTTCCCACGACGTTCGACAATGGATTATTACTCTTGGCAATGACGTATGATATTACAGATCATTGTAACCATCATTGCATTTAAATGAAAGAGCATGAAGGTGATCGTGATTTATTGTTCAAACTACACGAACATCCCACGTCTTGAATGATACAATCTTTTCGTTTGAATCTTGCAACCTATTATCCATGTACAAGTTTGTGGCTGCTTTCCAAGTATGTTGACCATTACTAATTTTGAAAGCCCCTACTTTTACACATTCTTCCCAGTCTTTTGACCTCTCTTCAAAGTTTGGCATCACCGTTAAAATCTACTTGGCATAATTATGTTGCATCATGTTTTGTGCCACCAATTTCCAACTATCAGACACCATGTCGCTGTAAACCATGTTGGACTTATGATTTGTAGGAGTCATATTTCTCAATCTCTACTTGAAGAGAGCTCTGATTTTTACCAAAAATACACATGTAATCTGAATCTTTTGCAAATTTTGCATTAATATCAGAGTATATCAATATCTCGTCTGCATCGTTGATAGATTTCTCCGCACGTTTTATCTCAGTTTCTAATATTTCAAGGACAAGTGCCGGATCGAGTGGGCGTGTAGTTGGATTTCTTGAACACTAGTTCCCATTCATCATTCTCATTTTCTCAGGTTCTAGTTGAATGTGAGGGATGTTTCAGATATCTTCAAAATGCTCAATAAAGCTGTCTACTACAACAGACTCGGAGGTACCTTCTACTCGTGAAGAAGCATTTCCAATATTTGTCGCTATACTACGAACAATTCCACCAGAGACATTCATAATGTCCCCTACTTCTTGAAGTGGCTGCTCAAACATCTAGAAGACGATCAACTACACATGCGGAATTCATTTTAAACGAACCATATTTTGAAAGTAATCTCGAAACAAGAGGATTAGTAGGAGAAAGTGTCTTTCTTGCCTTTACCTTAGGCCAAGCACTATGAGCAACTCTTTCATTCCCCGGAGTCTCAATACATAATATTGTAGCCGGATGATTCACTAGAAGTTCTACCCTACTTTCGAACGGGTGTAAGGAGGGTTTGCCTAGAGTGTGTTGAAGTGGTCTTTGACCGGGCCTCTGACCTTAGCAAAGTTGTTTGTGGTTTAGCATTTATTTTTGTAAATGGTTTCTAATGGTAGCTCCCGTCATTTCTTAGCCTACCAACTGCAAATGAAAACAAGTTGATTTTATCACTAGTTGTTTTCAATGCAATCAACACTATTAGAAAATCGTGACCAAATCAACAGAAAATCAACTGATTTATGTTGTTTAGGGCACTACAATGATCAATTTCACTGGTTTTTGAACGTTTTGTAAAAATCAACAAATTGCTACCTATTTTCTGTTAATTTGAATAGTACGATGACCAAATCGACAAAATTTTAGCGAATCTGAAAAAAAAGTTAAAAATGAATATTTGAAATTTTTGAAATTTTTAGAATCTTTTTTAATTTTAAAATCTTTTTAAAATCTTTTGGATGCTTTGAAATCTTTTGGAATTTATGAAATCTTTTGCAATTATGGACTCAACTTCATATGTTTGTAAAATTTTGGAATGTTCTTATACCATAGCAGTAGAGCAAGGTTGGCACATTGATGCCAAATAATTAATTAACTCTCAAAACCATGAGTCATGATTTCAAACGATTTTCCACTTTTGAGTAGGTCTTTCTTGATACAATATTTGTTGAATACAATTCTTGTACAAGATGTGAAATTTTTAATAAACTTGTGTTTCACTATCAAGTTAATGCCTATAATTTTTTTGATCAATTCAAGTTGCAACTAAAAATTCATTTCTCAAAAGGTGATATTTTTAAGTTTTGGGCAATTTTGGGCACCCATGACAAATAGATCCAATTAGTTTGAAATTCTTTATACAAACTCTCAACAAAATTGTGAACATAATCCCTACAGTTGAAAGGCATCAAAGCACAAAATTATGACTTCAAAACACTTAAAACATTTTAAAAACCCTCATTTGGGCAACATTTAAAACACCGTGGTTGAAGTTCTATATACTTTGAATTTTTTTTAACCTAATCATTCGCAATTTTTTTTATAAAAAACTCAGCAAACTTTGGCGGCCATTTTGTCATAATAGAATATTCTTTTTTCAAAAAACCTTTGAACTTAAAAAGGTTGGAAAACCAAGCTAATCCTCATCTCCAAGAATCCGTTTGAGATTTGAGCCTCCATTCAAAAGTTATAGATAAAATTCAAAGTGGGGTAGTAAGGAATATTTCTTTTGATATTTTCAAACATCCTCTCTGAATTTTGTCTACAACTTTTGAATGGAGGCTCAAAATCACAAACAGATTTTTGGAGATGAAACATAATTTGAAATTCTAGCTTTTCTTAGTCCAAAGATTTTTGAAAAAGGTTATTTTACTATGCCAAAATGGTCTTCAAAGTCTGCTGAGTTCCAAAACACCGAATTGTATGTGTATATGTAAGTAAAAGTTAATGATTTATTCATCAAACTCTGATGGTGATGAGTTGGTTCGAGTGTTGAGTCATAAGTGTGAGGTTCCAAGTTCGAACCCAAGTAGCAACCATGGATATAAAGCTTGGCTGCCCGGAGGTGCCGAGCAGCCAAAAAATAAAGTTTTTCTGCCCGAAAAATCTGGGCAACGAAAAAAAATTATTTATTTGATTAGATCATTAGAAAAAATCAACAAATTTTTGTTGATTATTATCTTGTACAACTCATCCGAAACAACTGAAAATATCAACGCTTCTCTGTTGATTTGGACATTGAATTTTCTAGCAGTGCAACCATGAACATTTTGACGATCAATTCAACATCAGGGCAATTTTGCCATCCTCTATCTTTAGGAGTGTTTTTGTGTCCAAACTTTGATTTATTGAGTTTTGACAAATATGATTATAAACTGAATGAACCATGGAGAAATAAATACTTTTCCATTCCTGAGATTTCAAACAATGGGGGAGTGTAAGATCAAAGTTTTTGACTTACGCTAAGTTTATTAACATATTTGTCAAAACATATCAGAGCGTAGATTTGATGTTTAACATTACAGTTAAACTTTGACCATCACACTAAATTTGAACATCTTTGCCTGTATATCTGTTTTTGATGATGGTGTGATCCAACCGTCTAAATGCTATGAGCGGCTAAGTCTACAACTTGGAACACACAAAAAAAATGTTTTTGACAATTTACCTAAAGAAGGTTGTCTTAGCCTAATTGCAAAATGCCACCATCTTCAAACTGCCCCTGGAGTAATGTTGAATCAAGGCATGTTCCACATTAACCTCAATGCTTAGCTTTCATCAATATTAGAACTTTGTAATTCATATTGACAGTAGTTATACAAAGCAAGTGAGGACCGGGACACTACCTTGCTTGTAAATAAAAATTTGTTAATAAAATTTTAATTTTAATCACTTTTATTTTAATTTTCTAAATGCACATCAAAAGTTGTTTATATAGAGTTTGTTCAATCAGTGATTGGAACTCGGGGGGGTAGTGATTTGTTGGAGTAGCAATATATGTGCGAACAAATGATAGGGTATTTAAAAACATCGGGACAAAAAATTATAAATGGACTTTAGAGTAATATAGGGTATCGAAAATGGCACTAGACATCTTTAAAGTACTATAGGGTATGAAATAATAGGTAATTTGGAATTATAAGTAATGCAAGCCCCTTTTCTATTAACCCAAAGTAGAAAATTACATAATGATAGCATGTGAAAAAGAATTAAAAAAATTGAAAGTAATACCCCCGTATAAAATAGTGGTTGTTCGCACCTATATCCTTAACTTTTTAACACACTGACCTCCCCAAGGATTGGAAACAAAAAGATTCAAGCAATCGATATATTGAATCATATTATTCCTACATATATTCTTAGAGATATTAAGAATGGAGAAATATACTATAATGTTGTTTAAAATTTATTATATATATATATATATATAACTAAATTTTAACTTAAAAATAACACTAATTTTTATTATTATTGTAGTGTAATAAGATTTTCATATATTTCAACAAATCATAGTTCAAAGGATACTTCCAATACTATTTAATAAAATATAAATGTTTCCAACACAATTATATGAAATCTACTAAAATATTATTTGTATTTGTATAGTACTTTTGGAAATCAAGAGATGTTCTTAATGAAATGGAATTTTAAAATTACCCATTGAAACTTGAGTTAAGTTTACATTTACTATTTTTCAATATCAATTTAATTTTGTTAGTATACTATAACTTTGTAAACTTTTATGATGGGAAATGATATTGTATTTACAAATATGAATGTTTGTTCAATACTTTAAAGTTCTAATGTCTTATAATAATAAAAATGTTATATGACATTATCTTGTCAACAATGTCATTGTTTATATGAACTTGTTGTAACAAAATAACTACAGCTTTTTAATATTTTTTGTTATTTTGAACATGATCATTAAATTTATTACTTCTAGAGTAGTAATATTTGAATATTAAATATATATATATATATGTTATTTTTAATTCAATTTCATATTACAAGGAGATATACAAATCATCACGAAGAATAAAATATAGACCATACATTCAAGTTAACCATCTAAAATTTGAAAAATCTCAAAAATAATAATAGAGTTTCAAATTTGAGTTTAGTGTAGTAATTATTTCATTGAAATTTAAAAATTAAAAATTATACATAAATTATTTTACATGTAGAAATGAAAATAAAACAAAACATTTGGTATATTTTTTGATTGGAAAAGTAATTCTTTTATAAATGTAAAATAAATAAAAATATTTAAATTCTCTTGCAATCATAGTTACTAATTACTTTGTCAATCAAAGGTTATTTCATTTTTATTTTATTAATTTATTAATTAAAAAATCCTATGTTTCTATATTAAATTCAAATAATAGAGTCAATTAGATTTTTTGGTGAACTAGGGAGTCAACTTAATCATTTAAATAATTATGGATCTAGCATGGACCACAACCTATATGGTCAAATAAATTGTTTGTTTCATATCACATATATATATATATATATATATATTCTAGTACATGTTGTTCTTCAATTTAGTATATGTGGCGTTTATTATATGATTTAACGACCTTAAAGAACAATTTGAAGCATAATTGACATTTAAAAAAAAACTATTTGTTGTAATATTGTAAACATAATTAATAAATTGATTATTTTATTAACTTAGATTAATAATTTAATTTTGAAACATTAATCACATTGATAATTAATATTAAATCTAATTTGAGTGTTATTAAATTTTCAAAATCATTAAAAATTTATAGTTGTATAGCTTACATTTTTTTTTAAGTTATAATTTGATTTTAGCATTTTTTCTTTTTGTTACTGCAAAGTCATTACTCAAATGTATAAAGGTTTACGAATTTAGATTAAGACATGTACCTTCTAACATTTATTTGAATATTCTATCATATTTCATTAAAAAATGAAGTATATAGCTCTATAGATCAACAAATGATGCACAATCTTCAATGACCATTGTTTTGGACCAACAACTATAAACAATATTCATTTTATGCATTGTACTCTAGAGATAAATTTGGTCTTTAGATTTATTAGTAATCATGTGATATATTAAATATTGAAAATTGAATTTTAGTTTGACAAAGACTCTTATAATACCCCCAACCTTCAATGTAATAAACTTTATCATTCGCAATAACCCCTAAGTGACCGAACAACCATTTTATGGTGGCTGCCCTTTTTTTACAGGCTGCCTATGATGAACTATATATATATATATATATATATATATATATATATATATATATATATATATATATATATATATGTATATATAAAAGATAAAAAGATACTTTCAAATTGAAACCAAGTCCTCTTTCAAACCCAATTTGAATCATGTCAATCCGAATCAAACTCCACCAAGGACAAAAAAACACTCTCATTTTTTTACAAAAAATTAAAACAAATGCGCAAAATATCAATACGTATATTAATATATTGAAAGCTTTTATTCATTTTATTTTGATTAGAGACATGAAAATTATGAAGTCTTACTTTGCTAGCAATCCAAACATCTTCCTAAAATAATAACTCCTAAAATTTAATTTTGAACTCAATTTTCACATTTTTCAAAAAGAGCAAATCCATATGGTGTAGATTGATTGATACAACATTCTGAATGTTAACATTGGTATGTTTCAATTCTATGTCAAAATTATTGATGATTTGGTTTTTCTTCCATCTTGTTCTTACTTCTACTTAATTTTTTTAAAAAGAAAGTATAAAATCAAATTTTAAATTTTTTTTAGAGACTCTTGATTCAAATTTTCAATACAACCTCAAAATAGTTTACTTTGAATGCTCCAAAATAATTAAGCTAGAAGAGTCAAAGTCCGCTAATTTTTGTTTAGTTGGATGCAAAAAAACTATCCCCTTACTTTCAAATGCAATAATCGTCCAATTTATGCATTCAACTTTTTAAATATTTTTTCACACATCCTACAACTGTACCCATGCGTTAGGGTTGGCAAAACATAATTATTAAAATAAAAGCCCAAATCTTTAGGAATTTGTTTTTTCAAATTTTCAATTTTTTTGGTGAAGAAGGGAGTCCTGGAGAATATTCACAAAATTTGGCATTTGTTTCAAAGTTTAAAAAAAAAAAAATCATTTGGCATGACAAACTGACTCTAATGATGGTAGTCCAACGCAAAATATCCTATAGATATACTATAGATTTTATGGGAAGTTAACTTCATGCATGTGTGAACCGATTAGAAAGAGGATGATTTGTGAAAATTTTATGCGTCATTTTATGTTGCAGTGATTCGCCAAAATTTTCTAAGATCTTAGTTCTTAATAGATCTAAAGTGCTCTTGAAAAATTCAACTCATAGAATTAACCCCTAAAGGACAAGGTGGACGCATTGTGTCCAAGAATAATTTAATTACTTAAGTAAATTATTTGGATTCCATAATTTTCACTCAATGTTAACTAGTGAATCATAACATTCAGTAGCCTTCAAGAAGGTTGCTTGTTAGTTTCATCCACCTTTATATATAGAGTGACCAATGATCTGTAATTGAATGGGCTATTGAATCAAATAAACAATTACATGACACTATTGAATTGTGATTGAGTGTGTGCTTTCAATTACTGTTCACCATGGTTAGTTGCTCTTGCTTAATGCCACATGCCCCCATAGCTACTGATGTGATGTGGAATATTCCACATCATCTCATTGGGAAGATGAAATGATGTGGGATATTCCACATCATTATGTTGGGGGAAGGCACTAGTTACATAGGCTACTAAATGTTATGGTTCTAAATGTCTGTTATGAGAACACAAAAATCCTTCAAATTTTGAATTACGTGATTCACTGGGAAAAAACCAAAACATCAATGCAGGTGAACTTGGGACATGGTAGTCATGGAGGTTGATGACCTAGAGGATGCTTTCACTCTAGGGCGTCGAATTTTTTTTTTAAAAAGTCCCGGGGAAGTCATTGTCGAAATTTAGATAACTATAAGAGAATAAATATAGGGTGTTTTTTATTCATTTGAGATAAAATTTATAAATTTTTAGAAGTAACATAGGGTGTATTTTGACCAATTTGGAAATATTCCTAGAATATACCATGAATATACCCTACATATACTATAAATAGTAGAATATTCCAATTATTTTGTAGCCCCCTATTAAATACCCTATGTTCGCTCATGTATACCAAAATTTACACTAAGTAACTTCCCCGAGAAAAAAGTGTACAATATGTAAAACATTTGCCATTGTTGCATCATTAACACTATATAATAATTACGGAAAATGTTTAAATACATTGAAAATGGAATATTTTTAGATTTTTAGAATATTTTATACATATTTTATATTATTTTGAAATATTCCATTTAAAAAAAAGTCTTTACACATTTTATGCAATGTGACAATTAATAACGATCACAAACACTGACTCAACGAGTCACCAACAAGTCACTTCACCCAAACATAAATCTTTGAGAGTCAATCATTGTTGTTGTATTTAGTTTTAGAACACCATTTTTTGTGAGCACCTAGATACAAAACATCTATGTATGCTTGTGAAATTTCAAACGCTAATAGTGGTTTTAAAATTTATGAGGAAGTTTGTAGTGAATGACCTGTTGATTTTGCTCAAAAAAATTAGAAAACAACTCATGATCAAACCTTATAATCATGTAATACATATGGTACATTGTTCCAAAAAATAATATATAGTCTCACGACTAAGTTCTCTTTGAGCTTCAATGGTGAATTTTTCTACATGAACACCAATTACGAGATACAACTGCGTTCTTGAAAGCATCACAAGAAAGTAATAAAATTTTAGGGATGAACATGGAACTTTAGGGGTTAGGCAATAAAAAAATCTCCAATAATCACAACACTTAGAGTATTGTATTTTAACCCATCACAACAAATTTTATCCACAAATTGTCAATATCTTATTCGTAATTAAATTTAAAAATAATTTTGAATTTTGAGTTTCAAATTATATACAAAATATTGGTTATAGCAATCATAGATCTAACCATATGGATAGAATCTAAAATTCATAACGTACAACTTTTATTCATACATCAAGTTCAAAATATCCCTTTTAGTCGCATTTTATAATACATCTTTGCAATTCTCCAAATCTCGAGAGGGTGTAGGCATTTAAGGGTTAATGTGGTTTTTTTAGTCTAGAGTTCGAGTTTTATGCTAGGAAGTTTATAACCTATAATAGTAAAGCATAAGTTAAGTCATAAATTCGAGTTTACTGATAGAGTGCACCACCTTTTTTGAAAAAGAATAATCATAGAATATAATAAATATGAATAAAGAATAATAATAAGAATATTTGATAATGTTTTTTAAAATATCCTATAATAATGAGGGAACAATGAAAATATTCCAAAATAATATCTTATTATTATTGGAGAGCTAGCTTCCATACTTCATGTATTTTTCAAGCACCCCAACTATAATTTGCAGAGTTGCCTACCTTGGTGTAAAACCAAGAAAGTTGTGATAGGAATTGAAAAGGTGTAAGGGAGGTGAGAAAATGGATAGTCGAAGCTGAAGCTGAACTCTCTCACTCGTAAGGTAAAAATAAGCCTAAATGGAAAAATGATAAAGTAAAAGAAAATTGAAAAAAAAGTAAAAGTTTTTGAAGAACCGTAGTGAAGAAATTCTAACTTTTTTACAATGTGGAAGATTGAGTTATGGAATTTGATACAATATATGTTAAGTTGACACCCCGTGTTTGACTCTGATGAATGTATAGAGTCACATATGATAACTAAAGCCAATAATTATCCAAATTAATGAGTAAATCACAAAATAAAGTGATTGTTATTGAAGTCTTCAATTCAATGGGATATCGACCATTGTCTATCTTTCACTTTCATATTCAAAGTTTTGACAATGGAGGTTATGCATGCATGGCATGTTAGTATGGAATTCTCTAAATCCCCATGTTGTTTCAATAATAGGAAGATCAAATTACCCCCCTACTTTGTTCCGTTTGAGGGCCACCTAAGAAAATAGCCTCCTCTTCCTATAGTTTTTTTTATTCCCAAGTAGGTCCCTAATATTTTTTGCCAAAATAAGCCCCTAGGATGCTCAAAATGAAAATTTAAAGGAAAATGGGGTCATAATGAACAATGGCAGTCATTGAGACAACCAGGGGTCCTAAACAACGGGTGTTTGTATCCTTTTCTAGCTGTCTACATTGCACTACAATCCATTTAAGCAATTGTTACCTTGAATTATCTTTGGCCGTTGGATTTCATCAACGTAATAAAAACATTACTATACATAAATATATATATAAAAGGTGTGATAAGTTATGAAAATAATAGAAAAGAAATTTAGATTTTTTTTTCAAACCCACTTTTGAGTACATATAACATTCTTGAACTACTTTGACCCTTACAGGACCAAGAATTCATGGTTTTAAAATGACAAATTCAATCATTCATATTATGAAAAATAGAATTAACCCCTAAAAGCTCGAGGGGTATTGGACAAAACATAGATGTGTTATAATGTGCGCCTTCCGTATGTTTGATGAAGTTTGGTTTAACAATAAAAAATGTAGGGCATCATCTCTACAAATTATCCATATTGTCAAACTTCAAAATAAAACTTTAGATAAAATTTTAATGAATTTAAAAGCATTAACCTTTGAAGAAGTGTATAAATTATAATTTTTGCTTTTAGAGTTTAAAATTCATAACAATGTTGGGGTGATCCACTTTGAAAAATTCTCCCTAGTGGAGTTTAACTTAAATTGATATAATTCAAATTGCATTGGAAAGTAGACTTGATGAAGTATTTTAAAATATTTGTTTGTTTTTCCAAAAACTTATTTTTTTATTCCGGGCAGCCTGTTAAAAATGGGCATCGACCAAAAAATGGTCTTTGGGAGCTTAGGGGTTAAGATGGGTTCAAATTTTTTATCACCGGAATCAGTGAAAGAACATTGTATGTGTTGATAAAAAAAATCTAATAAAAAGAAATCTCTCATGACACCTACTCAAAATTGCTAAGAAAAGAATGAAGTCCAAATTGGGCTTCTTGATCATTTAGGGGTTAAATCTACTACCGTACTCGGAAGGCAAGATCAACAATCCTTGCCAAATATTTATTTATTTTCTAAATTGATGCGATTGTTCTCTTAAATTCTACAAATATTTTCTAAAATTCTTGTTTTTTCACTAGAGAAAAAAAGGTTTTTTTTGAAAAAATAATTTCCTAAAAATTTGAGCACCTCTGTATATAATTTTTTTTGCCGACCCTACCTTCCGTCTCTTAACCCCTAAAGGCTGGGCCTATGACCATGGAATCATGCTTTATCTGTCACACTGAATTTTGCGACCAAAAATAATACAAGAATTCAACTTTATATTTTTAGTAGATGAAGCCACATGTCTCCTACAAATCATGATTTTTTCATAAATTTTGATGAAAATTTGAAATTGCTATGGTTTTTTGAAGTGATTGTAAAGAAAATTCATATAAATTACATAATGTACTAGAAAATTCCGTTTTTTTTAACCAAAGGTGTAAATTACAATGAAGAAAAGTTTAGTTAATGAAAATCATCCATGTATCTAAATTTATAATTTTTTGCTACACCTTGGTAATACCTACCGAACTTGTAACTACAATAAAACACTCAACTTTCAAAAAAATTCAAAAATTAAAAGTGGACTAGAAACTAGACGTGGCAAGCTTCATTTTGTTAGTTAAGCTCAAATGCAATGGAACTCATTTTGATGACCTAAATTTAGTTTAAGCAGAATAAGCAAAAAAAATTCAAATTACACTACACGGTGAACCGTTTTTACGACTCTTTTTGTAGTTGGGATCCCATGTAAAATCTAAAAATAGCTTGAATGATTTGAATTTAACTTGAAGGGGTGGCATGATCAAGCAAAGTTCTTCCCAAAAAGAATTGGATGGAAATCATCCACGTAGTAGTTGAAATTGAACGGTCAGCTTCATTCATAAGCCACTTTTTGGTCTGGGCGGCGTTTAGGGGTTAACTCTCTTTTTTACAAGGAAAAATCTTAAATTGACGGTGTTCACTGTTCAGTACTAAAGGGACCAAAACATGGCAATTCAAGATTGTTGTGTATGTCAGATTTTTATGAAAATGGTACCAATCAAATCATCTTCCTATTAAAGAGTGAGGCGTGGTAATTGCTCCAGTCCCATCATAGTTAAACTTAAATTCTCCAGAAGAATAAGAAAACTTAACTGCAGCCCTATTGTCTAGCCAGGCTCTGAAAGTTGGGCTCGGGCCTGCAGAGTGCAGACTCGCCCTTGAAAGTGTTGAAGAATGTATAAAAAAGTCCTGCAACACTAATTGGAGGTAAACCAAAGATCAGACCAGCGTGAAGCCGTGAACTATTATGCGTTCTTAAAAGGAATTGACCAGTTTCTTCATTTGGAAAATTGGAACCCCACACCGAGGTCTCAGTGACAGGACAGTGTCCAGGATAGCAGGAACTACAAACCTCCTTTCAAAGGCAGATTCTGTACTACTAGGTTGAGCCCATGCCGAAGTCTGGCACAACAAATCCAACACTGGAACTGACAATGCGTGCAGTCTTGTGTTATGCAACAGATTTTACGTTGGCTTCAGTGATCCCATGACTAGTTTGTGGTATTTAGTGCAATATGCTACCTCCCATGAAGAAGGTCAGCTACTTCTGCTACCCAAGTATGTAGAAGTAGAAAAGGAAAGATTAAATTATTCTTACATAATATATATATATATATATATATATATATATATATATATATATATATATATATATATATATATATATATATATATATATATATATATATATATATATATATTTGACACAAATGAAGATTTTCATTGCGAAAAGGCACAAATACAACCCCAGCCAAATACATAATATATTTGCAATTTAGTTCTTATTGGTTGCCAAGTACTTATGATGCCTTAATCGGTTGTTATCGATGCTACCTCCAAAGTGAATGATGCAGCAAATTGTCTACTGACTTGTAAAATTTGTCATATATTTTGTTAATGACTATTTTTACCTACAATGTACTAGTAGCACAAGAAATTTTTGGGGTAGAAATCTAGCTAATTTTAGCTAGTTTTGGGACCACTGGTTGGCTTGTGCTATATTTTGGCGGAATTGTCTTCATGGGCGTGTAAGAACGGATAGTAATATTTTATTAAATAACAATGGATGGTGCACGAACACATCCACCCACACTTCTCATGGCGATTATGTCGTCAGAACAGGAGTATAACGCCAGGCGCTGGCATGGGCCTATGTATCATAAAACGCACAGAGGTGCATGCACGTATGCTCTCCATGACGATTCCGCCACCAAAATGGTTGTCCCAAGGTGGCTCTAGTCTGAGCCAGCCTTTATATTCTATTACATAATGCATGCACGCATGTTCTTCACAACGTTGTCTCAACAATCGTGTTGGAGTGACTTCGGCACAAATCAACTTAGTCTATTATATAACACAAGGTGTACGCTCGCATGCTTCTCACGACAATTCCACCACCGGAACGATGGTGTCATATCGGAGTGACTCCAATACATGCCCACCTAATCTATTATAAAACAAAGGGTGGTACATGGCTACACGCGTGCACACATGTTTCCTACAATGGTTCCACCGTCGCAACAATTGTGCCAGAGGTACTTCATCACAAGCCAACCTAACTATCTATTATATAACACAAGGTGTACGCACACTCCACACGACAATTCCATTGACTGAATGGTCGTGTTGTGCCAGACTGGCACTTTGGCACTGGCCCACCTGGTCTATTATAAAACTTAGGGTGAAACACGCATGCACGCACGTTCCCCACGACGGTTCCACTCCAAGAATGGTTGTGACAGCTGCTGGCACAGACCAACTTAGTTTACAACCAAAAGTTCCAGACACCAACACACAACAAGCAATATGAACACTCCGAATACTGTAAGCTACTGTAACTTAGCTGCAGTAGACAAAACATGTGCTGTAGCACAAGAGAATTTGGTGAATAAAACAGGCGCTGCAGAGGCACGTACCTCGACTACAGTAGTATAAAACCCCTGTTCACAAAACATTGACAACCTCTTTATGTTATTTTAATAAGGGTTTTGCACTGAACAAACCAATGGTATCAGAACCAGGAGATCGATCATCCAATAAGTAGAAAGTAAATATAATAATAAAATGAACGATTCACCTCCAAGGCACAAGAGTGCACAGGCCTACCAACACTGATCTAGCTCAAAAAGCCCAAAGACGAGCCAGGCTAATACTAATCAGTCTACTACTAAATCACGGTTGATAAGATCAGTCAACACATGGTAAAGCTCCGCTAATTGGAGGCTACGGCCAAACTGGAGGAGAAGCTGAAACATGGAAAAATCACTTTGATGCAGTGCGCTCGCTTGTGACAAGCAAGCACAGAAGAATCAATCGCTACTACTGCAGTCATGCACAGCTCAGAACTTGAATTATAGTAAATTATAATAATTATAACTTGAACGGGTCTGGTTCCTCGAAAAAGCGTACTTACAAGAATGAGGAAGCGAAACTTGTGGTGCTAGCTAGCTATTGCTAATTTCTCATACTAATGAAAGAATTTAATCAGGTCGGAGACGAGAATCGATCAGGAGGGAAAACTAGATCGACATACGTCCCACCATCAATACTTGCCGAGTTCAACACACCAACATGTACGTAAAGAGAGCCCATAACATTCAGTAGCCTTCATGCCCTCTGCCTTTCCTTCATGCACTCTTCTCATCACCTTGGAACTCCACCCGTCCAATTAGCTACTCGTGAAGTTCTCTTGCCACCTTGGGACTCCACCTGTCCAATTAGCGATTGATAAAGTCTTGTTGGCTCATCACTTTGGAACTCCACTTGTCCAATTAGCTACTGATGAAGTCTGTTGGGTGTGGAATAAGCTCCACCATCTACTATGTGGCCAGGCCGAGCCACTGCATGCTACTGAATGTTATGAGGGGAGAAAGAAAGAAAGAGAGAACTGTCAATCACATATATAAACCCTGAAACCACATGGCATATATGTCCCAATATATCCACTGGGGGACGGACGGATTGATCACTGGGAGCCGCCGGAGACTTCTTCGTCGGCGTCTTCTTCGTCGGCATCTTCTTCGTCCTCGCAGGAATCCATGCCGTGAGCAGCATGACCAGTGCCGAAGGCGCGGATGTGGTCCTTGAGCGACCGCTTGTGCTTGAAGTCGGAGCCGCAGATGCAGAACCAGAGCTTGCCGCAGTTCTTCTCGTGCGTGCGCCAGTCGCCGCGGACCGCGAACGCCTTGTTGCACTTGCGGCACATGAAGGGCTTGATGCCGTGCTTGCGCTTGTAGTGCGTCTGCAGCGTGCGGAAGTCCTTGAGCGGCTTCGAGCGCGGGTGGTCAATGTTGTTGCGGCACCCCGCCGCGCAGCAGTAGCACGGCAGCCGCAGCATCGCCGTGGGTTGCGTCCCGCGCAGCGACTCCGGGCCCTTGCGGTACTGCGACCCGTGCCCCCACATGTGCATCTGCAACCCATGCATTTCATCAACACACCACTTAGTCACTTACTCAGAATTAGTAACAGTTAGTAACCAGTTGTAGAAGTTTAACAAACAAAGTTAGAAGTTGCATGGTTTTTCGAAACTCTTGGAATTGAACGGACTACATAATTCTCGATTCTCGACAGCTAACGTTGCTATGGTGTTTCCAACTCTTAGGGAATGGGGTATGTTCAAGAGATGAGCCCCAAAAGCATTATCAAACATAATGTCAAGTCATTCTATTGAATCAAAACTTGCGAGGGCATTATTGAACATAAGGTCAAGTCATTCTATTGAATCAAAACCTACAAGGCTATGAGAAATAACCTACCAACCAAACAAATACAAGTTGTTTGAAACTCTTGTAATTGAATGGATTACATAATTCTCAACAATAAAGGCTACTATGGTTTTTTAACTCTTGGAGGTGGATGGACTAGATAATGTTCAAGAGAGGAGCCTCAAGAGCATTATCGAACATAATCTGAAGTCAAATCAAAAACCTGCAAGCCTATGAGAACTAACCTACCTACCAACCAAGTTGTTTGAAAATCACAACTTGGCATTATGCACTATATAATGTTCAAAAGTTGGGAGCCTTGAGAGCATTATTGGACATAATGCCAAGTTGCTTTTTTATCATTGGTCAAGAATGTTTACTTCTATACTTTTTGATTGATCTACGGGCTTAAGTTGAATAAAAGGATTAAAGGCTATAATTCACTTTTGAATTATCAATGACGAAATAGTGACATGGTTGCTTTGAACATTGAACTTGACATTACAAATAATATGGGTTAGTGGCTTGGTGAATGGAATAGTACAAAATATAACACTTCCTACAAATGTGGAAAAAAGAACCTAAAAGAGATAGAGCTACATTCTCAATCATCAATCAATTTATTACCAATTGATAATACCTTTCACCGATCATTAATGAAGGATCAAACTCTACTGTCCAATTTTTACAATAACCCATTGTAAGACCCTCTGGTAGTAAATTTCACTCATGAGTTAACAAAACTTTCTTGAACTGAAAACTCTTGAACTAAAAAAGCTCAATGAAGTTTGTTGGACTCCTGGAACTCACCATAGGGCCAACTTGTGGAGTCTCATTACATTGGATTCAACTGGAGGAGCTCCAAAAATGATAACATACTAATAACCACTGCCCACTGATGACGACAACATGCTAGACGTTCCCAAGAACATTCTTCGATACATCCAGAAATCCGTTCACAGCTAATAAAATCTTCACAGAACTGAACGAGCCTGTCCGTTGGCATTATTCTCTCGAATCCCAAGGACGTTCAGAAAAGGAAGATTAGTTCTTGTCGTGTTAATGCCAAAATAGTAATCTATATTTAGGTAGCACAGACTTCCGGGTTTTGAGCCACACTGTCATTCGTTTCATGACACTCAACTGTCATAAAGCAGGAATGAGAGTCTGTGCCACACGGTTAAGTTAATTCAGTGCCAATTTTAGCACTCGGAATGTGAAAAGTGAATATAGACTAGATTCACTCCCTGAACTCTAGCTACGAATGGAAAGATCACACCAGTTTATGGAGCCCAATGCCATCAATCACACGGCTCAGAGCTTTCCTATTCCCAATGCCAGAGTCCATGACTCAGTCTAGTATGAAAAACCGGGAAAGCCTATAGTGCGGATAGGGAATTAAATCTTGTTCAAATGCACTGAATGAAAAAATAGACCTAACTCTAGTTCTGGAAAATTAATGAGCAGACCGGTGCATGGACGCTACTGACGTGCAGAAGCCCAATGCATCACAAGGCCCAGAATTTCAAGCTGTTCCCAATGCCGAGGTCCATGACTGAGTCTAGTATGAAAATCCGGGATAGTCTGTAACAGAATCCTGTGGATGGGAAGCCTGAAATGGACCACGTGAAAACATTGGGCCTGCAGAACGAGAACGCCAAAGCTAACTACACTCAAGCCAATAATTTCACTGTGATATATCGTTTGAATGTACGGTCAAGGATGACAAGTGTGCAGGATTAATAAAAACGAAAATGTCAGTGCTTACTACACAAGCCTTTTAAATCTTACCAAGCTTTTCACTGTGACAATCTTGAGCGCAGGATTGATAACAAAGAGAATGTCAAAGCTAACTACACTCAAGCCAATTATTTCACTGTGATATAGTTTGAATGTGTAACAAGGATGACAAGTGTGCAGGATTCATAAAAACGAAAATGTCAAAGCAAAGCTAACTTAACTACACTCAAGCCTCGTAAATCTTACCAAGTTTTTCAGTGTGACAAGAGTGCAGGAATGATAATAAAGAAAATGTCAAAGCTAACTACACTCAAGCCTCTTAAACCTTACGAAGTATTTCACTGCGACTTAAATCTTACCAAGTTTTTCAGTGACAAAGTTTGAAAGGGTAACAAGAGTGCAGGATAGATAATAAAGAGAATGTCACAGCTAACTACACTCGAGCTTTTGTAATCTTGTTTACAACCAAGTTTTTCACTGTGACATAGTTTGAATGGGTGAAAGGGACAAAGCTAACTACACTCAGGCCTCTTAAATCTTACCAGGTTCTTCAATGAGACTTAAATCTTACCAAGTTCTTCACTGTGACTTAAAATCTCACCAAGTTCTTCAAATCCGTGACTTAAATCTTACCAAGTTTTTCACTGCGACATAGTTTGACTGGGTGACAAGAGTGCAGGATTGATAACAAAGAGAATGTCGAAGCTAACTATACTGGAGTTTTTGTAAGTTTTTCACTGCGGGAATGGTAGTAAAAGAGGTTCAAATGATGAGTGAGCGCACCTGCATGTTATTGTAACGGTTGAAGGTTTTATTGCAGACAGGACAGGAGAACTGCGTGGGACCAACGAGGATCTGGGCGGGCGTGGGGATCCAGTACTGGCCTTCAGGGAGGCGTCCTCTTCCACGCTGCAAGCGCTCGCGCTCCGCCAAGCTCAAGGAGTCAAAGACGCTGCGCTCGCTCTCAGTGCTCCGCATGCTCATGTCATCGGACCCCGACATGGCGGCACTGGCCCCCCCCATTCCCGAGGGCGGCCCGATGTGCAGTGCCACCGTCACGTTGGAACAATTCTCGTCCGCCGACTCCTCGCTACACGCGTGCGAGTTCGCCGTGGCCTCCGCGGGCGGCCCCAGCAGAATGGCAGTCCGCATCACCGTGTCCTCGGCATGGTGGCCAGAATTCCCGTGGCCGTGGCCGGTGGGCGGACTTAAGCTCAGGAATGGTAGCGGCTCGCTCGACATGGTGGTGTTGTGCAAGTTGTACGTCCGTTGCTGTTGCCATTCGTAGGGGTCTCGTGCTTGCTGGTAATACTGGTCTGGCGATTGTTGTCGGTGCGCGTTGCATGGGTACGACTCCGGCGGTGGGTACGGCAGCTGCAAACAACACAAACTGTTACACCGAGTCGCTAAAATGATCCAACACGCAAACAAAAAACAAAAAAGAACCAAAAAAATGAGCTCGTCTCAACATGGAAAGAAGTTCTGATAGTTAGTCCATTGCATGAAGATATCATTCGATTCCGAAGACAAGCATCCCCAATATCGACTGGGTTCCACTTGAAAATCAGACCACCGAGGGCTCTACAGTAGAGAATTACGGTCCACTGCATTGGCGAGGGCAAGGATGCGCACGGAGTAAAACCAGGAAAACGAAAACAAAAAACAAAAATCAGAAAAAAGAAAAGAAAAGCTCACATCAACATGCAAAGAAGCTCTGATAGTTAGTTCTGTCCATGTAGATATCATTCAATTCCTCGTTTTCGAAGACTGTAAGCATCCCCAGTGTCGACTGGGTTCCACTTGAAATTCAGTCCACCGAGCTACAGTAGAGAATTACGGTCCACGGCATTGGCGAGGGTGAGTAAAACCAGGAAAACGAAAACAAAAAACAAGAAAAACAAAAAAAAACATGCGAGTGACTTCTGATGGTTAGGTCTTTGCATGAAGATATCATTCAATTCCTCGTTTTCGAAGACTGTAAGCATCCCCAATGTCGACTGTGAAAAGCAGACCACCGATCTACAGTAGAGAATTACGGTCCAACACTCGAAGAGAAAACGAAAACAAATAGCTCACATCAACATACAAGTAACTTCTGATAGTTCTTTGCGATGAAGATATATCATTCAATTCCTCGTTTTCGAAGACAAGCATGAAATCCCTGATGTGACTGAGTTCCACTTGAAAATCAGACCACCGAGCTACAGTAGAGAATTACGGTAGACTGTATGCATTGGCGAGGGCCGGGATGCGTGAGTGTTCTATTGAGATGATCTCTGAGCTACACATTGATTGGAGCTGGAAGAGAAAGTTCCATTCCAGAAAACAACAGTCGTAAATGATGTCTCCTTTAACAGAAAACAAAAAAAAAAAAAAAGCTCACATCAACATGCAAGTAACTTCTGATAGTTAGTTCTTTGCATAGAGATATCATTCAATTGCTTGTTTTCGAAGACAAGCATCATTCCCCAATGTCGACTGGTTTCCACTTGAAAATCAGACCACCGAGCTACAGTAGAGAATTACGGTTCACTGCATTGGATGCGTGAGTGTTCTATTGGGATGATCTCTGAGCTACACATTGATTGGAGCTCGAAGAGAAAGTTCCGTTCCAGAAAACGACAGTCGTAAATGATGTGCAGATGCTACTGTGCATGAGACTGGCAAGCATTAAGCCCAGTCACGAAAACATAAAAACAAAACAAAAAAATAGCTCACATCAACATGCAAGTAACTTCTGAAAGTTCTTTGCATGAAGATATCATTCAATTCCTCGTTTTCGAAGACAATCATTCCCTGGAATTTCTACTGTGAAAAACAGACCACCGAGCTACAGTAGAGAATTGAGATCCACTGCATTGGATGCGTGAGTGTTCTATTGAGAATCTCATTGATTGGACCTTGAAGAGAAAGTTCCATTTCAGAAAACAACAGTCGTAAATGATATGCAGATGCTACTGTGCATGCAGGGGCAGGCAAGCATTAAGCCAGTCACGGCGCATTAAGGCTTGCAGCTTTCTGTCCCTGTCGCCACAAGGCGCCGATTCATACTGACCCGCTGACCAGAGCATTAAACTTTTAAGGCACACTGCGCTGCGTCGTGCACCTAAAGAACTCAGAAAAATGAGCAGCTCATTAACGCCACGCTCACCATTACATGTCCATCTATCCAGACGTCAGACACTAACTAGTATGCATGCCTTGGACACCAGTTCCCTGCACTCACCTCCTGAACGAATTCATCAACAATCCTGAACCCACTTAGAATCACACTTAATAGCTATTAGTATCGACTAACTCTTCATTCACTAACACCGCCTAAGTGGCACCCGTTCGCCTTCCTTTGATCCAAACACGAAAACAACAACACTCGAAACTAACTATCGATATGACAACTTCTGCAGTAGTTTAACCCACGGTAATTACATATAATTCACAGTGTATAATAATAATGCAGCTATGACATTGCTACTCACTTCGACCACACTTACAACATTAATTTTCTGCGGCAATGGTGCCTAACGATATAGAAATCACACTTAATAGAGCTCTATTAGTATCGACTAACTCTTCATTCACTAACACCGTCCAAGTGGCACCAGGTTCGCCTTCCTTTGATCAATCCAAACACGAAAACAACAACACTCCAAACGAACGAACCATCAATATGACAAGTTCTGCAGTAGTTGAACCCACTGTATAATTCACAGTGTGTAGTAATAATGGAGATAGACCAACTACGACATTGCTACCACACTTACAACATTTTCTGCAGCAAAGCAGCCAAAACAATGCTCATCCTTATAAATGACTACAACGACATCGTTATTGATATCTGCAAGCGGTTGAAGCTATGTGAAGATATATGTCATGATGAGCAAGTTCAATTACAGTATCTTCAACGAACAAAGCCTTGATGGATACCGATCAACTTTGCGAACCTGACTCATGTTATGTATTGGAGATACAGCTTCGATTCCAGTTGATTGAAATTAGCATGGGAAAGACTGTGAAGTGCCGATTCAGACAACCTCCAACGCATGCAATTAATGATGAAGGGAGAACATACATACCCGGTGGACGGAGGTTGGCGACCGAGGAGGCCCCGGGAAGTAGGAGGCGGAGCTGCTTCCCGCTGCATGATGACTGACCGTCGTGCCAGACTGGGGTTGATACAAGCTTTCGTAAGGGATGGCCACAGGATAATGATACTCCTGCCCAGCATGCTGCACCTGCGTGTGCGTGCTGGGCTTGAGCCACTCGCAGAACGGAATCGGGTGCGCGGTGATGGCACTGTGAGAGCGCGGCACGGCCACCGAGCTCTGAGGGTTGTACCTAGAACTCATCGCACCCGACACGTTGTCTTGAGAGTTCTCCACCGTGTCTCTGGATTCTCACCAAAAGATCAAAAGAGTCGGAATACTGCTTCTTCTTATTATTGTTGTACGTTGCTGGTGAAGCAGCTGCTATTGCCTTCTCTTCTGGTCCATAAGCGATATTTCTTGTTGACGATAAGGACGTTGTTTCTCCTCCACGCCAACGCGCCTTTGCACGCCTTTTATTATGACGAATATTCAAGTTTTAAGCACAAAACTGAAGGTTGCTCCAGACTCAGCTGTCGAGGAGTCCCTGGATGAGGTGCACTCAGTCGCGAATTGAGAAAGCCGACCCAGCTTATTTTTTCAGATGCAGTTTCTGGGCCTTGCACACATGAACCTCTTCACGCTGGAATCAATCAGCAGTGGACAACAACGGCCTGTCCCTCCTGCAGTTGGTGATGATGTTGCGAGGAGTTGGAAGAGCGAGAGAGACTCCAAAGCTCTATTTGATTTGAAGCTCGTCTCGTACTCGAGACCTGCACCACTTCAATTGTTGAGTTCTCTTCATGTGAACACAGCGCTCGTGCACAGACAGGTCCAACTTGGCTACTGGTGAACGACTTGGATCTGTGGCCTTCTTCACTGCGCCATGCAACAGCACCGTCGACAACGAAGACGACGACGAGAACCACGACGAAGACTCCGCCCGTTTACGAGACATACACGTGTCTACGGGGAATGAAGCATTGACGGTAAGCCCACATGTACAAGCAACCTTGCGACCCGGCCCTCGCTCTTAGATCGCTTTCAAGAGGGGAAGGGTGACTGCAAATGGCTCGTAGAAATAACGCAACTGCAGCAGAAAGATCCTCCTCCGAACGAATTTCTTTTGCTGAGGAAGCGATGTAACTGCAAAGCTCAAAAACGAACCGGCACTTGCTTGCGTGAATGATAGAACTTCTAATCTCCTGTGACGGTCAAGGTGCCTGAGTATGAGCTTACAAGCTCAGTGTTGTCAAGGGCTAGGACGACGAGACTGGACAAGTTTCGACTGGTGACACAACACAATAAGTCTCCAGGTCTTTGTGCGTCCCCAAGATGCAGATCGCACTGCAACCGATGGAACACTGCTACCTTAGCAGACAGGCCTCTGTAGCAGCAACAGGTGCCCCCAGGCCAACAGTGCTATTGAAATTGTGTCCAGATGACCAGTGACTTGCAAATTGGCTACACGTCGCGCAGGCCTTCTCACTTACTAAGATGTGGTGTATATCTAGACAGCCACCGGTAAGCACTTTGGAGAGAATATTGTCAATTTTCTGCTAATCAGTTCGACGCAAGCAAATTGGTTGTGGGGCTGATTGAAGAAGTGTCTGGTACACCGGGGATTGTCGACGAGTAGAAGAGTGTAAAGCTGCAACTACAAGACTTTCGGAATAATATTACCGTTTCGCTCCATGGAACCAACGTTTTTTTGCTATTCCAACAACCACTGATCGAGCCCTCCCGATCACAGAATTCTAACACGAAGATCCATGAATCTCAACAAAATTACAAACAGTGCCGGCCGTGGATCCACCGACTGAAACCAGCTCAGTAACTCAAAATTCGCTCCCAGCTAGTAAGTGTTCTCATTTCCACACACACAGCACTGAGATCCAATCCTCCTCAGACAACACTACGACGGCACTAGACCTAAGCCTGCTCCACGGGTTGTTCATGAGAGCTTTTCAATGTTGGTTCACTGACCACAAATTGTCAAGTGCATAAGGGATCCAGTTTTGCTCTCATTAGATCTTCCGGGCTTTGATCGATGTTACTACCAACACGAAAATGCGCCCTAGATCCTGCGTGTTCTAGCCGCTACAACAAAGGACCTGGAGTAGTGCAAAATCCAGTACCAACAAACACCAGGCAAGCAGGGACGACGACGACACCGCTTGGTGATGATGATGACGAAGGGTCCATTGGGTTCAAGCACGGGCTACGAGTTCCAGAAACCCAAGCCTAGTACAGTCAAAACAACAAAAGAAAAAACTATAAAAAATGATTAAAAAAAACACACATACACTAGGGGTAGCAGAAGAATAGTGTCCCGACAAGCAGGCCAGGCGCGGCGCCTTTGACTGTTGGAGCCTTGTACGCAGTGCAGCCCAAGTTGGGCCATGATGGCGGATTCGTTCGACCAAGGATCCTCTCTCTCTCTCTCTTTCTCAGTTGAATCCCTAGCTAAACTTTAATAACTTATTAGCTTGCTGGCCAAACTCTGGCCCCTCGGTTCTCTTCCCCTAATGCAACCGTGGGGGTTGCCGGCATCAAGCCACCCTGACACTTGCCAGCTAAGTTCTCTCATCAGTCTGTTCATTACAGTGTTTTTTTCTCTTCCCTTGTTTAACTTATATATTGCATTTCCAAGCTGCTCGCTCTTCCTCATTCATCACCTGCAAGCAACCTGCAACTGCACGGTTCCCGCATTTCAAAAATGCCCTTGAATACATAAATATCTATAATCAATTGATAGATTAATTAGCGAGTAGTGTCATGCAGAGGTGTGAGTGGTTTTTATCGCCCTCGCTGCGGTAAGTTAAGTTAATCCCGGGTGCCTGCAGTGAGTCTGTTTCTATTATTAATATGAATTTTGGGGCGCAGCTTCTCGTCTTGTGCAGGCCAGGCCAGGCATGATCTCATGGACTACTAGCTACGACGCAGATCGACAGCCTAGGCTCTGGGCATGATCAGATGACGGATGCCTCAGATTCTCTCGTCCCGGCCTTTACTTTTATTATGATCATGCTTTGCCCCTCTCAGTTCTAAACTAAGTTATTGTTGCTGCTGGCGTCCGCGTCTTATCAAGATGCCTCCACCCCGGGGTAAGTAAGTAAGTAAGTTCAGTAAGTTAAAATAAAAACACATAAAAATAAAAACACTTAACCTCCCTTTCTAATTTCGTTTAATTAGAACTCTGTTACTGGTGAATGCCCGGGAGATTTTTTCCTTTTTTTTGAAGAAAAAAGCATGTTTGGGAGGAGCCTGTTATAGAACGAAATGCACTTTCACTTCGGAACTTACACACGTTCACCAGAGAGACTTATTTTTTCTATTTTCTTTTTTACCTTTTTCTAGCTTCTTTTCCACGTATTCACAAGAAAATGGCGGGGGTTTCAAAACTCGGAATTTTGGACAATAAAAAATGAATCTCTTGAATTTGTGTTTTTTAATGAATAATTCTTTTTTTAAATTATTAAAAACTACTCTTTTTTAATAAGCAAAACGATTTGGCAAATCATGGAAGGTAGTCTTGTATTCTAACACACCTTACTAGTCGAAAATGTGTACAATCATCTTGAACTTGGAAGCCTACAAAAAGTAATTGTTTTGTATAAGTTTTACGTCGGTAGAAGGGTTTGTATTTTAACTACTTCAAACATGCATTGGAGCACTTTTAAAAATTAGGCATATGATACATGTAGTAATTGTTAAGCGTTTTATTTTTGTTTTCAAATCTAAATTAACGTAATTTTTTCGAACACGTAGTTGCACTCCGAAATATTACTACAATCAAAATATGAAAAGAAAAAAACACTTAATGATTACCACATGTATCACGTGCTTAATTTACATTGTTCTAATGCATTTTCAAGTAAATAAAGCACAAACCCTTCTATCGATGCAAATATGTGGAAAAAATTACTTCATGTGGCCTTTTGAGTTTGAGGTGTAAATGGATTGTAGAACAAAAAGATTGAGAACGTATGAAGAAAGTTTGTGAAACAGTAATTTTAACATTTACAAATGGCCCCAATAAAAAATCGTAACTTTTTATAAAAAAAGTCTCTTACTCTTGTTAATCCCGACCAGTTTTTAAAATATTTTACCCAAACCCATATTCTCAATGAGGTTACAAACTAGGATTTAACCTTAACTAAGTTTAATTTGGCGCGCTTTTGACAATGATATTCGTTTTAATCATAGATGTTGAAAACCTTGAAGAATGTCATAAGTTGTTTGAATTTCTTGAATGTATAGTTTATTCTTCTAACATCCCGATTCAACATTGTTTTAAAAGGTTTGTTATTAAATTTTTGGTGAAAAAAAAATGGAGTTGATGTAAAAATCAAAGTCGTAAATGTCAATGTGAAGATTACATCTGTATGGCTGGATTCATCATTTCTTTAATTAACTTTTTTTAAATTAATTTTGCAAGGTTTTCTCTTGAAATTCAATTAAAAACCTAAAATTAACACAAAAAAAATTAAAAAAATTGTAATGAAATTGAAATAACGTGCACTACGAGATGGTATGGTTTCCATTATTTGATTCTACTTATTTTGGAAAATCATGTTTAAGGTCTCACTTTTTGAACTCAGAATGAAATTTGAAGATATCTCATTTTGTCACATTATCTTATTTTGAAGATCCATACCGTACAAATGATAGTCAACTAGCACAAGAACGAAGAGAAATTTGGATTGATGAAAAATTGTACAGGATGTAGTGAAGTAAAAGGTTACAATCAGTTCGTCGTCCATTATATGGATGCAGGCACGTCAAAGAGTTAAACGATTCATACAAAAGCACTGAATCCAAAATGAACGTACCATGTCATTTTGCTAATCTCGAGGTAAATTACCATTCAAGGTTCATGCATTAGATTCAGTTTGAGAAGCTCGATGATTAAGTGTAGTACAACCCCAGAATCTAATTTATATGAGTTTTGGAAGGCTTACCCAGGTTATGATTAACTAGTACTTACCAGGTAGGTTTCCGCTAGCTAGTCAATCATAAATTTGGACAAAAACTTGGAGATCAACTGTTGTTCCTAAGACAATAAAACAAAGGGTTCATTTGTTTAAAAAAACAATCATTAATTCCTAAATGAGGTTGCCCATGTTCGTACGGAGCGCATACAAGGTAGTACATTCACATACATGTGGCATTTACATAACGTGTCCTTACAGGGTCAATTTTTTGGTCAGCCTTATAAGAACTACAAGACACGTTGCTATAAAATTTGTAGAATTTTTGCTTGTGTGGAAGATCCTGAAAGAATACACTCATCTTCAGCCTCGTATTGAATGAATACAAAAATAAAAGACCACATTGAGGTTGTTGCACGCATTAGGGGTTAAACAATACAAAGTTTCACTGCACCCATGTATTATTACATATAATTTTGCATGGAAGGGCCGCTTCACACTATGGCCGAAAGTCGAGAGTCACTCAAATTTCACCAATCAGATTGCAAGAAAGTCGTCAGTTTGCAATCTTCTTGATGGAATTTAACGGACTCTCGACTTTTGGCCATAGTGTGAAGCAACCCTAAGCATACGATTGCTGCCATATTTCACTACACCAATGTATTTGAATACTCCCTTGTCCTTGAGTATACAATGCAATTGGATACATCATTGTAATTTAATTCATAAGGTGGACTATATACGCAGATATATGACAGTTGTATATATAAAGTTTAAGGGATGTTTCAGGGTTAACTGTTTTTTTTTTAAGTTGGAGATCAACTTTGCACATGAGTGCTTTTTAGGAGACTCAAGAATTTTAACAAAAAACTATATAGAATATACTACCAAATGTGGAGCTGCACAATTATCATGTGCACTGCATAAGTTATGCTCTGCAGTATGAGTTCCAAGTTGTGCTCTGCATAAGTTACGCTTTGCGGGCTATATTATAGAGTCCCCTAGCAATATTATGTAGTCCACCAAAAAAATATTATTGTAGTTGTATTACAATAATGCTACCATGTGAAGCATACTCTGAGGATTTTATTATCTTGCCCCGGGCAACCAATGTGCATGTGATTATAAAGAGTTTCGAAGTGTTAACAAGTGCATGTGACACTATGGTTTTAGCAAAAGAATGTCGGATAAAATAAAATCCAAGCATTGCAAACGCTAAATTTTTGGAATTGAATACTTTATTAAAAAGATGATAATTTGTAATATATATATATATATATATATTTTTTTTAATATTTGAAACTATGATGATAATAATTTTAATTAAATTTTAATACTATATAATCAATTTTTTATTTTTATTTTTATTTTATGGTATTTTTTCACACTTGTTGAATTTGTATTATCACATTATATGCTCACATTAGGAGCGATCATAGTAATTGGTGGAGTGACTTATGAATTAGATACCTCCATTCCCTAGGATTTTGTGAGTATAAGACAGGATGTGATTTTAGAGCATCCGTTTCCTAGGCTTTTATGAGTACATGAGAGGCCTCGAAAGAAGTCCAGAGTTTCTATTTATCTATCTATTTGAGTACAAGAGAAGCTCCGATCTCAAAACATCAGTCCCCTAGGCTTTCATGTGTATAAAAAAGAATGTGATCTTAGGGCCGCCTTACATATGAAGTCGAGCCCGTTTTGATGTGTATCATCACCTCTCATTGGTCTAAAATCTTGAAATTAGCCTCAACTCCTTTCCACCAAGACGTGAGGCTAAAATTTCGAAACCAATTTTTAAATAAAAAACGACAAGGTATGATTCGGGCCCAACTCAAAGAATTGGTTGCACCAAAAATGGAAGACCAATTCGTGGGCTTGGGCCTATTCCCAAATTCAATTATATTTATATTTATATTTTGTTAAAAGTTACTTTTTCCAGAAATCCTTGGATTGTTTGCAAATTTGAACGACTCTTTTTGGCCTTTTCTTCCCTTCAACTCTTTGGCCCCAAAAGGCCATATTCGTTAAATTGAGACAAAGTGTAGTCTCAATTTTATCGTCGACTCGAGGATAAACCATTATAACTGTTCAGGTTTGCGACTATTCGGTAATTTGAGACTTTAATATATTAATATATATAAAAACCTTTGATTGCCCAAAGGTTACAGTCTCATCTTATCGTCGACTCGACGATAAATGACTATAATTGTTTTAGGGCTAAAGTCTCAAAATGACCATTTTGTCTCAATTTAACAAATATGGCCTTCCAACACCATTACACATAAAAGAAATGACCTCCGTTATAATCTTATTAATATAGAGTTTGGCTATAGTACTTGAGGTCAGCCTTAAGGTTAACCCTAAACGTACTGATCCTTTGAACACAAGTAGATGCTAGCCTCAAAAATAAATATCAACATGGCTCAAATGTACATAATTTGTACATGAGAGGACCATTACAAGCATAAAATCTACCCAACAAATTTTACGTACTTGCATTTGGAGGCCTCTCCAATATTATCGACATCTCCCCATCACAAGAGATTTACTTTAATTGGTAGAGAATTCAATAGGCTTGCAAAGGTGACTTGAATGAAAGTCATCCGAGATTGTATGAGAAAGTCACAAGGCTTTGAATATGTTCATGATCCAGTTTCATGACGTTTAGGATTAATATGGGCTAAAATTTAGTTGAATCGGGCCCAAGAAAAAAAACAAGCTCAACTTCATATGTAAAGCGGCCCTTAGAGAATGTGATAATAAAGAATTCAGAGTGTACTTACTTCCTCTTCTTTTTTTGGATGTTTAGAGACAAACCACACAACTAGACCAGTTCCTGTTTTTTCTTCTGCAAATTAGCAGTGATGCAGTTCCTTAATGTATCAATGTATTGCTTACAGGATCTAAAATTGCCTCCAAAGAGCTGGATTAGCAAATGAGATTAGTGAGAATAAGAGTCCAGATTATGACGTTACCTTGAGGACATCCCACTGGCTTGGTCGACAAGGCAGAAGACAAGCCTCAAGGCCTCACTTGGCATTAGGAACCCAACCCCAGAGCACATGCTGCTGGACTGCAAATTCGTGAGACAAGTTTGGAGTCGAATGGCAGCGAGTCGGATATTCCTGCTCGTACGTACATGCGGCAATGTTGCCTTCTTTTGGCGCACATGCCCAAAAACGGTCTCGTATTTGACTAAGGAATTCTCACCAAGTTTGTTTTATTTAATTCGCTCAATGTGATATTATTCTCACAGGAATGGCCATACATTGTGTCAAAACTTTCCACAACTGTGACAAGGACATATCGACAAGTGGCCATTACGGTAAACCACCCTAGTGACTATTTGTGTCACTATGTATCAATGTCTTACATTTAAATTAAAAAATTCATGTGTACACTATTACTCCTTTGTCCCATATTCAGCTTCTTGTACTCCCGGGGAAGCCACTGTCAGAAATTTAGATAACCATGAGAGAACAAATATAGGGTGTCATTTATTCATGGTTGATAAAATTTGTATATTTTTTTGATATACCATAGCCTTGAAAAAATGTCAGGTAGCACATTACATATAATATAGTGTCCCTTGTAATACCCCAATTTATGTTTATAGTATTTCTAAAATAGCATTATAGTAATTGGTAGGGAAACAATATATTTATAGGGTAAGTGAAGTGTGAGCAAAATTTAAGAACTAGATAAAAAAAAATGGTCACAGATCCATTTACATAATGGATGAACTCGTTGGATGAGGGTTTTTGTGTGTACTTCTAAGGAACATTCCAAAGACTTTTTGTGTAATTTTGTGGTTTTTCCTCCCATGTAAAGAAAGGATTATGTCATCCTGCATTAAAATATACTAAATTTGGCTAATTCCATACCGTTGCATGAGAACATGTGCAACTGTGTTAGTGAACATATTATGGACGCTTTAGTGATGCTAAAGTGGTTTGTTTTGGGGTTTGTAAACTTCTTTCAATGTTTTGGTGAAACAAATAAGTAAGCCGTTATGAATGGGCTTAGACATGTAACCAATTTTCTAAATAAGATGTTTGTTGTATACACAGCATAAACCTTGTTGTGTGATGAATTCTGTTTCTAATGTTGTAGTACAATGCTAAGGCAATTTAAGGAAAATTCAAAAAATATAAATAATGTAGGGTTTGATATATTATGGAGATTTTAATTTATAATTACACATAGGGTACGAAGAAATTGAAAAATATATATGGAGTCGACTAAAATGAAGAAAATGAGGTAAATAGTCCCCTAAAAAATATGTGTTGTATGCTCATGTATCCCAAAGAATACGTTGAATGACTTCCCCGAGTTTGTACCCTAAAAATAGAAGACTTAATTAGTCCAATGGTGTGGAACATGAGCACAATGGTGTGAACCCTCAGCCAGTAGGAGTAGTAGTTTGAGCAAATATGAAGCTTAATGTGGGACAAATTTACAAGGCGTTGTGGAAGTTTAATATGGGACAAAGGGAGTAGTACGTAGTGGTACAAATAAGGAAATTTTGGTAGAAATAGGATATACAGTGTTTTACTCAATGGTATACTCTTTGTTCTATTTGGTGTATGATACACTATTTTGTAGTCTTATAAACCATATGAGCACTATAATCACCCTTTACTAAGTTTTGAATCACATGTTGGTCATTTGTTGACTAGCCACTCGTTGTTTGTTGATTAAAATTCATTCAAAAGCTAGCTTGCGGATGGTGGTCCCAATGTACACAATGTAAGGAAAAAAAGTTCATTTGGTCCATATTGCACTATTTTGGTGTCACATTAAATCATGAATGACACCGAATAGAATAAAGAGTGTGAGCTTCATTCACCTATTTGGAAACTTAGTCTTTTTCTTTTCGTTCCAGTTTCCTCCAAATCTAAGAACCTCTATTGAGATTTTATTTTTATCTCGATCTTAGTACAAGATTCACTACTAGAATGAGTGTGCAAGAGATTGTGGAAAAGGATCATAGAAAAGTTCAAGGGATTGCAATAATTATTTTGCAAAGAAAAAAGAAAAAGAAAAAAGGAATAGACTCAAGGCTATTATTGTTTATTGATCCATATACCAATGTATTACCAATTGATATTCTACATAATATTATAGTAGTAGCTAGTCTTAGGTGGATATATACTAGACTTATTAGAGTGCAACTTGCATATAATCGGTCTAAAGTTCTCATATTTTTTACTAATACACTATGTAGTATATATGCCATGTACACTATATATTATGTTTTCAACATACTATGTATTATATTTTTCATACAAAATAAATAAAGAACGGAGGCTTTGTTGGAGCCTTCGTAAATGTAGCGTCATTTTCCTCTATCACAAAAGGCCTATGACCACAAGCCATATTTGCCATACACTATATAATATATATGCCATATACTATCTAGTATATCTACAATATACTATGTAGTATATCTACTATATACTATGGAGTATATATGTCGTAGACTATGTAATATATCTAACATACACTACGTAGTATATATGTTAGCATATAGCAATGATATTGGCTTTTGTGCTATACTTCATTAGAAGAGTTTTGGGGCCTCTAGAAGGTGCGTGCCCTTTGATATTATGAAATAAGCAGTGAACAATATTTTCTTTTTAATTTTTAATTTTTTAAACTCCCAGTCCGATATAGATAGCGGTTGTCCACGTCAGACTGGGATTTTTATAAATTGAATTTATTATTATTATTATTATTATTATTATTATTATTATTATTATTATTCATTGCTAACGGACATCAAATCATAAGATTATTGACTTTGGGACCTTCCAAAGGCTCAAGTTCTCACCTAATGACAAGAAGTTTCAATCTTTGTAACTCTAGCTCCAATCTATTCAACTTATAAGGTAGTCCATTCAATTGTACCCATGTGGCACTTATTTGTGCCACTTTAGATAAGGCTTTGTTTCTACCTAGTAAGAAACACAAATATACAATTTTTTACTAAATGAAGTTTAGGAAGTGAATGACTCCTTTGAGGTGTAAAAATGACACTTTTGAGGTGTGACGATTTGGAGACAATTTAGTGGACACAATAGTCTTGCACATTTTGGATGTAAAACCCTCAAAAAAATGTGACCATACTAGAACCTTGACATTGGAGTCATTTTAAGAAAATATTATGACTATTTTAAATGAGTAGGATAACCATTGTTGTTGAGTTAGATGACCATTGTCCTCGCCATTGTGGATGAGCTAAATGACCATTTTTAAGGATATAGCGGCACTTATGGGTTTTTAGGTAGCGTGCTTCAAAAATTTATGTAAATTACATACTTTGTTGGAAAAAAGATGGTTCCACTTCCTATGGTTTTTTAAAAACTATTGTCCCTTTGTGAAATTTTTGGTGTTTCTTTAATCCTCTATGGGATCAAATTGCAAATTGTGGCATATATAGAGCAATATAATTATAGTGGTGAAACCAAATACCATTGTGAATAAAGAGTTTGTTGGCAATAATTTGTTAGTTTATACCTGAAGAACATAGGTAGTGAGGTTTGACCTTGAGTTCGTGCCTTCTTTTTGAAGTAAGCTCTGTGACTTGAACAAGTAGCCAATAACTAATCATTAGGAGTTGTAACTAGTAGCCAATAACAATAGCCAATAACTAGTAACAAGTAACTAGTAGCCAACATTAGTAACTAGTACTTCTTCTATCTCATTAAAAAATTGTGGTTTGGACTTAAAATTTGCCCCAAATTAAAGTCGTGATTTCTATTGATATGGTGTATAACCATCACAGGATTGCTTGTTTGGTAAACCACCATTAAATCACTTGTTCGGCGTGCCGGAAATGAATGAAATGACAAGTCTTTCATACCAAGTGTTTTTAGAGGTTGTAGGCAACTCTAACCTTAGAAATTTCAAGGGTGGGTTTGTGACGCAAGGAGCTTTGATTTTGGCGTGCCAATTGCGCTCTCCTACGACGTAGGGGCTTAATCGCAAAGTTGCAATGAAATCACTACTTTTTAGTGGAACAGAGGAGTAGGCAATAGCTAATAAATAGTTACCATTATTAATTCTTATATTTAATTTACATTACACACTTTTTGTATACCTTTGGATAATCACTCCTTCATAGAGCAACCTACCTTAATGCACTTGAGCATAGAGTTAGATGAGTGACGAAGGAGATTCAAATGAACATTTATTCCATTGATAGAAGAACAAATACACACAAAGAACCAAAAGGGAGACTCTTCGGCTATAATTTTTTTTTGGTTTTTAACAACTAAGCGCCTAGTCGAAATTACTTGTTCCAGGCCTATTAAGCTTTCAATGCACCGTATCATCCACCCGATCCCCAGGGAACTTATGCACCAACCAGTGCCTATCAAACCAGGAATGATACTACCCAACCTTCTCCAGGTAAAAATTGCACAAATTCTAAGTTTTGATCCACGCCACCTTCCCATGATCAACGATAGCTTCCCACACCATCTGTTCAAACTTATGCACCAGAGCACAAGAAGCGTCTGTTTGATTCAAAAAAGAAAAGTTAAAAGACATTTTTATTTTTATTTTGATGGAATTTTTGTCTGTCAAGAACAAAACCTTTTTCTTTCTTTTTTCTTTTCTTGAAACAAAAGAACGGAACTTAACCCTTAAGCATGCAAGGAGTCCCGTGGGCCATGCTTGATTGTTTTTCAGTCAAACGTTGATTTTCACCTAGTTCCTAATTTCAAATGATAATGGCCCCAACTAAGAAAGTGTGGGGCTACCTTCTACTTTCCAGTCTAATTTTATTGTTCTTCAAAATTGTTAAAACTGCGTTTTTTATAGCACTTCGCAGCTCAAAACCCTAAAATTCCAATATACACTGCGGACAATGTTTTTCTATTGATTTTCTTTTAATGTAAGCTCAAGAAGCATGCCACCTACCCCTTGTCGTTCATCACTATTATATACATTCCCCTAAAAGTTTCATACTATTCTAAACTTTTTTTGTAATTACTATGAAAATAACTTTGAAAATCTTATAAAATTTGTTTATATTTAAATAATTATGAAAATATCAGGGTAAATCAGTTTAACAATACCTTATATGAGAGAAATACCAGAAAACATATAACATTTCTCTTGATGCTTTCAAAAACGCAGTTGTATATTAATTTTCAAAACAATCTACCGTATTTATTACATGATGTCTATTGAAACCCAAATTCATTGGCATGTATAATGTATAATGTATAATGCATTCATTCAAATTCATTGGCATTTAAAATGTGAAAAAATTGATGAGGTTTGACCGGGTAATTGTAGTGTGGACGCTTAAGGGTTAACAGTGCTGCAGGTAGTGTGCATGGACGTGGGGAGCCAGGCAGGTGTGAACATCCAACGAGAAACGCAGAGTGTATTTTATAATTTAATCTCTTTTCCTGCAGTAAAGGGTTCCAGTTCCCTTATTTGTGTCAAAAACAAAACAACGATAATTGCAGAACCTCACTTGCCCACACGCTTTCAGATTCCTATTATAAAACCCATTCTTTCCGTCCCCAATTGAAGTTCAGCTGCGGTTTATATACTGTGCTAGACTCATTCATTTCCGTGCAGAGGACGACTGCACTCACTGATGGCAGTACCAGACCAGGATCAGGTACTAAAGGTCTTCTGCTTAGGCGGTCAAACTTCTGAATATTTTGGTGAAAGAAACAAAAACAAATCAAAACAAACAAACTTCTGAATTTAAAATAAATAAAAAACACTTTTTAAACATATGCAAAAAATTGGCTATTGAACCACCTAAGGACCATGGCTGATTTTTCAAGTTCGGTCAGCTCAATGTGGGATGAGTTTTGATCCTGAAGTTTTGAGATATTTGGAGGTGATTCTACCCTTTGTAAAAGGTAATTTAGGCAACTTTGGAGAGAAACATAGTCGTGGTTCTTTAGGGGTTAATTTCAATATATGATTGAATAAATTATAATTTTACAAAAAAAGATTTATTGTTTTCTAAGATTTAAACTATTGAGTTTTTTTTTATTGTAAATGATAGTTCTAAGGATTTCTTAGATCGAAATATATAATAGTTGAGTTACTTTTAGTTGATTTTTACTTTTTCAAGTTTTTCAAGTCTTCATGCTAACATTGTTAATAGTAAAAAAGGGTGGTCTTTGGGTATGAGGGAATAATGCCAAAGCATGGTGTCAGAGCATTGGATGGGCCTTGGGCACTATGTTCTGGAACTATTCCTTGGTGCCCAAATATCTCTTTTCTACTAGTGTGTGGTATACAACTGAATCATTTTTAACTAATGCGCTTTAACGATTTCTAAAATTTTATAGGTTGTTGAAGGAAATTTTCCATTCTTACACCACGAAGTTAGAGCTGTGGCTTCGTTCACGTCACATTAAAGTCAAGATAAAATGTAGGAATTGCTATCAAGCATGGATTTTTATTTATTTTTGTTTTGGGTTCTTTTACCCCGAGTTTGAAATCAAAAGTGTTGAGTTGGTATAGAGGAAAATCTTCTTAACCTTTAAATGTTGTCCACACCAAACTCTAGCTTATGAATGAAACTCACTATTCAATTCCAACTTCTACATGGACAATTTTCATCTAATTCTTTTCATGAAGAATTTTTGTTAGTCATGTCACCTCTTCAAGTTAAATTCAGATCATTCAAGCTATTTTTGGATTTTATATGGGGTCCCAACTACAAAAGGGTTGTAAAAACGTTCACCGTGTAGTGTATTTTGGATTTTCTGTTTTTTTCTCCTTGACCTCTAAGTGACCAAAACTACCATTTTATGGTCGCTGCCCTTTTTTACGCGCTGCCTATGATGAACAATAATTATGTAAAAAAATATGTATATTTTTTGAAATCAAGTCTACTTTCCAACCCAATTTGAATCATGTCAATCCGAGTTAAACTCCACCGAGGATAATTTTTCAAAGACAAAGACCTCAATATTGTCCTAGTGTTATAAAACTTACTATTTGGGGAAACGAATGATGTTATCTCCTTTGAAAAAGAATCTTTTTGAAAATTTTAGAATAGAATGTCTAGGATTATCCAATCATACCAAATTTCAAATTTTAAAAATACAATTTGTAATTTTGGTGAATATTAAATGGAAAATGCTTCTAAATTCATTAAATGAGTATCTAAAACATTTTTTGATAGTTTGATTGTACAGATAATTACTAAACATCATGCTTCTCATTTTCTCATTTGGACCAAAATTCATCAAAGTTGCAAAAGTAACATTTCATAACACATCTAAGTTTTGTCCTTACCCCCTTTGTCATTTAGGGGTTAAACTAAACTTAGGCCATAAAAATGAGTTCTATTATTTTGGCTTAGTGAACAAAATGAAGCTTACCAACTCTAGTTTCGAATCTACTCCACTTTGAATTTTTGGAAAACTCTGAAAATTGAGTGTTTTATTGGAGTTACAAGTTCGAGGTAAGGTTTTGTTTATTATAATAATAATCATGATCTAGAGAAGAATGCAAAAGCATGCATTCACTTCAAACTCAATAATATTCTAAAAATAAGAAAAATGATGTTTTATAGTAAAATTGGAGTATTTCAAGAACTTTAAGACAACATCATAGAGAAAGTCTTCTTTGTAATTCACAAGGATGTTTCTTTATAGTCCGAAGAGTGAATTTTTGGTTAGGATTGAAAATAATGTACGTGCTTGACTATGAAAAAAAAAACCCTATATCCTAGTGTCTTTAAAAGGAATTAACACCCATCACACATTCACATATCCCTAAAACTTTTTGTAAATATTTACATAGCTAATTACATACTATAAAAAAAAACAATACCTCCATACAATATGTACAGTACAACGTTCACGTGGATACATATAGACTACAAGGAATTCACTTTCCATGCCTTATAATCACAGTGATCATATGGAAGTCTTCTTATATCATAAGGAAGCTTCAATACAATTGTTGTAACTTTCAAGAGACCTTGATTTGAAAATATATGAGAATTATCATATTTATAAAATTGTCGAAAAGTCTCAAAAACAATATAAAAGGCATTGCTATGGATCTAATGACAAATCAAAAGCTCTCTTTGTATTAGTTTGTTGTAAAAAGGAATTGATCCATGGACCTTGTAGCCTTTATTATACAAGTTTTATCCTTAACCCCTAAAGGACGGGGATATTTTACATTGAAATCATCATTGCATTTGAAATATCATAGGTGTAAATGCAAGTGAGATATAGAAATCTCAACTATAAAATCTTGTATAACACTTGTTTTAGATGATGTGAATCAACTTTGGAACCATGAAGCCTCGTAGATTGGAAGATCGTAATATTTTATAATCAAAATTTGGTTGTTGGCAATTTCGAGTTGAAATGCTATTACTAAACCTTTTGCTAAAGTTGTTTAACTTCATCTTAAGAACACCTTGGTACAAAATAAAATCACCAAAAAAAATTAATGTTTACAAAAATAGCCTTGCAATGTCAAAAAACGGTTCAAATTTTACAAAGGAAAACGAGTCCAAAACTAAACCCCCTTCCTTGTCAAATCTTGGTAATATCTTGAATTGAGCTAAGATTTTTACCACAAAAACCAAACTTGAATTAGGATTCAACCAAGCAAGTTTCATTGAAATTGGACACTAGATGAAAAGTTATTGATATTTATCGTTTCATCATCCAAAATGTGGACGTTTGGTCCTTTAGGGGTTTAACTCTTAAACAAACCAAAAAATCTCAGTAAATTTCAACAAATGTGAAGATGTGTTATAAAATGAAAATCCAAGGAATAATTTTGTGATAATATTGCGACTGATATTTATAAATAGATCTTGAAACCAAATTTTGAGGGTTTTAAAATTTAATCGTCAATTAAATATAACAAATTTTCCATAAGGATTAGTTTTATATGTTTGAAATTTTATATATATATATATATATATATATATATATATATATATATATATATATATGTATGTATATTCTTTTGGGCAGTTAGGAGTTAATAAAAAATCACTTTTTCAACATTCTAATTTTTTATGTTATATATGTATGTATGTACGTATGTATGTATATAAATTTCAGTTGTTTTTATTTTTTGCCAAAGATATTTTTTAAGGTTGATTTTATATGAAGAATAGGGTTGATTTTATATGAAGAATAGGGTTGATTTTATATGAAGAAAGTTTGTTAGATAAAACATATTTACGAATTTAATTTTAAATAACAAAACTCAATAGCAAATGTGTGTTACAGCATGTTCAAATTTCATTCACTAATTTAAAACTTTTTGTTAGTTATGACAATTCCGAGGTATACAATAACTTTTTAGGGGCATCGTATATAAAACAGCTTTAGCAATTTCGATAAGATCATCAATTCTCCCATGCTTGCAGCTTCTTTATTTTTCAATTCTTGTAGAATCCTAATATTTACTGCATTGTTATAAATATAATTATAAATTAGTTTTTGACATTAAATTGCACCATTGCGAAATCAAAATTGCAAAATTGACATGAAATCAAAGTTTGATTGTTTGAGTGCAATCTCAACCCTTAAAACGTCAAGCTAAGCTCCACGGGCTTAGTTTTGAGAAAATAATGAGGAAAACTTTAGATTAATTATTAATTTTTTTGTTATCTTTTCCAAAAAGAATTATGAAAAAATTCACAAGGTTCTTTATCCCTCGCAAGGGTTCACATTTTTTTATTTATTTATTCTTGAAACACATGGATCATTTCCATTGAAGGGGTTCACATTTTTGCTCTCACTGCATGAAAGATAAAAAATTCAAAACATGTGATTTTTGAGGCAAGTCCACAATGACTTCCAACTCTCCACCATCATTCTTTAGGTAAAGAATTACCTGGCATGTCCAATATTCCAAAATCCGCTACAACGATTCTTATTCCTAGGTACAATTTACAAGGGCTAAAGAACCTTATGTTCAACGTTATTTTTCCTAAAATCCTCAGTAAAAAAAGTACCAAGTATGAAGAGCTGAGACCTCACCTACTCTCAATTTAAAAAAGGCATTGCTTTCTGAAACCGTGTGACCGGCCCGCAAAGTTATGAAAACAATTCTCTCACATAGTTAACTAATTAATTATGACACGTGGCATTACAAGGGGGTCAGTTGTAATAGAGGAATTATTATTACACTGTGCTAACGAGAAAGGAATAAGAGAATGAACAGAGAGAATCCCCCCAATTAAAATTGGGTTTGCAAACAGCCTAATAATAAAGCCACTGAATTTGCATGAAGAGTGACTCACTTACTTGCCATGATTTCATTCCATCTTAACCCTTTAACGCCCAGGGTACTGTAGCTCAGAGCCCTGGATTTCAGTAGATTTTTTCGAAACTACCAAAAATGGTTGAGACTACCAAAAATAGAATGGGTTAAATTAGAAAATAACCGTACAATTCTATTCTCAACTCGAGAGCACACATTTTATTCAAATTTGAGAATCATCCGATGGTGGGATCGGAAGATTATAGTATGTATTTGAACTGTATAATGCATGCTCAAAAACGAGATTTTGGGGGGTGTGTGACTTCAAAGTTAAATAGAATTTGAGGTAAATTTTCAAAAATAAAAGCAAAGAAGTTCAGCTATGCCCTATGTCAACACCTCTCCGTTGCAATCTTTCATATCAAAAATAGACTCACACATAATTATTGTGAGATTTATAAGTGAAAGTGACTTTTCCATGTACGGTTTAGGACAAAATTTTATACGTTGAAAATTGACAGGAGTGGGTACATTAGTCAAGATCGGATTACAAACACTAATGGAAGATGAAGAAGTGAACACAATCCAAAAAAATAAAACAAGATAACAAACTTCCAAACACAAGAAATACTACACAATACATATGTTGTATTTGTAAGTATTTACTGTATTTTCAAGTATTTGCAGTATTTTTGCGTTCTGTTGATAGGTATTTTGATAGTTGTACAATTCCAAATTGAAAATTTCTTTTTCTGGAAGGTGCGTAATGTATGTGGGCAAATCTGAACTTCAAAACTGAAGTTCCAATTCTTCACGGATTCTCTGCTATTTGCATTTCGGACGTTGTAGTGACCATAATGTGGTCAGCTGGGCACTAAAGGGTTAACTAACTGTAAATGCAACTGATCCATGCAGGCTATCCAAATTCTCACTTCTGTTTTTGAGTCTTTTCATCCATCCTTTTCCCATGACTGACATCATATATAGACTGTGACACAGAGATTTTAAAAATAAAAATAAAACAAAATAAAATAATTACTTTTCTGGGGATGAAACAAAGGCAGAGACGGAAGTGAGCTTTGAATGACAAAGTCCTTTTTCCTCCTTTATTTTTATTTTTAAAAATATATATATTTAAGGGAATAAGTAAGCTCCTTTTTCTCTTTTTGAAGATGGACGGAGCAGATGAGTCCATTGGAACTTCCAGTGAGCGGCTCCATTGAAGAGGGCGGTCTCCTCATTTTCTTTACTATTTTGTCATTCCATAATGGTGCATAAATGTTCAGGGGGCTGCCTGCCCTTTTGGTAATAACGTTGTCTGTGAGCATGTTCACCGGTTTGCATTATCTGCACCTGTAACTATCACTAGTAAAAAAGGTTGCACTGCCGAGGGAGACGCACAGGCAAGTAGTGCCCAATTCCATGCATGCACAGTGATTTTGCCTGGGCATCTATGTGGGGAGGGCCACCTTTTCAACTAGTGCCTGCACCTTGTAAGAGCATTTCTACTACACCGAAATCATCATATAGTGTGGGTGGGTGAATGGTGTGGGTACATTCATCCATTTGGACAATGTTTCATCCAATTTGGATGAATTTTACCACAATATTTTGAATTTTTATTATTAATAAAGTCTCTTGTAAATATTGTGATTCACAATATATGGTGGTTTTGGTATAATATTGTAGATAAATGGATGTGCATGGGTTGGTGAACAATATATTTTGAATTGTGACACTGAAAAATGTAACCGAGTCTATCACCTTGAAAGTCACTCGAGCAAATACACATATCTTCTCTTCTCAATTGGACATCACGATTGCACAATCCATGCATTTACAACCCATCCAAGACTTGTGAGTGGCTCACTTACTAGTTTCAAAAGTCTAATTGAGTGATGAGTTGTTGGGGAACTACATGGTGAGGTTTGACTTTTTGGATGACATTCAATGTACATTACAATTCAAAATGGAGATGCTTTAAGCATGGGCTATTTAGTATGTGGGGCACAATTTGACTTTTTGGAGATAGTGTCCATGTAAGAAAAATTTAATGTAAACATTTAAAATGATAAAAACTTCAACTAAACCTTTTGGGTGTAGATAAAAGCTCCAACTAAACCTTTTGGGTGTAGATAAAAGCTCCAACTAAACCTTTTGGGTGTAGATAAAAGCTCCAACTAAACCTTTTGGATGTAGTGTTCCAATGACAAATGGCAACTTTATAATAAACATGGTTTGACACTTGATGTCACTCTCCTCACTTGGAAGGAACATGGCACCCTCAATGAAAGTGGGAATGACAAGTGGCAAATTCCTATGTATTGCAGGGACACCACTTATCTTCACCTTTGAACGAATCATAGTGAAAGACATCAATTTTCGTTGGACACTAAATAGCCCATTTAATATAGTAGAAATGTGTAGTTGGAGTGTCAAGTTACAGTCCCCAACGTGGTGCCATTTGGGCACTACTTTAAATGGGCGTGTGCACCCTTACATTCTAGTTCAATTCCAGTGATTACCGTTTAGAATGAAAGTGGTTTTATTTAGCATTGGTGACTATAGGATCCTTTGGTTGAATGAAATGAATACGGCATATTTTCATATTTCAACATTTTTCATCATTTTTAACAAAGTTGAAGAACTCTCTGCATGTGCTATACACACACACATATATATATATATATATATATATATATATATATATATATATATATATATATATATATATATATATATATATATTGGAAATAAATGACAAACACTTCAAGTACATAGAACTTTTAGAATGCGCCATTACAAAAAGTTGTAAAGATAACATTGTCTCAAGGAAGCATTACCTCCATGTTGCATGGTAAGAGGTATGTGAACAAATACAAGTGTGAAGAGGTAATATAGAAATGTATAGAGGTACCGGTGGTAGGAGATCACGGCAAGAACATGGCGATTTCATAACTATCATGTGGAACTATCCGCATTAACTATCTCTACCTTACCTACTTTAATCTTCTTTATATGAGCACTTAACATACCATCAATGAAGATCATATTCTTAAAAGAACTTTGTCTTGATTTGTGCGCAAATTTGTGTCTTGGCCATGTTGTCACTGGTTGTATGGAGTTCCAAGCGAAGCCCCCAAGTAGAGTATACACTAAGAAAAATAGTTCAATATAGGCCTTTGAAGTGGATTGGCACATTCATAAATGAAAAAACACCTTCTATATATAAAGATATAACCCTTTAGAATGAAGCCTTTGGTTTCTAAACCATGTGTGACGCAACTTCCTTATAACTGTTTACCTTGTTTGGAGAGGTTACTTCCAAATATTACATAACAACATGCAAAAAAAAAAAGGTCCATATAAATCATTATAGGCAATTCTTAAAATGAATTATATTAATATATGATGCTCGAAATCGATTACAAGAATAAAATGAGAATATTCTCGAAATATTATTATTTATAGTGAAAATTGTTTTTTTTTTTTTTAAGGTACTTTTAAATACCCCTTTTTCACACGTGATACTTAAAAAATACGAGTGATCTCCTTGAGTTGCCTTCATAATGCATACATGTTTCAAGTCACTTTTATATTCATTAAATTTATAAAATATAAAAACTACATCTTCTTTGCAACACCAACATAAATTAAGAATTATTTTGTTTAAAAATTTCAACTTGTTTTTATCAAACATAGCATCAAATGTATATATTGAATTAAGATCAAGTAATTGTATTTTTCATAATTTTTTATACTTGTAAAAAATATTTTAAATATAAAAAAAGTCTAAAACCTGACTTCTAAACCATTAATCTTCATATCAAGATTTGGTGTAAGTTAAATGCATCAATGAATTAAATGGGCGTGTTGTTTACACTAAATTCACAGCAAGAGACCACTTGAGCTCTCAAAATTGTGATTGGTAGATAAATAAGTGATGGTTCAAATTTGAATTGTAGGAAGGCCACAATCAATGTTGGAATTTACAATTGAAAATTTCATTTGGAATCTTATGTGGTCAAAGTAGAGAACCTTTCCCAATTTTCAAAAGCATTGTTTTTGACCATCTCTTTGAAGTAATTCTAACAAAATTCTTAGAAGACAATCATCCCTAAAATGTCACTTCAATATATTTCTTTTACTTAATCGGTCATTTGAACCACATTGTCATATTTTAAAATAAATAAATATGTATTACATCTATGGTCTCTTTAGATTATACCAAGACTATGCAAAACACCATTGCATTTTATTTTTGGTCTCGGGCCCTCACTTGAGCCCCCCCACTTCCTATAGTTGCATCCATCAAAGTGGGATACTATTGAATTCAAGTGGTTATTTAGTATGGTATTAATGTAAACTACCCTCTAGTTTCAAATTAAATGTAACCGGGACCCGAACTCGGATCATCGATTCCAAATCAAACCCTTAAGAAACATTGAGATATACATTGACACTTTTATAATTTGGAGGTATTTTTAAAAAGTTGTATACCGTACATTGTGATGTGATTTACTCTTTATTAGCATTTTCAATCAACTTTTTAAGTGCATAATTGAACAAATTTTGGCTATTCTAAAATTTCAATCCATCAACCAAAAGATAAAATTATGAATTTTTATGTGTATTCGATTATAGTAGATGCATAATTGCTTAATGTTAACATGGTAAAAAAATTAAGTTAGTTGGATAATTCCAGTGATGACCGTCGGTCGGAGCTGGTTTAAAAACATGGTATTGACAACTATAGGTTCTACTTGTAGCTTTTCAACGGTTGTAGAGTTGTAGGGTTTGTGAGTGAGTCGGCGAGCCGACAATCGACAGTTCTAGTTCTAGGGTAGGGTTTTCTAGGATGTAACCTAGCCTTTCACATCCTTAGATCGTCTTCCCATGACTGTTCTATTCTGCGGTCAAATACCATTATATGAAGTGACCTAGCCTTTCACGTCTTATTCAATTTCATGGCCTAGTCTTTCCCTTTATCATTGGTGGTGCAAAGAGAACCACAGCCCTAGTTTTTTTTTCAAAGAGTTTCAAGCGTAAAGTGATATATTTCATATAGTCTATATTGCTATTTTTATAGTTGGTTTATATGTGAATTTCAATTACGCCTTGAAGATGATCTCAATTGTATTTGACTTCAATTTTATATATATATATATATATATATATATATATATATATATATATATATATATATACACACACACATATATACATATATACCTTCCAAATATAGTTTTAATCTACCTTGTACCTTTTGAACATTCCTAAAATTGAAAAATAATAGCAAAATTATAGCTTATGTTATCATGTTTCTAAATATAATTTTTTTTATTTTACTATAGTTGCCAATATGATGTTTTTTTATGAAATTTTACGCTTTGTGTGAATTTTTGAGGTATTTTGAAACCATTCATAATAAAATGTGAGATGTTTTGACCCATAAACCACAAAAATTCCCAATAATTTGAGTTTTTAAGGTCAATATTATAAATTTAAGAAATTGTATAAATAACGTATGGTTTTTCTTGTGAAAATGAATACAATTTATTTTATATGTATTTATGATGGTGAAAACCAAGAATTGTTTTGAAACTTTCCGCCATATTCACAAGGTCGAGCATTCACAAGCTACAACATTCAACTTTAGAAACGAAAATATTTATTTTTAACTATCAAATGTGACAAGATTGATTGAAATTACATTTTCTATCATAAAAAAAAGTGTCAAATAATTCATGACGATAAAATAAATATTTTATAAAATAGCAAATTCTTGAGCAATACAACAATGTTGAGTTGTTCTACTTTGGAAAAATCTCACAAGTAAAGTTTTTCTCCTACTTATATCATAACATTCTTCATGGTAACTTTCTGCAGCCCTACACATGGCTAAATACTACTTAGATACTCTTGAATTTTTCTTATAGGGTAGTTAAACTTAGTATGTTTTCTTCACCACTCAATTCATATCTCCAATACGTAGTAATAAAGCCTAAATGTCTACACATGTTGAGAAATCCACTAGGATGGAGTGATACTTTCACCACTAAAGAATGTTATGTGATTAAAATTGAGTTAAAAAGTAGACTTGATTTCCTAGTGGAAGAAAACATATTCAAAAAATTGAAATCAAATCAAAATTCCAAGCGGTTGATTGGGATTAAAAGAGGGTTTTATTATCATAATTAATCAATTAATTAATTGATTATAAAAATAAAAATAAAAATATTATTATTAAATTTCGTGCGGAACTGATCCAGCCGGTGTAATAGGAGGTTGGACTTATACTTGTAGTGTATTGCAAGATATGTGCAGAGAATAAGAAGAAGATATGATCTTGTATGCAACACTTAGAGGCATGAGTGAAAGGACCAACCAGAGCACATAACTTCAAATCCTATCCAGGTTTATTATTGATAGATATGCATTGCCACCAAGTTTCAACAACACCTATGATAGACAAGCACACCACCAAATTGATCATGTTTTTTTTTTTAATTTTTTTTAAAAAACAAACGGACGCTTTTATTCCGTTGAAAGAAGAGAAACATCACATAGAACCAGAGGTATGATCATGTTGTCTTTGCGGAGGGGGCAAATTTGTAGTTTTTTTTTGGATGATACACATTGGACTCCACAATTAGCACAAATAATAAGAATTTAGCTCCAAAGTTGCATGAAGTTGCATTTGTTTTTGTTTTTTTTTTTGTTTTGTTTTTTTTTTGTTTTTTTGCAGGGGTTTGGTGATTCATAATGAAGTTATTCATAAATAAGATTTGTAATTATTACTAAAACCATTTAAAACTAAGCTACAGTGTGGGAGTGTGATGCTAAAGGGGTATTAAGCGCCATGCTCTTGCATTGTAATTTAGTGACCAAGTCCCCTTTTCTACTAGTGTGTTATAGTTATTCTAATCATGTGCCATTCTCACAATAAAAATGTTTGTGAAATGTTAAATCAATGAAATGGGGTGCATCAAAGTTGTTTTGTGGCTTTTGGACCTATGGTAGGAAAGTATGGATATTTGAGTGATTTTAGTCACCGTAAATTGAATTAAATTACGAAAAAAAAAAAATGGAAGTTTTTGATATCATTCTTGGCATTGTTTGAAAGTTCTCAACAAGTAGGCATGGAGAAAAGTTCTTTCATAGCTTTTGAATCCACAATATGAAGGTTATGAACTTTTGATCGAATTTCATCACCATAATTTGAATTAAATTATGGATAAATTATTCTAAAAGCAAAAGCACGAGGAAAACGATGAACGCACAATAATATATGGAATATGGAGAACAATAATTTGCAATTTGATGTTTGATTTCACGTTGCATTGATTCAATAAATGCTAAAAATAGACATTATTTTATTATTATTATCAATAATAGATTCATATGGTTTATTTTGGACTCAATTTACATTATAAAGAATCATGACTTATGTTTTGTCTACAAATTTTATACAACAATACAATTTTTTGATTGATTATAATTATTCTGTAAACAGCAATTAGTTATCTACCGTTTTGCCACCACTTTGAGTATATTACAACTTTTTTTTTCCTAGGTTTTTTTTAACTCCTAAATTTTGAGAAATCAACTTTCTGTCTTTGTGTTTTTGAATTTCCAATGACGTTTTTTTAAGAGGTATGTAAAATGCATATCTACGTGATGGTCAAAGTCTACATAATTCCAATTTATGAGTCAAAAGCTATAAGGTTTTTTAATAAATTAATGGGATTGATTATTATCATTATTGTTATTATTATTATTATTTAGAATTTAAAAATTTATCAAGCTTTTGGCTTGGCCATCAAAAGCTTGGATTTTGGATTTGGTCTTTGGAGTCTCATACTATAGGTGGCCGAACGCTCAGTCAAATGCTTGGCCTTTGGATTTGGCCTTTCGGGCTTGACACTATAGTCGGTCAAAGGCTTGGACTTTGGACTTCCAAAATGATGCTTCACAATATGGGCAGTGGAAGGCTTGGACATTGGACTTTCAAGATGGGGCTTCACACTATAGCCAACTCGAAGGCTCCAATTTCTATAGTTTATTCATATATTTAAAGCCCAAACCTTTAGATTCTCAACATGAATTAGCCATGAACTCCGACGACCTTTTGACTTCGATGACCGTAATGTGAAGCGGCCCTAATAGAGTCATCTCTTTGCCAAGTAGCACATGACCTTTGTTCATACATACCTAGCCCCCTCCCCGTCCCTCAAGCTGGATTTAGATGTTTCTTTTACTTTGTTGTCTCTGCCCCACCAGGGGAGAGATTACAAAAAACGCTTTGTTTTCAAGGAGTTACATGGCTAAACAATACAAACAAGGTGTCAAAATAAACCTAGGATAAATACTAAGGCAAAGACTACGCGACTAGCCACTTATTGTTTTTTAGAAAAACAAATGGACATTTTATTCCAATGGAACAAAACATACATCAACGAGCCCTGGCGGGGACAGCGGCTTGTTTTTTTTAATGCCACCGTTCTCTTGAAAGCAAAACAATAGAAATAGAATTAAGTGTTGATTAGAGGTGGCCAGTGGTGAACTTAATAATAAGTGAGTAGGTTACTGTGCTTTTCTGTAGCAGAACGACAGGCAACTGAGATTTTCTGACGCCAAAGCCATCATGCAAGTTCCATGTGACAAGGCACAAGGCACTCCAAGTATAATTGAGAGCTATTCCTGAAGAAACCCCGGCCAGCTGGGCACGCAAGCAAGCCAGGCAGCCCCATCTGAAGGGCCAAGGCAACTAAGTTAAGTTCTGCATTGTTAAGCTTATTCCAGACCTACACTAATTAATTGAGACATTGAGCTTCGTGGCCAGATTCCCTACTAGTAGGCTTCTGTGAACTTTGCCAGAGCCACGCACTAATTTGCCTGCTCCACTGCCCAATTGTCTGTCTGATTAAGCAAATCCCACTCACTCCGGCCCCTTTGGCAATTGCAGAGAAGTAAACTTGTCTCAGGATCATCTAATTCGGAAAAAGCCTTTGGAGCCCTTGCCCTCAGAGCATCTCTGCCACTAGCCAGTAGGTCCCCGTCATCCTGCCACTCGCCCATAGGTCCCCGTCATCTTGTCACTCGCCCATAGGTCCCCGTCATCTTGTCACTCGCCCATAGGTCCCCGTCATCTTGTCACTCGCCCATAGGTCCCCGCCATCCTGCCACTCGCCAATAGATCCCCGCCATCCTGCCACTCGCCAATAGATCCTTGCCATCCTGCTACCTGCCAATAGGTCCTCGCCATCCTGCCACTCGCCAATAGGTCCCCGCCATCCTGCCATTCCCCAATAGGTCCCGCCATCCTGCCACTCGCCAATAGGTCCCCGCCATCCTGCTACCTGCCAATAGGTCCTCGCCATCCTGCCACTCGCCAATAGGTCCCCGCCATCCTGCCATTCCCCAATAGGTCCCGCCATCCTGCCACCCGCCAATAGGTCCCCGCCATCCTCCCACTCGTTAATAGGTCCCCGCCATTCTGCCACTCGCCAATAGGTCCCCGCCATTCTGCCACTCGCCAATAGGTCCCCGCCATCCTGCTACCTGCCAATAGGTCCTCGCCATCCTGCCACTCGCCAATAGGTCCCCGCCATCCTGCCATTCCCCAATAGGTCCCGCCATCCTGCCACCCGCCAATAGGTCCCCGCCATCCTCCCACTCGTTAATAGGTCCCTGCCATTCTGCCACTCGCCAATAGGTCCCCGCCATTCTGCCACTCGCCAATAGGTCCCCGCCATTCTACCACTCGCCATACAACAATGGGCGAAGCTGGAAGTAGTCTCCAACGGCACTAAAACTTTTTTTTTTTGTGGCCCAGGGCTTTCACAGACAAAACTTTGCCCAACAGATACTTGGTATTTGAAAGGGTGTTTGTGCGGCCCCGGAAGGAACTTTTTGATCGGGACTTTTGCATTGATTCACTTGCAACCTCTCCGCGTCTGCCACAGGGAATGCGCCTGTCACGGCAACAACCCAAGATCGTGTGAATAGGACCTTCATATGACTGATACCAGGGGCTGACCTGCGGGCGGCAAAGCTTCTTTAGCCACCTTCATATGGAATTTGCAATCACCCTTGTACTCTCCCCTCTATACGGGCTTTGGCGGGGTGGAAATCACACGGTGGCAGGAGATGCTCTCATCCCATAAATGCAAGTGTTAGAACATGGCCACCCATGCCCTCCCATAGTCTTACACACTCAAGAAGTAGATGAAAAGTGCCAAGGGCCCTTCAAAAATACCTCTTGACTCTCAATCCTAGCGTGTTAGAAATTGGGCCTTCAAATCACTATTTAGTTGATTATATCCTCACATTCTACTTGTGATTGGTCCATTGACTATTTGATGCGCACTTTTGATACGTGAAGGGCGTGCAAGGGTGGGGGAGTGTGAGTGCAAGGGCCCTTCAAATGTAGATGAATAATTTGAGCGAGTTAGTCCTAGCGTGCATGGGTGGGAATGCTCTTACAATAGCTGTAAGAGCATCAGTACCCAAGGTTGCGACCTCGGGTAACGAACTCGGACATCGGTTGGTCCCCCACCGCGGACTCGCCAAGAACCCCAATCACTGCAGATTTGCTGAGAGTCCTAGTCATCATAGACTTGCCGAGAGTCCATTTCACCGTAGACTCGCCGAGAGGCCAAGTCATTGTAGACTCGCCAAGAGGCCCAGTCATAGTAGACTCGACGAGAGCCCCAATCACCGTACACTCGCCGAGAGGCCCAGTCACAGTAGACTCGACGAGAGCCCCAATCACCGTACACTCGCCGAGAGGCCCAGTCACCGTAGACTCTCCGCGCTCATTTGTAGGATTGCAGGCTTATTATAGCTAGTCGGGATCCATTCAATTGGGAAGAGCATTACCAAGTTCCCGGTTTACCCAACAAAGACATGGTCATCTACAAAATGAATGTGCGTGGTTTCACACAAGATGAATCTTCATATGTGGAGCAAGGTTTACTCCGGTTCTAATTGCGGGAAGACTGGAGTTGCGAGCAGGGGAAGGCTTGACACCCGAGGAAGTCACTGTCAAGAATTTAGATAACTATGAGAGAACAAATATAGGGTGTCTTTTATTCATTTGAGATAAAAATTATAAATTTATAGAAGTAATATAGGGTGTTTTAAAACCAATTTGGGAATATTCTAGGAATATTCCTAGAATATATGTGGAATATATCCTAAATATACTATAAATAGTATAATATTCAAATTATTTCATAGCCCCTTATTAAATACCCTTTGTTCGCTCATATGTACCCAAAATTTACACTAAGTGACTTCCCCGAGGCTTGACGGTGGAAGAGGCCGCCGAGCCACGGCCACTACTCGCTAATTGAGCCCCGCAACAGGTTGATTCCGGGCCATTTGTACCGAGCAACGGTACAAATGCTCTAAGTGGGGGTAATCTTGTGCTAAAAAAAAGGGACGTTGCAACCCCAATGTTCACCATGCAAAATTATTATCTTTCAAAAGCTACAACGGTTTCGTCGAGGGAACAATCATGCACTAGTAGAAACATTACATGCATAGATATCCAAAATATCCAAAATAATTGTTGAAAAATATTCTCAATTGTCAATTTGACATATATACTAATAGTAGATTCTTGTAGATTTTACACTTGATGTACATTGTATGATTTTTGGAATATGCAAAATAGTTGTTGAAATGTAATCTATGAATATATTTTTACATGTGCATTAAGAGTAAATTCTTGTAAATAAAATCAATAGTTAAAGTACATTGCAAAGATTTTGAAATGTACAAATTGGTTGGTGAAATAAGGCGACAAGCCGAATTGATGTGCAAGGTGTAAAGAAGTGCACTTTAACCCCTAACCGCCCAACCATGCATATTTTGCATGATGTACGGATTTGAACTCCGTTTTTTCATCCATCATGCACTTTTTGCAGTGTGGATTTTTTATTGAAACTTTTATGGGAAGTTAGCTCTATGCATGTGTGATTCGATTAGAAAGGGGATGATTTGTGAAATTTTTATGCCTCATTTCATGTTGTAGTGTTCCACCCAAAATTTCGAAGATTTTAGTCTAAAAGTGCTCTTGAAAAAGTCAACTACTAAAATTAAGCAACCAAAAAATCTCCAAAAATCACTACACTTAGAGTATTACATTTCAACCCATCACAACAAATTTCATTATTAGATTGTCAATATCTTATTTGTAATCATATTACAAAAGAGTGTTAAATTTTAAGTATGAAATTTAATATATAAATATTGGTGATACCAATCGCAAATCTAACCGTATGGATAGAATCTAAAATTCATAATGTACAACTTTTATTCATTCATCAACATGAAAATATCCCTCTTAGTTGCATTTTATAATGCATCTTTGAAAAACTACCAAATCTGAAAAAGGTGAGAACGTTTAGGGGTTAAGCAATAATGTATTTTTTGTTTTGATATATATATGAGGGGTTTTTTTGGGTAGAAAAATTCATTTGATCTATTCTGATTACTTGAAAATTCTAGTTGGAGTATACTTTTGTATAAGTGTTATAAATTTCAGAGCTTTTAGAGGCTGGCTCAGTGGTTCAGCCTCTGGCATTTCAATGGGGTGACCATGATTCAAATCCCAATGCCGCTCGATGGCTCTACCACCATGGTCTACCCAATCATGGTGGGGTCTCGTGACCTTTTTGTATGGGTACCCTAAAAATGTCTTAAGGGAGGGAAACATGTTCGTTCTTCTTAATGGTACTAAGTCGTAGATTAGGTAGTAACAGGGTACACCTTCAAAAAAACGCATCAAAGATAGCATGCACTCTGTAGGTCGCGGTGGCATATTTAGTATCACTATCCCCAACGGACGCTTAATTCATGCAGACCTATCGCCTGCGTTTCTCTCTCTTATAAATTTCTACCACAATATGAAACTATGAGTTTTTTCATACCAAAACAACCGAAACTCCATGACAATGTTTGCAATATGTTTTATAAGATACAGAGTTGTTTAAATTCAATTTTCAATACAAGAAACATTTTTTTGGGAGCCCCTTAAATATTTGTATTGCATGTGGTAAAATATGAAGTTTTTACAAGTAACTTAGTTTTATGTAACCAATGTTATTTCAAATGAAAACTCTGATACTTTGCAACGCGTTTCATAAAGCAAAAAGAGTTACAAGAAACTTAGTTTTTTACATGAGCATTATTTTCTAAAGTATCCTAATATATTTTTAATTGCATTATATAACAATATTCGTAAGAATTTCGGTCCTCTTTCGAGGTTAACATGAATAAAGTGTTTGTTTGACCCACCTATGGTACAATGTCCATCGGACAAAAAACCAGTGGTGGTGGACTACTTCTCCCTCTCGAGGGTAGACACTATAGTAACCAATAATTAATTAACCAAAATAAGCAAGAACCCAATAATTAAGTAATAAAGAATGAATAGGCTCGGGTGTTTTTATTTTTATTTTTATTTGTAAGCGTGGGTGAGTCGTTGTATAAAGTTTTCTTTTTCCCACAACCAAGAGCCTTACATAGCACAAGAACTAAAATACATTTGACCTTCTCTATAAGCAAAAAATCAATGATTAATATAATCCCGTTTTCAATGCCATAATAATTTTAAACTAAAAATATACCATTAATTTGATATTTAAGAGATGCGAATACAATTCATAGGTATCCATGGCTATACTAGCATTAAAAAAACTCTACAATGTAAACAAAGAAGGCTCAATTGCAATAATATTATTGTTCAACAATACTGTAAATCCTAAACCATGTTATAAAACTTCCATTTTCCAAGTCTCAATCATGGAAACCTACTAAGCAAAAATTAGACACATGAACATAAAGCTAGTCCCACAAAATTATGCCAATCGTACACAAGAAGTACATGAATCCCAAATTTTACACTTGAGAGACTTCAACAATCCCAAATTTGTTGTAAAAGTTAAAATACATAAAGTATAGAGACCCTAACAATGTTCAAGATACACCTCATGAGACATAGAGTAAAAAACCACCCCAGTTTAAGTTTTCTAAGATGAGTTTTTAACACTCTTTCATAGGATTTAACAACAAATTCTTTTAAATTTTATTAAATCTTGTTAAAAAGTTGTTGAAAGAACCATCCTAGAAATAAATTAAAATCAGAGTATTTTGTACTAGTGTAAATAGATGAAGAAAAGAGAAAAGCTGAGGATGAGAACAAAAGACAGGAATGGGATTGGAGGAGTAGTGCTAGGGTTTAGAACAAGAGAATGATAATCTCATTTGTTTATATGAGAGGATAATCCTAAATTCCTTTCCTGCCCTCCAATATCACGTAGCACGTATTCATAACCCCTAAATGTTCAAACGATCATTTTTTGGTCACTGCCTGCATCTAACAGGCTGCCCGGTATCAAAAAATAAAAAATTGAAAAAATAAAATAAAATTTAAAATACAACATCAAGTCTACTTTCCAACGCAATTTGAATTATGTCAATCTAAGTTAAACTCCACTTGGAAGTGGATCACCTCAACATTGTCTTAGTGTTATAAAATTTGCTATTTTAGGAAAGTAATGATGTTCCTTCCATCATTTCTTTTGCTTTTTTGAAGTTTACAATAAATAATCCAACTTTAACCAATCGTGCTAAATTTTAAACTCTAAAAGTAAAAATTATAATCTATACAAATTTTCAAAGGTTAATTCTTTTAAATTCATTAAAAAAGATCTCAAGTTAGTTTTGGAAGTTTGACGGTCCAGATGATTTGTAAAGACAATGCCCTACATTTTGTTTATTAAATCAAACTTCATCAAACATATGGAAGGCACATATTATAACACATCTATGTTCTGCCCAATACCCCTCAGGCTTTTAGGGGTTAAGTGATCTCTATACCTATTGTTTTTTTTGGACTCTTTAGCTATTTGATGGAAAATGTTTGTTTCTCAATTTTTCTTTTCTTTAAACTATTGAGCACCTAAAGATAAAATCAAAACAAAATTTGACCAACTCTGGTTTTACATTTTGTTTACATTTAGAATATAGCTAGTTTTGAATATATGTTTTGGAAAAAAGTATCTCAATCTTACCATGTATCTTTCCAAAAAATAGAACTTTATTTCTTTTTTTGATTGACATTTTTTTGACAATTGATTAACCATACCCTAATATTCTTTTGTAATTTGATGTTGCATTGTTGACATATATTTAAAACCTTCACAGAAAAATATCTGAATTTTTTTGGACTTATGAAAGAAATACAAAACTAAAAGAAATTAAGTTTCAATCATATGTGATAAAAAAAATGGAGCATATCGGTATTGAATGAAAGATACTAACTTTGAATATATAAGAATAGGTTCAATCATTTAGGGGTTGAAGAAATTGTAAGCATTTTGTAGATAAATAACATTTACCTAGGCTAGGGTGGATTTATAGTAGGGTGTTCCGTTTTTTTCATTGCGGCGCACTAGAAGGTGTAATTTTCAAAACTTTGAAACACCATAAACAAATTTAAAACAAAAATACTTAACGTAAAATTAATTTTAGGTGATTTAGGAATTTTAATCTTATGTTATCAGCACCAAAAATTTCATGAAATGGTTATCATATTTTGGTAAAAACATTTAAGATTCCTTAAAAACAACGCATGTCACAGTGCACAAGTGCACCCTAATTTCATTCAAATTTCATCAAAGATGTGGTGTTTTATGTAATCTTGAGCTACAAGTTTTTCATATACTCAAACATGTAAAAATAAACATCCTAAAAAAATTGTGTTTTTTTCAAATTCTTAAGTATTTTAACTAAATTAGTGTATATTTTTAGCCAACTTATTTATGTTAATTTTTTTTGATGTTTTTCTTTTTGGATGTTCTCGGAAGTAATATTTTTCAAGTGGGAATTTTAATGAATTTTCAAATTTAGAATTAAACATGGACAATTATTACAATCAAAGTTTGGATTAAAATTGGTCAAACTAATATTAAAACGAGAGTTTAGAAATTTCAAAATTTTATGATAAATCACTTTTGACAAACTAAATTTTGATTATACAATTGATGTGTACTTATAGTTCATTTTATTTTTCATTTTGCCAATGCTATACATTTGAAAAATTGGTTTAAAACTAGTGATTTTAATGAAATGCACAATGTGCACGAAATGCACTAAGGTGTACTAAATTTAAGCGGAATCTTTGTCCAAGAGTTGGTACATCCTACTATGCATTTGCCCGCTAAAGCATTGTCCCTACAACAAATGGGATTGAGCTACATATTTTATGTTTGTTTTGGCCATCATAAGTGAATATAAACCAAAATTTAAACATATAATGTCCAAATATTGGACATTAAAATACAAATGTAAGCATCAATGTAAGAGCTTATATATTCATAAGGAACTTGGCATCAAAAAGAAGCGAAGTTCCTTTGAATATAAAGATTTCGAGGCCTTTTCTGTACAACTCATCACAGTATCCAGTAGGAACTACTCCCTCATAGAGAATCTTTGCCACATGATCTAGCCAATAGATATAAGCGCTTCAGCCCAAGGTGCGACCACCCCTCCCGGTTCTTGCTCACCCGTTATCCGGACAGGGTCGCCTTCGACGGACTCCCAACACATGGATGTTCATAGATCTATCATCCTTCAATTCACTTCACAAAGCTTCGCCAATTCCACAAATGCTGGCATTATTGGCACTAGGCCTTCTGTTAGGCTCTTTCCGCTTGAACCAATTTAATCTATGAGTTTTGGGCCCATGCTTTTTGTTTTAGGCTTAGGACTTAATCGTTGTTTGACTTTGGATTCATTCTCCCTTATTGCCACCCCCCCCTCCCCCGGGTTTTGGACTTTCATTTATCGGTTTTTGGTTTCTCTTTGCTTTGTCTTAGTGACTTTGTTGCCTTTGTCTTTTGAATCCACTTTGTGCGGCCCAGTCGCTAGGGCCTACTTTTGACGCTTTGTCGTCTTGTATGTTTTCTTTTTAATTCCCTGGATTTTGGGTTTTCAGCTCATATTTCCTTCAAGGTTGATTACATGGTAGTGTTCTATAGTTTTTTTTGGAAGTAGTGTGACAAGTAGCACAACGACACCTACCTCACTTCAACCACTTGAGTTAGAATTGAAGAAAGTGTGATCAACTATGTATTTATTTCTCGGTTTCAATTTTAGAAATTTGTATATTTTTGAGCAATTTTTAAAATGGCATTGATCTTTATCTCTTTGAAAGTTGGTCGCTTGACAAGGGTTGTAAAATATATACCTCATTTCCTTTATTTGGACAAGATTTGAGTATTTCAAATTCATTTGAGAACAATAAATTCTATTAATTATATCTCCGTTGCTCTTTTATCTCCTATAAGGACCAAGAAACCTAAATTGGGTCTCACATTTTTTTAGCATTTTTGATCATGTCCTATGGGAGTTCTTTTTATTCACATTTATTTGTTTTTGAATCAATACATGCAATGTTCTTCATAGACTCTACTGATATAAAATTTCACTAGTTCAAAGGCCTCCATGTTTCACAGATCTACATTTTTGGTGAAATTGGATACGTTTTCGTGGTCATTTTTGGTGATATAGGGAGCCCTTTGCACTAGTGCTGATCCCATTTGAATAGATATTTTTCTCTATATGATTGATTGAATTTGTGACTTTTTAAAACTATGAATCCTTAGTGCTTTAGGAGATAAGAGCCTGTCATCAGTAACTTAGAAAGGGTCATTTTGATGGTAAAATGACATCAATATGACATATGTTACGGTGATGTGGGGATTAGTGCCATTTTCATGTCAAAATGATGCAAACTTAACATGTCCCAAGTCAAAATGATGTAAACTTAACATGAAAATGATACATGTTGACCTTACATTAGAATGACCTATACCACATGGATGTGAAGCTTACATCAAATTGGCATCAAAATGACACTAATCCCTACATCACCGTGGCATATGTCATTTTAATGTCATTTCACATCCTAAATTTACTGATGCTGCTAGAGATATGTGAAACCAAACCTTACTTTGTGCAAATTATGATTATGCATTTCATCCAACATAGGAAACCTTGTGGATGACGAGAACAATGTGCAAGGAACAATTATATTCACACGTTACCAATGTCCTTGGTGGCACCCTTTGAACCAATTAAAGGGTTTGTGTCTACTGCATGTATTGCTTGCTCAAGAGTGCCATGAACATTAAACAAATCCTCATGATACTCCTTGTTGTGGTGAGAGGAGACAGCAGCCTGGGGATATGTCAAGGAAGTCCACTCTGGTGACCCCTTTCATCTGAAGGTATTAGCAGCTTACTGTCAGCTGCATCAATTTTTTTTATTTAAAGAAAAGACACAATTGTATCAAAAACAAAACTTAAAATAAATAAATTGCACTTCATATTCCAAAGGAATGTTTTTTTTTCCACTATGAAGCACTATACAACAACAAACATAGTCACATAGCCACCCCCACTCACGTAAGGTGAAATTTTCACTAGTAGCGAAGCCATACTTGGGCACCATGCTACATTGTGAGAGTGTGGTTCTAAAAAGTCATTTGGGTACCAGCTTAGCGTCCAAATGGGTCTTTGGAACCATGCTCTTATACAGAAACGGCTTTTCTATTTGTGCATTTATTACATGCCAAAGTTTAAATGACTTAAACATTGGGAGCACGGGGCCTATTCAAGTACAAAACTGGGGTAAAATTACGTTGTGGAACATACGTGCACTTGGAAAATACACACATACAAATGCTTTCTTTCAATCCACTCCCGCACTTTAACCCCTAAAGGACCAAGGGTTCATGGGTTTAAATTGACAAATTCAATCTATCATATTGTGAAAAATATAATTCAAATAGGACCCAATTTCGTATCACTGGAATCAATGAAGAACATTGCACGGGTTGATCAAAAAATAGATAAATTTGAACAAAAGAAACTCCACATAAGACCTACTCAAATTTGCTTAAAATATCATCAAGCCCAATTTGGGCTCCGTAACATTCAATAGCATGCGTTGTTCCTTCCTTGGCTCTATAGTAGATGGTGTGGAATATTCCACACCCAACAGTTCTTCATTAGTAGCTAAGAGGACAGGTGGAGGCTGAAGGTGATGAGGAGAGTGCATGAAGGAAAGGCAGTGGGCATGAAGGCTACTGAGGGCCGGTTTACACTACGGTGGAGAAGGCCTCCGGTCGGTCAAGAATGCTTGGCCAAGACATGGTTATATGAGGCAAATTGGTGGATGTGCCGGAGAAGAATTAAAGGCAATAAAATATTTCTATTGAGTTGGGCTTCTCCGGCCTCTTGAGGCCGGACAAGAAACTCCTCCTTCGGAGAAGCCCAACTCCAAAAAGTGCCCGACACGTAAGCGGCCATGTCATTTTATCATACATGAGAAAAGTTCACCACCATTGTTTTCTTCACCTAGTGTAAACACCCACCGGTCAAGAGTTGCATTTTCGACCAATCACAATTGAGAAACGCCCTTTTTTTCATGACCGGTGGACTTCTCCACCGTAGTGTAAACCGGCCCTGAATGTTATGTTCTTGATCCTGGAGGGGTTAAAAGAATCAAAAGACATCACACAAACATGTGAAGAGTGAGGCCTTGGGCACCATGCTCTGGCACTATTCCTCGAGGTAGCCTGCCTCTTGACCAAACCTCGGAGTATGGAATATATATTTTCAGCCAGTGCAGAGAGTCAAGGTTGAGAAGATGAAGTTCCGCCATCAATGGATCAGATCTGGCACCATTGTTACCCGAGTCCCAAGCACTGCAGTCTGTCTGTCTGTGCTGTTCCGTACTGTAGAAGCCTCAAAAGGCTGTGACATTCTTATCAAAACTTCAGACGTCCCACAATTAAAATACAGACTTCTTCCGTCGCCCACAAAGTCATGATACTTACGTCCCCTGCCTGCCTGCCAGTGAGTGAGTGCAGTCCCATGGTTTTGTAAACGAGTGACAAAACAAAATCTATTGCAACTAACTTAGTCGCAAGTTGATAAAATTATTAGACATTGGCCCCCTCCCAGGGCCACTTGTGGCTGGGTTGGTGTCTTTTGTTCCGTTGCGATGAAATCCTGTTTCATTTGTTTCAAAAATAAGTTAAAAATTATTAGACAAAACAACAAAACCTGTAAGTTTTTTGTCTAGAGTGCGACCAAAAGAAAATGAAACCAAACTGGCCTCCACAGGCCTGGCTCAACTCTCAAGATGCATGGCCTCTGCATGGCGGGATGCCTTTAACAAATATCCAATGACGGAGCATAATCGCAAGTGCCTCTAGTCAGATGTGCTGTGGCCGGTCAAACAATTCTTCCATGTACACGAACATACCCTTCTGGTCGTAGAAAGGTGATCTTTGGGCACCACGTAATAGTGTCACAGATTGGTGCCCACATGCCCCACCCATTCTACAACTCTCTCTCTCCATAACATTCAGTAGCATGCATTGTCTCTGCTTTGGCTCTACAGCAGACGATGTGGAATATTCCACACTCAACAATGTCTCTTCCAAAATAAAAAGCACCTTCAAGAATTCAGCACAATGTTTCTAATATTGTGTTGAATTCTTGGAGTCAGGTGCTTTTTATATCGGAACAAAGAAAGTAGTACTAAGAGAATCTCCAACAAGGCACTTCAAGTATGGATGACTTGCCAAAGAAGGATGAAAAGGAAGGAGGGCCCTTTCAAAAATGAGGTCAACACTCCCAAAATTTCCTATATAGCGAGTCCCCTCTACATTATATTTAGGTGTATTTTTTGTTATGTACAGTACAAGGCTTTTGTTCAACCATTTTGCATGTGGTGGCTTGTGATTGGTTCTTTAATTAATTACGGCCATGCTTGAAGTGCCTTGGATGGGGGACTTTTATATTGGGCTCTCTATCCCGGGTACGCAACTCCCATATTATACACAGGGGGCATCGGCATTAAAACAACTTAGAGGACGGCTTTTGTAAAAATTATATCAAATTATACAAAAATAAAAGGACCAAAAAGGTTGGGTGAAGACCAAATTAAATAAAATAAGATGTAGAAAAAGTTGGGTTGCATATTAATTAAAAAACAAAATTCCATAACATATATAAAGAATTGAAACACCGCTATTTTTAAACACCTATGGTTTAGAAAACACATACCTCAACCGTATCCTAACACAAATCGGCAGTCTTCTATCCCAATAGTTAGACCAATAAGTTGCCTATGTATAATTTTAAAAGATCCACACGAGTAGTTACTTCCAATTAAAATTAAAAATCATTGGCAATGGTTTATTCATAATAAAAAAATCTTAAAATTTTATTAAAAAGCCCAAAAAGTTGGGTAGTTTGGCCTATGCTACATGTATTAAAAAAACTCATATAATTAGGTTTTTAATGCAATTATATGCTTCAAGGAATATTCATTTCCTATACATAATTACATTTTTGGAATCCTTGTTAGAAGGGCTACAAGAGTTTTCTACATTAAAAAAAAATTATATCACTCGAGATTGGACTAAAATGCATTATAAGTGATTATAATCACGGCCATATAATACGGGAGTTGCGTACCTGGGCTCTCTATATTTTGGAATATTTTATAGGGTTGTTCAATTTTAGTGAGCCACCATTAGTGATGTTACAAGTGAAGTCACCTTATTTTTGACATTATGAACCACTAGCAAACTTTCTAATATAAGACATTGATACATAGTGATCGCAAAGGGGCACAAATAGTCACATGACATAAATAGGGTGATTTACTTTATTAGGAAATCATTATGTTTTTCAGAAGATTTTTAAAAACTATTTAACAAAGATTTTATACACACACACACACACATATATATATATATATATATATATATATATATATATATATATATATATATATTCAATGACATTAAAAAAATTAAAAAATTAAAAACTCAAAGGTGGTTTTGTATTAGTGTAAAATCGATGAAACCTGGGGAATGTGTTTTTTGGGTTTGATGATGCTTTCGTAGACATCAGCAATCAAAATAATGGCCTATTGCTTCTATGTGAGTTGGGGGGGAGAAGTGGTGGAATAGCTTTGCACGTGATGAAGAATTCAGCCCTTTTTATTTGATTCTTTACATGATTGTGATGAAAAATAATTGCTTGACCATAACATTCAGTAGCTTCTGTGACTGCTAGCTTCCCTCCAACAGAATGATGTGGAATATTCGACATCACATTAGTAGCTATGGGGCAGGTGGATTTAAGCAAGATCATTAACCATGGTGAACACTAATCAAAAGCACTCACTCAGTCGCAATTCAACAATGTCATGTAATTGATCTGTAATTAAATGGGCTTTAGAATAAAATAAACAAACTACCATGACTGTTTATTCATGTTTAAACTAAATGCAGTGTTCATGATTTGCAGAGTGCTTCAAACGAGGCAACAATCAACAATGTTCACGATTTACAGATCATTTGATTCAATAGCCCATTCAATTACATATCACTAGTCACTCCATCCATAAAGGTCGATGAAACTAAAGGCAGCCTAGTTGAAGGCTACTAAATGTTAAGACGTTCTTTAGCCCTTACTAGACTACACCCTTTACACTATAGCATTACTATAGAGAAACTACTAATAAAATAATTCAACTCTCCAACCCTCTTTGCTTGGCCTAGCTGAAATTAGAGAAAATTCTCTGCGATTCCTCCGATCCCTTGACAAATGTTTGAGATTCGGAGGTGAACAGTCGGGGGGCTGAAGAACGTCATGTGGTAAATCCAATTGAACATAATCATTAATTTACCATTGTTTTCCTAGTATCATTATTTTAGGTAGAAAACTTGCTTAAGTTTGAAAGTATTATGTGATGATAATATGGTGGATTGCCCTTAACCGAGCCCTTAACCCCCAAACGTACCAACCCTTTGAACATAAAAGATGCTAACCTCAAAAATAGATATGAGCAGGGCTCAGATGAACATGAGGTGTATATAAGAGGATCATAAAATCATAAAATCTACCCAACAAATTTGTCATACTTGCATTTGGAGGCCTCTCCAATATTATCAACATCTTCTCATTACAAGAGATTTACTTTAATTGGTAGAGAATTTAATAGGCTTGCAATGGTGAATTGGATGAAAGTCATCTGAGATTGTATGAGAAAGTTACAACGCTTTCAATCTGTTTGTGAATCAATTTCTAGACGCTGGGACGTTTAGGGGTTAAAGTCTTAAACCATCCATTTTAAAAGCTCTTGTTCTTGAAAAATCTTGAAAATCAACCTTAGCCTAGACTATTTTTGGTTGATAGACAAATAAGATACATGGATAAAATGAAAAAAATAATTCAAATAAAATGCAATATATATGAATTTTGAAACTAGAAATATAGTCATATTCCACTTGTGACATATAGGTGATGTTTTTTCTAACAAAAAAGTATCATAATTATATTCTAAAAGTCCTAATCCCACCCAGTTATAGAAAAAAAATTCATGAGGGAAAAATCACAAAAAAAAATCAGATTGTCTAAAACAGAGTTCTAATCACATTCAACATGTTAGTGCACCATATGTTTGCATATAAATGTTACAATCTCTAACTCAAACCATTGGATGTGAGTTATTTTTGAACATGTTCACTCAAGAATAGTTGTTTTCATTTTTGTACAAATGAATTTTTTATTTTACTTTGGAAGGGGTCCCTCCACTCTCTCTCCACTTCTTTGTTTCTGGTTCCCTGCCTGGTCATGGTCTGGCTGCTTTCTAGCACATAAAGCACTCGGAAGGTTTGCTCCAATACAAAATGAGGGAGCTCACAGAACGGAATTCCTTCGGGGAAAACAGTAGAATGGAATGCCCTCGTGAGAGGAAAAATGGTGAAATGGAATTCCCTCGTTGCTTTACGCAGTAGGAAGTCCTCATCCGAGGGAATATCGCGCATGGAAAACCTCAACCTCGGGCAAGCCCTCACTATCAGGGTTTCTCTGCACGGTATTTCCTCGGGTGAGGGCTTCCTACTATATGTATCACCCGCTATGGGTTTCAAAGGAAGGCGTCAAGAAAGAGACAACTATGTACAAACTATGAAAAACTCATTTTTATTGAAACGTGTCTGGCACTAAAAGACTAACTTAGTTAATTACTTCTTGGGGGGTGCATTGTACTAAAACACGTACAAATATGTGTGAGTGCACATAAGGGGTATTAATTTGAACATTTCCGTATTAGATATACATACAATCAACATATTTAGAGCTGAAAATATTGACATATACTTATGTTAAACATATATATAGGATGGAATAGATCTATATACAAAGGTTTTAGACATATAACCCCTTGTATACATGGGTTTTTTAGAGGGGTTATGAACACACGTGATTCTCAAACATAATGTAGAGTGCACCCCCGAGAATTCTCTGTGGTCTCAAAAAAAACGGAGTTATTATTTTCATGTGTATACAAATATTCTTTTGGTAAAAGAGTACAATATACCCTCTATCATATGACACCTAAAGGAAACTCAAAAAATATTGTAATATCAAGGTGTCACATTGTTGATAACATGACATTTTGAACTACAATGTTATAATATTGAGGGAACGGTATAAATCATCAAGCATACAACCACCACACCAAGAATGAAACAAATACAATGAACAATATGTATCTATATGATTAATAATAGATGACCATTTAGTACATTGAATTGAATGTATAATAGTAACCTCTATGTTCTTCTAAATAAATTGTATAAGGTAGTTTATTTTTCCTACCAAAGTTGGGGTCCGGAGATAAGAAGTTAGGGCATGGAAAGAAAGAAGTCTTCTTTCACAATAGAAAGGGAAGTTAAGGTTGTTGAATCCCATTCACACATTGGATGGTCTTCATTCAACAAAGATTATTTTTTAAAACTCCACTAAAAAAAGTGTATTCCAACATTTCCTTCAATGATTACCTCTTTAACCTTTTAAACATCCTAGAAGTTGAAGCATTGTAGGGAGAGGTGTTGGGAATAATTGACGCCATTGTGAATATATGGATCTGACTAGAAATTCGCCAATGCATTATAGAGTCATCTACTATTCGATTAAGTCCGGGAAATTTCATGGGATTGTATTCTATGGATCAAAACATTATAGTATTTGACTGACAACGTGATGGACAAAGATTCCGCCTTTTGGAAGTAATCATGCGGTTGGCGATTTTACAAAATTTGGTATTTTATGATTTGATGCTAAACAATGGCACACATGCTATTACTCTTTGCAGGAACAACTCATTGCAAAATCATCCTTAGCATATCATTAGAATGCCCTATCTATGGCATGTTGTTTTCTAGGCTAAAAAAATACCGAGACTTTGAATGAAGAAAAAACCTCTAGAATTGGCTGAAATAAAAAGAAAACCGCATGCTCGAGGGAGGCAACATGTACCAAAAGACCTCAAACGCAGGAATATGAGCTTTTACGCATGTCACCGCGTCATCAACCTCCATAACTGATAAGTCGTTGCTTTTATCCCACACTTGTAGATATTACTTTTGGACGATGTTTCACGTTTTCCCACAATAGTCGTCACTAAATATGTTGTCATTCAACTCGCTACAATTCTTTAGTGAAGCAAACCCTAATTTGAGTAAATCCATGCATGACATACAAGATTGAAAAAACTTTGAACACACGATGTGTCCTCACGGTCCTTTAGGGGTTAAAGCTTATCAACCACTTTTTGATCATTTTTTAGTCAAACGTTGATCTTCACCTAGTTCCTAATTTCAAATGAAAATGGTTCCAACTAAGAAAGTGTGGGGACTATCTTCTACTTTCTAAACCAATTTGTTATTTTTCAAAATTGTTAAAATTGCGTTTTTTTCTATTGTACTTTAAAACTCAAAACCCTATAATTCTAATATACACTGCAGAAGGTTTTTTCTACTGAATTTCTTTTTATATAAGCTCAAGAAGCATGCCACCTACACCTTGTTGTTCATCACTATTATTTACATTTTCTCTTAAAAATTTCATATTGTTATAACCATTTTTGTAACTACTATGATTTTTACAAAAAAAAGAACTTTGAAAAATCTTAGAAAAAATCATTTTTATTTTGGGTAAATCGATTTAACAATAATTTATATGAGAGAAATATAAAATAAATAAATAATATATATTACAAAATGTGAGAAATTGATGAAGTTTGACCGGATTAATGTACCTTGGTCCTTAGCCCCTAAACGTCCAACTGTCCAAAAAGTGAACGATGTACAGAATCAAACACAGTGTTCTCATCCGTCATTGACTTTTACAGTGTGGATTTTTTACTATATATTTTATGGGAAGTTAGCTTCATGCATGTGTGATCCGATTAGAAAGGGGATGATTTGTGAAATTTTTATGCCTCATTTCATGTTCTAGTGATTCACCCAAAATTTCAAGGATTTCAATGTAAAAGTGCTCTTAAAAAAGTCAACTCATAAAATTAAGCAACCAAAAACTCTCCAAAAATCACTACACTTAGAGTATTCTATTTCAGCCAATCACAACAAATTTCATCCACAAATTATCAATATCTTATTTGTAATCAAATTACAAAAGAATTTTGAATTTGAAGTTTCAAATTTTATACAAAAATATTGGTGATAGCAGTCGCAAATGGATAGAATCTAAAATTTATGATGTACAACTTCTATTCATACATCAAGCTCAAAATATCCCTTTAGGTTGCATTTTATGATGCATTTTTGCAAAACTGCCGAATTTGGAGAGGGATGAGGACGTTTAGGGGTTAAATGGTTAATATAACAAAAAGAGGTCTGAAATTGTCGTGAAAATGTGTCGTATGATCGAGGTTGTCATACTATCGAGCGTCATATTATCGAGGGTAGACTGTACTCAAGACTCCTGCATTCTGGCAATATTCTTTCTGTTATTTAATAAGCTTAGGTTTTATTTTGTAAAAAATTGACACAAATCAAGGACAACAAGCTTATAAATTTTGTGAAAGGACAGCCAGGGGCAGAGGGTATGGCCCCAAAATATATATGTATATATTTGCCATAGTGCCAAACTATGACCCCAAAATTGTACTGGGCTGACAGAAGGAATATAGTACAAATTCAGCAATGCAGTTATAAATTAACCATAGAAGTGTAATGATGTAGCTTGTTCCAGGAGCATGCCCGCCATGCCTCATTCAGTTGGGACGTGATTTTTTTTTTAAACTCAAATAAAGAGGAACCTTTACTGCAAGAAGAGATAAAATACATATGTGATCTTTTTTTTTTTATGAGTGTACTTTTGATGTGAGTTGGTTTACATGTGCGTTGGGTTACATGTGCGTTGAGTTACATGGCTTTGCCATTTGGGCAGAGGCCATAAAATATGGGTAAATTTACATTGTTGAATCCTGGAAAGTACACATAGAACTACTATCCTTGCATTAGTGTGATTTTTATTTCTTATTTTTTTTGAAACAAATTGAAGGAATTCAATTGAAAAAAAGAAAGAAAAAGGAAACAAGGCGGCCCCAGCTCAAAGCCAGCTAGGGCAAGAACCCGACATAGGACAAGATTAGAGAGAGGCTCATAGGACTCAGATCTAGCTATCAGTGAGGTTGTATTGATAAAGGACCCTAAACAGAGGACGATAAGTGTCAAGGGGTCCTGCGAGTACCCATTTGACCTTGACCTCAAGGAAAAGAATCTCAGCTAAAATCCTATTTCTACACCACAGTCTAGCGAAAATGTATCCGCAGCCGGGCAACAGAGGCTGGTTGCCTCCTAAAGCGTTTCTAAACTTGTTGCCTCACCACTTGACCGTAGTCAAGGAGCAACAACCAAATCTTCTGGTACAACTTGTTGTTTGGCCACACAATACCATTGAAGACTACATCATTTTTGTTAACCCTTTAGTGCCCAAGGTACTGTAGCTAGAAGCACTAGATTTCAATGGATTTTCCACCATAATTGAGACTACTAGAAATAGAATGGACTAAATTAGAAAGTAACTGTATAATTCTATTCTCAACTAGAGAGCACACATTTTACTAAAATTAGAGAATCATTCAATGGTGGAATTGGAAGATTATAGTATGTATTTGAACTGTTTAATGCACGCTCAAAAATGAGATTTTGGGGGTGTGTGACTTCAAAGTTAAATGGAATTTGGGTTAAATTTTCAAGACCGAAAGTAAAGAAGTTCAGCAATGCCCTATGTCAACACCTCTCTGTTGCAATCTTTCATATCAAGAATATACTCACACATAATTATTGTGAGTTTTATAAGTGAAAGTGACTTATCCTTATACAGTTTAGGACAATTTTATACATTGAAAATTGACAGGAGTGGGTACATTAGTCAAGATTGGATTACACACACCAATGGAAGATGAACAAGAGAACACAATCCCAAAAACAAAACATGATAACAAACTTCCAAACACAATAAATACTACATAGTACATTTGTTGTATCTGTAAGTATTTACTGTATTTTCAAGTATTTGCAGTATTTTCGTGTTTTGTTCATAGGTATTTTGATAGTTGCACAATTCCAAATTGAAAATTTCTTTTTCTGGAAAGTGTGTAATGTAACTCTGCAAATCTGAACTTCAGAACTGAAGTTCCAATTCTTCACGAATTCCCTGCTATTTGCATTTCCGAGGTTGTAGTGACCATAATGTGGTCAGTTGGACACTAAAGGGTTAATCCAAATGGTCCACATAACCACCCCCCTAAGTGAGGCCTACATGTGACCAAAGCTTCTGAATCCACCTCCCTAAGTGAGGCCCATATGTGATCAAAGCTTCTGAATCATTAGTGTGATTTTTTATTTATTTATTTATTTTTGAGTCAAATGGTGCGAACCAATCCATTGCCAAAGGAAAATTTACACCGCTGCGAAACCAGGCCAGAGCAAAGTCCTCCCCGGCGAAAACTAGGAACCAACCTAAGAAACCAAAAGAAAACCTGAACGTGAGAAACTACCTACCTCGGAGCCATTGAGCCCCGCTACCTGAAAATACCTCTACGTGGGATGTCATGAACCCAACGAATCTGTCTACCATGCAGAGAGCATATGACTTGCTGGTGGTCCCAGAGTCTAGTGAACAACCGCCTCATCTTGGATTGAGCCCGGGGCTGGTGTCGCGCACTCCAGTGCACTCGCGCTCATGACATCCTAGCGAGATCGACAATGGCATCCCAGATCACATTCTCCATGCGTTCCTTCGTCCATGCTTCGTTCCAAAAAAACAACAGCATTCCTCCTGATCCAAATGCTCCATAGAGTCGTTCCACGGATGAGAGACGAAGTATTCTGCCACTGGCGTAACTCTGCAGGCAAGTCTGAGCCCAGGAGGCATTGCTCCCATGTGAGTCGTGTCCATGGCATTGTGTCCCGGGGTACAGCCGTTAAGTTGTGCAGGACTGTCTGCGCAAACTCCCACGCATGGGTAGCAGATGCACAGTCGAAAAAACAGTGAATCAAGGATTCCGGGTGTCCTAGGTCACAGCTGGGGCAATCCGCTGTCGTGGGAGTATGTGCCTGGTGGCGCCACTCATTTACTGCCACGGCTCGATGGTAAAAACTCCACAAGAAGGCAGCTTCTTTTTTGGGCCTGGCTGCTGTCCAAACCTCTCCCCAATCTGGATCGAAATTAGCCGAGACCGACCCGGACCATTTTTCACTAATTGGTAGACTCAACTCCAGCCGTGGTTTACGCCACCTTCGGCCATTCTTGGCTGAGTAAGAGTGCAGCTTTGCCCCCGGCCTCCAAATCCACCTTGCTGGGTCAAAGGTTAGACATGAGATTGGAGCCAGGTATTTCCGAATTGCCTTGATGATGGGTTGTGACGCTCGGGGAGACGAGATTATTCGAACCCTGCGAAGCTTGCCATGGTATGCATGTCGTCCAACTCCACTATCTGGTAAAGGGATGAGGCGTCTGGATTGGCTCCCCAGGATGTAGAGAGAGGTGCCGGCTGGAATTTCCAGCGCTACGGGATCGTCCGTCACCGGTGGCTGGAACTGTCGTGAGGCTTGGAAGAGCGCAGTAGGATCCTCTAGGATGTCTCCCTGGAAGATGTCAAACCATTCTCCTGGTGTTGCCAATGCCAGTGGACCCGGCTGGAGTAAAAGCCACTCATGAGGTACACTGTGGTGGTATGCCTCAAGACATCCACGTTCCATGTCCTCAAGTCCATACGCTGCCCGTAAGTCCGGCCACTGGCGTAGTGTTGTGGATCCCGGGTCCCATAAGTCCCGTAGGCATAACAGTCCTGCTTGGGTGAGTTGACTGGCTCTGTGTTCCGTGAAACCGAAGTTATGCCCGACGAAATGAGTAGTCCACCACAGCTAGGTGTTCTGGACTTCTTCAAAGGTTCGTGGTGGAACTGCATCCACCAGTGGGCTCAATAGGCGCCAGGCCTGAATGAGACGATTCCATAGCTGTGAGCCACGAGAAGCAGAGAATCTGTTCAAAAGGACCCACTGTAGACTCCTCGGCCATTTAACTGAACCGGGTGGTCTGAGGCCAGCTAGGCAGTGACGGAGCAACAAATGTAACGGTGAGGTCCTTAGTCCAGCCTTTTTAGCACCCATTTGCCCATGAGGGCTGTCAGGGCCTCATCAGGGTCGATGATGCCAAGTCCCCCAGCTTGTTTGGAGGCACAGCAGTCTTCCCAGCGCACCCGGGCTCGGGAGTTCTCCTCAGTGCCAGCCCACAGGTAATTCCTGAGGGAAGCTCGAATTGACCTTAAGATATCCCTGGAACCTCCCCATATACTCAGAAAATACCAAAGTGAGGATAAGAGTACATAATTTACTATCACCGCCCGGCCCGCCAGTGAAAAATGTAGGGAGGTCCAGTACTGGAGCTTTTTGGTGACCTTGGCCGCGAGGAAGGCATCCACGTCCGTTGTGACTAAGGAGATTCCTAAAGGGGTGCCGAGCAATTTTGAGAGCATCTGTGGTGGTGCCACAGTACATCCAAACGAGGAAAGCCATGGTGGCGGGGGTGTCTTGGCTAACCAATAAATCGCACACTTGCCTCTTATGATTGTGAGTCCGGTGGCCAGGCCGAAATCATGAAGGAGGGAGGAGGCAGCCCGCAAGTAGCACTCAGTCCCATAAAGGGAAAATGTAGCGTCATCAGCAAACTGGGTGAGGATCTGTTGCGTGTGCCCATCCGAGTGACGGATGCCTCTCATCGCTCCGGACTCAACTCTATGAGATGTAACGGTGGCCAGGGCCTCGGCGGCTAAGAGGAAAAGGTAGGGTGCTAAGAGGCATCCTTGCCTAACCCCCCGTCGAATAGGAAAGGATTCAGTACACGCCCCGTTGATAGATACTGCGGCTGTAGCGTCCTCAAGCAGAAGCCGTACCATGTTGATGAAAGCCGGTGGTAAACCCATTCTGCCCATTGCTTGAAAAAGAAAGCCCCAGCGGACAGAGTTGTAAGCCTTGCTGAAATCCAATTTGAGCATGATGAGCGGCTGATTCGTGTCCTGAGCCCACGCCACTGTTTCATGCTGAACCATCACGGAATCGAGGATGTGCCGTGTTGGCAAGAAAGCCGATTGGCCTTCATGGATGACATCTGGGAGGAAGTGTTGAAGACGAATCTGTAGAGTTTTGGCGAAAATTTTGTACAACGTGTTCAAAAGGGTAATGGGTCGCCAGTTCTTGAGCTGTTCCAATTGCCCTCCTTGGGCAGCAACACGATCAGACCTTTGTTCATATCTAGCGGTAGAGCTCCACGAGCAATAGAGGCAGTTATCATGTCAGTGAAATCTTGCCCAATGATGTCCTAGAATCTGAGAAAGAATTCCGGGAGGACGCCGTCCGGGCCTAGACTTTTGCCCACTGCCATGGCTTGGAGCCTTGCTTTGAGTTCTTGTATCTCAGGGGGGCGGCCCAAGGATGCAATCATCGCATCCGGGAATTTGGCACTGAATGTAGATGGAATTTTTGCCAGTAAGGCAGCTTTCGCCTCGGCCCGTTCGTCACTCGCTGCAGGAGCGGAATACAAATCCTGATAATAAGCCAAGATCAGTCGTTCCATACCTGCCCGGTCCGAAATTTGGGCTCCATTTTCGTCCTTTAGTGCGGTGATGGGAGCTGTGGCCCCTTGCTCTCTAACTGCTGCGAAGAATTCTTTACTGATGTGGTCACCCCGATGCTTCCATCTAATGCGGGCTCAAATTCTGCGCCCAACAATCTTGCGCGACTGGAATTCTTCTAGCCTAATCCGGCATTCTCCTCTTTTTGCCGTGAGTCCCATGTCGTCTGGGCTATCTTGGGCCTCCCTCGTGGCCACTTCCAATTCCCAAATGAGTCCATCCTCCCCGGCCCGATTGGCCTGTGCCTTGGATTTGCAGAAACCTTTATAGTAACGGATGATGCGTCGCATTTTGGAGAAGAAAGAAGAGCCCGGGGTTGCCGCTTGCCACAGACAAGTAATTTCAGGGGCCGCTTCGTCTAGCCAGGCTTCGCTCATCTTCCAATGTGAGAGCCGGCGCGGTTGGGCTTCAAACTGAATGGATGCCAGGACCGGGTGGTGGTCGGAGCGGGCTAGATCACCTTTGATGCAGTAGGAGAGGAGAGATCGATCAGGCAATCCAGGAGTAGCCTCAAAAAGATATATCCTGTCGAGTCGGGCAAGGGAGTGATGTTCACCTTGCCGATTATTGTCCCAGGAATATTTAAGGCTTCCTGGGGACCTGGGATTATCTGCAACACAGAGCGCTACTTTCATAGCGTCAAACAATGTACGTTCTCGCGATGGTACCATCGTTGCACTCTGGCGGGACTTATCCTCACAATATTCCACCATATTAAAATCCCCTAGTAATATCCATCTACATGTTTGGGGCAGCTCACGTGCCATTGTCTCCCACAGCACGCACCGAGATGGAGAGTCGTTTGGCGCGTAGATATTGGCAACACCCAGGTCTCCTCCGGGTAGGCCCTGAAGAATGAACCATTGTGCCCTGTTGACATGTTCTCAAGCAAGGCTCCATTGGCACTTACCAGACGGGTCCAGTGCGGGTGTAACATCGTGATGAGCCCACCGCACCCTGCACCTGCGCCCAGTGGGTTGTGCCCATACCCCACCGAGGCCTCGAGGCCAAAGGCTTTAGCCTGCCGCTATAACCTGGTGGTTACTTGAATCAGTGACGGTCCTCGTACTTTGTGTTCCTGTATGGCCACTATATCCAGTGTGGGTCTCATGTCGCGCATGTATGCTTGGACAGTATCCACCGCGGCATCCTCATTGAGACCCCGGACGTTGAGAGAGAGAAAGTGTATCTTCATGGCTTTACTAGAGAAGATTGGGCGTCTTTGTCGCTCTCTTGTGGGGGTCGTCGAAAACCCCATACATCGTATGGGGGAGACCGTGTCGCTGTTGGATGAGTCACCAAACATGCTGCTGCTCGAAGGTCTCTCATGGACGCTCCTGCATTCGTGGGACTGGGGCGGGCTTCCCCTACTCGGGAGGCGTGTGCGTTACTTGTTGGGGCCGGGGTCGTTACTGCTACTGGAGTGTTGATCTGAGGCTGGGTCCCAGTTACCACATGGGTGTCCTCGAGGGCCAAGAAGGCCTCCAGCTCGCGTCGGATGCGCAGTGGCGAGACTGGTGGGGCCGGGAGCTGGTGACTCGCATCTTCAAAGAGTTCCTCCTCCGGGTGTGTCGAATCTGGCAGGGAGGCGAAGCTTGTTGCCGTCCCGCCTGAAGACTCGGACTCTGGGGGGGGGGGGGTGAAATCTGCTCAGAGGCTGAGGCCAAGGAGCTCCTGACTCGTGTTGGGCCCGATTTCTGGGCCGAGGAAGTGAGTGAACCACCTCCTGTAGGACGGTCAGGGAAGAAAGGACTCGAGATTACTTGCGGTCTGGCGGGGATGCTCGCTCCGGACTTGTCTGCCAGGTTCGTGAGTTCTCGGCATGAGATTGGGGAGGTGTCCTTGACCCGCTCCCTCCAATGGTCTGTCTACAAGTCTGGTGAGTATGGAAGTGGTTCCCACAATGCGAGCAATTTAATTCGAATGCGTCATACTGAATTGGAATTGACGCGCTCCCTCCCACTGTTCTGAAACTCACCACATTCGACACCCACCCTTTAGACATATCAACCCCAACGCAAAAACGTGGGGGGGGGGGAGTCAAAGCCTCCGTCAGTTCCTTCAGCCAAAACTCGGCCTACTTTTTCCGCTATCCTCCGAGCCAATTTTTGGTATTCCAACGGCAATTCAGGCAGTGTTATCCACATCGGCTATAGTAACCCAAAAGGCATTCGTGTATTGAATCCCTTGGACCAGCACTGATAAAACACCGTACCTTCCTCAAATTCATGGTATGCATAGGTAAGGATCCACTCCGTGATTGACTTCCCATCCGTCCTTACATACACAACTCTCTGACTCACACGCCTGTGGAAACTCACCACTCCTGGTGTAGCAATTGCCTGCAGGGACGCCCACCACGACTTGGGCCCCTCTCCCTGGATGTTGCCTTCCACTATGCTTGTTGTCACCACGTGGTCAGTCAGAAAGGGGATTTCCTGGGCCACCGTGTGTTGGTCTTCTTGATTGAGTGTGCAGGAGACTGGACCTCGCACCAGAAGCTCTGCGTGATTCCTGAACGCTCCTCTCGGTAGAATTTCGCCCTGAATCCTATGGAAGGGATTCAATGGGCCTCTGACCAGCTGTCCCTCGTCAAAGGCCTGTCTTAGGAATAGTAAACCCCTGTCCCTGGGCCCGGTCACTACATCTTTGTAACTAGTGTGTTGTTGAGCCATGGCCCAAACCCTAAAACTCAGATTAAGTCGTGGGAGGGGTCAATGTAAACAAGAAACCCCTCAAAAGAACCGCAATCCGGTGTAGCACACGAATCTAACCTGAGTTCCACGATTCGCTTGGTCCTGTGGCCGCAGCGGCTACCGCCGCCTGGGGGCGCCGCCTGCTTCGAGCTCCGCTTTCACCATCGCTTCTCCCCAATGGGTGCCCTCGCAGAAAATATTCATTAGTGTGATTTTGAGCATGCCTATCACTTGTTCATTTTGCACCAAGTTCACATTCAAGATGGTGTGTGAGAAGTGAAAACTTTCCTACTAACAACCACCAAGTGTGCCCAGAATAAAGTGCATCAACTAATTACATGCTACTACAGTTGTCACTACTTGGAACAATCATAATGGCGGATAATAAATTTACTAAACATAATTTCATAAAATGAAATCATGGTCTTATGAAAGAATAGGACAAAATGCTTGATGTGAGAACCACCACTAACCATAATTGGTGTGCAAATATCAAACTCCACACTATAAGACGTATTTTATCATTCAAAAACATGTTTGGGGAGTGGAAAATGGGTGTTGTTAGCCCTGTTCTAAGGCCCTCTTCAACCTCTAAACGTTCTATTCTTCCCCAAATTTGGCAATTTTTCAAAGATGTACTATAAAATGCAATTAAGAGGGGTATTTTCAACTTGATGAATGAATAAAAGTTGTATATTATGAATTTTAGATTCTATCCATACATTTAGGTCTACAATTGCTATCACCAATATTTGTGTATAAAATTTGAAACCCAAAATTCAAATTCTTTTCTAATTTGATTACAAATAAGATATTGACAATCTAAAAATGAAATATGTTGTGATGGGTTGAAATGTAATACTCTAACTGTAGTGATTTTGGAGATTTTTTTGTTGCTTGATTTTATGAGTTGACCTTTTCAAAATCACTTTTACACTGAAATCTTCAAAAAGAATTAGTAGAACAATGTGGCATGAAATCAGGCATAAAATTTTCACAAATCATCCCCTTTCTAACCGGATCACACATGATTGAAGCTAACTTCCTATAAAAAAATTAGTAAAAAAACCTCACTGAAAAAAGTGCATGATGGATGAAAAACGGAGTTCAAATATGTTCATCATCCAAAATTTGGACGGTTGGACATTTAGGGGTTAAAGTAGGGTATAAAGGGCATGGAGAAAACCTCTCAAAGATCATGTTCCAAAGGTTGGCCTTCTATTCCATAGGTTGGCCTTTGGAGGTCAAGTTTTTTAAATACGGTGTAAAGCGAGAAGGGGTTGCAAAATTCACAACCAACATGTTTAATATATTTTCTAAAGTATGACAACTTTAAACTTGAGTATTCAGATTACAAGAAAAAAAATTAAAAATACATAAATCTTCTGAAATTTGAGTCATACTTACCTCTTTTGCTGAACTTGACACAAATTTTGAAGACTTGAAATTTGAGTATTTTGTTACCATGAAGGACAAAAGTCTTGTTCACATCATTCTCTCTTCTTGTCATCCGTTGGATTTGAAAATTTAAAGTGTAAAGGGAAATTTCATAGTCTACTCATTTTTTGAAGCTCTTATTAACTAAAATTTTACTTTGCACTACTTCTCACCTCTAGTGTAAAGAAGGCCTAAGCAATTATTTTAACCGACGTGTCTAGCTTTAAATGATTTTTCTGGAAATCCAGTGAGTTGAAAAGATTATTACAAGATGGATGAATTATAAATTAAAAATATATCACAACATTAACATTTGAATGGCCTCTTTGAAATTCGACAAAATTTCAAAATCTAGTCAATTGAAGAAAATGTTAAGTTGTTGACTTCATTTTGTATGAACTATAATATTCAAAAATGAATGTTGTAAAAATTTGATAATGAAGAGATGGAAATGATTCTAAAAATTGAAATTAAAATGCATAATCTTTAAAGATTAAGTGTTGAGTGGGATTTTATAATCTCCACGACTTGGACACGCTTGAGTTAGTTGTAATCGTATATTTGATTTAATTGTATATGTGTAATGCATTAGAACAAGCTTTCTTATTTTTCAGAAAAATTACACAAAGTGTTCTTAAAAGAGATGCTTCAAAGTATGTCTTATTAAACCAAATATTCCCTTATATGCTATGTAGAAAGATTCTAGGTGGTTCCTTCTCTTGAATATATATTGGTATACTACCAAGTATTTGGATGACTCAATAACCAACTATAGATAGGTGAAATGTTTATTTATCCAAATGACCAAAGCATCAATACTAGGTCAAATTTGCTTTGAACATAAGTGACTAAAAAACTATAAGTAAAAACGCAATAATGAAGTGAGGAAAACACTTGGGTGTTTGCATGGTACAGTTCATCACATTGAGGGAATTTTGAGTTGTGTAATATTGTGACTTTTGGTGCACATTTATGCATGTTGTGCATGTTGTGCATATTGCACATTTTGTTTAAAAAGCTAACTTTTAAACCGATTTAACGTATTGACCATAAAATAAAATCTTAGTTTGTCAAAATGAATGTATTTTGAGGATTTTGAGTATCAAAACTCCCATTCTAATAACAGTTTGACCAATTTAAGATCAAAATTTGAATGTAAATATATTCCACATTTGATTATATATATATATATATATATATAAATATATAAAAGCCCACATGCAAAATTTCTTTATTAAGAGCATTCAAAAATGAAATTCATCATAGTTTTTTTCAAATAGAGAAACAATTATTTTAAACCAAATATAATACATTTTGATAATTTGAAAACTCAAGAAAATTCAAAAACAATTGAAAAAAATTGGAACATCTTTTTTTTTCACATATTAGAACATTAAAAAATTTATAGCTCAAAATTCCATACACACCCTCTTTTCTCCTTCTCTTTTAGAATTTTTGAGTGCACTACAACGAGACACTAGTTTTTTACATAAAAATTATGTTAGATTACATATATGTTATTTTTAACCCCTTTCTTTTGCATTGGTAGAAAACATCACTTTAGTTAAAGTAGTACAACTTTAAAGAGTAACTTTTTGATAACTTCTACTACCAATTTCTATTTATGAGTTTCTAAGAGTTTAAACAATTACAAAGTTGTGCATTGCGACTCAAAAGTTGGTGCATTGCGACTCAAAAGTTGGTGCATTGCACCATGTAAACACCCACTTATGAGAATTTATCTTCTCATTATGTTTTGGAATGAGAAAACCTGCAAAACTAAGAGGGAAAACAAACTTACAATGAAGGAAAAATACTATACCTTTGATCTAGTTGTTGATAGTACGGAGGGTTGAACATGAACATGTTATGTTCATTGCTTGGGGCCATTTTTCATCCAAAAGGAAAGTGTTAAGAAGATGAATTGAATATCTTTAGAACTAACACAAAGATGGAAATTCAAATGAAATGCCCTTTCTAAAGTGTCCATGCAATTAGGAACTAAAGCTAAAATGGTTGCATTAATCCCAACTTGAATCTAATGGCTTCAATCTTCTCAAAATTCAAATATTAAATGTTAAAAACATAATTCAAACTTGGTTCTTTAGTTCAGTTTCTGCTTTCAAATAATCCACCTCTTGAGTGAAGTTTCAACCTATTAGTGCCAAAATTGGGGCGAAATTTCCAAAATTGCTATAATATAGGCATTTCTTTTTTCTTCTTTAGAGCTCCTTTTTGTTCATGCAATGTAGAGTCTTAAACTCTCAAATAAGCAAAATTTTGAGTCATGTTGATCAAAGATAGGAGTTTTTTCATTTACTTGAAAGTTATTGCAAAAAATTGTGATCCTTGTTCAAAAGTAACTTTTTAAATTCTTGCCTAATATGCACATATTTTAAATATGAGTGCCTACACTTAATTTTGGGTACACCTATAGTTACCATTTTGAAAATTCATAATCTATTTATACAATGTCAAAAAACTACATGTTAAGACGATTTGCAATCCTCTTTCAACTGCCAGCAAGCGGCCAAATTTTTTTTGGAAAATTTCACCACAATCTTACTTGATTGTGGAAGTGGCTACTTTTTCATTACAAAAAGAATGAGAAAATTGCCAAAGCCCTCTCAAAAATTACTAAAATCGTTACTATTTGGTTGAAGTGGCTTATCATAGATATTTCTATGGATGAACATACATATATGGGTGATTCTATCCATTTTTTTCCTTATTTGGCTACATTCTAGGATGTGAGTATTTCTACCAACAAAAAAAATGTTGAGTCTTGCCACCACCAAGACTCAAAAAATATTAATATATTCAAGTAAAGAAAAAAATGTTTAGAATCATCCATCCATCCATACATACATATAATATATTACTCTTATGTTCCATATTAAGCTTCTTGTACCCTGAAAATAGACGACTTAACTAGTCCAACAGTGTGGACCATGAGCCAGTAAGAGTAATAGTTTGAACAAACATGAAGCTTAATGTGGAACAAATTCACAAGGCGTTGAGGAAGCTTAACCCTTTAGTGCTTAAGTGACTACTTTGTGGTCTCTCATGTGTCAAAAACGCGGATAACGGAAAATCCGTGAAGAATTGGATTTTGAATTGTGAAGAATTGGATTTTGAATTGGATCCATGTACCAACTCCTTTCATATTTTAACGTATAAACTTTTGTCCTAAACCGTACATGGATAAGTCACTCTCACTTATAAAATTTACAATAATTATGTGTGAGTTCGTTCTTAACATGAAAGATTGCAACAGAGAGGAGTTGACACAGGTCATTGTTAAACATCTTCATTGTCATTTTAGAAAATATAACCCAAATTCTATTTAACTTTGAAGTCACACACACCCTCCAAAATCTCATTTTTTGAGTGTGCATCATACGGTTCAAAGGCATACTATGATCTTCCAATCCCACCATGGGATGATTATTTTATTTTGGCAAAACTTCTCCACTCCAGATGAGAATACAATTATACAATTACTTTCTAATTTAATCCATTCTATTTCTGGCAGTATGAATCATAGTGGAAAAACCTAGTGAAATCCAGTGAACCTAGCTACAATACCCTAAGTAGTAAAGGGTTAATATGATACAAAGGGAGTATAGGGAACTTTCATCCAAATAGTGGCAATTTCATCCACTTTTTTTGCCCATTTTTTCTGGTGTAAAAGTAGCTACTCCCAAAATCAGGCAAGTGAGATTCTGGCGAAAATTAGCCAATTTGTTTTTGGATGTTCAGTTTGGAAGCTTCAAAGTAAGTATACCTTATTCCAATTTCGAACTGTGATGGTTAGGAACTGAAGCCAAGGCAGTTCAGTTGGGGCCATTTTATGTTTCAATAAAATTATTAGATTAAAATAAAAAAACCAAGGCAGTTGGGTAACTCACTACAATTTTTCTTGGAATGTGGAATTTTTCATGAAAATCAGCCCAAGTGAGTGTTCAAAGTTCAATGTAAATATGAATCGGTGCCAGCTAAGCAGCCACTCAACTGATCATGGGGGTCCAGATGGCATTTCCTAGGGATTCTGCAGCCGTCAAAAATGAAAATTATTATGAAAATAAAATTAGAAAAGAAAAAAACCACCACCTAAAATCTTCCTTGAGAGCCTACCATTCTTTGAGGAAACCCGGTGGTTGTGTTGTGCAAAAGCTTATTATTGGATGCAACCTGGGGACGAGCCCACCTTAATTTCTGGAAATTCAATATCCTTCGCAATTTTTCTTATCATTCCTAACAGACTACTTGTCACTGGCATTAAAAAAATTCATTCATTTTTTTGCCACTCACTCAGGACCCTGATTTTTTTATTTTAAAAAGTATATAATAAAAAAAATGAGGGACAGAGGTGGTGCCATGACATCATACTCAAACTAGCATGTGAATTCATGAAAAATTAATAGAACACCAAGATTCATTTGTCGAGAAGATTCTTCTTCTGATCCAACAAGACATTCTAATTTTGCATATGTCTGATCTTTTTTGGGTCTCGTTAAGTTATTCCAAATTTCCTGCAATGACTCAAGATCATGGGAACGAGAATGTACATGGCATTGGGCAACCCAAATGCCAAATAATAAACATGTGTTGCACATGATGAACGGCTGCAGGATTGATTGACTTTACAAACAAAATTCTTGGCTTTTAATTGAGCTTCATGGATCAATACTTATTGCTTTTCCTAATTATTTTTTTGTTGAAAAAGTAACCGTGTACTTCAGTTGTAGGAACAAGTTGCTTGTGACCCAAAAAGGTCAGAAAATAGAAGAGCCTGGAAAGTAGTAAGTGCGTTTCTTTCTTGCAATTGGACAAAAGTTCTTTCTACCAACCTAATTACAGGAAAAGTGAAGAGTTGTAACCCCAAAAGAAAGTAGAAGCGCAACAGTTGCAATTGGGTTTCTTCTTTGTAATTGGTAAAAAGTTTTGTTTAATTCCGACGTGATTACAGTTAACCCCCGCCTACAGGACCATGGATTCATGGCTTTGAAATGTCAAATTCAGTTGATTATATTGTGAAAAATATAATTTAGGGCGGCTTCATGCTATGGCCGTCTAAGTCCAGAGGCCGTGGGATTGAGTGGCCAAACTTTGTTGAGAGTCCAAAGAAATGGGTTGAAAATAGGCAATAAAATTTAATTTTTATTTTTTATGAAAAGAATCAACGGCCTCTCGACCATGGTTTGGGTTTCCAGTCTTGTCCGACCCAAACTTCTTTCGAGAGTCCATCGCCTTAGTCAAAAAGTGCTCCTATGTAAGCATTTTGTAAGGCGACGGCCTTTGAACTTTGGCCTCTAGTGTGAAGGGTTGAGAGGCCAAATTCTTGGTTTCTTGCAATTTGATTGGTGGAAATCGACGGCCTCTCGACCTTTGGCCATAGTGTGAAGCGGCCCTTAGATGGGACTAAATTTTATATCACCACAATCAGAGCAAAACATTGCATGTGTTGGTCAAAAATTGAATAAATTTGAACAAAAAGATGTTCACAAAGGACCTATTTAAAACTATTAAAAAAAACATGAAGCTCAATTTGGGCTTCTTTGGTCCTTTAGGGGGTAAAATGTATTGAAGGTTAGATTAGAATGCCAAAGCCTCACACAAACACTTGGAATGCATAGGAAAGAGATGATCTTTACTCATGGGCTGCCCCTCTTAAGTAGCACACCCAAGGGAGTCCCCTTGGCAAACCATATGGGACATCAGCCCATACTCCACTCCTAGTACACTAGGATCAGCCCATATCACTTGGGAGACCCAATTCTCATTACTTCTAACTAGTACCACTTCTCTAGTTGCAACTCTAGCTCATTCGCATCATCTACTCTAGCTAATGCGCATGGCTATGAGCATCATCAGCCCACGCAATCATCCTACTTCAACACTCCCACTTTGCGAATAGCCAAAGCCTTGGAGCCCAAATGCCACCACTAGTCTTTGATGTCGATCTCTCGCAAGAGCCTTTGTCAGCACGTCCGCCACCATGTGCTCCGTTGGACAATACTTCAACTCTATCACCTTCATCTCTAACTTCTCTCGAATGAAGTGATATTGCACATCAATGTGCTTTGTACGTGAGTGATGCGTTGGATTCTTCGCCAATGACATACTCCCTTGGTTGTCACACATGATTGTTGTAGCCTCCTCTTGAGTGCATCTCACATCCGCCATTAGTTGCCTCAACCAAATGGCTTCCTTCGTACCGTGGCTCGTCGCCATGTACTCCGCCTCAACCGTTGACGTGGCCGTGGTTTGTTGGCGCTTGCTATTCCATGAAACGGCCCCCGATCCAACTTTGAACATGTACCCCGTGGTCGATCTACGATCATTGGTATCACCCGCATAATCCGCATCACAATACCCACTCAACACAATGTTGTCACCTCCAAGACACAACCTCACATCACTTGTGCCTTTCAAGTACCGCATGATCCTCTTGACCGCAACCCAATGACTTGAACCCGGTCTTGCCATGTGTTGACTCACAACGCTGATTGGATACGCAAGGTCCGGCCTTGTTGCAATCATAGCATACATCAATGACCCTACAGCTTGCTTGTATGGCACATCCACCATAGATTGAGCCTCTAATGCATACTCCTCATCCGTGAGTTTCACGAGTTTGGAATTCACATCCAATGGAGTGCCAACCGGTTTGCAATCCTCCATGCCAAAGCGTTTGAGAACATCCATAACATACTTGCTTTGATTCATTGTTATGGTGCGTGTTGCTCTATCTCGCACAAACTCAACTCCTAAACAAAAGTGCAACTCACCGAGATCACTCATCTCGTACTCGTTCTCAAGCATTGCCTTCAATGCCTTCAAAGAGCTCATACAACTTGCAAGGATGATCAAATCATCCACATATATGATCACGATGACCACATGTTGCCCCTTTTGCATGAAATACAAGCTGTGATCAGCGATGCTCCTTGCGAACCCGATATGAACAAGAAACGTGTCAATCTTTTGATACCATGCGCGTGGGGATTGCTTCAACCCATACAATGACTTGTTCAACTTGCAAACAAGGTTCTCATTACCTCGTTGCACAAATCCTTCGGGTTGTACCATGTAGATGTCCTCGTCCAACTCGCCGTTCAAGAACGCCGTCTTCACATCCATTTGATGCATTTCCAAATCCATGGCAGCCCCGATGGCCAAAATGCATCGAATAGTGGTGAATTTCGCCACCGGTGCAAAGGTCTCATGAAAATCAACACCTTCGATTTGTGAAAAGCCCTTTGCCACCAATCTTGCCTTATAACGAACCACATCACCCGTTGCATCTCTCTTTGCACGAAATACCCACTTACAACCGATAGCATTGCGATTCTTGGGGAGGGGAGTCAATTCCCAAGTGCCATTGTCCATCAACGATTTGTACTCCTCTTGCATGGCTTGCTCCCACTTGTTTGCATCATCACAACTCAACGCTTCACGAATCGTCAATGGAGCATCTAAAAGTGCAACGTTTGCATGCTCCTCCTCACCTTGAGGGAGAATATGATTCTTCCACCACTCGCCAAGTGGTCTACGATTTCTCTCTGGATAACGACGATCGCTCGAGGATGCATTGTCTTCAACCGCCGTTGCTTGTGCCTTTTTCTCGCCATTCTTCGTCTTCAAAGGTGGCTCCTCAATATGTTCCTCATCACCACCATCTTCGTCATCCTCGTCTTGATCAACAATATCAATAACGGGAGATTTGGAAGATTGGTCCACAATGGCCGGTTTATCGCCACTTCTCCCACTTGGACCATCGTCCAAATTGTCTTCAACCTTGGAATTCTCGCAAAATGTCACATCACGAGCTCGAATGATCTTCTTGGTCTCGAGCGACATAAGCCTCTACGCCTTGGTACCTTCACAATATCCAAGAAACACACATTTTGTTGCCTTGGCCTCAAGTTTGGTTCTTTGAGAATCGGGTACCTTTGCAAATGCGATGCATCCAAATGTGCGGATGTGCTCCACGCGGGGTGGCCTCCCACTCCACACTTGCTCTAGTGTCATGTTTTGAACCGCACTCGTCGGGCATCGGTTGCGTGTGTACACCGCAGTCACCACCGCTTCCGCCCAAAGGTCCAAACCCAAATTCTGTGCATGCAACATACTCCTTGCTATTTCCACAATTGTTCGATTTGCACGCTCTGCAACTCCGTTTTGTTGTGGTGTATATGGCGTTGTGGTTTGTCTAGCAATGCCTTCTTTCTTCAATAACTCTCCAAATTGGTTGGACAAGAACTCGCCGCCATTATCCGATCGAAACACCTTGATCTTGTGCTAGGATTGCTTCTCAACCAACGCCTTGAACTCTTTGAACTTCTCAAAACATTCGCTCTTTGCTTTGATCGGATACAACCATATCTTCCTCGATAAATCATCAATGAACGTCACAAAATACTTGCAACCCCCCATAGACGTGGTCTTCATTGGACCACACACGTCGGAATGCACAATCTCAAGAACCTTGGTTGCACGAGTTGCCCCATCAACTGGAAACGGTGAGCGTTGTTGCTTGCCTTCAATACAACCCTCACATGTGAATGAACTAGGCGCGACGTGTGATTGAGGAAGATCCATGCCACTTACCATTCCACGGAGTGCTTTGACACTCTTGACATTCAAATGCCCGAGTCGACGATGCTACAACGCCAACTTGTCCTCGTTTGAACTCGATTGCACCAACGTTGCGGATTCCGCCGCGTGCATCTTGGAAAACTTGATTTGGTACAAGCCGTTGACTTCGTGTATAATGGCCACCTCCTCACGACTTGGGGACAACACAAAACACCCTTGGTCGCTAAATTCCACTCGCAAATGCTTCATCACCAAATGTCGCACCGATAAAAGATTTGCCTTCAACTTGGGAACGTGGAGGACATCATGGATGGTAATTGTCTTCACACGACCCTTCACATCGGTGTCTACGACGATGGATCCTTTACCCACGGCTTGAAGAACCGTATCATCACCCAAAATGACATTCTTTGGAGATATGACGTGATATGATTGGAAACAACTCCTAATGGGCGCCATGTGACTCGAGGCTCCCGAATCAACAATCCAATCGATCACACTACCATTGCATGACACGTCACTTGCCATCATTGCATACTCGTCCCCGTCATCACTACAAGAAGAGACGCTGGTCATAAATGCGTACTCATCACCTACATCGTTGACCTTTGTATTGTTGGCACTTTCCTCTCTCTTGCGTTTGTAGCAAAATTTTGCCAAGTGGCCCTTCTTACCGCAATAGTAGCATACCTTGTCTGTAGAGCTCCCACTCGCACCGCTCTTGGATTGCTTCGCCATAAGCGCCGCGCTATCGCCACGAGTCTCGTTCTCTTTGCGCCGCGAGAGTTCATGCAACAACCGTGATGTCACATAATCAAGAGTGAGCTCGCTAATGGGCCTACTCTCCATAGCAACGATAAGATACTCGTACGACGGCGGCAAACTCTCGAGGAGCGTCATAACGATATCACCGTCGGTAATGTTGACGTCTGCGCCGTTGAGCTGATCCGCAAGAGCCTTGACTTTGTTGATGTGCGCCAACATGTCGTCGTTTTCTTCCATCTTGATGGTGAAAAACTTGCGCCTCAAAAACAAGATATTGACCAAGCTCTTTGCCTCATGAATATTGCAAAGCTTGGCCCATGCCTCGGCGGGAGTCTTGCACGACCGAATATGAGAAAGCTGGGAATCAGAAAGATTAAGAGCCAAAATCGCAAAGGCCTTTTTCTCTCGCCGAGTGTACGCAGTTCGTACCCTAGCCTCGGCGTCGGACGAAGGCGGTTCCTCACTACCCTCAACTATCTCCCACAATTCTTTTTCGGCCATGACCATTTCCATCTTGAATTTCCACAAGTGGAAGTTGACGCCATCGAACTTGTCTACAACCTTAGCACCTTCACCCTCAAATGTAGCCATATCCTTGATTGAAGGACGTACGCTCACCAAATTAAGCCCCTAGAAAGCTAAGAAAAATTGTTTTTATGATTTTTTGACAATTTTGTGATTTGTGAAGCAAATTGCACACGTATGTGCTTCTAATGCCTCCAAACTAATTCCAAACACTAAATCAGCACCTTTGTGCTACACATCAACCTCACAACACTCAATCGTGATGGTTCTTAGTGAATTTGCACAAGATCATACCACAACACCCTAACTAGGAGAATTGCGCACTCGTTGGCTCAAATCCACTCAAATCAGCACCCTTGTGCTTCACAACATGTAATGCACCCTATGGACACCCTTGTGCCTTCCAAGGACTCTAAATCAATGCAAATTCAGCCCCTTCAAGTCCTAATTGCATTGAAATTCATCAAATCAGCCCCGTTGTGCATTCACTAACCCAAACTCTAATTTTGAGCACTCCAAGGGCATAACTCACATTCCAAACCCTTGTGCAAGAATTGCAATACCAAAATCAGATTGTAGACTCACCCCAAGAGCCTCAAAGCATAAAAGTGCCTTGCAACAACACAAGTGCACAAATTGAGCACAAATTGAGCCAATAAGCTCCAATAAGCTCCAATAAGCTCCAATATACTCCAACAAGCACAAATAAGCTCCAAAGCTCCAATTCAGCCCTTGTAGACGTGTATAAACTCCAAAAGTGCTCCAAAGTGCTCCAAAAGCTCCAAATCAACAAATGATAGCTCCAAAGTGCGAATTCAGCCCTCCAACACGTAGATCAAAGGTAGGAAGATTGTAATACCTCCCAATGTCGAAATCAGCCCACCAAAGCTCGAATTCAGCCCTCCAAAGTTCCAAATCAGCGCTCCAATACTCCAAAATCAGCGCTCCAACGCACGACCTCCACACAATGAGCAATCTAATCTTTGACTCACGCAAAACACATGAGTGGGCCCATAACCTATTGAAGGTTAGATTAGAATGCCAAAGCCTCACACAAACACTTGGAATGCATAGGAAAGAGATAATCTTTACTCATGGGCTGCCCCTCTTAAGTAGCACACCCAAGGGAGTCCCCTTGGCAAACCATATGGGACATCAGCCCATACTCCACTCCTAGTACACTAGGATCAGCCCATATCACTTGGGAGACCCAATTCTCATTACTTCTAACTAGTACCACTTCTCTAGTTGCAAGTCTAGCTCATTCGCATCATCTACTCTAGCTAATGCGCATGGCTATGAGCAACATCAGCCCACGCAATCATCCTACTTCAACAAAATGAAGAATTGAATTTAGCCCTAAACGTCTGAACATGCCTTTATGGCAAGTAGAATATGGTGTATTTTGGTTGTATTTGGAATGGATCCACACCTTTAATGGGTTTGAGTTCAAAAGAGAAGTTGGAGTTTAGATCAATGCGGTTCTAGTGTATTATTGAGATCCCAATTTAGAGCTTTTTGTTGGTAGTAAATGCCACTTATACTGCAACATATGTACTATCCCCATGGGATGTTTAGGGGTTAAAAACATTATCATCGTAGCAATGGGCAATGCTCAAGATGTTTCAAAAACTAAAATATGGTGTAAACACCAACATCACAAACAAGTGCAAATTTTTCTCTTTGAATATCCTAAAAACAATTTATCTATTTATTTACTTTGAAAAGTGACAATGTCACATAAAAACAAATATACAATCTAATGCGGTTCTCAAAGGCGGATAAGTTAAACAAAGAAGATGTAGGTCAACTTGCATTTAGTTAGGAGAGAAAATCAATTAAAGAAAAAAAAACTCATTCTTATACCAAGTGTCTATGAACACACCGCAAACAACTTGTTTGAGCAGACATCACTGCGTTTATTAAAGTAAATGAGGATATACTACATGTCACTCATATTCACCAAAATTATGTCATGTCAAGCTATAAGACAAATATAAGTAACATTAAAATTCCCTTTGTAAAAATGCACCTATTGCATGTACACCAAATTTGCTATAAGACATCATAACTGAGCACGTCACCATGTCACATTGTTTATGACTAGCAAGGACTTGTGATAGCCATCAATGCCATGAAATCTAGGGAAAATACCAGTGAGGTCTTCATGCCATGAAATCTCTCCTAGTTTGGAAAATTTTGCCATACATTGTAGCCCCTCAAAACATTTTTGCATTGGTTGATATTATTCTTGAGTGTCCAAAATTGGAATAGTCTTGGGCACATGCGCCAATTATTATTTATAGTACTATTGGAATTAATCTTATTGAAGAAAAATGGTTGGACATATTAAATTTATATGACCTATGAAGCATGCAATTTTTAAGTTCCATGGCTGTATACATTATATGATTTTTTTCTTCTATTATTTAAAAAATAATTAAACCACATGAGAATCTATTTTCAACTCAATATATAAGTGATTGAATTAGCAATGATCAAACGATGGATAGAAGAATGTATGATATGTATATGCAAGTGTATGTTGGAAAGATTTTTCTAACAGTCTTTAACCCAGGGTAATAAAATTGATTTGAACAATGTATGAATTTGAACTTCTATTGAATCTCTAGTGGAAGGGAATCTAACCTTCACAACCTTTCTAATGATCATTTATTTGTGGTACTACAATATTTGATTCATACAAATATGAGGTTCAAAAATCGTTGCACACAATTTATCAAACATAGGCCTTTCCTTTTACACATTATTCCATGCAACAAAAATTAAATTCATACAATTCAATAGTTAATTTATAATAGGGAGTCACTACCCCAATAGGTGCATATGGAAAAAAATACAACATTCTACAATGAACATTATAAGATATATAGACAATGTTTTCCCATATTTCAAATCTTTTGCACCTTCTTTTGTAGAAAAGATTGTGTTTTTTCATATTTAGGGGCCATCATGGCACCAAATTGCATTACTTTCTTTTACATTAATTTGTAGTTAAATGCTTTGAATTTGTTTTTTAGAAGATTTCTTCAATTTCATCAAGCATTTTCTGATAATACACTTCACAAGTACAAAATGACCAAAAAGTGACCTTCCAAGTCATAAGGGGTTTCAAGAACTTAAACCATTTTTTGAATGTACGTGTTATTTCTATTGTATAAGTGAATTTAACAATAGAAGGCGCGATCTTTTTGGGCATTACTAATAACCTTGGACACCAAGCTCTAGAACTATTTCTTGATGCCAAGAGACCACCTTTCTACACTAGTGATTCTTGTGTGCATCTCGTGGGGCTAGGCCTTGTTTAGGTGTAATGAGTGAGTTTAAATGTCTCTTTTGTTGATGGAAGGATTTTATCATTTTCAATTTCATTTGGATTTGGTTTCATATACTCGATTGTCCTACTCAAAAAGTCTCGATTTCCTTGAAACTTTGGCATCAATCCCCCACGTGAATGAGAGGGCAATTGGCACGCCAAAATCAGAGCTCTTCGCATAACAAGTTCTAATGTTTTGAAGGCCATGACATATGCATCATTCTCCTTCCATACTCCTAACACTTTTCTACAAAAGTAAAAGAAGAAGAAGAATTTTGGCCTTCTTTTGAGACCGGCGTGAATAAAGTGTTTGTTCAACCCACCCTTGATTCGATGCCCACTTCTATTAAAGTACATATATGATTTGTAAAAAAAGGTTTCAATTTATGAGGTACAACTTCAATACTTTCTTGATTTCCAATGATTATACCTTACACTTATGTTTATGATGATAAGATTGCAATTAGAGTGACAATGATAACAAAGAATAAAAGTCTGAAGACACTTTGCATCTGCATTCTAAAAATCTAATTTTATGTTAGATTATAGAGGTCTTTTGGTCCTTTTGATACATAAATGTCATTATAGAATTTTTTTTGTTAAAATGATCGATTTTTTGTTAAAATAATTATATGGAAATGTTATAATGAATTTAGGACTTTTACTGAGAAATGTATTGATTTTTGATATTTTAACTTCAATGTTGCACAAAATCCCATTGAATCTTACAATTCTTTAAAAAAACCACTCAATAAAATTCAATTGAGTGATTTTTAAAAAAATTGTGAAATTCAAATGAATTTTGTAAAAATTTGAAGTTAAAGCTTCTAAATTTGATATCTTCGTATAAAAAATCTATAATTCATGATTTCTTTTGCATTTGATTCTAAAGGGAATTTCCATTCTTTACACTAAGCATTAACTAATTGATAAACAAATGTCAATGTGTTTTGGAAAAAAAGGTTGGGAAATCAGATTTTCATTCAAGTAAACAGGGGTGTAATTGCTTTTTCTTTTCTTTTCTTTTTTACCAAATGTAAGTGACACATGTAGTGCACCTTGTACACTACAACGTATTCAAAATTTGTCCAATGATTCAAACTTTTCAACTTATTACAAAATTTGAAGTTGGATTGCACAAGACTTTCTAGAATGGACAATAGAATGTTGTCTTTTATTGGAATAAAACATCCAATTGTTATACAAAACAAAAATACCAAATAAATGTTCTATTTTCTACCCTTAATTCCTACGCGTCCCTAGTTGTTTTGGGTTTAAAAACATCATTTCTTTTGAAGTGTTATAGGTCTAAATGTAAGTGAGGTATAGAAATCTAAACCATACAATCTTGTAGTGTACGTGTTTTAGACGACGTGAATCAAATTTGGAGTCAATTGGCCACATAGATTGTAATATCATAATTTTTTTGTGTTGAAAAAGGATGCTAAAATTATCTAGCAACACATTAGAGTTGAATTCTATTTTTAAACTTACTCAAATGAAAAAAAAAAAAAAAAAACTATAAAGTGGTTCAAAATCATCATTTAAATACATTGGTATAATTTTTATAGTAAATAGCTTGGATGTGTCCCAACATAGCTTTAAAATGTTGGAAAGTAGCCCAAAAAGTGACACATTATAACCAAAAAAGAAAAAGTGTCCAAAATTGACATGTGCCCTAATTGACATGTGCCCTAATTTTAGGTTTCCATGGTGTCAATTTTTATTTTTATTTTTTGAAATAGATTGTGTGAATTTGGTATATCAATACAAAAATGGGGATCTAATTATTTTTTGATTCCAACTTTTTAAGTGGAAGTTATGGAGCAAAAGGGGTTTATATTTGGGAGAATGGGCAGTGCGGGCAGGGCTCAAAATAAACCTCATAAATTATTGGGTTTTAAATCTAACTATAGGATCTTGTTTTAGATTACCAGGAGAGTGCTTGGTAAAATTTTCATAGAATTTGACCGTACAGATTGCAAGATTATAGCGTTTGCAGTGAGAAAATGAAATTGCAGTCTTTTTTGGTATTTTTGACCGTCTCTGAAGACATAGGAAAAATTGTTAAATTGATCGAAAAAATTCTAAACTTTTATTTAAATATTCAATTTGGTATTTTCTATAAAGAGCAAAAAAAATATTCACAAGAAAATGAATAGAAAGAGGTGAAAATGATGCTCAAAAATAGGAAGAACCCGTGGTCCTTTAGGGGTTAATGAACTAAAATTGAACCCAATGTACTGAAATGATTATGAAATATTCATCACATCTTGGATTGATCCGAATTTTTTACCACACAAACTAGAATAAAAAAGACATCTTTCCCTACAAGTTTTTATTGAATCCATACACTGATGCAAAAGTTATAGCATTTTGAAGTTGAAAGCAACCCAATAACGTCGAAAATATGGCCGTCGGGACCATTAGGGTTAAAGGTCTAAGAGGCCCAGGGGGCATTTGGACAAAAAATAAATGGTTAACTTGAGCTCTAGAATGATGTTTTTAGGAATTTTTTTAAAAATCCCCCTCCAAAATTTTTCAACCTATCTATTGCAGTTGTTTATTTTTTTAAATAGTCAGTATATTAACCCTTTACTGCCCAACATGCTAAAAATGCATGATGTACAAAAGCACTTCCTATTTTCTCATCCGTTGTGATTGTTTTGCAGCGTGAAATTTTTTATGGTAGATCTTATGGGAAGTTAGCTTCATACATGTGTGATCCAATTAGAAAGGGGGTAATTTGTGAAATTTTATGCCTCATTTCATGTTGCACTAATCCGCCAAAAAATTTGAAGATTTTTAGTCTACAAGTGCTCTTGAAAAAATAAACTCATAAAATTAAGCAACAAAAAAATCTCTAAAAATCACCTTCACTTAGAGTAATAAATTTCAACCCATCACAACAAATTTCATCTATAAATTGTCAATATCTTATTTGTAATCAGATTAAAAATAATCTTATTTGTCAATATCTTATTTGTAATCAAATTAAAAATAATTTTGAATTTTAAGTTTCAAGTTTTATAAAAGAATATTAGTGATAGCAATTGCAAATCTAACCATATGGATAGAATCTAAAATTCATTATGTACAACTTTTATTCATACGTCAAGTTCAAAATATCCATGTTAGTTGCATTTTATAATGCATCTTTGCAAAACTGCCCAATTTGGAGAAGGGTGAAGACATTTAGGAGTTAAGTGAGAAATTCAAATAAAAAACTTTGCATATCATGAAGTCAATTAAAATTTGACCATGTATAAGTCCATGAGGTTTTGTTCAATCAAGCTTTTCAAAAAGTGTTAAATGAATATTTATTTGTTTTGATTTTTTAAATTCCTAGTTTTAGGTTCATCCCATCATCCAAATTGAAGAAATATCAAAAAGGTCTCAGGAGCACTTTTTGAAGACCTACTTTGTATTGAAGAAAATAATTGCTAACTTCATCAATTAAGGTAATAAATTACATATTTTGCTTTAATTTGGTGTACACTATTATGTACAAACAAAAGATTCTCAAAAAGATGAAAGGAAAGTTGTGAAAATGACCCTCAAAAATGAAAAAAAAGTGCATGTCCATTAATTAAGATTAATACAAATTGTTGCTTTTCACCCAAAAAAAACGGTTCTAGTGGAAGATAGGAAAAAAGGAAGAAAAAACATTTGTGGTTCATGGAATTTTATGATTTGTAATCACTAGTAAGAAAGAGTTATTTGGGGTACCAAGCTATAGTGCAAGAGCATAGTGCCACATGACCATTTGGGCACCAAGCTAGTGCTCAAATGGTCTTGTCGTACCATACTCTTGCATAATAACTTGGTGCCCCAAGTACACTTTTCTACTACACTGAATGGGGTATTTACTGTCTCGGGATACTATTTCTAAACCCGGACACTTTTTAATTTTAGGGAGATATAGTGTCCTCATAAGAAAAAAATTGAATGTTGTGTTCCAATGACATATGGCAACTTTATAATAAATATGGCATGCCACCTCGTGCACTCTCATTACTTAGAAAGAACATGGCAGTCCCAATGAAAGTGAGGATGACAAGTGGCAAACTCCTATATAGTGTCAAGGGACACTATTTCTCTTCACTTTTAAATGAATTGTGGTAACAGACATCAATTCTCCTCGGACACTAAATACGCCATTCAATGTAGTGAATTAAGAAATAAACCTCGCTATCCACACTAGTAAAATGGATCTTCTTTGGGCATCATGCGCTCACACTATTCCTTGGTGCCCAAGTACCTCTTTCCTACCACACTACTTTTTGCAAATAGTGAGGGAGGGTAATTAGTCACGGTGACACTAAAATGTAAATTAGTGCGAAATGAAGACTTCAAACACTCAGTAAAAATTTCAGCCCTTGCCAATTTCATGATTTTACATAATAGAGCGTGTCTTTGGACTTAGTACCCCACACACTATTAGCAAAAAGTAGTGTAGTGCCATGTCCTTGAGGCATGGAGAGAAACAATTAACTCCTCCAATCTCTTTTATTCGCAATGGTCTCTGTCCAGGCCAATATTATGATTATCATTATGTAATTAGGGACCCTATTTTTCCCAGGTTCCAAATAGGATCATGCCCATTCATTAGTCCAATGACCACCCTCATGGCTCAAACTTCTAGCTAAGCAAACCGGGGTCTGTGTTTGCAGGTTTACTTTGGAGTGCAATTCTCTGTTTTAAAAAACAACCAAGTCAACAATTAAAAAATAAGAATAAGAATAAGAATAAATCTTTCAAGAAAATCAAATCTTCCAAAATTCCAGTATTATTATCTGTGCAAAAAAATAAAATGATAAAGAAAACAGGCAAACTGAACAGTGAGACCCTTTATTTGTGTAAAAAAATAAATGGAAAAAGAAAACAGGGAAGCAGTTGATAACTTTGTTTCCGTTTCCCAGTTGTTTTTTAAACAGGACATGGTGACTAAACTGATGAGTGCTGTAATTAGCGCAAGCACAGATTGGCATATACTGACTGATTACGATTAACCCTTAAACGTCAAGGAAAGCCCCATGGGCTTATTTAAAAGAGAATAATCAAGAAAAAAGTAGATTTTCTCAACCAAATCAAGCGTGGATTGGTGCGTTGGAAAGCTACTGAAAAAGCGATCTAGATTGCAAATTTGCGCCTCATTTGAGAGATTGTGGAATCGTTGGTAAGCAATCAAAGTTATGAAATTGAACAAGTTTTTGAGGTTGGGGCAACTGAGATGCCGCAGTGCTACAGTGCTGGCCAGCAGTGTCCCGCGAAGCCGTTTTTGCATTTTTTTCGTTTTTTTTTTTTTTTTTTTTTTTCCCTCCGAAAATTTAGATGCCTTCCGGGCTGCCCTGCCCAGGCCCTTGAACTTACACTCCCCTACCCTCAAACGTCCCTCAAACACCAAAAGTGCACATCAAATTGCCAATGGACCAATCACAAGTAGACTGTCTGATATAGTCAACTAAACTCAAATTTGAAGGGCCATTTCTTAACACGCTAGGATTGAGGGTCAAGAGACATTTTCGAAGGGCCTTTAGCATTTTTCATTTAGATATTGTGTGTGTCAGACTCTTTACGGGCACGAGTGCGGATGAGACTATTCATGAACAAAGCATACTCCACTTGAACTATTCATAAATTGTTATTATTGAGATGCATACTCCACTTGAACTCCACTTGAACACCACTTAAAACTATAAAGTGATTCAAAATCATCAAATAAACACATTGGTAAAAGAAAATATCTTTAAAATGACTTGATGTGTCTGCAAAATGACTTTGAAATGTCAAAAGGTAGCAAAAAACTAGCAAAAAAGTGATCTTGGGTTTAAACCCCTTCTACTAAAATTCTTCTAAAAAATTCATAACATCTTGGATTGAAGTGAAATTATAACCACACAAACTAAACTAGTATATACAACTTTTCTAACCCTTTTCATTTGAAATGGACATTGAATGAAGGAGAAACAAGCTGCCAAAGTTAACTGTAATCCAAAAACATTGAGATTTGATTGTCGAATGATTCCCAAACATTTAGAACAACTTGGATTGACATAATTTTTTAACCTAATAACTAGACTTTAAGGGGAATCTAACCCAATAATCTTTATTTTATATTATAATAAACAAACATTGGATGAAGGACAAACAAGCCCCAAAGTTTTCAGCCATCAAAATGCACTTTGGTGAACTAAAATTGAATCCCGTGTACTAAAATGACTTCCAAAAATTTAGTACATTTTCAGATGATCTAAAAAAGTTACCACACAAACTAGAAGAGTAAACGCAGATTTTCCAACAAGTATTATTGAATTCAAACACTGAATGCAAAAGTTACAGCTCTTCAAAGTTGAAAGCATTCCAAAAACGTCCAGAATATAGCCATTGGGACCATTAGGGGTTAACCCTCACCCTGTCCATATTGGGCAGTTTTGCAAAGATGGATTATAAAATGCAACTGAGAGAGATGTTTTGAACTTGATGTATGAATAAAAGTTGTACATAATGAATTTTAAATTCTATCCATACTGTTAGATCTGCGATTGCTATCACCAATATTTTTTCTATAAAATTTGAAACTTAAAATGCAAAATTATTTTGTAATTTGATTATGAAGAAGATATTGACAATCTTTGCATGAAATTTGTTGTCAAAGGTTGAAATGTATTAATTGTAGTGATTTTTGGAGATTGTTTGGTTGTTTAATTTTATGATTTCTTTTTCAAGAGCACTTTGACTAAAATCTTCAAGTTTTTTGGTGAATCATTGCAACATGAAATGAGGCATAAAATTTTCACAAATCATCCCCTTTCTAATCAGATCACACATGCATAAAACTAACTTCCCATAAAAAATTTAATAAAAAGTGCACACTGCAAAAAGTGCATGACGGATTAGAAAAAGGATTTTGCTTTTGTACATCAAGCATAAAATGCCTGGTTGGGCAGTTAAGGGTTAAACAAATCCATGAATATGAGTGTTGGTTTGTTTTGATAAGTGGTAGTAAGTAGTCAAAGTATTTTGTTTATGTCCACTAATTGGATCTAAGAATATTTTGTACGCGATGTAATCTTTTTTTCTCTATTTTGACTTCTAGTTTCATATGGTTGTATATGCCATAACCATCTTTTTCGCTTCTCCAATCGCCTTCACTAATATTTTTGGTGGAAATAAGAGCTTTTGGTGTAATAGCAATATTGTGGGAGGAATTTTAGTTAGATATTTGTTTTATAGTTTGGATATGGAGGTGTGTTTGTGTTTGGTGGTACACGGGGTGGTGGATCTATGAGTTTGTTCTATTTTTTTTTACTACGATTGACTTTGCAATTAGGCACTGTTGGATTGAGAGGGATTGTTGGATTGCAATATTTTATTTTGCTTTATTTTATTATTTTTCAAAGCAACTATGTGTATTAACCCTTAAAAGATGAAATCCAATTTCAACTCATGTTTAAAGTTTGGGTAGAACATTGTGAAATCAATAAAGTTCTCCAGCAAAAGAGAATGTTCCAACTGCGTATTGATCCTTACTAGTAAAATGGGCGCTCTTTGGACACCAAGGAATAGTGTTAGAGTATGGTGTTCAAGGCTCATATTGCTCGTCATATTGGCACCAAAAATTTAGTCCCAATACACTAGTAGAAAAAGAGGTACTTTAGCATGAATAAATAGTGCCAAAGCATAGGGCCCAAGGCCCAAATTGGCACCAATCCAGTGCCAATATGGCCTTAGGCACTATTCTCTGGCACTATTCATTGATGCCCAAAGACTACCTTTCTACTAGTGTTCAAATACACATTTTTGGTATAGTCCCTAATAGTATCAACCACAAGCTGTTAATTCATGTTACTGCATTTGGTGGGTGGATCAAGCAAAGGGTGGGTCATTGTACCTCCGAGGTCCCAAGTTCAGGTCTTCACGAGTGAGTAGCGGACCATTTTCCGCTCCTAAAATCTTAAAATCTGTAATCCACAAATAAACATGATCCATGCAAGGCTCCCGATCTAGTGTCAGAGTGCTATTGTTGATTGAATTATTAATATCCATACTCATAGTGAAATTCCTTTGTGATCTTTTTTTATGGTCTTTTGAAATTTGCCCTTATTCTTCCTTTCTATCTTCTTTTGGCAACCTTTGACAACAAAATCTAATATTCGTTAAATTTTTTATTATTATTTTTCCCTAGTGAAAGGAGTGGTCTTTGGACACTAAATAATAGTATGAGAGTGTCATGTCCAAGGCCACTATTGGCACTGTCTTGGTGCCAATAGTGACCTAGGGCACCATGTTGTGGCACTATTCCTTAGTGCCCAATGACTACTCTTTTCACTAGTATTTACAAAAATACATAAGAATCCTAAATATTAAAATAAAATAAAATTCATATGTTATATATGTAGAAATATTTTATTTATTAGATCCTGGATAAGCAATGAATATGAAAATTATAAAGAATCTTGTTTTACGCGCAATTAGGATTCTTTCTTGAAAAAATAATCTAATGTGTTTTTTCAAGTCCAGTTTCACATTTTTCCAAAAATTTATTTTTAATGAATTTAGAGTGCTTTCTACAACATTCTCATTATTAATATTTTCATGATCCAATTCCATTTTAGAAATATTAATTATTTACTTTTTCTTTTCATTGTGTGCCTACAACAATTAATAAAAATTTGAAAAATCAAGATGATTTTTTTTGAAATTTCTTTCTAAAATCCTCAACTCCATTCTTCAACATAAAAAGTTAAACCCTTAAATTTTATAGTGCAAAATTTTTAAATTAAGAAGATTCAAAGTTGCTATCCTAGTTTGGCAAGGTGCACAAAAAACGTTTTTCTTCACTTCAAACACTATTCTCTTGCATTCTATGTGGTCAAAGTTGTTGAAAAATTTACCACACATTTCATACTATTTTTTTACAAGAGCCTTTAGTGAGACATTGAATTTTTTTTAGCTTGTAGCACTAAAAATGACAATTTTGTGTATATTGGGAGAAAAAACACCTTATAGTGCAGTTAAGAACATAAAGTAATTAGAACTAGTAGTTGAATATAATATCTAGAATGAAAATAATAGAAATTTTAATGAATAGACCCAAGAATATGCATATGTAAGCATGAAGAGAAAATTGAGCGTCAAGCACAAGGCAACACATGATAAGGAAAAAATTCCAATACTTAAACATCTCTAAAGTTTAAAATTACAACAAAAACAAAGTGTACAAAATGAACCTGTTATAACAAAAACTAACTCTTGCATTAGAACAAACTTAAAATTGTTAGAGGTTGATAGTGAAAGTTGTCACCAAAGACAAAAAACATGGCAAAAATTCTTTATAAAAAAATAAAATAAAACGTAGCAAAACATGGGAAATCAAAACCTATAGCATCGGTTTTATCGTCCTAGCACGAGAGAAAGATGGTCAATAAGAGCAGGCTAAAAATCTTTTAGCTTGTGCTATGGCTCTTGTGAACAATATCTCACAATGGTCAAATTAGAGCAACAAATGCACTATCTATCTTTGACAAAAGTCATCATGTACTTTTAATTTGCACAAATGGAATGCTTTTAGAGTCTAGGGTGCCAAGATAACAACATGCAATTTGATTGAAAAAAATGAGCATTGCCATATAATAAATCCCTTTGAAAAAAATATTGAATTAATATTAATGAGTGAAGCTAGTTTGTATAAATTGACTAGAACTAAGAATTTTCTTGTGATTTTTGTCAGTGGTGGACATGTCTCAGGACATGTATAAGAACAATAACTTTGGAAAACTAGCAAAGGACTAAGACAACAAAAACAAAATGAACATTCAATTAGAAGAGGACATATAAAGCAAGAAAAGAGTGAATAGAGGTAGGAACATGGCTAGGCCAATTTAGAATTTTTTGAGGATCAAACAACTTTGAAAATGTTTGTAAGGTTAAAAACAACGATATAATTTAATTGGCCTTTGATACAATATTATGGCCCCTAATACTATTAATTTCATCTATTTTGCAGATCCTACAGTCTACTATTGCTTCAATTAAAAAGTTGAAGTGCCAAAATGAGAAACAATGTTTTGTCTATGTTTAGTAATTTAACCCCTAAAGGACCGTAAGGCCCCCACGCGGCTTCTGGAACTAGAAAGTGAGGAAATTTGGGTTCTTGGGCTTTGAATTGTAGGATGAGCAACAAAGAAACCCTGGCTCTTTTTGAGAGCCGAATCTGTAGGTACTTCTTGATCGGAAATTCATCAAGTGAGTGATTTTTGGTGATTTTTTTGAGTTGCACGGAGGGTATTTAGGCGTTACTTCAGACCCTTGTATCTTCCTCCTCACTCCTCCAAATTACTTGAAATTTTTTGCACATGTTTGAAATGATGATTTCTACTCACAGTAAAAATTTCAGAATTTTTGGAGCACTTTTGAACAATTCGATTTCAGCTACGTAAGTCTTTTTTAATTTCAACAGTGCGGATCGTCAAAATTACCCCACACCAATGAGGAATTGAGCTTGTTACAAGAGCTAGTCAAGAAAACAAGAGCTAAGTTCAACACCCCCCTGTCCTTTAGGGGTTAATCATGGTAGCTTTATGCTTTGTAGTTGATTTGAACAATCGTATCGAGTAATTGTAGAAAATTACAAAGGTTGTATCCATGCGGATTTGGATTCATATTTGTATTCATGATTGTGGCCATTTGCTTCATACAACATCCACTTTGTTAGATATATTAATATAAACATGTCCCTTATCTGGCTTAGGAAGCCTATGAGCATTTATGTGTCTGCTTTGAAGTCCATAACATCTTAATAGACAGCCGCTAAAAGTTGGTCTACCACTCATTATAAATTGTCTACACAACCTTTGTAGCACTAAGTCCACTAAATTATTCACTATCTACAGTGCAAAAAAAATAAAAAATTGTTAAAAAGAGTCAATATGGACTCACTACCATTCTCAAATAACTATTATTGCTCTTTAAAAATTATTTATTTATCAAAAAAATTACACCCCAATCAGGCAATAAATGCCATTTCTAGGCCATAAAGTTCTCTTCTAAGGCACAAACTTCAAAAACCAATTTTTTTGAATGATAATAGTTGTTTCCTATAGAGAGTTTTTGTCCATCAAAAGCTTAAAAATTGTTGTGACAACTTTAGACTAGAATTAATTGGTGCAAAATATCAAGATACATGCCTTGAATGGCCATCAGACATTATTCCCACAACAAATGTAGAAAGTGACTTGAAAAATAAGAATCACTCGTTGTCCAACAAAGTTCAATTTGATGCGCTATCTCCACTTCAAAATGAAAAAAAAAGAAAAAAAAACTATGATCAATAGATTCAGATTTAAAGAGAATACCTTTTTAATAAGTTGTGCAATGCTTCTTGTCATACCGTTGATGCAATGGACATTTGGAAGGTGTTTACTTTATGAAGGTATGCTATTAGAGTCCGAATTTGTCATTCATGATTTTGACCAATATCCCAAGAATTGTCAAAATCCAAAGTGTAATTTTAAATTAAAACAAACATAAGAAAAATAAAATAAAATTCATTGGGTTAGGTTCAAAATGTTTTAGCTATTGACTATTTTTTGAATTTGAGGCTAATTCTTCAGGGATTAAGTTCCTAACACTTTTGAGTTGGCTTGAATACTTTAGGAATCAATTAAAAAGAATAGATTCTTTTGAGACATAATCTTGAATTGATCAGAATTCATTGATAAAAATTATTCTTTTGAATTTTTGTAGCCATAACATTCTTCAGCTCCCTATTGTTCACCTCCAAATCTCAAGCATCTATCAGGGGATTAGAGGAATTGCACAGAATTTTCTCTAACTTCAATTGAACAAAGCAAAGAGGGTTGGGGAGTTGAATTATTTTATTAGTAGTTTCTCTACAATGTTGCTACAGTGTATAGAATGTGGTCCAACAAGGTATGAAGAACATTATAGTTCCATACAACAATTCTTTGTATGACACACATACTCTGGTACTATACCCGCCGTCAAGAAAATTATATATATATATATATATATATAAAAATAAATAAAGAGAAGACCAAACTTTGAAAAAAATTATGTTTTCAAAAATCTATTTCCTATCGTGAAAGAAAGAATCTTAAAGAAAATCCACATAATCTTAGAGTATATTTGCAAAAAATAATATTAGACATGAGCTACCAAGTACGGTAATCAATAAAAGCAAGTTCTCAAAAATGAATAGATAGTCCCTAGCCTAGTAGTACTGACCGTAGTTGAAATATATTTTTCACTTTGAGATCTACAGTGGAGCAAGGTGAGTTGTCTGAACTGCTCAAGAATGTTACAGTATGTTACTCAAGAATGTCACCTTACTTTTATAGTACCCAGGAATTCCATCAATGACACGTTGTCATTATTGAATACAGTTAGAGAAGTACACAGCAGTTCTTTTGTACATTTATAATTTTATACCACTTTTATTATGTCTTAGGACCAGGGCATTTTCTTGGGCGAAATAGTGCCAGATTGCACCAGAAAAAAAATGTGGCTAAAAACTGGCCAAACACCTGGAAGAAACTTCAAATTAAAAGAATATCTTGGATTGAATTGTCAGATTGTGGATAAAAAACAAAATTATGGTTATGTGATTTTTTCTTATGTGATATTTTCTATTCAATATGTGGATGAATGTTGAAATATAGAGCACCACTATAACATTTTATATCGCCACTTTGGCACTTCATGAAAAATGAAAAAAAATGCCTTGCGTAGGACCTTCAAAGTTCAAACCCACCCCCCTTCCTGTCTGATGGTTGAACATGTATTTTATTTTATTGGGCACAAACATAACAAGAGTTTCATTGCAAGGAGAACCAAGTACAATGCCAGGCCAAAAACATGATCAAAAGACCCCAACCAGGTCATGAGAGACAACAACCAAAATACAATCCACAACTTAACCCTTTAGCGCGCCAGCGTCCATATATTGGACGACGAACAAATTAAAGCTGTTTGATTTCCATCCAAAGTGGACATTTTTCATCCACCAATTTTTTTTTTGGGTTCTTGTGTAAGTTGACTATCCTTTGTATAGTGTGGATCTTCAAAGTAGGTTATCATGATTTTTGGAAAAATAACACAATTGGTTTATGTCAAGTTTCATTCTTAGTTCAAAAAGTGAGACCTTGGACATGATTTTCCAAAATAAGTAGAATCAAATAATGGAAACCATACCATTGCGTAGTGCATGTTATTCCTATTTCATTCCAATATTTTTCAAATTTTTTGTGTTAATTTGGGATTTTTGATTGAATTTCAAGAGTAAACCTTGCAAAATTATTTTAAAATTATTAATAAAAAATATGATACATCTAATCGTACAGATGTGATCTCCACATTGGCATTTACAAATTTTCTTTGTACACCAACTTCCATTTTTGGTTTCCATCAAACATTTTATAACACTTCTTTGAAAACAGTGTTGAGGGCCGGTTTACACTACGGTGGGGAAGGCCTCCGGTCGGTCAAGAATGCTTGGCCAAGACATGGTTATATAAGGTAAATGGTGGATGTGCCGGAGAAGAATTAAAGGCAATAAAATATTTCTATTGAGTTGGGCTTCTCCGGAGGAGGAGTTTCTTGTCCGGCCTCTTGAGGCCGGACAAGAAACTCCTCCTCCGGAGAAGCCCAACTCCAAAAAGTGCTGCCACGTAGGGCGGCCATGTCATTTTATTATCCATGAGAAAAGTTCACCACCATTGTTTTCTTCACCTAGTGTAAACATGCACCGGTCAAGAGTTGCATTTTCGACCAATCACAATTGAGAAACGCCCTTTTTTTCATGACCGGTGGACTTCTCCACCGTAGTGTAAACCGGCCCTGAATTGGGACGTTAAAGGGTTAAGTGGGAAAGATCCTACCCTTACGTCTAGGCTTGTTGACCTGTCATCTGATGCTTCTTTCCTGTTAACATACAAAACCTGGTTATTACCCCACACCTTGTCGAAGTGATCATACCACTGATTACGAGCGTCAGCCAGGATTTGCTTGATGGTCTTAAACCATTCAATCTTTGCGTAATCAATCACTCCCTCCCATATTCTTGAGGCCACTTTCTCCATGGAAGAGGGTTGAACATGTAATGGCACAACTCATCTACAGTTGAAAGTGCCCCCGGGTTGCATTAAACTAAAAATATTGACGTATACTTACATTAAACATATATTTAGGACACAATAGATCCTTATATAAAGGTTTTTAGACACAAAACCTTTTTATACACAAGTTTATTTAGAAGGGGTCAGGAACGCACGTAGTGATTCTCAAGCATAAAGTAGAGTGCCATTAAAGCATCCACACCCATGTACTAGAAGAGTCTGGCACACAATCAAACTGGATGAAAAGTGATGAGTGCCCTTTCAAATAGTTTCCGGTGCTTTAGAGCATCCATAGGCCTCTGCAACAAAGGCTCACGGCATGGGAGGTAGTGACTAGAGCAAGCATGATGAAGTTAGTGTGAAGCAATTTTCTACACGATTACAGTGACATAGGACTGCAAAATGAGGTCCAACATGGTAGACTGTTGTGGCTCTCAAGGCCCTGAAATCAGGAAAAAAAAGAAGAAGTAACAATATGTACTTCTTGAAAAGGATCACTTGTGTTGCATTTTGCTATAAATTGATGGTGTTTGGCCGGGTTTGCACTAATGTCTGGTACTTCACAATGGAGTGGGGCTTGATGGTGGATGCAACGGGCCCTCGCAGGGTTCTAGTGGAAGGTTGCGAAAGGCTGTGAATGCCTTCAATCCTAGCATGTTAATCCTTTAGTGCCAATGAGACCAATATTTGGTCACTGCTTGGTATTTCCCTCATATAGCTAAAATACATCTGTTGCAAATGGGACTTGGTTGTCTGAAGAATAGAAGAGGGGGTATGCGATGTGCATCTTATGCAAAAAGAAATTTTTGATTCGGAGTTGTGAAGCTATCAAAATACCTATGTACAAAACACCAAAATATTTCAAATACCTCAAAATACAACAAATACTTACAAATACAACATATGTACTATGCGGTATTTCTTATGTTTGGAAGTTTGTTATCTTGTATTTTATTTTTTATTTTGGATTGTGTTCTCTTGTTCATGTTCCATTAGTGTATGTATTCCGATCTTGATCAATGCACCAACTCCTTTCATATTTTAATGTATAAATTTATTACAAAAATCGTATGTATACATCTTGTGTGGACTTTGAAATTCTTTGAAAAATTGAGTAATCATCAAAAGGTGGTATGGAAAATTGTTCCTAGTAGGTATTAAAGCTGCGAGTCACGTCCATGTTTTATAGAAAAAAATTAAACTCTCGCAATGAAGTTCAGTAGAGAGAGGTTTGTGTACACAATCAATGGCAATGCAAGAATGACTATGAATACGAGACATGATCTTACAAATGAATGGTCGGCTCTACACGAGCTTTTAACAAAATGCTTGAAAGCGAAGTGCGCTCAATTCAGTACGGTTAGATTCTTTTTTAAGCAATCTATTTGTGCAAAAATGCCACCCATCTAATTGCACCTCCTGAAATATGGGTTTCGTGAGAAACTAACCTAGGCACTAAAGGGTTAAGCAATAACTCTTCAAACCTAAGTTTAGTTACATATATCCTACATTTTACTTGTGATTGGTGCATTGACTATTGATGTGTGAGGGTAGGGAACTTTAAGTTGAAGAGATCTTCAAATATAAATATGTAATTTCACCGTACAAGGGTGTGGATGTTCTCTAGAGGAACAACAAAATAGCGATAAAAGACATTTGAGTTAACCAGAAACAGAAGAGGATTTGAAGAGGAGTTTCCTCACTATAATTATATTTTCTAACAATCATTGTTAATAAATAGTTTCCATGGTCGGGGCTTGGCTTGGGGAGCGTGTGGGAACTCTCCTTTAGCATTGGGGAGGTCACGAGTTCCACACCCCGTGGTGGTGCAGGGCCTTGCTTTAAATTATTCTCCAACTCACCATAGACTAGTTTTGCAGTCTTTTTGAACTCAAAACGACTCTAAGGTGAGTTTCTTTCCACTTTGAGACACTCTTTTTGGTTAACTCTATTACCATCTTGGAGTTTTAAATTATGCATACTAAAGTTGTTTCACTCCAATTAAGTAAGTAATGCCACATAATTCATGCAGAGGAGAATTCATGACAAAGGGAGTTGCTCACTAGGATTGATTGTCCTATTACCAACCACTTAAGCAATCTGACCTATATTTGGCAGTGGTAAATCCGGAAAAAAACTATGACCGCGTTCGAAATAGGATTTCATGAGGATTGCAAAAAATTGCAATTTATAAGAATAAGTATTTGAATAAGTAAAAAATTTCAAAGTGAAAATCACCCTAAACCCTAAAACCAATCACATGCTCTAATGTACAAATGAGGTACATCTTCCCTTTGAAAATCTAGAAATTAGGCAAGAATCAGGGTGGTTGGTTTTGGGTACCTGGTTGGTAATAGGACAATCAACCCTAAATCTCAAACGCTTCAACACGGCTATGAAATGTAGTAACTTCCTTTATTAGCACTGTTGACAAAGTCCAAAGGAACAAATACTTATTCCGTAGTAGCAACAGTGGCAAACATGTTTTGTCAATCAAGGCCTGCCTGCCCAACATTCCAGTTCATGCATGCAGGCAGGCAGGCGGGATTGTTGTTGCAGTCCCCCATTGGCACGACAATCGATCTTTCTCGGCCCCTGGAATCGAACTCTCTCTGCCACTTTGCGAATGCAAATCTCTGCTTGACTCGATCCAATTAAACTTGGCCACTAAACAATTTGAATGCGCTTGTGAGTTTGTGCAATCATCGCCAGTACTGCCCACAAAAAGTTGAACCCAAGATCATCTTGTGAATGGCTGAGTTTTGAAGTTGTGAGTTAGTACAGTACTCCAAGTCCTAGACTCTACCTCCAAAAGGATAGACTTCGCTAGACTAACTAATAATTATGTATAAATAATTTACGAATAACAAATAACTAGCTCACTAAACCCTAAAATCCCCCAATGGACTCTTTATTTAGGCCAACTATATGATTATTTGTGTTCGAGCATCCGTGGACAACCCTTCGTAACATGAGAGGTTACCACAGGCTAGCATGAAGCAATTTTCCACACAGTAGCCATAGGGGACAATAGAATTGAAGCTACTATGGCTCTCATCGCCCTAACCGTATTCAAAAATAAAGGGAAAAGGTCACATTGTGTTTTTTTTAACCCTTAAATGGGCCTGAAGCCCTTTGCGACCATATAGTATATTTATGGTATTTGATCAAAATAACAATGACCAAACACTTTTCAATACAAAGAAAAATTGATAATCGTGATAATACGTATCAAACAACATATCACAATTCATGTAATAAACCACAATTGAGCAAATATAAGGTTGAAAACAGGTTGTACAGAGGGACCCCTAGGACCTTTTAAGGATTGAAAAGGATCATAGTTGGATCTCATTCTCTTGTACTATATATATGCTATAAATTGTTGTACTGGTGATTTGCTAGGCCTAGGCTGAAGCTGAAACTTGATGGTCACAATGGGGTGGGAATCACTGGTGAATGCAGCCTGCCCTAGCAAGGTCTGACTAGTAGAAAAGATGGCACTCCCCAAGGACATACCCAGGCAAAATCACTGCACATGCGTGAAATTGGGCACTACTTGCCCTCAGCAGTGCCACCTTTTCTACTAGTGTCCTGGTGGAGGGTGGTTTAGGCTGTGCAAGCTATCTGAGATCTGAGAGCTCCATAGTCACTTCCATTTTGAGACGTGAAAAATGTTTATCAAACACACGTTGATTTGACATGCACAACAGGACACACTCAGAATAGCCACAGAATAGTTAACCAAACACAAATGCAAAGGGGAAACAGTACACAAAAAAAGATCTAACCAAAACATAGCCGGCATGATTCATCACTAGGGACAGTCAGAATATATTGTGCTCTAGCCTAGCAGAGCAGTTCACTCATATTCAACCACAAAAAGACAAACAATCCAATGCAGCAAATTGTACTGCTCAAATTGTACTACTCTATATTAATTCCTCAACTCCATGGACATGCAATTGCCATTATTGATGGCCAGATTCCGCTACCATCACAGCTACTCCGAGTCCCAATTTCTTAACAAATTTAATGTTGGTATATATCTACAACTGTACTCATTTATTTGAGTCTAAGCCAATGATTGTCGACCAATGTATCCTATTCAAAACCAGCACATGAATCGGTGCAATCTAGTCTATCAAAATTCAGTGATCCTTTTGTGGTCTGAACTGTACTGAACTAAATGAGTTTCTCGTCATATGAATATTGATCAGGTTTCAAAGAATGGGGATGAGTTCGAGGTTCACTGAACTTGCACCCAGACGCCGTAGCTGGGAATTCCTTGATGTAAAGCATGCAACATATACCACGACGCCGGCGCGACGTTCGGATTTAACGGCCCGTTTCCCGTGACGCTGTACACATTGCTCTGCACCAGCACAGGTGCAGAGACGACGAGCTTGACCTGTCGTTGCCCCTGCTCGGCAAAAAATTACAATCAGCATGCAAAACAATATAGGGTGCAAAGAAATCTTTGAAGATAAATGAGTTACAGGATGCTCAAAATAGATTACCTGCGAGTACGAGTGCGTCGTGAATGGGGAGCTCGTGATGGTGAGCCCGATGGTCCCCTGCACAGGTGACGGCACCGCGACTTGCACTGTGAAAGGCGCGCCGTAGGGGACCGCGCTCGGACTCGCGACAATCTGCGGTTTCACGTTGGCGTAGATGGAATCCGTGTATGCAGGCTGAAAGGCCTCGACTCGAAGCTCCGTGGGAAACTCGCCGACGAAGGTGTAGTGGATGTGGCAATTGCTGCCCGCCACCAGTACGCGCCCGTCCGGAAGGAGATTGGCAGTCGAGTGATACATCCGTGGAATCGTCGTCGCGGGTTGCACTTGAAATGTCCATGTGTCTGGGTCGTAGATGACCGGGTTCAAGGCTGGGTTGGATGCCGCGTTGTCCCACCCTTGAGCCCCGTTTTGAGCTCCATTGATAATCAAAATCTGTACCACAGAGAGAAGGAAAATTTATCAGATGTCAACAAATGCATTAATCCTTAAAGGTCCAGAGAGCCCTTTCCCACCAGTATTATACATCAATATTCCATTGTATTTGACATGGTTCCACACCTCCTATGAGTTTAAGATCAAAAGTGAAGTTAAAATTCACGTCGACATGATTTTAATAAGCTAATGAGGTCCCAATATGGAACTTCCTATTTACAAAAAATGTCAAATATACGCCAACGTATCTACTATCCGCATCAGCCCTTTAAGGGTTAAAGGATTTGAACTTCAAACACTACAAGGAAATTGGTCTTTTCTCAGTGCTATTTTGAGCCAATCCAAAGTTGGTGAGTGCTTTTCGTCACATAAGACACAATTGGTGAGTGCTTTGGGTCACATAGGACAAGGGATTCCTTGATGTCAATCCATGAAAAACGACCAGTTTCCTTGTAGTGAACCCACGTGTGCATTCATTCACATTGAAATCGAAGTCGTGGTACAATTTACAAAAGACAAGCAAGTATGTAGATGCATCATAACATTCTTGAGTACCAATAGTTCTTTAGTGTTTTTTGAGGTGGCTACCAAAAGCAGCTGACATTTGCTTTCGGTACCTACATCAAAAAACACCAGCGAAGTCATAGAAAATCAAGCAAAACTATAGCTATGACAGTGCCATAAGAGCTTCAATTCACATGTTCAAAATTTTGAGCTTAACAAGGTTTTATAGATTCTTTTTCAAGTATCAAGGATTCTAAGGGTGCTCAACAAGGGTTCTATATCTGAATATTACATAACATTCTATAAGAGTCTTGTATAGTATCTATGCTCTACAATGACGAGCCCTTTTTATTCTTGCTTGGACCATCGATCTTAACCCTTAAACGTCACATATTTGAACCAAAATACATTAAAAAGTTGTGCTGTAATATTTAAGGATTAAGAAGAGCTCAAAATATAAATTGAAATGCTGAGACAATTTTTCAAGCCTGGAGTCATGGGCGATGGGGAGTTTCCTACTTTGATCATGCATGCAGGAATGGGAGGATCAACACCCATGCTTGTACCAGAGGAAGAAAACAAAAACAAAAGCTTGCCCCTATTTTTGGACATGGTGGGTCACCCTAGACTAATTTAGGGTCGCAGATTCCAAAGATCAAATAATTTTTTTCAAAAAAAGCACCTAGACCCCCAAAAAATTAAAAAGAACTAGAGAAATGGCTGGTACGAGTATGGGTGTAGTTTTGCCCTAGCCATGCCTGCACGGGGTAAGGAATGATATATAGGAGAGTTCCTCATCACTGTAGCAAAGAGTGAAGTCCTAGTCCTAGAACTCTGAGTGTTGGGTATGATTGAAAGATTCGAACAAAGTTCAATCTGAGGGAAATGGTCTGATATGGGTACCACTTTTACACATCTCACATAGCGTGACTTATGTCGAACTCATTTTGTGTGTGCTAGAAATTTCATCTTTAACACCATGTATATAGTTGCAATCATGGTGCCTATAACAAACACCCTCTAATTTGTATAATTTTCCAATATTTTATTTTCTTACCTATATCTCAAAGATCACACTATTTTTGGAGGGGGTACCCATATCAAGCCATCAGGAACAATATTGGAAAGAAAACTGAATTGCAAAGGAAGAACTGGCAATGTTGTTACCTGGCTGTTAGGCAACATGACCATATCGCCCATGTTGCGGCGGATGGGCATATCCTGCATAGCCCAAGCAGGACTGGCATCGTTCACCTTAATCCGTCCACAAGTTTGACTGGCGGGGTACTGCGCAGTGACATTCCCGGGGGCCATAATACTAGCACCACCACACACCATAACCTCCGGCGCGCCGGCCCCGCCGGCCTCCAGCGCGAGCAAGACACTGGAGCCCGCGCACGGGTAGTTCCGGGGCTCCCCGGGCATGGTAGGGAAATTCTTCACCACAGTATTGGTATTGTAGTCCAAAATGCACGAGTCACGATTCGCGAACACGAACAGAGTCCCGTCAGGAAGCAAATGAATGAACGGGTACCAGTCGAAGTAATTCTTGGCCTCCAGGATTGGCAACCCGAACAGCCCCTGTCCATTACTCGGCACGAACTCGTAAGTCGGGGAGTATTGGCCCCCGAGCACAAACACGCGCCCGTCCGGCAAGAGTTGATTACTCGCGTACCACCGGCCCGCTTGTAAGAGATCGGTGCTCGACTCCACCCAGTCGCAGGACCCGTCCGAGCCGCACGGCGAGATCCAGCGCACGCGTTGCACACCGTCGTTGTACCCGCCTGTATTTTATTTTAATTTGCCACAAATTGAACAACATGATAACATTCAGTAGCTTGCCCCAGAGTAGATGATGCAGCATATTCCACACCAACAAGACCAAATCAGTACAGTAGCTAAGTGCACAGGTGGAGTCCCAAGATGACGCATGAAGGAAAGGCAGAGAGCATGAAGGCTACCGAATGTTATGAAGACTATTGAATGGTATGAAGGTCAATTGCAAGAGAGATGAAATACAGAGTCGCCGCATCAAATCCAAGGAACCAAGCTATTTGAGGTACTCGCCTGTTTGCATGAGTGTGCCGTTCGGCAGGAAGGAGCCGGAGCTGCACCAGGTGTCAGTTTGGACTAGTAAGGGGCGCACAGTGTTGTCCGCGGGGTTGAACATGAGTGAGTGGGATGTGCAGTCGTGCGTGGAGCTCTGGTCGCGCACGTTGTCGCGGCACACCCCGTTGGCTAAGTTGATGAGTGATGGGCCGATGTCTGTTCTGTCCAGGAACAGAACCTCCCCTGTGTGGGTTACTGCTGTGTGCATGCTCGCGATTCCTACGTTCTGGTTTAGAAGTGCCCATGTTGCAGTTCCAGTGGGAGGTACTGGCGCCGCGCCTGGCGCTTGTCCTGAGATCCTTTGCAGCGTCACCAGCACCAGCAACAATCCCATTCCCATTCCCCCTGCCATCGATCTCATCTCAGCTACCGAGCTCAACCTGATCAATGAAGCAAAACATGTTCATTCCTTGTGCATAACCATCATCCCGATTGCTACATTGCATCTTACAATTTGGTGTTCTAAGAATGCGCAGAAGCTTTTTGTCTAGGAAATTTGATATTTCTGATGTCCTAGCTACACCCCATAGCTCCTGCTTAAATGTCTACTCCTCCGATTGTGAAAGACTTACCAGACATGACAGAGCAAGACCGATCTTACATGCAACTACCGATCGAGCTCACTGCAGCGCCAAACCGATCAAATTGATTAGTAATACAAACAATTGCATAGTACATTGCGGCAGGAGCTCCGGCATAACCATCAGTCATAGCTAAATTTGATGTTTCTTCATTCCTGATGTACTAGCTACACCCCCGTAGCTCCTGCTTCTACTTTCATTTCTGTAAATGTCTACTTCTCTGATATCGAAAGACTTACCAGACATGACAGCGCGAGACCGATCTTACGAGCAACTACCGAGCTCACTGCAACGCCAAACCGATCAACGTGATTAGTAGTCTGCAGACATTGCTGCAGCAGCTCAGAGTCGTAGCTAGCTCCACTCGATCATCTACGATGAGCTCGCCCAGCACGTACAATTATGAGAAGAATGCTCAGAAGCTGAAATTTTTATGTTTTTTCAACTTTGATGCAGCTACACTCCATAGCTGCCTTCATGTCTACTTTGAGGGGAGGGACTTACCAGACACGCCGGCAGCTGATCAAGCAAGCTACTCATGGACTGAGGTTCTTCTGCAACCGATCGAATATCTCTTACACTGAAACACTGAAAGCTATTCATTAATGAGCATCCTCCAACCCTCGTACTGGACTACAGAAATGCAGAGTACGTGTACCGAAAATGCAAACATGTTGTAGGCGAATAATGCATTTCTATTGCAAATATTTCCACGACCATCACACAATGCAAGAAACTTCTACGTACTAAGTCACTACCCAAGGTGGTCATCGACTGAGGAGAACTTCACTGGGGATTTCTCACATTGTCATCAGAGTCTCCAGCTGGTTTCACACGCATTCAAGTGCTTTCCACTCCAGGCTTTGCTCACTTTTTCGATTCAGTTCTGTCAAAACCAAACCCAAAGCTCCTTACAATTAACTTAAATCATTAGACGCTGCAGACACTAACCAAGTGTCGATGCATGAGCTCATTGCGTGGATTCACCTTGATTTCTCCTCATATGAAAGCTCAGTTTTACGCGTCTATGTCAGGAGAACATTCAATGGCCTGTCGGTGCAGGCAGCGAGCGAGCGGTGCAGGAAGTCACAGCAAGATCTGGGCTTCTTTTTTTCTAACCAGAAAAAGACGAAATATGCTTTGTTTTTTTTCTTTGCAGACCGTCTGGACTCTGCCATTGTCTGACTGCAACTGATGGTATATTTTCATATTCGAAAATACTCCCGGGCCTCTTTAATGTCACATAGTCTACACTAAATGGTGTATTTAGTGTCCGGGACACTATTTCTCAAATCCAGACACTATTTAGTTTTGGGGAGATATAGTGTCCTCGTAAGAAAAAAGTGAATGTAGTGTTCCAATGCCATATGGCAACTTTACAATAACTATATGGCATGTCTCCTCATGTCACTCTCATTATTTGAAAAGAACATGGCACTCTCAATGAAAGTGGGAATGACAAGTGGCAAACTCCTATGTAGTGTCAAGGGACACTATTTCTCTTCACCTTTGATTGAATTGTGGTAAAAGACATCAATTATCTCCGGACACTAAATACGTCATTCAGACTGTACTACTTAAAATGTAAAAGATAATATAGAATTTTGTAACATTGTGACAATATGGTGTTGCATGTATATTCAACCTTTTCTAATGACACGATTTTGAGAAACAACTAGGCTTCTACATGCACTAGGTTGGCTTGTGCAGCTAGGACGAAACTACACCCATATTCATACTAGCAATTTTTCTGGATTTCTCATTTTTTGGCATTCAGGTGCTTTTTTTGTTTAGGAAGACTCATCATTTCCAAAAATAAGGACAAACTTTTGTTTTGGTTTTCTTCCTCTCATACGAATATGGGTATAGGTTCGCCTCAGTGGGCAGGCCTTGCAAGAATCTAACACATATGACCGTTTTGACAATGAAACTGTCTTGGGTAGCATGAGTGCATGTGTACAACCTACATTACATAATAGACTAAGTTATGTTCAGGCGACATAACCTTCATGTAGAGCATGCATGTATACATGCACTAGTGTGCATTATACAATAGATTCTCACATGTACTCACAACTTAACATGTGGAAGTTGCATATAGACAAATTTCCAAAGAATGTGCAATTATAGAGCGTATCATTAAAAATATTACTTGGAGTTACAGAAAGGTGGTGTTGAATTCCTTTCATACATGTCAAACTCTTTGTTATCACGTTTACATGTAACTTCAGATGACAAAACAGAGAAAGTGTAGAGTGAGTTTCGAATTGGGCACATGCATTTTCTGACGTTCATTTTCTAACGAGCAAAAAGTCAACTAGATCCAAAAAAAAAATACCACTTATGAAGAGCAGGGAACTCAACTACCCTCTAAAAAAGCAAGCATTGGTATTCCCAAGGAATTGGTACAATGTGATATTAGAGAAGGTGAATTTCAGGAGGCCTGAGCGTAACTTATGTGTGTGTCTGTGTGTGTTGTACTCTCCATGTCCAGGACTTTCAATATTCTCATTATGTTTTGGTTACTCAGTACAGATGTACCAACCCTCATTGATGGGGAGCAAAGCCACCTCCTTTCAAGCTGCAGCTCTCAGCGTCTCAAGTGGCATTTGGCACTTGAGACTCCACATAATTTTCTTTGTGCAAGTTCTCTAGAAGCTGCTTGAACTGGCAGGAGTATCACTTGAATTGCATTACAGCAGGTGCATTTGATTGCGAGAAGATTGTTTGCTCTAAGGTGGAGACACCTAAAAGCACCCCAATTTAACCCCTAAAGAACCAAGAAGCCCAAATTGGGTTTCATGTTGTATTTTGCATTTTTGAGTAGATTCTAAGTGGAGTTCCTGTGTTTAAATTTATTCATGTTTTGAATAACGCATGCTATGTTCTTCGCTGATTTCGATAATGTTAAATTTGGTCTCATTTAAATTATAATTTTCACGCGAAGAATGATGTCATAGCCCCTACAAAAGTAATAACAATCAAAGTAATGGGTGATGTGATCAATTGAATTTGTCATTCTAAAACCATGAATCCTTGGTCCCTTAGGGGTTAAGAGCATTCATACCATTGATGTTTTTTTCAGCTAAAAATAGCCCGATTGCTACACTTGAAATACAGTGGCTAATTTTAATGAAGGATTTTTGAAAATATGAAAGAAAAAATAGCCAAATACTTAGGAAAAAGTTAGGTGAGTCGCCAAATTTTGCTTAGGTATTACCCAGGTATCGTCATGGTAGCACCAAGTAGCACCAAAGTATTGTAAAAAATGCTGGCTACATGGGAAAATTGAAAAAAAAATCATTGATGTGCACCCTTCTTCCTTCAATTCACTACTTGACCACTATCATCACATCCAAAATTTGGTGTCACAAGCTATCGTCTCTACACCATTGAACCGCTATGTGTTCCTTTATATAGTCAGTAAATCAATCACAATCACTATACATGGGTAATCATTATTGTCCATCAATCTAGGATATCGAGCCCTTCTTAAATTAGCTATAGAAGGACGTATTGAGGTATCACTACATCGTGCTCATTTTTTGTGGCTCTGTCACTTGCCGTGAATATGCAGCATTAAATACAAACACTTTTCATTTACTTTTCAAAGTCAATTGAGAAATTCAGTGGTAGGGTGCAGATGCTTTAAGCTATTATGCTTGGAATGTTTTGAAAATTGAATTGGGACTAAATTGGTTGATAGATAGATAAAATTTATAGATAAAAGTGGACATATTATGTTATTAAAATCAATTAAATTTTTGTTTTATTTTTTTTGAAAGTGAAAAGTTAGTCACACCCCACTTGTGCCATATAAGGTAACTATACCTTAAAGGAAGCATTTACCTTAAGCATGTGTATCTACAGTAGTGTGAAATTTCATAGGTGAAAATGCCACATTGTAGTAGATACGCATGCTTTAAGGTAAATGCTCCCTTTAACTCCTAAGCGTCCTTAGCTTTTTTGGGCTTAAAATCATCATTGCTTTTGATGTGTTATAGGTGTAAATGTAAGTGAGGTATAGGAATCTCAACCGTACAATCTTGTAATATACATGTTGTAGATCATGTGAATCAAATTTACAGTCATTTGGCCATATTGGTTGCCAGATCATAGTGTTTTAGAGTAAAAAAAGGATGCTGAAATTTTCCTAGCAACACAGTTAGGTGAAATTCGTTTTCAAATTTACTCAAGCAAAAAGACTTTCAACTATAAAGTAGCTCAAAATCATCATATAAACACATTGGTACCAAAAAAAACTCATAATTTTTTTTTAATGTGCCCTAAAATGGCCTTGCAATGTCAAAAAGTAGCCCAAAAAGCGATTGATTTGACCCAAAAAGAAAAAAGTGTCCAAACTAGACCCATGCACTAAAATGACTCCCAAATATTCAGAACAACATGGATTGACATGAAAATTTCACCATGATAACTAGACTTCAAGGGAAATCCAACCCAATAATTGTTATTGAAAACGGACAGGGGATAAAGGAGATACAAGCCTCCAAAGTTGCAGCCATCAAAATGCACAAAAAATATCCAAAAAAAAGACCCCTACTTTCAAATGATCATCAAAAATTCCATACATCTCGGATTGATTTGAAATTTTTACCACTCATTCTATACATCATGAAGGGGTTTTTTTTATAAATTTTCATTAAAATCGGACACTTTTTGCAAAAGTTACAGCTCTTCAAAGGTGAATGTACCCCAAAAAACGTCCAAAATATGGACGTCAGGACGGTTAGGGGTTAAGGTTCAGTTACCTTAGGTGGTGTATTTCCCAACTCAAAAATTATCATGGATTGCATCCCAAATGTCCCAAAGTTCTGTCCACTTGTAAAAACCTTGGATTGTATGACAACCGGTCAGTTTTAGGTTCTTTGGGAATTACAAGTAGTCGGATTATGACGGTTGTTGAGGTCACCTACAGAATCAGAATGGAGGTGGGCGGGTTTCTTTTTTTCTTTTTCTTTTCAATTTTTCACAAATGAAACGGAATTTCATTGCAAGAGAAACCGTATTACAAGCCACAAATTACATGTAGCCCAAGGGACGTCAAAGCAGGCGGGGTTGGGCGGTTTTAGATCCGCGACTCTAAGTCTCCCCCCTTGACATTAATGCAAGAGGACAAAACCTACCCCTATTTTGTGCATGTTGTGGCCCACCTTAAGAAAAGTCCCCTCTTCCAAAGGTTTAATATTCCCAAGGAGGTCCTCCTAGTCCAACTTGGAACTATAAGACCCAAATTTCCAAAAAGAATTGCCAAAAAAAGACCCTAGGGTGCCCAAAATGGAAATTTTTAAAAATAGGACTCATGGGTGAATAATGCTTGCATTAACGTCGAAGGGGGGATTTAGAGTCGGGGGTTTTAGAACATGCCCAACAATTGCTCATTGTGCACCAAGTTCACATGCAAGATGGTGTGTGAGAAATAAAACTTCCCCAACAACAACCACAAAGCATGCTTGGAATAGAGTACATCAACCAATTACATACTACTACTTTTGTCACTACATGGGACAATCATAATGGCAGAGAGTAAGTTTACTAAACGACCATTTTCTGGTCGCAGCCCAAACAGCCACGGTCAGAAAATGATATTTTTTGAGTTTTGATTTTTTGTCGAAATTGGGGGTAGAGATCATGTTCTAGTGTTGTTTGATGCATTTCATTTGCAATATTGAGGTTCACTAAGGAAATTTTCAAAGACAAACACCTCAACAATGTCCTAGTGTTATAAAACTTTCTATTTTGGAAAAGTAATGATGTTCTCTCCTTTGAATTTTTTGTTTTTTTAAATTCTAGAATAGAATGTCTAGTTTTAACCAATCATACCAAATTTCAAATTCTAAAAATGAAAATTGTAATTTTTGTGAATATTAAATGGTAAATGCTTCTAAATTCATTAAATGAGTGTCTAAAACATTTTTTGAAAGTTTGACGGTACAGATAATTACTAAAAATCATGCTTCTCGTTTTCTCTTTTGGACCAAACTTCATCAAAGTTGTAGAAGTAACATTTTATAACACATCTAGGTTTTGCCCTTACCCCCTCTATCATTTAGGGGTTAACTTCATAAATGTGAGCATGGTCTTGTGAGAGAATAGGACAAAATGCTTGATGTGAGAACCACCCCCTATATTGACAATATTTGGTTTGCAAATATCAACGGCAACTCCACACCATAAGAGGAGGCCGGCTACTGCATACTGCGGGTTGTGGGGTGCGGGTGCAGAATATTCTTGGAATATTCTATCCCGTCATCATTGCCATGTGGAAATTTAGGGTTAGGGTTTAAGATTTGAGGGTTTAGAATTTAGGGTTTAGAATTTGAGGTTTAGGGTTTTAGAATATGGGGTTTAGGGTTTAGAATTTGGAGTCTAGGAATTAATTTTGTTGACGTCAACGAATTTTATGAGAATATTCTCACACCCACACCCCAGAACTTGCACCCCGCACTCCAATTCCGCACCACACAGTAGTTGACCTCCCATAAGAGGTACTTTATCATCAAGAAATAGGTTTGGTGAGTGGAAAACAACTGCTATTAGGTACCTCCACCATACAGTACGTCTTGTGCATTCATTGTATGACTGAATGGCATCACATCTGCACGCCTTTTGCACATTCTGCTGCGTTTTGTGCAGGCTGACTGGGCTCAGGTTGCGAAAATGTTTTAACTTATATGGAATACAGGTCATGATAGATGGCCCCAAATTTCAGACCATTATTGATTGAGAGTTCACAAAAGGCAAAAACCACTGCAAGAACCACTGCTCATCATGTCTGAATTCGTGAGGAGCCTGTATGGTGTTAATGACAACAATACAGAGCCGTCACTTCACATGGGTCCTTGTCTTAAACGGAAGAGGCCTCCCAAACTGAAAGCTAATAGGGTAACCTAGTACAGGTTTATTCAAATTTCTTGTACAGGTTCTAGAGCTTGTAATGAATCAATCCTTATCACTAAACAATGAATACGGTAAATAATGTATACAACAATCTCATTGATTTTTGCATGTGGTGGGTCCAAATATTCAAATTACCGTACTGAGTGGTGACTGTGAGCACACTAATTATCATTGAATTTTGTCCAATTCCATTGACTTTCCAGTTGGAGCTGTTTAGAAAGCGGAGGGAGGTGTTTCACCGAACCCTGCTTGTAGAAGACCTTCTTATGAAATACAATTTTGGACATGTCATCGATTGTATCGTAAGCTGCTAGCAGTTCTGGCACTATTGGGAAATGACGTCAGCTTTTTCGCCTTTCACGTCAACTCTTTCAGATGTCACATTCAATCACAAAGCAACATGTGGCAGATTCCTGAAATTTTGAATTAATTTATGTCGGAGCTGCTAGCAGCTTATGGTAATGTCAAATGCCAGGTTCCTATGAACAAGATCAAGTGATCATAGCCAAATACCAAGCGATCATAGCAAAAACCGCAAAACCAAAGTCAAAAATCAAAATGTTTGGTATATTTGGTCTACTTGGTTTACCACGCATACACTCTTTGATTTTCTGGCCTTTGGCTTTGGCTATGTGGTTTTTGACCATGACCACTTGGTATTTGGCTATGATCACTTGATCATAGCATGGCAACCTAGCATTTAGCATTAAGTTGTATTTTGTGTGGAAATTTGCATTGTACACCTTCGACTTCTATAATCATGTAGCTTTGGCAAACAAACAAAATTATGAATTTTATGTGTGTTAATGTCACTTATTCAGCTATTCAACCCAATTAGGTAATTACATTCATGTGTCTCTTATTTCCAAAGACTACTTGTTTCTTAATTGAACCTAAGATTGAACCTACTACCGATATTTCGAGGGAGTAAAAATTTCTTCCAAAAGTTTCAAGAATAAAAGACTAAAAAGTAACACTTTAATTAGGAATATATGATCATAACAGAAGTTGTGAAATTGCTCTATAAATGTCACAACTTTTGAAAATACACATAACATTCGGTAGTAAAAGCCCTCCCCCAATTAAATGATGCGGAATATACCTCATCCTCTCGTCAGGGCGTTTATGGCAAGAGCAGGGAGAACTCCAAGGATGAAGTTGGATGAAACCCAAAGGCAACTCGTGCAAGAGCTACTAAATGTTATGCACTAAAAAGCCGACTTTAAGGACTTATTGTGACAATTTAAGAGCGAATACTATTGATAGAGTGTTTGCAAATTAGTTCAGTTACTTGTACAGCTTTTATCAGAAGTGGAGTGGATATTATTCACAGAGTGTGAGAATTAGGTACTCCAACCTTGTACAAATTAGATGCAAAGACAAGGAGTTTGTTACATTTCATGGAACCAGCAATCCAGGAGCCAAGATTAACAGACAGGCGGATTAGGTTCAATACAATGGGACATCATAGTCAGGTTTCATCACCACTAGTACGAGTCTTAGGTCATGTGTCAATCAACTCAATATTTGTGTTGATGAACAAGTACCGGGCTTTTTCCTTACATGCACCAATGAAGACAACCCCTTCACTCCTGTCAAATTCTGCTGGTATCATGGATCTCCCTGTTGTTCTTTCTCCACGACGTCACGACAAAATCGTTGCATTGTCGGCTCACCTGAAAATCCTCCACAAAATATAGTGTTCCCATTCCATTGGACACCACTTTGCACCTCTGATCATAATCTTATGCTTCCTCAATCGGCATTTTGGTATCAACGTACACTAAAGCCCATGATTTTAGTCTCTCAATTTTGTTGTGCAAGTTTATGAGAATGAAGATCAATAGGGGGATCAACAACAAGCACAGTGTTTAGTGTGATGGTGCATTTGATTGGTTCTTGTTTTTATGCCACCATTGACTCACATGCTCATGTTCCAAATATAGCTTAGACTTTGATTGACGTGTGCCTTGAAGGGCTCAACAAATAACAAAAATTTGCCTTGAAAAAGGCCAAATATGATGATGTGGCCTGCACAATATGATGTTTGCATTGGAACGCAGCTAATGAGGTTCTATTAGTACTAAGCTGATATTGCCCCCTCTTTCTGCTTTGCAGTGAGGATGCTCTGAGGTAAAATAACTCATTGTTGTCTTTCAACCAAAAACTGTCCTTATCTATGAATCTCCTAGATTTCAATATCAGAAACGAAGAACACTCGTAGATAGAGATATTTTTACGCTTGGGACAACACTGGGTAATCAGTCCTACCTTGTTCACCCCAGGGTGGTCAGTTTCTCTGCAATAAATCTCCCATTTACAATTACTCTTAGCAACCTCTAGAGCCTCTTGACAACTTTGTTTTTTTGTTTTCTTTTTACAAATGGAACAAGTTTTAATTTGAGCCTCGACAACTTTGGAGTGACCCAAAAAAAATATCCAGTAGGCACATTAAAAATAAAGTGTAGTACGTGAGTAGGATGTCAACATGACCACAGCTCATCTCAAGTACCAGATGAAATGAGCTTGAAGAAGGCATTTGTTGTCGTGGTACACTGCTGGGCTGTGTGAACTCAATGATATGATGAGCAGTAGTACATCGATATTGTCTAGGCTCTCTTGTAAGAGCATGGCCACCCATGCCCTCCCTGAATTTCTCACACTCAAGAATTAGATGAAAAGTGCCAAGGGCCCTTCAGAAATGCCTCTTGATTCTCCATCCTAGCGTGTTAGAGCATTCACACCCATGCACGATAGAGTTGACTCGCTGAAATTATTCATCTACATTTAAAGAGCCCTTGCACTTACACTCGTCCATCCTTGCAGGCCCCTCACACATCAAAAGTGCACATCAAATAGTCAATGAACCAATCACAATAGAATGTGGGGATATAGTTAACTAAATAGTGATTTGAAGGGCCATTTCTTAACACGCTAGGATTGAGAGTCAAGAGGCATTTCTGAAGGGCCCTTGCCACTTTTCATCTAGTTCTTGAGTGTGACAGACTCTCGGAGGGCACGGGCCCTTCAAATCAGTGTTTAGTTGACTATATCCCACACTCTACTTGTGATTGGTCCATTGACTATTTAATGTGCACTTTTGATGTGTAAAGGACGTTCAAGGGTCGAGGAGTGTAAGTGCAAGGGCTCTTTAACCCCTAAAGGACCAAAGTGTTTTTCCTCCAAAAACACTCCAATGCTGCCATTTTTACTCCCCCATGCAAAAAATCCAAAATAATGTTATTTTTTTACCTTCTATCCGTAAGATCTTGTCCTAAACTATTTGAAAAACATACACAACAAATTTCGTTGATTTTGACCGCACGGATTGCAAGATAATTGCGTTTGATGGAAAAAAACACCCCAAAAAAACTCATGCCCGAAAATTTCAGATGCCTTTGACCACAGCTACATCAAAAAAACCTCACTACCGAAACTTGTCGCACTTCACTTTCACATTCTATATGATGTTACTTAGTTGTGTACCAATTTTTGTTGCGTTTGGAGATGTTTAGGATGTTGAACAACACCTTGCACTTGTTGGGGGTTTAAAAGTTCAGAAAAGACTATATGTTTTTGGAATTGCAATATTTTTGACTTTCTTTATTTAAAATACGAATCCGAGCGGTGAAACACAAGTACATTCCACCCTCTATAGAATGGCGAATTTTTTTTTGAAAATCTCCAAGTTTTAGAAGACATGTAGCACATTTTCTAAGAATTTTGGGGGTTAGGGGGGAAATAAAGGGTGGAGGAAGGGAATTGAAGTGCCAAACCATTCCAATGTTCATGACCCCACTAACTCTCAAGGTATATTGCCACGTGGCAGTCCCTCATTGGACAATTTTTCTTTTTCTTTTTTCTTTTTTAAAATGATTTTATTTTTCAAAATTTTAAATAATATTTTTAATTATGAAATTGAACTTTTAGTTTAAAATAATAATTTTTATTTTTTAAAAATATTATTTTTAATTTTTTTTATGAGTTTGGAAAACGGGGTGGTCTTCTGCCCCCCACAGTCCACCCCATTTTCCACACACCGCCCATCTTGTTGCCCCCCCCCCTAAAATTCAACTATTTCTCTACTGCCCCGCTGCCCTTTCTCCCGAAAAAAACACATTTCCCCTCATAACTTTCACATACGGTGTCGGAATTCAAAAAAAAAAGAATCCCCATTTTTGTGGCACATTGGGGAATCTACTATTAAATTTCCTTCAAAATTCGATTAAAAATGTGTTCACCGGAACCTACCCGATTCTCTAAATGTCCTAGTTAGGACACTTGGTCCTTTAGGGGTTAAATATAGATGAATAATTTCATCCAGTGAGCTCTAGCATGCATGGGTGTGAATGCTCTAAGCACTTCCCACGTCAAAGAGATCCATCATCATTAAATCCTTATTTGTATATAAAAATTTGACGTGGCTTCAAACTCATGCTTCATGCTTCCATCAACATTAATTGCATGGTTTGTAATGACACAGCGCAGTGAAGGCTTATTCTGATTTGTGTTGTCGTAGGCAATCATCTCATTGTTGCGAGAATTGACTTCAGGAATGGGTAAGTTGTTGGAGATCACTTTGGCAGTTTACAATAAAACAGCTTTTGTAGTTGGACCGGGTTTTGGAACTTGGAAAAGTTGGTAGTAGGGTACTGGCAGTAAGTGTGGACTTGAGTGCAAAGCACAGTCTGCACCATGTGATGCAGATTCCCCTGTAAAAAGCTACTCAAAGTTACTGCTTAGTGTTCACACCTCAACAAAACCCCCAAAAATCTTGGTCAGTTTTGACATGAAATAAATTCTTTTTGTCAATGGGTGCCACGTGTCATCTTGTGATTAGTTTAGGGTGATGTGAACTTCTCGAAATCTAATGTGGAAATTCAATTTCAACATAGGGTTGTTTGATTTTGACCCTCACGTACAGTATGGGAAACAATTAACCTCTAAAAGACCAAGAAGTCCAAATTAAGTCTCGTATTTTTTTTAGCAATTTTGAGTAGGTTCTATGTAGACTTCCTTTTGTTCAAATTTATTTGTTTCTTGACCATCATATACATTATTCTTCACTGATTCCAGTGATACAAAATTTAGTCTCATCTGAATTATATATTTTACAGTATGATTAATTGAATTTGTCATTTTAAAACCATGAATCCTTGGTCATTTAGGGGTTAAAGGTATGAAAAGATATTTGTAGGGATGTCAGACATTGTGATAGTTAACAGTATGCTCACCCTACCACTGAATTCTCGAGATTTTCTAAAAAAGTGAATGAAATTCATCATGCATATTCACGGAGGGTGAGAGAGCCATTGAATATGAGCACACCTCAGTACATTCCTCTATAACTAAGTTTAGGGATTTGGTATCCTTGATTGATAGACAATATTACCCATGCATAGTGATTGTGATTGGTCGGGTTCATCAACTATATAGAGAGATACATAGCGGTTCGAGGGTGTGAAGACGATAGCTTGTGACACCAAATTTTGGATGTGATGATAGTGGTCAGAGGATGAATTGAGGGAGAAGGATGTGAATGCTTTAAGGTGGACATACCCATTACCACCCAACACCCAATTCCGCCTTCATGCACTAGTAGCATACATTCTAGAACACAAATGTACACTTCTAGTGTTTGGATTGTTAAATGGATGATAATGGGTATGTCTACCTTATGAGGAAAACACAAAGTTTAAGTAGCATATAGAACCATCACTTCTAGATTGTTTATGTAAAATCACAAATTCGTTTGAAGAAACACTTTAGGGAAGTTTTGGAGAGAGAGAGAGAGGAGTAATTTGGCTCCTTTTAAAATTGGCATATACTAACCCTTAAATGTTTAGGTGACCATATTTTGGTTGCCTTGAATTTTTGGGGTTAAAAATAGTTATTCAAAAAAATCTAGATTTTTTATTTGGAAAAAAAATTAAAAAATAACTTCATTGAATCATGTTTCGATTGAATAATTTACAAAAAAAAATCTTATTTTAAAACACATTTTGAGTGTCCTTATCCTTTTATGACTATTTTGGAAAGGTATGAAATTTTATTATAAAAAACATACCAAAAATCCTATTGGACATTCCTATCGTTGTGTTCATATCATTTTTTAAGGCCCACTAGAGGAGTCTTTTTTCTCCCAAGAATAAAGGGATGCAGAACAAATCAAATGCCGAGAACAACCAATTTTATCTTGAATTCAACTAATTTCTAGCGTCCCAAAGATATCTTACTTTAGATTAGTAGATAAATTAGAGGTTGGAGCCACTAGGTTTATTGTAACCTAGTGGTTTCAACCCTTATTTCTTTTTTCTCTATTGTTCTGGATTGCACTCTTGAACCAACGGCCAAAATAGCATGCCCTTGCATTTTTGCGAAGTTGTAATGGGGGGAGTTATATTTCCCCATCACGGCAAGTGGTTACAAATACCTAGGTTACCAATACCAATAGAAATTGAACTGCCAACTTCATGGTTGCAAACATGTAGCACTAACACGACTATTATTCTGTAGTTTAGTGACATTCTGGTTTGAATTCACTATTGATTGTTTGAAGCTTGTTACTTATCATTGTGAAGATGGAAGTTGGGAGGGATGTAAATACTTGTGACCTTTCCAAGACTTTAAACCCCGAAACGTCCAACCGTCCAAAAAGTGAACAATGTACAAAATCAAACACAGTTTTCTCATGAATCCATCATTGACTTTTTTGCAGTGTGGATTTTTTACTATATATTTTATGGGAAGTTAGCTTCATTCATATGTGATCCGATCAGAAAGGGGATGATTTGTGAAACTTTTATGTCTCATTTCATGTTGTGATTCACCCAAAATTTCAAAGATTTCAGTGTAAAAGTGCTCTTAAAAAGTTAACTCATAAAATTAAGCAACCAAAAAAACTCCAAAAATCACTACACTTAGAGTATTACATTTCAACCAATCACAACAAATATCATGTACAAACTGTCAATGTCTTATTCGTAATCAAATTACAAAAGAATTTTGAATTTTAAGTTTCAAATTCTATACAAAAATATTGGTGACAACATTTATAGATCTAACGGTATGGATTGAATCAAAAATTCATAATGTACAACTTTTATTCATATATCAAGTTCAGAATATCCCTCTTAGTTACATTTTATAAGACATCTTTGAAATTCTCTAGATTGGAGAGGGGTGAGGACGTTTAGGGGTTAATAGGTCTCACAAGGTCTCTAATTTATTATGAACCTTGGAATTTTGAAAGGTTATAGATCTTTTATCCTAAACATGTTGTAGGACATTGTGAAGGCAACTCATTAATGGTTGAAAGGTTTTTTTATGCATTAATGTGTATCGATATGGTAAAAATTGGAGTTTATTTACGATATATAGAATATTTTAATTTGTTGTGTTGCATAGTGATGATGTTAGCCACTTTGTGGGTCATGGTGTTTTCAAGTACATCTTTTACTTTTAGAAGGTTATTTTGGCATTTATAGTCTAAAATGAGTAATTTGATGAAGGTTTAGAAAAATCATTTAACACAATACATGTTGAACACAAGATTTGGATATGGAATTGATGTTCAACATTTCTACCAACCCTTGAATTTTTAACATTTCAAGCCCTATGCTAAGTGAAGTTTGATTGTCTTAATTGTTAACTAAATGGTTTTGGAAAAGCAAAGGGAAATAACCCACAAAAATGGAAAATGATAGAAAATGTGTAATCCATAATTACCAAGTTTTAGCACTTATTAAATACTTTGACAAAAACCAAATGGTAAAAGATAGTCTCGTTGATAAGACATTTTGTATACTCCTCATATTCTCTCCACCATCTTCATTATTTGGAGGTAGTTGTATATTAGTGATTTTCAATGTCAATGAATCATTGGTGAATTGTAGTAATAAAAAAAATAAAAAAAATAAAAATAAATGACTTGTTCTATCACTAATAATCAGTGAATTCCCTTATTCAACGGATTGTTGGTAGGAAGATAGTTGGTATTGAAAAAATGTGGTTGTATCTTCATTTTTGTTAATCCCTAAAGGACCAAGTGTCCTAACTAGGACATTTAGAGAATCGGGTAGGTTCCAGTGCACACATTTTTAATCGAATTTTGAAGGAAATTTAATAGTAGATTCCCCAATGTGCCACAAAAATGGGGATTTTTTTATTTATTTTTTGAATTCCGACACCGTATGTGAAAGTTATGAGGGGAAATGTGTTTTTTCAGGAGAAAGGGCAGCGGGGCAGTAGAGAAATAGTTGAATTTTAGGGGGGGGGGCAACAAGATGGGTGGCGTGTGGAAAATGGGGTGGACTGTGGAGGGCAGAAGACCACCCCATTTTCCAAACTCATTAAAAATAATTAATTAATTAATTTTTTAAAATTTAAAATTAATTTTTTTAAAACAAAAAATTTTATTTTAAACTAAAAGTTCAATTTTATAATTAAAAAATATTATTTTAAAAATTGAAAATAAAAATCATTTTTAAAAATAAAAATAAAAATCGTCCAATGAGAGATTGCCACGTGGCAGTACACCTTGAGAGTTAGTGGGGTCATGAACATTGGAATGGGTTGGCACTTCAATTCCCTTCCTCCACCTTTTATTTCCCCCCTAACCCCCAAAATTCTTAGAAAATGTGCTACATGTCTTCTAAAACTTGGAGATTTTCAAAAAAAAATTCGCCATTCTATAGAGGGTGGAATGTACTTGTGTTTCACCGCTCGGATTCGTATTTTAAATAAAGAAAGTCGAAAATATTGCAATTCCAAAAACATATAGTCTTTTCTGAACTTTTAAACCCCCAACAAGTGCAAGGTGTTCTTCAACATCCTAAACATCTCCAAACGCAACGAAAATTGGTACACAACTAAGTAACATCATATAGAATGTGAAAGTGATGTGCGACAAGTTTCGGTAGTAAAGTTTTTGATGTAGCCATGGTCAAATGCATCTGAAATTTTCGGGCATGTGTTTTTTTGTGGTGTTTTTTTCCATCAAACGCAATTATCTTGCAATCCATGTGGTCAAAATCAACGAAAATTGTTGTGTATGTTTTTCAAGTAGTTTAGGACAAGATCTTACGGTTAGAAGGTAAAAAATAACAAATTTTTGGATTTTTTGCATGGGGGAGTGAAAATGGCAGCATTGGAGTGTTTTTGGAGGAAAAACACTCCAGTCCTTTAGGGGTTAACTTTTTTGCCAGCTTTTTAGGAAGTCAATTCCTTTTCTTGACACCCACTATTATATAATTCCCACCATAAATAGCCTTATAAACCTTAACACTCACTATTATACATTTCCCACCATGAGTAGTTTCGGACTAGTAGTCTTTTAACTTTGACACCCACTATTATACAATTCCCACCATAAATAGTTTCGGAGTAGTAGTCTTGTAACTTTAACCCCTAAAGGACTAAGGCTGAATTTTCAAGTTCGGTCAGCTCAGTGTGGAATGAATATTGATCCTCAATTTTTGAGATTTTTTGTAGCGATTCTTCTCTTTGTATCGAAGATGGGATGGTAATTTGCGTACATAGGTGATGTATAGATCAAAAGATACAATCATGCAAAGGTGAAAAACCTAACTGCAGGCAGCTCTTGAAAATTTTCATACAATGCGCTATGCATCTGAATTTTTTACATAATGAGCTAATACCCCCATATACACAACTGCCAAATTCATTTTACCAAATTTGAGACTAAAATTTGCATTTTAGGCATTTTCAGAGAGTTTCAAACTTGGGGCAGCAAGCCAAAAAATAAAGTGCAACCAACTTTGTAGCTTATAATCTTACTATTGAGGAACCTTGAACGGTTGAAACTTTATAGGTGCTAATAAATTCAAATTGGTTGAACTATCCTACGGTTGAATCTATCAAAAAGATTTTAGATCAAAAAATATTTGACTTTTTATGAGGAGTACTTTTAGGCCGTTTTAGAGTGTTTGGAGAGAAACATAGTCGTGGTCTTTTAGGAGTTAACATTTTGGAGTGTTTGGAGAGAAACATAGTCGTGGTCCTTTAGGGGTTAACACCCACTATTATACGTTTCCCACCATGAGTAGTTTCGGAGTAGTAGTCTTGTAACCTTGACACCCACTATTATACGTTTCCCACCATGAGTAGTTTCGGAGTAGTAGTCTTGTAACCTTGACACCCACTATTATATATCTCTATAACATCTCTTATAATATAGCACCAATGACTTCATTATATATACACAATATTTGGTCAAAAACAAAGACTTTGTTCTTCTCGAGTAAAATATCCATAAAATACAATTTTTGGACACAAAATAGACCATGCTATCAAATACCAAGTTGCCATGCCCTAAAACCCTAAACCCTAAACTGTCAGAGCCAAAGACCTCAAAGTCAAGACCAAACACCAAAATGCATGCCATACATGGCCTCAGATTTTGGATCCTTGGCTTTGGATTTGCGGTCTTTGGCAATAAAGACTTCAAAGTTTGCATGTCAGCATTTAGACCCAGTGTCTAGACTCAAAGAATGAAACTGTCTCCCCTAAATCAAAATTACATTTGAAGATCTCATCTTGGTTGATCGAATGAACATCCATCATTTCGTAATTACAGTAGCTGCATGTTGATTCTCAAACCAATCACAGAAGTGGTTATACCGTAAATGAAAAATTAGGCAACAACAAGCTTTACAGTCTATTCTACTGTAAGAAATTCCAAGAGTTAAGAGCAGGAGGAAGACTCTCCTCTCTTGCTCCTGTTAGGTTGTAACACATGATATCAACAAATATCAATTGACAAATAGATACAGTTTGTTGCAACTCCTGCCGGCTCCCAATGCACGTCCTGCATATACGATTGCTGTTGCGGAGAAGCTATCATCTCTATTTCTCTCCTGCTAACTTTCTCCAGTTTCATCCTTCTGCCAGATAAATGAGCCATTTTGCCAAAAAAAGAAAAAGACCTCAGGCATTGGGGAGCAGTGAAGTCCATGAGTTAAACCAACTCACGGATCTCACATGCAACAAAGCAGACAATTTCCTTAGTATCTGACCCTGTACTCGCAATACAATTTTGTACTCGAAGTACACTGGCTCAAGATGAGCACGACAGCATACAAACCCCTGGACGATAAGCCCAGGCAGGTGGAAGCCTAGCATATTTCTCCATACCAGGTTGGTCGTCATAAGGCCGCTCCATGAGCTTCAGCAACTTTTCAACTTCCGAGTAGTCCCCTACTTCCGCCTGATCGATAGCACTTTGTAACATATAATTACGCAGGACATACTTTGGGTTGACAGAATCCATCCCAACTTTCCTTTCAGCTTCAGGTACACCCTCCGCAACCACCTGCCACCAGGAACGCGAATGAACATATCACACGTTGAAATATCTCCACACAACTAAATAAAAGAGCACGAGCAAAAGAAGCAATCGACCAGAAATACATATGTACGTACCACCTCAACATACTGGTGCAACCAATCAAGCCAAACTTTCCTCCTTTCCTTGCTCAGATCCAGCAAAGCATTTTTCAAAGGTGCGATCAGATCATCGTCTGAGGTAGTTGGAGCTGCCTTCACATTACCCAGTGATCTGAAAAAGTTTGTATAGTCGACTTTGTCGAAGGCCATGTTGCTTAGAAGCTTGCTGAGCAAATCTTTATTGTACGTCTTCAAACCAATTTTGCAACTCATGTGTTGCTGATATAGGGACATAAATTTATCTGCATACCTTCCAAGACCAAATTGGGCCTCATCTGCGGTGATGAGTTCAGCAGTGTATAAAGTGTTGGCCAGCTGCATCACATTCCAGAGACCAATATCCGGTTGATTGGCGAACCCATAACGACGACCAGGTAGATCTGTTGTATTTGGTGTATATTTGGGGTCAAAAGCATCCAAGAATCCAAAAGGGCCGTAGTCAATAGTTAGACCTAATATACTCATATTGTCCGTATTCATAACCCCATGTGTAAACCCAACTGCTTGCCATTTTGCGATCATTACTGCTGTTCGCTCTGCAATCTCGGTGAACCAGGCTGCCATCAAATAAAGACATCGTCAATATGGTGACACCATATCCAAAGAGATCAGCGTTTGCAAATTCAGAGCCGCCTCAATAATCAAGCAGAACAGAGTGAGCAGATCCTGGGAGTATGAGATTAGGAGCAAAGTAAACATTAAAAAAATACCTGTATACTTGTTTTTCGATATGTCAATTTCAGGAGAATTGTTCTTGGCCTTTGGGGATTCAGAAGAGCCCTCTACTCCCTGCCGTTCAAACGGCAGATTTTCAAATTCAGGATAGTGATGATGGATTGTATAGTCAGCCAATTGTTTGACAATTGGTATGTCGGTCTTGTCCCGGGCTGCATGGATCTGGAAAGACCCAAAGCGAATGAACGACGGGGCAACACGGCAAACAACAGCTCCTGGCTCCATTTTTACATTGCCGCTGAATGCACAATGTCAACACGTGAATAAGGTCAATTGATACTTTACAGAATCTCCCTGGCAGATAAGTACTGGAAGAAAGCAAATTCAGCTGTTGCTCAACATCATCCTGCTTGTGCAGCTCTAAGGCTCACAGAACTTGAGAATTCAATCTCAGCCTTACTCATTAGAATTATCCCAAACGCAGGACTCGTGTTGACAAGGGCGTCTGATTGACAAATATAGCATACTGAAACAAGGTCAAACTTACTCATAAAACATGTCACGCAAAACCCCTTCACCAGTAGTCACCAAGCTCAAGGCTCGTGTTGTAGGCACCCCCAAATAAAACATAGCTTCACTGCAAAGAAACTCACGGACACTGCTTCTAAGTACGGCAAGCCCGTCAGCAGTCCGGCTGTATGGTGTTTTACCGGCTCCTTTCAACTGCAATTCCCACCTCTCCCCTTTGGAGTTCAGAATCTCCCCCAGCGTAATTGCACGCCCGTCTCCCAATTGTCCAGCCCACACACCGAATTGATGGCCACCATAGCACTGAGCGTAAGATAGACTGCAACGCATTCAACACAACCATTAGATGACGTGATCGTGGATCGGCATAACCAGGAATTCATTCTACTAATTCTAACATGGATGAAAGCAATTGATTGAAGACGACCTACTCAAAATAAAAGACTTCTTGACAAGGTTTAGAACTGACAAACTAGGTATCAGAGAAATAATTCTCACCCGCCCTTCAATTGAGAAGCCCCAGTGAAAAAGGAAGCAAAGTCTGGTCGTTCAAACCTGAAATGCAGAAAAATCACATTACCACACGGCTTAGATACAGTACATAGCAGGTATCAACAAAGGTGATCAGATGTTAGAATATGAAGAGCCCAAGCATCGCCAAAGTGTCTTCGTTGGTAACAGGAAATGAATAATCTGCATCCTAAGTCCGCCATGCATACCCTTCACAACTCCACTAAACAATTACCAGCAGTGATCTATATTAAATCTAATGCATAAACGCAACAGCCTTGTGATGTGCACATCATTAATGAGAAATGGCTTACTCTTTATAATCAAGGTCCAATAAGTCAGCAACATGCTTTGACCAAGCGACCAACTCCGGATTTTTTACCAGCACTGAAGGATTGACCTTCGAATAGCATGCGTGCAGAACCTGCTCAATCCACCAGAGTCGACTTTAAAGACCAAAAATACTAGCATGCAATTTTGCAACGTTTAATAAAAAGGACATTAGACACAATACCCCAAGAAAAGTGTTAAAAACTGAATTTCTCATTAAAAACAAAAAGATAATAGAACTGGGTTCCTCGACTGACCTCCCACTCGCCATATATTTAAAGCGTAATAGAACCACGTCATTCCCAAGATGAAATGTACCTGGCGAGTTGGACCTCCAACGCGTTCGTCGCCAGGGAGTTCTCGGACAAACGAATGATCCCAATTTAACTCCTCCAGCTTTTTCCTTCCGGAGCTGCCAGGAGCTTCGTCGTCTTTGGATTTGCCCTGCTTACAAATAACGATACATGTTTAAGTTACAGTCTGAATGTCTCGTAAGTATTATTTCCGTAATTCTTGCTCTCATACGTTATGACGACAACAGTTTCTAGGTAACAGCCCCAAAATGTTTCAGCTTCACAGTATCTAGTACGATTCCCTTCAACCTTCTGCGGCAGGTTACAAGATAGAAGACACCGCCGCTTGGGATCCCGGGAGAAAGGGGTGGTAAACTTCTTGTCGACCCTAAACCTAATTCGCTTCCTGAGCAAAATGTTCAATGAAGCAGAGCTCGGCTCTATGGAAGCGGTAAAATTTGAGACAATTGCTTAATCACAACTGCAAGATATCACCAAGCAAGCCACTAGATCCAAAGGACAACACAGCCTTGTAAAATCTCAACTGAGACCACTACCTACTTCAAAAATTCAAAACCTCACCACCTTCTTATGTTGTTATACCATAATTATATTCACAAATCGAGCAATAACCTCGCAACTACACTCTCAAGCACTAATTCGGAAAAGACAACGCCAGCCTCACAGGTCAAAGGTACTATAAACGACTCTCAAACCCGAACTAAAAAAATGCGAGCAGGGAAGATAAATCAAACTCGCTCACTGACTAAAATGTTCACTTATATGGGAGCTTCAAATTTGAAACGATCTCTTAATTGCAAGCCACTAGATCCAAGCGCTTGTACAATCCCAACTGAGACCACTACCTACTTCAAAAACTCAAAACGTCACCACCTTCTTCTGTTGCTATATCATATTCATACACTCACAAAAATCTCACAACTCAAGCACTAATTCGAAAAATAGAATCAACGACGCACAAACCCGACCTAAAAAAAACGCGAAAGATACTTGTATTTTTACCAAAAGAAAATTAAGTTAAGCAAATAAAAAGCTCCACGCACAGGGAGACACTTGTCGAATGCAATATTATGATCAACAAACCTTATTCTCAGCAAGAGCAGCAGCGCCATCCTCCAGCTTCAAATCCTTCAAATTCTCTGCCATGGCAGCAGTCGAGACGGGACGAAGCAAACGTACTCCACCGACCTTATCGTCGCTCCTTCTAAACCTCGCCGCGCTACGAATCTGTCCTACTATGTTGTTGTCCGAGCCTCCGCGGCAACCCCCGAGCACGGCCTCCTGTGCACCATTCTGAACCCTAGAGCGAGCGAAAGGGGTCCATAGGGGCGCGGAACGGGACACGAAGGGGCTTCTTGGAAGTGCGGCAGCGGAAGCAGCGGAGACGGGAATGCGGTGCGAGGCTACTACGCGGAGGGAAGAGGCCATTGATCGCAAATTGAAGCAACTACAGATCGGGCGCGAGGCAGGGCAGCCACCCTGCAGCAGGCAGACCATGAGCAGAGAGACGACCCCCCCGGGTCCGCTTGCCACCTCGGCCGCCACGTCGAATCTCTTTCCGGGTGGAGGAGCCCGCGTGGCGCGTTCTGGGTCGCTAGTTGTCCGCCAGCTGGCCTATCCGTGACAGTTGGTAGAAATTTCAAAGCGGACCTAAGGTATAAATACATAGCATAATAGAGTTAACCAAAAAGAGTGTCTCAAAGTGGAAAGAAACCTTAACCCCTAAACGTATCAACCTTTTGAACAGAACTAGATGCTAGTCTCCAAAATAAATATCAGCATGGCTCAGATGTACAGTACATGAGTTGTACATGAGAGGATCATTGCAAGCATAAAATCTACCCAACAAATTTGACATACTTGTAGTTGGAGGCCTCTTCAATATTATCAACAGCTCCACATCACATGAGAATTATTGTAATTGGTAGAGAATTTAATAGGCTTACAAAGGTGACTTGGATGAAAGTCATCCGAGGTTGTATGAGAAAGTTACAAGGCTTTGAATCTGTTCGTGATCTAGTTTCTGGATGCTGGGACGTTTAGGGGTTAAACTCAGCTTAGAATCGTTTTGAGTTCAATACCGCAGAACTAATCTAAGTATGGTGAGTTGAAGAATATACTAAAGCAAGGCCCCGCGCAACCACAGGGCGTGAAACTCGTGACCTCCTCCAATGCTAGAGGACAATTTCCACGCGCTCCTCCAAACCAAGAGCCTGTACCATGGAAACTATTCGTAAACAATGATTGTCATGAAATATAATTATCGAGAGGAAACTCCTCAACTCCTCTTCAATTCCTCTTCTATTTTCAGTTAACTCAAATAGAACACAAGAAGGGAGCACTCTTTTCTCAAGGAGAATATTCACTTTTTTAAGTGATGTATGAATGCCACTTCTATCCCATAAATTGTGGGACTTCCTTATGATTGCCATGTAAACTTAATTTTTAGATTATGGTTCCATTTGAAGAGGGTGTTTCCTCATGTTGCTCTAGTATGCTATATATTGGAGTACTATAGCAAGGTCGTCATCCATGCGAGCAATTATTTATTTATTTAAAAAAAAAGGTTTGTCTGCTAAAAATAAATTTGGTTGATTTTTGTAAAAAATGTTTAAAATATACCTAATGGCTTAAAATAGACAAATGTAGCTAAAAATAATTTATTCTATTTTAGTTTTTTTCCTCAATTTTTATAAATTTACTTTTTTTTTAATTACTTTTCGGCGACCCTACTATGGTACTATAGTACCTAAAATCCTTCCTCTTTTAAAATCAACCTCTATCAAATTACCTTGACCTTTAAAGGACATACAACATCCCACGGGATTACTTTTGTTTTGGAATAATCTTGTTCATAAATTCTACTCCATTGAATTAAATTGAGTTCTTTAAATGCCAAAACAAACATATTAAAGGCATGTATACTTCTTTATAATAGAATCAAAGTAAATTAAAAGGAGAATTGTGCTTAAAATGGAGTTTATTTGAGATTTTGGGTGTGGGAATCATGAAAGCCATCTTCTTTATTTCCTAAGCTCCCAAGAGACCATTTTTTGATCGTTGCTTGTTTTTAACGAGCTACTCGAAAGAAAAGCAAAAAAAAAAATTTGAAAAAATATAAAAATACTTTAACATACAAGATCAAGTTTACTTTCCAATTCAATTTGAATTATGTCAATCCGAGTTAAACTCCACCTAGGAGAATTCTTCAAAGTGGATCACCTCAACATTGTCTTAGTGTTACAAAATTTTCTATTTGAAGAAAGTAATTCATCATTTCTTTTGTTTTTTTGAAATTTACAATAGATAAACCAATTTTAACTAATCATATTAAATTTCAAACTCTAAAAGTGAAACGGGGAGTGAAAATTATAATTTATACAATTTCTCAAAGGTTAATGCTTTTAAATTCATTAGAAAAATATCTAAAGTTTTTTTGGAAGTTTGACGGTATGGATAATTTGTAGAGACGATGCCCTACAACATTCTCATAGGCAACTTAACTCCTAAAGGACCGCCGGGGGGGGGGGGGGGGGGGGGATTGTTGAACTTAGCTCTTGTTTTCTTGACTAGCTCTTTCTTGTAACAAGCTTAATTCCTCATTGGTGTGGGGTAATTTTGACGATCAGCACCGTTGAAATTAAAGAAGACTTACATAGCTTTTGTAAGAAAAAAGGATCAACAAAATCACATAATATTTGAGAAAATGCCACCGTTGAGAAGATTGATGGAACTCATTTGGGGTATTTTGTACACATGTTGTAATCAGATTGTTCAAAAGTGCTTCAAAAATTCTGAAATTTTTATTGTGCTTAGAAATCACCATTTTAAACATGTGATAAAAAATTCATGTAATTTAGAGGTGTGAGGAGGAAGATATGAGGGTCTGAAGTGACGCCTAGATACCCTCCTTGCAACTCAAAAAAATCACCAAAAATTGCTCACTTCATGAATTTCTCATCCAAAAGCACCTACAGATTCAGCTCTCAAAAAGAGCCATGGTCTCTTTGTTGCTCATCCTACAATTCAAAGCCCAAGAACCCGAATTTCCGCACTTTCTTATTCCAAAAGCCGCATGGAGGCCTTATGGTCCTTTAGGGGTTAATTGGGTGACATCGTTTTTTTGTTATCATCTAGCAAATATTTGTTCATTGTGGTGCCTATTATGAGTACAACCACGTTGTTATTAGGATCTCATGTACATAAATTAATGAAAAGACAAGTGCCAAATTCTATTTGTATTCATTAGCATGATTTCGATGTTGGTTTTCTACAATGTTTGTTGGACTTTTATAGCTAGCCTCGTAGACTTTTGTAATCCATCACTTACCACTTTGCAGTAAATTTGAAGCTTATTTTTTCAAGCACGTGGCACCGTTATTGATACAACCCTTCACGATTTAGGACACCCATGTGTAGCAATCTAGGATTAGCCTATATAAAGTTATAGAAAGGCGGAACCAACTTTTTACTTCGGAGCTTCATATCTTGCTATTTTTTGATTCAACTAGGAAGATGCAACTAGCTACAAACATCTCTATTGTTTGCCAACAAATTGTCATTTCTTGCTACTTCAGATGCCTATTAAATTGAGCGCATCAGATTTGTTTGAAGATTTTAGATATTGTTACCTTAATTGATTATGATATGAACCTAAAAGCCTCTCAAAGGTATTTCAAGTAGTACAAATATTGATACAACACTATTTTAACTCCTATATGCCCAACGCTTTTAGACATAACTTAAATGTACTATGAGATGTGGCTTTTGAAACATTTACCTCAAAAAACCAACCGTAAAGTATGTTGATTAGAAACCATCTATACATATATTTTACCACTTTGATTATCTTCAAAATAAACACAAAAGTGCATCATGCATATATCATGTATCATTTTTTTTTTTTGTAAAAATAAAAATACAAAATAATTTTAACGAATTAGACATAATAATATTTTAAAAATAGGAATAAAAACACAATGAATTAGTTGTCATTTAAGCGAATTAACATGTATTTAGGAGACACATATTTCACTTTAGACTTATACGGAGTGTATTCTACTTTATTCATTTCAATATCACAAATGCATCAATAATTATTGCAATATATGGTAAATTGTTCAAATCTAATACTAGGTGCACAATGTGCTCACATTATTGCATAGTCAATTTAATGCATCGTCAACCCATTGTGAAAGCCCAAAAAATACAATTTGAACTTTAAGTTGACAAGTAAGGAAAACAAAAGGTTGTCCTCGGTTGAGAGGCTACCCCACGAGATGCATGTCCAAATCCATTCACTCCATGCCACTCTACATACGCTTTTCATGTCACTCCACAACCTTGACAAGTACAAGGTTTAGGGTCTTCAATTCTTCATCTTCGTTTTATAGATTTTTGAGTGTGTGAATTTGTATAGATGAGCCTATATAAATCGCAACTTGTCTACATGTTTGTATGGCAATTGTGGGTTTACTCGGTAGTATTGCGACGAGTCTATCAAACGCCGAACAAGGCGTCAAATTGAACGCCAAATGCAAATCATAGTCAGATTGGAGGTTAAACCTTGCTCGGTAAGTTATGCACATATTTAATTGGAAGGACTTGTTATTGTTGTGAATATTGCACACATAGTCATACATGCACTTGTGAATATTCAATTTTGAGACATGAGTAGAGAGTTAGAAAATAAAGTCATGCATGCACTAAATTGTGAGAAGTCCTCACTGATCCAATCTGTCACCATCATGTCGCCGGAGAACCGCCGATCCGTTAGTATTAGGCCATGCAATGTTGTAAGGGTAGTTTCAAATTTCGGAAGTGTTGAATCCCGATTTAGATGTGTTTCCGACATGAAAAAAATGAGTCACAAAATGAAACAACATTCTTTGTCGTGCCTCCATTGCAAAAAAAATCCAAATACGTCAATTAGGTAGATATATTTTCATTGAAAATCCAACTCTGACAAGGAGAATCATCGAAAGCCAACAATGACAAGACCGAAGGCCTGTTAAAAGCATCTAAACGCATGGTAGTTTGCTTCTCTTTTAATTATTTGCAATTTTTTTTTAAAGTTTTTGGGTAGTTAATATACAATGCACATTAATTAAGAGTTTCGATGCAACTACCTTGGAATAACTGTGATTCAATAGGTTGAATCCAATATTGTATTAGTATGTTGCAATTAAAGTGAATATTAGGAAGGTCCGGTTTTTGAATATTTACCAGAAATGTAAAACATCGAAGTATTGCGATTGCAAAAGTTTGGAGTTTTCAGCGTAAGGTATGTGTATGATTTAGGTTGGGACTTATGGATTTTGAGGATACGTGTCTTTTATGATTTTTTTCAGATACTAGGGTGCCTAGTGCAAGGGTTTGGTATTTCATGAAAGGAGTTTAAAATATAAATTAAATTTTAAAAATTCAATAACACATAAAGAAGCATGAATCTGATCAACGTTAGTTGTTGACTCAAACTGAATCACGATTCGAATTAATCAATATGTCATGTTTGGCTTAATAGTGAACAAAATCAACATGGACTACTAATCAAACGATAAAAAAATTGGAGCTAAATCTCACTCAAGCTTGTCTACTGCAATCAGCTCTTTTTCATCTTTGAAGAACTAAGCGACGTCTTTATGAATGATTCTATCTTTGCGAGCATCAAACAACTAATTTTTCTAAATCATCACAAGCTCGTGAAGATTGTCTATGCCAAATTTAGACATTAGAAAAAATGGGACTTCAAAAGGCTTCGATTATAGACCTCGGTGATTGCTGTAGTGGGACAATCATATTGGACTCCGCCGCAACGTCAGCATGCGGGGCCCGATGAAAATATTTTGGGATTTTTTGGATTTTGATTGTGTTTTTTTGTTTTGAAATTGCCATGGTCACACAATTTGTAAACTCTACCATAGTAAGATGTGATTGGATATGATCATAAGCACCATGACTGGAAAAATGAGGATTAGAAAGCCTTCTAAAGCATCATGTAAGAATTAGTTCTTAAACACATTCTATTACAAACAAACAAAATTAGCAACTTCTAAGTTTTTTTTTAAAGTTGTAAAAACCTTTACAAATGCTAGAGTTCCTAGAATTGTGGTGAAATTTTGTATTGGCTTATAGAAAGTTTATTTTTAGTATTTGAAAATGTCGAGAAATTATTACAACTACACCAAAATCACAAAATTGTTCACAATTGCCTAATAATGAAAACAATACGAAAATTAATGGTAGTTTGAAATCTTCTAGGTTTTATTTTGAAATAAATTTAGCATTGTTGACATTCTTAAAGCATTGGTACAACTTGACAAAATGAGAAAGATGAAATAATCAATGATATGACAGTAAAATCAGTTGACAATAAAATTTGTAAATTACAAGGATGATTTTGAAGTGATGAAGATAGTTTTATGAATTATTTAAAAAGTTACTAAAGAATTTATACTATAATAGTGTTGAAACTTACTAAATCTTTATTGAGAGCTACTGTAACAATTTTGAAAATTATTTCGTCTTAATGTTTAGAATTTCATAGAATTGGTAATATATGCTCTTCATTTATCTAGTTGAGAAGATGATGTCTTATTGGATTAGTAGCTAGAGAATTTCACGAAATAATTTGTTTGTAATTGAACCAGAAACTTGAATGAAGATTTGTGAAATCGCAAGACTAGAATTTGTGACACCATAAGATCCAAAGCTATAAACATCCTAAGAACTATAATAAATGTCTATTCTATTTTTAAACAATTTGATTTGAGATTTCAAGAATCTCAAAAATAAAATTTAACTATTATGATCTATGAATTCGATGGGCTTTGGCTTTGAATCTTTGTCAGCGGTGTGATGAATGAGTTTGATGCCAACTCTATGCACCCTTCCAAAACAAGATGCCCGGTTTACGTGGATGCTTCAAAAGTTGATTTCTGCTACAACGGCCCTAGGCAACAGACCTAGGCAACAGACCTCCTTGTTTGCGTTGCTAGCTTTTATGCTTTTTTCTTCATTTCCTAAACACGGGTGCATTCATGAATAAATAAAAACCTATGCAATAGTTACAAATTTTCAAAGTGAAATTTGTTTATATTATTTAAACTGTCTTGCATACTTGTCATAAAATCAAACTCTATAAAACCTAAACTCAATCAATGAAAACTAAATTTAGAAAGTAATTCAAAGCATTTTGTCAAAATTTTGAAAATATATTATATAAAAATGATATAAAATATATTATATTAAATGAAAAAAATGAAAAAACTTTCATTTTGTTGATGGTTGAACGTAGCATCGCATAGCCCTAGTGAATTTTATAAATAATACTGTATATATTTATAATCTATAAATTGATTAATTTTATGTTTAAAACCCAATCTAATAGTCTCAAAAGCCTGACATATAAGATTAAAGTATGTGAGTTCATAAGATTGTGTAATACATCAATATTAGTAAAAAAAATAATTATTTTAATATTTAAAAAATAAATAAACAATATAATTTTTTACCAAATAAATCCACAATTATTAATTTGCAGGTATGATATCATATGATTCAAATCGTATGATAATCAAAAATATTAATACGTATTTTCAAATACGTTTAAGCAATTTGAGTTAACCGAAATTAGAGCCTCAGTTCTAACCTCCCAAATTCATGGGATTCAAAGTCTATGGTGTTATGGTGTGTAACCGAAATCAAAACTGAGCATTAATACTTGGGTTTTCCTTGGTCCTCGGAGCCACAACAATCCAAAAATGGGGTCCATCAATAGGTTCGGCGGTTGCAGGAGCCACATTTAGGATCTTGTCAAGCCGTGGCAACACGTTTTCAGCACAATCCGGTTTACAGAGGTCAACTAGCAGCCGGCTTTCAGGAGATTAAAATTTTCAGTCGGCCTCTCTTTTGGCTGTCTCTACTGAACCACTTTGCAAGTGCCTTTTCGATTGTGACAGCGCTCCTCTAACAACTAAGATACACGTTGAACTAGTTTTGCCGTCTTTTGTGACGGCAAAACTAGTTCAACATGTTATCTATATTGGGATTTCATGGCAATAGTGCCAGTCACATTGGCTATGTTTGACTCCACTTGAACTCAGCTCACCTAACATGAGTTATGTCCTCTTTTCGTTAAACATTATTGTTTGTTTTGGATTATCACTTCTTGAAAAAATGATTTTATGATTTCAAATGTTAGTAAAAGACTTAAAACTTTTAGTGAAATGCTTTCAATTCTCAAATTTTTCTGAATGTTCAAATCCAGAAGATATGATTTTTTTTAATATACAATCCAAATATTGTTCACATAAGCTACATATGTGTTTAGAATTAATTTTGCACCACTAAAACTACTTCTAGCTGTTTAATTTTTTTTTGCTTGAACTGTAAAGTACTAGTGGGACCCGTGCCGTTGAGCACATTGGCATTAGTTTAATGTTAAGAACTTTTATGGACTTCAAATATGTTGATTCAAGAAATAAATAATATATATGAATATTATTTATTTAGAAAAATAAAATATACACTGAAGGCCTCAAACATTGCCTCTATTTTATTTATTTATCTTCTTCTTTTTTAATCTTGAAAGACAAAGGACAAAATTAATTTAAGTGCAAGGAAGAAAAAACAATCAGCCAGGGTCCCAAATGAGGGTTGGCAGACAAGTGAGAGTGGGAGCAAGCTTCCATCTAGCTATTTATTTATCTTTTGTACAATTCACCTTAGAATTCTATTTTTTGATAACATTCTATTGGATCAATCTTCAATAAAATATACATTGAAGGCCTCAAACATTTCCTTTGTTATATAGATATTTATCTTTTGTACAATCCACCTTAGAATTCTATTTTTTGATAACATTCTATTGGATCAATCTTCAACATAGTTATTGACCGTTGAAATGTATCTATATTTTTTAAAAGCACATCATAACCCACTCCCGGTACCGTCCAAGAGCTCAAATGCAATAAAGCACGAGTCCTAAAGACTAACCAGAAGTGGATTGTAGTAACAAATCAATAAATGGATCCCAATTAATCCAGCCCAACCGACCGCACGCCAATTGATACAACAACTCCACAAATGTTTGCAATGTACTGCAAAATAACAATGATCAATGAATTAAGATTTCTTCAAAAACACTATTCTTTCATTCAATTCTATTAATCATCATGTTGTCAAATAGTCATATAATGAATTCTTCCATCATATGCATGTTGAAGTTTTTCAGTCTCTACTTTTCGTCTATGAAATGAGTTTTGTGAATAGATGTGATACATAGAATACATAATTCAAATATTTTGTAGTAGTTTTGAGTAGATCGTTTGTAGACTTCTTTTTGTTTTTTTTTGGTTATTTTCTTACCAATTTATGCAATGTTCTTCATTGATTCTGATGATATAAAATTTGATCCAATTTTTACTATATTAATTTACAATATGATCAATTCAAGTCATCATTTTAAAACCATATAAAATGATTTCAAATAACTTCAAAGTCACTCAACTATCATGCAACTAATTTCAGAATACCTCAAAAATCATTCACTAACTGTTTCAAACCCGCTTTTATCAATCCTCACTAACCTTTTGAAAGTAAAACTCTAAAAGAAATCGTTGTCTTGCTCCAAACAAACTCCAATCCAAACCGTAATCCTCAAGTCAATCTGCACAGATCCCCCAAAACGCCGAGGTTACTCAAAAAACGCCCAATATTGCAATCTGCATCACTGAACTTTCCAAACAATGGCTTTTATATTGTTTTTTTGATTGCTATACATCATTTTAAAGGTCTTGTTCTGTATTAAAAGATCAATTGCATCGACCGTATTAAACTACCATGGAACTAAGTCATGCAACATACTATCATTCAACTAATTTCAAAGTCACTCACTTTGACTCCCGCTTTGACTAACCTTTTGAAAGTAAAACCCTAAAATCGAGATGTATCGTCTTGCTCCAAACAAACTCCACTCCAAAACTGTAATCTTCAAGTCAATTTGCACACGTTCTCCACAACGCCAACCAGTTTTAGTCAAAACAAAATGCAAGGTGACTCAAAAAATGACTATCTGCATCACTGCAAAATCAAGTTGAACCCTAAACCCTAAAACCCTAAATCAAGATCAAGTTGAAGTCATTTTCACACAAACATATGATTTGCAGCATAGGGTCCAATTTTCCTACACTACAGAAAATTTAGGGTCTAAGATATGAGATTACATTTGAGATTGCATTACATTTAATTAGTCTAAATTCCACCTTCTCAATTCCTACACAAGCAATTCTATAAAACAATGAGTAACACAAAGAGTGATCCAAATGCTCAACTGCTATCCTCAACTGCAACAATTTTCAATTCAGCTTGATCTTTTTTCCTCAACAACAAAGAAACAAACTCAAACTGAGACAAATTGAGCTTCATCTTTTTCAACAACAAAGAAACAGGCTCAACAATGCAACTTGATCTTTTTTTCCTCAACCTTTTTTCCTCAACAACAAAGAAACAAACTCATCCTCAACAATTCAACTTGATCTTTTTACTTCAACAGCAAAGAAATCGACTTGATTTTTTTTCCTCAACAGCAAACAAACTTGATTTTTTTTTTCAACTTGATCATTTTTCTTCAACAGCAAACAAACAAACTCATCCTCAACAATTCGACTTAACAACAACAAAGAAACTTGATTTTTTTTCCTCAACAGCAAACAAGCTTGATCTTTTTTTTCAACTTGATCTTTTTTCTTCAACAACAAACAAACAAACTCATCCTCAACAATTCGACTTAACAACAACAAAGAAACTTGATTTTTTTTCCTCAACAGCAAACAAGCTTGATCTTTTTTTTCAACTTGATCTTTTTTCTTCAACAACAAACAAACAAACTCATCCTCAACAATTCGACTTAACAACAACAAAGAAACTTGATTTTCTTTTTCAACTTGATCTTTTTTCTTCAACAGTAAACAAACAAACTCATCCTCAACAATTCGACTTAACAACAACAAAGAAACTTGATTTTTTTTCCGCAACACTTTGCCCTCAGATAAAAGAAACACAACAACGATGCATTGCTCACCTTCCCTACACCAACAAAGTAACAATAAACCTTTCAACCTTTTCTTTCCCCATCACTCCGCCCTAAGAAGATTTGCAGCAAGAAGTCCAACTACACAGTGGACGCTTAGGGTTCAGCCTGAAGTTTGGATCATTGCGGAGGAGAGTCATCAGGGAGAAGAGCACAACAGATACAGAAGCGCCGTGACCAAAGGCGCATCAACGCAGAAAGAAGGAACGCCGTGAAAGAAGGAACGCAGATGAAGGACAACCACTTGTTTTTGAGCTTGGGTTGTCTCCTCGACGGATTCCAGAGCAGAACGGTCAAGTGAGACAAACCGAGCTGTATTGTATTATAGATATTATAGTAAACAATAATAATACGTATGTAAAAATGTATTTAGGTGATTGTATTGTTTTGGATTAGCACTTCAAATGTGTACGATCACTAAGCCAATATGGCATGTTTGGTATGTTTAGAAAGCCCTTTGGAAAAAATATATGCATAAATCAAGTTTTACACTATTATAATTCAATCAACAAAAACATTGAGTTTTAATGAATTTTGTCTATTAACCTTGAACTGCCCAACTAGATGTTTCTTGCTTGATGTACAAAGACACTTCTCGTTTTCTCATTCGTTGTGATCTTTTTGCTCTTTTCGTTGTGAAATTTTTATGGTAGATTTTATGGGACATTAGAAGAGATATGGGACTTCAACGAGACCCCTATGCTTTGAGAAACGATTGATCAACAGTGAACCAAAAATAACAAACAAAAACAAACAAATCGCATCTGATGTGGACAAACCTCGTTCACATCAGACTACAGTTAGAATATTACATTTCAACCCATCAAATCAAATTTCACCCTCAAAATATCGATATCTTATTTGAATTTTAAGATTCAAATCTAATACAAAATATTGGTGGTAGCAATCATAGATCTAATTGTATGGATAGAATCTAAAATTCATAATGTACAGCTTTATTTATACATCTGATTCAAAATATCCGTCTTAAATGCATTTTATAATACATCTTTGTGACTCTCCAAATCTGGAGAGGGTTGAGGGCCTTTGGGAGTTAAATCACATACATTATAAAATTAGCAATCTTTTCAAAAAATTTGTATTGTTCAAAAGCCTTGAAAAAACTTGTGTACTCAAAGAAAATTTTGTACAATCCAACCAATAAAGAATAAAATATTGAATTTTATAAATACCGCGACCATAAAATTTGGCATTTTTATTCTTTTAGAATTTTTAATAAAGAAAATTGAAAATTTTCAATTCTTTTTGAAAAGGTGATTTTAATTTTAATCAATTTAATTTTGATTTTTTAAAATTAATTTTACTATATGATTAATTTTTGTGACTTGAAATTACAAAGGTTATACTTTTTGACTATGACCCCAAAAGTCATTTTGGGTGGTGGCCCGGGAAATGCGGGGGGGGGGGGGGGGGGGGCCTGGATTTTCAGGAAATGAAGAATTTACTAAGGGGGTCCACGTACACTATGACGGGGCGCGTCCACGTAAGCAAGGGAGGGGGGGTTCTGAGGCCACGTAGGGCGCGTCCATGTAGGCCACTGAGGTTCAATCGATGGGACTCGATGGGACTCACTGTCTGTCTTTGTCTCACTCAGAGTTCTGTCTGAGAGTTCTGTCTCTCTTAGTTTGGCAAGTTTGGTGAGTGGGGGCGAGTGATCAGTGATCGGTTTCACCACAGTTTCGATTGAGAGTTTGAGTTCGAGCAAATTTTTTTGGGGGCGAGTGGATCGGATCGGAGTGTCGAAGTGATCGGAGTGTCTGGGTGTAGGGATCGGAGTGAGCGATCGGAGGCGAGAGTGAGTCTCAGAGTGTTCGCAGAGGCGAGAGAGTTTTTTGTGGGTGCGAATCTGAGTTTTGCGTGCGATTGTGGATCGGAGTGAGCGGAGTGAGCGGCGAGTGTGGATGCGAGTGTGGATGCGAGTGTGGATCGGAGTGTGTGTGGATCGGAGTGCGTGAGTGGATCGGAATGGAGAGTTTTGCATGCGAGTGTGGATTGGAGTGAGCGGCGAGTGGCGAGTGTTCTCCCGTGAGTAGATCGGAGTCTCTGAGTGTTCGCAGGGAGTGAGGGCTTGCAGACCGTAAGGAGACCGTAAGCAGGGACCATAAGGAGACCGTCGCATGCAGGGACCGTAAGCGTCGGGAGATCGAAAGCAGGAAGATTGACGCAGGTTCTTCGGCGCAGGTGCGTAATCTCTCTTTTTTTTTTTCTTTTTTTTTCAATGTGTATGGAGATGCTTAGAATGGAATTTGTAAGTTGTCCCCTTCATGCTCTGCTCATTCTTATTAGGGTTTAGTGGAGGAAAACGAGACTGCCTCTGATTAGGGTTTTGTAAACATAGAAAGTTAGTAGGACACTTGTATTTTTGTTCTTTTTGTGTAAATAGGGTTCTCATTACCCTTAATTTTAGTTTTAGTGTGAACTTCTTTAGGACTTTTAATGTCAAAGTAGTTTTAAACGGTTAGGAAGTTAAGCTGGTTAGACCGGTTTGGGAAGTTACTTTGAGCTTGTAGCTTAGTATTAAAAGAGTTATGTTTTCTCTTTCTCTCTCTCATTCTTTTTGAGCTTGGAGCAGTAGCAGATGGGAGATCTGGCTCCAATTTTTAGTACAAGTATACTTTGTTGAAATCTGTGCAAAGACCATCATTTTGGAATAGAAAGCTTAAAGCAATATTTTGATACAGTTTGTGTTTTTGTGAAGTTGTGTAAGTCCCAGTGATTGGGCAAGTGGTTGTACCTCCTGTGAGAGGAGTTGTTTAGTTGTTAAGGCTTAAAGCAATTTTGTTGTTGCAGTGCTTAAAGCAATTTGTTTATGTATGCTTTGCAGTAACTGGGGTCTGCTTAAAGCATAATTAGTGACTGTGTGTGCTTAAAGCTATCCAGTCATTATTTGTTTAAGGAAGCTGCAGTGGATCTAAAGTAGAATTTGTGAATGTATGCATGCTTAAAATAACTGTTTAGGTCATTGGAATTTGTGTATCACAGATTGATCCTGTGTAAGGAATTGATTAAAGCTTTAAGCAATTGATTTAGTAGTTGTAACTGCTTTGAAGCAACTGTTCAGTATGGTTAGAACACATGTTTTCGTAATATTTGATGTGTATAAATGAGTGTGAGCAACAGCAATTGTTGTAGCTTTGAAGCAGCTTTTGTAAACGTGTGTTTTGCTTTTTAAAGCAATTGTTTGAGCTATTAGAACTGGAGTGTGTGCAGTTATAAGTTGAACCTGTGGGATGAATTAATTAAGCTTTGAAGTAATTAGTCATACTGTAACTGCTTAAAGCAATAGTTGATGGTGATCAGAGTGTGAGCCTTTGAACAATAATTGATTTGCATGAGTGAGGGAAAGCAATAGTAATTGCAGTGATTTTATGAACTTCAAAGTTGAGGTAGTTGAGAAAGAGATAATTATTTGATAACCTGTTGAAGTAAGGAAGCTTAAAGCTAATAGTGGTCTGTTAGTGCTATAAGCAATACTCTGTGTTGATGTACTTTTGACATAAGTAAATTGGTCAGGCTTAAAGTAATTGAGTTTTTGTGTATATGGAAAGCAATGTGTGCAGGTGGTTAAGAATATTAAAGACAATAGCTTGGTGTTGTAAAGCCTTGAGCAATAAAAGGAACAACATGCTATAAGCAATACTTGGATACATGAGTGATGAATGAGTGATGCTATAAGCAAATTTGGTGAGGTTATGCCTTGAGCAAATGCAACAGGAAATTGTTACTTTCGTGCCTTGAGCTATATGTTTTGTAATCCCTTCAGGCTAAAAGCTGCCTTTGTTTATAAGCCAACACACTAGGACAAGACAGGGACTGCATATTTGTATTGTTGCATTCATAAGTCACGGACAGAAACTAGAAATAGGTTAAAGAGTGTATCCTATACCTATATCCAAAGGGTTAATTTATCTTTATTTCTCACAATAATCAAACTACAGGGTGATTGCAAGCTACGGTCTACCAAGTGGGGAGTGCAGCTTGTGCAGCTAAAGGCCATGCAGCTCGTGCACTAGCGTAGTAATGTGCACCTCTCAACTTTCAATTAGATCAAAAATTTCACCATCCCAAATAGGGTTTATGCTAATACTTTCACTTTAGCAATTGTTAAGTTAATTTCAAGTCTTTGGGCATTACTCAATAGCCTTTTCTGTTTTTTACCGAGTAGGGGTACTTAGAGCCTTTTTTACATAACATCCTTAGCTAGGTTTTATGAAAAATGTATTTCATATCCCACCTCTGAAATTGAACCATTATTTCATTTCCAAAAAAAATAAAATATGGTACCTTTGTACACACTTGTGGTATGTTGCTATAAATTTTTGAAGTTCAATTTTGACCCCCTTCTAGCATTTCCCATAAAATAGGTGCACTTTTGACAAGCAACACGCTACCAAATCCAAGTAGAAATGCTTAATTTGGATAGAAAGATTGAAAATTTGCAAACTTTATTGTGGTAGACATCTTAACTTTAGAATTCTAGAAACAATGCAATTTGTTTCGTCACAAAATTCCATTCCAATATTTATTGATGATTTTCCAAAGATTGGGTAAGTGCACAAATTTGCATGCCGCGACAAAAAGTTTGGGTGACCGTAGCTTGCAACCACCCTACAATAGAAAATTACCTCATAAGTGACCTTAATTACGTTACAATAGACTATCTGACCTTCCTTAAACCAAAGAACCTCCACTATACATTTCCTTGGGTGGTTTGTCTACCGAGCTTTTTCGACTAACAGGTTTGGTGGAAGGAAACGAGACTGCCTCTGATTAGGGTTTGGTGGAGGGAAACGAGACTGCCTCAAAGTTTTGTTCTGTACTTTCTGAATCATATACCGGTAGTTGTGGTTATGGGTTCTGTTCGAGAGTTGTGGGAGACGAGTTGATGCTTGATAGGTTGTTGCATTTTTCAATACGAGAGATTTGTTAAGGCCATACAGAATTGACGATTATAATTGTTGGAGGCAAAATGAGGACTCTGATTAGTAGAATGGACGTTGTGATGCAATTCATTTGTGTGGACTTCATGCTTCTGTATGAAGTGCAAAGCTTGTGGCAAAAAATTAGTGTCTGCAACAATTCTATGGAGCCTGGAGGATGGGCTTTGAGACAGTAGATGTAGAAGTCATCTAGGTTGGGCCATGCCAGACGCGGGCTTAGAACACTAGCATTCATTTTGGCACCATGATTTAATTGACTCTATTGATTACACACTTGGTGAGTTTATTGCGACAGACAAAGGATTAGTTTGTGGCTGTTTGAGCAATTGTGAGAGGTGATGATTCTCACTATGACCCCAAAAACTTTCTCTTTCATATTTGGGTTTTTTTCACGCATGTATTTGGTATTTGGAAATGTTATCTTTTTCTGATTTTTTTTGAATTTTGGCTTAATTTTTCTATGTGCCATGTGGCACCCCCACGAGGGGATCCATGCGGCACAAAATGAATTAAAAAAATCATTTCTCTCAATTTTTCTCTCAATTTCTCCTCTGGAACAATTCGTGACACTATGAGTATGAGGTATAAAGTCACGGATCATAGTGTCACGGATCTTGGTACTTTGGGGTCATAGTGTCACGGATTGAGTTTTACAATTAATTAATTAGTATCATAGTTGAATGAATTAATTGGGTCCACATGTCAACTCCAGAAGGGGTACATGTGTGAGCTGATGTATCAGAAAAAATTCTCTCCCAATCCCGAGTGCTCTTCTTAAAAGCCAGTATGCCTCCAAACACAAACACAGACTTTATACACAATAAACCATAAGCTTGCAAATTCGACGGAAGAATCGCAATAAGTGTGCATTGCGAATACCAATCCACAAATGTGGAATGCATACCTACAGCAAGCTTTGGGCTTCTTGATGACTCCATCGAAACAAAAGCTCCCACAAACCCTTAATTCCCATCCCGCCTCCAAAATTTGTACATGCTACACTTAATTCTTACAGTATAAGCTGAAAAATCGTCACACCTAAGCTGCAAAAACAATTGAGCGTATATGATGATACACTCAACAACAGTGCAAAATTGAACAAGAAACTAACCCTAATGCTACATTGCCACCTATGGTGCATAGTACAATGTTGCTGCCTCATTTGCTGGCTACTTACCTCAATCGCCTGGTCCGCAACCCTCATGGAAACAGAGAATCAATCCCTTGCTCTCCGACAATTAATCCCATGCAAAGTGTGAGTTTTAGTTGACCTCGAAAAGTAAGCAAGATTCCAACTACACCATGCACGTCAATAAAGTCTCATGCTGCCACTCTACCCTCCCAGCCTGACATAACAATGAAAAAACTCTAAACCCTAATCCCGGCTTTGGCCTCGATTATGAAAATTGAACAAGAAAAATTGACCCTAATACTACATCACCACCATAGGAAGACAAGCTTCAGCGAGATACAGAAGCCGTAGATTGAGCTTGAATTGCTCTAAACCCCCGAACAGGAAGCTCAAACACGTTTTGGAAAATGGAGAGAGAAATCAATTAGAGCCGCGAAATCTAAGAAACAGAATTCGTGATGTGGACCTCAAGGAGACGGGAAGTGATCGTGTTCTCCAATGGTGTGGTGCGGTCCCGTACGGCTAACACTGTTCTGGTTTGTTCGGGTGTGCACATAGAAGGACGTCCTCAAGCGGAACATGACGTACCGAAAGACGCATCATCGAAACGAGAGAGACGATGTTCCCAAATCTGTTCCCCTGTTGTTCCCATCTCATTTCCTGCTCAAATGCCACGTACCTCCTTTTCATCTCTCATTCATGGACAACAACTAATTAATTAATGCCCTACTTGACAAAATGAATTCAGCTCACATGGACCCCCTCAGTTCTTTTGTTCTTTTGTTCTTTCATAGTCTCCAGGCCCCCCCGCATTTCCCGGGCCACCATCCAAAATGACTTTTGGGGTCATAGGTGACTATGTCCTTAAAATTAAATATTTTTTTGAAATTATGAGGTTAAATTTATGAACAAGTTTTGCTAATAAGGTATACGAAGTATTGAACAAATATTTGTTTTTTATTTTATTATAGTCACGTATATGTTTTTGTTAATTTATTTTTATAAAATGATCTTCAAGTGAATATGTTGTAATCACTTTAGAATAAAAAATTATTTTCAAAAATTAATAAAAATGTGTCATTTTTTTGAATATTTTTGCATTGTAAAATTATAAAATGTGACATGGTTTACAAAACAAGACTAGATGCATTGGTGTAATTTGAAAACTTGTCAAACATATATGTCTATGTGGCATAAGCTTGTGTTATGTTGAAAAGGTATAAATATGAAAAGGCACAAGTTTTGCGCTAATATTTTGCAAGGAATTGTCGTGTCCACACCCATTGATTGATGGATGATATAAAAATCTTTTCTGACAATCAAACCTTGTGACTGAAGAAGGGAGCTCTAGATTTATTTCCCCTTCCTACCTTTTTCCCTTCTACCTTTCCCATTCCCATTTTCTTGTCTAGTCCCTCTTTTTGCATCAATAAAATTAAATATCCCCCTTTGTTCCCTCTCCCTTATACCTTATTGCGTCTCCTTTAGTTTTAAATTAAAATTATAATTGATGCAATTGTGTACATGTTAGAAAGTGACTGGTTATGTACCATATTAATGGACATTATATAAATAATTTTTTTTATGAATTATGAAAATATGTCAAATGAGCCAAATGACTACAATGGTTGACCATTTAACCCTTAAAGGACAAAGGGTTTGTCATAAACTAAAAGTGTCACAAAACGTGTCTTGCATGATTGTTTTGAAGTTTTATAGAACGTGAAAGTTGTGATGCACAACCTATACATCCTATCTATACAAGAGAATACCACTTAAATATTTAAGAATTTTTATACACCATTTTTTATAAACTTTAAATATTCATTAAGAATACAAATTAATTTTATTTTTTTGGAATTTAATTATGATTGGCTAAAAGTATAATATTCAGAACATGGTTATAAGTTGCCAATATTTAACTAAAGATCTTTTTATTTTGTAGAAACACCAATTTAAATAATTGTAGGCAAGAACTAGATGAAAGAAACCCTTCAACCTTTAGTAAGTGACCGAACGACCATTTTATAGTCGATGCCCTTTTTTTACGGGCTACCTAGGATGAAAGAATATTTTTATAAAAAATAAAGAATATTTGTAAATAGGAAATCAAGTCTGCTTTTCAATCCAATTTGAATCACGTCAATCCTAGTTAAACTCCACCAAGGAGAATTTTTCAAAGACAAAGACCTCAATATTGTTCTAGTGTTATAAAAATTACTATTTCGGGAAACTAATGATGATATCTCCTTTGAAAAAAATTCTTTTTTGAATTGCATAATAAGGTAAAGGGCTCTAAACCCGCACTCTACTAAGGACGAATATTTTGAAATTTTGGATGTACCCATGGTGAAGAGCACCACTTTAGAACCCATGTCATTTCAACTTCAGAAATTCATAACTAATTTTAGGAACATCCAAATTTTTTGATTCAAAGTATGTTGGTCTTTGCTTGGATTTGTCTTCCAGTGAAAAATTATGCTCAGTTCTCCCTATGTCCTCATAAATTCACAGCCCTTAAAGTGGCGGGTTTAGAGCCTCCTACCTTGGAATGTCTAGTTTTGATCAATTATATCCAATTTCAAACTCTAAAAATAAAATTTCAAATTTTGGTGAATATTGAATGGTAATGCTTTTGAATTCATTAAACAAGTATCTAAAACATTTTTTGAAAGCTTAACCATACAAATGATTACTGAACATCATGCTTCTTGTTTATCATTTGGACCAAACTTCATCAAAGTTGCAAAAGTAACATTTTATAACACATCTAGGTTTTGACCTTACCCCTCTGTCATTTAAGGGTTAAATAAGATGAAGTCTAATGAATTTTTAAGAAACTTATTAAACTTATGATTTTAGCTAGTTATAATGAAATTTAAGAAATATTTATTAATTTTGTATTTTTATGAATTTTGGAAGTTTATAGCTTATAAATCATATATTCAAATATTTATGATGAATTTGTGAAATCCATTTTGATAGAATTTAATTAAACTTCATAATCTAAAATTAGTCTTTGTACCTTTTTGCAAAATTGATGCATTATTGATGCAAATTGATGTAAAGTTGATACAAATTTAACAATTTTATAGACTTCTTCAGACCCTTTCACCACCAACTCCAACTTTCTTTATTGTTTATAAAATAAAATAAAAATATTTTTCACTCATCCAAATACATATTCGTATACCCAACTTCATTCAGAAGAAGTTAGGCTTTCTGGACACTTTTAGCATGTTTTACAACCTTTTCTACTTTTAGTGAGATCCATTTTGGTCAGTTGTCCTTTAGGGGTATCATGATTTAATGTAATGGAGAAATGTATTAAAGCGTTTTATAACTTGTGGAAATGATATAAAATTGTATTATGTTAAAAATGTATGAATATAAAAAGGCATATGAAAAGGTATATGGAAAGGCATAATGCAAAGGCATATTGCAAAGGCATATAAAAAGAGGCATATGAAAAGGATATAAAAAAGATATGATAAGGCATATAAAAAGACGCATATGAAAAGGATATAAAAAAGATATGAAAAGGCATATAAAAAGACGCATATGAAAAGGATATAAAAAAGATATGAAAAGGCATATGAAAAGGATATGAAAAGGCATATGAAAAGGATATGAAAAGGTATATGAAAAGGCATATGGAAAGGATATGAAAAGGTATATTAAAAGGCACGGGTTTTGAACAATATTGTCGTGTCCACTTATTAATTGATGAATGATATAAATATCTTTTATGACGATTATAATCATGTGGTAGGGGAAGGGAGCTCTAAATTTATTTCTCCCTTCCCTTTTCCACCAATTTTCCTTCTTCTTTCCCATCTTTCCGTGCCTTGTTCATCCCCTCATTCTCCATCAAAATAAATAAATAAATTTGAATCCCGTGGTCGGAGAAGGGAGTTTTAAACTTATTTAGATGTTTTTGATTTTTCACTTATCAATGTATTTCACATAAAAGGTACCCTTTCACTTATATATATATATAAAATTCAAAAAATTTGATAACTTGTGAAAGGGTGCTAATGAATTATACTATATATAGTTCACAATTAATTTCATATGGAATTGGCCAATCCACCCACCCTACCATGTATTATGATAATGACATAGGATTCTTCTACCCCAACATTCTAGATAAATCTATACAATGAATTATAAATAATTAAATACTCCCCGTTGCACAATCTCCATGTGCATTGTTACTAAATCCATTATAAAAAATAAAGAATGATAATAAAAGCATTAAATATAAAAATATATGTATAAAAGCACACACACAGATATACACAAAAGTTTCATAATTTATGAAAAGATGTAAAATGTTCCAAATGACCACAATGTTTCACTAATAAAAAGGCACTGTAATCTTGATGTTTTTAAGAGGAATTGGTTTTTTTGGACAACACTTCAGATAAATCCAAAGAACACTTTGGATAAATCTAAAGAACATGTTAACCTTGTTTAATATATAATACAAGCTGTGCACACACATGGAAGGACGGTTTTACAACAGTGCCATACCAACCTTGTGATTACTTAGTTCCATAAATGAATGAATGAAACAAGGTTCAAGGGATGAAAGGGACCACTAACTTTTTTGCAAACTTGCTACACTTCAAATACAATGGCTCATTTTAACGAAGGATTTGAAAGGAAAAATAACCAAATTATATTTAAGAGAAATTTAGGTGAGTAGCCAAATTTTACCTAGATATTACCCAGGTATCATCATGGTAGCACCAAGTATCACCACAGTATGGAGAAAAAAAAGGCTGGCACATGGGAAAATTGAAAGAAAATCACTGGAAGTCACTGGACATGCAAGTCCTCAGTTGAAAGCATTTATTATGGAGGTTGATTAGATTTGGATGGCTCTTTTGGCATTCCATATGCCAGCTTATGTTTGGTGAACGGTGCAAAGGGAACATTCGGGAACCCGAGGGAACAAGTTCAAGGGAACACCCCGAGCTTTCTCCTTTACCCTAGTTTAGGAGCTTTACCTGGCTGTGGTGATCATCTTCGTCGTCGTGCTTGTTGTTGTCTGTTGTTTTTGTTGCTATTGAACGATCTAAGCACCCGCCTCGTCTCGTCGCAATTGGAGCTTCTGGCTCGCCTCTTTCGCATCCGGTCTTTTTCCAAAAAAATTCCAGTCCAAGTGATCCAGTACCGCATTTCTTGTTGCGGTTTCAAGCTCATTGCATTGCCGTTGGAGTCTCAACCTCGGGCGCACAACCTCGAATAATTGGTAAGCTCGCGCTCTCTCCGATTTAGTGCTCATTTCCATGTTTCGTTTTCTGCGGTGAAGTGCAATTCTTGAAAAAAAAGCACGGGGTCTTGCTTTTTGTAACGATTGCTTTTCGGGAAAATCGGGAAAGCGAGTGGAGAGCAATGAGGGAGCGAGGTTTTTTTTTTAGTGGATCGTTTTGTTTGGTAGGGCGCGTAATTTCGATCTCGAGGAATCATGTTGTTTTATTTTTCCGGGGTTTCTTTGCGTGGGGTTAGGGTTTCGTGTGTTTGCCATGGGATTGTTTTCAAGGTGGTGAGAATGTAGTGTTCCAAGAATTATAAGTTTTCATGACGTACCAAGAATTGTATTGTCGGTTGAGCGTTTCAGTTCTGCTTTTAGGGTCATGGGCTCTGATGTACGACAAGGCGCTATTTTCGTGATTTGTTGAAGCAGGAATCTGGTTTTTCCTATTTAGTTATGTCTTTCCGTCTTTTGTTCCCGATCTTACCGTGTGTTCCTATTCTCAAGTTACGGTATTTATTTTAGCTAATTTATAGATAACGTTGGCTGTATGCTAATTGAGTGGTCGATTATGGGGGAGGCAGTTATTTATTTACTCCCTCTGTTCCGAAATAAAAAGCACCTTTGAGAATTGGAAGCATTGGAAGCAGTGTTCCCACGAGCTTTTTATTTCGGAACAGAGGGAGTATTTATTTATTTTCCTTCCCTGGTTGGATTTGGTGTTTGCTGTTGGAGGCTACATGGAATTAATATGTACAATGCCTTTTCAAGTTCCTCTTTGTACCGATTGTGATCTCCATGAGATTTTTCTTGGTGTATTGTATTGTATTGCCTGCGTATAAGTTCAATTACCTCTGATATCCGTGGACGCCTTAGTTAGACCGAATAATCTGATTTCGATAATGTCTCTGGCTTTCAGAAGTCCTTGCACTTTCTGGATGGTCGTTTGTTATGTCCTGAACTTTCACCTGATGTCGACGTATGAAATGGGAAGGAATGTTGCAGAAAAACGAGATGTTATAGTTTTATTTGACCTTTTTTTTTCCTTTGAAAGGTGTTGACTCTTCATTGCATGGTTTTGGGGCCAGTAATATGTGTAGAAATGGCTGTATGAAGATGATGATGGATTGTGTGACATTTGCAATATATTTGCACCCTACTTATTCGTTACGCAGTGTGGTTTTTGTGTGTTTCTTTTGGGGCATCCTCTTTGATTACATTCTCAAGGCTATTTCTACTCGTTACATTCACTATTCTACTCAAGGCTATTCTACTACTCTTAGTTCTATGAGGGCCTATGTCGGCTAGAGCTTATTCCTTGTCTAGAGCCTTCCTCCTGCTTATTGCACAAAGCACCATGTTTACATCTCACCTCTCATCGCGCATGGCCCTCTCAGTTATTTCTGCAAATTTCTCACACTCCACCTCGTGGTGGCCTTTCCGATGTCCTCTCTTGCCTCAATTCCTCTCTGCCTCAATTCCTCTATCTCAATTCCTCTCCCTCAGCTACACTTCCAGCTCCTATCTAGGTGAATATTTGCGGTTCTCGGAAGACTTGAGAGGCAGGCGAGCATGTCAGACGCAAGTGCATCGCCAGAGGAGGTACACGATGAAGAGCAGGTGGACATCGATGGGGCTGTAGATCTCGACGAGGAGGTTGACGATGCCAGTGCTGACCACGAAGACGAAGAAGAGGATGAAGAGGAGAAAGGTCAGGGTTTAGACCTGGACGTAGACTTGGAAGCTCACGAAGGGGACGACGGTCAGGATATCGACCAGGATATTGACGTTTTAAATGGAGATCATGATCATCAGACTACAGAGGCTGAGTTTGCCCCTGAGGAGACGGACGCCCCCGTGGAGGAGGGCGATGATGCCATAGTGGAAGACAAGGAGGAAAGAGATGGTGAGAAGAGTGGAGAGCTTCTGAAACGGCCTCCTCATGGCTCAGAAATATTTGTTGGGGGTATTACTCGAGACACCACAGAGATAGATCTGCGAACACTCTGCTCCAGCTGTGGTGACATTTATGAGGTACGCAGTATTTGGTAGGAAGGCAATCGAGTATAAGGATCACTGTTGTTTATGGTTTCTGAGTTATTACTGGTACTGTGCAATAACATTTGTCACTGATGGGTGTAATGCTGTCCAGGTTCGTCTCTTGAAGGACAAAGATACTGGTCAAAACAAGGGTTATGCTTTTGTCACCTTCATGAGCGAGCAGAATGCAGAAAAAGCTATCGAAACATTGAATGATTCAGAAGTGAAGGTAACCCTTGCGTTATATTTCTTTGATGCGATTAAGTATATCCTCACGAATCTTGTTTTGGATTCCTCAGCTTGTTCTGGTCTCCGTGATAATATTGTAATGTTACCGAATATTTGCTGAACCTGAGCAAGACTGACCATATTGAATTTCACTGTGGTTCAGGGACGGAAGCTAAGATTCTCTCAATCCCAATCAAAGCATAGGCTCTTCGTTGGGAATATTCCCAAAGCTTGGGAAAAGGAAGAACTTGAGAAAGTTTTGGGTGAGCAAGGACCTGGCATACAAAGTGTTGAACTCCTCAAGGTATGATGTTGTTTTAATGGCAGTGGCTGTAATACCCAACATTTTACATATTACATTTTACATATTACATTTTACATTTAACAGTGGCTGTGATAGCATCTTACAGCAACATAGGGGTTGTGCAGATACTGTGGCATGTATTGGTATCTGAATTTTCTGGTTTTGAACATGTCATTGCTCTCAATCCTATGGCCTGCAGGATCCAAAGACGCCAGGAAGAAACCGTGGATTTGCTTTTGTAGAGTACTACAATCATGCCTGTGCTGAACACGCCAGACGTGAGATGTCCAAACCAAGTTTCCGGCTAGGCAGTAATGCTCCTACTATAAGCTGGGCTGATCCACGCAGCGGGCCTGATGCCAGTGCAATGTCCCAGGTACCTTTTTGCAACTGTAATTGATTCGCTTGACATACCATGGATCGTTATTGCTGCTGTGAAGCTTGTCTTCATTCACAGCTGCAGAACCAGAGTTTCATGAAGAAATTTTACTTGTTAAAATCTGGTAACTTGAGATATGTCTGTCCAATTTTTTGTGAGGCAACAACTGACAAATTAATTGTTTTTCCCCTGATTTTTAGTGTTTCAAGATCTTTGTAGAATCAGCATGGCTAGCTTCTTTCTTCTTCCTGAATGCGGGTGCCTGGGTTTGTAGGGGCTCCTGGAGCTTTTCTTTGTGAAGTCGGTAAGGTGGAATGTTTCTGTGTTTCTAGTTTAGAGACGCTGAAGTTGCAAGTTGGTTGTTTTCCAGGTTAAAGTGGTGTACGTGCGAAATTTGCCAGACAGTGTGACTGAGGAGCAGTTGCAGACGCTATTTGAGCGCCATGGTGATGTCACTAAGGTGGTCTTACCAGCAACCAAACCTGGGCAGGCAAAACGCGACTTTGGGTTTGTTCATTTTTCTGATCGAGCACAGGCTCTGAAGGCTATTGAGAAAACAGAAGTCTATGAGCTAGAAGGTATTCATCCGCACCCCTAGTTCTCCCGCTCACTGGTAATTAATTGGGAACGTTCAGAAGCAGTTGTGCATTTGCTTGCTTCTCTTTGGATATCGCTTAAACAAATACACGCGAGTAGTTTTGGCGATTGTTTTGGTCTGTATTTCATTTCTTGGGAACTTCATGGACTACGTTGACTGTTTTTAAACCAGGCCGCACACTTGAGACATCTCTGGCAAAACCCCCAGCTGAGAAGAGGCCTCTAGGTATGGAGCCTGCCTATCCTCAACAGCGAGCTGGTCTGCTACCGCAGTATCAGAATAGAGGTGGCTATGGCTATGGAGGTGATGTATACAACAATGTTGGTGGCGGTTACGGGCAAGCCAGGGGTTATAATCAGGTTTGTGCATGATGACAATGACTAAGCTCTTCAAAACCAATAGGGGTTTTAAAACTATCAAAACTTATTTAACCCCTAAGTGACCGGTCGACCATTTTCTGGTCGCAGCCCAAACAGCAGTGGCTGCCCATGGTCAGGAAATAACATTTTTCAAGTGTTTGTCGAAATTGGGGGTAGAGATCATGTTCTAGTGTTGTTTGATGCATTCCATTTGCAATATTGAGGTTCACTAAGGAATTTTTCAAAGACAAAGACCTTGATATTGTCCTGGTGTTATAAAACTTACTATTTCGGGGAAGTGATGATGTTCTCTCCTTTGAAAATTTTGCCATCGACCATTTTAGAATAGAATTTCTAGTTTTAACCAATCATACCAAATTTCAAATTCTAAAAATAAAATTTGTAATTTTAGTGAATATTCAACGATAAATGCTTCTAAACTCATTAAAGGAGTATCTAAAACATTTTTTGAAAGTTTGACCGTATGAATAATTACTAAACGTCATGCTTCTCATTTTATCTTTTGGACCAAACTTCATCAAAGTTGCAGAACTAACATTTTATAACACATCTAGGTTTTCCCTACCCCCTTTGTCATTCAGGGGTTAAATGCATTCGTTTCAGTATGAAACTTTCGGAGCTTCACTCTTCGCTCTTTTAGATTTTGACACTTTTTTATGCCTAAGAGATAGTTTATCTGTGTGTCTTTCTACCGGAATGGTACATGTGATCTGAAGTTGTCTGGATGCATGACGCAGCCGGTAATTTATGGGCGTGGCCCAGCGCCCGCAGGGATGACTATGGTACCTATGATGCTGCCGGATGGTCGCGTAGGCTATGTTTTGTAAGTTTTCTGTCACTCTCTTGTTGGCTTGTTGGAAACAATATTGAATGTGCACTTGGAGGTCCTCTTCTCTTGGGGACTGTCGAAAGGTTATTCTGAGCATGTCCCATGTTGCAGGCAACAACCTGGCGGAGGACTACAAGGAGGACCGGCTCCCTATCGTGGTGGTAGGGGTGGTCATGGTTTACTGCCTTACAGACAGGGTGGCAGCAGTGGTGGCGGTGGTGGTGGTGCCTCAGGAGGAGCCGGAAGAGACCGCCGCTATCGTCCTTATTGATATGTGCTCAACCTTATCAATCTCTTAGTTATCCAGCCTTCATGTATGATGGTTTTCACTTGGAACTAACAACACTGAGTGCAACGAACTGCATTGCTTTGAGGCCAAGTTGCTCAAAATTTTGTGATTGCCTAGAAGATCAGTCAAAAGATTGTTCACCCATAGTAGAGCAGGAGTTAAGTTGTGCATGTGTAGGAGTAGAGGATGAGCACTGAGCTACAGACAATGCGGCATGTCGATCAGTTATATGGACTTTTGTACGTGGTCAAATTCAGTCATAGCTCTGTTGATTCTTCAGGTTTCCCTTAACCCTAGAAAACCCTCTGATATACCTCGGCATCTTCTTGGGCTTTACATACTTTTCACAAGTTAATCTGTGATCTCAGTGAGGATATTCTTTTTTTAGGTCGATCTACAGAACTGACATTTATGTTAATTTAATAACAGGTACTTTGAAGTGTGCAATATTTATCATATGTGGTTTACATAGATTTGCTTTTCAACCCACCTTCAAGATTCTGCTTATGATCCTGGTTTTTGTGACACTTGTGGTCTTTGTAACATGGCAATTTTGTGTTTGGTTGCCTTGGTTATCTTGACTGACTGAAAAACTTGGGGATGTGTCCTGTTTTATCTCTTTTGATGCCCTATCTTTTCCATTCGTGAGGTTTACACATTGCACGTGGATGTTTGTGGGTATCTGTAAATGTGGGGAAGGTATCCAGGACACAGCTGATCAAGCTAGAGGGATCTTTGAAAAAAAGATAATTTTTGCAATATATATGACTTCAATTTTCAAACTTCACATTTTTAGCATTGAAAAAAATGCATTGAATAGTGAAAACAAGAAACAGTTGTTGGTGAAAATATCAGAATTTTTTTGTAAATTGCAATTTTTTTAACAATGTAATTAACCCTTTAAAGTCTGGATTCAACACTGATTTCGAAGATGTGTTATAAAATGTTTGATGAATAACAAAAATGGAGTTGATGTACAAAGTTAAGTTGTAAATGTCAATGTGAAGAGCACATTTGTACGGTTGGATTTATCATATTGTTCATTAATAAATTGTAATTAAATTTTCAAGCATTTCTTTTGAAATTCAATTAAAAATTCCAAATTAACAAAAACAAATTAAAAATTGTTGTAATGAATTTGGAATAACATGCACTATGAGATGGTATGATTTTCATTATTTGATTCTACTTATTTTGAAAAATCATGTTTAAGGTCTCACAATATGTTATTTTGAAGATCCATACTGTACAAATGATAGTCAACTAGCACAAGAATCAAGAAAAAATTTGGATGGATGTAAAATTGTACAAGATGTAGTCTAGAGAAAGGTTATGGATACAATCTATTCATCGTTCATTATATGGACGCATGCGCATCAATGGGTTAAGATCATATTGGGCACTTGTTCTTTTTCGATATTTAACAAAGACTAACTCCTAAAATTCTTTGCTAGTTTTTGTCAAGACATGTGATAAAAAGACAGTTTGCAAAAATTAATAGTTATTCTTTTATTAAGTGTGAAATTCAAAGAGTAATCATAGGATTTTGAAGTTGTATTGATGCAAGATAGAAAAGTGTGCAGGATTCAAATGCCCCAATCTTTGTGTAAGAGCATGGCCCCCGTTGCACAAGACTGCTGGCCTCAAGTATTTTTAGAGGGCCCGTCCAAATTTATCCTCCCCACCGCCTTCTTAGCAAGGGTCCTCTCTGTCGCGGCCTCTGTACAATTTGGCTTTGGCTCGCCATCCTGTGGAGTCCTTTTTTCCACTTGTGAGTTTGAATTCCGGGCTATTCATGGAAGACAATCATCAGCATTAATTACAATTTGGAGCATGATCTCCCTCCTTGCCTGCTCAATGGCTTGTGATTGTTGCTCTGACATGATTGCTTTGTAACAAGAGCTTTGACTTTCCAAAGCGGATAATTCTTGGTCTTGGCCACCCACGTGGTGAGCTAACATTGGTCGTGTGGCAGGCCTACAGTTTGAAAACACTCCGTAGCTCGTGGGTTGGAGGCTGCTGACTCAAGCACGGTGGGGAAAAATAAATTTGGAGGCCGAATTTGCTTTGGGAGGCCACGCATACTGTTTTTTTGATGCCATTTTGGGAGGGCATGGGTGGCCATGCTCTAAGATACAAATGTGTGTGCAATATACAAATGCCTCAATCTTGCACACCATTTGTTGCCCCAATCTTGCACACCATTTGTATCTTGCACAAAGGTTGAAAGATTAAAAAAATTGTAAGTGTAAATTAGGATTTAGAGAGGAAATGGACTGTTGTCCCAATATCACTACATAAGTAGTCAAATGTCTGTCATCATTATCATTGAATCCACCAAAAATCAATGACTATTAAATTGAAAAATTGTCTTTAAAACTAATATAAAGAATTGAAACATGTTTGAAGGAAAAAAAAAAAAAGTCAAAAATGAGGCAATTTTCAATCTTATTTCTTCACATTATGCAATTTTTGGATACAATATGATGATTTTTGGAACAAAGTTGTTTACAATTTATTCCAAGTTAGTCTTTGAGATTGAGTTGCTTAATGTATTGTTCAAGTTGTTTTACAGTTTGGTCTGTAGAACCCAACCGTTTTTTTAAGATGTGTAATGCACGATTATAGAATTTTGCTGCTTGTGACCTATCCTTAAGTGCAACATGTACATCACCCAAATACTTTAAGGTCTGCAAAATTATACAATATTACATTGGATGTTAATTGTTTTTAAATTTATAAATATATTCAAACATGAATATTGTTTTTGATATGATAAGATGGACATAACATTAGACTTTGTACCCCTACTAAAGTTTTCAAGATTTTCTCCGATTCTCTTAGATACTCTTGGATGCTCTTTGTTTTCACATCTTAAGTTAGTCTTACTTGCTTGACTCCTACTAAATTCCCTCATATACTGTAATGGCAAGTGTCATCTTTTACTCCATGTTCCAAGGAAATTTATTGTATCAATAAAAAACCAACCAAGCAATAAGTGGTGTAGTACCCTACTACTTAAGAATGTTATGGAAGATGATGCTTGCAAACATGGTTTTAAAAATAAATGTGAATTTACCTCTGCAATAATGACACTGCTTCCGCCATACTCTTTTCGTTGAAGTGCCATTAATTCTTCAAACATTGTCTTCGCATTTTCAACTTCATTCCCGTCATAAAATGTAATTGCTTGTTGTTTTTTTATCAACAACAAAAGTGGCTCTTGAACATTTTTTTCACCATCCTTCTTGTCTCCATTAAGGTATCCAATTGCATTTTTGCACGCATCCATTGAATAGGAATATTTCTGTAATTCAAGCATAGTATTACAAATAATTCAAATTATCATATCATATTGAAATATTGAACATATTTGCTTTTGTAATTGGCTATGATATTGAGCATGGTAAAACTAACCTTAATCTTGTGATAAGTTATACCCAGTTCATAGTACATTTGTGCTAACTTTGCTTTGTTGGGTCGAGACGCATATTCAAGACATGCAATAGCCTTTTCGTATATTGTTGCAGCTTCCTCATCATTGCCTTGTTTACTCCGACACTATTTTATAAAACATAGATATTGATTCAAAATTTTAATTAAACACAAGACATACGAAAAAAAAATTACACTAAAGAAAATTATTCCCTCAAAATCCATCTATTTTATTATTATTATTTTCAATTCAATGATTATTTTTAGAAATTGCTTTATTTTCTTGGTACATTGAATTCTTAGAATGATATTTGAACATAATTTTTCATCATTTAAGTACATATTTATTATTTTTTAATTGTACAAAAGCTTTTTAAAGTCAAAACATGTTTTGAAGTAAAAACAAAAAGTAGAAAAAAAAAAATTCTACCTTTGCTGCTTTACCAAACATGTTTCCCATTCTTGCATCCTTTGTACCACCGCTTGAAAACGCTGAGGTTCTTCTACCACTACCAGCTATCTTTTCATATGCCTGCAACATAAATAAACTATAACAACACTAAATTAAATGCTAAAACCACTCAATTTTTTTACATTTGCTATACAACAACACTAAATTAGGTGCTAAGATCACTCAATTTTTTATATTTGCAACATGCTATGCCAAAGTTTGAAATATGCATATAGAGTTTTTGCTAACTTACTATTGCATATTCATCCATAGCTTTTTGGTAATCATCACGTTCCTTCTCATGTTTTTTATCATTCACATCAACTGAAGTATCTTTTGATTTTGATTGTGTTTCTTTATACAAAGATCGACTATCTCCAAGATTTACGTAGAAATCTCCAAATCCCTCATGAATGGGAAAGTTTGAGTCATGCTGTCACACAACAAACTCATGCAAGTCATCCACCAAATCAACATTTATACTCTTCATAACTACCATCCTTGAATAAAATTCCACATACCTTATACATCATCTAAAATACAACGAATCTAGAATTACTATTATTTACATCAATACAATCAAATTGTAAATCTAATTGTAGAAGGTTGTTATATATTTTCAATCTTTTTTTAATTATATATATATAAATATAAATATAAATATAAATATATAAATATATATATGCAATTCTAAGATACAATATACCTAAGCTATGTAGTTGTTTTCAAATTTAATCATCAAAGACATTTATTTATAATTTTATAATAATATTTCATAGACATATTTATATAGAATATAACATCTTTCATTGCAACAACTAACTTGCTAAGAAAAAACAATGTAGGCAAGTCACATGTCAATCCGACTATTGTTTAATTTAAAGAACTAAACATAACATATACTAATTAGCACATACCTATTTTCAAAGTAATATCCAAAACTTGAAATTAACTTATGTGGTAAGAAGGTGTACATCAGGACCATGAAGTTCATGATTGACCACAAGTGCCCTTTGCAAGTAATTCGCACATTTGGGATCAGTGCCTGTTCATATAGTGTCTTGTAAGCTACAACTTTATGTCTTTATGAATACCATCATAAATACCAAATCATCGCTTTTTGTAAATATTAAAGAACAAACTTTTAACATTTAATTTCTTCACACACATATACATATGCTATGAAATTTTTATTTTAATTAATTATACACACATACGTTGAATCATAGCTTTTGCAACAGCCATTAATGTTGTTACAGTCATGTCATTATTTTCTCCTTCGCCAGTTTTGCGAGGGTCCACCCTCTCTATTGCCTTCATTAGCATCAAATATGATGCTTAATCAAAGAATATTTCACCCTTAAAAAGCCATAAGTACTCACAAGAGAAACACTTCATTAATTTGCATATATAGATTCTAAATAATTAATACAAATAAATTAAAATTTGCAATCTATGGTGGATTTAAAATGAAACGAGTGCAAAACAATATAGTACTACCATGCATAAACAGATTTAACATATTAAAAAAATGATTTTGAGAAATACAGGTACCTTTTGCCCATGAAAAAATGCTTGATCTCCAAGACCCTGCACAACTTTTTAAAACTATTGTAAATCTTAAAGCCACTTTACAAATGAATTGAAAGGCATTATGAGCGATGAAATAAGGATTTAAAAAATAAAATTACAATTGCATTTGTAAATTTTTTATTGATCATGTACCATATCATGGTAGATACTGCTAAGGTTAAGGTGTGCTTTTCCCAATATAAGTTCACGGTCGGTTGTAGATGGATCTTCATAGCATAGCTTTGCAAGTGCCAATTGCTGTCATGGTTAGACTCACTTAATTAGTTATCACATGGTTATTAATAAAATTGAAAACTTGATTGCTTAAATTTGAATAGGTGTATATTTTTATGGTGTATAACTTTTGGTGTCACAATTAGAAATTTTTGAATGCTTTCAAGCTTTTAACACCTAAACACCAAAATTGAAAAACAAATCCATTTTGGATGTTAATAGTCAATTATATAAATTTCAAAACATATTTCTATTATTAAAAAAATAAGGTACATTTTTTTCTTTCTATTTGTATATTTATTTTTATTTTGAAGCTTCCCAAATGATATTTTTCAAATTTTAAAAGTATAGAAGCAACCACTTTTGACCATTAGGACACTTAAGAATTAAGATCATATATAATATTAAGAAAAAAAGTCAATGTCAAAGTTCATGAAATTAAAATAATATTTGCATACACAAACATGAAATTGATCAATTTTCATATAAAATAAAAACACTATTAAACTTAGTAAAATAGAGTGTATTTGTGTGGAATGTAGTGTAATCAGACTAATTACAATATGGCATTTAAACCAAATTCACTCAAATAATTTGAATGTTTCACTTTACATATAAATAAACATATTTTCCATGAGAGTACTAAATTGTATGCATGTAAGGTTCAAAAAAAATGATAAGATTTTTTGTTTTTTATTTTAAAATAAAAAGAAAATTTAGAGCATATATATAATCATGATAATATATATTAATATAAATTAATAAACTATTATATTTACATTAATATCATTTTTTTTTTTGGTGGAAGTCATTACTGTAGTGCATTTGAGTTTTATTCAAGACTTTTAAGGCATTTTGGAGTTAAGATGTGCAAATGTAAAATGAGCTCTAATATTTAATTCTAATACTTACATGTTTTTTTTGAATGTTTAGAAATTAAACCCAATTTTTTTTCATTATGCATTCATTATCAATTATCATGAAATCACTTTGCAAATAAAAATTACATTTATTCAATACATTCAACTCATGTCCTATAGGTTCAAATAAATCACATGTGTTTTCATTCTTTAAAATCTATAGTCTATGAAATTTAACTTCAAAAGATGTCATTCAACTTAGATCTTCAATTTCCACATAATTTTTTTACTGTGTTGAGAATACTATTAATAGTCTCAATTCTTAAAGTGATAATTATAGGTTTATATACCTCACATTAAAAAAATTAAGCAAACTTTCTAATATTACCTATACACTTATAGATTTTTAAGGATATGTTTTAAAGAAATTGAAAAAGTTTACAATATGATATTGTTGAATATAAAATATGTTATTAAATTGGAAATCATTAGAACTAGAATATAATTGAGAAGAAAATTGAAAAAGGATTTTGGGCAATAAGAATGTATTCAATAGCTTATTTTTATATAAAATGCATCTTTAGAAGATTTCTTCTTGACCTTTGGCCTAGCATTTTATTATGTCTGTTATTAATATATCATGTAAGACTTTATAATGAACAATTTTGAGAAGGAGTAATCACCTGCATGCCTAAGAAGAGAGCTTTTTCCATGTCACCTTCTTCTATGCACTTGGCTCCCTCAGTCTCAACGTTTTTAAGGCGTACTGAGGGTTCCTTAAAGAAACCCATTTCATTTTCTAATTCTGCATCTGCAAAATTCTTCTTGTCTCCCATAATTCTCAATAATGTCCGACAATTTTAATTGCTCATTATTGTGACTAATTTGTTTTTCCAAAATTTAACTAAAATTACAATTTTCATGAGATTAGAATAATTCTTGAAACCATCTTTTATTTTCTATCCAATTGATACCTTAATACTCATGCTCAATGTAAAGTATCATGAAAATTAACACATATATTCTTGAGAACATGTATAAGACAATAAGCTTAAGGTGTGAATTGCATTATGTGACGGTTGAATTGAAGTCTAAGGTTTCCAAGAGTTTCCTTATTGAAAAGGTGGCTTAAGATTTGCTTTGATGTAGGCACTACCTCATTGAGTCATATCACCAAAGTTCCAGAAGTTTCCATAGGTATGCCCAACTTTATTTGTCATCATTCATTAGATGGTGCCCTAAGGTGGAAATACCATAAAACTTGTTGGAGCTTGAAGCTTAATGCTTGCAAACATACTTTTAATGCCGCTCATGAAGATATTGACAATTATGAAAGAATGAATTCAAAACTAAGAAGAACTAGATGAAATAATTTGGAATTTCTTATAGTCTAGGCAAAACTTGGTGTTTACAAATACTGTAGGTTAGTAGCATGTCTGACACATTTGTGCCAAATATTTAAGTAAAGTCATTTTTTTGATTCCGAATTAAATAAAAAAAATAAAATTTTGGCTTTATTTTCAATTTAAAAATTAAATTTGGCCATAACCAACTGTCATATACTAAGAATGTATGGAAGTAATTTACATTTCATGAGTGTGAGTTATGGAGGGGGTAAAGCCTTGTTCAAAATGCAAAGCTCATGTGCCAACAATACATGTGGGATACTTAAAATTCCTCTCACTTCATGCCATTTCATTCTTAATCACCAATTAAACTTTATCTTACATAAATGTACATAATTCAAGAAAAATAAAATTCAAATCATAAAATTCATTTTGGAGGTGAAAGATATATTACTTGATTGTACAACTTTCCTTAGTTGAACAAAGTTCAAAATAAGATGCACAATTAATCCCAAAATTCTTATCACAACACATATTTTCTAATCAACTCATGCACATTCTTCACAACCTTATTGAATTTTGTCTAAACCTCATGGATAAACTTCCAATCACAAAATTAAAAATTAATATAAGGTGAAGATGACTTGAGCTTACAACTTTTCAAAATGAGATCATTAGCTATGCTCAATTGTGCACCAAAATGGATTACATCTGTCATTTTGAAATCAAGAATCCTTAATCCTTCAGGAGTTTGTTAGATTACCACTCATAACATTCAGTAGCCTTCATGAATGCTCTTTGTCTTTCTTGCATGCATCATCTTGGGACTCCACCTGTCCTCTTAGCTACTCATTTGGTCTTGTTGGATGTGGAATACAATTGCACCATCTAGTGTAAGGGCAAGGCAGAGTCACTACAAGCTACTGAATGTTATGTGTTCATTAGATTGGCGCAAGAGGTAGGGTGGGCATTGAAGCTCTGGAGTCTGTGTCAGTTGCAGCAAACAAATGAAGGTCAACATGGGCAGGGTGACACTAGTAGGAAATGTGTCGTTTTTCACTTACTATAAATGAAAAAGAAATGAAACCGCGCCAAGCATATGGGTTGTGTCAGTACTGGTGAGTAGTTTTGGTCACAAGAAGACAGAAATATAAGTACAATATTCCGCCACTGTTCACTGTTTCCACGAAATGGGGAATGAAAAACGACAGATCTGCTACTAGTGTGATCAAGCCTCTTCGCAAACATTTTTGAACAGATTAATAATTTCCCATTTTCTGAAATTAGTCGATAAAATGTCAGCGGCCGAACTACAATGAGACTTCTACGTTTCAAGCAAGAGTGCAGTTCAGAAGTTACTACCATAGGTTCCATTTTTAGTCTTCTATGTGAAAATAATGCCATGCATTTGTGCAAGGGAGCCATATACTTGCTTGCAGACGGTATCAGAAGTTTCTTGCAATCAAAGATGAGCTGTCACACACTCGAATGGGTGTGCGACAGATTTTGGGAAGGGATCATATGAGAGTCCAAGTGATCGTAATAATCGTATCTTTCACACACCCATTCCCGTACACCGATTATCATAACATTCAGTAGCCTTCACTGGCTCTGCCTTGCTCTTAAGGAGAATGTGCAGCATATTCTGCATTATCATTATCATTCAAGAACAATTAGTAGCTACCCATGTTTTCTCACAGTTGGAGGTTTTGGAAAACTAGAAGGGAATATAACCATACATGATCTTTGCTCCACCTGTCCCTCACTTTTAAAGAGACCAACATTATAAGGTGGTTACCCCATTACCAACTGGCTCCTTTCACCAACAGCTAGTGGCATTATCCACAATCAATGCTGCAATGATGTTGGTTGTAGCTTGAGTTACACTTGGTAATGGGTTCTCTCTTGTTGGTTTTAGTATATGTAAGTGTGGTTATGGATTTGTTGTTGTTGGTTTAAGCATCTTTAGTGTGTGCAATACAAATCTTCTCTAGACAGAAAGAGGTGTACCTATATGACGTGAATGGGATGCGTCATACTTCAACTTTGAAAATTTATAACTAATTCATTCTTCATCCAAAAATTATGTTTCAACTTGTGTTGGAATCTGTTTCTTCTTGCCTACCTCTAAAAAATAATAATACTAAATAATATCAATGCCTCATATCCGTATTTCTTATTCAGTTGGGAATTGGGTAACCACCTTAAGTAATAATATTTTAACCCAAGAATGTTATGGTGCATGACTAACCAATAGAAAATGGACAACCTCAATTAAAAAATTCCTTAAACATTGAGCCACTTCTTTTGTCCCTACATTGACAATGGTTTATGACCTTCCTGCTTCCTTCCCCACCCTCTCCATTTTCTAAAAAATGAAAAATAAAGGGTTGCGCTTAATGTACTACATGGATGGAATTTACATGATGCACTATAAATTACATGATGGATGAAAAGGCAGAGTGGCTGAATGCTACTAAATGTTATGACCAATTATTGTCATTCCTGTGAGACACACTAACTATTTACTCAAGGCTATAACTTTTTACAAAAGGCAAATATTTTTTACTAATGTCAAAGACATTGGTACTACTAATGTAGTAAAATTTCCATAAACATATTTTGTAAAAAATGTTCACCTTGCGTAAAAAGATGTAGCCATTTTAAAACAATTATTGTGTCTCAAAGTAATGGCAATAATTGGTGTAATGTGTTGTCAAGACACAAGCTGTATGATGTCAATGAGATGTTTGATGTAGTGTTTTTCTTTTTCTTTTTCTATGAATCATATTTTGAAGAATAATATTTGTGCATAATCTTAATGAGGCTTTATAATCTAAACATGGTATTAAGTAGTCATTTCAAGAAGAAGAATTGGATTATAAGCCTTTCAGTTCCTCTTTGACACAACTTTGGTTGAAAGTTCATGTGCAATGTGATTATGGATTTGGGATGTGAATATCATGGGGTTGGCAAGTGTCAATCCTCTTATCATGCAATTTTTGAAGTTCATGTTACAATTAAATGGGATCAACAATCATCAACCTCCTTATTGTACAGTGGGGTGACACCGAAATTGGCACCTTGTGCAATTCCAGGGATAGTGCCCACACTGCTGCCAACTTTGACACCCTCCCGAGGGCTCGAAAATTGTTATTTTAACATGAAATTTTAGAAACATAATTACTATTATGTTGAAAACATGTGTACCAAATTTCAAATCCAGAAGATTGATACAAAAAAAGATATTCAAGATTTACTAACAAGGGGTAGCTGTAAGAAATGTTTCACTACTGCCAACTTTGACACCCTCCCAAGGATTGAAGAATTTTTTTTTTCCCATGGAATTTTTGGAGTAGGAATATCTTTATATTGTTTACACATTTGAAAAATTTCAAGTCCAAAAGACCCACAAAAAAAATGATATTCCAAATCTACCAACAGATGTAGTTGTGAGAAACAAAGAGGAAAACCGTCTCACAACTTTGACAGCCTCCTTAGAGTTGAGTATTTGTTATTTCAACATGAAATTTTTTGCACGTGTTATCAACTAAAAAGTGATTTTGTGCCAAAAATTACATTTTAAAATAACAAATTCCCAACCCTTGAGAGGCAGTCAAAGTTGTGAGACAATTTTCCTCTTTGTTTCTCACATCTACATCTGTTGGTAGATTTGGAATATCATTTTTTTTTTTGGGTCTTTTGGACTTGAATCTTTTCATATGTGTAAACAACATAAAGATATTCCTACTCCAAAAATTCCGTGGGAAAAAAAAATTAATTCAATCCTTGGGGGGGTGTCAAAGTTGGCAGTTGTGAAACATTTCTTACAGCTACCCCTTGTTAGTAAATCTTGAATATCCTTTTTTGTATCAATCTTCTGGCCTTGAAATTTGGTACACATGTTTTCAACATAATAATGATTTTTTTTCTAAAATTTCATGTTAAAATAATAATTTTCGAGACCTCGGGAGGGTGTCAAAGTTGGCAGCAGTGTGGGCACTATCCTTGGAATTGCACGAGGTGCCAATTTCGATGTTACTCCACTGTACAATCTTGTAATTTTTTTAAAGTAGCAAACCGGTGTGCACATTGCATGAGAGAAGTGTTCTTTTTAGTTTCTATTGTGACACTCAATTTCCGATGGTTTTTTATTTTTTATCATTAGACCCCCAAAATTTTAACGTCCTTCTCAAAATTAGATTAAGTAACTCAAATTTAGAACCTAGTTGTAGAATAATTTATCCTTTGCCACTTGCACAATTCATTACATGTACTATTTTCCATAACAAGGCTCCAGATTTGAGTTATATTATACATGATATTGCTATTCTTTGCAAGGGTTCTATCGATTGCTAAATTACTCATATTCCAAATTACTGGGTGGCATGGGCATAAGACACAAGCAGTATTTAAAAAGTGCAGCCAGTCATATAGTGTGGTGTTGCTCTTCTTATATTAGTGTGTAGTTTTCCACAAGTTGCCTTGAACTCCTGATCTTTGCAATCTGTGCACACATGAAATGTATACTACACTAGTACACTCAACTGTGCTTTTTTAATGGGTAATTGTGCTCCCAGATCATCATATACTAGTAGAAAAGTATGCCAAAAAACATCGCAGCCGAAGTCGACTGCGGTTCTTTTGACCAACCTGATTTGCAGTCGCTAAAAAACTGCAAACATTTCATTTTCGTTTTGCGACTGCAATTTTGAGAATTTTGGGGCGTGTGATATACCGTTGGAAAGGTAATTTAAAGACCTTTCCAACGGTATATTACACGCCCTGAAATTCCTAAAATTGCAGTCGATAAACCAAGAAAACAAATCTGCAGTTGTTTAGCAACTTCAAATCAGGCTGGTCAAAAAAACCGCAGCCGATTTGGGCTGCGGTTTTTGTTGGCATTACTTTCTACTAGTGATATGTGGTATTTTTGGGAGGAATCTAGCTTAGCTTTTCTAGGAAAAAAACATGATTGAATGACAGTGCCTTATAGAGACAAATGGGTTCTAAATGCACTCACATGGGTTCACAACTTGGGAGTGAAGATTGGTCTTTGCACGAAGCGAGGCAAGAAGCTCTTTTCCATATAACCTTTTGACTCGTGTACTCTTTTCCAAACATACTTTTGCTATGAATTCATCAACGTTCATGTTACGTGTGTATGGTTGTGTAGTTCATGTAGCATCATCGTGCCTTCCTCTACCCACTAGTAGAAAGGTGGTCTTTGGGCACCAAGGAACAGTGCCAAAACATGGTGCTCAAGGCCTGTATTGGCACCCAACTACTACCAATATGGGCCTTGGACACCACGCTCTAACACTATTCCTTAGTGCGCAACTTAGACTAACATTTCTACCAATGGCTGCTTCACATTCTCCCTTGGTTCAATTTAGTGGTAAAGTTATCTTTGTGTTGTGTTGTGATGACCGAGTGGTTGTTTAGCCTTGCAAACAAGTTTGTCCTACTTGACCATTGGACAATGTGTCAAACACAACGTCAAAGACGTCTAGTAGACCTCGTATATCAGACAAGCATATTATTAAAACATACATAAATATTCTTGGATATTCGAGAATATTTCATCCAAGTTGTTTAACATATTTGACACTTATCTAAATAGACTGTCGACGTCAAGTTCAAAAATAGTGTCAAACATGACAACGATGCTTGCAGGATGCTCTGAGACTTTTCCACTTCTGTCTACTTGTACAAAACTCATGTTAGAAGTGGAATTCTTTTCGTATGTACAACTGGATTTACTGTACTTTGTAGTACTCGTAAATTACGAGACAACGTTCTTGAAAACTTGAACCTTCTAAAGTGGTCTCTTCCACAGTGGTATTATACATAGAATATTATTTTGGTTTGCATTCAGGTTCTCTTGCCGTGCTCGATCTCTTTGCATGCCAAGAATGTTACGGATGTTGAAGGCTTCTGTACTGTAATTATATGTTAACTTCTCCAGGACTGTACCAAACATGAAACTGCAGTACTAAGTAGATGTTTGCTTTCCACCTAAAAAACACAAAACCCAAAACTGCTGTAGAGTTGTAGTAAGAGCCGGTACACTAAATAGTGCAATTAGGTTGTCCCTCACTCATAATATTCAGTAGCATGCACTGTCCCTGCCTTGGCTCTATAGTAGATGGTGTGGAATATTCCACACTCAACAGTAATTCATCAGTATCTAAGTGGACAGATGGAGGCTCAAGGTGATGAGCAGAGTGCATGAAAGAAAGGCACTGGGCATGAAGGCTACTAAATGTTATGCTTATTTCTTGACATTTGACGCTATAAATATTAAGTGTTAATTGTCGTAACGTTCTTCAACTTGCTAGACCACTCTCTCTTCATTGTAGCAACATTGTATAGAAATTTGCTAATAAAATAATTCAACTCTCCAACCCTCATTGCTTGGCTCAGCTGAAGCTAGAGAAAATGCTTTGCAATTCCTCCAATCCCTTGGCAGATGCTTGAGATTCGAAGATGAACAATAGGGGGCTGAAGAACGTTATGGTACAGGAATGCACTACTTTTGAATTAGATATTGTTGTAATTGAGACTCACGAACCTCCATGTCTACAAATGGAAATATCTGTTGACTTTGATGTAGAGTAACTTTCTTGGGAGAAGGCAACCTAAATTTTCAGGCAACTACGCGATTGCACTATTTAGTGTAGATGTGATCAGGAGTAGGGACTTGATGTTGCTTACATGAATCCTTGTTTCTCGATGGGCCCGACTGCTTGCTTGTCTCCAATCAATTCCTTGGACTTAGTATGAACCTTGTCCAGACCTGGCTACTCATGGAGGAAATTAAAACGAATTAATTAAATCAACCTGGTTTATACAAAGCGCGTGTTCTCTGTATTTTTTAACAACTCCAATGAACTCCATGATTGAGTTATGACAATTGCGTACGCCCGCCTCACTAGACCAGGAGACAGGAACAACGTCGTCATGGGCTTCACATAAGGTAAGCCACCCTATTTGTGTCACTATGGTGTAATAGTAGTGTACATATTAAGTCATGTAAGACACTGATACACATAGTAGCGTTTCTTTTTTCTTCTTTTTTCTTTTCTTTTTTGGTGCAAAAAAACCTATCTGAGGACTATTTATATTCCAATATGTTGGAGGGAGTGCCACACAATGATTCTCTGGTAAGTCGTTTCATAAAAAAAAACACTGATATGTCATAGTGATTACAAAGTGGTACAAATAGTGACATGACAAGGATAACCTAGTGGATTATCTTATTTGCTCCAAGTCCCTTTCAATTTCCTTTAGATAGTACCAAAAAAAAAATTCTTGCATTAAATTTTGTTAAATTTTTTAATCCTATTAACCCCTAAATGTCCTCACCCCTCTCCAAATTCGGCAGTTTGGTTTATGATGCATCATAAAATGTAACCCAGAGGGATATTTTGCACTTTATGTATGACTAAAAGTTGTACATTAAAAATTTAGATTCTATCCATACGGTTAGATTTGCAATTGCTATCACCAATATTTTTATATAAAATTTGAAACTTGAAATTCAAAATTCTTTTGTAATTCGATTATGGATAAGATATTGACAATTTGTACATGAAATTTGTTGTGATTGGTTGAAATGTAATACTCTAAGTGTAGTGATTTTTGAAGATTTTTTGGTTGCTTAATTTGATGAGTTGATTTTTTTAAGAGCACTTTTACACTGAAATCTTTGAAATTTTGGGTGAATCACAACAACATGAAATGAGGCATAAAGATTTCACAAATCATCCCCTTTCTAATCGGATCACTAATCGGATCTAATCGGATCATGCATGAAGCTAACTTCCCATAAAATATATACTAAAAAACCCACAATCCAAAAAATCAATGACTGATAAGAAAAGTATGTTTGATTCTTTACATCGTCCACTTTCTGGACAGTTGGATGTTTAGGAGTTAACAAACTCATTAGGATACCTCTTGTATAATATGGTCAAGCCGTCCTATTATGATTGATGATACTATCCTATCCCACATTACTTATTCTATCCCAAATTACTTATCCTACTTTAGTTGTGTCAACAATTTGGATTACTTGGTCCAAAATGCATGAAATTTGTGAATGTTGTTGTTAACGGTAACTTAGTAATATCCGGTAGCTTACCGATCTGGATGTTTTACTACCCGGGTAAAATTCCAAGTTACCACAGGAAGTAGATCTAGAAAAACACTTTTTTACCGATCTGACATAACGGTCAGATTCGGGTGTACTAATGTATATAAGCAATGAAGCCAAACTCATTGGCATGGTTCATTTTTCAGGATATATGTTTGTGTTATATTTCTTCTTCCTTCTCGATTAGTTCACCTACCGAGTGTATTCCTTCCGGATATTTGTACTTGATGATTCCAGTTTTAACTATACTGGATTGAGGAATTACCGACTGAGCTCCAGTTATCTTGTTACTTGTTCATCTTCTTAGAACTATTGTTTCTGTATTCATGATCTGTTTCTTCATTGTTTCCGGTAGTGATTACCGAGCAGACGATTAGTAAAGGTAACTACCAGTTGTAGAGAAAATTGATCTAAGTATAATCTTAATGAGTGATTTATGTACAAGTTTTTATAAACCAACATGGCTTTTATGTGAAGAATTTGAGGTGAAAAGAAAATGTATGGTTGGTTTATATGGATTTAATTTATTTTGAGATTTTATTTGAACATGACATGTTCTCCAAAATTCTACAATATGAATGTAACAATTAGTCATATTGCTTATATGATTATTAATAAAGCCTCATGCTCTTGATTCCATTAAGATTTTTCAAATACCATTCAAGCAAATATCCTCTACATTTTCTTATATTTTATTTGTTTTTGGGTATGTTGATGGTTGTGTTCTCTGATATCCATGAGGGTGGATCTTAAATACATGCTAAATTTTTTCGGAGCGGTTGCGGCTTGATTCGTTTCAAGAAACAAGTATTGATAATTTTTTTAAGTAATTGCAAAAACAAAGACTGTTAATGAGGTGGCCAACTTTGAGAATCATTTATCTACAAACAAAGTACTTTTTAGATGATTTTTTATTCATACAATGTTATTTTTCTACGGTGTAAAATAAAATGCTAAAAAGCATTTGTAGTGTGGAAATGAAAAATCCAAATATGATAATTATTTGACACAATAACCCCTAAACGTCTGAGGAGGTCCCCACCCAAAACTGCCTCATTTTGGACACTTTTGTTCATGATTTCTAAATGATTTTCAAAAAACCATTTTCACATTCCAACTGTAGGATCTTGTATTCCTAGACTCATAAACCATTCCTAAGATTCTCAAAGCATTTGACTGTACAAATGTCAAGATAATAGCAAATGAAGTTGAAATTTTGAAATTTCAAGCTCTGAAAAATCCGGGCAGCCTGGGTTTGATGGGCTCCCAAATCAAAAAAATTTGAAATGATGTGCCATTTTTACCATCTTCAGGATGAGGTTGTTAACAAGATGCATTACTCAATTTCACAAGATGTTCAATTTAGTAGCATTTTTTCAAAGACCTAGTAATGGGTGGAGGTACGAAGGAAAGGAAGAGATTTTAGCCAAATTGGATTACACCTTCATCTCTTGTCCGATTGGAAGAGCCCACAATTCATGGAATGCAACCCATGTGAGGTGGACAATAGTTCTTTTGAGGTGCCCAATGAATCTCATTGGCTTAGATTTTTTGGCAAGCCTACCCAAAGTGTTGAAGTTGATTTCAACATTGAGGTGTTTCACTTTGAAAATTTTCCCTAAATGGAATTTTGATTGTAGGAACATAATTCCAGTAGCATTGGAAAGAAGACTTGTTTACCTATGTCATCATGTTTTTGTATTTTGAAAAAGAATTGTTACATTGTGCCTCGGCAGCCCGAAAAATTGGGCACCGACCAAAAAATGGTCTCTCGGGAGCTTAGGGGTTAGTATCAAACCAACTATTAACCTTTCGTACAACGAAGTCGAAGCTTATACTTTATTGACTCTATCCAAGGGACAAAGACTACCCGACAATTTTCACTCTTTGAGAGTCCACTTCCTATCGAACACCCACTTAAGAATGATTCAAAATACACCTCTTCGCATAACGCTAAGTAAGTCTAGAAAAATTTAACTAGAGCTTCACAATTCTCCGAACTACCATTGATGAATGTTGGATTTGTTGGTTGCTCTTAGACATGATTTAAAAAAAAAAAATCTTATGTTTATTTTTAAAAAATAATAGTACCTACAGTTCTTGGGAAATATGGTCGTTGTTGTTTGTGGTGGCTTTACTCCCAACCATTGAGATAGAATACCAATAGGTTTGTAATCTTCTTTGGTGATAAATGCCATTCATTTGTGTGAGTCACCCGTCTAAACTACAATTAGGCAAAAAAATGAACAAAAAAATAGTGTATTTTCTTTTCCTACTTTAGAGAACCATCTTCGATAGATACATAGTCAGTGGAATTTTGCATGCAATGTCCTATCCTGATAGAACATATATTATCTTATACTCCTAGTAGTATATATTATCTACACATTTATATTACTCCAACGATAAAAAATTTACAACAAATATAAAGAAGATTGGAATAGATTAGCAGTGTTTTTTTTTTCTAGCGATTTAAAGTTTCTATAAGTTGCTTCTAAGAAGCTGCCAGAAGCTTTAACGCCTAAAAACGTGAGGCATATTGGAAAAAATATAGATGTGTTATAATATGTGCCTTCCATATGTTTGATGAAGTTTGGTTCAATAAACAAAATGTAGGGCATCATCTCTACAAATTATCCATACGGTCAAACGTCCAAAAAAACTTTAGAGGTTTTTTTAATAAATTTAAAAGCATTAAAAAGAATTAACCTTTGAGAAATTGTATAAATTATAATTTTCACTTTTAGAGTTTAATATTTAGCATGATTATTTAAAATTGGTTTATATGTTGTAAAACCCTCCATCATTTCTTTTTCTTTTTTGAATTTTACAACATATAAACCAATTTTAAATAATCTAAAATTGGTTTATACTTTCTCCAAATAGCACTAAGACAATGTTGAGGTGATTCACTCTGAAAAATTCTCCCCGGTGGAGTTTAACTTGGATTGACATAATTCCAATTGCGTTGGAAAGTAGACTTGATGTATTATTTTAAAACATTTTTTATTTTTTCAAATACTTATTTTTTGTTCTAGGTAGCCCGTTAAAGATGGGCAGCGACCAAAAAATGGTTTCTTGAGAGCTTAAGGGTTAAATCGCCAAAAGATAATAATAATTGTGTTACAATGTTCTTCAGGTTTCTTGTTGGCACTTCTTCTTTACATACATAATGTAACATGAGAAAATGTGTCCCGCCTAGGGTGGACCAAAATAGCCATGCTTTGTATGGCGCAAGCCACCTGGGGTAAAAGCCGGGTCACTCACGATAAAGCGCAAGCCACCGGGCCTGATACCACCCCGTGTCCTTTGGCATGAGACCGAGTGGCCCGACCTTTACCCTAGGTGGCCTGCGCCATACAAAGCATGGTTGTTTTGGTCCACCCTACCCGCCTGCAAATGCTACAGAAACTGCAACTGGAATACTTGTGTAGTTGTGTCTGTAGAACCGTGCTACCAGTTCAGTTGGAGGTGGCTGCAATTATGAACCTGTATGAATTTGGAGACACTCAGCCTTTTTGAACAAAAATCAGTTGTATGGATTTGTGTAGTGAACTATGACAGGATTTTTCTTCAAAGAATTCTGTGCTTCTGATGCCTTTTCTGTTGCTTGCATTGGATGCAAAGACCCATCCTCCAGTTTGGCCGAGTACATATTACAGAAGAACTGATTCATGCTGTTTTCTGGGAAACTGCAGCTTCTTTGTACTCTGATGTGGGAAATAGAGAAGAGTACACTCGTCCCTCTCTAATAACAACACTGCCTTGGGGATAAATGGGCTTTTAAACGTACACTTGGAAGTTGGAACACTTTTAAGATCCAAAACACACATGCATCTTGTGAGATGCATGTGTGTTCAAACATTACAAAAATATTCAGGTCTCCAAAAGGCTGCTAACTCGGTCAAATTGTCATGCAAAAATAATAATAATAATAATAATAATAATAATAATAATAATAATATATTATTATTATTATTATTTTCACAAAAAATATTTTAAAAATCCAATCCTACGTGGCCAAAATGGTGCTATGTCATATTTTATTTTTGCATGGCAATTTGGCTGAATTAGCATCCTTTTGAAGGCCTGAATTTTTTTGTAATGACATGACATGTGGAAGTTGTTCAAACTATATATAAACACCATGATTGTCACAGTGCCTGAGGGACCGCTTGTGTGCTCGTTTGTTTACGTCCGTCAGATTAGCCCTCCACCTAGGCATCTGATATTAAAGTATCAAACATATTCGATAGCCTCCCACCGACCTCCTCCGCGCCCAAAGGGCAAGTCCGATGATCTAACCCACCCAATATGACAACCCTAGTGTACACCTTATTTAGGACATTATTCTAAGAATATATTTAAAATGTGATAATAAAAAGAGATTTTGGTGTACTTTCACATGCATTCAAAGTGTACCAAATGAATATCTCATTTTTTGACCTTCTAAATTTCTAATTTTAGGTTCATCTCGTCATTCAAATTGAGGAAAAACCAAAAAAATGGTCTCATGAGCACTTTTTGATGACCTACTTTGGAGTAATGAAAAAAATTGCTAATTTTGCTGCATTTTGGTGTACATAATAATAATAATAATAGAATAATAGAAACTTCGGTCCTTTTTTGAGGGCCGGCGTGAATAAAGTGTCCGTTCGTAATGTCAATGACTCTGTGTCCACCGGACAAAGGGCCATTGGGACAAAACTACTCTTCCCTTCCGAGAATGGACACTATAGTAACAGTAACAAAATAAAAGTAGTGTTTGGAAAGAGTAGCTAGCAGTGGTTTTCACCACTACCCTCCCTCTTTTAATATACTATTCTGTTGGTATTGGCTGATTGTTTTTTATACATCTTTTGTGTAAAAGGATTGATCCAGCATATTGTATGGCAATAGTGTTTATTGTTTTAAATGTGTGTTTTATTGAGGTTTCACAGATGTTGAATTTTGTTGCAAGTTGTTTCATTGAGGGGGCGTGTGTAGTTCCTCTAGCTCCAGCTGTGATGACTATGATTGGGTCCACTTTCCAACCTTGTTGAATGATATTATTAATTAGTGGTTGATATTTTAGAATTTTTTTGCCAATTGTTTCTGGTGAGAATTTGTCGTTGGTGTATGTGAATTCTATAAATTGTATTGTTAGGTTATCGTCAGGGTTTAGTGGTGGCGTACTTTGGTATGGGAGGCCTTTAATGCATAGTATATCTGGTTTAAATCTGGCATTACATTGACATCTTTGTTGTCCGCAAGTGCATGGTAAAAGCCTGTAGAAAAACAAGAGGTGTTTATGAAGATAGGAGTTTTACTAATGCAAATGAAATTGGACCTCTCCACCCAACCGTAGAGGTATGATCAAGATATGATCAAGAGCCTCACCCCCGAGTTCTTATACACTGGTCTAAGTGACTTAGACCATTCACACCAAGTGTGAACACACGTAGTCAATTACCTACAAGACTACGGCTATTACCGCCAAAATGGCTATGACGATTATGACGGCTACTACGGCAACTACGGCTACGCCGCCTACAAGTTGTTAACTAACAACTTTGTCAAAGTACATAGCTAACACATGTTCTAATAGGAATTATTAACACGGTAAATATACTTCTAACACTCCCACTTAATGACATATTAGATACTAGTTCAATTTAATGATCCCCATCATTTCCTTGAACTGACTATGTTTCTCTCGTGTAAGTCCTTTGGTCAAAACATCTGCAACCATATCTTGAGTCCCACAAAAAACTAAGTCAATCTTACCCTCTTCAATCCTCTCACGAACAAAATGATGATAAATTTCCACATGTTTCGTTCGAGCGTGGAATGTAGGATTCTTTGAAAGAGAGATGCAACTTTGATTGTCGCTGTAAATGGTCATCGGAACATTTTGCAGAAATTCAGTGTCTCTGAAAAATCGCTGAAGCCAAATTGCCTTTTTAGCAGCATGTGTAGCTGCCATGTATTCGGCTTCGGTGGTTGATAAAGCAATTGTTGGTTGCTTCTTGTTGTTCCAACTGATAGCACCACCGTACAATAAGAATGTGTATCCGGTAGTAGATTTGCGGGTGTCAATGTCTCCCGCATAGTCCGCATCACAATATCCAACCACTTGTGAAATTGGACTCCCACCGTAGCTAAGTCCATGATCCATCGTACCCTTGAGGTAGCGAAAGATCCGTTTGACTGCAGTCCAATGCAATGGTCCCGGATTCGTCATGTACTGACTAACCACTCCCACTACATATGCAATATCAGCTCGAGTGCCAATCATTGCATAAACCAAACTACCCACCGCACACTGATAAGGAATACTCGCCATTGAGTTTATATCCTCACTAGTTAGTGGAGCCATGTCATTTGACAATTTACTGTTGGCGTTTAAAGGAGTGGCTAAAGATTTGCAGTGTTCCATACCATATCGCTTCAGGATGGATTGAATGTACTTCGTCTGACTGATGTGAATCATGCGATGTGTCCGATCCCGAGTGATCCGCAGGCCCAAAATGTAGAAGATCTCTCCAAGATCCTTCATGTCAAATACTTTGGAAAGATCAACTTTGGTTTTCAAAAGAAAACTCAAGTCATTACAAACCATGATCAAATCATCGACATATAGTGCAATGATAAGATAAAGTGTTGCATTCCTCAACACATAAATGTTAGGATCTGTATGACTCTTCTTCAAACCAATCAATTCAAAGTATTGGTCAATTTTCTTGTACCAAGCCCTTGGTGATTGCTTGAGTCCATATATGGTTTTGGAAAGTTTACATACCATGTCTTCTTTGCCTTTGGATGAAAAACCTTTTGGCTGATCCATGTAAATTTCTTCTTCAAGGTCTCCATTTAGAAACGCCGTCTTGACATCCATTTGTTGAATTTTGGCATCATCTATAGCAGCAAGTGCTAAAAGAGTGCGAATTGAAGTCATCTTTGCAACTGGAGCAAAGGTCTCGGTATAGTCTATACCTTCTTTTTGGAGGTATCCCAACGCTACGAGTCTCGCCTTGTAGCGCTCCACCGATCCATCCGCGTTGTACTTGATCTTGTAAATCCATTTGCAACCTATGGATTTGCGATCTTTTGGTAATGGCACAAGCTCCCAAGTCTTGTTGTCGATAAGACTTTGAAATTCTAATTCCATTGCCTCCTTCCATTTCGATGAATCATCCCTTCCCATAGCTTCAGCTATGGTTAATGGCTCATCAATGCTTGTATGAAAAGCATGAGCCATACATACTGAATCTATGACTGTCGTGATAGGAATTGAAGCACTTGAAGCTGACTCCGCTTGTGCACATGCAATCTCTCGAGCTCGTGAACGAGTAATCCTAGGGGAAGGTGGAGGTGGAGAGATGGACTCTAACTCTTCAGTTTGTGAAACTTTACGTGCCTCCGAACGAATTTGTTTGACAGAAAGTGGACGTTGACCAGTTGAACCAACTAAATCTCCCACTTTTTCCTCACCTTAATTCTCCGATTCGGATGAAAAGTCCTCAGATTCAACAAAATTTTCAACTTTGATGATACGTTCTAGAGGTTCATTACTAACCTCAACTATCCCTTCTTTTTCCTTAGTTTCTCTCACCTCTACAAACTTGACATCCCGACTCTTGACAATTGTCTTCTTCTCAGGGTTAAAAAGTCTGTAGCATTTGGATCTCTCATAATATCCCAAGAAAATACATTTAACACTCTTCAAGTCCAGTTTGGTACGTTTCTCATCTGAAACGTGAGCATATGCATCACATCCAAAGACTCGAAAGTGTTCAACGGGTGGTTTCTTACCAGACCAAGCTTCTTGTGGAGTCTTGCCTTTCACAGCTGATGTAGGTGCTCGATTAAGCACATATACTGCCGTACTGATCGCCTCAGCCCAAAATACATTAGAAAGCCCTGCATGTTGAAGCATACACCGTGCACTTTCAAAATGTGTCCGGTTCTTGCATTCTGCAACTCCATTTTGCTGCGGAGTGTAGGGCGTGCTAAATTGACGTTGAATGCCATGTTCTCGGCAAAAATCATTGAAAGCCTTTGATGTATACTCACCCCCGTTGTCAGACCGAAGTGTTTGGATTTGACACCCTGTCTTGTTCTCCACAAATGCCTTGAATTCCTTGAATATCTCAAGGACTTGCAACTTTTGTGTTAGAAAATACACAAAGGTTTTTCTGGTGAAATCATCAATAAAAATGACAAAGTACTTAGCTCCTCCATGCGTCGGTGTTTTCATTGGTCCATTGACATCGCTATGTACCAATTCGAGGATGCGCGTAGCCCTCGTACCGCCATCTTTAAGAAACTTGTCTCGATGTTGTTTGTCATAAACACACCCTTCACAAAATTCAAGTTTTGAATTCTTACCTATGTCAAAATCTCGCACAAGGATGTCTTCTTTTAGTTTCTTTAAGTTGGTGATGCACAAGTGTCCATATCGTTGATGCCAAAGGTCGGCCTTCTCTAAGCCATGCTTCGTCAACGATAGATGTGCCTCCAATGATTTCTGCACCGATCCTTGCAACAAGTACAAAGTTCCCGAACGAACTGCAGAGAATGAAATGTCGTTCTTCGTGAACGTGAAGATATCTGCTACATCATCAAATGTGATGCGGTATCTTTGATCCCTCAACTTGCTCAAAGAAATAAGGTTTCTACGTAAACCTTCAACATGTAGGATGTCTTGTACATCCATACAATCACCATGTAGAAATTGAAAGGGGATCGAACCCTTCCCTTTGATAACCAAGTCTCTATCATCTCCTAAAGTGACAGTCCGACTTAGTGATAAGTTTTCGTACTTAGAAAACCATGCTCTACATCCGGTCATGTGCTGAGAAGCACCCGAATCAAGGTACCACATGTCACTTGACACTGACGCAGATAAAGCAGCTACAAAAGCCGTGTCATCTTCTTCGGTTTTAACAGTATTAGCTTGGTTCTTTTGAAAACTTTTCTTCAGTTTTCCAGACTTAAAGTCTCTCTCTTTGGTCCGACACTCCTTTACGTAATGTCCTTTCTTACCACAATACCTACACTTGGCATTCTTTTTGTGATCATGAGAGGATTTACTATCACCATAGCTATGGTTGTACGACTTATCTTTTTTCGTCACCACGACTGCCGCCTCCGAGGATGAACCGCTCCCTTGATGTCGCGATTCTTCTTGTTGTAACTGTGCAGTTACTATCTCCATTGTCAAAGCACTGGGCTCCTTTGTCCCGAGTGTCACCACCAGTGTCTGGTATGATTCCGGAAGACTCCCCAACAACGTCATAATCATCCAAAGGTCCGAAACCTTCTCCCCGATTGATGCAAGTTGTTCAGCAAGTTCCCGAACTTTGTTAATGTGGGCCGCGATGCTATCTCCTTCATTCATCTTAATGGTGAAAAATTATTGAAGGTAGTAGAAGATTGCACAAGGCACACACAAATTCAAGGAATGCGTAGAAAGAGATGATTTTTACTCAAAGGCCTTCCACCTTAAGTAGTGTACACTTAGGACGTCACCATGGCCAACCATATGGGATAACCCATCACAAGGACACTCTAGAGATCAGCCCATGCCTAACCCCTCCTCCCACACACCATTATTTAGCACCCAAACCTCTTTGGCTTCTAGCAATACTACCCTACATCATTTACCTCAATAAAAACTGTTGCAAAAGAAATAAAAGATTGGCCGCATTTTTGTGCTCATACAGTCTCTAAAGACTCCCAAGCCTCAGCAGAGCTTTCGGCTTTGCTAACATTAAGAAGTTGTGAATCCTTCATGTGTAAGCAAATACATGACAATGCCCTCTCATCTAGATCCTCCCATTTCTCGACATCTTTTGGAGTCACTCCAGGTCCAAAAGGTTTTTGCACTCTTCCGGAAACAATTTTCCAAAGGCCCTTGTCTATAAGGATGAACTTAATTTTAAGTTTCCAAATGTGCCAATTTTCTCCATCAAACTTCTCTATTATGCGGTACTCGGTAGCCATTTTTCAATGAAGGTACCAAAAATAGAAAAATTTATGGAAGAAAATAACAGAGGGATAGAAATGAAGTCTAGGTAAAACAAACTCCAAACTATGGGTAACTTTGGATATTTATAGGAATTCTAAAATATTTCTAAAATACCAAGGATTGTGCCACCGCCCTCAAAAAATTTCAACTTCAAACTCCCAATTTTCTAGAACTTACAGCAATCTGAATCAAGGCATGTCCAATAGAATTGAAAAAACTCACACCTTTCTTGATTTCTTCACTCCCTGGAGTTGCTGGAGTTGCTGGAGTTGAAAACTGCCGCGTTCCCGTAGTGCCGTGTTCCCGATACGCGTTCCCGAGGGGGCTGCCCGACTGCAGCTAGTGCTGCCCGACTGCAACTGTTGCTCCCCACTACAACTGCTGCGCCACTGCAACTGGTCTATGCAGCTGCAAATGGCTGCTCTTCTTGCTACTGCCACTATAAAAAATCGCACGTTGCTTCTTCAAGAGCTACCGAGGATTCTAAATTTTGGATTTAAGTTCTCACAAGTAAAGGCACACAAAATGACTCCCTCAAGTTGATCGATTGATCAAGTCCTCCAAAACAACCTCACAAGAAATCTACTCAACCCGCGAAGAGCTAACATGAGCACCACGCTCTGATACCATGTAGAAAAACAAGAGGTTTTTATGAAGATAGGAGTTTTACTAATGCAAATGAAATTGGAGCTCTCCACCCAACCGTAGAGGTATGATCAAGATATGATCAAGAGCCTCACCCCTGAGCTCTTATACACTGGTCTAAATGACTTAGACCATTCACACCAATTGTGAACACACGTAGTCAATTACCTACAAGACTACGGCTATTACCGCCATAACGGCTATTACCGCCAAAACGGCTATGACGATTATGACGGCTACTACGGCAACTACGGCTACGCCGCCTACAAGTTGTTAACTAACAACTTTGTCAAAGTACATAACTAACACATGTTCTAATAGGAATTATTAACACGGTAAATGTACTTCTAACAAAGCCATGGGGGGACTGTGTTTTCTTGTGGATTATTGTTAAATGTGCCTGCATTCATGAGAGTGTAGCATCTTGATTTATTCGAGGATAGTATTAGTTTTCTTATTTCCCATACTGCTTTGTCGTATCTTTTGGTTCTTGGAGCGTGTATATGGTGTTGTTTGCAGAGTAAAAGTACATGTAGCCATGTGTCTGCATCTTGTGTATTACATATGGGACATGTTTTTGAGGGGAATCTTTGTATACCGAAAATTAGTTGTTTACGGGCGTTTCCCATGTATTGGCCGGTTCTAAATTTTAGTATGCTTGTTTTTTGTGAGTCTGTTATTTTTGGGTTGTTCTAGAAGTCATTGGATATTTCGTTATCTATGATGGGGTTCATTGTCCATTTGTTGATGTTGAGGAAGTTTTCTGCCAATATTTCTAGATTGTTTTCTCGGTCATATTTCTTTATGTATTCATCCAAACATCTAACTGGTCCTTTGTCAGGTCTTTTGTTAGGACCGGGCCATATGTCTTTTTGGAAGTAGTAAGGTGTAGTATGTGCGAATTCGTGTGGTTTGGTGGCAAATTGGTAGTCTCTTTTCTTAGTGCCATCTTTTGCGAGCTGACCTGCTTGTTCATTTCCGTTAATTTTAGCGTGTGCTTTTACTTTGTATATTGTGGTAGGTTGTGTACGTTTTTTTAGCATTTCTACCATTTCTTTTACTATGGTTTTATCAGCGTGGTTGTTATGTTGGGTTGGGTGTTTTAGTTGTGTATTTAATACGTATATGCAATTAAGACAATCTGTGAAGATATGTGCGGGTTCGTTTGTGTATTTGGTGGTAATCAGTGTAAGTGTTTTATGTATGGCCATTAGTTCTGCTCTAAAACATGTTTGTAATCCAAGTAGTCTTTTTTATATTTGTACTTCTGTTTTAGTTGGGTTGTAGATACCGTAGCTTGCTTTTTCTTTTTTCCAGTGTCCATTGTTATCTTCTTTTGGTGGTACAAAGTATCCATCTGTGTAATAACTATATTGTGGTGGAAATTTTAGTGTGGTGGTTATTTCGTAGTTTGGTAGTGGTATTGTGTTTGTGTTTTGTGGATTATTTTATGGTGGGTATATTAGTTTGTTCCATATGATGCTTTTGTTAACTTTAGTGTTGGGTGGTGTTGGCGGGGCTATTTGTATGTAGTGTTGCGATATTTGTAAATTTTCGATTGTTGTGTTTATTGTATTCATTTGGTTAGTTGTGCCAATGTTGTGATTTTGATGGTGAATACACCATATATGTATTGCAAGTGGTTCATTTCGAGGTTTATTGAGTCCCAATGGTATTGCTGGTTCTTCATATGTAATGGTGTCTGCAGCAAAGTGTGTAATGACGTGTGTATCTGGAAAAGGTCCAGTGTATGGTGAGAGGTTTTGGTACCAATTCGTGTCTGGTATTATTAGGATGGTGATAGTTTCTGAATCTTGTTTTGCTGCTAGGCGTGCCCAGTGTATTGCTTGTTGTGCTGATTCAGCATTGTTTGGGTGAGCGTATCCAATACCTTTCCATATGTATTGAAAGGCTGTACCTAATGAGCCAACAATCTTGTCTCTAGTGAATGTTGAGTAGAATTGTGTGATTTTCGTGGAGCATGTTATAGGTGAAGAGAAGTAGGAGTGTGGTATATTAAATGTTGTTATAAGTGAGTCTAATATATTGGTTGGAAGGGTATGTTGTGGTGTTTTTATTGATTCTTTTTTGTAGGTTTTGTGTTTATATCTTTGGTATAACCAAACAATTTCTATTTCGAATGTTTGTGTAGGGGGTACCAGTCTATGTGTGTTGTGTTTGTTTTTGTTATATTGATGCCATAGCCATTTTATTCTTGTAGTTGGAATGGTGGTGATATAATTACCGATGTCATTGTATATGTGGGTTTTGTCGTTTTGTATTTGAATGGTGCATTCGTTTGTGTTTATGTCTTTTTCTGGATTGCTTTCTATTATGGATGTTTGAACATTAGGGATTATTGTTGGAGGTGGGATATATCTTGTATCTCTAATCTGTTCGGGTGTAAAGTGGGGGTTTATGATATTACTATAGTGTCTATGTTGATATTTTGTGTAGTATTTTGTGAGTAGGTTTAGATTGTGGTGTATTACTGTTGGTAGGTTAAGTGGAAATAATTCCCGTTGTTCCATCCATTTATTGTATGTTATTTGGTTGGGAAGTGTCCATTGACATAGATAGGTGTTGTATTTCTTTGTTATTTTATATTTGTCCTTTGTTGTAATTGTTTTATGGTTTATTATTGTGTGAATGGAGTATTTAATGGGGTTGTTTTTTATATTTTGTGGAGGGTTTGGTTGTTGTGGCTGTGGTGGTAGAAGAGGGTGTAAGGGATTTATCAGTGTTCTTGGTATTATTCTGTGGTTATTTATTGTATACCTTTCTTTTAGTGTACGGGGTTGTGGATGTATTTGGCATATGTTTGGGCAATCTTGGGTGCATTTTGGATAACAGAAGATTTGTTCTGCTATGTTTAGTGCGCTTTTCACTAATTTAGTTGGGGTTTGGTAATAGATTTTGAATTCTTCTGGTGACATTAGATTTGTACTGCTGGGGAGGGTGATGTGTTTTATTTCGTAGATATTGTGTGCAAGTAGTTTGTACAGTAATTTAAGGGAGAGTTTTGGATCTAAGTGTGGCAGTTCGGTTGTGGTTTTGGATCTCCATTCTTGTTCTAGTTTGGTCATATGAAGTTGGAAGTTTTCGTCTGTGCTTTTTAAGTGTACTCCACCGGCTGTTTTCATAAGGAATATTGTTCGTGTTGTTGGTGATTTGATGCAGTCTTGGTGTTTAATTCTTGGTATGTCTTTTGCACCTCCGGCTTTAGTGAGTATGTGTTGTGTTAGTCCTTTATATATTATTCCTAGTCGTCCCGTGTCGTTGAGTGCGTTTCTGAGTTGTTCACCAATACATCTAAGGTAGGCATTTTTTAGTGAGAAGGCTTCTAACCTGAATAGATCGTGAGGGAGTTGAGTTATTATGTTTGTTGTGCTTTTGGGTAGTCCGCATATTGATTTTTGGGTTGCAATGATCTTTTTGTCAAGTTTTTTATAGTTGGTAAGGAGTTTGGAACTGCAAAGAAGCTGTAGGCTATACCAGCTCTGATAACTGTGTCTACCATGTTGATTTTTTGATTGATAGTGGCGGGACATTTTGATAGTTGTTTACATTGGTCTATTGCTTTAGTTGTGGTTATGTGTGTTTGAAGTTTCCATTTTAGTGATGGGACTAATTGTATGCCTAAATAGACATAAGGTTCATTTTGGTGTAGTACTGGTAGTGTTTGGTCTTTGTAGCTGATTTTTTGTTCTATCATATGGGTTTTGAATTTGTTTGGTTGCATTTTGGTTTTATTTGGGCAGCCAGTTACAGCACATTTTGTGACTCCCAGGTCCATGCCTGCCCATTCACAGAATTTGTCAATTCTGTTTAGTTGAATTTGTAATGATTGTATATTATTTGATATAGCTGCTAGGTCATCTGCGTACGCTGCGGAGCAGATTTTTATTTTTGATGTGCCAAATGTATATCCGTTTTCCCCCCTTTGTAGCCATCTTAACCCCTAAATGCCCAGGGCATTCACAAAAAAGTCAAACAACACTTTCATATAGAGTTTGCACATCAATAGCCTTTGATATATTTTTTGAAATATTTTTAATAAATGTAAACATACGTTTCCTATCGATCCTCAATTTTTTAAATTTTCTTAATGCGTTATAAATTTAATATGATTTTTGAAGTAAAATACACAAAGAAATTCATATAAACTACAAAATTGTTCCTAATTACCAAAAAAAAATATAAAAGGTTCAGGTTACAATGAAGAACCATACGGAAAATTCAATTTAAAATATATTTTCTACATTTGGAAATTTGATAATGACATATGCTTTGTAGTGTAGTTTGGATTATGACCTCTTGACATTGCAAGTGCAATAAAATACTTAATATTATGATTTTTTCAAATTTACAAAGTGAGGTAGAAACTAGACTTGATAATCTCCATTTTTTTAGTTGGACTTGAAAGCAAAAATAATCATCTTTAAGGTTGAAATCGAATTTGACCAACCACCATTCACTATTTGGATGCTTGGGCATTTAGGGGTTAAAAGTGGTTCTAAGAATATTAAGAAGAGATATGGACTAAGTGTGTCTCCTTGTATGGTTCCTCTTTGAATTGGTATTGGTTTTGTTTTGCCGAAGTGTTCTTCGGTGGATATAGTGTTTGAGTGTGAGTAAATGTTTCCCACTAACATTACTGCATCTGTTGGGTATCCAAGGTCTTTCATTATGGCTAGTAATCTTGCATGGTCTAAGGAGCCAAATGCATTTTTGAAGTCTATATATAGTAGGTATATATCTTGGTTTGTGAATTTTGCGTCTTCTAGTGCTGCGATGAGGAGTTGAAGTTGCCTTGCCGTGCTTCGTTCTGCTCGGAATCCTTCTTGGCTGTCATGTATGATTTGGTGTTTTTCTCCATATGCTGATAAAATATATGTTAGTGTACTAGTAAAGAGTTTGTATATTGTGTTTGCAAGTGCAATTGGTCTGTGGTTTAGCAATTGTGAGGGGTCACCTTTTTTGTATAGGAGTATGGTTAGGCTTTAGTGTACACTATAATGTGCAAACAGAAATTTATCAAATAAATGAAAGGGAAGTAGTGAAATGACCCTCAAATACAAGAAAAATTGTTTGTCCTTTAAGGGTTAAACTGCATGGATCCATGGGTCTTGAAGACATAGACTCATTTATTTTATGACTTTAAGGGAGTGGAACTATTCTAGTAGATACTAATGTGAAGTCTCGAACAAATGAAATTCTAATTCATAATGACCTCAAAAAGGCATTATAATTTTTTTTGGAACTATTCAAAAATGTAAGAAAAATAAAAACAATACACTCTAAAATTACTTATTTCACATAGCATTCAATAACCTTTAGAATTTTTTTCTTTTCTTTTTATCTTTTTATCCTATCATAATACTATATTATAGCATGATAGGAATTAAATTATTTTATTTATTTACTTTAAATCCTTTATTTTTGAATTTTGATATAAAAAGAAAAAAAATCCTTGTCTTTGTGTCTTTGTATAATTACAAAAATATTAAAAGAATTTGTTAATCTCAGTGGTTAGTACTTCTATTTCTTGATAGACAATACTACCAAATATCCTTTAATAGTCATAATCTGTTGTTAAGAATTAATATTCTTTGTTAGTAAATATCCTTTAACTCCTAACTATCTAGTTGTCCATTTTTGGACGATGTACAGATTTCATCCAATTTTTCTTATCTATCATGCACTTTTTGTAATGTGGATTTTGTACTATAGATTCTATGGGAAGCTAGCTTCATGCGTGTGTGATCCAATTAGAAAGGGGATGATTTGTGAAAATTTTATGCCTCGTTTTATGTTGCAGTGATTCACCAAAAAATTCTGAAATCTTATTCCAAAAGTGTTCAAAAGTGCTCCTGAAAAGTTCAACTCGTAGCATCAAGCAACAAAAAAATCTCCCAAAATTACAACACTTTGAACCCATTGTAACAAATTTAAGAGTATTACATTTCAACCCATTGTAACAAATTTCATCTACAAATTGTCAATATCGAATTACCAAAAAATTTAGTAATCGAATTACCAAATAATTTTGAATTTTAAGTTTCAAAATTTATACAAAATATTGGTGATAGCAATCATCGATCCAACCGCATGGAAAGAATCTAAAATTAATTATGAACAAATTTTATTCATACACTAAGTTCAAAATATCCCTCTTAATTGCATTTTATAATGCATCTTTGCAAACTGTCCAATCTAGAGAGGGTTGTAGGCATTTAGGGGTTAAAGATATTACATTTTTGCAACCACCGTGTCACTTAGTAGCTACCAATGTCACTTGATAACTACCAAATATTTATTTAGTATGACTTTGCTAAATCCAAATCCAAATTTAGATCTCGGTCATATCTTCGTAAGGATCTCTTCTATTCCATTTGTTCTTAACTTCTCATAAGTAAAAGCCTCTTTATATGAAAGGATATGGAGGTAATGTAAATACAAAACCACCCCAATTTATGTTTTTGGAATGAAAATTTTAATGTTTTTAAATAGGGTTTAATAGAAAATTTAACACAATTTATTTTTAAATCATGTTAAAGAGCATTAAAATGTTCATCCCAAAAATCTTAAACTGGAATTATTTTGTACTAATGTAGTGCATGTTGGTAGAATTTTTGGTGACCATCAAGTATTTACATTTGTTCTACTAGTAGGTAGAACATTGATAGTTAGGACTTGTCTCTTTTACCAAAAAATCATCATCTCAATAATTTTAGAGAATTCAAAAAATTCAATGTGTAAGTTGAGAAAAAATTTGTTTTTTTTCATTGAATCAATTTTTTTTTGAATTCAAATCTAAAATTTTATATTTTTTAAGTTTTTTTTACATCTATAACATCAATATTTAAGCAAATGCCTATATGTTTTAGTAGTATATTTTAAAATTCAATGTGATTTTACCATCAATATAGAAAGAATTTTAATTATTTAAATTTCCAATAATAGTCCATTTTTAAAAATTCTAGACATCTATATGTTCTATCATTATGAAGAAAAAAAAAAAAAAAAAAAAAAAAAAACTCACGAAGCAAAAAGGCTAAAGCAGAAAAGCAAGCAAGAAACCTAAATAAATTATTTGCAAGCAAATAGAAGAAATAAACATAGAACTAAACCCTAAACATAGAACTAAAAGATACAAAGCTTCTCGCACACAGAGCTCCCTATTTCTCGTCATATTTGCCAAACCTCGAGGGGCTTACAAAGGAAAATTTTGAAGCAACAGAGCTAGATAAACCCTAAGTCAAGCAAAATCGAAGAAACAGGGGTCGAAAGAAGCACGTACGGGACTAGGCCGGCCTGCTCTTGCATAAGACGAAACTCTAATTTCTCCCGCGCATCGTGAATCTGTTTGCAAAGCTCCTCGAGCTTCTTTTGCTCCCCCTCGTGCTTCTGCAAGAACTCCAAGAAGTAGGCCGGAAACCCAAAACTCACAACCGATTGAGAACAATAGCATTCTTTGATTCACCACAAAATGAAAAGATAAGATGAGAAGCAACAGACCAAGCACTTGTATATAAGCGCGATGCCGCTATGATCTAGATCTGAATCTCGTTGTCCGCAAGTCCTCTCAACAGTCACAAATGAATGAAAATGTTCGATGGATGAAGAAGGATATTAACATGCGGCAATGCGAAAAGGGTTGTAAACAGCAAATTGGACTTGTAAGACCAGCGTTGATGGGGTGTCATTGGAAAGTCTCTGCCCTAAAGAACAGAGCCCATAAATTTTACGAATATCCTACCAAAATATCATAACAATCAATTCTTTAATATTGATTGCTTTGTTATATGCAAGTTTGTATGCAACTAGAACGACCTCTCTTTAGAAAGACCATGTCATTTTTTTGTAATCGACTTTTAATTAGCATACATCAACCCAATTTACTTTAGTCTAAATTAAATGCTATTGATAAAAAGTCACATTAAAATAGTCAATTTTTTTCTTAATGTACCTCAATTGTTGTTATTTTACTAATATGTTGTTATTTACTAATCATATAGATGAAATAAAAATTATATGACTTTTTCTTGGAAAGCTTACTTAGTGTAGAATTCATATACCATCAAGAAACTTGAATTGATATTTTTGGTCTGTTGATTATAGATAAAAATATATAAAATATATATTTACTGCGTGTGTGTTTCATTTAATGTTATATTTTAACATGAAGGAATTTACTAATGTCTAAGATTTTACAATTTGAATTTTGAATTTTTTTTAAATCCTATATTACCACGTAATTATTTTAAATAATAAAAAACTTAAACTTCACAAAATTATTTGAAGGTAGACTTATACATTCTAAATAATATGATGTAAATACATACATCAATGATCAATATAGAACTTGGTTGACATACAAATACAAACATTTCATAACTTCATAAGTGAGAGTAGCAGAGAATACTAAATGGTCTTAAAGCTCATACAATTCATACATTTTTTCCATAGCTATAAACCAAAAAATCTCTTAAAAGAAAAATATTTCTCACAAAAAATAAAAAAATAATTAATTAATTAAATTACAGAACTCAACTCAAAACTATAGCTTTGTTGTCATATTTTGAACTTTATTTCCTTGTTTTAAATTGTGGTGCCTTATTTATAACTTGTTAAAGAAGATTTTTTAATAAAAGTTACAAATATTTAAATGGTGAACCTTATATATTACGTATCTTATAATTTTATTATGTTATAGATGAATTAAATATATACTTCATTACCAAGTAAATATTATACAATAATATCCAAAAGGCTTAAAAGACATGTTCATTTGTTTTCAGGTGTTTTATGATATTTTGCTAGTGTCCTCCTAGCAACTCTCTTATGTAACACTGCCTTATAAATTCAAAAATTCATACATAATTACTTTAGATACACATTTTGTATGCACCAAAAAATTACACTCCAAAATTTGTAAATTCGAGAGAGTTATTACACGATTGTTTTGAATTTGGGCTTCAACAATTATGCAATTCATAGCATTAGGATCAACTTCCATGTGCATGAGGCCGATAAAGCTGAAGCAAAAAACAAATAAGTTGAGAAAAAAAAAAAAAAAAACAAAGCTTTCAACCAATACCCTCCGTGAATCGGTGTATGATTAAGCAACTTGCTTCTATATCGAGCCTGACTTGGTGACCAACAATGATTTTGATTGCAATGAAGAGTTTCTATGTATTACAATAATAGCATGACTTGCCAAATACAATTAGCAAAAAGGAACAACTAGACCAAATAGAATTTTACGCTAATCATGAACCATTTCCCTCCAAACAGCTCACCAATTTCGAAAAGACACCAATTGAGAAAAATTTATCTTTTCCTCTACTTGTATTAGTCTTTTCCTCAAACCTATAGCCCGATGCACATGGAAGCATGCCCTTAGCCCTTACCGCTGGTGCCACTACTACTAGGCCACACAAGCCCAAAAACAAAGATTATCAACATAAGCTTGTAAAACATTGACTGCTTTTACTCTTTTTGTTTGAAAATAGAGGTGTTTGACTTTTACAATTAAACTTCCATTCCATTTCAAACTCATAACATTTAGTAACCCTCAAAAAGGTTGTCTTTTAGTTTCATCTATGAATTTGCACAGAGATGTTATCTAAAATATAAGGGCTATTGAATGTTAAGTAAAATAAGATGAACAAATTATTTGTTATGATGGCTATTGAATGACAATTAAGGGCGCACAGGTGTGAGAGCCAATAAAAAGGTTAGAGAGTAGATATAACAAAGAGTATTATTTGCAAATCAACCAATTGTCAAATCAAGTAGCTACAACATGTGAATGGTGTTTCAAGAATTAATATTAATACATTACATTCAATGATTTACATCAATGACCCGGGGAAGTCACTGCCATAAATTGAGATAACCATGAGAGAATAAATATAGGGTGTCTTTTATTCATTTGAGATAAAATTTATAGATTTTTAGAAGTAATGTAGGGTGTTTTAAAACCAAAATGAGAATATGTTATAAATATTCCTAGAATATATCATGAATATATCCTAAATATATTATAAATAGTAAAATAGTAGAATATTCCAATTATTTCATAGCTCCCCATTAAATACCATGTGTTATCTTATGTATTCCAAAATTCACACTAAGGGGCGGTTTACACTACGGACCAAGAGCCGTGACCAAGGAAAATGGATTAATTCCATGGTCACACTTCATGGTCACACTTCCATGGTCACACTTCAAAAAAATGTAATTTTTAAAGCCCTTGGGCCTCTCACTAAGTGTAAACCGAACTTGGACCGGGACTTAAGAAAATAATAAAACGGCATTTCAAACCCATGGTCTCCTTGTTCGGCAATGAGAGAACCCTTTTTGCCTCTCTCACCACAAAATCCGAGGGACCTTTCAACATTATCCACTAGGCCTATTTCTAGGCCTTTTTAGGACCTCAACTCCTTTTGTCACTTTTCTTTTTTCCTTGTAGACAGTGTAAACCCAAATCATCCCGGGACGAGTTGATGGAGCCAATCACAGATTTTTGAGCTGCATGGGACGAGTTCTTGGTCCGTAGTGTAAACCGCCCCTAAGTGACTTTCCCGAGATCAATAATTATTGTTGTAGTCTCATTGGGTCTGCCTTGAGTTGCCACATGTCCATGTAACTACTGATGGGTTGTTTAGATGATCATAACATTTAGTAGCATGTGTTGGGTATGCCTTTCAGGTTCATCCAACAAGATAACAAAGTGGATGAATGGAGATGGCAAGAAAATGAGATGGTGGATACATAGCAAACATAAGATACATCAACATTTTCCAAGAGGTCCTGCATTCATTACTCCCATGCATGCAAATGAAATGGTGGACACATGTGCTATTCACTTACAACTGTAAGTTCCCAATACTTGCAGCTCCTAGTAAACATGGGTAGCCTCATTTACTCTATCCAAAAATGTAGAATATCTTGCAGATTTGTTGGGAGCCCAAGACAGAGCCAAGCCGTGCTACTGAATGTTATGATGAGGAATATTTCTCATTATTTCATTGGGATTAGGGCAATCCCTTTGAAGGCTAATGAACATTATGTTGGAGGTTAGTAGTGTTGACAAACCAGCATCTACAAACTCCATCTTCATTTGAGTGGATTTTTTTTTTGTGTAGCCAAAGTAAGGGCCGCTTTACACTATGGCCGTCCAAGTCAAGAGGCCGTGGGATTGAGTGGCCAAATTTTGTTGAAAGTCCAATGAAATGGGCTCAAAATAGGCAATAAAATATAGATTTGATTTTTTATGAAAAAGAATCGACGGCCTTTCGACCATAGTTTGGGTTTCCATTCCTATCCGACCCAAATGTCCTTCGAGAGTCCGTCACCTTAGTCAAAAAGAGCTGCCATGTAGGCATTTTGGAGGGCGACAGCCTTTGAACTTTGGCCTCTAGTGTGAAGGATCAAGAGGCCGAATTCTTGGTTTCTTGCAATTGGATTGATGGAAATCGACAGCATCTCGACCTTCGGCCATAGTGTGAAGCGGCCCTAACATTACATGTAACATTGAGCTCATTTTCTTGTACCCTAGCTTATAAAAACATTTTACGTCATGCATGCCATGGGATTTGAACTGGTGGAGGCTTGGGAGTGATGAATTTGGCTTGTTGCAGGCATGTTGGCCATGCCGGCGTCCGTCTGGAGTCTAGCGATAAGTTAACGTAAACACTCCAGAAGACAAGCCCTCAGGCTGCCCCCCTCTGCATAAGAGCCTCCAGGCAGAGAAAGTAACTATCAAAAATAGACCAGGCATAACCGAAACTGCTCTGCTCGTAACTCAGTGAATTTTCTATGAAAAAACTGAAATGGCCACCTCTGGGTCCAGAATGACCTTAACCCTTAAACGTCAAGAGGGCCTGGGCGGGGCAGCTAAATTTTTGGAGGAAAAAAAAAACGAAAAAAATGAAAAACAGCTCTGCTAATCAGCACTGTAGCACTTTTCAAGAAACGACCTGAGCTGCCCCAGTCTCAACTCCTGTTCATTTTGATAACTTCGATTGCTTGCCAATGATTCCACAATCTCCCAAATGACGTGCAAATTTGGAATTTAGATCGCTTTTTTAGAAGCTTTCCAACTTACCAATCCTTGCTTGATTTGGTTGAGAAAATCCACTTTTTTCTTCATTATTCTCTCATAAATAAGCCCATGGGGCTTACTTTGACGTTTAAGGGTTAAACTACCTAGGTGATAGCCAGGAGGTGAGCTTCCCTTAGGAATGCTTATTAGCACCAAAGAGAGTGGTGGTTCGATTCTGGTCGGATGCACGTCATGAGGGCTAATACTTCCCTGCTTGTTAGGAACCCCGAGCATGACTGGGATTGCTCCCGGGCCTCATGTTACACTGGAGGCGTTGTCTTAGTTGGAAATGATTAAGAACTTTGGGTCTAGTTGAGATATTGTAGGAAGAAAAATCCCAAAAAATCACCTGTGGGAGCACTAGAAACGGCTCTCTTCGTTCACAGTGTGATGTTTGTAATCTGTTGTTGTGCAATGGAAATAAAGCATCCGTTTGTTTCAAAAAATAAAAATAAAAATGGTCGCCTCCTCAGACCACCCACACTAATAAGTTACTGTATATTAGGCATTGTAGTTCTGATATATGAATGAATACATGCCTCACTTGCACTCACGGTTGAGTTGAGAATTTTTGTTGAGTTTGCAAACTCCTTACAACTATGGTACACCAAGTCACCAACGTATTACATCCATGTTTTGGTGTACATTCCAAACCAAAAATGTCTACCGTCGGTACATGAGGGCAGAATTGGAAACATGGTGGTAATTGATTGGTGTACCTTTGTGTTTGCAATGCACATTGGCAGTCGAGGTTTTTTACAAGCGGTGGTAAAGTTTCAACAAGCGGTGGTCAAATTCAAACAACTTGGTATTGAAATTCAATTTCCACATCTGATTTTGAGAGGTCTACATCATCCTAAACCAATCACACAATGACATGTGGCTTTTTTTACATAAATTGAATAATTTAGACGGAATTGACTATGACGTACGATAATGGTCCTTGAGTAATTTTGCTTCATGGCCTAATTCATCATATGTGGCTTCAAAAGTATCACTCAAACTCAACTTGTGGCAGGATTTATAGTTAAGGCATCGAACCTACATACAATTCTACTCAACAAGAGTAGAATTGAGATTTGATTTCAACTCCATCATTACTATTGCTGGAGGGTGAAAGCAAGGTAAAGTGGACCACTAATTTACACTATGAAGATTCAACAATGCAGGGTTCAAAAATGCATATTAAATTTGAAATTTTATAATTCTTTTTTTCCAAGAAAGTAGTATATGTATTATTTTACAAAGTCAAACAATTTTTTGGAAAAAAATATCTTCAAATGAATTTATACATGTCTATACAATTTGAAAAAGTAGCACAAATTGAAAAAGAAATTGGTGACAATCAAGAAAGTTTGCAAGAAATAGGCTAAAAGTGCATTAAATTATTTTATTATTTATTTTCTTCTATATGGAGCCCTCAACATCATCATGAACTTCAAGAATATTTTAAAAAAATCAAATTGAAAATTCTTAACGTCATCAAATTTGCGTTTGAAACCAGATTTAGACATTTTTTTCAAACAGTACTTTTAGTAAACTTTTTTGAAGATATTCTTTTGAAACTTTGGATTTAAGTATATAGAACATCAATAAAGGGCTCCATGAAAAAAAAACCCAAAATAAAAGATGATTTGGTATAATTTTATAGCCTTTGGCAAAAAAATCGGATTTCAGCATAGCGGCGCAACTTTTTGGTACAAAATACCATGCTTTCACCCTGGGCTCTGTTGCAAAATCTAAGTAAAAATGATGGACCTATTTTTCAACTCAACTAGGTCTTACAAAGGGTTGAGTGTAGCTCCTAAAAACTTGCTATGCGTTTAACCCCTAAAGGACCAAGAAGCCTGAATGGAGCCTCATATTTTTTTAGTGTTTTCTGAGGAGCTCCTGTATGGACTTGCTTTTGTTCAAATTAATCTATTTTGACCATCACATGCAATGTTCTTCACTGATACAAAATTTGGTCCCATTTGAATTATATGTTTCACAATATGATCGATTGAAATTATCATTTTAAAACCATAAAATCCTTGGTCCTTTAGGGGTTAAATGCTCTTAAATGCACATTCTATAGCCCCTTTCTTGTAAACTAATTATTTTTGCTATGCGGGTATGGTAGAGAGTGTGCATTTAGGGAGGTTGGGGGTACAGAGTGTGCATTTAGGGAGGTGGGGGGTGTAGGGAGTGCAAAAAACTTGGCGTAGCAGATTGATTGGTACAGTAAGTAGAATATTGTCTGCAAGGCTATTATATGATGAGGAATCTTGAAGGCTGAGTGGCAGGGCCAAGTGCCAAAGACGGCGCTCTGCCCCCACCCGCTCTCTCTTCCTCTGCTACTGCTGCAGTTTGCTGCCTCCTGCCATTACTCACTCATTAGTCACTACCATAGCTGGGGCGCCAACGAATAATTCAAAAAACATAAACCGTAAAAAAATGGAAATTATGAGGACAAAAAATGAAAATAGAATAAATCATTTTTGGCTGTATTTTGCTATTTCTAAGCTATTTTTGGTCATTTTGGGCCATTTTTAATCATTTTTTTGCTCAAAAATGGAAACCAAGATTCTAATTTTTTAAGGAACAAACCTTGCTTTTCAAAAAATATTAAATATTTGTTCGTGGGGTGGCGACCCAGCTATGGTACTTCAGTAGTCTAATTTACAGTAGCTATACTCACCATGGTAATTTACATAACATTCTTTAGCTAGTACTACTTGTGCAGAGAATAAGAATATGAATAGGGAATTGATGATGTGGAACATGTAGAAACTATTTAAAAAAAGATATGTTTGTTGAGCTGCCAAACCATCATTAACTAGAGATGGTTTTTATTCTCTAGAAGATTACAATTCCCGCAATGATTGTGGCTTGTCATGTTGATTCCCAAGGGTAAACAGTGGAGCTAGTACAGAATGTTATGTAGCTCTCAACACAATTTTATCAGTGGAATGCTTGTAAAACAACAAGCATTTATAAGGTAGAAGTACTCATAACCAAGAAAATAAGGTTTTTAGCATAGAAAATGTTGAATTTTTATTGACGAGATATTTTTCTTTCATAGAGAAACAAAGATATTGTTGGATGGTAATTCTTTTTTATAATTTTTTTCCTCAAAATTAAATTTATCAAAAAAAATAAAAATGAAAAGTTCTTATAACCCATGACTAATACATAGCTTCACCTATAATCAACGACGATGAGATCAATTCCCGAACACAAAACTGCCATGGTTGGCTACTTTGGGAGTTTGGGTTTGCCAACACTTTGTTGGCTTTTGAGTCCATGACACGTAGCTTCTAGAAGGTCTATGTAAGTACATATTTGTTATGGGGTACTTATCAGCTATGGTTACCTCTACGTTATACCGTAGTTTACTAGCATGTTCAGCAGCCTCCTACCTAATATTTAATTATTTCTAAAACTAGATGTATGTAAAAAACGAATATTCTCTCAAATCAATTTTTCCCTTACAGATTTTTTTTCAAAAATAATTTCTCGAAATTTTAGCCATCTATTTTTAAAATTATTTTCAACCAAACCTGCCTGTAAACTATGGTATACATATAATATGGATTCGATCATGGCATCCCCATCTAAAGAGTGACCATGTCATGCAAGGAAAGGAAAAACAAAAAAAATGTTGCGAGACCACGAACGCCAGTTCAAAGTCCAAGAAGCTTCCAAACACCATAAGCTCATGGCCCATTCACACCAAGAAGCTGCAACACTTGCGTTGTGCTCCTAGAATGTTACAAGGTAATTTTTGAAAATAATATACAATTTCTTGCAGTGTCATATCCCTGTTTCTTCCTGCTTTTAGCCAACGCATGTGCGCTAGTGGAGATGCAACTTTCTTGCAGCACCAAAATGCGTTGGAGCAGCTTCTTGCATGCGTCAAGTTCAAAATAAATTTAAAAAATTACAAGAGCACACTATAGCTACCAAAAACTTAGATGACGAACGCAAATTCTTTGCCGCACTCGCATTGGGTGACTAGGCCATCATCCAACTATTGGGTCAATTCACCCGCTGCTCTTTTTCTTCTATTCCGTGAATCTTTCGAGTTTCATGACTCTCATATGACGCAGATTCATGAGTAGGCTTATAGCCCATAAAGTGCCATGGCTATGGAGGCTGTTCACAGCAGGAGGTACTTTTTGGCAGTAGTACTAGACTCAGGGATCTTGCTTGAAAACATGTTAGTAACTTACTATGTGGGGCCTTGGGGATAAGCCAGAGTTTTTGTACGTGTATCCATGTGCACAAGAACTGTAAAAGCCTCCCCTTCCAGAATTTCCGGGTCGGCTACGAAACTGGTGCCATTTTGGAGAGCTAACTTTTCCATCTCGCTGCTTAATTTGGGCGGTGGACGTACAGTGGACGCAAGTTGGTTTAGGTTCAGTTTCTACACTTCATTCGCACCCAAAAATTAAATTATAAAAAAAGTAAGAAAGTGGCAGCCAAAACGTAATTATTTATTTGAAGATTGCAGGGATTGAGAGCTGATACACACGACTCCAGTCAACTCTGGTGACATGCAAGTTTCAGATTGCCAAAATGATTGTATGATTGTAACCTGTGATAGAATTCTGTTAGAAAAGTGGCGGGTTTGCAGGCCGGAAAATCTAGCGCTCCGCGGGGAAATTTTTAATCAAAAAACGTGAGAATAGTCATCAGTCTTTTTCCCCTTTTGCTGGTGTCACAGGAGTGAAGTCAGAGAGGCCCTTGCATGTAATGAGTGAAAGTGCACCATATGGGCCTGCAAATTCAGGGAGTTATGATCACAAGCTACTAAGTAACACTTTGCGCTACGATTCCGAGGCTTAGATGCATGAGGCTTTTGTCAAGAACCCATGTTCTCTTCACGTGTTTCTATTCCACTTTTGAGCGCAGATTCAGAACGTACCTGCAGCATCCCATTGTTGTTTCTCATGCTTGCTAGCTAGCTAGCTTGCTTTAAATTTTTGCCCTTTCAGTGTGTGTTTTGCTCGCTTCCACTTGGAGAATCCCACCTGGAGGACCTCCACCCTTGATAAAAATAATAACAAAAATATCCCATCTCCATGACAGTGGAAAATCACGCCCTGCTGTCCGTCCAACTTGCTTGGAACGAGTCATCGACTGCATGGCTGGAATACGATATTATTTTTCATGGGTATGTGTGAACTCCCCATTTATGAGGGACTCTACTGTAGGGTCGACAGAAATATTTCAGAAAATATTTGGCCAGGGTATGAAAATATTTGGTAGGGTATTTAGATGCCAATTTTTTTTTGGGAGCCTTGAAAAGTTTTTTATAATGGAGAAGAGAATATTGAAAAATGTTCCATCTACCAAACCTTATTTTTCCAAAAAATAAATAAAAATATTTGACACGATACCATACCCTCCACCTCCAGGATATTTTTCTTTTCATAAGAATGTGTTAGAACTCATTATTTTCAGACTCTCCAATATCACATTCCAAAATATTTGCTATTGTGTACACATGTGATTGTACACTTTCCATGTGTCAAGTTCTTGATTAAATCAATTTACATTGGTTACAAAAAGAGGTACTATAAATGAGTTCTAACAATTGTCATGCAACTTAATTGTTCACCTTGACCTAATAAGGATTTTGATGTAGCAAGTGAAAAAAAGTCCGTTTGGGTTTTTACTTAGGTAGAGGCACCTAAAACTACCCACGACCCTTTCCCAATCGGCTATCCAATAGGTGCCCTCAACACCCATTACCCAAGGAACCTAAATTTGACTGTTTGTAATTTTCAAGGAACTTAAATCTGACCACTTGTCATTCAATCAGAAGGCTTTTACAAGTGAACGGAAATGGGGCATCTAGGATGTAATTCATGATACTCTTTGTGTTGGAAAAAAACACACAACCTATATGGCACAAGTGGGATATGATTAACTTTTCACTTCCAAATTCATATAAATTACATTTTAATTGAGGATTTTTAAAAAAAATTAAAATTTTTTACAATATTTATTTATGAATCTTATTTCACTATCAACCAAAAATAGACCCAATTTGATTTTCAAGAAACTCCAAGCACAACAACTTAACCCTTTAACGTCCCGATTCATCATTGATTTCGAAGATGTGTTATAAAATGTTTGATGAATAACAAAATAAAGATAATGTACAAAGTTAAGCTGTAAATGTCAATGTGAAGATCACATCTGTATGGTTGGATTTATCATATTTTTTATTAATAAATTGTAATTAAAATTTCAAGCTTTTCTTTTGAAATTCCATTAAAATTTTCAAATTCTTATTCTTATTTTTAAAATTGTTGCAATGAATTTGGAATAACATGCACTACAAGATGGTATGATTTCCATTATTTGATTCTACTTATTGTGGAAAATCATGTTTAAGGTCTCACATTTTGAACTAGGAACTGGAACTTGATGTAAACCAATTTTGATATTCTATTTTATTTTTTAAATCAAAATATCTTATTTTGAAGATCCCATACTGTGCAAATGATAGTCAACTAGCACAATCTGAACCAAGAGAAATTTGGATGGATGAAAAATTGTACAGGATACAAGAGAAAGGTTAATTACAAATTGTTCGTCATCCATTACATGAACACATGTGCGTCAAAGGGTTAAACAAACAAGTAGTTTTAGGTGCCTTCATAGTCAAAATGAGATGGAGGCACATAATTGGAAAACGTTCCTATTACGCATGCCAGAATATCGTACCCGGCCATGAGGATCAGCTAAATAATTAATCTTTTTGGAAAATTGCTTTTCAACAAATGCCAAATTATGTTGATGTTCTCTAAAAATATTCTCTTAACTTTTTTCACCACACAAAATAGAATTTTTTGAGAAAAAAAATTGGCTTCTGTGTCAAATCATTACAATTATCAGTTTATTTGGTTTTTTGCCGATCCTGACGACCGACTACGGACACAGGCTCTTAGATTTGCAAAGGAGTCACTCATGTGGAGATGTGCTGTCACAAGATACATAAATCTGATTCAAAATCAGAGGTGCTTGCAGTGACATTTCTGAGTATAAGTTAAAGGCAGGATTGGTGCAGCGGCTGAGGAGCTTGGTGTGGCAAGTTATACACCAACCATGGCAAATAATCCGTTACAGAAAACCAAGTAACACTAGATTATATATTATGACAGACGGACAGATAACGAAGAAACAAAAAGGATCCAACAGGATATTGATGAATAATGAGCGAAGTAAGGTTAGTCTTCACTTGATCCAGATCTGTAAGTTGCAGTCTGTGGCAGTGTTGCAAAATAATCTACTGTACCTTAGTCGTCTGTGTGTCTGTCTGTCTGTGTCTGTCTGCGTGCTTGTCTACCTTACCTGTCTCGCTGACATGAGCGTTTGGCTCAGTTCTAGCTTGTTGCATGTGGCATGTTATAACTGAATCTGCTTTGGGTATGGATTTTGTATACGAGCTCAGGGAGGTCACTCTTCAACGTCCCGAGTCAACACTGTTTTCAAAGATTCGTTATAAAATGTTTGATGAAAAACAAAAATAGAGTTGATGTACTGTACAAAGAAAATTTGTAAATGTCAATGTGAAGATCACATCTGTACGGTTGGATTCATCATATTTTTTATTAATATTTTTTAATGAATTTTGCAAGGTTTTGTCTTGAAATTCAATTAAAAATCCCAAATTAACACAATTTTTTTTTTTTTTAAATTATTGTAATGAAATTGGAATAACATGCACTACAAGATGGTATGGTTTCCATTATTTGATTCTACTTATTTTGGAAAATCATGTTTAAGGTCTCACTTTTTGAACTAAGAATGAAACTTGACATAAACCAATTCTATTGTTTTTCCAAAAATCACAATATCTTATTTTGAAGATCCACACTATAAAAATGATAGTCAACTAGCACAAGAACCAAGAGAAATTTGGATGAATGAAAACTTGTGTAGGCTGTAGTAAAGAGAAAGGTTGCAATTTGTTCGTTGTTCATTATATGAACGCAGGCGCATCAAAGGGTTAAATCTTTTGAGTATCACGTGTGAACAAAGCGTATTTAAAGAACCCTAAAAATTAAAAGCAATTGTTACTATCATTAGTAATAATTTGAGAATATTCTCAATTTTATTGTTGTAATCAATTTTGAGCATCCTATATTAATGTTATTTATTTATAAAATTTACCTTCAAAGATTTATTTGGACCTTATCTTTGTTTGCATGTTGTTGAGTAATATTTGGAAGTGACCTCCCCAAGTATAAGAGAAGGCCTCGAGGAGAGGGGGTTCTGGCTTTTAATCTCTAAACGTTCTCACCCCTTTCCAGATAGGGCAGTTTTTCAAAGATGCATTATAAAGTGCAACTAAGAGGGACATTTTTGAGCTTGATGTATGAATAAAAGTTGTACATTATAAATTTTAGATTCTATCCATACAGTTAGATTTGCGATTGCTATCACTAATATTTTTGCATAAAATTTGAAACTTGAAATTCAAAATTATTTTGTAATTTGATTATGAATAAGGTATTGACAATCTATGGATGAAATTTGTTGTGATGGGTTAAAATGTAATACTCTGAGTGTAGTGATTTTTGGAGAGTTTTTGGTTGCTTAATTTTATGAGTTTATTTTCTCAAGAGCACATTTAGACTAAAATCTTCAATTTTTTTGGTGAATCATTGCAACATGAAATGAGGCATAAAATTTTCACAAAGCATCCCCTTTCTAATTGGATCACACATGCATGAAGCTATCTTGCCATAGAATTTTGTAGTATTTTTTCTTCCTTGCAAAAAGTGCATGACGGATGAGAAAATGTAGATGAAATATATACAACGTTGAAAAAATGAACGATTGGGCAGTTAGGGTTAAGGACACTACACCGAGGGCGTTAGCGCAAGGTTGTGCCCGAAAATGCAGGAACACCCAATCTCAGAGGATTTCCCTTATATAAAGCATGGGAAAGATTTTTGTCACAAAATTTTCTATCGGTGCATTTCACCGATGTGGAATCGACATATTTTGATCCATCGGTGTGTGTTGCCTTTCCCAGTCAACGGGGAGATTCCGCTGTAAGAGGAGCAGATATTCACATACAAAAATCTTTCAGAGTGCTTTATGTTAGAGCCTTGTTTAGGACATGGATGATGGATGAGGTAAGATATAATGATTTTGTTGCTTGCCACAGTCATTTCTGGATTCCTGTTTCTGAAACACCTTTTCTTTTTGGCGTTGCTAGATTTCCTTACCAGCATGCAGGGGCCTCTCCCAGCGTAAGGCCTGCTCATACTTTCAAATATACACGTGTGAGGTGGAATTCCCTCATGAGATATCTTCATGCAAGAATTCCCACGGCAGGTAAACATAAAGTTCTTTAGCTCTTCTCCGCAAAACTTTAGAATTTGGCCACTATTCCCGAATCAGTGTAGCAGATCCCCGAATCATGACAAGTCCACATCATCTTTAACTAAAGAAGTTGGGTGGTGAGACATTGTTGAAACGTCTACAATGCTATTGTTGAAATGGGTGAACTCCACTAATTGCTAAAGGACCTTATGAACCTCACATAAATTTCCCTCCCATGACTTCGTTGGCGGGGCCTCTTGCGATGTGAAGAACCTTCCAAATGCATAAGACAGAAGCATGAGCGGGCTTTACGGCATTGGTTGACTTTCTCCAACATGTACACTCAAACCTCTTTATAATGACCCTCTCTACAATGACATTTTAGAATATCGTGCACACTTGTGACACTATCATTGAGTGTAGTATACTTGTCACACATTCAAACCATGTTGTAGTAAAAATGTTGGGACCCAAGGTGGTCAAAGCAACCTTAAAACGTCCTTCCCTAATTTAGAAAGAAAGGAGTATTTTTGAGTTTTAACCTCAAATTATAGAAATAATTTACATTCTAAAAATGTAGCTACATACTATTCTTGTCATCAATGATGCCTGAAAAAGAAAATTTATAAAAACATTTCTCAATTATTAGCAATTTAATGGTCAAAGTGGTTTGAAAATTGAGACTTGGGGAGGTCTCTCTTTGTATCTTTTGAGTATCACGCGTGAACAAAGGGTATTTAAAAGTACCCTAAAAACTAAAAGTATTTTTACTGTAATTAGTAATATTTTATAATATTCTCATTTTAATTCTTGTAATCAATTTTGGGCATTCCATATTAATGTAATTTATTTAGAAAAAATACTTTTAAAGATTTATTTGAACCCATCTTTGTTTGCACATTGTTACGTAATATTTGGAAATGACCTCTCCGAGAACTGAGAAAATCAAGCCCCTTGGGCTTGGTCGGTCTTCTAAGGGTTAAAGAAGTTTGAGTGTGTAGGGTAAAGAATGGTTTGGTTAGAGCATCCACACTAGTGTTCATTAGCTGTAATGGCAACTTGGGGTCATGGGTAGGAGCAAGGTATGGTGGACCAAAATGGACAACTTATAAATACCAATTAGTATAGATAATTACTTCCAATCGCCAAAGGTTATGAGGAACCCCAATGTGCCCAACTCTAAAGCAATTAACGCAGTTAATTAATATTCCTTATACACCTACATTATTCGAGTTTCCTTACACAAGGCTCCCAAACGCCTTGTAGATGGAGACAAATTGGGAGTCTAAGTTGTTACACCTTACAAGTAGCATTTAGGTAGTGAATTTCATCACCAAATTTAATCTACTACTTCCTCCAACCATAGGCTAGTGCTTCCAAAAATTGATTTAGGTTTTTATTTCATTTATCTTTTTTTGAGTTTTTTCAATAAAATATACCAATCATCCCAATTCATATGTTTTTGTTGATTGCATATAGGTGGGCGTATGTGATGTTATGACCAACACCATGAATCCTTCTATAATACAATTGTTGTTGTTGTTGATATTTTCAATTGCACAATGGACAAAGTAATTAATGATTTAGATTTTTTATCATTCAATACTTTTCCTTCTTAACCTCTACTTTTTTAAGGCGGCACTTCACCCAATTTTTTTAAAACAACTATTTCATGCAATCAAACAAAACAATTTAAGTAATTTAAAAAAAAATCACTTGTAGGTTTTTTTATTTTAAACTCATTCATATATATAAATAAATAACTGTTCAAAATTTTCACACAAAAATATCACATGAATTGAAAAATCATAATGTCTAAGGTGGAGTTTTGTCTTGGGTGTCTTTTGAAAGTACACTAATAAACTGAAAATAAGTTTTTGAGGATCAAAACCTTGAAAAGTGTATAAAAGTGAAGGTAATGAATTTAGAAATCGACTTAGAAATCCAAGTTAATTTTTTTTTTTGACCTGCTTGTGTTGAGAAATAAAACACATTTACTTTCAACTTCACAACCACTTGGTCAAATTGCAAACAAATTAGTGCCTTTGGAAGCTAATCCACAACCACATGTTATGTGATTTTTTTTAAATCAAATAAAAAAATCAAATGTTGCCAAAAATATGCTGACCCATCATTAAGGGCCTGAAACATATTTATTTTTGTATCTGGTTATAATTCTTAAGCCTAAGAAATTGAACCTCCAGAATTAAAATTCCATGAAATTTGGTTGCTTAATAAATGTGCATTTTATAATCAAAAGAAATTTGATACAAAATACTAAAAATTTGAAATCATGCAAAGCTATCCAAAATAGATTAAACTATTTTGGATCCATAAGAAAACACCCCATCTTTTTAATTCTAGGTGGTTTATACTTGCACTCTTTTAACTATAGAATTTATGCAAAAATATGAATGTTAGAAATCTATATTGTACAAATGATAGAAAATTAACACAAGAATATTAGTAAATTGGATGTACTTATTGATCACAATGGTGCTTGAAAAGACAAAACAATTCAAAATGGGTCATTGCACAATCGATGATTATTGAACAAAATTAGGAAGTATAAATGGATTGGTTTTTTTGCTTTATCAACATTTGCTAAAATCATCAAAATCTTTGGATTTTTTAAATGTAGATGTCTTTGAACTAATTTTCAACACAAATGAGACAACGGATAGCTCTGTCATGTAGTTATTTCCAAAAACAATCCAACAAGCTATCACTCATCATATTCCATCTAGTTGTTTGAAAGTTTTGTGGGTCTTCAAAGTTTAGATTCTTGCTTAAATCTTCTTCAAACAAAGCAAAAAAGGGATTTATTATTCTTATTATTATTTTGTAAATTGGTAGCTTATTCACATCTTTCCTACAAGCTAGCACTCATCAAATTCCACCTAATTGTTTTGAACGGAATGAACTTCTAAAGGTCAAATTCTTGTGGTGTTTATATTTTGCTCAAATCTTATTTAGATGAAGTAAGTAAAAACTATCTTTTCTTTGCTTTTAGAAAGTTTCTCAACAAACTATCATTCTTTAAAAATATAAGAGCACGAAATTGTCAAAGTAACTTGTTGAAAAGAAATTGAGTCACTTTATCAAGTTGTAATATTATCATACAGGGATTTTAACCCTTTATACAATGTCATTTTTTTAAAACCATAATTTGAAGTATTGAAATGCCAATCCTAGATTGATTCTAGAATGATGTCATCACATTTACTACCCACTCACTATTCAGTGCAACACTATGGCTTAGTAGTAGAGCCCATTGAGTGATTGTTAAGCTATTCAAGCACCTTTGCACTCTTCCATTTTCTTCAACATTTCTCGTGCAATAAATAGAGTTGTACATTACTTTGTGCATCTTGAAAATGTGCAAAGTTGGCTCTCAAATTTTAGTCGCATCACTATACCAAAAGCAAGACACAACTTCAAAAAAATTGATTGTTTCAAGCGTTAAAGAGAATATGATAGATTTGAGTCTCTAAGTAGTTCTTTATTAGAGCAAGATCATATGGATAGTGCGGGGGATAGTGGCACCAAGTTGTAAATGAAGCAAACATATACAATTTGTGCCATGTAAGTGTATTAGTTGGGTACATTCATGGTGTTAGGAGCCGGCAAAACTATAATCACTACTTAGATTTCACATACATAATTCTAAAATTTAGCTTATTGAAAGAATTTGAAGCAATTTTTTTGTATGTCTATTTGAAGTCCTATTTATCTTATCACTTGGTTATTTTTAGTAAAAAAATTAGTCATTTAAACACAATTTGCACAGTTGAAAGCTTGCTTGAAAGATAATAGCCATATTCTTGGTAGTCATCTTCATCTTTGTTATACAATTGAAATTCCAATTGTGCCACCTCAGCAGTACATAGTTCAAAAGCAAGTACAAAAGATTCTCTTGTAATATAATTTCTATCTTCATTAGCCTTACACAAAAACATTTTATTTGCAGGATGACTCAAAGTGAGGAAAGTAGATCATCCTGGTATTGTACTAACTAAAAAAAACATTTCAAAATCTTTCAAAAGATCAAGAATATCATTACATGCTAGGGAATTTAGAAAGGTAACAGATGAGAAACCTTGCATTAGAAGACATACTTTGGTGTGATTTGATGACATGTCCAAGAAAACAAATAATTTGTAGAAGACACCATTGTCATTAACATGATTTAGGTTGATCATTTCCATCAATGGGCAGTATCACTAGTAGAAGGGTCATAAAAATTGATCAATCACTTTATGCTAAAAGGATATTTGCTAGAGTGATTTGCTGAAACAAAATTATTTAGAAAAAAAACTGTGAATAAGCTATGTAATTGTTACGAATTTTAAAGTGGAAGTTGTCTATACTATTTAACTGTCTCATAGACTTGTCTTAAAATCAAACTCTATAAATTCTAAACTCAATCAATGAGAGCTAAATTTAGAGATTATTTTAGAGCATTTTTTCGGATTGATGAAAATATATTATATGAAAATTATATAAAATAAAAAAATGAACAAAATTTCATTTTGTTGACGGTAGAGCATAGCATCGCGTAGTCCTAGTGAATTTTATAAATAGTATTGTTTATATTTGTAATCAATAAATTGATCAATTTTATGCTTAAAACCCAATCTAGTAGTCTCAAAAGCCTTTATATATAAGATTAAAGTATGTGAGTTCATAAGATTGTATAATCAACACAATATTATTAGTAAAAAAATCAAAAATTTATTATTTATGAAATAAGTAAAATTTATATGTTATTTAGCAATTAAATTAACAACTATTAATTTTTGGAAGTATTATGTGATTCTAATCAAATTATAATCAAAAGTATTAATACGTATTTTCAAATATATTTAGGTGGTTGCTTTTTTTTGGAATATTACTTTAGATGTGCACGATCGCTAAGCAAAAAATATTTAGAGAGAAATTTGAAAGTCCACAACAACTCCATAAATGACATATGGCTATTCCTCGATATGACGCAACCAATCTGCAATTTGTGTAAAATAGAACAGATATAATCGTAAACGTTCAGTAAGAGACCAACTATATAAAACTTGACAACTATACTAATTCCTACAATTGCATAGAAAAGTGGGAGTCTTACATTGCTTGCAAAGTCCTGAAATGAGAAATCATGCTTGAAAACTTTGTTGTTTGCTACAGCAATTGAGAGGCCTAGACGAGGCAACAAAAGTCCATCCTCAAAGCACACGAGCTTACCATCCAAGTTCTTAGTGGATCCTTCTGCCAATCTCCTTTGGAACTGTAGTAGCTAGTAGAATTGATCGGAATCATGTCCACATAATTATTTAAATGAAAATGTTTAACTATTGAAAAGAAGAATGATATTATTAAGTGCAAAGTAACATTGTTGAGAAGAAGAGTGGTTGAGAGAAATAAATGCACTGTAGATATTGTATAGTGATAGAATAGTGTCATTTTTCATAAACAAATAGAAAAGTCTTGTTGAAAGGGCCATTTCAAACACATTTTTTCCTCTAAGTAATGGCAAACAATTACATCAACCTTGGATGCTTGTGAATTTAAATTAGATACTATGCTATAGCTAGCAATCCAAAATAGATACTATGCTAAAAAAAGTTAAAGGAATTTGTTGCATCTTGAAGCTAAAAACCTTTGCTTTAAGTTGAGGATTGGCTTATTTTTCTTCCACACATAAACATAAATATGATGTCATTTGAGAGGGTTTTTCAAGGCAGATTCAACAAGCCAAGAATTAAATTATTGTACTAAAATGTATAGACAAAGGTCAAAATTCAAGTGACAAAAAGAACTTCAAAGAGTCAAAGGGGATTTATGGTTACTATGGTATTTATATCCTTGGTTTTGATTTAACATATACATGTGCTTGTCCCTTCATACACTCCAATCTCCTTAATCCACCTCCTCTATAATGACATTTTGGAACATTTTGCACACTTGTCATACTACCATTTCCTGTATTAAACTTGTCATACATGAAGACTATAATTAGACTTTTAATATGATTATTGACTAATGAATCCTTGTGAATTATGAGATTTTTTTTAAATGACAGATCAAAGTGCAAAGAGCCAATTACTAGTCTGAGTTGGGATTTTAATTAGAACCCAACTACAATTTAATCCATTAAGGACCACGAAGCCATTCAACCATATATATTTAGGTCTTGAATTATTAATAATTAATTAATTAATTAATTAATTTGTAAATAAGAAAAAACCTATGCGTTTCTGGAAATTTTGTATAGAACATATTTGCACATTGAATACATTTTTCAAATGAAATAAGCAATATTAAAATTGGATCTATGAGTTAGACACAAAGGAAGTTTATATAACAAATTGCAATAAAACAAAGTACAAATCCAAGAGAACGAGAAGAAAATTTAAACATAGTACAAATCCAAGAGAATGAGAAGCTTGACTACTACGTTTTTGAATTTAGTGCATTTTTTACAATTACACATCCATATTTAGAATTTGTGAGGTAATTTTGTGAAAATAGCATGGTCCAAATATGATTTACTTTGGAATCACATTTTCATAAAGTTTTTCAATTAGCAACAATGTACTATATAAAATTTATATAAAAGTATAAATTTATGTCAATTATGTTATTTCAAAATCCTTAGTGGTTTTTATTTTTAGAAAGATGCAATAAATTATGTTTTAACAAATGCTTCTTCTTGTTAGCTTTTTAAATTCTTATTACAAGTTGCAATCTAATTATAAGTCTGCAATTGACAACATTTGTAGTACAAGTATGTATAATGACCCAATGTCAACTTCATTTCTAAACACACATTGTACTCTCAAAACAATACAATGAATCATGTTAAATTTTAAAATGCATTTGAATTATCCTTAAATGAGTGCAAAAGGTGAATTTTGAACCTATATCATTATAAAGGAGGGGTGATATGACCCATTTTCAACATAAAAACAAAAGGTGGATCATGAACCTTTGCATTCAAAAAAAGCTTTGTTGTACAAATCATTAGGAAAGAATTGGGGCCTTTCGAAGGCCTCATCATTGTGATTTGATGTGATTAAGAAAAATAACATTAAAATGTTTTTAAAATCTAATTTGACATTAGATTGAATTTTTTAAAAAGTTTTAATTTTAAAAATTAAAAATTAAAAATTAAAAGTAAAATCTATTTTTTTTAAATAATTAACATCTTTTACTGTTTTAATTTTATTATTATTTTATTAAATTTTCCCATTATGTTTGCATCAAAAGATCTAAAAAGGAAGGGACCTTCTCAAAGCCCCAATTCTCTCTTAATGTGAAAGTTAGCTTTCCATTTGTACGATTGGATATACGTTATTCTTTTCAAAAAGAACAAGGTTAGATTTTCATTTGTACATTTGGATAAACTATTTTTTTTTAAAAGTACAAAGAATGAATGCAAACTCAAGGATGTTGAAATATAGCTCTAATAGCATGTTGACATAAATAGTCAAGATAAATGTATGGAAGTGTAACCTACCACTCAACCATAGAATGAGCTATTGAGAGATATGTTCTACTCAAATGTATCCCTTGCACCCTCCAAACTACCTTTATACTACCGAAGTATGTCTCTACATATCATAACCCTTATCAAGAGGGTCTGAGTGGGGCAGCCCAAAAGGCATCTAAATATTTTGAAAAAAAAAGAAAAAGGGCTCTGCTGGCCAGACACTACTGCGACACTGTTGCACTGTGGCATTTTTTTAAAAACGACCTCAACTGCCCAACCTCAACTCCTGTTCAAATCGATTACTTTGATTGCTTGTGGATGATTCTACAATCTCCCAAATGAGGCGCAAGTCGAGAATCTAACTTGCTTTTTTAGTAGCTTTCCAACGCACCATTCCTTGCTTATTCTAGTTGAAGAAAACTACTTTTTTTTCTAGATTATTCTTCCATAAAAAGCCCATGAGGCTTGTTTTGACGTTTAAGGGATAAGAACCTATTAGATATATTGTGTATTTACTAGTATTGTGTTATGATATTACGACTATTCCAATCCCATGGTGTTTTAGCATAGCAGGGTCGCCACCCCTCAAACAAAACAAAAAAAAATTCTTGAAAAATAACATTCGTCCCTCAAAAAATGAATTTCTTGATTTTTGTTTTTAGCAAAAATAAATGATTAAAAATAGTCCAAAATGACTTAGAAATAGAAAATATAGCTTAAATATTTTATTTTATTTTCATTTTCTTTCCACATAATTTCCTATTTCTAAAGAAAATTTATTTTTTGGCAACCCTGCTATGGTACTGAAGTATCTCAAAATCAATAAACTCTTGGTTAATTAAAGTACCATAAAGTGAGTACATTCCAACAAAAGACCCCATTTTATTTGAAGGTTTTTCCAAAAACCATCATCTATCTAAGGGGTACCCAAAAGAAATAAAATTGGAGGCATATGCATAGGAGCCCAGCCAAAAATAAATAATTATAATACAAGAAGAATCTCTCATCATGGGGCATGAAAATTAAATCATGGCTTCTTGTGTTACACCAAAGCTAGAAGTGGGGGACAAATTGGTGTAATAAAATGGTGAGACTAGGGGACAAGCATTCTCGAAATTATATCAGGGTCTCCACCGTCAATCCTGGCAAGTAGGCAGGAGCCAATTTTAAATTGTGATTGCCTAGTCAAAACATTTTTTTTTTGTTTTTTTTTTTTTTTTTTCCCCCCTAATTTTTTGGGCAAACTGAATGGAACACTGAGTCCAGGAACTTCACTGCAGACGCCAAGTCAAAAATTCCATCAACATACACTACACTGATTATCCCATTCACCCCCAAATGCCTAACCCTATCACCGTGGTGAAAAACAACCTTACCACCGTGGTGAAAAACTTTATTTTGTATGCTATATTTCACCACTATTATTGGATTGAAAAATAAATTTCATATTTTTCCTACAATCAACTATAATCTATATATTTTTAAATTAATAATAATAATTTTTAAATATTATGATTTTTTGAAGTAATAAAAGTAAAGAAAATTCATATCAATTACAACATATATGAATTTTTTTACAGAATGTGAACATTAGAGTGAGAAACATTAGGTTGTTTACCATGCTCAAAAATTATTTCTAAATTTGGAAATAAAGTGGAAAACCTAAACCGTGGAACACCATGGAGGAGCCATGGTAATACACCCTGATCTTGTAATTGCTATAAATCATTCAATTTTTGGAATTTTTCAAAATTTTAAAATGGAGTGGAAACTAGACTTTGTAAGCTACATTTAGTTAGTTGAGCTTGAATTCAAAGAATGTCATCTCAATGGCCAAAATTGTATTTCAACTGCCAAAAAAAGGATGATCAACCAGATTTGGTCGTTCTAGCATTTAGGGGTTAAGTGCGTGTGGTACTAATTCCCGAAGCACACACTATTTTGCCAAATCTCAAAATTAGTGAGGGTTGAATTTTTTTATTGAGTGGCTGAATCTTCATATCACGATAATTTTACATCATAATGACATTTAGTATCACCTTCACTAATTCCCACACACACTATAAACCCCCCCTCACTAAATGGGATAATCAGTGTACTTTATACTAACAGTGCCACTCACACTAACTATTTACTCAAGGCTATTAATAACTTTTTACAAAATATGAATATTTTTAATCAAGAGAAAAGATATTGAAACTATACATGTACATAAAGTTCTTTAGCCCTTGCAAGGATTCACCCTTTTGCTCTCACTCCATGAAACATTAAAAAATGAAAACGTGTGATTCTTGAAGTAGGGCTACTGTGGACTTCCAACTCTCCACCATCATTCTTTAAGTAAAGAATTACGTCGCATGTCCAATATTCTAAAATTTGCTACAACAATTTTGGAGCAAAATTTCTTATTCCAAGACACTGAACGTGGAGTTTTCCAAGGAAACCAGGTAAAATCCAATATTTTACAAAATCAACCGGTTTTAGACAAAAAACCATATGGTTATTACCCATGTTTCACCTAGGTAGCACCCGAGTATCACAAATTTGATCCGGATTTTAGCCTAAAACTATGAGTTTCAACCGGTAATTTGGCAATTCCATTCGGCTGATTTTGCACTACCTGCCAAATATCCCGTACATTGTTCCAAGATACAGCTCACAAGAGCTAAAGAACCTTATGTAAGAGGAACTCTGCAAACATAGTTGGTAAAAATATTCGTGTTACGTAAAAAGTTATAGCCTTTTTAAACCAATTAGTGTAGGTGGCACTAATAGCAAAAAGTAGTGTAGTGTAAATTATGGATCTTGAGAGCCATTATTCTGACAAGGTGAGCAACAGGTAGCCGCTGGGGAGATGAGCAGTTAAGTTATTTAGCACTTCATTTGCCCCTACAGTAGAATATTTGGGAACTGGGATCCAGAATATTTGGGAATGGCCATGGAATATTTAGGGACTGGGATTCCTTAGTAACAGACTCTTAAAAAACATTTTCACGTAGGTTAATTCTTGCATGGTGCTCCTTCTTGTCCGGAAATAACTGTCCTATTTATTATTAAAAAGAGATAAACCTAACGTTGTATGTTTTTGCCAGAATAGAATTACTCGAAAAGTGGACATGATGTTGATAACGTTACCCATGTCGAAGGAGTGGGTCTTCGTGGAAAAAAAATCATGATAAAATCCATTGGAATCCTAAAAAAGTCATGATTTGTGGATTGTAGTTCATAAGATTTGAATTTATTTGAATTCTAAAAATTAGTCATGAGTTGCAATTCTGAATTCTGAAAATTCATGATAAAACACATTTGAATTATGAAATGCCATGATTTTTGATTTACAATTCGTAAGATTTGAGTCCTAAAAATCTTATGGGTTGCAATTCTAAATTCTAAAAATTCATGATAAAACCCAATTGAAAATCTTATGAGTTGCAAAATGGTTCGTCCCGTATGAAGTGGATAGGACTCACATGTGAAGTATAAAGCATCTATAGGACAATTATCTCAATACAAAAAATGCCAAAAAATAGGACAATTATTTTTTGACAGAGGGAATATAGGTGTTTAGAAACATTGAGATCGAGATTGGTTTGGATCATAGCCTTCTAATGTTCAAAATAAATTTATCAAAATCAATGTTACCAACGTGAGGTTTTGTGGGCCCCTCATCAAAAAGTTGTGCCCGTATTTTGAACTTGTGTAGAGCCCCAAAATTGCATTGGACCCCAAAATGGAGAAAACAAAAAAACAAGGCCTACTTCATAAAACGTTGTTCGTAGAGAGATCCATTCAAAACTTGTTGTAATCTATGAATTCGTAATTATCACACTCTTCAATATCACATTCCAATATAGTGTATGTAGAGAATATTTTCAATTGTCTACATGCATGATTGAATGTTTTCCACATATCCAGTTTTGAACTCAAGTATGTTGGATACTAAAGGGGTGATATAAAAGAGTTTTGAGTGTAGTTGAAAGAATAGTTGTTACAAATCAAATCAAGTATAGCCAACATCCATATGGTTACAATATCAATATGTTCTAGGATGTGCGATTCATGGTAATGATAAGAATCAAATTCAAATAATTCAAAGGAGTTTTTATTTTACAATATATTTTATTACTACCCACATATAAAATACATGAACTGTAAAAATATAATACGTGACTTTTCATTATTTTAAATTTTCATCGTTTTGTTTGGAAACCCACCGTTTTCCACTTTGTTTATTTTCTAGTGTTGGAATTATTTTAGCTATATGAATGGGAACAAACGACAGGCACTTTTGGAATTACTTACCCACACATAGAGTAAAACAAGAAGGGAAAAAACAAGATTATTTGAATTTGATTGCATAAAGAATTGAATTTGATTCCATAAATCTATATATTCTTCGGAAACTTTCAATCATTTTTATTGAGGTTGATGAAATGAAAATTATGAGAAGTTTTGTTTTGCAGGTAATAATGATATTTTTTCATAAATATGTTTTAGTAGTTATAATTTATCTATTTTACCTCAATTTTTAAAAAATTCAAAAAACAAAATAAAAACATGGGGTGTATATTGCCTATTACAACATTTTCACAATTGAAATTGACATTTCCCCAACACTACATTTCAATTATCAATAACTTCGTGTTTCCTTTCATTTTGTACCTTCTTTTACTCAATATTGGCACCAAATAGTACCAAAAATGAATATGAAGTATTTGTCGTTGATTTTTTTTTTTTTTTTTTAATGTATTCTTAGTTTGTTTTTTTCAACATAATGTTTTTTTTTTTTTTTAATACGTTGTAGAACGTACACTTTTTAAATAAATAGTTTGAAAGATGAAACCTCACCTTTTTACCATATTATATATATATATAAAAAATATATATATATATAAATATAAATATATATATATGTATATATAATATACTTACTAAAAGCACATGGTTGAATTTGCTATATATATCATAGCATAATAGAGCAATGCAATGAAGCTCCCTTTTGAAGATTGAGTCAAAAGAGAATCTTCACTTAGATCCACTTGTCTAAGTAATGAAGGAATGCCATTTGTATTCCATGAATTTTGGGACTATCGTGTCATTGCCACATAAACTTAGTTTCTAATTGTAACTAGATTGTGGTCCCATTGCAAAAGGGTGTTGGCTCCCATTGCTCTATTATGCTATGATATATTCAACATTCTAATGAAAATGGGTAATTTGGGTACTAGTTTGGTGCCAATATGGTACCATTGCTTTGACACTACTGTATCCGACTGTCAAAATTGGCAGGTCATGTCGAATAATTAATTTTTTTCCCAAATGATGCAAATACTCTCTAAGATTATATGGATATTCTCTAATATTCTTTTTAAACCATAGAAAATACACTTTTTGGAAAACATAAATTTTGGGCTTTTTCTTTTTATAATATTTTTTTGCCATCCAAGTATGTATTCCTCAATCCCAAAGACCACCTTCGTAGTAGTGTTACCTTACCCACTTATCAAGTTCATACACCATAAGAATCAAAATTTTAAAAAATCCTACGGAATTTTTATTTTAGAGTTCATTTTATCGTAGTCAGCTATTAGGATCGGCAGCTCATGCCGAATATTTAATTAAAGTGCTGAAATGATACGAATATTCTCCAATATTCGGTGGATATTTTTGAAGATGCATTTTTTCACCATTGGACATCTTTTTTAATAATTATTTTTTGCCAATACTGAAGGCAAAGTACAATATTATTATCTGCATGCCGGTATAAAATACTTGATATTTCATCATTTTAAAATTTCATGGATTTTTTAAAATATTTTTTATAATTTTAATTTTGTTTAATTTTGTTTGAAACAAATGGATATTTTATTCCAATACGAAACAAAACATACATGGAACCAAGGGACGAGCCCCGGCGGAGAAAATTTATGATCATGGTTTCGTTTTGAAACCCACCGTTTTCCATTTTGTTTATTTGCTACTGTAGTGTTTAGAATTATTTTGGCCCATATGAATGGGAACGTGAATGACAAGCACTTTTGGGGGGGTGCTGACGTCACTCAACTTACTCACCCACAAAAAGGTAAAAGAACAGGATTCTTTGATCCTTTTTCACACTGGAGAATGGCGGCTCGGAGCGTCCCGGAGTGCACCTACGAGCGCACACGATTCTCGAGACGACGACGAAGATCTGCAGGTCGTCGCTCGCGGAATTTCACTTCTCAACTGTGATGAGCTACCTCCTCACTACCTCCACGGGTCACAGGAAAAGCAAAGCTATGGATCGTTAGCCTGTTCATGCATCAGCCTCCTGCAGCACACTGTCATCACTCCACCGATATATCGATCAGTCGACTCACGATTCTTTTCGTATATAAGTCCAGGTTGACACCTGGAGTCTCTGCAATTCGATCGCCGCTCTCTCCTTCTTCCTCTCTGGACATCCCTCTCTCTGTCCATCTGTGTGTGAGGATCCTTCTGGTTCTCGTTCTGGTTGATCGAGGCGGTTGAGGCGGTTAAGTTGTGCACGAGCGAGCGAACGAGCGAGGTTGTGGACGATGACCGGGCGAGTGCAAGAGGCGGTGGCGGAGAAGCTGCAGCTGCAGGCGATGCAAGAGAAGAAGGCCGGGATGATGCACCATTTCGTGGCGCCGGCCGTCATGGGCGTGGAGAAAGAGGTGACGTTGAAGGACCTGGCTCGCAAGATGGCAGCCTTCGCCGCCGACCGCGAGTGGGACCAGTTCCACAGCCCTCGCAATCTCCTCCTCGCTCTCGTACGTCTTGTCTACATTCTCTCTCCCTCGTGGAATTCTTTCTGGTTACCGAAACTTTCCGTGTACCCATTCTGTGCATCAGATCAGAATTCTACCGTATGTGAGGACTTTTCATGTACCCATGATTTGGTTTGGTGGTGTAGCGGGTCACAATTTTATGGATGATATTCCACTACCACAGTGTCGGAGGTGAAGGACCAGTTGTGTACCATATTAGCTTATCACCAGGGCCGTCTCATAGTGAATCTCTGAATGTATTTCTCCCATTTTTCTCAAAGTAGGTGATTTACACAGATGTCTTCTTCTGAACATATATCGGTGAGAAAAGGGAAATACATATGCATGGAAAGTGGACTAAAGTCTCCGTGATTAGTGTGTCTTCGGGGTGAGTGGCGATGGATTGGTACCGGAACTTTGATGGTCGTGTACGGTCATATCAGGTTTTCACCAGTAGTGAATCTCTGAATGTATTTCCCTCTTAGTCTCACATTTTTCTCAAAGTAGGTGATTTACACAGATGTCTTCTTCTGAACATACATCGGTGAGAACATATGAAACCCTGTGCATGGAAAGCGGACTTTCCGAGGTTACGCCAGACCGGTAGACTGATGAAAGCCTGGTAGATTAGTGTGTGTATGGGGTGAGTGACGATCGATTGGTAGCTGAATATTATACATATCCATTATGTTGGGGAATGAATGAACGAATGATTGCATGCATGATGTGCAGGTGGGCGAGGTGGGCGAGCTGTCGGAGATCTTTCAGTGGAAAGGCGAGGTGCCGCGCGGGCTGTCAGACTGGAACGACGCGGAGAAGGAGCATCTGGGCGAGGAACTCTCCGACGTGCTGCTCTACTTGGTGCGGCTGGCGGACGTGTGCAATGTGGACCTGGGCGAGTCGGCGCTCCGCAAGCTGCAGAAGAACGCCGCCAAGTACCCCGTGGAGCTTTGCAAGGGCAACAGCAAGAAGTACCGCGAGCTCGCCAAGCACAGCGTCCGCCGCAATCTCAACAACACCGAAACCCTCGTCTACCACGACCGCCTGTAAACAAACTGTTCAATCCATCTCCTCCTCTTTCTCCTGTACACTTGCTCTGCAACCGAAAACTCTGCAAACCCACAGTCCCTTCCCTTGAAGGCTCAATCATCCCTTTGTAGAGAGCAGCCTGAACGTGTCAATGATCGATCTAGAGTCGCCATTAATTTTTTCCACGCCATAGAATGATCGATCTTCCCTCGGCTGAAACCTTGGGTGTTGATCGATCGATCACTTAAGCTGGCCATGATCAGAGATCTAGGACTTGCTGAGGACTTGAGAATTGTTGCAAATTTAGAGCACCGGCATCCCATTTGTTACCTAGAGCTTCATTTGGTGCTCTTGTGAAATGAGTTTCTTCGCAGTAAGTTTGGTAGGAGCCTTGAGCAGCTTGCTAGCTAGCTCAACAATTTTCAGTTGCTGTGACTCATCTATTAATCTACAGTGAAATTGATACTTCAGAAGTTTGGATGAAGCTTGTTTTTGCATTGTTTGGTGGAGGTTTCAGAGTAGTAGATTCATGGAGTAGGTAATGTGAAAGTAGAGCCTTGTTATGAGAAGTCACTGGCAGTAGTGAGCTTCGTTTGGTGCTCTTGTGAATGAGTTTTTCCGCAGTAAGTTTGGTAGGAGCCTTGAGCAGCTTGCGAGCTAGCTCAACAATTTGAATGATCTGTTAATCTATAGTGAAATTGATGCTTCAGAAGTTTGGTTTTTTGCATTGTTTGGTGGAGGTTTTGCTGCAGAGAGAGAGAGAGGGTTGTAGAATCATGGAGTAGGTGATATGAAAGTAGAGCCTTGTTATGAGTTAAGTCATTGGTAGTGGCGAGGGATGTTATTTCCATAACAACAGTGGACTTTCATGTTTTTGGACATAATCTTAATGACTTGATCATGTTCAATTAAGTGTCTAAAAAGTAAGATATTATAATGCTAAGATGGACAAGATTATAAGGCCCTTACCATATGAGAGGAAATTCTTGAAAATAAACATTTCTCATTGGTTCACACAAAGCAAATGGTTACTGCATGGGAGGAATGGTGAAAAAAAAGCATATCCCATTTTATTGCTTTGGGATTTAAATGGCACTAAAGTAGAGTGACATGGCATAATAAATATAGTTCAATATTACCAGGCACTATTGCTTCATGTACCTGTCCTTTGACAAGGGCCTAAAATACATTATAAATATGCTCTTTATATCCAATGCTTGCATGATTGCCACCTCTACATAAATGGGTTCTATTGAAGTTATGTTGGTTCATCTTTGTGTTGATGTGTTCGTTGGGCATGTTACATGTACTTTTTGGTGGTTGTGTGTGGTCTTAGCTGAATCAATAGTGGGTTTTACGCTTTCGAGGTCAACAAGTTCAATGAAGTTTGTTTAATAGTGAAAGAACTGAGATTCAAGAGAAAGTTTTCAGTTAAAAAAATTCATTGAACTTGTTGATTTGGAAAGTGTAAAGATCTTGATTGAAATTAACTGTGATGCATGAGAAAAAAAAACACTTTTGTCCCTGAGTACAAGTGTCCCGGTGTGATCAATGTCCCATGTATAACATAGTATCTGAGACATGGTCCACAACACACTGTATGTCCCTGCGGCATGTCAGTTTTTTCTCCACTAATGGGGTCCTTGTTTTGGTTGATTTTCTGGTCATTATTACTGGTTGGGTCCTTGTTTCTTAAAATGTAGGTTTAGAAATTAACTCATAAACTAGTAAATTGACACTTTGCTTGCCAAAATGTAGTTTTTTTTGGGTCATATCTACTTATTTACGCATAATAATTTTGTACAGGTAGTGCACCTTGGCATTGATATCATCCATACCTTAGCCCTTTAATCCCTAAATGACAGAGGGGTAAGGGCAAAACTTAGATGTGTTATAAAATGTTACTTCTGCAATTATGATGAAGTTTGGTTCAAAAGAGAAAATGAGAAGCATGATGTTTAGTAATTGTCTGTACGGTCAGACTTTCAAAAACAATTTTAGTTACTCATTTAATGAATTTACAAGCATTTACCATTGAATATTCACCAAAATTATAATTTTTATTTTTAGAATTTGAAATTTGGTATGATTGGTTAAAACTAGATTTTCTATTCTAAAGTTAAAAAAGGAATTTTTTTCAAAGGAGAGAACATCATCACTTTCTCGAAATAGTAAATTTGATAACACTAGGACAATATTGAGGTCTTTGTCATTGAAAAATTCCTCAGTGAACCTCAATATTGCAAATGAAATGCATCAAACAACACTAGAACATGATCTCTACCCCCAATTTTGACAAAATTTTCAAAACTTGAAAATTGTCATTTCCTGACCATGGGCAATCATTACTGTTTGGGCTGCGACCAGAAAATGGTCGATCCGTCAGTTAGGGGTTAACGTCTAAATCCACCACTGACTTCAAAGATGTGTTATAAAATGTTTGATGAATCACAAAAATGGAGTTCATATAGAAAGAAAAATTGTAAATCTCAATGTGTAAATCACATTTGTACAGTTGGATTGAGCGTTTCGAAAGCCTAACCTCTTTAGAATCAAGTTAGTTATAAGAACATGTGTTTGCATTAGTGAAAATATTTTTAATTAATTTTACAAACAATAAAAAAAGCTGGTGGTGAAGGTGTTTGAAGTAGTTTACAAAATTGTCAAAGTTGTAATTGTATGCATGATAATGCATCAATTTTGCAAAACGTATAAAGACTAATTTTAGATTATGAATTTTAATTTAATTATATTGAAATGGATTTCACAAATTCATCATAAATAATTAGATATATAATTTATAAGCTATAAGCTTTTAAAATTCATTAAAAATAATAAAATAATAAAATAATACTTAAATTTCAATATAATTTACTAAAATTATAATTCTAATAAGATTCTTATATATTCATCTCATTTAGTCTCTATTTTAATTATACTGTCTCCATGATATGATCCGCAATTGATGATCGCCAATTCCCTTCAATTCACAGTATGAATTTCAAAACTTGCATGATAAGAGGTTTGGTGATTGCAAACCTCATAAAATTCACAGTCCAAAGTTATAATCATAATTTTGTTTCACATGGACTTTTCAGGTTGCATGTGCACTTTTAATAGAAGTAGCGTCAACTAAAAGGTACAAAGTTAGCAACTTTTAAAATAATTTTGAGTACAATTTGAAAATTTATAAATAATTGATATGATATTGGAATAAAATGCATAATTGATATGATATTGGAATCCTCTTCAAAAGTGGTGCAAGATGCACAAAAATCATATATTTAACAATATAAAACACATTTATTAACTGAAAGCCATAAAATGGAGAAACTCCCTCACATATAAAAATGGACACTTTTTGTATAATTAAATACTCAAATATCATTGATTGATTGATTGATTGTTTTAGCGAAATGATGTAAAAAAATATGGAATACAATTTGTTACATTTATTAGATCATAATCTTAGGATTACTCCCCTTAGGTTATGTAACCATGTGCGTACAAAGGGTATTTTTGTGAGGGCTATTTATTTCCTCTTTGGAGTTTAAGGCACTCTTAAAGTAGGAAGAAGCTACTTCATTATAATATTCAACACCCTATATGTAATTATAAATCAAATTCCATGCTATTAAAAATGATGCTAAATTACTTATATAATTTTGATTTACTAATTCCTTGCGAAGGCAAATTTTAAACTCCAATCATTTCCTGGCATATACCCACATTCCTATACACCCGTGAAAGAAGATCTGTGTAGAGTGTGCACATCATAACCACAGCATGCCATGCATGTAAAGTAAATGTCGGTTCAGGATTTTGTTAGGAATAACCTTATATACATAGCTTGGACACTATCACTTAAACTCATAATCCACAATTTGAAACCATTGTATGCCAGGAGTACTCCGCCGCTGGCTTCCAATGTGCAAGGCCTATGAATTCCTGTCTACAACTGCAGATTTGAAAGTGACTCTCATTGTCTTTGCAGAAATCAGAGTGTAAAGGTTCGTTTCCACACTGAGATCAAGCACAATTTTTTTAAGAAGTGAATGCAGTCATCCATGAATTTATATTCATTACTAACACTCCAGCACAGGGAACCCTCACAGTTCGACTCCGGGGCCAAACTCGGGTGGGGTATAAATGAGGGATTTTTACCCCAGGGCAGTTTCTTTTTGCCTCGGGGGGTCAGTGTGTTAAAAAGTTAAGGATGTAGGTGCGAACAACCACTATTTTATAGGGGGGTATTACTTCTTCTTTTTTTTTTTTTTTTTTTTTTTTCACATGCTATCATTATGTAATTTTCTACTTTGGGTTAATAGAAAAGGGGCTTGCATTACTTATAATTCCAAATTACCTATTATTCCATACCCTATAGTACTTTAAAGATGTCCAGTGCCATTTTTGATACCATATATTACTCTAAGTCCATTTATAATTTTTTGTCCCCATGTTTTTAAAATACCCTATCATTTGTTCGCACGTATATTGTTACTCCAACATATCACTACCCCCGAGCTTTTTGCCCTCATGCTCGTCAAAAGCATCATGATTTTACCCCGGTAAAGGTTCCAGAAAGGGAGTCAAAGTTTGAACCCCGACTCCCAATCTGCACTTTCCGTCACAGTGCTAAATAGGGTAAAAAATGAGGTCAAACTATCCACTTTTTACCCCGGAAAAAATGTCTAGGACCCTTGTGCATGTAGGTAACACTGCTGTCAGATTTTGTTGTTGCTGGAGTTTGGTTTTGTCTGTGATGAGGTTAATTTTTACTTGGTAGATTCGGAAGGGATATGTTTAGGGATGTCAGAGCGCTATTTTTCCGTTCTGCGATAAGAAATAGGCGATTGTCATATGTGATTTTAAACAAATTGACTCAAATGAAAGTCAATTTCATTGCAAACAAATAAGTTCATCTCCCTCCCATAGTCCCATTAGGCAAAGACCAAGGGAAGTGAATCAAACGTGATCTGAAAAATTCTACGCACTGATTTGAAAAACCCTAATTGCTCAAGGTAATACCCCTCATTGCTCTGACACAGTCTTGAGAGGATTCGATCTCCAGTAGCAAAACGTTGTTTCAAAAGATTAATCACTTATGAATCTTATATTTGCCCCGATATTTGCAATAAAAACAATGGTCCTTGAAAGCGTTGGTACCTTGAGGAGCCCTTTGTGGCCTGGCTTTCCGATACTGATATCTGGGCGCTTCTTCACATGCAAGAGCACCAAGCTTTATCGCCATCCATATGGCGTGAAGTAACCGCAATTTGCATATAAGAATGCTTGCTCGCCATTTGGTTCAAGACGCAGATCGACGATGGAGTAGAATTCTACAGCATTGCCAATTCAAGATATCTCACTCAAAGGCAGTTGACATATATCATCTGGTTCAAAGCATTGCATGGAGAGTACTAAACTCACACGACAGAAAAAGGTCGTCGAGAAGAAATAGTGTGCATGCCCAGGAAATTAATTAGCGTTTGAATTGAAGGAACTGATCGAATACCGGCCGACTGGATCTCCCAAGCCCTTGCAACGGTACTTTAAACCCCCATGTACCATTCCCTCACTGACGCTCTGATTCTGGTAATAATCTCAAGGAAAACCAGAACTAATAATCACCCCGACAATCATCAGTAGAGTAGGTTCACAGGGCACCTTTGCCACGTTCCAAGATGGGAAAGCCAAGGGTTTCCTAGGACAGGAAACAAAGAGTCACAGGTCATGTGGGAATGTCCCAAGTGGGAAAAATTAAGCGTTTCCCGCATGACCATGAGGTCGAAGCTGCTTCAAGGTCGAATTTCCCACATGCCACTGTTCATGCACAAGGGAAACACCAAATTTTCCCACCTGGCTCAAGCGGGAACCTGCCAAAGGCGCCCTGTGGTTCCGAAATAGAACTGCATCCTCTAATTGGAATTGGTTACACTACAGTGCACACTGAGCAGAAAGCATTCATTGCAAGCAGAGAGGAGCCATGAACAGAAGGCTGCAGATGTACTGGAGAATATGCAACGCACTCTCAGCTTTTAGCTTTCAATTGAGTAGAAAGTTTAGCTTTACAGTACATTTAATCTTAATACATGCAGCTGTAATCCTAATACATACAGCTTGCCTATGACAAAAAGAAGTCGGCAGAGTGCATAAGCTGCCTGCTCATTAATCGGTTGTCATTCTTCGACATTACGGCAGAGTTTGAAGCACCGGAATGCTTCAATTTCAGGATATTCGTCTGCTGCTGCTGGCTCTTTCTCCAGTTTCTGTACAAGCTAGTGTTGAAAAATGGGTCACGACAATTGTTGAAGAGCGACGACTTCCACGTCCTTTAGCGGAATGTACAAGATACTAGTTGGCGGGCGTTTGGAGCTTGACACGGCGACCAGTAGCCGGCCCTTGCAACATTGCGACACCAACGGAGCCACAAGCGTCCACATACTGTAGCTGGCTACACTGAATCCCCTTCTAAAAAAGATTAAACCACGTACAGCACTGAGAGATCAAACCCTTCACACAGACGAGTCGGTGGATCTTTGAGCCTGCTAAAGAGATGGTGGTGGGAATGGATTGAGGGAGGGATGGCGGTGAGAGATCTTGTCCAGGAAGGGGAGATTTATGGGTGGTGCATTATATCGAAGGTTGGTGATGAGTCATGCTGGGCGGGGGAGATGGTGGAGATTGTTTGGTTACAGTTTGATTGCGGAGGTGACGAGGCGGAGGAATCGAGGACGGACAGAATTTGAACTATCGCCATCACTGCCGACTGACGCTTACTAGTGAATGGGAGCTCGCGCTGCTGACTGGAATGGAGTGGAGTTGGGTTTCTTTCAGTGCACAAGGAACCGACCCTGAGAATATTACCAGGCAGTAATGGCACTAGTAGGAAATGTGTCGTTTTTCACTTACTATAAATGAAAAAGGATTGAAACCGCGCCAAGCACATGGGCTGTGTGAGTGGTTTTGGTCACATGAAGACAAAAATATAAGCATAATACTGGTATTCAGCCATTGTTCACTGTTCCCACGAAATGGGGAATGAAAAACGACAGGTCTTCTACTAGTGTGGGCATAAAAATGTTGGTGAATTCTTGGTAATCACTTACTGAATTGAACAAGCACTTGCAAAACTTGCTTTAAACAACAATTTGGCATTAATGTTTACTTCCCAGTGAATTGGACAAGGTTCCCTATGATGTGTGGTACACCTTCATTTTCTTTGTATTCAACGAATACAACCTATAGTGCACTTGTTTGCACTTGTTGCTATTTGCGCCGTTGGTTATTCTAGATTGAGTATTGCATGCAGGATGTTACAACTTTCGGTGGGCATATATCACTACCTTAGTAGTGTGACATGCGCTCACATACCGCATGCAATGTTTTGTTACTATCTGTCAACCTTCACTATCCATGTTGCTACTGTAGTGACATGTACTCACATACCACATGCAATACTCAATCTAGATCAAAGAGGACTCTGCAATTGTGGGCGAATCAACTCTGCAAGGGAGATTGAACGTTAGAATAAAAACCAGAAAGAGAGGAGTGGTTATGACTGATTAGAAAGCCTCATGGAGATTATGGAATGGTCTTTGAATGGAAATGCAATATGGGGTTAGGGTTTTGGTGAGGAATCTTGGTAGTGTTGAGGAAATTGAGATCCATGTACATACAGGCAATGGAATTGTCGAATTACCGAATTAAAATCAGCCGAATGGAATTGTCAAATTACCGGTTGAAACTCATAGTTTTAGGCTAAAATCCGGATAAAATTTGTGATACTTGGGTGCTACCTAGGTGAAACATGGGTAATAACTGGATGGATTCTTGTCTAAACCCGGTTGCTTTTGTAAAATATTGGATTTTAGCTGGTTTCCTTGAAAACTCCCTGTTCAGTGCATACAGGTTTCTGTTGTCAGTTGTAACTGTGGAGGTAAAAGTGGACCGTTTAGTAATAAGGAGATTGTTAAGATCCGTTGGTCGAATGAGAATGTATTTATGTATACTTGTGATGCTGATCCTCAGTATTTGAAATTGGCTGTTTGTCTCAACTGGAATGGGTTGAGCTGTACGAGATTTACCATGCTCTGACTGTACCAAGTCCATTTGCCTAAAGAAAGTGGCAGCTGTTCAACTCTTTGCGAATGAGCCTGTAGACGTGAAGTATGTGTTCCTTCCAATATCAACATTGCAGAATTCATTTCAGGATTAGCTTTTTGTATAGAATGTGTTGCATTCAATACAGCATATCAAGCAACACACAATGATCAAACCAGAACCTCTCTTCAGAAGTTGCTTGAGGCTCCACTAGTAGGAAATGTGTCGTTTTTCACTTACTATAAATGAAAAAGGAATGAAACCGTGCTAGGCACATGGGTTGTGTCAATGCTGGTGAGTGGTTTTGGTCACAAGAAGACAAAAATATAAGCATAATATTCAGCCACTGCCCGAGCCACTGTTCACTATTCGCACGAAGTGGGGAATGAAAAACGACAAGTATGCTACTAGTGCTCATACACATGTTACGGAAACTCTTCACCAAGTATTGATCTCTTTGTCCCTTTCTTAAAATTCGGAACTTTCTTGACGTTGAGTTTGTTTCATGCCATGGAATTGTTGCATAATGTAACTAGTAAAGGACCAAGGAGCCTCATGTTTTTTAAAAGTATATTTGAGTAGGTCTTATGTTGACTTTTTCTTTTTTTTTTCTCAAATTTATTTGTTTTTGACCAATGCATGTAATGTTCTTCATTGATAATTCTTGTGATATAAAATTTGGTTCCACCTAAATCCCCAGGCCTAAATCATGTTTTTCACAATATGATCGATTGGTATTGTCATTTTTATTTGTTGGTCCTTTTGGGGACGTTAGCTAACCATAGCTCTCTCCATTCTTTTTGTCTTCACTATTTAAAAATGGAGATTAGTTGACAAGCATCATTTGAGTCGCATGGCTATTAATTATTTTTTGTGTCATTTTGTTCAAAGTGATGCTTGTCATTTGGAAGGAGTTATCTAACTTCATATTTCTGAGTGCTTCTTTGGTGATCTTCAAGTGATCTAACTACGAAGTCACATCTCCTTTTGGGTGGTTGACTTGTATAGCAGACTTTCTTTACTTTCGTTACATTTGTATTCCTGTGCTCCACGTCTGTTTCTGATATAGCAAAATTTCGTATGTAGATTGACACAACAGTTTTGAAAATTATAATTCAGATGTGACTGAATTATTTATCACCAGAATATAGTCAATTTGATTGATTATATTGTGAAATTTATTTCAAATGGAGTCAAATTTTATATCACTAGAATCAAAAGAAAGTCCTCATTTGACCTACTCAAAACTTGAAAAAAAACACAAGAAAACATGATGAAAACATGATGGGCATGTCTTTTTGGGATTAATGGAAGGTGTCATCTGTGACACTCTCAATAGTGTAGACTTGACCACTCTCATGAGACTGAATGTTTATGATTCTCTTTTGGGACTTTAATATTGTCCTCATGGGAACTATTGAGCCGATCATCTTTGTTACTTACCAACCATGATCAAAAGTTTTCCCCCACGGGAAGCGGGACAGGAAGTCATGAATCAATACCTCCTCGTAGAGACAAATGTAACAGCAATGTTAGTTCACTACTTACTCATTTAGAATTTGGTACCATCATTTATTCTTCACTGGTGGCCATGGATTTGTTACATTGTGAGAGTCCCACATCGTTTAGTCCACTACCCTGAAACACTTTGTATGCTATCACCTTTCTGGTCAACCACAGTCTTGTCTACTACTCCTACCGTCCCATAATAGATGATGCTTTTGAGAAGAAAAAAAATCGTCCCAAATTACTTGATGCAATCATTTATTCAATTCAAAGTTGTTGTTTTACAAACTCTAGCAAAGAAATATCACAAGACAAGTGCATATGGAGTGTTTTTTGTCTGTGAAGCTTGTCTTTGCTCATAATTATGTGGATCACAAACAACATATGAGCTAGCTAGAATCAATGCTAGCGTATATTCGTTGCATCAGAGAACACACTGCAACGAACCAGTGATCTCAGAACCATTTTATGACATTTAGCATAGGGTGCTACCTCCCACATAAATGGTAGATACTTTTGCTACCTTGTGAATGTACTACTCACGATACCTCTATAATATCCGGCAATACCCTTGATATATTAAGGTGATACCATGATGATATCCGCAGATATCACCTCATGAAGTTGCTAAATATTTATAACATGATGAGCATTCTCGCTACATTTTAAAAAAAAATTCATTTTCTTTGTATATTTAGCAGCCCCATTTTTTGGGTAGAAATCCAGCTAATTTTAGCCAGTTTTGAGATTATTGCAACGAACATCACCATATTGCCACATGCCACACATACTATCGAAACAATACAATATTGCTTCAATAGACAACTACTCTGAAATAGAAACTTATTGTATTTAGAGATTTGAAATCTTAAATCATTCTAGTTTGCTTTATTTTTTTATTTTTTTCAAAAGCATCATCTATTATGGGACGGAGGGAGTATTAGCAAACGTCCATCATTGTGCACCCTTGTTTCCTTTACTACATCAATCTTAGACGATCTAACTACCAGCATCGTCGGATTCAAGTTTGCTGGCAGAGAGGCTCTGGCAGGAGCTTGCAATTCGCAAAACCCGATGTGTTTCAGTCCGTCAAATTCAGGCAGTCTTTTAACAGTCACCTTGTACAATACATTTTTTTCTTTTAACCCCTACACGTCATAACTCACCTTTGTGGCAAGTAGAATATAGTGTATTTTGGTTGTATTTGGCGTATCCACACCTTTAATGGATTTGAGTTCAATAAAGAAGTTGAAATTTAAATCAATGCGGTTGTAGTGAGCTATTAAGATCCAGATTTAGAGCTTCTTGTTGATAGCAAATGCCAATTATACGGCATCGTATCTACTGTCCCCATGGAACGTTTAGGGGTTAAAAACAATAACTAGACATTTTATTCCATTGAAAGAAAGGAAAATATCACAAATTGAACCTAAATAGAAATCTCCCTGGCAGCTTGTACACTCATAACATTCAGGAGCATGCATTGTCTTCGCCTTGGCTCTACAGTAGATGGTGTGGAATATTCCACACTCAATAGTACGCTAAGTGACAGGTGGACACTCAAAGTGATGAACAAAGGCATGAAGGAAAGGCAGTGGGCATGAAGGCTACTGAACGTTATGGTTAGAAAAACAAGCATCTGTACATGTGTAAAGCATGTGCTCCTCATTGATATTGGAGTGTAAGACTTTACCTGTCCTTTCATGTATTTTGTCTGAAGTGAACAGGCTCAATCCCTCACATGAGAAACTTCTCTCAGTTCAATATCACCTGTTCTGCTACACTATCTGCATTGTCAACCTTATCATCATCAGTGGTGAGTTTTTACAAGTACTTCATTTGGTTTTTATGACATGCCACTCTAAGAAGATTTTCATGGGATGTGGTGAGTGTTTTTTTAAAACAACAAATTTCCTAAATTGTCAGTTATTTAAGTATCCATTTTCTTGACAGATTCTTGCAATAATCTTGATTATCTTTATTACTATGATCCTACGGAAAGTTACAACATAAAACATGAATTGATTATGATGTCAATCAATATCCAACTCTATTTTTAGTATGATTCTACAATATCTTTTGAATTCACAAAAAAAGAAGTAAAAGTATCAATCTTTCAAAAGTAATCATCTTTCAAAAGTAATCTTGACTTTCTTAATTGGGTGTTTGATTGGATCATGAATTTTCTCAAATATTGTAACAAAGCAGTTTGGATACTCTGAAAACTCCTCGTATCCTCAAACAAATTACGTTGATATAGCCTCATGAATGTTGGCACACAAGAAAACACAGTCCCCCTTGGCTACTCGCATGCAGCCTTTAATTAACCGAAAACGCTGCCACTATAATGCTTGATTCAAACTGGACATACTATGTATCAAAGGTCTCCCATATCAACATGTCGCATCTTCAAACCCAGACCTGAACCTCACCATCCAAATTATTGACTTCACATACTGTGACAATAGATTTTCACAAGACACAATCAATAATAAAATCCAAAAATACCAATCCTTAATAAATTGCATCTCCGCCAGAGGTTGGAAAGTAGACCCATTCATAGTAATCATTGCTAGAGCTAGAGCAACAACACACATCTCATTTATAAAAATCATTAAAGAGAAATTCAAAATCACCTTCAGAGAAATTGATACCATAGCCATTCACCATGCCATGTCCATTCTCCTTAATAAAAGAGAAAATATAAAATAACCAACCACTCATTTTTTACCTTCCTTGAAATCTTGATATATTCTTTTCAAATAATATTCACACGTTACTTTACTATCAACACATGCATTTTGTTCTTCGTTTTATAATTTCTCAGTTCTATAAGTGTCTAACCTCAAGAGGTGCGAGTAGTCCTACCCATTGATCCTTTGTCATGTGGGCATTGAATCAAGGGTGGGTCAAACAGACACTTTATTCATGCTAGGCTCAAAAGAGGACCGGGGTTCTTCTTCTTTCTCAAATATTACAGTTTCTAACATTAAAAATTTGTTGATCCATTTTCATTTCTTTAAAAAAAAACAAGGATTGATTATATTGATCTAATCTAAGAAGTCTAACCTAAAAATAATAAAATTGTAATGCATTAAAAAACTTAGCAATTAAAGTAGAGCCTTTTTCATCTGGTTGGTTTTTTTACTTCAAGGTCAACAATTGCCATTGCAAACCATAACATTTTTGAAAACCCAATATTTGTTATAAAAATTATTCGACTAGAGCCATTCTTTAACTCAAAAAGTTTTCCACCCAATTTTAATTTCAAAATTGAAACCACCAAAATTTCATTAAGAATTCAAACACAAAGTTCAAAACTTTTTGAAACTCCGGTTCCCTTTTGGGGTTGGCGTGAATAAAAAAGTGTTTGTTCAACCTGTCCATGATACAGTGCCTACCAGAAAAAGTACAAGTCAAAAGATAATTCTAATATCAAGTAGACTTTGATGGAAACTTTATATACGAAATCACCCACGTTTTAAAAACCCAAGCCCAATCTTACTTAACCCCTAAAGGACCAAGTGTCCTAACTAGGACATTTCAATGTTCGGGTAGGTTCCCACTGTGTCAATTTTTATTTTTATTTTTTGAAATAAATTATGTGAATTCGGTATATCAATACAAAAATGGGGATCTAATTTTTATTTTTTTTGATTCCGACTTTTTAAGTAGAAGTCATGGAGCAAAAGGGGGGGTTTTTTTTTAAGAGAATGGGCAATGCAGGCATGGCTCAAAATAAACCTCAAAAATTGTTATTTTTCAACTCTAACCGCAGATCTTGTTTTAGATTACCAGGGGAGTGCATCGTAAAAAATTTATAGAATTTGACCGTACATATTGCAAGATTATAGTGTTTGAAGCGAAAAGATGAAAGTGCAATCTTTTTTATATTTTATGACCGTCTTTGAAGACATGAGAAAAATTGTTAAATTGGTCAAAAAAAATCTTAAATTTTATTTAAATGTTTAATTTGGTATTATCTATCAAGTAAAAAAAAATATTCACAAGAAAATCAATAGAAAGAGATGAAAATGATGCTAAAAAACAGGACAAAACCGCGGTTCTTTAGGGGTTAATTACTTGGTTTCTTGATTGTAGGTTACTACATTGTCTATCCTCGAGAGGAGGAAGTAGTCCTGCACCACTGGTCTTTTGCCTAGTGGACATTGAACCAAAGATGGGTCGAATAAACACTTTATTCACGCCAACCTTGAAAGAAGACTATAGTTCTTAGTACTAGACTTCGGTGTAGGACATTGAACAAACAAATTTTAAATTTCCATCGATCCCAATATAAAAAAAATTAAAAATCTTCTATAATAAAAGATTCCATTTGTACACAAAAAAATATTTTTCTGAACACATATTCTTCCATTCCCACCTAATTAATAAGTTGTTCAACTATCCTTTTCGTTATTTACTGCACCCTTTTTGTTATTTACTCCACCATTCCCATCCCATGACAAAAATCTACACATGGTCTTCCAACATCCTACCATGGCTTTAGAAATCTCCCACTTAGATACAGGTAATTGAGCCCAATAAGCAAGCTGTTGGAGCAGCCAGTGATTTGTTTTACGTTTTTAAAAGCCAGAAAGCATCAAAAATAATTGGCGTGCACCAAGCCTTAAAGAAAAAATGGATGAAGATGTCAGGTTGTTCTAATTTTTTTAATGAAATTGAATGAAATCGTTCGTTTTAAACGAAAATCATCCAAATATGTGGATGAAATGATAGTTCTATCCAAAATATAGATGAATATTTCGTTACAGCATTTTATTTTATGTCGCCACTTCAGCAATTCTCCAAAAACAAAACAAAAAATCCCTGAGTTGGAGCCATGGTCATATTACTCTGCCTCCATGGAGCAGAATTTTTTATTTTTTATAAATTTAATTTAATTTAATTTTTTTGGTGGGGTGCGCATGATTGTTAGGTCCAACTCATGGTAATGTAAAACAGACGCAACCCTGCAGCATGCGATGACCGAGGGATTCAGTTACAAATGAGCCAAATCAGATGGCATGAGCTCCAGTAACCTTAACAATTGGCCGGTGCTGTCCGAACAATTGTATGCCACACAAATGGAGGCTATGGACGAATGCGGTTCTGTGGACAACCTTTACCACTTGTCCAAATCTGCCGCATTTTGTGTGTACCTCAGAGAATGACTGAAATGGATATCATGGTCCAGATTGAACCTCGCTGCTATTGGTCTGTGGTCTTCTCCCGGCCGCAATCCACCAAACAAATTCAAGGTCGTTCACCAAAAGGTTGCTTGCTGACTGGACTGTGCATCCACAAAACTCTCGATGATATTTCTGAATCATCACTCCGGCTCTTTCCAGCCATCAATCCACCATATTCTAAACTCTTCGCAGTACCAAGATTTTAGATTTTATACAATAGTGTGCAACAACTTGGCCGTGTGTGTTCATCAATATGATAGCGTCCAAACACGTATCTCTACATGTTGAGGAGAAGTATCCCGTGGATATAGGGCTAAGAAATGACGCTACATTTATGTTGGCTCTAGAACCGTCGTTCTTCTTCTTTTGATGTTCATAACATTATTTTATTTTTGGCCCCCCGAAAATCCAGGGCCCCGCATTTCCCGGGCCACCACCAAAAACGAGTTTTGGGGTCATAGTCTAGGCCATTGAATTCAAGTTCTTTTATTTTATTTTATTTTATTTAAATTTTCCCCAAAAAAATGTTTTGTATGGTGATAAAAAAAGAATCTAGAGTATATCCACATAATTTGGTGTTTGTCAAAAAGAAAATTTCCCAAAAATAGTAATTATTTAGCATCACCGACTGACCCTGATAGCTAGGTACGGTACTAGGTGATGGCCTGATATGGGTACCCCCTCCAAAAATAGTGTGATTTTCGAGAAATATCTTTTTGGTAAGAAAAAAGCATTGGAAAATTACAAAAATTAGAGGGTGTTATAGGCACCATGGCTGCAACTATATACATGGTGTTAAAGACGGAATTTCTAGCACACATAAAATGAGTTAGACATAAGTCACACTGTGTGAGACGCGTAAAAGTGGTACCCATATCAGGCCATTCCCCTACTAAGCATTTTTTTTATAATTTGAATGTATTAGTTTTGTTGAGTCTTGTTAGGTTTTGAAAAATGATTCCAATATGTTTCAATACATATTTTTTGAAGAGTGTATGAATAAAATCTGAATTTTTAAAGTGTTGATTAAGATATGTGTATACAAAATTGACCTTAGGCTTCATTTACACATTTTGGGTAAGAACCTATAAGAGTTACTCCCTTTGTCCCACTAAAACACCTCAATTTCATTGAAATCCATGGATTAATGGGATATGGAGGTGGAAGTAAAGTTGACACTTGTCACTCTTGGGATTGGCTTCATGCACATGGAGGTATGTCTTAATTTTTATATTTGACACATATGAGGATAATTACTCATGCTATGTTGGAATTGGCTTCATGCACATATGGATGATTATTCACAAGTGTGTAAGACCGGAAATCATGGTTTTATTTTGGGACAAAATTTAAGTGGGTATCATTGATGGTGTTTCAGTGGAACAGAGAGAGAATTTTTTTAGTAGGGTCACAATTAGATGTAGTTGTATTTAATTGCAACAAATGTTGTACGAGTATGAAGTATTGTGCATGTTTTCGAGAACATGTTGTAAATGTTATTGATTTTTAATATTACACGATAACTACAAAAGTTTTATACTAGTACAACATTTGTAGCAACACAAGACCTTAATAGAGAATACAATAACCCTCATAATCCTCATAATACGTGATCATAATATATGCACAACTGAGTCTCAAAATTTTGATCACAACACATATTTTGTTTGTAACTCATGCACATTCTTCACAACCATATTGAATTTTGTTCATATCTAATGTATAAAAAATTCAAATGACAATTTTTCTTGGAGATGGAAGAAGACTTGATTGTCAAAAAAAAATTAGTTGAACACTTTTCAAAATTTAACCATTTGCTATGCTCAATTGTGCAACAAAATCTACTGAGAACATAGTCTAGTGAGGATTCATATGAGCATGCAAGTTCTTATTCCATAACATTTGGAAGTGACTTAGAATGAATTTGATTACAAGACCTTCTCTTTCCTCTCCTAATATTCACACTTCATTATCCAAAAAAAATTATAAAATGTGAATAATGGTAATTTTTCTACACTTTGATCATTTCAAAAAATAATATATGTGAATTTTAGCAAAAATTACTTATAATTTCTAAGAAAAAAATTGGCTTCTAGTTTTACAAATATGTTTTGCCAAACGTGCCTTTTGCGTACAATCTACAAAAATGTCTAAATTAAAGAGGGACTATGGAATAGTTTGTAGAAATTTCAGAAGTTCAACATTAGAAAAAAATTGAACCTTTCAGAGGGTAGTGAGAAAAAATAAGTGAAAATGAAATTTTTATATTTAAACAAAACGGTTCTCTATGTAAGTTGGGCCTTGACCACATGCATACTTACAACATCTTGTTAGTCCTACAATTCATATCGAGACTCTTACGATTTTCCATTAGCACTCTAATGGTGTGGATAATATCTTGTTATTATTTTTGTACTTGGAAACAAACAAATAAATATGAAACAAGTGACGATAATCTTAAATGTTGGTCCTAAGACCATCGTGAATAAAAATTCGAATTTGTTGAAGGTAGTTTGTGTACTTATGCCTTATGGGTATGGATAGCAAGATCTATTCTTGCTGCCTCCTTGTGGAAGTAAACTTTAAGACTAGTAGCCGGCACCCGGTAAACAATAACCAACATTTTATTATTTTTTGTATTTTACTCAAACACGTGAACTCATGGTCCCTAAGTGACTTGAGAATTTTCCTAATGGATAACTATCTTTTTTTTTTCCATCCTTTCCATTTCAACGGCTGCTCATTTACATTTGGGACCTAAAATTTCAATTATGAATACATTGGCGAGAGAAATAGAAAGGGTGGTAAAAATATGATAGTTTGCCTTATTTGCAAAACACACTGAACTCTTGACTGAACTAGGCATCAAGATGGTTTGTTTCAAGGTTAGATTTTGATCAGTACAACATTTTGAACTTACTTAACCCTTAAGTGTCCACAGTATAATTACCTAGTCAATTCCTCACATTCCAAGATATATTATAGTTTTCTGGTATTTTCCTCATATAATGTATTGTTAAACCAATTTACCCTGATTTTGGCATAAATATTTAATAAAAATAAAATTTATAATATTTTTCAAAAACAATTTCTTGTAAAAATCATAGTAATTACAAAATGCTTAGAATAGTATGAATTGTTTTAGGAAAATAAAATAATAGTGATGAAAAACAAGGTGTAGGTGGCATGCTTCTTGAGCTTACATAAAAAGAAATTTGATAGAAAAACGTTTTTTGCAGTGTATATTGGGATTTTAGGGTTTTGAGCTTTAAAGTGTTGTAGAAGACAAAATTTTAACAAATTGGAAGGATGGTAAATTGGACTAGAAAGTAGAAGATAGCCCCCACAGTTTTTTAGTTGGGACCATTTTCATTTGAAATTAGAAATTAGGTGAAATCAACGTTTGACTGAAAAACAACCAAACATGGTCCCATGGGGCTCCTTGCACGCTTAGGGGTTAACTCTTTGATGCGCATGTGTCCACATAGTAGACAGCAAACAAATTTAGATTATTCTCTTGACTACATACATGGACAGTTTTCATTCATCCAAATTTTCCTTGGTTCTTGTGCTAGTTGACTGTCATTGGTACAGTATGGATCTTCAAAATAAGATATTGTGATTTATTTTTTTAAATAAAAAATTGGTTTATGTCAAGTTTCATTTTTAGCTCAAAAAGTGAGATCTTAAACATGATTTTCCAAATTAAGTAGAATCAAATAATGGAAATCATACCATCTCATAGTGCATGTTATACCAAATTCATTACAACAATTTTTAATTTATTTTGGTTAATTTGGGATTTTTGATTCAATTTCAAAAAAAAAATTGAAAATTTCATTACAATTTATTAATTAAAAAATATGATAAATCCAACCGTACAAATGTAATCTTCACATTGACATTTACAACTTAGCTATGTACAATCACCTATAGAAAGTAAGGTAACCCCACAATCCACCATTCACTAAAACGCTTCCCAAACTCACTACAATGGTTTGCCGATCACCAAAATTTTCCCACAATACAGCTTGTGTATGGCACACTTTTGTGCCAAATTTGGTACAAGGAAGATGAACGGAAGTTGCATTAATGTCAATTTTCCAGCTTTTATGTCTGATGTGAAAAAAAATGCATATCAATTACACAAAAGCTTTTAAGGATCCAAATTTTTTGTAAAAGGTAGAAGTCACAGTAAGGAACAATATGGTGTTATAAAAAAGAATGATATTCGTAGGTATTTTTAAAAATTAAATGGTGTCCGCATGCAATTCAAAATTAAAAATGTAAGGCCAAATTTTAGTTTAATTATATAATAAAGTAATTGATCTATTTTTTCACTTTTTTAATGACATTATATTGTTCTTGACTGTGACAATTCGGTCTCACAAAAAAAGTGACAAAAGTAGGCTAATTAATTTATTGTATAATTAAACTAAAATTTGGCCTTAATTTTTTAACTTTGAATTGCATGTAGACACCATTTAATTTAAAAATACCTAGGAATACCATTCTTTTTTATAACACCATATTGTTCCTTACTGCGACTTCTACCTTCTATAAAAAAATTGGATCCCTGGATGCTTTTGCGTAATTGATATGCACTTTTTTCACATTAGACAAAAAAGTTGATAAATTGACATTATTGCAACTTCCGGTCATCTTCCTTGCACCAAATTTGACACAAAATTGCATCATACACAAGCTGTATTTTGGGAAAAATTTAGTGATTGGCAAATCATTGTAGTGAGTTTGGTAAGTGTTTTAGAGAATAGAGGATTGTGGGGTTACCTTACTTTTTATAGGTGACTGTACATCAACTCCATTTTTGTTATTCATCAAAAAAATTATAATGCATCTTCAAAATCAGTGTTGAATTGGGACATTAAAGGGTTGAGATATTGGAAAAGCTTTCAATTTTGAGATTTTTTTACTAAATTCATCTATGAGTAAACTGCACCTAAAATTATGTAAATAAAAACTTGAAGATGATTCCTATTATAAAAACGTCTTAAATTTGGTTGGATCTTGTTGGTAATTGAAAAAGTATTCTAAATTCTCTTAGAATGTTATTTTGAACATTGTGTGAATAATCTATGAATTATCAAAAGTTGCTTGTATGTGTATCCAAAATTGATCTTTTTATGGAATACAATTTTTAACATGACATGAAACCATAATGCCAAATGTGCCACATAGACAAAGTTTGTCAAATATGGCTTCATATTTTGGATTTTTGACTTTGGCTATATGATCTTCAGTTTTGGCTTCGGCTTTGTTATTTTCGGCTCTTGTACCTGACACACTTGGCCTACTTGGCTTTGGTATTTTGGCCTTTGACTTTGGTTTTGCAATATTTGGTTTCCAAGCATGTAGTTTTTGGTGATGACAACTTAATCCTTAAAAGACATGGCTTTTCTGATTCCCACACCCAAATCTCTTTTAAACTCCATTTTAAGCATGATTCTTTTTTTAATTTACTTTGGTTCTATTCTACAAAAGTGTAGACGCTTTAAATATGTTTGTTTTGGCATATACAAAACCCCATTTGGTTCAACATGGTAGAAATCATGAACAAGATTCTTTACCCCTCCCCAAAATACATTTTAGAGAAGAATTGAGTCGGTTTTACAACATGATTGCAACTAGGTGTGATTACCCTACACTGATGTATCCATCAACCTTTTTTCAATAAATAAATTGGCTATTGTGAACAGTGAGCCTAGAGTCCAAGGAGAAATTTTAGCTTAGCTAGCTAAGATCCTACATTTTCTTGGATCAACTAGTTTTTGGGAGTATTATCTCAACTTGGCTTTAAGAAAACAGGGAATATTCTCTGATTCCCCCTTAAATAATCCATTTTTTTTCCAGGCAAATATGAATTTCAACTGGCTATCTGTAACTAAAGGTCGGTTCTCACCGGACATGGCGGTGGGAAGGAGAAGCCTGATAACTTATGGAAGGAAACCCAAAACAACAGCCGAGTAACCGTAGTCACTGGTCAAACTTTTCGCCTCAAGAACCAATTTAATAGAGGCTACAATACAATAAGAAAACCAGACACCAACTAGTAGCACCACTTGGTACAGTACAGTACTGTAACGTAGCTCACTAACAGCCCATTCACAACAAGAAGTTCCAGCATTTGCGTTGTGTTCCTAGAATGCTACAAGGTAAATTTTGAAAATAATATACAATTTCTTACAGTGTCAGAGCCTTGTCTCTTCCTGCTTTTGGCCAACGCATGTGCGTTGGTTGAGCGCAATTTTTTTTGCAGCACCCAAAATGCGTTGGAGCAGCTTCTTGCATGCGTTAGGCTAACTCCTAAATGTCCCATGGGGATAGTATATACGCTATTGTATAATTGGGATTTGCTACCAACAAGAAATTTTAAATTGGGATTGCAATAGCTCACTAGAACAACCTTGATCTAAATTTCAACTTCTTTTTTGAACTCAAACCCATTAAAGGTGTGGATCCATTCCAAATACAACCAGAATACACTATATTTTACTGGCTGCAAAGGTACGTTCAGACGTTTAAGGGTCAAAGGAGCACAATGTATTTACCAAAAACTTACTTGACAAATGCAGATTCTCTGCTGCACTCGCGTTGGGTGACTGGTGTGAATGGGCCATAAGTTGCATGATTAAATGAAAAAGGCTCATCAGGGTTGAAACATGAGCATTTGGCTCATCCGTCACATGGTGCACGTGAAGACATGCAAGTTTCCTTCCTGTGCACAGTGCAAAGTGGATGCTCATTTGGAAACCCAGTTCCCGTCAAAGTCTTCAAAGTAGAGCTCCAAATGAACAAAGGAAACTGTAGCAGAACAGGGGATATAAATTAGATGCTTGTGATATTGGCTGTGAGTGAGTGAGGGAGGGTACCAATTCCCAGGGATTCTCATTTGCCCAGGCAGGCGGGCACTGGCATATTTTTCCTTTGACTCCACCCTGAAGCAATACTCTCACTCAGAAATCAGGCAGACTTTTCCTGCAATAAGAAATGAGAATATCCCCCCACATTCTCATTGCCTGGCAATCACACACTCACACTCTTCGAGAGAAACAACCAAAATTCCCATCGTACATTTTATGTTCTTAAATATTGATAGTTTTCATTTCGTATTCTTTTGATAATTCAGGAACTAAAGTAGTCTTTTCTATGCAAATATGTAATCACTTGTGATCATAGAGTTTACCCTTGGAAGAGGGCATCAAGGGTAGCACGTGTGAACTTGGTCCTAGTGGTCAAGTTGGTAGCACTTCCCCCAACAAACTCTTCATTTACTTGTTTTGTTTTGCTTTTTGTTGTCTCCCACAAGGGGAGAGACTACAAAAACGCTTCGTTTTTAAGAGTTACACGGTTGGACAGTTAAAAAAACCCGTAAAAGTAACTTGGGGTAAATACTAAGGCAGAGATTCACAATCAGTCGCTTTTTTTTTTGTTTTTGTTTTTTGTTTGTGGCTACTCTATTTATGAAAATCATCATCATTGATAAATTCTCAACGATTTTGAGCCTCTAATTGTTGTAACTTGCACAAAGGAGTGATAATCAAGATTATTGTGGCCACCAATAACAACCCTTGCTTTTTCCCCTTCCTAAAATATACAAAGAATGAGTAGTAGAATTAATACCTAAAAGATCAAGGATTCATGGTTTTAAAATGATAAATTCAATACGAAGAATTTAATTATGATTGGACCAAATTTCCTACCATGAGAATCAACAATGAACATTACACGTGTTGGTAAAAGGAGAGTCCACATAGGATTCAAAAATGAGGCCCAATTTGAGATTCTTAGTCCGTTAGGGGTTAAAACATTGATTTAGTTTACATTCACTTGATTTCCATGTGAACACTCACTTGAGTAACATCCAATGACTAAGTGACACGTGTAAACCCCGAAGAAGCATCTAGTCATCACGTTATTTTATGACCAAAATGGATAAGGTAAGAATCAAAACAGAGCCTGACAGAAAGCCAGAGTTCCGTTTTGTTTTTTCACAAAACGAAAAAGGAAAAAAGAAATAACCACTGACAGTACTAGGGACTCATCCAGTTTTAATAAAACCATCCTATACGGTCGATCCCGTAGATCGCGTACATCATAATGAAACGACACGTATAAAAGCGAAAGTATCCGCAAATACGTAGATCTGGAAATCCTCTTCCCCTCTCATATCCCTATTTTAGAAATATATCCCGGATCTACCGTTCGTTAAATCCCAATCTTCGTCTTTCCTAGATGCCCCGCTGCCGGTGCCCTGCCTTGGAGAGGGGGAGCTCCTTCTGCTACCGATCCCTTTCCCCGCGTTTGTTGATGGAGCTCCGTTGCTCCATATCAAATGGCAATTGTAACAATCTCATCGCTAGTTTAGTTTCGATCAATTGAACCTCATCATTTTCATGCTGTTTCGATGCTGGGTTTTGAACCAGTTGATGAGTTGCAAGGGGGCTGAAAGGGGGCGGGGCGGTGAAGAAAAGCCCTTCTCCGAGAGATCTGCGGCTCAGTCGTTTTCTGCTGAGGTAGGATTTTAAGTTTGCTATTGTTTTTTTCCTCTTCGTTTGAGTGTTGTGCAGAAACGAATTCAAACTGTTCGTCTTTTTTATATTAGGGATGTGATGAAGAATTGGACGATTGAGGGTTTTCTGTTTTCACGACTCGTGAGATTGACGGTCTTCTGATCTACAGTGTTATCAGAGTAGCAGGTAACCACGTGAATTTGTTTGTTCAACTACGGCGGTGTTCTGTTCACCCACGCGCCTACGTTTCTTTTGCTCGCCTATGTTGGGGTTTGGATGTCTTTCTTTCTTCACGGCGCCAGCTTCATTGGTCTTAGGATTCGCAAATAATGTGGACCTTAGTCATTCGTTTGCCACCACCGATTATTGGATTGCCGACATGTTTGAATTTTTATTACTGGGAAAAGATTGAGCTCTGAGGTCATCTGGAAGTCTTAAGCTGTCAATGAGTCTAGATTTGAGTGCCTCGGTAGTCCCTGTTTCTTTCTTTCGTATATAAGAAGAGGTCTGGGGTTATCAAAGATTACAATACTTTCTTCCAATACTGCATTTCTTGGTTGGGGTTTCATAAAAGAGCCCTCTCTGGTAGCTGAAAGAACGGATACTTAGGGGAGGTGCCATATTTACTCGCAACGAAGCTGTTTAAGTTGTTCAGATCGGTACACTTGAGATTACACCAGGATTGGAGGTGAATTGAGTTATTTTTTGACTTGTGTATGTTCTTTAAGAGACAGAGTGAGTCTGTGTTCCGTAACCTTTGGGATGATAAATGTACACCTCTGGTACATACACTGGGTGTCTCCTGAGCAGCCATCTGCACATTTCACTTGTAGAGTTTGTTTTTTATACCACCGTGTGAACGGCTCTGAGAATTTAGAGCTACACTGCGAAGAGATGGCAGTCAGAATTGAAGGGTAGAGTTGAACATGTACCAGAGGTGTACATTTCACGGGGATGGTGTTACTTGATTAGCAATTGAAATGCCATGAATGGGAGAGGATTTGAGGGTGTTGAAAAAGCTGACTTGCATTTTCTTGTAAACTTGCTAGAAGCTGTTTTTGGTGCTAATTTGAGACAATTGCAAGAGTGTTGTGTGATTTGGCCTTTGCATTCGATCGGTTTCAATCTAGTTCTAGAGGTTAGTTTTTTTCCAGGGATATTGATGTCATTATTATTTTGCATTGTCTTTACAGTGTGGAGTAGGGTGCTGAGGAGCACTTGACGAACGGGGTCTTTTTACAAGGTTTTCCTACAGAGGTAAGACAACAACAACAACCTCTCTAATGACACAATCTTAATTGCACATTCCTTGGAATATGTACACATCTGACTGGAGAATTTGTGAATACATGTGATAGTTTCTTTCTCCCCTTGAGGCAATGTTATTAGAGAGGGTTTGAATGTATTGTTTTTACTGGTGAATTTGGGCTCACGTGTTCTTTTTCTTTTCTTTTTTTGTTTCAGGGAGACCTTGTAGGAGCACCCGCTTGGGTGTGTGCTCCGGAACCTTGTTTAGGCAAAATGGATCCGTTAGGCAAAGATAATTACTCCCTATGGGGAAAGCCTGCAGTAATGGAGACAGCTGCAGATATGATGTTTTGCATGGTGCCTATTTGGGTAGCTGTTGCACTTGGTTTACTAGTTGGATGGTCGTGGAAACCTCAATGGGTTAGTCTTTTTTTAATGGGCATTAGAACTCGCCCCCGGCTAGTATGGGAAACTCCTCCAGGCTTTGGAGCGCGTCGTTTTTGGCTGGCCATAATGGCAGTGTCAGCGTTTCCTATGTGGAAACAAGCGTGGAAATCGTTTAGTTCTTGGATGTGGCCACCTGCTGAATTCATCGTCGTTTTGCCTCCTGCTGATTCTGGTGCAGCACCTAGGTGAGTAATAATGCATATTGGTTTTCTATTACTGGTAGTCTCTTTGGTGCTCAATCTAGAAATAGAAAGTTCGCTTTGGAAGCTAACAGTTGGTTATAATAACTTTCATAACGCACTTCTAATGTGTAGGGTATGGTTTCGTCTTTCTATTAATACATTTTGTTACTCCCTCTGTCCAGAAATAACTGTCCTAGTTTTGGGCATTTTCTAACTTAACTTTTTTTTCCCAATAAAGTTGTCCCAGTACTCGAAAAATGGTCTATCTTTAATAGTAGTATGTAGCTTTTGTGTCATTCTCATTGTCCGCCCCGTTTGAAGTGGACGGGGCTCACGTTTCATCTATAAAACATAGGACAAAAACTAAGATGCAAGTGGCTATTTGGGGTTAGCATATACTTACTAGAAGGTTCATTGATGTGCAGTGCGCTTGTTGTTAAAGAGGAGATTAAGAAGGAAGTGGTGACAACTGAGGATCTTGTTCAGTTCATGAAGTTGCTGGACAGCAAAGATGGAGGTCCGACCTGGCAGAATATGATGGACAAATCGATCCCTGGCATGACCTATCAAGCATGGCGACGTGAGGTTGAGGTAACAACGACTCTTTTTTCATATTGTATGCTGCTTTGTATTATGTTTTCTGATACGGTTATCAGTGTCATTGATGCTGATCGTTTTTGAAACTCTGCAGACGGGACCAACTGAATATAAGAGTCGAACTGTGTTTGAGGACACGTCACCTGAGTTGGTGCGCGATTTTTTCTGGGATGACGAGTTCAGAGAACACTGGGATGACATGCTGATCTTCACCAAAACCTGGGAGGAGTGTGCAGTGACAGGTGCTACGGTAGCGCAATGGGTTAGAAAGGTATGGAGTTTTGACATACAGTGAATTTTATCAGATTCTGGGACCAATGGAAATTGTGAATGAAGTCTGTAGGGTGCTTACCATAAAAATAGTAACACATGAAGCTTTTGTTGATTCAAAACTTGGATGTGTGTGCCAGTACCCTTTCTTCTGCAAGGACCGGGAGTATGTCATTGCTCGACGCATTTGGGAGTCCAACAAAACCTACTACTGCATCACCCAGGTAAAATCAATTCTGGTTGCCTAAATGTGCCCCGTATTGTTACACATTTCAGAAACGCTTTTCAAGAATATGGTGTAATGAAACCTTTGTTATATCTGATTGCAGGGTACGGATCACAATTCTATTCCCAGAAGACAGTCTCCAAGAAGGGTGGAGCTTTTTTATTCGAGTTGGCGGATCAGAGCAGGTTTGACTTTCATTAACACCTCTTGATAGTGCTTCGGACTCTGCAGTAGTACATTCATACTGCCATATTCTATATGCTAGAGATGGATCCAAGGGTAGCTGAATGTGGTTCGTGGTGCAGTTGAATCATCAAGGGGTGACGGACAATTGACGAACACCGAAGTCACATTGTTCCACCATGAAGACATGGGCATCCAAAAGGACTTAGCAAGGCTGGGAGTTCGGCAAGGCATGTGGGGTTGTGTGAAGAAGATGGAGCCCGGGATGAAAAGATACAAGGCGGAGCGGAAGGCAAACGTGCCTCTCTCACCATCAGCACGGTCGGCGCGCATCATGACCAAAGTCCCTCCCAATCTTCTCAAGGAGTCTCAGCAGCACGCGAAAACCCTGGAAATTGAAGAGAGTTACGAAGCCGGCCTCGCGAGAGGGAGAGAACACCAACAGGACAACAAGGGCTACATGAAATGGGTGATATTAGGTGGCGCGGTTGCACTGGCTTGTGGTATTGACAGAGGAGCTGTGGGCAAGTTTCTGGTATTTGGAGTTGCAAAACGCCTCGGCAGAGTGGGTCGAAGGTTGTAGTAACCAGCGATTTTGGTTATACAGTGACTGTCAAAACTGATCATACATTGGATAATTACAAGTTCGATTGTCATTAATTGCAATCTGGCAAGTGGCATGCTCTGGTTTAGAGGTTAATCACAATCTATTATAAGCTGAGATACTTATCAACGTAATTGTACAGATGGCAATGCATTTGTGTGGACAGATGGATGGTTAGTGACCATCTCTCTCATTTGATCACTTTTGACACTCCATGAAATGCAATATCTCATGAACTTTTGACACTCCATGAAATGCAATATCTCATGAAGTGATGTGCACAGATTTGTGAGAGATCTTCCACTGGCACTCATAGAACTTTGAATTCTCTAGTCTCTGATAGCTGTGTACACAATTATTGCTACTGTATAGGCCTTCTTCTTTAGTGTTTCAAGATGCCCAAAGCATTATCTCGACAAACTCAAGATAACATAGTTTCGATGCTCCAGAGAGGATATTCACACAGGGAGATAGCAAATACTTTGCATGTGAGTGTGGGAAGTGTTCATAACCTTCGTCAGGTACATGTTTCAGATGTAAACCGCTTGCGTGGAGGTAGACCTCGAAAGTTGAATAGAGCACAGGAACGAAGGTGTGTATTAGAAATGGTGAGGGGAAGAGTGGGTACTTGTGCAGATTTAGCAAGGTCTTCGCAACAAGTATTGGGAGTGAAAGTGAGCTCTCATACTATCAAACGTGCACTTCATAGAGCTGGTTTACGTTCGCAAACAAAGGTCAAAAAACCACATCTTTCTCTCAAAAATGTAAAGGCACGTTTAGAGTTCGCTAGTGTCCACGAACACTGGACCATAGAGGATTGGAGTCGAGTAATCTTCTCAGACGAGTGTAAAATCAACCGCTTCAACTCAGACGGAAGAGTTTGGTGTTGGACACGAGAGGCGATGCCGCTTTCGGAACGAACTATCAGTCAAACAGTGAAACATGGAGGTGGAGGGATTATGGTTTGGGGGTGTATGTGCATGCATGGACCTGGATTGATATGCAAAGTGGAGGGGCGCATTAATCAGATTCGTTATCGTGACATTCTAGAGGAAAATGTCCACAGGGTAATTTCCAAGTTCAACTTAGACCGTTCTCGTGTTATCTTTCAACAAGACAATGCTCCCATTCACACAACAAAGATGCTTCAAGAGTGGTTCTCACGGCAACCTTTTGCTCTTCTACCTTGGCCTGCTCAATCGCCTGATTTGAATCCCATTGAACACCTTTGGTCAATTCTCAAACGGAGACTCAATCAATATGAGAGACCTCCAAATGGATTATTAGAATTATGGGATCGTGTGGTAGAAGTTTTCCACTCAATTACACCAGATGATTGTAGGAGGCTTGTAGAAAGTATGCCACATAGAATTGCAGCTGTAAAAGCAGCAAAAGGGAGGTGGACAAAGTATTGAGAGATCATCTTTCATGGGTTGGCAAAACTGATCAAATGCCTAGGTGGACTTTGGATTTTTCTCAATTTGTTTAGAGCTTTAATATGGAAGGCGTATTTCCTCTAATATGTACTATTTATTACATAGTATGTTAATAAAATTACCAGCTCCATTTTTATGTGTTCATTTCTTGTCCACCAAGGATTGAATGAAGTGTTTGCAAATGTTTGATCAGTTTTGACAGTCACTGTATATGAGTTTTGAAAGGCTCATAGATACAACTGTTTGGTTCAATTTAGAAGAATGTAACTGTAGTACTAGGTCTGTGTAACAATGAGAAAAAACCGGGTTGACCTTTGCTGGAATCCTCACGAATGTGAATGGATCAGGTGAATTTCCCATCAGTTAACTGTAACAATTTAGCTTAGAATTCGTGGATTCATTCTACTGAGGGTTGGGCAGTTTTAGGGACCCGTCCTCCCATCGTTTTATTTGCTCCAGCAACAACGCTTGCTGTGCTGAAAAAGAACAGTTTAATCCGACGGCTTCTGCTCTTACATGTTGAGTATTTTGTCCCATTGGGTTTCGGGGTTCTAAAAATAAAGGACTACGAGGTTTACTTTTTTCAGGCAGTAAGTAAAGTAATGCTGGGAGAAGCATTTTTAACCCTTTGACGCCCTGATTCAACATTGTTTTCAAAATGTGCTATAAAATGTTTGATGAAAAACAAAAATGGAGTTGATGTACAAAGCAAAGTTGTAAATGTTAATGTGAAGATAACATTTCTACAGTTGGATTCATCATATTTATTATTAATATTTTTTTAAATTAATTTTACAAGGTTTTCTCTTGAAATTCAATTAAACATCCAAAATTAATACAAAAAAATTTCAAAATATTGTAATGAAACTGGAATAACATGCACTACAAGATGGTATGGTTTCCATTATTTGATTCTACTTATTTGGAAAATCATGTTTAAAATTTCATTTTTTTAACTAAAAACAAAACTTGACATAAACCAGTTTTATTGATTTTCAAAAAACCACAATATCTAATTTTGAAGATTCATACCGTACAAATGATAGTCAACTACACTAAATGGCGTATTTAGTGTTCGAGGAGAATTGATGTCTTTTGCCACAATTCGTTCAAAGGGAAAGAGAAATAGTGTCCCTTGACACTACATTGGAGTTTGCCACTTGTCATTCTCACTTTCATTGAGAGTGCTATGTTCTTTTCAAGTAATGAGAGTGACATGAGGTGGCATGAGGTGGCATGCCATATTTATTATAAAGTTGCCATATGTCACTGGAACACTACATTCATTATTTCCTTACGAGGATACTATATCTCCCTAAAATTTAATAGTGTCCGGGTTTAGAAATAGTGTCCTGGGACACTAAATACGCCATTCAATGTAGCACAAGAACCAAGAGAAATTTGGATGGATGAAAAACTGTACAGGATGTACTGTTGAGAAAAGTTGCAATCTGTTCGTCGTCCATTATATGGACACAGGCGCATCGAAGGGTTAAATGTGGAAGTGTCAGAATCTGTCTTTCTTTGCAGATGTGGACTATGTAGAATTGGCAGCATGTGGAATTTTTTTAGGCAAGGAGTAGTAGGTACTTCCAAGCTCCAATATAGGAGCTAGCATCACTGGTGGAGCCAAAAATAAAACAGGAGGAGCCAGTGTACGGGAAACCAAGATTCGTTGGGTGGGGTTGCATTGGACCGCTCGCCAAACTGGGTGGTGATTTTTATCTCTCTGCAATTGATTCTTTCAATTTGTGCCAAAAAAAAAAAAAAAAAAAAAAAAAAAAAAAAAAAAAAAAAACTGGGTGGTGATGGACTTCTGAATGTGAGCCACGCCAACTGCTTCTTCAAGGCCCTGCCACACAAACATTCAAGGAGAGCTTGCTCCAACTGGCAAGTGACAAGCTGTAAGACATTTTGTCAAACATAGAGTCCACGTTGTTGAAACATAGTCAAACAAGCGGCTACCATAGTACCATAGCAGGTTCGCCAAAAAAAATTCCAAAAAAAAAAAAAAAACGTAAAAAAATGGAAATTATGAGGACAAAAGAACAAAAATAGAATAAATTAGTTTAAGCTATATTTTGCTATTTCTAAGCTAGTTTGGACTATTTTGGGCCATTTTAATCATTTAATTCTCATAAATATAAATCAAGAAATTCATTTTTTGAGGAGTGAACCTTATTTTTATAAAATAAATTAAATACTCGTTCATGGGGTGGCGACCCTGCTATGGTACTACGGTAGTCGCGTAGTCTCTGCCCTACCAAATGTAAATCTTTGCCCTATAAAAGTAAATATTTATCCTAGATTTACTTTTATGGCTTGTTTATATTGTTCAGCCATGTAACTCCTTGGAAACGATGCGTTTCCGTAGTCTCTCCCTTGGTGGAGCATAGACAATAAAGTTCAAGTTGAATTTTTTGAGTAAAAAATGTCAACTTGTTTTCAACTGGCAAGCCTCTCTTGCTAGTCACTGCTGAGGCGCAGATTGGGAGCTCATGTGTGTCGTTGGCTCCTTGCATCGCAGCCCTTCTACGTCCCTAGGAGATTCAACGATTATGGTAGTCCGAGTTGGCAAACTTGTTTGCACGGGCTGGGGAGACGGGCACGAGGGTTGAAAGCCGACATTATTGGGAATGCGGGTTGATGGGAGAATGGGGGTGGGGGTGGGGGTGGAAGGGGTGGAGGGGGAGGGGGAGGCTAGGAGCCCGCGTAACTTATTGTTGCCGGTGTGTGATAAAATGTGCATGCCAATGAGACCTTTGCATATTGCTCTCACCTAGGTCATTTTAACCCCTAACCGCCCAACCATGCATATTTTGCATGATGTACGGATTTGAAGTCCGTTTTCTCATCCATCATGCACTTTTTGCAGTGTGGATTTTTTATTGAAACTTTTATGGGAAGTTAGCTCCGTGCATGTGTGATCCGATTAGATAGGGGATGATTTGTGAAATTGTTATGCCTCATTTCATGTTGTAGTGTTCCACCCAAAATTTCAAAGATTTTAGTCTAAAAGTGCTCTTGAAAAAGTCAACTACTAAAATTAAGCAACCAAAAAATTTCCAAAAATCACTACACTTAGAGTATTACATTTCAACGCATCACAACAAATTTCATCATTAGATTGTCAATATCTTATTTGTAATCATGTTACAAAAGAGTGTTAAATTTTAAGTTTGAAATTTAATACAAAAATATTGGTGATAGCAATCGCAAATTTATCCGTATGGATAGAATCTAAAATGCATAATGCACAACTTTTATTCATTCATCAACTTGAAAATATCCCTCTTAGTTGCATTTTATAGTGCATCTTTGGAAAGCTGCGAAATCTGAAAAGGGTGAGAACGTTTAGGGGTTAAACACGCATTCACTATTTATGCACTTCACCAAGTGCGCTCAATTCATGAGCAAATTTGGCTTAAAAAAAATTGGCTAAAAAGTTCTCTAAAAAACAACAATTTTTGTCTTTCTACAATCATTTACATTGTAAACAAAAAATTCATTTATTTTTATTTTATCCTTATCTATATCTTTTCTTTTCTCTTGTTTTCTTTTTTGTTTTCTTCTTTGTCTTCCTTCTTGTCTTCCTTCTTGTCTTTCTTCTTGTCTTCTTGTCTTTTGTTTTTCTTCTATTTTTTCTTCATTCATTTCTTTTCATTTTGACTCTTTTGTGCAACTCCGGATCTGATACTTGTACCAAGTTTTTTTTTTTTTTTTTAAATTTTCTTCCTTCATTGTTAGAGTTTAACTTGCCATTCGTGTTGCTAAACCCTACCAAAAAATGAAAAATAAAGGAAAAGAAAATAAAAAATCAGGGTGGGTACAACCACCAACCAAACCCTATATGGCAACAATTTTTTAATTATATATATACTTTTCACAACCGTTGCGTGCGCGGCTGTGCACCCTATCCCTTCCCTCTTCCTCTCCTCTCCTCCCTTCTCCTCATGTAAAAAAGAAAAAACATTCAAGGCGGATACAACCATCAACTGTATTGTTAACATACAAAAAAAATTAAAAAAATGAATAAAATTTCTATTCTCAGCCGTTGGATGTGCGACCGCGCCCCCTATCCCTTCTTCTCCCTCCCCTCTCCTCATATAAAAAAAGAAGAATCAAAATCAGAAGAAAAAAGAAAAAAGAAAACATTCAGGGTGGGTCCAGCCACCAGCTGTACCCTAAACAATGGCAAAAAGAAACTTAAAAATAAAAAAAATAAAAAAAATAAAAAAAAGTTGCTATTCTCGGCCCTTGAGTGCACGGCCGTGCACCCTATTCCTTCCTTCTCCTTTCCCTCTCCCTCCCCCATATATAAGTGAGGGGGAGGGAAGGAGGAGGGAGAGGAGAATATGGGGGAGGGAGAGGGAAGGAGGAGGAGACGAAAGGGAGAAGAAAGGAAGAGGGAAGGGGGAGGGAGACGAAAGGGAGAAGAAAGGAAGAGGGAAGGGATAGGGTGCGCGGCTGCGCACCAAACGGTCGAGTATAGAAAAATTAAGTAAAATTAAATAGTCTTTTATTTTTTATTTTATTTTTTTAATTTTATTTTCCGTCGTTGTTTAGGGTACAGCTTGTGGCTGTACCCACCCTGAACGATTTTTTTCTTTCTGCATCTGTTTCTTTTTTTTTATATGAGGAGAGGGAAGGGAAAAGAGAGGGAGATGGAAGGGATAGGGTGCGCGGCAGCACATCCAATGGCCGAGAAAAGAAAAGAAAATCAATTACACACATATATCTATATACATATATAGATAGATAGATAGATAGAAACTCCGGTCCCTTTTCAAGGGAATATATATATTATATATATATATATATATATATATATATATATATATTGCTTTTATTTGCCGCCGTTTAGGGTACAGTCGGTGGTTGTATCCATCCTGATTTTTTTTAATCTATTTTTATTTTTTATTTTTAATTTTTTTTGGTAGGGTTTAATAGCACGAATGGCAAGCTAAACCTATTAAAGAAGGAAAAAAAAAACAAACAAGCAAACAAAGAACCTGTGGGATGTGCGGCTACACAAGAAGAGCCAATAAATGGAAAGAAAAGAATGAAGAAAAAATAGAAGAAACAAAAATGACAAGAAAAAAGACAAGAGGAAGACAAGAAAGAAACAAAATAAAAGAAAAGATAAAAGAAAAAAGAAAAATTAAGATAAAAAAGAAACAAATGAATTGTTTGTTACAATGTAAGGGATTGTAGAAAGACAAAAATCGTTGTTTTTTAGAGAATTTTTTAATGCGCCCGGGGGCAAAGTGCATAAATATATGGTCAAGTGCATAAATAGCGAATTGCGTGTTTTTAACGTTTGCAAGGAAAGTATTAAAATAAAATGAAAAGGCCTCATTCAATCTTTCTAATCAATTAATAAATGTATTGAATATACTTGCAAGCACTTAACTCTTCAAAGGCATGCAGTTTTTTCATTTATGAGGGTTTTTTCCATAACTTTCCTTTCATTCTTTTGAGAAATTTCATTTTGTACATTATAATGTGCACCAAAATGAAGCAAAACATGTAATTTACTACCTTGATTAGTCAAATTAGATTTCTTTTTCATTCATACAAAGTATATTATTAAAAAGTATTTATGAGGCCATTTTTTTGTTCCTCTCTCAATTTGGATGACCAAATTTACTCGACGTCTACAAATCTTGTAAAAAAATAAGTATCAGCCATATATCCAGTGAGAATTCAGACAAACCGACCTCGTAGTTGAGCTTTCTGCTCATCTCCTACTTGCCATCTTGACCTATAAAAGGTTGTTTCCTCCTAGAAGTCTAAGGTGAATTCCATTGGATATATCACCATCGTACCTACCAAGACATCATATGACTTTATATCTGTAACAATTGTTTTCACCTTCATAGAACTAGCATCCATAACATCATTTGGTCAAAGTTACAATCTGGTTTCCGTCTTTGTGATGCTAGTTGCTTGCTTTGATCCACCTATAGAAGTGTTTGGCCAATCTCAACACTTCTACAGCTGACATCCCAAGCATCAACGGTTGGCCTCCGAGTCCAATAACACCCTTCGTGGCCAAAATATCTTTCGCCCCCAGCCTTATTAATTGAAAAAGACCCTTGGAATTATCTACCACCACTACGTTCGGTGTAATGAAGGATATTTCAATAGCCGGTTTTGCTCGCATAGTCTTCACCCATGCTATCATAACAAATAGTTCCGTGACGTCAGTGCACTCTTCACTGTACACTACATCGGGTGTCAATGCTGCATGCATGACACCAACCGTCTCAAAGCCCTTTCGACCACACATATTGACTACTACGTGGAATACATAGGAAACATCAAAACCGAACTTAAAAGTAAAATTGTAATGCACCACTTAGTTCAATAAAAATGCCGAGAATAAATGTGTCTTGCATACTAATGTGGCAACCTCTCGAATATTACTTGATATTTCGTTCACTCTTGCAGATTTTTTGGAACCATTTGATTGTGTTTTCCCTTGTAGCATCATAGATGATGTAGGCATCACTTCCTTGAGAATAAAAGATTCTAGCAACCGTACTTGTCGATGCGCTTCACCACGGTGTGCATCCATGGTGGGACTAGTGCCCCGTGGAGCATTAGCGGCATCGTGTGTATCGCTTTGTAATTGGGCATATGCATAAAGATTAAGTCCCTCTCCAACCACCGCCATGCTTCATAACATATGGTAATGGTCTCCAGCATAATAGCTCGTTGTAGACTTCTTTGCATCTTTGGAAGACGTGCCTTCACATTCCCACAGACATAGTCGCCATCTTTGCCTCCAAGTTTGCAAACTTGGTTTTCTAAGATTTTTGATGTCCTCCTAAAATAGCCATAGCCGATGTCTAGCTTTGGTTGCTTTTCTCAGCTGTTTTTCTCTTCGTACCAACCGGTTTGAGCTCGGGATACCATGTCCAATACTTCTCTAAATTATGGCCCTTTGCACCACAACGTGAGCAATAAACCCCCCTTGTCGCAACCTTGGATTTGTTAGAATAGTCTCTGCATAAATGTCCAACCTCACCACGACCAAAATACTTTACATTAGAATCACCTGCAAAAGACGAGAGACTACATTAGAAAAATTATGAACCCAAAGAGTGCCCCTCATAATAAAACCTGGAGACCCTTTTAAATTGCTTCAATTGTACTTCAATTTTAATTGTCCAAGACAATTCCCCTATTTCCGCTCGGGATGTAAGCTCAAAATCATCATGGCTTAAAGCATGAAGCTCTACTACCATTGGCTGAGAGGCTGCTTTCGTTCACCACCAGACTTTTGTTTGGTACTATTGGTTATTATTTTATTTGAAGAAACCCGTGCATTGTGTACCTGAGTTAGAAGAAATGTTTATTAATTCAAAATGAAGTACTTAGTCTACATTCTCTCCTTTATTTTTTGACTGTGGTCAGGTTGTACATCTTGGAATTTGGCAACCTGGTAGCTATGTACTGTACATCACACAAGGTAGTGATGTTTCAAGTCAGATTACTGTACCACATCATAGGCCACTCTAGGCATCTTGATTTAGGCTTGCAATACCGAAATTCAGGGGCATTTCTTGGGTTCATAATTTTTCTAATGACTTTTACCAAGCTTTGGTTTCTCCACTGGTTTGGGATCCTTGTTCAAAAATCCCATCAATTTGTTCCCTGATCGGTCCAGATACAACTTTATGATCTCCTTCTTGGTTCTATAGCGACTACGGACGAAGTTGTTCGCTCCGTATTTGTTGTCATTGATCGGTTGCTCGGGTAAAACCGGGGCCGTTGCAAATCTCCCCCTTTGATCTGCTGTGATTCCAATGAAAACTGATTGATGTTGTCAATACTCTCCACAAACCGTTTGTGCAATGTGGACACGGCGGGAATCCGCAGTTTATGACAATGATGTGAATCAACAACTTGTGACGAGAACCATCTCCATGAGTCAACTTCGTTGCAACACCCTACCATATTTGATCTGCCCTCTCATTCCTGCACACCCACGTTGCTTTTACGACGAGTCTATGAACTGCAAGCTCTACCTTCACATATTTCTACCCTCTCCACATCCAAGCTCTCTCCGTGTACCCAAACAACGCTCACTATGAACCTCATGCAAAAACTACGTTGCACATAATCTCTACTATTCCAAATCTAAAATCTGTAGCCATAGGGGAAAGAAGGGAGGGGTCAATGGATGAAAAATTCCATCTTGTGGATGAAAAGTGGAGTTTAGTTTGTGATGGAATCTTTCTAAGTGGCATATAGGACAAATACCCCACTTCTCTACATCCAAAAATGCCAATAGAAGTGGCTATGGTGTCCAACGGGACTAGAGTCTTGCAATTCCAACATACAATAAACTCCCAAACACACACACTAAATTTTTTTTTCCACACAATAAAGTGCACCTAATCAACTATGCTTGTACTAAACGCATAGAGGTATATTTCTCAAGTAAAATGTGGTACAAATACAACCATAATACTAATACTTGATACACAAATCAAACCTAACACCGCCTTTAAAAAACGAATACATGTCGCATTGGGGGAGTAGAGCTACAAGGCTTCGTCACCACGTGTTGGGAGACTCAACTTGAGAAAGATGAGACTTCCAACACTCCGCCGCCACTATAACCTAAAACCCTAGTCAACAAGTCAACGGTGTTCACAAACACCCAAAGACCTAAAATGAGTTGACTTGAGATTCTCGGTCATGTCATCGCTCCTCGTAGCTCACAACGCGCCTCCTCCGCCGGCTAGACTCTACGCTTGGAGTCGCATCTCGCTGCGCCAACTCACATTGTCAATCACCCATCCGCACCTGACACCCCATTGTGACCCACCAAATTTCAACTCAGTCCTGACCAAACACTAGCAATTTATAGCAGACGCACTACAAGAGAATAAGTTGCAACTGTGATTTTTTTTTTAAAAAAAACACACATTGTAGCCCTTTGCCATGATTACTAGACACGATTAGGGCCTTGAAAGTCACAACAATCCATCGTGTTGAGCCCCATTTTTGGCGTCCCCTAGGGCTACGATGTGGAAAATTGCTTCACTAGTTTCATCTTGCTTACTCTTATGGCAGCCTTGAGTATTGTGCATGTCTAAGTCTGCAGAGAGTTGTCAATGCTCTTAGGGACGGACCAATAACTCGTCCCATGCAACTCTAAAATCTGTGATTGGCCCAAAAAGAGCTCTTGGTCCCATTTGGCTTTACACTACCTTGAAAAAAGGAGAATGACCACTAACTTTGAGGTCCCCAAAAATGCTAAAATTTCCCAAATGGATAATGTTTTCATGGTCTCCTTGATTATAGTTGAGTCGAAGCAAATGCCTCGACTCAACTATAATCTAGGAGACCATGGGGCTCAAAAATCATTGATTGGCTAGTGTTCAATTATTTAAAGAGAAAGGAGGAAAAAGGGGAGGATAAAAGAGAGAATGATGAGCTTAAACTTGTCCCGGTCTAAATCCACTTTACACTACAAAGAGTGACCAAGTCATTTAAAATTGCATTTTTGATTTTTCATGGTCACGGCTCTTGACCAAGAGCCATGACCATGAAAATGATTTAATTTTCTTGGTCATGGCTCTTGGTCCATAGTGTAAAACGCCCCTTAGCATGTTAACCCCTAAACGCCCAAGTGGGGTTCCCACCCAAAACTACATCATTTTGGACATTTCCGTTGATGATCTCTAAATGCTTTTTAAAACCTTTCTTTCCACATTACAACCATAGGATCTTGTACTCCTAGGCCTTATAAACCATCCTTCAAAATTTCAAAACACTTGATTGTATGGATGTCAAGATAATAGCAAATGAAGTTGAGATTTTGAAAATTTAGGTCCTAAAAATATGGCAACCTTGCTTTGATGGGCTCTCAAACCCAAAAAAAGGTGATATGATGTGCCATTTTTTATCATCCTCAAGATGAAGTAGTCAATAAGATGCATGACTCAATTTGACAAGATGTTCAATTCATTAGCATTTTTTCAAAGACCTTGAAATCGATGGGGGTATGAAGGGCAGCAAGAGACTTTGACTAAATTAGATTATTCCTTCAACTCTCCTCCAATTGAAAGAACCCACAACTCATGGCATGCAACCCATGTGAGTTAGACAAAAGTTCCTTTAAGGCGCCCAATGAATCTCGTTGGTTTAAATTTTTTGGCAAACCTACCCAAAGTGTTGAAGTTGTCTTTCACTATTGAGGTGTTTCACTTTGAATTTTTTTCCTAAGTGTAGTTTTGATCGGATGGACATAATTCCAATTGCATTGTAAAGAAAACTCGTTTCCCTATGACATCATATTTTTTATTTTGAAAATAATAATAATTCTGGGGCTTGGGCAACCTGGGAAAATGGGCTCGGGGGGTTCACTCCCTCTTATGTTTTGCATACACGTGCGTTCTGGACCTATTTATTGGGGGGCTATTTACCTTGCTGGAAAAGATTATAAGGTATGGTATTTTTCAAAATAAAGGTAAATTCTTGTATTTTAATGTACCCTATAGTAGTTATAATTTTTTGGGAGAATTTTTTGTGATGGTATTTTATATGTAATCCATTTTTACGATTAAAAAACCTCCTATATTACATGTACATATTTTGCAAAATTTATCCACAATGAATATATTAGACCCTATTTTTTATCGCACGTTGTTTCTAAAAGATTTGCTAGTGCACCCCCCGAGAAAATGGGCAGCGACCAAAAAATGATCCCTTGGGAGCTCAAGGGTTAAACAATGATTCTTCAAATCTACGTTTAGTTGAATATATTCTACATTCTACATGTGATTGGTTCATTGACTATTGGGTGTACACATTTGGTGTGTGGGTGGAGAAATCTAAGTTGAAGAGCTCTTCAAACATAGATATGTAATTTCAACGTTTCAGTGTATGGATGCTCTTATGCCATATTCATGACCTAACCACAACAAAATGTCCCCACAAAAAAATCCTCTCTACATTCGATACACGTGTGAAAGTCTCTCTACATTCGATACAAGTGTGAAAGTCTCTACAAATACTATAGTTGGTCGTCAAGATTGGCAAAAAATAATTATAAGACCAAATATTTAAGAAATCTCTTTTTATTAAACATTCTATTTTTGTATAATGAAAAAGGGAATACTAAAGAATATTCATAAAATTTGGCATGAGATGGAGCATAATAGAGGAGCACCAGGAGATTGTTCAAAAACAAAGATTTTCTTTGTTAAAAACAGACCATGGCCTGCATACAAACAGGGTATGGAACATGAGATAATGTAGAGAATTGGAGCAGGATGGGTGGAGAAGTCCATGATTCTTGTGATTTGGTCAAACATGAAAAAATGGATAGATTCCCCACTGCCAGGAACTCCAGGTAAGTCACTACCTAAAATGGTGTTGATTTCAACAGTGTTTTTGACATTTTAGGGTCCAAAACTGTATGTTCATATTAACCCCTAAACGTCCCAGGGTATCCCCAGAATTAACAGTTTGAGAAAAATCATTATAAAATGCTATTTAGAAGAATATTTCGGAATTGTTATACAAATGAAAGTTGTAGATATTGAATTTTAGGTTCCATCCGTACGGTTAGATTCACCAATGCCATCACTGATATTTTATTATAAAATTTCAAAGTTACAATTATAATTTCCTTCAAAATTTGATTACAAACAAAATATTGATATTTTTTGAGTGAAATTTGTTGGAATGGATTTGAAATGAGATACTCTTGAAATGGTGATTTTTTGAAAATTTTGTGTTACTTCAATTTATGACCTCATTTTAGCAAGCTCACTTTTGAACTAAAGTCAATGCAATTTTGGCTTGGTCAACTGCTTGACATGCTTCCACATTTGTAATCTAAAAAAAATATGTACGCTAGTAACATCAAATCCAACCGTTAGATAGGACAATAACTTCATAAAGTATTTTCAAAAAATTGAATGAGTTTCATCCATGAAGTAATGTGAGTGTAGTGTGAGTTGGAATCTGTTCGTCGTTCAGAAACTGGACGATGGGACGTTTAGGGGTTAATCCCTTTAGGATGTTCTCAAAATGGCATACGAGATTTATTCCTGGGTATTTTAAAGGTAACGGATGTACAGTCACCATTTAGTAACCCACAACCACATCTTTTTGAGGAGGATTTTTTTACATAGTGAACACTTGTAAGTGTGCCACACAATTTCACAATCAAAAGTGGATTTGAAAGATCTGTGCTCTGGCAAGAAATTCATGAATGCCAATGGATGATGGCCCCAAGTATACTAAGTTTGTACTGTATAAAGCTGGAGAAGGAGTAAAACAGGCGGGCTTGTAATCCCTGCATGTCTTGTAATACGTATAATGTGCCACTTGCGTAGGCACAAAATCTTCAATATGACTCAAAAAAATTCCCCAAAAATCTTAAAATATTACGGGAGTCCATGCCCAAAATATTGTAGAAGTCATAATCCTTGAATACTTTTACCATCAGGTACTAAATTCTCAAATACAGAAAACGTAAGCCAATTCTGGCTGCAACATCCTAAAGGGGTTAAAGTGTTGAAAACAGTGTTAAAGAGAGTGTCAATAATTACAACCCCTTATGGTAGTGATTGCATTTCTGGTATGAGCAAATTCAACATGATTGAAACCCACAGAGAGGACATTACAATAGACCACATAATGCGAAAGCAGAGCCTTGGTAAAAGAAACAATATGTTGATCCAAAGAACTGGTGAAAGATGTTATTTCTATAATAGAGTTATTTGTAAAGGGAACCGGTCTCTTGCCCTCCTTTATTCATGAAAAAGAAAATCTAACTTGTATTTGAGTGTAGCCGCAAAGTAATCATGTGAAATAAACTCAGGATTTGAGTGTTTTATGGAGGTGTCAGTTGCCACAAATGGCACAAATCTCCCAAAAAAAACAAGACTAGTGCTAGTCGTCATCTCACTCTGGCACAAGTCCTACAATCCTAAAAATCCGCATTGCTTTAAGGGTTAGAGTTTATTCTTTTTAAAATCAAAATACCAACGTCCCTCAACTCACAACCAACATCCTTGACACCGCCACACAAAGAACTTATGACTGGACTTGGCGTCCAGTAAAAGCCAGGACAAAACTAGTGTTTTGGAATTCTTGACAGCTGAATTGAGTCTATCTTGAGTTCTATTTCTGGTCTACAATGAAACCCTGCCAGTGGCATCGGCGACCCTGTGATTTTCAATTTAGAGGTTACAAACCCAGGGTTTGAGGGTACTTTGCGGATAACTTTAACGAGGTTGAACTTTTATATTATCTAACATAATTCCAATGGTTGAATCTTGTTCAGAGATGCTCAATCAAAGGTGACACTTGTTCAATGACACTTTAACATCAAAAATTATGACAAGCAATTTTCTCCCCACATCTAATGCGTGGTTTTTCGCGTTATATCAATGAGCTCCACTAAAGTTGTGATTTAAGAGATTAATTCCAATAATACATAACCGGTTGTTGACTTCTCAACACTAACGTGGCTCCATGACTTCATCCCAATGGCAACCCATCACCATTCTATCACAACTTGCAACCCAAAACCTTCTCTCCTTTCAACTTGCATCCTACGCCCTTGGAACATGAAGAACAAGGGTTATGATTGAAAAGTGAACAACCGGTTCTGTATGAAAACCTACTCGCCGCTACTCGCCGCTACTCGCCGCTACTGCAACTCATCGGTTACTTAATACATGATTGTACACTTTAGAGTATGGACTTGTTGTTATCACACTTTTCAATATCATATAATTCCAATATAAGCAAAGAATATTTTCTATTGTATACACATGTTGTTAGACACCATTCACATCTCAAGCCCTAAACTCATGTACCTTGGTTACCAAAGGAGCGATATAAAAGAGTTATGAAGAGTAGCCAAATGGAACTTCCTTCGAGGAACAACGCTAGGGCTAGGGGTTGTCAATAACATTGAAATTAGGATTTAGGAAGATTATCTTCAAACCTCTAACTTGCTTTCATTCATAACAACTTACAGATTTTAGACACCGTGTCAACATTAAAGAGTAGTGGTATGGTCTAATTTCAATAAACAAAGAGGAAGGTGGATCATTTGCCTAGAATCATCCTTAACCCTTTAGTGCCCATGTAACCAGTAAGTGGTCACTGGATCATCGAAAAATGAAATGTTGTAAAATTTGTGAATCATCTTAGTCCGGTGTTTGAAGTACAAAAGTGTAACTTTTGATTCTGTAGATGATGCAATAAAACAAAATTGGAATCGGACTATCTTACATATCCAAATACCTATGTACAAAACACCAAAATATTGCAAATACTTCAAAATCTAGAAAATACCCACAAATACAACATATATACTATGGGGTATTTCTTGTGTTTGGAATTTTTTATCTTTTAATTATTTATTGGATTTTGTTCTCTTGTTCATGTTCCATTAGTGTATGTGTTCTGATCTTGATCAATGTACCAACTCCTTTCATATTTTAGCATATGAATTATTGTCCTTGACATTACATGAATAAGTCACTCTCATTTATGAAATTCACAATAATTATGTGTGAGTCTGTTCTTGTCATGAAACATTGCAATGGAGAGGTGTTGACACAGGTCATTGTTGAACATCGTCACTTTTATTTTTGAAAATTTAACCCAAATTTTATTTAACTTTGAAGTCACACACCCTCCAAAATCTCATTTTTGGGAGTGCATTATATAGTTCAAAAGCATACTATAATCTTCCAATCCAACGGTCCGATCTTACCAAGATTTAACAGACACTTGTTTCATTAACCCCTAAATGTCAGAGCGTCCAGAAAGTGGACGACTAACGTTCTCATCAATGCTTGGATGAAAGTCATCCAATTTTTTGGAGATTCTTCACCAAGTTGTTGTCCTATCTAACGGTTGGATTTAGTCATACTCGATTACATATTTTTCTTAAATTACAAATGGAGAAGTATGTCAAGTCGTTGACCAAGCCAAAATTGCATTGACTGTAGTTCAAAAGTGGCCTTGCAAAAATGAGGTCATAGATTTAAGAAACACAAAAATTTCAAAGAATCACCACGTTTAAGAGTATCTCATTTCAAATTCATTCCAACAAATTTTACTCAAAAAATATTAAAATTTTGTTTGTAATTGAATTTAGAAGGAATTTTTAATTTTAACTTTCAAATTTTATAATTAAATATTGGTGATAGTATTAGTGAATCGAACCATACAGATGGAATCTAAAATTCAAAATCTAGAACTTTCATTTGTATATCAATTCCAAAATATTCTTCTAAATAGTACTTTATGATGATTTTTCTCAAATTGTCAATTCCAGGGACACCCTGGTACGTTTAGGGGTTAAGCTATGCTTACGTTTACATGGTTAAATACTGTTAAGAGAGAAAGTTTTAAAAAAAACACCACCCAAAAAGCCGTGGTTTCTCCATAACCACCCTGGGCAATAAAGGGTTAACCCTTAACCCCTAACCGCCCATCCATGCATATTTTGCATGATGTACGGATTTGAACTCCGATTTCTCATCCATCATGCACTTTTTGCAGTCTGGATTTTAAACTAAGACTTTTATGGGAAGTTAGCTTTGTGCATGTGTGATCCAATTAGAAAGGGGATGATTTGTGAAATTTTCATGCCTCATTTCATGTTGTAGTGTTCCACCCAAAATTTTGAAGATTTTAGTCTAAAAGTGCTCTTGAAAAAGTCAACTACTAAAATTAAGCAACCAACAAATCTCCAAAAATCACTACACTTAGAGTATTACATTTCAACCCATCCCAAAAAAATTCATTATTAGATTGTCAATATCTTATTCGTAATCATATTACAAAAGAGCTCCAAATTTTAAGTTTGAAAATTTATACACAAATATTGGTGATAGCAATCGCAAATCTAACTATATGGATAGAATCTAAAATTCATAATGTACAACTTTTATTCATTCATAAAGTTGAAAATATCCCTCTTAGTTGCATTTTATAATGCATCTTTGAAAAACTGCCAAATCTAAAAAGGGTGAGAACGTTTAGGGGTTAAACGACAATGCCAGCCCCACGGGCTTGGTTTTAGTTTGGGAGAATCTTGCTCATAACTTCTACACCATTGCACCAAATGGGGTTTTTAAAATTCCAAACCGAGCACCTTAGAGAGATCTATACTTCTTTAGAAAAAAGCTGAAGCAAATTAAACACAGAATCATGCTTAAAATGGAATTTAAGAGGAGATTTTGGGTGTGGTATCAGGAAAGGAATTGTCGTTTAAGGGTTAAATACTATCCTTAAATACAGTTGTGGTATTCATGCAAAATTTTGGATTTTCTTCTCACAACCTTATAAACAGATTTTGGCTCGAACACGTTGTCATATGTTCAACCAAAGTTATTGCATTATAAAGTGAAGGGTTGGCTTTGTATCTTGAAATATGTTTCACCCAATCAGTGCTTTGATACCTCGTGGGTCCCTTTGTGTCTACCGTCCCTTTCTGTCTACCGTCCTCAATATGGATTGTAAACTATAAATAACGTATATTCTCAGAATCTCTCGTCTAGTGAGATGAGCCTTAAAATGGGATTTCCATGTTGCAGGCTCTACTCACATCCGTTGTAGTCTAGATGGTTAGGATGCTTGGCTCTCACCCGAGCGACCCGGGTTCGAGTCCCAGCAACGGAAGCTCAATCCATCCGGCAAATCAGCCCGGTATATTGAATTATTTACTTTTGGTTGAGATGGAATTAGAACATTTTATAATAACTCCCCATGTGTCCATTTTTTGTACATAGGTATTTGGATATCTAAGAAAGTCCGATTCCACTTTTGTACTTCATACACCGGACTAAGATGATTCACAAATTTTACAACATTTCATTTTTCGATGATCCAATGACCACTTACTGGTTACATGGGCACTAAAGGGTTAACCCTTAAAGGTCATTGGCGATAGTTGCCGTATATTTGACATTTGTTGTAAGTAGAAAGTTCCAAATTGAGATCCCAATAGCTTTTAAGACCATGTAGACATGAATTTTAACTTCACTTTTGGTATGAAACTCATAGGAGGTGTAGAACCATTCCAAATACAATGAAATACGGCCGTATAATACTGGCCGAAATGGGCAATCTGGACCTTTAAGGGTTAAGGATGATTCTAGGCAAATGATCCACCTTCCTATTTGTTTATTGAAATTAGACCATACCACTACTCTTTAGTGTTGACACGGTGTCTAAAATCTGTAAGTTGTTATGAATGAAAGCAAGTTAGAGGTTTGAAGATAATCTTCCTAAATCCTGATTTCAATGTTATTGACAACTCCTAATCCTAGCGTTGTTCCTCGAAGGAAGTTTCATTTGGCCACTCTTCATAACTCTTTTATATCACTCCTTTGGTAACCAAGGTACATGAGTTCAAAGCTTGAAGTGTGAATGGTGTCTAGCCACATGTCTATGCAATAGCAAATATTCTTTGTATATATTGGAAAAATACCTAATAGATCACAAAACACACATCCGTAAATTGCTCTATCTACCTAGTCAATATACATATGGCTACATCTACTCCTTGCATGCCCTGAACAAAACAAATGACACAAACTACATACAAATAAACACAAGAATTCAAAACAATTGATCATGATTTGGACATTGGATGAAATATGCGCCTCTTATGAGAGACATAGAAAACCAAGGATATACTATAGCTCCCTACTAGTAATAATTGCCTGAACCCAAGGTGCAATACACAAAGGCATCTAATACACACTTGATGAAAACCAGCACCTGAAGGTCAATATGAGGCTAATTAACAAAGTATTAAAAGCTATACACACATATGCTATTAAATACTCAAAGCACACTATATACACCAAAAGACGTATAGAAAATAAACAACCACTATCAATACTTTGCTAAACTAAAAACCAAAAAGAAATATCACGCTGGGAAGTCACGTACTATATTCTTTTGTGAGCCACGCGCGGTGGGGGTTAATCAGAGGTGGGCTATTTATTTAAATTTCTTGAATAACTTGCACCCTATTAGTAAATAAAATAGAACTTTGGATATTTTTCAAGAGCCTATAGAAAAATATAATTTCCACCATTAATTTATTTTAGAGACCCTATTTCTTTTACAAATTGTACCATTTAGCAAATCCCTACAATTTTGACAAAACTGACTGACCTTAATCTATAACAAATCAATAACTAAAATGCGTGTTGTGAACCTAGGAGAGGCACTTGTGAAATTTTCAAAAAACCATGAATTAAAAAATAGGATATTTTTTATTCATTTCAAATAATAATTTGAAATATTTTGGAAATAAAATAAGGGCCTCATAATGTCAAAAGTCTTATTATAAATACTATAGTGTGATTTTTTAATAATAGAATATTTTAAAGAATATACCATGGATATTTTGGTAAATTATGGGATATTCTTTTATATACATAGCCTCCAAATAAATACATAGTCAACCCCTAAACGTACCAGGGTGTCCCTGGAATTGACAATTTGAGAAAAATCATCATAAAGTACTATTTAGAAGAATATTTTGGAATTGATATACAAATGAAAGTTCTAGATTGTGAATTTTAGATTCCATCTGTACGGTTCGATTCTCTAATACTATCACCAATATTTAATTATAAATTTGAAAGTTAAAATTAGAAATTCCTTCTAAATTCAATTACAAACAAAATTTTAATATTTTTTGAGGAAAATTTGTTGGAATGAATTTGAAATGAGATACTCTTTAACGTGGTGATTCTTTAAAATTTTTGTGTTTCTTAAATCTATGACCTCATTTTTGCAAGGCCACTTTTAAACTACAGTCAATGCAATTTTGGCTTGGTCAACGACTTGACATACTTCTCCATTTGTAATTTAAGAAAAATATGTAATCGAGTATGACTAAATCCAACCGTTAGATAGGACAACAACTTGGTGAAGAATCTCCAAAAAATTGGATGACTTTCATCCAAGCATTGATGAGGACGTGAAAAGGGTTTGAATCTGTTAGTCGTCCACTTTCTGGATGCTCTGACGTTTAGGGGTTAATATAGGTGTATTCAAAAAGTAACTATAAATGCCCTCCCTTTGGTTGTGGAGAGGAAGCCTGCAGCTCCACTACCCCGCCATAGCTTCGTCAATCTCATCGGTCACCTCATGCTAAGATTCTTCACAAAGAGAATATCCCCATGAAGTCAAATAATACAACCTTCATCCACAACCAACGACTATCTTCAATAATTCTTAATCAACTGAGGCGATTTCTCATCCAATCCAAGGATTTTCATTAGATCTCGCATAAATTCTTCATTCTTTCAAATATTCTAGACCCTAATTCTTTAATAAAAATTATATATTGCGTATAATTTTCACCTACCCTACTTTAGATATAATACCATATGGGCCATTTCATCCAGGCTATTGTATATCCAAAATATGTCTAATTTCTTTTTCCAATGAATTAAAAGTACCATATATTTTTTTCTCATGTGGTTTAATAAAATTTTGAGAACATGTTTTTTGGGAATATCACACACTTAGCTCATAATAGATTAATAGAAACAACACCAAACGGCTTAACCCTTTAACGTCAAGAAGGTCCTTGGAGGGCAGCCCAAAGAGCATTTCCAAAAGTCTACAAGATAGAAGCATGAGTCAAGGAGCCACCTTAGTAACCAATGCTTATTTTGAAGAATCTTTATAATAACTATAAGATCTAGTTTGAAATATGAATCGTAACTATACATTGATGTTTTATAGTTGTAAACATACCATGTAGGCAAAAACGTAAGCATCTTATAAAGATTGTGAATGTCAAAAGGACAAAATTGTATTTGTAACCACTACTTATTTGGATGACCTAAAGACCCATTAAAGACTAATTTGGATGATTAAGCACTAGAATATGCCATTAAGAACTCTATTAAGGACTATATAAAGGTGTGGGGTTGGCTCATTAATTAGTGCCTCTACCCTACAACACCTACTAAAAAAGAAAAAAGAAACGGCCACCATGCTGATAGGTGTTTTGCAGTTATTTATATTAAAAAAAAGTGTTTTGTCTCTCTCCATAGCTGTTGTCCGATTATAGCTCCCTCCTTCCCTAGATTCTTTCATTTGATTGTGGATCATTCCATAGTTGTCTAATTTAGGCGCAAGTTGGGAATCTAGCCTCGATTTTTTTCATCACCTTTCCAAAACACCAATCCATTTCAATTTTGGTTGATAAAATACACTATTTTTCTCCATTATTCTCTCATAAGTCATAAAGAAGCCCGTGGGGCTTGCTTTGATGTTTAAGGGTTAATCAAAGGCCACTTAGAATTCAAACCTGGACCTTCAAATACAGACTCATTAACCTCTCACATCATACTCCAACTTAACTCCTAAGCATCCCTAGCTTTTTTTGGCTTAAAATCATCATTGCTTTTGATGTGTTATAGGTCTAAATGTAAGTGAGGTATAGGAATCTCAACTGTACAATCTTGTAATATACATGTTGTAGATCATGTGGATCAAATTTGGAGTCATTTGGCCATATAGATTGCAAGGTCATAGTATTTTAGTGTAAAAAAAGGATGTTGAAATTTTCCTAGCAACACAATTAGAGGTGAAATTCGTTTTCAAAATTACTCAAATAAAAACCTTTTAACTATAAAGTAGTTCAAAATCATCATATAAACACATTGGTACAAAAAAACTCATGAAAAAATTTTAATGTGCCCTAAAATGGCCTTGCAATGTCAGAAAGTAGCCCGAAAAGTGACCGATTTGACCCAAAAAGCAAAAAGTGTCCAAACTAGACCCGTGCACTAAAATAACTCCCAAACATTCAGAACAACATGGATTAACATAAAAAAATTACCATGACAACTAGACTTCAAGGGGAATCCAATCCAATAATGTTTATTGAAAATGAACATGGGATGAAGGAAATACAATCCCCCGAAGTTGCAGCCATCAAAATGCACAAAAACTGTCCAAAAAAAAGACCCCTACTTTCAAATGATCATCAAAAATTCAATACATCTTGGATTGATCTGAAATTTTTACCACTCGTTCCATACATCATAGGGGGGTTTCTTTCAAAATATCTTTAAAATCGGACACTTTTTGCAAAAGTTACAGCTCTTTTCAAAGGTGAATGTACCCCAAAAAACGTCCAAAATATGGACGTCGGGACGGTTAGGGGTTAAAGGAGTGACCACCTGGAACACTACTCCCCTCATAATCAAAAACACTAGAAAATGTTACCCCAACCCTAGATCCAAAGAAAATTTACTCTACTTACTTGCTATTTGCATTGTGATTATAAAGTTTACCCTTGAAAGGGAGGCATTAAAGGTATCATGCACGAACTTGGTCCATGTGACCTAGTTAGCAACACTTCTCACAACACTCTACATTCACGCTAACCCTTGGGGCTAGAACTACTCTCTCTATCCTTAAATATTTTCCTCAAATAGGGTTGTGGTATTCTTGCAAAATTTTGAATTTACTTCTCACAACCTTATCAAAATATTTTGGCTTGAATATGTTGTCATATGTTCAATCAAAGTTGTTGCATTAGAGTTATCCAAAATAGAACTAGTGCATGAGTGGAGTTTAAGTGGAGTTTGCTCCTTAAAATTATAATTTCTGACAAGCATTGTTCATGAATAGTCCCGATAGGTCTCTTGGCTTGGGAGAACCGTAGAAACTCTCCTTTAGCATTAGGGAGGTCATGTGTTCCACACTCCATGGCGATGCAATGCCTTACTTTAGATTATTCTCCAACTCGCCATAAACTAGTTTTGCAATCTTTTTGAACTCAAAACGAGTTTAAAGTTTCATTCCACTTTGAGACTCTCTTTTTGGTTAACTCTTATAAAGTTAAGGACTTGTCTAGAATTAGTAATATATTGTACTTATATCACTTAGGATAGGTAGATTGTACTTTATAGAGTCCCACCGCCAAAAGGTAGCAATAGTCCAAAGAAGGGTTTGTTTAGGCCACGGATACCTACCAATAGCACTCTTACGGACGAATGGACTCTTTAGACGAATAGATTCTTTCTTCATAGTACTGGAGTTCTGAAGGGCTGGCTTTGTATCTTGGAATATGTTTTACCCAATCAGTGATTTGATACCATGTGGGTAGTCAGTCCCTTTATATGTCTACCGTCCTCAATATGGATTGCAGACTATAAATAACGTATATCCCCAGCACCTTTCATCCAGTGAGATGAACCTTAAGTTGGGATGTCCATACTGTAGGCTCTACTCATTTTCGGACCCCAATTGATATACAGAAGCAACTGGCTGGTGTCTTTCAATGTATTTTATAAAAACGTTGATTGCAGTAATCGCTCTCCTTCAGTCAACTAGCTGTACCCTAATTCTAAAGATGTAAGTCCTACTATTCACTAAATACTACACAAATGAACAGTAGGACTTGACAGTGAATTTCTTGGCTTACAGAATTGGACAGCGTCCGAGAACAGTACTTGCAGTAACACAAATTTAATGTAGCCTAGTAAGTTCCTCTACACGTTTGCAAAGCTCTTCAACGGAAACGTCAAGCGGAGCAGCGATTTCCTCCATCTTATTTCTACTGAGATCCAGGAAGGACTCGATTAAGTCACCATCTAAAAAGTTACGGGCATCCACGGTTTTCCGCTCATTGCAGAAAGAGCGCCACTGTTCGTGGCTTAAGCCACCCACACCTTTGATCACCTTCACCAACGCCTGCTGTAGCTTCTGCAGGAATAGAAACTGCTCCTGCGGCAGGGAAGCGATGACTCCTATGACGCCATTCACGGTTCCAAAGATGACGGTTGGGATTTGACTGGCTTCACTGTCGGGGAGTCGCATCACCAGGGACCCGTGTCGAAATCTGTTCACGAACTCACCCAGGTGGTACTCGCCCACGACTTCCAATCGACCTCTTTCTTCATCTGTAGCCGCGTCGTTGTTTTTCCTTACAGTGAAAAGATTGAAACTGTTCTCTGCCCCCAAATACGTGTCGTCGTCCAAAATTTCCACAGCGGTCATCCAGTTCGCATTGTAATCTCGAGCTCTCTCCTCGATGGCTCCCTCTTCGGGCTGTCAAAATACAAGACAGGAAAAATTTCTTTCTGAACCCTTTACGTTGTTAACAAAGATGCAGAAATCCAACAGTAGTCAAGTGCAAGAATAAATAAGAATGCTTTTAAAGAAAAGGACCTAATAGATACAATCCACGAATTGAGAGTGGTACAAACCTTGTAAATGAGAAGCGATATTGATTTCATCAAATCTCCCACGACAATAAAGTCTCCTCGTGATTGAACATATAAAGCTAAGATATGACCATGGTGAGAGGACTCGTATTGCAGCTCCCTTGTTACATCATCTCGCAATGTCCACTTATACAGAGCAATCTTTTGGTTAATGCCTGCTAGCAATTTCCCATTAAAAGCATTCAAATTATAGACAGCTCCCTTCACTTCCTTCTCTGCCACCAGGTTGAGCTTGCCATCCTCCACGCTGAAAACTAGTATACGACCCTGTTTCAACAGGGTATATGTCCAAGTGAGGTGAAGAAGAAAGCATTTGAATACTTGAAAGCCATATTTCAAACAACAATTGAGGTCGAGTAAGAAGAGAAATTATAAACTTTCCGTGGAAAATTTCAAGCAAAGAACGTTACCGGAAGTGGGATATCCTATGCTAAAGAGAGCGTACCTTGCTGGGTTCGCTTTCCTCCGGAAGAGCATAGGCCGTCCCCACACAATAGTACACATTGAAGTCATCAGTGAAGGAACAAGTGATAATGGAGCATCCATTTTCATACGGATCGAGAGCGAACGACGCTGTAATGTCAAACGTCTGGTCTTCAATCAACCGAACAAAGTGGGTTTCCATATCTTCACCGTTGGAACCTGTCGGTGCGTACTTGGCAGAGCATATGGCAAATGTGCGAGTTTTCTCTTGGTGAGCAATACGGCGAGGGTGTTCACCAAGTGGAACAGTGCGAATGTGAAGCTTCTGAATATCATCGATAGTACCAATTGTGAGCTCTCCTTCCTTCCCGATGGCAAGACTGTAGACCACATCAAAAAGTAATCAAAATGTAATCTGACATTCGACCAACAGACTCCTAAAAAAATTCCACAAAAGAACCAGGATAGAGATGATGCGACATGAATCTGAAGCGGTACGAACGTGTGAACTAACCTGCTAGAGAAATCCTGAGCTGAACATTTCCATCATGATTGCATGAGCTAGATGGTCAGAAACGAACCTGTCTGGAAATGATGCAGAGTTGAATGGGCACATATGATTGACTTCCTTCAGATTGACGTTACTGTACAAAAGTTTCTTATTGCTGCTGTAAATCACTGTTGGACGATCCGAGGCTGCAAATACATGTGTGGCATTCTTGGATCGAAAGGTGCGTAATGAAATAGGTTGCGTGCCAAGAGATATCTTCTTTCTGTCAGATAATTCTCCTGTCACGGGGTTCAGCATGAAGTTGAAGAGGTGTCCATCTCCCAAAGCACACAATAGGTACGCAATCTGAACAGACAGCATAGAACTCAGATTAGCTCCTGATCATGCACATGAGGATGCATAACCCAGAAGAGAAATCGAGATTGATTACTAGGGAGCTCAAATAAAGCCCAAACATTTGTGAACCAAAATGCAGATAGGCAAAGTAACTGATACTCATAACAGCGTGCCACAACTTAACAACCGAAGATTAATGAAAACTTAGATCAACTGCTCCAGTCTTGTTGGCAAGGTCCTTCCGCAAAGGTTGACGACAGGATAGAATTTTAAAATCATTCCATAACCAACTTGACTTGCCAAAGAAATGAAATCCAGATATTGCTTAGAAAGGAAAAAGCTCAACATGCTGAAACTCACCCCATCGAAAGAGCAGAAGAGGACAGAACGGGGAATGATCTCTCCACCCAACATTTCTTTGGTAATCAAGGTGAGAGAAGGCAAGGAGAAAATTCGGACACTGATGTCCGTCCACATGCCGACTGCTACCAAGTTACTGCGCTCAGGATTGTCCCCCACAGGATTGATATCCAAACAAGAGATCTCATATTCCAACTGTACATGTGCCACCTCCACCAATGTACCTTGCCCTATCTCGATATATACAAGATTGCCACCTCCTGTTGCAAGCAGAACCTGTTCATCCATGACGTTGGTAAAGTTAGAAATAACTAAGAAACATCTGAATGCTGCCAATGTTCAGCAAATATAACGATGGATAATCTGATTAACAAATGAAAAAGAAGGACAAGTAACAGTAGACCAAATATATAACATTATGCTTAAATTCAACAAAATAGAAGACTCTAGTATCACAGCACCAGGACAAACCTGAGACGCATTCGCAGTAGCAACATTAATTGAAATTGGGGCTGGTGCCTTCCACTCTGTCAGCTGCCTCCTCGTCTTAGCATCAACAAGACGTAACGAGCCTGCTGTGACCTGTGTCAAATGCTGGATGATTAGGAAGAAGTAGGATGAAAGATTTGATTCCAAAACTCACAAGATATTGAATGAGGACGAATGAAAAATACCATGCGAAAACAAAACCTTAAGAAAAATGATACCACATTTTCCTGCTTGTACACATATCAAATCCAAAGCACACAGATGCCCCACTACACCCAAATGGATCAGAGCACTGCAGCACCTAGATAGTATGGCTTAGCAAAACAAAAGCCAAATCATAGCCCATGCCCTTACCTGAACAAGTTGGTCGTGGACAGCATTATGACAGAAGAGAGTCTGCGCTTCAGAGTCAAAGCCATCGATCTCAGTTTCTTCAAGTTCATCGTCAGCATTCATGGCCAAAATACGTGTCTCACTTATGAAACTCACTACTAAGAACGTATCGAAGACATCACTTGATGATGCTCGCAGTGACCACATGCCCTTTATACCTTGCAACTCTGCAGACGCCTGCACAAAACACCTCATAAATGCCTCGATGCATCTGGTCGTGCAACATCTGTTATAGATGACCAACAATTGAGGGATACAGGAGATAATGAGTATGAAAGACAGCATGTTGGATGTATATTAAGCGTTTAAAATAAAGACTGACCAACATCTGAAGTGTTCATGTAGCAAATGCAGTTATCCAATTGTCTTGGTAATCCCGTAAGCTCAATGAGACAGACTAACCTGCTCATTAATGCCGATACCATTTCGTACAATACGCAGAGAGCCATCTTTGAAAGCACCTGAGCAGGTCACTACTTGACCTTGACCTTGCCTTTCAAGATCCACAACACAAAGATCCACAATAGGTCCCAAATTCACAAAACTCTCCAGGACGTCGACATAGAACCCCTTGGCATCTTGTTGTTGATTCAATCTGATCAGCTGCACAGCCACATTAGATTACGGTCAATCCCCTAAGGTCTTTAATATGCACCTGCAAAGAAAAGGATGTACAAGGGGCCAAAAGGACCTGGCTCTACATATTAGCGCATCAGCGAAACTACACCAAAAGTCTTGATGCAAAGTTATTTTCCAAGCCAAAATATATGTTATCCAAGTAACTTCTCAAGAAGTATAAACTTAATCCAATACAATCAAACAATGAATATGTTTAATGAAACATACCTGTGAATCGCCGTAGCTGGAACCAACAAACACGACCCCATTGTCAAGATAGGACAAAGTGGATGCTGCCGATGTTTCCCCAAGTAGCTCTACATTCAAGGCCGAGACCCTGTATAGTAATACACACTCACGGTTCAATTATTGGTTTCTAAAGGACGTAATAAAACAATAGTCGCTTCACCATCGATGCATGTTGTGGATGGACGTCAATTACCTGCAACAAGGAGAGTTGAATGACTTCGACTAAACTACAGTAACTCAAAGCGCATGGTTACTAAAGACTTTCGTACAACTAAAACCATAGACAACAATGACTTCCTAGCTACGATTGACTATTCTACGAATGTCCCTCCAGTGTACGGAATAGGTGAAAACAAAAAATGAGCTATCCATGAGCATGCATTCATAGCTCTTCAAGAACTATAAGTGAAAAGGCAATCGAGGAGAATGATGCATCTGAAAGAAACACAATTACTGACCTTTCGTTATCATGAGAGATAACAAGTAAATATAACATGCCGTTGTGATCGCTCAGCAAGTATCGAGACCCGTCACTATCCACTCTTCCATAGGCCTTCGTGATTGACTGTTAAAAACCCCCCCAATCAGGCCCACCATCAGTATTCTCTCGAGGAAAACTCACAAAGCTAATACTGAAGACTCATAAATATTACAGTTAGAACAGCTACAAACCTCAAATCCCACTAAATTACACATACAAGTACTTAAGCTCATTGAGTAATGTCTGTCAAAGAAAGACTTGATACTTGACTCTTAGTGGGATATTTTTTGAGGTGCCCAGGCTATAGTGTAAATTCTCAGTTCATTGTCCAAAGCGGGCCTTAGATCCTAGTTGTTCCTAGACGTCGATCCTAACAAGAAAATAGCAAGAGATTAAGGTGAGGTAATGTACCGGTCGAATTGGGATGGCTTTAAAAACAGAACCATTATAGTAAACAATAGTCTGCTCCCCAATGATGATGCAACCGCCCAATGGAAGCGGGACTGGAATTAACAGGCCTGCACCATTATCCAGATTATTTTGCAGCCATGGGCCTTCTCCAAAATCTTTCTCTTTCAATTGCACCTCGTAAGTCTTGACGTGTCTTGCATCTTTATTGTCCTGGTTAGCCAAGTCGTGAAAACGTCGGCATCAGTGTAATCAAAAAAGAAACCATCTCTTCTAAATTTTCTTTTGAAACAGCGAGCAGAATGTAGTTTTACAATATGCAGAAGTGATGAGTTCTCAACTGGCATCTAATAGATGGAAAGTAACAAACTGAAAATCCAAGTGCTAGACCCAAAAACTTAAAACGACAAGTTCCAGTAATTACCCCTTTTGAACAAACCATCATAAACTTGTGCGTAAGAAGGATACAATATGAGAATGTTCTAGATGTAGTCAAGGAAGAATGAAAATTAAGAGAATCACAAAGATAATATTATTGTTGAAAATATCTACCCATTGTCCAAAAGGTGATGAGACCCTACCTGATAGAGGACTGCAATGGTAGGTTTGGCACAGCCATAAAGAAACTTTATATCCAGTACTTGCAGCTCCTCCAGCCTGCCAGCCATACAAAGTAAGAAAAACCTTTTCAATACTCTGAGATGCATTACTAGGACAAGAGAATAAAACGGAGACGTACATTACAGAATATCTAGATTTAGGGAATATGCATAAACAGTGAAAGACTTGGATTTTCACAACACAAAACACCCAGGCTTTACGAACCTGATATTGAAAGCTTCTTTCAGTTGACCTTTATTGTCGATGGGAATCACCTAGAAACGTAAAATTCGACAACATTAAATTTAAATCCCAGCATGAGGCACACATATCGAGAAACTCAAATGACCAAATACATAATTACCAGCGATGGGCCGGGCAATGGCAAGGGTAGCTTGAATCTATACCACTCCTAGATTTCAGCTACCCTTGGCAATACCAGGCCCATCACTAATAATTACGACTCTTGAGTAACCGCTTCCGAAGCCCCCACTACTCTGAAAGAAAAAAGAGGGTGCATTCCAAACACAAGTAGAAGAGACTTCCCTAATATCAACAATATCATTATATCCTCTAGAAAGTGTCATACATAGTAGACACAACAAGCACCAATTTAGGCAAAATAAGCTCATGGACAAAAAAATGACTTGTCCAACAGATTGCATAACAAACATAGAAGAGGCAATGCTTGTATTAGCCTCTGAACATAAAATATGTAGTGTCACTTGCACCACAGATGCTTGAGATAAGAGACAAACCTTGAACAGCCCATCGTAAAGATGGAGACCAATAAGGCGGCAGTCAGGATCAACAATGCCAATCTGAAACAGGGAATAAACAAAAGGATATTATGGTATGAGAATCGAAAATACATTCGTATGTAGGAAAACTATAAATCCTGAGATTGCATTTGAATTGGGTAATCAATAATAAGCACGTATTGAGAAACATTATCACATTTGAGCTTCAAAATGCCTCCAAATTTAGAGCCTTAAACATACATATCTTGACATGATAAGAAATTTCAACTCGCTGAAATGCACACCTGTCCATTATCAGTAGGTCGACCAATCCGATCAGATACATCTCCCATTGCTCTGCATTCCACCAAATACATCACCTATTAAGTATCCGCTACTAAGAATAACCGACAGCTCATAGAACTCGACCAAATGAATTAGACGACAGCATCATGAAAAGTCTATTATACCGTGTGATGAGTGAGCTGGTTTCTGCATCCCATTGAAGAACACAAAATTTATATCTCTCAAACGATATGAAGAGTACGTCCTGTGACTCCCCCTGCAACCAAAGCACACACCATATCATTTACTCTTCACCTGATGTGTCTACTTTCATATCGACACAAATAAAATATCGAATTATTTTCCGAGTGGCAGACTGAACGGCTTGCTAACAAGAAAGCTTGCACACAACAAGAGAGCTACAGCTTTAGAAAGTTACTTGCACTTGCACTACACAAACACAGCTCTCACTCGGTAGCCCTAAAGTTCCAGAACATGTTGTAAGTGTCAATGACTAAGTTTCAATGACTTACAGGAGGGCGGAAAAGCTCGAGTGTGGCGATTCGGCCGTAGATAGGTACATCGAGCATAGCCTGCAATTGAAAAAATAAATAATATTAGCAACTTTTTGATGTAGAACAAAACTGGCGTATGAATATTAAGATCCAACACTAAGGAATATGCGGATACACAATTGCCCTGTCTGCCTGTGTATATGCGAAACGCTTACTAATGCAATCTTATGAAAAAAACCGAAGAAAGCGAGACAGCGCTCCTTTTGAGGGCACTAAGACAAAATAAAACTTCATGGTTACCAAATGTGCAGGTATCAGAGTTACAAATTGCTATACAAATAAACATAAATTTCATCCTAAATGTACACGCGTGCATCTATTCTTAAAATGTACTCGTGCAGCCGCGTGTTCCATTCGTCTAATAAGTACAGCAGGCAGAGATATACTAACTAATCTGTTTTAATTGCTACAAGAGGACATAATCTCACGATAATCGATAGCTACGCAAATTTACGATCATTCAAAGAGTACGTGGTCCATTACCTGGAGTCCTGATGCTGTCAGCAGGTGAATCTCGATTCGCGTGCATTTTCTGAGATGAAAGTCAAAGATCTCACAGACAAATAATGCGCAATTAGCATGATGCCAACTCAATGGCGTGCATAGCTACGGATACTAAAAAGTCATATCTCCGTGTTAAGTTGCCGTAACTCACTCTAATCCAAAACCTAATTACTGATACGGCGAAAGAAAAATTGTTTTCAGTCCCTCGAGCTTTTCCGCTCTCAACAACACATTCAACACTAACAAAAGAAAACGAGCTGACCAAAATGGATACGACACTCCAAAATTGACAAGCTATTGACAGACTCTCGATCCCACGCGATCAATAAATTATATACCCCTGAAATTACACTTATTGAATTGCAGTCTCATGACCTGCTCCGAACTCACAAGGCAGATACCTCTACTTCAAAAAACCACTCGTTGTAGACATGCAATACATTAAAAAAATCAAAACAATTGTGTTGCTAACAAAATAACAACGAGAGTATTAAAACACACATGTCCACATCGTTAACCTAAACCTGCCGTCAAGAGCAATTCAGAAGAAGCAGCATTTCAGTCCTCCATAATCACTTATTGTTTTAGCTTAATAAATACAATCGAAACAAAATAGAAAGAATACGCAAAACCAGGAACCGGCGCAATTTAAAAGGAGAAAGGAAAAAGAGCTTCGAAAAACTTTCTTTCGTTAGACAAGGATACGCGATGATGAGATTGAGCTCCTGCGGATTCGTGAAGTAGCCGACGCAGGAGTGCGTCACATTTGTAGGCTTGTGAGCCGTAACAACATAATTCCAGCTACTCATTGCTGCCCCGTCGCTAAAAACCACCGTTCTCCCTCGTCCCTGCACCAAATTCCCTCAAAAACGAACTAGCAGAACTAGTGCCGTGATTCTCTTCACATACTACAGCCACAGTCGATCGGCGACGGCATGCCGGTAAAATCAAAACGCAGTTGCGAACGAGCTTCTCTGCTCACACACAAACTCCAGACACGGGAGCTTCGACCTCCAAACCCTAAAGCATTCCTTTCTCAAAGGTCGGGCCAGCGGGCGGAGCTCGGGCTTTGGCTCGGATATTGCCCAGGTATAGTTGCTGAAATTTAGCACTTGTAGATTTCAGATGTCCCATACTTATTTAAGGGTTGATGTAATCTAGGATTGGTCTAGATTTAATCTACACTTGCCATTTTTCAACCCTGGGTTGTCAGGGGCATTTAAATATAAAAAATTAGGGTGATTTCACACAACATCACCTGCAAATTTTGTGTTTTCACATTTTGCTTCCCCCTATATTAAATGATGAATGACAATAAATCCTATGTAAAGCGTAAGGTCCTCTTTACACTACCGAGGCAAGAAGTACTGGAGAGTAAATTTTCAGCTAATGAGAGTTTCAAAACTAAGGGCCGTTTTACACTACGGTGGAGAAGTGCACCGGTCGGTCAAGAATTTCAGCCCAAGACATGGTTATTTGAGGATAGGGATGCTATGCCAAGGAAGATGAAAAGACAATTAAAAAAAATGCCTTAAGAAGACTTGAACGGCCGTAGTATAACCACCTAGAAGAGAAGTGTATTGGACAACTTCACCAAGAGGATAAGTCCATCAGACAACTTCACAAAATGGTCATAACTGGCCATAGTAGAAACCTTACCCCCTAAATGACCATTGTATTGGAATTTGAAAAAATTGTATTGATCGAAAAATACAATGAGTTTGGCCATGTTTTGGAACTTTTATCATGACAATAAACTTTTGAAAATGTTCCACCTCTATAATACATCTAAATTAAGGTAAACAAGTAACTAACATTATTTTCTTAAAGATTTTTTTAAAAATTAATTGTTTGTAGTGCAAAAATTTCATCCTTTGGAGAATCAAAGTGGACTGACCTATGAAGAAGGGTCCAAAAAAATAATTTTCTTCACTTCAATTGCTATAATCTTCCAATCTGTGTAGTAAAAATAATTCAAATTCAAAAATAAATAAAATCCATAGAATGTATTTAATAATCCAAAACTCAACAAGCATTAATAAACACATCTCAATTAACATAATTGTTTATTATTTATTTTCTCATAATTTTAAAATATATATATATTGTAAGATTTTTTTAATTTAAATAAGTAAAATTTTGAAATTAGCTCTCAATTAGAAACAAAAATTTATTGAATGTCCATGCCCATCTATGGACATTCAATATGAATTTGAACTCCATATTGAATGTCCATGCCAATCTAAAGTACAATCCATGTTCATCTCAATGGTGAAGCTCTTCATTGCACGATTCAGATTTGTCCCCAAAAATATAATTTTAATCAAATTGGAGTTCTCCGGAGGTCAAGTTTCTTGTCCAAAGTTTTGAGGTTGTCCAAGAAACTTGACCTCCGGAGAACTCCCATTGCAAAAAGTGTCATCACGTTGGCAGCCATGTCATTTTTTTCATCCATATACAAAGTTCTTCACCGGAGGAGTCTTGGCCGTAGCGTAAACCACCACAGAACAAGAGTGTCACACTCAGCCAATCATATTTCAAAATTCCCTTAGAATTCATGATCAGTGGACTTCTCCACCATAGTGTAAAGTGGCCCTAAGAAGGTCATGGAATGTTCTTTATACTTGACATTTTAGTTTAAGGGACTACAAGAAGCGAGAATGACGTGAACATCATTTTTCTTTTTTTGTGCCAACAGAAACGTACTTGACATTTTAGTTTAAGGGACTACAAGAAGCGAGAATGACGTGAACATCATTTTTCTTTTTTTGTGCCAACAGAAACGTACTTGAAATTTGAGTCCCTTGGAATTTGAGTCAGGCATGCAAATTCTAAAGGATTATTTTATTTATATTTGTTTATTTATTATTTTGTAAAAACACTCAAGTTACGGGTTTCCCCACTTTAGAAAATGTATTGAAAATTTTAGTAGTCAAATTTATTGCCCCTTCTCGCTTTACTCTCATTAAAAAAAACAATGTTAGAAGTACATTTATTGTGTTAGTAATTCCTATTAAAACATGTGTTATTTATGTACTTTGACTTTGTTGTTAATTGCAAACTTGTAGGCGGCGTAGCCGTAGTAGCCGTCATAGCCGTCATAGTTGTTATAGCCGTTATGGCCGTAGGCACCGCAATAGTTCACTAGTTAGGTAGTTGACTATGTGCGTTCACACTTGTTGTGAATGGTCTAAAACACTTATATTGATTGTATAATCTTGAACTCAAGGAGAGGCTTTTGATTGATATTTGTAAAATGAGACAAACTTCACACCTCCATTGATTGGTTCGACTTATGGTTTACTATTGTTCTTTTTTTTGGAACAAATGAAATAGAAATTCATTATAAACAACTAATACAACTCTCTATAGGCCAATGCTTAATAAAAGTAAATTGGACCTAGGACTCTAAAGACCAAACCAAAGCCAAACAAATCCTTACCATTTAACAAAAAAAATTGATTGTATTAGCACCAATGATGGTTAGCACTCATTGGACTATCATGTTTTTCTATTAGATAATCTTGTCGACCTTGCATCAAATTTTTTAGAATGTTGTGAGTTATCATGGGAAACATCCACCAGTACAAATCCACCCTAGGTACGTTTTGAGATGAATTTTGTAATGTTTCTTTTAACAGGATTTAACAAAAACAAATTGTTAAACCATGTTAAATTATGTTTAAAGGAGTTAAAAAAACCATCCTATAAAACGTAGAAATTGGGTGGATTTGTACTAATGAATTATTTTTATCAACTAGAGTTTCTTACTATCATTTGTTTCACTCAAAATTTGAGTTTATGGAATGGCCTACTCAAAAATTTATTTATTTGCAAACTGTAACACTATCTAAATTAAATTCTTTCAAATTATGCAATCAACATTGTATACCAATAAAAAAAACTCTTATGTTAATATTTTTAGGCTTTATTTACATGTGAACATTGTACAACTCTTTCAATATAATTGATTCAAACATTGACTTAGTTTTTGAAGTCACAATACAATCCATGAAATTTCATTAAATATCAATAAATTAAAATGATATAGGACATTAGGCTACGACTTATAACAATTCATATTAATTATAAGTACATATTATCAACAAAAAGATTCTTCTAAAAAGGCCTATTCTACTAATTTCATGTTAGTCATGAAAAATATGGCTATCCCCGAAAGTTCCGTGATCATGTTCACCAAAAACCACTCCCGAAAACAAACATTTCTAATGTTATGAGCCAAAATGGTTTTTATTTTATTACTTTATTTTAAATCCATTTCCAAACGCAGTATCTTGTAATGGGATACTATTTGAATGTGTGAATTTATTTATTTTCAACTTTAACCACATAAATTGTACTCCCTCTGTCCCATAATGACTTGCACGTAGGTTCTCTGAAATCTACCTCAGGTAGATTTCAGAGAACCTACGTGCAAGTCATTATGGGACAGAGGGAGTAATTCATAGCACTTGAAGTGAAAAAAGAGTTTTTTTTTGCATTATGCCAAACATGATAATTATTACCAGACTTTGAATTTTCTAAGCTTATAAATTTTCTCACTGTAAAAAAATGAGGTTTTTTAAATTTAAATTTGAAAGTTGAGTTGAAACTTGATTTTAATTCTTCAAAAATTTATTTAGTAGGAGGTAAAAATGAAGGAAAAAACGAAATTGTTAATAGTTGTGACATATTAAGAATTGAAATATTTCAACCCTAATGAAAATGTTATAGTAGTTCCCAAAGTCAAGTATTTTATACTTTGAACTATTACAGAGCATTTTTGGAATTACTTTGAATAGCTCCCACCTAGGGAGGGTTTTGTCTTTTTAAGGAAAATCACTTTGAAAATTCATAGAAATTATAAATTTTAATAGAAAAATATAATTTCACTTGGATTCAATTCTACAAACATTTTATCTTTCTTTGAAAAATTTATGACACACTTAATATGTTCTCCAGGATATTAAAATTGTTAAAATAGATGATAATAGGTACTTCTACCTAATTGGAAGGCAATCCAAAGTCAATAAAAAGTGTAGTCATAGATTTGGACACTCAAACCTCTTTAGTATGACCACCTTAGGTCCCAACTTTTTCACTCACATAGTTTGACTGTGTGACAAGTGTACTATTCTTAATGTAGTGTCACGAGTGTGCAAGATATTCTAGAATGTCATTGTAGAGGGGATCATTATAAAAGGGGTTGAGTGTACTACTAATTAGATTGATTGGTAAATATAAAAAGAGCTTGATTTGCTCTTATTTAGCTCATGAATCACTAAGATCATCTTCAACATAACTCTGCAAAAAGGACATACTCTGAATAATACAATCATTTTTAGCGGTACGTCCCCAACAACAAATAACTATTCCACCTTGCATTTAGCACATGATCCAATCACATGCCATCATGTGTGTGAACATGTATCATTCCATGTCACTATTCATCTTAACTTAGCTTTTAGTGGTGAGTTGAGGACTCTAAGGTCGAAGCACCAGAACCTGTTTGGGACCAATTCCAGTCACCTATGCAAGCACCTATTTCAACTTTGTGAGTTCCCAATCAAATTATCACAACCATTAGTTATAGCAGTTTGGTGATCAATTATGAATGCCAAGTTAGCAAATTGATTAGACTAGAAATGAAAGATGAGTATTGGTTCCCCTACTAACATCAAAAGTCGTCTATGTAGATTAAGTTTGAAAATTTAGAACAATCATACATTGTGATAAAAATAATTAAAAATTGAACTTGATTATTAAACCCAAAGTTTTATGTGCTACAATTTTTTATCATTGAAAACCATCACTCTAAATAGGTTGAAATCCTTAAACTGACAGGTATTGGTGCCTCCACCTTAACTTATATATTTAAGAGGTTTTCAGATTTCTAGCTTGCTTTCCATCCATTATCAAGAGGGCGGGGCCTATTCAGAGTTCTACTGTTGAGTGTGGAAGTGGAAGGAATGAAGAGACTCCTTATTACCGCAGCTCCTCCCTCCACTGTCGGTACTCAATATTCAATTGCACTCACTTCGTCATGAACTCTCTTCTGCCAATCTCTTCACGACTTCTGCTGCACACGAATCCCTCCTCCTTCTTCTCCAGGTCGGTGGTTAACCACAATTCTTCACTCCTCAATTTAGAGCTAATGACCCCATCACTTTGTTTTTACACTTCGCCTGCTTTGATTGTCGATCAACGGCGTGGAGAATCATCAAGGTTGTGTCGGTATCCCTGGGTTTAGGGTTCTGGAAGGTTCAGCAGGCGCAGGACTCTGTTTTCATTTCAACTTTTTTGCACTCAATTTCATAATTTTGTGAGCCTTTGCACAGGCTTGGGAGAAGAACTGGAGGTGTTGCCACAGAGAAACACTTCTTCAGCTCGCAGCATTCCAAGGTATTTTTAGTACGTTTTCTTTTACAGTCCTTGGATACCTGATCAATGCACTTAATTGAGAGCATTATGATGACCTGTGAGTAACTTGCTGCTTTGGAGTATGTCAAGTTGGGACACCCACTTTTGACACTGAGCATAGCTTGTAATTATTAGGGTTTTACATGTTCTTGTTAGGAAATGAAAGAAGGTTCGAACGTAACAAAGAATGCGTTTATTATAGCTATCCCTTTTAACTCCCAAATTTTCAACTTCAGTTGCAATTTTAGCTTCAATTTGAAGACGCATTTGAAGTTCAAACTTTTGTAGTTAAAAGGATATCTCGATTGTATGGAAAAGTTTATGAAGGCTCAGAGTTTTGTTGACAGATGACTAAAACTGAAAATTTTAAGGGATGAACATTTCTCCTCATGTATTGACTAAAGATTTTTGGGTGGCAATTTGCGGTTGTGTTGTGAAGGAAGGACTGGCCCTGCAGAAATTATTGGCCCTCGTGCGAGAGGGGAAGCGGAAACGGGATTTCAGTGTAACCTCGATGGCCGAATCGATATCTGCAAGTGAATCACCTCAAGGTACTTGCTTCTTTATGATTTTTTTGTGTGAAGCTTCCCATTCTCAATCTTCAGAGAATGGGTACGTGGCACTTGAGGACTCATTCTCTGAACAGTGAGAAGAATCATTCTCCTCCTCCTGAGGTGAAGAATGGGTGTGATTTTGTATTACATAACCAACGAGCCGCGGTAGCAGCGAGTAGGTTATCGTACATAACCGGTTGTTCACTTTTCAATCACAACCTTGATCTTCATGATCCAAGGTGTAGGATGCAAGTTGAAAGGAGAGAAGGTTATGAGTTGCAACTTGCGATGGCGATGGTGACGGGTTGCCAATGGGATGGAGCCACGTTAGCGTTGAAAAGTCAACAACTGGTTATGATTCTTTGAGGGTTTAGCGTCTGCCTTGATGTGAAATTCTCTGACAGCTACTGTTCTCATTCTTCACACGCATTCAAGGGGTGTCATGGCTTGGTTCATGGAGATTGGCTCCTGAATTCTCTTCCTAGGTTCTCAATCTTTAGAGAATCAACTTCTCGAAAGCGCAGTGACACCCCCTAATGATGAGTTGCACCAATTTCTTAAAATAGAAAGTTCACTTTGAAAGCTAATAGTCAGTGATAGAAACTTTCAAAACATATTTCTATCATTCAGAAATGGAAGGTAGGGGGTGTTAGAGTAGTTTTTTGCAACGAGCTTTTGAGCAAGGATGTGGCCTTGTCTCCTTTAAGGGCGGTGGAAGAATCTCTCGATTTCAATTCATGAGTAGAAGGCAATTGTTTTGATGAGAGTCTTGTGATTGTGAGCGTGGATTACGGGATGCACCATCATCGTAGAGTCTCGCCTCACAAGCTCGCACTTTGACACCCTCTAGTATCATTTCTTTTGTTAGGGGGTGTCAAAGTGCGAGCTTGTGAGGGGAGGCTGCAATGTGCGTTTAGACGTGTTGGCATCTCGTAATCCATTTGAGACTCACCAAATTTGTCGCCTTATACACACGAATTGAAACCGTAGGGTTCTGTGACCAACCTTCGAGGAGATAGGGACCATGTCCTTGCTCCAAAGCTTGTTGCAAAAATTTGCGCAAAAGCTCGTGCAAAAACTTGCACTTTGACACTTCCTATTGATACATTTGGTTATCCTTGAAACTTCCTAAATGATTCATTTCAATTTCAACTCCTACAGGTATGGAAGCTGCCACTTTTAAAATGATCCTTAGGTGGAATGTGGCTAAACTCGTTTGTTTTCAAATGTGCAGATTTGAAGAGCAGGGATTCTAAAAAGCCTGGTCCTTGGAGGCGGAAGGGCCACCCAGACAATGCTGAAAATTTATCAGCCTCAATTTTTGTAACTATCTCACCTGTTTAGACTTTCGTATTTTGTGCTAAAACCTAGATATTGATTACATAAGATGTACACAATCACAACATGAGAGTGTGTAAGAACGTAGGGTCAATTTTGGGTACTCCTATAAACAATACTTTGAAAATTCATAACTTATTCCTACGGTGTCCATATAATGCATGCCAAAGAGTGTTGAAATCCTCTTTCACTTGCCGATAAGACCCAACAAGAATAATGTATGTTTAATAATAGTAACTATGTTCAGCTGCTATTAGTGGCGATTATGGGTGCACATACCTTATGGAATTAGAAAGGTAGTTTGTAACTTTATAAGTGTCACTGGTGTTCACAATGTTGAATTTGTATTTGTTTCATAGAGTTTTGTGTTGCAACGCTTGCTTCCAATGTACAATTTCTTTCATGTGACATCCAACGACACGAAAAATATAAATGTAAGTGAGTGCACTGAAACACACGTCTTGGTTTCCATATGTAGGTGGATCCTCCTCTCCTTGGATTCCTCATTGGGAAAGGGTACATGTCACTACTCTCTATGCATAGCTTTGTTTGTTGTCTCAATGGTTTGAAAATTTTGAAAATGAGTTATTCTAAAGAGTCATTTCTTATATCTAATAGAATTGTGACTTATGGTTATTGGAATTGTGACATTCTAAGATTATTGAATAGGATTTAGAGTTTTTCATTTTGAACTCTTTTTTATCACCCCTTTGGTGACCAACGCACATGAATTCAGAACTTGACATGGGGAAAGTGTCCAATCACATGTGTACATGATAGAAAATATTCTTTGCAAACATTGGATAGTAATATTAACAAGTTCATGATTTGCAAAAGAATTCTTGTACCAAGAATTATACATGGAAATTATACATTTTGATTTGGGTTGGACACACTTGCAATTAGCTGCTTGCATTATTTCTATCTTTTTTTTTTATAATTATGGAATGATTTATCTGGTTGCAGAGGAGATACAAGACGGAAAATAGAACAAGATGCAGGTGTGATCTTGCTCGTTCCGTCCTCCAAAGAGGCAGAAGCTGGCAAACATGTTGGTAAGCTCTCACCTCTATTAGATTCACAAAGTTATTAATGGTAAATTAATGTCAATCTAGTAGAATGTTAGATCAATATTAAGATAATGTCGAATCAATGTTGTGTTAATAGTTGACTTAATGTTTATTTAATACTTGTCATTATGATATCAAGTTAACTCCTCGAGGATCAAGGATTCATGGTTTTGAAATGATGAATTCAATCAATCATATTGTGAAAAAACATGATTTAGTTGGGACCAAATTTTATATTACTAGAATCAATGAAGAACATTGCATGTGTTGGTTGAAAAACAAATATTTTGAACAAAAGGAAGTCCATAGAGGATCTACTGAAAAAAAAACAAAAGGAGGCCCAATTCAGGGTTTTGAGTTCTTTATGGGTTAATGTTGACACTTACATCCTACTAACTTGAAGTTGACACCATTTATGTTACAATAACTTTAACCCTTTAAGGACATACTAAGCCCCTCGGGCTTACTTTTCTTAGTTTTCAAACCACTTTGATCATGAATTGCTAATAATGGAGAAATGCTTTTATGCATTAATTTTTTAGGCATCATCTGTGACAAGAATAGTGTGTACCAACATTTTAAAATGTAAATTACTTCTATATTTTAAAGTTAAAACTCAAAATTACTTCTTTCTTTCTAAATTAGGAAATGTCCTTTAAGGGTTAACTTAACACATGAGTACTATTTGAATCTCTTGCCTCTTAAGTTAGCATTAAAAACTTTGTCAATCTAATTAGGGGGTTGTCTTTTGTGATGTACAGTGCTTCAAGGAAAATCCCAAGAGGCTTTGGATAAAGCAACGCATCAGGTGCATGAGGTTATCGATCAGGTTAGTTGCTTGCCATTTGGTTCCCTATGACTGCTCATGCATCAATAATTGCGCACCTCTGTTCCCATGATTGTGCACCAAAATCAATTAGGAGCAATAATAGGAACTGGCAATGAAACTCCATGTTCCTACGACTGCTCACCAAAATCAATTATGAGCAATACTAGGAACAATGAAATTAAACTCCCTTTTGAACTCATGTGCAAAAGGAGGCAATTTCGGATCACGTGCACTACACTTTGTTGAATAAAATTAGAAACTAACTTGACTTTTGAGGTTGTGGTGAATTATTTATTATTTATTTTTAATATTAAATGGAGTCACTGTAATAGTTGTGAGCAATAATAGGGACGGATACCTTATAATGAAGGAGTTGGTGTATTTTCAGGCCATCAAAAGCCCACAGCTTCAGTATTCGCACCTCATTTCCATTCCATTGGCTCTGCACTCAAAGCTGCTGGAGTCTGTTATAGACTTCCAAAAGTCTGTGCTGGAGTCACCGAGTGATGGTAAGGTCAACCACTCTTTTATGACTAAGGTTTTTCTTTATGACTTTGATCTACAATTTCATGGTCCAAAATGACATTATTTGTGACTCGTGTTCTCAAAAGGGCAGAACTCGCTACCCATGTCCTTGAAGCATGGATAGACAAACTACCCTCAACAGACTCTTTATTCACAATGGTCTTCAAACCAACATTATTATGATTATTATGATTATTAAGATTATTATGATTATTGTGATTATTATTATTATTAATATTATCATTATTATCATTATTATTGTTATTATTGTGAGTTTATAACGTTGGGGAAAATGGACTTGTGATACAGAGCCTGGCTTGAAAGACAAAGGTATTGACAAGTCCATATTTGTAAAGCCTGCCACATTTCATTTGACACTCCTCATGCTCAAACTGTGGAACAAAGATCGAGTGGAAGCTGCTGCAAATTGCTTGCAGGTATGCTATTTAACCCCTAAAGGACCAAGTAGCCCAAATTTGGCGTCATGTTTTATTTTATTTTTTATTTAAAGCAGTTTAGTATTTATTTTTGACACAAATGAAACAATTTAATTTTTTTTTAAAGCAGTTTTTGAGTATGTCATAAGGGGACTTTCCTTTGTTTTAAAAATGTTATATTTTTGACCAACACATGCATAGAATTTGGTCCCATCTGAAGAATATTTCTCACAATAAGTTGGTCATTGTCAAACCGTGAAGTTTTGGTCCTTCAGGGATTAAGTTCAAGTAGCTGGCGATTTAGTCTCGTTCTGTATTTCCATTATTTTAGTTGAAATAACATTATCTATCTCATTACATGGTTTGTGCTCTTGAAATAAATGTTGGGTAATTGAAATTTATATTGATTTTTATCTGCCTTAAAGTTTGTGTGAGTTCTGAAGTTCTATTTGCAATCTCCTCGTTGACTTTGCCGACCGTGGATATTTGATGCAGAGAGTCATGCCTCGAGTTCATGAGGCTCTGGAAGGTTCTCCGTTGACAATCAAACTGACAGGCGTGGTATCATGCTGAACTCATGCCTTACATTCTTCAACCCTAAACCCTAAACCCCTAGAGGACGAAGGATTCATGGGTTTAAAATGACAAATACAATTCCAGATGGGACCAAATTGTATATCACTGGAATCCCGTGAAGAACATTGCATTTGTTTGTCAAAAAACAAATAAATTTGAATGAAGGAAGTCCACAGAGTTAACCTACTCAAAACTGCTAAAAAGAAACAAGGGGCCCAATTTGGTCCTTTAGAAGTTAAGTCACAATACCATGCATATAACAAGATATTGAAAATTCTAATACATTTCTTGTCAGTGTAGTAGAATATCACGTTTATTGATATGTATGGAAATGACAGGATTGCATGAAGGGAAACCCTGCAAAAGCTCACGTGCTTTATGCAGATGTGGAGCCTAATGACCAGGCATTACGCCTCATTACTGCAAGCCGTATCCATTGTTTGTTTGTTTGTTTCCCAAACCTAAAGGCTTACAAAAAATTATATGACACAAAAGAAATATAAAAACTAATAATAACTACTTTATCAGCTATTGGCTACTGCTCCTAGTCATAAAGTTTATCTTTGAGAGGAGCTACCAAGGGAAGACCTTACTACTCATGTCCTTGCACTAGTAGAAAACTGTGCCAAAAAGAACCGCACCGGAAATCGGTTGTGGTTTTTTTATCAGCCTGATCTGCAGTCACAAAACGATTGCAGATTTGTTTTTTTGGTTTAGCACCTGCAATTTTACAAATTTCAGGGCGTATAATTTCTAGTGAAATTGAGTATTAGGGCATGCTTATCACTGGGGAAAAGGAATGTATCTTAACGTGTACCAGTGGTGATTACCAAGGCTTTTACTGAAGCAGGTCTTGTGATGGATAGAGACCAGACACAAACTTTGAAGGTAAGCATGTCTTTCAATACAACACCGCTTTTATTAAAAGTGCATGGCACAAACAAAATTATGATTATGAATTTGGGTTGTGAATTTCCACACCCTCTTATTATTATACAGTTTTTGATGTTGATGTTGTGTATTGAAGTAAGATTGACAATCATCAATCCCCTTATCGTGCAATTTTACACATTTTTGTATTTTTAAAGTGACTTGAATTCCTATCTTTTGTGGCATATTTTTCATTCTTGGTGTGGTTTTGACTCTTGCAGTTACATGCAACATTGATGAACACAACCTCACGATCTGTGGGGTATGTGCACTCTCACTTGTCATGACATTTACACGAATTCCTTGTTAAATTCATTGCAAGAATTTGGTTGGTGTTCTGGTTCTTGTAAACAATTGAGAGGGGACTGTGGATTTATCTCTTATTTTGAGTTACTAGATTTTTTTTGTAAACAGATGAAATTGAGCAGTTGGTGTCCACACGTGTTTTGTGCAGAGGTACATTTTCTGGGAAAAGGTACCAGAAAAGAATTCCATTTGATGCAACGGAGATCATGACCCAGTATGAGCAATTTGAATGGGGGGAGTATCCTGTTTCAGAAGCTCACTTATCGCAACGCTTTCTTTATGATGAAAATGGGTACTACCATTGCTGTAGCTCCATTCCATTCCCTCAAATTTGAAGACCCGTGCCGATGACGACGAGGAGTACTCCTCTCTAACCTTTTTGAAGAAAATGTCCTGGCTATATAGGATTTAGAGGCAAACTAGAGGAAAGGCAATTAATCCCTAAACGTTGAACCGTCCAGAATGTGGACGATGTACAGAATCAAACACAGATTTCTTATCCGTCATTGACTTTTTGCAGTGTGGGTTTTTTATTATATATTTTATGGGAAGTTAGCTTCATGGGGATGATTTGTGAAATTTCTATGCCTCATTTCATGTTGTAGTGATTCACCTAAAATTTCGAAGATTTCAGTGTAAAAGTGCTCTTCAAAAACTCTACTCATAGAATTAAGCAACTAAAAAATCTCCAAAAATCACTACACTTAGAGTATTACATTTCGACTAATCACAACAAATTTCATGTACAAATTTTCAATATCTTATTCCTAATCAAATTAAAAAAGAAATTTCAATTTTAAGTTTCAATTTTTATACAAAAATGTTTGTGACAACAATCATAGATCTAACGGTATGGATAGAATCAAAAATTCATAATGTACAACTTTTACTCATATATCAAGTTCAAAATATCCCTCTTAGTTACATTTTACAAAACATCTTTTAAATTCTCCAAATCTGGAGAGGGTTGAGGATGTTTAGGGGTTAAGTGGAAACATGTCGTTGGTTTATTAGAGCCAGTGGCTACCACATACTAAAGAAAGATTGAGGACTCTTCTTTTTCTCTTTTTATTTTTTATTTTTTTGGATTTAGCTTTGATTTTTGAAACCTAAGCCTAAATATTTGTCTTGTCGATCAAACTAAATTTTACATGTGACCTTACTTAATAAATTCAATTTATGAACTTACTTAAGCTAAAGTGAACTGCCTCCAAATGATTGGGTTCATTTTATGAGCTTAATTATTGAGTACCAACTTCCGACACAGGAGATTGGGTTGTTGAAAGCCTGTCTCCCCTCTACGTTTCAAAATCTGCTTTGAAAGGCCTAGTTATGAGATTCACTCTCATAATACTCCAGCAGATTGTGTCAAATTGGCGGCACGTTGGGCTCTGTGCATTAAACGTACCATATATGCATGATGCAACAACAATCAATGTTCAAAGGGTTTTTTCCCCCAAGTGGCAGTCCTATAATCCAGAACAACGCAGTTGACGCTTTGTTTGAGGTACTTGGGCAAACATTAAACCCACAAGTAGTCTCTTTTCATGGCTGCATGTTTGTAAATTACAAGTTGCTGGTGTTCCAATTGTGGTAGATATGGATCGGGAGTTTTGAAGTGATGGCACCCGGGTCACAGAGTAGCGGACTACACGTCCAACATGCAACACTCATCAGATATTGCTTTCCGATTTGCATTTTTTACCTTTAATTTTTTCTCTTTGGGATTGTCAATCTTCTTCAAACGATTTGGAGTCTAAGCAGTTGTTTCACAATTTGATGGGAGAATTATATTTTTGATTTAGTGAATCTCAAATAGCAACTTGCACTTAGGATTTGTAGTATTTACAGAGATGCCTCTATCGATTGATTTATAGCATTGGATTGTGTTTTAATTCTTTTCTTACCATGTAAGCTTAGAATGTGAACAATTTTGTGATATTGGATTTTGTTTTTAATTCTTTGTTTACCTTGTAAGGTTAGAACGTGAACAAGTTTGTGATGTTATGTGATTTTTTTTAGGTTTGAAACCTTGATTTAGAAGTGGCTACATGTCTATTTACTAAATTTGTTCTTATTAAGGTAAGGTGGGAGTTTGATTTTGAGATTGTTTAGAATATGCTTTGAATTTTCAAAGAAGAAAAAACCCCTTTTTTTCTTTTTTCCCATTCAGACACATTTGGACATGTTGGACATGGTGTATATATATTTTCTGGTGTATATTTTCTGTAAATATTTTCTGTAAGAGTACAGTATCTTATGCTTTGGACATGGTTCTTATTATGGTATATACATAAGGTTCTTTAGCCTTTGTGAATTGTACCTTGGAATAATAATTGTTGCACAAGATCATTGTAGCAGATTCTAGAATATTGGACATTCCACGTCATTATTTACGTAACGAATGATGATGGAGGGTTGGAAGTCCACAACAGCCCCGCCTCAAGAATCACATGTTTTGAATTTTATCTTTCATGCAGTGGGTGCAAAAGGGTGAACCTTGGAAAAAGCTAAAGAACCTTATGTATTTTTTGCATGAGGTACTCGACTTTACTTTTAGTGCAGAATATGCATGTTCCCTATGAGAGTTAAGGCCTTAAATGGGACTTCAATGACAATTTGTATGATTCTTGTGACATTAAATAAGGTGACTAAAAAGCAAAACATAAATTTGACTAGTAACTCTCTTTTTCACAAAAAGATTCTGGGACAAGATTCTTGAACTTCTGCTATTTATGAGGACAAACTATGAGAAGTTTACCTTTTCATAAGTTCAAATATCTATTGGATTTTGAACAATGATACCAAGCTTAACAAAACAACTCTAAACTGAGATTTGAGGGCACTTATCCATGAAGAGTTCGTTCCCGCTCTCTACCACTAGGCACCATAGGGAATAAACTTAATTTTAGTTGATGCATTCAAAACAATAAACACCATTGCTATACACCATGCCGGATCAATCTTGTTATATAAAAGACAAATAGAAAATAACCAACCACTACCAATAAATTAAATAGAATAGAATAGAATATTTCTTTTTTGTTGATTTTTCTATTAGCTCAACACAAACACTTGTATCAAAAAGGTAGGATGGGTCCAGTTGGTTGTTACAACTTTCCTACCTATGATAATCCACTAGCAACACCAAGCCATATATACCATACTACTACTCAAACAGACCCAACAAGAATCGAACCCGGACCACATAATTGTGATACATAACCCTTCACTAACCAACCACAAAACTCATGACTTGGCGATATTAAAGCCACACCAAAATCAAATTATACCAAATATCTATCCATCCACCAACTACGGTTACTTTCACTGGTTACTGGTTACTAAAGTGTCTATTCTTGCTAGGAGAGATTGAATAATTTTGCATAGTCTTGAAAGAAGTCTAGGGTTTCTATATATCTAGTTCATGCTTTGGATTAGAGAATGGGTGCTTGGTAGGTTGAACGGACTTGCCACTTCCTCAAACCAAGGCCGATGTCTTTCAAGGACCCACTCATTTTTATCAAAGGAGATTCTACAGTGAACCCGACATTCATTTTTAGTGAGAGCGGGGACCGGCCTATCATGGAGAATGGCTCTGAGACCATGAGACAAGGCCTCAACACTTGAGGCAACGAACCCCTAATTACATACCATTGAAAATTAGAAGGGACAAGATGAAAAAATAAATAAATCATATTGAAAAGATTCCCTCTCTCTTTTCACATAAGAAAAGATTCTCACAAAATTACTTTTTAATTGACAAGAATTTTGCCTTGGGCCATTCCACATCTTGTCAAATTTATGCCCCTACTAGAAAGGGAGGGACTGCATGAATCAAGCGATTGAATGGCCACCAAAATCCAAAAGTATCTTAATTCAACCCTTACCTAAAAGGAACCCTTATATATTCTTGCCTAAAATGTACACAATTTGAACATGAAAAGATTGCAACCAATGTTGAACTATTGTAGCATCTTCCTATAGTGAAACCTTGGACCGTTTGGTTCACTACTCACAATGACTTTGACTCATTCATTTCACTAAGAACCATGTGATACCAATAGAGCAGTGGTTGCAACCCTTACCTAAAAACAAACCCTACATACTCTTGTCTAATTTGCACAATTTAAACATGAAAGGGTTAGTTTTGGATACACCTGTACTCAACAATTCAAAAAATACACGCTAAGATGTGTATTGGAATCCTTTTTCAATTGCTTACCTGAGGGGTACTTGAATTATCCTCACAAAAACCAAAACTATACACATGATCACGAGTTTGTATAACAGATTTAGAATTAGATATAAAATCTCTTATAGAGACCAAAAGTGAGAAACCAGTCTCTCAGAAAATACAGAAGACCTCTATTATAAGGGCCACAATTCTGCAAAAGTAGGGGATACATTTACAGCTGAATATCCCACATGCCACATATAAGAAAATAATATAGAAGACCTCTATTATAAGGGCCACAATTCTGCAAAAGTAGGGGATGCATTGACAGCTGAATAATTCTGCATACCAGAGGCAGGTAAAGTATTGGCCTGAGTATTCTTATGGAAAAGAAGACCACTGGCTTACTTTTTGCCTTTGTTGCCTTTGCCACCTTTGCCTTTGGAGTCCATCTTGGCCTGCATTCGTGCTGCCGCCGCGGCCTTGGCTTCCTCCCTCTTCTTCTTGTCTTCCTCCTTTTTCACAGCAGCCAGGTCGCGCTCCTTGCGAACCTCCTCCAGCTTGGCCTTCTCGGCCGCAACGCTGTCCAGCATGGATCCCCTTGGGGGACGTGCTCCCAGCAGCTCAATCTCAAACACCAGGGTGGCTCCTCCCGGAATCTCGGGCGGCGCCCCGGCCTGGCCGTACGCGTAGTCTGGCTTGCAGGTTATGGTTGCAATTTCACCCACTTGCATGGTCTTGATTGCAATGTCCCACGCGCGGATCACACTGCCTTTCCCTACCTCGAAGCTGAACACCGTGTTGTCCTCTTTCGTTGAGTCGAACACTTCCCCTGCACCAAACAATGCAACATGAATATATATAAAAGAGTGTTCAGATCTCAATAATCCATATATGAACACTTCCCTGCGTTTGCAACAAAGCAATAGGAATATATAAGTGTTCACAACTCAATAATCCATATATAAACACTTCCCCTGTGTTTGTAGCAAATACCAAACAATGCAATATGAATGTAAGAGTGTTCACATCTTATATAAACACTTCCCCTGTGTTTGCAACCAATACCAAACAATCCAATAGGAATATATAAGAGTGTTCACATCTCAACAATCCATATATGAACACTTCCCCTTATATGGATTGTGTAGATGTGAACACTCTTTTATATGTAGCCCATATATGAACACATCTCAATAATCCATATATGAATACATAACCTCAATGGAGCCCATATATGCCATAACTTGTTTGACATCAGTTCCTACATCAGGATTTGGAACCCTAATTTATGGTCCACAACCTCAATCGAGCCCTGGCAAACAAGCAGTGGCTATGGAGAGCATGTTTATTGATCGCATAATCTTGTCCTTATGGTGGCCTACTTTTTAGACCATGATTCAACCATTCAGATTATGTCCAGCAACGTGAAGATACAGCCTCGTTATAGATATATATTTCCTCAACAGGATTCAATTATTGAGGTTATGTCTGAACCATTGAACAGGATTCAACAAACCATTAAGGAGGAAGTACATCAGTATGGGAAATAACCTCAAAAAGAGGCTCTAGTTTCACATATGAAATGCAATGTTCAGGAAATCGAACCAATTTGAAAGTGAGAATGTAATGAAACAGGCTATGAAGAATACCTGTGTCGGCGAGTTTGCCCTCGTATTGTACATCGACGTTGGGCAGATTCTCAGACGGGTGAAGCGCACCGGGCTTGGCCTTGCGGATGATCTTCTTCGTGACACCGCCATCACCAGTCAGATCCAACACATCAGACATGGCTGGTATTGTTCAATTAAACAAGATAATCAATCCTTTCCTTTGCAAGAAAAATTCAAAAACCTTGCGAGTACGAAGGATGATAATAATCTTTCAGAGGATGATTTCGAGGTTTGAATATGGTGGTCGGAAGATGAAACGCGTTACTCGAATGCGCACTTGTCTGGGTTCTGAAGTCACCAGTGATCTCAATGGCCATGCCCAGAGGTTAGGTCAAGGACCCCTCTCGAATACAACAAAAACAATAACAAAGATCCGAAACCCCACAAAAACAAACAAACAGACTCAAAACGCTGTAGGATTCCAAAAAGCGTCACGCCTCGGACTCCACGACAACGAAACAAACCCCAGAAACAAAACTACTCGAAAATTTGACACCACGGATTTACGGGGCGATAAAAATCGGACACATGCTCCACACCTGGAGGACGCTATAGGCAAGTATGGGATGCGTGACAGTCAAGCTGAGATTGTGGTGATAAGATTGATCTGGGTGCTTGCTTGAAAGCTTGCAGAGAGAGGTGGCTGGCTGGCTGGCTATGGAGGGATGATGGGATTTCTGGTGATGTCGGAGATGATGGCGGAGGTGCAACGATGATGGAAAGTTCTGCAAAGCAAACGAAGCAACGAAACGCAGCACGATTCCGGAACGGAAGTTGAGATTCTTCCGCTTTCGATAACGCCTGAGTATTTGTATTCGTACATGTATGCTGTTACGTATGTTGTATTCGTGTAGTGTGTAGTGCACAGTACTTATATTGGAGATCCATCAGCTCGGTCATAGGAGCCTCGGTTGTAGGGATGCAGTGCCACGGACATGGGGATGTAACTCGGATGGTAGAGCGCTCGCTTAGCATGCGAGAAGTACGGGGATCGATACCCCGCATCTCCATTTTGTACCGGGTTATCAATGAACATTTTCCTCGAGACATACAAATCCATATTGTAAGGAAGTATAGATGCTCGAAATTGATTTTTTTATCAAATGCTTAAAGTGTCCAAACCAATTTTCGAGCATATTTTCGAGCCAAATTTTTGAGCCAAATTTTTGAGCATATTTAGCCTATTTGTGCCACTAGGTACCTCCCATAAGCGCTGAAGAAATGTAAGGGGTATTAACTAATAGAAACCTTCAAATAGCATGTGAGAATGTTGGTGATGTCCAAAGTAAATAGGGGCGGAAATGGAGGTTGGAGTAAATGGCGGGTTTAGGTCAGTGGCAGGTATATGGTAGACCATGTGTTTAGCTACACTAAGCTATGCAAATCAGATAATTGTTGAAACGGATCCTACAAAAATCGAACTTGAACCACTTAATTGTGATAAAATCCCCATCCACAACCAATCGTGGAGTTCATGACTTAGCGGCATGACTACAAGATAAAAAATAACCTTATACAAACAACCCATCCACGCGTAAAGAACCAAAGCTTATTCTTCCTTTTCTACCTAGTTACCGGTTCTTGAGTTTATCTTTGTTACTTGGCTACTAGTTAATGTAGTGTCTACCTTCGAAAGGGGGAGATTTCTACACCACTGGTTCTTTTTTTGGTGGACATTTTACCACGGGTAGGTCAAATAGACATTTTATTCACATTAGCCTTAAAAGAGGACTAGATTTCCTATCTATCTATCTACATTTTGATAATGCACATACCTTATTCAGTTTTAGGAGTTAATATAGATTTCTATAGTTGTTTACATAGTTGGGGAATTAAAGACTACAAATCCTACAATTACTTTCCATAATCTATAGTTTTTATTTTATATTTTTTTTAGAAGTAATTCCCTAGCTATGTAAACAAATCCATGATTTTATTAAAAAAAACCAAAAAAAAAGGGTTAACCCTTTGACGCGTCTGTGTCCATATATTGGACGACGAACAGATTGCAATCTTTTTCAACACTACACCCTGCACAATTTTTCACCCATCCAAATTTCTCTTGGTTCTTGTACTAGTTGACTATCATTTGTACAATATAGATCTTCAAAATAAGATATTGTGATTTTTTGAAATACTACACAATTGGTTTATGTCAAGTTTCAATCTTAGTTCAAAAAGTGAGACCTTAACCCTTTCAGACGCCTGCGTCCAATATTTGGACGCTGAACAGATTTTGACTGTTCGAATTCTATTCAAACTGGACATTTTTCATCCACCAAAATTTCTCATGATTCTTGTGCAAGTTGACTATCATTTGTACGGTTTTGATTTTCAAAATAGGTTATTATGATTTTTGGAAAAAACAACACAAGTGGTTTATGTCAAGTTTCATTCTTAGTTCAAAAAATGAGACCTTAAAGATCATTTTTCAAAATAAGTAGAATCAAATAATAGAAACCATACCATCTCGTAGTGCATGTTATTCCAATTTCATCACAATTTTTATAGAAAACATTCCGTTAATCCATGATTTTTAATTGATTTTCAAGAGAAAACCTTGCAAAATCAATAAAAAAATATTAAAGAAATATATGATAAGTCCAACCGTACAGATGTGATCTTCACATTGACATTTACAACTTTACTTTGTACACATTTTATAACGAATTTTTGAAAACAGTGTTGAACTGGGACGTTAAAGGGTTAAGCATGATTTTCCAAAATAAGTAGAATCAAATAATGAAAACCATAGCATCTCGTAGTGCATGTTATTCCAATTTTATTACAATTTAAAAAAAAAAAAATTGGGATAATTTGGGATTTTAAATTGAATTTCAAGAAAAAACCTTGCAAAATTAATTTTAAAAAATTAATAAAAAATATAAAAAATCCAACTATATAGATGTGATCTTCACATTGACATTTACAACTTTGCTTTGTACATCAACTTCGTTTTTTTTTTTCATCAAACAATTTATAACAAATCTTTGAAATTAGTGTTGAATCGGAACGTTCAAGGGTTAATCAATATTTGCCATATATGTAAATAATTTGTAGAGTAACAAAGGACTTCTTATAATCTTTCACATACATTCTGTGCTCTAACTGCTCTCTACCACTCATCTTATTACCGTATAGTAATGCTTGATTTTTCTAGGAAGATTATTATTTTCATCCTCAGGGTATGTCAAGCCAAAAACATAAATTTTTTACTTCAAAAGGTGGCAGTCAAAATGAACTCTTCAAATGAATGTACTTTCAAATGTAAAAAAAATTAACCATAATTAATAATGTAATACCAACTGTCAACTAACCAAACAATGGTAGACATTTGATGTACAGTCTACCCTCTGTACAATGACACTCCATAATATGATGATATGATTGTTTCAAGGAATATACATGTGCAAAGCCAGTTCTGTGACTAATCCATGCTTGCCACCTTGAAGTTATGGCTTCCCAAACATGTCATAATAGAGAGGGACAACTGTATCCAATGCAACACAAAAAGTAACAATTCATGTGAAAAAACAGTTGATAATTCAATTCATCAGACAACTTGCATCCAGGAGCATACTCCCAGATCCATATCAGAAACAAAAGGATTGGCACAATGTCATGCTCCCTTTCACAATCACCCTTCCTGAAGCAAGCAATCCCTACCTGTACATGCTCTGAATTTAACTAAATATGATATCATACCGTATCCTGACCCATCCATGTCCACTCCCACATGGAGTGTGGGATTAACTTGAAAACATAACTGCCTGTCTTGCTGTGACCTTGATGGGTGGACTTGTGCACAACTTCACTACCCAAAGTCTGTTTATTAGCAGTACAGCATCAGGCCCTATTTTATAGGGCTGCTGCCCACCTAGCCAACAATGACATAGATGGCATAGAGGATGCCAGGAATATACCCCAGGATTGTCAGCACAAGGCAAATCCAGAACTCACTCTGCACAATTACAACAGATCAAAGATGAGAATACGACCAATTAACCAGATTTGACGCCCTTCCATCTTCTTCGTTTTTAAATTTCTTTTGAGGCACTGCCTATATTTGCAGAGTCCTAAAATGATGGCATACTCCCAAACTTTGCCATGTAATCTGTCGCATAAGAAATTATTTGACAGATACTGAAGCATATTCTGGGTTCAGTTTTGGCCATACCAAAACTACACAGCTCAGCTTTGTTGTCGAAAGAAGTTCATTAAAGCATTGGACCCACAGAAACAGGGGCATCCCTACAATTGTATGTTTGATGTAGCAAGGTACGAAACAGAAGCAGAATGAGTACTTGACAAGCACAGGAACTCTCTTGAGTATAAAAACAAAACGGTGTAATACGACTGAACTACAATCGATCATCACAACCCTCGCATGCGAAATTCTACCACCTTAGCTTCCGCCATGGCGAGCTACAGTTTAAGAAATTTGCAATGAAGCTGTGATCGGTTGTACTGACCTGGAGGCCATACTTGAGGAAGACGCCCAACGGGGGCAAAATGATGGCCAAGATGATGTCCACGAACGTGTAAGCGCCCCTCGAACCGATCGGCATCTTGTCAAATGCTCAAACAAGAAAAAACCGTTGAGGTCCAACACTACAACACGAACAGATCAATGTTGCAATAATGTTACAACAACAGAGAACGCTAATCTCAACGCAAGGAGTCGGAGTAAACGCTTTGAAGATGGTGAAGGTATGAATAGACGAAAATGGTGAAGGTTTAAATCCTACCCCCAAAGTCCGGTTTGCAATTAATGGCTAATTGACAAGTGGCCTTCTGCGCTGGCGGAGTTCATGCGCTGGAAGTACAGCTGGGGCTTCCTCCGAGTGCCATGTTGCATGGGATTCGTCTGTACTGGTGCATAGTCTTTGTTTATTAAAGAGCCACTTTCTCGGCTTTGTCAAAGAATTTGAGCAGCTGCTTCCAAATGCGGCGGGCCCTACATGCAGCACTGTGTTCCAATCATGTCCCTCGATTGCTGGATAAAAAAATACAGGCTCGATGCATAGACCTATATTTTTCTGTATTGTTCAACTACCATAAATGGTGGCAGCCTGACAGGTGAAGCAAATATCTAAACCGGCCTAATGACAAGAATGCTTGATAATCAGCAGTTTAGTCAAATACCTCGAGATGAGAAGAATATGGAGTGAGGTCGGTAGAGGTTGATTCGGACACATGTGCAGGCGTGCTTGGACAGTCACATCTTTCAATAGATAGATTCTCCAGGCTTCACAGTCCATTTTGCATGCAACCAGAAGCACTGAATGTACAGTCTACAATGACACTTCATAATTATGACGATATTATTGTTTCATGCAATATACATGTGATAAGTCGTTTATGTGACTAATCCGTGCCTGCCACCTTGAAGTTAGGGCTTCCCAAACATGTAACTATAATGAGGGACAAGTCACAAGTGTATTTATGTTCAACAATGATTTTATGAACTCAAAAGTTATCAGTTCTGTTAAAAGGATGAAGTTAATTAGTGTACTTACAGAATCTCGACAGTGACTCAGTTTGAAAGTCCGTGGTCAAAATTAAATGAAATATAACTCCACGTTGCAACAGTCTCCTTGGTGTATGCCCACTCTCGTTGAATCTCACGCTTTGTTAAAAAATGCAATCTGTGTGATCTGCGGTTCTGCAAGCCACTATTCCTCATAAACGAATAACAGAATAATTAAGAGACTCTCAGATGGGTCAAGAATCCTAAACCACCAATGCATTGATTTCACCTCACATCATACAACATGGCGAAAGCGATTAGCACGTAGTATAGGGCATTGTCCATGGACTTTCAATCATTACTTATGCACAAGTCGTGCAGCACAAATATCAGTCAAATTGACATGATCCATACACCATTAAACAACTACGCAACTACGCATCCCTTCGGGAGCGCCAGAAACCTAAATTGGGTGCCTTCCCTCCACTGACAGCTGAAGATTAAAAATAAAATTGTGATCAGAAAATAACGTGATCTCTGATTCTAGAAGAACAGCATGAGCTCTGGAAGACGTAAGTTGAGACTCAACAAATGCCACAAATCTATGATACAAGCGGTCTGCCGTCGACTAAAGGGAGAATTCAAACTAGTAGTAAAGCCAATATTACACGGACCGTATGCAACCCAGAAAAAACAGGCAGACAAACGTGGTGGTCATGAGAAACTTATCCTAGGGAACTGTGGAGGGTTGTAGCTGGTAGCATACGTGTCCCTCAAAGGAGCTGGAGGCCAGCGCACAGGTGATCTTCGTGACACAATTGAGTATGGCATGCCATCGTCCACCTTGGGAACGTAATTCTCGTCATCAGGGTCAGATAGCTGCTCACGCACTGTCTCCATACCACCACGACTAATATTGAGTGAAATTTTGCTTATTCGCACTGGAGGCTCAGATTCAATAGGATTGATGTCAGGTGAGAGAATCACTGGCTTCAGAATCGGCGACGTGCTAATGTCGTTGTAAGGGTTAATATTGTTGCCTCTGCCCTTGATTTCCTCCATTGCCAGCAACCATTCCACGCTCTTGGCCTTCAGAATCTCGGATCTGCTTAACCATGTGCTGAATGACACACTGCCTCTCCGTTTCGCCTCTTGCTGCTTCGGCTTTTTGGGGATCCGAATGGGGAAACATGAGCTTGGAGCTCTCGGTAGTGACAAACTCTTTTGGGAGTCCGAAATGCTTGCTAAGCTCCCGCTCCTTGAATCCTGAGACGCTACCTGTGATGACTTCCTACGACTTGGCTTCTTGACATCAAAGTGTAAGAGACATCGTTTGCGTCCCTTCTGAGGTAAAGCATTGCATACAAGCCCGTTTTCTAATAGCACGCCACACCGATCTACAGGAATATTGATTTTGGTGAATTCTCGGTGCTTCGCAGACTTCCCACCTATGATCATCAAATGCGGGCTCTTTTTCAGTAGCATGAATAAACCACGCCCTTCTCTACTGTGACCTGACAGCCTCCGCACCTTCCCCTCTGCTGGTCTGAACGCAGCGATCTTGATACCAACTACCTTTCTCATGAACGGAAACCCAATCCATCTCGAACTGCTCTTAGAACAGCAGGATGTGTAAGACCCTCGTTTGTTTGAGATGATCTTCGCAAGGATGTCTTGAGACCGCGCATGGGAATTCGCTCCCCTGTTCCATGCATAGTCGAAAGCTTCCGTCAAATCTGATACTACGTACTCCGCTACCTCTTTGCTTCTGGTCTGCACACAACACAACGGCACTGGTACCTTTTAAGTACCACGAATCCAACGAAGCAGCTCATCCATTAATCTAAACTCTTGCTAAACTCACTAACTACTCTGAAGATGATTAAATTATTCTGTCCGTCAACAATTGCAGATATTACACAAGATTCATATGATGATTTGACAAATGGTAGAAGATTGCAATTGCTGATACATCCAACCCCCTCTAATGACACGATCTGTAATTGCGCATTCCCTATATATCCTGAGAATCTCTCCTATTGTTCTGAACCACTAATCCACGAAGCAGCTCATCCATTAATCTAAACTCTTGCTAAACTCACTAACGACTCTGAAGATGATTAAATTGTTCTGTCCATCAACAATTGCAGATATTACACAAGATTCATATGATAATTTGACAAATCGTAGAAGATTGCAATTGCAGATACACCCAACCCCCTCTAATGACACGTTCTGTAATTGCACATTCCCTGTACATCCTGAGAATCACTCCTATTGTTGTGCAAGTTCTAAACACATGTGCAAGGAGCCCATTTGTCCCGAGGCAGTGTCGTTAGAGAGGATTGAGTTTGATTTCATGTGATGATTTTGCTAAATAGTAGACGATTCGCTTACCGACGCCCACCGATACGCTATGGAGCACCCCATGGCGAAAACCTCAGAAAACAACCTAGGCCCACGCGGTGACTGTCTTCCACGAAGCTCAGACGGAACGAACTCAGGCAAGGAAACTCGATGCTCGGGAATGCTCAATTGTTTCTCCAATCTGCTGCTCCTCTTGCCACCGACTCGAGTGTACCTGTCGTACTCCGATGATGATGCTGATGACTGACTACTATATCTGTTCAGATGCTCCTCACCGTTGCTCGTTTGCATATCCTCAAAGCTTGCGAAGCTCGGCTCTGGAAACTTCATCGTATAATCCTTCCTAGACATCGGGGACTTCGGGGATCTGCAAAGCCGAAAAATAAATAAATAAATCTCCCAAAAAATATGCGCAACTATTCTAATCCTCAAGATTAACCCTTTAACGTCCCGATTCAACACTGTTTTCAAAGAAGCGTTATAAAATGTTTGATGAAAAACAAAAATGGGGTTGATGGTCAAAGCAAAGTTGTAAATGTCAATGTGAAGATCACATCTGTACGGTTGGATTTATTCTATTTGTATTTAATATTTTTAAATTAATTATGCAAGGTTTTCTCTTTAAATTCAATTTAAAATCCTAAATTAGCTCAAAAAAAAATTTAATTTTGGTAATGAAATTGGAATAACATGCACTATGAGATGGTATGGCTTCTATTATTTGATTTTACTTATTTTGGAAAATCATATTTAAGGTCCCACTTTTTGAACTAAGAATGAGACTTGACATAAACCAATTCTGTTGTTTTTCTAAAAATCATAATAACCTATTTTGAAAATCCAAACCGTACAAAGGATAGTCAACTTGCTCAAGAACCAAGAGAAATTTTGGTGGATGAAAACTGTCCAATTTGGATGAGAATCTAGCAGTTTCAATCTGTGCGTCGTCCACATAGTGACGTTGGCGCGTTAAAGGGTTAAGGGAAGGTACAAATAATTTTTTTTTTAAATCAATTTATTTTTGGGACTTGATTACCATTCACTTGAAACAACGAGAATCCATGCACCTTTTCAATGAAATACTGTCTTACGGAACCAAAATCTCGACAAAAAAACATGCGCAACTATTCTAATTCTCAAGAATAAGAGTAAGTACAAATAAATAAAAAAGAATCAACTTATTTTTGGGACTTGATTACCAAACACTTGAAACAACCAGAATCCATGCACCTTTGTCTTACGGAACTAAAGTATAAGAAAAGCTTTGACGAAATTAGGTTTAGAGAATTGACCGTGGGCCTTCGAGATGTGCGCCCGCTTGACCATAGCGCTGCAGCCGTTTGCGGATGTGATCAGCATGGCCGACGTACACGACGATCACGTCCTCCGATTTCAAGCTCCGGCTGTCGCTCTGATCCACGGCCTTCCAGACGGGAAGTGTGACCCCGAGCTCATAAACCCCAGACCCTACATGCGGGCTGGGCAGATTGCGCGACCGAAAACGCTCACCAGTTCCTTCTCTTCCAGTCGGCTGCTCTTTCCAGTCGGAAGGACTCACCAGAATCTGATCGCCAAATCAACCCCGCCAAATGACTTTCCAATTTCAAAATTCAAAATTCAAGAAAATTCAGGCGCCAAAACAGGGTTGCAAGAAAATCGATCTGTAAGTTGTGTGCGAGCTCACCTTCCAGTCGGAAAAGCACTTGTCGTGCTTCACGGCGTCGTAATCCTCTCGCCTCCACCGAGACCCCATGCCGCAAGCATGACCCGCCACCCTTTCAAAGCTCACACCGTCTTTTTTCCCCGACACCGCAACAAAAATATCTCCCGACCTCCCATTTTCACGCCGAAAAAACCTATTCATTCACGACAAACTCACGAATCCTTGCCAACAAACTCATGAATCCTTCTGTTCCTGCCAACAAACTCACAAATCCTTCTGTTTCTCCGCCAATTTCGCTACCCGCTCCTCATGATTCATCACATCCCCTGTTCCATAGAATTCCAACCTTGTCGAAGCGCAAATTCTCGGAGCCCGAGGAATTCGATCACACGGAAGGCGTGCTCATTTACTGTTTTGCCATTGGAATGTTGTCGACACTCTGTCAGTGATGAACTCCATGGACGTCAGTCGCTCTAGCACTGTATATCCATATCTACAAGCTGGTGAGCCGCCCGAGTGAAGGTGTTACGCAACTTTTGCAGGGTCACTTTTTGCTACAGAGAAGGAGAGAGGAAGCACATGATCTCTGGCAATGAATGCGAAGGCAGCGATGTAGCTTGCTCGCATTGGAAAGCATCACTCCAGATAAAGCAAATCTCGGGGGAGCATATCATAAGCGGTGTCAGTCCGGTGGGGCCGTGAGCAATTTGCACGGCTGGCTGGCACCGCAGAATCTGCATCCAGTCCGCCATCGCTACCGGAAAACCAAAAACACAAGCAAAACAGAGCAAAAAACAACCCCAAAACAAACTTTCCAGAAAAAAATCGATTTTTTTTTGAAAAAATAGTAAAAAGTTGCGGAATTTTTTGTAAGGAGGAAGATGAATCTATCGTTCTGTCCCAGTGATTGGTTGACATTCTTTTCGTCAGGCATTCATGCTTTTTCGGGAAGCAGGTGGACGAATCGATCGGCACTGGGATTTGTACAGAGCGCATTGACTTGGCAGGGTAATGATTTTTGGATGAATGTGTGATGATTGGGTTTCTGTTCGTTCGTCTTTTATTGGAGATAAAGGGTAATAGCTACTGTCTCAGGTGTACCTGGATGAAATTTTGGAATGTACGACACCGAAATCATCATATACCGTGGCCTACGGTATTTAAGAGATTCACCATGGTAAAATTCATCCAAATTGGATAAAAATTCGTTAATTGGATGTCCAAATGGATGAATGTATCCACGTCATTCACCCACTCACAGACCACAGTATATTGGTGATTTGAAAATCTCTGTAGCAACGGCGCTAGCCCATGGGATGCGGTCCATTCAAAATGAAGGCCTAGATACTGCCAACGTTTTTTTCATAAAAGTTAAAAATCTTGCCAGGTGGTGACATCAGAATCCATATTGTAGCCATTTTTTGTATGGACACCACTTTTCATCCACAAATATCTAGTTTGTTTTTTTAATTTTTAATTTCATTCATTTCTATGAGTTTTCATCCATCTTTGTGCCACAAGGAAATGTGTTTTTGAAATACTTATATTTTTTAACAAGTTTATACCAATAAAAAATTTATTAAGATTAGATAGTAGAATAAGAACTCAATGGCTTAAAGGAATAAAGTGAAAGTATGTCGTTGACATATTAGATGAATGGTAAAAAAGTGGTTTTTTATTTAATTGAAACATGTTTTCAACATTTCCACGGAATAAGGAGCAAATGGATTTTTTTTTTAGTAATTGTTAATGCCATGTAGACAAGAAGTGCTTTTTTTAGACGAAATAGTGCCAAATTGCATTAAGGAAATTAATTTGGCAAAATGGTAGTGTAAAATTATGAAGAGAAAAAAAATTGCCATTTACGAGTATTTTATAAGAGAGTGGACGAGAGAGTGGAGAAGAGTGTTGGACAAACACTAATGTGGGTCACCAGCTATCCAAATATCGCCAACTAATTAGGAATTCTAGTCTAGTGGGCGCCAACGCTGTACTACGCAAGCCGCTTCTTCGCCAATTGTGCGCCATATGTTCAAGTGCATTCGCCTGCGCGCCCCTTCAATCCCTTTGCCCATCGTTACTTCTTGCACTCATTTTGTCACTATTTCCACTACTCATTTCCAGGACCTATTCGCTATTATGATTGAGAGTTGGGGTTTGTAAAGGATTGGGCGGATTGACCCCCTTGCTCGTATCAGAGGTAAAAAACCAAAACAAAAATTTGCCCCTATTTTTGGACATGGTGGATCATCCTACATACATTAATTTGGGATCATAGACTCCAATTATAGTATTAAAATTTCCCAAAAAAGTACCTAGATTCCTAAAATGAGAAAACCAAAAAAATGACAAGTACGAACGAGGGGTTTAATCCACCCTCCCTGTTTGTAAGTGCCTCTTGTATTTGGTTTCATTTTTTGTATGGGATGGTAGTAGGACTTGTTGTGGAAATGTTGTGGACCATTATGGAAAGTATTTGGAAGACATTGGAACGTGAACAATGTGTACAAATCGGATTGTCTCCCGCCTTGACTTTCCTAGATATAAGTTACTAACTCTTGATCTGGTCATTCTGGTGCTTTTGTTTTGTATTTGCTTTGAGGTCTATTTATGCATTTGGAAATGCTTTGAAGTATGTTGTATCTATTTTGAAGTCAACTATGTGACCTCTGTTTGATCTGTATATCATTTAAAGATTCCGTTGCAAAAAAATAAATCAAAGCATATAGACCTTTGGAGATCAAATATAGGTCTCTTGAGATCCTCGTCAAAGAGTCAAAGAAGGTTTTGGTTTAGATCTTCTACTTTTGAATTTAGGTTTTGGTTTAGAATATGGCAGGTTTGGTGGGTGATCACAAAGAAGATCGGAAGGTTATCAAAGTGGAGGTTATGGAGGGGTTGATTGAGAGTTTGCATTCTTCAGGTAGAAGGTGGGAATAGAAGATTTTGCAAGGTGCACCGCTATGAAGAAACAAAGACTTGACATTCAAGTTTAGCAAAATGCTCGTTTTAGGCATGGTCATTTTTTTCCTATGTTGTAGATTCTACAAAAAATCTTGACACAAAGACTCATGAATGTATTTATTTGTGACTTTGTGGCCGGTTTGAAGAACTGCATCTCAAACTTGACAAATATGTACGATGACACGATTGTACACTTTAAAAGGACACCTTTTGTAGTTCTCAAGAGTTTTCTTGATCACTGCAACGAAATGATTCACTAGAAGTGGAAAAAAAAATGATCCAAATGATTCAGATGATATAGATGAGTTTGTTTTTGTACGCGCATGGAAAGATATTTATGTTGAACATAAGGAAACTGCAGTTGACCGGGAGGTTTTTTTTACCTCCTTTTCAAAGTGAAGGTGAACTATTTAGGTGAAATTTTGCTTGTTCTTTCTTTTAGTTCACACTTTTTTGAGTTGGTTTAGAGTATATTTAAAACACAATTTGAGCAAGAAACTTATGTGTGGTTGTTTGAATCTTGTAGGGGCAACCTTTTTTTTATAAAAATAACCTTCAGTACCATTTTCTAGCACAAAATGTTATGAATGCGTTGGGAGGTTTGTTACCCTCAGTATTGGATCAACACTAATTATGAGTTGGTGAACAAATATTTCCCTAAGCGTCTTCATGTTCGAAGTGAATTCTATAATTATCCACAGTCCATTGGGCCAAGGAATGCTAAACACTTCATACCTCCACTTGTGGAAAAAGATCAGTTTTTTGTTGCCAACAAAGCCTTTCAAAACTTGCATGAAGGCTAATGATGTTGCGGCCGTGTAACCTCCTTTTGATCTCAACACATTCACTCGACTATGGAGAGCTATTGATGTGGCTACTTATCTTACCAATGAGTTCTCAAAATTCACAAAGTTGGCTAAGTTGGTTGTTGTTCATGTTCTTGGGTTTGTGGAAGACGAGCAAGTATTTTCATCAATCAACTTCTTTCAGTCAAAGCTTCAAATTAACCTGGAAGGCCATCTTTAGTTGGTTGTGGAGATGTATTCTCCAAACATCTTCACGATAGAGGACTTTCCATATGCAACTTACAATGTATGATAAATGGACCCTAAATGGGTCAATGGAGGGCCCGAGCATTACCATTATGGGGTGAATGTTTAGAGTTTGGTAGATTTTTGTATCCTCTTCTAACATAGTAGATTGTCATTGAAAGCATGTTTGTGTTGCTTTAGTAAATACAATAGTTTGGTAGAGCAAGATGTACATTTGCATGTTCTACATTTTCTTCATCACTATCATGCATTATCTAGAAGTCTTTTTTTTAAAATCCTTCAAGTCCTCATGCTACCCGTCATTATGCCCATAATAATGTCCAACCACATGCCAATATGGTGAACATCACAGACTATGCTACCTTGGAATTTTCATCCTCAGTTTACTCTTTGTATTTAAAAAAGAATCCATGGTGATATCCCTAGCCAACAGTAATCCTAGCCTTGGTTGACGCATCGCCACAAGGGAGGCTCGGCACCCTTTTAAAAAATCATTAAAGGCTCGTGCCCAAGCAGACAACGGGGCCTCAAATTCTAATGGAGCCTTTTGAATCCTCATTTCTCTTCTAATGTGTGTTTGTTCCCTGAGTATTAAATGAAAATATCTTTAATATTTTTTCTGAAAATAATCTTAGTAATGGCAGGACTAATGGTGTGATGTTCATCAAACTTGCACTCTAGATTTTTTTTTTATGCCAAACTTCTTTTTTGTGAATCTCGGGGAGTGCACTTAAAGTTAAGACTAGGAATCACGTGAGTGCATACTTTTGACCCCCCTATGTATGTACTAAAAATTCATCTAAAATTTGTAAAAAAATTATGAAGTTGTTAAACACAATCTAAAGTTCTTGTTGTGTAAATTTCAAAAATAATCACTTGTAAATATTTTTAAATTGATTTTTGAAGCAAAAAACAACACATTTTAGTTCAAACTTCTATCATTTTTTTTTTATAAGATTTTAAAAACTTTTAGTCCTGAAATTTATACCAAATGACAGATATATACATAATGATTTGGCACCTAAAAAATCTTAATTTAAAAACTATTTTAAGGCCAAGTATTGTAGGGGGTATGCTATTAAAACACACTCACGTGTATTCCTAATCTTAACTTTAAATGCACTCCCCGGGTTGTGAATAATCACCAAGTTGCCAAATTTACACTTTATCCTTAAAGGACATACTAAACCCTACGGGCTTAGTTTTGTGAGAATCAAAAAGAAAATTTTAGTTGTGGTAAACCATCTTTGGCAAAATTGGTACCAAAAGGAAGATGACAAGATTGTGGACTTAAATTCCTGAAGAAGAGTGGTAGATTTTGCAAGAGAACTTCGTGGTCACGTTTTGAGTGAACGTTTGGGCGTTGGAGTTGGGGAGGAGGCATGGTCGGTAGGAGGCATGGTCGGTAGGAGGAGAAGAATTCTAGGAAAATTTTATAGGGCGTGGAAGGCTGGATGCTCAGGTATGCTTCCCTACGCGCCACGGGGGAAGAGGGAAGGGAGGGGGTTTGAATGCTAGGTGGGCAATTGGAGTGGGATGCCTTGGCCATAAATCATGGCACAGATTCTTTCGGGATGCCCCCTATTTCACTCTATGTCCTTTAATGGTTAAATGTCAATATTGTTCACGACTTGATATAATTCTAACTTCAATGTGTACTAGAATAGTGAATCTCAATTTGTAGCCAAATTAATTTTGAATTTTGCACCAGTAGAAAATTAGTCTTCACCATCAAAATAAAGTCAACTTCGCTAAATTGTGGCTTCCTATGAGAATTCCAAAAAGAAAAAGCCTTGATTGTATTCCTCCTTCCTCTCTTCTAGAACACTCTAGCACTCAAACTTCTATCATGCTAAAAAAAAGTGCCTATTGTTGGTTTATTGTCTCTGCTTCACCAAGGGAAAGACTACAAAAATGCTTCGTTTTCTAGGAGTCACATGGCTGAACAGTATAAACAAGCCGTTAAAGTAAATCTAGGGTAAATACTAAGGCAGAGATTATGTGATTAGCCGCTTATTTAAGTGGTCATTATGTTTAATGGAACTTACACTAATCTATTCACAATCAAAGATATTTTGAAACAACTCTTGGTTTTGTGTTCTTGAGGATTACTCTTCTGTCCCACTAAAAAGTTGTGATTTCATCGAAACTTTGGGATTAAGCCCCCACATTGCGTGAGAGTGCAATTAGCGCGGCAAAATCATAGCTCTTTGCACCACGAAACCACCCTTAAAATTTTTAGGGTTACTATTGCCTTCAACCCTAAAATACGTCACATTGAAGATTGTCATTTCACAATCATCTTAGATCGCTACAAGTAGCATTCAAAAAAATGATACAAGCATATTTGGGTTCGAGTATGATAGAAGACTTGGCCTTGTTCACAAATTTGTGATGCATGATTGAGAGTATACAAGGTGGTGCATGAAATTAAAGATTGTCGATCATGTAGATTGAAATAAGCTTGTGAATTTGTGATCCAAGTCAAAAATAATGACTGAGTTGAAGATTAGCTTGGAATGTCTAATGCACTCTATTGAGATGCATATATTGTATATGTACAGTACATGGCTCATTTAGATAGTGAGCAATACTTGTATACTCCTGTCTTAGAAATCACGACTTTAATTTGGGACAAATTTTTTAGTTTAAATCACGACTTTTTAGTGTGACGGAAGGAGTATGTCTACTGTCATTGTTGAAATACTGGCATCTACAATCGAGAGGAAGTGGAGTTCGTGTTGTACACTTTTAACCCTTTAGTGCCCAAGGTGGATTTGGAGAAACCATAGTTTTTGAGTGATATTTTTTAAAAACTTTCTATGTTGAAATTAGGGTTACTATTAATAGTATTCAACCGTATAAATGTAAGCATAGCTTAATGAGACAAGTGTCGGTTAAATCTTGGTAAGATCGAACCTTTGGATTAGAAGATCATAGTATGTTTTTTGAACCGTATAATGCACAGTCAAAAATGAGATTTTAGCGGGTGTGTGACTTCAAGGTTAAATAGAATTTGGGTTAAATTTTCAAAAATGAAAGTGAAGATGTTCAACAATGACTTGTGCCAGCAATTCTCCATTGCAATCTTTCATGTCAAGAACGGATCTCAGAACGGACTCACACATAATTATTGTGAATTTTATAAGTGAGCGTGACTTATCCATGTATGGTTTAGGACAAAATTTATACGTCAAAATAAGAAAAGAGTTGGTACATTGATCAAGATCGGAATACATACACTAATGGAACATAAACAAGAGAACACAATCTAAAAAAAAATACAAGATAACAAACTTCCAAACACAAGAAATACCACATAGTACATGTGTTGTATTTGTAAGTATTTGCTATATTTTGAGGTATTTGTAGTAGTTTGGTGTTTTGTACATAGGTATTTGGATATCTAAGACGGTCAGATTCCAAATTTTCTTTTTGCATCATCTGCAAAATCAAAAGTTACATATTTGAACTTCAGACACCGGATTGAGATGGTTCACAGATTTTACAACATTTCATGTTCTGGTGATCTAGTGACCACTTAGCGGTTACCTGGGCACTAAAGGGTTAAAAAATAAATATTCCCAGGTCAATTGGACAATGATAAAGCAGACGTTCTAAGTTCGATGCCAACAATGATCATATATAAAAGGTTTCTTAATAGAGAAATTTGCAAAGTATTTGGATGAGTGGGCCTCCTTTCTCTCTCCCATCTTGAGTAGGAAGAGAAAAACGAAAAGACTGATGTAAAATCAGATTCCAGGTGAGGCAGACGCTGCATAGCCAGGAATGGTCTTGGTCTCCAGTCAGAGCGGGTTGGAGGAGGTCAGAACACTTGTTTTTATAATCCTTGATTGGAGAAGTTCTTGTTTTTATAATTGTTGATTCATCATTGCAAGCTGGCAGGGCGGGTCAAGCAGTGCCATTCCTGCAGCACGCATCAAAAGGACCATGAAACTCAATCACCCAACTTCACATTCCGTTTTTATATCTCATACTCAATTTTTTTTTAGAATCCAACATAACTTCTATTCTTGGAATTCGTCTAGGTTTTTAACTGACACAATATTAGAATCCAGTATTTTTGCTACTTTGCGAATTTCTCTAATGTATCTTTTTTTGATTTTTTTGTTTTTGGGCACAAATTGAAACAAGTCAATTGCAGAGAGAGAAAAATACACAACCACCACAGCAGGACCACCGAGGGGCAAAAAAGGGGAACCAGAACTATCTAGTGAAGTTGGCAGGGTTGAACACATCCCAAGTAACAGTATCACCCTCTCTATTACAGAGGAGATGATTCTTGCTCCAGAGGCGATCAAACTTTTCATGTTCCTCATTTATTTGTAACAGGAATTGGCATAAATTATTGCACGTACTTCAATTTTGAAATTTTAATTATGATGACTACTTGTAAATGAGCACAATGATGATCCTATTTAAGTTCCAGACGCTAGTTGAAATGCTTTTATTATTGGTTGAAAATATGAATCAAGGTCACTAATTCACTGTCTGGTTTGGGTTTACGCAGTCAGGACTATGAGATATTTGGAACATGTGCACATGTCCACCGATGCCAATTGATCTCATTGAGAGTTTGAGTGCATCAGAGTCAACCTGATTGTCTGGAGAAACAGTATTAGAAATGGAGAAATCTGGGCTGGTTTAGTAATCCCTGATAATAGCTGAGATTAAATTTCTTATTCCTAGTTTACCAAACTCTTTCTATCATTTTCATTAACTCCCATGTAATTAGCAATATTGAGCAATTAATGAGGTATCATGATTCACAAAAGCGAAACACTATGATGTCTACTTGGAAGAATATCTTGAGCTTTTTAGTGATGAACTCATGCCGGTACTTTTAAACATCTGTGTTTTTATCATTCATGTACAATTGCTCCTTCACCTCAATCTGAAACATAATTTCTCATCTGGATGAGGGGATGCTAGTTGCCATGCTTATCAAAAGGCCGGTGATGGACATTTTGATTAAAAGAACTGCAGCATGGATCTCATTTTAATCACCATCAGTGTTCAATGTCCTCAGGGTGATATATCTACACTTGAGTCACCCTTTCTAACAATCAGTTTATCGCGAATCTACAAGCGCGTTTCCTATATGTGCTTGAAAATGAAAGCTCAGCAATCAAATGAAGGTGCTAATTCAAATGGAATGTACCCTCTAATTAGGGTTTGAGGAGCAAGTGAGCACGACGTGCAAAACCGTGTGTGCATGATGAAGTGCACAATCGACAGAGTTCGCGACGATTGCAGTAGTTGTGGTGATGTCGACGGATTCTTGGGATGTCAAGTTCGCCATGGCCATGGCCAAGTGGTCCATGGCGGTCTGTGCAGCTTGCTCAAGGAGCTTGGCGATGTCCTCGGCCTCGTCAACCGCTTGCACCAAGTCAGAACCCAACGCTGTGATTGCAGCCTCCAGCACGCCCGTGGCGATGTCGACGAGCGCGGCCGGAGCGCCCGTGCCGCCTGAGGACGAGTTCGTGGCGCCCACTGTCACGGAGGTGGCGATGGCGGAATGGACTAAGCCCGACGGTGCGGGCGGAGGATTCGTGGACATGACCAAACTCGTGGACATGACCAAACTCTTCACGGACAGAAGCTTCATCTTCGCGTCCACCAGCAGCCGCTTCGCTTGCGCGGCGTAGTACGGGAATTTGAGCTGCGACGTGATGATCGCGCCCTGTACGTGATCACCCAAAGGCTTCGCCGCTGGGGTTTCGTTTCGTTTCTGTTTTCGCTGCGTGTTTTCATCTTGCTTGCTGATCAACTGAGCGACAACGCTGGCCACCAAGATTACTGATCCGCCAACGATAGCCGAGTCGTCGATCTTGTCGCCGCGCAGGAAGAACGACAGGAACGCGCCCCAGATGGGGATGGTGGTGTTCACCATGGTGGCGGTGGAGGCTTGAACGGAGCGGAGGCCATGAATCTCCAGCCAGCTGCAGAGACCTGAGCATACGAGGCCCGTGTAGACGAGAGGGAGCCACGGGAGAGCCTGCAACTGGGAAACGTAGTCCGCGGCGCTAATTGTGTGGGCGTGAAGAACGCGAGAAAGCTCCCACAGTACAGAGAGAGACGCCACGGTGCCGCACTGGATGGCTGTCAACTGGAAGGGTTTGAATTTCTTGCTGTGCGCTTCGGATCGGAAGATGTGGAGCGCGTAGATCGCCGACGCGGCCAAGCCCCATGCGTCTCCCACTTGTGGTAGGGAGATGCCCTTCCACCCCAACCCTTCCTCCTCCAATACCCCCATCCCTGCAAACCAAACCATGCAGCATCATCAGTCTCCAAACCATGGCTACCCAAAAACAAGCACAGGTTTTGCATCACAGAATAAAACGCAGCAAGTGCATTCATATCATGTGTACGTTCTAATACTATTTTAATACGTTCTATTAGCTGCATGAGTGAGATCTAGCAGTTTATTAAAACGTATAATACATTCTAATAACACTGTCAGTGTTTTGTTATCCTCAATACTCATAATAATAATAATCATATTAACAAGTACAGGTTTTGAAACACACTAACATAACATATAGCATAACGTAGCAAAACATGAAAACAACATAATAAACGCAGCAATGACATGAATTCTTGTTTAACCAGTGGTCAGTAAATAGTAACCAGAATTTATTTTGTGTTTCATAGTTTTTGTGTATGACAGCCCACGTAGACTAGCCAAAAGACCCATGAAAAGATCCAAATGACGAACTAGACTAGTAGTGAGTCTTTTATGGGCTTCTCTAGTCTACTCAGACGGTGTTTCTACTAGTAATGTGGATGATCACTCTTTTAAGTTGGAGTATGGTTGCAAGGGGTTAATATTAATGAGTCTGTAGTAAGTACTCTAAACTTTTGTAACCCACAATTTTTGATATGTCATCAAGTTACACCGGCCCCTTAAAAAGAAAGTTAGAGAGGGAAAGATTGATTTAGAACTTAGTCGTACCTGATAGTGCCACGAGAGAGGCGATTCGTGTGATGTTGCGAACAGACTGTCGGCCTGCACAGAGCTCCATGATGGGAACAAAGATCACCTGCCATGCATTTCAGAGAATCACGAAGGATCAGATCATGTTGATTTCGTTGCAATGAAATAATTCGATGCATCGGCAAAAGTTAGTGCTCATCAATCAATCCATCCGTACGTGGGAGTTCCGAATATATAAATGTGTAGTACTTACAGTGAAAGCAAAGAGAAGCGGCGCATCACTGGAAGCTCCGCCATCGCCACAAGTTTCAACAAGCGCCGCGGCAAACAGCAGTCCTCCGAGCTCCGCTCCGGCTTTCAGCAACGCAGGGTTTCTGTGTACGTGACGTAATGCGGGAAGGAAGACCAGGAGCGCGGAGGAGAATCGCACGAGGGTGCTGAGGCTGGCTGGCAATCCGGGCGCTACGTCCGTCGCAAACTTACCCGCGACAGTACTCGATCCATACAGAGCCGCCAGCACGTTGAGCAACATCAAGCCTCGGGTCCTCCTCCCTCCCAGTTTCCTCGCCCGCACATCCGATAAGAAACTCGGTTGCAGCTTCTCCTGCGCAGAACTTGCTGAACCTCTCTCCTTCGATTCCAACTGTTGAATCTGAGAAAACGATCACAAAACTCTCCGTTGTTAACCCCTAAAGGACCAAGGATTAATGGTTCTAAAATGACAAATCGATCATATCATGAAAAATTTAGTTCAGATGGCACTAAATTTTAATCATTGGAATCAGTGAAGAATATTGCATGTGTTGGTAAAAAACAAATAAATTGGAACACCATCCAGATGACAAGAGCTTACTTACTACGCATCGTATGAATCGATATGTTGATCAAGTCCAGGCAGCGTGCTTACCGGAAGATTTGCCCCTGTGGTGGTGCTGTCGATCTGAGGGTTGCATTCTTGTACACGCGCAGCTAGCTCTTTCAAGGTAGCAGTCTGGCTCTGCATGTACAGCTTCCAATCGTCTTCCCAACAATATTCATTCTCGATCAACGAGAGTCCACTGTCCAGTTTGCGGTTCAACACCAGATCCGAGTAAGGAATCACATGCAGCCTTTCAACAACAGAACTCGCAGCTGCATCGGCTGGCACCGATCTAGTACTCTCAGATTGCTGGACCTTCAGTCCTTTCCGGCTCAAGCTGCTCACGTAAGCTAACGAAGCGCGGCCTTCCCTGCTTCCAGAGGCGCGGATTGAGCATGCGAAAAGTCTGTCGATCCTCCGATCATCGCCATTGTTACGAGATCCACAAAACTCGGTTCTATTGCACAGTCGAGCACTTCCTCCACAATCTAGTAACGACAGTCTCCTCGTGAGCATTCTCCACTGCTCAAACACAATTCACCTTGCGAGCCTAACTACAACAGCAGCCGATCGATCGATCAAACAAAGGTAACACGAGAATTCAATCTATCTCAGTAGGATCCTGGTGATGCAGCTGTAGCAATTCAAAGTCCACGCAATACCCTCCATAAACTCAAGTGAGTGCATTCAGGCCCGTTGCGTTTGATCGATCAATCTTCAACGAATACGCACTCAGAAGAGCGAGAATTCGATCGATCACAACTGTTAAGTTTCTGTACCAATTGATTTCCGAACGTGGAATTTCACGTTGTTGGTTTTCAATGCCGATGGCGCTGGTGGTGAGCAATAGAACAGTGACGGACTTCGTTATATAAGGACTTTCTGACTTTCTAACGAGTGTCTTGCATGTGAAGCAAAAGGGTCGCGGGAGGCGGAGCTTGAACGGCGAGTTCCAAGTGGCGGCTGTGAACTGCTCCGAAGAACCAGGCGTCACAGGAAAGGGCAAATTTGTTCCTGGTCCTTAGATTTTCACCTTTTTCTGAGACCACAGCATTCTTGCACTGGGCTAGATTGTTGGTCACTCACCTGGGACGCGTGAATTTGTTCCTGGTTCGTAGATTTCTGAGACCCCAGCATTCTTGCACTGAGCTAGATTGTAGGTCACGCGTTGCCGCCTGCCGTTTTAGTTTTCTCACACGTGAGCCTTGAGTGCTGTCCAACCTGAAAGCAGGGGTGATTAAGTTTTCTGCAATAGTTTTTTTGTTTTTTGTTTTTGTGGCATTTTTACTGGTGGGGGAGGCTCGTTTGACCACGAGGTGGTTTTGAATTGGTAGCTCTGATGCCCACCGTACCATTTACCGCAGTCACATGCGTAATTGGTGGCTGTGTGCATGGGTGTCTGTTTCTGAAACGAAGAAATTGATTTGTTGGTTCGGGTGGTTCTGCGAGCATGAGTCAGTTACTTCTCGATCTAGGGACCCACGCAGGCCAAATGGACGGAGCGGAGATGGTGACGCTGACTTGCTTCCGACTCGTCCTTTGCTGTCAATCACCGCAAATGTACTGCAATTGTAGCAGAAAGAACTCTCGCTGTTTTTCTTTTCTTTTCATTTTCATTTTACTTTTTGCTTCAAAGTTTCATTGCAAAATGGATCTCTGATTACTTGTCTTTTGAGACTACGGTAAGGTAGGAGCACCCAACCTGATTCCCATAAATTCTAGACATGGTAGTCATTCTAGAACGTAAATCTAGGTGTACTAGATATAGCTTATCATTTTGGTCAACAAACAATAAAGGCTCTATGATATGCTTAGATTTGTGTTTTAAAATGAATGTCGTGTTTAGAAATTAACGGAATTGGGTACACTGTCGGAATTGGGTGCTCCTACCTTAGTATGAATCGGAATTTGGAGTCCGGTCGTTCAAAAGGACGTGAAGGGTCGCCACGAAGTTTCGAGTTCCAGCATTTTTTTTTCTGGCTATATTTTGCCAGATTTCTCTACAAAATATGGCATTTCTCTTTTGTTAATGAAAAAGAGTGAGAAACTTTTTGAATTTTTTCGCCAGATTTTCTCTATAATTTATGTGAAGATAGTCAGATTTTGTGAAGAAAACAAATAAAATATGAAGAAATTCTATCAAAATATGGTTGTTAGCTTAAAATTTTGCCAAATATTCCACTAGTAGAAAAGGTGGCATTGCCCAAAAATATGATGCCCAATTCCACTCATGCAGAGTGATTTTGCCTTGGCATCTCCCTCAGGACTACTAATATTCTTTCCCAATTTTTTTACGTTGCCAGTTAGACTTCAAGGAAAAAAACACTGGATTCGACACATATATTCCTTGCACAGTCTCCGTCTCTCATGATCGATGCACTTGTGTACGCTCGTGAGAGAATGATTTTAAGGTACACCTTCTGATGGCACCACCCTACACGTGTCACTCTCTTCATACAGTGGGCTCACATGTGACTAGGACCTTCAACAAACAACCTCTTAACCCCTAAACGTCCCAGCGTCCAGAAACTGGACGACGAACAGATTCAAAGCCTTGCAACTTTCTCATACAACCTCGGATGACTTTCATCCAAGTCACCTTTGTAAGCCTATTAAATTCTTTACCAATTACAATAAATCTCTTGTGATGGGGAGTTGTTGATAATATTGGAGAGGCCTTCAACTACAAGTATGTCAAATTTGTTGGGTAGATTTCATGCTTGCAATGGTCCTCTCATGTACACCTCATGTACATCTGAGCCATGCTAATATCTATTTTTGAGGCTAAAATCTACTTCTATTCAAAGGGTTGGTACGTTTAGGAGTTAATTCACGCTAGTTCTCTATGAAAGAATTCAAATTCTCATTCTTTGACAGATGTCACCCTATTTGCACTATGACAAATGGGGTGTTTTGAGACACTCTGTGCTAATGAAAAAAAGTAGCTAAAATGGTGAATTGGGGTAAAATTTAACTTACTTGGCTTCCTTTTGATATTACTTATGAAAAGCAACAAAAAAAAATTCTCAAAGAAGTGAAAATATGAAAATGAAAAGGGCCCTACAAAATGAAGAAAATCCTTAAACATTTAAGGGTTAACGCCTAAAGGACTTGGGAGTTTATGGAGCTCATTATGAGGATAGTTTTAATTAGGATTTTTCACAATTTTTTTGGTATTAGATATTTTGGGACGAACATGGAAATCTAATTTTTATCCTGGGCAAATTTACAGATAATTTTTTTTTTGAAGCCACAAAGGTCAAAATTCTAATTGCGGGCATGAGTTGGCCAAATGTTCCCTATAGCCTCTTTTTCTCCGATTTTGCACTAATGTAGGTCATCTCATCTGTAATCAAAGTAAAATATTACTTCTCTCAAAATTGAGGTCTAAGATACCGATTTCAATCATCTCAGAGAATTTTTTCTCTCATGCAAGAGCAAAAAAACCAAATCAACAAATTTTGGATGGTGTAATATTACTAATAGTAGATTTTCAATAGTTGAATTTTGGTTCAATACTCATATTCAAAGTTGGTTTGAAGATCATATGACTCGGGAGTGTTCAAAGTGAAAAGGCTCAGATTTGCTTTTAATCACACATTTTGAAATTCTTTCTAAATACATAGTGAAGGTCCTTTAGCAGTCAAAATGTGTCTTAAAAACTCTCATTCTTGTATATGTGTCTTAAAAAGCGTTTAAAAAACTCGTTTCTAAGACACTCTTGTGTATGTGTCTTAACCCTTAAAAGGCCCTTGGTGTCCCTCTCTACAACCCATATTCACCCTTACAATTGTTCAATTGTAGTTTAATATATGAATTGTGATATATTGTTATATGCATATTATCATGATTATTAATTTTACTTTGTACTGAAAAGTGTTTGATCATTGTTATTTTGATGAAATACCACCAAATACAGAATATACTATACGGCCGTAAAGGGCTTTTGGGTTGTTCAAGGGTTAAACAATGACTTTAAAATACTCTTTTTAAGACATTTTTGTACATGTATCTTGAAAAGTGTCATTAGAAGAATTTTGAGGACTAGAATAGGCTGCGAGTTGGTGTTGAATTCACATGCAAAGACAATAATTAAAAATTAATTAATTTAAAAAAAATCAACTTTGACGTCGCCAAAATTTGAGTTTATATATATATATATATATATATATATTATTTATTTATTTATTTATTTATTTTGCATGCAAGTGTTGCACCAACTCGCAGCCCTTTCCATTGTTTCCAGGCCTCAAAATTCTTCTAATGCTTAAAAGTTCTTGTTTTGTGTATGTCTAATAATTTGAGCACGTTGTCAAGTAGCCCACTTTGAGCACTTTGAGAACTTATCAAGTTATCAAGTTCTAGTGACTTACTATTTTTGAAAATTTTCATGAAATTTTAATGATAACTTTTAATCATCATGTTTTGAACATGATCATATCATTCCGATAAGTATTGTAAAAGTTATACTATAAGGATTTTTGTTTTTATTTCAATATCGAAAGTGGGTAGCAAAATAAGATTGTTTTTTTAATTCAAATCTTTTTTACTTGATAAGATAGATCCATATCTATATATAAATTTTTTGAATCATTCTATTCCAATTAACCCCTAAAGGGCCATGGCTTTTTCTTGTTTCTGAGAATCATTTTCTCCTCTTTCTATTCATTTTCTTGTGAATGATTTTTTTACTCTTAATAACTCATATGATATTGAACATTACAAAAAAAATCAAAGAAAATTTTGACCAATTTAACAATTTTTCTCATGTCTCCAAAGACAGTCATAAAAGGTCATAAATTATTGTCATTTGATCTTCTTCACTTGAAACACTATAAACTTGCAATCTGTATGGTCAAATTCGATCAAAGTTTAACCATGCACTCTTTTGTAAGTCTAAAGCAAGATCTTACAGTCAAAGATGCAAAAAATAATTTCTAAGGTTTATCTTAATCCTTGCTTGAAGTGCCCATTCTCCCAAAATAAATAAAAACTCTTTCTCTCTATAACTTCCACATATGAAGTCGAAATCAAAAAAAAAAATGGATCCCCATTTTGGTATCAACATACTGAATTCACATAATGTTTTTCAAAACATTAAAATTGACACTGTGTGAACCTATCCAAACATTGAAATGTCCTATTTAGGACACTTGGTCTTTTAGGGGTTAGTGAGATTAAAGTCATGTAGAGTATTGTTTAGCAAGCAACGAAGGTAAAAATTAATTATCACTAAAATTAGTGAATAAAATTGTTTGTGTTGGTCAAAAAATAAATAAATTTGAACAAAAAATGTTTGATATAGAATTTATTCAAAATCGCTAGAAATAAACATGAGATCCGATTGGAGCTTCTTGGGTCTTTACTCGGTTCTTTAACTCCTAAATATCCCATGTGGATAGTATATACGTTGTCGTATAATTGTGATTTGATGCCAACAAGAAACTCTAAATCGGGATCTCAATAGCTCACAAAAACCGCATTGATCTAAATTCCAACTTCTTTTTTCAACTCAAACCGATTAAAGGTGTGGATCCATTCCAAATACAACCAAAATACGCGGAATTCTATTGATTTCAAAAGCACGTTCAAACGTTTAAGGATTAACTCCTAAACGTCTAGAAGCCTAATATAACCACACTTGGTTGTTTTTTAGTCAAACTCTGATTTTTCACCTAGTTCCTTATCTCAAATGAAAATTGTCTCAACTAAGAGAGTGTGGAGGCTATCTTCTACTTTCTGATCCAATTTACTATTCTTCAAAATTGTTAAGACTGTGTTTTTTTACAATACTTCAAAGCTCAAGACCTAGAAATTCCAATATACATTGTTAAAAAAAGTTTTTCAATCAATATTATTTTGGTGTGAGCTCAAGAAGTATGTCATGTACACCTTCTCATCATCACTATTATTTACATTTGTCCTACGAATTTCATACTATTTTAAGCAATTTTGTAATTATTATGATTTTTACAAGAAAACAACTTTGAAAACTCTGATAAAATTCATTTTTATTTCCATAAATATGAAAAAAATCAGGGTAAATTGGTTTAAGAGTTACTTATACGAGAAAAATACCAAATAAATATAAAATATTATAAAATATAAAATATTGATGAGGTTTGACGATGTAATTGTAGTGTGGACACTTAAGGGTTAACCCCTAAACGTTCAACTATTCAGAAAGTGAACGATGTATAGAATCAAACACAATATTCTCATCCGTCATTGATTTTTTGCAGTGTGAATTTTTTACTATATATTTTATGGGAAGTTAGCTTCAAGCATGTGTGATCTGATCAAAAAGGGGATGATTTGTGAAATTTTTATGCCTCACTTCATGTTGTAGTGATTCACCTAAAATTTCAAAGATTTCAATGTAAAAGTGCTCTTAAAAAAGTCAAGTCATAAAATTAAGCAACCAAAAGATCTCTAAAAATCACTACACTTAGAGTATTACATTTCAACCGATCACCACAAATTTCATGTGCAGATTGTCAATATCTTATTTATGATCAAATTACAAAAGAATTTGAATTTCAAGTTCCAAATTTTATACAAAAATATTGGTGATAGCAATCGCAAATCTAACTGTTTGGATAGAATCTAAAATTGTACAACTTGTCTTCATACATCAAGTTCAAAATATCCCTCTGCGTTACATTTTATAATGCATCTTTGCAAAAACTACCGAATTTGGAGAAGACTGAGGACGTTTAGGGATTAAGGGTTAATAGATGTATTCTCAATGCATTGGTTGCTCTACGGAATGCCTCCATCTAGTTGCCCAAGATCAAAAAGTCATAAAAAAATAAATTTAAAATGGATTCCTCCATGGGGCCCTCTATTTTCAAACTTCGATGTAAGTTGACACGAGAAGAAAGGCTCCTACTTTTTAGTCAGTTAAAACTCATCGAGAAGGTGATTTACCCTTGATGACAAGTTTTAAGTGACTAAATGCTATGAGCCCCTCCTCTCACTGTGCCACCTCACCTTGAAGTTTGAAAATGGAGGGCCTTATGGAAGGACCCGTTTTTTTAATTTTAATTTTTTTTTATAAATGTTACCTCATTTGTAGATTTTGGGCAAAACATCAATTCCCGCATCAATTTGATAAGTAGTAGCTTGTCCCAAGGCAAAAAATTTATTAATGAAAAGTAATTTTTGAGAACCTTTTCACCTTTTCCCTTGTCAAAAGAGAAAATGAGGGAATCTTTTCAACTATTTTTTAATTTTTTAATTTTAATTTTTTTTGTTTTCATTTTTTCATCTAGTCCCCTCTAAGTTATGTCCAAATTCCAATGATATGTAATTAGGGATTTGTTGACGGTCCTTAACCGAGACTCAAGGGCGAGCTCCAGGACCTCAATTTAGGGTTGTTTTGTTAAGCTTGGTATCATTGTTCAAAATTCAATAGATATTTAAATCTAAGACTTATGAAAAGATAAACTTCCCAAAGCTTGTCCTATGAATAGCAAAAACTCAAAAATCTTGTCCCAAAAATCTTCTTATGAAAAATAGAGTTACTAGTCAAATTTATGCTATGATTTTGGGCCACTGCAGAATGGAATCTAGTGGCCTCCCACTCAGTGGATCTTCAAACTCACTGTGAATACCCCTAATAACTCATAGGGTCGGGTACTGCGTAGTGTGGGATTGGGATGCAGATGCAGGGGGTGCAAGTTGCGGGATGCGGGTGCGTAATATTCTTAGAATCTTTTGTCTCGTCAACACTGCCACGTGGCAGTTTAGGGTTTAGGGTGTAGAATTTGAAGTTTAGAGTTTAGAATTTGGGGCTTAGAAAATGTCATGTTAACGTTGATGAATATTCTTGAAATATACTACACCTCGCACGGCACACACACCCTACACCCACCCGGTCCCCACACCTGCACCCAGTGTTTTTTTTCCTGGCAATTTTTACTTTCTTTTAGCTTTCTTTTACTTTTAGTAGAAGCTCAAAATCGCAAAAAAAAAAAAAAGACATGGGCCACACCACGCATTAGTTGATCCCATAATTCATGGGTTCAATTGTGCAAGTGAGTAACCTGCTGTTTCATTTGTTTCCCAAACAAAAAAAAGGAAAAAAAGAAAAGAAAAAAGGAAAGAAAAAGTAACCTGGCTGAATCAGTGGACTGAATCATGGAAGCTCTTTTTTCACAATAATTAATTAATCTTTCTAAGAAGAAAAAAGGGTAGAGAAGCCAAGTGGTCGATTGCAATAAAAGTGTTGAGTACATGTTAACCCCACACTGCCTGAAAGAGCAAAAGTGCAGAGAGAATAACTTATGTACGTGATATTGAATGTAGGGCTTCTGTCTGTTTGGTTTTAAAAGAATGACATCATCCCGAGTCAGTCTTTACTGGTGTGTACTGTAAACCTATGTGCTGATATGCAAGGGCCGCGTTTCATGTCATCATCAAAAAGTTCATTCCGTCCGAGGGATTCCGAGCATGTGCAACATTCTTCACATAACATTCTTAAGCCCTAGACTTTGTACCCTACTAAAGTTTTTGAAGGTTTTCTCCGATGCTTTTGGATGCTCTTAGATGCTCTTTTGTTTTCACATCTTAACCCTTAAGCGTCCACACTATAGTTATCCGGTCAAACCTCATCAATTCTTCATATTTTAAAATATATCATACTTCTCTTGTATAAGTTATTGTTAAACCAATTTACCCCGATATTTTCATAATTATGTAAATAAAGATGATTTTTATAAGATTTTTCAAAGTTTTTTTCTTGTAAAAATCATAGTAGTTACAAAATGCTTAAAATAGTATGATAATTTTAAAAGGAAAAGTGTAAATAATAGTAATGAACAACAAGGTGTAGGTGGCATGCTTCTTATTGTATCAGTAAAAAGCCAACCAAACAATAGGCGGTGCAATATCCTACTGCTAAAGAATGTTATGCAACATGCTACCAATAACCAAGGTCTCTTTCCATTGTCAACTACACAAATTAATTCAAATAGTGTGAGAGTTTGAATATTGAGAGCAAAGCATAATAGAGCAGCGCAATGGAACACCCTTTTGAAAACTGAATTAAAATATCAAGAATCTTCAACTTAGATTCACTTCTTTAAGTAATGAAGGAATGCCACTTGTATTCAATGAATTTTGGGACTATCGTGTCATTGCCATGTAAACTTAGTTTTTGATTGTAACTAGATTGTGGTCCCATTGCAAATAGGTGTTGCGTCCCATTTCTCTATTATGCAATCAGAGCCCTCGTGGCACTAATTAGGATGAATTTTGGGTGAATGTGGTTTAATTAGTGTGGAATTTCTAAATGAAACTCACATGAAATTTGGATGAAAATTGTTTTAAATTTGGGTGAAAATATGTTAAATATTAGATGAAAGTTTAGTGAATGTTGAATGAAGGTGGAAAAAGGTTGGATAAAAAGTGGATGACAACCACACTATTTGAGATAGTATGAAAATAGTGTATATTGATCTTATCTAAAATACATTGAACTTTCATGTTACTTTGCTTCACAAACTCACATAATTTTGGAATCTATACGAATTATTGTTATTAGAGCAAAAAGCAATTATTGGATTAATTTGTGTAATTTGATTTCAAATAAGCTAAACAAATTGACCGAGCCTTTGACATATTACTCCAATGTGGACCCATCATCAACTGCAGGCTCCCATTACTGACAAGTGAAAGGATAATAAACGAGGTTTTGTGAGAGTCTAGTTATGATTATCCCTATTATGTTTACCGTAGTCAGTCGTCAGGATCGGTGAAAAATAATTATAAGAAGAAAAGCCCAAATTTGTAGGAAATTAATTTTCCAAAATAAAATAAAATGCAAAAGAGAATCTTGTAGAATATTCATAAAATTTGACATAATTTTTTGAAAAATATATTTTTTAAAATGAATTATTCGGCATGACAACTAGGTACGGTATTAACCCCTAAAGGACCAAGGATTCACATTTTTAAAATGACAAATTTAATTGATCATATTGTGAAAAATATAATTCAAATGGGACCAAATTTTACATCATCAGAACTACTGAAGATCAACGCATGTGTTGGTCAAAAAACAAATAAATTTGAACAAGGCTGATAAAAAAACCTGTTAACAAAAAATCTGGAGCCTAATTTGGGCTTCTTGGCCATTTAGGGTTTAAAGATGTGGGTCATGCAATTCTAAGTGCAGCATGTCAATTCTCTTTCTCGGCTAATCGAACCTCATGCGCGAGGGTGTTCACCATAGATGTGAAATTGGCTTTCTCAAGCTTCTCTTTGAATAACATATCCATGATGGATTTGGACTCCTCTTGCAGACTTTTAAATCTACTGTTGTCTCTTGCACAAGCAGTCTTGTTTGCAACTCCCTTGGCTGTCCACTCCGAGGATTCCATTGTCATCTCTTCCAAGCTCTTCTGTTTCATCGGCATCATAAGTGGCATGCATAGCCTTAACGTGAATTTTCAACCTGGCTATGAATATTCATATTATTTTGGAATCACTACAAGGAGAAGACGTTGCTTTTCACTCGATAGGTGAGTCAAACGGCGCCACTTCGCACTCACTACCTAGGCGTTCAAGACTTGATGAATGCAATTCGTCATGTAGGACAAGTGTGTACAGTGAACTCTAACACTGTTCTGAGTGAGAAGCGACGTCTTTGCTAGTAGTGAATACGTTAATAGATTTGAGGGTCGATTACTGTCATTTCCCTCAAATCTTAAAACACGTAACTGAGCCCCTCACTTCCTTAGGATTAGGTTGTGACAAATTACATTTTCATAATCGGCAAACAAAGTGGATTAGATTTTCAAGGCATGTTACATTTTCGTAAAGGTTTGCTAAGGAGTATTCAACCCAAATACGGGACTTCCTACATCACAGAATCTGCCAGGAAGGAGGATTATGCAGATCTTTACGGAATCTGCCGAGAAGGAAGATTTTGCAAACCTTTACGCCAGTAGGAGCGTATTCTGCCCTGGAATTTGCCTGTGATTGCGCCCTTCCGAGCTGGGCCACAAGCACACTACAGGGCAGAATACACCCCACTGGCCCACTCTCTAGTACATAATCAACAAACAAGGCAGAATCGACCCTAAAATCTATTAACGTACTGATGAATGGTCTCGAAAAACATATAACGCAGGACACGACTACACTGCGTTATCTGTCCATCTAGACCATTCCATGGTACATTCAAAACTCTTTCAATTGGGATCAAAGCAGTGTGATTATCTTACAGATAAAGAAGTCTTTACTTCTTCATTCTTGGCTGTGAGGTTCTCAATCTCCTCATTGAGATGGATTGCCTTCTGATTGTCATCACAAACTTTCTTGTACACGATATTTAAATGGAACAAAACTCTCTGCAACCTTCTTACCTCTAGGGCAAACATATCCCTCTGCACCGTCGCCTCCTGCATGCCCATAACACATTTCATTCATGGTTATCAAAAATGACATAGGAAATTTTTTGTCACTTTCACATGGAGATAAAAACAAGTTTCCCATATGGGAAACACAGACAAATTTCTCACTATTGTAACTTTCGAGATCAAAAATACACTACAATCATCCCAAGAAAGTTACAATTGTGGGAATTTTGTCCCATTTCCCATATGAAATCCCATGTTGGAATGTCTTTATCTCTTCCTGTGTTTGTTATTTAATGACGAGACGATTGATCATGTAGGATATGTCATCCTAAAAACATGTTGAAAATATTCCTAATATTCCTTGGGTATTCTAGAATATTTTAGAATATCTCCAAGATTCTCAATCAGTGATGTTTATGACACACTTGACATTCATTTATTCGTCCGTCATTTATGAAAACCCTGATTTCATTTGACAATATCACGGCTTTCTTATCTACGTGAGTACAATCTAGCACTTTTGAGAAATACAAGAACACCAACTTGCAATACTCAATAAATAATTACTAATACTAATTCGTGTCTGAATAGGTATTAAAACACTTCTATTTAAATAATGCAAGCTCTAATATGCAACATTAGGATAGCTGTCCGTATTATTGCTCACAACTATTACATTGTCTCTTCATATATATATATATATGAATAAGGTTTTTCAAAACAGATTTCTCCAGAATTGTAAAAATCAAGTTAACTTCTACAAAGTGCTATTTCTACAAGTGTATATAATTTGAAATCGTCTCCTTTTGCACATGGGTAAAAAAAGGGTGTTTAATTTTACTATTCCTGTTATTGTTCAGAACCCCATTTTGACTGATTGATTTTGGTGAACAATCATAGAAACATGGACTTTCATTGTCAATTTCAATTACTGCTGATGGTTGATTTTGGTGCGTAGTTATAGAAACATAAGTGCACAGTCACTAGTTCATGAGCAGTTGTGGAACAACCACCAGTGTTTTTTTTCTGGCTTCTTGGAGTTAGATTCCAATGTCACGGCACAGTCGCAATGATTTAAATTCAAAGGGACCACCCTCCATTGCATGCATGGAGTGCTTCTACAGTGCAAAAAAGAACCCCTGACAACCACCCTATATGCAAACTCCACAACCTAAATGACCCAAATTTTAGCGTTCTAACCAATTCCAAAGATTTGGTGAAGGTTAGTACTATGTTACAAGGCTTTAAACTTGGACATTGGGGTAGAAGATACAAAAACTTGATCCTATTATAGGAAGAACAGTTTATCTATTCATACATTTGGTTGGCCTTCAATTAGCAAGTGGTGTAAGCATGACTTTGCTAAATGAATGTTTATAACCACTAATCTTTGATCAGAAATGGGGTTATATATCTACTATGGGTTCAATAGTTATCTACTACCGTCCACTTTGATGATTGCATAAGAAATTCCTACATACTGATAAAGATTTGATCACAACACATTTGGCTCTTATACCCAAAGTGATCTTTCTACAGCTGTATGCTAATCTCCCTAAACACACTCCTTCATGCTACTTAAAATGCTTAAAAGTGACGCAAATAGTATCCTCTACCTCATTCAGCAGAGCCTTACTTGAGTCCTCAAGACTTGGGTGTCCATGCGGAGCTTTCTCACTTCTGCATCGTTTGCTGCACACGTAGTCTTAAGTTCCATAAGCCGAAATTTGCACCCTGCACACCCGTTTCAATGAAAATATATTCTTTAATCAGTGACCTCTCAAAATGACATTCTGGAATATTTTGCACCCTTGTCATATTATCAGTAACTACAACACACTTGTCACACATTCATATTATCTCATAGTTAATACGACTACACATTCATATTATCTCATAGTTAATACGACTGTCATCTAAGTGCAACAAGATCAAGGAGGTCAAAGTGTACATATTTTTGCATGTAGATTCTAAACTTGTATATATGTCTGCTACAAAGTTGATTGTACAAACCGTTCCTTTTGGACTTCAATTTTGTTAGAGTACCAGTCCGAGGTGCTTCCAAACCTGAAGTCTCCAGATATTCAATTTGGCTTTCTAATTGGCTGCAACCATTCCATAAAGGTATTAATCTGTAAGTGCCCATATTCATATTAATATAGGACTTTTCTATATTTGTATGGATCATTTGCAAGCTTTAACCCCTAAGCGTCCCTAGCTTTTTTGGGCTTAAAGTCATCATTGCTTTTGATGTGTTATAGGTCTAAATGTAAGTGAGGTATAGAAATCTCAACTATACAATCTTGTAATATACATTTTTGGGGTCATTTGGCCATATAGATTGCAAGATCATAGTGTTTTAGTGTTAAAAAAGTATGCTGAAATTTTCCTAGCAACACAGTTGAAGGTGAAACTTGTTTTCAAAATTACTCAAATGAAAAAACTTTCAACTATAAAGTAGTTCAAAATCATCATATAAACACATTGGTACCAAAAAAACTCATGAAAGAATTTAATGTGTCCTAAAATGGCCTTGCAATGTCAAAAAGTAGCCCAAAAAGTGACCGATTTGACCCAAAAAGCAAAAAGTGTCCAAACTAGACCAGTGCACTAAAATGACTCCCAAATATTCAAAACAACACGGATTGACATGAAAACTTTATCACGATAACTAGACTTCAAGGGGAATCCAACCCAATAATTTTTCTATTGAAAACGGAATGGGATGAAGGAGGTACAAGCCCCCGAAGTTGCATCCATCAAAATGCACAAAAACTGTCCAAAAAAAAGATACCTACTTTCAAATGATCACCAAAAATTCAATACATCTTGGATTGATCTGAATTTTTTACCACACATTCCATACATCATGCGGTTTGTTTTTCCAAATTTTCATGAAAAGTGACGCCTTCTCCTTGTAGTGTTGATCTAAGCCAAGTTACTATTGAAGAAAGAATTAAAATATCCTCCTAAAATTTGCTTTCTTTTATGCAGAGTTTTTATTCAAAGGTGGCACTGATTTCTCTATTGAAACAAAATGAATGTGGAAAAACAAAAAAAAACAACAGACCTGTTCTCCGTCTGCAGGGCATTGTAGTGCTGCTTGTGAGCCTGGAAGTGAAACTTTTGATCTTGAAACGCCTCCTGCAATGCCTGAACTTCCTCCAGGAGTGATTCTTTGTCACGGTGGACGCCGTAGTACGACACAAGTTTCCTCTTCTGTGCCAAGATGGATCGGCATGAATCAACAGGGTCCAGCTTCACTTGGTCGTCGTCCGAGTCGTCCGAGTCACTTGACGAGGAGTTCTTCGTCTCCATCACTAGTGAGGAAATTGCAAAACTTCAAGCTCCATCACTACAAGGAGAAGGCGTCGCATTTCACTCAGTAGATGAGTCAAACGGCGCCACTTCGCACTCATTGCACGGGCGCTCAAGACTTGGTGAGTGCGATTTGTCACGTAGGACGTAGGACAAGTGTGTATAGTGAACTCTGACACTGTTCTGAGTGAGAAGTGACGCCTTTGCTAGTAGTGCATAACCACTGAAGCCATAATTAACCCCTAAAGTACCAAGGATTCAGGGTTTCAAAATGACAAATTCAATCAATTATGCTGTGAATATAATATAATTAAGGTGGGATCAAATTTTATATCACCGGAATCAGTGAAGAATATTATATGAGTCGGTAGAAACACAAATAAATTTGAATTAAAGGAAGTTTGCATACGACTTGCTCTACAATGCTAACAAAAACATGAGACCCAATTCCGGCTTCTTGGTCCTTGAAAGGGTTAAGTACAATGGGTTTATCATACCATTCCATGTGTGTTTCCAAGAATGCTTTGGCTTGCGCCTGAAGCCCCAAAACCCAAGTAAAGTCCAACATTTCCACCGACTTCAATCTTCATCTCGGTTGAGAATATTCATCTCCAATTTGAACATCCGGATGAGGAGGAACATCCCATGTGGTTTAGTACTAAGCATGAAACGGTGTGTAACAGGCCATGTCTCTTTGTCACTGTGGTGTCCATTGGAGAGATGAAAAGATTTTGAACATTTTTCAGTGCATCTAAGGTTGAATGCTCTAAAATCATCAGCTACTCCAATTGTGCACGTAAATTTTTCCTGGAGCCACCAGGATTGACTCAAAACCATCAATTTCACTATTCAAGCAAACCAATGGCATTGTAAAGTAGTTGATGGTTTTGGATATTATCATGAGTGGAAATTAGTACCACATAGTGTAAAAAATGGGGGAACCTGTATGTTGATATTGAGTTCTGTTGTACTTTCCACTTTTAAAGCTTGTATCAATTTGAATATTGAGAACATAATTGTGGAAAAATATGCATTGCTTGTTAAACCTTGTGTAAAATGAAAGAAAAATATTTCACCAAAGATAGCATTGCTAGAAATACATTTGATTGTTTAAGTTGGTAGTTTAAAGGCAATCAACGTTAGTACATTGAGGACAAAAGACTCACGTTGTGTCAAATTTGGTGCAAATTGAGAGATCTAAGAGCATGCCCACCAGTGAGGTTGGTATCCCTATTTTCGAACCTAATATACCAACCCAAACCTAAATTTTATCAAACAAGAGGAGTTTGACTGATATTCCCAAGCAATATATCAACCTCGAACACTCTAACTGGCAAAAAGTCTTCCAAAGTCAAATTGAGACCTCGCTTTTTAGCAAGAAATTTGAGGATATCAGTCACTGGTGGAACACCCGTATTGACTGCCAAAAGGAAAGACACACAACCCAAGAGCAGAAGAAAAGAAAACATGCAAGTGAGAGAGACAGAGAGAGAATGGAAAGGACTCAGAGCAATATGCTCTATTGCATGGTCTGGTATAAAAGTACAAGTATCATATATACACAATGACATTCACACCCACATTTTTGGAACATCCAAAAGGTGGTATGAAGAAAAAAATTCTAACTTTCCGTGTGATTAGTGCTGCCATGATCCCAATTCAAGTGGTTCAACAGCAACAATCGTGTGCGTGGTCGGTAAGGCTCAACCCAATTACCTCTCAAATCCTAAAACCCTAACCCTAACCCTAAACCTGAATCTCAGAGTACAATATGGACAGAAGAATGGAGAAGAAAGATGGCCGGCTACGAGATGGAGTTCCGCCATCTCTGCACGTTCGTCAATGGACGAAACTTCAAGGGCGACGACGACGCCTCTTGCTTTTGTTTGCTTGCTTGCGTTTGATCGCCTTTGCTTGATGCTTTCCTCCATGGCGTCGTCCACGAGGAACCGGAGTTTCGTCTCGAGCTTTGCAGTTTCTCCATCTGATGAAATACCGACAACGGAGTTAGCTTACACATTCTCATCCTCCGGTATCAATCTTAACGTTTTTTCAATCTTTCTCAAAACAGAATTGGAAAAAGAAACACACACTCAGCGCAGTATAATGCAATTGAGAAGATGTAAGAACGAGAATGTTCGTTCTGTTGATGTTTGCATAAATCGGGAGGAATTAGCGGGTTTGGTACCATTTCCATCATGGTGGCGTGATTGCGTTCGAGCTCCGTGTACTTCATGCGCATGGTGGTGAGCTCCGTTTGCAAGGCGCGAATCTCCATTTGATTCGTGGTCTGCAGCATCGCTTGCGAATCCAGAGTTGAATGGAGCGGTGGTCGTCCTGTGGAATGCATGTTCAAGCCTCCTTGGACGTCGGCAACCTCGTCGATGGACTGGCTGATTCCCGTGATGGCTTCTCGCAGCTTCAGCTGCTCGCCGAACAAAACCTGCACCACGATGCGGAGCGGGAGCCGCTCGTTCTGCGCCGCGTGCATGCACGCGGCCACGGAGAATCGCTGGCTGTCCAAAATCCGGCACAGCTTCTTCTTCTCCAATTCCGTCAACCCTGAATGAATCTGAACAAACACCGCCACACGCACACAATCAGCACGCCGTCCAGTACTCGTCAATGAACACATTACGTAGGTAACCAAAAGTGTGCAAGAGATTATGTGAGAGATTAGAATTTTAGGGTTTGCATTGGAGGAGTACTGACCTTGAGATAAGTGTCGATGGCTCTGTAAAGCCCATCATCGGAGACTCGTGAAGCAACGGGTACAGCTTCAGCTAGCGACTGGAACTTGGCCAGCGGCAATTTGCTGTCGCGCGCGACCTCGGCGAGATACGAGTCCAGCAGCTTCGCCACCGTCTTACACCGCACGCTCGGCTGCGCCTGCGCCTGCTTGCTGGCCGCGCCTACCACAAACAGCGCTCCGAACATCTTCTTGTTGAAGAACTTGTTATTCTTCAGCCCCGCTCCCAACCCTTGCTCCTGGAAACGTCCACACGCACCATGTCAACACTCCCATTTTGCAAGCCTTGTTTTAGAGCCAAGTTCCATGGGTGAATTATTACCCTAAAAGACAAGTTTTTAGGGACTTTGGAGGACCCAAGTTCTACGTTTCAAGTGCGCTTTTGAGAAAAAAGTGGTAGAGAAGTTGTCATGAAACATGGAGGGTTCTCAAGCCCAGGATTTCATGGCAACTACTCCCTAACCAATAAAATTTGTTCATGTGCAAGTCCACGAAACATGCACAACTTCATGGTTGGGTATGAGACAAACCTAAGTTCAACTTTTTCCCTCCTCTTGCCTACTTCCATGAGCAACTTCTCAAACCCATGGAACTTAGCTCTTACAATGCATTTTGATGTAATATCAACTGGTATATTTCAGTTTGTCTATGTTACAGGCTATGTTCCAAACTTACAAGCTTTTATTTTTATTTCGAGTCAAGATTGGAGATGATAGATGAGTGAGTTGCGTTACCTGTGACAGGAAGTGATCCAGGAGGCGGCTGACGAGGTCAACATCATAGAGATACTCGCTGGTGTGACAAAAGGAAGGAATGAGCAAATCGCTTAAACTAGCTTGATCAAGCTGCTGTCCAACTTTCTTCTCAAGCTCAACACGGCACTCCACAGAGCAGTTAAACATATTCGCCGCGCGCAGCAACCTGAGCAGAAACCGACAGCCCACAGCGTCACGCTGCAGGGGCACCATGGTGACAAGTCTCTCAATCATGAACCGGTTCTTGTTCTGCTCCACAATCACATCATGCAGCTTGTGGTCTCCGAATTCATGCACAGGAGACGCGTCGCCCGTGGGGGAATCCAGTCTAGAGGGCGTACTCGGAGAGGAGGTTTTCGGTGAATTCTCCACAGATTGTTTAAAAACGCCAGGCAACCACTTGTGTCCGTAATGCTCCAGCGCGCCACCTATTAAACTGGGATCCATGAGGTTGCGTGCCATGGCGTTCATGACTTTCTCGAAGCAGTGGAGAGTAAGAGAGGAGACTTCTTCATACCACCAGGCTGCGCGGTGATTCTTCGGCACGCAGGATTTCCGGGCGATGGACTGGGAACAGCGTTGGATGATTTGGAGATCTTCCGCCCATGGTAAGAGATGCTCGCAGGAGGTCAGTACGAGCATGGACTCGTGCCACGAGTTGAGTACTACGGAGTTCAGGAAGGCTTCTGCTTTGGAGCTCACGTTGCCTTCTTCTAGATTTTCTGTCATTTCTAGATACTCGGAGACGCAGCGCAGACCCGCGACGTTGGCCGGGGTGAGTTCTACGTCGATGCCGTAACAGAACTTGGCAGCTAATGCGAACGCGTCCGCCCCGCCTGGGACTGAGCCTAGGTTGATGCACGCCGTCTCGGAGTCCGGGAACTTGGCTGCTAGTCGGTGCAGAAGCGCGCTACGTGTTAGAATGGGCAGCTGCACACACGATTGATCTCGTCGATGTCAGTGCCCAACACCGAACTCACCAAGCATTGCATCTCCGGAACAACTGCCACCTCCGAAACCTGCATCTCCGGAACCTCCTACCACAACCCCCTCGCCTTCCAAAGCTAATTAACCCCTCACAGAAGATCATGTGGCCATACACGAACTCACAACAACTCACAAATGACACATGAATCCCTCTCATCTCCAGCAGCTAAAGTCTCCGTCGCCTAAGTCTCTCATGTTTCGAAGCTAAAAACTAGATCCTCTTTCGAAGCTAAAACCCCTCCTTTTGGGAACCGAAACTCCCATCTATAGAAGCTTGCTCAAGCTCCCCTTTTCTGGAATGTTTCGGGTGTTTCTTAAGCCAGGGAATTCTACGAACTAAACCAGTGCAAATGCAGGGAAATTTGGCGTGAGAGTTCAGATCCAGCATTCGTCACAGGTAACATGCAGATACAACAAACGCGATTCAACTACAAAAACCTTAAAAATATTGTGGTGGTAGAACATACCTTGTGGAGATGGAAGCTAATGTCGTTGACTTCCACAAGTAAGTCACTCGGTTTGTCGGTAGTAACAGTCCTGAAATCATAAGAAAAAAAATCAATCAACCACACATGAAACTAAAACTCACAATGTACTCTGCATGTAGTGAGGGTTTACTGTTGGTACTCCGTACCATGTTTTGCTGTTGATAGGCTCAAAGCAAGCCACTTCGACCTCGAATTCACGGGCGTCACACACGAGATGGTTAATGATCCGGTTGACGTGCGCCTCCGCCTCACAGCTCGTGATGGAGCTCGTCTCGGTTGAGTCTCGTGGCGAAAGAACAGTCGTGGGACTGACTGTCACCGGTAACAACTGCGTCTCCGACCTGTTCTTCCATCGCCGCTTGGAGAAACTAGGCAGCCTGGAATGACTATCCCCACCCTGACGACTCACCCACGGCGACATCTTCAATGGTACGTCGACTCCGTGTTTTTCCTCTGCAACTATAATTCTCAATTGTTCACAACCTTTTGCTACTGCAGGAGCTCCAGTGTCCCTGCAAGTGCACAACCGAGCCACCAGTCACCGTGTGTTTTGGCATACCCCTGAACCTCAATCCTCCTGTAATGTCAACTATCTTTGATGTGAATCAGCAAGCTATGGTGAGATCCTGGGAGTTTATTATCCAAGGGAAAAAGGGCCAAGTCACGGCTTCTTCTAGTCCAGTGGTTCACAGGCAAGACAAGCTGGTCAAGTGCTGAGATGGGCAATGATGGCTCAAGTATTTCTGGGCCGTCTGGCTTTTGCTAAACTGGGCGCTTCCTTATCATGAGCTGGAAAATTTTCAAACGTCAATGGTGGCATTAATTCTCTCTCATTTCCATGACGGTGAAAATGTCGGAATGGAGGTGAATGTCGCCTTGATTCTTAACCTCGGCAAAATACATGATTAATTAATACAGTGGGGTTTCATTTTCAATATAAAAAATTTAAAAAAATTACATGATTAAGGATTTGTAGGGGTTGGGGATGATTCCATGGGAAAAACAAAAGCTTCACTAGTGTTCCAGATACACTCCGAAAGCAAATGGATTTTGTGTTGTGAAGAATCTGGAGCAACTTGTATGGATAAGTGGGGTCTAAATACTACTTCTTGTCATTTGAGATAGGATGCTGGATATATTTGGTTTTCTGAATTTTGGGAATTTTAGCTACTTTATTTTAGCCCCACCAGGGGAGAGACTACGGAAACGCTTCGTTTTTAGGAGTTACGAGTTACATGCCTGGACAGTAAAAAGAAACCGTAAAAGTAAATCCGGGATAAATATTAAAGCAAAGATTCTGCGACTAGCCGCTTGTTTTATTTTTTTTGAGACACACAAGATGCTTTTTGCAACCTACGGCAAGGGTTTTTCCTTCAAGTAGATTGACGATTTCACAGTTGGGAATCAAACCGCCAACCATGTCCTTCGGTTTGGGTACCTCTCTACCATCACCCGGTAGTTTAGGGTCATCTCGAACCAAATTTAAGCTACTTTTGAGAAGGTTCTTGAATACTTTTTGAAAAAATGGGTTTTCGGAAAAATCATCTAAAAGGGCCAAAAAAATTTGAGCATCAATCTTCTTGGGTTTTAGCATCTTTTCTCTAACTCCTCTTCTCACCTCATGTGCAACTTGACGATTCATTTGCGTCTCTTGGGGTGTCAAAGCTTCAACCTTGGTTTCTAATAGTTGTGAAATTACAAGTGTCAAAGTATTAATATGAAAACCAAAACCAAATTTTAGTCGTGATGCTCACTATTGTGTTCCTTTGCGTTCTATTCATACAACTTGTTAGACAAAAATCCTATGTTCTTTGTATAAGGCTGGTATGAATTAAGAGTTCATTTTGTTCAAGACCTCATACTAAAATGTAGAACGAGTACAAGAACTATATTTCTCCCTCTTCGAGGGTAGACTCAACTATATTAAAGTAATTGTGACCAAATCGTGAAGAATACATCCTATTATTGTAAAGAGAAGTGTTTCAATGTTGTTGATATATTGATAGTTCTTGAACAAATTGGTATAATCCAATTCCTTTTATTTAATCCATGTGAGATCTTGGATGGAAGAGGAATGTAAATGTAGAGGTTTTGAGTAAATACAAGGATTGGCTTGAAAAAAATTTGGACAATAAATCTTCATTTTTGCAAGATACCTTTTTCACCCTACCTCAACATGAAGAGCCTTGTACAAAAATCATCAAGCACAAAGTGACCAAATTGTCATACCACTGAAGTGTAAACAAAAGCCATGTTTTCAACATATTTGGATGAAGTTTCATACAATACCATCAGTAAGCTTTTAAGAATGTTCATCATCCACTTCTTTTAGAGATTCAAATTGCAAGGAAATTATATTAATAAAAAATAACCATAGCAAATACAAAAACAAAAGACTTAATCATTTGAACCGATTTTTATTTATTTTTTGGGTGGAGGGGATGAATCAATTTGAACATGACTAAATTGAAAATCTATCTTCAACAATAGAGTAACCGAAAAGAGTGTCTCAAAGTGATAAGAAACCTTAAACTCACCATAGACTCATTTTCAATTTAAAAAGACTACAATACTAGTCTATGGTAAGTTGGAGAATAATTTGAAGCAAAGACGTGCACCGCCCATGGGTGTGGAACTTGTGACCTCTTTAATGCTAAAATAGAGTTCCCACAAGTTCCTCCAAGCCTAAAGGACTATTCATAAAGGAACCAAGGAATTATTCATATGCAATCCGTGTCAGAAATGGATAATATTGGCTCGCAGACTCCACATAGACTCAGCAACAAGAGCTTCTTGTTTTCGGTTTAACTCTAGTAGAGTTACCCGAAAAGAGTGTCTCAAAGTAGAAACTCACCTCATACTCACCTTCACCTGGTTTTCAATTCAAAAAGACGGCAAAATTAATCTATGGTCAGTTGAAGAATAATCTAAAGCAAGACCCTACACCACCCATGGGAGTGGAACTCGTGACCTCCCCAATGCTAGAGGGGAGTTCCCACAAGTTCCCCCAAGCATGTGGCTCTATTTATGGAGGAACCAAGGGACTGTTCATGTGTAAAATATATCAAAAATGTCTTATATTGACTCCACATAGATTGTTAACTCCACATAGACTCTGTACAAAACCCTTCTTGTTTTTGGTTAACTCAAGTGTACACCACCATCGAAACATGAGGGCGGAATGGGAAACATGGTGGTAAGAGGTTGGTGTACCGTAGGTACAAGAGACTCTTGAAGCCCAATTCAATGACCGAAACTGGAGAGACTTTAGCATTCCTTTGTACACTAATCCCAAGACACAATCCTCACTTTTGTGTACTGTGCAGCTCAAGAGAGAGAGGTTGGTGAAGATACCGCCTACAAACACTCTCCAAACGAAGACAAAAAACCAAATTCAGTATTTATGCTACAGTGCACTCATGTGAGAGCTTTTGCTATTTGAGCTCAATCATCAAATCCATTGAACAAAAACACAAGACCGCATTAAAGGGTCCACCTACACATTCTTTAATAGTAAATTTATGTGAATGGAGCTCTTGCGGATCACGCGAGAATCACATTCCCAGCAGCCATTGGGTCTCATTTCCTCACCCTCCGGGGCTCCGACGGAGCTTATCTTGATCTCTCCGTCAGAGGCTCCCGGATGCATTTTGTTTTTAGGGTTAATCTTGTTCTTTTGGGCCACATTTTCAGGCTGTTTAATGTTGTGCCACAAGCGCTCGTTTCCTCAATTGGGGCCTCCATTAAACGACTCGCTTGAAGTGCCACCCAATTGTGGCCCCTGTAGCAATTCTGAAGAGCCTGGGACTGCCTGGCTTCAGGGAGTTGTGTTTGGGTGAATTCTTAATGGAGACTTTTGATGAGTGGAAATTCCATTTTTTGGATTTTTGTGGAACAGGCGAATTCAAAAGGGGCGAGTACACCGACCTCTGCAATGTAGCAAATTCATGACGAACGGGCACTCACAAAATTAGATTTACAGTTCCTCTGCAATCCAAGTAACTTTCAGTTTGGGTCAAAAATTAACTTCCACTGTTCCAGTCTCTCCAGTTACTCCTCATCAATATCATACGTTCAGCGCTCTTTCAACTGTTTGCAAGAGCCCAAAAAGAAACATTCACTAGTAGAAAAGGTGGCGCTCCCCAAGGAGATGCCCAAGCAAAATCACTGTGCATGCGTGGAATTGGGCACTACTTGCCTGGGCATCTCCTTTGGCAGTGCCATCTTTTCTATTACACTAAATAGGTAGATTAGTGTTAGATACACTAATTTACATAAACATGTTGTAAGTTTTTACTGTTGACCAATTTTTTTACCCTCTATATTGGTCAAGATGGGGATCTTTCAGTAGTATTGGAATCAATGTCTTTGGTAAAAAAATTTGTCGAGAGTAAAAATCTATAATATTTTCAAATCTTATAATTATCTAACACTAATCTACCTATTTAGTGTAGTGATTCCACACTCAACCCTCTCTAATTGCACACTGTAATCAAGTTGTATACACGACTCATTGGACAACTTCCACATGGTAAGTTGTGAACTAATGTTTGATTACATTTAGCAGCCCATTTTGTCCCCCAAGTTCATGCAATCAGAGAAAGTAAGATACCACCCTTTGGAACAAAAAAAACCAATGTTGTATTGGTATTACACAGTTCGAAGTGAAATGAATAAGTTAGAGTCGTTTTTGAGATGTAGTGAACCTCAAACGGGTAGTTAGAATGAACCATTATCCAAGGTTTCAATGTGAAGAGTTATCAGATTAGAGCATCTCTTGTGGATTGGCTAAATAAGATCCCTACATAAGCAGATTGGAGGGGGGGGCGCAACCATCCAGCATGTAGAGAGTTTGGCAAGCATGAGGCAGAGTCCATGTGTCTTTGCATTGTGCTCTTGTAGGCTACTCCCCTCCCACTCCATTTTAGCCGCGTGGTGCCCCTCCCACATACAGTATGCCGGAAATCTTAAAAGGTCACTCCAAATCGTGAAGGCTTTGGTCATTTTAGAAAGGCCCTTGCTTTACCGTTTCCCTCATGAAGTGACTATAATTGGACATTGAAAATGGCCTCTTTTTCAACTCTACGCCTAGACAGTGCAAACAGGAGACATTGTTGCCGTCACCGAAGATGTTTTTAGTCCAACACTAATAAAAATAAAAATAAACACTCCATTTTTGCACCAATGCTCCAAGAACTCAGCTTCAATGACACTCTGACACTTCTCACCACACTTCAAGTTACTTTGTGCTAGACTACTTTTTGCTAATATTTAGTGCATGCTCCTCTGATGTGTGACCCTTGTATAGTTGGACCTTGTATTGTGTGTCACTATGCAATGATTTCTTGTTCCTAGTGTAAGCAAATGATTGGGTGTAAATTTTGACCTTTGGAATTAGTACCACACACACTATTAGCAAAAAGTAGTGTAGTGAGTAAGAAAGAGTGAGCATCTTGGTAACTAAAACAATAAGGTAACTATACCTTAAAGGGAGCCTTTACCTTAAAGCGTGCGTTCCTACTGCAATGTGACATTTCACACTGTAATAGATACACACGCTTGAAGGTAAATGCTCCCTTTTAGGTATGGTTACCTTAATAGCAAGTGCATTGATTCAGTTGGATTGCACTGATTTGGTGAAAGATTGATAGAGCCGAGAGATAAGGTTGGATGTCCTAAAACCACCACCTCCCCCAATTATGACATGTAGAGTTTTCTTGGGGCTACCACAATTGAGACTCAAAACCACCAATTTCACTATTTAAGTAAACCAATGGCATACCAAGCATTGCAAAGAAGTAGTTAGTGGTTTTGGGTATCATTGTGAGTGAAAATTAGTACCACATGGTGTGGTCATGGTGAAACCTAGAGGTTTCATTTGGGTCACGAAGTTCTTTTCACTTCGAAAATTTGTATCAATTTGAATATTGGGAATTAAATTGCCAAAATTTGTGCATTCCCTGAGAAATCTTCTTCCAAATGACCGAAAAATATTTCTCATAAATAACCTTGTTAAAATGAGGCCATGTTTCTTAACCCCTCAAGGATCAAGGCTGATTTTCCAAGTTCGGTCAGCTCGTTGTGGAATGAGTATTGATCCTCAATTCTTGAGATTTTTTGTGGTGATTCTACTCTTTGTAACGAAGATGGGATGGTAATTTGCGTACGTAGGTGATGTATAAATCAAAAGATACAATCATGCAAAGGTGAAAAACCTAATTGCGGTCAGCTCCTGAAAATTTTCATACAATGAGCTATGCATCTAAATTTTTGCACACATTGAGCTAACACCCTCATGCACACAATTGCCAAATTCATTTTACCAAATTTGAGACTAAAATTTGCATTTTCGGCATTTTCAGAAAGTTTCAAATATGGGCAGCAAGCCAATAAAAAAGGTGCAACTAACTTTGAAGCTTATAATCTTACTATTGAAGAACCCTGAACGGTTGAAAATTTGTAGGTTGTAATAAATTCAAGTTGCTTGAAATATCCTACGGTTGGATTGGTCAAAAAGGTCATAGATCAAAAACTATTTGTCTTTTTATGAGAAGGGGTACTTTGGAGTGTTTGGAGAGGAACATAGTTCTGGTCCTTTAGGGGTGAAGTTGGTGGTTTTAGGACATCCAACCTTAGATAGATTCCACCGCTCAGCAGCTTCCGAAAGCAAACTAAAGGCCCTGCCCACATTGCCACTGATCGTCCTCTTGCGACACTGCCAACATGGCCACAGCCACAACAGCAGCAACAGAGTCGGAGGGCCGGCCGGGGGGGAGGGAGCTTTGGCTGGAGAATCTAAGCATCTATTTTGGGTACCTTAGTTCACTCGATGAAGCATCTCAGTAGTATTTGGAGGCCTCTGTCAGTTCCGTTAACCCCTCCCGTTACTACAACTGTACATCCACCGAATGGACTCATCATAAATGAGCGTTTTGCACAAAAGCAACTCACCCACCAAATTGCTAATCTCTGAGCCTCCACCTTAATTTAGCCTCCTAATCCACTCTCTCATAATCAGGACTGTGGTATTGCACATGGCTTGACTAGACTCCCAAATTATGCCATGATATTCAAGCCCCCTTCAGACTTTGCTAGAAGCTGCATTGCAACCCGCCTCGGTGAATTAATTAAATTTCCATGTGGCTTGACTGGATTCCATTAACTAGGGCATCCTTTTTGTGACTTTTTTCCTTCCTGTTCTTTCATTTTTGTTGAAGACATCAGTTGCCAGTTTGTTGTAGCATGTCTGAGTGATTTTGATTTGTGTGACAATCAAGGAGTTGACCTTCACCGTCATCACAACTCAACTACCTTATTACTAGCATCTCCTGAAGTTCGTTGCTGCACTGAAAAACTCCCACTATTGTTCTTTTCAAAATAAAGAGCTCTCGCCATTGTGGCTTCAGGTGAGATTCCATGAGGATCATATTAAGGCCGCTTTACACGACGGGCCGAGGCCAATTTGGAGCTTTGAATCCTTGTATGTGATCGGTCTATTCCACGAAATCAACCTCAAAGCCCTTTGCATGATCGAGTCAAGGCCATTTCCTGAAATTCAATTTTATGCATTAAAGACAAAATCTGACATGTCCCCAAGGAAAATAATTGGATTGGACCAAAATGGAATCCCAATTCACTTTCCTCATGCCGTATCAGAGCTCCCTCCCTTCTTGGCTTAAGCCACCACATTTTTGTGAATTGGCTTTGCCCTTGGCATGTCATGTAAAGTGGCCCTTATAGCCATATTAGCAATTGCAGGTGTTGGTAAGGTAGACATACTTGTTACGAATTCCGCCTTCAGTTATTGGCGGCATACATATTAGAACTCAAATGTATACTTCTAGTACATGAGAGCATAATTGTTAAATGAATGGCAATGGGAATGTCTATCTTAATCTGAAATCCTTGTGGGTCTATAATCACTAATAAAATGTTGTTTTTTGGACACGAAGGAGTAATGACACCAAACTAGTGCCAATATTCACCCATATTGACACCAAACTAGTGCCAATATTCACTAGTCAAGAAAGGGTGGTACCATGCTCTAGCACTATTCCTTGATGCCCAAAAACCACCATTTCTACTAGTGAATACTGCAATGCACAACATTGATTGTTTACATTTAGAGACACCAATTCTAAACATGAATCATAATAATTATTATTGTAATCATAATGGGCTAAAGGTCTGATATGGGTACCCCGGTTACGCGTAACCATATGTGTGACTGTGTGTAACTCATTTTATGCGTGCCAAAAATTCCATTTTTAACATAGTGTATGCGGTTCCTACTATATCATCTACAACACCATCTAATTTTTGTAATTTTTCAATATTTTTTCCTTACCAAAAAGATTTTTTTCTAAAATCACACTAATTCAGGAGGGGGTACCCATATCAGGCCATCACCCAATGCTAGTCTATTGTAATTAACCCTTAAAAGACATTTTAGGTCCTCAATGGACAATCTAAGGATCTCTGAAAGAATATGTATTATATATTTAGTTTGGGCAAGGGTGTATGACCAATCACAATAAATAAATAAATAAAAACAAGCACATGAATAATCGATTGGGAACTTAAACTAATAACACAAATTACGTGTTATAGTAAATGTAAATTATCGTTGGAGTGTCACCAACATTAAATGTCGACAAACAACTTTGTTGAAAAAACAAGACATTTTGAGCACTTTCATCTTTGAACACTTGTCAAATGCGAATAACCATGTTCACTTGTAGGTTGAATAGTTCATACTATGTCCTTAGTTCTATGTCTCATCAAACAATTCTAATTTTTTTATTGGTCGAGAACTTGAAACTAAGACTCATAACTTCAAATCAGGTCCTAAGAGCATGCCCAACAATGACCATTTTCACTCACAATTATATGCTCTTTTTGGATGATAAAGGTATGTGTTAATAGATTGTGGAGCTTGATTCTAGCTTGCCAAACATTTGCGCCATGGAAAGCTTGATTCTAGCACATCAAATGCTTTAAATTCCAATACCTATACAAGACCAAGCTATCACTTTATGAAACTAAAAGTTAAGAAAAAAAATTATTCTTAATTAATTTGGTGCCCAAGTGGTGATATGTAATTAGTCCATTAAATTCATTTGGATCACATTTGGTGTTTGATGTTGGAGACGTGAGAGTTTCTCACAGACCATATTGGATGTGAACTTGGTACGCAATGAGCAATTGATGGGTTTGCTCTAAGTTCCAAGTCTCAAGTTCCAACTCACTTACATAATGGCTACATATAGGTGTGTTTTTTTTTTCCAAATTTTGGTACTTGGGAATTAGAATTTCTCTTCTAAAACTTACAATGGGTGAACAAAAACAAAGACCCAACTTGGGAACCAAGTCATAGCAATTTATTGTATTGAATATTCTAAACCAACCTCATTGCCATGTGTTTTTGTCCATGACACCAAAATTGATGGGAAAAATGCTAGTGTGGTACTAATATATAAATTCTAGGAAAAAAATAAAAACAACCTCAATTCATTTGGGAAAATTCACATATATTAAGATTATGTGTGTTCAAGGTTCTCCACTATAACTATAACTATAAAACTATATATATATATATATATATATATATATATATATATATATATATATATATATATATATATATATATATTCCACCTTTGAGACGGAGAATGAATTCTCAAACTCCTACGTTTAATGGTATAAAGTTTTTAATGAGTCTTTCATATTCTTCTTCACACACTATCCAAAAAAAGGTGGGTGTCCCTTGGTTCGATGCATGTTTCAGTGTTTTGCAATGGAATAAAATGCCCATTTGTGTCAAAAAGAATGAAGAAGGTTGTTCTTGACACTCTTTTTGACATTGTTGTTTTTGACACTTTATAATAATAATAATAATAATAATAATAATAATAATAATAATACACTAAAAAAACATAAAACAACCCATTTTTCGAGTAGTAACAATTTCATTCATTCCTACAAATTCAATTATCCAAAAAAAGGTGGGTGTCCCTTGGTTGGATGTATGTTTTAGTGTTTTGCAATGGAATAAAATGCCCATTTGTTTCAAAAAGAAAAAAAAGGAAAAAAATGAAAAAGGTTGTTCTTGACACTCTTTTTGACATTGTTGTTTTCGAAACTTTATAATAATAATAATAATAATAATAATATTATTATTATTATTATTATTATTATTATTATTATTATTATTATTATTATTATTATTATTATTATTATTATTATTATTATTATTACACTAAAATTTAAAAAAAAACAACCCATTTTTCCGGTAGTAACAATTTCATTCACTCCTACAAATTCAATTACCACTCGCACTACACCAGAAAATTAACGTGAGGCGAATGAAGTTGAGGCTTCCAACGTCAAGGTTTGAAGTTTTGAAACATTCAAATGATCATCACAACCCTCAAATAGCAATGTTGCCCAAGTGAGTGAATGATTCAGTTGCCACACCCAGTCTCGCTGCAAGCATAGAATTGCAGTATATTTGCCCTAGCGTCTTCATTACTAAAGTTCACTCGAATCAAAACTTTTTAATATACAAACACTTGAAAGGCTGCACGGCACATAACTCGAAAAATTCCGTTCTCTTGCAGTAAAGGATTCCCTTTATTTGTGTCAAAAATAAATTAAAAAATTAAAAAACTCCATTCCTCCCAAACAATGAAAAGAAATAAAAAAGAAATAAGAAAAAAGGTCCTCCTAATCTGCATTTTGTGACGGACATAACATTCTTTAGGGTAGACGACTTGTTTCCGATCAGGCCCCCAATCACGCAGTATAGGGCGACCTATTTCCGTGAATCAGCCTGTATTATTTTCGAATTCATTCGTAAACGGTGACGAAAACATGTTTCTTCTTAATATGGAATGGTTGGCCCCAAGAATGGAAACTTGTTACCGAGTTAGTATGATATCATGTGTTCTCAAAATCTAGTTTTACAGTTCTTGGAAATAGGTCAGCCTATATTGCGAGAACGGGTTGGAGAGAATCTTCACTTTGAAAATTCGTAGTAAATTCAATATTGCCCCAAAATTTGTTCAAAAATATGTGACCGTCTTTAAATCTATTTCCCTACACTGCAAAATTATTTGCCTATTTGTTACTCCACCGGAAGTATGCTGAATTGCTTAAGGTGATCGGAAACAGGTCGTCTACCCTAGCAGCCCCACAGCCCCACTGCCCCACTGTTCATCTTTGGGAATTAGCATCTCAAGCTAGAATCATTGCAGGAATCGTAATTTTCTAGAGAATCAAAGCCATCTCTACCTAATGTTGGTTTGGCAGCTCGACAAACTTCTATTTAAAAAAAATTAGTCTCTAAGGTAGGAGCACCAAAAACCAACAGTGTACCTAATGCCGACAAAATCTATGTAAGAGAGTCATTCTAGAACGTAAATTTAGGTAGATCATAGATAGTTTATCTTTGGGTCAACATACAATAAAGGCTTTATGATGTGCCTAGAGTTGCGTTCTAAAATGATTCCATGGTCTAGAATCTATTAACATTAGGTACAGTATTTGTTTTTGGTGCTCCTACCTTACGTCTTCCACATCATCAATTGCATGTTTTTTTTTTTTTTTTAATTCTCTGCACAAGTAAAAGGATGTGCTGCAGTACGAGCTACAGAATGTTATGAACTCTGTGCTCTTCTATAAGTAGAAATTTCTGCACTGTAGTAATCAGTAAACTGTTCACACTCCGACAAAGGAATTAGAAACGATTAAAAAAGTGTACAGTACACTTGGATAAAATGTTATGTCTTGCATGTAAATACGAGTATTTCTTATCCCCCAACTATCTAAGCATCCATTTTTTGACGATGTACAGAAACACTCGTCATTTTCTCATCCGTGGTGATGTTTTGTAGAGTCAAAATTTTAGGGCTAATTAGATTTTAGGGCTAGTTACCTTCACGTAAGTGAAGGTAGATTAGGAAAAAAGTCGAAATTGAATTTACTAGGTCCTTCCATTCCATGTGAGTTTCCATTTCGACAAATAAATTCCAAAGTTTTGAGTTGTTGAATGCGCATTAAATCCATTCATTGAAGCTAACATTCAAATGAACGTTGTACTGTAGATAATGACTTTTCCATGACATTCATACGGTTGGATTAAATAATAGTGTCGAAATATGTTTAAATTGGATTTTTGAAGAGATTATACTATTATACTTTTTTTGAAGAGTAATAGTTATTATTTTTCATTATATATTTTTTCTTTTTTCTTTTTTCTTTTTTTTAAACAAATGAAATGGTTTTCTTCTGACGCACACAAATTGCTTTTCACAACTCACGGCAAGGATTTTCCTCTCAATCGAGTAGAAAAACGTTCATATTCGGAAATCGAACCGCTGACCACACCATTCAATTTGGGTATCTCTCCACGATCACTTTGGTAGTTTAGAGTCATCTCGGGCCTAATGAAAAGGTATTTCATTACAACAAGTAATCAAAGTACAAGACCGTTCCAACCTCGTGTGGTTAAGGGCGGATTAGAAGAAACACACAGATAGAGATTGACCATACCAAAAGCAACAGATTAACACAAAAACAAACACCACGGTTAGCCAAGGAGCCCAGCCTCTTCTAAACAACCCGCTTCCGAGCCAAACTACCAATCGGTTTCGAAAACTAACCCCGCTTCAAGTCCCTTGTGTTGCTATTGTGCCTTGCCATTGAAGAAGACAACAAAAGTCTCGTTTAAACCTCTCTACGCTTGAAACCTCTCAATTAAGAAAAAAAGAAAAAGAAAAAAGAAAAAAGAAAAAAAGACGTAAAATATAAATAAAATGTTTGGCTATGGGGTGGAGGGTGCGACCAAGCGAGAGCAAGGCCTTGACATTGTGGCTGCGTACCTTCTGCCATAGGGCCAAAAAATAAAAAAATTGTCCTAGGGGGTGGAGGGTGCGCGGCCTTGCACCCTCTCTGACGGCCCCAACCAAGTCAAAGCAAGACTTTGACCTTATGGCCGCACATCCTCCACTTTAAGGCAACAAATATATAAATAAATAAATAATGAGTAAAAAAGGAATAAGGGGCTTAGTTGGGCCTAACCACATGGGAGTTGCATGTCGCAACTTGGGAGTCGCGTGTTGCGACTGCTGCCCAACAACATTTCTCCGTCACCTCCCCCCAAAAATAATTCTTTTTATGCTTATGAATTGTTCCACAATTGATTTCAGGAGAGAATTTTGTTGCATACAGAATCAAATTATGAAATATCCAAAATGCAAGTAATGGTTTTTTCAAAAAAAAAAGACTCGACAATTTTCAAGAATTTGCAATAGATAGATAGATAGAAACTCCGGCCTTTTTCAAGGCTGGCGTGAATAAAGTGTATGTTTGTAATGTTAATGACCCAGTGCCCACCAGACAAAGGGCCATTGAAACAAAACTACTCTTGCATTTGCAATACATTTTGTTTGCATCCAAAGTTGTGGGAAAAAAAATTGGCTGTAATTTTCATGCAATTACTACCGGACTAAATTTTTAGTGCGCCTGAAAACCAAGTGCATGATTATATGACCGAGTGCAAAAATAGGGAATTGCGAGTTATTCATTGCAAAAAAAAAAAGGCTTGATATTTTTTTGAAAGGAAGGACTTATAGGAACAACCAATATTAGAGTTTTCAATTTTTTTCTATTCTTTTCATCTATATTGTGAATGAACTTGGTTGATTTTGTCATATAATATTTATAAGTATCAAAATAAAAAAGAAGGGAATGAAGTTTTATTAACATTTATCATCTTTAGTTTGCATTGTATGAAGAGTAGAATCATCTTTAGAAATAAAACTAACATTTCTCTAGAGAGAAGTGTAAGTTGATGAAACCAAGTGGAGAATGGCAAGTGAGCAGGTAGCATACCATTCTTTAAATACCTTAGCTCGGTCCCTTAGTTTTCTACATTACTTTTCTAGAGGCATCTAACCTCAACAACAAAAATGATGCAATGTGTGTTGAAATCTTCTCTAACACTTGCTAGTAAGATCTACCTATGTCTCTCAGGCATAGTATTAGTAGGAAAAATGTACTTGGGCACCATGCTCTCGCACTATTCCTTGGCGCTCAAAGACCAACCTTTCTACTGGTGTAAATAGACAAATTACTACTAAAAGGCTCTCCAGTTACAATGCTCATTTTGATCAACTTTGTAATCTTCTTTTTATTATGCTAGTAAGACCTAGATTTTTACTTTTTTTTAATCATAGAAGCTATGCTCAATTGCTAATAGTGACAATTGTAGGTGTCACTACCTTTTAGTAGTAAACCTTCAATCCAAGAATTTTCCTATAGTCAAGGGTTAAGGTGGAAGTACCTATTACCATATGTTTAAGCAATTTGAACATCTTGGAGGTTGCTATCACTTTATGAAGCTAAAAGATAGGAAAATTCATTTCCTAAATTGATGGCTAGTCCATGTAACTTTACGTAAGGAGTTAGTTTCAGGTTTAGTATTAGGTTGGTATTGGTTTGGTTTGCCAGCTAAGTGAGTTTCTTTGGCTTGGTTCAATGTATATTGATTCTTCTTTTGCAATGGAATTCGTGTCATTTGTTTCAAAAATTAAATTAAATTAAAATAATGGGCTAGAATTTGGTGTCCAGTGGTGGTATGTAATTTGTCCATGAAGTTTATTTGGGTCATATTTGTTGCTTGTTGTTGGGCAAGCGAGAGCTTCTCACACTCCGTCTTGAACGTGATTTTGGCGTGTTGGGAGTCACTGTTGGCCATGCTCTTAAAACAGGTCCAACAACACTCTTTTTCCACTCACCAAACCTATTTTTAGATGAGAAAGTACGTCTTATAGTGTGGAGTTTGATATTTGCATACCAAATATTGTCAATATGGCAAGTGGTGGTTCTCACATCAAGCATTTTGTCCTATTATCTGATGAGACCATACTCTCACTTTATGAAGTTAAGTTTAGTAAATTTATTTTCCACCATTATGATTGTCCCAAACACTGACAAAAGTAGTAGTATGTAATTGATCAATGCACTCTATTCTAGGCACACTTGGTGGTTGTTGCTAGGAAAATTTTGAATTCACTTCTCACACACCATCTTGATGTGAACTTGGTGCACAATGAGCAATAGTTGGGCATGATTTTTGAACACCAAAGCTTACAAAATTGATAGACGATTTTGGCATTCAATCATATCCATTTTTTCCTTACTTGACTACACTGGAATGACCATATATTGTGGTGGATGAATGGCGTGGATACATTCATCCATTTGGACAAATTTTCATCCCTTTTGAACATTTTTTCATCAGATTTGGATGAATTTGACCACAATGTTCTGGAAAAATCATTATTGGTAAAGCCTCTCATAAATACCGTGGGCCACAGTATATTGTGATTTTAGTGTAGTACACTCCAGGGTGAGTGCGTGTGGCTCTAGCAACGGAAAATCGAGGGCACTAGGGTCCAGGGACCATGAATGCATTGCTGCTATGGGCTCTGCTGGTCACGTGTGAAGCCCTTCCAATGCGGCGCACCTTTTCCTCTTCTCAATGAGCTTCCTGTTGGCCTGTTGGATTCCTGGCCCAGCCCATTAGATTCAGATGAGAATCTCCTGGAATCTCTGTCCGGCTTTTTATCATTCGGAAGCAGTTTTTATTTTTATTTATTTTAATTAAATATTTTTAATTAATTTTCTACAAATTGGACTTGGTTCAATTGCAAGGAAATCATAACATTACTATCACTGCCTTGGCACTACAATAGATGGTGTGGAATATTCCACACCCAATAGTACTTCATTAGTAGCTAAGTGGACAAGTGGAGGTTCAAGGTGATGAGCAGAGTGCATGAAGGAAAGGCAGTGGGCATGAAGGCTACTAAATGTTATGATAAGAATACAAGCCCTGGCCAGGTTCTGCCCGGGGAAGAGAAACCAAAAACTGCTTGCAATAAAGGAGTCTTCTTTATTTGTGTAAGAAATTTTATTTATTTAAAAAAAAGCTTGATCCTCGAAGGGGTGTGAAGCAAGCGAATAGTGAAGGGGTGCGATTATAAAGGAGTAGGAGGGGCTCCCAAAAGGATGCAAAGCATGGGTCCGGGCTTTGAGGTACCGTAAGTTCATAGCAGTCGGGAGCTCTTGGGAAAGACGTCAATTTTTGGCTTGCCACATCGAATCTTTCAGATTTCACAACCAATCAGAAAGCGACAAGTAGCATATATTTGGAATTTTGAATTTATTTGTGTCGGAATTGCTATCAACCTACCGTATGCGATTAAGGGGGGGTGCCCCAAAAGGTAAATAATGTGTGTTGTATTCAACCATAGAAGTTGGATCTTGTGAATTAGACAATGTACCTTTCTTCGTCCACCAAGCCAAACTTATAGTTCTAGTACTTTTTGTCTATATAAACTATGACCCCAAAATTAGTAGTTTGATGCCTGGAAGAGCGGAAAACGCGGTCCGGCATTGGAGGCGGAAAATGCGGATTTTTTTTGAGTGGGTCCACATCACATAATCAACCGAGCCACTCACTGCACGCCACCTGGGAATTGTACGGTGGAAACGCGTTCGCGTTCGAATGAAGGGAACTTTGTGTCTCTCACTCGGAGATTCACCAAAACCCTAATGGAATGTATGTGGTTCAGTTTTGGAGGCGCATCGCCTGAGGGAGCAGATGAGCTGAGAAGGTTCAAATGGTGGTTCGGAAGGTATTGAGCCAATTTTCGATTTCTGCATTTGTTCGAGCTTCCTCTCTCATCCGGCCACTGTAAGTAAGCAGGGTTTTTGTTGAGCAGGGTCTCGGTGTTGATGGCGGTGTGTATGAGTGTTGCAAGCTCTGGAGGTTTGATGGTAACATTCTGCGCATCTGGAAACATTAGAAGATGAGAAAGTTCCAGAACTCGAATTTCTATCAGTCCATCAATGCAAGGAAACTTGTTGCAAAACCTCTCTGAAAATTGTTTGAATGTCTGAAAAGTGTTTGTTTTTTTTATGATCGTAGCACAGAGTGATTCAGATATCGCATTGAGTGATATGTGACACTATGACCTGTGCGGTTCTAAGGATCCTGTAATTATGTGAAGAAAGTCTTAGTATATAAATCTAGTTTTCACCTATTCACCAAGTTATTGTAATTTTTAATTTTAAAAAGTATCCAAAGATGAAAATTTTAAAATATAATATATATTTGAACCTTCTCAGCTCATCTGCTCCCTCAGGCGGTGCGCTCACACGATGCGCTCACACGATGCGCCTCCAAAACTGAACCACATACATTCCATTAGGGTTTTGGTGAATCTCCGAGTGAGAGACACAAAGTTCCCTTCATTCGAACGCGAATGCGTTTCCACCGTACAATTCCCAGGTGGCGTGCAGTGAGTGGCTCGGTTGATTATGTGATGTGGACCCACTCAAAAAAAAATCCGCATTTTCCGCCTCCAATGCCGGACCGCGTTTTCCGCTCTTCCAGGCATCAAACTGCTAATTTTGGGGTCATAGTTTCAACATGTTCTACGCTCATTAAAAAAAATTAACCTCTTTGAATTTATTTTGGAATAGTTCATTTATTTATATGTTAAATTTAAAGGAAAATTTTAAAAAATAAAAGTTGATATTTTTTGCTTCAAAAAGTTGCCAAAAAATTGGTCATGATGTATTTCTCCGGTAGGTCACTCTTTGTACCTTTTGAGTATCATGTGTGAAATAAGGGTATTTAGAAGTATCCTAAAAATTAAAATTCATTCTTACAATAATTAGTAATATCTCAAGAATGTTCTCATTTCTATTCTTGTGATCAATTTTGAGCATGCTATACTATATATGGTTAAACATATATTTTGGATCCAACAAAGATTTTAGGATTAAACATATACTACAACAAGTTGTAATGATGAAAAAAAAAATGCAAAATAAGAAAGTGCTTTTGCAACATATTTGTTAACGGGTCCTATTAACCCCTAAGTGACGAAACGACCATTTTATGGTTGCTGTCCCTTTTTCACAAGTTGCCCGGAATGAAAAAAAGAAATTTATAAAAATTAAAAAAATTAAAAAAAATCCAAATAGGAAATCAAGTCTGCTTTTTAATTCAATTTGAATCATGTCGATCTAAGTTAAACTCCATCGAGGATAATTTTTCAAAAACAAACACTTCTACATTGTTTAGCAGGGCATTTTTTTTTATGGCTTCTTAGAGCGAGACTCCAATGTCGTGGCATAGTCACAATGGTTTAAATCGGGAGGGACCACTCTCCACTACATTCATGGTGCACTGCTACAGTCTAGTGCTACAAAATTTACTAATTGGGAAAAGTAACAATGGGTTCTTTCTTTTGATTTTTTTGATTTTTTTATATTTTAGAATAGAATGTCTAGCTTTAACCAATCGTTTCAAATTTCAAATTCTACAAATAAAATTTGTAATTTGATAAATTTTTGAAATTTAATGCTTCTGAATTCATTGCTTCTGAATTCATTACGTGAAGATTTAAATTTAGTTTTTGGAAATTTAATCGTACGAATAATTTTAAAACATCATGATTTTGATTTTCTCTATTGAACCAAACTTCATCAAAGATAAAGAGGTCACATATTATACCACATCTACATTTTGTCCAATATCCCTTCATCTTTTAGGAGTTAAAAACACCTATAAATTGCATTTTTTTTGTACATATTTTATTCACATATCTTAATAAAAAATATTAAAAAAACGAACTTGAAGTATCTTTAACACTTATAATCCTTCCTATGTAATTTTATTGTTAGCAATCAATACATAATATTTATCCGTGTGTTTATCCAACTAGAAACAAAACTAAATTATGAGGAAGAAGGAACTTCTTGACAAAGTACAAATGGTCAAAGGCACCTTTGAAACGTGTAGTAGAAAATAAATCAGAGTATGCCAATGTCCTCTCAAACTTGCATGGTGTGGGGTCTCAAAGAAACAAACTCAAGCAATAAAAATTAGAGTGGAATTGATCTTAATCACGATGCTTCACAAAAAAGCTATTTTAATAATATTTTTTATGCAAATGCAAAAAAATCTATTGTAGGGATAGTAATAAAATGACACTAGATTGTCCTCAATGCAACACAATATCTCTGCATTTTAAAGTAGAGTTACATCCATATTTCAAATTTTAAACATCCAATCTCACACGCTATTTATATCCGTTACATAGTCAATGAACGAATGACAACTTATGATATATAGAATGCAAAACAAGATTTCATCAAATGTGTAAAGAAGTACAAAATTTCATCTAAACTTAATCATTGAAAGCGCTTTAAAGGACTTGGTACGATAAAAAATTATACAAAGTGTTGATTCACTCTTCATGAAAAAGCCTATATTTAAACACATTTCATTTCATTTTGTTGTGTGTAATATGGCATATTTTGTTGCATTGAAGAATGAATTTTAAAAATTTGAAACTCTACTTTGAAGTGTGGATTTGAAGTGTTGTATTGAGGATGCTCTTTGGATATATTAGATGTAGTCATAGAGTCTACCTCCGAGAGGAGACACCAAATCTAGACCTCCCTATCCATGTCTTTGAGACATGAATAGATGAACTACTATAACGAGATCTTTATTCACAATAGTCTTTGGGCCAACATTTTTGATTAATAATAATAATAGTAATCTTAATAGTTATAATAATATTATTATTATTATTATTATTCTTATTCTTCTTATTACTACTTGTAGCATACCATGACCAACTCGCCATGTTTTGACAATCTATACACAAAGGGATTTTTTGGGGGATTTTTCACCAATTTTCATTTTTTGAACAAGTGGCATTAATGAAACAAATGTTTCACCAATTTCATTGTTTGAACAATTTTCATTGTTTTAACAGGTAGCACTTTTATTTAGATTTCAAATGAAGTCATTATAATTGAATGAGAATTTGCTCAAATGGATGAAAATATGTCAACATGGATGAATATTTTTACGATTGATAAAGGAATGAGTTTTTTTCCAAATTTATCTCTTTCTAAAACTAATTTTGTTTTCTGGCTATATTTAGCCTGCCAGAAAAAAGGCTGAGTTATACACATCAATTTAGGGAGACCATATAGAGCATGCAGTGAATGAACCAGATTGTAAATTAACCCCATAACATTCAGTAGCCTTCATGACATTAAGTAGCCTTTGTGACTGCTGCCTTCTCCCAACAGAATAATGTGGAATATCCTACATTATTTCATCCCCAAATGAAATAATGTGGAATATTTCACATCACATCAGTAGCTATGGCAGGTGGCATTAAGCAAGAGCAACTAACCATAGTGAACAATAATCAAAAGCACTCACTCAATCACAATTCAATAGTGTCCTATAATTGTTTATTTGATTCAATAGCCCATTCAATTACATATCACTAGTCACTCCATATATAAAGGTGGATGAAACTAACAAGCAACCTTCTTGAAGGCTACTGAATGTTATGTTCACTGGTTCTGCCTTGCCCTCGAGGAGAATGTGCAAAATATCCGACATCATCATCCATGCAAAATCAAAAGCAAACTTGTTTTATAGGAAGGCGGAGCTAATGGCAACCGGGAGGGGAAGGTCAACAAGATCTCAAAGTTCCAAACACAAAATAAAAAAGAAGAAGATATTGTAGTTACTTAATGCCGGCATTGGAGCAGCATGCCGGCCATGCTGCTTGACAGCTTTTTTAAATAAATAAGTAAAATAAATAAAACAAAATAAAATCAAAATTATTTATTTATTTATTTATTTGTTGAAAAGTTGGCTAGCGCCAAGCTATGTGCCGGCAGGATTTTAAGAAAAAATTAATTAATTTTTTTTTTTGGTGGTTTTTTTTATCCTTTTCTTTTTTCATTTTTTTTCACTCCACTCTAGCGACCGTCTCTGTCCATCCTTTTTCTGAATGAACTTCTATACCATTGGATGGATGTAAACTTAGGCAATGCGCGTGAAGGCTACTGAATGTTATGAAAGAACTAAGCGTCCATATTTTCAACAATGTACAGAAAAAAACACAATTTTCTCATCCGTCAAGCACATTTTGCAGACTGGATTTTTTACTATATATTATATGGGAATTTAGCTACATGCATGCGTGATCCGATTAGAAAGGGGATGATTTGTGAAAAAAAATTATGCCTCATTTCATGTTGTAGTGATTCATCCAAAATTTCGAAGATTTGAGTGTAAAAGTGTCGAACCTCGTTTTTCCTGGAAGTAGCCAGTTAGGATTTTAGGGTAGCTAGAAGTAGCTAGAATCTCCATAAATAAGCGTGTGAGTGGCCATGATGATGCATTTAGCTACTTGTGAGGAAGAGGCGCTCGTGCACACGGTAGAATTATTGCTAGGACTTCCGGACCTGTTAGAAGATCCGGATTAGGAGGGGGTTTCCGGACGGGTTAGGGTACCTGGACTAGGAACCGGGTGGCATGGACGGGTCTTTGCTGGACCCGGCCGGACTTCGCGCCTTGAAATGGGCGGCTGTCAATTGGGCGGCGCACTGTTTATTCCAGCGCAACACGTCGAGCCCTCCGCGACCTCAGATTTTTCGTGTTTCCGGACTCAGCGAGCGGTGGAAAAGAGCGACCAACCGGCGGGCAGACTTACCGGAGAAGGGAATCGGGAGCTACCACCCTACCGCAGGACGAACCGGAGGAGGGCTTCTTCCGTCCAGTCAGGGAGGCTCTGACGAAGGCTGAGAAGGAGTACGGAGTGGTCTACACCTCGATGAGAGGAGTGGGGACACTCCTCCGGAGTAGGAACGTGGAGAAGTACCCGGATCTCATCTGGAAGATGCAGAGGGAGAAAGAGGAGATTGGGTTGGACAACGCCGAGCTGGCCCTGCTGGCCCTGGATCAGAAGATGTAGATCGAGGACCAGAGGAAGAAAATCCGGGCCATGGAGAAGCAGGACCGGATGGCTCTCCACCTCCTACAGCGGCTGTTCATGACGGATGGAGAGGCCCAAGTGAAGGCTCACTTGTACGATGATGGGTTGGACACAACCAAACCGGATGGGGTTGCCCAGGTTACGACACTGGTAAAAAGGTATGCCAAGGGAGTCGAGGAGGGATTGCAGGCATTCCGGAAGCTCGTGGACGATGTCCTTGCTATCTTCCCACCCGAGACCGAAACCGAAGGAGGAGAGGCCAACCGGAGAGGGAGCAAGGAGCCTCTGGACAACAGCGAGCTGTTGGCTCATTTCCAGGTGTCTCATTTCCAGGTGTCTCAGGATACATCCATGAATAGGGAGTTTGAAGGGGTGATGGGTGTAGGTGCTTCTACTCCGAAGGCGTCATCAAGACCGGCTGCTAGTCCGGTGACGAGCATGCCTAGGAGGAATTTGGCCCCAAGTTTAGGGGAAGATCAGTCGGAGGCAAGCTTGGCCGCCTTGGCAGACCAGGCTGTGGAGTTGGAGGAGACCGGGGTCCAACCGGGAGAGGGATCAGGCCGAGGAGAAGACCAGGGTTTGGAAGGTCAACCGGATATGGGAGATCAAGAAGGAGGTCCGGACGGGGACGAGACAAACACAGAAGATGAGGAGGACGAAGACCGTTTCCGGGAGAACCGAAGGAAGAAGTTTGAGGAAGATCTCACCAGCTCCGAATCCGACCAAAAGGGGAGTTCAGATGAAGAGGAGTTCGAGGCCGGAGAAGGAAGCGCCCAGGAAACCACAGCGGACAAAGGAGAGAGCGGGTCCGATACCGACAGTCCGGTCGAAAAGGGGAAGAAACCAACGGGCCATCAGGGGACCGGATCCTGGGAGGGAGACTGAGAGGGCAGCCCAAGCTCCAACCGGAGAAGGGGATGAAGTCAGCTGCCCTGCCCCGCCCAAGGGAATGAGACGTAATCCGCGCCAGGAGGGGCCCGGAGTAGCAGGTAGTTTAGGAGATCCGGGATAGGGTTAGAACCGGATCAGGCTTAGTCCTGTAGGCATCCTAGGTTTAGGTAGTCTAGTTCTTTTTGAGCATTAGGGTTTTGTAGATAAGACTGGGTGCTATAGCCAGGAGGATAAGGGTGGAAACATTTGAGTGATTTCCCTTGATTTCCGGATCCCGGATTTATAAGATCTGATGGGAATTTCGGACCGGAAGGTGGGATTTACTACTTATCAAAGGATGTTCGGCATTCCTTGGTGTCTTCTCGTATTACTGTTCCTCTTTAGTAAACGGCTGTAGTCGCATTGTACGGAAAACCTGTGTGTCTTGGTTGTTTGTTGATTGGCACAGTGATCCGGAGTCCCTTGTTAACCGGATAGGCAAGTCGGGTTCTCGAGTGAGTCGGTTTAGAGTCTGAATGTGATTTTGTGCGACTAAATGACTGTTTGAAAGAGTGATTTATGGAAACCTTTGCATAGGGTAATCCGGGTTAGTAGCTGGGTAGTGAGGAGGGTGTGCTCCGAGTTGCACAGAACTCCTGGACGGGTAGTCCGATTGAGGTGCCAGCACTCGGGTTGTCCACGCGAAAGAAGAACACTGAGTCACCGGAGTAAGGTGGTCAATTAGACTCCAGAGTTAGTTCCGGACTCCCTGGATAGTGTTTGTTCTGGTTAGTAAGTCGTTGTAGTAATCAGGGGAGGAGAAACCGGGTTGCGCTTGTGTGACCTGCTGCCGGTTGGGTAAACTAGCATTTGAAGAGCAATACGGTAAGTACCCGGGAGAAAGAGTTGTTGTGGGTTGGACCAGAAAAGAGTGAAGTTCCCGTCACTTAAATCAGTAGGGAGGGCTGTGTCTTTCAATCCAGCACTACTAATGCAAATGGAGAACCCTCTGAAGGAAAACAAAGGTTAAGCTAAACCAGATTTAGTAACAAAGGTGGACCGGGGAGAGCTGGTTGGTCAGATTCCTCCCCGGAAGGAAACCGGATCAGAAAGGAGACCAGGTCAGTTATTGAGGAGGGAAAGACCCGGTTTGGTAAGAAGGAGGAAGTTGGACGGTGGTACTAGGCTGTTAGCTACCACCCCGGATTGATTTCCGGAAGCCTCTCACTTTACAGAATCTCCGCGGAACGATAACCCGGAAATCACCTCTACGAGCGCCCTTAACACAAAGAAGCACGTTCTAGGGGAGTATTCGGAATCACGTGCTACGACAAAAAGTGCTCTTGAAAAAGTCAACTCATAAAATTAAGCAACCAAAAAATCTCCAAAAAATCACTACATTTAGAGTATTACATTTCAACCAATCACAAAAAATTTCATTCACAGATTGTCAATATGTTATTTGTAATCGAATTGCAAAAGAATTTTGAATTTTAAGTTTCAAATTTTATACATAAATATTGGTAATAGCAATTATAGGTATTATGGATTCCCTAAATACCCCTATTTAGTGTTGTTACATTTGGAACCACCACAACCTATCCATAATATATATAACTATATGGATAGAATAAAAAATTCATAATGTAAAATTTTCATTTATACATCAAGTTTAAAAAATCCCTCTTAGTTGCATTTTGTAAGACATCTTTAAAATTCTCCATATCTGAAGAGGGGTGAGGACGATTTGAGATTAAATGAAAGTACTAGAAAGTCATCACGGCACATTCAAATAGAGAATTTTTAATCATGAGAGATATTTTCCCCATTGCTGATCCAAAGCCTACATAACATTGAGTAGCCTCTGTGACTGCTGCCTCCCTCCAACAGAATGATGTGGAATATCCCACATCACATCAGTAGCTATAGGGGCACGTGACATTAAGCAAGAGCGATCAACCATGGTGAGCAGTAATAGAAAGCACTCATTCAATCACAATTCAACAGTGTTTTGTAATTGTTTATTTGATTCAATCACAATGCAACAGTGTAAATAATTGTTTTATTGATTCATTCACAATTCAACAATGCTTTGTAATTGTTTATTTGATTCATTCACAATTCAACAATGTTTTGTAATTGTTTATTTGACTCAATAGTTCATTCAATTAGAAATCACTGGTCACTCCATATATAAAAGTGGATGAAACTAAAAGGCAATCTCTTCGAAGGTTACTGAATGTTATGTATGAGACAAGCCAATTTTTTAGTACAAGACATGGTTATTTGAAGCTCATGTTAGTAAGACATAAACAAAAATATTTCTTTAAGTTAGGCACGCACGTTTGTGAAGAGAGTTCCGTGTGAAAAACATTATGTACACGTGTTAGTTCTGGCACAGATCAACCTGATATATAGTAAAAGAGAATTCCCCACTCATAGTCATCACGGCAGGAGCTAGAGGCACAACACATGTTCCCTCGATGAAACTCCTTGAAATAAAATTTAAGCTACCAGAAACCGCCATTAAACACACATTCAAAGAAATAAATACCATTGCTATACATCATGCCGGATCAATTATTCTACATAAAAGAAAAATAGAAAATAACCAACCATTACCAATAGATTACTAAATAAAACAAAACTATCAAAGAAAAGGAGGGTAATGGTGAAGACCACTACTTATTTCTTTTGTATTTTCTATTTAGCTCAAAGTACACACTTGTCTTAGGTAGATGGGACGGGGCCGGTTGGTTGGTACAAACTTTCCTGCCTATGATTAATTCACTAGCAGCACCAAGCCACGTGTATCACAATAAACGCTCAGACGGACCCAACGGAAATCGAACCCGGACCGTACAATTGTAACATAAAACGTCCTTCTCCAACCAACCTTGGAACCATGACTTGGCGACCACCAGTAAAACAAACACCTATTTATACCCACACTAGTTATAGCTAATGAATTTTACTAGTGTTACTAGTATTTATCTCTGGTCACTAAAGTGTCTATTCTCGAGAGAGGTGAGTAGTCTTGTACCAATGGCCTTTTGTCCGGTGGGCACTGGCTCATTGTCAAGACGAACAGACACTTTATTCACGCTGGCCTCGAAAGAGGACCGGAGTTCATATCTATCTATCTAAAAGAGAATTCTACCGTGCCCGCATAGTGGTTTTGTACAGAAATAGTCATTTTTTAATTAGATGAAATTTATTTTGCCACATTTTACATAAACATTGGCTGTAAACTACAAATAGTCTAGGTGGCACCATAATAATTAAATCATTTGCTACAACTTGTACAAACCTGCTATGTGGCTACGGTATATTGGCACAAAGCATTGCTCAAATGAGCTGGAATTTGCTAGAAATGTTAACCCTTTAGTGCCCAAGGTGGTTATAGAGAAACCACAATTTTTTGGGTGATATTTTTTAAAAACTTTCTCTGTTGAAATTAGGGATACTATTATGAATATTCAACCATATAAATGTAAGCATAGCTTAATGAAACAAGTGCCGGTTAAATCCTGGTAAGATCGGACCTTTGGATTGGAAGATTATAGTATGTCTTTGAACCATATAATGCACACTCAAAACTGAGATTTTGGAGGGTGTGCGACTTTAAAGTTAAATAGGATTTCAGGTTCAGTTTTCAAAAATGAAAGCAAAGTTGTTTAATAATGCCTTGTCTCAGGGTGATTGCAAGCTACGGTCTACCAAGTGGGGAGTGCAGCTTGTGCAGCTAAAGGCCGTGCAGCTCGTGCACTAGCGTAGTAATGCGCACCTCTCAACTTTCAATTAGATCAAAAATTTCACCATCCCAAATAGGGTTTATGCTAATACTTTCACTTTAGCAATTGTTAAGTTAATTTCAAGTCTTTGGGCATTACTCAATAGCCTTTTCTGTTTTTTACCGAGTAGGGGTAATTAGAGCCTTTTTTACATAACATCCTTAGCTAGGTTTTATGAAAAATGCATTTCATATCCCACCTCTGAAATTGAACCATTATTTCATTTCCAAAAAAAAAAATCCAAAAAAAAGTTTTAACTGCACGAAAATCTTAAAAAACAAAAACATCACCAAACAATTAATTAAAAAATAAGTAAGCGTAGTACCCAAAAAAATAAAATATGGTACCTTTGTACACACTTGTGGTATGTTGCTATAAATTTTTGAAGTTCAAATTTGACCCCCTTCTAGCATTTCCCATAAAATAGGTGCACTTTTGACAAGCGACACGCTACCAAATCTAAGTAGAAATGCTTAATTCGGATAGAAAGATTGAAAATTTGCAAACTTTATTGTGGTAGACATCTTAACTTTAGAATTCTAGAAACAATGCAATTTGTTTCGTCACAAAATTCCATTCCAATATTTATTGATGATTTTCCAAAGATTGGGTAAGTGCACAAATTTGCATGCCGCGACAAAAAGTTTGGGTGACCGTAGCTTGCAACCACCCCTCAACACCTCTTTATTGCAATCTTTCATGTCAAGAATGGACTCACGCATAATTATTGTGAGTTTTATGAGAGTGACTTATTAATACACAGCTTAGGACAATAAAATAAATGTTAAAATATGAAAGGAGTGGGTACATTGATCAAGATCGGAATACATACTCTAATAGAACATGAACAAGAAAATACAATCCCAAGAAAAAAAAAACAAAATATCAAACCTCCAAACACAAAGTAACAAACTTCCAAAGACAAAGAATATTGCATAGTACATGAGTTGTATTTGTAAGCAATTTTTTGTATTTTGAGGTATTTGCCCGGGGAGTGCACTTAAAGTTAAGATGAGGAATACACGTGAGTGCGTTTTAATAGCATACCCCCTACAATACTTGGCTTTTAAATAGTTTTTAAATTAAGATTTTTTAGGTGCTAAATCATTACGTATATATGTATCATTTGGTATACATTCTAGGACCAAAAGTTTTTAAAAGCTTATTAAAAAAAATGATAGAAGTTTGAACTGAAATGTGTTGTTTTTCGCTTAAAAAATCGATTTAAAAATATTTACTGGTGATTATTTTTTGAAATTTATACAACAAGAAGTTTAGATTGTGTTTAATAACTTCATATTTTTTTTACAATTTTTGAATGATTTTGTAGTACGCATAGGGGGATCAGAAGTACGCACTCACGTGATTCCCAGTCTTAACTTTAAGTGCACTCCCCGAGGGTATTTGCCATATTTTGGTATTTTGTACATAGGTATTTGGATATCTAAGAAAGTCCGATTCCAAAATTTGTTTTTGCATCATGTGCAAACTCAAAAGTTACACATCTGAACTTCAAACACCAAAGTTTTATGGTTCATAGATTTTAAAACATTTCATTTTTTGGTGACCCAGTGACCACTAACTGGTTACCAGGGCACTAAAGGGTTAACCCCTAAACGTACTTCGGTGTCTCTGGAATTGACAAATTGAGAAATATCATCATAAAATACTATTTAGAAGAATATTTTGGAATTGATGTACAAATGAAAGTTCTAGATTTTGAATTTTAGATTCCATCCGTACGGTTTGATTTACTAATACTATCACCAATATTTAATTATAAATTTTGAAAGTTAAAATTAAAAATTTCTTCTAAATTCGATTACAAATTTGTTGGAATGAATTTGAAATGAGATACTCTTAAACGTGGTGATTCTTTGAAATTTTTGTGTTTCTTAAATCTATGACCTCATTTTTGCAAGGCCACTTTTGAACTACAGTCAATGCAATTTTGGCTTGGTCAACGACTTGACATACTTCTACATTTGTAATTTTAGAAAAATATGTAATCAAGTATGACTAAATCCAACCGTTAGATAGAACAACAACTTGCTCAAGAATCTCTGAAAAATTGGATGACTTTCATCCAAGCATTGATGAGAACGTGAGAAGAGTTTGAATCTGTTAGTCGTCCACTTTCAGGACGCTCTGACATTTAGGGGTTAACAGCATTCATTGAACAAAAGCTTTGTCATTAAAAATATGCAACTTGGACACCTTACAATGTTAACAATCACAAGCCAGATTGGAAACTGGCTAGTTTCATGTGGTTGGCAATGGAGGCATTCATAAGAAAGCTGTCTCGCATACGCCTTGCTTGCCTTGCGTCCAACACAAAGTATATGAGATCATAAAGTAATGATAATTTCTTCCAAGTTGATATACTTTTTCTTCAAATCAGAGCTTACTTTTCTATTCAATGATCCACTTTTGTGCTCAAATTGAAACCCTCAAATCCAATTTTACTTTAGTTTCAAGTTCTGTCAGACAGCATGGCATTGGATACTGCTGTCCAAATACCGTATCATGTATTGAATGCATACCAAATCCAAGCCAATTATGAGTTCCTTGTGACACATTAGAGAATATTCTCAAATTTTCCTTTTAGTTTTTTTGACACAAACGAAGGGGAACCCTTTATTGCCAGAAAGAGGCAAAATACAAACCGACCCCACCGTGACTGGCAAGGCCGGTGGACCTAAGAGTGACTATTAATTTCACTAACCTGAAAATCAGCAGAAGGGCCCAAGAGGGCCCAATGGATATTGTATTCAACAGGGACATAAGTGCCCATAACTCTGTTACCGCATCATATCCCAAATTTTCCTTTTAGATGACCAATGTTTTCTTTTCTCCTCAGCAAGATTCTCCCTTAACCCTTTAGTGCCCAGTTGACCACATTATGGTCACTGCAACGTTCGAAATGCAAATAGCAGAGAATCCATGAAGAAATGGAACTTCAGTTTTGAAGTTCAGATTTTGCCATATACATTACACACCTTTCAGAAAAAGAAAATTCCAATTTGGAATTGTACAACTATCAAAATACCTATCAACAGAACGCAAAAATACTGCAAATACTTGAAAATACAGTAAATACTTACAAGTACAACACATGTATTATGCAGTATTTCTTGTGTTTGGAAGTTTGTTATCTTGTTTTATTTTTTTGGATTGTGTTCTCTTCTTCATCTTCCATTAGTGCGTGTGATCCGATCTTGACTAACGTACCCACTCCTATCAATTTTTAACGTATAAAATTTTGTCCTAACTGTATATGGATAAGTCACTTTCACTTATAAAATTCACAATAATTATGTGTGAGTCTATTATTGATATGAAAGATTGCAACGGAGAGGTGTTGACATAGGGCATAGCTAAACTTCTTTACTTTCATTTTTGAAAATTTAACCCAAATTCTATTTAACTTTGAAGTCACACACCCCCCAAAATCTCATTTTTGAGCATGCATTATACAGTTCAAATACATACTATAATCTTCCAATCCCACCATTGGATGATTATCAAATTTTAATAGAACGTGTGCTCTCCAGTTGAGAATAGAATTGTACGGCTATTTTCTAATTTAAGGTAGCGGACCACATTCCCGACTGAATTTCAGTTGTGGCTAGTTGGGAGTGTGAACCAATTTTTTTATAAATTTTGAGTGCTCCGCAAGGCTGGTGCCAGAGCAACCCCAAAAAGAACAATTGTTTTTAGCATGTTTGTGATTTCCTACAATTTTTTAAAGCAAACCTTGTAGAGTGACCAGTCCTCGACCATAGAGTACGTGGTATGTCTACAGGTTGGATTTCTAAATCTGCATACTGGGTAGTCTAAAACCGAGCACCTTTATCCTCTGTCAACAAATGAAGGAAACCCGTGCAGTAAACAATAAAGCCCCTTCTTGGGCGCTTTTATAAATTCTATTGGCCACATTTTTGGACCCAGCCCCCAACCCTAGGGGTCGCCATTGGGACCCGGACGGGAATTGGGTCCGCTACCTTAATCCATTCTATTTCAGGTAGTCTCAACCACAGTGGAAAAATCTACTAAAATCCAGTGCTCCCAGCTACAGTACCCTGGGCACTAAAGGGTTAAAAAGTACCATGTATGAAGAGATGGGAGCTCAACTATAGCTAAAAAAAAGCATTGCAGGTAGTTCAATTTTTTTTTTTGGGGGGGGGGGGGGGGGGGGTTTGGTTTTACATATTGATAATGTATATAAATAAAATGAAACATCTGAATTTATATGAAACCCTACGCAAGATCATGTAGCCGAGAATGCTAGAATTTAGTTTAGTTACGTCAAGTGAACGTGTCCAATTTGGTGGCCAAATTTTAGAAACTCCATACTTGCACAAGATAGAAACTTCATTGTAACGACAAATTGATGGTGATGTGTCCTTGGAATATTGTGTCCCTTCAACATTGCCATGTGGCAATTTTGAGTTAAAGTTTGGAATTTAGGGTTTAGAATTTGGGGTTTAGGGTTTAAAATATGGGATTTAGGATTTAAAACTTTAAGTTTAGGAAATATTTTGGTTGACGACAACAAATATTCTGGAAAATATACTGCACCCGCACTTGTACACCCCGCACCCCCAATTCCACACTAGGCAATACTTGACCCTGTTAATTGTGATGCTAATGAACTACATGTGCAAGATAAGATCACAAGACGCTTAGTTCATAACATTTAGTAGCCATTCAGTTATATTCATTTTGTACAAGTTGTAGCCAACGAGCACAAGAATCAAGAGAAAGTTGGCTCAATGAAAAATATAAATGTAAATGAGCAAGACTAGCATTTGAATTTATTCATCATCCAGATATTGGATGCTTGAACACTTAACCCCTAAAGGACCCTGTTCATTCCTAAACTATCACTTCTTGTGATGTTTTCAAAAAGTTACTCACTCACATCAACCTAATACTTCTATTTGTGATGACCTATTAATTCCCAAGTGGTCAGTTGGGCACTAAAGGTTTAACCCTTAAACGTCAAAGCAAGCCCCACGGGCTTGTTATAAAGGAATAATTGAGGAAAAAAGTAGATTTTCTCAACCAAATCAAGTGACGATTGGTGCGTTGGAAAGCTACTAAAAAAGCGATCTAGATTGCAAATTTGGGCCTCATTTGGGAGATTGTGGAGTCATTGACAAGCAATCAAAGTTATCTAAATGAACAGGAGTTGAAGTTGGGCAGCAGAGGTCGTTTCTTGAAAAGTGCTGCAGTGCTACAGTGCCGCAATACTGCTGGCCAGTAGAGCCGTTTTTTCAAATTTTCATTTATTTTTATTTTTATTTTTATTTTTATTCTATTTATTTCGCCTCCGAAAATTTAGATGCCTTCCGGGCTGCCCCGCCCACGCCCTCTTGACGTTTAAGGGTTAACCTTAACTGACCATTCAAATTTTGAATGATATAAAGAATCGTTGCCACTTTCTTCATAAATGAAAGAGTTTTTGTAGTGCGGTTTTTGTTTTTACATGAAATTTTGGATAGTTACTTTTATGTAAGTGGAGTCAAATTTGGTAAAAAAAAGTTGAAATTGAATTTACTATGTCCTTTCATTCTATTTGAGCTTCCATTTTTTTTTAAAAAGGATCCAAAGTTCTAAGTTGCAAAATGCGCACTAAATCCATTCTTTGAAAATTGTAGATGATGATTTTTACATGACATCCATATGGTTAGATTAAGTAATTAATGTTGAAATACGTTTAAATTTGATTTTAGAAGAGATTATCATTTTAATTATATGAAAAATACAAAAATACTCATGATTATCTTATGAATTTTGGAATGATTGCATAACGTACAACATTGAATCATCTTTTGTGTAATGTGCAATATTTCAACCTATAAAAATATTTTTTGATTGTTTATTAAGGGATCATAAGATACCTCTATTGAACCATAATAAAACTTGTGTGAGCAACTTCACCACTATTGATGCATTATAATTTCAACCAATCATGATGAATTATAAGATGAGAGTATTGAAATTGTAATTTTAGTGAATTTTCAAAGTTTTTTCTTGTGAATTCTTTTGAAAATATTTAGACATTTTCCCGGACATTTTATTTCAAATTTAACAATACATACATCAATAAAAACAGGGGGCATCATTCTGATGTGAAAATGGTATGAAACTCGTATGGACCTTGACATTGAAATCACACAAGATCTAGCATGGACCTTGACACTGAAATAACACGAGATCTATAGTTGCGAGAGTTTACATTAGAATGATGGCATGATTTCTATGTTAACACGACACAAATCATAAAAATATTTAGTGCTTAACTCTTTTGTGTCAATAAAAAAAAGAAGTAATTTGTGCTTGCCAGTACAACATTAGCCTCATGTTACAGAATGCATGAGCTTTGTATGAGATCAACGTCAGAATGATGTTAAATGATTTTCACATGGAAATCACATGAGAATTGTCTGCCCAAAGTTTAATGATGTATGTCTTTTAATAAGGATGTCTTACATATGCTCATTAGAGTTGAAGCTCAAAAAAGGTTAAAGAAGCCTCCTTTTTATGATACATTTAGGTATTGCCCAAAACTTAAGGAAATTTAGAGGTTAAGCTCACCATACTTAGAGTTTCAATGCTTAGAGAAGCATGAGAAGATGCACAAATAATTGAAATCCCACAAGGTAGCCAAGTGACAATGAATGTCCAAACCTACTTCCTTCAATTTAAATCCTAACATATGGAAACCCAACTTGCCAATATTATGTGTAAAATTATTATATTTTGCAACTTTTGCTTTCTTTCTACTTCACAATCCATTTCCCAATCATTCAATAAAGCAATTTGCACCAAAATGAACTCAGTTGTATGTACGGTAAGTTACCATGGGCTTGTAAATTGGGGTCATGAATATTTTTTGGGTAAATTGTACCAATGTGCATGAATTTGCTGGGTATGAGGCCCTCTCTACACTAGAGGCGAGAAGCCGTGGAGAAAACCTCACAAGGGAGAAGCCAACTTTTGAACTTGATGGCCTTTGGATATAGTGTAAAGTGAGAAGGAGCCACAAAATAAAGTGCTGATTTTTTTAAATAAAGTTCTTACATATTTCCTTAAAAAATAAAAAAATGATTGGTTGTGAGAATTTTGGCCAAACGGCCCCCGGATTTTGCATTAGACCCACTTCTTGAGGTGGGCTTGACACAAAATCTGGAGGCCTTGAAAAATGTGCACTTTTGTTGCCACAAAGGACAAAAGTGTTGTCCATGTCATTTTCTCCTCTTTCCGTCCCTCGGACTGAAAATTTTGGGTGTAAAGTGACATTCTTTGGTCTTCTCGGTTTTTAGGCCTCCCATTGGCTCAAATTTCTTTCCTCATGGCTTCTCGTCTCTAGTGTAAAGAAGCCCTGAAAAACTCACTTTGTAATCAACAAAGGATTGTAACTTTAACCTACATATTAGCTGTACATGATTGTCATATAAGATGGACCATGGTGTAGGGTTCAACTGCGAGGATCTCTCATTTAAGCCTTAACTTCTAAAGGACCAGGAGAACACATTGTGTCCAAGAATAATTTTATTACTTTAATAACATATTTGGATTCCATAATTTTGACTCAATATTAACTAGAGAATTGTAAATGTCCATTACAAAAACACAAAAATCGTTCAAGACAAGCAATTATGTTGATCGATTTGCTAGGAAAAAACTAAAACGTCAATGCAAGTGAATTTGGGACATGGTAGTTAGGGAAGTTGATGACCTAAAGGGCGTTTTCACACTAGAGCGTCATATTTGTCCAAAAAAAAGAGTACAATATGTACAACATTTGTCATTACTGGGTCATTAACAATATATAATAATTATGGAAAATATCAAAATATTTTTTAAATGGAATAATTTGGAATCTTTGGAATCTTTTCTACATATTTTATATTATTCTATAATATTTTAGAATAATCCAAGAATATTAATACACATTTTATGCAATGTAACAATTAATAATGATCACAAACACCGGCTTAGCAAGTCACCAACAAGTCACTTCATCTAAACATAAATCTTTTGGAATCAATCACAGTTGTTGTATTTAGTTTTAAAATACCATTTTTGTAAGCCCCTAGATACAATACATCTTTGTATGCTCCTGAACTTTCAAACCCTAGTCATGGTTCTAGAATTTATGAGAATGTTTGCAATGAATGACCTAATGGTTTTGCTCAAAACATCAAAAAAGAACTCATCATCGAACCTTATAATCATGTAATATATATCTCACCATTTGTGGAAAACTAAACTTGCTAAAAATAGAATTTGGGGTGGCTTTCCTAGATCGCTCAGAAATCGAGTTTTATTGTTTTATTGCATTCAATAATATAGGGTCTAGAATGACTAATTTTAGCCAATTTACTTTTTCCACTGAGGGTGAGATATGGTAGATTGTCATGAAAATTGATATACAATCTCACAACTAAATTCTCTTTGAGCTTCAACGGTGAAGTTTTCTACATGAACACCATTTGAGAGATACAATTGTGTTGAACATGTAATTCGCTATTTACGCATTTGGCCATATAATCATGCACTTGGCCCTCGGGCGCATTAAAAAATTTGTCAAAAAAATTCTCTAAAAAACAACAATTTTGTCTATCTACAATTCCTTACATTGTGCACAAACAATTCTTTTATTTATTTTTTATCCTTATCTTTATCTTTTCTTCTATCTTTTCTATTATCTTGTTTTTTTTCTTGTCTTCCTTCTTGTCTGTCTTATTGTCTTTTTTGTTTTCTTCAAATTTTTCTTCATTCTCTTCTTTCCATTTTTAGCTCTTCTTGTGCAGCCAAAGATCTTACACTCGCACCAAGGTTTATTTATTTATATATTTATTTATCTTTCTTCTTTCTTCTTCTTCTTAGTTAGAGTCCAGCTTGTCATTTGTGGCACTAAACCCTACAAAATATAAAATATATAATATTCTTTTTCCTTCTTTGTTAGGGTTTAGCTTGCCCTTCATTGCGCTGAACCCTATAAAAAAATCAAAAAAAATAAAAATAAAAAATCTTGGCGGATGTAGCCACAAGCTGAACCCTAAATGGCGGCAAACAAAAATAAAAAATAAAAATAGTTTTAATTATTCGGCCATGGGGTGCACGGCCGCAAACCCTATGTCACTCTCCCTCTCCCTCCCCTCTTTCCTCTTCCTCTTCCTCTCCCTCCCCCTCCCCTCGCCTCATATATATAGGAGAGAAAGAAGGGAGAGTCTCCTTACTTATATAGGGGAGAGGGGAGGGAGAGAAAGAGGGAAGGGAGAGGGAAAGGGAAGGGAGAGGGAGAGGGAAGGGAGAGGGAAGGGAAGGGAGAGTCACATAGGGTGCGCAGCCGTGCACCCCACGGCTGAAAAAAACAAAAAACAAAAAAGTTTTATTTTGTTTTGTTTTTGTCTTTTTTCTCCTGTCGCCGTTTAGGGTTCAACGTATCCACTCTAAATGTTTTTTTCCTTCTTCTTTTGTTTCTTGTCTTATATAAGGAGAAGAGAGGAAAAAGGAGACACAGAAGAGAGGGGAGGGAGTGAGAGAATGACATAGGGTGCGCGGCCGCGCACTCCATGGCTGCACAAAAAAAAAAAAGAAAAAAAAAAAAGAAGAATTTGTTTTTATTTCGTAATTTTTAAATTTTTTAAATTTTTGTGTTTATTTTTTTATTTATTGCCGCCGTTAAGGCCGTTTAGGCAGTTTAGCCTGCAGTTGTATCCATCCAGATTTTTTTTTTTTAATTTAAAAAATAAATAAATTCTTTGTTGTTGGGTTTAGCAGCACGAATGGCAAGCTAAACTCTAATAAAGAAGAAGGGAAAAATGTAATAAAAATATATATAAAATAAACAATTAGGGTTTAGTACAACAAATGGCAAGTTGAACCCTAACTACGAAGAAGAAGTAGAAAGAAGAAAGAAGAAAGAGGAAAATATAAATAATAAATAATGAATAATAATAATAAAAACCTTGATATGAGTGTGGGATCCGCGGCTCCATAAGAAGAGCCAACAATGGAAAGAAAAGAATGAAGAAAAATCAGAAGAAGAAAAAAAAAAAAAAAGACAAGAAGGAAGACAAAATAAAAGAAAAGATAAAGATAAGAATAAATAAATAAATATAAGAATTTTTTGTTTACAATGTAAGTGATTGTAGAAAGACAAAAATCGTTGTATTTTAAAGAACTTATTAGCCAATTTTTTTAAAGTCAAATTTGCTTATGAAATGAGCGCACTTGGCTAAGTTCATAAATAGCAAATTGCGTGCTCTTAACAATTTCAGATTAATTTTTTTTAATTTGGGATATATAATTCAATTTCTAAAGAAAACCTTCAAAAATTAATTAAAAAATACAAATAAAAAATATGTTAAATCCAACTATATAGATGTGACCTACACGTTGACATTTACAACTTTGCTTTGTGTAATATCAACAACATTTTACATATTCATTAAAAAATTTATAACACATCTTTGAAATCGGTGTATCATCTGCACCTCAAAAGGTTAACCCTTAAACGTCAAAGTAAGCCCGATGGGCTTACTTATGAGAGAATAAGGAAAAAAAAAGTGGATTTTCTCAACCAAATCAAGCGAGGATTGGTACGTTGGAAAGCTACTGAAAAAGCGATCTAAATTCCAAATTTGCGCCTGATTTGGGAGATTGTGGAAACATTGGCAAGCAATCAAAGTTATCAAAATGAGCAGGAGTTGAGGTTGGGGCAACTGAGGTCGTTTTTTGAAAAGTACCGCAGTGCTACAGTGCTAGCCAGCAAAGTTGTTTATTTCATATTTTAATTTTTTTTAATTTTTTTTTTTTCCCTCCGAAAATTTAGATGCCTTCCGGGCTGCCCCGCCCAGGGCCTCTTGACGGTTAAGGGTTAAAATGACAGTGACAAGAATTTGCTTTTGTTCATCATCTTTGATAACCTTGAGATTTGCAAATCAAGAAATCTTCAAAGCGGACTTCACAAGTCCAGAACAAGATAAATGACTTGCAATGACCCTGAAACTCACTACCAGAATCCTTGTCTAGAATCACACATTGTGTTACATTTGTTACCAACATAGGGAAGCCGCTGAAGCAACGGTTACAGCTTCCTAGGCCACATTTACGAACTGTAATGTTGTTATAGCTACTCCCCTAATGTTGCTAACAAACGTGGGAGTTAGTGCATGATCGTTACGTAGTCCACTCACTGATAGTCCACTAAAGACTCTTTTATATCACCCATTTGGTAACATAAACTTGCCATGTGAAAAGTGTCTAATCACATGTGTACACAATAGCAAATACTCTCTCTAAAAACTACAATGTGATCCTGGAAACTGTGATAATAATGAATTTAGAGTGTAGAAGTTGATCAAAATAAATACTACAATGTTCATAAACATGGAAGCAATATCATGAGAGTTCGGCAACACGTGGATATGCATTTAAAATATAATAGTCATGCATGTACTAATCATCTATTACATAATGCAAAGTGGTGCACGAACACATGCTCATTCCCCACAATGGTTCTGCCACCAGAACGAGCCAACCTAGTATGTATAATAATTTCATAAAACGAGTATATGCTCAACAACATATACGCACCTTGGTCTCAGCTTTGCCTGCATCAAACGTCCGGGACTCCAGGAAGCTCGCGCAGTTCCACATTAACCTGAAAATCTGTGGAACAAGACCAGCGGCAATGGTTGTAGTAGTACTAGTGGTGAGGATAAACAACAACAATATGAGTGTACTCAACTTGAGAAAGAGCAACCAGTGAGTACTAATACAAGTTTAACCCCTAAATGCCCACAACCCTCTCCAGATTAGGAGAATTGTAAAGATGCATTATAAGATGCAACTAAGAGGGATATTTTGGACTTGATGTACAAATAAAAGTTGTACATTATGAATTTTACATTCTATCCATATGGTTAGATCTATGATTCCTATCATCAATAATGTTGTATACAATTTGAAATCTCAAATTAAAAATTATTTTGTAATTCAATTACAAATAAGATATTGACGTCCAATCTGCGAATGAAATTTGATGTGATGGGTTGAAATGTAATACTCTAAGTGTAGTGAATTTTGGAGATTTTTTGGTTGCTAAATTTATGAGTTGACTTTTTCAAGAGCACTTTTGAACTACTTTTGAAGAAATTTTTGGTGAATCACTGCAACATGAAACGAGGCATAAAATTTCTCAAATCATCCCCATTCTAATCGGTTCACACATGGGTGAAGCTAACTTTCCATAAAATCTATAGTAAAAATCCACCCTACTAAAGGTGCATAACGGATGAGAAAACGTGGATGAAATTTGTACATCGTCCAAAAAATGGACGCATGGACAGTTAAGTGTTAAATGAGAGACCATGGTTTCCATCTTTTCTATCTTGGTGACAATCAATTTAGACCCAACGAATATCCTTGTCACGTGTGACACCTTTTTTCCAGCTTCACATTGTATTACACAGGGAGATAAATACAAGAATCCCATATGGGAAACGCAGACAAGTTTCCCACAATTGTAACTTTCCCAAATCAAAAATACACTAAAATCATCCCAAGAAAGTTACAATTGTGGAAGTTTTGTTCCACTTCCCATATGAAATCCCATCTGGGAAGGTCTTCTTTTCTCCATGTGTTAGTCCATTCGATTGTCTAACAATGTTTGATGTCATATGTTCAAGACATTTGACGTCGATTGTCTAATTAGATGACAGTCGAATATATTAAACAACTTGGATGAAATATTTCCAAATATTCCATATAAGAATATGCTTGTTCGACAAACTAAAGTCTACTAGACACTAGTCGAGTAAGACAACCAGGACAACGATATTGAAAGTGTGATTCCTCAAGTGCACAAACTGTGAAGGAAATACATTGGATACTTACCGTCTATGATCTCATTTGCAGGCGCAGGCGCAGGATCTGTGGAACATATAAGAAAAGAGAAAATGGTTGTCAGATGTAAGGAAGATTCACAAAGTCTAAACATACATGAAGAAAGACAAGGAAATTCCCAATCTCATGAACTGAACCATTTGATAAAATTTTGACGTTTGAAAGTTTGAAATAAAATGGGACACAACAATACTCAATTTGTGATTCCACTAACAAGGAAATGCATTGAATATTTACCAATGATCCCATTACCAGGCGCAAGAGCAGGAGCAGGATCTGTGGAACATATTAGAAAAGAAAGAATGGTTGTGAGATGTAGGAAATCCAATAAATTCTTTATGTGCTAAATATCAAATTCATCTCTAAAACTCTATTTTCTAATTATATGAGCAAACAATTTAAACAAGTGAACTAATTTCAAAGTTTACAAATAGTGTTATATGCACTAATTTTATGTCAAATTTATAAATAGTGTCACACACAATATTTCTTGTGACAATAGTTTCCCACGCACACTCGTAGCCTAGTTAACTTCTAAGCATCGATACTACATTTATCGGGTCAAACCTCATCAAATTCTCACATTTTAGAAGGTACTATTTTTTCTGGTATTTTTGTCATATGAGTTTTTGTTAAACCAATTTACCTTGATTTTTTCATAATTATTTAAATAAAAATTAATTTTATAAGATTTTTCAAAGTTTTTTCTTATAATAGTTATAGCAATTACAAAAATGCATAAAATATTATGATTTTAAAGGAAAAATGTAAATAATAGTGATGGACAACAAGGTGCAGGTGGCATGCTTCTTGAGCTCACTCCAAGAGAAATTTGATTGAAAAACTTTTTCTGCACTGTATTGCTATTAGAATTTTAGGGTTTTTAGCTTTAACCTCTCAATGATAGAGGGGTATTGGACAAGACGTAGATGTGTTATAATATATGACCTCTTTATCTTTGATGAAGTTTGGTCCAATAGAGAAAATGAAAAGCATGATGTTCTAAAACTATCCACACGGTCAAGTTTCCAAAATAGTTTTAGTTCTTCACGTAATGAATTTAGAAGCATTTAACTTCAAAAGTTTATCAAAATTAAAAAATTTATTTTTAGTATTTGAAATTTGGTATGATTGATTAAAACTAGACAATCATTCCATTCTAAAATTAAAAATGCAATTTTTCCAAAGGAGAGTACATCATTACTTTCCCCAAATAGTAAGTTTTATAACACTAAGATAATATTGAGGTCTTTTTTTTTGAAAAATTCTCCTTGGTGAAGTTTAACTCGGATTGACATGATTCAAATTGGATTGGAAAGTAGACTTGATTTCCTATTTGAAAATATTTTTTATATTTTATAAAAACATTTTTATCATTCTAGGCAGCCTGTAGAAAAAGGGCAGCAACCATAAAATGGTTGTTTGGTCACTGAGGGGTTAAAGTGTTGTAAAAAATGAATTGAAGGTGTGGGCAAGTCAGAAAATGATGGAACGTACCTGCAAGTCGGTGATGCATGTTGACAAGGAACTGGCGAATGAAGGGGAGAATGAAGTCCAGTATAAGGGGGCCCATGACCGCGCCCCAAGTGGAGGTGACACCTCCAATTACCAAGAGCAGCAAAACGGTCACCCAATTCCACTCCATGACTGTAGTGCTTGAATTGAACTCCCTCACTCTGCACAGCCACTTCTTAACCATTTGTCAATGTCTACTAGTAACGGTAGTCGGTCGTCAGGATCGAGAAGCTGCCGACGCTGATGGCTGCGTGTGGTAGTTAGCATTAGAGCTACTAAAGGGCGAGAAGATCCATAAACGCAAAAATAATATTCAGAGACAAAAACAGAATTGAACGGAATCAGTACGTATAAGAAAACATTATACATGATCAATGAGTTGAAAACATGTACATGTTGTGAGAATGGGAATATTATTGGTTTTTCCCAGTAGCTAAGATTGTTAAACATTTGTTCCATCGCTTCAAACTGAAACAGAGGAGAGCGTACAACTTCAAATTCTACAAAACGGATGCGAAACAAAGCAATGGAGACGCAAAAATCAACAACGCAGAGCCAAAAAGGAAGGGCTGAAACAACGATCGATCCAGAGCTAGCTTCCAATCCCTTACTATGGTAGGCATGAAGGTCGAGAAAGGTTCAAACACGCACAGTCAATTCAGAGACAAGAATCAATTCAGAGACAAAAATGAATTCAGAGACATTGAAATCAGAATGGAAACTGTATCAGAAAATCAGAAACACTTGTGAGAACGGGAATAGTATTCGGTTTTTTCCAGTACGTAAACTGTAAGATGTAACATCCAAACGGATGGGAAGCAAAGCAATGACATGTAGACCGATAGCAAAATCAACCACGCAGAGCCAAAAAGGAATTGTAGAAGGCCTTATTCGTTAAATTGAGACAAAATTGTTATTTTGAGACTTCAACCCTAAAACAATTATAGTCATTTATCGTCGAGTCGACGATAAGATGAGACTGTAACCTTTGGGCAATCAAAGGTTTTTATATATATTAATAGATTAAAGTCTCAAATTACCGAATAGTCGCAAACCCGAACAATTGTAATGGTTTATCCTCAAGTCGACGATAAAATTGAGACTACACTTTGTCTCAATTTAACGAATAAGGCCTTGTAGTTGAAAACATGTACGTGATCAATGACTCAAATTAACCCCTAAAGGACCGGGGTTTTTTTAGCTTAGCTCTTGTTTTCTTGACTAGCTCTTATAACAAGCTCAATTCCTCATTTGTGTGGGTTAATTTTGATGATGGGCACCGTTGAAATTAAAGAACAAAAATCAAAGATAATTCGTAGACAAAAATCACTTTTGCAGCCAGCTAGCTACAACCACTAGAAGAAAAGAGGGACTTGTTCACTCGGCGTGGAGTGGGATTCTGAGTGTATTTGGCCACATTTGAGTGAATTGGGTCACATCTGAGTGAACATGCTCAGTGTACAAGTCCCTCTTTTCTTCTAGTGAACGTTGAGAAGAAACTAGACCCGGCAGGACTGTAGCTAGCTGAGAAACGATCGATTTAACCAGATCTGCAATTCGTCCTAAAAGGATTGAAGTTCTAAGTAGAGTACGTACCTGCAATGCAAGCTTTCGATCGAACAATAACTAAAGCTCCCGTGACTCTCAAAAATTAACCGAAGTGGACTACTCACTTCAACTGAAGTGGACTACTCTCTTCGGGGCTCCTCACTGGCGACGCATGGCTGTAGAAGAGTATTTACTGGGCTCCTTCCCGCGACCATTGCCATTGGCCAGAGATGAAAGGTTAATAAACTCATTCCCGCGACCATTGCCATTGGCCAGAGAAGAGTAGTTTCGGGGCTCGCCTAGCTGCAGGGAGGGGTATTTACTTTTCCTCACCTACATCCATCCACGGACCAACTTACATCCATCCACGGACCAAGCTGGAATCCCCGGTATTCTGTGGCCCGACCTGACAGCCACGCGCCTAGGTTCCCCGAGGATGACGGGTACACAAATGGAATACAAATGACATTCCTTAATTTTAAAATGATAAAAAAAATTCAAGTAAACCTTCATAGCATAATAGAGCAGTGCAATGGAGTTCCCTTTTGAAAACTAGATTGAAAGAGAATCTTCACTTAGATCCATTCTTTTAAGTAATTAACCCCTAACTGCCTAAGCGTTCATTTTTTGGAAGATTTCATCCAAAACTTCTCATCCGTCATGCACTTTTGTTGTGTGGAATTTTTACAGTAGATTCTATGGGAAGTTAGCTTCACGCATATGTGATCCGATTAGAAAAGGGATGATTTGTGAAATTTTTATGCCTCATTTCATGTTGTAGTGATTCACCCAAAATTTTGAAGATTTCAGTGTGAAAGTGCTCTAAACAAAGTCAACTCATAAAATTAAGCAACCAAAAAATCTCGAAAAATCACTACACTTAGGCATGAAAAGACCAATTTTTCGCTTGTTCTTTTCATGCCTAAGTGTAGTGATTTTTGGAGATTTTTTGGTTGCTTAATTTTATGAGTTGACTTTGTTTAGAGCACTTTCACACTGAAATCTTCAAAATTTTGGGTGAATCACTACAACATGAAATGAGGCATAAAAATTTCACAAATCATCCCTTTTCTAATCGGATCACATATGCGTGAAGCTAACTTCCCATAGAATCTACTGTAAAAATTCCACACAACAAAAGTGCATGACGGATGAGAAGTTTTGGATGAAATCTTCCAAAAAATGAACGCTTAGGCAGTTAGGGGTTAATTACTTAAAAGAATGGATCTAAGTGAAGATTCTCTTTCAATCTAGTTTTCAAAAGGGAACTCCATTGCACTGCTCTATTATGCTATGAAGGTTTACTTGAATTTTTTTTATCATTTTAAAATTAAGGAATGTCATTTGTATTCCATTTGTGTACCCGTCATCCTCGGGGAACCTAGGCGCGTGGCTGTCAGGTCGGGCCACAGAATACCGGGGATTCCAGCTTGGTCCGTGGATGGATGTAAGTTGGTCCGTGGATGGATGTAGGTGAGGAAAAGTAAATACCCCTCCCTGCAGCTAGGCGAGCCCCGAAACTACTCTTCTCTGGCCAATGGCAATGGTCGCGGGAATGAGTTTATTAACCTTTCATCTCTGGCCAATGGCAATGGTCGCGGGAAGGAGCCCAGTAAATACTCTTCTATATTTTTATTCTTCTTATTATAATTACTTGTAGCATACCATGACTAGCTGGCCATGTTTTGACAGTCAATACACAAAGGGATCTTTCGGGGGATTTTTTCACCAATTTCACCAATTTCACCAACTTTCACCAATTTTTCATTTTTTGAACAGGTGGCACTAATGAAACAAATATTGTAGCACTTTCATTTAACCCTTAACTGTCCAACCAAGCAGAAAACGCTTGATGTACAGAATCACTTGCCGTTTTCTCATCCGTGGTGATCTTTTTGCAGCGTGAAATTTTTATGGTAGATTTTATGGGAAGTTAGCTTCATGCATGTGTGATCCGATTAGAAAGGGGATGATTTGTGAAATTTTCATGCTTCATTTCATGTTGAGCGATTCACCACAAAATTTGAAGATTTTAGTCTAAATGTGCACTTGAAAAAATAAACTCATCAAATTAAGCAACCAAAAAATCTCTAAAAATCACTGCACTTAAAGTATTACATTTCAACCCATCACAACAAATTTCATTCATAGATTGTCAATATCTTAATTGTAATTGAATTACAAAATAATATTGAATTTCAAGTTTCAAATTTTATACAAAAATATTGATGATAGCAATCGCAGATTTAACTATGTGGGTAGAATCTAAAAATCATAATGTACAACTTTTATTCATACACCAAGTTCAAAATTTCCCTTTTGATTGCATTTTATAATGCATCTTTGCAAAACTGCCAAATTTGGAGAGGGATGAGGACGTTTAGGGGTTAAATTACAGATGAAGTCATTATAATTGAATGAGAATTTCTCAAATGGATGAAAATATGTCAACATGGATGAATATTTGTACGATTGATAAAGGAATGAGTTTTTCCTCCAAATTATCTATTTCTAAAAATAGTTTTGTTTTCTAGCTATATTTAGCATGATTAAAAAAGGCTGAGTTATACACATCAATTCAAGGAGACCACGTAGAGCATGGAGTGACTGAATGAACCAGATTGTAAGTTAACCCCTAAAAGACCAAGCATCTATATTTTGGACGATGTAGAGAAACAAACACAATTTTCTCATTCGTCATGCTCATTTTGCGGAGTGGATTTTTTACTATATATTATATGGGAAGTGAGTTTCATGCATGTGTGATCCGATTAGAAAGGGATAATTTGTGAAATTCTTTATGCCTCATTTCATGTTGTAATGATTCACCCAAAATTTCAAAGATTTCAGAGTAAAAAGTGCTCTTGAAAAAGTCAACTCATAAAACTAAGCAACCAAAAAATCTCCAAAAATCACACACTTAGGCTAATACATTTTAACCAATCATAACAAATTTCATGTACAAATTGTTAATATCTTATTTGTAATCAAATTACAAAAGAGTTTTCAATTTTAAGTTTCAAATTTTATACAAAAATAGTAGTGATAACACTTGCAGATCTAACTGTATGGATAGAATCTAAAATTGATAATGTACAACTTTTATTCATACATCAAGTTCAGAATATCCGGCTGCGTTGCATTTTATGATGCATCTTTGCAAAACTGCCAAATTTAGAGAGGGGTGAGGACATTTAGGGGTTAAGTTAGGCTGCATAACATTCTTGAGTTGTCTTAGTTTATTCCTTTTTGGATAGGAGTTTTTTTGAACTGAAGATTTACATTGTTACAGTAGGGTGTCACACCTCTTTCTTCCCATTCTTAATTTTCAGAGAATGCGTACGTGATACTTTCTTCTTGAATTGTGGAGGACCTATTCTATGAAATGTAAGTTACCCTTGAGAATTCAACTTCCAATACCCAAAACTTGGTGCAGGTTTAACAAACATTCTTCATTGTATTATGGTAGATTCAAAAAGCATTCCATCAAGCACCACGTAAAAGTATTACAGTGATAATAAATACAACAAATTGTGCTTTTCATATGGACTCAAAATTATTATAATGTCCAGCATCTCCAACACAGTAATTGCGTAGATTTCTGAGCCCTGTTTATTATAACAATTAGTCCAAAATGTAATGGCTCCAAATGGAAAAATTGCCTCATTTTGTAAATATGACAACCAAAATTTGAAATTTCCCCTCTATCAATGACAAACTTGTCCACAAATTGTAAATACAAAAGATGTTCCATTCCACCAAGCAAAATGAATAATTTCACCAAAGATCACTAGTCTTCAACCTATCATCAATTGTTGAAATTGGTCATTTTGCTTAGTGGAAGGAAACATCCCTGTACAAGTGAATTTATTATATAATACAAACCTTGCACACACGTTTGTGAAGAGAGTTCCAAGTGAAAAATATTATGTACGGTCCGGAATGACCTTATCTACCCTTGGGGAGTGCTAGGGGTGCTTGTTAGCACCGGTGAGGTCAAGAGTTCAAATCTCCATGCTGTCAAAGTCTCTTCCGTATAATCCACCCTAGTGCAACCTTTGGGATTTGCCTTGGGGATTATTCCCCTTGTGTGCCAAAAAAAATAAAAATAAAAATAAAAATAAAATATATATAAATATTATGTACACTTTTTAGGTCTGGCACAGATCAACCTAATATAAAGTAAAGAAAAATTTATCGTGCCCGCATAGCGGTTTCGTACAGAAACAACCATTTTTTAAAAAGTTAGATGAGATTTGTTTTGCCACATTTCACATTGGCTGTAAGCTACAAATAGTCTAGGTGGCACCAAAATAATTAAATCATTTGCTACAACTTCTACAAACCTGCTATGTGGGTACAGTATATTGGTACAAAGCATCGCTCAAATGAGTTGGAATTTGCTAGAAATGTTAACAACATTCATTGAAGAAATTAACCCCTAAAGGACCATGGATTCACGGCTTTAAAATGACTAATTCAATTGATCATATTGTGGAAAATTCAATTCAGATGAGATTGAACTTTACATCACTCGAATCAGTGAAGAACAGTGGTCGAAAAGACAAACAAATTTGAACAATTATTTTTTACATAGAACCTATTCAAAACTACTAAAAAAAAACATGAAGCCCAATTTGAGCTTCTTGGTCCTTTAGGGGTTAAAGCTTTGTTATTAAAAATATGCAACTTGGACACCTTACAATGTTAACAATCACAAGCCAGATTGGAAACTGGCTAGTTTCATGTGGTTGGCAATGGAGGCATTCATAAGAAAGCTGTCTCGCATACGCCTTGCTTGCCTTGCGTCCAACACAAAGTATATGAGATCATAAAGTAATGATAATTTCTTCCAAGTTGATATACCTTTTCTTCAAATCAGAGCTTACTTTTTCTACTCAATAATCCACTTTCGTGCTGGGAATTGAAACCCTCAAATCCAATTTTACTTTAGTTTCAAGTTCTGTCAGACAGCATGGCATTGGATACTGCTGTCCAAATACCGTATCATTTATTGAATGCATACCAAATCCAAGCCAATTATGAGTTCCTTGTGACACATTAGAGAATATTCTCAAATTTTCCGTTTAGATGACCAGTGTTTTCTTTTCCCCTCAGCAAGATTCTCCCCTAAAAAGTACCATGTATGAAGAGATGGGAGCTCAACTACCCTTAAAAAAAGCATTGCAGTTGACATGTTATTTCAAAAACATGCTTTTTAAATAGCACGCTAAATTTTATATTGATAGTTCAAATTTTTTTGGAGGGGGCAGGGGGTTTCACATATTGATAATGTATATAAATCAAATGAAACATTTGAATTTATGAATGAAAGTTTCATGAAACCCTAAGCAAGATCATGTAGTCGAGAATGCTAGAAATTAGTTTAGTTACGTCAAGTGAATGTGTGCAATTGGATGGCCAAATTTTAGAAACTGCATACTTGCACAAGATAGAAACTTCATTGTAACGACAAATTGATAGTGACGTGTCTTTAGAATATTATATCCCTTCAACATTGCTATGTGGCAATTTTGGGTTATGGTTTGGGATCTAGGGTTTAGAATTTGGGGTTTAGGGTTTAAAATATTTAGGATTTAAAACTTGGAGTTTAGGGAATATTTTTGTTGACATCAACGAATATCCGGAAATATACCACACCCACAACCATGCACCCCGCACCCCCAATTCCGCACCACGCAGTACTTGACCCCGTTAATTGTGATGCTAATAAACTCCAGGTGCAAGATAAGACAGCAAAACGCCTGGTTACCTTCACTTCCATTGTCTCAACGTTAAAAGCCTCGGCGACTGATTCGGTAGATTTCGAGACTTCGTTAGAAAGTCGAATGTGCTGCAAGAGGAGCGTGGCCAATTCTGCAACTGAATCCGTTGGATTGATCGATTCCAACGTTCCCTCGATGTTCAAATAAAGTTCCATCGGCTTTTAACGTGAGTGAACGGACCGCATGATGCGGATTCTCGCCCTCCGGACTCGCCTAGGTCCGCTTGCTGCTCCAGAATCTGCAGAATGCGGCCTGTTCCCTAGTACATTCAGAAATTGATTGGATGTAGCTTGTGAATACCATGGCTCTTGTTCTTCCTCTCAACCTGGCACACTCAAACATCTATTGTACTAACATCCTCAAGCTTGAGCAGGCTATTCTATCTTGGGCCTTCTTGACATGCTTAGAATCTGCCAAATATTGTTGATGAATGGGTGATAATAGTGTTATCCGTAAACTAAAGGGTTGAGTGGGCCTTAGTTTGACTAAAATTTGGAGAAACGAAAACTATTGAGAGAAGTTCTAGGAAATCAAAAGAATGGGTGAGTGGAGACGGTCTAGGTATATATAGCGAGAATCTATTGTCAGAAAAGGGGCTAGCAATGACCTTCTTCATGTGTGAAGGTGAATAATAGAAACTTGGGTGAGAAGTTTTTTAGCACCGATTTTGGTGCTTTCAAAGTTTGCATCCACAGTTTTTTTTTAGTGCCCGACACATGTTCTTTTTTGAGGATTAATGTCACTATTCACTCAAAATACAGTCCACTCACCCACTTTTGAGGGACTTTACGGATAACTCTAATAACTAAATTAAATTTTGCAGAGCCCCTGTTGATGCTGTTTCCTGGACTCGGCACTTCAATGTTACACTTCACCTGCGATTTGGACCATTTCAAGAGCTGTTGATTATTCATTGGGGGTTACTAATGATCTGAGACAACAGCTTCTATGCATATGGAGTTGGAGTTCAAACACAAGGACTCATCAGTTAGTTTGGTTATGGAATAGGTAATGTGCAAGCAGCCACAGGTTATGAGGATAACCTTGTCGAGTCACGGAAGTGGCGAGACAGGTTAATTTCATAACCTAGGGCTGCTTGCACATTACTAGACATAACGTCAATGGTTGAATCTTGTTCAATCTTCTTCAATGATGATTAATCAAGGGTCACAAAAGAAAGGCATCATAACTTCAAAGCAGCCCTTGGTTATCAGAAATAACCGTGTCCTTCTTATCCAATGGTTGCCTGCCACTTTTACAATTCCGGGCTCCATTGACGTTATGAAACAAGATTCTATGCTCATTCTACTATCACTTGTAGAAACAGATAGTTAACTGTATGTACTCCTTCCCATAATAAATGATGCTTTGGAGAAAGAAAAATTGTCCCAAATTACTTGATGCAAATCATTTATTCAATTTGAAGTTGTTTTACAAATTCTAACAAAGAAAAATCACAATCTAACAAGTGTTTTTTGTTTCTGAAGCTTGTCTTTGCTCATAATTATGTGGATCACAAACAACATATGAGTTAGATAAAATCAATGCAAGCATATGTTTGTTGCATCAAAGAACACACTACGATGAACATCACCATGTTGCCACATGCCACACATACTATCAAAGTAGTATGATACTGTTTCTATAGACAACTACTCCAAAATAAAAACTTCTTATACTTAGAGATTTGATGAAATCATTCTAATTCCCTTAATTTTTTTAATTTTTTTAGCATCTATTATGGGATGGAGGGAGTATGTAGTAACATGAACACACAGGTGGTCTTTCTGTCTATGCTGCAGTGTACAAATACGGTGGCAACACATGTTGCTAACTAATGAACTTACCTTGATCCTAACTTTCTAACAGTAGATCTAGTATACTGATCAATTCTACTGATTAGGCGTGTCGATACAATGAATAGTCAATTTAGTCCAACAACAGTCAATAAACTTCTATCCCTGCTATGTCTGTTCCTTCTTTTCCAATTGAAAAAAAACAGAATTGATAGAAACTCCTGTCCTTTTTTAAGGCTGGCGTGAATAAAGTGTTTGTTCGTAATGTTAATGATCCAGTGCCCATCGGACAAAGGGCCATTGGAACAAAACTACTCTCTTTTGTCGAGAATAGTCACTTTAATGACAAGTATCCCAACAGAATTGACTACTGTCTTGCTTATTGTAAACAATTCATGTTTTGCACACGTTTTCTGGTGTCAAAAGCAATGGCTAGGTACAGGTTAGCACGTATGTACGGAATGAATTTCATCAGGTCACTGAACTTGCAATCAATCCCACTTCAAACCCAGAGTGCCCAACTTGGAGATCAATGTACTGAAAAAATGTGCAGCGATGTGGAGATGCTCAGCTGCCTCCAATTGAATCCTAGTTTTTCAACAATGCAGAGACAGGAACTGAAAGAGCAATGAGCAGATAGATTTTCTAAACTCAACATTTGGTCAATCTTAGGCTCTTACTCCAACACAGTGTCTCTTTTGCTGCAATCATAGATTGCACTCACCATGAAGCCATGACCTGGCATAATAGGAATTATCAGAGTTTGTGATTTCAGCCCTGCAATTCAGTCGTTTTATTAATTTCCAAATCCAGTCCTGCGCAATTATGAATTCCAGAATCTTGTCTCAAAGTATTATCCCACTTGTAGAGAATTCAAACGTGACCTGCATTCTTGGAGCACAAGATGCACACAATCAGAAAATATGAGCGCCTAGGGTCGATTTTGCGTACATCTATAGACAATATTTTGAAAATTTATAACTTATTTGTACATTATCTCAATAATGCATGCTAAAATGTTTTAGAATCCTCTTTCACTTGCCAATAAGATCCAATTTTTTTTTTGGTGGTAAGTATGTTCAATTGCTATTCGTAACCATTATGGGTGTACGTATTTTCAATGTTATTATTCATTTTCAAAACAATAACATCTCACATGTAGTTTCGGATACATATAATTTATATGCCATTGCCACCAGTGAAGATGGCACCAAGATATAAATGGTAGCTGTGCATGATGGATGTTGTCTGTCTGATGACCAAGGTTTTTTTAATTTGTGCAATTATGGTGTGGATTAACATTTGCAGACTACAAGGGAATCCATATTGTAACAACTATAACTCCAAAGATGATGCCCCCGAGATGCAATTCTACTCATAATCTCTATGCAGCCTCTTCTTGCCATTGTGTCAAGATACCATTAGACTAGAGGAGAGGGATTAGAATTGATAATATCAGAGAGCATTAATTTCTTAGCAAGTAGCATTAACTCTTCATCAAGAAGCAAGCGTGACTCACTGTTTGGACTCTACATGCACTATAGTCGGGTACAAGTTGCTTACAAACTATTTGACTCCTCCCTCACAAAAACGGAGTCCCTTCCTTAAATTGTAATGTGTTCGATATGGCACCTATGGACCTACAAATTGAAAGGGACATTCCTACTCTAGTTCTCTATTGGTAGGAATTTTTTCTTACCATATTTGCAATCTTCAGAATCAATGCGGCTGCTTGATATAGGATCTACCTACTTTCAATGCTTACGAATTTTTTTGTAAGCATGTTGTACCCGACTGTACAAACAAACCCATCGCTTTTCACTGACTGAAATCAAGGAAACCCTTGTCCTATGTGACCAAAAGCACTCACGAACTCTGGGATGGCTCAAAATAGCAGTGAGAAGTGACCAATTTCCTTGTAGTGATGCAGCTCAACTTCACTTTTTCTTTGTTTTTTTATTCAACTACCACATTGATCTTGAGATCCAATGGCTCGAAGTGACTTGCATTGAGATTACGTCTGGTAATTCAAAAGTAGGCAAGACTATGAGAAACAATTGCAGGCCACTACCTCCCTCGCCACTGCCGTTATACCCCATAGTCTTGCTTACTTTTGAATTACCTAGTCCAATACTACTGCGCAACACAAGGTGAGTGCCATTGTTGAAGTTGGTACATTTTTAGTTGCATTTGTTCACGCTCTATATTGGAAGGAATTCTACACAATCTCAATCTTCTTGTATCGTAACTTCAGACACATATATAGATATAGATGTAGATATAGATAGATAGACATACAGAATTGTCGACATATATGTGCATAGCTTAACCCTTTAACGTCCTGAGTCAACTCTGATTTCAACGATGCGTTTGATGAATAACAAAAGTGGAGTTGAGGTACAAAGCTAAGTTGTAAATGTCAATGTGAAGATCACATCTGTACGGTTGGATTTATTATATTTTTTATTCATAAATTGTAATTAAAATTTCAATATTTTCTTTTGAAATTCAATTAAAAATCCCAAATTAACAAAAAAAATTAAAAATTGTTGAAATGAATTTGGAATAGCATTCACTACAAGATGGTATGGTTTCCGTTATTTGATTCTACTTATTTTGGAAAATCATGTTTAAGGTCTCACTTTTTGAACTAAGAATGAAACTTGACATAAACCAATTTTGTTATTTAAAAAAAATTCACAATATCTTATTTTGAAGATCAAAATTGCACAAGTTTTATTTTCTAATTCAAACCCAACACAATTCTAAATCCAACAATTGCGTGCCAAAGTAGTAGCTTCAACCTTTAGATTTGCGTCTCGATTCCAAATTGCCTCCTCTTTGGAGACAGAAGTCGTGAACACTACTCTCATATACCAACCCAAACCTAAATTTTGCCAGAGAAGAGGAGCCTTGACTAGTATCCACAAGCAATATACCAACCTCAAATACTCTTGCTAGCAAAAAGTCTTTCCAAGTCAAATTGGGACCTCAATTTTTAGCAAGAAATTAGTGATTGCCTTTAAACCAACAATTTAGGCAATCCGTGTATTTTTAGCAATGATGTCTTTGGTAAAATATTTTTCTTTCGGTTTACATAAGGTTGAACAAGAAATGCGTATTTTTTCCACAATTTCATTCATAATATTGAAATTTATACAAAATTTAAAAGTGAAAAGTACACCTGGATCCAATGTCAACATATAGGTTCCCTCATATTCACACTATGTCGTATTAATTTCCACTCATGATACCCAAAACTACCAACTACTTTGCAATGCTTGGCATTAGTGAAAATGTTTTGTGCTTCTCCCAATATGATGAAATTAGCCAATTTTATACTATATATATAGTAAATTTCTACAAATATATTAAAGAATCTAGAATATTTTGCCAAAATTGGCTATCAAATCTTCACATCTATGGCAATTTTGCTAAAGAGGCTGAAATTCCTCACCTTTAGTGTTTGGCGTGCCATTGGTTTGCTTGAATACCGATACACCAATTATTGCCATTACTGTGACACATTAACTATTTATTCAAAGCTATAACTATTTATAGAAGGAAGATATTTTTACCAATGCCGAAGATATTGGTACTATTGATGTAGTAGAAAATATCCATAAAATGTTCACCTTGCCTAAAAAGATGTAGCCATTTTAAAACAATTAGTATGTCTCACAGTAATGACAATAATCAGTGTACCATAGGGCCGCTGTACACTACAGTGGAGAAGTGCACCGGTCGGTCAAGAATTTCAGCCCCCAAGACATGGTTATTTGAGGCTAGGGATGGTATGCCGGAGAAGATGAAAAGACAATAAAAAATGCCTTCAAGCTAGAGTTCTCCGGAGGCCAAGTTTCTTGTCTAAGGCTCTAGGGTTGCCCAAGAAACTTGACCTCCGGAGAACTCCCCTTAAAAAAAGTGTCGCCACGTGGGCAACCATGTCATTTTTTCATCCATGTACAAAGTTCTTCACCGGAGGACTGTTGGCCGTAGTGTAAAACACCACCAAACGAGTGTCACTCTCGGCCAATCATAATTCAAAATTCCCCTAGAATTCATGACCGGTAGACTTCTCCACCATAATGTAAAGCGACCCTTAAGGCCCACTTTATACACAGGCTGGGGCTGGATGGAAGGCCGGCCCGATTCAATCCAGCCCAAGTTTGAAGTTCGAGCCAAGGAAAACCTTGTCCCGATGTCATCAAACCGGCCCAAAGATTTGGCGCCAAAATCATGCCACATAGGACGCCACATAGGAAAAATTGCTCGTTCCGGCCCGGCCCTAGTATAAAGTCCTTGGGCCGGATTTGAAAGAATCAAGCGATCCTATTGGTTGAAATTTGAAGAGTTTGGGCCGACCCTCAATCCGGCCCCAAGTATAAAGTGAGCCTTAGTGAAATTGGTGGTTTTGAGTCAACTTTGGCGGCTCCAGGAAAAATCTACATGCAGAGTTGGGGAAGCTGGTCACGTTTTAGAGCATTCAACCTTACCAGTCACTAGTGGGAATGCTCTCAAATCTAGAGACTAACTTTGTCAGTTGCTATCAGAGATTGTTGGCTGGGAGCCTCTGTCAATAGAAATGGGTACCACTAAGTTTACAAAACATGCCGTTCTTGCCATCTTGCTCCTCCATCTCCATTTCTTCCCCTGCCATGGCCACCACAAGCCCACCACACATGAGCTTCTGAAGCTTCTCAATCTCCAGCCCAGCTCGGAGGGCGGTTTCTTCTCCGAGACTTTCAGAGACCCAGACATCTTTCTTCCCAAGAGCCTCCTCCCTTCTCACTGTAAGTTCTGCTAAGTCAATGCTCTAGTTCTAATTAATATGTTAGCTTGTGTCTTCCGTGCATGAACCCTAATTGCAGATGTGCCTTTGGTTCTGGTTTGTTTTTGCTAACTAGTTGGAGTTGATTTTAGTTCTTTTAGTTTTGTTTTGTTCGAGAGTACTGCAAATCCTTCTTGATTGTGAGATTCTTGCACATTACTGGACATGATCTCAATGGTTGAATGAATCTTGTTCAATCAAGAGTCTAAAAAGAAGGATTGAGTTTATAAGGTAGTGTAGAGATTGAGTTTTTGGAACCCTAATTTGCAGATGTGCCTGTGTGATTTGGGTTTTGCCAGATAAGGTGGGGCGGTCTGTGAGTACCGCCATTTACTACTTGTTGCCTTCAGGGAATGTTTCTCATTTGCACCGGCTTCCTTCCTATGAAGTCTGGCACTTTTACAGCGGCGACCCCATTACGGTACAATGAACTGAGCCTCACTCTTTTTAATTATGGTGTTGTGATTCATAACCTTAGAGGTCCGTGGCATATTGATATCTCACAACCTTATTCTCTTTGTCGTTTTGGTGAATCCTTCTTTAGACTCAAGATTTATGTTCAGTAATGTGAAAGTATCTCACAATCTTGTTCTTCTTAAACACTTCTTTTTAGGCTCTTGATTGAACAAGATTCATTTAACTATTGAGGGTATGTCCAGTAATGTGAAAGTATCTCACAATCTTGTCCTTCTCTTGAAATCCTTCTTGATTAAACAAGATCCATTCAACCATCGAGGGTATGTCCAGTAACATGAAAGTATCTCACAATCTTGTTCTTCTTTTGTGTTAGGGTAAATTTCAGACTCCTGCTTGAACAAGATTCATTCAACCATTGAGGGTATGTCAAGTAGAGTCTCGTTATGGAAATGACATAAACAAGGCCTACTGTCACATTACACAGAAAATACCCTTTTGAAATGAATGAATCGAATGAGTTTCATTTGACCCCACAAATTGTGTTGGCAATGGTTTCAGGTGTTTGAGATTGACGATGATGGGAATATGAACCACACCGTATTAGGGCATGATATATTGGCTGGGCAGAAGCCGCAGTATGTGCAGAAGCCCTGGACGTGGTTTGGTGCTTACCCTACCAAGGATGTAGTACATATCACACCAAGTGGTGGCTCTGTGGTGAAAGCTGCGGCGAGAGACCCTGACAAGCATTACTCTCTGGTGGGGTGCACGGTTGCTCCAGCATTTGAGGCTGTGGATTTTGAGCTGGCCACTCGAGAGGAGCTTCTGGCCAAGTACCCCCATGCAAAGGCTATCATTGAGTATCTTACTTACCCATGACATTAAAACCCTGCTTTCTTAACCTTTGATGAGGTTTTAGGGTTTCTTTGCATGTTCATTCTCTATGTGCATATACAGAAGAACGGACTCAGGAACATCACTTTATATGGTGGTTTGATTTCATTATGGTACTGACCTTGCTTCTGGGCAGACTCATTGTTGGTTGGTCTCAAATGGTCATGTGAGATTCGGTGTTTCACTGATAACGTCTGTGAGCCTGAATCAGGCTTCATGATTTTTTTTAGCAGTTTTGAGTACATCCTATGTGGACTTGCTTTACTTTAAATTCATTTGTTTCTTGACCAACTCATGCAATGTTCTTCACTGATCCCGGTGATATAAAATTTGGTCCAATCTCAATTGTATTTTTCATAATATGACCAATTGAATTTGTGATTTTAAAACTATTCCTTGGTGCTTTGGCGGTTAAGAATGGCTTTGAACAGGTTCTTTTTCTTGTCTTAGATTGACAGGGGATGTAACCTTTGTGCCTTGTGTCTCATTCAAGTCAAAAGATCAGATCACGGATTGTTACCATTTTCAGCGGTTTTGGCATTTTTTGCATGTGGCACGAGTTTCAGTTCCAAATTGTTAACATGTTTTTCTCCTTTTCTGCTGTAGCTGTGAACCCTTTTACTTCCGTGATCAATTGATTTTGACCCTGCTGGAGAAGGAATCTTAGTTCAACTTTGTGTAAAATAAATGGAGGAATGAAAAAATCCAACCACGTCATTTCGTGAATGAAGGTACCATACAAGTTTATTCTACATTTTATAATGTCAACCATCTGATGTGGTTTGTATACAATTTAGAATCATATGATTGGGATGGTTACTTCTACAAAGGATTATGTCCCACTCACATTTGAAGTAATTAAAATTTGATAGACAATTAAATTTACAACAACTCTCAATATAGAGACCAAAGATGTGTAGGTAAAGGGCTAAGTGTCTAATTGAGACCCACTTTACATTTTGATTTAACAATTCGATAACCAAAACACACTTTGAACGACTTCGTACCAATGACTCAGCTGCCACATATCATACCCGGGCACATGGTTGATATCTCATGCCAAATAATTGTTTTTTCTTTGAAAATTATTTTTAACAAATGTCAAATTTTGTGAATATTCTTCAAGATTCTCCTCTTCACCATACAAGATTTTTTTGAAAGAAAAATTTCCTAAAGTTTTGGGCTTCTCTTCTTATAATTACTTTTTGCAGATCTTGACGATTGACTACGGTAACTTAACCCTTAAAGGTCAAAGCAAGCCCCATGGGCTTATTTATGAGAGAATAATGGAGAAGAAGTTGGATTTTCTCAATCAAATTTGAAATGGATTGGTGCTTTGGAAAGGTGATGAAAAAGAGAGGCTAAATTTAGCAAATACGCCTAAATTAAATAATTGTAGAACAATCCACAATCAAATGAAGAAGTGCGAGGAAAAGGGGGGAGCTATGATTGGGCAGCAGTTGTGGAGAGAGTCAAAACATTTTTTTTATTAAAAAAGCAGCAAAAAAGCTGGTCAAAGCAGAAGGCAAGTTGGTTGTTTTATTTATTTTTATTTTTCTAGTTGCTGTAGACTTTTGGAGATGCTCCTCGGGCTGCCCTCTAAGGACCCTCTTGACGTTTAAGGGTTAAGCTTTCTAGCCTACGTGCAGTAGGAATAGAAGGCGAATAGTATTTTTCCTTCATAGGAAAATAAAAATCAAGAAGAATGTAACTTTTCCACAATATTATTCTAAAAGAAATGAAAATTTCAAAGTAAAAAATTAGTCGTCACCCAAAACTCATAACTAGCCTATCCCAAATCTGTGAACATATGATTCCACAAACCAATCCAAATTCTACAAATTTGATTGGTTGACACACAAGTGGCATTGATTTTGGTTGTCAACCATTATGGGTCAATCCACACATTGGTTAAATTGGGTGTATTAACTGTTTCAAGACATTCTACCTACTGTTGCTCACAATTATGGGGAATTCGGGGCCTGCATTACAAGTTAGAAATTTCTCAAATAAATCTAGGAGTTCATGTAAGAGATGAGTATTAGTTTGCTCCAAGAATCTCTCTTTCAAATCTTTACAAAATGAAGATATTTCATTTAAATCTTCGCAACTGCAGATAACTTCCTGAGAATGAACACTGGTCGAAGGATACCGGAAAAGAATATGCTCCACTGGGGAAAAAACAAATAACTTTGCCACACTTGCACATAAACCCACCGTGTACTGTGCATCCTCATTTGCTCGGCACCTACTACCGACACACAGTCTCCACCCTCCGACATGTGCTTTCCAAACAGTTTTTGCACACCAGCTCCATTACTTTCTTGTACACTCTCATTCATGCGTTCTGGAGTAAAAAATTTCAACAACTTTTCATCCCACTCATCTTGGAATCCACTGCAGAAGGCTCATCTGAATGGATGACTGTTTCACATGAGAAAAAAATGACATTGCAAAACAAGGGGTTTGTACACGTTGCCAGTTTTTGGTGACACTAAATTGCAATTGCCGTGGTTGAATGCTTCATCATACTACACTAAGAGCATGCCCAGCAACAATCAAATGCAGCAGTCAAATGCCAATATAGCGGAGGTTTGGGGTAAATATGGCCCCGGCAGCACAAAGAAATCACCAGTCAAATATCAAGATACCTTGGTGGTGGCCTTTATTTGAGTTGGGGACGCCATATTCTATTCTCTTGTCGCCTTTGATATTCTCACGCTAAACAAGGAGTCAACTAGTTATCATTCTCCCTAGAAACCCACATGTGGTGGCTTTTACACCTGCGCTGCTTCTATTGGTTCTTCCAATATTTATCAATACTTTTGGTTTGATGAAACAAGGTGTTGTTGAGGTAGCTTGCTGGCCAGCCCTCCAAATCTCATTTGAACCCGAAATTGACTTGACGTTGGATGAGGATATGACCTAGCTCTAATAATGACATTTATTGGTGGTATTATTGACACTAACGGTACATGTTCACAATCATGTAAATGTTACCAACACTAAATGTCAACTACACACTTGAATTACAGTGTCAGATATGTTCACGAATAATGTGATTCATAAATAAGTTTATTCAGTAGAATAAGTTACACTATCGAGTAACACTAAATATTATTGTGCCATGATATATTTTTGTTTTCACTAACATGCTTCTCCGGAGAGCCTTCAAGCTGGAAGAGTTAGAGGCTAGGGTAATAATAGAAAGTAGTAGTGAAATCTGGAACGTTGTTGTGATTAAATTGTAGAATATATATATGACACTATTGTGAGACTAACACTAAATATCACTACTAGTGTATTGTCCTTTTTTATTTACAATTTCTTAACAAAAAATCACTAACTGGTCAAAGACTAATTTACACTGGGCTTTTTTTTTTTTTTTCAATTTCAAACTCAAACTGTCAAAGCCACTAATACAATTGCTTGATTTTTGTTTTCACGTTTCACTGACGTACTTCTATGGAGCTCAACTTGGAAAGTGAAGTAAGGACATTACTAGTCATTTCTATTTTTTATATGCAAACGAGTTTTTGGTCCATGAAATAGATTTTTTTTCCCCAAAACAGATGTAGAATTTACAACTTTTTTTTTAAAACGACGAAACTGTGTACGTTTCTCGAAAAAAAAATGATACATGCCATGGGTAGATACAGATACAGAAATGGCTAGAAATTGCCATATGTACCTGAAGAAAGATGATATAAGTTATAATTCATTTAGTTTGATTTACAATATTTTTGTTCAAGTTTCCAGTAAGGTTCTAAAAAGACCTAATTATGTATTCACATAAAACAAACCATTCTATATAGAATTACATAAATTTTTCACAAAAATATAATAAAACGGGAAAGCGACTTCAAAACCAACGTTCAAGTAAAAGTCAACCCCGCGGTACTCGATCGGTTCCAAGGAATCAGAAAGACTATTCTCATCTCAAGTGGTGACTGGTCAACGGTAATGCGGCATGGCGTAGTAAATTTCTTGTACAGCGATGATGTGTTTGTCGAGCAATTTACAGCGCGAACGAACGAACAGAAGGAGAATGAAACATTCAAGTTGGATCAGCAATCGAAATCTGCGGTAAACTGTAACCGGACGCACTCAGTGAATGTAATGTTTTGTCGACGTCGTCGACTGATTCTTGCTACAGCGCACTACAAAGCTCAATCTGCGGAGCTTGTGGGTCCCTTCTGTTGCAATTGTCAACGCAGAACATATATATAATGGCCCACTTGTACTTCCAAAGTCAATCTGTACTACATAGTCGGCACAACGTACGTTCTCCGCCCCACCTCCAGTTGTGCAAGCGCGCTTCAGGTACGTTGCTCTCTGAGCCCTGCAAGGGTTTTTGAACTTCATGCCGGTCAGTCTTTGATTGAACTTGAGCTTACGTGTAACTAGCTAGGCGATCGAGGTATGTACAAGCTTTCGAATTCTTGCATATGTTTCCAGCTCGTGTTGAAACGGAGTGATCGATGGTACCTGTGGGACAGATTAGTGCTAGAGGAATCACTCCGATGTGTAGCTTTCCGGGTCATAGCTTGAGATCGATAAGGATACACTGACCACTGAGCGAGGATTTGAATTTCTAGCGGACTTTTTCATGCTGTATTGTCGGTGACTCTGTGCACTAGACGGTAATTAACACTGTAATTAACGAGGCGGTTTGAAATCAGTTGTTTCAGTGGCTGCCTGACTGCCACTGTGCAATGTCGAAACCCCGTTTTCGTGACAGTGACGGAATTGGCGGGCATAGTTAGTAAAGGCTGAGTGCCTGGAGGAACGTAGTGACGTTTTGAAGCCCAGCTGAACCTCATAACCTAGATTTTAGAACTCGCGGTTTCAGTTGAAGCCCTCTTGAGGAGTACGTGAAAGTCATAGTTTAATTTCAAAGCTCTAGTGCTAGTTTTCAGAGTTTTGAGCACTTGAATTTCATAACTGTATCATTTCGAGCACTTGTTTTCATATCCTAGATTTTAGAGCTCGCGATTTCAGTTGAATCCATCTTGAGGAACTACTTGAAATTAAAGTCCTAGTTTAATTTCAAAGCTCTTACTAGAGCTAGTTTTCAGAGTTTCGAGCACTTGAATCTCATAAATCTAGCGCTGCACATGAAAAAATGAATGTGACCATTCGACGATTGAGCATTCATGAGCGACCATTACTCATGATTAAGTTAATAGGTTTTCATGGGGGTTTGTTTTTCTTTGCGCAGATCAGTTGATCGTTTCATTTGAACCATGGCGGTCCGTTTCGCGATGACGTTGGTCATGACGGTGGTGGCGCTGGGCGTGGCGCACGCGTCGGACCCGGAGCTGACGACGGACTTCTTCGTGCCGGCGGGGGTGAATAAGACTTCGCTGACGGCGGACTACTTCACTTCCACCCTCTTCCGGCAGGGCATCACGGTGGTGGCGCCCGCGAAGATCGGCGTGAAGCGCATCACCAGCGACTCCTCCCCCGTGCTCACGGGGCTGGGCGTGTCCGCGGCGCTGATCAAGTACCAGCCCGGGGGCATCAACCCGCACCACACGCACCCGCGCGGCACGGAGATCTTGTACGTGATGCAAGGGTCCCTGACCGTGGGCTTGGTGGACACCACCAACAAGTTCTTCACCAAAGTGCTGGAAGTGGGCGACGTGTTCGTGTTCCCCAAAGGCCTCGTGCACTTCCAGATCAACCAGGGCAAGACGGACGTCGTGGCGTTCATCGCCTTCAGCAGCTCCAACCCCGGCACCGTCTCCTTGCCTGCCACTTTGTTCGGCAGCGGCATCCCTGACTACGTGCACATGGCCGCCTTCAAGGTCGATAACCACGTCGTGAACAAGCTGCAGCTCCCCTTCAACATGTAGAACGAACAACCATGATTCAATGAATTGGACTGTCTCATTGAAGCAGTTCTTAATAACCCAGGAACTCTGTCAATGTCTGGCTTTTGTTATATTCATGACATTGTCGGTAGCGCCCCGTGTCCTAGATCTATACCAATCCTAGTTGTTAGAGCCTTGTGCTAGGTCGAGTGTCGCCATTTTTGTTACTCTGAATCGGCAATGCCAATATGACAAAATTGACGTTCAAGGAAGAAATTGGGTGTTGGCATTGTACGTTGCTTGCTCTGTTCATGTGAACCAGAAAATTAAACATGGTATTGTTTACGGTAGATTGCAATTAATGTTTGTTGTGTAATTGACACTTGGAAATGATATATTTTTCATTCCTTGAGAATACATGAAGTAGAACTTGGGGACAATATCTATTCACTTTTTCACTACATCATGCACTAGCACAGTTATGAGACGCTGATTTCAACTGGTGTCCACTGAGTGTTCAACCCTGCCCAGGCTGTACGGCTCAGACAAATGATAATAATAAGCTCAAGAGGCTCAAGAAAAGGCTTATACAGATTAGGTTTTGTGTCCATTTATGAGCGCATTGTTTGAATATGTTCGTTCACAAAATATATTGCCGATGAGTTATGGGTACTGGTTCAGTAACTTCGTTCTGGCTTTCATGGTATTGTACAGGTCAGATCATACATCGGTATTTTGAAACATCATAATGCCCAAATTTCTGCTGATTTGATGAGCCACTGGCTATGTGGAGCAGTCGTTCCAGTTTAGGGTTTAATTTGGGTCCCTCGGGAGAGAGAGTAGGGCTGTGCCGGCCAAGGAGGTAGTGCAAAACCAAGGCGACACTCGCCAGTTCAGGCAGCAAGCTGACAGATGAACCCGCACCCGAAAAAAATTAGATTAATATCATGAGGCTCGATGAGCCTCGTATCAGACATTAAACTGATAAGAACAGATACTACACTTGATCTTAGCCAAAAGGCCGAGAAAGGTATGCGTCCAAAATCTAACCTCAGCGCTAATATATCCCAGATATGCCCCATGGTAGTGCAAATCTTAAGGGACAATTGGGAGCTCCTTTTACTTTTGTCTACCCACCGATTGAGATGTTGCCCCAGCTACTAGTGCTGTTGTTGGATCATTTCAGTTGTCAAAGAATTGCGCTTTGACAGAATTTGTGTGCACATTTGTGGCGTTCTTGTGTGGGAGACTGGGAGTCCATTGATTGGGATACATACTGCTACCAACTTGTATATCAAGAAATTCATACAATGCTGGTATAGTGTTTAACCTCTAAACGTCCCACAATGTTGTCGTATAATTGGTATTTGCTACCAACAAGAAGTTCGAAATTGGGATCTCAATAGCTTACTAGAACTACATTGATTTAAATTTCAACTTCTCTATTGAACTCAAACCCATTAGGTTTGGATCCATTCCAAATACAAGAAATATACACTGTATTCTACTTGCCGCAAAGCATTTTCAGACGTTTAGGGGTTAATACCAATATTCTTTGATGAAAGTGCACAAGACTCATACATTAGTGTACGGAAATAATGGTTGATTGGTCCTTCAGGAGCACTGAATACTTTTCACTGAAGTCCGAGCACATCCACAAGATTCTACCCAGCTGACACAGGAAGAGATAAAGACATTCTCACATGGGATTCCATACGGGCAGTGGGACAAAATTCCCACAATTGTAACTTTCCTGAGATGATTGTAGTGTATTTTTATTTGGGAAAATAACAATTGTGGCGAATTTGTCTGCGTTTCCCATAGGGGAATCTTGTTTTTATCTTTCTATGTGAGTTGAAGCAGTGCTTCACAGACAAGAATTTCAAGATAAAAAAACCACTGCGGCTAGTGTCCATGATGCAAATTTTGGTAGGATATGTTCAAAAGTCATGAGTATGATAGCAAGAAGACGTACTGTGTATTCACCCGAGGTATTCACAAATAGTGGAATCCGCAAAACTGCAAACCACTAGTATTACACAATTCTCAGTGAAATGAATGAATTAGAGTCATCATGAGAAATAGTGGACCTCAAACAGGTATTTTGAATGACCATTAGAGCTAACCGAAAAGAAGAACAAATACAACTTAGGTGAGGGGAGTCTGACCTTAGTTAGGGGCAGCCGAGTCTACTGGCAGCATTTCCAATAAATCCCAATATAGAAAACAGTGTGAACTAGTTTTGCCGTCATTTGGACTGCAAAACTGAGAGTACAGTATAACGAGTTTCTCTGTCAGAGATGCGGTGGCATGTTAGAAAGAACCTTGTGAGCTGTTGCGCATGCGATAAGCACCTTGCAAGCCGCTTTCGTTCGATTGGGCTCCAAACGACTCCTCTGCATCATGCTCGTGCCTTCGTGCCTGTGATCATCATGCCTTCGTGCCTGTGATCATCATGCCTTCGTGCCTGTGATCATCGTGCCTTCGGGCTCACCACAACCTCTTGTTGGCACTTGGGTATAAGCCTCGATCCTTGAGTCTTGAGCAAACATCCTGCTTTTCCTTCCGGAGTTGTTTGAGTTGGGGTCCGGAGCTACCGGAGTTGGGGTCTGCGGTTTTAGTTCCGGAGTTGTTTACTCCACCTGCCAGTGTTTACATCTTCGCGGTCACTGCTGGAGATTGAGGTTCTGCCGGAGTTGGGGTCTGCGGGGTCGGGAGTGTGCCGGAGTTGGGGTCTGCCGGAGTTGGGGTCTGCGGGGTCGGGAGTGTGCCGGAGTTGGGGTCTGCCGGAGTTGCGGTCTGCGCCTCTGCGGGGTCCGGGTGAAGCTGGGTGAATGCCATTGCTGGAGGTCAGTTGTCTCCCGCGACCTGAACTCGACAACTCGTGAATGTTGTGCTGAGTGTCGATCTGTCTTCCAGGACCTGATCGTGTCAAGACCTGATCGTTGTTGTCGAGAGTGTTCAGATCATGTTGATCGTTGTTGCTAGAGAGTTGATCGTTGTTGTCGAGAGTGTTCAGATCATGTACATAAGCCGAAATCAGCACTTCAGGTCCCGTCCCGTCCACAGTACACTAGACCGCCGACACTACCGCGTCTGATCGCTACCCTCGAGGTCATGTTTATTTTAAGCTGGACTGAATTTGTGGTTCAGTTTCACCAGCACTTGCTATGTTCTTCACTGATTCGAGTGACATGCAATTTCGCCCCAGCACATCGTAATGTTTCACAATATACATGATCACTGAAAGTGTGCCTGTTTTCTGTGTTTTTTGTACTGATCGTTGAACGAGAGTTGATCAGATCGTGTCGATGATCAGGTCGTAGATCAGACCGCTCGTAGATCAGGTCGTGTCGATGATCAGGTCATAGATCAGATTGCTCGTAGATCAGGTCGTGTCGATGCAACAGCGGCTCCGTCCAGCCTGGACACCAAAGTGTGCACGGTTTCACAAGCTAGCTAGGCCAGTCGTCACTCGTCAGACTGGGCATCTACTGTACTGGCTGACTTCCGAGTTTGGTTCCACCCTTCGACAGAAATAGCTCGTCAAGCGTCTGTGGTGCTTGCATTTGAGGGGAGCGTCGATTTCAGAACCCAATTCCAATACTGCTGCGGATCAAGGTCATCGAGACCGCTCCTATGGATGAGGAGCAGCGATGGAGCTGGAGACCTCAGGACCAAGACTGCCAGCAGCCAGTCCCCAACTTTGGTCGATACCAACAAAATCAGGTATGTAGTCTTTTTTTCACTTTCTCCATTTTTCCACACTTGTTTGAGATAAATCATTTGTTTAGCTTCTCTTCTTGTTTTAGGTATAATGTTGTTTTCAACTCTAATTGTTTTAGATTTTCTCTTATTTCATTTGGCGTTTTGACTTTACAGGGATTCTACTTCGACCCACGGCTGGTTAGGATAGAAGAGGACAATGATGCCCCTCACATCACTCTTCCCATTCAAAACGTCCCTCTAAATGTCCCAAGTGACCCAAATCCATCTTTGCTGCCTCCTAACGTGCCCAATCCAAACAAGAGACCTAAGGTTTCTAAAAGATCCTATGCCATCGACAGTATTCACTTGTCATTCTTAGTCGCATCGTATCATCAGCACTTCAATAACTATTCTAACATGAGAGACTAAAACGGATCAGCTTGTCTCGTCAGTTGTATCGAAATCTGTGTATGTTGATTATTGCAAAGAGTTCCCAAACTGTACTTTCCAAGAAGAATCTTTAAAGGTAAAACTCCGAGAAACCCTAAACGAATTAAAAACGGGTACTAGCAATGAAGACAATCCAGAGAAGGCAATTTTGCAACCCGTTGATTTCCTAAGTGCCATTAAGATCACCAAAGGGCATGCTAAAAGAAACACCCTCAATCTACGAGCGGGAATTATGGGACAAATGAGTCCAAGCAGTCAAGCTAGTGATGGCTCTACTATCAAGGATGTAAGTGCAACAACAAGCACTGCAACTCCAAGCCTCAGTGAGAAAGACAAAGAAAAACCAAAGTCTAAAGGAGAAATATTACAACAAACGGCCCAAGGTATCACAAGCCTTGCTGTCACTTATGCTGGGGGGAAAGCAAATCGCAATGGCTTGATTGAGCTCAAAATAGAGAGCGAAAAGAAGCGATGTCGCATGTTTAGTACCAAGGATAGGAGTATGCGCATGAATGACTTCATCAAACTTAGAGATGAGGGATTTTACACACCCGAGCAATTTAGAAGAGAGATGCAAGAGATTTTAGATTCTACATGACAAACTTGTATCTTCATTCATCTATATCAAAGTTGAGTTTCCTCCAAAGAAATTCACAATAAATGGTTTCAATATATGTCAATACCTTTGATATATAATTAAATGATTATGCTTAAAAGGCTTTCCAAACAAAAAAATTTAACTCATAAAATTTTGCACTAAAAAATTTAGCAAAAATCACTATCCTTAGAATATTACATTTTCGACCATTTACATCAATTTTCATGTAAAAAGGGGAATATCTTATTTGTAATCACATCTTTGTTTAATTTTGTAAACATGCGGTAAAAAATGCTCTTTAAAAATTCAACTCATAAAACTAAATAACCCAAAAATCTCAAAAAAATCACTACACTTAGAGTATTACATTTCAATATCTTATTTTTACCACATGTTTATTTAATTTTGTGTAATTTCTACAACGACGTGATTTCCGTTATTAATAAACTTGTATTTTATTCATTGATTACATATATAAGTTATATTTAGATTGAATATTCTCCAAAAATTGCAATTTATAGTTTTAGCATTTGCAATATGGTACGATTGGTTAAAACTAGATTTTCTATCCTAAAATTAAAAAACAAACTTTGCACGTGGAAAAAACTTCATCACTTTTTAAAAATAATAAATTTAATAAAACTATTAGAACTGTTGTCCTAAGTAAAAGTGTGTTGAGGTAGGCTTGAAGTGCACCTCAAGTCTACTTCAACACACTTTTACTTTTTCATTTTTTTGAATTGCATTCTGAAAAAGTAAAAGTGTGTTGAGGTAGGCTTGAGGTGCACCTCAAGCCTACCTGAACACACTTTTACTTTTTCATTTTTTTGCATTGCATTCTGAAAAAATAAAAGTGTGTTGAGGTAGGCTTGAGGTGCACCTCAAGCCTACCTCAACACACTTTTACTTTTTCATTTTTTTGAATTGCATTCTGAAAAAATAAAAGTGTGTTGAGGTAGGCTTGAGGTGCACCTCAAGCCTACCTCAACACACTTTTACGTTTTCATTTTTTTGAATTGCATTCTGAAAAAATAAAAGTGTATTAGGGTTACAAAGACTAAAGAACATGAGTTTACTGCCAATCTATCATTTATTTATAAAATTTCTTAAAAACATATAAAAATAAAATTATATAAAAATAAAATTGTATAAAAATTAAAGTATACACAATATACTTATCTTAAAAAATATGAAAATAAAAGTACATAAAAAAGAAAGTGAAGTCTACCTCAACACACTTTTACTTTTTCATTTTTTTGAATTGCATTTTGAAAAAGTAAAAGTGTGTTGAGGTAGGCTCCTATCAAACCTACTTCAACACACTTTTTCTTTTTAACCCCTAAATGTACCAATCCTTTGAACATAAGTAGATGCTAGCTTCAAAGATACATATTAACATGGCTCAGATGTGCATGAGGACCATTACAAGGATAAATTCTACCCAACAAATTTGACATAGTTGCAATTGAAGACCTCTCTAATATTATCAATAGTTCTTTTCATCACACGAGAACTATTGTAATTTTTAGAGAAATTAATAGTTTTACAAAGGTGACTTGTTAAAATTATGTGATTACTATTAAATTGGGGCCCCAAGTTTTGCACTTGGGGACCCCAAGTCGCTAAATTGGGGCCCCAAGTTATGCTTAATTGGAACAAAAATTTATTTTTTGGATAAAATTGAAAATATTTCTAAATACTACATAAATTCTACCGTCCAACCCAATTTGATTTATGGCCATTCAAGTTAAACTCCATCCAACTTTTGTTTTTAAAGTTTACAATAGATAGTCCAATTTTAATCAACTATATTAAATTTTGACATATTCAAAATAATATATAATTATAATTTCAACAAATTTACAAAGGTTAATAATACAAGGTTCCTAATTATTAGTAGTGTTTAGTATTAAAAAAAAATATATATCGGCCACTATTTTAATGGAATAGAAAAGTAGCGAATAAGTCAAGTGTGACATATTCAACAAAATTTAATATTCGTTTCCAATGAATGATTGGTCAACCTCATGCGTATTGAAAGAGTAAAATGGTAGTCAATTATTTGAAACGGATGGGAAAGTAGCAAATAAGTCAAATGTGACATATTCAACGGAATCTAATAATCGTTTCCAATGAATGATTGGTCAACCTCAAGCATATTAAAAGAGTAAAAATGCCGTCCATTGTTTTAAATTAATTAAAGAGTTGTAAATAAGTCAAACATTACATATTCAATGAAATCTAATAAATTTTACCAATGAATGAAATGTCAATCATGTTGTATTAAAAGAATAAAAATGCCATCCATTATTTGAAACGAATAGAAAACGTAGAAAATATATCAAGTATGACATATTCAACGGAATCTAATAAGTGTTTTCTATGAATGATTGGTCAACCATCATTAATATTAAAGAAGGAAAAAATGCCATCCACTATTTTAAAATGGTAGGAAATTATGACATTATTGATCCTTTGAGTGTCCTCAATGCACTTTAAAAGGAGGAGGGTTTAGATTCACCCTCACATCTTTGCTCTCCCTTACTTCTCTTTTGATGAGTAATTCAAACCTTCATATCTTCTTTACTATAGCTCCCCTACAATTTATCTTTACCATTTTGACATCCTTGAGTTCTCGGCTATAGTTTTGATAGTTCATTTGTTGCATTTGGACACATTTTGAGAAAGTTAGACTACCCTAACCCTAGGCATAGTTTTAAGACAGCATAGTTTATGATAAAGGCAGCAACAACTTTCAAACGCTTATATCTTTTTTTTTACAACTCTTCTACTGGTGTTCTTTAGCAATTTGGAATCCTTGAGTCCTTGGCTATATTTTTGATAGTTTATTAGTTAAATTTGAATGCATTTTGAGAAAATTAGACTACCCTAAGGATAGACATAGTTCTAGTACGGGTTTGATCCTTTCGGACGGAAATTGAGAGTTTGAATACGATGTCGGATAGCAGTTTATCGGACGAGGATTTGTGGGGTTCGGATGATAGTGACGACGACTTGAGGGAGATGAACGAGGAGATTCGAATGATTTTTCAGTGCGTTGTCGCGGTGACAAATTCGTACCACCTATTTAATGCGAATGAGTGGCTAGATGGTGGGGCCCAGTCGGTTAATCCGAATCGAGGTGTTCGAGACTTGCTTGGTTGGTTACGAGAAACGCCGGGCATGTTCAAGACCATTATTAATTTTACATTGCAGGAGTTCGATGAACTTTGTAGATTGGTGTGTCCTGTGATTGCAGGCAATGCGAGGTCAACCGGTGGTCCTCAAGTTCGACGAGGACGGTGGCCAAAATTGAGTCCCGAGCAAAGACTTCTAAACTTTGTATGGTTCATGAAGTGTGACAATGTCACAACGTACGACTCATTCCATTGGAATTGGTTACAAAGTTGCGTTTGCGATGATGCAATTTTTGTAGCATCTTGCGTTTGCAAGGGAATCGAGGACGAGATTCAATGGCCGGGTTTAGAAGAAAGGCGCGAAGCGGGCCAAACGTTGCCGCACTTTCCCGGGTGCATCGGTTTCATAGATGGAACCTTGGTGGAGATTTGACGGCCATGAGACAATCCGAATCATCCAAGATGGTTCAACGGGCGCAAGAAGATGTACTCTATAAACAACACAGTGATCATTGATCACGATGGATTGTTCATTCACGTCGACCCTGGTTATCCGGGATCATTTCATGACGTGACTATTCTAAAGTATTCTAACGTCTATGATGAATATCACGAAAGGTTCACTCAAGTGGATGGCTACCACGAGTACCTTCTCGGTGATCCCGGTTACCAAGGTGAAGAACAGTTCATTATGAGGAGGCTCGGCGACCGAGAATTACCAGATGATGCAGATGAAGGTTTGGTAAAAGCATACAACAAAATGCATGTTGGCTATCGTGTGCGAGTGGAATGGGGCATTGGTGGTTTAAAGCAGAAATGGCGAAGACTCATGAAGCGCTATGATGCGACGATGCGGAAGTACGATGATTTTTTCATGTCGGCATGTTTGATGACAAACTTCATACATCGACAACGAATGGATTGCAGTTATGAATTGGTTGGAGCACCGAACATTGATGTTGAAGAGCACAGGTGGGAAGGAGATTATTAGAATACTATATAGAATGATGTTTCAGTGACATAATTATATAGTTTGAAGAGTATAAAAAAATATTTATATAATATGTATTATGTTTATTTATTTGGACATATATATTAGCTCAATGTGTGGCGCTCTATTTTATCTTGTATGAGTCAATTGTCATTTTGTATGAAATTACTAAAAATATAACTTATCTTCGGTAAATGTTGGGCATTAGAAATTGTTGCTATCTATTTTCAATATACTATTATAGTAAATTTTTCATTTTAAATTTAATGTAAACTTTTACTATTCTATTTCTATTTATATATTAATTGAAGTAAGTAAATTTTATTGTTACTATTTTATGACCATTGCTAGGCTAACCCTTTAACGTCCCTATTCAACAATGTTTTAAGAGGTTCGTTACAAAATGATTGATGAAAAATAAAAATGGAATTGATGTACAAAGTAAAGTTGTAAATGTTAATGTGAAGATAACATTTGTACTGTTGGATTCTTCACATTTATTTATTAATATATTTTTTAATTGATTTTACCAAGTTTTATCTTGAAATTCAATTTGAAATCCAAAAATAACACAAAAGAATGAATTTTTTTTTAACAAAATTGGAATAACATGCACTACAAGATGTTATGATTTTCATTTTTCGATTTTACTTATTTTTCAAAAATGTAACTAAGAGGGATATTTTGAACTTGACATATGAATAAAAATTGTACATTATAAAACTTTGATTTTATTCATACGGTAAGATCTAAGATGGCTACCGCTAAAAAGTTTCTATAAAATTTGAAACTTAAAATTCCTAAATATTTTATGATTTTATTACAAATAAGAAATTGGCAATATGTGGATGAAAGGCTATTTTTGAAGATGTTAACGATTTTTTGGTATCAAGGGGTTTTTTAGGATGATATTAAATAACTTATTAGGGGGAAAAACCCTAATATGGATATCACTTTTACGCGTCTCACAAAGTGTGACTTATGTTTAACTCATTTTATGTGTGCTGGAAATTTCGTCTTTATTACCAAATATATAGTTGCAGTCATGGTCCTTATAACACCCTCTAATTTTTGTAATTTTCCAATGTTTTTTTCTTATCCAAAAGACATTTCTTGAAAATAATATTCCTTTTTGGAAGGGGTATATATATCAAACCATCAACCTAGGTGACATTGAGACCCCCCATAGCTCTTTAAAACCATATCGACGTGAAATTCACTAATACGGTCACTAATATTTAATTATAAAATTTTCAAGTTTAAATTGACAAGTCCTTCCAAATTTGAGCACGACACAGAATTTTAATATGATAAATTCTACCAATCATAATGATTGGACTGATGGCTACATTTTCTACTAAAGTCAAAAAGCATAAAGTTAGCAAAATGCTAATAACATATGAATTTGTTTTCATAAATGTAACAAAAATTGGAGGGTGTTCCTAATCATGTTAGGCATCCAACTGTACAAATTTTCTTTTAATTTATTTTCCCGGGACAAAAGTGCCCATTTTCCACTTAAGTCAAAAAACGTAGAGTTAGCAAAATCCCAAGAACATATGATATTTCTTTTTTCATAAATATAACAAAAATTGGAGGGTGTTCCCATTGATGTTAAGCACCCAACTGTACTTAAGGTAGAGGGCTCCAAAACCAACAGGGTTCTAATTCCAACAAAATCTAGGCACAATAATCATCCTAGAAACTAAATCTAGGTAGACTATAGATAGCTAATAATTTTGGTCAACAGCCAACAAGAGCTCTATGATGTGCCTAAATTTATGTTCTAAAATAAATGCATGGTCTAGATTGTGTTGGAATTAGAACCTTGTTGATTTTGGAGCCCTCTACCTTAGAGATTTTAAAATGGAGTCCCGGGACTCATGGCTGCATTTTCCACTAAAGTCAAAAAGCATACTGTCAGCAAAATCCCAATAACATACGGAAAAAAAAATTCTAAGGAAAAATTAAAATAATATGGTGGGGTTCCTTATGTCATAAGGAATTTATTTTTGAGAAAAGAAGTGAACTTTAAAAAATTAAAAAAAATTAAAATACAAATTTTGGCATAACGGGTTCAAATCTAACGGGGCACCTGCACCTGCATCTGTAGGGGTCTATCTACAAAGTTCCAAGTATCGAAGTCGAAATGCCGTATAGTTCCAAGTATCTTGTCGAATGGGAAGGCAGCTAGAAGGCCTGATATTCCCTACGTGACTCCCACTTCCAAACGATATGGGTTCAGTGCAAGAGTTTCTCTGCAGAGATGAATGAAATTGGGTGGATGGATGCAACTCTCAAACATCCGGGTAATTGAAATTTGTGGAGCTCGACGTTCAGAGCATCCGGTTTAGGGTGACCAGATCGGACAAAAAAATAGATCGTGCCTCCTGGATCCGCGCTTGACCTCTGCCGCATGGCCCATTTCTGGTCAATTGAGTTCTGACAGTATATGCCTAGCCTTGCTGGGTTGCATGACCTGGCCCTCCACAAATCTCTCGTGAACAGTATCTTGTCCAATTTTGGGGGCCTGAGGCTCAGGGAATTTCGAAAAACCCGTATCTTCATGTTCTCTTTTGATTTCGGCTACGCTCCATGAGCTCATGTGTTACAGTATCCTTGATTTTCGAGGGTTGAAACTCAGCTTCTTCTTTTCGGTTAACTCTATTGTCCGAGGATTCATTGTAGAAAGATGTCATGCCACTCCAACACTCCTTTGAACTCAAGAAGCTTGACATATCTATGTTGGAGGAGGCTTACTGGTGATGAAACTTGATAACTCATTGGACACGGTCTTTAATTTCCTAGAGATTTGAACATTTCTCTTACATATAGGATAAATGCAAGAAACATTTGTACTCACAAGGAGATCCTTTGGGATTCCCCCACAGGAAGAGGGGAAATTTAGGCAAATTCCCATGTAGGAATGGAGCTTGAAATGGATCTCAAATTTTCCCACCAAACCATTTAGAGGGGATTGAATTTTCTTGACTCTAGAAACCTTGAGCATTCCCATATATCATTCATTTGTTCTCAATCCCCTTAGCAAATCCCCTATGCATCAAAAAGTCCTTCACACACTATGAGAGAACTGTCTGGGGTAAATAAATTTGAAATAATAAGCCAATGGGGTCGAAATCTATGTTGAAAATGGAGCATTTATGATGAAGGCTCCCCTGCGCGTATACACTTGTGGACATTGAAAATCCCTTATTGACCATTTCTTTGTTGAACTCTCTTCTTAAAAAATGGCCAATTTTTTGTTATTATTATTATTTTTGTTTTCCTATTTTAATATAATGATTCAAATGTTGTTATATCCATTTTCTTGAGATTTTGAACTTATTTAGTTTTCATGAATAAGTGGAAAGTTTTCGTAGGTTTAATCTTTCTAAAGTATAATCTTCTTAGGGATCTAAACATTAACGGATTAACCTTAATTTTATTCATTTAAAAATAAATAAAAAATATTGTTTTAAAGTACTCCCAAAAAATTAATCATATTACAGTTAACCAAAAAGTCAACCCAAAGAGGAAAGTTTTGGCAAACTCGTGTTGAATTCCTCTTGAACTCATATTGAAATATAAATAGACTAAAAACTAATCTATGATGAGTTGGGAGACAATCTAAAACAAGGCATTGTCATTATTCTCCACACCTCGCTATGACTTCCACATCTTCCACCAAAACTCCAAGCCCATGAGTCACAAGGGGACAATTTATGACACGACACTATTCAACCCAAGTATAGTTCAATAGAAAGGTTAGAAGTAGAACAAAAAGGGAAGCTAGATGCGCTTATTTTCGGTTAACTCAATTGACAAGATCTACAACAACACTGCTAATTGTGAGAGATGAGTGTTGCCGAAGTCGCAAGTGTTGATCTGAGTGCATGTATGTTGATATGCAGGCAGCAGATTCAGCTAACAAAACCTTGGATTGAATGAGAGGAAGGGCCGCTTTGCTAAAAGGGGAACATGCTAGAGTGAGTGATCTCTGTGCACAACATTCAAGGCCGTGACCCCTCCACGTACTGCACAAAGCGAGAAGAAAATCGCTGCTCGGTGGTCGCCCGCCTGACGTGATGCCTTCCCGCTTTCACACCGTCGAAACCCAACATGCTGCCGCAGGCCCATCTCTGATGCCCCGCTTCCTCACCTTCCACTAGTAGAAGACATGTCGTTTTTCATTCCCCATTTCGTGGGAATAGTGAATAGTGGCTGAATATTATGCTTATATTTTGTGACCAAAACCACTCACCAGCACTTACGCAACCCATGTGTATGGCGCGGCTTCATTCCTTTTTCATTTATAGTAAGTGAAAAACAACACATTTCCTACTAGTGTTCCTTCATCCCCTCGCGAGTTACAGGCAGTTGTTACCCGCCCAAATGGAAGCGGAGATCTCTCCGTGCTGTATACTCACAACTTGCGCCACTTCGCTTATGGTTATGGGATTATCAAATGCCATAATCTCAATGAAGCCTCTTCTTGCCATTGTGTCAAGATACCATTGGACTAGAGGAGAGGGATTTGAAGAGCATTAACTTCTTAGCATGTAACATTAACTCTTCACCAAGAAGCAAGCTTAACTCACTGTTTGGACTCTACATGCATTCAGTACGAGTGCATGACATCTAGAGTGTGACTCATATCCAACTTCACCACAAGCCACCATGCCCAATAGTCTGAATCTTCATAGTGTTAAGATATCTTGAACTTTTGGATTTATTTCAATTCATGTTATATATCACACAGAAAAGTGTAGTGTGGTAACCACTTGGTACAATAGACCAATGATGTGCTTCTATTTCATTGCCTTTCTACACTGAATAAGGGTATTAAGGGGAACCCATACTAATTATATTTTACACTATACAAATATTTACCACAACAGAAGAAGATATGTGTGCATTGTGCTGAGTGTGCTCTCAAATACTTAAGTGTGAGCTCTCATATTCTTACATGTGTGATGTGAGATGATACTCTCAAATACTTGAGTAAGTTGCCAACTTGCCACACATGTGTGCATTGACGGAGTTACATGTGTGTTGTGAGATACTCAATTGGAGTTAATCCTGAAGAGCCGACGACGACTGAAAGTGTCCGATTGACGATTTTCATTTACTCTGTAGAACAGAGTTTGTGGGTTTATCATCCGTAGATTTTTGTGGAGACACAAGAAGTCCTCTTCTACAGACAGGCAGAAAAATTCACTTCGGGAAGGGGTCCACAACATTTATAGAAAAGATGTGACCCAATAAACGGCTCATTATTTCCACGGCATCGTGGCCTGGAACTTCATTATTATTCATGACCCATGGATATTTCAAGGCTGACCTTCACGTTGTAAACATAGTGGGCACCTCTGACAGTACCAAAATATGGAAATGGGCAGCTCTCCACGTCTGACACAGGGACATGTCATCTTGGTGGGAACGACGGCAGTTGGAAGCGTGGACAGGCGGAAGTGAAGCACCACAGCAGACCGTCAATACTTGAATGCACAATAAAAGCACAATGGCCACGAATGTACCAACCCTCCAGAATGGCTATGAAATCTACCAAGAATGCAGATTGCAACTCCAACACAGAAAAAAAATCTCCGTAACAAAGAGTACACCAATATGATTGCCCAAAGAGTATTCGGAATAGCACAATTGACTGAGAGAGAAGATAGAGTACATTGTCTTTGGATTGAAATTAGGTAGCACAACAGTGAATCATGCCACAAAGCCGGCCTCTGCGTAATCTGCCAAGCCCACCACAGTTTCCAGGATGGGCAGTTTGTGAGGCAACTACAATTAGCGCCCATTTGCGTCACAAACATGGCGCAGATCAGAGAAAATTTGATTACATCCTAGGAATGCTTAGTGAACACTATTTGGTCAATCTACCTAAGTTGCCAGGAGACAATCGACAGCCTTCAGATCGTACGCCGGAGCACTTGAGGTGGATGTGGTATTCTTGGGTAGCAAGATTGCTTGGCTGGAAGGCACGAAGACCCGAAGGTCACCCGGATGGTTTCTCTGTAGAAGTGTATCGCATTATTAGAGAGAAAATATTCCCCTTTCCCAAAGTTGAGAAAGAGCGTGAGGTCTACCCAAGCGAAGCAATCGTGGTTCCAGGCAGCAGCGGAGCACTAGTGAGCTTAGTGGATGTAGAGGAACAAAGTACCAGCTCGTCATCTCGCATTGCAGTTGCAAGAGCTACACATGCCAGCGCTTCGACCTTGCTGCAAGATATCATTCCAACCACGCATGTTACACGAGAACATTTAGTTGATCTAGCAGTACAGGAAGGCTACGTAAGCACTCCCAACAGCACAAGACTAAGTGCGAAGGCAAGAAGGGTATTACCTGCATGGTGTTACAAGCAATTGGAAGAAGTTGTGATTTCACGAGCTGAGACCGACGAAGACTGTGCCATCCCCTGCTGGGCAGGAATTACCATCACCGACGGGCTGATTTCCAATTCGGAACCGCTGCCCAACCAGTATCGCCATGACAGATGCAGAGAATTTAAAGGGAAAAAGAAAGGCAACATCTGCAATGCCATAGACTCCAGTGTGCGGAAATTAGGTGGTGGAGGCAACGGTGTTGGATCCAGCACAGCGCCCTCGGAAACGAGATTTGCCGATGGGCCACCTGCAAAGCTCTGCAAGCATTCAAGCAGTTCAGCAGAAGCCCAAGCGAAGTGCAACGCAATCGAAAACGCAGTCGGTGGTGGAGAATCGGAAGGGGTCGCAGAAGAAGCGATCTGCCATGACGTCCGTGGCGTCCACAGCCCGTGATAATCGTGTAAGTCCCTCACCCTGCTTGGACCTACCTTTACGTCAAATCAATGAGCAAATGGAATCAGGGTTAGAGGTAATTAGAGTGCAGAGATCCATGCTGCAAGAAGGCACATTGGTGGATCTCGATGCAATCAGAGAATGGACAACTGCTCACGTTCTTAGTGAATACGTAGATCTAATTTCACGAGAAAACAAACTACTGGTGCGGTATGCGGATGGCAGCCAAGAAGAAATTTGCAAAGGTTGCGCTCATAGACCAATTCACATACAAAAAATGAAATTACAAATGGAGAAGGTTCAGTTGGCGCGTACCTGCAGTGGAGGATCCGGCCTTTCAAACCTCGGCGCTGGGAGCTCCAAACTCGGGGGGTGCACTAGCAAATTTTTTAGAAACAACGTGCGATAAAAAATAGGGTCTAATATATTCATTGTGGATAAATTTTGCAAAATATGTACATGTAATATAGGGGGTTTTTTAATTGTAAAAATGGATTACATGTAAAATACCATCACAAAAAATTCTCCCAAAAAATTATAACTACTATAGGATACATTAAAATACAAGAATTTACCTTTATTTTGAAAAATACCATACCTTATAATCTTTTCCAGCAAGGTAAATAGCCCCCCAATAAATAGGTCCAGAACGCACGTGTATGCAAAACATAAGAGGGAGTGAACCCCCCGAGGCTCCAAAGCCGCGGCGGTGGAGCAGTCGCTGTCGGCGCAGTCCTCTGATGCAGAATCCGACGACACGTCGTCACCGGGGTTCTCCTCGTCCGGCAGTGAGGCCTATCTCCCAGTGCGCTGCGACCCGCCATCGCCACCACGGCCGCTGCTCTCGTCTGCCACAGACAGTGACGACATTGTCGTCGATAGCAGGTGGGGTGAGCAGCTACAAACGGGGGCTACGCTGGTGTCAAACACGTTGCAGCAAGACTCATCCGCCACAAAGAGCGATCGCAATGACGTTGGCGGAGCAAGGGCGGGATTTATTGCTGGAAAACGAGGCCGCGCGCCTTCGGCATTCCAGCGCGCAACACGTGGGAGAGGGCGTGCGGGGCGTGGTGGTGCGCGCCGAGTTGTTCAAATGCAACGGCAACCTGGGAATTCAGCAGCAAAACAGGTCGTCTGCACAACCTGTGGTACCGGCGCTTTCCACGCATGCAGCGCCAGTGGGGGTGACAGGACACTGGCGTCCAAAGTAAATGTCGCTGAAGACTCCCCTGTAGAAGCAGCACAACCCTCTAGTGCAAACCCTAATTCACAGAGGCGAGGATTCCTCGTCACCCACAGATAATCAGCCATGGGAAAGGAAGTAGATGCTCAGTATGGGAGCCGAGATGCACAACCACTGCAGACACCCATACGTCGTGCCAGACGTGGTGGGCGAGTACGGTGTCGTGCAGGGCTGAGGGCTAACCGTCGAGGATGTTCAGCTGGCGCACCAAAAGTTGTGGACCCATTACAAGCTGAGTTTCATAATGATACATAGAAGAAGGACAGTTGTTCATTCCAGGAACGACCTATTCCATTTACGGGTCCTAGGCCGGGATGTCGCCATCCGTATGGAAGGGTGCCTTCAACTTTGGGGTTGTTCCAAAAGTTTTGGACATCTGTTATGCAACGCCGCATTATTATAGAGACAAATAGGCATGCATCGGCAGTCATAGACAATGTTGGGATGACACGCGGGGGGCTTGACTGGACTCCATTAGAGTATGATGAGTGGCATGCATACTTAGCCATTTCCATGTATATGGGGGTAAAAATTGTGCCACACCGACGCCTATATTGGTCAAGAGATGATTCCTTCTTCCAATGTCCTATCATCTCTAAGCTCATGATACGCGACCGTTTCGAGGCTATTACTAAGTGCCTACATGTGGCCAATCCCCATGACTATGTGGTGACAAAGAGAGTCCCACATATGACAAAATACACAAGATTCGATAGTTACATGATAGTGTGAGGAGCCGTTGTGAAGAGATGTGGAACTTGAATCAACAAATTACGGTTGATGAAAGCATGGTGCGGTACAAAGGCAAATATTGCCCTATACGACAATACATGCAAAAAAAGCCGGTGAGATTTGGTATCAAGGCATGGTCTTTAGCAGATGCCGTCTCCAAGTACGTGTGGACATTTTCTGTGTACTGTGGAAAAGATGGTGCCATTCATGATGGTGGAAGTGATATGGAGGTTGATGGTGAAGGACCACTTGAGGAGCGAAGTGGAAAGGGGTTGGCTTACAAGGTCGGAACGTGGTTAAATATTTGACTAGGAGGCTACAGGGTCGGGGGCATATAATCACAACTGACAATTTTTTCACGTCGGTGCCGCTATTTCTAGACTTATTAGGAGATGGCTTCATGGCAACCGGGACTCTAAGAGCGGATAGAAAGTATCTCCCAAGAGAAATGTGGAGCAAGTCGGTGACAAATGATAAAGATTTGGGGTGGATCGATTGGAGCATGCATGAGAGCAAGAAAATTATTGAAGGTAGTAGAAGATTGCACAAGGCACACACAAACACAAGGAATGCGTAGAAAGAGATGATCTTTACTCAAAGGCCTTCCACCTTAAGTAGTGTACACTTAGGAGATCACCATGGCGAACCATATGGGATAACCCATCACAAGGACACTCTAGAGATCAGCCCATGCCTAACCCCTCCTCCCACACACCATTATTTAGCACCCAAACCTCTTTGGCTTCTAGCAATACTACCCTACATCGTTTACCTCAATACTCCCAGGCCACTTTGCGTAGAGCCAAAGCCTCTAAGTCCAAATGCTATTACTAATCGTTGGTGTCGGTCTCTACAAAGACCCTTTGTGAGCACATCCACCACCATGTGCTCCGTTGGACAATAATCCAACCGTATAACTCCCAATTCCAACTTCTCCCGAGTGAAGCGGTATTGCACATCAATGTGCTTCGTGCGTGAATGATGTGTAGGGTTCTTTGCAAGTGAAATGCACCCTTGGTTGTCACACATGATCGTTGTAGCCTCACCTTGTGTGCAACCCACATCCGCCATTAGTTGCCTCAACCAAATGGCCTCCTTTGTGTCGTGGCTCGTAGCCATGTACTCGGCCTCCACCGTTGATGTCGCCGTGGTTTGTTGCCGCTTGCTATTCCACGATACCGCTCCCGATCCGACTTTGAACATGTAGCCCGTTGTCGATCTTCGATTGCTCATGTCTCCCACGTAGTCCGCATCGCAATAGCCGCTGAACACAATGTCTTTGCCGCCAAGACACAACTTGACATCGCTTGTGCCCTTCAAGTACCGCATGATCCTCTTGACCGCCATCCAATGCATTGAGCCCGGTCTCGCCATGTGTTGACTTACCACGCTAATTGGATACGCAAGGTCGGACCGTGTCACAATCATCGCATACATCAACGACCCCACCGCTTGTTTGTATGGCACCTCCGCCATCGATTTGGCTTCCGCCACATAGTCCTCCTCCGAAAGCTTGACGAGCTTGGAGTTTGCATTCAATGGTGTTGCCACGGGCTTACAATCCTCCATCCCAAATCTCTTGAGCACGTCCATCACATACTTGCCTTGACTCATGGTGATAGTGCGTGTGGCCCTATCTCTCACAAATTCAACACCAAGACAAAAATGCAACTCTCCAAGATCACTCATCTCGTACTCTCTCTCAAGCATGGCTTTTAGTGCCTTCATTGAACTTATGAGGCTTGCAAGAATGATCAAATCATCAACATATATGATCACAATCACCACATGTTGACCCTTTTGCATGAAGTAGAGACTATGATCCGCAATGCTCCTAGTAAACCCGTGTGCAAGGAGAAACGTGTCAATCTTTTGGTACCACGCTCTTGGAGATTGTTTCAACCCACACAATGATTTTTACAACTTTCAAACAAGGTGCTCATTACCTTGTTGTACAAAGCCCTCAGGTTGCACCATGTAGATGTCCTCCTCCAAATCACCATTCAAAAATGCGGTCTTCATATCTATTTGATGGATCTCCAAGTCCATGGCCGCCCCAATCGCAAGAATGCACCGAATGGTGGTGAACTTGGCCACGGGAGCAAACGTCTTGTGAAAGTCCACTCCATGAACTTGTGCAAACCCCTTGGCTACTAGTCTTGCCTTGTGACGCACCACATTACCGGAAACATCCCTCTTTATACAAAACACCCATTTGCAACCAATGGGGTTGCGATCCTTTGGAATGGGAGTTAATTGCCACGTACCATTAGCGATTAGAGAGTCGTACTCCTCTTGCATGGCGCGCTCCCACTTGACCGCATCCTCACCTTGCATGGCTTCACGAATGGTCAATGGACCATCCGATAATGCCACATTCGCATGCTCGTCATCCTTTTGAGGGAAGATGTAATTCTTCCACCATTCTCCAGGTGGCTTGCGCAATCTCTGCGGGTATCGCCGATCGGTTGAAGAAGCTTGCTCCTCTTGCGCGTCCTTTGCGCCATTCTTAGTCTTTGAACTCGATGGCACTTCAACAACCTCTGTGTCGCCATCTTCATCATCACTGTCATCATCACCTACATCAACAACACTAGGGGACTTGGAGGGTGCGTCCACCAACACGTCTCCACTACTCCCACTTGGACCAACCTCCAAAGGAGCCTCCATCGTAGACTCCTCACAAAACGTCACATCACGTGACCGAATGATCTTCTTCGTCTTCACCGACATGAGTCTATACGCCTTGGTACCTTCACAATACCCAAGAAACACACACTTTGAGGCCTTAGCCTCGAGTTTAGTCCTTCGTTCGTCCGGAACCTTTGCGTATGCAATGCATCCAAAGATGCGCATGTGTGCAACACATGGTTGCCTCCCACTCCACGCTTGTTCCGGGGTCATGTCTTCAACTGCGCTTGTTGGACACCGATTGCGAGTGTACACCGCATTCACCACCGCTTCCGCCCAAAGGTCCAACTTCAAGTTTTGAGCGTGCAACATGCTCCTCGCCATCTCTACAATGGTGCGACTTGCGCGCTCCGCAACTCCATTTTGTTGAGGCGTATACGGGGCCAAAGTTTGCCGTGCGATGCCTTCTTTCTTCAATAGTTCGTCAAACTTCTTGGACATGTACTCGCCGCCATTGTCCGACCGAAACACCTTGATCTTCATCTCGGATTGGTTTTCCACTAATGTCTTGAACTCCTTGAACTTGTCAAAGCACTCACTCTTGGCTTTGATTGGATAGAGCCAAATCTTCCTTGAAAAGTCATCGATGAAGGTCACAAAGTACTTGCAACCTCCCATCGACGTGGTCTTCATTGGGCCACACACATCCGAATGCACAATCTCTAAAGGCTTGCTTGCCCGTGTCGCCGCTTCACCCGCAAATGGCAATTGTTGTTGCTTGCTTTCAATACAACCTTCACAAGTGAATGAAGAAGGATCCACTTTCAATTGATAAAGATCCATCCCGCTTACCATGCCGCGTAGTGTCTTCACACTCTTGATGTTCAAATGGCCGAGTCGACGATGCCACAACGCCAACTTGTCGTCTTTCAAGTTTGAATGCGCTAATGCCGCTTTTTTGCTCATATGCACCTTCGAGAACTTGATGTGGTACAAGCCCTCGTCTTCTTCAATGATGGCCACCTCATCTCAACTCGGTGACAACACATAAAACCCCTTATCACTAAACTCAACCCGCAAGTGCTTTGCCACTAATTGCCTCACCGATAGTAAATTTGCCCTTAGTTTGGAAACGTAGAGGACATCTTTGATAGTGATTGTCTTCACACGACCCTTCACCTCGGTGTCTACAACAATTTGGCCTTTGCCAAGGGCCTCAAGCACCGTATCATCTCCCAAAATCACTCTCTTTGGGTTAATGACACAATACGAATGGAAACAAGTTTTATTAGGTGACATGTGGCTTGTAGCCCCCAAATCAACAATCCAATCACTCACACTAACGTTGCACGATATGTGACTAGCCATGTTTGCATACTCATCACCATTCTCAATCCAATCACTCATGCTTGCATCATTCTCGATGCCATCACTCATGCTTGCATCACCCTCGATGTCATCACTCATGCTTGCATCACTGTCGATGCCATCACTCATGCTTGCATCACTCTCGATGTCATCACTCATGCTTGCATCACCCTCGATGCAATCACTTATACTTGCATCAAATCTAGCCGTAAATGCGTACTCATCCCCATCATCACGAACTTTGGTGTTGTTTGCACTCTCTTTGTCATTGAATTTACGTTTGTAGCAAAATTTGGCAATGTGGCCCTTCTTACCACAATAGAAGCACACCTTGTCGCTTGAGCTCCCACCGCCTCCATTCTTTGATTGCTTCGCCACGAGCGCCGCTCCATCTTCTCGAGACTCGTTCTCCTTTCGCCCCGATAGCTCGTGTAACAACCGTGAGGTCACATAGTCCAATGTGAGCTCCGAAATGGGTCTTGACTCCAACGCCACGATGAGGTACTCGTATGATGATGGAAGGCTCTCCAAAAGTGTCATCACGATGTCACCATCCGTAACCGACACGTCACAACCGTTGAGTTGATCCGCGAGAGCCTTGACCTTGTTGATGTGCGCCAGCATGTCATCTTCTTCACCCATCTTGATGGTGAAGAACTTGCGACTCAAAAACAAGATGTTGGCCAATGTCTTTGCTTCGTGAATGTTGCAAAGCTTGGGCCATGCTTCCGCGGGTGTCTTGCAGGAATGAATGTGCGCAAGTTGCGAATCCGCAAGGTTGGGTGCCAAAATGGCAAATGCCTTCTTCTCCCTCCTCTTGTATGCTTGCATGTCCCTAGGATCCGTAGAAGAGAGAGGAGGCTCCTCACTACCCTCGACAATCTCCCACAACTCCTTCTCGGCCATCACCATCTCCATTTTGAACTTCCACAAGTGGAAATTCACCCCATCAAACTTGTCCACGACCTTGGGACCCTCACCCTCAAAAGATGCCATGATCCTCACTTACGTATGCCTCCCCACACAAATCAAACCTCAAACACAAACACACAACTTGTTTTTGTGATTTTGTTTGCTCTAATATTGCACCTTTGTGCACCCAATGGCTTCAAAACAACCCCAAACACTAGATCATCACTTTTGTGCTCCACACACACCTTCCAACACTTAAATGTGAGAGTCCTCACCCAAAAAAAAACAAAGAGGCTCACCAAAACCCCTCAAATCACTCAATGGAGCTCAAAACAACTCCAAATGCCTCAATACGACACCTTAGTGTCCCCAATCACTCAATGCACATCAATGAGACCTTTGTGTCCCTCAAGAGCACTTACTCAATGCACACGAACTCACACAAGTCCCTCAAAACCCCAATTGCATTGAAATTGCTCAAAACCGCACCTTTGTGCACAAACTAACTCCAAATGAAAATTTGAGCACCCCAAGAGCATGAAGCACATGCAACACCTAAAAAACAAGTGCCTAATCACTAGGATCAGATGGTAGACCCTCCACGAGAGCCCTCACACCTCACAAATCACTTGCATTCACTCAAATGCTCACAATTGAACCAAACGAAGTTCCACTCGCAAAGAAGAGATAGAAGCAAAAACAAGAAGATCCAAGGGAAGAAATTGACCAAGGAGAGTGCTCCAACATGTTACTTTAGCCCATGCACTCCTCCAAGAGACACCAACACTCCAACAAGCTCCAAAAACTCCAACAAGCTCCAAAAACTCCAATAATGCTCCAAAACCGACCGTTGCACACCGACCTCAAAACACTTGCACAAATGCAATCTAATACTCATGAAACACACATGAGTGGGCCCATAACCTATTGAAGGTAGTAGAAGATTGCACAAGGCACACACAAACACAAGGAATGCGTAGAAAGAGATGATCTTTACTCAAAGGCCTTCCACCTTAAGTAGTGTACACTTAGGAGATCACCATGGCGAACCATATGGGATAACCCATCACAAGGACACTCTAGAGATCAGCCCATGCCTAACCCCTCCTCCCACACACCATTATTTAGCACCCAAACCTCTTTGGCTTCTAGCAATACTACCCTACATCGTTTACCTCAATAAAAATATGTTGCATAGTTTGGAAGGACAAAAAACCCGTCCTCCTTTTATCTACTCATGCAGAACCTATACCACCGGTGGGAGAGAAAATAATAGTGGTCAGAAATGGGAAACGGGGACCACAACAAGTAGAAACGGGACCTATGCATGTACAATACCAAAACAATATGCGCGGTGTAGATACAGCGGACCAACTTCGGGGCAACTATACATGTTTGACGAGGAGCAAGAATTGGTGGCATAGAGTGTTTTTTTTCTTGCTGGACATATGCCTTGTCAATGCCTGGATTGTATACTCAGATTTGGTATGTACGGCACTCGCGGAGCCTCTAACTCACCTCCAATTTCACATGCAGTTGGCGGGGGAATTGGCCGAAAAGTGGGGCAAAAGGAAACTGTGCTACTCCACGATTGCCTCACTTTTCCCTAGGATTCATGGACCATGGCCAGTTGGGAAGAAGCGGAAACTATGTCGGCTATGTAGACATAAATGTTCCTATAAGTGTCCTGGATGTGGAGGGGCATATATGTGCAAATTTCCGTGTTATTGGGCACACCATTGGTAGATTGTGGAATAAGTGTACAGTAATAGGGAGAAGGTATTTCAAGCTTATATATATAGTATGTTTATTGTTTTAGTGTTTGGTAGGCTATAAACCCCGCTTTCTTTCCCTCCTCTGCTCATCAGTTTTTTCTTCTTCTATTTTCATATTCTCTTCAGTTCGTGGATTTTTTTTTTTCCTTTTATTCCTCCATTCCCATTTCGTGACATGTCTATATGTGGTCAAAATTTTGTAAATATGTGGTGGGTGTGGACAGTAACAAGCAAGATAAATTTGGGAAAAAAATTTCATTGTCGTTCCTGAGAGACTGAAGTGGATGCTGGAAGGGATGGGCTGCCTCTTCTGGGCAGTTCATGGCGTCACATACGGAAGGGGATGCCATGGCACGGCTGACCACCTCAACTGACATGGTGGTGGGGACCCAATGGCAGTTGGGAGGACATTCAGGTGGAAGCACGGCTGTTGTCCACGGCTTGACACGTACGCGGCAAGAACTTTTTTTGCGGGCACCAAGACCCTGCCCTTTTTCATTGTGGTCTGTACGGCGACCGGCTCCTCAACGTGCCCCGCATGTTGAATTTCCCATGCCCGCTTGCACAACTCTCCTGTTCACGGCAGAGGCATCAAATTTTGGCTTATTTCGGTGATGGCGCATTGAATCCACAGGTACTATTCCTGGAAGGTAGAGAAGGTGTAGGGACGTATTCTTGCACACTCTCCTTCGCAGGAGGATCTTTTTTTCACTAGCTTTTGACTTGTACATATATTACTATGGCTTCACTTTTTCCGAATCTTCTGGCAATGCAAGTCAGCTTGTCATAAATCTGATCTTTATTTGAACAAGCTCAAAGGTGATTCGAGTTAGCAATCCCAATATTAGCATTTTCTATGACATTCCTCTACCGTATCATGCTCCTACATTTGCAGTGCGTACTATTCATGGTACTGCCTACTTTTTGTTTCGAGGCTATCACTCACCTAATCTGTCCTGTATCGGCGATTATACCTATTATTCTAATTTCTGATATTTGCTCCGTGCTCCTAACTTCACTCACAACCTCATGTTCTGTCGATGAACACACCATATCAGTACCCGCCTTGCAAATCCTTCTGCACTCACAACCCCTGGTCTTAGGTCACAGACCCCGATTCAGCCACGTTCAAATGCCCGGCGTTTCAGGGTTAAATTACATGTGTGTTGTGAGATACTTAATTGGAGTTATATCGTAGGCAGGCTACTAATCGTGCACATTTGGGTTTGTCTTCATTTTTCTTCAGGTGGGTACCATAAATTATCAATTTTGATGTTTAAAAAAAACTATTGACTCACTTAATATTATTGATGAAAAGTCAAATGTAATTTTTCTTTGAAGAGTTGTGATCTTTGTACAATTTTGTCCACAATTGTTTACACAATGATAATTGACCCCACTAAGTCACTAACCGTGCACCAAAGGACTAAAAAGGACTAACAAATGTAGCCGGTTTCTTGACTGGTTGCTCTCAAATTTTTCTTTCTCTTCATGTTAGAGTCAACAATTCGCTTGAATCCCAAATTTCACAAAATTCTTTGAATTCAACGATCAAGTTACCATGTTGGTGGAATTATTTTTATTTTATTTTCTGTTGGGGGAAGAGACCCCGGAACTCACCCTTTGCATGATCAGGTGCACGGAACTCGCCCCTTGCACAGTGAGGTACACGGTAAGTGGCACTGCACGGTAAGTGGCGTGTCTACGATATGTGTGTTGTGAGATAATTGTGAGATACTTAATTGGAGTTTACCATGAGATAATTGTGAGATACTTAATTGGAGTTTACCATGAGATAATTTTTCCAAGATAAGTCCTTTAAATTTTTGGTCCCCTTAATACCCCTATTCAGTGTTGTAGTTTTCAAGCGTTGGTATTCTTCTCAAGGATGTACTTGCTATAATTCCAGTGAACTCTAAATTCATGTGCAGTGCTGCACTATGGAATCAAAACGTTTAACTTGAAGTCAATTTGGGGTCACAATGTTAAAAAGTGTTGTGAGCTTAAAGAAGGTATCAAGCAGCTTCAATTGATTAATTGTAGGTGATCATGAGAGAGGAGGGTTCCGTCATGCGGTAGGTTGTGGGTACGTCCATTTAACCCCTAAACGTACTGAACCTTTGAGATGTTAGCCTTAAAAATAGATATTAGCATGGCTCAAATGTACATGAGGTGTACATGCGAGGTCCATTGCAAACATAAAATCTACTCAACAAATTTGACATACTTGCATTTGGAGGCCTCTCCAATATTATCAACATCTCAACACCACAAGAGATTTACTTTAATTGCTAGAGAACCTAATAGGCTTGCAAAGATGACTTGGATGAAAGTCATCCGAGATTGTATGAAAAATTTACAAGGCTTTTAATCTGTTCGTCATCTAGTTTCTGGACGCTGGGACGTTTAGGGGTTAAATTTTGAATTAAGAAATTCAAATCCCGTGAGGGAGCAAGCTCTGAGCTGAACATTGCGGAGAGCTCTGAGCCCACTAGCTGTGTATGGAAATGGAATGCACAGGCCAAACTGCAAACCCAAAGGCACCCTGGAAAGCCAATGCAAGATTACTTCAGAGATATGACGATGCATGAGCCTTAGTCCCTCGTACGCTCGAATGAATGGGAGCACAAATTTCAAACCCAGAAAATTACAACGCATCTCTTATATTAACCTTTAAATGTCAAAGCAAGCCCCATGGGCTTTTTATGAAAGAATAATCTAGAAAAAAAGTAGTTTTCCTCAACCAAAACAAGTGAGGATTGGTGCGTTGGAAAGCTACTAAAAAAGTTAGTTAGACTCTGCGCATTTGGAAGATTGTGGAATCATCCACAAACAATCAAAGTAATCGATTTGAACAGGAATTGAGGTTGGGCAACTGAGGTCGTTTTTTAAAAGGTGCCATAGTAGTGGCTGGTCAGCAGAGCCGTTTGTTTTCCTTCAAAAATTTAGATGCCTTCCGGGTTGCCCCGCTCAGGCCTTCTTGACGTTTAATCCTTAAGCGTCCACACTAAATTTATCCGGTCAAACCTCATCAATTTATCACATTTTAAAATGTATTATACTTTTTTGGTATTTTTCTCATATAATATATCTTTAAACCAATTTACACTAATTTTTTCATAATTATTTAAATGAAAATGAATTTTATAAGATTTTTTAAAGTTTTTCTTTTGTGATAGCCATAGTCATTACAAAAATGCCTAAAACAGTATTAATTTTTTAGAAAAAATGTAAATAATAGTGATGAACAACAAAGTGAAGGCTGCATGCTTCTTGAGCTTACATAAAAACAAATTCAATTGAAAAACTTTTTCTGCAGTGTATACTGGAATTTTAGGGTTGTGAGCTTTAACGTGCTATAAAAAACGTAATTTTAACAATTTTGAAGAACCAAAAATTGGACTAGAAAGTAGAAGACAACTCCCACACATTCCTAGTTGGGACCAATTTCATTTGAAATTAGGAATTAGGTGAAAATCAACATTTGACTGGAAAAACACGTCACAATACCATGTCACTACCCTACTTAGTATTCATCACGATACCATGTCACGAAATCATCCACATTTCACATTCATTCATTTTTTCATCATGTTCTCAAATTGTTCTCCACAGTTCCCATGATGTTCTCCAAAGCTTTGCATCACGTTCCCTAGAGTTCCTTCATGTTCCCTAGCATTCCCTTCATGTTTTCTAGCGTTCCCTAATGTTCCCTAATGTTCCCAAGTTCTTTTTATGTTCCCAAAGTTCCCATGTTCTTTTTGTGTTCCCAATTGATTCCCACTTTCCCAATGCAATGTTGGTGCATTGTAACAGGGTGTTTGCTAATATTTTCTGAAGAACAACTTATGCCCTTGGCATGAGAAGAGCCAGCAAAAGGCTTCTTTCACTTGTTACCTGAGTGACTCTGCTTGTAAGACTTGTCAACCCAAAGCTGGGCTCTTTGGTGGTTCTTGAGCTTTCACCTACCGACTAATTATCCCATTTAGTGAAGGAGGGTTTATAGTGTGTATGGGAAATTAGTGAAGTAATACTTAATATTATTATGATGTAAAATTAGCATAATATGAAGATTTTAGCCACTGAGTAAAAATTTCAGCTTTCAAGATGGTACAAAATAGTGCGTGCTCTGGGAATTAGTACCACACGCACAAAATGGGATACTGTAATCAGTGTAGCTACCTCCCGTACCATGTGATTTTTAAGCACTACAAAACACAAGCACTCTAATTTCCATCACTGTGTTATTTTGAGAGAATCCATGAACATTCACATTTGCAATGAAGATATTTTGTCCGGATATGGATTTTCATTTTTTGGCTTCATGGAGCCAGACTCCAATGTTGTGGCATAGTCACAATGGTTTAAATCTAAAGGGACCACCTTCCATTGCATGCATGGTGCACTGCTATAGTGCAAAAATAAAACCATGATATGGGTTGAAATTTCAAACATAATTCTTCATTTTTTTTTTTGTTATTATATACTACGGTTGACTTGATGAACATTTGCTCCCACCAGGAAGACAAAGTCAAGTATAATGGACTAGGTAACCTTTGAGAGCCGGTAGGCTTGAGAATTTTACTGAACATAACTTCTATGGATGGAGATTTGTCAATCATGCACTTTTTTGTTACTGGTTACAACTTGAACCATTGGATCTTCTTCAATAATGTTCCATCAAGGGTCCCAAAAGAAAGGCACCATAACTTCACAACAACCCCTAGTTATGGGAAATAACTTTGCTCTCCTTCATCCAATGCAAGGCTACTACCTCTCCTTCGTATGGGCTCCATGGAGGTTATGTATTTGATAATTGTGCTTGTATGCTCCAAAGAGCCAAGCCATAATTCTCACCCTCCGTGGAAAAAGTAAATTGGCTAAAAATAGTCATTCTAGACCCTATATTATCGAATGCAATAAAACAATAAAACTCGATTTCTGAGCGATCTAGGAAAGCCACCCCAATTTCTATTTTTAGCCAGTTAATTTTTTTCATAGAGGATGAGAATTCAATACAACCCCAATTTACAGACTGTCTCCAGCGTCCGAGTCCAAAATCAAAAAAACAAACAGAATTTGTAAAGGCCCAAAAAACTACAATAGCAAAGTCCAAACCTTTCAAACCCTAAATCTCCATCGATCATAGTTCACAGAAACTGGCATCACAAAATAGCTCTTGTGTAATTACACAAGGGGGTCACCCCTTGTGTAATTTGGGATACACCTATGTGTAAAGGTATTTAAATGGGGGTCATCACATAATTGGAATATTTGAGATATATTCTAAAATATTCTAGGTGTATTCCAAGTAAATTCTTGAATTATTCCTTAATTGAATTTAAAGCATCTTATATTATGTCTAAGATTTTATAATTAGGTAGAAATTTTACCTCTTGATGAATAAAACGAACCCTATATTTGAACTCAAGTAGTTTTTTAATTTTTCAAAAGTGACCTTTGGAAAAAATAGAGCTTATGATGAGAGTAAGTGAGCTCCGTTGCTTACCCCATGGTGGCCTTGGGAAGTCACTCTATATATTTTTTAGGTACCACTTGCAATAACAGAGTATTTAAAGGTAACCTAAAAAATAAAAGTAATTCTTACTATAATTAGTATTATTTAAAGAATATTCTCATTTTAATTCTAGTAATCAATTTTGAGCATCCTATATTAATGTAATTCATTTATAAAAATTACATTCAAAGATTTATTTACATCCTATATTTTTTTGCATACCGATTGTAATTTTTCGGAAGTGAATCCCCCGAGATGGTGGCATGTGGAGAATGGCAGGACCCAGAAGGTTATGTCTCTGTGCCTGAGCTCCGGCGTCAAAGAAATAAGAGTTGTTTGGTCACAGCGAGCAGGCGGGCAGGGTTTATTTTATAATTTTTATCATAGGACACCTTCTATGATTTTTCAAAGCAATGACACTATCTTGTGTATAATCAATTTAAAAATGCCTAGGGATACATACAACATTCACAAATATGAACTCATATAGAATAGTAGTATATATCACCGGAAAATATGGGAGCCGAAATAATACGGTGAAATTTTCATACCCATGAAAAATTCATCAAAATATAGTTGCAAACATTTGTAAAAATTATGTATATTTGTGGATATTTTGAAAGTTGTAGGTGTTCAAATCAAGTGAGGCTAGGATTTTGGGAATGTGTGCATATGATAACTATATCAATCTGAACTTTAGAAATAAAAACCCATTTTGTTGAGTCTTTAGACATTACAATGACCAACATTTAGTCACCTAGGTCCTAAAGATTTAAAGCTTTTGGATGTGGGAGGGGTAAACCTAGGTATGCAACTCTTGTATTAAATGGCCATGATTATAATCACTTATATTGCATTTTAGTCCAATCTCAAGTGATATAATTTGTTTTAATGTAGGAAACTCTTGTAACCCTTCTAACAAAGAATTCAAAAATGTAATTATGTATAGAAATGAATATTCTTTGAGGACAATAATAGCATTAAAAACCTAATTATATAAAAAAAATTAATACATGTAGCATAGGCCAAGCTACCCAACTTTTTGAGCTTTTTAATAAAAAATTAAGATTTTTTAATTATAAATAATACATGTACTGCCAATGACTTTTAATTTTAATTGGAGGCAACTTCTTGTATGGATTTTTTAAATTATGCATGGGTGTTTCAATTCATTATATATGTTGTGGAGGCGTTTTTTTAAAATAAATATGCAACCCAACATATTTTACATCTCTTTTATTTAATTTGGTCTTGACCTAACTTTTTATATAATTTGATATAATTTTTACTAAAGTTGTCCTTTAAGCCATTTTAATGCCGATACCCTCTACGTATAATATGGGAGTTGCATACCCGGGGATAAACTTTGTAATGAACTCATAAGTGTGAAACCAACAATTATTCCTTTTTTTTTTCAAGACTTCTAATAAAAGAAAATCAAAAGTCCAGAAAAACTTGAAGAGCCTGGGAAACGAGGTGCACCGAATGTGGCTTGAATATGATCTCCATCACAAAGCAATAAAATAATACAAAAAGCCACATTCAATGTATCTGGACACCACAGCACTCACGTAATAGTATCACCGAGAAAAAGACTCACAAATTCCTTCCCACTTTTGTAAAAACACTGGCAATATTCCATAGTACAGTACTCATGACTGGGTCCTCTGCACTATAAAACTGGCTCAGGCTGTGAACTCAGACACCAATACCTTAATATCCATAGCTTGATTTCCAGTCTAGCAAAAATTTCTGTACAACAAACTAGCTCAGTCCAACTTGTCGGTGAGTTCATATTTTCAATTGCTCACGTGTTGCACGTTTACTGAAAATTATTTTCTATGTATTGATTCTGAATGTGCGTTGTTGCACAACCTGATCAGTAGGTCGTAGTCGATTCATTTGCATTCGCTATCTGCATCCATATGGCATAGTTAGTACAACAAAATCTTGGTCTTAGGATTAGAGCTTTTCTTCTTGCTCTACAATTCATTGCTAAGTACGTTATCGTAGCTGCTAGAATGTGTAAAATACGTAGATTTCAAAGTTCTAATAGCTTCTCTGTTGCGGAATTTGCAATCACAGTGAACCTTGTCCAATTCACTGGGAAGTAAACATTACTGCCAAACTGCTGTTGCCAAACTGCTGTTTATAGCAAGTTTTGCAAGTGGTTGTTCAATTTAGCAAGTGCTTACCAAGAATTTACCATCATTCTTGTACCCATTACTGCCTGGTAATATGGTCAGAGTTCCTTGTGAATGTTAATAGAATCATGCCAAAAGACTCTTCGTTCATGTTGGTTTTAGGATTAGAGCTATTCTTGTTCTACGATCCACTGCTTAGCTACTAGAATATGTGTAAATATGTAGATTGAAGAGTTTGATAGCTTCTGTCATTGCAGGAATTTGCAATGTTAATAAACCATCCCAACATGTTCTTCATTCATGTTGGTTTTAGGACCCAAGTTATTCTTCTTCTATGATCATTCATTTTCTCTAATTGCTATGTAGATTCTAGAGTTTTAATGTTGAGGAATTTGGTATGGGATGAAAACTAGAATGTGAACAAAATACTTGTTGAGATATTCACGTAATTGGGAGGAATTTGGGTGCATTGTTTTTTTTTTTTCCAGCCATGGCAGAGATTGTGCATGCACATCAAGCTTCGCCCCAGGCCTTGGAGACAATTTCCAAGTACTTCAACACGGCTTTGGTGCAGGATACTTACTTCGAGGCTGCATATAAAACTCTCCAGCAACTGGGATTTGAGAGGTGAGAGACTGATTGAATTACAACTGAAGCACGAATCATTTCATGGTTTTAAATTCTAAATAGTACACTCTTCAATATCACAGCCTAGGCGCCCAAAATGCACGTGATTATATGGAGTTCTGGAACATTAAGAAGAAATGTTCGTTAACCCCTAAAGGACCAAGAAGCCCAAATTGGATCTCATGTTTTTTTTTTGGAGTTTTGGATAGGTCATGTGTGGACTTCTTTTTTCTCAAATATATATATATATATATATATATTTTTTGTCATGACTAGTAGAAAACTATGTCAAAAATTGGCTGCCGTTCTTTTGACCAGCTTGATCTGCAGTCGCTAAGCGACTGCAGATTTGTTTTTTGAGTTTAGCGACTGCATTTTTAGGAATTTTGGGGCGTATAATATATTGTTGGAGAGGTCTTGAAAATACCTTTCCAACAGTATATTACACGCCCCAAAATTCTCTAAATTGCAGTCGCAAAACGAAAAAGAAAAATTTGCAGTTGTTTAGCAACTGCAGATTAGGTTGGTCATAAGAATCGTAGTCGATTTCGGCTGCGGTTCTTTTTGGCATAATTTTCTACTAGTGTCAACACATGCAATGCTCTTCAATGACTCCGGTGATGTAAAAATTTGGTCCAATTTGAATTACAATTTTCATGATATATGATCAATTGAAGTTGTCATTTTAAAACCATGAATCTTTGGTCCTTTAGGGGTTAAGAGACCAAACGGTTGTTGTTCTTGTTGATATTACGTGATGACGCCAAAATGTGCGAATACTGGGAGTCCCAAAACATTGGGTTACAAATGGATTGCGATTTCTTCAATCACATAAAGTTTTGTGAATTTCTTCCATATATATATATAGAATTTTTTTGGGTAGTAAAAGTAACTTCTTCATAGTTAGTAGTACCCACAGTAGCAATTTGCACATTGTGGAGGGCCGGGCTAACAATCATGGCATTTTGCTGCAACAGAGACAACACATTTGTGTTGGTGAACACGTGCCGGGACGAACTTGCACGACCCATCTCTCATTTTTTTGACAAGGTGCGCAACTACTGGACATCCTGCTCTATTTTGTCAGAGGCTTTTTTGATCTCATACAATTTCATGTAGTTTCGAAGAACGTCGGTGGCTTTCTTACAGATGGTGGTTTTTGGCAGCACTATGGCCACACTTTCAACCTCTCGGGCATCTCCGGCGTCATCACTGCAGGCACTCTGGGATTCATTGCTGCCACTTCCCATGCTCCCACCAATCCTGATGGACGCGACAAGTGTAAGCAAGCATCAATTTTGTTCATTGCTTACCTTGACAATGTACTGTACAGTATATATGTGCCATTTGCCTAATTCTCAGTCTAGTATGTACATAAATCTAGAAGTTGGTTCACTCATTTTTCATTGAATCATTGCTACATAATTTTCATATTGGTTTAAAAATTAACTTTTTGGACAAAATGCTCAAATGTGCACCAAAATGTAGTTAGTTCACCATGAGGAGTTAGTGGACCGTACCATACAAACGCCCTACATCATTGACACCATTGATGTTGATGCAGATGTTTTCATTGGAGCAACACATACAGCTGTGGACCAGAATGGTAAGTTCTTCATTTTTTCCACTTTTTATATCAAACTGGTCAAAAAATAAAATAAAATTGGACTAAATGAAGTCCCTATTTGACCTACTACAAAATTTAATGTTAAATTCAAATTTAAAAGCAATTGTGTCACTCTCTTATTAACTAATCAGATGAGGATTAACTTTGTCTTCCCTTTGTGAGCCTTTGATCAATAAATCTAGATTGAAACTTGAACGTGACGTTTATGAGAGGAGCCGCAGTACAAAGGGTTGGGTTGAAAATTTTAGGTGCTTTTGGGTGAAAATGATTTCAAACCTTGGGCTGTACAAGGAGAGTAATTTGAACCCTTGAGAAAAAAAGTCCCTGAAGCTCTCAATTGAAAATTTACTTTTAAATTTTATTAGTTTGGACAATACCTCCCCTTACTGATCAACTAAATCCAATTCCAACCTAATCTAACTCTATAACTATGCAGCCTTGGGTTGGGTTGAGTTTTGGTTGAGAACACTCAACCCAATTTTCTATGCGCCCCCCCCCCCCCCCCCCCCCCCCCCCCCCCCCCCCCCCGTCCCACACCTAATGACATGAGTACTTGCCGCTACTACGGCTTGTTGGTTATGTAGTCCATAAGGCCATCATGGTGATGGAGTTTGGGTGAGGTGCAGGCATAGAAGGTCCGGTGGTGCGAGAGGGGCAGAAAAAGGTTTCCAATGCATGTGGTGCCATTGAAGCCATCTTGGGGGAGATTCGCTCGGGAGTTCAGCAAGATGGTTCCATTCGTGATGACAATGTGGAATACGATACTCTCAAGAAGAAGATCTTCTCCAAGGTATGTCTTTCAATAATAGGAAATGTGTCGTTTTTCACTTAATATAAATGAAAAAAGAATGAAACCACGTCAAACACATGGGTTGTGTCAGTGTTAGTGAGTGGTTTTGGTCACAAGAAGACAGAAATATAGGCATAATATTCCGCCACTGTTCACTGTTCCCACAAACTGGGGAATGAAAAGGCAGGTCTGCTACTAGTGTTTAAAGTTTCAATTGCGAATTCATTTGGTTGGAGATTTCTTGATCTCCAGATGCTAGTGATCTAATTTCAATGCCTGCATTGAATGTGTCCATGAATTCATGTAGAATCCACCTGCTGACGCCACGAACTTTGAGTTGACCCAAATCACAGCTCAGGTACTACACTCAAATCTCTTTCCCACCATGACATAGTTTGAATGTGTGATAAGTGTGCTCTCCGCCATTTTTGTAATCTATTATATAGTAGTTTAAATGAGTGACAAGTGTGTTCTATTCAATAATAAGCCCAAGTAGCAAGTGTGTAGAATATTCTAGAATCTTATTTAGAGAAAAAAGATTTGAGTGTACTACTCTTGCAATGAATTGACTCTCGTATTGTTAACCTAGTTCCTTTTGTTGTGGTAAGTAATTCATTTCTATGGCTTTTTAAGTGGTTTTTCTTATTAGAATGGAATTTGTTTTAATGTGCGTCCTATCCTCTCATGTTTGAGAGCATTCCAATGCATACTATTTGAATATTGTATAAGTTATTTTGGTCACAAAGAGTGTAAAATCATGAATAAGTTTTGACTCTTCAGTTGTTAGTCATTGTCATATTTACTAGATTCTAAATATATACTTAATTGTCTAGCCTAACCAAGGCAAAAGGTTTCACGATTTTCAGCTCGAAATCGTTTCATATCTATTAGGGTTTATTTCGCAAGCTAATGCACAGTGGATGCGCTAGGCTATAACCCACACCCTAGAAGATCACATCAGTAAGACCGTGGATCCCGCCAAGGCTGACTACGCGGTCATTGTGGGCGTTCAAATCCACGCCGGAGTGAAGGCAGGCTTGTGGACACCAGAGACTGTCATTGACTACTTTGCCCCAGGTAGAGGATACTATTTTGTGCCATTTTATTAATCATTTTAACATGGTGCATTCATTGGGAGATCAACAATTTTTATCACTATGTATAATGATTTCTTATGTAATCATTCAAAGTGGAAGGTTGTAGAATACGAATGAAAGGATAGTACATAATGCCATTTCCATTTAAAGATTAGTGGCTATCGACATAATTCGCCAAAATCATACTAGCACCACTTGTCAATTGAAAGATGAATAGATGAGTTGTTTGTGGTAACAAAGGTCAATCCTTTAAAGTGTGTTATCGCCATATTCATTTAATTGGGAATTTCCGCCATATTGGGACTCTTTGAAATCTACAGCTGACATGGATTCAGTGAGAAATTTTATACCAATTGTAGATTTCAGAGAGTCCCAATATAGCAGAAATTCCCAATTAAACGAACATGGCGATCAGTATGTTATCACTTGGTACTAGGAGTGGTGTTAGTGAAGGTCTTAAAATTGATTTAGGTTCACTTTTGGACTGACTTCAGTTTGGTAAGAACATTCCTAACACCAAGTGTGAACAGGACCTTTAAAAATGTTAGAATGGCAATGCAAGGATGTCGAAGTGATTGAGTTTTTGGGTGAGAAATGCTGATCAACTGCAACTCCTTTGTGATTTTTTTTGCAGTGACGTCATACGTTGTTATCAAGGGAAAGAAGCAAGAGCTCAAAGTACACGGCAACAAGCTTGTGGTGGCTTAGGCATGCTCCCATTTGATTGTCGCATGTCAGAAGTGAAAGCTATGCTTGAAGATATCTTATCACAGAATACATTTCACTTTTTGTATAGTATTGTGAAGAATTTGATGCTCCGTTGAAAATCTCCCTTGACTGTCAGTCTGTTTTTTATTGCATTTTGATCAATAAATGCAGCAACCTCAGTGTTGCAAGAATTGAACAGAGCCGCTTCTTGAGTACCAGTTTAAATGGCAATCCAAAGCCTTATGCAATCCAATATGGGTTGCAAAGGAATCATAACATTCTTGAGGAGCTGCATCCAACATGAATTGAGTCTTTTTGTGCACAATCTTGAGCTCATGTCAAGTGGGAGGTACCAAAAGTTACAGGAAGAAACTCAGGATCATTATATGTACTGTACTTGAAGGAGTCTGAAACCGATGAAAGAATACTCGTCTTAGTGGCGTTCACCTTCATCACAACACAAGGTGATTGTTTGAGTGGGACCACTTTACACTAGCGTCCGGGTCCAAGAAACCCCAAAATCGAGCAATTCTATTGGTCGAGAGTTAAAAACTGGACTCAAGGACTTTACACTAAGGTCCAAGACCAAGAAACTCATCCAAGTCCCAAAATGATGTGACGCCTAAGTGGCATAGTTTTGGAAGGAAAGTTTTGGACCCATGCATTGAACCCAAGGCTCCAAAGGAGAGCACCGGTTTTGAGAAACCAATTCCTCCCCTTGGGTCCAATTGCAATTCCTCCCCTTGGGTCCAATTGCAAGTCCAACGCAAGTGCAAAGGTGAGGTTTCCTCAAGTCTCAAGGACCCCATGCGAATTGGACCTGGACCCTAGTGTAAAGTGGCCCTTAGATGTCAATTTCTTTGAGAACTATCTTACAGCTTTTTTACACAACCTACTCCTGCACATAAAGGTTCAACTTCTTCTCAGGCAAAAACTGAGACTCCTACTTTACATGATCTTGCTTATTATCAGGCTGTAATTTGAAGGTAGAAGCAGAAAGAAATCTCGCATCAGATGTACAGGTACTCACAAACATGCTCAAGACACTTACCGCTCTCATTCATCATCTTGTGATCGTGATTCACGAGTCACTGACCGCTTCTCTGTTTCCAGTTCTGATACTGTAACTCAAAACCCTTCTTACAAATGAAGATAATAAATTACTGTTTTGCGTGAATATGTCCATGATCTCACTTGTACAGATTAATAAGTGTAACAAGATAAAAATGATCTTATGCTGAGCATCATGCACCCTTAAGTTGCCTTGACATGATAATAAGAGTGAGGCGCAGGATGGCTGGGAACATTCAACTATCTTCTGAATCTACATTGATCAGAGGACCGTTGTTGTTACTTTAATTCTCTACGAGAGCCCCAAAACCATACCTGTGTCGAGGTCCATGTCGATGTCAAAGAAGCAGGGTCTGGTGGGGAGTCCCGGCATGGTGCTCATGGCACCGATTAAAGGGTAGATGAAACCTGCTCCCACACTGGCCCTGACATCTCTAATGGGGAGGGTGAAGCCGGTCGGGACACCTTTCGCAGCTGCGTTATCTGAGAAAGAGTATTGTGTCTTGGCAACACAGATGGGCAACTTTGTGAACCCTTGTTTTGTGTACGTTTCGATCTGCTTCTCCGCCTGCCATTCACAAATTGATTCTGTATATTAAGCAGCAAGAGATTCATGACATGAAAACAGAGCCCATAGCCAAGAGAGCTTCAGATATCTTAATGACATAACCCCCACAGAAACGAGGATCAAGGTTGGAGTACTTTCGGAAGCATGAAAATCTTGGACGGTTTAGACATTCATAAGCCTGCCTTCATTTTACAGTATACACCTTTAAACCCTTTCCACTGTAGCACTGAATTATTGAAGAACTAGTTGGCCCACTTTTGAAGCCATTTATTTCATTGCCAGGCATGCAATTACCGTCCGTCAGATGAGCAAACATGTCGACCAAGGACTTGATGAAAAGAAACACATAATTCTAACATGAGATCAAGATTGTGCACTAAAAGAAGAATCTGGATTCCTTGGCTTGGCTCCCTGTTTGTTCATCAATTCCAAGGGTGTGGTCAGGCAAATCCTCTGTCAAGAATGTTATGAAGTTTGCATTTGAAAGCTTACCTCAGGAGAGTATTCGACTCCGGCGGCACCATAAGATGCTGCAATCGCTTCAATTTTCTCCTTAATAGTGATGTCAAGTGGGTACAGAAACTTGAATTCTCCATTGTGCTGCTCACAAGCCTTCTGGACAGCCTTTCCAAGCTCGACCTGAACACAATTTCACCAATTGAATTATTGACTCAAGGATTGACGGTCTGTTTCAGAGTCAGCTACTAACAGAAAAAAGAAAGACATTCAAGGACCCCAATTAAGGAGAAAGCTCTCTTGAAATTGTAAACATGATTCTGCAGGCACAAAATAAAAAGTTAGAGCTTTGCTCAGGGTGGAATTCATACCGCTCCCGCGCCTGCGTGCGCAAAATGTGTGCAGATGACAGCGTCCAACGCGCCAGCTGCAATAGCCGCCTGCCTCACAGCTTGAAGCTCATCCTCGGTATCCGTCGCAAAAGCATTGACAGCAACGACCACATTCACACCATACGTCTTGGTATTCTCGATATGCTTCACGAGGTTGCAGCAACCCTTCCTCACGAGCTCCACGTTCTCGGATTTGTAGGTATGGTCCAGAGGCTTCCCTGCAACAACTGCAGGACCGCCGCCGTGCATTTTCAACGCGCGCACGGTGGCCACGATGACTGCACACTGCGGTGTCAGCCCACTGTACCGACACTTGATGTTGAAGAACTTCTCCACGCCAATGTCAGATCCGAAACCGGCCTCCGTGACCACGAAGCCCTTGGGTCCAACCAGCTTGAGTGCAATCTGATCGGCCACCACGGAGGAGTTTCCATGCGCAATGTTGGCAAACGGCCCGGCGTGCACGAGCACAGGAGTTCCTTCCAGCGATTGCATCAACGTGGGATGGATGGCATCCTTCATGAGCACGGTGAGCGCTCCGCCGATGCCTAAGTCATCCGCGGTCACGGGGTCTCCTGCCTTGCTGGTTCCCACCACCATGTTGCCCAGTCGTTCTCGCATGTCAGCCATGGACGTCGTGAGAGCCAACACGGCCATGATCTCACTCCCAACCGCGATATCAAACCCGGTCTCTCTTGTCATTCCCTTCTCCTCTGGACCTTGTCCAACCGTGATTTTCCTGAGGAAACGGTCGTTCACGTCGAGGACTCGCTTCCACGTGATCAGAGCGGGGTCCAGATCCAAGCGCACGAACCTCTTCACTTCCGCAGGCGTCAATTCATCCGGGTTCGTCTTGTCGATTCCAAGCTTCTTCAAACGCTTTAGCATCACCTTAGCAAAGCTACGCTTCTTGTCCTTGTCAGCAGGACATAACCTGTTCAGCAGAGCTTTGTCTGACTGTGTGGCCTCGTGGAACATGCGAGCATCAATAGCAGCGGCCAACAAGTTGTTGGCAGCCGTGATGGCATGAATATCACCTGTCACGTTAATGTTAGTAAGAGCTAAACCATCACGCAAGCTGGAGCAAAATGGAGTAATGAAACGCACTTCCAAGTATATCAATTTGCCTGATTCATTGAATACCTATTTGGTAGTCTACTCTCCTCACAAACTTTCTATTAAAAAGGCAGAATTAGTGAATTTCTAATCACCTGTCATGTGAAGATTGAACTCATCCATAGGGATGACCTGGCTGTAACCCCCGCCTGCTGCACCTCCTTTGATCCCGAATGTGGGACCTTGACTTGGCTGCCTTATGCAGGTCACCACCTAGGCAAACCCACAAGTATATTCAGCAGGCAACATAGACAAAGATCAAATGCCTACTTTACACATTCGCAATAATAGCTGATGAGAACAAAAACATCTAGCCAGGTGAGTGAGTAGCTTGAACAGAAGATAAGCATTATGGAGCTTCCAACACACCTTCTTCCCAAGATAAGCCCCAAGTGCTTGACATAGTCCGACGGTTGTGGTAGACTTTCCTTCTCCCAAAGGTGTAGGTGTAATCCCACCAACAACTACATAGTAACCATCTGGTGCGCTTCCTAGCCTGTCTAGAGTGGACAGAAGGACCTGCAACACCACAATCCAATTTGATGTGATGAAAAAACCGAAACCAAAGCAATGTTGACATGGATCCAGTGACATCATCAGCCATTATGTTGCCCCAAATTATACTCCCAAATCGTGAGCATATGTAAACATATGTTGATTTGTATAGGGCAACGTTTACAGCTATAAAAAGTGTATACCATAACATTCTTAGGTAGTGCACCCATCTTACTGACACACCTAAAAAACCAGGATGTGATTTGGACTCGATCAATGTGCCTGAGAGTGGTGTGCAACAACATGATACTTTTACTTGCTCACAAGGGAGCTACCTATTGATTTCTACTCGATATGGAAACTACTTTTACAGAGCTATTGAAGTGATTCATGTGATCTTCAAAATTCTTGAACTCAAGATGTAAGAGGATGTGTGTCAAACAAAGAGGATGTCAGAAGCTTGGATACTCTGATTCTTCCGTGATTTACGAGGTGGACCCGGGACATGAACAGTGCAGGAGCAAGGAGATGGCTATTTTCAGATGGGTGCTCGCTGGCTGATCAATTTCATGGCCTTATTAGATTCATACATTCCGATTCTCTGCGATCCATTGCACTACCCTAATGGAGAGAACAACCCTCAAACCCAACGGAACAACGAGATCAAACCCCATGAAATGAACACCTCTGGTACATGTTCTCACATCCTGAGCAGCCAACATTGGTATCCGGAAGAACAAACCCAGGTAGCGCTCGTTTGCAATTACCATACCCCGAAAACATGTTAACAAAGAAGGGGAAATTTAGAAGCTTAGCATATTCAAACGATTTGAATGGAGCGCCAGCATTGGATTGCTGGATCGAAATAAACCCACAAAAAGCAATGCAACCGGAAACACAAAGGCAATCATCGGCGTGAGTGTGGATCGATTCATGTACCTTAGCTTTGGATTTGCCATAGCAATCGTACTCCTCGGGTTTCAAGCCGAGCTCATCGGCGATGGCGGAGATGTGCAGCGGCTTGACGGAATTGGCGACGTCGATGTCCGCCGGCACGGGGCTCACGACTTCCAGCTTCCGGATGGTCGCCATCTCTCGCTCCTCGATCACTCGGATTCCAAAGCTCCCGAAAGCTCAATACATTCCCCTCCCGAATCCCAGCCAGTTCCCCCCTCCTCGCGACGACTGTGCGTTGGGTCAGACACAGATTGAAGAGAAAAGGGGATGAGTGGGTGATGGAGGGGGTGATGGGCTAAATTTGTGAGAGGCAGGAGTGCAGTGGCAGCGGCGTCAGAGCTGGAATCGCGGATGGACAGACGATGCTGGAGGGGTTCGACTCCATCGCTGCGACCACGGGCGCATCGTCAAAGGTGAGAGATCCTCGTTGGGAGGACGGGTGGCCGTGGCAACGATGACCGTGGCCTGTCTGTGACCGTGGTGTGTCTGTAACCGTGGAATTGATGATCGTGGTGTGTCTGTGACCGTAACGTGCCTGTGACCGTGACTGTGGGTCTTCCCAAATACCCACAGTCCACCTTGGATAAATGTTATGCCTGGCGAGAAGGTTCATAACATTCAGTAGTCAAGAAAGACTGCCTCCCCCAATGAAATGATATGGAATATTCTACACCATTTCATTCCTCATGAGGGATGATGAGGAATATCTCACGTCATTTCATTGGGACATTTGTAGCTATGAGATCACTTGACGAGACGAGGTATGGCAGAGTCTCAAAGAAAGGCATAAAAGTTATTTTAAGACGAGATAGGGGATAACGCTTATTTTCTTTATTTGTTTCAATAGTAACAGGTGCAATTTAGTGTTTGTATTGTTTATTTGTATGAATAATGCACAATGACTCTTTGCCATGATTGAATTTGCTAAACAAATCCTATTATTTATAGTGCGTTGTACCAACAATGACTCTCTGCATTCTTCACAATTCTTTTAACAAACACACTAACACACTCTTTCCACTTTAGTATGAATGTTTTCATAAACAAGGCTATTTGATATTATTAAACCAATACGAAATTTGTAATGACAAAACAAAAATTCTATTTGAATGGAAAAAAACCAACACATTTAGTGAATAAGTTGTACTTAGAAGTTACTAACAAAGTGCAAGTAACTTATATGTACAAACTTGCACAGATTTTTCATTCATTTGTAATGTGGATGAAATTTCTTCATAGTGGATGGAGCCAAAAGGCACTGCCAATAAAGGCTACGTCTAAAAACCAACATATTTTTAAAAATACGTTCATGTTGAAGGGACATGTTCAAAAACTAGTTGAAGTATTTGTGAAAAATCACCACTAAATGCAACTTCCACTAAGAAGATCCAAATTCTACTTCGGATAATTTTTTATCGTACCAAAAGAAGTAATATATAAATAACTCCAACCCTTTGATGAGTTGTCTTGAATCAAAAATGTGTTTACTGTAAATGAAGGGCCAAGTCAACAAGAAAAATTAAAAATTCCATTTTTTTGGGAAATTATAAGTAACTTTTGTCGAATTTAACATAAATTACTTGTTGAAATCGCCAAAATGTTAAAAAATCACCACTTTTTCTCACATTCTTTGCATTTCCCAAATTTTATTCCGTAATCAAATGTAAGTAAAAGGAGATGAAATAGCTAGTTTTGTATTCAAATTCATTATTCAAAATCACTTCCAAATGATATAGGACAAGGACTTACAAGTCTCATGTGAATTCTCACTATACTATATTCTCAATAGATTTTTGTGCATAGTTGAGCATAACAAATGATCTTATTTTGAAAAACTTTTCAATTAACCCTTAAGCGCGCAAGGAGCCCCGTGGAGCCATGCTTGATCATTTTTTAGTCAAATGTTGATTTTCACATAGTTCCTAATTTCAAATGAAAATGGTCCCAACTAATAAAGTGTGGGGGTTACCTTCTGTTTTTTAGTCCAATTTACCATCCTTCAAAATTGTTAAAACTACATTTTTTATAGCATTTTAAAGCTCAAAACCCTAAACTTCCAATATACACTACAGAAAATGTTTTTCTATCAAATTTCATTTTTTTAAGCTCAAGAAGCATGCCACCTACACCTTGTTGTTCATCACTATTATTTACATTTTCTCTGAAGAATCATACTATTCTAAGTTTTCTGTAATTACTATGATTTTTACAAGAAAAAGACTTTGATTTTTCTTATAAAACTTGTTTTTATTAAAATAATTATAAAAAATCAGAGTAAAGTCGATTTAACAATACCTCATACGAGAAAAATACCAAAAAAATATAATATATTTTAAAATGTGAGGAATTGATGAGGTTTGACCAGGTAATTGTAGTGTGAACGCTTAAGGGTTAAGAAAAGTTAGAAGATCAAGCCATCTTCCACTTTCCAAAAGAATTTTGTAATTGGAAGTTTTATGCATGGGATATGAATAAATTTCACTAAGGTTGGGGAAAATGTGCATGAGTTGATAAAAAAAAATGTGTTGTGATAAGAATTTTAGGATTCAATTGTACATAATAAACTAACTTATTTTTATTTTTATTTAGTAAAAAATTTGCACAATAAAAAAAATCAACTCCACCAATTCATTTGTAAGTAGCAATCTCTTTTCTTGAGTTGTGCACATTTATGTAAAAAGAAGTTTAACCAATGATTAAGAGTGAAAAGAGTTTTACATATCTCACATACATTGTTAACAACATTTTGTATAAAGCACGAGGCTTTCCTTCACCATAACTCACATTTATGAAATATAACTCATTTTCATCTGTTACTTGGTCATGATCAAATCTCATTTTAAAATTGAATATAGAAAGCCATCATTTTATTATTTTTATTTTTGAACATTGAATCAAATTATTCCACTTTAATTTCAATGACATAAGTCATAGCTCGTTTAGCATGCATAGGATGGTAGGTTTGTCGGCACGACAGTTCCATTTCGTCACCATGACTGATTCTATTTTTGTCTCGTCTCTAAGACTATTCCATACTATCTCCTCCATAGTTCCAAGTATCAGGGTTACGCTTTCAAGTTGCATTTTGAATGGTTGGGGCCCCTTGAGGGACAATCCAAAAATAAGGGTATGCTGGTGTGTGTACCCAGCGCGCGGTATTCTTTAGTAAAGGGCAAAAGAATAGTTCATTCTGTGCTAAGCACCCAACTAGTTTACTCACTAGTAGGAAATGTGTCGTTTTTCACTTACTATAAATGAAAAACAAATGAAACTGCACTATGCACATAGACTATGTTAGTGTTGGTGAGTGGTTTTGATCACAAGAAGACAAAAGCATAAACATAATATTCAGCCACTGTTCACTGTTTCCACAAAATGGGGAATGAAAAACGACAGGTCTTCTAGTAATGACTACATTAGCTGATGAGCTCCGTTGTTATAACCCGATGAGAAATTTGAGCTTGCAAACCATGTGGGTTATACTCTGCATTATCCCTCAACAGGGTTTTGACTATGTGAAGAGGCTGGGTGGGACGAGCTCCTGAATGTGGGGTTGCTCCTTCCTTCCATGGCCTGTACTGCATGAATCTGTGTCATGACTTCTAGCTGTTGCTTCTGGACAGAAAAAGGAGTCTCACTGGAAATGAAATTCACTTATATAGAAATTAATGATCTAGCTGTTTACATTGGTATAAAGTTCATCTTGCTCCGAGAAAATCTTCAGTCATACATAGGTTCTTCCCAAGTATTCCGTGATCTAAGACATTGTAGCGAAGTCTGTTCCACATCCACAAGATTGAGATTCTGCAAACATGATTAAAACAGTTGCCATAGCGATACTTACTGTAATATCCAGCAGAGTTATAACTGGTATTTTTAGAGACTGTGCTTGTGGAATAAGCATTGCTAGCAAAGGCGTTGCTTCTCACTCAGAACAGTGTCAGAGTTCACTGTACACACTTGTTCTACGTGACGAATTGCACTCACCAAGTCTTGAGCGCTTGTGCAATGAGTGCGAAGTGGCGCCATTTGATTCACCTAGTGAGTGAAAAGCGACACCTTCTCCTTGAGTTTAGAGACCACCAAGATCTTACACACTTAGTAATGAGAGACCACCAAGTGCTTCCATACCTTATAACTATTTGGAGTGAACAAAAAGAGTATATTAAAGCAAAATTCATGGTATCTTAGCAGATATACTCAAGGTGAGTTAGCAGATAGCTCTATTAACAATTTGTGGAAGAAATTTGTTGTGATGGATTGAAATGTAATACTCTAAGTGTGATGATTTTTGGAGATTTTTTTGGTTGCTGCTCTGTACTCCTGTGTTTTGAAATGGATACAACGCAGCGGTGGCTAGCAAAATTTAATTACTTATTTGAGCCCACCTTCCTCTGGTTGTCTGTGTGAGAGGTTTGCATTCCTTATTTGTTTGTCTTCATGACACTCTTTTCTGAGCCCTTAAAAACTCAATGCTTTTAGCCATGTACAGTTTTGTTGATCATTGTTGAAGTTGGGTACTAGTGTTACGTGCTGCACACTTTTCTTCTGTGAGGGAATTATGGGTCTCCAATACAAATTTGTGGCCTTTTATTTCTGAATGAAAATGATGGATTTTTAGTACACTGAACTCATTATTATCACTCTCCAATATCACATTGTACAGTCGGGTACGACATGCTTACAAATTTTTTCGTAAGTATTGAAAGTAGGTAGATCCTATATCAAGCGGCCGCATTGATTCTGAAAATTGCAAATATGGTAAGAAAAAATTCCTACTAGTAGAGGATTAGAGTAGGAATGTCCCTTTCAATTTGTAAGTCCATGTCATATCGAGCACATTACAATTTAGGGAAGGAGTCATGTTTTTATGAGGGAGGAGTCAAAAATTTTGTAAGCAACTTGTACCTGACTGTACAAAATGTTCGCTTTTGTGTACACATGTGACTGGACAATTCCTGCATGCCAAGTTCTGAACTCATGAGCACTATTTGCATTTTCTCTCCAGGTGACATTAATGAAAGTTCTATGCATTTATAGAAATTCACTTATGCTCATAACTTTTTTATATCAACCATTTGGAAACCAATGCACATGAGATCAGAAGTTGACGTGTGGAAAGTGTGCACATGACATGTGTTTACAATCTGTGCAGATACTGAAATGTGATATTGGAGAGTGTCGGATAATAACGAGTTTGGATTGTACTGCGTTACAAGCTATACTTTACGAGCAATTTCACTTCCAAGTCCAATTCTCTGTCTCAACACTTGATGAATTGAGTTTCAATATTTCAACAAGTTTTTGAAAGACTTTATGGTGCCCACTTCTCTCCAATCCTTTTAGTTTGATGAATTTCATTTTCATCAATCCATAAATATTAAGCATCCTTGAACAAATAGTATTTTTTAAGGTTTATTTATGATTACCGGTATACTTATTTTCATTTTGGAACCCTAATTAGTGCCAGTATTATAATTCTTTGTTTATTGTCAAGGTAATTAATATAACAATTTCATGGTTTTACTTTTCAATGTATCATAATATATCAATCGTCACTGGTAGTGCAGAGACCAACGAAGCTTTAGTTAAATTATTCGACATAACCCTACTTTCTACGTCTATACTTTCTACCTCCAATATCCAAGACCCCACACCCAAACCGGACACCAAAAGCCACTAGAAAAAGAGTATTAAAAAGAAGTACCCTTAACCCCTAAACGCCGCCTAGACCAAAAATTGGCTTATGAATGGAACTAACTATTCAATTCCAACTGCTATGTGAACGATTTCCATCCAATTCTTATTGTGAAGGATTTTTTTTGGTCATGCAATCCTTTCAAGTTAAATTCAAATCATTCAAGCTATTTTTAGATTTTATATGGGGTTCCAACTACAAAAAGAGTCCTAAAAATGGTTCACTGTGTAGTGTATTTTGGATTTTTCTCTTTTTTCTGCTTAAACAAAATTTAGGCCATGAAAATGAGTTCTATTGCATTTGAGCTTAACTAACAAAATGAAGCTTGCCAAGTCTAGTTTCTACTCTACTTTGAATTTTTGAAAAACTTAGAAAATTGAGTGATTTATTGCACTCACAAGTTTGGTGGGTATTACCATGGTGTAGTAATTCATCAACTAAACTTTTTTTCATTGTAATTTACACCTTTGGAAAAAAAAATGGAATTTTTTAGTACATTTTGTAATTGATATGAATTTTCTTTACAATCACTTCAAAAAATCATAGTAATTTCAAATTTTCACCAAATTTTATGAAAAATTCATGATTCGTAGGGTAGACACGTGGCTTCATCTATGAAAAATATAAAGTTAAATTCTTGTATTATTAGTGGAAAAATTTGAGTGTGATAGGTAAAGCATGATTCCATGGTCATAGGCCCAACCTTCAGGGGTTAAAGTGAGACTTTTGGAGCTTGAGAACTACTCCATATATGTAAAGAGGATATTCTATCTTTCATATCTCAAACATGTTGCCTCAATCTAAAAAGAACCCCCGATAGGCCTCAACATAACATTCAGTAGGCTTCATGCCCACTGCCTTTCTTTCATGCACTTTGCTCATCACCTTGAGCCTCCACCTGTCCACTTAGTTACCCCATGAAGTATTGTTGGATGTGGAATATTCCACACCATCTACTTTAGAGCCAAGGCAGATATACCGTACTAGGAAGGCAGGGTCGGCAGAAAATAATTCCCCAAAAAAATGCCGAAAAAATAAATAAATTTATCAAGTATTTTGTCGAAATCAACAAAAATGAAGTCAACAAAAATTGTAGACAAAAAACAAAGGAAAACGTGTAGCTGTTAGTAAAATTCAATGTTAGGTATTAATAGCCGAATTTTTAATAATTATTTTTGAAAGTGCCGACCCCTACTTTTCAAACTTTAATTAATTATTCGACATGAAAGTGCCGACCCTGCCTTCCTACTACGGTAGTGCATGCTACTGAATGTTATGAATGACCACTGCTCTGTTAGTTTTTTTTATGTTTTTTTTGGGATTTTTTTATTCTTCAGGGGATCCCAACACAAATACCCCTCCAAACATACGGGGCCCCTATTGAATCGCTTTCCTCACTGACGCAAACAGCAACCCAAGGGGAACCCAAAGGGAACCCGAAGGGAACCCAAAAGCGTCCCCACAGTGAAGCAGCTCCGGAGCCTTCCCTGCTCAATCGCCGGAAGCGACGACGTTGCCACATTCCCCTGGCTATGGTGAAAGTATAACTCGCCAAATCCCGCAATCACTTCTTAGAGCATGGCCACCCATGGCCTCAGAGGGTCTCTGACCTCAAGAAGTGGATGAAAAGTTTCAAGGGGCCTTTCAAAATGCTTCTTGACTCTGGATTCTAGCGTGTTAGAAATTGGGCCTTGAAATCACTATTGAGTTGACTATTCGATGATTATTCCTCTCATTCTACTTGTGATTGGTCCATTGACTCTTTGATGCGCACTTTTGATACGTGAAGGGCGTGCAAGGGTGGGGTAGTGTGAGTGCAAGGGCCCTTCACATGTAGATGATTAATTTGAGAGGGTTAATCCTAGCGTGCATGGGTGGCCATGCTCTTACATCTCGTGCTCATCATCGATCTCACGGGGGCCGCGAAAATCCCCTCCAATCGATCGCCACCAACTCCACTCAATTTGATCGCAGGTGGCGAGCCCCATTTCGTGAGAAATTTGCAGTTGCAGGTAGCGAGCCCCGTTTCGTGAACGATTTGCAGTTGCAGGTGGGGAGCCCCATTTGATTTTGTGAGCGATGGCGACTGAAGCATGCTGCACGCCCGCGCCGCCCGCTACGCCCGAGTTTGTAGGTAAGGAGGAGCTTCTGTCCGGCCTCGCCGTGTACACCACAGGCTCAGCCTCTTCAACCTCCGCGGTGATTCTCATTACTGACATTTTCGGCTACAAAACCCCGCTGCTGCGCAAGCTCGCAGACAAAGTAGCCGCAGCCGGGTACTTCGTGGTCGTCCCAGATGTCCTCCAGGACGACCCCTTCACGGGCACCTTCGCCGGCGACATGAAAGCCTGGATAGCGAAGCACCCGCCCACGGGGCACGCATTGGAGATGACCAAGGGTTTGGTGGAGGCCCTGAAGGACAAGGGCATCGGCTCCGTGGGCGCTGCGGGGTTTTGCTGGGGAGCGAAAACCGTGGTCACGCTTGCGAAAGAGAAGGACGTGAAGGCCGTCGTGCAGTTGCACCCTTCGCTTGTGCATATCTCGGATTACGAGGAAGTGGCTGTGCCGATTGCTGTTCTCGCTGCGCCTACTGATGGCATTGATAAGTACGAGGAGCTTCTGGCGTCTAGGCAGGACGTGAAGAGCTTTGTTAAGATCTTCCCTGATGTGCAGCACGGCTGGACTCTGCGGTACGATGAGACGAATGAGATTGCTGTCGAGCAGGCTAACGAGGCGCACAAGCTTATGATTGACTGGTTTGCCAAGTACCTGTAGTCGATCTCTTGACCTCTCATTTTGTGCATATATCTTATGTTCTTATGAATAGAAATTGCCTCGTGATCTATCAATACTCGTGTTGTGTATATACTTTATGTTCGAAACTGCGCTGTTGTTGTGTTGTTGTTGCCACAGCTACAGACATTGTTCTTCTGTGGTAGATGTACCTGTAGCCTCTTGACCTCCATCCCTACCCATTTTGTATGTTCTCGTGAATAGAAGTTGCCTCATGATCTATCAATACTCATTTTGTGTATATACTTTATGTTCTCATGAATAGAAACTGCGCTGTTGTTATTCTTGCAAGAGCTACAGACATTGTTCTTCTGTGTTTGATGCTGGATTAGGGTTTTGTCTTTTCTTGTTTCGTTCTTTTTGCATTGTTGTTTTGCTTGTTTTGGTTATGGATTATCATAACATTCAGTAGCCTTCATGCACTTTGCTCATCACCTTGAGCCTTCACCTGTCCACTTAGCTACTGATGAAGTACTGTTGGGTGTGGAATATTCCAGACCATCTACTGTAGATCCAAGGCAGAGACAGTGCATGCTACTGAATGTTATGAGATCGATTGGTTGAGGAATGGGGTTTGAAGAGAATGTCGGTGAACTTGCTACTGACCAATTCACAACGTTCAGCAACGGTATGAAAAGTGATCGACAGAAAATTTCTTTCTATTTATTTATTTATCAAAATGAGAATTTTCTTTGGAGAATGATTCACCTGTAGTTGGAAAGCGCTAAAGATAGCCAATCATTTAGTTTCTTTTTGTGAATGCCTCTTAGAAGAAACATGGTTAGAAGAAACATGGTGTCAAAGTAACAAGACTTTTCTTATCTTCAAGATCAAGTTCTTGTGTTCCCATTGGTTGGTCATTCATAGGCAATGAACAATCCAATTTGACACCCAATTTGTGGGACACATTGTTGCAATTTTGTTATTGGACCAATTGTCTAGCATCTACCTGCTTAGAGTCTAATGATTTGATGACAACACACATGCTTCAATAATAGGTAGGGTATTCACTTTATTTTGGAATCCATGGTAACATTAGTAGAATCACCGTCCGTGTAGAGTAAAGAAGCATGCGTAAACTAGTCTTGTTTTTCATGTGAAATCTTCTCGTTAGTCTTTTTGTAGGCTATGTGGGCGGTGTTTCTACTAGTGTAAACTAGGTACACAAAAGAGTGTATTTTCCTGAGTTGCCGAAAAGTTGGTGAATATGAGAATGATGCACAATTTGATGTTCAATTGAATACAGTGGTAGAGATGGGCAAGAAGTTTAATGTTGAAGACTTTAGTGTCCACTTCCAAATTGCCACTTGCTGTATACATTTGTTGTTGGAAGCATTGAATGTGGATTGTTTCGCATGCAAATATGAAACCTTATATTGTCACTAGATGTCTATGTTGAAAACTTGAAATGATCATGTTGGTAACTATTCTGTTGATGTCTTTAGTTGTGACAAGAATTTGGGGTCTTATTCGATTGTCATTTCCATGTTTGATCTAAATTACAAGAATTTTTAGCATACTAGACTTACAATAGAATTTGAGTACAATAAGTTGTTGGTTACTAATTACTAGTGAGTGTCATAAAGTCTCCTTTTGAAAAGAAGTATTAAAGGTAGGCCTTGCTACTCATCTTTAGAGCATGGATAGTCAAACTACCTTTGACGGACTCTTTATTTACAATGGAGATTTGAGGAAGCATTAAACTTCTATCCCATCTCCCTAGGTTTGAATGTGCCATCTTCTTTCAAAGTTGCCAATATTAGATAGCAGAAATTTTATACAACATGATGGTAACTTTGTATTAATAGATTTTCCTTTATTAAGTTTCAAAGGAAAACAAAGACATGTATCAAGTATACTACAACATTAATTTTGCTTTATCAAAATGCATGTTTGTCATTGCTATTCCTTGTATCTGGTGTACAACCCAACTCTAAATCAACCAAATTTGTTTTGGCAAACTTTTGTTAGAAATCTTGTTTTTGGGAGTGGCTACTTTTACATGTAAGAAAGGGGTGACAAAGTGGATGAAATTGCCAAAATCCTAACAAAAAACGTACCAAAGTTACTTTTTTTTTTATGAAAGTTCCATAATAGTAGATAATTTTATAGATGAACATACATACATGAATGACTGTCCATATTGTTTCCCAGCATGTATGTTGCTCTATCATCAAAAGAACAAAAACATATAGGTGTTCTACACTTAAGTTATGTTACAATGGAACATTATAACCAAGCTTGGTGAGTAATAGCAGTAAGAATTCCGGTCTTCTATCGAGGCCGGCGTGAATAAAGTGTCTGATTAATCCACCCGTGGTTTGATGTCCATCGGACAAAGGACCAGTGGTTTAGGCCGTTTGGTGACAATGATTTTTTTTAAGGCAAAAAGCACCAAAAATAATTGGCGTGCACCAAACCTTAAAGAAACATTTGAAGAAAAAATTGATGAAGATGCCAAATTGTTCTATTTTTTGAAAATAAATCGGATGCAATCGCCAATTTCTAACGAAAGTCATCCAAATATGTGGATGAAAAGATAATTCTATAAAAAATATAGATGAATATAAAAATATATGGCTACACCATTTTATTTTATGTCGCCACTGTAGCATTTCTCCAAAAACCAAAAACAAACCCATGCTTGATGAGTACTAAAAAAAACTATTAGGGGTCTTATCTCATCTCATACCAACAGCAAAACATGTAATGAATAAAGCTATGCACGAATTACATTCTAGAAATAGTCCAACCCCATTGATGGTTAGATTTTTTAGCCAAGTGACAACACATGCTAAAGCTTCGGCCGGGATGGCATTTGTAACTGCAACGATCTTTTCTTCAGTTTTGCGGACAGCTTCTTCCGAATGGTATGAACATCAACCGTTGTCGGCTCACATCCATCTTGCACCTTGGAGCCCTTGGAAGTCGCGTTACTCACATGATCGGGTTCTCGGATTCTCCGGCTCAGCCTATCTCTGATCGTCTTAATCTCGTCTTCCTCGTGACTCCGGGCCACTGCCTTCCAGTACTTCGCTCCAAGCGCCGCGGCGGCCATGATGGTAGTAACTCTCTTGTGGACTCAAATTATCTGAGTATCACTGCAGATGGGAGCTCCACCGAGCTATTCAATTCTGGATCAGATTTTTCAATGCCATGCCTACCCTTAAAAAAACGGGCTGCACTTTTTCTTTTCTTTTTGAAACAAATGGACATTTTATTCCACTGCGAAACAAAACATACATCGAAAAATTTGTGTGTGACAGGCTGCACTATTGAGCTTCACTTACTTGTGTTACTTCCGTACACTCCACCCTCTCTAATTGCACTGCCCCAAGGGACAAATGGGCTTCTAAATGCACTCACATGAGTGTATAAGCTAGTTAGTATGCACACTATTTCTGATATGATACCTTAGAAAGGTAAAAAAAATAAAAATCACATGTGGGGACTTAACCCTTAAAGGACCAATGATTCACAGTTTTAAAATGACAAATTCAATCAATCATACCGTGAAGAATATAATTCAGATAGGACCATATTTTCTATCTCTGGAATCACTGAAGAACATTGCATATGTTGATCAAAAGACAAATAAGTTTGAGTAAAAGGAAGTTTACAAGAGTCAATTCAAAACCGCTATAAAAAACATGAGGCCCAATTTGGGCTTCTTGGTCCTTTAGGGGTTAAAATACAAAGCTATAGCAAGTGGAAGCATATATTTACAACAAAGAATGTAATTTTTATATTTCTTCGTTGCATAACTTTCCAAAAATGCCACTATAGTCCCCTTACATTAACCCCCTAACGTCCAAGAGACCCAAAATGGGTCTTTGCCCTCTCTGTTTCAAGCGTAGCTCACTGTGGAGTTAGAATTGGCTTTAGAGCCTAATTAGCAAAAGTTGCTCTCTGAAATTAGCTATCCAATGCACTTTGTTTCATGCAATTCTGAGTTATACTTCAAAAGTCATAACCTTTTAGTGACAAGAGGTATGGAGATTTCTCTGAAAATGTAGTGTTGACCTCCCAACTCAAAAGCTTTTAACACTGAAAGTGGAGATTTGTCAATTTTTGAACTCACATAACTCTCCAAATATTGAATGGAATTGAGCACCAAAAATCTTGTTGGATTTCTACTACAATTTACTACTAAATTGCATAATGTTATCATTGAGTTTAGAAAGAAAAAAAAAAATGATTTGGAAGAAAAAACAAGACATAAAATATGTTGATTTCCTACACCACATTCTACACTTTTCCTTCAAGGTGTTTTATAGTCTTATGCATTATTCATTGGATTTGCATGAAATTTGGTATGTAGACTAATTGATAGGCGTTGAATCCATCCATACAGTCAAAATATCCCAAAAAATAATCATAAATTTGGAGTTGCAAAGCTTGCAACCATCACGCTTTTAAAATTGCCAAAAACCTCTACAAATAAGGTTGGAAGTTAGGGGGTTAAGCAATAAGGCAGTCTATAATGATTATTGTCCCTGTTTATAACTACCACAAGGCTTACATTAAACAGCCATGTGTTTAACCAGATGATTAGATAGTTATACATTGGCTAACAAATCCGTTCACATCCTTTTTTTTTTCCACCATCAATGCCACATTCACACTCCATTGATTTCTTTCAAAGCGATAGTCAAAGGATAAGTTGATGACACAAATGGAGACTCTCGTTACAAATGGTCAAGTCTTATCATAAATAGGGCGCACTACCTTAGTACAAAAGTATCTCAAATCTAGATCCTACAATGTCTTTACCCTACTTGAGGATATATCAATTTAATTTAAGATACTGCCCTCGTACAACACCCAATACAACATTGGTGTTTGACCACAACTTCACATAATTATGGAATTTCTCCAATCACTAAATGTATACACAACATGACAAATTCTCAAGAAAATGTGCAATTAGAGAGTGTTGAGTGCAAGATAACTACATCTAATTGCAATCCTTACCCAAAAGCAACCCTAATGCATAACATGTACATGATTTAAAACGTGAAAGCTCATAATTGATTATAGGTACACAATTAACACTTGAAAATTTATAATTTATTCATATAGTGTTCAAAAATTACATACTAAGATTTATTGAAATTGTTTTTGAAGACTTAATAGAAAGAATCAAAGTCTAATAAACATGCTCAAGTGCTTATTTGGACACTTTTAGGTGTACATACCTTACGGGAGGAAGATATTCTTCATTCACGCCAGCCTTCCAAAACACTGTCATTGAAGCATCGTTGAGTGCAACGCTGGCCTTGCAAAACCCTGTGAAATTCTGCGACACAAACTACAATGCCCAGTCCACAATACACCAAACGCTTGAGTACCTTCACTCAGCTCACTATGGCGTCCAATCTAAAACCGCAAAACCAAGCGGACAAAGAGGCTGATTCTCAAACAAGACCCGCAAGACTCTCTACGTTCCTACCAACTCCAATTAATGACCCAAATATCGCATACATAATATCAGTCTTCAAAAGTCCATGTTGACAGCATTATCCAAGAACATGTACACTGATTTCCAGACTGAGCTGAAAGAGCTGAATTCGACAAACAAGTAAGTTATCCTGCCTTGAGGCACTCTATCCATCACAAAAATACAAACCCCACAAAGTGCTCTATTTTGGCCAGTAGTATCTCCTCCAATGAATAAGCCTGCTTTTTGAGGAATATCTTAACTTTAAAGCCCACGAGATGAAGGTGTTACCTGTGTAACGTACTGGCAACTGAGTTGTGATGTCAACCTGGCATTAGTCATGTGCTCTGATCACTGCTGTAATATGGCATGTTTGTATGTATGTAAGGTGGATGACCCAATAACCCACTCGTACTATAAACCAACAATATCTCCAACACGTGTACATTGAAAATCTCTAATTCTATACCAGTACTAGATTTGTGTGAAAAGCTTAAAGCGTTGGTTTATGGACCATCCACTATATGTATGAATGTTTCCCTTTTCGCAGGGATTGAGCCCGACCTTAACCCCTGAAGTCCTCACCCTCTCCAGATTTGGAAAATTTCAAAGATGTCTTACAAAATGTAATATTTTGAACTTGATACATGAATAAAAGTTGTACATTATGAATTTTTGATTCTACCCATACAGTTAGATTTATGATTGTTGTCATCAATATTTTTGTATAAAATTTGAAACTTAAAATTCAAAATTCTTTAGTAATTTGATTACGAATACGATATTGACAATTTGTGGATGAAATTTGTTGTCATTGGTTGAAATCTAATGCTCTAAGTGTAGTGATTTTTAGAGATTTTTTGATTGCTTAATTTTATGAGTTCTTTTTTAAGAGTGCTTTTACATTGAAATTTTGGGTAAATCACTACAACATGAAATGAGGCATAGAAATTTCACAAATCATCCCCTTTTAATCAAATCACACACTCATGAAGCTAACTTCCCATATAATATATAGTAAAAAATCCACACTACAAAAAGTCAATGACGGATGAGAAAATTGTGTTTGATTTTGTACATCATTTACTTTCTGGACGGTTGGATGTTTAGAAGTTAACCCCTAAAGAAAAACCATCCTTTTTTGGATGGTTTTTGGTCAAAGGTCCAAAAACCTAAGGGTTTTAGCTTTGTTGGAGTTGATGTTTTTTTTAAATGTTTAAATTGAGTTCTGATACATCTTTTGACCATTGGATTGGAGAATAGACTTTATTTGAAGATTATACACCGTTGAGAAATCTGAAATTTGAGTGTCTAAAATACAAAGGGCTTTCTAAAGATGCTCCAATCATGCCTCTCTTTTAATTTCTTCACCTTCAGTTTTTAACTACTTGTAAACATAACTGTTATCTACCTTAAATATAATTTTGGTATAATTTTTTTCAAATACATAATTATTTTGAATTTTTACCTTGTTTACATGACAAAATTTGTAAATATTTCAAATATCTTCCAATCATGTTGAAATTTTTGTCACACCTCCATAATGTTGATAACCATCTATGAAAGTTTATAAATCATACAATGTGATATTTCAAGTATGCAAATTATAGGGCTTTGACTATTACAAAATAGGTGAGGACCTTTAGGGGTTAATTTCTCAAGGTAAGAGCATCCGCACCCTTCTCCCTCAATTGACCCCTTAACCACTATGATCACATCCAAGCTATCGTCCCTACACCCTTGAACCGCTATGTGTTCTTCTATATAGTCGGCAATCCAATCACAATCACTATACATGGGTAATCATTATTGTTCATCAATCTAGGATACCGCCATTCCATTCTAAACTTAGTTATAGAGGGACGTATTATTGAGGTGTCTCTATATCGTGTTCATATTCAATGGCTTCCTGAATATGCATGTTGAATTTCATCCACTTTTCAGAGAATCTCGGGAATTTTGTGGTAGGATGGACATGCTCTAAGCTAGAGCACATTGAACCACCCATCTCCCTCATTGTGGACGTTATCGCCACCCAAGGAACCTAAATTTGACCACTTGTCATCCAAGAAGGCTTCTACAAATGAACGGAATTAGGACATTTAGGATGCAATTCATGATACTTTTTGTGTTGGGAAAACACCACCTATATGGCATCAATGAGACATAACTTACTTTTTAGGCTGTTGACACTGCTCTCCATCTTATAAAGATAAGAGATTTAGGTGCAAACAAGATAGAAAGCAACCTTAGTCCATCAATGTGAAAGGGACGATATAGAAAGCAACCTTAGTCCATCAATGTGAAAGGGACGATATAAATGAAAAATGTGTTTGTTTGTTTTTTTTATTTTTTTATTTTTTTCCTTTGGCTTCAGATGTTTCTGGTGCTCGACAGTCCATTGTGTACGATTTTTGCCAACTTACAAATGCAGGAAGCTGTACAGGTCCAGCTGGTTTCCCTGGAGGTCATCACTGGTTTCCCTGGAGGTCATCACTGGTCGGACTAAATGCTTTTAGAGCATTTTCCAACCCAGCCTCTCAAAATTGTTAAAGGATTTATTTATTGTAGGAAATGATTAGGAGCTTTGGATCTAGTTCAGATATTGTAAGAAGAAAAATCCAAAAAAATCACCCACTGAGGAGTACTGGAAACGTGCTCTCTTTGTTCACAGTGTGATGTTTGTAATTTGTTGTTGTGCATTGGAAATAAAGCATTCATTTGTTTCAAAAAAATTAAATTAAATTAAATTAAATTAAATTAAAAATCATTTATTTCTATTAACATGAAATCAAAACTCGAGTATTGTCACTGGGAGTGCATTGAAAAATCACATAAAGTAGGATAGAAAAGAATTTGAGATTCAAGGATCGGGTGGCCAAAATATCCCCGGATACTTTCATTGCTGGATGAAGAAGGTTCAAAAAATTGTTCGTTGAAATGAAAAAAATGGATGATTTCCCTTCTCAATGATAATTTTTCTCAACAAATTTTGAGGTTTTCCATGTTTTTATTGTCTCGCGATGCAAATGTTTTAGTTGTCTGGTGTTTGAACTTTGATGGTTTTGTGTTTATTTTATGTGGTTTTTCAATGCAGTCTTGAGTAGTTGAAGTGGAGATGATCTTTGACCATCTCCACTCCTTTTGGCAAACCGACCATTCAAAAATACTATGTATGCCTTTTTTTTTACATGAACTTGAGAGTATTGTCAATGGTAGCGAAATCAAAAATTACAAGAAATAAACAGAAGGAAATCCAAATTTTGACATAGAATGACCAAAATACACCCATTCATAGCACACTATTTTTAAATATTTTAATGTTGCCTTTATAATATGGGTGATTATACCTACGTCTAAACACGTCGATCTCAACTCATTGAAATCTTGTCATTTGTTGAAATATAAATCATGACCCAAAGCACCTTAATCTTGTGTCATCTTATAAGCACCTTGGTAATTGTGTAATGACTAACTCAGTTGTTAATATAACAATATGTTTGAAGACTTTTAATTCTCTATTGTTTATTTGTGGTGATAATCTTCTTTGCAATTCATGTTATAAGTTCATGAGTCCTCTAAAGTTGCACAAGCACATCAATAAGTTCTACTAGTGTAGAAAAGTTGGAAGTATCATTAATTCTAATCTACTTGCACCAATGAAACTATTGTCGATGGAACCTGCTTAAATTGTTTGAAATGTTGATGCATAATGGCCAACCGCATATTATACTTGCATACATGAGTACTCGAACCATGACTTTGAGGTTTGTATGAGGTTCATGGAAAGAGGTTGCCATATTGATTGATGAGTTGGCAAAACCTCCCATTAACTATACAACATGTTTTGGTTGTCTATAAATATTGAAAGGCTTTCTTGGCGACCTTCTTGTTTTATCAAATTTTATTATATATTCATGCCTCTATCTTCTAATTACACCTTTGCTTTTGCCAACCTAAGTTAGTACAGTTTCTCTTCCTCCCTTTGGCAGTAGTTCCATTTTATTTTAATTTTAATTATAGACTTATTGTCTAGTTATATATAGCTCTTCAATACTCTTTCAAGGAGCTTGTTGAACAAAATCCAGGAGGATTAGAAATGATGTGATAGTTGGTGGTCCAATATTTTTAGTTGCATTGGACTAATGAAGAAGGGATTTTGGAGTTTGCTATGGCTAATTATTGTATTGGCCACTAAGCAATGGTAGCAAGTCGTCGAGAGGTCAAAGTGCTCTATTATTGAAAGTAAACTATTTTCACTAACATCGTGGACAACTAAACCCTCATATTTCAAAGTGTTTATATTCTTATGAAATATACCATGCGCTTGGTCCCATTTGTACAACCATTACAACCATGTGTTTGGTTCCATTTGTCTTATCATAGAAGATGGACTTAATCCTTGAAGGACCAAACAAGCCCCACGGGTTTGGTTTTCTCAATTTTCAAACTACTGTGATCATGAGTTGCTAATAATAGAGAAAAAAACATTATGACAAATTCAGGCATCATCCATGACAAGAATAGTATGTGCCTACATTTTTTAAATGTAAATTTCTTCTATATTTTGAGGTTAAACTCAAAGATACTCCTTTCTTTCTAAATTAGGGAAGGAAGTTTAAGGGTTAAAAGCCACATTCTAATGCTTGTAAAGCCTTTTTAACTCGGGGAAGTCACTTAGTGTAAATTTTGGGTACATATGAGCGTACAAAGGGTATTTAATGGGGGGCTATGAAATAATTGGAATATTCCACTATTTATAGTATATTTAGGTATATTCCACATATATTCTAGGAATATTCCTAAATTGGTTTTAAAAAACCCTATATTACTTCTATAAATTTATCATTTTTATCTCAAATGAATAAAAGACACCCTATATTTGTTCTCTCATAGTTATCTAAATTCTTGACAGTGACTTCCCCGGGCTTTTTATACATTAGAAAATAACATAGCTTTTCCAAAAACAACAATAACCACAATGCAAACTTTTCCAAGTTGGCCCTTGTAAGATATGGTCTATTCATATAGATATATTCAAACAATAAATCCAACTTAACAATTGCAAAAATATTAATCCCTTTAGAACTACACTAAATAGTATATTTAGTGTGAGGCACATTAATTGCGAACATCACTCTAAATATCAAAAAACCTACTTTTGTAAAAACACTAATTGTGAATTCTCACACTATTTATGAAGAATAGTAACATTTTGACATTGTGATCTTTTGAGATATGGATATTTAGTGTGAGTAAGGAATGAAACTTGAGATGAAAGTTTAGATGGAAAAACTGAAATTTTAGAAATGGAATGAATCGAATTGGATGATAACTGAAATTGGATGATAAGTATGATTATCATCCAACACTAATTACCCACAAATTGACAATTAGTGTTAGACAAGGAGTAGGGGTAAGCACATTATTCATCACCTCACACTAAATATACTATTTAGTGTAGAGGTGTATACATGAGGTTGAATTTTGATTTTTAAAAACATATTCAAAAATTAATTCATTAAAAAAAAAATTGACACAAAAAAAATCTTTTCTCATGCATAAAAACTACAAAAAACTTTCTTGGAAAGATTTTATATTTTCTCAAGAATTGCATACTAAACTTTCATAACTATTAAGATCTTATTAAAAAGAAAACTTATTTATTGAATCGAGTCTCTTGAATTTTCAATTTTTTGCAATTCAAGCTAATAATCTCAAAAAAAATCACAAGAGATTAATAGAGATATTTTATATACTTGTGTATTCTTGAAACACATGTAATTAACTCATAAATCAACATGTGTTCCAAGTTATGTGGCCTAGAGATTTATTAAAATGAAAGTATTACAAATTTAATAACCGATACACATGTATATAGAATGGTGCGGTGTTCAAAGATGTACAACAAATGGTCATAAAACAAGTGTGCAACTTCATACTGATAGGTGGGTGATATTTTTGAGAAGTACTTATGTTAAAAGATTGTACATGATGGAAGATTAGATTCTAGAAGCATGGGGTGTCATATTTCCGTCAACATTAACTTAATGACCCCTAAAAAAAACATACTTCTTAACAAATTTGCAATAATTCTATTTTGGTACATCTTCAGGCCACGAAACTAGGCACGCATGAGATTGACTCATGAAAGAACCCCATATACCGCAAGTTTGGTGGATAGGGGACCATTTATATGCCTTAGGAGCCTATTTAAAATGGCAAATTTGATTTTTCTCAAGTTGGAATGAAAAAACGCCAAACATTGTTTCCCCTACCGTACAACTTTTATTCATACATCAAGTTCAAAATATCCCTTTTAGTTGCATTTTATAATGCATCTATACAATTCAACAAATCTGGAGAGGGTGTGGGCATTTAAGGGTTAAATGCCTATGGGATCAATGTCAAAAAATTAAAAAACTACGTTAGTTAAAATATAGTGTTCATTTTATTCATTAAGAGGTAAATTTTCTACCTAATTATAATTTTATTAATGTAATATAGGATGCTTTAAATTCAAGTAAAGAATAATTTGAGAATCTACAAAGAATATTTTAGAATATTTCTTAAATATTCCAATTATGTGATGGCCCCCATTTAAATATCCTTTGCATGCACTAGTATCCCGAATTACATGAGGGGTGACCCCCTCGAGCTTTAATGGTCTTTAAGAACTTTTTTCAAAAAATTGAGTCATAAGGGACCAATTTAAAAGCCCCGACTCTAAATCCCCTCTCGACGTTAATGTGAGAGGACAAAACCTGCCCCCTATTTTGTACATGTTGGGGCTCACCAATATTTTTCTATAAAATTTGAAACTTGAAATTCAAAAATATTTTGTAATTCAATTACGGATAAGATATTGACAATTCGTGGATGTAATTTGTTATGATGGGTTGAAATGTAATACTCTAAATGTAGTGATTTTTGGAGATTTTTTGGTTGCTTGATTTTATGAGTTTATTTTTTCAAGAGCACATGTAGACTAATTTTTTTGAAATTTTTGGTGAATCACTCCAACATGAAAAGAGGCATAATTTTTTTGTAAATCATCCCCCTTCTAATTGGATCACACATGCATGAAGCTATCTTGCTATAGAATTTTGTTGTCTCTACCCCACCAAAGGAGTGACTACCACAATGCATCGTTTTCAAGGAGTTACATGGTTGAACAGTATAAACAAGCGATAAAAGTAAATATAGGGTAAATACTAAGGCAAAGACTACGCGATTAGCCGCTTGTTGTATTTCTTTTCCTTGCAAAAAGTGCATGACGAATGAAAAAACGTTGATAAAATATGTACATCGTCCAGCAAATGAACAGTTGGTCCTTTAGGGGTTAAATGTAAGTTACTGGCTGTTTATTCTTTGTAGTGTAGTTTTTTTGTGGTTGTCTAAAACTGAAAGAGAGAAATGTGAACCACACAACTGGGCTAAAGTTATATTGAGATTTATTGATGTATTAAAAAAAATAAAAAATTGGCACAAATTGAAAAAGACCAATTGCAGAGAGATGATATTGAGATTCTTTCAATCCAGTTTGTCATTTCTACTTTCTTTTGGGTGTGATTGAGTGGCTGATACATTGCTGTACATCATCACATGTGTCATTCATGTTGAATCCACTCAGCTGCACATGTGACAATTCATGTGTGCCATGCCAAAAATTTCTTGCTAAATTGTTAATAATATTTGGTGCATCTGGAAGTTGATTTTTGAAGCACGTGGAAGTCAATTTTTGCAATGGCAATGAAAAGGGATCTTAACCTTTTTCGTTTTCTTTTTTCTTTTTTTCTTTTTTGAGTCAAATGGTGAGCTTAATTCCATTGCAAAAATGGTCAAAACAACACCGCTGCGAAACCAGGCAAGAGCGGACCCACACCGGCGGGAAAACCAACCAACAACCTGAACCAACTCAGAACCCAAAGGCCCTGAATACCATATGTGAGGGTCAAATTTGGACAGTATTGTGTCAAAATCTAATTTCCACATCAGATTTTGAGAGGTCCACATCACCATAAACCAATCACAAGATGACATGTGGCACTCTTCTGACAAAAATGAATTCATTTATGTCAAAACTGATCATGACGTAGGGTAACTTTTAACTACCTGAAATCACCTCTAAGAGGAATAGTTAGGAGTGGTGACGAGCCTGGTTCGAACGCTTTTATCACCCATTTCCCCATGAGCGCAGTCAGAGCCTCATCGGGGTCAATGATATCGAGGGCTCCTATGCTTTTGGCAGCGCAACAGTCTTTCCAGCGCACCCTGGATCTGGATTTCTTTTCGGTCCTTGTCCAAAGATAATTCCGTAAGGAAGCCCGGATTGACCGCAAAACGTCCCGGGAACCTCCCCAAATACTCAGAAAGTACCATAAAAAAGAGAAGAGGACTGAGTTCACGATGACGGCTCGGACCGCTAAGGAAAGATGCATAGAAGTCCAGTACTGGAGTTTCTTAGAGACCTTGGCCTCTGGCAGGAAGGCGTCAACATCCGCCGTCGCAACAGAAATTCCAAACGGAGCTCCTAAGAGTTTGGACAGGGACTGTAGTGGAGCCACCATGCACCCAAAGGATGCGAGCCATCGGGGCAGTGGCGTCCGTGCGTACCAATATATCGCACATTTGCCCCTATTGATGACGAGGTCAATGGCAAGCTCAAACTCATTGAGTAGGATGGACGCTGCTGTCAGATGTTGTTATGTCCCATATATTGAAAAGGTTGCGTCGTCAGCGAACTGCGTAAGTACCTGCTATGTGGTATCATCGGGAAGCTAAATGCCCCTCAGCTCCTCAGACTCGATGTCGTGGCGAGTGATGGTAGCGAAAGCCTTCGCTGCGAGCAGAAATAAATAGGGTGCGAGTGGGCACCCTTGCCGAACACCGCACCTAATGGGAAATGGCACGATACATGCTCCATTAATTGACATAGCTGCTGCCGCATCCTCTAATAGCATGCATACCATCCCAATGAACGGAACCGGGAGCCCCATGCGCTCTATTACTCGGAACAAAAAGCTCCAAGTCACTAAATCATATGCTTTGCTAAAATCTAGTTTGAACATGATCAGTGGTTTATTCGTGTCTTCGGCCCACGCCACCATCTCGTGTTGAGCCATCACGGAATCGAGGATGTGACGTGTTGGCATGAATGCCGATTGACCTTCATGGATGACATTAGGTAACAGGTGTTGAAAACGAATTTGTAAGACTTTTGCAAATATTTTGTAAGAGGTATTTAGGAGCATGATGGATCTCCAGTTCTTTATCTGTTCCAGATCCCTTTCCTAGGGAAGTAAGACAATGAGACCCTTGTTCATGTCTTTTGGAAGAGCACCCCGTCCGATTGCTTCCCCGATCATACTAGTGAGGTCTTGCCCTATCACGTCCCAAAACTTGAGGAAAAACTCTCGGAGTACACCATCCGGGCTAGGACTTTTGCCCAGCGCCATAGCCTCCAAGCCGGCTCGTAATTCTTGAATGTCAGGGGGCCGGCTCAGTGAATCTAGCATGTCGGCCGAGAATTTGGTGTGGAAGGTAGGAGGAATCCTCACGAGAAGATCGGCCTCCGCATCTTCATGCTCTTGATCGGTCACAGGTAGAGCATACAGACGCTAGTAGTAGGATAGAATTAGCCTCTCCAGGCCTTCACGATCAGTTAGCCGGGCCCCTGTGGCATCCTTCAAGGCAGTGATCAGGGCAGTGGTTCCACATTCTCGGACTGCAAAGAAGAATTCTTACTGATCAAAATCGCCGCGATGCTTCCAGCGGATGCGGGACCTAATTCTCCTTCCGGCAATTTTTCGGGTCTGGAACTCCTTGAGCCGGAGCCGACATTCCCCTCGCGTAGCCATCACTTCTACATCTTCTGGACAGGCTTGACACTACTAGAAAATCCAACTGTTCTGTTGATTCGGTCGCGTTGATACGGTCGCGTTTTTGTCCAGATCAACAGATTTCTGTTCAAATCAAGAGATTTTTGTCCAAATCAGCACAAAAGTGTCCTGCATCAACGCGACCAAATCAACAGAACAGTTGGATTTTCTAATAGTGTGAGAGGATCTCGTAGCTTCTTCCAAGGCCAGTATGAGTTCTTTTTCGCCCGCATGGTTAGCTAACGCCTTGGATTTGCAGAATCCCTGGTAGTATCGAATAATTTGGCGCATCTTGGCGAAGAATGAGCGCCCTGGAGGCGTTGTCACCCACAACCGAGTGATCTGCGGTGCGGCTTCGTCAAGTCAGGTGTTGTTCATTTTCCAATGTGACAAGCGCCTGGGCTGCGCCTCCGGCTGGATTGTCGCCACAACAGGATGGTGGTCCGATCGAGGGAAGTCTCCTTTGATGCGATATGAGAGCAAGTTTCTATTGGGGGCTCTAGGATTAGCCTCAAACAAGTAAATTCTATTGAGGCGTGCTAAGGAGTGTTGGGCCCCTTGCCGGTTGTTGTTCCAAGAGACCCGCAGGCTGCCTACTGATCAGGGATTGTCATTAACTCAAAAGCAGTTCTCATAGCTTCGAACAAGGCACGCTCCCTGAGAGGCACCCTTATTGAGCACTGACGGGTCTTGTCCTTCCGGTTTTCAACCATGTTGAAGTCACCTAGTAAAATCCATCTGCAATATCTTGGAGTTCACGCACTATGGTCTCCCAAAGGACACATCGTGTGTAAGAGTTGTTTGGTGCGTATATATTGGCTATACCAATATCACCCCCAGGAAGTCCCTGTAATACAAGCCAATGAACCATGTTCTCTAAAAGGGAGCCGGTGACTCCTACCTGACGAACCCAGCGGGAATGCATAATGGTAGCAACGCCTCCACAACCTGCTCCGGTGTCAACTAAGCCAGGACCGTAGCCAATAGCAGCTTCAAGGCCAAAGAATTTGGCGTCTCTCCAGATACAAGAGCCCACTTGGGCCAAAGCAATGCCCCGTAGCTTGTGTTCCTGGATCGCCTCAATATCCAGAGAGGGCCTGCTGTCTCAAATGTATGCCTGAATGGTGTCCACAGCTAAGTCTTTATTCAACCCCCTGATATTTAGAGAGAGGAGGTTTACCTTCATGGATTCACTGGAGGAGATCGGGCGTCTCCGTCGCTATCTTGGATGGGTCATCGAAAACCCCATACGTCAAATGGGGGAGACCTCGTTGTCGATGGTTGTATAACCAGACGGCCCACTGCTCGCAATTCTCGCATGGAAGATCCAGCGTTAGTAGGGGTGCCACGTGTGTATGAGCTCCTGGTGGTAAAGGAGTTCCTAGTAGTAGCGGTGTCAGGGCTTGCCATCGTGTTTTGAGTCTTGGGCTGGATTGGAGGCACACTGGTGTCCTCTGCGATTGCCAGGAAGGCCACTAGCTCACGACGAATGCGCATTGGAGAGCCAAGTTGTGCTGGAAGTTAATGACTGGCATCTTCAAATAGGTCTTCATCTGGAGGCATTGGCTCTAGGCCGGATACCACACTTACTGCTGGACCACCAGTAGGCTTCGTTCGTTGTGGATAGGAGGTGCTGACCGGGTCGAGAGACGTGGTCAAGGATCCTCCTCCAACTGAGCGACTTGGGAAGAACTGAAGAAGGGGCCTATAACTGCCGGTGCCCGTGGTGAGTGGTGGCGTCATGTTGCTCGAGCTACGTCCGGCTCATATGAAGGCAATAGCAGTGTCGCAGTTGGACTTTCTACTGCCGGGACTAGGGTCCTTGTAGGCTCGGAGTCAAAACTAAGTATTATCACTTCTTTGGGGAGGGGATCAGGGAGTATCACTAGGGACAGCGAAGAGGAGGACGCTCGGGGAGGTGTATTGGCAGCTGGACATTGTGCTGATTCCACCTTCATTTCTAAGGATGAATCCCTTGCGTCTCGGAATCCTTGCGCCCTGTAGTTGCAACTGTGAGGTTTCTTGGTCCGGTACACTTTCTCCGAACCGTTCCACTCATACTCCGGAGTGAGACGTGATTCTCCATTTGAGTAATGGTTCCCACTCCTGTCAGTGTTATTGAGCGGGTCCTTTGGATCTAGGTATGGAATGGAGACATCTTCCATTTCAGCGTCACTACCGAGATCAACATATATAGGCAGAGGAGTTCCAATTTGCTGAGGAGCAGGCGTTGTCACTCCGGACCTAATGGTTGTGGGAGGCACCAGATTGCCCGAAGCTGGGCCAATATCCCACCCGGAGGGTCTCTACCTGCTGCGAGTTGGGGTCGTCTCCAAGGGTGTGGTGACGACGGGGAAGGGGGGGGGGGGGGGGGGGGGGGGGAGGGACCGAGTGTCTCGTTGCCTGAGCAGCTGCGGGGTACCTAAGGATCCCAGTTGTCACTGGCGAAATTCGGTTTGGCGCTGTCTCATGAGCTTGGGGTGAGAGACGCCTAATTGACGGATTTTGATGGACCATCACTGGATTGACGTCAAACAAGGTAGGATGCCGTCGTGTGTTGATGACAGGGATAAAGCCATCAACATCCGGGCTTGGTGGCTAATTCCTGCACTAGTGCGGTCTCGGGCGTCATGGACCTCTTCGCCTACGCGGGCGATACTCACCATGTGATTCTGGGCTGCCCCCCGACCTTGGCGAGTTGTCTGCGCCTATGGGATTTGCCAATCGCGCGGGGGAGACCGTGAAGGTCATGCGTGCCATGATGCCATATGTGCGAGTGTCCCGCAACAAAGGGACCTGGCATCCTCGACCCACTGCCTCCACGCATCTGGCCACAGGTCTGGGTGGTGTGGAGATGATTCCCGCAGTGGGAGAAATTTAGATCGAATGCTTCGTACTGGATTGGGATTGACGCACTACCTCCCACGGCACTAAAGTTGACGACATTGGATATCCAACCTTTGGTCATATCCACTCCCACACAGAATCAGGGAAGAGTGTCGAACCCTCCGTCTGTGCCCTCAGCTAGTACCCTGTCCACCTGCTCAGCAATTCTCCTTGCAAGTTTCTGGTATTCTAGCGGCAATTCAGGGAGCGTTATCCACATCGGCCATCGTAATCCTGTATGCATGCGCGGATTGAAACCCTTTGTCCAGCATTGGTAAAATACGATACCGCCCTTGAATTCATGGTACGTTTGTGTTAAAATCGATCATTAGTTGTCTTGCCATCTGTTCGAACATACACCACCCGTTGACTCACTTGCCTATGGAAGTTGATTATTCCCTGTGCGGCAATCTCCTGAAGTGACGTCCACCACGCCTTGGGCCTGTCACCCTAGATATTCCCGTCAACAATGTTGGTTGTCACCACGTGGTCAGCAAGGAAAGGAATCTCCTGTGCCACCATGAGTTGATCCTCCTGGTTGAGTGTGCAGGAGATGGCGCCGCGCACTAGTAGCCTTGCGTGATTTCTGAACGACCCCTGGGACAGAACCTCGCTCCCAACCCTGTGAAATGGATTCACCGGTCCTCTGACAAACTGGCCCTCATCGAAAGCTTGCCTAATGAACAGTAACCCCCTGTCAATTATGGCCATGTCTCTGGGGCGTGCCACTGCGTCGTTGTAACTAGCACCCTGATGCGTCATGGCTTGCAACCCTAATCTTTAGATTTACTTGTGGAAGAGGTCAAATTACATAAGAAACCCCTCAATAGAACTGCAATTTGGTGTTATGCACGAATCTAACCTTGATTCGGGAGATGAGCTAAGTCTGGGGAGGTTGGGCTAGCGCCACCATGGGGCGCCACCGGTGTTGAGCTCCGCCTTCACCATCGCCATTCGCCCGCCAATTTCAACCGAAGTGGATCTTAACCTTTTGACACGCATACGTCCAAATACTGCAGTACCATAGCTGGGTCGCCAAAAAATAATTCAAAAAATATAAAACGTAAAAAATCAGAAATTACAAGGAGGAAAAAATAAAAATAAAAAATAAATTAACTTTGGTTATATTTTGCTATTTCTAAACTATTTTGGGCCATTTGGAGCCATTTTTAATCACTTTTTTTTTTCTCAAAAACAAAAACCGAGAAATTCATTTTTTGAGGAACGAACCTTATTTTTCAAAAAATATTAAATATTCATTCGTGGGGTGGCGACCCAACTATGGTACTACGATAATGAATGACGATCAGATTGCAACCTTTTTTAACACTACATCCTGTACAGTTTTTCATCCATCCAAATCTCTCTTGGTTCTTGTGCTAGTTGATTATCATTTGTACGGTATGGATCTTCAAAATAAGATATTGTGATTTTTTGAAAAACAACACAATTGGTTTATGTCAAGTTTTATTCTTACGTCAAAAAGTGAGACCTTAAACATGATTCTCCAAAATAAGTAGAATCAAATAATCGAAACCATACCATCTCATAGTGCATGTTATTCTAATTTCATTACAATATTTTTTTAAAATTTTGTGTTCATTTGGGATTTTCAATTGAATTTCAAGAAAAATCCTTGCAAAATTAAAAAATATATATTAATAAAAAAAATGATAAATCCAACCGTACAGATGTGATCTTCACATTGACATTTACAATTTAGCTTTGTACATCAACTCCATTCTTTTTTCATCTAAGTTTTGCATCTAGTCCCGAGATTCAATAAAATTTGTTGGAAAATATTTGTTCTCTTTTCTAGTTTGTGTGGTAAAATTTTCAGATCAATTCAAGATGTATTGAATTTTTGGGAGCCATTTTAGTACACAGGGTTCAATTTTAGTTCACCAAAAACACGCAATTTGCTATTTACACACTTAGCCATATAATCATGCATTTGGTCCCCATGCGCATAAAAAAAAATTGTCTAATTTTTATAAAATAAACAGCAATTTTTGTCTTTCTACAATCCCTTACATTGTAAATAAACAATTGTTTTATGTATATTTTATTCATATCTTTATATTTTCTTTTATCTTTTCCTTTATCTTTTCTTTTATCTTTTCTTTTATCGTTTCTTTTATCTTTTCTTTTATCTTGTTTTCTTTTTTGTCTTCCTCTTGTCTTTCTTTTTGTCTTCCTTCTTGTCTTTCTTCTTGTCATTTCTTTCTTATGTTTTTCTTCAACTCTGGCTGCTAACCCTAAACTGCGGCAACAAACCAAAAATAAAATAAATAAATAATAGATAATTTTTTTTTATTTTAAATTAGCCGTTGGGTACGCGGCTGCGCATCCAAAGGCCCTCTCTCCTCTCCCTCTTCATCTCCTTCCCCTCTCCTCATATATGTAGGGGCGACCGCCTTGTAGGATTCAGCAACATCCACAGCCATATAAAGTATAAAATAAAAATAAAACAAATAAATTTTTTTTTAATTTTTTAATTTTGTTTGCTGCCGCCGTTTAGGGATCAGCAGCCATAGGTGAAGAAAAAATAGAAGAAAAAAAATGACAAGAATAAATATAAGAAGAAAGACAAGAAGAAAGACAAGAAGAAAGGCAAGAAGGAAGACAAGAAGAAAGGCAAGAAGGAAGACAAGAAGAAATACAAGAGGAAGACGAAAGAAGACAAGTTAAAAGAAAAAATAAAGATATGAATAAAATATGCCTAAAAGAATTGCTTGTTTACAATGTAAGGGATTGTAGAATGACAAAAATCGCCGTTTTTTAGAGAACTTTTTAGCCAATTTTTTTAAAGCCAAATATGCTTATGAAATGAACGCACTTGACCAAGTGCATAAATAGCGAATTGCGTGTTCAAAGTGCATTTTGATGGTTGCAACTTTGGAGGCTTGTTTCTTCTTCAACCACGTAACGTTCTTTAGAAGGGTACTTTTGCACCTGGGGCATGTGAAGGATCTGCCTCTATAGTGCCTTGGAATTGGGAGGATTTACAACAACTTCAATTGGGCCAAGCAACGAGGGTTGGAAAGTTGAATTATTTTATTAGTACTTTACACTGTAGCAACACTATAGAGAAAGGATGTGGTCCAGCAAGGGTCAAAGAACTTTATACAATGACTGTTTTCAATCAAACAATAATAATAATTAAAAAAATTGAATTAGATTCCCCTTGAAGTCTAGTTATTATGGTAAAATTCTCATGTCAATTCAAGTTGTTATGAATGTTTAGGATTCATTCAAAGTTCAAAATCTGAACGTTTTTGGATTACAGTGAACTTCGGCACCATGTAACTCCTTCATACAGTGTATATTTCCAATATTATTATTTTTTGGAGAAAGTTGCATATACTAGTCTGGTTTTTGTGGTTAAAATTTTCACCTCTATCTAAGATGTTATGAATTTTGAAAAGCATTTCAGTAGAAGGGGGTTCATCCCAAGCTGTCATTTTTGCAACTTTTTGACATTTCAAAGCCATTTTGCGAACACATTATGTCATTTTAGCAATATTTTCTTCTACCAATTTGTTTGTATGATGGTTTTGAACCCCTTTATAGTTTAAAGTGTTTTCATTTGAGAAGGTTTAGAAATTAAATTTCACCTCTAATGTGTTGCTAGGAAGATTTCAGCATCCTTTTTCAACATTAAAACATTATGATTTTTCAATGTATTTAGTCAAATGACTCCAAATTTGATTCACATCATTTTCAACAAGTACACTACAAGATTATATAGTTGAGATTTCTATACCTCATTTACATTTAGACCTATAACACTTCAAAAGCAATGATGTTTTTAAACCGAAAAAAGCTAGAGAAACTAAAAGGTTGACCTTTGGGATTGATTTCTTTTCAAATAGTAATTTATTGATTTTTATTCCAATCTTTTGTATAATTGTGGAAAAAGCGACATACTAAAAAAATTCTTTTAATTAATCATATTCTACCATCTTTAGAAAGGCCTCAGAAGCACATAAATGGTCCTGTACCTACCAAATTTGGAGTATAATTTTTTATTTATTTTTTGAGTTAATTTCATGTGTGCCAAGTTTTGTCGTAAAGGTTTACAAAATAAAATTATTGCAACCTTACTAACGGGTACTGTACCTTCCAAGCAGCTTCGTCATGCTTCCAACAAATATTTAACATTTTTCAAAAAGTCATGTTCGCTGGCCATTTTTATAGTTTTGTTAAATTCATTTTTTTGGAAAAACATAATATTATATTTTCATCATTCATCTAAAGGGGCCTTGCAAGTTAGTACCGGTATATGGATAACTAGACTTGCTAGACCTAAATGCTCAACTGTTGTAAAGTCTTGTGCTTTATATAGACTACAAGACACTAGTGCCAACAATGAATGTGGGATATGTAGAACTCTCACTTCTTGTTCTCTCTTAATCACCAGTTAAACTCCTTTATAAAAATGTGAATAACTTAAGCTCAAATACTTCAAATCACAAAATTATTTTTGGAAGTGAAAGGTTACTTGAAAATGCAAATATTCTTAGTTGAAAATTTCTCAAAATAAGTTAGTCTACTATTCACAATTGAGCCTCGAAAGTCTCATCACAACACAAGTTCTTCTCATTCAACTCATGCACATTCTTCACAGCCTTACTGAATTTTGTTCATATCTCATGCATTAAAACTTCAAATCACAAAATTGTTTTTGGAGGTGATAGATGACTTGGTCTTCTAACTTTTCTTAGTTGAAAACATTTCAAAATAAGACCATTTGGTATGCTCAATTGTGCATCAAAATCTACTGAAAATATGGTGTGGTGCGAATTCACATGGGCTTGCAAGTTCTTATCCCATATCATTTGGGAGCGACTTCGAATGAATTTGACTACAAGATCAGCCCAATCTTCTCTCACCATAAACGTATGCAAAAGGATAACACTAATCATGTAACATCTATTGATAGACTTTTAAAACTGGACTTTGTCACTTGAAAAACCAAAGTGTCTTAGAGCATGCACAACCTTCTGCAATATACAGTGACTGCCAAAACTGAGTACGAACACAGCTTACTGAAATTTAACAAACAATGTAGGGAAATTGGATGCGTCAAAAATGAAACCATAAATTGCACAGGATTACCATTGCAATCAGTCATACTTCCATGGGGATTGAGGTCTATTACACACATGTATGCATGTTAAAAAAAAAGTAAAGTGAAGTTCAGTCCAAAACTCAGTTTTGCTCACATTAGCTGGAACAAAGTTAAAAATTTGTCCACCTACCCTTAGCAACTATAACAGCTGCAATGCGCTTAAGCATGCTTTTATACAAGTTCTTACACTCACTGGGAGTAATTGAAGTCCAACAATCCTCAACACGCTCCCACAATTCTAACATTCCTTTGGGAGGTCTCTCATATTGGTTGAGTCGACGTTTTAAAGTTGCCCACAAATGTTCGATCGGATTCAAGTCTGGAGATTGCGCCGGCCACTTCAAAAGAGTGAATTCTTGCGAATTCAGCCAACGGCGCACACTCTTGGATGTATGCTTTGGGTCATTATCCTGTTGAAAAATCAAATTGGCAGGATCTAGATTGTATGTATGCAGTGTATGAACCAGTTCTCGCTCTAAAATTTCTCTATACATGTACTGATCCATTCTTCCCTCAATCCTACACATCATACCAAGGCCACTCGGAGTCATGCAACCCCACATCATCACTCCCCCACCTCCAAAGTTGACAGTTTGTTGCACCATTCCAGCACTTCTACTCTGTCCATCACGAAACCAACACCAACTGCGACCATCAGAGTAAAATCGGTTGATTTTTGTTTCATCAGAAAATACTACACAATCCCAATCATCATCAGTCCAATGGCAATGACGTCTAGCAAATTCTAATTGTCCTTTAATTTGAAGAAGTGTGAGCTTTGGTTTCTTTTGCTTCACTTCACATTTCAAACCTGCTTTTCGTAACATTCTCCTCACAGTACTATCACTCATACCAACATGAAGCTCCTCTCAAGTAATTTCCAACTTTGTGTGCAGTTTCTAAGCCACCTATAGTGATTTCTCTCACACAAGCCCTGCGATCAGCTGCACTGTACACCTATGGCCTGCCACCAAAACTGCGATTCACATCACTCAACTCACTCAAATGTTGCTTACGAAATTGTGCAACCCAACTTTGGAATACTTGTAAGTCTCTAGCAACATTTCTAGTACTTTCACCCCTCCTCAACTTTTCTAAAGTAGCTTCTTCTATCTGCTTTCTATCAACAACAGAGAGAGACCTTAATGAAACCATTTTGCTCAATTTGCATACATGATGTGCATTGAATAGGGACACAATTATAAATGTGAAGGCCAAGAACATGCCCATCCAAAAAAATAGACCCAGAAAACCACTTGTGCATGTCAAATTTGTAGCATTCACCGCGTAATCCAAGTGTGAGCATAACTGAGTTTTAGAGCTAATTTACTTTGATCTATATCTTTCTCAAATCATTTTGCATTGCTGGACTTGTAATTTGGTAGCCACATCATTTACTTGAATGTATACTTGTGCCGTCAACTGATTTGGCATTAAATGCAATAAATTATAAAATATGAATGGCTAAAGGTAGACTAAGCTATTTCGTACTCAGTTTTGACAGTCACTGTAGGCTTCCGGCATGGGAGGTCAGTGTGAGAGCAAGTAGGATAAGGCCTACGTGAAGTAATTTTTCATATAGTAGCCACAGGGAATGGCAAAAATGAGGCTTGACACAACAAATTGTTGTGGTTCTTTTTTCTTTTCTTTTTTGAAACAACAGAACGCTTTATTCTGTTGCAGTTGTTGTGGTTCTCAATGCTGAGGTTGTGGGTGTCTAGAAATCATAGTAAAAGGCAAAAGTGTTTTTCTTAATTAAAAAGAGGATCGCATTTGCATCTCATTCTCTAGTATTGCACCTGCTATAAATGTGTTGGTGTTTGGCCGACTTTGCACTGATGATTGGTGCTTTTTACAGTGGGGTGGGACTTGCTGGTGGATGCAGCCAATCCTGTGGATGTCCTTAGCACTTGTTTCTAAGCTATGAAGTATCTGAAAAACCAAATATGGATATGTTGAAAGTTTTGTTGATTCTTAATCCTGAAGTAGTAAGACTGTGTCTGGACTTGCATCTCTGTTGCCATGACACATTTTTTATTGTCTCTGCGCACCAGGGGAGAGACTACGGAAACGCTTTGTTTTTAAGGAGTTACATGGCTGAACAGTACAAACAAGGTGTAAAAGTAAATCTAGGATAAATACAAAGGCAAAGACTACGCGATTAGCCACTTGTTTATTTTAAACTCACTGCTTGAAGACCCTACTTCATGATTAATTTTAACATTAAATAATTAATTAATTATTGTCCAAATAATTGCCACGTGTAATATTGTGATTGGTTTAGGGGTGACTTGGACCTCTCAAAGTACACTAGTCTAAAACTTGACATGTGTAAAGTAGTTAATCACATACGTACATAATATTCTTTGAATATCTTCTTTCAGTAGTAAATATTCTTTGCAAATATTGGAATGTGATATTGAAGAATGTAACAGTAATGAGTTTAGAGTGTATTGAATTATACGGAATTTCCACATAAACTTATCAAGCAGTGTAGTTTTAGGGTAACAAAATCATAATTAAGAGCCACTCTACACTACAAGTCAAGGTCAATTAGGAGCAAAGAAGATGCTCAATTCATTCTTTCTAGTAGTAAAGTGTAGTTTTAGGGTAACAAAATCATAATTTAGAGCCACTCTACACTACAAGTCAAGGTCATTTAGGAGCAAAGAAGATGCTCAATTCATTCTTTCTAGTAGTAAAGTTGAGGACACCTCAAGGTCTTAATACTAAGTGTCAATGTCATTTTTTGAAAATTATATGTTAATCTTTAATTGCCCATGCGTTCATTTTTTAGACAATGTACAAATTTCATCTAAATTTTTTCGTTGGTCATGCACTTTTTGTAGTGTGGATTTTTTACTATAGATTTTATAGGAAGTTAGCTTCATGCATGTGTTATTAGATTAGAAAGGGGATGATTTGCGAAATTTTTGTGCCTCATTTTATGTTGCATTGATTCACCAAAAATTTCTAAGATCTTAGTATAAAATAGTGAAAAAGTGCTCTTGAAAAAGTCAACTCATAGAATTAAGCTACCCAAAAATCTCCCAAAATCACAACACTTAGAGTATAACATTTCAACCTATCACAACAAATTTCATTCCTAGATTGTCAATATCTTATTTGTAATCGAATTACAAAATAATTTTTGAATTTTCAGTTTCAAATTTTATACAAAATATTGGTGATAGCAATCGTAGATCTAAACGCATGGATAGAATCTAAAATTCATAATGTACAACTTTTATTCAGACATCAAGTTCAAAATGCCCCTCTTAGTTGCATTTTATAATGCAACTTTGCAAAACTGCCCAATTTGGAGAGGGTTGTGGGCATTTAGGGGTTAATGAGGTGATAATATATTTTAATGCACTAAAGACAAGGTCTACCAAGGGAAGAATATTGGATTCTACAAAAATGAAAAGCTAATTCTTTCCTTTATAGCCACTTCACAACTTGCTCATTGCCTTATTTTTTATTTTATTTTTCTTTATTGGTCTTCTAGGGCTCATTTTTCTTCCAAATCGATCCTGAGGTGAAATGGCCTTGACTTTTAGTGTAAAACAACCCTTAATTTACATGCATGTGACTTTGCCCGGCAAGCATTAATTGCACTTTGTTTACTTGCAAGGGCTCATTACATGCCTTAAGTTTACCTGTTGTTTTGATTTTAACCCCTAAACGTACCAACCCTTTGAACAGAAGTAGATTCTAGCCTCAAAATTAGATATTAGCATGGCTTAGATGTACATGAGGTGTACATGAGAAGACCATTGCAAGCATAAAATCTACCCAACAAATTAGACATACTTGTAGTTGGAGGCCTCTCCAATATTATCAACAGCTCTCCATCACAAGAGATTTATTGTAATTGGTAGAGAATTTAATAGGCTTTCAAAGATGACTTGGATGAAAATCATTTGAGGTTATATGAGAAAGTTACAAGGCTTCAAATCTGTTTGTGATCCAGTTTCTGGACGCTGGGACGTTTAGGGGTTAAGACGCACCAAAGGTAAACCTCGTTACTAACACACAATTCGCTATTTACGCACTTGGCCATATAATCATGCACTTAGTCCCCAAGCGCATAATTCTTTTTGTCTAACTTTTAAAAAAGAAAACAACGATCATTGTCTTTCTTCAATCCCTTACATTGTAAACAAACAATTATTTTAATTATTTTTTATTCTTATCTTTATCTTTTCTTTTATCTTTTAATTTTTTTAATTTTTTTTAATTTTGATTTCTTTCATGTCTTCTTTCTTGTCTTGCTCTTGTCTTTCTTCTTGACTTCCTTTTCGTCTTCCTTCTTGTCTTTTTTTTTCTTCTACATTTTCTTCAGTTGTAGCTGCTGAACCCTAAACAATGGGAGCAAAGCAACCAAAAAAAAAAAAAAAAAAAAAAAAAAACTTTTTTTTTTTTTTTTTTTTTTGGGTTGGCCGTGGAGTGCTGCTGAACCCTAAATGGCGGCCGTCCAAAAAAAAAAAAAAAAAAAAAAAAAAAAAAACTTTATTTTTAGTCGTTGGGGGTGCGCGGCCGTGCACCCAAAGACCCTCCCATCTCCCTCATCTCCATCTCCATCTTCATCTTCATCTCCCTCTCATCTCCCTCTCTATCTGCCTCTCATCTCCCTCTCTATCTCCCTCCCCTCTCCTCATATATATAGGAGAGATGAGAAGGTCTTTGGGTGCGCGGCCGCGCACCCCAGAGGTTAAAAATAGAAAATTTTCAATAAATAAATAAATAAATAAAATTGGGCGGCCGTCATTTAGGGTTCAGCAGCACCCCAAGGCCAACCTGAAAAAGGAAAAAAAAAAAACTTTTTTTTTTTTTGCTTTGCTCCCATTGTTTAGGGTTCAGCAGCCACAACTAAAGAAAAAGTAGAAGAAAAAAAAGACAAGAAGGAAGACAAAAAGGAAGACAAAAAGGAAGAGATGAAGAAAGACAAGAGGAAGACAAGAAGAAAGACAAGAGAAAGACAAGAAGAAAGACACGAGGGAGACAAGAAAGAAGACAAGAAAGAAATCAAGATAAAAAAGAAAAGATAAAAGAAAAGATAAAGATAAGAATAAAAAATAATTAAAATGATCATTTGTTTACAATTTAAGTGATTGTAGAAAGACAACATTGATGTTTTTTAGAGAACTTTTTAACCAATTTTTTGCAAAGTCAAATATGCTTATGAAATGAGCGCACTTGGCCAAGTGCATAAATAGCAAATTGCGTGTTTACTATGCCCGTGAGATTAGATGAATTACCCCCAATTGCCACTTCATTCACAACGGTCTCTTAGACCAACATTAATATTTTATTTTATTATTTTTTATTATTATTATTACTAGAACTTTGTGATGATCTTCGTTGTCATTGACAAATATTCAATGTTCAGTGTTGTCTTTATGTGAATCGCCTTCACTATATGTTGAATGTTGGATGTTGGATGTTGAAGCCTTTAGATGTAAACCCTTTCATATCCCAAGCCCTTTATTTCTAGAGGTCACCCGTCTATAGTTAAACGAAAGAATGAACAAAAAATATTGTATTTTTTATCTTACTTTAGGGAATCATCTCCAATGGATACATCATCAATGGAATTATTATTATTACTCCGAATTTATTTAGGCTCTGCTATGCTATGCACAACCGTTGACAAAATGCAAGACATAATTCATCATGCTCATTGGAATTTAATTGTACTTGTTTGTTCCTTTTCATCACAATAGTATCCTTTCAAAAATAGTATTTTTTTTCAATAATATTATTGATAGGATATTATTGAAAGAATAATAATACTATTGAAAAAATACTATTGGAATGGTATTATTGAAAGATTGATGACCATGACGCCTATGGCAACGATTTCCCTTAAAAAAATTCTTGGATAAACCCTCTTCAAGTATACTTGTCAACAACATAAGGTTCTTTAGCTCTTCTAATGTTGACCTCTAAAATCTTGGCCACTAATCTCGAGTCACTATAGCAGATTCGGAATCATAGGCAAGTCCACATCATCTTTAGCTAAAGATTGGGTGGTGAGACATTGTATTTAATGTTAAAGCTTCTACAATGCTATTGTTGAAAAAAAGGGTGGACTCCACCAACTACTAAAGAACCTTATGGAAAATATTATCATTTTTGTTTTTATTTTAAAACCTCTACAGATAATGGCAGGATAGTGGGTATTTGACCTCAGAACAAAACATTCATAACATTTAGTAGCCATGCCCACCACCTTTCCTTCAATGCACTTTGTTCATCACCTTGAGCCTCCTCTTGCCCACTGATGAAGTATTGTTGAGTGTGGAATATTCCACACCATTTAGTGTAGAGCCAAAGCAGAAATAGTGCATGCTACTGAGAGTCGCTTCGCACTATGGCCGAAGGTCGAGAGGCCATTGATTTCCACCAATCAAATTGCAAGAAACCAAGAATTCGGCATCTCGACCCTTCACACTAGAGGCCAAAGTCCAAAGGCCATCACCCTCTAAAATGCCTATATGGCAGCACTTTTTGACCAAGGCCATGGACTCTCAAATAAAGTTTGGATCAAACATGAACGAAACCCAAACTATGGTCGAGAGGCCGTCGATTTTTTTTCACAAAAAATGAAAACTATATTTTTATTGCCTATTTTCAGCCCATTTCTTTGGACTCTCAACAAAGTTTGGGCACTCAATCTCACGGCCTCTCAACTTGGACGGCCATAGTGTGAAGCGGCCCTGAATGTTATGTTATTTGGAGCTTTCTGTGCTGCATAATAATGTTATGCAGCCTTGTGAGAAATCCGATGAGCAGTCGCATTCACTCATGTGCTCCATTGAGTTTTGGCCTCATAGTGTCACGAATTGCTTGAGCAGAAAAAATGAGAGAAAAATTGAGAGAAATGAATTTTTTTAAATTCATTTCGTGCCACATGGACCCCCTTGTGGGGGTGCCACATGGCACAAAGAAAAATTAAGGCAAAATTCAAAAAAAATTCAAAAAAATTATAAAATTCCAAACACCTTGTACATGTGGGTGACAAAAAACAGAAAATTCACCAAATTCACCAAAATTCACCAAAATGCACAATAACACCAACCCATCATTCGCGAAAACTCTCGACACTCGCCAAACTACTCATTCGTCAAACAAACCAAAACTTCTGCACTCTTTGCATTCTTAAATTATTCAAGAGTCTCAGAAGTTTAAGCAGTAATAGTACAATTGAGAATTAGGTCAACACTACAACACTACATCACTACATCACTACATCATCAAGAAGAAGAAGATTGATTCTCTTCCTCACCGTCTGTCATGCTTGGCAAAACCAAAACTTCTGCATTCTAGATTGTACAAAAGTCTGAGAAGTGTAAGCAGCAATAGTACAATTGAGAATTAGGTCAACACTACAACTTACACTACATCATCAAGAAGAGGAAGAAGATTCATTTTCTTCCTCAAGGTCAGTACCTTCGACAGGCAAATCTTCCTTGAACCAGACACGGAACCACCTTCCATGTGCAGCAAGTTCTTGTACCCTTCCATTGTCAAAACGTAAGCGGCAATAAGCGAGCGGGATTGCTGGCCATCAGACAAGCTAGGGCTAGGCTTCATGGTTCCAATTCGGATCGGGTGTGTGGGCGCTAGGTCCGTTACTGCCGTGTTTGAAGCAGCCTGGTCACATTAACGCAACGAATTCAATTACCAACAAATCGCAGGATTAGAGAATGCATGCAAACATCAATCTCAACAGATTAAAATTGATCTACAGTGAGTTTGGAAGTGATCTTCCCACAGCTCTATATTGATCTCCCAAAAATCACACTCGTACATATGTTGAAATGCTCAAACTGACGAAAAAAGAAATCTCTACCTAAGAGGTAGGGACTGCACACATAAGACTTCGTCACTTATAACAATTCCAAGGGTAATGTAATGATTACGCTAAGCATTTCAGCCACATAAGTAAGAATGCCAGACACGAATTCCAAAGTAGGAGAATTGACTATGATTGCTATGACTGCTGGAAGAATACAAGCAGCAAAAGCTCGCTCATCTGTAGTCACAATCTAAATGCCTATGTCTATGACTGCGAGCCTCGGGTGCTGCGGGTTCCAAACCTTTCAATTTCAAATATTCCCCAAAGTTCATTTCGGGGTGGCCCGGTAAACACGGGGCCCTGGATTAAAATAGAAATTTAAGTAGCCACTCCACGTACGCAAAGGGGGGGTACACGTGATTTCAGGAAAAATGATATCTCTGCATTCTGAGGGGGTCCACGTACATGCTGAGGGGGTCCACGTACATGCTGAGGGGGTCCACGTACACGCTGACGGGGCGCTGAGGTGAATGATGGGATTCGATGGGTGTCTCGAGTTGTCTCTCAGTCAGTTAAGTTAGTCAGTGTCTCGAGTTGTCTCGGGTTTTCTCTCTTGAGTTCTGTCTCCGTGAGTTCTCTCTTTCGATTGGCTTGTCTTCTTTCGATCGGCTTGTCTCCGTGACCGGGTTCTTTCTCTCGAGTTTGGCGGAGATCAGACCTGTTTTGGATCCGTTTTCGCAGGACAGTTTCGCAGGAGTGACGGGGGCGAGAGTGTGGAGATCGAGTGCTTTGGATCCGTCGCAGGAGATCGGTGAGCGTAGTGAGCGGGGTGAGCGGAGTGAGCGGAGTGAGCGGAGTGAGCTATGAGCAAAGAGCAATGGTGAAGAGCGATGGTTCGTTGGCGATGGCGCAGAGCGATGGTTTGTTGGCGATGGTTCGCGATGGCGAAGAGCGATGGTGCGTTTCAGTTTTGTTTTCTGTCTGTCTGCATTGACAGAGTAGTTGATGGCCATTGCAGTGTGCTCGATCCATCCTCTCGCACGTACTCCCGCACGCACCGACCGACTTCCATCGCTCATTGCAATGCCGTGATCGCAGGTCTTGTCGCAAATCATCAATCATTCTTCAGTTTGTTGGGCGTCTCTCGATTTGTTTGGTGTTCTTTTTTATGACGCCCGGGCGATGGAGCGATGGAGTTTAGGATGTGAAATTCGCGAAGATTGTACTGGTTGTTGTGATTCGACGTGTGTACAGGAAGTTCTTGTGGTGGATGTTGCGTGAGCGTGTAGTAATTCTGTGTCCCGGAAGCGTGAATGGTAGGCGTGTGAATTGTAGCAGGAGCCATTGTGAAAATAATAAAACCCTAATTAGGGTTGAGCTTGGAGAATGGTAGTGTGTTATTTCTTTATTTAGATCAAATAGGAGAATCAGTGTTTGATACATAATTACAGCTTTGATTTTCCTGTTGCAGAATGCAAAACTATGAGGAATTTGGGTTTACACAAGCAATATTTGTGAATTTTGTGAATTATTGTGCATTTTGGTGTATGTTGGTGTATTTTTTGAATTTTGAGTATTTTCCGGTTATTTTGGTTTTTTTCTCAATTTTAACTTTTTTTTGCCATGTGGCACCCCCACAAGGGAGTCCATGTGGCGCAAAATGAATTAAAAAAATTAGTTTCTCTCAACTTTTCTGAAAAATTTCTCCTCTGGAGCAATTCGTGACACTATGAGGTATAAACTCAAATTCGCATTCACTCATGTGCTCAATTGCCCTGCAAACTGCATTCAGAACTCTTTTATATCACTCAAATTCGCATTCACTCATGTGCTCAATTGCCCTGCAAACTGCATTCAGAACTCTTTTATATCACTCCTTTGGTAAATGCTCCAAAGTACATTCAGAATTCTTTTATATCACTCCTTTAGTAAATGCTCCAAACTCAAATTCGCATTCACTCATGTGCTCAATTGCCCTGCAAACTGCATTCAGAACTCTTTTATATCACTCCTTTGGTAAATGCTCCAAAGTACATTCAGAATTCTTTTATATCACTCCTTTAGTAAATGCTCCAGCGACAGTCCCTATGCCACTGGCAATTTGTGGAAATGTTTTTAAAATGAGACTAGTACGCCATGGAACCTCAAATTTTGAAGAATTATTGTACATCGTAATTAATACCAGTAGGTGAAGGAAAAGCTATGTTCAATAAATCCTTCCCTCGATATTTTATGCCACGTCACAGACTATGCCTTGCCAGCTGGCATGCCTGGGTACAGCAAACTCACATAAGATGCCCGACCAGTGTGGAAATTATGAAGTTATTACAGTTATGCATCCACATCCCTTTTATAATACCCATTTCTGTAATATCACATCCTCTGTTTTCTCTCACAGCGAACAGATGTCTCTAGTTTAACCCCTAAATGTTCAAATGACCATTTTTTGGTCGCTGCCCGAATTTGTGGATTAACGGGCTGTCCGGAACAAAAAAAATTTGAAAAAATAAAAACATTTTAAAATACTACATCAAGTCTACTTTCCAACCCAATTTGAATTATGGCAATCCGAGTTAAACTCCACCCGGGAGATTTTTTCAAAGTGGACACCTCAACATTGTTTTAGTGTTATAAAATTTGCCATTTGGAGAAAGTAATGATGTTCCCTCCATCATTTCTTTTGCGTTTTTGAAGTTTACAATAAATAAACTAACTTTAACCAATCCTGCTAAATTTTAAACTCTAAAAATGAAAATTATAATTTATAAAAGTTTTCAAAACAAGGTTAATGCTTTAAAATTCATGAAGAAAATATCTAAAGTTATTTTTGGTAGTTTGACTATAGAGATAATTTATAGAGGTGATGCCCTACATTTTTTCTATTGAACCAAACTTCATCAAACATATGGAAGGCACATATTATAACACATCTATGTTTTGTCCAATATCCCTCGGGCTTTTAAGGGTATTACCAGGCATTTTTTGCCTCATGTACAAAGCCCATCAATAAGTAAGGAAACCCCATAATCCACAATACACTAAAACGCTTCTCAAACCCACTACAATGGTTTGCCAATCACCAAAATAATTCCACAATACAACTTATATATGACGCAATTTGTGCTAAATTTGGTGCAATGAAGATGACCGAAATTTGCAATATTCTCAATTTACCAAATTTTGTGACTAATGTGAAAAAAAATGCAAATCAATTGCTCAAAAGCTTTGAAATATCTAATTTTAGTTAGAAGTTGCAATAAAGAACAATATGGTGTTGTAAAAAAAGATGGAATTCTTAAGTATTTTTGTCTTCTCATGCAATTCAAAATTCAAAAATTAAGGCCAGATTTTATTTTAATTATATAATAAAGTTATTGCACTACTTTTTTCATTTTTTTGTGAAACCCTTATTGTTCCTTACTGCGACAACATAGTGTCACAAGAGACTAACAAAATTAGGTCAATTAATTTATTACATAATTAAACAAAAATTTGGTCATAATTTTTCATTTTAATTTGCATGTGTACACAAAATTATTTAGGTATACCATTTTTTTTATAACACCATATTGTTCCTTACTGCGACTTCTACCTTCTAGGAAAAAATTGGATCCTTCAAAGCTTTTGTTTATACATTAGACACAAAATTTGGTAAATTGACAGAATTGCAATTTCCGGTCATCTTTCTTGCACCAAATTTAGCACAAAAATGCGTCATATATAAGTTGTATTGTGGGAATTTTTTGTGATTGGCAAACCATTGTAGTGAGTATGAGAATCGTTTTAGTGAATGGTGGATTGTGGGGTTTGGTTACTTATTAGAGTTATCCTAAAACAAAAGTTGTGTTTGAATAAGATACCATGTGTTTTGCTTTAATATATACTCTTATTTATTCACTCTAAATAGTTATGAGGTGTGGGAGAGCTTAGTGGCCTCTCATTATTAGGTGTGTAAGAGTTTGGTGGTCTTTAACCCCTAACTGCCCAATCATGCATATTTTGCATGATGTACAAATTTCATCCGTAGTTTCTCATCCGTCATGCACTTTTTGTAGTGTGATTTTTTACTGAATTTTTTATGGGAAGTTAGCTTCATGTATGTGTGATCCGATCAAAAAGGAAAAAAATTGTGAAAAAATTATGCCTCATTTTGTGTTGCAGTGTTTCACCCAAAATTTTGAAGATTTTAGTCTAAAAGTGTCCTTGAAAAAATAAACTCATAAAATCAAGCATCCAAAAAATCTCCAAAAATCACTACACCTAGAGCACTACATTATAACCCATCACAACAAATTTCATCCACAGAATGTCAATATCTTATTCGTAGTTGAATTACAAAATAAATTTTTATTTTATGTTTCAAAATTTATAGAAAAATATTAGTGATAGCAATCATAGATCTAACCGTATGGATAGAATCTAAAATTCAAAATGTATAACTTTTATTCATACGTCAAGTTCCAAATATTCATGGTAGTTGCATTTTATAATGCATCCTTGCAAAACTGCCCAAACTGGACATAGGTGAGGACGTTTAGGGGTTAAACTCATAGAAAACTAGTTTAGTCATCAGGAAAGACCATCACAACAAATTTCATGTATCGTATTTGTAATCAAATTACAAAAGAATTTTGAATTTTTAGTTTCAAAATTTATTCAAAAATATTGGTAATTGCAATCATATATCTAAATGTATGGATAGAATTTAAAATTCATAATGTACAACTTTTATTCATACACAAAGTTCAAAATATCCCTTAGGCTTAGTTGCATTTTATAATGAATCTTTGCAATTCTCCAAATTTGGAGATGGGTGAGGAGTTTAGAAGTTAAGCCTAACTATTACACTCTCCTATTCCTATCCGGAAATAACTGTCCTAGTTTTTGGCATGTTTTAACTTAACGTTTTTTGCCAAAAGAAAATTTTCTCAGTACTTGAAAAATGGTCTATCTTTAATAATAGTATGTAGTTTTTGTGTCACTCTCATTGTTTGCCGCATTTGAAATGGACAAGGACCAACTTGCTAAAGGGCTTCAACGTTAGATAGACAAGGAAGGATATTTTTTGCACTAGAGCAGGTTTGAATGTCAAGTGGAAGTTTAAGCCCCCTGATAAAGTTTTGATTAGTTAGCCTAATATTTTACGATTTAGAGATCCCCCTCTTAGTTCGGTTTCTGTTGTTTCAATGACCAACGAGGAGTTGTAATATTCCTGTTGTGCAATGAATTTTCATTCATTTGTGGTAAAAAAATAAATTATAAAATTAGATTAAATTTAAAAATAAAAACAAAAACAAAACGGGGGACATATATTGCAAAAAAAAGTTGCCAAAAATTAGGACAATTATTTCCAGACAGAGGGAGTTTGTACAAAGAAGTTGCGTACGAGTGTGATATAGAGAGTCCAACGCACGCCCCCTCAATGAAACAACTCGAAACAAAATTTAAATTATTTGAAACTTCTGTTAACCCCTAAATGACAGAGGGGGTAACGACAAAACCTAGATGTGTTATAAAATGTTACTTCTGCAACTTTGATGAAGTTTGGTCCAAAAGAGAAAATGAGAAGCATGATGTTTAGTAATTATCCGTACGGTCAAAGTTCCAAAAATAGTTTTAAATACTCATTTAATGAACTTAGAAGCATTTACCATTTAAAACTCACCAAAATTACAAATTTTATTTTTAGAATTTGAAATTTGGTATGATTGGTTAAAACTAAACTTTCTATTCTAAATTTTAAAAAGGAAAAATTTTCAATTGAGTGAACGTCATTAGTTTCTTGAAATAGTAAGTTTTATAACACTAGGACAATACTGAGGTCTTTGTCTTTGAAAAATTTCTTAGTGAACCTCAATGTTGCAAATGAAATGTATAAAAAAGCACTAGAACATTATCTCGACCTCCAATTTAAACAAAAAATCAAAACTTGAAAAATGTCATTTTCTGCCTATAGGCAATCACTGTTGTTTGGGCTGCGACCATAAAATGGTCGATCGGTCACTTAGGGGTTAAACACACATTCAAAGCAATAAACACTATTGCTATACAATATGCTGGATCAATCCTTCTACATAAAAGACGAATAGAAAACAACCAATCAATACCAATAGAATAAAAAGAGGGGGTAGTGGTAAAGACCACTATTTATTTAAAATAGTTAGCACGGTGTCAGTACTTGTCTCAGGAAGGTGGGTAGGGGCCGATTGGTTGGTACAACTTTCATGCCTATGATAAACTCACTAGCAGCACCAAGTCATATATATATCACACTACTGCTCAAATAGACCCAACGGGAATTGAACCCGGACCACATAGTATGATACATGGTCCTTCACCAACCAACCGTAGAACTCATGACTTGGCGATCTTATAGCATACCAAAAACCAACTTATACTCAAACAATTACCCAAACAACAACTTATAGTTCCTTTTACTGGTTACTGGTTACTAATTACTAAAGTGTCTATTCTCGGAAGGGGAGAGTAGTTTTGTTCCAATGGCCCTTTGTCGGGTAGGCACTGGGTCATTAACATTACAAACAGACACTTTATTCATGCCGACCTTGAAAAAGACCGGAGTTTCTATCTATCTGAGGAGTCCAACAAGTGTAAAAATGGTTCTAGATCTCCTTGGCAAAAGTACCATACATAGGCGTTTGATTCAACATTGTATAATCAAGATTCAATTCCCAAATCAAATTCTGACATGGGTCACTTTTTGACCCAAAAAAAACAATTAATTATGCCAAATATAACGAGAAAGTGGGATAATAATTTCTTTAATGTCACTTTCGCATGTAACATTATATTGTCACTATGCTAAAAAAAATACAAATAAGTAAGTATGTTTTGGAGGTCAATGCTATAACATTAACCCCTAAAGAACCAAGCATTCATATTTTGAATGATGAATGATGAATGATAAAAATCAATAAGATTTCATTCATCAAGACACTTTTTGCAATCCAAAAAAATACTACAAAATTCTATGGCAAGATAGTTTCATGCATGTGTGAATTTTGTGGATAGGGGATGATTTGTAAAAATATTATGCCTCAATTTATGTTGAAGTGATTCACTAAAAATTTCTAAGATCTTGGTTCAGAAGTGCTCTTGAAAATTCAGCTCATAAAATTAAGCAACCAAAATATCTCCAAAAATCACTACACTTTGGGTATTACATTTCAGCCCATCACAACAAATTTCATATGTAGATTGTCAATGTTTATTCATTATCAAATTACAAAAGAAGTTTGAATTTTAAATTGCAAAACTTATACAAAAACATTAGTGATGCCAATCATAGATCTTATTGTATGGATAGAATCTAAAATTCATAAACATACAATTTTTATTCATACATCAAGTTAAAAATATCCCCTAATTGCATTTTATAATGCATATTTGCAGTTTTCCAAATCTGGAGGGGGTGTCGATGGTCCTTAATTCCTAATTGCCCAAGCATTCATATTTTGGATGATGTATAGAATCAAACTTTGTTTTCTCATCCGTCATGCACTTTTTGCATTGTGGATATTTTACTATAGATTTTATCGAAAGTTAGCTTCATGCATGTGTGATTTGATTAGAAAGGGGATGATTTGTGAAATTTTTATGCCTGGTTTCATGTTGCAATGATTCACCCAAAACTTCTATGATCTTGCTCTTGAAAAAACCAACTCATAAAATTAAGCAGCTATAAAATCTCCAAAATCACTACACTTTGGTTATTACATTGCAATTCATCACAACAAATTCCATTCATAGATTGTCAATATCTTATTTGTAATCAAATTAGAAAAGAATTATTAATTTCAAGTTTCAAATTTTATACAAAAATATTGGTGATTGCAATCATAGATCTAACCATATGGATAGAATCTATAATTTATAATCACTACTAGAAAATCACGACCAAATCAACAGAAAATCAACTCATTTCTGTTGGTCCGTGCACTGTAAGTGCCTTTTTCACTGATTTCTAACTTTCTGTAAATGCAACAACAGAAGTCGCCTGATTTTTGTTGGTCCGTGCACTGGAAGTGCCTTTTTCACTGATTTCTGTTGATTTGTGCACTATAAGTGCTTTTTTCACAAATTTTTAACTTTCTGTAACATTAGAGGAAATCTAAAGCCTCATCAAAACCGCGAATTCTCATGCATATAAATTAATAAAATAAAATAAAATAAAAAATAAAAAATAAAAAATGAAATCTCATGTGGATCTCTGGCAGCATATCGGCCACATCAGGTTGGATAATAATTCTTTAATATTTTTTAATATATTCTTGATATAAAACAAAATAAAAATAAAATAATTTTTGAGCATTATAAAAACATTTTTTAAACATTTTTATAATACTTAATATTATTATTTTATTAAAAATTTATAAAAAATTTGAATTAATTTTATTTACAAAAATAACAAAAAAAATGTTTTTTCAATTTTTTTTTGGGAGTGGATCAGGTAGGCTTTTATTTGTACTTACAAAAAGTTTCAACAAATTCCAGAATTTTTTTTTTTCAGCGAAATTTTGATGGCTGGGAGTTGTTTTCTTTTTCTACAGTAGACTTCGGATATTTTTAGCGATGTCAAAAACATTTTTTTCTTCAAATTTTTTTTTGCATTAGATCGGGCAGGCTTTTTTCTATACCTAGAAAAAGTTTCGGAAAATTCAAAAAACATATTTTTTTCGATTAAATTTTGATGGTTGGGAGCTGTTTTTTTTCCACAGCAGACTTTGGATATTTTTAGCGATGTCAGAAATTATTTTTTTTCAATTTTTCTTTTTGAAGTGGATCAGGCAGGCTTTTTTCTATATGTACAAAAAGTTTCAAAAAATTCCAAAAATATTTTTTTTTCGACGAAATTTTGATGGCTGGGAGCTGTTTTCTTTTCCACAACAGACTTTGGATATTTTTAGCGATGTCAAAAATTATTATTTTTAAATTTTTCTTTTTGAAGTGGATCAGGCAGGCTTTTTTCTATATGTACAAAAAGTTTCAAAAAATTCCAAAAATATTTTTTTTTTGACGAAATTTTGATGGTTGGGAGCTGTTTTTTTTTTCTACAGCAGACTTTGGATATTTTTAGCGATGTCAAAAACTTTTTTTTTTTCAAATTTTTTTTTTGAAGTGGATTAGGCAGGCTTTTTTCTATATCTATAAAAAAAACTAAAATTTTCTAAAAACATATTTTTTGGGTATCAAAGACAAAAGTTATTTTTTGTTGAACCCCCTTCTACTAAAATGTCTATAAATACTTCACAACATATTGGATCAAAGTAAAAAACTTACCACTAATACTAGACTTTAAAACGAAACTTTTCCAATAATTTTTATTAAAATCGGACACCGTATGAAGGAGAAACAAGCCTTCAAAGTTTACTGAAATTGTCAAAAGTCCAAATTTTTGATGTCGGCATTTATAAGTAACAATAAGTAACCGGTTGTGGCACAAAGCAACTCACCAATGGTGTGTTGGTAAGATCTTGTAGTCATCATGTAGGAGGTCTCGTGATCAAACCCGATGGGCGGAGATGTTAGGATATGGTAGTCTTGGCAACCCGAAATTGTGGCTCGGGCAATTGGATATTAGGGCCCGGGCAGTTGAAAACTACCGCCCGAGCAATGGGAATTTTTTTCGGGCAGTAGAAATTTTCGTCCGGGCAGCCGGAAAATTATGGTATGGGAAGCTGAAATTTTTATTTCGGGTAGTAGAATCATTATTTTTGTGTAGTTGAATTTTTTTGACCAAAACAACAAAAATCAAACAACATATCTCTGTTGAAAGATGTCCGGATCAACTTGTCCAAATCAACTCCCATTATCAACAATTCTCTGTTGATTTTTTGTTGTTTTGGACACATATTTTCTAGTAGTGAATGTATAACTTTTATTCATACATGAGTTCAAAATATCCCTTATAGTTGCATTTTATGATGCATCTTTGCAATTCTTCAAACATAGAGAGGGTTGTGGGCCACCTTGTGGGCATTTAGAGGTCAAAGGGTTAAAGGAATTTGGGTGCGCCAGTATTTACAGGGGTAGTTAATTCTAGTAGCGTGTACATTACATCAATAACGCACACAACGTTACCGGTACCCAACAGCAATTTATTTTTTTTGGCAATTAAATGCTCTAAAGCATAATTTTTTTTTACCAAACCTTTGGTAAAAATTTGAGGAAATTTTACCTTTGAATGCCAAGTGAACATTCATTGGTGAAGCTTCATAAGGTAAGACAACTGTGGGTTATGGATTGAATAATGACAAAGTGGAGTGGGCATAGAGAATTTTATAAGTGAAGAAGATTTGGCCTTGGATTTGGTGATATGTACAAAGAAACTGTAACGCACTCGGCTTCATAGCTTTAAACTTTGTCGACTAAGAATAAATGAAATTGGCTCTAGAAGCTTCTAGGAGTCACGTTTTTATTACGCATTTGGCCATTGGTCTTAGTAGCTAGCTAATCATTTCCTTGATTCATGTGCAAGCTAACTCTATGAAGCTAATATCTAGACTTAAGTTTGTGCGTAGTGGATAGTTGGTAATAGCGCACTCCAAGTTGCTTTAATTCAAAAACCGTCCCCTACCTTTAAAACCTCCTTCTATGTTATTTCTTTTCACATCTTGCCTCTTTGTTTTTGTGGGTTTGTTCCTGTGCGTTTTTTCATGTTCTCTTGTATGATCTTGTAGTTGGATGTTTTCGCACTAGGTGTCATAGCTCTCAACAAAAAAAGTTTTTAATGTCGTAAAGCAGTTGCATTAATGACGTAATATAATAAATAGGAAAAATACCAAAAACATTTGAATATAGAAAAATGGAATCTTTAAGAATCTTTTGGAATATTCTCACAATATTTTGAAATATTCATGCTAATGTCATTTAATCTGCTTTCAAACCACATCGAATGCATATTCCAGCCACACCTCAGGCTTCGTTTTAATTAGCCAACCAAGCTTGCAAGAATTTTTTTGGGAACATGCCATTTTAAGGGCGTTTAATGTAAAAGAACGAAAATTCTTGCCATAAACCTCTAACATCCACCTTGCTCACATAATCTCTTAGAATATTTTTTGAATACGATACCTTTATGTTATAGGAATTTAGGAAAATTATTGCCATCACTATATCTTCAATGAAACGTATCAATTAAGGCAATAAATTATTTATTCTACAACGTCACCAAATGCAATGTATTATATTTTGGTCTAAATACTATTTTTTATTATTTTTTAAATTATGAATATATACACAAGCATAGAATACCTTTTCATTGTGGTTGATTTTTTTCCAAAAAACTAATTTTAATGACCAATAGAAAATGTTTACCACCACATTTTGCTTGTTATGCGATGTCACACTACACATTTTGAACGCCCTACCGTGAAAACACCTAGTTGGGGTTTGAGATTTTCGACACTTAGGGATCTCCTTGACTTAGGTGCTTGGCTTTTTGAGGTGGTTGAAATGGAGGGCATTGCGCGAGGCATGATGATGGTGGTGCGAAGGAGGAGAAAGGAAAGATGGTGGCATAAAGGGAGGAAAGAAAGAAGGCGAGGTTAGAGAAGGCAAAGGCGGGAGCTTGAGAATGCGGGCAAAGAGAAAGCTTGTAGAAAGGTGACAATAGTCCTTTTTGAGAGCTCCAGCAATTTTAATAACTCCTCAAATCTTGTCCTTGGTCGCAACGATAGTCTTTTGGGTACAAAAATGATCAAATCTACTGCTACATGGTGACATGGTAAAGTATGTAGTCCTTGCTAACACGTGTTTCAATATTTTGGAGCTTCAGTTCTTGTTTTGTTTTGGTTTTAATGTGCTAGTTTGAAGAGTTGCAATGTTCAAACAACACACCTTAATCAATGAAGTTATTTTGTTTGACTGGATTTGAAAGGTGTTGTGGTTGAGTGAAGAGTTCTTAATTTTAGAAGATCTTTCATGTTTTGACCTCCACTTGTGTTTGATACTTCACATTTTCACTTTGGTGCAATTTCGATGTAGTTTGTTGTGGAAGTGTTTATGAAAATTTTGAATCCCATGATGTATGAAGGTGTTTATTCTGATAGCCAAAATGTTCATTACATGTCTCCATCCAAAGTCTAAGTATGTACATTTGGAAAGAAAACATTAAAACTGTAATTGTTTTCATTAAAAATTGTAGTGTAGCCATACGACCTAATGATCACCGACTATGATGCCTATCTATAGCACCAAAAAGAAAAAACCAATGCTCCTTGAGTGTCCTAGATTTCACCACTATTCTCTAATTCCTAGTCTATATGAAGTTTTGCCAAAAAATTAAAAATTAAATAAAAAAATCATTGTTACCCAGTTTTAGTTAGGAACAATTTCCAATTTCCCATCACACACAAATGTCTTAATTACAACATTCTAAATCTATTATACAATGCAGGACGCTTTGTCTCACTCGACCGTTCCGCGCTGGAATCCGGCGAGGAGACAAAGCGACCTGTCGTCATCCTCCTTCTTTCTTGCTGAGCCACTTGCTCAGCTCAGCCACTTGCTCACGTTGCTCAACTCAGCCACTTGCACTGGTTTGGAGATCAACGAATTGGCGAAATTCGAGCACCACCAGGAGCTCCAAAAATGCAGTTGCCGCAGCTATAATGGAACGCGTGCAAAAATTCTTGGACCGGAAGAGCTTGCGGACGTAGTGCGTGCAAAAATTCTTGGACCGGGAGAGCTTGCGGACGTAGCGAAATCCAGGTAATTGTTGTTCGTCGCCGTTGCAATTGAAGCTCTGTTTTTGGAATTTCATACATTGCGAAACCCTAACAATTCGAAGTAGCTGAATTTTTTGGTTCATTTAGGGTTTCGATTTAGCTTGTTCTGGTCTTGGTTTAAGGTGAGATCATGTTGCTCGTGGATTCATCCGCCGTGAGCGAAAAATGAGGCTTCTACTCACAGACGAGTATTTTTCTGCGTTAGCTCTCTATTGCTGTAATTTCTCACATTGCAAAAACCCTAATGTATCTTCTCCATTTTTATACTGATTTTGTAATCTGTGTCGGTTTCTTTAGGGTTTCATTTTAGGCTGTTTCGGCCTTGGTCTCAAGCGAGGTGAGATTGAGTGGACGAGCATTTTGCTGCTATTGCTCATTTTGGCTATAATTTTTCACCTTTAAAACCTTAGTGATTTGGTTTTAGGTTATTTTGGCCTAAATGAGGTGCAAAATTGCGCCATTCGTACTGAACATAAGTGGATATGACATTCTTGGAGTATTATTCATTACAGGTGGTGATCTATTCTCCTTCCTGTTGTACTACGCAATCAATGGAAGATTAGCTTTGAATCTATTATATCTATTATACAAGTAAGTCCATCTCTCAGATAGTCAATTTCTCCAGATTATAGTATACAGCTCGGTTTCTCTCACTCGACCGTTCCGCGCTGGAATCCATCGAGGAGACAACCCAAGCTCAATGTGCTCAACGGCACGGGTCCCACTAGTTATCTTACACACAACTCCCATTGCCCCTCAAGAAAAATGTAGATTCTTTGCAAAGCATCTTGAATTTAGTATTGAAAACTTTGCCTATATCAACAAGTTTTTATTCCATTTCATCCATGCATTCTACAATGTCTGTCAACCTTTGATATTGTGCAAAGTGGCAACTAAAGGTTTCCATTTATTCCATCTTTTGGTACTATGAATGATCTTTCCAATAACGATCTTTCCATTTTACGGAAATGTTATGAAACTTTCACCTCATTGGTAGATTTTGCTAGCGTATGAACAAATATTTTTTCAAAGGTTGACCGTTATATTATTTTTATTTATTTATTTAGTCATTTTATATAATATAAGAAAATATTGTGAGGAAACTTAACAAAAGAAACTTGATGAATACATGAGTTTGATTGGTACAACATTACTTTGATAGGTATTTACATTTGAATTATATGATAAAAAACTAAATGAAGTACTATATAATCAAAATGTGCATATTTTTTATGGTCTTTGATTGATTAACTCCTAATTGTCCAACCATGCATATTTTGCATGATGTACAAATTTGAACTATGATTTCTAATCCATCATGCACTTTTTGCATTGTGGATTTTTTATTGAAAATTTTATGGGAAGTTAGCTTCATGCATGTGTGATCCAATTAGAAAGGGGATGATTTGAGAAAAATTTATGCCTCATTTCATGCTACACTTTTCCAACAAAAATTTCAAAGATTTTAGTCTATATGTGCTCTTCAAAAAGTCAACTCATAAAATCAAGCAACCAAAATTCCCCAAAAATCACTACACTTAGAGTATTACATTTCAACCCATCACAACAAATTTCATTTATAGATTGTCAATATCTTATTCATAATCGAATTACAAAATAATTTCGAATTTTAAATTTCAAAATTATAGAAAAATATTAGTAATAGCAATCGCAGATCTAACCATATGGATAGAATCTAAAATTCATAATGTGCAACTTTTATTCATACATCAAGTTCAAAATATCCCTTTTAGTTGCATTTTATAATGCATCTTTGCAAAACTGCCCAATCGTGAGAAGGCTATGGGCATTTAGGGGTTAATGAGCCTCTATAACTAGATAGATAGAAACTTGGGATCCTTTTCAAGGCTGGCGTTTTGTAATGGCAATGACCCAGTGTCCATTGGACAAAGGGCCATTTTTCCATAACTACCAGTGGTTCAATTCTATAACCGCTCATCCTGACATGGTCCACTGCACTATATTGTATGGGAGTTCTTATTGTAGGGGCTAGTGGAAAGAGTAGTCCAGAGTGATGAACTTTTGAAAAAAATGAACTTCAGAAAATTCTAGTTAATTTTTTGTAAATGATGGATGTATGAGATTTTGAAGGTTTGGAGGTCTGAAGGATATCCAGACAATGATATTTTTACTCGGTGTATTTTCGGGCTAGTGCCCTGCTGCAACCACATTAGTAAAAAATGATGTAGTATTTCATGTGACTAGAGGTTGAATAACTACAAAGTTAAATTCTAAAATTAGAATCCTTCTATTCCATGATATTTAATAAGTCTTTAAAACTTTAAAATGGAAAAATGTGCAAGATTATGAAACTCATATGAAGTTTTTTTTTTTGAAAACACATGTACATATGGTGATTTAGTGAAACATAAAATTTATATACCAAAAATAGTATGGGAAGGGTAAAAACCTTGAAAATCTCATTTTTTACGACAAACAAGTTTTCACATTGTTATTACAAATCAAATTTAATGCATCAAAAATGGGTGATTTGGAAAAATAAATTTAATGGATATCATAATTAGATAAGAAATAAGATGTAATTGAAAATATTTTTTAATTAAAGACTTTTTACACTACATGCTTCACCATATTCACTACATTCATTGCTTCAAAAAGTAGTACTTGATTTTGAGGCCAAAGGAATGCTTCTACCAAGAGAATGTTCACCAACATGCCATATACATTATAACAAATATATATATATTTCTATTATATTAAGTACAAAACCTCACAATACCATGTCACTACCTTGCTTGGTATCCGTCACGATACCATGTCACAAAATCATCCACATTTCACATCCATACATTTCATCCAATTTTTCATCATGTTCTATAATCGTTCTCCATAGTTCCCATGTTTCTTTTGTGTTCCCAATGCAATGTTGGTGCATTGCAACAAGGTATTTGCTTTTATATATATATATATATATATACATATATATATACATATATATATATACATATATATATATATATATATACATATATATATACATATATATATATACATATATATATATATATATATATATATATATATATATATATATATATATATAAACACCTTTTTGCAATGCATATTATATTACAAGATACATATTTTATTCTATAATGAATATGTATGTTTTTCGAGTCATGATTGTCGCATGTTTGTTGAGCATCCTCGAGCATCAGATATGTGAATTTGTAGATAAAAATTAGAAAATATAAAGATACATTGAATCCCTCTAAATAGGACCATTTAGTTACAATAATTGTAAATTTATCCTTCTAAATGATACAATTACTAATAATTAATTAATCAATTAATTAATGCAATTGCAATAAATGGATATAAACATCATTTTAGGCAATCTACCACAGCACATTTATGAGTGCCAAATATTCAATTTATTTCCTAAAAATTTGACAATTTTGATTTTTTTTATAATTCTAAATTTATTTTAGAAATGCATCAATAAAGATATTTTTTAAGTGTAAAACTTTGAAATTTTTGGTATGTTCTAAATATATATAACTAGTGCTAAATTGACCCATATCCTACAATTTGTAATCAAAATTGGCCTTTTATACCTACTTAAGTGCACTAATTATCGTTGGTACAAAGGATGCCATAAGAAAATATTGAAACTTCTACTATTCCATACTATGCATTGCTATATAGAGATATTATACATCATATTATATACTTATTGTGTAATACTTGGGTATATGTTGTTTATTTACTTATTCATATTATCATTGTGACAATGAGGTTTGATGCTAATTTTGCAAACAAAGGTTTTATTGCCTTTTTTTTAGTCCTTAGAGTAGTAGCAATGTCCTCTTCAGAAGCAAAATACTTAGAATTAATATGACAATGATGTGTACCTCCTTTAACCCCTAAAATTCTGAGCGACCATATTCTGGTCGTTCCACTTTTTGGGCAGCCTTCAGGGACCTCATACTTTTAAAATTTTCAATGAAAATTTCAGTGTAGCTTCCAAAACTACACTCTACATGTCGCACTTCGTTTCATGTCATTCCGATAAGTATTGCAAAAGCTATAAGCATTTGAAGTTTTTGAAGCGTGATCGGGCATGAAGAATTTTTTTATTTATTACTCTTTTTCAAAATTTCTTTTTTGATTCATGATTGGTTGATCTTTATCTACAAATGAAGCTTTATTTTGAGCAATGGAATAGTAGTTATGAGGAGATCTTTTTTTTGGGCAGTTTGGACAAAAAAAAACTTTGAAGCTCATTTCTAAACTCAATTTTCAATATTTTTTAATGAAATAAAAGGCACTTGGTGAAGATTTCCAAGTACAGCATTCTCACCGTTAAGATTGACATTTTACAATTCCATGTCAAACTTACTAATGATTTTCTTTTTCCTTTCACTTTGTACCCACTTCTAGTAATTGTTTTATGAAAAAATTAATATGAGCTTCTTTCTTACAAGATTTTATATTTGAAGACTTAACTCAATTGTTAACATGGCCTTGCCATTCAATGAATTTCTAACCCATTCAAAAAAAAGATATTAATTTCTAAAGTTCAAATTTGTCACCGGATTGAACCCCAAAAAATCTTCTTTTGCAACTTTGATCCTTATAATCTAAGAATCTAATGGTCATTTTGCTCTCAAATTTTGTGCTCACATGAAAATTCAAGTTGGGTATTAGATCTTACGGTTAAATGATGAAAAAACTAAAAAACATATGATTTCTTCTGCAACTTCCAAATGCTGCGTTTTTCATGGTTTTTTGTGAGAATACGGTCAAAAATTTTTAGGGGTTAAGGCAATACCATTTTCAATATACATTACTTACATTCATCTTTAACCCCTGAAGAGACAACAAGCCCCATGGGCTTAACCCTCAAGTACCAAAGCGACCTAAAAGTGGTCTTTCCAAAAATAGAAAGTGTTGTAAAATGAGTTAGGAGTGTTCAAATTAAGTGTTTCTTGGGCATAACCTATTTAGAATAAAATTTTATATAAAAATATGTCACTAGAGCACCAAAAATGTGCTCACATAAATCTAAAGAAATAAAGAACGTTGGGTGGTATAAACCTGTTGGAACATTTTACAAAAGTATCAAAATTTTAAATGTGTGGAAAAATGCATGACAAAGTATATATTGTGTATGGACGTAGAAAGATGGATTACAAATTATGAATTTTAGATCAAATCTATACAAATGGATTCCTAAACATCATCACATACAATTATATATATATATATATATATATATATATATATATATATATATATATATATATATATATATATATATATATATATATATATATATATATATATATATATATATATATATATATATATATATATATATATATATATATATATATATATATATATATATATATATATATATATATATATATATATATATATATATATATATATATATATATATATATATATATAATGTTGAACTAATTAACTTCCAAAATTCAAAACAGATACAAAATTAATTATTTATCTTTGAATTTTGGTATGATTGTCTAAAAGCACAAGGTTAATCAGACGTTTAAATTGCCATTGGAATTTGTTTCATTTAAACTATTCATTCTATTATGTTCTTACGTAGTGTTGTTTAAATTGACATTTAAAAGAATTATAAACTCTAAATTTTGGAAACTTTTATCCATGTGATGAAAATTTATACCTTTAAGTAGTAACAATTTATTTTCAAAAAAAATGGAATAATGTGTTTTTTATCCATATTCAAAAAAATTCTTTTAAAATTTATTTATAAAGAGTTTAAATGGTTAGAATGGTATTCAACCATATAGATGAAATTTAGGGATTACACATTACAGCTTTCATATTTTCTAAACTTCAAAAAATTCATATTTAACTCAAATTATAATACATTTAGTTTATAGCAAAAACCTTTGGAACTTAAGGGTTAGTAGAGAAATTCGTAAAGTCCTGAAATTTCAGGCTTCCGGTACTGTGTCAGTAAAAATTCAGGCTCGCAGGACATTAAAAGTAGGAGTGTCGGGCTCCAAAAATAAAAACCGGATGAGTTATATTTCCGGTAAGTAAAGTAGGATGAGTGAGTTTGCTCCCGTGTCAAGGCGCGCCACTGAATGTGCCGCCGGGGCCCGCCCATGAATGCACCACAAGGTCAAATAATAGTGGCCACCAAGGTTTGAACCTTGGACCTCGTTGCCCCCAAGAGCCTTGTGAACTCCCAATGTTAGCCCGGCACACCCCCTTTGAGCTTGTGACTTTGACATTTCGGATAACTGAAATATACGAGATGCAGGATGTATAACTGGACCAGTGGACCTTAGAGTTTGCGAATTTCTCTAATTATGAAAGAATAATGAGGAAAAAAAGAGATTTTGTGAACCAAATTAGGAAAGAATTGGTTCTTTGGAAAGCTACTGAAAAAGCGAGACTAGACTCTCAAGTTGCGCATAATTTGGAAAATTGTGGAATGATCCACAAGCAATCAAAGAATCGGGAAGGGAAGGGGGAGCTGTAGTCGGGCCAAAAACAACAATAATATAAACAACATCAACGAATAAAGTTATTAAAAAAAGTTAACCTTACGCTATCACCGACGCTAACCTTGTGTTAGCTTGCTAGGGCTATGTAGCGGTGCCTGCGATGCAGGCGAGGCTTGCGCTGGTCCGTTTTATTTATTTATTTATTTATTTTTGTTCCTTACAACACTGGACATAGCTCAAACTTTATAAGATGCCTCTGGTCTGCCCATATTAGGGGCCTTTACCCTTTAACCCCTAACCGTTCAACCATGCATATTTTGCATGATGTACAGATTTGAAGTCCGTTTCATGCACTTTTTGTTGTGTGGATTTTTTAGTGAAACTTTTATGGGAAGTTAGCTTTGTGCATGTGTGATCCGATTAGAAAGGGGATGATTTGTGAAATTCTTATGCCTCATTGCAAGGTAGGGTAGACCAACTTTGGTGAAATGTTGATTCTAATAATAATAATTTAACTTTAAAACTTCATCTACAGTAAAAGATAAATTTAATGTAGGGGGCTTGTTTAGAAGTCCCAGTGGAGATGCTCTAAGAAAAAGACTCATGCCCCTAAAGCATAGATACTGGTAAACAAATTACCCCCAAAAAACTCTTCATTTACAATGTCTTTTAGGCCAACATTATTATTATTATTCTAAGAAAATGTCAACATTGGTGCTATTGTTCATTGAAAAACACTGATAAGATGGAGGCACCTCACTCCCCCTTTATATAGGCCTTTTGGGGACCTTGAAGTCCATGGTTATTTTCCTTTTTTCCAGTTGATGTAAACCAAAGTTGTCCCAAGATGAATTCAAGGGCTAATCACACAATTTAAGAGTGCATGGGACGTCTTCTTGGTCCATGATGTAAACATGCCGTTGTAATTGTCTGTTGGCTCAGCCAAAATAGTCCCAGTTCAATTTTCAGAAAATTCCAAGCAGAGTAGCTTACATGGGCCGTTCTAGACGCATGAACTTTAATTAACTTAACCACTAAGCGTGCAAGGAACCCCGGAGGGCCATCTTTGGTCATTTTTCTGTCAAATGTTAATTTTCACCTAGTTCCCAATTTGAAATGAAAATGGGGACTATCTTCTACTTTCTAGTCCAATTTTCCATTCTTCAAAATTGTTAAAATTGTGTTTTTTACAGCACTTTCACCCTTTGAAATGCCTGCGTCGTCTATGTGAATGATGAACAAATTCAAACTATTATCATGACTACATATATGTACTATTTTAAGCATTTGTGTAATTACTATGATTTTTACAAGAAAAAAATTTGAAAATCTTATGAAATTCATTTTTATTAACATAATTATGAAAAAAGTCAGGGTTGCCCGGTTTAATAATAACTTATATGATAAAAATACCAAAAATATATAATGTATTTTAGAATGTGAGGAATTGATGAGGTTTGACCAGGTAACTGTATTGTGGACACTTAAGGGTTAATGATGAGGAGCCTGTTACAAGTGTCACTGACGGATACGACATTAAATGGTTGACTTAAATCTTATAGAGTTATAACCTTCTTCTGTCACTGGATAATAGTTGACTTAAATCTTACAGAGTTATAACCTTCTCTCTGTCACTGAATAATACTTAACTCCCCTAGTGCAGTAACACCACATGAAATCAATTTTACAGAGGAATACTTGAAAAGGGTGAGCATAGTAAGTTAGAGCATCCTCAATGGAATTAGTTAATTGGTATCAATGTCCGGGGAGATCCGGCAGTCAATGTAAAATCAGCCGAATGAAACTGTTAAATTATCGGTTGAAACTCATAATTTTAGACTAAAATCCGAATAAATTTTGTGATATCCGGGTACTACCTAGGTGACACATAGGTAATAATTGGATGGGTTCTTATCTAAAATTGGTTGCTATTGTAAAATATTGGATTTTAGCTGGTTCCTTTGGAAAACTCCCCGTTCATTGATTGGTACACCAATGCCACTTTGCAGATAGGAAGCGTTTTCTTCGACCCAATGTTGCCGGCATTCCACCCTTGATTTGTAGCCCTTCGCGGCTTCTCTATATGTAGCCCCTCGCACGTCACATTTGGTGATTCTTCACTTGCCTCTTTTTTCATAGTCAACTCGTCTTTATGATGATTACCAACCAATTTTTATTCCAATTTCTTTTTAATTCCAACAATTGTTATATTCCAACCTTTATTTATTCACAATCAAGAGTCGACTTGCAACCCTGCCACCTCAACCAGGTCCTATTCACACTTGCGCCCCAAAGTGGGCAACGACAAGTTTTTAAACATTGATGACGGTTGGCATTGGGACGCATGAACTAGCATCTCCCCTGCCAAAATCAAGAGCTCGTCACCAAACCCTCCTATTGCCGTTGCAGTGGCTATTTGCCGTGTGACCATTGAGGATGCTCTTACAGAATTTTCACTTGACGTTTTTGAGGGTGCATGAGAATGATATGATATGGAATAAGGGGAAGTCTATCCATTCATATATTCAAAGGAGTCTATTACTGTACCTGGTCATCAAGGTTGGTAAAATATAATTGTAAGAATTGAAGCCCAAATCTTTAGGGATTTTTTTTTTTTTCAAATTTTCAAATATTTTGTATGGTGAAAAAGAAAATCGATTATTGAATATTAATTAAAAAGAAAATCGATTATAGAATATTCACAAAAATTAACATTTATTTCAACAAAAATAAAATAAAATAAAATTTGGCATGAGACTCCAACCCCGACGGCCAAGAACAGTAGAAATGAAGTGGTCAGGTTAAATTCCATCCACCATGCAGCAACCGCACAACCACAGTGGCCTATAATTGTTGTACAGTCGGGTACAACATGCTTACGAATTTTTCAATCACTTTTCCCTACAAAGTTCAACAATCTTTAGGAAGCTCTAGCATGCTCAAAAATGAACCGATTTTGAAACCACAAATTGCATTGGAATTGCAATGAAGCGTGCTTCAACTTCATAATAAGTGAAAAAAGAATCATTTAAAATCATACAACAATTTAGATTTCTTTTATACACTATCTATCATTTCATAGTGAACCTTTGGAAGATAGTCAAAGATTTTTTGCATTTAAGTACAAAATAAGTAAGGAATCATACAAGTAGTTCAAGCGGTGTCGGATCAAGTATCTCTAAAGCAATTGTGAAGGTTCATTTCTAATATGTATGATTAAATACAAGTTGTAACTTTTACAAATGGTGGCAGCACTAAATGGTAGATAGCATATAGAAAACATCAAAAAAATTGTATGAATTTCAATTACATATGTGTATGTAATGATGATAAAGTAGACTTTAGTGTGATTCCAATGCAATTTACAATTTGAAATTCCGTTCATTTTTGAGCATACATGGGCCTTCCAAAGTTCCCACAAATCTCAACTGGATCCAGAATTCGTAACCATCTTGTACCCGACTGTACAGTACCCACCAATAAGTTTACGTTGATTCAATTTCTCAAAGAATTGAATCAAATAATTAAATTTATAAAAAATATTTATATTTATATTTATATTTATTAAAGCATTTGAAGTGTGAAAAATTACTTCTTTGGACAATTTTTGGATCAAATATTAAAAAAATACAATATTTGTATTCAAATTGAATATTTTTGAACTAAAAACTTCAAACATTGATATTTTAGTGAATATGACCCCAAAACTCATGATTTTTGTTTTTACATGATTCTACAAAGGATTTGCATTCTTTCCATTGAAAGTTTTATAAACCATAAGTAACAAAATTTGTATACATAGTTTTTTGAATTAAGCTTAAAAAATGAAGGTTTGAATTTCAAATAAAAATAGATTTTAGAATTATCTTTTATTATCAAAACTCAATTGTATGTGTGGTTCATCTTGTGCACTACAACTTGTCCAAATTAGGCTCAAAGCTTATAATTTTTGTAAATTTTATTGACAATTCTCTGAAAAGTTGAATGAACGTAAATTTGTTGGTGGGTACTGTACATATAATACATGACTCAGCTACTAGAGCGCTGATAGAGGATGGAATTAATAGCAACAACATACATAAGTGAGGTGAGAATTTTCTTTCATGGCCATGAGTGCAGTTGCTCAGATGTTGTACTGTTCAATTCAAAAAGTCGTATGACACCACTCGGAAGAGCCAGTTGATCCTTTGCTCGTTTCAGGCAATGTTTTATTTTCTGGCAATTTTTAGCTTCTGGCAGCTGCTTCCAGAAGCTAAAAATTGCCAGAAAAAAAACAACACTGCTCTCAGGTGGCACAACCACCGGAAATAAGGTGGCAGACCTTTTCGATGAGATTTCAGTGATAATTAATTTTCCGGTCTTGGAGTAGGGTTGTGGAGCCAATTAATGGGAGCGCTCATGCCTTTCGCGTGATCTTAACTTGACTCTTGTAGTAGTGTGTGTTGCTTGATCTTGCCATGTACTCGTAATACTTTTGCTGGGGTATGGGAAATGAAGTTCCCAGTGTGCTAGCCACTAGAATCCTCCCATTGGATAGGGCAGATAATCCATGCAAACGTCCAGTGCTCGAAATCTTGCACTGTGAAAATACCCCTACCTTGCGTACGCAACTCCCATATTATACTCAAGGGGCATCGGCATTAAAACGGCTTTTGTAAAAATTATATCAAATTACATAAAAATAAATGGACCAAAAAGTTAGGTGAAGACCAAATTAATTTAAATGAGACGTAAAAAATGTTGGGTTGCATATTTATTAAAAAAAAAGCTCCACAACGTATATAAAGTATTGAAACACCTATGCACAATATTAAAAAAAACCCTTACAAGAAGTTGCGTCCAATTAAAACTAAAAGTCATGGGCAGTGTTTTATTTATAATAAAACAATCTTAATTCTAGTGACGACGAAAGTCGAAGCTGGTTTAGCATGCATGGGATGGTAGGTTTGTCAGCACGACAGTTCCATTTCGTCACCAAGACTGATTCTATTTCGTCTCGTCTCCAAGATTATTTTATACTATCTCCACGACAATCAAGGTTAGGGTTTCAATTTCAAACGCACAGTATTTCTTTAGTAACAGGCGAAAGAGTAGTTCACTTTGTGCTGGGCAACCGGCTTGGTACTCACTACATGGCTAGCCTGTGTACATATACTCATTTGAGGAAGAGACGCTTGTAAACCTTATGGGTTAGACTTGAACAAAGAGGAGATGAAATGATTGCGATTTTTGGAAGCAAATGAGCAGCGGAAGATAAATGTGGCTTCAATCTCAAATGGAAATCAACGGGTAGCACATGAGAGAGAATATTTGGATTTTGAACAGGAGTTTATATTTAACCCCTAAACGTCCCAGCGTCCAGAAACTGGATCACGAACAAATTTAAAGCCTTGTAACTTTCTCATACAACCTCGGATGACTTTCATCCAAGTCACCTTTGTAAGCCTATTAAATTCTCTACCAATTACAATGAATCTCTTATGATGGAGAGCTGTTGATAATATTGTAGAGGCCTCCAACTACAAGTACGTCAATTTTTATGGGTAGATTTTATGCTTGCAATGGTCCTCTCATGTACACCTCATGTACATCTGAGCCATGCTAATATCTATATTTGAGGCTAGCATCTACTTCTGTACAAAGGGTTGGTACGTTTAGGGGTTAAAGAACACACAGTAGATGCTCAAATGTCCAAAGGGGCTCTCTCTCCAGCTACCATAAATACTATCAAACAATTTAGCAAGTTTGTTGCTGAGTTATCGATCATGTCCAAAAATGTTTGCACGCAGGTTTTACTTGCTGAAAATTTCACTTTTGATGGAGCATAAAGGTTACATTTTTAATGGAGTCATCTAAATCTTACTTACATTTGTGTGCTTGCAGCTTCTGTAAGTCCAACGAATGTAAATTTTGAGGAGTCTATTAATGTTCTCAAATACGCCATCATATTGCCATGTTCTCCTGCGCAATAGTACTCCGATGTAATATACCATTGCAAGGTTACTTTAGCTTTAGAATGAATCCAAACTTTGTGTAGGGACCATATATTGGTGGAGCGAATCCAACTGACTTTGACTATGCTTTGATTCCTAAGCTTCATCACATGCAAGTTTCACTTGCCCACTTCATGAAGTTCAAATCCCAGCCAAATTCACAGCTCTGAATAATTACATTAAGGTATGTTGAAGGTAATTTCTTATTGTGATCTTTATAGTGATTTATCAAGGTGCTCAGTACAAGCTTAGAAACTTGAAAGGCTCTACACTTATGAAAAAAAAAAATCGTTTAACCCCTAAACGTACCAGGGTGTCCCTGGAATTGACAATTTGAGAAAAATCATCATAAACTCTACTATTTAGAAGAATATTTTGGAATTGATATACAAATGAAAGTTCTAGATTTTGAATTTTAGATTCCATCCGTACGGTTCGATTCACTAATACTATCACCAATATTTAACTATAAGATTTGAAAGTTAAAATTAAAAATTCCTTTTAAATTCGATTACAAACAAAATTTTAATATTTTTTGAGTAAAATTTGTTGGAATGAATTTGAAATGAGATACTCTTAAACGTGGTGATTCTTTAAAAAATTTGTGTTTCTTAAATCTATGACCTCATTTTTGCAAGGCCACTTTTGAACTACAGTCAATGCAATTTTGGCTTGGTCAACGACTTGACATACTTCTACATTTGTAATTTTAGAAAAATATGTAATCAAGTATGACTAAATCCAACCGTTAGATAGGACAACAACTTGGTGAAGTATCTCCAAAAAATTGGATGACTTTCATCCAAGCATTGATGAGAATGTGAGAAGGGTTTGAATCTGTTAGTCGTCCACTTTCTGGACGCTCTGACGTTTAGGGGTTAACTTCTGGATTCGGCCTCATTTCCTTTTAAGGCATTTCTCAGTAGCTTCTTTTTTTCAAATATATTTGTTGTCTTTGCTCCACCAGGGGAGAGACTACAGGAACGCATCATTTTCAAGGAGTTACATGATTGAACAGTCTAAACACAGTCATAAAAGTAAATCTAGGATAAATACTAAGACAGAGACTACGCAAATAGCCGCTTGCTTTTTATCACATGCAATGCTCTTCATTGATGTAAAATTTGGTCCCATTTTTCATAGTGTGATTGATTGAATTTATCATTTTAAAGCCATGAATCCTTGGTGCTTTAGAAGGTAACCCTTAAGTTGTTAGACATTAAGCATTAACTCCTAAAGGACTAAGGATTCATGGTTTTTAACCCCTAAATGACAGGGGTAGAGGCAAAACCTAGATGTGTTATAAAATGTTACTTCTGCAACTTTGATGAAGTTTGGTCCAAAAGAGAAAATGAGAAGCATGATGTTTAGTAATTATCTGTACCGTCAAACTTTCAAAAAATGTTTTAGACACTCATTTAATGAATTTAGAAGCATTTACCATTTAAAATCCACCAAAATTACAATTTTGTTTTTAGAATTTGGAATTTAGTATGATTGGTTAAAACTAGACATTCTATTCTAAAATTCTAAAAAGGAAAAATTTCAAAGGAGAGAACATCATTATTTTTCCGAAATAGAAAGTTTTATGACACTAGGACATTGTTGAGGTGTTTGTCTTTGAAAAATTTCTTACTGAACCTCAATATTGCAAATGAAATGCATCAAACAACACTAGAACATGATCTCTACCCCCAATTTCGAAAAAAAATCAAAACTCAAAAAATGTCATTTTCTGACCGATTGACCATTTTTTAGTCGCAGTCCAAACAACAGTGACTGCCCATGCGCAGAAAATGACATTTTTCAAGATTTGATTTTTTGTCGAAATTGGGGGTAGAGATCATGTTTGAGTGCTATGTGATACATTTCATTTGTAATATTGAGGTTCATCAAGGAATTTTTCAAAGACAAAGACCTCAATATTGTCCTAGTGTTATAAAACTTACTATTTCGATAAACTAATGATGTTCTCTCAATTGAAAATTTTGCCTTTTTAAATTTTAGAATAAAATGTCTAGTTTGAACCAATCATACCAAATTTCAAATTCTAAAAATAGACTTTGTAATTTTGGTGAATTTTAAATGGTAAATGCTTCTAAATTCATTAAATGAGTATCTAAAACTATTTTTGGAACTTTGACCTTACGGATAATTACTAAACATCATGCTTCTCATTTTTTCTTTTGAACCAAACTTCATCAAAGTTGCAAAAGTAATGTTTTATAACACATCTAGGTTTTGCCCTTACCCCCTTTGTCATTTAGGGGTTAAATGACAGATTCAATTGATCATATTGTGAAAAATGGGACCAAATTTTATATCACTAGAATCAGTGAAGAGCATTGCATGTCTTAAACAAAATAAAGCTTACATAGAATGTACTCAAAACCGCTAAAAAAGAAACTCGAGGTCCAATTCAGGCGTCATGGTCCTTTAGGGGTTAAATACAAATTTGAGTGAACTTAGAAAATGAAAGTGCAGCTGCTGGAAAGAACGTCCAAGTTTCTAGAGGACGAACTCAACAGACGAGATGATTAGTGAGTGATGGCAGAAGAAGTTCAGCCTTCATGGTCCTGTGGTGGATTAATTCTATGATGTGTTAGCCTTGTCATAGTAGAGTCTGTGAATTGTGCCAGTCATAGTTGGAATAGTCTGTATTGTACAGTCGGGTACAACATGCTTACGAATTTTTCAATCACTTTTCATTAGAAAGTTCAACAATTTTTAGGAAGCTCTCGCATGCTCATAAATGAACCAATTTTGAAACCACAAATTGCATTGGAATTGCAATGACGTGTGCTTCAACTTCATAATAAGTGAAAAAAGAATTATTTAAAATAAGACAACAATTTGGATTTCTTTTATACACTATCTATCATTTCATAGTGAACCTGTGGAAGATAGTCAAAGATTTTTTGCATTAAGGTGAAGAACAAGCAAGAAATCATACAAGTAGTTCAAGTGGTGTGGGATCAAGTATCTCTAAAGCAATTGTGAAGGTTCATTTTTAATATGTACCATTAGATACAAGTTGTAATTTTCACAAATGGTGGCAACATTAAATGGTAGATAGTATATAGAAAACATCAGATTTTTGGTATGATTTTCAATTACATATGTTTATTTGTAATGATGATAAAATAGACTTTAGTATGATTCCAATGCAAATTACAATTTGAAATTCTGTTCATTTTTTAGCATACATGGGCCTTCCAAAGTTCCCATAAATCTCGACTGGATCCAAAAATTCGTAACCATCTTGTACCCGACTGTACATGGAGTTTTGAACAGTTAGCAATGATCAATATTTTGAGACTTCTTGCTCATGATCATATGACCAGTAACAATTGTGAATGATTGTGTGCGTAATAATGTACTCAATGTTGGTTGCAATTCTTTTTTAAGTACAATTCCTTATCCTCCTCAAACCAATATCACAATTTCACTTATCTTGCCATCATATTGGATATTACACTTCATAAAATTCCAAGAGTCTCTCATGTATATTGAAAAGTAGAAATGAAGGGTAAGTTACTCTTTCAGATTCATATGCTGAGATTTTGAGGATTGGTTAGATGTAATCCATAATGTGAAGCTTAAACCAAACAACAACTGGGAGGAAGATAAAAGGCAGAGGGCCAAATTGCAAAGTTAAATCAAACAACCGTCCCGTAGTGCAATGGGGCAAGCCAATTCTATGTTTGTGGACCATGGATCGACCCCGTCTAGGGAAGTGAGAAGAGCCTCATATCATGGCTACTTGTCTAGTTGGGTCATCCCATGAGGCACCCAAAGCTATAGAACATCAAAGCTATAGAACATGACATGGCTAGAGCAGCGTAGCCCTAGTTTTTTAATATTAAAAATCCCAAAAATTTGGATAGCTTGGCCTATGCTACATGTATTAAAAATACTCATATAATTGGGGTTTTAATGCTATTAGGGTGTTTTTGCACTAAGGTGTCATAGTTTTCAACAAAAAAAAGTTTCTAATGTTGTAATGCAGTTGCATTAACCTTAAACATCCTCACCCCTCTCCAAATTCAATAGTTTTGCAAAGATGCATCATAAAATGCAATCCAAAGGGATATTTTGCACTTGATGTATGAATAAAAGTTGTACATTATAGATATTAGATTCTATCCATACGATTAGATCTGCAATTGCTATCACCAATATTTTTGTATAAAATTTGAAATTTGAAATTGAAAATTCTTTTATAATTTGATTATGAATAAGATATTGACAATTGGTACATGAAATTAGTACAAATTAGGGGGTAATGACGTAATATAATAAATAAGGAAAAAACCAAAAACATTTTACCATAGTAAAAATGGAATATTTTTAGAATCTTTTGAAATATTTTCAAAATATATTATATCATTTTGGAATTTATAAAAAATCTTGGAATCTTTTAGAATATTCCCGCTTATGTCATTTATTCGCTTGCAAATCACGTTGAATGCATATTCCAACCACAATATAACCTCTGTTTTAATTAGCCAACCAAGCTCGCGAGATTTTTTTGGAAACTCGCCATTTTAAAGGACGTTTAACCCCTAAACATCACAGTGTTCAGAAACTGAACGATTAACAGATTCAAACTCATCCTACGTTCTCATCAATGCTTGGATGAAAGTCATTCAAATTTTTGGAGATACTTCACCAAGTTGTTGTCCTATCTAATGGTTGGATTTAGTGATACATGAGTACATATTTTTCTAAAATTACAAATGTAGAAGTATGTCAAGTTGTTGACCAAGCCAAAATTGCATTGACTGTAGTTCAAAAGCAGCCTTGCAAAAATGAGGTCATAGATGAGGAACAGAAAACTTTAAAATTCAATCCAAAAAAATTTAGTAAAAAATATATTAAAATTTTGTTGTAATCAAATTTAGAAGGAATTTTTAATTTGAACTTTCAAAGTGTATAATTAAATATTGGTGATAGTACTAGTAAATCGAATTGTACAGATGGAAATAAATTCCGAGGGACACCCTGGTATGTTTAGGGATTAATGTACACATGAAGATTTTGGAGTGTTAGCCCCCCGGGCTAATAGACCAATTGGGCCTAATCTCTCCAATACTGGGGGCTAATCCCTCAAACTTTAGCCGGGGCAAGTGGACCATTTTTGGGGGCTAATATCTTCATAAAAAGGCTGGATTAAAACAAATTATATCACTTGAGATTGGATTAAAACAAATTATAAGCACTTGGGCACCTGACCCCACTCTGCTTCAAACAGACAACCGGTTCACTATAAAGAGCGGGTAATCCATAGGGAGCTCAGTTAGTTCCCCTGTGTTGATTTCTCCATGAGTGTCACTTTTCCCTGTGATTTCGAGTTTTTACATGTGTACAAAATCACCTGCTTAAGCTTAGTCACCTACTTGTAGAAGGTGTGTCGAGTTCTAAAGCTCCGAGGGGAAAGTGACACTCACAGGAGAATCAACACAGGGAACCATATGAGACCCCTGTGAACTATGTGAAAGACATTGACCTTGGTTTGAGAAAGTGCCAAGCCCATCCAGTGGCTCAAGCACCCATCCTCTAATCCAATGAAACCAAGGACTACAATTAGTTTATTTTCTCTGCAGAGAGTGGGCACGGGTCTCCCATGCCAAAGCTCCCTTACCACAACACAACAGCAGAAAATTAACGTGACTGCAGCTCCCGGACACCTGCTGAAATTTAAAAGAACAAAAAATGCTGCCACTGACATTCCCTATGAGTGAACGTGACAATTAATGGGGAACTAAAATTCAACAGACTTGACTGGCACAGATTGTATTAGTGACTGGCTCAAGGTCCTACAACCGTGGCCGCGGTGTCGATACGGGAAGCGGAGCAGGTGGAGCGCATTAAAGGCGCTCAGTCGCAACCTGTGGCTGATTTCAGTTGCCGAGATCGATGCAATCCATAAGCTGGAAGGGCCGGACCGGTACTCATCTAACTGTCCACTCATGATACTTATGATATCATAAATTGCTTTGATCGACGCCTGCAGCTGCATTTAAAGCTCGCTTGCTGATCGAGTGATTGATCTGATCAATGCTAGACAGTGCATGCCATGCATGCAAGCTAGCTGGACAGTGCCACCGATCATGATAAAGTACCGCGATGCTATATTATTAATTCCGACGCGGCTCATTCATGAATTCGATCGTGGTACTAAAGCACAGAGCATGCCTCACTTACTGATGAGATGGTTTTTCAGCCTGCCTTGTCAGGAAGCATATAATATATCCGAATCATCAACTGGCGCATTCTCAACATTTTTTTACTCGATACCAGAATTTTGGTAGTGTTGTTCTTCATGCATGCATACATACTAAACTTTTGTAAGCAATTGTAACGCCGCAAATTTTAAAAACTAGTGGATTCCCCGGACACGGTCGATCAATGCCCATCGTGACGACAGTGGCGGAATAAATAGATTAAGCGCCATTATAGACCCCCGATTTGTCCCGTGTGAAGATTAGCCCATCTGGCAGGATTGCTTTTGTCAGGCATTAGGTTCACAGACGTGAGGAGACTTGAATGCCATATTGTTGTGTCGATCGATCGAACGAGAATCGTAGTCTATCCTGCAAAGACGTCTGATAATATTTAAGACTGTAGCGGTGATCTAAACAATTAAGTAGTTGAATGATAGAATCCAGCCAATACTAACGTTTGATTTTCAAGCGGTTCATGTGCCACATCACGTCGTTGGTGATCATTACCTCGTCATATATTTACTCCCAAGTCTGATTTTCGAGCTAATTTCCGGTCACTCGGTTTCAGACGCAATGATATTTCCCGACCGACCGACCTTTCATTCATAATATATAGACTCAGAGCTTGGCAGAGGTCTGGAGTACTGTCAATTCTAGGTACAGTCAACTGCATGCAGCCATGTCATCGTCATAGCTGATTGAATTGAGCCTCGGACATATCGAACTTTGGTTCGATCTCTGACTTGGAGGTAGCTAGCTGTAAATTGCATTGCAATGGGGGTGAAGAGCGGAGACTTGGACGTCAGCGGCACGACGAAACTAGACACTATGGATGGGTCGATCAGCGTGGTTCGTCAGACCATGACGAAGGGAGTGGGTGTACTGGGGCCAAGGTTAGTGAGTTTCAAGGGGATGATCTCGCCGCTCAAGGAACTCAAGGGCAGGAAGTTGTTCCCTCTGTTGTTAGTAATCGTGGCGCAGACTGCGACGTTCCTGTGGCAACATGGCCCATTTGTCTACAGACTCATCGTCGCGGATCACGAGTTTGCATTCTTGTTGGCTATGGTTTCCTTTCTGGTGTCTGTGCTGGTGTGGTACTTATTCTCAGGCCCCCCAGCAACGTACCTCGTGGACTACGCGCTTTTCAAGCCCAGTGACGAGTGCAAGATGACGAAGGAGCGGTTCCTGGAGCTTGCAGTGAACTCGGGATACTTCACCGAAACGAGCCTGGAGTTTCAGGTAGGGAATGTTTTCTTTGCGTCTATATTGATCGCCAACTTGCTATTTGAAATATGGGCATGCTATGTTGCTACACTACAAGGAAACTGGTCGTTTTTCATAAAAATCGAGGAAACTTTTGTCCTAGAGAACTGACTAGTTTCCTTGTAGAGCTATAAGAAAGAATGGGTAAAAAATAGAGTATATTGCCATAATCTTCACTTACCATTGGTATGTATAACCAAAAATTCTATAGACAGCTATGTATTTTTAGTAATTTATTTTAAATCGCCAAAAAATGCTTTCTATTTTTCAAGTTTCAATTTTGACTCACTTAAAACATATCATTGGTTTCAGAGGAAAATTTTGGCGAGCTCTGGGTTAGGTCCCGAGACGTACATTCCGTTGTCCATGCACGCGGAGCCGTGCGACTTCTCCCACGAGACGTGCATGAAGGAATGTGAGATGGCGCTGTTCACACCCGTGGCGGAGCTGCTGCGCAAGACGGGCGTGAAGACGAAGGACATCGGCGTGTTGGTGGTGAACTGCAGTACGTTCTGCCCCATTCCGTCCATGTCCGCCATGGTGGTGAACCACTTCGGATTGCGTGAGAATATCGAGACGTACAACTTGGGCGGCATGGGCTGCAGTGCCGGCGTGATCGCCATCAGTCTCGCGCAGGACTTGCTGAAAGTGCACAAAGACACGTACGCTATTGTTTTGAGCACCGAGATGATCAGCGGCGCGCAGGTCTACGCGGGGAACGACCGCTCCATGATGGTCGGCAATTGTATCTTCCGCTGGGGCGCTTCTGCTATCTTGCTCTCCAACAAACGCAGTAAGTCCTCTATCAAACCGTCCTTAGGGCCAAGTTCCATGGGTTTGAGAAGTTGCCCATGGAAGTACATTGGGTGCCTGAGAACCCTTTATCGCGGCAGGTGAATGTGCACGGACCCCCTCAAGATGCATGGTTACCGGGGTAAGGGTCCCCAGGCACCCAATGGTAAGCAAGAAGAGGGGAAAAGTGGAACTTGGGTTTGTCTCATATCCAGCCATGAAGTTGTGCATGTTTCATGGACTTTCTTGAAGTGAAACATGAACAAATTTGATTGGTTTGGGAGAAGTTGCCATGAAGTCTTGGGCTTGAGAACCTTCCATATACTTCATAACAACTTCTCCACCACTTTTTTTTTCTCAAAAGCTCACTTGAAATGTGAAACTTGGTACCACTGAAGTCCCTAAAAACCTTATCTTTCAGTGAGATACTTCACCCATGGAACTTGGCCCTCCACACTTTCTTCCCCGAACCCTCCATCTTTCTTTGCAGTTCCGGTTTGCATAGCCCAACCTCAATCAACCAAAACTCCCACCACTGTCGGAATCATCCACCAAACGCTAATTGTGGATTGATTCGCAGGTGAGAGAAGGAGAGCGAAGTACAGCCTGATGCACGTGGTGCGAACTCACCAAGGCGCAAATGCGAAGAGTTTCGGCTGCGTGAAGAGCTTACAAGATCCAGCAGGCAAAATCGGGGTATCGTTATCGAAGGAGTTGATGGCGGCGGCAGGGGAAGCGTTGAAATCCAACATCACGACGTTGGCACCGAAAATTCTACCTCTGTCCGAGAAGCTGAAATTCGCGTGGAGCTTCGTGTCGCGCAAGCTGCTGCACGTGAGCCGCAAACCCTACACCCCGGACTTCCAGCAAGCCATCGACCACTTCTGCATCCACCCGGGCGGCAAGGCGGTCCTGGACGGGATCGAGAAGAATCTGCAGCTGTCCAAGCACCACATGGAGCCCGCGCGCATGTCGCTCCACAGATTCGGCAACACATCCTCCAGCTCCATCTGGTACGTGGCTATATTGATCGAAAAATGGGCTTGCTATGTTGCTGTAAGAAAATCTGGGTAAAAGAATAGAGTAAGGGTGTCACACCTCTTTCTTCCCATTCTTAATCTTCAGAGAATGCGTACATGGCAAAGTCTCCTTGATTTGTAGAGGACCCATTTTCCGAAGATTGAGAAGCTTCATTTTTCTTCTCCCGGAGGTGAAGAATGGGTGTGAAGATTGAAAAACTGTGAAGATTGAGAAGCCATGGAGAAGATTAACGAGCCGTGTCCATTCTCCTTCTTCACATGGTGAGAAAGGGAGGCACACCTTCTTCATGGAGAATGGCCACAATTGGCTCCATGTTTCTCTCCCAAGGTTCTCAATCTCCATAGAATCAGTCTTTTTGGAAGAGGTGTGACAACCCCTAATGCCAAAGACCACAATGCCATAACCAATGACCATAATGTCATAGGTTTTATGATAAACTTTTGGCAACGTGATCTCTGACTTTGGCAATATAGTTCTGACGTAGGCAACATGGTCTTTGGCTTTGGCAAATTGGGCTCTCCCATTTGGCAAATTGGAATTGGTGAGGGCATTTTGGTGTTTGGCTAGGGTAACATGGACTTTGGCTACGATAATGTGATATTTGCACAAGGTATTCTTGTATTGGCATTATGATCTAATAAATGTAACAAATTGTATTCCATAGGTACGTGCTTGCATACATGGAAGCCAAGAAGCGAGTCCAGAAAAACGACCTCGTGTGGCAAATTGCGCTCGGATCCGGAATCAAATGCAACAGCGCCATCTGGAAATCGCTCCAGAGTAATCACGGAACTGGTCCTGGTTGTGACAATCCCTGGCTCGATTGCATCGATCGGTACCCCGTTCAATTGCCACCCTCGACGTCTTGTAAACCCTAATTTGCTCATCACCCTCTCACCGTCTCATTTCAGTTCATTTACACTTCCATTGTAGGTTTCAGTTTGCTTACTGTTCAATTATATACATAGCCCAATTCATTCATTCCAGCGTGAGATTCAAAAGCGTAGTCTCTGCAGGCCAGACTCTAGTCTACAATTAGAAGTGTTATGTTGCCATTAGGATTAGAAACTACAGGGGAGAGTAGTCTTGTACCAATGTCCCTTTGCCCGGTGGGCATTGGCTCATTGTCAAGACGAACAGACACTTTATTCACGCCGGCCTCGAAAGAGGACTGGAGTTTTTATCTATCTATGTAGAAACTACAGACTGTTGGAACTACTCACTTGCCTGTTGCCTCAGCCACTCGATGGAAATAATCGACAGCTACCGGTAATTTGAATTATTGCTCGTTGTTTCAAAAATGCATGTGGGTGCAAGATTATCATTATGGTCCAGGTCCCGCATGGATGGATGAAGTTAGTCCAGTTATGGATGCAAGATTGATGTTTCTTTTTTTCATCCACATTCTGAATGTAAGGTGGAGGAGAGTAACAAGAGCCAACTTCCATCGGTTTGAGAAGTTTCTCATGGAAGTAGACAAGAGGAAGAGAAAAGTGGTATTATAGTTTTTCTCGTACTTGGTCATGAAGTGGTGCACACTTTCATGAATTTGAACATAAACAAATTTGATTAGTTAGGTTGAAGAGTGGAGTGAAACATGAACGAATTTGATTGGTTAGGTTGAAGAGTGGGGTGTAATAGGAACAAATTTGATTTGTTAACCTGATATTTTTAAGTATAGCATGTGCAAACCCATTACATTAGTTTAGACTCCAAATTTTAGGTGTATTTTTAAAAAACTAAGATAAGATATAGGACTACAACCCCAATGACTCAAATTTGTGACATCTAATCAACGTTTCTTCTTTCAAAAGTAAAATAAAATAAAATCATGATTTATTATTATTATTATTATTATTATTAATTTTTAAACTTGACTAGGTCAATCCTTTCAAAATAATTTTTTTAATGGCTTTTAGAGTTTTATCCTAACATGAATTATAGGATCCAAAATTCATATTCCAAAAACTACCTTAAAGTACTTTAAATTAAAAAAAAACCAGTTCAACTTAAAAACATTATAATTACAATTTTTAGTATGTAAAAATAGAGTATTGTATTTACTTTGTATATTCTTTATAAGTTAAAACTAATTGTCTACATTGAAAACATTTACAACACTATGTTAGAAAAAAAAAATTGCTTAAGAATTGTTCATTCTAGTCTTTTTAAGCAAATAAATTTTAGTTCAATAATAGATATCACTCAGAAGATATTCATAAGAGATTCATATGACTCATAAGAATCTTATGAATGTCATATGAGTCATATGAATGTTACATTACTAGAATTGGTGGGGAGAATGTAATGTCTTGGGCGTTGCTCCATACACTCAAAATAGTGAGGAACAAAGGGGTGAGAACGTTTAGATTGAGCGACCTATGAAGGGACATTGCTAAGATATAGCAACATTTTGGAACATGCTTTGAGCAACATGCGAGGCAATGTGTGGCGTTTTTATAGGGAACTCATGTCATTGGTTCCCATTGGATTTACAATTGGATTCACACGGGTAATTTTGATTTGGTAATGTAGATCTTGTATGCAGTCTCTAAAATGCCAATGGTAGGTGAGCTATGTTTGCTAAAGAATCATGTTAGTAGGGGAATCACATCGTATGTAATAGATGGTGGGTTAATTAGACTTACGCTTTTAACTATGATTATTTACTCCCGATTGAAGTTAAGATGAAAAAAAATTCATTTACACTGCTTAGTGCTATAATCACTTAGCTTAGCCAAGATTTTTTTAGTGATCCCTTCTTCATTCATATATGTCCCTTAGGCCCACTTTACATTAGTGCCCGATTGTTGGCCCAACCCAAACTACACAAATTTCAACAAATAAGATCGTTTAAATTTGACAAATCGGGCTTTATACTAAGGCCCAACCCAAATTTCTCTTCATCATACGTGGCAATTTATGTGGCATAGATTTGACACCAAAACTTTGGGTAGGTCCAAGGAAATTAAGTTAAGATTTTTTTTGAACCCCAAGTTCACAACTTGAACTTAACCCCTAGACGTTCTCAACCCTTTCAGATTTGGCAGTTTTCCAAAGATGCATTATAAAATGCAACTAAGAGGGATATTTTCAAGTTGATGAATGAATAAAAGTTGTACCTTATGCATTTTAGATTCTATCCATACAGTTAGATTTGCGATTGCTATCACCAGTATTTGTGTATTCAATTTCAAACTTAAAATTTAACACTCTTTTGTAACATGATTACGAATAAGATATAGACAATCTAATAATGAAATTTGTTGGGATGGGTTGAAATGTAATACTCTAAGTGTAGTGATTTTTGGAGAGTTTTTGGTTGCTTAATTTTAGTACTTGACTTTTTCAAGAGCACTTTTAGACTAAAATCTTCAAAATTTTGGGTGGAACACTACAACATGAAACGAGGCATAAAATTTTCACAAATCGTCCCCTTTCTAATCGGATCACACATGCACGAAGCTAACTTCCCATAAAAGTTTCAATAAAAAATCCACGCTGCAAAAAGTGCATGATGGATGAGAAAACGGACTTCAAATCCGTACATTATACAAAATATGCATGGTTGGGCATTTAGGGGTTAAACACCTCCAATGCACACTCACTATTGGATCTCATGCATCTCTACAAGTACTTGTCAATTGAGTTTGGGCCAACAATCAGGTCGGGCCCTCATGGAAAGTAGGCTTTAGATCATAATCTTGTATCTATGACCTAAGATGCCTCAAAGTAAGCCCATCTTCATCATCATCAGATTACGAGTAATTGATTTGAAGATGTGAAGAAAATCACAATTAGGATAGAGCAAAATTAGTACTTGAATCTAATGAGAATAAATTTTAGTTTTTTGTGTTTTAATGTAGGGTTTCAAAAGAAAAAGGATGACGAGAAAGGCAATTTTTTTTTATCCTTGCAAAATGCGGGATAAGGAAGATATTACCCAGCGTAAACCACAACCAAGAAATTAAATGAAGTTTGATTTCATCCATCACTTGTGATGAAAAATGCATAATGCCTAATTATGCTGAAATTCCAATATAATCACCTTGGAAGCCCTAATTACAGTAAATCACTGTTCCTGGAATTGAATAGGAAATTTCCCGAAGGTGGTTTGGGGATTAAATTAGGGTTTAAGGCTCATGGTATTTTCTCGCTCCGTCACCTGGATTTGCAAAAGCAGGCTCCGATTTCTCAATACCTTCCATAGTTTTAGGGTTGAGGTTTGTTGTGGCAAACAGGAGGACCGCAATCGCAGTTGAAAGGCCTCTTCGAGATGGAGGACTTGAGGTGAATCTGTCTGAATCCATTTTTTAATAATGATGATAATGCGAGTCTTTTTGGCAATGGCATTTTGCGTCTTGGATTCAATGTCGAGGATTCGTAACAATTAAATTAATTAGGGGTTAGATGTGCGCATCGGTACAGAAATTGACATAATTTGGTTGTAAGAGAGCTTGCGATGCGATGGGATCACATGTTAGCTGCAGGGTTTACACTTAGGGTTTCGAATGAATCCTAAATCCTCCTTCTGTCTGTATCATGACATTTTTTGAACTCTGTTTATCGAGTCAAATTTGAAAACAATCTTCTCTCATTAGAGCAAGTTATATTTTATACTTTTCACGTATCTACACTTTGAGTTATAAGACTATCTTTCAGCGCACTCTCTTCAGTATAAAAATTTACAGAAAGAGCTTGTACTAAACGATTATCTAGGCAACTTGAATCTCAGCTGTAGTCGTCCCGAAGCAATCCTTAGATTTCAGCTGTAGTCCATTGTAAGTTCATGAATACTTAACCCCTAAAGGACCAAGAAGCCCACTTGTTTTTGTTTAGCAGTTTTGAGTAGGTCATATGTGGACTTCTTTATGTTCAATTGTTTTTTTTAAGCAACACAAGCAATGTTCTTCACTGTTTCTGGTGATTTAAAATCTGGTCTCATCTAAATTATATTTTCACAATATGATCAATTGAATTTGAAATTAAAAACCATGAATCCTTGGGCCACCATGAATCCTTGGTCCTTTATGGGTTAAAGTTCCGATCCGAATGATTTCAGAAGAATGATTTCGCAGAACTGAGTGTGAGGGGTGAAGAAAAATGCTTCTGAACGTTAAATACCTAACTATAAGTCCCTCAGAATTGCTCGGTTTGGATTTTCATAGTGGTGTGTTTAACTCTCTCTCCGACTGGCTACTAATAATTCTGGCACTTGCAACCAATCTCACAATGATTAGAGCGTGCATGGTGCAGTTTCTATAGATTACGTAGGATTTATTTCAAGCAATGTTATTTGATGTAAAAAAATGTCATTTGATTTAAAGCAACGTCATTCAAATCATGTTACATGTTATAAGTGGAACGAGGTTCTGAGTGTGAATTGGCATGTTGCAAATGACGAGAAGCAGTAGCGCAGGAGCTCTCGATGACTCCTCCGAGGCAGCACAGGTGGTGACGCCGTGGGAAGTGGAGGCCAAGGAGGGCGGCAAGATCAACTATGACAAGCTCATCGTGGACTTCGGGTGCAGCAAGATGGATGCGGCCATGGTGTCGCGCGTGGAGCGTCTGACTGGTCGCCCTGCGCATCCGTTTCTTCGCCGCAACGTGTTCTTCGCTCACCGAGACTTTGACAAGATCCTCGATTCGTATGAGAAGGGAGAAAGGTTCTACTTGTACACGGGGCGAGGACCGTCTTCGGAGTCTCTGCATCTGGGACACCTTGTTCCCTTCATGTTTACCAAGTAGGTGTTACCATAGCCATTGATATTGCAGGTCAAGGTTTTAGGGTTTAGGGTTTGGGATGTGGTGCTAAGAGCCTGCTTCTGTTTCATGGGACCAGGTACTTGCAGGTGTTACCGTTTGAGTTGGGAGCCATTGATATTGCAGGTCAAGGTTTAGGGTTTAAGGTTTGGGATGTGGTGCTAAGACCCTGCTTCTGTTTCATGAGACCAGGTACTTGAGTTGGAAGCCATTGATATTGCAGGTCAAGGTTTAGGGTTTAGGGTTTGGGATGTGGTGCTAAGAGCCTGCTTGTGACCAGGTACTTGCAGGATGCGTTCAAGGTTCCTCTCGTGATTCAATTGACGGATGACGAGAAGTTTATGTGGAAAGATTTGAAACTAGACGAGGCGAGGCGTCTTGCTCGTGAGAATGCCAAAGACATTATAGCTTGTGGATTTGACATTAGTCGTACATTCATTTTCTCCGACTTCGAATATGTTGGAGGGTACTTTATTCAATGCTTAACCCTTATTACAAGCCCAAATTGGGCCTCATGTTTTTAATAGCAGTTTTGAATAGGTCCTATTTAGACTTCCTTTTGTTCAATTCTTTGTCTTTTGATCAACACATGCAATGTTCTTCACCGATTCCAGTGATATAAAATCTGGTCCTATCTGAATTATATTTTTTACAATATGATTGATTGAATTTTTCATTTTAAAACTATGAATCCTTGGTCCTTTAAGGGTCAACGTACTGTAGAGAACAGTTGAAATGTGCACTTTGGAGCTGGAAGTGGGTCTAAGATTGACAGGAGTGTGACATTGAATTCTAATGACGTGGTATATGTAGTTCATTTTGAGCGGTCAAGTTTAGAAAAACTCAATGTGGTATTGTGTGGCAGGGAGTTTTACCGAAATATGGTTCGCATCGCTAAGTGCGTCACTCTGAATCAAGTAAGTTTTTCTCATTGGTATCACGGTCTTTTAACCTTGAAATTAAGGTTTACGGGTTTAGCAGCGAGTGATGAAGAGTTTCTAATCACAATGCGTCGCTGCAGGTCAGAGGCATCTTCGGATTTGTTGGTGAGGATCATATTGGGAAAGTTATGTTTCCGCCTGTTCAAGTAAGTCTTTTCATGAATTTTCCTTGATGCTAGTTAGCCTGGACCTGTAATTTCATCTCCTTTGTTTCAAAGGGTACTAGACCAGGCTGGATTCTTTTTAAAGACTTTGATTACAATTCTCTATTTGGATGCATCGGCACCTTTGAATTCAACTGAGCATTGTGTATTGAACTCTTGTAAGGGCTGCAGGCTGCCCCATCATTCCCAACTTCTTTTCCACACTTGTTTGGGGATGTGAATCAATCGAAGGACGTAAGATGCCTGATACCATGTGCTATCGACCAGGTACTTCTCGCTTCGGTTATGACTCCTTATTTTGGTGTTGCCTTCTTTTAAGGATTCCCTCAACAATATATGACGTTCTTAGGAAGTAACAACCAATTGAATCCCCTAGCAACACATTGATGTGAACTGAGGTTTTTTTATCAAAAATTTCCTTTTAAATGATTTTCCTGTTCATTCATGTCTTCCTTATTTCATATTTAGTTTTTTCTGTCTGCTTATCCGTCCTCAGTATATTGCAGGACCCATACTTCAGAATGACGAGAGATGTTGCTCCTCGACTTGGTTTTCATAAACCAGCTCTCATTGAATCCCTGTTTTTCCCTGCTTTACAGGTGAATAATCGTTTACTGGTGTATTTGTCTGAATACTATATTGATATCAAAAGCACTTCACAGTTGTAGGTCGATCTCACTGTGTCATGTGGCTATTGTAGGGTGAAAGTGGGAAGATGAGTGCCAGTGATGCAAATTCAGCAATTTATGTTACAGACAATCAAAAACAAATCAAGGATAAGGTATGTCTTAGTTATAGTTGCTACATGCAATAAAAATTTGCATGTTTCCAAATGGCAAACCAACTCGTGTAGACAGTGAGTTTTCCTGACTGCAAGCGGTTTATGAATTCCATTGTGCAGATCAATAAGTCATTCTCAGGAGGAAGGGATACTGCCGAGGAACAAAGAAAGTTTGGTGCTAACATTGAGGTTTGGATCTATCCCATTCTCTTGCGATTGAATTACCGACGGCTTTTCTGATCTGTAACATTTAATTCACTTCTTTGCAACTCTTGCAGGTTGATGTTGCAGTTAAGTACCTGGGTTTCTTTTTGGATGATGACAAGGAGTTGGAGCGCATCAAAGAAGTAAGATTACGGTTGATTGCAGGGTCCTTTACAATCGATTTGCTTTATTGGCTCTGTCCCTTTACACTCCTTGAGAGTCACTTCTTATTCAATACCCTTTTCACACTGCCCACTTTAGGATGGTTAAAAACTATGCCTTTTTACACTGCTAACTAAGCTAAGAAAAATCTAATTGTGCAAGCAATGTACTATCCTAATACAACATGTAATATCTTTCAGTATAGTATATTATCTATACGTTTATACTACAATAATGAAAATTTAATTTTAAAACTTGTTCAAGTATTTACAGCAAACATAAAGAAGATTGGGACAGAGCCTCAGAGTGGTACCGTCCTTGCTAAATCTTGCAAGGGTACAAGATTTTAGCTAGAGAGATAAACTTGAACAAATGTATCAACTTCTGCCATACTCTCAATTTGAGAATCCGTTGCTGTTGTGCTCTGCAGGAATATAGAACTGGGAAATTGCTGACTGGAGAAGTCAAGAAGATTTTGATCGATGTACTGGTCACCATGGTTGAACGTCATCGTAGGGCTCGTGCTGCAGTTACTGAGGAGGTGTGTTGCACTAACCATTTCCACTGTGCTAACCCAAAGCCTTCCAAGCTCGCTAAGACCAAGAAGCCCGAATGGGTCCTCATGTTTTTTGTTTGAAAATCTGAGTAGGTTCTATGTGGACTTCCATTTGTTCAAATTTAATTATTTTTGGACCAACACATGCAATGTTCTTCACTGATGCTGGTGATATAAAATTTGGTCCCATCTGAATTATATTTTTCACAATATCATTGATTGAATTTGTCATTTTAAAACCATGAATCCTTGGTCCATTAGGAAATGCGGAGCCTGTTCAATCAGTGAATATTCTAACTCATTATTTAGTACAATGCAAAGTCTGCATTCTAATGCTTCCACCTGTTATTGCAGATGGTCGATGTGTTTATGGCTGCAAGGCCACTGCCGTATATGTTTGGGTAGCAATATACGGCCAGCGAGGCTAGGAGTATGGAAATTGCAATAGCATTGGAAATGAAATTTGTAGCTCTATTAACGGGGGATTTGCAGAGAGGGTTGGGGTTGAGTTTTTCAACTTGGATTGAGTGTTTTCAACTAAACTCAACCCAAACGAGGACTGCATAGGGGTTGGGTTGGGGTGAAATTTGGTTGAGTGGAACGGTGGGAGGGAGGCACCGTTGAATGCAATAGTGTAAATTTTCAATTGAAGGGGGACCATAGGTGAGAATTCTTTTCAAGAGGGGATCACGGTTGAGACATTTTCTCAATGCTTGAAATTACTCTTCTTGTGCGGCATTTGGTTGAAACTATTTCAACCCAAAAGTAACTAAAATTTTCAACCCAACTCTTAGCTCTCCCTCATAGTAGCTAAAGTTTTTGTAAAGTATCACTTATTATCTCATGTACCCTGTGGCATTTCTACACTCAAATCAAGAGGGATTGCTTACATTAGAGAGGCTTGCAGTGAAGGACCAAGAAGCCCAAATTGGGCTTCGTGTTTTTTCTTAGCAGTTTTGAGTAGGTCGTATGTGGATTTTCATTTATTCAATTTTTAAAAATTAATTAATTATTTATTTTTACCAACACATGCAATTTTCTTCATTGATTCTGGAGATATAAAATTTGGTCTCATCTAAATTATATTTTTTACAATATGATCAATTGAATTTGTCATTTTGAAACCATGATTCTTTGGTCCTTTGGGAGGTGCATGTAGTAGAGTAATCCTAGTGTATCCTTGCAAATCTTTTACCAATTGGTATCTTATTATTGAGCAAGTCGTTCCAACAGCTTTAAAATGTGGCTATTAACCCCTAAGCATCCAAGGAGCCCAATGGGGCCATACTTGGTTGTCTTCAATCAAATGCTGATTTTCACAGATCCTAATTTCAAATGAAAATAGTCACAACTCAAAAAGTGTGGGGGCTATCTTCTACTTTCTAGTCCAATTTATCAATCTTCAAAAATTGTCAAAAATTGTAATTAGTATGATTTTTACAAGAAAAAAACTGTGAAAATCTTATTAAATTCATTTTTATTTACATAATTAGAAAAAAATCAAGGTTAATCGGTTTAACAATAACTCATATGAGAATAATACCAAAAAATATAACATATTTTAAAATGTAAGAAATTGATGAGGTGTGACCGGGTAACTATAGTGTGGACGCTTAAGGATTAATAATTGAAAATTTTGGAAGTAGGGAATCTAAGTGGAAACAAGAATCAAGTGGAATTACTTTAATTGTATATTGTATGCAGAAGTAATAAGAGTTCAAAATTCAATTGGTAGATGTTATAAATGCATGTCTTAATTTTAATGTCTTAGGGTTGTACATTCTGCAATAAATATCTATATATTGTTTAGATTTTTAGAGCATGTATTGGATAGGCACTTGGTTTTAGCTAATCCTACTTTAGCAGAAACTTGTGGTGGATTTAGCAAAACAATAGTGTATGTGGATTGGTTTTCATAATTTTAATAAGTTGCATTATTACACAAAGTAGTTCAATTAGTGCGAGAGTTTGAATAGTGTAAAACCCCTTCACACTAATGATGACTATTTAGAGTTGTGAGAGAATGGTGTAGATCATATTTTATTAATTTCACCTAAAATACTGTGAACTTCCACATCATTGTACATTGCAAACTCACATAATAATATTGGAATTTGCACAAGTAACCAAGGATAATAGCCTTGACTTTCTAAATCCTCTAATTGGCTCAAAATGACATGATCAACCTATTTTACTTTACATTAACCTTAAAACAAAAATCAACCAATGCTCAAATAAAATGGAAAATTTATTTAGAAACCTATTTGTCTTGTTTTCTTTTTTGGAATCAACTAGTCATTTTGTTCCATTGAATAAAAGAAAACATCAAGTCTAACCAAGGGAACATACTTCCTAGTAGAAGAAGCCAAGATTCAACACATAGAAGGGAGTAATCAATGTAGCCTTCACATTGGTGCATCGATGTACGTGCATTCGTACATCATTGTGCGTTATATAACTAGATATAGGTGGGCCCGTGCCAGAACCGTCGTTTCTTTTATTAGGAAAAACCGCCAAGAAAGGGACCACTTATATCCCTTTATATTGGAGGGAATGCCCCACGGTGATTCTCTTTAAGGTTGTTTCGCCAATAAAGGAAACGCTAGTCGGAGCAAGTGCTACACGACACAACCGTTCCGGCAACGGAACCGTTGTGGGTTGGGTGGGTTCACCATTGTAATGGGTAGGTATCTGCATTTCTTGGCAAAACCATATAGACAATCATTGACAAACACATTCTTGACAACCGACAGAAATCTATTCTGGTTCAACGATTTCTCTTTGGCGGCTATGCTGTTTTGTACTCATCATCATCATCACTAACTAAATTTAGCAGTAACTAAATACAGCGGAATTGCATGGAAGCATAACAAACCCTAACCAAATGCCTGAGAAATCAATAGACCAAACTCTGTCAATGGCGTTTGTAGTAGTTTAGCTTGTCCCTCGCGACTGTGGCTTAATTCTCTGTCTGCTTGCTTGTGTTTCTTCGAGGTCTCATCTTTGTTGTTCTTGGCGCAATCGTTTTGGCGAGGTTTGAATACGTATACGTGATCGAGGGCCTGGTTTTGATTGATGTTTTTTTTTTCTCGGTTTGAAACAAAAGGAGCTTTATTCCAATGCAAAATCATCAGAAAAAACAACGCATTTGATTGCTGTTTCGGTGGCTCGATCTTCGTGCTCAAGCTCTCCGTGTGTGCTCGTTCAATCTACGTGTAGTTCAATTAGCTTCTTGTTTTTCATTTCTTTTCTTGTTGTGCATTTCTTTGCACGATCGATGACTTCCTTTTTGTAGTAATAAATTAAAGAAATGCGGCAAGAAATGACCCATGTCCGGGATTCTGGTGGTACCCTTGTTTCATTCCTGCAACGAGTCGTCATTCCCTCTTGCACAATATAATTTCTGCACGTACAGTTTGGTCAGTATCATATCTGTCGGTATAATTTCAGGGTCTTTCGGGATTAGCACGTGGATTGCCATTGCAGAAGACAACTTGTTACTAAACAAGCTTAAATTTAGTAGTGCTGGAGCCTTGGTGCTGTGGGTTCTTGGATTTCTGTAACCAGATAATTCGTATTCGAGATCTTGAATGATTTAGTAATCGATCTTGAATTAACGGATTAGTTTCGTGTGAGAGAATTCATTAATTGATGTTTCGTAAAGCATCTTGGGGAAACAACATGGACGAAATCCCGCCTGGCTTTCGTCCTTGCTTATCGTGTACTCAGTCTTGTTACAAGGATCATTGGCCTTTCCCTAACCGAGACTCGTTTCGTGCGCCGTGTTTCGTGAAAGCCTTGTGTGACAGCAACTTAGCAGCCATGGCTACATGCTGGATGGTAATTATTTTTCTGCACTCACTGAAGAATCCTCTGCAACTAGCTACATTATTTTAGATTTTAATATAATTATTGTGGGTTTCTCTAATTAAGCATCTCAACCCACATACACTATGTACAATAAACAATGATGATTATTCATAGCCAGATCAAAGTAAGTGTATTACCGTACCCATTTCATCCACTCACTGAATTCTCTGCTACATTTTGAGTATATATCAGGGAACTCTTGGATTCTTGATATCTGAGCTCAGTGATGTATTTTTTTGTTGCTAATGTAACCCATATCGGTACATAGAATTTGGACTGGCTAATTGATACAAAGCATTTTTGAAAAAAAAGAGAAAGGAATAATAGCCAGCTTTTCTACGATGTGTAGTCTCTTTGAACCTAGGTATCACCCAGGTATTGCCTAGGTAGCACATGTGTATTGCCTATATATATATATTAATATGAAAAGAGCATCCAAGCAGCCTGGATTGCTCTTAAACTGTTTCCTGACCAAAAAAAATCACTGTCTGAGGGTTTTTGTTTTGTACTCACAGGTGATTCCATCAGCTTGGCTGAAACTTTACGGCGACGACGTGGGAAACTCCGCCATTCTGCTGGGACCGAGTGGCAACACATGGCAAGTGGGAGTTTCGCGGCCAAAATGGGTAGCATTTCGAGTGGGATGGCGAACGTTTGCAGCTGACAATTGTTTAGAAAAGGGCGACATGCTTGTGTTCTCGTTGATAGGCAAGTCGAAATTCGCAGTGAAGATCTTCGACAGTCGAACGTGCCTTGAGAAAGAAAGCTCCCTCACAGCCACCAACACGGGATGTTACGACAGCAGATCTCCCGTCCTGCTGGGGGAGAAGCGGAAACAACGAGATCAAACAGTGTGTACTGAGAATAATAATACTGTGGCTGAGTTGAAACGGATCTGCTTGAATGAGTCTAATGACTCAGGCGAGAATGAATTGGCGAGCTTCAGAAATGGAAATGAATCTGCATTATTGCAACAACAAAGTACAAGAGCTACGATTTCCATGTTCAGCTCCGCTGCTTTACTGTCACAGCGGAAATGCTCTTTGCTTGATCTGAACTCGAAACCACTGAATTTTCAGTCAAGCTTTCCTGAGGTTAACCAGCAGCTGTTAGATGCTGTTGATGACCGGACGTTGCAAGAATATGCTTCCGGCGTTGTCTATCAACCTCATCCCATCAGCATTCGCAGCCATGATCTTGATGAAGTTCAAGGCCAAATCAAAGCTCAGGTACTGTCTACCATCTTTTTTTTTATTCCATCCATCTTTTTTTCTCCAGTGGCAATTATTTTATAACCCCTAAAGGACCAAGAAGCCTGAGGTGGGCCTCATGTTTTTTTTAAGCAGTTATGAGTAAAATGGTTATTTTGGCCAATCTCTGTTATTTTCTAGTGTAACTTGTAACTTGTTACACTAGAAAATAACAAGGATTGGCCTATAAAACCAATATGGCGTTGTGAGTTCTATGTGGACTTCTTTTTGTTCAAATTTATTTGTTGTTTGACCAACACATGCAATGTTCTTTACGGATTCGAGTGATATAAAATTTGATTTCATCTGAATTATATTTTTCACAACATGGTCAATTGAATTTGTCATCTAAAAACCATGAAGCCTTGGTCCTTTAGGGGTTAAACTACACCTTTTTAAGTGCAATTGCTGTGGACTACACTGGACTTTACATCTTGATTCCTGTAACTTTTTACTTGGGTTTTTTTTTTAATGTATTGTACATGATTTTATACTAACTCATTTTGTTTTAAGTAAGTTCAAATGTATCCTTTTTTTATTCAAACTTACGACAAAAGATGAAAGATCATATTAGAATTACCTTCGCCAACGGTAATTGCATAGTTATTGGACTATTATTGTATCGTTTCACAGTTTGTGAAGACTATGGATTTTCTAAGAGGAAAATATCATGGTAGGTCTGATCATTTTGGTGTTACAATAACACTTGTTCTTCTATCTGACTCGTTTGGTAGATCTCGATAGACAAGTATCTCCAACGGACTCTTTATTCATGATGAATTTTGGGCCAGTGTTATGATAATAGTGTTAAGATTATTATCTGACTTGTTTCAGTTGCTAAAAGTTCTTTATTTTTGTTGTTTAAAATTCTAATATAGTTAAAAGAAACTGTGTAATTAATAATGAAAAATGGAAGTTGAATGAATGAGCAAGAGTCTGATCCAGAAGATTAAATCCAGGAGTGTGGATCAGGAGGAATAGGTCCAGCAACACGGTTTGCTGCACAAAGAAGACCGGTGATGGATAGTACTACAACAAGAGAAAGACATAATGTATCAGAATTGTATCAATGCCGCCAAAACAGTATTTCAGCTCTCATCACCTCTGCCTCGGATCCCAGCAGCCAAGTCAGCCCAACCCCGCTGGATTTGAATAGGCAGCACTTCGTTGAACCTGTACCTGGACCTCAAATACTGTAAGTGCATTAATTCTATAATTATTTGGTTAGTGAAGAAACTCCACCTTTTTGGATGATTCTATCTATTTTCTTTTCGTGTCTACCTTCATTCTTGATTGCAAGTCGCTCTACTCAAAATCTTTAAAAAAAAATGGTTAATTTGAATACATCAAGAAATCAGACTTTTCATATATTTTGAAATTCAACAAGTTTTGATGAGTCCAAATTTGTAATTCATTATTAAGTGTCTATGCAACCATATTTTGGTTGGAGAAAGATGAAAAAAATACATAAATTGGTAGTGAAAAATGATCCAATTTCAATGTTTTCGTTGTCATTGTTGGAGATTCAAGTCTACTTTTATTTCCAATTGATTGATTAAGCAATTTATTTTATAACCATTAAATATAAATGAGTAATTGAAGGTCTAAACTTCTTTCAAAAACCTTGATTTTTTATATTTGTTAAGTGTGTTAGAAACTAAAGGAAAGTTAGCTTTTTGTTGTTGACATGTAAATAGTTTGAATCTTTTAAGTCCTAGACATATCTATGTGGTTGAATTCATAATTGTCATCCTAAAACTCAAGAGTTTCAATTTACAAGCATTGAGTTTTCAGAAATTTATTGGATATATAAAATAAATTATTTCAATATGAATTTTAGAGTGATTAGCTAAAATCATGAGATTCAAAACATACTCAAATATGCAATACATCTCTCATTTGGAGTTTGCAAAATCTTGATTTAATCATTATAAAATTTAAATTTGGAAATTTCTACAAATAATAAATAATAAACATTTAAACAATTTGAACATGTTATAAATTTCATACTTTTAGTCTAGTATGTTAAAATTCAAATCTGAAAAATCCAAAATCTTAAAAATCCATTTAAAAGAATTTCCAACCATGCAATATTATACATTAATTTTTTATTATAATTTTTTCTACAATTCAAGTTGAAAAAAGTGATGAAAATCATCTATAATTGCATGCTTGGTTTTGATTAAAATGGTTAGTCACTGAAGGGTTAAATAAAATCAATGCACCCTTTCATAAGGTTATTTAGCAGTTAATGAAGTCCACCCTTTTCAATAGCAGCATTGTAGAAGCTTTAATATTAAATACAATGTCTCACCACCCAATCTTTAGCTAAAAATGATGTGAACTTGTCCATAATTCCAAATCTGCTATAGTGATTCAGGAATAGTGGCCAAGATTCTAAAGTCAACAGTAGAAGGGCTAAAACAACGTTATGCTTTTCACCAATATGACAAACACCTCAATAAATCTCAAAGTTTGTGACATTTCAACGTGAAAATAAAACAAAACAAATAAATGGCCTCTTTAATTAACTTATGTAAAGGTAAAAACCATACCATTATCTTATATTATTGAATGAAAAAATGTTTTAATAAAGTTACTATTATTTAATACAAATTTTGGAAATACAAATTTTAACAAAAATTATACTTTTGGTCACACTCTTGAATATTTTTGTATTGAGATTGATTATAGTACTATTGATTGCTACACATGTAGGAAGTGATCCTCTTGGAAGTCTCCAAGATTTACCATTTCATTTGTAGCCTTTTCTAAAAACAAATATTACCTTTTTACAAACAAATACATTATTCATTCTATTTAGTGTGTTCCACACTAAATAGATACCATCACATTAGTTGTGATAATGTGTTGTGGTGGCGAGCTAGCAATTATTGTGGTTCTTTCAAAGATGTGGTCCTCCTAAATTCTATGACTTACATTAGTTTCATTAATATAGAACCATCATTAAAAAAAAACTTAAAACACTAAACAAAATGAAAAGTGAAATTTTAACTTTTAAGAGAAAACCATGCACTCTTGACAACCATTTTGAGGAATCAGAAATGACCATTAACCACTTGTATTTTACTGAGACACTTCTTTTCAACGTTACACATTTATATATTTTTTAATCTATTTTACCACAAGTAGAAGCTAGGGATGACAAATATTATTTCTAAAATTAAATGATAAAATATTTGAAATTCATTTTTTTGAATTTATTTATTTTGAAAAAAATAAAAAATAAAAAATACCATATGTCAAACCTTATTCTTTAAAAAAATTAAATACATGACACAAATGTTCCGAACCCAAATATATGGTAATTATCTTGTTGGAACAAATGACTTGGGAAATACTCCACATATGTTTAACCCTTAAGTGCCGAGGCGACCCAAAAGTGGTCGTTCCAAATATAGAAAGTGTTGTAAAATGAGCTAGGAGTGTCCAAATTGAGTGTTTCTTGGGCCTAACCTATTTAGAATCAAATTTCCTATAAGAATATGTCATTGGATCACTAAAACTGTGTTCACAAAAATTCAGAAAAAATAAAGAACGTTGGGTGGTGTAGATGTTGGAACAATCTACAAAAGTATCAAATTTGTAAATGTGTGAAAAAATGCATGATAAAGTATATATTTTGTATAGGCATACAAAGATAGATTATAAATTATGAATTTTAAATCAAATATATGCAAATGGATTCCTAAAATTCATCATATTCAATTATATATATAATATCTAACTAATAAACTTCCAAAATTCAAAACAAATACAAAATTAATTATTTATCTTTGATTTTTGGTATGATTGGCTAAAAGCACAAGGTTAATAAGATGCTTAAATACCCATTGGAATTTGTTTCATTTAAACTATTAATTCTATACTATTCTTACGCAGTGTCGTTTAAATTGACATTTTGACAAATTCTAAATTCTAAATCTTGGCAACTTCTATCCATGTGATGAACATTTTTACTTTTAAGTAATAATAATTTAATTCAACATAAAATATTGAATAATGTATTTTTTATGAATATTCAAAGTTTTTCTTTTAAAATTTATTTATAAAAAATCTAAATGGTTTTGATGATATTCAACCATATAGATGAAATTTAGAGATTACACATCACAACTTTCATATTTTACAAACTTCAAAAAAATTATATATAACACATATTATAATACATTTAGTTTGTAGCAAAAACCCTCAAGAACTTAAGGATTAAACATATGCCCTTTGTTTTGACTCTTCAGGTCGCCTGCTGTAATTTTAGAAAGAGGGAAGGCCTTAGAGCTTGCCCGGCGAGCTCAGGATACCATTGATAGACCATCCCATTTGGTGGTTCTAAGAGCATTCCATGTACATGGTCGTGCATTTGTGGTGAGCCTTAGCATTCTTCCTCTTCAATCTCACTTTCTAAATCGTAATACTTGTTAAGGTAGAAGCACCCACTTAATTGTGCCACTCACCTAATTGCAACACTCTCTAGAATTGGTCTTCATTTTAAAATGTATTTCTATGCGAATCATAGACCACAATTTAATTTCAAGATATTGAAGTGTCACAATTAGGTACCTCTACTTCACTGTTCACAAACAATCAAAAATAGAGGAGCAACCATAAATAATAATTTATGTTCTTTATTGAAACTCAAACAATGCATTTGTCTATTATATCTTATAATTAATAAAATCATTTCAATCTCAATAGGGTGGGTGTCCCCATAACACACCTATGTTCCGATGATTGCGCATTAAAATCAATTAGAAGCAATAATAGGAACTAACAATAAAACCTCATGTTCCTACAACTGTTCACCAAAATCAATGATGAACACAAATAGGAACTCACAATGAGATCAATAAACACTATGTTTGACCCGTGTTCAAAAGGACAAAATTAAACACTATGTTTCACATGATTCCATGCACTTGCAAAAGTAACACTTTGTTATAGAAAGTAGAAGTTAACTCGGTTTGGAGATTGTGGTGAAATAAAAGGGTATGAAACAAGGCATTTATTATTGGAATTATCCTTCAAGTCACTTTGAGTTTGAATAAAATACCATGAGTTTTGCTTTAATATACTCTTATTTTTTTGTTTACTCCAAATAGTTATAAGGTATAGAAGAGTTTGGTGGTCTCTCAATTAGAACCGTTATTAACTTGTATGGAAGAGCTTGAAATCGTAATCTAATATGGGTTTCAAAAAAATTGTATCACTAAAACACTGTCATTTAAAAACTCATTTAATGTGTGCTAGAAATGTTCTCTAATACCATGTTTGTAGCTGCAAACATGTTTGTAATACCATTTCATTTTTGTAATTTTCCAATATTTTTTTCATTACCAAAAGGACATTTTTTTAAAGTTCGGAGAATCCAAGAAGGGGTACTTATATCAGACCATTCCCACTTGGTGGTCTCTAACCTCAAAAAAAACTAGTTGTGCCATCTTTTCTTGATGGCAAAACTAGTTATTCATGAATTTGAAGACCACCAAACTCTTACATGTCCTCGGGCCCCTTGGTTGTTGTATGTTACCCTTTGCAATGGAAGTTGTTCAGTTGTTCAAAAAAAAAAAAACCTCTAGTGGAGAGGTCTACCACCAAGCTCTTCTATTTCTAATTCTTATTTAGAAAAACAAAACTCATGGTACAAAAGATAATAAGAGGGCAAAACTCATGGTGTCTTGGATTCAGACTTTAAGGATAACTCTAGTTACAGTGATTTCAGCGCATCATGCATTTGATTAATTTTCTCCATGACAGAGGTTCCCAGTAACATTCGGCAAACAACACATGCCACGGAAAACGGCGCCCATGCACCTGTTAGACTCAAATGGACAGCGGTGGCCTATGACATAGTTGCGAGACAACGAGACGCACATGGGCCTCACGCGAGGATGGCGAGACTATTGCCTGGCCGAGAGGCTCTCGGAGGGTGACGTCTGTCTCTTCGAGCTCGTGGAATTCAACAAGCTCACCCTCCTCATTCACGTCTTCCGATCCACCGAACCAAGACCTTGCAACACCCAGGTCAGTGATTTCTTTCTAATGCTAATTTTTAACCAAATTGCTACATAGAATTTGAGCTGGCTAATTGATACAAAGAATTTTAGAAAAAAAAAAAAAAAAAGGAATAATAGCCAGAATTCCTCAAGATGTGCAGCCTCTTCAAACCTAAATATCACTTAGGTATTGCCTAAGCAGCACCTAGGTAGCACATGTGTATTACCATGATATTACCTGTATATTAATATGAAAAGAGCATCCAACGAGCCTGGATTGCTCTTCAAGCCATGAAAATGTCATCACATTCAATAGCCTTCATGTCCTCTGTCTTTCCTTCATGCACTCTCACAAGGAGAGATAAAGACATTCCCACATGAGATTTCATATGGGAAGTGGGACAAAATTCCCACAATTGTAACATTCCTCAAATGATTGTAGTATATTTATCTTGGAAAGTTACAATTGTGGGAAATTTGTTTGCGTTTCCCATATGAGAAACTTGTTTTTATCTCCCTGTATTTGCTCATCACCTTGGGACTCCACCTGTGACCTGTCCAATTAGCTACTGATGAACTCTTGTTGGGTGTGGAATATGCTGCACCATCTACTATGGGGCTAGGCAGAGTCAGTGCATGCTACTGAATGTTATGATAACAAAAATGCTAATAAAACTGTCACAGGGAGAAATAAAGACATTCCCACATGGGATTTCATATGGGAAGTGGGACAAAATTCCCACAATTGTAACTTTCTTGGGATGATTGTAGTGTATTTTTTATCTGGAAAAGTTACAATTGTGGGAAATTTGTTTGCGTTTCCCATATGGGAATCTTGTATTTATCTCCCTGTGCGTCTCCTGACCCAAAAAAAATTCACTGCAGGTCATCCTCCACAAGAAACCATCCAGACCAAAACTGTCGGAGGAAAGGCCGAGGAAACCTGACCTCTCCTTGGACGACAAACCCTTCCTTCCGCTCTTGTATACCACATTCCACGGCCGAGAGTATTCCACAACCAGTTCCGTCGGCAGAGTGCGATTACAGCAGCTCTCCTTGTGGGCATCCAAAGCCACACCAGATCACGACCCTGAGATCAAAAGATGCAGCAAAGATGACACCGCTTACGGTGAGATTCTGTGTCAGATGTCTTCCGGGTGTGGCGAACTTGCCCCGTGGATGGGAGACGGGTCTCATGGACTCTTAGACCGGAAAAGAAATCACAGGAAACTTGTTGTGAAACCTCGGTTTCAGCTATCATGTAGAAAAGGTGATGTGAAGAATAAATTAACGACGTTGAAACGAAAAATGCCGCGATTCTATGTGGCGTCCAGACGAGCCTCTGTGACACAAGAGCAGCGCGACGCTGCGAAACAGGCTGCCCTTGCAGTGAGCTCTGCGAGTCCTGCTACTTTGGTGGTTATGCGAAACTCCAATGTGTACAACACGTTCCACGTGGTAAGAAAAACTGTCCCCTTGATCTAAAACAGATTGTACAGTACATTAATTAATGGACCGTAGCCTACTCCAGGAAATCAGAACCAGCTGTGGCAGCTTCAGATTGGTTCTAACCAGTTACATACTGTAATGTATATTCAGGGAATGGCATGATATGGGTACCATTTTTACACGTCTCACATAGTGTGACTTATGTTTAACTCATTTTATGTGTGTTCAAAATTTTGTCTTTAACACCATGTATTGATAGTTGCACCCATGGTGCCTATAACACCCTTTGATTTTTGTAGTTTTCCAATGCTTTTTTCTTACCAAAAAGATATTTCTCGAAAATCACACTATTTTTGGAGGGGGTACCCATATCAGGCTATTTGTATGCACACGTACAATCTTCCTAGTGTATTCTAAATCTATGTAGAGAACTCCTCCTCATCTCTTTCTATTCTCAACTCTTCATAGTGTACTCCTTAAAATAAGACTCTACTAATGTGTGATAGGTGTCGTAGGCTATGCTAGATAGAGTACTCCATGGGCTCGCCAGTGGGTGCGTGCCACCTCGTCCCTTTGCAAATCGCGACTCAGATCTATAGTATGCACCCGCTACATGCCCATGGAGTACTCTATCTATTCCATGATGCATGACGAGTACTTTTATTATTTCAAGATCCATTTCAATTGAGTCGTTCATACATATCTATTATATTAAATGCAAAGTGTCACGACCCCTATGTCACAAAATCCGTCACGTTTTCATCCAAGTATTCTATCCATCAATTATCATCCAATATCTCATCATATATCATTTTCATCCATTTTCATTCATTTGCCTGTTTTGTAAACTATTTTCATCTATACTCAATTTTTTCAATTTCTTTCGATCAACATTCTTTGCAATGGAGTCCATGTTTCTTGATCATGTTTATTTAGTTTTGTGTTGCATTGCAACACGAGATTTGCTAGTTACAAACATACACATACAGTAAGAGTACAGGTCAATATTGCCAATAAGCACCAGAGGTTAATGAAGATTGCTAGTATATATATATTATTATGCTTCACATGTGGCTCGGTTGACTGTGATACTGCAGAAGCTTCCGTCGTCATTTTCTCGACAATTATCGACATCGGGAGAGACGATGACCATCTTCCTGATCGACGGAGCAAGCCACAAAACCAAAGCGCATCTGACTCACAGTGTGATCACGCGAGGCTGGAGGCAATTTTCCCTGGAGCATCTTCTGGAGGAAGGAGACGTGTGTGTGTTTGAACTCATCGATGCCTCCCAGTTGACAATACAAATCCATATTTTCCCTGTAGTCGAAAGTTCTGCCGGTAGCTACCAGAGCCACTACCGCTTCATTTCACTGGGAAGGCCAGTGAAGACGAAGAAGAACATGAAGAAGAAGAAGCTTACACGTGTGAACAAGAGCCTGTATGTTGCACTTCAGAAAACCAGAGCCAAAATTATAGCAACCAAGGACGTCAGTAGTGCAGAGCCTAGCCTGGATCTGAACCTCAACCTAGAAGACCCTGAATCTGAACCTCAATCTAGACCCTGCAGGAGAATTCTATCAAGTCCCAGCAGCTGTGCTCACTCCCACGAGCAAGAGGTGGATGCTGAGGCTCTCAAGGTGACTGATTATGCACATGGAAAGTCGGCCTCTCGGGTAGGTCACTCTTCTTTATTAATGCATAATAATAATGTTTTTTTAAATGTTTTTTAATGCATAATAATAAAGTATCTTAAATCACGAGTATGAATCCGCATATAAATCTGCACGGGCAGTTTATATGTGTTAGATTTAACGCATAATTTTTGTTCGTTTCAACAAAATATTTGTGTTAGTGTTAATATGGTCAAATCAACACAAACATTACGGATCATAGGTGGTTTTCTTTTCACTACTGGTAGTAGAAACACTGTCTGCATAGAGTAGCGAAAAGACCCACAAAAAGACCTCACATGACAAACTAGGGTGATGGTCTGATATGGGTACCCCCTCCAAAAATAGTGTGATTTTCAAGAAATATCTTTTTGTTAAGAAAAAAACATTGGAAAACTACAAAAATTAGAGGGTGTTATAGGTACCATGGCTGCGACTATATACATGGTGTTAAAGACGGAATTTCTAGCACACATAAAATGAGTTAAACATAAGTCACATTATGTGAGACACATAAAAATGGTACCCATATCATGCCATTCCCCAAAGGACTTTTTGAGTACAAGCTGAATCGTGTTTTTAAGATAAAATAATAGAAATTATGTATAGTTATCTATTGATCTAGGTTTCAATCCTAACTTATGATTCACACACCTGGGCAGATTACTACAGATATTGCCTACCAGAGCAAAGATGATTACGAGACTACCTTGTCTAAAATATTAAGGCAACAGATAGTTCCTCGCGAGAACAATGAGAATGTAGTCATGCGTTTGCCAACAGATGAGGATGCTCGCCGGGTAGGTCATATCGATGATAATCAAAAGTCTTGTTTCTGAATGCATGATATTAAACGTTTATGATTGAAAATTATAGGTTGCAATTTTTACTAAAATCTTGAATGTATTTTATCATATCTATGAAAAAACATAAGTATATGTGTCTAGAGACTGAACCATAATTTCAATCCAAATATTTATATATATTCAGGAATAATAGAAATACACAAAAATAGTTATTTATTTGTTTTTTTGAGAATCAGTAAAGGACCAAGGATTCATGGTTTTAAAATGATAAATTCAATGGATCATATGGTGAAAAATACAATTCAGATGAGACTGAATTTTATATCATTAGAATCAGTGAAGAATAGTGCATGTGTTGGTTATAAAAAACTAATTTAAACTAAAAGATGTTCACATAAAACCTATTCAAAACTACTTAAAAATATATATGAGGCCTAATTTGGGCTTCTTGGTCCTTCAGGGGTTAAACCTAATTTATGATCCATGATACACCCGCGCAGATTATTGCGTACCCGAGCGAAGATGATTCCGAGCCGGAAGAGGAGAATTATTACCGCGTGGTTCGCATCCTTAAGAAACGGTACTTCAGAAATGAAAAGCAGTACTTGACAGAGCTAGATGGCCCTGTGATGCAGACTAGTAGTGGGTGTGAAGGAATTAGGGTTCACGATGACATCAAGTGGTGGGTTCCTGAGAAGTCCTTCTCTTCGGGCTTCGCAAGTTGTTACTTAAGGTAGTCTAAGCACCTAATTAATTGTGCCACTCACCTAATGGGCAGTGCAGGGTCTTGCTTTAAATTATTCTTCAACTCACCATAAACTAGTTTTGCCGTCTTTTTGAACTGAAAACGAGTTGAAGGTGAGTATGAGGTGAGTTTCTACTTTGAGACACTCTTTTCGGTTAACTCTATTGAACTTACACTTTCAATTTCACATGATGTCATCTTATCTATAGAAGATTAATCTGCTTCTATTTGCAAGAAACTCCTTGGGCACAACTCCAGACTATTATTATAAATAAAAAAGGCCGCAGGCAGTAACTTCCACAAACTTGGAATTTTAATTTCTTGTCCTTGACATAATGTTCTTAACCCCAAATGCGTGGGCCTAAGACCATGGAATCATGTTTTACATGTCACACTCAATTTTTCCACTATAAATAAGATAAGTATTCAATTTTGTATTTTTAGTAGATGAAGCCATTTGTCTGCTACAAATCATACATTTTTCATAAATTTTGGTGAAATTTTGAATTTATATGATTATTTGAAGTGATTGTAAAGAAAATTCATATAAATTACAAAATGTTCTAAAACATTCTGATTTTTTTACCAAAGGTGTAAATTACATAGAAGAACATTACAGTAAATGAAAATCATTTATGTATCTAAATTCAGAATATTTTGCATCAATTGAGGTTTTTAAAATATGCATCAATTGAGGTTTTTAAAATATCAAATTGAGGACCTTTGAGGGATCTATATTTTGTTCAAACAAATCCAAAGTAAATTAGAAAGAGAATCATGTTTAAAAGGGGGTTTAAAATAGATTTGGGTGTGGAATCAGGAAAGCATATGTCCTTCAACTCCTAAAAGTCACGAGGTGTCCTTGGAATTGAGATTTTGAGAAATACTATTATAACATACTATTTGGAGGAATATTTTGGAATTGGTATACAAATGAAAGTTGCAGATGTTGGATTTTATATTTCATCCATATGGTTAGATTCACAAATGCTATCATCAAATTTTTATTGTAAAATTTGAAAGTTGAAATTAAAAATACCTTCTAAATTTGGTTACAAACAAAAATAATAATAATTTTTAGTAAAGTTTGTTTGAATGGATTTTCTTGTGGAGATACTCTTGACATAATGATTTTTGAAATTTATATCTTTTACCTTATTTTTGCAACACCACTTTTGAATTAAAGTCAATGCAATTTTGGCTTGGTCAAAATTTCACATACTTCTACGTTTGTAATTCTAGATAACAACTTGATGAACAACTTGATGAAGTATCTCCAAAAAATGTTTCATGGTGAAGAGGTCCATAATATAAGAAGATATGGACTAAAAAAAATCATCCATCAACCCTATTTGGATTGGTTGGGCCTTTAGTGAAGGGTTATCTGATGGATCTATCATTTTATATTTTTATCTAAATAAGTTGAATCAATCACAATTTTTTTTATTTCCTCAAAGCGTAAGCTTAATTCGTAATCAAATTCCAAAAGAAGATAGGTCATTCAATCACATTTCATTTAAATATCATGTGTAACTAATGTCACTCATTTCTATTTTTAGGACTAGCGACATTAGTCACACATGGTATTGAAAGTAAATATCATATGCGACTAACGTCACTAAACTCCAAAATAGAGGTTAGTGATATTAGTCACACTAGATTTACTTTCAATATCAAGTGTGATTGATGTCACTAACTTTTATTTTTGGAGTTAGTGACATTAGTCACAAAAGATATTCACTCTAAAGTTAAATGCATAGATATTTAAAATAAAATGCTTAGATATTTTTAAAACAAAATGTCTTGGGTCCACGAATTTTTTACTATAGATTTAATGGGAAGTTAGAAGTGTGCATGTATGAACCATTATAAAGGGGATGATTTCTAAAAGAATCATGCCCTATTTCATGTTCATTTAATTCACCAAACACTTAAAGTATTATATTTCAATCTATCACAACAAATTTTACCCAAAGATCTTTCAATCCCTTATTCAAATTCAAATTACACAAGAATTTGGATAAAAATAAGAAAAAAATATATACAAAAGATATTGGTGATTGCAATCATAGATCTATCTATATGGAGGTGAAAGCATAGTATTGTGCACCAAAAAGTTGATCCACCCTTCTGAAATTACAATGTTTTTAGTCAAAGGCTATAAAAGAGTATCAAATTTTCTTTTCTATTGGTTCTAATTTCATGGCGTCCTCTATTGTTCTTGTAAGTACTCAAATCCAAAGTTTTCAAGTAAGTATCATTCAAAAAAATTACTAAAAGTAGAGCTCGAAAATAGATGCCTAAATCCAATTTCAGGAACAAGTTTGATAAACTATATCATATTTAATATAAATATAAATTTTATATTCTTTAAGTCCAATATGCATTTGAGGGCTCCAATGAAAAAATTCTTGAAAAAAATAAATATTTAATGCATTTTCAGTTTGTTTTATATCAACTTTCAATTTGGTTCAAAACTACTTTCTCAGTTTTGACTACTTCAACATCACTAAAACATACATAAATAATTATTGAAGATGAATTGTTCAATTTTCTTTGTGAGACTTTGTTAAACATCATGCCTTTTATTTTATTATAAAAATAAATTACAAAACGAAAGTTTTAATGTATTTTTAAACTTGCATTGTTGCCTCTTCATAGGGATCAATATTGGTCCACTTTACCATACTTTTACCCATGACTCCATGCACAACTTTTATTCATACACCAAGTTATTAGTTGTAATTTTTTATGCATCTTTGGATATGCAACATTTGACTCCCTTCTAGAAGATGCATATTATAAATCTCCAACTCTGAACCCACAAATGTAAATCCAATTCTTTAGAGATTTCTATTATTGGCGTTTTGACACAACAATGACCAAAATGTATCCACCTAGGCACTAAAGGGTTAAGCCATAAGAAACCCATTTGAGCAAAAAAATTCATGCAAAAATATGGGATGTAGTGGCTACATTTTGCACTTATTGTTAAATATTTGGCAAAATACATAGAGTAATTTTTAATTGTGTGAATTTATTTTCATCAATTATAACTCTTCATTTTAATACTTTGGAGCTTTTTTAGACTTTTAATTAACCTCTAACTGCCTAACCAACCGTTATTTGACCAATGTACAAAATTGAGTTTCGTTTTCTCATCTGTCATGCACTTTTTGCAAGTAAAAAATACTACAAAATTCTTTGGCAAGATAACTTCGTGCATGTGTGATGTGATTAGAAAAGGGCTGATTTTTGAAATTTTTATGCCTCATTTCATGCCACTGTTTTCCACCAAAAATTTCTAAGATTTTAGTTCAAAACAAATCAAAAGTGCTCTCGAAAAAATCAACTCATAAAATTAAGCAACCAAAAACTCTCCAAAAATCACTACACTTAGAGAATTACATTTCTACCCATCACAACAAATTTCATTCACAAATTGTCAATATCTTATTTGTAATCATTGCAAAAGAATTTTGAATTTTATGTTTCAAATTTTATAAAAAAAATATTGGTGATTGCATCATAGATCTAACAGTATGGATGGAATCCAAAATTCATAATGTACAACTTTTGTTTATACATGAAGTTCAAAATATCCCTCTTAGTTGCATTTTATAATGCATCTTTGCAATTCTCCAAATCTGGAGAGGACTATTGGCATTTAGGGGTTAAATGTGAGGAATCCTAATTTTAGTCTATTTTTTTAAATGGCATAATGGGTTTACACGTAGGGGGGCATCTGTACTTGGGGATTCTAAATCTACAGTTCCAAGTGACATCCTAGTTCAAAGTGTCATGACAATCCCAAGTTCCAAGTGCCTAACGAAAGGAATTGTCCCTCGAAGGCCTTATATCTCCTACCTTAACCCTTTAGTGGCCAGGTAACCGCTAAGTGGTCACTAGATCACCAGAAAATGAAATGCTGTAAAATCTGTGAACCATCTCAATCCAGTTTCTGAAGTTCAGATGTGTAACTTTTGATTCTGGAGATGATGCAAAAAGAAAATTTAGAATCTGACTTTCTTAGATATCCAAATACCTATGTACAAAACACCAAAATACTACAAATACCTCAAAATACAGCAAAGACTTACAAATACAGCATATGTACTATGTTGTATTTCTAGTGATTGGAAGTTTGTTATCTCATTTTATTTTTTGGGATTGTGTTCTCTTGTTCATGTTTCAATAGTGTATGTATTCCGATCTTGATCAATGTACCAACTCCTTTCTTATTTTAACGTATAAATTATTGTCCTAAACCGTACATGGATAAGTCACTCTCACTTATAAAATTCACAATAATTATGTATGAGTCCGTTCTTGACATGAAAGATTGCAATGGAGAGGTGGTGGCACAGGTCATTGATGAACATCTTCACTTTCATTTTAGAAAATTTAACCCAAATTCTATTTAACCTTGAAGTCACACATCCCCAAAATCTCATTTTTGAGTGTGCATTATACGGTTCAAAGACATACTTTGATCTTCCAATCCAACGGTCCGATCTTACCAAGATTTAACCGACACTTATTCATTAAGCTATGCTTCCATTTATAAGGTTGAATACTGTTAATAGTATTCCTAATTTCAACAGAGAAAGTTTAAAAAATATATCTCCCAAAAACTGTGGTTTCTCCAGAAACACCCTGGGCACTAAAGGGTTAACCAACTGCCAAACCATATGGATTTGTATTCTGCCCAAGCATCCATGCCTTTGCCTTGACCCGCCAGGTCTTGCCTCGGTCAGGCCAAGCATCGTGCGGGGCGTATCCTCAACCCAGGCTAGGTCATGCCTCAATCAAGTCAAGTCCCGGTGTGAAGTCTTGAATCTCCGTAGTTGGCTCATGCAATCGTAAAGACCCGGCACCGGTTTTCATGAAGGAGCGGATGGCGCCTTAAAAAGCAGTACATCCCGCAGCGCCGGTGATGGGTTTTTAAACCGGTGATGGGTCTTTACGCCGGGCCACGACCTCGTGGTAGGGCGTTCCGCCAATGAGGACCCACCCTCGGCCTGCCGGCCTCGGTGAGTCCCTCATTCGCAGAACGCCCTGCCACTCAGTCGTTACCCTTCACTAGCAACTTCCTACGGAAACCGCATGTCTCTCTGCCATGTGCCTTTCTATTGAACCTCCTCTCTTTTTGCGACCGCTCGTGCCTATCATTTTTTTTTTGGTATTTCAAGAGTCCGACAGCCCAAACTCCATGGAAACCATGACATTTCAACATGGATTTTGGTTTTGGTTACACTAATTTACAACCATTTTTTTCATTTCTACAAATTTTAGGGGTCAAAACTCATGTTTTGATTTCAGTTAACTCTAATACCATTTGTTAATAAATGGTTAGAGAAGTTATATGATATTTGTAAATTTTCTAAAAAGTACATTTCATGAATAATAACTATACTAAATAGGAATATTAACCCCTAAACGTTCTCACCCTTTTCAGATTTGGCAGTTTTCCAAAGATGCATTATAAAAGGGTGAAAGCACGAAAAAGTGTACCACCTCTAACTCTTTTGACCATTCAACAATGCAGGGTTCAAAACTACATTATAAATTTGAATTTTGTAAAAAAATAAATAACAATAAAATAAAACACCTATTGTTTTATAAAGTCTACCAAAAAAAATTGAGAAAATGATCTTCAACAAGTAGTTATAAATTTTTTATTGACGTAGAAGTGGCCAAATTGAAAAAGTAGTTACGTACAATCAACAAAGTTGATATAAAACAAGCAAAATGTATATCAAAACATAATTTTTTCTACTTTCTTTTTGAACAAGGACCTCAATTCTATCATTATCTCAAAGGTCATAAAAATTATATTTATGTTGAGTGTATTTAAGGCCATCAATTTTGCAACCGAGATTGGATTTAGGCATTCGTTTTCAAACACTACTTTTTGTAAATTTTTTTGAAGATTTTGTTCTGAAAATTTGAGTTCAAGTACCTATAAGAACTCTAGAGGGCTTCATGAAATTAAAACCAAAATACAATATATTTTGATATAAATTTATGGCCTTTGACCAAAACAATTATGGTTTTAGTATAGCAGACTAACTTTTTGGTACAGTTTTTCGTGCTTTCACCCAAAATGCAACTAAGAGGGATATTTTCAAGTTGATGAATGAATAAAAGTTGTACATTATGCATTTTAGATTCTATTCATAAGGTTAGATTTGCGATTGCTATCACCAATATTTGTGTATTAAATTTCAAATTTCAAATTTAACACTCTTTTGTAAAATGATTGCGAATAAGATATTGACAATCTAATAATGAAATTTGTTGTGATGGGTTGAAATGTAATACTCTAAGTGTAGTGATTTTTGGAGATTTTTTGGTTGCTTAATTTTTGGTTGCTTAATTTTTTGGCTTGCAGTAATAAGCCTGGCCATCAATTTTGCAACCGAGATTGGATTTAGGCATTCGTTTAAGAAGATTGGATTGTTGACTTTTTCAAGAGCACTTTTAGACTAAAATCTTCAAAATTTTGGGTGAAATACTACAACATGAAATGAGGCATAAAAATTTCACAAATCATCCTCTTTCTAATCGAATCACACATGCACGGAGCTAACTTCCCATAAAAGTTTCAATAAAAAATCCACTCCAAAAAGTGCATGATGGATGAGAAAACGGACTTCAAATCCGTACATTATGCAAAATATGCATGGTGGGGCAGTTAATGGGTTAAAGGGACTTAAAATTAGAAGGATTTACCTTGTAAAAATTACCTCATGGTAAACTTAATGAGTGTACAATAGTTAGGGTTTGGAAAACCCACAATAATAATAATAATAATAATAATAATAGTTTTTTTGTACAATAATGGTTAATATTTATATAGTGCAAAATGTTGACAAATTAGTATGAATTCCCTTAAGACCCCTATGTAGTGTACAACAATGGATTTCATTATAATGCTTGAATGAAATAAACTATCTATAATATTGAAATGGATGTTGGGGTTAAAAAACATGCTTTGTATTAGCATACAATCTTCTTAAATTTGTCACAAAGTCCGTTGGGTTGTACTTGAATGATAGTCATATTGAAATCGCTTATTTTAAGGTTTCTTTGAAGAACTTGGATCATATAGAATCCATGGGGCTTAACACAAAAAACATGTTAGTATATATTTTCTAAATATGGATGTGGCAATCCATGCGCTCGAGCTCCTACTAACCAACCCATGTTTGTAATGTTGTTATGTGTAGCCTTCACTACCATAATGTGGTTGTCTAAATTCATGTGCATCCTTGATTATTTGTTCCCATTCCTCTACATATAGAATACAAAGGTGGGAGAATTATCTTGACTTGTTGTGTAATCTCATTTCTCCACTACGTGAATCTAGCCTCACATTTACATCAACCTCTAAAGCCCTCCATCTTTCAAAACATGTCGGTGCCATTTTTCAAGAGGTTCATGAGGTACATAAAATGAAGGGCGGGTCTACATTCAGAATGCTTTCACCTGTAGGTTGAAGTTGACTTTGCAAACACTGAATCATAAAGAGTAAGAACTTTTGGTAAACATGTACCAAGTGGAATCTGAATGAAATGTAGATGGATCCATTCCTTGCAAGGAACGCTGTTGCGTTCCATCATTTCATTCGTCAAAGATTTGTGAACGCCAACCCGTCCCTATTCATTTGCAGTTGTCAACCCAGTCGCCAGAATCTCATTAAGGTAGAGGGCTCCAAAACCAACAGGGTTCTAATTCCAAGAGAATCTAGACCATGCATTTATTTTAGAACACAAATCTAAGCACATCATAGAGCTCTTATTGAATGTTGACCAAAATGTTAAGCTATCTATGTCCACCTAGATTTAGGTTCTAAGATGATTATTGTGCCTAGATTCTCTTTGAATTAGAACCCTGTTGGTTTTGGAGCCCTCTACCTTATGCTCTGGAAGGAGGATTAGAAAGAACACCTAAGTTATAAGCATACAGTAAGTCAAAGGAGAAGGTAGATCATCACATGAAAAACCATGATCAATAACCGATGGCCTGCATCTGCAAATTAATTCCGTGCCTGCCTGCATGTCCTCAGTCACAGTCATATGTTAGTACAACGGTAGGTATTACACGATTCCCACACCAACTCTCAACCTGCTCTCTTTCTCACCAACTCTCATCTCTACGGACATATCTCTCTCTCTCTCTCTTGACATTACCAACATGTGACAACCCCTACAGAAAAACCGCTGTGACCTGCGCAATAAATCAACAAAACACATTGATACCGTCGATAGAAACACTGACACACAAAAGAATGAGAGAGAAAGAAACACAATCACAAAGGAAAAAGGAGAGATAGAATCCGCATCACTTTACAAAACTGAAGCTACGAACTAATTAAGATTGCTGCCGGCCATTTCCAGCAATCACCGCCGGCCTCACATCTGATAATAAAAAATCACCAGTTGACGTAAATGCACAATCCTGCTCCTCGCAAACGATTGAGTCTAAGAAACTAAAGAAGTTCCTCGCTCATCATCCGCTCTAGCTCTTGAATGGAGCCCTGGCTGCGAATGGAATCCCCGACTCTAGTCTGAGAACTGTGCCATGCATTACAGGGAATGAAATAGCAATCAACAACAAGTCAGTGGTGTTGCAAATTTATTTCAAAGAAGCGGCACTTGATATATACAGTATAACCAGAAAGAAAGAGAGAAAGAAAGAAACACAAACACAGAAATTTAAAAGAGAAAGATTCCGCGTCAGTTTACAAAACTGAGACTGCGAATTGACTTAAGGTTGCTGCCTTTTCCAGCAATCACCGCCGGCATATCTGATAATCAAAAATCACCAACGTAAATGCACAATCCTGCTCCTTGCAAACGATTGAGAAGAAACTTGAGAAGTTCCTCTGAATCACCCGCAGGCTCTCTTGAATGGAGCCCTGCGAGAAATCCCCGACTCTGAGAATTGTGCTATTACAGGGAATGAAATCGCAATCAACAACAAGTGGTATTGCAAGTTAAATTCAAAGAAGCGGCACTTGATATATACAGTATATAACCAGCTGCCTCGAGAATCAGTACACGCACACAATGGCTAGAGAATGATGTATCGACAGAGAGGGAATTGAAGTTTAGAAACGGCGACGATGGCCTCGCAGGACTCTAGCTTGTGCATTAATTCCAGTCGCCTGTCCAGCCATAGTCTCCGTAATCGTAATAACCCCCTCCGCCACCGCCTCCATCACCTCCACCGCCACCACCAGTTCCCGATCCCCCTCCACCGCCGTAGCCATAGCCATTGCCATTGCCATTGCCGCCTCGACCACCCCCGCCTCCGCTATGCGATCCGCAATGACACTCTGATGAGGTTCCATTAATGTTGTTGCCTGTTCCGCCACCGCCACCTCCGCCACCGCCTCCGCCGCTGCTTCCATTTCCCGGGGGACTGTGACATGAACAGCCTTTCGCTAATTTCGGAGCTTCCGCGCCGGGTGCGCCGTCTTGGCCATCTTTGCCTGGCCCGCCGCCTGCACCGCCTGTGCCTGGCGGTAGTGATCCGTGTTCCTGCGTTATTTATAGCTTCTCGATACATGAGGACACATCGCGTAAAATACAACATGAAAAAATAAAACGTAGCACATACTTAATCCCGATCGACACTGCACTAAACCTCGTCAAAATGCAGTTTGGCGTGTTTCAACTGCACTCCATAGTTGCGAAGAACGGCGTTCACTTTCAAGCTCAGCGTCAATTTGAACGCTGTTCAATTACATCTAAGAGGTTAAATCTCAAGAACAGATGACAATGAACAAAAAAACACAAAAACGCAGTCCAAAACACTCGAATCGGGAATATTGGACTGCTCTTCGTAACCACACTGCACTCGCATATTCTTCCCAGTCACTGGCCGGACCTCGAGCATCAACTGTTGTTGAAATGCCAATAACAGTTCTCCAATAGACGAATATTGCAGCTTCTGATTACCGAGTCAAAGCTAGCGCAAAGTATGATTCAGTTAAAGGTCAATTCGCCGTACTAAACAAATAATTTACAGCTACAGAAATCAACGTTTATGTCAATTGCTGATAATCCAGCTCATGAATTGCACGTCACTACCGGTATGCACGGAGTTGGCCATCAATGTCGCCATTGAGGATCAGAATTGTTACAGAAAAGAGCGCAAGAATCGTATCAATACTATCCGGACATCCACATTGCACTCACTTTGAGTAGCACTCGAAATACAACCAGGATCCATGACTCCAAATTAAGGCGAGTTTTAACATACTAAGAATTAAACCGGCATGGAGAGATTGATTCTCGTTACCTCAGCTGTTAATCTCCTCTCATGACGTAGCTGTAGTCGAGATGCTGGCCGATATAATCCAGCCCGCGCAAGCGGCAGCAAGACCACGAGCGCCAGCACAATGAGCAGCAGCAACGTCGACTTCATTGTCATCACCTCGGAATGGCAAAGCCGCAGCAGATGAGACAGCACCGCTGTATGTAATGAATATGTGCCTAAACACTAGAGCTGCTACCGCAATGGAGATGGAGATATTGCAAGGGTAGGTTAGCATTTATAGCAGCCTCATCTGCATTCTATGTACACCCTCCCCCTTCCCATGACATGTGTGCAGTACCTTGATATATTCTGCATATCTGCAATCCCCCTGCCATTAATTCTTTACGATTCATCGCTCATGATTTCATACAGCAATTACCGTATTGTCCGATCGGAAACAGACAGCAGATGCTTCCATGTTTTTCAAAACCGTCAGGCGGTGAGCAGTTGCCATTTTGAACACTAAAAATTCCTCTGGAGTGTCTGCGATCTTCAGACACTTAGCTTCTGCCTGAAATCCGGAGTAGATTCCCATGATCGAACATCTATTTCGGCTTTCTATAATATTTCTATTTCAATGCAGTAGCTGCTGGAAAATTACACGGAGCCGAGTGTTGTTTCTTAGAGAGAGCGAAGTAATCGTGATCTCCAGAAAAGCTTCATCTTTAGAATTTCTCACGAATCGCCGCTCTCTACAAGTCTGGGAGGTACTAACCAAATTTGACCTAAATGTCAGTAATCGACCGAAATTGCAACGTCGGTCCCTGTTGTTCCTCGATTGTGCAGCTGAATTTTCGATTAAGCAGATCGAGGACGCTGCTCGGTTGTTCCAGTAGATCAAGTTTCTTAGAGACTCCGTCGTCAACAAGGCATTCGGTCGTCAACAAGGTGAATCGCAGGATGCAACTCGCTTTTAATTTTTGCCATGATGCTACATGCGGAGACATAGAAAGTCGATGCACATTGCTGGTGATTTGGAGCTGCTTTTGGAGGCCAGGTCATGACACTTGTGGATGACGGAGAATTGAACGGTCCAGCTTCGGCAAGAATTGATAAGCTATTAACGGTGACTGCGAGCAGGAGGGGAAAAGAGGGATCCTAGGGTTAGCGTTTTCTGCAAGCAAGTCCATAGCCATAGCCAGAGCTTCAAGACTTGTCATTCTAAGCCCCCAAGAGCATCGTTCCCACCAGTCAAGGCAGGCACACACTGACCTCGTTATTATCACACTCTCTAATATCACATTCCGGTATCTGCAGAGAATATTATATATTATTGTGAACATATGTGATTGGACACTTTCCACATGTTAATTTTCTAAACGCATGTATATTGGTTACCAAATGGGTGATATCACATTCCAGTATCTACAGAGAATGCTTGTTATTGTGATCATATGTGATTTGGACACTTTCTACGTGTTAATTTTCTGAACTCATGTATACCGGTATCAATTACCAAAAGGGGTGATAGAACCCTTAACCCCTAATTCTCCAAGAGATTATTTTTTGGTCGCTACCCTTTTATAGGGGTTGTCCGAGGTCAAAAAAATGAATTTTGAATATATTAAAATTATTTTCTAATAGGAAATCAAGTCTCCTTTCTAATTCAATTTGAATCATGTTAATCCAAGTTAAACTCCACCTAAGGGAATTTTTCAAAAAACAAACACTTCTACATTGTTCAATGTTACAAAATTTATTGTTTGGAGAAAGTAATTTTGTTCTTTTCATCAATTATTTTCCTATTTTTTCTTTAAGATGAAACATATAATTCTAACCAATGATACCAAATTTTGAATTCTAAAAACTATTTTTGGAAATTTGACCATGTGGGTGATTTTCAAACATCATGTTTTAGTATTTTCTTTGTTGATATAAACTTCAAAAAAATTATGGAAGTCACATTCTATAATACATTTTAGTTTTTCTCTATACTCCTCGGGCCTATACGGGCTAAAGGACCAAAGATTCATAGTTTTTAAATGATGAATTCAATTGATTGTGTTGTGAGAAAAATAATTTAGATTGTACCAAAATTTATATCACCCAAATCATTGAAGAACATTGCGTGTGTTGGTCAAAAAACAAATACTATAGGTTTAAACAAAAGAAATTCCATCTTCCGAAATGGATTTAGACAACTCTAAATGGATAATATATGCACATGAATTAAATGACTTCATCTATACATTAAAGAAGGTAGTTTGTTTGTTTTGTTTTGTATGTAACGTTGACATCTTCCGAAATGTGGGGTCATTTTTTGACAAAAAGCTCTCTACAAGAAGGGGTGCATAGAAGTCGTTTCATAGCTTTTCGACTTACGGGTAAAAGTTATGGATTTTTAGTTGAATTTTGTCACCGTAATTTGAATTAAATTATGGATTAGGGCTCCGCTTCTCTCTGCGCTACTAGTGACGAAGTGAAAGGCCATGAAATTGAATAAGACGTGAAAGGTTAGGTTACTTCACATAATGGTCTTTGAGGGCGGAATGGAACATTATAGGAAGGCCATCCAAGGATGTGAAAGGCTAGATTGCATCATGGAAAGGTTACATCATAGAAAACCATGCCCTAAAACTATCGAGCCAGCTCGTCAGCTCACTTACAAACCCTACAACCGTTAAAAAGCCACAAGTAAAACCTATAGTCGTCAATACCATTTTTCTAAACTAGGTCCAATCTACGATCGTTACTAGAATAAATTGATTAAAAGTTAACTTTTAGATTCTTTTACCAAAAAATTAAAACAAAACAATCAATGAAAAGTGTGGCATTTTATTATTTCACTTATTTTGTTCAAAAATATCAATCAATCAAATGTGTGGTATTCTAGTACTTTTTGTCTAAAATATCACAGATAAATCCTACTTTAATCTATAAACCTTACAATACTACTTTTGTTTTGCTCTATTCTTCTAAAGCTCTTTGTAGTTTTATCAAGCTATTTTAATAATCTCGTCATGTTAAAGCTTGTGTTGCGTGTATCATAGCATATTGTTCAGCAAAGGATTATTGTTAGAATGCACAATGGTCTAAGAATTTAGAGCTATGACTAAATCACAATTATGGCTATTAAATGTACAAGATTGTGAATCTTAAGTTAATTATTTAAAAATCAAATTTACTTCATGTTGAATAGAATTTAGAAAGAATGTGACAGAGAGGAATTAAAAGCATTTATGCAAGATGAGATGCAAGACTTACTTGTGCATTATCTTTGCTTGACATGGAGTGACAAAAACTCACTTTTGAAAACAATAAAGAAAACAAGATGAAAGAAAAGATAAATGAAAATATAAAAAATAAAATAAAAATAAATAAAATAAAATACACAAAATAATTGTTTGTTTACAATGTACAAGATTGTAGAAAGACAAATATCGCCGTTTTAAAAAAAAATAAAATTAGACAAAAAAATTATGCGCATGGAGGCTAAGTGCATGATTATATGGCCAAGTGCGTAAATAGCGAATTGCGTGTTTTCAATTGTAGATTTAGAAGAGCTCACAACTAATTCAAAGCTCGATGCTTGTGTCTCTTTAGATTTGCTATGTAAGGTAATTATGCAACATTTAAAGGTGAATTGTTACTATTATAGAAAATGTCAAGATTAAGAAAGGTATGGTTAGCTTTTTAACCCCTAAATGCCTAGAGCCCTTCCCAAATTCGGCAATTTTGCAAAGATGCATTATAAAATGCAACTAAGAGGGATATTTTGAACTTGATGTATGAATAAAGTTGTACATTATGAATTTTTTATTCTATTCATATGATTAGATCTATGATTGCTATCACCAATATTTTTGTATAAAATTTGAAACTCAAAATTCAGAATTCTTATGTGTTTCAATTACGAATAAGATATTGACAATTTGTGAATGAAATTTGTTGTGATTAGTTGAAATGTAATACTCTAGGTGTAGTGATTTTTGGAGATTTTTTGGTTGCTTTATTTATGAGTTGACTTTTTCTAGAGCACTTTTACACTAAAATCTTTGAAATGAGGCACAAAAATTTCACAAATCATCCCCTTTCTAATCAGATCACACATGCACGAAGCTAACTCCCATAAAATCTATAGCAAAATGTCCACTCTGCAAAAAGTGTACGACGGATGAGTAAACATGGATGAAACCTGTACATCATCCAAAAAATGGACGCCCAAGCTGTTAAGGGTTAATTTGTAGAAATGATGCCACAAGGTTTTTATATGTTAAAGTATCATATTCAAAATAATGTGAAAGATTGGATACAAGAGATATCATATTAATGCACGTACTCCATTTGAAGTCATAGCAAAGGATATTTGCCACATGAATCTTAATGTATGTGAAAAAATTATGATGGTACATGTCCACCATGACAAATGTTTTACATACCGTACACTTTTTTTTGGACAAATCTAATGCCCTAGTGTGAAAACGCCCTCCAAGTCATCAACCTCCCTAACTACCATGTCTCAAATTCAGTTGCATTGATGTTTTAATTTATTTTTGATAAATCAATCAACGTAATTACACATCTTGAAAGATTTTTGTGTTCTCATAACGAACTTCTACAATTCTTTAATTAACATCGATTCAAAATTATGAAATCCAAATAATTTACTGAAGTAATGAAATTATTTTTGGACACAATGTGTTCTCATGGTCCTTTAAAGGTTAATGTGTACATTTTTGGGAACCAAACCAAGTAAAAAAAGAATTAATGACATTTATAATATCTTATTTAAAAATATGAATTTATAGAGATTTACATTACCATGAGCTTTATTTTATTTGCGGTTCTAAAAAATATTATTAAAATTGAAATTATGATGTGAAATCTAAAATTATGGAAATCAAAGTAGGAATTGAACACGGAATTGAACTATAATTATGGTAATATCTCTGCAACTTGTAATAGCTATAAATAAGTCATGTTAAGGATTTTTTTTTAAGGATTCAAAGTGAAATGGAAATCAAACTTAGTGAACTACATCAAATCATTAACCCTTTAACGTCTCGATTCAATATTGTTTTCAAAGATTTGTTATAAATTGTTTGATGGAAAAGAAAAATGGAGTTGATGTTCAAAGCTAATTTGCAAATGTCAATGTGAAGATCACATCTGTACGGTTGAATTCATCATATATTTTACTAATATTTTAAAATTAATTTTGCAAGGTTTTCTCTTGGAGTTCAATTAAAAATCTCATATTAACAAAAAAAAATTAAAAAAATTGTAATGAAATTGGAATAACATGCACTACAAGATGGTATGTTTCCATTATTTGATTATATTTATTTTGAAAAATCATGTTTAAGGTCTCACTTTTTGAACTAAGAATGAAACTTGACATAAACCAATTGTGTTGTTTTTCAAAAAATCACAATATCTTATTTTGAAAATCCATATCGTACAAATGATAGTCAAATAGCACAAGAACCAAGAGAAATTTGGATGAATGGAAAATTGTACAAAATGTAGTAAAGAGAAAGAATAAAATTTGTTCATCATCCACTTTACGGATGCACGCGCATCAAAGGGTTAAGCTCAAATACCAAAAGAAATCGTTGTCTTGACAGCCAAAATCACATTTTTGCAATGTGAAGTTGAATTTTTTAATCCATTACATGATATTAATCATTTTGGCTTTAATTTATATTAATCAAGCTTATTGAAGATGATCAAGATCTTAATTTTGGCTTTAATTGATTTTAATCAAGATATTGATTAAGGTCTTATTAAGCTTGGGTAAAGTAGCCTGTCTTGTTTGTAGTGAAAAAAATAATAAGCATTAGCACTTAAAATTTTCAGAATTTGAATTTGATGAAAAATATCTCATTTCATCTAAAATTTCTCCATAAAAATTCTAAGTGACTAATTACTGTGAATGTGGAAAAAATTGCCATCCATTTTGTTATCGAGATCAACTCCCGTTTATTGTATTTTTCAACCCCTAAATGCTCAAACGACCATTTTCTGGTCGCTGCCCAAATCTGATGGGCTGCTTGGAACAAAAAATATGTTTTTGAAACAAAAAAAGAAGAAGCTTATAATACATCATCAAATCTACTTTCCAATGCAATTTGAATTATGTCAATCCGAGTTAAACTCAACCCGGGAGATTTTTTCAAAGTGGATCACTTCAACATTGTCTTAGTGTTATAAAATTTGCTATTTGGGGAAATTAATGATGTTCCCTCCATCATTTCTTTTCCTTTTTTGAAGTTTACAATAGATAAACTAACTTTAACCAATCATGTTCAATTTTTAGCTTTAAAAGTGAAAATTATAATTTATAGAAAAATTCAAAGCCAGGTTAATGCTTTTAAATTCATTAAAAGAAAATCTAAAATTAATTTTGGAATTTTGACCATACTGATAAATTGTAGAGATCATGCCCTATATTTTGTCTATTGAACCAAACTTCATCAAACATATGGAAGGCACATATTATAACACATCTATGTTTTGTTCAATACCTCGGGCTTTTAGGGGTTAACTCCTAAAGGACCATAAGCCCCCCATGCGGCTTCTGGAACTAAAAGTGAGGAAATACGAGTTGCTAGGGTGTGAAATGTAGGGTGAGCAACAAAGAGGCGCTGGCTCTTTTCGAAAGCTAAATCCGTGGGTACCTCCCGATCGAACATTCATGAAGTGTGCGATTTTTGGTGATTTTTTTGAGTTGCAATGAGATATCTCGAAGTCACTTCAGACCCTCATATCTTCTCCCTCACACCTCCAAATTAAATGATTTTTTTAACATGTTCAAAGTGACGATTTCTACTCATGGTAAAAAAAATAGAATTTTTGGAGCACTTTCAAACAATTTAATTTCAACATGTGTACAAAATACCCCAAACGAGTTCCATCAATCTTCTCAACGGTGGCATTTTTTTAAAATTGTGCGGTTTTGTTGATCCCTTTTTTATACGAAAGCTACATAAGTCTTCTTTTAATTTCAACAGTGCCAATTGTCTAAATTATCCCACACCAATGAGAAATTGAGCTTGTTACAAGAGCTAGTCAACAAAACAAGAGCTAAACTCAACACCAACTGATCCTTGAGGGGTTAAGTTGTTTGGATGTGAGCAAGAATTTTTTAAACTACATACTTAGACTGCTGCCATTAGTAGTCGGCATTGAACCTCACTATACAACATATATGTAAAAGATAACTTGGTGAGTAGTCTTGCACCAATGGCCCTTTATCCGGTGGGCACTGGCTCATTGTCAAGACGAACAAACACTTTATTCATGCCGGCCCCGAAAGAGGACCGGAGTTCATATCCTATCCTAAAAGATAACTTTATTCAAACACACTTTCAAAACCAAGATCATCATGCTAACATTTTTACTTGCATTTAGCTCGATTATTCAGAAAAATCTGAGGAAAACCAATCGCTCGCCTTCATTTTTTCATCTCAAACTTTGAACGTAAAAAAATATAAGCGTACTCTATTTATCTGACTTGGTTTTGAAAAGCCCGTAATATAGAAAAGCCCGTAATATAGAAAAGCCCGTAATATAGAAAAGCCCTCAATGTAGACCATAGTCTACTCCAGGAAATTAGGACCAAATTGGTTCTAAGTAGTACAATTATAACCCATAATGTATTTTCCTATGCACACAATCTTTGTAGCGTATTTCAAATCTTTGTAGAGAATCCCTCCTCATCTCTTTCTATTTTCAAATCTCTATAGCGTACTCCTAAAAATAAGACTCTACTAATGTGTACTCCATGGGCTCGCCACGTTGTGTACTGGGTGCATGCTACCACCTCGTCGCTTTGCAACTCGGAGATAGCATGCACCCACTATATGTTGTAGTAGAGCTGATGGAGTACTCTATCTAGTATTCCCCCTCCGTCTCAAAATAATAGTGCACTTCAAACGTATATATCTTTCTTATTGTTTTTGTTGTCAAAAAAGTCGTCCCAATACTCAAAAAATGGTCTATCTTTAATAGTAATATGTAATTTTTGCGTCACTCTCATTGTCCACCCCATTTGAAGTGGTCAGGGCTCACGTTTGAAGTATAAAACATAGGACAAAAATTAGGAATTTGTTTTTGCCAAAAACTAGACTCTTATTTTGAAACGGAGGGAGTACAAAATAACTCTTTCCTTTTGCCCCTATTCTCAAATTTCATGGGCTTGTACACATGAAAAAACAAATAGTGTAACTATGAATCACAAAGCAATATTACTACACTGAAATCACCATATACTGCGGGTGGGTGAATGGCGTGGGTACATTCATCCATTTGGAAAAATTCTCATCTGTTTTAACAAATTTTTATCAAATTTGGATGAGTTTTAGCACAGTATTTTGGAAGAATAATTATTGCTGAAGCCTCTCGTAAATACCGTGGGCCACAGTATATGGTCATTTCAGTGTAGTAAGTTACGCCCGGACTTCCTCGTCGGACGACGACGAAACCCTAACCCAGTGTTTTTCTACCGGGCTGAATTATCTACCGCCCACTCAACCCCAGCGACCCCACTCCAATCTTTTATAGTAGCCGTACATCCGTAACGCTGTGCCTTCGTCTTCTTGCTTTCCTAGCCACGGCCATGGCCATTTCCCAGCCATAGCCAGTCGTCCCTTTCTTTTCGCCGCTCTTTTCCTTCTTCTTCCTCCTCGTCCTCGTCCTCCTCCCGATGTCTCACTTGTTCTGTAGTCCCGTGTTCAATGTTTTCGGAGACGTTTTCCGCGGCGTTTGCGGCATAGAATTCGTACTTTAGTTCGCCTGGGGTTTGTCTCAGACACCGTGGTGCGCCTTCCGTTGCGCGGCGGGTGGTTTTAGGTTTTCATGGAGGATTTCGTAGAAAGATTCGCCTGCCGTAGATTTAGGAGCAACAATTTTGTGCGTGTTTGGGATGCTTGAGTTTTGGAGCAAACCCTGAACTCAGAACAGACGCGATTCTTCCCCTTGACCATTGGTTATCCGTATTGGTGTTCGAATATGAGGCTCTTCGTCGTATGGTTGTAATTCTGTAGTGGTGGTTCGGTTTCTTGGAAGCGTTTCGGAAGTCTCTTGGTGTGTCGAGGGTTTGGTTGTTGGAAATAACCTGAACAGTAGTTTTTGAGTATTTGGCGATCAAGCAACTTCACTTGATTGATTTGGAAGGAAAGCGTTACTCCTCTTTTGAGGGATAGAAAGTGTTACTGCATCAGAGATGTGTTAATAGATCTCCTTATCCGTAATACAGTGGCAACGTGTCGGAGGAGATTACCATCATGTCGTTACTCGCAATGGACACGTCAAGTTTGTTCGACCCTTTCGAGTTTCCTTCGGAAATTGACATGGAGCCCCCGAAGCCGCAGCCGAAGTTTCGAGAGAAGTTGGAAATCAAGTCTTCGAGGCATCATGATCATCATCTGAAGGTATGTTGTACTGTTCCTTTCGATTGGGAATTGGAGGATGTAGTTCGTGGTGTCCCTCTTTTGCCTCTTTCTTTAGGCTATCGGGCGTCGTTCTTCCATATCTCCGGAACCAGTTTTCGGATTACTCAAGAGAACCTCCATATGACAATAGTTGTCGTTAAGAACGTTTCATATCAATATCATGTGTAATTATTTGCTGAAGCTTTAGTAGCGGGGTGAGTGTTCTAGTACATGGTCGATGATAATTGGAAACCTCTCTTAAAAAACTTCATGCTGAAAAGTCTATTCTAGAGTTCTAGTAGTCACGGTATCTTAAATTTTGCGGTTGACATCATCCGATGCTCTATAAGGGCAATTTTTAATGATGCGAAGTGGTGCACTTTCACATCTTCTTCGTCTCTGCTAGCTCTCCCCTTTTTTCTCAAACTTCTTCCTGGCCTTGGGGCCTTGGGCCTGGAGCCGTGTTTACTGACACTTCAGTATTATGTTTTATGCCCTGATCGTTTCCAACATCATCTGAGAGTAGTTTTGTACCGCTTTCAATTTATCAACGAGTAAACTGCTATCCAGCCCATGGATGGCTCTTATGATTTTTCTACCCACACTTAACTTGCAAGATATATGTGTTCGGTGATATCTGAGTAATCATCGTGTTTGCAAAATTTGCAGGATATGATGGTTGCAAGGGAGTCCGATTTTAAAAGCCGGGACTTTATGGATATCAAATCACGCCAACACGATGTTCAGCCTAAGGTAAACCGAGTTATTGGTCGTTTTTGGTCCTAGATTACACATTCATCCTATTTTTGGTCCTATGTATTTTCTTTCCTTTTTTTGGTATTTCAAATTGTCACCACATTAGAATTTTTTTTAATGCTCTAGTAATCATTGCATTGTTATTTCGAATGTCGCTTGGGATCTGCAGGAAGTTCCCATCAATTTTTGTGACGTCGTTATATATTTTGGTCTTCGATCGTAGTTTGATGGAATTCTGCACTTTTAAAATTAGGTGCAATATTCGTGGTTGAATTAATTTTTGAGTTACCAGTCAAAGGTGGTGGCTGTACGATCATTTGTGATAAGATTCTCAGAACTTGTTATGTTATATCGCGTATCAGGTCCACACGATTGAAACGCCTTCTCCCACCACTGCCCCCGGTGTTTCAGACGTTCAGGCTGCGCGTCAGAAGCTCCGAGATTCGTTGACTTCTGCTCTGGATATGGTTGTCAGCAAGCAGTTAGTGAAAAGTGTGTTAGGAGTTGGCGAGGATGTGGAGATGGATGCCAAAAATGAACCCGGAGATGTACAGAATCCATCAACATTGGAAGTGTCACATCCTGCTAGTTTGTCACAGGTGAGCTTGCGAGTAGTTTTTTTTCCAGCCTGTCGAATTTATGCTAGTCTTTATGTGTGGAGATGCAGTAACATAGTTGTTGGGACCTTATTAGAGGTTAATGGCATCTCCTTTCCTTGTTTTCTACAATGAGTTATGTGTTGCATAAAAATTGTGGCTTGGTTTTGCGGATTTGGCCTTTCTGTGGCTTTCTGCAGCTTGGTTTTAAGCTGTGAGTTATCTGTGAGAGTTAGAACTTGACACGTCATGCGAATTGTGTGGATCCTGTAACAGGATCACGAGAGCCCAATGGATGGGCAGGTTGTTGATTCACTTGTGGTCGATCTAGGCCCCTTAGAATCCGAGACTATGAACATAGATTCGATGGGTGGAGAAGTGTCAGTACCGGAACTTGTAGCCAGCGTTGGCGATTTTAGATCGATCTTCGAGCAAGGTGAATACGGCGATGGAGCAGATGTGGTGGAGTCCCCTTTCAAGAAGCTGAAGACAGACTATTCCCATTTTGATTATGTTCACAGAAAGCTAGAGATTGAGGAAAAGGAGGGCAGAATAGCAGTAGAGGATGTAAAAGGAGGTCTTCATATTGTGGACCAAGCAAGAAAGCTTGCTACTGATATTGAAGCTGAATTGTTTAAGCTATGTGGGTCCAAGAAGACGTACAACCAAAAAGCTCGTTCTCTTCTCTTTAATCTGAAAGACAAAAGTAATCCAGAGCTTCGGGCACGAGTATTTTCTGGGGAAATCCCTCCCGCAGATTTATGTCGTATGACTGGTGAACAGCTAGCATCTAAGGAGCTCTCAGACTGGCGTAATGCCAAAGAGCAAGCCCTCGATAAAATGCTTGTCCTCACTGATGCTGACACAGTGTCCGGAAAGGTTGTCAAAAAGACGCACAAGGGAGAGTTCGTTGTGGATGTTCAGAACGAGAGTACCGTGGATATTGTTCCAGTTGTTACGCGATCCGTATTTCCTGTCTTCAAAGTAGAGGAGAAGGCTCAGCAGGAAGCTTCCGAGCAAATGGAAGGTCAGGTCAACCATTCACCAAACAAGTCCAAGTATGGCAGCTCCCCTTCATTGAAACGAAGTAGGTCGGATGAGAGTGACCGTGTAGGAGTGTCTTCATCACCGATTGTGGAGGAGCCAAACACCGTGGAAACGACGACTCCTCCAGAGTTCCCTGAAACAGAGACAGTCTTGCCAACCATTATGTCACTCGATGAGTACATGGAAGCTCAAGAAGAAGAAGCAGGAGTGCAAGAGGATGTGTTTGAAGATGCACCCATTGAGCCAAGAGGCTCTACGACACCCAGTCTTGGGTCGGAAGTGCAGGAGGCCCCTGATAAAACTGACCCACCAAGTACCATTTCCAAGGCCAACGTCAAGGAAGAAACTGTTAGCAAGCGTGACGAGAGCCCAAAAGTGAAGCCTGTGGAGGTTCCGCCAGTGATTCCCAAGCAGCCGAGCGAAACTCGGAAGATCGATAAGATCGAAAAAGTTGGAGTGGCCTGGACGGGCCAGATACAACTAAGTGGTAACCGGCAGTCTCCGTTGGTTGTCAAGCACCGAAGGTATGTGCTCTTCGACCATCAATTCTTTTGTTCACTGTCTCAGGCTGAGCAATGGAGGTACTTGGTAGATGCTTGAATACCTCGTTTGGCCCACGAGCAATTTAAATGTGTGTCATATTCTAGCGATGATATATTTTCTGTGTCCTTTCAATGAACTTTTGCCGTTCCTCAGCTTTTATTACATCTGGAAATATGAATCAGAATGTGAATGAACTCTCTGATGTTTCCTCTGAACGATTTTGTAGGTTTTTAGTAGATTTCCATTTAGTGGTTCTGTAAATGGCGGCCAGCGGTTATTAATCGTTACTTACTCAGTCACGTTACTAGCGAGTCATTTGTATGTCTCAGTCCATTTACAGACTGCCAACGCTTGCAGTCTTCTACATTTGATGTTGATGCCCGACATTGTGATCTGTCATGCAGTGGTGAGAACGTGGATTTGAAGAATTGGCCAAAATCACTTGAGTTAAAAGGAAGGGTGAGATTAGCGCATTTGGACAAGTTTCTTCAGGAATTGCAGCAGTCTCGGTCTCGCGCAGTCACGGTACAGCCTCAAGCTTTTGTGACGTCCCTAATCTTTAAATCCTGCTCATGCCGAACATTTTGGACAAGTGTTGAGCTATGCTTTTGTACTCAAATCTTTTGTGAATACCAGATCTCTTGTGGTATACCCTTCTCACTATGTTCTTGCCATGTTTGTAATGCAGTATGCAGATTGTTATGTCCCTTCCATATGAGTCACCAGTATAGTCACCGGGATAGATGCTCGTTGCTAGTGAATTAAAAACTTTTTGTGAAAAAGATCGTTTTAATTCTGGTATGGTCTGGTTTGTTCTAACGTTGGAATTAAAACTGTCTTAACTGCCATGTGTCATCCACAGTCGCTCTTGAAGTATCCTGTTGGCACTGAACTGAAACTTGTATGTCTGAGCCAGACATCTGCAAGCCCTTGTCATTCATTGATCAGGGAGAATTGTTTTTTTTCCATGCATTAGATTTGTTCGGGAATTGTAGTTTGGATGCAATGCATTGACCTCCCTGCCATCTACCAGTTCGTCACAAAATGCTTAGCTAAGCGTGAACGGTGAACGGTGTGATGGTGCGATCTATGTTGGTCTGAACTACGCACGAGATTCACAACTTTCTGTTTTCTGCTAGCTACCAGTGATCTTAGCTATCTTTACTTTCTAGTGTAGTCATGTTTAATAGCCACACTAAAATTAAGATAATGGCTAATGAACGAAGTACTAATCATTCTATTGCAAATTCAAGCATGAAGGTAATATTTTAGCTCATAAGCATACACTCAAAACTGGTAGACAGTCAATTCAACGAGTTTGGAACACTAACGTACGTCAGTGGAGGTGGCTGCTCTCGACTCTCTAGTTTTTTCTCTTGAATTTTAGGCTTGTGTGAACGTATAATATGGACATATTGAGGTGGAAAGAGCCTGTGCCTACTTTAGACGCAATAAGTTTGCTGACTTCCGAGTTTTGGGATATGGCAAAAACCTGCCCCACCCTGTGTATCATTCTAAGATTAGAATCAAAGGATGCTGTCAGGGTGAATGGACGACTCTTTATCGTGGAGGCGGCCAATTCCAGTAAATTCATGGGAGTAAACCTGTTGCGCTGTATGTACATTACATCGACCAGTAGTTGCAAATTGGGCAATATTATCACCATTCGTGAATTTTGTCTGTGAGAAGCTCACAGAAATCGGACATGAAATATGCACGCAACAAGTGAGTATATTTCATGCGCTGACGAACATGAGAACTGGGCGCTCTCTGCAGTGAAGACCACAATTGCAGTCAATAGTTCTATAAAAGTGGAATAGAGTCTGGGTTGGCTTGCAGTAATAAGCCTGGTCGTTCCAGCAGATGTTTTTGACAGGTTCTCAGCCAAGCGAGAGAGCTTTTGAAGGGACACCCGAAAATATAATTTAAAGTGACATGTCTCACGTATATATACAGTGTCTATTTGTTTACGAATATGGCATACTCGCTACATATCAACATTAGAAGTTGAGTTGTCTTCGAGCATGTTATTCAGGAGCCGACTTCGGACCGGGTAGTTTTATGTAACGTTTGTGTCCGTTTGTCTTCTTGTGGGTGCGGTTTTTAGTGTAGCAGAATTTCACTCACTCTGCGTTAGTCCTTTTATTTCCTTCTTGCACATCGGTTGGAGCACAACTTCAGCATGAAATGAAAACCTCTCTTGATTCTAACCTTCTCTCAAACGAACGCGGGGTGGGGTGGGTCTTTGATTGCTCGAGATGAAGTTTTGAACTTGGGTCTACGGTGTAAACATCATGCTGATGATGTTTTGCACTCTCTGACAAGTTGCTTGCGTAACACTCTTCCTTGGATTTCTTGCGCAAATGGCTGACCTGCATCTGTTGTTCTCATCCTTGCAGGTGGTTTCTCTTCTCGTGCAAGATGGGCACGCAGATCAGGCATCCGCCACAGATCATGTTAAGGAGGTTAGTTATCTACTTCCACTCGTTAGTCATTTGTTTCTGCGTTTCTTGGTATTCATGCATCTACTTTGCAAGAGATCTGCTCTTTAAGCTTCCAAGTGAGTAGATACCGGTATGTACATTGGAAAATGTTGCAGAAAGAAGCTCTGGGTCCTTTCACGGTGTATAAATTCAGCTGCCATTTTTTATGAAAGGTTTAATTTTTAAAGCTATATTTAGTGCACTGGGTTTGCTGGGCCTGAAGATTCTCCATCAGGGATGTTTTGTTAGATGCCCTCAATAGAAAGGTGTGAGATCTGAATTTCAAAAGGATGGGTTCTTGTTGTAAACATCAAGAATGTTTAGCCTTTTGGTTACTCTCAAAAAACTGTCGCCATTTAACTGGAATTCTGAGATTTATTAACTTATCCTATTTGGGGTGTTTGACTACATCAACAAAGCACTAAACATGGGTATATTCGCTGAATGGATCATCTTGTTATACACTCAAGTGTTGATGTTCGTGATCGCAACTTTCTGTAGGGGATATGCTGTAAAGGCCAACTGGCAGGCCTTGTCTGATCTGGGCGTTCGTTGTTTGTAAAATTGACAGGTTGCAACTCAGTATCAGATGAAAGATAGAGTGGGTTTTGTGGAGCCACGGTCGGGGTATGAGCTTTACTTGCTACCACCTGGCAGCGGCACCACCAAACTCCTGAGTGAGCACGGACACCCGGAGGTCTCACCAGAAGCACTGGGCAAGGACGTAGTGTTAGTGGGTGTTATTGTGTGGCGTAGAAGCCACTTATCATCTTCTTCTAGGCTTCCTGACCGTAACAACAATAATGTAAAGAGACATGCGGTTGCATCTTCAACTCATCATCGTGAGTCCAAGAGTAGTCATCGGGGGGCTGGGGTGGGTCCATCAAAAGATCATCAACCAAGCTTGAGTGACCAACAACCTAGATCATCAAGGCCCTCGCAGCGAAGCAGTTCCACTACAACAACGAACGTAAACTCGGGTTCTGCGCCTGCTGCTGCTGCTGCTGTTGCTGTTGCATCATCAATGCATCAACTCCTTAAATTCCCAGTTGAGTCTTCCCCTACGAAAGATCCCTCTAGTACTAGGAACTGGCCACAGTCTTCTCCTGCTATAACAACCTCTAATGCTCAACATGTGCTGAAATCTCACCATATCCTCCCGGCTCCCTCTGATGCTACCACCACTGATATGCCTCCGGGGTTCTCTCCCCGGCCACCCGCCACTGGTCCTCCATCTAGACCACACCTAGATCCCAGACCTGCCCCAACCCCTGCTCTGCCCCCTGCAGATGTGCCTCCCGGCTTCTGGCCCCGGGCCTGGCCCCTCGCGGACGAAGAGGACGATCTCCCAGAATTTGATTTCAGTGTTCATACTGTTGCAGGTCCACCAAGGTCCCCTCCTCCTGGACAGTTTAACAGTTCCCTGGATCCTCCCCCAAGTCTTTCTCATCTCCCCCAATTTCCACCTCGTCAGAGTCCTCCCAGAGTAGTAGCAGTATTACCACCGGAGCAGGGCAGTAACAACAACAATAATATCAACAACACGACTGCTCTTCCTCCCCCTCCTGAATTTCAATCCCCCGGGTATCCACCCAGGCCTCTGGGTCCCCTGGGTCCCCCTCCCCCTCCCCAAGACCCTGCTGCTTTTCTGTCCCGGCCGAATAATTACTACCCCTCTGTAGCAGCTGCTCCCATGGCTCACGAGGGTGATCAATTTAGGCCTTTGCAACAGGAGCCTCTGCGAGTCGGAGGCGGTGGGCAACAACAAGCCATGTTGGGAGCCTTGCCACCACAGTTCCATGGGAACGGTTCGTCTATGCAACAAGCAGGGGCTGCACCTCCTTTAAGGAACGATTTGCCAGAGTGGCGTCCTTCAGCTCAGTTCCAACTCCGGCCTCATTACGAGAGCGAGCCTCGTCCCCCTCCACAGCACCTGCATTTCGACCCGGCGGCCGCGGTGGGCGGGGCTCCACCCCCTACACTGCCGGTGCCACAACAACAGGAAATCTCTTGGCCCCCTCCCCAACATCATCAACAACAGCAGCAACAACAAGCCCCACCTACTTTACTGCCGCCGCCGCCGCCGCCGTTACCTCCGCAATGGCAACCGCAACCTCAGGGTCATTTCCAACCTCAATGGCAGCATTCTAATCACTTCCAACAGCAGGCTCCTCAGCAGCAGCAACACATGGCTCCTCCTGTTAGGCCTGTGGATCCAAGAGGCGGGCCTTTGAATAGCTGGGAACAAGCAGGAGCTTCACCGGGAGCTCCTCCCCTTTGGGATGCAGCCGGTGCTCGAAACTCCAACAACAACAATGAGCAACATAGAGACAACAATGACCACCGCATGAAGGATGCTCGGTCTAATGAGCAGCAGCAGCTCTCATGGCATGACAACAGCAGAGACAACAACAACAGGGATGCCAATGGTGGAAGGCCTGATTTTCGGCGAAGGTAGTTTTAATTAAATTGGTAGCTAAACAAATGAGCTCTAGTGGTACCCCCTTCCATTTTAATTTTGCAACTGCGTTAGTAGAGATACATATCATATATATCAAATTGTCCCCGCTGATAAACTTGGTGGGAGCTGAATTTTCATGGATATCATCACTAATGATATCTAGACTCCAGGAGTATGGCATATGAGCTCTCATGTTTGTATGTACTGTACTGTACAGATCTGTGTGGTTGATTTCTCTCGGCATGGTTTTAGGAGAATTAGAGCTGCATTGGGTTAGAGTTATCAACCGTGACGTTTAGTTTTTAGCACTCTTTGAGGTTTTGGAAAATGGATTCTGGATGTCACTTGCAATGAGATTTATATGTGAGTAATGTTCCTCCTGGTTTGACAACAATATACTGCTGTTATGTCGACTTTGGCCCAATTTTTAAAGATTGTAGTTGTTTCCAATCTCTTTGTACCTAATGGAATTGAAACTGGGCTTGGTGAGCATTTGGGAGGAACCAGAGATCTTATCCAACCTGGTCATGACAAGTGTCACTCCCTAAGAATTTTTTTATACATATATGCACTGCTTTTTCGTCCTTCTAAAATTTGTTAACCCTTAAACGTCTAAAGAGCCCACTTGTCGTTTTTCCTGTCAAACGCTGACTTTACCTAATTCCTTATTTCAAATGAAAATAGTCCCAACTAAGAGTGTAGGGGCTATCTAGGCTGATTTACTATTCTTCAAAATTGTTAAAATTGTTTTTTTTACAGCACTTTAAAAGTTTCTCAATTGAATTTCTTTTTATGTAAGCTCAAGAAGCATGCCACATATGCGTGGTTGATCATCACTATTATTTACATTTCTCCCAAACATTTCATACTATTTTAAGATTTTTTTTGTAATTACTATGACTATTACAAGAGATTTTTTTGAAAAATCTTATAAAATTCATTTTTCATTAAAATAATTACAAAAAATTAGGATTAATTGGTTGAACAATAGTTTATGTGAGAAAATACCAAAAAATATAATATATTTTAAAATATGAGAAATTGATGAGGTTTGATTGGGTAAATGTAGTGTAAACGCTTAGGGGTTAATTCAATCAAGAAAGTGTTTGAGAGACAATTTCACAGCCGGGAATTGAACCACTGACTATGCCATTTGGTTTGTATACCTTTCCACCATTAGCTTGGTAGTTTAGGGTCGTCTCGAACCTTTTCTTGAGATGTAGAATCTAAAAGTGGATGCAACACTGAAAACACCCGGAGGCTACATCTTGATAAAGTCTTTCAATTGGTCAATGAGTAACTAGACTAGTCAATAACTATAGATCAGTTCTCCCCATTCTTTGGATTGAAAGAATTACCATGTGCAATTTGCAGAAGAGAAAGAAAAAATTACAAATTGGTATGAAGAACTGTAAACGGGATGGTAAACAATGTTAAACAATGTTGAGTTGAATAGGGCCGTGGATATTGGAAAGAAATCATATTCTTTTGCTATTTTTCTATTATTTGGAATTTTTAATATATATATTTTTTGAAATTCTATTAAATATGGCTCATAATTCCAAATCGTGTGATACCAAGTTCGTGCATCCTTCCTCACCAAGGGCTTTCCAACATTTCGTCATGTAACTTCATAGTTTGTGAAATGTCAATTTTAGAAACAAAATAAACAATTTTATTTTCTTTCATTTATAAAAGGGCAAGCCTTTTATTAAGCTAACATGACACCAATAGGACCTATGACCATTAACCCCTAAAGGTCCCTAGCTTTTTTGGGCTTAAAATCATCATTGCTTTTGATGTGTTATAGGTCTAAATGTAAGTGAGGTATAGAAATCTCAACCGTACAATCTTGTAACATACATGTTGTCGATCATGTGGATCAATTTTGGGGTCATTTGGCCATATAGATTGCAAGATCAAAGTGTTTTAGTGCTAAAAAAGGATGCTGAAATTTTCCTAGCAACACAGTTAGAGGTGAAATTCGTTTTCAAAATTACTCAAATGAAAAAACGTTGAACTATAAAGTTGTTCAAAATCATCATATAAACACATTAGTACCAAAAAATCCTCATGAAAAAATTTAATGTGCCCTAAAATGGCCTTGCAATGTCAAAAAGTAGCCCGAAAAGTGACCCATTTGAACCAAAAAGCAAAAAGTGTCCAAACTAGACCCGTGCACTAAAATGTCTCCCAAACATTCATAACAACATGGATTGACCTGAAAATTTTATTATGATAACTAGACTTCAAGGGGAATTCAACCCAACAAGTTTTATTGAAAACGGACTTGGGATGAAGGAGATACAAGCCCCCAAAGTTGCTGCCATCAAAATTCACAGAACTGTCCAAAAAAAACATACCTACTTTCAAATGATCCCCAAAAACTCAATTCATCTTGGATTGATCTGAATTTTTTACCACACATTCCATACATCATGTGGGGAGTTTTTTCAAAATTTCAGCAAAATCGGACACGTTTTGCAAAAGTTACAGCACTTCGAAGGTGACTGTACCCCCAAAAACGTCCAAAATATGGACGCCGGGACGCTTAGGGGCTAAGGATAGTGGACAGAAGCCAATCAACAACAATGAAACTGTTATGCAAATGGTGATTTTGGCCTTGGAACAAAAAAAAATCATATTGCATTCAAGACACATTGGTTTTAATGTCAAGCAAACTTGTCTCCATCAACTTATCTAAGAAAATACATTCTTGATCATGGCCAAATTTGTTGGCTAAGGACTCAAAAGTTGAAAGAATTTTATCAAAATCACACGCACAAGAGCCTTGCTTTCTTTGACAAACAATGGATGTAATTTCCTTTCTTTGGCTTCAGACATGGTGATTGGTGATTTAGAACCCAATGCGCCAACCTGAAAGTACTACTTCTATATGATCATCCATGAACTACACTCAATGGCTTATTTTGTGTCTGAAGTGAATTGATGTTTTACCACAATTCGTTCAAAGGTGAAGAAAAATAGTGTCCCTTGACACAACATAGGAGTTCGCCACTTGTCATCCACCTTTCATTGAGAGTGCCATTTTCTTTCCAAGTAATGCGAGTGACATGAGGTGGCATGCCATATTTATCACTACCTCCGTTTCATAATAAGAGTCCAAAACTACATATTTTCTTGCGTCGATTTAACCCTTAAACGTCAAAGCAAGCCCCACGGGCTTGGTTTAAAGGAATAATTGGAGACAGAAGTTTCATTTCTCAACCAAATCAAGCGAGACTTGTTGCGTTGGAAAGCTACTGAAAAAGCGATCTAGATTCCAAATTTTCGCCTCATTTGAGAGATTGTGGAATCGTTGGTAAGCAATCAAAGTTATCAAATTGAACAAGTTTTGAGGTTGGGGCAGCTGAAGTTCAGCAGTGCCGCAGTGCTACAGTGCTAGCTAGTAGTGCACTGCAGAGCCGTTTTTGAATTTTATTTTTATTTTTTTTATTATTTTATTTTTTCAAAAAAATTTAGATTCTTTCCGAGCTGCCCACCCAGGACCAAAATTGTCGTTTAAGGACATTGACTTCCTACGCTTTTCATCCGATTCGATTGAGACACATGTTTCCAAAAGTTGCCACGACGCTTTCAACGTGGGCTCTATTTCCATCTTAAATCTCAAAATTTTCTGCAAAATGGACTCTTATTATGAAATGGAGGGAGTATAAAGTTGCCATATGTCATTGAAACACTACATTCATTTTTTTCTTACGAGGACACTATATCTCCCTAAAATTAAATAATGTCTGAGTTTAGAAATAGTGTCCTAGGACACTAAATATGCCATTTAGTGTAGTTATAAAATTCAAAAGGCATTGCCTTTGTTTACAATCATTTCTAGTGCACATGAGAACTTTGTAACAAATCATAGAGGTGTTGTTACGCTAGGACGTCAAATTTGTCCAAAAAAATGTATATAGTATGTAAAACATTTGCCATTACTGGGCCATTAAAACTATTTAATAATCACAGAAAATGTTTAAAGATTTTAAAATGGAATGTTTTCAAAATCTTTGGAATTTTGTCATCATATTAAAATATTATTTTGGAATCTTTTGGAATATCCATAAAATATTTTTGAAAATTTCTCCGTGATGTTTATTGTGTTAAGTTACGGACATCCACCACTCCGATTTGAAAAGAAAATTTATTTTACAAATAAACCAAATCAAATTTTCTTAGTGTATTTGTCATTTTTCCACACCTCAACTTAATACAAGGGCCAATTCATCAATGAATTTATTTTCAAAATTTGTGTTTCTTTAGATAGTAATAGCTAACAACATTTCAAACTATATTTCCAAAAAAGGCAAATAACTTCTTTGAGAAAAATAAAAGATATTAGCATTCAAGCATAAATATTCAATCACGGGCGAGGGAAAAAAAATAGGGATACAAATAAAATAAAAAAACTTATAATCTTCTAAAATGATTCTCAAAACTACACAGGCATATGTCATAATGGTTCTCTTTAAGGTCCATCTATTGGTTCATCAAAATATATCTTTATATTTTTTCATTTCACCTATTTCTAAGTTTCTCATTCTAAGTGATTCTAAGTGCTAAGCAACACTAAGGGGTTAAAGTTCTAGTATATAATTGTGCATACTTTAACTCCTAACTGCTTGGATAAACATATTTAGTTGCCTTTAATAGTTGTCCAAACTTGATTTTATTGAATTTTGAATTTGACAAAAATAAAATAAAATAATGAAAATCTTATTTCAATTCATTGAATGATGAAAAGTCTATTTTGAAATATTCTTTTGAATATCATTATTTTTCAATGTTCTTTTTGAGCAACTATGAAAATTTACTATTAACAACGTACAAGTTCTTTTTTCTTAAATCTAATTTTAGTCTTTAATGTATAAGTAGGTACAATATGAAAAGAAAATTTGAATTGTTAATAATTCTAACAAGGAATTGAAAAATGTTGATCATAATGGTGAGAATATTGTAAAAAGCAATCTAAACCTAATTATTTTATTTTATTTGGATAAATAGAGAAAATTTATTTACAGACAAATCCTCAGTACATGATTTCAATAAAGAAACCTTGATTTCCTACCAACCAGGACTCTTCATAATTTCCGAATCATTAATGGAATGATTTAAAGTTTTCTATGTATATATAAATAAAATCTATGGACAATAATTTCAAAAAATTAAAGTATTGTACAATTTTTTATAATTGCCCTTTTTGGCTATTTCTTCTTAGACTGGCATAACTTTTTGTTTGATGAATAATAAAAATGGAGTTGATTTACGACACAAACTTGTAAATGTCAATGTGTAGATCACATTTGTATAGTTAGATTAAGTATATTCTTTTATTGATATTTCAATGTTTTCATTTGAAATTCAATTAAAAATCCCAAATTAATTTTTTTTAATTAAAAATCGTTATAATGAATTTGAAATAATATGCACTATGAGATGGTATACTTGGATGGATGAAAAATGTAATTGTACATAGTCATGAAAAGGCGCAGAGAAGCCCTACAATACCCACCAGCAACACCTCCCAAAATTTTTGGCCATGTCTGGTCCCTTGGGCATGCAATTGACACAACAGCCTATATTTCGGTCACCCTTCATATCATTCTTACATAGAAACTCTGACACACTGTTGTTATGGCCTGGGCAACTTTCCGTCTACAATAACCATAGCCACAATTTAGAACAGTTCAACACCATTGGAGTACCAACTCTATGATCAGATGAAAAGCAGTATTGGATTAAGATAGATAGAAACTCCGGTCCCCTTTCAAGGCCGGTGTGAATAAACTGTCTGTTCGTAATGCCAATGACCTAATGCCCACCGGACAAAGGGCCAATTGTGCAAAACTACTCTTCTCTTTCGAGAATAGACGTATTGGATTAATTGAAGAAAGACGGTTTTTAACCACATTCACCATATCATCAAAATTAATATTGGGCTTGTGTTGCTCCGTAAATTTGTTTTGAAAGATGTCAATGGCCACAACTCCCCTCTCTGCCCAAAAGCTGCACTCAGAACAGATTCAGAAGATGTAACGAAGACATGAAGTGTAGAGTAGACCTTGTTCCCATGCAAGTGTAACAATGCACGAACGCAACTTGTAGTGTAGGTTGAGTGAATTGACTCTCCCGCTTTACTCAATGTCCAGGTATTAATATCCACTTCAGAGTAGTCTGTATGTGGTATTGTAGTATAACCCTTAAAGGGCTGATGGGGATATATTGACGATGGCGTATATTTGACATTTTGTTGTAAATAGAAAGTTCCAAACTGAGACCCAATAGCTCATTAAAATCATGTCGACATGAATTTTAACTTCCCTTTTGATCTTAAATTCATAGGAGGTGTGGAACCATACCATATACAATGGAATATTGGTGTATAATACTAGTCGAAAAGGGCTCTCTGGACTTTTAAGGGATAATCAATTGAATCATTAAAACCATAACAAAATTTTCTGTGGATTTGGGCAAGAAAAGAGTAGTACGACATGATCATTTTGATGCAAAGGTGAAAAACCTAACTATGGGCAGCTCCTGAAAATTTTCATACAATGAACTATGCATCTGATTTTTTGTACACAATGAGCTAACACCCCCATATACATAACTGCCAAATTCACTCTACCAAATCTGAGACTAAACTTTGCATTTTGGGCATTTTCAGAGAGTTTCAAACTTGGGCAACAGGCCAAAAAAAAAAAAAAGTGTAGGCAACTTTGTAGCTTATAATCTTACGTGAACGGTTGAAAATTCGTAGGTGCTAAAAAAAATTCAAGTTGGTTAAAATATCCTACGGTTGGATCGGTCAAAAAGGTTTTAGATAAAAAAACTATTTGCCTTTATATGATAAGGTGTACTTTTAGGCAACTTTGGAGTGTTTGGAGAGAAACATAGTTGTAGTCCTTTAGGGGTTAATAGCCATCACGAACCCCTTAAACAGCCAAAGCTTCCTAATGTTCACCTGCTACCCAAACTGCTTAAAACAAAGCACACAGTACCTCAAGTGTGGATGGAAACCATCCGTTTCACATTTTACATCCAGTGGTTGGTTCGGATGTAGACGTGTCGAAGATTTGAGACGTACCTAGCATCACGAACACACCGACACTACATGGTCTTCTAACACTCTTTTGCCTTGCCGTCGCAAATTAGTACACAAGCAAATATTGTGATACATAATGAAATACAATCTCCAGATCAACTGAAATAACTAGAAGCTTCAAAACGGAAGTGTGTAAAACCTTGGAGTTTTTACCGTTACCAAAAAAACCATTCAATAATAAGACTGATAACAAAGCAAACAAGTCACTTTAATTGCTGAACTGGAAGCCAAGTTTATGTACACATATTTAGAGAGGGTTAGGCTAATAACAATCGTTGTATTCTGCCATTCTTTGCTTTCAAAGAAAAATGCAAGGCCAGAGTCTCATCTCGATCTCCATTCAAGCATCACCAGCTAAGAAACGTATTACTTTTCATTTTTCACTTCCAAATGACTGCGACTATTGACGCATCTCCATTGCGATCCCTAAAGCCACCATACAGGAATTCAAGACCTCCTCAGAACGCCTGTGATCATATCACAAGATCTAATTCAAACACAGAAGCAGATGGTAGGTGATAAAGGGTCAGGATCAAAATTTTGAAAACAAGACAAGATATTCATAGCCTAAAATTGTATACTAAAGGCACCCCACTAACCACATCGTGCAGCGCAAGTATCAATATCACCAGGTGGAATGCAGCTCAACAGCAGTCTACAAAATGAGCTCAAAACAGAGGTTATGATACCTTCTTGCAAATTGAACTACCCCCAGAGACACGACATCCCCAAGAGACCACGAATTGATCCACGTCATTTTCTTGCAGCCAATCAATGCTCCTTACAGCACTATAAACTCCATCTTGCGAGTCGTGACTTCCATTCGAACAGAGCTCCATACATCACATGCTCTTTCAACAGATTCATTCATCTTCTGGAGAAAGAGCTGTGCCCAATCCTCACCCAAGCCTAAGGGACTCAGGTCACTTGGCACGGTGAAACTGCACACCCATTCCATAATTGGTGCATGCTCTGTGAGACACAATTTAATGCAACACCAAACAGGCCAGTTGGAGCATAAAAGCACTAGAGTAGGCAATAAAACAGAAAATTCTGACCTCAAGAGCTCGTCCTCGTCATATGTTAACTCGGCATCAATCTGAAAGTTGGAGGGATTCAGAAGTGTGCTGCATCACCGCAAAGCATTTAAATCCATCAGTCATACTTCACGAAGTCTAACAGGATACATGAGATGAAGTTATCAAAGCAAAAAATGAGATGTTTGACAAGAGAAACTATAAGCACAGGAATGAAAACTAGCCAAACCTGCTTACAAGAACTTGGTGCAACTGTACTGCACCACCTGCCACACACCGCCCTGCCCGAGAAGCGTTTTCTTCCACAAAGAAGTACACTACTGGATAGCCAAGCAACCATCTGTAGAAAAGAAACAAAAACAAATGATGAGGTACCACAAAAACGGGATTAGATTGAACTGCAGACAGAGCTGATGGGTAGGAAAGATTCCCACATACCCGTTCAGTGTTGGCAACAGAACTCCAGAACCACTTGTGGGGTTCCCTGCTGCTATTATATTGGTAGTTGCATTCTCTCCATTGGATTCTTGAGTAAGAGAACATGAATTCACATTTTGAACCAGTAAAGAAGAGATTCGTTGCTGAATTTGAGATAGATTCTTCACAATTGCCTCGTGTTCCGCTTGACATGCTTTCTGTGAACGATCAAACTTTAAGTAATCCCCTAAATCTCCATTAAAACGCTTGATCACTAACGTTCAAATCAAGCAATCATCGTAACACTACCACGTAATTGACGAACAGATCACGAACATACCCGAGGACTGTCATCATCAAGGACAACAAAAAAGAGCTGAGACGGAGAATTCAGGCTTCGGTGCATGTATTCTAATAAACCAGAAGGGTGAATTAAGTATCCACAGCCTTCCATGTGCAGCACCCGCAAGACCGCTACCTCATGTACTTCCTGCGCAGAATTCTCAATCAGATACACGAGCGATGCCCCAAACCCTAACTTTATATACATGCTTAAAACCCTAATAATTGCTTTCCGATTACGGCCTTGCAGAAATGCACAGATCTGCGGTGTGAAAGTCCAATCAAGGGCTCACAATCAGTTCGAGCGATGGCACACCTGGGAAATATGAAATAGAAGCTGCCGCAGTTGTTGTAACATCAGTGGCGTACATGGCACATAATCGAGCATCGCAGCAGCGCGTAACCCCTTACTCAACGCCATAATGTCTATTCATACCAGAACAATGCAAACTTCATAGCTGAGAATTAGTTAAACAAGCAGAACAAACATTCGGAAGGATTAACCCAGTGAACCACTTTAATCCAGATCAACCAAGCCAAAACCCTCCAAAAGATATGTACAAATTCGCCGCGGCTGCTTCTTAGGAATGTTACGATCGTTGCGAAAGTCTTGCGCCATTCGTTGTGAGGTTTTGAGGTATACGTACCGACGGCGAGCCGACGACGGACCGATGTCCGAACCCGTATCTTCAATTGAGGAAGCAGCTGCTGCAATGTCGGCCATAGCTTCTTCATCTCTGCCCGTGCCAAATTCTCAGCTACACTGCCTCAATCCTACTCACTGTCACCGTTTGATTCGAGCCCAAGAGCTTCCTTGAAGCTGAAATGAATAGCCTAAGACCTCAAAATTTGAAAAGTCACACTTAGCGGCTGAAAACTATGCAATCTACAATATGGGTTTTGCTTCCATTCCCGGAGGAGAAAAGACTGCATCAAAACAATGTCAAGCAAGAATGTGCTGCCCATTGAACAGGGACGGATGAGAAGGCACTTCGATAGCTTCCCCCAATTCGAAAACCCAGGTGACTTCGATATCGATGGTGCTATGAGTTACAAAAGCATTCCTCTGTACATATCCCGTGAATATAGGAATGGTTCTGGAATACGGCACTCTGACTAAAGCTAAGTGAAGATCGTGCGTGGAGGCGAATTCGTTTCAGGGATCTCCTCAGCAATGCCTTGCAAACCAGGGGAACTGGGGAAGGAATTAACTAACCATAGTTTTCGCAAAAGACTTCAAGAGCTGTCGCAGTGTACGCAATCTCCAAGAGCCAAGACGTTGCGTGAGCCTATCCACGAGGTTGCGAGGTTGGTTTAAAGTTCAAAACTTGCGTTTAAGTCAAACCTATGGTCGAACAGCAACCAACAAGTGTGGAAGAAGATGATGCTGCAATGGACTATCAACCTGCCAGGGACTGAGGTTGGTGATAGCTCGAGAATACGAAATTTGCCCGAATCGGCGGCTTTCTGACAACCCTCAGAGCGGTAAGAGAATAATGGGGCAATCACCATGACATGAAACAGGGTGGAGCAACCTGCCCTCCAAAACTATGTTCAGGAACGAACACATTCAGAGACGTCTACTGCCAGCCCCGTATATCAAATAGATAAATATTTATACAAAAGCTGATGCAAGCGGTGTGTAGGGGCAACCCACTCGCAAGCTTGGATCCAATCACAGGCTCCAACTCCTTATGGATGAATGTAAAATCACCGTGTAACAAATTCCCTTGCAATGAAACATGTACCTAAACGTCTACAAGACTGTTCTACAACTCAGCACAAGTTCCTGGAGTGATCAAGTGGAGGATAACTTCATTTTTGTCTTCAAGAATTTAGAAGCAACTGGATCGATTCTATGACACAAAACACGTAGTAGGGTATCTGCATCAGATGCAAATCGTGTCGACCCTGTTCTTGTTGGGTTTGCTCCTGCTGCCATTTGCTCACTTGATCGCTTGAAGGTTTCAATGACCTGGTTGGTCTGTAGGAAAAACAATCACCGTTTTTCTCAAGTCGTTAGTATTTTTAGAACTGATCTAAAATACCTAATACGACACAAAAAAGAAAAACGGCATACGCAGGAGAACAGAAGGTTGAAAAACTCACATCGAGACTGTACAAATTGAGTATCTGTTGAACAGAGGCAGCTGCATTCTCCACCACACCCTTCGGTAGCCCATCTCCATCTGCTATGAAAAAATCCTGAAAAGACGAAGATAAAGAGGGAACAATCGTGAGAAATTGACCAAAAAAACATAGTGAACAAATTCCAAGATCCATTAGGGTTGATTGTCCTATTACCAACCACGTACCCAAAACCAACCACCCTGATTCTTGCCTAATTTCTAGATATTAAAAGGGAAGATGTACCTCATTTGTACATTAGAGCATGTGATCGGTTTTGGGTCGCAGGTTACTTTGCACTTTGGAATTTTGTATAAAATTGAGAAATGCAAATTATAAGTTGCAATTTTTTGCAATCCTCATGAAATCCTATTTCGAACGCGGTCATAATTTTTTTCCGGATTTACCACTGCCAAATATAGGTCAGATTGCTTAAGTGGTTGGTAATAGGACAATCAACCCTACAGCAAAAAGTTCAACTGGACACAATGAGAAGTTCATAAGACACATACTTTGAGGATATTCACGTCCTCCTCCAACATTGTCGAGTCGCTCGCAGAGAAACCTCTGGTTGGTCCTCCATCCAGAAGCACACGAAGCAAGGCATCCTGACATTACCAAAGACAAATCTTTCAAATCCAGTGGCTAGAGCAATGCTCTCACAAGACTTCCGACTGCCAGTACTCACTACACTATTGATAACTGGAAAAATAAAACCAAGCAACGATTCCAATGCAGGCTGACCATCGTCAGAGTCATCTTAGGCATTAACATATCCGAAGTCTAGCAAAAAAGACTCATCTGATGAACCTCCTCTGTTAAAAAACTCTACTTCTGTGATGCAAAGCAATACATGAACAAAGTAAACTGAATGCGAAAGAATGCAAGTATCGTACCAAGGCAGCTTGCAAGAGTCCCAGTACAACACGATCTCGAAGAGGCTCCACAATCACTTCACAAAGCTCCCCAAGCACCTGTACATTACCCATATGCCATGTTGCAAGGATGAAAGAGGTGAAACGAGTGCAGCACTTGAGCAGTTTTGTAGTGTAGGACTCATCTACCGAAAGTACAGAGCACATCACGATGCATAACCTGGATCCTAACATGCACCATAAATGCTTCAGAGGGAAGGGTACTTACAGGGTCAAGACCATCCACCACCATTTGCATACGTGCTTGGGAAACAGAAACTTTGTACAAACCATCAATAAAGATCTCCCTCATATCCCAAAATACCAATTTGGTCCCTAAACGACACAAAGTAACAAGACCACTTCAGTGTTGCTGGAAATAATAGACGAACGACCCGATACTCTATCTGGATACCCAGGGTCCGGCATACCTCGACTAATTAGGACGAAAAACAAATCACTGGAAGTCAGATTTTAAGATTCGGGTCATCCAAGCGCACGAGATGATGTTGTAGTAACCTGACGTACTATAAGACTCAAACCAATACCTGTGAATTCACAGATCTTATCAATTGCAGTATTAACAGCCTTTCTTGACCCTTCAAATGCTATGGAAAGGTCATCCAATGGTCTGGTCCCAGACTCCCGCATTTTCCTCATATCCGAATCTCCTGATCCGCGCTCTGAACATGCAAACTTGTTATCATCATTACCAGAAAGCTAAAAGACACTGAAAAAAATAGATGAAAAAGAGTTCTATTCCACATCAACACAATAGGACAAACAACTCGTGCTCTAGCAGACTGCAGTAAATTGTGACAGTCTTGACTATTTCCAGAAATTCAAAACCATAATTGACTAATTCTCTTGAACACTGTTGGTATGTTGGCCATTCAACTAATTGTTCCAACACCATTACTGCACAGAGTAATCCAAAACTAACTTTCTGAAACCCTATATCCAAATATGCGTCTCAGCAAGGATTTTATTCAAAAAACAGGCATGCACAACTGGGTTGTGAGGTGGACTATAGAGCGTGAGTGCGAGGTTCAAATGACATACTTGCATGTGAGCCATTGGCACGAGAAAAGTCATCTTGTGGTCTTTTCACAGCCCAGCGATCCCGTATGTTGCCTTCAAGTATGTTGGTATGGGTTAAGATATACTGCACCGTCAAATACATAATGTAAGTTCTAATACCTTCCAGCAACCACAGATATGGCGTGTTACATTCAACGCTCAAGGTAACGAAGTACAGCTCCAGAAGCCAACCCAGCAAACTAGTCTATAACTTTGCAAGACTTGTCACGCACAGCTGAGTTCTTTGAATTACTGAAATGATATAATATACAACGTATTCTAGTAGGAAATCACAATTTTTTCAGGTTCTGAAGTTCAGACTCAATACTAAGGTACTATTTTGGTCTACTTCAACTTAGTTACTCATGGTGTTTGGTATTAACCATATGGAGAACGAAACAAACTACTTACATGAAGTGTGTTGAGACGAACACAAAGGGAAGTAGTAGACAGCAAATTGATCTCGCTGGAGCGTCTCTCATCGGGCAGACGAGGGTCTGCAACTCTTTTCTTGTTGCTTACCGACTTCAAAGCAACCTCCTTCTTGTAGCGGGTCAAGCTTGGAGCTGGTGGAACAAGATCTCTCTTATCACCTGCATAAACAAGTACATCGCACACAGACTATATGGTCACATGCCTGATTATTCAATCAAGCATTTCCAAATAAGGGCTGGACATACCAATCTGAGAAATCCATAACTTAAAATGTGATGACATGTGGACCTCTGAGGAAAGTGACATTAGTAATAATTTAATGCAAAGGAAATCCATTGGCTTTCAGGAAGCTAGTCAAAGATTTCTTCCATAAAATCAGGCGTCAGGATAGAGTGTGAAAGGGTGCCAGGTAGACCTCCACCAAAAATAATAAACAATTCATTGATAGAAATCCAACAGAGACATATGACATTTAGCCATACAACTTGTACCGATAAATAATGTTGCAATCGTACATAATTTACTCTGGTGACAAAGGCCCAACTTAGGATATAAAACACGACTCTTCACGGCACCTTAGGTTCATTTTGAATTCCTGAGACGTTCTCAAAAAGTGTGTGATTGTTGCGCACTTTTCTTGGATCGCAAACTTGCATATGACTAAGCTTTGTTTCACAAAATCCAAGTCATGTGATGTAAAAAGAGGCAAGATAATAACGACCAGGTGATATGGTGTAGAAAGGAAAGAAATGTTACCTAGTTGAGCAACTACTTTGTTGGTGTAGTGTTGCAGTGCATTATCAAACCCACTGGTAAGGCCTTTCAACTGAGGTAGTCTCATAGGAAGATTCAGTTTGAAAAACTGATCTATTGTCTGCTCAAGTCCAGAAGTGCAGTCAGCAGTTACCACAAATAGGTAAATAACAAAGAGGCTGATTCCCGTCAAATGGTGGCCCACTCTGCCATTACCGTCTATTACTTAAACGAGGTAGAAAAAAACCCTTCAAAGTATGCATGCCATAATAAGCCGTAGATTAAGATTTTTTAGGAGAACATCATACAATAAACTAGAACCCCACATACCTCCTCCACAATTCTGAAGACCTCCACAATTGATCCTCCATGTCGTTGCTGAGCGGACAGAGGTTGCCATTTCTGCATCCCACTTAAATTAGTGAGGCTAGAAGTTATGGTTGCAAAAATGAACCAAAGATACACAGGAAATTCACATGACAAGTAGGTAACACGGTAGTCCAGTACAAAGTTGTACAAAGAATCAGTTGTCACCTCACTTAAATTTCTACGAAAACTTTCAGAGTTGTGATTAAACACAACTGAAACCCTGAAAAAACCAAAGGCATACTTAAGGACGATTTGCAGTAAACCTCCCTCAGGTTAAGTGAAGAGAGCGTACTTCCTGCTGCGCTGATCGATCAACCCATTCTGTCAACTGTGAAAGTTGAGTGTTAACCCATCTCATTATTATTGTTCCTGAAACAACTTCCACCTGCCAAAGTAGAGTGTTTAAATGTCAAGTATTCACCATGTAAAGGTATCCGTATTATTTCCAGCAAGACTTTTACATCATAATTTCTAAGAGCAAGATTCTTCAATCCAAGAAGTGTATAAGATATAGGTCCATAAGTCTCACTGTTGCATGTTAGATCATGGCTTGCAACACTAACGTACTTCTCACCTGATACGGTGTCATCTGCTGTTCGAAAACACGTCTGGCATCTTCATCGTCAGTAACGGATGCAATAAGTTCCATCAAATATTGTTCCAGGCTATCTGCTGCCGGTAAGACGGACGAAGCATCGTCTGTAAGTTGTGAGACCTCGTCCAGAAAGGGTTTCTGCAGAACAACCACTTACATGGATTAGCTGCATGAGCAATAGCCACCTATAACATCCTCCAAGCGCAAAAATAGACTTGATTAGAGCATTACCAATTCAGTTTGGTAAAGTGTATGCAGTAAGCATGCGCTAATGGCGATGGCCTGAGGGTGCCACTTAGAGAGAATAGGCGAAAACACATTGGCATCCTTCTTAGCCAGTCTTTGAACCTCATCTGCAAGCTGAGCTAGTGGATGCTTCTCGTCGTGCTCTTGATTTTGTTCTACTTCCTCCACAATCTGCAAAATAACAAGGCCACAAAATTTTGAACATTGTCGACTTCACTGGACTAATGGAAACAATTGAAGAGAGGAGAAACAACAAAGAAAATATTGCAATAGCAAAGGAACGAAAAAGAGTTGTTTCTGCAACCAGCTGATCATGTATTAATCATTTAATAATGAACAGAATCGATGATAGGCTTGCGAACAAATAGTGTGCCAGCTTTCAGTTCAGTCGCTGTAGCACCATCCAAAACTTTTGAGTCATAGTAGGTTACTGACAGCGTGTAGCTTAATCTGAACTACAGAACTTCTGTACGAATACTGAGAGCTCGCTTGATTTATGTCTCATTCTAATCTGCCTTTGGACTACTATAGATGGGACGCTGAGAAGTGGAGGGTCTAGGCGCAAATTTTGGTAAATTTAAAAAAGGATTCGGATATTTACATTGTTTTGGATGAAATATTGCTCAAGAATTAACCCCCAATGCCTTGAAAGATGCTATTATTTAGCATGATTTTCCATAAGTTAACTTTTGGGCCAGGCACTTAGGGGTGAAGAGCTAAATTGGCTATTTCTTCGCTCTGTGAACATATGGACAGAGAAGGTTGTTATCCAGGGCAGTTTCCAAAAATACTACCACTCTTGTGTTCAACATTTTTTGAGAACAAGTTTCAAAATTGCTGTGTAGTTGAAATAGAATAGCAGGAAACAACCAATCAAATAACATAACCTCCAAAGAAACGGTGAAGACGTACCCTGTTATAAGCCAACTTCACAGATGACAATATGTAATCTTCAGCCTGCTTGGCAACAGCCGCCATCTCTGCAGCAGATGTCATTCTTCCTACCTGAGTGCAGCATCATTCTATTAGATATCTCATATCTATAACAAGCATGCTTACCATTCGAAACAAAAGAATCTCAAAATTTACTACGACAGAAAGTAATTAATCCAAAAAATCATCTGTCAGATGGTGCACTATGTGGCAATACCAAAGCCATAACTGCTCAGAGATGAAAGCAAAACATATGAGAACCAAACCAAGGCATTTGCATTTTGATATCGTACATACCCCTGATTGTTCGTTCTCTTCTGCAATCAGCCGGCCAGTAATCATCGCTACCGTCACTAAAACCTCCATTTTGCTAGGAGCCTGTACACAAGGGAATGTGAACACATACTGGTATCAGATAACTACAATTGATGTATACACACTCGGGTAATTAAAAGCTGGGATTGGAACTATGAAAAATAATCTTCACAAACGTCCTGGACTGCTACAAAAGCTCAAATAATTATAAAATTTAAGTGGTGACATAGTCAGAGAACTCCACCAAGACGCAACGGGCCTGGGATATATGCTTTATTCTGAAAAAGTGAAGTGCAGATTAACTTGGCATAGTTCTTACATCTGCAAAATGTAGATGGTAGTCTTCGAGTTGTTTGTCAGCCCATTGTTTAATAGGCATGAGCACTGACTGCACGTACGAAAGTTCATGAGGTCCATCAGGCCCTTCCACCAGAGCTCTCAGTCCCTTCACATAGAACCTCTCTTGGGTACTGCGCTGGCTATCAGATGCAATCCTCTTCATTTGTTGTGCTGCAAGTTGAAGCAACGCTGGCTCACCTGTCAAGACATGCTGTAAACAAGAAACAAATCAGCAACAGATCGCAAAATGAAGGACAGAAGATGATTGGCCCAACCGCAAAAGCTTCCCCTAACTCTTCTGTATCTAAAGAAGAAACTATTGCACACTGATTATGAATCTAGAAACTGACCACCTAAACCACAGTATCTGATCGATACGTATTTGCCTAGCTATTTTACCTGACGGAAAAGAACCCATGTATAACAAGTGTCATGAATTGTTTGTGTGATTCCCAAAACCCGCCAGGTAGACTTCAGCATTTCCAGAATCTCTTCAGCTTCCTGTCATGTTTTTGTCCAGGCAACTATGAAACAGAACGATGTCTAGTTGCACATCAATAGATGGAAAACAGTACCGTTTCAGCCAAACTTCCCAACTCCAGAACAAAATTACAATCATGGAAACAGTGAAAGCAGCCTGTAAACACCTTGAACTTTGAAATGGAATCGGTTACATCACAGAGCAGCAGAGAAGTAGCAGTCTACCAGAAAGTTATCATACCTCAACAAGTTGCCCTTCGTCCAAAACATCAAACACACTCATCAGAAGCTTCTCATAGATACGAACATTCACAGGATAACCATCTGCCCAATGGCAAACTTCTCCAGTATGGTCCCCTCTCCCAGCTCTTTCTGCCAACACAATAGCCACCCCCCTTATGCCTCTCAGGCTCTCAGTGTGTTGAGCAGGGCCAGCCGGTGATGGTAGAGTCTGTACAGGCAACCACGTCACAACTTAAGTAGCTGACGGGGCACTATTCCAAACTAGTGAAATGCAGTGAATGTTTAACGCACATCAGAAAGCTACAGACGTCAGTAGGAACTGCTTTAGAAAATGGAATACAAATAAATCAAACAATAGGGGAATTAGTATTTAATTCAGATACATATTGTCAGGCATTGATACAGAATCGTGTGACAAGCTTTTACCTCTGCTTCTTCCAGTTTAGCAATCAGCCCTCTCAATTCCAACACTGAGCGATCCGATGGTTCAATCCCAACAAAAGGATGATTCAGCAAGCCTTCCAACAACAGATTCATCTGTAAACAAAAATGTGCTTTAATATCCTCTTTCGTGAGGAATAGATATTCAAACGCTGGCTTGCTTCAGACATGCCAATCTATTTACGTGACTTGCACAGCAAGCAGCCCTTCACAAGAACTCGTTATGCTGCTAACACTTTCACCAAATCTAAGACACCATGCAAATTCAGCTTATTCTTCTCAAAGAAACGGAGGAAAATTTGTGAACTAACCTGCCGTTTCGACCAACGAATGTACTGTATTTTATCAGGGAAAGCAGAGTGAGGTACAGCACTCAGGAGCTCCAGAGGAACAAGTAGTGTGTCCATCCTTTTCCCAACCCTTCCTGCAGATGCGTGTAAAATTGCCTCTCTTGTGCGTCGATCAGAAGCTCCTGAAATCTGGATCACGATCCGGTTAATTGTGTTATTTGAAAGAAAAGATCAGAGTCCAAAAATCATGAAACATGAAAAGTCAGATTCCTCTTGAAACATGAAAAACCTACAATCGATAGCTTCATACGTGGGACCATTGATGTCTAACAAAACAGCCCCCAAGAGGTGATATAATATAAAAGGAGCATTTCAGAATGTTCAGAAAGAGCAAATTGTTGAAAATCCCATTTGTGGGTACTGAGTGAAGACATAAGTCCATTGGCCAGAAAAAAACTCCGAAAAATATGCAAATGACCATACTGGTAACAAAGGATCCAGGGAATATATTGTAAGCACCGGGTGTACGCTTCAAAGCACGTACAAAGCAAATTTACCATTAAAAACGAAAAGCTACTTATTGAGGAGAATAAAAACGTGTACAAGTTAGTAGTGCTAACCTCCATTTGTGTGCGCATAGTTTCCATGAGTCCCGCAAGTCCAGGTGCTCGTGTGGGAGCTGGTACATACTTTTCTGTCTTGTTTCTTGTAAATTTTCTTACCAGCTTTGACTTCTTCTCCTCCTTTTTCTCTTTAGCTGGTGAAATAAGACCTCTGTATAGCAAGTACGCAAGGCAATATTATTGGCAAAGGCAATTTTACACGCATCTGCACACCATCTAGATATAGATTTTAGCATTTACAATAGTAGTAAGCTGGGTTCAATTGGCCTTCTTTACATCTAACAAGAAGAAAGAAACACCTAAATCAAATCAGATAAACTTCTGTAGTCCGACTTCGCGGCCTTGTAATTTGCAAACGTCCTAAAGTCGAGAACTCAAAGTCAGGAAGACTGATCTCCCATGACAGCCGAAAATAGCCAAGAGACGGAACAGATTTGAACTTCTCATAGGACCTCTTTCATACTAACCGCAGCCCACTCAAATAAGAATTCAGATTCAGCTTGAAAATTAGACTTCTCAATGTGCCACTCAGTTCTGGTCTTCAAAAAATTGCAAAAAAAATTTTAAAATCACATAAAGGATATGATTGATAACGTATAGACAGAAGGACTCGAGTCCTCCAAGATTTGCATAAAAGGAAATGCAAGTAGAAGAGGACGAAAGGTATACCCAGCAGCACCAACGGACACAAGTAAGACTTCATAAGCCGTTTCCCTCAAATCATCATCCGATAGCCCTGTAGTCACCACATAAAACCAACTTCAATGAGGTAACGGAAACAAGACACATGATTGATAGATGAACGATACAAAAGTAAATCATCACCAGATGCCTAAAAGAATCATTGGCAACATTAAACAGAATACACTGTTCAAAGGATGCTACGCCGTGCAGTTTATGGATTGGAACTTAGGTGTCCATGGTAATGCATTATAATCTGCAAAGAATTGCATTCAGGCCACAGCGTCCTACGACTTGATTACGTACATATGCCGACTCTTATACAAATACATGAATTAACCAAAAACTGAGGTTCGGACCTCATGAATGAAGTTGTGAACTGCATTTGCAGAACTTATCTCTCAAGCCTCCACCACTTCTTAAATTATCTCCAAAACAAGATCCTCGTATGTTTCATTAAACTTATGAATATGATTGAATCGATGGACACCTGGATAGCATTTTTCTTAGTGAGGTAATCGACTCAAAATGGGACCCCGTAACCAGAGTCGTCCGAACTGGAACAAAGTTACCTGTTGCAAAAGGTGGCAAATCTAACACAAAATTACTGATATCATTTAGAGCCCGCTTCGATTTTTGAGGAAGTTCATCATCGTCCTCATACTCGTCCAGCTCGTCGTCATTATCCACACGCTTAGATGGCGTGGATTGCAGAGAGAAGCTCTTCTTGCCTACAGGTGTTGTAGATTCAAAAGACCCCTTACGAGGAGGTGGTCGTGACGGGATAGGACCAGATAAGTCGGGATTTGTGACCAAATAGTAAATCTCTCCCAATTTAGTTCCCGACTGCAAATAAGAAAGACATGCATCAGAGAATGCAATCAGCCTTGCACCAATGAATGTATGAGCACATGACAAATAAGCAGCAGAGTAAGCTAGCTGAAAAATAAGGCAACAATGATTCTGAGAAATTCGAGGATATTAATGGTGATCCACGTGCATGAAAAGCAGTAGCAATACAAGATGTTAAGCGCAAGATGCACCTTGGCTTTAATTCACAGAGAGAAAGAAATAGACTGACCGAAGGTGGCAAGTTGAGATCATCGTGATACCGTTTAATTGCCTCGGAAAGGTCTAATGCAGAATCTGAACAATCAAAGTATCAACACGCTCCACAAGTTTAGATACAAGCAAATCACGAAAAAAAAATTAAATACAAAAATAGCCTTACTTCACAGTATTGAATAGAAGAATATCGCATCAAAAATGAGAAAAAACTAGAAGAAAGAAAGTCATCTGTTAATTTCATGTTATCTATCTAGTAAAAATGATGTGCAGAAAAATTCAGGATGTCTCTCACTTTTACGAGCACACTCAAGAATGTAGTCCACGCTTATTTGATCTAGATCGATATCGTCGTATGAAACAGCTCCAGGAGGCATAACAACTTTCTTGATCACACTCGCGGCCAGAAGAAAGTTGAGAAGCTCCCGTCGGTCTCGACGATACCGTTGCAATAATTCCAGGTCCGTACTCCTGAATTTAAGAAATTATATCAGTTAGACCTAGAGGAGAGAGGTGTCGGTATTCCAACTCTACATCCAAGAAATCAACAGAAAAATCGAAGTTACAAAGGGGAATTATCGAGCAAATCTAACCAAACATTATCCCCTAACCATAATGTCCATCTGCACTACTCCCGCTTCTTCTATTGTACCGATTCTCCACTCCTTAAACCTAACAACTGCATTCTACAACCTCCTTCGCTTGATAGCATATATTACCAGTATGAGATCATCAAAACAGAGGTCTCCTCCAATGCTGCTCAATAGAAGAGGAGGCAAGTACTAACACACTCACCCGTCCATGGCGCTTCAATAGAACTAATCTTCTCAAAAACACTGGAAAGGACACAATCAGATGACTTCACTGCCACAAAGAGCTCCAAAACACGAAATAGAGCTACGTCCTCGTATTGAAGCCTCAAATCCTGCTCACTTCACCAATTCGGATGCGGAAAAGAGAGCCGTGATCGAGACGTCGGCGCGGAGGTGCGAGGCGTGGTGCGGAATTGCGAGGAGCAGAGCATTGCAGCGATCGAGGATTTCCTAAACACAATGAAGCTGGCTCGCGAGAGGCCGGGGGAGAGACCATGCGGAAACGTTTGGGATGGGGGAGAAGAGAACTGAGGGTTGCAAGGGAACCGGCATTTCATCCGTGGTTTCGCTCCCAATCCCGTGGGAACGGATTCCTGATTGGAAGCCTTAGAGGAAATTTGAGGCCACTAGGAAGTTGTGAGTTACTATTCCAAAAAAATAATTTAAAAAGTAAAAAATATTCAATATTTAAAAAACTTAAATTTGACATAGATTTGATGTGACAGTAGCTTAGTCACGTCAAACTAGAATTTTATTTCATTTTATTTTATTGTGTTTTTATATTAAAAATTAAAAAATTAAAAAAATTGTTTGAAATATTTTTAATAAAATTTATTTTTAAGAATTACATTTTTATATTTTATATTTTAAAATATTCCAATAAAATTTTAAATTCTTGCACAAACATCGAAACGGCCCTTCGGAGGCTTCAGTTCTCTTTTAATGAATGAATGATTTGCGTGGACGACCAACCAACAATTAAAATGTCGCACCTATGACCAAAGTCTTGTTGATTAGTCGAAGTGGCACCAAAATAATTTAAATAAATGCTTCTCTTGAACTTATAAGTATGTTGAATACACTCACAAGTTTCAATATTGTTTTAAAACAATTATTTTCTCTATGAACGAGTTTCATTATGTATTAAATACCTGAACAAAGCTTAGTTGATGGGCTAGTTTATTTTAATTGGACTTTGAACCCCTACAAAAATTGTAGCTACAAGTACAAGACCTATATATTAGTATTTAGTAGTACATGAATGTATTGTACAAAGTTAAACACGTCATGTAAACGGACGATCCAACATGTCAGAGCATCTTCTGCGGCCGCCGCAGGTGGCAGTTATCGGCATCGTCAAATGTCAAAGGTAGGGGGGCCATTTTTAATATCCAACAGCCACTTCCAAGGTATATCCAATTCATTCAGTGCCTTTTCACGTAACACCCATCAATTCGCTTAGTGTTTATTCATACAAAGGACACTTTGCAATCTCTTTGTCTTCTATGGTGCATTCCAGAAGACAATTTATAATCACTAATAAAAAGAACTTTGTTATTGATAACATGGAAATGTCACAATGAATGTGTTATAGGATAACAAAATAATGTGAAAATCGTGTTGTTATGTATATCCATAACACATTCACCATAACAATTTCATGTAGGTTTTTTTAATTTTTGAGCATGATTGCATGCTATGTATTCACTTCTAGGATTTTCAAGTGAATTAATGCAATCTACGGTCTATTCAATAATGTTCCTTTTGCAAATCAACAAATTTTCCTTTGGGTTTAAAGAGATAAGTATAATTCCACCATTTCTTTGACGAGTTGGACTATACTTCTATCAAGTGCAAGCAAAATAAAAAAATCATGACGCATCAAGTGACTAAGGCAATTACAAGTGGGTTGTTAAACAAAAGCTACATTTTTAGCATATATTACATCAAAATCAATTTCGTCATTTGTTCAAAAAGTGCCGCATGTCATCTTGTGATTGGTTAAAGATGATGAGGACCTCTCAAAATCTGACTTGGGAATTCACATTTTAACACCAAACTATTTGAATTTAACCCACATGTATGATGCTTTGGATGAACTTCATCTAATTCATAAACCCAAGAATGTTCATCATCCACCCTCTACATGTTGGCTCTTTTACATTAGGGTTTGACCGTATTGTTGTCCTAAATCCAATTGACAAGTAATTGGGACAATGATCATACGGATGGTAGTGATGCATGAGATCCAATGCATTTAAGGTGTTTGGATACAAGTTGTGAAATCGGGTACAAAAAATCTCGACCCAATTATATTTCTTTAGGCTGGTCCAAAGTTTTGGTGCCAAAATTGTACCACGTAGGATGAAGAGAAGTTTGGATTGGGCCCTAATGTAAAGCCCTTCAACATAATTTAAACTACATACAAATAAACATACGGTAGTTGTTAGTTACAACTAGTGTGGCTATGTGCCGTTGGCACAAATGTTCCTTATATTCTTGTGCGTTCTCGTGCTCCATGTGTTTCGTGTAGTTTTGCTTTTGTTTTATCTATAATTACATTCAATACATTGTGATGAATTTGATTGAAAATCCATAGCTTTCGTACCGTAGGTCCAAAAGCCTACGAAACAACTTTCGTCCACCCCTCCTTGTTGAGAGCTTTTCGACAATACCAGGAACGACATCAAAGACCCCCATATTTCATTTTTCATAATTTAATTCAATTTACGATGAGGAAATTCGATTCAAAATGCATAATTTTCACATAGTATGTCTAAACCCAACAAAACAAACTTTGTGCACCCCTCTTCATCGAAAGCTTTCCGACAATACCAAAAACGCGACCAAAAGGGGTGGGGAGATCTCAACGTAATAAACAAAACAAAACAAACAACCTTCCTTGATATATAGACTAGTGTGGCCTTATGCCGTTGGCCCAAGTGTTCTTTGTGTTCCACATGTTCCCAATGCTCCATGTGATCTTCGTGTTCCCATGCATTCCCTGTGTCTCCCGTGTTTTTCCATAAAAAATTTCTTTTAAAAGCAATTCATCAATAATTTAATTCAATTTACTAGTATGGCACTGTGCCGCGAGCTGTGCCATTGGCCCGGATGTTTTCTATATTCCCCGTGTTTTCCGTGCCCCCGTGTTCTCCATGCTCCCTATATTCCATGTGTTCATGTGCATTCTTGTGTCCCCCGTGCTCTTGTGTTCTCCATGCTCCCTATATTCCCCATGTTCTTGTGCGTTCCTATGTCCCCCATGCTTTTGTTTTTTAGAATAATTTATTTATAATTAAATTAAATTTATGGTAACAAAATTCGACTAAATATCCACAATTTTCCCACCATAGGTCTAAAAGTTATGAAACCACTTGGATGCACCCCTAATTGCCTAGAGCTTTCTGACCATGCCAAAAAAATGCCATCAAAAACTCCCATATTCCATTTTCATAATTTAATTCAATTTATAGTGACAAAAATGACTCCAAAATTTGTAACCCTCACACCATACATCCAAATGCAATGAAAACACCTCCATGCACCTTTCCTTGTTAAGAGCTTTCTAATGGTACCAAGAACACGGCCAATTAGCGCACGGTGTGGGAAATCTCAACGTTACATACAAACAAAACAAACCGGACAAACTACCTCCCTAGTTATTTAGTTAATGTATAGATCATTCAACAGATGGAAACATGTTCTAAGCTTTTGGTTACAATGCAATACTTCTAGTTTTTTTACAACTAATTAAGAATTTCCTTGGATGAAGTGAGCTGGAAATCCGAAATCCGGAGATTAAAAAGAGGGGAATACACAACAACGCAAGCGTCACAAGAAGGCACTCGCAACCTTTGCGGAAGATAAATTTGGGAGTTTTGAATACACTAAAAAACAATGATATGCAAAAAAAAAAAAAAAAAAAAAAACGTATATATATATATATATATATATATATATATATATATATATATGTGTGTGTGTGTGTATATATATGTATGTATGTATATGTATACATATATATACATATATGTATATATATGTATATATATGTATATATATAGAGGTAGTAGGATTTAATTTATTTGTAAATGAAGTGCATTGTCAGAGTGTATAAATGTAGCTTAACCTTTAATTCCTACCTGCCCAACTAAACATTTTTGTACTTGATGTACAAAAGCAAACTTTGTCTTCTCATTTGTCATGCACTTTTTGCAGTGTTGAGTTTTTATTGAATTTTTTATGAGAAGTTAGCTTCATGCACATAAGATCCAATTAGAAAGGGGATGATTTGTAAAAATTTATGCCTCATTTCATGTTGTAGTGATTCACCAAATTTTTGGAAGATCTTAGTTCAAAAGTGCTCTTGAAAAAATCAACTTATAAATTAAGCAACAAGAAATCTCCAAAAATCACTACACTTAGAGTATTCCATTTCAACCCATTACAACAAATTGTCAATATCTTATTCGCAATCAAATCAAAAAAAAAATTGGATTTTGAATTTCATATTTTATAGAAAATGTTGGTGATAGCAATTGCAGATCTAACTATATAGATAGAATCTAAAATTCATTATGTACAACTTTTGTTCATTCATCAAGTTCAAAATATCCATTTTAGTTTCATTTCATAGTGCACATTTGCAAAATTGCCCAATTTCAAGAGGGGTAGAACGTTTAGGGGTTAAAAGGCATGCAAGTTTTCTCATTTACGAGGGTTGTTTCACAACTTTCTTTTCATTCTTTTGAGAATTTTCTTTATGTACATTATAGTGTACACCAAAATTAAGCAAAATATGTAATATATTACCATAATTGATCCAATTAGCAAAAACAATCATTGCTACAAAGTAGGTCTTCAAAAAGTGCTCGTGAGACCATTTTTTTTCCTCAATTTGGATGATGAGATAAACCTAAAATTAGAAAATTTAAAGACCAAAACAAAGAAATATTCATTTGATGCACTTTGAAAAAAATTACATTATTGGACAAAACCTCATGGAATTATGCATGGTCAAAGTTTAGTTGACTGTAGGATATGCAATTCTTTTGATGTGTGTATCTCAATTAACCCTTAATTGACTAAGCGTTCATTTTTTGGACGATGTACAGATTTCATCCATGTTTTCTCATCCACCATACACTTTGTGCAGTGTCAAATTTATAGTATAGATTTTATGGGAAGTTCGCTTCATGCATGTGACAACCGATTAGAAAGGGGATAGTTTGTGAAATTTTTATGCCTCCTTTCATGTTGCAGTGATTCACCAAAAAATTCTAAAATCTTAGTTCAAAAGTGTTCAAACGTGCTCTTGACAAAGTCAACTCATAAATTAAGCAACCAAAATATCTCCAAAAATCACTACACTTAGAGTATTACATTTCAACCCATCACAACAAATTTCCTCCATAGATTGTCAATATCTTGTTCGTAATTGAATTATGAAAGAATTTTGAATTTTAGGTTTCAAATTTTATACAAAATATTGGTCATTGCAATCATAGATTTAACTGTATAGATAGAATCTAAAATTCATAATGCGCAACTTTTATTCATACATCAAGTTCAAAATATCCCTCTTAATTGCATTTTATAATGCATCATTGCAAAACTATCAATTTAGAGAGGGTTTTAGGCATTTAGGAGTTAACTGATATTGATTTTTTAAAGAAAGAAACTCCAATAGATGAGTTGGGAATTTTGGATTTCTGCAATCTAAGTTGGTTGAATTGGATTGTCTGAGCCCCCTTAGTGAGCCCCATGCTAAATGTCAAAGTTATGAAAATCTTCCTTCATCTTTGTGTACTTCATCTTTGTGTATAAGAGGAATGGTCTCTTTTGCAATCTCTCCTACTAATGTTGGAAGATTAATTTACCATTATCCTTTTACAAGATTAGAAATTAAAATGTTCTTTATGTGCATAGAATTGTACTTGAGCATTTCAAAAAATGCACCCCATTTAGTATATTGTAATGTGCAACTACCCAAGAGTCTACATCACCATCCTTCATAGGAAAGAAACACCACCAGCAACGTTAAACCTTTAAACGTCAAAGCAAGCCCTATGGGGATTTTCATGAGAAAATAATAGAGAAAAAGTGGATTTTTTCAATCAAAATTGAAATGAATTGGTATTTTGGAAAGGTGATGAAAAAACGAGGCTAAATTCCCAACTTGCGCTTAAATTAGACAATTGTGGAACAATCCATAATCAAATGAAGGAATCAGGGGAAGGGGGGGGGGGGGGGGGAGTTATGATCGGCAGCAGTTCTGGAGAGAGACAAAGCATTTTAAAAAAAAACCCGTAAAAAAAGCAAAAACGCTGGTCAGCACCAACGACAGGTAGGTGGGTTGTTTTTTACTTTTATTTTTTAGCAACAACTGTTGTAAACTTTTGGAGATGCTCTTTGGGCTGCCTTCCAAGGACCCTCTTGACGTTTACGGGTTAAACTAACAAGTCCTCAACATTCAATACTTCCCTTTATGTTGTGTATTTTAAAGAAAAAAACTTTTGAGACATTAGGATAGTAGGGTGCTAGGACGTTCCAATTAACCCTTTATCTTTTGTTGAATTCATTGGCAACAATAAGAAATGAAGATGTTGGGGTTGTTCAACTGTAAAATCTTGTGATCAAGTTTACAATCTGTGAAACAAACATCATCAAAATAGGTTGAACATTTTTTGAAAATGTTATTTTTGTTGATTTTCTAGGTTATAGATCTTGCGATGTGGAAATGAAGCATCACAATAAGGAGCAACTTTTCTTTTTATTTGTTGTGCACATATTTTTGCATCTACTAATACTTCTTTTGAACTTATAAGTATGTTGAATACACTCGCAAGTTTCAATATTGTTTTAAAACAATTTTTTTCCCTATGAACGAGTTTCATTATGTATTAAATAGCTGAACAAAGCCTAGTTGATTTTAATTGGACCTTTGAAGCCCTACAAAAATTGTAGCTACAAGTACAATATCGGTATATTAGTAGTACATAAATGTATTGTACAAAGTAAAACACCATATAAACGGAAGATCCAATATGTCAGAGCTTCTTCATCTTCTACAGTCGCCGCAGGTGGCAGTTGTCGGCATTGTCAAATGTCGAAGGTAGGGGGGCCATTTTTAATGTCCAACAGTCACTTCCAAGGTATATCCAATCCATTTACTATCTTTTCAGGTAACACCCATCAATTCACTTAGTGTCTATTCATACAAAAGGGTACTTTGTCGACAATCACTTCCAAGGTATATCCGGTCTATTTACTATCTTTTCACGTAACACCCATTAATTCACTTAGTGTCTATTCATACAAAAGGGCACTTTGTGATCTCTTTGTCTTCTTTGGTGCATTCCAGAAGACAATTTATAATCACTAATAAAAAGAACTTGTTATTGATGACATGGAAATGTCACAATGAATGTGTTATGGGATAACAAAATAATGTGAAAATTGTGTTGTTCTGCATATCCATAACACATTCACCATAACAATTTCATGTAATTTTTATTTGTTTATGAGTATTTTGAGCACAATTGTATGCTATGTATTCACTTCTAGGATGCAAGTGAATTAATGCAATCTACGGTCTATTCTATAATGTTCCTTTTGCAAATCAACAAATTTTCCTTTTGGGTTTAAAGAGATAAGTATAATTCCACCATTTCTTTGACGAGTTGGACTATATTTCTGTCAAGTGCAAGCAAAATAAAAAAATCATGACGCATCAAGTGACTAAGGCAATTACAAATGGGTTGTTAAACAAAAGCCACATTTTTAGCATATATTACGTCACAACCAATTTCGTCATTTGTTCAAAAAGTACCACATGTCATCTTGTGATTGGTTAAAGATGATGAGGACCTCTCAAAATCTGACGTGGGAATTCAAATTTTGACACCAAACTATTTGAATCTAACCTACATGTATGATGCTTTGGATGAACTTCATCCAATTCATAAACCCAAGAATGTTCATCACCACACTCTACATGTTGCCTCTTTTACATTAGGGTTTGACCGCATTGTTGTTCCAAACCCAACATTGACAAGTAATTGGGGCAATGATCATACGGATGGTAGTGATGCATGAGATCCAATGCATTTGAGGTGCTCGGGGAGGTCACTTTTTGTATCTTTTGAGTATCACGTGTGAACAAAGGGTATTTAAAAGTACCCTAAAAATGAAAGTAATTCTTACTATAATCAGTAACATTTAAAGAATATTCTCAATTTTATTCTTGTAATCAATTTTGGGCATCCCATATTAATGTAATTTATTTATAAAATTTACCTTCAAAGATTTATTTGAACCCTATCTTTGTTTGCACGTTGTAACATAATATTTGGAAGTGACCTTCCCGAGTTGAGGTGTTTGGATACAAATTTTGAAATTGGGTACAAAAAACCTCTACCCAATTATATTTCTTAGGGCCGGCCCAAAGTTTTGGTGCCAAATTTGTACCACGTAGGATGAGGAGAAGTTTGGATTGGACCCTAATGTAAAGCCCTTCAACCCAATTTGCCAAATTTGAACGATCCTATTAGTTGAAATTTGGGAAGTTTGGGTTGGGCCAACCATTGGGCCCTAGCGTAAAATGTCATGAACTGGTTAATACATCCAAACAAAACCAATGTGTAGACAAACCAAACTCAATGCCATTTGTGTGCCAACTAATCCCCGGGGGGTACACTCTTTTATTAAACCTTAAAATCACCTACATTCATGACCCCCTTTAACCCCTAACTGCCTAAGCGTCCATTTTTTGGACGATGTACAGATTTCATCCATAATCTCTCATCCGTCATGCACTTTTAGCAGTGTGGAATTTTTACTATAGATTCTATGGGAAGTTAGCTTCATGCATATGTGATCTGATTAGAAAGGGGATGATTTGTGAAAATTTTATGCCTCATTTCATGTTGTAGTGATTCACCCAAAATAATGAAGATTTCAGTGTAAAAGTTCTCTTAAAAAAGTCAACTCATAAAATTAAGCAACCAAAAAATCTCAAAAAAACACTACACTCAGAGGATTACATTTCAACCAATCACAACAAATTTCATGTACAAATTGTCAATATCTTATTCGTAATTGAATTACAAAATAATTTTGAATTTCACATTTCAAATTTTATACAAAATTATTGGTAATAGCAATCATAGATCTAACCGTATGGATAGAATCTAAAATTCATAATGTACAACTTTCATTCATATATCAAGTTCAAAACATCCCTCTAAGTTGCATTTTATAATGCATCTTTGCACAACTGCCGAATTTGGAGAGGGCTCTAGGCATTTAGGGGTTAAAATACCCCTTGTACAATTAGAATATTTTTACATTTGTTCATGTATATATGTATAATGTAAATATACAACCCTATTTTCAACCCTAAATATGCTTATTGTATGAATACATAGTACGGTAGTGTTCAAATTAATCCCCGTCTTGTGCACTCACGTGATTCCTCACACACATAAAAGAGTGTACCCCAGGGAACCAATCAAATTTGTGTTGGTTTGTAAAATCATATATTCACATATTTGGAATAGTCTAGTTATATATTTTGGGTGATGACTAACTTTATGCATTGAAAATTTGTAGAAATTTCATTTTTTAGAATAAAATTATGGAAAAATTCACATTCTTCATGATTTCTATATTCCCAGAAAGGAAAAATACTACCGTAGTACCATAGCTAAATCGCCACCCCACGAACGAATATTTAATATTTTTTGAAAAATAAGGTTTGTTCCTCAAAAAATGAATTCCTCAATTTTCTTCTTTTAGCAAAAAGTGATTAAAAATGGCCCAAAATGGTCCAAAATACCTTAGAAATAGCAAAATACGGCTAAAAAATATTTATTCTATTTTCGTTTTTTGGTCCTTATAATTTCCAAATTTTTACCTTTTTTTATTTTTTGAATTATGTTTTGGTGACCCAACTATGGTACTACGATATTCACTTTATACTCCTAAGGAAACTATAACTAAAAGGGAGCATTTACCTAAAAGCGTGCGTATTTACTACAGTGTGACATTTCACAACTGAAATGTCACACTGCAATAGATACACACGCTTTAAGGTAAATGCTCCCTTTTAGATATAGTTAACTTAATGCACGTAGGCTAGAAAGCTTAAGTTATCCATTTCAGGACATTCTACCTGGAAAGTAGGCCTGAGGTGTGAATCCTGAAAGTAACAGCTTCTAATTTCAGGAACTCCAAAGGGAAGGATGTATGAGGATACGTACCAAAACGACACTTGCTTCAGTTGCTTGGCTTTGGCTTTTTCTTTTCTTTGGCTTGCTTGAGCTTTGCCGAAATGCACAGGATTCCGAGAGGTCAGCAGGCATTATTATGAACTTACCAGGTGGTTGTCTGTCTCTTTGTCTGGCAGGCAGGCAGGCACCGCCTGCCACACTCACTCATCACTCATGTCCCTGGCTCCTCTCTCCTTCACCTCCTCAAACTCATAATTCACTAACTTAGAATCAGCTGCAGCTAAGCCAGCTATGGCGTGATCACAACCATCACCATCACAGCAACGTACAGCGCCTTCATTCATCGTCTACGATGGCGAACTGGAATCAATTCAAGCTCCAGAATGACTAGCTTTGTGAGAAAAATCTTTTTGGTGTGTTGCTTTTTGGGTTAGTATGCACGTTGTTGTCAGTCGTCTTTACTGAACAAACAAGAAACTACTCAGATTTTTTTTGCTTGCGCACCTCTTTTTGAAATGGTTTGAGGCTCAAGAATGAAGTACTACTGTTGTTGCAGGTGAGATTGACGTTACGATTCGACCAAATTGGCGGAATGATATGGTTGCCTTTTCAGTGGATTTCCATTTCTGTGGAGGCATTGAGAAGACAGGTTGATTCTTCACTTGCTTGTCGGCCATAGCAGCTACTTGTGTTTACAGAACTCTTTACGCAAGCATTTCCAGAATTGTTGTTTCTCCTCTTTCTTTAATCCTTGAAATGTCTTGGAACGAGGTCTTGATTCGAGAATCTCTTAACCAATGGCTAATGAAGTACTGTTGTTGTTGTTGTTGTTGCAGGTTCAATTGACGTGCAAGTGACATGATGAACCAAATTGGCGGATATGGTTGCCGTTTCTGTGAGTGCAGGTGTTGAGGGAACCCTAAACGCAGCAGGTTGGTTTTTCGCCTGCTTATCTTTCCGGAACAAAAACGAATATCAGATTAAATTGTTGCTCCTCTTTCACAAGGAACCCTGACCATATTACCAGGCAGTGGGTACACGAATGATGATAAATTCTTTGCTAAATTGAACAACCACTTGCAAAACTTGCTATAAACAGCAGTTTGGTAGTGATGTTTACTTCGCAGTGAATTGGACAAGGTTTCCTGCGTTTTTCTTTCTTCCTTCATGAGATTCGTACCGACTTGCTAATGAAGTATGACTGTTGTTGCAGGTTATGAGTCGCCATGGTTGCGTTTTCAGTGAGTTTCATTTTGGTGGTCAATATCTAAAGTTTCTCCCATTATTCTCTCAAAACTAAGCCCATGGGGCTTGACCGGTCGGTTAAGGGGTAAAGCTGCATCAGACAAGATGAGCGACTGTGAGAACAAATATGATTCGTCTTGCACGCCCACGACCTCAGTGAACCACCTGCTGCGCGCGTCGGCCATAGTTGCAACGGGCGTGTTCCTGGCCATCACCATCGTCGTGCTCGTCTGCATCCTCCACAAACGGAGGATGATCTTGTTCGGCCGCTTCCGCAGCGGCGCGCAGCGAGTCCAGCATGCGCCGGCTCTCTACATCTGGAGTAGTGCCAGTCCAGCAATTTCTTCAGATCCACCGGCCGCATCGCAACAAGCTCCAACAAATCTTGGTCGAGGAAAAGCTCCCAAGGAAAAGCTCGAGCCGGTGTCGTGTGTGATCATGGCTGGGAAAGAGCGCCCCACGCACTTGGCCCGGCCCTTGCCCCGGGACGAGTTTGTCGATGTGAGCTTGGACCCCAAATTGGATGAGCTCGAACGAGGTAAGCGCAAGGCAACCCTAAATTCCTCACGAGGAAATTAATGCTCTTCCAGAGCTCGGAGGTGACAGAATGCCAAGTTGCTCTTGAATGTCCAGCTATGTTGATAAAATGGTTTCATATTGAGCAAAAAGCTTGTGTGTTATAACCTGAGTTTCGTCCAGCTATGTTGACCAAATGGTTTACACTGAGCAACAAGCTTATGTGTTATAACCTTAGTTTGGTCCAGCTATGTTGATCAAATGGTTCACATTGAGCAAAAAGCTTATGTGTTAAAACCTTTGTTTGGTCTGGCCAGTGATGTTGATCAAAGGGTCCACATTGAGCAAAAAGCTTGTGTTATAACCTTTGTTTGGTTAACAAGGTTATCTGTAGATTATAACCTTGTTTTGTTTGACATGGATTGACACGGTTGCCTTGAAACCTGGACGTGGCATTTTGTTGTCTGTCTAGAAGCTATCTAAAAGTTAGCTTTACGGAGGAAGATCAACAAGCCTTGTACATATATTGCGAATCAATTTCTTCTTTATAGCCTTGTTATAACCTTGTTTGACCTTAGTTTGGTCTAGCTATGTTGATAAAAGGGTCCACATTGAGTGAAAGGCTTATGTGTTATATAACTTTTGTTTGGTTAACAAGGTTATAGATTATAATCTTGTTTGACCAGCTAACAAGAGTGACACGGTTGCCTTGAAACTTGGACTCAACATTTTGTTGTTTGTCTAGAAGCTATCTAAAAGTTAGCTTTAAGGAGGAAGATCAACAAGTCTTGTACAGTATTGAGAATCAACGTTTTTTTTATAGCTATGTTGATCAAATGGTTCACATTGAGCAATATGTGTTATAACCTTTGTTTGGTCCAACTATGTTGATAAAAGGGTCCACATTGAACGAAAGACTTATGTGTTATAAGTTTTGTTTGGTTAACAAGGTTATAGATTATATAACCTTGTTTGACCAACCAAAAAGAGTGATGCAACTGCCTTGAAACTTGGACTTGGCATTTTGTTATCTGTCTAGAAGCTATCTAAAAGTTTGCTTTAAGGGGGAGATCAATAGGTCTTGTACATATAAGTGAGAAGACCGACATATATATCAATTTTGTTTTTCTTACCATAGAATTTATTGTTCACCATAAACGTTCTGTTATGTCATGGTTTTTTTTTTGCCCTCTTGAAAACGGTGAGTATCTGAGTGGTGCAAATTTCTTCTGTTTCTAATATGTTCGAGGTAACTCAAACTCGTGGAAATAGTACATGCAAGTAGCGAACAACCTTGGATGGTGGAGCAAGAAAATTTGAGCAACTTAGAGTTAGAATAGAAACTGTAAAGAGGGAAGTGGTTGTGGCTTATAATTCAGCCCCTCTTCTTGGATGGTGGTTGACACCTGTAAATTACAATTCCTGATTGAGATTATGTGAAAGACATGTGTTAACTCATAAACTACTTGAAGTTCCAGTGCAGTCATGTATTTTTGTGTACAAGCAAGTGATTGTTGTTGTATTTCACCTAACATATTTGAGACCACCTTTGCACTTGAGTATACAAAATATTCAAGTACATTTTTGTATTTCAATGCACATGACAGATTATATGAGCAAATATATAGTGGTCATACATAAGGTAATTATATCTTAAAGTGTCCGTATCTACTGCAGTGTGACATTTCAGCCAAAAAATGTCACACTACAATAGATACAGACGCTTTTAGGTGAATGCTTGCTTTAAGGTAAGATTAGCTTTTAGCAGTTAAAAATTAACAACCTCCAATAAATCATGTTCATGCTTCATGCGAGACGTGGCTGGCAGATGAGGAAGTGCCAGCGTTTGCTTTGTGAGGAATCAGTAGCGGCACTTCTGGTGTGATCGACTTCCTCAACTACTCAAAACTGCTAATAAAAATGCAGCTCCATTTTGGGTCTTTTAGGGGTTAACTCCAGATTTCTGTGCCGAGGATGCAATTCCTGTTGATGAATTGCATAATCCAATTAACCCCTTTGGGCATTACCAGCCATGTCTTATCTTTTTGAAAATGAGTTGCCAAATTGTGTCTAGAAATATTTTCCAAATACAGATACAAAAATCTGAAAATGGTCTTGTATTTCAGAAAATATTTTTTGTATTTGTTTTCTAAAAGTGACCTTGTTTATTTTTTATCTGTTTCTGAAAAAAAATAAAAATTCAATACAAGGACCGGCACCTTGTTTTTAAATACAGATATAAACATGGTTGGTAATGCCCTTACCAATCACGTTTGTATCTATACTTACCATCCATATATAGATAAAAGATAGATAGATAAGAACTCCGGACCTCTTTCGAGGCCGGTGTGAATAAAGTGTTTGTTTGTAATGACAATGACCCATTGCCCACCGGACAAAGGGCCATTGGAACAAAACTACTCTCCCCTATCGGGAATAGACATTCTAGTGATAAAAGACTTCACAGACATGGCATTACCAACTGTTAACCCCTAAGCGCTCAAATGACCATTTTTCGATCGCTGCCCGAATTTAACGGGCTGTCCGGAACAAAAAAATATTTTAAAAGTCTACTTTCCAACGCAATTTGAATTATGACAATCCTAGTTAAACTCCACCCGGGAGAATTTTTCAAAGTAGATCATCTCAACATTGTCTTAGTGTTATAAAATTTGCTATTTGGAGAAAGTAATGATGATCCGTCCATCATTTCTTTTGCTTTTTTGAAGTTTACAATAGATAGCCCAACTTTAACCAATCATACTAAATTTTGAACTCTAAAATTGAAAATTATAATTTATACAAATTTTCAAAGGTTAATGCTTTTAAATTCATTAAAAAATGATCTAAAGTTACTTTTGGAAGTTTGACCGTACGGATAATTTGTAGAGATGATACTCTACATTTTGTCTATTGAACCAAACTTCATCAAACATATGGAAGGCACATATTATAACACATCTATGTTTTGTTCAATACCCCTCGGGCTTTTAGGGATTAACACTTCAAGTAACCAAGTCAATCCACAACGTTAACCCTTAAACGTCCCATGGGGATAGTATATACATTGTCGTATGATTGAGATTTGGTACCAACAAAATACTCTAAATTGAGATCTTATTAACTCACTAGAACTACATTGATCTAAATTTCAACTTCTCTTTTGAACTCAAACCCATTAAAGGTATGCATCCATTCCAAATACAACCAAAATACACCGTATTCTATTGGCCGCAAAGGCACGTTCAGACGTTTAGGGGTTAAAGAATAAACAAAAGTCACATTTTCATCATATTTGGACGAACTTCATTCAATTTATAGAACTCCGACAATAAGTGTTCATCATCCACTCTCTCACAGGAGCTTATATATTTAAGGGCCACTTCACACTTTGGCGCCAAGGTGAAGGATTCTAGAGGGAGAATTGGGTCGGACAAGAATAGAAACCCAATCCATGATCAATTCTTTTGATAAAATAATGGGATTTTTTAATTATATCAAAAGTTTGGCCATCAAAGGTTTGCACTTTGAATTTGACCTTTGGGGCTTCACACTATGACTGAACCGAAGGCTCCAATTTCTATATTTTATTATATATTTCAAGCCGAAGCCTTTGGACACTCAACATGAATTGGCCATGAACTCCCATGGCCTATCGACTTGGACGGCCATAATGTGAAGCGGCCCTAAGTGTTACTTTTTTTAGCACAGTTTTCAGCAGAGACTTTCTGTTGTTCAATGTTATTTTATATTCTCACCAACACATACTCAGTATTCTTCACTGATATGAACTTCAACCTCATAAGAGTTCTAGATATTGTTTGCACAATTTAACCCTGGTTCTGCAGGTGGTTAAGTTACAGCACCGATTGCATGTTGCAGATCTGCAATCTAAGCAGGTGAAGAACATAAAAACATTCAACATCTGGCCTCATATAAATGTTCAAGCATCACTAGGAAGAATCGATCAACAGAGGTACATCGATTGAGGCGCTGATCAGAATTATTAATTCTACGCTTGAGATAGAATCATGAAATACAGCAATCCAGATGAAGTGGAAATCGATTCGGCAGTGCCGCCGGAGGGAGGCCAAAGCTTCGACCCAGTGACAGTGACAGTGCATTCGGTGAAGCTGGTGCAACCGGCGGAACCCACAGACTCGGAGACGACGATCTATCTGACCAACATCGATCAGATGCTGCTGGTACCCGTGGAATCGTTCTTCGTGTACTCGCCAAACCCGGAAAGATCCTCCGAGGGCGTGTTCGGGGTGCTGGAGGACGCGCTCCGGAAGCTCCTGGTGCCGTACCATTTCATGGCAGGCAGGCAGCAAATAATTTTTGTGGCTATATTGATCGCCAACTTGCTATTTGCTTGCTATGTTGTTAGACTTATACCACCATAATCTTCCCTTTATCATTGGTATGTATACGGTAGCCAAGAAATCTATAGAAAGCTACGTAATTTGTAGTAAATCGCCAAAAGAAATGCTTTCTGCTTTTCAAGTTTCAATTTTCCAATCGCCAAGGGGAAAAAATCATTGCAGGTAGGTTTTCAATTGTGGAAGAGGAAGGGCATCCCCGGGAGCATCGTGGCAGGGTGGAGGTGAAGTGCAACCGGGCTGGCGCGAGGTTCGTGGTAGCGTCGTCGGAGCAGAGTGTTGAAGAGCTCGGGGACTTGAAGGTGATGAACCCGGAGTTTCGGAAGCTGGTGCCGTCGCCGGAGGAGGAGCTTGTCAGCGTTCTCGATGATTTCCTCCTCATGGTCCAGGTACGTGCGATAGATTGATTTCAGAGTGCCAATAGAGTTAACCAAAAAGTCAGCCCAAAGAGGAAAGTTTTGGTAAACTTGTGTTGAATTCCTCTTAAACTCATATTGAAATATAAATAGACCAAAAACTAGTCTATGATGAGTTGGGAGACAATCTACAGCAAGACACTGTCATTATTCTCCACACCTTGTATGACTCCCACACCTTCCATCAAAGCTCCAAGCCCATGGCTCACAAGGGGACAATCTATGACACGACACTATTCAACCCAAGTATAGTTCAATAGAGAGGTTAGAAGTAGAGCAAAAAGGAAGGTTAGATGCGCTTCTTTTTGGTTAACTCAAATCTATCTTCACTTTCTGATCTATGCTTAAGTACATCCACAGGGACATAAAGTCAAGATTCCCATATGGAAAACGCAGACAAATTTGCAACAATTGTAACTTTCCTAGATAAAAATACATTACAATCATCTTAGGAAAGTTACAATTGTGGGAATTTTGTCCCACTTCCCGTATGAAATCCCATGTAAGAATGTCTTTATCTCTCCTTGTGGTTGAGTCACAAATTCTCTAGAATGACAACATTCTACAATATACTGCACAATTGTCACACTATCGTTGACTTGTCACACGTTCAAAATATGTTATAATTGTAATTTGGAAGTGTGTACGTTGCTGGCGTGCTTCATTGTGATTGGTCACCTTAAGAATGTCTATGTGCCTTCTTCAACAAATAGTTTATGTCCATTTACTGCATAGATCGATATGAGAATCTCTATCCATTTACCTCCATGGATATAGAAACATTTTGCGATCTACAAGAGGGACATGAAAACCTTGATCATCTACTTATGAGAGGGACATGAATCAACTTGACATTCCTAGAATGATGGTTATGTTTAATAACTAATGTCTGGGGCAGGATTACCCAAAAATGGTCTCCCCTCGACTATTCTTAGTAACCTTGCTCTAGACACTGCTAACCTAATCTACTGTAGATAGTGAAGAATTTGGGACCCAAACATTCACTACTAGCAAAGGCATTGCTTCTCACTCAGAACAGTGTCAGAGTTCACTATACACACTTGTCCTACGTGACAAATCGCACTCACCAAGTCTTGAGTGCCTAGGCAGTGAGTGCAAAGTGGCACCGTTTGACTCACCTACCGAGTGAAAAGCGACGCCTTCTCCTTGTAGTGATTTGTCAATAGTGTTGGGCTTGTGCCATTTCTATTGTGGACTCAAAAATGCTATCAAAGACTTACTTGTGCAATTGAGTCATGAGACCAGAATTTTGCTGAACTCAACATGCATTTGCAGAAAGTCAGAGGATCTCGGAATCATGAATACCCTGATTCTCCACCAGAAGATGAATGGAAGAATGTTATGGAGGTTTGATAAAACAGAGATGGTAATATTCGTTTAGTTAGGACTTTCCCATCATATTGGGACTCTCTGAAATCTACAACTAGCATAGATCGAGTCGGCAATTGCTCACTGGATCTATGCCAATTGTAGATTTCAAAAAGTCCCAATATGGTGGAAAAGTCCCAACTAAACAAATATTGCCATAGAGACAAAAAATTTTGGAAGAGAAACTAGTTTTGGAAATTAGTTTTGATGGCAATATTTGTTTAGTTGGGACTTTTCCACCGTATTGGGACTTTTTGAAATCTACAATTGGCATAGATCCAGTGAGCAATTGCTGACTGGATCTATGCCAGTTGTAGATTTCAGAGAGTCCCAATATGATGGGAAAGTCCCAACTAAACGAATATTACCATTTTGAATTGTTTTTTGGGAAGTTTCAGTTGGAAGAATAAAAAAGAATGAATTGATGGTGGGGGGGGGGTTTCACTGTTAAAAATTTAGAAAATTATGTAAGTTAAATTATAGGATTCATTTTATTCTTTGGGAGGTAAGATTTCTATCTAATTATAAAGTTTTAGATGTAAAATAGTTTGTTTTAAATTCAAGTAAGGAATATTTAAAGAATCTAATTGGAATATATTTCATATATTTCAATTATGTGATAACCCCTGTTTAAATACCCTTTGCATGCACGTGTATTCCAAATTATACAAGAGGTGACCCTCCGAGATTGATGGATATAGGTGACGAGGTTCAGGTGCGGAGGATTCGCAGTGGGGTTCTGGATGAGCCATGCCATGTGTGACGGCACATCCTCTGCGCAATTCTTCAGGACCTTCTGCCAGATAGCACGTGGGGAGCATCTCACATGCTTCCCAGACTTGGACCGCACCATTCTGAAACCGCGCGACCCGCCCTCCCCGGAATTCTCCCACCCGGAATACTTCAAACTCGCAGACATAGCCAACATGAAAGCTCCGGACATTACATCCGAGTACATCATCAAACACATTGCCATGTCGCTCGTCGAGATCCAGACATTGAAGACCATCGCCATGGCCGATGGAAGCATCACCAAGTGCTCCTCTTTTGAGGTAAATTCTCTCCAAATGTAATCATTTTAAACATGTGAAAAAAAATTCACGTAATTTGGAGGTGTGAGGAGGAAGATATGAAGGTCTAAAGTGACGCCTTCAGTTGATAGCCTCCTTGCAACTCAAAAAAATCACCAAAAATAGCACACTTCATGAATTTCTATTCAAGAAGTATTTACAGATTCAACTCTCAAAAAGAGCCAAGGTCTCTTTGTTGCTCATCCTACAATTCAAAGCCCAAGAACTCGAATTTCCTCACTTTCTAGTTCCAAAAGCGGCGTGGGGGCCTTATGGTCCTTTAGGGGTTAACTTAGCAGTTTTAGGACATCATCCTTTGTTACATGGCATATTAGCAGATGTCACCTCTGATCCCATTCTTGAAAGTTCTCAATTAGAGGGTTGTCTTACTCAACTACCAGACAAAGCATCGAAGACGTTTAGTAGACCTCCCCATTTGTCAAACAAACATATTCTTAAAATATGCCAAGAATGTTTCATCGAATTGTTTTAAGGTACTTGACACATATTTAATTGAACAGTCGACATCATACGTCTTATATAATGTCAAGTTGGAAAATAGTGTCAAACATAACAACCCTATTGCTTAAGATGAAGAGCGGTGAATAGAGGCAAGGATAAATGAAGCTCTTGGCAGAATACATGGGGCTCTCGTCAAAGGGTGTTATAGACTACTACGCACCATAATTCATCGTCACGAGCTAAATCTAGGTGACATGAAACACAATTAGCACATAAGTGATGACATATTTGCATTCCGTCTATATCATCTTTCGTACACACCATGCTCAACAATGCCAAGAGCCCCATCTAAAATGATTCAAGAATGCTTTTGTCCATCTTAAGAAAATTCCAAGATTATAAAGTAGATTAATTTTCCATAGGAGAGTGCTATGTGCATGCTCTCTATATTGAATGTCAACATTTTAGTATTTGAATATTGTGTTCAGATCATTGTCGCTCACTTTTGGCAAGCGCGGACTCGCAGCTTGGACTTCGAGCCCGAGGAGCTTTCGAAAATTTTGATTGCTGTAGACTTCCGGTCCAAAATGCAGCCTCCCATCTTGCCCAATTTCTGCGGCAACACTATCATTTCAGCCTATGTCAGTGCCCCAGCTGTTGAGGTTGTAAACTACATAAACTACAGCCTTTTTATTATTATTTCATATCGCACTTGTCCCTCGTTTTTCGAGTTTTTTTTGAGTTTTTTTCCGAGTTTTTTTTCGATTTTTTTCAAGTTTTTTCGAGTCTTTTCAGAGCTTTCTGCAAACAATTACTCTAGTAGAAACATTGCCTGCGTAGACTAGAAAAGCATGCTCTAAAAAATCCACAACTAGTCTAGTTTGTTATGTGAGGTCTTCTTGTAAGTAGTCTTTTCACTAGTTTACATGGGCGGTGTTTCTACTAGTGTTACCACACACCTCGATTTTTACTTGTGTCACCTGAAAAACATGAATGGGTGATAATGGACTACACTGAATAGGTGTTTTAACCCCTCAAGGCCCATCTCCTTCTCAATGTAGTCAAATTTCAATATGTAGCTCAATTTCTTGATTAAATTTGAGAAAAATATTTTTAAAATATTTTTCATAGATTAATCTATATGTTTACTATAAACTTTGAAATTTTCATAATTTTCTCTTGGAAATTGAAATTATTATGATTTTTAAAAAGCTTTTATGTTTTCAAAATATCATATTAATTACAATAAGTATCCAAAATTGATGAAATTTTTATTTTGGGTGTTAACCCTTAAACGTCAAAGCAAGCCCCATGGGCTTGGTATAAAGGAATAATTGGAGAAAAAAGTTTCATTTCTCAACCAAATCAAGCGAGACTTATTGCGTTGGAAAGCTACTGAAAAAGCGATCTAGATTCCAAATTTTCGCCTCATTTGAGAGATTGTGGAATCGTTGGTAAGCAATCAAAGTTATCAAATTGAACAAGTTTTGAGGTTGGGGCAGCTGAAGTTCAGCAGTGCCGCAGTGCTACAGTGCTACAGTGCTAGCCAGCAGTGCACTGCAGAGCCGTTTTTGCCAAAAAAAAAAAAAAAAAAATTTTTTTTTTTTTTTTCCCCAAAAAAATTTAGATTCCTTTCGGGCTGCCCCATTCAGGCCCTCTTGACGTTTAAGGGTTAATCACAATTAGAAACAGTTTAATATACTAAAAAGTCACATAATTTTTTTTAATTTGAAAAATTCGATAAGAAAACTATATTGAAGAACAAATTGGCTCTTAATCCATTGAATCGGTAATTGCTATAAAAAATTCAATAATTGGAATTTTGATGAATTTTAAAGTGAAATAGAAATTAGACTTGATTATCTTTACTTTGTTAGTTCAACTTAAATGGAAAAAAGATTATTTTTAAAGTGAAAACTAAGTTTGATAAGAGAAAAGCCACTTTTAAGCCTCTTGGACCTTGAGGGGTTAAGGGGACCAAAAAATTAAAAGGACTTACCATAAAAAAATGACCCCGTGGTAAAAAGAAAAGACCATTTGGCAAAAATAAATAAAATTTGTGATTGTCTGACTATTTGTGTCAAAAAATAAAAATGACATTACCATGTTTTTGTATAGTAATGGTAAATATTTATATAGTGTGAAATGTCGACAAATTAGTATAGGTCCCCTTGAGACCCCTATTTAGTGTAGGTAATTTGGGTTATGGCAAATAGTTGAGACTATTTTGGATAATCTTGCTACAGACACCCGTTATTGAACATAATTATTATCAATTTGGAGCATCGAGTTAACTAATATCCCTTTTGGTAAATGAATAGTATTTTCTTATCGCTCTTGTGAATGGAAAAAAAACGTTTCTATATTCATGAGGATAAATAAACAAAAGTTTTTCATATTTGCAAGGTAAACAAATGGATAGAACTTTGACGGGGGAAAGATATAGCACTTTAGGCATTGTCCACAATGTCGCATGTCAACAAGACGCTCCCAAACAAAGTTTATGCTCTTATAGCTACTTTAGATATAGAAGTGACAATCCAAAAAGAAAATCTATAATCTTGTCAATATGTACAGAGGTGACCAAGGCCAAGGCTTTGATTTTCTAAATTCTGTCTAGGTGACCACGTTGGTAGCATTCCTCTCAACAGACTCTTCATTCACGTTGAGTTCCTCTCTCTCTTTTGAATTCTTTCATTGACTCAAAGTGGCATGATATGCCCACTTCATTTTACACAAGCTCTTATAAAAGAAGAGCTCTTAAAATCTATTAAGCTTTTGTTGAATTGTCCTAGAAATTAACCCTTGAAGGACCAAGAAGCCTAAATTGGGCCGCATGTTTTTTCAGCGGTTTTGAGTAGGCCCTACATAGAGTTTCTTTTGTTCAAATTTATTTGTAAATATAAAGAAGACATGCACCGGTCTTAACCGATTTCACCGATATAAAGAGTGACCCCATCTAAATTATATTTTTCACAATCGAATCGATTGAATTTGTCATTTTAAATCCATGAATCCTCGGTCCTTTAGGGGTTAATAAAAGGATTTGTGTCCTTGTGTCCTTGATAGGTGGCTCAGAATTCCCTTTCGTTCTGCGTGGCCAAGATCCAAGAAGCGGTGGCAAGAATCGACGAGCGATACGTGCGGTCCGCGCTCGACTGGCTGGAGCTTCATGGTGGTGTGCCAGCCATTGGCAATGCTAAAGATGTGCTGGTTTCTGCGTGGTGGAAGTTCCCATTTTATGAGCACGACTTTGGATGGGGGAAGCCAATTCATGCGGGTCCTCCCACGCCGGACACATCGCAATACGCCCTCATTGTTTCAAATGGAATTGCAGATGACAATGGACTCCTCTTGGTTAGCTTCCGGCCACACGAGATGATGAAGTTCGAGAGGTACCTCAAGGACATATGAGACTTATATAGTTCAGAACATGACATGAGGAGACTCCAATCACGTGTACACAACATCAAATTACTTCATAGAGATACCAGAGTGTGATAAAAAGGAGTTCAAAGTGTTCTTTACACGTGCTATGCAAATTAAATGTTTCCTTTCCACTCAACCCTCTCTACTTGTACAGTTTGTACAGTTTTATGATTTTATGTGCACATAGACTAGAAAATCATAGCATCAACTGCACACCTCAAGTGATAATCAAGCCACAGTGGGGCGACGTGAGGCTGGGTAAAGGAAGGGGCTACCCTTCACCTGGATGGATCCCTTCTTGTAGAAATCGCGTAGGGTCTTCAATGCTTGAACGCGTATGACTTGCCTTTCCATCGTCGGCTTGTGCCGCATCTGTGTTCCCACTTTCATCATTAGTACCCCCACCGATGGCGCTTCCAACGGTATATTATATGCCTTTTAATTCCAAAAATTGCACTCACAGTAAACACATGAAGATTTTGCACATGTTTAACATTTGTAGTCCAACGTGGTCTAAAAAACTGCACATGAATGACAAACTTGTGCAATTTTTTTAACCAAGTTTTTCTAGTGCACAGTAGGAATATTGACAAGTTTTGTGCAGCTGTGCTGAAACTAAACTCTAGACCTCTCCTAGGTTTCAAAAGAAGAACTCACTTGTGCATCTCATTTTGGCAATTGGAAACCAATTGTTACTCCAATTGACAAGTCCTATTGTTACTCTAGATGGATTTTGCTTGCTTCACATGCGAATGAAAACCTCTCGAAACCCCAGACTAATATAATGTTGCTTTCAATTGTACTTCATTTCTGTCTAGAACGAATGGGACAAGGTATGGATTCTTTTATGTTCATATGACAAAGAGATGGTTTCGAAATTACATCTGTTCGAAATGCTTCAAGCTTCTCCCTCAGATAGACCGGGCTCAATTCTTTATCTGTACAACAGTAAGCAGTGTCAATTCCAAATTGACTTCGCAGTTGAGGTGCTTGAAACAATAAACTATGCACATTCGTTTTCACATTTTCGAGTAGCTGAAACATCACTTAGTAAATGATTTTCAGTAAAATTAGACTATTTCAAGAAGTTTCAGACTACATCATAGGGAGATCGATGCAATTTATATATGAGCAGATTTTTTCATGATTCACAGGTAAGTCTCCATATGTTCACCCACTTGTACCTACTTATTACCATCTCCCCATTGTGCATCTTCATATGATGGATGTCCAAAAATCAGTGCGAAGTATAAGCCGGTTGATTCAAAATTTCACTATAAGGAAATTTGGTAATAAAAAGCTACACAAGTTTGTCATGTGCAATATTTTAGACCACCCTGGACTGCAGAAGTAAAACATGTGCAGAATCTTCATTTGCTCACTACGAGTGCAATTTTTAGAATTAAGAGGCGTTTCACATATCGTTGGAAAGGTCTCCAAAATGAGCTTCCAACAGTATATCATATGCCTGCACTTGCAGTGAGCAAATGAAGACTCTGCACATGTTTTAAATATGCAGTTCAGGGTGATCTAAAAAAAACTGCACATGACAAACTTGTGCAGTTTTTTTTAACCACGTATTCTTATAGTGTGTAGAAGAATTTATACCTCCGAATCCTGACAATGGTCGATCCATCTCAATGCTCTTGTTCGTTGGAGGCACGAACTTGACTTCCGAGTTCAAAACAGCCTTCATTACGTCATTCCGTTTCTCGCCGAGTAGAAGATCCCTCACGTCAGAGCCCATGTTGGCTATGAGGTACGACGGGAGAGCTGGCTCTGTGAGACAAATCCAAAACGCAACTTTAGGGTTTAGGGTTTTAAGGTTTAGGGTAAAGAGCCACTTGACAGAGCTTGTAGCAAAATACTAAGCTAAGAGAAAGACTTTGAAATCGGAGCAACCAGATGATTGCTGCGGTCTGGTGTGCTTTCTTCTCAACGCTGCACCCCTTGCCCTTCTCTTTTCCTTCTGCAGTGTTGGAAAGTTCGCTCAGAATGGCATTCCAGAAATTGAAGTTTCCTTTGAACTCCATGATGAATCATTTGCATAAAAAATCTCCCATTCGTGAAAGAATCATACATAGATCAGACACTATCAACATCACAGACGTTATTGAAAGGAGCATGGCGAATCATTAATACCTCTGTTGGTTCAACTGTCATGGCGGAATTTCCCTTCGGTTCCTGCACGCAGATAATTGGAACAGCACACAAGCCCAAGCAGAATTTAGGAGTAGAAAGCATCATTAGAAAAAATATAATTAAGATTGGACCATGTTTTATATCACCGGAATCAGCAAAGAACATTGCATGTGTTGATAAAAAAGCAAATAAATTTGAACTGCACAAAGGACCTACTCCAAAATGCTAAAAAAACATGAGGCACAATTCGGGCTTCTTGGTCCTTCAGGGATTAAGAAATGGTTGAAAGGAATAGTATCAAGAATGTCAGTTAATGAAATGATAAGAACGTCTTGTTGGGGGCCATTTCAACTACAATTCTCCTCCAATGTGTAATAGTTTTTATACGGACGTCGATCTGAATGTCCACAATAGAAGAGAATGCTTGGAGAACAAACCTCCTTGGAGAGCAGTGCCCTTCGCTCAACCAAAGCCTTATAAGATCGGAATTTCATCCGATCCTGCAACTTTTTGTCACCTCCCATGACGGCCTCTATCAGCTGCGTAGCACCACGGTGCAATTGATACTACTGAACGTCAAACGTGAAATGAAGATGGTGGCCTCTATCTGCCAACATCACACAATACCTCAAGAACTTTAGAATCATGAAAGGACTGCTACCAGAGCATCTATCAAGCCCACTGTTCTTCAAAGCAACACACTCCTCAAAGGTATTCAAAGAAATCCTAGTCGCCGTAAACCCTGCCAATTGCAACGCAGCCAGATTTTCTAAACTACCTTGGGGGTGGGTTCTACACTAGTGAAAGATAATGCATGCCACCTCAGAGTCAACGCAAGAAAGTTGGCAAGAGTTGTGTGACCTTCTTTCTCCTGTAAGCTTGGGCCAAAAGTGCAAATGGAAGTGTGTACTCGGTACTCGGATCCTTACCTGCAAATTGCAACATCTCCATTAACCCCTAAAGGACAAAGGATTCCTGGTTTTAAAATGTCAAATTCAATTGATCATATTGTGAAAAATGTAATTTAGATGAGACCAAATTTTATTTCACCAGAATTAGTGAAGAACATTGCATGTGTTGGTCAAATAATAAATAAATTTGAACAAAAAGAAGTCCACGTAGGACCTACTTAAAACTGCTAATAAAACATGAGGCCCGATTTGGACTTCTTGGTACTTTAGGGGTTAATTTCTCCGGAAACACTAATTGTAAACGGCAATGCTACTTACTACCAGTGCAGTGCTTTTTTCCATCTGCTATGTAAGTGCCCAGATACTTCAACCACCTACACATTAATTTGCTGCCCCTGTTTATCATTTTTAGGGTTTTATTCTTGAACAACCATCTATCCCTGTCATTGAAATATTCACAATAAACGATCACAACTCTTAAACCCTTTGACCAACACATGCAATGTTCTTCACTGATTTTGATGAGTTAAAATTTGGTACCATCTCAATTATATCGGCCATTTCCAAACCATGAGTTCTTTAGGGTTTAGGGGTTAAAAGGGTTGGGCATACCGCTCTCTGAGGGCGAATATTCATCGACTGGCAGCTTGTCAAGCTTCGACAGCATCAATCGCATAAACTGGGGGAACTCCATCTGTAACGCACAAACAAGACCTCTCCCTCATTACATGACATTACATTACATGACGTGGAGTCAAGAGCTTCAACTGTGAAATCCAGAGAATGATCAATAAGAGCCAGCTAAAGTAGTGAAACTGACAGTCCGCTTGTTGGCGTTGATTTCACGAATTGCATCCTCAATCTCCGTCCTCTTGAGATCCATACCCAGCACAGTAAAGGCTAAATGTACATCGCGAGTCGATATCACTCCTGCAATCACACCCCTAGTTCAAGCCATAAGGATGGAACAAAATCTACAACAAGAAACGAAATGGAAATTGGAAACAGTGAGGGTTTTTCAAGTTTTTCAAAACCATTTTGAGAAACCCTAATTTTGAGTAATATTCATCTGACAACGTATCAAGAAACAGGATATGCTTTGGATTCAATCCATGGTGTGCAACTACTAACATTACTTAGTAAAACAAACCTGTTAGAAATAACATGGAAATGTCTCTGTTGAATGTGTTACGGAATCCAATCTATCAAAGACACACAAGTGCTTGAAATGGGCAACCACTTCAAAGTTGACACACGTACTTGACATAAATTAGAGTGGAATGATCCGCTTCAGTTTTGAATCCACACTATATAAGGTGTACCTCTTTAATCTAGGTCCCAACTTTTTGACCGTTGAATGTGTGATAGAGTGATGGGTGTGCATGATATTCTAGAATGTGATTTTTGAGGACATAATAATCAGAAGATGTGCATGCATGTTATTGATGCATGTCCGGGGCTTCCTTCTCCAAAATTCTTGAACTCAAGATCTAAGAGGATGTAAACCCTGATACTTCCTGGAATTAGCAGATGGGCTTTCTTTCAAAGAATGTGATCAATGCTCATAGAAATGGCGCAGAAATTGAATGAAGCGATAGAGTACAGTATATATGTCAGAACCTGTGCCAGCCGAGTCGATCAAGTCGAAACACTCGCGAATCTCCAGCGCTTGTTTCTTGCTCATGTCGGGTTTAGTCATCTTGCCATGCGCTTTCAGCCATGGCTCGAATCCCATCTTGGCCAGCGTAATCTGCGCACGCGCGCGCACACACACACACAAAATCAATCACTCCTCATGAATCGGTGGTTGCAACATCGAGTGAGTGAGTGCGTACCGCAGCGTCCTTGAGCGGCATCTCCAGTGGCGCCATTTTGTAACTGCAAGGTCCACCCGCGCCGGCCAGCTGAGTACTGTTTGGTTCTTTGGGTTTTTCTGTCTTGTGTTTACTGAATTGAGTGGAGTGGCGATGCTGGGAGTGTGCGGGTGCCTGTTCTTCTCCCTCACTACCGTCGCGTCCATAGCCTCCATGATATGCATCCCCACCTTTCATGTTCTCATGGCTTTTGCAATTTCGATGATTCAAAGTGGAACTGCACCAGACGGACTCTCACCGACTTTCTTCTCAATGCAATAGGGGAAATGTGGGGTCCCCAAAAGGCCCTGTAAGGCAGCCCGGGTTAGGTGACTGGTCTGCCCAAACACCCCTCCGATGGTGGCACCATTGGTCCTCGTCGCTGCCCACTCATAGTGTCGGAAGCCACAGTGTTGGCAGCGTCGGCAGTGCTAGCAACGTCGATTGATTCGACCCACGGAACTGCACTACTGGCAGCGTCGTGGCACCATTGGTGCCAACAGAGAAAACGTGCGGGCACCACTGAAATTTCACTACACGTGAGAAAACCAAAGGCCTTTTGGAGACCCTACTTTTTCCTAATGACATAACATTTAGTAGCCTTCCAAGAGGGTGCCTTTTAGTTTCATTCGCCTTTCATAACATTTAGTAGCCTCTGTGAGTGTTGCCTCCCTCCAACAGAATGATGTGGAATATCCCACATCATTTCATCCTCCCAATGAAATGATGTGGGATATTCCACATCAAATCAGTAGCTATGGGGACACGTGGCATTAAGCAAGAGCAATCAACCATGGTAAACAATAATTGAAAGCACTCATTCAATCACAATTCAACAGTGTTTTGTAATTGTTTATTTGATTCAATAGTTCATTCAATTACAAATCACCGGTCACTCCATATATAAAGGTGGATGAAACTAAAAGGCACCCTCTTGGAAGGCTACTGAATGTTATGTTTATATATGGAGTGACCAATAATTTGTACTTGAATGAACTATTGAATCAAATAAACAATTATAAAACATTGTTGAATTGTGATTGAGTGAGTGCTTTTGATTACTATTCACCATGGTTGATTGCTCTCGCTTAATGTCACCTGCCCCCATAGCTACTAATGTGATGTGGGATATTCCGCATCATTCTGTTGGAAGAAGGCAGTAGTCACAAAGGCTATTGAATTTTATGGACTGTTGAGCTCTGGCGGGACATTGCAGGGAATTTTTCTACGGCAAATTTTCATTTTTCGAGCAAGTGGCATCGGCAAAACAAATATTCTAGGACATTCAATGCCCGATATTTGGATGAAACTTTCATAAATGGATGAGAAATTGTGTCAAATGATTGAATTTTTGGCTACAAACAATTGTGTTTTTGTTCAAATTTAGCACTCTCTAAAAAAAAAGTTTCTATTTTGGGATTTTGGCTATATTTTGCTGGCTAAAAAAAGGTTGTTTGGATGAGAGCGTTCATGCCATGCGTGTTGAGCTTGGTTGTGGAAACTAGGATATGCCTTGTTTGCAAAAGAACATTCCCACCAGTGACTGGTATCTTCAAATTTCTTGCTAAAAACCAGGATCCTGATTTGACTTGGGAAGACTTTTTGTCAGCTAGAGCCTTTGAGGCTGGTATACACCGTAGAAATAGAATAAACCAAGAAAATAAGAAGTTTTTCATATTAGAAATGGCAAGGGTTTATATTCATAGAGAAAGAAGGAAAAATCATGAAGAGTGGATTTGATTCTATATTTTTATTCCTAGTAGATAATTTAATACAAATTTTCAAAGTGAAAAGTTTGCCAAACCGCTTGAAACTGTTTTCTCAACTCTTCAATAAAAAAGTATTCTAATAGACAATTTTGTGCAAGTTAACCCTTAAGTTCCTGGGGGTTTTTGCTACAAACTAAATGTATCATAATATGTGTTATATATGAATTTTTGGAAGTTTGTAAAATATGACAGTTGTAATGTGTAATCCCTAAATTTCATCTATATGGTTGAATACCATCAAATCCATTTAGATCTTTTATAAATAAATTTTAAAAGATAAACTTTGAATATTCATAAAAAATACATTATTCAATATTTTTTGTTGAATTAAATTATTATTACTTAAAGGTACAAATGTTCATCACATAGATAGAACTTGTCAAGGTTTAGAGTTTATAATTTGTCAAAATGTCAATTTGAACGACACTACGTAAGAACAATATAAAATTAATAGTTTAATTGAAAAAAATTCCAATGGGGATTTAAGCATCTTATTAACCTTTTAGTTTTAGCCAATCATACCAAAATTCAAAGATAAATAATTAATTTTGTATTTGTTTTGAATTTTGGAAGTTTATTAGTTAGATGTTATATAGATAATTGTATATGATAAATTTTAGGAATCCATTTGCATAGATTTGGTCTAAAATTCATAATTTATAATCTATCTTTGTACGTTCATACAGAATATATACTTTATCATGCATTTTTTCACACATTTACAAATTTGATACTTTTATAGATTGTTCTAACATTACACCACCCAACGTTCTTTATTTATTTTGAATTTTTGTGGACACATTTTTAGTGATCCAATGGCATATTCTTATAGGAAATTTGATTTTAAACAGGTTAGGCCCAAGAAACACTCAATTTGGACACTCCTAGCTCATTTTGCAACACTTTCTATTTTTGGAACGACCACTTTTGGGTTAAAGAATTACTCAAAACCAATAGGCCATTATGCCCTTGAACCGTGCCTATCTAATTTCCAAACTAGTTCAGTTTAAAAAAATATCACACGTTGCATTTAGAATCGTCACAGTTGTTAAACATTCTCATAAATGAATGAAGGATATCTCCATTCAATAAAAGTCTACAGTCTAGTTTGTGGGGTACTCACGGTTTTCTCTATTTGTACCTAATTGCTTGTGGATACCAGCCAGACTCCTCTTGTTTGGCAAAATTTAGGTATAAGCTCGTATATCATATTAGGAAATAGAGATACCAACGTCACTCGTGCATGGACATGCTCTAAGGTCAATTTTATGTTTAGGGTTGAACTCCTTTGGAAACCAAACCAACCCAATTGATAAGAACAAATGAGCCTCTCTTTTGCAAGTGGGTTGACCCATGTTAATTTTTCACAAGAAAGATCAAAGCTCGGCACATGCTTGTTATAGTTCATTTTATTAAGATGTAAATGTATCAAAAACTTGCCACATGAATATATTTGAAGATTTGAATCCTTCAAAAACAACAATTGTTGTTTGACATTTGGGTTTTCAAGTGTAAAGTCCTTGAATCCAAATGAAGGCCCAATTTCACAACTATATTCAAAAAAATAAATTATATGACACTTTTGGTAATCAATATATATATGAGTTCAGAAACTTGACATGTAAAAAGTGTCCAATCGCATATGTACATATTAATCTACATCTTCTACAAATGTTGGAACGTGATATTAGAGAGTGATAATTAGGAGTACAAAGTGTATTTGTTCTCATTAAATGGGCCTTCAAGTGTAAAGCCTTGACCTTCATTGAGGTTCCAATTTCTTAAGTAATTGATACATTTGGATCCAAGGTTTGAAATTGGAGTTAAGCTAAAGCTCAACCTCGTTCTCTTGGACTAGTCAAAAGTTTGGTGTTGTATTTGTGCTACATATACCACCACATAGGATGAGAAGAAGTTTGGATTGAGTCAAGCTAATGTACAGCTCTTAGGCCAAACCATCCTATTGGCTAAAATTCACACTTTGGGTTGGGCCAACAATGGGCTCCAAAAGTAAGGTAGGCCTAAAGTAGGATTACTCATTGTTGTTCCTCAATCAAAAAGTGTCCCCATCTATAAACTTCTTAGATTTCAGTATAATAAATGAAAGACATTTATAAAGATGATTTGTAGGTAGAGATGCTTTCGGACTTATAAACAACAATAGATAATTCTACTTTAACCCTAATTGCCTAAGCGTCCATTTTTTGGATAATGTACAGAATGATTGTACAGTTTCTCTTCCGTAAGTGGTGATGTTTTTGCAAAGTGTTTTATTTTACGTAAGTGAAGTTAAATTATGAAAAAAATCAAAATTGAATTTACTAGGTCCTTCCATTCCATAAGAGCTTTCATTTCAACACAAAAGCGAGCACAAAAGTAATCTAAGGTTTTGAACTATAAAATGCACTGAATCCATTCTTTGAGGTTGACATGCAAATGAAAGTTGTAGATGATGACTTTTCCATGACATCCATATGGTTGGATTAAGTAATAGTGTTTAAATATGTTTCAATTTGATTTTAAAAGAGAATCTTGTATTAATTACATTGAAAATATAAAAATACTCATTATCTAATTTTTATGAATTTTGGAATGATTGGCCAAAAGTGCATAATGTACAACATCAAATCATCTTTTGCATAATGTGCAATATTTCAACCTATATAATTATCTTTTGATTGCTTACAAAGAGATCTCAAGACACCTCTATCGAACCATAATAAAACTTATGTGAACAACTTCACCACTATTGAAGCATGATTTCAACCAATAGTAATGGATTACAAGATGAGAGTATTAAAATTGTAATTTTAGTGAATTTTCAAAGGTTTTCTTGTAAATTCATTTGAAAAATATTTAAGCATTTTATATCAAATTCAATCATACCAATGTCTTCAAATAGTAAGTTTTAACATATGCTCTTTAGAGTTGAAGCACAAAAAAGTTAAAGAAGCCTCATTTTATAATACATTTATGAATTGCCATTAGAAAAAAATTGGGGCCTTCAAAAGGCCCCTTCCATTTGAGATCTAATGATGCAAATCTTATGGGAAAAAGTAATAAAATAATAACAATATTTTTAAAATTATATATATATGTATATATATGTATATATATATGTATATATATATGTATATATATATGTATATATATGTATATATATATATGTATATATATATGTATGTATATATGTATATATATATGTATATATATATATATATATATTAAAAAATAAAATCCAATCTAACTTGGACAACGACCGTCCAAGTCATATTGGATTTTTATTTTTTTTAAATTAATAGCATTTTTCCTATTCAGATTATATCACATCAAAGGGCCTTCTAGAGGCCCCAAAAAAAATTTAATGCCAAAACCTGTAGGCACTTAGGAATTAACCCCTAAAGGACCGGAGCGTTTTTCCTCCAAAAACACTCCAATGCTGCCATTTTTACTCCCCCATGCAAACATTCCAAAAAAATTGTTATTTTTTACCTTCTAACCGTAAGATCTTGTCCTAAACTACTTGAAAAACATCCACAACACATTTCGTTGAATTTGACCGCACGATTGCAAGATAATTGCCTTTGATGAAAAAAAAACACCTGCCCAAAAATTTCAAATGCATTTGACCATAGCTACTTCAGAAAAACTTCACTACCGAAACTTGTCGCACTTCACTTTCACATTCTATATGATATTACTTAGTTGTGTATCAATTTTCGTTGCGTGTGGAGATGCTTAGGATGTTGAAGAACACCCTCCACTTGTTGGGGGTTTAAAAGTTTAGAAAAGACTCTTTGTTTTTGGAATTGAAATATTTTCAACTTTCATTATTTAGAATACGAATTCGAGCGGTGAAACATAAGTACATTCCACCCTCTATAGATTGGCAAAAAAGAATTTGAAAAAAAAATTAAATCTCCGAGTTTTAAAAGCCATGTAACATATTTTCTAAAAATTTTGGGGGTTAGGGGGGAAATAAAGGGTGAAAGAAGGGAATTGGAGTGCCACCTCACCCAATCCATTCCAATGTTCATGACCCCACTAACTCTCAAGGTGGATTGCTACGTGGCAGTCTTTCATTGGACGATTTGATTATTTATTTGTTTATTATTATTATTATTTATAAATGTTTTTTATCTTTTATTTTTAAAAATAAAAGAAATATATAATAATTTTAAAAATAATTTTAAATTTTAAAATCATTATTTTTTAGATTTTTAATGGGGCTATTTGCTGCCCCCCACAATCCACTCTATTTTCCATACTCCGCCCTTCTTGTCCCCCCCCCAAAATTCAACCATTTTTCTACTGCCTCGCTACCCTTTCTCCCGAAAAATACACATTTCCCCTCATAACTTCCACATCCGGTGTCGGAATTCAAAAAAAAAATTAAAAAATCCCATTTTTGTAACACATTGGGGAATCCACTATTAGACTTCCTCCAATTCGATTAAAAATGTATTCACCGGAACCTACCCGGTTCTCTAAATGTCCTAGTTAGGACACTTGGTCCTTTTGGTGTTAATGCATGCATGGCGTTGTCCAACCCAAACGGTTATTACTACGGTTTGTTAGAAAATGGGGCATTTGTAGTATGCTACAAATAGAAAGTCATTGCTACCATGTATCTTTGTGTAAATGACCCTTGATCCGCACAAGTAACAAAGGATTTACATTTTCTACAACAAGGTTCCACTTTTTGAATCATTTATCATTATTTCAATGAACATAACATTCTTTAGCTAGTATTGCAGCACACCCTTTTGTTTGTGCAGAGAATCAACATCTAAACAGAGAATTGATGATGTGAAACATGCATAAACTATTTAAAAAACAGAAATTTGATAAACTGTCAAGCCATCGTTAGCTAAAAATAGCTTTGATTATCCAAAAGAGTACGATTCCTACAACTATTCTGGCCTAGGATGCTGATTTCCAAGGGTGAATAATGGGACTACTAAAGAATGTTATATATAACAGTAGGGCTAACTAGTAGGATTTTGGTCCTTTATAACTGGTCTTTTGTGACTTAAATGGTCCAAAACGACTTCTTTTCTAAAGAATTGAGTCACAAAGGACCTTGTAAGTCACAAAGGACTAGTTATAAAGGACCAAAATCCTACTAGTGGTTCTGCACTCCCTACTGCTTCGTTTGATTTTTACTGATACAATAACTTTTCTTGGAACTAGAGTGAAAGATGACACTTGAGAGCATCGAAGAGAATCTTGGAAAATTTAATAGGGGTACAAAGTCTAGAGCTTAACAATGTTATGCAGATGATTTGATGGTGAAAACTTTAAAAACTGACTATGAAAATAGAAATAAAAAGAGTAACAAACACAAAAACATCATCCGTTTACAAAGGAATATGAATCAACTGGACACTCCTTAAACAATGGTTAAAGCATGGCCACCATGCCTCTGCTCATCCCTAACACACAACCAAAATGGTTGAAAAGTGTTCTAGACCCTTTCAAATAGCTCTTAAGTGCATGACTTTTCCAAATCAAATAGAAAGTCCGATCAACTTACATTTAGCCAAGTTCATTCTACATTATATTTGTGATTGGTCAATTAAATATTTGTGAAACGCATTTTATAGTGGCCTATTCCTATTTAGAAGGCTCTTCAAATATAATAATAGAATTTGAGCATGTCAAATTTATTGCACCACAATGGCAACCAGCAAGATTACCCAAAATTGTTGGATAATCGGCAAGATTACCCAAAAACAATCTCCCCTCTAAGACATCCGCATTCTACAAGTGAATTCTCAATTAACTTTGGAAAATGGATGAAAAGTGCTTGTATTTAATGTTGCATATTCAGGGAGGGTGAAAGAGCCATGGAATATGAACCACGATATAGTGATACCCATCAATGTGTCCCTCTACAGCTAATTTTAGAAAGATAATTTATCTTAGATTAAAGGACAATAATGATTACCTAAGTTTGATGATTGTGATTGGTTCACCGACAATATAGAAGGACACGTAGTAGTTCAAGGGTGTCGAGACGATAGTCTCTGACACCGATTTTGAATGTGATTATGGTGGGCAAGGGATGAATTGAAGGAGAAGGGTGCGGAATTGCGGATGCTCTAAAAGCATGCCCAGCAGTTGCTCATTGTGCACCAAGTTCACATGCAAGATGGTATGTGAGAAATGAAAACTTCCCCAGCAACAACCACCAAATGTGCTTGGAATAGTCAGAGTGCGTCAACCAATTACATACTACTACATTTGTCACTACATGGAACAATCATAATGGAGAAGAATAAATTTACTAAACTTAACTTCATAAAATGTGAGCATGGTCTTGTCAGAGAGTAGGACAAAATGCTTGATGTGAGAACTACCCCTTGCTATATTGACAATTTTTGGTGTGCAAATATCAAACTCCACACCACAAGAGGTACTTTATAATAGGTTTGGTGAGTGGAAACCGACTACTGTTGGGCTTGCTCTAAGTGACTAAAGAAGAAGAGTAACTTTGGTTCCCAAGGACCAGTGTGAATGAAGAGTCTATTGGGGGAAGCAACCTTTTTTAAATAGCAAAATCAATAGCTAAAAACAATATAAAAAAATTAGAAAGAAATAAATTTGGACTAAAAACTCATTCTTATATTGCCAAAGTATTCATCTATGTTGACTCACTTTCTTCCATTTGAGCAAAGTCCCATTCAACTGTGATGACTTCATCTGAAATTTAGAGGAAAGTGCTACAATGTTTGTTGTCTCTACCCCACAAGGGGAGAGCCTACGAAAACATTTTAAAGAGTTACACAGATAGACAGTAAAAGCAAGCCGTAAAAAGTAAATTTGGGATAAATAACAAGGCAAAGACTACGCGACTAACCACTTGTTTCTCTGGAAAATAATTGCAAAAAATCCCTGGAGACATCCTAAGTTAGTACATTGAAATCACCCGATATACTATGGCCTATGAACGGCCACACTAATGATTATTTTTCCAAAATATTGTGATAAAATCCATCCAAATTTGATGAAAAAATGTTGAAATGGATGAAACATTGTTCAAATAGATGAGAATTTGTCCAAATGGATGAATGTAGCCACAACAATTATCCACCCACAGTATATGGTGATTTCAGTGTACCCAAGTGACTCAACTATTTGTGATAACCCTGATCCAGACACCAGTGACGTAGTCCATGCTCTTAGCCATATCCAATGACCAATGCTTGGTTCAGTTGGTTGCCACCTCTACAGAAACGGAAATGGCAAGTAGGCTGCTGGCCCATTCATACCAAGAAGCTCCAACACTTGCGTTGCGATCCTGGAATGCCGCAAGGTAAATTTCAAAAATAATATACAATTTCTTGCGGTGTCAGAGCCTTGTCTTTTCCTGCTTTTGGCCAACGCATGTGCGTTGGTGGAGCGCAAATTTCTTGTGACACCCAAAATGTGTTGAAGCAACTTCTTGCATGTGTGAGTCGAAAAAAAATTTAAAAAAATTACAGGAGCACACTGTAGCTACCAAAAACTTACTTGACAAACGCAGATTCTTTGTTGCACTCGCGTTGGGTGACTAGTGCGAGTGGGCCATGCGAAGTGGAGCGCTTGAATGTGCATGACAGCCAGCAGTCATACTCCACCCTGCCAAAATCCAGCGTTGCCATTGACATTCAATCACGATGATATGGCGCCGCATTCACTTCACATTTAGTCCAAGGACGGCTGACTTCCAATTTCACTGCTTTCTCGGCAATTTCTCTGCTTCCATGGGCTTGCTTGATCTCTACTTCGTCGGTCTGTGTCAATTGAACACGTCACTCGCGAGTGCAAGCATGCGACTCCTAACGATCTGCACTGCTGTTTCAACTTTAGTGTACTGTATGTGCAGAGCCGGTTGACCACTCATGTGCTGTCAGTTTTGATTTGAAGTCTTGTAAGTCAACGAGCACTACAAGGAAAAGGCGTCGCTTTTCACTCCCTCTGTGAGTCAAACGGCGCCACTTCGCACTCACCAATTTTTTAGTTGGACTTGGGTGAGTGCGATTCGTCAAGTAGGACAAACGTGTACAATAAAAGAAGACAATGAACAGGATCCTCTTGAGTGAGAAACGACGCCTCTCCTTGTAGTGGAGGTCCGTACTTAGTCCATGAGCTTTTGGTCCAGACGATGAACGAAGATTGAGTGTTGGTAGTTTTTCAAAGAGAATGTCTGTATTTTGTTCCATTTAGTGCATTTAATGACATTTCTTTTGAATGTCATCCTTTAGTTGCGTTGGTGGTAGTCTTGAAGGTCATGTTTGCAAACGTCATCAAATTCTTGTTCCTGTCAAAATGATGTATCACGTGCATGAAAAATGGCTCCTGTTCTGGCTCTATAGTACATTAAATGATATGTCATTCAAAAACTATTGACGTTGCCATTGTTGAACATTGCACGACGAGAAGCTGAAAACTTACTCTGATGGTCATATTGGGCGGGTTTGAATCATCAGACGTGGCCTTCGGGTGCTAATGCCAGGCAGACAAGACAAATCTTTATGTCTTGTGTTTAGGGTTGGAAAGATTAGGGTTTTGATACGAATATTAGCATGGACGCTTTCTTCCCATTCTCAATCTTCAGAGAATGGGTATGTGGCACTTAAAAGATTAAGAAGCTTCATTCTTCTCCTGAAGGTGAAGAATGGGCAAGAAGATTAATCAAGAAGCTTCATCTCTTCTCCTACGCAATGAAATTTCCCTAGTTCGCTATTGTTTTCATTCTTCACACTCATTCAAGGGGTGTCACGGCCTAGTTTGTGGAGAATGGTCGCGATTGGTTCCTAAATTCTCTTCCCAGGTTCTCAATCTTTGTAGAATCAACTTCTCAAAAGCGCCATAACATCCCTATTTTGTGAATTATGTTCAAATATGTTCAAATGTTTCGATATCAGGTGAGTAAGAAGCAAATCAGACGAGTGAATCAGGCAAGTGCCCATCAGGTTCCATGCTTTCCCTCACATTCACACGAACTTCAATTCCGGTAGGTGCAGAAAAACATTCAAAAATGGCAGTCGGTTGCAAAAGTTCCACACGCCCCAATTTTCAATTCATAAATTTCGAGCAAGAACCATAAACAGTTGCATTCATTGTCCTTTCACAATAAAGTCTCAACAAAATCTTGCTCATAACGAACAGCAGCCATTCTTTTCTCAAGAATCGCACATTAAAAATTAATACAGAATTGGAGAAATCAATACAAATGGAGGTCACTCTTCCAAACTATCAATCCGCTAAACCCAAAAACTCTTAACCCAAAAAAGGGTCACCACCACCCATTCTAACAAGCCAGAACTGTGCTTTACAGACGACCTATAAAAAATTTACAAAATTGCTCTTAAACATAATTAGGGAAGAGTTGCAATAGAACCCCAACTTCATCCCTATTCTCCTGACACAAAAAATCATCATCTTCATCCCCCATCCTTCGTCTCCAACAGGGGTGTCACATCTTTTCCGTGAAGTTTGATTCTCTGAAAATTGAGAACGTGGGAGAGAATCGTGGAGCGAATTTTGTCATTCTCCATGACAAAGCCGTGACTCCCTTTGAGGCCATGTGAAGAATGAGAATGGCCACGTCTTCTCAATCTTCTCCACGGCTTCTCAATCTTCATGCCCATTCTTCTCCTGAATAGAGGAGAAGAATGAAACTTCTCAATCTTCAAAGAACAGGTCGTGAAAGTGCCACTTGTGCATCTCTGAAGATTGAGAATGGGAAGAAAGAGACGTGACACCCACTAATGTTGGATTTCTGCTGGAGGACTCTAACAAATCATATGAGCGGGGAAAAATGAACTCTCTGCAAATCTAAAACTAGCTAATCTATTCCCGGGGAGCCCCGCCATAGCCAACAACAAGAGTGAAGAAAATTGCTACCGACTTGGAGCAAAATGAGGATTGCGAACAGGCTCGGGACACACGCATCCTCATTCACATGATCATCATCCGGTTCCTTCTTTTTTGATCACTTCAGTGGTCGTCTTGGTGTCGTGGTGATGGAGATTCTCAGCAGCTTGCAAAGGTTTGGGCAATGCGAAGAACTGAGGCTTCTCGTCACCAGGGAGTTGCACGAACACGGCGTCGTCGAACTCCGGCGAGTCCACGGGCGGCGCGGGATCTGCTGCTTGCGGCACGGCCGATTCTACAGTGCCCGACTCGCTGAGGCGGCTCTGCTCGAGGCGGCGTTGGCGCACCACGGACCAGCAGAGCAGCAGCATGGCGATGGTGACGAGGAACATCATGCACGACATGCCCGCCACGATGATGATTAGCGTGTGCGGGTTCTGGCACGCCACGGCCGCGCCCGTCTTCAAGTCGTGGCACACGTACGCCGAACTCCCGGGCGCTAGCGCAGCCGGCGTCGGCTCCGCTTTCCCTGCCAGCAGCTTCCGCGCCGCTGTTCAAACATTCCAACACCACTCCAATCGTCAGATTCAAAAACACAATGCTCACCAGCCATTCCATACCAATGCTCAAAACGGATTGAGCCAAAATAACAGGTGCAGATCTGGGCACGCAAAATCCGTCATTTCAACCACGAGGAATTCACAAGCAAACGCAGAAAGGAATTCCAACACGAGACTAACGTGCTGCCACTTCGTTTACACATCATGATCCTCGCTCATTGTCATGCTTTCCACACATCATGATCCTCGCTCCTTGTCGTTGAGAGTCCACTCACCAGCATGGAAGCGCCATGATCCAAACTCAGGTTCCATTCCCCTGGAATCCATCGAGAGCTCTGTGCTTGATCGCAAGAAGTCACTTCGTGAAGTGATTCAGAGAGAGTACCGATGCGCAACAGTCTAGAAGATGGAATTGCCCCCATCATGCTATTGCTAGCAAACTTCAAAATGCCATCTCTCTAGCTCGAACCTGACGAGCTCGGAGAAGACAGTCAGGGAGAATACTACTGCAAAAGGACCGAGGCTGAATGAATGCTATTGTAAGAGTTAGCCGTGACTGTATCTAATTTTAGGGGACGGCACAAAGGCTAGTGGGCGAGAAGCATATGCCGTCATCAGGTGGAGAGGAAAGTTCTGCCGCCGCTTTCATCCATGCACAAGAGTTCAGGCATTGAATGAGTGAGTTCCAAGGAGAATCTGTCATCCGTTGGCGTGACGTCGTGACGTTTGTGCCGGGAATTGGTGTGGTTGCGTCGGTACGAGAAAGCGAGCAGCTGAGCTGCGGCCGCGACGGGGCCGGTGACGCCGGTGACGCCGGTGACGGACGGACGGACGGACCCCACTGCATGGGAGCCGCCGTGGCGGACGTCAGCACGTCTGACGGCGTCTGGCGGCGTCTGTCTGTCTGCTGAAACATCATGCCTTCGAGCTCAAGTCACGCTTCACTTTGCACGGACTCAGCCGTTTCTTTAGCTGCCTGGCGAAATATAGCCAGAAAGCCAAATTATATTCAGAAAGAGCTATGATTGGACCAGATACTCATTCCTTCAGATCATCACAAAAACGTTCATCCCATAAGGTTCTTTAGCCCTTGTGGTACTCACCTCCCAATCATACAAGTTATATGACATTTGCATGGCACACAAGTGGACATCATGACATTAGAACCACTTTAGCCATATGTTGATTGAGTCATCTGAAATCCATGAAATGACAACTTATTCCCAAGGAAGTGTACTCTTTCCGTACTCTTTCCCACTGTCCTAGGACCTTTGACGTGGCAAAAAGATGTTGTTTCAAAAGGAAATTCACTTTCATATCAAAAATAATAGCTTTTTTTTTTTTGTTTTGGTCTAGACCCCTAAAAGATGTTGTTTTTGGGTCTTAACCCCTAAAAGCCTAAGGGATATTGGACAAAACATAGACATGTTATAATATGCGCCTTCTATATGTTTGATGAAGTTTGGTTCAATAAATAGAACGTAGGGCATCATCTCTACAAATTATTCATATGGGCAAGCTTCCAAAAAAGCTTTAGATATTTTTTCAATGAATTTTAAAGCATTAACCTTTGTACTCAGCAAGATGTAAATATCTGTGAGATTTCAACCCACTAAAATATGTATTATTGGGATATTATATGAATTAGTTATGAATTTTTGAAATTATGCTTCTACATTTTTGTGACAAGATTAGGGCAAAACAAATGAGCAGGAGGAGTTGTGGATGTATAGAAGCTACAATATTCAAAGGACTCAAAAGACTTGGAGTAGTTACTGATAGAGTAGTATAAAAGGGTTTGTAGCAATTCAAAGAGATCATTTGGAAGTTAGGATGCTAGAATGAGGAGTATAGTCAATTTGCTATGTTCCGTTGGGCAATTGGGTTGAATTGCCTTGGATTAGTTGCCTTTAGAGTTAGTTGCCTTGAGCACGCTTGCATAGCAACTTGTTGTGATCTGGCACTTATTTGTTCTTTTGAGTAAAGTTGCGTTTTGCTAAGTCATTGTGTCATTGTCTATCCGAATCCTTTCCAATACTTGCTTTGGTATCAATCCCTAAATGACCGAATGACCATTTTATGGTCACCGCCCTTTTTAACAAGTTGCGCAGGATGAAATATATATTTTTATAAAAAAATAAAAAATATTTTCAAATAGGAAATCAAGTCTACTTTCCAACCCAATTTGAATCATGTCAATCCAAGCTAAACTACATTGAGGAGATTTTTTCAAAGACAAAGGCCTCAATATTGTCCTAGTGTTATAAAACTTTCTATTTGGGGAAATTAACGATGTTCTCTCTTTTGGAAAATTTTCTTTTCTACATTTTAGAATAGAATGTCTAGCTTTAACCAATCATACCAAATTTCAAATTCTAAAAATAAATTGTGTAATTTTGGTAAAATTTTGAAGTTAAATGCTTCTAAATTCATGACATGAAATTCTAAAACTATTTTTAGAAATTGAACTATACGAATCATTTTAAAACACCATGCTTTTCATTTTCACTATTGCACCAAACTTCATTTAAGATAAAGAGTTCACATGTTATAACACATCTATATATTGTCCAATACCCCTCTGCCATTTGGGGGTTAAAATAAAGGGACTCTCAAGTCACACCCGCGCTGGCTCTGGTATGGAAATAATTGTTGATCCTAATAGAAAAGGTGGCGCTCCCCAAGGAGATGCCCAGGCAAAATCACTGAGCATGCGGTGAATTGGGCACCACTTGCCTAGGCATCTCCCTCAGCAATGCCACCTTTTCTACTAATGTGACATAGGAACTTGGGAAAACTGGCTCACATGCTCTATGCTATCTCAGGAATGCAATAATACTGATTGACACAACATCACCTCAGATTCCGAAGTTGAATGGTAGGTGGTACAGTACATGCAAATGGGCCTTTGGTTGAATGTGCAATTTATACAGTACCTCACAAAACTGTTCCAATGATTGGAACTTCTAGATTCAAAAGTATGTGTAAGATAAATGGATGTCCAAACTTTCAAGTAGTAGTTTGAGGCATATATTACATCCAATCTAGTACACATTTGTAAAAAAATCTAACTAAATCAAATATCATTGAAGGAAAAATGAAAGTTAAAAACTAGCATATACATTGGTACAGTTTTGTGAGTGCTCTAAGTAAACTAGCTAATACTTTGTCCATCTTCCTTTTGAAGCTATTACAGCTTCAATCCTTTTGGGCATACTTTCTATAAGTCTTCTACAATCATGTGCAGTAATAGAAGATAAGGCTTGTACTACACGTTCCCATAATTCTATCATTCCTTTTGGAGGTGAATCATATTGATTCAATCTCCTTTTGAGGATGGCCCATAGATGTTCTATTGGATTTAAATCAGGGGATTGGGCAGGCCACGTTAGAAGACTAAAACTTTGCCTTGAAAACCATTCTTGCATCATTTTTGTGGTGTGAACGGAAGCATTATCTTGCTGAAAAATGACTTGTGTAGCATCTAATCCATATTTTCTAATTGTACCATCTATTGTCTGCTCTAAAATCTGACGATATCCATGTTGATTGAGGCGGCCTTCAACTTTGTACACTAGTCCTGGCCCATAAATGGTCATACTACCCCAAATCATGATTCCACCACCACCATGCTTTACTGTCTCTGTAACAGTGCGTGTTGACAACTCATGTGGATCACAACTCCAACACCAAGAGATTCCATCAGAGCAGAATAAGTTGATTTTAGACTCATCAGAGAAAATGACACGACTCCAATCATCTATAGTTCAATCTAGATGGGCTCTTGCAAAGTCTAAACGTGCTTTGATATTCTTGACTGAAAGACGTGGTTTTTTCTGCTTCACTTGTGATTGTAAACCACCTCTACGTAAAACACGTCTCACTGTTTCAACACACACTTGCATCCCAAATGCCTCTTGCACATTTTTTGTAGCCTCTACTGCAGTACTAAGCTTACCTCTAGTCATATTCAATACACAAGACCGTTCCATTGCAGGAGTCATCTTTCTTGGTCTACCTCCATGTGATGATTCTACATTGAAAACACACTTTTGTCGGAGCCTCTGCACAGTTCCAACACCCACATGCAAACTCCTTGACACTTCTCTTATAGTGCACCCTCTTTGCAACATAGAAAGAACGTCTGACTTTTTTTGAGAAGATAATGCAGACACCATCTTTTCTACTTGGAAGCAAGAACAACAAAGTACAAAAAACTGTAGGAAAATGGTCTATACACACACTGGAACAAAGTTCTACAACAAAGAGTTGAAGGTCCATCAAGATTGACAAGCTTTTGTAAACATTTAGTTTTGGAAGAGTGCACTCACAAAACTGTTCCAGTGAATCAGATGGCTTTGAACCCTACAATTGTCACGTATAGATAGTCATGCATGTCATTGATTTTTACATGTGGCTTCCTAACGTAGATTAGAAGCTTATTGCAATGCCACATGGGCATTTGCAATTGCCATGTAGCATCCACAGTCAACCAAAAGAAGATATTTACAGCATTGGAACAGTTTTGTGAGGTACTGTAAGAGTGTCTCCTGCGGTATGGTTCACCCCTAAATGACAGAGGGGTAAGGGCAAAACTTAGATGTGTTATAAAATGTTACTTCTGCTACTTTGATGAATTTTGGTCCAAAAGAGAAAATGAGAAGCATGATGTTTAGTAATTATCCATGTAGTCAAACTTTCAGAAACTGTTTTAGATACTCATTTAATGAATTTAGAAGCATTTATCATTTAATATTCACCAAAATTACAAATTTTATTTTTAGAATTTGAAATTTTGTATGATTGATTAAAACTAGACATTTTATTCTAAACTTCAAAAAAGCAAATTTTCCAAAGGAGAGAACATCATTAGTTTCCCGAAATAGTAAATTTATAACACTAGGACAATATTGAGGTTTTTGTCTTTGAAAAATTCTCCTCAGTGGAGTTTAACTCGGATTGACTTGATTCAAATTGGGTTGAAAAGTAGACTTGATTTCCTATTTGAATTTATTTCTTATTTTTATAAATGCATTCTTTTCATCGTGGGCAACTCCTAAAAAAAGGGCAGCGATCATAAAATGATCGTTTGGTCACTTAGGGGTTAACTCCCTGCATAGGCAAGTTGCGGTAGCACAAGCACTCAACATGTAGAGAGTTTGGTAAGCATGACGCAGAGTCCATGGGCCTTTGCATTCTACTCATGTAGGTTGTCCCCCTCCCACTTCATTTGTGCCACCTGGCGCCCCTTCCACATGCAGTGAGCTAAAAATCTTAAAATGACACTCCAAAGCTGAAGGTCCTTGGTCGTTTTGTAAAGCCCTTTGCTGGACCATTTCCCTCTTGTAGTGATTATTGAACAATAAAAATGGCCTTTTTCAACTCTAGACTTGGACAATGTAGGTATAAGATACTTTCCCTAAACCGTAAAAGATGCTCTAAATACTCTATAGAACTCTACCAAATATTTGTTGGTATTTCCAGTGGACTTATTTGCTGATGAATTCAGTAAATTATATAAGGTGGAAGTACATATTACCATCCATTGAAGCAATCTGAACATCTAGGAGGACATTAGGTGGTGTTTTTTTAACACAAGTATCATGAACTACATCCTAAAAGCCCCAATTCTATCCACTTGTAAAAGCCCCAATCGAATCACAAGTAATTGATTTTAGGTTCTCTCACTGATACAAGTGGTTGATTCTAGGTTCCTTGGATGGAAATTACAAGTGGTTGGTTCTAGGGCACATATATGACTTTAAAGCACTCAAGATAATTTGAAACCCACAGTAATTTTAATTTTTAAAATTTAAAATTCTTTTTCTGTAAAATACAGATACCGGTTGTTTCCAGTGGCATTGCCAGTTGACTTGGCAAGTAAGCAGCCACCCAGCCTCACTTTTTGCTCTTTTTTATGAATCCCTAAATAGGATGAAAATAGTCACTTTCTAATTAAATCCAAGTGAGTGCCTTCAGCCCCAAGCAAAGACCGGGCCGCCAAATGAGCTCATTTCTTCTTTAGGGAAACTGGAGAAGAAATTTCAGTTGGAGATGGAGGAAATGCCACGAACCCTGCCCCTTGCAGAATGTGACTATGAAGTTGTACTCTAAAATTTAGGTTAGAATTTGAAGTTTTGGTATTGAAATACCGACAAAAAAATCTCAGTGAGTAACCTGTTCTCGTAACATTCTTTAGCAGCTAACCCACTGGAATCAGCATCGCAGGCAAGAATTATTGCAGGAATCGTAATCTTTTCAAGAATAAAAGCCAGCTCTACCTAACGATGGATTGACAACTTAACAAACTTATGTTTTTTGATAGTTTCTACGTATTCCACATCATCAATTCCTTTTTCATATGCTGATTCTTTGCACAAGCAAAAGGGTGTGTTGCGGTACTAGCAAAGAATGTTATGCTCTGCACCTTTTTATCGTGGAAGAAAAGAATCCATAAAGAAAAATTGAAAATGTTGAACTTTGGAAGAAGAAGGTCTTAGATCATTTGACCCTGAAAGAATCTTTAGGTTTTACGAGTGTTTAGGGTAGTAAACAAAAGTTATTCAACATTTATTAAGGGAAATGTCATTCATGGGTCAATTTTTGTGCTATAATTTTACTGAGTTAGAGCACCTATCACATTGTTCTTGCCATATTAACCCCTATAGAACAATTGTAAATTTTTTTAATGATAAAACTTCAAGTAAAGCTTTTGGATGTAGTGTTTCAATGACGAATGGAATATAAGTGAGGATCGGCTTTGACAGTGGATATGATATGTGGCACGCTAGGAATTAGTGACAATTTTCATAAATAAGTCGAAACTCAGAATGTTAAGTGGCATGTCAATTGGGAGTGTCAACTGGAAATGACAAGTGGCAAACTCCTATGTACCGTAGGGACAATATTCTCTCACATTTGAACGAACCGTGGTAAAAGACATCAATTATCGATGTACGAGAAATCACAATTTTAGTGTAGTGTACTTAGGAGTTAAAAGTTTTTTTTTATTTCTTTTTTGGTTTTTTTGTTTTTGTTTTGTTTCATTCCATTTTCTTTCTTTTTGTGATTGCACCAAGATATCTTTGATTATAGGATTGATTATGGTGTTCTTCACTGGCGTTTTCACTTTGGAATAACAATCCGTTCATTCTTTTCATTTCATTGGAGAATATTTGGAGGTACATTACTACATAGGTCAAAATCTGTTATAGAGTGTGATATATTGCCCAAAAAAGAACCCTCAATTTTTGACATTGTTGGAGAACCTTCAAAAAGAGAAGTTGCACAATAATACCGTACCTGGTTGTCAAAGTTGGCATCTCATGCCAAACCATTATTATTTTTGGAAAATCCCTTTTCAACTAATGTAAAATTTTATGAATATTCTTCAAAATTCTCTTTTTCACCATACAAAATAGATTCTTTTTGAATAAAAATTTCCTAAAGATTTAGGCTTCTCTTCTTATAATTTTATAATTTTATAATTATAATTATAATTTAATTATTATTTTTCCAATCCTGACGGACGGATGATGACGGTAGTAAGATAAAATTGGCATAGAAAATAACTAAAAATAGTTGGACCATTGTAGGTTTCCATGACACCCAAGGAGTATGTGATTTTAACACTTATCTGAAGAACACATTTTGAGGGCTTGCTGTACTGGGATGGTCCCCACCTATCTTGGAGGCTTCTCATGTAAGGTAGGTGTGCCAATTTCCACCCAGTACCTTAAACCGCTCACTAGACCTATCCAAGCAGGAGGTACATTATAGCTTCCAACCTCAAATTTTTATGTAATCATGGTGTACATTTTAGGATGAGTGGTTTTGGGTACACCTATGAGTTCCCCTTCCAAAATTCATAACTAATTCAATATTAATCCAAAATTAATTATTCCAATTGGTCCAATTTCCTAAATACTTTGCACATCTTCCAAGATTGATTCCCTTAATAACTCCCCAATGAACCTGCCAAATCTGAAATTTGTGCGGTTTCTGGGCCACCTACCTTAAGTAATTTATGAAGCATCCAATTAGATGAAGGTCAATGCACTGTTGCAACGGAATTCAATTCCATTTGCGTCACAAAGTAAAAGTCAACGTATGGCAGGATAAATGTTTACTTTTAAAGCATATTCCAGGGCTTGAATGAGTTAGCAGCTTTTGGCACCTCGGAAAGCCAGAGTTCAGGGGCAGCTGCCCAAAACCGTAACCGTGAGTTTTGTTCACAGGAATCGAGGTTTCCAGATGCCTACAATAATAATAATAATAATAATAATAATAATGTTCGTCTAGGTGACCATCGTGAATCGAGAGTTTGTTGGAGGTAATTCGTCTATCTAGTACATAACATTTAGTAGCATTCAGACACTTTGCCTTTTCATCCATCTAGTGATTTGTAATGCATCATGTGATTTCCATCCATGTAGTGCATTAACCCCTGAAGGACCACAACTATGTTTCTCTACCTAAACCCCTTTTCAGAAAAAGGCAAATAGTTTTTGATCTAAAACCTTTTTGACCGATCCAACTGTAGGATATTTCAACCAACTTGAATTTATTAGCACTTACAAATTTCCAACCATTCAGGATTCCTAAAGAGTAAGATTATAAGCTACAAAGTTGGCTGCATTTTTTGTTTTTGGTTCACTACCCGAGTTTGAAACTTTCCGAAAATGCCAAAAATGCAAACTTGGTTTAGTCTCAGATATGGTAAAATGAATTTGGTGGTTGTGTATATGGGGGTGTTAGCTCATTGTGTACAAAAATTTAAATACATAGCTCATTGTATGAAAATTTTCAAGAGCTGCCCGCAGTTAGGTTTTTCACCTTTGCATGATTGTATCGTTTTATCTATACATCACCTACGTACGCAAATTACCATCCCATCTTCGTTACAAAGAGTAGAATCACCACACAATATTTCAAAAATTGAAGATCAATACTCATTCCACATTGAGCTGACCAAACTTGGAAAATCAACCTTGGTCCTTTAGGGGTTAAAGTGTAGCCCTTTATTTTTCATTTTTCACAGAGTGGGGAGGGTTGGGAGGGTGGGGAAGGAAGCAAGAAAGTTTTGAATTATAATTCCATGAGAATCAAATTTTACAGTTACATTTACCAAGTTGGTTTGCCATGTTCATTGAGGATGCTCATTTACTCATGGGCCATTCACACCAAGCCCCTGCCGCAGTTGCATTTGCATTCCCAAAATGGAGGAAGGTAAAACCGAGAAACAAAAAATATTCAAAGCCTTGTCTTTTCTTGCTGTTACTACTGTTCAAGCACTGTGCAACTCCATTACAGTGCCATGCTCCTTTTTTTGCGTTGCATTCCATTCTATCATGCATAAGAGTAACTAGCAAATCTCGTGTTGCAATGCAACACAAAACTAAATAAACATGATCAAGAAACTTAGACTCCATTGCAAAGAATGTTGATTGAAAAAAATTGAAAAATTTGAGTATAGATGAAAATAGTCTACAAAACAGACAAATGAATGAAAATGGATGAAAATGATATTGGATGATAATTGATGGATGGAAGAATTGAATGAAAACGTGTCGGATTTTGTGACATAGGGGCCGTGACACTTTGCATTCAATATAATAGATTTCTAATTGCGTATTTTATATTTCTTGGTTGACAACAAGAAAGTTCCCTCAAAGTTACTTGACGCATGCATGTGGCAGCATTGGTGTATGTGAATGGGCCATCATTTAGTCCATAACTTAGGGGCACCTTACTTGGAGATGAATTTTCAGATCAGTGAGTTGGCTTTGTCGGTTTATCCAATTGCATTTTATAAAATTTCAACAGGGATCCTCAACAGAATGTCTGGGCCGCTCCTGTTCACGATGAACTTCAAAAACAAGATCACACGTTGACGCAAAATGAAGAATAAATGTCATTTTTTACATGACTATCTTGATAACAAGTTGCTTTTTCAGTTCGTAAAAGCAACATGCACCCTGGAATGTAGCCAAGTAGGGAAAATAATGGATAGAATCATCCACATATATATATACGCGTTCATCCATAAAATTATCTATTACCATAGTATCATAGCTGGGTCATCAAAAAATAATTCAAAAAATGTTAAATGTAAAATATCAGAAATTATGAGGATCAAAAACTGAAAATAGATTACATTATTTTTAGCTATATTTTGCTATTTCTAAGCTATTTTGGGCCATTTTTAATCATTCTTTTGCTCAAAATCGAAAACCAAGAAATTCATTTTGAGGATCGAACCTTATTTTTCAAAAAATATTAAATATCCGTTCGTGGGTGGCGACCCATCTATGGTACTACGGTATAAGGTGCTTTCATCAAAATAGTAGTGATTTTAGTATTTTTGGAGAAGACTTTGGCAATTTCATCCACTTTTTTGTCCATTTTTCTAATATAAAAGTAGCCACTCACAAAATTTTGGCTCTCTATGACAACGGATCATTGATCCGTCAAGTTGGTCAAGTGAAGGCATCTCCATTAGTGCAACAAAAATTCATCACTAGAAAAGTAGTCGTGTTGGATTTAGAGTGTGATCCATAATAATCTTAACGCTGGTCCATAAACCATCTTAAATAAAGAGTCTATTAGAAGTAATTCGTCTACTATGCCTCAAGGGCATGGGTAGCAAGGTCTACCCTTGTTGCCTCCTTTTCAGGGAAGTTGGTCCACTTGTACACCCCCACCTCACTTGTGCAACTCACTCACCTGTGCAACTCAGGAAATGTATTTTTAATCAATTGCAAGTCTCTTAGTGTGCAAAAACAATAAGTAAATTATCATTTTTTTTTATCAACTTAGTAATTGTAAATCAAAAAGTAGTGTTTGAAGGAGATGTTGGTCTCACCAAAAATTGCATATTTGAAGGGCTAAGGAAAATCCAAGGTAAGTCTTAGCATTTACTGCAAGCATTTCATTCAAAATCTGTAGATGTTGGAACATTTGTTGCATTGTTGGAGATGTCCTAATGGCTAGAATGGCACATAATTTTGATGATATGTAATTCATTTTTAAAATAGTTTTAAAATAATAATTATATATTTATTGCTGTTAAGCAATCACATTCAAACCTATTTAATATCATAGCCTAGGCACCCAAAATATTGATAATAATATAGAGTTGTGTAAGACTGTGATAACTCTTAAAAGCAACAGACTCACATTTTTAGCAAGCATGTGCCCAAATTTATGCAGAAATAAATTAACATTAAAAAAATCCAAGTGGTAATATTTAAAAAAAAACTAAAATTGTGTTGACCACCACTCCGTATTTTTTCTTGTGATTTCTTTTTTATGTACAAATACTAATTTTAGAAGCCTTAGTATTTTCACTCTTAACCCTTTAACGTCCCAATTCAACACTGTTTTCAAAGATTCGTTATAAAATGTTTGATGAAAACCAAAAATGGAGTTGATGTACAAAGCAATGTTGTAAATGTCAATGTGAAGATCACATCTGTACAGTTGGATTTATCATTTATTTCTTTAATATTTTTAAATTAATTTTGCAAGGTTTTTCTCTTGAAATTCCATTAAAAATCATGAATTAACGGATTTAAAAAAAAATTATTGTAATGAAATTGGAATAACATGCACTACGAGATGATATGGTTTCCATTATTTGATTCTATTTATTTTGGAAAATCATCTTTTTAGTTCTCACTTTTTGAACTAAGAATGAAACTTGACATAAACCACTTGTGTTGTTTTTCCAAAAATCATAATAATCTATTTTGAAGATCCAAACCGTACAAAGGATAGTCAACTTGCACAAGAACCATGAGAAATTTTGGTGGATGAAAACTGTCAAATTTGGATGGCATTCGAACAGTTTGAATCTGTTCGTCGTTCACTATGTGGACGCAGGCGCCTCAAAAGGTTAACGTCCGATCTACCACCAATTTATTTATTTATTATTATTTTTGGACACAAATTGAAGAATCGATTGCAAAAAAGAGATACAAAATGGAGCGGCCGAAGACAACCACAACCACATGAGACTAATAAGCTAGTGTTCTAAAATTTAGACGTCCAGATCCACCACCCATTTCAAAGACATGTTATAAAATGTTTGATGAATCACAAAAATGGAGTTGATAAATGAAGAAAAGTTGTTATCTCAAAACGTAGATCACATCTGTATAGTTGGATTTATCATGTTTTTGATTAATAGTTTTTAATTATTTTTTCAAGGTTTTCTTTTTAAATTCACTTAAAATTCCCAAATTAACAGCTTTTTATTAAAAAAAATTATAAATTTTTTGGAGTAATATGCACTAGGAGATGGCATAATTTATATTACTTGATTCTACTTATTTTGGAAAATCATTGTTAAGTCTTCACTTTTTGAACTAAGAATGAAACTTGACATAAAGTCATAACCACTCTTTTTATTTAAAAAATAAAATCAAAATATCTTATTTTGAAGATCCACATGGTACAAATGGTAGTCAACTAGCACAAGAACCGAGGAAAATTTGGATGGATGAAAAATTGTACGCGATGCAATCAGGAGAAGGCTTACAATCTGTTTATCGTCCATTATATGAACTTAGGCACGTCAAAGGGTTAAAGTTTATCCATGCAAGGTGTAGAGAATTGTCATTCCAAAATCCAAATTGTAAATCACTTGAAGGTTATGTGTGAAATATCTTGTGACACACTTGACTCCCCCACTACACCCATTATCTTATTTAATTTACAATGAGACCTACAATTAGTTTGACTTTTTTTACAAATCCTTGGACTAATTCTGGTATGTACTATCAAAATCAATATGATAATATAACAATAAAGTATTATTATTATTTAATTTATATTATAATATTTTATTTCTCAAACAACTTAAAATAGTAATGTCAAAATTAATTATTCATATTTGGCATTGTATATTCATAGTAATTTAGATTAAAAATTAGTATGGGCTACACTATAACTACATTACCACAATTAGAACGAGTTATCTCAATTACTCCGACTTGGACTTTTTTCTAATTCCACAATTAGTCTGAGTTTTTGTTATTAGTTTGACTCGAACTAAATAAGATAATTGGTGTACCATGAAAACACTAACCCAGAAAAAAGGATGTGATATTACAAAAGGTAATATCAAAGAGGTCTGGATGTTCCATCACATCTTCACTCAAGTTAGACTATTAAATACCAATCCTATACTTGAATTAGTACCGCTTTACATATGAAGTTGAGGCCGTTTCGATATGTAAGAGGGTTTGAATCCTCACTTCTCATTAAGTGGTCCAATTCCCGAAATCAACCCCAACCCCTTTGCACCACTTGAGAGTTGAGGTAAAAATTTCGAAACCAATTTTTAAATTAAAATCGACAAGGTTTGATACAGCCCCAACTCGAAGAATTGGGTGAATAAAAAATGGAAGGTCAATTCCCTACATAGTGAACTGTTTTACCACTCTTTCTATAGTTGGGATCTCATGTAAAATCCAAAAATAGCTTAAATGACCTAAATTTAAGTTGAAGAGGTGGCATGACTAACGAAGAGCCTTCACAAAAAGAATTCGATGAAAAATCCTTCATCTACTCTGTGATACTTTAATTCACCTTGGATGAGTTACATCCATTTGCCAGTATATGGCTACAACAACATTTAAGGATTAACTCCGGTGTAGGCCAATCTAGTTCTTAATATGGGACCTTGATTATGAAATCTTTTATATATTACCCCTTTGGTAACCAGTGTACATGTGTTCAGAACTTGGCATGTAGAAAGTGTTCAATTGCATGTGTTTACAATAGAAAATATTCTTTTCAAATACTGTGATAATAACAAGTTTAGATTGTACTCTCATGCTAAGGCCAATACATAAAAGTTTTGTTAGTCAATGAATGGAGTTTTGTGGACGTCCATTTCTCAACACCAAAAAATCCAATTTTGAAATAATACAGATGTTTCATTTTTAAACAAAAAAAAGAAAAATAAAAAGGAAAATTCATTTGGACTTGTTGCTTAATATCATAACGTTCTTAAGGCTGCCCTTGTTGGACCACACCCTTTACACTGTAGAGAAACTGCAAATAAAATAATTCAACTCTTTAACCCTCGTTGCTTGGCCCAACTGAAGTTAAAGAAAATGCTCTACAATTCCTCTGATCCCTTGACAAATGCTTGAGATTCGGAGGTGCAACAGTGGTTCTCTAAACACTAGTAGTAGACCTGTCGTTTTTCATTCCCCACTTCATGGGAACAGTGAAAAGTGGCAAAATATTATGCCTATATTTCTGTCTTCTTGTGACCAAAACACTCACCAACACTGACACAACCCATGTGTCTAGTGCGGTTTCATTCCTTTTTCATTTATAGTAAGTGAAAAACGACACATTTCCTACTAGTGAAAGAACTTTATGATGTTGTTGAACATCATTTCTGGCTTGTGTGGCCAGTTTGTCCGTGCAGGCTTGAAGCTTGTGTTCATTGCATATTTGATAGTCTACTCAGACTCTACCGCCTGAACGTGGGAGTACGTAATAGAGACATTATGGCGCTCACGTCTCTTTGATGAAACACATTAAACTATGAATTTTGTATCGCCATCAACTGTGACTCACAAAATGGGTGGATAGCTTGCCTTTGTCAATCAACACATTGATCCAACTTTCCAAGTAGTACAAATAATTTTATTCATGTGTAGAGAACAATCATCTTCATTCCATGACTTTGATCATTTGCCTTCTCAATCGGTCCATGAGCGCAATGCCAATGGCTCACATGATTCCAACTTTTGTCGGGAACTTGGAGCCATCCATCTTCTTCACTGTGGATGAGCGTCTTTACATCTTTCCTTCAAAGTGGTCCATTGAGTGGCTTCATCAATGTAAGGTAATTATGGACTACATAACTTGTTATGGGTGCTCTCGAGCTCTGCACTCGACGCTAGTCTAGTTTCCTACCCTGCAAATTAACGTTTTTAAAAATTCAAGTGTCACCTTTTTCAACTTAATTTGACTTTAATTTTTATAAACTGGAGTGAAAAAGTTGCACCTGCACTTACATTTGCATTCACCTATACTTTATTAACACTTTATAAACATAACGAGTGAGTAAATAGCATATTACTTGGAATATATGTGAGTAATTAAAATTTACTCACAAGTTATGCAAACTAACCAACGAGTGTCCAACCAACCACATTTCGTCACATCAGCGAGAGAGCGCCCAAAATAGGTCATGTACATGGGCATAAGTCGAGTGTGAGTTCCCGTAGCGGTAACTAAGGAATCAAAGCCAAGTTGAAATCTACAACAAGGAAAAAAATCTGCAATCGATGACAACATCACTGGTGCCCTAGTTAGTAGCACTTCCTCCATTCTATGGCCCCATGGAGTACCTAATATTTTACGTAAATAATTAAGAAAATAACACCAGTTGGTGTTCAAGGATTCATTTGGCTTACACTGATTTCAACTGCATGTGGTGGCTTACGCTACGGCTTACATTCCTATCACCTCTACGAGTAAAGTTATGCATGCTAAGCATCACTGAAGTTTGTTACACTGGCTAGCACAATTTTTGAAGTTTGTTACAGTTTTAGGTGTGCAGATGCTCCTCAGTCAAGCACATGTTTTTTTCACTCTTCAAACAGTATCAAATTTCCTGTACACACTTGCTTTACACTCCCATTGATACCCTCTTTGCCACCATTCAGTTTGTACCAAAGTTGTGTGGGTACTACCATCATCAACATTAGTTCATTTAAGTGTACTTGGCGTATCCACTAGCATTAGCATTTTAACATGTTCACTAATTGAACATCATTGTGAAAACCTCTTACTATCTGAACAAACTTAATTTACATTGGTGTTGTACTACTAATATTACATTGTTTTGAGTGAAATGAACAAATTAAAATCATCATGTAAAGTAGTAGACCACACATGGGTACTTAGAATGAACCACTGTGGGTCCTAGAAAGATTCCATACGAATTCAACACTGGTTTGTACCTTTGGCGTTGGCCATAACCAAAATGATGTTTTGTACAAAGGGAGTTAAGCAAAAGTTGAATGCTGACGTCCACAGGCTATGTCAGAAAAAGTCATTGTCTGAACACTCTAATTAACGTACCGCTAATCAATGCAAATAAGAAGTCATTCTAAAGGGCGGTTAATACTATGGACAAAGGTCAAGAGTCCGTCAAATTTCACCAATCATATTGCAAGAAAGTCACAAATTGGCCTCTCGGGCTTCACACTAAGGTAGAGGGCTCTAAACCCGCCACGGTTCTAAACCCGCACTCTACCAAGGACGAACATTTTGAAATTTTGGATGTACCCATGGTGAAGAGCACCACTTTAGAACCCATGTCATTTCAACTTCAGAAATTCATAACTAATTTTAGGAACATCCAAATTTTTTGATTCAAAGTACGTTGGTCTTTGCTTGGATTTCTCTTCCAGTGAAAAATCATGCTCAGTTCTCCCTGTGTCCTCATAATGCCACAACCCTTAAAGGGGCGGGTTTAGAGCCTCTTACCTTAGAAGTCAAAGTTCAAAGGCCATCACCCTTCAAAGTGCTTGCATGGCAACCCTTTTTTGTGAGTTTCAGCGTCAATGTGACGGACCTCGAGGGAGAATTGGGTCAGCCAAGAATGGAAACCCAATTTTCCCTCGAATGGCAGCCATTTTTTCCAATTTGTATAATTTTACTATATATTTTCAGCCCAAGACTTTGTACTCTCGACATGAATTGGGTTTCACTAGTAGCATACCTATCATTTTTCATTCCACGAATAGTGCCTAAATATGCGGATATTTCTGTCATCTTGTGACCAAAACCACTCACTAGCACTGACACAAACCAACTGCTTGACGCAGTTTCATTCCTTCCTCAATTATAGTAAATGGAAATTGACACATTTCCTACAAGTGTTTAGATTGTGATGGTCTCTCAGAGTGTGAACCAACCCTAAACATGCCACATTCGCACTGGATTCAAATGTTCAAGAGAGCTTGTAACTCAATGCAAGGCTGGCATCAAAGGTGTGGTGGCATCAAAAGACATTTGCAAACGTACTCTCATGCACATGTAAGTACTATTGAATCTTGATCATGAGTCCAACACTTCAAATACAGCAAATGACATGTAGATGAGACTGATACAGACCAATTCTGCTCGCACTTGAGATTGTGACTCCTCTATGAAAGTAGGTCACCAATTCCAACACTACAAGGAGAAGGTGTCGCTTTTCACTTGGTAGGTGAGTCAAACGGTGTCACTTCTCACTCAGTGCCCAGGCGCTCAAGACTTGGTGAGTGCGATTTGTCACGTAGGACAAGTGTGTACAATGAACTCTAACACTGTTCTGAGTGAGAAACGACGCCTTTGATAGTACACTAAATAGTGTATATAGTGTGAGATAATTATAAGATTTGAAAATGTTATAGATTTTTACTCTTGACAAAAAAATTTACCAAAGTCATTGATTCCAATACTATTGAAAGATCCCCATCTTGACCAATATAGAGGGTAAAAAAATTGGTCAACAGTAAAAACTTACAACATGTTTATGTAAATTAGTGTATCTCACACTAAATACACTATTTAGAGTAGTGCAAGTTTCCATAGTGTCTTGTCAATCATAAAATAATTGGGGTGTAGGGAATGACTTGTCCTTCAATGAATAAGGAATTTCCATTAATTTGACATGGTTTAGAGGCAATCGTCCGCTTGTTTAGTTGCGTGTTCCTTGAAAGAACCCAAATTATATGTTTTAATCCCTAGCACATCCTTTGCCCTCCATACGTATGACTACTTTGTCTTTACATGTAAAATCCATTCATGTACAGTACTGTATTGTAATACATTGTATCTTTAAGTACAAGATTGCAGTGAAACTTCAGGGCATATAGGGATTAAGAATTATGAACATGTTATCCAGATGACGAATTGCTTATTTTTCCAAAGTTCCCATTTTGCCACCAAAATTTCAATGACGGTCCAAACCAACTAGTACATAAACTGCATAAAGATTGTCACATAAGGTTCCTTAGCCCTTGTGGTGGTACTCACCTCCCAATTTGACCATATTTTGTCAGGGATTAGCATATGGGATTTCGGAATACGAGATTCTGTCAGATTAGTTAAGCTCAACTAAGGTTGAGTTGGTTGCTTGTCGCCAATGATAGTCCTTTGAGCCCATGCTTCTTGACACTTTCTGAATTTCTTATAAAAGAATACAGTAGAGTCTTGATGATTTTGAGATTCATTATAAATAAACTACTGTAGGGTCCCACAGATTGAGGAGGGTGTGATCCCCCAACTGCTAAAGAACCTTGTGCATATTTGTTATAGAGGCAAAATTTCAAAGAATTGGCAATTTTTCCAGTTGCTTGTCTTGAACATCATATTAACACCAACCCTAGTGTGCTTGTATAGGGGAAGGCAATGAGCGGAGGGAGTTCCTAGATTTAAGGGCACTGGCCGAGGGCGGGAGCCCAAGGTTGGTGCCCAAAAATTTAGGAACCTCTGACGCGAAATACCTTCCCTTACATAAATTATCTTGAATTCTTTCCATCCTTGTGCATTCCACAACTATAGAATGCACACCTGTAAGTTTTAATGCGTTCTACCAAAGCTGAATGCCCTGCATTCATAAACGTGCCAATCTGCTTTGTGAAGAGTCCATTTAACAATCATAAACATTTCAAAGTGCTTTATGTAGAGCTCTGTGCACTTGAATGTTATAATTTTGGTGCTCTGTAACACGTGCAAATATTGGATGATTATTTCCAGGCAGAGGAGTATTGGTGTATGTAATTTTATTTCTCAATTTGTAATGTGCATGCACAAATCATTCTTGGGTTGGTCCATTTTCTACAGTCCCTTTTCTACAAGAAAAATCTTAAATTGAAGGTATGTAGTGTTGTTGTAGAGGCATCATTGTTCACTATTGAGAAGTGATGCCTCTACAGTTAGCACTAAAGAAAAAAAAGGACCAAACTAAGGCAACTCAAAAATGTTATATAGATTCTTTTGCTACATGCTATGAGGACGCCGGGTGTGAAATAGAAGACATAACTTACTTGAGTAGAATATCAATGTGGCCCACATGAACAATTCCAAGGTTGCATGTTGTTTTGCAATTTACCCCTAAAGGTCCTCACCTATTTTGTAAAAGTCAAAGCCCTACAATCTGCATACTTGAAATATAACATTGTATGATTTATATTTTTTCATAAATAGTCATCAACTATCAAAAATTATATTCAAGGTAGATAAAATTTATGTATACAAGTAGTTAAAAAATGAAAGTGAAGAAATTAAAAGCGATGCATGATTGGAGCATTCTTAAAAAGCCCTTTGTAATTTGAGCACTCAAATTTCAGATCTCTCAACGGTGTAAAATCTTCAAATGAAGTCTATTCTCCAATCCCAACGTTCAAAAGATATGTCATAACTCAACTTAAACATTTAACAAAAACACCAATTCCAGCAAAGCTAAAACACTTGAATTTTTAGGCCTTTGACCAAAATCCATTCAAAAAATGGATGGTTGGTCCTTTACAGGTTAATTTTAAGGTCTTGGTCTGCGTAACATTCTTGAGTTGGTTCCTTTTCTAAGGTAAATGTAGAAAAGAGACCAAAGAAAAGGACCAGCCCAAGAATGATTTGCACACGCACGTTGCAAAGAGAGAAATTCCAGTGACAACGAAACTCGGAGCTGGTTTAGCATGCATGGGATGGTAGATTCGTTAGCATAACAGTTCCGTTTTGTCGCCATGACTGACTCTATTTTGTCTCATCTCCATGACCATTCCTGGTTATCTCCACGACTGTTTCAACGCGCAATATTAGAGTTAGGGTTTCAAGTTTGGGTTTTGAAGGGTTGGGCCCTGTAAGGAGCAATCCAACAAAAAGGTATGCTGGTGGGTGTACCCAGCGCACAGTATTATTTACTAAAAGGCAAAAGTAGGACTCTCTGGAAGAGCTACCAAACGAGGTGGGATAATTGGGAGTGAACAAGGATCAAGGCGTGGAGTTTCACGAGTAGTGGTGTCCACCAGCAAAATCAATTCCTTCGATTTCTACAGGTTTCATTCTTCGGGATGACCTTGGAGTTTTTGCCACTGCTGATTTGAAGCTTTAGGGTTTATGGTGATATATTCAAGGATGAATTGTCTCAACTGGAAAAATCGTGCTGTGTGCGATTGTCATTTTTCCGCGTCAACAAGAAAATTTTGAGGGCTACTGTGAACACTGGAGGAGGAGAGATCCTGTTTCGTGTCTTTTAGGGTTCACGCAGAGCCTGCATTGCGTAAAGTCCTCAATATTGTTGTAGCTCGAAGAAAGTTGGAGAATGTCAGTTGTGGGAGATGCACTAGATTTGCTTTAGAATTTCTCAATTGACAGTAAAAGCGAATTGGAGCGAGCGTTTCTTGGTGATCTTGCAAGTCATATTTGCAAGTGGTTTGTATATCGGGTGGATTGCTACTCAAACAGAGGTGTCGTTTCTCACTCAGGAGGATCCTGTTCATTGTCGTTTTTTTTATTGTACACACACATTTTTATTGTACACACATATACATACACATACATACATACAGATACATACAGAGTATATATAAAAATTAATTTCCTACCAAATACAGTTCCAGAGTTGTCTGCAAATGACATGATTCTTTTTTTCTCCACCACGGCTACTGATTCCTGGAACCAGGAATCATCGGTGGAAGAGCTCTTATTCAGTGTGGGTGTCATTGCTCGGAAGGCATTGCAGAGGCATGCATGCCGTGTGTCTACTTGTCTGTAACTTCCCTAATGAAGTGAGTTTGGTTAAAGTGAGTCTCCTCTATCTTTTGGTTTCATAAGTTTCCACAAGAATTCCAATCTTTTGGTGTTCTTTCTGTGTCTACTTCGGTGCTCTAATTCGTACAAGGCTTTGTGAGTTTTCTTAGAGCATTCATTCCCACCAGTTGCTGCTATCCTCAAATTTCTTGCCAACCATGGAAGTCCCAATTTCACTTCAAAAGCGGACTTTTTGACAACCAGACCACTCATGGCAGGTATTTTGCTTCTAGATACCAGGTAGACCGACTCTCTTTCAAGGTACTAAGACCTTGTCTCGTCTGTCAGAAAGGATTTGTTGCGTTTTCTAGCAAAGGCGTCGCTTCTCACTCAGAACAGTGTCAGAGTTCACTGTACACACTTGTCCTACCTGACGAATCGCACTCACCAAGTCTTGAGCGCCAAGGCAGTGAGTGCGAAGTGGCGCCGTTTGACTCACCTATTGAGTGAAAAGCGATGCCTTCTCCTTGTAGTGTTTGTATCAAAAGTTAATCTCTTAGCTTCCAAACAATCATTTTTTACGCATGAAAATGAAAACTTTAAGCATCAAAAGTGACAATAGACAACATTTCAAATAACGCATGCAATTTTGTCCAAGTGCAAGATACTAACCTCACTTTTAAAAGTCTTGCAACTCTTTCACTTCAAACTCTGCATTGGTAATTCATCGGAGGCTAGAGTCTCACTGTAACATTTATTTCCCTACTACATGTTGGTTACTTTTGGAGGATTATTTAGTTTGTATGAGTGAGAAAAAATAAAATAAAAAATTATTTGGTTACTTTTCATGGACTCTCTACTATGATTTGCAGTACTCTAATATCTCTCCTGAATTTTGAGTAACCCCAACTCTTGACTTCCATTTATCAAAAACTTTTCAACTGAATTTGAAGCGAATGGGGTCATTGGATTTTTGAAGACGATTTTACCGTTTTAGCAAGCTCTGTATTGCCAAAAGAAAAATTTGGGGAATTTTATATGCTATGACATTTGATGGACATGAGTTCCATCAACTATTACATGTCAACTGGTCTTGCCAGAGATTTGTTGGGATTGGAACATGAATATATTGTGTGGAAAAGAGATCCATCACAGCTCCTTCGTGACCAACTCCCCGAACAAGAAGAATCTAAGATTCTTGAAGAAGATTCAGTGGATGTGAGTTCAATTACTTCTCTTTTGTTGAAAGAACAAAAAAAAGACCATATTCATTTAATTAAGAATTTCCGTCATATTGGGACTCTTTTAAATCTACAGAATGCCAGTTGTAGACTTTAAAGAGTCCCAATATGACAGAAATTCCCAGTTAAACGAATATAGCGATAAAAGCAATGTGGAAAGTGCACATGGCACAAAATCATGATTATGAATTTGGGTTGTGAATTTTATGCACTTGGTAATTATTGTCAACCCTCTTATCATATAGTTTTTAAAATTTATGTTGTGAATTGACAATCAACCTTCTTATTGAGTTATCGTGCAATTCTGTCATTTTTTAAAAGTGCAAAATTGGTATGCACTTTTAACAAAAGAGGTCATGAGATAATATTGATCAATCTCTATAGAGACAGTGAACTTCTTATGCTCAACTTTGAAGGGTTTGTTAATTTTCTTGACATGAAAGTCATTAGACACTAGTAGAAAAGGTGGCACTGCCGAGGGAGATGCCCAAGCAAGTGGTGCCCAATTCCACGCACGCACAATGATTTTGCCTGGGAATCTCCTTGGGGAGCGCCACCTTCTCTACTACTGACGCTTGTTAGTTCATGAACCAAGGTAGGGTAATAAGTTATATTTGAGTGAAAGAAGTAAGACAATTAGTGAATTTGTGAGAATTCAATTAGTGAACTTGTGAGAATTCCTCTGATTTTGTGTGTCATCCGTTGATGCAGTTGCAATTATCACTTCCATTAATACAATCTGGATGTAAAGCCGGGCCTTCAAATAGTCGTATCAGCAACAGGTATGGTAGGTTCTTAGTTTCATTTGACATGTAAGTTAAATCATCCATGATTTAGTAAAAAAGTCTTGAGATGATTAACCGAGAGCTGCATACTCAATTGTCTTTTGAAAATTGATGGTTTTTTCTTACCAAAAGGTAGAAGCACCAGAAACTGTTAGGTACCAGTTGTGGTCACCTATAAAAGTACCTGTTTCAACTTCAAGAGTTCCCAATCTAGTTATCACAAGCATTAATTATGAATACCAAGTTAGCAATCTGATTGGACTAGAAATGAAAAACAGTTATTGGTACACCTACTAACATCAATAGTGATCTATGCATATTAAGTTTGAAAATTTATAACAAAATCATACATTGTGAAAAAATTAATTAAAAATTGAGTTTGGTTATTAAACCCAAAGTTTTATGTGCTGCAATTTTTTATCATTGAAAATCAACACTCCATGTAGGTTTAAATGCTTAAACTGACGGCAATTGTACCCCTAACCTTAGTGACATTTAGTTGCAACAACTTTTTCAAAAGACAATTGATGGTTTTTTCTTACCAACAAAGATATTTCTAGAAAATCACACTATTTTTGGAGGGGGTACCCATACCAGGCCATCACCCATGTGTATCCTCAATTTTGGAGATGATTGATGCATGTCACTAGATTTACAATGTTGAGAAGTTTTTGAGCTCTTCATGTGCTAAGCATTTGATGGACACATCACATGAGGAAACAATTATAAGGAGGGGTCACATTGAACTAGGACATGGTAGAAGTGTCCTGTTGTGATTAATGTCATGGGTACTTGCAAATAATTGAACTATAAGGTGGTATCTAGGATATTAACCCCTAAAGGACAATGAAGCCTACATGCGGCCTGGTGTTTTTTTAGTAGTTTTGAGTAGGTTTTAAGTAGATCTTCTTTGCTTCAAATTTATTTACTTTTTGACCTTCATATATGCAATATTCTTTACTAATTCCAATGATATAAAATTTGGTTCCATATATCTGAATTAGATTTTTTCAAAATATGATTGTTTGAATTCGTCATTTTAAACTTTGAATTCCTAGTCTTTTAGGGGTTAACCAAAATGGCACACTTGCATTGTGTTGTACTGCCTAATAGATAGTTTTTTTTTTCTCTTGTATGTGTTCATTGACTGTGTTACAAATGATTTTGACAGATGTTTGGTATTAGAACCCAAACATGACATATTTCTTGGTCATAGTGGAAAGGAAAAAGACTTTACGGAGCTGTTGTATTGGGAACTCAAAAATTGTGGATACAATCCATTCTTTGACAAAGATCCATATAGTTTACCAAAAGGAAAAGATTTCTCTGAGCTTATCTTCAATGTTGCTAAGCAATGTCCCGTTGCAATCTTTATTTTGTCTGAAGACTTCTTCACCAACTCAAAATGGCCCATGCTAGAATTGGCGGCATTTGTAGAATCTCATGAGCAAGAAATTGAGAAAAAAAAGTGTGGAAAAGAATATCAAGAAATTGACCTTATTCCTATATTATTCAAGGACTTTTCAAGAGAGTCAATAAAGGAGAATCGTCAAAAATGGTTTAAAAGATGGCAAGATTTTAAATCCCAATCCAAAAAAGAAGCCAATATACCAATGATTGACATAGCCAAGTGGGGGCATGCTTTAGATGTACTTCTTAAGAGAAGATGGATTGCCTACACAAAGACAAATCGTGAGCATGGATTGATAAAAGAAATTGTGAATGGTGTTCGCCGTTCTTTACCTCCTCCAAATCCATTAAGTGATGGAAATGTCCAAGGGATAGAACGAATACGGCAAGTAAGAAATAAATTTGTTGAATAAAAATATGTTATTTTGTGTAGCTCAATGCAATTGGTTGGACACAATTTTGTTGCATAGAAATATGCGGGGAAATATGTATCTCACTGCAATTGGTTAGGCTTGATTTGACATGTATATTGATATAAAACAATGTGAATGACTAGAAGCTTGAATTTCATTCTACCATAAAGATATTTATACTGTTGTAACGGATTGCAGGTTGTACTTAATATGATTTCAAAGACAGAATCATCATCAGACGGTGTTCGTACAATAGGGATATATGGCATCGGAGGTATTGGAAAGACTACTTTGTGCAAAGACCTATGTGATTACATGACTAGAGAATTCAAAGGAAAAGTTTGCCATGTTGAGTTGGGGAGCATATCTTCAAAAGAATTGCAAAAAGAAATGTTACGGAAGCTCACAAATGTAAATGATGAGAACTTGAAGATTTCAAGTAGTGCAAAGGTAAGGCACTTATACAGTTTTACAATCTATTATTATGCCTTGGAAGTAATTTTTTGAATGTTCTAGATTGGAGGACCTTTTATTTTAATCATAAAGAACCTTTAGGATGAATTCTTTATTTTAAACATGAGGATTGTGCATGCGTCACCTCAAAATCAATATCCCAATTTATTTTTTATGAGGAAAAACAAGATAATGTGTACAAATATGTACTAAAACAATGGTTTCAAATATGCATACATAACTATATTAAATTAAATAGTTAAGACCTTAGCTTAGATAATGACATTATAAAAAATTACAGATTCAAAATATATCACCGATCTTTATATGCCAAATAACTAGATGATTTTGACCATTTCAAAATCAAATGATCATATTAAATCACTTGAATTTTGTTATTAACATAACCGTATTTTCATGCATTATTTTCATATGTGATAGATGATCCTAAAGGGTAATTAGATCTTTAAATTCAAACCACCTACTGAATATTTTTTTGCATCATATGTACACTTTTTCAAAATACCAAGCTTTAGTGACCGAAAAGCAGATACATAACATTAGACAACGATTCAAAAATTTATAAATGATAAATGAAATTTCAACCATGATTTTTTAAAATTCTAAAAAAATTAAATTATATATATATATATATATATATATATATATATATATATATTCTTTGCTTATGTTATTTTTTATTCCAAATTACTTATTTTTATATATCTTATTTTTATTTTTAAAACTTATATATAATGTTAAGAAAAAATACCCTAATTATATGTATATTTTGTACCCCTAGTCACAATATATACCCTTTTGTGCATTTATCTTAGAGGACCACTGCCCAAAAATATTAAAAACTACCTGAGGGAAAAGAAAGGGATCATTTGATTCAATTTGAGATAAAAATTGAAAAACTTAAAATACAAGTTATGGAGGTTGATGACTTGAAGGGCGTTTTCACACTAGGGTGTACAATATGTAAAACATTTGTCATTATTGAGTCATTAACACTATATAATAATTAGAGAAAATATTTAAAGATATTAAAATGGAATCTTTTCAAAATATTTGGAATCGTTCTTACATATTTTATATTATTTTGGAATATTTTGGAATGTTCCAAAATTCTTTTTGAAATATTTACACATTTTATGCAATGTAACAATTAATAACAATCACAAACACCAGCTCAACCAGTCACCAACAAGTCACTTCACCCGAACATAAATCTTTCGGAATCAATCATTGTTGTTGTGTTTAGTTTTAGAACATCATTTATTGTGAGCACCTAGATACAATACATCTTTGTATGCTCCTCAAGTTTCAAACACTAATCATGGTTCTAGAATTTATGAGAATGTTTGTAGTGAATGACCTGTTCATTTTGCTCAAATTTTTTGAAAAACAACTCATGATCAAACCTTATAATCGTGTAATTTATATGGTAGATTGTCCTGAAAATTGATATACAATCTCACGACTAAGTCCTTTTTGAAGTTCAACGGTAAAGTTTTCTACATGAACACCAATTGAGAGATATAGATAGATTCTTGAAAGCATCATAAGAAGTGATAAAGTTTAGGGATGAGCACGGTCCTTTAGGGGTTAATACCCTTTTTGTAGGGGTATTTAATTTACACTAAGTGATTCGACTAGGCCATCTATATATTTTGGTAGGGCTTATCATGTTCACCCTTGGATAAAAAATCTTTTAACCCCTAAAGGACCATGATCGTCCGTAATATTTTATCACTTTCTCGTGATGCTTTCGAGAAGATAATTGTATCTCTTAATTGGTGTTTATGTAGAAAACTTCACTGTTGAAGATCAAAGAGGACTTAGTCATGAGACTGTATATCAATTTCTTGAATAATCTACTATACATATTACATGATTATAAGGTTTGATCATGAGTTGTTTTCTAAAACATTTGAGCGAAATCAACAAGTCATTAGAGTTATCCGTAAAGTCCATCAAATTTTGAAGAAGATACCATGAATTTTGCTTTATTATACTCTTATTTGTTCACTCCAAATAGTTAAAAGGTGTGGAAGATCTTGGTGGATTATCATTATTAGATGTATAAGAGGTGTGTAACAACTTGGTGGTCTTCAAAAGTTTTTTAGCACCAAGAAAGGAACTAAAAAGCTTTTGAAGACCACCAAGCTCTTACACACCTCTTACACACCTAATAATGATAAACCACCAAGATCTTCCAAACCTTTTAACTATTTGGAGTGAACAAATAAGAGTATAATAAAGCAAAATTCTTTGTAAATTCATCAAATTCAAGGTGACTTTACGGATAACTCTATTCACTCCAAACATTCTCATAAATTCTAGAACCATGATTAGCGTTTGAAATTTCAGGAGCATACAAAGATGTTTTGTATCTAGGTGCTCACAAAAAACCGAGTTTCAAAAGTAAATACAACAACAACGATTGATTCTCAAAGATTTATGTTTAGGTGAAGTGATTTGTTGGTGACTCATTGAGCTGGTGTTTGTGATCATTATTAATTGTTACAATGCATAAAATATGTGAAGGTTTCAAATTTATTTTTGGAATATTCCAAAATGATATAAAATATGTAAAAGATTCCAAAAATTCTAAATTATTCCATTTAAATATATTTAAATACATTATGTAATTATTATATAGTGTTAATGATGCAGTAATGATACATGTTTTACATATTGTACACTTTTTTTAGACAAATGTGATGTCCTACTGTGAAAACGTCCTCCATGTCATCAACCTCCCTAACTATTATGTCCCAAGTTCATTTGCGTTGACGTTATAGTTTTTTCCCAATGGATCAATCAACATAATTGCAAATCTTGAAAGATTTTATGTTCTTGTAACAAACATTTACAATTCTTTAGTTAATATTGAGTCAAAATTATGGAATCCAAATAAGTTATTAAAGTAATAAAATTATTCTTGGACACAATGTATCCACCTGGTCCTTTAAGGGTTAACCCCTAAAAGCCCAAGGGGTATTGGACAAAACATAGATGTGTTATAATATGTGCCTTCCATATGTTTGATGAAGTTTGGTTCAATAGACAAAATGTAGGGCATCATCTCTACAAATTATCCGGACGGTCAAACTTCCAAAAATAACTTTAGATATTTTTTTAATGAATTTAAAAACATTAACCTTTGAAAATTTGTATAAATTCTAATTTTCACTTTTAGAGTTTCAAATTTAGCATGATTGGTTAAAATTGGTTTATCTATTATAAACTTCAAAAAAGCAAAAGAAACGATGGAGGGAACATCATTACTTTCCCCAAATAGAAATTTTTATAACACTAAGACAATGTTGAGGTGATTCACTTTGAAAATTTCTCCCGGGTGGAGTTTAACTCGGATTGTCATAATTCAAATTGCATTGGAAAATAGACTTGATGTAGTATTTTAAAATATTTTTTATTTTTCAGAAAAAATACTTTTCTTTAACCCGGGCAGCCCATTAGATTCAGACAACGACCAAAAAATGGTCGTTTGGGCGTTTAGGGGTTAACCCCTAAATGCCCAGGGCATTTACAAAAAAGTCAAACAACACTTTCATATAGAGTTTGCTCATCAATAGCCTTTAATATATTTTTTGAAATATTTTTAATAAATGTAAACATATGTTTCCTATTGATCCTCAATTTTTTAAATTTTCTTAATGCGTTATAAATTTAATATGATTTTTGAAGTAAAATACTCAAAGAAATTCATTTAAATTACAAAAAATTTCCTAATTACCAAAAAAATATATAAAAGGTTCAGGTTACAATGAAGAACCATACGGGAAAATTCAATTTAAAATATATTTTCTAAATTTGGAAATTTGATAATGACATGTTTTATAGTGTAGTTTGGATTATGACCTCTTGACATTGCAAGTGCAATAAAATACTTAATATTATGATTTTTTCAGATTTACAAAGTGAAGTAGAAACTAGACTTGATAAGCTCCATTTTCTTAGTTGGACTTGAAAGCAAAAATAATCATCTTCAAGGTTGAAATCGAATTTGACCAACTACCATCCACTATTTGGATGCTTGGGCATTTAGGGGTTAAGGTAGTGAAATTGTGTATACATTATATTACAGCAATTAAATAATTTGCCTATTTGTATTGAAAATTGACAAAATAATGCCAACTGTTTTGATTTGTACAGTGGGCATCTACAAAAAAAATTGCTTGTAGTGCAAGTTTTCAATATTTGACTACACCATTACAATTTCATTATTCAGTTGATAAAAGTTAGATGAATTATGTACAATCTAATCAAAATTGATTTTGTAATGATTGTAGATTCGTGGTCTTCTTAACGAACGCATTCATCAACAAAAAGTGTTTTTAGCAATAGACAACATCTCGAAAGAGTCTACAAAAGAAGCAAATGATTACTTGGATGCGAAATTTTGCTCTGGTAGTATCGTTATGGTAATAGCTCGTTCTGTTGATGTACTTCTTAGCCTTAATAAAATCAATAGAAGAGCTTGTATGGAGATGCCCGAGTTGGAAGAGAAAGACGCAATGCAACTCTTACTTCATCATGCTGCACCTGGCTTTCAAACTGAAGTTGAAGATGATGTGAAGAATATTCAATTTTGTGTTTACCAATGTCATTTTTCAAAAGGTGAAAATAGAGGAACACATTTTCATCCTTTAGCATTAAAAATCTTAGGAGTTCAGTTGCAAAGTCTTGGATGTGATCCAAGCATTTGGGTAAATAATCTTTCCAATGACAACAAATTTAAGCACTATGGAGAGAATGAACATCCATTATTCAACACCCTTCGAAAAGGCTATGACTTGTTAAATTATGATGATCAACTTTTATTCATGGACATTGTTCTTTTTAATCCTTATTGGAAATGTGATACAAAAAATGACAAAATGTCCAAACGTTGTACAAACCTTTATGATTGGTTGAGAATTGTTCACAATACAAGTATAAGGCTGATCAAAAAGAGGGTACGTATACTTTCTTTAGTAGTCTTGAATATTTCATTTATAGCATTCAAAATTAAAATCAATCAATTGACTTTGAATTCATGAAAACAAATTTATGGAACTCACTTCTATGCTTTGCATCAAGTCTATATTTGATTGTTATTATAGTGTATATTTATGTATAGACTTTACAATTGTACATTCATGCTAGAAGGATACAAGTAGTCTAAGTAATAAATAAAAAAATCATTCTTGCTTAATATTTCTACATGAACAAAGTAGATTCAAGTTTTGTAATTTCCACAATCTTACAATCCATTGTTCAAAATTGTACAGTTGGAAGGTCTTAAAGTGAAATCACTCATTGAGGATATTGGAGATGGTGTACGCGGTGTTAGTGTACATGACTTGTATATCGAGTTTATCCAAATGGAAGCAAAAAGGGATACTTTGGATAGTAGACGTTGGTTGTGGAACGTCAACAATGGAGCTATTCCAATTGACCTTTGGAAAACACCATCCGGTAATTGTTGGCCAAATGTTGAAAGAATTTGTGTCTTTAATCATGAAGGTTGGAGTGGATGTTCCATTGATGACATTGATGACATCGATGAAATTGATGACGTTGATGTCAAAGATGATATCAATGATGAAGACTGGTATGACCAATGGTCAGGAACAGTGAATGGAATCAAGTGGTTACATTTTGCCAATGTTGTAGTACTTGATCTAAAAATTGGTGATTTTGAGGAATTGGACTTGCAAGGTTTACAATGCTTGAAAAGCTTGAGGCTAGTGACAAGGGGAGGCTCACTCATTGGACTTGGAAAGCTGTGGAATCTCGGATGGTTAGAATTGGATGGACTTTATCATTCACCATGTTTAGAAGAAATTAGCCGATTGACAAAGCTTGAGGTCCTACAGTTGCGGATGAGTTGTATTGAAAATATTGACTGTATGAATGGGTGTTCACGACCTTTGAAATTTTTAAATATTTGCGAATGCATCCGTTTGCGAGAGCTCTTGGTTGAGTGCAGGTGTTTGAAGACATTTCCATATTTGGGCAAGATGACATCTTTAAGAAAAGTCATTTTTTATATTTGCAAAAGTGCAATTGAGGTGTTGGGATTGGGCCCACAAATGACTACACTACAGGAACTGCGATTAATTCATTGTGATTCACTATGTCATTTAGCTGGATTGGGTGACATTGGTTCATTGCAAGTTTTAGAGGTGTGGTCAGCTTCTTCAAAACTGAAGTCGTTCCCTAATTTACCTATGTTGACAAACTTGCAAAGGCTCCAAATTAGTAATGTTCTTGAACTATCACAATTACCTAATTTTCAAAACTTGGTTGCATTGAAAGAACTTGCATTACTTGATTTACCAATGTTGCAAGAGTTACATGATATGCATTCATTGACGACGTTACAAAGCATTCGGATTTCTAGTGTTTCTTTGTTGTTAAATCCTTCTCAGTTATTGGACTTGTTGCCATTGCGGAACCCTACATTGAGATGGTATTGTGCGGGCCGAGACAAAGATGGCAAGCACTTGGTGATCAAGTCACCTAGAGACCAAAAACAGATTTTTGATGACAAACTTTGGTACAAAATCACTTCATTTATTTGGGAATAGAACTGATACTTACATTTAGCGAGACATTTAGGCCTTTAAGACAATTGAAATTTTACTTTGTTTACTAGGTATTGAAAAAACAGTTTATAATTTTTTTTGTATTTCCATTGCTTATCGTAAAAATGAGACAAAAACTTGTTGGATATGCAACTTGGTAAGATGCTTGATTCTATATTAAACTTGAAATTATACCTTGTACATTGTAGCTCTATTCAACATTATTCAACTTTATAGGATCAATTCACATGCATCTTTGAGGATACATAAAATATGAATGGATGTCATTTAAAAAAAAAACTTGGTTGTATTTGGACAAATGAAGATATCTTATAATTTGTGATTTTTACGATTCTAATGAAGTTTCAAAAATAAAATAAAAACTGAAGCAAGATTATCACCTTTTAGCTTTGGGCAATGGTCTGATATGAGTACCCCGAAAAGCCCTTTGAACTCTAAAATCAACCCCCATGGCAACTTTGAATGAGTCCCTCTTTAAAACAAAATAAAATAAAATCGACCGGATGTGGTTTTGATTTCCTACACTCATGCAGTACACAAAAAAAAAATTCACGAAAAAATTGAAGAAGTTTAAATATTTTAAAAGATTTTTTTAGTACAAAAATCAAAATTTGTCCTAGCTGCTCAAAGAAAACCAAAACACTTGTTTAAAATATCCAATGACGTCATTTTGATACCAATTTTTGATATGAAGTACATTTAGATATGTGTTATTTGAAATGATTAATTTGAACGCTAAAAAATATTATTTATTTTGTACTACAATGCCTGCAAATGCTAATTTTTGGCTATTTTTCTCACAAAGCAAAAAACATGAAAATTAATTTATTCAATTAAAAATTTGGACTTGAATTAAAGTGTTCATGTCATCTAGGTGTGGATATTTTTATAAACTTTTTATTTATAATTTTAGTCAATTGAAATGGAAAAATTTGTCAAAATTTGGAAAAGCAAATATATGTTTGAAATTTCCAAATTTCCAAATTTTGACAAACTTGTCTACTTTAATAAAATAAAATAAATTATTTTTAATTATAAAAATACCCACACCTGGATGACATCCATTTTATGGACACATGCCCGTCAAAAGATTAATGTCTCAACATTGATTTTGAAGATGCGTTATAAAATGTTTGATGAATGACAAAAACGGAGTTGATGTACAAAGCTAATTTATAAATGTCAAAGTGAAGATCACATCCATTCGCTTGGATTTGTCATAAATTTTTATTAATAAATTGTAGTTACGTTTCCAAGATTCTCTTTTGGAATTCAATTAAATTTTCCAAATCAACCAAAATAATAATAATAAATTGTTGTAATGAATTTGGAATAACATGCACTACGAGATAGTATGATTTCTTCTACTTATATTGAAAAATCATGCTTAAGGTCTCACTATTTGAACTAAGAATGAAACTTGATATAAGCCAATTCTGTACTTTTATAATAATCACAATATCTTATTTTGAAGATCCATAAGTCTATACAAATGATAGTCAACTAGCACAAGAACAAAGGAAAAGTTGAATAGATGCAAACAACAAACTGTCCATATTTATAATCAAGGTAATAATCTGAATTTGTTCATCGTCCACTATGTGGACATAGGCACGTCAAAGAGTTAATGAAAAAAATATTAGTCAAATCTTGGTAAGATCAAACCTTTAGATTAAAAGATTATAGTGTGTATTTAAATTCTACAATGCACACTCAAAAATGAAATTTTGGAAGGTGTGATTTCAAAGTTAAATAGAATTTGGGTTAGATTTTCAAAAATAAAAGTATAGAATGTCATTGTGCCCATCACAATCTTTCATGTCTAGAACACACTCACACATAATTATTGTAATTTTGTAAGCGAGGGTAACCTACCACATATAATTTAGGGCAATAATTTATACGTTAAAATATGAAGGGAGTTGGTACATTGATCTTGATTGGAATACATAAACTAACGGAACACGAACAAGAGAACACAATCAAGAAATAATTACAAAATAATAAACTTCCAAACATAAGAAATACTGCATAGTATGTGTGGTGTATTTGTAAGTTTTTGGTGTATTTTGAGGTATTTGTAGTAATTTTTATATAGGTATTTGAATATCTAAGAAATTCTAATTCCAAAAAATAATTTATCATGTGTAGAATCAAAAAATACACATCTAAACTTCAACCACTAAACAAATATGGTTTACAAATCATACAAGACTACATTTTATGGTGACGCAGTGACCACTTATTGGTTACTTGGGTACTAAAGGATTAAGAACATGGCCACTTGCTTAGCAACTACAGAACATATGAAACCACCATATAATTTGAGAGAATTTTTTTAAGATAGAAAAGCTATAGTTGAGAAGACACCCAACAACACCCCGGTTCAAACCATTGATGTAGGAAACTTTTGTGCTATAAACATAACCTAACTATTTACTAGGAAAGATTTGTGCTTATGGGCGGTTTACACTATGGACCAAGTGGTGTGACCAAAGAAAATGGATTAATTCTATGGTCACACTTCAAAAAAAATGTAATTTTTAAAACCCTTAGGCCTCTCACTTAGTGTAAACCGAACTTGGACCAGGACTTAAAAAATTAATAAAACGACATTTCTAGCTCATGGTCTCCTCGTTTGGCAATGAGAGTCTAACCCTTTTTGCCTCTCTCACCACAAAATCTGGGGGACCCTTCAACATTATCTACTAGACCTATTTCTAGGTCTTTTGGGGCCCTCAACTCCTTTGGTCACTTTTCTTTTTCCTTATGAACACACAATTCGCTATTTACGCATTTGGCTATATAATCATGCACTTGGTCCCTAAACGTATAATTTTTTTTGCATAACTTTTTTTTAAGAAAAATGACAATTATTCTCTTTCTTCAATCCCATACATTGTAAAAAATTATTATCTTAATTATTTTTTATTCTTATCTTAATCTTTTCTTTTATCTTTTCTTATTTATCTTGATTTCTTTCTTGTCTCCCTCTTATCTTTCTTCTTGTTTTTCTTTTGTCTTTCTTCTTGTCTTCCCTTTTGTCTTCCTTGTCTTTTTTTTCTTCTACTTTTTCGTCAGTTGTGGCTGGTGAATCCTAAACAATGGGAGCAATTTTATTTATTATTTATTATTATTTTATTATTTTTTAAAATTTTAAGTTGGCAATGGGGTGCTGCTGAACTCTAAATGGCAGCCGCCAGAAGAAAAAAGAAAAAAAAAGAAAAAGAAAAATAAAAAATTCTCTTCTCTTCTTTTGCTTGGCCGTGGAGTGCTGTTAAACCCTAAATGGCAGCCGCCCAAATTTTTATTTTATTTTTTGTTGGTCTTTTTGAAAAAAATCTATTTTTAGCCTTTGGGGTGCATGGCCGCGCACCCAAAGACCCTCCCATCTCCCTCATTTCCATCTTCATCTCCCTCTCCATGTTCATCTCCTCTCCATCTTCCTCCCCTCTTCTCATATATATAGGAGACAGAGGAGAGGGTCTCTTCCATTCACTCTCCCATTCCCTCTTCCTCCCCTCTCATCTCCCCTATATATACGAGGAGAGAGGAAGGAGATGAAGAGGGAGAAGAGAGATGGGAGGGTCTTTGGGTGCGCGGCCACGCACCCTAAAGGCCAAAAATAGAAAATTTTCAAAAAAACCAATTTTTTTTTGGCAGTCGCCATTTAGGGTTTAACAGCGCTCCACGACCAACCAAAAGGAGAGAATTTTTCTTTTAATTAATTAATTTATTTATTTATTTATTTTCCTTCTTCTGGCGGTTGCCATTTAGAGTTCAGCAGCACCCCATGGCCAACCAAAAAAAAATTTGTTTTTTTTTTTTTTTTTTGCTCTCATTGTTTAGGGTTCAACAACGACAACTGACGAAAAAGTAGAAGAAAAAAAGACAAGGAAGACAAAAGGGAAGACAAGAAGAAAGACAAAAGAAAAACAAGAAGAAAGGCAAGAGGGAGACAAGAAAGAAATCAAAATATAAAAGAAAAGATAATCTCCAAATGCAACAGACAATAACAAAACATTATTGAGTTGTGAATCAATCAAATAAACAATTGCAAAACACTGTTGAGTTATGATTGAGTGAGTGCTTTTGGTTACTGCTCATCATGGTTGATTGCTCTTGCTTAATGTCACAGTGCTCCCATAGCTACTGATTTGATGTAGAATATCCCACATCATTTCATTGGGAGGATGAAATGATGTGGGATATTCTACATCATTCCATCGAGGAGAGTGTAGCAGCGTGTAACGGTGTAAGGCTACTGAATGTTATGAAATCCTTGAACATCTTGGATAATGGCTATGTTCTCCACTTTTGCTTTCACATTGCAATAAACCTTGAAGAGCTAGTTTGTAGAGTAGAGTCCAAAAATATTTTGAATTTTGGATGTACTCCCAGTTCTATGTTTCAAGAACAATTTTTTAAATGTATGATTTTCTACTTTTGTAATGCAATTCTTTCATAATTATTGTCGAAGTAGACTCTATTATCTTTCCAGCACAATTTATGGTTTGTGAATCGATGATATCTTGAGCGTACAAGAGGTTTCCAAAGTTTGTAGTTTTCATTCTTATATAACTATGAGCCAAGAATTCAAAGTATTTTTGGACCCTACCGTATTCATGATCTAATGTGAGATTTGGAGACAAAGGTCTTATGTATAGATTTGTTTATTTTTTGAACCAACACATTTAATATTCTTCTTTGATTTCAGTGATATAGAATTTGGTCCCATCTAAATTATTTTTTTCAGAATATTATTGATTGATTAGCTTTTATTTAGCCTTTTGTTAATTTTTTCTTTTCTTTTGTGACAATTTTCCGAGTATCCATTTTCACTCAGAAAGCCATACCTTTGATTAAGTATGAATGAATGTAATATAGAAGTGCACAAGGTTGTAGTTTATGATGTACACAATTCTACAAAAATTCAAAGTTGAACGCATTCACGGCATAATTGAATTTCAAAGTCAAATATTTAGATGTGATTGTTCTCTTGTAGAAACATTCAAGGAATTCTACATTTTCTTTGGAAGTCACTAAATTTATGATATATTCTTGGCATGTTGATATACATCATTCAAGACCTATACAACGTTGGAATCCTTATACTTCTAAAAAAAATTGAAAAAAAATTCATTAAAATTCTCTTAACTTTACCATGGATTACTAGGTGATCCAACAGAAATTAATTCAAAAAATGAAATTTGGAAAGATCAAGAAACTATCTCTTTAAGAAATATTATTTAATGTGGTGGATAAGGAAATCTCAAGAAATAAATGCAGTGCTAAAATGGAAAAATAGAAAAGTAAATAAAATAAAATTACTTGGGATAATTGTGTTGGGCCATCTAGTAAGATTTCTAAAATAGTATAAATAATATTTGAAGAATTTTAATGAAACAAAATGTACTAACCATCTTAGCAATGAGAGCAATTGTTGCATCAAAATCATTTTTTTGTTTTTTAGGATAAATGATACAATATATATAAAATTTTCAACAACATGTTAGGCTAATATTTTGGAAGCAACATAAAAAGCTTATTCTCCAAATTTTCTTGTAAATGTTGGTTTAGAAGAATCACTTCTTGATCAATAGCTTTGTTCAAATGTTTCCAAATTCCCTCATAACACTTAAAGATCTTACCCAATATTAAGCAATTCTTCAAATTTATAATGATTTAATATGACTTTGAGTGGCATGGCTGACATGGAGGATATATCAAATGTATCTTACTAATAGTTCATTTATAGTCATATTAATTCAAAAAATTAAAAAGCACTGGGTTGTTTTATCTCAACTTTGAACATCAACGGTAAATGCTTTGTAATCACTTCCTAAGCCAACACACATGATGTGAAGCACACTTGAAAGCACACACTAAGTTCATCCCATAAGACTACTTGCTCTTAACTAGTAAATGCGTGCATGGGTTAGCTAAACATTATTACCTATTAATTGCACTTATTTGGTAGATGTGGGCACATTTAAACTAAATTCTTACTTCTTTAGTGCGAATGGGGCCTTAGTAGCAGGTAGATAGAAGAATTGACAGTCATTGATGGAAAGTTACATTCAATGCCTACTTGTGTGTTATTCATTACAAGTGACCCAATTATCCCTAGCCTCAATCTACGAAGGATCGGAGTGAATCATCATATAACTTCCTTTAAAAGTTCGATTTTAGCACTAAGTAATTGGCCACTAGAGTGGCAACTGAAGTATGTTTCTCATTCAAAAAAGAATAGTCATTGATGTAGTTGACTATTAGTGATTCATTTCAAACAGAACTGTTGGTGAAATCTTTGTTTTTGTCAATGACTGTGTGACAACTAGTGATTTAGTTAGCTATGTTAATGACTACCAACGAGCTCAACGAATTAAAGTTGATGTTGTAAAGATGAAAGATTTCGAGTTTGATCCCTAACATTTGGAAAATTAATGGTCTACTAAAAACATATTTAAGTAATGTAATATTTTATATTTTTAGGAAGTTATGTCGTTTTTATAGTTTAAATATTAAGTGGTTGGGTGTCAAAAATTCTAATATAGTGTGGTAACTTAACGCTACAACAGTACTAAAACAACAAAAAACATTAATGAGTGTAGTTGGTAATAACATGAAAGGATGTTAGTAGGATATACTTTCACTTATATGTGTAATTACTTTTGATATCATAATTATGTTTGATGTTTGACCACGTAAATTTGATAAGAAATCCTAATTGAATGTTTTGTATGAAAAATGTATGCACCTTAATCCATAGTTTTTGAGCCAACTAGTAAGCCTCTTTTATTTTTTAAAGATATATCTCGTATAATTTTTCAAAAACTACTAAATATAACTAATTTTTAGTTTTTTTGCCTAGTCTTTTGCCTCAATTCGAACGCTAGCACGTTAAAGGGTCAATAAATATTGTGTAAATTGTATGTTGTGAAGGGATGTGTCAGAAATCATATAGCATCCAGACACTAGCGCGTTAAAAAGTTAATAATATTGTGTAAATTGGGTAGATAAAACAAACACTTTACTCATGCAAGCCTCAAAGTTAGAATGGGGCGTAATATTGGGTCTATGTGGCGTAATATTGGGTCTATGTGGCGTAATATTGGGTTTTATTTGTTCGTGTTTGGGAGGGAGTTTTGCCTTTGTGTATGGAGTTTAGAATGGGTTGTTCATGTTTGGGAGGGAGTTTTGCCTTTGTGTATGGAGTTAGAATGGGTTGTTCATGTTTGGGAGGGAGTTTTGCCTTTGTGTAAGAGTTTGTATAAACATAAGAGTAACAATGCAAAGATATAAAAGAAATAATACAAATGAATGCAAGGAATAATACAAAAATACAAAAAATAAAAGTAATATAAAAATACGGGAACAAATAATAACATAATAATATTTAAAAAATAAAAGTAATATAAAATACGGGAACAAAGTAATAACATAATAATATTTAAAAAATAAAAGTAATATAAAAATACAGGAAAAAATAATAACATAATAATATTTTAAAAATAAAAGTAATATAAAAATACAGGAACAAAGTAATAACATAATAATATTTAAAAAATAAAAGTAATATAAAAATACGGGAACAAAGTAATAACATAATAATATTTAAAAAATAAAAGTAATATAAAAATACGGGAACAAAGTAATAACATAATAATATTTAAAAAATAAAAGTAATATAAAAATACGGGAAAAAATAAATTACATAATAATATTAAAAAATAAAAGTAATATAAAATACGAGAACAAAGTAATAACATAATAATATTTAAAAAATAAAAGTAATATAAAAATACGGGAACAAAGTAATAACATAATAATATTTAAAAAATAAAAGTAATATAAAAATACGGGAACAAAGTAATAACATAATAATATTTAAAAAATAAAAGTAATATAAAAATGCGGGAACAAAGCAATAATATAAATGCAAATATATAATGGTTATCATTACTTTGCATGGCCACTTGAGTTCATGATGATTGGTGACTGATCGTGACGGGCTGATGCTGGCTGATTGTGACTGAGTCGATGGGCGCAGGGAGTGCTGGGCTGCTTGAAGCTGGCGGGGATGGCGGGGATGGCCTGAAACTCTAGAGTTGTTTTTCAAAGGAAAAACCTTCATCAGGCTTCAAAGCTGTTTTGGAGAGTCCTTATACGAATATCCTTTGGCCGGTTGCCCTTATGTTGTTCCACCACATCTCTGGATACTTGCGTTTTTGGCCTTTTCAGGGTCAGTTTTCCCAGGAGAAGGAGAATCGCATAATGTTGTTAGAGATGCACGAGGCTCTTGTTGCGTCGATATCTAGAGAGGTGGAGCGAACGAAGGTTTCGGTTGAGAAGGATGACAAATTTTCTCCTGCAAATAAACAACGAAGTCAGCCCAGGGATGGGCACGATGATATATCATGCGATGAGCGCGATTGTGCGAAGCAATGGAATGGAGAAACCGCAACAGAGTTCAGGATCGTAGGACGCAACTCGTATAGTGAAGCTTCAACGTCTTCGGCGAATCCAACTGACTCTCAGTACATCGCTCAAAAGGATTCTGGAGATTGTCGTCGTCCTCGAGCTGTGGATATTGTGATAATTATTCCAGAACAAAAAGAGGCGGATGCTCTGAAAGCTTGTGAGAGAGTACTAGGCCCTGTTCAAAACAACATGAAAGGATCACGCATTTTGCAGTTTCAAGTTTCGGTGGATGATCATCTCTGGGACAAATTACACAATGTAGCAGTTGCGTGCAGAGATGTTGACGATAGAATTACAGTGCAATGCGGACATCGAGTGTTCATTCGGAGTGCAAGTAAGTGAATACTTTATCGAGGGTGAATTCTAATCGTTTGACTTCTTCACACTTTTTATCGTTGTAGTCGTGCATTCAGTATTGAGTTGCAATAGTATTCATGCTCATGAAATCACACATGTCGTATGTCATAAAATGCAGATAGCGGAGTGGAGATGAAGACGCTCGGGAATGATGAGGTGCCTGTTATCTTGCGATCGGTTTATGCCGCAAGTATTTTTGACACCCAATGACTGTTCCAACTTGTAGTCTTTGCTTCCACTAGTTTAAATCACTTGTTTTCCAATTTCTTTTTGTATGGAAATACTGAAGCTTAAACAATTGATCAATTTCTACCCGGCTCTCTTTTTTTGTACTGAGATGAGATGGGAATAATTGAATGTGATCAAAGGTTTAAACCTAGGGTACTCATAGTGATATGCATGATTTGTTTATGTCAGGAAAGCTAACAATTGAAGGTTTAAACCTAGAGAGTGCTACTATCAGGGCAACAACCTATGATGATTGCATTATTTTGAAGAATATCAAGCATCCCAAGGTGAAATATCATGACCTTCTTCAAAACATTGTTATACATGAAATACATAAAATAGTGTGGATGTACTAAAGATTAATATTCATAAGTTATACTTTGTATTGTTAGCAGCTAATGGAGTTGTATTCAAGTCAATGAATAAGGATTATTGAATGTTGAATTCATTGATAAGTTGTTTTGTTGGATATTTATCACAGGTGTCCAAAGGGTTGCAAGTATGCACTTGGAATGTGCAATTGCCATCCAATTCTTTTGAAGAAGTGGTTGTTTATGCTTTGAAAACTATTCGTATAGACAATCAAGATGTTTCGGTTTATAGCTCCGTTGTTAAAATTCAAGACAACACACTCAGAGCAGGTTTGCTACATGTTTCTCTTACTTTATTTTTATTTTTTTAATTTTTTTTCCTTTTTAAATTTTGTTTTTTTCCTGTCCCAATGTGAAGGTTGTTTGACTAGTAGGGATGTTTATAGAGTCAAACTGAAGCAAGAACCTAAGTTTGTAGGACTCCGCTGACTCCGGTCAAACACCATACTGAAATTTTTTTGGTGCCTGTGCATAGCCTTTGATTTTGCTTCTATTTGTAGTTAAAATTTTATGTTTGTATGTCATTACTTTTGATTTGTTGGCATTATTATTCCCGATCTTTGCTCAACTATTCCTGACCCTTGCTATTTGATTGTGCTCGACCATGTGCCAGTTATAAGAATTGGAATACCATACTTGGTTATGTTTATCTACTTTGCAAGGGAGCTTTACGTTGCAATCCAATTGGTGGAATGGCCAAATCTTGGACTTGACTTCTGGATGTTGGCTTGGCCTTTTGCTATCTTGAGTCAAATTTTGCCTCGTTGGTAAGCATCCACTTTTTCATGTATTTCCACTTATATTTACCAATGTATGTATTTGTGTGATTTCAAAATTCGAAGTTCATCTTTAAGGCCTTCTTAAATGTAAGATCACAGTTCCTTGTATAATCCATATTGAAACTTATTCTGTATAAGATCTAAGTAATTTTATTTAGATAGTTTTGAGTATTAAAAATCACAATGAAATTATTTGTCTTTTCTTGCTCCTGTCTAAGTATTTTAGTACTGAGAATTTAATTGTTTTATGATTTACTGATATGCCACATCAAAATTGTTTGTCCAGGATCGATGATGTAGTCAGAGCATGGCTTGAACATGTTCGTCTGATAATTTGGGCGATCTTTTTCTCAATGCGAGGTTTTCTTTTCAAGCAATCTCCGAGAAAACCTAGATAGGGGCATGAAATCAGAAGTCACTGGATGGTGACTCCAAAGGATCAAATGATGGTGCAAACGATGTGGCGGGAAGTCCTCCACGGAACGCGCGGGAGCTTTTCGAAAAGAAGTATAATGTGAAATTTGTCATGTTTCCTTTTCATTGTTCACACGGTAGAAGGCACTCTACTTTTGAGTGTTTGGAATGTGGCCAGGGAACCACTTTGACTTCGTGCCAGAATTTTCTGGTCAAAATCTCCACGGAATTTGTTGAGAAACATGATTTGCCTAATCAAATTTCGAAGGGCTGTAGTGTTTAGATCAGAGCAGGGTAATCACTCCGATGTGCACTCTTTTACTTGGAAATATTTTGTGATCAGGTTTATGCATTCAAATCCTCAACAGGTCGTGAAACTCCTCTGAGTAGACCGATGGAAGCCGGCCACAAAATATATGATGATTCAGTGAAAAAGATGCGGATGTGCTTAAAATATTCTAATCGATCGCTTACACTTTCGCTAAGCTCGGTGCATACTGAGAATATTCATATCCACAGATCACGAAGGCAACATCCCAGGGTTCAAGGTTTAGGGTTTAGGGTTTAGGGTTTAGGATAAAATCGATTTTTATATCAAATGAAGAAAAGACACCCTATATTTGTTCTCTCATAGTTATCTAAATTCTTGACAGTGACTTCCTTGGATTTATATGAGTGCATGATTTATAAATTTCTTGAATAGAAATAATGTTCATGACTTTTAGATCATATGCTAAAAATCTCACGAATTTTGGAGCTTTATTGAGGAAGATCTTACTAAATGAAATTTGGTCCTAGGATTCCTACTTTTTCAATTTTTTTAATCCAAACATCCAAAAAACATACAAAAGCATATATATTTGATATTTGTATTTTTTCTGATTTTAAAATTTTAAGGATCAGTATATTGAAAAAGTAACAAATTGGGGGGGGGGGGGGCAATTTCAACCAAATTTCACTTAGTAAGATCTTCCTCAATAAAGTTCCGAAATTAATGATATATTTAGCATATGATCTAAAAGTCACAAGAATTCTTCAAATCTAAGAATTTTTAAAATCATGCACACATATAAATGAATTTTTTTGTGCATCAAAATTTTGATCAATAAATGATAGGTCTTAATATGATTGGGAAAATTTGAAACTGAGTAGACATACTTTAACCCTTAACCCCTAAAGGATGTTGTGGTATTTTATACGCTGGTAGTTTCAGCATACAAGTGATGCTAAAGGGTGTAAAAGTGTGAATTTGTAGGGGAATTTTTTTGAGGAGGTGCATATCCATGCATTGTGCATATGGTGATTTTCAAGAGCATTGTGGGATCGTAATATAGTTAAGTATTTTCCTAGTACACGACTCAAAATACGTAGAAAACACCCTTTGAGTAGCCATATCTTTTTTTTGCGTCACATATTATTAAATGAAAAAATTGTATATTTAGTTCCCATTCCAAGTTCCATTTTCATATTTGAAGTTTCTATCAATACCATAGTCTTCGTGGTGAAATACCATCTAGAAGAACACTTGCAACCCTTTTTGGTATGCAACCTCCTTTAGGGATTAAGTTCTTGGGGCTTTTATCATAAACTAAATGTGTTATAAAATGTGTCTTATATGATTTTTTTGAAGTTTTATAGAATATGAAAGTTGTGATGCACAAATTGTAGATCCTATTTATACAGTTGAATACCACTGAAATACTTTAGTATTTTTATAAATCAATATTTAAAATATTTAAAAATATTCATAAACTTTTTAAAAAAAAAAAATTTCTTTTTAAAATTCAATTAGGATTGAGTAAAAGTTTAATGTTCATAACATGGTCCTAAGTTGCCAAGATTTCAAATCTTTTATTTTGTAGAAATATCAATTTAAATAATTGTAGACAAGAACTAGATAAAATGAACACTTTAAATGAAATTAAGTCTAATGAATATTTAAGAATCATATTAAACTTATAATTTTAGCCAATCATAATAAAATTTAAGAAATAATTATTAATTTTGTATTTTTAATGAATTTGGAAGTTTATATATCTATTTATTTATGATGAATTTGTGAAATATATTTTGATAGAATTTAATTAAAATTCATAATTTAGAATTGGTCTATATGCATCTTTGCAAAATTGATGCATTATCATGCAATTTTTTCAAACATGTACAAATTTGACAATTTCGCAGAGTACTTGGCACCTTCATGAGCACCTTCACTACAAACTTTCTTTATTTTTTCCTAAAATAAATTAAAAACATATTCAATGATCGAAACAAATATCTTTATAGCCAACTTGATTTTAAAAATGTTAGGCTTTTGAAACATTCAACTCAAGGCACTTTTAGCATGTTTTACAACCTTTTTTATTTTTGGTGCGACCCTTTTGGGTTGCCTCTGGAACTTAAGGATTAACCTATATATTAATACCGGTACAACATATTTGATTTTTTTTGAAAGATTTTAAACTATTCATTAGTTATGGCAATTTTTTAGGTGTGCAACTACTTATGAGAGACAATGTACTAGCATCACCATCTTTACATGTTAAAGTTGCTAAAATATAGTCTCAAATATAGTATAGTTGCAAAATACAAATTTAATACTTGAAAATTTCAATAATGCTTTGATATTTCTGTGGTTAACAAATGAAGCTAATAACCATTTTTTGTAAGACCCTCTTTGAAATTTTTTATAAACTATTTGAAAATAGTTTTTGATCTTAAAGTTGTCCAATATTGGAATTTTTCTTAGAATTATAGGGCTTTTGCAACCTATGGTCTACCAAAAGGGGGTGGAGTAGTGTACACCATAACCTGTGCAACTCATGATACTAGTGTAGTATAGTGCACTTTACGACCTGAAATTAGATCATAATTTTCATTATAGCTAGACGATTCAAAACAAGGTTTCTTGCTGACGCTTCCTCTTTGGCAACTGTCAAGTTTATTTCAAGACTTTGGGCTTTGCTCAGCGGCCTTTTTCTTCTTACTATTAAGGGATAATTATAGCCTATTTTTCATAGTTATGTTTTATAAAAGATGTATTTCATTTCCTACTTTCGAAATTGGACCATTACTTCACTTTCAAAAAAATCCAATATTTTCTTAAGTGTACAAAAAAAATTGAAAAAAATAAATAAATTGTGTACGCACTTGTGATATGTTGCTAAAAATTTATGAAGTTAAAATTCGACCCCCTTTTGGCACTTCCCATATTTTAGGTGCACTTTTGACAAGCAACACACTACCATTTCCAAGCATAAATGATTAATTTGGATACTTAAAAAGATTGAAATTTTGCAAACTTTACTATGGTAGGCATCTTAACGTTGAAATTCTAAAAAGAATGAAATTTTTTTCGTCACAAAATTCCATCTCAATATTTCTTGATGGTTTTTCAAAGATTGTAAAAGTGTAGCAATTAGTAGCATGCGACAAAAAACGTAGGTGTACCATAGCTTGCAATCGCCCTATACTATAAGTCTCATTTAAAATTCACCTTGTAGAAATGAGTGCATTTTATAATTCAATGGAATAAATTATACTCTCATAGATAATTTTCATCTAAAAAAATCCAAATTCCGAGCATTGGAGGTACAAAACCAGAGATATAGATGTTTAAAAATGAAGACAAGGGTGACCCCTCATCCCACATATATATATAGAAATGAGTGTATTTGACCCCATAATTTATCCCATGATTTAAAAAATATCCAAATTGGCAAACTTGTACTCTTTTGGTGCGTTAAATTTGGACTGATTAATTCATAAATTACTTACGCAAATACGCTGATTAGTAATATATGACTTTTTAGTCTTTTTTAGATATGGTTCGCCATGTTATTTTATGAAATTCAAAGGTGAAGTTGCAGTAACTCCAATAATTCTATGTCTTCTTCAATTTCTATATCAACCTGGTTTTTTGTTATACATTGGGACCTTTGACTTCCCAAAGTTGGTACATCCAAAAATGCTAAAATGAATAATTGTATGTTGGCATGTATCAAAACAAAGATGTGCTTTAGTTAGCATTCATCCATCGATATGTAATAGCACAATACCTCGTATTGTTCTCAACAAATATTTCAAAAAACATTGAAGGTCTCGGTCTGCATAACATTCTTGAGTTGGTCCCTTTTATAAGGTACATGGTCTATAATCTCCAAATAAGCATTTGAGCATGGTTTCCATTATTTATTAATTTGTCATATTGTTTGTTGAATCTTGTTGTCAATTGGAAAAAAAGATTCTAAATTCTCTTAGCATGTACTTTTGGACATTGTATGAATAAATTTTAAAAAATTCAAAGTGTTGATTATAGATGTTTCCAAAATCAACCCTAGGAAAGAATGCTCCCTTATGTCCAAATGGTGTATTTTATAGGTAGAATTTGTAGAGGTTGGTTTTGGGTAAGGGGTTGCAATCAAGGTTGCAATAAGGTTTCTTTATAGGAAAAATCTTGAATTGAAGGTTTATAGTGCTACCGTAGAGGCATTTTGAAGAATGATGACTCTATAGTAGCACTATAGAAAAGGAACTAAGCTAAGGCAACTCAAGAATGTCATGTGTACTGTAGAGCGGGGGTGAAACCTTCTAGTAAGGTAGCTACTTGGTCTATAAAAGTGTTGATTGAATATTGGCTTTCCCAAGGGCTACTAGTATTGAGTTGGCTTCACATCATTAGAGGGTGTCAGAGTATGGGCTTGTGAGGAGAGATCTTGCAACAAGGTTCTTTCGTCTTGACATCCCATAATCCATGCCCACAACTACAAGACTCTCACCAAATTTGTTGCCTTCTAAACACAAATTAAAACCCCGAGGAGTTATGCGACCGCCCTCCCTTTCTACAAGGAGACAGAGACCACATCCTCGCTTCAAAAACTAGCAATAGAATCTCATGCAAAAACACGCACTGTGACACTACTTAAGGTAGGAGCACCAAAAACCAACAATGTACCTAACGCCGACAGAATCTAGGTACTATAGTCATTCTAAATATGCTAGAATATGCTAGAATATTCCTCAGAGATTTCAAATCCAGAATCCTTGGCTCCCAGCAAAAAAATTATCCCATAGAATGAATAATAATCGGTTTTCTGAAATTGAAATTCTTTTTTTTTCATTAAAATTGCAAATTTTTATGACCCAAGTTTGTAGATACTTAGATACCAACACTGAGTAGTGACAAATCTTGTGTTTTCAAATTGGAGCTCCTTTGACCCTTTAAACGTCAAGAGGGTCCTAGACGGGTAGTCCAAAGGAATAAAAAAAATTAAGAGAGCTGCCCCCAACAGTAGCCCCTTGAGTAACGTGAACAACCAATGAAACTTCCTCAAATCTTCTGTGATTAGTGAATGGAGTGAACAGTGTCACTCCAAAAACAAATTTAAAAAATACAATGAGATTCCGACTTTGTTGTGAGCTCTACAATTATGGATTTAAAATTTATTTAAATTAAATTAGATTAAGTTAAAAATTAATTAATTAATTAATTATAAAAATTAAAAACTATTACAAAAAAAAAAAAAAAAACACACCGTTGGACAACGCTAGCAATTGTGGTATTCATCAAGATCTCAAGCTGCCAAACTCCCTCTCCTCCCCTCCCCACCAATTCTCTTTCCAATTTTCTTGAAATGCACAATTTACTAAAACATGCATATTTGCTAACTTTAGCCTCGCTTTTTCATCACCTTTCCAAAGCACCAATCCGTTTCAATTTTGGTTGAGAAAATCCACTGTTTTCTTGATTATTCTCTCAAAACAAGCCAGTGGGGCTTCTTTTTTTACATTTAAGTACCCCTAAAGATATATAGATCTTGTGCATCTGATCAAGTACTGTTAGTAGTTCTAAACAAGTGAGAGCAGACCACTGTTGCATGCATATAGTAATTCCTCACACCAATTATGCCAGACTGATTTGATTTCGATTTCATGCTTCAAGGATGTTGATTCAAGGTCACTCGAGTCTAGCATAAAGTTTTTAAATTTTACTTACAAGGCAACTCTTAGATTCAACTTGAAAAGAAACACATCTCATATACATTAGACATACTAGAGATACTGGAGTTATCCTAAAAGAGAAGTTGTGTTTGAACAAGATACTATGTGTTTTGCTTTAATATACTCTTATTTGTTCACTATAAATAGTTCAAAGATGTAGAAGAGCTTAGTGGCCTCTCATTATTAGGTGTGTAAGCGCTTGGTGGTCTCCAAACATCAGGAATTTAGGACCTCACGGATTTTAAACGATTTTCGTGCGACATCCGATATTTCATGGGTTCGTACATTTTTTGCACGGATTCTGCACGGATTTCGTGCTAATTCCACACAGATTCTGCACTTTGTTAAATAACAAAAAGAGTGAATGTAGAAGTCGTGCGGATTCAGTGCAGAATTAGCGCTAAATCCGTGCATAATCCATGCGAAAAATGTACGAATCCATGAAATATCAGATGTCGCACAGAAATCGTTAAAATCAGTGAGGTCCTAAATTTGTGATGAACTCATGCACAACTAGTTTAGCCGTCAAAAAAGACGGCTAAACTAGTTTACCATGAGTTTGAAGACCACTAAGCTCTTACACACCTAATTGTGAGAGACCACTAGTAAGCTCTTTCAAACTTCATAACTATTTATAGTGAACAAATAAGAGTACATTAAATCAAAACACATGGTATCTTATTCAAACACCACTTGACTTTTAGGATAACTCCACTGTAGTTGTAAAATCAAACACATATGATTTGTCCCCTCTTTTTTACTAAAACTGGATCATATCTCTGCTCCTTTATACTGACATGCAGTGATGTATCTTGTTTGCAGATCTTAGATTATTTTCATAACCGGTTGTTGATTTTTCAACGCCATTGGCAACCCGTCACCATCGCCACCACAAGTTGCAACTCATAACTATCTTTCCTTTCAACTTGCATCCTATGCCCTTAGATCATGAAGATCAAGGATTGTGATTGAAAAGTGAACAACTGGTTATGTATGATAACCTACTCGCCGATATTGTGGCTTGTCGGTTATTTAATACATATTCAATTCACAGAACTAGGCTTCACTTCAATTAATGACAATTGCATACTGTATCTTGGATTGTACAAGAGGGCCAAATTTTGGGTACGTAGTGATGTACGTGGCTCATGTCTCCTTTACGGTCGGTGACAAATCCCACGATCTCAATTTCCAAGTAAAAAATAAAAAATAAAGCAAATGTTTTGGTGAGATTCGTGCAATCGTGTGTATTGGGGGTGCCAACACGTAGGACCCACGTCCGAGAGTCTTACCTCACACTACTTTAAATCCTGGTAAAATTGACTGAGCCATCCCACTCATGTGCTACTCGTAGTGAAGCCCTTGGACATAGGACCGGGTCTCGATTGTTGAGAGCCTGTAGTCTTTGGTCATGTCGAGTGCAAGGCACAAGCTTCGCACACTTGGCACACACCCACCTCCATCCTTAGTTTCTCATCACTTTTCTGTAGTTTTCATCCATGCATATGCTATTCTTCCTAAATCTCTTCTGATCTTTTTGATATATTCTATTGTCCCTCCTACTTCTACCCGTGTAGTTCTCTTGAATGCTTAGGGCCGCTTCACACTATAGCCGAAGGTCGAGAGGCCGTCGATTTTCACCAATCGGATTGCAAGAAACCAAGAATTCGGCCTCTCGACCCTTCACACTAAAAGCCAAAGTCCAAAGGCCGTCGCCCTTCAAAATGCCTATATGGCAACACTTTTTGACCAAGGTTGATGGACTCTCGAACGAAGTTTGGGTCGAACGGGAATAGAAACCCAAACTATCGTCAATTATTTTACATAAAAAATAAAAACTATATTTTATTGCCTATTTTCGGCCCATTTCTTTGAACTCTCAACAAAGTTTGGCCACTCAATCCCACGGCCTCTCGACTTGGACAGCCATAGTGTGAAGCGGCCTTTAGTGTGCAAGCTCACTCTCTGTGGTTTTGAAGAGTGCATGTTCATCGGTCGATCTCGTGGTGCATGAAGAGTGTAGACGGACAAAGTTGTAGAGTGAAGTAGTGGACATTACTGCTCATTCACTTCGGTGTCGAGTTTTTCACCCGTTAGTTTATTTTTTGGGTTCTTGTTCCATTTATGTCAACAAGGAGAGACATCGTTTCTCACTCAAGAGGATCCTCTTCATTGCCTTTTTTTATTGTACACACTTGTCATACGTGACAAATTGCACTCACCAAGTTCAACCAAAAAATTGGTGAGTGCGAAGTAGCATCGTTTGACTCATAGAGAGAGTGAAAAGCAACACCTTCTCCTTGTAGTGATTTGACGGTAACAAGAACATCTTATAGAGTATTATCTTACAAAACATGTGTCTACGAAGCCAGACATCGACCCAGATTTTCAAACAAGCCACAATAAATTATTTATCGACAAATCACAGTAGTCTCAACTTATATTTCTTGTTTCATCTTGTAGTTTCAATTCGAAAGTGCTCACAGGAGCTTTTTATGATGCCTTCGATTTCTAGCTCTGGTGGTCATATCTTTTCTACAGGTTTGTATCTTAACTACAGAGAACGCTTTGTGATGTTCTCATGCGGTGTGCCAGCGACGCCTGGGTTCAGCACGTTGAGTTCTGTTACTCATCATCGGAAGCCAACTACACAAATAAGATGAGCACAAATGGCAAGACCGACAGAGTAAATGAACATGAACATCAAACAACTAGAGATCGAGCAGAGTAAAAATTATGAAAATGTAAAGTTATAAAATAAAAGAACTTGGATGAGTAGTTAACTTAAAGTGCTGCTAAATTGGGGGAGTATCTGTTGTCCTATTATGGTCCATTTTCACTCATCCCACTTGAGTGGGGCTTGTACAAAACAACTCAAAAACGACCAAATGCACTACTGTAGTTGAATCTACCAGGATTTGAACTAGTGTCACAAGCTCCCCTGATGATTTTTGGGCTTTTTATGATTATGGATGTGTCGGGGGAATCCAGCGTTTCATACCGTTCAAATCAGTTGGAAGTAAAGCGTAAGGCAATAAAGAGATGATCCAGATGAGGGAATCATTTCAAGCAGAGTGATAACTAAGGGTTCGGTAATGTTGGGGATCAGGAACGCGAGAATATTCAGGCCCGCTTCGCATCATCTCAAGTTGCAAAAGAAAGTGCATGGTTGAGACAAGACAAGAATGCTCCATGGGTCACTTTCAGCCATGCTAATAGATACAGTCGCTTTTCACTGTACAGTACCCATCAACAAGTTTACGTTCACAGCAGTCATTCTGCAGAAACAAGGCACATATCTCCAATTTCAAATTGCCACCATTTGCTCAAAAATGATCCAGATCACAAACCGCAAAGTGCGTTGGAGAGATAATGAAATCTATTTTACTAATATATTAGGCATTTACAAAAAAAAACTTATATATTTATATGTAAATATAGCATTTTTTGACAAACTATCTACCATCTAGTGCTACCACCATTAGCTTTGATTACAGCCTTCCTACGGTGAAGCATGCTAGTAAGGAGAACTTCAATCATCTCTAAAGACACCTCTTCCCATGCCCTTTGAATGGTGTTGACTAATTCTTCTTTGTTTTGTGGTAGCTCTTCCTTTTGGATAGTATCTTTCAAGACCATTTTTCAAGACCATCTTTCAAGCTATGCAAGACCATTTGAATTGAGAACTGGAGCATTAGCACTTACAAATTTGAGTGAATTCTTTTCTTCCAGTTGATGTTATGCCCACCAAAATCCTAAAGAATCAATGAATCCTTTCAATTCTACTATTTGTGCAAAGTTGCAAGCTCAAGAAACAAAACCACTAGAATTGCAACTACTCACCAAAAACACTCACACAATGTATCCACAAGCTACCACATTGCTTGAACAAAGTATGTTTTTTGTTGAAAGGTTGTTGGAGATTCATATATGAAGCTCAAACTCATAAAAATTTGAAGTGTGTTGGCTCAAGAAGAATGGATGTTGTCTTCACGGTGTAGGAGTTACAAACACAACTTGGAGTGCAATTAATGCAATCTGATTTTTCTTAGACAAGTGGCTCAAATTTGCATACTAATGACATCTAGAATGTAGTTAACTTGTTTCTAAACAAACATGTGGCAGTTTTGTGAAGTTTGGAGTTGTAAATTGGGAGATATGATTTTTCAAAGTTGCACTTTTTTTTCACTGGTACTTGGAGTTCGAAAATTTGAACGTACACTTGTTGGTGGGTACTGTACACGCTTGTCCTACGTGACGAATCGCACTCACCAAGTCCAACCAAAAAATTGGTGAGTGCGAAGTGGCACCGTTTGACTAAAAAGCAACGCCTTCTCGTTGTAGTGTAAGGGAGCCACCGCTTCGCCTGACGTGAGGTTGAGCTCCACTGGAATAACAACTTGGCAAAATGAAAGCCTCAGTCAGCCAGTTCTCCGCATGTTGATTTGGGTAAAATCATCAGCCAGTAATCCCAAAAAGATCTTCACTGACCCTCAAATAGTTAAAAAAATGATGTCTAAGGCATCAGTTCTTCAAGGTGTTTTGCATCACAGAATTCAGGCGCAAATTACCCATTCGAAATTGTACCTTACTGACAACCACTAACCCTTAACCTAATTTCAAGGTTGCACTCAGAATGAGTAGGAGGATTGGTTGCATCAAGGAGCAGTGATCTCAAAACTGGCTAAAATTAGCTGGATTTCTACCCAAAAAATGGGGCTGCTAAATATACAAAGAAAGAAAATGAAAAAAAAAATTAAATGTAGCGAGAATGCTCATCATGTTATAAATATTTAGCAACTTCATGAGGTGATATCTGCGGATATCATCATGGTATCACCTTAATATATCAAGGGTATTGCCGGATATTCTAGAGGTATCGTGAGTAGTACATTCACAAGGTAGCAAAAGTATCTACCATTTATGTGGGAGGTAGCACCCTATGCTAAATGTCATAAAATGGTTCTGAGATCACTGTCAAGGAGCAAGCAGGCTCTCAACCAATATAAAAAAAATTCCTCATTGTGCAACCTCGTACCCTTACATCCTAAGAAGGGTTTCCTGAAAAAGCATTTCATTGAGTTTCGGGACAGAAGCACTGTTCATAACTCGATTACGCAGATTCATAAGGTTCTTTAGCACTCGCCCTCGTAAGCTGAAGCTAGGAATAAGAATCGCTGTAGCGGATTCTAGAATATTGATCATGCCACATAATTATATACCTAAAGAATGATGATGCAGAGTTGGAAATCCACAGTAGTCCCGCTTCGAGAATCAAACATTTTGAACATCTTATCTTTCATGAAGTGAGGGTGAACAATTGCAAGGGCTAAAGAACCTTGTGTTTGCATATGACTCGATTACAATGGTTTTGATCTCTTGACTGAGATTATGGATGTTGTAATATGGCAAGTTATATTTATGAAACACAGGGTAGAGACTGTGTACCAATATATTCTCCGTTGCTCAATGTGCAGGAAACTCAAGAGTCATGTAAATTCGATAGTTCACCGATAATGGCATATAATTTCTGATTTTACAGTAGATAGAACAGAAACGTAAGGATAGGCCTCAGCTCTTGGTGGTAGTTTCATGTCAGTTGACTAAAGATCATCCAATATTAGCAGATAATTGATGTCATCATAAGCCTCAACAAAAAGCAACATAATTATCAAACGCACGACTCAGAAATAGTTCTAAAGCTGACGCCATAAGTATGACAATACTTTTGCTCAGACAGCCAAGAGTGGTTTCTTCAAAACTGGCTACTACCCCAGATCAGAAACTCTAGTCCGAAACACTTTGGTATCATCGCAGCAAATATAAGACAAACATCAAACCCTCAGAAACCCGTGTCAAATCACTCATCGCTGCTTTTCACCTATCAAATACCAAACCTTCCGCAATACACTCCGAAGAATAGATTCCGGATCCAATCGTAATGAAGAGTTAGGGCACCGACTAAAGCGTCATACGGCACTTCCTATCGTGGGAGATTATCATCATCAGGTAGACTCAGAAACCACAAAAATGTTATTACCCTAAATGGCACCAGTCCGCAACAGCTTTTTGAGCATGCGTTCGGCTTCCTATCGAGAGATAAAAAGTTCTGTATACGCCTAACCCTGGTCGAATGTTGGATCATAGCAAATGCTATCCACTTCGTGGCAGGTTGGCGAGTCAGTTACAAAAATGAAAGGCCTCAGTCAGCCAGTTCTCAGCATATTGATTTGAGTAAAATCATCAGCCGGTAATTCCAAAAAGATCTTCATTGGCCATCAATAATTATAAATAAATCAAAGTCAAAGGCATCAGTTCTCCAAGGTGTTTTGCATCACAGAATTCAGGCGCAAATTACCCATTCGAAACTGTTTCATCACATACCTTACTGACGACCACTAACCCTAAACCTAACTTCAAGGTTGTACTCAGAATGAGTAGGAGGATTGGTTACATCACCGAGTAAGCAGTCTCTCAACCAATAAAGAAATGTTCCTCATTGTGCACCCTCGTAGTTGAAGACAGAACGACAACAAAAACCCTAGAATATCGAAAAACCTACAAAGCGGAATAATAAATTCACTTGTGCCATCGAGCAGATACCAGCAGAAAAGAAAAAAACCAAGCATAAAACCGAAGCAGAGCAAGAACTCGAGAAGGCCACAGACACGAAAGGATTATACAAGGGGCACACAGATAGCTGTTGTTTTCCTTCGCCAGCAAAACAGCAGCAAAGAGAAAGATGGAGGAAGATGGGGAGGCTACCAGTTTATATGGAAACCCTTGAAATGTCATTCATCGATCTTCACGAATGTTTATATTAACTTTTACTTTTAGAAGGCAACTTTTAGATTCAACTCGAGATTTTCCAAAACGTATGCATTCGTTACACATACTACACAGAAATCACCATATACTGTGTGGCCCACGGTAATTACGAGAGACTTCACCATTTCCAAAATACTGTGGTAAAATTCATCCAAATCTGATGAAAATTTGTCCAAATGGATGAATGTACCCACGCCATTCACTCACCCAAGATAAATAGATATATAATTTTTACTTTTATTTATGAATTCACTTACCATATATGTGTGTTTTGACATGTAAATACTAAATAAGCAGTTGCATCATTTTCAAATGTTTTGTCATTTATTATATGTTATATATGTTTGCAGTATATGGTGATTTGCCTGCTTCTTTTTCATTTTGAAATTAGATCTAATCACCCCTCCTTTAGAGTGTATTTATTTTGCCCATGGCATTTGCAAGGACTTCTCCAGTAGGCTATGGAACGAGGACATGGTTCATGTCTCCTTATCCTCGAAGGACAAGGCTGATTTTTCAAATTCCATCAACTTAGTGTGGAATGAGTTTTGATCCCAAATTTTTGAGGTTTGTTGTGGTGATTTCATTCTTTGTAGGTAAGATGGTGTGGTAATTTGCATACGTAGGTGATGTGTAGATCGAAAGATATGATCATGGAAAGGTGAAAAACCTAAGTGCGGACAACTCCTAAAAAAATTCATACAATGAATTATACATCTGAATTTTGGCACACAATGAGCTAAGAAACCTATACACCCCATACACACCACATCCAAGACAGCTGGCAAACTATGCATCTTGGCCATTTCAGAAAGTTTCGAACTTACGCTGGTGGAGGCCCAAAAAAAGGTGCAGCCAACTTTGTAGATTACAATCTTACTGTTTAGGATCCTCGAATGGTTGAAAATTTGTAAGCGCTAATAAGGTTGCATTGGTCACTATCAGCGTGACTAACCGAGGTAGCCCCGGGAGCCACAGCTTCGCCTGATATTGGTGGAATTTACGATGGATTGAGCTCCGCTAGAATACGCACTTCAATTTCCGCTTAGAAATTCTGGAAATGGTTTCTTAAAGATCATTGAGTTCCGACAAAAAAACACTCCTGACGAGTTCAAGTTTGCATCTGACTTGATTACGCTGATTTTGGTTGATAGACTGAGGTTCCAGATGTTGTAGTAGTGTTAACTTTTGAAACATAGGGTACAGATTGTATACCACAGTGGATAATACTGAACACCGGGTCTTCTGTTGCTCAACATGTGCAGTAAACTTTGGGAGTCGTTGGTCGGATGATGCCATACAATTTGTGATTATACATAACAGACGAACGAGAGAGAAATTTAACATTGGCTTCAGCTCTTGGTGGTAGTTCCATGTCAGTTGACCAAAGGCCATCCAATATGTAGCAGATAATGAATGTCATCATAAGCCAACAAAAAGCAACATTAAGCGCGAGAGAAAAAACGCCCACAAGTGTGACAATTCACTTGCTCAGACAGCCAAGAGTGGTTTCTTCAAAACTGGCTACTACCCCAGATCAGAAACTCTAGTCCGAAACACTTTGGTATCATCACAGCACGTGTAAACACAAACTTCAAACCCTCAGAAACCCGTGTCAAATCACTCATCGATGCTTTCCACCTATCAAGTACCAAACCTTCCGCAATATACTCCCAAGAAGATATTCCGGATCCGATCGTAATGAAGAGTTAGGGCACCGACTAAAGCGTCATACGGCACTTCCTATCATGGGAGATTATCATCATCAGGTAGATTCAATAACCACACAAATGTTATTACCCTAAATGGCACCAATCCGCAACAGCTTTTTGGGCATGCGTTCAGCTTCCTATCGAGAAGTAAAAGGTTTGTATACGCCTAACCCTGGTCGAATGTTGGATCATAGCAAATGCTATCCACTTCGTGGCAGGTTGGCGAATCAGTTGACAAAAATGAAAGGCCTCAGTCAGCCAGTTCTCAGCATGTCGATTTGTATAAATCGTCTCAGCCGGTAATTCCAAAAAAATCTTCACTGGCCTTCAAATCATTTTTAAAAAAGAAGCTAAAGGCATCAGTTCTCCAAGGTGTTTTGCATCACAGAATTCAGGCGCAAATTACCCATTCGAAACTGTTTCATCACATACCTTACTGACGACCACTAACCCTAAACCTAACTTCAAGGTTGTACTCAGAATGAGTAGGAGGATTGGTTACATCACCGAGTAAGCAGTCTCTCAACCAATACAAAAAGATTTCCTCATTGTGCAACCTTGTAGACAAAGACAGGACGACAACAAAAACCCTAAGATATCAGGAACCCTACAATGCTGAATAATAAATTCACTTGTTCCACCAAGAAGATGACAACCGAAAAGAATAAAACCCAAGCAAAGAACCGAAGCAGAGCAAGAACTCGAGATGGCCACAGGCAAATCTAAAGCGCAGACAGAAGGCTGCGATTCGGCAACCCTAGCCGACTTGCAACGCCAAAGAGAAAGATGAAGAGAGACGGCGAGGCTACCAGTTTATATGGAAACCCTCGAAACGTCATCCATCGAACTTCACGAATGTTTGTTTTCTGGATGAATGTAAGTTGAAGCGGACTAAACATAATTAGTTTGTATTGGAGCAACTATAATTAGGATTGGAGGTGCTAAGATAAGCAACTATAATCAACTTAGCATAATTAGGGTTGCTAATTTGCTTAACCCTTCAAAGATCAACCATCCATTTTTTGGACACTGTACAAATTTAGTCCACGTTTCCTCATCCATTATGCACTTTTTGCAAGGAAAAGAAATACAACAAAATTCTATAGCAAGATAGCTTCATGCATGTGTGATCCGATTAGAAAGGGGATGGTTTGTGAAATTTTTATGCCTTTTTCATGTCGGAGTGATTCACCAAAAAATTCAAAGATTTTAGTCTAAATGTGCTTTTGAAAAAGTAAACTCATAAAATTAAGCAATCGAAAAATATTCAAAAATCACTACAATTAGAGTATTACATTTCAACCCATTAGAAAAAAATCCACAAATTGTCAATATCTTATTCGTAATTGAATTACAAAATATTTTTGAATTTCAAGTTTAAAATTTTCTACAAAATATTAGTGATAGCAATCGCAAATATAACTGCATAGATAGAATTTATAATTTATAATATAATGTACAACTTTTATTCATACATCACATTCAAAATATCCCTCTTGGTTGCATTTTATGATGCATCTTTGCAAAACTACTGAAGTTGGAGAGGAGGGAGAATGTTTAGGGGTTAAATTGCTAAGATACAAGGTCTCACTTTTTGAACTAAGAATGAAACTTGACATAAACCAGTTGTGTTGTTTTTCCAAAAATCATAATAACCTATTTTGAAGATCCAAACCGTACAAAGGATAGTCAACTTGCACAAGAAGCATGAGAAATTTTGGTGGATGAAAATTGCCCAATTCGGATGGAATTCGAACAATTTGAATCTGTTAATCGTCCAGTATGTAGACGCGTACGCCTAAAAGGGTTAAAGTTGTCTCTATCTCTAAGTTCTCTTCTAAAAATTATAAAAACTATCAAATAAAAAACTTCCTATCAAATTTTTTGAACATGTGCCAAGACCCTAAGTTTAAAATTAAAAATAAAATAAAATAAAACCTCCCTTTTAAAGTTGTCTCCAACTCTATGGATACTTTCCAAAAATAAAATTTATCGATTAAAGAACCTCGATCCTTGTTGCGGGCTCGATTTTAAAAATAAAATTCAAAACTTCTATATAATTTGAAAAATGAAAAATTTGAAAATAGAAATGTTGCATAAATTATATAAAATAGTAAGAATAATGTTTTTAATTTTATTCATTAAAACAGAATAACATCATGCACAAAATTGTACAAGACATGGCGCTTTTAAAAATTGATTTATGTTTTACGTTATATAAAAGTGCTATAATATGATAACTATCAAATGTCAATGGACATTGAATCATTAAAAGAAGGTGAAAAATATGCAAATGATTACATTAACCTAAAGGTTCTCACTTTCTCCAGACTTGGAGAATTGCAAAGATGCATTATAAAATGCAACTAGGAGGGATATTTTGAACTTGATGTATGAATAAAAGTTGTACATTGTGAATTTTAGATTATATCCATACGATTAGATATATGGTTGCTATCACCAATATTTTGTACAAAATTTGAAACTTAAAATTCAAAATTCTTTTGTAATTTGATAATGTGAATAAGATATTGAAAATTTGTGAATGAAATTTGTTGTCATGGGTTGAAATGTAATACTCTAAGTGTAGTGATTTTTGGAGATTTCTTGGTTGCCTAATTTTATGAGTTGACTATTTCTTAAGCACTTTTGAACTGTTTTGAACTAAGATCTTAGAAATTTTTGGTGAATCAATGCAACAGGAAATGAAGCATAAAAATTTCACAAATCATCCCCTTTCTAATGGGTTCACACATGTATGAAACTAACTTCCCATAAAATCTATAGTAATAATTCCACATTGCAAAAAGTGCATGACGGATGAAAAAACATGGATGAAATATGTACATCGTCCAAAAAATGGACGCCCGGGCAGTCAAGGGTTAAAATACAAAATTCTTTTGTAATTTCATTACGAATAAGATATTAACAAGTTGTAGATGAAATTTGTTGCAATCGGTTGAAGTGCAATACTAAGTCTAATGATTTTTCTCATGTTTTTTAGAGATTTTTTGATTGCGTAATGGATGAAAGCATGGTAAATCGGACCAAGTTTGTCCCTATATCCTACTTTTTTCTCCATTAAAATTATTTTAATTTGTAAAAATAAGGAAATGATCAAAAATAGATTAGCACATGCATACGTGAAAAAAATCCAATAAGGAATTCATTTGGTCGTGATTTGATGCTCATATGTGATGTTGTAGAACCAATATTTCTATTGTTAGCGATAATATTTTGCATGCTCTTAAATGCATAAACATAAATGCAAATCCAAATTCCAAATTGAAATAAATTGTATAGAACCCTCCCTATATTTTCCCAAAAAACAACATTTTGCCACTTTTTGGTCCAAAAATTGAAAATAGTAGAAAAAGAATGACAGAAAGTCGTTTCCGGGAAAATACAGGGAGAGTTCTATATAATTTTTTCCAATTTAGATTTTGGATTTGGATTTATGTTTATGAATTTTAGGGCACACAAAATAGTATTGCTTAACCCTTTAACGCGCCAGCGTCCACATAGTGGACGACGCACAGATTGAAACTGCTCGATTCTCATCCAAATCGGACAATTTTCATCCACCAAAATTTCTCTTAGTTCTTGAGCAAGTTGACTATCCTTTGTACAGTTTGGATCTTCAAAAAAGGTTATTATGATTTTTAGAAAAACAACAAAATTGGTTTATGTCAAGTTTCATTCTTAGTTCAAAAAGTGGGACCTTAAATATGATTTTTCAAAATAAGTAGAATCAAATAATGGAAATCATACCACCTCGTAGTGCATGTTATTTCAATTTCATTACCATATTTTAATTTTTTTGGTGCTAATTTTGGATTTTAAATTGAATTTCAAGAGAAAACCTTGCAAAATTAATTTAAAAATATTAAACAAAAATATAATAAATCCAACCATACAGATGTGATCTTCACATTGACATTTACAACTTTGCTTTGACCATGAACCCCATTTTTGGTTTTCATCAAGCATTTTATAGCACTTCTTTGAAAACAGTGTTGAATCGGGACGTTAAAGGGTTAAAGTATAAATATTTGTTTTAGGACAATATAGATACACTCTTTTTGGAAACTTTTAACAATTTGTTCTTTGAATGTGAATAGACAATAATGTGATAATTTAAAATAAAACTGAAGAGTAAAATTGTGTCAATTACTCTTATAATGTAAAAATGACTAATAGGCAAATTAGAAAAGAAGTAAAAGTTGGTGATTAGACAATTAGGTATGGGATTTGAAGGGTAACAAATGGACATAGCGGTTATTTTAAGATGTGTAGGATGAACTTGAACTTGGTATATAAGTCGATTTCACTTTCCATTTTCCTTTGACCTTGTAGTGGTTACTTGTCTCTGTTGTAATTATTGTACTTGCACTTTCTTTGAAATAAGAAATTTCTTTGTGACAATTTGTCTATATTTTATGTACATGCTTTGCATTAGCTAGTGATTGTCTTGATTAAGCGATCAATGTGACCATTTGTCATTGTGATAGTTGAATAGATTTATGGAGTTTTTTGTGATAGACTATTAGCAAGTGGTTGGTATTCTTCTTTGTGAATTTGATAATTTTCCAGAGATTTAGAACTATGTTAAGCTGACAAAAGTTGATTGCAAAAAAAAGTGTAGAAATTAACTTATAGTGGTTTTAGACAATTTGACTTGATGTTGCAGACTTGAGCATTGAGATAAAGAAAGAAACTGTGATTATTGTCTGGAGCAAAATGTTATAGGAATGAATAATTTCTAACTTTACAATTGAGACAATTTAACATAACTTATTGAATTTCTTTGAACATATCTAATTGGCAATTAGGATATTAAACTTTTACCACTAGGAATGAAGAAAAGTTGACCATCATTAAACAAAAAGAAATAAAAATAATTATTTTTATTATTATATACAAAATATACATATATGTGGACCATTTTGATTAAGTTGATAGATACACGGCACTACTTGACAACTTGACCTTAGGCCCGTAGACTCTAGTCTAAGACGGTGACTACCTACACAAGTCCTCATTCATCTGGTTGAACTGATTACTACAATAGGATAGTTAAATAATTATCCTTTTATGACAATTTGACAAAAGTAAACATTTATTCTCTTAAGTATCAAATTGAAAACCTTTTTCTACCCTAAAAATGACCTTAGTCACAAAACAATAGACAATTTTACCTTTCCCCATTAAAACCCCCACTTTAGGAAATTCTTTGCGTTTTGTTTCCCAAACATTTCTAGTCTACTGACGACATCACATATGAGCTTCAAATCATGACCAAATGAATTTTCTATTGGTTTTCTTTTTCACGTGCGCATGTGCTAATCTATTTCCAATCATTTCCTTATATTCTTACAAATTAAAATATTTTTTATATAGAAAAAAGTAAATTAGGGAAAAACTTAGTCCAATTTACCATGCTTTCACCGTAATATTATGAGTTGATTATTTCAAGAACACTTTTGAACTAAGATTTTAGAAATTTTTGGTGAATCACTTCAACATGAAATGGGACATAAAAATTTCACAAACCATCCCTCTTCTAATTGGTTCACAGACATATGAAGCTAACTTCCTATAAAATCCATAGTGAAACATCCACACCACAAAAAGTGATGAGAACACAAAATACGCTTCTACATATCATGCAAAAAATGCATTGTTGGACCTTTAGGGGTTAAAGTTCTAGAATGTTAAACTAAAGAACTATAAAGTTTGATAAATAATAGAGTTATCCTTAAAGTCACCTTGAGTTTGAAAAAGATACCATGAGTTTTGTTTTAATACTCTCTTATTTGTTCACTCCAAATAGCTATGGCATATGGAAAAGTTTGGCAGTCTCTCATTATTAGTTATGTAAGAGCTTTGTGGTCTTCTAATTTATGGAAAACTAGTTTTACCATCAAGAAATTTAAAGAAATTAATACCATTGCCATTCACCATGCCATGGCAATTCTCCTACATAAAAATAAAATGGAAATAACCAATTGCCACCAATAACCTAAACCCACTTTGAAAACCAAAAACAAAAATTGGTCGTCAAAACCACTATTTGTTTTTGTTAGCACAATGAAAACAATTGTCATAGATTTAGGGGATGGGGTCGGTTGGTTGTTAAAACTTCATGTCTACAATTACTCACTTAGCAATACTAAGCCATGTATATCTCATAACCACTCAAACGGACCTAATGAGAATCAAAACTTATACCACCTACTTGAAATAATCAACCCCTCACAACTAACCGTAGAGGTCATGACTTGGCGACTACCAAAAGAGAAAATGGAAACCTTATACAACAGCTCACTCACACCTAAAAACCCAAACCTATTCTTTCTTTATTACTTAGTTATTGGGTTCTTGGTTGTTTTGGCTATTTGATTACTGGTTACTATAATTTCTACCCTTGAAAGGAGGAAGTAGTCCTGCACCATTGCTCCTTTGTCCGGTCGACATTGAACCATGAGTAAGTTGAACAAACAATTTATTCACACTAGCCTTGAAAGAGGCCCAAAGTTCTTACTACTACTGGCTACACATAAGGTATGACAATCCATACATGTTAGAGACCCACAATCGTTCACAACTCACACATAACATCCTTAACCCCTAGAAGAGGTTGCATGCCAAAAAGGGTTGCAACTGTTCTTCCATATGGTTTTTCACCAGGAAGACTATGGTATTGATAGAAATTGCAAATATGAAAAATGGAGCTTGGAATGGGAACTAAATATACAAAAACATTATTTAATAACATGTGATGCGGAAAAAAAGATATGGCTACTCAAAGGGCGTTTTCTACGTATTTTGAGTCGTGTACTGGGAAAATACAAAATTGTTTTATGATCCCACAACGGATGGAAATGCTCTTGAAAATCACCATATGCACAGTGCTTGAATATGCACCTCCTCAAAAAATCTCCCCACCAAATTCACACTTTTACACCCCTTAGCATCGCCTGTGTGCTGATACTACCAGCGTATAAAATACCTCAACATCCTTTAGGCGTTAAACTGCTTTAGCCTGGTCTTTGTTTTAGAGAGAGAAAAATTCTGGCCTCAAGAGCGAGTGTGAATGAAGAGCCTAGTGGTCCCAAGTGGGCCACCAGGATACATCCCTTTTCAATAAAAATGTTGAGTGCATTATTCTTCACTGTTGAAGAATGATACTTCTACAGTAACATTGCAGAAAAGGGACCAAGTCATAGCAGGCAAACACTTACAGAGATCCATTTACTGTTCAACCAGGCCCCAGCAAACAGCAAGCACCGAAAAGTCCCGCACTCATTTCCATCCATCACTCATCCATCCCCATCCATCACTCACCCATCCAACTGCAAAACTCATTCAAAACGCACACATGCATCCCCCAAAACACCATTCATCCACCAGACACCATTCATCCACACATACACCATTCATCCACCGCAACACCATTGATCCACCAAAGCGCCATTCATCCAAAACGACATAATTCATCCAACTCGACATGATTCATCCATCCCGACAGGGTTAATCCACAACGACATCATACGACGCCATTCATCCACCGAAACATCATCCATCCGTGCGTGAGTGTCTGTGTCCGGCAGCAGGGCAGCAAACAGGGCAGAGGTGGCAGTCAAGGCGAGGGTCAGCTGCGCTTGACCAGAGAAACCGAGTACACGAAGAAAACCGGCTCCGGCCAAAGCTCGCAAGCAAACAAAACAACCGCGTCGTGTTGACTTTCGGGGCACCATACATAAGTATCACTGTAAAGCCCCAGCACCCAACAACACACTCACTCACTCACTCACTCCAATCCATTGTATTGCAGCAACACAGACACCAACACTGATTCCGGCCAGCAGCACCACCTCGGCGCTAGCTCACCGATCGATCCAACCCCCACTCAATTCCACCCCGTAAGTCCCCGCATTCCCTCTCCCAGCTCACTCCTCAATTGCAGCTTCGCAAACGACTGATTTCTGTGCCATTTGAGTTAGAATTCCACGCATTTTGTGCCATTGGGGTTGCCAGAGCGCCACTGTAGAATTCAAAGTTTTTGTGCCATTTGAGTTAGCTATCAAGAGCGACAGAGAATTGTACTTTTTTGTGCCATTTGGGTTAGAGAGAATTGCGCGCAGAACACTGAATTTTCTGTGTCATTTGGGTTGCGAGAGCGAGCAGTAGCTTAGAATCGCGCACTAGGTAGTGATTTTCTGGTGCCATTTGGGATGAGAGGGAGAGCTTAGAATTGCTCACCAGTTAGTGATTTTTTTTGTGCCATTTGGGTTTTGAGAGAGAGCGACCGTCGAGCTTAGAATTGTTCACCCGAGGATTGGATATTATGCCACTGGGTTTCCAATGCGGGAGTTGGTCGCAATGCCAGTGGTAGTATAGCTGACGTCGCGCTTTGCAATTGTGTGTGCAGGTTCCATGGTGCAAGAACGACCGTGTCGATTGCAGCATCGACTATCACCGCATTGCGTCTCTCATTCCAAGCATTTCTGAATCAATCGCTAGTTCGTGATGGCCGGCAACAACGGATTCCAGCCAACGAAGCCCGTTACGGAGAAGAAGAAGCGGAAGCGGCCGTCGAAGAAAGTGCCAACGACGGTACTCGAATCGTCCAGCACCAATTTCATGGACTTAGTGCAGAAGCTCACGGGATCAGCAGCCGAGCTCGCCTCCGATTCAGGCGAGATTAAGCCGCCCAAAGCAGCAACTCCGGTGGTGGCGGAGAATTCCTTCCAAAGCTACCTCCACAACGTCATCTACAACGCCGACAACAACAACGATTCAACCTCGTCGTCCTCGCAACAGAGCAATCACAGTTCTCCCGCTCCCGGGGGTTTCCCCGGCCACTTCATGGATCCCATTCTCGGCGGTCTCGGCGCCGACGAGGAGCTCTATCACCACGCCGGATTGATCAACTCCTCCACCTCGCGCGCCGCTGAGAACGATCTCTCGTTGTTCTCGTCAGGCTCGTGGCGCGACCATTCCGAGTTCTGGTACCACATGGATGCCATGCGCGCTTGATCGAAGCTCAGTCTTGTGCTTCATCGCAGCTCAATCTTGTGCAAAGCTTTTTGTGCCATTACTGTAAAGAAAATCATTATACAGGGCTTGGATCGTTCATTAGGGTGTAAGAATTGATTAGTACTTAATTAGTTAGTTAGTTAGTTAGTTGCTGAGGCTTCAGTTGTTTATATCGATGCCCGCCAGGAGTGAATGATGAGATTATACTACCTGATTATTACGGTACCTTTTTTGTAATGAAAGTTGGGAGTTCGCATAACGCCTATTACATGGTTACTAATAATCAGTTTTGCAATGGAAGTTGATACTGTAAATTTTTGAGTTTGTTGAATGGATGTTGTGATGCCATGCGGGCTTGATCGAAGCTCAATCTGTGCAAAGCTTTTTGTGTCATTACTGTAAAGATCATTATGCAGGGCTTGGACCATTAATTAGGGTGTAAAAATTGATTAGTACTTAATCAGTTAGTTGCTGAGGCTTCAGTTGTTTATATCGATGCCCGCCAGGAGTGAATGATGAGATTATACTACATGATTATTACGGTACCTTTTTTGTAATGAAAATTGGGAGTTGGCATAACGCCTGTTACATGGTCACTAATAAGCCGTGCTTTTTTAAAAATAAAATAGAATCTGTTTTGTAATGGAAGTTGATACCGGTATTGTAAATGAGTGTTGGGTTTTGAGTTTGTTGAATGGATGCTGTTGTGGTTTCTCTAATGTTATCTGTTATTTCCCAAAGGAATGATCAATTTTGTGACTCCAAGCTCGTTGCACCCATTTCAATGGATTGGTACATGATATGTATTTTGAATCATAATTTGAATGAATTAGCTATGAATTAGTATACGTAGTAGTTATTGTGCTACTTTTTTAATTTTGTGATGGAACTTGTGAGTTGATATGATACTGCAAATGGATGTTGGTTTTGAATACCTTTGAATTGTTGATTTAACATTAGGGATTATTGAATATGGATTACATTTTCATTAAAGTGAGGTTTATGTCCTTCCATATTTTAAGAGGAAGGAAAAACAAAGGTTGTGATTGGTTAATTGCAATAATCTTGTTATTTGTCTTTGGGTAAGTTATAACGTAATTCATGAATTGAATACGGTGCTCAACCGATGTCCAATTTTTCTTTATGAAGAATCTAATATATTTGTGGAATGTCCAACCTCCCTGAAAATTCTTGGTTCCCGACTTTTTCAAAACCAAATTATATTTTTATGGCCATGTGACAACAATGAATGAAATTGTATATTACTTAAGGTAGGGACACCCATTCCCGTGACTTTAAGCTGATTGTCATAGATAGATAGAAACACCGACCCTAATGCAGGCTGGCGTGAATGAAGTGTCCGTTCGTAATGTCAATGACCCGGTGCCCACTGGACAGAGGGACATTGGGACAAAACTACTCTCCCCTTTCGAGGATGGGCACTATAGTAACCGAAACAAAGTGACAGTAGCAGTAAAAATAGCAAATTAATGATGGTTAGGTGCTAGATAGTATAAAGGTATGTTTTGGGTTAGTTATTATCGCCAAGTCATGAGTTCTTTGGTTGGTTGGTGAAGGGCGTTGTATCACAATTATGTGGTCCGGGTTCAAAACCTATTGGGCTCGTTTGAGCAGTGATGTGATACACATGACTTGGTGCTGCTAGTGAGTTGTTATGGCAGGAAAGTTTGTACCAACCAACCGGCCCTACCTATCCCTGAGACAAGATGAGCTAGTTGTTTGAAAAGAGTGTTTAGCAGTGGTTTTCACCACTACCCCCCTCTTTTAATGTATTACGTTTGTTGGTATTGTTTGATTATTTTCTATACATCTTTTATGTAGGAGGATAGATCCGGCATAATGTATGGCAATGGTATTTATTGCTTTGAATGTGTGTTTTATGGAGGTTTCGCAAATGTTGAATTTTGTTTCTAATTGTTTCATTGAGGGGACGTGTGTGGTTCCTCTGGCTCGAGCTGTAATGACTATGATAGGATCTACTTTCCAACCTTGTTGTATGATGTCATTAATTAAAGGTTGGTATTTTACAATTTTTCTGCCAATTGTTTCTGGTGAAAATTTGTCGTTTGTGTATGTGAATTCTATAAATTGTATGGTTAGGCTATCATCGGGGTTTAGGGGGTGTGGACTTTGGTATGGGAGGCCTTTAATACATAGTATATCTGGTTTGAATCTGGCATTACATTGACATCTTTGTAGATTACAAGTACATGGTAATAACTATGGAGGAACTGTGTTTTCTTGTGGATTATTGTTGAATGTGCTCGCATTCATGAGAGTGTAGCATCTTGATTTATTTGAGGATATTATTAATTTTCTTAATTCCCATACTGCTATATTGTGTCTTTTGGTTCTTAGTGCGTGTATATGGTGTTGTTTGCATAGTAAAAGTACATGTAGCCATGTATCTGCATCTTGTGAATTACAGATGGGACATGTTTTTGAGGGGAATCTTTGTATGCCAAAAATTAGTTGCTTTCTGGCATTTCCCATGTATTGACCGGTTCTAAATTTTAGTATGCTTGTTTTTTGTGAGTCTGTTATTTCTGGATTATTCCAGAAGTCGTTGGACATTTCATTATCTATGATGGAGTTTGTTGTCCATTTGTTAATGTTGGGAAAGTCTTCTCCCAGTATTTCTAGGTTATTTTCTCGGTCATGTTTCTTTATGTATTCTTCCAAACATCTAACTGGTCCTTTGTCTGGTCGTTTGATACGACCGGGCCATGAGTCTTTCTGGAAGTAGTAAGGTGTGGTATGTGCAAATTCGTGTGGATTTGCTGCAAATTGATAACCTCTTTTCATGGTTCCTTCTTTTGCGAGTTGATCTGCGTGTTCATTTCCGTTGATTTTAGCGTGTGCTTTAACTTTGTATATTGTGGTTGGTTGTGTTCGCTTTTTTAGCATTTTTACCATTTCTTTTAATATGGTTTTATCGGCGTGGTTGTTTTGTTGGGTTGGGTGTTTTAATTGTGTGTTTAGATCGTGTATACAGTTGAGACAATCAGTAAAAATATGTGCAGGTTCGTTTATGTATTTAGTGGTGATCAGTGAAAGTGTTTCATGTATGGCCATTAGTTCTGCTCTGAAGCATGTTTGTAGTCCAGGCGGTCTTCTTGATATTTGTACATCTGGTTTAGATGGGTTGTATATTCCATATCCTGCTTTTTCTTTTTTCCAATGGCCATCAGTTGCTTCTTTTGGCGGTAAAAAGGAACCATCTGTGTAGTAGCTGTACTCTGGTGGGAATTTTAGTGTAGTGTTTATTTCAAAGTTTGGTAGGGGTGTTATGTAAATGTTTTGTGGGTTATTGTATGGTGGGTATATTAGTTTGTTCCATTTTGTGCTTTTGTTAACTTTTGTGTTCGGCGGTGTGGGTGGTGCTGTTTGTGTATGGTATTGCAGAATTTGTAGATTTTCTATTGTTGTGTTTATGGTGTCTATCTGGTTTATTGTGCCAATGTTGTTGTTTTGATGGTGAATACACCATATGTGCATTGCAAGTGGTTCGTTTCTAATTTTGTTGGGTTCTAGTGGTATTGTTGATTCGTCATATGTAATGGTGTTCGCGGTAAAATGTATAATGGCGTGCGTATCCGGAAAGGGTCCGTTGTATGGTGATAGAATTTGGTACCAGTTGGTGTCTGGGATTGCTAAAATGGTGACAGTTTCAGGGTCTTGTTTTGCTGCTAGTCTTGCCCAATGTATTGCTTGTTGTGTTGTTTCGGCGTCATTTGGGTGTGCATATCCGATACCTTTCCATTTGTATTGAAAGGCTGTCCCTAGTGAGCCAAAAATCTTGTCTTTGGCAAATGTTGAGTAGAATTGAGTGGTTTTCATGGAACATGTTATTGGTGAGGAAAAGTATGAGTGTGTTATATTAAATGTTGTTATTAGTGTGTCTAGAATGTTTGTTGGAATGGTATGGTGTGGTGTTTTTATTGAACCTTTTTTTGCTGTTTTTGTGTTCGTATCTTTGGTATAACCAAACTACTTCTGTTTCAAATGTTTGTATAACAGGTATTAGTCTGTGGATGTTGTATTTGTTGTTGTTATACTGTTGCCATAGCCATTTAATTCATGTAGTCGGAATGGTGGTGATGTATTTTCCGGTGTCGTTGTATATGTAGGTTTTGTCATTTTGTGTTTGAATGGTGCACTTGTTTGTGTTTATATCTTTTTCTGGGTTACATTCAATTGTGGATGTTTTAACGTATGGAATTATTGTTGGAGATGGGATGTATCTTGTGTCTCTATTTTGTGCGGGTGTAAATTGTGTGTTTGTCATGTTTTGGTTATGTCTATTTTGATATTCTGTGTAGTATTTTGTAAGTAAGTTTAGATTGTGGTGTATTACTGTTGGTAGGTTTAGTGGGAATAGTTCGCGTTGTTGTAACCATTTATTGTATGTTATGTGGTTTGAGTCTATCCATTGGCATAAATAGGTGTTGTATTTTTTAGATATTTTATATTTGTCTTTTGTTGTAATTGTTTTGTGGTTTAATATTGTGCTAATGGGGAATCTTATGGGGTCATTTTTTATGTTTTGTGGTGGTGCTGGTTGTTGTGGTTGAAGTGGTTGAGGGAATTGCACGGGGTTTATTGGTGTTATTGGTATTATTCTGTGGTTATATATTTTATATTTTTCTTTTAGTGTGCGGGGTGGTGAATGTATTTGGCATAGATTTGGGCAATCTAGAGTACATTTTGGTTCACAAAAGAGTTGTTCTGCTATGTTTAGTGCACTTTTGTCTAGTTTAGTTGGATTTTGATAGTATATTTTAAATTCTTCTGGTGACATTAGTTTTGTGCCGTTGGAAAGGATGATTTGTTTTATATTGTAAATTTTGTGTGCCATTAATTTATATAGTAATTTGATGGAGAGTTTTGGATCTAAGTGTGGGAGTTCGTTTATGACTGTGGATCGCCATTCTCATTCTAGTTCGGTCATGTGGAGTTGGAAGTTTTCTTCTGTGCTTTTTAGGTGTATACCACCTGCTGTTTTCAGAAGGAATAATGTTCGTGTTGTAGGTGATGTAATGCAATCTTGGCGTTTAATTCTTGGGATGTCTTCGGCACCACCGGCTTTAGCAAGTATGTGTTGTATTAGTCCTTTATATATTATTCCTAGTCTCCCTTTGTCATTAAGTGCATTTCAAAGTTGTTCACCAATGCATCTAAGGTAGGCATTTTTTAGAGAGAAGGCTTCTAGTCCAAATAAATTATGGGGTAGTTGTGTTATTATGTTTGCAGTGCTTTTAGGTAGTCCACATATTGTTTTTTGGATTGCAATAATTTTCTTATCGAGTTTTTTAATAGTTGGTAGTGAATATGGGACTGCATAGAAGCTGTAGGCTATGTCTGCTCTGATTACTGTGTCCACCATACTGATTCTTTGTTTGATAGTGGCAGGGCATTTTGATAGTTGTTTACATTGGTCTATTATTTTAGTAGTGGTGATATGTGTTTGGAGTTTCCATTTTAGTGGTGGAACTAATTGTATGCCCAAGTAGACATAGGGTTCATTTTGATGGAGTACTGGTAGTGTTTGGTCTCTGTAATTGATTTTTTGGTTTGTCATGTGGGTTTTGAATTTGTTTGGTTGCATTTTGGATTTATTTGGGCAACCGGTGACGGCACATTTTGTGACTCCCAAGTCCATGCCTACCCATTCGCAAAATTTGTCAATTTTGTTTAGTTGTATTTGTAGTGATTTTGTATTATTTGATATAGCTGCTAGATCATCTGCGTATGCTACGGAGCTGATTTTAATTCTTGATGTACCAAATGTATATCCATTTTCTCCTCTTTGTAACCACCTTAAGAGTGGTTCTAGAAAAATTAAGAAGAGATATGGACTAAGTGTGTCCCCTTGTATGGTTCCTCTTTGAATCGGTATTGGTTTTGTTTTGCCAAAGTGTTCTCCAATAAATATAGTGTTTGAGTGGGAGTATATGTTTCCTACTAGCATTACTGCATCTGTCGAGAATCCAAGATCTTCCATTATAGCTAAGAGTCTTGCATGATTTAAAGAGCCAAATGCATTTTTGAAGTCTATATATAGTAGATATATGTCTTGATTTGTAAATTTTGCGTCTTCTAGTGCTGCAATGAGGAGTTGTAGTTGTCTTGCTGTGCTTCTTTCTGCTCTGAATCCTTCTTGACTATCGTGTAGGATTTGGAATTTTTCACCATATGCTGATAATATGTATGTTAGTGTGCTGGTGAAGAATCTGTATATTGTATTGACAAGTGCAATTGGTCTGTGGTTTGGCAGTTGTGCTGGGTCTCCTTTTTTGTATAATAGTATAGTTAGGCTTATTTTCCATGAGGCTGGGATTTGTTTTTGTTTGTAACAATGAATAAAAAATAAAAAGAGTAGTTTATGGAAGCTTTCGGGCATGTTTTTTAGTATTGAGTTGGGAATTTTGTCTGGGCTTGGTGTTTTGTTGTTTAATAGGTGTTTAAGACACATGTCGTATGTTTCTTTATCAAAGTGTTTATAAAGTGGAATTTGTGGGTTTCCTCTTTTTTCTATTACAAAGCCATCAAGGTCGTGCCATGGGTATTGTCTAACTCCGCAAGTGCATTGTGCTGGGTGTTTGGGTTGGTAGTAACATGTTGGTACTGTAGGTCTATTACTAATTGATTGTTGTATGTGGATTTCGTTAGCTATGTTTTCTGGACTTGTTAGTATGTTGTTGTTTCTGTCTATAATGCAGTCTAATGGTGGTGTTTCTTGATTTTTGAAAACTTTTTTGTTTATTTTCTTTGGGCTTTTGTCGTATAATTGTCTGTATTTTGATATTGCCTTTTTTATACAACTTTGGGTGTATTTTGTGGTGATTTTACGGGCTTGTATTTTTGCTGTCTTGGCTATTTCTACTAGTGATTGAATCCATTCTTGTTGATTATGTTCTTGGGTTGGGAGTGGTGGGATGGTGACATTTTTGTGAGTTTTCAATTCTTCGATTATTGGATGTGTTTGCCAATTATGGTTATTTTTTGTTATGTAGATTGTTTTTCTAATTAAATGGTAGGTGGATAAGTGTTTTTTCCATGTTTTTTGTAATTTTCTTGGTAGGAAGCCTCCTTGTTGGGAAGTACGGTCTGTTAATGTTGGGAGCGGTGGTGCACTACAAGTTTCTTGTATTTTATCTGATATGTTTTGTATCATCTGGTCTAGTTTTGAACAGGATGTCTGCCATTGAACGTCTGTTAGTTGGTCGTTTGATAGTGTTGTGATAAGTTCATTTATTTGTAGAGCATTTTCTTCAAAATATTCTATTTTGAATTTTTCTATGTTTTCTTATGGTATGGGGTTTAGAGTTCTCGTTATTTTATTTGTTATTGGTATGGGTCTTGCTAATAGTGTGTTTGGTGGTATGTGTAGCGTTACTGGCCAGTGGTCAGAATTAAGGTTATGGTCATTATTTGTAGTTGATGTGTATAAATTGTTATCTGGTGTTTTGATGTAGAATCCATCAATTAAACTGGTTTGATTATAGTTTAGTCCCCCTTGTCTGGTGAATGGGCAATCTGTTGGGCTGATTGTCATACTTCCGAATGAGCAGTATGAAAAGCCAAAAATTGGTTTGCACATTTGACTGTGTCTAAATGGCCCTGATTCCGTGCCTTGAAGAAACGCTTGTGACTTGGAGAAACACCCTAAATATGTTCTCAAGCCACAACCACCCATGATCAGAAACACTCGGATTCAGGTGTCCTGTATGTAGACGGGAACAGGTGCAGTAACGGGAATGGGTGTCCCTACCTTACGAAATTTACCTTGCATAATTCCAGGAACGCAACGCAAGTGCTGGCTTGTGGTGTGAATGGGCCATGAGAGTCCAGACTTGCATGGCAGAAGGCAATTAGATATTGCGTCAGCTTGACTTAGGAAACACCCAGTGAGCAGTTTTCACTGCAGCTCCCCATGACCGGATACTCAACAATCGGAATCCTTGCTGACTCTCCCAACAATTGATCTCCGCCTTGTTGGTTGCTCCCTGGCTGCCTTTTGAAATTTTGGAAACTGTGTCGGTTGTCACCAAAGTCAATGCAAACTTTGTCAATGGAACATTCTCCCACACCTCCACTATGAACTAAATCACACACCATTGATCATTCCTTCATACTTACTGATAACACTGATTGGTTTTTAAGTTTTTAAAAACCAACCAAATAAGAAGAAGTAGCTAACAAATGTTAAGAGCAGCTAGTTTGAAATGTGTCCGCACCTACCGAATAAGCGGAGTAGTCAGCTAGAATGTCTTGTGCAAGAAGTCTTCATGCACAAGGCATTCTAGCTAATTCTCACTACTCAATCAATTAGCTAACTACTTCATCTTATTAACCGATTCCTACTTCTCCATGAACTAGCAGAGTAGTTAGCTAGAATGTTTTGTGCAAGAAGTAGGAATCGATTAGTGAGAGTTAAGGAAAAGTATAGGAAAGAACATCTATATAGCTACTTCTTACATACTTGGTGCGGGCAGGGCTAAGGTATCCAAACCCAAAAGGGACACTAGTTTTCACTTTGTGAGTGAAGGTGTATTTTGAGATTTGAGATGAGTGTATTAGTAAATGGATTAGAACCACAATGCAATTTGTTCCATGCTTTTTCAACAATCCAATTATAATCTATAGATTATCAAAGTTGAATTCGTAAGAAAAACCTACCATTGCCCAATTAAACTACCCCTAGTCAAACACCAGATGCTACAACTTTATTAGTTACCTCAAAGAAACTCTTCGATCCTCATTGGTTATTTTGAAAACTATTATTGATGTTGGAGATCGTGAATGATTTTTTAATGCTAAGGTAAACATATCCATTGCCATTCATTTAACAATTCTACCCTCATGTACTAGAGATGTACAATTGTGTTTCAAAATGTACGCTACCAATACATGAGGACGGAATTTGGTGTTGGATGGAATTGAATATGTTCACTTTTGAGTATGGTTCTACATTGAGGATGGTGTCACTTTTGGGTTCGGTTATACCTTACTAGATACTCCTTTGTCCCATATTAAGTTTCTTTACCATGAAAATAAACAACTTAACCAGTTCAATGGTGTGGACCCTAAGCCAGTAGGAGTAGTAGTTTGAACAAACATGAAGCTTAATGTGGGACAAAGGAAGTAAACTACAACATCAATTATGCAACACCATTTATTTTTATTTTTTGAAACAAATGCAGGACAAAGTAACCTTCGTTTATAAGGGAATGAAAAAAAAATCAAACAAACAAACAAACTTGAGGATCCAAGAAACAATTCGGCAAGCATCAAGGTTGGATGTTCTCAAACATTAAACGTCAAATAAGCCCTACAGGCTTGTTTATAAGAGAATAATGGAGAAAAAGGTGGATTTTCTCAACCAAGTTTGAAATGGATTGGTGTTTTGGAAAGGTGATGACAAAGCGAGGCTAAATGTAGCAAATACGCCTAAATTAACCAATTGTAGAATAATCTACAATCAAATGAAGGAATGGGGAGGAGGGGGAGCTATGACCGAGCAGCAATTGTAGATAGAGACAAAGCATTTTTAATTATTTTTAAAAGAGAAAATGTTGACAACGTTGACGGCAGACTGGCAGTTTTTAGTTTTTTCTTTATTTCTTTTTTGGTTGCAACAGCTCCTGCAAAATTTTGGAGATGGTTTTCGGGCTACCCTCCAAGGACCCTCATGACATTTAGGGTTAAGTTATCAAGCAGACTCAAGAGGTCCATTTGAGTGCATTTCAGACAAATAAGTTAGGGATCCCTTCAGGTCAAAAGCTAGTGGAGTGAGTGGAGCCAGATAGCACGTAGTTTCAATTCCCATTGTTTCATTGGTTGTGAGATCAAATTAAAGTCTATCCTCAGGAATTCTCGGAGGGGAGAAATATTCGGCGCTTTGATGATGTGCAAGAAAAGTCTAGAGAAGGGAAACACAAAAAGGATTGTCAAACATTGATAAATGAATACTTGTCGCATGGCCATAAAAATATAATTTGGTTTTGAAAAAGTCGGGAACCAAGAATTTTCAGGGAGGTTGGACATTCCACAAATATATTAGATTCTTCATAAAGAAAAATTGGACATCGGTTGAGCACCGTATTCAATTCATGAATTACGTTATAACTTACCCAAAGACAAATAACAAGATTATTGCAATTAACCAATCACAACCTTTGTTTTTCCTTCCTCTTAAAATATGGAAGGACATAAACCTCACTTTAATGAAAATGTAATCCATATTCAATAATCCCTAATGTTAAATCAACAATTCAAAGGTATTCAAAACCAACATCCATTTGCAGTATCATATCAACTCACAAGTTCCATCACAAAATTAAAAAAGTAGCACAATAACTACTACGTATACTAATTCATAGCTAATTCATTCAAATTATGATTCAAAATACATATCATGTACCAATCCATTGAAATGGGTGCAACGAGCTTGGAGTCACAAAATTGATCATTCCTTTGGGAAATAACAGATAACATTAGAGAAACCACAACAGCATCCATTCAACAAACTCAAAACCCAACACTCATTTACAATACCGGTATCAACTTCCATTACAAAACAGATTCTATTTTATTTTAAAAAAAGCACGGCTTATTAGTGACCATGTAACAGGCGTTATACCAAAGATACGAACACAAAAACAGCAAAAAAGGTTCAATAAAAACACCACACCATACCATTCCAACAAACATTCTAGACACACTAATAACAACATTTAATATAACACACTCATACTTTTCCTCACCAATAACATGTTCCATGAAAACCACTCAATTCTACTCAACATTTGCCAAAGACAAGATTTTTGGCTCACTAGGGACAGCCTTTCAATACAAATGGAAAGGTATCGGATATGCACACCCAAATGACGCCGAAACAACACAACAAGCAATACATTGGGCAAGACTAGCAGCAAAACAAGACCCTGAAACTGTCACCATTTTAGCAATCCCAGACACCAACTGGTACCAAATTCTATCACCATACAACGGACCCTTTCCGGATACGCACGCCATTATACATTTTACCGCGAACACCATTACATATGACGAATCAACAATACCACTAGAACCCAACAAAATTAGAAACGAACCACTTGCAATGCACATATGGTGTATTCACCATCAAAACAACAACATTGGCACAATAAACCAGATAGACACCATAAACACAACAATAGAAAATCTACAAATTCTGCAATACCATACACAAACAGCACCACCCACACCGCCGAACACAAAAGTTAACAAAAGCACAAAATGGAACAAACTAATATACCCACCATACAATAACCCACAAAACATTTACATAACACCCCTACCAAACTTTGAAATAAACACTACACTAAAATTCCCACCAGAGTACAGCTACTACACAGATGGTTCCTTTTTACCGCCAAAAGAAGCAACTGATGGCCATTGGAAAAAAGAAAAAGCAGGATATGGAATATACAACCCATCTAAACCAGATGTACAAATATCAAGAAGACCGCCTGGACTACAAACATGCTTCAGAGCAGAACTAATGGCCATACATGAAACACTTTCACTGATCACCACTAAATACATAAACGAACCTGCACATATTTTTACTGATTGTCTCAACTGTATACACGATCTAAACACACAATTAAAACACCCAACCCAACAAAACAACCACGCCGATAAAACCATATTAAAAGAAATGGTAAAAATGCTAAAAAAGCGAACACAACCAACCACAATATACAAAGTTAAAGCACACGCTAAAATCAACGGAAATGAACACGCAGATCAACTCGCAAAAGAAGGAACCATGAAAAGAGGTTATCAATTTGCAGCAAATCCACACGAATTTGCACATACCACACCTTACTACTTCCAGAAAGACTCATGGCCCGGTCGTATCAAACGACCAGACAAAGGACCAGTTAGATGTTTGGAAGAATACATAAAGAAACATGACCGAGAAAATAACCTAGAAATACTGGGAGAAGACTTTCCCAACATTAACAAATGGACAACAAACTCCATCATAGATAATGAAATGTCCAACGACTTCTGGAATAATCCAGAAATAACAGACTCACAAAAAACAAGCATACTAAAATTTAGAACCGGTCAATACATGGGAAATGCCAGAAAGCAACTAATTTTTGGCATACAAAGATTCCCCTCAAAAACATGTCCCATCTGTAATTCACAAGATGCAGATACATGGCTACATGTACTTTTACTATGCAAACAACACCATATACACGCACTAAGAACCAAAAGACACAATATAGCAGTATGGGAATTAAGAAAATTAATAATATCCTCAAATAAATCAAGATGCTACACTCTCATGAATGCGAGCACATTCAACAATAATCCACAAGAAAACACAGTTCCTCCATAGTTATTACCATGTACTTGTAATCTACAAAGATGTCAATGTAATGCCAGATTCAAACCAGATATACTATGTATTAAAGGCCTCCCATACCAAAGTCCACACCCCCTAAACCCCGATGATAGCCTAACCATACAATTTATAGAATTCACATACACAAACGACAAATTTTCACCAGAAACAATTGGCAGAAAAATTGTAAAATACCAACCTTTAATTAATGACATCATACAACAAGGTTGGAAAGTAGATCCTATCATAGTCATTACAGCTCGAGCCAGAGGAACCACACACGTCCCCTCAATGAAACAATTAGAAACAAAATTCAACATTTGCGAAACCTCCATAAAACACACATTCAAAGCAATAAATACCATTGCCATACATTATGCCGGATCTATCCTCCTACATAAAAGATGTATAGAAAATAATCAAACAATACCAACAAACGTAATACATTAAAAGAGGGGGGTAGTGGTGAAAACCACTGCTAAACACTCTTTTCAAACAACTAGCTCATCTTGTCTCAGGGATAGGTAGGGCCGGTTGGTTGGTACAAACTTTCCTGCCATAACAACTCACTAGCAGCACCAAGTCATGTGTATCACATCACTGCTCAAACGAGCCCAATAGGTTTCGAACCCGGACCACATAATTGTGATACAACGCCCTTCACCAACCAACCAAAGAACTCATGACTTGGCGATAATAACTAACCCAAAACATACCTTTATACTATCTAGCACCTAACCATCATTAATTTGCTATTTTTACTGCTACTGTCACTTTGTTTCGGTTACTATAGTGCCCATCCTCGAAAGGGGAGAGTAGTTTTGTCCCAATGTCCCTCTGTCCAGTGGGCACCGGGTCATTGACATTACGAACGGACACTTCATTCACGCCAGCCTGCATTAGGGTCGGTGTTTCTATCTATCTATGACAATCAGCTTAAAGTCACGGGAATGGGTGTCCCTACCTTAAGTAATATACAATTTCATTCATTGTTGTCACATGGCCATAAAAATATAATTTGGTTTTGAAAAAGTCGGGAACCAAGAATTTTCAGGGAGGTTGGACATTCCACAAATATATTAGATTCTTCATAAAGAAAAATTGGACATCGGTTGAGCACCGTATTCAATTCATGAATTACGTTATAACTTACCCAAAGACAAATAACAAGATTATTGCAATTAACCAATCACAACCTTTGTTTTTCCTTCCTCTTAAAATATGGAAGGACATAAACCTCACTTTAATGAAAATGTAATCCATATTCAATAATCCCTAATGTTAAATCAACAATTCAAAGGTATTCAAAACCAACATCCATTTGCAGTATCATATCAACTCACAAGTTCCATCACAAAATTAAAAAAGTAGCACAATAACTACTACGTATACTAATTCATAGCTAATTCATTCAAATTATGATTCAAAATACATATCATGTACCAATCCATTGAAATGGGTGCAACGAGCTTGGAGTCACAAAATTGATCATTCCTTTGGGAAATAACAGATAACATTAGAGAAACCACAACAGCATCCATTCAACAAACTCAAAACCCAACACTCATTTACAATACCGGTATCAACTTCCATTACAAAACAGATTCTATTTTATTTTTAAAAAAGCACGGCTTATTAGTGACCATGTAACAGGCGTTATGCCAACTCCCAATTTTCATTACAAAAAAGGTACCGTAATAATCATGTAGTATAATCTCATCATTCACTCCTGGCGGGCATCGATATAAACAACTGAAGCCTCAGCAACTAACTGATTAAGTACTAATCAATTTTTACACCCTAATTAATGGTCCAAGCCCTGCATAATGATCTTTACAGTAATGACACAAAAAGCTTTGCACAGATTGAGCTTCGATCAAGCCCGCATGGCATCACAACATCCATTCAACAAACTCAAAAATTTACAGTATCAACTTCCATTGCAAAACTGATTATTAGTAACCATGTAATAGGCGTTATGCGAACTCCCAACTTTCATTACAAAAAAGGTACCGTAATAATCAGGTAGTATAATCTCATCATTCACTCCTGGCGGGCATCGATATAAACAACTGAAGCCTCAGCAACTAACTAACTAACTAACTAATTAAGTACTAATCAATTCTTACACCCTAATGAACGATCCAAGCCCTGTATAATGATTTTCTTTACAGTAATGGCACAAAAAGCTTTGCACAAGATTGAGCTGCGATGAAGCACAAGACTGAGCTTCGATCAAGCGCGCATGGCATCCATGTGGTACCAGAACTCGGAATGGTCGCGCCACGAGCCTGACGAGAACAACGAGAGATCGTTCTCAGCGGCGCGCGAGGTGGAGGAGTTGATCAATCCGGCGTGGTGATAGAGCTCCTCGTCGGCGCCGAGACCGCCGAGAATGGGATCCATGAAGTGGCCGGGGAAACCCCCGGGAGCGGGAGAACTGTGATTGCTCTGTTGCGAGGACGACGAGGTTGAATCGTTGTTGTTGTCGGCGTTGTAGATGACGTTGTGGAGGTAGCTTTGGAAGGAATTCTCCGCCACCACCGGAGTTGCTGCTTTGGGCGGCTTAATCTCGCCTGAATCGGAGGCGAGCTCGGCTGCTGATCCCGTGAGCTTCTGCACTAAGTCCATGAAATTGGTGCTGGACGATTCGAGTACCGTCGTTGGCACTTTCTTCGACGGCCGCTTCCGCTTCTTCTTCTCCGTAACGGGCTTCGTTGGCTGGAATCCGTTGTTGCCGGCCATCACGAACTAGCGATTGATTCAGAAATGCTTGGAATGAGAGACGCAATGCGGTGATAGTCGATGCTGCAATCGACACGGTCGTTCTTGCACCATGGAACCTGCACACACAATTGCAAAGCGCGACGTCAGCTATACTACCACTGGCATTGCGACCAACTCCCGCATTGGAAACCCAGTGGCATAATATCCAATCCTCGGGTGAACAATTCTAAGCTCGACGGTCGCTCTCTCTCAAAACCCAAATGGCACAAAAAAAATCACTAACTGGTGAGCAATTCTAAGCTCTCCCTCTCATCCCAAATGGCACCAGAAAATCACTACCTAGTGCGCGATTCTAAGCTACTGCTCGCTCTCGCAACCCAAATGACACAGAAAATTCAGTGTTCTGCGCGCAATTCTCTCTAACCCAAATGGCACAAAAAAGTACAATTCTCTGTCGCTCTTGATAGCTAACTCAAATGGCACAAAAACTTTGAATTCTACAGTGGCGCTCTGGCAACCCCAATGGCACAAAATGCGTGGAATTCTAACTCAAATGGCACAGAAATCAGTCGTTTGCGAAGCTGCAATTGAGGAGTGAGCTGGGAGAGGGAATGCGGGGACTTACGGGGTGGAATTGAGTGGGGGTTGGATCGATCGGTGAGCTAGCGCCGAGGTGGTGCTGCTGGCCGGAATCAGTGTTGGTGTCTGTGTTGCTGCAATACAATGGATTGGAGTGAGTGAGTGAGTGAGTGTGTTGTTGGGTGCTGGGGCTTTACAGTGATACTTATGTATGGTGCCCCGAAAGTCAACACGACGCGGTTGTTTTGTTTGCTTGCGAGCTTTGGCCGGAGCCGGTTTTCTTCGTGTACTCGGTTTCTCTGGTCAAGCGCAGCTGACCCTCGCCTTGACTGCCACCTCTGCCCTGTTTGCTGCCCTGCTGCCGGACACAGACACTCACGCACGGATGGATGATGTTTCGGTGGATGAATGGCGTCGTATGATGTCGTTGTGGATTAACCCTGTCGGGATGGATGAATCATGTCGAGTTGGATGAATTATGTCGTTTTGGATGAATGGCGCTTTGGTGGATCAATGGTGTTGCGGTGGATGAATGGTGTATGTGTGGATGAATGGTGTCTGGTGGATGAATGGTGTTTTGGGGGATGCATGTGTGCGTTTTGAATGAGTTTTGCAGTTGGATGGGTGAGTGATGGATGGGGATGGATGAGTGATGGATGGAAATGAGTGCGGGACTTTTCGGTGCTTGCTGTTTGCTGGGGCCTGGTTGAACAGTAAATGGATCTCTGTAAGTGTTTGCCTGCTATGACTTGGTCCCTTTTCTGCAATGTTACTGTAGAAGTATCATTCTTCAACAGTGAAGAATAATGCACTCAACATTTTTATTGAAAAGGGATGTATCCTGGTGGCCCACTTGGGACCACTAGGCTCTTCATTCACACTCGCTCTTGAGGCCAGAATTTTTCTCTCTCTAAAACAAAGACCAGGCTAAAGCAGTTTAACGCCTAAAGGATGTTGAGGTATTTTATACGCTGGTAGTATCAGCACACAGGTGATGCTAAGGGGTGTAAAAGTGTGAATTTGGTGGGGAGATTTTTTGAGGAGGTGCATATTCAAGCACTGTGCATATGGTGATTTTCAAGAGCATTTCCATCCGTTGTGGGATCATAAAACAATTTTGTATTTTCCCAGTACACGACTCAAAATACGTAGAAAACGCCCTTTGAGTAGCCATATCTTTTTTTCCGCATCACATGTTATTAAATAATGTTTTTGTATATTTAGTTCCCATTCCAAGCTCCATTTTTCATATTTGCAATTTCTATCAATACCATAGTCTTCCTGGTGAAAAACCATATGGAAGAACAGTTGCAACCCTTTTTGGCATGCAACCTCTTCTAGGGGTTAAGGATGTTATGTGTGAGTTGTGAACGATTGTGGGTCTCTAACATGTATGGATTGTCATACCTTATGTGTAGCCAGTAGTAGTAAGAACTTTGGGCCTCTTTCAAGGCTAGTGTGAATAAATTGTTTGTTCAACTTACTCATGGTTCAATGTCGACCGGACAAAGGAGCAATGGTGCAGGACTACTTCCTCCTTTCAAGGGTAGAAATTATAGTAACCAGTAATCAAATAGCCAAAACAACCAAGAACCCAATAACTAAGTAATAAAGAAAGAATAGGTTTGGGTTTTTAGGTGTGAGTGAGCTGTTGTATAAGGTTTCCATTTTCTCTTTTGGTAGTCGCCAAGTCATGACCTCTACGGTTAGTTGTGAGGGGTTGATTATTTCAAGTAGGTGGTATAAGTTTTGATTCTCATTAGGTCCGTTTGAGTGGTTATGAGATATACATGGCTTAGTATTGCTAAGTGAGTAATTGTAGACATGAAGTTTTAACAACCAACCGACCCCATCCCCTAAATCTATGACAATTGTTTTCATTGTGCTAACAAAAACAAATAGTGGTTTTGACGACCAATTTTTGTTTTTGGTTTTCAAAGTGGGTTTAGGTTATTGGTGGCAATTGGTTATTTCCATTTTATTTTTATGTAGGAGGATTGACATGGCATGGTGAATGGCAATGGTATTAATTTCTTTAAATTTCTTGATGGTAAAACTAGTTTTCCATAAATTAGAAGACCACAAAGCTCTTACATAACTAATAATGAGAGACTGCCAAACTTTTCCATATGCCATAGCTATTTGGAGTGAACAAATAAGAGAGTATTAAAACAAAACTCATGGTATCTTTTTCAAACTCAAGGTGACTTTAAGGATAACTCTATTATTTATCAAACTTTATAGTTCTTTAGCACAAACCCCGGCCACCCCCTCTTCACCACGGCTCTGGCATCCCTCCCAAAAATACCTCAGACGCCTACAAAAGCTCCAGACCACTCGTACCCCGCCCTCTGCAACTCACCCACTCCACCTGCCACACTGTCTTCCTCGGCCTATCTCAAACCCTTCCCTACAGCATACACCGGGAACCTTCTCCCGTCCCTCCCACCTCTACAGCTCCGCCACCATAGCACCGAACTCCGGCCCCAATCCATTCACCACGGCACCATACATATCTCCGTCCCCTTATCTCCACAAATCCTGCCACCAATTGCTAGACACACCCAGCATGCCGCAAAGCCACCTTAAAATACTTACAGCACTCCCCACCTTCTCACTTATCAATTCCACACCCCTCCCAATACTTACCACGCACTCCACTTCTCTTGCAGGATCGAAGCTGCCTCACCACGCGATGACGAAGGGCAACTCCAGCTCCTCCAAACCATCCAGCACCACGAAGTTCAAGCCCAAGCCATCTCAATCGACTGGTACTGTGCGCAAGAAGCTGATCATCAAGCTCGCCGACCGCTCCATAAGCACCTCTGCCGTCCCTGCTGATGACACCGGCCCCATCGCTGTGCGGGATTATCCGGCTGGTTGCAGCCCACTGCCACAACTTCAACTCCCTCCAACAACAACCCAGCCCTCCTCTTCGACTAAGCAATCTTGCTCACAGCGGAGACTACTCGAAATGGATGACGGAAGTGAAAGATCTGACTCCCCACCAAGACAGTTCAGATCCTCATCGTCAAGAGAATCAGTTCCCAGCAATCGGCCGCCCACACCATCCAGCATTCCAGTCACAGCCACGCCAGTTGTACCACCACCGGTACACACGACGACCCCTGCAGTTCCACGACTTCAAGCTACTCCAGCAGCCACTACTCCGATTACCCCAGACACCCTCTCTCTACCCCCTCCCGCTCTCCCTCCCGCCGATTGCATTCCATTACTTTGGCTATCTTTCAGTGTCCATGAGTATATCAATGTCCAGTTAGTTATGCCAGAGTGTCGAGACTCGGCACAGGATGCCCTAGCTTCTGGTGTCATGTCCGACTCAGAAGTACTAGACTTTCACTCATGCAGACACGCTTTCCCCCATGTACCGCAAAAATTGTATCCATCATACCGTCCAGATGGTATACCAGGACAATACTTACATCTCACGCACATTCCAATGGACACAGAGATCATCGCATCCACCGGACTCTCACAAAGCTACCAAATCATCATACGCTTCGACTTAGACTACCACCACATGTCCAAGCAACAAGTACAAGAAGCTGCTACCGCCAAATTTGCGCACATGAAGATCCCACTTGCGAATCGATACCGCGAACCGGTTTCGGCAATAGTCAACCGAAAAACGCATGGTTGGCTGGGCTTCATCAGAGTGGACCTCCTCAATCCAGAAGTGGACGCGATCGCGTTACTAAGAGGCCAACGGATCTTCACCCTCCAGCTCGAAAACTCTGAATACGTTGTCGGTAAGGTGGAGAAAAGGTATGAATTTCTCTCCACAGCAAACAACCGGAGGCTCCAAATTACCGGCTCCATACTCACAACCTACAACTCTAGACAACTCCTTGCTGATCTTATCAACTTATGCTATACAGACTCAGCTCATGCCGAAATTGTCGGAGTTGCAAAGAAATTTATTGACACCTCTACTGCAGACATCACAGTTACCAGCTTCTTGACCAAACAGTTTCTGCTAAGCAAAACACACCAGATCTCCAACGAACCTATCCAAGTGGTGGACATCTCCTCACCAAACGACCAACCCAACACCACCACAACAAACGCCTTCAGCACGTCTATACTAGTCAAAGGCCTCAACATACAGTACTCTCAGATCCAAGTATCAGCAGCCCTGCATCAGCTTCTCGGCGCTCGCAACATCATCTCTGTTTCCTACAATAGAGCACAAGACGATTCGCTTAGTCGACACAACGGGGTTGCCACAATTCGGTGTTTGAACAGTACCGTTTATACCGCATGGTGTTCACGACGTATTGTTCCACTGCTCGGTAAGCTCGTTGATTTCACACCTCACCATCGCAGTATAGCCGGCTCTTCCCCCCCGGACAGTATCCGAGCACAAGACCGGCGGCCAACAAGGGAGTACATTCACGAAGCTCTAACGGCCCTCAAAAACGAGACTCCGCAAGGCCCATCCCTGGCGCAATTGCAAGACTCACTCCAAGCTGGTGTGGACAGCCTACAACACAGACTTTCAACACTCAGCTCCGAAGTAAACCGCCACACCACCCTCACACCAGACGCAACAGCCAATGCCCAGCAAGCTCAACATGCGCACATTCTACAACAACTACAACTTCTTTCTACTGCTTCCAGTGATTATTCGAAGCATATGAGTGGTATTTCTTTAGCCCTCTTAGCAGGGCCCCTGCAACACCTTACTCCCCGCCCCCCTGGATTCCCCCTCACTCGAGTACATGAATTACACCATTATAGGCTTAAGGTTATGCTCCCAGCAAACTAGCTTGCCTTTTAACTACTGTACCACACTGGACCAAGTAATACACAACATTCCTACTTTTTCTCTATACTTGCCACTATTATGCTTCTCCCACCCAGCCGCATTGCCCTCACTTGTATCGACCTTTACAATAAACATTCATCACCCTCCTGTGATCTTTGCCTATCCCAGCATTGATGTCACTCGACACAAAAACCACAGCACCTCTACTTCCGCCCTACTTCACATATTTACAAGCCAAGACAGTACCCTACACCTTCAACTCTCCAAATACCACACACACCATACACCTCAACTTCTACACACACTCCTGTCCCCAATATATTACAACACACAGCCAAAACTTGACCTTTCCTACACCGCTCCCAACCCAGACCAATCTGTAATAATCAACAAAACCCAACACTCACACAAAATTTCCGCTCACCCAATCCTCACATTCTATATTCTGACCGCACCTCCAAACCTTCCCTCCTCTGTATTCCAACCCCCCACCAGCACTTCTATTAATCTTACAACAATTACCCTCCTCCCATTCCCTCCCACAACCACACCACACTCCTCTTTCATCAGTATACATCAAACAAAACTCCCATCACTGATCAGACCTCCGTTTCCGCCCTTACCTTCTCACCACCCCCTCTCTTCTCTGTCACACCCATCTATTCACAATCTACCAGCCCCTTACCTCTACATCCTAACAACACATACACGCTCTCACACCAAACAAAACTCACCAACCTCAGCGCAAAAATACCCCAAAAAATTAACAAACATACATGCCCCGCTCAACTATGCCCAATCACACGTCCCCCGCACCGCATCCAACACCCTGCAATCACAAACAATTCCCACCAGCGCCCACAAATTAGAATCATCCTCCTCCCCCTCACTCCATAATTCTCCCACACCCTCCATGTTGACCCATACAAGACACTACACTCCCGCATCACCCTCCAATTCTCCGCCCCAGCATACAACATACAACCAGACTAAAACCACCGTGCTACCATCGCCAACAAGCTCACCATGTAATTTGTTTGCCCAATCACACCCCTAACCTGCACAACTTACAACGCGTCTCCAATCTGAGCTCCATTGCGGCCAGACAACTATACTGCCCCGACAACAAAGCACCAACACAGCTCTCCGCCTTCCTCGATACCTTTGTTCCGACAAATTCCACACACACTTAGACTGCCATGGCCTTAGGCCACGTACCCTAAACCCGCCTTCTATGCTGACAGCCAACCCTATTCACACTAATTCATCCCAATCTCAGCCCACCTACTCAATCAACACATCACATCACTTTACTAACACTCTGCCACCTCACCACAACCCCGTCTCCACAGATCAAATAACCCAAAACGACATACCACAGTCTGTTCTCACTAACCCAAACAAAATAACACTAAGATTAACTAACCTAACCTATAAACTAATAATATTCACAACAACAAGACTAACTTGGCTAAAAATTCAAATAGTTATATACCATATATATCCCAAAAATCTAGCAGAACTCCCGAATCTCACCAAACCATGCAGAAAAACATTGCCCTATACTCGACAACACTCAATTAGACAACTTCAAACGCCTCGGCCTATCGGCCTCGCCCAAACAAAATTATACAAAAACCACACCAAAACTCCTCTACCGCCTCGGCCTACCGGCCTCGCCACAAACTGCACTCCTCCACCTCACCCAAACACACCATATACCATTGCTTCCGCCACCCATTTCCCTCACAATACGCTCTCTCCCTTAAACAAAAAATTTACACTATACCTTATATTAAACAGAACACCCATCTCTAGCAGCACGACCCAAAACACACCCATCCAGCCCACGCTTAACCTAGCCCCTACATTCTCCCACATCATATCTTTTAACACTCAACCGTTGCGAGATATTTGGATCCCAAGGGTCCCTCATAACCCCCCACTACATCCCAATACATAAAAGTCACACCCATCACCCTTTTCTTCCCCCCACTCATCTTCGCCTAGTAGCCTCTTGTTACATCTCCACTAAATATCCCATAGAATCACATCCATACTTTACCAGCAAGCATTCCCAATCTACTGGCCTCACCCAAACAATTAACCTCCCACCGCAACAAATACATATATCCTACCACAAAATCCTCACCCCCTACCACTCACCACACCACTCACCACACCCACGACACAAACCACATACCAAAACCGCAACACTCGATGGACTCGGCCTACCGGCCTCGTCCAAACAAAACATAAAAAAAAAAAAAACAATCACCGTATTCCCAAACATCGCCACCAATCCCTCCAAAAAATCACAAAAATACAATTATAAAAAAATATTACTCCTAAAGTGCGGTGACGTAGAACAAAACCCAGGGCCTATGCCTAATCTCCTTGAGCAACATCCAAAATCCCACAAACAACGGTGCAAACTCTACTTTATCCCCTGCACCATTAAACTCCAACCATAATACCAACACTTAGCAAAAACCTTTTCCCCCATTCTAAACATCACGCACCCCAACCACCTAGACTCCCACACAGATTATCCACACTTATCTAAATACCTTCTTCAAAATAACCATCAACCCCCTCCCCGCATTCTTTACGCCCTTATCACAACAATTAGCCCCTCTCCTCACATATGCGACACATCTATGATACAAACCCCCGACCCAGACTGGACTACAATACTTCTAAATCAAATGGCATGACTACCCAACCCCCCGGAACAACATATCACTTCTCCACATCCATATGTACAATTTACCCACACCAACCCTCAATACATAAATCCCCCAAACTCCATTCACAAAGAACTCTATCAATTTATTAACCAACACCCTACGCCCCCCACTTTACAAAGCCTAACATCCAAATTCCCATTTCTTCCTCATACTCTACTACAAGAAACATTAAAATGCAAAGTCCCAATCCCAGAATACTCCCATCCGCCACCACTCTCCCACACAACAAACCCCCCATCCCACACAGCACCCAACACAAACCACTCCACCCATCTAATAACTTGGAACGCCTCATCACTCAACACTACACTCCCCAATCTTCACCGATTAATTACCAACTCTGAACGCCACCCTTCCATTGTCACACTCCAAGAGACCAAATTGACTGCCACTAAATCCACGAAATGCATACAAAACCTATTCCCACACTACAAACTCATTTTTAATAACACACATGCGCTCACCAGATGTATACAACAAGACTGCCTTACAAACCTGCCAGAGGCGGTCTCCTAACATTCATCCACCACCAATATGCATTCTCAGACAATGTCACCAAAATTGCAACCCCATCCGCAATATCACCATATCTACAAATTATCAGACTGAAAAATCAACCTCTCCAACCATGGCTCATACTACACATGTACATGCCCACACACATAGAAGATACACAATTAATTCCCCTCATCAAACAAACCATTAGCCAACAAATAACAAACCACCCGGACCACACCTATGTACTATGTGGAGATTTTAATAGAGACATTGCTCTAATCGGAAGACACAATGAAAGCGCCAACACACCCCCCCAATTAGAAGACCATGAATGGAGAGCATTTACAAACAACTTACAACTCACGTACATTCTTGCTAATAGTACATTCTCCAGACAAGGTGGCCTAAATTTTAGCCAAACCAGCCTCATTGATGGATACTACATAAAAACCCCCAATACTAACCTATATACATCCTCCATAAATAATAATCACACATTAAACTCTGACCACTCCCCAGTTACACTCTTCATCCCACCAAACACACTTCTCGCACGCCCCATCCCCCATAAATCTGACCCACCGCCAAGGCTACTCAACCCCATCCCACCAGAAAATATAGAAAATTTTAAAATAGCTTTCTATGAAGAAAATGCTCTCCACATCAATGAGCTCACTACCCTTCTCACGCACGACCAACTTACAAATCAACAATGGCAACACGCATGCCAATCTCTGGACCACATCATACAACAAATTTCTGATAAAATATACCAAACATGCAGCGCCCCACCTTTACCACTACTTACAAACCAAACATCCCAACAAGGTGACTTCTTACCAAGAAAACTACAAAAAGCATGGAAAAAACATCTCTCCGCATATCACCTCCTTCGCAAAACAATATACATCATAAACCACAACCCCAATTGGCAAACTCATCCAATCCTACACACTCTCCGTACACACCCCCATGCCCAAATTCCACCTCCACCACCCCATGACACTGCTCCACAACAATGGATCAACACATTAGCAGAACTAGCCAAAACAGCAAAAACACAAGCCAGAAACATCACCACTAAATACACACAAATATGTATCAAAAAAGCTATCTCCAAGTACAGAAAACTCTATGACAAAAGCCCAAAATAAATAAATAAATAAAAGAGTATTCAAAAACCAAGAAACACCCCCCCTTGACTGCATAGTCGATAACAATAACAATCTTCTCACTAACCCAGAAAACATAGCAAATGAAATACATATCCAACAATCCATCTCTAACCGACCCACCGTCCCCACATGCTATTACCAACCAGATCACTCCGTTCATTGCACCTGTGGTGTTAGACAATATCCCTGGCATGACCTTGATGGGTTCGTTATCGAAAAAAGAGGTAACCCACTCCAACCATTACACGAACACTTTGATCAAGAAACATATGACATTTGCCTCAAAAACCTCACGAATAATAAAACCCCAGGTCCAGATAAAATCCCAAACTTAATCCTCAAACACATGCCTGAAAGCTTCCATAGACTACTCTTTCTCTTTTTCTTACACTGCTACAAACAAAAACAAATTCCAACCTCTTGGAAGATCAGCCACACGATATTAATATACAAAAAGGGGGACCCGTTTCAACTCCCCAACCATCGCCCCATAGCACTAGCAAATACCATATACAAACTCTTTACTAGCACCCTTACTTTAATCCTCTCTGCATATGGTGAAAAACACCAAATCCTCCATGACAGCCAGGAAGGCTTTAGGGCAGAACGTAGTACATGCAGACAACTACAAATTCTCATTGCAGCCCTGGAAGACGCCATATTTACAAACCAAGATATATTTCTACTATACATAGACTTTAAAAATGCATTTGGCTCACTAGATCATCCCCGCCTATTGGCCATCATCAAAGATTTGGGATACCCAGCAGACTCAGTAGACTTAATAGGAAACATATACTCCAACTCCCACACCATATTCACTGGAGAATATTTTGGACAAACTAAACCCATACCAATTCAACGCGGCACTATTCAAGGCGATACTCTCAGCCCATATTTATTCATAATATTCCTCGAACCACTACTTAGATGGCTCCAAAGAGGCCCTTATGGATATACCTTTGGAACATCGAACCTCACTATCAGCTCTGCCGCCTATGCGGACGACCTTGCTGCAATCTCAAACAACCTCCCTTCTCTCCAAACACAACTTACAAAATTAGATAAATCTTGTATATGGGCTGGCATAGACCTTGGAGTATCCAAATGTGCCATCACCGGCTTTCCTAACAAATCTAAAACCAACCCCACCAAATCTACACAAAACATAAAAAACCATAACATACACTACAGGAACCAACCAATCCCCATCCTACACCAACACAAACCATATGTATACCTTGGCATACAACTAGTACCCTCCTTAAAATGGAACATCCAAACACACATTGCCACAAAAAAAACTCACAGAACAATGTCAACAACTAGCACAATGCCCGGCCACAAGCAAACAGAGAATAAGCATGGTAGACAGGGTATTACGAGCAGGAATCGCTTACAGCTTCTACGCAGTCCCATATTCCCTACCAACAATCAAAAAATTAGACAAAAAAATCATTGGAATCCAAAAAACCATTTGTGGACTCCCAAAATGTACGGCCAATGTCATCACACAACTACCCCATGACCTCTTTGGACTTGAAGCCTTCTCCCTCAAAAATGCATATTTAAGATGTATCGGTGAACAACTCAGAAACGCACTCAACGACCCATGACGACTAAAAACAATCTACAAAGGCCTCACCCAACACATTCTATCCAAATACGGTGGCGCAAAAGACATCCCTCGCATCAAACCACCAGACTGCATCTGCTCCCCTATCACTCGTACTCTTCACCTCCTCAAAACAGCTGGGAACATACATCTCAAAAGCACCCTTAAAAACTTCCAACTCCACGCAACACAACTCGAAACGCAATGGATGCTACAAGCTAGGATAGAACTCCCGGACCTCAACCCCACATTATCTCTTAAACTTCTACACAAACTTCTACAAAACAACATTTCCGAAATAAAACATATTACCCTCCCCAATGGCACCACCCTATTGTCCCCATAAGATTTTAAACTCTACTACCAAACCCCCTCCAAATTAGAAAGAAGTGCTTTAAACCTAACTACGCAACTTTTTTGTTACCCTAGCTGCTCCCCAAACTGCCCACCCATATGCGCCACACACCCCCCAATCCGCACACTCCAAGCCCGATACATATCTGACAACCATGCTATTACCCCTCGACGCCAAACAACCCCAGCTCCACCTGTAAACCTCCCAGAACCACCACTATTAAACACACCGCTTATAATCAGGAACAATCCATCACAATTCCCCATCCACACTGTTATATCCCACAAAACAATTAAAATAAAAGACACATATAACATCCCCAAGACATACACCACCTACCTCTGCCAATGGATCACCCCAAATAACATAACATATACCAAATGGATGCCCCAGAGAAACCTCTTTCCATACAATCAGCCCACTGTCATTACCCACAATATCACCCTCCTCACTGCCTACCATACTAAACAACAACATACACACTACACAAATATACTAAACAGCCACTTCACATCAGCACAAATAAGAGACTCTTGCTTCATCCCCCTCCCACACACATCCCGCACGCACATATATCCATACGTGAACACAACCCTGACAAAGATATATATATACCATCAAACCCACCATCCATATCCAAAATAACTATGCCCACATTTACGAAGACACAAGCCGCTATCTTCTCACCCTCCCCATTACGCGACTAAAATGGTTATGGCAACAATACAATAAAACCATTTTCACAAACCAAAACCTAGTCCCACCTCCACAATCATTTGAAACTGAAATTGTTTGGCTAGTCGACATATACAAATACACAACCTCCAACAAAAAACCACACAAACCTTCCCACCATACACTTCCCGCCACTCTCTTAGACACTCTCACCACCACCCTCAACATCACCCACTCCTACTTCTCATTACCACTCACATGTTCTACCACAATATCACAATTTTGCTCCTTATTCACATGGGACAAAATATTTGGAGCAATAGGCACAACTTTCCAATATAAATGGAAAGGAATTGGATACGCACACCCCAACACTGAAGATCTTGCTCACCAAGCAATACACTGGGCCAGACTAGCAGCCCAACATGACCCCCAAACTGTTACCATACTCACCATACCAGATATTAATTGGTACCATAACTCCTCCCCATACCTAGGACCATTCCCCGACACTCACGTCATCACCCACTTTGTTGCCGACACTATCACTTATGACGAACCAACACTTCCACCCGGGAAAAAACCATCCTCTGAACCACTTGCCATCCGTATTCTCTGTATTCACCATCAAAATCACCCAATATACACTAACACTCAATTTGACAACCTCAAACTACAAATTGATACGCTTGGCATCCCACATTACCACACACAAACAGACTCTTGAACACCCCTGAACACCCCAGTCAATAAAAACACCCATTGGAACACACTCATATACCCATCTGACTACATTCCCCAAATTACCCAAACACCTCCGCTACCACATTTCTCAACAGAAGTACAACTGCGCTTCCCACCTACATACAACTACTATACGGATGGCTCTTTCAAACCTCCTTGATTACATGAAGATAGATTCTAGATTCGAGAAAAAGCAGGATATGGCATTTACCATGCCACCAAACAAGATATACAAATATCCAAACGACTCCCTAGATTACGAACCTCTTTTCGCGCGGAACTCATGGCCATACACAAATCTCTCAAAATAATCACCACAAAATACTTCAACGAACCTGCCCACATATTCACAGATTGCCTTAACTGCCTATACCTCCTTAACACACAAATCAAACATCCCACCCTACATAGAAATCATGCAGACCAAACCATCCTAGCATCCATTGTCAACATGTTACTCAGCAGAACCCAACCTACCCCAATCAACAAAATCAAAGCACATGTCAACATATCTGGAAATGAACAAGCTGACAAATTAGCCAAAAATGGTACAACTAAAGAATATAAATTTGCCACCAAACCCCACGAATTTGCATACACAACGCCCTTCTACTACCACAAAGACTCTTGGCCCGGCCCGGACCGTAGACCAAACAAAGGCCCTGTCAGATGCTTGGACACTTATATCACCAACCAAGATCTGAAAAAGAACTTAGAAATAATGGCTCAAAAATTCCCAAACATTAATAAATGGACTACAAACCCAACCATTGACAATGACCTCTCTAACGAATTATGGACTAACCCTGCCATCACCGATTCACAAAAAACCGCCATACTCAAGTTTCGCACTGGACAATATATGGGAAATGCTAGAAAACAATTATTCTTTGGCATTGCAAGATTCCCCTCAAAAACATGCACCATCTGTAATTCTCAAGATACCGACACTTGGCTACATGTGCTCCTTCAATGTAACCAACACCATATCCACGCCATCAGAACAAAAAGACACAACAAAGCAGTATGGACACTCCGCAAATTGATCCTATCCTTAAAAAAATCCAGATGTTATATACTTATGAATGCAGGCACATTCAACAACAACTCTCCAGAAAATACAGTACCAAATTGGCTCCTACCATGTACTTGCACAACCCGACGATGCCACTGCAACGCCCGACTCAAACCTGATTTACTATGCATTAAAGGCCTCTCATACCAACATGCTCCACCGCTACAACCCTCGAATGAAATCACAGTTCAATTTATTGAATTCACATATACAAATGACAGATTCTCGCAAAATACCATAACCAATAAAATGGACAACCTCTAGTCAACGACATCACTGCACAACGATGGAAAGTTGACCCCCTAATAGTCATCACAGCCGGAGCCCGAGGAACAACACACGCTCCCTCCATGGACACCCTCAAAGAAAAATTCAAAATCCCTGAAATAGCCCTCAAACAAACATTCAAAGAAATAAACACTATTGCCATACACCATGCCGGATCCATTTTACTACATAAAAGAAAACTAGAAAATCACCAACCCTTACCAATTGAATAAAATCCTTACAAAAAACCCATACAATGGGAAAGCCGATTCAAGCCACTTTTTTAATATCTTGTCTCAGGTAATAGGATAGGGTTGGATGGTGGTCAAACTTTCCTGCCTATGAATAACTCACTAGCAGTGTCAAGCCATCGTATCACATTACTGCTCCAACGGGCCCTCACAGGAATCGAACCCGGACCACATAACTATAATACATCATCCCCACCACCACACTACTGGACAGATGGCTTGACAAACTCCATCCCAATACACTCCCATTTAAACAACCAAAGTTCGTATTTCTGTGTGTCCTAAGTTAACAAATTTGTTAGTAGTTCCAATAGTGTCTATTCCCGAAAGGGGTGAGTAGTTTGGTCTTAATGGCCCTTTGTCTGGTGGGCATTGGTTCATTAACCAAATGAACAGACACTGTATTCACGCCGGCCCTTTTTGGGCCGGAGTTTCTATCTATCTAGTTTCAATTCCTATTGTTTCATTGGTTGTGAGATCAAATTAAAGTCTATCCTCAGGAATTCTCGGAGGGGAGAAATATTCGACGCTTTGATGATGTGGAAGAAAAGTCTAGAGAAGGGAAATACAGTAAGGATTATCAAACTTTGATAAAACCATTGTCAATGGAGGGACAAAAGAAGTGGCACAATGTTCAAGGAAATTTTTATTTAGGTTGCTTGTTTTCTACTGGTTAGCCATGCACCATAACATTCTTGGATTAAAGTATTATTACTTATAATGTTGCTCTCGTTAAAAGTGAGGGACATGTGGGGATGTGTCATAACATTCAGTAGCATGCACTGTTCTTGCCTTGGCTCTACATTAGATGGTGTGGAATATTCCACACCCAACAGTACTTCATCGGTAGCTAAATGGATAGGTGGAGGCTCAAGGTGATGAGCAGAGTGCATGAAGGAAAGGCAGTGGGCATGAAGGCTACTGAATGTTATAGTCACCAAAGACCGTGCATGGTTACCTTCCCTTCTAGTTTTCCAAAACCTCCATCTATAAGGAAACATAGATAACTACTGATTGTTCTAGGATGATAATGCAGAATATGCTGCACATTCTTCTCAAGAGCAAAGCAGAACCAGTGAACGCTGCTGAGGGCCGCTTCACACTATGGCCAAAGGTCGAGAGGCCGTTGGTTTCCACCAATCAAATTGCAAGAAACCATGGTTTCGGCCTCTCGACCCTTCACACTAGAGGCCAAAGTCCAAAGGCCGTGGACCTTCAAAATGCTTACATGGCAACACTTTTTGACCAAGGTGACGGCCTCTCGAGAGGAAATTTGGGTCCTACATTTTGCAAGACCCGTCACTATGGTCGAGAGGCCGTCGATTTCTTGTCATAAAAAATGAAACTATATTTTATTGGCTATTTTCAGTAGATTTCTTTGGACTCTCAACAAAGTTTGGACTCTCAATCCCACGGCCTCTCGACTTGGACGGCCATAGTGTGAAGCGGCCCTGAATGTTATGGCAGATTCTCTGGCGCACTCGCCCATTAGTGAGTGGAATGATGCAACTCCTTCACCCCATTTCTCTTGAAATAGAAAAAAAAAAAAAAAACAGAAAGCAATAAGAGAAAAAAGCGTATGCCGTCTGCTCCGGGCCGCGGCTGCTCCAGACATACTGTTTCCCAAAAACACTCAGGTTGTGGCAAAATCTGTGAAAGTTGAATGATCTTCTGTGTCAATCGGCCACTGCCGCTGACCGTCTTGTCGTCCTACATGATGAGTGAGCCAGACATGAGCCTCTTGCGACCGGATCAGTGATTTTTTTTATTGACATTTTTTTTTTCAATAAATAATACTAATAATAATAATCATAAAGGGGCAGTTGGGTTGGTTTGCTTAGAGCAGCTCCACCGCAACCCTCCCAGAGTCCCTCGCACTCCATAACTAGATGAATAGTGCCAAGGGCCCTTCCAAAATGCCTCTTGACTATGGATCCTAGCGTGTTAAGAAATGGCCCTTCAAATCACTATTTAGTTGACTATATCCCTACATTCTACTTGTGATTGGTCCATTGACTATTTGATGTGCACTTTTGATGTGTGAGGGGCCTCCAAGGGTGGGGGAGTGTAAGTGCAAGGTCTCTTCAAATGTAAATGAATAATTTCAGCGAGTCATCTCTAGCGTGTAGGAGTGGGGATGCTCTTAGATTTGGAGCGTCTTTTTGAGGTTTCTAGCCAGGGATTTTTATGCAAATTTTTATTTTCCAAACAAGTGGTACCAATGAAACAAAAAATTGTAGCATTTTCATCTATATTTTAAATGAAGTCGTCATAACTGAATGAAAATTTTGCTCAAATGCGTGAGAATATGATAATATGGATGAATGTTTTGGCAATAAAAGAATGAGTTTTGGGGGTCCAAATTTAGTTCTTTCTAAAAATGATTTTGCTTTCTAACTATAGCTGATCAGCTAAAAAAAGGTTGTTCCAGTTCACAGCATGGGGAAGAGGGGCCAGGTGGCGCAAATGGAGTGGAAGGGGGGGTAACATGTAGGCGTAAAATGCAGAGGCCCATGGGGTTTGCCTCCTGCTATCCAAACCCTCTGTCTGTTGAACGATTGCACATCCTTGCAACATGCCGGTCCAGGGGCTACATTTAGCCAAACTATAGGAGACGCTCTTATTTATGTCTCGAGGATATGAGTTCGTTCACTTGGAACTCTTTTAGATCACCCCTTCGGTAACCAACGTACATATAGTAAGTTCAGAACACTAGTAGAAAGGACGTGGGCACCAATGAATAGTGTCACAACATAGTACCCAAGGCCCATATTGCCACTAGTTTGGTATTACTTTTCGAAAAGTCAAACTTCATGTGTACAATCATATGTGTAGACAATAGCATATATTCTTTGCAGGTATAATTGGAATGTTTAATTGGAGAGCTTGATAATAACAAGTTCAAAGTGTAGCAAGGTTGAATCTTCTCCAAAATATTACCTCACTATACATTCTATTTTAGTGTCATCTTGAATTTAGCCCCTCTAGGATGTAGAAGCTTGAATTGGGTCTCATGTTTTTTTTTTAATTTAATTTTTTTTAACAATTTTGATGTAGACTTTCTTTTGTTCAAGTTTATTTCTATTTTGACCGACACATGCAATGTTCTTCACGAATTCCAGTGATATAAAATTTGGTCTTATTTAAGTTAAATGTTTCACAAACTGATTGATTGAATTTGTCATTTTAAAACCATGAATCCCTTGTTGTTTAGGGGTTAATATAAGGCTGATATGATAGAGTGTATGAGTTCTTTTTGTTAAATTTGTTTATTGAGACCAACATGAAACATTTTAGAGAATAGTGGTTCACAAGTGACTAATACAAAATCCAAAGCACGTACACTAACTCACAATGTTTCACTATGATAGTGATAGTGATAGGGCTACGAAATAGTGCACTATACACACATGTGAAGAGTGAAGACTGTAACTACTACCGGTAGTATACTAAAAGAAAGGAATAAAATCACCAAAATTGTCTGAGAACAACACAATATTTGCCAAATTTTGAAAGAATTTTTTGATAACAGATTATGCCGTTATGGATGAAAGTACATAATTGGATGATTCTATCCATTTTTTCCTTACCCACCTTCATTCTAGTTTGCCAGATTCTCTAGCACTCAAAATCCTTTTAAAAATATTGGCTGAACCGGATTTCAGTTTTGGGAATGGGAAACAATTTAACAGGATGCGCAGATTGCAAGGGAAGGAAGTGTCGGTGCTGATTCTCTGCATAATGGCCCAAAACTGGATGACTCACACAACTTGAGTGAGTCATAGAGCTTCATCAAGTCCAAATTTAAGCTGTGCATGCATGAGCCTCATTGTGTTGTAAGGCTCGAGTGACATATGAAGTTGAGGCCATTTTGATGGGATTTCTCTAGAACCCCCGGTGGTCTTGAATGAATGGGGACAAAAGTGCCCCCTATTTTTGTCCGGTTCAGGGCCCACCTTAAAAAACAATCCCCTTTTCCAATGGTTTTTTATTCCCAAGTATGTCCCCCTAGGGTAATTTGGGGCCTCCGACCCCAAATTACCAAAAAAAATTGCCAAAAAAAGCACCAAAGGTGCCCAAAATGGAAATTCCAGAAAAAGGAGGGGTGGATGAATAGTGCCCGCATTCAAGACCACCGGGGGATTTAGAGACGGGGATTTTGATGTGTAAGAGCATGCCCAACAGTTGCTCATTGTCCATGAAGTTCACATTCAAGATGGTGTCGGAGAAGTGAAAACTTCCCTAGCAACAACCACCAAGCGTGTCCGGAATAGAGTGCATCGACCAATTACATATTACTACTTTTGTCACTACATGGGACAATCATAATGGCGGAGAATAAATTTACTAAACTTAACTTCATAAAGTGTGAGCATAGTCTTGTCAGAGAATAGGACAAAATGCTTGATGTGAGAACCACCCCTCGCTATATTGACAATATTTGGTGTGCAAATATCAAACTTCACATCATAAGAGGTACTTTATCATCCAAAAATAGGTTTGGTGAGTGAAAAACGACTACTGCTGAGCCTGCTCTAAGAGCAGGCCCAACAGCAGCCATTTTCCACTCACCAAACCTATTTCTGAATGATAATGTACGTCTTATAGTGTGGAGTTTGATTTTTGCCCACCAAATGTTATCAATATAGCGAGAGTGGTTCTCACATCAAACATTTTGTCCTATTCTCTGACAAGACCATGCTCACACTTTATGAAGTTAAGTTTAGTAAATTTATTCTCCGCCATTATGATTGTCCCATGTAGTGACAAAAGTAGTAGTATGTAATTGGTCGGTGCACTCTATTCCGGGCACGCTTGGTGGTTGTTGCTAGGGAAGTTTTCACTTCTCCGACACCATCTTGAATGTGAACTTGATGCACAATGAATAATTGCTGGGCATGCCCTAAGAGGGCTCAAATCCTCACATTTCATTGGTTCAAATTTCGAAATCAATCCCAACCCTTTTACACCTAGACTTGAGGACAAAATTTTGAAATCAATTATTAGTTAAAAAAGATAAGGTCTGACACAGTTCCAACTCAAAGAATTGGGTGCACCAAAATTTGAAGGCCAATTTGTGACTTTGGGATCATTTTTAGATTTCAACAAGAAAAACTATTTTTTTTATTAAAGTATAATTTTTTTTCCAACAATCAACACCTTTGAATTGTTTGCAAATCTCCCAAGGAGTGCACTCTTTAATTAATGTAATTATACACGTGCGTGCACAACAAGGGTATTATTTAGAACAAGCATGTACAAAATGTACGTATGGGAGACATATTTCAATCGAGCGGAAAGTAGATATATATGGGGCTTGGAGTTAACCCCTAAAAGCCCGAGGGGTATTTGGACAAAACATAGATGTGTTAAAATATGTGCCTTCCATATGTTTGATGAAGTTTGGTTCAATAGAAAAAATGTAGGGCATCATATCTACAAATTATCCGTACAGTCGAACTTCCAAAAATAACTTTAGATAATTTTTTTGATGAATTTAAAAGCATTAACCTTTGAAAATTTGTATAAATTCTAATTTTCACTTTTAGAGTTTCAAATTTAGCATGATTGGTTAAAGTTGGTTTATCTATTGTAAACTTCAAAAAAGAAAAAGAAATGATGGAGGGAACATCATTACTTTCCCCAAATAGAAATTTTTATAACACTAAGACAATGTTGAGATGATTCACTTTGAAAAATTCTCCCGGGTGGAGTTTAACTTGGATTGTTATAATTCAAATTGTGCTGGAAAGTAGACTTGATGTAGTATTTTAAAATATATTTTTTTTTCAAAAAAATAATTTTTAAAATTCCGGGCAGCCTGTTAGATTCGGGCAACGACCAAAAAATGGTCGTTTGGGCGTTTAGGGGTTAAATGCCTCATTTTTAGCCCGTGTGTACATATGGAAATGTATTTTGAGGCTGTGAGATTTGTACATATATTTCTTGATTTTAGCAAAAAAAATGTATACAAGGGTGTTTAATAAAGGGGATGCACGCACGAGATTCCTGGCTTTATTGAATAGTGCACTCCCTAAAGCAAATCTGAACGACTCTTTTTGGTCTTTTCTTCCCTTCCACTCTTTGGCGCCAACGCCATTAGACATGGAAGAAATGGCCTCGGTTATAATCTTATTATTTTGAGTACCTGAGGCCAATGTAGATTGAAATTTGGTTGAATCAGTTCAAAGAAAAAACGGCTTTGACTTCATATGTAAAGTGGCCCTAAAGACATGCACAACCTTTTGTAGCATAAGAGCATGCACAGTCTTCCACAACACAATCACATGGTACGAGAGGCTGTTGTAAGAGCAAACATGAGGAGTCCAACCTCGAGGCCAACGTGGAGCAATTTTCCATACGGTAGCCACAACGGACAACAGAAATGTGGCTCTCAACGTCCTAGCCGTACTTAGAAATTACGGCAAAAAACTATAGACAGTGTGTTTTTTTTTAAATGATCACAATTGCATCTCATTCTCTTGTACTGCATCTGCTATAAATTGTTGGTGTTTTATGGATCAAAGCTAAAATTTCGTGAGTCACAATGGGATGAGAATCGCTTATGGATACATCCAGCCTTGGTAGGATCACAATTGAGGGCCATATAGGGCATGCACAACCCTTTGCAGCCTAAACAACCCTCTAGAAGGACCTGCCGAGGGTGATTGCATCCACCAACAATTCTCACCCCATTGTATGTGACCCACCAAATTTCATGGCAGATCCGACCGAACACTAATAGTTTATAGCAAATATAGTACAAGAGAATGAGATGCAACTGTGATTCTTTTTAAAATGCACACATTGTAGCCTTTTGCCATGATTTATATATATCATAGTACCATAGCTAGGTTGCCACCCCACAAACAAATATTTAATATTTTTGAAAAATAAGATTCGTTCCTCAAAAAATGAATATCTTGGTTTTCATTTTTGAGCAAAAAATGATTAAAAATTGCCAAAAATGGCCAAAAATAGCTTAGAAATAGCAAAAAATATACATATATAATTTACTCTATTTTTGTTTTTTGGTCCTCATAATTTCCAATTTTTTACGTTTTTTTTAAATTTAAATTTTTTTGAATTAATTTTTGGTGACCCTAGCTATGGTACTACGGTGCAACTAGGGCTTTGAGAGTCACAACAACGTGCCTTGTCGGGCCTCATTTATGCCGTTCCATGTTAACAATACTTGCATCGTGATCAATATTTGCATCATGATCAGTTTTGACATTAATTAAGTAATTTTTATTAAAAAGTGCCACATGTGATCTTGTGATTGGTTTAGAATGATAAGGACCCTTCCAAATCTGAAGTGGAAAATTCAATTTTGACACCAGGTTGGCGAATCACATACGGTTAGGGTCTCCTTCCATCATGTGAACAGGGTGGGTGAATCTCACTGCTACCAGACACATAACATTCTTAACCCATAAAGGACCAAGGGTTCTTCGTTTTTAAATGACAGATTCAATTAATCAAATTCTGAAATGAGATGAAACTGAATTTTATATCATTGGAATCAGTGAAGAATAATGCACGTGTTGGTCAAAAAATAAACAAATTTGAACAAAAGGAAGTCTACATAGAACCTACCAAAAAAACATAAGCCCAATTTGGGTTTCTTGGTCCTTTAAGGGTTAACATATCTTGGAGCTCAAGCGTTTTGAGCTCAAACATTTTGTCAGAAAAAAACTAGCTTTCAAATGCACACCTAACCTAAACCTTCATTTTTTAGAAAAAGGGACAAAAAAAGTGCAAAGATAAAATTAAAAAATCAATAAATAATGACTTGTAATGGAAAATTGGGTCCAAACTCCACATATTTGCCAACCTAAAATTCTAAGAAGAGGCTCGAGATACATAACATTCAATAGTCTTCATGCCCACTGCCTTTCCTTCATGCACTTTGCTCATCACCTTGAGTCTCCATCTGTCCACTTAGCTACTGATGAAGTGCTATTGGGTATGGAATATTCCACATCATCTACTATAGAGCCAAGGCAGAGACAGTGCCGATGCTACTGAATGTTATGTAAGCGAATGGAACTCCATCTCCAAAAATCAGGTCTGCTGTTTTCTCAGTCATGCAAACAGGCCCTTAAACAGAAGACCACCAATGAGCTGACTACTTGACAATCACATTAACATCCGTCATGCAAACAGGCCTTTAAACAGAAGACCACCAAGTAATTGACTACGTGACAATCTCATTCCCTACAGCATCTTCTAGCTTAGTGAACAACTTGGAATTGATTCTATGCGACCCCAATTAATGTCATATCCTAAACATGACGATAAGCAATCAGTAGTTTAACCTTTAAATGTCCTTTCCTAACCTCAAAATATAGAAGTAATTTTGTTTCTAAAAATGTAGGTACATACTATTCTTGTCTAAAAAAGATAATTCATAAAAATGTTTTTCCATTATTAAAAATTCATGATCAAGGTGGTTTGAAAACTAAGAAAACCAAACCCTTGGGGCTTAGTTAATCCTTTAATCCCTAATCGTTAAACCGTCCAGAAAGTGAACGATATCAAACACAATTTTCTCATCCATCATTGACTTTTTGCAGTGTGAATTTTTTACTGTAGATTTTATGGGAAGTTAGCTTCATGCACGTGTGATCTGATTAGAAAGGGGATGATTTGTGAAATTTTTATGTGTCATTTCATGTTCTAGTGATTCACCCAAAATTTCGAAGATTTCAGTGTAAAAGTGCTCTTAAAAAAGTCAACTCATCAAAGTAAGCAACCAAAAAATCTCCAGAAATCACTACACTTGAAGTATTACATTTCAATCCATCACAACAAATTTCATGTACAAATTGTGAATATCTTATTTCATATTACAAAAGAATTTTGAATTATAAGTTTCTAATTTCATACAAAAATATTGGTGACAACAATCGCAAATCTAACCGTATGGATAGAATCTAAAATTTATGATGCACAACTTTTATTCATACATCAAGTTCACAATATCCCTTTGGGTTACATTTTATGATGCATCTTTTGCAAAACTGCTGAATTAGGAGAGGGGTGAGGACGTTTAGGGGTTAAGGGTTAACCGTCTGGGCCTGTGCTAAGAAAATCCATCACGTCAAAAGCAAGACAATCCAATACCAAAAAGGGTATTGTTTTTAACACTCTTTCCAATAATGTATTCAGCACATTAGTGCTAAAAAAATCTGTTTTTGAACACTAAACTAAAGTGTCAAAAACAACACCCAAAATACACAATCCTGAGCACTCTCAGAATACACAAAACATTAAGGTAGCCTCAGCAAAATGTTTCAGAATTGCAATAAAAGAGAGTACAGAGAACAAAGGCGACCAAACCCTTCTGACTAGTTTACAGTGTGATTAGTAATCTAAAGGGAGGTCAACCAGTTCCATAGGCTTTCAGATTGTCAAAGAGGCCATGGTGGCTTCTAATGTACAAGGAATGAAAATCTGCTCAAGGAATACCAGCAACTCACCAGAACCGAAAATTAAGTGCCAGCTAATTCCTTCCTATGGAGGTACTAAAAGAACTCGGCGCTCATCTTCTATTGCAAAACCACATAACCCAAAGATTTCCTCCCTTAGACCTTCTATGACACCTCACCAAAGGATTGAATATCCTTTAATTAAAATGGCCACTAACACCTCACTAGCAAGGTCCCTATCCTCTAATTAAAATGACCACTAGCAGGGACCCCATTAGAACTGGTTAAGACAGGGAGTGTCAACATTAAAGAAGATACATTACATCTACATTTTAAATATTCATTCCATCATTATGTAAGAGATGTAATGTAGCGGTTTTTTGTCGGCTCTATCCTCTAGAGCAGAGACTATCCAATGACACCCCGTCAACACAGGCCCTCCAAGTCCAATGTGCTATCTACAACCCTTTTCACACTGGCGCTTGTTGTTCATCCAGATTCAGAAATAGTTTGCATGATCTCCACGGCAATAACAGGGGTGTTGACGACTCTACCCATAGTGGAAGACATAAACTCCTCGGGAGTAGAAGCAGAGTCGAGGCCAAAGGAGCCCCGGGGCACGACGCGGGTCTCGCTGCCATCGAACCGGTGAGTGGCAATCTGGTGAGAGAACATGGCCTGCAGGTCCTTGGCGTGAATCCAATGGGGGGGCATCAACCCGCCGGACCGGAACACGGTCTTGAACCCAGGGACCTTGGTAATAGGGCCGACCTTGGCACCTTTCTCCTTGGTGTAGTCACTTAGGAGCTCCACGAGCTCGTACTCGAACTTGGGCACCTCGTCCTCGGCAAACTGCTTCCCCAGAGGCTTGTCCCAGTCCTTGTACAAAGCCCAGACCTCACCTTTCCGCGGATAAATCCGGTACATCTTCTTCTTCGCATCGGCCTCCACCTCCACTCGGTGCGAAAACGCTGCCAATGTCTGTGCACTGATGGTGTCCCTCTTGAACTCTCCACATGCCACCGACAACCCCGCTGACTTCACTAACCCGGAGAATGCCAGTGCTGGTCGGTGCGGCTCCAGCCACTCCACCTCCACCTGCAACAATGACAAACCTCAGCCACATGGCTACCCAGAGAAAAATTCTTCGCTAAACGAGCAAGTATAGGATTTGCTACCAATTCTTTTGCCAAAATGAGTAAAAAAAGAACAATGGAAAACCATTGCACAAATTTTAGCCACATGGCTACAGGAGAAACTTCTTGGCTAAAAGAGCAAGTATAGGAAATGAGTAAAAAATGTACCAATTATTGAAGAATTTAGCCCCTGAAGGACCAAGAAGTTCAAATCGGGCCTCATGTTTGTTTTTTAATTTTGTTTCCCCACAATTTTGATGCAAAAACTATATGGAACCAGTTGATGCGCTGTACAAACTATTTTTATATGAGAAATAGTTTCACACCATAATCACATGGAACCCGTTGATATTAATCCCATTTAGTTATGGTGTAATATGGTTTCCAATACAGTTTCCCGTATGGAAACAAAATAAAACCAAGCTTGTATTGTGCATTTCATGTAGATTCTTTTTGAGCAACATCAACACCCTTGGGAAGATGATGACTTACTAAGCACCATGCATGCTCTCAAACTTTAGAGTGTTTCTTTCTACAAAGGAAAGCGTGAGTTCTCACTAGTGTTGCACTAATATGGCATCTTTCTAAAGCGAAACCTTCGACAGTGATTCATTCTAAATACCCATCTAAGGTCCACTATGACTTTAATTCAGTCATTTCACTGAGAATCGTGTAATACCAGTACAACACTACGTCTCACACCTGCTAAAGAATGTTATGAAAAGAAGTAAAAAACAGAAAGAAAGGCTGAAGTGATTTTGAAAAAAATATAACATCACTAACGACCCGAAGTATGTTCTCTGATTACAAGTTTTAAGTGAATAGTGGTGTCAGGTTGTACATAAGACAAATTTTCAAAATCTATAACAACCTTTTCAATTTGAATTATATTTTTCACAATATGATCAATTGAATCTGTCATTTTAAAACCATAAATCATTGGAGCTAGAATGGCTATGAACATAATAGAGAAAAACTCCATGGAACCAGTTGATGCGCTGTACAAACCAAACACCTGCTAAAGAATGTTATGAAAAGATAAAAAAAGAAAAAAAGAAAGGCTGAAGTGATTTTGAATATATATCACTAACCTGGAAGGGCTCGAGGACCAAGTTGACAATGCGGCCATAGAACCTCGGCATGCCATCTTGGTTGTCATAGAGCGCCCAGTACTGACCCAAGCCCATGACATACTTGGAGCGCTCGTTGTCGAAGTCGTAAAAGTCAGCGTTGATGACACTGAACTCCTTGGGCAGAAGTGTCTGTGCATGAGCAGCGGGGGTGTCGGTGTCGGTGGTGGCTCTCTCCACCAAAGGGAGAGCCACGCTGCTCTGCGTTGACGTGTCTTCCGAGGGTTGCCTGAGCAGTGATTTAATTTTTTGGGTCAGGAGACAGTTTAGCATTTTTGCTACTTTTCCATGGCTCTTTTCATATTAATATATAGGTAATATCAGGGTAATACACATGTGCTACCCAGGTGCTACGTAGGCAATACCTGGGAGATACCTAGGTTTAAAGAGGCTACACATCTTGACTCCATGTAGGAAATCTGGCTATTATTCCTTTTTTTGTTTTCAAAAATCCTTTGTATCAATTAGCCAGCCGTAGCAATTTGGCTAAAATTAGCAACAAAATTCACTGTACCTGAGGTGCAGCTTCGGATGTTGTTCATTTACGTTGGCGGTGGCTCTCTTGCGCCCTGCCGTTTTGGGGCCGGCGACTTTGGGAGCTCCCAACGTTGACTTGCTGATGTTGGCTCGCGGGTTGACCAGCTGGCGTGTGTAGGGCTCCAGCAATTTGATGGCTCTTTCCGATTGCTCCTCGATTCGGTGCTCTGCGAGCTGGTCTCTTGTCAACGCGTCTCTCTGTGGCCCTGAAAGAAGGAGAAACACACACATTCATTGCAAAAATCATGAGAGATTTCGAACCCGAAGTACGCTCTCTCATTAGAACAAGTATTATGTGAATGGTGGTGTCAGACAAATTTTCAAAATCTATAACAACCTCTTCAATCTCACCCTCTCTACACTTGTCACACTAACATTGACTATAGCACATGAAAATTATTTGACTTGTCATCTAAGCAGTCAGATTAAGATGAACAAGTTGACTTGTCATCTAGGCCTTGAAAGAAGGAGAAACACACACACACCATGGTGTAAGATCATTGCAAAAATCATGAGAGATTTCGGACCCGAAGTACGTTCTCTCATTAGAACAAGTTTTATGTGAATAGTGACGTCAGGACAAATTTTCAAAATCTATAACCTCTTCAATCTCACCTTCTCTACACTTGTCACACTATCATTGACTAGAGCACAAGAAAACTATTTGACTTGACACATTAAGGAGGTTTGAATTGGTTAATCGAAAAGGCGTTACTACTGAGAATAATAATGACACTCGAGTAGAAAGTGACGTTATTGAGAAAAAGAATAGTGTGACTATTGGTGGGGACCGATTCAAGCACACATTTCTCTTCTAATGAAGGGATGGTAGGTGGAGCTACAAAAATGGTATGTGATATGAGATTTGTAGCCAATTGCATGCATGAAAGTGCATGTATGTCAGTACTCAGCAGTAGCCAGTTCTATACACCGTAGCTTTTGTTCTTTGTGGATGAAGTGTAAACTTAGTAGCTAATACTCCTCGTTTCTCAAAATTTACACTTGGTGCTACAAAGTTTTACACTTGGTGCTACAAAGTTTTACACTTGGTGCTACAAAGTTTTACACTTGGTGCTTGTAGCAAGTGGCTCCCTAAACTGACTCAACACAAAATGGAATATAAAAGGAAGATTCGTGTTGAGTACCTGCACAAACAAGAGTGCGTGCCAAAGGCAAGCGAGCTTCAGTGTCAGGCGCTTGCACCACAGTGCCCTTGGGCTTCCTTCCTCGTTTCTTCACCAATTTCGGCACCGTGTTCGGTGTGGAGGTTTTACAAACATCGTGAATCCCGCCCCCCGGATTCACTTTTGCATTGGCTGCTTTGTTCCATTGTCCATCACATCCACTGAACTCCTCTTTCGGAGGCGCGCCATTGTCAGTGGTGGGAGCCTGAGCACCCTCACCACCCTCCTTGCCAATCACAATTGGCGTCGGTGGCGGTGGCAACGGAGCCCACAGAGGCCGCTGCGGTTGTGAAGAGCCTCTCTTCACAGGCGCATTGTTGTCTTCCATGGCAGTATCAAACTTCCTCTTCAACACAGACGGTTCCGGCACGGTGACAATGGCGAGCTCGGTCTTCTCGGAGCCTTTGATCATCCTCACCTCCACTTCCAGCTGCGATTTCTCGTACTCCAGCTGCGTTTTCTGGCACTGCAGCTCCTCTACCGACTGCTCAATGGTGGCCTTCGTACGCTCGTAAGTCCGTGATTTCCTGCACATTAAAATTTACAAAAAAATTTAAAAAACACAATTTTGAGCACCAAGTGTAAATGTTGGTAGCTACTAGGAATCAATGAAGCACCTCTCAAGCTTCTCCTCGAGCTCCTGGTTGGCGTGCATCAGCAACTCCACCATCTCAAACGCAAGCTCCAGCACCGGTGCCACCTTCAAGGGCAGATTGATGGTGAGCTCCATGTTGAGGTCACGGCCGTCGCGAGGCGTGCACAGGAGCTGCGCCCCGCTGCTTGGGCTCGGTCCCAGGCAATGCAGGGAATACAGCGAGCTTTTGTGGCCGTGGCCGAGGTGCAGATGCGCTTTGTCAACGTACTGCGCTGCGGTCACTTTCATGTCGTTTGCTCGTTGAATCACAAAGGCCTCTGTCGCGTCGATCTTCCACGCGTTCACTCCGTCTGTCACTGCCAAAGAGAAATGCTGCGGATACCATGTGCCTTTCACCACCAGCGAGCTCGTGTAATGAGCTAATCCTGTCTTGGCCACGTTGTGGAGCTGCACACACGTCTGGTTTCCCTTTCTCGCCATTGCAATCATCGCCTAATCTAGCATCTGTCTCACACACACAAATGTCATGATTAGCAAAGAAAGCTCACATTTTGATACATTTCTTAGGTTTGGAATACAACCAAGAGACTGATCAATTTCTATGGTCCACATGGCTGCTAACTTTAACCCCTAAAGACCAAGGATTCATTCATGGTTTTGAGATGACAGATTATTGTGGAAAATGTAATTAAGATGGGACCAAATTTTATATCAGTGAAGAACATTGCATGTGTTGATAATATAGAAAGAAATTTAAACAGAAGGAACTCTGCATGGAACCTACACTAATCTAATTTTAAAAAAACACACAATTTGGGCTTAGGGGTTAACTTTAGCAGTCAAAACTCACGACAGAACTCACATTTTGATACATTTCTCAGGTTTGGAACACAACGCACTGAAAACCAGGAGAATGATCAATTTTCAAGAAGCGTTTTTTACGGTCGTTGTGGCTGGCAAATTCAATTGATCATATTGTGAAAACCATATAATATAGTTCAGATGGGACCAAATTTTATATCACCGGAATCAGTGAAACACGTAAATTTGAACAAAAGGAAGTCTACTTAGGACTTACTCAAAACTGCTTTTTTTTTTTAAAAAACATGAGGCCCAATTGACGCCTCTTGGGTCAAAAGCAATCAGGATTCCAACCAACCTTAGCTTTCAACCAACTTGCTTACAAACTCTTCACGGCCTTCCTCCAATGCAGCTGCTCACAATTATGCTCTCGCCACTCCTGCAGAGTCATAACACTGTCATCAGATCCAACAAAAAAATGCTCAACAAACTATTTAAGTTACTGCCTGAACCATCCTCATGCAAGCAATATGATTAAGATGGGACCAAAATTTTACATCACCGGAATCAGTGAAGAACATTGGATGTGTTGGTCAACAAAACAAATAAATTTAAACAAAAGGAACTCCACATCCAAAATGCTTAAAAAAACATGAAGCCCGATTTGGGCTTCTTGGTGCTTGACCTCCATTGCTCATCTCATCCCACACCTCAGTCGTTAACCAAACCCTAAAACCAAGCTGCCCGGTGCAATTTTGCATAATTGTGAATCAGAAAGGCATCCAAGGGTACCTTTAAAGGCCCTCCGACCCAAGACGCCATGTAGAATAGCTAGTTCTTGTGATTCTTGACACCACCTTGAGCTTTTCTCTTCAAGCAACAAAACCCCAAGACCTGCAGATGACAATAAAAACCTCTCGTTTAGAGATTCATGACAAGCTCCTGCATAATGAGCACTTTGTGAAAGAAAGAAAGAAAGAAACATTCTTCTTGAGCTTCTGCCTTTTTTCCAACACCGAAAAAGCCGAAAACCAAGAAACTTCCAAGAACAGCAAACTCACCATCTGTCAGCACCACAACACCAAATCTGTTGCTAAAATGTGCGAAGTCCACCATCAAAGGAAAAGAAGAAAGACATCAAAAGAAAGGTAATCAAAAACAGTGACAGAATGCCAAGAAAAGTAGAGCGGACTAGCAGTCAAATCCTTTGCCTTTTCAAAGAACTCAAAGTTGAACTCAAAGTTGGCCTCCCAAGTGATAAAAAAGTGGAACCTTCCACATGCATCCAAGATCTCCAAAAACACACACTTGCATGCATGCTCCGAAAATTTCAAGAACAACAAAAAAGGAACAAAACAACGATGCCAAGATCAGATTCTACTATTATACTACTCTTCTGGTCAATGCAGAATTGTTGATTCCCATCCACATTCATTAAACCGTCCCTCATTCCCAACCAACAGCAGCTCGGCACACAATCTTGACATTGTTTTTCCCGCCTCAACACAAAATCTTGTCCAACACAGGGGTAAATTACTTATAAAAAAGAAACTCCATTAAGTACATTACTCACCAAACAGGAAACGTTGGACAAAAATGTCTGATTCTTATAATGCATGCTTCGCTTTCACAATTGCATTGTGTCACTTCCACTCAAGAAGAAAGGCAAACTGACAGAACGTCCTAAACCCCAAACATCATCGAAAGGGAATCCAGTCATGCAACAAAAAACAAAAATTCAAAAAAGCTTCCGAGAATTTTGCTCTGTTCTCATAGATACCACAGCCAGGGACGAAATTCAATGCACTTTCTCTCATGACAACAATCCGGGTTATCAATCGTGTGACAGAGCTGTTTCATTCACTCGGTTGTTGGAATTACCCAAGTTGGTGTGTGATCGACCAAGCGAGCTCAAAAAACTGGCAACTAAAAACTTGAGAGTGCTCAGAGCCTTGAACTTGACACAGAAACTGAGTGGAAGAATGAATGTTGGGGGAAATGAGATGTGAGTGAGGCAGTTGTTTGGCTCACCAAGGACCAAGAAAGAACCGGTGCAATGCAATGCAATGCCGCAACCGCTCTGACTGACGAGAGCCGCCAACGATGGACACTTCGGCAAGCAAGCGCGGGCCTCATCAAGAGTTCATTTACAACGAGCCTTCAGCCACGGTCTTGGGGTCTGCTCCCCCCGTCACCGTGGAATCCATCACCGTGGAATCCTTACCGTTTGAGTATTTGAGATTCGTGCCAGGCCCCCTCCGGACAATTATCTTGGCCTGTACCCATTTTTGGAATAACATTCTTTAGCAGCCCCAATGTTTACCCTTGGGAATCAGCATTGCACGTCAGAATTATTGCAGGAATCGTAATCTTCTGGAGAATCAAAGCCATCTTTACCTAATGATGGTTTGGCAACTCAACAAACTTCTGTTTTTTTAATAGTTTTTACATGTTGTACATCATCAATTCCCTATTCATATGTTGATTCTCTGCACAAGCAAAAGAGTGTGTTTCATTACTAACTAAAGAATGTTATGGAAGCAACATGTTTTTATTTTTATTTTAAATCCAGATTGGTGATATAATAATTTCTTGGTGACGCTAGAGTGGCGATCAAAATGATTTTCTTCTTTTCTTTTGAAGGATTTTTCATTGTACAGTGGGGTGACACCGAAATTGGCACCTTGTGCAATTCCAGGGATAGTGCCCACACTGCTGCCAACTTTGACACCCTCCCGAGGGCTGGAAAATTGTTATTTTAACATGAAATTTTAGAAACAAAATCACTATTATGTTGAAAACATGTGTACCAAATTTCAAGGCCAGAAGATTGATACAAAAAAAGATATTCAAGATTTACTAACAAGGGGTAGCTGTAAGAAATGTTTCACAACTACCAACTTTGACACCCTTCCAAGGATTGAAGAATTTTTTTTTTCCCATGGAATTTTTGGAGTAGGAATATCTTTATGTTTTTTACACATATGAGAAGATTCAAGTCCAAAAGACCCACAAACAAAATGATATTTCAAATCTACCAACAGGTGTACTTGTGAGAAACAAAGAAGAAAATCGTCTCACAACTTTGACAGCCTCCCTAGAGTTGAGTCTTTGTTATTTCAACATGAAAGTTTTTGCACGTGTTATCAACTTAAAAGTGATTTTGTGCCAAAAATTCCATTTTAAAATAACAAATTCCCAACCCTAGAGAGGCAGTCAAAGTTGTGAGACAATTTTCCTCTTTGCTTCTCACAAGTACACCTGTTGGTAGATTTGAAATATCATTTTTTTGTGGGTCTTTTGGACTTGAATCTTCTCATATGTGTAAAAAACATAAAGATATTCCTACTCCAAAAATTCCATGGGAAAAAAAAAATTCTTCAATCCTTGGAAGGGTGTCAAAGTTGGTAGTTGTGAAACATTTCTTACAGCTACCCCTTGTTAGTAAATCTTGAATATCTTTTTTTGTATCAATCTTCTGGCCTTGAAATTTGGTACACATGTTTTCAACATAATAGTGATTTTGTTTCTAAAATTTCATGTTAAAATAACAATTTTCCAGCCCTCGGGAGGATGTCAAAGTTAGTAGCAGTGTGGGCACTATCCCTGGAATTGCACAAGGTGCCAATTTCGGTGTCACCCCACTGTACAGGACTTATTTTTTCATTCGTAGGTATGATTTTTCATCCAAATGTGGCGAACAACTCATAATGAAAGAATCACATGCATGTGGCAAAAAATTATCCAAAATTGAGAATATAGAAATAGAATAATTTATTTTCACACAAATGTGTCCCTGACTCTAAATTCTCCCCTCGACGTTAATGCAAGAGGACAAAACCTACCCCCTATTTTGTGCATGTAGGGGCCCACCTTAAAAAACAACCCCCTCTTCAAAGGGTTTAATATTTCCAAAGGGGTCCTCCTAGACTAACTTGTGGTTGTAGGCTCCAAATTTGCTAAAAAAATTGCCAAAAAGACCCCTAGGGTGCCCAAAATGGAAATTTCAAAAAATGGAGCCTATGGGTGAATAGTGCTAGCATTGACAATGAGGGGGTATTTAGAGTCCGGGCAAATGTGTAGCTATTTTGCCAAAAACCCAATAGGACTGCATTGAGGGGCAGGTTGTAGGTTTCAAAATTACATTCTATTGATTTCTTGAAAAACTCTATGCCATCGTTGGCATCATAAGTTAGTATACTAGAGTAAAGAGAAGGAGTACTCTTTTTCAAAGAACATCCCAAGGGAATCTTCACTTGGATCCTCTTTTTTAACTCATGAGAGAATTGCATGTGCATACTATGAATTGCAAGATTCAAGGGGAAATGCCATACAGTCTTCATTTCTATTTTGAAATGAAGTAAGGATGGCTACGTTCAAGAGGATATTCTCTCTCTCTTCTCTAGTATCCTATGATGTAATAGCCAAAATAAAAAATATTTATTGTGTTTTAGCAAATCCTTAAATCCAAAATCCATTTGATGTACTGTACACTAAGAAAAAATATTCATAATATCAAAACATTTTTCAAACAAGTAGGCTTTTCATGAATGAGAGACGAACAAATGGACGTGATGTCTATCACGGACATCACATAGAACTCTCGTCAGTCATCTATTGAAGATATTGGAGATATTCTTAAAATATCCTAGAATATCTATAGAATATTATGAATATTTCCAACATACTTCCAGAATTTTGGCATGTAGGACATATTTTACATAACCAATCATGTTGCCACTTAGTGACAACCTGACAAAATTTTGCCTATGTTTGTCATCTTTGGTAACTCTATAAAGAAGAGGTTAAATTGAAAAAAAGGTTACCAAAAACTATCCACTTACAAAGCCGCCACCTCCACATTACAATAAATAGACCCATTCAATATTCTAGATTTTTGCCATAAATTGCCACCAACTTTACATAATTGTTGCATTTCTACTATTCACCATATTTTGTGTCTAAGGTGTTCATTCTCCATTTAAAAATAGGAATAAACATTTTGGAAGGGATGTTTTAATGTATAATAATATTAATATAGATGAACCAAAGTCAAGATCACAAAAAAAAATACTTCAATCTCTTTTTGAAACTAGCATAAATTAAAAGTTAGTCCATTTCGAGGTCCATTTAAGACCCCACATCAAAATCTTTAGGACAATGATAAGAGACCTTAAACATACATCACAAAAAACTTAGGCCTCTAAAAGGTTGCTAACTCAGCTAAATTGCCATGCAAAATTAATAAAATAAAAATATTTAAAAAATAAAAATAAAAATAAAAATCATTTTACAAAAAAATATTTAAAAATAATATTTGACGTGGCACCATTTCGGTCACGTCAAATTGGATTTTTTAAATTATGTTTTGTAGATTTTTTTTAAATTATATTATTATTATTATTTCATGACAATTTGGCTACGTTAGCAACCTCTTGGAGGCCTGAATTTTTTTGTAATGACGTAAATTTAGTTTATGATATACAATACACAAATGAAAAATTGATCATTCAATTTGTAGTGTTACGTGTTCTTTGGTTGAAAGGGAGTTGATTAAATCCCATAATGCTTTGTTCATTGTTTGCTCTTACATCAACCAAAGAAACACACTCTTAGCAGTCATTCCTCATTAAAAAGAATAACTTAATCCCTAAATGCTCACAACCCTCTCCAAATTTAGGGAATTGTAAAGATGCATTATAAAATGCAACTAGGAGGGATATTTTGAACTTGATGTATGAATGAAAGCTGTACATTATGAATTTTAGATTCGATTCGTATGATTAGATCTATGATTGCAATCACCAATATTGTCCTATAAAAATTGAAATTTAAAATTGAAATTTTTTTTGTAATTTGATTACAAATAAGATATTGACAATTTGTGGATGAAATTTGTTGTGGTGGGTTGAAATGTAATTCTCTAAGTGTAGTGGTTTTTGAAGAATTTTTGGTTGCTTAATTTTATGAGTTGATTTTTTCAAGAGCACTTTTGAACTAAGATCTTAGAATTTTTTGGTGAATCAGTGCAACATGAAATGAGGCATAAATTTTTCACAAGTCATCCCCTTTCTAATTGGTTCACACATGCATGAAGCTAACTTTCTATAAAATCTATAGTAAAAATCTACCCTACAAAAAGTACAAGACAGATGAGAAAAGAGAATTTGATTCTGTGTATCATTCAGAAAATGGATGGTTGGACATTTAGGGGTTAACATCATGTCCTAGTAATAATTATAACGAGTTCAAAAACCATTGTGGGGTAGTTGCAAGGTAGGACAGGTGTACCAACTTTTTGGTCACAACCGGCGATTTTGGCCCTTTTTTTACCTTTCAAGCTCAGTATAAGATTATTAGATGGAAATAAATTTATAGGATTATGGAAAGTAAGTAATATCCATACCTTAAAATACAAATATTATGTTCAATTTCAAAAAATAAATTGCTAGATTAAAGAACGGAGTGCACTTGTAATTTTTTTTTGGCATCACACTAGCACTATTTTTTTACAAATGAACTATGTTTGTAATGTTATTCTAGAATTCAACTTCAATATTCTTGTGTATATAGATTTCAGTTATTGTATTTCTTTCCGAGATTTTATTTTTAAGAATATTTTCTATGTTGCGTTTAATTTAATTTTGACATCCTTTAGCATTTAGGCACTTTAAGCATGTAAAAGAAGATTTGAGTAAATTTAAAATAAAAATCATTATAGTAATCTATATACAATATTATACAATGGCTTTGAGTTGAAATTGCAAAACAAATTACAAATCAAGTACAATATTCATCGTACTTTCATGGCATGTTCATTGTTTTTTTTGTTTAATAGGATACTTTCAAAACTTCATATCTATTAATATAAAACCTTTAGAAAAATGTATCTAAAGAATATATCTTTAGATTTTAAATACATCAATCTCACCATTTGTCAAACTTTTTTAGTTAAAATATCACCAATGACTTATAATATGGTTTGAAAAAGAGAGATTCTGACAACTATGCACCTTGTGCATTCAATGCACGCCCAAAATTACACCAAAGTTGGTGCATCCTACCTTGCAACTACCATGTGAATGAAGAGTATATTAGAGGTAGTTCAACTAGCTAAGCTTCATGGACATAGATAGATCATATTCTATAACCTTCTTGAGCCTACCAACTCTTAAAGGTTATCTAATCTACATGAACGTACAATCTTGAACCATGGCCAAGCACTTGTACAAAGTAAAAATTCAAACCTGTATGAGTCAATAGGGTTTGGGGAGGATTTGGAAATCACCAACAATAGTCTCCTTTATTTTGAAATCATTCAACCATGGAATTTAAATGCGTCATTTGTTATCTTTGTTTTAGAGATCTCAACATAAAAGGACATGACACGTGTCACTTTTTATAAGAATTTATAAGTTTTTTCACGAGGCTTTGAAATTCAAGTGGTGAAGTGTCATTTTTATCACTCAATTTGTAACTAGAAGACAGTTTTCCCCGTTCATTCTGAGGAAGTAATATCTTTTTAGTTGATGATAGTTTTGATATTGGAGACAATGTTTTGCTACGATGTTGTTGAGTGTGATTTCCAAATAGATTTACATATCTATACTATACCCACATAACACCCATATAGAAGGTTCATACAAAAATAATTAGTTTTTACTTTTTAAAATTTTAATTTTCCACGTGTCACATAGACATTGGTTGTAACTCTTGAAATACTCTAGGTAGCACCAAAAGAATTAAATTATTCTCTTCAACGTGTACAAACCTGCTTTGTGGGTACGATAGTATGATTGTACTAGGAAGTTGGGAAAGCAAGGTGGATTTTTTCTCACAAAATTTCTCCCCACAAAAGTATCTTAATCTATGTTTTGTTAAAGACTTGGATCCACGAATCCAAGTAGATATTTAATCAATGTTTTAAGGTGGAAGTACCTATTACCACCTCGGGGAGTGCACTAAAGTTAAGACTAGGAATCACGTGAGTGCGTACTTTTGACCCCCTTATGTATGTACTAAAAAATCATCTAAAAATTGTAAAAAAAATAAAAATGTAGTTGTTAAACACAATCTAAAGTTCTTGTTGTATAACTTTCAAAAAATAATCAGATGTAAATATTTTTAAATTTATTTTTGAAGCAAAAAACAACACATTTTAGTTCAAACTTCTATCATTTTTTTTATAAGATTTTAAAAACTTTTGGTCCTGAAATTTATACCAAATGATAGATATATACGTAATAATTTGGCACCTAAAAAATATTAATTTAAAAACTATTTTAAGGCCAAATATTGTAGGGGGTGTGCTATTAAAACGCACTCACGTGTATTCATAATCTTAACTCTAAGTGCACTCGCCGAGATTACCACTCATTTAAGCAATGTGAACATTTTGGAAGATGTACCGAAGTGTCTCACTAATCTTTGAGGGAAAGATAAGTCTTAGTGAAGTTGAATTGAAGTGAAATTATATTTTTTTCAATAAAACTTGTAGATTTTATGAATTTTTAAAGTGGTTTGCTTTGAAAATACGAAACCGCTCCTAGGTGGGGGCTATGAGCATCCCAAAAATGTTCTATAATCATTCAAAATCAACTTCAGTTTGAAAAAATCTCTTAAAAACAAAGATTTTTGTCTTTCTACAATCCCCTACACTATAAAGAAACAATTGTTTAATTTATTTCTCATCCTTATCTTTATCTTTTATTTTATCTTTATCTTTATCTTATCTTTATCTTATCTTTATCTTATCTTATCTTTTCTTTTATCTTGTATTTTATTCTTGTCTTCTTTCTTGTCTTCCTCTTGTCTTCCTTCTTCTTTTTCTTCTAGTCTTCCACCTGTCTTCCTTTTTTTTCCTTCACCTTGTCAATTTTGAAGTTTAAACAATAATTTTTTTAAAAAATAAAAATCAGGGAGCAGGCTGAATCCAATACAGACCCTGAAATGAAAAAAAAAAAATAATAATAATAATAATAATAATAATAATAATAATAATTTGTTTCCGGATTTTCCGAGCAGGGAGGGTCCGCGTGCGCGGACCCTACTCTTATTTTGACCCTCCCTCCCTCACTCCCCCCTCTCCCCTATATAAACCTTCTCTCACTCTCCCTCCCTCACACTCTCCTTCCACCCCTTTTCCTCTCTTGTTCTTCTCCCTCTCTTCCTTCTCCCTTCTCCTCAATATAAAGGAAGAAGAGAGAGGAGGAAAGAAGTGTGAGGGAGGAAGAATGTGGGAGGGTTTATATAAGAGAGAGGGGAGAAAAAGGAAAGGAGAGGAGGGAAGGAGAGTGGGTCAAAATAAGAGTAGGGTCCGCGCGCGCGGACCCTCCCTTCCCGGAAAATCCGGAAAAAAAAAAAAAAAAAAAACTTTTTTTTTTTTTTTTTTTTTTTTTTCATTTTTCATTTTTCATTTCAGGGCCTGTATTGGATTCAGCGTGCTCCCTGATTTTTATTTATTTTTAAATTATCGTTTACACTCCAAAAATGGCAAGGTGAAGAAAAAAAAGGAAGACAAGTGGAAGACTAGAAGAAAAAGAAGAAGGAAGACAAGAGGAAGACAAGAAAGAAGACAACGAAAAAAAACAAGATAAAAGAAAAGAAAAGATAAAGATAAAGATATAAGATAAAGATAAGGATAAAAAATAAAATAAATAATTGTTTCTTTACAATGAAGAGATTGTAGAAAGACAAAAATCCCTGTTTTTTACAAAAAAATTCAAACAAATTTTTTTAAAGCCAAGTTTGCTCATGAAATGAGTGCACTTGGCTAAGTGCAAAATTAGGGAATTGGGTGTTCTTGTAGTTGATAGAGAAGTTACCTTAAACCGCCCCGTTTATATCCAATTCCACCCATTTACACCCAAAGAATATGTTTGATTGTTGTACTACATTGCTTCTTTCGTTGTCTTAATTGTTTCATCAGCACTTTGTGATCTCATTGTTATTCATTGAAGTACCTAAAACCGCTATGTTAATACTTAATTTCACCTATCAGTTGCTACATAATTTAGTGTTCACTTGAAGTGAGATGGACTAATTAGATCAATCCCAAGGTGGAATTGGGGATCAATGATAGGATGTGGAATTGGGATCTTGGATGATTTTAGGTATGTCCACCTTAGTGGTTGAGTTTGAACTTCCTGAGTTGCAAAAGTATTTTTCTGTGAAACAATTGGAAGACTTCGTCTCCTATCCTATCCATCTAGTAAGTATAATACACCATGTACATGAGCCAGATCAACAGGACGTTGACATAGACAAGTCTATGCCATTGTCATTGATTAGTTTTTCCGAGCTTCTACCAGCACTATATGAAAGCCTTGCCTGCATCATGCGCAATATACCATCACAAAATAATAAGAACCAAGTACCTACCAAAATGCTTGCAACTTCATCATAAAGGTTATTACCATCTTCTTCTAATAAATGGTTTCTAATGAAATAAGCCAATTGGACATTTGCGGTATGTGACTATTTGTGTCACTTAGAGCATCTCCAATCGTGGCTCTTCCAAGGGCCGCGCCATCTACCTTTCCATGTACATGTGTGTGCCTTAAATGGTCTGTTCCTTTGACCAGGCATTCGGTTGGTTTTTGCCCTATTCTTGGCACGCCAAGAGCCAAGGCCATGGTAATGTGGCTCTTGAGCATGGTGAATGGTCCCGAATATGTCAAACGACCCTTCCAACATGTGACCGTTGACATATGACCGTTGGGGCGACTCAGTGATTGAAACAACCAAAGTTGCATCAAAATCATTGAGAGCTCATTTAAAGAGACCCGTTGGAGATGCTCTTAGTTTGTGATCACTATGTATCGATTCAAAAACTTGATATCTACCCAATTGGTACATAATGGCACAAATAGGATGAGTTCCAAATTGTGGCACCAATATGTTGGTCAATCTTATACCGTAGGTGGAGGGCAAGGTCGACATAACATATTTCTAAATACAAGTGTCAAAATTATTGGAATTTTTTAATAGAATAGCATTTCTTATATGGTGAACAAGAGAATCTTTAAGAATAATTATGAATGTTCCATCTATTAAATCTTGTTTTTGAAATAAATAAATAAAAAATTGGTAGAGATGTGCTAACCCTGTCCTCCACCTATGGAATGTTATTTAGTGATTTACATAGCATGTTTGTTCAATATATTTTTTTTTTGAAAACAAGTCATACGTGTAATTGCCTAAATGGTTGGAACCTCTAATCAAGTGATACAAATTTAAAAAATCATGATTTTAGTTTGCAAAGGGACAAACCGTGTTATATATATCTATATATCTATATCTATATCTATATCTATATATATATATATATATATATATATATATATATATATATATACGTTCCTGACGACAGATTATGTAATGTGGCTTAACCCTAAGCGTTCACTGTATATTTTTTGTAGCATAGGAAAATTGCACCCCTGTTGCAAATCATCTATTTGTATGAAAATGACTTCAGATTGGCATGATCAACACTGTTGATCTTGTAGTATAGAACAAAAGTTTTAAAATGATGTATTGCAATGAGAAAACCGAGGTAAAATGAGAAAATGTCACCGTTGCAAAGTTCATTGATGGAGATGGTCATATTGGGTGTTTTAGACGCTTCGGGGTAGTAAGTTAGAGGAGATTGTTTGTGTAGAGTGACTTACGAAGATTGGAAGACAGTGCTGACAGCACCAACAGGAGTGGTGAATGCAACCTCTTGGAAGGGCCCTGCTGTGCCTGGTTTCATTCGCGCAACCCATCCTAAATCTCCTCCATGCTTTGATGACCTACATTCCGAATATTTCTCTGCAAGCTGCGCAAAACACGCCCCCACATTTATTTGTCAACTACCGGTATCAAACGTACTTACATAGTAGGTTCATAAAATTTGCAACAAATAATTTAATTATTTTGCTGCCATTTTGATTATTTTGTGGGTTACAACCAATGCCTATGTAATGCATGGAAAATTTAATTTCAACAACATAAAATGATTAGTTTGTATGAACATGCTATGTGGGTACACTAGTAGAAATGATGGTCACGAAGACCAGAGAAACGTGCCCAAAATGACCCACCACTGGTGTAGTTTGTCGTGTGGGGTCTACGCATGAGTCTTTTCTATAGTCCAGGTGGTTAGGGTTTCTACTAGTGGTATAGTAATAATTGCTTTGTCATGACATAGTTTGAGTTCAACATAATTGGGTACCGGCCTAAGTGTTTAGACTAGTGATGGGGCATTTGTATGGTACAGTCCACTAGAATTCTTGTCCCTATGCACTCTTTTGAGGGTTTTATGAATTTGAAAAATTCATTTCAAGGAGAGAAAAATATTTTTGTGAAATCTAAAGTGGTAGGATGGACCGTACCAATAAAAGAGAAATTCTTTTTGGTAGAAAATCAAAAACTCGGCATCATATTTTAATAGAGGATGAACAAAAGGGTAAACTAGTGCATTGTCACAGTGCATAATATGCACTCTAAATTCTAAAAGAGAAGGAGAATAGTAGGTTGTGGATGGACTTTTGATCTATGAATTTTTCCAATGTTCAAAAAAAATTTGTGTGAGGAAAAATATCTTCCAATTTTTCAATTTTTTTTGAATTGATTAAAGTTTCAAATTTTAGAATGTGTTATTTTTAAGAGGAATTAATTGTTTCTCTATTTAAAAACATAATTTAATGGATTCTTTTTTAATGTGCTTGATAATGAAATTTTGTAGGTTGGATTATTTTTAGATTTTTTAATGTAGAATCAAATGTGAGCTATATTTACATTCAAAGTTTGATCATAAATTGGTAAAATTGTTATTAAAATGGGAGTTTTAATGCTCAAATACTTCAACATAAAATCATTTCAACAGTCTAAAATTTTATTTTTTGGATAATATGTACATAAATCTAGAAGTTGGTTCAATCATTTTTCATTGAATCATTGCTACATAATTTTCAAATTGGTTTGAAAATTAACTTTTTATTTAAAATGCTCAAAGTGCACAAATGTGCACCAAAATGTAGTTTGTTCACCAAGAGGAGTAGTGGACTGTACCATACAAACGCCTGATGGGTGTGTATTAGTCAAAGGATTGTTAAATGTTGACTCATGATTCGATTTGAGATACTCACGAGTAAGGGTTGGGTAAAGGTGAAATCCCAAATCCAAGAGTAACTTTGATTCTAGAAACCTATATTCAATATCCACTCATCCGTGGTTTAGACATTCATAATAAAGAAAAATTTGAATATTGACATTATTTTGAAAAGATAGGAAAGAGTGTGAAGTTATTACCTTGGCAAACTCCTTGGGAGGCACTTTGTTTCCATAAGCTAACCAACCTTTTTGAAGTTGGTTATACACATCCATCATCATACCTTGTTTCTCAGATAGGATATGCCTTACTGCAAAATCAATTTTACATATGTTAAGACATTGCCACCTCTTCACGTCCAACTTGACTTGCTAAATGTTGGTTGTTGTGTCTCAATTTGCCTTTAGAAGCCCAATGACCTTCATTTTCTCTATTCTTGCTAAGCCAAACAAACTATTGTTTATCGTGGAACCAAGCAAAAATAAACAATTATGGAGTTGTAGCAAAATCAAGCAAATACAAACACCAATCAACTAAATTTAGGCAAGTGCAATTAAGTAGATTTATGAACAATGATTTGATGAGGCAAACTCTGTCCTTGTATTTTGTCTATAAAGGACTCTCCATTGAAGGGACCATTGAGTTTTTGCACCTTGGTGTTGCTATGACGAGACAAGACATTGTACTCATGGACGGCAAATGTTGTTGGCGCCTCGCTTGACACGCATAGGTGGCGATGCTCTTAATACTTTATATAACTAAATGAGGGCATATTATATATACACCCAACCTTTTATACACGCTTTTATATTTTGATGAAAAAGTAAAAAAGAGGTCCATTATCAAATAAATTTAGAATACTTTGAATGGCCTTCTTTATTGTGTAGTTTGAAAAAAAAGGAAGAGGGGAAGTTTTAAATGGATGGATATGCTAATAAGTTTACCTTTAACATAAGTGCAGGTTCCCATGGAATCCATCTTTGACTCACGTCGTGCTTGCATGGTTTCTTCTTGATTAATTTGCAACAAACTTTTGCCTCTCCTCTGCCATGTCCACAACGCCACGAGACACATTTACTAATTGGTAAAGTATGAATTTGACCTATCACCTTCCAAAATACACCATTCAATTCATGTCATTGGCATTTATTTCAAACTACTCTAGAATTCTTGAGTGACAAATAGCACTCTTTTGATTGCGACCTTTCAATAACTTAAATAGCCCAATCCAATCATTAACCAATCCAATCACTAACCAATCCAATCACTAACCAATCCAATCACCAAACTTCCAATCAGTATTCATATGAATCCTATGTATCACATAAATTAGTTGAACTTGATAGATCCTAGTGGCCAAGCTTGATGTTGCTATATCATTTAGCAAGTGAATCATTGTTCTTTGTTATTTTGATTCTCACAGACTTGTAAAGAAGATATGCAAGAGATCAAATATTCAAAGAATGAAAGTACATTGAGATCACCAACTTCGGTTAAGATTCATTACATCATCAACAATCCTAAAATCTTCAACATTCACATACAACTAGAATGCTATTGCCAAAATGGAGTCAAAGGCATCTTGCAATGGTTTTCTACATTGTTTGAAAAGATGTCAATATGGTCAAAACAACAATATACAACACAAGAATTGAGGGGTTGGGTGATGGCCTAATATGGGTACTCCCTCCAAAAATAATGTGATTTTCGAGAAATATCTTTTTGGTAAGAAAAGAACATTAGAAAATTACAAAAAATAGAGGGTGTTATAGACACCATGGCTGCAACTATATACATGATGTTAAAGACGGAATTTCTAGCACACATAAAATGAGTTAGATAAGTCACACTATGTGAGACGCGTAAAAGTGGTACCCATATCAGGGCATTCCCCGGCTAGCTAAAGAAAGATTTTGAAGATGTATAAAAATGAATGAAACATGAAGGCATTACTCACCTGAGTCATGATTGATTGGCGGTTGAACGCAATGGGATTATTAATGGTCGATTTGCGTTTCCCTTCTCTGAAACTCACACTGCTTTTCCTCCTGTCCAGAAATGATTTCGTCCTCGACTGCAAAAACTTCCCCGTATGTGCATTCTCCAGTGGTAAGGCACCCCGGTCACCCACATCCAAGTTCCCTCCCCACAATGAGCTCCGTGAGTATCTCCTCTTCTCTTCCAATTCCTGCATGTGCACTGGCCTGGTCCAACATTCTAGCCATTAGAGAGGCCTCCGAATAATCACTATCACCAAAAATTTAAACACTCTAATTTTACTCAAAACTTTGTTACTTGTTTTTTATCATTAATCAATCAATCATTAATTCTAACGCTAACCTCAACAATAACATTCTTAAGGAGCTGTTTCGACATTCTTGAAAAAAATAAAATCCACGTAGTTCTTTTTGTGCACAATCTTGAGTATACCGAACTCAAATCTACAAAACAAAGCTAGGCATGCATGCTCTCTACAATGAAAGTCAAACTTTTGACTATTTTTTCTTTTTACAGTGGAATGCCCAGGATGCACTATATGTTACATTGACAATTTGTGGATGAAATTTGTTGTGATGGGTTGGAATGTAATACTCTAAGTGTAGTGATTTTTGGAGATATTTTGGTTGCTTACATTTATGAGTTGACTTTTTCAAGAGCACTTTTGAACTATTTTGAACTAAGATTTTAGAAATTTTTGGTGAATCAATGCAACATGAAATGAAGCATAAAAATTTCACAAATCATTCCCTTTCTAATCGGATCACACATGCATGAAGCTAACTTCTCATAAAATATATAGTAAAAAATTCACGCTGCAAAAAGTCAATGACAGATGAGAAAATTGTGTTTGATTCTGTACATCGTCCACTTTCTAGACGGTTGGACGTTTAGGGGTTAAACCCACTTGTTCATTTTTGGGAATGAAATCCTCCATTTTGTTTTCAAAAAAGAAGAAAAAGGTTTGCATGTGAATTGATGATGCATATATATACCTGATGAGAAGGTCTTTGAAATGGGATCCTCGTCGTCGAATCTCGTCAGCACGCATGTCATGGGCACTGTAAGAGTTGTCATGTACTTCACCAGCACATGCAGCCTTGGCAGCTTTCCTGCTCATGGATCGCCGCTCCTCCATGGACATGCCTCGAGGCCGGGTCTTCATGGGCCCCGGCTCCAAGGTTCCATGGCGGTCCCCGGAAGGATGCACCGCCTGCGTCTCCTTCCATTCTTCGATTTTGATCACCAGATCGTTCCGGAAGCTCTTGAGGAACGTCTCCTCTTTCACGGCCGTCAACTCGCGCACACTTTTTTGCCTCTCCTTGACAACCTCAGCCATGGTGGTATGTATGTATGATACCGGCACCCCCTCTCACATTATAATATGCCGGCAGTCCCCAAGAATCCTCATTTGGGGGTTTTGGAACACGCAAATTATGTGTATGTGTTCTTTCTATTGTTGCCACCACTACGATGGCCCATCTCATGCCTACATCCCTCCTCTTTTTCTGAATTATTTATTTTTCTGAATTATTTATGTTCATCGTACACTTCAAAATTCAATAATTTTCCACTTCATAGATACAGATTATCACAGTGCAACACATCTCTTTTTTTCGGGACTAGCTCGTTGTGCCAAGAACTCTCCCATTGTGCAAAATCCCAGTTTTCTATGAAAGCTCATTCTTTGCATGAATTGATGCACATTCCATTTTTGAGGATTTTATGCTACTTTTAATCACCGTACACTTTAAAATTCACTCCACAGATACAAAACTATCAAGGTGCACATTTCTTCTTTGAGGATTGGGCACTTTCTCATCCACCCTATTATGAAAAATCCCATTTTTGACTACTTTTCGATTTTTCCGGTGGTGCCAATAACACTATCATCTGTCGCACTCTAGTTTGTGCAAAATTTTGTCTTGAAACTATTTATTTCATGAGAGGTCGCAGATTGTTTCCTTGGGAGCTCTCTAATGACACCAAGAACACTCCCATCAGCCTCTCTCCGTAATTCCATGTTTGAATTAATTTCCATGAATTAGGTCATCGTTGCAAAACGCCGCAGTATAGCCTCCTTTCAGCCGAACGTGGATTTTAAACGACAAGTTGGGTGCTTAACTCACATTGAGTGGTTGTTACTTAACCATGGTCACGCAACAAGATATGCAGACGTCAATAAATTCCAGTAGCGCATCATAGAGCTTTCAATCTTGCCTTGCCCTTAAAGTAAGAAATTCACTTTTGCCGAAGTAAGGATCTTCTTCCACTCTGCATAAGCCTCTATTTCTCCAAGCAAGAAAACTAGAGTATCTTTGCAACAATCTAATGTTGTTGAAGAAAGAAACTACACAAGCCAACTGTTTATAAGAGCGGAGAACAACAACCAAGCACACTAAACCATGCTTAACGGAGTGCACTCAAGATAACAAAAACTTACTAAACGATGATGCTCCAATACACACACAACTTTCAATGATGATGCGATTACCACGAAAGAGTGGCTCAGAAGTGACATGAATGCATATCAATTGATACTCCAATCATGCAACAAACATTCCAACATGTGGAGATCTCTTACCCACGAAAATCTTACATTCACATTTGCAAGCTCTACTCATAATATCATTAAAAAAAAAGGACAAAAACCGAAGAAAATGACATTATTCCATATCTCCAATTGTCTCCGAAGGGTACTGGAAGAACCAAGCTATCATGTTACGGTAACAATCTTCAATCAGATGCAAAGGGATATACAGCACCAGAATTTAGAAACGCAGTATAGAACAAACGCAATGAACGCCACGAGGAATATAAAGAACCAACTCAGGCTCTCCATGAAAATCGAAAAGATGGATACTACAAGGCATTCATCGGCAAAGAAAAATCATTGAAATTGTCGGCAAATCAGAAATGATATTACATTTGAAAGTGTACACGAAGGTCATGCACTAAGAAACACTGATAGAGAGCATATATTTACTTCCTTCCGCGGGGGCCCATGATGGGAGAAGTCTGGGGTCCCTTCTTGATAGCCAAAAGGTCAGGGGAAGAGGTGGAGCCGAGGTAGCCAATGGTGGTGGCACCGCCCAAGACCAAAAACTTGAGCAGAAGACCCCTCTTCGTGAACGCTCCAGCGAAAGTCTCGAAGAACTTGTTCTGCATCACAGAGGCCATATCAGAACCTACTCATAATTTTCCATCCCAGAAAGCTGATCTAAGTCCACAACAGAATTTGAATAGTACCTGGAAGCCATTGTATCTAGCAGGGTCATCGTTTCCATACAAGTCCCAGTTCCCGGTGGTGTTGTCGATCTCACCCAAGTCGAAGTACACGGAGCTCTCACCGTACTTGGCGCTCACAACTCCCACTCTGCAAACATACCCCAACACATTTCAATACCTAGTCCCATTCCAAAACAGAAAAAAATTAGGTCACCATCCAAATCAGCTCATCATAACCACATTATATACAGAATGAATTTCCACTGGGCAGATTCTGCTCACATTTCAAATAGATCACCAATGGTGAGGGCACATCACCACCCCCTTAAATCTACACCCCAGGTACATTCTATCCACAGAGCATACCGTATATAGATTCTCCCCGGTGAAGCGCTCTACCGAATTCAACACAATTCAAACGTACGGAATGAATTTGCAATGGACTCATTCTGCTCCCATTTCAAATAGACCACCAATGACGGGAGCACATGACCACCCCCTTAAATCTATACCCCACGTAGATTCTGTCCGTAAAACATACATTGATACTCCCCGGAGCTGCACTGTACCATATTCAACACGACCTCAAAAATGGAGAATAAACCGGTTTCTGAATACACTACCGGTAAATTCTGCTCACATTTTAAATAGATCACGGCACATGACCACGCCCTTATATCTACACTCCAGGTACATTATGCCCATAGAACATACATTGATTCTCCCCGGAGCAACACTCTACCAAATTCAACACCACCTCAAAAACGCGATTGCTCAGTCTACTACCGGTACACATTCTCTCCAAAAAACATACAGAGCGTGTCCTCACTCTAAAACATACAGTGCGCGTTCGAACTCTAAATGCTGACAATGCGAAAAAAGAGAAGCTACGACATGACGATCGAAAGATGCATTGATGAGAGGAGAGAATTCCGAGACCTTGAGGGGGCGCGCATGGAGATGGACTTGGCGGGCATGGCGAGCTTCTTTCCGGCCAGGGAGCTGCCGGCCAAGCCGGACACAGCCATGGTTGCCGACGCAGCTGCCATTGTTGCGCAAAAACTGAGCTCGAAATTGCGGAGAGGAATTGCAGGAATGCAAACGGCGATGGGTGGGAGATGCAAATGCAAATGGCGATGGGGGTTCATGTGGGTGGAAGACGCTGCCCACGCTTCCGGCTAAGATAAGGGCCGCGCCGCGTGGCCGAGTGTGATTGGCCCAAGGAGGGTTGCAGCCAATGGCGTTGAAAGGAGTTGGATAGCGTCCCCGGTGACCGGGAGGGCCGGTGGCCCCTGTCCCCCGTTGGGTAAGGCTCCTCCAATCGCCTGGCTCCCGTGGGTTTCAGTTTGATTGTGTGGAATTGTGGATCACGGAAAGGTGCCAAAAAATAAAAATAAAAAACTCTTCTGGATGTATGTTAATTTTTTACAGCTAGATTTCGAACATTTTACACAGCATACTACGGTAGCCCCTTAACCCTTTAACGTCCCATTTCAACACTGTTTTCAAGAAGTGTTATAAAATGTTTGATGGAAACCAAAAATGGAGTAGATGTACAAAGAAAATTTGTAAATGTCAATGTGAAGATCACATCTGTACGGTTAGATGTATCATAATTTTTATTAATAATTTTAAAATAATTTTGCAAGGTTTTCTCGTGAAATTCAATTAAAAATCCCGAATTAACACAAAAATATTGAAAAATATTGGAATGAAATTAGAATAACATGCACTACGCGATGGTATGGTTTCCATTATTTGATTCTACTTATTTTGGAAAATCATGTCTAAGGTCTCACTTTTTGAACTAAGAATGAAACTTGACATAGACCAATTGTGTTATTTTTCCAAAAATCATGATAACCTATTTTGAAGATCCTCACCGTACAAAGGATAGTCAACTTACAGAAGAACCCAAAAAAAATATTGGTGGATGAAAACTGTCCACTTTGGATGGAAATCAAACAACTTTAATTTGTTCGTCGTCCAATATATGGATGCTGGCGCGCTGAAGGGTTAAGGACCAAGGATTCATAATTTTAAATTGACAAATTCAATCTATCATATCGTGAAAAATATACTTAAGATGTGACCAAATTTTATATCACTGGAATTAGTGAAGAATATTGATGTGTTGGTAAAAAACAAATATTTTTGAAACAAAGGAACTCGATATAGGACCTACTAAAAAATGCTAAAAATACCATGAGACCCAATATGGGCTTCTTGGTCCTTTAAGGGTTAAAGCAACAGGAGAAAACACTCTTTTCAAATGGGACCACAATTTAGTCATGATTAGAAACTAAGTTTACATGGTAATTATAAGGAAATCCCAAAATTTATGAGATACAAGTAGCGTTCAGACATCACTTAAAGAAGTGAATATGCTCCTTGAGATTCACTTTGAAAATGGTGCTCCCTTCTTGTGCTCTACTATGCTGTGAAAATTCTTAATATTTAGATTTTGGAATGTTTTGAAAATGTTGAAATTTAAATGATTTAATTTTCATTTCTTATTGATTGATTGATTGAATATTTAAACATGAAAATCTACATAATTAATGAATTTTTTGAGTTTTCATTTCAATATTAAAATCCAACATTTTAAATTTTGGTATATTCAATTTTTAATTTTTAATTTTTTAATTTTTTTGCAATATGCGAATTCTCCATGTACGTGTTGAAAAATTTGAATCATTTATTTCAGAAATATGCATTTTGATATTTTAAATTTTCAATGTTTGAACATTTCCATTCTTAATTTTTCTATTTTTTGAATTTTTATATTTGGAGTTCAAACAAAATAAATTATTTATTTATTTTAAGTTTTAATGTTTTCGTATTATTATACTTGAATGTTGGACTATTTTGAATATTTCCCCTCTAAAATTACTTGAAACCAAATTTTGGTTTTTGTTGTTTTGAGCATGTTTCAGAATAAATATCAAAGACATTTAAGTCTTGTTTGCACCTGGAGTTTGAAACTATGGGGGACCCTCCCTAACTGCACGCAACTGCAAATATTGCTTTGCATTTCACACGAGGAGAAAGTTTATTTTTTGTGAGAATGACAACATAGCGTAGGTTCAGAACGTACATGGCGTTAGTACCAGAGAGCATAGGATTCCATAAAACGCGTTCATATGGAGACGGGATTGATGTGGACATTTCGTGGCGCACAACTACTTTTGGGAAGTCCGCGATGACGCGGATGTTCAGATGATATCGCCTATGTTTCCCTTCACTTCGTTCTCTGTTGTGTTTTTTGTATGGTCTACCAATGGAATCAACTATGGTATGTCTAGGGTTTGGACGCCTTGTCATCTGAAGGACATGTTTTGGACGTTGTTGTAACAACGACCTCCTATCAGCTAACCATGTTGATTTCAAAATCACCAAGGTATGCGTTACTTTGTTTTTCTAGTGCTCATTTTAGGTGTCTTCATCTCTTTGCTAGATGGCAATCGATACATTTTTTAGCTATGACTTCTTGGCATTGTGTGGGTTGGCGTTAGGTGTAATTAGGGTGTGGTGCCAGGAGGTGACGACGTGCAATGGAACGACTTTCTAAATTGTCAGTCCATCGATGAAGTATGAAATGACTGTCTCAAGTACGCGTTTGTTACGACCATGTCGTAACTCGGGACTTGGATACTCACTATTGACGGGTAGTTATGACGGTTTCATGTTGGTGCTTTGACGTTGCTATATAATCCCAGTGAGGAGGGATTGTTCCTCACGTCACATATTGTTTAATACAGCTGAAAGGCGTTATTTGTAATTCCTATGTGTCTTGTATTCATCGTGACTCGATATGTATGTTGAGAGTTGTCTTCTATCAAGGTTGGAAGGTTGTGAGGATCAAGGAAAACAGTGAAGCATTGACAGTAATCCAGATTTGGATTTCCCACCGTAACATTATGTGACGTCTCCGACTGTTCCTGCTTCGCTGAAACATGGAAGAGGAATGGAAGCAGCGATGGTGGTGTCTGGAAATATGGAAGAAGAATGGAAGCAGCGGTGGTGGTGTCTGATCCCAGGTTTTCGATATCATGCTTCAATATATCAACGGAGATTCTGGTTACTTAGGCTTTTCTCCAATGCGTCCATTGCGAGATCCATGGTTACGGACACGCAGACAGGAATTTTACTTGCGGCATTGTTGATCAGTTTTATGGAGGATCATTCGTAAGGGAAACAGTTGAAAATAAAAGAAAAGAAAAAAAAAAAAAAAAACGGTTACTGTAGGGTTTGCTTGGAGGAGAATGCCGGTTGAGGCTCCCTTCTCGTCGCTCAACCAACATGTGTGTGATCATCATCAATTTCGAAGGCAACCTGCTTGCTAGAGGAATATTAAGCAACATCGAATTGTTGGAGCGGAATCAATGCCAACGGATGCAAGTTCATTCGGTTATAGTGTGGTTCTTATTATGAGAGATACGAATCAGTTGCTGCGCAGTTGACGTTCGACGCATGGCAAAAGATTCTTACTGTGCCATATGTTCTTCAAGCTGTGAATATTGCTGCCTCTGTCGATAAATTCGGAGCTCTGCAGTACAACATCATGAAAGGATTGTGAACGGTGTATTGGATTCAGCGGCTTTCTTCTCAAGATTTTCATGTAATTCCATCACGTGGCTCATGGTTGGATCAGGAATGCTAATGGATCAGGAAGAATTAGGTGCGCCTGTGGGTCCATTGGTGCCAGAAGGACTCAGAGTGGATTGGGCAATGTTTATTCAACAACAAGTGCAGTCTGTTTTTTGGGATGCTATACCTCAAATTGTCCAGCAACTTTCAGAAAGGTCGGTCCCATCATCAAATCCCGTTTCCTCTTCCAGTGCAATGGGCTTGAGAAATCCAGAGCATCAAGGGGACAGATATTACGAACATATGGAATTGGAAGCCAGAGAGTTGAAAGTAGCAGCCCCCGAGAAGTTTTCTGGCAAAAAAGGAGGTGAAGTTTACAAGTGGTTCGGCCAACTTCGATTGGTTTTTAGAGGCAAGCCACGCACATATTGTAAAGACGAGGATAAAATTGCTTTCGTTCTCTCTTATATGACAGGAGCAGCGCAGAGTTGGGCTATGCCCATTCTTCAGGCACTTGATGAAGGACGGCCGCACGAATTATTGTAGGACTATGATCGATTTCGAAGTGCAGTAATTTCGATTTATGGGGATATGGATCGGAGAAGCACTGCTGAAGATAGACTTGCAAAGATTAAGCAAGTGGGGTCTGTAGCCTCTTATATTTCCACATTTAAAGAACATGCAGCACAAGTCGACTGGAATGAACCTAGTTTGGTGGCAAAGTTTCGTAGCGGTCTCAAAGACGAGGTTTTGGATTCAATAGCAACGGCTGAAACACAACCTTGCAGGCTCCATAAATGGATGGCCATGGCCACTCAAATCGATGAACGACTATGGACTCGACGTCAAGGTCGTCGTCCACCAACTTCTCAATCAAACTAGCGAGATCGTACGATGCGGCCGGCCATTCAAAGAGATTCTGGTCCTACTCCAATGGAGCTTGATGTAATTCCTGTGACAACGGCAAAGACCGCGGCGGAGCGCTTAGAATATCAAAAACAAGGAAAATGTTGGGGTTGTGGGTTGGTAGGGCATGTTCGGGCTAAATGTCCAACAAATCCTTCAAAACCATTGTCAATAGCAGCAACTGGAGAACCTTCTGATTCGGAAAAAGGGAAATCCCGGGACTGGACCCAATGATTCAGTACCCGGGTTGGATACAAACCGCAACGGCTACAACAATGGGATGGGAGTCACTTTCACAATTGATGGCGGCCCTCCATCTACGAGCTATGATAGATCCTGAATCACATTTAATATTGGATTGCACAATAAATTTGGTCAAAGCTCACAGCCTCATTGATTCAAGCGCAACGGGAATTTTCGTACATCCACAATTTGTTAAAGAATGTCATGCAGAGATAAGAACTAAGGCAGTGCCTAGAGAGGTTCGTGTTGTTGATGGACGAATGATCAATTCGGGTTTGATTACAAAAGAAGCAATTTTGACTTTAAGCATTGGGCAACATCAAGAGACATTGGTTGCTGATATAACAAATACAGGAAAATATCCTTGCATTTTGGGGACGCCGTGGCTTAGCCGGTATGATCCCACAATTCGATGGGCCCAAAAAACTGTTACATTTGATTCAATATACTGCCGGCAAGGTTGCTTGCAAGATGGAGCAGGACACAAAAATAAGGTTACAAACATACTAGAACCGACTAGTGAGGCCATGGTATGCCCCTGGAAGGTTGGATCAAAGGATGGAATGAAGGAAGGAAAAGGAAGACAATGGACCCAAGAAAAACAAACACCTAAATATTCCATAGTTACACCTGCAGCTTTTCGTCTATCTGCCGAGGATGCTGAATTATATGCATTAGAGGTTACAGAAGTATTAGGGACTACAGAAGAAGTACAAATCCCTATGGTGTATCAAGATTTAGGTGGGGCTTTTAGTGAAGAGGCATCTAATGAGCTGCCGAATTATGGGCCATCTGATATGAAAATTGAATTTAAAGAGGGTGAAGAACCCAAAAATACCGGATTGAGACCAATGTCACCTGCAGAATTAGAGGAGTTACGACGTTACCTTGAAGAAAATTTGAGCAAAGGGTGGATCCGTCGATCGAAGTCTTCGGTGTCGGTACCAATCGTCTTTGCTCGGAAAAAAGACGGGTCTATTCGAGTATGTGTAGACTATAGAAACCTCAACAAAGTTATGGTACGAAATCGTTACCCTTTACCATTAATTCTAGAGCTCACTGATCGATTAGTAGGGGCTACTATTTTTTCTAAGTTAGATGTACTATAAGCATATCACAAAATTTGAATGGCACCTGGGCATGAATTTAAAACAGCGTTGAAAACCCGCTATGGCCTATTTGAATACTTAGTAATGCCTTTTGGGTTGACTAATGCCCCAGCTCAATTTCATTCCCATATGCAGACAATTTTTGCGGATCTTTTGGATGTCTCGGTTGTCATCTACTTGGACGATATTCTCATATTTTCAAAAAATTTAAAAGATCATCAAACAATGGTCCGCGAAGTTCTTAAAAGACTACAACAACATGGATTGTATGCAAAGCTTTCTAAATGTGAATTCCATCGTCAATCAGTGGAATTTTTGGGTATGATTGTATCAGCCAAAGGGTTACAAATGTGTACAGATAAGATCCAAGCTATACAAGATTGGCCTACTCCAACCACACTCAAGGAAGTCCAAGCTTTCTTAGGATTCTCAAATTTTTATCGTCGTTTTATTCCAGATTATTCAAGAATTGCAGCCCCCCTCACCAGACTCACACACAAAGTTAAAACATTTCAATGGACCACGGAGGCTGATATGGCATTCAAAGAACTTCGATCTTCATTTCTAAAAGCACCGGTACTACTTCACCCGAACTTTGACAAACCTTTCATAGTAGAGACAGATGCGTCGGACATGGCTACGGGAGGCATTTTATCACAACGAGGTGAGGATGGCCATTTACACCCATGCGCTTACCGTAGTTCCAAGATGTCGCCGGCTGAACAAAATTATGACATATATGATAAGGATTTGTTGAGCGTAGTATTGGCTTTTCAAAACTGGCAGGTATACCTTGAAGGTTCACCACATCAAATCCAGGTTATTTCTGATCACAAAAATTTGGAACATTTTTTAACTACAAAGCAATTGAATCGCAGGCAAGCTCGATGGTCTGAGCTACTTTCTAGGTTTAATTTTCAAATTCATCATAGACCAGGATCATTGAATGGAAGAGCTGACATGTTATCTAGACGACCGGATTGGATGGCACAAGATAATACTATTTCAAAACCTTTATTAAGACTAGCTATGTTGGAATCTTGCGAATTAGTTTGGAGTGATGAAATAATTATGGAAAACATTAAAAGAGCTATAATTGAGGATGAGGTTCTTCGACCACTATTAGCATATTTTATGAATGGACCTGGTAAGGCTCCTTCAGATGTGCGGTGGCAGTTTGAGGCATATAAATTTACAGATGGTATTCTTTATTTCCGTGATAAGATATTTGTACCACACGATGATGAAATACAACGCCAAATATTACGGTCAAGGCATAATACACCTGCAGCAGGGCACCAAGGGAGAGCTAAAACCATGGATCTAGTGGCTAGAAATTTTTATTGGCCGACAATGAGACGATATGTTCATCGTTATGTAGACGAATGCGACTCATGTCAGCGGTCAAAGCCTAGACATCACGGCCGCTACGGACTACTGCAACCAATCCCAGCGGCTCAAGCTCTATGGAAAAGGGTAACCGCTGACTTTATTGTAAAATTACCAAATAGTAAAGGTTATGATTCCATCTTGGTGGTAGTTGACAGAAATACAAAACTTGCTCATTTTGTTCCTACTAATGAAGTAATAGATTCTAGCGGAACAGCCACATTATATCTTCACAATATTTGGAAACACCATGGAACGCCAGACGAATTAATATCTGACCATGGACCGATTTTTGTATCTAAGTTTATGAGACGTCTGTATGAACTCCTTCGTATTCGCCCTTCTCCGACTACAGCGTTTCATCTACAATCGGACGGCAAACAGAACGTGTTAATCAGATATTGGAGCAATATTTACGATTATTTACTAGTAGAAGACAACCGATTGGTCAGACCTCTTACCTATTGCAGAATTTGCTTACAATAATTCACTACAAACACGCAATTCGCTATTTATGCACTTGGCCAAGTGCGTTCCTTTCATGAGCAAATCTTGCTTAAAAAAATTTCTTTAAAAAGTTCTCTAGAAAAGAACGATTTTGTCGTTCTACAATTACTTTCATTATAAACAAACAATTATTTATTTTATTTTTTATTCTTATCTTTATCTTTTCTTTTATCTTTTCTTTTATCTTTTCTTTATCTTGTTTCATTTATCTTATTTCTTTCTTGTCTTTAATTTCTTTTCCTTCTTGTCTTCCTTCTTGTCTTCTTCTTTTTCTTCTATTTTTTTCATTCCTCTTATGGCAGCCGCAAACCCTTTGCGCACACCAAGGTATTTTATTTTATTTTTTATTTTATTTATTTATTTATTTATATTTTGGTTGGATTTCGTCTTCTTTTTTTATTTAGGGCTCATGAACCCTGAAAAATGAAATTAAAAAAAATAAAAATTTAGGGTTCAGCCGCCGGCGGCTGAACCCTAAACGGCGGAGGATGCACCAAAAGGAAAAAAATAAAAAATAAAAATAAAAATTCTTTTGGCGGCTGAACCCTAAATTTTTATTTTTTTTAATTTCATTTTTCAGGGTTCGTGAGCCCTAAATAAAAAATAAGACGAAATCCAACCAAAAAAAATAAAAAATAAAAAAAAAATTCCTTGGTGTGCGCGAAGGGTTTGCGGCTGCCATAAGAGGAATGAAAAAAATAGAAGAAAAAGAAGAAGACAAGAAGGAAGACAAGAAGGAAAAGAAATTGAAGACAAGAAAGAAATAAGATAAATGAAACAAGATAAAGAAAAGATAAAAGAAAAGATAAAGATAAGAATAAAAAATAAATTAAATAATTGTTTGTTTACAATGAAAGTAATTGTAGAACAACAAAAATGGTTGTTTTTTAGACAATTTTTTAGACAATTTTTTTAATGCTTCCAGGGGGCAAGTGCATGATTATATGGCCAAGTGCGTAAATAGCGAATTGCGTGTTTACATTCAGCTACAGGATTCTCCCCGTTTTATGCAACTTATGGATATAATCCTGCTCTATCGTTCACAATTCCTACAACATCAACGGTACCTGCAACAAAGGAAAGGATTCAAAAACTACATGACATACACGAAGCAGTCAAAGTAATGATTCAATTAGCAAACGACCAAGCTAAAAGAAATTACGACCAAGGGGTACAAAAACAACCATCTTTTCAAGTTGGACAAAAAGTTTTATTGCACCATGATAACATAACTACAACGGCACCATCAAAAACTTTGGCTCCAAGATTTCTAGGTCCATTTTTAGTGGTTTCAAAAATTTTGAATCTCGTATATCAATTGAAATTACCTGAAGCACTTCGTATTCATAATGTCTTCCATGTATCGCAGTTGGAGACCTATCAGACACACACAATTTTGGGACGTAAGCTTAAACCACCTCCACCAATTGTGACTCCTGAAGGAGACATTGAGTGGGAAGTTCACAAAATTTTAGACTCTAAAAGAACTGGTCGTTGGAAAAAATTGCATTATCTTGTAGAATGGGAAGGTTATGGCTCAGAACAAAACTCTTAAGAACCTCTGGATAATTTAAAGAACGCTCCGGATGCTTTAAAAGAATTCCATAGTCTTCACCCTGATGCTCCAGGTCCACATAAAAATTAAAGCTAGGACTTAGGGAGGGGGGTAATGTTACGACCATGTCGTAACTCGGGACTTGGATACTCACTATTGACGGGTAGTTATGACGGTTTCATGTTGGTGCTTTGACGTTGCTATATAATCCCAGTGAGGAGGGATTGTTCCTCACGTCACATATTGTTTAATACAGCTGAAAGGCGTTATTTGTAATTCCTATGTGTCTTGTATTCATCGTGACTCGATATGTATGTTGAGAGTTGTCTTCTATCAAAGTTGGAAGGTTGTGAGGATCAAGGAAAACAGTGAAGCATTGACAGTAATCCAGATTTGGATTTCCCACCGTAACAGCGTTGTTTCTTTTTGAGCTTCTCCTCTATTGGGTATTTTCTAGCGGTCTAGGGTCTCAGTAGCACTATGCTTCGCAGAACGAATTAAATTCTATCTCCATCCGGAGGTGGACTATGGCCCCCATTATCGACCTTACGCAGTTGACCTTTTTTTGCCAACATTGATAATTTTGTTACAAAATGTCGTAGACGCAATAGTAGATATTGAGGATGGGCTCACGTTTGCCGATGACAACCCTCATGCTGCTATTTCTATTGCACACGTGCACAAAAGTGTGGTCGATGCAAACACAATGATCGTGTCAGTTCTACATGACTTCCGTATTGCTCATGTCAATTCCATTTTAGAAAATGGATTAGGGTAGTGAGTTACTTAGCCCAGATCTATCACTTGGTTTTCTCATTTTCTTTTGCCTGAGTATGACGACGATGGATGGATAGAGAAATTTTATTTCTCTGAAGCCGTTGTGTTTCAAATAGCCACGTTGTTGTGCCTCCATGTTGAACGTACGGATACCAAATATCAAAAAACTATACACATTTGTGTGAGAGTTGCATGTGCCTTGTGTAAGTTGTATCAAAGAGCTTCTTTTCTCATAGGCTATGAGTTCTTTGCCATTAACAGATCCACAACGTCCGGTGTACTCAAAGATGTTCATGCAATGAATTCAGAGTTTCAACATTAAATTTCATTTCTTACGAGTAACCGTTAGCCTAAAGTCATGAATGGATTTCAAGCTTTATGTAGTTTGTCTGCTGTAGTTGGAGATATAGATAGAACTCATATACATATTCACAAACCTCAAATCAGCCATGAGGACTACTTCTATTTGAAGTCATGCGGCTATACTGTTCAGTGTCAAGATGTAGTCGACATCAAAACTAGAGGTTCTTTAATCTAACTGTAGGGACGTCAAGGTCAACATACAACATTTGAATACTTAGACAACGAGGTTTGTTTTGCAAAGAGCAGACGAATAATCTTCTAAACATTGGGTATAGCGTGGATGGATTCACCCTCTATTTAACCCCTAAAGGACCGTAAGGCCCCCACGCGGCTTCTGGAACTAGAAAGTGAGGAAATTCGGGTTCTTGGTCTTTGAATTGTAGGATGAGCAACAAAGAGACCCTGGCTCTTTTTGAGAGCCGAATCTGTAGGTACTTCTTGATCGGAAATTCATCAAGTGAGCGATTTTTGGTGATTTTTTTGAGTTGCACGGTGGGTATCTAGGCGTCACTTCAGACCCTCATATCTTCCTCCTCACACCTCCAAATTTCTTGAAATTTTTTGCACATGTTTAAAATGATGATTTCTAATTACAATAAAAATTTCAGAATTTTTGGAGCACTTTTGAACAATCCGATTTCAGCATGGGTACAAAACAGCCCGAACGAGTTCCAACAATCTTCTCAACGGTGGCATTTTCTCAAAAATTGTGCGATTTTGTCGATCTTTTCTTCATGAAAAAAGCTACGTAAGTCTTCTTTAGTTTCAACGGTGCCGATCGTCAAAATTACCCCGCACCAATGAGGAATTGAGCTTGCTACAAGAGCTAGTCAAGAAAACAAGAGCTAAGTTCAACACCCCCTGGTCCTTTAGGGGTTAATTGGAGATAAAGGCTATCCGCTCAAGACATGGCTAATAATGCTTTTCGGGATTTTCAAGGCGGAAACCAATCTATATTAGAGATTCTGCTGTAGACAATGTTCTGTTCTGCCTTGAGGTTGCGCCGACTTCCCTGCCCGCAGATTCCCATGCAGCTGTTCCTGTAATGCTAGCAAACGCATAAACAGCCGATGTTGTGCCGCCTTCGATGCCGGCCGATTCCCCTGCCGCGCTCCGCTCCAACGAAATTCCGCCTCCTTGTCTTGCTACCCCCTGCAACTCGGAAGTTGCGCCACGCCTTCCTCGTGGGCCGTGCCTCCTTGCCCCTCCGCTCTCCCAACCATCGCTGCGCCTCCTCGCCGCTCCACTTGCCCGACCATCGCAGCATCTCCCATGTCGACCCTCCATTGACGAGCTAAAAAAAAACTCCATATGACTCGCCACTGATACTAAACTTTATGATTATCACAGTTAATGGAGATGATTACCTTCCACAAATAGCCCAAATTTCAAGCTCAAAAGAGAAAAATAAGACTCCACACCCTGACAAGTCAAAACTCATTTGTATAGAGGACTTGGGAGAGAAGCCCCTTGTTGACTATGCGGTGGGAAGAAAAAAGGTGGGCGGACCCTCTACATTTGCAAAAGGCCAGCAAGTTGAGTGCATGGGTGGCCATGCTCTTAGTTTGTGTAAGCGTTCCTATAACTGCTTGTTTTCGTAGCTGATTACAATAAATACAACTATTTGGACTATTGCCTCCCATTTTAAGGCATACATGCACTTTAACGTTTTCATGTCGGCCACCATGTGCCACTCGACTTTGAAAGCACCCGTTCCTGGTACTTCAAGCATTTGAACGTTGCTCTGAGCTTCTATCAGGGTAGGAATTCTAGCATTTGAGAAGATCCAACTAAGTATCTGGTGAGTTTCATGAGGAATTTGGAGAGCAGAAATTGGCTATATCTCCCTCTCTGACTGTACCGAGAAGTATTTTTCACTGTCTGGATCTATGGAACTATCGAGGACACAATTCATCAGGGTCAATGATACTCTCTCAAACTTTTGAGCATGGACAATTTCAGCCTCGTCTAGTTTGATGCAGAACATGACAAGATCTTTGTGTATTTTTACAATTTAATAACAATGAATAATTCATAAGCCTGATATCACTAGAAAGCGATCAATGCATCTAAATCAAATCAGGGGAAAAAAAGAACAGTCAAAGTGTGTATTTTATATGTTTAGGAGTGTCGTCAAGCAATGCTAGTTCTTATGTAGAATTGGCTAGATTCCAAATTTTAGTCTTTGAATCAATATTTTATACTATGGTGTTGATTAGGAGTATGAGGTTCTGAAAAGACTAGTGGCTACATTGGATGATAAATCGGCCTCATCAAAGAAAGATATCCAACAATTGAACAGGTTTCTATTCACTTTTGTTACATACTCCCCTGTCCCTTATTAACCCCTAAACGTCCAACCGTCCCGAATGTGGACAATGTACAGAATCAAACACACAGTTTTCTTGTCCATCATTGAATTTTTGCAGTATGGATTTTTTACTATATGTCTTATAGGAAGTTAGCTTCATGCATGTCTGATCTAATTAGAAAGGGGATGATTTGTGAAATTTTTATGCCTCATTTCATGTTGTAGTGATTCACCCAAAATTTTGAAGATTTCAGTGTAAAAGTGCTCTTAAAAAATTCAACTCATAAAATTAAGCAACCAAAAAATCTGCAAAAATCACTACACTTAGAGTACTACATTTCAATCAATCACAACAAATTTCATGTACAAATTGTCAATATCTTATTTGTAATCATATTACAAAAGAATTTTCAATTTTAAGTTTCCATTTTCATACAAATATAATGGTGACAACAATTGTAGATCTAACGGTTTGGATAGAATCAAAAATTCATAATGTACAACTTTTATTCATATATCAAGTTCAAAATATCCCTCTTAGTTACATTTTATAGAAAGACTTAACACCTCCAATGGTGTGGACCCTGAGCAATATGGTGCGGACCCTGAGCAATATAGTGCAGACCCTGACCTAGTAGGAATTGTAGTTTGAGCAAACAAGAAGCTTAGTGTGGGACAAATTGACAAGGGAATTAAGAAGTTTAATATGGGACAAAGGGAGTATTGAAGATAAAGTAAATCTTTTGGAATTCTGGGTCTTGACTAGATTCATCTCTGATTGGTGATTGATCAACAACACATTTTATTATCCACACTCCACAAAAACTGAAGAAGAAGCTTGAGATGGTACTACTCGCTACTCATTCACTAGTGTAAATGCATGCTAATTATTCACTAGCAATTATTATAGCCTGATTTATTGGTTCAGTTGTTTGGGTCTTGGTGTGAAATCGCATGCCATTTCAATATGTGACAGCAAGTCCTATTTTTGGTAACTTAACTTTTTAAACTACAATTGCGTTTTGCTTCAAATTTCAATAAAATTGTACAATACTTCTTATACTATAATTTTATGTTTTTTTAATTCAATATTGTGCTACAGTTTTTTTAAGAAAATGTGCCAATATTCTACTCAATTTTGACTCATATTGTAGAAGCCCATTTTTCATTGGTTGCTAACTTGGTTGATGTTATAGGTTTTTTAAGTACACGTCCTTTTATAAACTATAAAAACAACGCACTCATGAGCCACAAAACACTTAGGCGCTCGTGAGTCACAAAATACTTAGGCGCTCATGAGGCATAAAACACTTAGGTACTTACAAATAACAAATTAAAGCAAATTAAAGCATTAGGTGAAATTACATACCTTCAAGAGTAGTGTTGTAGAGTTCCACCATTGTTCGTTGCATGTGCTCCACGTCAACAAATAGTGAATTGTTTCGGTTTAGTGTCACTACAGTCCACTCCATGTCCATGTACGTGTTTGCCATTTGAACTCCAGCTTTACTCAACTTCGTTAATTTGCACATTGCAGACACCTCAGTAACAGACAAAATAGTTGCAAGTGCCATACCAGTTTTGGTTTGAGATTCCTTGCTTCCACACAGTTGTTGGCGAGATCCAGTTTCCAAATTCTGGTTCTGAATCATACTTGATGTGGTTGACGCAATGACCGTTATGGCCAGTCTGATGGTTCTCTTCGTCTAGCCGCCTCTCGGAGCTAAGTCGCGTAGGTCCTTCCTCGGTCTGACAACACTATGATATCTAAAAGGAGTTTTAATCAACTTTTCACGTTTGGCTTCACAACGTCTCAATTTTGCTTTTGTTCTGCTTAATCGCAACTTATAAGATTTCAACTCCTCTTCATTTCTTTTCCTTTGAGTCTCAATTTCAATCCACATGTCTAATCCCATTTGAGAACTCTCCTCTGTGGTTCTTGCTTCAGTGGCAAGTAAGTTTCTTATTCGCTCCTCATAACTGGATTACATGACGGTAAAATTCTCTTTCAACACAAACAACTCATTCTTGAACGCTTCAGTTAAATTCATAAATTCTCTACTATATTCAATAATGCTCTCCCATGCATGAATCTCAGAAAAAGCGAATTGAAGCATCGGATTTTTTTCCTCTACATCATTCATTAACCTCAGAATATGTTCACGGAGCTGTTAGATCTCTCTCTTCCCTTTTTTGAAATTGAACGCAGTTGTGCTATCAGAGGAACTTAAGCTCTCTACGTATCCTAGCAAACCATGCTTCCCCTCTCCGACAAATTCCAGCAAATCGCTCACAAAACGAAATAGAGGACGTGTATCTGTGACAAAATGTTTCGGGTAAATCATGCCCGCTCTAGAGATCCACATTTGCAAAACCTGATTCTCTCAACGTTGCAAACTATAATTTCGGAGTCTACTCGTGTAACGCACGACTCCTATTAATGAGAGGCGCGTACTTCAGAGCGATACTCGCCGACAGTTTGTATGATTTGTTTGCCATTTTGACAAAGAAGAATTGAAAAATAAAATGACAAAATCAGCTAGAGTGAAGTACAAAATTAGCAAAATTTAATTAGCTCTACTTAACTACGTTGGAATCACAAAATTCTCGAGAAAGGACAACCATAAGGACAACCATAGCCTTCGTGAAAAAGTCCTTGTGAATATAGAAAGGACGAAGGAAAAAGTGGCTAAAAAATTGCTGAGAAGGAGGAAATCTGCACGGAAATCTGCACAGAAATCTGCTGACGAGGACAAACAAAGAGTTGGCTTGTTTTTCAAGACTGCCCGTTTGGTTTTGAACCGCTTCTCACGTCAAAGGACAGCGGCCTTCTAGAGACCTAAGAATTTTTCTAATGTGAGACAATCTATAGTCTCAAATTATCTTTGACTTTACATTTATATGATAATTGGTGTTTGATGTTGAAATTTTTTGGTGAATTGACACTTCAGTATGTTAATACATTCACAAACCTTTGATTTTATAAAGGTTGATATGTTCATAAATTTTGGATTTGTTAGAATAGAGGTCTCAAATAATAAGGCTAAAGTCTCAAAATGTCCATTTTGTCTCACTTTTAACGAATATGGTCATTCCTGAAGAATTAGTAGACAAAGAAGTTTTACTTACTATTTCTTCCGAGTCGTATTCATTTATCCAAAAATGTCCAATTGAAATTTCTAGATGGGGTGGCGAATTATCTTCTTCTTTAAGTAGGGATCCTGGAGCTAACTCTCTTAGTTCATCTTCCCTGGGATGTAAAAGTTGGTCTAAACTGTTAAGGGGGTTTTCTAGGAACCGACCTTAAACTAATGAGACTACTTCTCACAATAATAACTGACTTTAGGCTAGTAAGTGGAGATTGAGAGGAGTAGTAAGAGGGTTTCAATGAAGAAGAATACACTATCGACTAGGAATAACACCAGTATGCCTACAAGTCGACTTCTACATAAATCACATATTACTGCAACTAGCCAGGATTCAAACACAAAGAGCAATATAAGAGCAGGAAATAACACTTCTACCATAGTGGTCTAGCATACTAGTGCACACACGAAGGTTTAAGACAAGAAGGAAGTACAACTGAGGCTGCCAGTAAAGAAGATGTACAAAATGTATAGCAACACCTCTCTCAAAGAGAGGGAAAGTACATATAGGAGACTGGTCTGACAGCAGTGTCAGATCTAGTCGACCGGGTCAGTCGGGTCGACCAGCCTGTACTACTGGGTATCGCCTGCTGGGTCTATTCCTGCCGGGTATAGACTAGCCTACTCTAAGCCTAAGGGAATATCCAACGAATATTTTGTTAACATAAACGAACTTGTATACTCCAAGTATTGTTTAAATAATCCGTACTAGGATTGTTGTCAAATGTTCCAAAGTCCAGAACTTGTGGTTGTGAGAAAAGATACTCAACATGAGTAGGAGTTGTCTGAGGACTTGGATATGACAAAGGTGACGAGATTGTTTGGTATAAGGAGGTCATGTGCATCAAAATATTCTTGAGTCCGTTGTTCTGATTCTCCTTGTTCATTTAATCCCTAAATGCCCACCGGTTCCCAACACCGACGCAAGTATAGGAAATGGTAGCTTTCTACTGTATATAAGTAGAGTGTCAGCGGAAAAAGGGCATGAAAGCAATGGCCTGACATCGGGCTGATGGCAAAACGTGGCGTCTACAGACCGGTTTAGAAGGTCATATTCGTCCCTGACCCGCCGGTTTGCGAAGTGGCGTGGCACCTTTGATTGTGATAGCTCGTGGTGGGAGCCGGTGAGAGGAGTTCGCGCGGTTTCTGGCATTGACCAGTTCAGTGTCCTCGGACACGGAATTCAACTGTCATCGCATAGGAGTGAACGCTTCTATGGAATACCAAATGGGTGGCGAAACCAACCTCTGACGTTGACGTCAAGGTATGGAACTGGGACGTGTGTTTTCGTGGTTTGAACTGAATTAGGGTTCCTCAAGCAGTCGTAAACTTAGTTTTGGCATTGCATTTTCTTTCTAGGTTTTCTCGATGCATTTTCGCAGTTTGAGCTGAATTAGGGTTTCTCAAACAACTGGGGTCTTAGTTTTGGCATTGCAGGTGCATTTTAGGGTTTCTCAATTTTAGGGTTTCAGAATTGCAGTCAATGTCTCATGCAGCCTCCATACGTGTAGAACTCTAAAAGCTGTAAACAAAATTGATTACAACCATGATTCTTCTACTGAGCATAGCGGCGTCTGAATACCTGAACATAAGACGAGGCAAAATTCTCAACCTCGATGATTTGTTATGTTTCAACAAAGTTGGTAACGTCCCCTTCGTTGTTGGCTCCCCTCCTCCACATACGAGTGCCTAAAGACACAAGCTACCAAGTCAATCATATGCTCTTGCAACAACTTTCTGGTCCTTGATGATGCGACATTCAGGTTCGTGGTTCAATTCTTGTTATATGGGAGCAGATTGTAGATTTGACGTACAAACCTACAATTACTGATATAAATCTTCAAGAAACGGTATGTTCTACCAGTATACAAGGTTTGTCTGAACCTGTTGTTGGCTTACATCTATAACAAGTTTTGAATAGGTTTTGTATAGCTGATATTGTATTCTCCACCTCAATGTTTGCACTTCCTTTTTAAATTTCTCCAGGACCTCACATGCATGTGCCAAGCTCTAATCAATTGGTAGCTTTGTAGAACACGCAATTTGATTATTGTGATGACACGGACTTTTTAACCCTTTAACGTCCCAGTGGTTCTCAAGCTCTGTGAGGTCCCGGCCAGGTTTCCGGCACTGGGTCGATGAAAACGGAAAGATCGGTAATTCCGAACAGGACCTAGCAAATCTAACCGTACACATTCAAGGGCAAGCAATAAATGAATCAAGGTGTAAAATTTGTGTCGGTCGTGCAACCATGGTAGATGGAGATTTTACTGCCTGTATTCGGTGCGGTGGAGACCATGTTGACAGAGATACGGTTGTACTGAAGGCATTCAGGTGAAATTCTCGGAGACATTGGGTTAAGCGAAAGCTAATTAGGGCACTGACGGTCCATAAGGTGCATTTACAACAGTGGTACCTGAATTGCAAGCAGAAATGCGGCCTCAGATTTTCGCGAGGCGAATGAGATATGGAATTGCATACGCAGACATAGTCTTGTTCGGTTGAGCGTCAAGTCTTATCTTGCATTCGAATGGAAAATCAAAGACGGTAATTCGACAGGTGACAAGACAGAGCGGAGTAGAACGCTTTGCCGTACATATCGCACTTTGAGGATGCTCGGCGATTTCTCGTTATACCAGATCGTATTCACAGCTGAGGGAGTCGGCGTTTGAAAAGAAAACACGGACCACCCGCTTAACACGCTCGCGCCACTTTCAGAGCGGTTGGCGCCACTTTTGGGACGTGCTGTTGAAACAAGGAATGCTTAGAGCATCCCCAATCCGCGTCCGTCAACCGCGCCCTCCAAAGGCAGTATGACGGGGTCCCGTTGGCATTTATTTTGGTACAGGGAGTCGATGCCGCGCCGAAGCTCCAACGCGTCGCCCGCCACTTGCTCCCACTGGCTCCTTTTTTTTTAGTGATTTTGAGTAGGTTTTATGTAGATCATTTTTTGTTATTTTTATTTTTGATTCAACATGTGTAATAATCTTCACTAATTTCAGTGATATAACATTCTTTGAGTTATTTATTTTTACTTTTAGTTATTTACTTTTAGTTATTTATTTTTATTTATTTATATACTTAGTTTCCTTTTTGACCTTTGTTGGATAATTGAGTCCTTTGATGTTTCATTTCTTAAATTTTTAACTTCTAAACAAACTTGTCACATATAATACATGCTACATTTGTTTCAAAATCAAAGTTTTCACTGTCTTTAAGTTCAGAGTGCTTGAATACAAATTTAGTATGGAGTATGAGTGTGATAGATGTGATAGAAAAATGAAAACTCAAGCGCAGCTTGAGTTTCATTATAAGTCTAAAAAACATGTTAAAAAGGATGTTAAATCAACATTCTATGCTAGTGTAAATGTTACAAGCCCGGATGAAGTTGTAATAGAGAAGTTTAGATCACAGGGTATTTCGATTCCAATGGAAATTTACCATGTTTTATATGTATCTAAAAAGACAGATAATTTAGATGCCTTAAAAGAAATCACTACTTCTGTAATCTTGGTAGAAAACAAAATAGTAGTAGCAATAATTGATTTTAATTTTTTTCTCAAGTGAATTAATTGACATATTGACTACAAAATATAGTATACTATATAAGGCAGGAGGAATAGTAGATAGGGAAAAGCAGAAGAGAGGCGGGGATATGGTTGTTTTCAGATGGAGACTTACACCGCTCGAATTCGGTATATATGTGCAAAGTAATAGAAAAGGTAGGGAAAGAATTATGCCCATTTCGACTATAGATTTACTTAGTGCCCGAACAGCTAATAGAGTACACAACGTGTTGAAGCTAAAAATGTCATCTTCGATTAATGGATTGGAAAATTTAGTTCCTAGGGAATTGGGAACATAGTGGGGTCGAATTGGATATTCTCCATTTACGACAATGAGCGTGATAGAGAACTATTGATCACCGGACCATATAGATGATAAAGATGGAGGTTCTGGATTCATATTTTGGGTTCATGAAGGTAATTTTCTTTTACAAAATTTCTTTTAAAACTAGTATAAAAATATCACATCGTATGTTTTACTAAAAGTTTTTTAAAAATTGTTGGAATTATTAGTATTTGATGTTGTAATTGAATTCAACATACTTTACAGAGATTGTAGACTATTCTCGAATTGAACGGGCACAATTCCGTATGAAGGACTATGGATTGTATGTTTTGATGCTTTAAGAATCAACCATGGTACAATTCAAAATACAAGGTACAAGCAATATGGAGTTGCCCTCTTGGTGAAGCCCATTGTTTTAAAAGCAGGTTTAGAAGCATTAAAAAATTTAGGATTTTAGGTACTAATAGAGAAGTAATAGAGTTGCATCATAACATTATTCATCTACAAATTGTGAATATTTTGTTCGTAATCAAATTACAAAATAATTTTTTAAGTGTAAGTTCCAAATTTTATACAAAACACCAGTGATAGCAATCATAGATCTAAATGTATAGATATAGAATCTAAAATGTTTAATGTACAACTTTTATTCATACATCAAGTTCATCAAGTTGCATTAGAGAATAGACTTTATGTGGAAATTTTGTAATAATAAAAATGTATCTATTTTAATAAACATAAAAATAAAATAGTAAAAGTCATATAAATTTTTTAAATTAAAATAAAGTACTTGATTAAAAACTAAAATTAAATATAATTGTTTTTAGAACAACCAAAATTAAATAAAAGGCAAAAAGTAAACTAAAACGTTAAAAGAATATAAATAATAAAAAAGTAAATAAAATTATAGTAGCCAATTAAAAACTACAATACAAATATAATAGTCAATTAAACTCTCAAAGGATTCGATTATAAAATAAAAAATGAAACATCAAACGATTCAATTATAAAATAAAAATGAAACAACAAACGCTTCTATTTCCACAACACTTCAACTTCACTTCCACTTGTCGCTAGTATACTATAAATGTAAATTTATTACTGTGATTCATTTGTTTGATTTGATATGGTTTAGGTTGGTTTGATTGATATACAGTGATTCATTTGTTTGGTTTAGGTTGGTTTTATTGATATAGTTTGGTCGATTGATTTGACTAGGTTTGATAGATTTGTTTGGTTTGGGTTTGATTTGGTATGTTAGATTTGATTTGTTCGGCTTATGTCATTGATTTATTTACTATATTTGAATTACTAACTCTGTGGTTTTGTGTGTGTAGAAGATTGGTTCCACCTCTATATATGTAACAATAACAATATAACCTCTATTTATGTAAAATTTATTTTACCTCTAAGCAAAACCGCTATTTATGTCAAATTTATTTTACCTTTAAATATGGTATAAGCAAAACCGCTATTTATGTAAAATGAATTTTACCTCTAAATATGTTATAAACAAAACCGCTATTTATGTAAAATTTATTTTACCTCTAAATATGTTATAAGCAAAACCGCTATTTATGTAAAATATATTTTACCTCTAAATATGTTATAAGCAAAACCGCTATTTATGTAAAATATATTTTACCTCTAAATATGTTATAAGCAAAACCGCTATTTATGTAAAATTTATTTTACCTCTAAATATGTTATAAGCAAAACCGCTATTTATGTAAAATTTATTTTACCTCTAATATGTTATAAGCAAAACCGCTATTTATGTAAAATTTATTTTACCTCTAAATATGTTATGAGGAGTCTCTCTTGATCCAAAACTTGTCCCTACTCATGATCTTAGGTCAGTTGATTCATCGAGTGTTCCTTCCAAATTTAATTGTGATGTAATTAATTTTTTGAATTGGCCTAAAATGAATCTAGAGTGGTGGATTCATAGGGACTAGTGGGAGGTACCCGAGGAGAATAGAATGGATTTATATATGTAGCAACATTCCTTCGGGATTTCCTAAATCTAGCCCTTTCGTCTCTTTGTGATTTTTGTATTGATTCCCTAGATGAATCTTTGGATTGTTGATGAGACATTTAATGTGGGCATATAAAAATAATTGTTCCAATGAAATTTCTTTAATTTATAGATAGTAAAAAGGGAGGGAGAATCACATGAAGCCTGAGAAACTGTCAATGTTCTTTAAAGGCTAAGCTAGTCAATTTCTCTACTTGCTATGATGTTAGCTAGACTTTAGCTGTTACACTTATACTGGTTCTAGCAAAGAAAAACAATTGCTATGGGACAAACACTCTTCTATGTTGTACTTACTTTTTCACTAAACTTTGTGTCGAAACTCTGTTAGATCTTAGCAATTAGCAATAACTATAGATCTTTAGAATTTGACATGGTCAAATTTATTTGGATATATCAAACTAAAGGATGGGACTAACGCATTTTTTTTATTTTGACACATAAAATCTGGATTAAGAGGGGTTATCGCTCAATTCATTGGCCCATAAATGAATTTATAGATTGATCCTAAAATTTTGCGGCCAGTCCAACAAACATAACCTTGATGTCCTTCGCTATTGGTTTGTGATTTAAGTTTACTATATTGGCCAAGTAGATAGTGTATAGAAAAATCTAAGAGTAAGTCTTCGTTTTTTACTATAAATGCTCGGCTAGGTTCAATCTTTTTCCAAATTTTACTGAAAATAACTCTTTTTATATCTAAGGATAATTTCTCTATTCTTTATTTAAGAGTTTTGTCCTTGATAAAAGCCCATTTAGTTTAAAACCTTGTCCAAAATAAGTGTTTTTATAGACTCTATATAATGTCATAATAGACAAGAACCCGAGAAATAATCTTCAAGTAATTATGGTACTTTCGATGGAAATAAAAATTTCATTTTGATTCATTGGCAATACAATTCTATCGCTCTATATTTCTTAAGGTTTTTGATATAATTCAAACGACCACTAACCACTATAAGTATATGTAAGTTTTGTGCACATAAAGGTGTCCACTGATGAGTTTTCAATGCTAATAACCAGAGATGCTCTAAATTGTCAAAGTTTTCGATTTCTGGGAAATAGGGCCAAAATTCTATTAATAGCTTAAAATAAATAACTTAGTAACTTTCTTCATGTCGGTTCATAAGGCTAATCAATTGTAAACCCAATTTTAGTTTACTTTAATAAATGTGTTTATGTGTTTAATTTACTTTTATGAATAATTATTTTGAGATGGATAAAAGTAAATTAAAGTGTTGATAATCGTCTTTATTCTAATCAATTCCTCTATGGGTATTTTGCAATTCTTTACTTGGATTAATTCACTGATTGATCTAAGAAATTAGAATCAGAAGAAATTGATGGTGGAAGTAGAATTGTTGGAATTCTTTTTGTATGATTGTATGCCTGTTTCTTAAAGCAAGTCTTTTAATATGTCCAATTTCTTCACAAAAATGACAACAATTTCCTTTGTTTCCATTTTTCTTGAGGTATAATTTTTGGTTTTCTTTCAAGGTAGAAGTGAATGGTTTAATAAGAATAGATTTATGGTCAATTTTGTTATATTGTCTTGTGAAAGAACAATTGTCTAAAATATCATTTTTAGGAAATATGTTTGATAAAAGTCATGAATGATGTCATGGGTTATTTGTTTCCGATGTTTCATTTCATACCCAACTACTTCATGAATAGCTATAATTTATTGTCAATATATAGATTTTGTATTTTTATTTTGTATTTTATTTTTATTTTTCTTTTATTCTTATTGAATACTAACACTTTCTTAGAATATTCTATTAGTGTTTAGAAATTTTAATGCCCTTGATAAGTAATTAATTTGTCTATAAGAATACTACTAGGAAAAATACATGTCATTCCTCTTGAATTTTAGTTTTTTCATAAGTTACACATTCTATTTTTCCAAGTTAAGTCTTAGACTTTCTTATCGTTGGGGAAGATTATAAATTCATTTTCTATTTTTCTTTTTAGCCACCGATAGCCAGGACTTTCTCCGATAGCGGCGCCAAAATGTTTACCTAGTTTTGTTGTTTACAAAACATAGGAACAATTAGTATATGTATTCATCTTCAAAGAAAGGTTAAATCAGTCTATTGTATTGTGGCTAAAGTCACTATCAAAATAGAATTGTAGAGGTTTTAAAAGGATAAACATAACACTCTTATACCTAGTGTAATCGATTTGGTGGCCAGTCCATTCATAATGTTGTGAATGCAGTCCCAGTCCTGCGTAGTGTTGTATAGGGAGATCAATTGGTTCAGTAAACGCTCTTTTGAGCCTATATAGTTGATCTTCATACAAAATATCTAATCGATTCAGTAAGGTCAAATAATCTTTGTTGTGATCTAATACTCTGGCTGTTATGGAATGGAAAGGCTCCCAGAGTTGAAAATTTACCAAATTTGTGGTTCTTGGATCTTTCAGGTCAATTTATCCAATCACACAATTAGAGGACAAACATGGTCTAATAACTACATTTTTTCTGAATTCTTGAACCCAAAACCACATCAATAAAACGTAAGACAATGTAGACAAAACTTATGTCCCTGACTTTTAAAGAAAGTATAAAGTTACTTTAAATTATTAAAATAACACTATAACTATGCCCGGGGGGTATTTGCGGTATTTTTGAAACGACGTGCGATAAAATATAGGGTATTTAATATTCATTTGAGATAAAATTTTGAAAAATTCTAAATAAAATATAGGGGCTGATTAATGTTGAAAACAACTTACAATAAAGATACCATACCATATAGTACGTGCTATATTATTTTATTTTTATTAAAAATAACCCCTAGATAATGGTATACTAAGTTGAATATTATGGAGGCTAAATTGAATGAATCAAAAATTGCGTCTTTCCAATGTTGGACAATTGTTTTTCTTAACACTATAACTTCCAGGTTGCATTCTAGTGGCATTTACAATTACAATTTTGTTGGTGTATTTTTTTTTTTATTGTGTTTTCTTTTTTGCTATGCCACAACAATACAATTTGCTTTGTCAAAAACGTCCATTCACAATTCACACCTCCCTCGTGGCTTCCAAAAAAGAAACACAAAAAAATGTGGGCTATTAAAAAATTGTAAGAAAAATAGGGTATATAATATTGAATGAATTTTTTATTTCTAATTACCTATAGGGTATTAAAAAATCAGGCTCAATAAGAAAAATTCTACTTAAAGGACACCTAATATTCCAATTTTTAGAGATAATACCCCCCACCCCCCCCCCCCCCCCCCCCCGCGCCACAGGAACTATACATCCATTGATAGAAATAGGGTTACCTTTCACTTTTTTACTTTTACTTTTACTTTACTTTTTAGGTTACTTTGTTTTAAGAGAATTCAAAATTAAGTCTAATCCCACCCATCCACTATGGAATTAGATTTAACTTTTATTCTTTTCTTATTCTTTTGTTTTTACTTTTTGTATTCATTTTGAATTTAGGTTATATTTTAAATAATTGATTTAGTGACGTTCAAATTTTTATAAGTATTCCAATTTATTCTTTTGAATGAATAATAGCATAAAATTTTAGTACACTATGAATTTTATACCATTCAAAATCAGTAAATTTTTTTGGGTATAAAATAGCCCAATTCAAATTACAATAAAAGATCCCATTTGAATGTTTTATAGAATTTCAAAGTTTGAGTAGAATTAATGATACAAACACTTTGTTTCATTAGTGGGACTCAATCTCAAACTACATTATACCATTTAGGTATTTAAAACTTTAATCAAAAGTAGGTAATAAATACAATTTTCAAAATTCTCCAAATTTAACCATTCAATGCAAAACGATCTCATGAATCAAACACACACATAACACACCCACATTTTATAATTTTCCTTTTTCACAAGGAATACATTGAGATTAAAATCTCATTCTAAACTAATCCCTAATACCCGCAATTCGCAAATTACAATAATCAATCTTCAACTAACATCTAGCTCCTTGGTCAACTCCAAACCATTAGGATTTCACACTCCAAACCATTAGGATTTCACAATTTTATGAGCACAACACATCAACCTCTCTATAACCGTTTACAATTCTTCCCTCGCACCAATTCTTACTCACAATACACAGTCACAGTAGTCCAACGGTGCCTATCACCATTCCTAGTGGCTTCATTCTGAAAATAGTACGAATACTGCTATTTTTTGGACGACTGGAAAAAAAATATTGATCAAAATTGAATTCTTTTGCGTTCACAACGATGGAGCACTTCCTTTCATGCAGTTAAACTGTATTCCGATTTTGAATATGAGGCCTCTTCTTGTGACCACAATTAATTAATTATGTTGACCAATCTTGGATTGTCGGCCTAATTGCTAAACTTATTACTATTGTAGTCAACTAAATCTAAGGATTATCGATCTGATGGACTCAACTCCCTTAATTTCTAGGTTTTAGAAAAAAAGAAAGGTCGTGCTAGTTTCAAGCAACACACTTCTTTTTCTTTTCTTTTCCTTTTTCCTTTTTCTTTTATTTCCAAATTCCTTCTTTTGCTTATGTGTTTACTTTGTTTTTTTAATGTATTTCTTTTACTTTATTGGTTTTACTTTTACACCCTAGCTTACTTTTAGAATAATACAGCTTTTTAAGTAACTTCTTTTAGCTTTATTTGTAAAAAGAAATAAAATTTTAAAGTAATTTTACTAAAAAGTTTAAAGTAAAGTTCTAACTACTTTAAAGTACTAACTACATACCTTTCCTCGTTGCCTTACAGTCTTTTCATTTGATATTGTTTTTGCCTCCTCTTGATTTCTTAATCGCTTTCTACATTATATATATATGTATGTATTTTTTCTTGTTTTTTTTTTTTTTCTTTAGTTCCATTTCTTTTTTTGTTTTCTCCTATACGCATTGAATTTCTCTTTGTTGTTTTGTCGCTGTGATGTTAGTTATTACTCTTTTGCTCACTTACTCTGAAAATTCTAATCATCCGCATACTCCAGACGATCCTAATCTAGTGCGTTTGGTTCTGGCTCTGCTAATAACGGATCCTCCATATCTCTTGTTACAAATTACAATATCATTTTATTCAATACTGCTCATGTCAGTCTTACTCCATTTAATGGAAATCACTTTAACCTCTGGAAATTCCAGATCTAATGTATATTTTGATCATTTGATTTCCTTAACATTGTTGATGGCACAAAACTCTATGATTCTACCGCTGATGGTAGAATTCGTCACTATTGAAACAATTTGCAAGCCATAGAAATTCTTGTTGAGACCATGCGTGTTGATTTTATTTGTCTTCTTCTTGGCGCCTCATCTATTCAATAGATGTGTAGTAGCTTCCAACTCCACTATCAAAAGAGAGCCATTAGTTTTGTTCACACTTCACAAAAACAATTATTCAATCTTAAGCTTGTTGCTTCTAAGTTTAAGGAATTTGAAGTTTTCTTTCCAAATTTAATGACATCGATAGTCAACTTCGTGATCTTGATACTTCCAGAGTATTTGATGATGATGTTATTTCCAAAGCTATCTCTAGTCTCCCTACATACTAACTCTTTCACTACTACCTAGGAGCTTTCATTTCCTTATGAGAAAAGCATGAGTAATCCATTTTTAGGTTTGGTAAAAAAAGAAGCCAAACTCAAGTCTGGGGAGTGCACATTTTATGTGTGTGAGGAATCGCTTGAATGCACAATAGGCAGATTAATTTGAACACAACCGTACTATGTATTCATACAAGAAGCATATTTAGGGCTAAAAATAAGATTGTATATTTACATTATACATATATACAAGGTGAAAGCGTGGTATTGTGTAGCAAAAAGTTGATCCGCCATGCTAAAATTACAATGTTTTTGGTCAAAGGCTATAAAAGAGTATCAATTGTTTTTCTATTAGTTCTAATTTCATGGTGCCTTCTATTGTTCTTATAAGTACTTGAATCCAAAGTATCAAAGTAAGAATCAGTAAAAACATTTACTAAAATTATTGTTAAAAGTAAATGTCTAAATTTAATTTTGGGAGCAAATTTGATGAACTAAATTATATTTAATATGAATATAAATTTAATATTCTTTAAGTCCATTGTGCATTTGAGGGCTCCAAAAAAAACTCTTGGAAAAAACAAATATTTAATACATTTTTAGTTTGTTTTATATCAACTTTTCAATTTGGTTCAAAACTACTTTTTCCAATTTTGACTACTTCAACGTTACTAAAACATACATAAAAAATTATTGAAGATGAATTTTTCAATTTTCTTCATGAGAATTTGTTAAAAATCATGTCTTTTATTTTATTAGCAAAAAAGATTTACAAAAAAAATTAAAAAAATAATGTATTTTTCAACCTTGCATTGTTGCTTCTTTATAGGGATCAATGTTGGTCCACTTTACCATACTTTCACCCATTTCCGCTAAATGTAGATATTATAAATAAAAAAGGGATTGGTTTATAAGAAGATTGAAAAATTATAACTACACAAGGTAGGAAAAATGGGAGAATTTAGGAATTTACATAAACATAGGGTGGCAAAAATTCCAGACATGTAGATAAATAGCCCCCCAACTAATACATGATGTTCACACGTGTATTCACCTTTTATAAGGTAGTGTCTCTCCCGACCATTGCCATCAATGATTTGGAAGTGACGCAATTTGATGTTTGCACTTGGGTGTTTTCAAGCTAGGGGTGCCCTTTTTGAACCAAAAAATAAAGTGTACAATATAATACATTTGTCATTACTGCATCATTAATACTATATAATAATTACAAAATATTTTAATATTATTTTAATGGAATCTTTTCAATATTTTTACAATATTTTGGAATCTTTTTTAATATTTCTATAATAATTTGGAATATGTTTACTCATGTTGCACACAAGTCGCATTGTAATAGTCAATAATATTACACATTGGGATCCGAATTCTATTATTAAAATTTTGGAAATCATCTATATGGAAAGGTTTAACATTGTTTTATAAAGTTCTTGTGCCCCTTATATATTTTAAATAGATGCTACAATGTTATGAATGCCAAAAACACCCTGAAATCCGAAGTTGTAACTACACATTTTGGTTGCCTTAGCGTGAAAACACCCACTGCGTTTCTTTACGGTGAAATCAATGAGGAAATTTTTATGTCCTAGCCACCGTATCATGAAAACAAGACTAATCCAAAACTCATATGCCGATCCAACAAATCAACATACGGATTGCGTCAAGCTTCTCACGTTTAGAACTACCGCTTCAACCAATTTCTCACCAAACATCAACTCTCTTCTACTGATGTTGATCCTTATCAATATATCTCAGCAACACAACCAATCGTGCTTCTCGCAATATTTGTTGATGATGGACTGATTACATCGACCAATGAATTAGTCATTGATACCATTAATAACAAAATGCATGATGTCTTCAAGGTCCAACATAATGAAACAAACACCTTTGTCGGACTCTACATTACTCGCAATTGTTCACTATGCTTAGTATTTCGTGATCAAATCCAGTACGTTGAGCGACTTCTGAAAAAATATAGAGATTCACAGAGCTCCATCCATTTCAAATCCCTACACATCCCAATTTAAAGCTCTTCATCGACATGGATCATAATAAACATGATACTCTAAATCTTAATTTTCTATACAGACAGCTTTTTGGCAGCGACGTCTTCTTTGGATTGTACCCGCGCTTGACATCGCCTTTGTCGTGAGCAGCAACGTTTTGTTTAATCACTTCTATACCAAGTCCCATTGCACCACACTCAAAAAGATCATATGCTAATTCAAGGCCACCAAAGATTTTGGTATGAACTTTCCCTCCGCTTCAAACCTAATACTCTAAAAGCTTAGTGTGGCGCAGACTATAGCCAAGATCTTGATGACTGCAAGTCTTGTTATGGCGTTGTCTTCTTTTTCAATAATAGACCCACTACATGGCTGAGCCAAAAACAACATTGCACTCCCTCTTTTATAATTGAGGCATAATACCTCAAAGCATACGACACCACTAAAGAGATCCATTGGAGTAGTAGCCCTCTTGCAAGTCTAGGACATCCCCAAAAAGCTCCCACATTGTTCTATTCAGACAACGAGTCAGCCATACGACTTGTCTTGAATCCAAAGTACTATCTGAATATTAAACACGTCGATATCCATTATCATGTGATCCGTGAGCATCAGTGTAAATGATTCAATTTCTATTCTGTATGTGTCAACTCGAGCTTATATTGCCGACACTCTTACGAAGGCTCTGCCCCTAACTCAGTTCTTTCAGCTTCAAGACTAGCTTAGGGTTCATCGCTCAGTCCCTCCTTCATAATTTACGCATTGAAGTGGGAGTATTTGATAATTGTCATCGTGTCTCTATTAGGTCGAGTAGGAGTATTAGATAACTTTAGTTTCTTTTGGATGAACTTCTTTAGGGTTCATTGATTTTTCAACAGACTTGCCAATTACAATACATAGTAAAAAATTTACAATTATGCAAAACTTTCATTTACAAATTTATAGAAGTTACATCCCTATTCATCCCTAATTTATTTTTTATAATATGTAAACAAACTTAGAATGCAAAAAAAAATCACAAAGAGAAAGGTTCAGTAGATGCATAAAAATCTCAAAGATCTAAAATTTACAAATTGATTATATGTATGTATGTTTAAAAGATTAATTTACATTTGGTCTTTTACCTTTCTCGCATACATGATGAACTTCTACAAGTACAAGTGTGGCTTTATATAAGGCTACTAAACTTTCTTACTAGTGTTTCAATTGTAGATAAATCAATTCATCAAGGATCCTAAACCTCATTACTAACAATATACTTGTCTTATTCAAAATATTTAACAATGATATGGCTTCACTTAAGATTTTACAAATGCTCGGAATTTTAAAGTATGGAAATCAATTGGATTAAGTGAATGTGCCATGTTTAGATCCACCGAAGTTCTTTTGTAATTCTTCTATGCTTGTTTTACATCTTAGCACTCGCAATTGCCAAGTCCATAAATCATTTGGCATAATTGAGTTTGCCATTTCTAGATCCTCAAAAGCTCCTTTGTAATTCTTCAATGAATATTTTGCTTTTGCCCACCATTGCAGAGTCCATAAATCAATTTATTATGTAAATGAGCCATGTCTAGATCCACCAGCACTCCTTTGTAATCTTTCAAGGAATATTTTACCTTTGTTTGCCATTGCAAAGTCCTCATATCACTTGACACCATTGAATAGGCCATGTTTAGATTTACTAAAGCCTAGAGAGGAGAGTAGTTTTGTTCCAACGGCCCTTTGTCCGGTGGGCACTAGGTCATTAACGTTACGAACAGACACTTTATTCACGCCAACCTTGAAAGAGGTTGAAGTTTCTATCTATCTATCTACTAAAGCCTTAAGGTAACTTTTCCATAAATAGCTTATGTGTTATGTCTGCTAGCAATTTCAATGAGTCGCACAAATTATTTGGCGGTAACATATCACTTGGGTCAATTAAATGTGCTACATCTAACCCACTAGTGCTCCTTCATAATTCATTAATGAAAAATTTACTTTTGCGTGCAATTGCAAAGTGTTTATATCGCTTGGAGCAATTGAATGTACCACATCTAAATCCACCAAAGCTCCTTTATAATCCTCTAATGAATATTTTATCTTTGCTCGCCACCGCAAAGTGGATAATTTTTTTGGATTAAGTGCGTGTGTCTTGTTTAAATTCACTAAAGCTCCTTTGTAATTCTTCAATAAATGTCTTATCTTTGTTTGCCGCAGTAAAATTTTCAAATTACTTTGTGTACTGATTGAGCTAACCAACAAAAAGGTTCTTGATTTATACTAAGCTTCACAAGAGGCTCTTAAAGTTTTTTTTTTTTTTTTTTTTTTTTTTTTTTTCTTCCTTTTTATGTTCTTTGCCTAAGTCTAGCAACGGGCTATAGTAATTGTTAAATGATGTCATCACACTATAAAAAAAAATTAGTGATGGATTTGTATAAATACAACAATTTAATTCACAATTTTACATTGATATATGTAAATAATATCAACTTGTTGGTACTATTTAAACTAGTTAGTTTTATTTTTATAAATTGCATGAATCTACACGTAGAATAATTTATGATTCACATACTTTATAAATTATAATGTTTTTATTTTATTTTGAATTTGTGAACATATCAAATCATTTACGGAGCCAACAGAGCATGCAGGAATAAAGGGGACCCAATTATGATGGATTCTATGTGGAACTGTCGTCATCATCGTCCCTTCTTCATCTGCAAGGAATGGCGCATTAGCACTTTTTATTGAGCGGGTATAGCGCTTCTTTAAACCCTAAACCCTAAAACCTTCTGGAGCACTCCTCATACTACGGAGAGAGGAGCTCCTAAGGTTTCTGGAAAGGATCGTGACTTCATACTACGAAGAGAGGAGCTCTTAAGGTTTCTGGAAAGGATCGTGACTTATTTTTAGTCGAGTTTCACACGACAGGTTTACATTGCTGATTTCTCATCTCTTGAGTTTGCTCAGAGACTTTCTTGCCTTACGGAGAGAAATTTAGGGTTTTAGACTTACGGCAATGACATTAGTCTTTCTTCTGGAATCTTCTCTCTGAGTTCGGCTTGCGAGGATTTAAAATTTAATGTTTGAGATTAAATTTCTGCGAGGTCTACTGAATTTTTGTATTTGGACGTTGCATTCTTCAAAGATCAATGTGACTCAGTCTGTTGCACTCCCCTGTTTTTGTTATCATTGTTTGAGTATCGAGATCGCATTGTTTACCCTGTTTGATTCAGGGTTTTAGGGTTTAGGGTTTAACATCGGTTTCGTACATAATTAAATCAAACTCATAATCATTTAACCCCTAAAGTATCAAGAACCCCAAATTGGACCTCATGCTATTCTTAGCAGTTTTGAGTAGGTCCTATATGAAAACTTGAACAAAAGTTCTGTTTTCCTTCGCGGGGTGTCGCGCCCAAATTGTTGCAACGTCTGTGCTCTGCGTGACATTGATGCGCATAATGCATTTGCAGCTCGCGGCTCAGCCTTCCAACGAGGACGTGCCGTTGTTTGCCAACAATTTCTGCCGTTTTGATCAATTTCAGGAGAACGAGAATGTGCCGTTGTTTGCCAACAAGATTGGCCCGTTAATTACATGATTCCAGGTGCGTGTCTCGGTTTTTGCAATTGTCTGTAGATTTGGGTTGGGTTTGTGTGTGGCTGTTCAGTGGTTGAGATTAGAGATCTTGGTGTTTTTAGTGGGAGCACATCGAAGCTGCGCATTGTGAAAAGGCTTTTAGATTGATGTGCTTTTGCATTTAATGGAAGTAGGCTAAGCATTAGCCAACAACAATCATGTACAAGTCGCTGCGGTCTGTGCCGTTTCGGCGGAGCCTCTCTGCAACGGTGCAAAATGTGACCACGGTGGGACAAGAGATTTCCGGTGAGTCTCTTTTCACTTGGTGACAGACCTGGTTTTTTTAGATGAGTTTTTACATAGTGCAAATATATTTTCAAATTCATGCATCATGGTTTATGAATGTGCTTTATCTAAAGCTTTAACCCCTAAGCGTCCACTGTGTCTTTTCTGTAGTGTAGGAAAATTGAACCCCCTGCTGCAAATCATTTGTTTGTGTGAAAATGACTTCAGTTTGACACGATCGAACTCTTGGTATTGTAGTATAGAACAGAAGTTTTAAAATGATGTATTGCAATCAGAAAACCGAGGTAAAATGTGAAAATGCCACCGTTGCAAAGTTCAGTGATGCAGGTGGCGATATTGGGCGTTTTAGACGCTTAGGGGTTAAGATAGTCCTTGTTTTAACTTCTTAGAATTTTGTAGAGTCATTTAATAAGATGGAAATCTGTTGTTTTGTAGGATTGGCAGATCCAGGCTTTGAAAGATTAGATAATGTAACCCGGAGAGTTTCTCGAGATATCAAGTTGGGGAGAGATGAGGTTGCCACGAGACTGCTACCTCAGTTGGGGTCACAAGACAGGCCAGCCACAGTGATCTATTGCAATTATCTGCTCAACAGTTGCGCCCGTGCTAGAAATCTTAATGTGAGCATTGTCAACTAACAATTGCTAGGATAGCTTTATGCAATTGTATGTGAAATTGTATGCAAGTTACAATGATGTATTTTCAGTACAATGATGTGTTACAGTTGTATGTGGATTGTATGCAATTGTATGTGGAGAAGGAAACTAGATATCTAGGGATGAATATTGCTATGGATATTTTTCTTATTAAGGATTTACAGCTTAGGCAAGCTAGATAGCACGATGGTTTAGGGTTTAGGGTTTAGGGTCAAATGATGATCAGAAGGTTATAACACCTGCTCTCGTACAATTTGTTTAGGATTAAACTAGTTGTGCTATATTCATGAAATCTCGTTTGCGGTGTTGATGATTGCGCAGATGGCAAAGGAGGTCTACAGATTTATGGAAAGAAATGGACTGAGAATGAACGAGATTTCATATGGCTGTTTCCTCCGCACTCTCTGCCGCACTGGGCAACTAGATGAAGTACGTTAAATAGTTGCATATCTGGAAAAGTACTTTAAATAATACGTTAACCCTTAAAAGGACATTGCTTTCCTGATTCCCACACCCAAAATCTCTTTTAAACTCCATTTTAAGCACTATTCTCTTTTTAATTTACTTTGGTTTTCTTATAAAGAAGTATAGATGCCTTAAATATGTTCGTTTTGGCATTAAAAATACCCCATTTGGTTCAACGGAATGGAAGTGCATGTGAATATTTTCTTGCAGCGAGCGTTTAGATTCAGCAATAACAGTTTGTATCGAGAATGGATGGTCAGTCGCAAGTTACAATGATGTATTTCAATGACCCTAAATGTTAAATTTTGTGCAGGCCTTGGAATTGTTGGATGTGCTGTCGAGGAGCAAAGGAGTGAAGGCCAATCTAGTGATGTACAATACGGTTCTGAATGGCTGCAGTTTAGCCAGGAGCAAAGTTCATGCAGAGAAATGCTTGGCAGTGATGGAGAGACAAGGAGTGGCTAGAGATGAGATGTCCTATGTTGAACTCATAAAGGTATAGCCATCCCATCTGGTTGGAAGTTTTTAGGGTTTAAGTGTTTGTTCCTCATTCAACGTACATGTGTAGTGTGTGCGGAATTCAACGTTGGGCACCTGGTGAATGCTTCGTTCTAGCATAAATTCTGAATGATATTCAGGTTTTCAAGAGTTATGGCATAATTTTAATTGTTCTGATTTGGGTGCTGGTGTAACTATCAGCTTTCAGGTGTATTGCAGGACGCTTCCGCTGTGAAAGCCTGGTGGGAGGAGCTCATTAAGAAAGGACCGCCCAGTCCATCATCTCGCTGCACTACTATCGTTGCCCTCTGTCGATCAGGGGCTCTTCCAGATGCTCTTACAGCACTGACAGAGATGTCCAACATTTTGTCTGGAAAGAACACATTTCATCTCTTGCCTGGAAAGAAAACCCGCCCTCCTAGATCTGAAACAGAATCTGATTTGAATGAGTTGCCTTCCTCGCAGCCTGAACCACACGCAGGTAAATAAATGCTGTACCAGGTTTTGTTCGCTTTCAAAGGGCAGAGAGTGTTAATTTTAGCTTTACTAGTATTTTCATTTTTTATTTTATTTATCTTTTGTGGTGAGAAGGAAGCCTGCATTTTACCCGCTCACTGCAGAAATTATTTTTTCTGTGAATTTCTAATATTCTTAACCCCTAAAGGACCAAGAAACCCTGGAAATTGGGCCTCCTGTTTTTTAAAGCAGTTTTGAGTAGTTCAGGCAATGTAAACTTTTTTTTTCAAATTTATTTGTTTTTTGACCAATACATGCAATGTTCTTCACTGATTCTGGTGATGTAAAATTTGGTCCCATCTTAAATATGTTTTTCATAATATGATCAATGGAATTTGTCATTTTAAAACCATGAATCCTTGGTCCTTCAGGGTTAATTCACGTTTGGAAATGTTTCTTACATTTGTATTCTTCTTGAGAATCAGTTCCAACTGAGAGTCAACCTTTAACGGGATTTCACCATTGGGAGGTTCGGAAAGAACTTCAGGATGCCTTCAACGCTCTTATAAACGCAGCTGGTCAAGCCGGCAAGCACAAACTAGCAGAGTCTCTATTCTCAGAGGTAATCAATTGGCTACCTTGTAGAATGATGTTCATTGTTCTTAGAGTAACTTATTGTTTTGGTTGTGTACCTGCGATATACTAAGTTTAAGCTGGAATAGTTCGTTAAAGCATATATATATGTCTTTGCAGATGAGGAATTTAGGACTGAGACTTAGCATATACACCTTTAACGCGTTGTTGAGGGCTGTTGTAGAAGGACGAGGCATTTCACATGCCCTTCGAGTGGTAAGCTGCTATCTATGAATTTCTTTTATCTGCTTTACATTCTCTGATACAGAAATGTTTGCTTATTTTTGCTTTTTCATTTTCTTTAGACTGAATTGCGCTCAGCTTAATGTATATAAATATATATGTATTAAGTGTCGCGGTTATTCTTAATTTGCCTCTTGTTCCCAGTGAGTTGACCCTAAACCCTAAACTTGTAACTTGTATCATATCTGTCATGTGATGCATTATATCTCATTTCTCTTCTGAATCTCTGATCATGTGAATTGATACATACTATGGGCTGGTCATGGTAGATTGCAAGTAGATTCTTTCTCAACAACATGCTTGCAGGTGAGGAGTATGGAGGCAGTTGGAGTGCGCCCGGATACCTACACATTTACTACTCTTTTGGATGGTTACTGCCGTAATGGGCAGGTAGATAAGGCTGAAGCGTTATTAGCTAAAATGGAAGATAGTAAGCCAAATCAAAGACCTTCTATTTACACGTACAATATCTTCATCAAGGCTTGTGCTTCTAAGGTGAAACATAACTTCCACTTTAATTTTCTGGAAGTCAGAGTACGAAACTGCCGTGGGTCATTTTTCTGTTTTTTCCATCGGCAGATGTCAATGCTCTTGAACTAATTCATCCTTTTATCTGTGTTCCTTAATTAGCTTGAATCCTGTCCTGCTATCTATATGATACAATATATGATCCAATTCTTTAATAACCGGTTGTAATGATTGTGTAGAGTGATGCAGAGAGAGCATTGCGGGTGTTTGCAAGAATGAAAGCATCCGGAGCAAATCCGGATAGTCACACCTATTGTGCTCTGCTGGGTGCATGTGGAGCTGTATCTGGAAGGCCTGATTTAGCGGATGCAGAGTCTCGCAAGGAGGTTGCACAGAGAGTGTTGGCTATAGAGAAAGATATGGCACAGTCCGGTGTCCATCACACAGCTGCATCTGTTTCCGCATTGGTAATCAAGTTGTTGAGGTCTCGTTTATATTAGCCTGACGTGTGTGATAAATATGTAACTTTTAATGAACTCACAGATCTGTGATACATTGCAAGTAGATTCTTTCTCAACAACATTCCTTTCCATCATTCATAAATGAAATTTTATAAGAAAACAATATTCTTGAGCTTACATATTGTGCGTTTTTTGCAGATGAATTTGCTTGGATCAGAAGGGATGGTGGATGGAGTGCTTCAGAACTTACGTGCTTGCCAAGAGATGGATCTTTCAACCAGAGAGAAATTGTTGGATGTAACAGCGTACAACACTGCTATAAACGCTTGTGTACAAGCAAAGAAGGTAAAGTCTATGCTGCTACGTACATTTCGAGCCAGGTTCTATTTGTACAGGCCTTGGGTTTTTTTAACTTCCATCAGATTATCAAATGTTGATATCTGATTGAGTCCTAGTCTTATTGGCGGCTTACACGTCCGGATCATGATGAATATTCTTTGCGTGCAGTTTGACGAAGCCTGGGATATATTCATGGAAATGAGGTCACTGATAGTAAAACCTGACCTTTTCACGTACAACATTTTGATCAATGCTTGTGCTCATAAGCAAAGCGTGGCAACTGCTCTTGAGCTGATGGATACTATGCGCAAAGATAAGATTACCCCTGATCTGGTTACCTACAACTCCCTTGTCAAGGTAAGTTCCTTTGCTGCATCGACTCAGCTTTTGATCAAGACGTAGTGTGCTTGCAGTAATAAAGTCGGTTTCAGTGTGCAAGATCCTGCGAGACTCTAAACTTATTGTTTCCCAGTGGGGCCTCTGTGCTTAAATGACAAAATGTCCAGACGATTAAGTTGTACATTTATTTTAATATGTTTCCTTCTCTTTTGCAGGTTATATGTCACTGTGGAGAATTGGATTCAGGGTTGGGTATTTTGAGGGAGATGAAAGAGAGAGGTGTACAGCCAGATGTTGCGATGTACAACACCCTTCTTGCTTCTGCATCCTATCACGTAAGAAATCTGTCCTAAATCTCCACATACTTACTCATTATGTGTCATTATATATGCATGATTGGCAACCTCTTGGAGAATTCATGTTCCTTTGGAACAGTAGCTTGCAAGCGTCTTTGCTAAGGAATATAGTATTTGGACAGTTTCACTATCATGAAATATTTGTCTCTAGTAAACGCTTGTTTTCAAAGGTTAGATTGCCATCATGGTAATTATCCTTGTTAACTTGGAAGGAATTACCGGACGGTGCATGTTACATAATAAATCTGGTGTTTGATTTTCTGAAACAAATGCCTGCCTGGTGCAGAAACGAAAGGAGCTCGCCGAATACCTTGTTGAGGAGATGAGACTAGCCAAGGTTGTGCCAGATACGCACACGTGCTCGCAAGTGGTCTCCCTGTATATGCGCTCTGGTGATTTAGCAGAAGCTTCTCAGGCTCTCTCCGTTCTCAGTTCGCGGATGCTTCCGCCAAAGCCAGTACTGCAGGTTGATGAAGAGGACGATGACGACGACGACGACGACAATGATGTTGGCAGTAATGACGATGAAGGCTTGGAAGAGGCCTTGTTGTCTCCTGAACCTGAAGCTAATGTAGTGTATGTTTCCACCTTGGCACAAATGATGCAGGATGCTGCAGAAACAGAAAGCTCACCCTGGGCAACGCGACTACGAGAGCAATATATTCTATGGAGTCAGGCACCCCAGAAAACTACTTCCTCACAGTCCAGGTAGTTTCCACAAATTCAATCTATGGCGTCACGAACATTCCTTCCTCTAGAGGTATTTGGGTCATTCTCAATTTCCAGGACTCACAGTTTTGCACACTTGTTATGATCATTATCATTTAACCAGTGAGTACACACTGTCTAGAATGACTGAGGCTGCTTCATCATGTTGCTCCCTGCATATAGATGCCTCAAGTGGTGTAATTTCTTGACTTTTTGATCATTCTATTATGAATGATCAGTAGATGAACTTGAGTCACCATCATCAAGACCAGAATTGTGAATCTTCATTCACAATATATTGGTGAGGTAGATAGGGCAACTGAAGGTAGTTCTGAACTGGCTTGAGAACCCTTGACTGTCAAATATGGTCAATCAGGTGATGCAGCTCCTAGTAAGGGAATAATGCAATGTCACAATATTAACCAGGCTCAAGGCCTTTAATTTACCATCAGTGTATAATTCGAGTCAGTGTGTCTTAGAATGCATAAACTGTTATATGCACAATTTTGCTTTAAACTTTGTCCACAAGATGAATATTTTCTTTTACTACCATGTGTGGAAGGCAGGGTTGCTTGTGGAAAACATTTCTAAAGATAAATGCTGAGAAACCATTTTTCCAAAAAAAGTTTTTTTATGGTCCATGAAAAATAGAGCATTGAAGAATATTTCATTTGTTGAACCTTATTTTTTGAAAAATAAATAAATGTTCAATGGTACAGATGTGTTGACCTTGTCCTCCATCTATGGTATTTGAGAAATAACCAGTAGGATCTTTTACATTGAATGAACATCTTGAACTTGGAAGGCTTACCTACAACAAGTAAATGTTTTCTACATATTCTACATTGGTATAATGGTTTAATATGCTTTTTCTAAACGAAAAACGCATTGGAACAATGTAAATTAAACATGTAATACATGTGACAATCATTAGGTGTTAATTTTTTCTCGAATTTAGATTAATGTAATCTAAGTGCAATCGCATATCCTAAAAGATAACTTCAATCCAAATTCGGATTGCATATTCCCAATTTCCAATTTCCTAAGTTTTTCTTCCTGTACTTGACGTAGGTATGCAATAGCTCTCATGCTCATGTCTTTTGTGTTCCCCTCCTTGATTGGTTGAGGGACTAGTGCAAGTTGTAGATGAAAGTTCAATATAAATTGTGGCTCAAAAATTGGTGCAAATTGTAGTAGAAACCACTTGAAGCGCACTTGGTGTTGATGGTGTCTAGTTTCTCATGAATTGATGAAAAATTGTGGCTCTACATATGGCTTTTTCTTTTTCAAACGTTTGATTGGCGGTCACTATATGACTCTAGGCTACTACCCAAATATAGTTGTTACCATTTGCCATGATAAATGATAAATTGAGGTATGAGAGATAGATGAAGTAAACAACGCAATGCAAAGAGATAGGTGCAATCCTTTCGAAGAATCTATGCACTAAATAATGCTACTCTATACACTTATATGCATGTAGTGCTTTTGAATGATAATTGCAGAGTTTTTCACCATGTGATTTCAAATGTTGCTTTGTGAGAAGTATTCTTTGGCATTATGATTTATCAATGAACAAATGGAGTATCCTTCAACTTCCAAAGCCACCACAAGGTATAACTGAACAATATGAGAGGGGTTTCATAGAGATGACATGGAGTTTAAACCAAGGCACTACCACAAGTGGAGAATGAATAGTGATTTGACAAATCAAGTGAACTTTATGTGTTCAACCTCAGTGGATTTAACCATGACCTTCATCAATGGATTTCAAACCTTGAGGAATGAACACTCAAATAGTATCAAGATGAACTAGTTCATAAGTGACAACTTTCACTAATACAGAAACTTCTTTGCACTCCAAATGGAAATTATCATGATCAACAAAACAAAACCAATCACTGATTGCTTGAGTCAGGTGAAACCCGCAACAATTCATTCAACATGGTGTCATTATCCAAGGGCAAGAGATAGGAAGCAAGTTTAACCCCTAACTGCCCGCAAAAAACGCCTAATGTACAGTACATAATCACTTCCCGTTTTCTCATTTGTGGTGATCGTTTTGCAACGTGAAATTTTTATGGTAGATTTTATGGGGAAGCTAGATTCATGGATGTGTGATCCAATTAGAAAGGGGATGATTTGTGAAAAATTTATGCCTCATTTCATGTTGCATTGATTCACCAAAAATTTCTAATATTGGTGATGGCAATCGCAGCTCTAACTGTATGGATAGAATCTAAAATTCATTATGTACACAACTTTTATTCAAAATCCACACAAACAGCTACAGTAGTATGTGGACATCCCATTCAGCATTGAAAGCCTTCATTGTAGAATGCATCTCATTGCACGAAGTCTGAAACCCAATATTATACGTTTCACCAATAATTATGTGCACCATGGCATCAATTGGCTCAAAGTTTCTAAGAAGATGGATGGTGCAGAGCGCCAAGTAAGTTAGGGTTGAAGTCTTGTGGTCAGAAATGGGCATACCAAGCTTGTTGGAGACCAGTCCGAGTCAATTTGATAACTGATCCCTTCTCTGTAGCTTTTAATGTAAACTTGGTTTATCGAGCTTTTCAAGGAACTCCAATGAACCTTATTCACGGGTGTGGAAACTTACTGCAATAAGAACACAAAAAGTCTCAACTTTATCAGTTTGCAAAATTGTTTTCCCGCCAGAGGCTGAACAAGTACCGCAGCTCAGAATGAATTTATGTACACATACGGTCATGAATATGCATCTCCATCCTGATAATTGTTAGGCTGGGACTGCATCTCCTTTCAAGACCTGCTCAAGAATGATTCTGTGTATGAACAATTATGTCTAACTCGAGCTTCGGAAGATGAGAAAGAAATGTACACTTCCGAAGCTATTTCATGTCTGCCCGTCAAATTAAATGCTTGGCGCGATTAACAACCAAGAAAATAGAACTTCCCGGAGTTCACATGGGGAAATTCGGACTACTTTTCCACCAAAAATTCTTGAATATGGAAACCAATGTGGCGTGCTTCCTCTTGCAAACTCAACAGGAGTCTGTCTCCCACTTTCAAACTCGTGACAGGAAGTGCATTTGAAGCCTTGTCGTCTGCAAAGATCATGCACAATTTAAATATGTATGTTAGTGGACATGAACTGATCTCGTCGAGAGAATATTAACATAATTCATTTACATCTTCAGAGCAAGTCCCACGTACGGCAGGAAAATAATACGGAATCAAGATTGTAACCACGGTCAGGGCTCACCGCGGTCAGGTGCAACAAGGCAGACAGTTTCTGCATCTTGTAGCAAGACACTATGTCTTTGGCCGTCCACTTCCACCTCCACAAGCAGCAGGGGCCTTGATTCGATTTTCACACGTCCAACCAAAACAGACCGAGTGTGTCCATTTGCGTCCACCACCATGACTTGACTGCCAGTATGAAGCTCAGAAAGGTACGATGTGAGGCCACCCGCCATCCCAACGTACGCGTGAACCGGCCCCTGTTACGTGCATACAATATACAACGTCACCCGCGTGTCGGTCATATGATCATTGACAAGCTAGACAGTGTTGAAATGAGCCTCTCTCGAGATGCTGCTGACAGAAGAATCCAGAATGATGAAGCTACTACAGACTGCAGAACGATTATCAACGCTCACGGTAATACAGAACTTCTGATAAAAGGCGAGTAACTACTTACGGCATTCACTCGGAAAGCTCGGGAGGCCACGTGGTTGCTGTCTAAGCACTCGGAGTGTACCAAGAAGAGAGCCCTTGCAAAAGATCCAACCTACACATGTGACAAAGACGATCATAGTTTAGCACACATTGGATGCCATGCCATGAGAACAAGGCGGGTTATACCCAAAACCATTCTGCCACTAAGTCCAATCATTGTGAACTGTCTATTTGATCGTATACAGTAAGTTTTAAGAAACACTTAGCGAGCGTTACGTTTAGCAGATTTCGCAGTTCAACGAGCTAGAACAGCTTACCAGGAGACCCTCTCCAGGATTCAATAGATTGCATAGATCAACACACACACGATCTCCCATACCAACAGACTCCACTTGAGTCACTGTCGCCTCCACCAGCGAAATTCCCATTTTTGGATCTTTTTGGTCTTTCAAATATGTCTGCAAATGATGATTACATCATTAATTGCAAGTCAAAAATCAATCATCCAAGACCGTAAGAGAAATAAAGAAAGGTCAGCTGGAGTACAACCAAAAAATTAATTCAAAAGCTGCAAAGCTAGCCTTGCAACCTGGGCAGTCGGCTGCATGGAAATACCGGTCGCTCGTACCTTGAGAGCAAATACTTCGGAGACATCATCCGTGAGCAATACGATTCCATCAGTGCCCTTCTCCAATGCTTCAAGATAAACCCGAGCATCGCTTGCTGTGCTTGCTGTGGCATAAAGAGCCGTGCTGCTCTCTTGAAAGGCTGCCACCATAGTCTCAACCGGAATGATCTGTTGATTCAATCAAGGCACCGCAGCACGAACTGTCAGTCTCATAATTATCCATACAACACCATGAGTTCACAAAATTTCTCCATGAACCGACAGCATAATCTATCCACAGCTAGTCTAGAATACAGCTAGAGTTCGCCACGCTTGACAGCAGGGTCCCGTAAGTAGCGTCCTGACAGCAGGTGTGATGAGATATACCTGCAAATCAGATGTGCTCATCACCACGACCTCAGCCTTGCCCATCAACGCAGGAAGGAAGTCCACCTCCTCGCTAGAAGCAGCTTCACCTAGAACGGCCACTGCCTTGTTTTCCGAGTTGAAGAATTGCCCACCCTCCAAGCACAGTGGATTGATTTTCGCAAGAGCTGTAATACAAAAACGTTAAACACGTACTTAGCGTCGTTATAAGAGGACGGTTATCGAATTGCCCCATCGGTCAAAGATATGTCAGCAGAAAAGATTTAATTTGACTGGGGCAATCAGCCAATACGACTGTTGTAAAATCCATAAAGAAGAACAAATAGACATTATTACACTGCCAGCAAGACTAAGGTACGTGCAAAATGAAACCGTAATGTTCATCAAGGTTGATCATTGAGCAGCTGCCGGAATTAATCTCAATTCCAGATCAGCTGTTACATTGATGCATGATTTTACAGAAACTTGAGCACAAGGCATGCAGAAAACGCCTACATGTCCATTCGTGAGCAAGGGCCATTGTCTCAGGTGTGAAGATAAATGTTGACCAGCCGCCTTCAACAGAGGCTGTCATCACATCTTTGCTCTTGGTCCACACCCACACTGTCTTTGCCGTTGAAGTCGCTTGCCGCGGTGCAAACAGACCACTTCCTGCAGACCGCCCACTTCCTGTTGATCGAGCACTCCCATAAGACTGGACACTTCCATTACTTGAGGACGTTCTTGACAGTGGAGCACCTCCATTGCCTGAGGACGTTCTTGACAATGTGTTGTTGTTTCTGCTCGTGCTCGACTGCACCACAATGCCTGCATGCAAGCACAGAATCAAACTGATACCCTCAGATGCCTCAAGTTTCTGATACCCGAATTCCATCATAAAGCATCAGTCAGATGCCTTATCATCATAACTTCACAAGTAGTCGTAACTCTAAGCAAGGCAATAAAGCCTCAGTATCTGTAATCGCCTAGGCATCGTGGATGTACTGGACATACGAGCAAGAATCTGAAAAAGTAATTGCTACACTTTCACATAGCTTCGCTGAGTGTATGTCAACGAAGTATTTAACGAGGAGAAAAAAAAAAAAAAAAAAAAAAAAAAAAAAAAAAAAAAAAAACCCTCTGAGAGAACGATTCCTCGAGCTGCCTTGATTGAATCGGAACAAGAAACGCACAGAAAGTAAGAAAGAGAAAAGTCTGCATATTTGAAAGGAATCGGGAATCTAGAGGCTGGGCTAAAACTGCTTTCTAAAACCCCATTCAACTTGCTCTCGAGAGGACCTAGGACAATTCCAGGGGCCTAGCCCGTGTTGCCATCTCGAGCGCCTGCGTGGCTCTTAGTCGGTTCAAATCCGCTTCAATCCAAAAACCCGTTAAACCCGCTTCAATCCAAAACAAGGATTGATTGTTAGCACTAACAATGCCACCCTCACTAGTGTGCCTACCTTCTCCGAACTATGCCAATCAACCCCTTCTCCCCCTCCCCCGCGTGAGAACTACAACCCCTCCTCACGGCTCAAAATAAACAAAAAAAAATTTTACGAGATGTGGGGTTAAAGCTACCCCGAGCTGCGTTTGAAGGGATGATGGTGAGAACAGTCTATTGAAAACGTCGGGATAGTTTAAGCGCTTGCAAGCGAGAAAAACAGAGCACGATTCTAGGTGAGTCATCTTTGTCAAGGCTGCAAAATTGAGGTAATGATCCCAGCTTACGTTTTGATATATGCGGACTTGCAGAACCGCTAGTGGACATCTTCGGAGTATCGTTAATCTGTGCGGGGGTTGCCCTGGGACCGTGCGATTGCGGCCTCGGTATAGAGTTTCTTGGAACATCCGGCCTGAAACTAAAACCACGGTCTGCATTCAAGGGATGATCCGGAGTCATCGCCCACAGGGAAGCATCGCGCTCCGAAATGGCCTCGTGGTTGATCGAGAACAGATCGTCACATGAGGACATGGTGTCGAAGCCCATAGACTGCGAGCTCGTGGAGTTGCTGGTCGTGGAGGCCATGGAGTTTTGCTTTGTTAGAGGCGCAATTCCCAGCCTCTCATGGTGCTCTTTGAAATCCTGATTGGTGAATGTTCCGGAGGAAACGGACGACCCGCGCAATGAACTCATGCCGCTTTCCGACGACGTCTTGGAATGCAAGTTACTGGAATGGTGGGACGGCATGTAGAAACTGCTCGCCATCGTGTTCATTGGAGTCGGACCTCCGGCGGGGGGAAGCGGGATCGGCTTGCTCACGGCGAAGGAACGGATGCTCTCCGCTCCACCTGAAGCTCGGACACGCGTTACGAAGCACGTCAGATTCTCGATGAAATACTTCCTGTCCTTCTTCATTGTCCTGCACGAAACACAACAACACCGCACTTGCAAAATCTCAGCGATCGAGGAATGAAGGTTACTCAACTTTCAAAGAAAATCCGCAGCGAGGAGCGTGTACTGATTGCTCGCACAATTGCTGAAGCTTCTGGAATGTTAGGTTTGTGAAAGTAGCTATAACCCTGAAGAAGGAGAGTGACGATCCAGAGTTCAGTTGTTCTCACTTGTCTACAACGACATGGTATGCGCCCGAGTTCTGGGCTTCTTCTACAACAATGCTCTTGGGATTCTGCCCGACACAGACGTCGATCGACAACTGCACCTGCAGCCATGAAAAAAAAAAAAAAAAAAAAAAAAACCCTGCGTTATTCATTGGCCTCGTCACGATTTAATACTTGCATGACGTCTAAAAGCCATCGTTGTCTATTGAGTAGATTAGTACTCACCCCGGCCTTCTTGCACCAATTGTCAAGGTCTGGAATGTTGTGAAGCATATAACGCTTGTTCGCAATCTCGGCTTCTAAGCTCCTCCTGCTTGATCCATTCCATGTGTTCTTGTCAACACGGCTCTTGAATCCAACTGCAATAATCACACGGCATGATATATCGTCGCTTCAGCAATCGCTATTCAACTTCGAAGTTCGCCAGGGGTGTGAACAATCGAAAAGCAAATTCAACATCAAAAATCAAAATCAAGAAATTCAAGATTTTCAAATCAATTCCGGAAGAAAAAAATGACCGCTACTCTCACTGCCATTTCCTCAACGGCCTGCTTATCAAATTCGTTAAAGAAATTTTAAACCAGCATAACTCGGAGCGCTTGCAACTTACAATCTAAAATTCTACTCTACAAGAAAAGAAATACTCTCAGTCGCATTGGAGAACGAACGGAATTCTCACAACTCACGAGTATCAAGCTCTGCATTACGCTACGAATACTCTCTTCAACTTACTCGGATTAGGCACATGAGTGATAATGCCAACGAGTCGCAAGAGGTCGCCACTGCGCGTGGCGTTTCCAAGCGCCCAGCTCACTGCGCTGCTAGACGTGTCCTTGCTCAGATCCATCACCACGAGCACTACACCCTGCGACTTGACGGCCATATCCATCGCCGTGACCTCGGTCTACCTCCGATCATACGCCACCGGCTGCTCGTCGTCCCCGCCTACTATCTCATTCTGTTTTGTATTAAAAAAAAAAATCTCCTTTGAAAAGTCCCTCCTATCTCATTCTCGTCAACACTCCCTCCAAAATTCAAAAAACAGCACTCAAGAAACCGAACATCCTCTCTCTCCTTGCGTCCTTCACATTTCTGTTTTCCTACAGCCCTAGAGACCTCCACAGTGACAAGATTTCCAATAACATTTGTGGACCAACCACAATCAGATGCTCGTTTTCAGGCGAAACCTCATCAAGATTCTTCAACAGACGACGCGCCACAATTTGCTCCTCACCAAATAGACGGAAAGTTTACAGTAGTAGTTCCTCGCCACTGCAGCATGAGGAATTCATGTGCGCCTATGGATGTCTCTTTGCTATATCAAAGGCCGGAACGCACCCGCAAGGAAATTCATGTGGAGGAAGAAGACGAAGAACCTTTCGGCATCGAACCTTTTTTTTGTATCACTTTTTCGGAATGGTTCTGTCAATGAGGCTGTGTAACTGTGCGTTAATGTTCCATTAATAGATGTTCCTCATCCCTCAATTTTTTTCAATAGCTGGCTAGGAGGATTCCGGTTTAGAGTTCGCACTTCCGACATATAGCCAAAGAATTTGCATGCAATAGCCTCGTTGACATGCCGCGTTCACATGCCATTTGTAATGGCATCGTCCGCGTCGTGTATGCAAAAAACCGACGCAGTTTAAATTTCTGTTTTTCGGTTGCAACTTGCACGGCGACATCTGGTGTAATTATAGAGAGCAAACTCCTCTTCAACTCCTCTTCAACTCTTCTGTTTTCGGATAACTCTAGTTATGCAATTATTAGCTTGTTTCATACTTCTGGCACAATTCGAAGTAATGTATTCAATAGCATGGAGTAAGTAATTCTTACAGCTTCGTCATGAGAGTGGCGGTGCCAACGGATGGGGCCGGCTCTTCCGGGAAATCGTAATATACGTTTCGATTTTTTATCATTTCATTGTTTCTCATTTCCGTCCCACTCAGCCTCCGTCGATCGCAACAGAATTGAAAAAGGAAAAAAGGAAGAACTGGTCTAAAACTTTCGCAGAGCTCTTCGGACAAAATTGAGTAACTGAACACGGCCAAAGTCGCGATAAGAGCTTCTGCAGTCACGGATTAACTTACGTGCTTGTACATGCACAGCCTTGATCGTCCATTTCTCTCTTCTTCTTCTTCATTTTTTTTTAAGAATCAAATGGTCTCTCTGTAACAATGGCGATGTAAATATTCAACGCAGGGACTAGGGAGTGAACATCATCGGAGCTTCCTTAGTCCGTGACTGAAATAGGAAGTGACCTTACCGTACTTCAATTCACAGCTGTTTCTAGCTCAGAGTGAAAGTACAAGCCTGAAATTAGAACACCAGTGGAATCAGAATATTGGATTCGCGATAAGTAAGTTAACCTTTCAGTAGAACCACTGGACTCTACAATTACCAGAATTTTGGCACGGACTACCAGGTCTACAGTAGTAGAATTTTCGTGTCATTCCGTCTCTGTGGAGCCAGGAATTTACATCAGAGTAAGGTACTCTAAACCAATTTGGCATTACAAGATTTGCTACATGTGCAGGATTCCAAGAAGAGGGGCGAAGATTTAGTGAAGACTACGTACACCTCCACTCATCTCCCACCACAACCCTCTTAACCTCTCAATCTTCCCCGGATTTGGTTCCTGTGGCTACAATTTCCAAGATCAAAGGAGATACTTGCCATAACTTCAGTTTTTTCCCTTCATTTCATTTCTTTCATTTCCTTTCGTTCTTGGAACGCTATAATTTTATCAGAAATGAAGGAACACCGGTACATGCATTACAGAACCGACAAACCATTTCAAGATTCAAAATAATGAAAAGAAAATAAATGACAAAGAATCAATTGCGTTAAAGACAAAAAAGAAAAAGAAAAAATGTACAATAGCTACAATTTCCAACATCAAAGGAGATGATTGCCATAACTTCAGTTTCTTTCCTTCATTTCCTTTCGTTCTTCTTATCATCGTTGTTATAATTTTGTCAGAAATGAAGGAACACCGGTACTTACATGCATTACAGAACTGACAAACCATTTCAAAGATTCAAAATTAAAAAAAGAAAAGAAATGACAAAGAATTGGTTGCGTTAAAGACAAAAAAGAAAAAGAGAAAAGCAAGGGAGTGTTTGAGGCATGCCGTAGGAGGAGGACCAGCAAAGGACTCGGAGGGAGGGAGAGCGATCGGATGCGCTCCGAGGGGAATGGAATATTAAATTTGTTCTGGTGCGAGAGAGGGAGGAATATGCTATCTAACTTAGTTACTGGGAAGGAAGGACTGCTGTGGCTCATATTCCGATGCTCGGGATGCTCGGCTAGCGCGGCGCCTCCGCAGCATCCCCTGCTCTCCCCGCCATGGCCAATATGGAATGCCACCACGCTGGCTGGCTCTCTTCCTTCAACTACTCCCAGAGACGGAAAAGCCAGCACTCCGTTCCGCCATGCACACCTTCCTTGTGACACCCCTTCATGTAATAGCCGTGGCAAGGGCATTAGGGCATTAGAGTTATCCGTCAAAGGCTGCCCTAAGAAGAAAGAAAGGAGGAAGTGAGAGTGAAACATTAGAGCATTAGAGTTATCCGTCAAAGGCTGTCCTAAGAAGAAAGATAGGAGGAAGTGAGAGTGAAACTTAAAAGACCATAAATAAACAAGCTTCTAGTCGCATAGTGTTTGCCTTAGTATTTACCCTAGGTTTACTTTTACACCTTGTTTGTACTGTTCAGCCATGTAAATCCTTAAAAACGAAGCGTTTCCGTACTCTTCTCTGGTGGGGCAAAGACAATAAATAAAAGTACATTGGAGTTTGCATAACATTCTTAATACCTTGTTGGACCACACCCTTTACTTTGTAGCACATTGTAGAGAAACTGCTAATAAAATAATTCAACTCTCTAACCCTCTTTGCTTGGACTAGCTAAAGTTAAAGAAGATTCCTCTGATCCGATGACATGTTTGAGATTCGGAGGTGAGCATCATTGTTCCTCAAGAACCTTGTGTTGCCGTCAATATGGATAATCTATATTATTAAATGAGCAGTGTCACGAACTCATCTATATATAATTTTTCATCCAAAAGATGAAGGTATTATGCTTCACAATGTCATGCCTTATGGTAATGCAAAATGGAGAAAAATCATTCCAAGCATGATCATACTATTGGATTGCAATGGATTTTGTTCTAGTAAAAATAATTCAACCACTGTGAATACTTAGACACCACCAAACGTTGTGCATGGGTTGTTAAGTGCCCAAAGACTACCCTTCTAATAGTGAAAGGAGCAGTTCACACTATGGCCGAAGGTCGAGTACATTGAATTTCACCAATCAAATTGCCAAAAAGTCAAAAATTGGCCTCTTGAGGGCCAAAATCCAAAGGCCATTGCCGTCCAAAATGCCTATATAGCAACACATTTTGTGACTTTTGGCGCCAATGCAACGGCCTCTTAACCCCTAACCGCCCAACCATGCATATTTTGCATGATGTACAGATTTGAACTCTGGTTTTTCATCCATCATGCACTTTTTGCAGTGTGGATTTTTTACTGAAGCTTTTATGGGAAGTTAGCTTCGTGCATGTGTAATCCGATTAAAAAGGGGATGATTTGTGAAAATGTTATGCCTCATTTCATGTTGTAGTGTTCCACCCAAAATTTTGAAGATTTTAGTCTAAAAGTGCTCTTGAAAAAGTCAACTACTAAAATTAAGCAACCAAAAAATCTCCAAAAATCACTACACTTAGAGTATTACATTTCAACCCATCCCAAAAAAATTCATTATTAGATTGTCAATATCTTATTCGTAATCATATTACAAAAGAGCTCTAAATTTTAAGTTTGAAAATTTATACACAAATATTGGTGATAGCAATCGCAAATCTAACCGTATGGATAGAATCTAAAATTCATAATGTACAACTTTTATTAATTCATCAAGTTGAAAATATCCCTCTTAGTTGCATTTTATAATGCATCTTTGGAAAACTGCCAAATCTGAAAAGGGTGAGAACGTTTAGGGGTTAAGGAAGAATTGGGTTGGCCAAGAATGAAAACCCAATTCTATCTTGAGAGGCCGTCGATTTTTTATTTTTTTTACTATATATTTTCAACCCAATTTTCAACCCAAAACTTTGGACTCTCGGCATGAATTAGGTTTCGACTACGGCATCCTCTGGCCATAGTAGAATCATCTGCTAACTCATAGAGAGTGGGGTTGCTGACCCTTGATTCCCCCAAAAGAGAGGTTGAGGTACAAAAATAGAACTTAAGTTCTTCTGCAAAAGTAAACTGAGAATAGAGTTAGCCACAAAGTTTGTAAAAGAGGGGTAATTGGACCAAAGTTTGTAAAAACTATGGTTGAGAACCCAATAAAAGTAGACATGTCAGTTGCTTTTAAAAAACTGGAAGTGTGAAATTTCAAGGCTCCAAAAACAATGCTCAAAAACTTTAAACCCTCAGTTTTCTTGATCCAACCAATTTTAGTTAACTCAGGGAGCCTCAAGCTTTGACTCCAACTGTGATGTCCTCGAATTAGCTTTATGCTCTTGCCAAATCCAAATCAATGCTTCTGTCTCCACCACCGGCTCATCCGGCACATGCTCTGTTTTTTGCTAATTAATGAACCTCACTCAATTTACGTTTCCCAAAATTTCAATAAAACTAAGGCTGTAACTGGCATGGAATTTGCGGAAAACTCTAATGTGAAATCATTTTGCTAGAAAATAGACTAATTTTTAGTTTGGAGGTTTGGAACAACAGACTCGCACCGGCCAAAGAGAGACACTCTTCATTTCTTCTTCTTCTTGGGACAAGCTACAAGTAAATAAGGTAGGATGTCCTAAAACCACCACCACCCCCAATTATGACATATAGACCTTTATTGGGGTCACCACGGTTGAGACTCAAAACCGCCAATTTCACTATTCAAGTAGACCAATGGCATGCCAAGCATTGCAAAGAAATAGTTGGTGGTTTTGGGTATCATTATGAGTGAAAATTAGTACCACATGGTGTGAACATGGGAAAACCTAGAGGTCTGATTTGGGTGACGAAGTTCTTTTCACTTTGAAAATTTGTATCAATTTAACTATTCGGAATTAAATTGCGAAAATTTGTGCATTCCGTGAGAAATCTTCTTCTAAATGACCGAAAAATATTTCTCATAAATAACCATGTTAAAACGAGGGCATATTTCTTAACCCCTAACTACCTGAGGCGTCCATTTTTTGGACGATGTACATATTTCATCCGTAGATTCTCATCCGTCATGCACTTTTTGCAATGTGGAATTTTTACTGTAGATTCTATGGGAAATTAGCTTCATGCACATGTGATCCAATTAGAAAGGGGATGATTTGTGAAAATTTTATGCCTCATTTCATGTTGTGGTGATTCACCCAAAATTTTGAAGATTTCATTGTTAAAATGCTCTAAAAAAAGTAAACACATAAAATTAAGCAACCAAAAAATCTCCAAAAATCACTACACTTAGAGTATTACATTTCAACCAATCACAAAAAATTTCATCCGTAGATTGTCAATATCTTATTCGTAATTGAATTACAAAATAATTTTGAATTTCACGTTTCAAATTTTATACAAACTTATTGGTAATAGCAATGATAGATCTAACCGTATGGATAGAATCTAAAATTCATAATGTACAACTTTTATTCATATATCAAGTTCAAAATATCCCTCTAGGTTGCATTTTATAATGCATCTTTGCAAAACTGCCGAATTTGGAGAGGGCTCTAGGCATTTTGGGGTTAAGTTGGTGGTTTTAGGACATCCTACCTTAGTTGACTTCCTGACACTTTTGAATACAGTATCAGACGAAGAGAACACACTCAAGTTGCTGCCCAGGATTGGCAGAAGGATTATTTACAGTAACATTCCCACATGACCATATCACTGTACTATGCTGACTTGGTTCAGTCAAGGCATTCATCTCTCGTGACTGCGAAGTTAACTTAGATCATGAGCATGCAGTTCGGAGTAACATTTGTGATTGCTGGCTATTACTGTGGGCCAAAGTAAGTATAATCTTCTTTTTTTTTTATTACTTTTAACCTGTGGGTTTGAATTAAAAGTATCATTTTTCGATAATTAAAACAAAATGAGTTAGTACAAAATCACGAATCATGATTTAGGCCTTGAAACATGTAAAAAAAACTGTCACAAGTACAAATTTACTAAAAGCATATGTAAAGTGCACTCGCTGACCAGTGTATCTGACAATGGTCCTCTCTCATTTGCTGGCAGTGGCTCTTGGATTTGCTCAACAATTAACGTGAGAGTTAACTAAGATATCCGTCAACTATTCAGTTTGCTTCTTTTGTTTTTTGCTTCTTTTTTTTCACACAAATAAAGGGATTCAGTTTGGTTTTGGAATTGCCATTTACAAATCCGCTTCTTGATCTCAGACAAGCAATCGTGCATGATCAGCTCCGAGCTTTGTCTGGTTCAGTTCAAGCCTGGCCTGCATTGTTTGAATTCGGGTTCGGCCCCTGTAAGTTAATGGCCCATTCACACCAAGCCCCTGCCGCACTTGCATTTGCGTTCCCAAAATGGAGGAAGGTAAAACCGAGAAACAAAAAAAATATTCAAGCCTTGATCACCATATTCGTTTAACCTCTAAAGGACCAAGTGTCTTAACTAGGACATTTAGAGAACCGGGTAGGTTCCGGTGAACACATTTTTAATTGAATTTTGAAGGAAATTTAATAGTGGATTCCCCAATGTGCCACAAAAATGGGGATTCTTTATTTTTGAATTCCGACACCGTATATGAAAGTTATGAGGAAAAATGTGTTTTTTTCGAGAGAAAGGGCAGCGGGGTAGTAGAGAAATAGTTGAATTTTAATTTTTAATTTTTTTTGGGGGGAGGGCAACAAGTTGGGCAGAGTGTGAAAAATGGGGTGGACTGTTGGGGCAGAAGACCACCCCATTTTCCAAACTCATTAAATTTTTTTAAAATAATATATTTTATAAATTATAAATTATTATTTCAATTAAATGTTCAATTTTTATGATTAAAAAATATTATTTTAAGAAACTGAAAATTAAAATCATTTTTAAAAAAGGAAAAAAGAAAAAGGAAAATCGTCTAATGAAGGATTGCCAATCGTCTAATGAAGGATGGCAGTCTACCTTGAGAGTTAGTGGGGTCATGAACATTGGAATGGGTTGGGTGAGGTGGCACTTCGATTCCCTTCCTCCACCCTTTATTTACCCCCTAACCCCCAAAATTCTTAGAAAATATGCTACATGTCTTCTAAAACTTGGAGATTTTATTTTTTTTCAATTTTTTTTTCGCCATTCTATAGAGGGTAAAATGTACTTATGTTTCACCGCTCGGATTCATATTTTAAATAAAGAAAGTCAAAAATATTGCAATTCCAAAAACAAAGAGTCTTTTCTAAACTTTTAAACCCCCAACAAGTGCAGGGTGTTCTTCAACATCCTAAACATCTCCAAACGCAACGGAAATTAGTACACAACTAATTAATATCATACATAATGTAAAAGTGAAGTGCGACAAGTTTTGGTAGTGAGGTTTTTCTGATGTAGCCACGGTCAAACGCATCTGAAATTTCCGGGCATGTGTTTTTTTGGGGTGATTTTTTCCATCAAATGCAATTATCTTGCAATCCGTGCGGTCAAAATCAACGAAATTTGTTGTGTATGTTTTTCAGGTAGTTTAGGACAAGATCTTACAGCTAGAAGGTAAAAAATAACATTTTTTTGGAATTTTTGCATTGGGGAGTAAAAATGGCAGCATTGGAGTGTTTTTGGAGGAAAAACACTCCGGTCTTTTAGGAGTTGATTGGGAATTTCCGTCATATTGGGACGCTTTGAAATCTACAACTGGCATAGATTCAGTGGGAAATTTTGTACCAATTCTAAATTTCAAAGAGCCCCAATAGGGAGGAAATTCCCAATTAAACGAATATGGCAATCTTGTCTATTCTTGCTGCAACTACTGTTCAAACACTGTGCAACTGCGTTACACTCCCGCAAGTAGAGTCATGGCCCATTCACACCAAGCCCTTGCCGCACTTGCATCTGCATTCCTGAAATGGAGGAAGTTAAAATCGTGAAACAAAAAAATATTCAAAGCCTTGTCTTTTCTTGCTGCAACTACTATCCAAGCAGTGTGCAACTGCATTACAGTGCCGCAAGTAGAGTCATGCTCCTTTTTGCGTTGCGTTCCTTTCTATCATGCGTTACAGTAATTTCTAATTGTGTATTTTTATATTTCTTGATTGACAACATATTCCTTTAAAGTTACCTGACGCATGCATGCATGCGGCAACGTTGGTGTGTGTGAATGGGCCATCATGCTCCTTTTTTGCGTTGCGTTCCTTCTTGTCATGCGTTAGAGAAATTTCTAATTCCGTATTTTATATTTCTTGGTTGGCAAGAATTTCCTCAAAGTTACTCGACGCATGCATGCATGCGGCAGCATTGGTGTATGTCAATGGGCCATCATACAACCGGTACGATGCAATGGTTCTGAACACTGAAACATTGAATATCTGATGATTCTGGGTTGTGGCTTGTAAGAGCATCCTCAATAGGACCTCTAAACAAGCCCGGTATATTAAAAATATCTTTTTATATAGATGGAATTAGAAAGTTAAAATTATTATTAGAATCAAATTTTAAAAACTAAATGTGATTCTAGTAATAACAATTTTAACTTTCTAATTCCATTTATATGGAAAAATATTTTTAATATACCAGACATGTTTAGAGGCCCATTGAGGATGCTCTAAGGTGTGTTTGCAGTGCATGCAAAGTGAATCTTTCGGAATTTAGTCATTTTTGAGTGTCAAGATCCAACTCAAGATGCATGAGCTAGATAACATTCTTCAACCTCCTACTATTCACCTCCAAATCTTAAGCATCTGTCAGGAGATCGTAGGAACCGCAAAGAATTTTCTCTAACTTCGGTTGAACCAAGCAAAGAGGGTTGGAGAGTTGAATTATTTTATTAGCAGTTTCTCTATAGTGGTGCTACAATGTAAAGGATGTGGTCCAACAAAGTATGAAGAGCATTATGCAAGTTATCTTTTCCAATCTTAATTCTCCTTCATTCAACCATAACTGACGTGGTTATAACCTTCTAAGAGCATCTCCAATGCATCCAACAAATCAGCCTGGTATATAGAAATACATCTTTTGGTTGATATGGAATCATAACATGGAAGTATTATTATTAGAATCATGTTTTAAAACTAAATAAAATAAACCCAAAAAATCCCAATTTGGACATTAGATGACCAAGATACACCCCACTAAAAGCTAGCTAACTTCCAAAATAAATTAGAGGGCCTTTCAAATCAAGTCTAAAAAGGGAAAATTCAACCTTGGGAAGTGGCTTTTCCTCGCTCAAAATGGTGGGACGGGTGGGGCATGGAAACAGGTTCTAAGGTAACCAAACCTAAAAGTGACACTTGTTCTAATTCCCTTGCTACCCTTGCCCTTGAGGCATGGATAGATGAACCACCCCCATCAAACTCTCCGTTCACAATGGTCACTAGGCCAATGGTATTTGTATGTATGTTCTAATTCCAATTTGTGATTGAGGGTATAATTTGAAATTTGAGATGAGCGTGTCAAGTAATTCACATTACCAATTGTCTCATAATTTTTCAACTCTCCAATGATATTCTATGGACTTTCAAAGTTGAGATCATGGAAAGACCTACTATTGACACTAAACTATTTATGAATTGAAAATCTCAGAAGCACCAAATGCTTCAACTTCCATTGGTTTCTTCAAAAAATTCTTTAAATATTAGTAAAAATGTGGATCTTTTAACATTAAGAAACAATGTCAAAGTATGGTACCCAAGGTCCATATTGGGCACCACACTCGGTTCCTAGGTGACCGTAAAAGACAATAAGATATTGACAATTTGTGGATGAAATTTGTTACGATTGATTGAAATGTAATACTCAGTAGGATTTTTGGAGATTTTTTGGTTACTTAATTTTATGAGTTGATTTTTTCAAGAGCACTTTTGATTCGTTTTGGATTAAGATCTTAAATTTTTTTTGGTGGAAATTAATGGCATGAAATGAGGTATAAAAATTTCACAAACCATCCCCTTTCTAATTGGACCACGCATACATGAGACTATCCTGTCATAGATTTTGTAGTATTTTGTAGTATTTACTTGTCATAGATTTTGTAGTATTTAGTTTATGTTTATGTGATTGAATACTATTACTAAATTATTTTCCTGAATTCTTTTTAAAACTAATAAGAGCAATAGTGGTAACCCTTAAACGACATTTGAACTATGTCCTCATAGAGTTATTTGATATTTTATTCATAGAACAATCTACATTTTGTGTGTATATCTATATCTATATCTATATCTATATATATATTCTATTTTTAACAAATCTAAAAAAAGATATTCCTAAGCATTTTTGTAAATAACATAATAATTACAAAACTTAGAATATTATGACCTTTAAAAGAATAATGAAGATAGCAATGATATATACTCACATCAAGAGAGTTTTATTTTTAAAATATTATAAAAATAACAATAATAACCTTGCATGTGGTATATTTTGGGATTTTAGAACATTGTTTACACGAGCCTGTAAAAATATGATATATTTCTAAAATATTAAAATAAAGTTCAAAAATATAGTTGATGCTAAATTTTTGAAGTTGAACTTAATTGGTTAAAATTTGGTATTGGATTTAAAAATAAAAATAAAAATCTTTTAGAATTGCAAGGTTGTTAAAGGGCTATTATAGAAGTTATTCATTTACTACAAGAGGAATTTGAATATGGTACGCTTTATCTACATAATAGCTTACACATAGAGCATCGTCGGTAGAAAATAAATCTAAAATTAGATGTCACAATTTAGAGTAAAATGTTTTTTCAAAAGTACTCCATAGTATGCATGGAAATAAATCTTGAAATATATTCTGGATCCTAGCGTTTACCTTGAATATCAATTCTTTTAATACATTATCAAAATGTGCTTGTAGGGTTTATAGTGTGCTTGTAGGGTTATACTTCTGATGTCCATAATATAAACGGTATTTGTGTTGTAAATGTATACATAATATGGTGTCTATTATATTAACTTCTAAAGGTTGTAGTGACATATTTGTCGATGCGCCTTTCTCAAACTCAATTTTGACCCTCAATGGATCCATTTTTTATCTTCGGCTCTATCAAATCAATTGCAGTTTATCCAGTTTATTTTTAAATAATCTTACAAGTTTTGAAAATTCCAAAAATTAAGTGAATTATTGCGATTGCAAGATTATATATCAAAATCTAAATTTCACAAGATTATAGATTTATTTTATTTTTATAAATCATCTAAAATACAGATTTTTAATTTCAATTATTAGAAGTTGCTTCTTATTCCAATATAGATTTTGTTAAAAAAATTCAGAGTAAATTCTAATCTATTTTGTAACTGATATAATGTTTTTCCTACATTAAGTTTAAAAAAAACACACATATTATAATTTTCCACAAATATATATAAAAAAAACAGCAGTCATAGAGAAACCTTCGTTTTGAATATAAAAATATAAAATATATTTATCTAATCATATAATGCCTAAATAAATCATGGTAATAAATAAATCATATTTAAGGGTGTTTTAGGGTGTGAAAAATCAAACTATTGCTTGAAGAATTTTTAGTACTATTTTTCGTTTTTACTTACATTTGCAGAAAAAAAAAAACAAATTAAGTTAATATTTTTTGTTGTGTTTATCATTTATTTTCACTACAGAATTTTAATAATTAATTATTTTACGAAATCAATTAAAAAATTTCACTCATAGAAAACTTAAATAGAAATTTATATTTATATACAATCTGAACCTATAACCGTCCCAGAGTCCATATTTTGGACATTTTTTGAGTTACTTTCACTTCAAAGAGCTGCAACTTTTGCATATAGTGTTCGATTTCAATGACATTTTGGGAAAACCCCTTTCATGATGTTTAGTTTGAGTAGTAAAAATTTCAAATCAATTCAAGATGTATTGAAGTTTTTGGAATCATTTGAAAGCATGGGTCTTTGTTTTGGACATTTTTTGTGCATTTTGATGGCTACAACTTCGGGGGCTTGTATCTCCTTTATTCAATGTCTGTTTTCAATAAAAATAAAATGTCAGGTTAGAATATCCTTGAAGTCTAGTTATCATGGTAAGATTTTCATGTCAATCCATGTTGTTTTGAATTTTTGGTAGTCATTTTAGTGTACGGGTCTATTTTGGATACTTTTTGCTTTTTGGAGTCAAATGGGTCACTTTTCGGGCTACTTTTTGACATTGCAAGGCAATTTTAGGGCACATCAAAAAATTTCATGAGTCTTTTTTGGTACCTATGTGTTTATATGATGATTTTGAACCACTTTATAGTTCAAAGTTTTTTTCATTTGAGTAATTTTGAAAACAAATTCACCTCTAATGTGTTGCCAGGAAAATTTTATCATCCATTTTTAACACTAAAACATTACAATCTTGCAATCTATGTGGCCAAATGACTTCAAATTTGATCCACATCATTTACAACATGTATACTACAAGGTTTTACAGTTGAGATTTCTATACCTCATTTACACGTAGACCTATAACATATCAAGAGCAATGATGTTTTTAACCCCATAAAAGCTAGGGATGCTTAGGGGTTAAAGCCCAAATTGAATTTTGAATTGATGTTTGACTATGTGGCTATAGAGTCGGTCCTTTAGGAATCAATCTTTTTGTAGCGGTTTTAATAGAAATTTGTTTGGGGGGCTATAGTCTTGAATACGAACATAATGTTCATAGTGTGAATGTGTCTATGGTGGTGGTAATGTCACACCATTGATTGGTTGATTTTCAAAAAGCCTACAAAAATAAAGTAAAAAAAAATACATAATTAGAATTTTAATGAAAAATCATAGTTTCTAAATAACATGGTTTAAAAAGCCACATTGATTTCTTAAAAAACAGACTTCAAGTAATTTTAATATGTGTATTTATGTTCATATATACACATATAGATAAAGGTTGAAATAGAGAAGTGAAATGGCATGTGACCAAATGAACTATAGTGAAAAGGTGGACAATAAGAATCGCAACCCTTTGGCAAGAAGAGCCACGCCCGCAGCTATCCGATGGAGGCTTTGGATGGCTCGCGCCTTGCTTCGAGCCAAAACTTTACGCCAATCAGAATACAAAGCCAAGGCTAAGGTGTGGCGAGATAGAAAGAAGCAGCTCCGCAACACAATGGCCACTACGCAAAGGCTGTTTGAGGTCGCCCACAGCGACTCATGTCTACAAATGACACTTGCGAACGTCTCCCAGGAGCTCACAGAGAAGGAGTAACACGATGCAGAATGGACAACCATCAGGTCCTCGGTTCGATGGACCCAAATTGACGACAAAATGAATGGTGCTTTCTTTACTGGAGTCTGAGAGTTGCAGAGAAAAATCCCTATCCAATTGCTTGTCGCGCCTGATGACATCAAGTACAATATAAACGAAGACATGGCAGCCTACGCCAACTCATACTACTAGGAGCTATTCTCAATGTAAGGAAATTGAAGGAGTGCATGCAAGCTCGCTTTCATTGTTGGAGAAAAGTCCCATCCACCTGACTCCAAAGATGAACTCTAAATTCACCAAGTCTATTGTTTTGGACGAGGTATTTGCATCTTTGAAGGCACTACCCTCATGTAAGGCTTCTGGGCCTAATGGTCTCTTACTTTAGTTCTTTCTAAAACTTTAGAATACGGTAGGAGAAGACCTGCTCAAGGTCTACACAGAGGCCCTCCATTTTCGAATCCTGTGCCGAGACCTCAACACATGGATATTGTGTCTCATAACTAAGAATGGGGCCAAGACTAACATTAAAAATTGTAGACCAATCACCCTTTTAGGCAGAGTTTACAAAACTCTTGCTAAGCTTATGGCCATAAGCATGCAACCTAAGTTTGGTAGTCTAATCCACCGCAACCAGATATGCTTTCTCAAAGGTTGCAACATTCTGGACAATGTCTTTCTTGCAATAGAATCTATAGACTAGGCTATAGAATCCAATCAAAAGATGGTCACTTTGCTTCTCAATTTCGAAAAGGCCTATGATCAAATTGTATAGAGCTTCTTAGAGGGCACTATGCAAGCTATGGGCTTTGACCCGGAATGGATTAAGTGGACTCGTGCTCTCTATGTTGACTTGTTGTGTAAGGTTGGCCTAAACGGCACAACTAGCGCAGCCTTTCAACTTTCTTGGTCAATTTGTCACGGTTGCCCACTAGCTCCTTTCCTCTTCCTCTTTGTAGCGGATTGCCTCGGTTATATACTAGAGAAGGATCCTATGGTCGAAGGTATTTCTCTCTCCAACTCTTCTAACCCCCTTACAGAATGCAAGTTTACAAATGATACAAACATGTATCTAGCTGGCAACATTCAAAACCTCAACAATGTCAAGTCAACCCTCAATCTCTTTTTTCTAACCTCTGGTGTTCACATCAATTGGAATAAGTCCACTACCATATAGGTGTCCTACGAGCCCCGAGGCGTTTTGGTCCACTAGAATTCTTTTCCATGTGCACTCTTTTGAGGATTTTGAAAATTCAAAGGAGAGAACATCATCACTTTCCTAAAATAGTAAATTTTATAACACTAAGACAATGTTGAGATGTTTGTCTTTGAAAATTCTCCTCAATGGAATTTAACCCTTAAAGGTCCAGAGAGCCCTTTTCGACCAGTATTATACACCAATAATCCATTGTATTTGGCATAGTTTCACACCTCCTATAAATTTAAGATCAAAAGTGAAGTTAAAATTCACGTCGACATGATTTTAATGAGCAATTGGGGTCTCAATTTGAAAATTTCTATTTACAACGAATGTCAAATATACGGCAACGTATCTACTATCCCCCACCAGCCCTTTAAAGGTTAACTCGGATTGACTTGATTCAAATTGGATTGGAAAATAGACTTGATTTCCTATTTGAAAATATTTATTTTTTATTTTTTATAATCTTTTTTTCATCATGGGCAGCCCGTAAGAAAAGGGCATCGACCATAAAATGGTTGTTTGGTCACTTAGGGGTTACTGTATAGAAATTAAAGGAGCTCGAGAGTATTTACCAAAAAATTTGTAAATCACAGTGAAAGGATATAGAGACATGTTTGCTTCTACACATATTAAAATAAGTCTGAAAATACGTTTCATGTACATATCTTAAATCCATATGTTATATTTTTTATTATTCTTTTCGTTTTACTGTTTACCTTAGTGCAACATGTTTTTAAATCAATTTAAGCATCTATTTTAGTTATCATAAAGTTATAATTGATTTTAATTTTGAAATCTTGAACACAAGATTATATTGATATGTGACAATTAAAATTCTTATGTATAAATCTATATATCAATATTGTGATTATAAAAATCTTTTCAAAATTGTATTTAAAATAATATGATAATTTAACAAGCACATAGAACTTGAATTCTTATTTTTAGTTTTCAAACTCTTGTTCATCGTATATTTTATTTTCAAAAAGAAATTCTTATAAGTTATTTGATTTTATGTGATTTGCAAATAAAAAAACTCTCAAAAAGAAGTCTTATAACAAAATGTTGCATCATTCACTTCAGATATACAATACAATAACTTAGTGCATTTTTAATTCAATTTATTGAGGGGCAATCTTGTTTTCAGAAAAAAAGTTAATTTTTTGTTCAAGGGTGGCAACCTTGCTATGGTACTACAATAATGTAAAACACATTAACCCCTAAACATCCTCACCTCTCTCCAAATTTGGCAGTTTTGTATAGATGCATCATCAAATGCAAGATTCCAAAGGGATATTTTGCTCTTGATGTTTGAATAAAAGTTAGTGATATCAAGGGAAAATTTTATGCCTCAATTCATGTCACTATTTTCCACCAAATGTTTTCAAGATCTTAGTTCAAAGCGAATCAAAAGTGCTCTTGAAAAAATCAACTCATAAATTTAAGCAACCAAAAAATCTCCAAAAATCACTATACTTAGAGTATTACATTTCAACCCATCACAACAAGTTTCATTCACAAACTGTCAATATCTTATTCATAATCGAATTACAAAAAAATAAAAAAATAAAAAAATCTTCACTGAATAAAGGTTTCCAAGGGACCAAAAAAGTAAAAGGACTTACCCTATTAAAATTACCCTGAACATGGTAAAAAAGAAGACTGTCTCACAAAAATAAAAAAATAAAAATTTGTGATTGTCTGACTATTTATATCAAAAAAGCAAAATGAAAGTATCATGTTTTTGTACGGTAATGATAAATATAATATAGTGTGGAATGTCGATAAATTAGTATGGATCCGCTTAAAACCCCTATTCAGTGTTGAATCATTCACTTTGGATATATAGTGCGTATTAAAATCGGAAAATAAAATCCCAAATTCATCCACATTCACCCAACTTTATTTATTGAACTATCATCCAATTTGGATGAAATTCGTCGAAATATCATCATACAGTCGTGGTCCATCTCGCATAGAGCCAGACGTCTAGCAAGCAAAAGCCACGCCAGGCCACGTAGCGGCCAATGCAAGAGCCACCCCTCTCACTTTCTTCCCATGCAGGCATTTCGATGCATGCAGTACTGCTGTCCCTTCCCTGCCGATATATTTCAACGTCTCACGCTCATGAACTGATCCCATTGCAAACACTCAGCCTCAAAGGAATTCAAATCAACAACTGATCGAAGTCGGTACGTCTTTCATTACACATGTCTTCAAACTGATCGAAGTGTTGTGTTTGTGGCATGAATTCGATTTGGTTTCGTTTTTCATGTCAATGGCAGGGTTTATATCGATCGATCCAGTAACTTGTGTTACATTATTTTGTTTCTGCGGCAGTGGACTTTCTCATTTGTACAGTTTGGACATATTCACAGTGAAGTAAACATTACTGCCAAACTGCTGTTTACAGCAAGTTTTGCAAGTTGTTGTTCAATTTAGGAAGAATTTACCATCATTCTTGAACCCATTACTGCCTGGTAATATGGTTAGGGTTTCGTGTGATATATGGAGTGTTGTGGCTGGTGTGTGTTTAGTGGAGCATCCAAACTTATACGTCCATTTAATTTGCAGGTTTTCGTTTGTAGCAATATACGAGGTGAACTAAATATTGATTTGATTTTCATGTGGCAGGGTTTGTAGATATATTGATAGTAGAGAGTGACAGTAATAGAGAATGGGACAGTCGATTGGTACGTTGTTCGATGGCAACTTGAACGCGCTGGGACTGGGTTCCAGCATCACGGCTGATGAAGTTACCAAGAACCTCAACCTCAAAGGCTACACCGCCATTGTCACCGGTACGCACCTACAGTCACTCCAGAAATTAATAAATTGAGCATGGGTCTAATTCAATGTTGACAATTATAATATTAAGCTTGGTATCGCATGAAAAAAGTTCCTAGGAAACGAATCCTTGATGACTTCAATGCACGCCATGGCTGAGTTTCAGAGTTTTTTCCTGCAATGCTGCATTCTGATTGTTTTAACCTCCTCGTTCATACTGTACATAAGGAGTCGGGAAGATCAAAATAAACTCCAAATTTGTGAAATCAGTGTTTCATTTGCTCTTGGCAAAAAACAAAAGAATTTTCATCTTGTCAGGTCCGTGTTTTCACGGTTCAATCCTTAAAGTACGTTTCCTAATTTAGAAAGAAAGGAGCATTTTTGAGTTTTAACCTCAATTTTGTTTCCTGGCATTACCCGTGCTGATTGTCATTTCCAAGAGAGCTATTTATTTATGTCCAAGTTTCATGAGACTGAAGTGACAAGAATAGTATGTACCTATACTTTTAGAATGTAAATTACTTCGACATTCATACAGAATTAGTCCATTTTTAGCAATTCATGGTAAAAGTGGATTGAAAACTGAGAAAACTAAACCCGAGGGGCCTGGTACGTCCTTTATGGGTTAATTTGCACAGGTTAAGAAAATATACTCGATTGATGATGCAGGTGGATCCTCGGGTTTGGGGAAGGAGTGTGCAAAGACGTTGGCTAAGCGCGGGGCGCATGTTGTGCTGGCCTCCAGGAGAGTGTCGGTGCTGCAAGATGTCAAAGCGGCCATTATTTCCGACACGCCCACCGCCCGCGTGGACTGCATGCCCATTGACTTGACCAGCTTGAAATCGGTGCGCCAATTTGCAGACGAGTACAAGCAAAAGAAGCTGCCACTCAACATCCTTATGTATGTCAATCAAACTCGTATAGTATAGTATCAATCCAGTCAAACTTTAGTATTGTATCACCAATGCATTGTTTGTTCCAACACTAGTTAGAATCATTTATTTTTTTAATTCCAATGCACTAGCATTATGTAGAAAATTGAATGAATTTTCAAACCTGTGGATAGTCTTGACTCTTCAACTGTTGTACATTGTCGCATGTATTTATCAGTAACGTTTACTGGCCAAAATATGACCTACACAGAGAAAAGAGTCTCCCATGAGAAAAGGTTGACTGCCTTGATTGACTACCTTAGTTGTTTCTAATGTTAATTAGCTCATGTTGAGGTTAAAAAATTGCTTACATACTTGGATTACATGCAGACGTTTGAAATGTATGTGGTTTTGATGTATGACAGTAATAATGGAGGAGTGTTTGCAAAGGAGTTCACGCGCACAGAGGATGGTATCGAGGTCATGTGGGCTACTCACGTGCTTGGTACGCAGTCTCAAACACATTTCTTCATTAATCATCGATCCATAGTAGCACTGTTTGTGTCTTTGGTTGAAGGTGGGTCACTTGGATTAGTGAGTACACAGTTTGATGTTATCAATTTAATAATGAATTAATTGCATGAGTTGCAGGCCATTATGCTCTTACTAAGATGCTCATGGAGAAGCTGAAGGAGACCGCCGCAGAAAGTGGAATCGAAGGGCGCATCATGTTTACGGGTTCCGATGCTCACCGCATTTCCTATGCAGGTGGCATCAACTTTGAGGCTTTGACAGATCCCAGCCTGTAAGCTAGCCCGTTGATGTTCTACATACATTGAATTTTTTAATTTGAAAGATGAACTTGAGGTTTGAAGAGCGGCATGTCATTGAAATGAATAGCACTTTTTCTTGCATATTTGGATGGATAAATGGATTATGGTATCTACAGAGTAGCAATGATTTAAACTCGTGCAAATCCCTGCTGAAACAGCATTTTGAGGTTGAAACAATATCCCACTTGCTGTTGCTTTTTTATCATTGTTTGTAACAAATGGGGTGTACACTAGTAAGTGTTAAGTTTAAGCAATCTTCACTTCAGTTACCACTACAGTTTAGGGTTTAGGGCTTAGGGTTTCACAATGGTTTGTGAATGTTTTGAAAAAGGAGATGTATTATTGTATGTGCAGTTACAATGCCTATCAAGCGTATGGGCAATCAAAGACAGGCGATATCCTCCTTGCGAGGATGATAGGACAACAGCTGAAGGTTTGGATAAATTCTCTCTTGTATTTTTCTGGAACTTGGCTCAGAACCGTTTTGAATGATGGACCTCTACAGTTTTGGCAGTTTTGAGGTCATATGGAGACCTTTTGCTATTTCTTTATTGACCAGCACGTACATGCAATGTTCCTCACTGATTCCGGTGATATATAACTTGACCCCATCTGAATTATATTTCTTCACAGTGATCAATAGAGCTGGTCGTTTTAAAATTTACCATGAACCTTGGTCTTTTAGGGATAATGTTCCTGTAGTTGTGAGAGCCTGAAGTAATGAAACAATGTTGTGAAATGTTGCAGAAGGAAGGTGTGAACGTGGTTGCAAATTCGGGTCATCCTGGAGCAATCAAGAGTCCGTTAGGCCAGAATTTCTTCGAGAAGGGAACCACGCGTAAGAAATTTCTTCACATTTAATTGATGATAGTGCGAGCCAGTGAATTAAAGTTCATCTTTCTGTCTGTTAGGACACGTGAACTTGTCCACACCAGAACTTGTAACATTCTAGAGAATTGTCTTGGGCATAACATGAGAAGGAATTCTTGACACCTAATTTTGCAAACTTCAGTTGGGTTCAATTTGAACAAGGGAGAGCTCCTGAAGCTAAGAAGTTATCGTCTTCACATATGTCAAAGCTCTAGTTACACTAGATTTGCATTTGGCACAACTTTACTTTAAATAACTCATAGTTGATACTGTTTTCATAATGCAACAAAATAACTCATACTTGGCTGTGTCCTCCAAAGATACTACGTCAGATATTTTTAACTCGTAGTGCTGATCTTAGGTGTAGTAGAGAAAATCAAAATTGCATGAAAAATATTGAATCCTGAGAATATGTTTCCTGTTGGTTGTTCCAGAGGTGGGATACAATATTTCAAAGCCATTCATCAAAAATGCAGCACAGGTAAACTTTTCAGTACAGCCCAAACCGATTTCTTTAATGTCACACCCAAAATGTAAATGATTTTCAATGGGCGTTTTGTAACGTTTCGACAATTACACTGACAATCAATCATGTTGCATGTAAAAATGGTCAATGAAGAGCCCTTTCTCCACTAAATTAACCCTTTTTTTTATCACATTTGTATGCATTTTCTCGTAACATAATACAGTGTGATAGTGATAGATTGTGTTTGAACTTGGTACACTGAAACTAAACCCTATGTATACAAGCAATGTGCAATTACACAGTGTGCTATTAGAGAGAGTTTGACATGTGATGTGTGATATTAGAGGAGTTCATATTAAAGACAAATACGTGTATGTTGCACTGATGAAACTGGGGGTGGTACTTGTTTGGGTGAATGATGCAGGGAGCTGCAAATCTTGTATATGTCGCAACAAGTCCGGAGATTAAGGGCGTCTCAGGCAAATTCTTCTCCGACTTTAAGGAGATTAAGCCAAGCTCAGCTGCCCAGAGTGATGAGCTTGGTCAGAAAGTCATCAACTACTGCGAAGATTGGATGACTGCCAAGTCCAAATCGCCTGCATAAGCACATGTATTAGCTGGGAATTTCTGTTCATGACAAGAATCATTCCCTGCAACAAAGTCATGGCTTAGTATATATGGCATATTGAAGAGTATGTGAAACATAGCTCAGGATGGGGAAACTGTGAATTGTGTAATATAAAAATAATGTTGAGCAATGAAAACCTTTTTTATGTTTACATGGAATTGGTTACACATTTCCTTGCGTGTGATATGAAAGAGCGGTGGTGATGTTAAAGAGTGGTGATATGAAGAAAAAGGCGTGTCACAATTCTAGACTTGTACTCAACGAATGGATGTGATTTGAAGGTAAGATTTGAAATCTCTCGACAAGGGAGCTACTCTCATTATCCTCTTTAGTCGGACTCAGAATAATAACGAAAGCTCGGACTAATTGTGGAATTAGAAGAAAGTCCAAGTCGGAGCAATTGAGATAACTCATAGTAATTGTGGTAATGTAAGCATAGTGTGGCCTATACTACTTTCTTTACCCATATTACTATGAATTTACCATGCTAAATATGAATAAAATATATTAACATTAATATTTTTAGTTGTTTGAGAAAGAAATATATATAATCTAAAAATTATTATTATATCCTCGAACTAATTTGGATAGTACATACCAGAATTAGTCTGAGGATTTGTAAAAACCTCGGACTAATTGTGGCTCTGACTGAAGAGGTTAATTGGTGTAGTACTTTGAGACAAGATCTTGGGGCATGGGAAATTCTGTGCAGAATGCCATTTGAAAACAAATGACAAAACCGTGCAACTTATGAAATCACAAACTCTGACAATTACTAATTAATGATCATACAGTTCGTAAGTTGATAGAATATAACCCTTCTTTTGAATTCCACAACTCCATTGTGCTCACAGCATCCACACAACCAGATCTCCTGCATACTCAACAAAAATATTACTTTCTGACTCACCAAAAAGTGAGTTAAAATTCAATATTCACCATCGCATGCATGAAAACTGGTTATGTCCAATAACCGTCTCAAGATTCCCTGATCTTGAACAGCTATCCAATTCACCCATATTTATTCTTAGTAATTCAAATAGTCTTTGCAGTCTGCATCAACTGACAAACCAAGAACATAATTCAACAACGCAATACAATGAGGTGGAATTTGAGTCTTCTGTGGAAAGATCTTTCAACAAATGAATGCTAAGGATCTTACATACTGGGTACTAGCTTATTCAATTGTGTCAATAACCTTTTCCAAGTATATAATGTACATAACCTTCTAGCTGTGCAAGTAAGCAATCACATAAGTGACGCAAAAGAACTCAAAATCCACCATACTAGTTAACCTGAGCCCCAGAGCCAGGTATATCAATCCTTAGCTACCTTGCATCTATTATGCGAAAACTCCTGGACCACAGATAGTGATGGCTAAACTCGTGCACATCCGATGCATAATCTCGATCTCCACAGCTAATGCTTACCCCAGCAAACACAAACTTTTATGATGTTATTGCTCTGACTTCGAATGGCATCCCCAGAATCACTTTAAAACTTGAATGCAGTTGAAATTATTGTCTTCTAGAGAAATATAGGCAGCCAGTATTTAGATCCTATCAACAATTGAAGGCTGACATGAACCAGTAGCAGAACCGGCCTGCTCTGAATCATACCTTATCCCGCTCAAGAGTTTCAGAACTTGTGAAGTGGCCAGTACGTCTTCAGGTAGGTCCCTCAAAAGAGAACGTTAATATACAAGACAAGCCAGCCTGCCATTGAGAGCACTGCAAGGATGTGCTCATAGAATAGAATGGCCGATGCTTCTTTCTCAGCATGGCCCCGTAAATTAGTCACAGCTCCTGCAGCAAAAGAATCAGAACTGTCAGCTTCTGACGCTTCTGTAATACTCCTTCCGTTTCAAAATAAGAGTCCTAGTTTTTGGAAAAAAAAAAATTCCTAGTTTTCGTCCTAAGTTTTATACTCCAAACGTGAGCCCGACCCACTTCAAACGGGGTGGACAATGAGAGTGACACAAAAACTACATATTACTATTAAAGATAGACCATTTTTCGAGTACTGAGATGACTTTTTTTGGGAACAAAAACGTTATGAAAAATACATATGTTTGAAGTGGACTTTCATTTTGAAACGGAGAGAGTAATCATTAACAAATGCTAGCTCTTCGATCTCCGAGTCACAAAGAAAGATTGACATATTTCAGGAACCTTGGGAATTCATGAATCAGTCTAAGGAATTCATTACCAGCAAGGATGGAGCTGGGCATTGTATGTTGGAGCAGCAACACAAATTTGAACACCTTGTTTCCCACAGGAAGGAACCCCATTTTCTCAGCTGTGAGGACAGTGGCAATCCCCATGGGTGGTATTAGCAGGAGTCGAGTGACAACGATGGCTACGGTTGTGCGCATTCCAAGCTTTGAAGCTCCCGCCCCTGCAGTTACACCAACCATATGCATCCAATGAAGTTCCTGTCAAATCTTCACGGACTTGCAAACAAGGGGAGTTTAATTTCATTTTATTCTGTTTTGTTACCAGAACATAAAAGTCACCAAGCACAACTCAATAGCCGAGACTGCTTTGAAAGCATGTCAAACAAAATGAACCTGTGGAAGGAGCGCAACACAAAATGAACTGATGAGTTGGAAATTAATACCTCCAACTAAGTTGCCACCCAGCACAAGCATGATACATGGTACTGTCGCACCTCTGCAAAACATATATATACCCGGATCACGAATATTAATAGACACCTGTAATGTTCCATTATACGAAAGGGGAGCTATCACCATGTCCAAGCGGGAAATTGAATTAAATGAATGCGAGAGACGAAATTAATAACGGTACACACCCGAGAATATTGAGACTGTCAAACAAGAAATAGAGGTACGAGTGCTCCGTGAAGATCACGCTCCGCAACAATGGAACGCATCCAAATAAAAGTGCTAGAAACTGCACATTCAAGAAGATAAACCAAAGACAACCGTGTCAACCGTTTACACTTACAGCCCGCTTCAAGACCCGGGGACAAATTGAACACCGGCCATAGAACACCAAACGCCCTGGAGAGTAAATTGAACACTACCCTCAAAGCGATAGAGAATCCACCGGAGTCTGTAGTCTATGATACTTACAGAAGCCACTACTGGAGGCTGCATGATGTTCTGGATTCTTCCATTTGATAACCAGGCCCTCACCAGCGCCAAACCCTGCACGCAGCCAACAATACAGAAGTCCCTCTCAAGCGATACTTTGCTTAATACTACCATGCGGGCAAGTTCTAGCGAGATTCAACAGAAAAAATAGAATGATACAAATACTAGTACGCTCAGTGAAGAAGTTAAGGTGCGAGAAAAATTGGTTGCAATTCGTCATTAAAAGAAATCAACCTCAAGAAATAATGACTTAAATTGCTACATATCACCAAAAATAAAAATCCGCCAACGCATGTGAAAACCAGTTACATGTTCTCTTCAAACTGATCGAACCTCTGAGTGAAATGAGTTTCAACGCGAGCTGACCATATTGTTTAATTAGTAGCTACCGTACCTGTGGTGCTTCTCGTGCAACCAAAGGGATGGTAACAGCAGTCTCTTCCGAATGATCCAAGCTCCTTTCAGAATCGGCCTCGTCAATTTCTTGAGCCCCAACAAGGTCAGTTGAGGAGGTGGAAGCTTCAAGCTCCTTGGGCGGCCTCACAGGCGGTGCCAACATGCTGTACACGAATGTGTACACGATGACTGCTCCCACCTGAATTCACACAATTACAAAATTAACAAGCAATTCCAGTGTCAGATTCATGAATACAACTGCACCACTCTACAAATTCTCGGTCACTAAAAGAGAGCCAGCCCATGAAACCTCTGTCACCAAATGATCGAGGTCAAGTTGGAACCTGGAGAATCGTACCCACTGGCCAAAGGAGATGTACGCCACGGCATTCGTGTTGCACGTTTCAGGATCTTCGAATGGGTTACCTTTCTCTCGACAAATAGCACCTACTATTACAAGTGGAATGTTGCCAATGTTTCCTGCATGTGCCAGCAGCAATGTATTGACACAATCATCCTTCACTTCCATACTTTAAGTTCCTCCTGTCAATATCTAACCAGTCCTCACCACACCGTAATTCTAACCTTTATGAAAATTTATGAGTGTTTCAGAGCTGGATTGATATGAGCATACCGGACACCAAGAATCCCTAAGCATCAAAAACATAACTATGCACACATGAAATTGCATTCTCATCATTGAAGAAAGAAAGCAATTGCCAGCGAGGGCTCCACGAAATTGAAGATGGAAATTAAGCAGCGTACCAATCCCTATCATGACCACGGTGAAGTTGAAAAATTCCGGGGGTGGCTTGATCAGAAAAGCGACGGCATAGCCCACAAGGCAGCCCAAAGTAGACGCTACCACAACGTTCACCGGAATGAACCACCTACATAACCACAAATGGAAACGTCCAAGTCAAGAACATCTCGCTCACTGGTAATCAATACAAGCCAGGTGAATATCCATCACAGAAAATTCATGAAAAAAACGAGCTTACAAACGAAGCAGATGTATTCTTGCAGAGAAATCGAAAGCTGTCTAATAGATGTCTAATGAAATCATTTTTGCATCAAAATCTGCAATAAGGAAGCTGCAAAAATTAAGCTTCATCTTGATGGTTTATGATGCAAAAATGAAGCTGTCTAATTAAATCATTTTTGCATCAAAATCTTCGCACGAATGCACGCACAGGCGAATTTTAAACACTCAGAAGAATTTCAGGAGTAGAAATAAATCGCAACTCACCATTCAAAAATCTTCTCCACAGTCACGGCTTTCCCTAACTGAGTGAAAATCAAGCAGGGAAGAAAAAGAGAAAATACCAGCTGCAACACAAACACGCACCGACTCATTCAACAAGCTAAGCTTTCCCGCTCACCTAACCATGTGCACAAGTTCATCCTAAGCGCAGAAAAAAAAGAATGAAATAAATCCTTTTTGTACAATTCCACAAACAAGAATATTGATTAACATGAATTTTATAAGCATTAGAAATATCGTGTTTCTGCCTGCGCAACAAGTACATAATTTTGAATGAAGCAATACACAGATCGAAATATTGTAACAAAAAACCTCGTAACCCTAATTCTCAAAGATCAAAAATTACACAGCAGAATTAGGGCTCCAGGACAGTAGTAACCTTGCTGAGAGTTCTGCGCGAGGCCGCTGGAAGGATGTCAACAGATCGGCTGGCTAAATGCAACCCCAACGCACACATGACCAGCACCTTGGCAATGGGCAGAACGGCATACTTCAAGAGAGTGAACAAATTCTCCGCAACGATAGGCCTCGTGGCCATCATCGCGGGATCCATACTCTCGATCGATTCCAAAAACTAAAATTCTTCACTGGATCCTCACCATGAAGTAGAGCAGCAATTGCGCTAAAACTGATTGTGGATTCAACTGCGAATAGAATTTGAAGAAAAAAGCATTGATGGACAGCTAACAGAATGATGTAAATGCATTTGCAAACAAGCAATTAAAGAGAGAAAGTGAAGTACATGGGATTGGAGTCTACGGCACGGCCGATCGGGACAGACGGGGCCATGGCTATTTTATTACGGGAACTGAACTGTCCGTTGGCCGCAGTGAACATGCGGACTCTGATCTCTGGGCTCTGCAAGGCGGCGAGACAAGCATGGATGAACAGTTGGATGAATATTTTGGATGTAAAAGTTGGATGAAAAGTTTGGATGAATATTTGGATGAATATTTGGATGAACAGTTGGATGAAAACGTGGCACGTCAAACGGGGTGGATTGTGTGCACATAACATTCAGTAGTCTGTAGATGGGGCAGCATATTCCACACTCATCAGTAGCTAATTGGACAAGTGGAGTCCCAAGGTGATGAGCAATGTGTATAAAGGAAAGCCTACAGAGGGCATGAAGGCTCCTAAATGTTATGCAAGTTATAAGATTTTTCATTGGACTTTATCATGAATTTTCAAAATTCTGAATTGCAACTCGTAAGATTTTCAAAATTCAAATGAATTCAAATCTTATGAGTTGCAATTTAGGAATCATGGTTTTTTCAGTAATTATGAATTCCAACTCATTTCAATTCTCGTTTGTGAAAAAAAATTCAAGATTTTCAATTAGGAATTTTTAGAATTATGAATTGCAACTCATAACATTTTGAAAACTCAAAGGAATTCAAATCTTTTGAGTTGCAATTTTGAAATCATGGCTTTTTGGAAATTATGAATTGCAACTCATTTGAATTCCCATTCGTAGGAAATAATAATAATAATAATAATAATAATAATAATAATAATAATAATAATAATAATAATAATAATTTGAGGTTTTTCATGAATTTTCAAAATTCAAAATTACAACTCATAAGATTTTCAAAATTCAAAGGAATTCAAATTTTATGAACTGCAATTTAGAAATCATGGCTTTTCAAAATTCAAAAGGGGTTTTATCATGAAGTCTTTTCCACAAAGAGCCACTCCTTCCAAAAGTAACATTTCCAACATCTTGTCCACTTTTCGAGTATTGAGACGGCTTTTCTTTTGGCAAAAACAACGTTAAGTTGACAATAATTAATTATGATTAACTATAATTAAATATAATTAAATATATAAATTAGTGTGAATTTTCATTAAATAAAAGGAAAACCAAATTTAGGTTTAACTCTTAATGGACCATGTTCATTCCTAAAATTTTATCACTTCTCGTGATGCTTTCAAGAACACAACTATATTTCTCAATTGGTGTTCATGTAGAAAACTTCACCGTTGATGCTCAAAGAGAACCTGGTTGTAAGACTGTACATCAATTTTCAAACCAATCTACTATATAGATTACATGATTATAAAGTTTGATCATGAGTTAATTTATGAAATTTTAAAGCAAAATCAACAAGCCATTTGTGTTAACCGAAATCAAAACAAGTGTTTTAACCCCCCAAATTTATGGGATTAGAAGATTGACCTCTCAACGAGTGTAACCGAAAACATAACGCAACATGAAAACTCCAGTTTTCCTTGGACTTCAGAGCCAGCGCATTCCAAAATAGAGAAAATTCTTTGACCAGCGAAAAATGTAGAGGACCAACGTGAATACGAGATAGCATGGAGCAAAGCCATGGAGTCATGCCGGAGTTGATGCGACCGATAATAGATGGATTGCGCGAGCTGCGGGGTAGGCAACCGTCAGCTAGCGAAGCTTCGGACGGAGATTAGATAGCTCGAAGACAGACACTCAAGCCCGGATTGGAAAATGATCTCATACCTGGAACCTACATGGTCACAAAGACCACCACTGACGTACCCGGAACAACACCCATAACAATGTACCCACCAACATCACGTCACTTGGAACTGCCACGTCATGTCACTTGTAATTGCCACATTACGTCATTTGTAACTGCTACGTAGATTTAGAATCGACAGATGCCCGTATATGCGAACCTGTTTGGCCATTTTTTAATTTTAGTTTTTTTTTCATATTAGGAAATTCATTTTTCTCCCATCCAATTCAAAATTGTAAATAAGTTCAAAAAATTTAACTTCTAAAGGACTGTGGATTTATCTTGTTTTTTAGCCATTTGGAATTTGAAACTACCATGTCGTTTATCCCCTGAATGACCAAGTGTCCATATTTAGGACGATGTACAAAACAATCACGGTTTTCTCATCCGTCATGCACTTTTTGCAGAGTGGATTTTTTATTATATATTTTATGGGAAGTTAGCTTCATGCATGTGTGATTCGATTTGAAAGGAGATGATTTGTGAAAATTTTCTGCCTCATTTCATATTGCAGTGTTCCACCCAAAATTTTGAAGATTTTAGTCTAAAAGTGCTCTTGAAAAGGTCAACTCATAAAATTAAGCAACCAAAAAATCTCCAAAAATCACTACACTTAAAGTATTACATTTCAACCAATCACAACAAGTTTCATCCATAGATGTCAATATCTTATTTGTAATCCAATTACAAAAGAATTTCAAATTTCAAATTTCAAATTTTATACAATAATACTGGTGATAGCAATCATAGATCTAACCATATGGATAAAATCTAAAATTCATAATGCACAACTTTTATTTCTACATCAAGTTCAAAATATTCCTCTTAGTTGCATTTTATAAGACATTTTTGAAATTTTCTAAATTTGGAGAGGGGTAAAGACATTTAGGGGTTTAGATGCCAGGTCACTTGGAACTACCACGTAGATGTAGAACCCATAGATGCACGTGTCCCGAATGTGCTAACATGTTATGCCAATTCTTGTAAATTTCATTATTTTAGCTGTAAAATTTGCAATCTACATGCTCAAATTCTATGCAAATTTTACCATGCTTCCCAAAATCACCTCCTATTTTCCACATTGTCCATTCTCCCCAATAATACCTCTTTCTCTCTATAATTTCCACTTACGAAGTCAGAATCAAATGAAATTTTGAACTCCATTGTTGTATCGAGATGGCAAATTCACATAATGTGTTTCAAGAATTCGTAATCAATATAGACACTATGGGAACCTACATTGACCTTTTGGAATTAAAAACAAAATTTACAATTCATGGGGATCAACTATATTCCCTCCGTCCTATAATAGATGGAGGGAATGGATTAAAGCAGAGATATGTTTGGGTTTTTAGGAGTAGGACTAAAGTCGCAACATGAATGCAATGGTATAGCAAAATATTTTCATATTCATCTATATTTTGGATAGAAATGTCGTTTCATCCAAAGGAGTTGAATGCTTCAATGTTTATTCTTCTCACCTTCTAAATTAATCCAAACTTAGGTCATTCAATTAACAACCAATTTTTATTTAAAAAAGCACTACATTTAGAGTTACATTTCAACCTTTTATATGTCACTAACGTAATTGACCTCTATTTTTGGAGTTATAGTGACGTTAGTGACACACAATGTTTTCTTCAAAGTAAATACCTTTTATTTCAAAGTAAATATTGTGTGCCACAAATGTCACTAACTTTGTCATAGTTAGTGACATTAGTAACACACGATATTTACTTTGAAATAAAAGGTATTTACTTTAAATGGTTTTTGGTCAAAGGTCCTAAGGATGCTCTGATCACGAGTTTCTTTTAATTTCTTCTCTTTCATTTTCTAACTACTTGTAAACATAACTTTTATCTACCTCAAATGTAATTTTTTATATTAATTGTGTCAAACACATATTTATTTTGCATTTTTTTTTTGTTCACAAGATAAAATTTATAAATATTTCTAATATCTTCCAATTTTATAGGAGGGTTGGCTTTATTTTGTACTTAGTTTTAAAATTTCTCGTGAAATGAATTAAATCCATCTTGTTAAATATAGTGAATAAAATCAAAATGATTCTCATTTAACCTTTCAAAGACTTATCAAGCTCTACAATTTCGATAGTATTTTGGGATAGTTTTGCTTAGAAATTGTACTCATGTGCATCACATTAGGTGGTTCATATATTGTTTATATATCGTTTTTTTATTAATGATTTAAGATGGTGAGAAAGGAATGAGGAATTTACTTTACTTTTAATTATTATTTTTACTTTTTTAAACTTTAAAATTAGTGTTGTCATTTAAAACGATTTTAATTTGAATGGAGTGAATAAGTTTAGACAATATTTGACAAACTATATAACATTGACACAAATGATGTTCTATATTTTAATTCACATGACTCAAGATTCTTAGAAAATTAATAAGTACTCATGCACAATTAAAGATAACTTGGTCAAATGTGACATATTCAAAGTATTTTAATAATTAACAATTCCAAATGATTGGTCAACCATGCATTTCCACAAAGTATGACTATATTAGCTGAATTGCCCAAAAACAAAAAAAATGAAGTTTATTAGGTTCGCTAGATTGAGTTAAATATAAAACAGTAGAACATCACATCTTATCAAAGCCTATATTCGTCTATCAATTCCTCAAATTCATAATAATTCCACTATAATAACCCTCTCGATATCATTGCATTGAGTTTACATTAGAGCGCGTCAAGACTGCAAATGAATTAATTTTAGTTCAAATGTTCAGATTTTGGCACAATAGATAATTTAGATTGAAGCTTTGACAACGTCTCCTAAGAAGCAAAGGAACATAGAGGGGTTCACGTGCACATAATTTCTTACCTCGGAATCCGGAATAGTAAAAATAATGATTGGCTTTGTAGGGTCACATTTGTTGTCTGTCAGGCTTACTAAGACCTTTGTGGCTTTTGGGCCTACAGTGGCGACCAGAAGTCTTCGCACAGTGGCCCATCACTTCAACAGGTGTTGACTATAGCTTAGTAAGTGGGTTTACAGGAGATTTTTTGGGTTAGCATTAATTGATACACCACATGGCACCTAATTAACATTGACTCCCCAAAACTTTGCCACTTGTAGAAATTATTCATGCAAAAATCGTGAAGGGGTGTGTACAACTTAATATGCACATCTGTTGTACACACCACTATCTTCTCATTAAAATTGCACTTGTGAGGCTTTTTGTTTTGGATTTTTTTTGTATGATTTGGAGAGGCCTTTGGTGATTCACTATGGCTCCTAGAAGGTCTGAGAATCAACGTAGGGCAGTTCTTGAGATGTATGAGCGAGGCAACTCATATGGCCAGATTTCTGCAGTTTTGGGCATTCCTCGAAGCACTTCTTCTGACATAGTGCGAAGGTTCCGTGAGAGAGAGAGTCTAACAAATAAAACTTCACCTGGTAGACCTAGAATTCTAGATGAACGCGGTGACCGTGGCATTGTGAGGAGATTAAATGATCCAAATACTAGCACAGCGACAGCTATAGGAAGAGTGTTACGATCTGAGGGCTTCCAATTGAGTGATAATACGATGAAAAGGAGTCTTCGGAGGCAAGGGTTGAGAGCATGCGTGAAGACCAAGAAGCCACTTTTGACAAAGAAACATCGAGCACGTCGTTTGCAGTGGGCAAAGAAGTGCAAGCATGCAGATTGGGAGTTTTGGGCTCATGTCATTTTTTCTGATGAGTCTAAATTCAATCTTTTTGGCTCAGATGGACGTCAGTATTGTTGGAGAAAGAGTGGAGATCGTCTTTTAGATCAGCATGTGCAATCTACAGTCAAACATGGAGGAGGAAACATAATGGTTTGGGGTTGTATGAGTTGGGAAGGAGTTGGCAAGCTTCACCTGATTGAAGGGAAGATGAATAAATATGTATATCGCAACATTTTAGAGACGGAACTTATGGGTACTATACAGATGCAAGGTTTAGAAGAGGATGAGGTTATTTTCCAGCATGATAATGACCCAAAGCATACTGCACATTATGTTGTAGAGTGGTTGCGTGCTCAAAAATTTGAGCTTATTGGACACCCTCCACAATCACCTGATCTCAATCCAATAGAACATCTTTGGAATGAAGTAGATCGTCGTCTGAGAAGGTCTAAAAGGAAACCAACTAGTAAAAGTGACTTATGGGGAGAAGATCCAAGAAATTTGGTACGGTATAGAGCCTGATGTTGTTAGGAAGTTAATACGCTCTATGCCTCAAAGAGCTCTTGATGTCTACCATGCAAGAGGTGGCCACACACGGTGGTAGTGTTTGTGAGTGCTTATGAGTTGAATCATTGAGTTATAAAGGTGTTTAGTAATTTTTAGTCTTATTTTCTATAGTTGATATGCAATAAAAATCAATTTGACCATAAAGAATTGTACAGGCTTGTTACACATTTGAATTATTGTGTGTTTTTCTAATTCATATTTTCATTGAAAACTTTGTGTTTTATGCCTGTTGCAACTATACGTGCTTGTGATTGTGTTCTTGTTATTTTATGAGAGTTCATGTAGATTTGACAAGTATTTAAAAAAAAAAACTCCTCTTGTACAACTATTTGTGGTTGCCACTGTATGTCAGCTCAAAAGCTGTCACTACATAGTGGAAAGGGTTAGATATAAACAAAATTTATAAAACTTAATGTGATTTAGATCAAGATAGTATGTTTGTTGAATTTTTGTGCATTTTAGCAATAGTAGGACAAATAAAATCTTTTAGTATTAATACTTTGAAAACAAAGAAATCCTCCTTGTTAACTAGCTTGTATTATTTATTAGATGAATATTAGATGGGTTAGTTAAGAATATTAAGCTAAAGATCATGATAGTAATATCGTGTTTATAAACATGGTAGAATAAGCGATTGACCAATCGGAATTGCCATATAGGAGATATGGCTTGCGAAATAGGAGCCGTTGATGTACGATGAAGTAAAGTGCATCAAACATGATAAGAACATTTGAGAGCCATTCAAATGAATGGCCTCTTCTGACCTTATCAACTTAGCCATCCCTTCCTCCAACCGAGTTTCTCTTCTCCTTTTTTTTGTCATTTTTTTTTTTTTTTTTTTTTTTCTTCCTTCTCTTTATTTGCTTCGTCCTTGCTATTCCTTTTGCATACCTCGGATTTGATCACTTGTAGTCTTAAGGATATTTATTTTTAGGTCTTGAACTTGGTAAGCATGTTAATATTGTTTTTAACCTTCTATTAAGATATGACAAGTTTAATAAAAAAAATAGATATCAGCAGTTTTGGAGGTGGAGCGAAAAAAAAGCATCCTCAAACGTGCAGACTACAAGCAAATATTAAGTTCTACAATACTTATGAAAGGAGGCAAGTTAGTAGGCATTATTGGTTTTGAACTGTTCGATTCTAATCTCTATACAGATTTAGCAACACATATAGAGAACTTATGCTTAACAGGTGGTGTAGTTGCTCGATCAAAAAAATTAGAAGGAAACCACATGTAGCTTTTTGGAGCACGTGATGCTTATGGGAAGTTTGAACGATACTATTAAGGGAATACACTATTAAGAGGATGTTTACAGGGTTTTGAAAGTCATGATGAAATATCGCTAGATTATTATGGTACCTATGTGGCTGAGGCCACATATGAACGATTTAAAAGCCAATTTAGAGGAATTGCTGTGAAAACTCGGAGGTGCACTCTCTCTTATATTTTGCATACACGTGCGTTCAAAATCTATTTATTCGGAGCTTATTTACCTTGCAGAAAAGATTATAAAGTATGGTATTTTTCAAAATAAAGATAAATACTTCTTTTTTAATACACCCTATCAGTAATTATAATTTTTGGGGGAATCATTTAAAAATACCCTATTTTACTTGTACTGTATTTTTTTTCCGAATACCCTAAGTAACCAATTTTTTTTACTATATCCCATTTTTTTTATTAACCCAATTGTTGTTCATTTTTTTCTTATACCGCATTTTGTTTCTTACAATCCATCAAACAATGCGCTGAAATTTTCCCTCCCAACACGTAGATAGAGAACATCAACTCTACATTGAATACTTTGGTTCAGTAACGTGCAAGCCAGCCAACATGCGAAGTCATTCAACCAAGCTTTTTCAACATAAAATTATCTCTTTTCATCCACTACGACAGACCTATAATAGAGCCACTACCCCTAGTAATTATTTTTATGCTATTTTACATGTACTGATCAGATAAAAGAAGCCATTATATGTGATGGTATTTTACATGTAAACATGTTTTCACTATTCTAAAACCGCATATATTATATGTACGTTTTTTGCAAAATTTATCTACAATTAATATATTAGACTCTATTTTTTATTGCACATTGTTTCTACAATTTTTGCTAGTGATCCCCCCGTACGTGAAGATAGAGTAGCACAAACTTAAGAGCTTAGGAGGTTCATATGCGACACTAGGATGCACCCTATTTATTACAATGGGGGAAACACGAAATTTTTACGTTGTAGATCATAAAATCAAGGGTAACTGATTTTGGTCTTATCACGTGATTTGAGAAAAATAAAAAAATTCTGACAAGCTCCAGGTATGAACGCGGAACATTCTCAATCAAAGATTACGAAATTACCTTTGAACCTCGTCAAGGTACTTTGCTTTGTCTCAAATTCAATGATGTATGAGATGGCACAAGAGGCAACAAGGGTTACACCCAATTAGGTACAGCATTAGCAATAAAATCTAGCGTTTTCTCTTTTACTTAGAAGGAAATTGAGAAAAATAAATTCTTAAATGCCTTTGTTGTGATAGAATTGGAGGATGTTGAAGTCTATGACCCCGATTGAGTCGACTTCGACTTGTAAAACTCATTTCAATAAATTCGATTGACGACAACTATTTTTTGTTTTTTGTAATAGTTGCTATTTATTCTTTTTTTGTTATTGTGGTGTGTAGTCTTGGAGTTTTGCTTGTGATAATTGCTATTTTTTTTTCTTATGATGATAGTGACTAGTTTATGGTTTTTTGTCAAGCATATTCGGTTAATAATTTTTTTTATAAACCACCAAACTGTAATTTATTTTTTGCTGGTGCATGAAGATTGTCATCAAACATGCCAATCTGAAAAAATTATCGTACTGCGGCATTATCGCATCATAGCGCTTCATGGGTATTCACCTTTTATGTTTAAATTCGCCAATGCACTATTTTACCTGCACACGATAGCCAACATGCATCTTGTTGTATGCTTTAATTAAATCTTCGTCCGCATCATTCAACAACTCTCGATCACTTATCCTCCACACGTTGATAACATGAATCACCGAAAGTAGTCATCCGTTTGAGTGAATCTTCGCAAATATTTATCATAAACATGAGAATACTTTAGAATAGTCACGTCATGAATTGATTATGGATATCCCAGATTAACGTGAATGAACAATCCATTATGATCAACGATCAATGTGTAGTTCATTGAATTCATTTGCTTGCGCCGTTAAACTATTTCGTGTGATTCAGATTTTTCGATGATCTTCGAATTTTCAACAGTATTTGATTTATGAAACCGATGCAATTTAAAAATTGCAACAACGTTTGATCCGTCATTGAATCTCGTTTTCAATCTCCTTATAAACGCAATATACATTAAACATACCATTATAACATATGCAACTTTATAACAAAATTTGTTAGAATGAGACATATATTGTGACATTGTACTACTTTATATATCATACAAAGTTCAAAAGTGTATGCTTGAATTTAACTTTGGCCGTCGCCCTTATCGAACTTGAGGATTGCTAGTGGACTTCACATTGTCTGTAATCGCACGACACAACAAACTATAAAGTTCATCAAACTCGAACAATGTAAAATTTGTTATGGTCTTGAACATGCCTAGCATTTCTCGTAACCAATCCTATAAGCCATAAACACCTTGATGTAGATTAACCACATGAACTCCTTTAACCACATCCGCCTTTTACGAATTTGTAATCAATACATGAAAAAAATTATTTGAACCTCCTCGTCTAATTTTCAAATTGTAATCATTATCATCAAAACACTAGTAGAAATTCTGTATCCGGATCAACAAAAAATCAACAAGAAAGCGTTGATCCTGGCTGTTGTTTCGGTCTCGTTGACATGAACACGATGTAACATAATTTTGTTGATTTTTTTTGTTGATTTGGTCACAAAAAAAAAAAAAAAAAAAAAAAAAAAAAAAAAAAAAAAAAACTTTTTTTTTGCAGCCCGAATTTTTCGGACAAAAAAAAGTTTTTTGGGTTGCCCGGATTTCTAGGGCAACCCAACTTTATCACCACGGTTGACAACCGGGTTTGAATTTGAGATCTCACATTTAGCACTTAACACTTTAACCAACTCACCATACTTAGAATTTGATGAACAAAGATAATTTTTTTCTTACATATACACTTACAATTCGATGTTTTGGAACTCAACATACTTTGACGGCCATTTCGACATAGTAAATTAACATTCTTCAAAAAACTTTGGACTAAGAAAAATTGGGAATGCAAGTTAAGTTTCATCTCCAAAAATCTGTTTGTGATTCTAAGCCTCTAGTCAAAAGTTATAAACAAAATTCAGAGAGGATGTTTCAAAATATCAAAAAAATATTTTTTGCTACCCCACTCTGAATTTTGTTTATAAACCTCACATATTCACATCCGATAAACCGCTATTTGATTACCCGAATGTTCAATTACTATTCAAAGTGATAAATACGTGTCTTAAAACTATGTCTCGTGTTAATTACCTCTAATTACCTTAATTTAGGTTCAAATGGATAAAGTCAAAAACCCAAAGTTCTGGTTTAAAGTATAGCCAAAAATATAAAAAAATCCAAAATTTAAAAAACAAATATAGAAGAGTTTTAGACCAGTAAGTAAGAGAGTTGTAATTACTCATTAAAATAGATACAAAAAACAGCAAAAAATGTATGGTTGAATCTTAATTTATATTTTTAAAGTGCATTGAAGGCACTCAAAGAATTGTAAATATCAGAGTTTTGTATAATTCTAAAATAGAATATGACATTTGCTCTCTTAGAATACTTCTCTATAATTAATCAATTATTTACTGTTGTTATTTATTAGATTACTTTTAAAATACCACATTTGACTTATTATTTGCTAGTTGTGTATGAAGACTTATTTATGAAATTGTTATGAACTTATGGTTGACCAATTATTTGGAACCTTTTGAATATGTTACCGTTGAAGTATTCATCATTGCCTTTCCCAAGGCGCAATACTCTTTGTCATTGTCTACGTTTTCGAATATCAAATGTTCGATACTATAGTTGACAAAATAGTACTCCACTTCTCTACTTTGCTCCGTAGGGTAATGAATGTCATACTCTTCGTTTGTCTTCGTGTCATGTTTCGAACTCGTCCTCAAAACAATCGTCAAAAATATCATGTTTCTCTTTTATTAATACCGAGGTGAGTATTAAGTACATAGTCTCTCATTCATAGTACTTTCTCCAAGATATACACCAATCTCTATGTTGTTCTCTGCTTTCACAATTATTGAGTCTTGATAATTTGAATTGTTTAAATATCGAACAATCAAATTTTTACAATTTTCGAAGGAGACATTGAGAACGTGTGGTTCGACGAGCAAGTCTTTTAGAGTTGAAACTTTCTATAATTGAGACACTTCCGAATCGTTAGAGTAATCGAAATTTTGATTATCAAAGGAATAATTATTTGGAAAAATAAACAATCTTATTAAGTTAGTTTAAAAAAATAAAATAGGATAGATAATAAGACTACATTATGTATATTGTATCATATATTTTTATTTTTATTTTTATTTTTTTTCTACAAGGGGTGAACTGGATAGTGCAACTTAAGATTTCTCTGAAACTTTTTAGCAACGCGTTCGTCATTTTGCAACACATCTCCCAATGTCCAACCATGGGATAAAAACGTTACTTCTACTTCGAAAATAAAAAACTAGTAGTTCGTGGTGTATAACGGGGACTCGAGGGGGTGTACCTAGACAAGCTCATGAACAAATATTCCGACAAGGTAAGTACCTTAAAATTCGATGAACTAATTTTAACGACCGAACTTGTGAGAATGTATCCCGGATTCGATGGATTAGGGTAGTCGAGGTTTACATTAACTATACGAGGAAAATATCAAATTTCATTTTCATATGCCACACAAATAGTAACTTGAAACTTCTAAACTGTTAGAACTAAAAATTTCCCGGCAGATGTACAAGAATGTGAAACAAGAACTTATCCCTTCTTTTTATAAATTAATTAAAGTGATGGAAGGTTAGGCATATGCCCACCTCCATCACATAATATTTTACATAATGATTAAAAGGACAAATAGAGTAAATTGAAGACAAACGCAAAATGACAACGAGAGAAGATAATTGATTGTTAAGTCGGTTGTTTTCTAAGTAATAAAAAATTTAATTAATTAATTTTTAATTCTTTCCAAAATTCTTAATATTATGTTAAACTAGATGCTCTCAGGTTTTCGAAATACTAAAGTACTTACAAATTGAACAGCGTATGCAACCATCATGATTTTTTGAAATTAACGGCATTTTTATTCTATCCTATAACTCTTATATATCATTGTTGTATTAATTAAACTTTATAAAACTAAACTACACCCTGGTCTAAAATATTCAATGCAAATTTTGGAACTATAAAACCATACTAATTTGGAAATACGACGGAAAAATTATAAGCGGATGAACTTTTGACAAAAAAAAATCATTCATCAACAGAATCACAATAAACAGACAAAATTCTTACAATTTTGATAGATGAATGCGGTGAAGAAAATAGAATTTAGGAATAGTTCTTGGGAACGAAGAAGAGGTTCGAATACACCACTCAGAATAACCAACCGGTTAAGGATGTTTGTGAACTTAAATGAGTCAATTTTTTTTATTTGTTTCTTAATTTCAACTACACAATGTTAAAATTAAAGTTTTAAGCTCTTTGTAATACTAAAATTCATTGAAATCGAGTTAAGTATGCAAAAATTGTGTGGTTTTGAAATTAAGATATGTTCTTAATTAGAAAAAATAGCATTCTACATTTATCTTTGAACTTACACGGTTCTTTTTTTAATTTTTTTTTTTAGAAAGTAAACCACACCACTATTTAGATTTTCATTTACATATTGGAAACTATAAGAAAAAGCTTCTAATTTGACCAATCTATGCAAAAATTATAGACGGATGAAAAACATATTTATTTTTACATCTAGATCCCCATAGATGAATCTACGATTTTTTGGAGTAAACAAAAAACTGAGCGGTAATTTTTGCTTTCCTTTTCATACGTTTTTTTTATTAATATAGACATTTCCCCAACATAACTAATATACCACTTTTTACTCACTAAACTCTAATCATGTCTTTCACTAATAAAAACTTTCCAAATACTACTTCCCAATTAGCATACACTAACTTTCACAATTGAATTCTCACATACATTAATTTTCAACACAATTCACTAATTTCTTCTTCATTTCACGAGTTTATCTTCCACATACTAATACATTTGCGCATGAACTTCTAATCGATCAACTACTCCGGCAATCCAAACTACCAAAAGAAACACAAGCAATAGATGATAGCACAAATGAAAGCAATAGATGAGAGCACAAATGAAAGCAAGAGATGAGAGCTTTGTATTCTCATTAAAAATTGCTTACAACATATGACCATCATAAATTGTGGTGATTTTAGAAGCACAAGGCCTCCCAATATATATTAAACTAATATTGAGGGTTAATTACTACCTATTAACTCAATTGAACTACATTGATTTATGCAACACATATGGTCACTAATTTTTTTTATCTCCTTCTACAAGATTTTTTTCTAATTTTCTTTTATTAGTTGAACACCATTACTACCTTTGATTTATCTATGAAGGGATTTAGCAAATACGGATAAAAAGCTTTACACTTCATACTTCACACTTCATCCATCTATACAAATAAATCTTGTTTTCTTCTAGAAGACTTTGAACTAAATTTTGTTTTATTGGTTAAATAACTATTGTTTTATTTTAGTCTTTTTTATTCATTTTAAAGTTGAACCTCAAAAGTTTACTAAGTATAGATCTAATGGAGAATTTGACTTCACTAATGGCTTCGAAAGACCCAAATTAGCTTAGGGAGACCATACTATGCGAAAATAGTGAAACTGTCGATTTTACCTTGGTGTAATTATTGGCCAGTTTCACTCTGCCAATAAAAGGAAATTTTGACTTCATTTGATTTCACCATTGAAATCCTTGGGCTTCAAATAGTTGGTTTAGTATCTTGGAACACAAAATTTGAACTCCTGGATTGTTTTGTGTAGGTCGGTAACTTTAAACAATTAGGTAGAATTACGGTAAGCTTCTCTAATTTTAATAACTAGTAGTTCCCTAGCTCAAAGGATCTCCAAATTTTTCTACAAGGTTTACAGTGCCCTAATGACCGTTTGCAATTTTTTTGGTAATTTCATAATCCTTCAATTATTTCCTATGATTTTCTGAATCTCAATTATGGCCTATAGTATTAAAATACTCACTACTTATTGTAAGTAGTAATTAGTCTCTACTTATTCTAACTTCTAACCTCTATTACATAATTGTATTAGAAGGCATTCCCTTATAGTAGAGCTTTAATAATCATATCTAGGATTGAGTGCAACTTTTGACCTTTCGACGACTAATTACAAAATCAACAATTTTACATAAAAAGTTGTCCATACAACTTCTCTTTTTATTCTAATTCCGCATTTTTAATAATGAACTCAAAAATAGATTAAATATTACTTATTTGGCTGTTCCACCCTAAATTCTATTGTTTTCACTAATTTCCCTTTTTAGAATAATAAATACTTAAAAATTTGACAAAAAACAAAAAGTTAACTACTGTGAGCAGTTATAAACAAATTAGTGTCTCACACCTATTTGGACTCATTTGCTCTACAATTCCCGCTCTTGGGTTAAAGTTGTTCCTTTTGGCATATCCTTTGATGACTTTAATGGCGGTTAGGAAATCAATGGGTTGCAATATTGCCTTTTTTGTATTATCTTTATTACTAGTCTTTGTTTTTCAGTTCCTTTAGAGTTTCTCTTAGTTTACTCTTCATAGATTCTTCTTGAAAAATGCAATTTGGGAACTCCTTGTAATAATCAACATACACATATTTCTACACAACTCACGTGACAAACTGATCGATTTAGTTTTCGTCAAATTTGAATACTTGTTAAAGTGTTGTTGATACAATGCAACTAAGAACGACAAGTGTATACTATCGATGTTATAGGATCTCTTTGAAACCCTAGGTCTCTTGTTCGGATTGGGTGCATTTTCAGGCATAGAAGTTGGGTTTGGATCATTTGGAGGATCAAATGCTACATTGGGGACATTTGGAGGTGCGGCAAGGTGATTAAAGAGAGGAATGTGGGGAGAATCGTTCTCCTCCTCTATTCTCACCAACCGTGGGTTGAAGTAGAATCCTTGTAAAGTCCAAAAGTACACGAAATCAAACGACTAATTCTAAATGACCAATTCATCATCTGACCAAAAAACACCAACTCAAAAATAACAGCATATGGATGCAAAAATGACCCTAAAGTGCTAAACAAGAGCAATAGATTGTTCAACCCTAAAAAAAAAATTGAACAAACAATTGTAAACCGCAACAAGTGTGGAGAGAAGGGCAACATGAGTATTTGATTCAACAAAAAATCTTGTACATTTGGGGATGCCTAATGGCGCCCTTGCTTTCCATCTCCACGAATTGTCATCGTCCATTTCCGAGGGTGACCGATCAACCGAGGGGGGAGAAAACCATAGCAGTGCTATCGAGGTCGCAACGAACTCTAAAAACCCAGATCTCGCAGCAACAACGGCAATGAGTGATTTGAGGCTGCAACAGTGATCAGCAGGCTCCCCGATCAGCGTGAACAAGTGTTGGGGGAGTCATGAGTAGCGCTTCCACATCGTAGGCAGAGGTGATCAAGGTCGCAACAACAGTAACTCCGGATGGGCAAACAAGAGAACAATGACGTACAACAACAACGGTGTTTAGTGATGACCACGAGCACTGATGATTGGACCCTAAACGCAAATCTTGGGTTGAGCAGGCAGACCTCAAGCTCACAAAATGTGGAACCATCCAAATCCAAAAAAAAAAACACATCATTATTATTATTTTTAATTACTATATTTAATGTTTAATAATTTCTATAATCTTTAGAAGGAAACTAAGATTTGGTGTCAACTTTAAAGGAGAGGTATTTTTCATTTGTGAAATTAAAAAAAAAAAAAGAGTCCTAAGTCATCATCGGACACATATTCAAGGAATTGAAAAGAGTTTCTTTTATACGATATCGTTTTCTTTTTGAATTTCAATAAACTATGTGCACTTTGAACAACCAATACTAGTTCAACTCAATTTTAAAAATAATTAAATATAAGATGCTCTATATGTAAAATCTCAAACAACTATATATCAATGCAATCGCACACTGGTGGCTCAAATGCAAGGCCTACTATATACCGTACTAAGTCTTGAATCCACACGACTTCATTTCAAACCCTCAAACCTTTGTTGAAAAAGATTAGCATGATTGTTTTGTGTGTGGAAGATGAAAAGAATGGTGAGTAGGTAGTTTGTTTTGCCCTAGTCTTGAATTTGCTATGTTTTGTAGCCGAGAGATAATCCAAGGCCAAACAAAAGAAAAGAAGAAAAAGCTGCTGCCACGATGTCGAGCAAATTGAAGAAGCCATTGCTAAAGGATTTACCTCCAAAAGTGTTTGAAATTGTATTTTCATTTCTTCATGAGCATGTGGTTTGCCGCTTTTTGTGTGGTTTGCAAGTCCTGGAATCGTATACACATTAGCTACCGATGGAGGGCTCATCTATACAATGTATTCGAATGCGTTGTGGTCTAGATTTTTAAGGCGAACATCTCGAATTTACATTGTTTGCAACCGTATTAGCAAGAACTTCTATGAAATCCAGAACCCGTATTTTATTTCTCATACAACCGTTCAACATTGTGGTCATGTTAGTGGACAATGTGACCAAAGCCTATAAGATTGTAACCATGTCCACTCAACTTGGGGGTGGCCTTTCAGAATGGAAAGAGCGCAAATTTATCTCTATGATTCCACAACTTCTACGTGGAGGATGCTTTGTAAAGTACTTGTATGGGGAATGGGGTACTATGCTTCGAGCATCTTTGTGAATGGCATTTTGTACAATTTGTTTTCATTGTATTCCATTAATATTTTTCGACATGTTTTGTGTCAAGACTCACGGTTGTACTCCTGTGATTTAGCGACTGGTGCATGGATCAAATCCAAAGTAGACTTGCCTGCATCGTCTTATTCACATGATAAATTACAACGGGTGGTGAGTTTGAATCGATTGTTCATGGTAGAGTATACCGACTTGTAATAAAAAGCAAGAAGAATTGGATTACATTGAGTATTTGGGATATCGTGTTAGCACAGAGGGAAGTGGTGAAGGTGGCTGACATGCGCAACTTCTGCAAGTACTCTTGAAGCATGTTTGAAGGAATGGAAGAGGTGATGGACAAAGTGGTGGTTGTAGTTGGATGTGCAAACACAATCGTCATTTTGTCTCTCACAGGTCGTCGTATGAAGTTTGATTCATTAAAGAGACATTGGTATCAGTTGTTGTCTTATAATCCATACAATGAGTATGGTAATCTTTGCAAAGACATTTGTACTGGCCTTGTAGATATTTGAAAGCCTAGCTAGCAGTGTAGCTTGATTGTTCTTGTGGCTAAAACTTTGTATTGAAAAACTTGCATCCTTAACTAGAATTTTGAATTGCAACTCATAAGATTTTCAAAATTCAAATGAATTCAAATGAATTCAAATCAAGTGAGTTGCAATTCAAAATCATGGCTATTCAAAATCCAAATGGGTTTTATCATGATTTCTTAGAGCCAATTCTTCCAGATGTAACATTATCGACATCCTATCAACTTTTCGAGTATTGAGACTATTTTAATTTTCTTTTTTTGAAAGACAATGTTAAGTTCAAGTTACCATCCAACAACATACCAAACTTTACACTGCAATTTTTATTTTCTTATTTATTTAAAAAAAAAATTAAAACACAAAAGACACAAAAAAGCACATAGATCCAGCAAGCGCTACAATATATATATATATATATATATATATATATATATATATATATATATATTCTTGTTTTTTTTTGTTTTTTTTGTTTTCTATTATTATTTTTTTCTTCATGGTATCAATTTTATTGTAGCATTGTGTGTGAATTTGTACATAGCAGCTCATGGTTGACTATGCTCATGGGCACCATAGGCAAAAAAGTGGGCATTTTGAAGGCCTCTTACAAGCCCATATTTCCTCTAATGCGTTGGGCATACTCTTAAGGTAGGAGCACCCAATTCCGATAGTGTACCCAATGCCAATAATTTCTAAGCATGATAGTCATTCTAGAACGTAAATCTAGGTAGGCCATATATAGCTTATCATTTTTCTCAACAAACAATAAATGCTCAATGACGTGCTTAGATTTGCGTTCTCGAATGAATGACGTATCTAGAAATTATGGGAATTAGGTACACTGTTGGAATTGGGTGCTCCTACCTTATCATAAACATTAATTAGCATGCACTTTCCCAGCTTTGGCTCTACAATAAATGGTATGGAATATTCCACACCCAACAATGCTTCATTAGTAGCAAAGTGAACATATGGAGGCTCAAGGTGATGAACAAAGTGCATGAAGGAAAGGCAATGGGCATGAAGGCTACTGAATGTTATGTACTAGAGAACGTGTCTTGTTGGCGCATTCTGCACTGGAATGAGCTCGATAGGGTACTAGTAGAAAAGGTGGCGTTCCCCAGGGAGATGCCCAACCAAAATCACTGTGCATGTGTGGAATTGGGCACCACATGCCTGGGCAACTTCCTCGGCAATGCTACCTTTTCTAATAGTGGGGCGAGCTCCAGGGCAGAAGGCATGTTCTCTAGCGTTAACAGTAGGTTCCCTACAGTTATAGCCGAGTTCCCATACAAAATCGGCCGATGTTGCGCATTGTGAGAGGGCAAAATCGGCATGGCGGATTAGAGCATGGCCACCCATGCCCTCCCAGAGTCTCTCACACTTAAGAAGTAGATGAAAAGTGCCAAGGGCCCTTCAAAAATACCTCTTGACTCTCAATCCTAGCGTGTTTGAAATTGGGCCTTCAAATCACAATTTAGTTGACTATATCCTCACATTCTACTTGTGATTGGTCCATTGATTATTTGATGCGCACTTTTGATATGTGAGGGGCGTGCAAGGGTGGGGGAGTGTGAGTGCAAGGGCCCTTCAAATGTAGATGAATAATTTCAGCGAGTTAGTCCTAGCGTGCATGGGTGGGAATGCTCTTAGGCAAACTAATGGTGCTCCAAACATAGCTGAATCGGCCACACCTGCTGTTAACAATACAGTAAATGAATGGCAAGAGAATGAGAATGGAGGCATGTCAAGCATGAGTGGATCCCAAAACAGGATGAGAAAGTGGACAAGGCAAACTCAACAACATGGACCCAACTGGAAGCCTCGGAATCCAAAGGAGAATATGCAAACACCCTGTGACACACAATTGATCCAGTGCCAGTCCCCAGGCCGGCTGTCTGTTCTCCAAGCACCAGCCATGGTGCGTGTTCTAAGCTTAGGCCTTCTTCTACCTCGCCCGCCTCTCACCCTCCTCACACGGCGCGCATTATCCCCTCGCCCTGCTCGTCACGCCATCGCCACCCTCACGCCTTCTCCTTCCCCTTTGCGCTTCCTCTCATCCCGCCCACCTGCTGCAGCAGCAGCAGCAGCTCGCAGCTTCGCCATGGCCAAGGCATCCTCCACGGTGTCCCAGGTCGGGCTCACCAAGACCGCCACGCCCGTGGTCCCCGAAATCGCCGTCACAACTGTCGACGTCTCCCCGAGCAAGTGGAACGGCGATCTCTTCGTTGTCGGAGTCTTCGAAGGGAGCGCCGGACGCGACGACAATGGCAAGTTCCTGAATGGCGAGCTCTCGGCTCTGGATGAGCTTGTTGGTGGGCTATTGAGCGACATTGCCACTGAGGAGGATTTCTCGGGCAAACCCGGCCAGACTTCGTTTCATCGCATCGCAGGTACTGACCGCATTAGGGTTTCGTGGTCTTACATGCTTCGTTTCATCCCATTGCAGGTGCTGCTTTTCTTTCCTCGTCATAGAGCGCATTAGGGTTTCATGATCTTACATGCTTGCAGCCAAGTTCCATGGCTTTGAGAAGTTGCCCATGGAAGGAGGCAAGAGGAGTGGAAAAGTGGAATTGGGTTTGTCTCATACCCAGGCATGAAGTTGTTTTGGGCTTGAGAACCCTCCATACTTCGTGACAACTTCTCCACCACCTTTTTTCTCAAAAGCTCACTTGAAATGTGGAACTTGGTCCCTTGAAATCCCTACAAACTTGTCTTTTAGTGAGATACTTCACCCATGGAACTTGGCTCTTAGTTTCATCGCTTTGCAGCTACTGATTTTCTTTCCTACTGATAGAGTGGTTTAAGGTTTTCATGGTCTTGCATGATTTGGGATTATAATGTGGTCCTGATGAATTCCAGGGTGCGGGTTCAAGCGTGTGGGATTGGTAGGGTTGGGGAAATTGGAGAAAGCTGATGCAACGAGTAAGGTTTGGAGGTCGTTGGGTGAGAGCGTGGCAACCGCGGCGAAAACTGCGCAGGCTGGCTCAGCTGCAGTTGTAGTTATCGGTGGCGAGGGTTTGAGTGATGTGGTGAAGCATGCGGCGGCGACGGCCATCACGTCTGGTGCAATTCTTGGCTCGTTCGAGGACATGCGGTTCAAGTCGGAGTTCAAGAAACCCCTGCTCAAAACCCTAGCGCTGCTAGGGTTTGGGGCGAAGCTGGAAGGCGTGATCACGCAGACGGTGCAGCAATCTGTGGGTGTGATTCTGGCCAGGCAGCTCGTGAACGCCCCAGCAAATGTGCTCCTTCCGAGTGCTCTGGCTGCGGAAGCTGAGACGATCGCAGGAGATCATTCGGACGTGATGACATGCCAGATCCTGGAGCAGGAGGAGTGCGAGAAGCTTGGCATGGGCGCGTACCTTGGAGTCTCCGCCGCATCCACGAATCCTCCCAAGTTCATTCATCTGCGATACTCTCCGGCCGGGGCCGTGACGACGAAGCTGGCGATTGTAGGCAAGGGTTTGACGTTCGATAGCGGAGGCTACAACATCAAGACAGGACCGGGATGCATGATTGAGCTTATGAAGTTTGATATGGGAGGTGCTGCTGCGGTGCTTGGATGTGCCAAAGCGATTGCTGCCATCAAACCTGCGAGTGTGGAAGTGCATTTCATCGTCGCGGCGTGCGAGAACATGATCAGTGGTGGCGGTATGCGACCAGGTGACATTCTCACCGCATCGAATGGAAAGACGATCGAGGTGAATAATACGGATGCGGAAGGCAGGCTTACGCTGGCAGATGCGCTTGTGTATGCGAGCAAACTGAAAGTTGACAAGATTGTTGATTTGGCTACTCTCACTGGTGCGTGTATCATTGCCCTTGGAAACGATATCGGAGGGATGTTCACTCCCTTTGATGAGCTTGCGGAGGAGCTCACAGCCGCGTCGAAGAAGGGAGGGGAGAAGCTGTGGAGGATGCCCATGGAGGAGAGCTACTGGGACATGATGAAATCCGGCATTGCAGATATGGTGAATACTGGTGGCCGCCCCGGCGGATCTATCACTGCGTCGTTGTTCTTGAAACACTTTGTAGATGAGACCATCCCTTGGGCTCACTTGGACATTGCTGGACCTGTTTGGAAGGACAAGACTGGAGGCACAGGGTTTGCTGTGGCCACGCTGGTGGAATGGGTCCTCACGCACAAGGCGTAGATGCTCGTGCACAGACATTCACTTCTGTGTTGAATAACCAAGTGCTGAGGTACAAATATCCTCTTAGATCTTGTTTTGATCAGTGTCATTGTGTATCATATGTTAAGTTTCACTTCTAAATCTCTCTTGAATAATAGAGTTATGCCCTCTTTTGTTCTAGATTGTATTTAAATTCTTGTCATGAGAATAACTATTCTTGTCATGAGAATAGTTGCACTCAATCTATTAATGTTGGGTTGGTTTCTTTTTCGATCCTGAAATTTAGGGTAAAGTTTTTTAGGACTTGAATAAAACATGTGGCCTCTTATCGTTTTCTTTTTGCTGTCCGAAGCCAAATACTTCATTTTATTTAACTTTGATTATATATCATCTTTAGATTTCTTAAAATGGAAGCTGTCATTCTTGATACAAGTCTTGTATGTGATGTTTGCTCACGAGGATAGTACGTGGGCAGTGGGGACAGGATTGTGAATTTCACTTCGCTGCAACCAATCCATGGAGGTTGATTGGTTCCAGAAAAGGAGCTCTGTATATATCCTGCACCTTCACATGTCCCTTGGACTGTCTTTTTGGCTCTTCACTGGAGATTCATGTCAGTTTCATCACGTCATCTCTAGTACAAGGTACACGGGTGTTTTTACTTCACAGGTTATTCTGTGAAGGCACAGTGGTAGTGAATAGATCGGTGTAATTCTCATCAAAAGCAGTTGTTTAGAGCATATGATGATAGCTCACTTTTGCCAAAACATTGTTTTAAATTATCAAAAATTAATAAATCCAAGGCTTGTTACCAAGTTACTCGACTGTTCTTGAAAGCTTCTAAGGTGAGTGGGTCATAAACCGACATTTTAAGCACTGCGCATATTTATAGTAATCTGAGGTACAAATTGAGTTTGAATGGATTAGCAAATGGATTCTAAATCTACCCCAAGTTGAATCATAATTTTTGGAGTTATATTGAGTAAGTTATGAATTTTCAAAGTCCAAGAGCTAGGTTGTCTATTTGTGACAGTAGACATGGGCTGAAATTGACAGTGAATATGTCTTGGAGGATCATAAAGAAACTTAAAACAAGTGGCTAGTTGCGTAGTCTCTGCCTTAGTATTTACCCTAGATTTACTTTTATGGCTTGTTTATACTGTTCAGCCATGTAACTCCTTGAAAATGATGCGCTTCCGTAGTCTCTCCCCTGGTGGGGCAGAGACAATATACGTAGTTCCCACAAATGAGATGAGTTTAACTAGGTGCTTCAAAGTCAACAATCACTAAACTATTTGAATGATTGTTGATTTTTGGCATAGTGAAGTGTCATTGATGAAGTAAATATAGGAGTCTCTTTATGATCAGCGTTGCTTATTGGCCCACTCACCTTATACCACAAGTAGCGCTCTATTTCACTTCAGGATAATTATGAAAGGTCGCCGTTACTTCAAGTATAAGGTAAGCCACCTTATTTGTGTCGTGAGATTAGTTATGTCACTATGTACCAATACCGGTAGTATACATTTCAAACTTCAAAATAGTGGCACGAATAGGGTGGCATACCTTACTCTATTCTGAACTCGAATTAGGACACCTGTGTAAGTCTATGTCATTGTACCAACACTGTTATCAATATCTGATATCAGAAATTTGACTTCAACTGTTCTCCATGTTGCGTAATCTTTTTTTCTGTTAGGTCAAGTTCGTTGTGCATATTGCATGCATACGATGCTTTGACTGTAATAGCTGGTATGAGGTACTATATATGCCTTAAAAGCAAGATTATGAAATCTGGAGAGTACATAAGTCCAATTTCTGATGTATGTGGGTTTTTAATGGATGTATGTGGAAAGTAGTGAGGATGGAGCTGGACATTACATTAAGTTGTCACGCAAGGTTTCAGCAACCAATTAAACCAACTTAAATTATGCGGTCATAGGGAATGTCTTGGAGATTTTGAGGGGACAGATGATGTTCATTCCCATTTCAATCTTACATGGGTGGCTTTATTGGGAATTATGAGTGTAATGTGATTATGTAAAAGATCTTCAAAAAGATAAGTTGAAACTCATTGAATACTTTTAGAAATGAACATAAAAGCTTGAATGAGTTACGTTTCTTATTCTCACTTTGTATCTACCATGACAATCATTCAGTAATAATGAATGAGAAGGTGAGCTTGTGATGTCCTTGTAATAGTGTCATAGTAATTTCACTGTTACTTTTTGATGCAGTTGTAACAAACATTCAAAGCGGTTATCTTGTACATTATGAATTCATAGTAACTAAGATCATAAACTACAAAGTTGGTTGCATTGTTTTCTTTGCCCCCTGTCCGAGTTTGAAAGTTTCTGAAAATGTTTAAAATGCAAAGTTTAGTCTCGGATTTGGTAAAATGAATTTGGCAGTTGTGTATATGGGGGTGTTAGCTCGTTGTGTACAAAAATTCAAATGCATAGCTGATTGTATGCAAATTTTCAAGAGCTGCCCACAGTTAGGTTTTTCACCTTTGCATGATTGTATCTTTTTTATTTATACATCACCCACGTATGCAAATTACCATCCCATCTTTGTTACAAAGAGTAGAAACACCACAAAAAATCTCAAAATTTGAGGATCAATATTCATTCCACAGAGCTTGGAAAACCAGCCTCAACTTGAAAATTTGAGGATCAATACTCATTCCACAATGATTCAACTTGGAAAACCAACCTCGGTTCTTAAGGGGTTAACCCCTAAGTGACCGATCGACCATTTTTTGGTTGCAGCCCAAACAGCAGTGATTGCCTATGGTCAGGAAATGACATTTTTCAAGTTTTGATTTTTTTCGAAAATTAAGGGTAGAGAACATGTTCTAGTGTTTGATACATTTCATTTGCAATATTGAGGTTCACTAAGGGATTTTTCAAAGATAAAGACCTCAATATTGTCCTAGAGTTATAAAACTTACTATTTCGGGAAACTAATGATCTCTCATTTGAAAATTTTGCCTTTTAAAATTTTAGAATTGAATGTTCGAGTTTTAACCAATCATACTAAATTTCAAAATTTTAAATAGAATGTGTAATTTTGGTGAATTTTAAATCGTAAATGCTTCTAAATTCATTAACCCCTAAGCGCTCAAACGACCATTTTCTGGTCGCTGCCCGAATTTAACGGGCTGTCCGGAACAAAAAAATTTAAAATTTAAAAATAAAAAATATTTAAAAATACTACATCAAGTCTACTTTCCAACCCAATTTGAATTATGGCAATCCGAGTTAAACTCCAACCGGGAGAATTTTTCAAAGTAGATCATCTCAACATTGTCTTAGTGTTATAAAATTTGCTATTTGGGGAAAGTAATGATGATCCCTCCATCATTTCTTTTGCTTTTTTGAAGTTTACGATAGATAGCCCAACTTTAACCAATCATACAAAATTTTGAACTCTAAAATTGAAAATTATAATTTATACAAATTTTCAAAGGTTAATGCTTTTAAATTCATTAAAAAATGATCTAAAGTTATTTTTGGAAGTTTGACCGTACGGATAATTTGTAGAGATGATACTCTACATTTTGTCTATTGAACCAAACTTCATCAAACATACGGAAGGCACATATTATAACACATCTATGTTTTGTCCAATACCCCTCGGGCTTTTAGGGGTTAAATGAGTATCTAAGACTATTTTGGAATTTTGATCATACGGATAACTATTGAACATCATGCTTCTCATTTTCTCTTTTAGACCAAACTTCATCAAAGTTGCAGAAGTAACATTTTATAACACATCTAGGTTTTGCCCTACCCCCTCTACCATTTAGGGGTTAATAAGTTGTGTGTAGTTATATTTTTTTGTCGCTGGTTTAATTTTAGTGGATTTTCTATAAAGATTGAAGTACCAAATAAGTAAAAGTATGTAAAGTAATTTGTCCTTTATAGATTTCTTCTTATTTCAACTTAATTTTGGCCTTGCAGATGATCTCAATTTAATTTTGTAAAAGAAGCTACTAATACTAAGACTTTGTAGCTTTATCTTGCAACAAAACTTTGTTATTACTAATTAATAAATAATTCATGAAAACTCATATAATAATTTCATCTACATCGTTTATCTTTCCTATCTTTTGACATAACATAGCATTTATGAGCAATTTCGTTTTCTTTTACCTCATTTTATCAAAGTTATTCTCATTTAGATTTCTATGCACCGTGAGTTTAGCATTTGCATGCATCAACCTTCCTTCTCCTCATGTTGAATATTACAAGCTAACAACAATAATAATAACATTGGTGAGAGGGACCATCGTGAATGGAGAGTCTGTTGTGGGTAGTTCGTCTATCTATGCTTTAACTGAAGGACATAGATAGCGATGGGGCTTTACCTTTGGTGTCTCCTCTCAAAGGTAGACTCTATAGCAGGGACAAGTATTTGATATTGAAACCAATAGTTTGTGAAAAAGTGTGCCATAACATTCTGTAGAGGGGTACTGTTGCACTTGGGGCATTTGAAGGATCTGCATTTACAGTACCTTGGAATCACAAGCATCTTGGAGAATCTACAATAACTTCAATTAGGCCAAGCAAAGAGGATTTGAGGGTTGAATCATTTTACTAGTAGTTTACACTGTCACGGCACTGTAGAGAAAAGGTGTGGTCCAACAAAAGCTGAAGAACGTTATGCATTGTTAGTTTTCATGTTTGTTTTATGGTACATAGTTTTCTTCTTCTGGGTGGTCACTCCTATTACAAGCTACAAAGTAAGAGAAGAGAATATTTCAAAACTTGCTATGAAAGTGGCGGAAGAGCCACATGCATAAAGCTACTCTCAATGCAACTTTCACATGGTCTCCACTCTCTATGTTATTGATGAGGTAGCAAATTCTGCAGGCTCAGAGAAGATTTTTTTAATTTGTTTATCCATTCTCCTACTCCAGCGGATGTGTGAAATGTACAGTACAATCTGTGAAATGAAATGTACGTAAACTTTAAGTTTGGCAAATCCTTGTCAAGTTTGGCAAAAATCCTTGTCACATGGCACAAATCCGAAATCCTTGTCAAGTTTGGCACAAATCCGAAATCCGAAATCCGAAATCCTAACCCCAAAAATCCGAAATCCTAACTCCAAATTTCCCAGTCAATAGTGCCATGTGACAAGGATTAGTGCCAAGTTTGGCAAAAATCCGAAATCCTAACTCCAAATGGAGTTAGGATTTCGGATTTTTGGGGTTTAGGGTTTAGAATTTGGGGTTCAAGAAATATTTTTGTTAATAGGGTTATCCGTAAAGTGAGCCTGTCTTTTATTGAGAAATGGGTGCACTGTTCACCAAAATTTTGAGAAACGCAAAGTTCAGTCCATTTATTCCGGGGCTAATTACACAGGCTCAACCCAGCCTCCTGGGTGGTGCAACTATGTAATTTTGGAATGGTCGTCAGGCAGGCAAGTTTATGTAGATTCTCTTCCTCATCTCCCCAGCTAGCCAGCTAATCACTGGATCATTGAGGCAGTTGGACATCCGGGCCGCGCAAGTAAAGGCGGGTGAGAAAATTTTTCTCACCATTTTCGATGCTTGGAAACTTTGTTGCCTGTGTTTTTTTTTAGGTTCCGACACCTCTCCCACATTTAGGAGTTGATCCTCTCTTTTGTCAAACCCAAGCCCTAAACCCTCTCTTCACTTGACTTTACGGATAACTCAAATATCGGCAAATATTCAAGAAATATACCGCACCCGCACCCTGCACCCTGCACCCGCACTATTGCGCACCACGCAATAGTTGGCAATTTCGGCGTAACGCTACACAATAATTATTTTATTTTTGGCTGAGAAGTTTGGCTAAGCTAATTCTTCACAGTTTCTCACAATCTCTAGGAATATAATATGCGAAAATTTCGGCAATTTCAGAATTAATTTAGTTTGTGCAGAACCAGCCCATGTACTAAAGTAGTTGGCGTTGGGTCAGTGAGCAACCTTGGCAGCTCTCTCTTCACATAATAATTATTGCAGTGTACTACGATACGCCACAAAAGCGACGAGGCAATCGTCAATGAAACGTCCGTCTGGCGGGTCTGGCGGGTCTCGCTGGGCTCCTGCATCGAGATGTAGCTTGAGGTCAGCTTTCTTCTTCCCTGCAGGCAAGCAGATGGCTGTCTGTCAAATTGACTCTTCAGTTCGAAGCCAAAACAGTCAGATATGGTTCTGCCCCCATCATATCCCTGACCACGGTATGGATAAGAAACCATCAAACATTGCAGCTTCCTGTCAACCATCATTGAACTTTCTTCTGATACAAAACAAAAAAAATTTGTCTCAACAGCCCATAAACTTGCATAAGATTTTTATCTTGGCGTGGCGTGACACCAGGGATTTTCTGTTTTGTTTTTGGAGAAATGCTAAAGTGGCGATATAAAACAAGCAGCTAGTCGCGTAGTCTTTGCCTTAGTATTTACCCTAGATTTACTTTTACACCTTGTTTGTACTGTTCAGCCATGTAACTCCTTGAAAACGAAACATTTCCGTAGTCTCTTCCCTGGTGGGGCAGAGACAATAAAATGGTGTAGCCAAATATTTTCACATTCATCCATATTTTGGGATAGAAATGTCTTTTCATCCACTTATTTGAATGACTTTCGTTAAAACTGGCGATTTCATTTTATTTGTATTCAAAAATTGGAACAATTTGGCATCTACATCCATTTCTTCAAATTTTTCCTTAAGGCTTGGTGCACACCAGTTATTTTTGGTGCTTTTTGGCATTTAAATGCCTAAAAACAAATTATTGAGTGACACTATTTTTGCGGGCATGGCGCGTAGGAATTTCCTTCTCAAATTCTTTTACTCTTGTAGTGAATTGAAGCATATCAGGATGGTTAAGCTGGAGTTTGAGGGTATTTGGTTTGTGAATTTTGTTTTTTGTTCTGGTAGTTCGGAGGTGCCCAAGTGGTACCTCTCTCCTGGTTAGTACCCCCCCCCCCCCCCCCCCCCTTTGTATTTTTTTAATCTTTGTGCAATACAGTGAATGCTCATGGTCTTTTGGAATATATATATTGTTAAAATAAATAAATTGGTGTCTATGTTTTTTTAACAATTTTGAATAAGTCCTATTTAATATTTTTCTTGTTCAAATCCGTTTATTTTCTGACCGACACATGCAATGCTCTTCACTAATTCTAGGATGAAATTTTAGGTGTTAGTATTGAGGTGTTGTTGATTGGAGGTGCACTTCTCTTCCTCTTTTAAACTCTTTAGAAAGAACAAAATCTTTACTTACTAATGAGATCATAGTTTGTATGGAATGAATTGGTAGACATGAGAATTTCTCTTCCACTTCAGCATACATAACATAATAGAGCAGTTCATGAAGTCCCCCTTTTCTATAATTGGCAGGTCACCTGCATCCAGGGTCATTGCCTTCATGAGCATGACTATGATCATAGGCAGTGTCAACTTCCAACAAGTGAATTTCCTTGGGGACCTACAAAAATGGGAGAATTGAAGTTCTAAGCATGACTCTTGAAGGGAGAACCACCTTCTGTCAGTGGTACGACTTGTCGTAGAAGGTAAAACTAGATCACATTAAAAGATGCTCATTTGATCCAGTTCCAAAAGGGGACATCCTGAACTGCTCTATTTGAGTTAACCGAAAACAAAAGAGGTTGCAACATGAGCCAAACAAGAGTCTTGTCACTAAAAATAAGATCCACTGTCACATATTCTCAGTGAATAGTAACTTGGTCTCGAATTGAATAGCAACTGAGGGTTGGGGGAACGTGTTCGCAACTGAGGGTCCTGCAGCTAAGATACTGTCAGGTGCTTATTTTAGAGAATTTAGAAACTCGGCTTAGTCTCAGTTTTGGAGCTTTCTTCAACTCAAAACGAGTCTAACATGAGTTTGAGCTGAGTTTCCTCTTTGGGAGCTTCTTTTCAGTTAACTCTATTATGTTATGTAACTGGCCACAAATTGTACAGAGCATGTAACAGATATCGTGAAGAAAAAGGAAGTTTCAAGTTCACTCTTATTTGGCGTGTTCATAATTCATGAAATCATGCCTTTTCTTCAGATTGGAATGCAACTCAGGATTCTCTTGCATTGTAGTAGTCTACCTTCACAAGTTGAGTAAAAAAAACAAACAGTTTGTGCACTCATGTTGAAGGTGCTATCGCAAGGGCATTCGCATCCCAGGCAGGTTACTAAAAACTGAGCCTGTTCAATAATAAACAATAAGCATGAGAATCAAGGAGATCAGTGAGGATGTACATTTACTGCACATGCATAGTACTGCAGTACTGCACGTACTGCATAAGCTCCTTTGCAAAACCAGTGTGTACCAAAAGCACAGTGTGTTAATGAAGCCACTGTAACTTAAGTTTTCTTTTTTTTTTTAAGAAAAGGAAAACGATGAGAAAGGACTTGGTCAGTGAATTATGAATCATGGCCCATTCACACCAAGCCCCTGCCGCACTTGCATCTGTGTTCCCAAAATGGAGGAATGTAAAACTGAGAAACGAAAAAATAATTCAAAGCCTTATCTTTTCTTGCTGCAATTATTGTTCAAGCATTACAATGTCGCAAGTAGAGCCATGCTCCTATTTTGCATTGCGTTCTTTCCTGTCATGCGTTAGAGTAATTTCTAATTGCGTATTTTTATATTTTTTGGTTGACAATGGATTCCCTCAAAGTTACCTGAGACATGCATGCATGCGGCAACATTGGTGTATATGAATGGGCCATCATCTAATGCGAGTGCGGCAGAGAATCTGTGTTTGTCAAGTAAGTTTTTGATAGTTGGGTACATTCACAATCAAAGGCCTCCTACAAATTGTAACCGATGCTTAAATTTTTGCTTAGATTCACTCGAACAATACTTTTCAATATTAAATTAGTAATAACATTGTAAACCATACAACCCTATAGTTACTTTACATTTTCCACTTGTTTTTTTTGGTAGATGTCAATTTTAGGTGTGGATTAAGGACTAAAAAGTGCTTGTAACTAGTCGTTAATAACGGCTAAAAGTGCATGATAAGCACTAAAATGTCCTAAGATTCCTTCTAAAATCTACATAATTTAAAGATTTTATTGTTTAAGCACTTAACATGAGTCCTTAATTCGGGCGCCCTAAAGTCGTTTGATTGTGAATGCACCTAGCTACAGTGTGCTATTGTAAAATTTTATTTTTTTAACCTGGCGCATGTAAGAAGCTGCTCCAACACATTTTGGGTGTCGCAAGAAATTTGCACTCCACCATCGCACACGCGTTGGCCAAAAGTAGGAAGAGACAAGGCTCTGACACTGCAAGAATTGTACATTATTTTTTGAAATTTACCTTGCAGCATTCCATGAATGCAACGCAAATGCTGGAGCTTCTTGGTGTGAATGGGCCATCAGTGTGTGTACGGATGCGACAGTAGGTTGTAGCTTTGTAAGTGCATTTTTTGTATGGATTATTGTGATTTAGTATCCCATATTAGGGGATGCCAAACCTCTTTACAAGTACTAAATAACATAAGATTCTTTAGCCCTTCTCTGCATCAATCTCAGAATTTGTGCCACTATTCCCAAATCACTAATGCAAATTTCGAACTACGGCAAGTATGCATGATCTTTAGCTAAAGATTGAGTGGTGAGACATTGTATTTAATGTTAAAACTTCTACAGTGCTATTGTTGACAATGATGGACTACATTGATTGCTAAAGAACCTTATGAATCCATTGTTTGACGTTAAAGGTATTCAAGTTCCGAGTCCGGGAGGGGCGGAGGCACTAGCGGTATTGTAGAAACGACATGTGATAAAACATACGGTATTTAACATTCATTTTAGATAAATTTTGAAATGTTTTAGATAAAATATTGGGGCCACTTAATGTTGAAAACGACTTATAAAAAAATATCATAATGCATAATGTTAAAAATAGTCCATGGATAAAGGTGTCCTAAGTTGAATATCATGAACTAAGGCTCATATTGATGGTCCATGTGAAATTGCATTTTTCTAATGTTGGACAATTGTGTTTCATAACACTATAAATTTCAGGTTGCATTCTAAATTTCAAGTTTCATTTGATTGTATATTTCTTTTGTCATACCACAACAATGCAATTCCTTTGTCAAAAATGCCAATTCACAATTCATCCCCCTCCCTTCCAAAACCAAAAAACCGTTAGGGATTAACCCTTTAGTGCCCAAGGTGGTTTTGGAGAAACCAGAGTTTTTTGGTGATTTTTTTAAAAAACTCTCTCTATTCAAACTAAGGAAACTATTAATAGTATTTAACCGTATAAATGTAAGCATAGCTTAATCAAACAAGTGCCAGTTAAACCTCGATAAGATCCGACCGTTGAATTGGAAGATTATAGTATGTCTTTGAACCGTATAATGCACACTCAAAAATGAGATTTTGGAGGATTTGCGACTTCAAAGTTAAATAGAATTCGGGTTGAATTTTCAGAAATAAAGTGAAGAGGTTCAGCAATGACTTATATCAACACCTCTCCATTGCAATCTTTCATGTCAAGAACTGATTCACACATAATTATTGTGAATTTTTCAAGTAATAGTGACTTATCCATATATGGTTTAGGACAAAAGAATTATACGTTAAAATATGAATGGAGTTGGTACATTGATCAAGATTGGAATACATACACTAATAAAACATGAACAAGAGAACACAATCCAAAAAGTTAAAAACAAGATAACAAACTCCCAAACACAAGAAATACCGCATAGTACACGTGTTGTATTTGTAAGTATTTACTGCATTTTCAAGTATTTACAATATTTTCACGTTTTTTTCATAGGTATTTTGATAGATGCATAGCTCCAAATTGAAAATTTATTTTTTTAGATGTATTTTATAAGTCTCCAACTGTGAACATCACAATTCAAAATCCAGTTGTTCATGGATTTTCCGTTATTTGCATTTTCGACACGTCAGTAACCACAATGTGGTCTCCTGGGCACTAAAGGGTTAAAGGACATACCAAGCCCCATGGGCTTTTTGGTATTTTTGGAGAATCTTGTTCATAACTTCTACTCCGTTGAACCAAATGGGATTTTTTAAATGCCAAACTGAGCATCTTTGAGGGATCTACACTTTTAAAAAATAAAACCAAAACAAATCAAAAAGAGAATCATGCTTAAAATAAACTTTAAATGAGATTTTGGGTGTGGGAATCGTGAAAGCAATGTCCTTTCAAAGTTAAGTCCAATTCTTAGGGATGGATAAAAGGAACTGAGAATGCTACGGCCAGCTTCCACTAAATTACAGGAATGCAAACTATATCACTATATAAACTTTTAATTCACACCAATATTCTTCTTATAAGAGCATCATGTAGAACAAGCACAAATCCATTTTTCATGTAGAACAAGCACAAATCCATTTTTCATGTAGAACAAGCACAAATCTTTTTATTCATGTGAAACATGTGAAATATTATTACTTTTCTTTTTAACTTTCCAAGTTTGAGATGCTACTCATGGAGGGACCTTACTCCATTCTCCAACCCATTTCCGTTCCTTCCAAACCGTCCCTTTCCAGCTCCAAATCCAAATGCATTGTTCAACCAGATTCTTATTTTTAGGTCATCTTTAGGCACCACAAGGTTGGTTGAGAGAGTCGGTTATATGTATCAATTCAAGTTTTTTTTTGTATGTTTTTTAAAATGGAACTATTTATAATAAATTTTTTGAATATTACTTTGTCAAAATCAATCATTTTAAACATCCTAAACTACCTAAAATTTTCAGATTTATTACATCAATATTCATAGTCAAATTTTTTGAAAGGATCGGAATTAGGTCCCTCCACCTTAACCCCTAAAGTTCCATTCAAGGAAATATGGGCTTGCAAGAGGCCCTCAAAATACCCACTTTTTTGCTCATGGTGCCTATGAACATCGCTAACCATAACCTGCCATGTCAGAATTCACAGACTATGCTATAGTGACATTGATACCATGAAGAAAAAAACACGAGAAAAGCCCCCAACCGGCCTTGCCGCAGCAGCGCGGCCAAATACATAATTAAAGAAAACAAAAAATTGCAGCGCCGCCAACTAGCAATGTGGCGGGCTCGGGTCTGTGATTTTCATGTATTTTTTTGTTATTAATTTGGATGCCCCTTCTTTGGCAACTTTCAAAAGACTTGAGGCCTTCTACAAACCCCATATTTCCTCTAATGATGTTTTTAAAATGACAAATTCAATTGATTATGTTGTGAATAAAGATGATTCTTACGAGACCAAATTTTATATCATCGGAATCAATAAAGAACATTGCTTGTGTTGGTCAAGAAACAAATAAATTTGAACAAAAGTAAGTCCACATAGGACCTACCCAAAACTAAAAAAAAAAAAAACATGAGACCCAATTTGGGCATTTTGGTTTTACCCAATTTTTTTTGGGAAATTTTTCACCTAAAACTTACTTGATTTTGGGAGTGGCTACTTTTACACTTGAAATAACAAGCAAATATGTAAAAGAAATTGCCAAATGCTTTTCAAAAAAATATTGAAATCACCACTATTTGGATGGAAGTGTCTTCTAATAGATAATTTTATGGATGAGCATGTGTGTATGTATGTATAGATGATTCTATTGGGGTGCATGTCCCTCTATCAACGAAAAAACAAAAAAGAATTGGCTTCTTGGTCTTTACAGGTTTTTATTATTTTTATTTTTATTTTTATTTTTATAATTATAAATTTTATAACAAAGGATGCTAAATTTCATTATAAAAAGAGATAACCTTTGAGGGTTTTGAGTCCTCTACCAACGGAGAAAACCAAAAATAAATAAATAAATTGCTGCTTGGTCCTTTAGGGGTTTAGAGTCCTCTACCAATGGAAAGACAAAAAGCTCTTTGAAGAGGACCTCCGTCCAAAGAGGCTGGAGTTCGTTTTCTTCTTAGTGAAAGAGAAGGTCATGTGGTTTGTTCAAAAAATCAATAATTTAAAAAATCAAAATCATGTGGTTTGCACTCCTCAAAAAGTCCAAAACTCCAAATCAGGTGGAAAGCATGGCACAAATGGATGGTACGTGGCAGCTACGAGGAAGGCACTTCACATGAGGCTTAAATTGACTCATGAAAAAAAAAAAGGACCTTCAATGAGAGGGAGGGAAATGCATACTACTAGTACTACATCAAGGCACTTCATGGTTGGTGGGGTCCGCCGGGAAGTCCATCTGTCATGAGTACGTAAATTGCCCTATCAATTGATTCCACCACAGCCTACCCCCAAAAATTATTGTCAAAAGATGGCAGAATTAATGTACTTGTTCAGGCGCTTCCTGGCTTCCCAGTACAGTTGTTGTGGTACTTTGAAGGACATAACAAGTAAACAACCACCCGCCCCTTTGCTTCGACTGGGTTTTCAAGTGGGTCTCGTGCAACTCCACCAACCAAACTTTTGGAATTCGTAGTACGACGGCGATGCCGTGATATTCAATGGAGAGATGCAAAGGCAGTGGAGACTGTCTGGCCGATCGAGTACATCTTGAAAAAGTCTCCAAGGATGACCAAGATGTTGATTACGGAGTAACCCAAGGATTCGTGGTTTTAACCCCTAATGGACCAAGGATTCATGGTTTTAAAATGACAAATTCAATTGATCATGTCATGAAAAATATAATTCAGATGAGACTGAATTTCATATCACTAGAATCAGTGAAGAACAATGCATATGTTGTCAAAAAACAAAGAAATTTGAACGAAAGGAAGTCCACGTAGAACATACTCAAAATTGTTGATAAAAAACATTCGGGCTTATTGGTCCTTTAGGGGTTAAAATGACAAATTCGATTCATCACATTGTGAAAAATAGAATTGAGATGGAACCAACACTAGTAGAAAAGGTGGCGCTCTCCAAGGTGCATGCGTGGAATTGGGGACCACTTGTCTAGACATCTCCCTTGGCAGTGCCGCCTTTTCTACTAGTGCAAAATTTATATCACCAAAATCAGTGAAGAACATTGTACGTGTTGGTCAACAAATAGAGAAATTTGAAGAAGAGGAAAGTCCACCAAAAAAACCTACTCAAAATTGCTAAAAAATAACACGAGGACCAATTTTGGGTTTGTTCGTCCTTTAGGAGTTAAGTGATTTTGATCTTATAAAACGCAGTTCCTTGAATCAACTCGAGATAGATATATCTCCAAAATAACTATCGTGCATAAAATCAACGTTGTGTATCATATACCTACATTTAGCACCCTTAGAATTCCCTCTTTAATCGTACCAAATTATAGTTGTCATGCTCTCTACTACGACATGTTTGGGAAGCCCTAATTTCAAGGTGGTAGACATGGATTAGTCATACAAATGACTTGTCACATGTATATTGCTTGAAACAATAATATCATCATATTACAAAGTGTCATTGTATAGAGGGTAAAGTGTACAAGGATCGAATGTGAAATCCCAAATGCACAAGAAAATGAAATAAATGCTATCACTATTCAATACTCCCTTTGTCCCATATTAAACTTCATGATTGCTCAAACTATTTGTCCCATAATAAGCTTCATGTTTGCATCAAACTACTACTCCTATTGGCTCATGGTCCACATCCATTGTGTTCAGGGTCCATACCATTGGACTAGTTAATTCATCTATCTTGAGGATTGAGGAAGCTTATTATGGGATAGAGGAGTACCACATATACATTTTTCTCACTAAACGAAGACTTGCAAATAACTAACCACCGATAATCACCCTCACACACTCAATCGAACTAGTTAAATAGGCAGGGTACCCCGGCCAATCTGGTCTCGTTTGCGGACTATTGCAATCGCCTACGCCACGTACAAAACACATATACAAGATGCATGGGAAGTACCTCACAAAGCACAACAGAAACCCATGGATTGATTGAGTGCGAAGCTTAAAAGAAACTCCAAAAACACATCCAGTTCTCCATGAATGTGGCATGCAGTAGTACACTCAAACCTCTTTATAATGACCCTCTATACAATGGCATTCTAGAATATCCTGCACATTTGGAACACTATCATTGACAGTGGTACACTTGTCACTCATTCAAAATAAGTCATAGTGAAAAAGTTGGGACCCAAAGTGATCACACTAAAAAGGTTTCAGTGTACCCACTCACTAATCACAAAGTGCACATGCCAAACTTGCAGGCCATAACCTGTTGTTTCCTTTTTTGAGCAGATGTGTCACAAGATGATAGGCTATTCACTCATGGATTAGAACTCATAACCAAAGTTGTTATTCGGATCAACCAGAAAACTGAAATTGGACAGTCTTGATTAAAAAAAAAAACACAATAGATTATGTCCCACGACCAGTTTAGGATTGTCGTCCCTCACAGGTTATGTAGTCCATAACCTAATTCACACCTCAACACAACAATACTACGTTCCCAACTGAACGACTCCTCACATTAGCAGATAGAAAAACCCAATTACGCTGTGCAAATTCAGCACTTTGGTGTTGAAATAGTTTATGTTTTTAGAGTTTCCTAACGTTCACAATCGTTTGTACGAAACTTGTTGGATTGCCGATCTTTTTAAGTTTTCAAAGATTTTCTTGGGGTTGAATTCTTTAACAGGTTAATTGGAAAATGTAGAGCAAGGATGATTGATTATTTTGAATTTCTTAAAAGTTGATCTTCCTATTCTTGGTTCAATCACTTAGGGATTAATTATTTACCAAACCGCCTACGCCTAGGATAACATGTAAAATACCCTACATTGTTGTTAGTTTATAAATAAAATAATTATTTTTTTGTCAAAAAAACTTGCCAAGTGTCAACTTGTGATTGGTTTAAAGAGACATAAACCTCTAAAAACCTATTAAGGAAATTCAATTTCAACACCAATTGTCAGAATTAGACCTTCATGTAGGGTAATAATTTTAATTTTTAAAAAAATATTCTTGATGCAAAATAACAATTTACATAACATTTTATAACAATAGGGTTCCAAACTCCCTACTATTTGGATCAGATTTTACAAATACAATTGAGTTATCCGTAAAGTCAAGTGAAGAGAGGATTTAGGGCCTGGGTTTGACAAAAGAGAGGATCAACTCCTAAATGTGGGAGAGGTGTCGGAACCTAAAAAAAGCATAGGCAACAAAGTTTCCAAACATCAAAAATGGTGAGAAAAAAATTCTCACCCACCTTTACCTGCGCCCCCCAAATGTCCAGTTGCCTCAATGATCCAGTGATGAACTGGCTAGCTAGGGAGATGAGGAAGAGAATCTGCATAAGCTTGCCTGCCTGACGACCGCTCCAAAATTACATAGTTGCACCACCCATGAGGCTGGGTTGAGCTTGTGTAATTAGCCCCGGAATAAATGAACTAGACTTTGCGTTTCTCAAAATTTTGGTGAACAATGCACCCATTTCTCAATAAAAGACAGGCTCACTTTACGGATAATTCTAATAACTTTTCTTGAAACTATGATGAGAGGACATTTGGCATTGTATGAGGGAATTTAGTAAGAATCAAACAAGGAAACCTTACTTAAGATGTGCATCCAAGATAAACTTGAAAACTTTAGCACGGCTTGAAATGAAGATTTTAATTTCCAGGTGGATTTTTAAATTATTATTATTATTAGTTCCAGGTGGCTGATATTGTGGGCGAGATAAAATAATATACTCCAGCAGTTGTACCTAACTCAGCTGAAGGTACAAAGTAGCTGCATTCAGCAGCCACGGAGGGTGCGGAGCAGGACATCAGGGCAGGCTCTACCTGAGACAGGCAGGTTGATGCCACTGTTGGGCTGGTAAAGTGGTACACTAAAATCACCATATACTGTGGCCCACGGTATTTACGAGAGGCTTTACTAATAAATTATTTTTTCAAAATTTTGTGGTAAAATTCGTACATATGGAAAAAAATTCAAATTGGATTTTTTATTTATTTTTTAAATGGATAAAAATTTGTCCAAATGGATGAATGCACCCACACCATTCACCCACCCATAGTATATGGTGATTTCAGTGTAAAAACAGGCAAAGCAAACCTTCTACATCCATGCTCGTAAAAAAAGCTTATCCGTATTTTTGGACTTAGAATTTAAAACTTCCAAAAAAAGCATTTAGATACCCCAAAATGAGAAAACAAAAAAAAACTGGTTAGTAACAACATGGATTTAGTTTCGTCCTAGTCGATAGTAAAAGAGTTTTACTAAAGTTTATCGGGGTCTTACTAAATTTTACTAAGGTCCTGCCCGCACTAAACAAATAAGAGCATGCCCAACAGTGGGAGTCCAAACATGGGCCCAACACCAAAAAAAAGTTTAGTGAGCAATCAAGCTTTAGAAGAAGGAGGCAGCATACAAGTCCCAACAACACCTTGGTCTTTCATGCCAAACATGAGAATGAGCCCCGTTGGCAATGTCCCCAACCGGTTCCTTGTTTCCACTAGCAACGGCTCACCTCGCCGCCACGTGTCATGTTGGCGCCGCCTATACCCCGCCTAATCCCGTCATGGAGTTTTCTATTATCTCCTAATTTGTGTTTAGTGCAACAATCTCGGACGTGCCAATGGAGGTGAAGATAGCGGGGACAACTCAAACTGTAGCCACCAAGACTATTTTTTGGCGTTGGTTCACACGCTACTGGGGTGTACAAAGGAGCATATGCCATTATGCTATCCTAAATCCTGGTGTTGGGACCACGGTTCTCATGTTGTTGGGCATGCTCTAAGAAGAAGTAGTTAACGAATGTTAAAAGCGGTTAGCTTAAAATGTATCCGCACCTACCAAGTAAGAGCAGTTAGGTAATAATGTTTAGTTAACTCATGCATGTATTTACTCGCTAATAGTAATTAGCTAATGAGAGTTAGCTAGAACGCCTTCTGCGTGAAAATTTTGGACTTGTTGATCTTAGTCAACTTCTAAAGAGGAGCAACAACCAAAAAATTGCCGCTTGGAGTATTAGGGGTTAATTGGGTATTAAAATGCACATCAATCATTGTTTGTATTCTTACCACCAACCCAACATTGGTTGATATCTGATTTGCAACTAGTGTTGCAATTGGTAACCACCACGGGTTTTGATCATACCCAAGGTCAATATAGTCGGTGTTTGATTAATTGTTAACATTTGGGAGTAGAGAAAAATCAACACATAGACTACATTAGTAGAAAAGGTGGCGTTGTCCAAGGAGATGCCAAGGCAAAATCACTGTGCATGCGTGGAATTGGGCACTAAGGTAACTATATCTAAAAGCGACCATTTCCTTAAAGCGTCCATAGCTCAATCTTCCATAATAAGTAGATTTTGACACCCTACTGTTGATGAGAATGTGCACAATCTGAACATCAGAGTTTAGGGTCGATTTAAGGTCAACTTATAGTCAGCACTTTGGAAATTCATAACTTATTCATACGGTGTCCAAATAATGCATGCTAAAGTGCGTTGGAATCCTCTTGAACTTGCTATTAAGACCCCACAGAAAATATTTTTTGTTTTATGTGTGTAAATAGGCTCAGTTGGTAAGGTGAACGCTTTAAGATATAGTTACCTTACTTGCTTGGGCATCTCCCTCGGCAGTGCTGATGAAGAGATTATATTCAGCCCAAATACCACATGTACCTGTTACCTTGGACATGATGACTTTCTTCCTTCATCGGTTTCAGTCCGGCTCTTTCGTGGCATAAGCCTTTGATTTCACTATGGAGTATGGACTATTTGAATCGTACTACTATTTCTTTTACAAAATTTGACACAAAGGAAACTTAATCGTACTACTATGACTATCAAGGAGGACTATTTTTATTTTTTATTTTCTGCGAGTGGCCTTTTACACACTTTCAGAGACCATTCTGTTATGACTTGACCCTCCCACACAAAGTGGACTTGCAACGCACACAACAGTGGATTTCCATTGCTGGGAATTCCGTCGAGGAATCAATGAATGTGGAATTCTACAGCAGTGTCGTACAGCAGAATGGCTACGGTGCTGTACCATGGAAGTACTTCTGCAGTTGCGGCAGAAGAGGAGTCTCTCTTGACCATGGCAGAAAAATGGTACCTGGGAAAAGGCTTCGCAGCCAATGAGGTGCATCCTTTGAGGTAATTTCAATCCTCCTGTAACCACCACTTTCATTGCTTGGAACAAACCCATATTCTGACCATGTGGTAAAAAAATTATGACTTTTTAACCCCTGAAGGACCGGAGCGTTTTTTCCTCCAAAAACACTCCAATGTTGCCATCTCTACTCCTCGTGCAAATATTAAAAACAATTTGATTAAAAATGTGTTCAATGGAACCTACCCGGTCCTTTAAATGTCCTATTTAGGACAGTTGGTTCTTTAGGGGTTAATTTTTTTTTTGAAAACAAATGGACATTTTATTCCATTGCGAAAAAAACATAGCATAATAGAGAAATGGGAGCCATCCCTCTTTTGCAATGGGACCACAGTTTAGTTACAATTAGAAACTATGTGTACGTGGCAATGACACGGTAGTCCCACAATTCATGAAATACAAATGGCATTCCTTCATTACTTAAAAAAAAAGTGGATCTAATTGAAGATCCTCTTTCGATCCAATTTTCAAAAAGGGGCTCCATTGCACTGCTCTATTATGTTATGAAAACATACACCGAATTGAGGGAAAAAAATTTATGAATTTAGTATAATCTTTTTCTTTTCTTTTTCTAGATTTAATCTTCCTTTGTGTTCTTATTTTTATGAACACGGTTCTTTTTAAATTAGCGTGACCCTATGCCGTTGATTTAGTGTTCCTGTGATTTAGCCATGCTTTTACTTTTACTTTCTTTTTAGAATAATTTATCCATAATTTAATTCAATTTATGGTGACTTAATTCAATTAAAAATCCATAACTTTCACACCTATGATCCACTTCTGCTAACCAATGGGCATACTTATTATTCCTAAACTAGTTGATTTTACGTGTTCTTGCTGGTGAATGAATGATGTATTGTTCAAAACATTGTGTTATTTGGATAGTGTATGCAAAAGTTATAAAGGGAAATAGTTTTATTGATAGATGTTGTAAAACCACTTCTTTACAATCTATTATATATTCAAGCTCAACATTATATTCAATATTGATTGCTTATTTGTTTGATTCATTGATGTCACTGACAAATTAGAAAATACCGGAAGTTTTTAATCTCTTTTATATTCTTTTTATTTAGGTTCCTACACTATTTATTATCTTTATTTTTTCCAAATTGGAAAATACATTGCATACTACACCCGGGGAGGGGGCACAAATTTGTGAAAGTATATATACAATAGACATATTTAGAGCTCAAAATATTGACATATACTTATATTAAACATATATTTAGGACAAAATAGATTGTTTACAAAGGTTTTTAAACATATAAACTCTTGTATACAAGGGGATTTTAGAGGGGGGTCATGAACGCAAATGATTCTCAAAAACATAATGTAGAGTAGAATGCATCCCCGTGACTACAACTTTTGTACACGTTTATATCTTTAAATTTTTTTAAATCACAATATGACTATCTTTGGCACATCATTTTTTGCAAATCGAGCATCATTCATGTATTTCACGTATGTGTGAGAGAAAATATCACCAATATAAGGTATGTGATGATATTTTTATTTACTTGAAATGTACAACCCAAGGCTCTTTAGTGCTCCAAGTTACGTGAACTTGTCCTCACAAAACACATGGAAGTTACGTAATGTCCTGACAGAGAGTGAAATGTGTTGGGCATCAATCGTATCACAGTTTTCTGCAGCAACTTACGCAGGCATTTGTTTCTTGTAATTGGATTATATTTTATCTACTTGAAATGTACTATCCAAGGCTCTTTAGTGCTCCAAGTTGCATAAACTTGTCCTCACAAAACACATGGAAGTTACGTAAAATGTCCTGACAGAGAGTGAAATGCATTGCTCATCAATCGTATCACAGTTTTTGCAGCAACTTACACAGACGTTTGTTTCTTGTAATTGAACTCTGTAGGTGCTTCAAAGGATGCCCTGATGAGGATGGATATGGCCACTGTTGCAATCAAATGCTCAATGGAATCCATGTGCATGTCGACGGAGAAAGCAACTATGCATTAGGTTCTCCAAATCCAGAGAAGTACAGTGACCTTCAAAACTGTCCCAATGTTTGTACATGTTACATTCAAAAAACAATGGAGGTAAGAGAAATTCATGGAATGGAATGTAGTAAATTTACTGAAATAGTACATACAATGTACTAATTGTTTACAAAAATTCCTACAAAATTGAAGCACTCAATGAGAAGGGAAAAAAACCTAAAGCTACTCTGTATATTGGGACACTTTTGAAGGTCCAACATGGAAATTCCTCACCACTTTGTCCATTTTCCTTTGGATTTTAATATAGCTGCTATTCGTCTGGGCATGGATTCTATAAGTCTCTTGCAATCATCAACAGTGATAGAAGGGAAGGTTTCTTCTACACGAGACCATAATTCAAGTATCCCTTTTGGTGGTGTATCATATCGGTTTAATCTCCTTTTCAAAATTGCCCATAGATTTTCTATAGGATTCAAATCTGGAGACTGAGCAGGCCAAGATAAGACACCAAAAGGTTGCTTAGAAAACCATTGTTTCATACTATTACTGCTATGTATAGGTGCATTATCCTGTTGAAATATGACTTTTGATACATCTAAATTATATTTTTGAATTGTACCATAGAGATGCTCCTCCAAGATTTTTTGATAACCATGCTGATTGAGGCGACCTTCAATTCTATACATTATGCCAAGTCCATGTATGCACATACATCCCCATATCATCACGGAACCACCACCATGCTTAACAGTCGGAATAACAGTCTGCTCTGAAAGTTCTTGTGGATCACGAACCCAACACCAAAGTCTCCCATCTGAAGAAAATCTATTAATTTTAGTCTCATCTGAGAATATCACGTGACTCCAATCATCAATAGTCCAATGCTGATACTTTCTGGCAAAGTCTAAGCGAGCCCTAATATTGTTGCTTGACAAATGTGGTTTCTTTTCTTTCACATGCGATTGCAAACCTGCTCTACAAAGTCCACGGCGTACAGTAACTTCACTAACTTGTACTCCAAAAACTTCTTGCACCTGTTTAGTAGCTTCTCTTGCAGTAGACACCTTCCCTCTAGTTACACTAGTTACACAAGACCGCTCTATTGCACTTGTCAACTTGTGTGGTCTACCTCCAACTGAAAGCTTTGCATCTGGAAAATGCTTCTAACGGAGCCTCTGTACACTTGATTTACCAACATGCAAAGATTTTGCTATCTCTCTCACACTACAACCTTTTTGAAGCAAAGAGAGTACATTCTGTTGCTTCCCCTGGGACAATGGTCTCACCATTTTCACTTGTGAAGTTAAACACGAAAAAAACAAATATATGACGCAAGAAGAACAGATACACACAACAGACCACAAACCAAGCAATTCAGAATGCATGTACACTTCACTTGCTATGCACACAAGATTCACTCATATGGACTTTCAAAACTGTCCCAATGAAGAGGAAATATCTAGAGCTTCAATCCATGCACATGCATGTAGACACAAGTGGCAAGACTTGCTCCTCAATTACCTTACTGATAATAGAATGTAACTAAATTGATGCCATGTCAGTCTAGCATGCAATCACTATTTGGTGACTCACCAAACTTCCAAATCAGAAACATTGGGACACTTTTGAAGGTCACTGTACACACGGAGGTGCCGCCACTTTGCATTAGCTTGGAAATACGTATATTATACTTCAAGTTTGTGAGGATTACGGCTCCTGGATTGGTTTACAGATACCGTAAGCTGGTAGCAGTTCCGGCACAAATTAATTCAAACTAGTGTGGTTATGTGCTGTTGGCCCAAGTTTTAGCCATGCTTTAATTTTTCAATTTTTCAATTTTTCAATTTAGCAGAATTTATTCATAATTGAATTCAATTATGGTGACAAAATTCAATTAAAATTTCATAATTTCCACACCGTAGGTCCAAAAGCGACGAAACAAATTTGATGCACCCTTTCTCGTTGAGAGCTTTCCAATGATACCAAGTACGAGGTTGGTGGCCTCGCCATTCAAGAGATCTCGACGTAACATATAAAACATAACAAAAGAAACTACCTTCCTTAACCCCTAAACGTCCCAGAGTCCAGAAACTGGATTACGAACAGATTCAAAGCCTGGTAACTTTCTCATACAATCTCAGATGACTTTCATCCAAGTCATATTTGTAAGCCTATTAGGTTCTCTACCAATTAAAGTAAATCTCTTGTGATGTTGATATGTTGATAATATTGGAGAGGCCTCCAAATGCAAGTATGTCAAATTTGTTGGGTAGATTTCATGTTTGCAATGGACCTCTCATGTACATCTGAGCCATGCTAATATCTACTATTAAGGCTAGCATCTACTTCTGTTCAAAGGGTCGGTACGTTTAGGGGTTAATGTATAGATTTTTAAGAAAGTGCCACGTGTCACTTCTATATGGATTGTGACCCTTGAAAAGGAGGATGTGGATGGCGAGAAAGCTGGCGTGGCACTCTACGGATGGTGGAGCTGCGAGCAAATTACAGTATAGTGGAGGCTAAGGCTTATTTCTAGGTGGTGAATGTTTTGTTGTCATATTTCAACAATTTTGGTTGTTTGTGGTTGGAGTATGTTCATTCTAAAGGTCAATCGACACTACTTTGAAAATTCATAACTTAGGGCATTATTAACTATATTTGTATCAAGGTCCCAATCTATATAAATTCATTTCAAAAAGGGTACCTTTTTTTCCAAAAAGAGGACAATTCTAAAATTTTATGAATAAAATATTTATACTCACTAAAGGCATCTTGTTTTCATATATAAATATAAACATAGCTAATAATGCCCTTATTCATACAATGTCCAAATAACACATTGAAATCCTCTTTCACTTACCAATAAACTAGTGTGGTCATGTGCCGTTTCCCCAAATGTTCTTCGCATCTAGATAGTTCTTATCAAAAGAATTGAAGTGAAAAAATCTCAAAATCTATAATTATGATGACAAAAACGACAATAAATTGGTAACTTTCACACCGTAGATCCAAAAGCTACAAAACTACTTTGGTACATCCCCTACTTGTCGAGAGATTTCCAACGATACCAAATACACAACCGACGGCCTCACTGTCCAGGAGATCTCAACATAACATACAAAACAAACAAATTAAACCAACTACCTTCTTTTTAATAGTAGTGCCAATAAAATCCCCTAAAAATAAAGTTTGTATAACAATAGTAAGATCAAAATTCCATAGGTGGAGTTTCTCACTGAAAGGCAAGTTTTTAGGGACTTTGGAGGACCAAGTTTCATATTTCAAATGAGCTTTTGAGAAAAAAAAGTAGAAGAAAAGTTGTATTGAAGTATGGAGGGTCAGTCTCAAGCCTTCCACTTTATAGCAGCTTCTCTCTAACCAATCAGATTTGTTCATGTTTCACCTCACTTCAACCCAACCAATTAAATTTGTTTATGTTCAAGTTCACGGAAGTGTGCACCACTTTATGGCTAGGCATTAGTAAAACCACCGCCCACATAGTCTAAAAAAGTATACCCAAAAAGACCCACAACTAGTCTAATTTGTCATATGTGGTCTTTTTGTTTAGGGTAAGCCCCTGGAGCAAAGGGCTTACTCGATATAAAGAACGTTAAAAATATATTTTTTGCTTTCGTTTTTGATGGTGGTGCGAAAAAGGTTTTGCCTTCGGAGTGGGGCGCTACTCTTTGGTGTGGTAACTCACTCTCTTTGATGTTGGAAATAATTCATGCATGCTAAAAAAATGAAATTGGTGCCAAAAGGTGCCAGTGAACACAAAGTTAGTGCACGTCGGGCATATGATTTGGACAGAGCTTACGCGTTGTAAACGTGATGATTTACTCACAATTTTTTTAAAAGTCCTTTACGTTAATTTACGCAGGCGGTGTCTCTATTAGTGAGGTGTGAGAATACCAGTTTTCCCCTTATTTTGCCTACTTCCATATGCAACTTCTCAAATCCATAGAAGTTGACTCTTAACCATGCTCACTTGCTAGTATTACCGGTAGTGACGATTATGGTTCACTTTAGTTTTTAAATTATTATTATTATTATAATTATTATTTTGGGCACAAATTGAACAAATCAATTGCAAGAAGGAAAACTACACAGCCACTACAAAATGTTGGCATTGAAGGGCAACCCAAGTGATGTGACTATTATGTGTATTGTTTGTCCCAAAGACGATCAAACTTATCAAACTCCCTATTGGTAGACCGGGGAGTCTTCTCAATCTTGGTTTTGGTGAGGTTCCAATCACTACGAGCATAGTCACTTAGAGCATTCCCGCCGGGTGTTTTGTATCCCTAAAAAGTCAATGTAGATGAGATCTCAAGCCAGTCAAACACGTATGAGACCTCGCTCGTTCTTGAAATGAGCGTTGGGATAGAGAATCGGATAAAACTTTCACATATGACTATATTTTAGAAGTACACTATAAGGAGAACCATGAGTGGGGACGTTGTTTCTGTATCTCCATCTCCATTTGAGGTCTTGTCTCTAAAGCTTGTAATTAGGGATAGAGAACACCTGGTGGAAATGCTCTTGGGTCTCTCCAAATATTGCCTCTAAATCTATCATAGTTCCAACACATAACATTCAGTAGCAAAGCTTAGCTCTACCTTGGGCTCCAAACGAATTTACAGTATATGCTGCATTTTTTGACAAAGTAAATCAATAGCTACCTCTGTTTATATGGAATTGCAAATATTGGGAACCTACAGTTGTAAGTGAGTACCACATGTGTCCATCCTCTCATTTGCAGCTATGGGAGTAATGTGGCTAAGTCCTTTTTCTTGAACAACGTTCATGAATCATATGTCTCCCATGTGTCCACCATCTCATGTTCATCCACTTTGCTTATCTTGTTGGATGAAGCTAAAAGACATACCCAACACATGCTACAATAAATGGCGTATTTAGTGTTCAAGAAAATTGATATCTTTTACTACAATTCGTTCAAAAGTAAAGAGAAATAGTGTCCCTTGACACTACATAGGAGTTCGCTACTTGTCATCCTCACTTTCATTGAGAGTACCATGTTCTTTCCAAGTAATGAGAGTGACATGAGGTGGCATGCCATATTTATCACAAAGTTGCCATATGTCACTGGAACACTATATTCATTTCTTCTTACGAGAACACTAAGGGCCTCTTTACACTAAAGGCGAGAAGCCGTGAGGAGAGAAATTTCAGCCAATGAGAAATCGGTTTCTAAGCCTCCCATTGGCTGGAATTTCTCTCCTCACGACTTCTCACCTCTAGTGTAAAGAGGCTCTAAATCTCCCTAAAATTAAATAGTGTTTGAATTTGAGAAATAGTGTCCTGGACACTAGACACACCATTGTGAAGGCTATGCAAGCCTCGTTGAATTTTCACTCCCACTTTGACACCCCCTGACAAAGTGCAGTAAAAAAAGGGCAGGAAAGGAAAAGAGGAAAAGAGGGGGAAAAGAGGCATGGCAATGAAGTGTACTGGGCAGTACTGAAAGGAACGGTATAATAATAGAAGGCCGTGTACCTCACCTTACCACCGACGGAGCAATGCAGCAGCTCCAGGTGGTCCGGGGAACGGAGATCCACAAGGACCTCACTGGGAAAGTGGCATCACCGTCTGTCTGTCTGCAGGCTGTATCTGGTGTGGGTCTTACCTCCCTAATAGCACATGAACCTTCCCCCACCCCAGTAAACGCCCGGCCACCAACTCCCCTACTGCACTGCGTTGCCTGCATGTGGCCGGCGACTGGACTGGACTGGACTGGACTGGCGATCCCCTTTGGAAGCTGCTTGCTGGCTGCTGCGTGCCCTCCAAGTCATCCCCAAATCAACCTCTAAGCTAAATTTAGTTACGACTACCAAACAACTAATAGCCATAAATCAGTGTGGTAGTCCCAGGTCCATTTGGGGCTGGAATCGTGTTGGATGTGGGTTAGCTTGAAATCCGGGTAAAACATGCTGGGGCCCCCAGTTCAACTGCAAGGCCTTGCACTTGTACCTTTGATGTACTTTCAGAAGTACCTCCAGGAGTACCGTCTCCGGTTTTCTTGCCTTTTTCACTCCCTCCTCCCTTTTTAGAACGAGGACTGACTTTTCTTCAGTCCTCGGAGTCATGCCTACTTTACCCACAAAAAATAAATTAAAAAAAGGAAAAAAAAAGTTTCATGCTTACTTTGCCTTTCCTGGGCTTACCTACCACTTTACCCTCCCCCACATCCCACTTCCACGGTAGTTTATTGGTACAGTACTGTACAGTAGAGTACACCTATTTACTATGGTCTTACCCTACATGCGGTCTTTGAACAAATAGGGCGGTTTAGAATTCTTTTAAATTTTTAATATTAAAATATTAAAAAAATTCGTTTTGAAAGTATCCTTCAATTAACCCTTAACCTTTTACGCAAATGCGTCCATATAATGGATGATTGCAACCTTTCTCAACACTACATCTTGTACAATTTTTCATCCATCCAAATTTCTCTTGGTTCTTGAGCTAGTTGACTATCATTTGTATAGTATGGATCTTCAAAATAAGATATTGTGATTTTTTGAAAAACAACACAATTGGTTTATGCCAAGTGTCATTCTTAGTTCAAAAAGTGAGACGGTAAACATGATTTTCCAAAATAAGTAGAATCAAATAATGGAAACCGTACCATATCATAGTGCATGTTATTCTAGTTTCATTACAATTTTTTTGAATTCTTTTGTGTTAATTTGGGATTTTAAATCGAATTTCAAGAGAAAACCTTGCAGAATTCATTAAAAATGTTAATTTAAAAAAATATGATGAATCCAATTGTACAAATGTGATTTTCACATTGACATTTACAACTTTGCTTTATACATCAATTCCATTTTTGTTTTTCATCAAAAAATTTATAACAAATCTTTGAAAACAGTGTTGAATCGGGACGTTAAAGGGTTAAATGATGACTTTTTGAAAAATTTAAGCAAGATATGAAGATTTATACCTCTCCAAATCTTGTGTTTATTTTGTTTGCATGTTTATTGGTAATAACAATGAGATGGTTGAGTTTATCTATGCCGGCCTTGAAAGAGGACCAAAGATCCTATTTTTATCTATTGGTAGTGAAGCGTTCAACATTACTTGGATGAATGAGATGCAATATGTTAGGTTGTGTTACAAGTTAGATGAAGTTTGGATGAAACCAATCAAGTTTAATCAATTGGGTGTTTAAAGATCAAATGTTTATTTATTTATTTTTAGTTTCATAGATTTCAATAGATTAGAAAGATGAATAGTTAAATAAACAAAATGAGGTCTTGGGTTTTTTGTGAATTATATGAAAGGATTAGTATGTAAAGAAAGGTAAAGATGATGCCATTGACCCAAAAGAGGTTGGTCATGCATCGTGGGTGCAAAACATTCCTATAATTGAAATATAAGAAATCAATATGGTTATTATACTTTTAGGATTAGGTTTCAATTAAGAGTAGGATTAGGTTTCAATTTAGGAGAGTGTGGACTAGTATTGCAAAAGACTTCATTGCGGCAACAGATAAAAAGACGAAATTCTACAATATTATATTTTTTTCTTGTCACTACATTTTCCTTAATATCTAAAGAGTATGCTCCTTATAAACATTCTTGGATGAATTGCGTAACGCCATACCAAATGGCACACTTGATACACACTAATCGTTTTTTTAATTTAATTTTAAATATGAGTTGATTAGAGGAACAATGGATGAGATCTTTGTATATCTCTTACTAAATAGTAGAAGTGCAGGGTCTAAATCACACGAAGTTGAAGAAATTAATTAGTAACTTTGATAAATTAAGAATATGTTCATTCCATACTTCAAGCTTAATATGTTTTTTGGGGGGTGACCAATGAAAAACTTCATTGCCAAAATGAATAAACATCTACTAGCTTGCCATGTTTTACTTGAATCTTGATTCTCAATTGCATCTTTCATTTTATATGGTGTATCCTATACTATTTCAACTATAAAGCTATAGTCCAATCATCTTAGAGATTTATATATTTGGAAACAAATCACCACATGATAATAGTTTTTCAGATTCCTATGTATGAGTGGCACCTTGCATCTACACACCATTTTAACCCCTAACTGCCTGAGCGTCCATTTTTTGGACGATGTACAGATTTCATCCATAGTTTCTCATCCGTCATGCACTTTTTGCAGTGTGGAATTTTTACTGTAGTTTCTATGGGAAGTTAGCTTCGTGCATATGTGATCTGATTAGAAAAGGGATGATTTGTGAAATTTTTATGCCTTATTTCATGTTGTAGTGATTCACCCAAAATTTTGAAAATTTCAGTGTAAAAGTGGTCTAAAAAAAGTCAACTCATAAAATTAAGCAACCAAAAAATCTCCAAAAATCACTACACTTAGAGTATTACATTTCAACCAATCAAAAAAAAATTCATCCATAGATTGTCAATATCTTATTCGAAATTGAATTACAAAATAATTTTGAATTTCACGTTTCAAATTTTATACAAAATTATTGGTAATAGCAATCATAGATCTAACCGTATGGATAGAATCTAAAATTCATAACGTACAACTTTTATTGATGTATCAAGTTCAAAATATCCCTCTAGGTTGCATTTTATAATGCATCTTTGCAAAACTGCTGAATTTGGAGAGGGCTCTAGGCATTTAGGGGTTAACGGACGACACTATATAGATTTTGTGGTGCAATTTGTACAATGTGATCGGTCAATTTTTTCATGTTGAATCCATGTCCAAAGTCCCTAGTTTCAATTTTCACACAAATGTCTTTTCGACTGAAGATATGAACATTTTATCCAACTGAAGTTCAACCATCAAACAATTGCAATTGAACACTAACAATTGTGTGAGGATTCAAAGCATGTCGTTTAGATATTTAACGATTTAATCATAAAATAGATTTAATAGAAGGAAATAGAAAAATAATATAAAATATAAGGAAGATTAATATAAAATAGAAGGAAGATTACATGTAGAGTGTAATATTTCGTGAAGAAGATAATTTTAAACTTTTAAAACCATCATCATATTAACATAGGTTAGGAATTTCTAACCAATAAATTATTTTCACGCATTTAGCCTCAAAAGATGGTTACACACGGAGTTCTTCTTTTTTGGCATGGATTAATTATAGTTCCAAGGAAAACAAAGAATACACGTGCCTACGTGAACATGAAAAAATCACATTCAACATGGTACAAATGTGGGCCGGTGAATGTTCATGTGTTTTGATTCTTGACCCAACTCCCTCAGAAAATAGCAGCTGTTCATGTAAGCAACTCTCATGTAAATTTGTTTCCTCAAAACACATGTAAATTATCAATTATGCGCACAATTGCCGGGTGTACGTTCAACTCAGGCTCTTCGATGTACAGTGGGGTCCAACATGGAATGGCGTTTTTGGTTTCGCAGTGAGAAAAATTTCAGTACTGCCAACTTTGAAAGCCTCCCGAGAGCTCAAATATTGGTATTTTACCACGAAAATTTTACCAGAGACTTATCTTTAAGTTAATTATATGTATGCCAAATTTCAAGGCCAAAAAATTCACCAAAAAAACGTTATTCAAAATCTACCAACATTGGTAGTTATTCACTGCTGCCAACTTTGACAACCTCCCAAAGATTGAATTAATTTTTTTTTGCCATGAAATTCTTGGAAAAAAAACTTCTTTATGTTAATAACATATGATAAAAATTTCAAGGCCAAAAGATTAATACAAAAAAGATATTGACAATCTACCAACATGTGTAGTTGTGGGAAACAATGGGGGAAACTTTGCTACCAACTTTGACACCCTCCCTACGGTTGAGAAATTGTCTATTTACCATGAAATTTTTGGTACAACATGCTCTTTATGACAAAATCATTCATGCCAAATTTCAAGGTCAAAAAATCTATACAAAGAAAATTATTTACAATCTACCAATGTGTGTAGTTTCCCCCATTGTTTCCCACAACTACACATGTTGGTAGATTGTTAATATCGTTTTTTGTATTAATCTTTTGGCCTTGAAATTTTTATCATATGTTATTAACATAAAGAAGTTTTTTTTCCTAGAATTTTATGGCAAAAAAAAAATTAATTCAATCTTTGGGAGGCTGTCAAAGTTGGCAGCAGTGAAAACATTTCCACAGCTACCAATGTTGGTAGATTCTGAATAACTTTTTTTTGGTGAATCTTTTGGCCTTGAAATTTGGCATACATATAATTAACTTAAAGATAAGTCTCTGGTAAAATTTTCGTGGTAAAATACCAATATTTGAGCTCTCGGGAGGCTTTCAAAGTTGGCAGTACTGAAATTTTTCTCACTGCGAAACCAAAAACGCCATTCCATGTTGGACCCCACTGTACCCTGAGCACAGGAGCAGCGTTCACACTTCACTGTACCTTGAGCAGCAGCGATACAATATTGTGATTAACCCTTTAACCCCTAAAAGACTATGAACCCAAATTTGACCTCATGATTTTTTAAGTAGTTTTGAGTAGGTCCAATGTAGACTGTTTTCGTTTAAATTTATTTGTTTTTGGACCAACACATGCAATGTGCTTCACTGATTCCAATGATATAAAATTTGGTCACATTTAAATAAATTTTTTTCATAATATGATCGATTCAATTTGTTATTTTAAAACCATGAATCCTTGGTCCTTTAGGGGTTAACGTCCAGATTCACCACTGATTTCAAAGATGTGTTATAAATGTTTGATGAATCACAAAAATGGAGTTGATATACAGAGAAAAGTTGTAAATCTCAATGTGTAGATCACATTTGTACGGTTGGATTTATCATATTTTATACTAATTCTTTTTAATTAATTTTGCAAGGTTTTCTTTTGAAATTCACTTTGAAATCCCAATTATCAAATTTTCATAACAAATTTGGAATAATATGCACTATGAGATGCTATAATTTCATGATTTGATTCTACTTATTTTGGAAAATCATTGCTAAGGTCTCACTTTTTGAACTAAGAATGAAACTTGACATAAACCAATTTTTTCATTTAAAAAGTAAATCTCAATATCTTATTTTGAAGATCCATACCTTACAAATAGTAGTCAACTAGCACAAGAACCAATAACATTTTGGATGAATGAAAAATTGTACGGGATGTAGTCACAAGAAGGCTTACAATTTGTTCATCGTTCATTACATGAATGGAGGCGCGTCAAAGGGTTAACCCCTAACGGACCCAAGGACTCATGGTTTTAAAATGACAAATTTAAACGATCATATTCTGAAATTTTTATTTTAAATGGGACCAAATTTTATAGCACTGGAATTAGTGAAGAATATTACATATGTCGAATAAAAAGAAATTGAACAAAAAGAATCTATAAAAAATCTACTCACAACTACTTCAAAAAACATGATGTCTCTGGGGGCCTTAGGACAGGCTTCCATGTGAGAATTGGTTGGGGGAAAGGCACTACAAGACAAGAAATGAGGTCTCAAGAACCACCCATACTTCACCCATTTCGGTAGAATTGAAAAATGTACTCCTGGATTCTGCTTTGTTCACCCATTTCGGTGGAGCTTCCACTGTTTGCGGACCGACCACCCATACATGGAAGCCGACCCTTATAGTCCTTTAGAAGTTAACAAGTTCAAAACAAGCATAACATTCTTAACCTCTAAATGTCCATTGTGCTACATATATGTGACCAATAAAGATCTTTCACAAAGTCTAGTCTACTGAAATGCATGTCCAACTAACGAACATACAATATTCAATGTGAAGATTTGAAAAATCTAGAAGTAGGTTGGACATGTGTTTTAGTAAATTACACTTTGTGAAAGAACAACTACTTGTTCGCGCAACTACCATATATTTGCATGTATCATCCATCTCTTGTACTCAAACACATTCTCTATTTGAGTACAAGGATGTACTCAAATAAATTGGTGTAGTGAAATATGGCACAATCACATGTATATATGCAAATATACATGGCCGAAATGGAACTTCAAGTCGTTTAGGGATTAAGTAGTCGTAGCACTCTACCTTTTGTTACAACACGTCACAACAAATGACCAATGCATGAAAAATCTCTTAGCTTTTCAATCTATAGCCATGTAGTTTGCTTAAGATGCACAAAAGAGAACATAGTTGGAGCTCTCAAAGTATCATTGTGGCTCTTGACAGTGTTTTGCACAGTGCATCAAAAGTTGTTATAGAATGTCTTCAACAAAAACCTACAAGCGACTTTGATATGCACTTTGCAATGGGAAGAAGTAGTGTAATGTAATAATTGTAATTGCTTGGAAGCTCATGTGACCCTTCCCAATGATCGCTTATATACCCGTTTTCAATAGTGTATTGTACATGTACACAAAATGCTCTTGCATTTATTATAGGTCAATTGTTTATCCAACTTCACTCTCGCGGGAGTCACTGACCAAAAATATTAAGAAACATGTGAGGGGAAGGAAAGGGGTCATTTAATTTGATTTGAGGTAAATTTGAAAGATTTACAAAATAAATAATTTCAAAATATCCCCAAATAAATTCACCTTGAAGAACATACATGGAATATATTAAATTTCAATTAATATTATAAGAATATGTGTATTGTTCCACAAAACCCCTCTAAACACCATTTTCCTAAGGGGGGTAATTTAATTTTCATTAAGTAATTCCCCCGCGAACGTCACTGTTCTACTTGGCTATCAAGGTCGGCAAAAATTAATTATAAAAAGAGAAGCCCAATTTTTAAGGAAGTTATTTAAGAAAAAATATTGTTCTCGATGGTGAAAAGGAATCTTAAAGAATATCCATAGAATATTAGAAAATATTCATATCATCTCGGCAATATTTGGCAGGACGTGCCAATCCTGATAGCCAAATACGGTTTAAAAGTTTCAATGTGGCACTATCGAGGGAAATGCCCAAGCAAGTAGTGCCCAATTCCACGCATGCACAATGATTTTGCGTGGGCATGTCCTGGGGAGCGCCTCCTTTTCTACTAATGAATGTTGCATAATTTAGGTTAATTTGTACTCTTACTAGAAAGTAATATTAATACCATCTTATCAGTCTTCAAAAAACAATTGTTTTGTGGCGGGCAATTTTCATCACTGCCCCCCACCCCCAAAATAAAATAAAATAAAATACAACCCAGGCAGGCAGCAAGAGAGAAGTGGAAGGAAAAAGTTACTGCAGGGTAGCAGCTGACCTGAAGACGGGGGCGAGAAAGTTGGGGACGGAACAAAAGTAGGAAGAGAGATAATATTATTATTCCACTCCACCAAGCAAGGAAAGGAAGGGGAAGCGAAAGCAGGAGAGCACAAGTACGGGGTGGGCGATTCACAGAACGGAGGCGTACGGAAAGCCCCTACGGAAGCTCCTTGTCGTCAGCTGCCCCTCCTTTTTCTCTCCCTCTCTCTCTCACTCTCGCTCTTGCTCTTTGCCCCACCACCTCCACTCTACTCCCAAGCCCCCTCCCCAACCTCCTTTCCTCTCTTCTCCTCCTTCCTACATCACCCCCCCAACCTCCCCCCGCATTCTCACAACAATCGCCCCCAAACAACCACACCATCACCAACATCCCCTTCCAACTCGTGGGTAGCGCTCAAGTTTCCATCCAACTTGTGGGTTTTCTCTAGCACTCAAAGCTTTCACTTGGGTGGCGCTCAAGTTCCCCTCTTGGAGCATTTGCGCTTGTGGGTTTTCTCTAGCATCCAAAGCTCCTACTTGGGTAGCGCTCAAGTTTCCATCTTGGAGCATTTGAGCTTGTGGGTATTCTCTAGCACGCGAGACTCCCACTTGGGTTGCGGTCAAGTTTCCATCTTGGGGCGGCGCTTGAGCTTTGTGGGTATTCTCTAGCACGCGAGGCTCCCACTTGGGTTTCCATCTTGGGGTGTTTTTCAAGCCGACTTGGGTATATATGGAGTTTGTGAAGGTGGAGACTCCCGATGGGGAGAGCACGGAGAGCGTGGTGTTGCAGTGCATGTCCTCTGAGGAAGGGGAAGAAGTGGTGACGCAGGAGCGCCTCTTCTTCCCCACTTCCACCGTCGAAGAAAAGAAGAGCTTCTTGTTAGCATCCAAGCACCGTCACGCTGATTGTGACGACGACGACGACGAAGACGTTGGCGTTTTGGTCAGCGCTAGTCACGTCCGGGCTTGGTTAACCAACTTCGCTAATGACACTGGTAAGTATTATTATACCTCAGTAAGCAATCAGATCGGTATAATATGCACTCGTTTATCAAAAAACCAAAACGATTATCAGATCGCTCATTTTGTTGTTGTTGTTTCTGCAGCTTATTGGAACTCAGGTGGCCGTGTACGGACCAGACGATGCAAAGCACCTAAAAGCTACGTTGAAGATGTGGTTAGTTCCTATTCTTTCTTGCATGTTTTGCAACTTTTGTCTCTGCATGTTTTGCAACTTTCTTTGGTTTCAAGAAGAGATGCTTAGATGTGTTTCTTTTTTCTGTATGCAGGTTGAGAGGACGCCAGTGAAGAGGAAGCACGAGGAGATCAATGAATGTGGACCTGTTTCGGAGAGTGGACTAGACGAAGGAACTAGTGACGACGCTTCTTCATCAGACTCAGATGCTTCTTCATATAGTGACTACGAATACACTCACAACAACAACAACAACAAACGAAGGAGGGCTGAGCAACTGCAATTCCGGAGAGCTTCTGAACCTGCCAAATGCGACAATGAGTTGAAAGAGATGCAACTATTGCTGGAATTGCAACTCAAGGTAATAAACACAATCCTCTCACCACTTTCTTGTACCATCTGTGAAGTACAAAAGTTGCATCAAAAGCAGCATGCGGTATAGTTTTCAAATTATAACCTTACTCTGCACATTTGATTGAAAAAATGATGGAATTGTGATTAATGGTATGTGTTTTTGTGTGTTCAGGCTTCGGAGAGGAGAGAGGCAGGGATGAAGCAACGGATGGAGACGATGATGGACTTGATGTCAAGGCACATGGGGCACGTCGAGAAGCGTGTGTGCACTTTGGAAGTAGGATCGCAGCCGCAAGAGCAGATTTTGGAGCGAATTAATGTCAAGTTGGAGAAAGTGATGGAGGGGTTCACAACGTTGAACGAGAATTTGTCGATCTTGTCTGCTTGTTTGTCTAGGGACTTGGATTCTCAATGACAAGAGAGACATTGATAGAAAGATCGTTGTACATATATTTTACAAAATTTTCTAGGAGTTAGAGAGCAGAAGAGGAGGGGATATTTAGAGGACTTTCCATTTGTTTCATTACAAGTGGTGGTTGTTTTTTTTATCCTCCTGTGGCATTCATCTTGCGGGAGCTATCGATTTGAAGGAAATTGGAAGCCTTTGAGTTTTATGAAAAGAAGTAAAAACGCTTGATCTTTATCATTCCCATTTTTTTTGTGGATTTTTATCAAGCCTGTTAAAGAGTTTGTTTTGGGTAGTACAAATCTTGAATGCCATTGTAATAGCACCTTGAAGATTAGTGGCAAGTTTTGTTCACTGTGCTTTTAGTACACACTCTTTTCTAAAGCAACTCATGCAGTACGTGTAGTACTATGTGTCTGCAGTGATGTACCTTAATATTGAATGCTTTAAATAAAAGATTGTTAATTATAGTTATCGAAAATGCCATTGCAATAGCACCTCTGCCTCCAAGAATGAGGAGTGGCGAGAGGAGGTTACTTGGAACGGTAGAACTGGTGAAGAGATAGAGAAGAAGATATTAAGTTAGGATGTAAGAGGATTTTGAGTTGCATTTCAAATTGAGTCGGTCACACTGTTTTGTTGCCTACAAATGTGATAATACGGAGTTTGACAATTGTGAAAAGTTTCAAACTTGTCTTCTTGACTGACTCCATTGACACTAGTTACTTCTTCAATGCCACTTTTAAATGCAAAACTATTGATTATCACAATGTTTCAAAACTTTATATAATCTTGTGCATTTTGGTTTTTCTCTTTTTTTTGGGAAACAAATGGATGCTTTATTTCCATTGAAAGACAATAGATTACAACATCACGTAAAGAGTATGTACATGTACTCCCCGCAGGTGATTTTTTGATTTTCTCTATAACATTTTCTGGATTGGATTTGACCCTGAGCTCTTAATCATATTTGGGTTCTTATTGATTGTCACAATATTATGAAACTTTATATTGTCGTGCATTTTAGGTTCCTATTGATTGTCACAATGTTGCAAAACTTTATATAAGCATGTGCATTTTGGTTCTACTAATTGTCACAATGTTACAAAACGCTATGTAATCACATGTATTTTGAGTTCCTATTGATAAAATTTGGTCTCAACATAATTATTGTTTTTTTCACAAAATGATCAATTGAATTTGTCATTTTAAAATAAAAAATCCTTGGTCCTTAAGGGGTTAACGTAGCACATGTATTAAATTCCACGACTTAATCTTTCACAATTTAGGGGTCTTTAGGGGTTAACAAAAATGAATGTGTAGAGTGACTAGACCCTATGTGCATTCTTAATCACCTCATAATATTTAAAGAGAATACCCAAATTGCTCAATAAATTCAACATGTTGATTGAAGGTTTTGATCCAATGGGATATTTACGTTGTCTTGGTTTCATATAATTCATGATTTTGACGTTGAGGTTTGTGCATGACTTATTTGCAATTGTCTATTTTGCATTGTTCTTTGTTTAAACCCAAGGTTTAGTGGTAATCACCAGAAATGACATCACACAAGAGAGCTCCCCATAGACACGTACCAAAGAGGAAAGAAAAGAGAGCACACTGGCTATGAAAAAAGAATGATGTCTCTATGGGTTTGACCCTTGAACGACCCGAAAGCCTTTTGCAGCCGTATAGTATATTATGTATTCGGCGGTATTTGATCAAAATAACAATGACCAAACACTTTTCAATACAAAGTATATTAATAATCATGATAATATGTATATAAAAAATGTTACAATTCATATATTAAACCACAATTGAACAATTATAAGGCTAAATACGGGTTGTAGAGAGGGACCCCAAGGGCCTTTCAAGGGTTAAAGCAAAAAAAACACGATTCCTTCACAAATTGATTTTGAACCATATATTTTTTTAATTTGATTTTGAATTTTGAAAATTTTCGTCATTTTGCCATTTTGTCCACTTTAAGTTTTGCTACGTTAATTGCTGCACGGCTGAAGATGCTCTGGCAAGAATGAAGAGTACAGTAACTTAGTACGCCGAGGAATGAAAAGCAGCTAGGAATGGTGCTTTTGGTACAAGGAAGTACTCTCCCTTGTACTTCTCCACTCATCATCCAGCTCAGCTCAATTATTCTAACATCTATTATTACTCACCTACTGCCACATTATTTACCTCAGAAGCAGTCCACTAAATCCCATTAAAAAAATTAAATATTTTAATCTCAAAAAAGTCATTTCTTTTCCCCTATCCCCAATTTTCAAAAGTCAAGAGGATTGAAGAAGTGCCATATGTCAGCACCTCTCTGGTGAGTGCCAGGGATTAATTTAGAACAAAAAGATTTTCAAAGGGACTTCTGCAGTACGTGCAGTACTACTGTGTGTGCAGTGATGTACCCCATTACACTGTTGTTTAAAAATAATATACATTTTAAATTATTTTTATAGGTTTATTTAAGTTTTTTTAATTTGATGTTATTATTTTTTGACAGAAAGAGAGGGAGGTCCTTTACTGCAAGAATAAAAATAAAATATATGGGACACCGGTAGCACCTCTAAAATGAGTGGCAGGCAAGTTGGAACAGTTGAAGAGGCAGAATAATTATGCAAGAAAAATTGTGTGAAAATTGATATGTAAGCTAATCTTGAGTTGCATTTCAAACTGGAAAAAAAAACACTAGGGGCATAATTTCATGAAGATAGCTTGATTGATAACTACCCAATTATTTATTCATTAGTTGTAGGCAACACGTCAAGTTGATATCTAGTATAGCAAGCAAGGTTGTCTTTGGACAAAGTAGTAGAGTTAACCCCTAAATGACAAAAGAGGGTAAGGGCAAAACCTAGATGTGTTATAAAATGTTACTTCTACAACTTTGATGAAGTTTGGTCCAAAAGAGAAAATGAGAAGCATGATGTTTAGTAATTATTTGTACCGTCAAACTTTCAAAAAATATTTTAGACACTCATTTAATGAATTTAGAAGCATTTACCATTTAATATTCATCAAAATTACAATTTTTGTTTTTAGAATTTGAACTTTGGTAAGATTGGTTAAAACTAGACATTCTATTCTAAAATAAAAAATAGAAAAAATTTCAAATGAAAGAATGTCATTACTTTCCCGAAATAGAAAGTTTTATGACACTAGGACAATGTTGAGGTGTTTGTCTTTGGAAAACTCCTTAGTAAACCTCAATATTGCAAATGACATGCACCAAACAACACTAGAACTTGATCTCTACCTCCAATTTTGACAAAATATCAAAACTTGAAAAATGTCATTTCCTGACCATAGGCAGTCACTGTTTTTTGGATTGTGACCAAAAAATGATCGATTGGTCACTTAGGGGTTAACCGAAAAGAGTGTCTCAAAGTGGAAAGAAACCTTAAACTCACCTTAGACTCGTTTTGAGTTCAAAAAGACTGCAAAACTAGTCTATGGTGAGTTGGAGAATAATCTAAAGCAAGGCCCTGCACCACTATGGGGTGTGGAACTCGTGACCTCCCCGATGCTAAAAGAGGTATTGTAGAAACTTGTCTTTTAATACCAAAGGAATGTGTACAAAAAAATTCACAATCTTTGACCATATAGATTAGAAGATATATACGTTTGAAGTGAGAATCGAGTTAACCGAAAAGAATCGCATCTAACCTTCCTTTTTGCTCTACTTCTAACCTCTTTATTAAACTATACTTGAATTGAATAGTGTCGTGTCATAGATTTTCCCCTTGTGGGCCATGGACTTGGAGCTTTGGTGGAAGGTGTGGGAGTCATAGCAAGGTGTAGAGAATAGTAACAGTGCCTTGCTTTAGATTGTCTCCCAACTCATCATAAACTAGTTTTTGGTCTATTTATATTTCAATATGAGTTCAAAAGGAATTCAACACGAGTTTGCCAAAACTTTCCTCTTTGGGCTAATTTTTCGGTTTACTTAAATGTGTGAGAAAATTAAAACTTGCCCAAAGTTTTCAGCTGCATATTTTTCTTCCTATTTGAAATGTTCCACTACAGAGACTTGTTGCTCTTCACTTTCACAATCTACACAATGTTAATTACTTGTATACCAAATTTGAGATGTAGGAGAATGATTTAACATATTAAAACAATACTACAAGTGGAAGAGGTGCAAACCATTGCCAAACACATTTAATTTTATTGTGAACTTGGTTTTGTGTAATATCTCAATCCAAACGGTAAAGACAAAGATCCTTGTCTCTTTTGAAGTAGGAAAAGAAATTACAATTTTTTTGGACTCCTCTTGGAATGAAATTTTTGAACTACATAGAGTTTTTAACCCCTAACCGCCCAACCATGTATATTTTGCATGATGTACGGATTTGAAATCCGTTTTCTCATCCATCATGCACTTTTTGCAGTGTGGATTTTTTACTGAAACTTTTATGGGAAGTTAGCTTTGTGCATGTGTGATCTGATTAGAAAGGGGATGATTTGTGAAATTTTTATGCCTCATTTCATGTTGTAGTGTTCCACCCAAAATTTCGAAGATTTTAGTCTAAAAGTGCTCTTGAAAAAGTCAACTACTAAAATTAAGCAACCAAAAAATCTCCAAAAATCACTACACTTAGAGTATTACATTTCAACCCATCTCAACAAATTTCATTATTAGATTGTCAATATTTTATTCGTAATCATATTACAAAAGAGCTCTAAATTTTAAGTTTATACACAAACATTGGTGATAACAATCGCAAATCTAACTGTATGGATAGAATCTAAAATTCATAATGTACAACTTCTATTCATTCATCAAGTTGAAAATATCCCTCTTAGTTGCATTTTATAATGCATCTTTAGAAAACTGCCAAATTTGAAGAGGGTGAGAACGTTTAGGGGTTAATTTTTAATTTTTTTTACCATCCCAAATAATGTAATGTCACTTGCTTTTATATCAAATTTTAGAGCTACTGGAGTAGTGTAGCATTTTTCTCAAGCTGCCTAATATCGCAAAAAACGGCTTCAGGAAACATAACTTTTTCTACCTATGTCTAGTGGGGAAAAAATTGTGTTATCATAAAGCTCTTGAAATTCCTCACGTTCACTGAAAATTTTAAACTATTAAACTCAAAATTGTCATCTTGGGAACCTACTGGGTTTTGTAAATGTCCTAGTTAGGACAGTTGGTCATTTAGGGGTTAATCATGAAATGTTTTGAAAATTAAAAGAAATCTTTGGAGATATTCTCTTTCTAACCCCAATTACGATAAAAAAAAATCAAAACTTGGAAAATGTCATTTCCTAACCATAGGTAGTCATTTTTTTGGGACTGTGACCAGACAATGGTCGATCGGTCACTTAGGGGTTAAATGGGCACGTTTTTTTTAGTTTTGAGTACAAGTAGAGCTTGAAAAGGAAAAATATGAAAAAAAAATAATTCAAATTACCTAAAAATAATCTCTAGCTTGAATCATTGAATTTAGGTTGCTCTTAGACATTTTGTCCCAAGAGTAGTTGTTTTATTTTATTTTATATTTAGCCTTTAAAGGCATTAATGGAGGAGTAACCATGCTCAAGGTATGAAAGAACTCATTTTTCTGAAAACATGTTTGAGCACAAAGGATTAACTTCAATGTTGTGAAAATATGCACCTTCAGAAGGAACTACTATAGAAGGTTTAAAAATGTTACGTCAAATACAAAAATATTTTTTACTAGCAAACTAGTGCACTCCATTTGTAACATGTGACTATTTGTGACATCTATCAAGGCACCCATTTATACCACTTAGTTGCCTTTGTACAAACGTGCTTGTTGATGTTATAAATTGTGTAGCATTGTGACCATTTTGGGCAGGAAACTTGTCCTTGCCAAATGTAAGTGACAATAGTTAAACACAAGTGACAACTAGTATGTTTTCTCCACAACTAGTATGTGTTCATTTCAAGTTAAGAGTTGTACGAGTTAAAGTCAAAGAGAGTTATGAGCTGCCGTTTTGTTCAATATAGGGGAGGGGAGGCTAGTGGTACATTGGATTTTGGAAAGCATCTTCAATAAATTTTATAAATTACACATAATTTTAGAAAAGCATGATTTCACTTGCTGAGTTTGCTTTGTATTTTTCCACATTCAACATTTTTTTTTGGAACTTTAATTGCATTATTGACTGGGAGCAGTTGAAATTGTGGCACAAATGAGGTGCACTGCCTTACACAAATGTAGTAGATGCTTTTAAGTGTCAAGCTCTTGCTTTGTAGATGTTCCTCTTTAAAGAGTTGAATTTTGATTAAATTACACTCAATTTAATGACACAAAATTTTGATTAAAAATGGGTTTCTAAATGCATTCACATATGTGGGCAATTTGACATGTGGAAGTTCTCCAATAGAATATGTAGAGTGACACAACATGATAAAGGATATACATGGAACATGTAATCACAAAGTGTGTCATTAGAGAGGATTGAGTGTACTATTACACCCCCTCATTTGAAACTTTGAATATAAAACAAACCCAAAAATTGTTGTACAAATGTGTACCCTAATTGTCTTATAAGATATATAGATCTATAATGGACCTTGTCTCAAATGCAACCTCTACATTTGAATCCAAAAGCAACACTAAAACTTAGATAATAATGATACAAGATGTGCAAAATCAAAACATGAGAGCTAATAAAAATTTACAATTGATTTTGGGTTCACCTACAAACAATACTTTGATAAGTGAATTCATAATTTATTCATGTGGTGTCCAAATAACTCATGCTAAAATGCGTTGGAATCCTCTTTCACTTGCCAATAAGATCCAATAAAATCCATTTTGAATAGTAATAGTAACTATGCTCAGTATGCTCAGTTGCTATTAGTGGTGATTATAGTCGTATACCTTATCTTATTTGAAACTTTGAATATAAACATATCCATAACTGACTCTACATCGGAAGGACAAATGGGCTTCTAAATGCATTCACACATGTTCACTTGATTTGTAGAAATTCTCCAATTACATGTGTACACCCAACATAACATATGGAATGTGCAATCACAGAGTGTGTCATTAGAGAGGGTTCAATATACTCTTAACACCTGCTCATCTGAAACTTCGAATACCGTATAAAACATACTCAGAAATGGCGTTACCTTGGAAGGACAAATGGGCTTCTAAATGCATTCACACACGAAGTGTAGAAATTCTCCAATTACATGTGTACGCAACACAATAGAAGGATATACATGGAATGTGCAATCACATATGGTTGAGTATACTTTTACACCCGTTCATCTGAAACTTTAAATATAGAATAGAACGAAAAATTCTTGTACAGATGCATACATGATGGTCTTCTACCTCCAACATAGTTAGAGCATGCTCACCCTTCTTTCAATTCACCCTTTGACCACTATAATCACATCCAAGATTTGGTGTCACAAGCTTTCGTCTCCACACCCTTGAACCTGTATGTGTCCCTCTATATAGTACATGAACCAATCACAATCACTGTACATGGGTAATTATTATTGTTCATCAATCTAAGATACTAAACTCTTCCTTAAATTAACTAGGGGGATGTATTCTGATGTCACTACATCAAGAATTTAGGACCCCACAAATTTTAAACAATTTCCATGCGACATCTGATATTTCATGGGTTCATACATTTTTCACACGGATTTTGCACGGATTTCGCACAAATTTTGCACTTTGTTAGATAACAAAAAAAGTGAATGTAAAAGCCGTGCGGATTCAGTACAGAATTAGCGCGAAATCCATGTGGAATTCGTGCGAAAAATGTATTAACCCATAAAAAGATCGGATGTCACACGGAAATCGTTAAAAATTAGTGAGGCTCTAAATTCCTGATGCTATATCTTGCTCATATTCTATGCCTCTCACTGGCTTTGAATTTCAACATCAAATGCAAGCATATTTCATCCAGTTTTAAGAGTCAAGGGCTCATGCAGGCGTAGGGTGTGCATGCTATTACAGTTCCGAGAGTTCTCTAATTACTGCATTAGATAAAATTCTAAACCCTCAACTAGGCCTCCAAAGGATGGACACAAAGGGATCTCAAAGATTTTATTTTTTGTACTACATAGCTTTTTCCCCTATCTCCACCCAGGGGAGGTTAGATGTATTTGTTCTTCACGAAATTCTAGAATAATATAGTTCTAACCACCTAGTGCCACTTGTGGTTGGATGCTACTTCACAAAATTCTAGAATAATATTCTTCTAACCACCTGGTGACACTTGTGGTTGGATGCTACTTCACAAAATTCTAGAATAATATTCTTCTAACCACCTGGTGACACTTGTGGTTAGATGCTATTGTCCTTCACAAAATTTACACAAGATGACTCCCAAAGTCTGTTAGGAAGCCTACACACAAGCTGACTCCCAAAGTCTGTTAGGAAGCTTACACACAAGCTGACTCCCAAAGTGTGTTAGGAAGCCTACACACAAGCTGAATCCCAGACTCAATATTTAACTTCGCTGGTAACATGGTAGGGGCCTTGTTGAGGGTTCAGATTTTCTCTAATGGCTGGCATTGGAAACTATGCATGTTCCTTTGCAGCAGCTGATCTTTCACACATTGCTCAGCTTGCAACCAGTCAACACTCCCTTGCAGGCCCTGCTTGAGCTGCCCGAGATGGCGTGAGAAGAGCACTTCCCGGGTGGTGACGGGCACGCGCTCGCCCTGGTAGTCCTCCAGGGCAGCGTCAATGTTCTCCGGGCCGTGCTTTGCAAGGGCTTTGCCAAGCACAGCGGCGTCCACGATGGACATGTTGGTGCTGCGCAGGCCGTGCGGGGTCGTTGCATGGGCCGCCTCGCCCACCAACACCACCCGGCCCCAAACGAATTGCCGCAACGGCTCCCGGTCAAAGATGGCGTTGATGAAAGGCTTGGTTGTGGATTGCATCAGCTTCGCCAGCTCTGGTGGCCATGTCCGCTGCGCTTGCTCGTGCAACTCCTTGAGAGCTTTCTTGTCCGCTTTCACCGTCACGGACTTGCCCTACAAAACAACCGTAACATTCAGTAGTAAACGTACAGACTGCCCTCACCCCCATAAGAAATATACCTCATCATCTCATCAGCCCCATCATTAGCCAAGGGGGCATGCAAGACTCCAAGGATGAAGTTGGATGAAACCCCAAGGCAATCCCAACAAGAGCTACTGAATGTTATGACCATGGCTTCAAAAAAAATTAGTTTAAAAAACACAAAATCATGGCCTTAATTAAAAAAATAAAAAAATAAAACCATGGCTAAAGGTAGAGGATACTAAAATCGGTGGTACCTGATACTGTCCCTGTTACCAACAACAACTCATCTCTTTCCATACACTCAATTGCTCCCTCTGTTCTAGTGTGATGTTTATTTCCCTAGATTAAGCTGTTAAGTGCAAAATAACTTGCACCTACGCAGTACATGTGTTGCACATATCTTTGCAGCTCTAAATAACAAATATAGTTGGTGGGAAATATTAGCAACAAGAGTACAAAAAAGTGGTAACAAGCAGCTCTGCACTCAATCACCCACTCTGGTTATTATTATTGGAATAATAGAATTTTTGTTGGCTATTGAAAGACAATTCTTGTTGGCTATTGAAAGACAATTCCAGTGCACCAAAGAATGCGTTGTTTGGATATTGTATGCAATAGTTATGAAAGACCAAAGTTTTGCTAGTGGATGTATCAAAGCAGTAGATGTTAAAGATAAATGTACCACATTCCTCACCAGACAATCATTTTGAAACAAAATTATCAGTTTATTATCAGTTTAAATGGAATAGTCATTATGAAATAGAGGAAGTAGCAAGTTAGGTGTGAACATGACTTGACTAAATGTCTATGGCCACTCATCTTTGAATGGAAATGGGGTTGTCTACTATCCCTTTGATAGCGGTCTATAACCTCTTACTATTGCATAAGAAATTCATATAATGATAAAAAAAAATCATCTCAAGAGAGTTTGGCTCTTTTATCTAAAGTTGTCTCTATACTGATTTCTCAGTAAAAGCACTCCTACATAAACTGACCGAAATGCTTGGTTAAATGCTTAAAACTGACCGAAAAGAGTATTCTCTACCTTACAACATTGATACAGAACAGGATTAGGGATCATTTGTGACACAGATCTATCAATTTACTACAAGCACACAAGTCTACCTGTGAGAAATGAGAGTTTCGTATAAATAAGAAAACTTAGTGTGGTCAGACAGAAGACAAGAGTATGTACATGGCTCAGGCTGATTAATTTTCAATAGCTTAATACATTATTTATTTATAACTAGACTTCCCACACCATACTCCAACTTAAAGAAGTGACCATCCAACACACAACTCCCCACATAGCATACAACCTTAGTCAAAATGTTAAATTTACTTGTTACTTGCTACTTTTGATTTGTGATTAGTATCCACCCTCGAAAGGGGGCATCAATGGTAGCACGCGCCATCTTGGTCCTGGTGGCCAAGTTGGTAGCACTTCCCCAACAGACACTCTTCATTCACGCTGGCCCTACGGGCCAGAGTTACTCTCTCGTTATTTATACCATTATTTATTTAGCCCTTTAAGCTTCTACCCTTTACTTTGAGAATGAAGTATTCTGACATGACTAGCTTAACCCCTAAATGCCTAGAGCCCTCTTCAAATTCGGCAGTTTTGCAAAGATGCATTATAAAATGCAACCTAGAGGGATATTTTGAACTTGATATATGAATAAAAGTTGTACATTATGAATTTTAGATTCTATCCATACGGTTAGATCTATGATTGCTATTACCAATAATTTTGTAGAAAATTTGAAACGTGAAATTCAAAATTATTTTGTAATTTGATTACGAATAAGATATTGACAATCTACGGATGAATTTTTTTGTGATTAGTTGAAATGTAATACTGTAAGTGTAGTGATTTTTGGAGATTTTTTGGTTGCTTAATTTTATGAGTTGACTTTTTTAGAGCACTTTTACACTGGAATCTTCAAAATTTTGGGTGAATCACTACAACATGAAATGAGGCATAAAAATTTCACAAATCATCCCCTTTCTAATCGGATCACATATGCATGAAGCTAACTTCCTATAGAATCTACAGTAAAAATTCCACACTGCAAAAAGTGTATGACAGATGAGAAATTATGGATGAAATCTGTACATCGTCCAAAAAATGGACGCTCAGGCAGTTAGGGGTTAAGGTTGGTTGCTTTTCTAAACATTTTATTACTTCCATACAACTCTTATTGTTATTGCAAGTCAACATACAAACTTTAAATAAACATTACATAGCACCAGAATGATGGATTTGGATTGTTGGGTGCAGCAAAGGGCCTCTAAACAGGGATGATTTGTGATACAGATGATTACCACAAGCACAGAACTCTCAGATTCACTTGCATTAAGACAATGCTTTTTTCTTAACCCCTAAAGGACCGAGGATTCATGATTTTAAAAGGAAAAATTCAATCCATCATATTCTGAAAAATATAATTTAGATGAGACAATATTTTAAATCACAGGAATAAGTGAAGAACATTGCATATGTTAGTCAATAAATAAACAACAGGAAGTTTACATAGGACCTACTCGAAACTGCTTAAAAAATAAATATAAGAGCTTCTTGGTCCTTTAGAGGTTAATAAGGAAAAAAAGGTTAGTGCAGAGATTCAGTACCTTGAGTTGGGGCTCAGGTTGATTGATATACCACAACCAATTCAACCTTCCTTGCAGAAGCTCGTACAACACGGCGTGCGTGTTGTGGGCTATGTCAAAGTAGAGGCAGCGGCCAAGATCCGGGTACGCCTTTCTGATGATGTCTGTCACTTCTTGAGCAGATTCATCAGATGCTTTCAAGACGCCTCTCCATGCACAGTAGCCAGAGTACCTTTTATTATGCCAATCAAACCCAATATCAGCAAACGCGAGCAGAAGATTGCCAACATAGGTTCATGTTGTTTTAGTTGGTCATAGGTTCGTGTTTCTATGACACAAGAGCAACACAATATGGTCATTGATTCAGTACTATAACAACAATGACTGAATCAATGGCCCAGATGTAGTGCAAACGTGAGACGCAATAGGAAGTGTCAAAGTGTGAGCATTCTGTTCTAAGAAGGCGATTTGCAAATAGGAATTGAAAAATCTGCAAATCCTGCTTCGCAATTTGTAGGTTTGTTACCACAACGCAATTCTTTCTACATAATATTAGTGCCCTCATAAAGTTTTGGAACACGATTTTGAAATCACTAGCTCTCACACCTTTATTTTGAGATGAAATATATTTGGGGTTGAGTGTTAGGAAGTGTCAGAGTGAGTTCCATTTGTTCCAAGAATGGAGGTAATTTGCAAACACAAATTGAAAACTCTATGCAGGGGTAGTATAAGGGTAGTAATAAAAATTGTCAGATCTCATGATTTCTGCTTCACGATTTGCAAGTTTGTGTACAACGTAATTCTTCTTTCCTCGAAATACTACAAAACCCCCTGGAAACGCATTTTTCTATAAGACAAGATTTTGCGGCTCAGAATCACGTGACGCCAACGAGGCCAAACTTGGAAAGAAAGAGTGAAATCTTGCACCACAAATCGCAAGCTCTAAAACCCCTAAATGTTTGAGCACGTGAAATCTTGCAACACAATCTTGCAAGCTCTGATGTTTGAGCAACCAAGCACAGTAGAGAAATGAAAATTGCTATTGAGATTAGGATTTAGTATATGAACAATACTAATTTCGAATTTGCCACCCTACTGATTGCCAATATAGGTTCATGTTGTTTCAGTTGGTCATAGGTTCGTGTTTCAATGACACGAAAGCACGATATGGTCACTAATTCAGTGATATAGCAACAATGACTAAATCAATGGTCATTAATGTACAATACAAGGAAACTGGTCGCTTCTCATTGCTATTTTGAGCCATTCTAAAGTTAGTGAGTGCTTTTGGTCACATACACTATAAGAAAACTTGGTAAAAAAAAAACCGTAGCTGAATTCAGCTGTGGTTCGTTTGACCTCATTCTGCTGCAGTCGCTAAACGACTGCATGATTGTTTTTTTCAATTTGCGGCCTCAATTTTAAGAATTTTGGGGCGTGTAATATACCATTGGAAAGGTAAATTGAGGCCTAATACGTCCTAAAATTCGTAAAATTGCGGTGGAAAATCGAAAAAAACAGTCCTGCAGTTGTTTAGTGACTGCAACAGAATGAGGTCAAACGAACCGCAGCTGAATTCAACTGCGGTTTTTTTACCAAGTTTTCTTATAGTGATAGGACAAGGGTTTCCTTGATTTTAGTCAGTGAAAAGTGACGGGTTTGCTTGTAGTGGTAGTGCATACCTTCTCTTTTCGTTTGGAACAAACTTTTCTCGTGTTTGCGACATGGATCCATCGGCAGCGACCATAAAATCCGCCTCAACTTCTTCAACTTCTTCAACTCCTGCCTTGGCCACTCTCACACGCACACGGTCCGCTTGCTCCTCAAACGAGAGGACCTCATGGCCAAACCGCACAATGCCCGGAGCAAGAGCGTCATGGATGAGATGGTGCAGGTCACTCCAATGCGCAGCTCGGTGATCGTAAGCTTCGTCTCTGTTCACCACTGGATCTTCTCTGCTGCTGCCCTTCACCACTCTGATCTGCACACCAACCCTCTCACATAAAAGAGATGAAATAGAAAATCGGGAAAATGCTGGAAAATGCATGTTTTTGTTTTCATGCAGGCCTGATTCTTGGATATATCGTTTTCCCTGGGGGCAAACTTCCGGATCCTAAAAAAATCCAGGATATTATTAAGGAGAACCGACTCAAAAATGCATGGCATCTTCGATAATGTTAGCCCCTTAAGGTTCATGTAATTTGAAAATGATCATACAGTGACAATAGTAGAATAACTCAGATGAAGAACCTTGCATCTGTTGCTCAAAAAATAAATCAAAGGAAGTCCCCATACATGACATACTAAAAAGGTTGAATTGGTTGTGGTATATCAATCAACCTGAGCCCCAACAGAAGGTACTGAATCTCTTCCTTCCAAAGAGGAACCATTACAGTCTTACTGCTAGTGAATCTGACATACTTCAGAGTTGTATGCTTAGTGAATCTGACAATCCAGAGTACTCGTGAAATCTGGCAATCTAGAGTACTCGTGAAATCTGGCAATCCAGAGATTTCATTGTGTGCCTTGACCTCATATTTGTTAAAATGGAAAAAATTGGTTCAGTTTTAACTGAAACCTCAGATTTATAGCATTCCTGGTTTTTAAAGCTCTGAAACACTTTCGGCACTCTGGAACACGCCCATTTTAACGAATATGACCGTAACCATCTGTGTCACAAATCATCCCAACTCTGGCCCTCTGCTGCACCCAAGAATCTGAATATATGTCGTTTCTGATTCTATCAAACTATCAAACTATTTAGCTAAAATTTGTCTGCCAACTTCCTATCATGCCATTAATAACATAGCAAAGAGAGCATCTCCACCAGCACTCTGGATAGCTCTCTAGCACTGGAAAAAAATGGATGTGCATGAGTTGGTCAACAATTTATTTGGAGGGAGACACTGAATAGTGTAACCCAGTTCAGAGCCCTCAAAACAACTCAAGCTAGTGTATCTTCTCTTCTTCTTATTGATTACACAATCCATGCGTGCACAATCCATGCGTGGTGAATTGTGAGTGGCTTACTTACTATTTTCAGAGTCTAATTGAATGATGTTAGTGAGGAACTACATGGTATACCTTGTCATTTTTGGATGACCTTCAGAGTGCAATTCAGAGTTGCTGGTGGAGATGCTCTGAATCGCATAACATACTTCAGAGGCCTCTGCTGCACCCAAATCTATTGTTCTGATTCTATCGAACATATAGCTAAAATTGGTATGTTACCATTAACCCTAGCCCAAATTGGGCTTTTAACAGTTTTGAGTAGGTTCTATTTAGACTTCCTCTTGTTCAAATTCTTTTGTTCCTTGACCAACACATTTCTTCACTGATTCCAGTGACATAAATTTTGGGCTCATCTGAATTAAGTTTATTCACAATATGATCAAATGAATTTGACATTTCAAAACCATGAATCATTGGTCCTTCAGGGTTTAAAAAACAAAGCAAAGAGTTCACCTGTGTGGAGAGGATTGAAAGATGTTAAAGAATTGGTTCGGACCTCTTCCATGGAGAGGGGCAGAGACGAAGCTGTGAGTGCATCGCCCAAGCCCCAATCGCGCAACGCATCGCAAGCGGTAGGGTCCAAGCCCAATCCAGCGCCAGCGGCCGTGACGGACAGCGCTCTCTCGTACACCACCACCTCCAGCCATGGCGAGCAGCCGCGCAACAACGCGTGCGCGCAACTCAGCCCTGCGATGCTGCCGCCCACCACCACCACTCGCAATTTCTTCTCCGCCATCTCCTCAGCAAATTATCGCCACCCCAATGAATTGAAAGCTGGCAACACCATGATCATTAAGACATTCTTTCGGTATCCAGCAGGAGTGAGAGAGAAACATGAGCCTGCGCAAACATCGCAGGTGTGCTGCTAATTACTGGCAGCCAGGTGGTCGTGCATGGAGGAATCAAGCTTTGATGGTGGTGAAAGCAGTGCTTCCAAGGCTTCAAGTGGAGAATGAATGAAGGCCATTTGAAATCTCTCAGCCGGCGTTAACACCGATGACTGGCATTCTATTTTATTCTACGCAGTGTCACGACCCCTGATGTCACGACCCGATGTCACGACCCAATGTCACGACCCGATGTCACGACCCAATGTCACGACCCGATGTCACGACCCAATGTCACGACCCGATGTCACGACCCGATGTCACGACCCAATGTCACGACCCGATGTCACGACCCGATGTCACGACCCGATGTCACCACCCGATGTCACGACCCAATGTCACCACCCGATGTCACCACCCGATGTCACGACTGATGTCACGTTGTCACGACTAATGTCACGATGTTACGACTCGATGTCACGATGTCACGACTGATGTCATGATGTCACGACTGATGTCATGATGTCACGATGTCACGACTGATGTCACGTTGTCACGACTAATGTCACGATGTCACGACTCGATGTCACGACTCGATGTCACGATGTCACGACTGATGTCACGATGTCACGACTGATGTCACGATGTCACGACTGATGTCACGATGTCACGACTGATGTCACGACCTAATGTCACGATGTCACGACCCAATGTCATGTAACCCATTTGCGATGGATGCCCTTAGACTCCATCCATCATCTATGCAACTTTTCCTCCATCAAGTACACTATTCATCCATCAAGTACACTGCTACAACTACTTCTCATCCATTTGGTCACCTGCTACATAAATATTTCGTCAATCAACTGATGGTTTACATCGTGTAACCTGCCTCGTCCCCTACCAGGAACTTAGCGGTTACCATACTCATAACACGTCACATTTTCATCCACCATTTTCATCCTCAATGCTGCATCTACTGCACTTTATCCTTTGGACTTCATACACCGGAATGCATTCCAATTTTTTTTGGAACCCGGCTGATGTTTCTATGTTGAAGTTCCATCTGTAACATGCATCTTGTTGCTTTGCAGTAGGCTATTTACTAGTAAGGTAGAAATACAATAAACCGAGAAAATAAGAAGTTTCGTATATTAGAAATGGGAGTTACGGCAAAGAATTATTTTTGAGAGAGAAAGAAGGAAAACCTTGAAGAGGCGATTAGATGCCATAATTTTATTCTGAGTAGTGAAAGTTATGTTGTGTCACATGCCAAAAAAATTCATACCACCCTAAAGTTGCCTCTCACCAAAAAGAGTTCCTCATATGATTTTTTGAATGGTCTGCTCAACCTTGACTTTCAAATCCAACTTGGTAATCTCCAAATAATACAAAGAAAAGAAGATGGGTTCCTCTATGTGTGTCCTTGATGAGCTCAAAGATACAAAGGAGTAGAGGATCCTATCTTTTTTTCTTTCTATTCTCTAAAGATTACCAAGTTGCATTGGAAAATCAAGGTTGAGGAAACCATTTGAAAAATCATATGGGGAGCTCTTTTAGGTGACACTTGAGCAATTTCTGAATGGTACAATGCGGGATGGTATGTGATACTATGGAATACCAAAATAAAAGGAGGTGGGTTAGAGGGCCATGAACTAGGGTCTTGTTGAACATTATCCATAATATCTAACAATTTGTTGTTGAATTGTAGTTTTTTGAGCCTTGACACAACCAAATATATGATGCCAAAAATAGAAGTAAAGTCCTAAATGAAAGTGATTGTTATAGGTGATTTTATAGTAGGATATAGTCATTGGCCTTGAAATTCAATGACCACACCAGATTATGAATGTGGAAAAAATGAGATTTCAAAAGTCTTTAATTAAGCATGGATCCCCAATTAAACCTTACTATTTATATAACTAAGACATTTTTTAAAGAAATTTTCAAACCAAGTTCATCTTTAACCCCTAAACGTTCTCACCGTCTTCAGATTTGGCAGTTTTCCAAAGATGCATTATAAAATGCTACTAAGAGGGATATTTTCAAATTGATGAATGAATAAAAGTTGTACATTATGAATTTTAGATTCTATCCATACGGTTAGATTTGCGATTGCTATCACCAATATTTGTGTATAAAATTTTGAACTTGAAATTTAAAGCTCTTTTGTAGTATGATTACGAATAAGATATTGACAATTTGTGTATGAAATTTGTTGTGATGGGTTGAAATGTAATGCTCTAAGTGTAGTGATTTTTGGAGATTTTTTGGTTGCTTAATTTTAGTAGTTGACTTTTTCAAGAGCACTTTAAGACTAAATCTTCGAAATTTTAGGTGGAACACTACAACATGAAATGAGGCATAAAAAATTCACAAATCATCCCCTTTCTAATCGGATCACACATGCACGAAGCTAACTTCTCATAAAAGTTTCAGTAAAAAATCCACACTGCAAAAAGTGCATGATGGATGAGAAAACAGAGTTCAAATCCGTACATCATGCAAAATATGCATGGTTGGGCGGTTAGGGGTTAAAGCCTTACAATCAATTGCAATAGCACAGTAAAAATTTGTATGCAGTAAAAAATGAGTTTTTTTTTTAATATTTCAATGAAAGAAGCCCAATTTTAGAACTCCAATAACATGTATATATCAAGATACAAGTAGATAAGGGATTTTTTAAGTTTACATGAATTTACCACTCAAAATGCCCTTCTCGTATTTTAGCCTACTTTTATTTTTTAAGAAGTAAAAATAACATTTTAGAAATATGACTTCAAAAATATCATGGCTTGGGTACGAAGATATGAGAAAAAAATTACAATATGTGATAAAATTGTTTTCATCAATGAAAAAACACCATATATTCAAAAAACACCACATTGCTTGTTCTACAAGAATACCAATTCCAACACTCATTTTCTAAAATTAGGTGGTGGAAAATCATCAACACACATGACCAAATGTTACAAAACATTGCACATTTTGAGTACCCTACGTCGTGGTCAGTTTCGACATTAATTAATTACTTTTTGTCCAAAAGTGCCACATGTCATCTTGTGATTGGTTTATGGTGACGTGGACCTCTCAAAATATGATGTGGAAATTAGATTTCGACACAATATTGTCTGAATCTGACCCTCACATACGGTACCATATCAAGTAGATTCTTTTATATTATAAAATTTTCAAAACCCAAAACTAAAAAGAACTTTCAGTTGTGACAACATTTTTGACCATACACTATGAAAACACCTATATCTTTGCAATAAAATTGTGTTCAGGGAGTGATGAGGTAGTACCAATGGTGAAAGATATCGATTACTGTCAAATTCCTATGAACATAACGTTCTTTAGAGGTCCAATGTTGCACCTCCAAATCTCAAGCATCTATTAAGGATCGGAGGAATTGCAGAGCATTTTCTCTAACTTCAGTTGGGCCAAGCAACGAGGGTTGGAGAGTTGAATTATTTTGTTCGCAATTTTTCTGTAGTGTAGAGGGTGTCGTCCAGCAAGGGCTTAAGAATGTTATGAATATTGAAATTATAAAGTGTCTTTGGTTTTATCAGTTGAAACCTAACTCGATTATCTTCCATTTGCAAAATAAAATAAATTGATCATTCATGCATTCTACAAGCACTGGCAGCGTTTCAAAGTTTCAAGGTTTTTTGTGAATGTACAAATTACATATCATTTGAGGGGGCTATTGTACAATAGGATCCAATAAACTTACGAATTTCGAATGTGTTTTCAAAGAAATGTGTTTCCGTCCCTTCCCAATGTGTCTACTTGTTTATTTTTATTTTTATGAACAACTGACATTGTTCCATTATACAATCTCAATCAATTAAGTCAAAATTCACTTTTAGCAAACAAAAACTTAGCAATAAATCTTTTATTTATTTTTGATTTTTTTACAAGATAATTAATTGAAAAATAACGGTGATGAATTTTTAAATTGAATTGGGTGATTATGTAGGAAATATGAGCGCTTATATCTCTCCATGCAAAGTTGATAGCCCAATAGCCCAAAATTTACGTTGTAAAAAATGGTGGCACTTGCCCAAATTTTATAAAATAAATACTTCTAAATTCTAATTGAATTTTGAAAAATTAATCACACTAGCATTTTCAACAACATAAAATTACTTTAGAAATATTTAATTGTAGTCATATAGATTTGTGAATAGCAAAGAAAAAGGAGGAATATTTGTAACTCTTTATTGGATCCAAATGTATATAGCGTAGGGTAAACTATTGGTAATCATTGGTGTAATTGAAAGTGTGAAGTTTGAAGATTGGAGGGCAAGACTGAACCTTTGTCAAAGCCATTTTATAAGATGTTAGAAAACTACACGCTTTGAAGAAAATTTTTGTGGATTTTTTTCCAGATATCATCCGTGACAAAAATAGTGTGTACCTACGTTTTTAGAATGTAAATTACTTCTATATTTTGAGGTTAAAACTCAAAAAACTCCTTTCATTTAAAATTAGGAAATATCCTTTAAAGGTTAACACTACGTTAAACTCACACAATCAATTTTGCAAAGTACACTTTGAAAAACCAATAAAATTAACTCGACCATAGCCAAATTTTGTAAGTAACCTTGAACATTACCAAATAATGGGGGTTTCCAAAATATCATAGCATATATTATTTGGAAATTGTGTGAATAAATTTTAAAAAATTAGAAGTTCATTCCAAAGGGCATAATAGATTATGACTTTCATTTTGTCGACGATTGTGCGTAGCCCTAATTTCTTTAAATTCTCAATATATAATGAATGTTTAATTTTAAATCAATATTTTATACAATTTATGTAAATAATTATAGTTTTAGTATATTTCATTAATGCAAATTGATACTAGAAGTATGAGAGCATATTGAAATACAATTTTATATATTTAAAAATACGAATAATTCAAATAAATTTATTTTAAACAAAATAAAAATTGTATACTATTATATGGATGATATGTGTTCATTTCATAAAGTGTGGTTAACTCCTAAAGGACCGTGACTTTTTTCAGTGTGCCATAGGTATAAATTGAAGTGATATATGGAGATCTCAACTGTACAATCTTGTAGTAGACTTGTTGTAGATGTGGATCAACTTTGGACTCATTTAAAGCCTCATGGATTGAAAGATCATATGTTTTAATATCAAAATTTGATTCTAAAATTTGACTGTTGGCACTTTGGAGTTGAAATGCTATTTCTAAACCTTTTTCAATAAAATATCTTTCAACTACAAAGTTGTTTAGCATCATCTTAAAAAAACATTGGTACCAAAAACACTCATGAAAAAACTTTAATGTGTCCAAAAATGGCTTTGCAATGTCAAAAAATGACCCAAGTTTTACAAAGCAAAAAATGTTCAAAACCAAACCTCCTCGTACTAAAAAGCTTGCCAAATCTTCACAACTTTTTGGATTAAAGCAAGGATTTTATTGAAAAAACTAAACTTGATTTGGAATCCAACCCAATAATTTTCATTGAATTCCAACATTGGATGAAGGAGAAACGGCTCCTCAAAGTTTTAGTCATCCAATGTTACAAAAAACAACGTTCAACGAGCTTAGGGGTTTATTTTTGTAATTATTCTCTAAAGGAATTAAAATTAGTAAAGTTTGTTTTTATTATATTAAAATAAATGAATTAAAAAAATTGAATGTTAATTGATTTGACATATGAATATTTTTTGTACCAATTAAGATTATGATATCTAATTAAATGACAATTTTTTCCTCAAAATTATTTATACACAATTGATAGAATTTTTTTTTCAAAGTTGCATTCTTAAAAAAACCCAATTAGTATTTTTTCCATCATATAGCATAATGAATATGCATTTTTTAATCTTGAAATTTTACTTCTATCAGACAATTGTCATATCAATGCTAAAATACAAAAGCCTTATTTTTGTACATTCTAAATAGGTTGGATTGTGCTCCCAAAGTCAATTTTGTTTTTTAACAATTATATAATACAAGAAGTTGAATTGTGTTGTGAAAAGTAATTGTGACAAAGTCCAATAATCCTTCTATATTGCGCTATATTCATGTGTCAATCGTTGACATTGATTTTGTGTACATCTTTAAATTATTGCTATAGTTAAAGGATTTCTAAACCATATTAATAAAAAATATAATAAAATTTGTTCAATAAAAATTGTTTTATGAAAATTGCTATAATTTGATTTTATGATGAACCGTTTAAATTTGGTGATAAATCTAGTGGCATCAGAATGTTGTTTTAAGTAAAATGGGACCAAATAATATATCACCGAAATTAGTGAAGAATATTCCATGTGTTGATAAAAAATTGAACAAATCTGCCTCAAAACAACTTCAACATACGTTTATACTTTTAAAAACAAAAGTGTGTTGTTCAAGGTTGCTTTGAAATATGCCTACCACCACCTCCTTCATTCTATATAGCCTAAATATGTCATATGGTTAATTTTTTTGGTAATTACAAAAAATGAGTTGAGTTCATTTTGAAAGAGAGCTCGAAAGAAAGAGTACAATGAATTAAACAATTATAGTGTTAGTCAGGAGAATGATAGTGATTTATATACGATTTTAATCCCGAATGTAAATAAAATGAAAATGAAAATGATTATATTATATATTATTAATGAATGTCACACACTTCTCCATTGACACAAACTTATATAATGAGTGTCAGTGTAGAAAAACTAAACCCGAAATACACTCTCAAATAGATCAATAAATCTTATGAAGTTAGAAGATTGGGTCTTATGAATAAAGTTTGATTAAAGTCCCAATTAAAGCCTTAATGTGTTAGGATGCTCATTCTATGTTTATGTATACCAAAGTTGAATGCTATAGTCATCCAAATGCATTATAGTGGAACATTATAATAAAAAATTATTGATAAATGTTTAAAGTGAAAATTCAGATCTAAATCCAACTTGCAGCACAAATCATGTATTACAACACTAAAAATATTGTTTTCGTCACTTCAATTTGCCGCTTCGTTAAACACATGTTGGAGCTCTTTAATACTATGAAACATATGACCTTCATTAAACACCTGCTTTTGGATGGAAGTCTTACAAATCGGGGATTAAAACCAAGTCCAAATGAATGTGGATTTTTGTCGTTTCATAGCATGTAGTTCATTTAGGGCGTACATGGCCTTGTTTACATAGAATTGAAGTATCGTTGGTAGTTTGACGTTCTCTTCCAAACCTAGCATTGTCTACCTTACGTCGATGTCTTCTATCACCTTCATTTGTGCACACAACATCTGCAACAACAAAAATAATAATAATAATAAATAAATAAAATTAAAATAAAATAAAAATAAAATAAAAAACTTTCAAGATTTGCATGTCTTTGTTACTAGTGTACATTTGAGGGTTTGTAGTAGGATCTCGGTCTCTGCTACCTTCTTTAGTTTGTTTTCTTCTTCATTACACTTTTCCCAAATTTTTTGGCAGTAAGCTTATTCATTGGCATAACATTCTAGCAATAGCAAAGTGATCAAATTTGTTGAATGATGCGCTGAATCTCTGTTAACTTGTAGCTGTTATAGGAATATTGTAATTTAACTCGAGTTGGTCCAAACATAGCTTAAACAACTTTCTTGAATACATAAAATTTTAATACTATAAAATGCGGTTTCATGCCACTAAGCGAGACAATGGAAGGTTGCAGATGAATTTGAAAAAATCCAAGTGTTTGGGTTTGGGTTCAGTTTCCAAGTTCCGTATGTGACTTTGAACCTCGTCTAGCATCAACAACTTAGGAGCCTTCTTCTTTGATTTTGATTTTAAAATATCAGCTTCTTTATGCCCTCTAAATAGCATGCCTACAATGTCATCATGAACGACGATCTAATTTCCCAATCAAATTACACTCTATCGAATTGGAAGTCATCAAGCTGGCATTCATCGACTAAATTGTCAAAGATCAACCCTGTGAAAATACGGAATATTTGTGAGAGTCATAGTTGACATTATAAAATCGAACCTCGGCGACATCAAAATTTTACAACAACTACTGCAACTCATCTAAATTAAAAAGTACATCAACTAGATAACCTTTGCAACTATTTCAAACTTAGGCAACGCACCGTCGTCTATAGATATCATTAAGTAAGACTAAGAGAATTAATTTTAATCTAAAACATGAGAACAAGATGTATAAATTTCATTACAACTATATTTTGGTTCATAAAACACATTGATTTAATAGAAAGAAATTTGTCAATGAGAAAAATAGAGATGAGTATCTAAAGCATAGGTAATGAATTTTATATCACAGACATACAACCGAAGATGGCAAGTGATGTCTCAAACTCTAATCTAGAAAACCGGTTCCAAGATTGTGAGTTGAAGTCATGTAGTAGAAGAAAGTAGCCTGAATAGGACAAAAATAGAAAATGGCATGTGAGCACTGTAATTAAAAAATTAAAGGGGTCAATGTACTACTGTCACGTCTAGGCAGTACAATAGTTCATAGAGTAAGTGGTAATAAACATCAATAAATTATTTGTTTGTTGGGTGACGGCTTCTTACATTGTATAAAAGGTATATTAACTCTTATAAATATAGTGGTAGAATAAAGATATGAGGTGGATACAAATACTTCAAAGTGCAAGCAAGATTGATCACATAGCAATTCACGCACATATATAAAAGACTTAATGACCATAATGAAGATAATAAATTTTTTTTATCATGGAGTTCCTTAAGTCATAACGTACCAAAATGTGCAAAAAAATCTCGAAAATGAGTCCCAGGAATCATAGTTGCATGTTGCACTTAATGTAAAAGTGTAATCAATAAACATAGTCAAGAAAAAATGACTATATTAAAGGTTTAATGATTTTTCATAAATAAAAGAAAAATATCGTGATGATTTTTGAGTCATAAAGTATCTAAAATATGCAAAAATATTTGAAAAAGAGTCTTGAGAGTGATGGCTGCATTTTGCATATATATATATATATATATATATATATATATATATATATATATATATATATATATATATAAGGCTTAATAGACATAATGAATTTCAACATTAAACCTCAACCCTAAACACCATGTTTTACCATGATAGCATGCAACTTCAACAATCTCATTCTTTCCAAAAATTGAATACATTTTTGACCTATACAGGGAGTCATATAGCAATAAACTTTAGGGTTTGAAAGCTAAGACAAGTTTTGACACTTATAGTTGTAACAATGTCACGAAATATTGTTTTTGTCTTTAGAATCTTACATGCAATACTTGTAATAGTACCAATGTATGACATTTGCTTACTTGATGAGATCTCGATATACATAGTAAGCTTTTACAATTAGATCCGTATACTCTATCTATATATACAAACACAATCAAGGGTTCGGACCATTGATGTTTGTACATCAATATACATTCTCTCCCACCACTATTACTTACAATTAAGATAACACCAAACATAGACTTAGTTGAATCCTATTCAAACATATAAAACAATATTTAAAAGTAAATACGCTAAACTGTAAGTAAAAGTTATAGTTCAAATCTAGAAACTGACATTCTGTTACAACCTGTTTTCATCTAAAACAACAATATTTTTGACGTTGCGTATCCAAGTGCCTTGATGAGATTTTATTTTATAAAAAACTTGGAATTTAGGTCTTTTTGAATAAGATTCCCCTTGGAAATTTTCTTTACGTGCAATGTCTATGTTCGTGCACATTTGCATGCCTCATCTATCATCATTGTTTCAACTTTTCACACGCCCAATCCTCGTTCTTCTATTGGTTTGCTTTGACCTCGTGAAGGTGGTATGTAAATTACGTTCCTCATTAGACTTTGAGGAGATGTTGTTGTTGGCTTTCTCAATCATGAATTTTCAGTTTTCTTGGTCTGTACGTCTTAATCAAAGTCAGTTTTCTTACCTCCTTTGACCTTCCAAGGTTCGACATTTTGACATAGTTTGACATTTTGGCTACCCAAAACCCTATTTTTTTCTCTCAAAACCCTACGCCCTAAGCCATGCGTTCTCCAATGCACATTTCATCTCCCTTGCTCTCAACCCCACTCTCTTTGCTCCTAAATCCAAAACATGAACCTTAAAAGATCCAAAAAATGCTAAACTCACAAAATAAATTTTTAGAACCTAAATCATAAATCAACCTCCTTACTCTATACCCAATAACAAAACATGTATCTCTTCTTTCAATCGCCTGAACCGACCTCTAAAATTCCCCTTCCTAGCAACTTTCCACAATCTTCACTCATGTTTAACATGGCGGCAATTTCAATGGACAAGTTTCCATCTCCAAACTCTACACATAGGCGCTTCTTCTCCACCTAGTTGTCTACTTTAAACTCTAAATTGAACACCCACAACCTATGATTATGATAATAACACTCTGAAACCTTATCAGATTACACCACAAAGACAATAAAAGGCGACAAGAGCAACTTGAGTAATCCGAGCTATATTGCAAGAAGATGAAGCAGTGAAGCTGCTTATAGGATCGCAAGACAGAAATGCGAATGAGATGAGAACATTAACAACACCATCCAATGAAGACAAATGGATGGATGAATGAGGATTGACGGTGTTGGGATATAGAGAGTTGCCTTAAAAAAGCATTGACCTTCTGACTGCCATTAATTGCTCAAACAAGTTGCAAGATTATAAAATACAAATTCTATATATAGCTTGCCTTATGAGGACAATCAGATCAAATATATAAGTCTTGGGTGTATAAAGTGTCCAAAATGTGATTAGATATTATAAACTCACTTATATTCATTAAGGGGAAATTCACCCAAATCTAATATCTGCGAATCCAACCGTCTAGGTTGACTCATATTTTTCTATATGTTAACTAATACCCTTAACTTTTTCCATAACAAAAATCAACCGTAGATTCATTATAGATATTCAGATATTGTCTAATTTCTAGTAGGTGCTAAATCTATCAATTTACAAACACTCGTGCACTAAATCCATCATATCTCAAAAACCCCACATTCAAATATAGTAGGATTTGTATGTAGCTTTTTAACATACTCATTTACATTTGTGAAAAATTGGAATAAAAAATTCATCCTAAAACTCAAGATATGACCCAAATCACAGAACATTTAATAACTTTTATTACTTTTCCTTTTTGGTCACATCCACTATAATTTTTTTTATCCAGTTGCACATGAATGAGAAACCAGATTCAACCTTTCCAACCCTGTTGATATTGTCCTTCTGCCCATGTAATTTTTTCATGAACATAATACATTTATTTCAATTGTATATGAAGTGAGGCAATTGTTAAAACCGATGTGGGGACAATTTTTTTTATCAAAGCAAGACACTGTTCATGCACAAGAGTTGCATTGCTAATCTGCAACTGTCTGTTGCTTTTAACTTGTGATTTCATGTCAACTTGAGTAGTTACTAATTTTTCTATCCAATTCATGCAGCATATGCTGCAAATTCTCTTGAAATGCAAAGCAGAGCCATTAAAGGCTACTAAATGTTATGCATAACCTCAATGAAAATGACTCACTTACTATCTCCAATATAGGAACACTGACTTCCTTTTGAAAACTGGATCGAAAGATAATCTTCATTTAGATTCACTTTTCTAAGTATTGAAGGAATGCCATTTGTATTCTATGAATTTTGGGACTACTGTGTCATAGCCACGTAAACTTAGTTTCTAATTGTATTTAGACTGTGGCCCCATTGCAAAAGGGTGTTGGCTCCCATTGCTCTATCATATCATATATCACTGAAAAATAATTTTATTAATATGGATTGCCTCTAAAATATACAGAACGCTTACCGTGGCGGGTAAAGGGTGCTGAGTGTGCCTACCGACTGCAAGTTGGCAACATCTCTCTCACAGTTCGTTTTCAGCTTGTTTTTGGTTTCGTTTTTCTTGTTCCTGTGGCACTGTGTTGGTTTGTTGCAGCGAGACTCACTGGATGTTCCATCTCAAAGGAGCCAAACAGTGGCCACATGTGTTTGGTAGTAGCAGATAAATGGCGTCTGCAATTGCATACACCCGCAAGCGGAGAAAAACTGGAGCAGTGGTTGGATTGTCCACAGAAGCTGCGCCAATTGCAGCCTCGGTGAAACACGAGTTTGATGAGTTTCGGCATGTGGACAGTGTGAAGAAGAAGAAGCTGGAATCGAAGGTGAAAAAGGAGGAGCCAGAAGTAGAAGAAGAAGAAATGCACGAGGACCGAGTTCCTGTGGACGATGCAATTTGTAGCAGTTCCAAGGCTTCAATTAGGGTTTCTGTTGCAGCAGGGAAGGTAAATTTTTCCTCCTTATTTGATCTGGCTCACAGATCTCTTTGTGCTCCAATTTTCAAAAGAATGACTGAATTGTTCACTCTTACCTCATCAGAATTTTAGTGTAGTAGAAAACCAACCCCTAAATCTTTTTAACCCCTAAAGGACCAAGAAGCCCTCATGTTTTTTTTTAGCAGTTTTGAGAAGGTCTTATGTGGACTTCCTCTTGTCCAAATTTATTTGTTTCTTGCCCAACACATATAATGTTCTTCACTGACTCCGGTGATGTAAGATTTGGTCCCATCTGAATTATACTTTTCACAATATGATTGATTGACTTTGTCATTTTAGAACCATGAATCCTTGGTCCTTCACGGGTTAAGAAAACCTAGTCGTGTTACAATTTTCAGGGTTTAAGTTAAAATTCGTGTGGCATTTTGTAGGATTTAATTCAACTAAATGTTCTGGGAGGAGGGGTTTCTGATTTGCAATGGCGTGAGGGATTTTGTCTCTTTTCTGGATTTTAGGGTTGGTGAAGGCAAGACTGAGTGTGTGGATTTGCAGGGAGGGTGTGAAGCTCTGCTCAAGGCTGTGGATGAGATGGTCGTGGCTCTGGCTCCACTGACTTTCAAGGCGCCAGTCGCATTTGTGTAAGTTCCTCAATGGGGTTTAGGGTTTTAGCCATTTATTTTTTCTACTACATGAGAAGCTTTACTTCTTGTGGCTTTGTGATCATTATTTTGAGAAAGTTGGCTTCTAGACATGAAATAACACTGATGAGATCAATTACTAAAGCTTGTGACTGAGCCTGTTCAGATATAACCCACTTGAATATGCTAGGAACCCTCATGAAGAGTACGTGCGAACATACGGTATTATTCCACTCAACCCTCTGTAATTGCACGCTCTGTGATTGCATATCTTGAAAATCTGTCATGTTGTGTATTGAACTTCCACATGCCATGTTGGGAGTGCATTTAAAAGCCCACGAGGCAGTGCAATTAGAGAGGGTACTTGTTCCCTTCTCTAATCCTGCTCACCTTTGTGGAGGACTTTAAGCTTTGTTGGAAACGTGGTGATTACTGCCTTTTTTTCTCTTGAGATTGGTTGAAAAAATTCTTACAATTTAGTCCTCTCATGACCAAACTAGCATTCTAAGCTGTAATCACCATATGAATGCAATTTTGTGATTACAAAAATTTAAACATTCTTACATGATTCAAATTTTCTATGCTCACTCTTTAAAGTGAGGTGTTTGAATTACAGGGGGTAAGAAAGTGGACGTCTTGCTTGTGGGGATGAACCCAGGGCCCTTTGGGATGGCTCAGGTCTGGTTTTATTCCTCCTGCAAAAAAAGTGTTGCAATGAGTATTAATATTCAAATGTCAATTTCAAAGGTTTTGGTTTAGAAATTCTGATTCGGTCGTGGCTTTTGAATGTGTAAAGACAGGAGTACCGTTCGGGGATAGTGTGCTTGTTCGCGAGTTTCTTCACATAACAAGCGAGGTATGTATTGGTTCAGTATTTAAAATAAATAAAAAATCTCTTGTTGATGGGATCCATCTGAAAGGTGTTAAAAGCTGATTGGATTAAGGGTGCAATGCAGGTTGAGCCTCCACAGAAAATGCATCCAAAGAGGCCGATTATTGGACTGAAATGTCCTCGCCGTGAGGTTTTACCCTCTCCTGTACTCTCTGATTGTGTTATGTGAACACTGCCAGAGTTTTTCCTGATAACGTTTGTGACCTGATTATTTCCTAATGGACCAAGGATTCATGGGTTTCAAAATGACAAATTCAATTGCTCATATTGTAAAAAATATAATTCAGATGGGGTGAATATATCACTGGAATCAGTGAAGAACATTGTATGTGTTGGTCAAAACACAAATTATTTGAACTAAAGGAAGTCTACATAGGACTTGCTCAAAAATGCTAAAAAAAACATGAGGCCCAATTCGAGCTTTTTGGTCCTTTAGGGGTTTATCATTGATGCATTCGTGCACCACTTCACAAATGGTAGTTTGAAAATCTCTAGTGTATGCATCAATAACTTTCTTTTCAGTAGTAACAATCTTTTTAAGCTTGCTATAAGGTTTCATGACGAATGTTCTCCTCCTTCAAAGGAGAATGCATGTCAGATTTCTTTTAGCTCCAATTCTGTCAGTGTTTTATAATCCAATACAGTCAGTGAAGTTTTAGCCTTAGAGCATGCACACCCTACGCCTGCATGACCTTGACTCTGAAAATTGGATGAAATATGCTTGCATTTAATGCTGAAAATTCAGGGCCAGTGAGAGTGATACACAATATGAGCAAGTTATAGTGATGCTTCTATAGTCCCTCTATAGCTAATTCAAGGAAGGGCTCAGTATCCTAGATTGATGGACAATAATAATTACCCATGTATAGTGATTGTGATTGGCTCACACACTATATAGAGGGTGATTATAGTGGTTCAAGGGTGTGGAGAGGATAGCTTTTGACACCAAATCTTGGATGCGATTATACTGCAGTGGGGTGAATTGAAGGGAGAAGGGTGTGCATGCTCTTAGGCCATTTTTACCTGATGCACATAGAATCCTCTAGGGTAATAAGAAGGATTCTGCAACTTATCATTTCGTTGAATTTTAATGATATCTGTCATGAGCAGGTGAGCGGGCAAAGACTATGGGGCTGGGCACAGGCTCGCTTTGGCACAGCCAGTGCATTTTTAGATCGCTTTTGGATCCATAACTACTGCCCCCTTATGTTTATGGAGCCTTCGGGCAAGTGAGAAAACTACTCAGCCATGCTCTTTGATTTCATGAGCAGGTTTGTTGCTTAGTATGTATCAGCAACAACTTATCATCTTTAGGGAAATGGAAAAATTTGACTTCCTTGTAGACCAGAATTGATATATTGAGTTCTTGCAGAAATCGCACTCCAGACAAGTTGACTATCACTGAGAGAGCTTCAATCATAAACATTTGCAACACAGCTCTTCGAACTGTTATTGATGTGACAAACCCCCGTTTAATCGTGGGTATAGGTTAGTTCTGCCATTTCTAGCCATTTCTTCTGAGAGTAAAGTAACCCTAACATTTCGCACTTGTTCAAAGAAATTCTACTATCATTCTGGACAAGTTCCTTGTTTGCTAAACCCTAAACCCTAAACCCTAACCCTAAAACCGCTGTAACGGGATGCAGGAAAATATGCAGGTGAGAGAGTTAAGCAATGTGCTCCTCCTGGGGTTCAGGTGGGAGACATTATGCATCCGAGTCCGGCAAATCCAAAAGCAAACAAGGATTGGGACAAACTCATTGAAGCCCAACTGCGAGCTTTAGGTGTGGATATTTAGTCTTCTGTGATGATTCCGTGTTCGAACGTGTTATGCGGTTTCTTATCAGGTTTTGGGAAACTAAACAGCCACTGCTTCAGGTAAAAAAATTACTTACACCTGAATAAGTCTTGTGCAGCACTTTTCAACAAGCTTTCATTCCTATCTTTTTCATGTTCTTCATACTCATGTCTAACGTGCCACGACTACTGTAGTTGTTTTTGATACCAGGGCCTTGAATGAAATAACAGAATTTAAGGAACGTTTAGACAACAGAATCTTTCCCATGATTCACTATGTAGACCTTTTTCATGAATCATGGGGAAGATTCTGTATCAGATGTTTAAAAGCTTTTGAAACAGTCTAAGTTTACTAAATTGTTTAACCCTTAACCTTTAAACGTCAAGAGGCCCTGGGCGGGGCAACCCAGAAGGCATCTAAATATTCGGAGGGAACGAAGAAAAAACAAAAAAAACAAAAAAAAAACAAAAAAAAATGCAAAAACGGCTCTACTGGGCACTGCTGACCAGCACTGTAGCACTGCGGCATTGTAGCACTGCGGCATTGTAGCACCTCAGCTGCCCCAACCTCAAAACCTGTTCAATTTTATAACTTTGATTGCTTACCAACAATTCCACAATCTCTCAAATGAGGCGCAAATTTAGAATCTAGATCGCTTTTTCAGTAGCTTTCCAACGCACCAATCCTCGCTTGATTTGGTTGAGAAAATCCACTTTTTTCTTCATTATTCTCTTTTGAATAAGCCCATGGGGCTTACCTTGACGTTTAAGGGTTAAAGGACCAAGGATTCATAGTTTTAAAATGACAAATTCAATCGATCATATTGTGAAAATTATAATATTCTATATATCTAGAATCAGTGAAGAACATTGCATGTTTTTTGATTAAAAGACAAATAAATTTGAATAAAAGGAAGTCTACAAGGACCTATTCAAAACTGATAAAAAACATGAGGTCCAATTTGGGCTTCTTGTTCCTTTAGGGGTTAATGTTTGATGTGTGGATGTCGCCTTGATGAATGGTTTGGGGGTTTTTTGTAGGTGCTCCTTCATGAAATACGCAAGTTGACTCGGTCTTATCACGGACAGAGTTTGCAATGTTGTATTTATGTATCCAAATTGACAACTCAAGCGTGCATAGGATTCATGAAGGTACAAAAAGGTTCTAGAAGAGCTCAGGCTTGATTATTGATAAGTTAACCAGCACCATGGCTTTCAATGTAATCTTGTGAGTGGCTTTCTCATCAAGAAAAAGGTGGTTTTCGTTGTGATGCCCATTTCTGGCTGTTGTCTCTTATTATTATTCCATCATTTTTTGGCTTGGAAGGTTTCAATGCCAGAGCCTTTCGATCAGATGATTACCAGTGGTCAGGATTATTTGTCAGGGTTAAAAAGTACTTTTGAGGATTCCGAAGCTCTTGGTTTGAGGGTTGGCTATTAATGGGGGGGGGGCTTTCAGGTGCAACACTTGACCGGAGTGATTAATAAGCTCTCTTGTGGAGCTTATCCGGAACAAACAAATAGTGTGGGCTCCCCACACCACGTAATGCTGGAAAGCATGTAGTCTTGTACCAATAAGCTTACTGTCAAATTTTCTCCCTGATTTTCATTTTGTGGGACTATCCATCCATAACATTCAGTAGCCTCTGTGACTGCTGCCTTCCCCCAACACAATGATGTGGCATATCCCACATCATTTCATCCCCCAATGAAATGATGTGGGATATTCCACATCACATCAGTAGCTATGGGGGCAGGTGGCATTAAGCAAGAGCAATCAACCATACTGAATAGTAATGGAAAGCATTCACTCAATCACAATTCAACAGTGTTTTGTAATTGTTTATTTGATTCAACAGTCCATTCAACTACAAATCACAAGTCACTCCATATATAAAGGTGGATGAAACTAAAAGGCAGCCTCTTGGAAGGCTATTGAATGTTATGTCGTGTTCAAAAAACAACACTTCTGCTAATATATCCTTTTTTACACTATTAGGTTTTGGTTTGGGATATTTGGACTTACGGTTTTAGCGTTCTATTTGGTTCAACCATCTCAATCTTAACGTTTTCGTTGCTCAGGTGATACACATATGTTTAAAAAAAAGTAACCACTTCAAAGTTGATACTCATGTACTCCCTCTATCCCGCAAAAAAATCTTGTTTCCATTGAAATCCATGGATTAAGCTTAATTCCATGATTACAGAGGGAGTATGTTGATCATGATGCAAATCCATGGATTAAATGAGTACAGTGGGAGTATTTTGACCGCTAGAAAGTGTATACATGATCAAAATCCATGACAATAATCTATGACCAACATGATCAAAATCCATGTATTAATGTGCCAGATTGTTTGCAATGTTGTGAAGCAATTGTCAAGCACGTGCAAAGTTAATTGTTGGCGGTGAATGAATACAGTTGTAAATCCACACTATACAAAATGACAAATACACCTCTTTGCAAAAACAACTTTGAAAAACTCTTTTCTTTAATTTTATTTACAAATTCTTGATATTTTTGGAATAATTATTATTTTTTGTTTGGAAAAAAGAAAAGTGTGAGGAAAAAACAAAACAAAAAAATACTACTAGAGCCCTTTGTATTTACCGATACCATGTTTTTTTCTCTTAGCTTTCTAGAGCCATACTCCAATGTCGTGGCAGAGTCACAATGGTCTAAATCTGGAGAGACCACCCTCCACTGCATGCATGGAGCACTGCATGCATGGAGCACTGCTACAATGCAGAAAAGAAAAAAAAAAAAAAAAAACGACCGATACTTTGTTTTTCATATTGTGTCGACTAATGAGTCTTTGAGAAACTCAACACAAAAAATAGCTAAGGTACGTATGTAGACTAAAAGCATCTAAATAAGCATTTGAGCTTGATTCATATTATTAGACTGCCTTCAGTTTTTCAAAACAAGAGATGAAAATTCAATAACAAAGAATTTAGAGTGCCTTCATTTTTGTTGGCAATTGAAAGAAGATTTAAATGAGAATCTTTTGAAAAAGATAGGATGAGCAAAAATCTAGTGCCTATCCATACCATAATTAGAATACAATACTTCTACAATTGCAAGATGTCAAAATTTGAACTTTGAACTCTTATAGCTTTTACTCAATTTAAATAATTACACTTGGATTTTGTTCTTAACCTTTAAAGGGACAACTAAGCCCCATGGGCTTAGTTATGAGAGAATAATGGGAAAAAAAAGAATTTATTCTACCAAAAAAAGGAAAGAATTGGTACTTTGGAAAATTGTTGAAGAAGTGAAGTTAGATTCTCAAGTTGTGCCGGATTTGGAAAATCGTGGAGCAATTGACAAACAAAATAAAAATCGTAGCAGTCGCGGCGGCAAGACTAGTAGTCACGAAAAAATAAAAATTGGAGTCTCTGGCAATCAGACCCACAGCTGGCTAGGGCTTAGTTGGGGCCTAGCCGAGACCTGACCCACGGTTGATGGCGCAAAACCCGCGGCGGCCAGTGCCCCGTGGTGCCATTTATTTATTTATTTTATTCTTTTTATTATTTTCAATTATTTCCTTGAATTATGCCAGTGTCTATTTTTGCTTGAGACCCTAAATTTTTTAAGATGCCAACGAGCTGTCCCTCCAAGGGGCTTTGTCCCTTTAAGGATTAATATAATTTTTACTCTAGGTGAACATTTCAATCTTCAATTATAGTCATATTTTGATGTAGTTGCAAAAAGTTTTTGGGTTAGAGGCGATATGACAAATAAACCAAAAGTATCGATTATAAAGTGTATCCAAAATCAACTCTAGACTCTCATGTTGAATTTTTTTATAAGAATTGGTTTGGAATAAGGGTTGCAATTTGGTGTGATATACTCCTCTAGTTTTATAATAAGAGTTCAAAATATATATATATATATATATATATATATTTTTTTTTTTTATTTTTTTATTTTTTTTTGTCAATCTAAGAGTCCACATTCATTGTGTTGCCTTCTTACATTGACTTCATACGTTTTGCATCCTTTTCTATCGAGACACACGGTTCCAAAAGTTGCCATTGTGTTTCATCCCTTTCAACATAGGCTCTATTTCCATCTTAATCCCTACATGCCTAAATTGGGCAATTTTGCAAAGATGCATTATACAATGCAACTAAGAGGGATATTTTGATCTTGATGTATGAATAAAAGTTGTACATTATGAATTTTAGATTCTATCCACAAGGTTAAATCTATGATTACAATCACCAATATTTTTGTATAAAATTTGAAACTTAAAATTCAAAATTCTTTTGTAATTCTATTACGAATAAGATATTGACAATTTATGAATGAAATTTGTTGTGATGGGTTGAAATACAATACTCTAAGTGTAGTGATTTTTGGAGGTTTTATGGTTGATTAATTTTATGAGTTGACTTTTTCAAGAGCACTTTTGAACACTTTTGAACTAAGAAAGTTTTGGTGAATCACTGCAACATGAAATGAGGCATCAAAAATTCACAAATCATCCCCTTTTCTAATCGGTTCTCACATGCATAAAGCTAACTTCCCATAAAATCTATACCGGTAGTAAAAAATTCACACTGCAAAAAGTACATGACGGATGAGAAAACGTGGATGAAATCTGTACATCGTCCAAAAAATGGACGCTTGGGAGTGAAGGGTTAAATCTCAAGTTTTTCTTGCAAAAGTGGACTCTTATTATGAAAGGGAGGAAGTACATTTCACGAAGATTCAGACGGAATTACTCCAGTCCACAGTTTTAACTATGGAAAAGATTCCAATTGCACTTTCCAGGAGTTACAGTGAAACAATGAATCTTCTGAATGCATATTCATTTATTTTCTTGCCATTGAAAATGAAGTTCAAACATATACACAGAAAATTAAAAACATAAAATAAATTTAAAAAAAATAAAAAATCTTGAGCATTGAAAAAAATGATCTGATGAGTGGCCCAAAAAAATCACTGACAAAGGCTGTAACTTACTAGAAGGTACACTAGTAAGTCATGATAATTCCTTACAGGGGCAAAAGAGCTTTCTGTGGGGTCATGGAAAAAAGGAAAAAGAAAAGAACCAGCATGTAGTACTGTCTGGTGTGAACAGGCGTGCCACGTGTTGACATGCCATTCAGCCATGCAGTTTAAATTTAAGTGCCCACAAGATTTCGGGCATCTAGAACTGCCTCCCCATTGGCCCCAACCCCCAAGAAGAGACAACTGCAAAAGGACATCCTAGACACGTGGCAGAATTTCAGACCTCGGAATCTCGGTCAAAGCAATCTTTTGCAATTGACTGACCGGAACAAATCAGGAAAACCACTCAATTGACAACCAGGTGCATTCATAATAGCAATTGAGCATAGTTATTATTATTATATTTATTTTTAAAAAATTGTGGATTTTATTGGCAAGTGGAAGAGGATTTCAATGTATTTTAAAATGAAATATTTGAACATTGTATGAATAAATTATGAATTTCCAAAGTATTGTTTATAGATGTACTAACCTTAGGTTCTTATAGGCTCTGTCATGTTTACTTATTGTGTCATCAATATGTAGGTTTTAGTATAGTTTTTGGGTTCAAATATAAAGGTCACTTTTGAAACATGGATGTACATACCTTACTCAATGGAGAAAAAGGCTATTTTTCCATTTCATCAAGAAAAAGGAACTCCGGCTTAATTTTTTCCTAAGCTGATGTGGATCTCATTTCAATCTTGTACCTCCACCTTCGTGGGGTTTTAAACCTCGATTACGTCTTCACGAGGGTTAGGATCATGTCTTCACTAGGGTTAGAATTGTGGTTTTACCAAGGTTTAGAATAATATTTTCATCATGGTAAAGATCAATATGTGATTATTAAGGTTAGGATCATGTCTTCATCATTGTGAAGGTCAATATGTGATTATTTAGGTTAGGATCTTACCTTCATTATGGTTAAGATCAATATGTGATTATTAAGGTTAGGATCTTGTCTTCATTACAATTAAGATCAATATGTGATTTTTAAGGTTATGATTATATCTTCATCATGGTTAAGATCAATATGTGGTTATTAAAGTTAAGATCATGTCTTCATCATAGTTAAGATGATGGCTTCAATATAATTAAAATTTTATGTTGTTCTACACTTTAGGAGTAGAAATAAGGATAAAATATTACAACAATTTTGATTATTTCCACTACCATATTCTTTGAAAAAATCACGACATAATCCATAAGTTGATATCGATGTTCAACCAATCTCCAACTTGGTTTTACTATGGTTCTAAAAAAATTGTAGAATCCAAAAAAAACTAAAGATGTCAAATCTGATATTGATTTTTTAAAATTTTGATTGAATTTTTGAATAGTAGTCTTGCACCACTAGTCCTTTGTCCGTTAAACACTGAACCATAGGTGGGTCGAACAAACACTTCATTCATGTCAGCCTTGAAAGAGGACCGGAGTCCCTATCACTACACTGTTCACCTAATATAGTGTGGGTTGAAAACTAATGTGGACCAGTCCACACTAATTTACATGAATACGTGTGTGTCCACTTTTAAGTGGTTACTCATTCTGAAGCACACGTGTGTCGGGTGAACATAGCATGTACTTTTCGCAATTAGTGTAGATTTCAGAAATAGTTTAGTCCACACTATATAAAGAAAATAGTGTACTTGAATTTTTGAAACCAAATTATTATAATTTCAGTACAGTACACCAACCTTTGCTATTGCTGTGAATCACAAAAATTCAATATTCTCACTATGATTGTGGTATTAGAAAAAAGTGTGACTCACAATAATTGAGAATTATCACAGTGAATAGTGATGATTGTGTGTAAAGTCTGCACCGCCTACTGCTTGGTTGGCTTTTTACTGATACAATAACTTTCCTAGGAACATGGAGTGATAAATGACACTTGCCATCATATGAGGGAATTTAGTAGGAGTCAAACTTAAGATGTGAAAACAAAGAGCATCCAAGAGCATCCGAGAAAATCTTGGAAACTTTAGTAAGAATGTTATGAATCGATGTAGTGAAGATTATTATTCTAGTAACGACCGTAGGTCAGAGCTGCTTTAGAAAAATGGTATTGACGACTGTAGGTTCCACTTGTGACTTTTCAAAGGTTGTAAGGTTTGTAAGTGAGTCGGCGAGCCGACAATCGACAGTTCTAGGGCAAGGTTTTTTATGATGTAACCTTTTTATGATGTAACTTAGCCTTTCACATCCTTGAATGGTCTTCCCATAACCAGTTCCATTATGACTTCAAAAACCATTATGTGAAGTAACCTAACCTTTCACGTCTTATTCAAGTTTATAGCCTTTCACTTCGTCATTGGTGGTGCGGAAAGAAGCGGAGCCCTAGTTTATTTGAATTTTCATTGTTATGAATCTTATCTACCTATCAGCCAATTATCAAAATTTTCCAAAATGCTGTAAGGGCAATGACCTAATTACCTAAAGGCCCAAAGGGACACTTGGGAACAGGTGAGAGCAAAAGTGCACAACAGGGGATTGCTGGCGTGATGCCATTTGTGAGGCCGTTATTTCATTTTCATGGAAAAATTCAAGGCGGCGGTCTGCTGAGCGAGGGACTACTGACCTGCCCGCCCGCTTAGCTCTAGAATCTACGAACTCCAGAATCTACGAACCCCGCTTAAATCTACAGAGGTAGGGCTGATTCAGCAACATATAGACTGACAAACGCCAGCGCAATTCGCGGCCTGCTCGCCACGCCTTCACAGCCGCTGTTCTCGCCGATATGGGCTGTGGGTTTGCTTTTGTCGGACCGTTTCTCTTGCTCACTCTCACCAAGCTTACTCAATCCATTGCCGAAACCAAGCTTTGTTTCAGTTCTTGACGTGCAGAATGCAGAATTTTCTTCTCCTTCTCCGTTTCATTTCCCGCATTTTGCTGCAATATCGAGTGTAGAGTGCAATCGACATTTGAGGTTTACGAATTCTGTTGCTTTTGGATGGCGTTTTAGGCAGATCTTGGAAGGAAGAGATCCTTTATTTTTGTTGTTTGTGTTTTTTGAAGAAGATGTTTGAGGGAAGCAACAAGATGAGGTTCGAAATTGGCCGGAACGAGGTGCAGGGGCTGGTATCGGAGAGCTACGCGGAGCGGCTGCACTCGCACACACTGGAGCCGAATCAGTGCGGGAGTATCGTGGTGCAACATATCCCGGCCCCGGTAAATATAGTGTGGCCTGTGGTGCGCGCATTCGACAAGCCGCAGGTGTACAAGAAGTTCATTCAGACGTGCTACTTGACGAAGGGCGATGGCGGAGTCGGTAGCGTTCGGGAGATTTTTTTGGTTTCCGGTATCCCGGCGACGAGCAGCCTTGAGCGCCTGGACATTCTAGACGACGACCGGCATATTTTCAGTTGGCGTGTCTTACAAGGCGGCCACCGGTTGCAAAACTACCGTTCCATTACGACTCTTCACGAGCAGACGGTGAATGGAAGACCTGGGACTACTGTTTTAGAGAGTTATGTTGTTGATGTACCGGAAGGCAATACTCGTGAAGAAACGCACATGTTTGCTGATACTGTTGTAATGTGTAACTTGAAATCCCTGGCGCAAGTTGCTGAGCAGCGGACCATTCACGCCATCACCACCCAATTATCCGCTTCCTCAATGTGAAGGTGACTTTTTCTTCAGAGCCAAGAAACAATGGCAGGAGGGGCCAAATAACAATCAGTCACTAAACACTTGTTCAGATTTAACGCACTTGAGGATGCAAGGAACCAGAGTACGTGCGATTACATAAAACGGTATTACCTACACTCAACTCTCTGTAATTGCACACTCTGTAGTAGTTCCATTGATTTCTTGAAAATCTGTCGAGTTTTAAGTTGTGCATTTTGTTGTTCTCCGGAGTCAGTGCAATTAGAGAGGGTTGAGTGTACTCACTGGGAGCTTTCCATACTCCAGAATTAAGCTTTGGTAACTAGTGCCATTTTTCTCTTGAGTTTGGTAATTGCACTACTCTATAGTTGCATATTCCCTGTTGATCTCTTGAAAATCTGTCAAGTTGTGAGTGCATTATGAAGTTCTCCGGAGGCAGTGCAATTAGAGAGGGTTGAGTGTACTGCGAACTTTTCATTTTTCAGAATTTAAGCTTTGCAGGTAGTGTTGGGAACTTGGTGATTACTGCCATTTTCTCTTGAGTTTGGTTTTGATGAATTTTTACAATGTTGTGCTCTCATTTTAAAAGTGTGGTGTTTGAATTCTTACAGGGGGTAAGGAAGTGGACGTGTGTTTTCTGCCTCAGTATTTCTCTCCTACAAGTGTTGCAATGAGTATATTCAAATGTCAATTTGGTTAGGAGTTTTAGAGATCCTGATTCGGTCATGGCTTTTGAATGTATAAAGACAAGAGTACCGTGTCGGGGATAGTGTGCTTGTTACGCGATTTTCTTCACATATCCTTTAAGGCTAAACAGAAAGACCGTCGTTGATATTGAGCTATATGTCTAAAGCTGCAGGATTTTTGGCTCTCTTATTGCAGTCGGATGATGAATCTATGATAGTTACACCTTTGTAGAGTTAAGGAATTATTCATGGGTGAGTTTATGTTGGTGCACTAGCAATGGACGACTTTTGTGTACTCTATAAGCCTTTTTTTTCAACTGTCGGTATTGGTGAACACCAGCCGCAGAGGGAACTAGCTTATTGCATGTATATTATAGTGATAGCTCAAATTGTTTCCCCCACATATTATTTTTATGTTGTAGTGTATTTGTACTTGCTTCAATTTGAACTAATTCAATATTAGCATTGCTTTGGGAGATGGCTCTTGTTAACTTACCCAAGAACCTCAAGTTGTTTATTGTTTCTTTTAGCAGTTTTGAGTAGCTTATATGGTAACTTTCTTTTGTCCATTTTTGCTTTTTTTGTTTGATCAACAGATCCAATGTTGTTCGCTGATGTACAGTTTTGTTCTATTTGAATTTTATTATTTTCACAATGTGATCCCTTTTTAGCAGTTTTGAGTAGCTCATATAGTGACTTTCTTTTGTCCAATTTTGCTTTGTTACTGATCAACAGATGCAATGCTGTTCGCTGATTGTAGTGACATACACTTTTGTTCCATTTGAATCCTATTATTTTCACAATATGATTTTTTTTTTCAGCAGTTTTGAGTAGCTCACATGGTGACTTTCTTTTGTCCAATCTTGTTTTGTTATTGATCAACAGATGCAATGTTGTTCGCTGATTCTAGTTACATACAATTTTGTTCCATCTGAATTCACAGTGTGATCTTTTCTTTGGCAGTTTTTGAGTAGCTCATATGGTGACTTTCTTTTGTCCAAATTTTGTTTTGTTATGGCATCAACAGATGCAATGTTGTTTTGCTGATTCTAGCGACATACAATTTTTTTCCATTTGAATTCCATTATTTTCACAATGTGATCAATCAAAGTGTTCATTTTAGAACCATGAGTTTTTTGGGTCTGCACTTGTTGAGCTTTTTCTCACGGGTTGCCGCAGAAACAAGTTGGTGGGTGCATTTATTTCACTATTAGGATGTTACTACTTACTAGTTGCAGCAAGGTGTCACATCAAATCATGGAACCTTGTGAAACATTCTTTTCTGTTGCAGGGAAATGATGTGACTGATGAGTCACGATGATGATGAAGGTTTCTTATCATCACACAAGCCACTACTCATTCGCATTAGGTTTTGCTCTGACTGTCTACTACAGTTGTCCCTCTCTGTTGTCCCTCTCTGTTATGACATGTTTGGGAAGCCCTGACTTCAAGTGTCAGGCATGTCTTGAAACAATAATATCGTCAGATTATGGAGTGTCATTGTATGGAGGGTAGAGTGTAACTTAGCTCTGCTTGTGATTCCAGCATAACATTCAGTAGCCTCTGTGACTGTTGCCTTCTCCCAACATAATGATGTGGAATATTCCACATCACATCAGTAGCTATGGGGGCAGGTGGCATTAAGAAAGAGCAACTAACCATTGTGAACAGTTATCAAAAGCACTCACTCAGTCACAATTCAATAGTGTCTTGTAATTGTTTAATTGATTCAATAGTCCATTCAATTACAAATCACTGGTCACTCCATATATAAAAGTGGATGAACCTAAAAGGCAACCTTTTTGAAGGCTACTAAATATTATGAGTTCATCCTTTGAATGAGAGTCTATCCTTGGGAGTAGGCAACTAAAATAGACCTTGCTACCTAAGCGCTTGAGGCATAGTTAACCCCTAAAATACCAAGAAGCCCAAATTGAGTCTCGTGTTCTTTGAGTAGTTTTGAGTAGGTTCTACGTGAACTTCCTTTGGTTCAAATTTGTTTGTTTATTGGCCAATAAATACAATGTTTTTTTTACTAATTTTAGCTATACAAAATTGGGTTCTATCTTAATTATACTTTATACAATATAATTGATTGAATTTTTCATTTTAAAACCATGAATCCTTGGTCCTTTAACCCTTAAACGTCCTAACCTTTAAACGTCTTCACCCCTCTCCAAATTCGGCAGTTTTGCATAGATGCATCATAAAATGCAACTAAAAGGGATATTTTTGAACTTGATGCATGAATAAAAGTTGCACATTATGAAATTTAGATTCTATCCATACGGTTAGATTTGCGATTGCAATCACCAATATTTTTGTATAAAATTTGAAACTTGAAATTCAAAATTATTTTGTAATTCAATTACAAATAAGACATTGACAATTTGTGTATGAAATTTGTTGTGATGGGTTGAAATGTAATACTCTAAGTGTAGTGATTTTTTGGAGATTTTTGGTTGCTTAAATTTTATGAGTTTGGTTTTTCAAGAGCACATTTAGACTAAAATTATTGAAATTTTTGGTGAATCACTCCAACATGAAAAGAGGCGTAATTTTTTTCACAAATCACTCCCTTTCTAATCAGATCACACATGCATGAAGCGATCTTGCCATAGAATTTTGTTGTATTTCTTTTCCATGTAAAAAGTGTATGACGGATGAGAAAACATAGATGAAATCTGTACATCATCCAAAGAATGGACGGTTGTTTCTTTAGGAGTTAAGGGTTAAACAAACTACCTCTAGTCACAATGGTCTTTCAGCGAGCGTTACAATTATTATACCTTACAAGTGTCAGCTATGGGCTCTACTCAATTGAAGGTCTCATTGAGACAAAGTAAAGGACATTGTTTATGTCACTTTCAGGTAGAGATACCCATTCATGACCACTTAAGACATGAACTATACTTGGAATAGATGAATCAATATTTTGAGATTTTTCCTTTTTTAGCAATAAGAAATTAAAAAATTCCATATTTTTAAATATTTTTCTGATAATATTTGAATTAGTACAAATTTCCAAAGTAGAAAATGTAGGGTCACCGAAAACCAATCATAGGCTTTGATGTACAAATGGAGTACATCTTCCATTTCAAAATCTAGGAACTAGGTAGGAATCTAGACTGGTTGGTTTTGGGTACATTATCAAGAATGGGTGTCTCTACTTTAACCCTTTAACGTCTTGATTCAACATTGATTTCAAAGATGCGTTATAAAATGTTTGATGAATAACAAAAATGGAATTGATGTACAAAGCTAAGTTGTAAATGTCAATGTGAAGATCACATTTGTATTGTTGAATTTATCATATTTTTATTAATAAATTGTAATTAATTTATCAAGCTTTCCTTTGAAATTCAATTTTAAATCCCAAATGAACCAAAAAAATTTAAAATTTGTTGTAATGAATTTGGAATAACATGCACTACAAGATGGTATGATTTCCATTATTTGATTCTACTTATTTTGGAAAATCATGTTTAAAGTCTCACTTTTTGAACTAAAAACAAAACTTGACATAAATTGATTATGTTATTTAAAAAAAAATCACAATATCTTATTTTTGAAAATATGTATTGTACAAATGACAGTCAACTAGTACAAGAACCTAGAGAAATTTGGATGGATGAAAACTGTCCATGTATGTAGTCAGGAGAAAGGTTACAATCTGTTCATTGTCCATTATATAGACACAAGTGCGTCAAAGGGTCAACAAAGACAAAATAATTTTCCAAACTACAAAAGAATGGACATATACGTGTTTGTCATCTATTTTTAATTATTAAGTATTTGTTGTGACTTATCAACCTCCCACTTTAAAATTGCATAAAAATTGTTTAATATATTCATATGTAGGGATAAAAATTTGATCAAATCATACTTAACTCTTATACACAAAATATCTCCATAGCTCTAATTTATATATCTCCCAAAAGTCACACTCCTACGTATAATTAAATGCTTAATCCTTTGACACGCCTATGTCCACATGTGGAAGATGAAGAAATTCAGATTATTCTCTTGACAACATATATGGACAATTTTCATCCATTCAAATTTCTTTTTAGTTCTTGTGCTAGTTGACTATCATTTGTACGGTACGGATCTTCAAAATAAGATGTTGTGATATTTCTAAAAATAACATAATTGATTTATGTCAAGTTTCATTTTTAGTTCAAAAAGTGAGACTTTAAACATGATTTTCCAAAATAAATAGAATCAAATAACGAAAATCATACCATCTTGTAGTGCATGTTATTCCAATTTCATTACAACAAATTTTATTTTATTTTGATTAATTTGGGATTTAAAATTGAATTTGAAAAGAAAAGCTTGAAAGTTTAATTACAATTTATTAATAAAAAATGATAAATATAACCGTACAAATGTGATCTTCACATTGACATTTACAACTTAGCTTTGTACATCAACTCCATTTTTGTTATTCATCAAACATTTAATAAATCATATTCAAAATCAGTGTTGACTTGGGACGTTAAAGGATTAAAATACAGTTTACAGACATTAGAGTTAACCGAAAAGTTAGCTCAAAGAGGAAAGTTTTAGCAAACTCCTCTTGAACTCCTCTTGAACTCATATGGAAATATAAATAGACCAAAAACTAGTTCACGATGAGTTGGGAGACAATCTAAAGCAAGCCGCTGCCATTATTCTCCACACCTCGTAATGACTCCCACACCTCCTACCAAAGCTCTAAGCCCATGGCCCACAAGGGGACAAGTTATGACATGACACTATTCAACCCAACTATAGCTGAAAAGAGAGGTTAGAAGGAGGTTGAAAAGGGAGGTTCCATGGCCTTCTTTTCGGTTAACTCTATTATGTTTTATGGTATTTGAAAGTTTGCACCAGAATGGTATGGAGGTTCATCGTAGGTATTTGAGTACTCTACGCAGTGATCAGGTTCGACATGAATTAATTATTATTTTGTCAAAAAGTGCCATGTGCCACGTGTCATCTTGCGATTGGTTTACTGTGACGTGTACCTCTCAAAATCTGACGTGGAAATTCATTTCTGACACTAGGTTGTCTGAATTTAACCCTCATGTATTGTAATCTAATTAAATTTGCATGCAAAGTAGAACTTTTTTTCCTCTTTCACCCCTAAAAGTCACAGCATTCAATTTCTGAATGACTAATAGATTCAAGCTCACCCTACGTTCTCATCAATACTTGAATGAAAGTCATCCATTTTTTTGGAGATACTTCACCAAGTTGTTGTCCTATCTAATGGTTGGATTTAGTGATACTTGAGTACATTTTTAAAAAAATTACAAATGTAGAAGTATGTCAAGTTGTTGACCAAGCCAAAATTGCATTGACTATAGTTCAAAAGTGGCTTTGCAAAAATGAGGTCATAGATTTAAGGAACACAAAAATTTCAAAGAATCACCACATTTAAGAGTATCTCATTTCAAACTCATTCCAACAAATTTTACTCAAAAAATATTAAATTTTTGTTTGTAATCAAATTTAGAAGGAATTTTTCATTTTAACTTTCAAATTTTATAATTAAATATTGGTGGTAGTATTGGTGTATCAAACTGTACGGATGGAATCTAAAATTCAAAATCTAGAATTTTCATTTGTACATCAATTCCAAAATATTATTCTAAATAGTACTTTATGATGATTTTTCTCAAATCGTCAAATCCAGGGACACCTTGGTACGTTTAGGGATTAAATCACTAGCTTATACTCAATAATGAAATAATTATTGTATGCGGTGGGCATTGATTCATTGTCAAGACAAACAAACATTTTATTCACGCCAGCCTTGAAAGAGGACCAAAGTTCTTATCTATCTACCTATCTTTTTCTTTTTCTTTTTGACACAAATAGAATGAATTCCATTGCATAGAGAAACAAATACAACACTGCCCCAGCTGAAATTGGCTTGGGGGTATCTATCTATCTTTGAGTTGTTCTTAGTCAAAGAATCTCGCTATGTTCATATATGAATATAATCCAAAACTGTAAATATAAAAGTTGTAGTGTAATGTGTGTTGTATGATTTGGAATAAATCTCAATCCAAAACCAATTTTTTTTTTGTAATTACCGTAACCTTGTAGCACAAATTAATTCATTTTTTTAAAGGCCACGTGTCGCTTTTTTTATTGGTTGGTGATCTATGAAAAAAAAATGGATGTGGATGGCAGGAAAGCTGAAGTGGAATTCTAGGGGTGCCGAAGTTGCCACTAGGTTACGGTAAATGATTTCCAAAGTTGATCACTTTGGATAATTAGTGTTTTTGTACTATAAGTGTTTTAGAAACCATTTAGGAAAATAAAATAAAATCGAAGAATGTGTTTTCAAGCCACCGTCATATAAGTATTTTTTAGAATGTTCGTATATACCATTTAAAACATGTCTTCATAAAATTTGTGAGGAACATAAACTGTGACAAACAAAACTGAGTATTGATTTGAAACTTTTCCATTCAAACAACCATACCATGAGCATCAATGAACAAAGTCCAAAAGTGAATATACAAAAGTTGTAGTATGCAACATATAACACATTACTATGGAAGTTTGAAGAAAAACTCAATTGTTATTTGAAAGAAAATGAATTTCAAAGTTAGCCATGTCTAAAACTCAGTTTTGTACATTATAATTCGGAACTACTTTAAATTTTGTCAATTTTTTCTTAGAGCTTCAAAAAAACTTTTTGTGCCTTGGCATGTTGGTATACATCATTTCAGATTGTTGTACACGAAAATTGAAGGAAGTTGATATTTATAGAATTTAAATTATTCACAATTTGACAAACATGCAAATGATGTTGGTTCTCATGATATTTGAATATTTTTTTGGAATTGAGAGCATGGGACTGCATTGGCCATTGTATAGAGAGCATAGGTTGCAACATGAACCATTGTTACATCTTAATACCCTTGCATTTGAAATAGTTCTTGAATAGGCCAATGCATTCAATTTATATATTAGAGTTGTATGATGCAGTTTTTTGGTCTAAATTTTTTGTACAAAGTCTAGAGTTCATGACGCACATAATCAAAATTTAAAGTAGTTCCGAATTATAATGTACAAAACTGAGTTTTAGACATGGCTAACTTAGAAATTCATTTTTTTTCAAATCACAATTGAGTTATTCTTCAAACTTCCATAGTAATGTGTTATATGTTGCATACTACAACTTTTGTATATTCACTTTTGGACTTTGCCCATTAATGCTCATGGTATGGTTGTTTGAATGGAAAAGTTTCAAATCAATACTCAGTTTTGTTCGTCACTGTATACATGTAAAATTTTGAATAAAACATTAATAATTTTTTATTTTATTTCTATTTCTATTTTTTATTTTTTATTTTTTTTGAATACCACTTGAGATTTTTTGATGGAAACAGAAGGCATAGGACCATGTGTGGACTAAAATTGAAGTTGTTGCATCTATTTGTATAGTTTTGGAGATAAATGTCATACTCAATAATTATCAAGATGTCAAAAAACATCTCAACTTAATAGCCTTTGTTATTTTTATAGTTTCTAGTGCATATGAGAACTTCTCAACCAATGATAGGAACATTTTCACGCTAGGGCATCAGATTTGTCAAAAAACAAAGTGTATGGTATGTAAAACATTCGCCATTATTGGGCTATTATTATTGTATAATGATTACAAAAAATGCTTAAATATATTAAAATATAATAATTTCAAAACTTTTGGAATATTATAGGATTATTTTGGAATATTCATATAATATTTTGAAATTTTTCCCGTGATGTTCATTGTATTATGTACATCCCCGCTCCGATTTTGAAGAATTTTCATTTGTGTACAAATAAACCAAATCAATTTTCTTAGCGCTTTTGTCATTTTTCACAGCTCAGTCTAATACAAGGGCCAATTTATGAATGAACTTATGTACAAAATTTATGTTACTTTGGATAGTAATACCTCACAACACTTCAAATTACATTTTCAAATTATTTTTTCAATAACTGCTTTGAAAAAAATATAAGATATTAGCATTCAAGCCTAAGTTTTCAATCGTTGGCAAGGGAAAAAACATAGGGAAAAAAAAAATTAAAACCTTATAATCTTGCAATTTACTCCAGAGATGATTCTCAAAACTACATTGGCGTGTGTCATAGTGGTCCTCTTTAAGGTTCATTAGTTGGTTCATCAAAAGAAATCTTCAATTTTTTTCATTTTTGGATGGGGGACCCGCTTTGGGCGTTTAGGGGTTAACTCACTCTTTCTTGTAGTTCATTAAAATAAAAGCTGACAATATGATGTAAAATGTTCATAATCGTATCTTAAGAACATGAATTCTATACGGATTTGTACAAAGTGAAAGTATATTAAGGTAAAAGATATATATGTACATAAATGACATTAATCTTTTTCATTATCAAACTTTTGATTTTTTTTTAATTAATCTTGTTAAAGAAAAAGTCAAAGTCAAAGTTATAAGTCGATAATATATATAACATCATTTACCAATACCCCGCCAATACCATATTCAAAAATATATATCGTATATATCTTTTTATTGAATTTTACATTTGAATTTAGTTGAGACTTATTTTATATTATTAATTTTTTACTTATACAACACAATTACAAAATGGCATTGTTTTGTAAGTGCGGATTCTATGCTAATGAGAATATGGAGGGTATGTGCTCACAATGTTATAATAAACGCATTCTGGATGATGTATACAAAGACCTTCTTAAAATCAAAGATTTGAAAATTGAATCTAATGATGTGGCAAAAGAAGAAACGTTAGAGTGTAAAGAAATAAAATTGAAGTGCTCTAAAACCAAATTGAAGCGTGGAATTTGCAAGAAGAAAGTTGGACTTGTACCAATTGTATGCCGTTGTGGGCACACATTTTGTGCACTCCATCGATACTCCAATGAACACAATTGCGCATTTGATTACAAGACAAAAGGGCGTAAAAAATCGAAGAACAAAATCCAAAAATTGTAACGGAAAGATATAATAAGAATATTCACTTTTAATAATTAGAGTACATGTTGTATATAATTAGATTTTCAAAGTCGTAATCTCAATGTGTAGATTACATCTCTACAGTTGGATTTATCATATTTTTATTAATAGTTTTTAATTAATTGTGCAAGGTTTTCTTTTGAAATTCACTTTAAAATCCCAAATTAACTATTTTTTTTCAAAAAATTATAACGAATTTGGAATAATATTCACTATGAGATTGTATAATTTCCATGATTTGATTCTATATGTATTTGGAGTTCAAAAAGTTTTCAGCATGCAAGACTAATAAAACAATGTTGAAATATTCACAAATTACATTGAATTCGTTTATGTTTTTCTTTTTAACAAATTTAATTGTAAAAAAATAAATGAAATGTAATTATGCAAGCATTGATTTATTTTTTCACATGTTATTAGACATTGATGATTTGAAGTTAAAATTTGGAGTCTATGGTCTTAATACAAAAATACGCCAATTCTACAAGGGAATTTTAATTAGTAATTTCTTTGTTGTCACGTGTGTTGTCTAAAAGTCTTCATAGAATGTTTCCTTGCCTATGAAATTTTGGGTACTTAAAAATTATTTTTTGGAAGTTCAATGGTTCCTAAGTGGTAAACATTGTCCACATTTTAAAATGTCTCTTAAAAACATTACTATTAATAAAACATACACCATCAAAGCATTCCAAAACAAAGCAAATTAGGCTATAGTATTTTGCAAGTACTTCATAATATCATTAGTAGTTGTGAGATTGAATATGAGAACTATCAATTTAACTAAATGCATTAATTTTTGAAGTTCTTGAAGTTCCATCAAAGTGAGTTGCATACATTTTAAATTCAAAACCATTATGGCATTAATTGCTTATGTAGGGTCAATTATACAAGGTTGTGCATAGACCAATTGATTTCCATGATTTGGATTTAACAATAATCCACACTTATGCCTTCATTTAAACTTCTATTTTTTATACATAGAACTTGCAATTATATGGTCGTATTTCGTCCATAATTACATAGCATTCATTATCACTTGTCGAGAAGAATGCCAAAATTGACTTAATACACCTTCGAATGTTTAGGCAAAATTCTTTATGCAATCATATTGGCCTTCAAATGAGCTCCTTTAAAATTGGTAGTGACGTATCTTATAGGGAAGGAAAAAATATTCTGCCTTTATTACAATACAATCAAAATTTGGAACTTATCAAGAACTATCTGATAGTTTGTGATTTCACAAGGCAAAATAATGTATTAATGTGAAAGTGTAAATTGTCATGTATCAATGTGAAAGTGTAAATTATCATTCAACTATGGAAGAGAGACACAAATAAGTATACTCAAGTGTATAACTTTTGATCATTGAGCTACTTAATATATAATTTTCTTGATTGGGTGTTCTTCTATATAACATAGAATATGTAGAGACTAGGCTTGTTATGCACTAATAGTGTAGCCTTTTGGTCTTACAATTGTTTTAGTCCTTAGGGTCTATAGATTCTTGGTTCTTTAATCCTATGGTGCTCTAACTACTTAAAAGTGTATAGTTTTTTATTTTATTTTTAAATTACCAAAAAATAACTTAATTTCAAGACTTCCATTTTGCTAAGCATCAATAATACATATTACTCAATGTGCACCAAATCATAACTCCTTATTTCAAATATGATTTTGTCTAGCTAATAACTTGATTAAAGTTATTAAAGTTAATAAATTTTAATCGAATTTAGTAATCATTAATTTTTTTCCTTCAATCACTTGTCCAAGTTAAGATGAATTACAAACCCAAGATGCACTCTACATTATGTTTGAGAATCACATACGTTCATGACCCCCTTTAAAAGCCCTTTGTATACAAGGGGTTACATGTTTAAAACCTTTGTATACATATCTATTATGTCCTAGGTATATGTTTAATGTAAGTATATATCAATATTTTTAGCTCTAAATATGTCTATTGTATGTATGTACGTTATACAACAACGTTCAAATTAATACCCCTTCTATACACACGTATAATTGTATAAGTGTAATACAGTGCAGCCCCCAAATCACAAAACCCCAAAAAAATTACGTTGTGTTGAACTGTCCAAAACAAGTCACTATGTGTCCTCAGCATTTTTGACTTTATACCACCTATTATAATCATCAAAACATTTTTGTTGAATAATCGCAGGTTTTTATTTTTATTTTTATTTTATTTTATTAATTTTAAAAAAATAAACAAGAAGATGAAACCCCATTCAAGTAATCACAAGTTTAGAATAATTACTGAAATTCAACATAACATTTTTTAGTTAGTACTACAACAAACCCTTTTGCTTGAGTGCAGAGAATCAACATCTGAAGAGGGAATTAATGATGTGGAACATGTAGAAACTATTAAAAAAAAACATAAGTTTGTTGAGCTGCCAAGCTATCTTTAACTGCAACGATTCTGATTACGATTCCTACAACGATTCTGGCCTACAATGTTGATTCCCAAAGGGTGAACAGTGGGATTGCTAAAAAAAAACTGAAAGATTTTTCTCTTATAATCAAGCATTCAAGACAAATCATAAAATATTTCGCTTAAAACTTAAACTTAAATTCCAAAATGGTCATAGTACTCTCTCTCAACTTAAAGATTTGAAAGAACGATTCGTTAAGAGTTTCTTGATTTATGATTTGCTCCAATCATCGAGTATCACCTTTCTCTTTTGTCTTGAAAAAATGAAACATTTTTATGGATAATAATTGTATAGAATTGTATTCTACCATTGATTTGGTGGTATTCAAAAATACAATGAACTAGAATCATAAAATGTTGCACCAACCTTACAATAAATAAATTCTTCTCCTCATACATTTTACAAAACATCCAACATAATTATCTTAACTATTTCATTTCACAAAAAATAATTTTTACTAAGCTTCAATTTCCTTCAATAATATTAATATATGCCCTTGAATTTGAATCTAGGAAACGACAAGTGCGGTTCACCTTTTGGTGAAAATAGGTTAACTAATCAAGTCACTCTATATCATAATTTTGCCAACATTCACTAATAATTGTCTAACCTCACTCCATCTACTTCACAATGATTTCTTCCAAAGTCTATACCATTTGATTTGACGTAGAAATTTAAAAAAAAAAACTCTTTATTCAAGCCTTGTTCAATACTTATCTATATCCATTGTTCTTTCATTCTACAAGACTACAAACTTCTTGGTATTTTGGTTTTTCAAATTTACACTAGTAAAAATCTCATTATAGATAACATAGAAACATCACATTGAATGTGCATGTTATGTATTTTAAGATAATGTGAAAATTTTATTATTATGTTATTCATAACACATTTAACATGAAATTTCAATGTTATCACTAACGGGTTTTTTTAATTAGTGTTATTGTCATGAATTTTTACAATTTATTGCATGCCTCCATCCACCAATCCTCTTGGTCCTAACTAATAACTACCAATGCTCGAATTTTCCACGATAGTTATACCAATCTAATAAAGTGTGATTTTGAGTGACAACGGTGTGTAAACATTCAATATTTTTATTCATTTTGTTGCTCCAATAGTACATGAGTAGCATATTACAAAATATATGAAGACTAGGGAAGGGCTGTAAATTATCATTGAATTCCCTTTACTATCCCTTTGTCGTTTGTTTATGTCCATTTGTTTCCTTTCTTAATGTGATGAATGACTGCCAACTCACTCCCAGAGTAACAACCAACATACTTATACAATTGAAAAGGACTTCTAATATGTTTTTAATGGTTTAAAATAGGTTTCATTTTGAGGGGAAAAAGTGCACACAACCCTCCAAAGTTTGTTGCTTTAGTAGTGACGGGTTTGAAGAAATGGTGTGGAAATGCTCTAAGATGGGTGAGAACAAACGACGGACTCGTATGGAAACAAGGCTAAAATGACCTTCTACTACCATTATATTTTTTCTAATGATGCACGTAATACTGTCAACTTTGACTTTTTGAACTAAGTCCCCTTGCTAATTTTAGTTCCCTACACCCTATACACCCTGCACACCATCTAAAACCTTCTTGTGCCATTGTGTAACAAACCTTTTCTATAAAAATATGAAAACTTGTTCACCTAGAGTTTTTGGAATCAAGTTTAGATTTTGGCACAAGCTAGACAACACATGTTACAATGTTTGAAGTTAAACCAACAATTCAGGCATTGGCAACAATTGGTAATTCATATTGAGAATAGTGAGAAATTTCTTAGAATGAGTAGTAATTAAGTCATATGCTTTATAGCGCTTCTTTGTGAAAACGGTTCCTTTGATATTTGTCCTAACCACTCCTTTATTCACTTAATTCACAAAATAGTTTTGAGTTTCATTCATCGAATGGATGGTGGACCTTGATTCTTTCTACCACTTAATTCTTAACTTAGTTATAAGTGACTTACATGACTTACATGAATTCTTAAGTATCTTCAAATGCGCATTGGTGAATTTAGTAGTGAGCATGAGACAACCCCACAAATGTTCAAGGGTTTTTAAGGAGATGTGTTCTAATACATTATATTCTAAAACCTCTTTTATTTTAACACTAAGTCCTTCAACCCGCCCTTCAAAGTTAGAACAAATTACTAACTTACAAACATTGTGCATCACATCAATAATAAATATAAGGGAAGGCCAAAAAAACTGAATACTACAAAAGGCATTTGATGAATAAAATTGACTACGTATGGGTCTTGGTTTCAGACCAACCATACTAATTTGGAATCGTAATAATCCTAAATAATTTGACTTAGCTTTCAATGTTCAAATATCTTGGATGATTATCATCTCTAAAGAAGCAAATAGCATGCCCAAGATTGCATAAAGTAGTTGCATTATGAAGAATAAAAATGTATTTGGTTATGGGTGATTAGGAAAGTCACAAAAAATTCCTTCGGCTACTTCAACAAACTTGTTGAAATTGAATGCCATTGTTCATTCTAGAATTTGTTGAAGGTCCAACCACACAAAAATTCTTTAATGATTCAATAACAATTTTTTGTAAAGGTAAGTAACAACTTCATTCAGTAATAGACTTATGTTTCCAACCTATGTTTTTTTACTTTTGTTTCAAAAATAGCAATCCATCAAGCTATCGGAATGGTGTTTGAAATTGGTTGCCTACGAATGAAAAAATATAATTTAGAAAAATAATAATAACATCAAGCCTTGTACATTGTTACATATTGACTTTCTAATTAAAATAAAATTTCTCTCTAATTAAAATAAACAAAAATTATCCTACTAAATTGGAAACATTTATTTTATTTTATTTTATTTTATTTATTAAATTTAGTTTTTTAGTTTTTTCTTTGAAAAGTTACAATTTCATTAAAAAAAAAAACAAAAAAGAAAAGAATACCACAAGTCTAGCATCCTGAGCAGATCAACAAAATGGTAAAATCATTAGTCAATTTCCACTTGGAAGAGTGAAACCCAACTCATTTATTTCTTTGTATAGCTTTGACATAAAATGCATAGAGGATGTTATTCATGAATAATTTAGGTCTGTATTATAGAGTTTACTTCATTGAGCTTAGACCTTACTTCTAGTCTTGAGGCATGGCTATATGCTATGAACGCTATATGCTATGAACTCAAAAACCTATTCAAATTTTTGGAAGACACTACGGAAGGATTTTGGGTGTCAAAAGAACATCTTGATAAAATTTTCGGATGTCTTAGTCATAATTCCACAATCACCTGATTTATTTCAAATTTCCACTTATATACCAAACAAGTTACAAAATCTTGTGGTATTGAAATGAAACAATGTATCTAAGTATGTGGGTTTTGCTCTCAACAAGTGAAAATTATATATCAATGAACATAAATTGATTCTAATTGCAACTACCTTTTATCGCCTACAATTCCATCCATACTTTTTCAGAATTGGTGGACTCTCCTGAATTATTTTTTCTATCTCAACTCTCATTTGTGCCTCTAAAATGTGATGATTTGAACCACACCATAAAACGATCTAATATAGTTTGAAGATTAAAAACTTCCCTCACAAAAAATGTATTAGTTGGAATCCTAAACACCTTCTATCATACCAAGCAAATAAAGAAGCCATGGGACATGGTTACCTCTACACTATTCGAGTCATATAATGGGCCACATATCACAATTGATATTGAAGCCTTGGGGTACCATCCCAAAAATCCAAGGGTCCAAGCTTCAAGGGTACAAACCTATGTTTAAATTACTAATGGAGGTATGAAGGACACCTTGACAAAAAATTGGATGCTAGAAAAAACATCATGAGAAAAAAAATATAGCTACCACAAGAACACCTTGAGAAAAGAACTGGGTGGTAAAAGAAGAAAATTAGATGTGAATTTTATTCCTCCAATGACTAAACGAACGACCTCCAATGGAATCTTTAGAGCATCCACACCCATGCCCTGGAAGGATCTGATATGATGAAAATGTTGCCAAATAGCCTTTTGGTCCTTCAATTATAACGTGTTAAGAAATGATTCTTCAATTCTAATTTTAGTTCAATATATCCTACATTATAATTGTGATTGTTCTATTGACTATTTGATGGACACAATTGTTATGTGAAGGTGGGGAATTGTAAGTTTTAGGGCTCTTCAAATATGTACTCCCTCTACTCCGAAATAAAAGGCTGTGGGAACAATGCTTCTAGTTTTCAAATGTTTCTTTTTATAAAAAATTCGGAACAAAGGGAATAAATAAATTATTGTAGCATGTGAGTTTTAGGATGCGGATGCTTTTAGAGCATTTGCATTGTTTCCCTCAACGAGTCTGATACCTTCAATAACTGAATGAAAAATGTTGCAAGCCTTTCCAAAAAGTCTCTTGACCCTCAATCACAATGTGTTAAGCAATGATCCTTCAAATCTAAGTTTAGTTGACTATAGAGAAATTCGTAAAGTCCTGAAATCTCAAGCTTCCGGTACTGCGTCAATCAAGATTCTGGCTCACAAGACAATAAAAGTAGGAGTGTCGGGTTCCAAAAATAAAAACCGGATGAGTTATATTTCCGGAAAATAAACTTGGGTGACTGGGTTTGCTCCCATGTCAAGGCGTGCCACCGGGAATGGCGCCGGAGCCCATCTGTAAATAAACCACATGACCGCAATATAGCCGCCGCCAAAGCTTGAACCTTGGACCTCATGGGCCCCAAGAGCTTTATGAGCTTCTAATCCTAGCCCGGCACACCTCTCTTGAGCTTGTGTCAATGTGATTTCGGATATCTACAAAATAGAAGATGGGGGATGCAACTATGGATGGGTGATCCACAGACTTTGCGAATTTCTCTTATATCCCACGTTTTATTTACGATTGGTCCATTGACAATTTGATGTACATTTTTGGTGTTTGAGAGGTGGTTGACAAAAGGGAACTATAATTCCAAGGGCACTTTAGATATAGATGAATAATTTTAACGTGTGAGTTTTTGCGAGTAACGGTACATATGCTCTTAAATTCATAAGAGCCCCTCCCCATGAGGCACCCGGGCCCATCCTCACTTAAATAGATGTTGAGTTCACTATTCAGTCTCCTCTAATAAAAGTAAGAGCGGGTTTATGAGAAACATTGGCCATAATTTGAGGAAGCTACGAGCTTGTCCAACATGTCAAGCACCCGTCTTCTAATCCAAAACATAAACTAAAATAAGTTTGTTCTTTGTGGAGCCCAACTTGTGAGAGTGGGCACGGGCTCTTCATGGGACAAGGACTGCTCTAACAATGTTTTTCTTTTAGCAAATGAAAAAGGAAATTTCATTGCAAAATTAAAGTACATCTTCCACCTCATTCCAGGAGTGTACGCCCTAAAGATATTCAGGCCAAAATTAGAGTTATCCGAAAACAAAATTGGTGCATGAGTGGAGTTCAAGTGGAGTTTGCTCCCTACAATTACAATTTTTGACAAGCATTGTTCATAAATAGTCCACATGGTGGGGTCTCACTACTAAAAAATCCAACTAATATGTTGATTCGGTTGCGTTGATCAAGGACACTTTTTTGTTGATTTGGTCGATTTTTTGTCCAAATCAACAGATTGCTTGCTGTTCAAATCAACAAAAAAGTGTCCCTGATCAACGTGACTGAATCAACAAATTAGTTGGATTTTCTAATAGTGTCTCTTCGTTTGGAGGAACTTGTGGGAACTCTCCTTTAGCATTGGGGAGGTCACAAGTTTCACACCCCGTGTCGGTCTAGGGCCTTGCTTTAGATTATTCTCCAACTCACCATAGACTAGTTTTGCAATCTTTTTGAACTTAAAACGAGTCTAAGGTGAATTTGAGGTTTCTTCCACTTTGAAAAACTCTTTTCGGTTAACCCCTAAAGGTCGGGTCTATGACTATGGAATCATCCTTTACCTGTCACACTCAATTTTGCCACGATAAATAATAATAAATTCAACTTTATATTTTTAGTAGATGAAACCAGGTGTCTACTACATATTATAAATTTTTCATAAATTTTGGTGAAATTTGAAACTACTATGATTTTTTGAAGTGATTGTAAAGAAAATTCATATCAATTACAAATTTTACTAAAAAATTATGATTTTTTTACCAAATGTGTAAATTACAATGAAGAAAAGTTTAGTAAGTGAAAATCATTCCGTGTACCTAAATTTAGATTTTTTTTTCTATGCCATGGTAATACCTAATGAGCTTGTAATTGCAATAAAACACTCAATCATCAAAAAAAATTCAAAAATTAAAAGTGGAGTAGGAACTAGACTTGGCAAGCTTCTTTTTGTTAGTTAAGCTCAAACGCAATAGAACTCATTTTCATGGCCTAAATTTAGTTTAAGCAAAACAAGCAAAAAAATCCAAAATACACTACAAGGTGAACCATTTTTACGACTCTTTTTGTAGTTGGGACCACATGAAAAAATTAAAAATAGCTTGAATGATCTGAATTTAACTTGAGGGGATGGCATGACTCAAGCAAAATCCTTCTCAAACAAAATTAGATGGAAATCATCCATGTAGCAATTGGAATCGAATAGTGAGTTACATTCATAAGCCAAATTTTGGCCTACCATGAGTTCATGGGTTAAAGTAGAAGCATCAGAACCTGGTGGGGACCAATTCCAATCACCTATGCGAGCACTTGTTTCAACTTCGTGAGTTACTAATCAAATTATCACAACCATTAGTTGTAGCAATTTGGTGATCAATTATGAATGCCAAGTTAGCAAACTGATTGGACTAGAAATGAAAGACGAGTATTGGTTCTCCTACTAACATCAATAATGGTCTATGCAAATCAAATTTGAAAATTCATAACAAATCCATCATTGTGACAAAAAATTAACTAAAAATCGGGCTTGGTTATTAAACCCAAAGTTTTATGTGCTGCAATTTTTTATCATCGAAAACCATCGCTCTAAACAGGTCAAAATCCTTAAACTGACAGGTATTGGTGCCTCCACCTTAACTCTATTGTAGAGGAGCATTGTGCCTATTGAGGAGCATTCTGCTTGTAGAGGAGCATTGTGCCTATTGAGGAGCATTCTGCTTGTAGAGGAGCATTGTGATTGTTGAGGTGCATTGTCCTTTAACCCTTTAGTGCCTAGGTAACCAGTAAGTGGTCACTAGATCACCAAAAAATGAAATGCTGTAAAATCTGTGAACTATCTTAGTTCGGTGTTTGAAGTTCAGAAGTGTAACTTTTGATTATGCAGATGTTGCAAAAAGAAATTTTGAAATCTGACTTTTTTAGATATCCAAATACCTATGTTCAAAACACCAAAATACTGCAAATACCTCAAAATACAGCAAATACTTACAAATACAACACATGTACTATGCGGTATTTTTTGTATTTGAAAGTTTTTTATCTTGTATTTATTTTTGGATTGTGTTCTCTTGTTCATGTTCCATCAATGTATGTATTCCGATCTTGATCAATGTACCAAATCCTTTCTTATTTTAACGTATAAATTTTGTCTTAAACCGTACATAGATAAGTCACTCTCACTTATAAAATTCACAATAATTATGTGTGAGTCAGTTCTTGACATGAAAGATTGCAATGGAGAGGTGTTGACATAGGTCATTGCTGAACTGCTTCACTTTCATTTTTGAAAATTTAACCAAAATTCTATTTAACTTTGAAGTCACACACCCCTCAAAATCTCATTTTGGAGTGTGCATTATACGGTTCTAAGACATACTATAATCTTCCAATCCAACGGTCTGATCTGACCAAGATTTAACCAAAACTTGTTTCATTAAGCTATGCTTATATTGATACGGTTGAATACTATTGATAGCATTCCTAATTTCAAGAGAGAAAGTTTAAAAAAAATATCACCCAAAAAACTGTGGTTTCTCCAGAACCACCCTAGGCACTAAAGGGTTAAGGGTTAACTCTATTGTAGAGGAGCATTGTGCCTGTTGAGGAGCATTGTGCCTGTTGAGGAGCATTGTGCCTGTTGAGGAGCATTGTGATTGTTGAGGAGCATTGTGCTTGTTGAGGAGCATTGTGCTTGTTGAGGAGCATTGTGCTTGTTTAGAGCGTGACTCCCTCCAATAGGAGAAAATCTCAAACTGTTCTCACTTCTCAGAAGGCCGTTAACCTTAATTCATGCAGGGAGGCAGGGGGCCCGCCACAAAAGATAGCAAAGGGCAGGGAATTCGAACAGGTGGCACCAGTGAAACAAACCTTGTAGCATTTTCATCCTAATTCAATGGATGAAAACATATCAACGTGGATGAATACGTTGAAGATAATGAAAAGAACAAGGTTGTAACTGGGTTCAAATTTAGCTCCTTTAGTTGTGTCTCAAAATAATGGTCGCTTTTGTGGCTAAATTTTGCCAGCTAAAAATAAGGCTGACCGACTGACCGAGAGGTGGCATGTGTGGAATAGGCAAACGGAAACGCATGGGCATGTCGGATCTGTGAAAGCATATCCTATCCCTCATAATCCCCTGAGTCCTCCTTGACTCCTCCTGCCCCTGCCAGCCACCCTCCTGCCCAGTTCCACGGCAAAATAATATTCTCTCCCCTTGGCGCTCCGAGCTTCTGCCCCATCCACACCTCACGTGCTTCACTCTCCTTGCACACCTTTTTGCTTCTCCTTCTGTTTTCCTTTTTTTCTTTGCATGGAATAGAGTTAGAGCATCTTCAATCGGTACACGGTAAAGCTCACTGCAAACTAAAACCTATCTTTTGACTGACCTAAAATTAGAGAGTAAAATTACCATCATTAGAAGCGCATCTAAATAGACGTGAGATATTTCTCAAGAAAAAGAAATTGTAAAAATTTGACGTAGGTGAAATCCCTCATTGAAAACACCACATTTTCAAAATTTAAAGGGAGTGTGGTTAATTTTGCTTAAAAATGGAAAGATCCTCCCTTACTCCCCCTATATTTCTGAAATTTAGAGGGAGTGTGGGAGGATCTTTCCATTTTTAAGCAAAATTAACCACACTCCCTCTAAATTTTGAAAATGTGGTGTTTTCAATGGGACATTTCACCTACGTCCCAATTTCACAATTTTTTTTCTTGAAGTGTAATTTCTGTAATATTAATTGCGCTTCTAATGATGGTAATTTTAGTTTCTAATTTTAGGTCAGTCAAAAGATAGGTTTTGGTTTGCAGTGAGCTTTACCGTGTGCCGATTGAAGATGCTCTTAGGGCCTCTTTACACTAGAGGCGAGAAGTGGTGAGGAGAGAAATTTCAGCCAATGGGAGGCCTAGAAACCGAGAAAACCAATTTTTCATTGGCTGAAATTTCTCTCCTCACGGCTTCTCGCCTTTAGTGTAAAGAAGCCCTTATTCGTAAAGTCGAGCAAACAAATTCCACAAGAGCATAGCATTCAGTAGCCTTTGTGATTGTTGCCTTCTCCTCAACAGAATGATGTGGAATATCTCACATCATTTCATCCCCCAATGAAATGATGTGGGATATTCTACATCACATCAGTAGCTGTGGGGGCAAGTGGCATTATGCAAGAGCAACTAACCATGGTGAATAGTAATCGAAAACACTCACTTAGTCACAATTCAATAGTGTCTTGTAATTGTTTATTTGATTCAATAGCCCATATAATTACATATCATTGGTCACTCTATATATAAAGGTGGATGAAACTAACAGACAACCTTCTTGAAAGCTACTGAACCTTATGAAGAAAGACAAGGCATAACTGGTTTTAAAACTTGAAATGTGGCGAAAATTATTGAGTTTTGGCTCCCTGTTTGTTTTTTTTTGTTTTTTGTTTTTTTTTCTTGACCAATCACAATGGGCTGCATTGTGGAAGAGTTTCGAACTTTGAACCTCCCCAATGCAAGAGAAGTTCCCCCAAACCTAGCTTGAGTTCCCATGGAGGAATCTCCACAAACCCCTACACCAACCTTATGCTCCTCCAAGGGAAAGAGTTTCATAGCTTGTGTGAGTGGATGTTAAAAAATTCTAAATCAATATTGAAAACTCCATGTTGCAGGCATGCTATCATGTGCTCACTTTATAGATAACTCTAATGTGTCAAATTTTGTTAAGTATTTCCACAAATGTGGGAATAAGAAGCAGATGACTCTGGCAAAAGAGTTCACGTCTAGCTGGCGTATCAATGAGATTTTTTGCACTAGTAGTATTTTTTTAGCTAGATAAATGCTTGCTCCCACTCTCACTAGCATGTTGTCCCTCATTTGGGATCCGGACTAATTGGTTTTTTCCTTCTCTTTGCACTCAATGAAAATGGTTTCCCCTCTTTCAAGTTTTTTTTTAAAAAAATGTGTCAAATTATTTGGAAAGGAAGTACACATCACCCGCGTCCCGAGAGCACGCAAGAATTAATTCCTCAAGCACCAACAAGTATTAATTGGGCCTCACATTTTTTAAGCAGTTTTGAATGTGTGCTATATAGATTATTATTATTTTCAAATTTCTTTCTTTCTTTACAAACACATACAATATTGTTGCCCCTCTATGACCATGGACCAAAAAGAGATTGAGCTATTTTTTTTTTAAGTACCGTAACCACAATAACTACAGTAACGTTGGGAATATATGTATATATACATAAAAAATTATAACGGCATTTTCCAACCATAGTTTTGTGGAAAGAGAGCCATTTTTGCTCAACCGGTGGCAAACCAACTTGAACCATGAAACATTATTCACCAAGCCACTTTATAGACTTTTTGGGGACCTTGAGGTTTGTGGTCATTCTCCTTTCTTCCTGGTAGTGTAAACCCAAGCCATTCATGGATGAGTTTAACCCTTAAACGTCAAGAGGGCCTGGGCGGGGCAGCCCGAAAGGCACCTAAATTTTTGGAGGGAAGAAAACAAAAAAAAAAAACAAAAAAAACGGCTCTGCTGGCCAGCATTGTTGCGGCACTGTAGCACTACAACACTTTTCAAAAAACGACCTCAACTGCCCCCAACCTCAACTCCTGTTCATTTTGATAACTTCAATTGCTTGCCAATGATTCCACGATCTCCCAAATGAGGTGCAAATGTGGAATTTAGATTGCTTTTTCAGTAGCATTTCGACGCACCAATCCTCGCTTGATTTGGTTGAGAAAAGCTACTCTTTTTCTCAATTATTCCTTTCTAAAAAGCCCGTGGGGCTTTTTTGACGTTTAAGGGTTAAGGGCCAATCATAGATTTTAGGGGAGGATGGGACGACTTCTTGATCTGTAATCTAAATTGACCCTATGTTGGGGGTAGTTCGTCCATCTATACCTCAAAAGCATGGATTACCATTAGTGCCTCTTCTCAGAGGGAGACTCTATACCCATAGTTGGTAAACTCACCATTCCATGTTCAGTTAGAATAGCGTCTACTCTTTGTCACAAGAGAAGTATCTCTACACTCCTACCCTAGATTTAGGGCATAGATGTAGTGAGAAAAGACACTCATATTTACACCGGCAACAATAGAAAAATTTGTAAAGTCGTGAAATCTCTAGATTCTCGTACTATGTCAGTCAAGATTTTGGCCCACAGGATAAGAAAAGTAGGAGTGTTGAGTTCCAAAAATAAAAACCGGATGCGTTTTATTTCTGGAAAACAAACTTGGGTGATTGGGTTTGGTCCCGTGTTAAGGCGCACCACCAAGGGAGGGTGCCGTAGCCCATCTGGAATTAAACCACATGACCAGAATACAACCACCTCCAAGGTTTGAACCTTGGACCTTGTGACCCCGAGAGCCTCATGGGCTTCTAATCCTAGCATGGCACACCTCTCTTGAGCTTGTGACAATGACTTTGCGGATATTTACAAAATAAGGTAGGAGCACCCAATTCTGACAGTGTACCCAATGTCAATAATTTCTTGACATGGTAGTCATTCTAAAATGTAAATCTAGGTAGACCATAGATAGCTTATCATTTTGGTCAACAAATAATAAAGGCTCTTTGACGTGCTTAGATTTGTGTTCTGAAATGACTACCTTGTGTAGAAATTATCGGCATTGGATACACTGTCAAAATTGGGTGCTCCTACCTTAAAGGATGGATGGGTGATCCATAGACTTTGCGAAATTCTCTAATATGTCCACATTCTTCTTTTTTTTCTTTTTTTTGGGGCACAAATAAAGAGAACCTTTACTGGGAAACGGATACAAATACAACAAGGCCCTTGCCAGGTGCGGCCAGAAGCCAAGCTCTTTTTTTCCATGTTCAGTTGCTCACCCACCCAGCTCTTGCCTTGCCTCTCTATCAGATTCATCTCTCAGATTCCGAATCCAGCTCTTTCCATGTCACCCTCACTCACTCATGCTTGCCGTGAAGGGCAGTTTTTTTCTAAAATAATAATTTTAAAAGTAAACTTTTGAAACAATTGGCCTTTTTGAAAAATTAAAAAAAAAATAGTTTTGCTGTTGCTTTTTGTAGCTTTGCTTATTACATCTGGGACTTAGTTACAGTACTGTAATGAGTAATAAACTGTAACAATAAATGACAAGCGTGGGCCGCTGATGATGACCTCCTGGGTAATGCATGAGGCTATTAATTGATTTCTGCCTGGAAATATTTCTGGCCCCAATTCAAAGGAAGGCTGCGTTTTAACGATTCAATCATTACTTTGGATGAATGACAATTTATTTGGATGATGCAACATTCAACTGGTTATTACTTAAACGAACTTCATGAGTGCTAAGGGATTAATTCAATTATTATTTATTATTATTATTATTATTATTATTATTTAATTTTTTTTTTTGTTTAAAAAAAAAAACAAATGACGAACATTTCATTTCACATAAAACGAACATCACAGGAACCAGGCGGCACGCCGCCGGCGAAGAAGAACCAAGAACCACAAAAAACCCTAGCTAAAGGCCTCTACCCTCGGCTTAAGAAAATTCCATCTAACTTGCATACCTAATCTAGAAACAAATGTATCATTCTGGCACCAAACATGGTCAAATTGATCCATGAAATCCATGCTCCTCTTGGGAAACTGCTTGATTAAAAGCTTGGTCCGATGCCAGCCTATCCTACCGTGGTCGATGACGGCGTCCCAAATCACTTGATCTACTTTGGCCTTCGGCGAGAAGTCTTGACTAAAACAGATAGAGTTTCGGTCAAGCTAGGCAATCCAAATCATTTTTTATTTTTTTCTGAAAAGAACAAAGGTCATGTGCCATTTAGAATAGAAAAGCCCTCTCGAGCAAAAGACATTGTTTTTGCATCAAGCAGAATGAAACTCTTGAATTTTGCATTTTCTCACCAAACCGTGCCATAAATAGGTAGCTTACTTCATTCTGAAACAAAACAAGTAAGAACTCCATCACTTTTTTTTTTTTACAAGCTTTTGTTCCTGAATATATTGCCAGACTTCAGCCTCTTACTATCGTAACCTAGTAGCAGTTTTGGTACAAATTAATTCAATTTTTTTAAAGAAAGTACCGCATGTTGCTTTTTTACTGGTTGTGGCCTATGAAAAAGATGATGTGGATGGCAGAAAAGCTGACGTGAAACTCTAGGGGTACTAGAATTGCCACCAAGTTATAGTATAAACACAACTCCAGAAGGCTACAACTTTCACTTGAGAATAGTAAAGTGACGAGTATTACTCTAGCTACATCAATTATTGCCATTACTGTGAGTCACAATAATTCAATATTCTCATAGTAATTGTGGTATTAGAACAAAGTGTGATTTGCAGTAATTGAGAATTCTTATAGTGAGTAGTGAGGATTGTGTGTAAAGTCTCACACTAATTGAGGATTGATGGAAAATCAGAGTTCTCTACATCGTATGTAGCTCATTAATCCATTTCTATTTCCAGCGTGAGTCTAATAGTGGGCCAGTCTATATGATTGTTTCTGTCCTTTTCACCCCTACTGGCAATTTACAGTAAAAAGAAATAATTGTCGTGTAACATTGTAATTCGATGTTTCACATTTTTTCACAAAAATTCAAATTTAGATTTATAGTGAAGGCCGGTTCGATGTGGGGCCCGCCCCGGTATCATCCACTGCCTAGATTTACTTCATGGTGCAGTAAAATCACAACTCCTCTGTAAAAAACACTGGCTTGCAGTGTTTCATTTTCGTGCATGCCAATGTCACATGACAAGAATAAGGTTGAGTGGAGTTATCCCATAAGGTTTGTGCCATTCATAATCATAGTGAGGATACATAGCGTTGTGGTTTGAAGGGAGAAGCACACCTTTCTTGACCTTTTGGCTAAGATCAAGTGTAAATATAATTTGCAACCTTTGTCTTCAAGATTCACCTTATTTGCATTAGATTATGAAGTACAAATTTCTCTACAAAAACTGTCTTCAACTTTTATACTTCAACTTGGCCGACTTCTCACTCCTAACAGGCAATGCACTCAGTCGGAAACTGTGCCCATGTTTACTTCACTTCACGTTTACTTCACTTCGAGCTTCAAGGCCTACCAATAATTTGTCTCTAAATTAATTCTTGTACTCAATCTGTGTTTGTTCACTCACGATGGAAGACTATCAAGTTCGGATTCAAGTTGATCTTGCAAGCTTCTGTTCGAGATCATCGAGCTAAGTGGAGCCATTCTCTCCTATGTTGTGATTGGGCAGGCCAGATAATTCTCTTAGTAAGGTCCCACTCGCAGTAGTGAAACAGGGTTGTCAACATGTCATGGAACTGTATAAACTTTCGTACAAAAACTATCTTCAACTTTTATACTTCATAATCTAATGCAAATTAGGTGAATCTTGAAGACAAAGGTTGCAAATTATATTTACACTTGATCTTAGCCAAAAGGCCAAGAAAGGTGTGTTTCTCCCTTTAAACCCACAACGCTATATACCTCCAAGTGTATGATTGTGAATGACACAAACCTTATATAGGATAACTCCACTCAACTATATTCTTGTCATGTGACATTGGCATGCACAACAATGTTTCAAAATAAAACACTACTGGGGAATGGCCTGATATGGGTACCACTTTTACGCGACTCACATAGTGTGACGTATGTCTAACTCATTTTTATTTGTGCTAGAAATTCCGTTTTTAACACCATGTATTTAGTTGCAGCCATGGTGCCTATATCACCCTCTAGTTTTTGTAAATTTTCAATGTTTTTTTCTTATCAAAAAAACATTTCTCGAAAATCACACTAGTTTTGGAGGGAGTACCGATATCAGGCCATCACCCACCAACCAATGTTTCGTGCATAGGAGTTGTGGTTTTACTACAGTGTGAAGTAAAATTGGGCAGTGGATGAAACCGATTTAGGGCTCCGAGTCTAGCTGGTCTTCACTATAGATCTAAATCGGAATTTTTGTGAAAAACTGTGAAATATTGAATTATAGAGTTATACGACAATTGTATCTTTTTTTGTAAATCGCTAACAGGAGGGTGAAAAGGATAGAAACATGTGGACGGGCCCACTGTCAGACTCACGTTGGAAATAGAAACACATTAATGAGCTACATAAGAGGTAGGAATCTCCATGGGAATCTCACACTAATTTTGTGACTCAGAGTAATGACAATAACCGGTGTAGCTTCATAGGTCAGAATACTTTTCTTTAATGCTGTCCACTTCAATGCAAACAGCGGGGGAAGTGTTGTGTTCGTTGTCCAATCCTTGACTTCGCTTGCATGCCCTCACCAATGACGCCATCTTCAAACCCCGCCTCCTCCTTTTCTGCAAAAGGCAAAACACAAAAAGGAAATCAAATGGAATCCTTCACTTCCACACTCCTGCTGCCGGCGCAAGTGAGCACCATGCCCATCACAATAATAATAACATTCATAATAATTCTTATAATGCCACAAAACACTAAAAAAACAATAATTTTAAGGGTCATTTCTAAGGGTGCTTTATGACTTCATAGATGACATGGGTTGGCAAAGGCTAGGCTAGAAACACAACCACGTTGTAATTGTTGACTGCTCCCATTTGATTGGTTCTCTACGCATATGGACCTTGCTTTCAGGTCTCTTGACCAGAAGTCAAACTACATAAAACGAGATCCACCTCAGCTTCCAACGGACAATGTCATTTACAGAAAAATAGATCGTGTGGTAAACCATTTTTGTCCATGGCCAATGATAGTAAAGCTCGCACTGTTCCAATACATTCACGTGAAAGGGCCCCTTAGGGCCGCTTTACATGACGGGCCAAGGTGAAAGCCAATTCACAGGAAATATTGGCTCAAGCCAAGAAGGGAGGGAGCTCTGACTGGTACGGTATGAGGGAAGTGAATTGGGTTTCTATTTTGGTCAACCCAAATCTCTTCTTTGGGGCCGTGTTAAATTTTGTCTTTAGTACATTAGAATATAATTTCAACCCATTAGAATATGAATTTCAGGGAATGAACTTGACTCTTTGGGATTGATTTCGTGAATTCAACCAATCAGGTACAAGGATTCAAACATGTCATAGCTTCAAATTAACCTTGGCCCGTTGTGTAAAGCGGCCCACAAATCACCACAACAACAATAATAATTCTAATCCCACAATAGCAATAACAATACTTTGCTGACTGGTTCACCGTTTCGTCGGCACCAATTTACTGTAGTTTTTACATTCATTTTCTAGTCCCCAAGTTTAGATTTTTCCAGACTACAGGTGTCAATGAGTTGGGTAGTTTCACTGTGCGGATTAATTGAAGACTGGTCATGGTTGCGGGGAAACAGTGTCCCTGATGAGGATGGCCCGAAGTGCCTGCGGGGCGGAGAGGCATCCGTCGCAGAATCATATTGGAGGTGCCCAGAGATCTCGCAACGTGACGACTGTTGCTGGTGCGCACTCAACGCCGCCCGGCGCCTCACCCGAAAGTTCGCAAAGAAAAAAGATGCTTCCACACGGAGACTTTCTGGCCATTCTGGCTTCTCCCCCAGGCGCTAGTTCGAACAGAACCTCCAGTTTCGATCACGAATTGCTTGCAGCATGCGGAAGAAGAACCAAGACGAGACCATGTCGCCGTGTAATCCCGATTGGAATGGCGACGAACTGTAGAGAGAGCTAGTCAGAGGAGGTTGCGAAGATGGCCGGGTCGACTTCTTCGGATGTCGGAATGGAGGATGCCAGTTTGCGCTTGCATCCCGAAGCGATGGCGGTCCAGGGCGTGGTGTTAGTCGTGTTGGATGTCAACAAGGACATCTGCATGCAAGCTTTGAATTGGGCGCTCGGTCACGTAGCACGCAAAGGCGATGCGCTTCGTCTCGTCGGCGTGCTCTCCCATGTGCTCAATCCCAGTACGCACACCCACCCACCAAGTTTGATTTTCGAAATTCATCGGAATTCTAGGCCGTGCGAAGGATTCGCGTTTGTGATCGACCTTTGAAGGATTTGCTGGGGTTGTAGGCCGTGGAACTTGTGTAATGAAGGATTCGTGTTTGTGATCGACCTTCTGAGGATTTTTCCGGGGTTTTGGTTTTGGTGGTTTGTCGGTATACACGATGGCTGACTCCAGTTTTGGTGTTTCCTGCAGTGGGATACAAATGCCGTTTGGATGAGAATTCGTGGCTCGGGGCGAACCGGAAAATCTTAGAAAACGAGCTCATCATGAAGCAGCACATGTTGGCCAACATCGAGGATCTGGACCGGTGCTGTGAGAAGGCCGGAGTGACGGTCACGGTGGAGGTCAAAGCGGGCCTTCACCCGAAGATGATCGTCGTGGAAGAAGCGAAGAAACACGGCGCCTATCACGTCATCTTAGACAGGTACTTACTAAACCCCTCCCCAAGACCTCGTTCCATACTTCCGAAATCTTATTCAAAGACCTCGCCACACAGAGCCCCATCTTGTGAAAAACGAGCAAGTTCTCGTGCTCGGGTTTCGATTTTCACAACCAAACTGGTAGTCCATTCCAAATTGCTGGAATGGTTATTTCAAAAGTGGGTTAATTCTTGAGTATTGTAGTGCGGCTCCAGATTCTTTTTGTTCAACAGTGGAAAGGATACAAGATAGTCAAGATCGAATGTTGTTGATGTTAAGAGATCTCTTGTTGTGCTACTTCTCTGGCCGCTTATTTTGAGATCTTTCTGTATTCAGAGATGCACAACATTCTTGAGCAGTTTCTTGGACACCCTTGTAATCAATGAACATGGAGCCAATAAAAGGAATCAATATTATGCAACCTTGTGTACACAGTTTCTTGTCCCTCAGTTTGCAAAAACCCGGACTAATTCGGGGTGTTGTGGGGTTCCAGGAATATGAAGAAAGACAAGAAGTATTTCATCGACAACTTGACGTGCTTCGTGACGCGCGTGCGAAACTCAGGCGGCGTGGACAGCGTGCGTTCGTTCGCCATCAGCAAGCCACTGATGCCAACCGTGGTGCCGAGTTTCCGATCGACCAGTTTCCCCACGCAATTCGGCACCGCGCATGCGGTTTTATCAAACCAATCGTCCTTCAATTCCTCCCTTCGGGGGTCGTCTCTGTCCTCCACAACCTACAACCAAGACACGCACGAGTTTCTGCCCCACCAGCTATGGAAGCAAGACTCCATGGCGTCCTCCGGCGCGTCCAGACGATCCAGCTGCGAGGAGCTTTTCTCCCTCAACCCAGAAATGGGACCACCCCCGCCGCCTGTCTCCACGGACAGCGAGGCTGCGTTCGAAATCTCCCGCAAGCGGCCGGTTGCGCATCATCCGCACGAGTCCATGTGGCCCAAAGCTGCAAGGCCGGATGATCATGACTTAACCCTAAGCCTGCACCATTCCGGGAGTTTGCCTGTTGTTTCCAGCGCGAGTCTCATGCCGAATCGGACGAACGCCTTCTTCTCCAGGTTAGCGAATTTTTTTGTGGCTACCAACTTGCTATTTGAAAATTTATGTTGCTATAAGAAAAAATGGGTTAAAAAATAGATTATTGATCTCCATATTCTTCCCTTATCGATCATTGGTATGTATACGGTAGCCAAGAACTCTATAGAAAGCTATGTATTTGTAGTAAATCGCCAAAAACGCTTTCTATTTTCCAAGTTTCGATTTTCAAATCGCCTTGAATGGGACTCCCTTGAAAAAACGAAAAAAACAATCACTGCTCCAGGTCGATCTCCGCGGTCTCCGCGGATCGCGTGGCGAGTGGACGGATTGGAGTACGTGAGAAAGCGAGCAAGTCTGTGTGGGTGTGGACGAGTAGCAAGGATGTCATGACCTCCGCGCTTGAAAATGGCTGGACGACGTTCATCTTCACTCCTGAGACTAAAGACTTGGCTGACGACTGGACCAGTATGCTTCTTCGAACTCTGGCCCCTTGTTTTGAGATCTTTATGCATAACATTCTTGAGGAGTTTCTTGTAATCAATGAACACGTGGAGCCAAGAAAAGGAATCTACATTTCTCTTTGTGCACAAACAATCTTGTTACGTTGTCCAGATAGAATTACTCGAATATTCCTTGGTCGGTAGTTTTACATGTGAGTGAAATAGATTGCTTCAAAAGTGGGTTAATTCTTGAGTATTGTAGTGCTCCAGATTCTTTTTGTGCAACAGTGGAAAGGATGTACTAGATAGAGTACTCCATGGGCTCTACTACGGCATGTAGTGGATGCATGCTATCTCCGAGTTACAAAGCGACGAGGTGGTGAGCTCATGGAGTACTCTATCTAGCATAGCCTATGACACATCTCACACATTAGTAGAATCTTATTTTGAGGAGTACATTATGGAGAGTTGAGAATAGAAAGAGATGAGGAGGAGTTTTCTACAAATATTTGGAATACACTACGAAGATTGTGTGCATAGGAAAATACATTACGGTTTGTAACTGTATTACTTAGAACCAATCTGAAGCTGCTACAGTTAGTCCTAATTTCCTGAAGTAGGCTATGTTGATGTAAAGAGCTTGTTGCATGGCAGTGGTGGCAAGGATTAGGCCCTTGCTCCTGGAGGGTGATCAGTTCGTGGACGCGCAGAACCGCCAAGTGGCCGCGCTTATCAATTACTCATCTGGCGAGCTGCTGGACAATCTCATGGGCCGCGTGGAAGTCGTAATCGTGAATGGCCTTGAATCACAGGTAATTCAATTGCCATCTCGTCACCAAAAATCCTTCTCGCATTTTTGCAAGCTCGGGGACTAGAAATGGTTACATATGGAACATAACAACCTCTCCACGTGCTCAGTTTGTAAACGCTGCTAGTTTGAAATGGAATACCAATGTCATAAAAAACGAAACCCTAACTATTCTTGAACGAAACAAGCCAAAGCTGTGTTGCTTGTTTTGTCACCTGTCGAATGCCTTTAGAATCTTGCTATGTGAGTGCATACATGCTCTGGAATTCAATCACTAACCTCATACAAGAAGTTCACAAACGCATTATACGTCATGTGATACCACTTCTTGTTCCATTCTGCCTGGCTGCTCTGAAGATCCTCGTCGTTTATCAGCTGGTCATAGTCCAGGAGTCCGAACTGTAGGACGCGTCTGAGGTCGAGGGTTTGAAGATTAGGGTTTGATTTTGGCGGTGGTGCGTGCAGGTGACGGCTGCGGAGAGGATAGTGACGGCGTTCCAGGGTTGCAGTACGTCGTTGCTTGCGGTGGCGAACAGCGCGAGTGAAGCGCAGTTGTACGTGGAGGCGCTTGGCAAGGGCACGGACGGCATTGTGCTCCAAACGGAGGATCCTTCACAGATTTACGCTCTCAAGGCGTATTTGAGAGGGAGAAGAGAGGCCACCATGGGCGTCAGGTTGGTGACGGCCACGGTGACACTCGTGGAGCCTGTGGGCCTTGGAGACCGCGTCTGTGTCGACCTTTGCAACCTCTTGCATCCCGGAGAGGGTCTCTTGGTAAGCAGCTTTCCATTCTCACAAAAGAATTCTTATCAATGCACCCATGATATGATTTGGATTCAATCAATATGGTTACTTTTGCAAGTGTCAATCTGGGAGCTATCGTTACGGAGTTCATGTTAGGAGTTTCCTTCTTCAAAATTCTTGAATTCAAGATATAAGAGGATGTGTTTTGCTTACAAGTGTCAATTTGTGAAGGAGTTGTGGATGTTTAGAGATTCCTTCTTGAATTCAAGATGTAAGAAGATGTAAGAATTCAAAGAAAGACGATGTCAAAGGATCATACATCTTGGATATCCTTGAATTAGGAAATGGGCCCAAGGTGTTCTGAGCTCCTTTCAGGACTGTTATTTATTTTATTTTATTTCCTGCTGTTGTAAATGTAAACCATGGTTTTAATTTTTGTTTGATTTTACAGGTGGGGTCTTTTTCGAGAGCTCTCTTCTTGGTGCACTCCGAGTGGTCAGACATCGACCAAACTAGTTCTCGGCCTTTTCGCGTCAATGCTGTAAGTCACTTGCAACCTTCTAGAGAATCTCTCTGAATTAGCATGAATCCCTCCTTGTTTTGCAACGTTTGAACAAGTGAGAGCTTCTCAATGACCCATGTGAGATATTTAATTATCTTCACATGTGAGATATTTAATTTCGCCTGTTTTGGCATGACTTTGCTCTAAATGGCTCTTAGTTGACACTATTTTCAACAGGTACCATGCCACTACTACTCAAGAATGTTATGAGACTAGGGTAGTTGTCCTCACAATTATTACATTGCCCCTATTTCACATTAAAATAACATGGTTCCTATTACTGCTCCTAATTGATTTTGGTGAGCAATTATGGAGACATAGGTGAATAACATGGTTCCTATTACTGCTCCTAATTGATTTTGGTGAGCAATTGTGGAGACATAGGTGTGCAATTCCTGGTGCATGAGAAGTCATAGGGCTATATATTTGACAGTTTTGCTTTTTTTTTTTGTCAACAGTTTTGACATAGGTTGATCAACTTTGGCTTCGTTTTTTCCAATGCAGGGTCCAGTTCATGCATACGTGGGAATGGCCGGTGGTGTTACTTCCTACCTCTCGGAGCTCCACACGGGCAGTCAAGTCATGGTAGTAGACGCGCAAGGGCGAACAAGAACAGTCTTAGTGGGGCGAGTGAAGATTGAGTCAAGACCATTGCTGCTTGTTGAAGTGGAAGTCGAGGGACAGAGACACAGTGTGTTGCTGCAGAACTGCGACTCTGTGCGCTTAGTCTCTCCTGGAGGTAAGTCCACCAATTGCTTCCTTTCTTTTTACCGAAACTACATTTTCAAGACCTTTCCAATGGTATATTACACGCCTCCTAATTTTCAATATCGCAATCGCTACAAGTAAAAGAAGATTTTACAATCGAAATTTTACGTAAGATTCTACAGATCCAAATAGAAACGTAAATTTGTCATATGTCTCTTCACTTAAAGGCCACTAACTATTTCACACTGACAAAATTTGAATGTGTGACATGTGTACTGCAATCAATAATAGTGTGCCTATTGTGCGGGATATTTTGGAATGTCATTAAAAAGGTCATAATAACAAGGTTTGAAAATATATTCCTATAATCACATGTCACAATTCTACTAAACATAAGAAAGTCATCCTATGGAACGATGGGTCCAACTGCTGGTATTGCTTTTTATCAGATGTCTCATTGCTCAAAAATTCTACATTAGTTTCTCTCCTCGGGGTAGAGACGACAAACAAATCATGAGTAAAGAGTATTGATTTGGCTGTTTTGAATTATTTTCTTGCAGATGGAATGAATGGCAACGCAATTCCAGTCACAAGTTTGAAGAAAGGACACTCACTATTACTCAACATGCAAGACGAGGCGGGTGACTTTGGCATTGAAACGCAAAGGCGTGCAGTGGAGAAGTAGCAACTGAGGTGAACTTGTGAATTTTGACCCACTTTTTTTTTTTATAATTTTTTGATTTAATTCATGCCTGATACAGGTTTACGAGAGACTCTTTCAGTTTTGGGAGCATGTATCATAAATGAAATGCTGTGATCTTCCAAAACTCGAGGTAGATGATCACATGGTGAGATGTGTAGGTTGCTTTGTTGCTAGCACACTCTCTATGGGATTTCTGTGTGTACAGAACCTGTCATCCTTTTTCACCTCTTCTTTTAAGGGAGGGAACAAAATAACAATGCTGAAATGGAAAAACCTTTGAATGATATATCAAGTAGGGTGTTTGTAAACAGTTTTGGGATTATCAAATTTGGATTTGCAATGAGTTCTTGTCAAACATCCTTCTTGTAGTTGATGATTCTGCACATGAATTGGCGTTAATGGAAATGAAGCATTGTTTGTTTGGAATTGAGAATTCTCTTTGTGTGAACTATTCCAACTTTTCTATGGATGAATTAACCCCTTAAGGACCAAGAAACCCAAATTGGGCCTCTTGTTTTTTTGTTTTTAGCAGTTCTCTATGGACTTCCTTTTGTTTAAATTTATTTGGTTTTTTTTTACTAATACGTGCAATGTTCTTCACTAATTCTGGTGATATAAAATTTGATTCTATCTCAATTATATTTTTCACAATATGATTGATTGAATTTTGGCATTTTAAAACCATGAATTCTTGGTCAATTAAACCAATGTGCTTGACAAGCAAAGAATGTTGTATCTTCAAATGTTTCAATGCAATCTGTCTATTTTCACTTGGATGTTGTTTATTACTTCATGCTTTAGAATTTTTGTTTGTAAAGTTTTTGAATTTGTTCATTTGTTCTCATGGCATTGTCAATTTACTTCAATTGATTGAAACATAGACTCAGTTTTTTTGTGCTCTGAGAATGGAGGTGATTTGAGCATTTCATGCAATTTGAAATCTCCATAAGGGGGGCTAGTATTTTGAGACAAGATTTTGGGGCTCATAATCACGTGCGGTTGGATTTTGAAACAATCACCAGAATTTTGAACTTTAGGCCATCCTGGGAGTTCTGTTTTATGTTGCTTCCCAACATTTTGCACTTTCTTTTTGCTCTTCTATTTCACACTTGAACCCCATTTTAAAAATCTATACTTCAAAGTCGCCCCCGAGAGAACGGACACTTGATGCACTATTTTACAATTGTTGGGCCATTCACATCACTCGAAGCTGCTGCACTTTCGTTCGTGACATAGGTTAATTAAGATATACTACAATATGACTTGCTTAATGTTCATGCTTGTCTTCTTTGGATGTGAGCACTGTTGAATCTTATTGCCCTGCCGCATTCTTCGAACACATCTAATTTTTTTGTTTGCTTCACTTTCTTTTATGCGTTCCATCTACTATAGAAGTTTAAATAATACTTGATTCTCTATGTCTATTTACCCTGATGCATGCACATCCTTGATGCACGCACATGTTGTGGTTGGTGTGAACAAGCCATGTGTTTGGAGAATCTCCACATACTGTGTTCTAAGCACATCGGTCATCATTGGGGTCTCGATTATAATCTAAAATGCTCCTCCCAATGAAGATTACCTATTACAATTTTTATTTTGTTTTTGAAAAAATAATTTCCTAAAGATTTGGGCTTTTCTTCTTATAATCATTTTTTGCCAATTCCCATGACCGACTACGGTGTATGATTGTTGTATTGTAGAGCTTGGTGTTTATAGTTATATTGTAGGTAATGTAGAATGCTAATCACAATTTGGGGAATTTTTTTTACCTTAACCAGCTAAGATCCTACATTTTCTTGGACCAAGTGGTTTATTGGAGAATTCTCTCAGCAAGGCCTTAAGAAAATAGAGATTATTCTCTGATTTTCCCCTCAAATGATCAATTTTTTTTCCTAAGATTTTGAACTCAATTAGGCAATTTTGAATTTCAACCAACTAATCTGTAACTAAAGGTCGGTTCTCTTCAGACATTGCTAATTTTCTTTGTGCAATTAATTGATTGAAAATCACAAATTTGCAGTATTATGATGTTCTTGGTTCACAAAGCGAAAGGAGTGATCGAAACAAAAGCCGGCTACTGTGGTGTGGATTGCGATGTGTGGGTGCAGAATATTTTTGGAATATTCTATCTCATTAGCACTACCATGTTGTAGTTTAGGGTTAGGATTTAGGATTTTGGGGTTTGGAATTTAGGGTTTAGGATTTGGGGTTTAGGTTTTAAAATTTGGGGTTTACGTTGTAAAATTTAGAATTTAGAGAATATTTTTGCTGACGTCATCAATCATTCCAAAAATATTGTGGGAATATACCACACCTGCACTTGTACCCTGCACCCGCAATTTTGCACCACGCAGTAGTTGACCCCATCCAAACAATATTCAAAATAGAAGTACCATTCATAAATGGATTCCAGATATAGAGTAGGACATTTTAATTTGATGTTCTCTAGAAATGGCTTTCAACACCCATAACATTCTTCAGCCCTTGTTGAACCACACCTTTTCTCTACAGTGTTGCTATAATGTAAAGTACTAATAAAATAATTCAACGTTTCAACCCTCGTTGCTTTGTCCAGCTGAAGTTATTGTAGATCCTCCAAGATGCTTGTAATTCCAAGGCACTGTAGATATAGATTCTTTAGATGCCACATGTGCGACAGTGGTTTGCTTAACCTTTTAACGCGCCTGCGTCCATATAATGAACGACGAACATATTGCAACCTTTATCAATATTCCATCCGTGTATAGTTTTTCATTCATCCAAATTTCCTTTGGTTGTTGTGCTAGTTGACTATCATTTGTATGGTATGGATCTTCAAAATAAGACATTGTGATTTTTTGAAAAACAACACAATTGGTTTATGTCAAGTTTCATTCTTTAGTTCAAAAAGTGAGACCTTAAACATGATTTTCCAAAATGAGTAGAATCAAATAATGGAAACCATACCATCTCGTAGTGCATGTTATTCCAATTTCATTACAATTTTTTTTTATTTCTTTGTGTTAAATTGGGATTTGTAATTGAATTTCAAGAGAAAACCTTGCAAAATTCAATAAAAATATATTAATTAAAAATATGATAAATCCAACCGTACATATGTAATCTTCACATTGACATTTACAACTTTTCTTTGTACATCAACTCCATTTTTGTTTTTCATCAAACATTTTATAACGAATCTTTGAAAACAATGTTGAATGGGGACGTTAACCCTTTAGTGCCCAGGTAACCACTAAGTGGTCACTGGATCACTAGAAAAGGAAATGCTGGAAAATATGTGAACCATCTCAGTCCAGTGTCTGAAGTTCAGATGTGTAACTTTTGATTTTGCAGATGATGCAAAAAGAAAATTTCGAATCTGACTTTCTTAGCTATCCAAATACCTATGTACAAAACACCAAAATACTGCAAATACCTCAAAATACAGCAAATACTTACAAATACAACACACGTACTATGTGGTATTTCTTGTGTTTGCAAGTTTGTTATCTTGTATTTTTTTTGGATTATGTTCTCTTATTCACGTTCCATTAGTGTATGTAGTCTGATCTTGATCAATGTACCAACTCCTTTCTTATTTTAACGTATAAATTTTGTCCTAAACCGTACATGGATAAGTCACTCTCACTTATAAAATTCTCAATAATTATGTATGAGTCTGTTCTTGACATAAAAGATTGCAATGAAGAGGTGTTGACACAGGTCATTGCTGAACATCTTCACTTTTATTTTTGAAAATTTAACCCAAATTCTATTTAACCTTGAAATCACACATCCTCCAAAATCTCATTTTTGAGTGTGCATTATACGGTTCAAAGACATACTATAATCTTCCAATCCAAAGGTCCGATCTTACCAAGATTTAACTGACACTTGTTTCATTAAGCTATGCTTTCATTCATACGGTTGGATACTATTAATGATATCCCTAATTTCAATAAAGAGAGTTTTAAAGAAACATCACCCAAAAAACTGTGGTTTCTCCACAACCACCCTGGGCACTAAAGGGTTGAAGGGTTAAAAACGTTATGCCTTTCTGGCATTTGCTGATGACCTTGAGGAATAGTCCATAGCCATGAGCAGAAGACTGCCAGCCAGCAACCAAGCCGGTCACTTCAACGCAGACGTAGAGGTACCTCATTGCGACATGTACATGAATGCAACATGTACCTGAATGCAACATTCAAAAATCTCAACATCAGAACTTAACATGTGTCAGTTGTCAGTTTTAGATCATCTATCAATAAAATTTCGATTTTTTTTCAGACAATAAGACATTCTTTGGGAAGTTGAAATTTCCTTGCAACTTCTAACATGAATCAATACAAAATTTAGCCAATCTAATAATAAAAACAATACAAACTTGAACCTTTATTATTATTATAGTATCCTAATAATATGTTTTTTGGGTAAGTAAAAATTTCTATGTAGTTACTAGTACAAATCAATAAAAACTTGGTCAACGTAACAATAGGAACTATGCTCATTGGTTTAAGTGTCACTTATAGATATGATTTCTTTATTTCATATAATCATATTCTTTTGTCACAAATATAATTAAATAATACTTAGCTTGGAGTTGTTAAAAATATTATCACGTGAAGAACCAACAAGTCGAGGATACCCACTAAGATACTAACCTAATCCTGCAATATTTGATGCATCATATTACACATAGACAACTAATGCAATATTGAATGCTAACTAGTGTGGTATAATGATCAACAAATGAATCAATCGATGCAAATGTATCAAGTTTTATTTCTTTCGAGAGGACAAAGGTTATAATGTTTATAATCCATAATCCTCTTTTTATCAACATCAATGCAAATGTTAATAGAAATACATCATTCACTAGATAGAAAGACGTTGTAGCCCAATGGTGCATGACATGTGCAGTGTTAGCTAAATGATAAAGCTTGACAATCTTTCTATCATTAATTAGACACATACATAAACATCCAAAGTCATATTCATCACAATTCCTCTAGACATCACTTTATGGATTCCTAGCTATTAGCTGTCACATGAAAGAGTGATGTCTCATAACCTAATTCAAGCCTCTATATGATTATTTAAGAGCATTTCCACTAGCACTTTGGATACCGCTTTGGCTATGGAAAAATGGATGAGATTGGGTTGGTGAATTTTTTTTTGGCCCGTGACATTGGATAATCCACTAAAAATCAAGGCCCTCAAAATCACTCTTGCTAGTGTATCTTCTTTTCTTAATTGCATATCATAATTGCACAATCCATGTGTGGTGACTTGTGAGTGGCTCACTTACTATTTTCAAGAGTCTAATTTAGTGATGTTGGTGGGGGAACTATATGGTGAGGTTTAAATTTTTAGATGACCTAAAGAGTGCAATCCAGAGTGCTAGTGGAGATGCTCTAACTCAAACCTCTTTATGATCATCTAACTCAAACCTCTCAATGATCATCTGGCACAAGACTCTTGCCGTGGTGATTATTTAACTCAAGCCTCTCAACAATTACTCACTTTGTTCAAAAATTATTGTCCTAGTTCATAACATTCAGTAGCAGAGCTTGGCTATGTCCTGGGCTCCAAGCAAATCTGCAGCATATGCTGCATTTTTGAACATAGTAAATTAGTAGCTACTCTTGTTTACATGGAATTATAAGTATTGGGAACCTACAGTTGTGAGTACCACATGTGTCCATCCTCTCATTCGCAGGCATGGGAGTAATGTAGCTAAGTCCTTTTCTTGAAAAGTGTTGATGTATCATATGTCTCCCATGTGCCCACCCTCTCATTCCCTCCCCATCTCCTGTTCATCCACTTTGCTTATCTTGTTGAATAAAGCTAAAAGGCATACCCAACACATGTTAGTGAATGTTATGTTTTTGGCAATTTTCAACTTAATGTTTTCTTTTTTCAAAAAAAGGCCGTCTCAATATTCAAAAAATGGTCTATTTTTAATAGTAGTATGTAGTTTGTGTCACTCTAATCGTCCACCCCGTTTGAAGTGGACAAGGCTCACGTTTGAAGTATAAAACATAGGACAGGAACTAGGAAAAAAAAATGTCAAAAACTAGGACAATTATTTCCGGACAGAGGGTAGTATCTAACTCAAGCCTCTCAGTGATTATCTGGCACATACATAACATAACATTGCACGCTCAACATGATTTCTCTAATGAGCCAAAGAGTACACTAGCATGCAGACACTTTTAATTCAAGACTACCAATTGGCATGACGTCCAAATGCAACCAAGAGATTCAGAATAGTGTAAGTGACTGACAGTTTGCAAAAGGCGTCAAGACAGGGATGGAGCAGATTGAGAAACCTGGCAAAACTGACTCTTGATCTACCAAGGACAGGAGCATATTAAAAGTGGGTGGCCAGTCTACATGCACGAGATGTCCAGATCATCTCGCCTCCAAGCTACCTTATATGGCCACGGCCTTTATTCAATCCGCTGCAGTTTTACCTCATCATTGTTTCGGTCAGTCAGGCTCCCTCATCTGATCTGCAATATCTCATGTGGGGTTGCCCCGTCCGCTGCCTCCTGCACATGCATGATTTTCATGCTCCATTCCATTCCTCAACTTAATTAGTGCATGCTGATCATCAAGCTATCTTCACATGTGAGATCTTGTTGACGCTATTTGTGAACTGCTTTTCTCTTCAAAAATTCCTCAAGGTGCGTTTCTTGAGTCAAACATATATGGCATTCTATTCGTTCTCATGACTCTTTTGTTAGCTCGTCATCGATTTTCTTCTTAGTAGAAGGTAGCAAACTTCAACGAGACTAGATGGTTAATAATTCACAGGGAGAAATAAAGACATTCCCACATGGGATTTCATATGGGAAGTGGGACAAAATTCCCACAATTATAACTTTCTTGGGATGATTGTAGTGTATTTTGATCTGGGAAAGTTACAATTGTGTCCATGTTTCCCATATGGGAATCTTGTATTTATCTCCCTGTGTTAGAAGCATTAGAACTGAGTCTCACTTCAAGTTTAGAAAGCTTTTTCTAGGTTCATTTCTAGCAAGAGTGCGAGCTTATGAGGCAAGACTCTGCGACACGATTCATTGAGCATCCTATAATCTATGCTCACAATGATAACTCTCTCACGCACTAGAAAGAGAAGGCGTCTCTTTTCACTCAGTAGGTGAGTCAAACGGTGCCACTTCGAACTCACTGCCCAAGCGCTCAAGACTTGGTGAGTGCGATTTGTCACGTAGGACAAATGTGTACAATGAACTCCGACACTGTTCTGAGTGAGAAGCGACGCCTTTGCTAGTAGTGCACCAATCTACTTGTGAATTCAATAAATTACGCGATTCTGCCACTGCCCTTCGAGGAGACAGGCCAAGTCTATTCTCCAAAGTTCATTGCAGAAGCGCTTGCTAATACTTGCACCCTCATCGACACCCTTAATGAAACAATTTGAAACTAGTTTCGAATCGATTCATTGCTACAGTGCGTTTCATGTTTGTTTCAAAACAGATTCAAACGCATTTCATTCTTTCGAAACGCAACTATGCTCTAGGTAGCTCTATTCCAGAAACTTGAAGGATTTCTAGAAAATTGTTTCTATTGTCTCATTTCGATATATGACTAGTGGTAATGCAGTGACAGTGCAACAGCTGCCGTGTTCGTGTGTGCAGGGATGATGGCTATGGCGCTTGGACTCGTACTGGAGCTTCTAGCACTAGCAGTGCTCGTCACGGCGTCGGACCCGGAGCTCACGACGGATTTCTTCGTGCCAGAAGGGACGAACAAGAGCACCATCACAGGCGACTACTTCACGAGCCAAATCCTGCGCAACGGCTTAGGCCTGGTATCCCCAGCGAAGTTCGCCATCAAAAGAGTGAACTCGGAGTCGTTTCCAGCGCTGACGGGCCTGGGAGTGTCCACGGCGCTCCTGGAGTATCTGCCGGGCGGCATCAACACGCTCCACACGCACCCGCGCGGCACCGAGGTTCTCACTGTCGTCAAAGGTATGAATGCATTCAACCCCTTAGAAGCGTCCACTGTGTATTGAAACTTGTACCCCCTGCTCGATCGCATCTGTTTGTGTGAAAATGACTTCAGTTTGACACGATCAACACTGTTGATCTTGTAGTATAGAACAAGAGTTTTGAAATGATGGATTGCAATCAGAAAACCGAGGTAAAATGAGAAAATGCCACTGTGATGCAGATGGCCATATTGGACGTTTTAGAGAGCTTTTATGATTAAGTTCGCTCTGATACCATATGTACTCCATGTGTTCCGCTATGGTATGTAGTGGGTGCATGCTATCTCCGAGTCGCGAAGCAACGAGGTGGTAGCATGCACCCACTACACAAAGTGGCAAGCCCATGGAGTACTCTATCTAGCATAGCCTACAACACATGTCACACATTAGTAGAGTCTTATTTTGAGAAGTACACTCACAGGGAGATAAAAACAAGTTTCCCATATGGGACACGCGGACAAATTTCCCACAATTGTAACTTTCCCAGATCAAAATACACTATAATCATCCCAAGAAAGTTACAGTTGTGGGAATTTTGTCCCACTTCCCAGATGAAATCCCATGTGGGAATGTCTTTATCTCTCCCTGTGACTATGGAGAGTTGAGAATAGAAAGAGATGACGAGGAATTTTCTACAAAGATTTGGAATACACTACGAAGATTGTGTGCATAGGAAAATACATTAGGGATTGTAACTGTACTGCTTAGAACCAATCTGCAGCTGCTACAGCTGGTCCTGATTTCTTGGAGTAGGCTATGAATTCATGCATTAATTTGATATGCTCTTGGGATGGTTGCATAATTCATAAAAGGGACGCTCCATGTGGGCCTGGTGGACTCCGGAAACAAGCTGTACACGCAGGTGCTGCACAAGGCCGATGTGTTCGTGTTTCCCAAAGGCCTGGTGCATTACCAGATCAACCTCAGTAACCGGACTAGTGCCGTTGCGTACGCCGCGTTCAGCAGCTCCAGTCCCGGCACCATCTCGTTGCCGGCCAATCTGTTTGCTTCCGAGATCGACGATGTTATCCTGCAGACCGCGTTTAAAGTCGGTGGCGATGTCGTCGACCTGCTTCAGGCTGCGCTTGCGGCGTAGCAGTTTCCATTGTTTTCATTTTATTTGGGGGTCTTGCTCCAGAGGATTCCAACGCACTAAACCATTCATGTAGCATTTGGATATTGTATGAATTGTTGAAGTTTAAAGTAATAATTCCAAGCTTCAGACTACGTACTCGGAAGCACACATGGAAGCATTTTTGATTGTGATATAACTCAGAAGGTGATCTCATTTCTTACAAGAAATGTGTTTAGACAATAGAAGCATTTTTGACTGTGATGAAACTTAGAAGTTGATCTCGTTTCTTACAAGAAACGTATTACATGATAATGGAAGCATTTTTGATTGCGCCAAAACCTAGACGTTAATATATCTCATTTATTTTCTTGCAAGAAGTGTGTTTAGATAATGGAAACATTTTTGATTGTTGATCTCATAATTTCTTACAAGAAATGTATTTAGAGTAAAGATGCAAATGACTTTTCAACCTTTGCAAATGGGTTCTAATTTGGTTGATCTCTTAGTAAGATTAGTAGAGGGATTAAGGTAGGCAACTACATCACCATTCATCTATAGTATTGTGAGAGTAAAACCATAATTGAATTTTCATGTGAGTTAGTGTCACGGGGATACATCACAATTTTCTTTTTGCAATGAAAATCAGCACCATATACAAGTCAATGGTGGTAGTGAAACCAGAGAAGAAAAAAGAATCAAAATGAGTATAATTACCCCCTCCAAAAATAGTGTGATTTTCGAGAAATATCTTTTTGGTAAGAAAAGAACATTGAAAAATTACAAAAATTAGAGAGTGTTATAGGCACCATGGCTGCAACTATATACATGGTGTTAAAGACGGAATTTCTAGCACTCATAAAATGAGTTATACATAAGTCACACTATGTGAGACGCGTAAAAGTGACTCATATCCGGCCATTCTCCATGTCAATGTTATAAGTTCAAACATTCATATAATTGGACAATAGTGATTGAATGTTGCAACAATTTTTAGTTGCTCACATGTAGTTGAGACCAATTATCAAAATTTTGAAACCAAAGTTCATGGGATGGAGATGCCCTTAGTTGGTTGATTAGTGAGGATTGATCACTGCCAGGTTGGGTACCATAACCTCGTAGCAGCTTCGGCACCCCTGGAGTTTCCATGTCAGCTTTCTCACCATTCACACCATTCACATCTTCTTTTTCATGGGTTACAACCAATAAAAAAGCGACACGCAACACTTTCTAAAAAAATTGAATTAATTTGTGTTGGAGCTACTACCAGGTTACGGAAATAGGTCATGACCTTATATAAATTGGGTGTGTTTTGACTGTCTCGAAAATTATGGCATGCATTTGATGGCATTTTATAGATTTTGACATCAAGAGTGATGCACAAATTTAGGACACAGCAATGTATGTATCACCATGCTATGAGAGTGCATGTGAGTAGTCAAATTTCTTTTGGCGAATTTTGCTAGAATCTTACTTGAAATTGGGAGTGGCTACTTAAAAAATTGACAAAAAAGTGGATGAAATCGCCAGTCTTCTCAAAAAAATACTAAAATCGCCACTATTTGATTGAAAGTGCCTTATAATAGATAATTTTACGGATGCATATATATATATATATATATATATATATATATATATATATATATATATTTATTGTGTGTGTGTGTGGATAATTCTATCCATTAATTCCAGGGTGTGTGTAGCTCTACCAATGGATTAAAAAAAAAAAATGGCTGCATGTGAGTCAACCCTTTTCTTTTTGGCAAACTGGTGCATAAAAGCATTTGTCACAGGCAATATTCAGCATCGCTTCTAAAAATGATCCAGTATGGACTTGATGAAAAAAAATGGGGGGGCTGATATTACAAAATGCACAAAGGTGCAGTGTCATCATTTTGCAACACAAGTAGAAAAGGTGGCGCTCCCCAAGGAGATGCCCAGGCAAAATCACTTTGCATGCGTGGTGCCTGGGCGTTTCCCTCAGCAATGCCACCTTTTCTACTAGTGCAAGACCTCTGGAACCTTCACGTAAAAATAAATAATATACCTATCAAATAAATGTACGCAAATGTACAACTCAAAGAGTTCTAAAAAGATTGATTGCATTAACCTGGCCAAAGTATGTGGATTGGACTATCGTTATGGAACAGAGGGAGTACATTTTAAAGACACACAACATCGATATCATCAAATAAATACAAACCTGTACACAAAAATCACTAAGTGTCTATGAGCACCATGACATCAAGCTGAAACATCCATCCTGTAAAAGAGCCTGCAAGTGACAAAATACACACTTTTGAAAGCTAGAGCCTACATTTGACAATTAGTACCTACACTTTAAAAAATGAGCCTGTACTAGTACAATTTTGACGCAGAATCATTACATGATAGTCAGAATCCCTGAGCAACACTATTCACATGAATTAATCTGTGACACTAAGGGCCAGTTTAGACTATGAACCAAGAGCCGTGACCAAGAAAAATGGATTACGGTATTCTCATGGTCACACTTCATAAAAATGTAGATTTTAAGGCTCTCGGACCTCTCAATAGGTGTAAACTGAACTTGTTTCGGGAGGAATGACCATGCACCAAAAACAGACCATGCACCAAAAACAGAGTGAGCTGATTTATTTACTTTTTAATGTATAGTTGCATCCACCGGCTCAAAAGAAACAAAAGAAACAATTGATCAACAACACTTCAACACACTGATCCCACATCATGCCGCACTGTAATACAAGTGCTCATTGAGCACCTTTTAGTGTACCATCTCACACGAAGATCAGACATTGAACCTCCAAAGAGTGCAACTTCCTCAATGAAACGAGTTTGGTACACAGCACCGACAGATGCGACATCGACACTCATCTGCCATACATTCCCATGCTACCAACTACCACCATAACAACAGATTACTTCACTCAAGTACACTAAATGGGCTATTTAGTGTTCAGTGAGAATTGATGTCTTTTACATCAATTCTTTACATTACATAAGAATTGCCATTTGTCATTCCCACTTTCATTGAGAGTGCCATGTTCTTTTCAGGTGATGAGAGTGACAGAAGGTGACATGCCATGTTTATTATAAAGTTGCCATATGTCATTGAAACACTTTTTCTTACACGGACACTATATCTCCCTAAAATCAAAGTGTCCAGGTTGAGAAATAGTGTCCCAAACACTAAATAGTCCATTTAGTGTAGAGATCTCGTATATCCGCACACAAAACTTGCTAGTAACCAAATCCTAGCAACCAGCAAACCAAACCCTGCCATGGTTGGGTTGCACTTTCATTGAGAGTGCCATGTTCACAGCTTAGTTAAGCTCGACAACCTCCTGGATCACTGCAGATCCCGGGGTCGATCCGGAGGGGCAGAACACCACTTCGTAATTGCTACCCGTCTCGCACCCGAACACGGTTCCCGCATCGTCCTTGGAATACGAGTACGAGGTCGGGCACCGGTTCTTGAAGGCGCGCGTGCCGTCGGTGGGATAAAGTCCCGGCCCGTTGGCGTTCTTGCATCCGTTCCCTGGCGCCCCAGTGAGGAAGTTGGGCCCCCTGCAGAAGTTGTTCACGTCGTTGATGGCGCAGATGATGGTACCGCAATGGTTTCCTGATGGTCGCCCACCTCCCGCGATATGGGTGGGCGCTATCCGCATTGGCAAGTTGTACGCATCCTGCACACATAACCATTGCATAATCAATTTGACATGTTGTAACGGACATTTCATTTAGTCGTTAAAGACTTGTCACATTGTGATTTCTACTAGTAAACGCACCACATTGCTGATGTCGTAATAGTCCTGGCCGCCAGCGCCAACGGTGAACTCGGCGAGATTGGCCTGCGGTTTGGCGTTGTTGCCGGTTGAAGGATTGCCGCTATTGCCTGGGAAGCCCCAGATGAGGCCCGCCGGCCAGTTGCCGCCGACGTCGATTTGTTGCCTGCCGCCGCGGCCGTTGAGCACATAGCAGTTCACTTGGCCACCACCGCAGCAAGTAGCGCAGGCTGTGATGGTTTGGCCGCACTGGTTGATGATGTCAATCCTGGCGCCTGCATGAAGTCGCCCACAATGCACACATACATGATTAGTCACATGCAATTATTGTAGACACGCCAATTACCGTGCACCATTGGCACATTACGTACCGTGCACCTTCTGGATCATTTGAAGTGCACGGTTATTAGCATGTCTACGATAGTTCATGGCCGATAGTACAAAGCAGTCGGCCTTCAGAAATCTGCTCTCATCGCAGTTTGGCAAACAATGCATACCGGTATCGATGAGAACATACTACGCAGACTTTGGAATCAACTTTGAGGGTCTGAATCACTAAGTTTTAAGGAAGTAGACTTACCATTGACAGAGCTTACAGCCAAAGTGAGAAGAAGGAGCGCGGCTGCAGTAGCACGCCTCCCGAACACCAGTTTGGAGGTCATCTTGGAGGCTTGATTGCACCAGAGCACAAGGCTGTCGACAGTTACGGAGAGAAGGCTGGAAGAGTTGAGGACTATTAGTGAGTTTGGCACTGGAGTTTGTTCATCTGGTTCACTGTTTATATAAGGTAGGATATTCCGGTGAGTGACTTGCCGGTCCACTCTGACAAGTACTTTCTCAAGGACCGCATCGTCATTTGCCAAGACTTTGTCTGCAATTTTGAATGGAAGGCTGTATGGGCATGGACTGGATATGCGTACAAGATGACTTCAGCACAAACCTCAGCATGACCTCAAGCTCAGAAACTGAATCAAGAGCTTACAGACCTGTCATTTGTAGTACCTGATTGCAAGTGGCAAGACTAGCTTTATCCAGCCCCGGGGATGCACTCTACATTATGTTTGAGAATCACATGCGTTCATGACCTCTTCTAAAAACCCCCTTGTATACGAGAGGTTATATGTCTAAATGCCTTTGTATGCAGATATATTTTGTTTTAAATATATGTTTAATGTAAGTATACGTGAATATTTTGAGCTCTAAATGTGCTTATTGTATGTATACGTAATACAGCAGTGTTCAAATTAATACCCCTTCTGTGCACTCACATATACTCGTACATGTTTAGTACAGTGCAACCCATGATCTGGCTAGGCGGTGATGCAGTGGAAGATGACTCAAAGTTCCCAAACCGCTCTACAGTAGTGTTGAAAATAAAATTTGTGCACTCGACAGTGAACACAATCATGCACGACTGCTTCCAAATATCACTGGTTCCGTCATGCACCGAGCTGAATTGAAAACGACGTGTAATTAACAAGGTTCTAAAGCCAAGTCATCGAAGGTTATAAGCGAAGAATAAATATGAAACGTGGATATTGATGCGTTTGATCATTTAAGTTGATATTATCGTCTCTGGTGCACTGGAGCGGAAGTGTGACAGCTGTAGAGCTGAAAATATGTAATCAGAGCTTCAAGAGAAACATATCGCCATAGGTAACTAGTTGAGCTAGTAGCTTCACGGGAAAAGAATTTCAATACGACCATGCTCTTAACCCCTAAAGGACCATAAGGCCCCCACGTGGCTTTTGGAACTAGAAAGTGAGGAAATTCGGGTTCTTGGGCTTTGAATTGTATGATGAGCAACAAAGAGACCCTAGCTCTTTTTGAGAGTTGAATCTGTAGGTACTTCTTGATTGGAAATTCATCAAGTGAGCGATTTTTGGTGATTTTTTTGAGTTGCAAGGAGGGTATTTAGGCGTCACTTCAGACCCTCATATCTTCCTCCTGACACCTCCAAATTACGTGAAATTTTTATCACATGTTTAGAATGATGATCTCTACGCGCAGTAAAAATTTCAGAATTTTTGGAGCACTTTTGAACAATCCGATTTCAGCATGTGTACAAAATACCCCGAACGAGTTCCATCAATCTTCTCAACGGTGGCATTTTCTCAAAAATTGTGCGATTTTGTCGATCCTTTTTTCATACAAAAGCTACCAAGTCTTCTTTAATTTCAACAGTGCCGATTGTCAAAATTACCCCACACCAATGAGGAATTGAGCTTGCTACAAGAGCTAGTCAAGAAAACAAGAGCTAAGTTCAACACCCCCCGGTCCTTTAGGGGTTAACTAATTGCTATCTGGATAGTAACTCTTTGACATCATTGTGTTTCAATTGCCTGATTAGTTACTTTTCTATTAAAATTTGCAAGTAAAGCAACACGTCTCTCAAATCTATATCTATTAAGGCAGAAGCACCTAATTGTGACACTTTATCTTGAAAACTGTGATCTACGATTCACTAAGTTTGAAATGAAGACTATTCCTAGAGCATGTTGCAATTAAGTGAGTGGCCCAATTAGATGCGTCTACCTTAAATGTATAACCTGCGCCAGTCTTCCTCCACACTGTCAAGCATGGGTGCTAGATTGCCAACTTTGTCGAGATTTTGCTTTGAAAAAGTAAGCCCTATCTGCCTTCCAACAACATCACCAAGAGTATGCAGTACCTGCAGACCCAGACAGAATCGTTTAAGAACCAAATAAATCATTTAAGAAGCTCTTAGGAAGGTAATAGCATGTACCAATAGAAAGAAGAAACCATACCCTACATTTTTTGAATACAAGTAATGTGTTTTGAAAGTTACTACTGTTACCTTCCAAAGTCAAGTTTCTATATTTAGAAAAGGACACTTGGAGGTTAAGACCAATCATACCCATGGGTATCTCAAATCCAGTCTACATTTAGGAATCCTTTTACCAATACCTGCCCATCACTAGTTAACCCTTAAAGGTCCAGAGAGCCCTTTCTGACCAGTATAATACACCAATACTCCATTGTATTTAGCATAGTTCTACACCTCCTATGGGTTTAAAATCGAAAGTGAAGTTAAAATTCACATCAACATGATTTTAACGAGCTATTGGAGTCTCAATTTGGAACTTTCTATTTACAACAAATGTCAAATATACGCCAACGTATATACTATCCCCATCAGCCCTTTAAGGGTTAAGGTCCAACTTCCATGGGCGAAGTTTCTCACTAATTCACAATTTTTTAGGGACTTCTGTGGACCAAGTTCCACATTTCAAATGAGCTTTTGAGAAAAAAGTGGAGAAGTTGTCATGAAGTATAGAGGGTTCTCAAGCCCTTGACTTCATGGCAACTTCTCCCTAATCAATCATATTTGTTCATGTTTCACCTCACTTCAACCTAACCAATCAATTTTGTTCATGTTCAAGTCCATGGAAGTGTGCACCACTTCATGGCTCGGTATGAGACAAATTGTAATACCACTTTTCCCCTCCTCTTGCCTACTTCCATGGGCAACTTCTCAAACCCATGGAAGTTGGCTCTAATACATCGATATGAAGTACTAAGCATCCCCAATTCCATGGCTTTGAGAGTTGCATGAATTTCTCTGGAAAAACAAGTCCAAAGTACCGACTGCTTTTAGATATAACATCACAATATTATCCACTAAAAAAAATCAAATCTCGATTAATTCAAGATGGAGTACCTCGATAGAATCATTGTTCGGTGCAGCCACACCTTGAGTACTTGGGCCTACCAACAACTGGGTTGGCAAACCCGTAGCATGTGCATAGTGAATCATATATGCCAGAATTCCATCTCGCAAAGTAAAGTTCAAAGGTAACTTCGCCAAAGTTCCTGTATTTTCTGGGGTACCGTTCACAAAGGCCGTGTAAATATTAACATTCTCCACGTCCACAGTTGACCCTGGCATTCGTGATATAGCAGGCAGTAAGATGTGGAAGTCGGGTGATTGGATCGGTGCATTTGATAAAAGGTATTGAAAAAGCTCGTGTACAACTCGCCCACAAGCAGATGCAGGGACTTCCTGACGAATTACAATCAAAGACACCTGCACAATTTCCTGGTCAGTCAAGCAGAAATTTGATGGTTTGACAGAAATTTTGAGTAAGTAGTATGCGGACTTTTGTTCAAATCTCTTTGTTTCTTGACCAACAAATGCAATGTTCTCCACTGATTCCGGTGATATAAAATTTGGTCACATCTGAATTGAATTTATTTACACTATGATCAATTGAATTTGTCATTTTAAAACCATAAATTCTTGGTCCTTAGGGGCTAGTTTGTACCATAGAGGACCTGGAGGAGAAAACTTAGGGTTTCTTCTTCATACTTTGAAGACCCCAGTCCCGGCCCCAGGGTGCTCTTTGAAGAACTTCATAAAGCACAAATCCTTTAAAGCATAGCGACTAGAGTTTGTGATAAGACCAGAACAGTTACTAGGCTGTGCAAGCTGCCCCGCTTAGGATTTAATCAAAAACTTACAGAAAAAGAGTCTCATCAGTATACTTTAGAGAGGACTTTGTTGCCTTCAATACAATATATTACAATGGATTTGCGTGGTCAATCCTCTATACTACTGCTGTCCCACAAATTTAAATAGTTTGAGGAGGAAGAGCATATGGAGTTGTCATCCGAGAAAGGGGATATAAGCTATGCATGTACAACAACTGGAAGGAGAGTATATATGAAGGCAACAGAGAAGAAGCCGCAGAAAAATAAGCTCCACAATGACAAACCTATCTGAGTAATGAAACAAGTTAGCAAAAACCAAACGTAGAAATAATAAACAAGACATGAAGAGCACCTGTGTCACGCCAGCATGATCCTTGAAGTGAACAATCTCACTTGAGGCTTTCCCTTCTCCACTTGAGTCCTTCCATGGAAAACTAGATACACTGCATACAATTGAAAAAATCCAAAACCTTTTAAATGTTGGTAAAGTTGTGCACAGGCACCTTTAATCAGAAACAACAGACATGATGTTAATCAATCTTTTGTTCAAAATTTCCAATTGAAACTTCGAGCAAAATTCTCTACCAATGTTTTTGACTGATATCACTACCAAAAATGAGCTATAATATGCCTCTTAACTTGATGTAGAGATCACAACCAGCAATAGAAGATACGCAGCAAATATGACAGCAGACTACATAACTCGCTCGGCTCTGTAGGGTTTGTGATTTACAAAGATCTGCTATTCTACGGACCCTAATGTAAAATGGCTTAAGGTGGACACACCTATAACCGCACCCTATCATTGACTCCAATTCCACCTTGGGATCGATCCAATTCCAACTCACTTCAAGTGAACACTAAATGCAGTAAGTGATACTGAGGTGGAATTGGTTGTAAATAGAGCGGTTTGTGCTCTATAGGGTTTGTGATTTATGAAGGTCTACTATTCTACATGCTAGCCGTCATATCATTTGAGTGATAACTTGATCTAACAAGCCATTACCTATGCTGACACTGATTTTCGATATTAAGATATCAGCGATCAATTGAAGCTAGGGTTTCAAATGACATCAACAAGACTGTCATACTAGTTCAAGCACGAATTTCAGAAATGAATACAGGAACAATCAGCTTCACACGAGTCACGTGAAATTTGCATAAACCCTAATTTCAAAAGCAACCAGTTCCCTGTTGCGTTTGAAAACCCAACAGCTTCAGGAGAGAACCACCATTGATCACAAAGACGAATGGATGCCAAAATGTACGCGATGGATCGGCACAATGAAAAACAATTACACAAGAAGGCAGGCCACGATGCTAACACGCGCTGCAGCGATGATGATGAAACGAGCGCCTCTGCGAAGTGGGTGACATTGCAACCTTTGCCTCCATTGTACAACACCACCACCTTCTTCCCCACCTCCATCGCAGCAACAGCAACTGAACAGGATTTGTATCTCACAAACTGACTGACTCCTCCACGATCAAGCCGGACACGGAGCTGTTGTTTCTGGGTGCCCAATTTCAGATGCAATCCACGAGATGCCGGTAACTGGTTCCGTAATGCCAAGTTGCACAGCGAGCCTCAAACACATTAGGATTGAAGTCCAAAACCCTAAAACCCCAGTATGGTACAAGAACCTATAACCACCAACTTAACCCTTAAAGGACCAAGAAGCCCAAATTGGGCCTCATGTTTTTTAATAGGAATTTCGAATAGGTCTTATGTAACTTCCTTTTATTCAAACTTATTTGTTTTTTGATCAACACATGCAATGTTCTTCACTATTCCATTAATACAAAATTTGGTCCTATCTGAATTATATTTTTTATAATATGATCAATTGAATTTGTCATTTTAAAACTATGAATCCTTGGTCCTTTAAGGGTTAAGGCACTTGTGTGAGATTTTGCAATCATATAACAGACATAACATTCAGTACACTGAAATCACCATACACTATGGGTGGATAATTGTTGTGGGTACATTCATCCATTTTAACAAATTTTCATCCAATTTGGATGAAGTTTACCACGGTATTTTGAAAATTTAATTATTAGTAAAGCCTCTTGTAAATATTGTGGGTTAGAGTTTATGGTGATTTGAAGTGTAGCTTGTAGTGGCTTTGCCTTGCCCTAGAGTAGATGGTGCAGCATATTCTACATCCAACAAGACCAAATCAGTAGCTAAGTGAACAAATGGAGACCTAAAATGATGCATGAACGAAAGGTAGAGAGCATGAAGGCTATTAAATGTTATGGATGTAGGAAGTTATTTTTCATAAGGATACCAAATTTTTCAGAATTTTATTCTAATTGATGAAATTATTACAAATTTTCAAACACAAAAGTACATCCTGACCCATTATCAACATGTAGGTTCACTCAAGGCCAAACTACTTTAGTTGTTCTCAAAAACCATTACGTCTGAGATGTAAAACCACCACCAATGTTTGGCATACTATTGGTTAGTTTTTTTTTAAGGTAATAGTGAACTTTGGTGAGTCAATGGTGTTTCTAGAAAAGTCTACAATACATTAATGAGGGTTGTGGTGGTTTTGGATATTCCTACCATATACCCAAACCTCCCCAAGTTGTACTTAGGGGCACTTTACATTTGAGTTTGGGTTCAAGAATCGAATAATTATATTGGCCAAAAGCTGAAAATTAGACCCAAGGGCTTTACATTAGAATCTAGAACCAAGAAACTACTTCAAATCCCAAAATAGTGTGGTACCTAATGACATAGGTTTGGAAGGAAATATTGCATTACAAACATTTTGAGGCCTTCAAAGGGTTGCGAATTTAGTCAAAGATGCTATGCAAAAAAATTACTAAATAAATAAATAATTCCTTTTTAAAAATTTAAAATTTAAAATCAACTCTAACGTGGCCACATCAAATCTGATTTTTTAATGATTTTAATCATAATTTTAAAAATAATAATTTAATAATGGTTTTATTTTTTATTTTTTATATTTAATTTTCTCGAAATTATATATAATTATTCACTATTCATTTCTGTGCATGAGGGTGTTGGTTGCTCTTACTACCCTTTGGAGACTTCAGAATCTTTCTAATGGGACCCAAGCATTTGACTCAAGGCTCCAAAAGAGAGTATCAATTTTGAGAAACAACTCCTCCCTTGGGTCGATCCAATGGCCACTTCAATAAAATACTAATTTTCTAAAGCATTCCTACTGAGCAACTAAAAGTTCATTTGATTGTTGAAGTGAATTTTAAAAATTGGACCTACTAATGGACAGACCTAAAAGCTTTACATTTGAGTCTAAGTTCAACCAAAATTGGGTCCAATTTTAAAAACCTTTGAATTGGACCCAATGGCATTCTATTTGGATACGCGTCCAATTCACATATCATTTTTTAATTCAACTTCTCAAGTCCAAAGGCGAGGTTTCTCAAGTCCAACACATGGGTTTATTGGACCCCATGAGAATTGGACTCGGGCCCTAATGTAAAGTGGCCCTAATTAAGGTAGACATACCTAGTTTTTCACAATCGGACTTGAAGAGATCATCAACATCACAAACTTAGGAAGTCATGTTTTTGCAATGTTTTACGTATGTTGTTGAGATGAATATAGGTGATTATGTTTGACATACGTTTTACGTATGTTTATCGTAGAAAAAACGTACGAAGAACATATTACAAAAATGTAAAATTTATCATGATGTATTTTTTCATGTTTGTAATATGTCGTTTGTGCGTTTTTTATACGAAAAACTTATGTAAAATGTATGTCGAACATAATCACCTATGTTCATCTTAACAACATATGTAAAACATTGCAAAAACATAACTTGCCAAGTTTGTGATGGACTAGTGCATCAGCTAGCGTCCTATCGATGGTTGAGCGTGATCTCAAAAGAGTGAAGCTTGATCAAGAGTTTGTGGGATTGTAGGGTGAATGCACACTAGGGTTAACCAATTTTTTTGTCTTAATGCACTAGGTGAACATCTTTTGAAATCGATTAAGACAAATGTCACAAAGATTTTAAAGAAAATTTAATTTTTTGAGATTCTAACATGTTCTTAGAATCTTAGAAAATTAAAATTTCTTAAAAATCTGTTACATTTGTCTTAATTGATATCATAAAATGTGCACCTAGTGCACCAGGAGAAAAAAAATTGGTGCACTCTAGTGTGCATTTGCCCTGCAGTCAGTGAGGTCTAGTCTTGGAGAGTCATCTTCATCAATGGATCTTGCCACTCGAAGATTGAATGAAGCTGTGCTTTACAGTGTGAATATACGTTAGAAGCACCTATTACTAACACTAGTTACATCCAAAACCAATGTGTAGAGTGACCCATATAATGATTAACAACCAAACTCAATGCCTCTTGTGTAGAAATTTTGCTTTAATATACTCCATTTTGTACAAATTTTCAAAGTGAAAATGAACAAATAGGAGAATATTAAAGCAAAATTCATTGTAGATTCTTCAAACTCAAGGTGACTTTACAGAAAACTCTAATCTCTTGTGAATTGGCTTCAAATTTAATTGGCCTTGGTCCGCCCTGTAAAACAAGCCTAAGTTATCGGTTGTGGGTGCTTCTACCTTAAGACTGCTTTATATTAGGAATCGGCCCAAACTGATGTGCAAATGAGCTAAAATCCTCGCTTTTCATTGGTCGAAAGCCATTCTTTGGACCTAACCCCTTTACACTAGGAGTCGAGTAATGCAACCAAAACATTTTTTACATTAAAACTAACAAGTTCTTACACGGGCTTAGATCAATTCATTGGGTCCACCAAATATGAAATCCCAAACTTTGGGCTTGGGCCCCGTTGCACATTTCATTAAAAACTATAATCTTATTATAATGAGTGTTTGAGGTCAGGCCTAAGGCTAACATGGGTTGATTTCCCAAACTCTAAATCCCCCCCTCGACGTTAATGCAAGAGAACAAAAACTACCCCCTATTTTGTGCATGTAGGGGCCTACCTTAAAAAATAACTCCCTCTTCCAAGGATTTAAAATTCCTAAGGGAACCAAAAAAATTGCCAAAAAAAGACCCTAGGATGCCCAAAATGGAAATTTCAGAAAATGGGGCCCATGGGTGAAATAGTGCTTGCATTAACGTCATGGGGAAGATTTAGAGTCGGGGGTTGATTTTTTGTTGCATTGGGCCCAAGAACGACGGGCCGGACTCCAAGTGTAAAGCGGCCCTTAGATGTATGGACTGAGGATGCCCTTAATGTAAGGGGTTCCACGGTATATCTGGGTTGACTCAAATATAAATATACTACTTGCATTTGCATTTGCATCTGCAAATGTGATGCCCCAAAGGCAACTCTTGGAGCACTTCTTCTCATTTTCACTTTCTGCACCCCAACGTGCTCTCAATTGATGAACTTTTGGAAACCAAGGTTGTACTGAATTTGGAATTACGAAAGTCAGCACCCCGACAAGTTGTGCTAAAACGTCACTCAGATGCACCCATCTAAGGGCAGGTTTACATATGAAGTCAATGTTTTAAAAAAGAATTTAACCTTGAAACCGTTTTTTCTTGTTAGATGCAATGCAGCGTTCTTCGCGATGCCTGATATTCTCATTCACAGCTCTAAACGCGAAACACGAGATTAGAGTAGCCACAGTAATAAACCTGCGCGTGCTCTTTGAGTCTTTGATCTTTTCTCTTTTTTTCAGGGAGCAAAATGAAGAGAGCGAATAACGACCCACACTCACATTCACCGACGGATTCACAATCCATCACTTGCTTTTGAATCCAGCTGCCGAAATAAACGCTTTGTTAGTGGCCCGGGATTGAAGTCAATCAATCCTGCGCAAGGAAGGACTCTTCAAGACGCTTCTCTCAAATGTGCAAAACCCAGATACTTTAGTTACATACACAACCTTCTATTGTTTGTTTGTTTCTTTTTTGGTTTTGGTTTCTATGAGCCGAGGAGAGGATCTAGTCGCCGGTTGGGCACTTGAGAAACTGTGGGTTGTCCTGCGAAACCTGAACACTACTGTAGTGAATTAGAAATATCACTTGATTTTTGAAGCGAGGGAAAGAATGATCGTGCTAAACCCTTTTGTGATTCTTTTGTGATTTTTGTCGATTCGGTGGTCTGTGTGCAAAGCCCTCACAATCTAGACGTTTTTGCTTCCGTTTTGTAAGGAGAGAGAGTGAAAGAAAATCTCACTCGGTACAACCTTGAAGCTCCACGAGGTAATGATTCGGAGCTTCTAACTCAGTCTTGTTTCTTTTTTCCTTCATTTTGGTTTCAACTCAGAGATTTGAATTTTCTTGTGAAGGGGGTTGCATGGGGTTTCGGTTCACGGCGGTGGACAATTTCCATCTTCTGCTCAGTTACATTCTACAACTCGTCAGTTCGTCAGTTTTAGGGTAAATGATTTTGATTGCCTTACACTCATGTGTTGCAGGAAATCAGTGGATTATGGAGCTCATACTGATTCAGGGAGAATGTCAACCTTGTCAGGGTTAAAGAAAACAACGGAGGAAATTCTTTAGTCATGTGGATTGATCGGTGGGCGGGCCTGGCGGCAGCCATGGCCATTCAGGTAACAAAACCCAAGCTCTACATAAATCATACGTCTTTTTTGTATAAGAGCATTTTGACTGTTGGATTGCAAAACCTAATTCCGTCAGAGAGGGTTTTACCCAAGAATTTTTTTAAGGGAAATGGTCGGCCTTTGAATAATACCCTTTCAATAACATTTCGTCTTATACTATTGAAAGGATACTATACTTGAAAGGATACTATTGTGTTATGAAAAGGAACAATACATAGGTACAATGAACAAAATGAACAAATGAAATCTTGTTTGAATTGTTTACAAGTGGAAGTAAATTCCAAAGGGCATGATACATTATGATGACTTTCATTTCGTCAACAATTGTGCGTAGCATTGCATATCCCTAGTTTTATTATTGTGTAATATTATTACTGTTTTGTGATTGTAGGCATGTGGAGGGTTGACCTACACATACGCGGTTTATAGTGAACACATGAAAGAGGTTCTGCACTATACACAAGTGCAAGTGGACGATATAGGCGCTGCAAAGGATTTTGGGCAATCACTGGGCATTATAGGCGGCCTCCTTTACAACTTTTATCCTCCTTTTGTCACAGTCTCCATTGGCGCTGTGCTTCATTTCATTGGCTACATGTCTGTAAGTAGACCATATCCACTGAAAACCATCAGGAACTTTTTTTTATCACTTTTGAGTGGATAAAATATGAGGTCTCTCTTTTGTTCACTTTTATTTCTTTTTTGACCAGCATATGTGACCAATAAAAATGTGACCCCATCTGAATACGATCGATCAAATTGGTCATTTTAAAATACTGTGTTGATGCAACTGACGGATTGTTTGATTCAGGTATTGCTGACCTTAACAAAGAAAATATCGCCACCGTTTTGGCTGGTGAGCTCCAACTCTTACTTCTTCGTTTTCATGGTAGATCTCACTTGAAGGTGCTCATCAACTTGTAAAGGACCAAGGATTCACATTTTTAAAATGACAAATTCAATTGATCATATTGTGAAAATATAATTTAGATGGGACCAAATTTTATATCATTAGAGCTAGTGAAGATCAACGCATGCGTTGGTCAAAAAATAAATAAATTTGACAAGAGGAAGTCCAAATAGGACCTACTTGAAAATGTGAAAAAAAACGTGGAGCCCAATTTGGGCTTCTTGGTCTTTTAGGAGTTAAGAAGAGTTGCTATGAAGATGATTAATTCTTACCCTTGACATGGTTGGAAGGATAGCTGTGTACATCAATTGGCATCGGCGTGGGTGGTGATAGTTGGATGGACGCAGCTTGCATTGGCACCAAGTAATTAAACCTTCTCTCCTGTTGCTCTTTGTGTAATGATTTTCAATCTATGTACCACTTGCATTACTAGGTTTCAGAAGCCTGTGGTTTTACTTAAGCTGCCTGGCAATGTAAACTACATTATCAGTTAAGAAGGAGCAAGGTAAACGCCAAAATGGACAACATGTTTTTTTAGCACTTTTGAGTGGCTCATATGGGGGCTGTCTTTTGTTTACTTTTTGCCATGTTCTTCATTGATTGTGGTGATATATAATTTAGCCCGGTCTGCATCATTTTAAAACCATCAAATCTCCGTCCTTTAGGGGTTAAAAGAACACTATATTGTGCTCATGGAATGGGTGTGTCACAGTTTACAGAACTTCCAAGAGCATCGAGGCACTGTCATGGGTATTTTGAAAGCTGAGGTGGGATTGAGTGGCGCCATTTTTGTGACGGTATGATCCACTCCAAATGATGTAGAGTTTCTAAATATTCATGAAATTGTGATTGCTGGAAATTGTAATAGAGCCAATTAGAGATTATGAGGGTGGAGTTCTCACATGATCTTCCTTGGTGGCAGATTTACAAGGCATTTATGAGGCCAGATGTGGACAAGTATGTTCGTCTTGTTGCCATCGGCCCAACAGTCACAGGCTTAGCTCTTGCACTATTGATACGTCCCTACCCTTCTGAGGATTTTGGGGGAAATCACCGAGTTAATTTGCAGTGGAGGTTTCGGCTAACTTATGTAAGTTTACATACTACTGGAAAGTATATTTGTTTCAATTTCAATCAAATGTGCTTTTTTAAAGTGCTAGTTGATGGTTTTAATTACTCACATTGCTCCATTCTCATCTTCATGTATTCTAACAGGGAGCCATCATCAGCTTGGCGCTTTTTCTTCTTGTGACCATTCTTACCGAAGTACATCCTCTTCCCTTTTCGTGTTTTTCACCTTTCGTAGCTAGTGTAGAGTTTTGGAGATTGCATAGTAATATGAAGGATCTGGTGAAGCAAATTCTCATTAGAAAGTGACTGACCTGTCAACTTGGGGATTTCATAGGCCTTTGCAGAAGATGAGTTATTGTCGAAGCCTGTGCTTGTTGCATTCGCAGTTGTGACGCTCACAATCATGGGCCTCACACTTGTACTTCCGGTGAGTCCGAAACTACCTTCGTCATTTAAAAACCTACTCTCATGTCCCTTTGTTTTAGCTAAGATTCCATTTTTATTCAGTGTTTGCGTTTGCAGCCATTGTTTTCAGACTTCCGTTCAGTCTCGTGTTCGTTGAGTAGAATCCATAGATTGGAACGGTTCCAGAAGATGGCCTTTTAAGGAAAGATTTTTCCTTGAGGGTGTGAATTAATTACCCCATTCTGACTGGGACATGTTCCTGACTACATATATACGAGTTTAAAGAGCAAGAGTTTAACCCCTAAAGGACACAGGATTCATGGTTTTATAATGACAGATTCAATCGATCATATTGTGAAAACTATAATTCACATGGGACCAAATTTTATATCAACGGAATCAGTGAAGAACATTGCATGTGTTGGTTAAGAAACAAATCAATTTGAACAAAAGGAAGTCCACATAGGACCTACTCAAAACTGCTAAAAGAACATGAGGCTCAATTTGGACTTGGTCGTTTAGGAGTTAAAGAGGAAGAGTTTAAACTCGTTTTCAGATCTATGTTAATGCTGATATTTCCAATCTTCAGGTGGTGTACAGGCCTGTTGTGATGCTGAAGAGACGAATTATTGGAAAACGAGACTTCGTGTACACAGCTCCAGTTGAAGAAGAATCTCACATTGAAGTCAGTGAAGGCAATGTAATGCTCCACCGAGTTGTTCAAGGTACTCCTTAACATGACCACTAAACCCTAAACCCTAAACTCATCCTATTTTCTTACGCAATTTTTCTATGCATACAGCCAAAAGCCACTCCAAGAATACTGAGGACGAGGAGCAAGCACCTCTTAGAGGCGAATCTGAGATGAAGTCAGAGGCTGGTGTGAGTTTGGTCGAGACAGAAGGTGTGAAAACTGTAATTGAGGCTCCTCCTGAACAACCGGACCTTACACTGTGGAGTGCCATACAAACTGCAAATTTCTGGTAAAGAACTCAATCCATTCGGATAGTTGAATGTCCATTAACCCCTAAAGAACCAAGAAGCTCGAATTGGGCCTCATGTTTTTTTTAGCAGTTCTGAGTAGGTTCTATGTGGACTTCCTTTTGTTCAAATTTGTTCGTTTTTTAACCAACATATGCATTGTTCTACACTGATTCCAGTGATATAAAATTCAGTCTCATCTGAATTATATTTTACTCTATGATCAATTGAATTTGTCATTTTAAAACCATGAATCCTTGGTCCTTTAGGGGTTAAGTGCCACACAATTCTCAGATCTGTTCAACAGTACTACCATGCAGGTTTTTCATGCAATTTTCCTCCTTTTATTAAATGCAAGGCTCAACCGGATTCTTGCAGGATTCTCGCTTTTGTTGCGATGCTGGGGCCTGGTTGTGGGTTGGCGGTCATCAACAATCTGTCACAGGTTTTCTGTGCTAAAACAGATCTCTCTCTGCCTTTGTTCTTTTGTTGAAACCTAGCTGTGTTAAACCCTGCCAATTGTAACGTAATTTTTGAATGTAAACCCGGCCAGGTTTTCTAGAACAAATTTGGGGGTAGGGTTTTCTACTACACTAAATGGGCTATTTAGTGTCCAATGAGAATTGATGTCTTTTTATTACAGTTTGTTCAAACGTGAGGAGAAATAGTGTCCCTAGGAGTTTGCCACTTGTTATTCCCACTTTCATTGAGAGTGCCATGTTCCTTCCAAGTAAATGAGTGAAATGAGGTGGCATGATGCCATGTATATTATAAAATTTCCATTTGTCATTGGAACACTACATTCAGAAGGTTTACTTAAAAGTTTTTTATCATTTTAAATTTTACAGTAATTTTTTTTAGGGACGCTATATCTCCAAAAAGTCAAATAGTGTCCGTGTTGAGAAATAATGTCCCGGACATTAAATCACAATTCTAGTGTAAGTCAATATGTGCTTCATTGGAGTGGCTCCAAAGTTAAACCAGGCTTTGGCTTTCACTAGATGGGAACTGCGGCGGATTTGGACGAGGTGGAGCTTTTTGTAGGCTTGTTCAGCATATGGAGCTGCTTCGGTCGCCTCATTGCAGGGTCTGTTCTCTCTGAACTTTGGCTTTCTTTTGAGATCAGTTGTCTGTCATTACGTATAGCGTGGGCGTCCCCATGCACCAGTGATTGCACACCTATGTTCCCATGACTACGCATCAAAATCAATTAAGAGCAATGAAACTAAACACCCTTTTTGATCCATGTGCAAAAGGAGACAATTTCAGATTACATTCACTTGTAAAAGTAACACTTTATGGAATAAAAGTAGAAATTAACTTCATTTTTGAGATTGCAGTGAAAATTTGTTTTCAAAAAAACTTTTAAAATAATAAATGAAGTAGGGGCGTTGTAATAGCTGTGAGCAATACTAGGGACAACTACCCTAAGGTAGAAGTACCCATAACCAATAAAATAAGGTTTTAGCATTGAAATTGTTGAAGTTTCACTGATGAGATATTTTTCTTCATAGAGAAACATAAATATTGTAGAATGGTAATTTTTTCGATTTTTTTTTTTTTCAAAATTAAATTTATTAAAAAAAATTAAGTGAAGAGTTCTTTGAAACCCATGACTAATATATAAGTTCACCTATAACTGACAACAATGAGATCAATTCCTGAACATAAATTTGCGCTGAGTTGGTGGCTCTTGATTGGCCAACATTGTGTTGGCTTTTAGGTAGCACTGTGTTGGTTTTGGGTAGCACTGTGTTGGCTTTTGGGTTCATAAATCGCAGCTTCTAGAAGGTCTACAGGTTAGTTATGGGGTACTTATCGACTATGGATAACTCTACCTTATATGTTGTTCCTTTTTCCTATTGGAGCGTTGTGTATGAGCATCTAATTTTCTATTGGTTATGGTGTAACAGGTATGGGTCGGACTCGTTGCTAAGAAAAGGCTGGCCAAGGCCACTCAGTCTCACTGCTGCCCATCTCACCATGATGTTTGGTTGCCTGCTCCTTGCTACTGGTTGTGAGTGACCCTGCACCCACTAGTATGTTCTGTCCATTTTTGGAATCCATGCTACATCAGTGGCCACTAATTCAGTCATTGTTGTTATAGCACTGAATCAATGACCATATTGTGTTGCTTTCGTGTCATTGAAACACGAACATATGATCAACTAAAACAACACAAACCTATGACCAACTGAAACAACACGAACCTATGTTGGCAATCAATGGGGTGGCAAATTCTAGAATGAGCATCTCAGTCTAAGTAACAAAAGCTGCATAGAAATACAGATGATTTTTGTGACTGCAATTTCTGTCATTCCAGAGTTGATGCTGATGCTAATTAATGTATCCTGCAGCTCCCAATATCTTGGCATTGGGGTCGGCTTGTGTAGGACTCGCTTACGGTGCCTTCTGGAGTTTGATCCCTTGCATCGTTTCTGAGGTTTTTGGACTCCGCCAATTCCCTGCAATCTATAAAGCAATTGTGTAAGTCTCTCAATGCTGGCCTTGCATTGAATTTCTTCTAATTACTGCAATGGTTAACCCCTGAAGGACCTTGTTTTTTCTTTTAGCAGTTTTGAGAAGGTTATATGGGGACTTTCTCTTTTTCAGAGTTTCTTTTTGACCAACATATGCAATTTTCTTCATTGATTCTGGTGATATAAAATTTGGCCTCATCTTAGTTATATTTTTTTGTCATGAGTCCTTGGTACTTCAAGGGTTACATAACATTCTTGCCCTAGTGGGAGAATCGTCTTTCTAGAGCCTAAGTAATATCTTATCTAATAGGGTTGTTTTTTAGAAAGAAATATGGAAATTAAAAGACAAAGAAAGAGACGAAGGTGGTGTAGAATATCTTGTCTCCTTGTTCGTCACTTATACACAGAATTTACTCTAATACAATTATCCCTTAGATAAATTTGTAGAAGGTGAAATAAAATTTGGAATAAAATTGATATCAAATTACACAAAAGGACATCTTTATGCTACGTTAGGTAGATTTTCTAAAGAATGGGATTTTGTAGGGTCAAGAATGTTTTCACATTTTAGAGTATATTATATTTTTTTGATATTTTTCTCATATAAATTACTATTAAATCGATTTACCTTGAATTTTTCATAATTAAATAACTAAAAATGAATTGCTTCTTCAGCTTGCATAAAATTAAATTAACTTTTTCTACAGTTGTATATTGGAATTTTAGGGTTTTGAGCTTTTAAGATCTATAAAAAATGTAATTTTAGATTTTTTGAAGAATTTAAAATTGGACTAAAAAGTACTCCCTCTATACAACAAGGTAGTTTTCATCATCTTTTTATGGGACAAAGGGAGTAGAAGATAGCCCCACACATTCTTAGTTTGGACCATTTTCAATTGAAATTAGGAACTAAATCAAGTGAAAATCAGCGTTTGACTGAAAAACGACCAAAAAGTGGTTGATGGGGTTAATAGTAAGTTGACAAACTCTTGTTACATTGAATGTATGAAGTGGGGTCAGTGGACTGAGCTGGTTGTTGTTGTTTGTGATGGACCAGGTCAATCGTTCCCATTGGAGCTTACCTTCTTTCTGCTAAAGTTGTGGGAGAGTTGTATGACCGTGAAGTGACGCATTATCACCGTCAGTTTCCCAACCGGCAATGGAATGCCGAAGATATGAACACCTGTTATGGGTGGAGGTGTTTCGGATACTCGCTCACCATTCTAGCCTCGGTGTCTCTAATGGCTGTTGTTGTCGCTTTAGTTCTAGCCTGGCGCACAAAAAGTGTTTATCTTAGGTCAAGAACAAATATTCCAGAAAGTGTTCCTGCTGTAATTGAAACTGGTCATTGATATTTAATTTAAATTCTCTCTTTAACGTCATATTGAACACTCTGTTTGTGATTATGGATATTGAGCTACTTTGCATATAAGCTGGTTACAATCATTCCTAACTAAATTCCAGTTTAGCATAGTCTATCAGTGAGTGTAGAAGGCGGATAAAATTTCAGAAATAGCTACTGTTTGCAAACACAGTCCGGGGAGAAATTTTAGCTTTACTGGCTAAGATCCTACATTTAATTGGATCAACCAGTTTTTTGGAGCATTCTCTCGGCTACGCCCTAAGAAAGTAAAGAATATTTTCTGATTTCCCCCCAAAAAGATCGGTTTTTTTCCTAAGATTTTGAACTCAATTAGGCAATTCTGAATTTTAACCAGCTCACTTGTAACTAAAGGTCGGTTCTTCCCGGACATTGTTTGCAAAAGACTCGCTAGAAAGATGTGCTGTTAGTAAAGAGTTCATCAGTTACCGTAGATGAACAGAGCGGTCATCACCGTACAGGACACACATTTCTAATTAACGAGTGTAAACAGCAATTGACACTGAAAGTGCTGCAAGGTTCGAAGCAGCTGCAGAATCTTACAGTGAAGAGCCTCTAATTATTGCGTAAAATTCATAAAATGTCCAGAGGATCATTGAACTCGGATCATTATGCATTTTCACACCTCAATACTTGTCAGTCACCATGGATAAAAAAGCATCCTAACTGTTTGATACTTTGCCAATACCCCATGTGTGTCTAACCCTAAATCTCTATCAAAATTGCGGATACAAAGTCCAGCTTGGGGAACTCTACATAAACTAGCTCATTGCAAGTCTCTTGCAAACAATGAGATCATGAATATTCTATAGTGAATCTCTGTACAGTCTAACTAATGTTATCCACTCAAATATATGCCACTGACGGGCTGAGGATGTAGAAAATGACCCCATACATGCATCTCTCAAAATTTGCATGATAGGTACTGTACATCTTCACACAATTTAATCTATCTGTCACTGCAAAGAAGCTGGATCCCGCAATAACACAAACATACCTATTTAAGCAATGTGGTTGGACAAATATGGGACCTTTCAAGGAGAAGCATCAAGGCAGGGTTGGAAGGAAAGGACAACATTGTCACTCAACTGCAAAGGGTGCTTGTCCTTGGGCGACTCGTGAAAGGTTTTCCTCTCCGTGTCGTAGATCAGAACCCAGGTGTGGTCGAGATTACTGGAGAAGCACATGAGTTGGCCGCTGCTTCCAACTGCGTTCAGTCGAAACGAATTGTAATTCGCACATCTCCCAAAGCCAAAAGAAAGTTTCTTCTTCACGCCAAACTCATTGGGAAGCATCGCTGGCAGGGTGTCGTACTCCACGAATTCCAGACGGTCTGCTTGTCGATCCATCACCTCCCAGATCTTGCGACTGTCGGAGCATAGTCCCACAATGAATAACCGCTCCTTGCACGCCACAAGCAAGGGGAATTCAAAAAACTGCGGTGATGCAGTCTGGAGCTCATGCCAAGTGGATTGCTCCACGTTGTACGCGTGCATTTCGCAGAAAGGTCGAATCCTGTCCATGAAGTAGACACAGTTACCGCACCACACCATGGGAGCCTTGCTGAAGTGGCTAGTGCTCCTTGGAACAGGCCCTTCGGTCCACTGCCCCAACCTTGAGTCGTAGATTGTCACTCTCTGGATCATACCTCCAGTGCTCGCCACCTTCATGGTCAAAATCTTGTACGAGTTCGTCTTGTCATCGTACTTCATCCCGAAGTGATCCACTGTCTTCTCGGGATGCTGCGGAAGTTGCCTCCATTCTCCAGTGATGGGATTGCAAATGTAAAAGTCTGTGAAGGTGACATCTTCTCCCGAGGAGAATCCATAGCAGACGAGACCGTGAGAGGACGCCAGCACTTTGAGGTCCGGATCTGGTAGCCTTGGAGCAGAGAGAATGTTCCACTTCTGAGTGTTCGGATCATAAGCTGAGAAACTCCGCTTGGTTGTGGAGACGAGAAACCAAGGTTGCTGCCTGGGAGAAAACTCCCTGTGAAGCCTGCGGAACATCGGAACAGTGAGGATATCGGATCTCCATGCCTTGTGGACGCTTCGCATCCGCACCAGGTCCTCCACTGGAAGAAAGGCCAGGCTTCGCTCGATTATGTGGTCGGGTGTCTGGCTCCATATCGACGTTTCCATCACCGGGATGGTGTTTTCCTGAGAAGGAGAACGGGCATCCATGGTGACTAACAAAGAAGATTCAAAGAGAAATCAAACTTCTATCTAGAGTATAGCACTAGAAGATTTAAAATTTCTTGAAGAATTTGAAATTGGCAAGGGATCGGGCAACACTCTTGGCTAGAAAGACAGAAACAAAAAGGAAGAGGAGATGCTCTCGCACGAGGGTAGAGACAGTACGAGGAAGGAAGGACATTAGCAAAGACTAGAAGTCAGACGGCCTCAACAAGACAGGGAATCAATCGCATTGGACTCAAGTATGTTCCGAGCTCCAGGATCACATAAGAGGAAGCATGTCTATCTCCAGAAGAGAAAGTCGACACCAAGAATAGTCTTGGAGCTCAAATTACAGGTGAGAACGTACCTAGAACCAATTTTCGAAGCTCGAGGCCCCCAAAACCTACGACAACAGCTCAACGAGCTTCAAAATTGGACACCTAACGAATAGACCAAAAAAAAAAAAAAAAACGTAGGTCAATTCTCTAGTTCACGAAAAGCACTCCAAGACAACGAGAAACTCTTCTTCCGAACTGAAAGCCTGTAACAATACTAAGACGCCACGGGACAGTAGCCTCAATGTCGTCCAAGTCGAAAATTGGCAAGGACAGAGATTGCTATTCTCAAACAAAACAAAAGAATGAAGCTCCAAGGCACGATCGGCGAGAATTTAACAAGCTCACGGAGGTGGCAGGACAGTGCTGTGGATGTGGACACCAGAGGACCAGAGTGAGGAAGCAGGACAGTGCTCTGGATGTGGACACGAGAGGACCAGAGTGAGACAAATGGAGAAAAGGAAAACAGGCAGGTGTCACGAGAAGCACCCTAAGTTTCAAAAATCCACGACGTACGCAATTCTTCTTCCAAACTAAAAAGCTTGTAGTCACGATCAAGTCTCAATGCCTTCTTCCAAAGTGAGAATTAGCAAGCACCGATTGCGCAAACCTGAAGAACTAACTAAAGCTGGAAAAGAAGAAGGTAAAGCTCTCAGAGAGGACTTAACAGAGTGAGGAAGCAAGTACAAATGGAGAAAAAGAAGAGGAAAACAGGCAGGTAAATCTTCTGTGTCACGAGAAGCACCCTAAATAAGTTTCAAGATTCCACGACGTCCGCAATTCCTCTTCCAAACTAAAAACCTTGACACGATCAAGCCTCAATGCCTTCCTCCAAAGTGAGAATTAGTAGCGCAAACCTCAAGAACTAAAGCTGCAAAAGAATTTAACAAGCTCTGGCAGGACACACAGTGCTGTGGATGTGGACACTAGAGAACCAGAGCAGAGAAGAAAGTACAGAGCAGCAAGTAAGAGGTCCAGAAGTAAGGAGAACAACAAACCTGTGAAATCGTGCAGGACAACGATGTGGAAGCGCAGCGTTCACACCCATTGTCTCTTCAAGGCAAAGCTTCTCTGCACCTCCATCTGTCCTTGTAGAGCCCATTGCCCCCTTAGTAAGTTACTTAGTTGCTCAGTCTTCGGGTAAGTTTACTAAAACTCTCCACTGAAACTAATTAGTCAGTTTGCTTGGGATGCACTCAAGATTAGGGGTTGAAGTTTTCCCTTGACGACCAAGGCGCTAAGCTTGTCTTACATGAGCCAGTGAGGGATTAGTAACTCGAGTTAACTTAGTTGGCTAGTGCGGACAACTAAGGACGGAGACAACGTAAGCCGTCCAGACCGGGAAGTAACTATAGTTAGTAAGTTGGGGGAATCCATGGTCAGGATTAGTTGGTTTGGTTGTGTGCTGGAATCCTCGTACCGGCCGGCGTGGCCTGTGTTGCGCCACGGTGTCCCGTCCTGCCGACCACTCAAAATCCCTTTCATTTTTATTGTTTTTATGTTTCTGATACCTAAAGTGAGAGTCAGATAGCCAGACAGCCTGGTGTCAAACTTGAATCTCCACGTCAGATTCTGAGAGGTCCACGTCTCCCTGAACCAACCTGAAGATGACATGTGGCACTTTCAAACCAATTTTTAAAATTTAGGTCGAAACTGACCGTGATGCAGGGTATACTGTCCTGCCGACCACTCAATTTATTTTTTGTGTTTCTGATACCCAAAATGAGGGTAAGATAGACAGCCTCGTGTCAAACTTGAATCTCCACATCAGATTTTGAGATGTCCACGTCACCCTAAACCAATCTCAAGATGACATGTGGCACTTTTGAACCCCCAAAAAAATGATTTTCGGTCAAAATCGACCGTGATATAGCGTGTATATATTTTTAAATAGATTCCTATTGTTGACACCGCTGCAACTTCTTGGAATTTTTTTTGTAGAATAATTTAGATTCATAGAGAGAATTGATTTCAATTCTATTCAATTACCCTAAACCCTTAGAGGGCATTTCCTAATTTAGAAATAAAAGAGTATTTTTTACTATTAACCTCAAAATATAGAAATAATTTACGTTCTACAAATATAAGTATATGCTATTATTGTTAAGGCTGATGCTTGAAAAAATAATTCATAAATGCATTTCTCCATTATAAGCAATTCATAGTCAAAGTGGTTTGAAAATCGAGAAAACTAAGCCCGGGGAGTTTAGTATGTCCTTTAAGGGTATAGCCTGTTTTATATATGAAGTTGAGACAATTTTTTCTTGGAGTTGATTCAATCAAATTTCAGCTCGTATTAGCCTTATCGTCAACCTTACGTAGTCAATGTAATAAGATTATAATGGAGGCCATTTCTCCCATGGGGCCAAAAAGTTGAAAGGAAGAAGAGACCAAAAAGAGCCGTGCAAATTTGCAAACAATCTAAAAGTATTGATTGCTAGGAAAAAAAATCAGTGAAAAAATAGTTTTTTTCTAGAAATCTGGAAATGGTCCCAAGGCCACAAATTGGCCTTTCATTTTTGGTGCACCCAATTCTTTGAGTTGAGACCGTGTCAAACCTTGTCGTTTTAAATTTTAAAGTTTAGTTTCAAAAATTTGACCTCAAGTCTTGGTGTAGAGGCGCTGGAGTTGATTTCGGGATTTGGACCAATGAGAGGTGAGGATTTGAGCCCTCTACGTATCAAAACGACGTCAACTTCATATGTAAAGTAGACCTAAGAATCAATTTATTTAATCCCTAAATTTTCCTTAGATTCCATACTATATGTACAACCATTGTATATTTGTTTATATATCCATCTCATGTACTGAAATACAACTATGTACTCAAATATTATGCATAATCAAGTATAGTAGTGTATTCAAATATGTTGGTGTAGTGAAGTATGGCGACAATCACTTGTTTGTACTAAAAATGCATGAAAAATTACATGGAATTTGGGTCATTTCGGAGTTAACCCTTAACCCCTAACTGCCCAACCATGCATATTTTACATAATGAACAGAAACAAACTTTGCTTTCTCATCCGTCATGCACTTTTTGCAGTGTGGATTTCTATTTCAATTTTCTATGGCATTAGAAGAGAAATGAGCCCTCCAAGTGGCTTTTTCGATGTTCGGGCCAAAATCTAATTTTTTATTGGAATTATTTTTTAAATGAAAATACTTTTAAAAATAAAATGTTAATAAAATAAAATAAAAAATATTATTAAATTTTTTTAGAAAATGTTTAAAAAATGTTCAAAGATTATTTGAACAATTTTTAATATTAAAAATATATTAAAAAATATATTTAAAAAAAAAAAAAAAAAAAAAAAAAAAAAAAAAAAAAAAAAAACTTTTAGTATTTAATATCCAATCTGAAATGTCGAACTCATGCCACATCAGATTTCATTTTTTTAATATTTTAATATTAATTAAATATTTTTAAAAAAATTCAAAAAGTTAAAATAAAAATAAAAACTCGAGGCCTCTTAGAGGGCTCAAATTTCTTGTAATGGAAGATAGCTTCATGCGTGTGTGATCCGATGAGAAAGTTGATAATTTGCGAAACTTCTATGCCTCATTTCATGTTGCAATGTTTCACCAAATCTCAAAGATTTTAGTCTAAAAGTACTCTTGAAAAAGTCAACTCATAAAATTAAGCAACCAACAAATCTCCAAAAATCACTATACCTAGAGTATTGCATTTCAACCCATCACAAAAATTTCATCCACAAATTGTCAATATCTTATTTGTAATCAAATTACAAAATAATATTGAATTTTAAGTTTCAAATTTTATAGAAAAATATTGGTGATAGCAATCGCACATTTAACCATATGGATAGAATCTAAAATTCATAATGTACAACTTTTATTCATACATCAAGTTCAAAATATCCTTCTTAGTTGCATTTTATAATGCATCTTTGTAAACTACCCAATTTGAACATAGGTGAGGACGTTTAGGGGTTAAGGGCCAAGGGTTTCTCTTATTTTTGAGCACCATATTCACAACTTTTCTTTCATTTTTTTAAGAAGTTTCTTTTTGTAAATCATAGTGTACACCAAAATGAAGCAAAATATGTAATTTATTACTTTAATTGGTAAAAATAGCAATTTTTTTCAATGCTACAATGAAGGCCATCAAAAATTGCTCTTAAGACCATTTTTTGGTTTTTCTTCAACATGGATGACGAGGATGAACCTATTTTAAAAATTTAAAAGACCGAAACAAAATAATATTCATTCGATACACTTTGATAAAAAGAAAAAAGAAAAAGAAAAGACATGATTGAACAAAACCTCATAGAATTATGCATGGTCAAAGTTTAATTGACTTTAAGATGTGAAAAAAAAAATGTGTATATCTCACTTAATATTGATTATTTTACAAAATAAATAATTCCAATAGATGGGTTGGGACATTTGGGAGGAGGGTGAATTTTTAATTTTTTTTGCTATAGACATCATTTTTGGGCTCAAAATACCAATTTTTTTTGCAAGTTGATGAATGAATAAAAGTTGTACATTATGCATTTTAGATTCTATCCATACGGTTAGATTTGCGATTGCTATCACCAATATTTGTGTATTAAATTTCAAACTTAAAATTTAACATTCTTTTGTAATATGATTACGAATAAGATATTGACAATCTAATAATGAAATTTGTTTTGATGGGTTGAAATGTAATACTCTAAGTGTAGTGATTTTTGGAGATTTTTTGGTGGCTTAATTTTAGTAGTTGACTTTTTCAAGAGCACTTTTAGACTAAAATCTTCGAAATTTTGGGTGGAACACTACAACATGAAATGAGGCATAAAAATTTCACAAATCATCCCCTTTCTAATCGGATCACACATGCACAGAGCTAACTTCCCATAAAAGTTTCAATAAAAAATCCACACTGCAAAAAGTGCATGATGGATGAGAAAACGGACTTCAAATCCGTACATCATGCAAAATATGCATGGTTGGGCGGTTAGGGGTTAAGGTGCCATGAAATTGTCCACATGATAAAGAGAGTCTTAGATTCATATCTACCAAAACAGATTTAATTTATTTCATTCTCATTAGTGAATTGCAAAATATGGGAATTTTGTTTTGGGCACAATCTAATAGGGAATCCTTCAGAAAAATTAACACATGAAAATCAGTTTTTATTTATTTTTAATAGTTTTGCAACACAATTTTCTCAAATAATAGAGTTATCCAACCTTTATGGAATTCTCTAACCTTTATGGTGTGTTCGCATGCCAATATAATCAATTTCTGACAAACATTGTTCATGAATAGTCTCTTGATTCCTTCATGAATAGTCTCTATATTCCTTCATGAATAGTCTCTTAGGCTTAAGGGAACTTGTGGGAACTCTCCATTAGCATTGGGGAGGTCATGAGTTCCAAGCCCTACCTTGGCACAAGGCATTGCTTTACAAGTCACCATAGACTTTTTTTGCATTCTTTTTGAACTCAAAACGAGTCTAAGGTGAGTAAGAAGTAAGTTTCCACTTTGAGACTCTTTTTTAGGTTAACTCTAATGTAAAATTCAATAAGGTCCACCAATTCATAAACAAAGATTCTGCTGAGATTTAGTGCACTTTAGTGTACCTCATTGCATTTTGTGCACATTCTGCATTTTATTAAAAACACTAGTTTTTAAACCAATTTTAAAATGTATAGCACTGGCACAATGAAAAATAAAATGCACTATGAGTACACATCAACTATATATCAACAATATAATCAAATTTTAGTTTGTCAAAATTGATCTATCTTAAGAAAAGGTAATTTCAAAAATACCGTTTTAATACCATTTTGACCAATTTTTGTCCGGATTTCTATTCAAACTTCGATTTTTTAAATTGTCCATGTTTAATTCTAAATTTGAAAATTCATTAAAACTCTCACTTGAAAAATACTATTTAAAAGAACATCCAAAAAAAACATCAAAAATTGTTTTTTAAAATGAATAAATTGGCTAATGATACAAAATTATTTAGTTATATACTTTAAAATTGAAAAAAAATCCTCGAAAAAATCTGATAAAATTTGAGGATGTTTATTACAAGTTTGAATATAGGCATTAGAAGAGAAATGAACCCTCCAAGAGGCTTTTTTGATGTTCGGGCAAGAATCTAATTCTTTATTGGAAATCATTTTAAAATAAAATAAGGTAGGCGTACCTTAAACCACCACAACACCTAAAACCACCAACTTCTACACCCCTTCTTCATTTTAAGGAGGAAATGTAAGTTGTCGGTTCATAACTTAACTTTTGAGCAATTGATGCATAAGTCATGTAATGAAAGCCTACATTTCCTTCCTGAAATGAAAGAGGGGTGTAGAAGTTGGTGGTTTTAGGTGTTATGGTGGTTTAAGGTACGTCTACCTTATTAATAAACTAAAATAAAAATATTTTAAAAAATGTTTTAAAATGTTCAAAAAATATTCAAATTTGTTTTAACAATTTTTAATATTACAAATATATTTAAAAATATATTTAATTTTTAAAAAACTTTTAATATTTTAATATCCAATTTGACGTGGTCAAACCAATGCCACGTTAAGTTTAATATTTGTAATATATTTTTATTAATTAGAAAAACCTAAAAAGGAAAAAAACACTTGAGGCCTCTTAGAGGGCTCAAATTTCTTGTAATGAAAGTTTTATAGATCAAGATTAAATGAAATGCCATCTTTTACATGAAATTTGAATGAAAATAGGGTGCTCTTGTGCAATAGGACATGCAGTGTTTTTAAGGAATCTAATGTATCTATGAGAATATAATTACCATTTTATGAAATTTTTGGTGCTCATAACACAAAATTAACATTTCTAAACCACGTAAAATTAATTTTACATTAAGACTTGTTCTTTATGTTTGTTTATGATATTTTAGAATTTTTAAAATTGCCACTTTTAGTGCACCGGGAAAAAAATTGGTTGACCCTACCATGCATTCGTCCTATTGGGTGGACCAAAGTGGGGGTTTGCAATGTAGAAAAACCTCACATCTACCCAACCATTGTCGATAACTTACCATAGTGCAATTAAATGAGTGCCAATTTTTTTCAATTTTTTTTTCTAAAAGTTGAAATTGGATATAAAACTACACTTCAATAGCTTTTCAAAGACATCTTTTACATCACATTACAATTTTTTCCAAATTTACATAGAATTCGAAAGGTATAACCATAGATTCTAATACAAATCAATACTTCTGTTTGTATAGAAGTTTAGGATATACAAAATACTAATCATGCAAGCTTGGGCCAAAGCATCTGATTGCAAAGACACTAAAATCAAGAATATGTCAAAACAAGAATTTGCACTGATTTTTGTATTATTACGTTTTATCTTTCAAAGTGATCACTTTGTGAATGTCTTGGCCCTAAATGATTAAAGAGAGCATATATAAAGAGATTTATTTCATACTCATGCATACATGTCATTCCAAAACCAAGTGAAAATTGCACTCCATTTTCATTTGAAGCTTCCATTTTCATTTGAAGCTACCATTTTGAGAAAACACTCATGTATGAGGGCTCTCAAGACTCAACCATTAGAGCATTGCCAACAACACCCATTCTCACACTCCAAATGCTATTTTTAGATAATAAAGGTATTTTTAGAGTGTGGAGATTTTTAGGTATTCTAGCTCTCCAAACATTTGTGCCTCGGAGAGCTTGATCTTAGCACATAAATGGTTTGTCCTATTCCCTTGCAAGACCATGAAATTACTTTATGAAGCTAAAAGTTAGAAAAATTCTTCATCTAAATTGATGGCTAGAATTTACTGTCCAAGTGATATGTAATTAGTCCATAAAATTCATTTGGCTCATATTTGGTGCTTGTTGCTAGGACGTGAGATCTTCTCCCACTCCATCTTTAAACGTGAGTTTGGAGTGTTGGCATGTTGGGAGCAGGGTTTTTTTTTTCTGGCTTCTTATAGCCAATTTGCTACAAAAATCCACTGGGACAATCACCATATGGGAACATAATGAGAAAAATGCCACCTCATGTAGCCACCAAGGCAATGGATTGCACAAGTTGCAAGCTAAACTAGGACTTCGTGAGCGACACGTAGTGGATGACAAGGCCAAGATGTTGGATGAAAGATATAGGATGTATGAAGGGTTTTGCGAAAGGCCAATATATTGAATGAAAAAGATAGGATGTATGAGAAAACATAGATCCGTCGCCAATTTTTTCAAATAGAATTGTAAATAATCCCTAAAAGACTGCAGATTTTCCTATTTTTGAGCATCATTTTCACCTCTTTCTATTCATTTTCTACTGAATTTTTTTTCTCTTGATAGAAAATACTAAATCAAACATTTAAATAAATTTTAAGAATTTTTTTGACCAATTTAACAATTTTTCCCATGTCTTCAAAGACGGTCAAAAAATATCCAAAAGACTGCAATTTCATCTTTTTACTTCAAACGCTATAATCTTGCAATGTGTACAGTCAAATTCTATGAAATTTTTACCATGCACTCTCTTGGTAATCAATAACAAGATCCTACAGTTAAAGTTGAAAAATAATAATTTCTGAGGTTTATTTTGAGCCCTGCCTGCACTGCCCATTCTCCCCCAAAAAAACCCCTTTTGCTCCATAACTTCCACTTAAAAAGTCGGAATCAAAAAATAAATTAGATTTCCATTTTTGTATTGATATACCGAATTCACATAATTTATTTCAAAAAATAAAAATGAAAATTGACACCGTGGGAACCTACCCGAATATTGAAATGTCCTAGTTAGGACACTTGGTCCTTTAGGGGAATAATAAAGCAGTCAAGAGACCACCACATTCACTTGCATGGGAGCTTTGTAGCCTAAAGTGAGATGACCTGAAAACAAAAAAAAAAAAACCCTGGTTGGGAGCCGTGCTCTTAGCACTTATGCCTATTAAGCAAGACAAAACCCTAAACCCTAAATCCGACGTCAGATCGAAGGAGTGGAATACTGTGAAGCATCAATCGAACGCTTGCCGATCTTCGGGCACGGAGCCATAGCCGCGATCAATCGAAAGATCGAAACAGAACAACAATCTCACAGCACTTTCCCATTAAATCCGCTTCTAATTGCTTTTCCATCACCAGAAAAAACAAAACAGAACAACGATCAGCGTTATCCTCATTACCGGTCGGTAATGGCTCCCGGCGGATTTTTTTAATTTTTTTAATTTTTGATGCAAACGGACTCTTTATTCCATTGACAAATAGTGGTACAAGAAACCTCCCGGCGGATCTTTCATCAATCCTCAGCAGTGGACGCCGAAACAAATTGTGCACAAAAAGCTAAGTTCATGCATGCATTATCCGATCATATATCACTTGCACCTCGTAAGTATGTGGCTGCCGATGCTCTGAAACCAAAAACAGGTCTAGATTCAAACATGCAACTAAGGTATTAACGTAGCTTTGGATTTGCAAATTGCAGATCATGCATTTCTGCTTCTGTATCTCGATGCGCATTGCTCCCTTGAAATTCGGTGCTCGATCCTGCGTCTATAAACCCGGCCTGTGGAGGGAGACATCGTGGCCATGGTGACACATAAAGCTTGTGGCCCGCCGCGAACACGCTGCGTACTTATTTTAGTCGCTGGAATTTGGATTTTTCCTGTGCCTTTGACCAATGGCGTCGACCGAATATGCGTCTCATTGGTACGTGTCTTGGAGAAAGTGGATTATGTCTTATCGTTACGAACGAGAAGCTGTCATGGAGTCCACATCCACACGGGAGCTCTCCCTCTCTCTTTTATGATAAGTTAAGCTCGCGAGTTCCGCGTTCAATCGTTTTTTGGTGTTTAGTGAACGTTATGGTTTCACGAATTTGAAGTTTAGTGTTCACTGATGAATTACGTGACGGTAGTTCGAAGTGAGCATTATTAAACTAATCTCGATAGAAGACGATTTTGAATCATGTGGCTGTAGTGTAATGAAAAATATGAATAAGTTGCTGCACGGTGAGAGTTTCAAGAAGATCCTTTTTGAAATTCTGCACGGACGTTTCTTTTTAGTCCACGGCGGGAAATCCAGTTGTAGAATCTGGTAGAAAACTGGTAGAGATTTGGTAGAAAGCGGCCTACGGCCGGAAAATCCGGTAGCAAGCAAGCAGAGTTTAAATGGATTCTGTTTCGGGAAGAAGAAAAACAATTCGATTGCTGCGTGAAGCGATTGAAGTGTGCTGAGTGTGTACGGAGAGAGGCCCGCCAGGGTGCAATGTACATAAAAATCAAGAGCACATAGTAAGACAGAGCATCGTACATGTTTGTGCGGTTAGGCCTCGCGGTCACAGCAGTTGGTGCGGCCGTCACATTTCGGAGGCAGCAGCAGCTCCACGAGAAGGACGCGGTTGATCGAGGTTCGTCTTCTTCTCTTCTTTCAGAGAATTGATCGCTGCAGTACTCTCTTTTCTTTGTATTCCGTGAGAGCACAAATTTGTACAAGAATATCACGCAATCAAAAATTGTACGTGAGATTATTTAGCTGAATTTGAAGAGCAGAAAAACAAAATTTTCGCTTTGGACACTGAAGTAGAAGTTTGCATTCGTAGATAGTCACTTTCCGGGGATTTGGCACTCCTGGTATTTGATATTTGAAATTCGAAACTCAATGAATGCGATCGTTGGTAGCGCCAGTGATGTTGTGGCTTTCCCTCTGGCAAGCACGAGCAGAGCTTGATATCATGGCTGGTTGATTCGATCAGAACATGCAGAACAGAGAAAGAAGTCTCAAGATGAGGGTCGTGTCGCGGACCTTCATGCGACGCAGCAGAAAACGCCGGTAAGAGAGTCTACTCTACCTCGAAATTGTTTGCCGCCATTGTGCTCTCAATTTCGTCGCTCGATCGATGTGCGTTTTAAATTGACTGCTGTGAACGCTTCTTGGTAGGCGGAAGAGGTAAAACGAGTGAATCCAGATTCTCCAGCAACAAGCGTCCAGGGAGGAAGCGAGCTAGGCGACAGTAACCTGTTACTGCCAGAATTTGATGATCTCTTGCATTCAACAGAGCTTGGGCTGTTGAGTCCGAGCTCGGTTAAGAGTGGACGGAGTTATGGTGCAGATGGCACAGATGCAGATATGGAAAATTTCAAGACTATTTCAGGGGAAGACGGTGCGCGCGTTAGGGTTAGCAAGGGCAGGGGAAAGAGAGTGGGAAACAGGAGATCGCCGAGTCCTGGAAGCAGAAGATCACGGAGTCCTGGAGGACGCAGTGTTGATGGTGACGATCAGATTATGTCGTGTGGAGGATCGGAAACGTCAGATTTGTTTCCGGATGGGCCAGATTATCTTCTGGGCGAGTATGTGGACAACCTCGCAGATGAGACTGCAGAGCTTCATGCTCTGAGGGAGACCGTGAAGGTACTCAAGCAGAAGGAGTCGAGAATGGAGGCGGAGCTTCTTGATTATTATGATCTTGAAGATCAAGAACATGAGCTTCTGAGGTTGGAGCAAGAGATGGACGAGAAGAACGCTCAGATCGTAAAACTTGAGGAGAGCTTAGAAGAAAAGAGCCTTGTGTTGAGCAAATTACAAAGCCAATTGCATAAAGTAGAGGAGGAGAAGAACACTCAAATCGCAAAGCTGAAGGAACGAATCGGAGTTTTGGAATCGAGGGCGACGAAGTTGTCCGAAGAAGCAGCGAGTGTCACCGGCTTGAAGAAGGATGTGGAGGAGGCACGGGCGCGGAACAGGGAGCTTCAGAAACAAATCAACACTAGAATTGGAGATGACAAAGCGGAGCTCTTGATGTTGAGGCAAAAAGTGGCCACGCTAGAAACAGAGAAAGCAGACGCTCATAAACGGGACTTGGAAACAGATCAAAAGTTGCAAGCTCTGCGAGAGATGGAGGTTGAAATTGTTGAGTTAAGGCGCACGAACAAGGATTTGCAGTACCAGAAACGGGAGCTGAATGTGAAATTGGATGCAGCAGAAGAGGACATCGAGTATTTGCAGAGCAGAACAGATGTATGTTTGTCCACTTCCATGTTATTTCAGTAATATGCTCAATTTTTTTTACTGGTTCAGTATACGTTTTATTTTTTTCTCTCTCTTAAAAGAGAACCAACTTCGTGTGCTTCATTTTGTTACAGGAGGATATTTTAGCTGAGGCCGATGCAGACATGGCAAGCTTACGACACGCGAATGAAGATTTAGCTCGGCAGGTTGAAGGCCTACAGAATGACCGATTTACCGAAGTGGAGGAACTAGTGTATCTGCGGTGGGTCAATGCCTGTCTTCGCTACGAGTTGCGCAATTATCAGGCACCTGATGGTCAATTCACCGCCGTGAATTTGAATAAAGACTTGAGCCCCAGGTCACAGGAGAAGGCAAAGCATCTGATGCTTCAGTACGCTAACCCCGATCTGGCTGGCACCATGCGCTCCAAAGAGCAGCTGGAAAGTGGCTACGAGAGCACTTCATCCGAAACGTCGAATCCCTCGGAGGATTCCAGTGATATTTCATCAGAATTGGGGTCGGGATCTAGCCACTTGTCGCGGAAGAGCAGCTTGATCAAGCGACTGAAGAGTTGGACGGGGAGGAAAGACGAGGGAAGCAATTCTAGCGGGAGACTTCTAAGCTCCAAAAGTCTGGACGGCCGTGGATCCAAAAGTCGCAGCAAAAGGACCTCAAAGGGACCTCTGGAGGCTCTCTTGATCAGGAACTCGAGTGACGCGCATCAAATAACCACATATGGGGCCGTCAACGATGAAGCACAATCTCCAGGAACGCCTTCTATAACAAGATCTCTGTCTAATCTATCCTCACCAGGAGGACGGTCCTTTAGGTCCGACCCTAAGTCTCCCAGTTTGGGTTCAAATTTGGCTCCAATCAAAACAACATTATCACCTGGTGCAGATGGTTTTCATGGCATTGCTGCCTCCTTCCAGGTTATTGCCAAATCTGTTCCACCAGATATTTCTGCGAAATATCCAGCTTTCAAGGACAGGCACAAAGCAGCTATGGAGAGGGAACAAGCCCTCAAGGAGGCGGCTCAAGCAGAGAGAGAAAAGGTTCTTGCAGAAAAAGAAAGAGCAGAAGTCAGAAAATTGCCAAAAGTAAACTGGTCTGAAAAAAAAATTCAACAAGCAGGCCAAGAGCTGTCATTTGAGTCATTGCCGATTCTGAAGCGTGCAGAGGTCATTTCCAAACCTATCACGGCAGCTGAGATTTCGAAGAGGGAACTGAGAAAGCCGAATCCCCCTCCCAAGCCTACTCGCCCACAGCCTAGTCCAGCAGCTGCTCCTCAACTGGGAGGAGCTCCAGGCGGAATACCACCACCGCCTCCCCCACCACCGCCTCGTGGACCTGGAGTGCCTCCTCCTCCACCTCCTCCACCAATGCCAGGGTTAGCGAAAATGCAAGGAAAAAATTCTGACGATGTGAGCAGAGCCCCGGAGGTAGTGGAGTTTTACCAGTCACTCATGAAACGTGACGCAAAGGTTGCTGTGGCCGGTAGTGGAATTAACCCTGATGCCCGTAATAACATGATTGGCGAGATTGAGAATCGTTCGACACATCTGCTAGCTGTAAGTTTCTCTTTAACTGATGGCTTCTTTCGCAATTGAGTGTTTGTGCATGTGTGGATCTTGAGAAGTCCAAGTCGGTGATAGCGTGCTTCTTCCACAAAACAAATGCTACGATCTTGTTTGATAATATTGAGTTGAGGCTTACGGATCAATACTAAATGCAGATCAAGGCTGATGTGGAAACTCAAGGAGAATTCGTCATGTCACTAGCAGCTGAAGTGAGAGCTGCTGCGTATAACGACATTAAAGATGTTGTGGATTTCGTGGGTTGGCTGGATGACGAGCTCTCCTTTTTGGTACGTGGATATATTTGTTAGGGAGTTCGTAAGAACACGACAGTCATCTGACTGGACTGATATATCAGTGTTATATCTCTTCTTTTCTCAATGGGTTCATAACGTCTGATTTGTCCAGAAAAACCACAGCATACGAAAGAATTGTGGTCGCTGTCGACAGATTGGATTCTTAATTATCCTGTTCAAGTAAATATCTGCAATGTCTGTGATGACTTTGCGCTGAGGAGCTTGATCCATCCTGTTCATGTGTGCTGTTCGACCTTCTGCTTGCTTCTGTACGAACATAGTAAAACCACATGACCAAAATTGAAAACTGCGCTGGCTTTGTTCTACAGGTTGACGAAAGAGCAGTTTTGAAACACTTTGATTGGCCAGAAGGCAAGGCCGATGCAATGCGTGAAGCTGCGTTTGAGTATCAGGACCTAATGAAATTGCTGGCTGAAGTATCTAAGTATGAAGACAGGCCAGAGGTGCCATGTGATAAGGCCCTGAAGAAAATGCTGTCAATGTTAGAAAAGTAAGTTTCTTCCGGATGTTTTTACGCATTAGCATTTTTTGATAGCTTTCATTCTCGTACTTGCTACAAGATGCGTTTCCACATCAAATTTTGATCATCTAGCTGTGCTACTATGTGAAGTACAGAAGTAGGACAATTTTATTGTGTTTTCAGGTCCCCATACTAGAAACTATGCTCAATTCACGAGGAGTGGTTATGGCTGTTGCAGAGTGGAGCAGAGTGTATATGGTCTGCTGAGAACAAGGGACATGGCAATGGCTCGCTACAAGGAATTTAGCATTCCCGTCCAATGGATGCTTGACTCTGGCGTTGTTGGCCAGGTTTGTCAATGGCCTCCCGTATGCTATCTTTTTATATCTCTAGGGAAGCAGGGATGTGTATTTAGAGAAGTATAATTCAGAGATGAACCGACATCCTTTTTCAGGAGTGATTCGCTTTCTCATTTTATCGTATCTTTTAATGACGCGCCATTGAGTATTTTCCTCCTTAACTGTTGTAACATACAAGAATAATGCAGACTAACTCATGCTGCATTATATATAACGCAGATCAAGCTGGCTTCAGTGAAACTGGCCCGTCTGTACATGAAACGGGTTTCATCAGAGCTCGACCAATCAGGCTCTCTTAACGAGCCTGTGCGTGAGTTTCTATTGCTACAGGGTGTACGCTTTGCATTCCGAGTCCATCAGGTATTCTTTTCTGCTTTTTACCCTCAAAGAACTTTCAACCTTTTTGTAAAGCATGTGTCGCGCACTCTGGATGCTGAAATGGCCACGATTAATTCTTGTAAGTAAAATGGTTGAGATGGCATCTCGCCAGAGGAGTAATAACGTTAATTTTTTGCTTACAACTGTCACATCCATGTCAAAATTGTTCATTGAAATTTTTTGGGGATCAGGTCGAACACCCATTGTTTCAAGTTATAAAAGAACCCTTATTTTAGCATTTTATCAGGAATGTGAATCAACTTCAACATGAGTGTTTTGATCTAGTCTGGGCAGGTCAAATATACATGTCGATAGTGAATCTATTTTGAAATTGTGGAAAGTGGTGCATCCATACTCTTTTGAGTTTGTATAGGGTATTGCATTCAATCTTCAGTATTCACCTTTTTCTGGATCTACCATGCAGTTTGCCGGAGGATTTGATCCTGAGAGCATGCGAGTATTTGAAGCATTACGAGCTTGTGCCACCCGACCTGCTACTCCACCAGCCCAACAATACATTGAAGAAGGGGACGAAGAAGAAGAGGAGGAGCAATAACTTCAGAGAGTGGACTACCTGGATTACCGTTTTTAACAGAGTATGCAATCGATTGCCAATCCTGCTCTTGAACTTGTCTCAATATCTTCAAGTCTGAAATAGCATGTAGTTTAACATATTGTGATTGACCCTTGTGCTTGTAACTTTAATCCTAACTTCGCACAAGCGTTCAGCTCTGAGGGGTGTTCACTTGTATCATAATTACAGCTTTTGGTTACTTTCGCATTGGAGTTTTGGTTACTGGCACCGGTAATGGAGATAATGCTTCAGTTCGGTTCTTTACTGTTAACAATTTTTTGCTAATGGTGAATATATTCGCCACATATTGTACTACTGATAGATATATAAATTTCCTATTACTGGATTTGCAATTTCATCTCTTCCGTCTCAAGGTACTTCACTTCGGTCAAATATCGTGCACAAGATTTTTCTATGCTTGCACTCTTGAATGCAGATGAACACAACAAACTCGCTGGTAGCATGTGTTTTTCATCCTGTAATGATATTAACCAGGGTGTCCCTGGAATTGACAATTTGAGAAAAAGCATCATAAACTACTATTTAGAAGAATATTTTGGAATTGATATACAAATGAAAGTTCTAGATTTTGAATTTTAGATTCCATCCGTACAGTTCAATTCACTGATACTATCACCAATATTTAATTATCAATTTTGAAAGTTAAAATTAAAAATTCCTAAATTCGATTACAAACAAAATTTTAATATTTTTTGAGTAAAATTTGTTGGAATGAATTTGAAATGAGATACTCTTAAACGTGGTGATTCTTTGAAATTTTTGTGTTTCTTAAATCTATGACCTCATTTTTGCAAGGCCACTTTTGAACTACGTCAACGCAATTTTGGCTTGGTCGACTTGACATACTTCTACATTTGTAATTTTAGAAAAATATGTAATCAAGTATGACTAAATCCAACCGTTAGATAGGACAACAGCTTGGTGAAGAATCTCCAAAAAAATGGATGACTTTCATCCAAGCATTGATGAGAACGTGAGAAGGGTTTGAATCTGTTAGTCATCCAATTTCTGGACGCTCTGACGTTTAGGGGTTAAAATATGGTTGCTAACTGTTTGTCACAAGCTCTCCAAGTCATAACAAAAATTTGAATTTCATTCAATTTTATAAAAAAGCCTCAAAAATGAATACATACCTAAGGAAAAGGTGCGTTGGGGCTATTGCAACATGGGGGAGATGTGAGGGTTGACGGAGTGGAATGTGAGAAGAGAAAGAAGAATAGTAAGAAATTTTTAAATTTCTTTTTTTCTTTTTTTCTTTTTCATTTGTCCTAGGGGGTGTTGGGTGCGCGGCCGCGCACCTTTTCTGACGGCCCTGGCCAAGTCAAAGCAAGACCTTGACCTTGTGGCCGCGCACCGTCCACTCAAGGGCAACAAAACAAAACAAATAAATAAACAAATAAATAAAATTATGGATAAAAAAAGAAGTAAGGAGCTTAAATGAGTCTGGCTAGATGGGAGTTGCATGTTTGGGAGTAGCGTGTTGCGATTAATGCCCAACAACAGTTCTCTATTACCTCCCCAAAAAAATTAATTCTTCATTTGCATATGAATTGTTCCAGAATTGATTTCATGAAAGAGATTTGTTACATATAGAATCAAATTATGAAATATTGTAAGTGCAAGTAGTGGTTTTTTCAAAGAAAGAGACTCAACAATTTCCAAGAATTTGCAATATATCCTTTTTTGCAATCAAAGTTGTAGGAAAAAAATAATCATGCAATTTCTACAGGACTAAATTTTTAGTGCGCCTGGAAGCCAAGTGCATGATTATATGGCCGAGTGCAAAAATAGGGAATTGTGTGTTCGTATGTGTCAAGATCAATTTCAAAGGAGAGTTTTGTTCCGTATAGAATCCAATTCAAAAATATTCAAAGCACAAGTAATGGCTTTTTCAAAAAAAAAAGACCCAACAATTTCCAAGAATTTGAAATTTATCACTTTTGCAACCAAATTTGTGGGAGAAAAAAATTGGCCAAATTTTTCATGCAATTTCTACCATTCTGAATTTTTAATGCGCCCAAAAGCCAAGTGCATGATTATATGGCCAAGTGCAAAAAGAGGGAATTGGATGGTGTTTTTGAATCGATATACCGAATTCATATAATGTTTTAAAAAAAAACAAGATAAAAATTGACACCATGGGAACCTGCCCGAACATTGAAATGTCCTAATTAGAGCACATTAGGAGTTAACAAAGAATGTATTATTTGGATGCCATATACAAAAATTATGAAAGTTCGAAGTTTTATTGATAGATGACCTAAAATCAATGATGTTTAGATGGTTTATGTCCTCTTAGTCAATATGTTACCCGTCATCTAAGATCTTAGGGTGGTGATTTTGGATAAGTGGTGATTATGAATGTCTTAACTTCACTTTGAAGGATTATTGAACTATGTAATTAGATTGAGCTCAAAAATTACATAGATTCACAAAGGCTAGAATTTCTTCATACATGTTAGGTATCCTCCATATACATAGATTTCACTTCAATAAAAGGTAATTTATTTATAAGTAAATTCTTTGTGGTTAGAATATTTTAAGTTTTTCTTTTAACACTAAATATCTTCCATATGGGTAAAACAAGCAGCTACGGTATGAGAGGCTCTAACCTTTGCAAAAAATTATAGGGGTTTCAAAAATAAACAAAAAAATATGTAAATTTGGATTTTTTTAAGGGTTAGCGACATTGAAGTTATTTTTATTTTTCCATTATTGATGCCATTAAGTTTTCAACTTGGATTGATGGAGGCATATGCAAAGAGTACCGTAGATGGTGTGAATGATTTATTTTTAGAACTTTGTTTGTATGTAAAAAATAATTCTCAACTGAACAGATAGGTTAACCTTTGTCAATTACAATAACAATGTATGTACTCAACCCGATTCTCAATTAGGATTTTTAATGGAGTTCACTTTAAAATTAATAGATGCTAATTTAGGCAACATTTGCTAGTTTGTGATTATTGCTATATCAAGTCATAGTCACCAAACATGTTATAGTATTTTGAATCATAGTCATTATGATTTTTTTGTCTAGTTATGCATAATTTTTCATGAGTACAACCATGATCTTTTATATATATATATATATATATATATATATATATATATATATATATATATATATATATATATATATATATATATATATATATATATATATATATAAAATTTATTTATTTATTTTAAATTAAATTAAATTTTGTCTATCTAGATAAAGTGATAAACACAATCTTATGTGTAGAAAAATACACTCTTTCTCTTTAGTCCATTTGTAAATTTATATATTAGATAGATGTCACAACATGTTTTAAATGATTCTTTTTGCTATTATCTATGAACTATGATTTATGAAGAAAAAAACAAAGCTTCTTATTCAATGACATATAATTGCTATGATCTAATATTTATACACTTTTGTCTCTTTATTGCTATATTTAATCAAGATTTTGTGTCCAAGAACACCAAAAACTCAAATAACTCCAATAATTTGAATTAATTTTAAAAATACAATATAAAGACAAGGCTCAACTATTATGCTTCAAAACTTGTGTTAGCAAGATTGAAGTTTGTTTCAAACTGCCTTCATTATATGCTACCCAACTACAACAAATAACAATAGTTGACCTCTGAAAATAATAAGGATTGTTGACATTCAACCAAGCCTTCCAATGTTTCAAGAGTCACTATAAATATTATAAAAACATATTAAGAAGCTACCAAACTTTCCATGCAAATCCAATCAACAATATCTTAACCACATCACTTCTCCTTAGAACAAGTTTGGAGAAGAGCAACAAGAATCAATTTCTTCTCACATCTCCAGAAATTCAAGAATGTATTGAAGAGTTGATGCAACAAAGGCTGCACGTTGATCTCTAGCCAAAGGATAAATAGGTCCGTCTAAATAGTGACGATGACCATACTCTCCTTCTCTTGGTGGATTGGTCCTCGAGATTGATCAAAATTAAGCTCCTGAAAATGTTCATGGAATGTGACATCATGTCATCATGACCTCCAGGTTCTACGCTGCCAACTTGCAATAAGATCACCATAGCTTGAGCTTTTTTTTAAAGATTTCCATGCCAACGCTACTCCATACATGGTCACTTTCGTCGTTGAGATAGTCCAGCTTCATCTTGAGGATGACAAAAACATGATTGCGAAAGTTGAAATGATGAATATGGCAATTGCGATAAATAGAGTTCAAGTTCAAGATTGGGTTGAGGAATTTGAGAGTCTATAAAAACTCTATAGTTAGACATACTCAAGATTCAAAGAATTCTAAAAAATTCAAAATGAAACTAGACCTACAAGAGACTATGCTTAAAAAAATGACTCCTATTTATTAATGATAAGACTTTACTATGAAACTATCTCTATTGATGTCAACTATTTGACATAATACATGGTGTTCTCCTAAGTTGATAAGAGAACGAAAGAGTGAGGAACTGAGAAAATAAAGCAACAAGAGAACAAAGAAATGAGAGAATGAAACAAAAATATATATACTTGAAAAGAATTAAGTGCACATTCAACATTCATAAAAATGTACTTTACACGTCAAAGACAAAGGCACATGAATAAAACAAACCTTAAATGAAGGAAATTTCCATATATTCAAAGATGAATATCATGTAAAGGTAGTTATACCTTTATGAAACTAGTCTTATCATTAATAACATAGTAAAATGACAAATGAAGGAAATTCAAAAATCAAATATATGAAAATGATGGATGTATGAGGTGTAAATCACAAGATTACAAAGATATTAAGAGACTAACATGCATGGCTAAGTGTTTCTACCACTCACTAGGTTGCTAGGCGGCCTAATAAGACAAACTACTAGATGTCAATTATTCTTTAAGATTTGTTCTTCATAAATATGTTCACGCTATTGACAATGCATTTTAGTCGATTTGCTTAAGACAGAATAAAATTAATTATTGATTTTTATATGAAGGTTTTTCATAATGGTTATTGCTTGTGAGGTATACAACCAAAGAGGGGTTTTAAGAGAAAGTTATTCACAATAGGTATTGTCACACTCAATTTCTTTTCCCTTTAGCTTTACCATTAGCAATGCTCTAGGTATTAACTACTTAACTTTGATATTACCTTAGGAATCAAATCGAGGTTGTAATGCTAATCGCTCATGCTTGATTGTTGCGGTGTTTTGTACATCTTGTGTAGCTCATTAATGTGTTTCTATTTTCAACATCAATCTGACAGAGGGCCGGTTGCCCCTTTTCACCCCGGTGGCAGTCTACAGTAAGAAATATATATACATCTGTCTTATAACACTATAATTCAACCATACTAGTGTTTCGCAGTGTTTCAGTGAAATCCCACATGCATCCATGCGTTCATGCCTCATGCCACTTATGACCCATTACGGGGAAAATGTTGGGACCCACCATACTTTTCAAGATCCAGGTGTTACAACCATGTCGAGAATTAGGGTTTCAAGGTTTTGGTCATCACTTGCGGTTGATATTTGCAGCAGTGTTTCGTCGGAGCCCTAGCGCACTGATTCTATTGCCCTAGCCCATGCATCATCAGTTTGTCGTTTGAAGCGACGGTTTGAGTGTTGAAGTGAGGCCATTGAAACGAGATACTTAGAAGGGATTGGAGTTTTCAAGAAGAGGTTTTTTTAGGGGTTCAAGGTGTTCCCGTGAAGATGTTTGCACAATCAATCACTTCATCGGCCAACTAGAGTTTGTAGCGGTCAAGGCTCTTTAGCTAATCCAGAAAGAACTTCTGGCTCTAACTACCTACAGCGACTTCCAAAAGCTCTGTTTGCTTCAACGCCCGACGCCGCAGCCTCTTTGCCCAAGCTACAATACAGGTATTTTTTTCAGAAAGCTTTTTTTAATCTCCTTCACGCATCTTTTGCCTTCAATGTTTTCAAATAAATCTCAAACACGCTAAAAGTCTAAAACACTAAAACATTGGAAACCTGCACATTGAAATATTGTTGTAGGGTTTACGGTTCGTGCACTACAATTCTCAGCAAATCAATTCATGACGCTTGAAGGAATTAAATTATTCGAATGTAAGCCACACTTGCTTGTAGAAACATAATATGAGCTCTAGATTGTGAACAAAATGATCTGAATTTTGTTTTCTTGGTCCACTGTTCATTGTTCTAGTTGCTCCTCAAGAATTTTGTGATTAGGGTTCCACATTTACATGATTAGGTTGAGGGTTTCTGAATTGCAATTAAACTATGTGTGGTGCACCAAAACTCCAAAAGTTGTTTGTGTTTATGCAGGTGCGACAAGATTGTGTGGCAAGAGCAAATTGCTGTCATGTAAGTTTCCATTCCTCTTGCAATAAAATCGGTTGATTCAGCGGTCGTCCACTCCTGAAGTATTTTGGTGATTGCCAATAGTGTTCCGGGTTCGGGGTTTCAACTTTCACTATTTTAAAGTTAGGGCTAAATTTTTATATCAACAAAATCGTCGAAGAACATTGCACATGTTGGTTCAGGGTTGAATTAAATTGGATAGAAGAAAGCCTCGATATGACATACTTAATGTTCACCGAAAAATCAAAAGGCCCAATTTCAAATATTGATTTTAGTGTGCTTTTTGATCTCCTTCATGTACATTCCTAATTCAAAATTCGGGTCACTGTAAATGAACGACATATCAAAACGTTGAAACACTACAACACTGCAACATAGAAAATGTAAATCTCTCTTTCTCGTAAAAGGGTCTGTGAATGATAATGCCGCAAGATCATTTAGTGTTTCGAAATCATTTGTTGTGTTACCTTTTACAAGGGAGAAGACTATTATGGTAGGATGAGAACATTGAGTATGTCCTCAACATATGCCGTTACGGGCTCTAATACTTGTCAAACTGTAAACTGTACCTCCACTTTCTGAACTCAACTACAGCATCAGCCTAATCGACAGAGTTTCTTATGTACGTGTTCCTTCTGGCCTCATGTTTTTTTTACCTGTTCTGAGTACTAGACATTGAGACTTTCTTTTCTCCGATTTTATTTATTTTTTCGGCCAAAACATACAATGTTCTTCACTGATTCTGGTTATATGAAATTTGACCCATCTAAATTCTAAATTCCACGATACAATCATTTTAAAATCATTAATTCTTGGTCCTTAGAAAACCATATCTTTCACTGGATTCCAATGTGACAAGGCCTTGTTTGTGAGACTTGTGGACTGTTTGTGTTTTGCAGGCCTGTTGTTGGCAGGTTGTGTGATAACTTCGACCTTGATTGAATTGGCATCCATGCGTCACTTATCAACGGTGGTGATCGATTTATGCAACGCATTGTCGCCTGAAGATGACCCTGTCTCAATTATTTCATACAATTATTTCAAGGTTTGCTCCCCAGTCATTGTCTATGTGATTATCTTGACTGAGATACTGAATCATTTTTCCGTAGATTGAAAAGTCACCCATTTATAGTGCAAGCGCCATCAAATATGTGACTTGTAAGAAATGAGATACATCTAGGGTTCTATTAAAGCCAAAGATGCAATATGGTGTATATGAAATACCTATGGTTCAAAGGTAGTCTAGGCTCGTGATTGGAACTTCACTTCTTCGTATTTCTACAATTCATAATGATACATATCGAGATAATTCATAACTGATGTAGATAATACCTTGATAATGGAACAAGGGTCACAAAATTTATATTCTGAGAGTAGTAACCACTTAAAATAGCTCAATGGCATGGGAACGAGTTCCTTTCCTTAGGAGCAACTATTATCTTCTTAACCCCTAAAGGACAAAGAAGCTTGTATTGGTCCTCTGGTTTTTTTAGCACTGTGTGTAAGTCTTATGTGGACATTCTTTGTTCAAATGTACTTGTTTTTTAACCAACAAATAAAATGTTCTTCACAGATTCTGGTGATATATATTTTTTGCCTATCTAAATTATTGATTCTTCACAATATGATCGATTGAATTTGTTATTCTAGAACTGCAAATACTTGGTCCTTTAGGGTTTAGATACTTTTTAAAAACTTTTTATCGTGTTTGAGTGCTCTATAGAATTATTCTATACAGTGTTCTATAGAATGACGTATTACAAGTTGCACATCTTGAACGAAGCAGTGGTGATAGCAGAACATTCCATATTGAAGAACATTGCATGTGTTAGTCTAAAACTGAGTTAAGTTAGATAAACGAATGCTTCAATACTACCCACTCAGACGTGTAAAATAAAATAAAAAGGGCCTAATTAAGTGTATTGTTTTCAGTTTGCTATTTGATCTCCTGTATGCACATTGGAGACTTGGGGGGATCAGTGTGTTAAAAATTTAAGGATATAGGTGCGAACAACCACTATTTTATAAGGGGGTATTACTTTTTTTTTTTTTTTTTTTTCACATGCTATCATTATGTAATTTTCTACTTTGGGTTAATAGAAAAGGGACTTGCATTACTTATAATTCCAAATTACCTATTATTCCATATCCTATAGTACTTTAAAGATGTCCAGTGCCATTTTTGATACCCTATATTACTCTAAGTCCATTTATAATTTTTTGTCCCCATGTTTTTAAAATACCCTATCATTTGTTCGCACGTATATTGCTACTCCAACATATCACTACCCCCCCCCCCCCCCCCCCCCGAGATTGGAGATTCAATAATTGAGTCATAGTAAATGAAATATTGTAACATTGAAATAATGAAGCATTGAAACATTGAAACTTTGTCACGCTTGTACCCAAACTATTAGAAAATTGCTCTTGTTTTAGACATTGCTTGCATGTGTTCAATATATGTTGTTTTGAAGTATGTTATTATAACAGGTTTTGAGCTTGCTGGAGTTCAAGATAGGTTGGTTGGCTCTGTTGGGGATGGAGGCCTCTCCATGGAGGCAAAGTGCTTAAGCGCCTCACCATTGGGGTTGAACTTGTAAGTGCCTCATGAATTCCAGATCTTTCCGTACTAAAAATTCATGTCACGTGATATTATTTTTTTCCTCTTTTTAAAGGTCTCCTTTACTTGAACAGTTAGCTAATCCAAGCATTTTCTTCCTGTACGAATGAACTAGCGACTTCGATATTCGACCTGTTCCTATTGTCATTTGAAGTATTATCAATATTGACAAATCAAAGCGCAATGCCGTAGTGTAATTTATACCGTTCACCAACCTAGCCGACGACTTAATGTGTGCTTCACACACTTTATATTGGCTTAACGAGTTTGTAAGATTGCGTATTTTACACCCAAGGGGGAGAAACACAGGACCTTCTGGTACGTTTGAATGCAAACTTTTCATGCCTATTCCACTTTGATGCAATATCAGTAAATCACTGCAGGACATTTAGAGGGCACATTCTTGTGTTTCATTGTATACATTATTGTTTTTGAGGCTCTTAAGCTTCCATAATTATTATATGAAGTAGGGTTTTATTTCTGGCTCGTTGTACCCAGACACTAGTATAGTGGCACAATCACAATGGATTAAAATTGGAGGAACCTCCTTTCATTACATGCATGGTGTACTACTGCAGTACCAAAAGAAACCCTGATATGAGGGTCTATGAAGATGCTCGTATTATGACAATGCTTTATGTATCCAGCCAACTTCAACTTAGAATGTATCGAGGAACTTCATTGAAAAGTTTCTACCTGGGGTTATACAAAATTATTTCCAATCACTTCCTGGAGTAAACGAAAGTCTTGTTGACCACAACCCATGTTCATATATGTTGAACATTATTGGGTTAGGGATAGGATATATTGCTCAGCTTGACTTTGCACTGAAACACTAAAACATTAGCCAAAACATATGTCGAAGACACATATTAATAGTTGTTGTATAATATTTTGCAAGGATGATATTTCATAGGTACTAGCTACTTCGAGAACTATTTTAGCCATAAAGACATGCTACATTTAGGCAATCCTCTAAATTATCCCGACACCGCCTAGTATGGCTCTTGTACCATTTACAACTCAGGTCCGTATAGACAATCAAATTTTGGACATAACATACCCTAGTCGTGAAGAACACGACCGACTACTGGAGGAATGGGTTGAGGTGGTACGTGGACTTAAGGAGCCTGGGCAAGTCAGAAGAAAAGCAATATGCATCCACTGCAGAGATGGGACATTTACTGGGAAGTATCACCTCAACCGGCACCGCTAATTGACTGGGTACAAGCTATAACAGATGAGTTTGGTAATTGGAAAAGATTTCTTCCCTACCCAGGTCTTGGTACAGGTCAAAGAAAAGTTGTTGAAATGTTAGCAAAAGGGAAAAGGGTCAACCTCGACAAGAAGCTCAGAATACAAGAAGTGACAACAAATCTTGAAACATTGGGAACTCAAAGTTAAGATCTTAGGCTTGCACTACATACACATGATAAAGGGTCCAGTGTTTTGAAGCATACAAGGGTTGTACCGTCTACAAACAATAAACTTGTAAGTAATCAAGATCTGAGATTAGCCAAGCTAGAAAGAAGGAGCCAAATCTTGTGTGTGCAAGATGAAAATGTGCGTGATGTTCCCATCAAGGCATCATTGACGACAGAAAATGTAGTGCAAACAAGGAAATCAAGAGTACTTGAACGTGGGGCTAAGGAGAAGGCGATAGACAAGCAAACTAATATCACATTTAAGCATTCTCTAAAAGTTGAACACAATGAGGGAGAGGTATCTACGAGCTGTGCAAATGGACGGGCCATAATACAATATTCTAAGCACCAGAAGATTGCTACTTTAGTAGAAAATTCACTTGCAACTACAGTTCTGTCAGAGCCCTCTAAAGAATTTGATTTGACTCTTCTAAAGGAATCTACATTTTCCATAATGGAAACAAATTTGGAACTGTTTATAGAAAAAACACTAGAAGAAACAAGTGTACCAGTGGGTGCATGGAGCCCTCACTTTACCGTGTCACCAGAAACGAAGAGATATTGGCTTACATGTGAGGGTTTGCCAACGTTTGTAATGAATGGACCTACAGATTTGGGGAGGAGACATGCCGACCTAGAAAGAGAAGAGCAAGAAATTTACATCTAAGCTACAATGAAAGCATATGAATTAAGAAGATCGTCAAAGCCACCCGCAGCACCTACTCTCGTAATTGCTCCTGGTCTATTTCTTGTGCTACAAGCAAGGCCTGATTTATTTGAGTAGAACTGTGAGACTCAAGACGAGGAGATGTTTCTGAAGGAGTTCAATAGATACTCCTCAACAGATGCATTTTCATATAAGATTGTTGATGTGACAAGTTGGTGGATTTTGACTGGGCAGGTATATATATTTCTTAATGTTTCATATATCTAGTGTTTTATTTTGATCTTATTTGTTTTGAACTGCATTTGAATACTCCGTTGTATTTAGTTTGGAGTCATGTTCTAAATGTGACTATTCATTGCAGCATAATCAACAATGGGAACTTGCTATGGATACTATGACGGCGTTTATTCAACAACTAATAGTTAGTCGTCACTGAAAAACTAATTATTTTGAGGTTCCTATATTGGCACGGTACCTTCAGTATCGATTTGACATGGCCAAATTTACTTATTGCTCAATTACTTATGAGGAAGAGATGACGGCAAAGTGTGATGTCAAGGTAAAGAAAGAATTGGATGATTTCCAAAGGGCTACACAAATTAGAGCAGAGTCCATTGTTTGGGATTGGAACACAATATGGCATATTATCAATCAGAATGCAAAAATATTTGCAACTCTGCCTCCACTACCTTGGGGACATATGAGCCAAAAAACCAACCGCCTTTAAATTCTGGGTACTTTATGTTTTTCGTTTTCACAACAAGTTCAAAAGATTGTAGCTAACTATTGTAGGAATGATTTGAAAAGGAAAATAAGGATTGTTTTTTGGGAACATTAGTTGACAAGAAAATAAAACATAAGAGATATTATTTCGTTCGCCTTCCAAGTAACAGACGTTTTTTTCTAAATTAAATTCCTACTACTCTTAATACCACGTTAACAACATATTATAGGGAAAAAACAAAAAAAAGAACGGAGAGAAACATATTTTATAAAAAAAAAATAGACAAGTGAGCGACATACATGGATGAATGATTTATTTATTTATTTATTTAAAAAGAAAAACATTAATTCCTTAGAAAATCCAAGAGTAGACGAAATCTTACCATTTTGAGCAATGGATGTGGACGAACGGTTGAGAGGTTGGGAACATCACCGGCTCTTGACGACGACACGAGATAAAGGAACTTGGGTCGAAAAATAAGGGAAAAAATAAGAATAAAAAACAACATTTTTTTTTTAAACACTATGTTAACCTGCACAATCCAAGGTCTCTATAATGCTAAAATACGTTAAAAACGAATAATGTATGAAGAAGTTATGTTTTTTTGAAGTTTGAACAATTTTTTAACTCAAAAAACAGCATTCTAAATTTATCCCTAGACTTCTAAACCTTTTTTTTTTACTTCAATTTTTAAGCACATGAAATATACTACGGTCTATAGCTTCTTTTGCGCATTCTGGAACTATAAAAAAACTTCTAATTTGGACAATCTATGTAGAAGTTATAGACGTATATAAACAATGAATTGTTAAATGAAAAAAAACTCTGTCTAGTTCTCCTATGGATGAAACAACGATTTTTTTTGGAGAACAAGGAAACTACAACTTAATTTGGGCCTCTTCTCTCACACTTTGCTAATTCACCCCTAAATCTTACAATTAACACTATTTTTTCATAACGAGCGAAAAAAAAAATGAATAAGAGGATGATACCGAGGGAAGTGAGGATTTAATTTCAACTTAAACTCCTCGTACAAGGAAAACAAATGAACTAGAAGATGGAGGCAAGGAAAAATGACAGTTTATATTCAACTTAAACTACTCGTACAATAAACGAGCAATGAAAGATGTGTCTTGAGAGGTTCAAGGCCTCGCCTTATATACTAAACCGATAATTGGAAGTACTATTCTTCCCTACCAATTCTAATAAACCTCTTTGTTTTACCTTACAGCTATTGCTAATAAAAATTGTTTTATTCTACGACTACTTCTAATATTTAATATATTTTTTTTGTTTTGCTTAGTTGTAAAAATAATTAATACCATCCATCATTTAAGGCCCTACCCCTCTTTAATAAATCATGTTGTTTTATTTTCTATCCTATACTAATAAAAATTGTTTTAATTTACAACTAGTTTGACTAACTTTTGTTTTATTAGTTCTAGAGATTAATAATACCATTCATCTATTTATGAATGTATCTAAATAATAAGGTCGACCTTATTTAGCTCATTTCACTAACCCTTTAATAATGTGACCGGTCGGTGGTCAAATGTCGAAGGGAGTTAGAACTATATTTAGTAAATAACGGTAAACAGACTTAAGCAAATGGACTTTACAAACTTACTAAATATAGTTCTAATTGGAAATTTAACTTCACTAATAGTTTTACAAGGCCCAAATTAGCCTAAGCAGACCCTTCTTTGATCAAAACGGTAAAACTTCCGTTTTTATTTTGATGGAATTACGAGCCGAATTTACGCCGTGGTAAAAGGTGCCTTTGACTTACTTGACTACACCATTAGAATCCTTGGGGTTCAAATAGCTAGAATAGCTTTTAAGAACACCCAATTTGAGCTTTTAGATCGTCTTGAGCATGTTGGTAAATTCGACTGTTCGGTCGAATGACGATAAGTTCTCCTTCCTTTTGAATTTGAGTAGCTCCTTAACTCCAATACTCTTCAGATTTTACCACAAGGTATAAGGTACTTTAAAGACTTTTTTTAAATTTTTGTACTAATTTTAGAGTCCTACAATTATTTTCTACAATTTTCTAAATCCTAATCATTACATATAGTATTTAAAATACCTATTGACAAATTACTGAAAACATTTATAATTTTTTTGGAAGTCTTTTTAAGACTCAAAATACTTTTGTGCATTTGTTTTTAGAAATTTTAATACTATAATTATTCCTATAATTTACTGACATACTCACTACCTAACTAAAGTAATCCTTACTCTCTACTTTCTTCAATATCCTAGCTCTTATTACATAGTAGTGTTTGAGGCATCGCCCTTAATATAACATATCTTCGATTTACTGCAACTTTGACCCTTGTTAAGACTAATAACAGTTTTTACATAGAAAATCACGTATATTATGGTATTATTACCAGTTAACTTAAAATAAATTTAAAAACATTTATTGGGTTATTCCATCCTAAATTCCACTATTTCTACTAATTTTCTATTTTAAAATAATTAACACATAAAAAATCGAAAAAAACTTAACAATTAACCACCGTAACCACGAAGTGCCGAATTCGTGTTTCACAGGACACGATGGTAAACATCTATATATCCTAGTCATTCAAGTTTCAAATTATTGTTTTGTGTTTCGTTTTAGGGTAGTTGACCTTATCACAAATATTGAATGCAGGTAATGAAACTGTAACTGTACGTCGTCTTCTTTTAAAGAACATAACTCCTTGGCTGATGACATCTCCAGTTGTATACGATGTACGTATAGCAATGTCACCCACCTTTAGCCGTTGGCGCTTGATTTCCTATCTTCTAAATGACATCACACCAGGATTGATTAGAGAACTTTTGCAGCAAGAAAGCATTATACGACAAGCTATCGCTATCATCGTATGACAAGGCAAATACTATTTTTGAGGGTTAGAAGGTCTCGATGCAATTTAATTAGAGTAAAAAGCTCATGTCAATATTGGGAGAAGTGGAATGCGGTGCAAGTGACGAAGCAATTAGTAATGCAATGCATTGAGTGCAAGTTGTGCAAGCTAGAGCACTACAGGATTTGGCAGCAGTTTCTAAGTCATTTTTCACACAAGTTTGGACCACCATCGCTTCTATTGATTTCGAAGCAGTTATGAAACACTGGCTGGAATGTCTTAGCATTCGGGAGGATAGAGACATCAGATGGATTCCTATAGATGAACGTCCTACATGAAGATCTAAAGTACAATGTCTGAAAATTGCACTGAAAAGGTTAATATGAGAGATTGATACAGCTATTAATGTTGAGGACAAATATTTTTGGAAAATGAATGTAGAGGAGGATATAGAACTCTGGGATGAGCAAAACAAAGTCTTGTTAGTCCAAAGTGCATCGGATGCGCAATTTGAAGCAACTTGTTTTACAGTAACTCAGTTGGAGAGAGGTGTCGTAGAAGTCCACAATATGATGATACAATCTAAGTTATACGACAACTTGGAGTTTGCAGCATTTGACAAGATGCAGGATGAAGGGATTCAACTAACCCCCCCTACTGGTGTCTTGGTCGTTCCGAGGACAAGTGCTTATCCTACAATGTGTTATAATGTTTCACAGGATTCTCTATGTAATTGGGATCTGCCTAAATTATTTAATAGTACAGGAGCTTCAAAGCATGCAAATTGTTTAGCTTTGTTGTCTCAATCTGTTGATCTCAAAGACAAAATAGGCTTCCTTATAGACTTACAGCAGGGAACTGTTACTATTGAAACCCAGCCAGAAAATAAAGGTCATCCGGATGAAATATTGGGTCTTCATTTAGCAAAGAAGCATGTAGATGTAGGAAATGGTAGGGGAAAACGTTCCTTGCAGCCAAGAAGTTCTCGGTCAGTAATGTTCGATGTCATCTACGACAAACCAATTAAAACAAAGTCTACTACTAGGTTGTATGAAGAATTAAAGATTGATGAACTCTTCGAAACACAACCCAAGTAATATCTTTTTCTAATGTCTTTTCATTGTTAACATTATGAGTGTTGTTTGTATTGCAATATATTTGTACTGCAATAATTATTGTCATGTTCACGCAGATCAAGTCTTGGAAAAGTAGAAGACACCGTACTATTCAACCCCACATACAAAAAAGACGTTGCCTACATGCTTGTCCTTCAAAAGCATCAAGAATCTCACCGACCGTGGAAATTGGTTATGCAATAATATAATGGATTTTATGTGTAGTAGGATCTACTGGAAATTACCAAAGCAAAGTTAAAAGACACTTTATACTTCTTCAAGTCGTACTTCTGCAATACTATCTAAGTATTTACAGAAGAAAGCAAAGTTTCCATTTGAAGAGTAGATGAGAAATTACGTTTGCCCAAGTACTTATGTCGATCTCCAAGTACTTGAGGAAATTGTAATCCCTTTCGTTTCAGATGATCATTGGAGTTTGTATGTATTCCGTAAAAACGTGTTGTTTCATCTTGACTCTTTGGTCGGTATACACAAAAACGATGCACAACATGTTTGCCAATTTCTTACCAAAGTTTCGAAAAGTTGGCAATTATTGCGGGGCTTAGAGAAACTCATAATGCCGGAGGTTTTACAAATACCAGTTATCCCAACCACATGGGAACTGGGAGTGTGGCCATGCCGTCATTCGAAATGTTGAATGCTATTGCTCAGTACGTTTCATTTTCATTTCCCATTTGTTATGGCAGACAACCTTGATCCCTTCAAAGACTGTAGGCCATACACTAGACTTACACAACAAACATGTCCTTGTGAATCAGATGAATCTGATGATGACTTGGAGGTGTTGAACGGACTTGAAGAGCCCAAGACAAACACTAGTTAGTGGTTCTAGAAAGAGTGATATCACAATTTTGCTGAACGATGTCGCGATGCAAACGCATACATGATGTAAAAACTTATAATATTATTATTTTAATAAGTTTTGAGATCACTTACTTAAAGAAAAAATTAATAGAGAAGATTTGGGAAAGATTGTGATGAGAATCACAGTCTCTTCAAGGCTTTAATTGCCTTGTTTGTTGACTAAGAAGCCAAAATTTCTAGTTTTATCTTCTTAGAGTCTTATTTTCATGAAAGAGTGCAAAGTCCGCCACCTAGTATCAAAATCGAGGACCACGAAGAATACGAGGTAGAAAAGATACTAGATTTGCGGCGCAAGTGGAAAAAATTGGAGTATTTAGTGCATTGGAGCAGCTATAACATCAATGAGGGAACGTGGGAGTCAGCAGAAAATCTAATCAATGCGCCGAACAAGGTACAGGGGTTTTATAGATGATATCCTCAGCAACTTAAACCCTGATCAAGATTCTAACATCTCTTGGCTTCTAGAGAAAGCTTCTTAGCCATAAAGCTTCGATAATAAAAAAAAAGAACTCTTCTAGGACTATCACTTCTCTATAGTTATTTTCTACAGGGTAGCATAAATTTGTTTTCAATGTCCAATCTTCGGGTATTTGAAGACTTGCAAGGACATGGGTCAGAGGAACCATCTTCTGGACAACCGAAACTCTCACAACGTCTTGAAGAGTTAGAGAGGAGACCAAGTAGCTCGCGTCGACGACCACGAGAAGAAGAATCAAATGAACCAAGAAGACGCCAAAAGATGCCAAGTATTAGATCATTGGTAATCGTTTTCGAAGTGGAGCCCGCTTCTGAATGTCGTACAGAAGCAATCTTTGCAGGTCGTTTCCACAACAAAGATATGGAGATTCAATTTGGTCTCAAGTGGAAGGTGTTGGTTACTATCGATGGCTTCAAGGACCTATGATGCATTTATCTCGTGAAAGACAACTTGAATATGTTGCAGTCACAATGCGACAAATTTTCGACTTTTTACGACTTTGAAACTTCTAGAACCTCCTTGTTTTTTTCATAAGTCTTCTAGAAGCTTCCATAGTGTTCTAGAAGCTTCTTTTTAGTATAAATTTTGATGTTCTATTTGAGTTTTGATAATTGTTGAAAAAAAGGGTGAAGGTTGTTTTATCCTTCTTTTTGTTCTTTGAGGTTTTATCATTAAAATAAGTGAGAGGATAGAGTTATAGGAGTGTTTAGGTCATCCGATAGTTTTAAGGGTGCCCATTAGGCTTATCTTGGGCTGATGTGTCCCCCCCTTGTGGCAAGATAAGGGGGGGCATTCTTCTCCCAAAGGCCATTCTCTCTTCTCCCCTTCCTCGTAGTTTTGAGATTTTACCGTGTGTTTGAGGAGGACAAACTTTCTATATATGTCTTTAATTTCAATGAAATTTTGTGATCATGTTCATTTTCCTCTTGTGATTCCAATAGTGTAAGGCGTTCTTCATTTGGAGTTTTTATGAAGAAGTTATGCCTTGTGAAGTGTAGGATGGTTTACTGCCGTTGAATTTCATGCCACAGAAATCTGCGCAATGATTGGTTTCTTTTAAAATTTTGTGGGTGTATGTATCACATCTATAGCTTTCTAAAAAAATATTAAAATCCTACTTTGGAGTTCGGACGTAGAAATTATAGACATGGAAGTGTAAGAGTGTAGAACTGCCGCTTAGTTTAGAACCTTTATTTTTGAGGAGCTGTAGAAATCGGACAGAGTGAAATTTTATGCTAAGAATTTTAGAGAGCATAGATATTCAAGTTGGATTTCCGAAAAGTTATAGCACAAAGTAATTGGAGCGTTTATGTATATGATACGTTCACTGAAGTGGAGAGGAGTACAACTGCCATTGAAAGTTGGAGTCTTAACTTCAGCAGGCTATATTTATTGATAGGTAAATGTTATTCCTTTGAAATTTTTACAGCTTGTGTAGTTTTGTGTTGGCTTTCTAATAAACTATAGCACGCTTAATTTGGAGTAGTTATGCACCTATGGCACTCATTTGAGTGCTGTCAGTGTTTTCAAGGTTTCAAGCCTCTATACGGCTTGCTTTTTTTTTGTAATGTAAAACATAGATTAGATATTTTAATAGCATAAACAACCTTTTGGACTACATTATCCCATATACTTTGAGCCTATACTAGTTGCAAGTAGGAACCTTGTGTTTTCCCAAGGCAAAACCCTCTCTACCCGACAACGATACGTGGTTAGAAAATTCTCGCATGCTCCTTGGCATTAGACGCACGTCCCCCAGCACTCTGGATAGCTCTCTGGCCATGGAAAATGGACGTGCCTGGGTAGGTGAACCTCTTTATTTGGACTATGACTGGATAATATTAACAGCGTTGACAGCCTTGAAAACCACATAAGCTAGTGTTTTTTATCTTCTTAATTGCACATAATTGCACAATCCAAGCGTGGTGACTAAAGTGAGTAGCTCATTTACCATTTCAGAGTCTATTTGAGCGACGTTAGTAGGTAACGGTAATGGTGAGGTCTGAATTTTTGGATGACCTTCACAGTACAATTCAAAGTTGCTGGTAGAGCAGCTCTTATCCTCTAAATGAAACACAAGCATTTTTCCAACAATTTTGGAAGCTTGCCGCTTATAAATTATATATCTAATTATTTACGATGAATTTTTGAAATCCATTTTAGTAGAAAATTCACTTATTATATTCAGTGTAGATTAAGTCCTTCTACATCTTTGCAAAATTGAGGCATTATCATGCATTTTTTTTTAGTATTTACAAATTTGACAATGTTGTAAAGTACTTCAAGCACATTCACCACCAAATTTCTTTAATGTTTAAATAAATAAATAAAAGACTATTTTCATTAATTCAAAGGCAAACATGATTCTAAAGAGATTAGGCTTTTAAAACACTCAATTCAGACACTTTATGTGTCGTTTCACAACCTATTCAATTTTAGGGTTAATACATTTAAGGATTAATGAATCAATGAATTGTTATGCATCCGTTCTAAGAATTGTATTTACATTTCTTCAACCTTAATCCTTTAGTGTTCTCTTGTTCATGTTCGATTAGTATGTATTCCGATCTTGATCAATGTACCAACTCCTTTCATATTTTGACATATAAACTTTGTTCTAAATTGTACATGGATAAGTCGCTTTCATTTATAAAATTCACAATAATTATGTGTGAGTTTGTTCTTGACATGAAAGATTGCAATGGAGAGGTGTTGACATAGGTCATTGCTGAACCTCTTCAATTTTATTTTTCAAAATTTAACGCAAATTTTATTTAACTTTGAAGTCACACACCCTTCAAAATCATATTTTTCAATGTGCATTACGGTTCAAAGACATACTATAATCTTCCAATCCAACGGTCCAATCATACCAAGATTTAACCGATGCTTGTTTGATTAAGTTATGCTTACATTTATATAGTTGAATACTATTGATAGTATCCCTGATTTCAGCAAAGAGAGTTTTAACAAAATAACACCCAAAAATCTGTGGTTTCTCCAGAACCACCCTAGGCACTAAAGGGTTAATCAATTGAGTCAAATGAGACAATTAAATGGAATATATTGGTGATGAAATTTTTAATTCATTATAAATTAATCAATTGATTTTTATGTGTCCATTCAAAATTAGTTGATTATGAATATAATGTTGACAATCTATAGATGAAATTTGTTGTGATGGATTGAAATGTGATATCCTAAGTGTAGGGATTTTTAATTCATAGGAGGAAAAAATTCCAACTTAATTATAAAATTTTATATGTAATTTAGGATGCTTTAAATTTGACTATGGAATAATAAGAGAATCTATTGGGAATATACCTCGAATGTTGTAGAATATACCTCAACTATTCCAATTAATGGATAGTCCCCTATTAAATACCCTCTTAACGCATGTGGTTACAAACACAAGTGTACAGAAAATAGTAGGTTAGACCACTAATTCTCTATTGATTTGCTTAGCATTTGCTATATGTCAATTTGAAGCTCTCCATATACCATATCTTGGACCGCTTCAAAAAAATTTATAAAAAATACCCCCAAGTTCTATTTAAGTTCAAATCTAGGCACCTCTGAAAATCCTAATTTATGCATGACAATATACGATTCCAATTCTGTTATAATCCAACACATCTAGCTACAGTCCGATGTAGGAAAGGGTTAATGAAACACTGATCCAAGGATACAACATTAGCGCATGATAATGCGACTATTCAGTTGTTGGCAACATGATGTGCTTTCAAGGCTGAGAAATATAGAATAGTGGACGTTTTATCACCACTTGGAATCAAAAGAAAAGCTTCCAACAATGTAGTTTTGCTGACTTCAGTCGAGCATCTCTTGTCACTTGCATGAAGATGCAAGACCCACTCATACACTGAAGTCAAATGATATTTCATCTTGCTCGGAAATCTCGAAATGCATGGTAGTTGAATCAAATACATCAGACATTTAGGTCAGATTGCAGCATTTGGGTTTCATTAAAACATTGAAGTATTATTTCCTTTTGCTCAGATATCTTGAAATGCGAGGTGTTTGAATTGAATACATAAGACATTGAGTTCAAATTTTTCCAAAAGCACTTTGAAACTAATATATGAATATTTTTCGTGAATCACTTCACCATGAAATGAGACATAAAAAGTTCATAAATCATCCTCTTTCCACAGAGTTCACACATGCATATGATGAACACTGATAGAATTTGGAAGTAATGTTTTAGATTGCAAAGGTGGCTTCATGAGCAAAATCTTACAGATAATTATCATTGTCATCCACCTAAAGAATCAAAAATCATTCTTTGAAATATAACTATTTTTTCTGCCCTGACCGAATTTCATTTCAGGCTGCCAGTCCAACTACTCGGGCTGCCTGGACCACAGTGGAGCCCACCACGACTTACCCAAGGCTCTATCGCCGGTGGCCGGATTCGAACTAGAGACCTCCCATCTATGAACCACACTCTACACCACTAAACCACCTAGAATTCTTGATGCAAACAATTGAATTTTTTGATAATTATAAAAGAATGTAACCATTGGCAATTTTTTCGCCATGTATATTTAATTCTTTTTTCAAATTTTTTTTGCACTACATCACACAGGCCTTTTTCTATATCTAGAATTTTTTTCAGAATGTTTTGAATTTGTTTTTTTTTTTGCCAAAATAGTGATGGCTGTGAGCTGTTTTTTTTTTTTTAGCGGACTTCAAATGTTTTTAGCGGTGTAAAAAAAACATTTTTTCCAAATTTTTTTTTGCACTAGATCATGCAGGATTTTTTCTATATCTAGGATTTTTCCAGAATATTATGAATTTTTTTTTTTTGGCCAAAATCGTGGTGGCTGTAAGCTGTTTTTTTTTTGCACAAGATCATGCAAACATTTTTCTATATCTAGAAACAATTTCAATTTTTTTTGAACTTTTCTTTTTTTGCCAAAATCTTAAAGGTTGTGAGCTTTTTTTTTTTTTTTTTTTTTTTTTTTTTTTTTTTTTTTTTTTTCATTCAGTGGATTTTAGATGTTTTAAATCGTTTTTTACCAAAAAAATTTTGCACTACATTATACAGGCTTTTTTCTATACCTAAATAGAATCTTCAAAAAAATTTGAATTTGTTTTTTGATGAAATCATGATGTTTGGAAGCTTTTTTTTTTTTTTTTTTTTCAATTTGCATATTTTTAGCAATGTTAAAAACATTTCGTTGTAGTATTTTCTTATTTTATGTTGGAGAAACATTTTTTCCCATTTTTTATTTTATTTTATGTTTGGATCAACCAAAAATCATTCTTTTCATTGTAAGTTTTTGTATGTTTTTGCAACTTGTTTACCTCTTTATGACATTTCAACATATATGCCTTTTTGTTTCAATTTAAATTTTTTGATCGTATTTAGGGAAATGAGTTGTAGGTCTAATAAAAAAATAAAATAAAAAGTAAATCCTTGAATATTCACCTTGGAATGAAGTAATGAAAGAGAGGTATATAGAATGAAAGTAAAAAACTAAATTGTAACGTGCATAACTTTGGGATTGATGAAAAAAAATTCAATGGTCAGAATATTGCAGCAAGCAATTAAAAGCTTTTGCAACTTTATTTTTTGAAAAGTTGCTCAAATTGAGTTCAAAGAAAGTCTGATTTTAAATTCAATTTAACTCGCAATGCTTCGAGAGATCATGTTTTGGTCGATGCCCCCTTTTACGAGCTGCCCGAGACTAAAATATTAAAAATTTGTTTAAATTATAATTGTTTTCTAATAGGAAATCAAGTATGCTTTCGAATCCAATTTCAATCATGCCAATCCAAGTTAAACTCCACCTAGGGGAACTTTCAAATAAACAACACCTCTACATTGTCTCGTGTTACAAATTTTACTATTTTGGAAAAGTAATGTTGTTCTTTTCTATACATCTTTTTATTTTTGCTCCTATGTTGAAAGTACAATTATAACCAATAATATCAAATTTTGAATTCTAAAAATATAAAATGTAATTTCATTGAATTTTTAATGTTAATTGCTTCTAAATTCTATAAATGAAGATAAAAAATATTTTGGGAAATTAGACTGTAAGGATATTTTGAGAAGATTCTAGGAATATTCCAAAATAATATAAACTATTTTGAAAAGATTCCAAAAGATTCCAAAAGAAAATATTAAACTTTTCTTGGTATTTTCTCTATTTATTCCATCAATAAACCAATAGTTTTAGAACATTACAAACTTTTTATGTTGATAAGTATGACATCCTACTGTAGTACGAAAACACCCTTGAACGCGAGTGACGTGGAGAAATATAAGTCACTCATTCTCAAATTAAAAACTTGAAATAATTCTCAGCTGATTTTGTACGGATGTCGTACGACAATAATTTGCATTATGATAGATGCTGAAGTCGCACGGATATAATAAAAGGTATTGATATGATACGTATACGATACTAGATCCGCATTAAAGGCAATCGCATGTTATCCGTGTCTTATTAGCCATGTAATGTAAATACACGATTAACGCACGGATTCCATCAAGCACAACTTTCGTGCGGAAACAACATTTTTTTCATAATCATTGTAAAGACACTGCATCAACATCCTAGTAATGCATGTCACTTCCGTACCATAACGACACTTCTAAATGCACGTATGACGTGCGGAATCAGTGTTCAACGATAATCGCACTGAAATCGTGCGAAATCAGTGGGGTCCAAAATTCGTGATGTTGTTAGTCCATCTCCTAAGTCCAAACATTGTAAGCCTATTCAATCACCCCCCCGCCCTCGTACGAAGCCTTCTAGATGTGGAGGATCTACCACAATGCTTCAAAAAGTCCTTCATGGCACCCAACTTCATTCCCATCCCGTCTCAACCTGATGTAATACAACATCAGGAATTTCGGACCCCACTGATTTCGCACGATTTCAGTGCGTTTATCGTTGAATACTGATTCCGCACGTCATACGTGCATTTAGAAGTGTCGTTATGGTACGGAAGTGACATGCATTACTAGGATGTCGATGTAGTGTTTTTTGAATGATTATGAAAAAAGTGTTGTTTTCGCACGAAAGTCGTGCTTGACGAAATCCGTGCGTTAATCGTGTATCTACATTACATGACTAATAAGACACGGATAAGATGCGGTTTTAGTTAATGCGGATTTAGTTAATGCGGATTTAGTATCGTATACCTATCATATTAACGCCTTTTATTATATCCGTGCGATTTGAGTATCTATTATAATGCAAATTATTGTCGTACGACATCCGTGTAGTTATCGTACAAGTTTTCAATTTGAGAATGAGTGACTTATATTTCTCGACGTCACTCGCGTTCAAGGATGTGTTTGCGCACTACAGTAGCATGTCATACTTCTCGACAAAAAAAGTTTATAGTGTTTTAAAACTACTGATTTATTGATGAAATATAATAAATAGAGAAAATACCAAAAATATTTTAATATTCTCTTTTGGAATCTTTTGGAATCTTTCAAAATATTTTATATTATTTTGGAATATTTTGGAACATTATGGAATATTTTGGAACATTATGGAATATTTTGGAACATTATGGAATATTTTAGAATATTATGGAATATTATGGAATATTCCAAAAATCTTTTTAAATTATCCTTACGGTCTAATTTCCCAAAACATTTTTAGATCTCCATTTATAGAATTTAGAAGCAATGAACATTAAAATGTCAATGAAATTACATTTTATATTTTTAGAATTCAAATTTGGTATTATTAGTTATCATTGTACTTTTCATCATGGGAGAAAAAAAATCGTACAGAAAAGGACAACATTACTTTTTCAAAATAGTAAAATTTGTAACACGAGACAATGTAGAGGTGTTGTTTTTTTGAAAGTTTCCCTAGGCGGAGTTTAACTTGGATTGGCACGATTCAAATTAGGTTTGAAAGCATACTTGATTTCCTATTAGAAAATAATTATAATTTGATTTAATTTTTAATTTTTTTAGTCTCGAGCAGCTCATAAGGGGGCATCGACCAAAACATGATCTCTCGAAGCATTGCAAGTTAAATTGAGTTTAAAATCAGACTTTCTTTGAACTCAATTTGAGCAACTTTTCAAAAAACAAAATTGCAAGAGCTTTCAATTACTTGCTACAACATTCAAACCATTGAATTTTTTTCTAGGTATAGAAAAAAGCTTGTATAATGGAGTGCAAGAAAAATTTGGAATAGAAAGAGTTTTTTACATTGCTAAAAACATCTAAAGTCTACTGAAAATTAAAAAACAGCTAACAGCCTTTAAGATTTTGGAAAAACAAAAAAACAGTTCAAAAAAAATTGAATTTGTTTTAGATATAGAAAAATGCTTGCATGATCTACTGAAAAAAAAAAGTGGAATTTTTTTTTTACATCGCAAAAGAGCATCCAAAGTCTGCATAAAAAAAATTAGCTCACAGCCACTACGATTTTCGCAAAAAATAAATAAATTCATAATATTCTGAAAAAATCCTAGATATAGAAAAAGTCCTGCATAATGTAGTGCAAAAAAAATTTGAAAAAAAGTTTTTTCACATTGTTAAAAACATTGAAAGTCCGCCGAAAAAAAAAACAACTCACAGCCATGATCTGCCATCACGATTTTGGCCAATAAAAAAATAATCAAAATATTCTGAAAAAATTTCAAGATATAGAAAAAGGCTTGCGTGTTGTAGTGCAAAAGAAATTTGAAAAAAGAATTAAATATACATGGCAAAAAAATTGCCAATGGTTACATTCCTTTATAATTATCAAAAAAATTCAATTGCTTGCATCAAGACTTCTAGGTGGTTTAGTGGTTTAGAGTATGGTTTGGAATTGGGAGGTCTCGAGTTTGATTTCGGCCACCGGCGGTAGAGCTTGGGAAACCGTGGTGGGCCCTACCGCGGGTTCGGGCAGTGCGGGTAGTTGGTTCGGCAGCTCGAAATAATGTTCAGGTAGAGAAAAAAATATTTTTTTATTTTTTATTTTTATTTTATTGTTTTTATTTTATTGTTTTTATTTTTTTATTTTTATTTTTATTTTTTTATTTTATTATTTTTATTTTATTATTTTTCTTTTTTCTATAAATTTATTTTGACCAAATTTAGATATAGAAAGAAAAAAAATCTAGATATAGAAAAGATGATGTCGCACGAAATACACACTAAATCAGTATAGCTTTAAACACGATTAAGACACGACATTTGACAACTGTACAAAGTGAAGAATTCGCACGTTTTCAATAGATGTATCAATCGTGTCGAATCAGTACTATATCCGCTTGTACGATCATGATGTCATATCAGTGCAGTTGCGATGAATAACGCAACGATGCGGAATCAGTGCGAAAAATACACGCACCCATGAAATATCGGAAATCGCACTGAAATCGTGCGAAATCAGTGGGGTCCGAAATTCCTGATGAAGCGTACCAGTAACACCGTATACATGGCCAGATCTATCATTTGCAAAAACGATTTTCAGCTTACCCATGGCACGATTGAACTCTGAATGCAAGTGTTCTTTGAGCCCTGGATTAGCAGTTGCAAATTCGAGAATATCAAAGGCTTGATGTAAAAACAACTTGTCCAAGTCCACAAGAGCCTTCATTAGGATTTGTCTAACCAACGTCGATGCCAAGTATGGCGAATGTACTTGAATTAGAGAACCCATTGTCATTGGTGTAAGGAGTTGACTCAAACCACCATGTGACGTCCCATGTAGTGTTCCGCAATACCGTGCAATTTTGCCTTCAGCGAGGTGAGGGTGCAGCATTTGGAGGACCTTGACTTGGTGCTTGCAAATGTTGCCACGTTGTGAATGTATACATGTGCAAAATCCAAAGTCCAAATCTGGATTGTGTACCGTATTCTGGATGTGCCTTTGCGTGGTGGAAGTCACCATAGTTGTGCCACCCAAGACGTCAGACAAAGTTATATCTGAATCCGGGATGTCTCTTGCCTTCAGTAGAGATGCCACCACAATATCTTGCTTCTTATTATCAACAAATCCATCCCTTTTTCGAAGTGCAATGTAACAGTAATGGTGCAAGTCATCTCCAATTAGTGCATATATGCACCAGTCGACATGTCTACCTGTCATGCGGCTCATTTCAACTTTGAGCATAGATTTTATATACCCGTGGTAGTTTTCTATAGCGGCATTGGTATCGTGACTGGCATATGGAAGAGTACAAAACCCGACTACCCACAAATGCACCTTCGACAACCATTGGCTTTCCATATATAACCAGAACTCTTCTAATGCGGGATACTTTTCCCTCAATTGTTGTATGCGTGAACTTGCCCATTTTGTAGCATCCTCCCCGCTTGGCCCGGTCCTGTCGTACATAATATTCCCCAATGCTTTCAATACATCTGCATGAAGGATGTGGTCATGGATTTTCTGACAGCTCTACTTTTGCCATGTCCTTTTAACGTGCCAAAGGCATAAAAATATGGTTGTCTCAGGCCATATCTCTCTGCATTCAGAAGCACATCCATAGTGAGTTGAATTGTACCACAAAGATAAGTAAAGTGTAGTGTTACGAAATGAAACTGTATAATATTTAAGCATGTGGATGGAAATACATACTGCAAGTTGTTGATCTCTCCCTGCGCACAATCAACCACAAACGCATTTGGCCTCCCATCCACTTTCTCCCGAAGTAGTAACGCGTTTAGAGCTCGCATCCAAGGTTTTAAATCCTCATGGACACATTTGGAAGTGAGGATGTATGCGACAGGAACTCCATTGTTCCAGTCATCAAACACCATCATAGTGTACAAGGGAAACTGCGTAAAATTAGCACGCAACTAATATCAGTTCACATAATTGTCAGGACTATTAAATTATTGAAATGATGACAGTGTTTTAGCACAAGAGAAAGGGAACTAAAACTAAATACACATCCATAGCAAAGAGAATTTGATACGTTGACTTGCCTTTTTATCATTTGTACCAAATATGGCATCCACAGAAACTGCCTTCCTGTGACTATGACGTAACATCTGTTCTTTTTGCCAAGGAGTTTGGATTCCAATAGTAAATGGCATATTCTCACTAGTTAGAGCTCCAGGTACCTTTGCTCCAGTTTCTGAGTAATAAAAGCAGCTTTCTGGATTCTGTTGGACACACATTCTAACGCTCTCTGCGTCATTTTTGTGAAGCATATAGGTTTTGCAGGCCATCTTTCCAACAATGTTATGAATGTCTTTCTCATCAATGAAGACGTCACGAGAAAGAATTCTCCCTTCTTCCTCCTACTGGAATATATTTTGTAAATGCTTGGACATTATTTGCGGGACACTAAGGCGGTCCCTCACACAATTATGAACAAATTCTTTTATGTCTTTTGAAATGTGTGCAGAAAAGGCACTCCGATCACCGTCTTTGCAAATACCATGGACTACAAATCCATCCTTGTTCACGTGATGTTGGCGAATGATACATACTTTTGTGACATCTAGCAAAAGATACAACTACTTCGTGGTGAATTGCGCAATACACCCTTTTTTCAGAGACCTACCCCATTCCTTGCGGGAATGTCTTTTTCTCTTCAATGACTTCTCAGTCGCTCTTTTCTCATCCTTGCGGGAATGTCTTTATGTGGGGCACGTACTTTCTTTGGCTTCATATGTGCAGCATTGCTAGCACATTGCATATCCTTGTCCTTTGGAAGAGCATTAAGATCTAGCATGAGGAAGGACTTTAATGGGTCTTGCTTCTTTGTTGAAGTGCGTCTCTTCGAAATCGCTTTTGCAACACCCGACATGTTGGTATTTCCAGGGTCTGCCACCTCTCTTGACTTCGTGGCGGTATTCTTGATACGTGGTTTACGGGGAGCACGTACTTTCTTTGGCTTCACATGTACAATAACCTCGGCGCATTGCATATCCTCGTCCTCTGGAAGAGCATTAAAAACCAACTTCAATGGTGATTTTACTGGGTCTTGATCCTTTTTTGAAGTGCATCTCCTCGAAATCCATCAGGAATTTCGGACCCCACTGATTTCGCATGATTTCAGTGCGATTATCGTTGAACACTGATTCCGCACGTCATACGTGCATTTAGAAGTGTCGTTATGGTACGGAAGTGACATGCATTACTAGGATGTTGATGCAGTGTCTTTACAATGATTATGAAAAAAATGTTGTTTCTGCACGAAAGTTGTGCTTGATGGAATCCGTGCGTTAATCGTGTATTTACATTACATGGCTAATAAGACACGGATAACATGCGATTGCCTTTAATGCGGATCTAGTATCGTATACGTATCATATCAATACCTTTTATTATATCCGTGCGACTTCAGCATCTATCATAATGCAAATTATTGTCGTACGACATCCGTACAAAATCAGCTGAGAATTATTTCAAGTTTTTAATTTGAGAATGAGTGACTTATATTTCTCCACGTCACTCGCGTTCAAGGGTGTTTTCGTACTACAGTAGGATGTCATACTTATCAACATAAAAAGTTTGTAATGTTCTAAAACTATTGGTTTATTGATGGAATAAATAGAGAAAATACCAAGAAAAGTTTAATATTTTCTTTTGGAATCTTTTGGAATCTTTTCAAAATAGTTTATATTATTTTGGAATATTCCTAGAATCTTCTCAAAATATCCTTACAGTCTAATTTCCCAAAATATTTTTTATCTTCATTTATAGAATTTAGAAGCAATTAACATTAAAAATTCAATGAAATTACATTTTATATTTTTAGAATTCAAAATTTGATATTATTGGTTATAATTGTACTTTCAACATAGGAGCAAAAATAAAAAGATGTATAGAAAAGAACAACATTACTTTTCCAAAATAGTAAAATTTGTAACACGAGACAATGTAGAGGTGTTGTTTATTTGAAAGTTCCCCTAGGTGGAGTTTAACTTGGATTGGCATGATTGAAATTGGATTCGAAAGCATACTTGATTTCCTATTAGAAAACAATTATAATTTAAACAAATTTTTAATATTTTAGTCTCGGGCAGCTCGTAAAAGGGGGCATCGACCAAAACATGATCTCTCGAAGCATTGCGAGTTAAATTGAGTTTAAAATCAGACTTTCTTTGAACTCAATTTGAGCAACTTTTCAAAAAATAAAGTTGCAAAAGCTTTTAATTGCTTGCTGCAATATTCTGACCATTGAATTTTTTTTCATCAATCCCAAAGTTATGCACGTTACAATTTAGTTTTTTACTTTCATTCTATATACCTCTCTTTCATTACTTCATTCCAAGGTGAATATTCAAGGATTTACTTTTTATTTTATTTTTTTATTAGACCTACAACTCATTTCCCTAAATACGATCAAAAAATTTAAATTGAAACAAAAAGGCATATATGTTGAAATGTCATAAAGAGGTAAACAAGTTGCAAAAACATACAAAAACTTACAATGAAAAGAATGATTTTTGGTTGATCCAAACATAAAATAAAATAAAAAATGGGAAAAAATGTTTCTCCAACATAAAATAAGAAAATACTACAACGAAATGTTTTTAACATTGCTAAAAATATGCAAATTGAAAAAAAAAAAAAAAAAAAAAGCTTCCAAACATCATGATTTCATCAAAAAACAAATTCAAATTTTTTTGAAGATTCTATTTAGGTATAGAAAAAAGCCTGTATAATGTAGTGCAAAATTTTTTTGGTAAAAAACGATTTAAAACATCTAAAATCCACTGAATGAAAAAAAAAAAAAAAAAAAAAAAAAAAAAAAAAAAAAAAAAAAAAAAAAAAAACAGCTCACAACCTTTAAGATTTTGGCAAAAAAAGAAAAGTTCAAAAAAAATTGAAATTGTTTCTAGATATAGAAAAATGTTTGCATGATCTTGTGCAAAAAAAAAACAGCTTACAGCCACCACGATTTTGGCCAAAAAAAAAAATTCATAATATTCTGGAAAAATCCTAGATATAGAAAAAATCCTGCATGATCTAGTGCAAAAAAAAATTTGGAAAAAATGTTTTTTTTACACCGCTAAAAACATTTGAAGTCCGCTAAAAAAAAAAAAACAGCTCACAGCCATCACTATTTTGGCAAAAAAAAAAACAAATTCAAAACATTCTGAAAAAAATTCTAGATATAGAAAAAGGCCTGTGTGATGTAGTGCAAAAAAAATTTGAAAAAAGAATTAAATATACATGGCGAAAAAATTGCCAATGGTTACATTCTTTTATAATTATCAAAAAATTCAATTGTTTGCATCAAGAATTCTAGGTGGTTTAGTGGTGTAGAGTGTGGTTCATAGATGGGAGGTCTCTAGTTCGAATCCGGCCACCGGCGATAGAGCCTTGGGTAAGTCGTGGTGGGCTCCACTGTGGTCCAGGCAGCCCGAGTAGTTGGACTGGCAGCCCGAAATTAAATTCGGTTAGGGCAGAAAAAAATTATATTTTAGTTTTTTTAATAAAATTATTTTGACCAAATCTGTATATAGAAAGAAAAAAATTCTAGATATAGAAAAGATAATGGTGCACGAAAAACACACTAAATCAGTGTGGCTTTAAACACGATTAAGACACGACATTTGACAACTGTACAGAGTGAAGATTTCGCACGTTTTCAATAGATGTATCAATCGTGTCGAAGCAATACTATATCCGCTTGTACGATCATGATGTCATATGAGTGCAGTTGCAATGAATGATGCAACGATGCGGAATCAGTGCGAAAAATACACGCACCCATGAAATATCGGAAATCGCACTGAAATCGTGCGAAATCAGTGGGGTCCAAAATTCCTGATGTCAACCCTTAAATCCTTAAACCGTTGGTATTTCCAGAGTCCACGGGTTTGGAGGGATTGATGGGTTTCTTCTTCCTTAGAGCTCTCTTTGCAATACCTCCTTTGTATTTGCAAAAGGCAGGTTCATTACTCCCATCTGTAGCTACTTTCTTTGGCCTTCCCCTTCGTTTAGGAATAGCAACTGTTGCATTGAATTGTCTGATATGGACTTTGCGTCTGGATTTTGGCATATCAGAAGCACTTAACTTCTTCACTGTATGCGAATAATCTTAGGGCCCATATTGGCAGCAATACTTGAAATGCAAACATGTTAGTACTGAATAGCACACGTAGAATGTAACAAGGAATTTCAAATACTAGATCTAGCATTGAAGTTTGTACCTTTTGAATTCTCATCCGGTGTCTGTTGTAATCACTCTGGTGGCTTTGGGCATTCTCATCTCGACGCAGATGAACTGGCTATGTAGCCCATCTTGACCCTGTCCTATTCCAACAATAAAATCTGCGACCCTTGATGTATGAATATAACATTGCTGCACGGTCATGCGGTTTTATGGAACCCACAGGCGTGTCTTACTCGAAGATCCCAGAGAAAAGCATTTAGCTTTAATATGAATCCGGGTGGCGGATTTTGTGTATGACGCAAGATGGAATTTAGGAGAACCTCGAACATCTGCCCAGCCACTACTTCCTTCGTGGTCCTTTCTGAAGATAGGTCATTATTGCAGACAACTTCACCTGATTTTCATGAATTCAATTCTAGAAGGTTTCATATTTACATATGTGCATAAGACATCAGTAACAACAATGTGACAATGTTTCAGAATTCATACACATGGGTAAATTTGAAAGTCTAAATGCACATTCCGGAAAACGATAAATACCTCGAGCAAACGGCTTTCTATGGCCGCAAATCCGTGTAAGCTTCATTTTTTCCTTGGAGTACTTTTCAAATATTGTAGACCCTAAATGTCTAATTTTCACCAATAATCCCGCATCATTCATTCATCCTTGGATTGGAAGCATTCACTGTATCGCATCTGCAATGTCGAAAGCTACAATGTCAATATCCAAACTACTATGAATTACACTCGGAATCATTTCTTGCACGAGATCAACTCCACAAAGGGCACAAACACTAAAAACCCAAGGTGGACTGTATTGAGCCTACCAAACTCACAAAGATCAATACTCAAATACAACAAATGCAATCTCACTTCAAATTCCAAGTTTGACAATGATAAGAAAGAGAAGCAAACTCTCCATAGTATAACATACCTCTGGTTGCCAAATCTACCATAACAAGTGCTATTCTAAAAGCATCTTCATGCAAACTCTGATCCCACCTATATCGTTTTAGAAGACCCCCCTTAAATACTGAAATGCCCGCTTCAAACAGAACGAACTTGGCAGCTCCATCTCCTTGTGTGACATCACAATAACCAGAACCACTAGGTATAACGGGGTCGGTGCAATGTTCTCATCCTACCGTAATAGTCATTTCCCTTGTAAAAGGTAACACAACAAATGATTTCGAAACACTAAATGATCTTGCGGCATTGTCATTGAAAGACCCTTTTACGAAAAAGAGAGATTTACATTTTCTATGTTGCAGTGTTGTAGTGTTTCAACGTTTTGATATGTCGTTCATTTACAGTGACCCGAATTTTGAATTAGGAATGTACATGAAGGAGATCAAAAAGCACACTAAAATCAATATTTGAAATTGGGCCTTTTGATTTTTCGGTGAACATTAAGTATGTCATATCGAGGCTTTCTTCTATCCAATTTAATTCAACCCTGAACCAACATGTGCAATGTTCTTCGACGATTTTGTTGATATAAAAATTTAGCCCTAACTTTAAAATAGTGAAAGTTGAAACCCCAAACCCGGAACACTATTGGCAATCACCAAAATACTTCAGGAGTGGACGACCGCTGAATCAACCGATTTTATTGCAAGAGGAATGGAAACTTACATGACAGCAATTTGCTCTTGCCACACAATCTTGTCGCACCTGCATAAACACAAACAACTTTTGGAGTTTTGGTGCACCACACATAGTTTAATTGCAATTCAGAAACCCTCAACCTAATCATGTAAATGTGGAACCCTAATCACAAAATTCTTGAGGAGCAACTAGAACAATGAACAGTGGACCAAGAAAACAAAATTCAGATCATTTTGTTCACAATCTAGAGCTCATATTATGTTTCTACAAGCAAGTGTGGCTTACATTCGAATAATTTAATTCCTTCAAGCGTCATGAATTGATTTGCTGAGAATTGTAGTGCACGAACCGTAAACCCTACAACAATATTTCAATGTGCAGGTTTCCAATGTTTTAGTGTTTTAGACTTTTAGCGTGTTTGAGATTTATTTGAAAACATTGAAGGCAAAAGATGCGTGAAGGAGATTAAAAAAAGCTTTCTGAAAAAAATACCTGTATTGTAGCTTGGGCAAAGAGGCTGCGGCGTCGGGCGTTGAAGCAAACAGAGCTTTTGGAAGTCGCTGTAGGTAGTTAGAGCCAGAAGTTCTTTCTGGATTAGCTAAAGAGCCTTGACCGCTACAAACTCTAGTTGGCCGATGAAGTGATTGATTGTGCAAACATCTTCACGGGAACACCTTGAACCCCTAAAAAAACCTCTTCTTGAAAACTCCAATCCCTTCTAAGTATCTCGTTTCAATGGCCTCACTTCAACACTCAAACCGTCGCTTCAAACGACAAACTGATGATGCATGGGCTAGGGCAATAGAATCAGTGCGCTAGGGCTCCGACGAAACACTGCTGCAAATATCAACCGCAAGTGATGACCAAAACCTTGAAACCCTAATTCTCGACATGGTTGTAACACCTGGATCTTGAAAAGTATGGTGGGTCCCAACATTTTCCCCGTAATGGGTCATAAGTGGCATGAGGCATGAACGCATGGATGCATGTGGGATTTCACTGAAACACTGCGAAACACTAGTATGGTTGAATTATAGTGTTATAAGACAGATGTATATATATTTCTTACTGTAGACTGCCGCCGGGGTGAAAAGGGGCAACCGACCCTCTGTCAGATTGATGTTGAAAATAGAAACACATTAATGAGCTACACAAGATGTACAAAACACCGCAACAATGGGCATGCGAAGAAACACTCCCACGGGCTATTTATAGAGGATTCCTCCCTCCTTTTTTTCATCTCTCATTTCTCCTATCACTTGATGTTCTACTTATAGCTTCATAGTGTCTTCATGGGTGGAGCTCCATGTGGTGGAAGTGCTCCGCCCATATTTATACTCATTTTCTTAATACAAATTGACAAATTCACATATTTTTTTAGTCAGTACATCTTTGGTTCCGTTGCGGTGACCTTATTTTAACTCAAAAGGATGAGAGCCACTGAGTGATTTAGTTATTTTAGCATACAATTGATGGAGTTTCATGCGACATCCCAATTTCATAATGTTCTTCATCTTTGGGTTCTTTCTTCGCAGCTTTCTTTTTGTTCAAACAAACAACCTTTAGGTCATGACCCAACATATATATGGGAGCATATTTTAGTTGACTACACTAACAGTCATTCTTCATTAACTTCATTCGTATAAATCCTGTATAAATATGTTCACACTAAGGACTCAATTTTTTAGAAATTGATTTGTTTTGATAAAGACATTCATATGTCGTGTATTAAGTATAAAGAAAACCCACTTTTGAAATTTCACAATTGAATTCATCACCTCAAAATTAATCCTCAAATTATAAACAATTCATTCATAATATATTTATTAAAAAATGAAATTTAAAATGTAAACTATATACAAAAATTGGTCTTTATAATTATAGATTGTATAACATATATAGTCTAAATTCAAAAACTACAACATTTATTTATGCAACAAAAGAAAATTTATTTTTCCAAGTTTAAATCATAATGGGATTTTTATGATATTTACAGTTTAGTGTTTTTTTTTTTGTAAATACCACTCCCGGAACATGCTTAAAAATGAAAAGCCTTCTTGGTTCTCAAAGGACCATCTGTCACGGACATACATTAGAAACTTCTAGAAGATTCCTTGAAGATTCTATAGAATATTCTTTAAAGATTCTTTTAGAATGTTCTGGAAGATTCTTAGAATATTCTTAGTATATTCTAATAGATTCTAAGAAGCTGCTCGAGAAGCTTCCTGGTTAGTGGAAGTTGTTTGAGAAGCGTCCTAGTTCACAAAAGTAGCTCGAGAAGCTTCCTATCCAGTAGTATATATAGGAGTCGAGGCTGAAGGGTTCTTCAGTCTCGACAACGCATTTCTTAGAGCTCTAGCTCACCTCTCTTGGTGTTGTTTGTGTACTCATCTGATCAATCTAGTTCTTGCATGTTCTCTCTGAACTTCTTGTTTAGATTTATTGTGTGTATTTCCGTGTCCGTAACACCATCATGCGAGAAGTATTGTATATATGAAGAACTACCAAAGTATTTTGTAAATGTTTTATAATTTAATAAATATTTATAAATATTAAAACTTTAAAATTTAATGATTTTTTAGAGTTTTAAGCTTTTAAGTATTTTTTCATTTTTTAAATCCTATAATTAAACGTTTGTAGAATACTTGTAAAATAAAATCAAAAAAGACCTTGTAAATTTGTTTTTAACATTTCTATACTATTTCTTAAATGTTTGTAAAGTATTTCTTAAATTTTTTATCAAATATTTTTAAAGTCCGTTAAATACTACCAAAATTTAATCAAATATTTCAAAATACAACTAGAGAGGGGTTTTGGAGAGAAATTTTTGATGATGGGTATTGCCTATAAGTACACAAGAGGGTTGTGGATGAAATTTCTGTTATTTTTGGTATCATTGAATTGTTTCTCAATTTTTGAATTTTTTGATGGATTTCTTTTTTGAATGTGCTAGAAAAATGAAATTTTATAAAAGATGCTTCTTTTTAAAAATTAAAATATAGAATCAAACATGGACTATACTTAGATGCAAAGTTTGATCATGAATTTGTCAAATTGTTATTAAAATAGGAGTTTTGATACTCAGAATCTTCAAGATAAAATCAACTTGACAAACTAAGATTTTTTTTTGTAGTTAATACATACACAAATTCAAAAGTTTGTTCATTTCATTTTTCATTGTATCATTGCTACATATTTTCAAAATTGGTTTAAAAGTTAGTTTTTAAAAAAAAAACACAGTGTGCACAAATGTGAACCAAAACCCATGATATTACACTGCCCTAAATTCTTTCAATATGATGAACCGTACCATGCAAACGTCCTTCCAATTAAATTTCAACAAATATGTTTATATAGAACGTAAAAAATCCATACAATAAAATTTATAAATTCCATTATAGTCTACAACAAAATAGAATCTTAATGATCAATTCAAAAACATAATCTAGAAGTTAATCATCTAGTCATTTGCATCACTTTCATCATCGAGACTATCATCTATAAAAGCCATATATATGCTCGTCACTGTAAATAGCACAAGCAGCCCCAATGCGATCTATACAGGTTGCATCTTTCATTTCATACTAGCGGTTGGCGCTTGCTTTGCAACGCATTAGAGCAACCATTTTAATGCATTTTCCATACTACAAAATATTTTAAAAAATACTCATTTGAAAATTTTATAGAAGATTGGAAGAGTATAGATGGAGCGGGCTACAAACATTAAGTGTTAGTTATTGATATTAGTGATAATAATCCTTAGCACTTAGGCATAGTCATCCGTGGACAATTTTTCATCCACGGACAGTTTTTCCATCCATGGATTGTTTTCTCATCTACGGACTAATTTTTTCATCCGCGGACTGTTTTTTCATCCACGGACTGTTTTTTCATCCGCTCACTGTTTCTTCATCCGCAGTGGATGAAACTGTAATTTGGGCAGAATCTATTAACAGTGAGTTAATATCTCCCAAAATAATCATTATTTTTGAATTCCGACTTTGGATTTGGGCTCTCTAGGGGGGTTTTTATCTAGCAGGAAGGAAAAAAAATTGTGTAGAAGGTTTTTCAAAAACCACATTTTTGTGAGTGTTTATTATAAATTTTTTTAAAGAAGTTCAATGCCTAACTTTGTAGGTAGATTGCTAGGGCATTTTTACTTGGTTTTAAATATCCATAACAATTTTAGTCAATGACAATGAAAGTGTATACAATGATTAATACAAACATGCACACATTAAAATGCAGAGGCATTCAAATATAAATACCAAAAATGCTTATAGAATGATTTGGTTGTATTTATTGATATAGTAATATAGTAATAAATAAAATGTCTCAATTGAGACAATGACATCATGATGGACACCAAAAGAATATAGATGGATGGAAGGGGACGTCGCCAAAGCGTGCATGAACCCTAAACATGCAGAGTTTGAAACAAACTCTTAACTTTCCCATCCACCTGATTCAAGTGTAAATATTTAGAGGAACTTATATGACAATGTCATGTAAAAACCTCATGATAGACAACGTTTTTCACCGTTCCCACGGCTTCATTGTTGTCATTGGCAACCTTAATGTTTGCAGGATGTCTACCACGAGACAATGCCACATATAATTGACCATGGCTAAATACTTCATTGCGAAGATAAATGCCGACTCGATCATATGATTGGCCCTGCGATTTGTTGATTGTCATGGCAAAAGCGCCAGTGACAGGAAATTGTCTCCGGCAAAGTGTGAATGGCAAGCGGCTATCGTTGCAATGATGTGTGATTCTAGGAATCAATACCTCTTGGCTACGATAGCGACCTTCTACAATTTCACATAGCAATACACTCGGAGACACTTGCAAAAGACGCAAACGACTACCATTGCACAAACCTTTTGCCGGATTCAAGTTCCTTAGCAACATCAAATATTGGCCACATTTAAGACTTAATTGGTGAGGAGGCAAACCGCTCAATTGTAAAGAATTCAAAAACTCTACTGGATAATGATGGGCATGCTCATCATTTTCGTGGACAAAATCAGCACTAAAACATTGATGCACATCACCAGGTATGCGATCGGTGATTCTTCGGTTGATTTCTTGGGCATCATCATTTCGGACAGCCAAAATAACGCGCTCAGAGAAATCAACCGGATCATCAAATATAGCATCAATGAGACCATCTAAAGAATTTCCAGGAGCAACCAATCCCAGCGGTAGATCTACTTTTGGACCGGTTTTGCCCTCACCAATATCTAACAAAAACTTTTGAAAGTCCGGTTGACTTTGCAAACGCATGTTAGTGGTCAAATGAAAATGTTGCATTAATGGAAATAAATATGAATGTCGCAAGCAAGCTTGAACAGTCTGCTTGCGACCTCCACGTACAACTACAGGCAAAGTTTGGCGAAAATCACCGCCATATAAAACTACAACACCGCCATTTGGACTATCTACACCGCGTATATCTCGCAACGATCTGTCTATAGCTTCAAACATATAACGATGGCCCGCACAAGCTTCATCAAGTACAATCAATTGTACTTCACGTAAGCTTTGACCTAATGTAGATTGGGCACTAATGCTACAAATCGATGCATCATGCAATTGTAATGGAATAGCAAGAGATGAATGTGCCGTTCGCCCTTCATCCAAAAGGCATGCGGCAATTCCACTTGTTGCCATTGCCATACACTTAACACTACGACCGCGAAGATAACCTAATATGGTATTATACAAAAAAGTCTTACCTGTACCACCGGGACCATCTAAAAAGAAAAGCTTATTTGGAGAATCGGAATTCAAAACGGCAGTAGTTACCGCATTGAAAACAATGTATTGTTCATCGTTGAGCTTTCCTACATCCTCTTCTAGAAATGTACAATTTTGATTATCAGAATCAATGTTGTCATTGGCATCACTGCCAACATCAACAATGTTTGAATAACCTAACTCATTCAATTCTTCGATATTAAAAAAATCTGTAAGATGTTTATCTGATGATGACAAATATTCCTCAATGCTCAAAATCGCTTTGCAATAGCGATTTTGATCATTGCGCCAATCATCAGACATAGCGTCAAGATGTGTCTTTAGTAAACCAAGAGGATCTAGCGGTTGTCCAAACACAAGAAGTGTTGCAAACAACCTCCGAATTTGTTTAGGCAACGCAATGACAGTTGCCTCTTGCAAACAATTTTCCCACTCGGTATCATCGTGTAAAAGTCCTCTTGCAATACTGGCGGCTTTGTACGTTGGATACACCGTATCATGAAAACAAAGTAGGTCCTCAAATGAAGTTGGTGCCTCAACATGAGTCAACAACAAACGCAAGTAAAATACTTCGGTACCTACGGGAACCATATTTATCCGACCAAAAACTTTTATCTTACGTTGTCTTCTTTCCCACATGTTATTCTTCACATCCCACTTGTAATAGAGTGGAAGATCCATGTAACGAAGAAGCATGTGATTGCCTTGATTGCCAGAAGCAATTAAGGCACGAATGCGGCAATTGAGCTCAAAAAACTTGGTGAGTCTAGTCTCAACATTTTGATCAATCACCGACTGCAAAGATGTTCCTTCCTCAAAAGTAACATATTGTTGACCAGGAAGGTGAACCGGTAAACGACAAATACTATGGCTCTTATTGTTGGTTTCAAAACCAAAAAGCCTCCAACATGCTTCTTGAGCGGCCACATAACGGCCCTCCAAGAAATCCTTAACTTCATCTATAACTTCATCTATTTCCACAACTCCACGATCTGGACCTTTAAAAATATACTTGTGGAGATATTTGACAGTTTTTACCGAACTGCAAATTTCCACATTGATATGACAATTAAACCGACCTATCAAATATGGATTGTATGGCACAACCCATCGATTATCTAAATGGACGATTTGTCCACGTACGCGTTTTTCGATGTATCGACCGTGGTTTCGACGGCGGTACAAAACATGACCGTCACCATCCACCTCGGTGTTATCTCGAGCTTGCATCGGATAATCCTTTGTACATCTATTGTCTTCCATGCATGGACAATTGGGATTGTCCAAACCACATGGTCCATGCATCATGTGCTTGGCAACCGCGGCATACAATTGCGGTTGTCTCTCTAAATCGGGAATCTCCGAACATACTATCTTATCTACAAGGTCACAATCATTGACCTTGTCTTTCAACCAAAGAAGAATGTGAGCATGAGGAAGACCACGTTTTTGAAACTCAATAGTGTAACAAAAAGCAATGGTCTCTCCCATGACATTCTTCTTTGTAATCTCATCCATCAACGCTCTTAGCTTAAGCTCAAAAACACGCACGACAATATCTGGACGATCAGGAGGACTTTGACCTGGCTCAAGCTCATCAAGAATCTCAGGCCAGGTCGGATTACATGTCATTGTCACAAACAAATCGGGCTTTCCTAAAACTCTAACTAAAACCATGCTATCATGAAAGAGTTTTTGCATGTACCGGGGGGAACCAATGAATGTTGCAGGTAAGACAATACGTCGCCCAATGCGTGCCGTATTGTCTCCCTGTAAAGCATCCACGACCCCTTGATAGCATTCTGCACGAAGTTCGGTTTGATGATGTCTAATGAAAAGTAAATTTTCATGTTCTACACGTAGATATTGATCCACTACATATTGCTGGAATAATCTACCAGCCTTGTGTAATACATTGGATTCCGGCCGCTTTTGAAGCAAATACTGGACATATGACTTTAAAGTCACTCCAGTATCTGCTTTAAAAGTCGGTGACCACCCACATTGTCCGTCAGGAAACAACAATGGATAAGATAAAGCATCGTAAGCTGGATGAACTTCTTTTATACGTTGCAAACCTCCACCATGTTGGTGAAGAATAATATCTCTACCAAAATTCATGTATTGTTCGTCAAGAACAACAGCAGCAACTTCTGGAACTACTTGGCGATTATAGCGACGGGGATGTTCTCCAAAAGGAACTTCACCGGAGATACGGAGCCCCATATTTTGTCCCCTTTGAAGAACATCACGCGAAGACTTGAAACCACGAACCAACGCATTAATGGATTCTAAAACTTCTTGAATGTTATTAATAATATCACAATGAAGATCATCAAAAATCTCCATACGGCGATTTGTTTGTAAATCATCATCCAAGAAATAAATTTGTGCAAATTTAGCGTCTTGGTCTAAATCGGGTTGTAAATTTCCAATGTGATGACATAACTCTCCGTTTACACGAAAAGTATATACCCCTCTACCTTCAACTTGGCCGGATTGAAATTTACTTCGCATACTTGTAAATGCAAAAGCTTGATTATATTTTCGAATGGATTTGAGAAAATCTCGAGATTTAGGTGTTGTGCCCGTATAAAGCTCGTTGAGCATTGGATGGACAATGGGGTGATTAATATGTTCATTGGCAATTTTGCCATTGTAACAACAAATGGTATTCTTTTCTTTCTTAAAACGAAACGCCAAACATTTTGAGCATTGAATGCACATTGATCCAACACTATAAACATTGACATCAACAAAATTATCAATGGTAGACAAAGCACGAGCCATTCTCTAAAAAGTAGAATTTAGGATAGGATAGTGAAGATCCTATCGTAAATTCTAAATTCCACAAAGATAAAAAGATTTTTTAAGATAAAAAAGGTTTTAATAAAACGATGAAAAACCCTACCCGAAATCTCAAACTCCACAAAATATTTAATAAACCATAACCAAAACCAATACCAAAACAAAAACAAAAACCATTTCAAAACTCAAAAAAAGGCTCTTGATAGTACCTCAAATAGCTTTGCTCCAAAAAAGTTGCTCTCCACTCCAAAAAGTTTACCTTCAATGCACTACAATTCAAAAAATAAATTAAAATAAGGTTTTGAAGTTTTTGCATTCCAACATGGAATTTCATTTTGAAATCATATTTGAAAACTTAGTTTAAATTTTCACTTACCAAATTTCAAAACTATACTTATCCAACAATTTCATCAAAACATCCACTTCCTCTCGAAGTAAAATATTAAAAAGAACATGATTAAAAATTTAAAACTTAAAAGAGTGACTTAAATTATTTTTTTCCCAAAATATGCATTGTACAAAACCGTGTCCAGAAATAAAATAATAATAAACAAATAAGTAAATCATTTTAAGAAAATTAATTCAAAAAATTTCAAAAAATTTCAATTTTTTTTTCCCTGCAATATGCACAGAGCTGCAGCCAGGAAAAAAAAAAAAAAAAAAAAAAAAAAAAAAAAAAAAAAAAAAAAAAAAAAAAAAAAAAACGTAAAAGTAAAAGTTTCTGTTTTGCGGACAGCACAGAACTGCGGACAGCACAGAACTGCGAACAGCAGCTGTGCTCGTTTTTCAACATTTTGCTTTGCTTGTTTTTTGGTTCGTTTTTGGTGTTTTTGCACTCAATTTTCACTCAATGTCAACTTGATTTGAAGACGAATGTTTGAAAACTTGATTTTATGATTACCCAAAATCAAAAATCACCAAAAAATTGCAATCTCACCTCAAATTGCTTGAACAAATTTCTTGAACTTTGCAACTCCAACTCCAACTCCAACTCTCAACTTCCAACCTCCAAGATCACATCAACCAACTCCAACTCCAAACTCCAACTTCCAACTTCCAATTTTACAACTCACAACTCACAATTTTGTCTTCACAACTCACAATTTTCAAATCTCAACTCACAATTTGCAATTTTCAATTCACAACTCTAACTCCAACTCTCAACTTCCAACCTCCAAGATCACATCAACCAACTCCAACTCCAAACTCCAACTTCCAACTTCCAATTTTACAACTCACAACTCACAATTTTGATTTCACAACTCACAATTTTCAAATCTCAACTCACAATTTGCAATTTTCAATTCACAACTCAAAAGTGTAATCAAGAGCTTCAAAATTGTAATCAAGAGTTTCATATATGTTTTGGGTAAGCACAATTGTAACATACACTTGAAATTGATACACACACAAACTCAACGTTCAAATTTCAAAACGGCTCACTGAAAAGCTACAGTAAAAGTAAAAGTAAAAGTAAAAGTAAAAAAGTAAAAGTAAAAAAGCAAAAAAAAAGTAAAAGTAAAAGTAAAAGTACAGCTGACTTTTTCAGGAGGGGCTTGTGATTTTAGTAGTATGATACAACTTTTGAACACACAACATAGCGTGCCACCCATTTGTCTTTTCTTTCCTTCACCCTACACAAATTAGAATAATACAAGAAAAATAAAATATCAATAAAACAAAATATTACATGTAGCACGGAGGATTTGAATTGTAATTTGTAAAAGTGAATGGATATAAAACTTACAAGTCTTTGATGGCTTTTTCATGATGCCATTCAATAATGTCCATCACCATCCTCTTTCTTTCATTCTGATTAGCATCCCAATTTTGATTCTTCCTCCATATAGCTTTGATAGTAACGCTTATTTACTTATCCTTTGTACTTACCACTAACTTGGAAAATCAAGATCTTTGTGTAGAGCTTCGCATTTTGTGAAATCAATAACTTTTTCCCCAAGTTTTTTAATTCTAAAAAATTTCTCCATATCATCTTTGAAGAGAGGAGCCAAGTTAGGGAAATCCTTGGAATTCCCTATAGAACTTGCTTTCTCCTCTATCTTGTTCCACTCCAATTCTCCTTGATTCTTCCACTGCTTGGTTTTCTTCCAAAGTTCTTTTATTGCACGCTTGAAAGGATTATCCATGACTTTTCTTTGAAGGCTTTTTGGGTTTTGATGCCTACCTTGATTAGGTGCTTTAGGAATTTTGATGCTATGAACTTTCTTCATATGCTCTTGAAAATGACCTCTGTTCTTGTAAAGATCCCACTTGCATGAAATACCATCGATCTTCATCAAACAAACATAAGATGTGATTTCATTCTTTGTCTTCATCCCCCAATCTTGATTTTTTAGCCAAAAACGCTTGGTTAGGCATTTAGGGATTAATTTATATTTCAAATGAAAGTATATCAAAATATTATCTTTCAAAGGTCTTAGGAAAATTAAAACTAGTGTGTAGCTCAGTGTTTTTGAGAAATAGATCAAATTCTTTTAATTTTTTTTGTCATAATTTTTAACTTCATTGATTTGTTTTTGTTGTTTTTTCCATTGGTAACCTTAAACGTTAAAAAGTCCTACGGGCTTGTTTTGAGAGAACAATCAAGGAAAAAGTGAATCTTCTCAACCAACATTGAAATGGGTTGGTGTTTTGAAAAGGTGATGAAGAAACAATGCTAAATTTAGTAAATATGCATGTTTTAGTAAATTGTACATTCCAAAGAAATTGGAAAGAGAATTGGTGGGGAGAGAGGAAAGAGAGTCGGGTAGATTGAGATCTTGATAGATACCAGAGCTGCTAGCGTTGGCCAGCGCTGTTCAACAATGTTTTTGTTGTAATAATTTTTATTTTATTTTTGAATAAATAAATAAATCTATAATTGTAGAGCTAATTACAGAGCCGGTTTTAGTGATTTACTGATCTATTGCATGTATTCAATGAATAAGAATAGTATTATTAAAATAATTAGAATTAAAAATTCCCACTTTAACGTAGACAGCCGTTGTTCACATCGAACTCGAGATTTTAAAATTTTGAAAAATAAAACAAAATAAAATAATTATTGTTTACTAATGATTTCGAAGTATCAAATAGGCAAGGGCCTTCTAAAGGCTCCAAAATTCATCTAATGCTTTGCTTTAGATTAGGATTGGATTTTGTTCAATAAGGTTTGAAAAGGAGGTTTGTGTTGGTTGTTTTTACTTTGGGTCATCTAGGATTGGGGTTTTTTATTTTATCTAATAAGCTTTGCAACCTTTGTAGTATCTTTTGGGTACTGTTGCAAGTGGTATACTATCTAAATTGCAATGCATGCAATACTATCTCAGTTCAATAAAAGTATCAATTTAAAAAGTACTTGTTTTTATTAAATTCAACGTACTGCATTTACATGGCATCACTATTGTATTAAGATATAGATACAATTTTTATCTTAGGAAATGCATAGCACATTGCATCTCTACTGCAACAATAATGAATAAATTTCAATCTTAGGAAATGCATAGCATTTTGCATCTCTATTGCAACATCTTTAATGAATTGTCTCAAAACAATATTGAATATGATGTACTGCATTTATATAAAAAAAATATTGAATTAATATTTAGATATTGTATTACAAAAAAATTGTATTTTTTAAAACCCGTTTCAATTTAAGAAGCATAAATTATGAAAAATAATAGAAATGGTGTTGATTTTGAAATTGAGCTCTCTCAAATCAATCGATGCTACAACACTTGGAACATTCAATTAATTTTATATAAAATTCATTGGCAGTGATATAATTTATCCCTTTGTGTAACCTCTACTCATGTGAATTAACAATGCACAATACTTGTCTAAGTAAAAGTTCTCTTCAAGGATTACTTTGAAGCTTGGATCTTGCTCTGTTTTAGCAAATTTTTCACCTAAATTACCTTTTAACCCCTAAAATTCCTTGACCGTATTCTCACAAAAAACCATGAAAAACGCAGCATTTGGAAGTTGCAGAAGAAATCATATGTTTTTTATTTTTTTCATCATTTAACCGTAAGATCTAATACCCAACTTGAATTTTCATGTGAGCACAAAATTTGAGAGCAAAATGACCATTAGATTCTTAGATTATAAGGATCAAAGTTGCAAAAGAATATTTTTTGGGGTTCAATCCGGTGACAAATTTGAACTTTAGAAATAAATATCTTTTTTTTGAATGGGTTAGAAATTCATTGAATGGCAAGGCCATGTTAACAATTGAGTTAAGTCTTCAAATATAAAATCTTGTAAGAAAAAGGCTCATATTAATTTTTTCATAAAACAATTACTAGAAGTAGGTACAAAGTGAAAGGAAAAAAGAAAATCATTAATAAGTTTGACATGGAATTGTAAAATGTCAATCTTAACGGTGCGAATGTTGTACTTGGAAATCTTCACCCAGTGCCTTTTATTTCATTAAAAAATATTGAAAATTGAGTTTAGAAATGAGCTTCAAAGTTTTTTTTGTCCAAACTGCCCAAAAAACAGATCTCCTCATAACTTTTATCCCATTGCTCAAAATGGGTAGATTTAAAGCTTCATTTGTAGATAAAGATCAATCAATCATGAATCAAAAAAGAAATTTTGAAAAAGAGTAAAAAATAAAAAAATTCTTGTTGCCCGATCTCGCTTCAAAAACTTCAAATGCTTATAACTTTTGCAATACTTATCGGAATGACATGAAACGAAGTGCGACATGTAGAGTGTAGTTTTTGGAAGCTACACTGAAATTTTCATTGAAAATTTTAAAAGTATGAGGTCCCTAGAGGCTGCCCAAAAAGTGGAACGACCAGAATATGGTCGCTCAGAATTTTAGGGGTTAATCCTAGTTTGGGATGATTAATTATACCAATAAAAGTGAGTGTTAGCTCCTTTTATTATTCATACAACACAATTGTTAGCCTAGTTTTGTGATTTCCAAAACACAGGAACAAAATAAGTATAGGGGTTCTTTTTAAAGGAAAGGTTAATGAGTCTATCGTTGTGTGACTAAAGTCACTATCAAAATAAAAAAATTGGTTTTAAAGAATAAAATAGCACTCTTATTCCCAGGGTATTCAATTTGGTGGTCAGTCCATTAATGTAGTGACACAATGAAGTCCGAGTCTTGCCTAGTATTCTATCAGGAGGTCAAATAGTCTGGTCAAATTGTCAGGTTTGGTCAAATTGTCAAATGCATTGTTATGCTCTATCACCTAGTCAAATGCCAAGATAATATTTTGTAATATATATAATTCCTTCTTTATCTGATATTTATGTTTAGGTCAAATGGTCCAGTAATTGCTCTTTTGAGCCTATCTCGTCGATCTCTAAACATAAATGTCTAATCGTGTCTGTAAGGTCAAATTGTTTGGCAGTGGTCAAATTGTCTGGCAGTCATGGAATGCAATGCTAAGGTTTGAAAATTTACCAAATTTTACGTCCTTGGATCTTTACAATTGGTCCAAGCACACAGTTAAAATCCTACATTCATGACACACAATCTAATAACTATCTTTGTAAATCTAAAGTCTAAAACCAACTCCAAGATAGACAAAACTATGCATACAAAGTTTTGTTTTTGTTTTGCGATGAAAGTATAAGTTATACTAAAGTACTAAATAACACTATGTTTACGATTCCATTCATAACATAGGGTTACTTTTACTTTAAACTTTTACTGTTTGGGTTACTTTAAAGAATACACAATTAAAATTAATTTCATGAATCCACTATGAAATTAAGCTTAATTTATTTTCTTTTCCTTATATTTATTTTTAGAATACAATTTGACTTTGTGCAAATGTGATTCTTTCTCAAATAATCAATTAGAATTTTTATAAACTATGTATGTTGGCAGTTTCTTGTATAAAACAACACTTTTCAAAGTGCTGGAAAATACAAAATTTTGATTATTTTAAGATTTTTAATTTTGTGTGAAACTAATGATGTATATACATTATTCCATTAGTTGAACACAAACTCAATTGATACCATTTAGGTATTCCAATTTACCCTCAAACATATCAAATAATTACAATTTTGAACTAATAATTCCCACCCATTAATACAATTTCCCACCACACAATGCACACTGTATATACTTGTTTTTCCTTTCTCAAGGAGTACATTTCAATTTTATTTTCTACCTAATGGCTAATTCTACAATAATGAAAGATAACATAGCAATTACCTATCATTCAATCTATATATATGCTAGAACTATAATGCAAAGCTCCTTTCTCCTTAACCACGTAAAACCCTGCACATACAATTCTTTCAACTACACAAATTAGGGTTAATATGATTTTACAAACTTGGCCTTAATGTCCCTGTAGTAAGAACTTTATGTTTTTGGGCTTAGTTCGTTTTTAAAGTATAAATAGGGAATCAATATAAGTCTATATAGCATGTTGAATGTAAATAGGGTAATGAATGACAAACAACTTAGAAATATCATTCATGAAGATAGGAAGAGATCTAGATATAAAGAAAAGACACAAACTGAAGCAAGTACTCCATTCTAGAGATTCTAAAGGATGTGACTAATCGTCCTAGAAGGATAAATAGTCTTCTTCCATGATTCCTAATTAGCACATATTATGAACTTCAAGTAGAATATGGGAGTATGTGACTCAAATTGTAATAGTGATATCTTTCAATATAAATATCAATTGTGAAAATAGCTTAAAGAAATTGTCTCTTTTTATTTGTTTGTTGTTTTACCACCGGGTAGGTGTGTAGTTGGTTGTGATCTGTGAGAGATCATTGAAGTGTGAGTCACTCAGATAGAGTGTAGTGGACAATTGATCTTGGAGCTTGTAGCAATTGGTTGCTAAATTGAAGATGAAGGCTATTTATGAAGAACTAGGGAGTATCAGTTGTATGAAGATGAAAGATGTGAACTAGATAGTGAATCCAAAAGTATGATTATGTTACTTTGGCGGATAGCCAATATTTATTTTTGATACCATTATAGAATGATACCATTTACAATTTCAATTATATGTTTTAAGTCTTCTTGACCTTAATGTGACCTTAGTTGCTCTAACAATAGTCCTATTTGACCTTCCCCCTAAAAAGAACCTCCACTAGGAATGTGTTCTTGGGGTTTTTTTCCTTGAGGACACTTTTTCCTTCTACAGTCCCTCAGCCTCATCAATAATACAAAACAATCAGAAAGCTAGCAAATCTCACGAATTAGCAAACCATGTGTAGGTCGTGTGAGTCGTTCTTTTTAAGATTGAATCAAGAAAAGAAATTAGGGTTTAAAGTCTCTCAAAAATCACAATACAGATAATCTCAAGTACTTGTTGTAATCTCCCAACAATCAAGGTCATCGATGCTCCAAAAATTTTACATCTGCAACTAAGTTCTAACTTTAAGTCTCACTGTGCAGCCCCCATTATAACACCTCTATGTTTGTCCATAGGGGTTAAGCATTATTTCTACACACTATCTGGCTTTCTGGCTTACAGAGAGATGAACAAGGATGAGTGATCAAAGAACCATGCTTCACAGCATTGAAAGCTTATAATAATGGACATCACATTTGGCAACCCGTTCTATTATGCTTGTAAGTTTATGTACCTTAATCACGGAAGGATGCAGAATTAAGACATAGACTTCAGACACATGATTCTTGGGTTGATCTAAAATTCAAAATAAAATAAAATAAAATAAAATACAGGTATATTGTCAATGAGTAAAATTGCAACCACAAAGATGACAGGGAAGCACAATCTACAAAACTTCCACCGCAATCAAATCAAGGGAAATGAACTCACCTTAATTAGAAGTTGGCTGTGGAGTTGCTCAAACTCCTCTCACGCAGTCCCTTGCTTGCACTCCCTCGTCGGTTACCTCGACAGCTCGTTCATGTTCTTCACTCAACCCCGACATTCACCACCGGCACCACTTCTGTTTGGTTCGTTGCGATCTCCGCCGCTCACACTGACTCCGTAAACTTCGCTCTTGCTCCCAATTCTGCCACCGCTGTGCACAATCTTGGGCGCTGTCTTCACTCCCGTAGCACGGCACTAATTCCACTCGCTCCGCTTCGCAGTTCTCGTCACACACGCAACACCAGCAAACGGCACTACTCCTGCTTTGGTCGTTGCGAGCTCTCAGCCTCCGCACTCACACCGCTCAGGCACCAGCAATCACGCCGACTACTCACACTCAAAACTCAGGAAAATAAAATAGAATTGGAATTTCACCACCGCGACCTCACCGGCCTTGGACGTCACGACCTCACCGGCCTTGGACGTCACGACCAACTTCCAATCACCCCCAAAACTCTCAGCTCTTTTACTCCAAACCCACACCCACTCCGTAACCACAAGAATTACTGCAGCACCCTTACACTAATTACTCTGCTTTTACCCCGCTTCAACAAATCAATTTAATCCTCACGGTTCACGCACAAGCAGCTCTCCCTGACTGATGTAAATATGTACCTTTCTCTCGAATAGACAGTCCACCTCCGAAGAACCCAACCAATGTATCTCAAACCCCACAAAACTCCGCCTCCCTCGCAGTGATTGTAGTACTAAAAAGAATACAGTCGCTCACCAAGCACCTGCAATCACACCTCACAAAAGTAAACACAGTAACCTACAAAGGAGTCGCCACTCAATCACACAGAAAGTACAGACAAAACAACGAGATCGATTAGCCAATGCACTCAATAATCCAGAGCAAGAAGAATTTTATTTCAGAATCGGAAAAGACAATGAGCACACTGCTGCTCTGGGCAGTTCCTGCAACTGCTTAAGTAGTAGTTTTGAAAACCGCCACACCGCTTGCAAAACGGTGCATGCTTTTTTATATATATTACTTTTTCTTTTTCTTTTCTTTTGCTTTTGCTCTTTCTTTGCTTTCATCCTTTTACTTTTGCTTTCACTTCATTACTTCTACTTTATGGAATTACTTTGCTTTGTTTTTGCCTACTTTTAACTTTTACTTACTTTTTGGACTCTATGAATGCAATTCTACTAATTATTACTTTTTAATTTGTAAAATGTTTTCAAATTCCCAAAAAGTTTAGAATAAAACATATTCTACACAAAAAGTGCTAACTACAACAACTTGCTGTGATGATTATTTCGAAATCCAAGTTTTAACCAATTTGTCTTTCATACGTTGATGAAGTGTGTTAGTTTACAAGCGTAGGATTTTATTTTATTTTACTGCAAATCCATTTTTCTAAGTTACAAAATTTGAAGAGCTACAATTTAAAAAAATAAATAGAAGTGTAGAATTTAAAGATACAACAAGATGACAAGATGAAATGGAGGAGAAAAGGAGAATGAAAATTTAAATGAACTATCAATGCAGCTTACCTTTTAACTGTTGTAAGTACTTCCAACCGCTCCGACTCAAAAGTGCTGCCAACCGCCAAGGCCAACTGCTAATGTTCAGTATTGCTATAGTTGCTCATCATCCCTCCTACTCCAACTTCTACATGCTCAACACTTGTATGTTGTCAAATAGCTGGAGGCCATGAAATTGAAATAGGAGTAGTATAAGACAACTTATATGAAAAATATTTCATACCTACTATCATTGCAAGTATGAATTGGATGAGATTTAGTCACTTGGGCAATGCAACAAATGCCTATTTAGTTTTGCATCATGATTTTCTACCAAGACAATAATAATCAATACGAATAAAAATAAGTAAACTAAAGTAAAACTTAGTTGTTTATGAAAGCAGAAGCAGTCCGTGAACATGATATCGACGAACTCTCTTTACAAGTGAATATCTTCTTTACTGATATAATTTATATCATTAATGTTACTCTTATTATTGTTGAAGATAATCTAGAATTCCCTTACCTATCCACATGATTCTAGTATCTTTATATTGATCTATATAGTGGATATCATTAGGAACCAATAGTGTTGGACTATTGTAATTCATTTGATTTTGGGTTTTGAGTATACTTTCGATTACAATTGTTTTATACTAGTTTCACAAGCATCTACCACAAATAGGAGTCACGTTTTTTTCTCGATAAGCAACAAGCTTCACGACATCGTGTTGTTTGCATACGTTAAATGCATTAGAATGGTGTCAATATCAGATGTATACTTGCAAAAACCAACGAACCACATGTATTATATAGAAGAAGAATTTGTAGAATTTTTTTAAAGTTTCAAAAGTTTTTGACAAGCATTCAATACATGTGGAAATCATACAATTTCAATGTGCACTTTATATAAAAAAAATATCACTAATTGTTTCTACAAATAATGATTACTTTCCATCTCTTGTTAAGTTTGGCATGTCATCAATGGCAAACCTAACAAGAGTACAAGACCAATATCAAGGTTATTCCAAGCTTGTGATGCAAGATTTAGATTTAGGTGAATATACATATACATTGGAGGAGGTTTTTTTTGGTGTATATATGTGTGTGATCACCAAGATGGTTCCACATAGAATTCATGTTTACTTTTAGTCTTTTTCTATATCACCGCAAACCAATTTTGCATGGAATATTTTTTGTTATTTTTAATTCAACCGTTTTACTTTTAGCCTTTTTTCTCTAGATATCATTAGACTAGTGCAACGATTTTGATTGGAATTCATGTTTTGATAAATTAATTTAATGCATTAATTAGATTAAATGATCAAATGATTTGATTTTTAAAAATTGAACAAATATTTATTGGAAAAGAGAACGTGCCCTTACTTTGAGTCTTTTGCTTTTATCATTAGATTTTTCTTACATCTCATTTTATCAAAATTATTTTTTTGTTTAATTTATCAATTAAAACATTTTGTTCTACTCCATTAATTTAGACTATTATTGTGATTTTTTTATATGCATATTAATTTTAATAAATTAATTAAACATAGAAGATCAACAAAGAAATTCCAACATGATAGAACAAGCACGTTTTCAAACCTGCCATCTTGAAGCTATTGCAAAATAATAGTGCAGCTATAGAGCAATGCAAAATCCTAGATGCTCAACATGCAAGTCAATTAAAAGGAGGTTTGATAGAGGGGCATTTATATAGTACGGTCTACTAGAATTCTTGTCCCTGTGCACTCTTTTGAGGATTTTGAGAATTCGGAAAATCCATTTCAGAGAGAATTTTTTTTTCGTGAAATCTAAAGTGGTAGGATGGACATATCGATAAAAGAGAAAAAAAGCTGATAGAAAATTAAAAATTCTGCATTATATTTTAATGGAGGATGAAACAAAGGGTAAAGTAGTGCATTATCAAAGTGCATAATATGCACTCTAAATTCTAAAAGAGAAGGAGAACAAAGGGTTGTGGACAAAATTTTGAACTATGAATTTTTCCAGTGTTCAAATATGTGAAGAAATATCTTCCAATTCTTTCAAAAACAATTTGAATTGATTAAAGTTTCAAATTTTAAAATGTGTTATTTTTGGGAGGGGTGAATTGTTCCTCTATTTAATTTTTTTTTGATGGATTTCTCTTTTAAATGTACTTGAGAATGAAATTATACAAGTTGGCTTAGTTTTAGGTTTTTTTAAACAGAATTAAATATGAACTATATTTACATTCAAAGTTTGAACATAAAATGGTAAAACTGTTAATAAAATGGGAGCTTAGATACTCAAAATCTTCAACATAAAATTATTTTAACATTCTAATTATTATTTTTGGATAATATGTATATAAATTTAGAAGTTGGTTCACTCATTTTTCATTGAATCATTGTTACATAATTTTCAAATCGGTTTAAAAGTTAACTTTTTAGACAAAATGCTCAAAGTGCACAAATGTGCACCAAAATGTAGTTAGTTCACCAAGAGGAGTTAGTGGACCGTACCATACAAATGCCTAGAGGAACAACATGCTAGAATTGCAAAGAATAAAAGTGTTGCATTAAAGCGACATAAAATTGCAAATCTATAGAATTATTGTTAAACATATATATTGAAAGTAATTGTTTGCAATTTGTTTAGGATAAAGTTTTATACTTTGGTTTTGTAAGGTTTTTTTCTTTAATATAAGTACACATTTAAAAATCATTTACCTTTAAAATTATTTAGAATTATTTAGAATTTAATAATCAATCGTGGCCTAACAAAAAAAATCTTATTTTAAATATATTATACATAAATTATTATTCTCAATTAATAAAATATATAACATACTTTACGTAAAATCTCAAACAACTATATATCATATCAATGCAAACGCATGTCAATGTTCGGCATGTAGGGCCACTAGTGTACAGACAACAAGGAAGATGCAATGGTGAGAAGAACGAAAGACATATTGTTGAATTTCTTTAGATTTTGCATTGCCTACACTTTTATTGTATGAATTAGTCCCGGAATTAGTCCAATAGTTGCTATGAGGTGAAGGAGAAAGTAATTATAAAAATGGTGAGCTTATCATGAAGAAGAAAGCTTAAATAGCAAATTGAACAGGCATAACTATCTATGTTGACAGGGGTGTGACTATCGACACTTGTAACTACATAATTATTCCTTAACTGCCCAACCATGCATATTTTGCATGATGTACAGAATCAAACTCTGATTTCTCATCCATCATGAACTTTTTGCAGTAAATTTTTTTTATTGTATATTTTATGGGAAGTTAGCTTCGTGTATGTGTGATCCGATTAGAAAGGGGATGATTTGTGAAACTTTATGCCTCATTTTATGTTGTATTGTTTCACCAAAAAATTTGAAGATTTTAGTCTAAAAGTGCTCTTGAAAAAAAAAGCTCATAAAATTAAGCAACCAAAAAATCTCCAAAAATCACTACACTTAGAGTATTACATTCTAACCCATCACAACAAATTTCATCCACAAATTGTCAATATCTTATTCGTAATCAAATTTCAAAATAATTTTGAATTTTATATTCCAAAATTTATAGAAAAATATTGGTGAAAGCAATCGCAGATCTAACCATATGGATAGAACCTAAAATTCATAGTGTACAACTTGTATTTATACATCAAGTTCAAAATACCCATCTTAGTTGCATTTTACGATTCATCTTTTCAAAACTGCCCAAACTGGACAAGGGTGAGGACGTTTAGGGGTTATACTAGCATTCTCCTTTTAGCTGCATAGTTGAGAACTAAGAGATAAATTGGATAGATTTGTTGAATTAGATAGTAGTTGGTAAGAAGTTTTGATGAATTGAGGTACACAAGAACTCCCCCTTGCATCAAGTCATTGAAAGTGCTTCTAAGTCCGTATTAGAGTGACGAAAAATTCAAGTTTGATGTTCGACTTTAGTGAAAGACTTGATGAGGGTATTTTCCCACATTTGAGAGGTGGGGATGTACTCGAGGTGGAGGAGCTTGTTGGCAATTTAGTCACGTAGAAAATGGTAGTGAATATCAATATGTTTGGATCGGTCATGGAATCAAGGGTTCTTTGTTAAAGCAATACAAGATTGGTTGTCATTGAATAATGCATTTGAGGTGTGAAGAGAGAAGTCTTGTTTATGAATGATTTCTAGAGCCAAACTAAATCTTTGGTAGCGATAGATGCAACAATATACTTTGATTCAGTAGAAGAAAGGACAACAACAAGTTGTTTTTGACTTTCCCAAGAGAAGGCACCTTAAGAGTCCGGGGGAAATATACATCTAGATGTAGAGCATAAAGTATTAAGATCACCAGCCCAATCTACATTACTCCTTCTACTTAAACTATGATGGTTGGAAGATGAAAGAAAGTTGACACCATTATACGTGAGGCCAATGTTCATGCTACCTTTCAAATAACCAATGACGCGTTTAACACTAAGTCAATGAGATAAGAAGAGGATTAGCTATGAATACAACCAAGTGACTAACCAGTTGCAAAGTTGAGGTTCCACCGTATACATATAATCAAGTACTGCAAGGTGCTTGTTTATAAGAAACTATAGACATGGTGTGAATTTTGTTAGGAATGAGATTTGCACTTTGATCTTGTGAATAACAAATGCCTATTTAAAGAGTAGTGCTTAATAAATGACAATTGAGCATGTTGAATTTAGTTAAGAGATCAAAGATGTATTTATCTTGAGATCAGGTAAAGGACTATGTAGCACGATTACATCAAATTTGAATTCCAAATATATATTCAATATCTTTATTATTAGTCATTGAGAAGCTTTACGTTGAAAAAATTAGTTGTAGTGAAATTAATTTTAAATTAAATAAAACTAAATCTATAGTTTACGAGTTCGTTTACAGGGAAGTACATTTAGATTTTCAACAAGGGTGTTATCCATTTAATCAAATCTGCTCAATTGAAATGGAAAGGGACATATAAAATTCCCATATAGATCAATAAGTAAAGGTATTGAAACAGTTTATCAAATTCTATTGAATTTCTTCTTCAAGCTTTACTCCCTATTGGCTTTTCCACTGATTGGATGTTGATTTGATCTTCTCTTTCAGACAACTTTAATATTCTCCAATTGAATTTCTTCTTGTCTCTATAATGGGTCACAATATGTTTATTCTTGTAGCAGTATTCACACAACTGGTTTTTCTCTTTTGCACTGTTCAACTTCTCTTTTTCATTTAGAGTTTTATATCAATTGTTTTCTTCTTCCATTCAATCTGAATTTATAACTTCAATTGGTTAAATTCTCCTCTCATTTCGATTGGTATTCACACCATCTGTATAAAATCAATTACTTATCTCACCTTAATCTCACACTTCAAACACTCTCTGTAATCCTTACAAATTCCACTTTTCAATGTTCAAATTCTTCACTCAAAGGTGGTTCATATTCTCAACTCTCAATTGATTTTTCTAAATTACTACAATAACACTCCGTTCCACTTTGCAAATGATCTCACTTCTAACACAATCCAATTGATTATATAATTTTATATATTAAAAATCAACTTCCATTTTTTCTCTTTGGTTTCCACTCAATCACTCTCACACACACAAATCCAATTAATTGTTTCCAACTATCACAATAGTCAAACACAAATTTCCAACATCAATGGCATTCAATTACACATTCAGTTACACCTTAAATTTCTATTTCCAATTTTCAATAGTCATAGTCTCCCATTTCATCCCACAAGATATCTCTACTTCCACCGCATAATTGATACACCTATCAGAATACAATCCCAACTACTCAATATTGCTCAATTAGTCAAACACCAAGCTGAACAATAATTTTCCATTACACAAACACATAACACACAATTGCTTTTACTTCCCCAATCGGAAAGAGCCTCTTGGACACTAACATAGATGACTGAAAAAAACCATTGAGAAATCAAAGTCTTAACAAGACTCACCTGCTACTAACAATTGTAACTACCAATTGACTAAAAACCGATTAATATCTTCATATTCGACTTTAATAAAAACCAATGGGTATCTACCGTACTTATACTATTGAACATAAATTCCAATTGCTAAAAACTGGATTTACACTTCAAAATCTAACAATTGGGTAAAGAAGGAAAATAGAAAAAGACTACAACATGGCTTTATGAACAAATAGATACAAGAGATCATTGGAGATCAAAATGAGATCATCAATATATAATCCAAGGTAAAGGATGTATAAAGAAGATAGCTTGAGATAGACATTGGTGTCAGAAGTGTATTTTTGAAAGTTTTGGTTTAAAAAAAGAGTCAAAGATGATACATGTAGAGCCTGTTTAAGTCTATAAAGGCACTTAAGTATTCGACATACTTTATTTTTGGCACTAAATTGGATGTAGGCATGTAGCCTTCAGTTTTGAAATAAAGACTTCTTCTTCTGAAACGCCATGAAGACAAGCCATGTTTACATCCATTTGGTAGATATGATAATAAAATAAAGTAGCAATGGCCAGTAAGATTTGTAAAGAGGTCATTTTAATAACAAGTGAAAATGTTTCAGAATAGTCTATTCCTTCTTGATGAGAGAAGTAGCAAGTTACAGGTTGAGCTATGTAGTAAGACGACAAAATGCCATGGAAGTTATATTTTTGGCAAAACAACTATTTAAAGTATTGGTGATAGAACGATGCAGAGGAGGATCAACTAATTGCCAAGTTTTATTTTGAACTAAAGAATTATATTCTTTGTCCATGGCAATTTTCCAATGCGAGGAATCGTTGCATGTAAGAGCTTTTAGGACATAAATTGGTTCAACAAGTTGAGTGATGAAAGCATAGACAAACCGATTTACATCATTGAATTTGGAAAAAGTCTAAATGTCTTTGATGCGTCTCCAAGAGGTATGGTTCGTGGAGAAGAATTTGTTGATTGAAATTGTTGTAAGTGAGAATGTAAATGAAGAGAGACATAAGGTTAGAAGCTCGGTGGTTGCTTACATGTTTTGGGAGGAGATGGTGAGCTAGGTAGTGGAGTATCTTGACTAGGTGGCAACTACAGCAAATTTTGTGGTTGTAGTTGGTGTAAGGATGGAGCTCGGAGAATATCATAGACTTAATAAAAGCCATCAAAATATTGATCATGTATGAATTTTGATGATGGACTAGTAGAGTGACCAACTCCGCCAGTCAATAATTGAACTTTAGTAAAAACAACATCACGGTTGAAGAATACACGTTTTGTACCAACGTTATACAATCAATAACTTCCGATTCCAGTAAGTGTGTCACAGCCAATAAAAATGCATTTGATGTCAATGATGCGATGAGAAAAGATAGAAGACTTGCAAGATGGTTCTTAAGAAGAAGGAAGGAACTTCAATTGATGATTGTTTAAGGATGCGAAGAGAAAAGATACAATAGCTCTCGAGAAGAAGGAACTTCAATTGATAACAAGAACAAGAGATAAGAACAAAAGAACAAAATACCATAATTAATGCTTGGAGGTTTCTATTGAAGATTATTTTGAATTTATTTTATTTTATTTTATTTTGTGTTTTTTTAGTATCAATGACATTAATCACTAATTGTTTACATTGAATGTTCATCCTACTAATGTTAAACATAGTCTATTACCAAACGTTACTTAGACACTTTGATTGGAGGTTTATAAATGGTGCCACCAATAATTAAGTTTTTGTACAATAAATAACATTATTAATGAGCCACAATTAAACACATAATCAACTTCTAACTATCTCAATATTTATATTTTAAATGATGATTGAATTCAACACTTTTTTGGCATATGAAAATTTGTTATAATTTTTATTTATTTACTTTTATAAAGATTCTTCCATTAGATCTGTGACATTTGTATAGTATAAATTTAAAAATATATTCTATGTGAATATTCTATATTTCAATGGATACAAGTATATTTCATTCCCGAAAATAACTTTTAAGTTCAAATAATGACCCTTCAAAAACAACTTCAATGAATAGGTCATGCAAAATCCTTCATAAATTATCATGATCAAATATTTATTGTTTAAACTAATAATCCATAATCACTTGTAAAAAATCACTTGTAAGTGTTCAAATCGCAATTAATTGCTTTTTTAATAAAATATTTGGTTTCACATTTTTTTATTAAATATTAATCACTAAAACAATAAATAAAACAATATGAATATATCACAATCCCTTGTTACAAGAAAATAATAATATTATTATTATTAATAATATTAATAATATCAAAAAATAAAGAATTACAATTTTAATGTAGAAGCATCGTTTTTATTAATGAGGAATGATGACTCTATAAAAGGGACCGAGCCAAAGCACATTAAGAATGTTATATATAATTTTGGAGTAATAATTAATAAAAAAAATAAATTGAAAATCATCACTACACTATTCTTCTAAATTACACTTCAGAACATATCTTCACAAAACTTGGACTACGCAAAGGACGAGTGTAAAAAAATGGAGTGAAAGAGTGTAGAGTTTTGCTACAATGACCCACACATATGGTTCTTTAGCAATTAGTGGAGTCCACCCCTTTCAACAGTAGCACCGTAGAAGCTTTAACATTAAATACAATGTCTCACCACCCAATCTTTAGTTACAGATGACGTGGACTTGTCCATGATTTTGAATCTCTTACAGTGATTCAGGAATAGTGGCCAAGATTCGAAGGTCAACAATAAAAGGGCTAAAGAACCTTATGCAAAAATGAAAAAATGAAAAAAAAACAACACACCGGTTATATTTTACAATTTCTTTCTACATATGCAGTGCCAGTAACCCAAGGCTTGCCTTGGTAAACCCTCTCCATCTAACCATGGTTAACGAGCTCTGGATCCAGTTGGCTGACGGATGAAAAATGGATGAAAAATGGATGAAAATCATCTGGTAGGCTTCGGTTACAGTAGATCGAGATCCCAGTCCCTTGATGGCACTGACTCCTAAGTAAGCCTACCATAATTGCTCTTTCAGGACCTGGATGGGTACCAATGAGGCCACGGATCGACATCCTCATAAATGTGCCAGTTAATTTAGTTACAAAAAAGGATCTCGATTGGAATCAGTGTTTATTCAGTGTTTATTCCATCCCCAATTCCTCATTCATTACCTGCTGCAACCGGTTTGCCGGGTTTTCTTTATTCCATAAAGCAACACTGAATAATTCCTAAGAGAAACAATAACATAATCTACAAAATTAACCCTTAAAAAGAAAGGGAGGTACACATTTTTAAGATGTATGGTTGATTGCCCTCAACACCTAAAGGACCAACCATGCATATTTTGGATGATGTGTAGATTTGAATTCCATTTTCTCATCCATCATGCACTTTTTTCACTATGGAATTTTTATTGAATTTTTTATGGGAAAATAGTTTCATGCATGTATGATCTGATTAGAAAGGAGATCATTTGTGAAAATTTTATGCCTCATTTCATGTTGTAGTGATTCACCCAAAATTTCAAAGATTTTAGTCTAAAGTGCTCTTGAAAAAGTCAACTCATAAAATTAAGCAACCAAAAAATCTCCAAAAATCATTACACTTAAAGTATTACATTTCAACCCATCATAGCAAATTTCATTCTTAGATTGTCAGTATCTTATTTGTAATCAAATTACAAAAGAATTTTGAATTTTTAAGTTTCAAATTTTATAGAAAAATATTAGTGATAGAAATTGTAGATCTAACCATATAGATAAAATTTAAAAATCAGAATGTACAACTTCTATTTATACATGAAGTTCAAAATATCCCTTTTTGTTGCATTTTATAATGCATCTTTGCAAAAATACCAAATTTGGAGAGGGTGAGGACATTTAGAGGTTAAACCACCAACTTGAGCAATATGTGTAATTTTAGCAATGATATCTCTGGTGAAATGTTTTTCTTTCATTCTACATAAGGTTTAAATCCCTTAATGCCCACAACCCTCTCCAAATTGGACATTGCAAAATGCTTCTACACAAAGTGAGGAAAGGTGAAACAAGAAATCAAGACAAGGCAAGAAAAGAAAAAGGAAGAAAAAAATAAAAAAGAAAAGAAAAGAAAAAAACCCTTCAACTATTGAAAGACATTCGCTGAAAATGAAGGGTAGGTCGAGTTTAGGGTATTGGACATGAGGATATGGGATGCACTTAGGCGGGGGTGTATCAAAGTGGATATGGCGGAAGGGGGCTTTATAGATATAACTCTTTAATCCTTAAAGGTCCCTTGGGGATAGTAGATACGTTGGTGTATATTTGGCATTTGTTGTAAGTAAAAAGTTCCAAATTGAGACCCCAATAGCTCGTTAAAACCAGGTCAACATGAATTTTAACTTCATTTTTTATTGTAAAGCCATAGGAGGTGTAGAACCATTCCAAATACAAAATGATATATTGTTGTATAATAGTGGTCGAAAAGGACTCTCTGGACCTTTGAGGGTTAAAAAGATATGACTAGCGCCAATTTGCAATCACTATGCAGGATGACAATCCAAGACAACTTTGTTTCCAATAACTTGACTTCCTAGTTCTTGCCTCGGGCCTATTCTATTGTGTTGTATGGCCGATATCTTACTAGAACAAAACCCATTGCAATGCAATAATACCATGTTTGGATTGATTTTTCCCTAGTTGCATTACCGTAAGGCATGAAAATGTGAAGTGTGGTATTTTCATTTTATTATATGAAAAAATGGTATGGATGAAAAAGTGACCATCAATTTGGATGAATTCGTGACACATTTTTTGATATTGCTTATATAATAATATAGATTAGCTTTGTACTAGATGTTTTCCAACTATGATTTTTTTCTTTCAAAAACACTATTAACCTTTTTTTTAAACCAAAAAATGTTCTTTGCTTTATGTTTGCATTAATTTTTCGTATTTTGTATTGATTAATTAATTTTGATACTGTTGTTTTGATGCATTTGATACTATGTGATGAAGGATTTTACACAAATATAGAGTTTAGTTTTAAAGGTGGTTTTTATAAAAATTGGTGGAAGTTAGTGAGATTGATTATTGAATAGCATATTTGGTCATAGTTTGTACTCAGGATCTAAAAATAATTTTGTATTTGGAGATTCAACATGTCTCAATCTCATGTCATAAAGCAAGGCAAATGAACTTTTATTCTTTATTTCAATCATCAAACGCATTTATAAGGGAGTTTTCAAAGTTTGAAAGGAACTCCATTAACAATTTGTGACATTAGAAGATCAATAGATTATTAACATGATGACAGTTAACCCCTAAACATACCAGGGTGTCTTTGGAATTGACAATTTGAGAAAAAGCATCGTAAACTACTATTTAAAAGAATATTTTGGAATTGATATACAAATGAAGTTCTAGATTTTGAATTTTAGATTCCATCCACATGGTTTGATTCACTAATACTATCACCAATATTTAATTATAAAATTTGAAAGTTAAAATTAAAATTTTCTTCTAAATTTGATTATAAACAAAATTTTAATATTTTTTGAGTAAAATTTGTTGGAATGAATTTGAAATGAGATACTTTTAAACGTGGTGATTCTTTGAAATTTTTGTGTTTCTTAAATCTATGACCTCATTTTTGCAAGGCCACTTTTGAACTACAGTCAATGTAATTTTGGCTTGGTCAACGACTTGACATACTTCTACATTTGTAATTTTCGAAAAATATGTAATCAAGCATGACTAAAACCAACCGTTAGATAGGACAACAACTTGGTGAAGAATCTCCAAAAGAATGGATGACTTTCATCCAAGCATTGATGAGAACGTGAGAAGGGTTTGAATCAATTAGTCGTCCACTTTTTGGACGCTCTGACGTTTAGGGGTTAAGCTTTTGAGTGTTAAATTTGCCGTTGTTTGAAGTTTGAAATGTATTTTGTCGGTGTATTGGATATATTTCAATGACAATTTTTAGTTTATTACTTGTATTTTCACAATGCGCATGTGTTGCTTGTATAAAAATAAATGAGGGCTTTTTTTGGCAACTTGGCAACACAAAGAGAAAATAATACTACCGCTGATCGTTAAGTCCGCCCGTCCTTTTTTCCTTTTATAAACTAGTTCTCGTAATATTGCAATACAACACTGCCAACGAGGCTTTGTCCACGTAACGAAGCAATGTTTCATTACCAAATGTAATGATGCATTGCACCATTAACCCTTGAAGGTCCAGAGAGCCCGTTCTGACCAGCATTATACATTACTATTTTGTTGTATTTAGAATAGTTCCTCACCTCCAATGGTCTAAAATCAAAAGTGAAGTTGAAATTTCATGTTGCTATGGTTCTAATGAGGTGTTGGGGTCCCAATTTGGAGCTTCTTACTTACAACAAATGCCAAATATACGCCATCATATCTACTATCCCCATGGGACCTTTAAGGGTTAACCCCTAGTAAAAGAATGTAGAGGGATTGTAGAGAACTTTGTGAGAATGTTGAGGGAGCACTTGTCGAGAAGCTGCGGACATGAGGGCTCAATGCCAGGTTATGCATTCCTCCTCGGGCACTCCTGAATGTTACCCCATGCGGGCTCTCGCCTTCCATTCGGGAATGCCATCATTGGACTGCATAACCCTACACAACAAAAAATAAAATGCAAATGGATTCAACCATTTCATATGATACTCTTGTCTAACCCTATTCAACAAAAAACAAACGGCTAGCCGCGTAATCTCTGCCTTAGTGTTTACCCAAATTTACTTTTACGGCTTATTTTTACTGTTCAGTCATGTAAGTCCTGAAAACAAAGCGTTTCCATAGTCTCTCCCCTTGTGGGGCAGAGACAATGAAATGCAAATGGATTTCAGCTATTTCACCTGATACTCCTGTCCAACCCTATACAACAAAAATTAAAAAGGAAATGGATTTCAGGTAGGTATTTCACCTGATACTCCTGTCCAACCCTATACAACAAAAATTAAAAAGGAAATGGATTTCAGGTAGGTATTTCACCTGATACTCCTGTCCGCAGAAGACAAAATACTGGAGGGGGCAATTCACCATGAGCAACTACATTATTGCAACTCGGCATTGCAGGCCATGAAACACTCAACCGACTCCTCAGGTCGCGCTCACACCGGCACTGTAGCCCCGCAATTAGTGACTCGTGACTGCAAATGGTGACACGGATTAGTGACTCCGAGTTCGGGGAGAATAGAAACCCGCACGACGCCCGGGCTTTAAGAACCCTTGCACAGCTCCAGGGCTTTGTATCTTTTGCTCAGGCAGGCTCCACCGTTGTCGAGCTCCAGATCCCCTTTCTTCTCCCCTCCCCAGGTACTCCCCCTTCTCCTCTCCTTTGCTTCTGCTTCGTCTACGTCGCCGTTCTGGTAATGCGTGTGGCTTCACGACTGGTTGTTGTGGGTTTCTTGTTTCTTGATGTGAGATTTCATGTGCGAGTCATTACTCCGGGGTTTTGACTCGCGGCAGCGTTGTTCCGAAATTCTCTCGTGCACGGGGGTTAGGATTTTGGTGACGAGAAGAGCATCAGCTGGGGTTTCTACATTATCCTGGGTCGAATGTGGGGGTTTTGTTTCTGGGATTTGCACAACACATAAAGGGGTTTTTCACGGTGCCACTCCAAGACTCAGTAGCAGCAAGCACTCTTTAGATTTAAATCGCAATGCGTAGTACATGGTAGTGACGCGATGGATCTTTTCTAAAGAAGATAGGCTGGGAGACATTTTCAATCCATTGTCCTTTTCCCGTCCGATGGGCATTATCTTCGAACGAATTGGTTCGCGTTGCCAGAGAGAAAGAGCGTCTTGCTAACGGCTTGGCCTGGCTTGGTTTGTATGTGCAGACATTCGAAGCTAGCGACCATGACTTCCCACGTGGTTGGATACCCGCGCATGGGCCCCAAGAGGGAGCTCAAGTTCGCGCTGGAGTCGATGTGGGACGGCAAGACCCAGGCCGCGGACCTGGAGAAGGTGGCGCAGGACCTGCGGGCTTCGATCTGGAAGCAGATGTCGGAGGCCGGAGTGAGCATGATTCCCAGCAACACGTTCTCGTACTACGACCAGGTGCTTGACACGACGGCCATGGTGGGCGCCGTGCCCGCCCGATACGAGTGGACCGGCGGAGAGATCGGGCATGATGTGTACTTCTCGATGGCGCGCGGAAACAAGACGAAGCCCGCCATGGAGATGACGAAGTGGTTCGACACCAACTAGTAAGTGGCGTGCATTCTGTTTGTTGTTCTCTGAGGCAGTTTGTGAGCATGTGATGTGGAGACGGGTGACTGACATTGTGATGGTATGTGGATGTGATTGCAGCCACTACATCGTGCCAGAGTTGAGCTCGGAGACGAAGTTCGTGTACTCTTCGACGAAGGCCGTGAGCGAGTACAAGGAAGCCAAGGCGGTACGTGAGATGTGGTGTGGGGTGTCTTGCTGTTCTGTGTGATGCAATGCGCGGGAGAGTGTATGATGTTTTGGTGGTGACGAGTGGGTGGTCGTGTGTTGGTTGCAGTTGGGCATCGATACCGTGCCAGTGCTGGTTGGACCGGTGACGTACCTGCTGTTGTCGAAGGGCGACAAGAACGCCCCGAAGGGATTCAACACATTGTCCCTTCTGGATGCCATTCTGCCCATCTACAAATCAGTGATCACGGAGCTGAAGGAAGCTGGTGCGTCATGGATCCAGCTGGACGAGCCGAAGTTGGTGATGGACTTGGAAGCCGCGCAGTACGAGGCGTTCAAGACGGCGTACGCCGTTCTGGGCGAGGTGGCGGGAGTGAAGTTGTTGGTGGAGACGTACTTCACGGACTTGCCTGCGGAGGCGTACAAGTAAGTGATTGGTGTGCAATGTTGTGGCGGAAGCGGGTGCATTGGTTTGGCATTGTTGAATGGGACGTGCGTAGTAGACATGTGTGAAGTGGTGGTTGCTGAGAGCGGGGTGAATGGATGCAGGACCCTGTGCGGGTTGCCGATCGCTGGATTCGGTGTGGACCTGGTGCGTGGGTCGAAGACGCTGGGGCTGATCAAGGAGCACGGTCTGCCCGCGGGGAAGACGCTGTTCGCCGGTGTGGTGGATGGGCGCAACATCTGGGCGAACGACTTGGCGGCTTCGGTGGCCGTGGTGGAGGAGCTGCAGGCGAAGCTGGGCAAGGAGAACGTGGTGGTGTCGACGTCGTGCTCGCTGCTGCACTCCGCCGTGGACATGAAGAACGAGACGAAGTTGGACGCTGAGCTGAAGTCGTGGATGGCGTTCGCGGCCCAGAAGTTGCACGAGGTGGTGGCGATCGCGCAGGCGGTGGACGGCAAGAAGGACGAGGCGTTCTTCTCGGCGAACAGCGCCGCTCAGGCGTCGAGGAAGAGCTCGCCCCGCGTGCACAACCAGGCTGTGAAGGACGTGGCCGCGGCGCTGGCCGGATCCGAGCACAGGCGCGCGACGCCGGTGTCAACCCGGCTGGAGGAGCAGCAGAAGCACCTGAACCTGCCGATCCTGCCGACGACGACGATCGGGTCGTTCCCGCAGACGCCGGAGCTTCGGCGCGTGCGGCGCGAGGTGAAGAGCAAGAAGATCTCGGAGGCGGACTACGACAAGGCGATCAAGGCGGAGATCGACAGCGTGGTGAAGCTGCAGGAGGAGCTGGACATCGACGTGCTGGTGCACGGCGAGCCGGAGAGGAACGACATGGTGGAGTACTTCGGCGAGCAGCTGGACGGGTTCTGCTTCTCTGCGAACGGGTGGGTGCAGTCGTACGGGTCGCGGTGCGTGAAGCCGCCGATCATCTTCGGCGACGTGAGCAGGCCGAAGGCGATGACGGTGTACTGGTCGACGTACGCGCAGAGCGTGACGAAGAGGCCGATGAAGGGGATGCTGACGGGGCCAGTGACTTGCCTGAACTGGTCGTTCGTTCGGAACGACCAGCCGCGGTCGGAGACGTGCTACCAGATCGCGCTGGCGATCAAGGACGAGGTGGAGGACCTGGAGAAGGCGGGGATCACAGTGATCCAGATGGACGAGGCGGCGCTGCGCGAGGGTCTGCCTCTGAGGAAGTCGGAGCACGCGGACTACCTGCACTGGGCCGTGCACGGGTTCAGAATCACGACGTGCGGCGTGAAGGACACGACGCAGATCCACACGCACATGTGCTACTCGAACTTCAACGACATCATCCACAGCATCATCGACATGGACGCGGACGTGATCACGATCGAGAACTCGCGGTCGGACGAGAAGCTGCTGTCGGTGTTCCGGGAGGGCGTGCACTATGGCGCGGGCATCGGGCCCGGCGTGTACGACATCCACTCCCCGCGTATCCCACCGACGGAGGAGATGGCGGACCGCGCCCGCAAGGTAGCACACGTGAATTGTTGTGTTCTTCAGATTGGGCGGGGGTTTTTGCTGCATTTGAATTGTTGTTGGTTTGTGGGTGTTTTATGTGGGGGTGGGGCTCGCAGCAGGGGATTAGGGGTCAGTGTGGTCTGTGTGTTTGGTCTTTTATTTGAGAGCATTGAGTGTTGGTTGGAATGGGTGGGCGCTGACTTGGTGGCGGGATGTTGGAATGTGGCAGATGTTGGCGGTGTTGGAGTCGAAGGTTCTGTGGATCAACCCCGACTGCGGTCTGAAGACTCGCAAGTACGGCGAGGTGGTTCCGGCGCTGACGAACATGGTGAACGCCGCCAAGCAACTGCGTGCCGAGCTGGCCAAGTAGGCGGGAGTTGGAGAAAGTGTTGTGGCGTGGTCGAGTGGGAGCGGGGTCCATGGACAGTGGTAGTTGGAGCTCCATCAAGTATAGGCGTCTTCTTATAGCATGAATTTCAATACGGTTGTCAGATGTGATTTTGGTCGTGGCTAGCACGTGCAGCAGAGGGTGTGGGATGGTCTCACCCATATGATAGTTATTGTATTGCTGATTCATATTCTGGAACATGGGTATATTCATTTGATTGTGACTGCTGATTGGCCGGATACGTACGGTAGGCAAAGTGACAAAATTTTGAGGGAGGCAATTTTGAGGAACAATTTTGAGGAACAATTTTGAGGGCGTCTGGGCAGGAAGTGTGTTCAGATATCGGGAGATGCCGTGGATAGCATTGTGGGGAGTAGCATGCTAAACCTGAGGTACAGTATTATGATGATGCGGTGAGGAACGTTGTCAGAACATTATGGTCTTTGATACTCGAGAGGAAATGATCTCTCGGAATTGGTGCCGACTCGTGCTGAGGAGGCCGAGTATAATTTGCTTGTAATGGTGTGAGCATGTTATTGCTGGGCTGTGGGTTTGTGAAGAGGTCTTGGTGGTGCAGTCTGTGTATTCTGGCAAGTATGCTTGGGGTCATCGTTAAATATTTGTTATTTCGTTGGGAATGTCAAATCCATAGGCCGGATAAAGTCTATGATTGATCAGCGGATGTCGGTGGCGCGCTTCACCTAGGTTTCCTTGTTGGCCGTTCAACAGTTAAGTTCTATTGTTCGCTCGGCTTTACTTCGAGTAGTTTTTGTATGTTAGGTTTGTGGTGTTTCAAATGGTGGTGAAGGTGGTAGTCCATGACCTCTTGGACCTCGTGGCATTGAGATTGTCTTAGTGATGGAGCTATGCAGGTGTGTGCTTGATTCCTCTACTAATTGAGTGGAATGTAGGCACGGCTGACGGATTCTGATGCCAACGTAACAGGTTGGAGCGAGACAGATCATTTTTTTGAGATGCCCTGGTTAGTTGAAAATGGGCTTGGCACTTTGCACCCTTCAATCTCTTTGTCGCCTTGGTAGTCCTCTTTGTACCACATTAGAGCTCTGTCCACAGTCCGTCAGGCCTTGCTTCATTCAGCTGCCATCTTTGACTCTCCCAAAATGCCTTTCTGATTAAGGAAACAGATGGAGCTCTTTCGTACGGTTGCTGATATCGCCTTATGGGCCCACTTTTGTTTCTGCTTACGTTTGCGGATAGATTGAAAGGTCCGAATTGTAACTCTTCGACAGTGGTGCTACTGTTTGCTCGGCTGTATGTGGTGTATTTTTACTGTTTGTGTGTTGGGGATTGTTTTGAGAGTCTCGGATAGTTGTACCTCAGACCTCTTGGACTGGTATATTATAATGGAGCTGGTCTTCTATTCAGTGGACGAGGGGAGCGCATTATAGGTCTGGCTGCTGGAAGGATTGTTGTAGTTAGGAATGTATATGATTCTTCTTCAGTCTCTTTCCTTTGGAAGTTCTCTTTATATCGTTTTATGGCCGTCTATCCACAAGCCGTCATACCCTGCATCATTCAGCTGTCATCTTTGACTCTGCGAAGTATCTCTTGCTGCTATTGAGTAACCAGGTGCTCCTTCATATGCTTGCTGATGTTGCGTGGGTGGTACAACACTAATAATCAATGCTACCTCAGGTTGTGTAATTGAAATGATCACCAAGACACGTGTATAGTGTGGAAATTCCTGGGTTATTGAAGAAAATGCTATTCAAGAAGGATTGGCAATCTTATCACAAGCGGGAGTAAAAATTGATGAGGCAGTTCATGATGATAAGAGGTATGTTGATCGCATTCTCTTGCAATTTGGCATCATCTCCCAGAAGGATCTTTGGCACAAAACAAAGAAGCTGATGAGCAAGTTTCAAGCTGATTTGTTTGACGTAACTGTGAAGGCTTCTGTTGCAAATGTTGAATCATGTCATCGCAGGAAAGATTTGACATCATTGACGTTACCCATTATGCGAGCTTGGCTAAAAGCAAGAGGGGAGCTTCAAAGTGGAAAGAAAGATGAAGTAGTTGATAGGTGCTGCAAAATTTTAGGGTTTCCATTAGAAACCCAAGAAGAGTCTTCTTCTTCATCAAATCTGCAATTCCCTGAATTCTCACAACATGACTTAGCCTATAAATTCAAGTCATGGTTTTATACTTGTTGTAGAGAGAACGCATCATTGAAGTTAGATACTCCAGAGAGGCTTGTGAAAGACATTAGAAATGCTGCAGCACATTGGGCAGGGGATCACTCAATTTGTGTAGAGTTGGATAGAGAAAGAGATTGTGTTCGTGAGAAGTGGCCACCGCATCGTTGTTACTATCTTTGTGGTGGACTTGCCCATCTTGCATTCCAAACATGGTTGTCAAAACACATCACCGAAATTAAATTCAAGTTCTATACTCGAGCCCGGGAAAATTATGTGAGTGAATCGTTCCACAACTTGATAAACAAGTATGCCTCAAAGAGAATTCATTGGGCTACCTCACATTGTGCACGACTTGCTTGTGCTGCCATGGATTGGAATGAAAACGTGAAAGAGTTGTGTGAAAGTGGTAAACATCCGTCACAGTGAAAATTCAGTGAGGAGGAGGCCCCCTACTTTGAGGATTCTTACTGAAAAGACATCACATTGGAAAGATGTGGTAGAAATGAGATTGTTGTTATGAAGAAAGGTTGCTATAGGACCGGAGAGGAAGCGGTGGAGAGAGGAAGCGGTACAGAGAGAGGAAGAACTTCGGGAGGTTTCGAGAAAAGGAAGCCAGGGTTAAGGCTTTCACCCCATGACCACAGGCCCTACGACACCCTATGTCTGTTTTATATACCAAAATCCTGGGTTTAAGTAGAAAAGAATCATATATCATGGTGAATGCACCGTAAAGGCTTCTTGTGAGCCGGGCAAGAAGAAGCCAAAAGCTCGCGCATACAATAAGCTTGCGTTGGAGAGGGTAACGCCAAAAAGTCTATCTAAAATGAAAGCTAAACTAAAACCAACAGGAAATGAATGATCAAAACGTGAACATGGATGAGTTGAAGAGAATAGATCAGTCCTTAGAAAAAAAAACTTTAAAACTAGGAAACTAGTTGTCATTAGAGAAGGAATGTCTTTCAAGGGAAGCCCAAATCTGAGCCTGTAATCGAAGCTATGAAGGGTTCAAATATAAGTCAGATAGAAGAAATTAGATTTCTTGTCCTTCTAGAAGAGGAGGCTCGAAGATTTCTTCTTCACTAGGAATCTAGAATTTTTCTTGATCCAAAGGTTGTGCTTCTTCTGCAACCTCGTCTGCAATATCTAACATTAACTGATCAATGATTGCTTTTGCAAGATCCTCCACCGGGTTTCTTATATTTGGATCTCTTATCAAGGCCTCGACCAGTAAGTTTTGGGGTTTGCGAAGGAATAATGTTTCTTTCAGATGAGCCTGAAGTATCTGTACCCAAGTTATACTGAACACCTCACCTCTAACTGATCTATAATGGTTGGCCAAATCTTTAGAAAGAAATTGGTAGTGAAGGGCCATTTGACACTTTAAACGGTCTTCTTTCATGCAAAATTATCCTTTATGCGTCCAAATGTTGATGAAAGCTTCTTCCTAGGCTAATTGTTTCTTAGTCTTTGAGTCGGAAGCATATCTGCAAAGTTCTCTTCATGCTCCTATGCCTACTTGGATATTTAATTGCCAAGCTCTGAATAAGGTAGCTCCAATGTGGAAAGTACCTTGTCTCATATCATGTCCACAGATTTGGCACCAAATGCACCAAATAATACAAACTCTTAATGTGTCCCATGGAATTTCAACTGTGTCTTGAAAACGAGATGTTTGAAGATCAACTATAGTTGTTGGAATTTGACGATGAATATTTGGTCCCACTGGGGGATCCAAACATGTAAAAATTTCTTTCTAGGTATGAGGGCGTTTTAGCATAAATACTAGATTCTTGAGATGCCAATATCTATCCTACACTTCAACCACCGAAGGATAGTCTATTGAAGCATGTTGTGCCGTTTGATTATGTCATGTATTGCACATGTTACATATCCCCACATATTTCATCTTCTTTTGTCTCTAGTCTGCTAAAAGTAAGCCCTCTGAAGCAGTTAAACTGATCATAGAGCAGACTTTCCTTTGTAGCTAAGGATGCCACATTTTAGAAAAGTACTGCTTTATTTCTTTAGCCGAATATCCTTGATCTTCTAACCTTTTGTCGCAAGGAGTTTGCTTCTTCTGCTGCTCAATGATATACTTGTAGCCCCTTTTTGCTGAATATTCATAAAAATGGCCTTCTTTCAAAACACTTGCTCTATTCCACTACCATTCTTTCAGATCAAACTCTAATGAAGAAACTCTCCCATCTCCTATTGGCCAAATAAAATTGTTAGCATCTGAAAATTTGGGATCAATTTCCTCAACCTTCCCTATCCAAGATCTTCTGCATATTCTAGTTGGGAAAGCCTCCTCTTTTGTCAAAACACTTAGAGCTATCAACATCTTGATAAGATGTTTATCTCTGCTTTTCTGAACGAAAGTGCGAATATAGGTTCCTTCTTCTATAACTGAATCCGCATGATAAAATTCAACCTTCTCTCCTTCCTTATTGTGTATCAGCTAATCTTCTATAGCTACTAGTTCTCTATTCAAGGGTATACTGTCCATGATTTCCTCCCTGATACGAGATAAATTGGTGGAACCGGTCATTCTTCTTAAGTCCTCCACTGAAAGCATCTCCATATGAACTGGATCCCAAATGTATTTCACTCAAAAGATGTCTTTATTAGACTATGCCTTGAACATGTTGCCGTAGCATTCTCTCCACATTTTGCTGCCTTCGTTCTTGATGTGAGGATTGAAATATAAGTTTTTCCTCATGGCTTCATCCATCCCAAAGGGTCCCTGTTTGATAGCACCATGTCTCACCTTCAACCATTCCGACCAAATTCCTTTCCAAAGGGGAGAACCCTTGTTTGAAATTTTCTTGGTAAAGAAAAGCCAACTCTCATCTTTACCGCACTACCTCCTAGAGACATCTCTAAGGATTTGCTCCTATGTCAAAGAAGGGTTTTCTAAGGCTCAGGACTTGGAACTAAGCCCCTAACTACCATTTTAGCTAGCAAAGTGTGGGCTTGGGCATCCGAATCAAAATTTTGATGCCTCCATAGTTAGTAGGTAAGATAGCAGAGTCCCATGCTACACAAGCTCTAGAGTTGTGGTTTGGATTCCCTCCCAACACAAAATTTCTAACCAGAGTCTTAACTTTTTGTAAAGTTCCTAAAGAAATATTAGTGCAAGATGCAATATACCAAATTGAAGCCAAAATTACTTGGTTAGAAACAAAGATTCTAGCCGCCAAAGAAAGTAGTTTCGGTGACCAAACACTCAACTTACTCCTAATCTACTGTAGGGCTTTGCCATCCTTATCTCTTTGCGGCATGTTGAATCCAATCGGAAAACCTAAGTGTTTAGTCATTTGACCTTATGTGAGCCACTTGACTCCCAATTCCTCACCCCAAGAAAAATCTCTCTGTTTAACTAAAGCCCAAATTGCTACACTCTTAGTCGAGTTGATCTTCGCATCTAAAGCCTTGCAAAATTTGTCAAGGACAAAAAATGTTCTATCCAAATTTCTACTGTGCTTTTCAGATATAAAGAGGTGTCAATGTTTTCTAAAATGCCCGTGTCATGGCGCGAGTAGGCGGTTTCCAGGCAACAATTTTTTGGACAATTGGACAAGAGATTTCGGAAGCTTTTTTTAGGACTCAAGGCACTATGATTCAAGAGGTCATGTTGCAGTTGAAAATGCAAATGGCTTCACTCATTCCGTATCCTACACCTTGATTTCTATTTCTATTCATTTCTCCTTCGAGGTTTCAGGGAATCAATCCACTAATCTTTGTCGTTTGCCACTCAAAAAAACTTCATAGCACTGAGGATACCATTTCTCTTAACCCCTAAAAGCCCGAGGGGTATTGGAAAAAACGTAGATGTATTATAATATGTGCCTTCCATATGTTTGATGAGGTTTGGTTCAATAGACAAAATGTAGGGCATCATGTCTACAAATTATCTGTAGGGTCAAACTTCCAAAAACAAATTTAGATATTTTTCTAATGAATTTAAAAGTATTAATTGATGAAAATATGTATAAATTATAATTTTCACTTTTAGAGTTTGAAATTTAGCATGATTGGTTAAAGTTAGTTTATCTATTGTAAACTTCAAAAAAGCAAAGAAATGATGGAGGGAACATCATTACTTTCCCCAAATAACAAATTTTATAACACTAAGACAATGTTGAGGTGATCCACTTTGAAAAATTCTCCCGGGTGGAGTTTGACTCGGATTGACATAATTTAAATTGCGTTGGAAAGTAGAATTAATGTAGTATTTTTAGGTATGTTTTATTATTTCATAAACGTATTTTTTTTAGGCAGCTCGTTAGATTCGGGCAGCGACCAGAAAATGGTCGTTTGAGCTTTTAGAGGTTAATGTACTTGAACTTTGGAAAGTGACATTGGTGTATGTTGTAGGGGGTTGCAAACTCCAAATTGATTTGACTGAGTTGGGATTTTTGAGCAGCCCAACAGCGATCTCTCGTACACGGTTGAAAAAGGAGATACATCGTACGTTATTTTGGATTGGCACGACTACTCTTGAACTTCTTCTAGAGGTATTGACAAAATCGTCACCATTCATTTGCACATTCCCTAGTGATGTTGAGGTCTTCTTCCTTAGCGCTTTCTGATAAAGAATGTAGCTTGAAATGGAGTGAAAATATTTGAGGTAATCATTTGGCATTGCTTACATTAAGTTGGCAATGAAAGCAAAGAATGAACAATGTGAAATCAAGCATGTGGTGTTTGTAAGAAGCTCCTGGTTGTATCACCTACATCTGGATCTTGAAACAATAATCCAAGAGTTGCTTTGCTCATGAATAAGTCCAGAGGGTTTTTTAAATGGCTTTTTTATACCACCTACACTCAAGATTCTTTTACGTCACACTTTAGGTACGTAACAACTACACGAGTAAAAAAATTGATATGTGGAAAGGGTCCACTGACGTTTGTACAAAATAGCAAATACTCCCTCCGTCCCATAATAGGTGATGCGTGCGAGAAAAAAAGATTGTCCCCAATTACTTGATGCAAATCATTTATACAAAAAAAATTTGAAGTTGTTTTACAGACTCTAACAAATCGAAATTACAAGACATGTGCACAAGACGTTCTTTCTGTTTGTAAATGACGAGATATATCTACCCGAAAAATATACCTCTAACTAGAACAAGAGCATTGTTGTCGTGCTATCTGCAAATGTTTGTTGTTCTTGAACTTGCAATGTCAATGTCTTGAATTTTTCTTTTATCATCACAATGGTAGCATGAGACAGTGCAAGCACATCACGTGTTCATGTATCTAGATGTGCCAAAACATACCTGCGACGACAACCGTGCAATTGTCAGACTATTATAGCATCCCAAGCAACACGGCCTGTGTATTGAGAGTAAGATTTTGTACCTGCACACATGAGCGTAGGTAAATCCAATCCTTGTTGACTTTGGTACAAACATGTTAATCGTAAAACGTAAAATTGACAGTTCTTGGCAGCGGATTAGGAATACTTGGAATCAAATAGAGTACTGATAACAGAACATCAACCTAGACCTCCAAAAATCACTACACTTCAAGTATTACATTTCAATCCACCTCAACAAATTTCACCCACAAATTGTTAGTATCTTGTTCGTGATAAATTTACAACAAAAATTTGAATTTTAAATTAAAAAATTATATAAAAACATTGGTGATAGCAGTCATAGATCTAGTCATATGGATAGAATCTAAAATTCATAATGTGCAACCTTTATTCATTCATCAAGTGCAAAATATCCCTCTTAGTTGCGTTCTTTGCAATTCTCCAAATCTAGAGAGGGGTGAGAACTTTTATGGGTTAAAACCATGTATTTGTTTGTTTTGAATTATAAGCATTTTACATTGAATGATTGTTCTCAAATTTAGAATGCTACTCTGAATTTAACTTGCTATGTAAGTTATGAGGATGTTTGTTGAAATGGTTGCTTTTAACCCCTAAAGGTCCCTAGCTTTTTTGGGCTTAAAATCATCATCGCTTTTGATGTGTTATAGGTCTAAATGTAAGTGAGGTATAGAAATCTCAACCGTACAATCTTGTAACATACATGTTGTAGATCATGTGGATCAAATTTGGGGTCATTTGGCCATATAGATTGCAAGATCATAGTGTTTTAGTGCTAAAAAAGGATGCTGAAATTTTCCTAGCAACACAGTTAGAGGTGAAATTCGTTTTCAAAATTACTCAAATGAAAAAACGTTGAACTATAAAGTAGTTCAAAATCATCATATACACACATTAGTACCAAAAAAGCCTCATGAATAAATTTAATGTGCCCTAAAATGGCCTTGCAATGTCAAAAAGTAGCCCGAAAAGTGACCCATTTGAACCAAAAAGCAAAAAGTGTCCAAACTAGACCCGTGCACTAAAATGACTCCCAAACATTCATAACAACATGGATTGACCTGAAAATTTTACCATGATAACTAGACTTCAAGGGGAATTCAGCCCAACAAGTTTTATTGAAAACGGACTTGGGATGAAGGAGATACAAGCCCCCGAAGTTGCTGCCATCAAAATTCACAGAACTGTCCAAAAACAACATACCTACTTTCAAATGATCACCAAAAATTCATAAATTTGATCTGAAATTTTTACCACACATTCCATACATCATGCGGGGAGTTTTTTGAAAATTTCAGCAAAATCGGACACGTTTTGCAAAAGTTACAGCACTTCGAAGGTGACTGTACCCCCAAAAACGTCCAAAATATGGACGCCGGGACGCTTAGGGGTTAATTGTCGATGGTGATTTGTTTTTTTAATATTTATCCTCATGAAATTGTAGAGATACAAAGAGATTCTGCAAAACCTAGGAAAAAATGCAGTTCTGAGGTGGACTTGGCATGAGGTATGTAGATGATGTTCTTTTGAAATTTAGAATTTTTTTATTTATTCATTTCTTATAATGTACGTGAAGCATACCAATGAAAATTTAGTAGTTGAAAATTAATATCTCTAATATTTTTAATGGCAGATGTTATCATACAACCTTGCAGAGGCCATATTTGACGACCATAGGAAATCTTTGTTGAACTTATTTCAAACGAAAAATGAAATTTAATCAAAGGCTTTCAAGGAGTTCATTACAATTGTATTTGAGGGAGCATAAGACATCGAAAATAATGCACTTTTGAAGCTACTGCTGGAGCTTGAGAATATCAGAAGCTTCACAGTACAGATCCGATTCAAAGGAGTATATATGCAGCGTACAAGAGAATTTTCAAAGCTACAAAGGATCGAGAAGTTTTAAACATTGGGTGTTAAAACACAACCTTTTTGAAGCCGAAAGATTTGGACACCCTTGAAAAGGCAGCAGAGAAGATTTTGATTGAATAAGGATTTTGGCTTGTGCAGTCCCAAAATTTTCTTGGAAGCGTTTCAAATTGGCATGCTAAATTACTATGTCGTAGTAAGGACTAAAGGCTAAATTTTGATGTGTTACATTTTGGTACTTTGACAAACCCTCCAAAAAATGCAAGTTTTGAACGGAATCCAAGACTTATATGTATAATTTTATTGTGAAGTCTTTGGTTGTTGAAAAGGTGGGTGCTAAAAACTCTCGATGAGTGCTTAGGAAAATATATCTTCTATTTATGTAGATATTAGAAAAATAAAGGAAATTTTGAATGCTTAATAAGCACATTTTTGTTTTTATTAATGGTTTGTTACAGCTATATTTTAGTTGTTTTGGAGTACCAATAATTTCTCAAACATTGTCAAAATTTAGAATATGAAAATGAGATATAATATATGTATTTAATAATTTATATTGCATAATAAATTCAAATGATAAAATTATTGCCTAATAATTCATAAAACTAATCACTAGTTATAGCTTTTATGGCTTGTGTTACTATGAATGTACTCAGGTGATCAAAAGCTATGATGACCGAATTCATTGGCGACAACGCAATTTTTGATGTCTTTCGGGAGCATTATTCTATCTCATTCCTCATGAGCATCAGATATTGTATGATATAGTTGTAGACCTAGATCGTCATTATGACACTAGACCGTTGGGGTTTCAAAACAAACAATCCCTTATAGATGGTGCATCTTCACATCTTGCTCTGAGTTGCTTTGATGATTATGGGGAACATGTGTTTGATGCATACGAATTTTCAAGTGACCAACTCACGAATATAATGAGTGGAAACTGCAAGATTGCATATGACATTCCACTCGTTCACAATGGGTTTGGAGTGTGCGCCAAACTATGGTGTGCTGGAATGGCTCTGATTGAAGAGGTTTACAAGTTATCTATGGAGTCACAAGAGGAGCGGCGATTGCATCGAACTTCAAGATGAGGACATCCATCCATCTTGAAGATGGCATGTTAGCAACTTTTAACCTGTTGGTGTTTGGCTCTCTAAAAATTTGGGTACATTGTGCCAAATTTTCTAACGTGATGCTTTCATGAGGTTTCTGAAGAAGAAGAAATGGTTGAAGCTGTGCATTGAGAAGCGGTGTTTCGTCGAGGCATTTTGGGGCGGTTGTTTTGGCATATCAAAGGACAACATGAAACAGTATCATGTGCATTGTATTGTCCAGTATCCAGTCAAACGATAATGACCATTCCAGGATTGATATTCCACTGGACAATATGTATCGTGTGGGTTCAGTTTTGCTGATAGTGTCAACTACTACACCAATATTGATAAAGGCACAGGGTTGGAGGCGTTGGAGTCATTGTGGCACGATTACAAGTCTCAAGCAGGTACTTCTCAGTCTCAAGCTTCGGAAACATCCCAACAGTACTTCAAGCTGTGCAGGAGTTTAGGAATAATGTGATATTGGTGAGTTACTTATCTTTATATTTTTTATGTCTGTATCATTTGGTTTCAATTATTTGGTTTAAGCATTGATTTTCTATTGAAAAATATGAAATATGATGTTATCGGTATAGTGTTGATAATTATGTTTATTTATAGTATTTAATATTTTTTTCATACAATGTACTAATGTTCTATTGGTATTCATTGCAAGATATGTAATGGCGTCATTGAACGTCATTCATTGTAGTTTTGTATATTATAAGTTGGTATTTTGGGAATTCATTGTAGTTTTGTATATTATAGGTTGGTATTTTGGGAATTACATGTTCATAAATCCATGTATTGTCTAATTATTATAAAGTGATATTTATATAGTTATCATATAATCATATTCACAAGGGAAGTATTTTGCATTTATAAGGAAGGTATTTTCAAGGGAGTCAATTTTAGGATATATTTTGGGTGGTTCAAAGACATCCATACATGGGCTATAGGACACAAAATGTTTTGTTGTGTGTTGTATGGTTTTTTGTAGGAGAAATTGGGGCACCAAAATTTGAATGCTCCACACGTTCATGTGTTGATTGCAGTTCATCTTCCCTGCAGCAAAGACACCAATAATGCACGATTTCTACAACTATGATATATGAACTGGCGATTCTTTGTTGCAATTGAACTTATTTTTGAAGGTACTTGGAAATCGATTTCATCTATGCATGTCCTATACACACCTTTGACTCAGTAGTACGTGTTAGACCTCACTTGATTGGACTGTGCATTTGAACTTCGTCAACAAGAAGTATTCCAGGAATGGAGAATAACTATAATTCCTCCATTCAATGGTGATTTGGATGATTCGGTGATTCAATGAGACCCAGTTGTGTTAATGATACTAAGGCACATCGTCAAATAGGTAAAATATTCTATAACAAGAAGGCTTGATTTTGTCCAAGTGCCAAACATAATCAACTTAATGAAATCTATCTGTTTGATAACTTTGGTTTGGGAAACGAGGGTTTTTGACACTATCTAAGTAGTTGAAGAATATGGCTTGGCTTTGTGGAATCAATGAGATTTTTCTGAATTTGGTCTTCAAGAATTATATTATGAGGCAATTGCATGGGTTTGTGTCTAGAATTTATCTCTCTTTGGTGCAATCATGTTCTTCTTGGATACGAAGAACTTTACTTATTATGCGATGATGAGAAAGAAGCAACCTTTGGAAGCCAAAGTTCACTAGTGGAATGCATTCTACAAGGCCATCCAACAAGTTGTTTTCCTTGGCAACTTGGTAGTGTTGGGGAGGCAGAAAGCAAATTTCCTGCTAAACCTAGCCCGTAGGTAATGGCTAAACAAGATGTTCAGCTTGTGGCAGACCTAGTGAACTATGTACACACCATGTTGAACCAAAGAATTACTTTCAAAAAAGTTGCAGAGGCTCTGAGTATCAAAGACACTCGTCAATTGAAGAGACTATTGAGTAAGGCCCTAGGTTACAAATTTAAAGTCTATGGCAGCTTCACTATTGAGGATTTATCTAATAGGATCCATACTGCTCTTCAAATTGGAGAGCATAGAGCAAATTAGGACATTATGCATGTCAAAGCTGCCTTTACACGGTTGAATGTGAGGGCTCCTAAACAGAAGATTACAAGGTCGTTGCAAATATTATCAAATATTGTTAAACTTTTGGAATTTGGAATTGTTTTGGTTTATGATTGCACATTCCTAGCATTAGTACCATGTCTTATTAGATTGCATGATTTTATTTTTTATTCTTGTTATTGATTCATTTTTCAGGAGTTCGCTATGAAAGGAGGTATAGGGCATTACCCTTGGAACGACGACAATACAATGTTACTAGATCAATGGCATTGTGGCATATAGATTGTAAGTTTATAATATTTACTTTGTATTTCCTTTTATTCATGCATGTGTTTAACTTGTTTCCTTGATCAAACATTGCAAATGTCTTTTATTTATTATATTTTATTCCTAAATTTTGAAATGTATTGTAGCCTATGATAAGCTAGCGATGTATGGTCTGCGAGTACATAGATGCATAGATAGTGCTTCTTATTTTGTGCTTTATGCAAAAGTAGCTAAAGACAAGACTAAAGAGACTCTCTTCAAGCCATTCACAGCAGTCGTGCAGAAGTTTGGACCTCCACCGCTTGTCAAATTGGATTTTGCATATGAGCATGCACTCATTCTAAATCAACTCGTTGAGCAATCACGACCCACGAAAAGGAACCCTTTTCTTGTTGGTTCTTCGGTTCATAATCAGATAATAGAAAAGTTTTTAAAGGTGTGATTGTTTTTTTTAAATGAAATAAAAATCATAGTTTAAAGAAAAATAATTGATAATAAAAAACCTATATGAAGTATGAATGTATACGTATTTACATATTTATCCATCATTTTGGTATAATAGCCCATAGAGTTTTTTAGATGAGACTTGCGCACAACGTATTGACCATTGGTGGAGGCTCTTGTGGAAGAAAGTTATGTGATATTACAAAGCCGCGATAGAGGAAATGGTTCTTCAAAGGCTGTTTATTCCAGATGATCCATATCCGCGGACTTCGTTAGTAGAGGTCTATGTCCCACTTATTCAAAAGGTTGTCGATGAGTACATAGGTGTTTGGGACAACCACCTTGTTTGTCAGATTAACGAGAATGGTAGATATCGGCCATCGCATGTTCCAGCTCGCTACTTCCATAAATGCGAGAGGTTGAACGGGTGAGTTGAGTGTAAAACTTGATCGGTTTCTACTTCAATTTCAGATTTGAACCAAAAAAAGTTGCAACAACTGAAAGTAAACGTTGACTTCTAATTATGTGTTTTGTCTATTTCTAGGTGGAATTCCCACATTGAGGACATGCATGCAAATGATGCTCTTGAGCTCATCGGCACCCAAGATTTAGAGCCACAAGAATACAGGCACATAGGGCTCGACGTTGGGCACCGGATCCGAATGTATACCAAATCCCAGACTTGACAAATGGTCTTTGTGTCCTTCAAGACTTGGCGTATGCTAGAGGGAAAGAAGGAAAGAATAGTGTGGAGTGCTTCCATTTACATTATTTTTTGTCTCATTATTGTCGTTTGGCTCAAGAAAGTTACATTAATGTGAATGAGGTGGACACAGTGGAGCATTTAGCGAAAAGCATAGAAACCTACCATCTTTTGGTGGACTTGGCAAGCACTGTAGAAGATTCAGACAGTTGAAGGTTTAGGGGGTAATTAGTTCAAAATTAATTTTTATAAAGGTTGAGACTCATCGCTTGTTCAATAGGAATCCTTGGGCTGGGAATTTCACACAATGGATGAGATATCATGTGTGATCACCTTGTTGTTGAAATAGATATTTTGAGTATTGAGCCAAGGAGAATGGATTGAAGAGAGTAGATTGATTAGAGTAACAAACATAAATCATCAAAAGTACATATCATTTTCAGTATACACGTTGTATGATGTCCTCTTCAAGTCAGTAGCACAAAAAGAATTTGGTGCACTACAATATTGAGAAATTTGCTCAATTGCAAAGCATTTGACAAGTATGCAATCCCAATTTTATAGAGAACATGCGGCCAACCAAGGACTGGATGGAAGGAACTAATAAATAATACTCCCTTTGTCCCACATTACATGGGACCTTGGGATTGAAGCAACATGTTAGGGATTTAGAAAAACAATGTTGGAGTTTGAATGTTGTTGCCATCCTTGCTATAACTCCCATTGTTTAATATGATAAGCTTCTTATTTTCTCAGATTATTGTAAACCCTAAACCTTAGTGCAAGAGGATGACAGTGTAATCGGAATAATGTGACACTCGAGAATATGACAATCTTGCTAATATAACGTTGTTCTCGTTTCCCAAACTTTTGTAGTTCAGAACTCCTCGATAATATGAGTACCGTATGACACTCATAATGCAACACTTTGAGATCCTCCGTTTGTGATATTATGGTGGGCATAAATTGCATTGAAGGGTGGGCCCTACCACATTCGATTCATCCATAGGATGTGGATTCACTAATGGGATGAATTTGTTCGATCTCCAAAAGTCTTGAAACCCTCTGGGAAGTCACTTAGTATGAATTTTGGGATACATGAGCGAACATAGGAAGGTATTTAATGAGGGGCTATGAAATGATTGGAATATTATATTGTTTATAGTATATTTAGAATATACTTATGGTATATTCGAGGAATATTCATAAAATATTTTCAAATTGGTTTTTAAACACCCTATATTGCTTCTAAAAATTTATAAAGTTTATCTCTAATGAATAGAAGACACCCTATATTTGTTCTCTCATGGTTATCTAAAATTTTGACAGTGACTTCCCCGGGTTGAAACGTTGGTGAATTTCATCAAGATTTTAATGAAGAATTTTTGAGAGTTCAGAGATTGTTGGAGAAGCTAAACCGAATGGGAGTTGCAAATCTCGATGAACAACAACGAAAGTCTTTGCATTCTCATTTTCTTCCATCATAGGTGAATTGATACCTACTTTTACTTTCGGGCAATGGCACGATTGGGGTATCCTACTTTTGACATGACAAGTAGGTGAATTTTTCTTTGAACTTCCAAATTTTGTCAAATTTGTCCATTGCAATAAAAGTTGATTTCCAAGTGATTTTAATGAATTTTTTGTAATCCCTCAACAATGTGACATTGGCCCCCCAACCCCCCGTCATATTATCGCAAATATGACACCTCAATAATGCGACACTTTTCTTGTATCCCTAAATTATCATATTAAAGAGGTCTAATAGTAATATAAAATGTGTTGTCCAATTTCTGAGAATGTGACAAAAGAGCAAAACATTTATGAATTGGGAACATAACATTACGTAACAATGTTGGAGGAGTCCCTTCTTTTCTCCATTCTAACTTCTGTTTTGCAGGCATTGTCCACATTCGTTGGACACGAAAAGGCCGGATTGGTTCATGGGGTCCTTTGTTTTCAATGTTTCAGTAAAGATTGCAATCTAAGTGGGTATATCTATCATCTCCAATTCTTTTGAAGAACTGGAGTTGACCCCATCATATAACATTACTAAAATGAGACGGAAGACAGATACGTTGGCAGGTTACAAACCAAGTATTAGGTCCACCAAATTGGCATTTAATAGTGTTTGGTATTTGGGAACCTGCCGAAGTGAAAGGTGGTAGGTGGATAGTTAGCCGTTTTGGCAACATAGCAATCAGCCGGCTTCACTTCCGAGTAGAAAACAACCTGTTGTGCTTCTTATCACTCTTGTATTACATTCTTGTATTTGCAATGAGTATTGATTGGATGTTGTGTACACGTGTCTACAGAATCTATACTTGTCATGTTCTGAACCGATGAACGTGAAGATTACCTTCACAAATGAGTTCAATTCCATGAGCATGTTGGATGGCTTTGTACTCACTCCATAATGATTTGAAATAGAACAGTGTATCACCCTGCTATTGCAAATCATCAAGAAGCGTCGGTAAAGCATTCTAACCATTGACATATTGTGGCAAACAAGAAAAGCTGCACACAACTTTTCATATCAAAACTCAAACTGACTTTTGTATGAGGACCTGCAAAGTAGAGAAGAATATTATGACAATTTTTAAATTGAACAAAAAAAATTACCTTCTTATTTGATAGGTTTGGGGAATCCAAACCTCCTGTCTGATATGCAAGTTGTGCAAATTGTGAGGATCTTCAATGCCATTTGCCAAAACAAAGAAAGACGATATGCTAGAAGACTGAATTCGCATTCAAAACACTACCAATCCCTTCAAAGTAAACCATGTAATACACTGTGAACTCAAAGTTATTATCACACTCTCTAATATCACATTCCAGAATACTCCCTCCGTCTCAAAATAGAGGAAAAATAGATTAAAGAGGTCTCGCTATTCAATCCATTGAACATGAGCAAGCTCCCATGTCAACTGATAAACTTGTACATGCTGTGGAGCAGCATATTCACCATAGTATGGAACATGGATTTTTAGAGTTTACGGCATCGTAGAGACTATGAAAATAGGTGGTTACAATAGTTATAGTGTTCACACATAAGCAAAGACACGCTTCACAAACAGGAAGCACGTCCTGTGCACATGACTAGATTATGAGCAAAGCAGCTCTTGGAGTATAATTTTGAGATCCATAAGTAGGTCATACAACAAGGAAAACCGCCTGCCCAAAAACTGTTGCCCAAAAACTGCTGCCCGGAAATTGCTATCCGGAAACTGCATGACCTTGCCATGACACCGGCATTTCGAAAAAACATTGAAACACATATCGGACATATATATGGGCGTATATGTATACGGAATTCGAATAAAAACTAAATAAAATACGGTCATGTAAGACCACACTAGTAAAGAGGGAATTTTAGAATCTTTCCAATGGTATCTGAAATCTTTCCAGCGGCATGCAGAATCTTCCCAAGTGGTATGTGGAATCTTTCCACTGGTCTGTGTTATAAGAAAGTATGGTCCATTTGGCATGCCTGAAACTGCAATACAGAGACCAGTCTTTCACCCAGCGTCTGCAGACGCTTTCTCAGTCACGTGGTGGAACACGGTCTCGTGAAGTTTATCACAGGGAGGTTGTTCTTTTCCTTGCGGCCACACATACTTCCAAGAACCCCCTACGAATAAGAATGTTGAAAAGAGAATATGATGAGTTGAAGATTTCTTCAAATGTGCATGGAGGTGCCAATAAACACATTGCAATTTAGTAGATACAATGTAATTTAGTAGATTTATTCCAAGCATACATTATTTTGATGTGAAAAGAACTTCTAAAGAAGGACGTTACCTAAGTGTTGCTTATGATAATCCAAATCGAACCTTTACAAGCCCCTCTCAACCTGTGGTTCATAAGCACAGGAAACAAACACAGAGAATCACGTATGCGCCACCCACGCAACATCAGCAAGCATATGAAGGAGCACCTGGTTACTCAATAGCAGCAAGAGATACTTCGCAGAGTCAAAGATGACAGCTGAATGATGCAGGGTATGACGGCTTGTGGATAGACGGCCATAAAACGATATAAAGAGAACTTCCAAAGGAAAGAGACTGAAGAAGAATCATATACATTCCTAACTACAACAATCCTTCCAGCAGCCAGACCTATAATGCGCTCCCCTCGTCCACTGAATAGAAGACCAGCTCCATTATAATATACCAGTCCAAGAGGTCTGAGGTACAACTATCCGAGACTCTCAAAACAATCCCCAACACACAAACAGTAAAAATACACCACATACAGCCGAGCAAACAGTAGCACCACTGTCGAAGAGTTACAATTCGGACCTTTCAATCTATCCGCAAACGTAAGCAGAAACAAAAGTGGGCCCATAAGGCGATATCAGCAACCGTACGAAAGAGCTCCATCTGTTTCCTTAATCAGAAAGGCATTTTGGGAGAGTCAAAGATGGCAGCTGAATGAAGCAAGGCCTGACGGACTGTGGACAGAGCTCTAATGTGGTACAAAGAGGACTACCAAGGCGACAAAGAGATTGAAGGGTGCAAAGTGCCAAGCCCATTTTCAACTAACCAGGGCATCTCAAAAAAATGATCTGTCTCGCTCCAACCTGTTACGTTGGCATCAGAATCCGTCAGCCGTGCCTACATTCCACTCAATTAGTAGAGGAATCAAGCACACACCTGCATAGCTCCATCACTAAGACAATCTCAATGCCACGAGGTCCAAGAGGTCATGGACTACCACCTTCACCACCATTTGAAACACCACAAACCTAACATACAAAAACTACTCGAAGTAAAGCCGAGCGAACAATAGAACTTAACTGTTGAACGGCCAACAAGGAAACCTAGGTGAAGCGCGCCACCGACATCCGCTGATCAATCATAGACTTTATCCGGCCTATGGATTTGACATTCCCAACGAAATAACAAATATTTAACGATGACCCCAAGCATACTTGCCAGAATACACAGACTGCACCACCAAGACCTCTTCACAAACCCACAGCCCAGCAATAACATGCTCACACCATTACAAGCAAATTATACTCGGCCTCCTCAGCACGAGTCGGCACCAATTCCGAGAGATCATTTCCTCTCGAGTATCAAAGACCATAATGTTCTGACAACGTTCCTCACCGCATCATCATAATACTGTACCTCAGGTTTAGCATGCTACTCCCCACAATGCTATCCACGGCATCTCCCGATATCTGAACACACTTCCTGCCCAGACGCCCTCAAAATTGTTCCTCAAAATTGTTCCTCAAAATTGCCTCCCTCAAAATTTTGTCACTTTGCCTACCGTACGTATCCGGCCAATCAGCAGTCACAATCAAATGAATATACCCATGTTCCAGAATATGAATCAGCAATACAATAACTATCATATGGGTGAGACCATCCCACACCCTCTGCTGCACGTGCTAGCCACGACCAAAATCACATCTGACAACCGTATTGAAATTCATGCTATAAGAAGACGCCTATACTTGATGGAGCTCCAACTACCACTGTCCATGGACCCCGCTCCCACTCGACCACGCCACAACACTTTCTCCAACTCCCGCCTACTTGGCCAGCTCGGCACGCAGTTGCTTGGCGGCGTTCACCATGTTCGTCAGCGCCGGAACCACCTCGCCGTACTTGCGAGTCTTCAGACCGCAGTCGGGGTTGATCCACAGAACCTTCGACTCCAACACCGCCAACATCTGCCACATTCCAACATCCCGCCACCAAGTCAGCGCCCACCCATTCCAACCAACACTCAATGCTCTCAAATAAAAGACCAAACACACAGACCACACTGACCCCTAATCCCCTGCTGCGAGCCCCACCCCCACATAAAACACCCACAAACCAACAACAATTCAAATGCAGCAAAAACCCCCGCCCAATCTGAAGAACACAACAATTCACGTGTGCTACCTTGCGGGCGCGGTCCGCCATCTCCTCCGTCGGTGGGATACGCGGGGAGTGGATGTCGTACACGCCGGGCCCGATGCCCGCGCCATAGTGCACGCCCTCCCGGAACACCGACAGCAGCTTCTCGTCCGACCGCGAGTTCTCGATCGTGATCACGTCCGCGTCCATGTCGATGATGCTGTGGATGATGTCGTTGAAGTTCGAGTAGCACATGTGCGTGTGGATCTGCGTCGTGTCCTTCACGCCGCACGTCGTGATTCTGAACCCGTGCACGGCCCAGTGCAGGTAGTCCGCGTGCTCCGACTTCCTCAGAGGCAGACCCTCGCGCAGCGCCGCCTCGTCCATCTGGATCACTGTGATCCCCGCCTTCTCCAGGTCCTCCACCTCGTCCTTGATCGCCAGCGCGATCTGGTAGCACGTCTCCGACCGCGGCTGGTCGTTCCGAACGAACGACCAGTTCAGGCAAGTCACTGGCCCCGTCAGCATCCCCTTCATCGGCCTCTTCGTCACGCTCTGCGCGTACGTCGACCAGTACACCGTCATCGCCTTCGGCCTGCTCACGTCGCCGAAGATGATCGGCGGCTTCACGCACCGCGACCCGTACGACTGCACCCACCCGTTCGCAGAGAAGCAGAACCCGTCCAGCTGCTCGCCGAAGTACTCCACCATGTCGTTCCTCTCCGGCTCGCCGTGCACCAGCACGTCGATGTCCAGCTCCTCCTGCAGCTTCACCACGCTGTCGATCTCCGCCTTGATCGCCTTGTCGTAGTCCGCCTCCGAGATCTTCTTGCTCTTCACCTCGCGCCGCACGCGCCGAAGCTCCGGCGTCTGCGGGAACGACCCGATCGTCGTCGTCGGCAGGATCGGCAGGTTCAGGTGCTTCTGCTGCTCCTCCAGCCGGGTTGACACCGGCGTCGCGCGCCTGTGCTCGGATCCGGCCAGCGCCGCGGCCACGTCCTTCACAGCCTGGTTGTGCACGCGGGGCGAGCTCTTCCTCGACGCCTGAGCGGCGCTGTTCGCCGAGAAGAACGCCTCGTCCTTCTTGCCGTCCACCGCCTGCGCGATCGCCACCACCTCGTGCAACTTCTGGGCCGCGAACGCCATCCACGACTTCAGCTCAGCGTCCAACTTCGTCTCGTTCTTCATGTCCACGGCGGAGTGCAGCAGCGAGCACGACGTCGACACCACCACGTTCTCCTTGCCCAGCTTCGCCTGCAGCTCCTCCACCACGGCCACCGAAGCCGCCAAGTCGTTCGCCCAGATGTTGCGCCCATCCACCACACCGGCGAACAGCGTCTTCCCCGCGGGCAGACCGTGCTCCTTGATCAGCCCCAGCGTCTTCGACCCACGCACCAGGTCCACACCGAATCCAGCGATCGGCAACCCGCACAGGGTCCTGCATCCATTCACCCCGCTCTCAGCAACCACCACTTCACACATGTCTACTACGCACGTCCCATTCAACAATGCCAAACCAATGCACCCGCTTCCGCCACAACATTGCACACCAATCACTTACTTGTACGCCTCCGCAGGCAAGTCCGTGAAGTACGTCTCCACCAACAACTTCACTCCCGCCACCTCGCCCAGAACGGCGTACGCCGTCTTGAACGCCTCGTACTGCGCGGCTTCCAAGTCCATCACCAACTTCGGCTCGTCCAGCTGGATCCATGACGCACCAGCTTCCTTCAGCTCCGTGATCACTGATTTGTAGATGGGCAGAATGGCATCCAGAAGGGACAATGTGTTGAATCCCTTCGGGGCGTTCTTGTCGCCCTTCGACAACAGCAGGTACGTCACCGGTCCAACCAGCACTGGCACGGTATCGATGCCCAACTGCAACCAACACACGACCACCCACTCGTCACCACCAAAACATCATACACTCTCCCGCGCATTGCATCACACAGAACAGCAAGACACCCCACACCACATCTCACGTACCGCCTTGGCTTCCTTGTACTCGCTCACGGCCTTCGTCGAAGAGTACACGAACTTCGTCTCCGAGCTCAACTCTGGCACGATGTAGTGGCTGCAATCACATCCACATACCATCACAATGTCAGTCACCCGTCTCCACATCACATGCTCACAAACTGCCTCAGAGAACAACAAACAGAATGCACGCCACTTACTAGTTGGTGTCGAACCACTTCGTCATCTCCATGGCGGGCTTCGTCTTGTTTCCGCGCGCCATCGAGAAGTACACATCATGCCCGATCTCTCCGCCGGTCCACTCGTATCGGGCGGGCACGGCGCCCACCATGGCCGTCGTGTCAAGCACCTGGTCGTAGTACGAGAACGTGTTGCTGGGAATCATGCTCACTCCGGCCTCCGACATCTGCTTCCAGATCGAAGCCCGCAGGTCCTGCGCCACCTTCTCCAGGTCCGCGGCCTGGGTCTTGCCGTCCCACATCGACTCCAGCGCGAACTTGAGCTCCCTCTTGGGGCCCATGCGCGGGTATCCAACCACGTGGGAAGTCATGGTCGCTAGCTTCGAATGTCTGCACGCACAAACCAAGCCAGGCCAAGCCGTTAGCAAGACGCTCTTTATCTCTGGCAACGCGAACCAATTCGTTCGAAGATAATGCCCATCGGACGGGAAAAGGACAATGGAGTAAGAATATCTCTCAACCCGTCTTCTGCCCAAAAAATCTATCTACGCATTGCGATCTAAATGTAATGAGTGTTCGCTACCATTATCGCTTGGTGTCGACCACTAAACAGGACAGCCCAGAAGCCCCACATATAGCGGGTATGGCGAAAAACAGAGTGCCATCCATTTACACCGCAAACCAAATTCGGATCTAGACATAGTCCAGCCGTGTGTGGTAATCAGCCACCACCCTACTCTGTATTGCACAAAGCCTGGAAGAGATACAACCCCACATTCGACCAAGAAATACTGCAGAAACCCCGGCCGGTGCTCTTCTCGTCACCGAAATCCTAACCCCCGTGCACGAGAAAATTCCGGAACAACGCCGCCGCAAAACAGAACACCCGGATCTTAAACCCCAGCAGAACAAGATCGCAGAGAAAGCATACCAAAATAAACCCCGATGCTGTCCTTAGCGAAAGCACGAGGGTGTACAACAAAAATGGAACAATGGCGACAGAAACGAAGCAGGAGAGGTGTGGTACCTGGGAAGGGGGAGAAGATATGGGATCTGGAGCTCGACGACTGTGGAGCCTGCCTGAGCAAAAGATACAAAGCCCTGGAGCTTTGCAAGAGTTCTTAAAGCCCAGATCCCTCGTTCCGTCAGGTGCCCACGACGTGCAAGCTGGCGTTTTACTGTTCTTCGACTTCTCCCCTTCCCTTACTGACCATTTTTAAACTCCCGAGTTACTGAAGGCCCCGACTCTAAGGGCCACTTCACACTATGGCCGTCCAAGTCGAGAGGCCGTGGGATTGAGAGTCCAAACTTTGTTGAGAGTCCAAAAAAATCTACTGAAAATAGCCAATAAAGTATAGTTTCATTTTTTACGAAAAGAAATTGACGGCCTCTCGACCATAGTGACGGGTCTTGCAAAATGTAGGACCCAAACTTCCTCTCGAGAGGCCGTGACCTTGGTCAAAAAGTGTTGCCATGTAAGCATTTTGAACGTCCACGGCCTTTGGACTTTGGCCTCTAGTGTGAAGGGTCGAGAGGCCGAAACCATGGTTTCTTGTAATTTGATTGGTGGAAACCGACGGCCTCTCGACCTTTGGCCATAGTGTGAAGCGGCCCTAAGGGCCGCTTCACACAATGGGCGTCCAAGTTGAGAGGCCGTGGAATTGACTGGCCAAACTTTGTTGAGAGTTCAAAGAAATGAGCTGAAAATAGGCAATAAAATGTAGGTTTGATTTTTAATGAAAAACTTTAATAGCCTCTCCACCAGTGTTTGGGTTTCTATTCTCGCTCGACGCAAAATTCCTTACAATGTCTGTCAACCTTGATCAAAAAGTGTTGCCATGTAAGCATTTTGAAGGGCGACGGCCTTTGGACTTTGGTCTCTAGTGTAAAGGGTTGAGAGGCCGAATTTGTGGTTTCTTGCGATTGGTGGAAATCGACGGCGTCTCGACCTTCGGCCATAGTGTGAAGCTGCCCTAACCCCCCCCCCCTCCCCCCTCCACGTGAATGCAAGCATTGTTCACTCATGGCCCCATGTTCTAAAATTTCTATTTTGGGCATCCTTGGGTCTTATTTGGAGGAAGTTTTTTTCCATTTTAAGGCCCCAAACTAGTCTAATGCCTCTTGCACAAATTGACCATTCTCTTTTCTTACTATGTTATAGCTCTTCAGTCCAAAATCTTTGTTGCATTTGTGGTACAAAGACCAAAGACCATTTTATTTGTTTCTACACTATAGCTTCTCAGGTTCAAGTCTTCACTACATCCATAGTACTAAGACCATTTCTTTGCAGGTACAAGTCTTCACTACGTTCATGGTACAAAGACCATTTTCTTTGCAGCTGCAAATCTTTACACCATTCAGGGCACTAAAACCAGTTTCTCTAGACCTACGCCATAGCTCTTCATGTCCAAGTCTTCACTTTTGCAAAAACTATAGGACTAAATCACATGCAACAAGTATAAGAAGATAAAGAGCCATAAATTGTAATTATATTGATAAAACAATACTCATAAATAAGTGTACACTAGTCCTTCTAAAAGGAATGTAAGTCAGACCAAAAGAAATCCATTTTCAAGTGTTTTGGTCGGCTTTATATGACCATAAAACTCCATTCATGGGATGAGTGAAATTAAAGATCTAACTTTAGCATAAAGTTGTCAATCTATATTATACTACGGCGGCCGTTTAAAAGTTTCACAATCTTTCTAAGAGGCTAATTAATTGGTGATATGAATCGTATTTGATACTACCCTTTATTTTTTGGAAGATTGCAACTGGTGCTTATATTTGCACGTGGTACTACTAAGTGTACTACCAATCGTACGACTTAGTGTACCATCATTAAACCATCATTTGAACTATTGTTTATATTGTTTTTAATTGTTTTTTATTTTTTGGTTTTTTTGGTTTTTTTCTTCTTTAGTGCAAGTGTAGGGTTTAAGGTTGCCACAAGAGGAATGAAGAAAAAATGGAAAAAAAAAAGAAGACAAGAAGGAAGACAAGAAGGAAAAGAAAATGAAGACAAGAAAGAGGACAAGAAAGAAATAAGTTAAAAGAAACAAGATAAATGAAAAGATAAAGATAAGAATAAAAAATAAATTAAATAATTGTTTGTTTACAATGTAAGTGATTTGTAGAAAGACAAAATTGTTGTTTTTTAGAGAACTTTTTACACAAATTCTATTAAGCAATATTTGCTCATGAAATGAACGCACTTGGCCAAGTGCATAAATAGCAAATTGCATGGTTTAGGTTCGTCAACAACACAATGATACAGACTATGGTATATACTAGTTGCAAGATGTGGAGATTTTCCTAAATATTGTTGTTGAAATTATATAGAAGCTTCAATTGGGAATCCATTGTACGTTGATTTGTAAAACCTGAATACCCTAGTTTTAGAGCTATCATAGTATTATTGAGCATGATCTTTGAACATTAACTTAATGTAATTTTATACTTGGTAGTTGAGGAAAGCCAGTGTGAAGCTCAATAATGTACAATTACAACATAAAAAGAATAAACAAAATGCGTTTGTATGAAACAAATTATTTTGAAGTTGCAAGATCAGTAAGAGGTAGATCGTGATAGACATGAACAATAGTGAGCAATGCAAGAGCAAGATGGACATGGGTAGGAGCATGATGGAAGAAGTGACCAACATTGAGAATGCCAAAGAGTTGTCAAATATTCTTGAAATTCCTTCATTCCCAAAAATGTCAAAAAAAAAGTCTTTAAATCCAAAAAGGTTGCATCCTCATGCAAAGTGTTTAACTACTAATGAATTTATGTGAATAGTCATAAAGAGGTAAAGAGAGGGAAAAAAAGATTTGGTTAATAAGGAAGAAGAGGCCTAAAAATGAAATCTAATATTTCCAAGAGGAAAAGAGAAGAAAAATTCCAAGAACAGATCGAGAAGAATGAAGAAAGACAATCAAAGATAAAAAAGAAGCAAGAATGCACAGAAAGTCAACATGAGTGCAAAATAGTAATATTACATGTAAGAAAAAAAAAGTTTCATTTATGGCTTCGTTGGTCAAGCCTACATGATTGATTGATAGAGAATTTTCCAATTTTCTTCAAAATTGAATCAAATTTCATCATTGTACAAAAAAAAAAGTATAAAAAGTTCATGTTCAAGTGTACGAGCATAGCTCAAAAATATTTAGTGATATTGAGAGTTTCCAGTGAAGGGTAGAGGCAAATACAATGAAGGGTAATAATCAATTGTTTGTATCTCTTTCAAAAGGTGAGGTTTTTATAATAATAATAATGATACCGCGTACCATAGCAAGGATAAGCCACGACGATCAAGGACAACAGGCAGTGGAACTGGGAGTGCCTACGCATAGTTAGGGTAGAATAGTATAAGAAAGGCAGGCATTTAGATAAACACTCACTTGTTCATTCACTCGAACTGGGTCATGACCCTGCTGGGATTTTGCATCAATGTTGTACACAATACTGTACGTGTATTTTCTCTCCCCTTGAGGACCAATGAATGAATGATTGTTTCTTTTCTCTTTACTTGTTTGCTTCGTCACTATCTCTCAATATTGCTTGTTTATCTTATTACCTGAAGTGAATCCCAACTCTGTTACTCCAAAAAGCTCTATTTTACACTATCTAGCCATGAGCTGTCTTTGCCAACCAAGTAACTACTATATCATAGACACCAGTGATTGAAGTCTCCTCTGCTCTAGAAGTAAATAACACTCCTCTAGCCGCTTGCTGATTCTAAGTGCTAAATTCCTATCCTAGAATGCTTAGATTTGACTTAAAGTATCTCTCCCCTTGTTGTCTTTGAAGTCTAACCTCATACTCTATCAAGCCTTTCTACGTATTCATCTACTTGAACGTCTGGCTAGCCAGCCAAGGCCTGCATTCCCTGTCGTCTAAACCATATTCCAAGTTGTTAACGAATCAAGGGCAACATTGACTGACTTGGTTACTATAGCAGTAGAAGTTGTCCTAGTCTACTAAGTCTGATTATGTCTAAGTATTCGCCCTAATCCTTCCTAGTAAATCCTGTTACCCTCTCCATCTAGGTCCTATTTGATTCACATATTGTTATCAGCGACTTCCATGAATAAACCCAGCTAATAAATAATAATAATAATAATAATAATAATAATAGAAAAACATGCACTTCTTCACAACTTACTAATCTTTTGAAGTACTAATTTTATTTGTGAAAATAGCACTTGTTGATCAATATATATAATTGAAGATTAAAGCGCAACCTGCACAGTAATTGACTTTCATACGATAAAGGCATCGGAAGCTTGGGTAACCAATAATTGGAGAGCGCTCAAGAGAGGACATTAAAAACTTCATAACCTAGACCTTGGTGCTTTCTAGACCCAATAGGTACTTGTAACCCTCACAAATGCACTCTTAAACAACCTCCTAAGCTCCATGTACACAAAAAGAAAATCTTGGCCCAAAAGAAACCTATGTGACTTAAAGAATATGATATTGTAACCATAATTTCAGTGGAAATGTGGTCAATGTTAGCTTCTATATTTGTTTTGAACAATGGTATATAGTTTTCTTTTTATGGATGGTCCCATACACCGACAACTCTGACATCCATAGAAACCTATTTTTGTTGCTTTGAAGATCTAAAATCAACTTGAAGTCTTGGTCTTGTGCTAATCAACTTGTCTAACTTAAAAAACGCACAAAAAATAAAAATAAAAATAGAAATAAAATAAAAAAATAAATCTAAAAGAACAACTCAAAATAATAAGTCATAATAAGACTTAGAATATTATGTTAGTGTTTATAAGTTTCTAATGCCCTTGATAAGTAATTTTTATTTTTTTCAATAAGAATATTGTTAGGAAAAACACATGTCATTCCTTTTGAATATTAGTTTTCATAAGGAAGTTACACATTCCATTTTTCCAAGTTAAGTCTTAGACTTTCTTATTGCTAGGGATATTTAAAAAATAATAATCGATTACTTTATTTTTAGCCACGGATAGCCAGGACCTTTCCCGGACAGTGGCACCAAAATGTTAACCTAGTTTTGTCATTTACATGAACAATTAGTATAGGGATTATTTTTCGATGAAAGGTTAATCAATTTATTGTATTGTGACTAAAGTCTCAAAATTGAATTTTAGAGGTTCAAAAGAATAAAATAACATTCTTAAACCTATGGTAATCAATTTGGTGGGAAATCCATTAATAATATTGCGACACAATGAATGCAATCCTGTCTAGTGTTCTATAGGGAGGTCAATAAGTCTGATCAATAAGTCAGGTTTGGTCAAATTGTCATATGCAATGTATGCACTATCACTTATTCGAAATGCCAAGATAATACTTTGAAAATAGTTACACATAATCTTATATTTATATTTTGGATCAAGAGGTCCAGTAAATGTTCATTTGAACATGCGTAATCGTACATTATGCTATATGTCTAATCGATTCATTAACCCCTAAACGTCACAGCGTCCAGAAACTGGACGACGACCAGATTGTAACTCATACTATGTTCTCGTTACGACTTGCATGAAAGTCATCCATTTTTTTTCCGAAAAGAGCCTAAAGTTTACTTTCGTTTGGTGTGAAAAAATCATGAGTAAGTGATTGTGGGAATTTTGTAGAGGGCTGTGAACACATGGATGTCTAGAATGAGCTAAATTTTTTGAAAGCCCGGACTGAAATTGAGCATCGGGTAGTGTAGGGAAAGCTTTGTAGGGCAGGTATTGGAACTTGAAATTTTCCCAAAATGGACGGCTCTGCCCGATAGTTATACACGCTGACCCAAAGAAATTAGGAGGACGGGCAACATCCAACATGGACTCTGACAGAATTCAACAGCCAATGAAAGTAGAGGACACGGTTCATGGTGCCATGACTGTACAAACAGTTTGAACTTTGTAGCGGCCGTTTATGAAGCTCCATCATCGTGTGGTCACTTGGACTACAATTTACAGATCTCATTCAATCGTTTCACAAAATGACGGCTCTTACAGTGCACTAGTTTTGAACACAACTGCAAGACCTACGCTTATAGAGAGCTACATGAGATTGCGTGCATGACCTCAAACAACAAAAAATTGGAATGGTTTTGTGTGTCTACTATGACATTGCAAAATAATCGCATTACGTGATGCAAAGATGGCATTCCTGATTGAGGAACGGTGAGTGAAAAGAACAAAGTTGTTGTGGTTGTGTAGGAGTGGGTACTACTCTTGATCTGTACAAAACTAGCAAGGAAGTCAAGTAGCTAATGTGTTATCAGTTGTAGAGAAATGTGTTCATTGACTGTACACTACAATCCAGAAGGTGTGCTAGGATGAGCAGCAGAAATCTGAAACAAGCAGCGCGGCAGGTCTGTGGGCAACATCTGAGTGGACGACCAAACGCATCAACGAATCCGCATCCGGCAATATATGAGGGGACAACGCACAAGAAGAAGTGAAAGGCGGCAGAATGCGGGAATCCAAACACGTCCGGTCAAGAGAGCATGTCTGCAGTACAAGAAAGGACTGTGCCGTGGGGATCGGTTGAGCTGCCTTTGCCGTCAACAACAGTAGGCTCTGTTGAAGCTCCAACTTACACGTCCACTTCAGAACGTCTGCCAACGGAGGTTGCGGAACTTGCTGTGATGAGCAACCATGTGAGTCGATCTGTGTTTCAGCCCGTGCTTCTGAGAGTACCCCGCTTTGCATTACCGATAGATGCACCATTTAGTACAAAAGAAGCATGGGTACATGGTAGGAGTGTCAGATCTTACATACATCCACTAAATCAGCTCCTCACATATGAAATTGATTTTGGTAGTGACTACATCTTCCACCTACCTGCTGGATCTGTAGAACCTTGTTTAGCAGACAGAGAATCGACCATGCAAATAGAGGATGAAGGTTTTGGAGATATTTCTGAACATGGGAACTCGTCATCAGCAAGCATGACCTTTGATAGTGAATTTGATACCTTAGACGAAATGCTGCAATCCGAAGGTCAACATCAGTCCACCGACGATCACTGTCCACCAGAACTACTCTCGCACAACGTTTCCTGTACTCCTCATCGTCCGACACTACAAGAGCTAAACAACTATGTCATAGGATGTGATGCTGCGCGAAATGATGCCTCCTGTAGTGGTGAAGAAAACCTGCCGCCTAGGATTGTAGATGTGGGAGCCTCATGCGCCCCTATACCTGCATCGATGTCCACGCGTGTGCGGCATGCTGGTCCTGTTGTTAGACGGCGTGGTGGAAGACGGGCAATGCGGAGTGAATCTCGTGTTGTGTCCGTAGTAGCGCTGCAGTATCCAGCTGCGCGTGGCAGCGCGCCCCAATCACGACGCCGGGGACGAGGGCGGATTTCCGGGCGCCTGGCTGTGCAAGCAGGTGATGTGCATGTTCATGATGCACCTTATGTTCATGTAGTTGACTCCGTAGGACCTGATTTGGCGTTGCCTCAGCGTGGGCAAGGTACACGCCGACGGCCTTCACGAAGAGGATGTGCAATGCGGGCTTGAGGCAGCCGACAGCCAAAAAAAGTGGCCACAAATTCTGCGCATGCTGCAAAGAATACTTTTAGAGAATTATACAGTGACAGTGAATGGACAGAAGACTCCTCCGTATATGCACATGGAAATATGACTTTTACTGGGCTAGAGCCTGGAATTCTTTTTCCATGTCCACCACTACCTTCTTTGAAATCAATTTTTGAAAGATTTTGGTCTCCACTTACCCAACGTAGCATTTGTGACGAGACAAATTCATATGCTTCCCAATTGGACAGAGGACAAAGAAGAAGATACTGGAGCACTGCACGTCGGGCAGTTGCAGCTGCCCAAGAAGCTGCGGGACCGCCAGATTTATCAACGTCGGCACCGTCTTCAGAGCCGGTATTTCCTTCTCCCCTCTATTACGTAGTATTACGTACAAGTTCATATGGTATGGCCACGTCATATTTATTGCGCTATATATCGTGAACATGCAATGTGAATAATGGCGTCCCGATGTCATCTAAGAAAAATGGGGTAGCACATTGGGTATGTCTTGATAAACGGGTACATTCATGCCATGTACAACATCTTTGTATATACAAGATTATTTGTATGCGTAGGAAACATATAATTATATAGAAAGGCATTTATGTGGACAAAATAATAGTATGTATAGCCAACAATTCTATAGAATTGTATGTATTTTTAGTACATACATTTGGTAAATAGTGAAGACTAGCGTACTATTATTTATGACGTTCGCTATATATCATATAGTGTGGGAGGTGCAACACTAACGTCTTCACATGGATTGGTATAAGTAATACATTAGACTTGCTACACGCTAGGATGTACAGTGGGGTACCAATCAAAATGTCGTTTTTGAATTCGCAGTGAGAAAAATTTCACTACTACCAACTTTGATAGCCTCTCGAGAGCTCAAAAATTGGTATTTTACCGCAAAAGCTATACAAAAGAATTATCTTCAAGTTAGTTATGTGTATGCCAAATTTCAAGGCCAAAAGATTCACCGAGAAAACGTAATTCAAAATCTACCAACATTGGTAACTTTCCACAGCTGCCAACTTTAACAGCCTCCCAAAGATTGAATTATTTTGTTTTTTCCATGAAATTCTTGAAACAGAAATCTCTTTATGTTAATAACATATGGCAAAAATTTCAAGGCCAAAAGATTAATACAAAAAAAGATATTAACAATCTACCAACATGTGTAGTTGTGGGAAACAATGGGGGAAATAGTTGTATATATTTTTTATATATTTTTATAGTTTTATATTTTTTTTATAGTTTTTCTAGTTTTATATATTTTTTCTCTGTTTTGCTTAGTTGTAGGGTAATTAATACCCTCCATCATGCAAGACACTACTCCTCTTTCATAAACTCCTTTATTTTGTCTTCAATTCTATACTAATAAAAATTGTTTTATTCTACAACTAGTTTGACTAACTTCCATTTGACTAAATAATGTCATTCATCTCTTTATGAATGTATTTAGCTAATAGAGCCAAACTCATTTAGCTCCTTCCACCAACCCCCTTCAATAATACGACCGGTTGGTGGTCAAATGTCGAAAATAGTCAATGGTAAATCCGATTTTACCCTCCTTTATTGCTAATCCTTAAATATGCCCTAAATATAGCTCCAAATTGGATTTTGACTTCACCAATGGCTCCAGAAGGCTCCAATTAGCTTAGAAAGACCCTACCTAGATAAAAACAATAAAACTTCCGTTTTTACTTTGATGGAGTTACGGGCCGAATTTACGCCGTTCGGTAAAAAGCACCTTTGACTTATTTGACTTCACCATTGGAATCCTTGAGATTCAAATAGCTAAAATAACCTTTAGGAACACCCGATTCAAACTCTTAAGTCGTCTTGGGTACGCCTGGTAAATTCAATCGCTCGATCGAATGACGGTAAGTTCTCCTTTTTTTTTAATTTGAGTAGCTCCCTAACTCCAATGATCACCAAAATTTACCACAAAGTAAAAAGTGCTCTAGAGACCCTTCTTAATTTTTTTGGTAATTTTAGAGTCTTTCAATTTTTTTTCTACAAGTTTTTTAAGTCCTAATCACTACATATAAGATCTAAAATACTTATTGAAAAATCGCAAAAAAAATCTATAATTTTTTTGGAGCCTTCCTAAAACTCAAAATACTTTTATGGGTTTTTTTGAGAATTTTTTTAATACTATAATTATTCCTATCATCTACTGATCTACTTACAACCAAATTAAGTAGTCCTACTATCTATTTCCCTTCATATTTTAAATTCCTATTACATAGTGGTCTTAGAGGGCATCCCCTCATATAACATATCTTAGTTTTCCTGCAACTTTGACCCTTTACGATTATTAATAGTTTTTTACATAGAAAACTACCTATATTATGGCATTTTTACCAATTAACGAAAAAGTAAAAAAATAAAACATTTATTTGGTTATACCATCCTAACTTCCACTAATTCTACTAATATTCTATTTTAGAATAATAAACATATAAAAAATCGGAAAAAACCTATCAATTAACCACTGTGGACACCAAGGGTCAATTTGATGTCTCACACCACACTCAAAAATTTAGAGCATAATCAAACTTTATAAAAAAGTATATTGGGGTTGAAAATCACTTGTTCGCACGTTTTTACGTAATATTTAGAAGTGACCTACCCGAGATTTTTTATTACAATATGATAAAAATCTGACTCTTTTCAACTTTTAGAGTTAACTTGGGCTATTTGGGCTACTTGGGAACCCCAAGTTCGAACTTGGGATTCCTGAGTAGCCCAAGTCCCAACTTGGGACTATTTCTTGAACAAACAAAAAAGTAGTTGCGTTCTCATTGCAACCTACTGCCATACATCAAAGTTTGGTTTTTCATCCACCGTAAACCCTTACTCTAATGAACTTCAGCCCTCAATCTGTCCAAAATCTGCTCTAAATCCGTCCAAAATGTAATATCGCAATAATGCAGGCGCTATCATCAAATATTGTGCGCAGTTTAACACACCCAGCCCCCAACCCTAGGGGTCGCCATTCGGACCCGGTCGGGAACTGGGTCCTCTACCTGATGTCTAAGCAACGACGCGATTTGTTTGTAGCCAAAACATGGGACGCACTTCTACTAGATTTGGTGACCATCTTAAAATTTCTGAGTATATATTGTATTAGGGTGTGCTATGTGTGCTACAGAAAATTCAATGTTCCGGAATAAAAGTGGGTATATCTTGTAAATAGACATGTTGTGTACTGTCCAGATTTTGTTTATCTATCCAAGCAGTTTTGAGAACAATGTCTGTATAGTCATGAAGTACAAAATAAATCGTATGTACAAATGAAACAATGTCAACCAACCTTGGTATGTGGTGCCAACATAATGAGGTGTACGGAAGAAGTCTGTCAAACTCTATTAATGTCGTACAACAATAGGTCTTGTCGGTTACAAAAATTTTGATATAGAATCTATAGCCAACCACTCTATAAGCAAACCTATGTTTAGCACTCTAGCGTACAAGTCTAGAAACAATGGTACCTTTAGCCATCAACTCAAACATTGGAATGTACAACCAACAAGTATGTCTTGTCCAAATCAATGGTATATCATGTAGACAATACATTTCTGTACGGTAGGTAGAAATGGTATGTTGTATCCTAAACAATGGTATGTGATGTTGTAAATAAAGAAAAAATACAGAAAGGTATGTGGTTTGTCAAAGAATGGTGTGACGAGTAGTAACGCATGTTGTGTGCGCTAGTAAGCAATGGTATGTCCTAAAGTAACATATGGTATATATTGAAATATGGTATGTAGTAAAGAAATGTATATCGTACAACCTGGTCACTCGTACAGCAGAAGATGTCGGGCAATTCTAAGCCTTTGTACACATGAATGGTATGTCGTCATAATGTACGTTATGTATGTGCAAGGATCAATATTTGTGTCCATGAATGATATGTCATGTAGTACAACAATATATAGAATATTATGAATTTGTAGGAATACCTTGTATGAAAATGCAACACTCATATGGCACGGTCAATGCAATGTAGAACATAGAAATGGCAGATGCAAAAGCAATATTCCTACATAGCTTGCGAAATTCATGTACGAAACGGCCAATGCTACTCCGTTAACAATATGGGTAATGCATCGCAGGTACGGCCTACAGATTGTGAAGGAGTGGGATCTGATGTACATGACGAGGTACCGAACGTCGCACCGGATGAACCCGTCAGAGGTAGCCAAGAGTCACTAGTCATCGAGGAAGGAGACAGTACGTGACACACATCCGCACCGGATTTGAGTGATACACGCGGTGGTAAGAATTGGTGGCGATTGGAGGTTCCTGAACTCTTAGCATTTATAGGCGTGAATCTATTGATGGGTATCAATCGGCGCCCAAACCATCGCCTGTATTGGAAGAAATCAGATCCCGCCGTTTATTGCGCTTTTATAGCAGCAATAATGAGCCGCCGCCGATATGAGGATATAACCCGATGTATTCACCTCCCACTGGACAAAGTGGAGGAACAACGTCGCATAACTGCAGGCTATGAGGCAGACAAGCTTTGGCAAGGTTCGATGGCTAATGAATGAGGTGCGCAGACAATTCAGTGGACAGTGGAATTTGCATCAAATGGTCACAATTGATGAACTCATGGTGGGTTACAAGGGAAAGTATTGCCCCATCCTGCAACACCTTCCAAAAAAACCCACCAAATGGGGTATAAAAATTTGGTGTTCAGCGGATGCGGATTCGAAATACGTTTATACTTGGGACGTGTATATGGGGTCCGATTTGAAAGGAACAGTGTGCAGCAGCAGTCCAGGTGAAGCAAAAACTGGGTATGCAGTTGTGATGAAGTTATTGCATGGGTTGCATAATCGCGGTCATGTTGTCTTGACAGACAATTTTTTTACCAGTGTAAAATTGCTTATTGACATGGCTGAGAGAGGCACGTATGGCACGGGCACGGTTCGTTCGAATCGCATCGGTTTACCATCCGTATTGGCGAATACAAAGTTATGGAGTAAAGAAGTGCAAGGAACACTGGGGTGGCGAATGCACAGCAGTAAGAAAATTTCATGTATCGTATGGTGTGACAAAAAACCAGTACTTTTGTTGTCCACTCATGCACCACCAATTATCCCGACTGGTTCGACGCCAGTGACAGTGCCACGACGCTCTGGAGGAGTGGTAGTGCATGTACCAACGTCACCTGTTCACAAAGAGTACACAACATGGATGAGGGGTGTTGATGTCGTTGATCAAATTCGGGGGTCGTATTCATGTCAGGTTTGATCCCATAAATGGTGGCATCGATTGCTATTTTTTCTGATTGATACCACTGTTGGAAATTGCTATGTTGTTTATAAAGAGTTATGTACGTCTCTTGGAAAGGTACCGGTAGATCATATGAGTTTTCAAGAGGCTTTAGCAAAAGAAATGTGTGAGGAGTGGTGGGTCCGACGAGGCTGTCTTTCCCAATGGAATATGTCACGATCGGAAGTGCACGTGCTTGTGAAAACAAAGAAATGGCGACAATGTAAGCATTGTGGAAAAAACCCGCGTGCACGGTATCAATGCGCAGCATGTGGTGGGGTGTTTTTACATGAAGGGATCTGTTACTACAAGACGCATTACTCATTGCGAAGGTGAAACTTGGAGCTCAGGTACGAGAAGATGGTTTGTAATTTTTTTCTTTTTCGGGTAAACATGGAGTATTTGTATTTCACAGCATCCGGTACAAAAGCTATATAGTACTCTACTGTATACAATGTATAGAGACATTACATCAATTTGTTCTAAATGTAATAGCATTGGCGATTTCAAATTTGAATTTACAGAAATAGGCTTGCATTTTTTTTGCAATTTACACATCTTCTTCATAAAAATATATACAGTACTTGGCTAAACTGAGCAATGCTTTGGGAATATTATCAGGATATAAAAAGTTTGTTATCCACTGTTTTTGCTATGAATGGAGCAAACCCAATTCTAATATGCTCATATGTAGAAAAAAATTTAAAATCCATACAGTACATGTCCAAGGTCTGTGCATTGAACTACGTGTCATAATGAGAGTATTATACTGTACATGGACCATGGCAGATCGTTTTTTTTGGCGTTTGAAATGTACCTCTTCACACCTCTTACGGATCACCTCTGACAAATTTGAATCGGATATGTTACAGTTGTGAACGCCAAGGTCTAGTTCGATCCACTTATGACGGATCTTGTATGTACAGTGTATTGAAAGTGGCGTTCTGCTGCAGGTTCCACAACGGCCAGAACTTGGAGTCCACATCCTTCCATTTTAGCATCACAGTTCAAGCATGACTGGCCTCATTTGCCTGAAATTCTGGCCACAGCTGTTGCTCCACGACCATTCCATCTGCGATCACCGTCTTCAACTAGCTAGACCGACCATCTGTTCTGGCAGGGCCGGCCTCAAGTTTTTGTGGTACTTCAATACTTTCAAATCTTAACTTACGAAACCAAATGCCACGGCTACAGATGTCAACCTTCTATCGTTGTGGTTGTCGTTGCTTTGCACTAGTACAAAACATAGTGTTTTGCCACCAAGTTTTGCACCAATAAATTGGTGCATTTTAAATGATGCACCAACTTTTGAATTGTAATTAATTGGTGCTTTTGAACACTCTGTCGTGAAACAGAAAAATAATCCACTTCATTACGTTGATATTACAAATCACGTAATCCTCTTCAATTTACAAATTTTGAAATATCATTTTTTTGTGAAATTTGAATGCTGTGAAATTTGAATGTTGTGAAATTTGAATGCTGTGAAAAAAAATCAGCGCTGCCCGAAAAGATTTTGGCTGCCCGGAAAATTTTGTTTGCCTGGAAAATTCTGGCTGCCCGAAGCTACCATTACACCTTTGACCCTGCCCTAGTCAACGCCCCGTCATCACGGTCAACCCACAACTCCACGGCATCACATGTCACCATGAGATTCGAACTCAAGACCTCATTGTTATAAGTGGATTGACTATCACCACTCTCCCAACCCTTTTCTCATGTACAAAATGCTTTGAAAAATCGATAATATACAATCACCAAAAAAATTCAGCAATTTACATTGTTTGGTAAACTTTTCAAACGGTCATAACTTTTGCAATACAATACATTTTTTATCGTTTTTTTTTTCATGGGTAGGTGTTGTAATGAGGAATCTACTCCTATAAAAAAAAATTGCAAAACATTTAAGAGTTTTTCTCTATTCAATTTAAAGTGACAGCAGTGTTAGAAAAACATGTAGTAATGTTTAAACCTTTATAACTTTTGCAATACAATACATTTTTGATCGTCTTTTCTTTTCATGGGTAGGTATTGTAATGAGGAATGTACTCCAATAAAAAAAATTTGTAAAACATTTAGGAGTTTTTCTCTATTCAATTTAAAGTGACAGCAGAGTTAGAAAAACATCTAGTAATTTTAAACCTTCATAACTTTTGCAATACAATACATTTTTTATCTTTTTTTTGTTTCATGGGTAGATGTTGTAAAGTGTTTGATGAGGAGCTCTTGTATTTTAATAATAAGAGGATGTTTTCTTGAAATTCACGTAAAACATAATTCACGTAGAATATAATTTGCGTATTTCTCAAATTTACTTAAGCCATAATTCATGAATTTCTTGAAATTTACGTAGGACATAATTCATCTATTTTTTGTGTTATGTGATATTTTTCACTAACTGAAAGATGACGTGAATATAAAGTATCATACTTTGTTGAATCTTTATTATGTATGTTCTTGTAAATAACAATGTTGTGATAAAAATATGCAACATATCCTAAACATAAATTTAATACATACATGAATAACGTAGTCTCGAATACATGATCAAAGTTTATTATTTCAACAAGTGCTTCAATTGGCTTTAAAATCCAACAATATACGAATAATAGACATCGAATTGTTAAAACTATCAAATACGTGTAAATTTCACGTACAAACATGAATGGAGATGAGAATTTATTTTTGTCACCAACATTGGTGCTACATAGCACCAACATATGAGTTTGGTGTTTTTTGCAAAATTTGATTGGTGGCAAAATGCCGTAGTTTGTACTAGTGTTGGTTATAATCTTCATGCATTATTTGGATCCATTTTGGAGGGCGTCGTCGCAGTACACTGAGAAGGTCCGCCATCTAGTAGAGGAGGTGCTGCAGAAACCACACCAGACGCTTTCAAATGTACGTTGATGGACAAGTACCGGCTTCAATGTTTTGCATCGCTTCTGTCATACTGCAAATCTGTTGATCGATCGTCGATGTTGATGAACGCAGACCATACTTGTTTTTTTGTAAATGTTTGGCTCTGATTGCACATATTGTTGTGGGCACACATGTCCGACTGACGAGTACACTAGCTGCCTTGTTGTGGCCAAATCCATTGTTGTCATTGTGTTCGAGAAGGGTGGACGGATCAGCGTGGTGAAGAACTCTATTGATGCAGGTCAAGGCTTGCCGACAGGACAGTGATAGGTCGAGAAGTCAGTTTTGTACATGCCACAGCAGTTCACATGAAGGGCATGTTGGGCCTGCTGGGCAACATGACGGCCACTCCCGCCAATTTTCTGTTTTTCCCTTCTGCCGGGCAACATCTTGTTCCTGACAAGGCCCACTTGCCCGCCTACTTGTCTTGGATCGTCGTTGTGCTGACTCCTTGCCCAACTGCCGCCTTGTAAAATAACTCACTTTTTGCTTAGATCGTCATGTAATATGTAGAGAATTCTGAAAACTATGATCAGGATCTGTAACTATGTATCATGTATTTGAAACCACCGCATTCGATTTTTGGAATATGCCATATTTAGTAATATATTGGACGTGGAAAAAAAAATCTGCTCATTCTCGGTTTTTAGGTGCTTTTCAAGCTTCCCTCAGTGCAAGGCCTCCATGGATGAGTATTTTCAGCATTTTTATGATATTTTTGGTGGTTTTGAAAGCCAATGATGTTCTCTATTATATGGAAGTGGTTTCAAGTTTCATAATTCTTCTAAACGCTATTTGTGTTCAAAGTTCAAAAATCTAAACTGCCCGCCAAAGTCAACGCAACATTTTTCATGGTCAAACACTATAATCTTTGCATCCACCATATTTTTGTATCTGAAATTTTCACCCCCCACAATAACCCAAATAAGCATCAAGATCTTACGGTTCCCTCATGAAAACTCCAAATTCTTCATTTCAATTGAAGCGAGTTTCTATCTCTGCTTTTTTCGCCACATTCGCACCTGCTGAAGGGTTGGTACGTTAAGGGGTTAAGGCCGAATAGTCTTTGCTGTGATCAAGTAGTTTGGTTGTTATGGCATGCAAAGTTTAGAGTTTCTTGGGTCTTTTAGATCAATTTGTCCAAATACACAGTTAGATCCTGCAATTGCAATCTAAATCAATATGCTTTCACTATCAACTAGCTCCTTCGATCTTCAATTTGCAATCCATGTACAACACCAGCTTTTAACCGCAACCTTTAAGGTTTCACATATTTATGCACACCTAATCATTCTCTCCCAATAATTGCGATCTCAATTTTGTCAATCAAACCTTATAAATTCATGTTTCAAAATGATCTGTCAAAATTGACTCTCTCAAGTATCAATGCATTTCTCTCACACTGAGGATAAGAACTGATTGTTTCTTGTAGACTAAAAAATAATCAGAAATATAATCACAAGACGCTATTGACAGAGCAATGCAACGTTTGATAACAAACTTCACCGACGGTTCTATAAATTGTCACTAATGACATTACCTCGCGTCAAAAGCACAAACAAAATTCAAAATAATTTTTTAAAAATAAAATAAAATCAAAGAGCGTGACATACATTACCCTAACCTCACGAATGTTGTTCGAAACCTAAACATCGGGCTATAACAAATCCAGCATATTGCATGCAGTCCACATAAAAGTACTAAACATTCACAAGATTATTTTAATTGTGCTCTCAGCCACACACTGGAGCTCTATACGAATCGGCAGGCAGGGATCCCGAACAGGTACCAACGCATGAGTGGATTTACATTTGGGACACCTAAATCTTCTCCTCCAGACTCCAATTCTCTAACTCAATACACAGTAAAGAGAAATGAAGATAAAAACATAAATGAAATTATTACAAACCTGCAATAGTCGCTCCTCACTCCTCACCGCTCTTGTCTGCTTGGTCTTCACAAAAATACAGCAGCCGCCTCTCCCTACACTCCAATGCCGCTTCGGCTTACAAAACTCTAGCAATTCACAACAATACACTCACCATGCTCTTGCTCACAGTTTCTTCGCCGCTGCTTGCACTCAATTTTCCAACGCTCATTAAACCTCGACACTTCACCTCACTCTCAAACTTACACTCTGTCTCTACTTGATCTGCAGCACCGTAACTCCGCTTCTAAACTCGCAAAATCTTCCGCTGTTAGCTGGGTTTGTCTATGGAAGTTGCTGATAACAATAAGTGAGCCAAACAGGATCTAAAAGGAGAGGGCAACAGAGTTTACAAGGGGAGGTTATAGAGAATACTTAGATATAATCAGACTTAGTGGGCTGGGACAACTTCTACTGTTAGGATAACCAAGTCAGTCAATGTTGCCCTTGATTTGTTAACAATTTGGAATAAGGTGTAGATGATAGAGAATACAAACCTCGGTTGACTTAGTTAGATGTCTAAGACTGTAGACACGTAGAGGGACCTATTTAGAGTATAAGGTTAGACTTTACAGACAACAAAGAGAGTGAGATACTTTAGAACATATCTAAGCTAGAAAGCAAAGATATCATTCTAAGATAGAAAGCAGGCACTTATGATAAGTAAGGTGACAAAGGGATACTATTTACTTCTAGAGCGAAGGAGGACTTCAATCACTAATGTCCATGACATAGCAATCACATGGTAGACAAAGACAGCTCATGGCTAGGCAATGTGGAGTAGAGTTTTTTGGAATAACATAGTTGAGACACGATTCAGGTAATAAGATAAACAAGCAGTATTGAGGGACAGTGAGGCAGCAAGCAAGTGAAGGAAAAAAGAGGCAATCATTCATTCCTTGGTCCCCAAGGGGATAGAAAATACATGTACCACACTGTGCACAACAGTGGTATAAAATCCAAGCCGGACTATGACCCAGTTCGGGTGAATGAATGAGTGAGTGCTTTTCTAACTGCATGTCTTTTTTATATTGTTCTAACCTAACTATACCTGGCCATTCCAAGTGCCACCACATGTCGTCCCTGTCGTCCTTGATCGTCGTGGCTTATCCTTGCTATGGTGCGCGGTAACACCTGCAACTGCACTTTGTCTTCAATTCAGTTCAGCATTTGGCCTCCAATGCTACATTGAAAAATTCAATCACACTTTGACACCAATCAGTATCTCAACCTACAGGCACCCAAAACATTTGCCTAAGACGTCGATGCAAGATTCTCTGGAAACAAACTTGGTATATGTGCTTCGCAATGGCAAGCGATGGCGATGGAGTCGGAGCCACTGTTCACCAAGTTATGTATCGCCGTGGTCGTCGCGATCACTGGTGTCCTTGCATACAAAACTCGAGCACCCTCCCGGCTTTCACCACTGCTCCTTAATCCGTCACTCCGTTCCTTCACCAGCGCCCACACCAATCCTCTACAACTTAGTCTCTGCGCTCTCCGTTACTCACTATGTTCACAATGCTCACAAAAATCACAGTAAGGACCTCTGTTGATCACACAACACCAGCGCTCCGGCTCTTCTCCTTCTGTTCACGCCAACAGCCGCACCGCTCGATACACACCCGTTGCTTTCTCATAACGCTTGCACATTGCCGCTTATGATTATCGACACTCACCGTTGAAACCTCAACCTTTTGCACAATCTAGTCACTCGCATGAAACTCAAACTCTTTCACCACCTGTGTTGTATTTCCTCACAACAAACTCAGACATTTACACAAATATCACAATAAGCAAGGATGCACACGAGATTACACAAAGAAAAACAATCAATTTTTGTTTCTAAAAAAAACACACAATGAGCACATTACTCAGGAACAACTGTTGCTTGGCGATTGTAATAATCGCCTCAAATACTTGAAAAAAGAACGATCGTGCCATTCACAAGCGGCACAACTTAGGAGTCTTCAAATTTTTATATATTTTTTCATTTTCATATTTTTTTTTATTTCTGTTTTGAGCTTTATGAGTTTTACTTTGTCTTTTAATATTCTTTTGTATATCTATAAGCACTTTGACCGGGCGACCGGTCAACACGTCATACTATTGGGCTGAGGGGTGGGGTGTGACTTAAATGCCTCCAAGCGATGGACTCTTAACTCTCATGTGCTTGCTTGGGAGCCAACGGCAAAGAAACTCGTTCCCCGCAAAATCGACTTCCAAGCGCTAAGTGTGGACAAGGGGTCCACGGCGAGGGAACTCGTCCCCCGCAAAGTCGATCACCTAAGACTTTCATACATACCACGTGCCAAAAACCCTAATTTGACTAACGAATGACTCAACTCAAATCATTCATACATCCAATGCAATCAATTCAATCCACAAAATGAAAAGATAACTAATAAGAACTTAAATGGTGCAATAGGAATTACAATTATATGGAATACAATACTAATCCAACATGTGGTGCATTAGATGCACCCAAAAAAACAAACAAAAAAGGAAAAAAACTAATAAAGGATAAGTGAAACCTCTCCTTCCGATGGCAGCAGACCCCCTGCCATTGAAATGGCTGCCACCGCCTCGTTCTTGCTCCTATTAACAAGCGCCTAGGCTTTTTGAAAATTCAACTACACGATTTACAACTCCACTAATTTTTGTCTCCAAATTCCTTGCGGTCTACCGGATCTCGCCCTCCGAAGCCGCGCCTCCAAAAACAAGCGACAACACACCTCCTGCCACTACAATGGCCGCCGCCTCGTCTTTGCTCGAATTGACAAGTGCTTAGGTTTTTTGGAAATCCAACTACACGATCTACAACTCCTCCAATTTTCAAGACCTAACTATCTTTATGCTAGAATCTATGTGCAAAAGAAAACAGCCTACCACTATGTGAATGGGGAGAGAGAGAAGGAGGTACCAAGACAAAAGAGAAGAAGCCCTTCCTCCTAACCCTAAAGGTTTGGACGACCTTCATGGGGCCTCCCCATGGATTCCATCCATTCCCCTACCTGTTCATCCATGGACTTCACATCCGTTTTAGAACACAAGGTTAACTCAATACTAACCCTAGTTTTTACTCCTCGATAACTCATAGTAAAATCCTACTCTAAAAACAACTTCACCCACTACTAGGAAATCCGACTGTTCTGTTGATTCGGTCGCGTTGATGCATGACACTTTTCTGTTGATTTTGACAGAAATCTGTTGATTTTGACAAAAATCTGTTGATTTGGACAAAAACGCGACCATATCAACGCGACCGAATCAACAGAACAGTTGGATTTTCTAGTAGTGACCCTAGTCCTAAGCTTCTACCATGAACCCCCATCGAGGGCATTAGAAAGAACGCAATTGCTTACAAAACCTCAACAAGTCTCGGTTAGCCCAAAAACCTCTCTAACTATTAGCAATTGATGCCATAAACCCATTTTGCGACCAAACGGAAATCACATCACCCGCTAGCGCTCCCCACGGGTCTAAACATTCATAATTAATAAATAATCACGGTTAGCAATAAAGATACATAAGATGTTACCAATTACCATGGTAATTGCTTACCGTGGGTTGTGGACCGTTAGAACAGTTCACAATGTCTTTGTCTTTTAATATTTTGGCCTTTTAAGATTAATCACTGGGTTGAAGTATACTATGGGTGCTACACTTTGGGCAAAAAAATTCTGTACTTTTTAGTACTATTTAGTACTGCATATACTTTGAGCTCGATTTCCATATCAACTAAGAGGTTTTTTCTGGTTTTCAACATAAGCCATTCTAGAAAACAACATGATATGCTGGTCTCATAGCACTAATTGATGGTTGGAAATTTGCTACCATCGTGCCAGAACTTACTGTAGAAAGTAATTGCACTAATCGAACAATATCTTTTCAAGCAAAGACTTTAGGCCATCACATACTACAGATTCAAGAAACTATTATAACACTCTTTTCACATGCAAAACAACCAATCTAAATATATTATAGTTTAGAAGATATGGAGTACTTTTGCCAATTTTGAAACTTCTTACAGTACTTTCATTTTGAATAAAAGTACTAAATACTCTTCCAAATGTTTATAAGGTATCCCTCCTCTATTAGAACAAAAATTCTCATTTCAAGAATATTTAACCACTCGCTTCTACACCCAAAGTTTAGCACCTCCAGAAAAACTGTACTTCTTATGTACCTTTTTTGTACCTGTAGCATACTTCCACCCCACTAACTTATTTGAATTTTATTTTGAAAAAAGTTTATAATTTTATTAAAAAGGCTAGAATAAAGTTATAATTTCCTTTAAATACTATCTACATAGACATGAAACCGGGTGTTAGCATAATTTTGTCGTTTACAAAACATAGAAACAATTTAGTATAATGGTTCTTTTTCAAGGAAAAGTTAAATCAATCTATTGTGTTGTGACTAAAGTCACTATCAAAATAGAATCTTAGGTTTTAAAAGAATAAAAATAACACTCTTATGCCTAGGGTAGTCAATTTGGTGGCTAGTCTATTAATAATGTTGTGACACAATGAAGTCCCAATCTTGCGTAATGTTCTATAGGTAGCTCAAATAGTCTGATCAATGAGTCAGGTTTGGTCAAGTTGTCATATGTAATGTATATTGAGGTAATTGATGCAACGTAGTATTGCTAGAAGCCAAAGACGTACGGGTGCTAAATAATGGTGTGTGGGAGGAGGGGTTAGGCATGGGCTGATCTCTAGAGTGTCCTTGTGATGAGTTATTCCATATGGTTTGTCCATGGTGACCTCCTAGTGTACACTACTTAAGGTGGAAGGCCTTTGAGTAAAGATTATCTCTTTCTACGCATTCCTTGTGTTTGTGTGTGTGCCTTGTGCAATCTTCTCTACCTTCAATAGGTTATGGGCCCACTCATGTGTGTTTCATGAGTATTAGATTGCATTTGTGCAAGTATTTTGAGGTCGGTGCGCAACGGGCGGTTTTGGAGCATTGTTGGAGGTTTTGGAACTTGTTGAAGCGTTGGTGTTTCTTGGAGGTGTGCATGGGCTGAAGTTACATGTTGGAGCACTCTCTTTGGTCAATTTCTTCCCTTGATCTCCTTCTTTTCTTTCTTCTATCTCTTCGTTGCGAGTGGAACTTCGTTTGGTTCAATTGTGAGCATTTGAGTAAATGCAAGTGATTTGTGAGGTGTGAAGACTCTCGTGGAGGGTCTACCATCTGATCCTAGTGATTAGGCACTTGCTTTGAGGTGTTGCATGTGTTTCATGCTCTTGGGGTGCTCAAATTTTCATTTGGAGCTAGTTTGTGCACAAAGGTGCGGTTTTGAGCAATTTCAATGCGATTGGGGTTTTGAGGGACTTGTGTGAGTTCATGTGCATTGAGTGAGTGCTCTTGAAGGACACAAAGGTGTCATTGACGTGCATTGAGTGTTTGGGGACACTAAGGCGTCGTATTGAAGCATTTGGAGTTGTTTTGAGCTCCATTGAGTGATTTGAGGGGTTTTGGTGAGCCTCTTTGCATTTTTGGGTGAGGGTTCTCACATTTGAGTGTTGGGAGGCGTGTGTGGAGCACAAAAGTGCTGATCTAGTGTTTGGGGTTGTTTTAAACCCATTGGGTGCACAAAGGTGCAATATCAAAGCAAAAAAATCACAAAAACAAAGTTGTGTGTTTGAGTTTGAGGTTTCATTTGTGTGGGGAGGCATACGTAAGTGAGGATCATGGCATCTTTTGAGGGTGAGGGTCCCAAGGTCGTGGACAAGTTCGATGGGGTGAATTTCCACTTGTGGAAATTCAAAATGGAGATGGTGATGGCCGAGAAGGAGTTGTGGGAGATTGTCGAGGGTAGTGAGGAACCTCCTTTCTCTTCTACGGATCCTAGGATCATGCAAGCGTACACGAGGAGGGAGAAGAAGGCATTTGCCATTTTGGCACTCAACCTCGCGGATTCGCAACTTGCGCACATTCGTTCGTGCAAGACACCCGCGGAAGCATGGTCCAAGCTTTGCAACATTCACGAAGCGAAAACATTGGCCAACATTTTGTTTTTGAGGCGCAAGTTCTTCACCATCAAGATGGGCGAAGAAGATGACATGTTGGCGCACATCAACAAGGTCAAAGCTCTCGCGGATCAACTCAACGGTTGCGACGTGTCGGTTACGGATGGTGACATCGTGATGACACTTTTGGAGAGCCTTCCATCATCATACGAGTACCTCATCGTGGCGATGGAGTCAAGACCCATTACGGAGCTCACATTGGACTATGTGACCTCACGGTTGTTGCACGAGCTTTCGCGGCGAAAGGAGAACGAGTCTCGAGAAGATGGAGCGGCACTCGTGGCGAAGCAATTCAAGAATGGAGGCGGTGGGAGCTCAAGCGACAAGGTGTGCTTCTATTGTGGTAAGAAGGGCCACATTGCCAAATTTTGCTTCAAACGCAAGAGGGATGAGAAAGGGGAGAGTGCAAACAACACTAAAACTCGTGACGATGATGAGTACGCATTTACGGCTAGATATGAGGCAAGCATGAGCGATGGCATCGAGGGTGATGCAAGCATGAGTGATGGTATCGAGGGTGATGCAAGCATGAGTGATTGGATTGAGGTTGGTGATGAGTATGCAAACATGGCAAGCAATGTATCGTGCAATGGTAGTACGAGTGATTGGATTGTTGATTCGGGGGCTACAAGCCACATGTCACCACATAAAACTTGTTTTCATTCGTATGCTCTCATTAATCCAAGGAGAGTGATTTTGGGAGATGATACGGTGCTTGAGGCCGTTGGCAAGGGCCAAATTGTTGTAGACACCGAGGTGAGGGGTCGTGTGAAGACAATCACTATCCAAGATGTCCTCCACGTTCCCAAATTAACGGCAAATTTACTATCGGTGAGGCAATTAGTGGCAAAGCACTTGAGGGTTGAGTTTAGTGATAAGGGGTGTTATGTGTTGTCACCGAGTCGAGATGAGGTGGCCATCATTGAAGAACACGAGGGCTTGTACCACATCAAGTTCTCCAAGGTGCATTCGAAGGAATCGGCGGCGTTGGCGCATTCAAACTTGAAGGACGACAAGTTGGCGTTGTGGCATCGTCGACTTGGCCATTTGAACATCAAGAGTGTGAAGACACTACGCGGCATGGTAAGCGGTATGGACCTTCACCAATTGAAAGTGGATGCTTCTACATTCACGTGTGAAGGTTGCATTGAAGGCAAGCAACAACGGTTGCCATTTGCGGGTGAAGGGGCGACACGGGCCACAAAAGTTTTGGAGATCGTGCATTCGGATGTGTGTGGCCCCATGAAGACCACATCGATGGGAGGTTGCAAGTACTTTGTGACCTTCATCGATGATTTTTCAAGGAAGATATGGCTCTACCCTATCAAAGCCAAGAGTGAGTGCTTTGAGAAGTTCAAGGAGTTCAAGACATTGGTGGAGAACCAATCCGAGTTGAAGATCAAGGTGTTTCGGTCGGACAATGGCGGCGAGTACATGTCCAAGAAATTTGACGAGCTTTTGAAGAATGAAGGCATCGCACGCCAAACTTCGGCCCCGTACACGCCTCAACAAAATGGAGTTGCGGAGCGCGCAAATCGCACCATTGTAGAGATGGCGAGGAGCATGTTGCACGCTCAAAACTTGAAGTTGGACCTTTGGGCGGAAGCGGTGGTGAATGCGGTATACACACGCAATCGGTGTCCAACAAGCGCGGTTGAAGGCATGACGCCGGAGCAAGCGTGGAGTGGGAGGCAACCATGTGTTGCACACATGCGCATCTTCGGATGCATTGCATATGCGAAGGTTCCTGACGAACGGAGGACGAAACTCGAGGCTAAGGCCTTGAAATGTGTGTTTCTTGGGTATTGTGAAGGTACCAAGGCGTATAGACTCATGTCGGTGGACACGAGGAAGATCATTCGGTCACGTGATGTGACATTTTGTGAGGAGTCTACGATGGAGGCTCCTTTGGAGGTTGGTCCAAGTGGGAGTAGTGGAGACGTTTTGGTGGACACACCCTCCAAGTCCCCTAGTGTTGTTGATGTAGGTGATGATGACGGTGATGACGAAGCTGGCGACACGGAGGTTGTTGAAGCGCCATCGAGCTCAAAGGCCAAGAATGGCGCAAAGGGCACGCAAGAGGAGCAAGTTTCTTCAAGCGAGCGGCGGTACCCCGAGAGATCGCGCAAGCCACCTGGAGAATGGTGGAAGAACCACATCTTCCCTCAAGTGGAGGACGAGCATGCGAATGTGGCATTATCGGATGGTCCATTGACCATTCGAGAAGCCATGCAAGGTGAGGATGCGGTCAAGTGGGAGCGCGCCATGCAAGAGGAGTACGACTCTCTAATTGCTAACGGTACGTGGCAATTAACTCCCATTCCAAAGGATCGCAACCCCATTGGTTGCAAATGGGTGTTTCGGACAAAGAGGGATGTTTCGGGTATTGTTGTGCGTCACAAGGCAAGATTAGTAGCCAAGGGGTTCGCGCAAGTGCATGGGGTGGACTTTCACGAGACATTTGCTCCCGTGGCCAAGTTCACCACCATTCGATGCATTCTTGCCATTGGAGCGGCCTTGGACTTGGAGATGCATCAAATGGATGTGAAGACCGCATTTTTGAATGGCGATTTGGAGGAGGATATCTACATGGTGCAACCTGAGGGGTTTGTGCAACAAGGTAATGAGCACCTTGTTTGTAAGTTGCAAAAATCATTGTATGGGTTGAAACAATCTCCAAGAGCGTGGTACCAAAAGATTGACACGTTCTTGGTTGCACACGGGTTTACTAGGAGCATTGCGGATCATAGTCTCTACTTCATGCAAGAGGGGCAACATGTGGTGATTGTGATCATATATGTTGATGATTTGATCATTCTTGCAAGCCTCATGAGTTTAATGAATGCATTAAAAGGCATGCTTGAGAGAGAGTACGAGATGAGTGATCTTGGAGAATTGCACTTTTGTCTTGGTGTTGAGTTTGTGCGAGACAGGGCTACACGCACTATCACCATGAGTCAAGGCAAGTATGTGATGGACGTGCTCAAGAGATTCGGGATGGAGGATTGTAAGCCCGTGGCAACACCATTGGATGCAAACTCCAAGCTCGTCAAGCTTTCGGAGGAGGAGTATGCGATGGAGGCTAAATCGATGGCGGAGGTGCCATACAAGCAAGCGGTGGGGTCATTGATGTATGCGATGGTTGCGACACGGCCCGACCTTGCGTATCCAATTAGCGTGGTGAGTCAACACATGGCGAGACCGGGCTCGATGCATTGGATGACGGTCAAGAGGATCATGCGTTATTTGAGGGGCACAAGCGATGTGAAGTTGTGTCTTGGAGGCAAAGACATTGTGTTGAGCGGCTATTGTGACGCGGACTACGCGGGAGACACGAGCGATCGAAGATCGACAACGGGCTACATGTTCAAGGTCGGATCGGGAGCGGTGTCGTGGAATAGCAAGCGGCAACAAACCACGGCGACATCAACGGTGGAGGCCGAGTACATGGCTACGAGCCATGCCACGAAGGAGGCCATTTGGTTGAGGCAACTAATGGTGGATGTGGGTTGCACACAAGGTGAGGCTACAACGATTATGTGTGACAACCAAGGGTGCATTTCACTTGCAAAGAACCCTACACATCATTCACGCACGAAGCACATTGATGTGCAATACCACTTCATTCGGGAGAAGTTGGAATTGGGAGTTATACATTTGGAGTATTGCCCAACAGAGCACATGGTGGCGGATGTGCTCACAAAGGGTCTTTGTAGAGACCGACACCAACGATTAGTAATAGCATTTGGACTTAGAGGCTTTGGCTCTACGCAAAGTGGGAGTATTGAGGTAATTGATGCAACGTAGTATTGCTAGAAGCCAAAGACGTACGGGTGCTAAATAATGGTGTGTGGGAGGAGGGGTTAGGCATGGGCTGATCTCTAGAGTGTCCTTGTGATGAGTTATCCCATATGGTTTGTCCATGGTGACCTCCTAGTGTACACTACTTAAGGTGGAAGGCCTTTGAGTAAAGATTATCTCTTTCTACGCATTCCTTGTGTTTGTGTGTGTGCCTTGTGCAATCTTCTCTACCTTCAATAATGTATGCTCTATCACTTACTCAAATGCCAAGATAATATTTTGTAATTAATACACATAATTCCTTCTTTTATCTTATTTTTATATGTGGAGTCAAGTGGTCCAGTAGACGCTCTATTATGCCTACATAGTCAATTTCTATACAAAATGTCTAATCGAGTCAATAAGGTCAAATAATCTTTACCATAATCAAATAGTCGGGCTGTTATGTAATACAACGTTCAAAGTTTGGAAATTTACCAAATTTGTGTTCTTTGAATCTTTAGGTCAATTTGTCCAAGCACACACTTAGATCCTACATGTAAGGACAAACATAGTCTAATAAGTATCTTTGCTTGATGTTTAAACCTAAAACCATACCAAAAACCTAAGACCGTGCCAAAAAAACTTATGTTCGTGATTTTTTAAGAAAGTATAAAGTTATTTTTAAGTATTAAAACAACACTATAACTATATGACATTCAGAACATCTATGTCACTCAAACATTCAAAACATTCAAAACTTAGACTCAGACTAAACATTCAAAACAGTCAAAGCATTCAAATCATCCAAACCATTCAATATTAACATAGCTTTCAAAGCATTCAAACTATTCAAAACATTCAAAACATTCAATGTATTGAAAACCACCAAAGCATTCAAAACATTCAAATCAAAATCAAAACATTCAAACATTACAATAGGTATATTGTACTAATCATTATGTGAGCATCAAAACAAGCTAGTCAAAACCCATGGATTTAGGTTTTGTGCACTACTAAAGTACTAAGGTCTACTGAATTGATTCTCCATCACATTCCAAAGCACACAAATTGAAGAATGAGAGCACATGTGGATCAAACAGTCGCTGCGGTGTGGAAGAATTAGAGGAACTGTCGGAGCTAGCATTAGCAAAGGCCGTTGCCAATGCTTCGGCGTAGATTGGCAATCCTTGGGGAGGACTGTTAGGAGTAAGAGAAGTCCGGAATGCCCCTCTAGGAATCAAATGGCGAGATATAGTTGGAGATGGACTTGTCAAATTGCAATTCACCAAAAATCAAACTTTAGAAATCATCATGCGGACCAAATAATAACTCTCAACTACAATTCCCATTACTTTAGCAAAAACACCTTACTCACATATATCGTCAAGGGACTTGTCGGGAAGCGCGTCGTCATCTTCATCATTGATGTCAATTGGAGTCGTGAGTCTTAGAGCTGTAGGAATTTAGGGAGTTGCCAGCGGTTTCAAGACTTAATTGAAGGGTTTAGGGTTTACGATTAAAGTGTGATGAACACACAGCCTGACGAGTCTCCAACTACTCTTACGGTCACGCCACCAATGTATGACGAGCACACAGTGTGACGAGGCCCTCACACCACCAGTAGTGATCCCAAGTCCACTAAGAGCTTGTATGATGAGTGTCAAAGAGAATTTACACATGATCCAACACCGGTTCTACTGTGAGAGGTGGCATTCAAGAATCATAACGCAGTAGTGCAAAGTACCCAAGATCGGGACTTCAAACATGGAATTACAAATTGCAAGAGCTAAATCCAAAGTCCGAGCATTATACCTTGCAATGTAGGTTGCATATCCTAGTCTTCATACGCTGAGACCATGGCTTCGTAGTTCTCCATCTTTGATTCTTTCGTTGCTCGACTGTCACTGCTATGACGAGCCCATAGTGTGATGAGAATCCAACTAGCTAGCACTCACACCACCACTAGTAATCCCAAACCAAATTCAAAATTCAAAGGTAGATTGAGTAGGGCTGGCACTGGCTCCATGTGAGATCTCAAATTTGAAAACGCAAATGTAGTGTGACAAGCACTCACGCCACCAGTAGAAATCCCAAATCCAAATCAAATTTCAAAGGCAGCGTGGGAACGGGCCAGCACCAGCTCCACTGTGAGATCTCAAATTTGAAAACTCAAATCGCATAGTGTGACGAGCCTATTGTGACGAGCACTCACACCACCACCTTGTCAACTGCTAGAACAATGGGAGATTTGCAGCATGCCTAGAGGAGGCCCGAAGAGGAGATGTGGACTCATTGTAATTTTTGAATTTAGCCGATTGGGTAGTTTGCAGTGTAAAAAGAAGTTTTTACCAATTGGTTCATGAATGTGCAGTGTAAATAGGATGAAGTGCCAATAGTTTTCACAATCTGGATTCCAATAGGTTTTAAACGGTTAAGTAGTTTGTGTGGCCGATGGGTACTTAGATGGAGAATGCCAATTGGTGTTCTCAATCTTTTCCTTGCAAGTCGAGCAGGAAGGTCCTTCCGCTTGAGGAAGTAAAACAATTGTGTTTTGTGAATGATTTGTGTAATAGAAAATAGTTTTGGAAGTGTGTAATTGTATCAATTGTGTGTGATTTGAAATTGTGGAAAGTGTGTGATTCATTGTATGGAAATTGGAGACTTGTGATTGTGTGAGGGACTGGTGTTGAAAATTGATGTGTAACTGAATGTTATTGAAATTGGAAATTGTGAGTGATTGGAATGCAGAGAGAGACAGAATAACAATTGGGGTTTTATTCCTAAAAACAGAAAAACATAAAAAGAATTGAACTGAATTGGAGAATGTATAATCCAATTGATAGTTGAATAATGTGAAAAAGTAAAAGAGATAGAGTGACTGAATGTGAATTAATTGGAAGCTGTTAATTAATTGAGTGAATTGTGAAACCAGTGGAGTGTTACAGTTTGGAGATAAAAATTAATTGTGTGAGTGCGATTGAGAGGAAAATTTGCAATGAGATGAAAATCTGAGTTGAATGGTGAGAGACTGATTAGAGTCAATAGGAAATTCGTTATCTGAAGATGATTGCTAATAAAGCGTGGAAAATATCAATCGAGAGAATTTGAGCTGTGAGGGAATGATTAGCCAATCGAGTAAATGTAAAGAGAGAATGTTGGTAGACAGTAGATGAAAGAGAATATTTTATAAGATTGAGAGAATCTGGTATCAATTGGGAAGTCATGTCAGTGCTGAATTACAAGTGGTAAAAGAACCAATCGAAAAGATATGCTGATGGAGTAACCAAGACACAATTGGAAGAGATTCAGTCTGGAAGCATTAAAGAAAGAACAATTGGAGAAAGAAGTGAAGGAGGAAAAGCTTGAAGACAATCACCAATAGAATATGATAAGATGTTTCAATACCCTTATCTATTGGTTTAAAGTGGGATTTTATAAGTAGCTTTCAAATCCAATTGAGCAAATCCAATTGAAACTTGAATTCATCTCCTTGTGAACGAACTCGTAAACTATAGGATTAATTTTATTTTTATTTAAGATAAAATTAATTTCTCTACAGGAGACGTAAGAGTAGTTTGTTGTTCAACAGTGCCAAAACATTGAAGCAAATTAGAATAGTGCGGACAAGGCGTGCAACTAGTCAAGAAGATGTCCAAGAGGGCATTGCAAGGGTTCTCGACTTTGACGACGTCGTTAAAGAGCAAGAGTTGAAGACAATTCCAGAGACCATGGAGGAGACGTTTAAGGGTTTCATTTGATGGTGCATGGACTAAGGGTTCGCTGGGTTGATTTCTTGCATGTCCTAAATGGAGAATTCAACAAGTGGAGAAGTCGAGGAGCTTGTGGCAGACGCGGTGGGAAGAATAGTCGAGGTGGAGAGCAGCGCAGAAGTGGAGATGGCTCGACAGTGGAATTGTGGTGGTGCCCAACGCAGCCGTGGAGAAGGAGCAGGATTTGCAACAAGGTACGAGTCCTTGAATACCCTTGGATGAGTCACTGCCGTGTAAGGTGAGAGTATTGAATACCCCCGACTTGTCCCTAGGTGTGTGGATTTTGAAATTTGAATTGGAAATCTCACCTGAGGATGCTGAGTCCTTGAATTTTAGTTTTGAATTTTGATCCTTGATGGTTGATATTCAATATAGATTTTGAGTCCTTGAAGTCCTTGAAGTCTGTAAACTCCTTGAAGTCCTTGAAATCCAATGCAGACTAGAATTAGGAGTCATTGAATTTTAAGCAATGAGTTTTGAGTCCACAAATGCATGAAATTAAGTTTGACTAAATATTTTGAAATTAAGAACATTCCTTTGTTAACCCCAGCCGGTGTCGGGCTTGCCGGCTCACCCTTGGCCTTGTGAAGTCTGATTGACCTAGATCTCATATTGTGAATTCTGAGTCTATAGTTTTTGAATTCCTAGTCGTTGAATTCTGAACATTGAAATGTGAAAGGATTGTGAGCATGAATGGTACAGTATAGCTGAGCATTGAACTGAGTTGATGACACAAATGAAATTGAGTGTGAGTAGATTTTTTGAAATTGAAAAAATTCCCTTGCCTACCCGAGCCAGTGCCGGCTAATCCTTGGCCCTCCAAAACTCTAAATCAATAGGGATTCATTTTGTGAATATTGAGTCTTGACCTTTAGAATCGTTAGTCCTTGGGGTCTGAACATTGAAAAGTACAAGGATTATGAGCACAAAGAGTTGTAAGGATTCTAAGCATTGAAAGGGTACAAACTAGAACTCACCCCAGAATTCTCACTTGTGGACTTGTGATTCTCATTTGAGACTTGTCACTTGATTATCTCCTGTGAATATCACTTGTCATCCTCGCTTCTTGGTTGTGAGAATTGGACGTGATAAATAGTTGTATATACAGCTTGCGAGTCTAGTTTCCTAGTCTCTTCCATTGCTTGTGATTTCTAGAGACTTCCAGTGAAGCTTCGTTGTGAGTTGTGATTTCACGATGCTCCCCAATGAAGCTTGGTTGTGAGTTTAGGTTGTTTGGGTACTTGTTGTGCTTGATCCTTGCTCCCATTTGAAATCACCTAGATTCTTAGATTCACAACTGCCACCACAGGGCAAATTCTTGTGAGTACTGATTTGCTTGTGTACTATTTGTGAGAACTGGATGCATGCATGTGATTTCTTGCTTTCACATGAAGTTGTAATTCTCACATGATGACTCCGACAATGAGTCTAGATTATGAGCCTTGAGCCAAGGTGGCTAGATTCTTGACACCCTAAACATTGACAATCTAGCACCATTGAGTCTTGATTCTGAATGGATTTGTATAGATTTATTTTTCATGGATAGACTAACAACATTGAGTCCTTGAATTTTGAATTTTGTCTCCTTGAGTTCCGAGCTTTAAATTTGAATTCCTAGAAGGCTGACAGTTACTCTAGATTTTGATTACTTCAAGTACATAGCTATCCAAAATAGACTAACATTTTAAGTCATTGATATCAGAGCATTGACTTTAAAGTCCACTTAAAACTGACATCGAGTCTAGTGTAGAACATTATTCAATGTGGAGTTTTGATTCCTTAAATTTAAAACACTAAGTCCTTGATATCTCACCATTGAAGTATGATTACTAGAAGGCTGTCAATTAGTCAACACTATGACTCAATGAGAAATTATTGGAGTGAATAAATGTTTGACTCTATAACTAAAATATTTTTGCAATTGATTTCGTGAATTCTAAGTTCTTGAATTTAGAATTAAGAACTTCAACGTGGATAGTTAGTGTACACTTTGACTTAGAAAAGAATTATGGATCTAGGAGATTAGGCATGGCACACCGTAGCCGGTGCGGGCTGACCCTTGAGTAATACATTTGATTTCATGAATTCTAAGTCATTTGAATTCATGATTTCATGAATTCTTTGATTTTGCAAATTCTTAGTCCTTGATACACAATTCTAAGTCTTCAATTTTGATTAACGTTAGAGTTCTTGAAGTCGATAATTGTCTTCGCAAACCGCAGCCAGTGTCGCCTGACCTATGAATGCTAGATTTGATTAGGTGCATTCTAAGTTTCAAATTCGATTTTGCAGATTCTGAGTCCTTGATTCTGATTTTCAATTCTAAGTCCTAGATTTTGATTAACATTAGAGTTTTTGAAGTTGATAATTGTCTTGGAAGACCCTAGCCGGTGCCGGCAAACCCAAAGTGTTTGATTTAATTTAGCGTATTCTAAGTTTTGAATTCGATTTCGCAAATTCAGAGTCGTATATTTACAATTCAAAATCCTAGAATTTGATTGGTATTGAAGTTTTTGAAGTCGATAATTGTCATAACAGTTCCCAGCTGGTGTCGGCTGATTCCGAAGTATTAGATTTGATCTTGTAAATTGTAAGTTTTGAATTCAATTTCGCAAATTTTGAGTCGTGAATTCTTAATTCTAAACACTAGATTTTGATTAACATTAGAGTTCTTGAAGTTGATATTTGTCTGCTGAGATCCTAGCCTGTGCCGGCTGACCCGTGAGTGTTTGATTTGATTTGCTGAATTGGAAGTTTTGAATTCAATTTTGCAAATTCTAAGTCTTTGATTCTGCAATCTAAGTCCTAGATTTTGATTAAGTCCCAACTGGTGCCAACCGACTCCGGAGTGTTTGATTTGATTTCGTGAATTCTAAGTTTTGCATGCGATTTCGCAAATTCTAAGTCCTTGTTTCTGAATTCTAAGTCCATGAGTTTGATTAACATTAGAGTTCTTAAAGTCGATAACTGTCTTAGCAGACCCTAGCCGCTGCCGGTTGACCCTTGAGTGTTAGATTTGATTTGGTGAATTCTATGTTTTGAATTGGATTTCGCAAAGGTCCTTGATTTTGAATTCTAAGTCCTAGATTTTTGTTATCATTAGAGTTCTTGAAGTTGATAATTGACTTCGCAAACCCTAGCCGGTGTTGGCAACCTCCAATGCGTTAGATTTGATTTTGTTAATTCTAAATTTGAATTTGAATTTGCGAATTCTAAATCCTTGATTTTGAATTCTAAGTCCTAGATGTTGACTAACATTACAGTTCTCAAAGTCGATAATGGCATTGGCAGACCCGAGCCGGCGCCGACTGACTCCAAAGTGTTACATTTGATTTAGTAAATTATGAGTTTTGAATTCGATTACGCAAATTCTAAGTCTTTAATTCAGAAATCTAAGACCTAGTTTTTGATTAGCATTAGAGTATTTAAAGTCAATAATTGTCTTGGCAAACCTCAGCCACTGCGGGCTGACCCCTGAGTGCTAGATTTGATTTGGTGAATTCTAAATTCTGATGTCGATTTCGCAAATTCTATGTCATTGATTCATAATTCTAAATCCTAGGATTTAATTAACATTAGAGTTTTCGAAGTGGATAATTGACTTTGCTGACCCCACCCAGTGTTGGCTGACCCGAAGTGTTAGATTTGATTTGGTGAATTCAGAGTTTTGAATTCGACTACGCAAATTCCAAGTCCTTGATTCTGAAATCTTAGTCCTAGTTTTTTATTAGCATTAGAGTGTTGAAGTCCATAATTGTATTGGCAAACCCCAATCGGTTTCGGCTGACTCATGAATACTAGATTTGATTTGGTGAATTCTAAGTTTTGAAGTTGATTTCACAAATTCTAAGTCGTTGATTCTTAATTCTAAATCCTAGGTTTTGATGAACATTAGAGTTCTTGACGTTCATAATTGTCTTAGCAGACCCTAGCCAGTGTCAGTTAGCCCTGAGCGTCATATTTGATTTGGTGAATTCTATGTTTTGAATTCGATTTCGCAAAGCTCTTGGTCGTTGATCCTCAATTCTAAGTCCTAGATTTTGATTAACATTAGAGTTCTTGAAGTCAATAATTATCTTGGCATACTCCAGCCGGTGCCGGCTGACTTGAGGTTGTTAGATTTGATTTGGTGAAATCTATATTGTCAATTCAATTTCGCAATTTATAAATTTTTGATTTCAAATTGTAAGTGCTAGATTTTGATTAACGTTAGAGTTCATGCAATCGATAATTGTGTTGGTTGACCCTTGCTAGTGCCGACTGACCCCTGAATGTTAGATTTGATTTGGTGAATTCTAAGTTTTGAATTGGATTTCGCAAATTTTGAGTTGTTGATTCTGAATTCTAAGTCCTAGATATTGCTTAACATTTGAGTTCTCGAAGTCGATATTTGTCTTGGTAGACCCTAGCCAGTGTCGCTTGACCACACAGTGTTAGTTTTGATTTGGTGAATTCTAAGTTTTGAATTTGATTAAGCATATTCTAAGTCCTTGATTCTGAATTCGAAGTCCTAGACTTTGTTTAACATAAGAGTTCTCATAGTTGATAATTGCCTTGGCAGACCCTAGCCAGTGTCGGCTGACCCTAAGTGTTAGATTTTATTTGGTGAATTCTAAGTTTTGAATTTGATTTCGCAAATTGTGAGTCGTTGATTCTGAATTCTTAGTCTTAGATTTTGATTGACATTAGAGTTCTTGAAGTCAATAATTGTCTCGGCAAACCCGAGCTCGTGCCGGCTGACCCTGGACTGTTAGATTTGATTTTGTGAATACTAAGTCTTGAATTCGACTTCGCAAATTCTAAGTCCTCGTGTCTAAATTCTAAGTCCTACGTTTTGATTAGCATTAGAGTTCTTGAAGTCGGTAATTGTCTTGGCTGACCCTAGCCAGTGCCGCTTGACTGCGGAGTGTAAGATTTGATTTGGTGAAATCTAAGTTTTGCCTTTGATTACGCAAATTCTAAGTTCTTTATTCTGAATTCTTAGTCCTTGATTTTTTTAACATTAGAGTTCTTGAAGTCAATAATTGATTTGGGAGACCCTAGTTGGTGCCGGCTGACCCTTGAGTGTTAGATTTGATTTGATGAATTCTATGATTTCAATTCTATTTCGCAAATTCAAAGTTGTTGATTCTTAATTCTAAATCCTAAGTTTTGATTAACATTAGAGTTCTTGAAGTCAATAACTGTCTTAGTAGACCCTAGCCTCTGCCAGCTGATCCATGAGTGTTAGATTTGACTTGGTGAATTCTAAGTTTTGAATTCGATTTTGCAAAATTATGAGTCGTTGATTATGAATTCTAAGTCCTAGATTTTTATTTACATTAGAGTTCTTGAATTCAAAAATCGACTTCGCAGATCCTAGGTAGTGTCGGCTGACCCCTAAGCGTTAGATTTGATTAAGTGAATTTTAAGTTTTGAATTCGATTTTGCGAATTTTGAGTTTTTGATTCTGAATTTTAAGTTCTAGATGTTGATTAACATTGCAGTTCTTGAAGTCGATAATTGCATTGGCAAACCCCAGCCGGCACCGACTAACCCCAAAGTGTTAGATCTGATTTGGTAAATTCTGAGTTTTGAATTTGATCACGCAAATACTAAGTCCTTGATTCAAAAATCTAAGTCCTAGTTTTTTATAATCATTAGAGTTCTTGAAGTCAATAATTGTGTTGGCAAATCCCAATAGGTGCCGGCTGACCCCTGAGTGCTAGATTTGATTTGGTGAATTTTAAGTTTTGAATTCGATTAAGCATATTCTAAGTCCTTGATTGTGAATTCGAAGTCCTAGATTTTGTTTAACGTTCGAATTCTAAGTTTCGAAATCAATTTTTCCAATTCCAAGTCTATGATTTTGAATTCTAGGTCCTTGATTTTGATTTACATTAGAAACACCCAATTCGCTAATTTTGCACTTGGCCATATAATCATGCACTTGGCCCCCAAGCGCATTAAAAAAATAGTTTGAAAAAATCTCTTAAAAACAAAGATTTTTGTCTTTCTACAATCCCCTACACTATAAAGAAACAATTGTTTAATTTATTTCTCATCCTTATCTTTATCTTTTATTTTATCTTTATCTTTATCTTATCTTTTCTTTTCTTTTATCTTGTATTTTATTCTTGTCTTCTTTCTTGTCTTCCTCTTGTCTTCCTTCTTCTTTTTCTTCTAGTCTTCCACTTGTCTTCCTTTTTTTTTCCTTCACCTTGCCAATTTTGAAGTTTAAACAATATTTTTTTTTAAAAATAAAAATCAGGGAGCAGGCTGAATCCAATACAGGCCCTGAAATGAAAAATGAAAAAATGAAAAAAAGTTTATTTTATTTTTTAATTTTTAATTTTTAATTTTTTTTTTAAAAAAAAATTTAATAATTTTTTCCGGATTTTCCGGGCAGGAAGGGTCCGCGCGCGCGGACCCTACTCTTATTTTGACCCACTCTCCCTCACTCCCCCCTCTCCCCTATATAAACCTTCTCTCACTCTCCCTCCCTCACACTCTCCTTCCACCCCTTTTCCTCTCTTGTTCTTCTCCCTCTCTTCCTTCTCCCTTCTCCTCAATATAAAGGAAGAAGAGAGAGGAGGAAGGAAGTGTGAGGGAGGAAGAATGTGGGAGGGTTTATATAAGAGAGAGGGGAGAAAAAGGAATGGAGAGGAGGGAAGGAGAGTGGGTCAAAATAAGAGTAGGGTCCGCGCACGTGGACCCTCCCTGTCCGGAAAATCCGGAAAAAAATATTATTAAAAAAAAAAAAAAAAAAAAAAAAAAAAAACTTTTTTTTAATTATTTTTTATTATTTTTATTATTTTTTTAATGTTTTTTTTCATTTTTCATTTCAGGGCCTGTATTGGATTCAGCCTGCTCCCTGATTTTTATTTTTAAAAAAAATTATTGTTTAAACTTCAAAATTGGCAAGGTGAAAGAAAAAAAAGGAAGACAAGTGGAAGACTAGAAGAAAAAGAAGAAGGAAGACAAGAGGAAGACAAGAAAGAAGACAAAGAAAAAAAACAAGATAAAAGAAAAAGATAAGATAAAGATAAAGATATAAGATAAAGATAAGGATAAAAATAAAATAAAAATTTGTTTCTTTACAATGAAGAGATTGTAGAAAGACAAAAATCCCTGTTTTTTACAAAAAAATTCAAACAATTTTTTTTAAAGCCAAGTTTGCTCATGAAATGAGTGCACTTGGCCAAGTGCAAAATTAGGGAATTGGGTGTTTAGGGTTCTTGAAGTCCATAATTGTCTTAGCAGACCCTAGCCAATACCGCCAGACCCCAGAGTGTAAAATTTGATTTGGTGAATTCTAAGTTTTGAATTCGATTTTGCAAATTCAGAGTCGTTGATTTTCAATTCTAAGTCCTAGAATTTTTTGATTACCATTAGAGTTTTTGAAGTTGATAATTGTCGTGGCAGACCCCAGCCGGTGTCCGCTAACCCAAGAGTGTTAGATTTGATTCAATGAATTCTAGATTTTGAATTCGATTTCACAAATTTTGGGTCCTTGATTCTTAATGTTAAATCCTGGATTTTGATTAAAACTAGAGTTCTTAAAGTCGATAATTGTCTTAGCAAACCTTAGTTGGTGCCCATTGGCCACGGAGTGTTAGATTTGATTTGGTGAATTCGAAGTTTTGAATTCAATTTCGCAAAATTCTTAGTTGTTGATTCTGAATCCTAAGTCCTAGATTTTTATTTACATTAGAGTTCTTCAAGTCGATGATTGTCTTGGCAGACCCTAGTTGGTGTTGGTTGACTCCTGAGCGTTGGATTTGATTTGGTGAATTCTAAGTTTTGAATTTGTTTTGCAAATTCTAAGTCGTTGATTCTGAATTCTAAGTCCTAGATTTTGATTAACATTAGAGTTCTTGAAGTCGATAATTGTCTAAAGAAGTAGAACCTAGTCAGTGCTAGCTGACCTATGTGTGTTAGATTTGATTTGGTGAGTTCTAAGTTTTGAATTCGATTTTGTAAAATCTAAGTCCTTGCACTAGTAAATATCTCTGTCAAAAAAAGTCGCAGCCAAAATTGGCTGAGGTTCTTTTGACCAACCTATTCTGTAGTCACAGAGCAACTGCAGATTTTTGTTTTTTGATTTATGACTGCAATTTTCACATTCTATAAGTGTGTAATATATTGTTGAAAAGTTATCTTCAAGACCTTTCCAACAGTATATAACACGCTTCTAAACCATTGAAATTGCAGTCGTAAATGGTCAAATGAACCGCAACCGATTTTCGCTACGGATTTCTTTTACCATGTTTCCTACTAGTTTTGAGTCTGAATTCAAAGTCCTTGATTTTGATTTAGATTAGAATTCTCGAAGTCAATAATTGTCTCTGGAGACCCTAGTCGATGTTAGCTGACCCGAGAGTGTTAGATTTGATTTGGTGAATTCTAATTTTTGAATTCGATTTTACAAATTCTAAGTCGTTGATTCTGAATTCTAAATCCCAGATTTTTATTAACATTAGAGTTCTTGAAGTCAATAATTGTCTTGGCAGACCCTAGCCAGTGCCGCCTGACAGTCGAGTGTAAGATTGGATTTAGTGAATTCTAAGTTTTGAATTCTAATCGCAAATTCAATGTCCTTGATTTTGAAGTCTAAATCCTAGATTTTCATTAACATTAGAGTTCTTGATGTCGATAATTGTCTTGGCAGACTCCAGCTGGTGCAGGTTGGCCCCGGAGTGTTAGATTTGATTTTGTGAATTTTAAGTTCTGGTTTTGATTTTGCTAATTCTAAGTCCTTGATGTTGAATTCTAAGTCCTAGATGTTGATTAACATTACAGTTCTTCAGGTTGATAATTGTAATTGCAATCCCTAGCCGACGCAGACTGACCTCAAAGTGTTAGATTTGATTTCGTGAATTCCGAGATTTGAATTTAATTACACAAATTCTAAGTCCATGATTCTGAAATCTTGGACCTAGTTTTAAATTAACATTAGAGTTCTCGAAGTTGATAATAGTCTGGGCAAACCCCAGCCGGTGCCGGCTGACCATGAGTACTAGATTTGATTTGGTGAATTCTAAGTTTTGATTTCAATTTCGCAAAGTTTGAGTCGTTGATTCTTAATTCTAAATCCTGGGATTTGATTAACATTAGAGTTCTTGACATTGATAACTGTCTTAGCAGACCCTAGCCAATGTCACCTGACTCCTAAGCGTTAGATTTGGTTTGATAAATCTTAAGCTTTGAATTCGATTTCGCAAATTCTAAGTTCTCGATTCTGAATTCTTAGTCCTAGATGTTGATTAGCATTAGAGTTTTTGAAGTGGAGAATTGACTTGGCAGACCCCACCAGGTGCCGTATGACCCCGGAGTGTTAGATTTGCTTTGGTGAATTCTAAGTTTTGATTTTGATTTCGCAAATTCAGAGTCCTTTGTTATGAATTCTAAGTCCTAGATTATGATTAATATTAGGGTTTTTGAAGTCGATATTTGTCTTGGTAAACCCCTGCCGGTGTCGGGTGACCTTAGAGTGTTAGATTTGATTTGGTCAATTCTAAGTTTTGAATTTTATTTTGCAAATTCTTAGTCCTTGATTCTAAATTCTCTATGCTTGTTACTGCGCACCATAGCAAGGATAAGCCACGGTGATCAAGGACGACAGGGACGACAGACAATGGAACTGGGAGTGCACGCGCGTAGTTAGGGTAGAATAGTATAAGAAAGGTAGGCAGTTAGACAAACACCACTTGTTCATTCACTCGAACTGGTCATGGCCCTGCTGGGATTTTGCATCAGAGCTGTACATAGTACTATACATGTATTTTCTCTCCCCTTGGAGACCAAGGAATGAATGACAGTCTCTTTTTCTTGTACTAGCTTGTTTTTTCGCCCTCACTCTGCACTGCTTGTTTCTCTTATTATATCCTTGGAGACCAAGGAATGAATGACAGTCTCTTCTTCCCTATACTAGCTTACTTCCTAGCCTTCACTCTACACTGTTGTTTCTCTTATTCGATGAGGTGAGTCTCAACTCTATTATTCCAAGAAGCTTTACTTTACAGTGTCTAGCTATGAGCTGTCTTTGCCCACCAAGTAACTGTTATATCATGGACAACAGTGATTAAAGTCTCTTGTACTCTAGAAAGATAACAAACACTCTCCTAGCCGCTTACTGATTCTAAGAGCTAACTTTCTAGCCTAGAATACTTGGATCTGTCCTAAAAATCCCTCCCTCTCTTCCATCCCGCTGTCTCTGAAAGTCTAAGGCTAAATCAAGACCCTCTCCCCATATGCCTATACATGGACGTTTGGCTAGCCAGCCAAGGCGTGCATTCCATGCCATCTAAGTCATCTCCCAATCTGTTAACGAGCCAAGGGCAACAATGATTGTCTTGGTTATCTTAGCAGTAGAAGTTGTCATAGCCTTCTAAGTCTAATTAGGATTCAATACGTTTTTAAATCTTCTCAAGTAAACCCTGCTACACTCTCTTTCTTGGTACAGTTTGACTCGCTTATTGTTATTTGTGACTTCCATGGACAAACCCAACTAACATTTTGGCGATCATGTTGGGAATGGAATTCTGAGAACAGTTTGAGAGTGCGGACCAAACAATCACTAGATTCATCATGCCACCCAGAGGTTGCAAGAAACAACGAGGCTGAGGAGGCCCCTCTTAATGATGCCCAAGATTCCACAAAGGAATTTCTACAGTGGATGAAACAACAGATGACTAAGCTAGCTGCAAAAAATGATGCTACAAATGCTAAATTGGAGATATTCAGTATGCAATACCAAAATCTCCAAGGAGGCAGAACTCATGAAGCTCTTGACATGTCACCCCAAGAATTTCAAGGACATCCTCGGAAGCTCCAGTGGAAGCTCTAAGGTCAACCACTATTCCAAGAGAAAAACCCATCGCGGCTACCTCGCGAAGTCTGGGAGACCCGGAAAGTCAAACCAAGTTCCCCAAGATACCGTACCCAGTATTTGACGAATCTAGGGACCCTGACAGGCACATACGAAGGTTTAAAGTCATTGCTAGAACCAATGCTACCACTAACAAAACTAACTTACAAAACATCCTTGGCACCATGTTACAAGGGAATCATATCAATTGGTACATTGATTTTGATACCCAACACCCTAATGCTAGTTGGAAAGACGTAGAACGCAGTTTCCTGCAAAAGTTTCGGAAGCTCAAGACTAACTCGAAAATATTGCACGCATTGGGCAATATCACACAAAATAAAGATGAACATGTAGACAAGTTTTATGACAGGTTCAAGCAATTGGCTGACAAAACTTAGTCAGAAACCAAAGGAGGACTATCTGTGTGAGTGGTTCAAGAAGGGATTGTTACGATGGATTCAATAGGGAATTGTCATTCGAGGAGTTAAAACCTTGAATGACATCCTCACAGCCACCAATGACATCAGTAGGGAATTGAGTGTGTTAAATAAAACTCAATCTCCCTTGCTGCCCTTACGAACATTTTGCTCGGACACTCAAGCAGTGCTTGGTTCATGTTCCACATGTGGAAAGACACATAGCGGTCGATGCTGGTTCGCCACCAGCGCCACACGTCCTGACGAGCATTGCCGTCCTAGGCCCACAACTGCTACCATGCACACCAAGGATGTCAAAGTTGATGCGTTTCAATCCAGTCGCAATGACGCATATTGGGAATGTGGATCACCACACCATAGGAGAAATCAATGTCTTGTATTTCGCCAGAGGTGGGCACAACCCAACCAACCAACAACTCCCTCTAACCCAACTCCAGCCGATACAAGCCGATCCGGGCTGATCCCTAAGTGTTAGATTTGATTTGGTGAATTCTAAGTCTAGAATTCGATATAGCAAATTCTAAGTCCTTAATTTTGAATTCTACATCCAAAATTTTGATTAACAGTAGAGTTTTTAAAGTTAGTAATTGTCTTGGCAGACGCTAGCCATTGTCGTATGACTCCAGAGTGTTAGATTTAATTTGGGGAATACTAAGTTTTGAACTCGATCTCGCACATTATGAGTTCTTGCCTTTGAATTCTAAGTTCTAGATTTTTATTAACATTAGAGTTTTTGAAGTCGACAATTGTCTTGGCAGACCCTAGCCAGTGCTAGATGACCCCGAAGTGTTAGATTTGATTTAGTGAATTCTAAGTTTTGAATTCCATTTAGCAAATTATAAGTCCCTGTTTGGAATTCTACATCCTAGATTTTGATTAACATTATAGTTTTTTATGTCGATAATTGTCTTGGCAGAAGCTAGCTATTGCCCGCTGTCCCCACAGTGTTAGATTTGATTTGGTGAATACTAAATAACTCGATATCGCAAATGCTGAGTTCTTGATTCAGAATTCTAAGTCCTAGATTTTGATTAACATTAGAGTTCTTGAAGTCAATAATTGTCATGGCAGACTATAGCCGGTGGTGGCTGACCCCGGAGTGTTAGATTTGATTTTGTGAATTCTAAGTTTTGAATTTCATTTTGCAATTTCTAAGTAATTTATTCTAAATTTTAAGTCCTAGATTTTGAATAACATTAGAGTTCTTAATTTCAATAAGTGTCTAGGAAAACCTAAATTGTACCGGCTGATCCCTAAGAGTTACTTATCTAGATTTGATTTCTAGAATTCAAATCCTTGAATTCGATTTTGCAAATTCTGAGTCCTTGACTCCGAATTCTAAGTCCTACATTTTGTTTAATATTAGAGTTCTTAAAGACGATAATGTAATTGGCAGACCCTAGCTGGTTTTGGCTGACCATGGAGTGTTAGATTTGAATTTGTGAATACTAAGTTTTGAATTCAATTTCGCAAATTCTAAGTAATTTATTCTGAATTCTAAGTCCTAGATTTTGATTAACATTATAGTTCTTGAAGTCCATAATTGTCTTGGCAGACCTTAGCTAGTGTCGCCTCACACTTGAGTGTTAGATTTGATTTGGTGAATTCTAAATTTTGAATGCGAATCCGCAAATTCTAAGTCCTTGATTCAGAATTCTAAGTCCTTGATTTTGATAAGCATTAGAGTTCTTGAAAACCATAATTGTCTTGGCAAACCCCAGCCCGTGCCGGCTATTTCGCATATTCTTAGTCATTGATTCTCAATTCTAAGTCCTAGAATTTAATTAACATCAAAGTTCTTGAAGTAAATAATTGTCTTGGCAGACCCTAGCCGGTGTTCGCTAACTTTTGAGTGTTAGATTTGATTTGGTGAATTCTAAGTTTTCAATTTGATTTTGCAAATTTTGAGTCGTTGATTCTCAATTCTAAGTCCTAGATGTTGATTACCATTAGAGTTCTTGAAGTCGATAATTGTTCTGGCAAACCCTAGCCGGTGCTTGCTGACTCGGGAGTGTTGGATTTGATTTGGTGAATTCTAAGTTTTCAATTCGATTTCGCAAATTCTAAGTCCTTGATTCTGAATTCTAAGTCCTAGATTTTGATTAACAGTAGAGTTCTTAAAGTCGATAATTGTCGTGGCATACCGAAGCCGGTGTCGGCTTACCCAAGAGTGTTAGATTTGATATGGTGAATTCTAAGTTTTGAATTTGATTTTTGCAAATTCTAAGTCCTTGATTGTGAATTCTTAGTCCTAGATTTTGATTAACATTAGAGTTCATCAAGTCGATAAATGTCTTGGCAATCTCCAATCGATGTTGGCTCACCTTGAGTATTACTTATGAATTATTAATTTTCACCCCTGACTGTTAATTTTGAATTTGATTTCTAGGTTCATTTGACCTCTGAGTGTTAGTTTTGAATATTATTTCTGAGATTTCAAGAATCCGTGAATCTTAGATTTGAATTTGATATCTTGATTTGAAAGAGTCCCGCAGTCTTAGTTTTGAATTGAATTTCTAATTTTTGAATTTGATTTTAAAGTTATAATGTCATAACACACCACGGCCGGTGCCAGCTCACCTGAGATTTCAAGTTAAATATACCAATGGAGAGGTCTTAAAATGCCTTTCTAATGGTATATTATGAGCCATGAAATTGTAGTGATAGAGCAGCCAACACCGGCTAAGATCCCAAAGCTCCCATGACTAGATTGAGAATTCTCAAGTTTGAGTCTGCAAGAGTTTCATTTTATAGTAGCGGCTGCAATTTTTAGAATCTTGGAGCATATCGTATACCGTTGAAAAGGTCTTGAAAATACCTTTCCATTGGTATATTGCGCGCCCTTGAAATTGTGGTGAAAGGGCAGCCGGCACCGGCTAGGGTCCCAAAGCTCCTATGACGAAATTGAGAATTCTCAAGTTTGAGTCTGCTAGAGTTTCTTTTGCGTGTAGCGACTGCAAAATCTAGAATCTTTGAGCGTGTAATATACTGTTGGAAAGGTCTTGAAATTACCTTTCTAACGGTATATTTTGGGCTTTTGAAATTGTAGTGATAGGGCAACCGACACTAGCGCGGGTATGCAAAGCACAGTTCTCTACATGAAGAATTCTACACTGACTCATAGTGTAGACTCAATGTCAACCTTTAAATAATTAATATTCTATGATGAGATATCTAAGACGTAAAATAAAAAATTCAAGGACTTAAAGATCACGAAATCTAAACATTTTTAATCCCAATTGAAAATCATGACTCACAGAGTTAGGGGTGAGTCGGCACCGGCTGGGTATGCGAAGGACAATTCTTGACATGAAGAATTCTACACTCTTTCATAGTGTAGACTCAATGTCAGCCTTTAAATAATCAATATTCTATGATAAGATATCAAAGACGCAGAATCCAAAATTCAAGGATTAAGAGATTACGAAATTTAAACACTTTGAATGCCAATTGAAAAATCATGACTCACAGAGTCAAGGGTGAGGCGGCACCGGTTGGGGTATGAAAATGACAATTCTCCACTTCAAGAGCTCCACACTAACTCATAGTTTAGACTTAATGTCAGTCTTTATGTAATCAAAATTCAATACTAAGATATCTGGGACTCAGAGTTCAAATCCTAGGAGTAAGTATTCACAAAATCCAAGGACTCATAATTCCAATTGAAAAATCAAATTTAACAAAGCCAGAGGTGAGCCGACACCGGCTGTAGTGTGCAATGGAAAGTTCTCTACATCAAGGATTTCAATGACTCTGAATCTAGACTGAATGTCAGCCATCAAGGACTTAAAATTCAATGCTCAAATTCTAGGACTCAGAATCCTCAAGTAAGAATCTCAATTGAAATATCAAAACTCACAAAGCTAAGGGTGAGTTCGGGGTATTCAAGCCTCGGAATATTCAAAATTCAGAGACTCAATGGTGAAGGGCCTCTAGTAAATGGCCCTTTGTCCACGAAAAAAAGTTCTCTGGTTAATGTATTAAGGATCGGAGTCGAACAAAGTCTATGTGTTCAAAATGTCTGAAGTTGGACCAAGTAGCAGAGTCGACCCCGTCAAACGTATGCAGCCTGGTCGAGATCTCAAAAACGCATCGCTTATGTTCGACCATGTTAAAAGTGTCAAACACTAAACCACCATGTCTATGACCTCACTTATTGCCGTGTCATGATCATTGCACTTTACGATATGCAGTCTGAGGATGTGGCTGTCCCAATGGTCGTTTGGAAGAATCTCAATATCGTCGACAGTTGGCACAGAGTTGAGAATCCTAATTTGAAGGGTTTCATAGCCGACAATGCGCAAACAAACTGGAATGCTATACGCATTGTATACGGAAGTGGAGTAGCATCAATTCCAATGCCGAATAGAAAACGAACTTGTCTATTCCATTGGATGCAGTCTCTGGAGAAGCACACCAAAGCTGGCAATCTGTGAATCAATTAGTTAAGGGATGATTTGTGAAATTTTTATGCCTCATTTCATATTGTAGTGATTCACCTATAATTTCGAAGATTTCAATGTAAAAGTGTTCTGAAAAAAGTCAACTCGTAAAATTAAGCAACCTAAAAATCTTCTAAAATCACTACATCTAGAGTATTACATTTCAACCAATCAGAACAAATTTCATCTATAGATTGTCAATATCTTATTCGTAATCGAATTACACAAGAATTTTGATTTATACAAAACTATTGGTGATAGCAATCATAGATCTAACCATATGGATAAAATCTAAAATTCATAATGTACAACTTTCATTCATACATCAAGTTCCAAATATCCCTCATAGTTGCATTTTATAATGCATCTTTGCAAAACTGCTGAATTTGGAGAGGGCTGTAGGCATTTAGGGATTAAGTATAAATCGAAATTTGGACATGGTAAATGTTTGCACCACACTCAGAATAATGCAACCTGCACGACAAAATAGATACTAGTGAGTTGTAAACAGTGAGTTCGGGAAGCGGAGAATAGTAACGCGTAGGACCAGCTTGCACGGCGTGGGCACCAACGACGCGAGATCTAGGCTTGCGCCTTTAAGAACCCTGGCAAGGCTCAGGGACTTCGTATCTTTTGCTCAGGCAGGCTCCACAGTCGTCGAGCTCCAGATCCCATATCTTCTCCCCCTTCCCAGGTACCACACCTCTCCTGCTTCGTTTCTGTCGCCATTGTTCCATTTTTGTTGTACACCCTCGTGCTTTCGCTAAGGACAGCATCGGGGTTTATTTTGGTATGCTTTCTCTGCGATCTTGTTCTGCTGGGGTTTAAGATCCGGATGTTCTGTTTTGCGGCGGCGTTGTTCCGGAATTTTCTCGTGCACGGGGGTTAGGATTTCGGTGACGAGAAGAGCACCGGCCGGGGTTTCTGCAGTATTTCTTGGTCGAATGTGGGGTTGTATCTCTTCCAGGCTTTGTGCAATACAGAGTAGGGTGGTGGCTGATTACCACACACGGCTGGACTATGTCTAGATCCGAATTTGGTTTGCGGTGTAAATGGATGGCACTCTGTTTTTCGCCATACCCGCTATATGTGGGGCTTCTGGGCTGTCCTGTTTAGTGGTCGACACCAAGCGATAATGGTAGCGAACACTCATTACATTTAGATCGCAATGCGTAGATAGATTTTTTGGGCAGAAGACGGGTTGAGAGATATTCTTACTCCATTGTCCTTTTCCCGTCCGATGGGCATTATCTTCGAACGAATTGGTTCGCGTTGCCAGAGATAAAGAGCGTCTTGCTAACGGCTTGGCCTGGCTTGGTTTGTGCGTGCAGACATTCGAAGCTAGCGACCATGACTTCCCACGTGGTTGGATACCCGCGCATGGGCCCCAAGAGGGAGCTCAAGTTCGCGCTGGAGTCGATGTGGGACGGCAAGACCCAGGCCGCGGACCTGGAGAAGGTGGCGCAGGACCTGCGGGCTTCGATCTGGAAGCAGATGTCGGAGGCCGGAGTGAGCATGATTCCCAGCAACACGTTCTCGTACTACGACCAGGTGCTTGACACGACGGCCATGGTGGGCGCCGTGCCCGCCCGATACGAGTGGACCGGCGGAGAGATCGGGCATGATGTGTACTTCTCGATGGCGCGCGGAAACAAGACGAAGCCCGCCATGGAGATGACGAAGTGGTTCGACACCAACTAGTAAGTGGCGTGCATTCTGTTTGTTGTTCTCTGAGGCAGTTTGTGAGCATGTGATGTGGAGACGGGTGACTGACATTGTGATGGTATGTGGATGTGATTGCAGCCACTACATCGTGCCAGAGTTGAGCTCGGAGACGAAGTTCGTGTACTCTTCGACGAAGGCCGTGAGCGAGTACAAGGAAGCCAAGGCGGTACGTGAGATGTGGTGTGGGGTGTCTTGCTGTTCTGTGTGATGCAATGCGCGGGAGAGTGTATGATGTTTTGGTGGTGACGAGTGGGTGGTCGTGTGTTGGTTGCAGTTGGGCATCGATACCGTGCCAGTGCTGGTTGGACCGGTGACGTACCTGCTGTTGTCGAAGGGCGACAAGAACGCCCCGAAGGGATTCAACACATTGTCCCTTCTGGATGCCATTCTGCCCATCTACAAATCAGTGATCACGGAGCTGAAGGAAGCTGGTGCGTCATGGATCCAGCTGGACGAGCCGAAGTTGGTGATGGACTTGGAAGCCGCGCAGTACGAGGCGTTCAAGACGGCGTACGCCGTTCTGGGCGAGGTGGCGGGAGTGAAGTTGTTGGTGGAGACGTACTTCACGGACTTGCCTGCGGAGGCGTACAAGTAAGTGATTGGTGTGCAATGTTGTGGCGGAAGCGGGTGCATTGGTTTGGCATTGTTGAATGGGACGTGCGTAGTAGACATGTGTGAAGTGGTGGTTGCTGAGAGCGGGGTGAATGGATGCAGGACCCTGTGCGGGTTGCCGATCGCTGGATTCGGTGTGGACCTGGTGCGTGGGTCGAAGACGCTGGGGCTGATCAAGGAGCACGGTCTGCCCGCGGGGAAGACGCTGTTCGCCGGTGTGGTGGATGGGCGCAACATCTGGGCGAATGACTTGGCGGCTTCGGTGGCCGTGGTGGAGGAGCTGCAGGCGAAGCTGGGCAAGGAGAACGTGGTGGTGTCGACGTCGTGCTCGCTGCTGCACTCCGCCGTGGACATGAAGAACGAGACGAAGTTGGACGCTGAGCTGAAGTCGTGGATGGCGTTCGCGGCCCAGAAGTTGCACGAGGTGGTGGCGATCGCGCAGGCGGTGGACGGCAAGAAGGACGAGGCGTTCTTCTCGGCGAACAGCGCCGCTCAGGCGTCGAGGAAGAGCTCGCCCCGCGTGCACAACCAGGCTGTGAAGGACGTGGCCGCGGCGCTGGCCGGATCCGAGCACAGGCGCGCGACGCCGGTGTCAACCCGGCTGGAGGAGCAGCAGAAGCACCTGAACCTGCCGATCCTGCCGACGACGACGATCGGGTCGTTCCCGCAGACGCCGGAGCTTCGGCGCGTGCGGCGCGAGGTGAAGAGCAAGAAGATCTCGGAGGCGGACTACGACAAGGCGATCAAGGCGGAGATCGACAGCGTGGTGAAGCTGCAGGAGGAGCTGGACATCGACGTGCTGGTGCACGGCGAGCCGGAGAGGAACGACATGGTGGAGTACTTCGGCGAGCAGCTGGACGGGTTCTGCTTCTCTGCGAACGGGTGGGTGCAGTCGTACGGGTCGCGGTGCGTGAAGCCGCCGATCATCTTCGGCGACGTGAGCAGGCCGAAGGCGATGACGGTGTACTGGTCGACGTACGCGCAGAGCGTGACGAAGAGGCCGATGAAGGGGATGCTGACGGGGCCAGTGACTTGCCTGAACTGGTCGTTCGTTCGGAACGACCAGCCGCGGTCGGAGACGTGCTACCAGATCGCGCTGGCGATCAAGGACGAGGTGGAGGACCTGGAGAAGGCGGGGATCACAGTGATCCAGATGGACGAGGCGGCGCTGCGCGAGGGTCTGCCTCTGAGGAAGTCGGAGCACGCGGACTACCTGCACTGGGCCGTGCACGGGTTCAGAATCACGACGTGCGGCGTGAAGGACACGACGCAGATCCACACGCACATGTGCTACTCGAACTTCAACGACATCATCCACAGCATCATCGACATGGACGCGGACGTGATCACGATCGAGAACTCGCGGTCGGACGAGAAGCTGCTGTCGGTGTTCCGGGAGGGCGTGCACTATGGCGCGGGCATCGGGCCCGGCGTGTACGACATCCACTCCCCGCGTATCCCACCGACGGAGGAGATGGCGGACCGCGCCCGCAAGGTAGCACACGTGAATTGTTGTGTTCTTCAGATTGGGCGGGGGTTTTTGCTGCATTTGAATTGTTGTTGGTTTGTGGGTGTTTTATGTGGGGGTGGGGCTCGCAGCAGGGGATTAGGGGTCAGTGTGGTCTGTGTGTTTGGTCTTTTATTTGAGAGCATTGAGTGTTGGTTGGAATGGGTGGGCGCTGACTTGGTGGCGGGATGTTGGAATGTGGCAGATGTTGGCGGTGTTGGAGTCGAAGGTTCTGTGGATCAACCCCGACTGCGGTCTGAAGACTCGCAAGTACGGCGAGGTGGTTCCGGCGCTGACGAACATGGTGAACGCCGCCAAGCAACTGCGTGCCGAGCTGGCCAAGTAGGCGGGAGTTGGAGAAAGTGTTGTGGCGTGGTCGAGTGGGAGCGGGGTCCATGGACAGTGGTAGTTGGAGCTCCATCAAGTATAGGCGTCTTCTTATAGCATGAATTTCAATACGGTTGTCAGATGTGATTTTGGTCGTGGCTAGCACGTGCAGCAGAGGGTGTGGGATGGTCTCACCCATATGATAGTTATTGTATTGCTGATTCATATTCTGGAACATGGGTATGTTCATTTGATTGTGACTGCTGATTGGCCGGATACGTACGGTAGGCAAAGTGACAAAATTTTGAGGGAGGCAATTTTGAGGAACAATTTTGAGGAACAATTTTGAGGAACAATTTTGAGGGCGTCTGGGCAGGAAGTGTGTTCAGATATCGGGAGATGCCGTGGATAGCATTGTGGGGAGTAGCATGCTAAACCTGAGGTACAGTATTATGATGATGCGGTGAGGAACGTTGTCAGAACATTATGGTCTTTGATACTCGAGAGGAAATGATCTCTCGGAATTGGTGCCGACTCGTGCTGAGGAGGCCGAGTATAATTTGCTTGTAATGGTGTGAGCATGTTATTGCTGTGGGCTGTGGGTTCTTTGACTCTGAAAGGATACCTTGATGTTTAAGGGAATATATTCACAGCTTCTTCGTACCGTTGCTGTTATCGCCTGGTTTGTCCACTTTTGATTCTGTGTATGTTTGCGGATAGGTTGAGTGTTTCAAATTGTAGCGCCTCGTTGACGACCTCGTTTAGAATTTTTGTTTACTGCTAAATAACCCCTGCTTACAATGTATCCACTGATTACAATGTATCTACAGAAACATTGTCACCTCTTTATGCATGTGTAGTTATGTTTTATCTATCATTTTCTTCAGTCAACTGTGTTATTCTTATATACCTTCTGTTTCTCCGGTCATGGTTTTGTTTGTCTCAATTTCAGCATGTTTCTCTGTTGCTGTGGTTATGATTTTCTTGGTCTCAATTTCAGCATGTTTCTCGTCATATCCCTTTACGCAGGGAGGTGTTTCGTATCTGCTCTTGATAGTGCTAGAAACTCTGATTTACTGGTTCTTTGAACCCTTGGGTGTTTTTCCTCGCTAGGTTCCTAAACGTGTATGGCACGTCCCTGAGTGACACAATGTATGACACTGAGCGGGGCTTTCAATGGTTGGAATTGGTTTATGGCCAGGAACGCTTTGTTGATGACCGTATTTAGAATTTTCGTCTACAGCATTGTAATGCCTTCTTGGAGTGGATGCACTAAATGATGTTTTGGTCAGTTCAAAGAGGTACGCTGTTAGAACATTGTTATCTTTGATACTGACTCGAGAGGAATGATCTCTCGTCATTGGCGCCGACTCAAGATGAGTAGGCCGAAGCATAGTTTCTTGTAATTGTGTGAGCTTGTGTTTGCTTGGCCATGGGTTTTTGAGGCCCTGGTGCTGCAGTAGTCAGTATGTCTGCGATTCTGTATGTATGTGTGCTGTGCTTATGTACCACCGGGTGGGAGGGGCTTTCAATGGTTGGAATAGGATCCTTTACACTAACGCTTTGGTGACGACCTCGTTTAAAAGTTGCGTTTCTTAGGGTCTCCTTTTGTGTATGCCCTTTTATTTTTTGCTCCGATTGTGAAATTGTCCGCATCTTTCTCTGCTTATGCTTCTTCGGAGTTCTTGTGGCTTTGTTCTTGGTTGTGCTGGAATCTTTCATTTTCGCATATTATGATGATGTGGTGGGGATTGTCAGAACAGTATGGTCTTTGATACTCACTCGATGCACCTGTCTTATATAAGTTTATGCGTTGTATGTTTTCTGCTCTCTTGGTTCGTTATGTTTGTTGCAACCAATGTGCCCCTTGGCCAGAGCATAGGGAAGGGTTGTCTGCTCTGTGTTGTCCGCTTGTTATAACTCTGGAACTTTCTGTTGGTTTGTTGTAGGGACGATTTAATTTCAGAGTATCGTAGATATGCTAATAACCGTGCAATGCTAATCACCTTACACTGCCAGTCACCGTGCATATAAATGCATATAAAATGACCAGTATGGTGCACGGTACTGTGCCAAAGGTGCACGGTAATTGGCGTGTGTACAGTCAGGTCCAATATGCTTACGAATTCCCCTCTGCAAGAAAAGAATTCACAAAACTTTGAACAATGCGTGTGTACTCAAAAATGATCCGATTTGGAAACCGTAATGTGCGTTGCAATCACATTAGAGTGTACTACAATATCATTACAAATTTACACATGCATTAATGAAAATCATACAACAAGTTAAAAATATTATATACACTATCTACCATTGAGTGCTCTCACCCTTTGCTTCAATTATAGTGTTTATTTTAGCAGGCATGTTTGAAATGAGCATTTGAAATTGTTTTTGAGATACTTGAGCCCATACTTGTTGAATGATTTGTATCATTTCATCTTTGTCCTTCATAATCTTTTTGATTCCATGGGATTGTCTCCTATCATCAGGGTATCTACTACGGTGTATTGGAGCACCATCCTCCATCAATGTGAGTTGAATAGGTCTATCATGCATAAAATAGAAGTTGATCAATGTATTTTCATAAATTAGTTCCACAAAATCAACTACTTACTGTTTAGATGGAGGAATGATGACAAGTGGACTTTTGTCAAAACCCGTGAAAGCCCCTACACCATTACAAAAGAAGAAATTACAAAGGAGACGGATGAAATGATACAAATCATCCAACAAGTATAGGCTCAAGTATTTAAAAAACAGTTGTTAATGCTCATTTCAAATATGCCTACTAGAATAGACACTGTAATTGAAACAAAGGGTGAGAGCACTCAATGGTAGACAGTGTATATAATATTTTTAACTTGTTGTATGATTTTCACTAATACATGTGTAAATTTGTAATGATATTGTAGTACACTCTAATGTGATTGCAATGCACTTTACAGTTTCCAAATCGGATCATTTTTGAGTACACACGCATTGTTCAAAGTTTAGTGAATTCTTTTCTTGCAGAGGGGAATTCGTAAGCATATTGGACCTGACTGTACAGTACCCACAAACAAGTTTACGTTCATTCAACTTTTTATAGAATTGCCAATAAAAATTACAAGCTTTGAGCCTAATTTGGACAAGTTGTAGTGCACAAGATGAACTACACATACAATTGAGTTTTGATAATAAAAGATTTTTTTTAAATCTAATTTTATTTGAAATTCAAACCTTCATTTTTTACCCTTAATTCGAACAGCTATGAATACAAATTTTGTTACTTATGGTTTACAAAACTTTCAATGGAAAGAATGCAAATCCTTTGTAGAATCACGTGGAAAAAAAATCATGAGTCTTGAGGTCATATTTACTAAAATATCAATGTTTGAAGTTTTCAATTTAGAAATGTTCAATTTGAATATAAATTTTGTATTTTTTAATATCTGATCCAAATTTTTTCCAAAGAAGTAATTTTGCACACTTCAAATGGTTTAAGATATCTTAATATTAATATTGATATTTTTTATAAATTTAATTATTTGATTCAATTCTTTGAAAAGCTGAACGAACGTAAACTTATTGGTGGGTACTGTACAATTCGATTTAATGCCATTGGTGTAGTGGTTGTATAAACACTTTGAGCACATGTTGGGCACTTAGGTCATAACTTTTTTATCATTGGAACATTGTTACTCGTTGATCAAATGTTTATACTTTGTTATTGGATACTCGTTTAATTCTTTATTCAGTGTTATTTGAGGCAGCCTTTCTCACATATGGTTGTTATTTAACGTTACAATTTTGTGGATATGAGTTAATTTAGGCCAAAGAACAGAAAGTGGAAAGAATTGAATTCAGTTTGTCCTCATATACGTTCACATTCTGGAGATGATGCGCACAAACCCTGCGAAGTTTAACAAAGCTTTGCAACAGTTTTACAACATCATTGATGATCGACTCTGGGGTGTCAATATTTTTAATGAGTGATATTTATAAAGACTTGCAAGCCAAAGGAGAGGACATCATTGATGGGAAAACATGGGAAATCTTCACCCTAAGCCATCGATAATTCTGGAATTGTTGATTGTAAAAATTGCAAAGAACTGTTGTAATGTTTATCAATACTTTTCCATTTTGCTTCCCATGTCTTTTTTCAGTTTGCCAACAAACCCAAGCTACCAACGAGCCCCACGTAGTACTCACAACTAGCTCAAATATTATAACATGGTCACCATGTCAAACACGACAGATATAAGAAAATGCTAACTCAGAGTACAAGATATAGATATGGACTTAAACTTACAAGATATTGCACATGCATTTGACGCATGCGATCTAGTGGCAGCTTAAGAGGTCTTTAACCATAGAAACAAAGAGTATAAAAATGGCTCACCATGTAACAGTTGGTTTGATCTCAAATGTAAACAGAAATGAAAATGATTGCAAGAACTTGTCAGTAACTCAACAAGTCCTCACCTTATATCTAATTTCCGAAAAGAATATAGAGCCCTTACTAGAAAGGAAAAACGATTGTACAATGAGAATTTGCAAAACCAATTAATCCTTGAATATAATAAAATAACAAAATAAGTTTTGGAAAAGGCTTGCACTAAAAGATAACTCAATTCCTCTAGTGTCCCTAATAAAAATGGTCCAGTATTGTCAATTCAGTTAACCAAAAACATAAGAGGAGTTGAAGAGGAGTTTCCTCTCTATAATTATGTTTTCTGACAATCATTGTTCTTGAATAGTTTTCATGATCGGGGCTCTTGGCTTGGAGTAGCGTGTGGGAACTCTCCTCTAGCATTGAGGAGGTCATGAGTTCCACACCCCGTGGTGGTGCATGGCCTTGCTTTAGATTATTCTCCAACTCACTATAGACTAGTTTTACAGTCCTTTTGAACTCAAAACGAGTCTAAGGTGAGTTTAAGGTTTCTTTCCACTTTGAGACACTCTTTTCGTTTAACTCTAATATCTGTACATGTTAGGCCTAGAACTCCTCTTCCCCCGTCACTAGGGCCCAAATCATTAATGTACCTAGCAAAAGTCTGGTCCACCATGAAACATTTGCCAAACGGAAAGGTTGAAGACATCTACTAGTGCATTTGCCATGAACTCCTTATTTGGGGTGCAGATGAGCTTTATGAAGTAGTCACCAAGGAGTTCAATAGAGCAGTTTTTTATAGCTTCCTAGATGAATAGGCGACAAACATCATACACCCAATTTTCAAAAGAAGAGAGATCGAGAACAAATAACTACCGTACCGTCATCCTAAATAATATGCTTAGCAAATTGAATGGCTAAATGTTAGTGAAAAATATCAACGGGCAATGCATCAAAGGACAAGTTGGCTTTCGACGTGGAATGTCAACGTTAGACCACATTCTCACACCAAGGACACTAATTGAACAAGAACCGTTGGAAGGAAACCAACTTTTTGCTTGCTTTGTCTATTTAAGAAAATTAGATGGACTAGCCATATTATTTGCGGGATATAGAGAGATTCTAATGGAGTTACACATCCTAGTGTAGCTCACTTTAGCATAGACACGACGAGTTCGATTAATATCTCCACATAGCTATGCTTACAAAGCCTTTATAGTTTCTTCAAAATTACGACGTAAAGATTATAAATCATGGGACCCCAAAAGTCATTCATGGATACAAACATGCTTGCCATTTAAACACCATAAAGGTAGAGGGCTCTAAACCGGCTACGGTTCTAAACCCGCACTCTACCAAAGACAAACATTTTGAAATTTTGGATGTACCCATGGTGAAGAGCACCACTTTAGAACACATGTCATTTCAACTTCAAAAATTCATAACTAATTTCAGGAACATCCAAATTTTTTGATTCAAAGTATGTTGGTCTTTGCTTGGATTTCTCTTCCAGTGAAAAATCATACTCAGTTCTCCATGTGTCCTCATAATGCCACAGCCCTTAACCCCTAAACATTCTCACCCTTTTCAGATAAGGCAATTTTTCAAAGATGCATTATAAAATGCAACTAAAAGGGATATTTTCAACTTGATGAATGAATAAAAGTTGTACATTATGCATTTTAGATTCTATCCATACGGTTAGATTTGCGATTGCTATCACCAATATTTGTGTATAAATTTTCAAACTTAAATTTTAGAGCTCTTTTGTAATATGATTATGAATAAGATATTGACAATCTAATAATGAATTTTTTTGGGATGGGTTGAAATGTAATACTCTAAGTGTAGTGATTTTTGGAGATTTTTTGGTTGCTTAATTTTAGTAGTTGACTTTTTCAAGAGCACTTTTAGACTAAAATCTTCGAAATTTTGGGTGGAACACTACAACATGAAACGAGGCATAAAATTTTCACAAATCATCCCCTTTGTAATCGGATCACACATGCAGGAAGCTAACTTCCCATAAAAGTTTCAATAAAAAATCCACACTGCAAAAAGTGCATGATGGATGAAAAATCGGAGTTCAAATCCGTACATCATGCAAAATATGCATGGTTGGGCGGTTAGGGGTTAAAGGGGCGGGTTTAGAGCCTCCTACCTTACTTGGGAGACTACAAACGCTAACATGATCACAATATATTTAGCAAAGGAATGGAACACCCCCTTGTTAACAGGTAAGAAAGCTCACTATTTTGAATTCAAAAACATTGATGATTATAAATTGGAACCGTACCTATCCTAGAGGTATTGCATGGTTCAACATCATACTATCGCAGCATTTAGGTCATAGGACATCAAACCACAACTTGGAGGTAGAAGTTGGATACTGGCATAACATACCAAGAGAATCAAGACCATGTCAAATGTGCACATCCAGTAACGTCAAAACCGAATCCCATTTCATCTTCCATTGCCCATGCACACCTAACACAATGAAAAACTTTTTCACATCTAATTGTCACAAGCTAATCCGTAAAATTTTAAAGCATGCCACTGAGCACCGATCACAAGATGCTCATCTCTGAGTCCAGTAGTCCATTGGACCTTGAGCCCTGAACATTAACATTTCATTCACACTACCCTCATTATAAAATTTATTCTGTCTACCAGCATCAATGTGAAATACATGATCCACTATAAAGAGGATGCCAATAAAACTTACACATCAAATGTTCTCACTATTTTCACATGCATAAAGTTCCATCCAAAGAGAATTGAAAGGAACGCAACCAACCCATCTTAATGTTCTGAGCGTGATACTTTCATAGTCCTTTTGCCTCTCTTTGTAACACTTTATTTCAAAGTCCACTGTAGAAGGAATACAAGGCCGGGCATAACAATAGAGCGAAACAAAGAGATTTCATGTACTGCACAAGAACGTCGAGGTTGAATCGCAATACTACTCAACATAGTTACAGAAAACTTGGGTGGCTCACTGAGTAGAGAACATTATGAAACTGTACGTCTTTCTAGCTTAGCATGCTTGACATTGACAAGATTGAATCTGTCCTAGCCAGCAGCCGAAACTTTACATCAATCCTACACAGTGATACTGTTGGGAACACCCCTGGCGGTCACACCAGGTGGAGAGAATGGTCGCAACAACTGGAAGGGAAAGTTGCCAACACCACAACGATTCTTCAAGTCCTTGTTCTCATTGCGCTTCACGATGTTGTCGTCAATAGCGTACAACTTCTCCACGTAGCTCTTGAATGCACTCTTAACCTACAAAGCACCAAAAAAACCCAATCGTTTAACATCTAAAACCCAACTTACAACCAATACAGGATTTCAACCTGATGCACCAGTCTCAGTATTTGAGCAGTTCTTCATTCATTAAGAATGATATGCAACCAACGAGATTCAAAAACTGAAGCTCAAAGTAGAGTGCTGATATTTTAAAATCTCAAACTTTTATGATCTTTAATATCGACGGTTGAAATTTGAGTCTTATAAAAGTCTCAAGAATTCATTGATACGAATGATAGTTGTATCCAAACAAGAGCAAAAATGGTGATGGGGTTTGCATACCTGCTCACTCGCTGTCCATCCTTCAGTACGCTGGCCAATGTACTCTTCATCAGGTGCGTGTGCAGCCACGACTTCAAACACGGCCATGGCGGTGACGGTGGTGTCGGTATCCGAGATCATAGACAGCCAGAACTTATCAGGGTCAGCCTGGAATTCGTCCCACTCCTTAGAGCCCTCCTCTGGAATGAGTTTGCGGGTGATGGCAGGGTGCTGAGGCATCCATGCTGCGTAATCGTACTGGCCGAAGTTGATCGGCGCGTGCATGGCCGTGCAAATCCAGATCACCGTTGTGAGAATCTCCGCCAGGCTCTCCTTGCCGTTCAGCTCCGGCCACCCGGGCGCGTCCTTCATGTCGCCATGGCCCTCGTTGCGGTACTCCGTCCACCAGTTGTTGAGCTCAGGGTCTGCTCGCACAGCGTTGTCATCCTTGTAGAAGATGTCGATGTACTCCTTGTGCCATTCTTTCATGGCGCTCCAAAGCTCCAGCCCGTCCGCTGCGTAAGGGTAATCTTCAATAGCCAGCTTGACTCCATATTTGGCATTCGGATCACGTTCAGCCATACCTCTGCAACAACCAAAACTCTGTCAACAAAATGGAGGAATCACCCATATTTTAACCATAGAAATTTGACCATAGCTTAAAATACCGTATAAAAAAGGGAATTCCAAATGTGTCTTATTGAAATACTGTATAAAAAAGTTGTTAGGGTTGAAAATTCATAAGATGCATGGCCAGAAATCAGATAGATAGATAGGAACTCCAGTCCTCTTTCGAGACCGGCGTGAATAAAGTGTCTGTTCAACCTACCCATGGTACAATGTCCACCGGACAAAGAACCAGTGGTGTATGACTACTGACCCCTTTCGAAGGTAGACACTATAGTGACCGATAACCGTTAACCCTTACAAGCATTCACACCCTTACAAGGCATATGCTTTCTTGATTTCACATCCAAAATCTCTTTAAAACTCCATTTCAAGCATGAATCTCTTTTTAATTTACTTTGGTCCTATTCTAAAGAAGTTTAGATCCCTCAAAGGTGCTTGGTTTGGCATTCAAAAAGCCTCATTTGGTGCAAAGAAGTAGAAGTTGTGAGCAAAATTCTCCCAAAATACTATAGGGCTTGCATTGTCCTTTTAAGGGTTAACCAGGTTGTCAAAATCACCAAGAATCTGATAATTAAGTAATAAGGAAAGAATATGCTTGGGTTTTAGGCGTGGGTGGGTCATTGTATAAGGTCAGGTATCAACCTAGCCAGAAATCAACACAAGTTTTGATTTTAAAGTTCATATGGATGTTGGGGTATGGCATTTAGGTACGTTACATGTTCAGTGAGAGAGAGAAATTTGACGGACCAGATTAGAAAAGATGCTTACCTGCTGATGAGGTCATTCGGCAAAGCATTGTTTTCAAAAGTCCAGTTGTCTCGGTAGTAGGCAGAGGCAATTCGCACAACGTACTCACGAGGTGTGTAGATTAACTCAATTGTACCATCTGTAGGAAGAAGGTTATGCCGAGCAGTAGAGTTCACATACAATGTGTGCTTGAAATGAGGGAACATCAGCTGCATGATGGGGTGCAACTTGCTGAGGTGACGGTGCCCAGCAATGATAGCAGGCTCCGTCACTGCATGGCACAAAGTGCTGCACAACAAAAAATATGCTTGGTGTTAAAATCAATTCTTTCACTTACATCACCACATCATTATCCTGACACTGACATGAAAATTGCATACCTCTTCAAAGTAGACTCTATGCTACCCCACAATTAGGTTATGTTCACACTTCCGGTTAGGAGTGATCTTAACAAAGTGAATCTAGTCCAAAAATTTCATAGGGTATCAAGACAATCAAAAACTGGTAATAAAAAAATCATAGAAACTGAGGCTGCTCAATCAGGTCACTTACAAGTGGCTGACGGCTTGGTGCATGGTCATTTCGTTGTTGACGGCGTGAGCCTTGGCGAGCTTCCACAAGCAATCCTTCTTAGAGGGATCTTCTGGGGGCGTGAAGACGCGAGTGATCTTGTCTCCACCAGGAGTTGTTGGGGGAATAACCAACTCAATGGCAAGCGCCTTCAGTGTCTCGTCTTTACACAAGAAAAAGAGCACTCTGGAGGCGTATGTCTTGCTGTTGGGCAGAGCGTTGATTCTCGCCACCCATGGGAGGAACGTATCATGGTGGTCCACGGTAAACAGTTTCTTCTCGGACAGGGCCTGATTACACATTACAAAAAACAGGGTCAGGATCTGCGTATCTCAGGATTTCTAAGACTACGTAGAAGAAATGGAAAATGAGACTATTCTTGCCAGTATAGGATACAGTCTGCATCCAAAGCGTTGAGTTAGCTCATCACTCACAAACAGATGGACAAAAAGAAAAAAGTGATGGAACATAATAAGTTACGACTTGATGAATTCGTGCGTTTTGTTGATGAGAGTAAGAATCGGTTGTGGCATATAATTCAAGTGTCTTATCCAATGCAACGCTGTAAATTCCCATTTTCACGCAACTAGGATACATGATTGTTTAGAGGCGGCTAGTGTATTTACCTGCTCGATGGTGAGGCCTTCCAATTTGCCCTCGATGTGCTTAGCAGAGATGGCAGATTCGGGATTGCCAAACTCAGCAGGGTCGAGTTTGCTCTTCATGGGAAATTCCTGTAAATTACACACCATAGCTAAGTGAGCTCAAAGTATTTTTAAGAGGGGTTCCCTTTCGCATACGTTGAAAGTCAGCCATTAACAATGGCAGTGAAATTCAAAACAAGGATTTGTAAGAAATAAGATACTAGATGTTGTACATACGATTCAAGGGTATGTTACTGGATTCTGTCAGGAAAAAACACGAGGAAAAAAGGATAGTCAATCGTGGCGGTAAAAGTGAGTAGTTACCGTCACGCGCTTGATTTCAATGGGGTTGAAGCCTGCCAAATTCTCCCGAGCGAACTCAGAGTCCGTAGCCCATGCATTATCACTTTCTGCATAACAAATACAGATGTATCGGATACTTTACCAGTACCGTATCTTAACGACTTCGGAGCAATCGGTGAAACAGTCCTTTACTCCTCACCCTTTTGAAGTTGCCAAGGACTACGTACGGACATTCTTCATCTTCTTATAAAAAAATGAATTGCAACGAATCCGAAGACCACCAACATTCCAAAGAACATAGTAAGACAATAGAGTTAACCGAAAAGAAGAGAGAATGTATGTAAGGTAAGGTGAGTCTGACCGGTATCTAAGGCAGCCAAGCAAACTGGCATGGTTTTCAAAGAATCCAAAATAGAAAGGAGGGTAAACTAGTTTTGCCTCATGCTGTGTCATGCTAGTGTCTCATGCTGTCTCATACTAGTGTCTTATGCTGTCAGAACTACTTTTGTCGTCTTGAGATATTTTGTCTCATGCTAGTGTCTAGTCAGTCGTTACATTCCTGAATTGGTCCCATTTCTACAGTGCTACTGTAGAGCCATCATTCCTCCAACAGTAAAGAATGGTACCTCTACAGTAGCGATCGACACCTATTTTTCTTGTACAGAATGGGAAGGCAACTCAACAATGCTCCGATTCTCAGTTTTCACATAGCGAGAAACATTATACATAAGAATATAATGAATTTTTATATGGGTAATAATTTACAATTCATTGCGGAGAAAGCAGACGAGAAGAAGCATATAGAAACAAAAAGGGCGACTCCATTTTTATTGATATGAGGCATAATTCGCACAAAAACGTACCTTTGATAACTTGGGGGATGGGGAAGAGGAAAGTTCGGCCCTGCTCTCCATCGACTCGTTCGGCCATCAGTTCCGCAAGGAACCGCATTCCACCACGAACCGCAGCTGCCTCGGCTGCAGCATCAGCCTTCCCGGGAATACCCTTGTCGGACGTGTTCTCCCCTTTGGGCGCATACAGAGCCTTGACTTCATCGAGGCTCTGGAACGTGACTTTGCTCCCTCCCAGTTTCGATGCTCCGATTTTCGTTTTCGCCAGGTGACCTCCAGCGCGCAGCAGATCCGCCTTGTTGTCACTCATCTTCCTGTAATCGAACCGGTCGTCGCTCGGGACGTAAAAGTCTCCCTTGATACGGCTCTCGGTCAGAGGATCTACGATGTACACACAGATCATCACAGTTATGATTACAACACGCGTGATTACACTTAACCCCTAAGCGACTAAAACGCCCAATATGGCCATCTGCATCACACGGTAGCATTTTCTCATTTTACCTCCGTTTTCTGATTGCAATACATCATTTTAAAAGCTCTTGTTCTATTCTAGAAGATCAACAGTATCGATCGTGTCAAACTGAAGCGATTTTTAACACAAACAGATGATTTGCAGCAGGGGTCCAAATTTCCTACACTACAGAAAATACACAGAGGACGCTTAGGGGTTAAAGTGTAGAGAGAGACTTGCATAGAGAGAGAGAGACTTGCATATTTAAGGCCTGCTTACTGTGTTTGGTGCGAGGTCGGCCCGTGCGAACCCTGCGCGGGAAAGGGTACTCCTTGTTGCCGCCCAATGGAGGTCTGTCAGCCTGGTCTGCCGTTCGCTTGAGCTCCTTCGCTTCGTCAGGTTTGCCCAAATCATCGTAAGGCGCGTAGTCGTAGATTCGGTCGGACTCGATGCGCTCTCCCGTTCCGTCGCCTCGAAGCTCCTGAAGTTCCTTCTCCCGGAGCGCCTTGAGCGCGGCCGGTGTGTCTGCCGGCAAGTAAGCCTGGAAGTTCCCAAGTCCTCCATTAGTATTGATCAGGCTAGTTGGTCAAGTACCCACGATATACATGCGAGCGGTCGAATTTGCATACCTTGTTGTGGAAGAAGATGCGCGGGCCGATAGGCTTCGTTTTCTCGGTGTTGTACACCCACGAGTTCGTAATGTAATGCGCAACGCTCTTGTCCGGCAAGTCGAGAACGAAAGACTCCAGCAGAAACTCGTTCGGGTGCGTGTTCTTCACAACGATGGCCACTGGCGTTCCAAACGACTTTGGCACCGTGAATTTCACCTCGAACTTGATCTGCTCTGCTGTTACTGACTCAAACAGATTCGCCCATCCCGCAAAGCTCACCTCGCCGCTCAGCTTCCCCTTTCCCGTACCTGCCAATCCAATCCCAAACACAAAAATTCTTCTCAAAATCGACCTCAAACAAAACCCAGCAATTGTTGAGCTCTGAGCTTCCTCTTCCGGTATCTGTAGCCCAAACTCAATCACCTAGTTCGATGCGAGAACCGAAAACTCGAAAATGCCAGAACTGATTTCTAATCACCACGGCTTGGTTGTGGCGCCGACAAAACAGAAGAGTTACGTACTCGAGTCGATTTCACCGCTCATCAGCTGGATATACACATGCTTGCCCTGCAGGACCTCACTAAAATCGTCCTTCAAATCGGCAATGCGGTCCACAACATCCAAAATCTTGAGTTTCTTCACAACAATCGCTGTGCCTTTCATCTCCACCATCTCCTCAGGCGCAGCAGATTTGCCATCGCCATGGAGCTTCTTGTCGACATAGCTCGTCACTTTGTCAAGCTTCGACTCCAACCATCCAGGACTGGCCTGGCTCTCGCCACCACTCGCGCTACTAGCACTCACAGGCTTCGACATGATTCTCCTCCTCACGCTCAGAGTCGTCCCCGCCAACGCGTTCTGGTTGCTGCTGTGACGAGATCTCCCCGCACCCACGGCTGCAACGCTTCCAGTCTTAAACGTCTGGCTGAGCAACATATCTGCGGACTTGGCAATATGTTTATATCGACGAAGCGAGGTTCCCTGCGCACTAATCTGTACAAAGGTGGTGTGTGTCAGAAGAGATGCGTCGAAGCAATTGTACTGTGTAGAAATGAGCTGTAGAGGAGTGAGCCAAATCACGTGTGTTGGTCCTTCTGCACAGGGTGATTCCAATTGTGGTTGCCTCGTTTACTGCAGGGACTGAGTGTATGAAGCTATGGAGTGCTATTTTAACCCCTAAATGCCCAACCATGCATATTTTGCATGATGCACAGAAGCAAACTTCGTTTTCTCATCATAACATTCTTAGTTTCATCCACCTTTATATATGGAGTGACCAGTGTTTTGTAATTGAATGGAGTATTGAATCAAATAAACAATTACAAAACAATGTTGAATTGTGATTGAGTGAGTGCTTTTGATTACTGCTCACCATGGTTGATTGCTCTTGCTTAATGCCACGTGCCCCCATAGCTATTGATGTGATGTGGAATATCACATCATTTCATTGGGGGGATGAAATGATGTGGGATATTCCACTTCATTCTGTTGGTTGAAGGCAACACTCACAAAGGCTACTGAATGTTATGATTCATCATGCAAAAAGTCTCCAAAAAATCTCCAAAAAATTTCCAGAAAATCTCCCAAGAAAAAATCAAGCTAATTAAGAAAATTAAACAAATTTAATCAAATTAAGCAACCAAAAAATCTCCAAAAAACACTATACTTAGAGTATTGCATTTCAACCCATCACAACAAATTTCATTCACAAATTGTCAATATCTTATTTGTAATCAAATTCTGAATAATTTTGAATTTTAAATTTCAAATTTTATAGAAAAATGTTGGTGATAGAAATTGCAGATCTAACTGTATGGATAGATTCTAAAATTCGTAATGTACAACTTTTATTCATACATCAAGTTCAAAATATCCCTCTTAGTTGCATTTTATAGTGCATCTTTGCAAAATTGTTGAATTTGGAGAGGGGTGAGGACGTTTAGGGGTTAATTAATTTCTTCATTAGGATAGACTTCATCAAAGCATTTTGTTGTGTTTAACTTCTAAGTATTCAAATGCTTTGAAAAAATTAGTCAAATTGAACCGGCATGCACAATTTGGCCATTTTTAAAGCATTGCAGGTCCAGAAAGACCATTCCGACCAGTATAAAACATTAGTATATTGTTGTGTTTAGAATTCTTCCTCACCTCCAATGGTCTAAAATGAAAAGTAAATTTGAAATTCTTGTCGCCATGGTTCTAATGAGCTATTAGAGTTTAATCTTAACCCTTAAACGTTAAAAAAGCCCCATGGGCTTGTTTTGAAAAAATAAGGAAGGAAAAAGTGGATTTTCACAACCAAAATTGAAATGGATTGGTGCTTTGGAAAGGTGATGTAAAAGATAGGTTAAATTTAGCAATTATGCCTGTTTTAGTAAATTTTACATTCCAAGGAAATTGGAAAGAGAATTGGTGGAGAGGGAGGGGAGGGAGTTGGACAGCTTGAGATCTTGATTGATACCAGAGCTGCCAACGCTGGCCAATGCCATTCAACATTGTTTTTTTTTTTTTTTTTTTTTTTGATAAAATTTAAATCCAGAATTGCAAAGCTCATTGCAGAGCCGGAATCTCATTCGTGATCTCATTGTATTTTTTTAATTTGTTTTTGGAGTGGCACTGTTGTTCATAGAGGATTTCAATAATTCTCATTGGTTGTTCACGTTATTCAAGGGAGCTACTGTTGGAGGCAACTCTCTTAAAAAAAAAAAAATCCTTTGGGCTGCCCATTTAGGATTACATCATGAATTTTAGATTCTATCCATACAATTAGATCTACGATTGCTATCACTAACATTTTTCTATAAAATTTGAATCTTAAAATTCAATTTTTTTTTGTAATCTGATTACAAATAGGATATACACAATTTGTGAATGAAATTTGTTGTGATGGGTTGAAATGTAACATTCTAAGTGTAGTGTTTTTTGGAGGTTTTTTGGTTGCTTAATTTTATGAGTTGACTTTTTCAAGAGCATATTTAGACTAAAATATTTTGAATTTTTGGTGAATCACTACAACATGAAATGAGGCATAAAATTTTCACAAATCATCCCCTTTCTGATCGGATCACACATACATGAAGCTAACTTCTCATAAAATCTTTAGTAGAAAATTCACTCTGCCAAAAGTCAATGACATATGAGAAAAAACAACTTTGTTTATGTACATCGTCCACTTTCTGGACGGTCGGACGCTTAGGGGTTAATACATGCCCCCACTTATGCCCCCCCCCCCCCACACACACACACACACACATGCCACTACACACTCTAGAAAATAAAAGCCCATTCCAAAGCTAAAGTGTTTTTTTTTACGCGAAAATTGGAGCTTATTATGACGACAAATTATGTGGTGATGGAATATTGGAGCTTTTTATGACAACAAATTTTGTGGTGATGGAGTATTGGAGCTTTTTATGATGACAAATTTTCATAGCAGAATAGAGCAATGGGAGCTAATGTTCTTTTGCAATGAGACCACACTCTAGTTGCAGTTAGAAACTAAGTTTACATGGCATTGACACAGTGGTCCCACAATTCATGGAATACAAATGGCATTCCTTCATTACTTAGAAAAGTAGATCTAATTGATGATTATCTTTCAATGCAATTTTCAAAAGGGTGCTCTATTGCACTGCTCTATTATGCTATGTGTGGTGATGGCGTATTGGAGTTTATTTATTATGGTGAATTTTTTTAGCAATGGAGGATTGAGGCATTGGAGCTTCACTTGAGGCTTTTGTTATGGTGACGGATATGGAGCTTATTTGTACTACAAATGAATGATTGAAATATATTTACGGAAGTGTGTTCTTGGAGAATTTTAGATTGGTACGTATCCATTTAGAATTTTGGTGGTATTTAGATTTAATACCATTTAGTTTAGTATTTTTTATATTTATTGAATCTAGGTTTTTTTCCTTTGTTTTAAGCCTTAATGGACAAAGGATTCATAGTTTTAAAATGAAAATTTAAAGCTTAGACTCTAAGCTTCTCTTATGTACTTGAATTAATTATTTTTCATTTTTTCCACCTTTTTATGCCCTAGTTTTTGTTTATGTTCATTTTCATTCCTTGATGTGCCTAATGCCCAATATAGGCATTAACCCCTAAACGTTCTCACCCTTTTCAGATTTGGCAGTTTTTCAAAGATTCATTATAAAATGCAACTAAGAGGGATATCTTGAACTTGATGAATGAATAAAAGTTGTACATTATGCATTTTAGATTCTATCCATACGGTTAGATTTGCAATTGCTATCACCAATATTTGTGTATAAATTTTCAAACTTAAAATTTAGAGCTCTTTTGTAATATGATTACGAATAAAATATTGACAATCTAATAATGAATTTTTTTGGGATGGGTTGAAATGTAATACTCTAAGTGTAGTTATTTTTGGAGATTTTTTGGTTGCTTAATTTTAGTAGTTGACTTTTTCAAGAGCACTTTTAGACTAAAATCTTCGAAATTTTGGGTGGAACACTACAACATGAAACGAGGCATAAAATTTTCACAAATCATCTCCTTTCTAATCGGATCACACATGCACAAAGCTTACTTCCCATAAAAGTTTCAGTAAAAAATCCACACTGCAAAAAGTGCATGATGGATGAGAAATCGGAGTTCAAATCCGTACATCATGCAAAATATGCATGGTTGGGCGGTTAGGGGTTAAGCACATTAAGCACACTTTTATTTAATGTGCTTAATGTTCCACTTTTCATACTACCAAGTGCTGAATTCTTTGAAACTTTGCATAATCATTTGTCTAATTGTAGGTAGCTAGATTCTCAAAGAATTTCTCTTTCATTTGCGTATAGAAATTTAAATTGGAAAAATAGAACAAGCTAAAAACCAAATTAACTAACTAAATAGAATGAAGAGCGTGGTTAGCCAATTCCAACACATGACTTCTTGCTTGTAGAGCATCTCGTGGACATAATGTTGGATCTCAAGGACCAAAAAGTCCAAATTGGCGTCATGTTTTGTTTAGTAGTTTTTGAATAAGTTTTATATAGAATTCCTTTAGTTCAAAAATATATATTTTTTGACAAACACATACAATGTTCTTCACTAAGTCTGGTGATATAAATTTTGGTTCCATCTAAAATGATTGGAAAACCCTTGCCACGGGTTGCAAAAACCAATTTGTGTGTAAAAAAAATAAAAAAGCAAATGGATTTGCAAAAAAAAATTCATGAATGCAATTATTAACCCCTAAACGCCATTCAATCCAAAATTTGGCTTATCACTGTAAGTCATAGTTCAATTCTAATTGCTAAATGGATGATTTCCATCCAATTCATTTTGTGAAGGATTTTCGTTGGTCATGACACCTCTTCAAGTATTCATATCATTCAAGCTATTTTTGGATTTTACGAGGTCCCAACTACAAAAGAGTCGTAAAACAATTCACCATGTAGTGTATTTTGGATTTTTTTTTTGTTTTTTCTTGCCTAAACTAAATTTAGGCCCTGAAAATGAGTTCTACTGCATTTGAGCTAAACTAACAAAATGAAGCTGATCAAGTTTAGTTTCTACTCTATTTTGGATTTTTGGAAGACTTTGAAAATTGAGTGTTTTATTGAAGTTACAAGTTTAGTGGATATTACCATGGTGTAGCAATTTTCTAAATTTAGATACATGGATGATTTTTCATTTACTATAATGTTCTTCATTGTCGTTTACACCTTTGGTTAGAAAAATCGGAATTTTTGAGCATATTTTGTAATTGATATGATTTTTTTACAACCACTTCAAAAAATCATAGTAATTTCCAATTTTCACCAAAATTTATGAAAAATCATGATTTTTAGCAGACATATGGCTTCATCTACTAAAAATATAAATTCGAATTCTTACTCTTCTTCTTCTTTTTAATTTTTAAATTTAAATTTTTTAAATTTTTTAAATTTTTTAAATTTTTTTATAGTGGCAAAATTGAGTGTCACATGATACCATGGGCATAAGCCCAGGTATTTCAAGGTTTAATCAATCGTGTGAAGGCTGCAGTTTGGTACAAGTCCATCAAAAGTTTGAAGAGATGGAAGGAAACAAAAGTGGGGCGGTGGGTGGTAAGGTAGAGGGCTCTAAACCCGCCACGGTTCTAAACCCGCACTCTACCAAAGACGAACATTTTGAAATTTTGGATGTACCCATCGTGAAGAGCACCACTTTAGAACCCATGTCATTTCAACTTCAGAAATTCATAACTAATTTTAGGAACATCCAAATTTTTTGATTCAAAGTATGTTGGTCTTTGCTTGGATTTCTCTTCCAGTGAAAAATCATGCTCAGTTCTCCCTGTGTCCTCATAATGCCACAGCCCTTAAAGGGGCGGGTTTAGAGCCTCCTACCTTACTGGTTTCTACTTTGTGGATACGTCTACTGCCATTGTTTGATTTTATTGTCTCTGTCCCTGACGACAGAAACGCTTCGTTTTTGAGGAGTTACTAGGAGTTACACGCCTGGATAATGAAAAGAAGTCGTAAATTTGGGATAAATACTAAGGCAGAGACTTCGCGACTAGCCGCTTGTTGATTTTTTTTTTCTATGATTATAATAATGGTAATGCTTGGCCTAGAGATCATTATGAAAAAAAGTTGATTGGGATAGTTTGTGTAACCATGTCCTTGTTTGTGATATGGTTAGCGAGGTTACCGTACTGTCTTTGAAAACTGATGCTATATAAAAAAACAATAAATTAATACACTTAAATTCTCGACAATCGTCTATGGACCACCAAAATATTCATACCAATGAAATGAATCGGAGCATTGAAAAAGATAACGCTAGCACTAGGCACCAAGAAATAGTACTAGAGCTTAGGGCTTGTTTTTGCATGTGCCATTCAACCCGTCATCAACCACATGTAACCAATGTAGAAAATACCTCCAAAAAATTAAATTGAGTGCAACCATGTTTATCGTATCTATACATAATTTCCTCAATTAAGAATAGTAACAACAACTTTCTTATAGTGACACGTGACTGTATGCAAAACAAATATCTTGACACTAAGGCTTGGATGGAAAACGCATTTGATTAAACGAACCTTTGCAATGGTGCACGGATTTGGTTAAAAACCACCTTAAAAACATACTCCCTCCATTTCATAATAAGAGTCCACCGTTTTGGCATGTTTCTACTTGACATTTCTTTTGTCCAAAAAATCATGTCAATACTCAAAAAAATGGGCTATCTTTAATAGTATTGTGGAGCTTTTGTGTCACTTTCATTGTCCGCCCTATTTGAAGTGGACAATGTTCACATTTTAAAGTATATAATATAGGACAAAACTAGGAAAAAGAATGCCAGAAAAGGTGGACTCTTATTCTGAAACGGAGGGAGTATGGCGCAATATTGGCTTCATTTCGAGTCAACGTCGGGTCTTCCAAGCCGATATTTTTTTAGAGAGATGTTGCAAAGATGGTAGTGCAACGTGACATGGTTTATGGTGGGATGGGTTCTTAAAAGAAGCATGGAAGCTACCCAACTCGTCAATCAACAACCCGTTAGGTTGCACATGGAAACAAGCTCTAAATACTAATTACACTAACAAAAAAAATAGTCTTTGGGCACAAGGAATATGCCAGAGGCTATATATTGGTGTTCAAGATCATTATTGACACCAATTTGATGTCAATAGTGACTTTGGACATTAAGGGCATGTTTCCATATGCAATCCAACCCGTTGTTGATTGACGAGTCGGGTGGCTTCTATGCTTCTCTTTAGAACCCATCCCACTATAAACCATGTTGGGTTGCATTGCGGGTCTTCACAACATGTTTAAAAAAAATAAAAATAAAAGACTTGAAAGACCTAAAGTTGATTGGAAATGAAGTAAATATTGCGCCATATGTCGTTAAGGTGATTTAAAACCAAATCCGTGCATCATTGCAAAGGTTCATTTAGTTACATACATTTTCCAACCAACCCTTGGTGTCAAGATATTTGTTTTGCATACAATCACGTGTCTCCAAAAGAAAGTTGTTGTTACTATTTTGATTGAGGAAATTATGTATAGGTGCGATAAACATGGTTGCACTCAATTTACTTTTTTGGAGGTATTTTCTACATTGGTCACCTGTGGTTAATGACAGTTTAGGTGGCACATGCGGAAACAAACCCTAACTCTAGTACTATTTCTTGGTGCTTAGAGATAACATTTATGCTAGCGTTATCTTTTTCAATGCTCCAATTCATTTCATTAGAATGAATATTTTGGTGGTCTATAGATGATTGTCAAGTATTTAAGTCTCATATTATTATTATTTTTAAATAAAAATTATTATTATTATTATTATTATTATTATATATTTTATTATTTTATTGAAAGGGTCTCCTATTTTCAATGGCTGGTACATTGGAAGCGCACGTGTGTCACTTAAATATTATAATCTTCAACAACTGGACCTAGTATGATATTCAGAAATCAATTGCTGCGGTCACACAAATGATTTGAATGAATCATGAGTTGTATATTTCTAACAGTAGACGTGATGATGAAAAGTTTCACGTATAATGGTGAGTTGCTAACTAAAGGTAGACATACTCATTTCCACCCAACACTCAATTTGGCCCTCATCTACTAGTTGCATACATTTTAGAACACAAATGTATATCCTAGGTACATGAGGGTAGAATCGTTAAATGTACGATAAATGGTAAATGGATATATCTAATTTAGATGAAGTGTTTCATGTCAGGGTCACACACGCCATGAAGGAGTTGGTTTGAAATGGATAAATTAACTAAATAACTGATGTATTTTTGTAAATTAGGTGAACAAAAAAATGAGCTCAAGGTTGTACGTGGAATTTGGCTAAAAATTACCTTTTTCACCAATCAAATAATAGAATTTGTAGATGTTGGTATGTCAACTCCAAAAACTTTCAGTTTGAAATGAAACAAAAGATTAATTGTAAAAATCCAACATCAATGGCACCAACACGATTGATAGTAAGGAATAGTGTCAGAGGATGGTGCCCAAGGCTACTATTGACACTAGCTTGGTACCCATGGTGGCCTTGGGCAACAAGTTTTAGCACTATTGCTTAGTGCCCAAAAATCACCTTTTTTTTACTAATGTAAACAAAACAAGTAAAAGTGATCACTTTACAAGCTTCTATTATAACCACCCAAAAAAAAAGTGTGTTATTTTTACACCAAGGGTGTCGTTAATAAAGGTGGGCAAAGAGCTAATATTGGCATCCTAGAGGAGACTAGTTCAAAATCCAACCCAATGCGACTAGAATTGGATGCAGTACTTTCAAGGGGCCATTCACCCCTAATTGCCCAAGCGTCCATTTTTCAGATAATGTACAGAATCACTTCTCATTTTTTTTTTCATTCGTGGCGATGTTTCTACAGGTAGTTGTTTTTTTCATGAAAGTTTCAAGTAGTTACCTTCACGTGAGTGAAGTCCAAGTAGGAAAAAATAAATGAAATTGAATTTACTAGGTCCTTCCATTCTTTGTGAGCTTCCATTTCGACAAAAATAATCAATGGTTTTGAGTTGATGAATGCACACTAATACATTCTTTGAGGTCGACAGGCAGATGAAAGTTGTAGATGATGACTTTTCTATGACATCCATATAGTTGAATTAAGTAATAGTGTCAAAACACATCTAAATTTGATTTTAAAATAGATTATCATTTTAATTACATGAAAAATACAAAAATACTCATTATCTTATGAATTTTGGAATGATTGGCCAAAAGTGCATAATGTACAACATTGAATCATTTTTGCATAATGTGCAATATTTCAAATTAGAAAATTATATTTTGATTGCTTACAAAGAGATCTCAAGATACCTCAATCAAAACATAATAAAAAATTATGTGAACAACTTCACCACTATTGAAGCATAATGATTTCTATCAATCATAATGAATTACAAGACGTGAGTATTAAAACTGTAATTTTAATGAATTTTAAAAGTTTTCTTGTAAATTCATTTGAAAAATATCTAAGTATTTTATTTCAAATTCAATCGTACAGATTTCTTCTGATGAGAATGTCTTACATATTCTCTTTAGAGTTAAAGCTCAATTTTTTTTTAAAGCCTCACTTTATAATACATTTAGGCATTGCCCAAAACCTGCCCAAAACCTGTAGGCATTTAGGGGTTAAAATGCCCTCCTACACTTCATTTTCAGCCTGCTTGATGATCCCAAAACGTCCCACAATACCAGACAAAGAGTTGAGTGCTCTCGTAACTGCATTTAGGTGTGCAAAAACCAAGTTCCTACAAAAGTGGAAAATCTTTTGTTGCATGTTGTTATTCTTTGTACGGGATCATAGTGGCTAGCTACGCTTTGAAATTATCGATTAATACAAGGTTCCTGCACAGAGCCTGGAGTAAGAATGTCCCAAAGTGTCAAAACCAATGTCAAATACAATACTCCTTTTTGGCAGTACATGTATGGCAGGACCATTTAGAACTGCATGCAACTCTCTTAGAACTACGTACAACAGTGCACAACTGTAGTGTACTGGCACATATCTATATTTGGTCATCGTTTGTGCAGTTGGGGAACCGGGTCATCTACGGCCCATTCACACCAATCACCCAACGCGAGTGCGGCAGAGAATTTTCGTTCGTCAAGTAAGTTTTTGGTAGCTATGGTGTGCTCCTGTAAAATTTATTTTTTTAACTTGACGCATGCAAGAAGCTGCTCCAATGCATTTTGAGTGCCGCAATAAATTTGCGCTCCACGAACGCACATGCTTTGGCCAAAAGCAAGAAGAGACAAGGCTCTGACACCGCAAGAAATCATGTATATTATTTTCAAAAATTACCTTGCAGCATTGCAGGCACGCAACGCAAGTGTTGGAGCTTCTTAGTATGAATGGGCCATCACATCAAGAAGTTGTAGCACTTGTGTTGCATTCCTGGAATGCTGCAAGGTAAATTTCGAAAATAATATACAATTTCTTGCGGTGTCGGAGCCTTGTCTCTTCATACTTTTAGCCAACGCATGTGCATTGGTGGGGATGCAACTTTCTTGTGGCACCCAAAATGCGATGGAGCAGCTTCTTGCATGCGTTAAGTTTATTTATTTCATATTTTATAGGAACACATTGTAGCTACCAAAAACTTACATGAAGAACACAGATTCTTTGCCGCACTCGCGTTGGGTGACTAGTGTGAATGGGCCATTATCATGACAAAACTACTGTAAAAGAGTCTTGTCGTGAATGGAGCTGAGAATGGAGCAATTGAGACTTCTGCAGTATAGTAGGGATTGTCATGTTGTCACACCTTCTTCTCCCCATTCTCAATTTTCAGAGAACGAGGACGTTGTACTCTCTCCTTGAATCGTAGAGGACACATTCTCTGAAAATTGAGGACCACTTCACACTATGGACCACGAAGATTGACCAAGAGAAATCATTTATTTCCATGGTCACGACTCTTGGTCTAAAGCCTTGACCATGAAAATTCAAAAACATTTTTTAAAGCTCTCGGTCACTTTCCATAGTGTGAAGTGGATTTGGACCGGGACAAAGGTGGGCTAATTTTTTTAATGTATATCTAAAAAGGGTACATTTGGAGTTTACCAAAGTGTTTACTCTCTCACTTTCATCTTCCTCTTCCTTCTTGTTTCCACCTTCTTTCTTCTATTCTTCTCTTTTTTCTTCTCTTCTCTTAAAATTTTAGCAAATAGAGTTGCAATGGAAGGGAGGAGGAGGGACCTTCTGTTGGTACTAGGGTTGTATATGTGTTTGCACATACTTGCTTTACATGCTATCAGCATGCAAGCACTCATTTTACAAGGAGAAGGGGGATTATTTTGCAATTTTCAACATGTTTTTGGAAAGTGCAGGACGAGGAGCACGGAGCATTTGAAGTCTTACAAGAAAATGTGGATTCACGGACCAATTGCTACTCGGGGGTCAGTGTGTTAAAAAATTAAGGATATAGGTGCGAACAACCACTATTTTATAGGGGGGTATTACTTTTTTTTTTTTTTTTCACATGCTATCATTATGTAATTTTCTACTTTGGGTTAATAAAAAAGGGGCTTGCATTACTTATAATTTCAAATTACCTATTATTCCATACCCTATAGTACTTTAAAGATGTCCAGTGCCATTTTTAATACCCTATATTACTCTAAGTCCATTTATAATTTTTTGTCCCCATGTTTTTAAAATATCCTATCATTTGTTCACACGTATATCGCTACTCCAACATATCACTACCCCCCCCCCCCCCCCTGAGAATTGCTATTGGGTTCATTTACCAAAGGACAATCCAAGCAAAGAACACAAGTTAAGCTTGCTACATTCAAATTTCTTTGTTAGAGATTGGGCCCGTTTTTGCAAAAACAATATACAACTTTCAAAATTTCAATTACCGAGGAAACTAGGGTTGCAATTTCTTTTACTAGGCTAGGTTCCGTAAAAGACAACTGATTATAGGAGATTTGTATAGAGTTGTTGAGAGTACAGTTTCTACAATCACGAGAGAATTTTGTAAAACCATTAGACAATATTTGTAAAGAATTTTTGTTCAAATGCCTAGTGAATTGCAGTTTAGGGTTTTTAGTTAGGAAATTTGAATCTCTACACGGCATTCCATACATTATAGGGGCAATTGATGGGTTGCATATTCCGGTATTGGCTCTAGTAATTAGTGGAGAAGATTACTATTGCAAAAAGTCATTTCATTGAATAATTCTTCAGGGGATTGTAGATGCGAATTGCAGATTTTGGGATTATGAATTTGGTTGGACATGTAGTCTTAATGATTGGGTTGTTTTTCGAGTTACAAAGATGGGAAGGACTTGTATAGAGGGGAAATTCCACCCGTACAAATTGATAGGAGATGTGGCTTACCTGGTTAGACCATGGATGTATTGTCTGTTTAAAAAGGGGGAAAATTGAAATGTCCCAAATTAATGCGAACTAGAATTTTATACAATCTTCAACTCGGATGTGTGTGAAGAGGGCATTTAGGATTTTGAAAGGCAAATGGAGGATTATTATGAAACGATGTGATGTACTATTGAAGATGATTCCTGACATTGTTTCGGCGTGTATTGTATTGCACAATTTGTGCATCACCACGAAGGATGGATTTGATATGGATTGGATTAATGAGGTGGAGGAGCAATTGTAAAGAATGATAGCTAATGGTGATATAAAAAAAGGATAAGAACTACGTTGTGAAAGGAAAGCAATTCAAGAGGTGAAGAATAGAATTATGAATAAGGACAATGTCATGACAACAAGTGAGGTAATTGATGAGGAAATTGAAGCATTCTTGCTGAAAGAGAATAAAAGAGCTAAAGATTTGCTTCACGAAGCTACCAGAATGCATGAGGTTTTGGCCAAAAGTTTGTGGCATTACAAGATTCAAAAAGAGTCAAATGTACTAATTTCTGATAGTGATTCTAATTCTATGGAAGAGTAGTTAAAATTTCTCTAGTGATACTACAAAATTGCGGTCCATGTTTTTCAACAAATTTAGTCAGAGAGACACTTTGGCTCGGAGGAGAGTGGGGTTCAAACCCCCTCGCTTGCTCGCAAAGTGGTCCAAATATTGGAAATCGCAAAGCCGTTGCAGCAGAGGCCGTTAACGCTTTTGGGGGCTAAAGCCAAGGCCTTCTACGGCCTCATTATATGGCCCACAATGTCCACATTGTCATTTTTGCAAAAAAAATTATGTTTTGAAAAAAAATACAACATATTAGCATGAGTTTTATACTTTGTTTGCTGATCTTGTAGACTCCTCATCGATTTTCCCCTTATTACAATCAACGTTTCGGTTTTGAAATTTCGTTTCGGTTTTGAAATTCCTCAATCAACGTTTCGGTTTTGAAATCCCTCCACTTCAAAGGTGTTGTCTCTTCTTCATTTGACTCTCTAATCTCTATTATTGTTTTCTTAACTTTCCTCTTGGATTTCTCTTTGGTTGGAGCTTTTCCCTTTGCTAGACGTCCTCTCTTCTTTTGTACCGTTTAGACGCCTTTGCAACAACTTCTTTTTGCTTAACTTTAAAATTTGTGCTTCAATAGTGGGCTTATTAGTAGGGATTTTAGCTGCAATGTCCTCTAATTCTCTATCACTATGAGGAAGCCTTCTATAAAGAGGTGTAGAAGTAGGGATGAATGCATTAGAACGTGAAGCAAACAAATTAGAGCCATGCTGCACCTGATTTTGAAGGATTTCAAAAAGTACAACATTATGAGACAAATAAATTGTTATTGCATATTTCGTCTACTCGAAATTTTGCAACCATGTTTGCCCTTAGTAATCTCTAAACTCTCCATTGATACTAAATCCCTTCATTGAAAGGATGAAAAAAAAGAAGCAAAAACCAACAAAATCTTGCAAAGAACAGAATATACATGAGAAATGAGAGAAAGATGCAAACAAAGTACAAAAAATTATTAACATCTTCTACAGTTTAGTGGCGTCAAAAAATCAGGGTAAAAAAGGAGCCTTCAAAAGTACAACAATAACATAGAAGAAAAAGGGGAAAAAATATTTTAAAAATATTAAAAAATATTATTTGGGCATTTCAGCCCAACGGTCCCTTTAATTTGGGTCCAGTTGACCTCTTTGGGTTCACTCAACAAAAATCCCGTTTAATCAAAGAACATTATCCATCAGGCAGAAAATAACATATTTAGGTAACCTCAAATTCCGTGGTTAATCTCTTTTTTTCAAGGTAGAGTGAAGCAAACTCGGACCGCGACGGTTATTTCAACCAATTACAAATTTTAGAGCATCGTGGTCAATCTTCATGATCTATAGTATAAATTGGCCCTGAGAAGTTTCTTTCTTCTCCTTCAAGGGTGAAGAATGGGCCTGAAGAATAATTTTGGATGTCACGGCAGAGCTTCTCTATTTCACCTTGCCTACCATTTTCTCGTGTTTGACTGACTAGCTGATTGTGTGAATAGAATGTGTTTTATTACCAAATCTTGAATAGCATGTAACTCTTTTTTCATTCTTCATTCTTCATTTTCATTCTCCACATGGTAGAAAAGGAGAGTCATAGATTCTTCATGGAGAAGCGCCCCTATTCACTCCTTTTTTCTCTCCAAACCTAGATCATGAGAAATTTGATTCTCGGAGAAGGTGTGAAAACTCCTAGTATGCTATATATCTACGGTTGACCAACTGTAGAACTCTAGCCTATACAACAAGCAGTGAAAGGAATTTTTTGGGATTTGGATCGAATAGGAATTAATAATACATTCGTCCACTGTTGAATGACTAATGGGTGCCAGGGTGGGTGTTAGAGTGAGTGAAGGTCAGGCCTCATAGCTTGTTTCTATTGCGTTCCATGAGGGCCATGAACTAGAGGGGCTTGGAAGGAGTCTGGATGCTCCGGTGAGTTCCATTGGGAGACTGGAGGAACACGAACTTACACAACAAGCCATGCCACCTGGTGCACAAGAAAGAACTACACTTATATTTATTTGTTTTAAAAAAAATAAAAATTAAGCCCCTCCAACCATGATTTCAGGCCCTCCAACTCTGCACAAGAGGAAAAATAAAGTTGGAGGAGGTTGGGGGGGAGAGAGAGGAAGGTTTGGCTGAAGCTTCATTTCGCAATGGAAATTCATAGGTGGATTCAATTTTGGAGCTCCATCCCATCAATGGATACAAGCTCTTAAAGCATCTCAACCACTTCTCTTATAGAGGATGTGCCAATAAGAGGATGGTGCAAATAAATATAGAAAGAAATGACACAATCACTAGAGGCTCTCCACCCGGACTATGCCATTGACTATATTTGTCCATCCTCTTTTAAAAATTGTAGAGTCAGACGCCTCCAACCTCTTGTTCTTCTAATATACAAAAGATTCGGTCAAAAGTTTGTCAAAGATAGGCAATAACAGATTTAGTTAAGAGGAACCTTAGAGCTCATTGTAGGATACAGTTTGAAGCAAAGTTTTGTAGTGAAAAAAGAAGGGGGTGCCGCTAGCGCCATCATGGTGGAGGGCATTTGGCGCGTTTAAGTTTGCCAAAGCCTGTTGGCGCCATCGCCATCGATGGCACCGAGGGTGGCGATGGTCTAACAAAGCATAAACTGAAATTCGGCAACAACTTGCAAAAGGCGTCATGTGGACTAATATGGTTCACTATTTCAGAGACTATTCCGGACCGATGACAATAATTACCCATGTTGCCAAGCTGGCGCAGAGGAAACTCTGCTCCACAAGTTTCACACTTGTTGCAATATGAGAAGCACATGGAACTTTGTGCAATTGATACTTCACAAACTTGTAACAAAAGGTATGGGACCTCATTTACGATTCAGTTGGTAACTTTGTACTTTTAGCAAAATACTTCTAGGTAGATACAAACGACGTGCTCACATTTGGGCAATTTTGTGTGGTGCGGTTATATCGAAGGGTGGCTTGTCAAAAATGCGAAGGTTTTTGCTAGTATGGATTGGCCCCAACACAAGTTCTTCTAGCTCGTTTGGGATAGTCTGTTGGATGCTGGTAAAGTTGCCTGGAGCAAGGCCCAAGTTACGAGAACCATATTTTTTTGAACCAAACTTTAGATTCTCGCAAAATTTGATAGGCAATGGATGCTCTCACCTGCTTTTGGTGAGCGCAACCTTACTACAGTCACTTGAATTAATGCCCGACCACATGTGGGGTATTTAGTTTAAAATTAAAAACTTTAAAATGTTCTCTTTGTGACTGGCTAAGTGTCTGGTCGTTGTATCTTCTTTAGCACTTACTATAAAACTTTTACTTGTATCAATTTATTTTCTTAAAATAACATGGTTCACTATTGAATGGATAGTAGGTGCAGGTTGGGCAAAAACGACTTTTAGGAGCATGGACCCTTGCAAATGGGTTGCACTTTAAACTCTTTTATATCACCCATATGGTACAACTTGCCATATGGAAAGTGTCCAGTATCAAATATTTTCTGCAAATATGGGAATGTGATGTTGAAGAGTGTGATAGTAACAAGTTCAACCCGTAGCCACATGAATACTTGAACTGCTATGTGTTCCTCTATATAGTTTGTGAATATAACAGTGAACCAATACAATCACTATACATGAATAATCATTATTGTCTATATAGATTTCCAAGAAAATACAAATGTTGTGTAAGAGCATGCGCATCCTTCTTTATTCAATTCATCTCTTGACGACTATTATTAAATTCAAAATTTGGTGTCACAAGTTATCGTCTCCACACCCTTAAACTGCTATATGTCCCTCTATATAGTCCGTGAACTAATCACAATCACTATACATAGATAATCATTATTGTCCATCAATCTAGGATACCGAGTCCTTTGTTGAATTAGCTATAGAGGGCCGTATTCACATATCACTATATTGTGTTTATATTCCGCGGCCTTTTCACCCGTTCTAAATATTCAACATTAAATACAAGCACTTTTCATCTAGGTTTTAGAGAATCTTTTGCTTTTAGTGGTAGGATGCAGATGATATAAGATAGCTTCTAGAGACCCCGGAACCCTTGCTCATAGCCCATTCACACCAACTAAGTTGCCGCACTTGCAGTGCAGTAGATAACTTCCCACAAACTTGGGAGTGAAAAACAAATTATTAATTTATACGATCTACAGTAATAAGAATGCATGTAAGTTCTTATTGCATACACAAATTAGAACAATACTATTGTTTTGTTTGGAGGAAAGCATTTGCACTTGCTAAATTTTAGAGAAGACAAATTTTTACAATCGTTGCAATTTGTTTATTCTTTGTGGAAGTTACCCTCCTGCATTTGTAAGACGCAAATGCAAGTGCAACAAGGGTCTGGTGTGAATGGTCCATCATGGGGTTGCAAGTTTGCAAGGAGGGTGTGGCGACTTACCAAAGGCAATTGTTGTGGGGGGGGGGGGGGGGGGTCATTACCGGTGTGGCGCTAGGAAGACCAAGTAACGAGGACTAATGTTGCCCCACCAACAAATGCATTTCAAGCTTTATTTGGGATGTATTGCAAATTGCTATGGAGTGATTGCATAAAAAAATTGTTCTATTTATTGCATTCTGGTGAAATTTGGAGTTAGTACTTTGTATGTTGCTAGTACTTCAACCACTTGGAGGTGGCAGTGACTGACTGTTGATTTCAACCTTAATCTCAAGATTCCAGGATATGTGTCCACTGCATTGACTCATTGAACTCACAATAGTAGAAAAAGTTCTTCCCAAATTGTTTATGCAATACCCACGTTGCTTGGAAAAATAAAGTTGGTCCTCTTTTTAGTACTCTATAGTATCATGCTGTAATTTGTAGTATTGCATTAACCTAGATCTTATTTTTGCAAAGAAAATAGATGCATATAGGCTTTATTTATTAATAATTAAAAGTAATCCCAATTTTTTATTAAATAGGATATTCTAGAAGACTTTCAAGAAGCTTGTTTTCATAAAAGTTGTAGTATGGTACCCTTTCGGAATGCCTAGATACGTATACACAAAGATGACTATTTATATAAAGATGACTATATATAAGGTAGAGATCTTATTACTTTTAGACGCCCAAGAAATGTGGTGAAAAGACTAGTTCAAGAATGAGCATTCAAAATTATAACATCTAATTCAACAATTTAGATACTCGAAATTCTTCTATAGTCACAATTTAAATATGTGACAATTTTTATGTGATAAATCATGTGATAATTTAATAAGAATTCTATATTAATGGCAAATTATTTGTACAAAATATTGAAAAATATAAATTATTTTAGAAAATAAAACATATACTTCCAATGTACAATGGCTAGATACTCTATAATTTATGTTGAAATTTATGATGGTCATGCAACATGACACACAAAGAGTACAAGTGTTTCATACATGCACCCTTTGTGTGGCAAATTTGGTGTGTGCAACGTTGAAATTGAGGAATGTTGGTATGCATGCGGTGAGCCGTGTAGGGTGAGCAAAAAAAGTAAGCAATGAGCAATATGTGAGCAAAATTTAAATATTGTTGTGACCTATAATCGTGAAATAAAAATATTGTTATAACCTTTAAGTATTTTTACGACCTATAATTGTGACATAACCATACATTCTTTTAGTGAACAAGTTTAAAATCCTCAGGTCAAAAGTGATTTTTATTTTATTTTAATCATTTTACTTCTTTGCATTAGAAATTGCAGTTTTAGTATATTTTTATATAAAGACGTAGTAAGGAAACTCAAGGGGTTAATATACCATTCTAGCATTAGTTTATACAATCATCCATACTTAATGAATCATCAAATTCAACACCGCTGTAAATACATAACATTCATTTATTTAATATCATGATTGCGTTGAAAAACACAATTTTAGTGCAATACAATAACAATAGCAATCAAATGATTTTAAGATTTTTACCTCTACTACAATATTATCATGTCTGAGTATCATCACTATCATGAGATTCAAATGCACTAAGATCTAAATAATTCAAAATCCCTTTATCATATCGCTTGCAACGCGGTACATAATGTAGTGAAGAATCAAAGGATTCATTAGCAAGTGCCATTGCGAATTCCTCAGCATAAACCGGAAGGCCATGTGGACTTAGTGTAGGATTTTGAAGATACTCATTTGCAAAAGACATCATTATTGGAAGAAAATCTAAATTGTATTCATTCCAATGTGAGACCTGCGAAGATGGATATGAAAGAAAGTAATTAATTAATTACTTGTTAACATGATGTAATGTGGCAATGGCACTTGCCAATTCTCCTTTAATTACCAAGACAATGCTCTGCTCAACATAGTGCCAACTAGGATCAATACTATGCTCACTATTGATAATTGGTAACCATGCTTACAAATGATGGTTTCTATCCTATACTATGAACATCTTCCCTAAAAATACTTTTAGATCATTGTCACCATTCAATTGCTCTTTGAATCATTTGTTTGCAATAACCCAATTTGCACTCCAGGCTTCAACAATGATGGGTGTGATGTCAACCGTCTTCCGTTTATTGTCCTCTATAGAGACGTAAAATACACCCATATTTTCCCAATACCCCTGGACAAAATGCGAAGCCAATGCCCTAATGTCACTCTTGAGAGCACAAAGGACAATTGTTAATGAGGCCATCATGCACAAAGGAATCCAAGATCTGGACCTTTTTTTTGCTTGAAATATAAGCTTTTTATATCTCTGGTCTTCGTTTGAGTCTCTCATTCTATTTTCAACAAGACTCTATTAGCATAAATGAAGGGGTGTTTGACGATGTCACGAGATATTTGATTCATACTATTGGATAACATTCCTTTGCTAGTGACGAAGAGGGTAGACTTTGGTTATTGGGTCATGGTAGTTACATAGTGTATGGTACATGCGAATTGCACATGGTTGCATCCACAAAAGTCTTCACCCACGTCACTCTTCCATGTGCACAATACAAACTCTTCTTCCAGCAAGAGTGAAGATTGAACCTAGCTATGAGAATATTGTTGTTTTGAGCGATACCTCATAGGATGAAGTACTAACTTCTGATGTCATTAGTACCCCCTCGTCTAATTCTTGTCCAAACCGACTACTTCCATATTTTGTGCCCAAGTCCTCAAATAATAGTCATCCGTCTACTTGCAAACCTCCACTTCCACAACATCGTATCGACGTTTTCAGTGTTGTGAGTTGTTTGAACAAATTAGTTGCTAGATTGAGTTCAAAGAGCTTGTTTAAGAAAATTGATTTCAATTCAGTGAAGATAGAGCAAGTCATATCCTTTCCTCCTTGTTTTGAAGGTGACATCATATTTGAATTCTCCCATGTTGTTTCTAGCTTTCAATCGCAAGCTAAGTTTATGAAGGAAATGGATAAGAGATACAACGGCTACGTTTGGACCAAGACTAATACGTCAAATATTTCTAATAATATTTCGATGTTCTTCATACGTGGATCATCTACATTGTGAGAGTCCAGATTGTGATTATTTAAACCGCGAGCATCGCACATTGCCCATTAACAAAACCAAATGGGATGGATGCACTCTGTCACTATTTACTGTAAGTGAACCACCTCCACCAAAATCATCTTTGGTTTGCAAGATATGCAAAGCTCCCCCGTCTTGCATTAACGCTTGTGGTGCAAAGATATATTATGTTAATGGCAAAGGAACATTACTCGTGCATGCATCCATATAGGTAACTACAATCATCCAGTGAAGATTGGAGACTACAGAGACTCAAATGCCAAGATCCAAAGCCTCATTGAAGACCAAGTCGAAAGGACGCCCAAACAACCAATTCTGCAATCGCACTAGAGGCAAACAAGGAGCTTTTAGAGGAATATCTTTTGTGTTCAAAGCGAGCGTCAAAAAATAAAAATTTCATACTATTCTAAGCTTTTTGTAATTACTATGATTTTTACAAGAAAATAAATTAGAAAAATCTTATAAATTTGGTTTTTATTTAATAATTATGAAAAAATCTGGGTAAATTAGTTTAATAATACCTTATATGAAGAAAATACTAGAAAAATATAATATATTTAAAATGTGAGGAATTGATGAAGTTTGACTGGGTAATTGTAGTGTGGACGCTTAAGAGCATGTTCAACAGTTGTTCATTGTGCACTAAGTTCCATGCAAGATGGTGTGTGAAGGCCCGTTCACATACACCATTTCTGCTGCATGTATGCATGCGTCAGATAACTTTGAAGGAATATGAGGTAACTAGAAAAATCTAAAATAGGCAGGAAGGAATTACACTACCGCAAGACAGAAAGCAACACAACGCAAAAAACGAACGGGACTATATTTGCGGTAGTGTATTGCAGTTGCACAGTGCTCAACAGTAGTTGCAGCAGGAAAAGACAAAGTTTTGAATATTTTTTTGTTTCTTCATTTTACCTCCCATCCTTTCAAGAACGCAAACGCAACAGTGGCACTAGGCTGGTGTGAATGGGCCATGAGAAATGAAAACTTCCCTAGCAACAACCACCAAGTGTGCTTGGAATAGAGTGCATCAACCAATTACATACTACTACCTTTGTCACTGCATGGGACAATCATAATGGCAAAGAATAAATTTCCTAACTTAACTTCATAAAGTGTGAGCATGGTCTTGTCAAAGAATAGAACAAAAGAGTTAACCAAAAAGAAGTGTATCTAACCTCTCTTTTTGCTCTACTTCTAACCTCTCTATTGAACTATACTTGGGTTGAATAGTGTCGTGTCATAAATTGTTCCCTTGTGGGCCATGGGCTTGAAGCTTTGGTGGAAGGTGTGGAAACCATAGCGAGGTATGGAGATTAATGGCAGTGCTTTGTTTTAGATTGTCTCCTGGGCAACTCGTCATAGATTAGTTTTTGGTCTATTTATATTTCAATATGAGTTCAAGAGGAATTCAATACGAGTTTGCAAAAACTTTCCTCTTTGGGCTCACTTTTCGGTTAACTCTAAAGTGCTTGAAGTGAGAACCACCCCTCACTATTCTGACAATATTTGGTGTACAAATATCAAACTCCACACCATAAGAGGTACTTTATCATCCAAAAATAGGTTTGGTGAGTGGAAAGGCTATATTTAACCAAACACCATATGCAACCCTGAGCTTTTTTCTTTTTTCTTTTTTCACAAATAAAGGGAGGCCTTTTACTGCAAGAAGAGATAAAATACAAACCGACCCCGTAGGTGTGAACTCGTTTTCTTTTTTCTTAGTTAACAAACAAATTATTCTTTTCGACGAGCCAGCACTAAACCTAGCACATGTACATCCCTTTAACCCCTAAACGTTCTCACCCTTTTCAGATTTGGCAGTTTTTCAAAGATGCATTATAAAATGCAACTAAGAGGGATATCTTGAACTTGATGAATGAATAAAAGTTGTACATTATGCATTTTAGATTCTATCCATACGGTTAGATTTGCAATTGCTATCACCAATATTTGTGTATAAATTTTCAAACTTAAAATTTAGAGCTCTTTTGTAATATGATTACGAATAAAATATTGACAATCTAATAATGAATTTTTTTGGGATGGGTTGAAATGTAATACTCTAAGTGTAGTGATTTTTGGAGATTTTTTGGTTGCTTAATTTTAGTAGTTGACTTTTTCAAGAGCACTTTTAGACTAAAATCTTCGAAATTTTGGGTGGAACACTACAACATGAAATGAGGCATAAAAATTTCACAAATCATCTCCTTTCTAATCGGATCACACATGCACGAAGCTAACTCCCCATAAAAGTTTCAGTAAAAAATCCACACTGCCAAAAGTGCATGATGGATGAGAAATCGGAGTTCAAATCCGTACATCATGCAAAATATGCATGGTTGGGCGGTTAGGGGTTAAGATGTGACAGACACCACCTAGTCGAAAAAGAATTCCTGTTAGTAACGTAGCCCTCCAAAATTTTGCAATATTGGACACAAGCTTTAGGGTACAATCATATTGGACACAGGCTTTTGAGTACAATTTTTCAGCAAGAATCTTGCAAATAGAATCGCACACAGGCTTTTGAGTACAATTTTTCAGCAAGAATCTTGCAAATGGAATTGCACACAGGCTTTTGAGTACAATTTTTCAGCAAGAATGTTGCAAATGGAATTGCACAGATCTGACTCTCAGATTGCACTCTGAACTCATTATTATCACACTCTCCACTTCTCCAGTATCACATTTCAGCCTCTGCGGAGAGTATTTATACACATGTGGTTGGTTTGACACTTTTCATACCAGTATGTCAAGTTGTACGTTGGTTACTAAATGTGTGATATAAAAGAGTTCAAGTTGAATTATACTTTTCCAGTATCTTTAAGGTAGAAACACCCAATTTTGTCCGTACACCCATTCCTAAATAGTATCGTGTACTTGCTCTAAAATATATCATAGATTGCTTTTAAACCGTCTCCACGCTTAACCCCTAACCGTCCCAACGTCCATATTTTGAACGTTTTTTGGGGTACATTCACCTTCGGATTGTTGTAACTTTTGCAATAAGTATCCGATTTCAATGAAATTTTGGAAAAACCAACCGCATGATGTATGGAATGAGTGGTAAAAATTTCAAGTCAATCCAAGATGTGTTGAATTTTTGGTTATCATTTGAAAGTAGGGTCCTTTTTTTGGACAGTTTTTGTGCATTTTGAGGGCTGCAACTTCGGGGGCTTGTATCGCCTTCATCCCATATTCGTTTTCAACAAATATTATTGGATTGGATTCCCCTAGAAGTCTAATTATCATAGTAAAATTTTCATGTCTTTCCATGTTGTTCTGAATGTTTGGGAGGGTGAAGGCAAGGTAAAGTGGACCACTACATTACACTATGAAGATCCAACAATGCAGGTTCAAAAATGCATATTAAATTTGAATTTTTTGAATTTTTTTTTTCCAAGAAAGTAGTATATGTATTGTTTTACAAAGTCAAACAATTTTTTGGAAAAAATTATCTTCAAATGAATTTATATATGTCTATACAATTTGAAAAAGTAGCACAAATTGAAAAAGAATTTGGTGACAATCAAGAAAGTTTGCAAGAAATAGGCTAAAAGTTCATTAAATTATTTTATTATTTACTTTCTTCTATATGGAGCCCTCAACATCATCATGAACTTCAAGAATATTTTTTTTTAAATCAAATTGAAAATACTTAACGTCATCAAATTTGCGTTTGAAACCAGATTTAGACATTTTTTTCAAACACTACTTTTAGTAAAAAAAATTGAAGATATTCTTTTGAAACTTTGGATTTAAGTATATAGAACATCAATAAAGGGCTCCATGAAAAAAAAAACCAAAATAAAAGATAATTTGGTATAATTTTATAGCCTTTGGCAAAAAAATCGGATTTCAGCATAGCGGCGCAACTTTTTGGTACAAAATACCATGCTTTCACCCGGGAGTCATTTTAGTGCACGGGTCTCTTTTGAACACTTTTTGCTTTTTGGGTCAAATGGGTCACTTTTCGGGCTACTTTTTGACATTGCAAGGTCATTTTAGGGCACATTAAAAAAATTTACTGAGTTTTTTTTTGTACCAATGTGTTTATATGATGATTTCAGGCTACTTTATAGTTGAAATTTTTTTCATCTGAGTAATTTTGAAAACGAATTTCACCTCTAACTGTGTTGCTAGGAAAATTTCAGCATCCCTTTTTTACACTAAAACACTACGATCTTGCAATCTATATGGCCAAATGACTCCAAATTTGATCCACATCATCTACAACATGTATATTACAAGATTATACGGTTGAGATTTCTACACCTCACTTGCATATAGACCTATAACACATCAAAAGCGATGATGTTTTTAAGCTCAAAAAAGCTAGGGACGCTTAGGGGTTAATTGCCATTGATTGAGTTTGGATTTTATAAAAGTTGGTCTTGTGACAAGTTTGTGAGACGGTTTAACCCTCCAAAGAACTGTAGGTGCTTTTGCTTCAAGAACAGACTAAAACTCCCATTTCTAGTGCATTGAGCCAAAATTTTAAAAAATCTATAGAAGCTTGTGCAAAACTAATATAAGAACATGTGGTAAATCTTTCAGCAACTTTGAACATATAGATTGCGAGTTGTCTGCGTTTGAAATGAAGAAAAACATCTTTTTGCACCTTGCCAAACTAATTCAACAAACTTTAAACCCCTAGTGTCTTGATTATTTTGCAATGTAGAAAATGACAGCATGATTCTTTATGTTCAATAGTTGAATTGAGGATATATTTTGAAGGAATTCAATAAAAACCAACTTGATTTCCATTCTTTAAAAAATTGTAGAGTAGAAGTAAATACGAGATGAAAGGAAAAACTAAACCATTAACCCCTAAGCGTCCCGGCGTCCATATTTTGGACGTTTTTGGGGGTACAGTCACCTTCGAAGAGCTGTAACTTTTGCAAAACGTGTTTGATTTTGCTGAAATTTTGAAAAAACTCCCCGCATGATGTATGGAATGTGTGGTAAATGTTTTAGATCAATCCGAGATGAATTGAATTTTTGGTGATCATTTGAAAGTAGGTATGTTTTTTTGGGACAGTTCTGTGAATTTTGATGGCAGCAACTTCGGGGGCTTGTATCTCCTTCATCCCAAGTCCGTTTTCAATAAAACTTGTTGGGTTGAATTCCCCTTGAAGTCTAGTTATCATGGTAAAATTTTCAGGTCAATCCATGTTGTTATGAATGTTTGGGAGTCATTTTAGTGCACGGGTCTAGTTTGGACACTTTTTGCTTTTTGGTTCAAATGGGTCACTTTTCGGGCTACTTTTTGACATTGCAAGGCCATTTTAGGGCACATTAAATTTTTTCATGAGGCTTTTTTGGTACTAATGTGTTTATATGATGATTTTGAACAACTTTATAGTTCAACGTTTTTTCATTTGAGTAATTTTGAAAACGAATTTCACCTCTAACTGTGTTGCTAGGAAAATTTCAGCATCCTTTTTTAGCACTAAAACACTATGATCTTGCAATCTATATGGCCAAATGACCCCAAAATTGATCCACATGATCTACAACATGTATGTTACAAGATTGTACGGTTGAGATTTCTATACCTCACTTACATTTAGACCTATAACACATCAAAAGCGATGATGATTTTAAGCCCAAAAAAGCTAGGGACCTTTAGGGGTTAATAGTTCCAACATTGAATTGAAACATTTTAATTCTAACACTAAAAATGTTGTAGCAAGAAATCTAAACCCCTGTGATTTATTTATTTATTTTTGGAATAATTGTGAAAACCGAGTTCAAAAACAAATCCTATGCACCATTTTTTTGGAAAAAGGTATAATTGCTTGCAAAATAAGATTTGTCATAGTTTTCACGTCACTCATCTAAATATAAACCATATATATATATATATATATATATATATATATATATGTATATATATAAGATTTTTATGCTTTTTTTGTACTTATATGATGTTGTACGACGGGAGGCATAACTTTTGTGTTCAAACACCGAATGAAAAAAAAAATCATGTTCTCAAGAAGTTTGTTTCTTGCCTTCGTTCAATTTTATTTTTTCAAAAAATTACACTAAAATTTGACATCATGGGTACCTACCCAAACCTCCCAAACTGACAATGGACTTTTAGGGGTTAAATGGTGTAAGCAACTTGACTTTGAAAATTCATAGTAATTACATAGTTTATCCACAAGTTTTATTTTATTTATTGTAAATTCATCATTTTTAATTGCAAATTATACTATAAAATATTGTACCTTGAAAAACTGCCTCCTACTATGTTGAATTGTTTATTTTGACGTTTTCAAATGTTTCTACTTTAAAGTGTATTTCTTTTATTGTATTTGTACACATGTCAAAATTTGAACTCATGTACATTGGTTACCAAAAGGATGATATTGAAGATTGAAATTTTGTTTCACTACAATGCATGTTTTTGAGAAATCCAAAATTCTAAAAGTCTACAATTTTTGCACAAAGGATTTTAGCAATCTAATTAATAGAGAGCAAAAATTTGATCTCTCGCCCTTTACACTAGAGGCCTACAACCAAAATTCATTTTACTCAACAATGCCTACATGTGCCAACAAGGAGTTGTGCACGTGATAAAAAAAAATTGAACTACATGAGAATGAAAACCCAGGTCTTAGTCAAGAGGACATCCATTTTTATTTGCATTAAAATGTTTACAATGGTTTGGGTCCTTGTATAATGATATGGGGCACAACCAATGAACTTGTCCTTTGGGCCTTCAAAGTATGCACAGAAAACATGACAAGCAAAGGTCATATTTATTATATTTTAATGAACTACTACATTGTCTATCCAATAAATTCTATTATAAGCAGAGTTGTCCAAGGTTCTTTCAACCAAACATCCATAGCGTGAATCGAGTTGCATGGATGGATTGAACAAGTGACACACCGTTTAACAACATTGCCACCCATTCTTGCATATGATGATTTGCCGAGTGACCTCCCAAGGGTTGCCCCACCTTCGACTTGCCAACCACTTTCTTCATCAAATTCCCTTCAAATGAGAGCCCATTCAGTAAAATGGTGTATCTCAACTAGCTCACCAATACGAAGAATTGATCATAACCATAGCAAAGATACTCTAGTGAAGAAGAGAGAACACTTTCTAAAGCGGTTGAGAAAGGTTCCCTAAGAAGGTGACCGGAGGAATGACAAGGCGGATATGGATAGTGGGTGGAGAATGAAGGTCAATTTTTTGCAAGGACCATTTTACTACCTTGAAATCACTATATATTATGGGTGCGTGAATAGCGTGGCTACATTTATCCATCTAGGCAAATTCTCATTTGTTTTCGTCCATTCCAACAATTTTTCATCATATTTGGATGAATTTTACCACAATATTTTGGGGAAAATTAATTATTGGTAAAGCCTCTCATATATACCGTGGGCCACAATCGAGTTAACCAAAATCAGAACACGTGATCTAACCCCCTAAATATAAGGAAACCAGAGTTTATGTCCTCTTTGAGTGTAACCGAAATCAAATCAAATAGTGAACCCAACACCCTCCAACTTCAATTTTAGATGTGAGCTTTGCAAGTCAGTTCAAGTTGTCAGAGCCACCTAATCAAACCAGTCACCTAATTATATCTCAAGTTTATCACATGCCTTGCCATTATCTCAAATTGGATGTGGGCCATTGCCTCCAAACCTTGGTTCTCTGTGAACACTAAGTTTGGCCACCTTTGTGACGGCAAACTAGTTCACCCTCCTTTCTATTTTGAATTCTTTGAAAACCATGCCAGTTTGCTTAACTGCCTTAGATACCGATCAGACTCACCTCACCTAACATGTATTCTCTCTCCTTTTCGGTTAACTCTAATGTATGGTGATTAATTTCACTGTACCGGTTCAAACTATCTGAAGTGGCAGATACCACCCGATGGGTGGCGATGCTCAAAACCAACACAAAAGTTTTTGCTGTGGATGAAGTTTGGCTGCACTGCTGGAAATGCCGTGGCCTTCAACCTGATCGGCTTTGAGGGTCTTCACGAGAGTCTTGTATCACTGACTTGCGCACAGAAGATGAGGAGAGGTTCCACACGAGTTTCTTGTGTCAGGTTCAACCAATCGTCGATTTGCTATGATCTGCCATCTGTCATAGTGTCTGAATAGAGGCTGACTATCTGACCTATATTTGGCAGTGGTAAATCCGGAAAAAAATTATGACCGCGTTCGAAATAGGATTTCATGAGGATTGCAAAAAATTGCAACTTATAAGAATAAGTACAAATTTTCAAAGTGAAAGTCACCCTAAACCCCAAAACCGATCACATGCTCTAATGTACGAATGAGGTACATCTTCCCTTTGAAAATCTAGAAATTAGGCAAGAATCAGGGTGGTTGGTTTTGGGTACCTGGTTGGTAATAGGACAATCAACCCTATATAGTGAAAATGTTTTGTGCGAATTTTAGCCAAGTGGCTACAAAAAGAAAATTGATGCTAATTTTTACTCATATTTGAGGGAATTAGCCACTACTTTTTAGCTATATGGCTCTCCCAATATGGTGAAATTAGCCAATTTTATACTATATAGAGTAATTTGCTACAAATACATTAAGGAATCTAGAATATTTCACCAAAATTGGCTATGAAGTCTTCACATCCATGGCAATTTTGCTAAAGAGGCTGAAATTCCTCACCTTCACTGCTACTATAATAGTGGAGTTTCATTACCGACAATTTGCGATTCTGGTCCTTGTTTTAAAGAAAAAGGTTTAAAATAAAAGATATTTATTATTATTATTATTATTCTTATTCGTGTTATTGTTATTATTAAATTTATTTACAAACTGAGAGCATTATAAGGTTCTTTAGCCTTTGTAAGCCACATAACATTCTTAAGCCTTGGACCACACCCTTAACCCCTAAACGTACCAACCCTTTAAACAGAAGTAGATTCTAGCCTCAAAAGTAGATATTAGCATGGCTCAAATGTACATGAGGTGTACATGAGAAGACCATTGCAAGCATAAAATCTACCCAACAAATTTGACATACTTGTGGTTGGAGGCCTCTCCAATATCCTCATCACAAAAGATTTATTGTAATTGGTAGAGAATTTAACCCCTAAAGGACCAAGTGTCCTAACTAAGACATTTAGAGAATTGGGTAGGTTCCGTTGAACACATTTTAATCGAATTTTGAAGGAAATTTAATGGTAGATTCTCCAATATGCCATGAAAATGGGGATTTTTAAAAAAAATTCCGACACCGTATGTGAAAGTTATGAGGGGAAACGTGTTTTTTTCGGGAGAAAAGGCAGCCGGGCAGTAGAGAGATAGTTGAATTTTAGGGGGGGACAACAAGATGGGCAGCATGTGGAAAATGGGGTGGACTGTGGGGGCAGAAGACCACCCCATATTCCAAACTCATTAAAAAAATATTATTTAAAAATAAAAATAAAAATAAAAAATAAAAATAAAAAATAAAAATAAAAATCGTCCGATGAGGGACTGCCACGTGGCAGTACACCTTGAGAGTTAGTTGGGTCATGAATATTGGAATGGGTTGGCACTTCAATTCCCTTCCTCCACCCTTTATTTCCCCCCTAACTCCCAAAATTCTTAGAAAATGTGCTACATGTCTTCTAAAACTTGGAGATTTTTTTTTTTTTCAATTTTTTTTTCGCCATTCTATAGAGGGTGGAATGTACTTGTGTTTCACCACTCGGATTCGTATTTTAAATAAAGAAAGTAAAAAATATTGCAATTCCAAAAACATATAGTCTTTTCTGAACTTTTAAACCCCCAACAAGTGCAAGGTGTTCTTCAACATCCTAAACATCTCCAAACGCAACGAAAATTGGTACACAACTAAGTAACATCATATAGAATGTGAAAGTGAAGTGCGACAGGTTTCGGTAGTGAGGTTTTTTTGATGTAGCCATGGTCAAACGCATCTGAAATTTTCGGGCATGTGTTTTTTTAGGGTGTTTTTTTCCATCAAACGCAATTATCTTGCAATCCGTGCGGCCAAAATCAACGAAATTTGTTGTGTATGTTTTTCAAATAGTTTAGGACAAGATCTTATGGTTAGAAGGTAAAAAATAACATTTTTTGGATTTTTTGCATGGGGAAGTAAAAATGGCAGCATTGGAGTGTTTTTGGAGGAAAAACACTCCGGTCCTTTAGAGGTTAATAGGCTTTCAAAGGTGACTTGGATGAAAACCATCTGAGGTTGTATGAGAAAGTTACAAGGCTTCGAATATGTTCATGATCCAGTTTCTGGACTCTGGGACGTTTAGGGGTTAACACTATAGGAAAACTGTGAATAACATAATTCAACTTTCTAATCCTCGTTGCTTGGCCCAATTGAAGTTCGAGAAAATGCTCTGCAATTCTTTCGATCACCAAACATATGTTTAACCAATTTCTAGTGTTCTTTGAGAAGTTTTTGTCGATTTCGTCCACGTTTTTGCCCTTTTTTTTCTAGTATAAAAGTAGCTAGCCCAAAAATCGTATAAGATTATGGCAAAAATTTGCCAATAAATTTGCAACTCTCTATGTAACTTAGGTTAGTCAATTTTTTTTTATGGTAGAGGCGACATGCACCCTGGAATGTACCTAGGTAGGAAAAACATGGATATAATCATCCATATATATGTATATGTATACATATGTACATATTTATACATACATACATACATACATACATACATACATGTATTAATATATTTATCCATAAAATATCTATCATAAGGCACTTTCATTTAAATACTCGCGATTTTAAAAAAAAATTGAGAGGATTTAGACGATTTCATTCATTTTTTTGCCCATTATTTGTAGTGTAAAAGTAGGCACTCCCATCTGGTAAAAAACTGCAAGAAAAAAATTGGCTAGTTTTGCCTTTTTGGTGGTGGAAGAAGATGCTAATTTGGCACTTTTTGGTGGTGGAAGAAGATGCTAGTTTGGCACTTTTTGGTGGTGGAAGAAGATGCTAGTTTGGCACTTTTGGAGGTGTCGAAGTTCGGTAAATGTAGATGATGAAGGCAGCTGCCTCCATGTCTCATCATACATACGTACAAACGTTGTGGGTTTAAAGTTTTCGCTTTGGAATTGTACCACATGCCTCGATCATTGTACCCAGTGCTCACGTTGAGGTTTTACTAGTACACAATTGAAACTGTCATTCACATAGATGAAGAGAATGATAAGCTTTGTACATTCCAATGAAAGGTGAGAATAGGCCAATTGATCGATCAAAATTGGTACTTTATGGGTTGAATTTCAAAAACAACAAAACAAAAGAATTTTATTTTTATTTTCTTGTATGAAAAGTGACATAAGTAATGTCTTAATTGGTTGGAATTCCTTCATCCTTTAGTGCCCAAGGTGCTTCTGGAGAAACTACAATTTTTTGGCGATTTTTTTTCTTAACCCCTAAAAGCCCGAGGGATATTAGACAAAACATAAGTGTGTTATAATATGTACCTTCCATATGTTTGATGAAGTTTAATTCAATACATAAAATGTAGGGCATCATCTCTACAAATTATCCGTATGGTCAAACTTCCAAAAAATAACTTTAGATTATTTTTTAACAAATTTAAAAGCATTAACCTTTGAAAATTTGTATAAATTATAAATTTCACTTTTAGAATTTAAAATTTAGCATGATTGGTTAAAGCTGGTTTATCTATTGTAAGCTTCAAAAAAGCAAAAGAAATGATCGAGAGAATATCATTACTTTCCACAAATAGCAAACGTTATAACACTAAGGCAATGTTGAGGTGATCTGTTTTGAAAAATTATCCCAGGCGGAGTTTAACTTGGATTCACATAATTCAAATTGCGTTGGAAAGTAGACTTGATGCAGTATTTTAAAATGTTTTTTATTTTTTCAGAAAAGTATTTTTTTGTTCCAAGCAGCCCATTAGATTTGGGTAGCGACCAAAAAATGGTCGTTTGAGCATTTAGGGGTTAAAAATCTCTCTATTCAAATTATGGATACTGTTAATAATATTTAACCGTATAAATTTACATATAGCTTAATCAAACAAGTGCCGGTTAAACCTTGGTAAAATTGGACCATTGAAAAGATTATAATATGTCTTTGAACCTTATAATGCACACTCAAAAATGAGATTTTGGAGGGTGTGTGATTTCAAAGTTAAATAGAATTTGAGTTAATTTTTCCAAAATAAAAGTGAAGAGGTTTAGCGATGACCTATGTCAACACCTCTTTGTTGCAATCTTTCATGTCAAGAACGAACTCACACATAATTATTGTGAATTTTATAAGTGACAGTGGCTTATCTATATACAATTTAGGAAAAGAAATTATACATTAAAATATTAAAGGGGTTGGTGCATTGATCAAGATCGGAATACATACACTAATGGAACTTGAACAAGAGAACACAATCCAAAAAATTAAACAAGATAAAAAACTTCCAAACACAAGAAATTCTTGCATAGTACACGTGTTGTATTTGTAAGTATTTACTATATTTTTACGTTTTCTTCATAGGTATTTTGATAGTTGCACAACTCCAAATTGAAATTTTATTTTTCAAGAAGATGTATATTATAAGTTTCCAACTATGAACATCATAATTCTAAATCCAATTGTTCATGGATTTTCCGTTATTTGCGTTTTCAACACATCAATGACTACAATGAGATCTCCTGGGCACTAAAGGATTAAAGAAATTTAACAACCAATGTATCTAGAGCTCAAGACCAAACAATTTCATAATATGGGAGACTATGGTTGGTTCTTTCCAAATCCTCCTTGAACTACAGAACATTCTAAATTATATAATTTATATTGCTCTACATTTTTAATTTTAAGACCATCCTGTATTTGAGCCGCATATACATAGCTCAATTATTCTCGAGTCAGTTGCCGTGTTAGTTGCTGTGTTAGTTGCCGTGTTTGTGTTAGGCTACACAATTTCTGAATTTATTTGGAGTTATCTTGTTAGCTGGGTTTTTCTATAGAAGTCACTGATAACAATAAGTGAGTCACAACAGGACCTAAAAGGGGAGTTGAGCAGGGTTATCGTAGGAGAATGTGGAGACTACTAACTATAACCAGACTTAGAAGACTGGGGAGGTTCATCTGCAGGGACATCCAAGTTAGTCAATGCTGCCCTTTGGAAAGTTAACAACTTGGAGTTCAGCCCAGACGTCATGGGTTGAGGACTTTGGTTGGGCTAGCCAGACGTCCAAATATTTTTATACGTAAAGAGCCCTATTTGAATATTAATCTGGACTTCACAGACATGAGTGAGAATAAGATACTTTGGGACAACCCAGAGCGACATAAAGTGAGTACAAGACAACTATGATAACCAAGGAGATCAAGTGCAACACAATTTACATTCTAGAGAGAGAGAGAGAGGTGACTTAAACACTGGTGTCCATGGCAAAGTAATTACATGGTAGTCAAAGACAGTTCCTGGTTTGGCAAGAGAGGGGAGGGTTACGTGGAATAACACAAAGAATAAAACAAGATTCATATGATAAGAGAAACAAGTAGTATTGAGGGACAATAAGAGAACAAGTGAGAGAATAGACAATCATTCATTCCTTGTTCCCAAGGGGAGTAAAAAATACATGTACACCACTGTGAACATCAATGGCAACCTAGTGTCCAAACTAGACTATGACCCAGTTCGGGTGAATGAGCGAATGACCATATTTCTATCTCCCTGCCTTTCTTATACTACTCTACCCTAACTATGCATGGGCACTGCCAGTGCCATCGCCTGACGTCCATGTTGTCCTTGATCGCCGTGGCTCCCTAATGTTACCTTATCCTGCTATGACGCGAGGTAACATGTCTTTTTAGAGGTCTAATCCGAGTGGTCTAGGAATGCTCTATACTAAGGATATGCTTCCATGTGAGAATTGGGCCGGTGAAAGCCGCTAGAAGACAAGAATCTAAGTCTCAAAAACCACTAATTGTCTACTGGTGTTCGTAAAATTTGAAATCAAACTCTTCAATTCACTCATTTCAATATGACATCAGTAGCTTCCAGCTTTTCTAGAACCTCTACTGATACATAAAAGGAGGTCCTAAGAGCACAATGGTGTTCTAAATAGAGTTATCTACAAAGTCGTTACAACATACCCTATTTGCCATCCAAAGTTTTCAATCATCATATAGAATTTTTTGATATCCTCTCACACAAGCCACCAAGCTCCTTTCCTTTGGGAGAACGTGGAGTTGGTGTGAGGGTATGTAGAGATTCCTTCATGGCAATTCAAGTGTGGTTTGGAGGAGCTTCTCTTGCATTGGGAAAATTCAAGATTTGAATCTCTAATAACGCAAAGTGTTGTGATTGGTAAAAAAGAAGGGAACTAAAACTCATTTTCGCCGCCTATCAAGTTAAAATACCAGTTTTGCCTTATCTTTCCTCTTCTATTTTTTTTGGCTCGACTTCACAGATAACTCTAAAGGCCGCTTTACATGACGGATCAAGGCCAATTTGGAGCTTGAATCCTTATAGGTAATTGGTTGAATTTGCGAAATCAACTCCAAGGGCTTTACATGAAAGAGTCAAGGCCATTCTTCGAAATTCATATTCTAATGGGTTGAAATTATATTCTAATGCACTAAAGACAAAATCTGACACGATTCCAAGGAAGAGAATTGGGTTGATCAAAATGGAAACCCAATTCACTTCCCTCTGCCTGTGTCAGAGCTCTCTCTCTCTTCTTAGCATGAAACCACTATCTCATGTGAATTCGCTTTGGCTTTTACATGTCATGTAAAGCGGCCCTAAGAGCATTTGCATCCATGCCCGTAAAGAGTCCAACACATGCAATAACTAGATAAAAATGCTAAGCGCCCTTCAAAAATGCCTCTTGACCCTCAATCTTAAATTCTTAAAAAATGACCCCTCAAATCTAACTTTAGTTGATTATATTCAACATTCTACTTGTGATTGGTCCATTGACTATTTGATGTGCACTTTTGGTGTTTGAGTAACATTTGAAGGTGAGGGAGTGTAAGTTTAAGGGCTCTTCAAATGTAGATGAATAATTTTAGGAAGTCACCTTTAGCTTGCATGGATGCGAAAGCTCTAAAAGCATAGCCATCAGTTGCTCACTGTGCACCAAGTTCACATGCAAGATGGTGAATGAAGGCCCATTCACATCCACCAACTCTGCCGCATGCACACATGCGTCAAATAACTTTGAAGGAATATGAGGTCAAAAGAAAAATATAAAATATGTAAAGAGGAATTACTCCACGGCATATTAGGAAACAATCCAACGCAAAAAATGAACTGACTACTTGCCGCACTGTAATGCAATGCGTTACAGAGTTGTTACAGTGGTTCAACAGTAGTTGCAGCAGGAAAGGATAAAACTGTGAATTTTTTTTTTCTTCATTTTACCCCCCATCCTTTAACCCTTAAACGTCAAGAGGCCCTGGGCGGGGTAGCTCGGAAGGCATCTTAATTTTCGGAGGGGAAAAAAAAAAAAAAAAAACTGTTGGGCAGCACTGTAGCACTGCGGCACCTCAGCTCCAATTACATACTACTATTTTTGGTTGTACTACTATTTTTGGTTGCACCCTGCCCCAACCTCAAAACCTGTTCAATTTGATAACTTAGATTGCTTACCAACGATTCCACAATCTCTCAAATGAGGTGCAAATTTAGAATCTATATTGTTTTTTCAGTAGCTTTCCAACGCACCAATCCACGCTTGATTTGGTTGAGAAAATCCACTTTTTTCTTCATTATTCTCTTTTGGATAAACCCCTGGGGCTTACCTTGACGTTTAAGGGTTAAGGAACGCAGACGCAACAGTGGCAGGGGCCAGTGTGAATGGTCCATGAAAAATGAAAACTTCCCTAACAACAACCACCAAGCATACTTGGAATAGAGTGCATCAACCAATTACATACTACTATTTTTGCCACTACATGGGACAATCATAATGGCGGGGAATAAATGTACTAAACTTAACTTCATAAAGTGTGAGCATGGTCTTGTAAAAAAATAGGACAAAGTACTTGATGTGAGAACCACTCCCCTCGTTATATTGACATTATTTGGTGTGCAAATATCAAACTCCACACCATAAGAGATACTTTAGAGAAATTCGCAAAGTAAGTGGGTGAGCAATCCTGCTTTTAATACCCCATCCAGACTTGTGGAGAGAAACGAAAAGTATTGAAGATTCCTCATATTTCCTCAAATAGCCTGGAAATAGTGAGCTTAGTTGAGTGGGCCAGTACATGAATAGTGAGCTTGGGCCAGTACGTGAATAGTGAGCTTGGACCGTCACATGCTTGGAATAGCGAGCTTCAGACAATTCCCATGCGGTCCACATGGTGTCACTGCCATCTCCATATGAAACTCGGTCACCTAACTTCAGTTTCCGAAAATAAATCTCATACGGCATTTCAAAACACAGTTTCTGTTTTTGAGATTCGGCGAGTCTTTACTGCTGACACAGGCCCAGAAACCAGAGTTTCTGCTACTTTACGAATTTCTCTAATAGCAAAGAAATCGAGCGGTAGTCGTTCTTCACTCACCAACTTTATTTTTGAATGATAAAAGAGAGATTCGTAAAGTAGTAGAAACTCTGGTTTCTGGGCCTGTGTCAGTAGTAAAGACTCACCGAATCTCAAAAACAGAAATTGTGTTTTGAAATGCCGTATGAGATTTATTTTCGGAAACTGAAGTTAGGTGACCGAGTTTCATATGGAGATGGCAGTGACACCATGTGGACCGCATGGGAATTGTCTGAAGCTCGCTATTCCAAGCATGTGACGGTCCAAGCTCACTATTCACGTACTGGCCCAAGCTCACTATTCATGTACTGGCCCACTCAACTAAGCTCACTATTTCCAGGCTATTTGAGGAAATATGAGGAATCTTCAATACTTTTCGTTTCTCTCCACAAGTCTGGATGGGGTATTAAAAGCAGGATTGCTCACCCAATTACTTTGCGAATTTCTCTATTGACGCCCGTCACTGGATAATAACTTTTGAAGGGAAGAAAAACAAGATGTCCGTTTCAACTTATTGCAGCAAGGAACTTGCCAAGGATGCGAGGACTTAACCCTTTACCGCCCAGGTAACCACTAAGTGGTCACTAGATCACTGGAAAATGAAATTCTGGAAAATCTGTGAACCATCTCAGTATAGTGTCTGAAGTTCAGATGTATAACTTTTGATTCTGGAGATGATGCAAAAAGAAAATTTGGAATCCGACTTTCCTAGATATCCAAATACCTATGTACAAAACACCAAAATACTGCAAATACCTCAAAATACAGCAAATACTTACAAATACAGCATATGTACTATGTTGTATTTCTAGAGATTGGAAGTTTGTTATCTCGTTTTTCTTTTTGGATTGTGTTCTTTTGTTCATGTTCCATTAGTGTATGTAGTCTGATCTTGATCACTATACTAACTCCTTTCTTATTTGAACGTATAAATTTTGTTCTAAACCGTACATGGATAAGTCACTTTCACTTATAAAATTCACAATAATTATGTATGAGTCTATTCTTGACATGAAAGATTGCAATGAAGAGGTGTTGACACAAGTCATTACTGAACATCTTCACTTTTATTTTTGAAAATTTAACCCAAATTCTATTTAACCTTGAAGTCACACACCCCCCGAAATCTCATTTTTGAGTGTGCATTATACGGTTCAAAGATATACTATAATCTTCCAATCCAACGGTCTGATCTTACCAAAATTTAACTGAGACTTGTTCATTAAGCTATGCTTACATTCGTACGGTTGGATACTATTAATAGTACCCCTAATTTCAACAGAGATAGATTTAAAGAAACATCACCAGAAAAAGGTGGTTTCTCCAGAACCACCCTGGGCGGTAAAGGGTTAAGTTAGCAATGAAAAAACAAAGGAGAAAAAGGTGTGGATTGTGAAGGGACAATTGTCAACCTTATCTGGCCCTGGCGAATGTTCCACCTTGCCGAATCATGGAGCCAAATGCGTCCAAACTGAGGTTGAATGTGTCCAGCTGAGCACTTTCTTTCCGATTTCTGGTGTGCCAGACACACAGGCAGATACTGGTCGGGGCCTGGCTGCACTCAGTCACATGAGAAGTGCGTGACTGCGTGCTCTGCACGACGCCATCCCCAATAACTCCACGCGCCGATAACAGAGTTGTTAGGTGGAAGGATGGGGCCGCTCTATTCTCGGCGTTGACCTATTTCTGCCCTTTTCACCCCAGCTGGCAGTTTGTAGTAAAAAATATCTGTCCTGTAACACTAGAGTTATCCAATTGCTCCATGAGTGGAGTTCAAGTGCAGTCCTCTTCCTATAATTATAATTTCTGACATTCATTGTTCATGAATAGTCCCTCGGTTGAATTTTTTGACTTGGAGGAACTCGTGGGAACTCTCTTTTAACTTTGGGGAGGTCACGAGTTCCACGCCCCCAAGGTGGTGCATGGCCTTCCTTTAGATTATTCTCCAACTCACCCTAGACTAGATTTGAAGTCTTTTTGATAGTCTAAGGTGAGTTGAAGGTTTTTATTTTATTTATTTACACTTTGAGGCATTCTTTTTGGTTAACTCCTAAGTGACCGATCGACCATTTTTTGATTGCAGCCCAAACAATAGTGACTGCCTATGATCAGGGAATGACATTTTCGAGTTTTGATTTTTTGTCAAAATTGGGGGTAGAGATCATTTTCTAGTGTTGTTTGATGCATTTCATTTGCAATATTGAGGTTCATTACGGAATTTTTGAAAGACAAAGACCTCAATATTTTCCTAGTGTTATAAAACTTTCTATTTCGGGAAAGTGATGATGTTCTCTGCTTTGCAAATTTTTGCCTTTTTTTAATTTTAGAATAGAATGCCTTGTTCTAGCCAGATTTCAAATTTTTAAAATAAAATTTGTAATTTTGGTGAATATTAAAAGGTAAATGCTTCTAAATTCATTAAATGAGTATCTAAAACTATTTTTGAAAGTTTGACTATACAAATAATTACTAAACATCATGCTTCTCATTTTCTCTTTTGGACCAAATTTCATCAAAGTTGTAAAAGTAAAATTTTATAATACATTTAGGTTTTTCCTTACTCCCTCTGTCATTTAGGGATTAACCCCTAATCATCAAAAATGCCCTACGAGCTTGTTTATAAGAGAAGAATAGAAAAAAGTGGATTTTCTCAACCAAAATTGAAATGGATTGGTGCTTTTGAAAGGTGATGAAAAACGAGGCTAAATTTAGCAAACACACTTATATTAGATAATTGTGGAACAGTCCACAATCAATTGAAAGAATAGAGAAGAAGAGGGAGCTATGATTAGACAACAAATGTGGAGAGAGACAAAACATTTTTTATTTAAAAAATAGAACAAAATGTTGGCCAGCAGCGTTTGCTGGTCAGTGCTGAGGTTAGGCTGGCAGTTTTTTATTTAATTTTAATTATTTATTTAATCACATTTAAGTGGTAGCAGCTCTTGTAACTTTTTAGAGATATTTTTCGGGGTGCCCTCCAAGGACCCTCTTGACATTTAAGGGTTAACTCTATTATATATAGTGTTTCATAGTGTTTCACAAAAATTCAAATGTAGATCTGTAGTGAAGGCTAGTTGGATGCTGGACCCACTCATGTTTCACCCTTCGCCCATATCTACTTCACGCAGTAGTAAAACACAATCCCTCCACACAAAACATTGATTAGTTGTATTTCATTTTGAAACATTGTCGTGCATGACAATGTCACATGACAAGAATAAGGTTGAGCGGAGTTATCCCATAAAGTTTGTGCCATTCACACTGATAGTGAGTGTATGTAGTGTTACTGGTGTGAAAGGAGAAGTATACCTTTCTTGGTTTTTTGGCTAAGATCAAGTGTAAATATAATTTGCAACCTTTGTCTTCAAAACCGTTCACCTAATTTGTATTAGATTATAAAGTGCAAACTTCTTCTTCAAGTTTTTTTACAATGTAATTGTTTTCTACCAAGAAGTTGAATTCTACTTCATACGTTGATAAAAAGACAATGGTACCTGCAGCAGCATCAAAAGAATGGTCTCAATATTGAATCTGTGCACCGGTATTCATTCTTTCGGAGATTGCTGTCACCAAGCTTCCAAGCACTTTAACCTGACTGCTTGGGCACCCGAAACAATCACTTCGAATCAATGAATGTGTGCATGAAAAGTGGTTGTTCCAGTCATCGATACTGTGGTAAAGTGCGTGTCCATCTGTGTCGTCCAAGAATGAAAATATTTCATTCTCTAAGAGCATCTCCACTCGTACACGCTAGAGATGACTCGCTAAAATTATTCATTTACATTTGAAGAGCCCTTGCACTTACACTTCCCCACCCTTGCACGCCCCTCACACATCAAAAGTGCACATCAAATAGTCAATGGACCAATCACAATTAGAATGTGGAGATATGGTCAACTAAATAGTGATTTGAAGGGCCATTTCTTAACACGCTAGGATTGAGAGTCAAAAGGCATTTTTGAAGGGCCCTTGGCACTTTTCATCTAGTTCTGGAGTGTGAGAGACTCTGGAAGGGCAGCGGTGGAGCCGCTCTAGCACATGTTGAGCTTCGCTCTTGGTGTTTTAGATTGCATTCTATTCTACTTGTAAGTACAAAATGAAGGTCATATTAAAGAGGTCGGTCTGACTATATTTCAATGAAATCTTCAAGGTTGTGCTCATCTGGAAGAAATGAATTTGAGACACAACGAGCCATTTTATGGAACGAGCCATTTTATGGAGCTCGGCCTCCTCCGATTGGTGGGCTCCCCCCCCCCGCCCCCGGGGAAGTTTGATGGAGGCGGGGTTAACCCTTAAAGGTCCCTTGGGGATAGTAGACACATTAACATACATCTGGCATTTGCTGTAAGTAGAAAGTTCCAAATTGAGACCCCAATAGCTCATTAAAACCATGTCAACATGGATTTTAACTTCATTTTTGATCTTAAATTCATAGGAGGTGTATAACCATTCCAAATACAATGAAATGCTACTATGTAATACTGGTCAGAACGGGCTCTCTAGACCTTTAATCCCTATTGAAATGACAGAGGGGGTAAGGGCAAAACCTAAATGTGTTATAAAATGTTACTTCTACAACTTTGATGAAGTTTGGTCCAAAAGAGAAAATGAGAAGCATGATGTTTAGTAATTATTTGTACCATCAAACTTTCAATTTTTTTTAATGAATTTAGAAGCATTTACCATTTAATATTCATCAAAATTACAAATTTTATTTTTAGAATTTGAAATTTGGTATGATTAGTTAAAACTAGACATTCTATTCTAAAATTAAAAAAAGCAAAAATTTCAAAGGAGAGAACATCACTACTTTCCCAAAATAAAAAGTTTTATAACACTAGGACATTGTTGAGGTGTTTGTCTTTGAAAAATTCCTTAGTGAACCTCAATATTGCAAATGAAATGCATCAAACAACACTAGAACATGATCTCTACCCCCAGTTTTGACAAAAAATCAAAACCCAAAAAATATCATTTTCTGACCATGGGAGTCACTGCTGTTTGGGCTGCGACCAGAAAATGGTCGATCGGTCATTTGGGGGTTAAGGGTTAACGCGAACCATCAATACCGTTCACACTGTTTTCAGAGAAAAAAAAAACAGAGCTGTAGTATACGTGCGTCAGACCGGACAACGCTACAGTATTTGATAACTTACTGATAAAAAGGTGGGTGATATGCAAGACAATGACGTCATCGGTCCACTCTCAACTGGAAGAATCGTCTTTCTTTATATATAGTTCGATAGATATTTGTGATATTTTATATATATGTATGTGTAATATTGATCTACTGTATACCAATAAATATGACAGTATATCCCTTAGTTGGGAGAATCTTGCTCATAACTTCTACTCCGTTGTATCAAATGGGGGTTTTTAAATGTCAAACCGAGCACCTTTGACGGATATATACTTTTTTAGAGTAGAACCAAAATAAATTAGAAAGAGAATCATGTTTAAATTGGAGTTTACAACAAATTTTGGGTGTGGAATTGGGAAAGCATATGTTCTTTACGGGATATCTAGAGTGGGTGTCCCTATGACTGATGATGCAACAATGATTGTGTATTTATGTTTTCATGAATGTGCAACAAAATCAATTAGGAGCAATAGTAGGAATTGGCAACGAAACTCTATATTTCTATTAGTGCTTATCAAAATCAATTATAAACAATGAAATTAGACACCTTTTATATCCACGTACAAATGGAGGAAATTTCAAATTGCATATATTACAACAAACCTCACATGAATTCTTTCTAAGGTTTAGTTTCTAAAAGCACAAATTGAAGAAATGCAATTGCAAGAAATTTAAGTACATAGACCCATGACAACAATGATGTGGGACAAAGAAAGGTTGGCCTAATTATTGTAAAACTTGGGGTTGAACGCAATCCAAATGACATGACCACCTTATTTGGTGCAAACAAGTTGTTTGCTCCAAGTCCAGTCAAACTTATCATACTCGTGTTGAGCAGACATGTGGAATCATTTAATATATCCTGGATCTAACATGATTCTATGGATTACGAGCATAATAGTTTAACCCTTTAGTGCCTAGAAGATCACATTGTGGTCAATGATGAGTCGAAAACGCAAATACCGTAGTAGGAAGGCAGGGTCGGCAGAAAATAATTCCCCAAAACAATGCCGGAAAAATAAATAAATTTATCAAGTGTTTTGTCGAAATCAACAAAAATTGTAGACAAAAAACAAAGGAAAATGTTTAGCTACTAGTAAAATTTAATGTTAGTTATTAATAGCCGAATTTTTAATAATTATTTTTGAAAGTGCCGACCCCTACTTTTTGAACTTTTATTAATTATTCGACACCAAAGTGCCGACCCTGCCTTCCTACTACGGTAACAAAAAATCTGTCAAGAATTGGATTTGAGTTTTGAAGTTAAGAGTTGGGGATTTATAATACACATCTTCCAGAAAAAGAATTTTCAATTTAGAGCAGTGCAACTATCAAAATACCTATTGTATGTACAAAACACCAAAATACTGCAAATACCTCAAAATATAGCAAAAACTTACAAATATAGCATATGTACTATGCGGTATTTCTTGTGTTTGGAAGTTTGTTATCTTGTATTTTTTTTGAATTGTGTTATGTTGTTCATGTTCCATTAGTGTATATATTGCAATCTTCATCAATGTACCAATTCCTTTCATATTTTAACGTATAGAATTTAGTCCTAAACCGCATATAGATAAATCACTCTCACTTATAAAATTCACAATAATTATGTGTGAGTCCATTCTTGACATGAGAGATTTTAATGGAGAGGTGTTGACATAGGTCGTTGCTGAACAATGTCACTTTCATTTTTGAGAATTTAATCCAAATTTTATATAACTTTGAAGTCACACACCCTTCAATATCTCATTTTTGAGTGTGCATTACACGGTTCAAAGACATACTATAATCTTTCAATTCAAAGGTATGATCTTACCAAGATTTAACCGACACTTGTTTGATTAAGCTATGTTTACATTTATATGGTTGAATACTAATAATAATATCCCTAATTTCAACAAAGAGAGTTTTAAAGAAATATCACCAGAGAAAATTGTGGTTCTTCCAAAACCACCCTAGGTACTAAAGGGTTAAGCTTTTCTATATGTTACCTCTAACCTTTTCTATGTTCCATTTGTTCTAATTGAAGACCATGTCATTTCTAGTAATCTAAAGTGACCAAAGAATGGTGCCACTAAATAATAGCTATATTCTACCGATATGCCTAAATCTTTGCAAAATTATGGTGGCATGATTGGTTGGTTTCCAATGTAGTAAGCGCCATGAATGTTCAACTCAAACTTAATTTTAGGAAGTAGGATGATATAGAAGTTGATGCAAGACCGCTGCTACAAAGTTCTAGGCTGTTTGGGCTTGGAGGCATTCCAGAACCTATGCATAATTTGTACATGTCGCTCACACTGGCCATAGGCCGGCTACTGCGTGGTGCGGTTTAGGGGGTGCATGTGTGAAATATTCCTAGAATATTTTGTACCTGCGAATATTGCCACGTGTCCCCGTCAGCTTTGCCACATGGAATATTGGTAGAGTCATCATTGAAAATATGACGTCAACCAATGACGTGTCAGTCCAATCATCGGATGAGGTGGCGCCATATCAACCTCCCCGGGGTGGACTCCACCGTCATAGGCACAATAATGAATCTAGACACGGTTTTAGGGAGCTTAATTTCTAAATGATCCTCCTAAGCAACAAAATAAGTATTTTGTTTGTTTCCAAAAATAAAACAAAAAAATGATAATAAAAGTAATAATTCAATAAATAAAGAATAAAAATGTTCAGCTTGTTAAGGTATTCCTTACCTACAAACATATTCTATGACAAGATGCACACACTGATCATATTGGCAATATCCAAGCAAATTGACCACAAAAAATGCTAAATCTTGACTAAAATGGATTTCTCTTGCTTTGCATGCAACATTGCTCGCGATGTGGGCTCCCTGAATCATGCCATCCCATCAGCCTCCCTACATGTTGAATTGCTTAATCATTGGCAATGTGGGCTCTTCATGGACTCGTGGATACGAAGCGCTGGGATTCCATCCAAAGCCTTGGAAATCGTAGGTAATATAGGACCCCCACATGCTTAACTCTTAACTGCCCAGGTGTCCATTTTTTGGACGATGTACATACTTCATCCACGTTTTCTCATCCGTTATACACCTTTCACAGTGTGGATTTTTCACTATAGATTTTAAAGGAAGTTAGCTTCATACATATGTGAACCAATTAGAGAGGTTGATTCGTGAAAATTTTATGCCTCATTTCATGTTGTAGTGATTCACCAAAAATTTCTAAGATCTTAGTTCAAAAGTGCTCTTGAATAAATCAACTCATAAAATCAAGCAACCAAAATATCTCCAAAAATCATTACACTTAGAGTATTACATTTCAATCCATCACAACAAATTTTATCTACAGATTGTCAGTATCTTATTCGTAATCTAATAACTTGAATTTTAAGTTTCAAATTTTATACAAAATATTGGTGATTGCAATCATAGATTTAACCATATGGATAGAATTTAAAATTCATAACTGTACAACTTTATTCATACATCAGATTCAAAATAACCCTCTTAGAACACGCTATTTCATGAGCAAAGTTGGTCTTAAAAAAATTGTCTAAAAAGTTCTCTAAAAAACAACAATTTTTGTCATTCTACAATCACTTACATTGTAAACAAACACTGAAGCGAGCGAGTATCACAAGAAGCTTACTGGAAACAAGCTTGATGCGGCCTGTTTCTTGGCTTAATTGTCTCAAAAATACCTTGCTCTCTGCAACCTGGAATTCCAAGAGTGCAATGCCATTGCTCCATAGCAGATCAATTACAATCCCCATGAGAAAGTTCAGATCCAGAGTAGGGACATATTGACAAATTCATCGAACAAGTTGGATTATCTTAGGATGGCTTTCCATGGAGAGCCTGAACCTGCATGGTGATGTCATGTGGTACCTCCTAACATGTTTAGAAGATCACATTAAGAATTTTGGACTACACGGATTTTAAACAATTTCTGTGCGATATCCGATATTTCATGGGTTTGTGCATTTTTGGCACGAATTCTGCATCGGTTTTGCGCTATTTTTGCACGGATTATGTACTTTGTTAGATAATGAAAAGAGTGAATGTAGAAGCCGTGCGGATTCAATGCAAAATTAGTGCAAAATCCGTGCGGAATCCGTGCAAAAAATGCACAAACCCATGAAATATCGAATTTCGCACGGAAATCGTTAAAAATCAATGAGGTCCTAAATTCCTGATGGTAGGAAGAATAAATGAGTTGCATGTTGGAAATTGACTTCTAGTCTTGGAAAGTGGAGAAAACAAGACTAGAGCTTGGAAACGGTATTCAGAAGTTTTGACATATACTATAAACACTTGACAACTCAATATGTTACAACCTCCAAAGCACTCAATTAATTTAACCCCTAAACGTACCAGGGTGTCCTTGGAATTGACAATTTGAGAAAAAGCATCATAAACTACTATTTAGAAGAATATTTTGGAATTGATATACAAATGAAAGTTCTAGGTTTTGAATTTTAGATTCCATCCGTACGGTTTGATTCACTAATACTATCACCAATATTTAATTATAAAATTTTAAAGTTAAAATTAAAAATTCCTTCTAAATTCAATTACAAACAAAATTTTAATATTTTTTGAGTAAAATTTGTTGGAATGAATTTGAAATGAGATACTCTTAAACATGGTGATTCTTTGAAATTTTTGTGTTTCTTAAATCTATGACCTCATTTTTGCAAGGCTACTTTTGAACTACAGTCAATGCAATTTTGGCTTGGTCAACGACTTGACATACTTCTACATTTGTAATTTTAGAAAAATATGTAATCAAGTATGACTAAATCCAACCGTTAGATAGGACAACAACTTGGTGAAGAATCTCCAAAAAATTGGATGACTTTCATCCAAGCATTGATGAGAACGTGAGAAGGATTTGAATCTGTTAATCGTCCACTTTCTGGACGCTCTGATGTTTAGGGGTTAAGCTACACCCCCCAAAGCATGTTTGTCAAGCAAGTAATCGTGGATGACATCACCATGAGGTTCAGGATCTCCATGGAAAGCAGTCCTTAGAGCATTCCCACCCATGCACGCTAGGACTAACTCTCTGAAATTATTCATCTATATTTGAAGGGCCCTTGCACTCACACTCCCCCCACCCTTGCACGCCCTTCACGTATCAAAAGTGCGCATCAAATAGTCAATGGACCAATCACTAGTAGAATGGGAGGATATAGTCAACTAAATAGTGATTTGAAGGCCCAATTTCTAACACGCTAGGATCGAGAGTCAAGAGGTATTTTGAAAGGGCCCTTGGCACTTTTCATCTACTTCTGGAGTGTGAGCTCTTTAATTCATCCATACCTTATGCTATGGTCAAACTCGTTAAAAAGTAATTCAATCAAATAATTTAAAATGGCATTTATTGAAAATTTCAGAAATTATAAGTTGGTATTATTGAATAGTCTAGGTCTATAATATTAATGAAAATAATCTAAATTCATAAAAATCAAGATTTTTGCAAACAACCTACATAACATTCAGTAGCCTCTGTGACTGCTGACTTCCCCCAAGAGAATGATGCAGAATATCCCACATCATTTCATCCCCCAATGAAATGATGTGGGATATTCCACATCACATCAGTAGCTATGGGGACAGGTGACATTAAGCAAGAGCAATCAACCATGGTGAACAGTAATCAAAAGCACTCACTCAATCACAATTCAACAGTGTTTTGTAATTGTTTATTTGATTCAATAGTTCATTCAATTACAAATCATTGGTCACTCCATATATAAACGTGGATGAAACTAAAAGGCATCCTCTTGGAAGGTTACTAAATGTTATGTACCCAAGTACAAATTACAACAATTTTCATCAAAAATATCATCACAAATTGCAAAAGGAGGAGAATGAAATCATCTTGTGCTATATCAATGTCCAAAAATTTTAACAATGAAAAGCTTAACCCCTAAACGTCAGAGCGTCCAGAAAGTGGACGATTAACAGATTCAAATCCTTCTCACGTTCTCATCAATGCTTGGATGAAAGTCATCCAATTTTTTGGAGATTCTTCACCAAGTTGTTGTCCTATCTAACGGTTGGATTTAGTCATACTTGATTACATATTTTTCTAAAATTACAAATGTAGAAGTATGTCAAGTCGTTGACTAAGTCAAAATTGCATTGACTGTAGTTCAAAAGTAGCCTTGCAAAAATGAGGTCATAGATTTAAGAAACACAAAAATTTCAAAGAATCACCGCGTTTAAGAGTATCTCATTTCAAATTCATTCCAACAAACTTTACTCAAAAAATATTAAAATTTTGTTTGTAATTGAATTTAGAAGGAATTTTTAATTTTAACTTTAAAATTTTATAATTAAATATTGGTGATAGTATTAGTGAATCAAACCGTACGGATGGAATCTAAAATTCAAAACCTAGAACTTTCATTTGTATATCAATTCCAAAATATTCTTCTAAATAGTAGTTTATGATGCTTTTTCTCAAATTGTCAATTCCAAGGACACCCTAGTACGTTTACGGGTTAATAAGGTGTAACATTTTTAGCTTAGGATCAAAAGTCACGGAGAAATATTATTTATTACAAAGATGAAATTTGAAGAAAATATAATCTCTTTTAATGAATGAAAATAACCCTAAAAAATAATTCATTTTGTATGAGACCTCACGAACTTGACTTGAGGATACAATAGTAGAGTAAGATTGAGGACCTCCATTGACCTTTGTGCACTTCAAGGATTCTAGCATAGGCTCTTGAAGTACAGTAGATGGGCCCATAAACCACCGCTTTAAGTTTTTCATGCAAATCTAGTATTGGTATAGAATTAGAAGCTTTCAATGGACACCTGTTGGAGATATTGTTGGTTTATAGTACATGTCGGTTATTAGGTCATCTACCTTACACAACAACCTCATTAGGGTCTGTTCGCATGGAGGACCGGACCGGACCTCCAACCGGGCCAGGGGGGGTTTGCATGACGAAATTGTGACCCCGATTTCCGATATGGAGCTCCGGTCCCTCCCTGGCTCTTCCATCCTTGAATTTAGGATTTGTAAACCCGCTCTCCTTCCCATCAACCCGACTTACTAAAATAAACTGAGATTATCCTCCACATGTCTCCTTGTCTCACGTCATGCAAAATCTCTCTTGATTTTTGTCTTGTTCCCATGTTCCCAATAATTATTTTGGAAAGGCTCTACTAATGCAACTTCATAATCCCTGTGGAGTTTGGAGGCTTGTACGGGAGCTTGGAGGAGCCAGGGAGTTGATGGGCAGGAGCTTGGAGGAGCCAGGAGCTTGGAGGAGTTTAGAGGTCTTGAACTGGGGTTTGGACCCATGGATAGAAATTTGCTATCTCAAGGTTGCACACTGCCCGGTCAGTACCACCCTTAATTGTGATTTTGTATGTAAGTTATGTAATTTGTTTGTGTACACTCATGTTTTTTTGTATGATAACATGAAAATGTTAGCATGTTCTGTAATTACCTAGACTATAATTAATCATAAGAATGTTCTCTAAACATTTAAAAGTACTTATACTTCATGATGCCAAAATTGTTTTATAATTGACCAACTTCAAAACAAGTTGTAATTAAGTGAAGTTTTAAATTTGAAATGACCTAGATATATGTTGGTTGTTATGGGACTACACAAAACTCAAGATTACTATTTAAACTAGAATGAGTTAACCCCTAAACGCCTAAGGTACCAAATTTAGTTGTTGACAATACTTTGAAGTTAAAACCTTATCAAGTTAATATTTCAAGTAGTCTATAAATTTAAAAAAAATCTTTATTAGGTCCAATTTCAGCATCAATAATCCATTTTGAAAATGAATGATTATGATTTTTCTATTCAAGTTTTTGTGCAACAATGTCCATTGCAAATCTTGCTTTTTCAATGCTGAGGGCTTTTAAAAATGAGCCTCAAATACACTAGATCTTGGAGAAAGAAACACCTTAGAATCTATTTAAAAATATATATAAAGTAGATTTTGAGAAGTCATAAATTGATTGGATTTAGCCATGATATGCCATTTAACTATATTGGGGGGAGGGGTATTTTTTTAGATTTGATATGTGAAAAGAGGATTAAAAGAATTTGAATCACTTTTACAGTTTTAACACCATCTTTATCAAACATTATAATCTTTCAATCCACAAGTGATATTAAGTTGTGTTTTCTTTTTCCATGTGGTCGCTAACATGTCTTGTTTGAATTTGTATAGTTATAATTCTAATAAAATTGATAATACTTATTAAATTGTTGATTTCTTGTTCAAATTAGAGAAAATTCCAAGAAGTTAAAAAAGGCTTAGGCATTTAGGGGTTAAAATGTTTGTTTTCATAAACTCACAAATCAAATTAAATGTATAGGTAAAAGGTTTGAATAACATATCTAAAATTTGTAAAAGTAATCCAAGAGCTAAAGAAAGGAATACTTATGCTCTAAAATCAGCTTTTTCAAATAGTAATGTAAAATTGTAAAAAAGGACTTGCAATCTCACAAGGCAATATCTTAGATTTGGAAAATATTCTTTATAAGGTACAAAGTAATTGAGGGGCTGTTTATACCCATGTTATGTCTCCTAAACCTTTTCACTAGGATAATTTTAAGTTCTCTAAACATTTTGAGTATGATGTACTTCATCATCACAATATTATTTTTCGAAATACAGTTTTGTCTTGCTTATATGATGAATCTTTATTTTCAGGCTCAATGTCTTGGCTGAGATCCCCTTCTAATGTGCCACAATCCTCATCCCAACCTGAGGATCCATCACAATCTGAGTTTTTTGATCTAAATGACGTAGATCCATCTCAGAATGATGAAGATGATTGTGAAATGGGAGAGCTTCAAGGGGATATAGTGCCTGGGAGAGTATATAAAAAAGGACCTTGGAATACTTCAGACCTCATGGTTTTGCTTGCTGTGAAAAAAATAGATTGGTTTACATATGGTCCTGGCGCTGGTTCAAAGGCACTTCACAAACCTGGACATGAACGTTGGGCACTTGTTTCAGAGAGTTGTTTTCAGCAAAGAATTAGCCGCTCTGGACAACAATGTCAAGATAAGTTTGAAGGTGTCCGTGGTGATTTCCAAAAAATTTGGGATTATGAAAAAAATATACCTAGTGGAAAAAAAAGCTATTGGGTAATGGATGCAGGTGAGAAGAAGGCAATCAGGGGGTTGAAGGCTGCAATGCATCGTGAAGTTTATGATTACATTGCTAGTTGGTTACCTAATTCTTCTCGATCAACCAATCCCACTGAGCTTATTGATTCATTGAACTCAATTGATGACACAGGTACATGATTTTATAAAACCTATTCTTCATTTATTTCTTTATTTTTAAAATTTTTCATAGATTTGAAACAACTTATATTGAGACCCCTTACATATTATCATTCAACCACCTTACATATATTTCGTCCCTTTACAAATTGTTTATAGGATTGACATATTTCTAGTTGTTTTTTAACTATGCCAAAATGACACATGCAACTTTTGACTTGTCAAATGTGTCATAATTCTTATTTCACTTTTTATCATGGATATACATGCAGATGGTGAAATAAACCAGTCCCCTGAATCATCGATGTATACTGGCAAACGTCGTCGTAGTTTGCCCAAGGTATCAGATGGTTTAGCATCCATAATGGAAACCAATAGAGAAAAGACAATTGCAGCAATGACTGAAGGTGAGGACCGAGCAGATGCAAGACAAACTCAGTTACTTGATTTGGAATTGAAAAAGCATAATGACAACATGACATTACAGAAAGCTTCATTGGAGGCTCAAAAAATTACTCAAGAGAAGCTTCTAGTCCTTGAAGAAAATAAAATACAAGCAAGCAAGGAAACATCTCAAGGATTCATTGGAGCCCTAATGGCAATTAGCGCTGCCATTGGGTCCAAAATGCAAGAGTCATAGTTCATTACTTCAAGTTTATAATTGTATTGTAGTTTATGTAGTTTTAGAGCTATGTACTTTGTGTTTTTTTTTACATTGATTTGGTGTGTTGTATTAGTGTTTTCCTTTTTCCTATGAAGGTTTGAAGTCTTCAATATATGATTGTCATTTTTCATATCATCATTCACATTCTTGCACTATAAATGCAATGCCTCTTTATGTTCTATGAATTTATTGGAATGACTTCAAAATTGGATCATCCATTTTGTCCCCTATTTCTTAACTTCATTTGTCTTGAGATTGGAGTATCTAGAGAATGATACAAAGGTTGATGCATTTGAATTAATTAAAAATATGTATAAAGTTATTGTGGGCAATTTGGTTGAACTAATAATTTGTAGATATGATGATTTACATTTCAATAATTAAACCAAACTTCACCTAACTTTTGGGAAAAGGTCAATAGAAATTAAAACCTCGCACCTTTTGTACAGAAGTTGGCATATCCTATAATAGGCATATTATCCTTTACTATCCATCAACTTCCAAATAGATTATGAAAGCATATTGTTCATTACATTGATGAAGTGAAGATCTCTATAAAGATGAAGTGAAGATCCTTGTAGATTTTGTACATTGAATGAAATCCACTAAAGATCCTTCATTTGAATATAAAAGGGGAAAAATTGTCAAATTTCAATCACTAATGTGTTTGTAAATGAAGGATTAAAATTCAAATCTTTAAACTCAAGTGTATCAAAACTGAAATCATAAACATTTCATTCTGAAAATACAAATATAGTTGCTAAGATGTAAATATGTCTATTGTTGTAGCCCTTCTAAATGCCACAAATGCTCTACTATGGCATTTTTGATCAACAATGCCTCATCTGTAATAACTCTTCTATTTCTTTGTTGTCTATAACCTTCATCATGATGTCTAGCTAATGGAAGTTCATCATCTGGTCTATCTACTCTATCAAGCATGATATTATGTAAAATACATGTTGCATGCATAATACTAGATACCATAGCACAATCAGGCATATACATAGGTCGTTTTAGAATTTGCCATACTCCTTTGAGAATACCAAATGATCTTTCTACAGCCATTCGTGTGCTACTATGCTTGAAATTATATTGATCAGACATAGGAGTCAATCTATAACCTGGAAGTGGAATCAACATATATGTGGTTGGTGTATAACCAGCATCACCAATTAATAATTCAGGTATGGGAATGCCTTGAATGAACCTGGTTGGTCCATTTAAGCAATCTCCTCTATCAATAGCTGCTTTGATTCCAGAGTTTGCAAATACTCTAGCATCATGAACCACACCTGGATAACCTGCAAAAATGTTCAAGAACCGAGTATCTACATCTACTATAGCTTGTAATATGAAGCTATAGTTTTTATCTTTATCATAGAAATCAGTGGACCTCTCATTACCAGGTAAATCTACTTCAATGTGTGTGACATCTATGGCACCACATACTTGGGGGATTCCCCATTTGGATTCAAATCCATCTTTCACCTTCTGTAATTTTCCACCAACTGGCCAAGTCAAATGATGTTGACCCCTACGATTTAAGGACTTCACAAATCGTGTAGTGACCTCACTAACAGTAGATTTTCCAACTCCAAAAAGTTCCCCTATTGAAAGTAAAGAATCCCCAGTAGCAAGTCTACGGATGGCCATTGCAACTTGTTTTGTAACTTCTAATTTTCGATTTGGCAATCTATCTAATCCCACTGGAGTATTGCTTTCAAAGTCATGCTCTACCAATGAGCATACATATTGAAATGTAGGGACTGACATTCTGAACATCTCTTTGAAACGTGTTGGATCATCAACCATAATCATGTGGAAAAATTGGTGCCACCAATGGATTGTTCTAGGCTTCACATACCATGGCCCCCATTGAATGCCTACCAATTCCCTATAGGTAGGTGGACTATCTGATAAAATGCAAACCGTCTCTGCATCTTCCAAAGTGACCATGGATGCAATCTTACTACAACTTTTCATGACATGAGGCAAATTTGAAGTTGCAAAAGTTTTGAAATTGGGAAGACTTACCAAAGGAGTTAAACTAGATTCTTCACAATGACATTTGAGAGCCCATCCAATTGCAGTTGTTGCACCTGCTAGAATACACATAAGCCTTTGTACTTTCATTGCCATAATGTTCAAAAATGTCCCTTGTTCACGTATGAATGGAGTACTTGACAGAATAATGGAAACGTATGAATGGAAGGTTGAAGTAGAGTTCCAATGAAAAGCTAAACTACCACCTAAGAGTATAGGCAAATTAAGATAGAATGGAGTGTCTAAGTAGAGTATATGCCAATGCTACATATAACCTCAGAATACATGCAAATTGAGAGAATAAGTAGCTTGAAACTAATGAGACTGTGCTTCAAAATAATAGGAAAAACTGCTATGCCAGGGAGAGAAGAATTAGAGCCAAGGAGCTGGTCTGGGAGGGCAGAGGAGCCAGGGAGTTGATCTAGGAGGAAAGAGGAGCCAGGGAGTTGATGGCAGGTAGGGGACAAAAATAATAGCTAAGGAGTTCAGTTGATGTGAGCCAGGGAATAAAAAGAGCCAGGGAATTGATGGGAGAGGGGAAAAAAAGAGAGCAAGGGAGTTGATGGGAGCCAGAGAGAGCAATTGAAATTGGAGATGGAGGTTCATTATCCAAACTCCCTTTTAAATATACAGAGAGTTCCCAAGTTCCCTCTATAAGTATCTTCCTTGTAGAAGTATCCCTGCCACATGCCACTCAATCCTAAAAATTTGGAAATATTTTATTTGGAGAACCGGTTGACATGCGGAAGCTTGATGTGGCATGGACCCGATCTTCCTGACTCGACCCATGGAGCTCCACCTCCGGTCCGGTCCTCCATGCGAATAGCACCTTAGTACCATCTACTACCATTCTGAGCATCCATTCTGAGCATGTGACATGGTATCATGGAGTGTAGAGGATTTCAGTGGAGCCAGTTTAATTCACCGCTACAGGTTGTAATCATTGCATTTGCATGCAGAGCATTCACATTTTTCAACCGTCTTTTCCACCCACGGTTTTCATGTGTGACACCTTTTTATCAACTTGATATCGTATGTGATGTCAACTATCTGGCAAATGGGGAGGTATATACCAAATAGATAGATAGAAAGATAGATAGAAACTCCAGTCCTCTTTTGGAGGGCCGGCGTGAATAAAGTGTCCATTCGTAATGTCAATGACTCAGTGCTCACCGGACAAAGGGTCATTGGGACAAAACTACTCTTCCCTTTCGAGAATGGACACTATAGTAACTGTATATACCAGACATCAACATCGTGTGTTCAACATTTTGTCAAGTAAGACAACCATGTTTCTACCATTTATTCCATTTTATTTTTTCATTTATTTTTTATTTTTGTTTGTTAGGTACAACAACCTTTTCACTCTTAACCCTTAAGCGTCCACAATATAATAACCTGGTCAAACTTCATCAATTCCTCACATTTTAAAATATATTATATTTTATGGTATATTTCTCATATAAGGTATTGTTGAACCAATTTATCCTGATTTTTTCATATTTATTTAAATAAAAATAAATTTTATAAGATTTTTTAAAGTTTTTTTCTTGTAAAAATCATAGTAATTACAAAAAGGTTTAGAATAGTATGATTTTTTAGGGAAAATGTAAATAATAGTGATGAAGGGCGAGGTGTAGGTGGCATGCTTGTTGAGCTTACATAAAAAGAAATTTGATAGAAAAACATTTTTTATGGAGTTTTAGGACTTTGAGCTTTAAAGTGCTATATAAAAAACGCAGTTTTAACAATTTTTAAGAACGGTAAATTGGACTAGAAAGTAGAAGGTAGTCCCCACACTTTCTTAGTTGTGACCATTTTCAATTGAAATTAGGAACTAGGTGAAAAATCAGCGTTTGACTTAAAAACAATCAAGCATGGCCCCACGGGGCTCCTTGCACGCTTAACCCCTAAACGCCGCCGAGACCAAAAAATGGCTTATGAATGAAGTCAACTGTTCAATTCCAACTGTTGCGTAGATGATTTCCATCCAATTCTTTATGTGAAAGGCTTTGCTTGGTGATGCCACCCCTTCAAGTTAAATTCAAATCATTCAAGCTATTTTTAGATTTTACATGGGGTCCCAACTACAAAAAGAGTCGTAAAAACGGTTCACCGTGTAGTGTATTTTGAATTTTTTTGCTTGTTCTACTTAAACTAAATTTAGGCCATGAAAATGAGTTCCATTGCATTTGAGCTTAACTAACAAAATGAAGCTTGCCAAGTCTAGTTTCTACTCCACTTTGAATTTTTGGAAAAATTTGAAAATTGAGTGTTTTATTGTGGTTACAAGTTCAGTAGGTATCACCAAGGTGTAGCAAAAATTTTAAATTTAGATACACAGATGATTTTCATCAACTAAACTTTTCTTCATTGTAATTTACACCTTAGGTTTAGAAAATCGGATTTTTCTAGTACATTTTGTAAATGATATAGATTTTCTTTACAATCACTTCATAAACCATAGTAATTTCAAATTTTCACCAAAATTTATGAAAAATTCATGATTTGTAGTAGACATGTGACTTCATCTACTAAAAATTTAAATTTGAATTCTTGTATTACTTTTAGTAGCAAAATTGAATGTGACAGATAAAACATGATTCCATGGTCATAAGCCCAACCTTTAGGGGTTAAGGGTTAAAAGTTCTCCCACCTTGAATACGTGGATAAGAGTTCTCAAAGTTGAAAACTTTTACCCTATATTGGTCATCCCATAACAACATATAAATTTTGTCCACAGGCACTATATGTATGACCAATGAACTGGTACATTTGCTCATATAATCCGTCCCATATATTGACTTACAAAAATACTTTGTAAACTCAAATGCAAGGGTGGTCTCAAATATGCTGTTTGATGAAATATGGCCCAAAACTGCTCCATGTCGGAAATGGGAGTCAAGTTGCAATGGACAAACAGACATGAAACGGAATGAAATGTCACTGTAACAGTTCCTGAAATTCCTGAAAAGCAAGTGACAATTATATTATTTCATATTACAGAACCCGATTGCAAGTTATGACCTGATAGTCACTGCCGCCGATTTTCACTACAACGGAGAACAGTCTATTCAGTGGATCCAAATACACACACTCTAGTTCAAAAAGGTATATCACAATTCGAGCTCTTGCCCCATATCCACAAGATTGTAAGGTCTATTTAAATAGTGATGCTGTTGGGGACACCCATGGACGTCACGCCGGGCTCGGATTTCGGTCGGAGCAGCTGATAAGGCATATTCACAACTCCATATCGGTTCTTCAAGCTCTTGTCGGCGTTCCGGCTCTTGATCAACCGGTCAACCTCGGCGATCTTGGCTGTGAAGCGCTGGAATGCGGCCACGGACTAAAAACCACAACATGAAGAAAAATCAGTTGATACACTTTCAAAGAGAATGCATACACATCAATATACCGGTATAGAATTCGAGAGAGAACGAGAAATGGTGAAGGTGAGCATGCGTACCGGTTCATGTTCAGTCCAGTTGTCAGGACGCTCGCCGATGTACTCTTCTTCGGGAGAATGGGCGGACAAGACTTCGTAAACAGTCATAGCAGTGGTGGTGGAATCGATGTTGGCGAGGCACAGCAAGTAAGCTTTCTCAGGGTTCTTCATCATCTCAGTCCATTCCTTGGTACCTTCCTCGGGAATCAAGCGGCGGACAATGGTAGGATGATGAGGCATGAACCCTGCGTAATCGAATTGGCCAAAGTTGACAGCCGCATGCTGGCACGACGGGATCCATTGCATCGTCGTCAGAATTTCCACGAGGCTCTCCTTCGAGTCCAGCGTAGGCCAGTTAGGGTCATCTTTCTTGTCGGCGTGGGCTTCCTCCCGGAGCTCCTTGAACCAAGCCTGCAGCTCCACATCGTTTTGCACAACGCTGTCATCAGCGTACCAGATGTCCACGTACTCCTTGTTCCATCCCTTGATGGCTGTCCAAAGCTCCAGCCCGTCTGCTGCGTAAGGGTAGTCTTCAATCACCAGCTTCACACCATGCTTGGATGATGGGTCCGGCACTGCCATACCCCTGAAGAATAACACGCCCATCAGTTCCTCATTGAGGTATATACTTCCAGAGCCAATACAGGAAATCTTAGTTACAATCCACAACCTCGATGAGTTCGTCGTACGACAAGCATTAGGTTAAATATGCTTTGATAATCCAGACCTAATGACGGATCATATCATGGTTACCTGGCGACTAGGTCATGAGGCAACGCTTGTGATGGCCAAGTCCAAGTGTCTCGGTAGTTGACAGCACCCATTTCCAAGGAGTAGGCACGAGGTGTGAAGTGAGTCTCGATGGAGCCTCCTGCATTAATCAGTCCCTTACGAGCTTGTCGGTTGATTTCCAAAGTGCTCATGAAATGCGGTGCCATCAGCTGCATGATAGGGTGCAGCTTGCTCAAGGTACGATTCGAAGTAATGATAGCCGCCTCAGTCACAGCATGGCACCGTGTGCTGCAAAAAAAAAAAAAAAAACAAAAGAGTCAGCTAATCAATCAGAACAGATACGTTCGAAGAAGAAATTGTGCAAGAAGAGATTGTGCAAGCTGAATAGTACGTCACTCACAAATGGCTGAAAACTTGATGCGCAGTGATATCATTGTTGGAAACGTGAGCCTTGGCCATCTCCCACAAGTAGTCCGTTTTAGAGGTATCAGTTGGCGGTAAAAACACACGAGCATTCAATGGTCCGCCAGGAACCTTGGGTGGGAGAGCCAACTCCAGTGCGAGGACCTTCAACGTCTGATCGTTCGACAAGAAAAAGAGAGCCCTGGTGGCGTATGATCGGGCGTGGTCTTGCTTGTTGATCCTCTCAATGAACGGAAGATACGCATCGTGGTAATCGGCAACGAATAATTTCTTATTTTCCACAGCCTGTAAGCACTCATGAGAACTGTCAGACCCCACATCATTGATTTCAAAACCAGATTACATATCCTTACGAAGGAAAAACAAAACAATCAGGACACGAATGTCATTTACCTCTTCAACGCTAAGACCCTCTAATTTGTCTTCGATGTGCTTCGCGGTGATCGCCGACACGGGGTAACCGAACTCTTTCAATGTACTCTTAATCGGAAATTCCTGCATTCCAGAAGGACACTTGCTTAGTATGGATCTGCATCGGGTGGTCGACCATTGAGAATTTAAAGGAGTGTTATTCAAATCTTTACCTTGACAAGCGCAATGGTCACAGGGTTAAGACCCGCCAAAAACTCCCGAGAGAACTCGTCGTTTTTTATCCACGCATTTTCATCATCTGAGTAATCGACAACCGAAACAACGGATCAGTAACGACGTACAAAACCAGACAGAGGCGAGTACTAAAATCCAGCAATCTGAAGATGGAGAAGAGCTTACGTTGTAAGAGTCGAGGAACAGGGTACAGATTAGGAGTGTTGGGTTTCCCGTCAGGCCTGATGACTTCCTTCAGAAACACGAGAGGGAACTGGTCTTCTGGTTGGAGATCATCTGCATCCGGCAACACATTGTTAAGCCCGGAAGTATCGTTCTTCACGAACAATCTCTTGATCTCCGCCACGGTATCAAACTCTGCTTTCCCGAGTTTTATCTCCGCCTTCGCTTGCGCACCGTGGACAACGGAGCGCACGCCGTCCGCCTTGAAGTCCGAGGACTTGACGCGGTCGAAGTACTCATCGCGCGGGATGTAGAAGTCTTCTTTACTTCGCATCTCGGTATCTTTGTCTGCATCGAGAAACCGCAGCATCAGTTTACAATTTCAAATACGTTCGATTCTTCACTAACCTACTCTAGTTCGTATCGGTTTCAAGGTTTTGCTTGCTGATTCAAACGGGATTCACAAGGTCAGTGGCTTACTCTTCTTCGTGAATGCTCTCCCAGTTCGCATTCTGCGAGGGTAGGGCAGCGTCGCATTGCCACCCAAAACGGGTCGGTCCAACTTCATGTCCTTGTCCGGGTCACCCAAGTCGTTGTACGTGTCGTAGTCGTAGATGCGTTCTCCGGCTTTACGTTCACCCGTTCCGTCACCTCGCAGATTGACGAGTTCCTTCGCGCGGAGCTCCTTCAGCGCCTCTGGTGTATCGGACGGCAAGTAAGCCTGCAACCCATCACCCAATACTTGTGAGAAATATGCTAGTGGTGTATACAACGATCGTCTTATTGCGTTAGATCGACAGTCACACGCATTTTCCAGTATCTGAAGAGCTGCAGGAGCAGCTACATAACATTATCAGGCAAAAGTTTCGATCTAGATTTGTGCTTTTGGTTGATCAAGGGAGAAAGAGGATAAGAGTTGTGAGTTCAAACTTTCTGGCTAACTACTGAGGGAGACACAATTGCCTTGAGACTTGTGTAGGAAAACCCGAGATGGTCAATGGTTCACACCTTGTTGCGGAAGAAGATGCGGCCTTCAGTTTTCGAGGTATTGTACACCCACGAGTTCGTGATGTAATGCGCTTGGGTCTTGTCAGGAAGGTCGAGACTGTACGACACCAGAAGAAACTCGTTCGGGTGGTTGTTCCTCACGATGATAGCTCCAGGGACGCCGAAGTTCTTCGGCACAACAAATTCCATGGCGAATTTTATGTCCTGCGCCACTATCGTCTCCAGCGTGGCGACCCACTTGTCGATCGGCACCTCTTTGGTCATCACAGCCTTCCCAGTACCTACCACCAAATCCACAACGGTCAGACACAATGCAACCTTCACCTGCAACGAATCATCAACTATCTCAGACTTCCATCAACTTGTTTCCATAGAAAAAACATTGCAGAAAATGGCTGAATCCAATGTTAGAAAACTCGATTCCTTGGTAGTAGAAACCTCGGAGCAGCGAATCATCACCTATCCCAGACTTGCATCAACATATTTTTCATTGAAAAACCATTGCAAACATGACTCGTTTTGCAGAAAATCGCTGAAACCAAAGCCAAGAAACTCCTGCAAATCGATTGGATTGCCCGGAGACGAGTCACTCCGAGGAATTCAGGTATCGACACAAGATATGAAGCATCAACAACGTGAATGTAAACCAGGTCGAGGAATTTTGAGCGTACTAGGATCAGTCGCGGCGCTGACGAGCTGCACAGTGACGCGTCGGCCGAGAGCGAGCTCGGAAGCATCGTCCTGGAGATCCGCGGCGCGATCGATGAGATCCAATACCTTGAGTTTCTTCATAACGGTGGCGGTGCCCTTGTACAGAACCTGGTCGGGTCCAACGGAGGGCGGGCTGGAGCCATGGAGCTTCTTCTCCAGGTAACCGCCCACAGCCTCCAGCTTCGACGACGCCGTCTCCAGCCATCCCTCACTGGCGCCAGCTCGCTGCTCCTGAGCCTTCCTCATGGTCACGGTCCTGGCTCGGCTACGCACGAAACCGTCACGAGCTCTGAAACTGGAAGCCGCGCTTCCGAGAGAATTCGGCGAGGTCCGGGTGAGTAACATATTTATCGATTGCTCACTTCGATCACACGCTGCTATATACGAGCTCTCGGACTCGAGAGTTATGTACAAAAGGCTGGATTTGAGTGTACAAAGATGCGATTGCTGGCTAGTGCGCCTCTGATACTGTAACTGCCAGAAATGTGACTAAAATTACAGGCGTATGTCAGAGCTTTGAAAATGCTTATACCCGGACCAAGCAACGAGGCGAGAAGAAGGTGGGATTCTTGCAACCTTATCTCAAGTCACGTGGTTCTTGAGGGCCATGGCCACGATTGTTGTTGTCAGCGTCGTCGACACCAGTCCAGTGAATTTTCCCAGTTCGCTCGATCACTGAACTGCAGAAATCGGTACTCACAGTGCTGTACAGTGGGGTCCAACATGGAATGGCGTTTTTGGTTTCGCAGTGAGAAAAATTTCAGTACTGCCAACTTTGAAAGCCTCCCGAGAGCTCAAATATTGGTATTTTACCACGAAAATTCTACCAGAGACTTATCTTTAAGTTAATTATATGTATGCCAAATTTCAAGGCCAAAAGATTCACCCAAAAAAAGTTATTCAGAATCTACCAACATTGGTAGCTGTGGAAATGTTTTCACTGCTGCCAACTTTGACAGCCTCCCAAAGATTGAATTAATTTATTTTTTGCCATAAAATTCTAGGAAAAAAAACTTCTTTATGTTAATAACATATGATAAAAATTTCAAGGCCAAAAGATTAATACAAAAAACGATATTAACAATCTACCAACATGTGTAGTTGTGGGAAACAATGGGGGAAACTACACACATTGGTAGATTGTAAATAATTTTTTTTGTATAGATTTTTTGACCTTGAAATTTGGCATGAATGATTTTGTCATAAAGAGCATGTTGTACCAAAAATTTCATGGTAAATAGACAATTTCTCAACCGTAGGGAGGGTGTCAAAGTTGGTAGCAAAGTTTCCCCCATTGTTTCCCACAACTACACATGTTGGTAGATTGTCAATATATTTTTTGTATTAATCTTCTGGCCTTGAAATTTTTATCATATGTTATTAACATAAAGAAGTTCTTTTTCCAAGAATTTCATGGCAAAAAAAAATTAATTCAATCTTTGGGAGGTTGTCAAAGTTGGCAGCAGTGAATAACTACCAATGTTGGTAGATTTTGAATAACGTTTTTTTGGTGAATCTTTTGGCCTTGAAATTTGGCATACATATAATTAACTTAAAGATAAGTCTCTGGTAAAATTTTCGTGGTAAAATACCAATATTTGAGCTCTCGGGAGGCTTTCAAAGTTGGCAGTACTGAAATTTTTCTCACTGCGAAACCAAAAACGCCATTCCATGTTGGACCCCACTGTACACTAAGAATTAGTTTCTATTATTGAGTACTTAATTAATCTCTTCCGGAGCCATGCCTGTGTGGCACTGTAGTACTGTTTTATGACTCTGCCAATGGCTTCAAAGCTCAGAGCATGCCATAGATTTGACGACGGACGGCACTGAACTCGAAGTTCGTATACCGTGCCTCTCTAAGAGCATCCTCAACGGGACCTCTAAACAATGTCTTTTTTCATGTAGATGAAATTAGAAAGTTAAATTACTATTATTAAATTACTATTTAAAAACCAAATATAATAAACTCAAAAAATCTTGATTTGGACATTTGGTGAATGACCAAGATACACCTGGTTAATAATTAGCTAACTTTCAAAAAAAGAAAAGGGCTCTTCAAATCTAGTGTAAATTTTTGTTAGAGGGCCAAGGGCATGACAAATGTGGTGTGTTTTTCCGTGTTTTGGGCTTAAAGGGCCCTCTTTAGCATTTTTTTTTTGAAGGCCCCTCTAAATTAGCACACATTTGATGGGATGTGTCTAAATCACACAATGCCCAAATTCAAATTTTCTTGTACATTCACTATGCATCTTTTGAATGCATTTCTATGATAAAAAATTAAAATTAAAAATAATGGTTTAATTCTTGTATATTAATTAATTTTTTAATATACTAGGTCCTTTTGGAGACCCCATTGAGGATGCTCTAAAAGCTTGCGCACCTTACACATGTATCCACCCTTTTTCGGCAAATTTTGGATGAAAAGTTTATGACAACACTTGTATAACAATGTTACAATAAACTCCCCTATTACAAATTGCCATTATCATTAGCAAATTTGACAATGATTAGTAGCTTGGGGCAAGTTTTTTTTTGTATTGTAGTAGTGCACCATGCATGCAGTGGAAAGTGGTCCCTCCAAATTTAAACCATTGTGATTGCGCCACGACATTGCAGTTTGGACCCAAGAAGCCAAAAAATAAAAATCCTAGCTTGGGGTCTTGTGTTGAAACAAAAGGCAATCTTAGGATTGTGCAACAAGGTGAAATACAATATTTGTGGATGGAGGAGGAATAAATTAACGAAATTAAAATATCCTATAGTGAAGGGTGTCTTAAGAACATCCGCATTCACTCCTTGACTACTATCATCACATTCAAAATTTGGAATCACAAGCTATATATCGTCTCCACACCCTTGAACTGCTATGTGTCCCTCTATATAGTCCGCATGTATCAATCTAAGATACCTTATTTAAATTAGCTATAGGACTTATGGAGGTATCACTATATCATGCTCATATTTTGTGGCTCTCTCAGCCGCCTTGAACATGCAGCATTGAATACAAGTGCTTTTCATCCACTATTCAAAGTCAACTGAGAATTCACTAGTAGGGTGAAGATGTTCAAATGCATTGTAGAGGTAATCAAGGAGGTTTTTTAGAACCTAAGATATATTCTCACTTGATATTACTAGAGATGTTAACAAGGGTCTTAGAAATGAATATAGGTTCATTTTTGGACTGAATTCACTTTGCTAAGATCATCCCTAACACCAAATGGGAACATAGTTGGTCAGCGAGACTTTTTTTGAGTGTGGTTCATTAGGGAGGGTTTTTCTTGAATGTAGTGAAAGATCAATAGATCATTGAAGAGACAAAAATACTTCGATTGAGGTTTGATAGAGATTCAATTGGTGAGAGTCATGCACTGTCATCCACGCTCATCTATTATATTAAGTATACAGCGTCACGATACCATGTCACTACCCTGCTTGGTATCCGTTACGATACCATATCACGAAATCATCCATATTTCACATCTATGCCTTTTCATTCAATTTTTCATCATGTTCTCAAATCGTTCTCCACAGTTCCCATGATGTTGCCCAAAGCTTCGCATCACATTCCTTAGCGTTCCTTTCATGTTCCCTAATGTCCCCTAATGTTCCCTAATGTTCCCATCATGTTCCCATCATGTTCCCATCATGTTTCCTAATGTTCCCAAGTTCTCTTTATGTTCCCAAAGTTCCCATGTTCCTTTTATGTTCCCAATTGATTCCCACGTTCCGAATGCAATGTTGGGGCATTGCAACAGGGTGTTTGCTAGTTTTCTTCAGTTGCACAGCACCAGAGTCCTGTACAGCACGGGCTTGGAGGCCGGCATCGGTGGGCATGCCCTGTACTTCAGAGAACGGTGCTCAAAGTCAGAATTGGGTCTTTTTATAGATTACTTAATTCACCACTTCCCGGCCGGAGCCACACGAGAAGCGCGTGCACAACATGGTACTTCTGGACGCCAGGCAAGTAGTTGCTCGGGTACTTCTGAAAGGACTATTCTGCATGTGCCGTATCATTCAAAGAGTTGGTCTCTTTAAAGTTTACTCCGTGAGAGCATCTCCACTAGCACTCTGGAATCTGGATTGCACTCCGAAGGTCATCCCAAAAGTCAGACCTCACTATGTAGTTCTCAATGTTTTTCCTGTGCTTTTTCCCTTGAAGCCTCACTGGCAACGTAAAAGAATTGGGAAAGAATATTTGGCAAAATCTTAAGCTTACAATCATATTTTGATAGAATTTCTTCATATTTTGGTAGTTTTCTTCACAAAATTTGGCTATCTTCACAAAAAATATAGAGAAAATATGGCGAATAAATTCAAGATTTTCTCATTTTTTTTTCTTTAATAAAAGAGAAATGCCATATTTTGTAGAGAAATCTGGCGAAATATAGCCAAAAGAAAAGAAAAAAACTTGGTAGTTCTCCCACCAACGTCACTGAATTAGACTCTTGAAGATAGTAAGCCACTCATGGCCCATTCACACCAAGCCCCTGCCCCACTTGCATTTGCGTTCTCGAAATGGAGGAAGGTAAAACCGAGAAACAAAAAAATATTCAAAGCTTTGTCTTTTCTTGTTGCAACTATTGTTCAAGCACTATGCAACTGCATTATAGTGCCGCAATTAGAGCCATGCTCCTTTTTATGCGTTGTGTTCCTTTCTATCATGCGTTAGAGTAATTTCTAATTGCGTATTTTATATTTCTTGGTTGACAAGAGATTCCCTCAAAGTAACATGACGCATGCATGCATGTGGCAACATGGGTGTATGTGAATGGGCCATCACAAGTCACACGCATGGATCGTGCAATTATGATATGCAATTAAAAAGAGGAGATACACTAGCAAGAGTGATTTTGAGCCTTGATTTTTAGTGGATCATCCAGTGTCATGCTAAATAAATTGTTCACCAACTCAATTTTATTCATTTTCCCATAGCTAGAGCAGTATCCAGAGTGCGAGTAGAGATGCTCGAACCCCTAAAAGTCTGCGGGGTATTGAACAAAACATAGATGTGTTATAATATGTGCCTTCCATGTGTTTGATGAAGTTTGGTTCAATAGGCAAAATGTAGGGCATCATCTCTATAAATTATCTATACAATCAAACTTCCAAAAAAATAAATAATTAATTTTTAATGAATTTAAAAGCATCAACCTTTGAAAATTTGTATAAATTATAATCTTCACTTTTAGATTTTCAAATTTAGAAATATTAGTTAAAATTACTTTATTTGTTGTAAACTTCAAAAAGCAAAAGAAATGATGGAGGGAACATAATTATTTTCTCAAAATATAGAATTTTATAACACTAAGACAATGTTGAGGTAATTCACTTTGAAAATTCTCCTGGGTGGAGTTAAACTTGGATTTAGATGATTCAAATTGTTTTGAAAAGTAGACTTGATGTAGTATTTTTAAATCTTTTTTAAAATAGGCAACGACCAGAAAATGGTCGTTTGAGCGTTTAGGGGTTAACCTTTAAACGTCAAGAGGGTCCTGGACAGGCAACCCTATCGAATAAAAAATAAATTAGAGAGCTGCCCCCAACAGTCACCCCTTGAGTAACGTGAACAACTAATGGGAATTCTTCAAATCTCATTTGAACAATGAATGGAATGAACAGTGTCACTCCAAAAACAAATTAAAAAAACTCAATGAGATTCCGGCTCTGCAGTGAGCTCTGCAATTATGGATTAAAAAATAAAAATAAAAAACATTATTGAACAACGTTGGCATGCGTTGCCAACTTTGGTATGCATTAAGCTTTCAAGCTACCCAACTCCCTTCCCTCCCTTCTCACCGATTCTCTTTCCAATTTATTTGGAATCTACAATTTACTAGAACATGCGTATTTGCTAAATCAGTTTAGCCTTGTTTTTTCATCACCTTTCCAAAGCACCAATCCATTTTAATTTTGGTTGAGAAAATCCATTTTTTTCTTCATTATTCTCTCAAAACGAGCATGTGGGGCTTGCTTTGATGTTTAAAGGTTAAAGGACATACGGTTTTCCTCATTTTTGAATGTCATTTTCACAACTTTCCTTTTGTTATTTTTAGAAATTTATTTTTTACATTATAGTGTATACCAAAATGAAGAAATTTTGTAATTTATCATCTTAACCTTTAAAAGGCTGATGGGGATAATAGATACATTGGCAAATATTTGACATTTGCTGTAAATAGAAAGTTCAAAATTGAGACCCCAATAGCTCATTAAACCTATATCAACATGAATTTTAACTTCACTTTTGATTTTAAACCCATATGAGGTGTGGAACCATGCCAAATACAATCGAATATTGTTGTATAGTATTGGTCGGAAAGGGTTGTCTAGACCTTTAAAGGTTAACCCCTAAGGACCATGATCATCTCTAAAATTTTATCACTTCTCGTGATGCTTTCAAGAACGTATTTGTATCTCTCAGTAAGTGTTAATGTAGAAACTACGCCGTTGAATTTCAAAGAGGAGTTAGTCATGAAATTAAATATCAATTTTCAGGACAATCTACCGTACATATATTACATGATTATAAGGTTTGATCATAAGTTGCATTCTAAAAAAATTGAGCAAAATCAACAGATCATTCACTACAAACATTCTCATAAATTCTAGAACCATGATCAGCTTTTGAAATTTCAGGGGCATACAAAGATGTATTGTATCTAGGTGCTCATAGAAAACTGTGTTCTAAAACTAAACACAACAATAATGATTGATTCCAAAAGATTCATTTTTGGATGAAGTGAGTTGTTGGTAATCAGTTGAGCCGGTGTTTGTGATCGATATTAATTTTTACATTGCAAAAAAATTATTGGAATACTCCAAAATTATCCAAAATAATATGAAATATGTAGAAAAGATTCTAAAGATTTTGAAAATATTTTGTTCGAATATATTCAAACATTTTTCGTAATTATTATATAGTGTAATGACGTAGTAATGACAAATTTTAACATATTGTACACCTTTTTTTGGACAAATGCGACACCTTAGTGTGAAAACGACCTCCAAGTCATCAACCTCCCTAACTACCATGTCCCAAAATCACCTACATTGACATTTTGGTTTTTTCTTCGCGGATAGATCAACGTAGTTGCACATTTTGAAGGATTTTTGGGTTCTTGTAACGGACATCTATAATTCTCTAGTTAACATTGAGTCAAAATTATGGAGTCCAAATAACTTACTAAAGTAATGAAATAATTTTTGGACACAATGCGTCCTCGTGGTCCTTTGATCAAATTAGCAGTTTTTTCCATTGCTACAAAGTAGGTCATCAAAAATTGCTCTTTGGACAATTTTTTGTTTCCCTTAGTTTGAATGATGAGATGAACCTAAAATTAGAAAATTAAATAATCAAAACAAATAAATGTTCATTTAACACACTTTGGGAAAAAAACATGATTGAACAAAAAATCCTCTTCTACAAAAAAAAAGAATATTCCTCCTAGTATACATAAGGATGAGTTCTACTTGAAATATCATCTTGTTATTGGTTGTGGAGTTCTTGGATTCCCATCCAAAGAGGGATCTTGCTACAAAGGGTACAAATTGTTACATAGGGGGTGCATTTGAGACAACGATTGAGACATGGTTCATTATGGGTGTACATCTCGGGGGGGTCAGTGTGTTAAAAAGTTAAGGATATAGGTGCGAACAACAACTATTTTATAAGGGGGGTATTACTTGTTTTTTTGGTTTTTTTTTCACATGCTATCATTATGTAATTTTCTACTTTGGGTTCATAGAAAAGGGGCTTGCATTACTTATAATTCCAAATTACCTATTATTCCATACCCTATAGTACTTTAAAGACGTCCAGTGCCATTTTTGATACCCTATATTACCTCTAAGTCCATTTATATTTTTTTGTTCCCATGTTTTTAAAATACCCTATCATTTGTTCGCACGTATATTGCTACTCCAACATATCACTACACCCCCCGAGGTGTACATACCTTAGTAGGACTTTGCATTTGATCACTAGTAGAGTAGAGTAGGGTAACAAAATGTTTGACATTTTTTCATCAGAGGAAAAATAAAATATGCCATCTTTGAAAGTGTCGCAAATGCACACAAATTTACCCTTGGCCTCCAAATTTGGATTATAGGTTCTTTTATGAGTCAGTTACATGTTTGCTAAGTTTTGTGGTGTGAAGATTTACCATACTTATTAGTATGGTAAATTTACTAATAAATATGTTGTTTTTTTTACCTCTAATCACTAATTTTAACATAACAAACATCGAATGATATAAATATAGATGTTTGACACCAACAATTAAACTTTACTCTCTCTATAATGTTACATTAAGCTTGGTGGAGTTTCTAAAGCATGTACCATCACTTGAATAGTATTTTTGAAAATATTCCAAACATTGTCAATTACAACAATAATTGTAGACATGCGAAAGTCTACTTATGGCAAACAAATTGTTGCCTAGCCCTCATATTTTGAGCACAGGTTCTTTTATGAGTTGATTTCATGTATGCCAATTTTGTAATTTAAGGATCAATCAAAATGAATTTGTTGCAAATTTACCAACGAGTATACCCTCATTTAGCATCAATCACTGATTGTAACCTAGCAGGTATAGAATGACATAAATTACTAAGTTTGACACTAGTAATTGACCTCCACTCTCTTTCTAAAGTCATCTTCAATTCCTCTAAGTTTGTAGGGCATACTTGGCCATGTCGAATTGAAGTTTTGATAATTGTCCTAATAGGGACTCCTACTACATTAACAATCTCTACACCTTTTATTCCTCTTTCACACATACCGACGATGGGTGCACGGTTTTCATCTAAATTTTTCATGATCTATCAATGGAGATTGAGAAAAGAAGCTTCTAACTTAATAATACAAATCGGACAATGCAAATTTGAGAAGATTTTAGCAATGCAAAGTAAACACAAGTATGAAAGTCTAATTGAATTGTTATAGATTAAATTTAGAGTTTAGATGAGTATTAGTCACCGATCAACCACCTCGCAACAAAAATATCATTATTCACATGGCTATCACCCTTACAATTTCAAGACTTTCACTTAGTCACCGGTATCTTTATTACTCTCTTAACCAATTACCATGTATAACACTTCCTTAAGCACTCATCAATCATCATTCTTACACCCTGTTACAATGCATCAACATTGCATTGGGAATGTGGGAATCAATTGGAAACACAAAAGGAACATAGGAACTTTGTGAACATAAAGAGAACTTGGGAACATTAGGGAACATGAAGGGAACACTGAGGGAATGTAATGCAAAGCTTTGGGGAACATCATGGGAACTATAGAGAACGATTTGTGAACGTGATGAAAAATTGAATGAAAGGCATGGATGTGAAATTTGGATGATTTCGTGATGTGGTATCGTGATGCTATGTACTTAATATTATTTATATATATATATATATATATATATATATATATATATATATATATATATATATATATATATATATATATATACATGCATACATAATTCTACCATTTTCAAAGTGTCACTTCAAATGTTCATGGAACATGTGGAAATTTTTCGATAGACATGTGGCTGATGTTTTTGAAAAGTATCCATATTAAAAGATTATTTATGATGAATGATTCAATTTTAAAATCATGAGGTGTCATAATTCCACCAAATTATTAAAGAAAAAACAGACTTTGTTAGTAAATTAGCAATAACTCTATTTTGGTACATCTTTAGGCCACGAAACTTGGCACACATGTAATTGACTCATAAAAGAACATATGGTCCACATTTGGAGGCCCTGGACAATTAGTGTGTATTTGAGACACTTTCAAAGATGGCAAATTTGATTTATTTTATGCTATGATGAAAAAACACCAAACGTTATGTCATACTACTATACAATTGTCCCTCTCTATTATGACGTATTTCGGAAGCCCTATCTTCAATTTGGCATGCATGGATTAGTTATAGAAATGATTTGTCACAATCATGTGTATTGCTTGATACAATAATATCATCATATTATGAAATGTCACTATATGGAGGGTAGATTGTAAAAAGGTGGTCTTTGAAACAATAATATCGTCACATTATGGAGTGCCATTGTATAGAGGGTAAAATGTAGAAAAGGTGGTTTTTGATCATCAAAGAACAATACTACAATTATCATTGGCACTAACTTGGTTTGGATAACTACACCGATTATTGCCATTATTGTGAGACACACTAATTGTTTTAAAATGGTTACATCTTTTTATGCAAGGTGAGCATTTAACAAAATATGTTTATGGACATTCTACTACTTCAATAGTATCAATATTTTCGATATTAGTAACAATATTGGCCTTATGTAGAAATTTATAGCCTTGAGTAAATAGTTAGTGAGTCTCACAATAATGGCAATAATCCAGTGTTTTTTTTCCTGGCAATTCTTAACTTCTAGCAGCTGCTTAGAAATAACTGCCATAAGCTAAAAATCTCTAGAAAAAGAAAAGCATTGCAATAATCGGTGTAGTGACGTTGGGTAATTACCATGTTGCACTACTGTATTGATGCCAAAATGAAGACCACCATTTTCTACTACCTATTATTTTGAAGATCCATACTGTACAAATGATAGTCAACTAGTACAAGAACCAAGAGAAATTTGGATGGATGAAAAACTGTACAAGATGAAGTGTTGAAAAAGGTTGCAATCTGTTTGTCGCAGGCGCGTCAAAGGGTTAAGGCTCGGTGCACACCAATTATTTTTGGTGCTTTCTGGCTTTTAACCCCTTAAGGACCAAGGCTGATTTTCCAAGTTCGGTCAGCTTACTATGAAATGAGTATTGATCCTCAATTCTTGAGATTTTTTGTGGTGATTCTACTCTTTGTAACGAAGATGGGATAGTAATTTGCGTACGTAGGTGATGTATAAATCAAAAGATACAATCATGCAAAGGTGAAAAACCTAACTGCGGGCAGCTCCTAAATTTTTTCATACAATGAGCTATGCATCTAAAATTTTGCACACAATGAGCTAACACCCTCATGCACACAATTGCCAAATTCATTTTACCAAATTTGAGACTAAACTTTGCATTTTCGGCATTTTCAGAAAGTTTCAAATATGGGCAGCAAGCCAAAAAAAAAGGTGCAACCAACTTTGAAGCTTATAATCTTACTATTGAAGAACCCTGAACGGTTGAAAATTTGTAGGTGGTAATAAATTCAAGTTGCTTGAAATATTCTACGGTTGAATTGGTCAAAAAGGTCATAGATCAAAAACTATTTGTCTTTTTATGAGAAGGGTACTTTGGAGTGTTTGGAGAGGAACATAGCTGTGGTCCTTTAGGGGTTAAAAGCCTAAAAAAATCACTGTACTACTACACTGTAGTAGATTGTTTGATACGAACAGACTGATTCTACTGACACATTTGCAGATGTTTTGGTTGTACACTTGTACGTCGCTTTGGCTTTCAGCATCAGCCATGAAGAAGTTGTGCCCAATTGCCCATTGAATTGAGGTGTTTTTCATGTGGGCTTGACTGACATAACATTCAGTAGCATGCATTGTTTCTGTCTTGGCTCTACAGTAGATGGTGTGGAATATTCCACACTCAACGGTGCTTCATCAGTAGCTAAGTGGACAGGTGGAGACTCAAAGTTATGAACAAAGTGTATGAAGGAAAGGCGGTGGACTTGAAGGCTACTGAATGTTATGGATGAATGAGGCGGATGACAACTTGAGACCGATCATGCAGACCTTTGATCAATGATTTATTCATTGTCTTTGCCCACCAGGGGAGAGACTACGGAAACGCTTCGTTTTTGAGGAGTTACCAGGAGTTACGAGCTTGAACAATAAAATGAAGCCGTAAAAGTAAATCTGGGATAGATACTAAGGCAGAGACTCCGCAACTAGCCGCTTGTTTATTTATTCAATAGTTTTAGGTAGTGCAAGGAGCGACCTTCAACAAAATGATGAAACTACTTACATCCATTACCTAGACGAAACATATAAAATAAGATTCATTCATCCAAATCATGTACATTCATTCAAATATAACAATATTACCCTTGTATTGTAGCAATTTTGGCATTATTTTTTGGATACATTTTAATAATCTGTTTAGAAATGTATTATCAAAAAATAATGCTAGAATTGCTTTTAAAAAGGATAATATTGTTACATTCTGGATGAATGTACATGTTTTTGGATACAAAACGAACTCATGTTACTTCCATATTTTACACATTTCATCCAGATTATGGGTGTAAGTAATCACATCATTCCACTGAAGATTGTGTCTTGCACTGCCTAAATATATTGACAAAAGAAAAAAAGTCACTGGTTATGTGCACCATGCACTGTTTTGGGTGTCACTGTATCATACGGATGGTTCTACTGTTCCTCCGTTGATAGAATATACCAGAACTTACTTAGAGTATCCGCACCCTACCACTAAATTTTAAGTTGGTTTTGAAAAGTGAATGAAAAGTGCTTGTATTTAATGCTGCATATTTAGGGCGGGTGAGAGAGCCACGGAATACAAGCATGATATAGTGATACCTCAATACGTCCCTCTATAGCTAATTTAAGGAAGGGTTCAATATCATGGATTGATGAACAATAATGATTACCCCATGTATAGTGATTGTGATTAGTTCACAAACTATATAGAGGGATACATTGTAGTTCAAGAGCTCTTTCAAGGGTGTGGAGACGACAACTTGTGACACCAAATTTTGGATGTGATGATAGTGGTCAAGGGGTGAACGGAGGGAGAAGGGTGCGGATGTTTTTAGAACAATTTAAGTTGATTCAAGGAATCCGGGCACGACACTTGGAAAATGCCGAAGGTTTAGATGGAGGGCGATGCAACCTTCGACGAACTTCTTTGATGGCGCCCCATTCAATTTATGGGGCTAAGATTGCTGCCACGATGCCTTGATCGAGGCCGCGAGAGTGGATTCGAGGCACTTAACTCACCTCAAAAAACCCGTGCCTAGAAGATAAACGTGGTGGCTCCAAGCCGGAGCGACCTTAGGACCTCCTTCCATGCAGAGTTGGGCCGGTCTTTGAATCTTGTTCTCCACCGATAAAAATAGCACAGAGCACTTCTATGCACACCTCGGTAGAGCAATTTAGTAGATCTAATTAAAAAAATTCCACAAAGCAACCAATCAGGTAGCCCACCGATGGGAGTGAGAGTGGGTGAAATGCAAAGTCCGCTTTCAATGCTCGCCGAGCATGGGTGGAAGTTGGGACCCCATTTTTTGTCATGTAGCTGTATCCATTGGCCCGATACTCACATGGAAGCCCGCCCTTACCCGGGTTCTGTTCGGCAGCCTCCGCGATCTCGGAACTACAACTTCTTGGGACAAGGGTGATCCGGAGCACGACTGGAGTTGCACTTACATGCAGGTGTGAAAAAGGATATAAAATTCTCAGGGCGTGACAAAATTAAAAAAATCGTGACTGTAAAGGTTGGGCTAATTCTGGCATTCTGGACAACCGAGGCAGAGATCATAGGCAACGTGCGTCTCTCTGTTTCCAGTCACTTATTGATTCAACTGCTCACTTACCCAGTAGGCCAGTACTGCATTGCCACACCTCTTTAATGTCACAGCAGCTTAGGCAGCCTGAACTCTTTGATGTCACAGCAGCCCAGGCGCCCAAGATGCCCGTGGCAATAACAATAATCATAACATTGGTCAAAAGATCATCGCGAATGAAGAGTCGGTTGGGAGTAGTTTGACATAACATTCAGTAGCATTCAGCCACTCTGCTTTTTCATTCATCATGTGATTTGTTGTGCATCATGTGATTTCTATCCATGTAGTGCATTAAAGCAGCTCTTTATTTTTTTTCATTTTTAAGAGAGTGGGGAGGGTGGGGAAGGAAGCAGAAAGGTCATAAACCATTGTCAACAGAGGGACAAAAGAAATGGTGTAGTGTTCAAGGAATTTTTTTATTCAGGTTGCCCATTTTCTACTGGTTAGACATGCTCCATAACATTCTTGGGTTTAAAGTATTATTACTTATAATGTTGCTCTCTTTAAAAGTGAGGAACATGTGGGGATGTGTCAGCAAAGACCATGCATGGTTACCTTCCCTTCTAGTTTTCCATAACCTCCATTTATGAAAAAACATGGATAGCTATTGATTGTTCTTGGATGATAATGCAGAATATGTTGCACATTCTCCTCAAGAGCAAGGCAGAGCCAGTGAAGGTTACTGGATGTTATGGATTGTTTATGTCTTAGGTAATTGGATACATTGATTATTGCCAATACTGTGAGTCACAAAATTAGTGTGCGATTTCCCACCAATCCTCAATTAGTGTGAGACTTTACACACAAACCCTCACTACTCACAATGAGAATTCTCAATAAGTGTAAGTCACACTTTGTTCTAATATCACAATTACTATGAGAATATTGAATTATTGTGACTCACATTAATGTCGATTATCAGTGTAGTGAGGTCTTCTCTTGGTTGCACGTGATGTATAAAATTGTGATAATATACGTGGTAATAATAATATTTATAACATTGATCTAACGATCATTGTGAATAAAGAATCGACCGTTGGAGAGAGTTTAATTGTCTATGTCTTAGGAACATGGGTAGCAAAGTGTCTATCCTTGGTTGAAGGTGATGTATAGAATTTTGTAGTATTGTGATAATGTAAGTTAGTATTGCATCAATTTGCAACGCTCAAGATGCACATGGTAATAAAAGCACGGAGTAAATATATCATTGGGCTAAAGTAATCTGTGAATGAAGAGCTTGTTGGAGATAGTTTGATTTTTCTATATTTTAGGGATGTGGGTAGCAAGGTTTACTGGTGGTTGCATATGATATGTGGAGTTTTGTAGCATTGTGACAATATAAATTAGTGTTGCATCAACTTACATGATTAGGAGAACTACGAAACTATCTTTACAAATTCTTTATTAATCCCTAATGCTCCGAGCGACCATTTTCTAATCATTGCCCTTTTTTAAGAACTGCCTCAGGTCAACAATTTTTTCTTTTTGAATATATTAAAAACATTTTCAAATAGGAAATCAAGTCTATTTTTTCCAACCAAATTTGAATCATGCCAATCCAAGTTTGAATCATGCCAATTTAAGTTTGAATCATGGCAATCCAAGTTAAACTCCACCTAGGGGAAATTTTCAAAAACAAACACTTTTACATTGTTCAATTTTACAAAATTTACTATTTGGAGAAAAACAATGTTGTTATTTTCATCAGTTTCTTTTGCTTTTTTTTCTTCTAGAATGAAAAATACACTTCTGACCAACAATACAAAGTTTTAAAATTTTAAAATATAAAATTTAATTTTGGTGAATTTTTAAGTTGATTACTTCTTAATTCATTAAATGAAGATCTAAACTATTTGTGGAAACTTGACCGTTTGAATAATTTTCAAACATTATGTTTTGTACTTTCTTTGTTGTAATAAGCTTCATCAAAGTTATGAAAGCCATATTTTATAATACATTTTTTTTTTCTATACCCCTTGGGGCCTTTCCCGGGGGGAGCACTAAGAGTAATGTTTTGGAGACACGTGCGATAACCACTTATTTTTGAGGGGGGTATTATCTCTAAAATTTAGAATATTAGGTGCCATTTAAGTAGAAAAAAATCTACTGAGCATGATTTCTAATACCCTATAGGTAATTAGAAATCAAGAATGCATTCAATATAAAACACCTTATTTTACTTTCAATTTTTTTGATAGCCTCCAATTTTTTGATTTTCTTTCTTGGAAAGGGGGAGGGGGGAGAGGGATGAATTGTGAATTGAAATTTTTGACAAAAGAATTGCATTGTTGTGGTATGGCAAAGGAGAAAACACAATCAAACAAAAATACACCAACAAAATTGTAATGGTGAATGCTAGTAGAATGCAACCTAAATGTTATAAACACGCAATTCGCTATTTATGCACTTGGCCAAGTGCGTTCCTTTCATGAGCAAATCTTGCTTAAAAAAATTTCTTTAAAAAGTTCTCTAGAAAAGAACGATTTTGTCGTTCTACAATTACTTTCATTATAAACAAAAAATTATCTAATTTATTTTTTATTCTTATCTTTATCTTTTATTTTATCTTTTATTTTATCTTTTATTTTATCTTTTCTTTATCTTGTTTCATTTATCTTATTTCTTTCTTGTCTTCAATTTCTTTTCCTTCTTCTCTTTCTTCTTGTCTTCTTCTTTTTTTTTTTTTTTTTTTTTTCATTCCTCTTATGGCAGCCGCAAACCCTTCGCGCACACCAAGGAATTTTTATTTTTATTTTTATTTTATTTTTATTTTTATTTTTATTTTTGGTTGGATTTCGTCTTCTTTTTTATTTAGGGCTCACGAACCCTGAAAAATGAAATTAAAAAAAATAAAAATTTAGGGTTCAGCCGGCGGCGGCTGAACCCTAAACGGCGGAGGATGCACAAAAAAAAATAAAAATAAAAATAAAAAAATAAAAAATAAAAATCTATTTTTAGTCTGCTGTGGGCTAGTGGGTGCGCGGCCGCGCACCCACTCCCTCATTTTCTCCTCTCTTCCTCTCTTCCTCTCCCTCTCTCCCTCTTCCCTCTCCCTCTCTCCCTCTCTCCCTCTTCCCTCTCCCTCTCCCCTATATATATGAGGAGAGGGGAGAGGGAGAGAGAAGAGGGAGAGAGGGAGAGAGGGAGAGAGGGAGAGAGGGAGAGGAAGAGAGGAAGAGAGGAGAAAATGAGGGAGTGGGTGCGCGGCCGCGCACCCACTAGCCCACAGCAGACTAAAAATAGAAAAAAAAAACTTTTTTTTTTTTTTTTTTTTTTTTTTTTTGTTTGGTTGGTGCATCCTCCGCCGTTTAGGGTTCAGCCGCCGGCGGCTGAACCCTAAATTTTTATTTTTTTTAATTTCATTTTTCAGGGTTCGTGAGCCCTAAATAAAAAAGAAGACGAAATCCAACCAAAAAAAAAAAAAAAAAAAAAAACTTTTTTTTTTTTTTTTTTTTTTTTTTTTCTTTTGGTGCATCCTCCGCCGTTTAGGGTTCAGCCGCCGGCGGCTGAACCCTAAATTTTTATTTTTTTTAATTTCATTTTTCAGGGTTCGTGAGCCCTAAATAAAAAAGAAGACGAAATCCAACCAAAAATAAAAAATAAAAAAAACTTTTTTATTTTTATTTTTATTTTATTTTATTTTATATTTTTTTTCTATTGGTGCATACTCCGCCGTTTTGGGTTCAGCCGCCGGCGGCTGAACCCTAAATTTTTATTTTTTTTAATTTCATTTTTCAGGGTTCGTGAGCCCTAAATAAAAAAGAAGACGAAATCCAACCAAAAAATAAAAAATAAAAAAATAAAAATTCCTTGGTGTGCGCGAAGGGTTTGCGGCTGCCATAAGAGGAATGAAAAAAATAGAAGAAAAAGAAGAAGACAAGAAGGAAGACAAGAAGGAAAAGAAATTGAAGACAAGAAAGAAATAAGATAAATGAAACAAGATAAAGAAAAGATAAAAGAAAAGGTAAAAGAAAAGATAAAGATAAGAATAAAAAATAAATTAAATAATTGTTTGTTTACAATGAAAGTAATTGTAGAACAACAAAAATGGTTGTTTTTTAGACAATTTTTTAGACAATTTTTTTAATGCTTCCGGGGGGCAAGTGCATGGTTATATGGCCAAGTGCGTAAATAGCGAATTGCGTGTTTATAGTGTCAAGAATTGCAATTGTTCAACATTGGAAAAATGCAATTTTCCATTCATTCAATCTAAACCTCCATGATATTTAACTTATAATACCCTTATCTAGGGGTTATTTTTAATAAAAATAAAAATAAAATAGCACGTAGTATATGGTATGGTATATTTTTATAAGTCGTTTTCAACATTAATCGACCCATATATTTTATTAAGAATTTTTCAAAATTTTATCTCAAATATTAAATACCCTATATTTTATTGCACGTCATTTCTAAATTACTGCTAGTGTCACCCCGCGCCCCCCCCCCCCCCCCCCCCCCCCCAAGGGGGCCTTTAGGGGTTGATGTGGGTTTTTTGATGACCTATGTTACATTTCATTTTAGTGTTGCACAAGAAAGTGACATTAAGAAGTACCTGTAGTTGTAGAAGTTATAAAGATGATCTACGTTCTAGAATCTTTTTTCATATTTGTTAAATACCTTCATTATGACATTTGTAATAGAGTCTACCTTCGAAATAGAACATTAAGTGTAGCAAGTGCAAACTCAACCCCGGTGGCCTAGTTGGCAACACCTCCTCCAATAAACTCTTCACTCATGGTGGCCAGTGGGCCAAAATTTCTCCCAGCTCTAAATTCCCCTCTCGACTTAATGCAAGAGGACAAAACTTGCCTCCAATTTTGTGCATGTTGGGGCCCACCTTTAAAAAAAAACCCCTCTTCCAAGGGTTTTTAATTCTTGAGGGGGTCCTCTTAGATTAATTTTGGGGTCTTAGTTTTGCAAAACAAATTGCCAAAAAAAGATCCTAGGGTGTCCAAAATGGAAATTTCAGAAAATGAGACCCATGAGTGAATAGTGCTTGCATTAACGTTGAAGGGGGATTTAGGACCGCTTTATAATGTGAGGCCGGGTTAATTTGTTGTGTAAGAGGCTTGAAATCCTTACTTGTGATTAGTCAAAAGGCTGAAATTGGCCCCAACCCCTTTACACATAAAGCCCGGGCCGATTTGGTGATATGAATTTTTTACTTAAAAAACGCATGGTATGACACGGCCCAAGCTCGTTGAAGCGGGTGCAGCAAAAATGGAGGGTCAATTCTTGGCCTTGGGGCCAATGTCAAATTTCGATAAAAAAAAACCTTTTTTTTATATGAAATATGATTTTCTCCAACGAACTAGATCCACTGGATTATGTGGAAATCTAAACGGCTCTTTTGAAAAGAGAGAGAGAGGGGTTGAAAAATGCTACATTTATTGAATCGGCTTGGCTTCTTGGCCCCAAGGCCTTTACATATGGGAGAATTGGCCCCCGTTATAATCTTATTATAATGGGTAGTTGAGGCCGGCCTCTAACCCAAAAGGGGTTGAAATTTCATGCAACCATCCTCAAGGGGAATTGGCCCAGCCTCTAGGTGTAAATCGGCCCTTAGAGTCGAGGCATAATTTCTCTCTCTGACATTTGTATGCGACTTCTTTTATTGTAGTATAACAAAATGTGACAATAATAGTACATAGTGAATTTTGAACTACGTATGCTTATTTCATAGGGTTTAGTTAGTGTGATGTTGGAAAAATTGATATTAATCCCCCTAAACTACATGATGTAGGCAAAGGGAATGAATTTTAACATGTAGCAGGAATTTTTTCATTCAATTCTCGTAAGAGGAGAGTAGTTTTGCACCAACGACCCTTTGTTTGATGGGCATTAGTTCATTGTCATTACAAACATACGCTTTACTTACGCCGGCCTCGAAAGAGGATTAGAGTTTCTATCTATCTAGTTTTTTACTAATTGAATGGTTTTAATTTCTGAAATCATCCTTGGAGAATTCCTTATAATTGATAGATTGCATAATTTATGCCTCACCAAAATTTTCAAAGAATTTGGTTCAAAATTAGCCTAAGTTCTAAAATGAATGTTTAGATTTAAGCAACATGAAAATTCCAAAATATCAAGATATTTAACCCCTAAATGCCCACAACCCTCTCCAGATTTGGCAAATTGCAAAGATGCATTATAAAATGCAATTAAGAGGGATATTTTGAACCTGATGTATGAATAAAAGTTGTACATTATGAATTTTAGATTCTCTCCATACGGTTACATCTATGATTGCAATCACCAATATTTTTGTATAAAATTTGAAACTCAAAATTCAAAATTCTTTTGTAATTCAATTATGAACAAGCTATTGACAATGTATGAATTTTGATGTGATGGGTTGAAATGTAATACTCTACGTGTAGTGATTTTTAAAGATTTTTTGGTTGCTTAATTATATGAGTTGACTTTTTGAAGAGCACTTTTGAACTATTTTGAATTAAGATCTTAGAATTTTGGGTGAATCACTGTAACATGGAATGAGGCATAATTTTTCACAAATCATCCCCTTTTTAATCGAATCACACATGCATGGAGCTAACTTCCCATAAAATCTATAGTAAAAAATCCACATTGCAAAAAGTGCACATCGGATGAAAAAAGTGGATGAAATTTGTACATCGTCCAAATAATGGACACCTTGACAGTTAGGGTTAAAGCAACTTCGAGTTTCACTTTGACTTTGCTCTTTCAACTTTTGTGTATCTCATATTGTGCAACTTGGATTGAGGATTTGATTAAAGATTTTTGGTTTGTTGGAGTGCATTTAGTCGAGTTACGTAGGATAAAATACGTTGAATTATAAAATACACTCATTTCTAGGAGGTGATGGAAACAATATGGAACATGACCACACTAGTACACACCAGTAGAAAAGGTGGCGCTCCCCAGGGAGATGCCCAGGCAAAATCACTATGCATGCGTGGAATTGGGCACTACTTGCCTAGGCATCTCCCTCGGCAGTGCCACCTTTTCTACTAGTGACAGTCCTAGTTGTTGTTAGAGCTTTGTAGAGCTTTGTTGAGTGCTCTGTTGAGTATCATAAATTTGTCGCTCTGACTAGTGCCAACATAACAAAATTGACAATCTATCCGATCACTGGAGCTGTTACGTTATGCTTTCCTAAAGTAAACCCACCCCACAACATGGTAATAAAATTAGATTACTCTGACTTCTTCATGAGAGCAAAATGTATGAATAATTTGCAGAGAAGTAGTCATAACATTCAGTAGCCTTCACGCTGCCTGACTGAGGCGTGGAGAGATTCTATAAGGAACCTATTCAAAAATTATCAAAAGAATAAGTTCCTTATAGAATTCCTTTTGTTCAAATGTATTTTTTCTTTGACGAACACATACAATTTTCTTCAATGATTTTGGTGATGTAAAATTTGGTCCCATCTAAATTGTATTTTTCACAATATGATCGATTGCTTAAGGATTAAAGCCCCGGGGAAGTCACTGTTAAGAATTTAGATAATTATGAGAGAACAAATATAGGGTGTCTTTTATTCACTTGAGATAAAAATTATAAATTTATAGAAGTAATATAGGGTGTTTTAAAACCAAATTGGGAATATTTTAAGAATATTCTTAATATATAGAATATATCCTAAATATACTATAAATAGTATAATATTCCAGTTATTTCATAGCCCCTCATTAAATACCCTTTGTACACTCATATGTACCCAAAATTTACACTAAGTGACTTCCCCGAGGTTAAAGCACTGAGTGATGCGGCTTGGTCCCTTAGTAGGCACTGGGGCTTGAGCTTGGGACCACTGAAATCTGATGTCACTTAGTAGGTGTTTTGTGAAAACAACCAATCACTACCACAAAACTTTGACCCACCTTGATTCCCATTAACCCATATGATAATCTATTAGGGTAGGTCAATACTAATTATTTTTGGTTACTGCTATTTTAGTCATTGGTCACTAAAGTGTCTATTCCTGAGAGGGATGAGTAGTTTTGCAACAAGGGCCCTTTGTCCGGTGGGCACTGGGTCATTGCCATTACGAACAGACACTTCATTCACGTCGGCCCTGAAAACGGGTCCGGAGTTTTTATCTATCTATTTGTTCTGTCGCAAGTGTTTTCTCACTTCTTTTTCTCAAGTTCAGCATGCCCACCCCTTTTTTTTTTCCGCCCGCCCAACCTTGCAGCCCACCCGCATATTACCCCCCGCCAGCTTGGATAACCTTGTCCGTTGGATGCACACGAGAGGTTGGAGGGAGGAGATGCAACGTGCCAACAACTAGACAAGTGAATCTCTCCGCGCCTCAGTCATGCGGGCCTTCACGCGCACTACCTTTACATCTATTCAACGGTATAGAAGTTCATTCAGAAAAGGGATGGACAGAGTTGGTCAATGGAGGTCGTTGGAGGTCATTGGATTGGAGTTAAAAACAAAATGAAAAAAGAAAAGAAAAGAAAAACCACCAAAAGAAAAAGAAAATGCTGCCAAGACTTGCCGGCATGTAGCCTGGCACATGTAGCGCCATCCAATTTTTCAATTTTTATTTTTATTTTATTTAAAAATTTAAAAAGTTGTACAATGTCTTTTTTTATATATTATTATGTGTTTGGAGCTTTGAAATCTTGTTGACCTTCCCCTCCCGGTTGCCATTACCTCCGCCTTCCTGTAAAACAAGCTAGCTATTGATTATGCATAGATGATGATGTCAAAATATTCTACACATTCTCCTTAAGGGCAAAGCAGAGCCAGTGAAGGCTACTCAATGTTATGGTTTTCACAACACTAAGTTCAAAGGTCTCTTCCACTTTCAACTTGCACAACCATTTCTCTATTCAATCAGTAATTTTGGGTACCAAAGTACTAGTAAGTATACACATTAAATTTACAACAATCAATTATACCGGTGTTGGTTTGTGATCTAAGAGCATCTCCACTAGCACTTTGGATTGCACTATGAAGGTCATTTAAAAAGTCAGACCTCACCATGTAGTTCCCCACCAACATCACTCAATTAGACTCTTGAAAATAGTTAGTGAGCCACTCACAAGTCACCACACATGGAGTGTGCAATTAAGAAGAGAAGATACACTTGCTTGAGTGATTTTGAGGGCCCTGAACTTGGTTACATTTTCTAGTGTCAAAGGCCAAATAAATTGTTCACCAATCCATTCTCATCCATTTTTCCACAGCCAAAGAGCTACCATAGTGCTAGTGGAGATGCTCTAAGCTTTGTTTATAGTAGGTCCTTAGTACATAAGGTTTTTGGTAGTTAGTGGAGTCCACTATTTTCAACAGTAGCACTGTAAAAGCTTTAATATTAAATACAGTGTTTCACCACCCAATCTTAGCTAAAGATGACGTGGACTTGCCATGATTAGGGTATGTGCTACATTGATTCAGGAATAGTAGTAAGGTGTTCCAAAGAGGGGCTAAAGAACCTTATGTACTAGTAGGTGATCTTTTCTACGTGTGTACTTTCTACATGTATATGGCTTCGTCATTGGAAATGGATCCATGCATGTATGCACAAGCACAAAAGAGGGACAAGTTTACACTATGGAGCCTATGTTCACTTGGAAAATACACGCATAGAACTCTTATCCTCCTGTACTAGTCCTAATACTAGTAATCCTAGATTTAATCCCTAAATGCTTGGGCCTATGACCATGGAATCATATTTTACATATCACACTCAATTTTACCACTATAAATAAGATAAATATTCAATTTTACATTTTTAGAAGATGAAATCATGTATCTACTACAAATCATAATTTTTTAAAATAAAATTTGGTGAAAATTTGAAATTACTATGATTTTTTGAAGCAATTGTAAAAATAGATTCATATCAATTACAAAATGTACTAAAAAATTCTGAATTTTTTAACCAAAGGTGTGAAATACAATGAAGAACATTACAGTAAATGAAAATCATCCATGTACCTAAATTTAATTTTTTTGCAACCCCATGGTAATACATGTTGAACTTGTAACTCCAATAAAACACTCAATATTTAGAGTTTTCCAAAAATTCAAAGTGGAGCAAAACTAGACTTGGTAAGCTTCATTTTTTTTAGTTAAGCTCAAATGCAATTGGACTCATTTTCATGGCCTAAATTTAGTTTAAGTAGAAAAAAATAGAAAAATCCTAAATACAATACACGGTGAACCGTTTTTACGACTCTTTTTGTAGTTGGGACTCCACGTAAAATCCAAAAATAGCTTTACTGATATCAATTTAATTTGAAAAGGTGGCATGACCAACAAAAATCCTTCATGAAAAGAATTAGATGAAAAATCATCCATAACACCCAATTCCCTAATTTTGCACTTGGCCAAGTGCACTCATTTCATGAGCAAATTTGGTTTTAAAAAAATTTGTTTGAAAAAATCTGTAAAAAACAGGGATTTTTGTCTTTCTACAATCTCTTCATTGTAAAGAAATAATTATTTATTTTATTTTCTATCTTTATCTTTATCTTTAATCTTTAATCTTTAATCTTATCTTTTTCTTTTATCTTGTTTTTTTCCTTGTCTTCTTTCTTGTCTTCCTCTTGTCTTCCTTCTTCTTTTTTCTTCTAGTCTTCCACTTGTCTTCCTTTTTCTTCTTTACGTTGCCATTTTTGGAGTTTAAACGATAATTTTAAAAATAAAAATAAAAATCAGGGAGCAGGCTGAATCCAGTACAGGCCCGGAAGAAAAAAAAAAACGAAAAAAAAAAAAAAAAAAAAAAAAAAAAAAAAAAAAAAAAAAAAAAAAAGTTTTTTTTTTTTTTTTTTTTTTTTTCGGTTTTTCCGGGCAGGGAGGGTCCGCGCGCGCGGACCCTACTCTTATTTTGACCCTCCCTCCCTCACTCCCCCCTCTCCAGAGCTTTTTTTTCTGGCTACTTGAAGCCAGTCTCCAATGTTGTGGCAAAGTCGCAGTGGTTTAAATCTGGAGGGACCACCTTCCATTGCATGGATGGGGCATTGCACAGTGCAAAAAAAAAGCCCTGCCCCTCTCCCCTATATAAAGCCTCTCTCACTCTCCCTCCCTCACACTCTCCTTCCTCCCCTTTTCCTCTCTTGTTCTTCTCCCTCTCTTCCTTCTCCCTTCTCCCTTCTCCTCAATATAAAGGAAGAAGAGAGAGGAGGAAAGAAGAGTGAGGGAGGGAGAATGAGGGAGGGTTTATAAAGGGAGAGGGGGAAAAAAAAAAAAGGAGAGGAGGGAAGGAGAGTGGATCAAAAAAAGAGTAGGGTCCGCTTGCGCGGACCCTTCCTGCCCGGAAAAACCGGGAATTTTTTATTTTTTATTTATTTTTAATTATTAATTATTAATTATTAATTAATTATTTTTTTTCTTCCGGGCCTGTACTGGATTCAGCTTGCTCCCTGATTTTTATTTTTATTTTTAAAATTATCGTTTAAACTCCAAAAATGGCAAGGTGAAGAAAGAAAAAAGAAGACTAGTGGAAGACTAGAAGGAAAAGAAGAAAGAAGACAAAAAAAAGACAAGAAAAAAGACAAGAAAAAAAAACAAGATAAAAGAAAAAAAAAGATAAGATAAAGATAAAGATAAAATAAAAGATAAAGATAAAATAAAAGATAAAGATAAAATAAAAGATAAAGATGAGGATGAGAAATAAATTAAATAATTTTTTCTTTAGAGCGTAAGGGATTGTAAAAAGACAAAAATCCTTGTTTTTAAGAGATTTTTTCAAACAATTTTTTTAATGCGCTTGGGGGCCAAGTGCATGATTATATGGCCAAGTGCAAAATTAGCGTATTGGGTGTTCCATGTAGTAGTTGGAATTTAATAGTGAATTACATTCATAAGCCAGATTTTGACCTCCTAGGTGTTCAGGGGTTAATCTTTCCAATTCTGACTCAAAGTTATAGTGAATGTTCTACTTAGGGTATCATACATTCATACACAATTTTGTATTAAAATTGTTTCGAACCAATCATCTAACATTCACGTGTTTAGAAACAAATCACTCAAGGGCAACACTTTCAACATTCTTAAATTTGATTGACACCTTGCATCCTAACATTTTTTAATGGATGACACTAAATAATAATAGTTGTTAATTTTGAAAGCATCAAATGTTCTCCATACCAATGGGGTGAGGGAATAACTTGCAAAGGCAATATTAGAATAGTTGTTGTGACCACTTTCATTTGTGGGTTTCACACACTATTTATTAGCCTATCTTCAACATATTATTTGAGGTCTCCTTAATGTTGTCAAACCCATGGGATGAGAGCTAGTGAATCATTTTTCTCTTCAATTGTTAAGGTTTCTTTAATCAACAATTGGGTACAACCTTACTTTCAGTACACTAAAATTGTGATTGAGGTTTGGGACACTATTTCTCAACATGTACACTATTTGACTTTTTGGAGATATAACATCCTTGTAAAAGAACATTTTACTGGAAAATTAAAAATGATAAAAACTTCAAGCAAATTTTTTGGATGTAGTGTTTAAATGACAAATGGAAACTTTATACTCTCTTTGTCCCATAAAACAATCATGAAAACTACTTTGCAGCTGAGTAGTTTTCATTGTTTTTTAATGGGACAGAAGGAATAATAAACATGGCATGTCAGTCTCATCACCTAAACCGAATGTGGGACTTTCAGTGGAAGTGGGAATGACAAGTAGCAAACTCCTATTATTGTAGGGACACTATTTCTCCTCACCTTTGAACAAACTGTGGTAAAAGACATCAATTCTTGCTGGACACTACTCCCTCTGTCCCACAATAAGTTTCCTGATTGCTCAAACTATTTGTTCCATACTAAGCTTCTCGTTTGCTCAAACTACTATTCCTACTGGCTCAGGCTCCGCACCGTTGAACTAGATAATTCTTCTATTTTGAAGGTTAAAAAGCTTATTATTATGGGACACATGAGTAAATCACAATTTTAGTGTAGTCAATACTCCTTTGTAAGTTCTTCAATCAATTTTTCTCCATTCCACAATTTAGAATTTCACACACCACTTACAACTACGGTACTCTTTATAGAAGCACTAGTAGAACTGCAGGGGGAGATGCCCAGGCAAGTGGTGCCCAATTCCACACATGCACACTGATTTTGCCTCGGCATCGTACCACCTTTTCTACTTACTAGTGAAGGAGGACGATTATATTGGACCACACAAGCAGTTGTACATACTCACCTGATCAATGATGCATGAAACACACTTTGTTCGTCCAATGCATTAAATGTAGCTGATAAACATCTACACTGCCGATTGAATCATTGTCCTGCCATAGCAAACCACTGACCTTGATGACATAGCAAATTGCTACCCTTGAGAGCATCAAAGGTAGCACTCATGTTCTCACACTCATAACTCCTGCTGCTCACTCACTACCAAAAAAAAACAGGGGGTACATTGTTTTCGACATTGTATTCAACACAGTCATCGATTTAAAACAACCACAACCACAGAAAGTCGGCGACTCCGCTTTGCCCAACCACACAGTCATAAATATGTGTACATACTAACATAATCTACCCACAATAAATTGATACTTCAGCAATATTTTGATACATGTCCATTAATGGGGGACAAACTCATCATTCTACAGTTAGTAGTCCCCCAGTGAGTATAAGAGCACATTAAAATCAATCCCTAATTTTCAAAACTAAACTAATCAGTTACGCATGACTGTATGTAATTATACTGTGCTAGTAGCTAATGAATTATGTAAAGCTATTTTTTTGTCTGTCTAATACGAGAAAGCAATTTCAATCCCACCCCTAGTACCCCTGTCCTGGGAGTCTTGGGAGACTCGGGACGTCGCAGACTGTCGCTAACCTCTTTGGTTAACGAAGGAGAACGCTTCGGAGCGGAGTTTGCAGGACTTAAACCCGAGTTTGCACGATTTGAACCCGAGTTTGGACGATTTGAACTCAAATTTGCACCTTTTTCTTCTTCTTCGTCCGGTTTGCTCAAAGCCGTAGTTTCTACAGAAACTGGTTCAACAGTGGGTGAATCTTCACGATCATGGTCACTCTCAGGTGATGATATCTGAGGTTTTTCCACCATCTCCGCTCCTTCTGAAAAGGACTTAGCCAACTCGGAGTCTGGATCTGGATCTGAAAACCGGACACAACAGAACCAAATTGATCAGCTCTGTAGGGATCGATTGATATGCAAGAATTAAAAGGGTTTTGGTCAAAGCAACAGAAACGACCACACATCTGAAATGAACCCTGAGAGCCCAAATCTGATTTTTATTTTTAATTTAATAAAAAATTCTGTACATATGCTATGATGGAGCTGAATCATGCAAGTTTCAAAAAAACTTGATCAATACCCCACTCCATTGATTGATTGTAGTTCTCAGGATGCTAACCTTGATCCATCCAGTCACATGTATGTTACTTTACACAAGCTATGATCATCTACATACTGACGCCCAGAGCCCCACCGTTTCTGACCACAATTCGTGATGCCTCCAGCAATACCGCCTCCTGCTCTACAAGAAACTCGTCTTCGCTCTGCGTAACAGGAACAATAAGATGGTAACTGTGAGAGCAGTCTAGAGAAAGAGAAAAAACAAAAAAACAATGGTTTTAGAATGACCAATTTGATTTGAGGTATAATTCAGATGGGGTCAAAACTTGTATCACGAGAATCGATGAAGAACAGTGCATGTGTTGGTCTATAAATAAATAAAATTGGACTATAGAAAGTTCCTAAATGACATACTCAAAACTAGCCAAAAAAAATACATGAGGCCAATTTACACCTCAATTTGACCTGGAACTCAATTCATCATATTGTAAAGATGACAGAATTCAAATTGGAGGTTTATATTGAATCAATGAAGAACATTCCATGTGAACATTGGTCAAAAAATAAATATAAAGACATGAAACCCAAATTGGATATATATATATATATATAGTATCTTTGGGTTGATCATATATAGCCTCGTTATGAGAAATAACGTGTTGAACCAAAAGAGTGACGAGGGATGTTATTTCCATAATAAGATTATATTTTCACGTCACTCTAGAGACATAATCTCAATAATTGAATCCTATCAATCAAAAATATCATTGTAACTTTAAAGAAAGACAAGATTATGAGATATAACCATGCTTTCCATATCCAATATTTGGTTGTCACCTCTACAGAAATGAGCTCTAAGAAGATCATGGAGACTTTCTTCACTCTTATTTTTTTAGAGTTTTTGGAACCAACACATGTAATGTTCTTTATTGAATCTAGTGATCAATAAAATATATGGCCCCATTTGAATTATTGATTTTTCACAATATGATCAATGAAATTGTTCTTTTGGTAATCATGAAATCTCACTAGAAGAAAAACACCCCCTCATATTAAGGTAGTTTTAACAAAGTGCAAAGAATCTTTTTTAAAGCCAGTCACTCCTTATCCCCTAAACATCACAACGTCCAAAAACTGGACGACTAATAGATTCAAACCCGCCCTATGTTCTCATCAATGCTTGGATGAAAGTCATCCAATTTTTTGGAGATTCTTCACCAAGTTGTTGTCCTATCTAACGGTTGGATTTAGTCATACTTGATTATATATTTTTCTAAAATTAAAAATGTAGAAGTATGTCAAATCGTTGACCAAGCCAAAATTGCATTGACTGTAGTTCAAAAGTGGCCTTGCAAAAATGAGGTCATAGATTTAAGAAACACAAAAATTTCAAAGAATCACCACGTTTAAGAGTATCTCATTTCAAATTCATTCCAACAAATTTTACTCAAAAAATATTAAAACTTTGTTTGTAATCGAATTTAGAAGGAATTTTTAATTTTAACTTTCAAATTTTATAATTAAATATTGGTGATAGTATCAGTGAATCGAACCATATGGATGGAATCTAAAATTCAAAATCTAGAAATTTCATTTGTATATCAATTCCAAAATATTCTTTTAAATAGTACTTTATAATGATTTTTCTCAAATTGTCAATTCCAAGGACACCTTGGTACGTTTAGGGGTAATATATGATAGTTCAAAGCTGATTTTAAAACAAAAAAGACAAAATTCAAGGCAAATGGCCAAAATTTTAAGGTAAATTGTAAGGCAAATGACAAAATAAATTGAAGGGAAGAATAAAACATTTAAAGACAAAAAAGACCTGAAATGAAGTGGTTTTTTAATAGATTGTGAGATAGAAGATTTAAGAAAGAATTTAGGTAGGGTGGGAATTATGACGTTGTGCCAACCTTAAAGGACATACCAAGCCCCTCAGGCTTAGTTTTCTCAATTTTCAAACCACTTTGATCATGAATTGCTACTACTGAAAAAATGTTTTTATGAATTTTTTTCAGGCATCATCCGTGACAAGAATAATATGTACCTACATTTAAAGAATGTAAATTAATTACTTCTATATTTTGAGGTTAAAACTCAAAAATATTCCTCTCTTTCTAAATGAGGAAAATGTCCTTTTAGGGTTAACTTACCATGGACTTGAGGTTGCAGGAGATGACGACGTTGAAGGAGGTCGCGTTGACCTGGGAGACATGGCAGCGAGGCTTCTCATCCTCCAAAAACACGCAGGGATGCGAGTGCAGCATTGATCTGATTTCTGAGGTGATGGCTGGCAACTTCTCCAGACATGTGAGCTTCACTGGCACATTCAATTCTAGTCCTCGCGACTTGACACGCGACCTGTTCACTATCACCTTCACAATAATACCAGCACCTCCATGTAAGGAAAATAATATAGACCGGTCGACTAAGACTAAACAAAACATGCATTAGGATTTCAGTCCTCAGAAAAGTACACCAAAATGCAATTAAATATTTCATGTTCAAAATACTCACAAAGGTAATTAGAGAACAACCAATCATTATCATAATTCAACTAAAAACCAATGAATAAACAAAGTCCTGACATAAACATAGTCCTCACATTATAGACAACGCTAAACAACATAATTAGAGGCCACATAAGATTCAAATCCGGGCCTTGAGTTACAACATTAACCTCTTCAATTATAATTTAACTTTAAGGAGTGATCACCTGAAGATACACAAAAAATACATAACACAAAATCAACATATTAAAATTCAATAATGACTAGTATGTATTGACTATTGGCTATTGGTTACTGGTCCGAGTTATAAAGCTTACCTCCAAGAGGATAAACCTTACTACCCAGGTCTTTGAGCCATGGCTAAACAAACTACCTCCGATGGACTCTATTCATGATGACCTTTGGGCTAATGTTATGATTAATAAGGAAATAATTTAGTAGAATCTAAGGAAATGATTTAGTAGAGTCTTAGGAAATTAATTGAATGAATTGGCACTGACAGAAGATGGAGTTGGGAACATACCTGGCTGGAGAAGAAGGAGTTGGGAACAATGGTGGGGAACTTGTCATGGTTGAGCATCTCCGTTGAGTGCAGGCCAATTTCCACCACCTGGCCACTCAAATCCCCAGCCTGCAAACACATCCGCACAACATTTTTTTAATCTATTAACCTGTAAAGGACCAAGGATTCATGGTCTTAAAATGTGAAATTCAATTGATCGTATAGAGAAAAATATAATTTAGATGAGACCCAATTTTATATCACCAATATCAATGAAGAATATTGCATGTGTTGGTCAAAAAATAAATGAATTTGAACAAAAAGAAGTCCACATCGGACCTACTCAAAACTGCTAAAAAAAACATGAGGTCCAATTTGGGCTTCTTGGTCTTTAGGGGTTAAAGCTGTCGAATATTGAATGGGAACCAATGTGGATTTCTGGGGTGATATGTTTGTGACTAGGATACCAGAAAAGAGTATCAATCTAGTCCAAACCGGTCCAAGTTTGAGGATATTAAACCTGATCTCGTCTCCTATACTAACCATGTTATTTACCAAAAATAACTTATTTATTCATACACAATTTGGTTGGACTTATTAGCAAGTGGTGTAAACATCACTTTACTCAATGTCCATAGTCACTAATATTTAAATGAAAACAGGGATCTTGTCTACTAAGTTCTGCAACCTCTCAATTTAGAACTCCATAAGAAATTCAAGTTTGATCTCAAGAGAGTTTAGCTCTTGTACCGAAAATGATTTCTCCATATCTCTATAGTTCTCCTCAAAAATCACACTAAAATGATGCAAATAGTACGTCGGACTCTACCTTAGAATGTTATGCAGAGTGAGTGGAAGGGAAAATTTTAAAAACAAAAGAAATTACAAATGGGTGCTGGCCAGAAAGAAATTCATTAGAAAGAAATATTAAAATGTTTGAGAAAATGATCAGTTGGTCAGTTACTCACAGTGATGTAATCGCCCTCAGCAAAAGGCCTCGAGAATTGAATACCAAGTCCGCTCAGTAAGTTTCCCAACAGGTCCCGGGCTGCAAACGCCGTTGCCACTCCTGCAGGAACCAACAAGGTTTTTGAATTAAAATAAAGTGTTAGCTACACTATTTAGTGAGTGTCGTTCAAGATTTTAAGGTTACACCAAGATAGTGTAAATGAATTTTTATTTATTTTTGGTTAAATTGTGTACCTTGGTACCACCATCAATTTTTTAATTTTTTAATAGTAAATTATAGTCACTAAAGCAACAAGTAGCCGTGGCTATCAATCCTACCATGAGATCCAAAGCTCTAGAAATCATATTCATCAATAGGTACACTACACTCAAAGTTATTTTATGTTACTGTACTAATGGCAACCAATGTGGCTCAATTCAAAACATGACATGTGGAGATTCTCCAATCACATGTTTACACAACATCCAATACTCCATACAAATACTAAAATGGTTGTGATCAATATGCGAGTAAATGAGTTTCATCAATAGATTTAAGTAAAATGGTGTTCCTCAATAGACACACTACACTTCTGAAAATTTCTTTTATGGACATCATACTTTTGACAACCAATGTGATTGGAGAATTCAAATTGTTATATACTATTCCCTCCGTCCCATAATAGATGATGCTTTTGAGAAAAAACACAATTGTCCCAAATTACTTGATGCAAATCATTTATTCTTGAAGTTGTTGTTTTACAAATTCTAACAAAGAAAAATCACAAGACAAGTGCACGTGGAGTATTTTTTATCTGTGAAGCTTGTCTTTGCTCATATGTGGATCACAAACAACATATGAGTTAGCTAAAATCAATGCAATCATATGTTTGTTGCGGTGTGTTCTCTCATGCAACAAACATCACCATGTTGCCACATGCCACATACTATCAAAACAATATGATACTGCTTCAATAGATAACTACTCCGAAATAGAAATTTACTGTATTTAGAGATTTGATGAAATCATTCTAAATTTTTTGATTTTTTTCAAAAGCACCATCTATTATGTATGAGATGGAGGGAGGGAGTAATAGATAGGGCTAAGGGTGGAGAATATGTACCTCCAATTCCACCAACGGTGAGGACCGATTGCACAGCCACGCCGCAGCATTCAGCGAACGCCATGCTTCCGAGCAGCAGCAACGCGATGGAGGAGAGACGGTCCATGGTGAGGTACCGCGCCCTGTCGACCTTGTCGAGATTCTTCCCTGCCACAATGCGCGTGAATACATTCCTCTTGTATAGATACAGGAACCATATGAAGCTCAGCACCATCACCCCGCTCCGGATTTGGCCCAGGTATTGCGCTCCCAACGATTTCGGTGCCACCAAATACCCTCTGCAGGCCCCCAACCACTATTACATACATACAGTCCAATCCCTACATGGTCATCTTCCATAACAAGGGAATGGCCTGATATGGGTACCACTTTTATGCATCTCACATCACATAGTGTGACTTATGTCTAACTCATTTATGTTTGCTAGAAATTTCGTCTATAACATCATCTATATAGTTGCAGCCATGGTGCCTATAACACTCTCTAATTTTTGTAATTTTCCAATGTGTTTTTCTTACCAAAAAAATATTTCTCAAAAATCACACTATTTTTGGAGGGGGTACCCATAATCTGGCCATCACCCAACATTCTTAAGCAAAGTAGACATGTCCCTTTAACCCTTAAAGGACCAAGGATTCATGGTTTTAAAACGACAAACTCAATCAATTATATTGTGAAAAATGCATTTCAGATGGGAATTTTTTTATATCGCTGGAATCAGTGAAGAGCATTGTATGTGTTTATCAAAGAAAAATAAACTTGAACACAAGGAAGTCTATATAAAGCCTACTCAAAACTGGTAAAAGAAACATGAGGCCCAATTTGGGCTTTTTGGTCCTTGAAGAGAACCCAGGTATAAAAATTAAAAAAATCTCTTGAAAGGACGAGATCTAACTTTCTTTGCTTAGTTTTGAGTCTTCAACACTGTTGTTATAGAATGTTATGTTACTATTTAAGAGCACCATTTTTCAGTCTAGCCAAAATTTATGTCTGGCAATCAAAACATGACTAACAAAGTACATGGTCATTTTATTATGTGAGGATAAAATGGCCTATTTGCTGACGGAGCACAAATTTCTCAGTCTAGCTAAAAATTACATGTCCAATCAAAACACGAAACAAAAAAACATGGCTATGCTCGTTTAAATGGTATCATATTTCAGTCTAGCGGCTAAACTTTAAGTGCCAGAGCTCTGAAATAAAAGACTGTTATAGATGTGAGGTTTCAGTTGGGTGACTGACGCTCCAGAAATTTCACTAAAATCCACCATACGCAATTCAAACACTAATTACACGGCTGGCAATCAAAACATGACTAGTAACAAAGTACATGGTCATATTATAAAGTTAGAAGAAAATGGCCTATTTCCTGAAGAGCTCAATTTTTTCAGTCTAGCCAAAAATTACACGTCCAATCAAAACACGAAACAGAAAACATGGTCATGCTCGTTTATTTCAGGACTTCTAGCGACTAAACTTCAAGTGCCAAAACTCTGAAAAGAAAGATGTGAAGTTTTCTGTTGGGTGACTGACGCTCCAGAAGTTTCACTAAAATCTACCATACGCAATTCAAACACTGGGGGTGTGACTCATCCCGCTCATAATCCTTCTACTTGGGAATTAAAATCAGGGGGTACTCACACTCTGACACCCCCTAGTGGAGAATGGCGTGATATGAGTACCACTTTTACGCGTCTCACATAGTGTGACTTTTGTTTAACTCATTTTATGTGTGCTAGAAATTCCGTCTTTAACAGCCATGGTGTCTATAACACCCTCTAATTTTTGTAAATTTTCAATGTTTTTCCTTACCAAAAAATATTTCTTGAAAATCACACTATTTTTAAAGAGGGGTACCCATATCAGGTCATCACCCTAGTAACAAATTTGAAACGAGGTCCTTCGACTGATTTCGTCAACATTTGAAACGAGTTTACAATGAGTTTTGACAGAGAAAGATTATGTGTAGGATGATTGAGGAAATGGTAAGTACGCACAGGTAGCTGAAGGTGAGGGCGCCGGCGAACAAGCGAGCGGGATCCTCCAGGGCGCCGAACACGCTCTGATGAAACGGCACGGAGTCGGCGTACTCCGGTCCCAGCACGCGCGCTTTGGCGCCGGACTCCACGTAGCGATGGCAGCGCCGCAGCACGTTGGGCAGCACCAGCCACGTCGCCAGCGACATCCCCACTGCCAGCGTCCCCGGCAGCACAAACTCCATCACACTGGCTCGACTCAGAGGCTCCATAGCCGCAACCTCGATCGTCACCACTGCAGAATCAAACAAAGGAGCCCTCCTCAAATGTCAAAGCCCACACAACTAATCAACTTCTACACAACAACAGGAAGGACATACACTTGCCAAAAAGCACACAAAATGCCACAACTAGTTTGCCAAACCTTCTTTTTCAGAGTCAATTGGCAATCTAGACGTTGCAGGCTAGAAGTCCTTCACTAACTTCGGCACAACAACAACAACAGGAAAGGGATACACAACAACCAGTTTGCCAAAAAGGACACAAAAGGCAACACTGTAAGGTTCGGTTTGCCAAACCTTTTTGGATTGAAAATCAATTGGCAAAGTAGACGTTGCAGGCTAGAAATGCAATCTGGACTGAATCGGTCGTTGTGTTGGATGTCTGACGTGAATATATGAGGAATTGTTTTTGATTGGGAAGGTTGACTAGATCAGAATCAAGGTTCGAGGCTACTGCGCAGGCGAGGGATTCGGCTACCTGGCGCCAGCAGAGCTTGGGTTCCAGGTGGCCGGCGGCCACGTGGCAGTGCCAGGGTGGCGCTATCTGTGGGCGCTTGACACGTGTAAAGCTTAATATCACTCTCGGTACTTGAACAATGTTTTTTTATTTTTTATTTTTTATTTTTTATTTTTTATTTTTATTTATTTATTTTTAATATATATATATATATATATTTTTTATAGTTTAAAAAAAAAAGTACACTCCGTCATCCATATTATCACATTTTATTGTCTCCAGGGCATTTTTTTTTGTCATTTTTCATGAAGTGCCAAAGTGGTGATATGAAATGTTATAGTGGTGCTCCATGTTTCAACATTCATCCACATATGGGATAGAAAGGATCACATTAGAAGATATCACATATAAATTTGTATTATTTTCATCCACAATCTAGCGATTTCATTCAAGATATACTTTTTAATTTGAAGTTTTTTGGCAAAAAAACTTCATGGTTTTTGATCATTTCTTAGGCAATTTTTTTTTTTTTTTTTGGGTGCAATCTGGCAATATTGCGTTCAAAAAAAGGTCTTGATTGTCCTTACTCCACCAGGGAAGAGACTATAAAAACGCTTTGTTTTCAAGGAGTTACATGGCTGAACAATACAAACAAGGTGTAAAAGTAAATTTATGGTAAATACTAAAGCAAAGACTATGCGACTAGCCACTTGTTTTTTGTCATTGTGATCATAACAAGGTTTACTACCTACTTACTATAGATAAGGTAAAGATATCTATAAGTGTTTGAATAAGTATTCGAATATGGTTTCTAGTATTAAACTATTTGGTTATTTTTGACAATTGAAAAAGGATTTCAAATTCTCTTAGTATGTAGTTTTTGAACATTATATGAATAAATTATGATTAATTTTTTTATTTATTACAAAGTTGACATTAGGCTCTCTTGTTCAGAAAATATTCATTTAAGACAAAAATGTGTAGAGATTGATTTTGTAACAAGGTCGCAATTAGGTGTGCTTACCTTATTCGACTATGTCATGTACGTACACAATTTTGTTGAATTTAAAAATTAGTAAACTATCTATAATTTACTTATATAAATAGTTTGTTTTCGAATGACATAACATTCTTTAGCTAGTACACCATTTTACTTGTGCACAAAATTAGCATACGAACAGGGAATTGATGATGTGGAACATGGAGAAACTTTTAAAAAATAGAAGTTTGTTGATTTGTCAAGCCATCATTAACCCCTAAATGCCCAAGGTTTTTCTTGAAATGCTAGATGTGTTATAATTTCCATCTTACTTAACTTTTATGAGCTTCGATCTTTAAACATATGTAGAGCACAACAGTAAGAATTCATATGGTTAAATTTTGGGAATTATGCAATTTTGGAAAAATGCTATGAATTTTTTAATAATCAATTTATAAGAGTTTTCTTTGAATCTTCATAAAAAAAAATACATGTTTAGTCATTTTGACTTGAAATCAAGTATGATAGGTCAAAAACATTGGTTTTATATGGTGGTTACTTTGTTCATGTTAGAACTAATCTTATTTGATAGAAAACCTAAAGATTCCATTCCGAGCAGATTTTCCAAATTGTGACAATTTGAGATGCTGTCACTTTGAGGGCTTTAGAGGAAAATTAGTAAAAAAATTTTTAGGAAAAGTTGCTCAGTTTCAATATTTACAAGGGATAAAAAAATGACGCTCAAAAATTGTTATTTTTGCAAAAGTTATGGACGTTTAAAGTGGGTTGAACTTTTTTTTAAACTCTAAAATTTTGAATCGACCAAATTAGACAATTAGGAGTTAACTAGAGATGGCTTTTATTCTCGAGATTACTATTTTTGACTTGCGATGTTGATTCCCAAGAATAAACAATGGGACTGCTAAAGAATGTTATGGAATTTCAATATTATACAAATTAAATACACATATGAAAGCTTACTAACGAGTTTTTATTATGTATAGAATATTATCTAACGAGATATTGATATTATTATATAAATCCTCGAAATGTGGTGTTATCCAATACTAGCATCATTATCCAAATGTGACAATATACATGATGTATTGGATAACATCACATAAGGTTTACATAAATGATAATTATATTGGATGCGCATCTCGTTTATCACATTTTCCGGTGAAACTGGGCCAGATATTGTGTGGTTGGGATATGGTTTTGGGGACTTAGTCAATGCATTGTGCCAGAGCCACGTTGGGAAGTTTTCCTCACAGAGATCGAAGCAGTGATTTTATTTTATTTTTAAATTTGGCATTTGGGTACGGGTAAGTTAGTTCAAATTGGTCTTTCTCAAGGGGAGGTTTTCTTAGGGCTCAAGAGTCCATGTCATGGCCGGACCTGTGGAGTCAAAAGTGGACATGTGCTCTGATGTCCCAGGCTCTGAAGGATCGTCTACACCTAACATTCAGTAGCATTCATGCCCACTGCCTTTCCTTCATACACTTTGCTCATCACCTTGAGCCTCCATCTGTCTACTGATGAAGTACGGTTGGGTGTGGAATATTTCACACCATCTACTGTAAAGCCAAGGCAGAGACAGTGCATGCTACTGAATGTGATGACTATACCAATGGTGTGAACCTTTTTCAAACCATTGGTAGTGTAGGATGAGCCACACCTAATTGCAACACTTTGAGGTGATGTACATTCTCAAAATCATTAATCCTTAAGATTCCACATTATAATTTCCCGGCCAAACCTCATCAACTCCTCACATTTTAAAATATATTATTGTTTCTTTGTATTTTTCTCAATATAAGGTATTGTTAAACCGTTTTACCATGATTTTTTTCGTAATTATTTAAATCAAATTAAAATTTGTAAGATTTTCAAAGTATTTTTCTTGTTGAAATCATAGTAATTACTCCCTCTGTTTCATAATAAGAGTCCACTTTGCAAAAAAAATGGAGATTTAAGATTGAAATAGAGCCTATGTTGAAAGAGATGAAACGCAAAACCCTAAAACTCCAATATACATTGTACAAAAAGTTTTTCTCTTTTGATATAAACTAGAGAAGCATGCCACCTACACCTTGTTGTTCATCACTATTATTTACATTTTCCCTGAAAAAACTCATACTATTTTGAGCATTTTTGTACTCCCTTCATTTCATAATAAAAGTCCAAAACTGGATCACGAACAAATTCAAAGCCTTGTAATTGTCTCATACAATCTCGGATGACTTTCATCCAAGTCACCTTTGTAAGCCTATTAAATTCTTTACCAATTAAAGTAAATCTCTTGTGATGGGGAGATGTCGATAATATTGGAGAGGCCTTCAAATGCAAGTATGTCAAATTTATTGAGTAGATTTTATGCTTGTACAGGTCCAATCATGTACACCTCATGTATATATGAGCCATGCTAATATCTATTTTTGAAGCTAGCATCTACTTGTATTCAAAGGGTCGATACGTTTAGGAGTTAAAGTGCTGTAAAAAACGCAATTTTAACAATTTTGAAGAATGGTAAATTGGACTAGAAAGTAGAAGATAATCCCTACACTTTCTTTATTGGGACCATTTTCATTCAAAATTAGAAACTAGGTGAAAATCAACATTTGATTGAAAAACGACCAACATGCGCCACACGGGACTCCTTACACGCTTAGGGGTAATGGTAGAGGGACCTTATTTCAACTCTTTAAGGGTTTTTGATCATCAAAACTATTGTAATAAACTTGAAATTCTATAGAAAGTTAATCCTTTCGCATCCTCATTCAACATTGTTTTCAAAGATTCGTTATAATTTTTTTTGATAAAAAACAAATATGGAGTTGATGTACAAAGCTAAGTTGTGAATGTCAATGTGAAGATCACATCTATATGGTTGGATACTTCATTTTTTTTATTAGTACTTTTCAGTTAATTTTGCAAGGTTTTCTCTTGAAATTCAATTAAAATCCCAAATTAACACATAAAAATTAAAAAATATTGTAATGAAATTGGAATAACGTGCACTACAAGATGGTATGGTTTCCATTATTTGATTTTACTTATTTTGAAGAATGACCCATACCGTACAAATGATAGTCAACTAGCACAAGAACCAAGAGAAATTTGGATGGATGAAAAATTGTACAGGATGTAGTAAAGAGAAAGGTTGCAATTTGTTCGTTGTCCATTATATGGATGCAGGCGCGTCAAAGGCTTAAAAGCGATTGAGAGATCAATACTACATGATTTTGTGTCCTCGAACTACTGTCTGAAACTCCTAAAGAATGTTGATTCGAATTGTCCAAGACAATATGTCCAAAGTGACTGAAATTAACGATTTTGTGTTAAATTTTCCATGTCAGATTGCTCGGTCTGAACGTAAATCCAATGTGTCATACAGATAGAGATGTACAATCTACTCGGTACTGAGATGATATGTAAATTCTACTTTGGATTCACCAAGATGTAAATTCTGTAATTAATTGTTTGTCCTCTAATTTAGTATTATTGACTTTGGTAGTTTTGAATAGGCTACTGCGTGGTGTAGCTGAAATTTTAGGCTACCATCAGGGAGATTGGAGACTTATCAAATATGATACAGATTCTTGGCACAAATTGGCAGTTTCTGTCATTTAGTAGAGTCTTCATTGTTTCTGAATACTGTTGGACACGTGGCTTTGTCATGAAATATAGTTTCCATGATATAGTAGAGTTAATAAAAAGAGTGTCTCGAAGTGGAAACTCACCTCATACTCACCTTAGATTTGTTTTTAGTTCAAAAAGACTACAAAACTAGTCTAAGGTGAGTTGCAAAATATTCTAAAGCAAGGCCTTAGACCGCCCATGGGAGTGGAACTTGTGACCTCCCCAATGCTGAAGGAGAGTTCCCACAAGTTCCCCCAAGCCTAATGAACTATTCATGAAAGGACCAAGGGACTATTCGTGAATAAGCTTTGTCAAAAATTGATAATATTGAGTGGCGGACTCCGCATTGACTCAACAATGTGAGCTGCTTGTTTTCGGTTAACTCAAGTGTTAGTATCATTGTCTGGCATGTGCTTTTTGTGTATTCTACACTATTCTATCCATGTAGAATTTACGATGTATAAAAGCATTGTTGAAATATCCAAAAATCAATAACATCTATTATCACATCCCTTTCAAAAGAATGCTCGAACACCGTTGTGAACAACAGGGACCCTGGGGTACACAATAGCAAATATCTTACACAGATACCACAATATATTCAGTTGGAGAGTGATAATAACAAGTTCAGAGTCACTACAAGCAGAGGCGTCGTTTCTCACTCTAGAGGATCCTGTTCATTGTCGCTTTTCACTCTACACGCTTGTAAAATCGCATTCACCAAATCCAACCAAAAAATTAATGAGTGCGAAGTGGCGCCGTTTGACTCACAGAAGTAGTGAAAAGCGACGCCTTCTCCTTGTAGTGAGTGAAGGTGTTCCATGCAACATTTACAACCGGTTCAATTCACCCATGCCCTTGAGGCATACATAGATGAACTATCCCCAATGGACTCTTCATTCACGATGGTCCTTTCACTATAAGAAAACTTGGTAAAAAAAAACTGAATTTTTTACCAAGTTTTCTTATAGTGTTTTAGACCAGTGTTACTATTATTGTTACGACCAGTTCTTAAATCTTTTGATGTAAAGCATCTTGGAGCATTGTGCCAGGCAGCAATATAACTCCTGAAGGACAAACAAGGCTACAAATTCAATATACGTTCTGGGAAGGTTGTAAGCTTACATGCCTTCATACTTGCTTATGGGTGGCCAAGGGATGTAGATTGACTACCGGTAGATTCCAATGCCCAAGATGATGGCGGTGCAGATGAGCATGTGCAGCGGAGGTGCCACTGTCTCCTGGATGAATGGGATATTTTCTGTGCAAACCAGTGACGAGTGTGTATGGCATTTTCTGCATGAAATGAACACAACTTGAACAGTGTTCTACAGTGTATTGTACTTCCAGATCCACATTTGTATATTTTATTTATTTATATTACATACATGCCCAACTCTGGTGCAAACCATGTGAATGACAAGAGTTTGGGTCAGCACTGAGCAGACCTTCAATAAACCAAACAGTTTGAAATTGGCTGACACTCACTCCACTGGTTGGCAACAGTAATAGAACTGTCCACATGATGAGACATGTGCAAAATAGCAACTATGAAGGCTAACAAGGTGGAGGCATCAATACCTGTCAGTTTAACCCCTAAGTGACCGATCAACCATTTTATGGTCGCTGCCCTTTTTTACGGGCTGCCCGAGATGAAAAAAAAAACTTTTTTAGAAAATAAAAAATATTTTCAAATAGGAAATCAAGTCTACTTTCCAACCCAATTTGAATCATGTCAATCAGAGTTAAACTTCATCAAGGAGAATTTTCCAAAGACAAACACCTCAACATTGTCCTAGTGTTACAAAACTTACTATTTCCGGAAAGTAATGATGTTCCCTCTTTCTAAAGTTTTGCTTTTCTGAACTTTAGAATAGAATGTCTAGTTTCAACCAATCATACCAAATTTCAAATTCTAAAAATAAAATTTGTAATTTTGGTGAATATTCAACAATAAATGATTCTAAATTCGTTTAATGAGTATCTAAAACATTTTTTGAAAGTTTGACCGTACGGATAATTACTAAACATCGTGCTTCTCATTTTCTCTTGTGAACCAAACTTCATCGAAGTTGTAGAAGCAACATTTTATAACACATTTAGGTTTTGCCCTTACCCCCTCTGTCATTTAGGAGTTAACCCCTAAGCGCTCAAACGACCATTTTCTGGTCGCTGGCCAAATTTAACGGGCTGCCCGAAAAAAATTTGAAAAAATAAAATAAAATTGAAAATACTACATCAAGTCTACTTTCCAACCCAATTTGAATTATGGCAATCCGAGTTAAACTCCACCCGGGAGAATTTTTCAAAGTAAATCATCTCAACATTGTCTTAGTGTTATAAATTTGCTATTTGGGGAAAGTAATGATGATCCCTCCATCATTTCTTTTTCTTTTTTGAAGTTTACAATAGATAGCCCAACTTTAACCAATCATACTAAATTTTGAACTCTAAAATTGAAAATTATAATTTATACAAATTTTCAAAGGTTAATGCTTTTAAATTCATTAAAAAATGATCTAAAGTTATTTTTGGAAGTTTGACCGTATGGATAATTTGTAGAGATGATACTCTACATTTGGTCTATTGAACCAAACTTCATCAAACATATGGAAGGCACATATTATAACACATCTATGTTTTGTCCAATACCCCTCGGGCTTTTGGGGGTTAACCCTTTAGTGCCCAGGGTGATTCTGGAGAAACTACAGTTTTTTGGGTGATGTTTCTTTAAAACTCTCTCTGTTGAAATTAGAGATACTATTAATAGTATCCAACTGTATGAATGTAAACATAGCTTAACCCCTAACTGCCTAAGCGTCCATTTTTTGGACGATGTACAAATTTCATCCATAATTTTTCATCCGTCATGCACTTTTAGCAGTGTGGAATTTTTACTGTAGATTCTATGGGAAGTTAGCTTCATGCATATGTGATTCGATTAGAAAGGGGATGATTTGTGAAATTTTTATGCCTCATTTCATGTTGTAGTGATTCACCCAAAATTTTGAAGATTTCAGTGTAAAAGTGCTCTAAAAAAAGTCAACTCATAAAATTAAGCAACCAAAAAATCTCCAAAAATCACTACACTTAGAGTATTACATTTCAACCAATCACAACAAATTTCATCCGTAGATTGTCAATATCTTATTCGTAATTGAATTACAAAATAATTTTGAATTTCACGTTTCAAATTTTATACAAAATTATTGGTAATAGCAATCATAGATCTAACCATATGGATAGAATCTAAAATTCATAATGTACAACTTTTATTCATATATCAAGTTCGAAATACCCTCTAAGTTGCATTTTATAATACATCTTTGCAAAACTGCCGAATTTGGAGAGGGCTCTAGGCATTTAGGGGTTAATGAAACAAGTGTCAATTAAATCTTGGTAAGATCGGACCGTTGGATTGAAAGATTATAGTATGTATTTGAACCGTATAATGCACACTCAAAAATGAGATTTTGGAGGTGTGTGACTTCAAGGTTAAATAGAATTTGGGTTAAATTTTCAAAAATAAAAGTGAAGATGTTCAGCAATGGCCTGTGTCAACACCTCTTCATTGCAGTCTTTCATGTCAAGAATAGACTCATACATAATTATTGTGAATTTTATAAGTGAGAGTGACTTATCCATGTACGGTTTAGGACAAAATTTATACGTTAAAATAAGAAAGGAGTTGGTACATTGATGAAGATCAGACTACATACACTAATGGAACATGAATAAGAGAATACAATCCAAAAAAAATTACAAGATAACAAACTTGCAAACACAAGAAATACCACATAGTACGTGTGTTATATTTGTAAGTATTTGCTGTATTTTGAGGTATTTGCAGTATTTTGGTGTTTTGTACATAGGTATTTGGATAGCTAAGAAAGTCAGATTTCAAATTTTCTTTTTGCATCATCTACAAAATCAAAAGTTACACATCTGAACTTCAGACATCGAACTGAGATGGTTCACAGATTTTCCAACATTTCATTTTCTAGTGATCTAGTGACCGCTTAGTGGTTACTTGGGCACTAAAGGGTTAAGGATTTCGACCTATTTAGAGCGATGGTTTTCAATGATAAAAAATTACAGCACACAAAACTTTGGATTTAACCCTTTAGTGCCCAGCTGACCACATTATGGTCACTGCACCGTCGGAAATGCAAATAGTAGAGAATCCGTGAAGAATTAGAACTTCAGTTCTGAAGTTCAGATTTGCAGATTTACATTACACACCTTCCACAAAAAGAAAATTTCAATTTAGAGTTGTGCAACTATCAAAATACCTATGAACAAAATGCGAAAATACTACAAATACTTGAAAATACAGTAAATACTAACAAATACAACACATGTACGATGCAGTATTTCTTGTGTTTGAAAGTTTGTTATCTTGTTTATTTTTTTGGATTGTGTTCTCTTGTTCATCTTCCATTAGTGTGTAATCCGATCTTGACTAATGTACCCACTCCTTTCAATTTTCAACGTATAAAATTTTGTCCTAAACTATATATGGATAAGTCACTTTCACTTATAAAATTCACAATAATTATGTGTGAGTCTATTCTTGATATGAAAGATTGCAACTGAGAGGTGTTGACACAGGGCATTGCTAAACTTCTTTACTTTCATTTTAGAAAATTTAATCCAAATTCTATTTAACTTTGAAGTCACACACCCCCAAAATCTCATTTTTGAGCATGCATTATACAATTCAAATACATACTATAATCTTCCAATCCCACCATTGGATGATTATCTAGTTTTAGCAAAATGTGTGCTCTCCAATTGAAAATAGAATTGTACAGTTACTTTCTAATTTAATCCATTCTATTTTTGGTAGTCTCAATCATAGTAGAAAAATCCACAGAAATCCAGTGCTTCCAGCTACAATACCCTGGGCACTAAAGGGTTAATAACCAAGCCTAATTTTTAATTAATTTTTTCACAATGTATGATTTTGTTCTGAATTTTCAAACTTAACCCCTAAACATTCTCATTCTCTTTCAGATTTGGCAGTTTTCCAAAGATGCATTATAAAATGCAACTAAGAGGGATATTTTCAACTTGATGAATGAATAAAAGTTGTACATTATGAAATTTAGATTCTATCCATACGGTTAGATTTGCGATTGCTATCACCGATATTTGTGTATAAATTTTCAAACTTAAGATTTAGAGCTCTTTTGTAATATGATTACAAATAAGATATTGACAATCTAATAATGAATTTTTTTGGGATGGGTTGAAATGTAATACTCTAAGTGTAGTGATTTTTGGAGATTTTTTGGTTGCTTAATTTTAGTAGTTGACTTTTTCAAGAACACTTTTAGACTAAAACCTTCGAAATTTTGGATGTAACACTACAACATGCAATGAGGCATAAAATTTTCACAAGTCATCCCCTTTCTAATCGGATCACACATGCACGAAGCTAACTTCCCATAAAAGTTTCAGTAAAATATCCACACTGCAAAAAGTGCATGATTGATGAAAAAACGGATTTCAAATCCGTACATCATGCAAAATATGCATGGTTGGGCGATTAGGGGTTAATATGCATTAACCACTATTGGTGTTAGTAGGGGAACTAATACTCATCTTTCATTTCTAGTCCAATCAATTTGCTAACTTGGCATTCATAATTGATCACCAAACTGCTACAACTAATAGTTGTGATAATCTGATTGGGAATTCATAAAGTTGAAACAAATGCTTGCATAGGTGACTAGAATTGGTCCCTAACATGTTGAGATGCTTCTATCCTAGGTTCCATACGGGGTTCCATATAGAGCATGAACATTGTTATCAATGCATGCTATGCCTGTGGCTGACCATTGGTGATGTTCTGAGGTATATGTCAATGAAAGAAGGATTTATTTTTACCATCATGGAATATAAACCTATTAACCCCTAAATGACATTGGGGATAAGGCCCGGGGAAGTCACTGTCAAGAATTTAGATAACTATGAGAGAACAAATATAGTGTGTCTTTTATTCATTTGAGATAAAAATTATAAATTTATAAAATTAATATAGGGTATTTTAAAACCATTTTGGGAATATGTTAGGAATATTCTTGGAATATATAGAATATACCTTAAGTATACTATAAATAGTAGAATATTCCAATTTTTCCATAGCCCCCCATTAAATACCCTTTGTTCACTCAGATGTACCCAAAATTTACACTAAGTGACTTCCCCGAGGGGTAAGGGCAAAACCTAGGTGTGTTATAAAATGTTACTTCTGTAGTTTGGTTGAAAAGAGAAAATGAGAAGTATGATGTTTAGTAATTATACGTATGGTCAAACTTTCAAAAAAAATGTTTTATATATACTTTTTTAATGAATTTAGAAGCATTTACTATTTAATATTCACCAAAATTACAAATTTTATTTTTAAAATTTGAAATTTGGTATGATTGGTTAAAACTAAAAATTCTATTCTAAAACTTTAAAATGAATTTTTTTCAAATGAGAGAACATCATTAGTTTCCCTAAATAGTAAATTTTATAACACTAGGACAATATTGAGGTCTTTGTCTTTGAAAAATTCTCCTCAGTGGAGTTTAATCCTTTGAGGCGCATGTGTTCACTATGTGAATGATGAACAAATTCAAACTATTTTCCTGATTAAATACATGGATAGTTTTCATCCATCCAAATTTCTCTTGGTTCTTGTGCTAGTTGAATTTCATTTGTATCATCAAGAATTTAGGACCTCACTAATTTTTAACAATTTCCGTGCGATATCCGATTTTTCATAGGTCTGTGCATTTTTCTCACGGATTCCGCACGGATTTCGCGCTAATTCTGCACTGACTCCGCACAGATTCTACATTCACTCTTTTCGTTATCTAACAAAGTGCAGAATTAGTTTGGAATTAGCGCGAAATCCGTGCAGAATCTGTGCAAAAAATGTACGAACCCATGAAACATCGGATGTCGCACGGAAATCATTTAAAATATTCCGTGGGGTCCTAAATTCCTGATAATGGTATGGATCATTCTTCAAAATAAGATATTGTGATTTTTTGAAAAACAACACAATTGGTTTATGTCAAGTTTCATTCTTAGTTCGAAAAGTGAGACCTTAAACATGATTTTCTAGAATAAGTAGAATCAAATAATGGAAACCATACCATCTTTTAGTGCATGATATTCCAATTTCATTACAATATTTTCTAATTTTTTTGGTGTTAATTTGGGATTTTAAATTGAATTTCAAAAGAAAAAATTGCAAAATTAACTAAAAAATATTAATAAAAAATATGGTGAATCTAACTGTACATATGTGATCTTCACATTGACATTTACAACTTTGCTATGAACATCAACTCCATTTTTGTTTTGCATCAAACATTTTATAACAAATCTTTGAAAACATTGTTGAATTGGGACGTTAACCCCTAAACGTACCAGGGTGTCCGTGGAATTGACGATTTGAGAAAAATCCTCATAAAGTACTATTTAGAAGAATGTTTTGGAATTGATATACAAATGAAAGTTCTAGATTTTGAATTTTAGATTTCATCCATACGGTTCAATTCACCAATATTTAATTATAAAATACTATTCACCAATACTATCACCAATATTTAATTATAAAATTTGAAAGTTAAAATTAAAAATTCCTTCTAAATTTGATTACAAACAAAATTTTAATATTTTTTGAATAAAATTTGTTGTAATGAATTTGAAATGAGATACTCTTAACCCCTAAGCGTCCCTAGCTTTTTTGGGCTTAAAAACATCATTGCTTTTGATGTGTTATAGGTCTAAATGTAAGTGAGGTATAGGAATCTCAACCGTACAATTTTATAATATACATGTTGTAGATGATGTGGATAAAATTTGGAGTCATTTGGCCATATAGATTGCAAGATCGTAGTGTTTTAGTGTAAAAAAAGGATGCAATTTTTTTCTTAGCAACACAGTTAGAGGTGAAATTTGTTTTCAAAATTACTTAAATGAAAAACTTTCAACTATAAAGTAGTTCAAAATCATCATATTCATGAACACATTGGCACCAAAAAAAAATCACGAAAAGATTTAATGTGCCCTAAAATGGCCTTGCAATGTCAAAAAGTAGCCTGAAAAGTGACCCATTTGGCCTAAAATGCAAAAAGTGTTCAAAATAGACCCATGCACTAAAATGACTCCCAAACATTCAGAACAACATGGATTGACATGAAAATTTTACTATGATAACTCACTACAAGAAAACGCACTTTTTATAAGTGCAGTTTATGACTACACACAGTCACAAAATCCGAAAATATGACTGCGCAGGGGCCAGAGGTGTGTGACGCGCGGGGTGACTGGGTCTAGTAATTACTGACTAGTCGCTTCGGACATCAGTCATATTCATATATACGGTGCTCAAGCGTATACAAGGACAGAATCTGCGTTCCCAGTCAGCACTTTTTGTACGCCTTGACTGGCTTTGGAGCCCGTGACCTTCTTTGACCTGCCCGGGTAGAAAAAGGAAAAATCCTACGTGGCATGTGACTCTGTGCAGTCATATTTTTTGCTGACGTGGAATGTGACTATGACAAGTTATATTTTGGCCGACGTGCTAAGCCACGTGGAATGTGACTGCTAGTCATATTTTTTGCTGACGTGGAATATGACTATGTCGAGTCGTATTTTGGCCGATGTGGCAAGCCATGTGGAATGTGACTGCTAACTCTGTGACTGCTTCTAGTCATATTTTTCTGATCGTGAGTCACATTTTGGCTGCACTACGAACATTATATGACTAGCTGTAGTCACAGTTTTGGAAACACTGCGAACATTAGATGAGTAACTGTAGTCACCTTATTGCTGATATGTATTCCGATGTATGTCTTAATGGAGTGATATGGGAGAGTCACATTACTGGGTTTTGTGTGTGATGTTTGTGACTACATTGAGTAAAATTCGCATTATTTTCAATTGTGAATTCCAGTCACGTTTCGGAAGTCATTCCAAGCAGTTATGACACGTTGTAGTCATGCGTCATGGGGTGTAGCAGCTAAGATAACAGACTAAAAACTAGGTTTACGCAAGGATGTACTAAGTTCACTTTGCAAATACAAAGGAGGCAATAGAAGAGACATAGAAATGAGTTTAGAGAAACGTGAATAAGTTCCCTTACATATAGTAGTGAATATCTCAAAACAAAGCCAAATGAGTTATTCTTAGACAGATTTACTATCACGCATTAGCGGCTTTTATTCCTCATCAATATATGGACTATCTAATTATAGGAGCCTTCATTTGTTCGCTCAGCTGGATAGAAATTGGACTCCCTTGCAATGCGCTCCACTTCCTTAAATTGGCTGGTTTTGGCTGCTGCTTCAATGTACTTGTAATGAAGCTGAAGATCCTCACTACATGAATCAAACCATTGAATAGTATTCATATTTTGAAAATGTTATAAAAAAGATTAAATACTAAGACAAAAGTGTTGAAGCTTATAACTTCCTATACTCATAATTGAACTGAAGTGAAATCCATTGGAAAGACTGAGTAACTCCCTCATGGGATCAATTTCACTTCATCTCAGCTCTTCAGTCTATGTTTGAGCTCCTCAATCATATTGTTGTGGAGCTGGACGGACGGAGAACTCGGTTAACTGAAATTGGGTGTTGGAGCATTGAACACGAGTGGTGTATAGGAATTCTAGCCACTCATTCTTAAATTAAAACTTTGAAATAATTATCAACTGATTTTGTTTTGATTGATACTACTACTAATGGATTTCATACGGATCCACACGGATGCCGTACGATGACTACACGGATGTCGTACGATAATAATTTGCATTATAAAAGATGTTGAAATCGCACGGATCTAATAAAAGGCGTTGATATGATACGTATACGATACCAGATCCGTATTAAAGGCAATCGCATGTTATCCGTGTCTTATTAGCCATGTAATGTAGATACATGATTAACGCACGGATTCCGTCAAGCACAACTTTCGTGCGAAAACAACATTTTTTTATAATCATTGTAAAGCACTACTAGAAAATCCAACTAATCTGTTGATTCGGTCGCGTTGACCGGGACACTTTTCTGTTGATTTGGTCAATTTTTGGTCAATTTTTTGTTCAAATCAACAGAAAAGTGTCCCGGTCAACGCGACTGAATCAACAGATTAGTTGGATTTTCTAGTAGTGAAGACACGTCATTGACATCCTAATATTGCATGTCACTTCCGTATCATACTGACAATTCTAAATGCATGTATGAGGTGCGGAATCAGTGTTTAACGATGAACGCACTAAAATCGTTAAAAATCCGTGGAGTCCAAAATTCCTAATGCGAGTCTCTCGGCGCCTACCACAGTGGTAGGGTGACGGCAACCACGTGTTTAATGAAACTCTTCTGAGTTATATAACTCCTATGGGTTATATGACTCATGTGAATTATATGACTGCCCCGGGTTACATGATTGCTCCGAGTTATATGATTGCCCTGGGTTATATAACTACCATGGGTTATATGATTGCCCCATGTTATATGATTGCCCCGGGTTATATAACTGCCCCGGGTTATATGACTCTTCCTACTCATGTGTATCACCCTAGTCATATGACTGCCTAGATATGACGAGTCCCTGTATCTAAGGTATTCTCATAACACAATTTGACTTAAAGTGAATATAGGTTCACTCCATAGGATGGTAGAAGGGGAGCTCCAAAGCCTGAAGCATCTACATTTATAGTAAGAAGAAGATATTCAAGCAAACGCTATGCGATTATCTAAGTACCCATATCTATGCATGGAATGTGCGAGACGGAAAGTCCTCGATCGAGCCACAATTCAAAAGCATCTTCGCAACAGAATAAGGGACCCTGCTTTTACAGCCTCTATCTTGGTAATAAATTCCAGCCAACCACTTCAGAATGAGCATAACCGGATGCTCGTGCCTTGGGCGAGTTTAAATCTTCTTCTATATGACTTTTGTAGGCCCGATGGAGACCCATTGTAAAAGTCGTATGTATGACATCGCTGAGAATCTTTCTAAGAGGAAAACAATCTTCAATGCCTGCTATGCCGACAACAACGTTTGCGAGAGTACGAGCTTTGCAGAAGTGGCGGTCGGACGTGTATGATGGACAATGGTATGACGGGCCCATCCCAAAGCTAACACAATTTTTGTATTGGAATAGAGACTAGGAAATAAGGGTGTCCAACTTCCCCTTCATGGGTTGGGGTTTAATTGCACTCCAACCCGCCAAAGAGGGAGAGGAACTGCTTCCCTTTGTAGGACCACAGTACACCTTGCCGGAATACAAAACTTTGAGCAGGGCACAACCTCAAGTGAAGTCATATGTGATGCAAGCAGAGCCGGGCTTGTACATCGACGGAGATGTAGTAAAGGGGAATGTCGGTGGCTTCATTAATAGTTCCATAGGACGCAACGAGATAGGAAATGTTGTGTGAAAGTTTCGCATGTTGCCTAAACTATGGAACACTCAGGAATGGAGATATGTAATTACAATAGCGACAAGGGACATTTTGGCCGGAGAAGAACTGTATGCACACTACTCTCTAAACCTATACACCGTACTGTAAGTTAACATCCAACAGTCCATCCATGGCATGACTACACTCAATCATGTTTTGTCCAACATGACTATGGTGTCACAAAATGTCAATTATACGAACTGCCTAGGGCATTGTGTAGGCAAAAAAAAACAGTATAGAAATATTTGTTAACTTCTACATTATGTACATAATAAATAAAATCGACAAGCCAAAGCCACATTGGAATCTCTGTTAATACTTTCTAGAACAATCATATCTCTCTTTCTAATATATATATTTAGACATCAGAATATGAAACACCCTTGTTAAAACCCTAAAAATCTGTAACATGTACACAAAGACCCTCTCCGCTCCTTTTCGAATGGGTTGTGCCAAGATTGCACCCATTGATTGTCTCTTGGCAATAAGTAATTTATATATTCCTCCCCAATTTCTCCCCTAGATTGAATAAATAAATAAAATAAATAAAATAAAATAAACATGGGCAATTTCCAATTTCGATTACCCAGTTCATTGTTGGTCATACTATACAACAAAAAGTACTCACTTTTCAACACAAATTGTCATTATTAAATAAATAGTCTAAACCTTAATACTAGATAATGATTCATGGGGCAAAAATACAATAGGCCCGTTTAGGGCAACCTACATTTTCTTGGGCTGCCCAAAAAAGAAAAAAGATGACTATGGTGAAAATGTGACTATAGAATACAACTGGGGCAAAAATGTGACTGCCAAATATGACTGGGCGTTCGCCAGGCACGTTCCCAGTCGTTCCCTATGAAGGTACAGGGCGTTTCCATAGGTCGTATACGGTACAATTGTCAAATGTGATTGGCCTAGATGACTGCTAGTTATATTTTCGAATTTGCCCCCCCCCCCCCAAAGGTCTTGGCTTCCAAGAATGTGACTCCCACCAGTCACCAGTCATCCTCAGTCACATTTCCCCAGTCACAAAATACCCCATCTGTTGTAGTGACTAGATTTCAAGGGAAATCCAACCCAATAATTATTTTTATTGAAAATGGACATGAGATGAAGGAGATACAAACCCTCGAAGTTGCAGCCATCAAAATGCACAAAAATTGTCCAAATAAAAGACCCCTACTTTCAAATGATCACCAAAAATTCAATACATCTTGGATTGATTTGAAAATTTAACCACTCATTCCATACATCATGTGGTTTATTTTTCCAAAATTTTATTGAAATTGGACACTTTTTGCAAAAGTTACAACTCTTTGAAGGTGAATGTACCCCCAAAAACATCCAAAATATGGACGTCGGGACGGTTAGGGGTTAAATGTGGTGATTCTTTGAAATTTTTGTGTTCCTTAAATCTATGACCTCATTTTTGCAAGGTCACTTTTGAATTACAGCCAATGCAATCTTGGCTTGGTCAACAACTTGACATACTTCTACATTTGTAATTTTAGAAAAATATGTACTCAAATATCACTAAATCCAACCATTAGATAGGACAAAAACTTGGTGAATTATCTCCAAAAAATTGGATGACTTTCATCCAAGCATTGATGAGAACGTAGGGTGAGTTTGAATCTGTTAGTTATTCAGAAACTGGACGCTGTGATGTTTAGGGATTAAAAGGTTAACTCGGATTGACTTGATTCAAATTGGGTTGGAAAATAGACTTGATTTTCTATTTAAAATATATTTTATTTTTTCTAATTTTATTTTTTTCATCCTAAGTAGCCCGTAAAAAAAGGGCAGCAACCATAAAATGGTCATTCAGTCACTTAGGGTGTCAGGTACCATTGGGGGTACATTTGATACCCTATGGGGTATAGTTGATACACTGAGGAGTGTAGTAGAGTTGATATCCTGAGGATATAATTGATACTCTAAGGAGTATAGTAGAGTTGATATCCTAAGGGATATAGTTGATACTCTAAGGAGTATAGTAGAGTTGATATCCTGAGGGATATAGTTGATACTCTAAGGAATATAGTAGAGTTGATATCTTGAGGGATATAGTTGATACCATGTGGGATATAGTTTATACTCTGAGAAATATAGTAAAGTTGATATCCTGAGGAATATAGTTGAAAGCATATGGGGTATAGTTTATACTCTGAGGGGTATAGTAGAATTGATATCCTGAGGAATATAGTTGATATCCTAAGGGATAGATCTTGATTGTACTCTCTAGATACTTTGAGGAGCATAGTAGAGTTGATATCCTGAGGGATATCGTTGATACCATGCGGGACATAGTACAACCAAAAATAGAACTCCAAAAGTAGTAGTAAAGTCTTAGACTAAACTCATAGTCATCTTTGCTATAAGAACAAGCTCAGGGGAGATGAAAGGAACTCTCTGGTTGGAGTCTCTCATCTATGGTTGGGTGGTTGAGCTATTGTATTGCTGTTAGAGCTTATACATGGAGTGTATTGTGAATTTATTTATTTTATTCTCATAGATGTTTGTTACATAGGGGTTAAAAGAGGCTGTCATCTATTTGTCAAAGATTTAACTAAAAAATCATTCAAAATTTCTACAAAAGCTTTAGGTGGGGACCAACACCCAAAAGCGCAAGTGACCCAAAACTGCACTAAGTAAATCAAAAGCACCATTTTTACTTGGTATACACCTTTTTAATCAATATCTACCTTTGAAGAAGAAACAACTATTTTAGAACATTTACCAAAATAACATTGATTGTTAATAACTTTTGTATACAATAATCCTATAATGCATTTTTTTGTGCATTGAAATTCTTTTTCAATTGCTAACAAGAAAATATAAAAATTTAACAAGTCTAATAATAGAAATTGTGCTCAGTAGCAAAAAAATGGCCGTTTTAGGTGTCCCCACTTTATTGCTTGAGAATTATTAACCCCTAAGCTCCCAAGAGACCATTTTCTGATCATTGCTCGTTTATAAAGAATAAAAAATAAGTTTTTGAAAAAGTATAAGATATCTTAAAATACTACTCAAATTTACTTTCTAATGCAATTTGAATTATGTCAATCCGAGTTAAACTTCACCCAGGAGAATTTTTCAAAGTGGATCACCTCAACATTGTCTTAGTGTTGTAAAATTAATTTTGCTATTTGGAGAAAGTAATGATGTTCCTTCCATCATTTGTTTTACCTTTTTAAAGATTACAATAGATAAAACAATTTCAACTAATCATGCTAAATTTTAAACTCTAAAAGTGAGAATTATAATTTATTCAATTTTTTAAAGGTTAATGCTTTTAAATTCATTAAAAAAATATCTAAAGTTGTTTTTGGAAGTATGATCGTATGAATAATTTGTAGAGATGATGCCCTACATTTTGTCCATTGAACCAAACTTCATCAAACATATGGAAGGCACATATTATAACACATCTATGTTTTATTCAATACCCCTTGGGCTTTTAGGGGTTAAGACTTGAACGCATGCAACTTATAATATCAGGATGTTTATTTCAATCTAGCTAATAACGTAGAACAAGTTTTTGAATGAGGATCATTTGAAGGGCAACTTTTAACCCTTAGTGCCTAGGATATTGTAGCTGCGTGCATTGGATTTCAGTAGCTTTTTCCATTGTGATTGATACTATCTAAAATATAATGGATTAAATTAGAAAGTAACCGTACAATTGTATTCTCAACTGGAGTGGAGAAAATTTGCCAAAATTAGAGAATCATCCAATGGTAAAATTGCAAGATTACAACATGTCTTTGAACCGTATAATTCACATTCAAAAATGAAATTTTGGAGGGTGTATGACTTCAAAGTTAAATAGAATTTGGGTTAAATTTTCTAAAATGAAAGTGACACGGTTAGCAATGTCCTATGTCAACACCTCTCCATTGCAATCTTTCATATCAAGAACAAACTCACACATAATTATTGTGAATTTTATAAGTGAGAGTGACTTATCTATATACAATTTAGGACAAAAATTGATATGTTAAAAATTGAAAGAAGTTGGTACATTGATCAAGATCGGAATACATACACTATAATTGGAACATGAACAAGAGAACACAATCCAAAAAAAAAAAAAAGAGACAACAAACTTCCAAACACTAGAAATACAACATAGTACATGTGTTGTATTTGTAAGTATTTTCTGTATTTTGAGGTATTTGTAGTATTTTGGTGTATTGAACATAAATATTTTGATAGTTGCACAACTCCAAATTGAAATTTTCTTTTTCTAGTAGATGTGTATTATAAATCTCCAAACCTGAACTTCACAATTCTAAATCCAATTTACGGATTTACTGTTATTTGCATTTCCGACACTCCAGTGACCAAAATGTGGTCAGCTAGGCACTAAAGGGTTAACTACAATGGAGAACATATTGCCAAAGTTGTAACTGGCAGCCATTTTTATGTACTTGATGCTATTGCCATGTGTGATGCGTCCCTAGTGGACACCTGCCACCAACACATTAAGATCATCAAAATCACATCATTACAAGCAGAGGCGTCGTTTCTCACTCTGGAGGATCCTGTCCATTGTCGCTTTTCACTGTACATGCTTGTCCTCCGTGAGGAATTGCATTCACCAAATTCAACCAAAAAATTGGTGAGTACGAAGTGGAGCCGTTTGACTCACAGAAGGAGTGAAAAGGGCGCCTTCTCCTTGTCGTGCATCAACAGCTTCATCTTTGGCCACAGAAGTTGCATTGTCCACCACATTGATCAACACCCTTCAAGGCCAAGCTATGGCATCGTTTATACCATCTCATGAGAACCCTACAGTATGACCTCCAAGCTTGAGTGACTGCATAATCAAGAAATCCATTTATCAACCTTAGAACTAGTCTCTCACCAGTTCATTAAGTTGAGACTTGCATAGAGAGAGAAATAGAAACATCCCCTTTTGTACATCATTTATAGCACTTGTAATAGTAATCAGTTGAGTTTTTCTCCTCTGGAATAAAGATCTCCACTTCAATGATACCAAACACCAAGAGAAGTGGTAATTGAGTTTTTCCATGAATTTGGAGAGAAGCTCCCTTTGGGACCATAACCCGATTCCTATTATTGCACTACAAGGAGAAGGGGTCGCTTTTCACTCGGTAGGTGAGTCAAACGGCGCCACTTCCCACTCACTGCCCAGGCGCTCAAGACTTGGTGAGTGCAATTCATCACGTAGGACAAGTGTGTACAGTGAACTCTGACACTGTTCTGAGTGAGAAGCAACGCCTTTGCTAGAAGTGTTGCTAAACTGGTTGTTGATGCATGCACTAAGATATCCTCCAGGAGAACAGATAAGTGGCGAAGTACAAAATCAAGTGGAATTTCATCAACCTTTTTCCATTGCTTTACACGAGTCTCCTTCATTGCCAAACTCGATGATGGCTCTGTACGCCCAGAAGGTTCATCAGACCGGTTTGGAAGAATGAGTTGAGATATCCAAATTGCAGAATACTTACCAGGCTTGACAATCCAAATATTGGACCATTACAACGTAATCATTTGTCGCAGTCCGGGTCTTATCTGTGCACAAAATATCCCTGCAAAAGTTCACCTCAAAATCATCAATGCCATCATCAATTCCAAGAGGAGAAGAGGCTGTCCAAAATTTTAAAAACTCGAGCTTCTCCTCTCAAGGTTCGGGAGGCCAGGCGACAAGCTCAAACATCTGACTGTGTGTTGACTCATATTAACATTATCGAACTTCATAACATTCAGTAGCATGCATTGTCTCTGCCTTGGCTCTACAGTAGATGGTGTGGAATATTCCACACCCAACAGTACTTCATCAGTAGCTAATTGGACACGTGGAGGCTCAAGGTGATGAGCAGAGTGCATGATGGAAAGGCAGTGGGCATGAAGGCTACTGAATGTTATGTTCTAAAACAAAATTATTGCCTCTTATTCAAAATGCAGAGAAAAGAAAGAAAATAGAACCATGCATTCTATAAAGACGAGACGATTCATAAAGAGGTACCTTTACTTGTGGCTTTTGATTCAAGTTCTATAGAGAACTTCACTAGTTGGTGTCACAGTGTGAGCTTGTGAGGCGAGACTCTGCAATGCGGTTCCCATAATCCACGTTCACAATTGCTTAGCTAAAGTGGATGAAATGGTGCTGATGTAGTACGTCTTGTTACGATTCCACTCCCCCACACAGAGATTACGTTCGTCCCCTGTAATGGAAAACGAATTCCAAAAACTGTCAGGCTATGTATGAAGCTTTTCAGACATGTTTCCACTCTAATGAATGATGGTTAAATAACTTTCTGAGAGCCTGGGTGTTCAAGCATAATATTAACTATGTAGCACATGTGCCGAAGCTCTGGTATATGGGCGGTTTTTTCTTCCAACACGTCTGCATGCTTTTCCACGGGCATGCACATCCCTATCAACGATGATTGACTGCACATATCCAAGACATCAAGGATATAAATCTCTTATAATTCCCGACGACCCACTCAGGTTGCCTAATCATATCAAGACTGCTCATATTCGTGGTACTACATACAACTTTTGTTATTATTTTGAGCGTAATTGCAACTAATGAATGGCTCGCAGAAACTTGCTTTTAAAATAGCATATAGAAACTAAGAAAAGCATTGACTCCAAATTACCTGACGAACATGTCCTTTGCCGTAAGAAGATGAATGTCATCTGGAAACAAGTCCCCGGAACTAAATAATACCACTATGTCCGAAATAGTTAGACATCGATTCCGACATAGTTAGAGGATTCAATGCCAAGAAAACGTCTCGAAGATAATTCTTTTCATGACAGACTTAGGGGTGTCAGAGTGCTAGCTTGTGAGCCTGTGAGACCCGGCAACACAGTTCCTACGTGGTGCATCCCATAATCCACGCTCACAATCACAAGACTATTACCAAAATAATTGCCATCTACTCTTGAATTCAAATCGCTGAGTTCAGTCATCACCCTTCAAGGAGACCTGGGCTGCATCTTTGCTCAAAAGCTCATTTCAAAAGCAAGCGCAAAAGCTAGGACAAATACTTGCACTCCGACACTCCCCATTAGAGAAAATCTGAACCATCAACAAGTTAAGGCCCCTAGTACCATGTTACTAGCAAATCTAAATTTTGAGTATGGGGAGTCAGCCTGTGTAGGCTTTTTGATAGACTTTGGGAGTCAGCTTATGTAAATTTCGTGAAGGATAGCAACATCCAACCACAAGTGGCACCAGGTGGTTAGAACGATATTATTCTAGAATTTCGTGAAGGACAAGTACATCCAACCTCCCCTAGGTGAAGATCGGGGAAAAAGCCTAGATGGGTGATGGCTACTTCCTCCCAAAATAGTGAGATTTTCGAGAAATATCTTTTTGGTAAGAAAAAAAACCTTGGAAAATTACAAAAATTAGAGGGTGTTATAGACACCATCATAACATTTAGTAGCCTTTGTGACTGCTGCCTCCCTCCAACAGAATGATGTGGAATATCCCACATCATTTCATCCCCCCAATGAAATGATGTGGGATATTCCACATCACATCAGTAGCTATGGGGGCACGTGGCATTAAGCAAGAGCAATCAACCATGGTGAACAGTAATCGAAAGCACTCATTCAATCACAACTCAACAGTGTTTTGTAATTGTTTATTTGATTCAATAGTTCATTCAATTAGAAATCACTGGTCACTCCATATATAAAGGTGGATGAAACTAAAAGGCAGTCTCTTCGAAGGCTACTGAATGTTATGATGGCTACAACTATATACATGGTGTTAAAGACGAAATTTCTAGCACACATAAAATAAGTTACACATAAATCACACTATGTGAGATGCGTAAAAGTGGTACCCATATCATGCCATTCCCTAGATGTGATACAGAAAATAAAATCTGTGAGACCCCTTGTGTCCATCCTGTGTCCATCCTGTGTCCATCCTCTGGGGCCTAGTTGAGGGGTTCAGACTTCTCCAGATAATGCTAGTGTTAGATTGTAAAATATTGCTGCCAGTTTCTAGTAAACGAGCACTTCGTCTGAAATTCATACCTTCATAGTCTGACTCCAGGCGTGCAAGGACCGTGGAAGGCCATCACTGGCCGCATTGACAGACAGATTGTTCCGCACCTGAGCTTGTACTCCTGTTGCAATTTCAATTACAAACCTTTCCTGCAAGCCTTTAGAACTAAGTTCTCAAGATAAGAGAATTTCAGACAGAAAACAGGTGTCAGCAAGAGCTGGAAATCAATCGAGTGCCCGGCCAGTGACTGCTTATTCACAAGAAATTCAAGCTGCATGACTGTTAGCATAAGCCAAAGAACGAATATTACAGTTCTTCTCCTCTGGAAAATCATCTTTCCAAAAGATTGACTGCAGTCTAGTACTTCTGATCAAATCCCAGGATCAAATTCATGCATGATTGGCAAGTATCAAAACTAATACTCAGATTACTGGACGTCGTAACTCTGATGATTGCTAATTAGATGATTAATGACAGGATTGCCGTACTTGGCTCAATTTCAAAATAAATTTTGATTCTCACCAGCACTGAAGCAACGAGCCACCATCGTGAATGACTCCATCTTTTAATTCGGCAACGAGCTCCTGCGCAATGTTCAACGATTACAGGATTTACTATCTAATTAATCATCTAGGCCCATTGTGAACACTGGAGATATCCAAAATGCTCTTCGTGGAGAATTCCAACTCATTGAGTATGGAAAACGGACAAGTGTCCATGTTACATACTTAATAAGTTGGAACCCTCCACGAATTCCTTCGATGGTCATTTTAGGATTCCTCCAGTGAAATCAGGAAAAATGAATCAGAGCAAGTGCACACCTGTTGAGGATGGAAGGCAGAATTCAGGGTAATTAAAAATGAAGGACATATGCAATTTCTTGTCACTGTGTCACCTACAAACAAGACGGTCGCTGATGTAGGACATATCTTACATGAAAAACCCTAGAAATATGTTGGAAATATTCTTAATATTCGATGCATATTCATGAATATTCTTTAAAAATCTCAATACTCTCAATAAGTGAAACACGAGAGCTCTCTATATGACATCCATGACGGACGGTTTTCCGTCTGTCATCTATGAAAACTCTGTACTCATTATGAAAACTCTGTTGCAGCAGCACGCAGGAGGTGACACTTCTAGAAACCTAGTCACATTTCACCCCTGAAATGGGGAAAAGACGGGGAACTTTTGTTCTGACAGTCTCGTTTTAGCAAATTGTGGCGCCCTTCCACTACAGTATGTGGCGGAAAACGACACCGTGTTCTACTAGTGTGAGAATCACTCCCGTCCCGTGTGCTGCACGCATCCCTGATAGCAAGGAATTCAAGGACTTGAAACAAGCTCGGTTCGAACACAACGCTCGCTCTCTCAAAGCTCTGCATGCAAAGGTGTCTGTCTGTTCTCACAGTACAACGCTCTAAGCACAGGTATTTGTACATCACTGCAAATGCATAGAGCTAGCTGCATGCAGCCGAAATCGGAAGGAGCCCAGAGAGCGAGCCCGGGTCGTGCTTGACCCTGGCCGGGAAGGGCAGTATTTGAAAGTAGGCAGTAACCAGGACAGAGTAATTTAGCGACCTTATTCTTGTCCAGAAGGCTTTCAGAGATTCCAAGACGGATCTGCTACAATCTATGCATGTAACGCATCCATAAAGCATATGTGAGTAAAAGTAAAAGCATTCATATTTAAGTGATTAAAAGTGCCGAAATTGAGACATTAATTCAAGTGCATCTGGAAACGTGCCAATCCACTTTAAATGATGATACAGTATCTTCACTAACAAAAAAGGGCACCTTTTGGTTTCGACACTCCATTAGACATTCAAAAAAGGCTATTGGTTTCAACACTTTAGTGTAGAAGAAACTGTTTATTTCGACACTTATTTGTTGAAAAATGCAAAACTATGTCAAAAAGAGGGTTGGCTTGGTTTTAGCTTGCACAGGGAGGGGGAGGTCTGTTACTTGCACAGGGGCTCAAGAGGCTCTTGTCGTCTAACGTTCTAGTCTCTTTCAGGTAACGTCACGTTTCTCGCAACGTCCTAACTTGTGCGCAGTTGCTGTCGATGCACCTTACTCATCACATTATTCTCTGCTTCTCCTGCCTCTGGATAACTCTTGGACCATACCAGTACTCTACCTTACCTGGTGCAGGCAAGGTTTGGAACGGCTGTGTTCAGAACTACCTGAATCCAACAACATTGATCATGAGGTAATATTTACAAGAGTAGAGTACTTCCCGATTCTCTGCTCATATCGATCACAGAATGGCCCACACATTGAGCATCACTGAGATCCAATCAGAAATTATACAAATCGCTTTGAACGAGACAAAAACCAAGCATTACGAGCCATGTATCACGCAGACTTCAGAACAATCATTTGCCATCTCATTACGAACCAAAAAGTACGTTGAAAGTAACTAGTTGACACGAAGTGCTTTTGGCCACCGAAATCAGTTCATTTAGAGTGTCTAATAACGTCGCCCCTTCCCTTCAATGACTGCAAATCCCACCATTCTAAAGTCGAAGTTAAAATCTTAGAAGTGCCTCAAAAGAGAGAGAGAATATCAGAGATCCTCAGTAGGAAATTCGTTTGCAGCGCATGAATGACAAAACTCTGAAGTGGAAAAGCAACACCACGATTGGGAATTAAAGAAAGTCTTCTCACTAATCTCAAAACGCACCATACTGCAGTGATTATAACAGATGCTATGGTGATGGGGATGTGGCACTACCGATGATGAGGACTGCCTACTCTTCTGACAAGCTCAACCTCGTGGACTAGTGACAACATGTTTCACAATTAGGGTTCGAATTCCCAAGGAAATAACAGTTCTTGTGCAATTGACTAACATGGTTGTCCTTCACAGCTCGGAGCTCAGCAACATGAGCGATAATATTATGATCATTTATAAACTTCACAGTATACACGAAGTTGAATGCTAGTTAGAACCCTGAATACTCACTACTTGAAGAAAGCCACACATTGTACACAAAGTAACCTCACTACTATGATCGTAAAACTCAGCATCACCAAGGATCTGAACAGAAACTTCCTCATGATCGATGGCTGTACAACTTTTGAGAATCACATCGGTGCTCTCACGAATCTGCAACAATACAGACTGGGTGGCGACGGAAACCAGATTGGCATAATTAAACGGATGCAAACGTCACACGAAACAAATTCAACACTGCAAGTACACTTACTGAGATTTTTGAATGATTCGAACAAAATACCAATAGCCATTGGTGAAAATCAAACAAAAAATGAAGGTGAAAATGAAGCAAGACAAAGAGAAAAAATGAGCCGTTATAATAAAATAAGCAATTGATAAGAATGGTGCACTGAAAAGTGCAGATATTAAAACCATCAAATCCTGTTCACCGAAAGCAGTGCGGACATGAAACACTCACTGCATAGAATTCACTAATTCTAAAGAAACTGTTCTATGATTCTGGGGAGATCAATACAAGCAGAAGCTTCTACAATTATTCCACTCAGTTGATGAATCACAGCAAGTATACTAGTAATTTTGAGAACCTTGCTGTTGCGAAGCTCAACGTGCATGAATTGCACATGACTCACATTTATGTATGATTCTTGAAATCAGATTCTTGAAAGAATTCTAATCAGACTAGAAGGGAACTCTAACTGGTTGCATCCCAGAAGGTGAAGTCGGGGGAGCAGTTCAGACCGCCCTTGGGGGTGATGTGCTTGCCCTGAAGGAACGCCGTCGCCGCGGCGCGGTTGAACGTGTTCGACGTGTGGATGCCGTCCCAGCTCAGCACCGACGTCTCGTCCGCGCACGGCTTCAGCGGCAGCGTCATCGTCAAGTTCACAAACTTGCCGTCCACCAACCCCGCGTGCCCGCACGTCACCTTGTTGTTGAAGTTGTACGCGCCGCCCACACCGCAGCACGCCTTCAGCGGCGCCGTCACGTTGTAGCTCTTCGGGTTCTTCAGAATGTCCTTGTACACCGCATACCCGTCGCCGTAATAGATATTGATGTGCGGGTACGTCTTACGGAGCGCCACCACCTTGTCGTTCAGCTGCTTGTTGTGCGCCTTGCTGATGGCGTTCAGTGCCTTCAAGCATCCGTACGAATCGTATTCCAAACCCTTTCCGCCGTACAATGTCAGCAGCGCGGGGATGCAGCCCAGCGGGGGCATGTTCACCACCAAGATGTTCGTGGCGATGGGCATGTACATCGAAGGCGTGTCCGGAGGGATGTACAAATAAGGCGTCACCATACCCTGCATTTCATTTCCGCATGTTATTTAATATATTTCGTCAAACTGATGGTCAACAGAACCTATGTCAATCATTGGGCCGTGGTGCTCGTGATGGGGTGTGGAGCACGTGATTCTCTAATAAAACTATGTCAACTGAATTCACGCAGGGAAGGAAGGAAGAGGTAGCCTAGTTACCACGATGAGATCTTCGATGGCTTTGACGACATCGGGAACGATCTTCTTGGTCTGCTTGATAGTGAGGGTCTTCTCGTACAGACTGAAGAAGTAGTCTTGGTAGCCGGCGTACACCAGGAACAAAGACTCGTTGAACGTCGACAGCAACGGCAGGCTCTGCACGAATCCTCCTGCAAGGCATCGAAATCACATACTATAGTAAGTAAAGGTTCTCATGTAAGTCTTGACACATGAATTATCGAATCCTCCTGCAACGCATCGACATTACATTCTATAGTAAGATTTTCGCATTACATATAAGCCTTGAAACATGATTAAACTGAATATTCTTTCCAATCATTTCGAACGACACGTCATCATAAGCAGCCCTTGAGCCTTGTACAGTTAATATATAACTTACCACCACTACAGTTTGTAGTGATCACCTCAACGAATTGGTGATCATGTGTAAAGGAAGAATGAAGTCACTGTGTATCTAGGGGAGAAGGAAATGGAACTAACTGTTGGGCGGGTTGAAGATGGGGCTCTCGTAGAACCAAACGCGGATCTTGTAGCGGTGGAACCACTGGAGCTGCACATCCAGAGAGAAGGGCGTGTTGAATCCCGAGTTCTTGGTCCACACCTTCACCGTGCGAGCGGGCGCCCCGTACGCCGCGAAGTTGGTGCCGAACGTGAAATCACCTCCTGTTCCTCTCAGCACGGGGTAGATGGGCCGTCTCCTCACCCCAAATGCTGCTCGCTCGATCACGACAACCCACATTCCAATAAGTAAATCACATCGTTCGGAGTTCCAATATCCAGAAAGATAGCTAGCTACTAATCTGTACTCAAACTAGCTGCTAATCTGTACTCATTGATCGCTTGAATACGACGAATACGAGATATGGATCGCTGCAAGACACGTGCCGGCGATAACGATCGACAATTTCGTAACATAGACCGATCAGATTCACAACATTGGCGAGCGCTTTGAAACCTTAATCTTTACCAGTCGAACTCTGTGCAGTTTTGAGAGCTCTGAATACGAACCGCCAATATATCTAACGTAATAATTGACGTTTCCCTCACGCAGCGCTAGCTGCACCTGTATGAGTGATATATGATCTAGATGAGATGTGAACCCTGGTTGAATCGATCAACCATGTAATCACGTACCGAGGAAGTCGAGCAGCAATTTGCCGTCGGTGAAGCGGTCGGCGGCGTGCATAGGGAACGCCTGGCCATTGGGGTCCAGCTCCGCGTTGGCGAACTGCTCGGGAAACGCAGCGATGGAATTTCCCGTATCACTCAGCGAGTCGCCGAACGCAAAAATGCCGGGGTACGCGCACAGTGGCAGTGTAGAGTTCGCCGCCGCTGTTACCTGGAAGACCGCGCAGCACCACAGCACCACCGCTGCTCCCAACCCCGCCTGTATCCAAGCTCGAGCCATGATCTCCAATTCGATCAACAAATGTGCATGCACCACCTCTTAATTCCCGCAGTCTATCTTCCAGAGTTCAGAACTTTCCAGGTGCAAGAATGGTTTGATAGCAGCGCACAGAACACTGTGAAATCTGATGAAGGGAGTGAGCAGTCGAAGTGAGAGTTGTGACTCACCGAGACGATCCCATCGTTATATAACTTAGTCTCCCCGGACGAAAAAGCCATTGTTTGGCCTCATGTTTATTTTAGTACTTTTCAAGTGGTCAAGTGTGGATTTTTAATTGCTTAAAACAGTCCCTCACTGAAATTATATATGTACAGTACTTTGAATCAGAATGGTGAGTTTAAAACCATGATAGGGAGCACTAGAGTAACGGAAAGAGACTTCACTTGTGCTTCTATTGGCGGACAATATAATTATTCTGATGCCCTCTGACAGTGAACTGTAAGTGAAGGGAGTTCCTTCGTTTTCTTTATGGATAAACTAATTGGCCTCAGCACCCGGGGAGTAGCTTTAGACTGTCGATCTGGCTCTAAAAGTATAGTATGCTTTCTCGACCAGTTTGATCGTTTATTCGTAGTTTTAAAATTTGTGCAACCGGAAGTAAACGGTACGCGTAGAAAATTGCGTAGATCGAGCGTCGACGTTGACATTTCGAGTCAATGTACGGACCCCGTTGACATTATTTTCTATTCCAAAGCGTGTATGCATGATCGCTTGGCTGCAGCAGTCAGCGCGATTGTGGATGAATTCACGAGCACAGTTTGATTAGCGATCGACAGGCGCGCAACTTGGGTACGTGGCCGTGGAAATTAATGTGACATGACGTTATGATCCGTCAGTTTTCAAAGAAAAAACAATGAATCGCCATCGCTTGTGATGATGTAACCCCTACAAGCCCGAGGGGTATTGGACAAAACATAAATGTGTTATAATATGTGCCTTCCATATGTTTGTTGAAGTTTGGTTCAATAGACAAAATGTAGAGTATCATCTCTACAAATTATCCGTACGGTCAAACTTCCCAAAATAACTTTAGATCATTTTTTAATGAATTTAAAAGCATTAACCTTTGAAAATTTGTATAAATTATAATTCTCAATTGTAGAGTTCAAAATTTAGTATGATTGATTAAAGTTGGGCTATCTATTGTAAACTTCAAAAAAGAAAAAGAAATGATGGAGGGATCATCATTACTTTCCCCAAATAGCAAAGTTTATATTAACACTAAGACAATGTGAGGTGATCTACTTTGAAAAATTCTCCCGCGTGGAGTTTAACTCGGATTGCCATAATTCAAATTGGGTTGGAAAGTAGACTTGATGTAGTATTTTAAAATATTTTTTATTCTTTATTTTTTTCTTCCGGGCAGCGACCAGAAAATGGTCCTTTGGGCGCTTAGGGGGTAACTTAGATCAATGTGACTTTCAGTTGTTGCGAGACAGCAGCAGTGTCAGTGTTGCATGAGTAACTTAATGAGAATCCCACGCCCTCGTTAGGACGACCTTGGGTTTGCTTGAGCTTGAATATAACATGAAAATGTCTGTTAGTCAACAGAATATGAAATGGAGCACTTGTGTTAGTGTATGAATAGAAAGGCATGTGGTAGTCGGCATGGTTCTTGTTCCTGGAGCCGGTCATGGCGAGTTGATTATTTTGTTTTTCTTTTAAAAGTGACGGTGTCATCCACATTCCAAAACCAAGGGAAGTCTTTACTACCGGGGGGAAAATAATAGCACTACGGAAGTCCTGCCCGGCTATGTTAGTTGTGTGTTTTTATTTTTGGGGTGCAGATGGGATTGCCGTTGCCAAAATTGATGACAAGTGGGAGGGCGCACCACGTTCCTGATGCGCCGTGAGCACCCCTTGTTCAGTCGCCGGCAGGGTGGCCTGGAGCCCTACGATCCTCCATCGCCATCCAACGACCCACGATCGCCGACATGGCGGGGGCCACAGCAGGGACGCTTGACGTCAGACTGTGGCCGGGCCATAGACAAAGTTCGAAGGCTGGATGGAGATGAAAAAAAACACACCACAACATTCATGGCCCATTCACACCAAGCCTCTTCCGCACTTGCACTCGCGTTCCCGAAATGGAGGAAGGTAAAACCCAAAAACAAAAAAATATTGAAAGCCTTGTCTTTTCTTGCTGCAACTACTGTGCAACTACAATTCACTACCGCAAGTTGGGCCATGCTCTTTTTTTGCGTTGCGTTCCTTCTTGTCATGCGTTCAAGTAATTTCTCATTTCATATTTTATATTTCTTGTTTCCCAACAGATTCCCTCAAAGTTACCTGACGCACGCATGGATGCTGAAGCTCTGCTATATGTGAATGGGCCTTCAGTGGCCTTCCCCAACACAATGATGTGGAATATTTCACATCATTTCTTCCCCCAATGAAATGATCTGGGATATTCCACATCACATCAGTAGCTATGGGGGCAGGTGGCATTATGCAAGAGCAACTAACCATGGTGAATAGTAATCGAAAGCACTCACTCAATCACAATTCAACAGTGTCTTGTAATTGTTTAGTTGATTCAATAGCCCATTCAATTACAAATCATTAGTCACTCCATATATAAAGGTAGATGAAACTAAAAGGCAGCCTTCTTGAAAGCTACTGAATGTTATGACATGTGCGCTGTCACCAAATTAAAAAAATTCAAGAAGCTTGAGGTATTGAGGAACTCAAATGGCATGAGTTTCAAGTCTTTCACTTCTAAAAGCCTGAGGGTATTAGAGTTAACCAAAATGAGTGTCTCAAAGTGGAAACTCACCTCATACTCTCCTTCAACTCGATTTCAATTCAAAAAGACGGCAAAACTAGTCTATGGTGAGTTGAAGAATAATCTAAAGCAAGACCCTACGCCATCACGGGGTGTGGAACTCATGCCCTCCCCAATGTTAAAGGAGAGTTCCCACACGTCCCCCCAAGCCAAGAGCCCCAACCATGAGGACTATTCATGAAAAATGATTGTCATAAAATATAATTATAGAGAGGAAACTCCTCTTCAACTACTCTTCAACTCCTCTTCTGTTTTCAGTTAACTCGATTGGAAAAAACATAGATGTGTTATGATATGTGCCTTCCATATGTTTGATGAAGTAAATTTGGTTCAATAAACAAAACGTAGGGCATCATCTCTACAAATTATCCGTACAGTCAAACTTCCAAAAATAACTTTAATATATTAAAAATGAATTTAAAAGCATAAACCTTTGAAAATTATATAAATTATAGTTTTCACTTTTAGTGCGGTTTAGAATTTAGCATGATTGGTTAGAGTTGGTTTACCTATTGTAAAAATCAAAGAAAAAAAAGAAATGATGGAGGGAACATCATTATTTTCTCCAAATAGAAATTTTTATAACATTGAGACAATGTTGCGGTGATCCACTTAAAAAATTCTCCCGGGTGGAGTTTAACTTGGATTGACATAATTCCAATTGCGTTGGAAAGTAGACTTGATGTAGTATTTTAAAATATTTTTATTTTTTCAAAAAGTATTTTTTTGTTCGGGCAGCCCGTTAGATTTGGGCAGTAACCAAAAAATTGTCGTTTGAGTGTTTAGGAATTAACGTCCCGATTCAACATTGTTTTCAAAAATCCGTTATAAAATGTTTGATGAAAAACAAAATGGAGTTGATGTTCAAAGCAAAGTTGTAAATGTTAATGTAAAGATCACATCTATACAGTTGAATTCATCATATTTTTTATTAATATTTTAAAATTAATTTTGCAAGGTTTTCTCTTGAAATTTATTTAAAAATCCCAAATCAACACAAAAAATTATAAAGTATTGTAATGAAATTGGAATAACATGCACTACGAGATGGTATGGTTTCCATTATCTGAATCTACTTATTTTGAAAAATCATGTTTAAAGTCTCATTTTTGAACTAAAAATGAAAACTTGACATAAACCAATTGTATTGTTTTTCAAAAAATCATAATATCTTATTTTGAAGAATGATCCATACCGTACAAATGATAGTCAACACTACTAGAAAACATGGTAAAAAAAAAGCCGCAGCCAAAATCAGCCGCGGTTCTTTTGACCACCTTGATCTGCAGTCGCTAAACGACTGCATATTTGTTTTTTAGATTTGCAACTGCAATTTTAGGAATTACAGGGCGTGTTATATACTGTTGGAATGGTCTTGAAAATACCTTTTCAACGGTATATTATACGCCTCTAAATGATTAAAATTGCAGTCGTAAATCAAAAAAGAAAAATCTGCAATTGCTAAGCGACTGCAGATCAGGGTGGTCAAAAGAACCGCAGCCGATTTTGGCTGCAGTTTTTTTCGACCATGTTTTCTACTAGTGCAACTAGCACAAGAACCAAGAGAAATTTGAATGGATGAAAACTGTCTATGTATGTAATCAGGATACTAATAGTTTGAATCTGTTCATTGTCCACCCGCCATGTCCGCGATCGTAGGTCGTTGGATGGCGATGATGGATCGGAGGGCTCCTAGCCGCTCTGCCGATGACTGAACAAGGGGTGCTCAGTTGCTCACTGCGCCTCATGAATGAGGGAGAACGCACTACTACAACGCATTCAAATGTGAATGAGTGGAGTCATGGTTTGCAGGTCTTTAATTGGATTCGCCTAGAATAGCTGCATGTTTTTTTCGAGTTCAATATGATTTTCCGTACACCATTTATCACCTTTTTCAAGTCCATTTATATCTTGTGTTAGCAAAAGTGAATGTAGCCTAAATTTGTACCTAGCTAAATTCATTAGAGTTATCCGTGAAGTGGAGCAAAAAAATTTACAAGAAGAAAGACAAGTTAGAACTGGTTTTTCAGCTTGAGAAGCTCCCCATAGCACACTTGAGTTTCCATGACCGAATCTCTATGTGTCCCATGTATCTCCACACCGGCCCCCCAAGGCAAGAGTTATAAAAGTGGTATAGATCAATCACAAGTCTTTGTAAGTAAAAAATCTGGGTCCAATATGGGGCCGGCGTGAATAAAGTGTATGTTCGTAATAACACTCACCTAGTGTTCACCGGGCAAAAGGCCATTGGAACAGGCCATTGGAACAAAACTACTCTCCCCTGCCGAGAATAAACACTTAAGTGACCAATAATAATTAACCAAAAAAATCCATATCAAAATCAACCTCAGTCTAAAAGTTTGTTGGGTATAATTGGAGTTGGGTTGGTTAGTGATCGCCAAGTCATGAGTTCCTTGGTTGGTTAGTGAGGGATGTTGTATTGCAATTAGATGGTCCGGGTTCGATTCCTGATGGGTTTGTTTGAGTAGCGCTGTGATATACATGGCTTGGTGGTGCTAGTGAGTTATCATAGGTAAGAAAGTTTGTACCAACCAACTGGCCTCATCCTACTTATTTGAAACAAATGCTTACATTGCGCTAACAATAAAGAGTGGTCTTAACTACTACCTCTCTTATTTTTGTTTTAAATCTTTTATCAACGTGGGTCTAAGTTAAATGGTAAACATGCAATTCACTATTTACGCTCTTTGACCATATACTCATGCACTTGGTCCCCATGCGCATTCAAAAATTTGTATAAAAAACAGTGATTTTTGTCTTTCTACAAATCTACAATCCCTTTAATTGTAAACAAACTATTTTTTTAATTTTTTTTTATCCTTATCGTTAACTTTTCTTTTATCTTCTCTTTTATCTTGTTTTCTTTTTTGTCTTCCTCTTGTCTTCCTTCTTGTCTCTCTTTTTTCTTCTCTTATTTCTTCATTCTTTTATTTCCATTTTGGCTCTTCTTGTGCAGCCGCGGATTCCACATGCACCAAGAATTTTTTTATTATAGGGTTTAGCTCGTAATTTACAATTTTGATTTAAACAATTGTGATTTAAACAAACATAAATGAGTTGTTTAACCAACTACTACCAACACGCAATTCGCTATTTATGCACTTGGCCAAGTGTGTTCATTTCATAAGCAAATTTGGCTTAAAACTATTGACTAAAAAGTTCTTTAGTAAACAACAATGGTTAACAATGCTATTGAGTAATGAACACTAAATTAGGAATTTTTGCATTGGGGGTATGACAATGCACTTGTCGCTCGTCGAACAAAAATGATCCTTTTTTGAAATTGCAAGGGGGTATAATTTTGGTATTCGTGGGTTTTAGGATTAGGAATTGACAAACTGTTAAAGTGGGAATTTTGGAGGTTTCGAAATACTCAAATCGTGCAAGATTTTGGTCATACATGGATTAAATGTTACACATGGATTAAATGTTACACTGGTACTTCATTTACTACAAAACAATGTATTAAGGGGGTAGTCAAAACAAATACAAAGTTATTTGCATTTTCTACCAAAACATCAAGTCATTTAAAGCACCCATGCACATCAATCGAATACTGCACGTTGCGCTATATCATATAGCTATTGCTGCTACGTAATACAACTCATAGTACTATGTATCTCATACAATGTACTAAAACTATTAATATGCATCCAAGTCATTATGCAAATGTTCATTGTCTATTTTTTCCAACAGTAGTCCAATACACTCTAGCAAATGCGGTTTTGCTTCCGTCGGAACTTTGATATTTGCCTTCATTAGCTCACCATGCACTCGCACGTTATTCTCTTGTTCAAGCCCACCCCTTGTTCTTACTGGTACGTTTTCCCATGAGAATATAGCTGCGTCTTGACAACCCATAAGTGTCCCTCACGAGATGGCTCCCATAATGCTTCCATGCAATTTATACACCTTGCTCTACAATATCCCCGCTTGTCTTGCCTTTCCCGTCCACTCATGGCCAATCTTACACACCCTTCATCTTTGCAACCTATTTGCCTTGTCCAAACTCTAGCACCCTAAATAGAACAAAAAATTCAATATACGTAGTACTGACACAGTAGTCCCAAAATTCATGGAATACAAATGACATTCCCTTATAACTTAGAAGAAAGGATTCAAGTGAAGATAAACTTTGTGTTCAATTTTCAAAAGCGTGCTCCTCTACACTGCAGTATTATGTTATGTACATTCTAATACTATATTTATTTCTATGTTGGTAAATAGAAAAACTAAAAACATAGGATGCCGAAATCAATTAGAAAAGGAACAATTGTTTGGAGTAAAGGAAGAAAAAAAATTAGAAGAAAAGAGAAGAGAGAATGTAAATTTATATTCTTTATTTGGTAAAACTTGAAATTTCATAAAAGACCTAGGAAAAACATATTATTTTACATTAAAAAAAAATACCAAGAAAATAAATATGGAAAAAACAAGACCCCCAAAAAATCAAAAAAAAAAAAAAAAAAAAAAAAAAAAAAAAAAAAAAAACATTTGAAAGACTAAAAACTAAAAAGAATAAAAAAAAAACTAAAAAATCATTTCAAAAAAAAAAAAAAAAAATGTTATTTTAAAAATAGAAAATAATTAATAATAATAATAATAATAAATAAATAATATAATGATTATTTTTTTTTTTTTTTTTAAATTCAATTTAAAAAAAAAAAAAAACAACAAGACCCGCCCTGACCCTGGCCTTGGGCCTTGGCTAGCCAGGGCCACGGCCTTGGCCCGCCCTGTCAACCCCGCGGAGCTCCGCGGGGATGACAGATGCGTCCTTTGGGAGGGCGCGTCCAACTATGTAATGGCTTTTTTAAAAGCCCGCTCTAAGTATTCCTAGTATATAATGCCTACGCCATCATATATTGCACACATTTCACAATTTACCTCTCTAAGGTCATGCTCTCACTACTCTATTTTTTGCAACATCGGGAATTCCGGACCCCACTGATTTCGCACGATTTCAGTGCGTTTATCGTTGAACACTGATTCCGCACGTCATACGTGCATTTAAAAGTGTCGTTATGGTACGGAAGTGACATGCATTACTAGGATGTCGATGTAGTGTCTTTTCAATGATTATGAAAAAAGTGTTGTTTTCGCACGAAAGTCGTGCTTGACGGAATCCGTGCGTTAATCGTGTATCTACATTACATGGCTAATAAGACACGGATAACATGCGGTTTTAGTTAATGCGGATTTAGTATTGTATACGTATCATATTAACGCCTTTTATTATATCCGTGCGATTTCAATATCTATTATAATGCACATTATTGTCGTACGACATCCGTGTAGTTACCGTACAAGTTTTCAATTTGAGAATGAGTGACTTATATTTCTCGACGTCACTCACGTTCAAGGATGTGTTTTCGCACTACAGTAGCATGTCATACTTCTCGACAAAAAAAGTTTGTAGTGTTTTAAAAATATTGATTTATTGATGAAATATAATAAATAGAGAAAATACCAAAAACATTTTAATATTCTCTTTTGGAATCTTTCAAAATATTTTATATTACTTTGGAATATATTTTAGAATATTCCAAGAATCTTTTAAAATTATCCTTACGGTCTAATTTCCCAAAACATTTTTAGATCTTCATTTATAGAATTTAGAAGCAATGAACATTAAAATTTCAATGAAATTACATTTTATATTTTTAGAATTCAAATTTGGTATTATTGGTTATCATTGTACTTTTCATCATGGGAGAAAAAAAATTGTACAGAAAAGGACAACTTTACTTTTTCAAAATAGTAAAATTTGTAACACGAGACAATGTAGAGGTGTTGGTTTTTTGAAAGTTTCCCTAGGCGGAGTTTAATTTGGATTGACACGATTCAAATTGGGTTTGAAAGCATACTTGATTTCCTATTAGAAAATAATTATAATTTGATTTAATTTTTAATTTTTTAGTCTCGGGCAGCTCATAAGGGGGCTTCGACCAAAACATGATCTCTCGAAGCATTGCAAGTTAAATTGAGTTTAAAATCAGACTTTCTTTGAACTCAATTTGAGCAACTTTTCAAAAAATAAAATTGCAAGAGCTTTTAATTGCTTGCTACAACATTCAAACCATTGAAATTTTTTCTAGGTATAAAAAAGCTTGTATAATGAAGTGCAAAAAAAATTTGGAATAGAAAGAGTTTTTTACATTGCTAAAAACATTTAAAGTCTACTGAAAATTAAAAAACAGCTAACAGCCTTTAAGATTTTGGCAAAACAAAAAAACAGTTCAAAAAAATTTGAATTTTTTTTTATATATAGAAAAATGCTTGCATGATCTACTGGAAAAAAAATTGGAATTTTTTTTTTTACATCGCAAAAAAGCATCCAAAGTCTGCATAAAAAAAAAACTAGCTCACAGCCGCCACGATTTTGGCAAAAAATAAATAAATTCATAATATTCTGAAAAAAAATCCTAGATATAGAAAAAGTCCTGCATAATCTAGTGCAAAAAAAAATTTGGAAAAAAAGTTTTTTTCACATTGTTAAAAACATTCAAAGTCCGCTGAAAAAATAAAAAACAGCTCTCAGCCATGATCTGCCATCACGATTTTGGCCAAAAAAAAAAAAATCAAAATATTCCGAAAAAATTTCAAGATATAGAAAAAGGCCTGCATGTTGTAGTGCAAAAAAATTTATTTAAAGAATGAATATACATGGCAAAAAAATTGCCAATGGTTACATTCCTTTATAATTATAAAAAAATTTCAATGGCTTGCATCAAGACTTCTAGGTGGTTTGGTGGTTTAGAGTATAGTTTGTAATTGGGAAGTCTCGAGTTCGATTTCGGCCACTGGCGGTAGAGCTTAGGAAACCGTGGTGGGCCCCACCGCGGGTTCAGGCAGCACGAGTAGTTGGTTCGGGCAGCCTGAAATAATGTTAGGGTAGAGGAAAATAATAATAATAATAATAATAATAATTTTTTAATTTTTTCAATAAAATTATTTTTACCAAATTTAGATATAGAAAGAAAGAAAATCTAGATATAGAAAAGATGATGTCGCACGAAAAACACACTGAATCAATGTGGCTTTAAACACGATTAAGACACGACATTTGACAACTGTACAGAGTGAAGAATTCGCACGTTTTCAATAGATGTATCAATCATGTCGAATCAGTACTATATCCGCTTGTACGATCATGATGTCATATCAGTGCAGTTGCGATGAATGACGCAACGATGCGGAATCAGTGCGAAAAATACACGCACCCACGAAATATCGGAAATCGCTCTAAAATCGTGCGAAATCAGTGGGGTCCAAAATTCATGATGAAATGACACTAGTTAGGTTGTAAAGCTCAATATATAGGCGTTCTAAGATATATAGATGATATTTTTTTCACCAATTGTTTTTAAAATGCATATCTATGATGATTTTAACCTTGTTTTCTTTAATTCTTTGTAGGCGTCATCAGGAATTTCGGACCCCACTGATTTCGCACGATTTTAGTGCGATTTCTGATATTTCACAGGTGCGTGTATTTTTCGCACTGATTCCGCATCGTTGCGTCATTCATCGCAACTGCACTGATATGACATCATGATCGTACAAGCGGATATAGTACTGATTCGACACGATTGATACATCTATTGAAAACGTGCGAATTCTTCACTCTGTGCAGTTGTCAAATGTCGTGTCTTAATCGTCTTTAAACCCACACTGATTCAATGTGTTTTTCGTGCGACATCATCTTTTCTAAATCTATTTTTTTTTCTTTCTATATACAGATTTGGTCAAAATAATTCTATTAAAAAAATTAAAATATAATTTTTTTTCTGCCCAGCCCGAATTATATTTCGGGCTGCCCGGTCCAACTACTCGGACTGCCCGGACCACAGTGGGACGCACCACGACTTATCCAAGGCTCTATCGCCGGTGGCCGGAATCGAACTCGAGACCTCCCATCTACAAACCACACTCTGCACCACTAAACCATCTAGAACTCATAATGCAAACAATTGAATTTTTTTGATAATTATAAAGGAATGTAACCATTGGCAATTCTTTTGCCATGTATGTTTAATTCTTTTTTCAAATTTTTGTTTTGCACTACATCACAGAGGCCTTTTTCTATATCTAGAATTTTTTTCAGAATTTTTTGAATTTGTTTTTTTTGTCAAAATAGTGATGGCTGTGAGCTGTTTTTTTTTTTCAGCGGACTTCGAATGTTTTTAGCGGTGTAAAAAAAACATTTTTTCCAAATTGTTTTTTGCATTAGATCATGCAAGATTTTTTCTATATCTAGGATTTTTTTCAGAATATTATGAATTTTTTTTTTTTGGCCAAAATCGTGGTGGCTGTAAGTTGTTTTTTCTTTAAAGCAAACTTTGGATGTTTTTTTGCGATGTAAAACAACCTTTTTTTCCAAATTTTTTTTTGCACAAGATCATGCAAGCATTTTTCTATATCTAGAAAAAATTTCAAATTTTTTTGATTTCTGTTTTTTTTGCCAAAATCTTAAAGGTTGTGAGCTATTGTTTTTTTTTTTTTTTTTTTTTTTTTTTTTTTCATTCAATGGATTTTAGATGTTTTAAATCTTTTTTTACCAAATTTTTTTTGCACTACATTATACAGGCTTTTTTCTATACCTAAATAAAATCTTCAAAAAAATTTGAATTTGTTTTTTGATGAAATCATGATGTTTGAGAGTTTTTTTTTTTTTTTTTCAATTTGCATATTTTTAGCAATGTTAAAAACATTTCTTTGTAGTTTTTTCTTATTTTATATTGGAGAAACATTTTTTCCCATTTATTTATTTATTTTATGTTTGGATCAACCAAAAATCATTCTTTTCATTGTAAGTTTTTGTATGTTTTTGCAACTTTTTTACCTCTTTATGACATTTCAACATATATGCCTTTTTGTTTTAATTTAAATTTTTTGATTGTCTTTTAGGGAAATGAGTTGTAGGTCTAATAAAAAAATAAAATAAAAAGTAAATCCTTGAATATTCACCTTGAAATGAAGTAATGAAAGAGAGGTATATAGAATGAAAGTAAAAAACTAAATTGTAACGTGCATAACTTTGGGATTGATGAAAAAAAATTCAATGGTCAGAATATTGTAGCAAGCAATTAAAAGCTTTTGCAATTTTATTTTTTGAAAAGTTGCTCAAATTGAGTTCAAAGAAAGTCTGATTTTAAACTCAATTTAACTCGCAATGCTTCGAGAGATCATGTTTTGGTCGATGCCCCCTTTTATGAGCTGCCCGAGACTAAAATATTAAAACTTTGTTTAAATTATAATTTTTTTCTAATAGGAAATCAAGTATGCTTTCGAATCCAATTTCAATCATGCCAATCCAAGTTAACCCCTAAGTGCCCAAGGGTTTTCTTAAGAAACTAAACGTGTTATAATGTTCATTGTATTCAACTTTTATGACTTACAAACCTTAAATATATGTAGAGCACAACAATAAGACAACATCCATACAATTTTATTTTGGAAAAATGCTATGAATTATTTAATAATAAATTTATAAGAATTATCTTTGAAAATTCATAAAAAATGCACGTTTAGTCATTTTGTCTTGGAATCAAGTATGATAGGTCAAAAACATTTGTTTTACATGGTGGTTACCTTGTTCATGTTAGAGCTAATCTTATTTGATAAAAAACCTAAAGATTTCATTTCTAGGAAATTTTCAAATTTGTGACAATTTGAGATACTGTCACTTTGAGGGCTTTAGAGGATATCAATAAATATTTTTTAAAGTCTTTTATTTGGAAAGGTTGATCAATTTGAATATCTACAAGGGAAAAAAAATCACGCTAAAAAATTGTTATTTTTGCATAAGATATGGACATTTAAAGTTGACTGAAATTTTGATAATCTTGAAATTTTGATGGACCAAATATGGTCGGTTAAGCAGTTAGGGGTTGAGACATAAGTGCCTTTGAGTCTCTCCCTAAATTAAAAAATTTACCTTTTTTGGTTGAAAATAAAAAATTCTAAAATTTAACTCTTAGTACTGCCCGTAAAAAATTTAAAACCGATCAAGGGAATTATACTGCCCTCACAAATTTGAGCTGAAATTTTCGGGCGACCATATTTGGTCGCTCAGGCAGTTAGGGGTTAAACTCCACCTAGGGGAACTTTCAAAAAAACAACACCTCTACATTGTCTCGTGTTACAAATTTTACTATTTTGGAAAAGTAATGTTGTTCTTTTCTATACATCTTTTTATTTTTGCTCCTATGTTGAAAGTACAATTATAACCAATAATACCAAATTTTGAATTCTAAAAATATAAAATGTAATTTCATTGAATTTTTAATGTTAATTGCTTCTAAATTCTATAAATGAAGATAAAAAATATTTTGGGAAATTAGACTGTAAGGGTATTTTGAGAAGATTCTAGGAATATTCCAAAATATTCCAAAATAATATAAACTATTTTGAAAAGATTCCAAAAGATTCCAAAATAATATAAACTATTTTGAAAAGATTCCAAAAGATTCCAAAATAAAATATTAAAATTTTCTTGGTATTTTCTCTATTTATTATATTCCATCAATAAATCAATAGTTTTAGAACTTTTTATGTTCATAAGTATAACATCCTACTGTAGTGCGAAAACACCCTTGAACGCGAGTGATGTGGAGAAATATAAGTCACTCATTCTCAAATTAAAAACTTGAAATAATTCTCAGCTGATTTTGTACGGATGTCGTACGACAATAATACACGGATGTCGTACGACAATAATTTGCATTATGATAGATGCTGAAATCGCACGGATATAATAAAAGGTGTTGATATGATACGTATACGATACTAGATCCGCATTAAAGGCAATCGCATGTTATCCGTGTCTTATTAGCCATGTAATGTAAATACACGATTAACGCACGGATTCCGTCAAGCACGACTTTCGTGCAGAAACAACACTTTTTTCATAATCATTGTAAAGACACTGCATCAACATCCTAGTAATGCATGTCACTTCCGTACCATAACGACACTTCTAAATGCACGTATGACGTGCGGAATCAGTGTTCAACGATAAACGCACTGAAATCGTGCGAAATCACTGGGGTCCGAAATTCCTGATGGTGCCCCGGGGAGTGCATTTAAAGTTAAGATTAGGAATATACGTGAGTGCGTTTTAATAGCATACCCCCCTACAATACTTGGCCTTAAAATAGTTTTTAAATTAAGATTTTTTAGGTGCTAAATCATTACATAAATATCAATCATTTGGTATAAATTTCAAGACCAAAAGTTTTTTAAATCTTGTAAAAAAAATTGATAGAAGTTTGAACTAAAATGTGTTGTTTTTCGCTTCAAAAATCAATTTAAAAATATTTAAAAGTGATTATTTTTTGAAATTCATACAACAAGAACTTTAGATTGTGTTGAACAACTTCGTATTTTTTTACAACTTTTAGATGATTTTTTAATACATACATAGGGGGGTCAAAAGTACGCACTCACGTGATTCCTAGTCTTAACTTTAAGTGCACTCCCCGAGAGGCGTGTTTGATTGGAGCGAACATCGTGATGTATAACAAGTTTTGGTAAGCATTATTATCAAAAATCCGTTTATTTTCGAAAACGCCTCATTCATTTCTTGTTTTCACCTCGAATCACTTTCTCTTATTTTTAATTACACGTAGTTATGTATGATCGCATTTTGAACATTGAATTTGGATTGAACATATAAGCATCAGCTACTAAGTTTAGTGTATTTAGTTTAACGAACTCATATTTCTATAATTCAATAGACAAATTCCACGTTAGGGCCTGTAGAAGTTAGGGGCATCCAAATTTCATGTTGAATGTTAAAGATTTCTTTTTGAAATTTCTAAATATAGCATAATATACCACACGTGATGAAATTTGATGTACATTTCCGCAATTTTGAAGACAATTAGTATATTAGGGTCCCTAGAGGTTAAAGGCATTCAAATTTCATGTTGAGTTCCGATATTTATAATCAAAAGTTGCTAACATTAGGAATTTCGGACCCCACTGATTTCGCACGATTTCAGTGCGATTTCCGATATTTCATGGGTGCGTGTATTTTTCGCACTGATTCCGCATCGTTGCGTCATTCATCGCAACTGCACTGATATGACATCATGATCGTACAAGCGGATATAGTACTGATTCGACACGATTGATACATCTATTGAAAATGTGCGAATTCTTCACTCTGTACAGTTGTCAAATGTCGTGTCTTAATCGTATTTAAAGCCACACTGATTCAGTGTGTTTTTCGTGCGACATCATCTTTTCTATATCTAGATTTTCTTTCTTTCTATATCTAAATTTGGTCAAAATAATTTTATTGAAAAAATTAAAAAATTATTATTATTATTATTATTATTATTATTATTATTTTCTTCTACCCGAACATTATTTTGGGCTGCCCGAACCAACTACTCGTGCTGCCTGAACCCGTGGTGGGGCCCACCACGGTTTCCCAAGCTCTACCGCCGGTGGCCGGAATCGAACTCGAGACCTCCCAATTACAAACCATACTCTAAACCAGAAAATCCCCACCGGGGTTAAAGTAAAATGGTACACATACGGATACCCGCATGGATGGCCAAGGGCCTGGATGTGGCCAAGGGCCAGGTCTCGAGAGTAACCTGGTATCAATCCTATCTACCAGACAGTGCATACCTAGGTTAGATAAAAGAAGAGAGCAAGCATGAACACCGTGGGGAGGCCGGGGGCCTGAGTAAGGCCAAAGGCCGGGTACCTAACAGTCAGGTATCAACTGAACCGACACTGTCTCTCTCAAACCCTCGTGTTGCTTCCGAAGTTCCTGTGATCTAGTCCAGACGCCTCTTCCGATGTTCCTGCGATCTCTCTTCGCTTGTTTTCTTCCTCCGTTCGTGGCTGAGGCGCTGTGGTTGAAGGCGCTGTGGTGTCACGCTTCTCCATCTACGAAGCTGAGCGACAAGAACGGTGCTGCTCCAGTACTGTCTCTCTCAAACCTTCGTTCTTCTTTCGCTGTTCTTGCGATCTGGTCCGGACGCTCCTCTCCCGACGCTTGCTGTCGTCTTCCTCCGTGCATGGGCGATCGTGTGTGTGAGGCGTTGGATCGATGTAGTCGAGGGCGTAAGGTGCTGTGGCGAAGGTGCCGGGCTTGAGGAGCTGAAGTGCCATCCTACTGAGGTAAAAGCTCGCTCCGTTCTCTCGTGGTTTCTGCTTGGCTTCCTCCCGATCAGTTGTCGGTGTTTTCCTTTGAGTTTGGGGTCAATACCTTCTTTGCTCCAGTGTCTCTCTCAAACCCTCGTGCTGATCTTGAGAAGCAAAGGTGCCGGTCAAGCAAACTCTCTCCACTCTTGTGTCGCACTTCGAATGTCGCAGGTCCGATCTCTTCCTATGTTCTTGGTGCCGCTTAGCCTCGTAAGTTTTTCGTTGGTGTTTGCGTTGCTCCTCGCCCCCTTCTGTGATGATTGAGTGTTGTCGGGGCTGATCCGTGATCCCTTGTGTCTTAAGAGTATGGTATGCGGACGTTATACTCTGGGTGTCTGGGGCCGAGATAGAAATGCCGTCTCCCGTCAGCCATCCAGTTGTGAAATGCCGCGCCGTCTAAATGTTGACCTGTTTGTGCGTAGATTTTGAGTGCTGCCAAGCCCGGAAAGTCGGGTTACGCCCTGGCCCTGCGCATAATCCCAGGGAGGTCGGAGACTGTATAAGGGAGTTGCTGCGTCCTATTCACCATTTCTTGTGCTTGGAGGTGAATCCGCTGGTCGTCCTCCTCTTGTAGACGTCGTTCTGCCTCACTAATGGCCAGTATGTCATCTATCTCCTGTTGTAGTCCTTGTTCAATATCCTTGTAATAAGGGTACCTCGATGTGTATGGAGGGTCGGTTGTTGGCAATGCTGTGTCGGCCCCAGTTGGGCTGCTTGAACCTTGATCTGCGAGTTCGGTATGTTGTTGTGCCTCCTCTGGAGAGTCTTCCGTCGCTTGTTGAGTCTTCTCTGGAGTGTCTTCCGTCTTGTGGGTCTCCTCGAGAGTGTCTTCCGTCTCTTGTTCGTCTGTGTTCTGGAGCTCTCTTGTTGCGATGTCGTCGATGATGCCTTGAAGAAATTGATCCACTGCTGTTTCAATGTCCCTATCATCCTCAGAATTGTAAGAGACACTGTCTGAAGAAACTGACCGTGTAGGGATGCTGGGGTGGTTGACAGGGAGTTCAGAGGCCAGATGTTGGGGTAGAAAGGAGTCCGGTGGAATAGATTGCCATTGGGGTTTCGCTCCTCTCCGGACGAAGGTCTCATTGGAATACCAAACTACCCCAAACGCTGTTGTAAGTGCTCCCATCCTTCGTTTGCCTCGTTTGCATCTAAAAAGACTAGCCCATGTTTCCATCCCAATATGTATCGTAGTTTGCCATGAGTATAAGAGGACTTTAGCCATACTAAATGGCTCGTTATTGAGTTCTTGTGCGCATTTCTGGACCCATAGATTCCAAAGAATGCAAACTCGTAAGATGTCCCAGGAGGTGTTTTTAGTCACCTGGCTCTTCTTTGCAGCGTCCCAAGGGATGTCGTCCTGAATGGTGCTGCCTCCTGGTGCATGTAAGGGTCCCAAGAGAATTGTACGCCAATTGTCGCAATCGTTGTGTAGTTTAGCTGTTTGTCTCAGGGCTCCGTAGCGCTGCCATGCTTCTTGCACTTTTGGACACGAATGTAGGGCATGCTCTATGGTTTCTATGTTTGTGGCTTGGCAAAGTCTGCAAGTGCCCTCCCATTTCGCTTTGCTCCTCCAAGCACCTATTGGTAGGCCGTCAGCAATAGCTAGCCAATTCATAGCTGCGATTTTGCGCGGAATCCAGGAGTGCCAGATTCTTTGCATTAATTGTTTTGTTTGCGAGGCCTTGAACCCGTACATCTATAATCGCTTCAGAGTGTTAAGTCTAGTTTTTATGCCTGTGAGACCAATCTTATACCCTAACTTCGTTGAATACAAGTAAAAGGCACACGCTTTGATGCTGCCATACTTTCGCCAGCTGAAGTTTGCTGGATCCCAGGCCATATCCGTCAATACAGTACGGCCAAAAAGCCATACTTTAAAGGGATCTCCTTGCTAAGTCTCCGGGTTGTAACCTGTGAAAGTATCGTTTAGGCCTAAAGTTTCAATCACTCTAACTAAGGCTGGTCTTCCAGGGGGGAGTAACTGAATCTGTTTTGCTGCCGGTACTAGTTGTTCGGAGTTGAGTCTGTCAAAGGGTAAGCCGAGGTATCGTCCGTTAGCGTGACTGTGTAGAAGGTAGACTCTAGTAATGGGTATGTCGAGGTCCAATGTGACCCATTCCTTCTGTGGTATCTGGTGCTGCCCCCCCAGGGTCCATGCACTATAAGAAACCCGCGTTTTTGGTGATGTCTTCGGAAGACGCAGAGACATCTGTGTGATGTCTTTGCGGTTTGAGTGGATGTCTCGCACAACAGAGGGATGTTTCTACGTTTTTGGAGATAATTTGAAATCTCAGGGTTCGGCGAGGTGCGTGTTTCGGAAAGAACGCGTAGATGTCTGCAGACATCTCCGCGTTTCTGAGGACATGACGCAGGACATCCGGGAAGACGCAGGTTTGCCACGTTGGCACGGGATTATGGAATTACCGAGGGTAAGTGTCTGAAAATTACTAGAATGCGAGGTGAATTGCTACCCGATGTAAAAAATTCAGCATAATGGGCAGCGGTTTGCAAGAGCGGAAAAAAGAACCGGTTCACCCTATTAAATACTCTTTCCTTTTTGTCCAATATACTTTTATTTAAAATCACCACATAATTTGGATTATTGATTTTATATTCGATATCTTATAATCGCCATATTTCTGATTCGTCCATTTTTTAAAATAATTTTAAATTATAATATTGTAATATTATATTAGTATCAGAAAAATATAATAATATTAAAATAATAATATTAAAAAAAATATTATATTATATAAGAATTTTTTAATATAAAACTGATTTTTAATATTAATATATTAAAAATATTATAATTTAGTAATATTATAATATTAAGAATCCTCGTCGGACAAAAATAGACTTTTATAATATAGGAGGATTTTCCAACATTTATGGTGGAAAATACACGTGGATATATTTTGGAATTTCCTAATTCACAGAACTTAACCTACATGGCACGGAAAAATCCACGTTGGACGAGCTGCCACGACATACTGTGTTTAGGCCATCGTCCGGAAGACATCTCGTTCACGATGACTTCGATGACGTGGGGATGTTTTCGTGGACATCCCGTGGGATGTCCACAACAACGTCCTCGAAGCGCAACAATGTCTTTGCGGACGTCCATCTTCCATCCAGTGCTCTGTTTCAGACACTGGTTCAGTAAATACTGCTCACGCATTGACATGTATAAAGCCTAAAAATTACAATATTCGTATTTACATACATTTGCAAAGATAAATACTATTGCACGGTCCGCGTACGATCAAGGGATGCGGCGATACAGAACGGTAGTAGAAGCAATAAGAAGGTTATCAATCTCTAGTCCTCTTCGATTTGAGCCCGGTTGTTTGTTTCTGTTGCGGCTGTAACAAAGCTCCCTCTTGTTGGAGCTGCTGTTCGAATTGGATCCGTTTCCAGAATCTGTGGTTGCAAGCCGTGGAAGTCATCGTCGTTACCGACAGTGATTGCGTCAGGCACTGGATTGCGATGATGAAGTGATGTACGCCTACCTCGGACGTCCGTTCGGCACACGATCTTCCACCCGCGTCTCGTGGGGTCATCGGAGAAAAAAACCTGCTGACAATGCAATGGGAATGCAAACGAATCTGGATGTACTCTGTGATCCATGTGGTTGAAATTTGCCACGCTGAATCCGTACTTGTCATGTTCTATGCTGGGAACTCGCACATCTCGTGAGGGTTTCATCCAATCGCATAGCAACACCGTGGTGCAGTGATTACGGTAATCCAACTCCAGTATTTCCTTGATGTACCCCACATGCTCAGCGGTATGGTCAATGGGCCTCCCATTGCGAATCCCCCAACGCAGTTGCTGTGTATAGGCGGCCACTACACACGAGTCTCGAGTGACGAGGCCCCCCTCGGAAGTCCGAACACGCAAATGCATACCGAATGCGTGCATTTGCCGGTGGGACGTTGCATAATGCTCTGGAGGACATGAGTACTGTACGACGTCCTCTTCGAGTCCAGCACCGCCTTCGTCCGCTTCCAGCACACGTGCCTTTAGCCAATCAGCAAAGCTTGGTAAGTCGCTCATTTTGGGGGGGTACGATACTGGTCTAGAAGGACGACGCCATCGCGACTGTACTCGAAACGCCTCTCGCTCTTCCCATCGGCGTCCCTTTGCTGTTATGTATTCCCTGGACAGCACATCCACCTTTCTTATTAGACTATGGACATGCATGGAAAGAGGCGTGCAGCAGCTCTGACTGCGCACTTGTCCTGTGAGACGTCCATGACGTCCATGCCGGAACATCCATGACAACGCGTGGATGTTACGCACGACGTCCCCATGGACATCACCCGTGACGTGGAGGCGTCTGCTACTGTGACTGAATGATAGATATGAACATGGCCATGTGCACGGGCGCTAATTTGAAGGTGCTCAGAGGAGGGGCCTGACGGTGGTACAAGAACTCACTGTCGCCATGGTTCCAAGCATGGTGCATTGTTGATGACGAATGCATGTGCGTAGTCGCGTACTGCATCGAATAGTCGTCGCTTTGTGTGTTCATTGAGCCGCAAAACCTCGTCGTTCATGCGTGCATCTTCGTTGGGGTCCCACACACGGTACGTTGATGCTGTATGTCGTTGCATATACTCTGTGAAAAACCCGAGGGTGTCCTCTAGTCGGTACCCTTCTGCGATACTCCCTTCTAGATGTGCGTACGTCCGTACGTAATCTTTCAGCGTCTTCATGTATCTCTCGATCGGGTACATCCACCTGCAATGGACCGGTCCACATATGAACAGTTGTTGCACAAGATGTACCGGAAGGTGCGTCATGACGTTCAAAAACGTTGGCGGGAACTCCTTCTCGAGCACGCACGTTGCCATTATCACGTCTCGCATGAGAGCATCGCTGCTGTCCTCGCGCACCTCTTTCTCGCAAATACGCTGGAAAACTCTGCACATTTTGATGATAGCGACGCGCACCTCTTCGTCCAGCAAGTTCCGAACGGCCACCGGGAGGATCTACATTCACAAGTACAGTCATCATGTTCCCATGTCAAACTCAGAAATGCCCGTACGCGCTACGAATCATGCTTGCAATAACAGTTTCTCATGCGGCGCACAACTCATTCGATGTCTTGGATAACATGAGCACTGTCTGCGCGAACATTAAGATGTCCTCGAACACCTGACTGTTGTGCAATACAACTGTATGTTTCATAGGATGTCTTGAACTGAACGTCCTCCTGTTTCGGACAACGTCTAATGCAGGCAGTCTCAGACGTCTACACGCATACCTGTTGCATGAGGACGTGATAGTCGTGGGTCTTCATGTATTGCAATTTTCCGTCCTTCAGCCGCTTGTGAATTGCTCCCACGTAGTTTGTGGGAGTGCGGATGTTCGAAACTATGTTGACAAACTCTTGCTTCTCATTTGGCTTCAAGATGTACGGGGCGTGCGGCATGTAGTATTCGTCACCTCGGCGACGTGGGGGCTGCAACCAGAGCTCCTCCCGTATGTTCAGGTCCTCCACATCTTGACGACTACCTGGGTTGTCGTTCATTCCAAACAAAGTCTTCAAAATGTTCTCGCATAGATTCTTCTCGCAGTGCATGACGTCCTATACATGTCGAACCTTCAGATGCTGCTAGAATGTACCACGTCGACTGATTAGAGCAATACTCTGTATGCGCAATTTCAGAAGATGCACGCATGCGCTCCCGGCGACGCCTGTCTCTTCACGTGCATGTCTACACAGACATCTGCTACATGTCTACAGAGACGTCTGCTAAATGTCTACACAGACTTCTGCTACTTGTCGACATAGATGTCTGCTAGATGTCTACATAGACGTCTTGTAGATGTCCACGGAGACGTCTGGTAGATGTCTACATAGACGTCTCGTACATGTCCTCGGAGACGTCTGCAAGATGTCTACATAGACGTCCCGTAAATGTCTACGGAGACGTCTGCTAGATGTCTAAATAGACGTCCTAAGACATTCACAAGCACTGATGTAACGTCTGCGATGTCCATTACTGTCATACAGTGCCGACTATATCTGACGAAACAGCAGAGGCAGGATATGTTTACCTCCCAGTATGGAAGTTCGAAGAATGCGCTGAGACGTTTCACGCCCGTGCAATGCACAGGGTCATGTTCACCTCCTTCCCTGCCACCAAGATCCAAGTATGACTGCCGCCACGCAGCGTAACGTATGACGTCCGGCCCTGACATGGTTGGAGGCGCCGTCCGGTTCTCACGATTGCCATTAAACCGAGTGTTTTGACGGTATGGATGGTGATGTGCGACATATTGAAGGTAGAGAAGATTGCACAAGGCACACACACAAACACAAGGAATGCGTAGAAAGAGATGATCTTTACTCAAAGGCCTTCCACCTTAAGTAGTGTACACTAGGAGGTCACCATGGACAAACCATATGGGATAACTCATCACAAGGACACTCTAGAGATCAGCCCATGCCTAACCCCTCCTCCCACACACCATTATTTAGCACCCGTACGTCTTTGGCTTCTAGCAATACTACGTTGCATCAATTACCTCAATACTCCCACTTTGCGTAGAGCCAAAGCCTCTAAGTCCAAATGCTATTACTAATCGTTGGTGTCGGTCTCTACAAAGACCCTTTGTGAGCACATCCGCCACCATGTGCTCCGTTGGGCAATACTCCAAATGTATAACTCCCAATTCCAACTTCTCCCGAATGAAGTGGTATTGCACATCAATGTGCTTCGTGCGTGAATGATGTGTAGGGTTCTTTGCAAGTGAAATGCACCCTTGGTTGTCACACATAATCGTTGTAGCCTCACCTTGTGTGCAACCCACATCCACCATTAGTTGCCTCAACCAAATGGCCTCCTTCGTGGCATGGCTCGTAGCCATGTACTCGGCCTCCACCGTTGATGTCGCCGTCGTTTGTTGCCGCTTGCTATTCCACGACACCGCTCCCGATCCGACCTTGAACATGTAGCCCGTTGTCGATCTTCGATCGCTCGTGTCTCCCGCGTAGTCCGCGTCACAATAGCCGCTCAACACAATGTCTTTGCCTCCAAGACACAACTTCACATCGCTTGTGCCCCTCAAATAACGCATGATCTTCTTGACCGTCATCCAATGCATCGAGCCCGGTCTCGCCATGTGTTGACTCACCACGCTAATTGGATACGCAAGGTCGGGCCGTGTCGCAATCATCGCATACATCAACGACCCCACCGCTTGCTTGTATGGCACCTCCGCCATCGATTTAGCCTCCATCGCATACTCCTCCTCCGAAAGCTTGACGAGCTTAGAGTTTGCATCCAATGGTGTTGCCACGGGCTTACAATCCTCCATCCCGAATCTCTTGAGCACGTCCATCACATACTTGCCTTGACTCATGGTGATAGTGCGTGTAGCCCTATCACGCACAAACTCAACACCAAGACAAAAGTGCAATTCTCCAAGATCACTCATCTCGTACTCTCTCTCAAGCATGCCTTTTAATGCATTCATTAAACTCATGAGGCTTGCAAGAATGATCAAATCATCAACATATATGATCACAATCACCACATTTTGCCCCTCTTGCATGAAGTAGAGACTATGATCCGCAATGCTCCTAGTAAACCCGTGTGCAAGCAAGAACGTGTCAATCTTTTGGTACCACGCTCTTGGAGATTGTTTCAACCCATACAATGATTTTTGCAACTTACAAACAAGGTGCTCTTTACCTTGTTGCACAAACCCCTCAGGTTGCACCATGTAGATGTCCTCCTCCAAATCGCCATTCAAAAATGCGGTCTTCACATCCATTTGATGCATCTCCAAGTCCAAGGCCGCTCCAATGGCAAGAATGCATCGAATGGTGGTGAACTTGGCCACGGGAGCAAATGTCTCGTGAAAGTCCACCCCATGCACTTGCGCGAACCCCTTGGCTACTAATCTTGCCTTGTGACGCACAACAATACCCGAAACATCCCTCTTTGTCCGAAACACCCATTTGCAACCAATGGGGTTGCGATCCTTTGGAATGGGAGTTAATTGCCACGTACCGTTAGCAATTAGAGAGTCGTACTCCTCTTGCATGGCGCGCTCCCACTTGACCGCATCCTCACCTTGCATGGCTTCTCGAATGGTCAATGGACCATCCGATAATGCCACATTCGCATGCTCGTCCTCCACTTGAGGGAAGATGTGGTTCTTCCACCATTCTCCAGGTGGCTTGCGCGATCTCTCGGGGTACCGCCGCTCGCTTGAAGAAACTTGCTCCTCTTGCGTGCCCTTTGCGCCATTCTTGGCCTTTGAGCTCGATGACGCTTCAACAACCTCCGTGTCGCCAGCTTCGTCATCACCGTCATCATCACCTACATCAACAACACTAGGAGACTTGGAGGGTGTGTCCACCAAAACGTCTCCACTACTCCCACTTGGACCAACCTCCAAAGGAGCCTCCATCGTAGACTCCTCACAAAATGTCACATCACGTGACCGAATGATCTTCCTCGTGTCCACCGACATGAGTCTATACGCCTTGGTACCTTCACAATACCCAAGAAACACACATTTCAAGGCCTTAGCCTCGAGTTTCGTCCTCCGTTCGTCGGGAACCTTCGCATATGCAATGCATCCGAAGATGCGCATGTGTGCAACACATGGTTGCCTCCCACTCCACGCTTGCTCCGGCGTCATGCCTTCAACCGCGCTTGTTGGACACCGATTGCGTGTGTATACCGCATTCACCACCGCTTCCGCCCAAAGGTCCAACTTCAAGTTTTGAGCGTGCAACATGCTCCTCGCCATCTCTACAATGGTGCGATTTGCGCGCTCCGCAACTCCATTTTGTTGAGGCGTGTACGGGGCCGAAGTTTGGCGTGCGATGCCTTCATTCTTCAAAAGCTCGTCAAATTTCTTGGACATGTACTCGCCGCCATTGTCCGACCGAAACACCTTGATCTTCAACTCGGATTGGTTCTCCACCAATGTCTTGAACTCCTTGAACTTCTCAAAGCACTCACTCTTGGCTTTGATAGGGTAGAGCCATATCTTCCTTGAAAAATCATCGATGAAGGTCACAAAGTACTTGCAACCTCCCATCGATGTGGTCTTCATGGGGCCACACACATCCGAATGCACGATCTCCAAAACTTTTGTGGCCCGTGTCGCCCCTTCACCCGCAAATGGCAACCGTTGTTGCTTGCCTTCAATGCAACCTTCACACGTGAATGTAGAAGCATCCACTTTCAATTGATGAAGATCCATACCGCTTACCATGCCGCGTAGTGTCTTCACACTCTTGATGTTCAAATGGCCAAGTCGACGATGCCACAACGCCAACTTGTCGTCCTTCAAGTTTGAATGCGCCAACGCCGCCGATTCCTTCGAATGCACCTTGGAGAACTTGATGTGGTACAAGCCCTCGTGTTCTTCAATGATGGCCACCTCATCTCGACTCGGTGACAACACATAACACCCCTTATCACTAAACTCAACCCTCAAGTGCTTTGCCACTAATTGCCTCACCGATAGTAAATTTGCTGTTAGTTTGGGAACGTGGAGGACATCTTGGATAGTGATTGTCTTCACACGACCCCTCACCTCGGTGTCTACAACAATTTGGCCCTTGCCAACGGCCTCAAGCACCGTATCATCTCCCAAAATCACTCTCCTTGGATTAATGAGAGCATACGAATGAAAACAAGTTTTATGTGGTGACATGTGGCTTGTAGCCCCCGAATCAACAATCCAATCACTCGTACTACCATTGCACGATACATTGCTTGCCATGTTTGCATACTCATCACCAACCTCAATCCAATCACTCATGCTTGCATCACCCTCGATACCATCACTCATGCTTGCATCACCCTCGATGCCATCGCTCATGCTTGCCTCATATCTAGCCGTAAATGCGTACTCATCATCGTCACGAGTTTTAGTGTTGTTTGCACTCTCCCCTTTCTCATCCCTCTTGCGTTTGAAGCAAAATTTGGCAATGTGGCCCTTCTTACCACAATAGAAGCACACCTTGTCGCTTGAGCTCCCACCGCCTCCATTCTTGGATTGCTTCGCCACGAGTGCCGCTCCATCTTCTCGAGACTCGTTCTCCTTTCGCCGCGAAAGCTCGTGCAACAACCGTGAGGTCACATAGTCCAATGTGAGCTCCGTAATGGGTCTTGACTCCATCGCCACGATGAGGTACTCGTATGATGATGGAAGGCTCTCCAAAAGTGTCATCACGATGTCACCATCCGTAACCGACACGTCGCAACCGTTGAGTTGATCCGCGAGAGCTTTGACCTTGTTGATGTGCGCCAACATGTCATCTTCTTCGCTCATCTTGATGGTGAAGAACTTGCGCCTCAAAAACAAAATGTTAGCCAATGTTTTCGCTTCGTGAATGTTGCAAAGCTTGGACCATGCTTCCGCGGGTGTCTTGCACGAACGAATGTGCGCAAGTTGCGAATCCGCGAGGTTGAGTGCCAAAATGGCAAATGCCTTCTTCTCCCTCCTCGTGTACGCTTGCATGATCCTAGGATCCGTAGAAGATAAAGGAGGTTCCTCACTACCCTCGACAATCTCCCACAACTCCTTCTCGGCCATCACCATCTCCATTTTGAACTTCCACAAGTGGAAATTCACCCCATCGAACTTGTCCACGACCTTGGGACCCTCACCCTCAAAAGATGCCATGATCCTCACTTACGTATGCCTCCCCACACAAATGAAACCTCAAACTCAAACACACAACTTTGTTTTTTTTTGTGATTTTTTGCTTTGATATTGCACCTTTGTGCACCCAATGGGTTTAAAACAACCCCAAACACTAGATCAGCACTTTTGTGCTCCACACACGCCTCCCAACACTCAAATGTGAGAACCCTCACCCAAAAATGCAAAGAGGCTCACCAAAACCCCTCAAATCACTCAATGGAGTTCAAAACAACTCCAAATGCTTCAATACGACGCCTTAGTGTCCCCAAACACTCAATGCACGTCAATGACACCTTTGTGTCCTTCAAGAGCACTCACTCAATGCACATGAACTCACACAAGTCCCTCAAAACCCCAATCGCATTGAAATTGCTCAAAACCGCACCTTTGTGCACAAACTAGCTCCAAATGAAAATTTGAGCACCCCAAGAGCATGAAACACATGCAACACCTCAAAGCAAGTGCCTAATCACTAGGATCAGATGGTAGACCCTCCACGAGAGCCTTCACACCTCACAAATCACTTGCATTTACTCAAATGCTCACAATTGAACCAAACGAAGTTCCACTCGCAACGAAGAGATAGAAGAAAGAAAAGAAGGAGATCAAGGGAAGAAATTGACCAAAGAGAGTGCTCCAACATGTAACTTCAGCCCATGCACACCTCCAAGAAACACCAACGCTTCAACAAGCTCCAAAACCTCCAACAATGCTCCAAAACCGCCCGTTGCGCACCGACCTCAAAATACTTGCACAAATGCAATCTAATACTCATGAAACACACATGAGTGGGCCCATAACCTATTGAAGGTAGAGAAGATTGCACAAGGCACACACACAAACACAAGGAATGCGTAGAAAGAGATGATCTTTACTCAAAGGCCTTCCACCTTAAGTAGTGTACACTAGGAGGTCACCATGGACAAACCATATAGGATAACTCATCACAAGGACACTCTAGAGATCAGCCCATGCCTAACCCCTCCTCCCACACACCATTATTTAGCACCCGTACGTCTTTGGCTTCTAGCAATACTACGTTGCATCAATTACCTCAATACGACATACCTCCGTATTCCTCCGAACACTATCTTCGACCCTCGCGTCGTACGGTCTGGACGCAGATCCCCTGTCTTGGCAGATCGAGCGTCCGTCTCTGGGCCACAACACGGACATCCTTTATATCCCTTACAGCATAGGCCTGAGATGAGGCCGTACGCTGGAAAATCGGAAATGGTCCACATCAGCAACCCCCGTAGGTTGAAGCGTCGGGACCCAAGTGGTTGGGTGAAGTCTTGGGCCGCGACACCACGCCACAGTTGCTGTAGCTCTTTCAATAGTGGCCGCAAGAATACATCTATGTTTGTCGCCGTTGGCGACCGCTTCCCCGATATCAAGATGCACAACGAAATGAAGAATTTCTTCGTCACGAACCACGGCTCCAAATTGTATATCAAGACAAGCACTGGCCACGTCGACCAGTTCGTGTTGCTCAACTTAAACGGGTCCAGTGCTAAAGCGAGTCGCATGTTTCGGTCCTCAATTCCGAAGTTGTCAAACGCATCGTCTGTGTTGATGTGCTTCCAAGCAGGGCTGTCAACCACGGATCGCATGATGCCGTCGTCACTGACATGCTTGGTGTGACCCGTCAACATGCCGGCTATCTCAGTCGATTTCATACGGGGTATGAGAGGAAAGTGACGTATCACCTTCGCCGGGATAGAATTTGTGCCCTCCAACCACCGGGACTTCGCACACTTAGGACATGCATGCAACTCCGCGTGTTCGTCCTCGTACAAAACACACCCATCTGGACATGCGTGGATGTTGTTGTAGTCCAACCCCAAGTGACGGATTGTCTTCGCAGCGGCATAATGACTGTTTGGCAGCTTGTTGGCGTCCGGAAGTAAGTCTGCCGCCAAGTCCCGCAACAATTCAGTTGTGAATGTGTTCGGCACACCAAACACTACGCACATGTTCATGAGGACAATGGTAGCGGACACGACGCTGGTCTTCGATCCCGGGTACAGCGGAGTAGTGGCTTCGTTGTACAAGCGTTGCAGGCCATCGACGGTGTCGCTCTCGAGCTCATCATGAGTAGCGCCGTAGGTTCCCCGTTTGCATCCCTGTGCAACGCATCACCGCGGTCCAGGGCCTCCATGACCTGCCTTTGGACGTCGTGATACTCATCGAGTGCAGGGGCGTCTGCAGGAACATGCTCATGTTCAGGAACGTCTGCACCGACGTCTGGCAGGATATTTTCAGCGACACTCCTTCGTCCATCATCTACAACGTCGTCGTCGTATGCAACATCCTCCACCCACAGACCGTCGGCAGGATACCCGTCCGGTGGGTCTCCACCAATGATGGACTTCGTCAGATGTGGGTCTCTGCCCACTAAGGCGTGGTGCTCTCGGATGACGGAGATTCGCTTCCGTATTCCCCCACGACAGGTGCGGCATGGGCACGGATACATTGTGATGTTCTCAGTCGTTGCGACGCGTAGCTCTGTTTGTAGGATAAGGTCATCGAGAGGGATGTGACGCATTGTCCTGCCGTTACCGTCGATGAGGATTCTTGCGCCGCGAGGACGCGTGTTCGTACTCATTGCACCAACGTCTCTGCGAAGGAAACCATACTCAATGAGAGAACGTCATTACTTCAGCAATAACCGAGAAAACAATTGGAATATGAAGGGCAGTAATGCAAACTGCTCTGCAACGTCATGATGTCCTGCACCACGTCTGTGAGCATGTCTCAGACAAGGCAAGGACGTCCCCACGGACATGGTTCGTTGTCTGGACCATGTGCTGGTAACTCACCAGTACGTATTTATTTTGCCTGTTGTCGACAGCCGTGAACGTTTATAGCGATGGATTTTTGTGGTTCCGCCTTTATTATCACTGTAGGAAAGAAAGCACCATCGACAATTCAATCCGTGCACGGTGAGGTAAACCCCAGCTCAACATGCAGCGCACTCTGCACATAAACATCAATGATATCACTGTCTTCTAGCCAGTGGGGATGCTTCACGGCACACGCATCGTTCAGACGTTCCTACACCTACATGTGTCAGTGCAATATCATAACATATACAATAATGGATACAAGTTGTTGAAGCCACTGTTTGCATATCCATGTCACATGCATGCAGTGTGCCTTTCTAACTGTTCAGCCATCGTGCACATTGTACTGAGAGCAGCAAGAATCCTGTTTCACAAAATGCATATGTATATTGTCCATATTGACATCTGCATACAATTCCTGTAATTAAGGTGACAGTACACGGTCTCCATCTATCATTGCAAGCTGAACTTGGTCATAGAGCCAGTGCTCGTAGTTGTCCTCCCAAGTGTCAAAAGGATAGCAACCCTCATAGAACCATGACATGCTGTACATGTTCTTGTGGTACACATCGTCCACGGACTCTGGCATGAAATCTTCGTTCCTTAACAAACCACGGTCGTAGAAAAACATGTGTTCGCTATGTAGAAGCGCTAGCCGCTGCAAGTACTCAGTATGCTCTGCATCGTACTCTTCGAATGGATAGTGTTCATATGGAGGATCGCACTCCCCCACGGATTCCACATCTGACCATGCATCCGCATGCAACGCCATGCTCACGGCAAAGCCACGATCTATAGGCCCTGTAATCTTGGTACATTGATCGTTCCGTGCATGTACACGTCACTGTCAGAGTGCTGGACTGTATAGGAATACCACCAACGACGTCTCGGACAATGTCCTCTGATATCACAACAGATGTCTACAGTGACGTCTATGATGACATCCTCAAAAACGTCCACACGTTACGGACAGTTGTCATGTACAACTAACCCGACTCTCGACAACACTGGTTGATAACAGAAAGTATTGATTTTATGACATACCTCAAATATTGCACACAGCCATAATAGTATCGGTTCTCCACGCCTGTTGTGTCTGCCCAATCATGATTATGAAGACGACATTACATCGTCAGAAATCAGCATACTGTGTGTAAGGCCACATGCCCAATACCATCCATGTACACATAAACCCATACGCATTACTATGTCACGCAAAGCAACAGTGTAACAAATATCAGAACTTCAAATATATTCGCCACGTTACACATATGCGTCCATGACAAATCCGTAGAGCATTCTACAGAGTTGCATCCTGAGTTTCATCATCCACACTGTGTAACATAGATTTACACTGCAAGTGTACTTTGAATGCCTTCTGTAGTATGCGATGACTGTCAAGCATGATGCCTATAAGTAACTGAAGCATGTCTTGTTTGGCACGCTTTGGTTTAATCCCCCCATGCTGCGCATGTACTTTGGATTTTGGACAGACATGCAAGCCTTTTTGCATGAGGCAGTCATACTTATGTACGCCCTTGCAAATGCAAGGTCATGGCTCACGTAACATCTCTGGACCTGGCTGCTGATCCTCAGAATTTTTGAATATAAATATATCTCTCCTCATAAATATATGAATATATGAATATAAATATATCTCTCCTCATAAATATATGAATATATGAATATAAATATATAAACATATGAATATAAATATATCTCTCCTCAGATACGATATACATGTACAAGTTCATGTACAGTTACAGGGATTTCTCGACATCGAGGATGTCTCTGTGGACATTACGGCGTCATGATAGACGTCATCGGCGATGTCTCCATGGACATCCCCATGCTAATTGTCGATGTCTCCTGTGATGTCTACATGGATGTCTTCCCAGACGTATGGATGTCTAGAGCAACGTATGGATGTCTCGAAGTATGTCTACACGCGGCTTTAGGGTCGGAAGGACTTCCAGCCACACGCAGTCCACGTGTCTAACCTAGTGCGATGAACGCAGTCGCTACAGACGGCGTAGGCGCAGGTACCTGTAGCACAGTATGGGGTTTCTCCCAAACCCTTGTTTAGGGCATTTCACATTAGAGCTAGCATTCAAAGATGGCAGTACCTAAACAGTACCCACTGCATGAGAGACTTGTTGTTGTGGGAGACAGCATACCGCCACATGAGAGAGAGTCCGAGGTGACGGAGGCCGCGCTCCACGTGTTCAACAATTTTGTTGAACAAATTGCCAGAGTGACTCCTACAACTGCAACAATGAAGTCTGACAGTCAAGTTCCGAATACGCATTTGAGGCGGAGCAAGCGCTTCATCAACCCCGAGGTAGGAGTGCAAGCAATTGTTGGAGATCCATCGCCATTGCCAACGTCCAGCGCGCACAAGGTGAGATTTCCAGAACCCACGCTCACTGCAGGCGTTACAGGGGCTCGCGGGTATAGGATCCGGCGGTCCACGGTCATAGGTTGGAGGCCCTCTGCCGTGCCAGGGAGCGGCCAGTATAATTTCGTGTCCCCCCTCGTTGTGGGAGACATTCATGTGTTCCGCGTGGGGCGATTGTTGTTGTGGAGCTCCGGCCCTGCTCTTGCATGCACGCGTACCTCTCCCGCGCATGACCTGCCTCCTGTACACGGCGTTGCTGCTGTGGAGCTCCGCATCTTCTACAGCACCTCGCTCGTTCGAATTCGTAGCTGCAGCGGTTTTCACAATCGTGGTTTTAAGGTCTTGCCGTGCGGACGTGAGGGTTTTGTGTAGGCTGCTGCTGCAGCGGAGTTGTCCTTCCCGTCGATACTGCAGCTCAGGGTTTCAGGGTTTGGTATCTCTACACTTTCTCTGTGAATTGTCGCTCTTTGTGCGTGCCTGCGTGCCTCTGTGCGTGCGTGTGTGAGTGCCATGCGTGCCTGTGTGTATGTATACTCCGACACATGTTTTCGGAGACGTCACCACAGACGTCCTCAGAGACATCTCCACGTCTTCTGCCCACACATGTGTGTATGCTGCGTCAAGGTTCCATACTCTGTCATGTGGCTGAGAAATTGGTTGCGTCTCTGTTCTTTGTTTATGCTTCATACTCTGTGTCTTTATCGTTCCACACTCTGTCTCTTTGTTTATGCTTCATACGACGGAGATGTTTTTAGAGACGTCATCAGAGACGTCTCCGCGTCTTCTGGCCACAAATATCTGTATGCTGCAGGAGGGTTTCACAGTTCTCATGTGGCTGAGGGTTTTCTTGCGTCTCTGCTGTCTTGCTATGGTTTCATCAGCACAGGCAGTTGGTGGTCGGCCATTTCTCGAAAACATGCTGCCTCCATGACCTGCCTCATGCGTCGGAATGCTGTGCGTCATGTGTGCGATACGTGATCAGAGACGTCTCCGCGTCTTTTTTCTCTATTGTCTGTATGATGCTTGGCTGCTGTAGGCTGTATGGTGCTGCTGTAGGATGTATGGTGATCATGCAATGCTGTCAATGTCTGGAAGGTTGTACCATGAAGACATTATGCACACATGTAGCGTCTCCATATTTTTATTTTCATTTTCATAATGGATGTGTGCTGTGTGTGTGATGTTCATAGAAAAAGAACGGGGAGCTGTTCCTGGAGTGGCCAGGCCGACGCGTGAGGATGCCGAAGGGGAAGGGGACCGACGCCGTCAGTCCTAAGAGCGGGAACCTGAAGAAGCGGCCGCGGTCGCCACAATCGCGGAGGCCAAGTGACAACATTGATAGAGACGAAGCAGCTCCAAACGAATTGCTTGAGCGCCGGACCAAGCAGAAGCACGACGGTCGCGTGGGCTGGACTGGAAGCGCGAAACGCAAGGGCAAAGCAGGCATGCGAGACCTGGACATGCAGCAAGACTTTAGGTGAGACTGTCATCCACAATGGCCGTGGCACACATGCCGTTTGCACGATGTTATGAACCCTTTTTCTGTGCCACTGCGTCTCGTACAACACGGTTTAGGACATGGTTGCGTATAGGCAGACATGGTTACGTCTCAGAAGACATGGTTCCGTCTGAGAAGACATGGTTACGTCTGAGAAGACATGGTTACGTCTCAGAAGACATGGTTACGTCACAGAAGACATCTATGCGAACATGGTAAAGGACATGCTGACACTGTCCTTCTGCAGTCAATGTACAGTTGCGTTTGCTTGTCTGTGATTCAGGAGGATGCGTACCACTGAGATGTATATGTATTCCAGACGTATGAAGATGTTCTTAAATTTGAATTTGTGTTTTTGAATTAATGTAATTGTGTATCTGATATATATGAGTATAAGTTAATATCTATACTAATAGGATGAAGAAGTTCATGTCTATCTAAAACGAAGCACGACAAAAATGCTCATTCTTTATAATGGTTTGGATATATTTAATGAATATGTGGATGGAACTGAATTGGCCAAGCAATCACTGTGATGCTATTTGTAATGCACGAAACATGTCTCAGAAGACATGGTTACGTCTCAGCAGACGGGCGTGCCATACATGTTAAGGTATGTGATATTAACATGGAATTAGGCAAGGTTTTTTGTTGTACAGCGCAGGGTACAACACTCACTCCGAGCAGGAGGACGATGATGAAGAGGACGAAGACGACGGAGAGGACGATGATGAGGAGTCGGAAGACGATGACACACCGCCTCCTGATCAGCAGCAGCGCGGCAATGTGCAGCGGGAATGGGAGAAGAAGACGCTGCATGTGGACGAAAGAGGAACTCCGTGCGGGGCACTGGTGGGGACATTCGAGACGGACTTGCGGTGCCTGTCGATGGACTTGGATCCCGGTCAGAATTGGGCAAAACAGCAGCCAGGAGCGTGCGAAAGATTCATGAAGCGCTTGTGGTCACGTACAACCATTTTATTTGTCCCAAAAACCAAGAAGCCTTACTTCAGAATGCAAACAATGGATGTGTATGCGGAGTTTGTGCTGTTGCCTATCACATAGGGGAGGTACTCATTTGACATGGCATGCAAAGGAATCTCCATGTTATAGAAGTGATGTGCAGATATCGTCTTGGACGTTAACGAATGTTCATGGAGATGTCTGAGGATGTCTTATGAGACGTCTTAGGATGTCTTATGAGACGTCTAAGGATGTCTTCTGAGACATCAGAGGATGTCTTCTGAGACGTCTAAGGATGTGCATGGAAATAGGACGACTGTGAGAAGGGGTAGTATTCAATCAGAAAACTGGAATATATGAATTGGCAGTGATGAATCGCCTGCAATGTCCCTGTTGTTGACGTGAATGTGTCTTATGTCTGTTGAATGACTGTTGTTGTTTGTACGTCTGTTTGCTCGTGACTGACTCTGCTGCTACCTTTGTGATGCGTGAATTTGCAGGATGGGAGGTGAGGGGCGATATGGGCCGGAAGACAGTACACGAAGGGTGGATTACCAAGAGAGTGAACAAGGCTCTCACGAACAGACGGTTCAGGCTGAACAGCATGATCGATGAGAAACAAAATAAGCCACCCGAAATCACCGAGAAGTAGTGGAACTATCTTGTCTCGAAGAGGGCGACTCCGGCATCAAAAGAGAAGTCGGCGCAGATGCGGAAAGTATCGAAGGGCAAGGGCACACGGTCGACACAGATGGCCGCACTTCGAGAGGGTGCGATAGTGAAACTGGTGAGTCACAGTTTCTGCAATGTAGGATGGACACTGCAGCTTCCTGTTTGGGTATTTGGGGAATGTGTAGAGCTGGTTTGTAGAACTTCATGTCATTCACAGTGCCTCTAGGGACATCCATGTGTTTGCAATGGCGTCTTCAGCAGAGTAGGTGACGTCAGTGAATGTCTTAGAGAACGTGAGGATGTTTAACAAGACGCATTGATGCCGTCGCGGACGTAGGTGGATGTCTCAGGCGATGTTCACTGCGACATCTATTGCAAACTACAGGTGCTTCCGGCTGTTCTTTCTGGTACTGGCTGCAGGGACATGGCGAAGAGTGCGGAGAGGGCAACGTCGGGAGTTCTAATGTATATGAAATTTCTCTCAGCCACTTCATTCAATGTGTGCTGACTCGTGTACCCACTGCTGTCTTGCTATGGATTTTTGGTTGGATTGTGGCAGGCTCTGGAGAAAGGTCGACCACCATTTGAGTCCGAGATCAACGACGAGATCGACGACCAGTACGACCGGCTTAACGCGTCGGATAAGTCCGGAGCAGATGCAGTCGAAGAGGATGACGACATTGACACTAGGATGGAGGACCTCGAGGCGCGGCTGGAGGCGAAGCTAACGTCATCCAACAATGCGCTCCAATCAAAGATCGAGGCCATGTTCAGGCAGCTCATGGCCAGGAAGCCGTCGTGCACGGACACGACCCTCCCGCAGACAAAGGATGCGCCACTGCCAGCAACCCCGGTGTCAGTGCAGGTCACTTCAACTCCGGCGGCCATCACCGAGCCGCGTAGGGCACCCTCGCCGAACCACGGTGCATCGGGCGTGTCACAGACGTCATTGCCCAGGGATGACGAGGTCGGTGCTGCGGAGGAGGTTGGAGGAGGGCAGTCGATGGAGGACGGCAAAGGAGGGGGCACAGTGGAGGGAGAGGCAGCTGTTAGCGCACCCGTCGCCGAGCCGGTTCACCAAGAAGATCCATATACGGTGGAGCAGACAACGCCGTCCGCTGAGCAGACACAGCCTGCGGTCCAGAGCGAGCAGGTAACGAGCTGAGAGTAGATATGGTAGAGCACTGACGCGTGACCACGTCTGTGACCACGTTTGTGAAGATGACTTAGGAAACGCACGGACGTCTGCAGAAACATCCCCGCGTCACGTCGGACATTGCACACACATGTTTTGGAACACTGTCATGTCTTGTTATGGAACTCTGTCTAGGCAAGTGGGCATGGTGTTTCTTGAATGCGATGTATGTTTTCCTGTACAGACATCATGACTTTGAAGTGTATGGAACTGAAGTTGTAATGTGCGTGAATGAAAGCTTGGGTAATGACAAGTAGGGGAGGTACACTGCATGTCTCGACATGGGTGGAGAGGGGAGGTGAGCAGTCTCTGCTCTGCATACCATACTTGATTGTCTACTGTGAATGCGTGCATTTCAAGTAGTAGTGATGAATTGGAAGTGCAGGAGGTTGTGGACACACCGGGGGGTTCCGCGGCTACTGTCAGGCGCAGTAATAAGCCCGATAGCATAACAAAGGCAGTTGCAAATAGTCCGAAGCCTGCAGGATTGTCTAAACCTGGGAAGAGCAACACAACGAAGCCAACGGGGGCATCCAAAACGACCAAGGCAGATTCAACAAAGCAAGCGGGCCTGTCGAAACCGAGGACTGCGGCTGAGAAGGTTGGAAAATGTAGATGCACTGTCATGATTGGACGTGCATTTACGCTTCACGTGAATGTTTGAAATTCAGTATTTCGCGTTGAGTAAGGCAAATTATGCAATGTCTAAGTGGTTTTTAGATTGTCATGTAGAGTATACTGGGACATTGCATGGAAAGAGTCCGTGACATGATGTAATTGCACAAGTGCAGGTTCGCACATCAACAAGAGCGGAGGCGGCGAAGAAGAAATGAACATGCAGCGTGAATGACACGCACGTGAGCCACAGCATCCCGGAATGAACGTTGAGGTAGAATATGGACGATGGGCACGACGTCTGCGCAGACGTCAGTTGAGACGCTGTCGCGACTCCAGGAGCGTCCGCTTGTTTGATAGAACATCCCAGGAGACGTCTTCAGCTGTGATGTACCTTGAAGTATTTGCTGGGAGATGTATAGAGCGTTGTTTTTGTATGGGATGAGGGGCCAGCGGTCATGCACGTGTACAACGATCCATGCATATATAGAACGTCCCAAGTATGAGGAATTATGTAGTTCATGGCCATCGCCTTGTTTAACCACAATTATTGTTGGCATATGTTCATGTGCAGCCTCAATCAAGCGCGGATGACAGTACTCATAATTTTGGGAGCACCAAAAGCAACTGATGACATTGGAGCGTGTGCAGCTAGTGGATGCATAGTACACCGACGTGTGGTGGACGGGCCCATAGATGTGCACTATGCGCCACATGAGGTCACGGACTGAATAGTTATGAGTATTGAACTTTGCTGTTAAAACGTTTTATGCATATGCAATGCCAGTACGTATTTGTGACTAGCAGGCATCACTCCCATGGTACAGTACAACTGCTTTGAAATGTGACGTATGGATGCTCTCCGAGACTACTGCATGTAACGCGAGATGTATTGTTCTGCATGTTGTTCATGACGTGGGGATGTTGGGGTGGTCGCGAAGGATGTCTCGGTTGGTGACGTGAATATGCTTCGTGCGACGTCTACATATAGCGGCAGCTATCTTTTACAAAACGCGGTAAAGGACGTCAGCATGTTTTATGGGTCGACTATGTGATGATGATTCTGTGTTTTATAAGATGTTTGTGAATGACGTCAGATGTTTGAGGGAACGCCTTTGTGATGACGATGTTTGAGTGAACACCTTCCGTGACACGTGTTACGAGATCTGGGGATGTTATGTGGGACGACTCTCTGATCATGATGATGTCTTCCACAAACAGTATTCGTGACGCAGTGCATGTTCTGTAAGACGTCCCCGAGAACATAGCCACGATTGCAGAATGACGTGACCATGCTTCGTGAGACGTCCACGTTAAGTGCGGCTGTATCTGACAAGACATGGTCCAGGACGTGAGGATGTTTTCTGGGTCAACTGAAGGATGTCCTTGCTCATGTCTTTTGTAACATGTTCAAAAATGACGCTCTCGCACACCCGCGTCTATGCACAAATGTCTCTTGCAACACAGTGATGTCCTGGGAGACGTCCACGAATGTCTCTTGAAACACAGTGATGTCCCGGGAGACGTCCACGAATGTCTCTTGAAACACAGTGATGTCCCGGGAGACGTCCACGGAAACATGAGGCGGAACTGAAAAAACCCAGGCCTCTGCTGACGTGGCATGCCACGTCAGAATTTCTCGGGTGACACGTCGGAATTTCCCGGGTCCACGTCAGATTTTCCCGCCGCCACGTCGGCATGTGCCGGGCCCATTTCTCCGTCCACGTCACCCACGGGGAGGATAAATTCCATCGCCGACGTGGCACTGCCCGTCCATTTGCCGCTGATGTGGCGTTGACGTGACGTCGACGTGTCACACCTTTCAGCCTCCAAAATTCGGTGGACATCCAAGGATGTCTACGCGTTTTTGCTCATGTCTTCTAGACATCCCACCATGTCCCCATTATTAGCCATGCTAGAAGACATTACAGACCATGTCTACAGGTTGTGTGCAAGACATCACCAAAAACGCAGGTTTCTTATAGTGATGGTATGCTAGCCAGGATTTCTTCGAGTTGTGCTGGTACAGATCGGGATCTGGTGCGCCGCTTTAAGTCTTTTGTCGTCCGCCATTGTTGTTCTTGTTCATTCCAAATGTCCTGCACATTCCACACATTGTTTCTTTGCCAGGTATGATAGTTCTATTGAGGTAATTGATGCAACGTAGTATTGCTAGAAGCCAAAGACGTACGGGTGCTAAATAATGGTGTGTGGGAGGAGGGGTTAGGCATGGGCTGATCTCTAGAGTGTCCTTGTGATGAGTTATCCCATATGGTTTGTCCATGGTGACCTCCTAGTGTACACTACTTAAGGTGGAAGGCCTTTGAGTAAAGATCATCTCTTTCTACGCATTCCTTGTGTTTGTGTGTGTGCCTTGTGCAATCTTCTCTACCTTCAATAGGTTATGGGCCCACTCATGTGTGTTTCATGAGTATTAGATTGCATTTGTGCAAGTATTTTGAGGTCGGTGCGCAACGGGCGGTTTTGGAGCATTGTTGGAGGTTTTGGAGCTTGTTGAAGCGTTGGTGTTTCTTGGAGGTGTGCATGGGCTGAAGTTACATGTTGGAGCACTCTCTTTGGTCAATTTCTTCCCTTGATCTCCTTCTTTTCTTTCTTCTATCTCTTCGTTGCGAGTGGAACTTCGTTTGGTTCAATTGTGAGCATTTGAGTAAATGCAAGTGATTTGTGAGGTGTGAAGACTCTCGTGGAGGGTCTACCATCTGATCCTAGTGATTAGGCACTTGCTTTGAGGTGTTGCATGTGTTTCATGCTCTTGGGGTGCTCAAATTTTCATTTGGAGCTAGTTTGTGCACAAAGGTGCGGTTTTGAGCAATTTCAATGCGATTGGGGTTTTGAGGGACTTGTGTGAGTTCATGTGCATTGAGTGAGTGCTCTTGAAGGACACAAAGGTGTCATTGACGTGCATTGAGTGTTTGGGGACACTAAGGCGTCGTATTGAAGCATTTGGAGTTGTTTTGAGCTCCATTGAGTGATTTGAGGGGTTTTGGTGAGCCTCTTTGCATTTTTGGGTGAGGGTTCTCACATTTGAGTGTTGGGAGGCGTGTGTGGAGCACAAAAGTGCTGATCTAGTGTTTGGGGTTGTTTTAAACCCATTGGGTGCACAAAGGTGCAATATCAAAGCAAAAAATCACAAAAACAAAGTTGTGTGTTTGAGTTTGAGGTTTCATTTGTGTGGGGAGGCATACGTAAGTGAGGATCATGGCATCTTTTGAGGGTGAGGGTCCCAAGGTCGTGGACAAGTTCGATGGGGTGAATTTCCACTTGTGGAAATTCAAAATGGAGATGGTGATGGCCGAGAAGGAGTTGTGGGAGATTGTCGAGGGTAGTGAGGAACCTCCTTTCTCTTCTACGGATCCTAGGATCATGCAAGCGTACACGAGGAGGGAGAAGAAGGCATTTGCCATTTTGGCACTCAACCTCGCGGATTCGCAACTTGCGCACATTCGTTCGTGCAAGACACCCGCGGAAGCATGGTCCAAGCTTTGCAACATTCACGAAGCGAAAACATTGGCCAACATTTTGTTTTTGAGGCGCAAGTTCTTCACCATCAAGATGGGCGAAGAAGATGACATGTTGGCGCACATCAACAAGGTCAAAGCTCTCGCGGATCAACTCAACGGTTGTGACGTGTCGGTTACGGATGGTGACATCGTGATGACACTTTTGGAGAGCCTTCCATCATCATACGAGTACCTCATCGTGGCGATGGAGTCAAGACCCATTACGGAGCTCACATTGGACTATGTGACCTCACGGTTGTTGCACGAGCTTTCGCGGCGAAAGGAGAACGAGTCTCGAGAAGATGGAGCGGCACTCGTGGCGAAGCAATTCAAGAATGGAGGCGGTGGGAGCTCAAGCGACAAGGTGTGCTTCTATTGTGGTAAGAAGGGCCACATTGCCAAATTTTGCTTCAAACGCAAGAGGGATGAGAAAGGGGAGAGTGCAAACAACACTAAAACTCGTGACGATGATGAGTACGCATTTACGGCTAGATATGAGGCAAGCATGAGCGATGGCATCGAGGGTGATGCAAGCATGAGTGATGGTATCGAGGGTGATGCAAGCATGAGTGATTGGATTGAGGTTGGTGATGAGTATGCAAACATGGCAAGCAATGTATCGTGCAATGGTAGTACGAGTGATTGGATTGTTGATTCGGGGGCTACAAGCCACATGTCACCACATAAAACTTGTTTTCATTCGTATGCTCTCATTAATCCAAGGAGAGTGATTTTGGGAGATGATACGGTGCTTGAGGCCGTTGGCAAGGGCCAAATTGTTGTAGACACCGAGGTGAGGGGTCGTGTGAAGACAATCACTATCCAAGATGTCCTCCACGTTCCCAAATTAACGGCAAATTTACTATCGGTGAGGCAATTAGTGGCAAAGCACTTGAGGGTTGAGTTTAGTGATAAGGGGTGTTATGTGTTGTCACCGAGTCGAGATGAGGTGGCCATCATTGAAGAACACGAGGGCTTGTACCACATCAAGTTCTCCAAGATGCATTCGAAGGAATCGGCGGCGTTGGCGCATTCAAACTTGAAGGACGACAAGTTGGCGTTGTGGCATCGTCGACTTGGCCATTTGAACATCAAGAGTGTGAAGACACTACGCGGCATGGTAAGCGGTATGGACCTTCATCAATTGAAAGTGGATGCTTCTACATTCACGTGTGAAGGTTGCATTGAAGGCAAACAACAACGGTTGCCATTTGCGGGTGAAGGGGCGACACGGGCCACAAAAGTTTTGGAGATCGTGCATTCGGATGTGTGTGGCCCCATGAAGACCACATCGATGGGAGGTTGCAAGTACTTTGTGACCTTCATCGATGATTTTTCAAGGAAGATATGGCTCTACCCTATCAAAGCCAAGAGTGAGTGCTTTGAGAAGTTCAAGGAGTTCAAGACATTGGTGGAGAACCAATCCGAGTTGAAGATCAAGGTCTTTCGGTCGGACAATGGCGGCGAGTACATGTCCAAGAAATTTGACGAGCTTTTGAAGAATGAAGGCATCGCACGCCAAACTTCGGCCCCGTACACGCCTCAACAAAATGGAGTTGCGGAGCGCGCAAATCGCACCATTGTAGAGATGGCGAGGAGCATGTTGCACGCTCAAAACTTGAAGTTGGACCTTTGGGCGGAAGCGGTGGTGAATGCGGTATACACACGCAATCGGTGTCCAACAAGCGCGGTTGAAGGCATGACGCCGGAGCAAGCGTGGAGTGGGAGGCAACCATGTGTTGCACACATGCGCATCTTCGGATGCATTGCATATGCGAAGGTTCCCGACGAACGGAGGACGAAACTCGAGGCTAAGGCCTTGAAATGTGTGTTTCTTGGGTATTGTGAAGGTACCAAGGCGTATAGACTCATGTCGGTGGACACGAGGAAGATCATTCGGTCACGTGATGTGACATTTTGTGAGGAGTCTACGATGGAGGCTCCTTTGGAGGTTGGTCCAAGTGGGAGTAGTGGAGACGTTTTGGTGGACACACCCTCCAAGTCTCCTAGTGTTGTTGATGTAGGTGATGATGACGGTGATGACGAAGCTGGCGACACGGAGGTTGTTGAAGCGTCATCGAGCTCAAAGGCCAAGAATGGCGCAAAGGGCACGCAAGAGGAGCAAGTTTCTTCAAGCGAGCGGCGGTACCCCGAGAGATCGCGCAAGCCACCTGGAGAATGGTGGAAGAACCACATCTTCCCTCAAGTGGAGGACGAGCATGCGAATGTGGCATTATCGGATGGTCCATTGACCATTCGAGAAGCCATGCAAGGTGAGGATGCGGTCAAGTGGGAGCGCGCCATGCAAGAGGAGTACGACTCTCTAATTGCTAACGGTACGTGGCAATTAACTCCCATTCCAAAGGATCGCAACCCCATTGGTTGCAAATGGGTGTTTCGGACAAAGAGGGATGTTTCGGGTATTGTTGTGCGTCACAAGGCAAGATTAGTAGCCAAGGGGTTCGCGCAAGTGCATGGGGTGGACTTTCACGAGACATTTGCTCCCGTGGCCAAGTTCACCACCATTCGATGCATTCTTGCCATTGGAGCGGCCTTGGACTTGGAGATGCATCAAATGGATGTGAAGACCGCATTTTTGAATGGCGATTTGGAGGAGGACATCTACATGGTGCAACCTGAGGGGTTTGTGCAACAAGGTAAAGAGCACCTTGTTTGTAAGTTGCAAAAATCATTGTATGGGTTGAAACAATCTCCAAGAGCGTGGTACCAAAAGATTGACACGTTCTTGCTTGCACACGGGTTTACTAGGAGCATTGCGGATCATAGTCTCTACTTCATGCAAGAGGGGCAACATGTGGTGATTGTGATCATATATGTTGATGATTTGATCATTCTTGCAAGCCTCATGAGTTTAATGGATGCATTAAAAGGCATGCTTGAGAGAGAGTACGAGATGAGTGATCTTGGAGAATTGCACTTTTGTCTTGGTGTTGAGTTTGTGCGAGACAGGGCTACACGCACTATCACCATGAGTCAAGGCAAGTATGTGATGGACGTGCTCAAGAGATTCGGGATGGAGGATTGTAAGCCCGTGGCAACACCATTGGATGCAAACTCCAAGCTCGTCAAGCTTTCGGAGGAGGAGTATGCGATGGAGGCTAAATCGATGGCGGAGGTGCCATACAAGCAAGCGGTGGGGTCATTGATGTATGCGATGATTGCGACACGGCCCGACCTTGCGTATCCAATTAGCGTGGTGAGTCAACACATGGCGAGACCGGGCTCGATGCATTGGATGACGGTCAAGAGGATCATGCGTTATTTGAGGGGCACAAGCGATGTGAAGTTGTGTCTTGGAGGCAAAGACATTGTGTTGAGCGGCTATTGTGACGCGGACTACGCGGGAGACACGAGCGATCGAAGATCGACAACGGGCTACATGTTCAAGGTCGGATCGGGAGCGGTGTCGTGGAATAGCAAGCGGCAACAAACCACGGCGACATCAACGGTGGAGGCCGAGTACATGGCTACGAGCCATGCCACGAAGGAGGCCATTTGGTTGAGGCAACTAATGGTGGATGTGGGTTGCACACAAGGTGAGGCTACAACGATTATGTGTGACAACCAAGGGTGCATTTCACTTGCAAAGAACCCTACACATCATTCACGCACGAAGCACATTGATGTGCAATACCACTTCATTCGGGAGAAGTTGGAATTGGGAGTTATACATTTGGAGTATTGCCCAACGGAGCACATGGTGGCGGATGTGCTCACAAAGGGTCTTTGTAGAGACCGACACCAACGATTAGTAATAGCATTTGGACTTAGAGGCTTTGGCTCTACGCAAAGTGGGAGTATTGAGGTAATTGATGCAACGTAGTATTGCTAGAAGCCAAAGACGTACGGGTGCTAAATAATGGTGTGTGGGAGGAGGGGTTAGGCATGGGCTGATCTCTAGAGTGTCCTTGTGATGAGTTATCCCATATGGTTTGTCCATGGTGACCTCCTAGTGTACACTACTTAAGGTGGAAGGCCTTTGAGTAAAGATCATCTCTTTCTACGCATTCCTTGTGTTTGTGTGTGTGCCTTGTGCAATCTTCTCTACCTTCAATAAGTTCGAGGCAGCCTCTAGGCCGAATGGGGTCCCGAAGTTGCTTTTTAGTAGGCTGTTGCCGAAGAGGGGTTGTCTTAATTTTGCCTCATGTGTGCTTGGTTGCTGTTGTTCTAGGCCGATTCGAGTTGTTGTCCAGGCCTTGAAGATCGTTCTCCATAAATGTGAGCATTTGAGGGGAGCACATGGCGCCGACATCATCCAGTGAATGTTGCTGAGCCATTTCCCCCCAGTCATCTTCGATTGCTGCAAGTTATATCTAACAAAAGTCTTCCAAGGTACGTACCCTGGTTTCAAAGCTCTGACTATAAGCTTAGTTAATAACGTGTTAGCTTGGAGGGCCGGGTCTATTACCTTGGCCCCCCCTTCCGTGAAAGGCTGAATCGTTAAGTGCCAGCTAATCTTGGCCCTGGTAGCTTTGCCTAGTTCCGCTCCCCACAGGTAGTTCCTTACTAGTTCTCGCTCTCTTAAAGGTAGTGGAAGAAACACTCGCACAAGAACATAAATACCAAATAGCTGCTAAAATAACCTGGTTAGCTACTAAGATTCTACCCGCAAGAGAAAGGTTCCGGGGACTCCATTTCGTTAGTTGCTTCGTCAGCATCGCTAATACTTTGTTGTTTCTGTCCTCCGTCATCATCTTGTATCCTATGGGAAAGCCTAAATAGGTCGAGCACTCCGCTGGCCTAAGCCATCTCATCCCTGGGTCGGCAGCCCAGTCCCATTCCTGAGCCCTTCTAGAAGCCCAAATACCTACCGTCTTACCCCAGTTGATTTTGGCGCCTGATGCGTCGCAAAACTTGGTTAGTACCCCTATTGCGATGTTAAGATTAGCCTCTGATCCGTGAAGCAAAAGACTCGTGTCATCTGCGAACATCATGTTAGAGGTCATAGTGTTGTCAGGAAGCCTAATGCCTCTTACCCCTCTCCTCTCATCGTCCAGCATATGTCCTATCACGTTAGCTATTAGGAGGTAGAGGTAAGGGGCCAGTGGGCATCCCTGCCTCACTGACCTCTCAAGGCGAAACGTAGGACTCATTTCGCCGTTGAAGCTGACCGCTGCACTAGCCTCCCGATAAAGTGACATGACCCGTCTAATCCAGTCTTGACTGAATCCCATGTGTTCCACGGTGCTCTCTAAAAAGGTCCAGCTTACTCTATCGTAGGCTTTCTCGAAATCTAGGAAAATCAAAAGTAAATCCTGTCCGCTTTCCTCCGCCCAGTCCATAGACTCAAAGCTCATCAAAATGTTATCGAAAATACTTCTGCCCTTCACAAATGCTGTTTGTGAATGCTTGATCCATAGAGGGAGGAGCTCGATCATCCTATTGGCAAAGAGCTTGGCAATAATGTTGTAAACGGAGCCTAAAAGTGAGATAGGTTGAAAGTTAGTAATGAAAATTAGGTCCCCGGGCTTGGGGAGCATGACTATCTTACTGGTATTTAGCGTCTCTGCCAGGGTGAAGGTCTCCTGAACCTCATTCACTAATGTTAGTAGGTCAGGACTGACATCATCTATAAGTTCCTGGAAGAATTCAGCGGGGATGCCGACTTTGCCCGGGGCTTTCCCTGTTGGGAGATCCTTGATGGCGGTCCTGAGTTCTAAGCTACCGATTGGTTTTAACAGTCTAGCATTTTGTGCCTCAGTTACACATCTAGGGACGCTAGCAAAACAATCCCTTCTAGCTTCGGCGTTCTCCTCCACTGCCGGGTCCTTCGTGTATAATTTTCTGTAGAACTGCGTTGCAAAATTCTTCATATCCTCCTGCTGCGAAAGAATCGTCCCCTCGTCGCTTAATTCTCTGATAAGTACCGGCTTGCGCTGGCCGTTCATCTTGAGAAAAAACTCCTTATTGCATCTGTCCCCTATATTTGTCCATTGCGACGATTGCTTATCGAATTGCCTTGCTAATCTACCTTGTCTAATCTGTTGCAGCTCCGCTTGGGCTGAATTGAGCTTCTTCCGGATGGACTCGTCGTGCCAGTTATCCTGTAGCTCAAGTTCTGCCGCATAAACCTCCGCAAATTCATCTTCAAACGCGGTGGTCCATTCTGCTCGCTTTCTTTTCGTTTCCGCCTCACTTGTCCGCTTAACTGCTACTACGGCTAGAGTGACGCGTTCACTCATGGGCAGGTGCGTGTTCGTGTCGATGGCCTCTCTCCATGCTTGCAGTAGGAGCTGCTTGCCTTCCTCCGATTTTAAAAGCTGTCTATTAAACGCTGGGGTGTAGGCTAGTCTAACTGAAGTCTGTCTAATCTTGAGAAATATCGGCGAGTGGTCAGACAAATGAGGCATGGCCCTCCATACGCCTGTGGAGCCTCCTATCTCTGCCAGGGTGGAAGACACGTAGAACCTATCTAGACGAGAACATATCATCTCTAATGAGTTCCTCCGGTTGTCCCACGAAAAACGCTTCCGGCCTATACGTCTGAACTCGTCTGAAGTAAAAGGGTCTTGCAGTCGAAAGTGAATCATCAATTGGTTCCACGCCCTTATTTCTGAGTCTCCTCTCCCGGTCGTTTCTACACCTCCAAGCTTATCCTCTAGCTGCTCTATCATATTGAAATCTCCGCCGATGATCCATTCGGCCTCTGGTAGGTGATAATGTCGCAGAGTATTCCATAGGAGGGCTCTCGATCCTGTAAAGTTATGTGCATAGATGTTTAGGATACCTACCTTTAGATCCTTGGTTAGCTGAATAGTAACGAATTGTGCTCTCCCAGGGATGATTGTGCTGTGCTCCACCACCATCGTTGCTATTTTAGGTGACAGTATGATTCCTGTGCCTCCTTTAAAGCTGTCCTTAGATGCCGCGTATTGGGCATCGTTCCAGTAGGATTGTCCTCTAAGAAAGTCTATAGAGTGGAATTTCTGTAGGCATTCTTTTAAAGAGAACTTGTGCTCTTGTAATAGGATAACTTCCGGTCTTGGTTTAGTATTTCTGAAGAAATCCCGAATATCACGACGTTTCCTAGCCCCCGCCGCGCCACGCCCGAGACTCTGGACGTTATATGAGGCGATACATAGTTGATCATTCTTCATGGGACAGTTGTATAATTTCTCCCACTATCCCCCTCTCTGTTGAGTCCGCGTCCCCCTTCTCCGGCTGCCAAGCTGTTAGGTTATCTTCTGGTATGGTTTGGACGGTTGAGCCCATAAGGAACTTCAGATCGTCCTCATCAAGGTTCCATTTGCAGAAGGTTTCGTTATTGAGGGCCATCTGGGAATTGATTGATGTAGGAAGGTAGGTCCATCTGTGGGTTTCAGGTGTTTTGAGGGAGAATACGCTATCGTCGAATTGTAAGAAGACTGTCCATATGGACAGGCAGGATTGCTCAATGGTTCTGAAGTCGTATCTCCACCGTGCATCGGTCCACCTAGCTAAAGGATTTTGCTTAGTAACTCTCAGGGATATAAAGTCCCGTAGGGCTAACATAGTTTCATTGGTCATATGTTCCTGAGCGGTAGTGGTGGTCCAAATAGTTCTGTTGGGTCTAATGGTGAGAAAGAGAGAAGTCATAGGAGGGCCTCTATCGCTTCTATGGGATCTAAGAACTTCTATCCCTTTCTCGCCTAGGTCCCTATAAATTAGCGGTATAATCTGCGCTACCTGCTCTGTGAGGTCTGGGATATCGTCGGCCTTCAGGACGTGCCAGAACGGTAGAGGGATTCTATTAGAGCGGTAGCCTTGGTTCCCTTTAGGCAGTGGCGCTGCAGCTTTGGTTGTCTTGTTCTGGACTGGAACCCAGATTAGGTTAGGTTTTGGGCGGTTGGGCTGCCCTGGTTGTTGGAGTGCAGAGTGACCCCTCGAAGGTTGTGAACTGTTACTAGGGTCACTTGATGAATCGAGCCTGGTGATAAATGGTATCACGGGCTGGCTCGATGATTGTGTTGGACGCCACTCCTGAAGCCAGTCTAGGGCTCGTCTGCTTTTCAGTCCTGTTTGGGGCCTTTCCAACGGTTTCTGAGGGGCTTTGTGAGAGGCAGACCTCTGCTCAGGTATGTGTCTGAGAGGTGGGCCGTGAGGTCTTGTTCTTCCTCCCGTTGGTTTGGGGTCTGTTCTAGTATGAGCATCGGTTTGTTTCTGTCCCCGAGGCTTCCTATCTCGTGCTTTGGATTGTCGTTCCGTGATTGGTAGTCTAGGGATGGGGCATTTGCTTACCGTATGCTCGAAGGATCTGCATCTTCCGCACTGAGACGGAAGACCACTATACTCCATTAAGTGTTTCGTCTCACCCTTACCATCTATCCTAGGGAGTAAGATGGATTTTGGGAGTTCTTCTAGACTGTCTGTCAGTATTCTAACCCGGGGTCCCGAAAGCTTTGATCGAAATGAGTCCACATTCTCCACGAATAAGACTGTGGTGAAGGTAGATAAAACCCCTTTGAGGTATAGCTCCGTTCTGAGCATCGGAAAGAGGCCTACTACTTGTGCCCAAAGCGTTATTCCTCTCGATGATGTGTTTAAACCTTCGTGCTCGAAGTAGGGCGTCCATTCTGTGATTGTGAGCTCCTGCCCATCTAACTCGTAAAATCTTGTTCGCAGGGCTTCGCTACACCCGACGGGGTCGTCGAATTCCAGTTCGAAGCAGTTATTTGCACGAGTTGTGACTTTTCTAAAGGAGCGGTGTAAAGAGGATCGTGCCCACGTGAGGAGTTGTCTGGGCCAGGGTTTCTGCCGGTGTAATGGCCTAGCGTTGTGTGAAGTTTTACTTTAGCAATCTCCTCCGATAGGGAGGACATTACTTCGTTGCTAATGTGGATGCGCCGTATATCCCTGTCGTCCTCTGGCGTGTCATTTGAAATAGGTGTTGGTTCTGACGACATGCCGATTCCTATCGGCGAGAGAGTGATAGGTTCGGGAGAAACCACGGGCTGGTCCGGAGTGGTTTCGTCTTCATGTTCTCGTGTCTGTGTTTCTAGTTTTTGCTCGTAGTATTTGCTCATATATCTATTCAGCTCCGGGGCTACTCTCTGTACCAATCTTCTCACTTCCTCCTCTTCTGTGAGAGCATGGGATAGTCCCAGGTGTTTATGGGTGCCTAAAAATGCCTCCCCAGTGGCTCTATTTTCTAGGACTTGGTTTCGTAACACCTCAAAGATATCTTCGTCGGCTATGTCATAGGTGTAGAAGTTGTTAGGAAGGGTTTGAGGTTCTTTTGGGCCGGACTCAAGCCCCCTCTCATTTTGTTCCAGAATAGTCTTATCTTTGGTGCGGTCATGAGTGAAAGTTGTCAGCTCGGGTTCCTGCATTTCTGTCACAGCATGCCTCGCTGCTAAAGAAAGTTGAAACTCAAGTTGGTCAGAATTTACCTGGCTTGGTGACCCTGAATTGTGGAGCGTACCTTCTCCGTTGAATTCCTTCGTCTGGTCCTTCTCTTCGAGTCCTGTTGCTGGCATGTTGTTATTGTGTTGAGGTCGTTTAACTCTCGATACCGGTTTCGTCCCTCCCTCCACAGGTACTAGTGTCTCGGACATTCTCCTGTTTGAGCGTGTATTGTACTTGTGAATACTCGGCGTGTCCTGTCGCAATGGTGTCAGTGTCGTATCTGCCTCGGTCGGCCTTGCTCCAAAAGCTTTGGTAGAAGCTCTACCTAGGCTCGTTTGTGCTCTGGCCCGGCCAGCTACCCTTTCTCGCTCCATACTGCCTCAATCAGAACGATACTAGTTGCAAAATGCTCCTTAAAGAATGCACGCTGCTGCACTGGCGAATGCTAATACTCGCAATGACTATCTAAGGCCGGAATCTATCTCCCTGAAAAAGCGGATCTGACCGCCTTGCGGCTCCGCATAACGCGGAGCCTCCGGCCAAAACCCCAGGCGGGAATACTTACCACTCAAAACCATACTCTAAACCACTGAACCACCTAGAAGTTTTGATGCAAGCAATTGAATTTTTTTAATAATTATAAAGGAATGTAACCATTGGCAATTTTTTTTCCATGTATATTTAATTCTTTTTTCAAATTTTTTTTCACTACAACACACAGGCCTTTTTCTATATCTTGAAAAAAAATTAGAATATTTTGATTTTTTTTTTTGGCCAAAATCGTGATGGCAGATCATGTCTGTGAGCTGTTTTTTTTTCAGCGGACTTTGAATGTTTTTAACAATGTGAAAAAAACTTTTTTTCCAAATTTTTTTTTGCACTAGATTATGCAGGACTTTTTCTATATCTAGGATTTTTTTTCAGAATATTATGAATTTATTTATTTTTTGCCAAAATCGTGGCGGCTGTGAGCTAGTTTTTTTTTATGCAGACTTTGGATGCTTTTTTGCGATGTAAAAAAAAAAATTCCAATTTTTTTTCCAGTAGATCATGCAAGCATTTTTCTATATATAAAAAAAAATTCAAATTTTTTTGAACTGTTTTTTTGTTTTGCCAAAATCTTAAAGGTTGTTAGCTGTTTTTTAATTTTCAGTAGACTTTAAATGTTTTTAGCAATGTAAAAAACTCTTTCTATTCCAAATTTTTTTTGCACTTCATTATACAAGCTTTTTTATACCTAGAAAAAATTTCAATGGTTTGAATGTTGTAGCAAGCAATTAAAAGCTCTTGCAATTTTATTTTTTGAAAAGTTGCTCAAATTGAGTTCAAAGAAAGTCTGATTTTAAACTCAATTTAACTTGCAATGCTTCGAGAGATCATGTTTTGGTCGAAGCCCCCTTATGAGCTGCCCGAGACTAAAAAATTAAAAATTAAATCAAATTATAATTATTTTCTAATAGGAAATCAAGTATGCTTTCAAACCCAATTTGAATCGTGTCAATCCAAATTAAACTCCGCCTAGGGAAACTTTCAAAAAACCAACACCTCTACATTGTCTCGTGTTACAAATTTTACTATTTTGAAAAAGTAATGTTGTCCTTTTCTGTACAATTTTTTTTCTCCCATGATGAAAAGTACAATGATAACCAATAATACCAAATTTGAATTCTAAAAATATAAAATGTAATTTCATTGAAATTTTAATGTTCATTGCTTCTAAATTCTATAAATGAAGATCTAAAAATGTTTTGGGAAATTAGACCGTAAGGATAATTTTAAAAGATTCTTGGAATATTCTAAAATATATTCCAAAGTAATATAAAATATTTTGAAAGATTCCAAAAGAGAATATTAAAATGTTTTTGGTATTTTCTCTATTTATTATATTTCATCAATAAATCAATATTTTTAAAACACTACAAACTTTTTTTGTCGAGAAGTATGACATGCTACTGTAGTGCGAAAACACATCCTTGAACGTGAGTGACGTCGAGAAATATAAGTCACTCATTCTCAAATTGAAAACTTGTACGGTAACTACACGGATGTCGTACGACAATAATGTGCATTATAATAGATATTGAAATCGCACGGATATAATAAAAGGCGTTAATATGATACGTATACAATACTAAATCCGCATTAACTAAAACCGCATGTTATCCGTGTCTTATTAGCCATGTAATGTAGATACACGATTAACGCACGGATTCCGTCAAGCACGACTTTCGTGCGAAAACAACACTTTTTTCATAATCATTGAAAAGACACTACATCAACATCCTAGTAATGCATGTCACTTCCGTACCATAACGACACTTTTAAATGCACGTATGACGTGCGGAATCAGTGTTCAACGATAAACGCACTGAAATCGTGCGAAATCAGTGGGGTCCGGAATTACTGATGAAATTTAGCAAATTTTGCTATGCATGCTCAAATTTAATGTAGATTTCCGCAATTCGAACGACGAACAACATGTTAGGGCACCTAGAGGTTAGGGGACCCAAATTTCATGTTGGGTTCCGAGATTTATAGTCAAAAGTTGCTAAATTTAGCAAGTTTTGCTATACATGCTCAAATTTGATGTAAATTTTCGCAATTCCGAAGACAAGCAGTATGTTAGGGCCTTTAGAGGTTAGGGGGACCCAAATTTCATATTGGGTTCCGAGATTTGTAGTCAAAAGCTGCTAAATTTAGCAGATTCTACTATACATGCTCAAATTTGATGTAGATTTCTGCAATTCAAAAGACGAACAACACATCATGGCATCCAGAGGTTAGGGGGACCTAAATTTCATGTTGGGTTTGGAGATTTATAGTCAAATGTTGCTAAATTTAGCAGATTCTGCCATACATGCTAAAATTTGATGTAGATTTCCGCAGTTCAAAAGACAAACAACACGTTAGGGCACCGAGAGATTAGGGGGATGTAAATTTCATGTTGGGTTCCAAGATTTATAGTCAGAAGCTGCTAAATTTAGCAGATTTTCCATACATGCTCGAATTTGATGTGGATTTCCGCAATTTGAACGACAAACAATACGCTAAGGCCCGTAGAGGCTAGGAGCACCAAAATTTCTTGTGGGGCTCAGAGTTTTTTTTTCAACATCTGATAAATTTAGCAGATTTTGCCATATATGTTCAAATTTGATATAGATTTCCACAATTCGAATGATAGACAACACGCTAGAGCCCTTAGAGGCTAGGGGCACCCAAATTTTATGTTGGATTCCAAGATCTATAGTTAATATCAACCAAATTTAGCATATTTTGCAATGCTAACATGAATTTTCTATGGAGTTTTGTGGTTTGAATGCAATACAAAACAATACAGTCTCTAAGGATTGATTGCCTTGAAATTCCATTTTGGGTTTTTTTTTAAGTGTAAAAGTGATTTAATAAACGTAGTTGTTTAGTTAAAAAAAAGTCCAAATTTGACTTAGATTTGTTGAATGCAAACCTCAAACCCAAATTTGAGCCTCTACAGCTTCGAAGCCCTCTATATTTAATGTTTGGTGCTATGAATTCAAAACATGGTGCTAAATTTAATTGTATTCCTATAAATTTAATTCAATGAAGAATATTTAAATTTTAGTCTCAATGGTGTGACTTTTATATGGAGAGACTACTAATACGGAGTTTATGACGCTATTATTTGCATGGGCCTTGGCAGATCATTGTATGATACTTGGACTTGATGAATTATACCATGACCTCGAGAGAGTGAAGTATCGTCATTTGGAAGAAAATGGTAACCACGCATATGAGCAGATCGCCTCTAATTCAGAGGGTGATGTAAACGCGAGTAGCATTCCTTCTCCGGAGGTGAAAACCATGGTCATGAGAGTGTTGGATTATGTTGATCTTTGGACCCTTTTAGAGATTAGAGCATTATTTAGGGATCAATGTTAAAGAACAATACATGAGAGGAAGTAGAAACTCAATCCTCCAAGGTGGTTCTTGAGACTCAAGAGATGGAGCGGTAGTACAGATTGAAAAAGTACTAAAGGGAGAACCCTTTGATGTAGTAGAATAGTGCAAATTTTGATTACTTTGTAGAGTGTACCTTCATTTATATATGAAATGAAGCGTTTTGTTTTGATTTTCTATTAGATCATAATAAAACAATAATGCTCATTATGTTTAATTTTCATTTGATACATGGAAAATTTGACATGAATGAATGTGTTGTTGCTATTTTAAAATGATAATATATGAAATTTCAAGGGGGTAAAATTTCAAAAAAGTACAAATTTTGCACCATTGAGGTCATCGAACAATGCACTTCGCCAAGTGCAAAAATTCCTAATTTAGTGTTAATGGTTGATATTTATGGATTTTGTTATCAATGGTTTCTTGTGAGAATCTATCATTGCATTATGTGCATTCTATGAATTGTATAGTGAGATTTTCTTCTAGATTTATTGGGGTGGCATTCAGATATGGGAGTCCTTTAACACATAGTATGTCTGGTTTGAATCAAGCGTTGCAGTGACATCTTTGTAGTCTACAGGTAGAAGGGAGGAGCCAAGGAGGCACTATGTTTTCTTGTAGGTTATTGTTAAATGTGCCTGCGTTCATGAGAGTATAAGATCTTGATTTTTTTGATGATAGTAGTAGTTGCCTGAGTTCCCAGATTGCTTTGTTGTGTCTTTTGACCCTAAAGACATGAATATGGTGGTGGCTACATTTGAGAAGGACATAAAGCCATGAATCTCCATCTAGGGAGTTGCATATAGGGCATGTGATTAAAGGAAATCTTTCTATGCCAAAGAATAGAACTTGTTTCCTAGCATTGGCCAATATAAGTGGGTAGATTTGTTTATTCTATTTAGTTTTTTTGGTTTACTAGTGTATTATTGGGTGTAGGAGGGGTGTTTTGTGTGTGATATTGCGTGATTTGTAGGTTTTCAATTACTGTTTTAAGTGTGTCCATTTGGTTAGGTGGATTAATGTTGTGGTTTTGGTGACGGATGCGAAGAATGTATATGGCTAGTGGTTCTATTTGTGGTGTGTTTAGTTTTGAGGGGATTGTGGATTCTACACATGTGATAGTGTTTGTGGCAAAGTGGGAGATTACATGTGTGTATGGAAATGGTCCAATATATGGAAAAAAGTTTTAGTACTAGTTGATGACTGGTATAGTTAGGATGGTAATGGTAGTTGGATCGATTTTGGCTGCTAATCTAGCCCAATCTCTTGCTTATTGAGCCATTCCTTTGTTGTATGGATGGGTGCATCCTATTCTTTTCCACTTATATTGGAACTTTGGAAGGTTGTACCCAATGATCCAAATACTTTATCTCGTACAAAAAGAGAGTAGAATTGTGTGGTTAGTTTGGTGGAGCATGTTATCAGCGAGGAAAAGTATGAATGGGTGATATTGAAAGTGGTTGTGAGTGAATCAAGAATGCTTGTTGGTAGGGTGTGTTGTGATGTCTTCACTATAAGAAACCCGTGTTTTTGGAGATGTTCTGTGAAAACACATACGTGTTTTTGTGATGTCTTCGTGTTAGCCAAGGATGTCTTGCAGAACGTAAGGATGTTCACGCGTTTTTTGGGCACAGTTGGAATGAGAGGCTTTGGAAACACGCGTGTTAGCCAAAAAACGCGAAGATGTTGGCAGAAACGTGCCTGTTTTTGAGGACGTCACGCAGGACATCCGCAGAGACGCAAAATTGCCACGTTAGCAAGGGATTCCGGTTTGACCGAGGGTAAGTGTCTGAAAGTTACTGGTATGCGAGGTAGAATGCAGCCCGGATGTAAAAAAAAACAACATAATGGGCAACGGTTTGCAAGAGCAAAAGAAAAAAGGCTTCATCCTATTAAATACTCTTTTTTTTTTTTTTCGTTATAATTTTATTTTATAACTCCACAAAATTTGGAATATTCATTTTATAATCATTAACTTGTACTCTCAGTATTTGTCATTTGTCTATTTTGTATAATAGTCTTAAATTATAATATTATAATATTATAATTATATAATACATATATTTTTGAATATTTTAATAAAATAATAAAATAATATATTATTAAATAATATTAAAAATATATTAAATTCATTTATGAATATTAAAAACATTATTATTTTAATATTATTATATTATTAAAAATGCGTTGCTGCCAAAAATAGATTATAATAATATAGGGTGATTTTATAAAATTTATGGTAGCAAAAACAAGTGGACATATTATTCATTTTATAATTTACAGCTCTTCATCTACATGGCAAGGAAAATTTCATGTCGGACGAGCTGACACGTCATACTATGTCTAATCCGATCCATGATGACGAAAATAACGTATACATGTTTCTGTGGACATCCCTCGGGATGTCCGCGAAGACGTCCAAGCCGACGTGCAGGAAACGCAACGATGTCTTCAGTGCTCAACTGCAATGTCTCAGAGTACATCCCCACGAACATCGACAATCCAACAGTGAATGTTCACATAGACATCCACCCGTACACGGTAGAGGACACAACCGACGTCCTAGACGACAGGGCAGAAGCACATACGTCACAGTCGGTGACGTCACACACAGCGTCCCGTGAAACGTATAGACGTCTCCCGAAACATGGCACCTTGTGACCATGTAAAACATCCGGGATGCTTCTGCAAACGTCACAACGGATGTCTATGTGGACAACGATTGAGACATCACATGCGACATAAGAGACAATGTCCAAGCATGGATGTCTCAGTTCACGTACAAGATGTCTGAGAGGTCATCCGTGACGGCGCGCTCCGAACGTGTGCTAGGACATCCCGCCGGACCTGCGCGTGTTGTTGGTGACGTGTAAGCGATTTCATCCGCAACGACCGAGCCCGCGTCTCCAACATTGTTTTCAAGGATGTCCACAGGTATGTCCCATCAGACATCGCCGCATACATCCGCCATTCACCAGGGCGTGTTGGCACAGACGTCTAATGTGACACGGTAGAGAACATCGCCGAGGTCTGGGATGACAGGGCACGAGGACATACGTCACAATTCGGGACGTCACGGAATACGTCCACCGGAACAGTCAAATGTCTACCTGAACACAGTAGTTTGTCTACAGCTAAAACGTCCGGGATGCTTCTGAAGACGTCGCGAGGGATGTCTCGCCGGACATCTGTCGCGACATCCGACGCGGCGCATGAGACAACGTCGGAGCACGGATGTCTCAGTCGATGTCCGCGATGTCTTAGAGGTCATCCGTGACGGCGCGCTCCGAACGTGTGTTGAGACATCCCGCCGAACATGCGCATGTTGTTGGTGACGTGTCAGCAATGGCATCCGCAACGAACGGGCCCGCGTCTCCAACATTGTTTTCATAAATGTTCGCAGGGATGTCGCAGCATACATCGCCGCATACATCCGCCATGCAGCAGTGAGTGTTGGCAGAGACGTCCAATGTGACACGATAGACGACATCGTCGACGTCAGGGATGGCATGGCCCGAGCACATACGTCACATTTCGGGACGTCACGGACAACGTCCACCGGAACGGTCGAACGTCCCCCTGAACACAGCAGTATGTCTCCAGCTGAAACGTCCAATATGCTTCTGCAAACGTCACAAAGGGTATCTCCCCGAACATTCGTGAAGACATCAAACGCGGCATAAGAGACAACGTCGGAGCACGGATGTCTCAGTCGATGTCCGCGATGTCTTAGAGGTCATCCTTGACGGCGCGCTCCGAACGTGTGTTGAGACATCCCGCCGGACATGCGCATGTTGTCGGTGACGTGTCAGCGATGACATCCGCAACAAACAGGGCCGCGTCTCCAACATTGTTTTCATAGATGTCCTCAGGGATGTCCACGGAGACGTCGCCGCAGACATCCGCCATGCAGTAGTGCATGTTGGCAGAGACGTCCGATGCAACACGGTAGAGGACATTGCCGACGTCCGTGATGACATGGCACGAGCACATACGTCACAATTCAAGACGTCATACACAACGTCCGCCAGAACGGTCCGACGTCTCCGTGAACATAGCTGGATGTCTCCATCTGAAACATCCGGGATGCTTCTGCATACGTTACAAAGGGTGTCCCTTTGGACATCCGTGAAGACATCGGACGCAACATAGGAGACAACGTACCAACACGGATGTCTCAGTCGATGTACGCGATGTCTCAGAGGTCATCCATAACGGCTCGCTCCGAACGTCTGCTGCAACATCCCGCCAGACATGCGCATGTTCTTGATGACCTGTCAGCGATGACATTTGCAACGAACGTGGCCGCGACTCCAACGCTATGTGTACTGATGTCCGCAAGCATGTCCCAGCGTACATCGCCGCATACATCCGCCATGCAGCAGTGCCTGTTGGTAGAGACGTCCACTGCGACACGGTAGAAGACATTGCCGACGTCCGGTATGATAGGGCACGAGCACATACGTCACACTTCGGGACGTCACAGACAACGTCCGACGGAACAGTCAGACGTCTCCCTAAACATAGCTGGATGTCTCCATCTGAAACATCCGGGATGCTTCTGCATACGTTACAAAGGGTGTTCCTTCGGACATCCGTTGAGACATAGGACGCAACATAGGAGACAACGGACCAACACGGATGTCTCAGTCGATGTACGCAATGTCTCAGAGGTGACAACTGCTGAGCATGGATGTCTCACTGGGTGTACGCGATGTCTCCTGCGTCATTCAGAGGGGCGCGCTCTAAACGTCTGCTGGGACATCCCGCCTGCCATGATCATGTCGTTGAAGACGTCTCGCAACGAAATCTGCCACGTTCGCGGCCGCGTCTCTAAACTAGTCCGTATGCATGTCCGCAGGCATGTTTCAGCGTCCATCCCCGATACATCTCCAATGCAACAGAGGATGTTTTCTGAGATATCCCTGGCAACATGGTTAGGACATAGCCGACGTCCGGGATGACCGATCACAAGCACATACGTCACAGTTAGGGACATCTCAGAGAACGTTCAAAGGAATGCGAATACGTCTTTCTGAACACAAGTTTATGAGAAAAATGTCTATATATGAAACATTCAGGATGCTTCTACATACAGATGTTTCTTGAAAACGCTCTTCATGTCGAAACGTGACGTGACAGGAACGTCCGTGACGATGACGAGCTATGTGATAGACAGTACCGAATACGACTTCTCCTACAATATATACTTCATACTTGGAAATGGTTTAAGATGGCGAGACTGAACTGGATCGTCCGTCTTGCCGTTCACAGTTCCATACCTGTCATGGCTATGATCGTCTTGCTTGGGCATGTCAATCATGCATTTCGATGTGATAGATGTCTGCTGTAACATAGACCATGTTCTGTGAAACAAAGCACTGTCTTTGTCGATGTCCGCAGTGACGTGGCTGCGGACGTCCCATCTGTTTTTAGTACTATGTTTCTGACATTGGTTCACCATATATTGCGCAGACAGTGCCCTGTATGATGCTGAAAACTACCAAATGCTTTTGTTAATACATTAACATACAAAATAAGGATGGCACTGTACTTTTGGTACACTTCAGTATGGCACTATACAGCGGTAGTATGAATAATAAGAAATTTATCAGTCATTACTCCTCTTGGATTTGAACTTCTATTGTGTCTGTTGCCGCTATAACATAGCTGCCTCCCACGAGAGCTGGTCTTCGAATTGGCTTCGTTTCCAACATATGCGACTGCAAGTCTCAAATGTCCTCGTTGTTACCTACAGCGACTACATTGGCGACTGGATGTGGATGTTGTACTGATGTACGCCTAAATGTGACCTCTGTTCGGCACATGATCTTCCATCCGCGTCTCATCAAGTCGTCGGAGAAAAATACTTGTTAGCAATGCAGGAGAAATGCAAACGAATCAGGATGCACTGTGCTGTCCATGTGGTTGAAGTTCACCACATTGAATCCGTACCTGTCACGTTCAATGTTGGAGACTAGCACATCACTTGAGGCTTTAACCCATTCGCAGAGCAACACCGTCGTGCATGGTATGGTTCACCATATTGAGGGAATTCAGAGTTGTGAATTATCATGCCTTTTGGTGTACATTTGCGCACATTGTGCATTTTTAATTTCATTGAAAGAGATAACTTTTAATCCCCTTTATAAAATATTAAGAAATATTACAATGAAAAATGAAGTGAACTAACTTTTAAATTTATGTATTTATGAATGATAGAATTAAATCGTAGTTTGTCTAAATGATTTAATCTTGAAGATTTTGAGTATAAATTAAAACTCCCATTCTAATACCACTTTGAACAATATAGTTAAACTTTGAATGTAAATATAGTTCATGTTTGGTTCTATATATGAAAATTTGAAAATACTCCCACTTGAAATTTTTTGTTATGAAGGAAACAAAAATAAATAAAATCCATCAAAAAAATATTTTAGAAATAGTCAGAGAACAATTTTCGGCAACATATATTTTAAAATTAAAATTTTAATAACTTGGAAAAACTTGGAAAAATGTGGAACATATTTCTCTTCACATATTTGTAAATTGGAAAAAATTTATAGCTGAAAATTCCATCCACAACCTTCTTTTCTCTTTCATAATTTTTGTGTGCACTTTTGCACTACACAAGGCACTAATGTTTCACATAAACATTAATTTGGATTGCATGTTTGTTATTTTTAACTTCTTTTGTTGGCATTGGTAGAAGACATCACTTAGTTGTAGTAGTTCAATTTTTTTTAAACTTCTACTACCAATTTCTATTTATGAAGTTCTAAAAGATTAAAAAGAAGAGCAAAATTTTGCATTGTAACAAAAAAATTGGTGAACCATACCATGCAAAACCCATACTCATCATTGAACTTTCATCATGTTCGTTACAATGTTTTTTTTTTTTTTTTTAAACTTAGGTACTTTCAAAAACTTCATATTTCTTAATATACTTAAAAATATTTAGACGCAAGTGTAAGATGTTTTATTTGTCTAAAAATAAAATTGTGCTTGTATCAGAGTTTATTTGATTAGAAACTTGTAAAAAAAAAATTCACACATTTTTAGCCAAGTAAAACGTTTTTAGAAAAGCAAGACGTCTCAGTAATATGAAGTCTTTAAGTTTATGTGAGTGCAAGATGAATTCAAAAATTACAGTCAATAGCCAACATTGGAACATTTGGAAGGACATCAATGATGACATCCCGCTGTCGATGAAGATGTCTAAGATGACGTCCATGAAGATGTCTAAGATGACATCGATTCGTCCCTGCAAACATCTACTGGGATGACTTTCATCGAGTTCACTGGATGAACAGAGGCGGCTAGGGTTAGCTGCCGCAACCATAGTTAGGTCAGGAGACCTTTAAGTAGAATTCGAGGTTGCACAAAGCTCATTTTTGCCTTCATTTTTTCAAAAAGTTAGAGTTTAGAGTGTAGAGGTTCTCAAAAGTGTTGCCATTCATTTTTAGAATGATTGTAAACTATAGTAAAAGAATAGTAGTTGTAGAGAGAGCCATGGAACATGCACTGCTTGAGAGATGGGTGTGCAACACTAAAAAGTTTTTCTTTTCTCTCTCTCAGCGAACACAAGTGAGGATGCTACACCGCCTTGGAAGCGTGGCGGCAAGGTCAAAGTCGAGGGAAGGGGAGGGGGCAATTTGATGAAGAAACCGGTGTTAGTGGATTTCAAAGGCATCCTGTATGACACTATGAAGAAGGTGTTGTTGTGGAAGAAACCCTAAAACTTGTAGTATTTGATTTGTTGTGGATGAAACCCTAAAACTTGCAGTATTTGATTTGTTGTGAATGAAACCCTAAAACTTGTAGTATTTGATTTGTTGTGGATGAAACCCTAAAACTTGTAGTGTTTGATTTGTTGTGGAAGAAACCCTAAGACCTGCAATATTTGATTTGTTGTGGAAGAAACCCTAAAACCTGCAATATTTGATTTGTTGTGGAAAAAACCCTAAAACCTACAGTATTTGATTTGTTGTAGATGAAACCCTAAAACCTGCAGTATTTGATTTGTTGTGGATGAAACCCTAAGACTTGCAATATTTGATTTGTTGTGGAAGAAACCCTAAAACCTGCAGTATATTGATTTGTTGTGGATGAAACCCTAAAACTTTTAGTATTTGATTTGTTGTGGAAGAAACCTTAAAACTTGTAGTATCCTAAAGACTTAGGTATCCTATTATATGCAGCGCAAATGCATGAACTCCGTGAGGCAGCACTCATCAAGGTGCTGAGCAATTCTTGATACTTGTTCTTACAATCTTGCTGCAGAAGGTATTGCACAAGGAAGTGCAGCTGCTGGCTAAAGACTTGGATACCAAACACAACTAGGAAGGACGATCGCAACTTGCAAATGAGCCAACTGCAGGCACAACAACAGTAGCACACGTCGCGGAGGAGGTTCACGATGACGGTCCATATGCTGACGTGGATACCCGGCATCTGCTGCGCAGACAGATCATCCGGTCTAGACCGAGCTGGTAAAATCAGCATAGATATGCTGTGAACATTGAGGCGTAACCACGTTGTAGATGACGTCTGCAGAAACATTTAGGAAACACACGGACGTCCTTCGAAACATCCCCGCGTTTGTGGAGACATCTCGCAATTATGTTCATGAACACTGCAATGTTTGTTGCAAGTTTGTCGTGGCAATTGAGCTTGGTGTATTTTTGAATGTGTTGTATGTTGTTGAGTCTGTATAATGATTGTGAAGTGTAATGCTCTGAAGTTGTAATGTGCGTGTATGACATCTTGCGTGATGGCAAGTAGACGAGTTAGCATGAATTTGATAACGTGGGTGGAGAAGGGCCGGTAACATCTGTTGTGTGCATACCATAGTGCAATGTCTATTGTCCATGTAGTGGCAAATTAGAAAACTAGTGATGAATTGGAAGTGCAGGAGGCTTTGGAAACACCGGGGGGGGGGGGGGGGTCCGCGGGAAGTGTACGGCGCATTACAAAGCCCGGTAACATAACAAAGGCACCGTCAAAGACACCTAAGACAGCAGGATTGTCAAAACCGGGGAAGACCGACACACCCAAGCCAACGAGACCATCTAAATCGACAAAGCCAGATGCAACGAAGCAAGCGAAACAGTCGAAACCCGAGAAGCCTGTTGAGAAGGTTGGGAAAATGTAGATCCACATCATGTTTGGACTTGTATGTAGCCACATTATTTTTTGAAATTGATCATGAGGTCGACAGTAATGCTAATTATGCAATGTCAGAGTGGGGCAATGATGTCCGTCACAGTATACATAGACATTGCATAGAACACTACTAGAAAATCGTGACCAAATCAACAGAAAATCAACTGATTTCTGTTGTTTCGGGCACTGCAATGACCGATTTCATTAATTTTTAAACTTTTTGTAAAAATCAACAAATTGTTACCTACTTTCTGTTGATTTGAATAGTGCGATGACCAAATCAACAAAATTTTAGTGAATCTGGAATCTTTTGGAATATTCTAGAATATTTTGGAATCCATTGGAATATTTCTGGAATTTTTGGAATCTTTTGCAATTTATGGACTCGACTTCGTATGTTTATAAGATTTTGGAATGTTATTATATCATAGCAGTAGGGCAAGGTTGGTATATTGATGCCAAATAATTAATTATCTCTCGAAACCATGAGTCATGATTTCAAACCATTTTCCACTTTTGAGTAAGCCCTTTTTGATACAATATTTGTTGAATACAATTATAGTACAAGATGTGAATTTTTTAATAAACTTGTGTTTCACTATTAAGTTAATGCCTAGAATTTTTTTGATCAATTCAAGTTGCAATTAAAAAGTTATTTTTCAAAAGGTGATTTTTTTTTAGTTTTGGGTAATTTCGGGCACCCATGACAAATAGATCCAATTGGTTTTAAATTCTTTATACAAACTCTAAACAAGATTGTGAACATAATCCCCAAAGTTGAAAACATCAAAGCACAAAATTATGACTCTTAAAACACTTAAAACATTTAATACACCCTCATTTGGGTAACATTTAAAACTCCATGGTTGAAGTTCTATGTACTTTGAAAGTTTTTTTAACTTAATCATTCACAATTTAACCCCTAAAGGACCTGGGGGTGTTGAACTTAGCTCTTGTTTTCTTGACTAGCTCTTATAGAAAGCTCAATGCCTTATTAGTGTGGGGTAATTTTGACGATCGGCACCGTTGAAACTAAAGAAGACTTACGTAGTTTTTTTATGAAAAAAAGATCAACAAAATCGCACAATTTTTGAGAAAAGCCACCGTTGAGAAGATTGATGGAACTTGTTTGGGGTATTTTGTACACATGCTGAAATCGGATTGTTCAAAAGTGCTCCAAAAATTCTAAAAGTTTTATTGTGAGTAGAAATCATCATTTAAAACATGTGAAAAAAATTTCAAGGAATTTGGAGGTGAAAAGAGAAAGATATGAGGGTTTGAAGTGACGCCTTGATACCCACCGTGCAACTCAAAAAAATCACCAAAAATCGCTCATTTGATGAATTTCCGATCAAGAAGTACCTACAGATTTGGCTCTCAAAAAGAGCCAGGGTCTCTTCGTTGCTCATCCTACAATTCAAAGCCCAAGAACCGGAATTTTCTCACTTTCTAGTTCTAAAAGCCGCATGGGGGCCTTACGATCCTTTAGGGGTTAAAAAAAAAAACTCAGCAAACTTTGGCGGCCATTTTGTCATAGTAGAATAACTTTTTTTTTAAATCTTTGGACTAAGAAAAGCTGGTAAATCAAGTTAAGTTACAACTCCAAAAATTCGTTTGTGATTTTGAGCCTCCATTCAAAAGTTATAGACAAAATTCAGAGTTGGGTAGCAAGGAATATTTTCTTTGATATTTTCAAACACCCGCTCTGAATTTTGTCTATAACTTTTGACTAGAGGCTTAAAATCACAAACTGATTTTTGGAGATGAAACTTATCTTGATTTCCTAGCTTTTCTTAGTTCAAAGAGTTTTGAAAAAAAAAATTTTACTATGTCAAAATGGTCGTCAAAGTCTGCTGAGTTTGAAAACACAGAATAGTAAGTGTATATGTAAGAAAAAAATCATACATTGTTCATCAAGTTCTAGTGGCGGTGAATTGGTTAGTGAGTAGAGTTATAAGTATGAGGTCTCGAGTTCAAACCCGAGTGGCAACCGTGTGTATATAGCTTGGCTGCCCGGAAGTGCTGGGCAGCCAAAAAAAAGGAATTTTTGCCTGAAAAATCCGGGCAGTAAAAAAAATGTTTTGTTTTTTTTTTTTTTTTTTTTTTTTTTTTAATTTTCATTTTTTATTTGACCAAATCAACAAAAAAAATCAACAGATTTTTGTTGATGGATGACCGGAACAACGCGACCGAATCAACAGAAACTATCAACTCTTCTCTGTTGATTTGGACGCTGAATTTTCTAGTAGTGGAAAGAGTCCATGACATGCTGTCATTGCACAAGTGCAGGTAGGTACCTCAACAAGAGCGGAGGCGGCCAAGAAGAAATGAAGAAAGGGAGGTGCAAGGAATTTGGTGAGTCACTACCCAATTCACACGGCCCGAATCAAACGCAGGTGACCTACAGCAGGACGGATGAACGGTAAGGTACAACACGGACGTTGTGCACGACGTCCTCGTAGACGTTCGCTCAATCACATCCGTGTTTCCATGAGCGTCCGAGATGTTTGTTCGAACATCCCTAGAGACATCTTGTTACATGATGTAGCTTGTAGTCCGAGCTGTGAGGCATCTAGAACGCGATATAGTGTCAGATGAGGGTTCACCTTTTATGCACGTATGGAACGCACCATGCATATATAGCTCGTCCTGCTAACGTGAAATAATGCAATTTTCTTTGATCGTGAATCCCTTTTTTAACCGCAAGCATTGTTGGTCTGTTGAACATGTGCAGCGTTGGACACGCGCCGATGATACTACAGATTATAGGGGAGCACCGACAGCAAGCGATGACATTGGAGCGAGTGAAAGTCGTGGGTGCGTAGTAGATGGATGTGTGGTTGACGTATCAGTAGATGTGCACTTTGTGCTATTTGAGGTCACAAACGGTAGAGTCATGACTTTTCAACTGTGCTGTTAAAATGTGTTATGCATATGCAATGCGAACATGTATTCGTTACTGTCAACCATCAATCCCATGGACATTTGGAACACTATGCAAAGTGACGTGTGCATGCTCAGTGAGACCAGTGAATGTTATGCGAGATGTCTTGTCTAACGTGTGGAACATGATGTGGGGATGTTTGGAGGGACGTTCGCGATGTCTCAGTGGATGTTCGCATGGTGATGTGAGCATGCTTAGTGAGACGTCTAGATATAGAGGCGGATGTCTTTTATAACACGTGGTACATGACGGGGGGATGTTTTCTGGGACGACTATGTGATCATGATGATGTCTTCTATAACACGTGGTACATGACGTGGGGATGTTTTCTGGGGCGATTGTGGGATCATGATGATGTCTTCCACAACATCCACAATTTTGTAGTGGATGTTTTTGAAGACGTTCCAGAGAACTTTGGGACGTTTGCATAGTCACGTCCGCACGGCCACTGAGACGACAGGCTAAAATGTACTGATGTCTTGTATAACATGTCGGACATCCTCTAAAACATCTTCAAATACACAACGTGAGCACTACCATGTCTGAAGAGATGTCACGTCAGACGCACATACATTCCTCGAGACATCAGCCACGACATCCGCAACACCCACGTGCAGGGCATGCAAACGTCCAGACGGACATGGCCATATCAAGTGTCGTATCTTCTGAGACATGGGGATGTCCGCACAAACCAACAGCAAGACACGATACGCGTCATCGCAGACATCTTAGCGGACATCTCAGTGTCAGTGCGTGATGTCTCGCGAAACACAGTGATGTCCCTCGTGACGTCCACCTAAACATGTTTCTGAAATGAAAACCACCCAAAACTCTGCTGACGTGGCACGCCACGTCATTTTTTCCTGGGTCCACGTCAGATTTTTGCGCCGCCAAGCCCGCCACGTCAGAATTTGGCGGGACCACGTCGTCTTCCTCATCACCATTGGAGAGGATGAAATTCATCGCCATGTGGCACTGCCCGTCATTTTGCCGCTGATGTGTCCTCGACGGGGCACCCACGTGACACACTTTTCTGCCTCCCAAATTCACGTCTAGACGCGCGGATGTTTTTGTGCTACAGGAGCACGCGGATGTTTCTGTGGATGTCTGCATTTGTTTTCATCGTGTTTCAGATGTCTTCAAGTCCGCACGACATCCTCGGCCATGTCCACATGTTTTTTGAAACATCCGCAGAGACATCACCAAAAACACGGGTTTTTTCTAGTGCTTGAGAGGGTCTTTATTGGGGACTCTATATTTGTATTTTAGATATAGTTCAATTTCAAAGGATTGTAGAGGTGGTACTAGGTCGTGTGTACTGTGAATTGCTATATATGTTGTATTGTTGCCATAACCATTTCAGTCTGGTGGTTGGAATAGTTATGAGATGTCTACTAGTGGCATCATATATGTGGATTAGTTAATTTTGTGTTTGTATGGTATAGTGATTAGTGATAATATCTTTGTTGGGACTGCATTTTGAGATGGAGATGTGTGATAGCAAATCAATGGCTGCCACCGGAGGAGAAAACCTAAGTATGGACATGTTTTTTGAAGAAGAGTACTATTGTGCATTATATACACCCAAGAGCTCTTCTACTTATGTTTAGATCAAGGTTGTGATCATATCCTTGGTGCCAGGTATTTGTCGATACAAACTATGTTATCTGTTGACACAGGTTTAGATGAGTCTTTGTTCTTTATTGAAAGCAGATTTTCTATTAGTCTGTTTGTGAGTAACCTCATGTAAATATTGACGTTTGTGACAACAAATTCACTCTCATTTCATGAAATTCCAAGTCACACATCCATAAATTGCTCAATATGCCACACTCACTCAATAAACACACGGCTACATCTAATCCTTGCATGCCCAGAACAAAGCATACACAAACTAGAAATAGAAAGACACAACAATGCAACATGGGAATTACATAAGATGCTACATAACATTCAGTAGCATTCAACCACTATGCCTTTTCATTCATCATGTGATTTGTAGTACATCATGTGATTTCTATTCATGTAAGGTAGGATGTCCTAAAACTACCACCTCCCCCAATTATGACATGACATCCATAAATTGCTCAATATGCCACACTCACTCAATAAACACACGGCTACATCTAATCCTTGCATGCCCAGAACAAAGCATACACAAACTAGAAATAGAAAGACACAACAATGCAACATGGGAATTACATAAGATGCTACATAACATTCAGTAGCATTCAACCACTATGCCTTTTCATTCATCATGTGATTTGTAGTACATCATGTGATTTCTATTCATGTAAGGTAGGATGTCCTAAAACCACCACCTCCCCCAATTATGACATGTAGAGCTTTCTTGGGGCCACCACAGTTGAGACTCAAAACCACCAATTTCACTATTCAAGTAAACCAATGGCATGCCAAGCATTGCAAAGATATAGTGGTGGTTTTGGGTTAGCTCCTGAGCGGAATCTAGGAACAACAAAGTGTGAACATAAGAAATTGATATGTGATGTATGGGTTAGAGGTTACTTTCCACTTTGGAATTTTATATAAAATTGACAAATGCGAATTAGATGTTGCAAATTTTTACAATCCTCATCAAAACCTATTTCGAATGCGGTCATATATTTTTTTCGAATTTAGCACTGCCAAAAATAGGCCAGATTGCTCAAGTAGGTGGTTTTAGGACAATCAACCATAGTGCATTAAGTGCATCCCTATATTTTTCATTTTTCAGAGAGTAGGGAGGGTGAGGAAGGAAGCAGGAAGGTCACAAACCATTGTCAATGGAGGGACAAAAGAAGTGGCGGTATTCAAGGAAATTTTTTTATTCATGTTCCCATTTTCTACTAGACAGCCATGCACAATGACATTCTTGGGTTTAAAGTATTATTACTTATAATGTTGCTCTCTTTTAATGTAAGGGACATGTGGAATGTGTCAGCAAAGACCATGCATGGTTATCTTCCCTTCTAGTTTTCCAAAACCTCCACCTGTGGAAAAACGTGGGTAGCTACTGATTGACCTTGGACGATAATGCAAAATATGCTACACATTCTCCTCAAGAGCAAGGCAGAGCCGGTGAAGGCTCCTGAATGTTATGTTCATGACTCATGAGCAACAAAACTATCAATGATTTATCCTGATACTAAAGACGAGGACTGCCTACTCTCCTGACAAGCTCAACCTCCTGTCTCACGACCAGGGTACATTGTTGTCTGCAGGTTGAATTCCAAGAAACTAGTAACAGATCCTGCAATTGACTAACATCAGCCATAATATTAAGATGAATTCAAAGGCTAGACGAGGTAGTGCGCTAACTAGAACCCTGAATTTACTCACCACTTGAAGAACACAAAACACCAGACTTTATACACAACGTAACCTCATTACTATGATCAAACCCAACATCACTAAGGATCTGAAATAATAGCACAGAAACTTCCTCACATCTGAACGGTGTTCACACGAATCTGCAGCAATGCGCACAGGTACCGACGGCAACCAGGATGGAATAATTAAACTGACGGAAACGTGCCATAAAACAAACTCTTGATATGCAAGTGTTATAGCTGACATTTTTGAACGATTCAAAAAAAAGCGAATATGAAGCCTAACACAGAACAAAATTGAACAGTAATAATATGACTCGGACACGAAACTCGTGTTCGGGGAATTCACTCCAAGAAGTACGTGGCTTCGAATATTCCATTCAATTGAGGAATTACAGCAAGTATACTTGAAATGTTAAAACCTTGCTGTTGCGAAGCTCAACGTGCATGAATTGCACATGACTCACATTTATGTATGATTCTTGAAATCAGATTCTTGAAAGAATTCTAATCAGACTAGAAGGGAACTCTAACTGGTTGCATCCCAGAAGGTGAAGTCGGGGGAGCAGTTCAGACCGCCCTTGGGGGTGATGTGCTTGCCCTGAAGGAACGCCGTCGCCGCGGCGCGGTTGAACGTGTTCGACGTGTGGATGCCGTCCCAGCTCAGCACCGACGTCTCGTCCGCGCACGGCTTCAGCGGCAGCGTCATCGTCAAGTTCACAAACTTGCCGTCCACCAACCCCGCGTGCCCGCACGTCACCTTGTTGTTGAAGTTGTACGCGCCGCCCACACCGCAGCACGCCTTCAGCGGCGCCGTCACGTTGTAGCTCTTCGGGTTCTTCAGAATGTCCTTGTACACCGCATACCCGTCGCCGTAATAGATATTGATGTGCGGGTACGTCTTACGGAGCGCCACCACCTTGTCGTTCAGCTGCTTGTTGTGCGCCTTGCTGATGGCGTTCAGTGCCTTCAAGCATCCGTACGAATCGTATTCCAAACCCTTTCCGCCGTACAATGTCAGCAGCGCGGGGATGCAGCCCAGCGGGGGCATGTTCACCACCAAGATGTTCGTGGCGATGGGCATGTACATCGAAGGCGTGTCCGGAGGGATGTACAAATAAGGCGTCACCATACCCTGCATTTCATTTCCGCATGTTATTTAATATATTTCGTCAAACTGATGGTCAACAGAACCTATGTCAATCATTGGGCCGTGGTGCTCGTGATGGGGTGTGGAGCACGTGATTCTCTAATAAAACTATGTCAACTGAATTCACGCAGGGAAGGAAGGAAGAGGTAGCCTAGTTACCACGATGAGATCTTCGATGGCTTTGACGACATCGGGAACGATCTTCTTGGTCTGCTTGATAGTGAGGGTCTTCTCGTACAGACTGAAGAAGTAGTCTTGGTAGCCGGCGTACACCAGGAACAAAGACTCGTTGAACGTCGACAGCAACGGCAGGCTCTGCACGAATCCTCCTGCAAGGCATCGAAATCACATACTATAGTAAGTAAAGGTTCTCATGTAAGTCTTGACACATGAATTATCGAATCCTCCTGCAACGCATCGACATTACATTCTATAGTAAGATTTTCGCATTACATATAAGCCTTGAAACATGATTAAACTGAATATTCTTTCCAATCATTTCGAACGACACGTCATCATAAGCAGCCCTTGAGCCTTGTACAGTTAATATATAACTTACCACCACTACAGTTTGTAGTGATCACCTCAACGAATTGGTGATCATGTGTAAAGGAAGAATGAAGTCACTGTGTATCTAGGGGAGAAGGAAATGGAACTAACTGTTGGGCGGGTTGAAGATGGGGCTCTCGTAGAACCAAACGCGGATCTTGTAGCGGTGGAACCACTGGAGCTGCACATCCAGAGAGAAGGGCGTGTTGAATCCCGAGTTCTTGGTCCACACCTTCACCGTGCGAGCGGGCGCCCCGTACGCCGCGAAGTTGGTGCCGAACGTGAAATCACCTCCTGTTCCTCTCAGCACGGGGTAGATGGGCCGTCTCCTCACCCCAAATGCTGCTCGCTCGATCACGACAACCCACATTCCAATAAGTAAATCACATCGTTCGGAGTTCCAATATCCAGAAAGATAGCTAGCTACTAATCTGTACTCAAACTAGCTGCTAATCTGTACTCATTGATCGCTTGAATACGACGAATACGAGATATGGATCGCTGCAAGACACGTGCCGGCGATAACGATCGACAATTTCGTAACATAGACCGATCAGATTCACAACATTGGCGAGCGCTTTGAAACCTTAATCTTTACCAGTCGAACTCTGTGCAGTTTTGAGAGCTCTGAATACGAACCGCCAATATATCTAACGTAATAATTGACGTTTCCCTCACGCAGCGCTAGCTGCACCTGTATGAGTGATATATGATCTAGATGAGATGTGAACCCTGGTTGAATCGATCAACCATGTAATCACGTACCGAGGAAGTCGAGCAGCAATTTGCCGTCGGTGAAGCGGTCGGCGGCGTGCATAGGGAACGCCTGGCCATTGGGGTCCAGCTCCGCGTTGGCGAACTGCTCGGGAAACGCAGCGATGGAATTTCCCGTATCACTCAGCGAGTCGCCGAACGCAAAAATGCCGGGGTACGCGCACAGTGGCAGTGTAGAGTTCGCCGCCGCTGTTACCTGGAAGACCGCGCAGCACCACAGCACCACCGCTGCTCCCAACCCCGCCTGTATCCAAGCTCGAGCCATGATCTCCAATTCGATCAACAAATGTGCATGCACCACCTCTTAATTCCCGCAGTCTATCTTCCAGAGTTCAGAACTTTCCAGGTGCAAGAATGGTTTGATAGCAGCGCACAGAACACTGTGAAATCTGATGAAGGGAGTGAGCAGTCGAAGTGAGAGTTGTGACTCACCGAGACGATCCCATCGTTATATAACTTAGTCTCCCCGGACGAAAAAGCCATTGTTTGGCCTCATGTTTATTTTAGTACTTTTCAAGTGGTCAAGTGTGGATTTTTAATTGCTTAAAACAGTCCCTCACTGAAATTATATATGTACAGTACTTTGAATCAGAATGGTGAGTTTAAAACCATGATAGGGAGCACTAGAGTAACGGAAAGAGACTTCACTTGTGCTTCTATTGGCGGACAATATAATTATTCTGATGCCCTCTGACAGTGAACTGTAAGTGAAGGGAGTTCCTTCGTTTTCTTTATGGATAAACTAATTGGCCTCAGCACCCGGGGAGTAGCTTTAGACTGTCGATCTGGCTCTAAAAGTATAGTATGCTTTCTCGACCAGTTTGATCGTTTATTCGTAGTTTTAAAATTTGTGCAACCGGAAGTAAACGGTACGCGTAGAAAATTGCGTAGATCGAGCGTCGACGTTGACATTTCGAGTCAATGTACGGACCCCGTTGACATTATTTTCTATTCCAAAGCGTGTATGCATGATCGCTTGGCTGCAGCAGTCAGCGCGATTGTGGATGAATTCACGAGCACAGTTTGATTAGCGATCGACAGGCGCGCAACTTGGGTACGTGGCCGTGGAAATTAATGTGACATGACGTTATGATCCGTCAGTTTTCAAAGAAAAAACAATGAATCGCCATCGCTTGTGATGATGTAACCCCTACAAGCCCGAGGGGTATTGGACAAAACATAAATGTGTTATAATATGTGCCTTCCATATGTTTGTTGAAGTTTGGTTCAATAGACAAAATGTAGAGTATCATCTCTACAAATTATCCGTACGGTCAAACTTCCCAAAATAACTTTAGATCATTTTTTAATGAATTTAAAAGCATTAACCTTTGAAAATTTGTATAAATTATAATTCTCAATTGTAGAGTTCAAAATTTAGTATGATTGATTAAAGTTGGGCTATCTATTGTAAACTTCAAAAAAGAAAAAGAAATGATGGAGGGATCATCATTACTTTCCCCAAATAGCAAAGTTTATATTAACACTAAGACAATGTGAGGTGATCTACTTTGAAAAATTCTCCCGCGTGGAGTTTAACTCGGATTGCCATAATTCAAATTGGGTTGGAAAGTAGACTTGATGTAGTATTTTAAAATATTTTTTATTCTTTATTTTTTTCTTCCGGGCAGCGACCAGAAAATGGTCCTTTGGGCGCTTAGGGGGTAACTTAGATCAATGTGACTTTCAGTTGTTGCGAGACAGCAGCAGTGTCAGTGTTGCATGAGTAACTTAATGAGAATCCCACGCCCTCGTTAGGACGACCTTGGGTTTGCTTGAGCTTGAATATAACATGAAAATGTCTGTTAGTCAACAGAATATGAAATGGAGCACTTGTGTTAGTGTATGAATAGAAAGGCATGTGGTAGTCGGCATGGTTCTTGTTCCTGGAGCCGGTCATGGCGAGTTGATTATTTTGTTTTTCTTTTAAAAGTGACGGCGTCATCCACATTCCAAAACCAAGGGAAGTCTTTACTACCGGGGGGAAAATAATAGCACTACGGAAGTCCTGCCCGGCTATGTTAGTTGTGTGTTTTTATTTTTGGGGTGCAGATGGGATTGCCGTTGCCAAAATTGATGACAAGTGGGAGGGCGCACCACGTTCCTGATGCGCCGTGAGCACCCCTTGTTCAGTCGCCGGCAGGGTGGCCTGGAGCCCTACGATCCTCCATCGCCATCCAACGACCCACGATCGCCGACATGGCGGGGGCCACAGCAGGGACGCTTGACGTCAGACTGTGGCCGGGCCATAGACAAAGTTCGAAGGCTGGATGGAGATGAAAAAAAACACACCACAACATTCATGGCCCATTCACACCAAGCCTCTTCCGCACTTGCACTCGCGTTCCCGAAATGGAGGAAGGTAAAACCCAAAAACAAAAAAATATTGAAAGCCTTGTCTTTTCTTGCTGCAACTACTGTGCAACTACAATTCACTACCGCAAGTTGGGCCATGCTCTTTTTTTGCGTTGCGTTCCTTCTTGTCATGCGTTCAAGTAATTTCTCATTTCATATTTTATATTTCTTGTTTCCCAACAGATTCCCTCAAAGTTACCTGACGCACGCATGGATGCTGAAGCTCTGCTATATGTGAATGGGCCTTCAGTGGCCTTCCCCAACACAATGATGTGGAATATTTCACATCATTTCTTCCCCCAATGAAATGATCTGGGATATTCCACATCACATCAGTAGCTATGGGGGCAGGTGGCATTATGCAAGAGCAACTAACCATGGTGAATAGTAATCGAAAGCACTCACTCAATCACAATTCAACAGTGTCTTGTAATTGTTTAGTTGATTCAATAGCCCATTCAATTACAAATCATTAGTCACTCCATATATAAAGGTAGATGAAACTAAAAGGCAGCCTTCTTGAAAGCTACTGAATGTTATGACATGTGCGCTGTCACCAAATTAAAAAAATTCAAGAAGCTTGAGGTATTGAGGAACTCAAATGGCATGAGTTTCAAGTCTTTCACTTCTAAAAGCCTGAGGGTATTAGAGTTAACCAAAATGAGTGTCTCAAAGTGGAAACTCACCTCATACTCTCCTTCAACTCGATTTCAATTCAAAAAGACGGCAAAACTAGTCTATGGTGAGTTGAAGAATAATCTAAAGCAAGACCCTACGCCATCACGGGGTGTGGAACTCATGCCCTCCCCAATGTTAGAGGAGAGTTCCCACACGTCCCCCCAAGCCAAGAGCCCCAACCATGAGGACTATTCATGAAAAATGATTGTCATAAAATATAATTATAGAGAGGAAACTCCTCTTCAACTACTCTTCAACTCCTCTTCTGTTTTCAGTTAACTCGATTGGAAAAAACATAGATGTGTTATGATATGTGCCTTCCATATGTTTGATGAAGTAAATTTGGTTCAATAAACAAAACGTAGGGCATCATCTCTACAAATTATCCGTACAGTCAAACTTCCAAAAATAACTTTAATATATTAAAAATGAATTTAAAAGCATAAACCTTTGAAAATTATATAAATTATAGTTTTCACTTTTAGTGCGGTTTAGAATTTAGCATGATTGGTTAGAGTTGGTTTACCTATTGTAAAAATCAAAGAAAAAAAAGAAATGATGGAGGGAACATCATTATTTTCTCCAAATAGAAATTTTTATAACATTGAGACAATGTTGCGGTGATCCACTTAAAAAATTCTCCCGGGTGGAGTTTAACTTGGATTGACATAATTCCAATTGCGTTGGAAAGTAGACTTGATGTAGTATTTTAAAATATTTTTATTTTTTCAAAAAGTATTTTTTTGTTCGGGCAGCCCGTTAGATTTGGGCAGTAACCAAAAAATTGTCGTTTGAGTGTTTAGGAATTAACGTCCCGATTCAACATTGTTTTCAAAAATCCGTTATAAAATGTTTGATGAAAAACAAAATGGAGTTGATGTTCAAAGCAAAGTTGTAAATGTTAATGTAAAGATCACATCTATACAGTTGAATTCATCATATTTTTTATTAATATTTTAAAATTAATTTTGCAAGGTTTTCTCTTGAAATTTATTTAAAAATCCCAAATCAACACAAAAAATTATAAAGTATTGTAATGAAATTGGAATAACATGCACTACGAGATGGTATGGTTTCCATTATCTGAATCTACTTATTTTGAAAAATCATGTTTAAAGTCTCATTTTTGAACTAAAAATGAAAACTTGACATAAACCAATTGTATTGTTTTTCAAAAAATCATAATATCTTATTTTGAAGAATGATCCATACCGTACAAATGATAGTCAACACTACTAGAAAACATGGTAAAAAAAAAGCCGCAGCCAAAATCAGCCGCGGTTCTTTTGACCACCTTGATCTGCAGTCGCTAAACGACTGCATATTTGTTTTTTAGATTTGCAACTGCAATTTTAGGAATTACAGGGCGTGTTATATACTGTTGGAATGGTCTTGAAAATACCTTTTCAACGGTATATTATACGCCTCTAAATGATTAAAATTGCAGTCGTAAATCAAAAAAGAAAAATCTGCAATTGCTAAGCGACTGCAGATCAGGGTGGTCAAAAGAACCGCAGCCGATTTTGGCTGCAGTTTTTTTCGACCATGTTTTCTACTAGTGCAACTAGCACAAGAACCAAGAGAAATTTGAATGGATGAAAACTGTCTATGTATGTAATCAGGATACTAATAGTTTGAATCTGTTCATTGTCCACCCGCCATGTCCGCGATCGTAGGTCGTTGGATGGCGATGATGGATCGGAGGGCTCCTAGCCGCTCTGCCGATGACTGAACAAGGGGTGCTCAGTTGCTCACTGCGCCTCATGAATGAGGGAGAACGCACTACTACAACGCATTCAAATGTGAATGAGTGGAGTCATGGTTTGCAGGTCTTTAATTGGATTCGCCTAGAATAGCTGCATGTTTTTTTCGAGTTCAATATGATTTTCCGTACACCATTTATCACCTTTTTCAAGTCCATTTATATCTTGTGTTAGCAAAAGTGAATGTAGCCTAAATTTGTACTTAGCTAAATTCATTAGAGTTATCCGTAAAGTGGAGCAAAAAAATTTACAAGAAGAAAGACAAGTTAGAACTGGTTTTTTAGCTTGAGTAGCTCCCCATAGCACACTTGAGTTTCCACGACCGAATCTCTATGTGTCCCATGTATCTCCACACCTGCCCCCCAAGGCAAGAGTTATAAAAGTGGTATAGATCAATTACAAGTCTTTGTAAGTAAAAACTCTGGGCCCAATATGGGGCCGGCGTGAATAAAGTGTATGGTCGTAATAACAATGACCCAGTGTCCACCGGGCAAATGGCTATTGGAACAAAACTACTCTCCCCTGTCGAGAATAAACACTTAAGTGACCAATAATAATTAACCAAAACATCCATATCAAAATCAACCTCAGTCTAAAAGTCTGTTGGGTATAATTGGAGTTGGGTTGGTTAGTGATCGCCAAGTCATGAGTTCCTTGGTTGGTTGGTGAGGGATGTTGTATTGCAATTAGATGGTCCGGGTTCGATTCCTGATGGGTTTGTTTGAGTAGCGCTGTGATATACATGGCTTGGTGGTGCTAGTGAGTTATTATAGGCAAGAAAGTTTGTACCAACCAACTGGCCTCATCCTACTTATTTGAAACAAATGCTTACATTGCGCTAACAATAAAGAGTGGTCTTAACCACTACCTCTCTTATTTTTGTTTTAAATCTTTTATCAACGTTGGTAAACATGCAATTCACTATTTATGCTCTTGACCATATACTCATGCACTTGGTCCCTGGGCGCATTCAAAAATTTGTATAAAAAACAGTGATTTTTGTCTTTCTACAAATCTACAATCCCTTTAATTGTAAACAAACAAAAAATTTTTAATTTTTTATCCTTATCTTTAACTTTTCTTTTATCTTGTTTTCTTTTTGTCTTCCTCTTGTCTGCCTTCTTGTCTCTCTTTTTTCTTCTCTTATTCCTTCATTCTTTTATTTCCATTTTGGATCTTCTTGTGCAACCGCGGATTCCACATGCACCAAGAATTTTTTTATTATAGGGTTTAGCTCGTCATTTGTGATGTTGAACCCTACCCCCCCTAACCCCCCACCCAAAAAAAAAAAAAAAAAAAAAAAACCTTGGTGCCAATGTAGAATCTGCAGCTGCACAATAAGAGCTAAAAATGGAAAGAAAGAATGAAGAAAAAGTAGAAGAAACACAAAAGACAAGAAGAAAGACAAGAATAATGACAAGAATGAAGACAAGAAATAAGACAAGACATAAAACAAGATAAAAGAATAGATAAATATAAGGATAAATGAGTTGTTTGTTTACAATGTAAGTTATTGTAGAAAGACAAAATTGTTGTTTACTAAAGAACTTTTTAGTCAATTTTTTTAAGCCAAATTTGCTCATGAAATGAGCACACTTGGCCAAGTGCATAAATAGCGAATTGCGTGTTGGCAGTAGTTGGTTATTCTCGATGCGGCATGGTGTATAGCATTGGTGTTTTTATATTTTAAAGTATGTTTAATGGAGGATTCGGGTAATTTTAGTTTGTCATTGAGGAGGTGTGTGTTGTACCTTTAGCACCAGTTGTGATGACAATGAGTGGATTGACTTTCCAACTTTGGTTAACAATGCTATTGAGTAATGGTTGATATTTATGGATTTTGTTATCAATGGTTTCTTGTGAGAATCTATCATTGTAGTATGTGCATTTTATGAATTGTATAGTGAGATTTTCTTCTAGATTTATTGGGGTGGCATTCAGATATGGGAGTCCTTTAACACATAGTATGTTTGGTTTGAATCAAGCGTTGCAGTGACATCTTTGTAGTCTACAGGTGGAAGGGAGGAGCCAAGGAGGCACTATGTTTTCTTGTAGGTTATTGTTAAATGTGCCTGCGTTCATGAGAGTATAAGATCTTGATTTTTTTGATGATAGTAGTAGTTGCCTGAGTTCCCAGATTGCTTTGTTGTGTCTTTTGACCCTAAAGACATGAATATGGTGGTGGCTACATTTGAGAAGGACATAGAGCCATGAATCTCCATCTAGGGAGTTGCATATAGGGCATGTGATTGAAGGAAATCTTTCTATGCCAAATAATAGAACTTGTTTTCTAGCATTGGCCAATATAAGTGGGTAGATTTGTTTATTCTATTTAGTTTTTTTGGTTTACTAGTGTATTATTGGGTGTAGGAGGGGTGTTTTGTGTGTGATATTGCGTGATTTGTAGGTTTTCAATTATTGTTTTAAGTGTGTCCATTTGGTTAGGTGGGTCAATGTTGTGGTTTTGGTGACGGATGCGAAGAATGTATATGGCTAGTAGTTCTATTTGTAGTGTGTTTAGTTTTGGGGGGATTGTGGGTTCTACACATGTGATAGTGTTTGCGGCAAAGTGGGAGATTACATGTGTACATGGAAATGGTCGAGTATATGAAAAAACGTTTTAGTACTAGTTGATGGCTAGTATAGTTAGGATGGTAATGGTAGTTGGATCGATTTTGGCTGCTAATCTAGCCCAATCTCTTGCTTGTTGAGCCATTCCTTTGTTGTATGGATGGGCATATCCTATTCTTTTCCACTTATATTGGAACTTTGGAAGGTTGTACCCAATGATCCAAATACATTATCTCGTACGAAAGGAGAGTAGAATTGTGTGGTTAGTTTGGTGGAGCATGTTATCGACGAGGAAAAGTATGAATGGGTGATATTGAAAGTGGTTGTGAGTGAATCAAGAATGCTTGTTGGTAGGGTGTGTTGTGATGTTTTGAGAGGGTCTTTATTGGGGACTCTATATTTGTATTTTAGATATAGTTCAATTTCAAAGGATTCTAGAGGTGGTACTAGGTCGTGTGTACTGTGGATTGCTATATATGTTGTATTGTTGCCATAACCATTTCAGTCTGGTGGTTGGAATGGTGATGAGATGTCTACTGGTGGCATCATATATGTGGGTTAGTTAATTTTGTGTTTGTATGGTGTCGTGATTAGTGATAATATCTTTGTTGGGACTGCATTTTGAGATGGAGATGTGTATGATAGCAAATCAATGGCTACCACCGGAGGAGAAAACCTAAGTATGGACATGTTTTTTGAAGAAGAGTACTATTGTGCATTATATACACCCAATAGCTCTTCTACTTATGTTTAGATCGAGGTTGTGCTCATATCCTTGGTGCCAGGTATTTGTCAATACAAACTATGTTATCTGTTGACACAAGTTTAGATGAGTCTTTGTTCTTTATTGAAAGTTGTGGTTGAAAGCAGATTTTCTATTAGTTTGTTTGTGAGTAACTTCATATAAATACTGACGTTTGTGACAACAAATTCACTCTCATTTCATGAAATTCCAAGTCGCCCATCCATAAATTGCTCAATATGCCACACCCACTCAATAAACACACGGCTACATCTAATCCTTGCATGCCCAGAACAAAGCATACACAAACTAGAAATAGAAAGACACAACAATGCAGCATGGGAATTACATAAGATGCTACATCACATTCAGTAGCATTCAACCACTATGCCTTTTCATTCATCATGTGATTTGTAGTGCATCATGTGATTTGTAGTGCATCATGTGATTTCTATTCATGTAGTGCATTAAGTGCATCCCTTTATTTTTCATTTTTCAGAGAGTGGGGAGGGTGAGGAAGGAAGCAGGAAGGTCATAAACCATTGTCAATGGAGGGACAAAAGAAGTGGCGGTATTCAAGGAATATTTTTTATTCATGTTCCCATTTTCTACTAGTCAGCCATGCACCATGACATTCTTGGGTTTAAAGTATTATTACTTATTATGTTGCTCTCTTTTAAGTAAGGGACATGTGGGGATGTGTCAGCAAAGACCATGCATGGTTATCTTTTTCTTTTTCTTTTTTTTGGCACAAACAAAGGGAGACCCTTTATTGCGAGAGAAATGCATGGTTATCTTCCCTTCTAGTTTTCCAAAACCTCCACCTGTGGAAAAACATGGGTAGCTACTGATTGACCTTGGACGATAATGCAAAATATGCTACACATTCTCCTCAAGAGCAAGGCAGAGCCGGTGAAGGCTCCTGAATGTTATGTTCATGACTCATGAGCAACAAAACTATCAATGATTTATCCTAATACTAAAGACGAGGACTGCCTACTCTCCTGACAAGCTCAACCTTGTGTCTCACGACCAGGGTACATTATTGTCTGCAGGTTGAATTCCAAGAAACTAGTAACAGATCCTGCAATTGACTAACATTAGCCATAATTGAGTCAACCGAAAACAAAAGAGGTTGCAACAGGAGTCAAACAAGAGCCTTGTCACTAAAAATAAGATCCACTGTCACATATTCTCAGTGAATAGTAACTTGGTCTCGAATTGAATAGCAATTGAGGGTTGGGGGAACCTGTTCGCAACTGAGGGTCCTGCAGCTAAGATATTGTCAGGTACTTGTTTTAGAGAATTTAGAAACTCGGCTTAGTCTCAGTTTTGGAGCTTTCTTCAACTCAAAACGAGTCTAACATGAGTTTGAGCTGAGTTTCCTCTTTGGGAGCTTCTTTTCGGTTAACCCCTAAATGTTGGGCCTATGACAATGGAATCATGTTTTATCTGTCACACTCAATTTTTCTACTAAAAATAATACAAGAATTCAAATTAAAATTTCTAGTAGATGAAGCCACATGTCTACTACAAATCATGAATTTTTCATAAATTTTGGTGAAAAATTGAAATTACTATGGTTTTATGAAGTGATTGTAAAGAAAGTCTATATCAATTACAAAATGTACTAGAAAATTCCGATTTTTTTACCTAAGGTGTAAATTACAATGAAGAAAAGTTGAGTTGATGAAAATCATCCGTGTATTTAAATTTAGAAAGTTTTGCTACACCTTGGTGATACCTACCGAACTTGTAACTACAATAAAACACTCAATTTTTGAAATTTTCCAAAAATTTAAAGTGGAGTAGAAACTAGACTTGGCAAGCTTCATTTTGTTAGTTAAGCTCAAATGCAATGGAACTCATTTCATAGCCTAAATTTATTTTAAGTAGAACAAGCAAAAAAATTCAAAAATTCAAAATACACTAGACTCTTTTTGTAATTGGGACCCCATGTAAAATCTAAAAATAGCTTGAATGATTTGAATTTAACTTGATGGTGGCATCACCAAAAGCCCTTCACATAAAGAATTGGATGGAAATCATCCACACTGCACTTGGAATTGAACAGTCGAATTCAGTCATCGACCATTTTTTTGGTCTCTTCGGCATTTAGGGGTTAACTCTAATATTAAGATGAATTCAAAGGTTAGATGAGGTAGTGCACTAACTAGAACCCTGAATTTACTAACCACTTGAAGAGCACACAATACACCAGACTTTATACACAAAGTAACCTTATTACTATGATCAAACCCAACATCACTAAGGATCTGAAATAATAGAGTTAACCGAAAAGTCAGCTCAAAGAGGAAAGTTTTAGCAAATTCCTCTTGAACTCCTCTTGAACTCATATTGAAATATAAATAGACCGAAAACTAGTTCAAGGTGAGTTTGGAGACAATCTAAAACAAGCCACTGTCATTATTCTCCACACCTCGCAATGACTTCCACACCTCCTACCAAAGCTCCAAGCCCATGGCCCACAAGGGGACAAGTTATGACACGACACTATTCAACCCAAACATTGCTCAAGGGAGCTCAAAAGAGCGCTTGAAAGAAAGTTGAAAAGGCATGTTCCATGGCCTTCTTTTCGGTTACCTCTAATAGCACAGAAACTTCCTCACGAAGGATGAAGAGCTTTTAAGAATCACATCTCAACGGTGGTCACACGAATCTGCAGCAATGCGCACAGGTACCGACGGCAACCAGGATGGAATAATTAAACTGACGGAAACGTGACATTAAACAAACTCTTGATATGCAAGTGTTATAGCTGACATTTTTGAACGATTCAAAAAAAAGCGAATATGAAGCCTAACACAGAACAAAATTGAACAGTAATAATATGACTCGGACACGAAACTCGTGTTCGGGGAATTCACTCCAAGAAGTACGTGGCTTCGAATATTCCATTCAATTGAGGAATTACAGCAAGTATACTTGAAATGTTAAAACCTTGCTGTTGCGAAGCTCAACGTGCATGAATTGCACATGACTCACATTTATGTATGATTCTTGAAATCAGATTCTTGAAAGAATTCTAATCAGACTAGAAGGGAACTCTAACTGGTTGCATCCCAGAAGGTGAAGTCGGGGGAGCAGTTCAGACCGCCCTTGGGGGTGATGTGCTTGCCCTGAAGGAACGCCGTCGCCGCGGCGCGGTTGAACGTGTTCGACGTGTGGATGCCGTCCCAGCTCAGCACCGACGTCTCGTCCGCGCACGGCTTCAGCGGCAGCGTCATCGTCAAGTTCACAAACTTGCCGTCCACCAACCCCGCGTGCCCGCACGTCACCTTGTTGTTGAAGTTGTACGCGCCGCCCACACCGCAGCACGCCTTCAGCGGCGCCGTCACGTTGTAGCTCTTCGGGTTCTTCAGAATGTCCTTGTACACCGCATACCCGTCGCCGTAATAGATATTGATGTGCGGGTACGTCTTACGGAGCGCCACCACCTTGTCGTTCAGCTGCTTGTTGTGCGCCTTGCTGATGGCGTTCAGTGCCTTCAAGCATCCGTACGAATCGTATTCCAAACCCTTTCCGCCGTACAATGTCAGCAGCGCGGGGATGCAGCCCAGCGGGGGCATGTTCACCACCAAGATGTTCGTGGCGATGGGCATGTACATCGAAGGCGTGTCCGGAGGGATGTACAAATAAGGCGTCACCATACCCTGCATTTCATTTCCGCATGTTATTTAATATATTTCGTCAAACTGATGGTCAACAGAACCTATGTCAATCATTGGGCCGTGGTGCTCGTGATGGGGTGTGGAGCACGTGATTCTCTAATAAAACTATGTCAACTGAATTCACGCAGGGAAGGAAGGAAGAGGTAGCCTAGTTACCACGATGAGATCTTCGATGGCTTTGACGACATCGGGAACGATCTTCTTGGTCTGCTTGATAGTGAGGGTCTTCTCGTACAGACTGAAGAAGTAGTCTTGGTAGCCGGCGTACACCAGGAACAAAGACTCGTTGAACGTCGACAGCAACGGCAGGCTCTGCACGAATCCTCCTGCAAGGCATCGAAATCACATACTATAGTAAGTAAAGGTTCTCACGTAAGTCTTGACACTTGAATTATCGGACTAAATTACTGTATTATTTCCAATCATTTCGAACGAAATGATATAATTGTGTAGTGTAATTAAAGGAGCCCAGTGTAATTTATATATAAACTTGTGCCACGCAGAAATCGTGGTATCAATTGCCACCAAAAGCTAGGCGTGCTAAGATCTAGCTAGGCGTGTTGAGGATGTGAAAAGGAAGAATGAAGTGACTGTAGATGAGAAGGCCGGAAATGGAACTAACTGTTGGGGGGGTTGAAGATGGGGCTCTCGTAGAACCAAACGCGGATCTTGTAGCGGTGGAACCACTGGAGCTGCACATCCAGAGAGAAGGGCGTGTTGAATCCCGAGTTCTTGGTCCACACCTTCACCGTGCGAGCGGGCGCCCCGTACGCCGCGAAGTTGGTGCCGAACGTGAAATCACCTCCTGTTCCTCTCAGCACGGGGTAGATGGGCCGTCTCCTCACCCCAAAAGCTGCTCGCTCAACCACACCGCAACACACATTCCAATAAATGAGTCACAGCATTCGCAGTTTCCATATCCAAAAAACTCCTTATTCCAGCTACTAAACGCTCAATGATTATTTACAAACGATGAATACGACTTCTGGACCCGCAAGGACAATTTCGTGACATAGACAGATCAGATCCACGAAACTGGCGAGCGCTAAATCTATACCAGTGCAACTCTCTGCAGCTTTGAGCGCTCTGAATATGACGCGCCAATATATCTAACGTAATAATTGACGTTTCCCTCACGCAGCGCTAGCTGCACCTGTATGAATGATATATGATCTAGATGAGATGTGAACCCTGATTGAGTCTATCAACCATGTAGTCACGTACCGAGGAAGTCGAGCAGCAATTTGCCGTCGGTGAAGCGATCGGCGGCGTGCATAGGGAACGCCTGGCCATTGGGGTCGAGCTCGGCATTGGCGAACTGCTCCGGAAACGCAGCGATGGAGTTTCCAGTGTCACTCAGCGAGTCGCCGAACGCAAAAATGCCGGGGTACGCGCACAGTGGCAGTGTAGAGTTCGCCGCCGCTGTTACCTGGAAGACCGCGCAACACCACAGCACCACTGCTGCTGCCAACACCACGTGAATCCGAGCTCGAGCCATGATCACCAATTCGAGCAACACCTGTGCAGGAACTACCTCTTTCACAATTCCCACACTCTAACTTCTAGATCCGGGTACGAGCTAGCTAGTTCCCTCCAAGCAGCGCACAGAACGCTGCAAGATCTAATGGGAGTGACCAGTCGAAGTGAGAGGTGTGAACTACCGAGATGACCCCATCTTTATATATTCTTCCAGGACGAAGAAGCCCCTATTTGGCCTCATATTTATTTTAGTACTTTGCAGGGCTCAAGTGGGGATTTTTAATTGTTTAGAACAGTTCTTCACTGAAATTATGTATGAACTTTTAATCAAAATGGTCAGTTTAAAACCATGATAGCGAGCTCTACAATACAATAACCCAAGGAGACTTCACGTTTGCTTCCTCCAGTTGGATCATACTATTCTAATGCGATGACGGTCAACCCCCCAGGCCACTTGTTACACCGATTATCGCCATGACTGAGTAACAGTAATTTAGTACTCTCGCAGTAATTTTGGCATTAGAACAAAAGTGAGTCACAATAATTGAGAGTATTTGAGATGTATGTACTGAAATTAGTGTGAGGATTGGTGTAAAGTCTCACACTACTTTTGTGACTCACAGTAATGGCAATAATCGGTGAAGTGACGAGTTAGCTCCTACTTTCACTACGTACTCTCCCGACCTTCCCTTAGGACCCGGGTTGATTGTTATTTTTCTTTGCACCTTAATCTTATGGCTCTCATCTTTCAAGGAAAAAAGAGGGGGTTCCTTCGGCAAACTTTGAAAATATGGGTAAACTAGTTCGCTCCAGCACACGGGGAGGCGCTTTCTGTCGATCTAGCTTTTTAGAAAGTATGCGTTGTCTAGCAGTTGGATCGTTTATTCGTAGTTTTTAAATCTGTGCAACCGGAAGTAAACGTATGCGTAGTATTGAGTGCATCGGTCGTCGACGACGTTGACATTTCGAGTCAATGTACGGACCCGTTGACATTTGCTTTTTATTCCAAAGTGTGTATGTACGATCGCTTGGCCGCAGCAGTCATAGCGATTGTGGATGAATTCACGAGCACGGTTTGAATTCGCGATCGACACGCGACTTGTGTAGCCGAGGAAATTAACTGACATGACGTTATGATCCGTCAGTTTTCAACGGGAAAAATGAAACGCCGTTGCGTGTGATGATGTGGATCGATGTAACTTTGTTGCGAGACAGCAGCAACGTCAGTGTTGCTTGAAATTGCTGCGGGCATGATGAGAATGCTCGCCGTCACCACGACGAACTTGGATTTGCTTGAGGAACAGAACATGAAAATGAGCGATCTAGTCAACAGAATATGAAACGGAGTGTACGAATAGAAAGGCGTGTGATCGGCATTGTTCTTGTTCATGGAATCATGGCGATTTGTTTAGTTGTTTTCCTTTTGAAAAGTGCGGTATCATTCTAAGGGAGGAAAAATAGAGTTATCTGTAAAGCCGAGGAAAAAAAATTCCAACTAGGAAAGACAAGGAAGAACTGAAAGGAGTTTTTAGAGTTATCCGTAAAGTCAAGTGAAAAAATTCTACAAGAGGAAAGACAAGGAGAACTGGTATTCTTGCTTGAAAAGTGGCGAAAATGAGTTTTGGCTCCTGTATTTTTTGACCAATCACAATGCTTTGCGTTGTCAGAGAGATTCGAACCTTGCACCTCACCTAAGCAAGAGAGGCTCCCCCATAGCACACTTGAGTTCTCACAACGGAATCTCTATGTGTCCATGTGCCCCCACACCGGCGACCAAAGCAAATCACTTGGCTCCTTGTGACAGTGAGTGTCAGGGATTTCTATATAAACCTTGAAAACACAAGGCAGCAGACGGGGTACCCTGTCTTGACTTTACGAATAACTCATTTAGCTTGAAAGGCGGCGGCAATGAGTTTTGGCCCCATTTTTTCCGACCAATCACAATGCACTGCGTTGTTAGAGAGATTAGAATCTTGAACCTCCCTAATCCAAGAGAAGTTCCCCCATACCGCACTAGTGTTCCCATGGTGGAATCTCTAAGTGAGCCCACATCAACCTCATGTTCTCTCAAACCAAGCGGCTTGGCTCCTAGTGACACTCTGTGACAGAGATATCTATTTGAAGATGAAAATCACAAGGTAGTAGACAGGCTACCCCGTGTTGCTTTTACGGATAACCCAAATAATAGTAACACAAACTGAAGTCTTGTCGGACTATGTTTGCTTTGTATTTATGTTTTTGGGATGCAGATGAGATTACCATTGCAAAGAATGAGCAAAAGTGTGAGAACACAGCCGATTGAAATGTGAATGACATTTGGGATCATTTAAATCTTGTGTTAAATAGAAAAGTGAATCTAGTCCAAACGTGTACTTTAAATCATTCTTAATATTTTCGTTAAGACTATTTGTGAGACTCTTGCTTTAGGAGGATGTGACACAGGGCCAAATGAGATGAAAAATATTTTATGCCCTAAGTTAAAGCAGCCTACACAACTTCAATCCTATAGTGTTAAACAAGATTAAATTATATCAAGTGATGCGGTCATACCAAAGCTACTACACTAGATCCCATGAGAACTCTGAAAATAAGCACCTTTGGACTGAATAATATTCAGAGGATGGATGACTTCCTAGGAAGTCTCGATGTTGAATCCATTAAAATAAAGTCTATCCTCAAAAGAGGGCATCAAGGGTAGCACGAGCCGTTTTGGTCCTAGTAGCCAAGTTTATAACACTTCCTCCAACGAACTCTCCATTCACATTGGTCTTTTGGGCCCAATTTTCTCTCTTTTAAACAAGGACCCTTAAAATCTAATTTTAGTTGAATACATTCTACATTAGGAAAAGTCTGAGCCCTCAACAAGGCCCCCATATGACATATTGAGAGGCATGGCTCTTTTAATTAGCTAGCTCCTATCAAACTGTTGAACTTCAGACAACCTCACGTCCAAATATGTTAGAAATTCTACGCTCTATTTAGCTTCATTGGCAGTAACATTGTAAAGGCCTAGTTGAGGGTTCAAACTTTCTCTAATGCTTGTAATTGGTCCGTAGAGTCTTAGGTAATCGCATTGTGTAGGTGGGCAAGGATTATTCAAATAATTATAAATTTGTAATGTCGTGTGTGAGTTTTAATGTGCAAGGGTGTAGATTCTCTATCATCATTCTTAACACCAAGCATTGGAAAATTTTGTAGTTAAATTAACCCCAAAGCGTTCCTAGTCTTTTTGGGTTTAAAAACATCATTGCTTTTGATGTGATATAGGTCTAAATGTTAGCGAGGTATGGAAATTTCAACTATACAATCTTGTAGTGTACATGTTGTAGATGATGTGAATCAAATTTGGAGTCATTTGGGCACATAGATTGCAAGATCATGATGTTTTAGTGTTAAAAAAGGATGCTGAAATTTTTCTACCAACAAATTAAAGGTGAGATTCATTTTCAAAATTACTCAAATGAAAAAAAATACGCTATAAAGTGGTTCAAAATCATCATATAAACACTTTGGTACCAAAAAAAGTCATGAAAATTTTTGATGCCCCCTAAAATGTCCTTGCAATGTCAAAAAGTAGCCCGAAAAGTGACCATTTCATCCAAAAAGCAAAAAGTGTTCAATATAGACCCGTGTACTAAAATGGCTCCCAAACATTCAAAACAACAAGTGGATGGACATGGAATTTTTCCATGATAACTAGACTTCAAGGGAAATCTAACCCAACAACTTTAATTGAAAACAAACATTGGATGAAGGAGATACAAGCCTCCGAAGTTGCAACCATCAAAATGCATAAAACCTATCCAAAAAAAGACCCCTACTTTCAAATGATTTCCAAAAACTCAATACATTTTGGATTGATCTAATATTTTTACCACTCAAACCAAACATCATGCAGGGAGTTTTTCCAAAATCTCATTGAAATCGAACATTGTAAGCAAAAGTTACAGCTCTTCAAAGTGAAAGTAACTAAAAAACATCCAAAATATGGACGCCGGGACGGTTAGAGGTCAAGCATAAAGGTTCTTCAAAAATAACATGTTCATTCAATTCATAGAGAAAACTGGCCATAATTTGCTCCAAGGTTATTGGAAAAGCATTTTTTTACTACTGTACGTGGAAGGCAAGGTCGGCAGAAAATAATTCCCCAAAAAAATGCCGAAAAATTAAATAAATTTATTAAGTATTTTGTCGAAATCAACAAAAATAAAGTCAACAAAAAGCCGAAAAAAAAAACATAACACTCAACGAAAATCGTAGAAAAAAAAAAAAAAAAACGTTTAGCAACCGGAAAAATTTAATGTTATCTATTAATAGCCGATTTTTTAGTAATTACTTTTGAAAGTGCCGACCTCCACTGTTTCAACTTTTATTAATTATTTGACATGAAAGTGCCGACCTTGCCTTCCACGTACGGTATTCTCAAAAATATATTCTAGTGAATCCATTTATAATAATTATGGTAAACTACTTGGTAACCATTATGAAGATTTAACAACAAGAAAAAATGTATTACAAAGTTGAATTTTGTGAAATTTATTTTGACAACAGAATAAACATACTATGTTTAATAAATTTTAATAATAAATTCTGAAAATTACATATTTAGTTAGCAATTATAAATGCCATAGCAACATAAATTAGAGAAAAATTAAAAACCATTCTAACTTGTGCTAATTTGCTAAGAAGGTATACAATAGGATGATTAAAACATACTAAGTCCAAAAAAGTCATTTTTTGCAACTGCAACCCTCAATTAAATCTAATATCTCATAAACTCCAACTTTCTAAAAATACAAAAAATATATATATCGAAGTTGAATTTATATGATTGTGGTCATCAAGAGTATAAATTTTTGATTCAAGAACTTTATAATAATTTCACTTTGATCTCAAAAATCATGAAAAAGCATGACATATTTAGGACCTCTTTACACTAGAGGCAAGAGGGCGAGAGGCCGTGAGGAGAGAAATTTCAGCCAATGGGAGGCGTAGAAACCGAGAAGACCAAAGAATTTCATTTTACACCCAAATTTTTCAGTCCAAGGGACGAAAGGAGGAGAAAATGACATGGACAACACTTTTGTCCTTCGTGGCAGCAAAAAGGCACATTTTTCAAGGCCCCCGGATTTTTCGTTAAGTCCACCTTAAGAGGTGGGCCTGACGCAAAATCCGGGAGGCCGTTTGGCCAAAATTCTCACAACCAATCATTTTTATTTATTTTTAAATATTTCAGAACGGCTACTTTTACTAACGGCCAGTTTTTTTACCCGTTTTCTACCCAACAACTATTACTATTCATTCCCGATTGTCTTCTTTAAATACAGTTCCTTGATCATTCGAAATCATCTTTTTCTTCTTCCTCGTGTGTGACTAGGAAGTGGTACAATTTTGCTTGTTTTTTGAGGTTTTTTTTCCCAAATTTTTTTGCCCGACTTTTTTTTGCCCAATTTTTTTTTGCCTTGTATTCATTGCAATGGAAGGCTACTCTCAAGATGGGGAGTTCTCTCAATCTCAATGACAAGCATGGAGTCAAAATTCGCCTTGGATGAGCTATTCTCAACCCCAATTTCAGCCCATTTCTCCTCAAATGCATGTTTCAAAACATTTTGATGCTGGTAGTGCTAGATATTTTATGTCTCTTGGAATGCCTCGTTGTAGTGGTTCAGATTTGCAACCATCAAGTGAGGAAGTGACACCAAGTGAAAATGAAAGGAATTCTTTAATGAATGTGAAGGAGGAGGAGACAATCCAAGCTACAGCAAAGGCACTAAATGGAGAGGATGTACCTACACCAAAAAAAAGAGGACAACATCAAAAAGAGGAAAAAGAAGTGCTCCAACAAAAAAGAAGAAATAAAAGAAAACGACAAAGAAGGCAACAAAGGAAGTAGTGAATTTGGCTGGTTCAGATTCGGAAGAAGAAGGATCCACTCAGAAGTGGCGAGATTACGAGGTCGAAACCTTGATATCGATTTGGGGAGAGATGGAAGAAGAGTTTTCAAGATGTGCCAAAAAACAAGGTTTGTGTGTGTGTTTTTTTTCCTTTTATAATTTTTTTGTGTTATTTCATACCCATATGTACACATTATTTTTTTTCAAAAAGAAGTTGTACATTTTACAAATCTATAACCATAAGATTTTTGCATATCGAATTTTTTTGGAATTTAAAAAAAAAAAAAAAAAAAAAAAAAATCAGATTTCGGATTTGGCCAATTTGGCCTTTTAAAGGCCATGGCCTTAGCCGGTGCCAGGTGCCCCCCCTTTTACTATGCTGTCCTCAATCTTTAGGTCCCCAAATGAGGCCCTCCCGGTTGTTTTTTTGACATTTTGAGGACCATTTCACTTCCATATGCTTATATGTGAATGTACTATTGTGTACTACTATGAAAATTCAGGGATTAGTACATGGTTGAAATTGCAAGCAAAAATGGTGGCAGCAATTCGAGGCTTTGACCGCTCATGGGAATCATGCAAGAAGAAGCACAAGGTGATTTATGCCGAATACAAGAATAATAAGAGAGCCAGTGAAATTTCAGGTTTGGATAGGCACCAAGAATGCAAATGGTTTGACCAGCTTGATGTTTGGAATTCTACTCGTGCATGTGCAAAAAAACCAAATTTCAGCATGTGCCATGGAAAGTGAAGATGAAAACGATGAAGACAAAGCACTATCAGAATTGCAAGACCGTGAGGTTACTCCAAAGCAAGAGAAGAAGAAGAAGAAATTTCAAGACAATTTGGAACTAAGTGATCTTGAAGAAGGTTGTCTAAAATTCTACTAGCTTTCTCACAACTTTCCAAGAAAACACGGCTTTATTGAAAAACATGGATAGGCATATGATAGCCATTCTAGAGAAATTGTAGCTATTCTTCTATAGCTTCATAATCACTACTTAATTCTGAAAATTAAATAGCCGACTCCTTTGATAAGTTGTATTCCCACAAAGTTTTTGCAATGGATTCATGAGCCATAGTAGCTTCTCTCAATAAATCAGCATTTTTCTCATCTTGTTTTATCAAAAAAGCTTCCTCTTCAGCATACTTCTTCTATCTCAAAATTTTGAAATGTTCTTTTCGTACCAGATTTCAAAATCCGGTATTTTACCTCTTCAATAGAAGCTCGTTGCCTTCGTAGGATTTGCCCTCCCTTCACCGTGCCATCTTCAACCCGTTTCTTCAATTCAACCTCGGCTTCTTCAATCCATATTGCATCAAATTTGTCCTTCGTGATGATGCATAAATTATGCAAGACAATACAAGTTGACACAATATCTGCTATTGATCGTAAAAGAACATCCGCTCTCTTTTGAATTATTCTCCATCTGCCCTTCAAAATCCCGAATGCACGCTCCACACACATTCGGGTTGAAGATTGGATAAAATTCTAATGTGTTGTAAGATTCCAGTCCATCATAAGTACCTTTGAATGGACAATACATCCAAGGTCGCACCGGATACACCGCATCTTCAATCAATTTGTATGGTAGGAATTTCCCTTCTACACAAGCTCTTCCAACTTTGGTTTGTTGGAAAACAATCCAATCATGTAAGCTTCCCGCCCATCCAAAATTGTTAATCCCAAAAAATGCAATTTGTATCGACAATTCCTTGCAACAAAGCTAAATGAAAAGATTTGCGGCAGTAGTAATCCTCTCCATCAATAACTAGAGCTAGCACAGGAATGTGTGAATCGTCTATGACTCCTATAATGTAAGGTATATTATACAACCTCTCAAACTCTTTTGCTAAAACCCTAAGTCTGTTTTCATTTGGAATTTTAATAAAAATGTTTTGCAAATGTAGTCTCACCATTTTACAAAATTTCTTCACAATTCCTGAAATTGTACATTCCGCAACTCTATATACTTCTCCAACCATACACAGCCCATCTCCTGTACCAAGTCTAGCTGAAGACATTGCAACTCTTTCTTCTACAGAAATTGGTCTTCTCAAACAAGTATGCTGTTTTTTCAAAAAAGGACCTAATTTCTTACATAAAAATGTGAATGTAGCATGTGAGACACGGGTCCTTTCCTTGAACATCTTCTCCGTAAACGAACCCAACAAATACCGGTCTACAAAGCCAGATTGCCTTTCAAAACTCCAAATGGTTCGATTTCTAAACCCTAAACTTTGAAGGCAAATGCTGAAAATTGCAACATTCGTCCACTCACCTTGTAAAATCAAAACTTGCATGTTGTTAACATGCTGCGTAATCATGTAGAAACACCAATACAAGACCATCATTACCACAAGCTTCTTCCTCCTCTCCTCCATAGTGTTGAAATTTCAGTAAACAAGGCAAAAACGAGAAAGAAGCAAAAGAAACCACCAACAACTAGAAAGACAAGACCGGTCTTGGGATGGAAATGAGAGGTAGTGTAGTGGAAATTACGACCAGCCCTATATTAAAAAATATATTAAAAAAGTCAACACAGTATTTGGTAGCCCCTTCTCACTTTACACTATATCCAAAGGCCATCAAATTCAAAGTTTGGCTTCTCAAGAATGAGCCATGGCCCTTGGCCGGTTTTCTCCCCGGCTTCTTGCCTCTAGTGTAAAAGGGCCTTAAGTTGAGAATATATGGCTTTATCTCAAAATAACATACAAAATGTTATTTTATTTTCATTTATAACAGCAAACTTTCTCCCCATAGTCATAGGGTAGAGCAATTAAGAATTAACTATGATTAGTGAATATGCCAATAAATATGTACACGAAAAGAAATTATTTATTTTGGTGTAAATATTGCCACAATTTGCCAAATTTTTGGATTAGGGGACATGTGGCTCCAAGCCTATATGAAAAAATGCAATCATTAGCCATATTTTTCAAAAAACTGATTGATTAAACGTAAGTTTTTAGCCAGATTTTGTAGAGCAGCTACTGAACTAAAGAAAATGATGCAAAATTCACTACCGGTAGAACTTGAACCAAATTTTTGGAGCCACCCCAACGATAAATGAAAAAAAGAAAAAAAATCCCTCTCAGATGAATTCAAAGGAAATGCCAGTCAGTTCACTCCCAAAATATGAACAAGACTGGTACAATGAGTCCAGCTATTCAGCATGACTTAAGTGGTCAGTGGTAGAGAGCCGAATTGACATTCTTACTGCTACGTTGCAGATCTATAATACATCCTCTGGAAGATTAATCTCCACGCTAAAAAATATTAAAAGAAAAGAAAAGAAGACTAATTTTACATTTTTGCAAGCATCCACGTCAAATTTTGAGACTACGGACTTTTCTGCACCAGCACATCTAAAATAAACTTTGCAGCTAACTTAAGCCCCATCCAAGCACTACAAACATTCATCATCCACGGATCAGAATGTTGCTACTAATCAAAGCAAGTTCATAATCAAGCGTCCCAATCTGCAACTTCTCCCAACACATGGTATGTCTCAAGCAGGAGAACCCAACGTGGCACCTGTCTTGGCAACAAGTCGGGCTGATTCAATCAACAACTCTTCCCCAGTAGCCAGATAGTCATCAGTTCCCTGGATACAAGAAAAAACAGAGAATCCGGATATAAGAAAGGTAGCCTAGTAGTGAATGCCTAAAAACATAGTTGAAGTACTGTGTTAATGCATTAAAAGTGTGATCATCAAATTTCCATCCTACACTCTGTGGACGGAAAAGTATTATACCCAAAACTAAGCCAATTTATCAGCAACAGAATTTGATAAGACATCCAGGAGATGCAATCAATAATTTACCATTGGCTTGAGATTGCACGTGACAGCAATATTCAAAGATGATGGTCCCACTTGAGATACATGGCATCGAGGCTTCTCGTTCTCCAAGTACACTCTCGGATGGGACAGTATCATCTGGCGAATCTCACGGGTGATGCCCGGAATCTTCTCCAGGTCTTGAATGTGCACCGGGAGGTTGAATGAATAGGCTCGATAACGTGCCCGAGATTTATTTACTATGACCTGCAAAAGGAATAAAATGTTACACATGATTGTTAAAACTACTCACATACACCGTATACCACGCACAGATGTTATGAAGATTCCAGGTGCCATACTCCTGGAAAATAATCAGTTAATGACATTTGTTCCATCACTTTTTTCTGGATGATGTGAATCAGATCGATGTCTCTTAATCTGTTGGTCCCATAAACAAGGAAAGGAAAGTTGAAAACGAGAATATGTACATGACAGAGAGAACAACAACCTGATTTGAGAAGAATGAATTCGGTACAACGATCGGAAACTTGTCAGAGTTGAGCAACTGTGTCGTATGCAATCCCATTTCAACCACTTGTCCATTTAGCGAGCCAACCTAGAGGTCAGAGAGAGCAACTTATGTAAAGAAAGTTGACACCAACTCTACAAGTGCAGAAACACATTGTAACACTGAAGAGGAACTCAATGTAAGAAATGCCTCAATGATAGGTTTCACTGTACACAAGAAAGTTCGAAGCTCAATGTCACCAAGTCGGAAGAGAGGCTTACAGAAATGGAGTCACCAACAGTGAAGGGTCTTGAGAATTGTAATGACACTCCACTGAGCATGTTCCCCAAGATATCTCTAGCAGCGAAAGCCGTCGCAACTCCTATTTTCAGCACCAAAAACAAAAATAAAATACCACAAGAGTCAGCAAACCAAGTTACATGCAAAGATAAGTGAAAGAAAATGTATTAACCCCTAAAGGTCGATACATTTAAATGTGAATACAAATCTATTAACCCCTAAAGGACCAAGAAGCTCTAATTGGGTCTCATGTCTTTCTAGTAGGTCAAATGAGGACTCTCTTTTGTACACTTTTATTTATTTTTTGATCAACACTTCCGCTTCAAGCATTGATGTGTGTTTCATTTACATCATTGAATAAATCAAACATATTAACGGTCAGCCAATGCCAGCAAGCGCTCGTTGTCAGGTGCAGCTTACCTTGCAAATGCCATGAATATGATTCGGCAACGAGTAAGTCTTACCTCCAATTCCTCCAACTGTGAGGATCGATTGTACAGCCACTCCACAAGCTTCGGCAAACGCCATGCCTCCCAGTACAAACAAACCGATGGAGGACAGCCGATCCATGGTCAGATAGCGCTGCCTCTCTGGATTGGTGAGGGTCTTCCCCGTGAGCATGCGGGTGAAAGCATTACTCTTCCACCGATACAGAAACCAAATGACACTCATCACTGTCGCTCCACTCCATATTTGAGTCAAGTAGTGTGCTCCGATGGATGTGGGTGCCACAATGTAACCCCTGAAATTGAAAGACAATAAATACCACACTGACACAATTCTACACTTCTTCGTGACTTTGCTTTTAATTTTGAACAGTAATCCGTTTCAGAGATTTACAAATTCTCATAAGCCGAGTCTCTCAATGGGTTAGAACCCCCATTCTTACAACTCTGATTTAAAAGATATGCAACCAATGAGATTCAAGTGCACAAACTTACATAACCTCAAGGTCACTGAATCTGAAGTCAAATTCTAACTGTTATAATCTTTTAGCATTTTAAGAATCAATTCGAAGGTAGAACAAACACAATGTAATCTTCAAGATCTTATGGTTGGAAGATTAGGTCCCCAAAATGAATTTTGAAAGGATCAACTGTTGGTTGTAAGATAAAACTGCTACTTCCAGTAATAGGCAATCAGGACCACGGTGATCAAAATGCTAACCACCCAAAGAAATGTACACCTCTGGTACAAGTTCTCTCCAGAGACCGTACAGTGGGTGTCACTCCACCCGTCAAAAGAATTTGAAAACTTGTTTTTGATAAGTTGAAAATTACGTTTTGATAACCATTCAAATCCATTTGATTGCCATTATCTAGTGCAGGGCGAAGACAAACGAACTTACAAGTAGCTGAAGGTCACGGCGGACGCCAACATGCGTGCGGGCAGGTCCAAAGCGCTGAACACACTGAGCTCAAAGGGTTGCTTCTCCTGCGGCAATCGCCCCAGCAACCGCGCAGTGGGACCTGCCTCAAAGCTCAGTATTAATTTGAATTTTTTTCAAACCTTTGTATGTGTACTTACAACTTCAGAACAAAGTCTTTAGGAACAGAAAACGCAGTCTACGGCAATCCAAAATGAAATTGAAAAATGGAATAAAACAGAAAGATCTCCAGTTCAGTTTGAATTTGAATTGATTTTTAACGTTATTTTCAATCTTTGTATGTGTACTTACAGCTTAGGAACAGAGACTTAAGAAACAGAAACGCAGTCTACGGCAATCAAAGACGTAAACAAAAAATGGAATAAAACAGAAAGATCTATAGTTCAGTTTGAATTTGCATTGCTCTTTAACGTCGATTACAATCTTTGTATGTGTACTTACAGCTTAAGAACAGAATTGGAATCGAAAATGGAATAAAACAGAAAGACTTCTGGTTCAGTTTGAATTTGAATTGCTTTTAAACGATGTTTTCAATCTTTGTATGTGTACTTACAGCTTAGGAACAGAGACTTCAGAAACAAAAACGCAGTCTACGGCAATCAAAGATGCAATCAAAAAATGGAATTAAACAGAAAGATCTCTAGTTCAGTTTCTTTTTAACGTCGATTTCAATCTTTGTATCTTTGTATCTATGTATCTATCTTTACATCGATTTCAATCTTTGTATCTTCATCTACTTACAGCTTAAGAGCAGAGTCTTTAAAAACAGAATTGAAAGCGAAAATGCAAGAAAACAGAAAGGATCTACACTGACCAGCCTCGACGTAGGAATGGAATTTGCGCAGCACGGTGGGAAGCAAGAACCAGGCCACCAAGGAAACGCAGATGGACGAGGTCACGGGAACCACCAATTCCGCCACGCCCCCGCCGGAGGGGTCCATCCAGTTGTCCACGGTCGGAAACATCTTCGCCGCGGCTTCGCGGGAGCTCTCGATCAACGAATTCACGGCATTCTTCGCACTCTCCGCAGCATTCGCAAGCGAGTCCGAGGAAGCATTGACGCCGTCGGGTAAACCCGGCTCCGGAACAGCCGCAGGCGCGGCTGCGGCACCCGGAGCGTCACCATCCTTGGCTGAGCTACTGGACGCAAACCCCCGGGGTAGGGTTTGCCCAAGCCAACCAGCACGCCCAAACCCTCCGTGAAGAATTCGAGCTCTAACGCTCGGAAATGACCTTGAAGAATCATGTAACTGAGTTTCCCACGATGACAAGAAGTGGCAATTTCGCAACGATGAAGCATGCGATTGTGCCAGAGGTCGTCCTACTACTACTACTACTCCTCCCGGTGGTACTTTGACATACCGAGCCATTCTGGTGATCGCACCTTTGATCATGGCTGATGATTCTTGCTCTTGTGCTTCACCTACAAAACGCAAAACAGTTCAACTTCATGCTCAAAATTATAACACGTCTTTTTCATGATTCCACTCATATATGAAAATTATTAACCCCAGGATTATCAACCAAGATTGTTGATCGCCGCGTTGCTGGATCAGCAACAACCCTAAACCTCAAAAACAGCAACAATAAAATTATTTCGCCAGCTGGAGGTGACATCTTTGGCTAGGAATCAGTGCTTTCTTTTGTTTCTTGTACTACTATTAGTCAATGGAATAAAGGATCCATTTGCATCCCCAAAAAAAAAAAAAAACAAGAACAGCAACAATACAAGCGATCACCTACGGTCCACGAGTTCTATCTCCAAAACTCAAACCTATTTACCAGTTCAAGAATTTCAACCAAGTACACATACGAACAACAACGGTGATTGTTGCCAATCCCTGAATTCTCGACCATCGCAACGGCAACCCTAACCTCAACAGCAGCAACCAGACGGTAAGCGATCCTACCAAAGAACTGAGAGCATGGTTGTCGAATTCTTCAAACGTACCATTCAAGAATTCTTCATAAAAACGACGTGAATACGAAGTTCGAAGGCCGGCGGGTCGCCATCGAGAAGAGGAGTTGACGAATCACTTCAAGGCGGGAGAGAGGAAGAGATGGAATCTACTCAGCAGGGCCACGTGTCTCGAATCTAGGTGAGCTTGCTTGCCAGCGTGGATGCCAGATACATCCATCCATCCATCCATTGGATGAACATTTGATATGTGGCTGCTCCTGGAGCTTATCAAACTTCCCATGGCCTGATACCGTTCAAAACATTAAGTAGCCTTCACTGGCTCTGCCTTGCTCTTGAGGAGAATGTGCAACATATTCTGCATTATCATCCAAGAATAATCAGTAATTACTCATGTTTTCTCATAGATGGAGGTTTTGGAAAACTAAAAGGGAAGGTAACCATGCATAGTCTTTGCCAACCCACCCCCACATGTCCCTCATTTTTAAAGAGAACAACATTATAAGTAATAATACTTTAACCTTAAGAATGTTATGGTGTATGGCTAACTAATAGAAAATGGGCAATTAGAATAAAAAAATTCCTTGAACACTGCACCACTTCTTTTGTCCCTCCATTGACAATGGTTTATGACCTTCCTGCTTCCTTTCCCACCCTCTCCACTATCTGAAAAATGAAAAATAAAGGGTTGCACTTAATGCACTACATGGATGAAATCACATGATGCACTATAAATCACTAGATGGATGAAAGGCAAAGTGGTTGAATGCTACTGAATATTATCTACCTCACTTTCTAGTTCGACATAAAATAATTCAAATTTTCAATAATTCTACTATGTATTGTTTCGGTTGAGACCAAAGTGAATCCTACGTGAAAATCGCATTTTAGCACTCAAAGTGTTGAACCAAAAAGTAAGGTACATTATACACACGTATAAATATAATAAAACAAACTAATCAATATATGGATCACTTGTTGTCGTGTGATCATTCTTCTAGATCGTTTGTAATTATATTTAGTAGTATTTAATTTAATTACATTATATTTTTTAAACATAAATGTAGAAGTTTAGTAAAGACCAAACGGGCCAAAAGGGATTAAAAGAAGGTAAAGTAGGCGATGTAGAATTCCTTCTTTCTCTTCTTTGCCTATAAGGAGTGATTTTCAACTTTTTCTCTAATGCAATTATCCCTTGACATGAAACTGTAAAAAGTGATAAAATTTTGAAATTAAATTGATATAAAATTGCACGAAATGATATATATCTATATCTATATATATCTATATCTATCTATATCTATAATGATATCTATTGATATAAAATTGCACGAAATAATTTTCTACTAGTTTTGGGATTCAACAAGATAAAGAATATTAAATTGTGCAAAGAAAAATCCTCACAAATACTTTCATAGATGTCGCCATGTTATAAAGCAATGGTAAATTCCTCCTCATCAATGGAGTAAATCAATAGTTCCTCGTTCCATCAAACTTCTTGGACAAATAAATCTCGGGTGTTTTTGCATTACTCTTTATAGGCAAAAGAACCAAGTTAGGAGAATCTCTGTGAAACACTTGTGATGCCTACAAACTTATGCTTGATGCCTTGAAATCAAAAATATTTCATCGCAGAACTATAATTTTGTTGCATTAGAAGATATCTAAAGCGTCTGGAGGGCTGTTTCAATGCTTGTGCAAGAATTTATTTTATTTTATTTTTTAAACTAAATTTTTTGAAACAATAATTAAATAAATAAAAAAAAATTAATTTTTTCTACAAGAATTTTATTAAAATTTTATTAAAAATTTGCAACATGTATTGTCGAGGCTCCACAATTTTTACCACCAAATAACAATACTAAGGCTACAATATGTATCACAAAGAACACACAATTCGCTATTTACGCACTTGGCCATATAATCATGCACTTGGTCCCCAAGCGCATAATTTTTTTTTGTTTAACTTTTTTTTAAGAACACGACGATTATTGTCTTTCTTCAATCCCTTACATTGTGAACAAATAATAATTTTAATTATTTTTTATTCTTATCTTTATCTTTTCTTTTATCTTTTCTTTTATCTTTTCTTTTTTATCTTGATTTCTTTCTTGTCTTCTTTCTTGTCTCCCTCTTGTCTTTCTTCTTGTCTTTCTTTTGTCTTCCTTTTTGTCTTCCTTGTCTTTTTTTTCTTCTACTTTTTCTTCAGTTGTGGCTGCTGAACCCTAAACAATGGGAGCAAACCCAAAAAAAAAAAAAAAAAAAAAAAAAACTTTTTTTTAAAAAGTTGGCCATGGGTGCTACTGAACCCTAAATGGCAACCGCCCAAAAAAAAAAAAACAATTTTTTTTCTAAGGTTGGCCACGGGGTGCTGCTGAACCCAAAAAAAAAAAAAAAAAAAAAGGTTTTTTTTGAAAATTTTCTATTTTTAGCCGCTGGGGTGCGCGGCCGCGCACCCTAAGACCCTCCCATCTCCCTCATTTCCATCTTCATCTCCCTCTTCATCTCCCTCTCCATCTTCATCTCCCTCTCTATGTTCATCTCCTCTCCATCTCCCTCCCCTCTCCTCTCCCCTATATATATGAGGAGAGGGAAGAGGGAGAAGAGAGATGGGAGGGTCTTAAGGTGCGCGGCCGCGCACCCCAGGCTAAAAATAGAAAATTAAAAAAAAAAACCAATTTTTTTTTTTTTTTTTTTTTGGGCGGTCGCCATTTAGGGTTCAACAGCACCCCATGGCCAACCTTAAAAACAATTTTATTCTTATTTTATTTTTATTTTTTGGGTGGCCGCCATTTAGGGTTCAGCAGCACCCCATGGCCAACCTTTAAAAAAAAAAGTTTTTTTTTTTTTTTTTTTTTGGGTTTGCTCCCATTGTTTAGGGTTTAGCAGCCACAACTGAAGAAAAAGTAGAAGAAAAAAAAAGACAAGGAAGACAAAAAGGAAGACAAAAGAAAGACAAGAAGAAAGACAAGAGGGAGACAAGAAAGAAGACAAGAAAGAAGACAAGAAAGAAGACAAGAAAGAAATCAAGATAAAAAAGAAAAGATAAAAGAAAAGATAAAGATAAGAATAAAAAATAATTAAAATAATTATTTATTTACAATTTAAGTGATTGTAGAATGACAACATTGATGTTTTTAGAGAACTTTTTAACCAATTTTTTTTAAAGTCTTAACACGTTATCAGCACTTTCGCTCATACTTTTGGTGCTAGGGTTTAGGGTTTGGTGTTTTTGGTGCTCTCTAATTGTTGCTTCTCTCCTTCTTCTTTATTCTCTACTTGACTTCTCCAACTCGCATTATAGTCGTAGCAAGTAGAATGCACAGGGACAGATAGAGAACCAAGATTATCAGTTTTATGGTTTTCATGCTTTTCGCTCATGCTTTTTGGTTTAGGTTTTAGTCTCTCCGTTTGCATTCACAGAGGCAACACCTCGCATCGTTATGGCGACACAGTAGAAACCGAGGGAGACTCGAACCGCTTACTTTTTCTTCGATTCTTTTGAACAAGATGGCTTGAATTATCTCAATTGGCTAATTAACATGCGTATTTATTTGTCTTTAGAGAAATTGGATTGTTGCACAAGAGGACCATGCGTCTGCCGCAAGCACGCAACGACTGACTCAACCTTCGAGTGTTGGATTTCCCCAACTTCCACAGCTACGACTCAAAGCTTCATTACATCGTTTGCACAACTCCAAATTTGTGGCACCACGCTGACCGAGAACGACCTGATTGATAAGACTCTCACCACTTTTCTACCAGCTTGTGTTTGTGCTATAAATTGTTTTGCTTGATAGTGCATCTACCGATACCATTCTCCAAGACGAGGCATCGAAGCAGACCAAGACCGGCTCGAATCCAACCCTTGCATTGACTTCTAAACTTGGAGGTACTAACTGCGAATCCCATGTTTCAGATGCACCGAAACGCACCCCCGAGGGAGTTGGAAGCAGAACAGATCCAACAAGCATCGGCGGTATGGTAATAGATCCTCCCAGTCATAGTCCCAGTTTTGGTCACAGTCACAATCTCAGTCACCACAGTCTCCGGAGAGAACCATCAAGGGTAATTGTCATAAGTGTGGTCGAAAGGGTCACTACGCCCGTGACTGTTGCTCTTCCCAGTACATTTGTGACATGTACAAGGAACTTCAGTCCCTGAGAGGAGCGCGTCGGGAAAGTCATACTTTAGATGCACCGTCTATTACGTTAACAGAGTTAGATCCCGCAAACTACATATTGAAATTATTGAAATTTAGTTTGGAATCGAATTTAGAAGGAATTTTTAATTTTAACTTTCAAATTTTATAATTCAATATTGGTGATTGTATTAGTGAATCAAACCGTACGGATGGAATCCAAAATTCAAAATCTAGAACTTTCATTTGTCTATCAATTCCAGAATATTCTTCTAAATGGTAATTTATAATGCTTTTTCTCAAATTGTCAATTCCAGGGACATCATGGTACGTTTAGGGGTTAACAACTTTTTGGAGGCCTAATTTTTTTGTAATGTTGGATGAATGATTTAAAGGATGAAACATTTGACAATGATGAAGCTATTCCCTTTTGTCGGGACCGTGGTTTGGTTCACTAAGGTTGTTTCAGGAATGGAGTTGGGCAGAGAGCTACCTTACTGTATGGTGATGGAGCTCGCTCGGGGGTGATTGCTGCTTGTTTGGTTCAGCGTGAGCCCGGCGGTGCGATCTTGTTACGACATCATGGGATCATCTTTTCTTGTGCAGAATGATGCTCTGTCTCTTTCCATCGACCCTTGCCTTGCACGCCGGTTCCGTGCGGAAGTGAGAGAGCTAGAGGTTCAGTTTTCCTCCTTAATTTGCTGCCGCGGTCGGGCGTGTCACATCCGATTTTGCATGAATTTCTTGGCTGTTTGATTTGTTTTGGTGATCGAGAGAGGAAATGGTACGTTCAGGAAACAGAGTTGATTTTTCACAAGGATCCTGACTAGTCCCGGGACATGTCTTTTAACCCCTAAATTACCGCTGTGTATATTCTGTAGTGTAGGAAAACTGGTTTTAACCCCATTGCTTCATATCATTTGTTTGTGTTGAAACGACATTGCTTTGACACAATCAACATTGTCGATCTTGTAGTAAAGAAAAAGAGCTTTGAAATGATATATTGCAATCAAAAATCCAAGATAAAATGAGAAAATGCCATTGTTGCAAAGTTTAATGACGCAAATTGCCATCTTGGGTGTTTTGGTCTTTTAGGGGTTAAGAAAATTTATGTCCTATGGACGGGTTCTCCAAAAAATTATTGGTTTTTGGACATGTTAGAATCAACTTGGTCATGTTGCCAAATTACAATCTAAATCTGTTTTAATTATGGAAAAAAATAAAATACAAGAATGATATACTTGAGCATGTTACGTAGGACATGTCAGTGACTAGGAAATTAAAACTCAAATGAAAGCAGGTTACTTATCAAGTAGGTTATCAAAAAGTAGTCTTGAGACTATTTTGTATTTTTTCCAAAATTTGGATGACGGGATAAACTCAAGATTAAAAATTATTTAAAAGAATATAAAAAATAATATTCATTCGAAATTAAGTTGAAAGAAAAGAGATTAAAATGAAATGAAAAGAAAAGAAAAGAAATGAAATGAAATGAAAAGAGAAGATTTTATTTTAAAAGATAACAAACCAAACAATTCAAAACAAAGAACACACATTTCGTCAAAATTGAATCACATTTTGTTAAAACTAAACTACTAGATTGGAAAAGTAATAGGGAGTGCTACCCTTTGCAATAAAGATATGAGTAGTGTAGAAAAATAAGAGTAGTGTAAGAAAAATTGTAGGACCTATCTCTATTGCGACAGATAGCACTCCCTATCACTTTTTTAATCTGGAAGTTCAGTTTTAACGAAATGTGATTCAATTTTAATGAAATGTGTGTTAAAGAATTCAAAACTTAACAAAAAAAAAAAAAAAAACCAAACATGAACAGAACAAATGAAATGAAATGAGATGAAAAGAAATGAGTAGAAAAGATTTTTCAAAACCAAAAAAAACGAAATAAAGAAAAACAACAAAACAAAACAAACAAAATGAAAAAAACCAATCCAAAATAATTGAAATTAAGCTGAAAGAAAAGAAAAGAAAAGAAAAGAACTGAAAAGAAAAGAAATTAAATTAAAAACTAAAAAAAAAGAAAAAGGGTAAGAAATGTAATGAAATGAAATGAACACAAATCTAAATCCCCACATTCTACTTGTGATTGATCCATTGAATGTTTAATGTGCACTTTTGATGTGTGAGGGCCCTCCAAGGGTGGGGGAGTGTGAGTGCAAGGGCCCTCCAAATGGTAATGAATAATTTGAGCGAGTCATCTCTGGCGTGTAGCAATGGGGATGCTCTAAACCCCTGACATAGAATTCATCCATAAAATTCATTCATTACCTCTTCCGCCACAGAATTCATCCACTAAGGTTCATTCGTTATTACTTCATTCGTTAAGTGCTGCTTCTGTCGACACAGAATTCATCGACAATGATTTATTCGTTGCTTTTTCATTCGCTCGGGGGAGATTTTCCGTCGCCGAAGCTGACGGGGCATTGCCAGATACGCATATTCAATGTCCACGTCACACTATTTCGGGTGGCCACGTAAGCCGAGGAGCTTTTAGTGGAGCTTTGGCGATGGAAGAGACTCAGTTGTGACAGGCATCGTGTTGCGCGATTGTTTTCTTCGACGCGAGGACTGGATCATCGTATTCGAGGCGGGATTGAAGGTTTCCAGCACGACTTGCGTTTCGTGCTGTTTTTTTTTTTCTTCTTTTTTTCAGTAAATTTGGTGCAGTGTGGCGCATTCTTCGGTTTTTACTCGAATTGGTGCGTTGGAGTCTTCTTTAAACCCTAAATCTTTTGCTGTTTTGTTGGAATGAGATTTCGGTCTGCTGGATAGTAATTCTGTTGTGGTCAACGCTTTTTTTTTTGCTTGCACTAGGAATTTAGTGGACCTAGACGCTGTCGCTATTCTAAAAAGTGGACTTGAGGTACTCAATGTGAAGGCGATGAGCTGATGATATCAGTAAAAGCACATTAGAGTTCGGCATCACTGTAGCGTTATTTTGAATTTTTATTAGAGTTAATTTAGAATCGGAAACAGAGAGTGTGATTTCTGTATCATGTAAACGTGAATCAAGTCAGCTCTTGTAAAATCAAGGATGCTAGGTATTTACTCACCGAATGTAGAGCCGAAATCTCCTTAGTCCTGTAGCTCCGACGCCAAGTACACTACGTTCTCGAATTTGCGTTAAAGCAATTCTCAGTGTTGTTATTATTTCCCTGTTTTGATTCTACTGTTGGATCAGTCACATCGTTTCGCAGTAGACTGCGTGTGAAAAGGCACTACAATCGATCGAATCAATTAATGCATTAATTATTAGTCCCTCTGTCCGGAAATAACTGTCCTAGTTTTTGGCGTGTTTTAATTCAAACATCTTTTTTGCCAAAAAAAAACCATCTCAGTACTCGAAAAATGGTCTCTCTTTATTAGTAGTATGTAGTTTTTGTGTCACTGTCATTGTCCGCCTCTTTTAAAGAGGACACGGCTCAAAATTTGAAGTATAAAACATAGGACCAATATTGCCAAAAAAAATGCCAAAAACTAGGACAATTATTTCCAGACAGTGGGAGTATTTTTTTGCCGACAGCAATGCCTTCAGTTCGAAAGTGTGCCAGGGAATAATTTGTATCATGGTTTAAATACTATCGCTGACCATTTGAGAGAGGTTCTGAATTGAACGGGAATGGCAGAGAGGTAATCGGCGATTTTATTTGTTTTTGAGGTGATTGTGGACGGGTTTGAGTTTGATTGAGTTGTTGCCGTGCGCAGATATTTGTGAGCCTATGGATTATTGGAACTTCAGAGCTTCAACCATGGCACTTTAATGTTGACCATTGGTTTTCATCATGCCTACCAATAAATCTACCCGACATAATAAACGCCCTGCGAAGCATAAAGCTCGACAATCGCTGAAAGAACGTGCTTCTGACTTTTCTGACTCTTCGGACTTGGTGTACGAGGAGATTACAGCTTTGTAAGTGACGTTATTCTAGCATCCTCTTTTACTCGTTAAGTCTCCGGTAAGAGTAACCGGCATTTAGGATGAAGGCACTAAACTGACCTGCTGAATAACTGTGGTTTTTGCAGGTCTGCAATCTTTCAGAATGATTTTAATCTTGTGTCGGAGCAGCCTGTCGCGGAGTTCTCCATTCAGCTCCGGTAGGACAAATTTATGCTGCACTTAAGTCATTTTGTTGTTGAACTTGGTAGCTTGTCCAGAGCCGTGGAGGTTTGGTTCTTCAAGGAAATGTATGTTTGACTTTGGGATTGATTTATTGGATTTAATTTGAGGATGAAATGCAACTCAGAAGTGATCAGTTCTAGTTTGTAGATCAAGCTTAATCCACAAACTGGGATTGGGTTAAAGTAAGCTCAGAAGCTGATTGACTGACGTATGGTACTGCTTCTGGTAATGTCTCTGTGCAGACCACATTCAGTGGATCAGTACGATGACGAGGATGTGTCTTCAGAGCTTGTTGTCAGGTGCTTATACAAAACCTCTCTTTGCTTGAACTGTTTGATGTACCCTGTGAATTGAAAATTGTTATGTTCACTAGAATTGACAACCAACTGGCAATTACTAATGGGAGATGCTAAGATTTTGTTGCACCATCGGTGCTGAGGCTTACCGTGAGATTATGTTCAGGTTTATGTAGTAGCCTCTGTAGAGTGTGTCTTCTACTTGGCAATGTAACAAGTTCTTTGATCTCCTATTTTTATTTTGCAGGTGTTTGCCTGGATATCCTCAGAAGCCACCCAAGTTGACTGTGGTCCCAAAGAAAGGGCTGTCAAGTGAGCAATCGCATCGTCTTCATTCTTTACTTGTAGAGCAGGTTCGTTATATAGTCTAAGCCGATTCTTCTCGTTACCACGTTGATTGATCATAATTGTTTCTTATGTGAATTTTTTCTACGTCACTTAGTCACTCGAAGAAGCAAAATCAACTGTGTGACATCTGAATTTGATACCCTTATTACGTAATACTTTGGGTTGCTGAGTACATCATAGTAGTGCTGACTTTTTCATGCTGACCTGACCATAGGCGGCATCATTGGCAAGGGAAGGTCGTGTAATGGTCTTCAACTTGACCGAGGCCGCTCAAGAATTCCTGTCTGAAAATCGACCAACCAAGTCAGCTCTTCATCGTCAGTCAATCGGCAGTGAGGAGATTTCATTGGAAGAAAATTTGACACATTCTGCTCGTGAAACACCCTTAGAGGCAAGAATCTATGCACAGATTGATGTATCAGCTTGTAGTTGAAGTTGACGATGTGGTTTGGGTACTTATTTATTGAATCAATTGGCATGCCTTCGTTAGATTTTGATATCCTAGTAATCTGCTTGTAGGGATCCAGTGGTTCCTCGTAATTTGTTGGACCCATAAGTATGAAGCTCATGAAGTGTTTTTCAGGGCTCTCTTACAACATTGACAGAAGCAGAAGATGACGGTGGACGCTCCGAGGGTGTTGTATTCTTTGACCTTTTCGGCAGAAATTGGGTTGAGAATGATAGTCATTGGGACGAAGGTCTTGTTTCTACACCCACTAAAAGCAGTACTCGGACCGAAGAGCGAGACAGAATGGAAAGGAAAAAAGGCAGGAAAAATACAGATGCAAAAATACAGACGTTGGATTAATCAAAGATGGACCATTGAAGTTACCTGTTATCGGTGAAAGGGCTTTCGAAGAACTGGACAATGAGCTGGCTGTACAACTTGCGAAAGATAACCACTCAAAGACCGTGTCAGATATTCTACAGAAAGCTCGGAGAAGCTTCTATCAGAGAACCCTGACTGTGAAGGTGAGGACTCACACTAGAAGACATGTATGTTGTATTTTGTAGAACTATGAATCGTTAACCAACCTTCTAGTGAACCGTGAGACTGCAAATATTGGCCCATCTTCGCTTTTCCATAAATCCTAGTGTTTCCTACGTCCTTGTCCGTAACAGCTATAATTGTTTTTCTAAAATTACTCAGCAATTTGTTGACTTCGCAGCAAACACCACTTTTGGACCGTAGCTCTAGTACTGTCGAGGATGAGGACGAAGATGAAGATGACGAAGCTGATGAGGATGATGATGAAGACGATGATTCGGAATCCACTTCTAGCGATGAATTGCCTACATCTACTGTCTGTCAAGATGCTGCGACAAAGCTGATTCAAAAAGATCCTGTTCTGGTACATGTTCATTCAGTCTTGCAACGATGGGGTTTTTGTATGTTTCTTGACTCTCTTCCGTATCTGAGGTCGAAGGCCATGTAGTAGTTTAATTACGAATGTGGTACTCTGTAAATGCACAGTTCCTGTCTACTCAGTTGTTTATTACAGTACAGTGGTTGCCTGCATGCATGACTGTACAACCAAATGTTAGGCACGAGGAATTTGGTAGGTGAGTATTGATTATGTATCAATCTCGTTGTGCAGTTCAGAACAATCGACAAGCAAATCCTTTGTCATTGGTCTAGTTGTTGGTGAGTTCTGATTCCTCGTCATTCAAGGGTGCAAGTTGACTTGTTTCCTGACAGGCTCATCTGCTTCGACTGGTTAGTGGAGCAAGGGGCCCGTTGCCGAATACACTTCCAGCCTTGGCCACGCAATTCGAACACCTCGGTGTAATTTCTCGACACAAGTTTGTCAATTTGTTCTCAAGTTCGTCAAATGATGGAGATGTACTATTCAGGATTTGTTTTTATGGCGGGCGTTAGTCATAGTTGTGAACCCTTTTTTTTTTTACCTCTGCATGCAAATTTTTATGTCCTTTGAGCATTCAAATCTTGTTAGCTTGTTCTTAAGGAGGTCATTTCTCATCGCATATTAGTTGAGCAGGAAAAGTGGAGGAATGTCTTGTTGTTTCTACTATGCCCTAGATTTGGCCGTTTTAGACGAATTTCAATTCTATTCAGTACAGCTCATCAAGCTTGAGTTTTTCTGAGTCTTGATGCATGTTTCCTGCCTCATTTCACTTCTTTATTCCAGGTTTTCAATTCTCTGTTTCTTTGTTGAATATTAGGTGATTAGGGTTAATCAATACAAATGGATAAGTGATATATTCATTGTAGCCACTTTGTCTTTCCTTTATTATGGTCAAAGAGGTGTATGATTCTCATGGTAGTTTTGAAATTATTACCTGGTTTACATTAGTGTGAGGTTGGTTTAATCGGGTACGCTGTCCCCTAAGTCAACCTTTAAATCACCTTGCTTGTACTTCATGATTCAGATTCTGCCACAATGGATGAAGGATTTGGTGACTCATCAACCTGAAATCTTTGATGCTACCTTTCGAAGATCATTCCCACCACAAGTTATCGATATCAATTTCCCAGCGCTTGACCCATCTGTAAGACCAGGGCCCTGCTACCTTAAACCATTGATTTACTTGAGAACAATGTGAGCACCATAGGATTAACTGGATGTTGAAGGATCTGAAATGTGGCACTCACTTAAAATAAAACGTTTCACAAGCTTGGCAGTTTTCATGAAGTTTTGTGACATTTAAGTCAGTCTTTGTTGCTAAGTACGGTCACTACTACTTGCAGACTCAACCAATTTTGGGATGCCAGTTCGGACCTTTTAGGGGCGGGCAATACATCAAACTCACGCTACTTATCTGATTTTGAGGAGATCTCATTGCTGGGTATGGTTGATTATTCTGGCTTACTCAATTTAAAATTGAAATCATCAAATCTTTGATCTATAATGCTGCAAAAATATCTTCAAAAATGGGGATGCTAGATTGTTGTGACTTAATATCACAGCGTGGTGACTCGTTATCGATGGAGAAGGAGGTTTTGGACATGTGGTATTATGTGTCAACAAATTAGATGGCAGACGGTATGCGATGAAGAAAATCCGTCTAAAAGTGAAAACTTTGTCACAAAATAACAAAATTTTAAGGTTCGTGCATTTTCAGTCTGATCTCTTCCGTTGAGTGTTAGAGGATCTTGGTGGCCCTGAGAAACTGTTTAGAGATAAAAAATTCATGCCATATTACATAATTTGATTTTATGGCATTGTTAGATTATTGGATGAAAATAGCTAGAAGTATACTGTTCTATCATGAATCAGTGAATTGAATTCGTGCAGCTTTTTTTGATGACGTTGATCAAGGCTACGCTGTCTTTTATGAGTTTGTCTGCACTTGCATCATCAAGGTTTGTTCAATTTAAAACAGTATATAGGTGCTTGTGTCTTAACAAAAGTTAGCTTTGCACAGGGAAGTAGCAACATTGGCTCGCTTACAGCATCACCATGTGGTCCGATACTACCAGGTACGTAAAGAGCTCTGTGGTTTCATTGCCATAATCAGCTGTCGGAATTATTGACCGAGATTGTTTATTTTTTATCCGTTAAAAATATAAAGCGCTTGTATTTATTCAAAGAATGATTTTTTGCAGGCATGGATAGAAACTGGGTTAGGGTCAGTAATGGAGAAGTTGAAAAGCGGGTCTGAAGTCACCGACAGTGAAGGTGACTGGCTTTCAAATGACAAGACGGAGAGTTCAGATGCTGGCACTCCAGAAAATTGGAAGGGTGGGTCAGGGCCTGCTCAGACTACATATCTGTACATACAAATGGAGTATTGTCCAAGGTAATACTTCTTTCTCAAGCTTCCGCTAATATTTTCGTACTTAGGAGCTTCTAAACGTTTAGGGCTCATAAGTATATCCATCCTATATTGGACAATCAGGTTCAGGTTGATCACATACTTTCATGCGTCATGCTGAAGTGTGGGTTTTGATTTTTTCTGTAAACAATTTCTCGTCATCTTCTCTACGTGCATTTGTGTGCAGAACCTTACGAGATGTCTTCAGCACATACGAAGGGCCAGTTGACAAGGAGGCAACTTGGCGGATATTTCGTCAGATTGTGGAAGGATTGGCTCACATTCATAGTCGAGGCATCATACACCGAGATTTGACTCCAAACAATATATTTTTTGATTCACGCAACGATATTAAAATTGGAGACTTTGGACTTGGTATGTTGCTTACAAGTACCTCCACAGAGAAGATTGAAATACGCATTGTAGCTTTTGTGACCTTACGTCATGTTGAATAGCATTTGAGTACCCTCGACAGAGAAATTGGTATGCTCTAAGCCGATGAGGGTGTGTTTGCAGCCAAGTTTGCAAATTTGGAGCCAGATTTAGACCCAAACCCATCGGCTTCCGTAGACAAGACAAGTGGTTCACTTGAAGACACTGGAGCTGTTGGCACATACTTCTACACGGCGCCTGAAATTTCGCAAGGGTGGCCCCACATTGATGAGAAGGTAATCTCTTTGATCCTTAAACAATGTTGGAAATAATGCAACCATGCAACTGACTATTTAATTTTAATTTTTGAAACTTGCAAATCCGCACTGGTGTACCCTGGTGTGCATTAGCTAGAGGCGTCAACAGACCAATACATGCAAGCTTTTCCAGTCTTACTATAAACTTAGGCACATTGCTGATCATGATAATTGTTGTCAACAGCTTTTACTATCTACTTCTGTTTCTATAATTCTAGTATACAAGATCGTCTTACCATGTTTCCTGTTTTGTGTGTAGGTGGACATGTACAGCCTAGGGGTTGTGTTATTCGAGCTCTGGTATCAGTTCACAACTGCTATGGAGCGGTACGTTGTACTGAATGATCTCAAAACTAAAGGTACATTGCCATCCACATGGTCTGCAGAATTTGAGTCCCAAGCGAAGCTAGTTCAGTTGCTGACGACTGCTCAGCCATCCGAAAGACCGTCAGCTGTTCAGCTTTTGCAGAATTCACTTATACCTCCTCGAATGCAGGATGAAGCACTGAATGGTGAGTGCAGTTGTTAAGTCATGATTTAATGTTTCTCAAACCTATTTTTTTGGTTTACTATACTGCTAAATACATCCCCTTTAACATTTTAAGGAACATTCTACCCGGAGCAGTTCATTTATACCACGCTATCTGATTTACTGACGTTTGTTACATTGCTGATGCTGATGTTAATGAACGGTTCTTGTTGCTGAGTGTATGGACTTTGTTGTAGCTTATGAGAGTTATACATCGGTATTGTTCACGATTCTAATACCAATTTTATTTTAATTTTTATTACTTGGCCTTTTGGTGCGAGCAGACATTTTACGGACAATTCAAAACGCCGAAGATACAACTGTATATGATCAAGTTGTAGCAGCAATTTTTAGTGATGTAAGTTGGACAGAAAAGGCTGAACTTGCTGACCGACTGCGAACTAAGTCAAAGCCTCATTGTCCCCTTATCAAAAAGGTCGGAGTACAGGAGTGGGTCATAGAGAATGTGAAGGAGGTTTTCACTCGGCATGGAGCTCGACCTGTTGAGAGCACAGAAATCTCAGTTCTTGATGACCCTAAGCATATCAACGGGTATGTTGTACTTTGTGACAAGCTGAGGGTTGTGCTTTCGAAAGCCATATATATCTTGCTTTGGTCTAAAGTTTGCGTGTTGAAGTTAAAGATATACAGTGGGATGCACGTAATACATAGCCATTAAAATTATCCTGAAAGCCTGGCCACTTTGGTCCCTGATTTGGCCCTTTAATTTTTGTTTCATCCCTTGTGTGGCTGAAAATGGAAAGTTTGGTAAAGTGGGTACGTGGGTATTAATATTGCCCAAAATTGTGACACAAACTTAGTTTGAGAAATTTCAAGAACAACCTTATTGAACAATATTTTTACTCGCTGCATGGGTTGGCAGGCTTGCTGTGAAATTATTAGATTCATCTAGCAACATGCTTCAACTACGTTACGAGACTCGTTCGTCCTTTGCTTGTTGGATCGCTTTAAATCAGGTTCGCATACTATCTTGACCTTTAGAAGAATTCTTTGGAATCGAATAAGAATTTTTATTTTCCTGTCTCATTATAACTTAATTTATCTAGTTGACTAAGAAGGCTCTCGCGTTTGTGTACGTGGATACGTATTTCGTGCAGAATATTCGTTGGAATAGCTCATTTAGAACAAGAGTCGGTTTTATTTAATTTGGTGTAAATCGTAGCTATTTCTGGAGTCCTTTTAAGTGCTGGATGAGTTCGAATCTAGTGGTTTTGATTGAACAATGCCAGCCAACATCTCTGAGGCGATATCAAATATCCAGAGTTTACCGGCGTGGGGTTGGGGACAATGCTCCTCTTGGGTTTTTCCAGGTCAGTATCTGGACCAATCTTAGACCTGTACTGAACTGCAAGCCATGTTAGGGTTGGAAGAGTGCATCATTTCTAAGAACCATATTTTGTCACTATACTTGCAACTCACCCTTAATGTGTTTATAGGGAGACTTCGATATTGTTGGAGGTGCTCGCTCTTTGGCTGAGGCAGAAGCAATCAAGGTGAGAGATATCTAAATACGCTTTGGCATGCAGTTTCTCATGCAGTTTCTCATGCCGTTCTTGAATTGGCAGTGAACATATTGCTTACGGGTTATCTTAACGAATATGACTGCATTTCATGAAGGTTCTCTTGTACAGGATTTGTAAGATTCCCAATCTTACAGGCATCGAAAGTTGAAAACTTCTTGGAAACGTTAGCTAATTCTGTATGACATCAGGTTGCAATGGATGTGATATCCAAGTTTTCAGTCTTGGAGTTGGACGAAGTGCGAGTAAACCACCGGCAATTGCTGAATGCCATTTGGAACTGGGCAGGTGTTAAGCACAATGAGAGACTCAAGATTGCTCAGGTGGATAACTTGACACTCCTATAGTTGGCAACCATTAATAAGTTACGCTTGAATGATGTTCACATAGTAGTTATGCCTTTTTTATGTGCTCTGTTGTGAGCTCTTCAGAAATTTGGTAGATGGTTGAACCTGGTAGTGTATTGACGTAGTGAGAATCACTTGTATTAGTGTAATGAGAATCACTTGTTACCTTAAATATATGTCGTTTCAGGATTCTTATCAGTTGACACCAAAGTTACGACACCTTAGATCGCATGCCTCTTCAACATTTTTTTGTTATCCATGTGTCCTCTGCGTGGGGATCACTGGTGATTAAAGGCCACTTTTATTAATTGCTTTTCTTTGCAGGTTCTCTCTACAATGGGCGCAATGTCACCTCGATCAACTGCTCGTAAAGGTCGCTGGACAATCATTCGCAGACAACTAAAGGAGGTACGTCGCAGAACGCTGAAATGCATAGAACATTCTCTTTCAATCCTGCAAGTTACACACTTTGTCTATGGCAGCTTGAGCCCACAATAGATACTCCTTCTTATATTGGAAATTTCTAGAGATTAACAGATGATCTCTCGCCTCCTTTTATTTCATTTGATCATGTTTACACTAATATATATCATTGTATTTTGGTGGAATTCTTTCGAACAGGGGGGAGTTGCCCCGAATGTAGTGGATAAGTTACAGACAGTGGAGCGCCGTCTTAGTGGCACTGCTGATGAAGCCCTTGCTCGCCTACGAGGAGTCCTGCCTTCCAGTACGTTCAACAATTGCTTGCCAGTTACGTCGTTAATAGGTCTATGTGTCTTTTTGATGCTGGTTGGTTGTACAAAAAGGCTCTGATGAAAGAAAGGATTTAATTAAGTGCAGGTCACAAAGTAAGTAGCATTGTATGTCAGATACTCCTAATCTTCTCCTCTTGCAGGAAAAGAGATGTCATGTTACATGATGTTTTTCTCTTTTTGTTATTGCGATGTGCGCAGGTGATATAACGTCAGCTACGTTTGATGAGCTATCTATGTTTTTGGGCTTCTTAAGAGTGTGGGGAATTGAGAAAGTTATCATTATTGACGCTCTAATGCCACCTACAGAGGAGTACTTTGATGCGATTTATTTTCAGGTCTGCATTTTTCAACAAATCAGCATGCTTTCTTTCCTTTCTCCTTCCTGAAATCAGAATAGAATTTCATTCGTAGAAGTGGTATAATACTAACATGTCACCTCCAGAAAAATGCTCTTGTTTTTGGCGATGTTCCATGCAGAATATGTCTGTAATATCGTAATGTCTGCCTTTCAGCTGTTTGTATCAATGCATACGAGTGAAATTATTCTCTTATCGCATCCTGTCCTGAGATCCTCATATTGGAATCCTATTTTGAAGAACAGTTTGGGTTCTTTTCTTGCACCACAGATACATGTCAAGAAGGCTAGCTCGTCTTCCTCAACAGTACATCCTGTTTGCCTAGCAGTCGGTGGTTGTTATGATCGCCTTCTACACAGATATTGGCCACCCAAGTTGGTAAGTTGCAATCATTTGATCTTTTTGCAGGGAACTCTATTACTACCTAGATTGTTTTAGAATCGCATTGTTCTGCTATGTGTAGAAATGCGTGTTTTCAGATGCATTTATTTGAAGTGGAGGGGGGCAATGCAACGATAGCCAGCAGAATGAACCTACTGTTCCATGTTCGATCTTAGGAAGGGATAGCCACTGAGGACCGTATGCTCAATTTCACAAAAGTCTTTTTTTGACTTGGTTTCTTACAGGCCAATTCAGCACCATGCATGGTGGGTCTGAGCATTGCAGTGCAGAAGTTAATTTCTTTCGCAACGGCAGAGAGGTGAACACTACATCCTTTCAGGGAAAATGGGACTGAAAGCATTTTTTTTTGCTTCAACCGGTGATCATGCTCTTTGTATCAAGTATGTCAGATGATAGACTATTGACCTCGGCACGTCAGATGTTTGGACATAGCTGATATCAGTGGTTCCACGAATGTTGTCTTTTCTGTTCGAGATTTGTATGCTGCTCAAAAATAGGAAAAACAGGGTTTATTGATGTGAAACTACGCAACACGTTGCAGGAGTCAACATGTTGAAACGGTCACAGAAGTCCTGGTGTGCAGCCGCGGAGGAGGTGGACTTTTAGCTGAGCGCATGCAAGTTGTGGCTCTATTGTGGGCATCAAATATCAAGGTGCGCTCCAATGTTCCATGCTTACCTCCATGGAGACCAATGTTTCCTGCTGCATCTATGGATTGTTTTTTCAATCGAGTTCACATCAGATAGTGATCAATTTGCAGGCAGAGTATATGTGCTCCTCAGCACCTAGTTTGACCGAGCAGTATGAGTACGCCCACGAACATGGCATCAAGTCGTTGGTAATTATTACTGAGGCAGCTTGGTCTCTCCAGAAGACCGTGAAGGTATGTTCTTCTGTTTCGATTGACCTTGGATTTAATTCAGGGATCCTAGAAAATTATGTTTGGTTGCAACTGAGAGTAATTGATCTCCTTTAGCCCGGTGATGTTTTGTGTTTGGATCGAAGTTATTCAAAGCAGGTGATTTCGTCATCTGCATACAGTTTTGAGTTTTGACCTTGCTTATTATAAACTAAAGGTTCTATCCCCGGGTTCTATCGCTCTGTCCAACCGTGTCTCTCGTGCTGCACTGGCTTTGTTGCTTCTCTTTGTACTTGTTGAACTGATGATTTATGGTTGACCTCTTTGGCCATTTGCTAGGTCCGACACCTGGACCTAAAAACTGAGGAGGACCTAAAACTCGAAGATTTGGTGATGCACTTCAGCGATAATTCGCTGACTCCAAACAACCTGAAGAAGCGGACTAGTCAGCGCCATGGTCTATACTGAAGGTTGACCATCATATATATATTCATATATATTACTCAGTTGGAACTTCTTCCTTTCGGTAAGTGGGTGGAGATTTACTCATCTTTGACAGTTTCTTAGTGAACACTTTGAAGACGCAGTAGGTAGTTTCTAGGGGCCAATACATCAATGGAGGCCAACTGTTGCATTGGAATGCAATTCTCATCAAGACACTTGTGCGATCAATCTTATTACAGTAGATTCACGGTGTAAGCATATCCCACCATGAGTGGGAAGCATAAGGCCATTTATACAGTAGTTCATTCAGTTCAGGTAAATAGATGCATTCTCTACAACTGTAGATTCCAGATTTTTATCAGTAAATCCTGGCATCCTTATTTTTGATGTTGAATGAAATCTAACAGGAAGTGTCCTTAACGCACCCAAGGAATCTCACCTTGTTGATTTCTTTTTGGACTTAATAGCTCATATGAAAATGAAGCCAAATGAATAGATTGTTGGATTTTTCCATTGTTTCAAGTAGGCCATCAAAATTTTGATGTTTAAGAGTTTTAGCCTTATGAATTTTTTAATAATGAAATGATTCCAAAACTAGATTATTTTGTTGCATTTGGGTTCTTCCACCTTTGGTCTATGTAAAAGTCATCCACCACTGTCGTCCACAAACCAACAGTCCAACCCTATTTGTGAGATTCAAAAAGATTCAACCATCCCCTGGACTAAAATTGTGATTAGTGTCTAGTGAGAATTGATGTCCTTTAGAGCATTCCCACCCATGCACGCTATGACTAACTTGCTGAAATTATTCATCTATATTTGAAGGGCCCTTGCACTCACACTCCCCCACCCTTGCACACCCCTCACATATCAAAAGTGCGCATCAAATACCAGTAGTCAATGAACCAATCACAAGTAGAATGTGAGGATATAGTCAACTAAATAGTGATTAAGGCCCAATTTTTAACACGCTAGGATTGAGAGTTGAGAGGTATTTTTGAAAGGCCCTTGGCACTTTTCATCTACTGTACTTTATAAGTGTGAGACTCTGGTAAAAGCATGGGTGGCCATGCTCTGAACTTACCACAATTTGTTCAAAGGTGAGGAGAAATAGTGTCCCTACGGTTTAGTAATAGAAGTTTGGCACTTGTCATTCCCACTTTCACTGAGTGTCATATTATTCCCAAGTGCTTATGAGTGACATGAGTTAACATGCCATGTCCATTATAAAGTTGCCATTCGTCACAATAAATCTAGGCCAGAATCGTACCTGATTTCGCCTAAATTTCGCTTAAATTTTTTGGCTGCTTCAGTTCCCACCGCAAGCAGGCGACGACAGATTCATCACAGATTCCTGGCCTTTCCTCGTCAACACGTCAGCTCGTCAGATTCGTCAATAGATCAGATGCGCAGGGAATTTGCAACTGAACGCTTTTCCAAACAAACCGCCCATCCATCGATCCACCAGACCAGCATCTAAGTAATCGACCGATCCAACAGCGTCGACCAAATCTGTGATTGTCAACTTGTCCGCAACTGAATGGTAGCCCGCACAATCCGCCACACGGCCTCTCCACGCCCACATAATCTAACCGATTCTCCGTCCTCAAAAAGCACAGATTCATACGAGTTGATGTGGAGCGATCGAGCAGCGTCGAGTTTGAGCTATTAGTAATGTATATTATTAAGCTCAAACTCGACAGTAACTTAACTTAACTCAAAAGTTAAGTTAAGTTATTTTACCAGTGACATAGTTTGGATTGAACACCCTAGTGATGAGGCTTCGGAACAGATTGAGCAGAAATGAAGACGTATTTGCGAAATCTTCTTAGATTGCGCGAATAGGCTCAGACGAAGATGCTGGAGATATTTTGCCGAGGTGGGTAGCAAAGTTGTGAGTGGATAAGCCCAGCGTTCGTTGCTACAAGACGGATGGGCGGAGATTCTCGTCGCTGTCGTCAGGTTCTCATCGCTCGTCTTCTCTCAGGAATTGCGACCTCGGGGTTTAAGATTTTAGGGTCGTTTGCAGCTGTTGTGGGTTTTGGAATTACAGTGCAGGACTAGATCTCTTCCTTTGAGCATTTGGGGGAATCGATATTGTTGCGGTTTTCATGAGGTGAGATTAGTTTTTTTGGGTGATTGGGGCGATAGCTGAAGTTGGAGGTTTGTTTCAAATCCAGGTCTGGGTTGAAATCATCGCAATTTTATGGTTCATTGAGAGGTTCGTGAGTTCGTTTCTAGCTTCTATGTGTTTAGGGTTGGAAGTATTGCTGGTTATTGCTGCGGATTCGGATTTATTTGGAGTGGATGTCTATTGGCAGGTTTTTTTCCTGATCGAGGTTTGGGTTTAAAAGATTAGGGCAGGATGATGAGGGGTGGGCCATTGCGGGTGGTGGCGACTGCGGGGGCTGCAGTGGCAGCAGGGATGTTTACGCTGTCGATGGCGTCGTCTGTTTCGCTGGGCGTGCTTTCTACAGTCGTTGAGAGGCAGCGGGTAATGGTTCTAGATTTTATCTGATTTTTCCATTGTTTTGACATCAACGATTATTTCACTGCTTGAATTTTTCAGTATCTCAAGTGCTCGGGTTATTTGGGTTTGCAGAAAAAGACTGCACCGCAATGTACGTGCATGTTGCAAGGGCCGAGGGTTTACCGAGTGCCGGCTGTGTAAAGGAGAGGCTACAATCGATTGGTCGCCGTTGTATGACCCTGTGATTCCCAGGCGCTGCCTCTGCCCGACATGTGACGGCAACAAGTACTGTCTGTCTTCTCTCACCTTCTCCCAATCTCATGAATCAAAATCCGTTTTCTGACGTCGTTGCAGAGTTTCGTGAATTTTTGCTTCAGTTTGAATTGTTATGAAGTGGGAACGTACTTTTAGGTTTGTAGAAGTTGCCCTTTATTGATACGTGCATGATTTCACGTGTGCAGGGTTCAGAAGTGCTTGAATTGTGTGGGGAAGGGATATGCGTGACACTAGCTACGTCGGACTGTCTTGCTTTGAACACCTAGCTCCGGACAGAGGGGCTTTTGTATATCAATTTTGAAGAGGTCGCTGTGTTTCAATATAAGTAGCTGCTTGCGTTTCTGTTGAGACCATGTGGGTGAACATGTGCATAGAGGAATCGTATGTGTGTCCTGTTACTGCATGATTCCAGTGGGGTTTATCACCTTAGGCACAGAATGTCTCATCGGTTTGGGCGCTCTTATAAAAAGCTGCTAAAGCTAACGTTTAAGAATTTTGGGAGCACAATGGGTCTAAGAATATAGAGTTGCTGGTCTTATTTGATTGATGCGATCCTGCAAAGGTGCCCCAGTTTTCTACAATATTTAGGGCTTTAGCTTGTCTAAATCCTCAAACCTGTTCATTCTTGAAAGTTTTAATTAGTTCTTATTTTGCGTATCACTTGAAGCAGAGTGGAGTTGCAAATCAAGGCTGATTGAGGATCTTGGGGCTGTTGTAGACCAGTTATATATTGCAGAAAGTAATGGCTTCAGGTGCTCCATCAATTTATTACAGCATGTTCATCGGGGAGCTCAGACAACGAGTTGCTTCCCGTGGGGTGTGCAGTGTCGATCTGTCCAGCAGGTGCTCACTGTCCAGGATATGCATAAATAATGTACATGTTGGTTCTTCTTACATCAGATTTGACGTAGTCGTCTGAACTGGACTTCAGCCCGGCACACCTCTGCCGGAGTACACAACTTCGAAGCCAACTAGTTAATCCTTCTCGCCTTGAAACCAATCAGTCATATCTGGCACTGATAGATCCTGTAACAGAGGGGCTGTCGATGAAATGTAGGAACTGTACATGTTGTATCCACACATTAGAAACGTGGGTTTGCATTGAGCGAGAAGAAACAAAGTTAACGCTGAAGACCCGCTCCTTGTATTGACTGGATAGGAGTCCATCTCCAAGATAAGCTCTTCGGAATTCCATTCGACAGTGTTAAATCATGCGCCTCAGAATATGCCCTCGACTAGGAAAAAGAAAAAAGAAATGTGCCCTCCGCGGATTCATCTCGCACGTCGAGCGTATGGCGTCCTTCTTTTGTTCAAAAACGACGAAGGGGCTATGAACTCACATAATGGTTTTTCGTAAGTTATTTTCACCGTACCACTGAACAGCTTGCCTTACTGTAGCCCTGTTCTGGAACCACATGGGGGACTGCAAAGCTTCAAGCTCAACAGTTAAGCTCCAACAGCCATTCCCACCCGTTTCGACATGCTCCGCAACACATCATAGTTTGGAACAATCAGGACTTGGCTCGAATAGTTTGTACTAAGTTGGAGGTATGTTCCTTGATAGGTGCGGTTCTTATTTACTTCAATGTCAAACATCGATCATTGAACTTCGCTCAATTGCAAAGAATGATTCATGGCTTTCGTTTTCCTCCCATGTACGCCTTGACAGGGTCACACGAGACTCAGGTCGTCGTCAAATTCACGGTCCACTTCCTACCGTATATTGAACATCACTTTCTACAGCTTGCTATGAACAACAGCTAGGTTACTCCCCAGTTAACGGCACAAGATAGCAGAATGATGAGGGTTCCCCACACTCGGTTTTCTTATTTTGGTGAAGTTGTCGTCGGACTTGCCAACTTTCAATCTGCGCAACCACTTGATCAGACCTCAGAACTGGGTGAGTTTTCACTACACTCCTAGCTTGTTGCATTGTGATTGCGGAGCTCTGTAGAGTTCGACTCGAGTTTGCTCCAGCTTGATGCAGGGCTTGGTTCTCTGTGTAGGGGTTAAGGCGAGGCTCGAACTGTAAAATGATTGATTCCTCTGTTGCATTTCCTGCTGGTTTGATGACCTTGTTAGGGAAATCCAATGTTCCTATTATGATCAATACTTCCTGAAGTTGCTGCCGCAAATAAGGACGCAGATTTGCCATTGTGATTGTGATTGAGTGTCTCTGATTTGTATGTGTAACTTGATTCAGTAGTGTCCTTCCACAGGCATTTTACTTGGAAATAACTTGACCTTCATTGTTAGGGCTAGTCTCATTGAAGTGGATCACACATGTTGAACATAGTGAACAGTCACAAAGAGCTGTAAGTTCCGGTTGTTGCCTCAGCCTGATCCGATCCAGCTAATTTGGATTCTAGTTTTGCCTGCCGTTTCCTTAAAGATTGGGCTGACGGTCAATTCACATCGTATTGGAGTATTGACAGCGAAGAGGATTAGTTTCAAGGCCGCAGCGTATCAACCACAATGGCAGCCACGGGACTAGTGCAGCGAAGTCGCTCGTCATTCACAACCGGGAAATGCTAGTATGTGAGCTGTGAGCAGTGCGCGGTGAGCAGTGAGCGGTGAGCAGTGAGCAGAGATTTTGGAAAATAATTCAGGGTTTTGAATTTTGAAGCACCTCCTATTACCGCGGATTTAGGGTGTAATAAATGAATATTTGTAGTTAATGGTTTCAATAAAAGGACCTATAGCCGTGGTTTGAAGAGTCTGGTTTAGGGTAGTTTAGGATTTAGGGTAGCTTCTAAACAATGAAAAACATTCAAAGAATTTGAATAATTAATCCCATTCAACAATAATGTATGGCATTCAGAACATTGATGCCTAAATCATTGATGCCTTAATTTGAGGCTACACATTCAAATGTGTCAAAACATTTAAATCTCTTAAAACATTCAAATGGTTTAGGGTCTCCACGGACACCGATCAAGTTATTGAATATCACCAAAGCATACAATGACATTTAAAACATTCAAATCATAGAAAGTGCCAAAGCAATCAAAGTCATTATAAACATTCAAAGGATTTGTAAAGACAAAGCAATCAAGATCATTATAAACTTTCAAAAGAATCGTAAGGACAAAGCATTCAAGATCATTATAAAATTTCAAAAGAATCGTAAGGACAAAGCATTCAAGATCATTATAAACTTTCAAGGTGATGTAAAGACAATGTATTCAATATCATTATAAACTTTTGAATGCTTTGTAAATACAAAGCATTCAAGCCATACAATCAAATTGATTCTCCATCAGATTCAATAGCACTCTCATCGAAATATGAGAGCACTCGTGGATCATATAGTCGATGCGGTGTGGGAGAGTTAGAGGAACTACCCGAGCTAGCATTGGCAAAGGCTGTTGTCAATGCTTCAGCGTATACTGGCAATCCTTGAGGAGAACTGTCAGGAGTGAGCAAAGTCTGGAACGCGCGTTTACGAATCAAATGGCGCCGTTTTATTGGAGACGGACTTGTCAAACTGCAAATAAGAGGATATCAAATATTAGAAAACATCATACACATGTAGATGTAATAACTTGTACTTGCAATTTGCATTACTTGACCAATGAAACTTACTCACATATTTTGTCAAAGGGCTCGTCAAGAAGTGTGTCTTCATCGTCATCATCGAGCTGGATTGGAGTGGTGGGAGGTGGAGTTGTACGAATTTGGGGAGCTACGAGTGATTTTAAGACCTCGTTAAATAGCTTTGAATCACTTTCAAGAGCTACAATGTGACGATTGCAGGCCCTGGCTGCACGGATAGAAGCACCTTCACAACAGAGGATGGAATGTTTATCAGATTGAAGTTTGAGAATGAAATGAAATTGTACAATCCATAAAATTGCCATAAGAAATACCTGTGGAAGCAGTGAGGTGTGCCACGATACCATCCTTTGGAGTTAATCCGTGCACAAAAAGCTTCATGAGAACTTCAGACTTCTCTTTAGGACCACGCCATGGTCTGCCATTGTCCTTTCGCAACAGCTAAGACTCCAATGTAAGAGAGTTGAAAAGGACGTCATCACAAGCCAAGTCTATCTGAGGAACTGATGGATCTTTTGCAATGCTGAGCGGAGGTGGCTGCCTGGCCGCAATGGATGGGACATCACGGACCATAAGAACTGCCTTGAACTTCAATGTCTACAAAGAATATTTAATGTTAATATGCCGTAGCTCAAATACAAATAATAGTGCAATAGTAGAATGAAATAGAGGAAACCAAGAGAGTTGAAGAATCTTACATTTTTGGTGGAATAAAGAGGGTTTGCAAGATGAAGATAGTTGATTATAGTCCATTCATCCACAATCTTCATCTTGTAATTCTTGAAGTACGACATCAATTCCTTCCTCACAATGGGACTATCCGGATAGAAAAGTAGGAATGAACCATCATCATGAAGATAGGCATATGCAAATCCTATAGTTACCTTGAGAAAATTGTCAACGTACTCATTCCAATGTGGAATTTGAGAAGGAGGGTCAGAAACACCAGGGACCCTGAGCCCGTCTGGGTACTATGCAATTAGCAAATCAATCCTTGGTTTCTGTAGAAACTTACCATCAAAGTAGTATTCCCTAGATGCACTAACCTGCATGAGAATGGAAATGATCTAGTATTAGACAAAGTGACAAACTAGAGAATAAAGAAGAACCTCAAGAAAACTAAAAAAAAACCAGGAAAATGTAAGATGTAATCACCTTGGATAAAAACTGAACAATCTCACCCGCAAGTATGAGCTCAGAGTTCACCCCCAAACACTAGCAAAAAAAGAGCACCAATCAAGGGTTCAGAAATATCACGGAGGGGCGACAATTCCAGTGCCGGTACCAGCAGTGCTTCAGCAAGGGAACTTGGAATATCACGGAGGGGCGACTAGACCAGTGCCGGTACCGGCAGTGCTTCAGCAAGGGAACTTGGAATATCACGGAGGGGCGACCAGACTAGTGCCGATACCGGCAGTGCTTCAGCAAGGGAACTTGGTAGGTGACGGAGGGGCGACCAGACCAGTGCCGGTACCGGCAGTGAGGTCAGAGCATTTTATGATTAGATATTCACAAACATGCTTACACTACCATGATTAGATATTCACAAGTTTCTGTTTGAAATAATAAGCAATTATTAGGAGCACAACCCCAAGCACAACCTGTGCTTATTTGTGCATTCAAATTCAAAGACATGTGACTTAGAATACGTTCAAGAGAACTTACTGAATGAATCAAATTCAAAGACAATCTCAATACTGTTTTGAAGACTTCATTTTTATTGAGTTATAAATCTACTTTTTCAAATTATTTTCTAGCTACATCTACGAATATTGAAACAAGGGAACTTGGCAGGTGACGGAGGGGCGACCAGACCAGTGCCGGTACCGGCAGTGCTTCATCAAGGGTTTAGGAATATCATGCGGCAGTACTCATGCGGCAGTACTCATGCACGATTCAAGATCGTGCGACAGTATTCAAGATTCGAGATTCAAGATTCAAGATCGTGCGGCAGTATTCAAGATTCGAGCAAATTCAAGATTCGAGATTCGAGCAAATTGAGCTGACTTAGACAAGATTTGAGGAGCGAGAATCCCGGATCTGAGAAGGCAAACTCCCGGATTGAGTCGCAGTGAATTTGAGGTCTGAATTCGAGGCATACTCCGCTCCTAAAATCAACTGCAGACCTAAACTCCTAAAACAGAAAGGAAAGGAACGGAAAGCAATGAAATCCAACCGGACCTTCAGGGGAAAGAAGGCCGCGCTCGCTCATCTCCCCTGCCTCATTCATTTTGCCACCAATGCTATAGCCTATATTCACATTCACAAACAAACAACAAAAGTGAGCCACAAGCATCGGTGAGCCGCATCAGAAATCGCTTCTGCACGATCTCCATCCAACCTCATCACATTCCATGAAATCGCCTAAAACCGCAAATGCACAAACCGGATTCAAATTTGAAACCACCAGCCTGGGCAAGAAGAAAAACGAAATGGAGGACCACTTCAGAATCAAGTGTCGGTACCGGCAGTACCCTGGCAACGTATCAACTGACAAGCGAGAACTGCAAGAGACAACTAGAACTGAGCAAAGTCAACACTTCTGTGTACATTCCGTGTACATGTGCGAAAGAGTCAATACTGCCATGTACATGGACCGAAAGTCAACACTGCCGTGTACATGTGCGAAATAGTCGGTTTTAATAATGCTTCCTTCACAACCAACGTCACCTGCCAGTGCTTGGAAAATGTTTTACAAACCACTGGGGATACTGAATCTATATTGGGGATGATTGTGATGTTGATGATCGGTATATTAGGACTCATAGTTTGAAATTTCAAAAATCTGGGTTAAATAAAAGTAAAGGAAAAGGCACCGTCAAGCCAACTTGACTTTCTCTGCCCCAATCAGCCTAAAAACACAGAAGACAGCTACGTTGATTTCTTCCTTTTCTCTGGACAAACGAAAGCAAACTTTCATTGCAAGGAACCGACAAAGAGAAGAACAATTTTGAATTCCATCCCTTTTATGAGCTAGGGAGAGCCTGCCACAGTTGCCTTTAAGGTGGTTACCCCATTTCCAACTGAATAAGAAATACGGATATGGGACATTGATATTATTTAGTATTTTTTTTGTTTTTAGAGTTAGGCAAGAAGAAATAGATTTCAACACAAGTTGAAACATAATTTTTGGATGAAGAATGAATTAGTTATAAATTTCCAAAGTTGAAGCATGACACATCCCATTCACGGCACATAGGTAGAGTTGTTTCTGTCTAAAGAAAATTTGTATTGCACACACTAAAGATGCTTAAACCAACAACAAATTCATAACCACACTTACATATACTAGAACCAACAAGAGAGAACCCATTATCAAGAGTCCTGCCTGTCTGCTTGCCTCGATTTTAATGAGATATTGGGCTCTGAATTTGGAACATTCTATTTACAAAAGATGTCAAGTTATCAAGTATACGCCAAGGTAATGCTGGCCAAGCTAATTCTAATGAGATTGAACACAAGGGAACCCAAAATTGCAGTGCCGGTACCGGCAGTGCAAAATCACAAGCAAAACTTAGAACACAAGGGAACCCAAAATTGCAGTGCCGGTACCGGCAGTACAAAATCACAAGCAAAACTTAGAACACAAGGGAACCCAAAATTGCAGTGCCGGTACCGGCAGTGCAAAAACACAAGCAAAACTTAGAACACAAGGGAACCCAAAATTGCAGTGCCGGTACCGACAGTGCAAAATCACAAGCAAAACTTGAACACCTGAGGGAGTCAAAATCGCATTGCCGGTACCGGCAGTCGAAAAACACAATTAGAACTTGAACACAAAGGGACCCAAAATGGCAGTGTCGGTACCGGCAGTCCAAAAAGGCAAGCAACACTTATACACGAGGGGACCCAAAATCGCAGTGCCGGTACCGGCAGTCCAAAAAAGCAAGCAACACTTAAACACATGAGGGACCTAAAATGGCAGTGCCGGTACCGGCAGTCCAAAAAGGCAAGCGACACTTAAACACATGAGGGACCCAAAATCGCAGTGCCGGTACCGGCAGTCCAAAAAGGCAAGCAACATTTGAATACAAGGGGACCCAAATATGACGAGATTGAGAATTCTCAAGTTCGATTCTGCTGGAGTTTCTTTTCAGTGTAGCGACTGCAATTTTTGGAATCTTGGAGCGTGTAATATACCGTTGGAAAGGTTTTGAGAATACCTTTCCAATGGTATATTTTGCGCCCTTGAAATTGTGGAAAAAGGACTGCCAGTACCGGCAGTCCTTTTTGGGGTCTCGAAGTGGCCATGACAAGATTGAGAATTCTCAAGTTCGATTCTGCTGGAGTTTCTTTTCGATGTAGCGACTGCAATTTTTAGACTCTGGGAGCGTGTAATATACCGTTGGAAAGGTCTTGAGAATACCTTTCCAATGGTATATTATGCGCCCTTGAAATTGTGGAAAAAGGACTATGGAGATGCATCAATCCCAATGCCGAATAAAAAAGGAACTTGTCTCTTCCATTGGGTGCAATCATTCGAGATGCACACGAAGGCTGACATCAGAGCTGACCTCCAAGACCAACATCGCATGCTCTGCAAGCAATACAAGAACGCCTCAACGCAAGCGGATGCAGATTCCAGGTACCTGGCTATCCGAGCTTGGTGGCTGTCCTCAAGAGCTACAACAAAAGATGGATTGAGACGTCTCGACCTATGGCTTGCCTTCTGGCATTTTCGATACCGCCAATGGGGAGGCTTCATGCAGCTGGTGAGCTCCTAAACCCTAAACCCTACACCCTAATCCCTTAGTCTCTCCCATTGCTTATTTTCTGCTCTTCACCTACAAACTCTGAAGGTGCACTGCTTTCTATATACCACATGACAAACTTGGCAAGTCATGTTTTTGCAATGTTTTACGTATGTTGTTGAGATGAACAGGGGTGATTACGTATGACATATGTTTTATGTATGTTTATCGTATAAAAGACGTACGAAGGACATATTAAAAACATGTAAATTTTATCATGATGTGTTTTTTCATGTTTGTAATATATCGTTCGTACGTTTTTTATACGATAAACATATGTAAAACGTATGTTGAACGTAATCACCCCTGTTCATCTCAACAACATACGTAAAACATTGCAAAAACATGACTTGCCAAGTTTGTGATGCAGGAGCTCACTGAGGACGAGTTGGCTGAAATGTCCTCTTGCAACTTAGCGGAAAGTATCCACAACAAATGGAAACAGCAGTCCGGTGATCGAGGGTCAGACCTTTTTGTCGCTACTGTGGATGACTTCGTCCGATCCTTCATGCAGAGCGTCGCGTACTACCAATACCTCAAGGGGGATAGAGCTGGAACCGGCCCTACCAAAGAAGAACTGAAACTTCTGATTGCACAGAAGTCTACAGAGCGCACAGGGAACTCAAAATCCCTACACGAAGCATTAGCGAAAATGCCGGGTGCTGAGGAGTTCTGCACTCGAACGCCTCAACTCGAAGGAGAGGAAGTCTTCTTGTCGTTGAAGCGGAAAGCAGACGTTCCCATCGGCTCGGAGTTTGACTCTCACCGACCTGATATGATCAGCATCTCGCGTCCTCGAGTCCAGACCAGGTCTGCAAGGAACAACGTCCTAAACCTCAATGCTTCTCCTGTAGAGCTGGCAGACTCTCCCCAAGCATTAGAGAAATTAGATGTGCCAGTGCAAGTACCAGAGCCCACCTTAGCGGCAGCCCTAAACCACGTTACTTCCGTGCAAGAAACGGCTTGCGACGAGAGTCAGTGGCACATAGCTAGGCTGCCAAAAACATCTGCGAAGGCTTGTTTCGCACAGCAGGCTGTCACTAAGAAGAAGTGCATCGCTCGAATCGTACAAGACAGAAAATCTACCGCTGCTCCTACGTACACGGGCTTGATGGACAACTACAGGAAAAATCGCAAGGACCGCATGCAATTTTTCTTCTGCAACGACGACATTGAGAGGTGTGTCAAAGGAACCCGCAGAAAGTGGGTTATGTCCCGCCCGGAGGTCCCCGAGATCTGCCCCGTTAAGAACGGCACTAACCTAACACGCAAGGAGATACTTGCCCTAGAGAATGCTGGCTTTCGACTTCCACAGCGGGAGGTCATAGCGCCGCGAAGGCTCTTCCAAGACCACCCTCTCCCCGTTGACTTGTCATCCTATGCAACTCCAGCATTCCCTAATGAAGTTCCCAAGCGACGGCACAGCCAAAATGTCCGCCGCAATAAGAAGAGCCCATCCATCAAGCAAGCCAACAACTGTGCCAGTGCTGGAGCATACAAAGGTCGCATAAGGAAGGTGGACATGGTTCCAGTCCCTACCCTAGGTTGCATTGTCACATTGGATTCGGGCACGCCTTCGACAATTCAGCAGTACCATCTCACAATTTCCCAGTTTCCAGACTGCTCCTGCCCTTATTTCAAGGAGATGCTGACTAAGGCAAAGGGAGGCCGCAGTCAATGGCCTCACTGCAAACATTTGTATTTTGTCTTCACGGTCATTTGTGGGTTTGATGCTGATGTAGATGCCTTCATACATGCACCCACTCTTAGCTTCAACGAAGTTAAGCTAGTTCTTGAGAGTGGATTGTTGACTCATCCAACATCTTAGGGTACTTCAATGTTTCTAGTTCCATTTTTGACATGTTCACTCTTCAAATCAATGAAATTGTAGTGAGACTAAAAGGGCCACTACTGCAGTTTTCAAAATCATGTTCTATTCTTCACCCTAAACTCTGGAATTTCTTCTATTTTGTACCCTTAACCGTAGCTGGTCTATATCATCAATTTGCTACTCAGTTCAAATAATATTGATGTAGAAAATCTATGCCTAAACCTACTGATTGGTCTATAACAAGGGTGTAATAAATTAAATTTTCATTTTACCCTAAAACCGCGGAATTGGGTCCAATTACCACGGTTTTAGGCACAAAGTGTGCCTTTCATGTGCCTTGAACATTTTCCACCGACCCAATTCCACGGTTATAGGTACCAAATATTCCACGGTCATAGGTCCAAAAATTTACTAAAAATAACCGAATATTCGAATATTTGCTAAATATAGTATCGTTGACCACGGTTGACCTGAAATTCTTGCTCGTAATCTCACATTTCTCCAGTCACTGCTTACCGCTCCACGCTCCCCGCTCCCCGCGCGCATACTATCCTCGTCCATTCACAACCATCACTGCCACACGCCAGCACTTCTTCGATAGATCCTCCTCCCGCTCCTCATTTCTAGCACTTCGCAGCCAGAGACTAACCCATGGATCCACCACTGCTCTGAGACTCCACAGCGAGCCTACCAGGAGGAACACTTCAGGAGTCGCCAGAAGTAGTCTAGACAAGCAGAAGGTGAAAGAAACTCTGGAGTTTTGCATCCACGAGATCCGCTTAGCCGACCCAGATGACAAGACCGCAACGCTGAAGCTGACAAGACCGCAACGCTGAAGCTGGCAAACCTTCCTCCGAACACCGATCCACTTCAGTGGGGATCGTCATTTGTTTTTGACAATGAAGTGAGAGAGGGTTTGGGTGCGGACAGCAAGCTCCTGGGTCGCGATCGAGAGAGGCTGGGGCGTTGTTACGGACCAGAACGTACAGCGAGGAAGGATTGCAGCTCATCAGCAAGATCTCTTTCACTGAGGGCAAGTTCAACGGCTCCACAATTACTTTCAGTGGTCATGTGGGGAGTAAGGAGAGTGACGCCTTACGAGCTGATTGTCCATGGCGGAACATGACACTTCCGTGGTGTGCATGGCTATGTGTTGGCTGAGAATGCCCCAAACGACGGCCCTCGCTTCATCTTCCACTGGAAAGTCTAACTTCCTCTTGTAAGCAGGAGAATTGGCCTTGATGGCCTGCTGTAGATTGAATTTCACACCTGATGACCAGGCTCAAATAGAACCAACACTTGATCAACACTAGATTATACAGACAATGTATACAGATCAATGATCTGCGGGATGGTTTTATGTCTGTAAATGTGTGGAGTGAATTGTTATGGGTAGCACAGAACAGAAACGTCTTTCCGTGAAGCGCATGTGCCTTTCGTGAGTTGGCAGTCGTAGAATCATACATGTAATGATGAAGATTTTTGTTTTCTGACAAGTTCAATTCTCGAGCCTGAGGGTGACAATGCAATAACCATAAATTTCTGCACAACTGGAAAAAGGTAACCTAGAGCAGCAGAGGATAACGAATCAGGCATCCTCAAACTTGAAGGCACATTAATACTTGCGAATGGTTGAGGTGCTTGGTTAGTGGTCAGCTATGGTGCAGAACAATGCAACTTATAAATCGTTTTTCAACTGGAGAAAATGGTCCAGCACCTTCTCATTTTTCATATATCGTCAAGCTGACACATGCAGTGCTGGTGGAATTCTTAACTATATATCTGAAAACTATACAAATGTCGACTACGCTAGTAATCACAGGCTCTTGAAATCAACGAACCAAACGATTGAAAGTAAAGAATTGGCCTGAATTTGTCTTGTCTATTGATACAGTGGCAGTAAAATTTCAATCTTTTGTACTCTAAAAGCACAGTTTCCGTATTTTGTACTTTTAAGCACAGTTTCAAGCCGAAACTATTTAGTATGACTTGAGCACCACAGTTCTCTACACAGAGGAATCGTTGATCTCAAAAAAATTCGTGTTTCTAACTAACTTGGTTCCTAAAAGTTTTAATTGTTGCACACCTTACAAGATCATTACCTACTGTTCGTATGCTACAGCGTCTTCCATACTCAAGACAACAACATCCCCTTGTTGCAGTTTTGTTACGGCGATGGCTTCCCTGCCTGGACGTTGATGCTCTGAGGAATAGTAACATCAATATATGTGGATTAGATATTGAACTCAAAGTATCGATTCCATGTCACCAGAAATTCAAGCAAAGCTGCAACCATAACATCAGAAGTAAGGCTGAGAGGTTAATTCACCTGCAGGAATAACAAAGCGGACTGAATCTGATTCTTGGAGCATGACGCTAGCTGAAGCTTTTACCCCCGACCTCAACCAGATAGCGCCATCCTACAAGAATGATGGTGAACATTACGAATCAATGTTGCATGCAATCAAAGATGAGAATCAACAAAATCGCCACAAAACGAACAGAATCGCTACAAAACGACAGCGCATGCTTGAATTGAAACGTACTGCACGTATACCGAAAAGAAAACCGGACTGAAAAAAGATCATGATCCATTACACTGACATTTAAAGAATTTAAGGAGCAAAAACAAAAAAGTGAAACTGTCTGGTACAAGTGCACATATATAGGGTGAGCCACGATGGTCACATCTCCAGACATTAATTCAAGTGCAAATTATGTACGGTAGTGAAGGGCTCGAGCGGCACAGCATGCAATGAGCCAGTCACACAAGCTAGCCTTGAAGTTTGAGCTGTGCCAGCGTTTTCCTGCTCCACAGCCTTTGATCACAAGACCTTTCTTTGCCGCTCGAAATCAATCCACTCAGGCCTACAACACATCATTCCCGGGAATTCAACTCACGATATAGTGTAAATTGTTGACCTGCGAAAGTGTGAAGACAGTCAGCCAACCCTTGGAAACCATCCATGAAGCTAAATAAGTATATATGTACATCGAAAACCTACCTTGATTTCGACTTGGCCTAACTTACATTGCTCAAACTCGATAGAAACAGGGCAAGGGGTTCTCCCTCTCTCTCTCTCTTTCGAAGCACTTTGCGGTTAAACAATCAAGTTAGTGCTCTGAAACTGAATATATGAGGTAATCCAATCGGATCATGAAATGGAACTCACAGTACATCACGGAGGTAATTAAGATCACACTAACATGTCGAAGCACGCGTTAGGTAGACCCAAGTGCTCCTAAATTCAAGAACCCTTCATTGCGGTGAAGTCAGACTGAGACGAATTAGGAAGCCTGTGCAAATGAAGAAACGAGAAGTCTATTAAGCCATGATGTATATTGAGAATCGAGCACTGTAAGCTGCTTCAGTTCTTCTTCAATTCAAAAGCTCTGCAACGTACATCGCAACTAAGAGCAACAAGTGCAACAAGAGCAACTTGCTGCATAAGAATTATATGCAATGCCTGTCGGGGTATTGGCATCTCTCTCTCGGTAATTAAGTTCCGGAGGCATTTTGGCCGGCGCCCTACTCTACTCCGTATCTGACCTGGCTCTCTTCGTTATCATCATTCTCATTACAGTAGTACTACACTAAATAGGTAGATTAGTGTTAGATAATTATAAGATTTGAAAATATTATAGATTTTTACTCTCGAATTATTTTTTCACCAAAGACATTGATTCCAATACTATTGAAAGATCCCCATCTTGACCAATATAGAGGGTAAAAAAATTGGTCAACAGTAAAAACTTACAACATGTTTATGTAAATTAGTGTATCTAACACTAATCTACCTATTTAGTGTAGTAAGAATGCCCCCGGGGCTTAATTAGTAACTTAAATATTAACTAGTACGTACGTACGTAAAATAATGGTTACGGATAATTACGAGTATGTATACTTGCCTAGTTCCTTACAGGATCAAACTATCAATAATTAATTAATGTGGGAAATGCTTTCTCTTACCTGAGACTTTAGTATTTTGATTACTGAGGAAGTAAGTTAGGGTATAACCACAAACTTGAGATAGTTTCTTCTAGTACCAATACCATGTAATATGAAATCAATACCCGCTAGCTATTGATACTAATATTTTGCATTGATCGATAATAAGCATACATCCCTTGCATGCAGGAGGCATTATACGGTCTGTACAAACTTTGATTGAAATTATGCCTAACTTGGCTCCAATGTTCTTTATTTTGTTTTGTGTCATAAATAGCTAACCTAAAACAAGTCACTTTAACCCATGAATGCTGAACTCAAGAATTCATTCATTTGGTCAATTTTATTCAAACTTTGTTCGAATTCAAACAGTCACATGAATCTCATGATTGTTTCACATATTCATTTGCATATTATTGAAATAATTGTCCTAAACCTTGTCATGTAAGCATGCTATGACAATAAAAATGAGGTTGGAAAAAACAAGATTTTTTTCGAATTTTGATTGAAGAATTCAAAACTGAGTTATTTGAAGGTTCTTGTTCAAGAATTAATCCGTTATCTTTTCATTTTCTTGATAATTTGAAATGAGTTGAGTGAAACGTGACATTTTTTAACATATGATGACTCTGTTTTTAAACTTTTCAGTTGAAATTGTTTTAGTAATAAACCCTTAAACACCACATTGTGTCATTTGTGGCCTAAAGTTTGACATTGGCTTTTCAATGGATTTTGAAAATGTGTGAGTGGCATTTAAAAGTTAAATCATAGTTTTTACAAACTTGCAACGAACTAGTAATTTGAAAAAGTGTGAGTTTAAGGTTAAGTTCATTCCATAAACTCACCAACCTTTTCAAAGCAACTTTTGCACTTGTTTCCATGATTATTGAAAACATTTATGTATATTATTATGTATTTAATATGTACATATTAATTGTTCTTACTACATGATGAGAGTGACAATTAGAGTTAGTGATGTATATTATTAAATGAGTAGTGTCAGGAAAAACGTGTCACCAATTCAATTATCCAAATTAATAATGACGTTCTCATCCATATATTGATGTTTCATTCAATAAGATGAAGGTCCTAGTATGCTTCACAATTCCATGCCTTCTAAAGGGTAAAGTAATGCAAAGTAGGGAAAAATCAATCGAAACATGGTACCTACTATAATTGCATTACTTAAATGTCTATCCCTACAAGGGAGAGTAGTTTTGTCATAATGGCCCTTTGTCCTGTGGACACTGAGTCATTAACATTACAAACAGACACTTTATTCACGCGGGCCTCGAAAGAGACTGGAGTTTCTATCTATCTTTCTATCTATCTATCTGCATTATTTACAAAATAATGGGCTTAAGTTATTCTAGTAAGCAACTAGTTATTAGAGTAATTCAAGTTTAGTTCTAAAAGAAATTGGTTGGATAAGGTAGTGGACCTTCAGACGTCGTTGTCCATGCATGAATCCTTCTAATGATGATTACAGTGATTCGTTAACTACGGGTCAGCATAATTAAGTTAAGCATAAGCATTTTCTAATTAAGACTTACTGAGTAACTAGTAAGTTAAGTAGCTGGCTGCGAGTACGTCCTGCCTGCGTGCCTGGTTGCGCGCATTAGCGGAATGATCATTCATTCAAAAGCTCAGGCTCTTGTTTGCTGTCACTCTCGATCCAGCCAGGCTACTAATACGCAGCAAGTACGTTGCTCTTGTTGCTCTTGTTGCTCTTTGTTGCGATGTGCGTTGCAGAGCTTTAATTTTGAAGAAGAACTGAAGCTTATAGTGCTTGATTCTCAATGTATATGGCTTAATAGACTTTTCGTTTCTTCATTTGCGCCTTCCTAATTTGTCTCTGACTTCACCACAATGCAGGGCTCTTAAATTTAGGAATGGGCTAGGTTTACTTGTGCAGAGGGTGCTGTAGCACTGTACCCTAAACCTCAGACAATCGCATGCACATACTTTAGCATATCTTACGGTGTCATGACAGATATATATTTGCTGAACGTCTTGTTGGATAGTTAGGGTTCCCAGAGCTCTCGGATCATTGGCCTTTTGAGTTTGGAGATTAATGCATTCATGAATGATGCACACAATTGCCAAATTACCTTGAGATTTTGATGTGGGAAGTTATATTGGAGCACTCGATTTTTGGAAGGATTAGACTTCTCTCATGCATTTCTTGAAGCTGCAGGCTAGTTATAATTCATAACTTGTGACTCGTGGTTTAATCTCTTGTTTGCAATATATGAGTCTTCTGTATTGTGACGGTCGATACTAAAACTGGGACCACGGGTCCACAGTAATATTAAAGTAATTATTCAGGCTGCTTTCTCTTCAGTTGGTTACTTACAATTGTATTACGCATAATCGAGAATGTGTAGGAGAGTCTATGCATGTTACTGTAGTTAATGCGTGATCGATGTGGTGGAACTTGTGTTGCAAGTGCTGATCCTTTTTTCAGTGTCTAATTGTGCAGGCAATTGTCTCAGGTGGCGGTTTCGCCGAGCCTGGGGAACGATCTCCGACGCCGGTGAAGATTTGCAACGAACAGGTAGACCTCTCAATTGATGTGCTCTAGATACTCTCCTGTACGCATGCCGAGGCTGCAGCTTCTTGAATTGGTTCATTCTTCACAGCTTAGACTACAATATTAACCGGCATCATTGGTGGAGTGCCCGGCTTTATATTGGAACAAGGATTCTTCTGTTGCTATATATATTAGCATGTCATTTATATTTATGTATATATATGATGAACAAAGGATGCTCATAATCATATACACAGTGGTCAACACGGTCTCTGATGATGATCACGAGCATCACACAATGCAGGCAATCCATGTGTTTGCTTTCGAAAGTGCTCTTCTAGGTTTACATGTTGTCATGAGATGAAGAGAGCCAGAAGTTGAAAGATGCATTTCACGCATTGAACTGTTAGTATAATTTTGAAGAATGCCTTCATTGCATTGAGTTCGAACGCGCATTCCAGTTTTCGGTACGTGTGACGTACCTGGAGATATAATCTTGTTTAATGATGTTTATCTACTTTTTTTGTCTGTCATACAATTGTTTATTTGTTAATAATTGCCTCTTGTTTAATAATGTTTATCTATTTTATCTATCATACAATTGTTTGTTCGCTGACATATGTGTCTTGTTTGATGGTGTTTATGTACTTTGTTTTTCTGCTCGTTTCTCTATCATATCATGATTGTTTGTTTGTTGGTAGATGTCTCTTGTTTAATGATATTTACCTACTTTGTTTGTCTATAATAAGATTATTTGCTGAAAATTGCCTCTTGTTTAATGTTGTTTACCTACTTTGTTTGTCTCTTATATGATTGTTTATTTGCTGACAAATGTCTCTTATTTAACAATGTTTACTTACTTTGTTTGTCTGCCATACAATTGTTTGTTTGCTGACAAATGTCTCTTATTTAATGATTTTTACCTACTTTATTTGTCTCTTACATACTTGTTTATTGACAAATGTCTTTTACTTAATGATGTTTACCTACTTTGTTTGTCTGCCATATGATTGTTTGTTTGCTGACAAATGTTTCTTATATAACGATGTTTACTTACTTTGTTTGTCTGCCATACAATTGTTTGCTTGTTGACAAATGTCTCTTATTTAATGATTTTTACCTACTTTGTTTTTCTCTTACATGATTGTTTGCTGACAAATGTCTCTTACTTAACAACGTTTACCTACTTTGTTTATCTGCCATACGATTGTTAGTTTGCTGACAAATGTCTCTTGTTTAATGATGTTTACCTACTTTGTTTGTCTCTTACATGATTGTTTGCTGACAAATGTCTCTTACTTAACAATGTTTACCTACTTTGTTTATCTGCCATACGATTGTTAGTTTGCTCACAAATGTCTCTTGTTTAATGATGTTTACCTACTTTGTCTATCATACGATTGTCTTTTTGCTAGTAGATGTCTTTTGTTTAATGATATTTACAAAAAAGTAGATATTTCTTTTAAATATTAATATTCTCTTTGTAATGATAGAATGAATTATCTATCCGCCAACTGTATAATGGCCATGTATATCAATACTTGAAAACCGTTATGACCCATCACTCCCTAACTTTCCGTCCTTCCTTTCAATTTACATGTTGAAAGTTTTATGTGGTAAAAAGAAGTTTAACTTCTTTAAGTTAAATGAAATTAATGTTCATAACATTTAGTAGCCAATGTGTGGTCTACCTTTTCATCCATCCACAAGCTAGGGTCTTCATACATGAAAAAGATGCACAAAGAAGAATGAATGCACACATGCAGGTCATCCAAGTTTCCACTTGTCACTAAAGATGGGCCATTGATGATGATGAAGAAGAATATTCTTGACATTCCCCTCAAGGGCAAGGTAGAGGGAGCACTAGCTACTCAATGTTATATTAACACTTTAGAACTATGATGATTTATTGGCTCTGTCCTTTAGGGCAGAGGCTTTCCAATGACACCCGTCAACCCTGCTCCTCAAAAGTCCAATTTACTATCTACAACCCTTTTCACATTTGAAGCTTGTTATCCTTCTTCATCCATCCAACATTTCGTTCATCTGTGACTGTTGGCCAACGACGAGGTCCAGATCTAGATCTAAAGCATTCCGCTATAATACAAACGCTTGCGCACTTCCTACTCATCTTGCCTTTCGATCTGTCGTTCTCAATCTCAATCGGTCGTGAGTGTTTTTGGTTCCAGCTTTCTCTTCTCTTGTAAGTTCTTCTTTTGTTTCTTCGAACTGTGTATAGGGTTTTTTGCGACTTCGTTTCTGTACATGTGTTTTTTTGCGACTTTGTTTCTGTACAGTTTGTCACTTGCCGTGTGGTTACGGGAGAGTTTCGGTGTGTATAGGAAAGCTGCGCTCTGTTGAATTTTGAGAGGCTACGTCGACATGCAGATCTCGAAGATGAGGAGGTCAATATCAGGGAGCCCGTGGAGCTGCAAATGCCGACTAAGATCGTGCGAACTTGTGAAACCCCGAAACGGCCAACAAGTGAGATCATGGAGAGTCCCAGCAAACGACCTCATTTCTCTCCTGCGTTCAAGCCTCATTTACTAGTCCCTGCTTCACAAACTAGTCTTCTGAGCACGCCTGTGAAGGCCTCTGTTTCCAAGGAAGTGCCGATCTCGTGGGATGTCAGGACATCCGGAAGGATTGTGGAGGTGGAATGTGCAGGTCTGAAGACCCCTGTGAAGTCATCATTAATCCCAGCGCATTCCTCAAGTCGCTTGCCTCAACATCAAAGCATCAGTATACTCCTTGTACGCCGAAGGTTAGCATTTTAGGAAGTTGAATTTTTTGATCGTTTTCATACGGGATCTACAATTTGTAATCTCAATTGATCTCGTTGCCCTCGTTTTCGTTCCTCGCAAAGCATTTGGATTTTACTGTAGAATGCGCAGGGCGATCTTTTTTGTGATCAGTTAGGGTTAGTGTTTGAGATGATTGATTAGAACTAGCTGCAGTTTCGGAATGTGGAGCTTGTTCTTGCGAATAGAATTGTTGGGCGAGGTTTTGTGACTTGAGTCAGTTTTGAGGGTTGCAACTATCATCGAACTTTGTTGAACTTGGCAGGTGTACAGCGTGAGAGCAGCGTGCTTCACAAAGCTTGGAGCTTTACCAGATGCAAACAAATGTAGAGAGCTGGACGAGGAATTTGTCTCGAAAGGGAGCCATCCATTTTTTGCAAGGTAATGCTAAACTTTACAGTCAGGAAGGAAATTAATTGAACAAAGTTGTCAGTTACATTCCTCCTCATAGCAACTCGGAGTGCTGCAAAAAAGATGGCATCTGCTCTCAGCAAATATTGCGCTGCCACAGCAGTTCATCTGGCAACGTGTCACTCATGTCTGATGCACCGCAAGTTGCAGTGAAGGTGGGCTAGACTCTCATGACATTAATTGCTGTCAGTTACCCAGTCCTTGAAATCCCTCTTTTCCATTTATTTTGTGTGTTCCGTTTCACTCTATAGATAGCAGATCTCCAATAACTAACATGGTTTGTTTTTCACAAGCGTCTTTCAGACTACAATGGGGTTGCGGGGACAAGAAAGCTCCAAGAAAGCACACGCATAGTAAGTTGATGATCACATCAGCATGAATGCATGATGACGTTACTGAACACCCAAACAAGGATGATATCACATAGTTCTCATGAAAGGGGTTGGAGCAGGACAGTAAGCGCACTTGCAACAAATGTTTGAGAAGTACTGCGCATTGCACTTCACCTCTTCATTCAGACATAGAGCCGAATTGAAAAACTGATAATTCGCATTTGAAACAAGTGCAGATTTCTTGGAGCTTGCCGTGCAGTTTGGCATGGTGACCATGTTCGCGAGCGCCTACCCGCTTGTTGCCACATTTGCTCTTCTTGTACACACACCTTCCCCTGTACTCTACTAAACAGTCAATTAGGGTTTTCTTTCAAACTTGTTATCTCCAAATGTCTGTGATTTCGTCACTCAATCTTACTGCCCTGCTCTAACAGAATAACCTCGTGGAGATTCGGTCCGACTCACTCAAGCTTTTCATCACCATGCGGCGGCCAGCCCCGAGACAAGCTGCCTCCATCGGAGCGTGGCTAGCCATATTTCAAGTACGCCTAACCTTCATCCTCATTCATTCCATTATCAACACAAATATCTCATCATAAAAATTCTTTTAAATTCTTTTAAGGACCAAGGATTCATTGTAGTAAAACGACAAATTCAATCAATCATATTGTAAAAAATATAGTTCAAATGTGGTCAAGTTTTATATCACAGGAATCAGTGAAGAACATTGTATGTGTTGCTCAAAATACAAATAAATTTGAAATAAAAAGGAAGTCCACATAGGATGTGCTCAAAACTACTAAAAAAACATGAGGCTCAATTCGGGATTCTTGGTCCTTTAGGGTTTAATAATTGACCGGTCATGGCAGAACCTTGGAGTGGTGGCCATTGTCACCAACTGCGCACTGCTGGTGTGCTTGTACGACGACTCTGGAGGGTGGAAGATCGAGCCAGGATTAGCCGCCATCCTCCTGCTAGAGCACTTGTTGCTTCTCGCCAAGTTCCTATTCTCCTGGTTGACGTTGTGTCCTTTGAGAGTGGAAATATTACAAGAGCAAGTCGGAGTAGCAAACATGTGTGATCATGGTTATTCTGTCTTGCTCTTGGTTTCTGTTTCTCCCACAATGAATGCCATGTATGTATTATTAAGTCCTGCTGGTTGTGGGAAATTGGTGTAGTTTGTTGGGGAACTTTTCAAGAAACATGTTTACGTGGGCCTCTGGAGTCTGGATGTGCTTTGTCTAAAATACCTTCATTCTAATTCAGGGTCTTTTTTCACGTGAGCTACTTGCAGATAACGTTGGTGTGGGACTCACCTCCTCAGTCTGTTTATTTTGTCAAAGCCCAATGCTCCGACAGTCACTGCCCTCTGCAAAGAGATGATCAGGTGAATTTTTACCGGATTACTGTAACCACCTGTTAACCCCTAGGTGCCCAAATGTCCAAAAGTGACCTCTTCCATATCTTTAGGAGTTGAAATAAATTATTTTTGAAGCTTCAAGGAAGGTAACTAAATGAACCAATAGAAAGAAGAAACAATAATACTCTACGTTTGTGAACGACAGAAATATGTTTTGAAAGTTACTATAATCTACTATTAGCTTCCAAAATGGACTTTCTATTTTTATCTTGGTCACGTAGGGGTTAAAGAGATTGTTCCATTTTTATTTCAATCTTAGAAATGGATGGATAGTGGGTGATTTCAAACTCTATTTTTTGCTTGGGCCCGTTTAGCACTTTGCTATGACTCGGTTGAATTTGCTGGGCTCTGTTCAATGAGTTCAATCTGCTTAGTGAATACAGTGTAAAGAATGCACACTGTTTGTTTGGACCGCTATTCCTGTCTGGTGTAGAATCACGAAATCTTCTAAAATGCTTGCAAGCACTGTAGGAGGTACTAGTTACTTACTCCTCCACGGTCTTGACTTGCTCAGGTGGTTGAAGGAGAAGGGAATCGGAGTGTACGTAGAGCCTCCTATGAAGAAGTGATTCAGGTGCGCAGTCTTCGTTCACATGCTTATTAGAAGACTTCTATGTGCTTCATTTTTTAACTGCCCAGAGCTCCACGAGTGTCCATATTTTCACAACCCTCCTTTGGAAAAGGATGCCGTTGCAGTCAGGGTACGTTTTCTCACACAGGTTGTTGGTTGGACGTTTGGAAGCTGAGAGTCGGCCTTCAGACAGGATAGTTTGAAAAGTATTAATGTATCTTTCTTTGGCATCGTGATGTTTATCTTGCATCTGTTTCATATTACAGGTTCCAGGCATTCTATTTACACCAATTTGCCCCCATTCATTATGCTTCAGACCGTTGATTTTACCGGAGTACGTGACAATCAGAGTCCAGGTGAATCAGCTTTCCTTGTGTATCCACGTACCACAGTGAATGTGCTTCTACTCAAAGGTCAAATACTTGTGGGTGTTCATGCAAAGTTACTGATTATTGAACTAAAAAATATTTAGCTATGGTCTGTGTTTGATTAGTACTGGATTTCTGGTCAGTAGATTTTAGGTGGATCAATTCTTCAAGACGAAAAAACCATGTTATTTTTTAAATATAAATGATGATTCATATATTGATGATTCATTGTCATTTGCAGGTGCCCCATAACAGTAGGGGCCAGGCTTGGGCGAGTTTTGATGGGAAAGACAGTCAGCAGCTGAGTGAAGGGGATGCTCTGATATGTCTGCATGGCTTGTTCCAGCTGCATGTGACAAGGAATCAACATGTGATTTCCTTCGAAGTGTTCGTGAGGGTTTGCACTGGAATCTTCGGAAGCGTCAGGGCTCTGATGGGCGTATCTCCAGCATGTGACTAATGATTGATTGATTTATTACCTCCAAAAATGTAAATGTCATTATGATGATTAAATCTGTATACTTGGATTTATCATATATTTCTTTAATATTTTTTAATTAATTTTGCATGGAGTTCTCTTGAAAATCAATTAAAAATCATGAATTAACAGATTTTTACTGTAATGAAATTGGAATAACTTGAACTACGAGATGGTTGTTATTATTTTCTCATTTGTAACTTTTTGAACCATGCAAACTCCCATCAATTAAAAAATATATATAACTCTAAATTTATGATTTCAATATTAAAATAGAAGTACGTGCACGTTGCATTAAGGATGTCAAAACTCTTTAAAATTAAATTAATATTCTATTTGTTCTGTTCTATTTTTTAGTAATCGTAGATTCTGTAGGAAAACAAATACAACACGCACTAATTAAAACACAATTTAATTACTACATTAAATTTTTTAATAAAGTTTTTTAATGAATTATCTTACCTTTGTTGATGTAATTTTAATCCATGATTTCTTACCTTTAATCGCTCCAATTAACGTCCGGTTGAAAATAATTAGGTCTTCGTACAATAATACAAAAATCTATATTAAAAATTATATGAGTGAGTAGTGAAAAATTCAGAATGAAAATTACAACATGTCATTCTATGTGAAGAGAAGAAGTTACTTTTTCATCCATCTAGTTTACAATTTACCAATTCAGCCCTAGTCAAACAGTTGCAGTCAAACATTCGTGTTCATAGTCAAATCAATTCCAAATCTTCAAGATCTTTGTTGTAAGATGTTTGTAAGACTAATTAATGAGTTGTAGTTAAGGACTAATACATTCTTTAGACAGGGAATAGGGTTATCTTCAAGTCACATAGAATGTGAAGAACTTTGAAGATTTTAAAGTCAAATTTCTAACTCTAAACCCTAAGTTGTCATAATAGCATAAGCGGCTGTGGAAAGTGTTTTACTAGTATATATAACAACTATCTCCATTATGTTTTCAGTGCTTGTTTACTTTCACGGCTCTTAGTGCCTTTACTACGCTCAGTGTCTTGCACTCAGATTTTGCTTATTGTCTTCTTTTTTACTGCCTTCACTGTTTTGTCACAGTAGCTACGCCTTAAGTTTAAGTGTTTGTCATATTTGCTTGGATCGGTTTCAACCAATGGCTTGTAATGATATCTTGAAGTCTAGGGTGAGGCCTGTTGTTGTTGTAAATGATATTAGTCCTGGGATTCGTGATGTGGCCTTTGAATGGAAATTGGGATGTCATTAAAGACAATCCCAAGCACCCTTACCTTCATTGTGATCTGATAGATAGGGTAGGGTATACTACAATAACAGTGAGTGTCACAAGTCCCAACATTGAACAACACGAAGGAAATCTTCATGTGGGTTCTTTTGTGAGGATAGAGAACTTTGGTATTGTAAACAAATCGGAGAAGTCGTTTGAGAAAGGAGATATGCATGTTGTCCTTAAAGTCCAGTCCACAACTTCTATCCATGTTATTGTAGTTGTAGACAACGAGTTCATTCCAAAATTCTATCATAACGATACTATACACGAATTTAGGAAACGCTCTCATGAGCAATGGGCCACAACAACCATTGCTGCTTGTGTAATTGGTATTAGGGGGAGGTATGGTAAATACGAGCAATTACTTATTGCGGATGGTGAAACTGAAAACGACAACGATGTAGTCGCTTCGAGTCATCATTTCACCAAAGAATATACACAAATTGTTGAAGCCTTCAACAATGGGCAATGTGTAATGGTGCTCTTCAAGAATGTAGGAGTTACACAGCAAGGTGATCAATACCTTCGTACGAAAGGTAGCACAATACTGTCTACAGTAGTGGATGACTTCACCTGATGACAACTTGTTGATGTTCACAACAAGTTGTGTAAATCAACACCAACTTCAACTAGAGAGGTATGTATTATTATATATTTTATGTTGTATTTTATTGAATTGATTAATCAATAATTAGTGTCAGGGTTTTTTTGTATATTTTTAATTTTATATTATGTTATTAGTTTAATTTTATTCTTATCAAATTATTATTAATTAGATTATTATCTTTTATTTTTTTTAAATATTTTAATTAAAAATATTATCTTGATTTTGAAATTATATATTTTAGATTTTTAAGAATTGAATATAATTTTTTTTTATACCAACTAATTTAATATATTTTAGTATGTTTTTGTTTATTTCTTTTAAATTTAAATAAATTTATTATTGAATTTCTAATAATAGAATTTAATTTATTTTTCATTTTTGAATAGGTATATGGTACAATGACTGTCACTAGTCCTACTGTGGCACCTTACAAACATGTGTGTACAAAATGCAAGTTGTCAAATCTCATTCTACTTGAAAGGGGTTATTATTGCAATGTTTGTCACATTCAAGAAGTTGTTATAAAAAAAGTTCACGTACGGGCTAAAATTTCTACCTTGTCCTCTCAAAATGTCACCATATACCTTGAAGGCCAGTGGTTACAATCACTTGTACACATGACGGAAGAGCAGTTTTTGAGCCTTGCATTTGGACAACAGATTAAGATCCTTTCATCCATTCGTGTGAAAGGGACTTTTTCATTAACTCCTATGTCTTTCTTAAATGGTTTTCAGGAAGATTTAGATAAAGATATGGATCTAAATGTAGATAGCAGTCCATTAGCTTATAGTTCTTTGCAAGATGGAGGAACTCCTCCTCAATCTCAAAAGAGAAAAAGTGATAGTGATAGTGATAGTGTAGGAGCTTCTCCTGAGACTACCTCCTTTATTAAAAGTAGAAAAATGTAATGCATTGACATGTATTATTTATGTTTACTTTTTAATAAAAATATATATTTACTATTAAAAGGGGCATGGCTCCTCTTTCATCTTTACATCCATAAATCATTTATTCATCAATCCATCAAACCAATCATTTATCAATCGCGATCTTTTATCATCCTTGGTCTTTCATCATCCAATATTGATTTTCATCTGTATTGATTTATCATCCACAATCCTTTATCATCTGTTTTTTATCATTCGCAATTTTTATCATCCGCAGTGATTTATCATCCGCAGTGATTTATCATTCGTAATTTTTTATCATCTGCCAAGTTTTATAATCCGTTGTCTTTCATCATCCGCAATTTTTTATCATCCGTAGTGATTTATCATCCACTGTCCTTTATCATCCACAAAATTTTATCATCCGCAGTCATTTATCATTACAGTGTTTTATCATTCACAATTTTTATCATCCACAGTCATCTCAATCATTTATTAATCGTATCATTTACAATCATTTATCATCCACATTCCATTTTCATTCGCACTCTTTTCATCATCCATAGTTGTTTATCATCCGTGGTATTTTATCAACTGCAGTCTATTATCATCTTTATCATTTGTTCATCCGGAGAATCTTTTTCATCCGCAATCTTTTTGCATTTGTACTCTTTTCATTCATTCACTTTTTCAAACGCAGTCTTTTTTCAACCGAATTCTTTTTCATCCGCAGTCTTTTTACATTGTGAATTTTACATCCATTTTTTTACATTCGTGCTTTATCTTAAGAATTTTACATACACAAATTAGATTTGTAGTTTTGCATTCACTTTAATCTTATTATTAACAATATCGCTTGACAAATTTGTATTTTGAAATTAGTTTTTCATTACAATTCTAATTGTTTCTTTTTTATTATTAATATACTTATGTATTTTTATCTTAACTTTTGATGTTCATTTAAGAAAATTAATTAATTTTTCAAAAATATTTCTATATTTTAAAATATAAAATTACCTTGTTTACTTTTATAAAATATCCCTACAAAGCTCATTTTCATTAAAATGGCATATATAGATAGTAAGCTTTTAGAATGCAATTTACGACGCAATACAACATATAGATATATTGTTGGTGATTTTTTATTTGACTCCGTATCATATCTTTTAAATTATGAAATTTCTTCTACTTCTCTTAGAATGAATTCCATGCGTCATCTTGCACATTGTTTGTCTTTGAATACACCAAAAGCCCAACAAACACGTCAATTTGAATTGAATCCTGAATGGTTGCATGATTTACATCGAGGTGTTTTGAATGAATATCAATATATGCAAAAGATGGCTATTAATGCTACACAAGGTGGACTTTGGGAGATTTTACAGCAATTAAATGGATGTCTGACTATTTACAAAGGCCTATTTATGTGTGGTCAAATGAAAGTGGTATGATTATGGCCAGAGAAGGGTGTGAGTTTCAATCAGAACCCTTACATTAGCATTTGGTTCAAGTCATTTTGAACCAATAGAAAAAATAAATCAAAATTTATCAATAATTTTACCTATAATAAATAATGAACCCGAATTAATAAATTTAGATTCAGATGCATATGAGCCAAAAAATTTAGATTCACAAACCACATGGAAACATCAAAGAACTCGATAATCACCATCGACGTGGAAATCAAATTCTAATTATCAATCTATAGGAATGGATACTCAATCAAAAATAATTGACAAAATTGATATTGAATATACACAAGAAGTAAATGTGAATACTAAAATTGTAGACAATGATTTTTCTACAAAAGTTTCAAAAAGTATAATTATTAAACATGAGAAAATGGAAAGTACGAACCAAATTGTTGTTAGAAAAAAAATAAAAATGTTTTGGACTTCTGAGCTTAATGATATTTTATATACACTAATGTCAAAATGCTCATCGAATAATGAAGTTGCTACAAAATTCTTGTTAGAAATGAAAGAATTAAACTTAACAACGGACCAAGTAATTCAACATATTAGAAGAATAAAATATGGAAAAATTAAAAACGTATCTCTTCCTATCTTTAAGGATGAAAATAACATTGCTTGTAATGAAATTAAAAGCAACAATGGGTTATGTACTTTGAATAAAAAACGCTCATATACTAAATGGAAAGAAATGGATGAAACAATAAATTCTATATTAAATGATCACAAGCATAGTACATTTATTACTAAAAAAAGGTTTGTTTATTGAAAAATATCCAAATATTCAAAAGACTCCCATACAAGTGCTTAAAAGAATGAAACTTATTTCATCCAAGCTCAAGAAAAGTTCCACAATAAATCAAATTTGTTCTAAAAATGCTTCTATAAAAACTTTTGAATAAAAAGGGAAAAATCCCTATAGGAAATCTTGCCGAATATCAAGAAAAAGTAAATGATACTCCTATTTATTCGTGTGTTTGTTGTGAGAGATTGAATTTTCTTTCAAAATCTACTTTAATCAATGAAAAGATTGTAAAAAGAATTAATGGTTTGTTGCATTTAAATTTACAATTCACAATAGAAGATAAAACATATGTATGTAATTTTTGTTTGAATTTAATAAAAAAAGGTTCAATTCCTAAATATTGTATTCCAAATAACATCTGTAGAAATTCTATTATTGCATCTGTTAACAAACTTACAATATTGGAAGAAAGATTAATATCTCCACGTCTTGCATTTGCACAAATTCATAAACTATACAATTATGGTCAATATAAATTACACGGAAGCATTATAAATGTGCCTTCAAATATTGATCAAACTCAATCTTTGCTTCCTCGTTTACCTGAAGATGGAACAACAATTGGAATATTACTGAAACGCCGTTTGGAATATAGATCTCCCTATATGTCTGAAAACATACGACCAAATATTACAATGCTAGCTTTAAAGGATTTAATCGAAACGCCTCTTTATAAAGAATGCAATGTTCTTATTCGTCCACAATGGAATAGTTTATTTGCATTGCATATGCAATCAAGTTCTAAAATAGATGTAAACATGGACTTTGAAAATAATACAAATGTAGACAACTTTGAAGAAGATTCAGAGGATCCTTCTAGTGAAACACTAGTTCATAACTTTTTGGACTCGGAAAAAATTTATGATTTTAATAATACGATTTCTGTTGCTCCTAGTCAAGAATATTCTCCTATAGGAATTTTTAAAGACAAACATAGTGAAGAATTGAATTACCCAACATTATTTTATGGTCATCCACGAGATGAAAAGATTATTAAAAACTTTTCCTATCATCAAATAGCTAGTTGGGAAATTTTACATAAGAATCACGATTTTGCTACAAATATACAAAACTTATTCTTCAAAGCTATCAAAATTTGTATTGATAAAGTTAGAAATTCTAGTTGGATTCAAATTCGTAAAGGAAAGTTATCTGGGAGAACACTAACAGCTGGTCAAGTTTCAAAGGAACCCAATCTTGAAAAAATATTAGAATCACATATAAGTTTTCGTGATTTAGAAAAACTACGAACCTCACTTGATTATGTTGAGGGATTACGAAAAAAATTATTTGCTATGATAAGACAGTCAGGACCTCCAACATTTTTTATTACATTAACAAGTGCCGAGCGATTATGGAATCCATTAATTGAAGCTTTGTACAAATTAAATGCAACACGTCTCAATTTGCCAAATTTAAAAGATTTAGATTCTACTCATATTGCAGAATTAATAAGGTCTGATCCAGTCACTTGTGCATTGTATTATAATCACCGTGCAAAAGCTTTTCGGGAATTGCTTTTAAAAGAGTATTCCTTTTTAGGTGAAGTTTCAGATTTTTTCTTTATTACTAAATTTCAACTACGAGGAAGTGCGCATGAACATGCACTCATTTGGATTAAAAATGCACCAGTGTTTAAATTAAACTCTACACAAGAAATCAAAGAATTTGTTGATCAATACATAACGACTGATAAAACTTTATTGCCTCAAGCTTTGCAAGAAGCACAATCATTCACGTCAATCTATATGTAGATTCCACTATCCTCTTCCTCCGATGAAAAAAAAATGGTTTTAGAACCTTTAGAAAATCTAGATGCAAAAAAAATATCTTTTCTACAAAATAAAGCTAAAGAGATTTTTATTTATTTAAAGGATTCGAACATTGGAATGGAAATGAAATTTGAAGATTTTATTCAAAAATTTCAAATCAATGAAGACACTTACATTCTAGCTCTTCGTAGTCAACTAAAAAGGCCTCAGATCTTTTTAAAACAAACATTAAATAGTATACGTACCAATGCATTTAATAAAAATATAGCACATACGTGGTATGCTAATACATATATTCAATTTTGTTTAGATCCATATGCGGCAGCTACATATTGTACATCAATCAGGACAAAAGTTGATAAATCTATTACAGCAGAGTTAAAATCGATTTTACAAAAGTGTGTTGCAGATAAAACTGAAGCAAATTTGAGAATTTTAAAACTTGGCAATGCTTTTTTGAATGCTCAACAAATGTCTGCTCAATTGGCAATTTATCTTATTTTGTCTATACCCTTGTATCATTGCTCTCGTTCATTTTCATTTATAAATACTTCACCATTACAAGAACGAGCATTTGTGTTAAAACCTCAACAACAATTGCTTAATTTGAATATAGAATCTACAGAAATAATGTGCAAATCTATAATTGACAAATACATGGATAGGCCAAGTAACTTAAGAGACATATGTTTAGCAATATTTGTAGCAAATTACAATCATAATAAAAATAGAGTGTCTATTCGAAATAAGTCAAAAATAATAAGATTTGTTAATTACAATCAATTTAAGGATGTAGAAAATTGGTCACGTGAACAATTGTTGTTATATTTTCCATTCATTGGAACAGAAGAATCTCAAAAATGCGACAAAGATACTTGGAAAGAAGCTTATGAGGAACAAATTGAAACGATTAGAGAAAATAAGAGAGATTTTAACTATCAAATTCAAACAACTTCATCAGAGGATTGCGGTTATGAGTGGATAAATTGACAAGAATATGCATCTGAATTAATAGCTTCAAAAGATTTTAGCATTTGGAATGATTCATCTATAGAAGATAGAGAATCAATGCCTATAAGTATGAATGCAGAAAAATATGACTTAGCTACAGACATTTTTGTTAAACCCCATTCAACTAGTACATACAAAAGTACACTACAATGTAATAATTGTATTTTGGAATTGATGGAAAATGAAGAATATTTTAAAATATTACGATCAGTAAATGAAGAACAAAGAGCAATTTATGATGACATTATGTATAAAAAAAGGGTTTATCCTGATGAACCTCTATATTTATTTCTCATTGGAGGAGCAGGAACTGGAAAAACTTTTACTCTTCAAGCAATTGTGCAAGGACTGTTACGGATGCATCATAAAGGTTTAAAATCAGATCCTTTGAAAACAAAAGCATTATTAATGACATTTACAGGCAAGAATGCATTCAATATAGGCGGAACTACTATACATTCAGCCTTACACATTCCTATTAACCAATTTCTTTCAAATCTTGGAAAATTGTCATCTGAAACACTCAATAAATTATGTGATCAATATGAACAATTGCAATTTATTGTACTTGATGAAGTTTCATTAGTAGGTGCAAGAATGCTAGATGCTATAGATCAAAGATTGCGTTCAATCAAGCATGTGCAAAATAAAGTTTTTGGAGGTTTGGATGTTATTGTTACAGGTGATTTCTACCAAGCTCCTCCAGTACGAGATAAATGGGTATTTCAACGACCTGACTTTGGCCTTAGTGCTATTGCACCAAATTTTTGGCATGACCACATTAAATGTTATGAATTAAACACTGTTATGCGCCAAAGTGATTTAATGTTTATAAACATACTTAATAGATTTAGAAAAGCAACTCATACAGTAGATGATATCGATACAATTAATAACTTGTGCTTAAAGCAGCCTCCTAGTAATTCTATGATCCCTTATTTATTTTATACTAATAAAGACATGCGTGCACACAATAATGAAGTATTTATTAATGCGGAAGGACCTACTTTGAAGCAACTGATATTTGACATCATTCACTACCGGCATCCTTTCAAATTCCAAATGATCCAAATAAAACTGCAGGACTTCATACAATTATCAAAGTTAAAAAAAACATGCTTGTAGAACTTTGCAACAACTATGTTATCTCTGATGGACTTGTTAATGGAGCTGACGGTTTATTCAAAACAACAACAATCATCATTTAACAATAAATCCTATATTTGGATTGATTTCTTTAATGCAAAAGTAGGCATTGCCACTAGATTTTCAAACTCTCATTTATATAAAAATTCGGACATTGATTCAACATGGACTCCAATAGAATCAATTGCTAAAGAAATTAGAATTGGCAAAAATCAAACTCATCTCATAACACGTATTCAATTTCCTATTCAATTAGCTGCAGCAAGAACAATTCATCGATCTCAAGGTTTGTCATTAGATGATGTTGCTTTTAATCCATCTGGTGTAAATAAGCATGGATTAGCTTATACGGCATTATCGCGTATACGCACCAAATAAAAGTTGTATCTACTTGCTCCATTATCAATCTCCAATTTCTAAGTAGACATATCTGTGCTTAAAGAAATGGAAAGATTAACAACAAATGCAAGGTGGAACTTATTTGTACCAATGTTAAAGCCAATGCGTCAATCACATGTAATTATACAAAGCATCAATATTAATTCCTTAAAAAAGCATCATTTAGATTATAAATGCGATCATAACATGCAAACTTCTCATATTTTGTGTTTGCAAGAAACAAAAATAAATCATCCAAATGACATAAGTGAATATATTGATACGTCTAGATATAAATACATACATAATTACAATAAACATGGTATAATTATGATGTATGAACATCAAATGATATGTGCATCATTTCAAACAAAGGTATGTAATGGATCAGAATTTATAGCAACTTCTTTTAATTTAGGCACTCATATTGCAATATATGTTATTACTGTATATCGTGCTCATTCAACCAAAATTACATTATTTTTAGAAAAGTTACAAGAATTGATTAATGTAGCGCCCCTAGAATGTCCAATCATTATTTTAGGCGATTTCAATGTTGATGCATCTAATGACACAACTCAACACTATGAAATTGAACAAATCTTTCATTGTATGAACAAACACTACTTAAAACAACAAATTTCAACACCTACGACCCAAAATAATTCTTTGATAGATCATATTTGGTCAAACATACCTGGAACTGATACCAAATATGGAGTTACCGATGCATATTGGCCAGATTATCACAAACCTATATATTGTGCGTTTAAATTATCTAATACACTACCAAGGTATACAAGACAATTTCATTCATATTTTCTTACATAGTTTTTTATAAATAAAGAAAATTTAGCAAATTCATTATAAAAAAATTTATGTCATAAATGTTATATATGGCATTAAATAAAATGCGTTAAAATGTTACAAAGATTATTGTCATTAATATAAGGAATATTAAATTTCACGCTTATCATGAAATTATAGGATATTTAATATTGTGTTGCTTTATAAATCTTAAATCTCAAATGTCATTAACTACTTCTTAATTTGTTCAAAAATCTTGTAATAAATTCATCGAATACCATAACAAGTAAGTATTTTATAAGACATAAGACATAAGACATTCATGACATTATTATCCTTAAAATTATGATCTTTTTTGATTCAAATGCCTTGTAGCAATAAAGAAATTAGTGACCAAGATTGATTGTAAATAATGCAGATTAGGAGGGAATATGTAATGTTGTTCTAAAACATGATAGCAAAATCAATTTTACTTTTATATGTGTCAATCATCTTGTATAACTTAGTTTACGGTTGATTTGATTTTGCCTTACACAATTGCTTACTATTATTGAATCATTTTGATGGGATTGAGATTATAATTTCTGTTTTGCCAAATGCCAAATTAAAATCAAATTACTATTTGCACGAACACTTGACCCTAAAACACAACATAAACTTTGTGGGCAATATTGCAAAGAAGACTATAAAAAACATATAAAGGAATGTCATTTTGCAATTGTATACAAATTTATCTTCACAAGATGTAATTTCAAAGCTTTAATTGACTAATGAGCATAGTCCAAGACACAAAATGTTGGTAGACATTTTTTCAAAAACATGCCACAATATAGAAGGTGTTTTAAGATTTAATCAATTCAATAACTTATTTTCAAGCACATAGTGACATAGTGCTTAAATTCTCTCATCCAAGCAAACAATCCATTACAGTGATTTTCCTCATCAACTTCATACAAATTCTTTTTTAATAAAAGATAGTAATAATGGAGAGAATTCAATTGGAATTCTTTTCGTTAATTAGATCCTATATGTTTAATGATCGGTTATGTCCCTAGATGAAGTTATAATGTATTGAATACATTAAAAATAATATCCATTAAAATATCAATAGTATGTGTCATTAATTCATCAAATGAATGACTTAATGAAATAATTAGTAAATAACTCCACCAGTGCCTAACACATAGCTATAATCAAATTAGAGAGAAATTTACTTTTAAATAGTAGATTTATTGAAATATATATATATATATGTATATATATATATATATATATATATATATATTAATCTTCAACATAAAATAGAAGTACTGAATCCTTTAAGGCGCCTGCGTTCACATAGTGAATGCTGAACAAATTCAAACTGTTCGAATTCCATCCAAATTGGACAGTTTTCATCCACCAAAATTTCTCATGGATCTTGTGCAAGTTGACTATCCTTTGTACTCTTTGAATCTTCAAAATAGGTTACCGTAGTTGATTAGCAAGTTCGGCAAGTTGCTGCCTAATATTTAATTAAAGTTCAAAAAGTAGGTTCGGCACCTAAAAATAGTATATTAATTCTTTCGGCAGTTTTCTCTTTTAATTTTTTAAAATTCGGCTTATTGTCATGTACAAATCTCTTGCATTGGTTGACAAGTAAGGTAGACGACCTGTTTCCGATCAGGCCCCCAATCATGCAGTATAGGCCGATCTATTTCCGTGAATCAGCCTGCATTATTTTCGAATTCATTTGTAAACGGTGACGGAAACATGTTTCTTCTTAATATGGAATGGTTGGCGCCGATAATGGAAACTTGTTACCGAGTTAGTATGATATCATGTGTTCTCGAAATCTAGTTTTACAGTTCTTGGAAATAGGTCAGCCTATATTGCGAGAACAGGTTGGAGAGAATCTTCACTTTGAAAATTCGTAGTAAATTCAATATTGCCCCAAAATTTGTTAAAAAATATGTGACCTTCTTTAAATCTATTTCCCTACACTGCAAAATTATTTGCCTATTTGTTACTCCACCGGAAGTATGCTAAATTGCTTAAGGTGATCAGAAACAGGTCGTCTACCTTAAGATGTGAGTGAAGAGTGGAGAATGCTCTGTGCTTTACGCAAGTGGAGTGGAGTTGTATCCAACAAGGCATATGGGATATGTAAACTTTGAGGTGAAGCACCTAGTCTTCATTTTTATAACACGCATAACTTTTGCATAGAGTCTTCAAATGACATAAACTTTGTTGGAGGTGAAAGATTACTTGATTTCTAAACATTTCTTAGACCAACAAAATTCCAAAAAAGTTGATCTTCTATGCACAAATGAGCTCCAACAAACTGTTAGGAACGCATTTTGATTTTTTGACTTTTACACGGCTGCGTTGTTTTGTCCATATCTTTTGCATAAAAACTTATTTTGACACAAAACTTGTTGGAGGTGGAAGAAGGCTTGATTTCTCAACTTTTTTTAGTTGGACAAACTTCTATAAAACTTCATCTTCTATGTTCAATTGGACTCCAAAAATCTGTGTAGGACACATTTCAAAAGCTAGAGTCTTATTACTTCTTAACCCATATTCTTTGTGGACGGATGTAAATGAACTTGATTACAAAAGCAACACCTTCTCTCAATACAATTCATACATGCTTCCAAACGAAGTAAAAATCTAGTGGAAAGTAACAATTTCTTACTTTTCGGCAGTTTTGAATTATAATTTATATTATATTCGGCAAAAAATGCCAATAATATTCCGAAATTTTAGGCATCTATTTTTAGAATTATTTTCTGCCGAACCTGCTAGTAAACTACAGTATTATGATTTTTGGAAAAACAACACAAGTGGTTTATGTTTAGTTTCATTCTTAGTTGAAAAAGTAAGACCTTAAAGATGATTTTCCAAAATAAGTAGAATTAAATAATGGAAAGTATACCATCTTGTAGTGCATGATATTCCAAATTTATTACAACATTTAAAAAAAAAATCCGTTAATTTATGATTTTTAATTGATTTTCAAAAGAAAACCTTGCAAAATTAATCAAAATAAATTAAATAAATATATGATAAATCCAACCGTATAGACGTGATCTTCACGTTGACATTTACAACTTTGTTTTGTACATCAATTCCATTTTTGGTTTTCATTAAACATTTTATAACGAATTTTTGAAAACAATGTTGAACTGGGACGTTAAAGGGTTAAATATATAATGAGTATATAATTTTATGATTTGTATGTATTTAATTTACCGTAGTTTACTAGCAGGTTTTGACAACCAACTACCTAATATTTAATTATGTTTAAAAATTGATTTAAACAAAATCGAATATTCTATAAAATCCATTTTTTTCCTTTACAAATTTTCTTTTTGAAAAAAAGTTACCTACATTTTAGGCAACTATTTTTAGAATTATGTTATACCGAACCTATTATTAAACTATGGTATTTTAATTTACTATTAAAAGATTTTTATTCTACGTATGTGTGCAAATGTGAAATACATGTGGGACAGAGCCTCACGGTTGCACCGGTCTTGTTAGTTTCTAACTTTGCTTTGAATGCAAATTTTGAAGTCTAAAATTGCAATAAAAAATAAAAGTTAGTGTCTTAGGTATCCAGTTGTATTTTACTTTAATTTGTTACACTACCTTCAATGTAGAATGTACTTTGTTCACAATGTACACTTTTCACAATTTTTGTTATATTTTAAAAATCATATATTTTTTAAAATTACTATTTTATTTTAAGATTCAAAGTAACTTAAATCTACAATCTAACCTTGATAATATGACACTCGATGATATGACAACCTCACTAATGCGACACTTTTCTCATTTCTAGTTCAAAAGTCCCTCGATAATTCGACTTTGACACTCAATAATGTGACACTTTGACTCTTTGAGAGACCTCCCTCCTTCTCCCCTCTTTTTTACCCTTAATCCCTAAGTGACCGAACAACCATTTTATGGTCGTTGCCCTTTTTTTACGGGATGCCCAGGACGAAAAATATATTTTTATAAAAAAATTCAAAATATTTTCAAATAGGAAATTAAGTCTACTTTCCAACCCAATTTGAATCATGTCAATCCAAGTTAAACTCTATCAAGGATAATTTTTCAAAGACAAAGACGTCAATATTGTCCTAGTGTTATAAATTTACTATTTCGGGAAACTAATGATGTTCACTCCTTTGAAAAAAATTATTTTTTAAATTTCAGAATAGAATGTCTAGTTTTAACCAATTGCACCAAATTCTAAATTCTAAAAATATAATTTGTAATTTTGGTGAATATTAAATGGTAAATGCTTTAAAATTCATTAAATGATTGATCAAAACATTTTTTGAAAATTTGACTGTAAGGATAATTACTAAACATCATGCTTCTCACTTTATCTGTTGGACCAAACTTCATCAAAGTTGCAGAAATAACATTTTATAGCACATTTAGGTTTAGCTTTTAACTCCTATGCCATTTAGGAGTTAACCCTTAAACGTCAAGAGGGCCTGGGCGGGGCAGCCCGGAAGGCATCTAAATTTTCGGAGGCAAAAAAAAAAAAAAAAAAAAAAAAAACGAAAAAAGGCAAGCAGTGTCGCGGCACTGTAGCACTGCGGTACTTTTCAAGAAACCACCTCTGCTGCCCAACCTCAACTCCTGTTCATTTAGATAACTTTGATTGCTTGTCAATGACTCCACAATCTCCCAAATGAGGCGCAAATTTGCAATCTAGATCGTTTTTTCAGTAGCTTTCCAACGCACCAATCCTCGCTTGATTTGGTTGAGAAAATCTACTTTTTTCCTCAATTATTCCTTTATAACAAGCCCGTGGGGCTTGCTTTGACGTTTAAGGGTTAAAAGACCATGAGGATGCATTATGTCCAAAAATAATTTCATTACTCTAGTAACTTATTTGGGTTCCATAATTTTTACTCAATGTTAACTAGAGAATTGTAGATGTTCATTACTATAACACAAAAATCCTTCAAGATGTGCGATTACATTGATCGATCTGGGAAAAACTAAAACGTCAATATAGATGAATTTGGGACATAGTAGTTAGAGAGGTTGGTGACCCAAAGGGCGTTTTCACACTAGGGTGTCAGATTCGTCCCCAAAAAAGTGTACATGATGCAAAACATTTGCCATTATTGCATAATTAATACTATATGCTAATTACGGAAAATATTTAAATATATTTTAAATGGAATATTTTAAAATATTTGGAATCTTTTCTACATATTTTATATTATTGGGAATATTTTGGAATATTCCAAAAATCTTTTTGCAACGTAACAATTAATAACGATCACAAACACCGCCTCAACTAGTCACCAAGAAATTACTTCACCCAAATATAAATCTTTCCGAATCAATCAATGTTGTGTTTAGTTTTAAAACACCATTTTTTGTGAGCACCTAAATACAATACATCTTTGTATGGAATGTATGCCTTTGAAATTTCAAACGCTAATCATGGTTCTAAAATTTATGAGAATGTTTGCAATGAAGGACTTGTTGATTTTGCTTAAAATTTTCAAAAAAACAACTCATGATCAAACCTTATAATCATTTAATCTATATGGTAGATTGTTCTAAAAATTGATATACAATCTCAAGACTAAATCCTCTTTGAGCTTCAACAATGAAGTTTTCTACATAAAAACGAATTAAGGATAAAAATACGGTCTTGAAAACATGACAAGAAGTGATTTTTTTGGGGATAATCATAAATTGCTTTGAGTAGTGGATCCCCTCTTTTGTTGCAGCTCTCACTCAAGTGGTGAGCTTTTGTGCGATTCTTACATCAGCATTATTATTATGTCATAGTCCAACGAGGCCGAGTTTCAAATGAAAGGATGAGGTGCTGAGAGCTCCGCGTTTGGTGGTGAGAGAGCTTTGTCCATAGTTTGCTAGATCTGTGCTTGGCTATGGCGTTTTAGATCTCGATCTCTTTGCAACTAATGTGTAAAAGGTAGTGGGCGCTGGAGAAAGCGAGCGTGATGGCGATTCTCATTAGACTACTAGCTTGATGATTAGATCTAGAGGTGTGGTTTTTCTTATTAGAAAGTGATCGTGATTGTGATTCTAAGGTATCCACAAACTAGATCTATCATCATCTACACTCTTAGTAGTACTTAGATCGTAGATCTAGATTCATAGCACAATAGTCACAGTGAAGGCAACCGAAGGAGCAACAACATCTCAAACCACCAGCCAAGCATTTGATCATTGAGAAAGAAACAAAGGCGCATTCAGCGCCATCTGCACAAAATCTTTACAGGCAATCCCTTTCTCACCTTCTCTTTACTGCAATAGACAGAAAGGTTCACATTTGCTTTGTTTCGTGGGCAAAAACTTCCTATTAAGTAGATCTAGGGTTTCACGGTATTTTTGACAGTAACTTACATTGTTTTAGTAGTAATAGAACTCTTATAGTTATTAGATATGCGATTAGAGCCATTGGCAAGGCTTTGGAGTATAGATCTGATAACAATGCGCACATAGATACTTTACACTGTATTAGCTTAAACGGGACCCAATTTTGCCACACATACCGTGACAAAACGACGCACATCAAGATCTGGAGCAGACATCGCCAAGAAGGTGATAACCTTGTTATCATTGCGATCTACATCAAGGCAAACAAAAGCAATTGTAAGTGCTATGTTACTCAATGTGATAGAGACCAACAAGAAAATTCTAACCCTAACTCGTGTCAAAGCAAGGGTAGTGAATGCAGTTGTAGAACGTACCTGAAAAGAAATATCCCTGCGGAAGAACTCTGGAGGATTGGAAAGCAAGGTGACTGCTTCAAATAAGACTGCTGCAATCACAAGTGTGAGGCATCATCGAGTAGAGCAGAACAAAGAGACTACAGCAAGGGCAGGAAACGAAGAAGAGAGTACCGCGACCACAGTAAGCAAGTCTGCAGCAACAGAAGACACAAGGCAGTAGCTGTGAAGACAGGGCAAGACAACGGTGTACAGGCAGAACAAAGGGCCGATTGCAAGAACTGTAGAAACAAGGTTAACAGCAGCAGCAACAAAGGCCGCAACAGCAACAGAAGAGACTGTGATAAGCAAGCAGTGATTGGCAGCAAGCAAGAAGAGATTGGCAACGCAAGTAAGATTGGCGGAAGACTAGCAGCACAAACAAGTAGACAAGTGGAAACTGGCAGAACAAACAAGATTGGCGGGAGTGCTAGCAGCATCAGATTAGACGTTAGCAGCGCCAGCAGGAGCAGGGATAGCCGCGGCAACGGAGCGGTAGTTGTACAAAACCTTGAAGACAACGGTGATTACAGAAGAGCAGCCGCAACAAACAACTGCAATAATTCAAATTTGAAGCACTGCATACCTAGCTGGGTCGGTGGCTGGAACAGGGGAGAAGGCGACGACCGTGGAATCTGCACCAACAAAGGCAGAGATCACAACCATCAAAACAAGAAATGTGGAGATAAAAAAAAACAACTACGAAATGCTGTAACAGAAGAGGAGACGACGGGAGTAGAGACTACACCAACAAGCAAGGAGATTACAGCTGCGGAAACAATAAAAACGGCGGAGATAATTAGAGAGTTTGCAGAGGTTGGAGCAGTCGCAAAGGTCGGAGCAGTTGCAGAGGTCGGAGCAGTCGCAGAGACTGGAGCGATCGCAGGGGTCGGAGCAGTCGCAGAAGCCGGAGCGATCGCAGTGGTCGGAGCAGTCGCAGAGGTCGGAGCAGTCGCAGAGGCCGGAGCGTTCGCAGGGGTCGCAGCGATCAGAGCAATTGCAGAGTTTACAAAGTCCGCAGAGGCCGCAGAGGCCGCAGAGATCACAGCAACCGTAGAGATCGCAACAGAAAGGCGGAGCGGAAGGGAGAAACCGCTGCAAACAATAGAAGCCGCAACGCAAAAGGTGACAGCAGCAACAACAGAGGAGCAAACCACGGGAGCAGCAGACGGGAGCAGCAGACGCAGCTGGAGTCGCAAGTCGAAGTCACAACAGCAACCGATATTGCAACAGCAGCCGAAGTCGCAACAACAACAACAGAAGACGCAGCGGCATCGAAGGTCCAGGAGGCAGCTACAACGACAGCGAAGAAAGGAGAGATAGCAGGGTAAGAAGCGACAGCGGGGAAAGGAGCTGCGAAAAAACCACCAAAGAAGACTGCAACAACAAAACCAAGAGCTGTGGAGGAGACAAACCTGGGAGCTACGCCGAAGACCACAAGGTAAGCAGCTGTGAGGAGGACAATAACAGCAACGACGGAGCTGAAGGAGGAAGCGGTAGAAGACCCTGTGAGAGAAAAGGCAGCAGAGACGTGAAGAAGTGTGGAGAGTACGGGAAGAATCAGCACTTTATAGGAGCAGAGAGAGGGGGAACGGCCAACCAAATCAGGAGAAGCCCAAGGCTTCAAGCCATGGCTTCAAAGAAAGGGGCTAAGACCAACGAGGATGGGGCAGCGTGCATGGACATGGAATGGGACACCTCCATGACCACTAGCCTAAAACGCATATTGGAGAAGAAGGCGGCCAACAAGGAGAGTGCGATGGGGGACAATGGAAACAAAAAAACCAAAGGTACTCCTACACATGCCAATGACTCCCTCTCTATTCTTCCCATCCCTCCTACTCTTCCCTCAACCTCTCATGGGTATAACACGGAAGACATGACTAAGGATAACAACATGGATGGCATAACTAACGATAGCCCGGTTAAGGTGATTATTGAGCCTCGCAAGCCTAATTTTTGGTTAGGCTTTAATTTCATGGAGTTGTTAGGCCATGAAAATGGAGAAGAGGCCATTTTCATGGATGAATCCTTAGATGACATGACCACTAGAGGTATGCTTCCGGTAGAGGCCGAAGAAGCACGCCATGCTATAATAGCATTTCCTCGTACTCCCCAAATCCTTTATCCTATGGAAAGAGATGATGGGATTTTGGGTCAACACTATAATTTAACCCAAATCCCTTTTGAAATCCCGGTTAATCCCACCACGGGATTAGCCCTTGATTTCCACGTAGAAATCCACTTTGAAGTGGATATTAACAACCCCTTCCTCCATGATGACATTAGAGCTAAGGTCACTAAGAGATTAATTGATATGGACATTCCCCTTGGCACGGATATTATCGATCCAATAGCGGTGCTTTGTTTTAGCACCAAGAGGCGTGGCCAAAGAGGGGTTTGGAACGGTGTAATCAAATTACACCTTCTAAACCCTGAAATTGATGGCATTAACATGCTTAAAGGGTTGCGCCCTTTTATCCTCGAGTTGGACATGATAGATGGTTACTCAAAGACTCCTTGCCCAAAAATGTTTTTGGGCAAAGTGTGTAAGAGTTTCCACAGTGTTGCTAGGAACACTAACTTATCCGTGAAGATTAAAAGTGACAACCTAGTTGATATGACCGCTAGTGCCCTTTTCTTCGATGTCTTAAGGAATAGTTTTCTTAAGAAACAAGACTTTGAGATAGTTAATGTCCAAAAGAACACGATTGATAGTCATGCCTTCATCATGGCGCCTACTCCAAAGCAAGCGGAGAAGATTAGGCTTCATCACGTAGCGGCTAACCAAGAGATCATTATGCCTCATAAGAAAATTAGCCAAACACCCCGTATTACTCCCGCGGCTAAGGCTAAAAATGATGCTTTATCCTTGACACTCTCTCACTTACCCATCTTGATGTCGGTGGTTGATACCACGAAAGCTATTTTCAAAACCATGAAAAACAAGAATGTGGCTTCCATATGGTTTCATAGGGAAGTAGGAACTAGACACAATGGGAGTGCTAATGTTCAATGCACAAATCCCATTGTGTATAGATCATTTGTGAACAAAACTCATGTGATTGGGGGGCATTACGTGGACTTTGCACCGCATAGAAGAAGTTTAGATGGATTAGACCCACCCACCAAGGAACAAGTAGAGAAATGGGGCTTCAACGACATTAATGCGGCCCTAGTCAACACCGTGGCTACATTGGTGACAACTACACCCACTATCACAAAGGAGGATGTGTTAACAATTATGGAGGAGAGCAACAAGACCATTAGAGACGAAAGCAAGAAGATGAAAGAAGAAATTGAGAAGACAATGGAGAAGAAGATGAATGAAGAAAGACTCATCAACAATGTGAAACATGATGAACTACAAGAAAAGATTGACCACATCCATGACATACTCATGCTAGCGGTCAAAGGTATCCAAGAAATCAAGAGTAGTACTTCTAGACCTACCTTAGAATACCAAAAAAACGTAGATTGATCAAAGACTACAAGGTAGAATATATAGTATACTTATACTATACCAATACACTTCTAGATACTAACTACATGTACGGTATTAGGTACATGTATAGTATACAAGTAGTATACATTTTAGAACACATACACGTATATATACGTTGGAACATAGAGTATGGTATATTGTATACCAAAAAAATACCAAAAAATACTTATATGAATAGAGTACCTATATACAAATACTATACTGTATTATTATACCCAAAAAAATACAATAAAATGGTATATACCAATACCAAATACAAAATACAGATTTGTACAAAATACAAATACAACAATATACCTATACCAAAAAACTCATACAATACCAAAATACAAATACCTCTCTACAACACACAAAGAACATACTTCAAATACTCCAATAAATACAAAAAAAATTACAAAAAGAAAAAGAAAAACAACAAAACAAAACTAAATACCAAAAGAAACAACATTATAACCAAAAAACATAACAAATCACTCTCAAATACCACATATAAAGCCCTACACACAAAAACACACAAAGATAACACACCAAAAAATCACATAAGTAAAACCTCAAAAATCAATTCCAAAATTCAAACCCACATACCAAAAACATCAACAAAAAAATGTACATTAAAACATACATCAAAAAGTTTGACACAACTAATTATACCTATACACAAGAACACTAAAACCAGTCTAAAACACCCCAAAAAAACCCACAAAATAAACAATATACTACATAAAACCAATAACAAAAAATATTCTACAACTACACCTCAAAAGAAAATTAATCAAAACTCCCCAAAAAACTTAGAGCATAAGAAGTTTTTCAAAAACAATATAGATAGAAATGAGCACCAACAATGGACTCGGCCTATCGGCTTCGTCCAAAATAAACAAATAAAAAAGAAAAAAGAAAAAAGAGCCCAAAAATCTCCTCTAAAAAGTAACTTTTTACACCAAATATTACTATTATGCGGGGACATCGAAACCAACCCCGGGCCCATGCCCGACCTACTAAAAACACATCCACCTACACATAAAAGAAGATCCAAAACATACTTTATACCAAGCACGATTAAATTACAACCAGAATACCAACACTTAACAAAACAATTCTCACCCATTCTAAATATAACACATCCAAATCATGCGGAAGCTAGTCATGACTATCCACACATATCAAAATATATATACCAAAACCAACACCACCCATCACCAAGAATACTATACGCGCTTATCATCACTATCAGCCCATCAAAAGAATCATGTGACCAACTCCTAATACAAATTCCAAACCCAGACTGGACAACAATACTACTAGAAAAAATGGCCATATTACAAAACCCACCTGAAAGACATATTCCAATTACACATCCATATATAGAATTCACAAATAAAAATCGAAACTTAATAAATCCACCTAATACCATACACAAAGAAATATATAATTTTATCCATCACCACAACAAACCAATAACTCTCCAAGCCATGATTAATAAATTCCCATTCCTCCCTATAAACCTATTAGAAGAAACCCTAAAAATTCATGAACCATTACATGAATATACCCATCCTCCACCACTTCCAAACGTACCCCCAATACAACCACAAGAAATATATACAACAAACTACAATACAAGATTTATAACATGGAATGCTTCATCACTAAATACAGCCCTTCCAAATCTACACGAACTAATCTCCAACACACCCATCGAATCCGCTATCATCATAATACAAGAAACTAAACTAACTGCTACAAAATCCACCAAATATATACAAAATCTATTCCCAAAATACAAACTAATTTTTAACAACACACATGCCCTAATAAGATGCATGCAACAAAGAATGCCATACATACCCGCAAGAGGAGGACTCCTCACACTAATACATCAAAAATACGCATACCCCGGCAATATCACTAAAATCCCAACCCCCAAAGCAATATCACCATATCTACAAATAATAAAAATAGACAACAAACCACTACAAACGTGGCTAATTATTCACATGTATATGCCGTCACATGTAGAGGACATACAATATATACCAATGATCCAACAAAACATAACGCAACAAATCAATGCACATCCAAATACCACAAATATATTGTGCGGTGACTTTAACAGAGATATAGCACTTATTGAACGACGAAATGAAACAAACACAACCCCACCACAAACAGAAGACATAGAATGGAGAACATTTACAAATAATCTCCAATTAGAATACATCCCAACAGATTGCTCATACTCCAGACAAGGGGGACAAAACTATAACCAAACCAGCCTAATAGATGGATACTACATTAAAACACCAGATAATACTTTATACACATCAACTACAGACAATGATCACAACCTTAATTCTGACCACTCACCAGTAACATTATACATACCACCAAACACCTTATTAGCAAGACCCATTCCAATAACAAATAAAACAACGAGAATTCTAAACCCCATACCACAAGAGAATATTGAAAAATTCAAAATAGAATACTTTGAAAAAAATGCGCTGCAAATAAATGAACTCATCACAATATTATCAAATAATCAATTAACAGACGACCAATGGCAAGCATCATGTTCAAAACTAGATCACATGATACAAAAAATATCAGACAAAATTCAAGAAACTTGTAGTGCACCACCGCTCCCGACATTAACAAATTGTACTTCTCAACAAGGAGGCTTCTTACCAAGAAAACTACAAAAAGCATGGAAAAAACACCTGTCTACCTACCATTTAATTAGAAAAATAATTTATATAACAAAAAATACACAAAATTGGCAAACACATCTAATAATCAAAGAATTAAAATCCCATACAAATGTAACCATCCCACCACTCCCAACCCAAGAACATAATCAACAAGAATGGATCCAATCACTAGTAGAAATAGCCAAGACGGCAAAAATACAAGCTCGTAAAATCACCACAAAATATACCCAAAGTTGTATTAAAAAAGCAATACTAAAATACAGACAATTATACGACAAAAGCTCAAAGAAAATAAACAAAAAAGTTTTCAAAATTCAAAAGACACCACCATTAGATTGCATATTAGATAGAAACAACAACATACTAACCAGTCCAGAAGACATAGCAAACGAAATCCACATACAACAATCAATTAGCAACAGACCTACAGTACCTACATGCTACTACCAACCAGAATACCCACCACAATGTACTTGTGGAGTTAGACAATACTCATGGCACGACCTTGATGGATTTGTAATAGAAAAAAGAGGGAACCCACAAATCCCACTACATAAACACTTTGACAAAGAAATATACGAAATGTGTCTCAAACATCTATCTAACAACAAAACACCAAGCCCAGACAAAATCCCCAACTCAATACTAAAAAATATGCCTGAAAGCTTTCACAAACTACTTTTTTTATTTTTTACTCACTGCTACAAACAAAAACAAATCCCAGCCTCATGGAAAATAAGTTTAACCATACTACTTTATAAAAAAGGGAGCCCCGCACAACTGCCAAATCACAGACCAATAGCACTTGCAAACACAATTTACAAATTCTTCACTAGTACACTAACATACATATTATCAGCATACGGTGAAAAATTCCAAATCCTACATGATAGTCAAGAAGGATTCAGAGCAGAAAGAAGTACAGCAAGACAATTACAACTCCTCATAGCAGCACTAGAGGACGCAAAATTTACAAATCAAGACATATACCTATTATATATAGACTTCAAAAACGCATTTAGCTCATTAGATCACGCAAGACTCTTAGCTATAATGAAATACCTTGGATACCCAGAAGATGCAATAATGCTAGTTGGAAACATCTACTCCCACTCAAACACCATATTTACCGGAGAACACTTTGGCAAAACAAAACCAATACCGATTCAAAGAGGAACCATACAAGGAGACACACTTAGTCCATATCTCTTTATAATCTTTCTAGAACCACTCTTGAGATGGCTACAAAGAGGGGAAAATGGATACACATTTGGTACATCAAAAATAAAAATCAGCTCTGCAGCATACGCAGACGACCTAGCAGCGATATCAAATAATACAAAATCACTACAAACACAATTAAATAAAATTGACAAATTCTGTAAATGGGCAGGCATGGACTTGGGAGTTACAAAATGTGCTGTCACCGGTTGCCCAAATAAAACCAAAATGCAACCAAACAAATTTAAAACCCACATGACAACCCAAAAAATCAGTTATAGAGACCAAACAATACCAGTACTACATCAAAATGAAACTTATGTTTACTTAGGCATACAGTTGGTTCCATCACTAAAATGGAAGCTCCAAACACATATCACCACAACTAAAATAATAGACCAATGTAAACAACTATCAAAATGCCCTGCAACTATCAAACAAAGAATCAGTATGGTGGATACAGTAATCAGAGCAGGCATAGCCTACAGCTTCTTTGCAGTCCCATACTCACTACCAACCATTAAAAAACTCAACAAGAAAATTATTGCAATCCAAAAAAAAATATGCGGACTACCTAAAAGCACTGCAAACATAATAACACAACTACCTCATGATTTATTCGGACTAGAAGCCTTCTCTCTAAAAAATGCCTACCTTAGATGCATTGGTGAATAACTTCGAAATGCACTTAACGACAAAAGAAGACTAGGAATAATATATAAAGGACTAATACAACACATACTTGCTAAAGCCGGTGGTGCCGAAGACATCCCAAGAATTAAACGCCAAGATTGCATTACATCGCCGACAACACGGACATTATTCCTTCTGAAAACAGCAGGTGGTATACACTTAAAAAGCACAGAAGAAAACTTCCAACTTCATATGACCGAACTAGAACAAGAATGGCGATCTACAGCCATAATCGAACTTCCACACTTAGACCCAAAACTCTCCATCAAATTATTATATAAATTAATGGCACACAAAATTTACAATATAAATCAAATCATCCTTCCCAATGGCACAAAACTAATGTCACCAGAAGAATTCAAAATATACTACCAAAATCCAACTAAACTAGACAAAAGTGCACTAAACTTAGCAGAACAACTCTTCTGTGAACCAAAATGTACCCAAGATTGCCCAAATACATGCCGAATACACTTACCACCCCATACACTAAAAGAAAAATATAAAATATATAACCACAGAATAATACCAAGAACACCAATAAATCCCGTACAACTCCCTCAACCTCCACAACCACAACAAGCAATACATTGGGCAAGACTAGCAGCAAAACAAGATCCTGAAACTGTCACCATCTTAGCAATCCCAGACACCAACTGGTACCAAAATCTATTACCATACAACGGACCCTTTCCGGATACGCACGCCATCATACATTTTGCCGCGGACACCATTACATATGACGAACCAACAATACCACTAGAACCCAACAAAACCCGACACGAACCACTTGCAATGCACATATGGTGTATTCACCATCAAAACAATAACATTGGCACAATAAACCAAATAGACATCATAAACACAACAATTGAAAATCTACAAATTTCGCAATACCATACACAAACAGCACCACCCACACCACCAAATACAAAAGTGAACAAAAGCTCAAAATGGAACAAACTCGTATACCCACCCTATGACAATCTACAAAACATGTGGGTAAATCCCCTTCCAAATTTCGAAATAAACACCACACTAAAATTTCTACCACAATACAGCTATTACACAGATGGATCCTTTTTACCACCTAAAGAAGCTGATGATGGCCATTGGAAAAAAGAAAAAGCTGGATATGGAATCTACAACCCATCTAAACCAGATGTACAAATATCAAAAAGACTGTCTGGACTACAAACATGCTTCAGAGCAGAATTAATGGCCATACATGAAACACTTTCACTAATCACCACTAAATACATAAACGAACCTGCACATATTTTTACTGATTGTCTCAATTGTATACATGTTCTAAACACACAACTAAAACACCCAACCCAACAAAACAACCACGCTGATAAAACCATACTAGAAGAAATGCTAAAAATGCTAAAAATGCTAAAAAAGCGAACACAACCAACCACAATATACAAAGTTAAAGCACACGCTAAAATTAACGGGGATGAACACGCAGATCAACTCGCAAAAGAAGGAACCATGAAAAGAGGTTATCAATTTGCAGCAAATCCACACAAATTTGCACATACCACACCTTACTACTTCCAAAAAGACACATGGCCCGGTCGTATCAAACGACCAGACAAAGGACCAGTTAGATGTTTGGAAGAATACATAAAGAAACATGACCGAGAAAATAACCTAGAAATACTGGCAGAAGACTTTCCCAACACTAATAAATGGACAACAAACTCCATCATAGATAACGAAATGTCCAATGACTTTTGGAATAATCCAGAAATAACAGACTCACAAAAAACAAGCATACTAAGATTTAGAACCGGTCAATACATGGGTAATGCCAGAAAGCAATTAATTTTCGGCATACAAAGATTCCCCTCAAAAACATGTCCCATCTGTAATTCACAAGATGCAGATACATGGCTACATGTACTTTTACTATGCAAACAACACTATATACACGCACTAAGAACCAAAAGACACAATAAAGCGGTATGGGAATTAAGAAAATTAATACTGTCCTCAAATAAATCAAGATGCTACACTCTCATGAATGCGGGCACATTCAACAATAACTCACAAAAAAACACAGTTCCTCCATGGTTATTACCATGTACTTGTAATCAACAAAGATGTCAATGTAATGCCAGATTCAAACCAGATATATTATGCATTAAAGGCCTCCCATACCAAAGCCCACCTCCTCTAAACCCCAATGATAACCTAACCATACAATTCATAGAATTCACATACACAAACGACAGATTTTCACCAGAAACTATTGGCAGAATTTTTTTTAAATACCAACCTCTAATTAATAACATCATACAACAAGGTTGGAAAGTAGATCCTATCATAGTCATTACAGCTGGAGCTAGAGGAACCACACACGTCCCCTCAATGAAACATCTAGAAACAAAATTCAACATTTGTGAAACCTCCATAAAACACACATTCAAAGCAATAAATACCATTGCCATACAATATGCCGGATCTATCCTTTTACATAAAAGACGTATAGAGAATAATCAAACAATACCAACAGACGTAGTACATTAAAAGAGGGAGGGTAGTGGTGAAAACCACTGCTAGCCACTCTTTTCAAACAACTAGCTCAACTTGTCTCAGGGGATAGGAAGGGCCGGTTGGTTGGTACAAACTTTCCTGCCATGATAACTCACTAGCAGCACCAAGCCATGTGTATCACACCACTGCTCAACGAGCCCAACTGGTTTCGAACCCGGACCACATAATCGTGATACAACGCCCTTCACCAACCAACCAAAGAACTCATCACTTGGTGATAAAACTTTACACTAAACATATCTTTATACAAACTAGCATCCACCCATCATTACTTCGCTTTTTTCCTTTGTTACTGTCACTGTTACTTTGTTTTGGTTACTTTAGTGTCCATCCTTGAAAGGGGAGAGTAGTTTTGTTCCAATGTCCCTTTGTCCGGTGGGCATCGGGTCATTGACATTACGAACGGACACTTTATTCACGCCGACCCTTATCTAGGGTTGGTGTTTCTATCTATCTGAGCTTTTGTGCACTTCAACCAAGTTTCTGATAAATTATGACACTGCTTGTAAACAGCTTCACGCCCGCTTGTATGACTTTACATGATACAAGTTGATTGTACACATGATTCTACATGTATGTTTGATTTTTAAAGGACATACTAAGTTTTACGAAACTTTTTTGGTTTGGAGAATCTTGCTCATAATTTTACTCCGTTGAATCAATTGGGGTTTTTTTAAATGCCAAATCAAGCATATTAAGGCATCTATATTTCTTTAGAATAGAACTAAAGTAAATCAAAAGAGAATTATGTGAAAATGGAATTTAAAAGATAATTTGGGTACATATGGGAATCAGAAAAGCTATATCCTTTAATTGCAAGATAATCCCCTCAAACTTGCCCTCAGATGATTATTCTTACAATCCCTTAGATATGACTAATTGATTATTCTCACTTAGCCTACTCCAAGAAATCAGGACCAATTGTGGCAGCTTCAAATTCATTCTAAGCGATATGCCAATACTTATAATTACAGTAACACTAATGTATTTTCCTATGCACACAATCTTTGTAGTATATTCCAAATTTTTGTAGAGAACTCCTCTTCATCTCTTTCTATTCTCAACTCTCCATAGTGTACTCCACAAAATAAGTCTCTACTAATGTGTGACATTTGTTGTAGGCTATACTAGATAGAGTATTCCATAGGTTCCACTACAACATGTACATCGCTTCGTGACTTGGAGATAGCATGCACCCGCTAAGGTAACTATATCTAAAAGCGTCCCTTACTCAATCTTTCACAATAAGTAGATTCTGACACCCTACTATTGATGAGAATGTACACAATCTGAACATCAAAGTTTAATGTTGCTTTAAGGTCAACCTATAGTCAACACTTTGGAATACATAACTTATTCATACAGTGTCCAAATAATGCAAGCTAAAGTACGTTGGAATCCTCTTGAACTTGCTATTAAGACCCACTAAAAATACTTTCTGTTTTATGTGTGTAAATAGGCTCAGTTGGTAAGGTGGTCGCTTTAAGGTATAGTTACCTTGCATGCCGTAGCAGAGGCCATGCAGTCCCAATCCCCTTGAGATGATTGATTACCCCATAACATACATAAGACTAAGTACTTGTACTCATGTATTTATACTCATGTACGTATATATACTTATACTTATATGCATGTGATGATGACCTTGGCCGTCAATCAGCAATTGTTTTTTCTTCTGGTCTTTTCCTCTGTTCTGTTTCTTGGGCCTCACTGACTGTAGTTTGTTTTGTAGTTTGTTTTGTAGTTTGTTTTGTAGTTTGTTTTGTTGGAGTTTTGTTGGAGATGGCGGGGAGGCCAGGGGGGGCGCCGGTGATGGAGGAGGAGAATGCGTCGGACCTGAAGCTGGGCTCGGACTTCGTGAAGGCCAAGTGCCTGATGAACGCGGAGGTGCAGCAGGTGCTGGAGCGCAAGTCCGAGCAGCTGCAGCAGCTCCATGGCCAAGGACACGCGGCTGATGCGCAAGTGTCGCAGGTGTTCGAGAAGAGCCTTGGGTACGTGAAGCGCGTGAGCCGCTACCAAAACCCGGACGCCGTGCGTAAGGTCCGGGAGAAGCTGGCGCGCAACCATCTGCACGAGTTCGAGCTGTGCGTCATCGGCAACCTGTGCCCCGAGACCCTCGAGGAGGCCAAGGCGCTCGTCCCTTCCCTTACCAAGCGCGGCCGCATGGACGAGGACCAAATCGAGTCCATGATCAACGATCTCGCCACCATCAAGAAATTCGAATAATCGCCCGTCATCGCTGCAGGTAATTAATCCATTCATTCTTGTTCGATTAGGGTTCAAGAATTGATTCTCGTGCATGCAGGCGACCCTTGGACATCAATGTCTTTCTCACGGAGCAGTTAATTCATTTCCATGTATCCTCTCCAAAAATTTCAGTAGCTTTTAATTTGTACAGATGCTACCGGCCATTATCACAAAATTCGAATCTATAACGACGCCGCTGCTGGTGATTAATTCTTTGACTGCTACAGTGATTCTTGATTTATTAGCTAGGGTTCTTGTGATTGTCCTCTTCAGTCTTTACACAGACTCATGTACGTATGATATATAATTAAAATTATATCCAATGTCTTTCTGTAAATTATTTTGCATGAGCTCTGATTGTGTTTCACATGCGAGGCGGATATACCTTAGTTGGCTCGATATTCAATGTCCATATTACCGCACAGAACAGATGGCGAATTATTTTGCAAACTCTTCGAGTTTTGTAGTTAGTAGCTCTAATTAATTTGTACGTATTAAAGATGATGATATGAACATTTTCTTGTGATTTTGAGCTTTGAATGTGTTTCACAGATCTATCCCTGGCTAGCTACTGGAGGCTGATACACCGAGGCATGCTATTCAATGTACGTCACTGAGCACAGCGAATTAATTTCCTTGGACACTCTTCAAGTTAGTAGCGCATGATGCAGGCACCCGTGTCCAGACAATTTTGAACTATTAGAGACGGAGATACCGGGGCATGGTATATATTCGTGGAACAGCTAATCAATTTCCAACTATTTCCTGAAAATTTTTGAGCATCTTTTTGTATAGATGTCTGAACTGTAATTAAGCTAACCTGGGTTTGCAGACGATTTTGCGATACTTGGAGTGGAGTCCCGTAGTTTCTTGATTGATTTCTTTTTGGTTGTGGTTTGGGAATTGTACTGAAGATTTGAAAGTATGGACGGGATCGATGGGTTGGAATGTTTGAGTGGAAGGCAGTGAAACTTGTGTAGTGGAGTCATGGTCATGTTGCATTGATTTAGCATCTTTCTTGACATATATTCTGGGAGTGCAGTGTTTTGGTCCATTGCTGGTAAGATGTTATATTAAGCGGTTGAGCTCTGGAAATATTCATTGTCCTAAGGGCTTGGCTTCCAAGTTTTCTTTTGACTTACCACTGTCGATCAGCATGTTCAATTGCATGTTCAATTGCAAGGCTTATGGTTTAGGAAGGGACGACAATATGTAAGAAATTCTGCAGGAATACGGGCAAAAAGTGTTTGAAAATACATGAATGTTTGATGACGAAGTTCTTCTCGTATGCTGGTAGCTGAGGTAAAATACTTACTGACTTACGAAACTGAGACACTGTTGGAATGATTTCATATGTACATTGTATTGCACCGCGTTGATGAAAAAGGGACCCAGCAAAGCTCCGAATCCAAAACAAATTGACGAACAACCAGGCCCTGCAATCCAAACATGCAACCATCAAATCATAACAGCTCCAAAAGTTGGAGCAAAAGTGATGCTCATAGAGTTACCTCTTGCATGCCATGGATACATTCAGTAATTGAACCTCCTCGCAAAAAAATTGTCCAGTTTAAATATGATACCAGAGTAAGGATCATTGGATTCATTTCCATTAATGTGGTTTGGAATACCACCACCACCACCAAGAGCAGCCAAACACTGAATAGCCACTCATCTTGTATCTGGCCGTCCTCCAATACACACATCACCCCATGAATGAGTCTTGAGCAAACTTGACCTGCATTTCTCTCTTTGTATATGAATGTTGTACGTTTCTGTTTTTTTTTTTTTTTTCTGGCACGTTTTGACTGTGGAGGCCTGAATCCAATAGCTAGGAAAGATTGAGCAAACCATGGTCAACAATGCAGGTTGCATGAGCTCGGTGAAGTAAACAAGCGGATACACATTGCCCTTTCCCTTTCCAGCAGGAGAATGGCCTAATTTGGGTACCACTTTTACACGTCTCACATAGTGTGACTTATGTCTAACTCATTTTATGTTTGCTAGAAATTCCGTTTTTAACACCATGTATATAGTTGCAGTCATGGTGTCTATAACACCCTCTAATTTTTATAATTTTCCAATGTTCTTTTCTTATAAAAAGATATTTCTCGAAAATCACACTATTTTTGGAGAGGTACCCATATCAGGCCATCAGCCAGCACCACTGTGAATTGACATGCACAGCTTTTCCAGCTCCACTGTGAAGACCATCAGGGTACATGCTGCAGAAATGGTATACTGCAATCAACAATAATTAGGTTCACTGAAGTCGCTCTCAGTGAGCAAATGCAATTCAGCAAGGTACTATACTGCATGTGATCATGGAGTGGCTTTCTTTAATATCATCTTAATGTTTTCTCTTTTTGCTATTATAGATCGATCCAATTGAGTGTTGCTATTTATGGAGAGGAACGTGAGGTTTTGAACATCTTGTGCTAAGAGGGGCTTAGTATGTTGAGGTTTTTAGCCTCCTTTTCTTCTACGATCTAACTGTCACAATCCTCCCAACAATGATTTTTTTTGTGGCTACTAAAAACAAGTGTCAATTGCTTAGTGACACTTGCTTTTGATAGCCACATGAAAAAAACACTACCGACTGTACTGAAGTTCTTTTTACCTTGGATTAGTGAAAGAGATGTACAACTCATTCTCATCATTGTTTGATTGTCCTTGCAGGGAGGTCAAGCAAGGCCTGACCCAATGCTCGGGAAGAACCGGCAGTCAATAGAAGAGTAACCGGTTGAAAGAGCCATTTGGAATACCTACTGAAATGAAAAATAATCAAATGCAATTACGTTCATTTATGCACACTACAAGGAGAAGGTGTAGCTTTTCACTCGGTAGGTAAGTCAAACAACGCGCATTCACTGCCCAGGCGCTTAAGACTTGGTGAGTGCGATTCGTCACGTAGAACAAGTGCATACAGTGAACTTTGACATTGTTCTGAGTGAGAAGCGATGCCTTTGCTAGTAGTGGCAGGTTTGTAAGAAACTTGGCGACAGGGTGACACAGATCAAAGTAGGGCAGGTGAATTTCTATGGAACTACACTGATTATCCCATTTTGGAAGGGGGGGGGGATTTATAGTGCGTTTGGGAAATTAGTGAAGTTAATACTTAATATCATTATGATGTAAAATTAGTGTGATATGAAGATTTCAGCCACTTAGTAAAAAAATTCAACCTTCACTAATTTTGAGATTTGACGAAATAGTGTGTGCTTCGGGAATTAGTACCACACACTAAATGGGATAATCAGTGTAGTTTCTACAAGGCTAAAGTCTTCAATAATCTCCAACCCCATAGTTGGTTTCAACACACTTTCGACAAAATTGATTACTTTTAAGGGACTTGGTTTTCAGCATCCTAAATTGGGATTTTTGAAAACTTTAAGACTTTAAAACTTTAAAATATCTCATCAATTTGTATATGTGGATCATTTTTGCACTTTTGAAAAATATATAATTTATCATTTCTAAAAACATTTAATATACTCATTTTCAATTAATTTATGTTGAAACCAGACCACAATTTACATAGGGTAATCAACCTTTGGAACCACAAAATTGCAACTTCATAGGTAGGTGAGGATTTTAATATATTAACCCCTAAAAGACCAAAGATTCATGGTTTTAAAATGAGGAATTCAATGAATCATATTGTAAAAAATAAAATTCAAATGGGACCAAATTTTATACCATCAGAACTAGCAAAGAACATTGCATGTGATGGTGATAAATTTGAACAAAAAGAAGTTCCTATAGGACCTATTCAAAATTGCTTGTATGAAGCATGGGACTTCTTGGTCCTTGAGGGATTAAGGGCCTCTTTACACTTGGTAGTCAAGCTTGTTGTTCATCAGCCCAATTCAACAAAAAGAATCAGCTCATATCAGCCTTAGGCCTGGCATCAAGCACTCAATATAGTAAGATTAGAGTTTTTAATGAAATGTGCACTTGGACCCAAACTTAAGGTTTGGGTCTTCATATATGGTGGATCCAATGAATGGAGTTGGGCTCATGTAAGAGTTTGTCCACTTTAATGTAAAAAATGTTTTGGTTGCATTGGGCTCAACTCCTAGTGTAAAGGGGTTGAGCCCAATTTCAGGCTTTCAACCAATGAAAGTAAGGATTTCAGCCCTTTTATACATCAACACGGGCCCAACTCCTAGTGTTAATCAACTCTAATTCACTTGCAACTATAGTAAATGAGCTCTTGTAGACCGACCAAAATCAAAACAATAGTATCTTCTTCTTCTTCTTCTTTTCTTTTTTTTTTCTTTTCATTTTTTTTTTTTTTTTTTAAATAATAAATAAAAAAATGAAACTGACCACGCATAACAAGTGAGAATGGTTTGAAAAGATTAGTGGAGAGTCTAATAAGTGCACTTGGCCTAATTAACCCTTTAGCATCCAGATCCACCAAATTTCAAAGATGTGTCATAAAATGTTTGATAAATCACAAAAATAGAGTTGATATATCACGACAAAGAAAATAGAGTTGATATATCATGATAAAGAAAATTTGTAAATCTCAATGTGTAAATCACATCTGTACAATTGGATTTGTCATATTTTTTATTAATAGTTTTTAATTAATTTCACAACGTTTTCTTTTGAAATTTATTTTAAAATCCCATATTAACCCCTAAAGGTCCCTAGCTTTTTTGGGCTTAAAATCATCATCACTTTTGATGTGTTATAGGTCTAAATGTAAGTGAGGTATAGAAATCTCAACCGTACAATCTTGTCATATATACATGTTGTAGATCATGTGAATCAATTTTGGGGTCATTTGGCCATATAGATTGCAAGATCATAGTGTTTTAGTGCTAAAAAAGGATGCTGAAATTTTCCTAGCAACACAGTTAGAGGTGAAATTCGTTTTCAAAATTACTCAAATGAAAAAACTTTGAACTACAAAGTAGTTCAAAATCATCATATAAACACATTGGTACCAAAAAAGCCTCATGAAAAAATTTAATGTGCCCTAAAATGGCCTTGCAATGTCAAAAAGTAGCCCGAAAAGTGACCCATTTGAACCAAAAAGCAAAAAGTGTCCAAACTAGACCCGTGCACTAAAATGACTCCCAAACATTCATAACAACATGGATTGACCTGAAATTTTTACCATGATAACTAGACTTGAAGGGGAATTCAACCCAACAAGTTTTATTAAAAACGGACTTGGGATGAAGGAGATACAAGCCCCGAAGTTGCTGCCATCAAAATTCACAGAACTGTCCAAAAAAAAGATACCTACTTTCAAATGATCACCAAAAATTCAATTTATCTCGGATTGATCTGAAATTTTTACCACACATTCCATACATCATGCGAGGAGTTTTATCAAAATTTCAAAAAAATCGGACACGTTTTGCAAAAGTTGCAGCTCTTCAAAGGTGAATGTCCCTCAAAAACGTCCAAAATATGGACGCCGGGACGCTTAGGGGTTAACAATTTTTTATTAAAAAAGATTATAACGAATCTGGAATAACATACACTATGAGATGGTATAATTTCCATTATTTGATTCTACTTATTTTGAAAAATCATTGTTAACGTCTCATTTTTTGAACTAAAAATGAAACTTGACATAAACCACTCTTGTCATTTAAAAGAAAATCACAATATCTTATTTTGAAGATCCATTCGGTAAAAATGGTAGTCAACTAGCACAAGAACCAGGGAAATTTTGGATGGATGAAAACTATACGGGATGTAATCAAGAGAATGCTTACAATCTGTTCATTGTCTATTATATGGACGCAAGCATGTCAAAGGGTTAACAATTTGCATTGAGATTCAAAATATATAATACTCATCATAGAGAATTTACTTTTGAATGTGCTTCATCATATACTATTGTAATGTAGTAAGTTCATAAGGTTCTTTAGCAATTAGTGGAGTCCATCCTTTTCAACACTAGCACGCTAGAAGCTGTAATATAAAATTCAACATCTCACCACCCAATTTTTAGCTAAAGGTGATGTGGATTTTGCCATGATTTTGAACCTGCTATGTATGGTGATTCGAGAGTAGTAGCCAAGATTATGATGTCAACATGCAGTAGAAGGGCTGAAGAACCTTATGTTTACAAGTGAACCAAATTATTAAGAAATAATGTTTCAAGATGGGGTGGAATTTGAACATATATAAGGTACACCAACCTATTATCACCATGTTTCCAATTCCGCCCTCATGTACTAATGGTAGACCATTTTGGTTTGGAATGTACATCACCAAAACATGAGGGCGATTGGAAACATGGTGGTAATAGGTTGGTGTACTTTAAGCCATGCCAAAACATAAACCAAGTCTTCTCTGTCGCAAAATGCGCTCAACATTTTTAAAAGTCGTCACTCATTAGATGAAATTCACAAAAATAAAAATACACAGAGAGAAAATTTGAAGTGATTCAATTACGTCATGCTAAAAAACTTGTTAATTCCTAAATTTGCAACCTCAACCTTTGTAAAAAGCTATTATTTTCAAACAAAGTAGTTATACTTGTTTAACTCTATTTAACCCTAAACGCTCAAACGACCAAATCTTGGTCGCTACCCAAATTTAATGGGCTGCTCGGAACAAAAAATATGTTTTTGAAAACATAGAAAATATTTTGAAATACTTCATCAAGTTTACTTTCCAACGCAATTTGAATTATGTCAATCCAAGTTAAACTCCACCCGAGAGAATTTTTCAAAATGAATCACCTCAACATTGTCTTAGTATTATAAAATTTGCTATTTTGGAAAAGTAATCGGATGTTCCCTCCATCTTTTTTTTGCTTCTTTGAAGTCAACAATAGATAAACCAACTTTACCTAATCATGCTAAATTTTAAACTCTAAAAGTGAAAATTATAATTTATACAAATTTTCAAAGGTTAATGCTTTTAAATTCATTAAAATTTTATCTAAACTTATTTTTGGAAGTTTGACCGCATGGATAATTTGTAGAGATGGTGCCCTACATTTTTTTTTGAACCAAGCTTCATCAAACATATTAAAAGCACATATTATAACACATCTATGTTTTGTTTAATACCCCTTGGGCTTTTAGGGGTTAAAACCTGTATCCTAGCACAATAGAACATTTTGGGTTAAATAACCTCCAATAGTCATGAGGCTAGAGAATGTTATTGTACACAATGTCAAGTTCTTCTATTAAATCACAAACATGTACTTGATTTACTTTTGGTTGGTCCAAGGGCTCTGATTGAGGTCTAGTTTATACAATCATTAGGAATCTTAAAGGTTCGTTAAGAGGTGATATGAATATATATTCATTGAGTTTGGATGTAGAGTTGGATGTGGAGTTTAGAATTTCTCACTTTTCAACTTATTTTTGTTGGGATCTCATTTCATTTAAAGAACAGAGAGAGGAACGTTGGCTCAAAGGGTCAACGTGAATGTAGAGTATGTTGGGGAAAGCGCTACCTACTTGGCTACCAAGACCAAGATGGAGCATGCTACCCTTGATGCCCTTTTCGAAGGTAGACTCATTAAGAGGACAATGCATCTTGTCTTATTGCTTCGTTTTGTTTTTAACAAATTGGGATTAATTGTTATAAACTTACATTCTTAAGTGTGGAAAAAAAATTAGACTTTGGGATACTCCATCATATAGAATTTTGAAATTAAATGCTACTTCTTCCTTTTCAGCAACTATTTTTTGTCAATTTGGTCAACTTTGATTATTGTAATCTTGGAAATGCACCGTTGAATCTTGATAAATTATTTTGTGGCAAGTTTTGTGGAGTAGTACTAAATTATTTTTTTCCTTAAGATTGAATTTGATACTTATACTTATACCTATTACAAATACAATTTGATATTTATTACACAATGATGTAAATAACAATCTCATTTACATCATGTTTATTCTAGCAAAAAAAAAACATAAAGTATATGCAACACTATTGAAAACCTCATTCTAATTGGAAATAATTATATGTAATATAATAATGCTTCTAAATTCATCATCAAACTACTTTATAAAATAATCAAAAAGAAAATACATTGTTCCTTGAGTCAATTAAAATTAACATAATATAGAGGCATATATTAGTCAACAGTTACTAATTCTAAAAAAACATGAACTATAATTTCAAATCTTAGATTGACTTGTTTGTCAAAAAAAGTGTAATTTTCAATCCCTGACTATATAAATGACAACTCTATTCTATCACCATGATATCAACTCATTTGATTTGATAAAAGTGCAAATTTTCAAGTTCAACAATCATTATTAGAAATTAAATGTAAAGTGGAAAACCACGTCTTTGAAATAATTAGTTATTTTAATATAATTTTTTTAAAGATCAAAAGCTTCTAATATATACGAATATTTAGCAGTTTAAATTGTTTTGTGACAGTTTTTGAATAAGTTAATGTTTGAATGTGGCATATGACTAGATTGCATCTTCATTTAGCTTAATCCCACCCCTCCCTCGCCGGCCCCTTTCCTAACCTGGCGGTCAGACAAAAAATCTACTCGCTACCAATGAATTCCATATGAATGATAGGGCGGGCACGCACATGCATCCTTTTGTAATAAACTTTTTGATTCATGTCAATCATCATTTGATGAGTATAATTTGAAATATGTTTTGTTACTTTTGAGACATGTAGGGACCTCAACTCTTTGCTTACAAAATCGAGTTCAAATTTGGTCATTGCATAGAAGGATCATGTAGCCTTTTAAGTCGAGATTTCGGTGCTTTTAAAAATAATTTTCTATTTTTCTTTAAATATATAAGAACTCGATGCATTTGTCAAGAACGCTTACCGGTTTGGTGGATGAATAAATCCTCATGGCAGATATTCCATTTGATGGCCGTGTATAAAAGAGGCAGGAGAGGGACAAAGCCTAGTTGAAAGATGTGATCTAGCCTAAGCCTATAAATGTGTGAGATGTTCTAGAAAATGGAACAATTTGAGAATCTTAAAAGGCACATGCACGCCAAAGGCAAAATGATTTCAAACTTGAGAGGGATGAAAAACCCTACCATGATGAAAAGTTGAGATTCAAAGAAAAAAAGTGTGGTTATTTTGACATATTCATCTTGGTTTAATTATTTTATTCTTCTAAAGTTTGATATATTTTTGAATGTACTCTACTTCTTAACCCCTAAAAGCCCGAGGGATATTGGACAAAACATAGATGTGTTATTATATGTGTCTTCCATATATTTGATGAAGTTTGGTTCAATAAACAAAATGTAGGGCATCATCTCTAAAAATTATTCATATGGCCAAACTTCCAAAAAAAGCTTTAGATATTTTTTTAATGAATTTAAAAGCATTAACCTTTGAAAATTTGTATAAATCTTAATTTTCACTTTTAGAGTTTGAAGTTTAACATGGTTAGTTAAAATTGGTTTATGTATTGTAAAGTTCAAAAAAGCTAAAGAAATGATGGAGGGAACATCGTTACGTTCTCCAAGTAGCAAATTCTATAACACTAAGACAATGTTGAGGTGATCCACTTTGAAAAAATTTCCTTGGTGGAGTTTAACTCAGATTGGCATAATTCAAATTGCGTTGGAAAGTAGACTTGATGTAGTATTTTAAATTATTTTATTTATTTTTCAAAAACTTAAATTCTTAATTCCGGACAGCCCGTTAAACACAGCCAATGACCAAAAAATGGTCTCTTAGGAGCTTAGGAGTTAAGGAAAGGTGATTGGTGTCAAGTACATACCTGAACACCCATAATCGGAAGCCAGCTGCAAGAAGCTCCTGGTAGATAGGTGTTATATTTTACGATTAAAATATATTTTATTTGTTTTCAGTTTTAATTATAATAAGTTGTATATAAGATTCTATGTACATGGTATACTTTCAACTATTTTTGGGCCAGTAGTTCGCACATATCAAATTTATTTATGTATAATTCGATGGTTAAAAATTAATTAAACACATTTTTTTTGGATGATATTGACCAATTTAAGGCTACTTTCACCTTCAATCAAGTATAAATAAATTTATTTATTTATTTATTTTATTAATCATCAAATATGAATAAAATAGTAGAAGTACATGAATAAACAAATTTCCTCTAACAGATTTTTTATTGAGGATGGTCTTTGGGCCAACGTTATGGTTATTTATACAAAATCAAAAATTGGGCATTTCTATTTTAATAAATGGTAAATGATTGCAAGTTTGAGTATGTCATAAATCTCATACTTCAGTCAATCATACCAAAATTCAAATTAAACTATATACTTCTTTATTTGTATATATATATATAATTTCAAAAATGAAAAACAAAAAATACAAAACAATTCACTTGTATAAATGGGGAGCCCAAATTTTTCACTACAGTCATTTTTTACAACTGAAATTGAAATTTTGGGTAAAAATCAAATTTAAATGCACGCTTAGTTGTACCGAGAGCGCTTTAAAAAAGTTTATACTTTATTATACAATTATTGTGAATCAAGTTAATTCTAAAAAAATCACCTTCTACGATTTCAGAATCTTCCCCACAACATTATTGAACACCACTAATTCCTCCCCCACAGTAATTGCAGGGAAAGGTGTAATTCAGACCCGGATACCAATCATGCAACAACCCCAATTTGAAACCCTGCGGTCAAACGATCGACTGGCGCCAGCCTGCCAATCGCGACCCAGATGGTGCACTTACCCGCCCCGTTCAAATACCCGCCCCGGGAACAGGAGGCGATCACGGCAATAGGACCCACCTTGCCCGAGCCACACAGTGCACATACCCGTACCATTCCAATACCCGCCGGGCACCACGGCGACGGGAGCCCCGTTGCCCTGCTTCCAGGCACAGAGTGCGCAGGGATGCTGTTCCAGAAGGTGCACTCGCTACATCGCGGGATTTGTTGTTGCCGTTGTTCGGATGTTGTTGCAAAGTAATTTGCAAGCTCATTGATCGCAATGCGGAGCTGATACCAAGCCTCAGATCGCGTTTCTGGGAGGCCTGGGAGGGCCGCTAATCAGGTTATAATACGGAAAAGCAAGCAAAGCAAGTATTAGGAAGGAATGGCGCTCTCGGGAATGCGAGGGCTGTCGACGTTCATCAGCGATGTCCGGAATTGCCAGAACAAGGAAGCGGAGCGGTCGCGCGTCGACAAGGAGCTCGCCAACATTCGCACCAAGTTTAAAAACGAGAAGGTGAGGGAAACTCCGCCTGTTGTATTATTTTTTGGTTAGATCTTGAATGCGTGGTGGTAGTTTGTGTGATCTAGAAACTTTCGAGGGGTTTCAGTACCGCAAGTCGAAATGTAGGTCATGGAGTGGTGATTAGAACGAAGCAGTAGCGTCACGCGGAGGAGATCCAAGGTATTTAGGGTTTCGTATGCGGCATTTGGAGCATAATGGACTAGTAATGCGTGGCGGACATTTTTCATTGCTATGGAGGTCATGAGACTATTTTTGAGGTTATTTTCAAGCGGCGTTGATTAGTGACCAGCATCGAGCTTCTGGTCTAGTAGATGGCAGTAACGAGCATGTGGATCAGAGTTTACATTCGGGTTTACATGAAGTGAAAGATCAGACGTAATGCTGTTTCCATCTTTTAACCCCTAAGCGTCCACTGTGTATTTTCTGTAGTGTAGGAAAATTGGACCCACCGCTGCAAATTGTTTGTTTGTGTGAAAATGATTTCAGTTTGACATGATCGACACTGTTGATCTCGTAGTATAGAACAAGAGCTTAAAATGATGTATTGCAATCAGAAACCGAGGTAAAAGGAGGAAATGCCACCGTTGCAAAGTTCAGTGATGCAGATGGCCATATTGGGCGTTTTAGACGCTTAGGTGTTAAATGCTGCCTGTGGCATCGAGCAGCTTGAGGATAAAAATGTAGGGATTTTTTTGGTGACACTGTTTTTTCAGCTCTGTGTTGGTCTGCTATTTTCAGTCAGTACCGCCCTAGCTTGTCATTAATGTCCAGATTGGTTTAGTGTACTCAATACATCTCTGGGTGACCTAACGTGATAGGTACCGCACTGGGTTACTTATACGTGGACCGATTATATGTTGTGGGAAAAATATTTGAAGGTAGAAGAATTAGGTCGAAGTCGTTTTTCTATGTCCAGAACATCTTTTTGCAACTCCTGCATTTAGAATTAAGAGAAACTGACGATGTCTAGTCAATACCCTGCATAACTAGTCAATACCCTCATTGGGAATTTTAGGTCGTTTGGAAAATCGTAGTACCAATTTAGACTAGTCTGTGAATGGAATCGAACGTGGGACAATCGTAAAGGAAGGTTATTCTTTTCATCTGATTTTCTTTTCCATTTACATAACCACGACTATAGGAGCTCGATTGTTTGCATCACAGAGTTGGTTGACCAAAGATTTTTAGTCTTTTGTTTGCTAGAACAGGGTCAGGTTCGTCACTCTTATCTGTCAAACGTGAAAGGAATGTCAGTGGAAGTATTTCTTAATCTGATCACAAGGTCCTACCATGTACTCCTCTGTTTTTTCTTAGTTGAAGTTGGGGCTCCAATCAGAGTCTGCGGGGTGTTTGTTTTGGAATATGTGGAGGATTGAATTCTGATTTTTTGTTTGGTGACTATTGTCATGTTCTGCAGGGGTTGGACATAAAAGAGAAGAAGAAGTATGTGTGGAAAATGCTCTACATTTACATGCTTGGATATGACGTGGACTTTGGTCACATGGAGACTGTCTCCCTGATCTCAGCACCCAAGTACCCAGAGAAGCAGGTCCACTTCCACTTTTACCCTCCTCCAATCGGTGAAGATTCATGTCTAGATTCATAGTCAACATGGTCTCTTTGCATTGTTGTGCTAAGCGCTGGTAGAGTTTATGTTCCTTGATAGCTACGCTGATCACTCAGAGTAGTTTTTTTCACTTTTCGAAAGGTTACTTCTACGATATATTGTCATCTGCACTAATTCATGTAAAGAGAAATGAAGTGTGTGAGAACATGAACATACTGTACATGTATCAATGTCATAGGTTTTGAATTGACACGACTTAGTGTCAATGCCAATAAAAACATATACTCACAGTAGTAATACTTATACTATCAAGTGTAAGTGACACTATTTACAGTTACAGAGAGTAAAAAATGTTATCACACTGCTTGCTATGACCAGTGTAGCTGTCACAACCCCTTCAACTTGTGAGTAAGCATTCATCATATACATGTAATTGGGCCGTAAGGAAATGCTACTCGTTTGGTTCTTGCAGTCGAAGTGGCGATCTCACATTGTGTCGGTGGATGGGAACAGGTGGGTTATATTGTGACTTCTTGCCTCTTGAATGAGAACCACGACTTTTTGAGACTGGTCATTAACACTGTTCGCAACGATATCATCGGCAACAATGAAACCTTCCAGTGCCTCGCGTTAACTATGGTACATATTTTCCTGCTCTTCTTTTTTCTACATGATAGCTCCGAGTGCATTTTCCGAGTGCAGCATCCTGAGGATCTTTTTCACATATCTTTGTTTATCCAATGTTCATGTCGTAGAGCTGCGTGGTATTTCTGTTTGATAGGAAAATATTCATATTGTTATGCCTTATCGTGAATACTGGAAATATGGAGCTTATATTTGAGAATATCTATTTGTTTCGAGTGATATAACATATTCATCATTCTTGCTCTAATGCTTGAGTTGTGCATCCATCATGTGGTGAACAGGTTGGGAATATCGGTGGCAGGGATTTCTCTGAATCTCTGGCTCCTGACGTACAGAAATTATTGGTAAGCTTGATCTAAAACTTGGTACAGCTCATCCGATGGTTTTTAATCTTTCAATATTCATTCTACCAAGTTGTTTGTTGGATGAGGGAGGAATGTTGCAGAGAATATCTCGAAGACAGGAACAATGACGAGTATTGAGACTCTGCTATCTGTATGAAGGATGTTCATGTTGGTGTCAGAAAGCTAATCATGTGATGTTTGGTTGTTTGCAATGCAGCTTCAAAACTCCTGCAGGCCTGTCGTTAGGAAAAAAGCAGCACTCTGCTTGCTCAGACTTTATCGCAAAAATCCCGATGTTGTGAATGTTGATGGCTGGTAAGTTCTTCCTTTGCTTGCTGGAGAACGTCAATATAATCGTTCGGGACTTAAATCCGAATGAATTAGATCTTTGTAAATTCAGATCGATTTGCAGGTTTTGTTGTTTTTCTTTCTCAAGGATCACATTAACATCTCATCAATGTTTACCTTCCGTAGTGATTTAATATGCGAGTTTTGCGAGTAATAACCCAAAGTTGTGGAAAGCAGGTCAGAGCGCATGGTGCACTTGCTGGATGAGAAAGACATTGGAGTGCTGACAGCTGTAATGAGCTTGTTAGTCTCTCTAGTGGCCAATACACCAGATGCTTACTGGAATTGTGTACCAAAGTGTGTACGCATCCTAGAACGTCTCTCCAGAGGCCAGGATATTCCACAGGAATACACATACTATGGCATTCCTTCTCCTTGGCTCCAGGTAATCTTATGCTCATTTGACAAGTGGAGTTAACATTAGACAAAACAGGTGCTGCCTAGTAATTTTAATTATTGTTCTGCTAAAGTAGTGAAATGGTTCTGTGTCAGCAGTTCGTTTTAGTCCAGGGGATAGACCCAAGTGGACCAAGATATTCTGCATTATACATGGATTCTTTGTACATGTATTCATGCTTATGAGGAGGTGCAACTCTATATGATAAGTCCCGATATTTGGCTGCATCATTATTGTATTGTCGACTCATTTCTACTAGCTAAACTTGGAATTGCGACTCAGGTCAAGACGATGCGGGTGTTGGAGTACTTCCCTACCATTGAAGACCCCAACATTAGGAAGTCTTTGTTTGAGGTCAGTACTCTTTGAGCACCATCTTGTTAATCTTGAGAAGAATCCGTCGGAGTTATACTGTCATGCTGGCTTTCAACTGAATTATGAGGACTCGGTGGATGTTTTCCTATTTGTGTTTATAGCTTACCCTATTGGTATACGCTTTGTGTGCAGATTTTGCAGCGTATTTTGATGGGGACTGATGTTGTGAAGAATGTCAATAAAAATAATGCCTCTCATGCTGTACTCTTTGAGGCTCTCGCTTTGGTGAGTTTTTTTAATTCGTATGTATAAGTTCCATGTCTTGTTACAATGTTGCAACTTTTTGGACTACGAGTCACTGGAATGTCTCTTTAAGAAATCTCGAGACCTGTACCAATCGATCTGTGTGAGGACTGCAAGTACTTGTCCTTGTCATATCTGCTGAAGTCAATGATACTTGTAGGTTATGCACCTGGATGCTGAGAAGGACATGCTGTCTCAATGTGTGGCTTTGTTGGGCAAATTCATTGCTGTGCGGGAGCCCAACATCCGTTATCTTGGCCTGGTTTGAGCTCGCCTTTACTTATTCCACTTCTCAGATGTTCTCTTTTCTGTCTCTGCTCTGACAGTCGAAGTGTGAGATTTTGCGTTCCGTGCAATTTAATGTTTCCAAAAATACATTTCTCTTTCTTGGCTCCTCATAGGATTTTTACAATTGCAGGAAAACATGACAAGGATGCTATTAGTTGTAGACGTTCAGGATACGATTAAAAAACATCAAGCTCAGATAATCACTTCCCTAAAAGATCCTGATATCAGGTATTGCTTTCAAAACTCTTATCTAAGCACACACATATTTCTACTAGTCAATGCACATTAGGGTCACTCCTGGTATTCATGATTGACTACTGATATGCGCTCTAATTGTCCTTGCTAATTTGAGATGTCCTGGCTGTGCCAGATTTCTTCTTCTATACGATAGCACCCATGGATGGTAGGTTCAAAATGCCTAAATTATTTGATTAGGAAACAATAATTATTCGCAATTAAAATGGATGGTGGGATGACAGTATTCGAAGGCGATCTCTGGACTTGCTTTACGGCATGTGTGATACCACCAATGCCAAAGAGATTGTAGAAGAGCTTTTACAGGTAAGACATACTTTTTTGTACTTAATTTGTTTCACAGTACCTAAATATTATGTGTGTTTACCATCATGTGTGCTTTTCTATTTTTTCTTAAGTGCATTTCTGTAATTGTTGCAGTATCTTACAACAGCAGACTTTGGCATTCGAGAAGAGCTTGCTTTGAAGGCTGCAATACTATCTGAAAGTTTTGCGACTGACCTTTCATGGTACCAGTTTTACATAAACCCATTGACTTTTAAACAATCATTCTTTATAAAACTCTTAAAGCTATCATGGTACTGTTTTAATTTTAATTTTTTTCGTTTGTACTTGCTGCTGAATATGTCCAGAAATCTCGTCTCAAATACAAAGTTCTCATCTCTTCTGTGATAGACCACAGTTTCTGTATTGCTGTATTTATATTCCTTGGATTCTTTGCCGATTGATTTGGGTTGGCCGCATGTGTACTAAAATACAAAATTGGAAACTGGCACTGTAGGTATGTGGATGTCATATTGCAGCTCATCGAGAAAGCTGGTGATTTTGTTAGTGACGACATATGGTACCGAGTTGTGCAGTTCGTAACCAACAATGAAGACCTTCAGGTATTTGATGTTCAGGCAGCTGAACTGCAATATCGCATGACAAAAATAATCAGCTTATTGTGCTTCTGTGTCTTACTCTGATTTTTGTCTACTTGAAATTTGTGATTTGCTCGGTACATATGATAAATACCAGGCATATGTTCTTGTAAACTTGAAGGACGTATGGTAAAGATCTTTCTTAATTGGAATTATCCGACTGGTTTACTGATACCGGTCAAAATTATCCTTGCAACTGCAGGCGTATGCTGCAGCAAAGGCTTTGGATTATCTTGATAAGCCAGCAGTGCATGAAACAATGGTGAAGGTAAGCATAAGATGTTTTCACGTCACATGTTATATGCTCAGTGACGTGTAGAATGTGTGATTTTCACATTCTTGTGTTTTGAGATTTAGCAGTGCGTGCTTCGATGGCTTACTGGTCGTGATTGAGATTTTTGATTTCGTTTATATGCTATCCTAATTTGTTCAACAGATTTTGTAGTGACCGTCATAGAATGTGTGATGAGTTTCTAGCATCGCACTCTTGGAGGACCGTTCTTTTCATCCTCAGAAAGTACCTGATTCTAGAATGATACTTTGCTTCACCCAATTAAGTTGAATCGAAGTGTAGTTCGATGATCCTTGTCTTTTACTAGACACGTGTACCCCTCCTTCTATTTAAGAATGTTATAAGTTTGTAAAGGACCTTCTTGATTGTATAACAAGTTTCCGATGCGACACTTCTAAGAACGTGATACTTGTTTAGGTGGCTGGATACCTGCTTGGAGAGTTCAGTCATTTGCTGGCTAGGCGACCAGGCTGTACCCCGAAGGACATATTTTACGTCATTTACGACAAATTCGCTATTGTCTCGTAGGCATCCTATCGCTTCTATTCAATTTCACCTGGATGCAATGGCAATGTTATTTCACCGACTCTGGCTTGCACTATGAAGGACAAGTGATCAATCATGCTTATCTTTGTAATATGAGCTATATCTTTGTTTGGCGTAAATCTTAATCAGTGAGGTGACATGGGGATCTTGGGATCCTCCCTGTCTGGCTATCTCCTATTTCTACTGAGAGTCGTACATTCCTAATTGAAATTCAGTTATTGAGACGCGTACTTTGCTTATTGCTGCAGAATTGGAACCAAATCTCTATTGCTTTCAGCCTTCGCAAAAATTCTGCTACATTCACAGCCTCAGGATCCTGAACTGCGTGAGCGTGTTATAGATGTATTCAAGAGGTAAGAATCTATGATTTACGCTTCTGATATCCTCATCGTTATATGAGAATGCTGATGGCAAATTGGGCACAAAAACTCTGCCTGGGCTAAGCCTGGGGTGTGGACAATCATTAGAGTTGCGTGGAGGTGTGATTGCATGGTGTGTTTATGTCATAAGTATTCAGATTTTTTGATCCTAGTGAGTTTATTTATTGATCATCCTTTCTTTGCGTCCTCTTGGACCAACTTAATTTCACCATCTACTTGTTGGCTTCTGGGCAGGTATGAGGGCTCTGTGGATGCCGAAGTGCAGCAGCGGTGCGTTGAGTATCTGATGTTGTGCGAGAAAGGCCCTGGAATGGTGGACATCATGGCAGAGATGCCCAAATTCCCAGAACGTCAGGTATGCTGTTGCAATTAATAGTCGATGAGGTTATCCCGAAGAGCCGTGTAATAATATAATTCATTCAGTTGTTGCCTCTTGACAACTAGCGTGTAATATCATTTCGTTTCTGCGAGATAATAAACGTGAAAGGAATATTTGGTGTGCAATCGTTCGCAGTCAGCACTTCTCAAGAGGGCTGAAGATACTGAAGGAGATGCAGCAGAAGCTAGTGCTACAAAATTGAGGCTCCAGCAGCAAAATTCCATGGCGTTGACCGTTGTATCAGAGCCACAAACTGCTAATGGATCAGCACATCCTCCAATCTTGAGACCATCAGTTGCTCCCGTTCATACGGTATCCCCACCGATTCCTTAAGCAGCAGTAGGACATGAAATACATCTACTTATTTCAGTTTTTACTGGAGTTAGTAGTCAGCAATTCTGCATTGCACATTCTAATTGGTGTATCTGGTAAATTTTATTTTTCAGGAACAATTAGCTCTTCCAGAGCCTCCTTCATCGGCACATGAAAGAGCGCTTTCAAGTGGAAATGTGCATACAGAGGTACCAGCAACAGCAGCGGCTGCGGTCCCATCACTTTTGGAAGATCCTGTTGCTGCTCTGGCACCAGCACCAGTATCTGCACCAGCACCAGCACCAAAGCCAACTGGAGTTGATTTGCTTGGAGACTTGCTTGCACCTTTAGCGATTGAGGCTGCTCCTGGCACCATGCCACCTGCTAATGGTGCAGCTTTAGACCTGGGTCTTGACCATTCTGCTTCGACTACTGGGCCTGTTGCTAATGGGTCTGCAGCAGCAGACCCACTAGCACTCGCTCTTTATGATGGTCCGGATACTACAGTTCAGGTGCGTACTTAGATGGCGTTGATACGGACTGTTCATGTCTGCACGTGTTGTTGCTGCTGCAGTTATTTTATTTTGGTGTTCTATTATACGCTTAGCCTCTGACTCACAGCTCCATTTTTTGCATTTGTGGTGGACAGCCTATTGGAAGTATCGAAGATTGGTATAAAGCACTGACGATTAAAGACAGTGGTATTCTTTATGAAGATCCTTACGTTCAGGTGTGTTCTATCCCTTATCAGGAAATGTTGGGTATCCTCCTCTTTATTATGTCTTTACCATGTAGTGTGTGCATCTTGCTTTTTTAATTAAACTGTTAATGTACAGATGGTGGTGTTGTATATATAGCGCATCAATGTGCAGTTCTTTTGTTGTGTTTGTGAGCTTCTCGATTGATGTTGACACCAGGAATTGGCATGTGCAGATTGGAGTGAAAGCTGACTGGAGAGGAATTCAAGGACGATTGGTTTTGTTTATTGGTAACAAGCACACTGGGTCGTTAAGCAATGTCAGGGTTGTGGTACTTCCACCTTCTCATTTAAGATTTCAGTCACCTCCTGTTCCTGATACTATTCCGCCAAGGGCTCAGGTGAGTTTCTTCTCTGATAGTTGCGTATGCATTTCTCAGGAGTTTAAACATTATAGTGGTCAAATAATGCTTAGGCAATTTTGCAGTAAAGAACTTTTTGAAATGCAGGCAATTAAACACTGAGTACATTGTTGGAACTCATGCTGCAATTTGAGGGCTTCCTTTGTTAGTGAAGCAGAAATTATTTGTCAGACGCTACAGCTAGTTTTATTAATTTGGAGTTTTTTGGCGCTGGAATTGCAAGTTGATCAGATTATTGTGTGAAGTTTGCCAGACATTATAGCATAAAGGCGCTAACCTTTATATGTCCTACAGGTGCAATGCCCGTTTGATATTTTTTGTTTGCAAGCCAGCCGGGAGACTGCGGTTCTGGAATTTGCTTATAATACTGGCAGCATTCCTGTATGTCACCATTCTGTCTTCACTGCATGTGCGCATATGCCATTTTAATGAATGCTAGAACCTTACAGCGTTTAGTGTTGTCAGCGGCCTCATGCTAGAACCTTACAGCGTTTAGTGTTGTCAATGTGCCAGCCTTGCTTAATTCAAGTTACGCTCGAAGAATGGTGAAAGGAAGTTACTATCATTTTTCCAGGATGTTCACTTTTTTTGTTGAGCTAAGAGTTTTTGGACTTAATGTGGCAGGTAAGTACGCAACTACAGCTTCCAGTATTGATGAACAAGTTCTTGCAAGCTGTGCCTGTTTCTGCAAATGATTTTGTAGCAAGGTGGCGTGCGCTCGCTGGCCCTCCCACAAAGCTTCAAGAAGTGGTAGGCATCAGTCCATCCTGTTTTGATTGACTCTTTTCTATTGACATATATAGTTTTTCTTTAGGCCATCTATTCTCACATATCTGATCTTGAGATTGTACACAGCATGTGCTTGTTGTTTTTTAGTTATTATGACAGGTATTGTTTCTTTCAAGCATTCTACAGATGATCAATAACTGCAATGCAATACATGATTGGCTGAATGCTAGGTTCGAAATGTCAAGCCGATGCCTCTTGCTGAGATGGCTGCATTATTTAACAGCCTACATATTGGTGTAGCTCCTGGATTGGTGAGTCATCGTGAACTATCTTGTTCATTTCCCTGCAGACTTTTTGTGGAGTTCCTCATCATTGTGATGATATGGCTTTGCTACAGCTAGACACTAGTAATCTCGTACTGTGTGTTGGTTTTTTGGTCAGGCTTAGTGACAGGATCTTGGAACATGTTCTTGCTTTAGAGATTGGTGCTGAAATTTTCAATTTGCAGGACCCGAATGTGAACAATATCGTGTGTGCATCAACATTTTACTCTGAATCTGCTCAAGCCACACTTTGCCTGGTACGTGTTTTCACCTGGAGAATGTTTTATCAAGGATTCTTGACTAGGAAGTATGACGAGTGACCCCATTCGTGGACTACAGGATTCGTTTACAATTATTGTTCTACAGCCAAGTCTTCCATGGGATTGATTTGCTGAAATAGAAATTTGTAAATATTCTGTATCATCCTTGCATCATAGCTGCCCTTGAGAGTAGGAAATTGAAAGTAGGGGGACATCAATTTTGACAGCTCGTCAGCATCTGACATGAAGAGTATGTGTATTGACAGATTCGTGTGGAAACAGACCCCTCAGACAGGACACAATTGCGATTAACAGTTGGTTCTCCTGATGCAACCACAACATACGAGTATGTCGCATTGCATTTTGTCATTTTGAGCAGAATGTAAATTAATGATATTGGAGAAACTAATTTATATATTGGGCATGTCACGTCGATCTAAGTTGTGTCATCATGAATGCAGGCTCAAGGAGTACATCAAGGAGCAACTGATTGATGTCCGATCGCTGGCGCCGGTGGCACCTGTTGTCCCAGCGCCCACTCCTGTGATTTCTGGGCTTACAGGTCCTGCCGCAGTTCTCGCAGGTCTAATTTAATGCATCAGTTTCTCTGATTTCACTAGCTTTGAATATGGTTCTGTGCTGGCACTCCACTCCGGGCGCCTGGCTATAGTATAGAAAGGTGGTCAAGAAATTGTCAAGGAGAGTTGAGCGAGTGTGCCTCAGGTTTTTTGGGAACAAGTTCATGAACGGCTGGGTTGTTCGTGATGTTAGTTCAGGTCAGCCTCTGATTTTAGTTTGAATACAAGCAATCATTCGTTCGTTCATGTAGGCACGATTTACAACATTCTGATGATTCTCTTCATCAGAAATAAACAGAGTTGTACAGTTGATTTTAGGTTCAGAGAGATCCTGATCCCCTCAAGACAAGACTCCTCCAGCTTGGAGTTGAGTTGTACTTCGTTAGTTGGAGTTGTACGTAAAACTAGATGTATTCATGCTGCAATGAGCTCTATGCAGATATGCCCCTAAACCGTCATTGACAAATTTTGTCCACCTATCTGATGGCTGACCTTTTTTTCATTGATTCCCATTGGAGGGCACAGCTAGCGGAGCCTGAAGTCGATGGACCCCTCACGTTTTTAGCAGATGTTAGAAGTATGTTAACAGAGCGACTTCAGTATCGTTTGGATGCAGGTTCATGTCTGCATGTTTGTACTGCTATCTGGTGGACAGTGTTCCTGATAAAAATAGAGTTTTTTCTGTGCCTGTCCAGGACCCTCTAAAATTTGGTATCTGCATGCGGTTTGCACTTACTGAAGTTTTTGGAGTGAAACTGATGGCTTTTCTGTGTTCAAATTCCCATATTGCGATGCTAACCTCGTCTTTACCGTAAGAACTGTTCCTATACCCTTTTATTTTGATTCATTCTAAAACTTTGTTGTGCCAAAGAGTGACACATCAAGTGCGCTTGCATCACATCAACATGTCAACCTAAATCCTAGTATCTTGAGCTTTTCAATATTAATCTATTTTCCAGAGCCATTCCAAAGTTTGACAATTGACAATTTACAAGGTTCATGTGAAAGTTGTATACCAGGACTTACATGGCTTATCAAATACAAATACATGATTCTATTCAAATCCTACATGTGATATTGAAAAAAGAATGTATAGCGCCAAGCCTATGGTGAAGGTTAATCTTTCACTCTCTACATATGTATATAATGAATGCATCCTTTGAAAAAAATAATAAAAGATGTCTAAGATGTCGGATGTTCAAATGAACACTTACATCGAACATCTGACACTAACTCCACAACACCTAAAATGAGCTTTACCTAGAATTGTCGAAGACAAAATAAATTCTATTGAACTCATTGTTATTTTGAATACAAATGAACACATTAGATTGCAAAACTCAATGCAAATTTGGGATAACCAAACATTGTAAAGTTCATACAATGTATTACTACCCTTTAAAAACTTGCCATACCTTTGCATCAATGCATTTGAGTATACTAATATCTTTTGAATTAGTTGATAGTACATTTGATATTTCTTCAATTTTAGGTCTTGCTGTAGGATCAACTTGCCAACATCCACGCAATAGTTCAAATGCCCAGTCCTCAACATATTTAGGTACCTCATATTCCCGTACAAGGACATTTGATGCCTTCAAGTATTTTTGAACAATGTCACAAGTGTGCAACCATTCCACCCCCAATGCAACATCATACACTATGAATTGAGCTTCCACATTTGAAAATAATCTACAATCTTCACTGCTTCTCAATTTCATATTGCACTCAATTAGAGAACGTAAATCAAAATTTTGCTTTTGCATAAGGAATGCAAATCTTCCACCCTTCAACAATGTCCCATGATATATATGAGAAGTATATTGTAGAAGCACTTTTAGGTGTAGAAGACATTGAATCTTCTAGCACCTCGACATGGAATTGTAGCAATCCTTGGGGCAACAAGGACTTCACATGTTTTAAGAGGGTCCCCTTCTTGAAGATCTTTAGCACATACTTGCGTCCCTTTATCCGATCAAACTCAACACTTCTTAAATCATTCCACTTGATTTGGACTTCGAAGTGCTTAGTTTGGGCACCCTTTGCAAACTTCTTACCCACCACCAACACATCATAATCACTATAAAAGCTTGTAGATTTCCCATCACTAGTGAAATTTACAAAGAAATTACCCCACATGGGATGCCTTTGTAGAGTTTGGAACTCTTGCCCATTGCTCCCTTTAAAGTCCACTTCCTCTTCATCCATGTCACCTGAGTGATCCACCAGTGTGCTCCAATGAGCCTTGGACTGCTTGAACTGCTCCTCCACTGCTGAGAAATACGACGTCGACGCGGTTGCATGATCAACTTCACTTTCAGGTGACGTGGCAAAATTTGACTTCTTGCTTGAATCAACCATTGTACATCAAGTATTGGACAATCACAAATCTTTGAGCTGATGCGAGCATCCACTAATATTTGCCATGGCTATTCGAGGATTGCTTCAGTGCTTCAACTGAGGGGCTTGGCTAGTCATTATGTGGAATATAGACGAGATGCTAGGACGGTAAAGTAGAGATTTGCTCTCCAAAACAATACGAACAAAAAACACAAAGCTAGTGCCATTGAAGAAAACCGCATACACAATCTGAGACAACCACTTGATTGAACATGGATTATTGACAACCTACCGAACTGTGCGAAGCACTCAACATTCAGTGACGACTCTAGAGAAGAGCTACAAGCTTACCATTAAAAAAGACCGCAACAACAAGAGGATGACACACGGAACTTTGTCCAATTCACCGGGAAGTAAACATTACTGCCAAATTGCTGTTTATAGCAAGTTTTGCAAGTGGTTGTTCAATTTAACAAGTGATTTACCATCAAGTGATTACCAAGAATTTACCATCATCATTATTATACCCATTACTGCCTGGAAATATGATCAGGGTTCCTTGTGTGGAGAATTGCACAAGCTTACGAACCTGTGAATGGATCCCCGGTCGTGAGGAACTTGAGAGTATAACGGCAACACCAGCTGTCCTAGCTCTGTTACAGTTCAACTAAGCAAGCGCGAGTAGACAACAAATGCGTGGTGCGAAATGCAAACATTGGTGAAGGACTGAGGGGTGGAAGTTCTAGCTGGGGTTTGAGTAGAAGCTTCCGACTGTCTGGCCACCATTAGGAGAGAACTTGGACCTTCAAAAGGTCCCTTCCCTTTGTCAAACTACTAATCAGCAGTAAACCAACAACAACCAATCAAAAAAATAAAATAAAAATAAAATCGTAGTCTGACGTGGCTCTATGTATTCTTGTGGTGCCGCAAGTTCAAATGTTAGTTCGGTGTCAAGCCACCAGTCCAGCAGCAACATGCATGACGTCACAATAGTCCTCAGAGAGGATGATGTATCTGTAGAAGTTGTATCTGACATAAGTAACAATGGGTCCTCGATCGAACAGCAACGAGGCCGCAGATGGATCTATAGCAGCACAGAATGTGTTCGGAAACAATCAATCTCCAGATGAGAACTCGAAAATTCTGAAGCATGTCCGTCTGTGTTAATGGAGATAAATATATTCACTTTTTGAGTGATGGCGGAGAGAGTGCTCCCCATTGTACTAGAGAGCGTGCGGTGTTCAGCAGATTATGCAGAATAGCGAGCTCTAGGGCAAGCTATTCTGCGGAATCTACTCAACACCGCCTGCTCTCTAACTTTACCAGCAGGTAGGCCGTGTCAAAATTGGCAAGGTAAGAGTATTCTCTATCCCTAAAGCTTTAGAGACAGGACCTCAGATGGAGATGGGGATAAAAACAACATACCCACTCACGATTCTCCTCATATTGTATCTCTAAAATATAGAGACATTTGTAAAAGTTTACCCCAATTCCCTATGCCAACACTCATTTAGAGAATGAGCGAGGTCTCATCTGTATTTGTTTGGCTTGAGATCTCATCTGCATTGACTTTTTAGGAATACAGATCTGGTGGGCATAATAGGCAGATTCTGTGGGCATAATCGGCAGTCTTTTTGGGCAGCCTCTGTGTACCGATCCTACAAAATAATTTACCTCTAAATGAGCCAAATCTGACCTACCTGCTGTTAACATGTGGGCATTGAGCTTAACACCATTGAAGTGCGGCATGAGAATTTGAACGTGGATGCGTATTTGATATGAAACTGTAAGCTGTAATTTAAACCCCTCAAGGACCAAGGATTCATGGTTTTAAAATGACAAATCCAATCGATCACATTGCAAATGTTAAAGTTCAAAGAAGACCAAATTTTATATCATTGGAATCACAAAACTAATAAATTTGAACAAAGTTAAGGCCACATAGGACTTTTTCAAAACTGCAAAAAAATATTATGAGGCCCAATTTTTGCTTGTTCCTTTAGGGGTTACACCTAATGTGACACTTCTTCCTGGCTTTGATGGAGATGATGAACTCAAAAATAAAAAGTCCCTTTTAAAAAGCTCATAGGCAATGGTAGTGACTTCTAAAACTTGTTTTTAATGTTAAAAAATGTAGCTCAATGTTCCTTCTTAGTACTGGGTATAATTTGTTGTGCATGTTGATAATACTAATACAAAATCACAATGAAGTGCTTACAAGCTTAGTACTGAATTATAGTATTGTGATTGCTTTGACTGTGAATGCTACGTACGGTACTCACAATCATATCTACAAGAGTGTTATATATTCGTTCTTTTCTGTTTGGACCAGATAGATAGAAACTCCGGCCTTTTTCAAGGCCAGCGTGAATAAAGTGTCTGTTTGTAATGTTAATGACCTAGTGCCCACCGGACAAAGGGCCATTGAAACAAAACTACTCTCCTCTGCCGAGAATAGACACTTTAGTGACCAGTAACCAATAAAAGTAGCCATAAGCTGTTGGTTGGGTAATTGTTTCAGTATAAGTTGGTTTTTGGTAAGCTGTAAGATCGCCAAGTCATGAGTTCTGCAGTTGGTTGGTGGAGGGCTATGTATAAAAGACCCTCCCTGTCCAAATCAACTGGCTAAAAGAGTGGCCTTCATCAAAGTGTGGACGCACAGAAACATTTTCTGCGAATTGAAAGGAACTTTACGTTGGAAAATTGTTCCTCACCCCTATTTTCTCTCTCAAGATTTGGCCAACAAATACCGCACCCTTAATTTGATGCAACCAGCCATGGGAAGAATAGGGGACGTATCTGCAAGGCCTCTCTTGTCAGATGAGGACTCACAAGACTTGCTTTCCTCTTTGTATTCTACATCAGGTACAAATAGCAGCGCTTCATCAGCCAACATGTTCTCCTCCCAACCCAACTCCGAAAATAGCCTAATGATAACAATAAGGAGGGCGAAAGCTGTGGCGGAGGATATCGTCAACCAAGTTATGGTAGATATTGAGTTGGAAGTCGATGAAGAACTTACCCTGGAAGGCGATCTTCAAGACGTTACTGAAGGCGTCTATTGCACTCTTTCACACACTTTTTGTGAGCCTCAAGGCGCCGCCTTTCATTTTCCGAGGCCCAACCTCCAATTATTTGATGAAGAGCTCTCACTTCGTCAACCCTCATCTCCAAATGACATGGACCAAGGCGATTACGACTTAGTTCTCCCTGACGACCTTCAAAGTCCTCAGGATCTTTGTGATCTAGTTAGAAATTGGATTAGAGGCATGCGTTGAGCCTCCACGCTCGTTCTGCGGGCTTTCCACTCTATTTGTTTCTATCTAGCAGGTTTGACGTGCTCTGTTGAATGCTTCTTGTCTTTTGTGGGCTTCCTAGGGTCTCTCTGACTCGGTCATGGAACCTCTTGGTTCCTACCACGGCCTTTGGGCCTCCACGGCCTTTGGGCCTCCACGGCCTTTGGGCCTTCACGGCCTTTGGGCCTCCATGGAAGCAAATCTATATTTTTTTCTAGTGCCGTTTTTTGCAAGTTGGTCTGTTGGGTGCATTCACAATATAATGAGCCAACCCCGCCCAAATCTAACGACTCTTGATGAGTGCTTAGAAAATTATATTTTCAATTTATGTAGATATTAGAAAAATTTAAGGACATTTTGCGACATATTATGAACATTTTAGCACATTTTAGTCGTTATTAATGACTGGGTACGACCATATTTTAGTCGTTTTGGAGTACTAATAACTTCTCAAACATCGTCAAACTTTAGTATATTGTAGAATGACATATAATATATGTAGTTACTAATTTATATTACATTATCAATTCAAATGATAAGATTATTGCTTAATAATCTGTTAAATTAATCACTGGTTACAGTTTCCTTGGCTCGTTATACTATGAATGTACCTTGCTTGTTCATTTCCATCAATGTTTGTATGTGCTTTGACTTTATATATTGTAGTGGGTTGTGTTCGGCTTATTAACATAGATGTTAACATGGATTTATCAGCATGGTTGTTATGTTGGGTTGGATGTTTTATTTGTGTGTTGAGTACATATAGACAGTTGAGGCAGTCGGTGAATATGTGTGCTGGTTCATTCGAGTAGTTGGTAGTAATTAGTCTGAGTGTTTTATGCATGGCCATTAATTCGGCTCTAAAGCTGATTTGTAGTCCAGGTAGTCTTTTTGATATTTGTACTTCTGCTTTTGTTGGGTTGTATATTCTGTAGCTGGCTTTTTCCTTCTTCCAGTGGCCGTCATCATCTTGTTTAGGTGGGACAAAAGATCCTTTGGTGTAGTAGTTATATTGTGGTGGGAACTTTAGTGTAGTGTTTATTTTGTAATTTGGTAACGGTGGTATGTGTATAGTTGATGGGTTGATATGAGGTGAGTAGAGTAATTTGTTCCATTTGGTGTTTTTATTTACGGGTGTCACGGGGTGTGGATGGAGCCTTCTGTATGTGGTATGCCTGTAAGGAGGCTATTTGGGTGTCACTTGAGACCCTCATATCTTCCTCCTCACACCTCCAAATTTTGTGAAATTTTTTGCGCACCTTCAAAATGATGATCATTGTGCATGGTAGAAATTTCAGAATTTTTGGAGCACTTTTGATCAATCCGATTTCAGCATATGTATAAAATACCCTGCACGAGTTCTATCAATCTTCTCAACGGTGGCATTTTCTCAAAAATTGTACAATTTTGTTGATCCTTTTTTCATACAAAAGCTATGTAAGTCTTCTTTAATTTCAACGATGCCGATCGTCAAAATTAACCCACACCAATGAGGAATTGAGCTTGTTATAAGATCTAGTCAAGAAAACAAGAGCTAAGCTAAAAACACCCCCGGTCCTTTAGGGGTTAAATTGTAATGATATTTATCCATAAAGGACCAATGATTCATAGTTTTAAAATGACAAATTTCAATTGATCGTATTTCGAAAAGTATGATTCAAATAGGACCAAATTTTATATCACTGGAATCAGTGAAGAACATTGCATGTTGATCACAAGAAAAATATATTTGAATAAAAGGAAGTCTTTATAGAACCTATGTTTCTTTTAGTAGTTTTGAGTAGGTTCTAAATACACTTTCTTTTGTTCAAAGTTTTTTTTTTTTTGACCAACATATACAATGTTCTTCACTAATTCCATTGATATAAGATTTGGTCCCAATTGAAATGTATTTTTCACAATATGATCGATTGCATTTGTCATTTTAAAGCAATGTCAAAGTAAAACCTACCAAAGCAAAAAACATCGTTTATGCACTAAGTGCCCAAGAATCCTTAGCAAATGATTTTTTTACTACATTATTGTATCTATCATTCTATCAAATTAAGCAAGGATGTGGTTAATTTGAGCCATGCCAACAAAAATTGTATTATGTCAAAATAATGGTGTTAACCTTTAAGCGACCACACTACAACTACCCAGTCAAACCTCATCAACTCCTAACAAGACTGAATGCGATTTAGACTTAAACAAGCGGCAACGAACTAATTACGTCAACACCTGCCCATAACCTACTGATTTCTTGACTTAGCTTACACACTTAACCCTTAAACGTCCCATGGGGATATTATATATGTTGTCGTATAATTGAGATTTGCTACCAACAAGAAACTCTAAATTGGGATCTTAATAGCTCACTAGAACCGCATTGATCTAAATTTCAATTTCTCTTCTAAACTCAAACCCATTAAAGGTGTGGATCCATTCCAAATACAACCAAAATACACCGTATTCTACTGGCCGCCACGGCACGTTCAGACGTTTAGGGGTTAACCTGCAAACATAATACGCAATAGCTATAGAAGGATTGTGACTACGCGCCTATATTGAAGAGAACAAACAAGAAAAGACGTACACAGCATGTCTATGAAGGTTCGTGTAGAGAGCAGAATGCTTGGGTGAGAGAGATGGTGAATTTCATCCATTCATACTAACGACCAAGATGATGGAGTATGTAGTGAACGTAGAACCCTATCTCCAATAAATGATGATAAGGTAGAAGCACCAGAAACTGTTAGGTACCAATTGTGGTCACCTATAAAAGCACATGTTTCAACTTCAGGAGTTCCCAATCTAGTTATCACAAGCATTAATTATGAATACCAAGTTAGCAATCTGATTGAACTAGAAATGAAAGACACTGGTACACCTACTAACATCAATAGTGGTCTATGCATATTAAGTTATAACAAAATCATACATTGTGAAAAAAATAATTAAAAATTGAACTTGGTTATTAAACCCAAAGTTTTATGTGCTGCAATTTTTTATCATTGAAAATCAGCGCTCCATGTAGATTGAAATGCTTAAACTGACGGCAACTGTACCCCTTACCTTACTTAGAGCTATAAGGTTCACATGGAATCTGTGTTTTTCATGAGGATTTGAACATGCCAGGACAAATACTCAGTGAAATCAAGAACCTCTTTTTTCTTATCTCAATTGAGAATTAGATTGTTTGCGCATCTTCTGAGCTGGTTAATGATGTTGTCATTTATGAGAGACTTGAAGTTTTCATGGAGAAGGTAGGTGGAAACAAATTATCAAGGGCCTTGACCAACATGTAATGTATGCATTATGATATGGCTCCATCAATTTGAATTCTTTTAGATTCAATTCAAGTGTAGGTTCGTAATTCCAGTATTTCTTTAAATTTTTATTTTGCATGAATTTTAGAATGAACTACATAACCAATGTGTGGGAGGAGCAACGATTCGGTTATAGGTCATAATGTCAAGTTCAACTTTCAATCTATAACCTTCATTTTTTACTTTTCATTGATAAAGTTTAGAGGTGAAAAATGCAAGGGGTTATTGATTTTAGCCCTCTTCTAACTAGTCAATGACATAGTTGCCTTCAATGTTGAACTTGACATTATGGACCATTTTTTTAATCTAAGGTGGATAGTATCAATCATACTCCTTATTCTATTTAGTATACAGTATTTTATAATCCTATGAAACAACAAAAAAAAACACCATGAATTAGTGTATAAATTAATAAACACCATTTACTAAGCTTGGTGTTTGTGTTGGCCATGTGTTCCTTGAATGACTTCATTGAAAAGCTTCTTAATTGTTGTCCCAATGTTCAATGTAATAAAAAAAAAATCCATTTACTCTATGTTACACTATTCTGAGGTTACATTAAATCATGAATGATTTTTTAATAGAATATGCAGTGTACTGGTTTGGATCTTGCACTAATGGCCCTTTGTCCGGAGGGCACTGGCTCATTGTCAAGACGAACAGACACTTTATTCACGCCGGCCTCGAAAGGAGTCCGGAGATTCTATCTATCTGTACTGGTTTGGATTGCTTGGTCAGGTAAGTTTTTTTAAGTATTCAAATACTCAAGGACGGATAGGATCCAGCTTCAGTGCAATGCCAGGTGATCATATCATGTGACATAAAATTGCATTGCAAAGGGTCATATTTATTAACACCGTTCATTGAACTGCAACAGGTTCTTCGCTTCCAGTATAAGACACCTTCGGTGACATAATTCCAAAATTGTGTTACAGTTCCGCCATTGCACTCTCAAAAGCATTACACTACATTTGTTTCAAACTGCTCAAGACAGACTAACTTAGTTGGAAGTGATGGGTCCAAGGGGAAGTTAGAGCCCACCATTTTCTAACGAAGTATTCTCAGACATTCTTTGCCAAGGTGACAGCGGCACCAATGTAAGTCTGTGGTGTCAATTCCAATAAGGACATCTTCGCCTCGTTTGGGATCTCCAATCCCTCAACAAGTTGATGCAGGACCTCCTTTGAGACCTTCCTGTCCCGCGTGACAGCTTTCAACTTTTCATACGGCTCTTCCACACCGTATCTCCGCATGACCTGGTGCCACAAAGTTCCATTCATTAGAGAACAAACAGCAGCAGAACATGAGAAAGATACAATGAAATATCTGTTCACGAAATATAAGACATGCTCACCAAGTTCTTAGTAAGTACTAAATTCACAGCGTCTTTATTTGAGCCCTGACTACGTGGCAATTAAGGAACCCTACCACTTATAGATGAACAACTTCTAATGACAGCTTGAATTCATTTTTCATGGAGAGTACAAGACTTACAGTTTGGATTGGCTCAGCCAACACCTCCCAACACTCTGCCAAATCTTCTTGAATTCGGGCCTCATTTACCTGCAGAACGTAAGTCACAAGATTAGTAGAAATTTCAACTGCAACTGAGGCTTAGAACACAGTGAGATCGCTGTTAAGTCGTGAAACACGAGCCACACCACTCAAAAGGATGCTGGGCACGACAAAAAACATGTCTTTTTGGTTGGTATTCAGTGAGAAACCACTTCAAATACCATATTGTTTCAATTAACTTATGCACATAATTGTGTAGTTGAAATGGCTACCTGCAACTTCCTGATTCCCTTCAGAGTGCTCTCATAGGCCAGTACTGAATGGCCGAGTCCAACACCAAGATTGCGAAGTACAGTAGAGTCGGTCAGATCCCTCTGTAAGATAAATTGCCGAGAGTGGTGTAAGTATTATGACATGATAATTCCCAAGTTAGCAAAGACGTTAAGCATGTGACTCAGGTACCAGTGCCGAAGAAATGAAACAAGATATAAAGCGAAGAATGCAGATCATGGACTGACAAGACAGGACGTCCACCCTTCCAAAAATTAATGTGATCTATTACTAAATGCACACTTAGGAACTCCTCAATCACAAAAAGAGTTTTCAGTTGAAAAATCACATCTTACTTGCCAACGAGATATTGGAAGCTTTGAGCTTAGATGAGCCATGGCAGCATTGGCCACGCCAAGATTCCCTTCACTGTTCTCGAAATCAATAGGGTTCACTTTGTGAGGCATCGTGGAAGAACCGACTTCACCAGCGATGACTTTCTGAAAGATACCAACCACAATAGCACACAACTTTGTAAGTGAGACATTACGTGTTAGATTATAACAAAACGTAGCAGAAGCCGCAGGGACCATCATCACAACTAGGCTGCAAATAGAATCCAAATAGTCACCTGCTTGAAATAGCCCACGGAGATGTAGGACCACACATCACGATCAAAGCCAAGCAAAATGTTGTTGAAGCGCGCTACAGCATCGAAAAGCTCAGCAATGTAGTCATGAGGCTCTATCTGCACAACCAAACAATGTGACTCAAAACCTTGGCAAATTAAGGTACTAACTGCGATGCCAACTATCAAGATCATGTGAGCGGAGCCCTTGCACATGGCAGAATAAATCAACACACAATTCTCTTCCTTCCAATTCTCTACTGTTCAGTTACGCTATGAAGTAGAGTGCATCAAATCATCATGACAGGTTACACAATATTGGCAGCGGCATATATCATACCTGGGTTGTGTATGGATTGAAGGTGAGCCCCAAGGACGTGACAAAGTCCTCTGCCACAGTTTTCCAGTCGACATTAGGGTAGGCAACCATATGTGCATTGTAGTTTCCCACTGCTCCAGCAATTTTACCAAAGTATGGCACAGCGGACACTTGATCTCGTTGCCTTTCCAATCTGTGACAAAAATTTGCCATCTCCTTTCCAAGTGTAGTTGGTGATGCAGGCTGACATGATCCACCACAATGAGCATCATAGATCCAAGGGCTTTCATCTGAGCTTTCATTTTGTCCATCATTTTCTAGTCTATCCCCTAGACAGAGCCATTAATACCCCAATATTTATGTAGAAAGGAACTATTGAAACACTAAATTTTGTTCTTCTACAATATCACAAGCTAAACACTAAATTATACAAAAAAAAATAAAGTAAATACCTGGCCGTGTGTACGAGATAACATGGGAACACTTGCGAATTCGTGTGCAAGGGACCGAAGAGCCTCTATTGTGGAGTTCATGGCAGGCAGCACAACCGAGTCCAAAGCTGATCTCAGCATCAAAGCATGAGCGAGGTTGTTGATGTCCTCTGATGTGCATGCGAAGTGCACAAACTCCAGAACCTGTGCAGATAAAACCCATCCAGCCAAGCCAAGCGCAGTTAAGATTCAACCAGCAGGACGTGCATCCTAAACTACTATAGAGATCTGAGAAATTTTCATAATAGTGCCAATCAGAAATAAATAAAATGCACCATGTTTCTTAAAAGCACAAACCATGATGCAAATTACACAGCAGGCCTTGTATGTTTTAACGCACCTTGGAAAGCTCCGGATCAGAACGGAACTTGTCTTTAAGCACGTACTCAATAGCCTTCACATCATGGTTCGTGGTACGCTCAACCTTCTTCACCAAAAGAGCATCAGCTACTCCAAAATTTGCGAGAGTCTCTTCAAGGAAGCTGTTAGTCCTCTCACTGAAAGGAGGAACTTCCGCAACTCCTGAGTTGTTTGATAGCATCTGCAACCAACGGACCTGGAATGTGCCAACATACATTTATTAACTGTAAAGTTGCTCGTGACATGCCTTAACCCCTAAGCGTCTAAAACGCCCAATATGGCCATCTGCATCACTGAACTTTGCAACGGTGGCATTTTCTCATTTTACCTCGGGCAACTTCTCATTTCCTCATTTCTCTCATTTTCTCATTTTAACAGTGTCGATCGTGTCAAACTGAAGTCATTTTCACACAAACAGATGATTTGCAGCAGGGGTCCAATTTTCTACAGAAAATACCCAGTGGACACTTAGGGGTTAATACTTCTGCTAGCACTAAACGTCTGCAGCATACGTCCATAAACTCTACCCTATTTCTAATTAAACAACCGTCAGTACCTATTCACGGCATTTTTCAGGAGATTCACCCTACTTTTACACAGAAACATGGTCAGTACCCCCAAGGATAACTCTATTATTGTATCTCTCAGGAAACTATGACATTGTTTCTGTCATATCTGAAAATGGTACCTCAACAAGAACGCGGTACCGAATGAGCCCGAATTCACTGAAGATGGATCGCAGAGGCTTCAGTTTGCTCCCGTAGCGCCCATCCAAGGGTGAAATTGCAGTCAACTCCAACAACTCAAGGTCTCCATCAACTTCCAAATGCCCTAAATCTGTACCGGCAGCCTAATATAGAGCCCCAACAAGAAAGCTTAGTATCCAAAACGCTGAGAGAAGTCAACTCCAACTAGCCTAATCAGTAACGGTTGGACGATAATAAAAAGTCATAGCAAATCCAGTTGCTACTTGCACTAAAAAACAAGTTAAGGTAATGCCTCCTAAACAATAAAATATAATGCAAGACTTACCACGGGAGTTACAAGGTCATGGTTGGCAACAGCATTCAGCCGTCTTTGAGAAGCTCCTTCCGCCATCGAAAAAGAAGCACTCGTGGAAGTAAATTTCACAGGCCTTTTGATGATTGGAGCTGCCTGGCGCAAGCCCTTACATTCTGACTTTGTGGCAGCAGAAGCCAATTGCTGCCTGGGTGCGACAGCCACACTAGTGCCGAAAGCCGAACTCAACGCCGCATTCATCACGCCCGCCTACACAACAGCCGCTACAAAAAACCGAAAAAGGAAAGCAAATTAAAACGCTTATCAGCAAACTCCTCTCTTCTCCGACCGGGAATTCAACGCACAATACTTCCAAAACAATATCAATCCAACACACTTAAATTTCAGGGTTTTAAGCATGATTTCACACTGACTAAAGAAAGTCAATACAAAGCCTCCTTCCATCACAACAAAAAAGAAAAAAGAAAAAGCACAACTACTTCAACAACCTCGACAAAACTTGGAAATCCAAATTCTCTACAAAAAACTCCCTCCAAAAAAGAGATAGCAAACTACGCCAATTTCAACAAACTCGACAAAGGTTGGAAATCCAAATGCTCTACAGAAAATTCTACAAAATCTACAAAAAAGCAAACTCCAACGAGCCTCGACACACAACGCACCCGAATAGCTCCTCCAGACAACTGAGCGCAAAAAAAAAATGAATGACGATGGCAGCTCTCACTCCGAAATGGCAGCAAATGGAACAGAGAGAATCAACGAAACGATTCTTCACTTGTCAGATTCCCAGATTCCTTCACATCCAAATTTCATTCGCCATTCCAACATATCCAGCTCGTCAGTTTAGCATGACCACCGCCAGGCCAGCAATTCGGTTTAGCATAAATTGCCTGCCATTGTAGAATCTCAAAGGTCATTAAATTTTATGGCATTGGCATGAAAAAGCAATATCTCCATAGAAAAAAGTGTGTCTCCAGGGTTAGGTTTTAGGGTTAGGGTTTAAGAAGTAGCGGGAAAGTATGACATGGCGGAAGTTGCGATGAGGTGGACGTCCACGCTGGAAGCTTCATCAGGTCGGAAGCTGAAATTTCATCAGGTCGGAAGCTGAAATTTCATCAGGTCGGAAGCTGGAAGCTGAAATTTCAATCTGCATCGGAAGCCACGTCATCTGGGTCTCACGTGGCTTAAACTCGATGAGGTGGACATCCACGTCGGAAGACACGTCAGGTTCTGTTAGGGTTTGGAGCTCAGACCGACCCCGTCTTTCCTTCTTATGCCGTCACCGTTTCTTCTGTAGTTCTCTTTCACTCACTTGTTTGTGGCTGTTTCTCAACGTGCGTTCGTGAACCATGAGGGCGAAGGTACTTGCTCCTCCTTTAGAAAGCTTCTTCACGTTAGGGTTTTAGCGTTTCGGTTTTGCTTTGAACGGGCTTTTGTTTTGGTTAGTTTGGTTTCTAGTTTGGTGCACCTAATATCTTTTTGCGTTTGTTGTTTTTCCTTGCTTATTACGTTTCGTCAGTCTCTGTATTAGGGTTAGGGTTATGTTGGCTAGATGTAATATTTCTTAACTCTTTGCGTATTTTCTTACAGTGGAAGAAAAAACGCATGAGGCGCCTGAAACGTAAGCGCCGAAAGATGAGACAAAGATCCAAGTAGGCGCTGCTCGGCTGCTGTTCAAGAGTCCCCGCATGTTGGCTTGTTACCAGTTGGTTTGCTAGGGTAGTTCTTTGTGGCTCATTATTAATCTCACCGTGGTTAGCTTTTGGAAGAAGTTCTGAGTACTGTAGGTATTTGAAACTCTTCTGCAGTCAGGGGAGATTTATATAGCATGTGACCCGCTTTTCCTTGCGGTCAGATGTGGATATGTCAATCATGAAAGGACTGTGAGAGATCTGGTTTGCGATCTCTGCACATGTTTCAGCCGATTTTTGACTTGCATGGTGGTCTCTTTGGATATTATTGATTGTTGCTTTTTTTTGGAATAGTGTACAGTCAGTGATTTTACACAACTGGATATGCCTGTTTATATGTATGGTTGTAAGTGCCTTGGTCCTTTTCTTTCATCAGTCATGGAAACCTTAATATGAAGTGTGGAGAAGATATTATATCTCAATTGTAATTGCTGTAACACACCACAATCAAGAGTTTAGTTAGAAAGTTTCATAGTATCCAATCTGAAAATTGCATAGCACTCATACTTCGATTGAATTCATCTTTGGGCTTCGTTTGTTGCAATTTCAAAACCACTTCAAGTCATTGTTCACCAAAAGGATCTGCTGACAACCACTTCAGTCCAATGTTCACGTAGACATAAAGGATTTGCTGAAATCCTTGTCTTGAGTGTATACCTTGAGGAACACAATTTGATTTCCAACATTTACTCACGAATTCAAGGTTTAATGTGTTCATACAATAAAGTTATCGGTAAAGTCAAGGACGGGTAGTCCCTCTGCAACACTGAGTTTTCAAGCTTCAATTTGAAATCGCCGAGATTGTTAATCACAAGGAGCCAAGTGCTTGCTTTGGGCAAGCACGTGGGTTGGTGTGGGGCATGTATAGATTCCGTGGTGGGAACTTGAGTGTGCATTGGGGAAGCTTCTCTAGCTTTGGGAAGGTGCCATGTTTAGATCTCCTTGACAATGCAGTGTGTTTTGATTGGTTGACAAAAAAAAAGAGCCAAAAATTGTATACGTTAGAGTTATCCGCAAAGTCCTTCAAACTTTGAAAGAGATACCCAGAATTATGTTTTAACCCCTAAAGGACCGGAGTGTTTTTCCTCCAAAAACACTCCAATGCTGCCATTTTTACTCCCCCATGCAAAAAATCCAAAAAAATGTTATTTTTTACCTTCTAACCGTAAGATCTTGTCCTAAACTATTTGAAAAACATACACAACAAATTTCGTTGATTTTGACCGCACGGATTGCAAGATAATTGCGTTTGATGGGAAAAAACACCCCAAAAAAACACATGCCCGAAAATTTCAGATGCGTTTGACCATGGCTACATCAAAAAAACCTCACTACCGAAACCCGTCGCACTTCACTTTCACATTCTATATGATGTTACTTAGTTGTGTACCAATTTTCGTTGCGTTTGGAGATGTTTAGGATGTTGAAGAACACCTTGCACTTGTTGGGGGTTTAAAAGACTATATGCTTTTGGAATTGCAATATTTTCGACTTTCTTTATTTAAAATTCGAATCCGAGCGGTGAAACACAAGTACATTCCACCCTCTATAGAATGGCGAAAAAACATTTGAAAAAAAAAAAAAATTCCAAGTTTTAGAAGACATGTACCACATTTTCAAGGCACCATGGGCCTTGGCTTGGTGGTTGGGGCTCATGGCCCCCAATGAGGAGGTTGTGGGTTCTATTCCCCATGCCGGCGTGGTGTTCACTACCATAGTCCACCCAACTATGGTGGGGGGTCCTTGGACCTTGTTGTATGGGTACCTCAAAGCCCTTTGGGGGGATACCATGTCCGGTATCTTCAAGGCACTAGTGGCTAGCTAGGTAGTAGCTTAGTGTGTCACTATAGTGTCCATCCTCGAAAGGGGAGAGTAGTATTGTCCCAATTTCCCCTTGTCCGGTGGGCATCGGATCATTGGCATTACGAACGGACACTTCATTCACGCCGGCCTTGTAGAAGGGTCGGAGTTTCTATCTATCTACCACATTTTCTAAGAATTTTGGGGGTTAGGGGGGAAATAAAGGGTGGAGGAAGGGAATTGAAGTGCCAACCCATTCCAATGTTCATGACCCCACTAACTCTCAAGGTGTACTACCACGTGGCAGTCCCTCATTGGACGATTTTTTATATTTTTTTAAATGATTTTTATTTTCAATTATTTAAATAATATTTTTTAATTATAAAAATTGAACTTTTAGTTTAAAATAATAATTTTCAGTTTAAAATAATAGTTTTTATTTATAAAAAATAATTAAAATTTTAAAAAAATATTTTTTTAATATTTTTTTTAATGAGTTTGGAAAATGGGGTGGTCTTCTGCCCCCACAGTCCACCCCATTTTCCACAAGCCGCCCATCTTGTTGCCCCCCCCCCCTAAAATTCAACTATTTCTATACTGCCCCGCTGCCCTTTCTCCCGAAAAAAACACATTTCCCCTCATAACTTTCACATACGATGTCGGAATTCAAAAAAAAAAAAAAATACCCATTTTCGTGGCACATTGGGGAATCTACTATTAAATTTCCTTCAAAATTCGATTAAAAATGTGTTCACCGGAACCTACCCGATTCTCTAACTGTCCTAGTTAGGACACTTGGTCCTTTAGGGGTTAATATAGTCTTATTTGGTCTCTCCAAATAGTTAAAAGGTATGGAAGAGCTTGGTGGTCAACAATTATTAGGTGTGTAAGAGCTTGGCGGTCTTCAAAGTCATATGAAACTTTTTTGAGCTCCTCTTTTGGTGCCCACAACAGTTTCACATGACTTTGAAGACCACCAAGCTCTTACACACCTAATAATTGTAGACCACCAAGCTCTTTCATACCTTTTAACCATTTGGAGTAACCAAATAAAATTATATAATAGCAAAATTCTAGGTATCTTCTTCAAACTTTGAAGGACTTTGCGGATAACTCTATTGCCTTTCAAACTAAAATACTACACTAAATAGTGTATTTAGTGTGAGATAATTATAAGATTTGAAAATGTTATAGATTTTTACTCTCGACAAAAAAATTTACCAAAGACATTGATTCCAATACTATTGAAAGATCTTCATCTTGACCAATATAGAGGGTAAAAAAATTGGTCAACAGTAAAAACTTACAACATGTTTATGTAAATTAGTGTATCTCACACTAAATACACTATTTAGAGTAGTTCTGCCTTATCTTTCCTCTTGTAGAAACTTTTTGTTTGGCTTTACGGATAACTCTAACATAGGTAGATACAGATGCCCTTAGTAAATCGGCATGTACCCCTATTGGCTTTTTAAAACTAAAATGTGCTCTTGGCATCCCGCGTTCCTCAAGTGTGGAAAGAGAGGAGAGGTGAGAAGTGTGGAAAGAGAGGAGAAGCAAGGCCAGTCTCCACCCTCCGATCGTGATGGTGCATCCAACGTCCCATGAGGTCCGACGTAGCAGGTGCAGTGCAAGGCAGATGAGGGGAGTGACAGGCCCGCGTTAACTCCGGGGTCAGGTTGGCTACTTGACGGCGAGCTGGAAATTGCAGGGGCGAGCTCATCATTTGCCTTCCCTTCCTTGCGACGGAAAACACTGGCTAGGACTTGGAAGTAGCCATAGGACCAAGGATACAATTCATGATTGGAAATTGACATTTTTCTTTTCTCTCACTTTATCTTTGTCATAAACCAAACTAAAATGTATTTATTTTCTTTGTTTACAACAACTCATTCTTTTTCAAAGTACAAATAAAGGAAAAAAATAATAATAGTGTTAAAAAATTCAATGTTATCCAAAGGTGTACCCAAGAGAGAAACTAACGTACGCTTTATACCCATACGAATGAAGAATATAATGGTGAAGATAGTTCTATTAACCATGCCTTGTGCACATATATATTCTTTACATGATATCTCCCTGAACTTTTCTTTTTTTTCTTTTTCAAGGGGACTTGCATAAGAATATAATATATAATTATTATTTTAAATTTATTTATTTATTTATCATTTTTTTCAAATACGCAATATGCCCTCACACTTATCTTAATGGGCATTTACCATTAACTCCTAATACCCAAGAGACCATTTTTTGGTTGCTGCCCATGCCCCAAAAAAAATTCAAAAAGAAAAATACAATGTCATAGGAAATCAAGTCCTCTTTCCAATGCAATTGGAATTATGTCCATCCGATCAAAACTCTACTTAGAGGATTTTTTCAAAGTGAAACACTTCAATGTTGAAAGGCAGCTTCAACACTTCGGGTAGGCTTGCCAAAAAATTTAAGTCAATGAGATTCATTGAGCACCTCAAAGGAATTTTTATTTAGCTTACATGGGTTGCATGCCATGAGTTGTGGGCTCTTCCAATTGAAGGAGAGTTGAAGGGATAATCTAATTCAGCCAAAATCCCTTGCTTCCCTTCATACCCCCACCAATTACAAGGTCTATGAAAAAATGCTAATGAATTGAACATCTTGTCAAATTGAGTCAAACATCTTGTTAACTACCTCATTTTGAGAATGATAAAAAATGACACATCATTTCAATTTGCTTTTTGGTTTGAAAGCCTATGAAAGCAAGGCTGCCCAAAATTTTTCAAGGCCTGAAATTTCAGAATCTCAACTTCATTTGCTATTGTCTTGACATCCGTGTGGTCAAATGTTTTGAAATTTTGAGGGATGATTTATAAGACCTTGGAATACAAGATCCTAGGGTTGGGATTTGAAAAAAGGTTTTAGAAAGCATCCAAAGATCATCAATGAAAATATCCAAAATGAAGCAGATTTGGGTGGGGGGACCCCCTCGAGCGTTTAGGGGTTAATATCATTTATGAATACCAAAATATTGTTCTATTGGATGGCTACAAATATTTCTACCATATCTTTAAGTGACCTATAGAGTACCTCATGTGGCTACTTAAACATTTAAATGTGTCTTCAAAACTATGTATGATGCATCTTGTAGTATTATTGTGACTCCTAGAATATATCAGTGCCCCTTAGGATAATTATAGAGTCTCTTGAAAGAACATTTGTTAGTATATAATGGAGGCAAGATGAAAAAAACCTCAATCTTACCAACACAAGTATTGGACCATTCTAGTTAAGTTTTATCTCACACTTATGTATTACAAAGATTTTGATATAAGTTTATTACATTACCTCACATTGTACTTGATAGTGTGCAATACTTAAAATCATATATTGCATAGTTCAGTGTACATTTTTTGCAACTTTAACACGCAATTCGCTATTTATGCACTTGGCCAAGTGCGCTCATTTTATAAACATACTCATTTCATGACATGTGGCAACAAGACGTTTTACAACATGTGGTAACAAGACATTGCACACATATAACAAGACATTTGACAACATTTGACAACAAGACATTTCACGGCATGTGGCAATAAAACATTTCACTACATATCCTAACAATTCATGACATGTGGCAAGAAGACGTTTCAAGGTTGGCCAATCATCACTAACAACATTGATTGTGTGGCTCCACCATCAATATACACAAGTAACATGTGATTGAGTACTTTGCACTTGTGAAGTCCTAAACTCATATAGAGTTGGTAACAAAAGGCATGATATAAAAAGGATTAAGATAGTGGGACCTTATTTCATCAATTCAAACATCATAAAATTATATATGGGTGACTTTTCAACACACAAGGTGACAAAGAAGTCTTTGCATACTTTTATGTAACCAACATTCATAAAACAAATTTGACTCCCAATTGCAAATCAATGAAGTGAAACTAGAAAAATAGAACGAATTGAAGTCTATAATTGTCCAAACACCTATGGTCATCATCATTTCTATACACCACAACTTGTTCAACAACTAAAAGGCTCCGAGCTTAAAAATCACTACAATCAAGTGCAACGCAATCAAAGAAGAAGTCATAATAATCGTTTCATAATTGTTTAAGTTTCATAAAAAGAAGTCAATATTCATTAATTAAAATAAACCTTCAAATCCACTTGGCAACCGTTGACTTGCATGCGTGACTACCCATTCAAGCTTGTTAGTTGATGTTGATGCGGGTTGTGTATGTCACCGGTAATCAAAGGTCCACGCTGCGTGAGCTGTTGCTCAAACTAATGATGGTTTGTAATGAGAGCTCGCATGTGCGGATTGAGTTGTAAGGAACGAGTAAGATATATGAGTGACTTAGTGTGGTTAACCCTTTATTAACTCTTTAACCTCCCAATTCAACATTGTTTTCAAAAATTTGTCATAAAATGTTTGATGAAAAATGAAAATGGAATTGATGTACAAAGCAAAGTTGAAAATGTCAATGTGAAGATAACATCTGTATGGTTGGAGTCATCATATTTATTATTAATATTTTTAAATTAACTTTTCAAGGTTTTCTCTTGAACTTCAATTTACAATCCAAAATTAACACAAAAAAATCAAAAAAATATTTGAATGAAATTGGAATAATATGCATTACAAGATGGTATGGTTTCTATTATTTGATTCTACTTATTATGGAAAATCATGTTTAAAGTCTCACTTTTTGAACTAAGAATAAAACTTGACAAAAACCACTTTTGTTATTTTTGAAAAAATCACATTATCTTATATTAAAAATCCATACGGACCGTAAAAATGGTAGTCAACTAGCACAAGAATCAAGAGAATTTTGGATGGACGAAAAACATCACCGTATGTGGTGAAAGGATGTGTTAAAAATCATATAGCGTCCTGACACGTTAAAGGGTTAATAAATATTGTGTAAATCGTATGTGGTGAAGGGATGTGTCAAAAATCATATGTGGCGCGTTGAAGGGTTAATAAATATTGTGTTAAAAACTGTAGACAAAGTTGTACAAAGAAGATGTTTTACGATAGGTGAAGTCATAAACAACAAGACGTTTCATGGCATGAGAGGAGATTCCCATTCACTTCCTAAAGCGACAGTTTTTGAATCTCACCATTGACACCATTCATGCCATTGCCTGCCTGCTTCATGCTTCATTTTAGGGTGATTGACAATAAGATGTTTAAGGAACGTGAGGTGACTTGCAACAAAACGTTACACGATAGGTGAAGTGACAGACAACAAGATGTTTCACAATAATATATGGCACGTGTATATGTGAAATGGCACATATGTCAAAAGCATGCACACATGTACAAACGTGCTAAACGTAATGCATAATTATCATCATATTGAAGTCGCACATATGTCAGTTGTTGTGTTGGAGTGGTATGTATGTCAAATCAGTTTTATTGGAGTCATGCGAATACACGTCCACATCACTGTTCAAGATAGTTTTTGAGCCAACTAGTAAGTCTCTTTTATTTTTTAAGGATATATCTCGTATAATTTTTCAAAAACTACTAAATATAACTAATTTTTAGTCATTTTGCCTAGTCTTTTGCCTCAATTCGAATCTCTAGCGCGTTAAAGGGTCAATAAATATTGTGTAAATTGTATGTTGTGAAGGGATGTGTCAGAAATCATATAGCATCCAGACACTAGCGCGTTAAAAAGTTAATAATATTGTGTAAATTGGGTAGATAAAACAAACACTTTACTCATGCAGGCCTCAAAGTTAGAATGGGGCGTAATATTGGGTTTTATTTGTTCGTGTTTGGGAGGGAGTTTTGCCTTTGTGTATGGAGTTAGAATGGGTTGTTCATGTTTGGGAGGGAGTTTTGCCTTTGTGTAAGAGTTTGTATAAACATAAGAGTAACAATGCAAAGATATAAAAGAAATAATACAAATGAATGCAAGGAATAATACAAAAATACAAAAAATAAAAGTAATATAAAAATACGGAAACAAAGTAATAACATAATAATATTTAAAAATAAAAGTAATATAAAAATACGGGAACAAAATAATAACATAATAATATTAAAAAATAAAAGTAATATAAAAATACGGAAACAAAGTAATAACATAATAATATTTAAAAATAAAAGTAATATAAAAATACGGGAACAAAATAATAACATAATAATATTAAAAAATAAAAGTAATATAAAAATACGGAAACAAAGTAATAACATAATAATATTTAAAAAATAAAAGCAATATAAAAATACGGGAACAAAGCAATAATATAAATGCAAATATATAATGGTTATCATTACTTTGCATGGCCACTTGAGTTCATGATGATTGGTGACTGATCGTGACGGGCTGATGCTGGCTGATGCTGGCTGATTGTGACTAAGTTGATGGGCGCAGGGAGTGCTGGGCTGCCTGAAGCTGGCGGGGATGGCCTGAAACTCCAGAGTTGTTTTTCAAAGTTGGGAGTCGCTGAAGGACTGCCACCATCTGATTGTGGAGAGTCTGCCACCATCTGCTACCATCCGTTGAGCGGCTTGAGAGCAATGGCAATTCCACAGGAAAGTCCTGTTCAAAGCCCACCGGAAAAACCTTCATCAGGCTTCAAAGCTGTTTTGGAGAGTCCTTATACGAATATCCTTTGGCCGGTTGCCCTTATGTTGTTCCACCACATCTCTGGATACTTGCGTTTTTGGCCTTTTCAGGGTCGGTTTTCCCAGGAGAAGGAGAATCGCAGAATGTTGTTAGAGATGCACGAGGCTCTTGTTGCGTCGACATCTAGAGAGGTGGAGCGAACGAAGGTTTCGGTTGAGAAGGATGACGAATTTTCTCCTGCAAATAAACAACGAAGTCAGCCCAGGGATGGGCGCGATGATATATCATGCGATGAGCGCGATTGTGAGACGCAATGGAATGGAGAAACCGCAACAGAGTTCAGGATCGCAGGACGCAACTCGTATAGTGAAGCTTCAACGTCTTCGGCGAATCCAACTGACTCTGAGTACATCGCTCAAAAGGATTCTGGAGATTGTCGTCCTCGAGCTGTGGATACTGTGATAATTATTCCAGACCAAAAAGAGGCGGATGCTCTGAAAGCCTGTGAGAGAGTACTAGGCCCTGTTCAAAACAACATGAAAGGATCACGCATTTTGCAGTTTCAAGTTTTGGTGGATGATCATCTCTGGGACAAATTACACAATGTAGCAGTTGCGTGCACAGATGTTGACGATAGAATTACAGTGCAATGCGGACATCGAGTGTTCATTCGGAGTGCAAGTAAGTGAATACTTTATCGAGGGTGAATTCTAATCGTTTGACTTCTTCACACTTTTTATCGTTGTAGTCGTGCATTCAGTATTGAGTTGCAATAGTATTCATGCTCATGAAATCATACATGTCGTATGTCATAAAATGTAGATAGCGGAGTGGAGATGAAGACGCTCGGGAATGATGAGGTGCCTGTTATCTTGCGATCGGTTTATGCCGCAGGTATTTTTGACACCCAATGACTGTTCCAACCTGTAGTCTTTGCTTCCACTAGTTTAAATCACTGGTTTTCCAATTTCTTTTTGTATGGAAATACTAAAGCTTAAACAATTGATCAATTCCTACCCGGCTCTCTTTTTTTGTACTGAGATGAGATGGGAATAATTAAATGTGATCAAAGGTTTAAACCTAGGGTACTCATAGTGATATGCATGATTTGTTTATGTCAGGAAAGCTAACAATCGAAGGTTTAAACCTAGAGAGTGCTACTATCAGGGCAACAACCTATGATGAATGCATTACTTTGAAGAATATCAAGCATTCCAAGGTGAAATATCATGACCTTCTTCAAAACATTGTTATACATGAAATACATAAAATAGTGTGGATGTACTAAAGATTAATATTCATAAATTATACTTTGTATTGTTAGCAGCTAATGGAGTTGTATTCAAGTCAATGAATAAGGATTATTGAATGTTGAATTCATTGATAAGTTGTTTTGTTGGATATTTATCACAGGTGTCCGAAGGGTTGCAAGTATGCACTTGGAATGTGCAATTGCCATCCAATTCTTTTGAAGAAGTGGCTGTTTATGCTTTGAAAACTATCCGTATAGACAATCAAGATGTTTCGGTTTATAGCTCCGTTGTTAAAATTCAAGACAACACACTCAGAGCAGGTTTGCTACATATTTCTCTTACTTGATTTATTTTTATTTTTATTTTTTTTTTTTTTTTTTTTTTTTTTTTTTTTTTCCTTTTTAAATTTTGTTTTTTTCCTGTCCCAATGTGAAGGTTGTTTGACTAGTAGGGATGTTTATAGAGTCAAACTGAAGCAAGAACCTGAGTTTGTAGGACTCCGTTGACTCCAGTCAAACACCATACTGAAATTTGTTTGGTGCTTGTGCATAGCCTTTGATTTTGCTTCTATTTGTAGTTAAAATTTTATGTTTGTATGTCATTACTTTTGATTTGTTGGCATTATTATTCCCGATCTTTGCTCAACTATTCCTGACCCTTGCTATTTGATTGTGCTCGACCATGTGCCAGTTATAAGAATTGGAATACCATACTTGGTTATGTTTATCTACTTTGCAAGGGAGCTTTACGTTGCAATCCAATTGGTGGAATGGCCAAATCTTGGACCTGACTTCTGGATGTTGGCTTGGCCTTTTGCTATCTTGAGTCAAATTTTGCCTCGTTGGTAAGCATCCGCTTTTTCATGTATTTCCACTTATATTTACCAATGTATGTATTTGTGTGATTTCAAAATTCGAAGTATAAGATCACAGTTCCTTGTATAATCCATATTGAAACTTATTATGTATAAGATCTAAGTAATTTTATTTAGATAGTTTTAGTATTAAAAATCACAATGAAATTATTTGTCTTTTCTTGCTCCTGTCTAAGTATTTTAGTACTGAGAATTTAATTGTTTTATGATTTACTGATATGCCACATCAAAATTGTTTGTCCAGGATCGATGATGTAGTCAGAGCATGGCTTGAACATGTTCGTCTGATAATTTGGGCGATCTTTTTCTCAATGCAAGGCTTTCTTTTCAAGCAATCTCCGAGAAAACCTAGATAGGGGCATGAAATCAGAAGTCACTGGATGGTGACTCCAAAGGATCAAATGATGGTGCAAACGATGTGGCGGGAAGTCCTCCACGGAACGCGCGGGAGCTTTTCGAAAGGAAGTATAATGTGAAATTTGTCATGTTTCCTTTCCATTGTTCACACGGTAGAAGGCACTCTACTTTTGAGTGTTTGGAATGTGGCCAGGGAACCACTTTGACTTCGTGCCAGAATTTTCTGGTCAGAATCTCCACGGAATTTGTTGAGAAACATGATTTGCCTAATCAAATTTCGAAGGGCTGTAGTGTTTGGATCAGAGCAGGGTAATCGCTCCGATGTGCACTCTTTTACTTGGAAATATTTCGTGATCAGGTTTATGCATTCAAATCCTCAACAGGTCGTGAAACTCCTCTGAGTGGACCGATGGAAGCCGGCCGCAAAATATATGATGATCCAGTGGAAAAGATGCGGATGTGCTTAAGATATTCTAATTGATCGCTTACACTTTCGCTAAGCTCGGTGCATACTGAGAATATTCATAGCCACAGATCACGAAGGCAACATCCCAGGGTTCAGGACTTCAGGGTTCAGGGTTTAGAGTTTAGGGTTTAGGTTTTAGGGTAAAATCGCAACCCGCGTGAAGGGTGGTAATATTGGACTTACCCTTGGGTTAAAACCGCTGCCCACCGTTTCTGTGGGCCCATTTCGTCTATCACTGAAGTCAACATCCGCTTCGCCAGGGTATTTATCCCCCATGCCAGGTCAAGATGCATTTCCTTGAATTTGTTTCACTTCCTGTTCAACCGGTAAGGTCGGAGCTCATCAAGAAGAAGAACAACTCCAAACCTATCAACTCCCGTGTGAATAGAGTGTTCATTCTACCTATACTTGGATGTATGCCTGGAGGTCATCACAATACCAAAAGTATCTGAATCAAAAATCCTCCAACTAGAAAGTTGTTGAACTTTATCTTAAGATCATATTTTCATCCAAAATGTCGTTTTTCGACATCAAGGACGTTTAGGGGTTAAACATATAAATACTATCCAATGTAGATATTGTGTATCCTTGAGAGAGTGAATAGATTCCAAGCAGCTACCCACATGATTGTTGAGCATCACTAGTGGAAACCATGCCCTCCATACCAAAACAAGTGACCAGATTATGACCAATTTGACCAAATATTGGAAAATTTGGTCAAATTGGTCATAATCTGGTCACTTGTTTTGGTCATGGAGGGCATGGTTTCTACTAGTGCATAAGCTCAATGGTATGAGACCAACATTTTCTTTTTTTTCTTTTTTTGGTGATGCCCTCATGTTACATGTTGTAAACCATAACACAACAATGTAATGGATAATTTTGACTTGACTATATATCTATAGAACATGCTCGTTGACTTTGTTGCTTAAAAACAATACTTAAAATACTAGGATGAAATTTCACTTAGGAATTTCACTTAGTCATTTAAACACGTTCTACAAGTTTCTTGTTAAGTACGTTATTAAAATGTGTCATTTATAAAATTAAGCAAGAGCAATTAAAACAATTGAAATTATTACCTTTTGATATTATGTATTGTCCAATTTAAATGACAATAAGTATAAATTCATCAAATGTATAATTTCTACAGTGGTATAGTTCATGCCCCTTGGTGTTTCAAGATATGTGATGAAAATGCAAATTTTTGGAAGATATGTCAACATGTTTGTGACCTTTATTTTTAAGTATAGATCTACGTACATTTATTTTTAATTTAACTCCATTCATATATTCAAACCCTTACAAAGAAATCTAAGCGTTATTTGCCACTTCACAAATAAATTATAACAAAATCGTCATGATTAAAAGTTGAACAAACATCCATTGCAAGTTTTTTGGTCAATTGAATAGATTTCACTTAGTACATGACATTCAACAAGTCTACATGCCATTTTGAACATGATTTCGAATATAATATCTCCAATTGTACAACAAGGACATAAAGTGTCTCAGACGCTGGTCACGCTTGCATTTGCTCAAGCTTAACCCTTTAGTGCCCAGGTAACCACTAAGTGGTCACTAGATCACTGGAAAATGAAATTCTGGAAAATTTGTGAACCATCTCAGTACAGTGTCTGAAGTTCAGATGTGTAACTTTTGATTCTGGAGATGATGCAAAAAGAAAATTTGGAATCCGACTTTCCTAGATATCCAAATACCTATGTACAAAACACCAAAATACTGCAAATACCTCAAAATACAGCAAATACTTACAAATACAGCATATGTACTATGTTGTATTTCTAGAGATTGGAAGTTTGTTATCTCGTTTTTCTTTTTGGATTGTGTTCTCTTGTTCATGTTCCATTAGTGTATGTAGTCTGATCTTGATCACTATACTAACTCCTTTCTTATTTGAACGTATAAATTTTGTTCTAAACCGTACATGGATAAGTCACTTTCACTTATAAAATTCACAATAATTATGTATGAGTCTATTCTTGACATGAAAGATTGCAATGAAGAGGTGTTGACACAAGTCATTGCTGAACATCTTCACTTTTATTTTTGAAAATTTAACCCAAATTCTATTTAACCTTGAAGTCACACACCCCCCGAAATCTCATTTTTGAGTGTGCATTATACGGTTCAAAGATATACTATAATCTTCCAATCCAACGGTCCGATCTTACCAAGATTTAACTGAGACTTGTTTCATTAAGCTATGCTTACATTCGTACGGTTGGATACTATTAATAGTACCCCTAATTTCAACAAAGATAGATTTAAAGAAACATCACCCAGAAAAAGGTGGTTTCTCCAGAACCACCCTGGGCGGTAAAGGGTTAAGTCATGGAAGGTGAACATTAAGAGAATCCTAGAGATTTTGCATATCTATTTGATAGACCATTCTCGATTTTAAGCTCCTTTTAGTTTAGGAGTTATATACTCTTGAAGTTTGAAAGTCAAGTTAGGGCAGTCTCAAATGTGCCCAAAACTGTACCAACTAGATAGATAGATAGAAACTCCGATCCCTTTTTAGCAAGGGGCCGGCGTGAATAAAGTGTCCGTTCGTAATGTCAATGACCCGATGGCCACCGGACAAGGGGACATTGGGACAATACTACTCTCCCCTTTCGAGGATGGACACTATGCTAGTTCCTAGCTAGTCACTAGTGCCTTGAAGATACTGGACATGGTATCCCCCCAAAGGGCTTTGAGGTACCCATACAACAAGGTCCAAGGACCCCCCACCATAGTTGGGTGGACTATGGTGGTGAGCACCACGCCGGCATGGGGAATAGAACCCACAACCTCCTCATTGGGGGCCATGAGCCCCAACCACCAAGCCAAGGCCCGTGGTGCCTCTGTACCAACTATATCATCTTATATTCTCAAAATCTGCTAAGAAAATATTAGCTTGTAAAAACTTCGAAAATTTATCAAAAATTGTGCGTTTACATTTTTCAAGTTTTGTTTTCATTCACACGTGTAAAAGGCTATAAGATATGTATTCATTGTTTGGATCTTCAATTCAATAAAATTTCATATGTCTTATCAATTGCAAAAAACGGCCATTATATTCGAGCTTCACCACATTATCTTGTGAAAATTCTAGATATATGTTCTATGGAGTAAAAACATATAGACATTTACGTATTCCACCTAAGAACATGATTTTGAAGAGCATAATTCCCCATATTACTTTAGGGGCTAAACACACATTTTTGATGGATTCAATGAATTTCACTCAATATATGACGTTGTCATTTTTGCTTCAGATAGAGAGTAATCAACGGATACAGGGGTTTCATTTCGGAAATTTGGAATATCTTATCATTTATTACATCAAACATTTCTCAATGACCACCAATATTTTAAAAAAAAAATCCCGAATTGGAAAGATAACTTCAATCTCAAAGGATTGTTGTGGAAGACCGTACCACCTCATTTTCACGCTTGATGGTTTTCCTACCTTACTTTCAAATCTTGTCTTGTAAATTGATGCACCAAAGATTGTTTTGCAAAAAAGGTAAAATGGGTTGAAAAAAAATGATTCCACCCAAGTTTTGAACTATATGAACTTAGTTATAAATGAAAATCGCTTTATTGTTGTTTAAGGTTCTTCATGTATTGATGGTAAAATTCATCTTTTCTTGAAAAAAACACACTTCGCGCCGTAAGTGAGAGATAACCTTGTGTAGTAGTTTAATCTAAAAATGCAGACGTGGCGCCATGTCATTTGAAAAACAAGACAACGGAACTGATTAATGAGGTCCACGTGGAGGGATGAGCACTCGCCTCCTTAGAGTAAGGACCACCGAGTTAAATTTGACAATGGATAGGCCTGGGGCATTTTATAGAAAATCCGGTTGGAAGTCAAGGTAGGCAGGCAGGCCATAGGGGTCCTAAAAGTGCCGCTAAAAACCTTGACCACATCGCAACCACGAGACGAGAGATCGAATCTCGTAGATTTCAGGGTCCTCATTCTTCCCTACATTGTAGAATGGAACACAGAATGTGCATTCTGAGTAGAGTTCGTGATTAGCTCTTCTCCCAAACTTCTTGAGAGTGCGCAGCCATTTTATAATGCCGCTTACTAACATTGTCTGCTGCAGGATATCCATTTGCCCCCACTCCACGAAGTCCTAAAAGGTCTATTCCCATCTAGCGTCCGGGAAGATTTTTGAATTTTTCTGGCTTAATTTTCCCTTACCAATAGGTTATTTTACAGACCTTTGTAGGCTAATTCCTCCATTTATACTGAGAATAGAATTTTTTTTGCAATTTTCATGGGTTATTTTCCTACATTTTATAAATTTAATAGGCTAGTTGGCCATTTTAATAGGCTGCATTTGTATTAGCCTTAGGCTCTTCCTAGACGCTGAATTCCACCTAGTCTTAGAGGTTATCTTAGAAGGTGGTCTTACCTCTTTAATAAAGTATGTGTTCCCACCTACATTCTTTAGTAATTACCAATCCTGAATGGATGTCCACATGGCAAACTTTAAAGAATGGGTATTAGCTAACATCTAGGAAGACAAAAAAATACTTGAGCGATAGTAGACAATTGTTAAGGCGGCACCAAAATTGGAAATATTCCCAAGTTTTAAACACTTAAGAATGGTCTTAACTAATATGGCTCTTGGGAGGCCATGATGTAATCCAGCTACTATTGATGACACTTTTCCAAACGTCATTGATGACACCTTTTCTAAAAAGAAGGTATTCTTCCCAGAATTGTGGAGGTGTTAAGTTTTTATTCACATTCTTTGCAAAGACCAAGGTAACCTGCTCATATTTCGAGCACAACCAGAAACCGTCCACTAAGCTGAATTTCCCCTGAGAAAGATTCTAGCCTTCAATCTCATCCTCAAATGTACACCACAGCTTGATCGGTCTAAGGAACACCTATGACATCACCTTCCAAAATTTATAACTAAATATGGAAAAATTAGAAAATTATCATTCATTCATCACTGCTCTCCAACAAAGTTTGCGCATCCTCCCAAAAAAATTCTTTTCACCACTCCATGAGGAACTTGTTCATATGAAATTTGCTCGATTTCTTAGCAAGTTACCTTATTCTGCGAGAAGCCAATTATTGGATAGAAAGATAGATAGAAACTCCGGTCCCTTATTAGCAAGGGGCCGGCGTGAATAAAGTGTCCGTTTGTAATGTCAATGACCCGATGCCCACCGAACAAGGGGACATTTGGACAATACTACTCTCCCCTTCCGGGGATAGATACTATGCTAGTTCCTAACTAGTGACTAGTGCCTTGAAGATACCGGACATGGTATCCCCCCAAAGGGCTTTGAGGTACCCATATGTACAACAAGGTCCAAGGACCCCCCACCATAGTTGGGTGGACTATGGTGGTGAGCACCACGCTGGCATGGGGTATAGAACCCACAACCTCCTCATTAGGAGCCATGAGCCCCAACCACCAAGCCAAGGCCCGTGGTGCCTACCAGTTATTGGAATATAGATCACTACGTTACATTATTCTATTAAAATGTGGAAGTAATTGCACACATTTGTAACGTATTTAGGCTATAAAATCCCCAACATACCAATTACCAAGAGAAAGTTCTATGCATTTCAGCATTCTGCGACATACCTCCTTTAGTTGTCTGCGAATGATTGGCCAGCGACCTTTACAAGCAGTTGATCGAGGTGACATTGCGCCCATTGTAGAGAGAACCTGCAAAGAAAAGCAATTAATAAAAGTGGCCTTTAATCACCAGTGATCCCCACGCAGAGTCGCAGAGGACACATAGATAACAAAAAAATGTTGAAGAGGCATGCGATCTAAGGTGTCGTAACTTTGGTGTCAACTGATAAGAATCCTGAAACGACATATATTTAAGGTAACAAGTGATTCTCATTACACTAATACAAGTGATTCTCACTACGTCAATACACTACCAGGTTCAACCATCTACTAAATTTCTGAAGAGCTCACAACAGAGCACATAAAAAAGGCAGAACTACTATGTGGACATCATTCAAGCGTAACTTATTAATGGTTGCCAACTATAGGAGTGTCAAGTTATCCACCTGAGCAATCTTGAGTCTCTCATTGTGCTTAACACTTGCCCAGTTCCAAATGGCATTCAGCAATTGCCGGTGGTTTACTCGCACTTCGTCCAACTCCAAGACTGAAAACTTGGATATCACATCCATTGCAACCTGATGTCATATAGAATTAGCTAACGTTTTCAAGAAGTTTTCAACTTTCGATGCCTGTAAGATTGGGAATCTTACAAATCCTGTACAAGAGAACCTTCATGAAATGCAGTCATATTCGTTAAGATAACCCGTAAGCAATATGTTCACTGCCAATTCAAGAACGGCATGAGAAACTGCATGAGAAATTACATGCCAAAGCGTATTTAGATATCTCTCACCTTGATTGCTTTTGCCTCAGCCAAAGAGCGAGCACCTCCAACAATATCGAAGTCTCCCTATAAACACAATCATTAAGGGTGAGTTGCAAGTATAGTGACAAAATATGGTTCTTAGAAATGATGCACTCTTCCAACCCTAACATGGCTTGCAGTTCAGTACAGGTCTAAGATTGGTCCAGATACTGACCTGGAAAAACCCAAGAGGAGCATTGTCCCCAACCCCACGCCGGTAAACTCTGGATATTTGATATCGCCTCAGAGATGTTGGCTGGCATTGTTCAATCAAAACCACTAGATTCAAACTCATCCAGCACTTAAAAGGACTCCAGAAATAGCTACGATTTACACCAAATTAAATAAAACCGACTCTTGTTCTAAATGAGCTATTCCAACGAATATTTTGCACGAAATACGTATCCACGTACACAAACGCGAGAGCCTTCTTAGTCAGCTAGATAAATTAAGTTATAATGAGACAGGAAAATAAAAATTCTTATTCGATTCCAAAGAATTCTTCTAAAGGTCAAGATAGTATGCGAACCTGATTTAAAGCGATCCAACAAGCAAAGAACGAACGAGTCTCGTAACGTAGTTGAAGCATGTTGCTAGATGAATCTAATAATTTCACAGCAAGCCTGCCAACCCATGCAGCGAGTAAAAATCTTGTTCAATAAGGTTGTTCTTGAAATTTCTCAAACTAAGTTTGCGTGTCACAATTTTGGGCAATATTAATACCCACGTACCCACTTTACCAAACTTTCCATTTTCAGCCATACAAGGGATGAAACAAAAATTAAAGGGCCAAATCAGGGACCAAAGTGGCCAGGCTTTCAGGATAATTTTAATGGCTATGTATTACGTGCATCCCACTGTATATCTTTAACTTCAACACGCAAACTTTAGACCAAAGCAAGATATATATGGCTTTCGAAAGCACAACCCTCAGCTTGTCACAAAGTACAACATACCCGTTGATATGCTTAGGGTCGTCAAGAACTGAGATTTCTGTGCTCTCAACAGGTCGAGCTCCATGTCGAGTGAAAACCTCCTTCACATTCTCTATGACCCACTCCTGTACTCCGACCTTTTTGATAAGGGGACAATGAGGCTTTGACTTAGTTCGCAGTCGGTCAGCAAGTTCAGCCTTTTCTGTCAAACTTACATCACTAAAAATTGCTGCTACAACTTGATCATATACAGTTGTATCTTCGGCGTTTTGAATTCAAGGCATTATCTGCAAAGGCACTGACATATTCGACATGCTTCCAGAGGAGTTCACATTCAAGGAGCGCATTGGCAAGCTGGGTGCAGTTGCAAGATCGTTTTCTGGAGTGTATTTACCACAGTATTTGTTGGAGAATGCGGAGACTTTCAAGTTCCTTCTCCCTGGCAATTGCATTCGGAAGGCTACCTGAACCAGTCTCTTTTTATCGATGGATCATCGATTCGTGTGAAGAACTACGCATCTACAGTGTCACAATGTTTAGCTATGATCAGGTATTGAGAACTCCAAACAAGTGTGCCATTGGGATAAGATGTTTAGATATGTTCGCAAGAGGCATGGATGGGAACATGTCAACAGTCAAGTTGGAACTCCAGGGAAAGCATGAGATGTTGTAACAGTTTGTGAAAAATTTCACACTACCAAATACTTTCAAGCCATTGTCAAAAAATGTGATTGTCGATAAAGACCATTCCGAAGGCATGAATCATAGTTCCAGCTCTTATGTCATGAGAACTGTGCAGTAAGTCATAATGCCGCTAAACAAGAGTGAGAAATCAAACCTAGCCCTAAAACAAAAAAAAATGAAATCAACCCTAGCCCTAAAACAAAACAAATGTAATCAACCCTAGCCCTAAAACAAAACAAATGTAATCAACCCTAACATCACTCAAGGTAAATGATGGCGAGTAGAGCTGCAGGAAGCATCGCAAGTGCCCGGTGGCTGGTGGCCACATACTGTATCACTGGAGAAGGTACGGGCTCGCGGCAGGTGCGGATGGCGTCATAATTGGCCGACATCGGGCCAATAAGCATATCCAAATCGTAGAAGATTGGAGGGCGGGGCTTCCCCTCAATACCATGGTAAATAAAGCCCTTAACTGTGCGCCGCCACTCGTCGTCATGCAAATCGCGTATGGTCAAGTGGTCCACGATCCACTCAAATACGAGAAGCACGCCATTACGCTGAGCGTAAAGGAGCGCCGTCGCCAAATCATCTGTGAGATAAATGCCCGTACCGAACTCGTCTCTAGGAACCGGTATAGGTACAAAGCCATCGTACAGGGTAGAGGGGACATACCCCTATGATCGAATCCCTCGGTACGACAATCGACGGCCTCGCAATGCGGAATCCTGCAACGCTCGATCTGCTGGGAATGTTGTCTCTATACGAGATGTGCCTTGCCACACAAAATTGTGGGAGGGAAATCACGATGAGCGGGGTCGGTGGTGAGGCCAGTGGTAGCCGTATCTTGTAAACGGCTGGTCGCACAGGATGGTATGGTACCCCTCCCATAGCGGGCCGTTGGGGCTAAACGGTTAGCCTAGTCGAAATCGTCATCCTCCTCGATGACGCCAGCGCAGAGTATCCTCGACTCCTCCTCGAAAAGACGCGAAGAAACTCCAAAAGGCACCTCAGGATCATCTGAATCTGATAAAGCGTCCATAATTTTATATTAGACTTTATTTAAAACTCTATTTAAAACGCACTTATTATTTTATTAAAACTTTGGACAATTAAGACTACATATATATAGAATTTTTTTTGAATCAAAAGTAAAAAAAAAAAAGAATCTAAAGTAAAAGAAAAGAAATCTTAAGTAAAAGAAAAAGAATCTAATTTTTATTTAATGTAAAAGCAAACACCATGAAAATCAAAAGTAAAAGAAAAAAATTCTAATTTTTATCTTAGGTAAAAGAAAATACTATCATAAAACCAAAATTTAAATCAATCATATACCTGTATTGGTGTCCAATGCATCCTTGACAACACCCATACCCTCCATGCACGGAATATATCTCCCCATATATCTCCCCATATATCTCCCCAGCTCCAAAATTCAAGTTAAAACAGAAATGACAATTTAATTAGTATTACATGTGTAGGTAGATTGACGTATGCAAGCATCATGCACCAGATTCAAAACAAAGTTACTAGCCAGGTAGTCAACACGGTGTAAGATTGATAAACAAATTTCTATAATTTTATCAATCAATCAGCACAATACAAATAGCATGGAATATGAAAATTTGACCTGCCACGGGGTCTCAGAGGTCTCAGGGGTCTCCAATGGCAGAATATTGTAAGATTTAAACCCCTTGACCTTCGCAGAATCCACCTCCAGAACCCTTCTTTCCTGCATACGGTAGGATGCTGCCATTAATAACCCACTACTCACTAGGCACAAAATAACAATCATAATGTTCTATTGTTTTCCTGCATACCTAAAAGAATGTTAGATTGAGTTTAACCCCTAAGTGACGGATCAACCATTTTATGGTCTCTGCCCTTTTTTTATGGGCTGCCCGAAATAGAAAAAACATTTTTATAGAAAATAAAAAATATTTTTAAATAGGTAATCAAGTCTACTTTCCAACCCAATTTGAATCATGCCAATCCGAGTTAAACTCCACCCGGGAGAAATTTTCAAAGAAAAACACTTCTACATTGTCTAGTGTTAGAAAACTTACTATTTGGGGAAAGTAATAATGTTCTCTCCGTTGAAAAATTTGCAATTTTTGATTTTAGAATAGAATGTCTAGTTTTAACAAACCATACAAAATTTCAAATTCTAAAAACAAAATTTGTGATTCTTATAAATATTTGAAGTTAAATGCTTCTAAATTCATTATAAGATGATAAAAAGCTGTTTTTGATATTTGACCGTATGGAAAATTACTAAACATCAAGCTCCTCATTTTCTCTTTTGGACCAAACTTCATCAAAGTTGAAGAAGTAATTTTTTATAACACATTTATGTTTTGCCCTTACCCCCTCCGTCATTTAGGGGTTAAACATCTTTCATTCAAGGTTATCAAAACCGGAATCTCATATGAGTGATAAGTTATTGAAAATCATAATTAACTGAGCATGGAACTTATGAAGACAAAAAAAGTATATGTCAGATAAAGCAAAATAACAATATAGGTATAGGCATAGGAATATCTCAGATGATGCTAAATTGAAAATAACTCACGTCACTGTCCTGAAGTCTGGAAGCATCTTCAAGATTTGCTTCTTTCAACAGAGCCTCAACAACATCATTCAAAATACTTGATATCTCATAGATTCTTCTCAATTTCTCGAAACTCTGATGCTGGCTGCATGCATCAACAACAGAAATCATGATTTTAACAGCATAGTATTACAAGAAATCAAAATCAAAACTAACACGTGAAAAGGAAATACAAAGATACCTACACATCTCAAACCAAATAAGATTATAGAGCGCATGCGTCAATTCAAAGAAAATAACGTAAATGCACCTGTCCGGCATCAGGTCGGTGGAAACTCCTTGTCTCTGCATTTGAGCTTCTGCTTCAAGTGCATCAATTTGATTTGTTTCCCTGTACCGTGTATAATAGTCCAGAACTATTCTAATAATACTCCGATCCACTGCTCCATGCCGATCATTGAATTGCCATTGCTGCAATTCAAATGCGCCCATAGTTTATCTTTGAAATGAGATATTCATCATTACTACAGGGACCAATTAGCGACGAGATCAAAATCATTTTAAGCTGATGCGCGTAGACATCAATGCCGTCCAAAAAGGAAAAGCACAAGACCAAAAGAAAAGCCCTCATACTGAAGTGCAGTACATTGAATGTGATGATTGAACAAGTTCTCATAAGAAATCGTTCTCATATTTCACCACACCAAAGTAACCAATTTCTGAGTTGCCAAAATTAATGGGAAACAGTATAACAACCTTGATTCTTGCAACCTTGATAAGAGACTTTGCACGAGTTTTGAACTGCAAAACGCCTCTTCCTTCACTATTCGGATCCAACTGTTGAGTCAACATGTATGCATGCTCAGCCACTAGCCCAAGCCCACACGCCATTGTTAGTCTCAGGCATTTGTTAGTCTATTGAAAATGCCTGGGAAATGCCACACTCATTGTTTCACAAACGATGGGCATTTAAAAAGAAACGAAAACAGGAATAGAACGAAAAAATGTCAGCGTTCTCTTTTGTCTTCTCTCTGTCTATCAGCGCCCTAAGATGATAATCCTTACGAGCTCAGTTCTCATAAATGAAAATAAAGCTTCTGATAGTTCTCTCAGAGCTCCCTGGAAAATATGGGGCAGAGGGAGATAATAAGTGCAAAATTCACAAGGCTTGCAATTATGTTCATAAAAACTTACAAATACAAGCCACTTGAGCATCTTCGCGACCAATCTCATCGGCAGCTTGCAGGACAGCATCAATATTGGCCTGCTGTGCCAAGGACTGAGGCGCCAACTGGTCTCTTTGGCCTGAATTGCTGCCATGCCCCCTTCCATCACGATTGTACCTCACTCTTCCCAGATCTGTGCGAACCGCTCTCGCAACAAGCTTCTCCCAATTCACTTGCACACGCATCGAAATCTGCTGCGGATTCTTGGGAGGCCTCTCCATTGTTACACCGATCACCTATCCCTCCGTACGGAGCCGAACATCGCTATGCACATTTTCTGAAGTAGAATGATATTTTTGTAGTTTTAGAAATTAGGGGAAAAAATAAACATAAAAGTCTGAAAAAACTATAAATATGTATAAAAGTAATTAAATGGGAACAACTAAGCTGCGATTGAACTTACTGTAATTTATCCAGTGCATTTTAGTCTATGATCAAAGAATGCTGCCAGTATGTCCAAAAATATTAGCCAATGATTGCCATATTAGAACTCGGTTACTGGCATTCTAAAGGTCCGTGACAGAACATATTGATTACGAGCTGATAAATAATGAATGATAGAAAATAAATAGAATTTCACCTTTGTTAGGAGGCCGGGTTCATAACCACGCTCAGTCATGAGAATTTGACCGTCCGAGGCGTTGGAACACAAGGTTTACTACAGACGCTATAATTAGCTTCTTCTAAGGCTTCATCATTCATCGTGCAATCTGTCCACATATGAATTGGCCGCCAGGTTTGCTGTCTTAATTTGGACTTGTAGATAGAGTCCATATCTGAATGGAAAAACAGGTTAACATAATTATGAACGATTACCTGGAAATCCAAGTTACACATGATTTATAATCAAACGATTAAAACTGTCTGTTCAACTATTTAATTTACTCCCGCCAACACTCAGGGAAAGAGCATGCAGTTCACTGCTGCATTAGCTAGTCAAAGAAACCTACAATTCATGAAATTATTTGAGTTATTCTTCAACATGAAAATATGATTGGAAAGAATGTACCTTTCCTTAAACATGGTGGTCAAAAGTACTAACGTGCTCACACATTCAGTAGTCTTGATGGTCCAACAGCGAAGCCTCACGGTTCATAAAGCTTAACCGTGCGTTAACCTGACTTCAGCTACTGGCAGATTGCTCAAAATCCTGAAGTTCGGCACTATCTAGCTTTTGTTAATGACCATTCAAATATCAGTTCGTGGATTTTTCAAAAGCTCTTGTTCCGAAAAATTTACACAAGTACATCTGAAAGCAGTTTGAATATGTACATATGGAACTGCACCTATGCAAAGACTCATGAATCTTAAACTAACTGGTACACGTTTAACTATTAATTCACTTATTCAACTGGTGTTCAAGCTGAGTTACTAATTAAATGAATAAATAAGCAGTCTTAGAGATACGGTCTTGACTACTAACTGATACTGAAATTTAGAGCTGGTTACACCCTAGCTCTAAAACGATAGCCGGCTTAATTACTACAGTGACTCAGTGAGTGAAAATTCATTTCTGACATGACGACACCATGACCGTTACGTTTCACGTACAACGCAGAATAGTTACCAAGAGACTGTAATGCATCCAAATACTTCAAGAATGATGAAATATTCCAGCGGAGATGTTTCAATTGGACCACCCACATGTTCACATTGTATTCGCCATCAACTTTGGCCTTCAAGAGCGACTCTAGACGGTGAGAACTTATGATGGTAACTTTCTTACAGTGAAACAACCTTGCACAGCTGATCATGTACCCTAAGTAAACTTCCAGAATGCAGTAGAAGAAGAATTGCACAATCATATATTACCTTGTAGACTCAAGTGCACATTATCACGATCCCAAGGAGCTTGGTGCACCGTTGACATATTCGGCTGCAAAACCCACACAAACTATGTCAGCCAGCGTGAGAGATCTACCAGCAAACAAACAATCATATGGTAGATAAACGAGCATAATATACAAAATAGGTAAACATTGTTAAACAAGAGACATTTGTCAGCAAACATACAATCATATGGTAGGCGAAGTAGGTAAACATCATTAACTTCTAAAGGAACCTGGTTGCTACTATACAAACACAATACATAAGGTGTTAGAGGGTTCTAGTTTACATATGAATGGAGGGGCTAAACATAACCTTTGAAGGTGATTATTTTTTAGAATGCCCTCACAATCATCATGATTGCACTCTTTTAATTTCACCTTTTTTCTAAATGAAAATTAAGTTGGCATATAAATCAACCTACAATGATGTATTGAGGTGATGGCAAGTATTATGAAAAGTTTTATATGCTCTACATGCACGAATGCACCAATTTTGGTTAGTGTAGCTTGGAATTTTGAAGTTTGATTCATTACAAATTTAAACAAGGTAATACAACTACATGTTCAATTAGGACATGAAAGAAGTGCCCCTCAAATTTTATCAGAAAATTTAAAGTGTTGGGGTTCCATGCCACTAGTAGTAGTAGTTTGCACAATGGTTTAGACTACTTGTACAAAGAATTGAAAGTACAAGGGATATACAAGTAGAAGGGATATACAAGTAGTAATATGAAGGGACTAGCATGTCAACATGAAAGACTTGATGTCAAGGCCTGACACTAAGGTTGGATGTCCTAAAATCACCACCTCCCCCAATTATGACATGTAGAGTTTTCTTGGGGCCACCACAGTTGAGACTCAAAACCACCAATTTCACTATTCAAGTAAACCAATGGCATGCCAAGCATTGCAAAGAAGTAGTTGGTGGTTTTGGGTATAATTATGAAAATTAGTACCACATGGTGTGGTCATGGGGAAACCTAGAGGTCTGATTTGGGTCACGAAGTTCTTTCCACTTGAAAAATTTGTATCAATTTGAATATTGGGAATTAAATTGCAAAAAATTGTGTATTTCGTGAGAAATCTTCTTCCAAATGACCGAAAAATATATCTCATAAATAACCTTGTTAAAATGAGGTCATATTTCTCAAGTTGGTGGTTTTAGGACATCCAACCTTAGTACAATCTTACACCAGATGACCAGATGAGGATACGTCATAGCAAGTAAGTTAGCACAAGTTATGAACATATTATCTTGTTCATAGCCTCATAACTAGTAACATTTTAAGTGTTGCTCTCATAGCAAGTGTTGTCTGTAATCAAAATATATTAATAAAAATTAAAAATTAAAAAATAGTTATAAAAAATTACATAAATTTATTTATTTAAAAAAATTAAAAAATTAATTTTTTTCTTATTTTTCAACTTTGTAAAAAGAATTGGATTTCTATCCAGTCAACTATGTATAAATAACAACATTGCTCTTTTGCTATGCAAAAAATATATGATTCAAACTTATATAAAAATATGCGTCAAAATATATATAAAATAACAACATTGCTCTTTTGCTATGTAAAGAATATATGATTCGAAATTATATTATAAAAATGATTCAATTAATTTTTAAATTAAAATTAATGTTTGCAAATTATTTCATAAATTTAATAAATAAAAAAGATAGAAATTTTATAAATTTATAAACAAATGGATTTTTTTAAAAGAAAATAAAAAGAAAATAAGAATTAAATTTCAAATTACAACAAGAATTGATAAGATCAAAAAGATAAAGAAAAAGAAACATGTGTCAATTGCTGGGCCTCCTCCACTCTCACTTTTGCCACATGGCTCATTGCTCAGCATTCCTCGATAATAATAAAAAAAAATGCATGCTAAGACCTAAACCCTTGGATATAGATGGTTCAATATCCTATGAGTACAGTCTCACTGGCCCATGCAATTACTACAGCTTGTACAATGTAGCTCAATACATATGCATACGTCACAGTACATTTTACAATTTGTCAGAATACTTAGAAAAGCCACTTTAGGATCTCATAGAAACCAAAGAATTGCTCATAATTATTTTCTAAAAATCTGTAAATTACAATGAATGTAATGTACATCTTTTTCAAATTAACACCCAAAACCAATCTCTTGTAGATTCTAAACAATATCTAGGTAAACATTATATGAGGATACCAGGCGTCTCCAAACTCTTTTAACCCCTAAAGGACCAGGACCGTATTCTCACAAAAAACCATGAAAAACGTAGCATTTGGAAGTTGCAGAAGAAATCATATGTTTTTTAGTTTTTTCATCATTTAACCGTAAGATCTAATACCCAACTTGAATTTTCATGTGAGCACAAAATTTGAGAGCAAAATGACCATTAGATTCATAGATTATAAGGATCAAAGTTGCAAAAGAAGATTTTTTGGGGTTCAATCCGGTGACAAATTTGAACTTTAGAAATTAATATCTTTTTTTTGAATGGGTTAGAAATTCAATGAATGGCAAGGCCATGTTAACAATTGAGTTAAGTCTTCAAATATAAAATCTTGTAAGAAAAAAGCTCATATTGATTTTTTCATAAAACAATTACTAGAAGTGGGTACAAAGTGAAAGGAAAAAGAAAATCATTAATAAGTTTGACATGGAATTGTAAAATGTCAATCTTAACGGTGAGAATGTTGTACTTGGAAATCTTCACCTAGTGCCTTTTATTTCATTAAAAAATATTGAAAATTGAGTTTAGAAATGAGCTTCAAAGTGTTTTTTTGTCCAAACTGCCCAAAAAACAGATCTCCTCATAACTTTTATCCCATTGCTCAAAATGGGTACATTCAAAGCTTCATTTGTAGATAAAGATCAACCAATCATGAATCAAAAAAGAAATTTTGAAAAAGAGTAAAAAATAAAAAAATTCTTGCTGCCCGATCTCGCTTCAAAAACTTCAAATGCTTATAACTTTTGCAATACTTATCGGAATGACATGAAACGAAGTGCGACATGTAGAGTGTAGTTTTTGGAAGCTACACTGAAATTTTCATTGAAAATTTAAAAAATATGAGGTCCCTAGGGGCTGCCCAAAAAGTGGAACGACTTGAATATGGTCGCTCAAAAATTTAGGGGTTAAGGGTTAACTTTTAAAGGTCCAGAGAGCCCTTTCCGACCAGTATTATACAACGATGTTCCATCATATTTGGCATAGTTCCACACCTCCTATAGGCTTAAGATCAAAAGTGAAGTTAAAATTCACATCGACATGGTTTTAATGAACTATTGGGGTCTCAATTTGGAACTTTCTGTTTACAACAAATGTCAAATATACGCCAACGTATCTACTATCTCCATCAGCCCTTTAAAGGTTAAATAAGAGACATTTGTTAGCAAACAAACAATCTTACGATAGACAAAGTAGGTAAAGATCATTAAACAAGAGATATCTCTCACCAAACAAACAATCGTATAACAAATAAAGTAGGTAAATATCATTATACAAAGTAAATAAAGCTAATATTTATGACGTGCCATCAACTTTAATTCAATTTGTAGAATTTCAATTCTTTTTTTATGGCTGGAAGTTTTTATATTTGAATTGAAAGAAAAGTAGGTGGTTGATCAATCATTGTAGTTTTTAAATGTCAACATTAGAATTATTTGCAAAGTCCTTTAAAGTGGGGTAATTGGACCTTAGTTTTCAAAAAGAGAGGGTGAGATTCCAAAAAAGAGGTGTGTTAGGCACTAAAAAAAACTTTAGAGGAGAAGTTTGAGAACTCCAAAAATGGTGCTCAAAAGAATTCAATCCCAAGTTCACACTGACAACAATACATTTAACGCTAGAGTAATTTACACTAGTATATTTGTCCAGGGGGAAAAAATTTAGAAATTACATGAGATCAAAACTGGGGTATTTTTTTGTTCATTCGAGATCAAATTTAGAATTTTTTTCATTTACTATAGGGTATTTGATATGCAAAACCCATTTAAAAGTAATTAGGGGTTTATTGTATTACCTCAATTTATGAAAATTTTATATATAAATAAAGGTTCATGATAAAGTGAAGGAGAAATCAATTATATAGCGTAAATGTTTTTTCATACCTCCCAAGAAAGTGGATGAAAAACGGCACATCGTCTTCTAAAACATGGATGACACTCGATGATTCATGGTTTTCTAGACTGATGGGGGGAATATTTTTCATTCACTATCCAGAATTCTCTTACCCACATGAGGGAATTTCTCTTCGACAAGGGCAACTTCTTCAGGCTGTAGTGGAGAAGGGACCGTGTGAGCCTATTTTCGCTAGGATTTTTTTGCTAAATCTAAATATTATAAATAAAAAAGGGTTTGGTTTAATAAGGAGACTGAAAATTTATAACTACATATACGGTAGGAAAAATTGGGAAGATTTAGGAATTTACATAAATATAGGGTGGTGAAAATTTCAGCCTTGTAGATAACTAGCCCCTCCAACTTATACATTGTGTTTGCATGTGTATTCACCTTTCATAAGGTAGAGTCCCACGGGTATACTTAACACTACTAGTCACATCATGGCTACTTATATATACATTATATACAATATACAAGTGATTGTATACAAGGAGTGTGACACGGTGGCTAGCTTGCATTAAACGGCTTGCATTATTTTTGCATGTAACAAGCAGGGAAGAAGGCTGACATAGATCAACAGTGAATCTTGCTAACCCCCAGAAATAAGAACTCACCTTCACTTTTTTTGCCCCTGAATTTAGTCTGATGACTTTGCATTTTCCAAATTTCCTTTAAACTCACCCTCTTAACACCTATTATTTTGCAGAAAATGCTATTAACTTTCATTTAATAATAAGAGTTCAAATCACTTTCAATAGATGGATGTTCAACTTTCTATTATTGAAGACAAGTTCAATTATATTTTAACACGTGAAAGTTTAAAATTTGAATTGAAGAAAATTATTGGACTGATGAGTCATTATGGTTCTTAACCTCTAACAGCCTAAGCGTCCATTTTTTGGACGATGTACAGATTTCATCCATAATTTCTCATCCGTTATGCACTTATAGCAGTGTGGAATTTTTACTATAGATTCTATGAGAAGTTAGCTTCATGCATATGTGATCCGATTAAAAAGGGGATGATTTGTGAAAATTTTATGCCTCATTTCATGTTGTAGTGATTCACCCAAAATTTTGAAGATTTCAATGTAAAAGTGCTCTAAAAAAAGTCAACTCATAAAATTAAGCAACCAAAAAATCTCCAAAAATCACTACACTTAGAGTATTACATTTCAACCAATCACAATGAATTTCATCCGTAGATTGTCAATATCTTATTCGTAATTGAATTACAAAATAATTTTGAATTTCTCGTTTCAAATTTCATACAAAATTATTGGTAATAGCAATCATAGATCTAACCGTATGGATAGAATCTAAAATTCATAATGTACAACTTTTATTGATATATCAAGTTCAAAATATCCCTTTAAGTTGCATTTTATAATGCATATTTGCAAAACTGCCGAATTTGGAGAGGACTCTAGGCATTTAGGGGTTAAGACTTGGCATTCATTTTTTAATGCATAGAAGTTTCTACATTTGGATTGAAAGAAAACTGGAGGTTAATAAATAATTATGACTCCACATAAAAATTAAGAAAACTTTCAAATTGCAACATATGAATTGAAAGAAAAATCTGGGAATGATTAATCATTGTGATTTTGAACTCTTAAATCATGTAAATGTTGATATTAATTTTCATTTCACACATCGAAACTCACCTTCATTGTAACAAGTATAAGCTCAACATTTAAATTAGAAACAAAATATGAACTGAAAACAAAGTCAAGGACTTGTGAGTCATTTTAGTTCCAAAGCATTGACATTAGTTTCTTCTTACTAATGGTTGGAAGTGCAACTTTTTTAACACCTAAAGGTTTGAACATTTGCATTGAAAGCAAAATCAAAGACATGTGAGTCATCATAGGACTAAAGTGTTGACTTTATCCTTTAACCCTTTAGTGCCCAGCTGACCACATTATGGTCACCGCACCGTTCGAAATGCAAATAGCAGAGAATCCGTGAAGAATTGGAACTTCAGTTTTGAAGTTCAGATTTTGCCATATACATTACACACCTTCCAGAAAAAGAAATTTTCAATTTGGAATTGTACAACTATCAAAATACCTATCAACAAAATGCGAAAATACTGCAAATACTTGGAAATACAGCAAATACTTACGAATACAACACATGTATTATGCAGTATTTCTTGTGTTTGGAAGTTTGTTATCTTGTTTTATTTTTTTGGATTGTGTTCTCTTCTTCATCTTCCATCAGTGTGTGTAATCCGATCTTGACTAATGTACCCACTCCTGTCAATTTTTAACGTATAAAATTTTGTCCTAATCGTATATAGATAAGTCACTTTCACTTATAAAATCCACAATAATTATGTGTGAGTCTATTCTTGATATGAAAGATTGCAACAGAGAGGTGTTGACATAGGGCATAGCTGAACTTCTTTACTTTTATTTTTGAAAATTTAACCCAAATTCTATTTAACTTTGAAGTCACACACCCCCAAAATCTCATTTTTGAGCGTGCATTATACAGTTCAAATACATACTATAATCTTCCAATCCCACCATTGGATGATTCCCAAATTTTAACAAAATGTGTGCTCTCCAGTTGAGAATAGAATTGTACGGCTACTTTCTAATTTAATCCATTCCATTTTAGGTAGTCTCAATCACAGTGGAAAAATCCACTGAAATCCAGTGCTCCCAGGTACAGTACCCTGGGCACTAAAGGGTTAAAGGACACATTCAGCTCATGAGTAAGCCCCAAGGGGATTAGTTTTGAAGAAAATAATTTTAAAAGCTTTAGAAATAGTCCACCAACAAATGTGAGGTTTGTTCCATGCAAAAGGTATAAAATTGCGGATTAGGATTCCTCAAATGCAACTATGGAGGTTGATCGTGGTTGTGCTATAAGTGAAGAGAATCATCAAGTGAGAGGAGCACAATTTCCTCCAGGTTCTTTTTTGGCTTTGGACCAAGCGCAGGTGGTACAGGTTGGTCTTTTCTATGTTGGTCTGACAATGCATAATGAATAAGGGGCCTTACAAGAGGCCTGACATTATATAATGTGCATAAAGGATCTGACAATACATGATATGTGTGGAGTTCCTATTGGAGCTCTTGGTTTATATAGCCCAAGGACGTCAGAGCATTTGTGGGTTATTTTTTAGCGTCAATTTTTTCTTTTTTTGCTTTTGGGTGCCCATGGAGGAATTATCGGCTATATTCCTTTGGGCTACCTCTCATCTCCCTGTCCTTTAACCCCTAAGTGACCGAACGATCATTTTATGGTCGCTGCCCTTTTTTTACGGGCTGCCCGAGATGAAAAAAAAACTTTTTTGAAAAATAAAAAATATTTTCAAATAGGAAATCAAGTCTACTTTCCAACCCAATTTGAATTATGTCAATCCGAGTTAAACTCCATCAAGGAGAAATTTTCAAAGACAAACACCTCAACATTGTCCTAGTGTTACAAAACTTACTATTTCGGGAAAGTAATGATGTTCCCTCTTTGAATTTTTTTGCTTTTTTGAACTTTAGAATAGAATGTCTAGTTTCAACCAATCATACCAAATTTCAAATTCTAAAAATAAAATTTGTAATTTTGGTGAATATTCAACGATAAATGCTTCTAAATTTGTTTAATGAGTATCGATAACATTTTTTGAAAGTTTGACCGTATGGATAATTACTAAACATCGTGCTTCTCATTTTCTCTTTTGAACCAAACTTCATCAAAGTTGTAGAAGCAACATTTTATAGCACATTTAGGTTTGGCCCTTACCCCCTCTGTCATTTAGGGGTTAAGGGTTAACTTCTTTTTTAAAATTTCAAAGTTGTCATACATAACCCTAAACCCATTGACAAATTTAATGAACGTCATGTTAGTACAATGGTCACATAGAGCCCTCATTCATCACTTATTGAGAATATTGGAGATATTCTTAGAATATTTTAGAATATCCATAAAACATTGGAAATGTTTTCAATGTATTTAAAGGTTTTGTCATGTAGAGCATATTCTGCATGATTGATCAACCGTCTCGTCATTGAGTGACAAAGTGCCAAGAATATGCCTACATTCGTCATTTTTGATAATTCTAAAAATTAGATGATTGAAATTTTGAAATCAAAGTGGAGATCAAAACTTTTTGAATTAAAAGATAACTAACTAATGAACTGACAACGATCACAAAGAAACTTTGAAAACCCCTCATTACCGTACGTGGAAGGCAGGGTCGGCAGAAAATAATTCCCCAAAAAAATGCCGAAAAAATAAATAAATTTATTAAGTATTTTGTCGAAATTAACAACAATAAAGTCAACAAAAAGCCGAAAAAAATTACAACAAACTCTACATCATGCTCAATGAAATCATAATTTCAACTTAGACCATTGTCGCCAAAATTGGATGAAAACATAACACTCAACGAAAATCGTAGACAAAAAATAAAATAAAACGTTTAGCTGCCGGAAAAAAATTTATGCTAGCTATTAATAGTCTATTTCTTAATAATTACTTTTGAAAGTGCCGACCTCCACTGTTTCAACTTTTATTAATTATTCGACATGAAAGTGCCGACCCTGCCTTCCACGTACGGTATGTTGCACAATAACTAACAAGAGGATAATCCAATATTTACTCAAGCAAGATGAAATCATGAAATTGAAAACAATCAATTCCATACAATGCTATTATCCAAGGAAGATAAATAATATTAAATACTTCCTTTTGATACACCCATATGAACATCTCCATTTACTAGTATTCAACAGTGAAAACCAATGTTTACTCAAGCAAGATAAAATAGGCAACAATTGCCTGAACAATTGATTCAATACATATGTTCTTCTTATACCCATATAAACATCTCCATATTTTGAACATTGAAAACCAATGTTTACTCATTCAAGCAAGACAAAACATCGGGGAAGTCACTTAGTGTAAATTTTGGTATACATGAGCGAACATAGGATATTTAATGGGGGGCTATGAAATAATTAGAATATTATATTATTTATAGTATATTTAAGGTATATTCTAGGGATATTCTCAAATTGGTTTAAAAAATACCCTATATTACTTTTAAAAATTTATAAATCTTATTTCATATGAATAAAGGACACCCTATATTTGTTCTCTCATGGTTATTTAAATTTTTGACAGTGACTTCCCTTGGGATAAAACTAGCAACAATCAATTCAATACATTCTTCTTACACCCATATGAACATGTCTGTATATGCTACATTGAAATCCAATGTTTATTCAAGCAAGATGAAACCAACATCAATCAATTCAATACATACAATGCTATTATACAAGTAAAAGAAACTGAGAAGGAATTTGATCATAAACGTTTCTTTCCAAGGTAGTCTCTCCAAAAGCGTGGTTTTGAAAGTACATATTTGTAGTTGATTAAATGTACAAGAGCTAAAGAGCCACAACCTGTTCAATCATGCTTTTAGAAAAGTGTTAGACTATGTTTGGAGATAGTCAAAGAGTACAAAAAGATATGTTGGTTTGAAAGAGCTTGGTTAATACCAAGCAAGTATCGGAAAGGATTTGGATAGACAAGGTCACAATGACTAAGCAAAACACACCTTTGCTCAAAAAGAGGTTGTGAGCCAAATACAAAGAACACACAAGTGTTGAATCACAACAAGTTGCTATGTTGGTGTGCTCAAGGCAACCAACTCTGAATCCAAGGCAGTTCAACCCAATGTTGAGCGGAACTTAGCAAGCTGACTATGCTCATGATTCTTGCATTCTAACTTCTGAATGATCTCTTTGAACTGCTACAAGACCCTTTTATATTATTCTATCAATAACTACTTCGAGTCCTTTGAATATTGTAGTCTCTATACATCCACAACTCCACCCTTCGTTTAATCTCCCTAATCTTGTTACAAAAAGCTAGAAGCACAATTTCAAATATTCATAACTAATTCATATAATATCCCAATGATACATATTGTAGTATATTGAAATCTTCTTGATAATGAGGACAAGATGCACAAAAAATTTGTGCCTAATAATATTGTATGTTAATGGCAGATCCAATACTAAATGTTTCTAGAATTAGAAGCCATTTTTTTGGAAATTTTAACTAATATTTGCCAAATTTCATGCAAATCACTTTTGAAATTATCGGAAGTGTAGAAAACTTACCAATCTTCATATTTCTTAATTTGTTCAGAGTATCAACTATGAGTTGTAGAGAGAGAACGAGCTAGTCTTGTAATCAAATTCATTCTAAGTTACTCCCACATGATATGGCATTAGAACTTGCAAATTTATGTGAATTTTCACCTATTATCTTCTTTACTGGTAGTCTAAGCCACACTAATTATTTACTCAAGGATATAAATTTTTACACAAGGCAATTTTTTTAGTAAGATTGAAAATTTTGATACTACTCATGTCGGAAAACATCCATAAACATACTTGGTAAAAGTATTCACCCTACATAAGAAAATACAGCCATTATAAAACAGCTAGTGCATCTCAGACTAAAGAGGATAAGTGGCATAACATTCAATAGCCTTCATGCCCACTGCCTTTCTTTCATGCACTCTGCTCATCACCTTGAGCCTCTACCTGTCCACTTTACACTAGAGGCAAGAAGCCGTGAGGAGAGAAATTTCAGCCAATGAGAAATTGGTCTTCTCGGTTTTTAGGCCTCCCATTGGCTGAAATTTCTCTCCTCACGGCTTCTCGCCTCCAATGTAAAGAGGCCCTTAGCTACTGATGAAGTACTGTTGGGTGTGGAATATTCCACAACATCCTCTATAGAGCCAAGGCAGGGACAGTGCATACTACTGAATGTTATGGGTGTAACACAACCCACTGATTTGAACTCCTGACAGAGCTTGGTTTGATGTGCTTGGTAATGAAAATAACAGTGTATTTAATTTACTGCTTCTTGCAAGTAGTACAACCAAAAATATAAGAAAATGGTACATAAAGAAAGTAGCGTGCATTGTTTGAAGCTAAAATTCTGGTGGTGGTGGTATCCTATGTTCAGGCCACAGACAAACGCTTTTTTTGTATCCTGTTCTGTGCATGGGGTGTGATGATTCAGGAGCGCACACTGGCCAAGCGAGCTCGTAAGGCGTCGAGCTCTTCGTCGTCGTCCTCTCCCTCCGCAGCTGCTTCTTGTGGCTACACAAAATCAATCAATAAATCAATAATGGTTGAAGTTTCTGCCAACAACAAACTTTCACTAGTAGAAATCATGACTGCATAGACCAAAGAATAGACACACGAGAAGACCCCACATGACAAACTAGACCAATTGTGGGTCTTTTTGGGCACACTTCTTTGGTCTACGCAGCCATCGTTTGCCACTTGTCATTCTCACTTTCATTGAGAGTGCCATGTTCTTTCCAAGTAATGAGAGTGACATGAGGTGGCATGCCAGATTTATTAAAAAGTTGCCATATGTCATTGGAACACTACATTCTTGCGAGGACACTATATCTCCCTGAAATTAAGTAGTGTCCGGGTTTAGAAATAGTGTCCCAAGACACTAAATATGCCATTTAGTGTACTGAATAATGTTATGTGTTTAGCTGTAGGGAGGATGCAGTCACCCTCCCACACTCGTGAGGTAAAAAAAAAAATTATATAATTTGAAATCTAGAGTAAAAGGCCCAAGGGTTTTGTAATGTCAGGCTACAATGGGAAACACCACTTTCGCTAAAAGTGCACATGCAACGTACAGTCACTAGACATAAGTTTTGCCACCCGGCTCACCTTACACCATTTTCCAATTTTACCATTATCACCACTTTCACCTATCATTTGGCCACGAGATTTCGCACACATGTAACACACTTTACCAAGTATGTACTCTAAAAATATTCAGAATTTTAGAACCACTTATGAATTTATAGTGCATTTTGGAAAATGGTGCAATTTGTTGTAAGGGTGGCAAAACTTGTGTCCAGTGACTGTACATACCAATTTTCACACTTTGAATTTTTTATTTTTTTTGCAATCCCCTTCAATTTACAGCAAAATCTTCAAAAATTGCATGATAAGAAAATTAGTGATTACCAACACTATGAAATTCACAGTCCAAATTCATAAACATAATTTCATGCCATGTGAACTTTTTACATTGCATGTGCACCTATAATGGAAGCAAACTTCATTGGTCCATTACCTTTCTTTTCATGTCATTCAACTTTATCCCTCAAATTGATATAAGGTGGATGACCCAATAACCGACGTGCACTATAAACCAACAATATCTTCCAACAGATGTTCATTGAAAGCTTCTAATTCTATACCAGTACTAGATTTGCGTGAAAAGCTTAAAGCGTTGGTTTATGAGCCATCCACTATAAACATTGTTAGCATCAGGATCCATTATTACAATTCTGAGAATGGATTTTGATACCCAACCTGGTTCGATAGAGTAGAAATGGATACGACAAAAGCAAGTTATAATAGTAGATGGTAAGTGTATTTATTTACATTTTTGGTAGCCTGAGCCTGAGCCTGAGGTTTGACCTTGTGCCTACTTGCCCCGGCAGCTGGCAGCTGGACAGTGGTCTCCACTGCCAGCTCAGACAACACTTTGTCCACCTCCTCCTCAACCTCTTCCTCCATGTCATCGTTGTCAAGAGCCGAGTCCAACCCGTCGTTCAGCATTTCCTCCATCACTCCAGCCTGCAGAGCACACAGTTTCACTCTTTCTGAGACTTTGGATTCACCGACAGCGCAATTGGTAAAAAAAATGGAGACAAAACTCGTTTTTGTTGCCTTTGAAGCTAAAAACCAGTTTTGCCTTCTCTTTCCTCTTCTAGTAAGGTTTTGCTAGACTTTACGGATAACTCTAATATTGATTATAAAAGTTGCTCTGATAAGGAAGAGGATACTAAAACCGATCTCAACTCCTATACTAATCTCCATGTTACAAACAACAACTCATTTATTCACATACTTGGTTGGCCTTCAATTAGCAAAAGTGGCCTAAGCATGACTTGGCTAAATGTCTATGGCCAGTGATGTTTGAATGGAAATGAGGTCTACAACCTTCCACTTTCAATAATTGCATAAGAACTTCATACATAGTGATAAAAGAGAGTTTGGCTCTTGTAGTACCAAGTGAGCTTCTATACGGATAACCTCCTACATATTGGTGAAAATGCTTAGAAAGAGTGTCTCTACCCAAGTGAATACTCCCTTCATCCAGAAATAATTGTCCTAGTTTTTGAAAACAAAAATTGGCAATATTTGTCCTATGTTTTATATTTGAGTCACAAGCCTTGTCCACTTCAAACAGGGCGGACAATGAGAGTGACACAAAACCTACATACTACTATTAAAGATAGACCATTTTTCAAGTACTGAGACGGCTTTTTAAAACACGCCAAAAAACTAGGACAGTTATTTCCGGACAGAGGGAGTACTGGATAGCTAACAAAGAAGAGTGTCTGTTACAAACCTTCATCATCTCCTTTGATAACTCTTGCATGGTAGCCGCTATTTGGGGGGCCTTCATGAGTTTGTTGACGAGCGTCATAACCTCAGTGCTCTTCTGCAAGTGTCCTACTGCCCTTGCTGTAGCTGCAACCCAGCAACACTTGCATCACTGTTAGTCAATAGGTAAATATTGATTAACCCCTAAAGGACCAAGAAGCCCAAATTGGGCCTCATGTTTTTTATAGCAGTTTTGAATAGGTCCTATGTAGACTTCCTTTTATTCAAATTTCTTTCTCTTTTGATCAACACATGCAATGTTCTTCACTGATTCCAGCGATATAAAATCTGGTCCTATCTGAATTATCATTTTCAAAATACGATTGATTGAATTTGTCATTTTAAAACTGTGAATCCTTGGTCCTTTAAGGGTTAAGAGGATGGAGACCACCTTTCAACAGTCATAACTTTTGCATACAAAATCCAAATAACACGTTCTTTGGTGCATTGGAATTCTTTCTCATTTGCTACCAAGCACATATAAAATTTACTAATAGGACTATCCTCAACCCTGTATACAGAGACCTAGACATTCAAGTTCATCATCGCCTTACCCAAACTCTCTCCGAGGTGCATAGACACGGAGTTGAGTTGTGCTCGATTCTCATACAGGCGCCCAACCACCTTCCGAGAGCTCACAAGCTCTCTGGCCAAAGACTGCAAATCAAGTCCAAAGTCAAGCTCAGTGGCATGCTTTAAAATTTTACTGATTAGCTTGTGACTGATTAGCTTGTGACAATTAGATGTGAAAATTTTCTTTAAGGTTTTCCATTGTATTAGGTGTGAAAAGATCAACATGTTTCGTTCTAATGCTATCGTACTGGGGGCAATGAAAGACATTAGATAGACAATAGATAGGCAGGCAAATAAACAAGTCCAAAACATTCCTTGAATCAACAACTAGAACTCTCCCTTGACTCATCTGTTGGAAAAAGTTTGCTAAATTGTGAGATGAGAGGTACAAATTACCTTGGCCGATTGCATGTCATTGCGTTTGGCCGCATCCTTGATAGCCTTCTGTACAGTCTTCTCTTCACGTTGAATTTCTGGCGAACACAAAAAGGTAATAAAAAAAACCTTAGCTCATTCATAATCGTCGCTTTGCGTGTTACTGACATCAAAATTGTGCGCGGCAAACAAACCTAGCTCATCAAGACTATATAATCAGTTAAAGACGAAACCCTACAAAGGCTTGCAATAGAGATTTCCACTGAGAGTGCGTGCATTTACAAAGGGATAATCGTTCCAAAAAAAACCCCACAGCAACGTTTCAAACTATTTTTCAAACCAAAATGAGGAGGGAGAAAAATCATCAACTCTTTACCACGAATCTGGCGCTCGATGTTGCGTGACTCTTGTCGCAACTTGCGCTGCCACTCACGCAGCTGCTCCTGTGGCGTCACTTTCGGTCTAAAAACGCCCAGCACCTTCTCCATCTTTCTTTTCCCAACAAACTCACTCTCCAAAATGAAACCCTAAACCTCTCGATCCGAGCAAAGCAAGCTCATTCTCGGTACCCCAAAACCAGGAAACAAAACACTTGTCAAGTAACCTATATGACTCTTACTTTTTATGTCTTCTTTTTCTTTTTTTGAAGAATGCAAAAACTAAACTACCCTCACAAGTGAGTGTAACGATGTTGTAACTTATTCAGCTGCACATGACGATGATTCCCCTGTTTTGAAAGCAAACCCTAATAACAATCAAACCCCAGACACTCCGGGAATAGGTGAAGTTCCCACGGTTATAGGAACTGCAAGGGAACCAACAGGCACGCACCCCAATAAGAGTTGAGTCTGTCTGTCTTCCTCGATCTTGCTGGAGGTCGGTCTTTGGGAGCAATCTGAGTGATTTTGTTGTTTGGAACATGAAATGGAAATTAGGGCTTCAATTTCAAGTGGGTTCTTAGCCCAGTTGGATGTTAATTGCAATTCGGAAGAACAGGAGATGGTGAGCCTTCGAATGCACCGATTTTTTGGCAGGTAGTTTCTATTATTAGAATGGTCAAATCTTTACATATTTCTTGGTAGGAAAGCGAAGAGGATTCCAAAGCACCAAAGAATGCATTATTTGGATACCATGTGCATAAGTCATCAGGGTTGAGAACATTGTTTGGATACCATATACAAAAGTTATTAGGGTTCAGAATTTTATTGGCAAATGATCTAAATCGAGTGGTGCACATTCTCAAAATCAATATGTACTTACGTAGTTTACATGATGTATTATCTGCTTCGATTCTGAAACTATGAAAACAAGAGTTAATCAACGATCTCGTTGATGGTTTTGTCGGTGAGAAGTTTTTTTCCAGAAGGAGACATTGTTGTTTGTTTCTGAATTGTTTCTTTCATGTCAAGGCTCTTTCAGGTTGATCGGGCTTCAGTGAGCTGATTTTTCTTTTGCAGAAATGGAGATTATATCAAAGAGGAGGCATGATTCTATGCAGGTAGGCACATGTAATCAATCTGACTTTGGTTACCACACCTAATGTCCAAATATTTCTTGCATCTTAAACATAATTGCATGAAATAGTCTAAATTTACCTTGTAAACCCCTACAGGACCAAGAAGCCCAAATCGGGCTCCATGTTTTTTTAACAGTTTTGAGTAGGTCCTATTTGGACTTCCTCTTGTTCAAATTTAATTTGTTGTTTGACCAACACATGCAATGATCTTCACTAGTTCTGTTGATATAAAATTTGGTCTCATCCGAATTATATTTTTCACAATACGATGAATTGAATTTGTCATTTTAAAACTGTGAATCCTCGGTCTGTCATTTTAGGGGTTAATGAAGTTTACCTTGTTAATGAGGTTTACCGTCCTCATAAGCGTCTGACCATTGGAACACATATTTTGGAAGGTGTTTGGAAATAAATATCTAAATGCTCTTTTTTTATGGTGCCCAAGGAGATTGAGTGAAGGACTGAAGCAAGAGACGAGGAGGGTGTGATGAGACGTATATGAACACACAAGCTCTCAACAGGTTGCTTGAATCTCAAGATGTGTGGATCGTGTTTTTGTTATCAATATTCGTCGTGATTTTCATGCTGGAAGAGCTTTTGTATGAGCACACGCATTCGCTGTGCCTCTTTTGCATCGTGGACGGCCTGTTATACCAGAAGATCTATGACCCCCTGTTTGTTGTTGTGGAGGAGTATCTCTATATCCCCTTGTGTTTGATCGGGGAGGAGTTCTACGACGTCATGTCTGAATTTGTGATTTACGCTCTCCCTTTGTTGCGACTAAATGATCCTCGTTGGCTTTACCAACATCAAATTCTTTGTAAGAAAATTCATAACCTCCCCTTGATCTCCTTTTGTTGTGTCTTATCATATTCATTGGTATGAGCATACTAATGACTTTTCATGCATCAGATCATAGTAGACAACTAAATTAATTTTTCTTATTGATACTCATATGTGACTGAATAGACAGCTAAACTTATTCTTCTTATTGATACTATGCTATGTGCACTTCTTTTGATACAATTGATTACTACACAATGTGTTCACTAAAACCTTTCAAGGACTAGAATCCATTTGCTCCACTAACCGATTAGGCTACTCTGCTAATGCTAACTTGCAAGATAGAGAATCATCTATCTCTCCCAGTTACATCTATTGTTTTTTTGCTACACCTTTTCTTTTTTTTCCTTTCCTGAACATACTCTTTTAATGTGCCATTGGATCAGGATCATGTTGTGCTCCTATACCTGCATCTTGGCATTGCGTTTTGGGACTCTGGAAGTGTGATTACTTCATACTTGAAACTGGCGAGATGGTTACTACTAACAACACATACCATTTTACTTCTTTTTTGAATCTCAGAGCGCTATTTTCTGTAAACAGTATATCACATGTCATGTAGAATTGATTTTATCTTCGCTGCAGAGAATTCCTGATATGATTCACGTTGCAGTTCCCGAGCGACATCTCAGTAATGTCTATATAAATATGTACTACTTCTAACTTGCCTCTTTAACTCCTAAGTGCCCAAGCTATAAATAGGAAGTCCTCTAATAGTTGACTAAAGTAACTTTGATTTCTATCGTTCAGTATTGTAGGGTTTGATTTCTCCTTTTAATTTGTACATTTTGTTAATTTATTTCAACTCCTATACTGTAGATATGGAAGCAATCTTATGGGTTTTACATCCTGGTTACTCATAGAATATCATAATTGAGATGAAATAATGTTGCAATATAATTTTTCAAGGTGCATGTTCATGGTTGTCTGGCTTACGGTTTTGTTCCAATGGCCCTGTGCCCAGTGGGCACTGGGTCATTGACATTACGAATGGACACTTTATTCACGCCGGCCTGAACAGGCCGGAGTTTCTACCTATCAATCTTGTCTGGCTTACTTGTGATGCCTTCAGTGTGTTGCAGCACAAAAACTGGAGCCAAAAACTTGCAGAGGACGGAAATCCTTTTGAGGGTGCTCTGCAACAAGGTAACGGACTGTTGTTCTTGTACTAACAGTCCAAACACAGATCACGGTTAACCCCTAAAGGATCAAGGATTCATGCTTCATATTGTGAAAAATAATATATTCAAAATGATCATATTGTGAAAAATAATATATTCAAAATGATCATATTGTGAAAAATAATATATTCAAAATGATCATATTGTGAAAATAATATATCGTAAAATTGTATCATAAGAAGCAATGAAGAACATGGCATATGTTGGCCAAAAGTAAATAAAATTGGACGAAAGAAAGTCCTCATATGACCTGCAGAGAAGAACATGAGGCCCATGAATCCTCCCAATTCGACTAACTTGATCCTTTTGTGCTGCTTGTAACCAATAGGCACCTTATTTGAATGGAGACATCCGATGAGTCCATGCGGTAAGGCTGCTTCGAAATAACTTACATAAGGTAAACCACCCTATTTGTGCCATGTGACTATTTGTGCCACTTTCTGGTCACTATGTATCAGTGTTTTACATTTAAAATTTATATATGTATACCACTAGTACACAATGGCACTAATAGGGTGGCTTATCTCAACCCTCAGAACTTGCAATAGCTACCATTGAAGCTACAATATGGTGCAAAGTTGCGGTTGAGGACCAAGCCACATATGGCGGTAAAAAAACAAGTGACAACTTTGTTGTTTAAGAATACACTGAATGGTGTATTTAGTATCTGGGACACTATTTCTCAAATCTGGACACTTCAATTTCAGAGAAATACAATGTCCTCGTAAGAAAAAAAATGAATGTAGTGTTCTAATGACATATGGCATGCCACCTCATGTCACTCTCATTACTTAAAAAGAACGTGGCACTCTTAATGAAAGTGAGAATGACAAGTGGCAAACTCCTAAGTAGTGTCAAGGGACACTATTTCTCTTCACCTTTGAACGAATTGTGGTAAAAGACATTAGTTATCTCCGGACACTAAATACGCCAATTCAATATAGTGATCTTGGAGATTTACAATTAAACTTCCATTTCATTTCAAACTAGCAGTTCTTGGTGTTGACAAACTAACGTCTACAAACTCCATTCCTTGATTGCTGAAGAGGTTATTGTTAACCAAACACCATGTGTAATTAAAGCTACTCTTAAAAACATGAGTCATGACTCGTCCCCCATTTTGTTTACTAAACATGATCTAATCAGCTTGTTTTTTTTTTCCTGACACAGACAACAATACCCCTTTTCTCTTTCTTTTTCCTTTTTTTGTGAACAAATTGAAAGAATTAATTGCAAGGAGAATAAAATAGAGCTAATGGGCAGATTACTCCTTTATACAAATTGAAAGAATCAATTGCAAGGAGAACAAGTGGCTAGTCGCATAGTCTCTACCTTAGTATTTATCCTAGATTTACTTTTACGGCTTGTTTATACCATTCAGCCATGTAACTTCTTGTAAACAAAGCGTTTTTGTAATCTCTCCCCTGGTGGGGTAAGGACAATAAAATACAGAGCCACCAGTCAGATTACCCCTTTGCACAAATTTAAAGGATAACTCCATTCTTGTCCCTACAATATGCATACATTTTATTGTGTGTGCCCCACCAAGGGGGAGACTACGAAAACGCATCGTTTTCAAGGAGTTACAGTACCCACCAACAAGTTTACATTCATTCAACTTTTCAAAGAATTACCAATAAAAATTACAAAAATTATAAGATTTGAGCCTAATTTGGACAAGTTGTAGGGCACAAGATGAATCACACATACAATTGAGTTTTGATAATAAAAGTTTCTTTTTCAATCTCAGGGAAGTCACTTAGTGTAAATTTTGGGTACATATGAGAGAACAAAGGATATTTAATGGGGGGCTATGAAATAATTGGAATATTCTACTATTTATAGTATATTTAGGATATATTCCACATATGTTCTGAGAATATTCCTAACATATTCCCAAATTGGTTTTAAAACACCCTATATTGCTTTTATAAATTTACAATTTTTATCTCAAATGAATAAAAGACACCCTATAATTGTTCTCTCATAGTTATCTAAATTCTTGACAGTGACTTCCCCGGGTTTTCAATCCATTTTTATTTGAAATTCAAACCTTCATTTTTTACCCTTAATTCAAACGACTATGAATACAAATTTTGTTACTTATGGTTTATAAAAATTTCAATGGAAAGAATGCAAATCCTTTGTAGAATCATATCAAAAAAAATCATGAGTTTTGGGATCATATTTACTAAAATATCAATGTTTGAAGTTTTCAGTTCAGAAATGTTCAATTTGAATATAAATTTTGTATTTTTTGAATATCTGATCCAAAAATTGTTCAAAGAAGTAATTTTTCACACTTTAAATGGTTTAATATATTTTAATATTAATATTAATATTTTATAAATTTAATTATTTGATTCAATTCTTTGAAAAGTTGAATGAACGTAAACTTATTGGTGGGTACCGTATATGACTGAACAGTATAAACACAACCATAAAAGTAGATCTAGGGTAATTACTAAGGCAGAGACTACGTAACTAGCCGCTTGTTTCATGCATTTCAGTCAGCTACTTCATGGCATGTGTGACCCTGGCATAACTATGCTTTGCTTGAGTAAGACATTCACATTAGCAGTCAAAATTATCCTTCCTTTGTTCATTCAGAAACCAATGAATTCTTGTGATCGATATTCACAATGAAGTTCAATACCCTACACTAAGGCCAAATTTAGACATAAGGTAGACATACCCATTACCACCGAACACTCAATTTTGCCTTCATGTATTGGTGGTGTACATTTTAGAACACAAATTTATACATATGGTACATGAGGGCAAAATTGGATGTTGGTGGGTAATGGATGCCTACCTTAAATTAAACATTTTGAACATTGTTTGAATTCTTAACCCTAAAGGCCTCCAATTTTCACTCCAAAAATTGACACCCTGTCAAAGAAAGTGCAATTTCAGCTTGATAAATGAGATCCACGGAAATTCATCTTTGAATAGTGTGTTTATATCTACAATGCCAAAAGCTATGCAAAATATTGGAATAATTGACCGTTTAGCTTACAAGGTTATGATGTTCAAAGTTTGCGTTCAAATTTTTGGGGGGATACTTTGACGCCCTTTGGGCCTTCAGGGGTTAAGAAACTTCAAGAAAAGAATGTTGAAATATTGTGAAAGTTATTGGCAAATGTTTTTATATAGGGAACTTCAATCATAAGAAAACCTTAATTTGTTGTATCAAAATATTCAAATTTTATTTTTGGATTACCAAATGATCTTTCTAAAATAAAATAAAAAAACTATTTTGACACCAAAGTATTGAATCAGACCTTCAAGTATAATTTCGACCCTGTTTTCAATCATACAATCATAAAACTTACTTCTAGAATTATTTTATCCGTCATGAATATAAAGGAGCCAACCTTGGTACTCAGAGAAAATGTTTACATTATTTAATGTCAAACAAAATGAAACTAAAATTCAATTGGGTAATTTATGAGGTGTTGTAATTGAAGTACAACCCACTAGACTAACGATTATAATTTAGAATAACTAATTCAATTGGATTGGAGGTTGAATTTGAGCACTCACACTTGAGGGCTCACATATGCATTGACATGTTAACTCTTAAAGGATCAAGGAAAATGATGAATTCAATCAATCATATTGTGAAAAATATAATTGAGATAGGACCAAATTTTATATCACTGGAAACAATGAAAAACATTGCACGCATTGATCAAAAGACAATAAGTTTGAATAAAAGCAAGTCTACATACTTAGGACCTATTCAAAACTGCTATAAAAAACATGAGGCCCAATCTGGGCTTTTAGGTCCTTTAACCCCCTAAGAGACCAACCATCCATTTTTTGAATGGTTTTTTTGTCAAAGGTCCAAAAAAATCAAGTTTTTTAGCTTTGTTGAAGTTGGTGTTTGGATTAGATGTTTAAGTTAAGTTATGATACATCTTTTGACCATTGAGATTTGAGAATAGACTTGAGTGTTCAAAATTTACAAAGGGCTTTCTAAGTCATGCGTCTCTTTTAGTTTCTTCACTTTCATTTTTTTAACTACTTCTACTCATAACTTTTATCTAACTTACATATAATTTTGGATATTAAATTTGTCAAAAATATATTTATTTTGAATTTTTATCTTGTTTACATTATAAAATTTGAACATATTTCAAATATCTTCCAATCAAGTTGAAATTTGTCATACCTCCAGAATGTTGATGACTATTTATGAAAAATTATAAATCATACAATGTAATATTTCAAGTATGCATATTATAGGGTTTTGACTTTCACAAGACAAGTGAGGACTTTAGAAGTTAAGGGTTAAGTCTTTGACGCACCTGCGTCCATATAATAGACGATGAACAGATTGTAAGCATTTTTTTTACTACATCCCGTACAATTTTTCATCCATCCAAAATTTCCTTGGTTCTTATGCTATCTGACTACCATTTTATAGTATAGATCTTCAAATAAAATATTGTGATTTTTTGAAGAATAGCAAGAGTGGTTTATGTCAAGTTTCATTTCTAGTTCAAAAAGTGAGACCTTAACAATGATTTTTCAAAATAAGTAGAATCAAATAATGGAAATTATACCATCTCATAGTGTATATTATTCCAAATTCGTTATAATTTTTTTAATAATTTTTTTTATATTTGGGATATTAAAGTGAATTTCAAAAAGACCTTGCAAAATTAGTTTTAAAATATTAATTAAAAAAAATATGATAAATCCAACCGTACAGATGTGATCTACACATTGAAATTTTCAACTACTTTTTATATATCAATTCCATTTTGTGATTCATCAAACATTGTATAACACATCTTTGAAATCAGTGGTGGATCTGAACGTTAAAGGGTTAAGATTAAATACAAAACATGTCATCTTGAAAACTACTACCGTACCCAGCCGTCAGGAAATATTCACATCATTTTGACAAAAAAATTAAATATTAGGTATGCGTTGCCATCCTTGATGGCTAAGTACGGTGTACTCTTCTATTCATTTAGTGTAGGTTTCAAGATGCCCTACTTTAAATATACGAGTGCAGAGCTCTAGTTTATCATCAAATTGTAATATTCTAAATAGGTGGATACAATTATATGATTGGTGAAATCTAAGAATATCTTGAAATAAAATTTAAATGAGTTGTTTGAACAAGAAGTTTGATATCGTTAATGTTAACAACATAACGTTTTTGTTTTGAGAATCAATTTTAATTTTATACAGATTCTAAAAATAATCTAAGTGATGACTTGTAAATGTATATATACAGAATATATCATTTGTATCCTTTGAAAATTCAATAGGGTTGATTGGTATATAACAAATTTTTAGTGGTTGGTGCATTGAAGAATCAATCACACTAAAGAAGTCAATTACTGTGTAATGTATGTTTTGTTTGTCACCTTGAAATCTAAAAGGCCTATACAATGCATGAAGTATTGTTAAAAAGCTCTAAATGAAGGAACATTCAATTAATTTCACATTTCACAATTTTGAATTCACAAACTAAGAATTAATATATTTTCTTTCAATACAATACAATACAATAGAAAAACAATAAACCAATACAATAGAAAAACTAGCAATATAGAAATAAATAAGTCGTCTTGCCATTAGAATGATGCATTGGAATCATATATGTGACGTGCACTTTTTTCAGTCCATGTAAGGACTTGAACGTACACCTGGAGAATTGACATGAGATTTGTGTGTCTAATTGAGCAACAACAACAACATCAAGTATGGGGATCTCATCTAGATTAGAAATCTCCATTCCAATTCAAATCCATAAATAAAAGGTATAAAAAGAAGTCACAAATTAGTCCATCTAAGCGACTGTAGTCTTTTTCCGTGCAAGTGTTTGAAAGTACACCTGGAGACTTGACATGAGATATATGTGTCCATTTGTGCAACAACAACATGAAGCGTGGGAAAATACCTAAATAAGAAATATCCATTCCCATTCAAACCCTGCGACAAAAAATATTGAAACAAAAGTTACAAATTGGACCATATAGGTGACTGCACACTTCTTCTCTACAATGGTTTGAAAGTACACCTAAAGATTTGACATGAGACTTGTGTGTCCATTTGTGCGGCAACAACAACATCAAGCGTGGAGAAACCCACCTAAATTGAAAATCTCCTTTCCTATTCAAATCCTTAGATAAAAAATATACAATAAAAATCACAAATTGATCCATGGAGGTGACTGTAGTCTTCTTCCCAGCAAGGGTTTGAAATTACACCAGGTAGTGAATTGACATGAGATTAGTATGTCTATTTGAACAACAACAACATCAAGCGTGGGGAAAACCATCTAAATTAGAAATCACCATTCCATTTCAAAACCATAAATATAAAGTATAAAAAAGAAAGTAACAAATTGGTCCATGGAGGTGACTGCAGTCTTCTTCCTTGAAAGGGTTTGAAAGTACACCTGGATATTTGACATGAGATTTGTGTGTTTATTTGTACAACACCAACAACATTAAACGTGGGGAAACCCACCTAAATTAGAAATCACCATTCCATTTCAAAACCTTAAATATAAAGTATAAAAAAGAAAGTAACAAATTGGTCCATATATGTGACTGCAGTCTTCTTTCCTACTAAATTAAAAATCTACATACCTAAAACCTAAATTAGAAATCTCCTTTTCCATTTCAAATCGTGAGATAAAAAGTATTAAAACAAAAGTCGCAAATTCGACAATGTAGATGACTGCATTCTTCTTCCCTCCAAGGACTTGAAAGTACACTTAAAGATTTGATATGAGATTAATGTATCCATTTGTGCAACAACAACAACATCAAGCGTGGAGAAACCCACCTAAACTAAAAAATACCATTCCAATTCAAATTGTTAAATAAAATGTATAAAAAAAAGTCACAAATTGGTCCATGTAGGTGAATATAGTCTTCTTTGGTAAAAACATTTGAAACTACACTAGGTGACTTGACATGAGATTTGTGTGTTCATTTGTGCACTTGGAGAAGTCACTTAGTGTAAATTTTGGGTACATATGAGCGAACAAAGGGTACTGAAATAATTGGAATATTCTACTACTTATAGTATATTTAGGGTATATTCCATATATTCTAAGAATATTCCTAAAATATTTCCAAATTGGTTTTAAAACACCCTATATTACTTCTATAAATTTTTAATTTTTATCTCAAATGAATAAAAGACACCCTATATTTGTTCTCTCATAGTTATCTAAATTCTTGATAGTGACTTCCCCGGGTTTGTGCAACAACAACAAAATTAAACGTGGAAAAACCTACCTAAATTACAAATCTCCATTCCAATTCAAATCATGAGATAAATCATATTGAAACAAAAGTCACAAATTGGTCCATGTAGGTTAGTAGGTGGTACAGTCCACCAGCTGCTCTTGATACACATTTGTGCACTTTGCCCATTTAGTCTAGAAAGGTAACTTTTAAACCAATTTTAAAATTATGCAGCAATGATTCAATCAAAAATGAAGTGAACCAACTTCTAGATTTATGTACATATCAACCAAAAATAAAAGTTTAGAATGTTGAAATGATTTTTTTTTTGAAGATTTTGAGTATCAAAAATTCCATTCTAATAACAGTTTTACCAATTTATGATCAAACTTTGAATGTGAATATAGTTCATGTTTGATTCTATATTAAAATTTATAAAGATATGCCAACCTGCAAAATTTTCATTTTCAAGTACATTCAAATAAGAAATCCATCAAAAAATAATTCTAAAATAGAGAAACAATTCATCTCTCCCAAAAATAACACATTTAAATTTGAAACTTTAATCAATTCAAAAGAATTGAAAAATTTTGAAGATACTTTTCTTCACATATTTGAACATTGGAAAATCTTATAGCTCAAAATTCCATCCACAACCCTCTTTTTTAGAATTTGGAGTACATATTTCTCTTGTGACAATGCACTAGTTTACCCTTTGTTTCATCCTTCATTAAAATATAATGCCGAATTTTTAATTTTCTATCCAAAATTTGTTCTCTTTTATTGGTACGGTCTATCTTACCACTTTAGATTTCACAAAAATATTTTTTTCTCCGGAATGGATTTTTCAAATTCTCAAAATCCTCAAAAGAGTGCATAGTGACAAGAATTCTAGAGGACCGTACTATACAAACGCCCACGTGACTGCAGTCTTGTTTCCTACAAGGGTTTAAAAGTACACTTGGAGATTTGATATGAGATTTGTGTATCCATTTGAGCAACAACAACAACATCGAGAGTGGGGAAACCCACCTAAATTAGAAATCTCCATTCCTATTCAAATCCTTAAATAAACAGTATTAAAAAACTCACAAAGTGGTCCATATAGGTGTGTGCATACTTCTTCCCTGCAACCTGGGGAGTGCACTCTTTTATGTGTTTGAGGAATCATGTGAGTGCACAACGGGGAGATTCATTTGAACACAACCGTACTATGTGTATATATAAGAAGCATATTTAGGGCTGAAAATAGGGTTTATATTTACATTAGACATATATACATGAACAAATGTAAGATCATTCTAAAGTATACAAGCAGAATTTTAAAAGAAGTCATGAACGCCCGTAATGCCAACGTTTAATAAATAGTGCACCCCCCGCACCATGCCAAAATTTGAAAGTATACAATTAGCGATTTGACATGAGATTTGTGTGTCCAATTGTGCAACAACAACAACAACACCAAGCATGGGGAATCCTATCTAGATTAGAAGTGTCTATTCTAATTCAAATCCATAATTAAAAGGTATTAAAAAAAAGCCACAAATAGGTCCATCTAAGTGACTGCAGTCATCCTCCATGCAAGTATTTGAAAGTACACCTAGAGACTTAACATGAGATGTATGTGTCATTTGTGCAACATCAACAATATCAAGCGTGGGAAAAATACCTCAATAGGAAATCTCCATTCTAATTCAAATCCTGCGACAAAAAATATTGAAACAAAAGTCACAAATTGGACCATATAGGTGACTGCACACCTCTTCTCTGCACATATTTGAAAGTACACCTCGTTAAATGGCATGAAATTTGTGACATTTTTTGATACCATTTAATTTTGGCATGCATTTTTTGCAACAACATAGTCAAGCGTGGGGAAACCCACCTAAATTAGAAATCTCTATTCTAATTCAAACCCTTTCATAAAAAGAATTCAAAAAATTCACAAATTGGTCTATAGAGGTATCTAAAGTCTTCTTCCCTGGAAGGGTGAAAGAGTACACCTAGTGATTTGACATGAGATTAGTGCGTTCATTTCTGCAACAACATTAAGTATAGGAAAACCCACCTTATTTGGAAATTTCCATTCATGTTCAAATCTTTAAGTAAAAGGTATCAAAAAATGCCAAAATTTTGTCCATGTAGTTGAGTGCATTCTTCTTCCCTACACAGATATGAAAGTACACCTTGAGATTTGACATAAGATAGATGTGTTGAGTTGTGTAACAACAAAAACATCAAGCGTGGGGAACCCATCTAAATTAGAAATCACCATTCCAATTCTAATCCTTTGCTAAAAAGTATACAAAACAAGTCACGTATTGGACCTTGCACGTGGCTCTAGTGGACCTCCTTGCAAGGGTTTGAAAGTACACCTAGAGATTTGACATGAGATTCATGTGTCCATTTGCACAACACCAACAACAACATCAAGTGTGGGGAAACCACCTAAATTAGAAATCTCCATTTTCATTCAAATCTTGAGACAAAAGGTATTGAAACAAAAGTCACGAATTGGACCATGTAGGTGACTGCACAGTTTGTTCTTGCAAAGATTTGAAAGTACACATGGTGATTTGACATGTGATTTGTGTATCTATTTGGGCGGCAACATCAACATTAAGCGCGGGAAAACCCACCTAAATTAAAAATCTCCATTCCAATTCTAATCTATAAATAAAAGGTATAAAAAAGCCACATATTGGTTCATGTAGGTGAGTGCAGTCTTTTTTCCTCCAACGATTAGAGAGTACACTTGGTGAATTGACATGAGAGTTGTGTGTCCATTTTTATCACATCAACCGAACATCGAGCGTGGGGAAATCCATCTAAATTAGAGATCATATTTCCAATTCAAAACCTTTTACAAAACGTATACAAAAAGGTCATGTATTGGTCCTTTCAGATAGCCCCAGCCTACTTCCTTGCAATGGTTCGAAAATACACCTGTGGATTTTCACATGAGCTTTGTACATCTATATATACAATAACAATATCAAGTGTGGAGAGACCTTCCTAAGATAGAAATCTTCATTCCAATTCCAATCCATAAATAAAAGGTATTAAAAAAGGTCACAAATTGGTTCACGTAGGTGAGTGCAGTCTTCTTTCCTCTAGAGATTAGAGAGTACACCTGGTGAATTGACATGAGAGTTGTGTGTCCATTTGTGTCACATCAACCGAACATCAAATGTGGGGAACCCATCTAAATTAGAAATCACCATTCCAATTCTAATTCTTTGATAAAAAATATACAAAACAAGTCACGTATTGGTCCTTGCAAGTGGCTCTAGTGGACTTCCATGCAAGGGTTTGAAAATACACCTAGAGATTTGGCATGAGATTTATGTGTCTATTTGTACAACAACAACAACATCAAGTGTGGGGAAACATAGCTAAATTAGAAATCTTCATTTTAATTTAGACGTTGACACAAAAAGTATTGAAACAAAAGTTACAGATTAGACCATATAAGTGACTGCACACTTCTTCCCTACACAGATTTGAATGTAAACGTGGTGATTTGACATGTGATTAGTGTGTCCATTTGTGCAACAACAACAATAACATCAAGCATGAGGAGCCCACCGAAATACGAAATCTCCATTCCAATTCAAATCTTTAAAATAATAGGAATAAAATAATGTCACAAATTAGGTGACTACAGTTTTCTTCCCTACACAGATTTGAAAGTATACCTAGAGATTTGACATGAGATTTGTATATCTATTTGTGCAACAACAACAACATCAAGCGTGGGGAAACCTGTCTAAATTAGAAATCTCCATTCCAATTCAAATATTTGAATAAAAGTTATAAAAAAAATGTCACAAATTGGTCCATGTAGGTGAGTGTATTATTCTTCCCTAGGATCTTCCCTACATGGATTTTGAAAGTACACATGGTAATTTGACTTGAGATTGGTGTGTCCATTTGTGCAACAAGAACAACATCAAGCATGAGGAAACCCACCTAAATCAGTAATCACCATTCTAATTCTAATTCTGAGACAAAAGTATTGAAACAAGAGTAAAAAATAGGTCCATGGAGGTGACTGCAGTCTTCTTCCGTGCATGGATTTGAAAGTACACGTGATGATTTGACATAAGATTAGTATGTCCATTTGACCAACAACATCAAGCATGGAGAAACTCTCATATATTAAAAGTATCCATTCCAATTCAAATTCTTAGATAATAAGTATAAAATAAAAGTCACAAATTAGTCCATGTAGGTGAGTGCATTCTTCTTCCTTGCAAAAGATAAAAGAGTACACTTTGGAGATTTGATATGAGATTTTTGTGTCCATATGAGCAACAAGAGCAACAACAAACACAAGTCTCCCACGTAAATTAAAAATCTTCATACTAATTCAAAATTTTAAATAAAAACTATTAAATAAATCACAACTCTAGTAAAATTTTGGTCCTTTATAACTGGTCCTTTGTGACTTAAATGGTCCTTTGTGACAAATTTCTTTAAAAAAAAAGGTCGTTGTGGACCATTTAAGTAACAAAAGAACAATTATAAAGGACCAAAATCCTACTAGTGCAAATTGGTCCATGTAGGTGAGCGTAGTCTTCTTCCTTGTATAGATTAGAGAGTACACCCAAAGATTTGAAATGAGATTTGTGTGTTCATTTGTGCAGCAACAACAACATCAAGTGTGGGGAAACCCATCTAAATTTGAAGCCTCCCTTCCAATTCAAATATTTTAAAATGAAGTATAAAAAAAGTTACAAAGAGTCTTCTTCTCTACAAGCATTTGAAAGTGCTTTGGTGATTTGATATGAGATTGTGTTTATTTGTGCAATAACAACAACAACGATATGAAGCGTAGGGAAATCCAACTAAATTAAATACCTTTATTCCTATTCAAATCCTTAAGTAAAAGGCATAAAAAATAGTCACAAATGGGACCATGTAGGTGAATGCACTCTTCTTTTCTGCTAGGATTAGAGATACACCTAGAGATTTGACATGAGACTTGTGTGTTCATTTGTGCAACAACAACAACATCAAGCAACATCAAGCATGGAGAAATCCACCTAAATTAGAAATCTCCATTCCAATTCAAATCCTTAGATAAAAAGTTCAAAATACAGTCACAAACCGGTCCATGTACGTGAGTGTGATTAAGAAAGATTTTACTTTTTTTAAATTACTTCTAAATGCACCAAGAAAATGTTTCCTTACTACAATGGGTATCAAAATTCAAGAAGAAATTTGGATGAAGATACCAAATGCCAACTATTGGTTATAAAAATTGAATGATGAAGTCATATTTGCATGAACATGAAATAATATAAAAATTAAATGAAATCGATTTTATATATGAAATATGAATGAATGCACATACATTTAGCTCCATCATAATGCTTTGTATTGCCCACAATCAAATTTTGTTCTTGCAAATTTTGCCAAAATCTTTCTTAATTTTGGGAATGGCTACAAAGATAGTTTTATGAATGATCATACGTACATACAGTGACGGAAAAAACTGAGTATTGATTTGAAACTTTTCCATTCAAACAACCATACCATGAGCATCAATGAGCAAAGTCCAAAAGTGAATATACAAAAGTTGTAGTGTGCGACATATAACACATTACTACAGAAGTTTGAAGAAAAACTCAATTGTGATTTGGAAGAAAATGGATTTCAAAGTTAGCCATGTCTAAAACTCGGTTTTGTGCGATATAATTCGGAACTACTTTAAATTTTGTCAATTTTTTCTTAGAGCTTCAAAAAAACTGTTTCTGCCTTGGCATGTTGGTATACATCATTTAAGATTGTTGTACACAAAAATTGAAGGAAGTTGATATTTATAGAATTTAAAATATTCACAATTTGACAAACATGCAAATGATGTTGGTTCTCACGATATTTGAATTATTTTTTGGAATTGAGAGCATGGGACTGCATTGGCCATTGTATAGAGAGCATAGGTTGCAACATGAATCATTGTTACATCTTAATGCCGTTGCATTTGAAATAGTTGTTGAATAGGCTAATGCATTCAATTTATATATTAGAGTTGTATGATGCAGTTTTTTGGTCTAACTTTTTTGTACAAAGTCTAGAGTTCATGACGCACATACTCAATCCTACAAATCAAAAAAAAAAAACATATAATTTTCAATATCATCAAAAAGTTCAAAAGTGCCAGAAATTACACTCACTTTCATAAAATTGACAATTTTTTGATGATACTGAACACGAAAAAAACAAGTTGTTCAATTGGTTGATTGAGTATGTGCGTCATGAACTCTAGACTTTGTACAAAAAAGTTAGACCAAAAAACTGCATCATACAACTCTAATATATAAATTGAATGCATTAGCCTATTCAACAACTATTTCAAATGCAACGGCATTAAGATGTAACAATGATTCATGTTGCAACCTATGCTCTCTATACAATGGCCAATGCAGTCCCATGCTCTCAATTCCAAAAAATAATTCAAATATCGTGAGAACCAACATCATTTGCATGTTTGTCAAATTGTGAATATTTTTAATTCTATAAATATCAACTTCCTTCAATTTTTGTGTACAACAATCTTAAATGATGTATACCAACATGCCAAGGCAGAAACAGTTTTTTTGAAGCTCTAAGAAAAAATTGACAAAATTTAAAGTAGTTCCGAATTATATCGCACAAAACCGAGTTTTAGACATGGCTAACTTTGAAATCCATTTTCTTCCAAATCACAATTGAGTTTTTCTTCAAACTTCTGTAGTAATGTGTTATATGTCGCACACTACAACTTTTGTATATTCACTTTTGGACTTTGCCCATTGATGCTCATGGTATGGTTGTTTGAATGGAAAAGTTTCAAATCGATACTCAGTTTTGTCCGTCACTGTAGATCATTCTATCGAATTTTTTCCTTGTATGGTCACATACAAAAAAAAACCAAAAAAATAAAATGGTTGGTTGTCACCCTAACTTTACTCAAGATATGAAAAGGATTAAAAAATTAAAAATATCTTCCTTTACCCTTATAGAAAGGAGAGGCATGACTCTTCACTTGAAATTGTCTCAGTCAAGGTTGTTCAAAGGACTTCAAGGTTCAAAGTTACATGGTACCACAACGGATTCTTCGTGTCCTTGGAGCTAGACACCTCCAATACAAGATGGTCGGCCTACTACCCTCCACTGTGACTTCTTTGCATTGCGCTCCCTATGCCCTCTCTTCCCCTTTTAACTTATTGCTTCTAATTGTACATCTAGTTCTTTTCACTAACCCGTTTGATCCTGATTTCTCTTCCCCGGGCTAGACCTAGCCGAGATTTGTACTCTTTTTTCCTTGCAATTAAATCACGTTAAATTTGTGTCAAAAATAATAATAGCAACAATAATAATAATAAATTAAAAATTAAAAACCCTGGTCTGATAATCAGAGTAAATGATGTGGGAGTAATGGGATGTAGTGAGATTTTGGATTGGCTATTGAATATCATCAAGGCACAAGCAGTCAAGCATTTATTAAATGGGTGCACCTGGGTAGCATTTGATGGTGGACTTTGAAGGCTCATTTAAGGCCCTGGTGAAAGAGAATCTTTGGATCAGGTGAAATAGAATAATGTCAACTACAGTCAACCTGACGCTCCTCACTGACTCCCTGTAGCTCCCCCTCACGTACAACTGTACACTACTATGTCCTCATTTTTTAATTTTAATTTTTATGTTTTTTTGGAGACAAATTGCAGAAACTCAATTGCAAGTAAGGGCCGTCCAAGTCGAGAGGCCGTGGGATTGAGAGTCCAAACTTTGTTGAGAGTCCAAAGAAATCTACTGAAAATAGCTAATAAAATATAGTTTCATTTTTTATGAAAAGAAATCGACGGCCTCTTGACCATAGTGACGGGTCTTGCAAAATGTAGGACCCAAACTTCCTCTCGAGAGGCCGTCACCTTGGTCAAAAAGTGTTGCCATGTAAGCATTTTGAAGGTCCACGGCCTTTGGACTTTGGCCTCTAGTGTGAAGGGTCAAGAGGCCAAAACCATGGTTTCTTGCAATTTGATTGGTGGAAACCGACGGCCTCCCGACGTTTGGCCATAGTGTGAAGCGGCCCTGAGTGGCCAAACTTTGTTGAGAGTCCAAAGAAATGGGCTTAGAATAGGCAATAAAATATAGTTTTGATTTTTTATGAAAAAAAAATTGAAGGCCTCTCGACCATAGTTTGGGTTTCTATTCCCGTTCGACCCAAATTTCCTTCGAGAGTTCGTCGACCTTGATCAAAAAGTGTTGCCATATAGGCATTTTGAAGGACGATAACCTTTGGACTTTAGCCTCTAGTGTGAAGGGTCGAGAGGCCGAATTCTTGGTTTCTTGCAATCCGATTGGTGGAAATTGACAGCTTCTCGACCTTCGGTCATAATGTGAAGCGGCTCTATGTAAATAACAGAGCCGAGAAAGGCCAGCCTACAGGCCGGTTCACACTATGGCTGTAGGTCGAGAGGCTTTCAAATTCCACCAATCAAATTGCAAAAAACCAAGAATTCGGCCGCTCGACCCTTCACACTAGAGGCCAAAGTTCAAAGGCCGTCGCCCTCCAAAATGCCTAAATGGCATCACATTTTGACCATGAAGGTGCCAAGGCGACATACTCTCGAAGGAAATTTGGGTCGGACAAGAATGGAAACCCAAACTCTAATCGAGAGGCTGTCAAAACGTTTTCCTGAAAAAATTCAAAATCTCTCAATATGTTTTTGGCCTTTCTTGATAAAAATAAATCAGAATCATAATGCGTCCTATAGAGCCAAATTAAAATACTGTGAAATTTGTGAATGACTCACGTTTGCAACCCTTGGTCTCAGACATGCATGCATAATGACCTTAAAGATATAGAACTTTTGTAGAGCCAAAATTGGAACTTGAGATAAATAATTAGCTAGATAAGAGCATCTCCTGCTACCCTCAAAATACCCCGGCCCGCCTCCAATTGAGATCTGTCCAATTTAGAGGGGATAGCCACTTATTTCCACTTGTTCTTCCAACGGTACAACTTGCAAAATATACTTCCAACCAATCACAAGTCACATAACTAGCAAAAGCAAAAAGTAAGCTATTATTTATTATAACAATTAGCTAATCCTGGAAGGAAATATAGCTTGTTGAGGGGTTGTTGGCTCCTCCAAATATTGCTTATTGGTGGAGCAAAGAAGATTTAGAGGGCGTCAAGAGCATTTATTGCATACTTTTCATCCAAAAACTAGAGGGGTCAGGGTATTTGGAAGGTGGCAGGACATGCTGTAAGCGAAGGGCTCACCCCACATAAGGGAACTTGAAAGTAAATAATTAGTACACTTACCTCATCCACACGCCTATGCTTCCAAACATAGCAAAAACACGCATGGATTTTTTTATTTATAGATTGAAGCTTTGCAAATGGCTTGGACTTTGGACTTAGCCTTTAGGGCTTTTCACTATGACATGCCAAAGGTTCCAATTTCTATATTTTTTAATATATTTAAAGCCCAAGCCTTTGGAATCTCAACATCCTTTAGGCATGAACTCCCACATCCTCTTGACTTAGACGGCCGTAGTGTGAACTGGCTTTGACTATTGTAAAGATTGGGGTTGAACGCAACCCAAGTGATGTGGTAAGAAAGTGCAAATAAGCTTAATTGTGTCCCCATTTTAAGCATACGGTGTTGTACACATGGATATAATTATATGACTTACATACTTGTATACCAATTCCTCATGTTCTTGGTTGGTTTGAACTAAAGTAACTATACCTTAAAGGGAGTATTTACCTTAAAGCGTGCGTATCTACTATAGTATGACATTTTAGCTGTGAAATGTCACATTGCAATAGATATGCATGCTTTAAGGCAAATGCTCCCTTTAAAGTATAGTTACCTTAGTGTGATTTAGAGTATTGGCACCCTACCTCTAAAAGCAGGATATTTTCTCCAAATTGGATGAAAAGTGCGAGCATTTAGCCCTAAGTGACCAAATGGCCATTTTATGGTCGCTGCCTTTTATGGGCCGCCTTGGATGAAAAAAGATATTTTTATAAAAAAATAAAAAAAAATTTCAAATAGGAAACTCAGTCTACTTTTCAACCCAATGTGAATCATGTCAATCTAAGTTAACCCTTAAACGTCAAGAGGGCCTGGGTGGGGCAGCCCGGAAGGCATCTAAATTTTTGGAGGAAAAAAAAAAAAAAAAAAACGAAAAAAATGCAAAAACGGCTCTGCGGGACACTACTCGACAACACTGTAGCACTGTAGCACTGCGGCATCTCAGCTGCCCCAACCTCTAAAACTTGTTCAATTTCATAACTTTGATTGCTTACCAACAATTCCACAATCTCTCAAATGAGGTGCAAATTTGCAATCTAGATCGCTTTTTCAGTAGCTTTCCAACGCACCAATCCACGCTTGATTTGGTTGAGAAAATCTACTTTTCTCTTGATTATTCTCTTTTAAATAAGCCCATGGGGCTTTCCTTTACGTTTAAGGGTTAATCTCTACCAAATAGAATTTTTCAAAGAAAAAGACCTCAATATTGTTTTAGTGTTATAAAATTTACTATTTAGGGAAAGTAATGATGTTCTCTGATTTGAAAGATTTTTTTTAATATTAGAATAGAATGTCTAGTTAACGAATAATACCAAATTTCAAATTCTAAAAATACAATTTTTAATTTTGATAAATTATTAAAGTTAAATGCTTCTAAATTCCTTACATGAAGATCTAAAAATATTTTTGGAAATCTAATCATACGGGTAATTTTAAAACATAATGCTTTTCATTTTCTCTATTGGACCAAACTTCCAATCGAAGATAAAGAGGTCACATATTATAACACATCTATGTTTTGTTTAATACTCCTCTGTCATTTAGGGGTTAATGTTAAAAACTTAGGGCCAATGAGAGAGCCATGGAATATGAACATGATATGGTGACATCGGAGTACGTCTCTCTTAGAGCATCCTCAATGCGAAAAACCACTGTGTTTGTGCCACTTTTTGGAAGTCAGTGTATTTGTACCACAATATATTAATAGTATACATATGATAATTTTAAATATTATAGGTAGAGGGCAAGGTCAGCACATATGAGCCGAATATTTAATTGTTTAAAAAAAATGGTTCAACAATTGCAAATATTATGTTTTTGTCCACTAAAAATATTTTTTTGCCGGGAGAAGTCACTGTCAAAAATTTAGATAACCATGAAAGAACAAATATAGGGTGTCTTTTATTCATTTGAGATAGAATTTACAAATTTTTAGAAGAAATATAGGGTGTTTTTTGACCAATTTGAGAATATTCCTAGAATATACCATGAATATATTTTAAATACTATAAATAGTAGAATGTTCCAATCATTTCATAGCCCCCCATTAATTACCCTCTGTTCGCTCATGTATACCAAAATTTACACTAAGTGACTTTCTCGAGTGTGCAATCCAACCTGACGCTGACTGACACATTGGGTGGTTTTCCATTTGACCATAACTACGGTGGATTGCACTTCATGTCTAAGCAATATCTACGGAAAACATGATGGCTTGCAAAATCTGATATTGACTGGAAATGAAGTCAATATTTCGTCATGAGTCTTAACTCCTAAGTGAGAGATCGACCATTTTGTGGTCACACCCCAAAGAAGAGTGACTATCCATGGTCAAGAAATAACATTTTTTGAGTTTTGATTCTTTGTCAAAATTGGGGGTAAAGATCATGTTCTATTACTCCTTGATGCATTTCATTTGCAATATTGAGGTTCACTAAGGAATTTTTCAAAGAAAAACACAACATTTTCCTAGTGTTATAAAACTTTCTATTTTGGGAAAGTAACGATGTTCTTTCATTTGAATTTTTTTAATTTTAGAATAGAATGTCTACTTTTAACCAATCATACCAAATTTCAAATTCTAAAAATAAAAATTGTAATTTTGGTGAATATTAAATGGTAAACGCTTCTAAATTCATTAAATGAGTGTCTAAAACATTTTTTTGAAAGTTTGACTGCAGAGATAATTACCAAACATCATGCTTCTTATTTTCCCTTTTGGACCAAACTTCATCAAAGTTGCAAATGTAACATTTTATAACACATCCAGATTTTGCCCTTACCCACTTTGTCATTTAAGGGTTAAAGGTAATTTTCAACCAAATCCGTGCATCATTGCAAAGGATTTTTTTTTAGTTAAATGCGCTTTTCAAGCAAACCTTGGTAGCATGATATTTGTTTTGCATGTACACATGTCACTAGTAGAATTGTTGTAGTTACTACTCATGTAGTAGAAAGTTGTAATTACTAGTAAGCCAATTTGCACATAGGTCTTTGGGGTAGGGTGGACCTGGTTGTACTCAATTTCTTTTATTGAGGCATTTTTGGTTGATGATCGGTTGTGTGGATCATGGAAACAAGCCTTGACTAAGTTTGGGTCAAATATTGTATCTAATTATACATGTGATGGGATCTTCTCATGTATTCTATATATAGTAGTTTGTGATTAATTCTTGCATTGTATACCTTGTATATATAGAGTGCTGGATCTTTAAAATTTGAAGTGTGGATGAAACTCTGCTTTGAAGTGTAGATATCTTGTATTGTATTAACTTTTACATCATAAATTTGGCAAGTCATGTTTTTGCAATGTTTTACGTATGTTGTTGAGATGAATGTTAGCATAAATCTAAGTCTAATATAATAGACTAGTTTTAGAATAGAATGAATAGACGTAACCTTTGGGGTTACATCTTTCTTGAATATATAGTGACCTTTGGTAGAACACTTATTGTTGTTCATACAATCAATATTATTAATAAAATTATGTCTTCTTTTTAGTTTTGTGGCTCTATCTTCATGGTATCAGAGCGATTCGCAAGCTTGTAACATGTTTATTTAAGACTTATAGATAAACATTTATATGAGTAATAATGTATTTCTTCACCGTCTCTCATGACATATGTATTCATGAGAATTTATATGTAACCTTGAAACTTGAAGAAATACAACAGAAAATTGAGCAAATGGCATTTATAAAAATCAAAGAGATTGAAGAATGATCTTACAAAAAAAAAATTGTAAGTAATTATAATTTTAATATTATTGTTAGATTTGCCCTTGTTTTAAAATAGTTCTATCCAACGATAAGAACATTTGAAACAAGATGGCAACCAACAATAATACAAATGATGCACTAACATCTTTTTTAGATGTTAAAATTCCTATGATCGAGAAACTTAGTGCTACCAATTTCTCGGTGTGGAAAATAAAAAATGGAAATACTTTTCCTCCGAAATGATGTCTTAACTATTGTTGATGGCACATTGCCAAAACCCCCAGATGAACAAGTTCAAGCCCAATGTAATTGGCTTCAGAAAGATAAGCTAGCTAGAACGGATATTCTATTATGTGTTAATAATAGACAATTGGAAATGCTCCATAGATTGGAGACTTCAAATGCAATATGGTTAAAATTAAATAGTGTTTATGACCACACAGATCGTTCTACAAAGCTTCTAACAAAAAGAAAATTCTCAAATTTGAGACTGAAAGAAGGAGAATCTATTTCTTCCTATCTCGAAAATTTCTATAGCCTTTTAGATCAATTGGCTAGAGAGGGGGTGATTGTAGACGAAGACGATTCAGTTTATCAGCTTTTAGACGGATTACCTGAAAGCTTTGAAACTTTCATTACGTCAGTAGGAAATCTACCCAACTTAACCTTATCTATATTAACAGGAAAGTTGTTACATCATGAGGTAATGTTCCAAAATAAGAAAGGTGAAACAAGTACCTCCGACATGGTACTATATAGTAGAAATCAAGTTCGAAATTATTCATCTAGAGGAAAACCTTTAAGAATTGGCTCACGACAAAACCACATGAAAAGAACGTATGCTCAACAAAGATATCAAAGATATCCTCAACATGCATCTAACAAATTCCCTACCTCAAGGAATTTTAATGGTCAATATAGACCTCCACATTTCAGTCGTGATAAAAGTAAAGTTCGTTGCTATAATTGCAATGCATATGGACATTATGCATCCGAATGCTTAAAACCCCCAAATAGAAACTCATTCAATAAAACACAAGCTAATTTTAGTGAAGCCTCGCAAGACTTACCCGATATTAATAAACTTGAATTATTTACTGCTATTTATAGTGAGCAACCCAATGATAATTTGTTTGACTCCCAAACCTGCCTACTAGATTTCGGGTGTACAAGACATATGACACCTCACAGAGAATGGTTTTGAACATATAAACCATTAAATCCACAAGGCACCGTATTCTTGGGAGATGGGCGTTCCCAACTGGTAGAGGGTTTAGGAATAATTACAATACAACTTTCATCAGGATTTACAATTGATATTCACAATGTGTTACATGTATCAGGACTAGGTAAGAGCTTAATTTCCATAGGACAATTAATGTCCTCGGGAGTAAGATTGACATTTAATAACGATATTTGTTTTATTACATTTAAGTCCTCAAATCAAACAGAAGTACAATATCACATTAAAAGGATTGGAAACTTATATCCCATAGGTATTGGAATAATTGCCGAGTTGAATTTCTCCATAACAACAAACTTATCATTATCTAAGTATAGTTTATCTACAATTAAATGGCACCAAAGGTTAGGCCATGCCTCATTACCAGTTTTACACCAAATGGTACACAAGAACTTGGTAACGGGATTGAATGAGCCTATAAGTAATATCCCTTTGTGTGAAAGTTGTTTAAATGGTAAACAACACCGTAAAAGTTTTCCAACACATAGCACAAATAGAGCTACGAACCTCTTAGAACTAGTCCACTCGGATGTGTGTGGACCGATGCAAGTCCAATCATTAGGAAGAGCTAAGTACTTTGTAAGTTTCATTGATGATTTCTCAAGATTTACCATAGTGTACTTCTTGAAAGCTAAATCAGAAACTTTAGGAAGCTTTCAAAAATATAAAACACTCGTAGAAACTAAGATTGGAAATAAACTTAAATGTTTAAGAAGTGATAATGGCGGGGAATATATCTCAAATGATTTCAATTTATTTTGTGAAAAAGAAGGTATTCAAAGACAACTTACCGTCCCATACACACCACAACAAAATGGTGTAGCAAAAAGAAAAATGAGAACCTTGGTCGAAGCTGCAAGATGTATGCTTAATCAAGCAAAGTTACCAAAAAGTTTTTGGGCTGAAGCTATTTCAACAGCTTGTTACACACAAAATCGTTTAGCAAGTGTAGCCTTACAAACAACACCCAATGAGTTTTGGACAAACGAAAAACCTGACATAAGTCATTTATGCATATTTGGATGTCCAACATATGTTCATATACCTAGTGAAAAACGTCGAAAGCTTGATGTTAACCCTTAAACGTCAAGAGGGCCTGGGCGGGGCAGCCCGAAAGGAATCTAAATTTTTGGAGGAGGAAATTTTTTTTAATTTTTAAAATTTATTTTTTGGTTTTTTTTAGAAAAACGGCTCTGCTGGCCAGCATTATTGCGGCACTGTAGCACTGCGGCACTTTTCAGAAAACGACCTCAACTGCCCCAACCTCAATTCCTGCTCATTTTGATAACTTCGATTGCTTGCCAATGTTTCTACAATCTCCCAAATGAGGCGCAAATTTGGAATTTAGATCGCTTTTTCAGTAGCTTTCCAATGCACCAATCCACGCTTGATTTGGTTGAGAAAATCTACTTTTTTCTTGATTATTCTCTTTTAAATAAGCCCATGGGGCTTTCCTTGACGTTTAAGGGTTAAAAGCCACAGATGTATCTTTATAGATTATAGTGATGAAGTCAAGGGCTACAAAGTTTATGACTTTAATACTCAACGAGCATTTATGACAAGGGATGTTGTTTTCGATGAAATCAGTGTATTAGGACTCAAAACCGAGACAAGTCCGGAATACTTTCAACTATTGTCATCACCAAGCAATCAACCAACATTACCTTTGCTACCGGAAGTTGTGCAAACCCAAGCATCCTCTCCTACTCAAGCATCACTCGACCAATCACCTTCTATACTAGTATCAAATCTTCAAAGTTTCTCAACACCAACTGTATCATCAACATTTAATCTTATTCCCTTAGAAGAGGGATTTGAACAACTTGAAGAACCACTTAATCAATTTTATCCACTACCCCATGACACCGATGATTTTGATACTCCAAGTTCTTCTACCTTAGAACCTAGTTCAAAAGAGCCTACAACAACGGAGCCTAGTTCCTCTACGAGGGAACCTACTTCTTTTACAATGGAAGCTACACCTCCAACCGTTCCTAGAGATCCTACAACTCAACCTACTACTCGATACGGTCGACAAATAAAACGACCAGCTAAGTACCAAGAATTCCTCTCCTATGCTTATGTTTTTTCCGCGTAAACTAATGAACCCAACTTTGTCAGTCACGCCCTTAGTGCACCAGATGCACATCTATGGAAACAAGCTATGGATTCCGAATATGATTCTCTTATTAGAAATCATACTTGGACTCTAGTTGACAAGCCTAAGGATAGGTCAATTGTTAGTTGTAGATGGCTCTTTCGCAGAAAATATAATTCCTCCGGAATTACTTCCAAATACAAAGCCCGCTTAGTGGCCCGTGGTTTTTCACAAGTTCCAGGTATTGACTACCATGAAACTTTCTCTCATGTTATAAGAATGACCTCACTGCGTGTTTTATTTGCCATAGCCGCTCATAGGAATTTTGAAATTCATCAACTCGACGTCAAAACGGCTTTCCTTAATGGCTACTTAAAAGAAGAAATTTATATGGATCAACCCGAAGGTTATACTCAAATCCCTGGAAAGGTGTGTAAACTTCAACGATCCTTATACAGATTGAAGCAATCCCCTCGGGTGTGGTTTGAACGTATTAATTCTTTCTTAAAAGGTCTTGGCTTTGAGACGTTTGGAGCGAACTCCAAAGTTTATATTAATACCCATAACATAATACCCATAAGTCTAACTTAGAATACTTAAATAACACTAAACAAACATTTTTTCAAGAATTTGATATGACGGATTTAGGCGATATTCAATATTGCTTAGGAATTCAAATTCTCCGTAATAGAGAGAAAGGTATCATTCACCTCTCTCAAAGTAAATATATCAATGACATACTTAATCGTTTCAACATGGGCCATTGCAAACCTTCTACCTTACCTATGGCAAACAAATCAAAAACTTTCAAAGACCATGTCCCCGGCAACAAATTATGAAATGAAAGAAATGGAACCTATCCCCTACTCCCAAGCAATTGGTTGCTTGTTATATTTGGTTGTAAGCACACGACCAGATTTATCCTTTAGTGTATCTAAACTAGCACAATTCATGTCGAATCCAGGCTTAGATCATTGGACTGCAGTAAAAAGAGTATTTCGCTATTTACAAGGTACTCAAAATTTGGGATTAACTTATATAAGAAGTGAAGAACCTCTTACCCTTCAAGGATGGTGTGATTCCGATTTTGGGGGAGATATAGATGAAAGAAAATCTACATCTGGGTATTGTTTTTTATTATCTAATGGTGTTATTTCTTGGCAAACAAAGAAACAACCTACAGTAGCATTATCAACAGCAAAAGCAAAATATATAAATCTTACAGAAGCAGCTAAAGAAGCAATATGGTTAATCAAATTGCTAGATAATTTAAAGTATCCACAATCCTTACCCATTTCTATATATTGTGACAACCAATCAACCATTCTTATGAGTCTTGAGCAACGTTTCCACTCAAGAACCAAGCATATTGAAACAAGACATCACTTCATACGACAACAAGTTGAAAACAACCAAATTAAACTTATATACACTAGTACACAACATATGCTAGCTGACTTCTTTACAAAAGCGGTGAAACAAGAAAAACACTTTTATTCAACAAATCAACTTCACATATTAAGTTCAGATATTATTAAGAATTAGACTTAGTTTTAGGGGGAGTATTAACATAAATCTAAGTCTAATATAATAGACTAGTTTTAGAATAGAATGAATAGACGTAACCTTTGGGGTTACATCTTTCTTGTATATATAGTGACCTTTGGTAGAACACTTATTGTTGTTCATACAATCAATATTATTAATAAAATTATGTCTTCTTTTTAGTTTTGTGGCTCTATCTTCAATGAACAAGAGTGATTACGTTTGACATACGTTTTAGGTATGTTTATCGTATAATAAATGTACGAACAACATATTACAAACTTGAAAAAACACATCATGATAAAATTACATGTTTGTAATATGTCCTTCGTATGTTTTTTCTATGATAAACATATGTAAAACGTATGTCGAAAGTGATCATCCCTGTTCATCTCAACAACATAAGTAAAACATTGCAAAAACATGACTTCCTAAGTTTGTGATGTAACTGCCAGAGCGTCTATTATTTGAACGATGTACATATTTCATCCATGTTTTCTCATCCATCATGCACATTTTGTAGTGTGGATTTTTTACCATAGATTTTATAAGAAATGAGCTTCATGCATGTGTGATCCGATTAGAAAGGGGATGATTTGTGACAAAATTATGCTTCGTTTCATGTTGTAGTGATTGACCAAAAAAATTGCATATTTCAGTGTAAGAGTGCTCTTAAAAAGTCAACTCTTAAAACTAAGCAATCAAAAAATCTCCAAAAATTACTACACTTAGATAATTGCATTTCAACCAATCACAGCAAGTTTCATCCACAAATTGTCAATCTCTTATTTGTAATCGAATTACAAAAGAATTTTGAATTTTGAGTTTCGAATTTTATATAATAATATTGATGATAGCAATTATAAATCTAACCATATGGATAGAATCTAAAATTCATAATGTACAAATTTTATTTATACATCAAGTTCAAAATATCACTCTTAGTTGCATTTAATAATGCATCTTTGCATAACTGCCAAATTTGGAGACGGCTCTAGGCATTTAGGGGTTAAAGATGCTTTCAGAGATTATACACAGGTGAGCCTTGTCCTAACCAAGTTTACTATGATAAAGCAAAAAGAAATATAAAGAATAAAGAATAAAATAAATTAAGATTATTTACACATTAAAATGGAAATGCAGGCAAAGATGGTAGATCTCACATGAAAATAGGTTTTTAACATACCCATGATTATAAAGAATTATATAGCGTTAACAAATGCATGTGACTATGGTTTTAGCAAAGGAATTTGACAACATAGAACGTAGGCGTTGCAAACCTTAAAAATTAAGTAATTTATCAATAGTATAAAATTTGATGCTATTATTTTAACATAAATTTATCAAATAACATTAAAAACAACAATTTGATATTATAATTTAATAGAACTATATTATAATTGTAATATTCGAAACTAGTATAATAATAATAATAATAATAATAATAATAATAATAATAATAATTTGAATTATATTCTAATTTTATATAACTAATTCATTAATATTTTATTATTAAAATTATTGAATAATACATTTTTACACTTGCTAAATTTTGTATTATCACATTATATTTTGACATTACAAGGTGTGATAGTGACTCAATGCATTGAATTTTGAACTTAGTACATCCATGCCCTAGGATAGTGTGAGTATAAGAGAATATATAATCTTTGGTGAAAGCATGGTAAATTGAACCATTAAAGTCATCCTTAGTGTTGAAATTACAAATTTCTTCATCAAAGGCCAAAAATCACGATTAAAAATTCATATATTTAAGTTCTAATTTGGTAGAGCCCTCCATAGTTCTATTAGGTACTTCAATCCAATTTTCAAATTAAAGTATTAAAAAAGGTTACTAAAAGTAAAGCTTGAAAATAAATGTTTAAAACAAATTTCAGGAGCAAATCTGATGAATTGAATCATGTTCAATATGAATATAAATTATATATTCTATAAGGTCATTGTGCATTTGAGGGCTCCAAAGAAAACAATCTTGGAAAAATAAATATTTAATGCAATTTCAATATGGTTTATATCTACTTTTCAATTTGGTCAGAACTACTTTTCCAATTTTAACTGCTCTAACCATACTATAACCACATAAATACTTATTGAACATGTTTTTTCAATTTCTTTGATTAGACTTTGTTAAACATTGTATCTTTTATTTTATCCACAAAAAAATTCACAATAAAATAAAATTTAATGGATTTTTGGGCCCTGCATTGTTGCTTCTTCACAGGGATAACTAGTAGTTCACTTTACCATGCTTTCACCCTCTTAGAGAAAATGATTATAGAGAGTTTAAAGTGTACTTCACTACCCACCATAGATTTTATTTTTTTCTCGCATTTAAGGGAAATTATATTGACTCATCTTTCACTAGATGGCATGCCAATTGGTGGGGGCAAATGTGGAAGTTTCATTTTCTCACTTTTCAATTTTGAAGATTTTCTTCACAAGGTTCTTTTATCTCTTTTAGGTTGTACCTAGGAATAAGAATCGTTGTACGAGAATCGCTGTAGCGGATTTTAGAATATTGAATATGCCACGTAATTCTTTAACTAAAGAATGATGGTGGAAAGTTGGAAGTCCACAACCCAGCCCCACCTCAAAGAATCACATGTTTTGAATTTTTTATATGTCGTCCAGTGAGAGCAAAAAGGTGAACCATGGCTAGGGCTAAAGAACTTTATGTTATAATCATTTGGATAATTGGAATTCATATTTGAAATCCTAGCACTTCTTTTGTAGATATTTTTTATCATGCAAAAAATGGGTGAATTTTAGTACCGGGGTGCTAAATTACAGAAAATTTCAAGGTGAAAATTCATCCAACCTTCTTTTTGAGTGAATGAGATGGAACAATATTAAAATCAACATAAGTCAATCACAGCCATGCAAGTGTACAAACATAACATTCAATAGCATGCACTATCTCTGCCTTGGCTCTACTGTAGATGGTGTGGAATATTCCACACCCAACAGTACTTCATCATTAGCTAAGTGGACAGATGGAGCCTCAAGGTGACGAGCAGAGTGCATGAAAGAAAGGCAGTGGGCATGACTGAATGTTATGAATGGACATGGCATGCGTGTTAGCGCACTATCGTTTTTCAAAAATATGAAACCGTTAATTACTTGCAATAAGCCATTCTGAGTCAACATCCCTCATGGACCGTACTCGGGTACCACTCAATACTAACAGCTCACTCCTGAAAGCTCTTCAACAGTTAGCTCTTGGCAGCTAGAAACACTTTCCTGTGCACTCTAAGTTAACCCCTAAAGCCCTTTTGGGCTCCATATGTACGTCCATTGTATATTCTCTCATATAACCCATCTCATGTATTGAAACAAAAAAAAATGTACTAAAATGTATTCAAGTACAAGGGCAGTCTCAAATATGTGGTGTAGTGAAATACGACAACAATCATATACTTATATGGAAAATACATGATTGCAGTGGAACTTTCAATACGGTAAAATTTGTGATTTAGTGTTTGGGACACTGTTCCTTAACACGAACATTACTTGACTTTTTGAAGATATGGTTTCTTTACAAGTGTTTTTTTTTTTTTAATGTAAAATTTAAAATGATAAAAACTTTATTCTAACATATACAAGGGGTATTTTAAAGGGGGTCATGAATGCACGTGATGCCAAGGTTTAATAAAGAATGCACCTCCAGAATCACCTGGAAGGAACATGACACTAGCTCTCAGTGAAAGTGGGAATGACAAGTGGCAAACTCCTATGCTATCTCGGGACATTGTTTCTTCTTACCTTTGAACGAACTATGGTAAAAAACGTCAACTCTCGATGGACACTAAATCAAAATTTTAGTGTAGTAGAAATCATGACTGCATATAGCAAAGAAAAGACCCACAAGAAGACCCCACCGAGGATTTTTTTTATTATTTTTTTGGTTTTTGGAGAAGCGCTAAAGTGGCAACATAAAATAAAATGGTATAACGAAATATTTTAATATTCATCTATATTTTGGATAGAACTATATCTTCATCCACACATTTGGATGAATTTCATTTTAAACTAGCGATTTTATCCGAATTATTTTCAAAATGACCATCACGTGGGACGGTGGAGCTGGGGTAAGGAAGGGACGATTCTTACGTACATAGCTAGACTAGGAAGAAAGCTACTGAATGTGTAGGGAAACTTGGATCGAACCATTTCACAGAAGTGGTGAGAAGTGCTCTTGCCATCTTACAAGTCAAACTAGAAAGAGGTGGAATCACCGCCTAGCTAAAGAAGTTGGGTTCAAGATTATGGTTAGTCTATCATTGCGCCATAGCGGTGAACGAGTAGAGACAACATATGACGCCGAACATCTCCAACTTGTGCATTTGTTGCCCTCTGGTTTCTCCTAAGTCAGTTCAATACTGTGTTCATACATACCATCGTGCAGACTATAAGTGGAAGCAGGCCCTAACCATCAGTACCTGAAGATTCCCCCTAACGTTGCCCACAGGGTGATGGCCAGCCTTGACCGTATAGCAAATGAATGTGTCTTTGGATCAAAGCAGCCTAATCGGCTCAAGGCGACAAAGTTCTTATAGTCCATGATTAGGGGGTAGATTATTTGGATTGTTTACCTTGATCGCAATGCCATTTCTTTTAGTCATGAATTTTGGCCTTCTCGGAAAGTTAATCAGGTTATTTGGAATGTTGTAGTTGATCACGGGCGCACGACATGACTTCGTACCACTAAGTTAGTAAAGCACTATTCAGGGAGGAGTGCCAATTCGATAATGACTCGTGTAGGAATGCCATGTTTGTCACTAGGGCCAACATGATAATTAATTGGAGCTTTTACAAACCCAACATTGGTAACTTTAACTAACTGGGTTCTTTCTCTTGCATGCGGTGATTCCACCTCGTTTTGGTGATATGTATTTATTTCTTTGCAATGATATGTGTGTCATTTATTTAAAAACAATAATAACAATAACAATAATAATGATAAAAAATAATAAAAAATAATAAATTGACCATCACATCTTCTTCATGTTGTAGTCCTACAATCATACCATCCTACAATCCCCATCCTGGATACGTTTTCTTTTTTCTTTTTTAAAAAAACTTGTTGAGCCGGTTAGTTGGAAAACCAGGTTGGACCATGTGTCCCTACAATCATACCATGCCTGTTGCGCTTTTGATTGCAGCCCCCGCCCCGTGGGACCAAAGACCGCAAAACCAAACAAAGGCGGTCTGCAAGCAGGTCCCGCCATGCTTTGAATGAATGTAGGTACATCCGTTGAGCCAGACAGGTTGGGTAGGCAAGACGACTCAATTTACTAACCCCACCCCCCCGCCCCCGCCCTTTATTTTCCTGACACTTCCATTGGTAGCTTGTTCGCTCGCGTCGTTGTGGTGACCTTAATCGGTAGCCATCAAAAGCAAGATGCCGTCATTGTATATGAACGTTTCCACTCTTACCGAAAGTTCAAACCAGCCCACCTTCTCCCCTAGCCACTCACTCACTCCGTCCATTTTTTCTTGTCAAGAATTTTGCTTTAAATTTAAATAAAATGAACATTTTGGTATGTATACCCATGGGCATGTAAAATGCTTGGAAAGGAAGCAACTAAGGTCGAGAGATGAGGCTTTTTTTTTATAATTATAATTATTTATTATTGTTATGCAATTGGGGGAGTGAGCTAGCATCCAAGAGAGTGAGAGTGGGTCTTTGGACGGTTTGGCGGCGTTTGCAACTTTCTTCCTTGGCCATGAACTTCCAATCATGAACATTGAATGTCGCGCGCCTCCCTGGAATTTGCAACCGGTTTTGAAACTGTCTTGGGTGGGGTGGCTGTGGAGCTTGCAATCCTTGCTTCACAACGCCTCGGCCCACCGCGGAATGTTTTGAATCTTCAAAAAACTACAAAGTTTGTTTCCATCTCTGATTCCCAATCTCCTTTGATTAACACTATTCATGTTAGTTATTAAGATAAGATTTTTATTTTATTTTATTTTTTGTTTTCAACGTTACTTTTGTTAACCCTTAAGCGTGCAAGGAGCCCCGTGGGGCCATGTTTCAGTCAAACGCTAATTTTCACCTAGTTCCTAATTTCAAATGAAAATGGTCCCAACCAAGAAAGTGTGCGAGCTATCTTCTACTTTCTAGTCCAATTTAAGGTTCTTCAAAATTGTTAAAACTGTGTTTTTTTTACAACACTTTAAAGCTCAAAGCCTTAAAATTCCAATATACACTGCAAAAAATGTTTTTCAATCGAATTTCTTTTTATATAAGATCGAGAAGTATGTCAACTACACTTTGTAGTTCATCACTATTATTTTCATTTTTCCTATAAAAATTCATACTATTTTAGGCTTTTTTGTAATTACTATGACTATTACAAGAGACAATCTTTGAAAAATCTTATAAAATTCATTTTCATTTAAATAATTATGAAAATATCAGTGTAAATTGGTTTAAGAATAAATTATATTAGAAAATACCCAAAAAAAATGATACATTTTAAAATGTGAGAAATTGATGAGGTTTGACCGCGTAGAGGTTTAAGGGTTAAAAGCACACATACAATGTGAAAAGTGGACATACAATGTGAAAAGTGCATATCACACAAAATTATGATTATGGATTTCATAGGGTTGGTGATTACCAACCTGCACTATTTGAAGTTTATATTGTGAATTGAAGAGGACTAATGATCATCAACCTCCTTATCGTGTAATTTTGTAGTTTTACTTTTTAAAGTGCAAAATTGGTGAACACTTTTAACGAAAGCCATAGTGTTTTCTTCAAATGCTTATATTTGATTCTCTAAGAGCCTCAACATACATAAGAGATTCGTACAATGGTTTAGGTTGTAAATTATTTTCATAGCTTTATACATCTCCCAAAGATTCTATCATTCTTTATAGGCCCTATTTCAAAAATTACAAAACTTCAATAAAACTTCAATAACTCTCAAAACAATCTAGCATAATTTCTGAAAACATAATTTTTTTTAAAATTTTGAACATCAATTGTGGCATCTAATTAAAGCAGTTGTGGCATCTAATTTTGAGGATGTACAATGCTCAAGCAATAATACAAATGTTCATCTACAAGAAAGTGTTTAGAGAATTCAAAATTTCTTCATACAATATCCAAAGAGTTGCAGTTAAATTTGTTTACGAAGAAGAAGAAGAAATTCTATCCAAGATAAATTGAGAGTTTTTTTCTTAAACCCATATGTAAATTGAACCCCTAAACGTCCCCATGGGGATAGTATGTACGTTGCCGTATAATTGGCATTTGCTACCAATAAGAAGCTCTAAATTGGAATCTCAGTTGCTCACTAGAACCACATTGATTTAAATTTCAACTTCTATTTTGAACTCAAACCTATCAAAGGTGTAGATCCATTTCAAATACACCGTATTCTACTTGCCGCAAAGGCATTTTCAGACGTTTAGGGGTTAATTTAACCCCTAAAAGACCAAGAAGTCCAAATTGAACCTCGTATTTTTTTAGCAGTTTTGAGTAGGTTTTATGTGGACTTCCTTATGTTCAAATTTGTTTGTTTCTTGACCATCATATGCATTATTCTTCACTAATCTCAGCGATACAAAACTTAGTCTCATCTGAATTATATATTTCACAATATGATTAATTGAATTTGTCATTTTAAAACCATGAATCCTTAGTGCTTTAGGGGTTAAAGGTATGAAATCAATTGAGTGTATATTCAGACATTATTTGGAAAGTTGGATAAATGAATGACCTGATTTATCTTCTTTTCTTTTTTTTTCTTTTTTTTTTCTCAGTCATGGATAGTACCCGCTTTTCTATCCTCATTGCAATCCAGCAATCCAGCAATCCGGACTGGAACTTTGACCGCTCCCAGTACTACCATGATGAACATGGGGTTGCAATGAAATCAATGAATTGGACGGGAACCCCCACCTTATGATGATGGGAATGTAGGGTTTCCGCCATGGATCCATCAGCCGTAGTAGCTGAAACGCATGGGACCACCTCGAGTGCACTTTTTGGGCGGTGGCCATGCATGATTCCCAAACAAACTGGGCCGGAAGAAGAAAAAAATATTATAAAATAAAATTAAAATTAAAAAAAAAACCTGAAAGACCGTTTCTAGACCCATGCGCCTGTCACTTCATTCCTTTGGTTGGTCAATTCACCTTGTAAGCAATCAACCGCTTAACTTAGCGCACACACATGGTCTTCACACCATCGGTCTCCGTCCAACGGCAAACCTACAGTACACCGAAATCACCATATACTATGGCCCACGGTATTTACCAGAGGCTTCATTACAATGAAATCACCATATACTATGGCCCACAGTATTTACCAGAGGCTTCACTACACTGAAATCACCATACGCTATGGCCCACGGTATTTACAAGAGTGTAGTGAAATCACCATATAACAGTATTTACAAGAGGCTTCACTACACTAAAACCATATACTATGGCCCATGGTATTTACGAGAGGCTTCACTACACTCAAATCACCATATATTGTGGTGGGTGAATGGCGTGGGTACATTCATCCATTTGGGCGAATTCTCATATGCTTTAACAAATTTTCATCCATTTGAACAATTTTTCATCATGTTTGGATGACTTTTACCATAGTATTTTGGAAAAACATTATGGGTAAAGTCTATCGTAAATTTTGTGGGCCACAGAATATGGTGATTTCGGTGTAATAATTATTTTTTAAAATTATTGTGGTAATTTTCATCCAAATTTGGATGAAACTTTGTGTACATGGATGAATGTACCCACGTCATTCACGCACCCCACAGTATATGGTGATTGCGGTGTAGTTATTTTATATGTATTTGAATTGATGAAGTTTGTCTGCTGTTGCCCAAAGATGACTGAGACTGTATATCCACCGGTCATGCCAAATTGGCCCTGTTCCGATTCTCCCCTCTCTCATTGGTGGGTTCTACATTACAGATAGAAACTGGGACACAGCTGCCGTGAGAAACTGATTTACATTTGAAAGCGACCGTACCCACGTAACATTGCAGGTTCAACACATACCTGTCGAGTAACTTAACCGGGCCTCAATGACCAAGAATCCCAAGTTGGGCTCCATATTTTTAATCAGTCCTATCACTACACTAAATAGTATATTTAGTGTGAGATACACTAATTTACATAAACATGTTGTAAGTTTTTACTGTTGACCAATTTTTTTACCCTCTATATTGGTCAAGATGGGGATCTTTCAATAGTATTGGAATCAATGTCTTTGGTAAATTTTTTTGTCGAGAGTAAAAATCTATAACATTTTCAAATCTTATAATTATCTCACACTAAATATACTATTTAGTGTAGTAAAAACACCGTACGCGTCGACGAGAGAAGCATGCCCACAAAGACCCACGACTAGTCTATTTAGTCGTGTGGGGTTCTTTTCTCTGGTCTATGGGGGTGGTGTTTCTACTACACCGATTGTTGCCATTACTATGAGTCACAATAATTCAGTATTCTCACAGTAGTTGTGGTATTAGAACAAAGTGTGAGTCACAGGAATTGAGAATTCTCACAATGAGTAGTGAGGGTTGTATGTAAAGTCTCATGCTAATTGCAGAGGATTGGTGGGAAATCTCACACTAATTTTCAATGTATTTTTTTGGCAATATTTAGCTTGTGGCAGCTACCAGGAAAAAAGAAAAAAAAGAAGGAAAAAAAAAAACACTGCTAATCTTGTGACCCATAGTAATGACAATAATCGGTGTAATGTATTTGAACTTCCTCTTGTTTGATTTTTTTTTTTTTTTTTTTTGACCAACACATGCAATGATCTTCACTAGTAGTTCTCGTGATATAAAATTTGGTCCCATCTTAATTATATTTTCACAATATGATCAATTAAAATTTTCATTTAAAACTGTGAATCCTTGGTCATCCTTGATTCACTTTCTCATTTCTATTTATGTTTTCCAAAAATGTGAAAAACTTTTGGCATTTCACTTGTTGTACATTTATTCGATTTTAGGCTTACTTTTAACCTATCAAACACAACTACGTTCATGAGGAAACTATCATATCATTTATCATTTGTATTAGTGAATAAAGAGGACCCACAACTAGTTACTAATACATAAGCAAGTTCACTTTCTTAAAATTTTATTTCGAAAACATAATGTTAGGCTAATTATGAAGCTCTATTCCACTAAAATTCAAAAATTCAAAATTAAAAACCATGTAAAAAAATAAGGAATAGCGGAGGTATATCAATGAAAATCAATTAATCCTTTGGTGCCTAATGTGCCTATTTTGGGCCTCTATACTACTTCAATTGCAAAAACTTTTAGAAGATGAAGTCTAATGGGTTTTTTTTATAGTATTTCTATTTTTATTTTTCCAAGAGACCATATCCAAATCTATGGATTATTCAGGAAAACTATGGTTCTATGGGAAATCATAAATATGGGGAAATTTTTGATAACCCAGTGTTTGTTGCTTTTGTTATAGCTTCTAATTTGCAAGCAATTAGCTTGCATGCTATGGGTAGACATGAATGTAGATACCTGATCCAATCATAAGCTTAGATCTAGTGCCCTCATGAGCAAATAGTCACATCAATGATATGCACATCCAATTGCCTTTATGTCACATGCAACATTTAATATTGTAGTCACTCTTGCCGCCAAACCTTGAGCTTGATGGTTGTAGACTTGTGGTGCGAACTAGGCTAAATTAAACTTGCTTTTGTTTATAACTTATGACTTGCAAGTAACTAGTCCACATGACGTGGGTGGACACAATTGTAGATACTTGTACCAGTCATAGCCCTAGATCTAGTGCTCTCATGAGCAAATATTTGCATAAATGATCTGCGCACCCAATTGCCTTTAGGTTCCAAGCAACATTTAAAATTGTAATTGCTATTGCCGCCAAGCTTTAAACTCAATGGTTGTAGCGCTAACTTGGCCGAGCTAAACTTGCTTTTGTTTTTAGCTTATAACTTACAAGCAACTAGCCCATATGATGTGAGCGGACACGACTGTAGATACTTGATCTAGTCATAGGCCTAGATCTAGTGTCCTCATGAGAAAATAGTTGCATCGATGATCTGCGCATCCAATTGCCATTATGTCACAAGCGGCATTTAATATTATAATCGCTCTTGCCACCAAGCTTTGAGTTTTATAGTTGTGGTCAATGTTTTTCAAGATTCTTTTTTTCATCACATAAAAACCTTTTTTTGAAAAAAATGATTTTTCAAAAAAGTTGTTGTTAGAATTTTTTCACTGACCTTGCTCTTGGGGTATGTACAATATATTTGGTGCGTCTTGTATCATTCATTAATAAGAGTAAATCTTCATTTTGAGCTGTTGAATATGTTTTCTATTATAAGAAAGACAATAAAAGTTGTAAGTCTTGTCCTTATGTTTAGAGGACTCCTATGTAGTACAATGTATATATTGTTTGGAAACTACATAAATAAATTATGAATTTTTTAAAGTTTTGTTTATGACTTCTCCCAAAATGTGATTTTTTTTTGTCTTTTCAATTGTTGTACAATTACTCAACCCCAAACTTAATTTTAACCTACCGAGCACAACCGCTTTTATGGAGAAATTACCATAACATTTATCATTTGTTTAGTGAACAAATAGAGCTGATAGGTAGTTACTAATACACGAACAAGTTCACTATTTTAAGCAAATTAATTTGAAAACAGAAAATTGCTCAAATCACAAAGCTAAATTTAATAAAATAAAATAAAATAATGTAAAAATATCCTCTCTATCTGTTTGACTAAAACATCCAAATAACTACTTTGTATTAGAGTACTTATTTGGGTGTTTTAATGGATTAGAGGGAGTAAAGAATAGCGGTCCAAGTATATCAATGAAAATAAATTAATCCTTTAGTGCCTAATGAGCCTATTATGGGCCTATATACTAATTCAACTACAAACATCTTTTAGAAGATGTAGTCTAAAGGGTTTTTTTAATAATTATAGTATGTCTATTTTTGTTTTTTAAAGAAACCATCACATTGTTTAAGAAGACTATAGTTCTACGAATGATCATTAATATGGGGAATTTTTTGTTGACCCCTGTGCCTTTTGCATTTGTTAATAGCTTATGATTTGTAAGCAACAAGTCTACATGACGTGGACGGAAAGGGTTGTAGGTCCTTGATCCAATCACATCAAATTGTCCTCATATCACAACACGTGTTTATGTTTATTGCTTATGACTTGCAACAGTTGCAAGCAACTAGTCTACACGATGTGAGTGGACAGGGTTGTAGATCCTAGATCCAGTCACATCAAAATTGTCCTCATGTCACAACATATGTTATTTGTAGTCGCTCTGGCCGCGCCGTCTTGATGTCAAGCCTTGAGCTTGATAGTTGTGGTGCCAACTTGGTCAAACTAGCTAAATTCCATCCTTGACCTACTAGGATCCTCCACCCTCTAAACTGTCAACTCAAAAACTTTTAGATTGGTGACATTTTTGAATTATTAAACTATCTAATTGCAGTGTCCTATGTTGAAAATCTAATGTAATAAATGAACATTAGCAAAAAATAAAATAATATAAACCAACAAGAACTTAATTTTCATAGCTAACATGGTACATTTTCTTCTTATATTTCTATATATTTGTTGATGCACTTGGAATTTTGAAATATTGAAAAGTTACTAATTTGAAAATTTATACTACAAATTCATGCTATTTTTTAAGAAATTGAATTTTTATTAAACCAAACTATTTTGAAATTACATCTAAACACATCATTACACCAGATTGAGATTATAAGTCTATAGATGTTAATCATACCTTTTGTGTAACAACTCTTTTATAAACTAATAGTATTTTAATTCCTAAATGCCAAGAGGTTTTGGGTAATACCTAAATGTATTATAAAATGAGGCTTCTTTAGATTTTTTGAGCTTCATCTATAAAGAGCATGTGTAGAACATTCTTATAAGAAGACATCTGTTCAATTGAATTTTAAATAAAATCCCTAAATATTTTTTAAATGAACTTACAAGAAAAATATTTGAAAATTCACTAAAATTACAATTTTAATACTCTCATCTTGTAATTCATCATGATTGGTTGAGATCATTATGCTTCAATAGTGATGAAGTTGTTCACATAAATTTTACTATGGTTTGATAGAGGTGTCTTGAGGTCTCATTGAAAGTAATCGAAAAATAATTCTATTGGTTGAAGCAGGGTTTTTTTTTTGGCTTTTTATAGCCAGTTTGTTTAATTCACTCAGAGAATCACCATATGGGAACATAATGAGAAAAATGTCACCTCATGTAGCCGCCAAGGCAATAGATTGCACCGGTTGCAAGCTAGACTAGGACTTTCGTGAGCGACACGCAATGTATGAAAATGCCAAGATGTTGGATGAAAAAGACAAGATGTATGAAGAGTTTCGCGAAAAGCCAATATATTGAATGAAAAAAGAGAGGATATAAGAAAAAACAGAGATCCATCGCCATCTTTTTCAAATAAAGATATAAGAAATAAAGGATAAAAAAGCCACCTCATTCTAAAGTTAAATGACCCAAAAACTAAAAAAACATACCTTGGGTTCAAGTATTGCAAAAGATCATTTGATGTTGTACATTATACACTTTTGGCCAATCATTCCAAAATTCATAAGATAATGAGTATTTTGTAATTTTCATATAATTAAAACGACAATCTATTTTCATATCAAATTCAAACATATTTCGACACTATTACTTAATCCAACCATATGGGTATCATGGAAGAGTCATCATCTGCAACTTTGGTTTGTATGTCAGCTTTAGAGAATGGATTTAGTGCGCATTTTATAGCTAAAAACTTTGGAAAACGACAGTGTCTTGGTAACATATTTACCTTCATAACCTCTCCAATAATTATGCAATTATTTCACCATACAAGTCAAATCTCAATATTTTAAAAACCGTGTTTCTTAATCCAAAAAGAAAAAGAAATAATAATTCCAACTCCTGGAGCATCATCAAAAATAGATAGCGACCAATATTGGTCGCTTGGGCAAGTAGGGGTTAATCCCTAAGTGCCCACGGATTTTGAACATAACTTAGATGTATTATAGGATGTCGCCCCTAAAACTTTTTTAAGTTTCAACTTCAATGAACAATTATAAGGCATGTTGATTAACCCCTAAATTTTCAGGACCGTATTCTCACAAAAAACCATGAAAAACGCAGCATTTGGAAGTTGCAGAAGAAATCATATGTTTTTTAGTTTTTTCATCATTTAACCGTAAGATCTAATACCCAACTTGAATTTTCATGTGAGCACAAAATTTGAGAGCAAAATGACCATTAGATTCTTAGATTATAAGGATCAAAGTTGCAAAAGAAGATTTTTTGGGGTTCAATCCGGTGACAAATTTGAACTTTAGAAATTAATATCTTTTTTTTGAATGGGTTAGAAATTCAATGAATGGCAAGGCCATGTTAACAATTGAGTTAAGTCTTCAAATATAAAATCTTGTAAGAAAAAAGCTCATATTAATTTTTTCATAAAACAATTACTAGAAGTGGGTACAAAGTGAAAGGAAAAAGAAAATCATTAATAAGTTTGACATGGAATTGTAAAATGTCAATCTTAACGGTGAGAATGTTGTACTTGGAAATCTTCACCGAGTGCCTTTTATTTCATTAAAAAATATTGAAAATTGAGTTTAGAAATGAGCTTCAAATTTTTTTTTGTCCAAACTGCCCAAAAAACAGATCTCCTCATAACTTTTATCCCATTGCTCAAAATGGGTAGATTTAAAGCTTCATTTGTAGATAAAGATCAACCAATCATGAATCAAAAAAGAAATTTTGAAAAAGAGTAAAAAATAAAAAAATTCTTGCCGCCCGATCTCGCTTCAAAAACTTCAAATGCTTATAACTTTTGCAATACTTATCGGAATGACATGAAACGAAGTGCAACATGTAGAGTGTAGTTTTTGGAAGCTACACTGAAATTTTCATTGAAAATTTTAAAAATATGAGATCCCTGGAGGCTGCCCAAAAAGTGGAACGACCAGAATATGGTCGCTCAAAAATTTAGGGGTTAAAAGATATTTGTAGGGTCAAATTTGAAAAAAAAGAATTGGATATTTTTACAATTGAATTGAATTTACAAGTTTTTCATTGGAAATTTATCAAAATTACATTTTTGACATTTGAAACTTGAAACTCATTATGATTGGCTAAAATCATAATGTTCCTCAAGTGATGAATTTTTTCACTTGAATACTATTACAATTTTGTAGAGATCTCTTGAGATCTTTCTAAAAATGATTAAAAGTCGTGTTAATAGGTAATAATCTTATTATTTTAATTCAATGTTCTTGATTATACTCTTTTGGCCAATCATTCCAAAATTCAAAAATGAAGGAGTTATTTTGTACTTTTAACCCCTAAAGGACTGAAGGTGAGTGGAACTTAGTTCTTGTTTTCTTAACTAGCTCTTGTAGCAAGCTCAATTCCTTATTGGTGTGGGGTAATTTTGACAGTCAGCACCATTGAAATTAAAGAAGACTTCTACAGCTTTTGTATGAAAAAAGGATCAACAAAATCGCATAATTTTTGAGAAAATGCCACCGTTGAGAAGATTGATGGAATCCATTTGGGGTATTTTGTACACATGCTGAATTTGGATTGTTCAAAAGTGCTCCAAAAACTCTGAATTTTTTCATTGTGCATAGAGATCATCATTTTAAACATGTGATAAAAATTTCACGTAATTTGGAGGTGTGAGGAGGAAGATATGAGGGTCTGAAGTGACGCCTAGATACCCTCCTTGCAACTCAAAAAATCGATCACTTCATGAAATTCCGATCAAGAAGTAAGTACAGATTCAACTCTCAAAAAAGAGCCAGGGTCTCTTTGTTGCTCATCCTACAATTCAAAGGCCAAGTTTCCAAATTTCCTCACTTTCTAGTTCCAAAAGCCGCGTGGGGGCTTTAAGGTCCTTTAAGGGTTAAAGTAATTATATAGGCAAAATCTTCCAAAATAGAATTTAAATACATTTTAACATAAATACTTGATAAAATTTTATAGATGTCATCCAAGTTTCATCATCTACAACTTTCATTTGTATGACAACTTCAAAAAATGAATTTTGTGTACCCTTGATGGTAAATTTTCACAACTATCCAAAATAGACATTGAAGGATAAAAACAATCAAAATGTGATGTAAAATTAAAATTTCTTTTTATTGAATGAATTGAAACAAAATTTTATGAAGTAAAAAAAAATACCATCCAGGGAAAAAAAACCAATAAAAACCATATCCAATTGAAATATAGTTAGTAAGAATACTTCAATCAACCATATATGGTCGATGGGGTAGTCAGTGGTTAACCCCTAAACATCCGACCATGCATTTTTTCCATGATCTATAGAAGCAAACCTTGTTTTCTCATATGTCGTACACTTTTGGAGTGTGGATTGTTACTATAGATTTTATGGGAAGTTAGCTTTATGCATGTGTGAACCAATTAGAAAGAGGTGATTTGTGAAAATTCTATGCCTCATTGCATGTTGTAGTGATTCACCAAAAAAATCTAAGATCTTAGTTCGAAAGTGTTCTTGAAAAAATCAACTCATAAAATTAAGTAACCAAAAAATCTCCAAAAATCACTACACCTTGGGTATTACATTTCAACCCATCACAACAAGTTTCATCCATAGATTGTCAATATATCATTTGTAATCGAATTACAAAAGAATTTTTGAATTTTAAGTTTCAAATTTTATACAAAATATTGATGATTGCAATCATAAATCCAACCATTTGGATAGAATCTAAAATTAATAATGTACAACTTTTATTCATACATCAAGTTCAAAATATCCCTCTTTGTTGCATTTTATAATGCATCTTTGCAATTCTCCAAATTTCGAGAGGGGTCAGGACCTTTAGGGGTTAAACATTATAAGAAAATTTACACTTACCACAATATTTTCAGAAGGTGTGCAATGTTTAAAGTGGAAACTCACCTTAAAGATTACAAAACTAGTCTATGGTGAGTTGGAGAATAATGTAAAGCAAGCTAGGCCCTAGACCAATGTGGGGCATGGAACTCGTGACCTCTGCAATGCTAAAAGAGAGTACCCACAAGTTCCCCAAAGCCTAAGAGAGCCAACCATGGAGCTATTCATGAACAATGGTTGTCAAAAATTGATTGTATTGACATGCCAACACACCGTAGAAGTAAAAAAAAACTCCTCTTATGTTTTCGGATAACTCTAATATCCCTACATAATTTTAGGTTTAGCTAAAAAAAATCTCGTGCTGAACATTTTCATCTCACGCTTAAAAAAAAAAAAACATCCATACGTTTTAAATTCATCCACCTTATAAAAATCCTCTCACTTGTCGCCATGTGTCAACAGATGATAGGGGAAATTGGCTTACCCTAGGTCATGGTCAGATTGATCGATTCATTTTTGTTAAAAAGTGCCACATGTCATCTTGTGATTGGTTTAAAGGTGACATGGACCTCTCTCGGTAGGCTGTCAAATCTAACGAAAAAATCTAACTGCCTTCTTTCTTTTCAAATGGTCAATTTCTTCTTTTATTTTTTATTTTTTATTTTTTACAAAAGTGAAAATGTTGCTTCCACTGGAAGATTTCTTTCTAGTATTTTATTATTTTATTGTATTCATGGAAAGCAGATGATGATTCATATGCAACCTGTCTTTGGGGCTCAGTCTCCTGACTCAAAATGGGGCGGGCGTAGCATGATAGAGAAGTGCATGACAGATATCAATTGAATCATACTGAGGCCTGGCCTTTGTCACTTCAAAAACTGGGTCCAGATTAGAGGGCTAACCCATCAAGGTACGACATTCGCCAATATTTTATTATTACATTACTGCAATCAGAGGCTTGGGAGCTCTGCCAAAGTTGAAGTGATATTCCTACAAGGGACCGACTTCACCATCACCGCGGAAGTGACTTGCGTAGGGCATAGTAGGGTAATCATAACCTCAATGGAGCCCATTTCTGTAACGCTGGCAACACAACATTGGAGAATATGAGCATCGTCACCCGTCCTTCAAAATTAGATGGTGACTGCATTTTTTTGGATGAAAAGCAAACAATTCATGCTTGGACCTGCTGAAATATTCTCTTTGCTCAACAAATAGCCAATTTTATTTTTTTTCTAAATCCCCCTGGACATTAATGTATGAGGACAAAACTCAGGCAACCTCTATTTTGTGCGTTTGTGGGCCCATGGTTTAAACTTCCCAAGTGAGTCCCTCTAGACTGCCAATTTTTTGGAAATGTAGGGTGCCCAAAATGGAAACTTCAGAAAATGGGGGCCTAGGGTGAATAGTGATTGCATTAACGTTGGGGAGGTTGGGGAGGGGATAAATGGTGAAAATTCTTTTTGCTTTTGGAACACTAAAAGATAAGTGATTGGTTGGAAGTTAATATAGAAAGTTGTAAGGGTGGGGTAATCTAGTGACCTATCCTCTAAATAAGTGGCCCCTACTAGTGATGAAGTTTTAATGTGGTGAAATTGTCCCGTACTTGTGGAGATGCTCTAAGGTTGTATTGGGGGTTGTATCTCATAATTTAATCGTTATGGTGTTCTTTTTACACCGTTGATTGAACATTATTCAACCATTGAAGTTATGTTTGGTAATCTAAAAGTACAACTTATCCTTGTTAATGAAAATAACATGCCTTGTCATTTTCCACAATTTTCTATGTTATTTTTGGTTGTTTTCAAGAAAGGGTATAGTGGAAAATGTTGTCACAAGCATCGGGTTTTGATATTTTGTGGACTTTGGAGTTTGTAGACAAAAAAGGTATATACTATGGGGATGTAAAATTTTAGAGTTATGTATTTCTAGGTTGGGTGCATTTTTTTTTTAAAAAATCCTCTAATTTTAGAATAAATGGGTTCAATCGGAGGATTTTGCGTGGAATAGAGTGTAGTGTTTTTGAATGTGTAGTGTTTTTTCATTGATGAAAACACTATTTTCACAGAGTAGTTTTTTTTTCTCATATCCTCGTATTTAAGCTATGATGTTTTTGAAGTCATGTTTCTAAAAATGTTATTTCATATTCTTGAAAAAAAATTAAATAGGCTAAAATACGGGAAAGGCGTTTTGAGTGGTAAATTCATGTGACATGGCAAATTTCAAACTTGAAATTCCTTATCTAATTATATCTTAATATATACATGTTATTGGATTTTTAAAATTGGCCTTCTTTCATTGAAATGTAAAAAAAAAACTCACTTTTACCGCATACATTTTTTATTTATTATGATATTGTAATTGATTGTAAAGTTTCAAAGATGAAATTGGTTTGAACTTTTTTTTCAAAAAATGTCTCAACTATATAAGAAGTAAAGTCTAATTGAGGATCCATGTTTAATTAAAGACTTTTCAAAACTCACTTTTTACCACATTTATGGTAGGGGTGTGGTCATTGAATTTCAAGGCAAAGACCATACCCTACCGTAAAAACACCCTTCTAATAATGAAATTGTGTGACAAGGTTGTGTCACAAGGAACCAATTTCACCATCACCCACAACTAACATGTTTAAAGCATAGGGTAATTATAATCTCCATAGAGCCCATTTTTGTAGCGATGGCAATACAACATTGGAGACTAAAGTTATATCTCATAACTTTGTCCTTCTTTAGCATTATGGAGTTTTTAGATCCTTGATTCAAATGTTGAGGTTATATTTGGTAACCTAAGAGTACAATATATTTATGTTATTGAAATAACATCTCTTGTCACTTCCACAGTTTGGCATGTTATTTCGCATAATGAGACCATGTTTTCTTGTTACCGAGTTAATAATAAGCAAGGTGATAATTCAATTTATATCATTTTAGGTTATTGACAAATGTGATGCAAGTTCATTTTCATATATATATTTTCATAATTTATTTTTTCTTTCAAGTATAGCCAACATGGTGATAAAATTTGGGCACACAATGCAAAAAAAAAATGACAATCATAATCTATCCATCCATATAGTTATAATTAGGTAATAATATCGCTTCATATTCAATTAAAATTGTATTGTTTTATAGGATCTTCATAATCTAATGGTAAATTGCATTAGGAAGAACTTTACTTACAATGTTCTTTTGAATATGAATGATGTGAAATTGGCTCTCGGAGGGTTCACTCAATGTATTTACTTCAATCACGTGCGAACAAATTTTTAACCCCCTATATTACATTGTAGAATGTTTAAATATGTTGAAAGTTTATATTGTGAATTTTCATGCATTTTCTTTATTCTTTATAATCACTTACAAATTTTTGAAGAAAATAAATACATTGTACAGTTTAAAAAAAAAAACTTGACTCCCTATATTACATTGTAAAACATATTTTTACATTGCCAATAAATGGAGGCTCATGTATAGTTTATGTATACCAAAGTCAGATGCTATTGTCATCCAAATGCATTCTTGAAAAATGTTTGAAGTGAAAATACAACCATTTTAGTTCAATCTTCAATTGTGTTTTTCAAGGTGTTCTTGAGTTTAATTGAATCAAGAGTTTTTTTCAAATGAAAGATATAATGACCATGTGACAACACTCAAAATCTTGGAGCTAAATCAAACTTATTAAAAAGTAAATATTGGGGGGTTGAAAAATCACTTGTTCGCACTTGGTTTGCATTGAATACATTGAGTGAACCCCCCGAGAATTAGCTATACTTGTTTTGAGGATAACTACATTGAGTTTGTTTACTATACTTGACTATACTAAATTCACTTAATGTAGTTATACAACTACAAATTAGATGAGGAGAATTGAATATGTAGTAATGGCCAGTATGAAATTCTTATAGTTTGTAACAAATCTAATATATTTGCAGCCATTTAGCACTAGATAGCCAAAAGAAGAGAAACCTTGGTATAGTACACTCTTTTCAATTTAGGGTTTATAGCAACCTACCAAAAAGTGATACCACTAACTTGAAATAAACTTACCTTATTATCCATTCACTCATTATAGATTTAATGGATTACTTTTTGATGAATATCGGGGATCTTGATAAAACAAGCGCCAACTTAGGAGTTGATCTTAGATTGTAAATCGGTTCTTCAATGGCATGCAAAAACTTGAACTAATATATCCTAATACAAAACCCGCCAACACTTTGAGACATTGCTATTAGATAATTGATAGTCATTGTGCTTGAATTGTTTAATTTATACACTTCAAATAACATTCAATTTATCTATTTATTATCTTGGTGGTATTACACTAATCTCTTTTTTAAACCAAAGCCATAGATTTTTTAATTAAGGTCTAGGTGTGATGTATGCTTGCATATTCATTTATGTTTTAGAAGATTTTCATTCATATTTCAAAGGATTCATTTGTTTTGCATTCACTAAATGGAATGACTCATGTTGTTAAAGTTTTTACAAAATGTTGTTAATGAAGAGATGCCAAATGAAGCTTTGTAATTGGTACTAGCTCATGTAATGCAAGATTTCGTTGCGACCCTCTAAGTTGATGTACATATAAACAAGTTTGGAGTTGAAAGTTTGAGCAATTGAGCATAATCATTGATGTTTGGTGAAAATTTTAGAAGCAATTAACATCGATGGTATTTTGACAGGTATTTTGAAGATTTTTTGTGAAAGCTACAAATGAAGATTTATGTTTTATGTGTATTGCACTAACCAATTGGCCATGATCATTTCTTGTAACAAATATTGATTCATCAAATAATTATGATCACGTATCTTTTATAGCAATGATAATGGCTACTTTCTATTTCTTTTCTTGACACAAGACAAAACAAATTTTAGTGCCAAAATAGCATACAATTTTCAATTGATATAAGGTTTGTAAAAGAATTTTTTTATTGAAGAGGATTATATGAAAAGACCGTGAAAGATGACATATAAAAATCAAACATTTCTATTTTGGACAATGCACTTGCAATTAGTCATTTATTCTAAAATTCTTGTCATTGATTACTTATCTACATTATAGATTCTACGTTTGATAAGAGACACTAAAGTAAACACCTGAACCTTTGACTGGTGTGACATCTTTCTACAAGGAAAGCTTTGACAATTTATTCTAAAATTCTTGTCATTGATTACTTATCTACATCATGGATTCTATGTCCGAGAAGAGACACTAAAGTGAACACCTAAACATTCAACTGGTGTGACATTTTTCTACAAGGAAACCTTGGACAATTTGTTCCAAAGTTCTTGTCATTGGTTACTTATCTACATTATGGATTCTATGTCCGATAAGAGACACTAAAGTGAACACTTGGACATTTGACTAGTGTGACATCTTTCTACAAGGAAACCTTGGACGATTTATTCTAAAATTCTTGTCATTGGTTACTTATTTACATCATAGATTCTAAGTTTGATAAGAGATACTACAGTGAATACCAACGTTTAACTTATGTGATATCTTTCTACAACAAAACCTTGGATAATAGTTCATTCTAAATAACCGTTTGAGCTTCATTTTTTTCCTCCTTCTCAAAATGACCCTAATTCATACATCTCGTCAAAAAAAAAAAAACCTACAATGCCATTACAACAATGGTTAACACTTGTTACATACATTTGTGCGGCACATGGTTGTTATGTGTGACTATATTTTCCAACTTGACGTCATATTTGACGTTCGATGTCAAGTGTCAAATATGTTGAAGAACATGGATGAAATGTTCCTGAATATTCTAGAATATCGCATATATGACAAACGGGGAGGTCTATTAGATGTCTTCGATGTCGTGTTTGACATTTTGTTTAGTGGTCGTGTAAGACAACCCTGGTGTGCACATAGTTAGTAGAACTACCCCAACAAAGTAACACTTTACCCACATGGGTTTATAAAGCCTTTCTTCGCTTATAAAGCTCTTTCCACACAGGAAGAATTCCTCATGAGCTGCAAAAGTTGGAAATGAATATTGCTTTGTCCACCTGAGCAGACAAGCCTAACGCCATATTTTTTTAATAATTTGTTTTTAGGGACCCATCATTAGGTGCAGCGTGGCTTTTAAGGAAATTTGTGCTCTTTGTTTGTTTATTTTATTTATATTATTTACGTAAATATATTTCAGGTGCCATTTGAATGGAAGTAGTAGAGAGTACTGGTATGTCATTGGGACCATGCAGGAGGTTACTAAGCCAAACTCTCATGATGAAAGTACAAACAATGTTGTGGCAAAGTGCACGCTTACTCGTGATTCTCAGGCAATTTCTGACAACAGCCCCATGCCCAAAATATCCTGTCTTCCATTGGAACCAACTGATGTAGCGCTTTAGGAGGTCAGATTCCGTCCGGGGGGGTCTCCATACAACACTAACTTATTCGCACCATTACGAATCAAAGGATCAAACTTGGTCATCGATTTGATGATATGATGATGGAAGCGACCATCCTACCATTATCTTCCTTTTGGTTATTATTAGAAACGCGAAATGAAATTTTGCTACATGGCCGGCCCCATGGGAACGACACAAATCATACAATGTCAATAATAAGAGGCAAGGGCGTGCGCGTCCCTTTTTCCAAGCTTGTAAGCAGTGATTTTTTTTTCATTTTTTTTTCCAAAGGAGTCCCATTGGCGATTTGAAAATTGAAACTTGAAAATTAGAAAAGCATTGGTCCGGAATGACCTTAAACTATGAGGTGATGGAGAGGGGTACCCTTAAGGTGTTGCCGGGGTACCCAAGGGGTTGGCGGTTCGTTTCCGGTCGTGAATCACCACTCTACCAAATGGAAAAATCCCGGCGATGGGTTGCCAAAAGCAACTCGTGTGCCTCAATAGAAAATAATAATAATAATAATAATAATAATAATAATAATAAAATTAGAAAAGCATTTTTTGGCGATTTACTACAAATAAATAGCTTTCTATAGAGTTCTTGGCTATGATAAGGGAAGATTATGGCGATATACTCTAATTTTTTGCCCAGTTTTTATTATAGCAATATAGCAAGCCCGGTTTTCAAATAGCAAGTTGGCGATATATAGCCACCAAAAAAATTCGATGCTGATAAGTCAGTAAAAGAAAATACTGTTCGAATTGAAATTTGATTCGGTTTTTTTGGGTAGAATGTTCCATGATCTTCCAGGACTGGATATATAGCACATTCTTTGGCTGCCAATAACTTACATTGAAACTTTTTCATCATTGCGGGGCGAGAGAACTAAAGATTGAATGGCAGAAACTGATGAGGTGCAGGGCCCGGGCTACATCCACAGATCACAGAATGGTTTCAGAGATGTTGTTTTCGTTGTTGTTGTTGTTGCAGCGTGCCAACAAGAAACTCAATGAATTCCTACATTCTAGACTGGAAGGCCAGCGTAAAAGCCTGCATGAGGTTCTTTAGCAGTTAGTGGGGTCCACCTTTTTCAACAGTAGCATTGCATACGCTTTTAACATTAAATACAATGTCCCACCACCCAATCTTTAGCTGAAGATGATGTGTACTTGTTCATGATTCCGAATCTGCTACAGTGATTCGGGAATAGTGGCCAAGATTCTGAGGTCAACAATAGAAGGGCTAAAGAACCTTTGTGGCATCCTAAGTCCCTTTCACATGCTCGTACACACAAAAAAAAAATGCATCTTTCCAATGGCCGTAGTTGGTCGTTAGGATCAAGAAAGATTAACTGTAAGAAAAGAAGCTCAATTCAAGAAAATTCTATTTTGTATAGTGAAAAAGAGAATCTTGAAAATATTTAGAATTTGGCATTTGTTGAAAGGAAATATTCCAAAACAATGAATTCTTCAGCATGAGATGCCGTCGCTGACCGTTGGGAATGGTATTAGTTGTTGCAATTTAATTGCACTGATCTTTTTTTGTTTTTCATTTTTTGCTTGGATGGCTCCAAAAATTTGGTTCAAGCTTCTAGTTCTAGAGAATTTGCATTGATTTTCTTCTAGATTTGTTGGATGAAAATGTGACTTGGTGATTGCATGAGGTTTGGAACCAAATACCCCTAGATTAGAAAACAAATTGTGACGTTTAGATTAAAAACCCACTTTTGTTGGTTTCATGTAATAACTTCAATTAGTATTAGCTTTTACAATGCTAAGGTAAGTGATCCTATAGTCATGCAAATGTTGTTCATTATTACACTATTATGTTGTAGTGGCACACATTTTGTAGTTGAAATGTTAGTTGCCGATACATAATTGGTTGTCTTTCTAGCTTGGCAAAAGAGAGACTTTTTGCTTTGCCATGCAAGAGAGGGTTATGTAGCATAGACTAACCATCTGTTGTGGATCCTCCAATTAACCAAAAAGTGAAATCGCAATGTTTACAATTGCATATTGTATCCATATAGCATGTTCATATAAAAATAAATAAATAATTAAAACAAAAGAACAAAAAGATTAGAATATACTCCAATTTGTTTATGATATTCTAATCAAATATTAAAAAAATGGTGTTAAACTTAGGTGAAATACAAAAACAAAATTTCAATATTATATACAAAAATTATAGTAATTCAAAGTGGAGTTGGTAGATTTTCCAAACCATGCCCAAATTTTTCAATGTTTTCGTGTTGAACATTGTGCAAGTAGCATCTATCTACTCCCTAAATTTGTTAGGGCGTGCTTTTGGGTACACATTTTGTTTACATTCATCCTACCTTAGCAAGAGAAAATTGAAGCATCGAAGAAAATGATAGTAGAGTGCCCCTCCATCAAGCAGTTTCAAAAATGCTAGAGTTAAAATAATTGTTGCATTTTTTTGTGTCTTACCGTACTGTACTCAGTCGTTAGGGTCGGCAAAAAATAATTATAAAAAATGATGCCCAAATTTTTAGGAAATTATTTTCTTCAAAAACATTTTATTTTCTATGGTGAAAAAGAGAATCTTCAAGAATATCCACCGAATCTCAAAGAATATTCGTATCAATTAGGCACTTTAATTAAATATTTGGCAGAAGCTACCGATCTTGATAGCCGAGTACGGTATGTGTTGAATAGAAAAATTCAAATTTAAATTTTATATTGGATGTTGCTATATTTTGGAACCCAGATTTTTTGTGTGTGTGTTCCTCCAAGTGCAACTGGCTTGTGATTCAAGGAATTAGGTTGTACATAATGGAATATCAATATACTTATGTGCCCTTGAAAACAACCACAATATGAGGTGGATGCCCAACAAGGTTCAAAGGTCCTGGAACCACATGCTCAACTTTATATTCTCTCAGCTTGGTTAAGTCTTATCATGATCATGTTTGGACCAGCACCCAAGACTACTTTGAAAGACATTTGCGCATTTACTTCCGGGACCTTGGGCTTAACCACGGACCGTGGCAAAATATCCCATCACTTTCTTTCTAGTAATTAGGGCCTCTTTATACTAGAGGCGAGAAGCCGTGAGGAGAGAAATTTCAACCAATGGAGGCCTAGAAACCGAGAAGACCAATTTCTCATTGGCTGAAATTTCTCTCCTTACAGCTTCTCGCCTCTAGTGTAATGAGGCTTTTAGTGTAATTTTATTTCTTGTTCTAATTCATTCATAACATTGTTAAGCCCTAGATTTTGTACCCCTACTAAAGTTCCCAAGCACTAGTAAAAAAGGTGGCGTTCCCCATGGAGATGTCCAGGCAAAATATTGTGCATGCGTGGAATTGGACACCACATGCTTGGGCAACTCCCTTGGCAATGCCACCTTTTCGATTCTCTCCGATGCTCTTGGATGCTCTTTGTTTTCACATCATGAGTTTGTCTTACTTGCTTGACTTCTACTAAATTCCCTCGTAGAATGGCAAGTGTCATCTTTCACTCCAGTTCCAAAGAAAGTTACTATATCAGTAAAATCAAACGAAGTAGTAGGGGGTGCAGAACCCTATTGTTATAGAATGTAATGCAAACCATTCGTTTGAGAGATGAATTTTCTATGTGTACGCTTTGTATATGACTTACTGTAAGGATGGCTAATTTTGTACATATTTAATTCAAATGAGAAATGCACAAACTTTTGAGTTTCATGCAACATGTTGTCGATGGTTAAAAATGTTCTTATGGTATCTTAAATACATAGTTATTTTGTTATATAACCCCTAAACGTCCTCACCCCTCTCCAAATTCGGCAGTTTTGCAAACATGTATTATAAAATGCAACTAAGAGCCCGGGGTGGGCACTGGCAAAAATTTAAAAACAATGTGCAGGAAAAATATAAGGTATTTTATATTTTTTTTGAGCAATTTTTATGAAAAAGCGTTAGAAATAAAGAAGGATTTGGACAATCTAAAAAATGATTTCTGAAAAATATTAGCCCCATTATATATATATATATATATATATGGTCCCCTAAAATAGAAAGTTTTTAGAATTTAAAAGAACCATAGGGTATATTAAAATGTTGATATTTAAGTTTTTTACTTAAAGGGTATCTGAAAAAATATAAATTTTATTATAATACCCCACACTAAAATACATGTTGGCCGCACGTGTATACACAAATTATTAGTAAGTGCCCGCCCCGAGACTAAGAGGGATATTTTAAACTTGATGTATGAACAAAAGTTGTACATTTTGAATTTTAGATTCTATCCATATGGTAAGATGTACGATTGCTATCACCCAATATTTTTTTTATAAAATTTGAAACTTGAAATTCAAAATTATTTTCCCAGGGGGTGCATTGTACTAAATACGTACAAGTATACGTGAGTGCATTGAAGGGGTATTAATTTGAACATTGCCATATTACATGTACATACTATAAACATATTTTGAATTGAAAATATTGATGTATACTTACAATGAACATATATTTAGGACAAGTTTAATTTGTATACAAAGGTTTTTAGTCATATAACCCCTTGTATACAAAGGGTTTTTAGGAGGGGTATGAATGCACGTGATTCTCAAACACAATATAGAGTGCACCCGGGATTATTTTGTAATTCAATTACAAATAAGATGTTGACAATATGTGGATGAAATTTGTTGTAATGGGTTGAAATATAATACTTTGACTGCAATGATTTTTGGAGATTTTTTGGTTGCTTAAGTTTATGAGTTTATTTTTTCAAGAGCACGTTTAGACTAAAATTTACAATTTTTTTGGTGAATCATTGCAACATGAAGCGAGGAAAAAAGAATTCACAAATCATCACCTTTCTAATCGGAACACACATGCGTGAAGTTAACTTTCCATAAAATCTTCCATATAAATGCCATTGGGAGTAAGTTTATACTTTAGTCCTTGCAATAAATACATATAAAATAAACATGTCAATCTTTTGTCCATTTGGGGCCCATTTCTTTGAGATTGAACTTTTTATTGGTCCATGCACAACAACAATATTTTAATATTGTTTAAAGAAAAATGAAAAGATTTTCTTTCCAACTCTATTTTTTTTATACAAATGGCTTACATATGAACATATTCTTCGGTCCATGGAGGTTGAGAGTTAGTTCCCGTACAAGTAGAATTAATCTTGATGAATAACAAATAAAGAAAACACATATCAAAGAGTGTAGACGAAAGAAACACAAAATTCCCATCTACACTCTACATTCTATCTAATATCATGTTTGATTGTATTTAAAGCCAAATCAATATATGATAGAGTAAATGAATACTTTTTGAAATAATGCATCATATACAAGATGGAATGAAGAATGTAGTCACTATAACAACAAGAAGAGGTGATTTTCTATGTGCTTCAATATAAATGGCTTTGCGATTAGAAATAAAGAGCTTACTCAAACAAAAAACAAGGACAAATTTCCACTATAGAGCCCTTGAAAAATGCACATATAGAATGAAGAGTGTAGTCACTATCAAAACATTCAGTAGCGAGCACTGGAAGTCGGGGGCCTACTCAAACAAAAAATGGAGACAAGTTTCCACTATGGAGCCCTTGGAAAGTACAAACATAGAATAAAGAGTGTAATCACTATCAAAACATTCAATAGCCAACAGTGGAAGTAGGGGGCCTACTCAAACACAAAATGAAGACAAGTTTCCGCTACGGAGCCTTTGGAAAGTACAAACATAGATAGAAGAGTGTAGTCGCTATCAAAACATCCAGTAGCCAACAGTGGAAGTAGAGGGCCTACTCAAACAAGAAATGGAGACAAGTTTCCACTATGGAGCCTTTGAAAAGTACAAACATAAAATGAAGAGTGTAGTCACTATCAAAACATTCAATAGCCAACAGTGGAAGTAGGGGGCCTACTTAAACACAAAATGGAGACAAGTTTTCACTATGGAGTCCTTGGAAAGTACAAACATAGAACGAAGGGTGTAGTCACTATCAAAACATCCAGTAGCCAACATTGGAAATCGGGAACCTACCCAAATACAAAATGGATACAAGTTTCCACTATGGAGCCCTTGGAAAGTACAAACATAGAATGAAGAGTGTAGTCACTATCAAAACATCCAGTAGCCAACATTGGAGAATGTCAAGAATATCCTCTATCATCATCAAAAATGCAATATGTACCTACCATCTTTGACCAAAAACTACAAGTATATATTACATGCTTATGTAGGTGGCCCTGCCACATAGAAAGTTGTGCATGTTTGAAATTAGCCACGGTTTCCCAGTCATCTTTTACTTGGATGAAACTTCTTCATAGTAAATAGAGCCAAAAGGTAGTCCCAATGATGGCTATTGAATGTTATGATAACAATCACAAGCCCTATCAGGCATGTCAAGTGATTTTTTCTAATGCTTCATTATAAATGGCTTTACCATTAGAAGTAAGGGGGCCTATTTAAACACAAAATAGGAACAAATTTCCCCTTATAATCCTTGGAATGTACGCATATAGAACTCCTATCCTCCAACCATAAGAAGGACTAAGGAATAGTCTTTAGATTCACCGAAACAACTTCAAAGGCATTTTTTCAAGAGCTCGGGGGATGGGGGGCACTTACATATATCTAGTGTAACCACATCCATTAAGAGGGTATTCGAATGGGGGACAATCACATAATTGGAACATTCTAGGTATATTCTAAATAGATTCTTGGATTATTCTTTACTCAAATTTAAAGCATCTTATATCACATGTAAAATTTTATAAATAAGTAGAAATGTTACCTCCTTATGCCAATAAGATAGATCCTATACTTGATCTCACTTGGTTTTAATTTTTTTTTTGACAGTGACCCCCGAATTCAAGAGAAAAAAATGGGATGCTAACAAAGCCAGTCGCACGGAAAGAAACTCAAACAAAGAAGCAACCTACATGGAATTTAGGATTTAGGGTTTAAGGTTAGTTATCATAGCTCTGCTGCTCAATGAATACCTTTAGATATATGCAATTCCCACTATATTCATATCAATTTCATGTAGACCTTACCTTGGTGTGGAGTCTTGAATTCTAGTTTCTAGAAGAAAAACGGAGTTTCTCTTCTTACAAAGTCAACTAACTTAGCTTCTAAAGAGGTTACCTTTGTTCATACTATGTGCATACATGGAAGAACATTCGTATACAAGTGGCGTTTACTACAACAAAACATGTCCTATGGGGCCAATTTCTTTTTTTAGCCTTATAAGAACTACAAGACATGTTATTGCAAAAAAATTGATTTTTTCTTGAGTGGAAGAATTTCCTGTAGCGAGAAACAATAGAGCACATTGAGTTTGTGGCATGCATTATAGTGGATGGCCTATAAACCAACACTTTAAGTTTTTCACACAAATCTGATACTGATATAGAATTAGAAGCTTTCAATGAGCACCGGTTGGAGATATTGTTGGTTTACAGTACACGTTGATTATTGGGTCATCCACCTTAGGGCTGTTTCACACTATGGCCGAAGGTCGAGAGGACGCGAATTTTCACCAATCGAATTGCAAGAAACCAAGAATTCGGCCTCTCAACCCTTAACATTAGAGGCCAAAGTCCAAAGGCCGTCGCCCTTCAAAATGCCAACATGGCCACACTTTTTGACCAAGGTTGACAGACTCTTGGGTCAAACGAGAATAGAAACCCAAACTATGGTCAAGAGGCCGTTGATTTTTTTTCATAAAAAACCAAAACTATATTTTATTGCCTATTTTCAGCTTATTTCTTTGGACTCTCAACAAAGTTTGGCCACTCAATCCCACGGCCTCTCCACTTGGACGGCCATAAGGTAACTATACCTTAAAGCGTCCACCTTACCAACTGAGCCTATTTACACACATAAAACAAAAAACATTTTCAGTGGGTCTTAATAGCAAGTTAGCAAGAAGATTCCAACGCACTTTAGGATGCATTATTTGGACACCGAATGAATAAGTTATGAATTTACAAAGTGCTGACTACAGGTTGACCTTAAAGCGACCCTAAACTCTGATGTTCAGATTGTGCACATTCTCATCAATAGTAGGGTGTCAGAATCTACTTATTATGGAAGATTGAGCTAGGGACGCTTTAAAGAAAGGGTCGCTTTTAGATATAGTTACGTTAGTGTGGAGCGGCCCTTAGGGGTCACACACTTTGCAAAGCAATGATGCAAAGTGTGTCATATATATATACATACAAAATAAATGTATTATATTTATATATATTTATATGTATACATGTATATATTCGAATGGCATGGATCCCAAAGCAATCAAGCAATCAACCCACATCTGCCTAGACTACTACTGCCTACGGACTACTACATGATATGCTGTTGTAGTACGTTCAAGTCAAGCGGGGGCAACAGGCAGCAGCAGCAGTACGTGTACGAACAGTGAGTCCTGAATGAAAACTGGCCGGCGGGGCATGTTCAGTTCATGTGAGATTCGGCCTATGGATTCATTCAGCGCTAGTTTTGCAGCAGTCAGTTTTAGCTGTATCTGCTCCATTCCGTCCCTGCTGTCAATGATGTCACTCTGCCGTTGCCGCAGGCCACCCCGTGATAAGTGACCCCCACCCTAAACCCCAAATTCATTGTCAGTTAAGATAATGATCGATAGTGATATATAGATTAGATTCGGCTTGCAAAATCGCCCCCAGTGAGTGGGTGATGGCTCATTCACACCAGTCACTTGAACGCGCTTGCGTCGGGAATCAAGGTAAATAGATAAAATTGATGATGAAAATAAATCATAGTTTAATGCAATCTACAGTGGTGAAGGCGCAAGTAAATAGTTTTACAATGCAAAAAAGGAATGGCAGTGAACTTGCGGCAACAGAATGCAGTTGCACAGTGTTCGCAATAGGATAAGACAAGTGCAGAATATTAAATCATTTCTTCAATTTACCCACCTGAAATTCAAGAACGCAGACGGACGTGCGTTGGATTTCTGGTGTGTATGGGCCATGAGCAGTTGCGAGTGAGGACTTAGGAGGATGGCCATTCTACAACGTGACTGTGTACCAACTTTGGTTTTCTTTTTTAACCCCTAAAGGACCACAACTATGTTCCTCTCCAAACACTCCAAAGTACCCCTTCTCATAAAAAAGACAAATATTTTTTGATCTATGATCTTTTTGACCAATCCAACCGTAGGATATTTCAAGCAACTTGAATTTATTACCACCTACAAATTTTCAACCGTTCAGGGTTCTTCAATAGTAAGATTATAAGCTTCAAAGTTGGTTGCACCTTTTTTTTGGGCATGCTGCCCATATTTGAAACTTTCTGAAAATGCCGAAAATGCAAGGTTTAGTCTCAAATTTGGTAAAATGAATTTGGCAATTGTGTGCATGAGGGTGTTAGCTCATTGTGTGCAAAAATTCAGATGCATAGCTCATTGTATGAAAATTTTCAGGAGCTGCCCGCAGTTAGGTTTTTCACCTTTGCATGATTGTATCTTTTGATTTATACATCACCTACGTACGCAAATTACCATCCCATCTTCGTTACAAAGAGTAGAATCACCACAAAAAATCTCAAGAATTGAGGATCAATACTCATTCCACAGTGAGCTGACCAAACTTGGAAAATCAGCCTTGGTCCTTGAGGGGTTAAAATAAAATCTAAGTGGCAAGATATAGACGGTAAAGTGAAATTGCTTTTTTTTTAAAGAGCTGAATTTGGACCAAATACTCATTCTTTTAATCATGAAAATATTCATCCATTTGAAAAAACCCTCATCCAATTATGATCTAGATGAAAGTGCTACAAACAAGGTACAATTTAGGGTTTAGGGTTTTAGGGTTTAAAACAATTTTGCAAAGAACAGTAGAAACCCAAAGTCCCAAACGTACTTGATTACCGTATGTGGATCCAAATCTTTTATGGTTTGATCTTTCGCAGTATTTTTCAGTGTTTTGAGCAAGAACATCTTATTTAAGCGCGTATTGCCCTATGACAATTCCACAACCTCCATCAAACTTGTCAGGGCATTCCAACCGTGTGTATGCTTCAGTGTGTACTCCCACACGTACACATTGAGGAGAGTTTGCACGAGAGCATCTACTCCACCTGCCATGATCAATAAAATGTAGAAAAAATTATATAGAAGCGAGTAAAGGGTGATAGATACAAAAATGAAAGAATTGTGACACAAACAAGGTACAAACGCATGTTATTTATCTATGATGGCTACAGTTCAAAAGTAAAGTTTGAGTTAAACTCCTGTTTGGATGTAAAAGTTGTTAAGTTGGACTCGAGTTCTTAATCTAGATTCCTAAACCCTAAACCATACTTTTATGTTATGCTACCACAATAGGACTTGTGGATTCAGTATCATATTTTGAAATTTCTGAATACTAAGTGAATTACTTTCTATCTTTTATATGACCCAGAAAAACTTAAATTTACAAAAAAATTGGAAACATTGGTATAGAAGTTGTATACCCTACTACTTGTGCTCATATGGGTTGCATTTTCTTCTTAGTACCACTAATCCCAAAATAGTGGCTCTATAATGAAATAAAACCCTAAACATTCTTGTTATGGGGATTTAGGGTATAGGGATAGGATGTAGTCTCCATCACCCCAACAGTTTGTATTGAAGTTAAATTTGTTTTTATTGAGGAATTGTTGGAGACAACTATAAACATTGAAGCCACTTGTCATAGCCTTGTGGATATATGCCAAAGAGAAAGATGGATAATTTATCAAACACGTGTAGAGGGGAACTAAAAGGGGACCCAACACCTCAACATACCTTATGCCCCTGCCTCCTGGGAATTGGTTCCAAATCTAGAATTTGGAATGAATGTTTTCTAGATAAACAACACACGTAGTGAGGGGATGCTGGTAGAGGGTTTCCTAGAGCCTTAGGGTTTACACTATATATATATATATATATATATATATATATATATATATATATATATATATATATATATATATATATATATATATATATATATATATAGTGACGGACAAAACTGAGTATCGATTTGAAACTTTTCCATTCAAACAACCATATCATGAGCATCAATGGGCAAAGTCCAAAAGTGAATATATAAAAGTTGTAGTGTGCGACATATAACACATTACTACATAAGTTTGAAGAAAAACTTAATTGTGATTTGAAAGAAAATGGATTTCAAAGTTAGCCATGTCTAAAACTTGGTTTTGTGCGATGTAATTCGGAACTACTTTAAATTTTGTCAATTTTTTCTTAGAGCTTCAAAAAAACTGTTTCTGCCTTGGCATGTTGGTATACATCATTTAAGATTGTTGTACACAAAAATTGAAGGAAGTTGATATTTATAGAATTTAAAATATTCACAATTTGACAAACATGCAAATGATGTTGGTTCTCACGATATTTGAATTATTTTTTGGAATTGAGAGCATGGGACTACATTGGCCATTGTATAGAGAGCATAGGTTGCAACATGAACCATTGTTACATCTTAATGCCCTTGCATTTGAAATAGTTGTTGAATAGGCCAATGCATTCAATTTATATATTAGAATTGTATGATGCAGTTTTTTGGTCTAACTTTTTGTACAAAGTCTAGTGTTCATGACGCACATACTCAATCAACCAATTCAACAATTTGTTTTTTTCGTGTTCAGTATCATCAAAAAATTGTCAATTTTATGAAAGTCAGTGTAATTTCTAGCAGTTTTGAACTTTTTGATGATATTGAAAATGATATGATTTTTTTTTTTGATTTGTAGGATTGATTAAACCAAAAAACTGCATCATATAGCTCTAATATATAAATTGAATGCATTGGCCTATTCAACAACTATTTCAAATGCAAGGGCATTAAGATGTAACAATGGTTCATGTTGCAACCTATGCTCTCTATACAATGGCCAATGCAGTCCCATGCTCTCAATTCCAAAAAATAATTCAAATATCGTGAGAACCAACATCATTTGCATGTTTGTCAAATTGTGAATATTTTAAATTCTATAAATATCAACTTCCTTCAATTTTTGTGTACAACAATCTTAAATGATGTATACCAACATGCCAAGGCAGAAACAGTTTTTTTGAAGCTCTAAGAAAAAATTGACAAAATTTAAAGTAGTTCCGAATTACATCGCACAAAACCAAGTTTTAGACATGGCTAACTTTGAAATCCATTTTCTTTCAAATCACAATTAAGTTTTTCTTCAAACTTATGTAGTAATGTGTTATATGTCGCACACTACAACTTTTATATATTCACTTTTGGACTTTGCCCATTGATGCTCATGGTATGGTTGTTTGAATGGAAAAGTTTCAAATCAATACTCAGTTTTGTCCGTCACTGTGTGTGTCTATATATATATATATATATATATATATATATATATATATATAAAATGTGGTTATTGTTTTCATTGAATTTCATGGCTAAATATTGTTTTTGAGTAAGCAATAATCCATGAAATTCATTGAGATACCATATGGTTATTTAAGAATAACTTTACTGTGCAAAAGTTATTAGGGTTTAAAATTGATAATGGATTTAATCAAAGTTTTTTGAATAGGTATGAATCTTTCCTATCAAAATATGGTTTATTTATTATTATTTTTTTCATGTTTTTTTATGTTTTTTTATGTTTTTTTTTTTTTTTTTTTTTTTTTAAAAATTTATGCCTGATTTTAGTTTTCAAACAAAAAAAACTATAACTTTGGATCCAAATGTCATAATTCCCTGAAACATGGATGCCAAATATATGTACGTTTTACACACCTATCCCAAAATAAATTGTAACAACATGCCAGAAAACTAAAATCATATGGAATTGCTCGAAACAAGCTGCAACTACAATGTGGTTGCTCAAAATGTTAAGAGTTAATTGCAACATCCAAAAAAATGAACCTAGTTAAGAGATAGTAGTTCCAATGGCCCTCTGCCCAGTGGACACTGGGTCATTGACATTACGAACGGACACTTTATTCACGCCGGCCTTGATTGAGGTCCGGAGTTTCTATCTATCTATTTAGAGATAGTATTCACTCAAGAACAAGAGTTTTGGTTCTTTATAAGTATGTTTATGATGTAAAGACACTAACAGAAAAGAGGTACTTGGGCACCAATGAATAGTATCAGAGTGTGGTGCCCAAGGCTTATATAATTGGCACCAAACTAGTGCCAATATGGACCTTGGGCACTATTCCTTAGTGCCCAATGACCACCCTTTCCATTAGTGGAATAATATTCACTTGAAAACAAGCTACACCGAAATCACCATATACTGTGGCCCACGGTATTTATAAGAAGCTTTACTAATAATTATTTTTCAAAACATTGTGAAAAATTTCATCCAAATTGGATGAAAGCTCGTTAAATGGATGAAGATTTGTTAAAAGGGATGAATGTACACGCACCCACAGTATATGGTGATTTCGGTGTAGTTTCTTGGTAAATCATAGGTTTGGTTACAATTGAGAACATTCTACTTTTGGAATGAGATTAAAAAACTAGAGCATATGGAAGGTTGGACAAAGAGATAATTTGAGCAACGCCTAATTTAATTTTCTAGTTGCTTGTGGGAATGACATTTATACGTATGGGTGTCTTTGAAAATGGGAAGGATTAGAGCATTGTGGGACTTGCATGAATGGTGTCCGCTAATTTTTTGATGCTGTGCACCATAACCCACTTGCACGTGATCCATGATATTTGGACATTAGGTTCGTGGTTATCAACCGTTCTATAAGTAGCAGCTCACAGGCCGGGACCTCCATGTAAAGTTAGGCCGGACTCTGCACAACTCTCTATGAGAGGAAACCAAAAGATATCATCCTCAGCCAAGGGCAGCACTACTTGTGTCCCCCTTTTCAATTTTCGCACCAACAAACCTCGGTCCCCTCATGACCATACCCTACATCATGGCCCATTAATTAATTTTTGTTAGGAAGTGCCATGTGTCATCTTTTGATTGGTTTTGGTTGACGTGGACCTCTCAAAATCTGACATGGAAATTCAATTTTGACATCTGACCCTCGCGTACGATATATTCCAAAACGGGTTTTGGATGGATCTGTTACAGAAAAGGATTATTCTGTTTGCTCCAATTACATGAGATCTAAACACCCTATATGTTGTAGTAAATTATTTAATTTTTGTCGAAAATGCCATGTGTCACCTTGTGATTGGATCATATGACGTGGACTGCTCAAAATATGACATGGAAATTCAATTTTGACACCAACCTGTCTAAATTTGTCAGTACTTGTCAAATGATGAGAGTTTGACAAAAGAAACAACTTCTTTCAGTAAAATCTATGATCTAAAAAAAGGTGTTCACGTTTTAAAACGTTCACATTTTCAGTCAAAACAGTAATGAAATGTGCTTTCGTTTGTTCAAAAATTAGAGATACTCGATAAGTCTCTAAATACTCATGGTGTGTAACTCCTCTTAACCCCTAAATGACAGAGGGGTAACTGCAAAACCTAGATGTGTTATAAAATGTTACTTCTGCAACTTTGATGAAGTTTGGTCCAAAAGAGAAAATGAGAAGCATGGTGTTTAGTAATTATTTGTATGGTCAAACTTTCAAAAAAAATGTTTTAGACACTCATTTAATGAATTTAGAAGCATTTACCATTTAATATTCACCAAAATTACAATTTTTATTTTTAGGATTTGAAATTTGGTATGATTGGTTAAAAGTAGGCGTTCTATTCTAAATTTTAAAAAAGAAAAAAACTCAAATGAGAGAACATTGTTACTTTCCCAAAATAGAAAGTTTTATAACACTAGGACAATCTTGAGGTGTTTGTCTTTGAAAAATTCCATAGTGAACTTCAATATTGCAAATGAAATGCATCAAACAATACTAGAACATGATCTCTACCCCCAATTTTGACAAGAAATCAAAACTCGAAAATGTCATTTCCTAACCATGGGCAGTCACTATTGTTTGGGCTACAACTAAAAAATGGTCAATCAGTCATTTAGGGGTTAAGTCATCATATGAACACTTGAACACTTCTTTTTCTAAACTGAACTTGACTTCTTGTTTTACCCTTGAAGATCCTCACCCCTCTCCACATTTGGAGAATTGCAAAGATGCATTATAAAATGTAACTAAGAGGGATATATTGAACTTGTTGTTGGAATAAAAGTCACACATTATGATTTTAGATTCTATCCATATGGTTAGATCTATGATTTTTATCACCAATATTTTTGTGTAAAATTTAAAACATAAAATCCATAAATCTTTTGTAATTTGATCATGAATAAGATATTGACAATCTATGGATGAAATTTGATTTGATGATTTGAAATGTAATACTCTAGGTGTAGTGATTTTTGGAGATTATTCGATTGCTTAATTTTCTTTGTTGATTTTTCAAGAGCGCTTTTGAACTAAGATCTTAGAAATTTTGGGTGAATCACTGCAACATGCAATGAGGCATAAAAATTTCACAAATCATCCCCTTTCTAATCAGTTCACACATGCATGAAGCTAACTTCCCATAAAATCTATAGGAAAAAATCCACACTGCAAAAGTGCACCATGGATGAGAAAACGGAGTTTGATTCTGTTTATCAAGGTTTTTTTTTCTACTTGGAGCCAGACTCTAATGTCATAGTACAATCATAATGGTTTGAATCAAAATGGACCACCCTCCACTACATGCATGGCACTGCTACAGTGCAAAAAAAACCCTGTTGTACATCATGCAAAGAGTGCATGGTTGGACATTCATAGGTTAATTTTGTGCCTTTTAGGATGACATCAAATTAACCCCTAAATGTCCAACCGTTTAGAAAGTGGGCGGTGTACAAAATCAAAGTAGAGTTTTCTCATCCGTCATTGACTTTTTGCAGTGTGGATTTTTTGCCATATATTTTATGGCATGGACTTTATGGGAATTTGGCTTCATTCATGTGCGATCCAATTAGAAAGGGGATGATTTTTGAAAAAAATTATGCCTCATTTCATGTTGTAGTGATTCACCCAAAATTTTGATGTAAAAGTGATTTCAATGTAAAAGTGCTCTTAAAAAAGTGAACTCATAAAACTAAGCAACCAAAAAATCTCCAAAAATCACTGCACTTAGAATATTACATTTCAACCAATCACAACAAATTTCATGTACATATTGTCAATATCTTATTCATAATCAAATTACAGAAGAATTTTCAATTTTAAGTTTCAAATTCTTTACAAAAATATTGGTGCCAACAGCTATAGATCTAACCGTATGGTTTGAATCAAAAATTCATAATGTACAACTTTTATTCATATATCAAGTTCAAAATATCCCTCTTCATTGCATTTTATAAGACATCTTTGAAATTCTCCAAATTTGGAGAGAGGTGAGGACGTTTAGGGGTTAAAGTTACATATAACTTATTAATATTGAGTTGTTTTTTTTCCCTAAATTGGGGTTTTGGTCTCACCTTGCAACTCCGAGCCAAAACAAGGGGCCAAATTTTTTGGGTTCCTCAATGATTATTAAAATGTATTCGCCTCCTTGTTGTTTTGTAGTGCTTGCATTTTGTTCAAAGCCAAATAGTTAAAAGCATGCTTCAATTTCTTTGGGTGCATGCATTCAAATTGGGAGGAAAATTTTAAAATACCACTTAATTTTTCAACATGATATATTATATAAAAATTAACATAAGAAAACTGCATTGTTTCTGCATTTTGCATAGATATCCAAACTGTGTTTCTATTCTACAAGAAGTCACATGTCAAGTCAAGAACAACCTCTTCAATCAAGTTTTCCTAAACTCAAAGCCATCTTGCACTAAGAAATTGTCCAAAACATGGCAACTACACTTGCTAAATTTCAATATTTATTAAGAACTCAAATTTTGAAAGAATCACAATCCTAATGGTGGATACAAAGCTTTCGTACTCATTATGAATAGTAGAAAAAATCCACCAAAAATAAAATGAATCTCATGATTTTATAATAAGATTTGACTTTCTAGTAGGAAAATTGCTCCAACACTACCATTCCAAGTACATTGACCAAAAAGCGAAAGATTTTTGTTGTTTTTCGCTTTCAATTATAATGTTTTATATAAACTAATATGAGAATGTGTGGAAAAAAATTCAATACATTTGCCTTTATGGATTTTGAGATATTAACAGTCAAAGTGAAAGCAATGGACTAAAATCTTCTTGAATTGTAGATCGCTTAATAGCTTCCTCCTTCTATCAACACCCTGCTCAAGTTGCCCTGGGAGTTTCAAGCCCTATCACTTGTGATCCCACTATCCATTGCAAAAATAAATAAAAAATAATAATGAAGCTTAAAAAAGCATGCATTCATTGTATTTTTTTTGAGAATATTCATTCAAATTTGATTTCATAGCTCCGTACCTAAATTTTCAAAAAACTCTACATGAGCATAACATTATGTAGCATGCAATGGCTTTGCTTGCTCCATAGTAGATGGTGCAGCATATTCCACACCCAACAAGACTTCATCAGTAGCTAATTGGACGTGTGGAGTCCCAAAGTAAATAGTAGAGTGCATGAAGGAAACGCAGAGGGCATAATTCAGGCTACTGAATGTTATAGGACATTATTGTTTTTGAGAACATGCCCACCCTTGGTGCACCAAACAAGGGCGCCATGAGGGTTTGAACGTGCCCACTTGGAAGCTATGTGTCAATGCAAGTTGGAGCGCTCGGCGTTGGCAACTGGGCTGGGATCGCCACCACCCAACTTAAAGGTTCAAAAATTACAATTGTGTGTTTATTGTAAAGCCCGTTCAAAAAATACAATTGGAAAGCTAGCTCAAAAAGTACAATTGTGTATTTATTTTTTGATGATATTCTTTTCCATGAGGCTTTGGCTGGGACATTGAAGTGACAATTTTCCATGCGCTTGCCCTCCCATATCTTGATCCTGCCCTCATTTCAACTGTTGGCGTGAAGCCGGTACAGTTAGCTGGGAGAGCCCCGGCCCGGCCAATGCCCTCCTAGCCTTCTTTACAATGTGAGGGTGCACATGCTCTCATGGAGTCAATTGCATCAAAGTTGGAGCGTTGTTTGTGTGTCATTAAAAAAAATTCAATCACTTTAAAATTATTAGATAAATCGATTACCCTTGTTGAATATGTAAGTATTAAAAAGCCTACTCTTGAAAGTTATATGAATTAAAGTAGAGAGTCCAATCCTATATGGCTCTATAACTCCTAAAATGTTATTAGTGCATTTAGGTGATTTGAGCCTCAATAGGTCGTTTTCTATGAGGAGGTTTAAAAATAAATAAAAATATTTCTTTTAAAAATACAACCAAAATATCTAATTGGTTTTCAACATCAAATATTAAACATTTCTAATAAAGAGTTTGGATCATTTAACTATGCATATAAGAAGAATATAGCAATCAAAGGTGAATTTTTGTATTTTTGTATTTGTCCAAATACAAAAATTCATCTTGAATAATCAAATAGATTGCAAGAAGAATCAAACTTTAAAAATTTCACCATTATGTACGTACTTCAATTAGAACTTTGTATGCAAAAGGAATTTTTCCAAATAATTAGTAGCATTTTAAGAATAAAAATAAATTAGTGGAAAGAGTCTTTAACATATTAAGTTAAAACTAAATTGCTAATAGTTTAACCATGGAATTGAATATGTCAATATCAACAACAAAGATATTGTGACAAATACCATATGAAATACCAAAGATATTGTCTATACGATATGGATTTTTTTTATTTTTCTAAAATTTTATTAAAACTAAATTTTAAAAATAATAATTTATAAGTTATTTTTGCCTCAATCGCCTACAATATAAAATTTCACTCAAACACTCCCAAGTTTTTGAATGGTATTGTTATATTTGGATGAACCGATGAACGTGCATGGTTTTGGACAATGAAATGATACTTCATCCACATCCAACATGTTTAACCTAGATGCACGGATGTATTAAACTTCATCATTCCATTGAAAGTCACAATCCTAAACTGCTTAAAATTTTCAAAAAAAGAATCACTAAATTTGATAGTTTATAAAAAGAAATCAACTTGAGAACTTTTATTTTTTTATTTTTTGGCACAAATTGAAGAGAAACATTTGTAAGAAAAGAAAAACGTCACAGTAAAGCTGACGCAAGGCAAGAAAGAACTAGCCTAACTATGAAAAATGTTGGAGGTTGAAAGCGACCCAAGTAATCCAACTACCCTGCCTAACTGTTGTTTGCCTCATATGAAGTCAAACTTGTCATATTCCTCCTTAACAAATTGAGGAGACACTTGAGAATTTGACACCTATTATATGTCCTATACAACTACCATGTATAGTTGTTGTTTGACTCATGTAAAGTCAAACTTGTCATATTCCTCTTCAACAGATTGGGGAGACACTTGAGAAGTTGACACTTATTATATGTCCTATACAACTACTATGTCTAGTTGTTGTTTGCCCCATATAAAGTCAAACTTGTCATATTCCTCCTCAACAGACTGGGGAGACACCTGAGAATTTGACACTTATTATATGTCCTATACAACTACCATGTCTAGTTGTTGTTTGCTCCATATAAAGTCGAACTTGTCATATTCTTCCTCAACAGACTTGGGAGACACATGAGAATTTGACACCTATCATACGTCCGATACAACTTTATACCTTTTTAAACAAATCTTATTCATCATTGATAGTTTGCCCTATGTCTGATATAATAGTTGATAGATACAAAAAATCATATTTTTGATATAATTTGGTTACTATCAAATTATCTATCATCTTATTTGAAAATTGATATAGTAGTTTGATTGGTGACATCTCGTACCACTTTATTTATATTTTATTATTGATGCAATTGTTTATGTACTAGATTTTGGCGTTGACTGCATTTAAATCTCAATCTTTTGGGTTGTTTATCCTCTTGTAAAGCCTTGTGACATTCGATACCACTTTACTCAAATTCTATTCTTGATACAATTGTTCATGTACTTCTTTTTGAGACTTATATGTTTGATTGTTAGGTTTTCCAACGTCATCTTTGTCTTGCAAATCCTAGCAACATATAATATTGTTTTATTTATATTCTATTCTTGATGCAATTGTTCAGGTAGTATTTTTGAAGCTTCTGTGTTTGATTCTCAAAGCCTTCTTTGTGTTCTTCCTAGCGATATATGATACCTCTTTATGAAACCTTCCTTATCATAAATGTAGCATTAATAGTAGACCTTCCTATCATTCAAAATATTTAAATTATAAAGAAATGAAATTAGTACTATAAAGCTTTTAATAGCCTTAAAAACTATATTTGCAAGTTGTAGACATATGAATAGAGTCAAAAGTCTATGCCTCCAACGAACCTCCCATTTTTTTAAATTTATTTTTTCAATTAAAATAAATAAATTATTCAATTTTAAAAAAGAAGCGGCCATGTCTAAAGGTCATAAAACCATAAAAGATCTCATGGTAAGAAAAAATTGTAGTACAACACTCAAAGATACGACCTTAAAAAATGACGAGTGTATGGAGCCTAAATATCTTCATCCTCCTACATAACTACAAAAATCTTGTGTGTTACTAACTCATTTCATCATCACACACTGGAAATTCAGAAATTCAATGCTACCCGACATTTCTTTGATTATAGTAGTTATTACATGATTGAGTGTTATTGTAGTTGTGATAATTAAAACCAGCTCAGTCAATTCAACTTTATGACTTTGGTTCATAGAGTCTGTTTCCAAAACGAGGCACCGAGGCGGTATACCTTGCTACCTTTGCCCGAGAGGCTTAGATAATCGAATTACTTCTAATAAATTCTTTCTTTAACCCTTAAACGTCTGAAAGTGCCTTTGCGGCCAATAGAATATGGTATATTTTTCTAGTATTTGGAATGGATCTAGACCTTTTATGGGTTTGAGTTCAACACAGAAGCTGAAATTTACATCAATGCGGTTCTAGTGAACTATTGAGATCCCAATTTAGAGCTTCTTGTTGGTAGCAAATACCAATTATACGGCCACATATCTACTATCCCCATGGAACATTTAGGGGTTAAGATGATCCTTGGACCAATATAGCTTTGGCTAATTTACACATGATTAATCAAAATCAAAGAGTGAATTAATTATGGACGGAATAAACAACTTACATAGGTCAAGCAATTTTTTTGCAATTTTTCACTTTTCGAGTAAATAGCACTAGCAAAACAAAAATTTAGCACTTTCATCTAGAGTTGGATGAAGCTATCATAAATGGATGAAATTTTGTTTTAAATGGATGAGAATGAGCCAAATGAATGAATTGTTGGCAATAAAGAATCGAGTTTTTGTTCAAATTTTGAACTTTCTAAAGATAGTTTATCCCTTTGTCTGTAGTTTTCCAGCTAAAAAAATGCTGCCATCTATATTATTAAATGAATAGTGTCACAAATTCATCCAATTTGATGGTCACGTTCTCATCCATGCAATTTTTCATCCAATAAAATGAAGGTACAATCGATATGCTTCACAATTTCATGCCTTACGGTAATGCAAAGTGGAGAAAAATCAATCCAAGCATGGTACTATTGCATTGCAATAGGCTCTGTTCTAGTAGGGAATTAACCCCTAAAGGACCAAGAATCCCAAATTAGGCCTCATTTTGTTTGAGTAGGTCTTTTGTGAACTTTCCTCTTGTTCAAATTTCTTTGTTTCTTTACCAACACCTAAAATGTTCTTCACTGATTCTCGGGTGGGTCACTTACTGCATTTTACAAACAACGTGCGGCAGAAAATAGCATGGGTTTTATTCATTATAAGTAAAATTTATAAGAATTTATAAAAAAATTACAAATAAGATAGAATGCAATGAAAGAGTACAGGCCATTATAAATAATTTAGGTACACCACAATTTTGGTCCATTATGATTTTAGTACATGTAATTTAGGGAATTGCGAATGGGATCCAAGGTAGTAAACTGAGTATAGTTTGTTTTGGGGGGGGGGGGTGAACAGCTGGAGCACAGTTGGTAGGAAAGGGCGGTCAGCTGCGCGGTGGACGAAAAGTAGGTCTAGAAGTGCACATTTTCCAGAATGTATGAAAGAAGGTTAAGTTCTGGTCATTTTCTTGAGGCCATTTTTCTCAAATTTTTAAAGTCATGTTACTTTTAGATTATATTTAAGCCTTTACAAGGAAGATAGCATATAAAAAATTGCATTGGTCACCGTTTTATAAAAAATGATAGAGTCCATAATATATGCCATTTTTTCCCATTAAGTAATCATAGGGGCCCTTTTAATTTCAGCTAGGAGGTAAATAGCCCCCCAAAAAACACCCCCTCGCCGCACGTGGTACCCAAAATATATGAAGAGTGACCCACCCGAGCACTGATTCCGATGATATAAATTTTGGTTTCATCTGAATTCTATTTTTCACAATGTGATCAATAGAATTTTTCATTTGAAAAACCATGAATCCTTGGTCCTTTAGGGATTAAGTGGAGATTATGAGAAGGCTACATACACTACATAACATTCCATTGTTTGATTTTAACGATCATTGCATAAGCATTTGCTCCAACAAATCCCAAATTCTACGGCATTTGTTAAAGAGATCATGCAGAGTGTTGCGCTGCATGGATGCTTTAAATTTGCCCACACACAAAGGGGGTGGTGTTGCCCAACGAGAGCGATGTCTCTTTCATTGCCATGTGAGAAGCACGCATCGTGTAGCCGACCAAAGGGGCGGCACAATTGAAATTGTTTTCACGCAACCTTGCGAGTGGCCATGCCTCCATCTTATTAATCACCATCACCCTGCTTTCAGTCTTTTCCCATCCTCACTGGTGTGGTAATTTTTTTACCATTTTACAGCCAACAACCGACAGTTTTACTGATTACGATCTGTAACTTAACGTGGTGCAATATTCGATGCGAATATGAAAACCACCCATGTGGCCGGTGAAAATGACTCCTCAAGGCAGACGTTTTCTTCCCCAGTTGATATTGCTGAAGTCTCACCGTATACTGTCACTAGTAGAAATTCTAACCGCATATACCGGAGAAATGACCCACGAGATGACCCCACATGACGAATTAGAATAGTTGTGGTTCATTTGGACACGCTTTTTTGGTCTACTTGGCTAACGATTATGCTAGTGCGTAGTCAATCATCAAGATCGGCAAAAAATAATTACAAGAAGAGAAGTCCAAATCTTCAGGAAATTTTTATTAAAAATAAATAAAATCTACTTTATATGGTTGAAAAGAGAATTTTGGAGGATACTCACAAATTTTGATATTTGTTGAAAAGGAATTTCTAAAAAAGATATTGTTTGGTATAATATAACGACCATGACTGCTGAGTATGGTACCCTATGTCTATGTCATGTTAAGTTTTGACATAAATTAACTCCTTAAGAAACGGACGTGTTTATGCTCCAATAACACTCCACAATTGTCATTTTTAGTGCATTGAGCTAAAATTAAGTTTTTTTTCTTTTCTATATTGAATTATAGGATCTGGTACAAAACTAGTATGAGAAAATGTAGTAAACATTTCAACAACTTTGACTACATAAAGTATGAGATATTAGCATTTGAAGTGAAGAAAAAGGCTTCATTTCTGTTTTTCTTTATTTTTGGGCATCTTGGCAAAGAAGTTCAATAGACTTTAAATCCTCGTAACTTAGATTTTTTGTAATTTGATGGTTTATTACTTCACGTTGGAAAATTTCCTTGAGAATCAAAAACTTCAATCAAAAAAGCAATCAACCTTTTTTTTCTCTTTCTTTTTGCTAGCATGGTACCCAAGGCTTTTATTGATACCAAACTAGTCCCAATATGAGCCTTAGACACCATGCTCTTCCAGTGCTCCAAAACCACCATTTCTACTACAACACCGAAATCACCATATATTACTTGAACCACAATATTTTTGAACAACCACACTAATAATTATTTCTCCAAAATATTGTGGTAAAATTCATCCAAATTAGATGAAAATTGTTCAAATTGATGAGAATTTGTTCAAAATGGATGAACGTACCCACAACAATCATCCACCCACAATATATAGTAGTGCCGAGGCAAATGGGCAACACTTGCTTAGAACTGAGCAACATTGCCTCGGCACACACCTTTTCTACTAGTGGAACCAAACCAAGATGTTTGCTTTGGTACCGTTGCAGGGGTTGTTACAGGGTACCCCGGTGGAGATGCTGTATGTAGGAGCCTGCAGAATTAGGGTTGGAGGTCCAATCAATCCAGAAATGAGGAAACATATTTATCCAAAGGATGAAATGAGCTGATTGCCGGGGAATGGAGGCTGGTATAATTTTTCAGGGGTGGGCGGCTCCCATATACCAGGGTACATGTTCCCCACATGTGAGGGAACCGCAGACCCTGTTCCTCCGTGCAGGGCTGAATATGCTGCCCAAATGCTCTCTGTGCCTGTGCACTGCGCAGTGTCATCAGATTTTTATTTTTTTTTGAAGCAACAGGACGTTTTATTCCAATTGAAAAACAAAACATCAGTGTCATCAGATTCACTACCAAAAAACAACCATATCATCCATTTGATTCCCGGCCACTCTTGTCCCCAGCACGGCAACTTAATCCCTCCTGTCTTCTTTTAATTTAAAAAAAAAGAAAAAAAGAAAAAGAAAGAAAAAAAGAAAAAAGAAATTGGTTTATTTATTTTTGCATTGCATGAATGAAGGAAATTTCATTGCAAGGGTTTAAGTACATCATTGAACGACAACCAAAGTACGGCTTTGCATAGCATTCACATTAAAATAAAATCTTCCTTTTTTCGGTCCAAATTTTTTAATGAATTGAGAATCCATCCACCTTCATTGATTTTACAGTGTATCTAAAGAAGTTATGAACTCAGGTTTAACCCTTTAGTGCTCAAGCGACCACATTGATTGTGGTCTCTGTTGCGTCGAAAACACAAATAACGGAAAATCTGTGAACAATTGGATTTTGAATTGTGAAGTTCAGATGATGAACGATATAATATACATCTTCTAGAAAAAGAAAATTTCAATTTGGAGTTGTGCAACTATCAAAATACCTATGAACAAAACGCGAAAATACTGTAAATACTTGAAAATACAGTAAATACTTACAAATACAACACATGTACTATGCAGTATTTCTTGTGTTTGCAAGTTTGTTATCTTGTTTTAAAATTTTGGATTGTGTTATCTTGTTCATGTTCCATTAGTGTATGTATTCTGATCTTGATCCATGTACTAACTCCTTTCATATTTTAACGTATAAATTTTTGTCCTAATCCGTACATGGATAAGTCACTCTCACTTATAAAATTCACAATAATTATGTGTGAGGCCGTTCTTAACATGAAAGATTGCAACGGAGAGGTGTTGACATAGGTCATTGCTGAACATCTTCACTTTCATTTTAGAAAATTTTACCCAAATTCTATTTAACTTTGAAGTCACACACCCTCCAAAATCTCATTTTTGAGTATGCGTTATACGGTTCAAAGACATACTATGATCTTCCAATCTCACCATTGGATGATTCTCTAATTTAAAAAAAATGTTTGCACTCCAGTTGAGAATACAATTGTACAGTTACTTTCTAATTTAATCCATTATATTTTTGGAAGTATCAATCATAGTGGAAAAACCGAGTGAAAACCAGTGAACCTTGCTACAGTACCCAAAGCATTAAAGGGTTAAGGTGGGAGAGTCTAAAACCTAAACTTTAAACACATTAAGTATTAAGATCGTCAAGTTATTAGAGACATCGGCAAAATAAGACGGTGGGTGATTCGGACTTCCATTGTCCATTTTATACTTGTAAGAGAACCGTAAACTTCATGCCACAAGCAAAAGAGAGAAGATGTGGGATGAGCAGTAACGTGTCGGCCTTGAAATAGACGTGGATGAGGCTCCTTGAGGCCACGAGATGAAAGGTTCAAACATCGATGGTAGGACAATTTTGGCCAAACGGGACAATTTTGGACCATGCTCCTGTGCCATCCCTAGTGGCATGCTTTGACACAGGGCCAAATCCACTCACCCATCTTTTTTTTTCCACAAATACATTCCATACTGCATTTTTTTAAAGGTCCAAATATACCTTGTTTATGAGCCAAATCCGGTACTTTTTTTGAATAGAACTTAGGCAACTCTACTTTCCTCTACTTTATAGATATCTCTAATATTGATTGTTGTTAGCAATTGAAAGATGATTATGATGCATTTATGTATTCATTATTTGAATATCATTTATCGATAGTTGACCTAAAACTACCATAATTTTTTTTTAAATTGAAAATTTGAAATTGATTTTTAAAATTAAAAATTTGCCACATATGATTAGTTGCAATGATTTTTAATTATATTAATTGTGCCTTGATATTTTCTCTTAGGGCATGTTTCCACCAATGGTGGGAGGTTTTGTTTCCCCCACATAACCAAGCAATCGAGCTTGGGTTACAAATATTGGTAAGATTTGAATTACAAACCTCATAGGCCCAAGTGAGTCTAACCAACTAAACCATTAGTAGCTATTCTATGGGTTGGTTTGAGGACAATCGATTTGACATTTTATGTATGAATTGATTTTAGGTATGTGCACCTTATACCAAGCATAACATCAAGTTTCACTCCCTAAAGGATCAAGGATTCATGGTTTAAAATGATCAATTCAATTGATCTTATAGAGAAAAAACATAACTAAGATGAAACCAAATTTTATATCACCGAAATTAGCGAAGTCTAACATTGCGTGTGTAGTTAAGAAAACAAGTCACTAGTCGCGTAGTCTCTGCCTTAATATTTATCCTAGATTTACTTTTACAGCTTGTTTATACTATTCAATCATGTAACTCCTTGAAAACAAAGCATTTTCATAGTCTCTACCCTAGAGGGGCGAAGACAACAAACAAAATTTGAACAAAAGAAAATCCACATAGGACCTGCTCAAAACTGAACATTAAGAAGAACATGTGGACCAATTTGGGCTTCTTGGTCCTTTAGGGGTTAAATCATCAAATGTAGAAAACCCGTTTTCTTAAACAATTAATTGAATACGATTATGGTAGGTACTAAAATCAATCAATCAATCAATCACAGATGAAGTTTATACGACTGGTAGGTCATGGTATCTAGAGATCAGTAGGTACAGTGACCTTCAAAACTGTCCCAATGTTTCTAATTTGGAAGTTTGGTGAGTCACCAAATAGTGATTGCATGCTAGACTGACATGGCATCAATTTAGTTACATGCTATTATCAGTAAGGTAATTGAGGAGCAAGTCTTGCCACTTGTCTCTACATGCATGTGCATGGATTGAAGCTCTAGATATTTCCTCTTCATTGGGACAGTTTTGAAAGTCCATATGAGTGAGTCTTGTGTGCATAGCAAGTGAAGTGTACATGCATTGTGAATTGCTTGGTTTATGTTCTGTTGTGTGTATCTGTTCTTCTTGCGTCATATATTTGTTTTTTTCGTGTTTAACTTCACAAGTGAAAATGGTGAGACCATTGTCCCAAGGGAAGCAACAGAATGTACTCTCTTTGCTTCAAAAAGGTTGTAGTGTGAGAGAGATAGCAAAGTCTTTGCATGTTGGTAAATCAAGTGTACAGAGGCTCCGTCAGAAGCATTTTCCAGATGCAAAGCTTTCAGTTGGAGGTAGACCACGCAAGTTGACAAGTGCAATGGAGCGGTCTTGTGTAACTAGTGTAACTAGAGGGAAGGTGTCTACTGCAAGAGAAGCTACTAAACAGGTGCAAGAAGTTTTTGGAGTACAAGTCAGTGAAGTTACTGTACGTCGTGGACTTTGTAGAGCAGGTTTGCAATCGCATGTGAAAGAAAAGAAACCACATTTGTCAAGCAATAATATTAGGGCTCGCTTAGAATTTGCCAGAAAGTATCAGCACTGGACTATTGATGATTGGAGTCACGTGATATTCTCAGATGAGACTAAAATTAATAGATTTTCTTCAGATGGGAGAGTTTGGTGTTGGGTTCGTGATCCACAAGAACTTTCAGAGCGGACTGTTATTCCGACTGTTAAGCATGGTGGCGGTTCTGTGATGATATGGGGATGTATGTGTATACATGGACCTGGCATGATGTATAGAATTGAAGGTCGCCTCAATCAGTATGGTTATCAAAAAATCTTGGAGGAGCATCTCTATGGTACAATTCAAAAATATAATTTAGATGTATCAGAAGTCATCTTTCAACAGGATAAGGCACCTATACATAGCAGTAATAGTATGAAACAATGGTTTTCTAGGCAACCTTTTGGTGTCATATCTTGGCCTCCTCAGTCTCCAGATTTGAATCCTATAGAAAATCTATGGGCGATTTTGAAAAGGAGATTAAACCGATATGATACACCACCAAAAGGGATACTTGAATTATGGTCTCGTGTAGAAGAAACCTTCCCTTCTATCACTGTTGATGATTGCAAGAGACTTATAGAATCAATGCCCAGACGAATAGCAACTGTATTAAAATCCAAAGGAAAATGGACAAAGTGGTGAGGGATTTCCATGTTGGACCTTCAAAAGTGTCCCAATATACAGAGTAGCTTTAGGTTTTTTTCCCTTCTCATTGAGTGCTTCAATTTTGTTGGAATTTCTGTAAACAATTAGTACATTGTATGTACTATTTCAGTAAATTTATTACCTTCCATTCCATGAGTTTCTCTTACCTACATTGTTTTTTGAATGTAATATGTACAAACATTGGGACAGTTTTGAAGGTCACTGTATGTTCAGACTGGAAGAAGAAAATTATGGCACATTACAAGTTGCTGCATGCATGTTCCATGTGATTCCATGTCCGGCTACACGGGCTCTAGTGGAATTCGATACCATTTGTGCCAATTAGACCCGGGAAACTTGGAGCTCCCAGCGAAAACCTCGGACAATTCATGAACAATAAATTGATGAGCTTGGAAAATAAGTTAAAAGTAGCAATTTTTTTAATTTTTATTTTCGTATTACAAAAGTAACGGAGGGAGGGAGTGAGTGGGACCCGGCTAATTGAGGAGGTTCCCAAACATCATCTTGGGAAATTGAGCCCGGCCCTTGATTTCAATTACTGGGCGAATGGAATACCACAAAGTGGCCATGGTAGCATTGCCAATGAGCGATGACGTGTTACACAGTCCAAACGAGTTGGTGATGCTGCGGGGCTATGTGTTGAAACCTGGACTGAGCAGCTTTAAAAGAATGGTTTGATTAGATGATTGATTGAGCAAAATCTGCTCCCACTTGGTAGGCAAGTTTTGCCTGTGTGTTTCATGGTTTAAATCTAGCCTCAAAATTCGTGCACAATTGCTTCAATTGGGCCCCTTCACTTCGCGGACCCTAATAAGGTGGAGGCACCAATACCTGTCAGTTTAAGGATTTTGACGATAAAAAATTGTAGCACCTAAAACTTTGGGTTTAATAACCAAGCCCAATTTTTTTTATATTAATTTTGTCACAATGTATGATTTTGTTCTGAATTTTCAAATTTAATGCGCATAGACCACTATTGATGTTGGTAAGGGAACCAATACTTGTCTTTCATTTCTAGTCCAATCAGTTTGCTAACTTGGCATTCATAATTGATTACCAAACTGCTACAAATGATGGTTGTCATAATTTGATTAGGAACTCACGAAGTTGAAACAAGTGCTTGCATAGGTGACTGGAATTCGTTCCTAAGAGGTTCTAATGCTTCTACCTTAATAAGAGAGAGAAAACAACTCCAACCGCTAAAGTGTACACCCAAAACCTACAATGAACCTTTAACCCTTAAAGAATGAAGAAGCCCAAATTGGATCTCATGTGTTTTTAAGCAGTTTTGAGGAGGTCCTCTATAGACTTTATTTTGGGTTCAAATTTATGTGATTTTTAATCAACACACAATGTTCTTCACTATTGTACTTGGCTATCAAGGTCAGCAACTCATGCCTAATATTTGATTTTTGCCAAAATGATGCAAATATTCTCTAATATTCTATGTATATTCTTTAAGATTCTCTTTTCCACCATAGAAAATAGAATTGTTTTTGAAATTCCTAAAAAAATTGGCTTCTCATTATTAGTTTCTAACTCAATTGGTTGCATGTCTAAGTTGGTCTTTGTGCCGCTCACCTTTTAGTTCTTACTAATTCTTAAGTCGCTTAGATTGTAACCTTTTTATTACTTAATTCTAGTGGAGGTTTACAGTCTAGAGATCAACCTTTATTAAAAACCAATGTATGGCCTTGCAAGAGTTGGTCACGCCGTTGACCATGGATACCGATCCTCATTATAGAGTTGTTTCCTACTACTAGTAGAAAAGAGGGACTTGGGTATCAATAAATAGCGTTAAGGATCATATTGACACCAAGCTAGTCCCAATATGAGCCTTAGACACCATGCTCTTCCAGTGCTCCAAAACCACCATTTCTAATACTACACCGAAATCACCATTTACTGTGGACCACAATATTTTTGAACAACCACGCTAATAAAAAAATTCCCAAAATATTGTGGTAAAATTCATCCAAATTAGATGAAAATTGCTCAAATTGATGAGAATTTGTTCAAAATGGATGAATGTACCCACAACAATCATCCACCCATAGTATATAGTGATTTCGATGTAGTGTACCATTCCCGAAATTCTAAAAAACAAAGAACGCTAGTAGTGCCGAGGCAACTAGGCAACACTTGCCTAGAACTGAGCAACATTGCCTCAGCACAGACACCTTTTCTACCAGTGGAACCAAACCAAGATGTTGTTGCTTTGCTTTGGTACCGTTGCAGGGGTTGTTACAGGGACCCCGGTGGAGATGCTGTATGTAGGAAGCTGCAGAATTAGGGTTGGAGGTCCAATCAATCCAGAAATGAGGAAACATATTTATCCAAAGGATGAAATGAGCTGATTGCCGGGGAATGGAGGCTGGTATAATTTTTCAGGGGTGGGCGGCTCCCATATACCAGGGTACGTGTTCCCCACATGTGAGGGAACCACAGACCCTGCTCCTCCGTGCAGGGCTGAATATGCTGCCCAAATGCTCTCTGTGCCTGTGCACTGAGCAGTGTCATCAGATTCACTACCAAAAACCCTAAACCAAGTACGGCTTTGCATAGCATTCACACAACCCCTAAACGCTCAAACGACCATTTTATGTTTGCTGCTTGTTTTTAACCGTTGTCTAGAACAAAGATTAAGTTTTTGAAAAAGATTACTTTTAATTCCTCAAGCCTACTTTCCAACGCAATTTGAATTATGTCAATCTAAGTTAAACTCCTCCCGGGAGAAATTTTCGAAGTGAATCTCCTCAACATTGTCTCAGTGTTATGGGTTTAGTGTTATTTGCTATTTGGAGAATGTAATGATGTTCACTTCATCATTTCTTATGTTTTTTTTTGAAGTTTACAATAGATAAATCAATTTCAACTAATCATGCTGAATTTTTAACTCTAAAAGTGAAAAATACAATTTATACAATAGTTTTTCACATGTTAATGCTTTTAAATTGATTAAAAGAAAATGTTTTTTTTGGAAGTTTGACTTTATGGATAATTTGTAAAGATGGTGCCCTACATTTTGTCTATTGAACTAAAGTTCATGAAACACATGGAAGGCACATATTATAACACATCTTTGTTTTGCCCAATTCCCTTCGGGCTTTTAGGGGTGAAAATAAAATCTTCCTTTTAAATCTTTTTCTTTTTATTTTCTTTTTGTATTTTTTTGATGATTTAAATGTTATTGTATCCATTTTCATAATAACAATAATAATATTATTATTTTGAAAAATTTCTTAAATTTTAAAGTACTCCGTAGAGTTACTTGCACTGAACTAAAATGCAACAAATAGTACAAGTGAAATCACCCATAGATAAACAGATGCAAATTGAGACAAAAAAACTAAATAGTCAATAGATTTAATATAGAATTGAAACATGGTAATCATAATAGTGAAAATGTTCTAGGAAGAAATCCAAACCATATGGACTTTTTTTCTTTGAAAATTGTGCAAGTTGACTATAAAAACAAAAAATAGAGTTATCTGTCAAAGTAGTCAACTTGACTTGAATTCCAACTACAACTTGATGATCCAGGTTTATTGGTCTTTGGTTTGCTCTCCAACATGAATAGCCATCAATTTTCAATTAGTCTTGCCTAGTTTGGTGGGTGTGCTAGGTGAAAAGTGAGTCTCTTGTGCTTTTGAGGTCCTAAGTTCAAAGCCTCATGAATGAATAGTAAGTCTTTCTCTACTTCTAAGGTCCTCAAAATTCAACTAGTCTTGCCTAATTTGGTAGGTGGGCCAAGTGAACAATATAATTATTAATATCAAAACCCATAGTGAAACTCTAACATGCTCTTTTGATCTAATGCCAAATCTACCAACTCTCAGCTAGTCTTGCCTAGTTTGGTAGATGGACCAGGTGAAAAGTGAGTCATTTGTGCCTTTGAGGTCTTAAGTTCAAAGCCTCACAAATGAATAATGAACCGTTTTATACTCATGAGGTCTTCAAATGTGACACACATATGAATAGGATAAGTCTCTCGGTTTAATGTCAAAATACTCTCGATGTCACTCTGTCCTTTCTTTCCTCTTTGGACAGCCTTTGATGGATAAATTAATTTTTCAAGCAAATGTTTTAATTGCTTGCAAAACAAGGCTCCTTAAAACTTTCACACCGCTAATCAAAACGAAAAGAGTCAACGTTTTCTATAAAAATATGGTTATAGTCTATGAAAAGAAAAAAATTAATTTTTTTTTGCAGTTTGTTTTTATTCCTTTGTGTCATACATCTACCTAAATTGCATAATTGCACAAATTATTTTGGGAACTATAACTTATTTTCCTAAAAAATGATACAATAAATAAATATATTTATATACACCCTAGAAATAGATGCAAATTGAGACAAAATCTAAATTTTTAACAGATTTAATATATAATTGAAACATGCTAATTATAAGAGTGTTCTGGTAAACAATCTAAGTTCTATGGATTTTTTTCCTTTGAAAATTGTGCAAGTTGACTTTAAAAACAAAAAATAAAGTTATCTGTCAAAGTGGTCAATTTGAGATGAATTCCAATTGCATTTATTTATCTTTGGTTTGCTCTCTAACATCAGTAGCCATTAGTTGTCATTTAGTCTTGCCTAGTTTGTTGGGTGGACTAGGTGAAAGTGAGCCGTTTGTGCCCTTGTTTGTGCCCTTTGGGTCTTGAGTTCAAGCCTTGCGAGTCAATAGTACGTGAATCATTTTCTACTTTCAGGGTCTTGAAATGTGTGACATATATAAGGATCTAATGCCACATGGAGCCCTATGTGATTCATTTTCTATTTCCAAGGTCTTGAAATGTTTGAAATGTGTGACACATATAAGGATCTAATTCCACTGGGAGCGCTATACAAGGAGCCCTATGTGAACCATTTTCTACTTTCTGGGTCTTAAAATGTTTGATACTTATAAGGAGTTAATGGGTTCAAATGAGGTAAATCAAGCCAACCGTGCACACTTAGGGAGTCCTTAGTAGAGTCCTTAATGGCATATTCTATCCAAAATATTAGATAATTCATCCAAAATAGTCATTAATTCATTCAAAATAGTCCTTAATCAAGGACTAATAAGGAGTGATGACAAAGACATAATTGTCCTTTTGATATTTATAATATTCACAAAATCTTTTTGTTTTTGGATATATGATACATCTATAAGTATAGAACATTGGACTATAATCTTTTTTTGTAGTTTATATATTTTTTCCAATTGTTATGATGAAAATTCTTCAAAAAAAGCACTCATGACGTGCTTAGTGGAGCGCTTTACCTCGTTTGGACCCTAATGCCACATGGAGCCCTACGTGAACCTATTTCTATTTCATAGGTTTTGAAATGTATGAAATGTGTAACATATAAGGATCTAATGTTGTTGTTACTTTCTTTTATAGGATTCATGTAAGGATTTAATGTGTGACGCTTACAAGGATTTTATGTGAAGCCTTTTCTATTTCATAGGTCTTGAAATATTTGAAATATGTGACACATATAAGGATCTAATGATGCTCTCACTTTTTTTTAATATAGAATTCATGTAAGGATCTAATGTATGACACATATAAAGATCTAGAGCCACATGGAGCCCTACGTGAACCCATTTCTACTTTCTAGGTGTTGAAATGTTTGAAGTGTGACACATATAAGGATCTAATGTCGTGTCACTTTATTTATTTGTAGGGTTCATGTAAAGATCTAATGTGTGACACACATAAGGATTTAATGCCACATGCAGTCCTACAGTCTTTTCATCTGTGGGACACAAGGAAAAGAGGCTATGCTCCCATAAAAATTACTATTGTGAACTCTCTCAAAAAGAAAAATTGCACTTCTTTTCCTTAGACTTTCCTCTTGCATAGAGAAAATATCTTCTCTCATAGGGTAACTTGCATTTTCCCCTCCATTTTAGTTGTTCCATATCATTTGTCAGCACATTGTAAGAATTTGATTATATATACAACTCATCTACCACTTAAGTTTTCAACTTTTACCTCTCTTTAATGCAGACGTGCTCTAACTTCAAGCTATTCGACAGTAAAGAAATTGATCTCTTTATAAAGTTGGTAAAAAAATTTGATTATTTTCTAGAATATTGTCCAAAAGTTAAAGATCCCAAAAACATCAAAAATTTGATAAAAATGTAGTATATTATATTATATTCTTCATATTTCCCTTTGAAGCTAATTTGCAAAAAGGAATCTTCAAATTTTCCCACTGCGAGACAATTCCCTGTACAATGTAAAATGAGTGCTTTCTTGCAAGGAAAACAACCCTTTTCTCGTGGAATAGCTCCAAAACACCTCGTGTCCTGGGATCTAATGTCGTTGTCAAACAATTGTGCAATGAGCGCTTTTTTGCAAGGGAAACAACCCCTTTTTCCCAGGGAATAACCCAAAGCATCATGTGTGTTAGGATCTAATGTCGTTGTCAAAAAATTCCGTGTGTACAATGTAAAATGAAAACTTTTTTTGCAAGAAAAACAATCCCTTTTCTCAAGGAATAGTCCAAAGCATCCTGTGTGCTGAGAGTCTAGGATCTAATGTAGTTGTCAAACAATTCCTTGTGTATAATGTATAATGAACACTTTTTCGCAAGAAAAACAATCTCTTTTCTTAGGGAATAGCCCAAAGCATCTTGTCTGTTGGGAGCCTAGGAACTAATGTAGTTGTCAAACAATTTCCTATGTACAATGTAAAACAAGCATTTTTTCGCAAGGTAAACACTCCTTTTTTTCAGGGAATTGCCCAAAACATCCTATGTGTTGGGAGCCTGGGACCTAATGTTGTTGTCAAACAATTCCTTGTGTACAATGTATAATGAACACTTTTTCGCAAGAAAAACAATCCCTTTTCCCAGGGAATAGTCCCAAGGCACCATCTGTGTTGGAATCTAATGTGGCTATCACTTCTTCCTTTTTATATAATTAATGTAACGATCTAATGTGTGACACATATAAAGATCAAATGTTGCTACCACTTCTTCCTTTTTATTTCCTCTTTAGACAGCCCTTCACGAATACATTATTTTTTTATAGGATTCATATAAAGATCTAATGTCAAAATACTCTCGCTGTCACTTCTTTCTATCTTTCCTCTTTAGGCAACCTTTGACATAAACATTACTTTTCCAAACAAATGCTTTAGTTGCTTGCAAAACGAGACTCTTTTCACACTACTAATCAAAATGAAATAAAAATCAATGTTTTCTATACAAACATGGTTAGAACTAGTCTATGAAAAGAAAAGAAATTAAAATTAGTTTTGAAGGTTTTTTAAATTTAATTGTGACATTAACCTAAATTGTGGAGTTGCTCCAAAATATTTTGAAGACCATAACTTTTTTCCCTAAGAACTGATGCAATTAAAAAATAAAAAATAAGATCTGCATACATTAATATACACCCACAATTTATTTATTGACAAAATTACTATCATCATTTATTTATTTTGGACTAAATAATTTTAATCTATTCTTTTGTACACAACAAGATGTCCATTCAACCACACAAAAAAACTTCATTTTGAAAAATAAAAAGTTCTCCAAATTTTACCATTTTTTTTCTTATTAGTACTCACCAAGGGAGTTTTTTTTTTTTTTTTTTTAATTTTTTTTTAATTTTTTTTTTTACAGCTAGTTTGCTACAAAAATCCATTGGGATAATCACTGTATGGGAACATAATAAGAAAAATGCCACCTCATGTAGCTACGAAGGCAATGGATTGCATTAGTTGCAAGCCAGGCTGGGACTTCATGAGCGACACATAATGGATGAAAAGGTCAAGATGTTGGATGAAAAGACAAGGGTTTTGCAAAAGAACAATTTATTGGATGAAAAGATAGGACGTATGAAAAAACAGAGATCTGTTACCATATTTTTCAAATAAAAAATAAATAAAAGTAAGGGATTAAAAAGCCACCTCATTCACTTGCATTCAAGCTTTGTAGCCTAAAGGAAGATGACCCGGAAACCAAAAATAAAACCCCTAGTACTCACTGTAGCAGTTACGATAATAATAATAATAAGAACAAACAAACAGTGAAATCAATCCGTGACGGTCAGTCTGCTCTTTGACTTAAAGTTCCCCCAGTTGCTTAATTTAACTCTTCCCCTTCTTCTTCCTAGTCGGTTTACTGTACTTTAATCATCCACGGCTGATTCGTTCCACTTCTTCTTCGGCAACTCGGTACCCCTTTGCCTGCAGTGGATTCTGCGGGTCCAGCCCTGCAATTCAGGCTTCCATGTCTCCATGTGCAGGACATGGGAAGCAAACCAGAAAATGCACAGCAATGCCGCATAATTTCGGCAAGCTCACGAGTTCACTCAAACAATCAGCGTGGAGCTTGAAAAAAGTGGGAAATTAACGCTTCTAACAATTTTTTCCTTCTACTCTATTGTGTAACAGTATGTAACACCCTAGGACGGTTCCGCCGTTGGAACTGTTGTGTTGCATGCCGGAACGGGCCCACTAGCTAATCTATTATGTAACACTCTAGGACAGTTCCGCCATCGGAATTGTTGTGTTGTCCACCTATTATATAATGCATATCACGCGCGAAGATGATTCCGCCACTAGAATTGTCAACACACACCAACCTATCTATTATATACTACGCATGAACGGTTCCGCAGTGCTGGACTTCGGTATGAACCAACTTAGTCTATTATGCAATGCAATTTGCGCATACGAAGATAGTTTTGCCACTGGAACTCTTGTGTTTGGACTCCAACACGGATCAACCTAGTGACATACTAATGCAAGTTATTTAGTGGTATGTTTAAGGTGAAAATCACTCGACCCTTGACACGCATGCAAGGACGGTTTTGCAACTGGAACTGTCATGCTGAACTCCGACATGAGCTAACCTAGTGACATATACTAATGACAAGTTTATTTAGGTAGCTAATGACATGTTTAGTGTGATTTCAAATTAGTGGTGAAAATCAGTGAAACCGTGATTGAGTTACTGGAGAATTCAGCCAGTCGGTGGGGGGCACTAAACCATGTGCCTGGTTGGCCACTGGAGGATCCGTTTGCCGCCCCCGCGTGGGCAGCAGCGTCTTGGATTTGGTGTCAGCCATTTTCTTGCGCCACGAGATGTGTATCGAATGGAGTCGCAGCCTCGATCAACAACTTGCGCCAAAAGAAACCTGTCAATTTACCAAACTACACAACTTACACTGGCTCTCATACATACATGCATACATACATACAAAGGAATTATAATTTCCTCTGCAAACAATACGTACTGTAATATATACATACATACGTGAATGACAGTAAGAACCCTGGTACTGTAAAAGTTCAGTTGTTTGTTGTTGTTGTTGTACGTGAGGTAGTAATTCCATATGGCGTGTTCAGATTAGGGAACTCGCCAGCGTTAGGTGAGAGCGAATATAACCGTTTTTTGCACCCGAGTTTAAGTTAGTTTTGCAACGAAAGTTAAAACCCGGGGACCTCCACTTTTCGCTTGCACTTTTGCAGCCTACGGAGGTCCCCACCTGGAATTGAGGAACAGTAAACTGTAATGAAGCCGTAGCTACTACAGACATTGCGACAATACGGCCTCCAGTTTGCTGAAGTTGTTGTGCGACGTCGTTCTGACAGGAGGATAAAAAACACACAGGCACACACAGACTGTATATGATTTAAAATCTGGCAACAAAAAAAAAGGGAAAAAGAATAAGAGTGTTTATTATTAAAAAAGAAAAGGAGGAGAGAAAAGACCATTTGGATCGGGTCCCATGCAGTTGAAGACGCCAGGTTCGCGGCTGCCGGTGCGCGATGCTGCGCGGCGCTGGAACCCAGGTGGGGTCAAGCGGCTTTGCTTGTTGCGAACCTTGAGCCTGCCTGAGCGAGAGTAGATGATATGGGGTGAGAGGCCACAGGAAACCAGTCCATTGTCCTCTTAACAATCGTCTCTTCTTCCTTGTGAGCAGAGCCTAGAGCCTTCTAAGTTCTTCTTCTTCAACCTTTTTTCTCTCGACTTAACTTCCTTTTCTTCGTGTTCTTCTTCGTCTTCTGTCTGCGCTACTGCCGCTGCTGCTACGCCTCGTCTGCAGTAGCAGTACTACTCTTTACCTTCCTCACTCACCAACTTCTTTGTAAGTTTGTATGTGTTGCAAGTTTTAGAAAACCTTGTTGCTAGCTTGCTACCTTCAAGGCTCCTTTCGTATCCTTGAATCTAGGCTCTTAGAAGGATCTGTATATCCGGTTCTTCGTTTTTGTGTAATTCTACTGTGTGTATGTGTGTGTGTGTGTCGGGGTACCGTGATAAGAAAAATCGACAGTTTTGTCAAAAAAAAATTATATCAGATATGACGACCAGTGTGCATTAGTGGTATATTGAGATAAATGACATGCATGGGTGTAAAGTTTCTTCAGAGATCGTCTACAGTTCGTCGCCGTGTTCTAGAGAATAAACTGTGTACACTGAAACGAGTAGTGTGAAGTTACCGCCATAGTTACCCACCCAATTGTTGTACAAATTGCGTTAGATAGTCACCGATAATATTTCTACATGCAGGTCGCTGGAACCGCGCAGCGGACTCTTGAATCCCCCATCTGTATTCCCGACGTGGATAACATGTTGCTGAGACTCCCACCCCGATAGCGTTGCATACCCAAGTTACACGAACCTGAACCTCGATCAAAGCTCAGAGTAGACACACACAGACATCACTCACTGCTTTGATCAAGTTACTTATATTCATCTTCTCGATCAGGAAGAGCGAGAGCCGGCCGTCACTGAGCAGCAAGCAAGGAGTTCACGCGATGGCTCCTCACGCAGACAATCAGCACACGGGAAACGGAGGCCAGTTGCTGCCGAAACAGTCGATCACGAAGAGCCATAATGCGACCGGCAAGCCGGCCAGTCCGCCGTTCCGGGGCCGGGACTTGCAGTCCGCCATGCAGCACGCGCCCACGATTCGAGTGATCCACATTTTCGCGCCGAAGGTGATCAAGACTGATGTTGCAAACTTCCGGTCCACGGTGCAGAAACTGACAGGCCGAAGCAAGACGAAGTCCTCACGACGAAGGAAGGAGGTTCCTGAAAGCGTTCCGAACCAGGCCGCGCCATCCCCAGCGGCGGGTCTCTATTGGGACCAGCAAGCGGACAAGGAAGTGCAGACCCTGCAACGCATGGTGGGCGACGCCTGCGGGGATCACTTGATGCGCTGCGATAGCGTGGATTCCGCAACATACAGCTTGGACAGCGGGAACACGGACAGCGGGAGCGCTGGGACGAGTACCAGCCCCGGTATCGACCACGGCAACGCGTTCAGTTTCTACCCGCAACGGGAGACTCCTTACTCGCTAAGTGAGATCCCTGCGCCGTTCTTTGGCAGCCCTCAAGCAGACATGATGCAGACGTTCAACACCGTGCAGCCCGCGTTTGGCGTGCCCGGCAACCATAATGTGCTCATGGGCTTGCCGACTTCCCATTTGATGGACCACCAACTGTTCGACGAAGGCTTGATCTCGCCGCTGCCCATGTTCAATTCTTCCGCCGATGGCAGCTTGTTCGATTTGATGCCTCGCCAGCATTGCCGATTGAGCGTGCAGTCTCCTTACCAGGGCGCCAATTTCTTCGAGCCTATCTAATCACCTCTTGGTAAGGATCTTCGAACCTCTGGGAAGTAAACATTACTGCCAATGAAACTGCTTCTTACAGCAAGTTTTGCAAGTGGTTGTTGAATTTAGCAAGTGATTACCATCATTCTTGTACCCATTACTGCCTGGTAATATGGGTCAGGGTGGGTTCCTTGGATCCACGATCTCCAACAACGAATCAACAGTTGATATATTGATCTCCACGGACTTGCTTGATTTCAATGGCTGATGTGTGTGTGTTTTGGGTGACGCAGGATGGAGTAGAGTGGGACGTGTAGAGGCGCTGCACTAGTCAAGCGGCGCATGCAATTTGTTTTTTTCATTTTAATGTGGTGTACTTCCCCACATTGTATAGCATTGAGAGGAGATCTATATATGATGATTCAGGAGCAGATAGAGTAACGACGATTGATCGTCGTGTAGCTAGAGGCTGAACTTTCCCATATGAAATTAATTATATTGTTTGCAAGCCCTAGTTAGCAAGCAAACTGTACAGTAGAACTTCAACAGCCACGTTGATCGAGCTAGTGCGTGAACGAGTTCCAAAGGCATTATTATGATTCCAGCATGTATTTTTCTCTGCTTTAGACGTACCTCACCACTTGTTGGAATTAATGGGTGCATGGATGCCTGTCAGCAGGCAAGATCTTAGCTCTTTTAATCTTCGCTGGCGTTAGTTACCGAATGATTGTTCGCTTTCACTGATGAAGGTGACGGTTTAGCCATTGATTCAGAGTGTAGATAATCGGCTCATTTTTGAGAGTAGAACCTCATGAGTTGAATGCATCGATGTAGTTAGCTAGGATCAGCTTCTGTTTATATTTGTAACACTCCGATCGATCTATCTCAGATGATCACGTAGTACATATACAATGAATAAAAAAAAGTATGTTAGTTTAGGTACATCCTGACTCGTGTTTTCTGTCCACCATTTGATCTATAATTTTCGGACCACCATTTTCATTTTGTATATATTACGTTCGCCCTGTTCTAGCTCCAAAACGTTAATCGAAAAACTGTCTATGATTAATTCTCACCATGATGAATTGGCTCCCTGTTCTGTTTCACCTCCACACTTTATTCGATTCTTCGCTAACGGTTTCTTGAGTCACACGTTTCAGATCTGGAATCATCAGCCTGAACCCGGCGCGTCTTCCCAACCGAATTGAAAATTCTATGCATATTGATATATCCTGCCAGTTAAGTTCAGTACGTACTATATACTCAAGCATGAATGACCTGCAGAATATCAATAGAATGGCCGATCGATCGAAGCGCAAGCTTTACTGTACGATCATGTCCACACTCGACAGGAATTCTAGCTGGTAATGTGCAACTCAGCCTGCCGCAAATGATTGTGTTTTCTGCAAAAGCGCCAGGCTCGTGCATGCTGCAGTCTCCACAGCACACGTACCTAATTAGCGGCCGGGTCTCGAATCCAGCGCTCCAGCCGATGGTAATTCAAACCACAAATAAATAAATAAATAGATGTATTTCTATGTTAGACTCCGAACGATGGTTTTTTATCGGGTATATGTACGTATTGAATCCGATACTGTCTGAACGGAAAGCATATATTATATTTTGAGTATCTGACTCACATTCGGCTAGCTACGCCACAATATGAAACTTACTGGTTGATATGTGTATGGAATTATACTAACGACCTGCTTAAAATTCGTCGTCGTCCAGGATGGTTGGTTCAGCGGTGAGATTCTCTGATACCGTAGAAAACGGCCACGGAGTACACTAGGTCCAGCCAACTGTGGTACGTGCTAACCATGATGAGGAGCTAGCATGCAACGGAATTGGACCACGAAGTCAATTGCATAGATAGCCTCCAGGGCCGTGGTGCATATATACATACACACACACACACGTAGAGATGGGAAAACTGACCAGTGAGTAGTACAGACCTACTGGCGCAAAGTAGTAAGTTCAGAGCCTGCGACGTAGTACTGTGTCTGGTTTGCACAGCCTAGATCTGACGATGCAACGAGAACCTGGCAGAGTCTAAGTTTCAGGGCAGGCAGGGCCGAACAACAACCGTTTCATGCAGAGCTAGCAGCTCCTGCCCAGGCTGTTGCAATATCTCAACGTTCGTTGCATTGGATAGAGTTCTCACCAAAAAAACCGGAAACTAGCTACTCGGTGCATGTGTAGGATAGTTCATGAATAGTTTTGATGAAATTAAGGAGAACATGGTAAGTAACTTGCACTTGAACAGTCAGAGTTTCAGTTTTTAACCTACGTTCATCTGGAAGCCGAAAAAAAAATGAGTAATTAAGTTACAAATTTTTGGCAAATTCTTGTCATGTCACTCAGAAAGTGTTTGGAAGATTTCGTTTCTTTTCTCAGCTAGAGATCGACAAAGCAAGCACTTAGATTGTACATCATTTACCCTCGGGTAAGTGTAGAAGTTAAAGTCCTTGAGTAATGTACCTTTGGGGTCCTTTTGTATCAAAAGCTTGTCTTTTCAAAATTAGTCCACCCATCGAATTTACAAATAGGGTACACGTCTGCATTTTCCTTCTAGTCTCACATTTCCATTCAAACCTCAACGTTTACCACTTATTAAACCTCACTTCCAAGCAAGTGTCGTATTTTGAACATCCGTGAGAAAAGTGAGACCAGAAGAAACATACACATATATAAGAGCGAATTAATTAATAATTTGAAGAAGTATGTACAAAGTGGCTTGATAGGAAAGACATACAACATTTTCTTGTTTTGACACTTCAATATTTTATGACTGAAACGAAACCAAACAGCAGATACGATTAGCAACTGTACAGAAGAAAGGAAAAAAAGATAACCATGAAGCGAGAGCCTGTGTTGGAACCTTCATCTAGAATTATTAACCTTGGTATAAACACGGAGGTAACTGGTCAAGTGAGATGATTAATGAAGAGGCTTGTTAAGGAAGGATCGATGCCTGAGATGGAAAAAAAGAAAGGAGCGGAAGGTCAACTGCCGTTCCAGGGAGGAACCAATTGGGCTTGAGTGAGGGATCCCGAATGCCTGCACATGATGTGAAGTCGTCTAGCTTGCGACCGACCATTATCATTAGCGTACGGTGACTATGTCACAGCCACTATTCATTGCATCTGGTTACACTACATTCATTTGTAGTTACACACAAACTGTACTAGCTTTGTTAGCTAGTAGCTAGCTCAGTTTCCTCTTCCTCCCTCTCATCTGACACTCCTCCTAAAGGCAGGCAGGTCGGCTTCCTGAGCCTTCCGGAGCAAGATATCAAACTCCCTCAAGATTCTCTGATTCTGTATTGTCACAATTTACTGCTATTCTCTACTTCGTGTATACGATCACCGTATGTCGTGATATTAGAGTGTATTAGACTGTCGGCTTCAGCAACATATACACTATATACGGTTTACACTTAATCCTCCGGCCCCGGGCTGCCCTGTACTAAACATGCACGATTATACGTGAGTGCACAGAAGGGGTATTAATTTGAACACTGCCGTATTACACTATTACGTATACATACAATAAACACATTTAGAACTCAAAATATTCACGTATACTTACATTAAACATATATTTAAAACAAAATATATTTGTATACAAAGGCATTTAGACATATGATCTCCTAACGCCATATTTGTTAAATTGGCCAATCCCTGTTATTTTTTTAGTGTAACCTGTAACTTGTTACACTAAAAAAATAACAGAGATTGGTCAATTTAATCAATATGGCGTTTCTTGTATAAAGGGGTTTTTAGAAGGGGTTATGAACGCACATGATTCTTAATTATAATGTAGAGTGCACCCCGGGCCTCCGGCCTTCAAACTCCCTCGAGATTCTCTGATTCTGTAGTGTCACAGTATATACTGCTATTATCTACTTCGTATATACGATCACCGTCTGTCATGATAATAGAGTGTGATAGACTGTCAGGAGCAAGATATACACTAAATACCGGTACACACTTAGTCCTCCGGCCTTCAAACTCCCTCAAGATTCTCTGATTCTGTATTGTCACAATACTGCTCTTCTCTACTTCGTATATACATTCACCGTATGTCGTGATAATTGACTGTTTCTTTGGGGCAATTTATCGCTAAATTGCTATGTCGTCCAAAAATGGACTAAAAAAGGGTGCCTTTCGCAACAGTTTGGATGAATGCACATGTTTTTGGATGAATGTATCACATTTCATCATGGATGGAGGGAGGTTTGAACATCATCATTTCACTGAACATATCGGGAAGAATAATATCACTGATGATTTACGTTAGTACTGGAAATGTAACTCTTCTGGTCAACTGAAGAGTAGTAATAAAAGTACTGGTGTGGGTTCCATGCAATCCAAACGGCCTCAAAACGCAAAGCGTGAGAGTATCTAGTATTTGGCAGGGATTGTAGAAGTGAGTACCGTATATGACAAAGAGGTACCGAACTCACTAGTGAGTGAGAACGTTTAATTTAATTTAATGGACTGCAGGGAATGAGTGAGTGCATGAGTACTACATCCACACAGACAGTGTCGATGTGCAATCAGCAATCAAGGAGCTAGACAACAAGATGCTGTTTCGGAATTCAAATCTCTTAACGCCGTTCTACCAGATTTGTGCAGCAGGCTAGCTAGTTCTGCCAGTGACCGCATAAATAATAATAATTTTAAAAAAAATCAATGTAGTAATAATTAATAAATAATATTCCCATCCTCACCCCGGAGTAGTAGTAGTACATGCACAGGGCTTGTTACACGTTTTCACTGGTACTCTTGTCAGGTATCTTGAGTGCTAGACTCACGTGAGACTGCCCTTTTAATCACGGGTGGGTAAGTGTTTTTATAATGTTTTTTAATATGTTCATGAGGCAGACTTTCTAAGAGCATGCCCAGCAGTGAGAGGGAAAACCCTCACCCTAACGTCATCTGATTTGGGATTCAATGAGAATTGGAGGGGGCGGCCTGCATGCTACCCCAGCAGCAAGTTTATTTTCTCAAACCAAAGATATTGGCAAATATTGGAAAACCCCAAAAAAAGAGCGCATGTGTAAGATCCAGTGCATGAGGGAGTATAATAACAAGTTACTGTAGTTAGCTAATTATTGCAACACCATGTGTCACATGCTCATTCCCTGCTAGTCCCTCCCCATGCTGTGATTGTCCCCTTGCTTCGTTGGTTCCCATGCTTAGCGTCAGAAAATCAAAGCCGCCAAGAGAAGAGTATATGGCGTCCTGAACTCAAATAAAAGCCACCACCAAGCTATCTTAGTGTTTGGCGGATGCTTTTCTACTGCTGCTGGGGTCATGTTTACCCCAAACCTCTATTAAATTGGCGTTTGACTGGTACTTTTCTCTGCTGCTGGGCATGCTCTAACACTTTGAAACTCTATTTTACTGGAAAGTTCTGTCAGAGAGTGGACAATGCTGAACTTCACTCAGAACTCCTTTATATCACACCTTTCGTAACCAGAGTTCAGAGCTTGGCATGTGCCAAGTGTCCAATCGCATGTGTACACAGTAGCAAATATTCATTCTCCCTAGATACTCAAACGTGATACTAGAGAGTGTGATAATAATGAGGGCCTCTTTACACTAGAGGCAAGAAGCCGTGACGAGAGAAATTTCAACCAATGAGAAATTGGTCTTCTCGGTTTCTAGGCCTCCCATTGGCTGAAATTTCTCTCCTCACAGCTTCTCGCCTCTAGTGTAAAGAGGCCTTGAGTATGCTAGTAGAAAATAACGTGGTTCATTTAAACTAGTCCCTTGTGATTTAAATGGTCACGAGGGACAAGAATCACAAATGACCAGTTTGAAATGACAACATTCGTTATAGTGATAGATTTGAGTTTCTGAGAAGTGAGTTTGGACACTAAATTCGTGCATGTCAAAGTTTGGTACAACAATTCTAGTGGCAAAACCATGCACGGTCTAGATTGATTATATGATTTAAAAGTTTTACATTTGTGGTGTGTGTATGTACAAAAGTGGGACCTTGTTGTTAAGTGTTTTTTTGGTTTTGTTTTTTCATGGAGTTGGAAAGAAAGCAAAGCTGCATTGGAAGTGGGTAGCATCTGTAGGGGGATCAAACATTTGAATGTGTGTTGGCCAGATGTAATGATATAAGTCCTTTCCATAACCTGGAGGGACGTTGCCTGCAACATGCATGTCAGAGTGTGCATGCTGCAATGGTTTCAGGGGGTCCATCAATCCGGCTACTTTATCAAAAAGCCAGTCTAGGTAACGCAAAAGCATCTCTATGGAAAGAAAATAAATATCTTGTGTGATCTTTTTAAACCTAATTTCGAAAAGAAAAGGAAAATAATGAACCTCATATCAGGAGAAATTATTTCTTGTTGTGAACGAGGCAGTGTACTACTCTTGTATTTCATTCACGTACTCCTAGAATACAATGCCGCACAATTTGCATGCTAAGTGAAAACAAAATGCTTGATGATACACTTCCACATGGGGACACTATTTGTGGCATGTTCAGGCCCCACATGCGTCGTCACTTTTGGGAACATGAATCGCTTTTTCAGGGAATGTTGAACAGTAGCATGAGGAGAAAGAAATCAGACAAGAAAATCTTGATAGGGCTATCAGGTTTTGTAAATATATCTATAGTGAGTCAGTGACATAAATTATACAGTGTATTTTTTTCTAATATAATACTCAATGAATATTCTTCTTCACTAATGAAGGCTAGAAAATTATATCTATTTTGAGACACTCTTTTTGGTTAACACTAATTCTTGATGGAATTGTGGCAGCTGCAATTTATTTTTATTGTAGCTGTATAGAATGGTTGGTACTTGCTCATTGAAGGATGAATTTAAGCTTTGAAAGTATATTTGACAACAAAAAAAAGGAAAGTATGTAGGAATGATGAACCAAAGAAGTTATTTTTCCTTGTCTTCCACTATGTTTTCTATTGGGTTGTTTTTCATTAAGTTCAAGTACTTATAAAAACTCATCAAATTGTTGATTTACTTGCATACTTTGGAATTCAACCATTGACTAAGTTTACCTTAGATAATCTATAGAATATAGATAGATAGAAACTCCGATCTTCCTTCAAGGCCGACGTGAGTAAAGTCTCTGTTCATATTGCCAATGACCCAGTGCCCACTAGACAAAAGGCCGTTGGTGCAAAACTACTCTCCTCTTACCATAATAGATACTTTATTAACCAGTAAAAAGTAACTGTGAGTTGGTGGTTGGAGATTATCGGGTATAAATTGAGTTTTATTTTGGTGTCTTCTTGCCAAGTCATGAGTTCTACGGTTGATTGGTGAAGGGTTATGTATCACACTTATGTGGTCTAGGTTAGATTTCACATGGGTCCGTTTGAGCAGTAATATGATATACATGACTTAGATAATCTAAATTTTAACCAAGATGCAAAAGCATGTGTTGTTTATGAAATTTGTAATTGCAAGTCTTTTAAAGTAACTTGATAAAAATATATATTTTTTTTTTAAAATTGAGATTTGAACAATGACATCAAAAGAAACATAATGCACAATCTTAAAGGAAATTTTTTAAAATTAAAAAATTAATACAAGAATTGGATCAACATAAAATGAAAGAACAATTGCCAGGACCAAATTTCTTGTAAAATGTGGCCACACTAATTATATAATTATTAACCAAGATCACGTTCAAAACCCAAAAAATATAATTTTGGTATATATATATTATTTTTTATTTTTTATTTTTTATTTTTGAAGGAAAATTTTAAAAATAAGAACCGATAATGTCACACACTTATGGATTGTCCAAATATTCAAAGTATTTTTTTAATTTTTTAATTTTTCTTTTGGCATCCAAAAAAATTTAAGAAGAGCTAGTGCTCTAACTTGAGGCCATCAACTTCACATGTTCATGTCGGTTAAATGCAACAATTTGTTGCAAATTCGGTATGGATTTGAGATCTTAAGAACTTGTATGAGTTTTTGTGATGCCATTAGTAATTGTCAATTTATTTTTTTAAATTGTTTTTCAAAGTTTTCTTTTAAATTCACTTTAAAATCCCAAATTAACAAATTTTTATTAGGAAAATATTTAAAAATTGGAATAATTATGCACTATGAGATGTTAAAACTTCCATTATTTGATTCTATTTGATTTGGAAAATCATTGTTAAGGCCTCACGTTTTGAACTAAGAATGAAACTTGACATAAACTAATTTTTTCATTTAAAAAATAAAATCACAATATCTTATTTTGAAGATCCATACTATACAAATGGTAGTCAACTAGCATAAGTACTAAGGAAAATTTGGATGGATGAAAAATTGTACGGGATGTAGTCAAGAGAAGGCTTACAATCTGTTCATTGTCCATTATATAGCACATGTGCGTGAAAGGGTTAACACGAATGATAAAATGTTAATGGAAAAAAGTTGTATGAGACCATACTCTTGAGGTTATATAGGAAAACTACATTAGATGATGAATAAGATTTCATTTATATTTATAAAGAAATAACAAAATGATTAATTTTCTAATGCAGGGGCTTGTAAGGAGGAGAATTTCTATTATTAAAATACACACAAAATAATTAACACAAGGTTTGATGTTGTGAACTAATAAATTTGTTAATAAATATAAACCTCTTATGATATATGGATGTTAAATCATTAAATAATTTTGAAAACCTTTTTACTCAACAACACACTTAAATATAGAATGTCAAAGTTAAGTATTTATCAAAAATTAATCAATACATATAACCCTAAGTAATTTATAAACTAAGAACTCTTTTAAATACTTTATCTTGAAACTAAGGAAAAAATTATGTTAAAGATTGAAGTCCTCACATATGTAAAAAATTCATTATAGGTTTTAAAAAAGAAAACACTTCACACGTAAAACTACTTTACACTAGATTCATGACCATGAAAGTTGGGTCCAAAAAACTCTATATTGAAGCTACTATTGGACTTGAAAATTTAACATGCATATTGGTCACAAATCCTAGTTTAAAGGCCTTGGGACCAATGGTGAGTTAAATTTGAATGTAATTAGCTAAATTGGGTTGATACATATACCTCCTCTTCATTCATTGTACATCCTTTTTCAAGCATATTCAAATATATTTTCAAAACATTCTTAAAATGTTTTAACATATTTTCAAAAGAAGGGAAGAGAAGACAGATGGTTGGCAATGGGAATGTTTCAAAATTTTATTTTTAAATTTTATTTTATTGATGTGTTCCTTTGTTCCAAGAAGGGAGTTTGTTGAGCTAAAATTAAAAAAATAAGGGGCCAAAATGGTGTCATGTAGGTGTTAAGTCATTTCAATATTCTTTGATCTCGAATCATTTTGGTCAAGATCCAAGAATTTCAAAGTGCCAAAATGTTGTTGAGAATGCTAAGTCATGTCCCTAGTAGGTAAAGATCAAAGAATGTCACTTTGACACTGATTTAGACATTTTTTGATCTCATTTTGACATTGTTTGATCTCAACTCATTTTGGTCGAGATCCAAGAATTTCAAAGTACGAAAGTGATGTTGAGATTGCTAAGTCATGTCACTAGTCGGTAGAGATAATAAAAAAAATCTCATTTTGGCACTTTGGCACTGATATGGACATTCTACGATCTTGACTCATTTTGACATTCTTGAATCTCGACACATTTCAACATTTATTGATCTTGACATGTCAGTTTGACATTCTTTGATCTCGACTCTTAGTGCCAACTCTTTGATCTCGATTCTTAGTACTCTAGTAAAGTCTTTAGGACTAATTTGTAACTCCTGACCAATAGGATTGTTCCTTGATCTTGACTCCTGATGTAAAGTGGTCCTCACAAAACAATGGAATAACCTTCCTTTACTACTGGTATTTGTAAAGTACCAAACCGGGTCGGCACAGTCGACATCTCATTCCGTCAACAATCTCCTAAAGATTTGGGCTTTTCTTCTTTTAATCATTTTTTGCCAATCTTGACGATCGACTACAACACTCTTACCTACAATGATACCGTACTCGGCTGTCAAAGCCAACAAATAACAACTATAAAAAGAGAAACCCAAATCTTTAATTAGGAATTTTCTAATCTATTTTTTGTGATGTAAAAAAGAATCTTAGAAATGATCCGTAGGATATTAATATCCATTTTTTTAAAATGTGCAGGATGTGCCCACCCTAATGTCTGGGTATGGTAAATCATTTCACTTGGGTCATAAAAAAATATTATTACTATTACTATTATTAGTAGTATTATTATTATTTTAAATTTACTTCAATTTGTGTCAAAAACAATAACAATTGACAGTGACCCGGGTTGGCTTTTGATTAAACAAGCCGTCGTTAAGTCATGTCACTAGTCGATAGAGATCAAAGAGTGTCACTTTGACATTGATCTGGACATTTTTTGATCTCATTTTGACATTGTTTGATCGCAACTCATTTTGGTCGAGATCCAAGAATTTCAAAGTACAAAAGTGATGTTGAGATTGTCAAGTCCTGTCGCTAGCCGGTAGAGATAAAAAAGAATCTCACTTTGGCACCGGTATGGACATTCTCTGATCTCAACTCATTTCGACATTCTTGGATCTCGACTCATGTCGCCATTCTTGGATCTCAACTCATTTCGATATTCTTGGATCTCGACTCATTTCAACATTCTTGGATCTCGACACATTTCAATATTTATTGATCTTGACATGTTAGTTTGACATTCTTTGATCTCGACTCTTAGTACCAACTCTTTTATCTCGATTCTTAGTACTCTAGTAAAGTCTTTAGGACTAATTTGTAACTCCTCACCGATAGGATTGCTCGGTACTTGAGTTTCCTTGACCCTGACTCGTGATGTAAAGCAGTCCTTACAAAACAATGGAATAGCCTCCCTCCACTGCTGGTATTCGTAAAGTACCAAACCAGGTCGGCACAGTCGGTACAGTCGACAACTCATTCCATCAACAATTTCCTAAAGAGTTGGGATTCTCATCTTGTAATCATTTTTTGCCAATCTTGATGACTGACTACAACACTCTTACCTACAATAATAGCGTACTCGGTTGTCAAATGTCAATGAAAATAAATTATAAAAAGAAAAACCCAAATCTTTAATTAGGAAATTATTACTTTTAATCTATTTTTTTGTGGCACAAAAAAGAATCTTAGCATCCATTTTTTTAAATAGAACTCTAGAGAATATTAGTATCCATTTTAATTTTAATTTTTTTTGCAGAATCTGCCCACCTTGATGTCCAGGTACGGTAAACCATTTCATTTGGGTCTAAAACGATTATTAGTATCTATTAGTTTGATTTGTGTCAAAAACAATGACGACAATTGACAATGACCCGGGCTGGCCTCTGATTAAACAGGCCTTGCAGATCAAGGACATCCACTACCTGATTGTCTGATTGATGGACGTGATTGGTATGACTAAATGCTCATTGGGGAACATGCATGTTGCCGTTCTGATCAACTTCTGACCACCCAGAATCCTTTATTCTTTTTAAAATAAAATCTTAACACCAAACCTTCGGCAAGGTAAACATCAGTTGCTACCACTACGAGTTCATTTACATTTTAAAATAACTTTTTTAACAAAAATGAAAGTTTGTTTCTGAAGAAAAGCACAAGGACACAATTACACAAAAGAAAATGAATTAATTGAAAAAGAAAATTAAACCTAATAAACGTAAATTAATTAGCAGGAGTTGAATTTTCTTTCTGACCATGTGCGGATCTGGCAGCAGTCTGCAAGTCAATCCATCATCTCCACCGGCTTTGGTCTGAGAATGCTCGTGCTTTCAGTCACAGTCTGTGCATTAGGACAGAATTAGAGCACAAATTAAGCAATGTATGACAAATGCCATATGTGTAAGCTTATACCTCGCTTGTGTACACTTGTACAATTTACAATAAACAGTGTGGATCAATGAATAGTGTGATTTTATCCCATGCATGGAACATAGTGTTCAGTGATATTTTTTACTGTTCGTCTATGAATTTCAAAAGTGTTCATTTTTTCCCTTTGCTGAGGTGGCTTCAATTTTTTTTGTTCAAGCTCCTACTTTTACAATTAGAAAAATTAGCTCAGATTTTACATTTTCGGTTGAAAATGTCGCTAAATGATTGTGTTTTCCACTAGTAGAAAATGTGGCACTGCCGAGGGAGATGCCCGGGCAAGTGGTGCCCAATTCCACGCATGCATATTGATTTTGTCTGGGGAGCTCCACCTTTTCTACTAGTGTTCCTATTTTAATCTTGGAGCCATATGCCCCTAGATGAAATGAATTTGTTGAAATCTGACAATATTTAGTTCAAAAAACCATTGTGGCCCTAGTTTACCTGATGTGTATTTCTTATAATTGAAAAAGTCTCAATTGTTTATCCCGTTAAATTCATTGATTCCTAAAATTTTGAGAGATCATGATTTTTTTCAAGAAAACAAGGTGTTTGAAAATGTGGGCCATTTTTGGACAATTGAGATATTATACTTAGATTTCAATAATAGCTAATACAATTGGTGTAACCTATCCTTGCCATCAAATATCAAAATGTAAGTGGTGGTGTATATTGTCGGAGATGTTGTGTATTGAGTAAAGTATATGATGAAAGTTTTTGCTGGAAACTATAAACTATCACCTATTTGAATTATGCCCTACAAAAATTAGTATGTATTGATTCAAGTGAAGAAGTCAAATTAGACTACTAATATTCTTCATATACAATTTCTGCATATTTTTTGGATTTTTTTATGGAATTACATGAAATTTCAAATTTAGAGAACTATATACATATATGGTTCATATACTACCGGTAGTCTTATACACAAATTAACAAATCTAAAACTTCATTTTTCAACGATCGTGATATAAAGTCTTTAAAAATGAAATTATACAAATGAGCTCTCAAATTGAGTAGCATCTATGAATAATAATAAAATCTGAAATTGTATGTTTGATGTATATTACAATAGATTGATTTGTTAGTTGTATTTTGTTTTATTTTGGACTACATATTGTTGCATTCTTTTTTCAGTATATCCGCTCCAATTTGGTCGAGAGCATATTTCAAACAAACTAGTGGTAATTTGAAACTTTCTACCTAAAGTGACTAAAATCAAAACCAACACCCTAAAATTTTATGTAAAGTTCATATGACCAAAATCAACATCCTAAAATTTTGTACTATGAATACATATTGAATATGAGAATGTAGGCTAAATAAACACTTGATATGCTCTTAGTTTTCAAATCATTTACCAATAAAACTTTTGAATGCTTATAACTTTTGCATATGATATCCAAACAAAGCATTTTTTTTCAGTGCATTGGAATCCTCTTTGTTTTCCTAACAAGAAAACACAAAAATTTGCCTACTCTAATAAAAGTAGAAGTTATACTCAGCGCTCAAAGTGTACATAGTTTTTAGGGATACAAACCTTAGATGATCTTAGAGCATTTACACCCTACTACTGAAAGCATGAGATTCTTTTAAAAATGAAAAAAAGTGCTTGTATTTAATGCTAAAAATTTAGGTTGAGTGAGAGAGCCATAGAATATAAACAAGATATAGTGATATTTGAATATGTTCCTCTATAGCTAATTTAAGGAATGGCTCAATATCCTAAATTGATAAACAATAATGATTACCTATAATCGGTATATCATTATAACCATTACGATGGGTATGTATGGTGATCGTGATTGGTTCATGGACTACATAGAGGGATACATAGCGGTTCAAGGGTGCGGAGCCAAGAACTTGTGACCAATGTCTAGGGAGAACCTACATATTAATCCATTGAAATTTAGAATTTTCTAAGCAATTTCGAAATCTTAGGAGAAAAACTAATCATTTGAGGGGGAAATAAAAGAATATTCCCTATTTTCAACAAGCCTAGCCGAGAATGTTCTAAAAAACTAGTTATTTATATATATATATATATATATATATATATATATATATATATATATATATATATATATATATATATATATATATTTGGAATACTAAGCGCCACAAGGGCACCCATATGAAGATGATTGTGATTCCAAACTACTATACTACCAGCTCTAATGCCCAACATTAGGCTACACATCCAAACCTTATCAAAGCAACGCAGAAACTTGTTGCTGAGCTTCGATTGAGCAGTGATCACATAACATTCTTTAGCAACTCCACTGTCCACCTTTGGGAATCAGATCGATTGTAGGCTAGAATCATTACATGAATTGTAATCTTTTGGAGAATCAAAGCCATCTCTACATAATGATGGCTTGGCAGCTCAACAAACTTCTGTTTTTAAAATAGTTTCTACATGTTCCACATCATCAATTCCCTGTTCATATGCTGATTCTCTGCACAAGCAAAAAGGGTATGCTGCAGTCTGTACTAGCTAAAGAATGTTATGAAAAAAATTAAAATTTTTGATTTTTCGAAAAAAAAAAAAAAAAACCCATGTGAGTGTGCCAGTGAGTAACGATATGATGAAGAAACTGAATAGCCCAAACTTTTTTTTTTTTCCTCACCAGATTTGCAATTATCAGATCCTGCAAATGCCGACTTGTGGGGTCCAAGACCCAACGCACTCACTGTTGTACTACAACACCCGAATCCTTGAGATTGACTCGCCAATTTTTATTTCTAATTTTTTTCTTAGAGGTGGCTTTAGATTTCCGCAACAACAGAGCCACATGATTGGGAGGAGTGGAGCTTCAGGACCTGTTGTTCAGAATCACCACGATGGAGGATTTAGCAGTGTAAGAATTTTTCGAAAGTGCAGGAAAAGGGTATGGGCCACCGAACTCCTCCAATCGTCGTTTTTGTTTCTTTTGGGGTTTTTTATAAAAAATAATAATAATTTAATTTAATTTTTTTTTGGGTTTTGTTTCGGGGATCGTGGAACAACGTAGTTTCTGGCAAATGATTTTCGCACAGTACTTACCATGGGATGGAATGCCGTCGTCGTCGTCGGATGCATGGGACATGGGACCCGTTGTAATGTCTACACATCATTTGCAGTTTTGGCAGCTTGTGCCACCCCCCTCCTCCCCTCATCCTCCCAATAGTACTATTTTACATGAATTCCTCACGGGGATCTATTCATTGTTGACGTATCTGACACTAGTATGAGAATGTGCCGGCTCTCCCTTTTGCGTATTTTTTTCAGCCCACCTTGTCATCCTATTGAGTTCACACCGTTATATACCCAACAACTGTGACTCATCTTTGCGCAATTTTGGGAAGGTCACAGCTGGGCATACAAAACAATAATATGTTTTTGGTAATTGTCAACGTACACTGTCATGGCTTCAAGCTTTAAAGTTAACCCCTAAAGGACCAAGGATTCATGATTTTAAAATGATAGATTTAAATGATCATATTGTGAAAAATATAATTCAAATGAGACTAAATTTTATATCAGTGAAGAACATTGCATGTGTTGGTCAAACAAAAAAAACAAATTTGAACAAGAAGAAGTATGTATAAGACTTACTCAAAACTGCTAAAAAAAACACAAGGCCTAATTTGGGCTTCTTGGTCCTTTTAGGAGTGAACCTGTAAAGTACTGAGAAGCTTGAATTGGGACCCCTTATGTTTATTTTATTTTAATTTTTAATTTTTAATTTTTAATTTTTTTTATAGCATTTTTGAGTGAGTTCTATGTGGAGTTCCTTTGGTTCAAATTTATTGATTTTTTAAAATAGCACATGTTGATTCTAGTGATATAAAATTTGGATGCATATAAATTACATTTTTTACAATATGATTGAATGAATTTTTCACTTGAAAACTGTGAATGTTTGGTCCTTTAGGGATTAATGTGGAATTAAAAACCTACACTAAAAACAAAAGATAAATAAATTCCACTTAAAAAATAGAAGTTCATTTTGGAATTCTCTTTAGTGTATGATACCACTATTCTATAAGTTTAACCCCTAAAGGACAAATGATTGATTTTGTGGTTTTAAAATGACATATTCAACCAATTATATTGTGATTTAGTCAAAATTGCTAAACAAAACATGAAGTCTAATTTGGGCTTTTTTTGTCTTTTAAGGGTTTATTGCTAATTCAAACCTCATATATTAGTATACCTGTTGATGAATAGTCACCATTTACTTGCTTTGGATTTTGTGTTGGTCACTTGTTAGTCTTTATTCTTTGAAAAACTTTATGATGGTGGTTGCAAGGGACAATTTTAACAAGAAAGAACTCATTTACTCTATCATTCACTAGTTTGATGTAAAATTAATTAAACTAGAAATGACACTAAATAAAATGAAGAATATAATAGTTGTATATAGTAACATTCTAAACATTGATTTTCACCATTCAAAAATGCAAGACATGATTTTTAATCTTCTATTGATGTATTTTGTAAGCTTCTTTGAAGCTTTCTAAACAATCAATGTGTTTTAACTCTTACAAACATAAAGTTGCCTAAATCACTTTTGGCCATTTCAATACTTAGAGGTTAAGCCTTATGTACCTATTTGGACTAAAACGTCCATCATTGTGTGAAACTAAGAGAGTTGAGAAGACAATAAAAGTGGTAACATCTCTATTAAGAAGACACAAAGCAATTAGTTTCAAGAATTGTAACATTGCATATGTTTTGGCTATCAAGGCTATCAAGTCTAGATGTTACATGGTATAATGTTTATTCTAAAATAATGATTTATTTTCGAATTTTAATTGGAAGTGTACATAATTATGTAAACATGCATTATAAGCTCAAAAAATTTCAATGCAATTAAAACTTGGTTTTACATTACAAATCCTATTATATTAATTAAATATTATCATGGATAAAACCAAACTAAACATAAAGTAATAGACAATTTGGTTTTGGTGTTTGTAATTGCAATAGGTTGTTAGAGCAACTCCAAAAGATAACCTACACCGGACATTGAACCCGGTCATGATCAAGTGGCTCTAACTTTCAGGAACCGGCAACGGTAGCTCCCAACTAACCACAAGATAAACCATCCACAATTTGCCAACAGTTGTTTCCAACCAACCAACCACAGTCTTGCCTTGCCAACAGTTGCTTCCAACCAACCAACCACAATCTTGCCTTGCCAACAGTTGCTTCGAACCAACCACGCTTTGCCAACAATTGCTTCCAATCAACAACAGCCTGCCAAGAGTTGCTTCCTACCAACCACGCCTTGCCAATTATAGCAAGCCATGGCCTCCCAACAATTGCTCCCAACCAACCACCGCTTGTCACTTCATCACTTGCCCTCATTGAACCCATTCCGGAAACGATGATCAACAACGACTAAGTACTCTCTGGAGCCTTATAAGCATGCTCAACTTTTAGAGCCCATATGGTGAGAAAGAGTAGGAGCGGAGTCCTTTATGGGGTTTAGGGGCACTAATGGTGATTTCAACTAGCCGTTCCCTACCCTAAAATCAACGAAGTTGCAAGAGCGAAGTTGAGTTGCTTTTGGAAATGCTTATAATCTTTGAAGGATCAAGATAGTCTTATAATTGCTCATATCTGAACCTCATGCAAATTATTGCATAAAAAGAAATATGGTGAACGGAAGTAGTAAATTTTTTTTGGATCTAGGGTTGGAGTAGGTTTTTTTGGTATTTTTAATTTATGAGGGAAACAATGTTCCAAGTGGTCACTCCTTTAAGTTGGAGTATGATTGCGAGAGGTTGATGAGTCTGTATTTGAAAGTCCAGGATCGATTCTTGTGTGGCCCCTGATTTATGTTGTTTGGCGTTATCATCTATTCTCTACAAACAAACAGCTTCCTCACTAGTTGAAAAGAGGTACTTGGGCACCAATAAATAGTGTTAGAGCGTGATGCCCAAGGCCCATATTGGCACCAAGCTTACATACATGATTGATTGCTTCAGAAGACAAAAAACAACAATGTAGGGACTGGTATCAAATGGATGTACCTATGACGAACATGGTATCAAACACGGATGTTCTCACGAGTTACATATTGGTCAAAAAATGGTACTAGTACACACATTGTATGGGGGCAAGGACGTACAGAGGAACCCATGCATGTTATAGGGGCAAAAGAGCAAGAGCAAGTACAAGGACCCACTGTTTACAAAGTGGGAACATAAATGGACAAGCCTATCCCTCCATTAGCAACTTTCAGATACAAGCGGCACAGTCTTTCATAGTCCTTCCAGTGTGATTACCTACAAATGAATGGGCTTTGCTTCTCCTCTAGGCTGTCCAAAACATTCTGGGGTCAGTACAATCACCACTCGTGTAGCTCTCGCAATGCTCACATTATGTCGACACATTAAGTCATCGTTTCTATCCACTTGCATCGTGACGTAATCCATGAGAGAAGCATGAACAATCAAGCAGGACCACAATCGCCAGAACAAAAAAAAAAAAAAAAAAAACTCACTCTTACTTTACTTAACTTACACCATCTGTGTCTCATAAAGACAGCCCTTGAACTCGTGAGAAACTAGAAACGCTCAGCCCTTGTGAACGATTTTCGTTGAATAACTCGTAACTATGGTTCCAGAGCTCATATTGATTTTGAAATAGAGCGCTCCATACTCAAAATGAGATGATAAAAGAGGAGACCACAAAACCACTTACACCAACTGTGTTTCATAAAGAGAGCTCTGAACGCCATATCCGTTTAGTTGAGAATTTCCGCCATGTTGGGACTCTTTGAAATCTACAGAATGTATAGATTTCCCACTCAATCTATGCCAGTTGTAGATTTCAAAGAGTCCCAATATGACGGAAATTCCCAATTAAACAAATATAGCGATTCTGGCCCTTGGACTTGTGAGAAACTACATGCCTGTTTAGACTCTTCAGAGAATGTTTGCTGCTTACATTAATTTGAAATCTTTTTATGTGTTTGAATAATAACATAAACATGAACTTTTAATAAACCTTGGTTCAATTCCATAAACCAAAAAATAGAACATAATTGTGCTTGTAACACAATTAGAAAGTACACATCAAAAGACGCTCTCATGTCCCTGCTATTTTGGTGAATGATTTTAGATCTCATTCTTTCAACACTGACATTCAAAAATATGAAATCTCATATGGTTCCATGATTTCCGCAAAATTTGAAATAGAGCCATACGCAAATTAATGAGATGATAAGAAAATTAAGGAGAGAGCCTGTCGTACGGGAAACAGCAAGACAAAGCATGTCAAAGACTTTGAGCTTCAGTGTACAACAGCCAAGGTTGGTACTTGTTTACCTTGAAGGTGATGTGCATGGTTTTCTTCATGGACCACAACGATGGATTGTGAAGAAGAAAAAATCTGTATCAACACGAGCATGACAATATGAGCCTCAATTAAGTCAGTTAGTACACTTTTAAACCTCATGCTGTGATGCTCCAACAACAGTCAAAGTGGTGCACTATAATGATACATTTTGATTCAATCATAATTATACTCCCGACCAGGTGTGTATGTATGTGTACACATGGATACATCAATTTGCAACTACTTACGCGCACCGATCACGCATGATTGTCAGCTTCGAATCAGTTGGGTACAGAGGTTAGTAGTAGTAGTACTGGTGCCCCAATCAAGTGAATCACAATGCTGCTTGGAATGGCAACATGTTCCACAGCTCTTCAACAGCCTTCCGTTTGTACTGTCGGCACCTAGCTTGGACGTCCTTTGACAGTTCCCTCGAAATTTGTTTCTGAAAAAAAAATGTCAACTGTCTGTTGTCTTCATAAAATTTTCACAAGGAATCCATAGAAACCCTAGATTATTAGTCAAGGTGCCATGTTACGTGATTATGGAAGACAAACAAAAACATATGTCAACCCCGGGGAATGCACTCTACATTATGTTTGAAAATCACGTGCGTTCATGACCCCCTCTGAAAACCCCCTTGTATACGAGGGATTTTATATCTAAAACTTTTGTATACAGATCTATTCCATCCTAAATATATGTATATGTCAATATTTTCCACTCCAAATATGTTTATTGTATGTATACGTAATACGGCAATGCTCAAATTAATATCCCTCCTGTGCACTCACGTATACTCGTACATGTTTAGTACAGTGCAACCCCCGATGTCAACTGTCTGTTGTCTTCATAAAATTTTCAGAAGAAATCCATAGAAACCCTAGATTTATAGTCAAGGTGCCATGTTGTGTGATTATGGAAGACCCAGGCGAGACTACTTCGAAACCCTAAAATTGTAAACCTTCACAGAGAGTGCAAATTCATTCCACAAGGACCTTCAACAGTAATGAATTACTTGAAACTGTGCCAAATGAATCATAGGCAGAGTGGCAATCACATGATGCAACGACATGATTCTCTCCTTTTTCTTTTTTTTTTCCTTCTTTTCTTTTCTCTTCTCATTCCACAAAATGTCATAACTCTCACAACCTCAACCCTGCATCCAAGCTCTGAAACCTCAATGGCAGCAAAAAGACATTAAATGCCGGATCTGCAAATTAGGGTTTAGGGTTTAAGCATGATACCTGTAGTAGTCCTGCATTGAATTTAGAAATCAATTCCTGGCATTATTCATCAGGTTGGCTCTGTAAAAATACTCACTATTGATTGATCATCCAACCTTTGCTGTGGCATTTTAAGGTTGTATCATGTATAACTGAGCAAATTTTTGCAGCAGCCTAGAAATCTGGCTGTAGAAGATTGGATTTTACTCTTGAAGTAGGGAATTTCAATGGAAACAAAAATCAATTTATTTTATTTTATTAAAGTGATGTACGCAACATTTATATGTTCAAAACACTAGTGCAAAGGGCTCCTCCCTATTTCACTACAAATGACCATCAAAAAGTGTTCAATTTCACCAAAGATCTAAATGAAATTGGACAGTTTTTGATGGTCATTTTTGGTGAAATAGGGAGGAGCCCTTTGCACTAGTGTAATTCAATTGGGTAGATGTTCTAAATTTGTGCCCTAATTATGATGTCTTAGATATTTACGTTCTTTTCAATAAGCATCTATTTAGTGTTTAGATTATTTGTAGGGTATGCATGGAATAGACGTGTGGTTTTAGATCATCCTACCTTAGATGTTGATTCAAACTTTGCATGAATGAATCAATGGCGCTGGCCAGCAGAGAAAGATTGACCCAAATGTGAGTGAGGGTGCTTGGCTCATGTCATGCAAAGTGTTTTGATTTCTTTCTTCCAGTTCCAATCATGCTTTGCCTAAACTTAATATTGTGTCTCAGTCCTTAACCCTAAACGTCCTCACTCCTCTCCAAATTTGGCAGTTTTGCAAAGATGTATTGTAAATGTAGCTAAGAGGGATATTTTGAACTTGATGTATGAATAAAAGTTGTATAGTGGGGTGACAATCAAAATGGCGTTTTTGAATTCGCAGTGAAGGAAATCATATTTGCAAACTTTGACAGCCTCCCGAGGGCTGAAAATTTGGTATTTTACCACAAAATGTTTTTTACAAGATCATCTCTAAGTTAATAACATGTGTACCAAATTTGAAGGCCAAAAGATTCATCAAAAAGTACATATTAAGAATCTACCAACATGTGTAGTTGTGAAGAAAAATTCACTGCTGCCAAATTTAATAGCCTCCCAAGGATATCTTTTTTTGTTTCGACCTTCAAATTTGGCGCACATGTTACTACCATAGAGAAGATCTTGTGAAAAAAAATTCATGGTAAATAAAAAAAATTCAGCCCTTGAGAGGGTGTCAAAGTTGGCAGTAGTGAAATGGTTTCCATTATTGTTTCTCAAAACAATACGTGTTGGTAGATTGTGAATATATATTTTTATTGATCTTTTGGCCTTGAAATTTGGAACATATGTTATTAACATAAAGAACTTGTTGTTCCAAAAATTTCATGGAAAAAAAAGTAAAATTTCAATCCTTGGGAGGCTGTTAAAGTTGGCAGCAGTAAAAAAAAATTCACAGCTACACGTGTAGGTAGATTTTTAATATTTTTTTTTGGTAAATCTTTTGGACTTCAAATTTGGTACACATGTTATTAACTTAGAGATGATCTTGTAAAAACAATTTCATGGTAAAATACCTATTTTCAGCCCTCAGGAGTTTGTCAAAGTTAGTAGATGTGAAAGCCCTTCACTGCGAATTTAAAAACGCCATTTTGATTGTCACCCTAGTGTACACTATAAATTTAGATTCTATCCATACTGTTAGATTTGCGATTTCTATTACCAGTATTTTTGTATGAAATTTGAAACTTGAAATTCAAAAATATTTTGTAATTCAATTACAAATAAGATACTGACAATTTGTAGATGAAATATGTTGTGGTGGGTTGAAATACAATACTTTAAGTGTAGTGATTTTTGGAGATTTTCTAGTTGCTTAATTTTATGAGTTTATTTTTTCAAGAACAAGTTTAGGCTAACATCTTCGAAATTTGTGGTGAATCACTGCAACATGAAATGAGGCATAAAATTTTCACAAATCATCCCCTTTCTAATCGGATCACACATGCATAAAGTATCTTACTATAGAATTTTTTAGAATTTTTTATCCTTGCAAAAAGTGCAGGACAGATGAAAAAATGTGGATGAAATCTGTACATTGTTCAAAAAATGGTCGGTTAGGGCAGTTAGAGGTTAAGGAAAGGGTGTTGAAAAGATTATGTGGTTAATTAACTTGCTACTGACCAATTACAACATTCAACAACACATGAATTTTAAGAATCCCAAGTGATATTTATCATGATTCCGTAGTTGATCATTATAACCTTAAAAGATGATGCAGAACTTGATGTTCAATTGAATACAATGTGTCGTGTAAAAACAATTTTGTGGTAAAACACCAATTTTCATCCCTCACGAGGTTGCCAAAGTTGGCAGATGTGAAATTACTTCACTGCAAATTCAAAAACACCATTTTCATTGTCACTCCACTGTACATTATAAATTTTAGATTCTATCCATACTGTTAGATTTGCAATTGCTATTACCAGTATTTTTGTATAAAATTTGAAACTAGAATTTCAAAAATATTTTGTAATTCAACTACGAGTAAGATACTAACAATTTGTAGATGAAATATGTTGTGGTGGGTTGAAATGTAATACTTTAAGTGTAGTGTTTTTTGGAGATTTTCTAGTTGCTTAATTTTATGAGTTTATTTTTTTAAGAGCACGTTTAGGCTAACATCTTCGAAATTTTTGGTGAATCATTGCAACATGAAATGAGGCATAAAATTTTCACAAATCATCCCCTTTTTAATTGGATCACACATGCATAAAGCTATCTTACCATATAATTTTGTAGAATTTTTTTTCCTTGTCAAAAGTGCACGAAGGATGAAAAAACGTGGATGAATTTTGTACATTGTTCAAAAAATGGACGGTTAGGGCAGTTAGGGGTTAAGGAAAGGGTGTTAAAAAGATTATGTGGTTAATTAACTTGCTACTGACCAATTACAACATTCAACAACACATGAATTTTAAGAATCCCAAGTGATACTTATTATGATTCTGTAGTTGATCATTATAACCTTAAAAGATGATGCAGAACTTGATGTTCAATTGAATACAATGTGTCGTGTAAAAAGATTGCTATACACAACAAATTGAATATCATCAAATTTGCAATCAAAAACCAAACAAGAATGCATAGTATACACACTCTCAAGGTCATTATCCAAGTGCCTACCCAAGTGGGAGGAATGGGAATCAAGTTTAACTTTGAAGATATTAAAATTGATTACCTTTAAACGACCAACTTAAGGAATCAGATGATTTTAAGCAATGATATCTTTGGTGAAATATTTTCTTTCATTTTACATATGGTTTAACAAGAAATGCAAAATTTTCCACAATTTTATCCTCAATATTGAAATTGATAAAAAAAAATTAAAAGTGAAAAGTACACTAGGATTCAATATCAATATATAGATCCCCTTATGTCTATACTGGAACACTAATTTCCACTCATAATGATACCCAAAATTCACTAAGTACTTTTTTGCAATGCTTGGCAAGCCATTGGTTTGCTTGAATAGTGAAATTCGTGGTTTTGAGTCTCAATTGTGGTGACTCCAAAGAAAGTCTACATGCAAAGTTGGGGGAGCTTGTGGTTTTAGAGCATTCAACCTTACTACTCACTATCATCTCTCGACATTCCTTGTTGAAAGCATTTATATCGGAATGCATGGCATACATTCAATGAAGTCGGAAACCCACTAATGTCTTGCTCCTAAGTGGTGTTTCTCGTTGATGTTTGTACTTTGTGGAAGTAAAAGAGGGGAGGACTTCTAGACTTAAAGCATCCTCAATGCAACACTGTAAAAATGGCGGTATAAATAAATGACAAATGTATCATGCAGGACACATTTCTAAGTTATTTATGCCGCCCCTTTGACATTGTCACATCGCTTACACTTCATTCATCCTTAATTTGACCCATCAACAATGATATTTCATATATCATATAAACTTGCCACACTTTCATTGAATGTAGCACACATGAAAATTGTTTAAATATGATTGTCGCTCAAAAAGTCAAATTAACCCTTTAGTGTCCAGGGTGGTTTTGAAGAAACTATAATTTTTTGGTGATCTTTTTCTTAAAACTCTCTTTGTTGAAATTAGCACTACTAGGAAATGCTGACCAAACCAACAGAAAATCAACAATTCTTTGTTGTTGTAGGCACTGGCGGTCACAACTTGACATATTTAACAGTTTCTTGTAAAGGGTTCAACAGATGTCTCCCAGTTTCTGTTGGTTTAGGCACTACAAGAAAAACCGTGACCGAATCAACAGAAATCCAATTACTTATGTGAGTCATTGTATAATGCACACTAAAAAATGAGACTTTGGAGGTGTGTGACTTCAAAGTTAAATAGAATTTGTATTAAATTTTCTAAATGAAAGTGAAGAGGTTCAACAATGACCTATGTCAACACCACTGCGTTGCAATCTTTCTTGTCAAGAATGGACTCACACATAATTATTGTGAATTTATAAATGAGAGTGATTTATCCATATACAGTTTAGGACAAAAAATTATATGTTAAATTATGAAAAACTTCCAAACACAAGAAATATTGCATAGTACATGTGTTGTATTTTCAAATATTTGTAGTATTTTTGTGTTTTGTGCATAGGTATTGGGTGCATTCATGGTAATAGGAGCCAACATAAGTGTAACCAATGCTTATTTTCATGAAATATTAAGCAATAATTTTATCATCTGAATTGATAATGCAATATAAATAATTTCCTACATATATTATATGTCATTCTAACATATACCAAATTTTGACAATGTTTGAGTAATTATTCGTACTCCAAAAGGACTAAAATATGGTTATAACCAGTCCTTAAGAATAAAATGTCCTTAATTTTTTTCCAATATCTACATATATTGAAGATATCATATCCTAAGCACTCATCAAGAGTCGTTAGATTTGGGCACCGTTGGCTCATGTTACCATGAATGCACCTTATTTTGATAGTTGCACAACTCCAAACTGAAAATTTATTTTTTAAGAAGATGTGTATTATAAATCTCCAACTCTGAACCTAACAATTCAAAATCCAATTCTTCACGGATTTTCTTTTATTTGCGTTTTTGACACATTAGTAACCAAAATGTGATCACCTGGGCACTAAAGGGTTAAGAGGGCTGAAGTGAACTGTACTCTGGCAAGTGCCAGACAACGGACATAATTGACAAAGATGCGGTTGCATAGAGTATGATGCATAAATGGTCATTTACACTGTTGTTGAACGATAATGTTTGTTCTCTGAACTGTAAAGAATAAATACATTTCACATTGGACCTGGGAAGTTTTATATCATGAAAACTACTCTAAATAGTGTATTTAGTGTGAGATACACTAATTTACATAAACATGTTGTAAGTTTTTACTGTTGACCAATTTTTTTACCCTCTATATTGGTCAAGATGGGGATCTTTCAATAGTATTGGAATCAATGTCTTCGGTAATTTTTTTTGTCGAGAGTAAAAATCTATAACATTTTCAAATCTTATAATTATCTCACACTAAATACACTATTTAGTGTAGTGAAGAGCATTTCCTGTGTTGGTAAAAATAAATAAAAAATTAAACAAATGGAAATCCACACAAGACCTACTCAAAATCGTTAAAATAAAAACATGAGGTTTGATTTGGGTTTCTTGGTCCTTTAGGGGTTCATTGTCCAATTGAGTGTATTCATGAACCATGTTGTATATGGTATTGAGCATAGCAAAAAGCTGAAATTTCTTGTGAGGAGGCCAAAATTTTTTAAGCCCCCGGGGGATGCACTCTTTTATGTGTGTGAGGAATCACGTGAGTGCATAAGAGGGGGATTAATTTGAACACTACCGTACTATGTACACATACAAGAAGCATTTTTAGGGCTGAAAATAAGGTTGTATATTTACATTATACATATATACATGAACAAATACAAGAATATTCTAACTATACAAGGGGTATTTAAAAAGGGTCATGAACGCAAGTGATTCCAAATTTTAATAAAGAGTGCACCCCCCGGGGTTAAGCCTTGGAAGTGCTAAGCCAAATTCTGTGTTGAGGAGTGATTCTCCAAAGGCCCTACCTAGAAGACTTTGTTATTGTGCATGTAAATTGAGTCCATTGAGGATGCTTTAACCCCTAAAGGATCGAGGTTAATTTTCCAAGTTCGGCCAACTGAGTGTAGAATGAGTATTGATCCTCAATTTTAAAGATTTTTGTGGTGATTCTACTCTTTGTAACAAAGATGGCATGGTAATTTTCATACGTAGATGATGTATAGATCAAAAGATGCAATCATGCAAAGGTGAAAAATCTAACTACGGGCAACTCCTGAAAATTTGCATACAATGAGCTATGCATTTTGAATTTTGTACACAATGAGCTAACACCCCCATATACACAACTGCCAAATTCATTTTACCAAACCTAACACTAAACTTTGCATTTTGAGCATTTTTAGAAAGTTTCAAACTCGGTCAGGGGGCCACAAAAAAAGTGCAACTAACTTTGTAGCTTATAATCTTACTATTAAAGAACCCTAAACGGTTCAAAATTTGTAGGTGCTAATAAATTCAAGTTGGTTGAAATATCCTACAGTTGAATCGGTCAAAAAGATTTTAGATCAAATATTATTTACCTTTTTTTGAGAAGGGGTATTTTAAGGCAGCTTTTGAGTGTTTGGAGAGGAACATAGTTGTGGTCCTTTAGGGGTTAAGAGAGAGGAATTCTAGCCCGAAGGGCCAACGTAAATGAAGAGTCTATTGGGGGAAGTGCTGCCAGCTTAGTTACCAGGATCAAGATGGAGCGTGCTACCCTTGATGCCTTCTTTCGAGGGTAGACTCTATGGTCGTAACAGATAACATATAACACAGTTTAGGGGTTAACAAGACTATAGAATCGGTCCTTTACAAATGTTACACCTTTAAATGTTAATCAATTAAAAATGTTATCATTTTTTGTGCTCCCCAATATTGCAAATTTCTAAACATTAATGTTGAAGAATTGAATCTCCTACGTTAATTTGCCCTCCATGTATGTTAATGTAAATGGATAGAGTTCTATTGGATGGAGAGGTTTGCAAATGGAGAGATTTGTACGTGGGTAGTGAGAATGTGTAGAACCAAGGAGAATATGAGATTTGGACTCGGATTTGGAGGACAATGGTACTTAGGCCAACATTGAAGATTTAGCATTGGAGGATCAAAATTCAATGTCGATTGTGGACATAGATGTTTGTTAACATTTTATAAGTGTAGACTTTGTAAATTCTTCTTTCTTTATTGGTTAAATTGCTAGGACACTATCAAATGTTAAGAGATGCTCACTCATGAATGTTATTATGTATAGCGAGCAAACTATACATAGTCCTTAACTACATTGTTTTGAGGCCTCCAAAGGGCTGCGAGTTTGGCCAAAGCTGCTCTGCAAAAAATTAAATAAAAATAAAATAAAAATAAAAATTTGAATAATTTTTTTTTTAAATTAAAAAAAATTGAATCCTACGTGGCCAAAATTTGGCCACATCATATCTGGATTTATTATTTTTAATTATTTTTAATTATTATTTTAAAGAATAATAATTTAATAATGGTTTAATTATAATTTTCTAACATTTAAAAAATTAAATTAAATTTTAAATTTAAAAAAAAAGGCCCGGATTTTTTTCCCTTTTTATATTCATTTCTGTGCATGAAGGTATTGGTTCAACTCACAACCCTTTGGAGGCTTCAAAATCTTTCTAATGTATGCTTTGTTTACAAAAGAGACGTTTTTAAAATATAAAAAAAATGGGATGAAATGTGCCACAAGATCCTTGCAATCTCTAGTGGTAGTCTAAAAACGGCAAAAATCTTTGCCATTTGTTATTTGGGTTGAACAATATTATTCAGGACATTAGAGTTAACCGAAAAGTCAGCTCAAAGAGGAAATTTTTAGCAAACTCGTGTTGAATTTCTTGAATTCATATTGAAATATAAATAGACCAAAAACTAGTCTATGATGAGTTGGGAGACAATCTAAAGCAAGCCATTGTCATTATTCTCCACACCGCTCGCAATGACTCCCACACCTTTCACCAAAGCTCCAAGCTCATAGCCCACAAGGGGACAATCTATGACACAACACTATTCAACCCAAGTATAGCTCAAAAGAGAAGTTAGAAGTAGAGCAAAAAAAGAGGTTAGATGGGCTTCTTTTCGGTTAACTCCATTGTGTAAACAAGCCTACAAGCCAAAAAATACATATGCTTTATCTAGTATATAAAAAAAAATTCTATGACCTTGGAAAAGTCACTTAATGTATTCTTTGGGATACATGAGCGTACAATACATATTTGTTGGGGGGCTATTTACATCATTTTCTGCATTTTAGTGGACCCTATATTTTTTTAATAATTTTACTTTTTTCAATTTCTTGCCACTCTATGAGTAATTATAAATTATGATCTCCTTAGTAATTTAGGCCCTACATTATTTATATATTTTTGAATTTTCTTTGAATTGCCTTAGCATTGTACTACAATATAAAGAACTGAATGCATTACACAACAAAAACGACACCGTGGATACAAAAAGCAACATGTTATTTGCATAATTGGTTACATGTCTGAGCCCATTAGTATTGACCCACTTAATCATTTCACCAAAACATTGAAAGAAGTCCAGAAATCCCAAAACAAACCAAGCCAACATCACTACAACATCCATAATGTGTTCACTAACATAGTCTTCATCCAATTCTTAATTTTTTCTCACACTACACCCTAAAATAATAATATTTTCCTACCAATTACTATAATGCTATTTTAAAAATACTATGAACATAATTTTGGGTATTACAAGTGACCCTATATCATATGTAATGTGCTATCTTGCATTTTTTGAGGTTATGGTATATCAAAAAAAAATATAATTTTTATCAACCATAAATAAATGACATCCTAGCTTGTTCTCTCATGGTCATTTAAATTTTTGAGAGTGACTTCCCCAAGTCTATGATCAACCTAAAAGGCATTAGTTGAGTGATTTGGTTACCGCCAATTATAGTCTTTAGTTCCTAAATGTCTAAATGATCAAAATCGGCCAATTCAATATTTGTAAGTATTGAAATGAATCATTTTGATAACTTTTGGAAAAATCGTAAAATACGTCATTGAAAAAATAAAAATGGAACCTACATTATTAGATGCTAGGATTATGTTTGTTAAATTACTATATTTAGATGTAATATTCCAAAGTGCACTTCCTATTTTTAATCAATGTACCTTCACAATGGAGAGAAGTGAGTATGAGAGTAGTGAGTTTTATTTTATTTTATTTATTATTTTAACTACAAAAGACCAAGGGTTCATGGTTTTAAATTCACAAATTCAATTGATTATATTGTAAAAAATATAATTAATATTGGACCATAATTTATATCACTAAAATCAGTGAAGAATATTGCATCATGTGTTGATAAAAAAACAAATAAATGTAAACAAAAGGAAATCCACACAGGAATTGCTAAAAGTTCCTAAAAAAACGAGGTCCAATTTGGGCTTCTTGGTTCTTTAGGAGTTAATCCCTAAGTGCCTATAGGTTTTGGGCAATACCTAAATGTATTGTAAATATTTTTTAAAGAAGTCCAAATTTTATAAGTTGAAATACTGCACATTATGCAAAAGATGATTAAATGTTGTATTAAAAGACAATTATGCGTATTTTTTTAATTATATTTTTTGATGAAATTAAAACAACAATCTCTTCTAAAATCAAATTTACACATATTTCGACACTATTACTTAATCTAACCGTATAGATGTCAAGGAAAAGTCATCATCTACAACTTTCATTTGTATGTCGCCTCAAAGAATGGATTTAGTGCGCATTTTATATCCCAAAACCTTAAATTACTTTTCTGTCAAAATGAAAGTTCACATGGAATGAAAGGACCTAGTACATTCAATTTTGATTTTTTCCCAGAAGTTACGTAAAGGTAACTACTTGAAAATTTTATGAAAAAAGAAAAAGGTGCGAAAACATCACGACAAATGAGTAACTATACATTGATTATGTACATTGTCCAAAAAATGGACGCTCAGGCAATTAGGGTTTAAGCAATACCAGTTGTTATCTTCAGATGAAGGATTAACCCCTAAACATCCTCACCCCTCTCTAAATTTGGAGAATTTCAAAGATGTCTTATAAAATATAACTAAGAGGGATATTTTGAACTTGAGATATGAATAAAAGCTGTACATTATGAATGTTTGATTCTATCCATATGGTTAGATCTAAGATTGTTGTCACCACTATTTTTGTATGAAATTTGAAACATAAAATTCAAAATTCTTTTGTAACTTAATTACAAATAAGATATTGGCAATCTGTACATGAAATTTATTGTGATTGGTTGAAATTTAATACTCTAAGTGTAGTGATTTTTGGAGATTTTTTGAATGCTTAATTTATGAGTTGAATTTTTAAGAGCACTTGTACACTGAAATCTTCAAAATTTTAGGTGAATCACTGCAACATGAAATGAGACATAAAATTTTCACAAATCATCCCCTTTCTAATCAGATCACTCATGCATGAAGCTAACTTCCCATAAAATATATAATAAAAACCCACACTGCAAAAAGTCAATGACGGATGAGAAAACTGTGTTTGATTCTGTACATCGTCCACTTTCTGGACGTTTAAGGGTTAAGCTACTTACATTCCTGACTCGGATGAAACATCTACCATATAGATTCATCTCAAATATATACATTCATTTAACCTCTAAACGTCCCAACATTCAGAAACTGGATCACGAAAAAATTCAAAGCCTTGTAACTTTCTTATACAACCTCGGATGACTTTCATCCAATTCACCTTTGTAAGCCTATTAAATTCTCTACCAATTACAATGAATCTCTTATGATGGGGAGCTGTTGATAATATTGTAGAGGCCTCCAACTACAAGTACGTCAAATTTTTTGGGTAGATTTTATGCTTGCAATGGTCCTCTCATGTACACCTCATGTACATCTGAGCCATGCTAATATCTATATTTGAGGCTAGCATCTACTTCTGTACAAAGGGTTAGTACGTTTAGGGGTTAACCCCTAAACGTACCAGGGTGTCCCTAGAATTGACAATTTGAGGAAAATCATCATAAACTACTATTTAGAAGAATATTTTGGAATTGATATACAAATGAAAGTTGTAGATTTTGAATTTTAGATGCCATCCGTACGGTTTGATTCACTAATACTATCACCAATATTTAATTATAAAATTTGAAAGTTAAAATTTGAAATTCCTTTTAAATTCGATTACAAACAAAATTTTAATATTTTTTGAGTAAAATTTGTTGGAATGAATTTGATATGAGATACTCTTATGCATGGTGATTTTTTGAAATTTTTGTGTTTCTTAAATCTATGACCTCATTTTTGCAAGGCCACTTTTGAACTACAGTCAATGCGATTTTGGCTTGGTCGACGACTTGACATACTTCTACATTTGTAATTTTAGAAAAATATGTAATCAAGTATGACTAAATCCAACCGTTAGATAGGACAACAACTTGATGAAGAATCTCCAAAAAAATGAATGACTTTCATCCAAGAATTGATGAGAACGTGAGAAGGGTTTGAATCTGTTAGTCGTCCACTTTCTGGACTCTCTGACGTTTAGGGGTTAATGTAATGCAAATTTGCGAGCATTTCAGTGATTTCATCTGCTCAAATATGGGGTTTTAGTTATCACCACGTAGTGATAAATCACTCAAAAAAACCCAAAAACAAAAAACAAAAAAAACTGTATGATATTGTTGGGATCAAGCATTCAAAGATCAGAGATCAAGCTCCTTCATTTCAAAGCCATTGAATTCATGTTATTGTTGATGGCTAAACCAGTGAAAGGATCCATCAATGGAAATAAAAACTGTATGCAGCATCATGCATGAGTTTTACTTGTATGGGTCCCTTGGCAGAAGTGAGTCATTTAGAAAACTCCCAAACACTTGCAAAAACTGTGTGGGTCTCAGCAATGGCACTTCGTGCCCGGCTCCCCGAACTGTAACCAATGTCAGGTTCCCTTTGTATACAATTTCACGACCTCCCACCTGAAATTAAACAAACACGCCACCACATAACATTCAGTAGCATGCACCAATCTACAGGGAGATCCGACAGTTAGTGTAAAATCAGCCGAATGAAATTGCCAAATTACCAGTTGAAACTCATAGTTTTAAGCTAAAATCTGAATAAATTTTGTGATATTTGGGTGACACATAGGTAATAACCGGATGGGTTCTTGTCTAAAACCGGTTGCTTTTGTAAAATATTGGATTTTAGCTGGTTCCCTTGGAAAATTCCCCGTTCAGTGGCATGCACTATCTCTGCTTTGGCTCTACAGTAGATGGTGTGGAATATTCCACACCCAACAATACTTCATTAGTAGCTAAGTAGACAAGCGGAGGCTCAACACTAGTAGAAAAGGTGGCACTGCCGGGGGAGATGCCCAATTCCACGCATGCACAATGATTTTGCCTGGGCATCTCCCTGGGGAGTACCACCTTTCTTACTAGTGCAAGGTGATGAGCATAGTGCACGAAAGAAAAGCAGTGGGCATGAAGGCTACTGAATGTTATGCATAAAATTTGAACTACTCTGTTCACAAAGCCACTAATCGGTTAAGTTGTACTCTTAAATCATGAATCCTAAAATTCACTACTACTAAGTTATACCGTCTTGAATCAAGAACATCAAAGAGTTTATTTTTTGGTTCATCACACAGCAGCAACGCTATCTTGTGAGCCGTGAGCAGTGAGCATAAAATCCAATAGTTTCAAAGGGAAAAGTAGATAAAACTCTAAATACATTTGTAAATTTCTTCTAATTTCCATCAAAATCTCAAGTATTTGTGCCAAATTTTGTTCAAACTAACCAAGAAATACAAAGACCTATGTACCTGTGGAAATTGGTAAATTCTAATTTTTTGAAACAATTTCTGGTACAATGAAAACGAAAGACACTAGTAGAAAAGGTGGCACTTTCTAGGGACATGCCCAGGCAAAATCACTGTGCATACGTGGAATTGGGCACTACTTGCCTGAATATCTCCCTTGGCAGTGCCACCTTTTCTACTAAGGTAACTATATCTAAAAGCGACCCTTTCCTTAAAGCGTCCTTAGCTCAATCTTCCATAATAAGTAGATTCTGACACCCTACTATTGATGAGAATGTGCACAATTTGAACATCAGAGTTTAGGGTCGTTTTAAGGTCAACCTATAGTCAACACTTTGGAAATTCATAACTTATTCATATAGTGTCCAAATAATGCATGCTAAAGTGTGTTGGAATCCTCTTGAACTTGCTATTAAGACCCACTAAAAATACTTTATGTTTTATGTGTGTAAATAGGCTCAGTTGGTAAGGTGGTCGCTTTAAGGTATAGTTACCTTAGTGAGAGCTCACATTGGTAACAATCCAAACTTTCTGAACTTGACACGTTAGCGTTGACTAGTCAACTTAGCATTATGATAAAAGCAGTGAGTGAGAGAGAGCTAGAAAGCGGCTTGCAAAGTGAATTGTTCATGGGATTGATAATTATTGATTGCTTTTGCTACCGAAGAGAAAGAAAGGTTTCGATGAGATTGTTGCAAAGAGAGTGATCGAGAGCGCACCTGCTGCTCGTCGTACCAAGAAAACCAAGGGACCACGGTGGGCAGTTTCAAGGAAGCTAAAGCGTATCTGCTGCCTGTGGTTGGCACAACACTGTCCGCATCTCCACTGCATCCACAACAACATAATTATTCCCAATAATTGAAAATCAGTCAGACACTGATTGACCCCATTCATGCAAGCAAAAGGTCCACATAATTATCGAATTAAAGTGAGAGTGAGTGAGTGTCCGTTGTTTATTGTTTCCACAGCTGCACTCTCCACTCTATTTAACCCTTAAACGTCAAAGGGGCTTGTTTTGGAGAGAATAATGAAGAAAAAAGTGGATTTTCTCAACCAAATTTTAAATGAATTGATGCTTTGAAAAGGTGATGAAAAAGTGAGGCTAAATTTAAAAAATATGCCTATTTTAGTAAATTGTACATTTCAAGAAAATTGGAAAGAAAATCGATGGAGAGAGGGGAGGGAGTCAGGCAGCTTGAGACCTTGATGCATACAAGAGCTGGCAGCCCATGCTAGCGTTGTTCAACAATGTTTTTTCATTTTATTATTATTATTATTATTATTATTAATTCAAAATTGCAAAGCTCATTGCAAAGCCGGAATTTCATTAAATTTTTAATTTTTTTTTGAAGTGATTGTTCACTCCATTCGCTGTTCAAATGGGATTTTAGGAATTCTCATTGGTTGTTCATGTTACTCAAGGGGCAACTGTTGGGGGGCAACTCTCTAAAAAAAATGATTCCTTTGGGTTGCCAATCGAAGACCCTCTTGACGTTTAATAAGGGTTAATGTATGCATGATACACTATTTTGTACTAGAGAATAGTCCATTTGGGCCAATTATGCCGTGGGGCAAGCCCGGCATAGAGAGCTCTAAGGCAGAATTGGTCCAAATGGACCGATCCTTAGCGTTAATAGCAAGTTCTCGACGTTCCCGTAGCAAAATCAACTCTTACGACAAAATCGGCCATTGCTGTTCATTCTGCAATTTAATTTTGCCCCTAAAACACCTGAATTGGCAGGGACTGCTGTTAACGTAGGTTTCATTGATCAATGAACATCATTTACTTATTTAGAATTTCATGTTAGTCACTTGCAAGTCACTATTCACTGCAAAACCACATGAGTTAGTGGAACACCATTTACTTGTTTTAGTTTCACTTGTAAGTCATTATTTATTAGAAAAAATTCAAGATAATGGTCCCACGACTAGTACAAATTTAACAAAAAGAGCTCATTTACTCCCGCATTTACTCTATTTGACGTTACATTAAATTATAGATGACACTAAATAGAACAAAGAATATTAGTAGTTTGTGGAATATAATAGCATTCTATAACTCATTTGACCTTAGAAAGTTGTACTGATTATGATACTCTCCAATATCATGAACATATCACCACCAAGAAATAATCGTTATTGGTTTCCATTCAATGTTTGACGGCTTTTAGTAAATAATACTATTCTTTAACTATTGAAGTACAACATCTTTTCTACTTATAGAATTTGCGCTAACAAAGTAGTACTTGTTCTACAATCACTAATATATACATCATATTCTTGCCATAAAATTTTGTAGTATTTTTTTTCCTTGCAAAAAGTGCATGACAGATGAGAAAACATGAATGAAACTTGTACATCGTCCCAAAAATGAACAGTTGGTCCTTTAGGGGTTAACCCCTAAAAGCCCAAGGCGTATTGAACAAATCATATATGTGTTGTAATATGTGCCTTCCATATGTTTGATGAAGTTCATCATTACTTCTCCAAATAGCAAATTCTATAACACTAAGACAATGTTGAAGTGATCCACTTTGAAAAATTCTCCCGAGTTAAGTTTAACTCGGATTGACATAATTCAAATTGTGTTGAAAAGTAAACTTAATGTAGTATTTTAAAATTATTTTTTATTTTTTTCAAAAACTTAACTTTTAGTTCTCGATAGCTTGTTAAAGACGGGCAACAACCAAAAAATGGTCTCTTGGGAACTTAGGGGTTAAGGAAAATGTGATTGGTGTAATATCAAGTACATACCTGAATACCCATAATCGGAAGCCAGCTGCAAGAAGCTCCTGGTAGATAGGCAACACAGTTGATGCTGAGTCTTGCCAGTTCAAAAACAACGGATCACTGCAACCAACCCATGGATATGGAATGCCTGTGGTGTTGGCATGCATCGCCTTTTGCACGTCCGGCCGATTGAAGTAGATTAACGAGTAATCATATGTGCAAGGATCGTAGTCTTCCCGACGAAAACGCCCTAATACCTACATCCAACACCATATGTACATAATTAAAGCAAGTCAAAAGGTTCCATGTCTAGAAACCAAAATATTCCACATAATTTTTCAACTCTTAATTAACCCCTAAATGGCACAGGGGTAAGGGCAAAACCTAGATGTGTTAGAAAATGTTACTACTGCAACTTTGATGAAGTTTGGTCCAAAAGAGAAAATGAGAAGCGTGATATTTAGTAATTATCCGTACAGTCAAACTTTCAAAAAAAAATTTAGATACTCATTTAATGAATTTAGAACCATTTACCATTTAATATTCACCAAAATTACAAATTTTAATTTTAGAATTTGAAATTTATTACGATTAGTTAAAACTGAACATTCTATTCTAAAATGTAAAAAACCAATTTTTTCAAAGAAGAGAACATCATTAATTTCCCCAAATAGTAAATTTTATAACACTAAGAAAATATTGAAGTCTTTGTCTTTGAAAAAAACTCCTTGGTAGGTGATGGTCTGATATGGGTACCTCTTTCAAAAATAAAGTGATTTTCGAAAAATATCCTTTTGGTAAGAAAAAAACATTGAAAAACTACTATATATATATGGTGTTAAAGACGGAATTTCTAGCACACATAAAATGTTTTAAACATAAGCCACACATAGTGAGACGCGTCTCACCGGTACCCATATCAAGCCTTTGCCCCGGTGGAGTTTAACTTGTATTGATATGATTCAAATTGGGTTGAAAAATAAACTTGATGTCCTGTTTATTTTTTATTTTTAAATTTTTTAAAATTAATTAATTTTTTTTTCATACTAGACAACTCGTAAAAAAAGGGCAACACCATAAAATGGTTGTTCAATCACTTAGGTAACTACACCAACTTCACCTACATTGCTCAGCAAAGACACCCCCACCAACATTGGTTAACGATGTTATGGTTTGTTAAACAATGAACTTAACCCCTAAACGCCCAAACGACCATTTTTTGGTCGCTGCCTGAATCTAACGGGCTGCCCGGAATTTAAAAAGTATTTTTTTGAAAAATAAAAATACTCAAAAATACTACATCAAGTCTACTTTCCAACCCAATTTGAATTATGTCAATCCAAGTTAAACTCCACCCGGGAATTTTTTTCAAAGTGGAACCAAACTTCATCAAACATATGGAAGGCACATATTATAACACATCTATGTTTTGCCCTCAGGCTTTTAGGAGTTAAACTATTAAAAACCATTAAAAACCTGATCCCTATCAGTTACAGCAGCTCATGCACTTGGTATGTTGGCCTTCAATCAGGTGAGGCATGACTTGACTAAAGCTACTCATCATTGAATGGAAATCAGGAGTTGTCTATTGCCCCTTCAATAATGATTTACAACTTTTTTCACTTCAAATGGTTGCATATACAATCATTCTACACTAGAGTTATATATTCTCTAATCCTTAAAAGACATAGGTTTCTTAATCTATTCGTCTTCTAGGTCTTGTCATTTACTTTATTCCCTTTAAGGTTTTATTTTCTAAGCTTAGTTTTCTTAGTTTTCAAATGACTTTGACCATGAATTGCTATTAATGGAGAAGTGTTTTTATGAAATTTTTCAGGCATTATTTGTGGCAAGAATTGTATGTACCTACATTTTTAGAATATAAATTACTTTTGTAATTTAAGGTTATAACTAAAAAATACTCATGTCTTTTTAAATTACGAAACGACATTTATGGGTTTAACTCCAGTCTTTTCATGAAGTATTGAAGCTCACTTGAAGTCTAAAATACACATTTTAAAAGACTTCATGAAAATCTCAAGAAACTCTCACATTTAATCAAAATGATTGAAACACAAAATGAAACGTCGGTACTTTTGAGGTAACTATACCTAAAAATGACCATTTACTGTGAAATGTGTTCCTATCTACTGTAGTGTGACATTTCAAAATGGAGATTTTGAGTGTGGAATCACGAAAGCATATGCCCTTTAAGGGTTGAGGTATATACCGGTAGTTACGTTACATTGATATATCACAGTTGGAAGCAAATAAAAATCCCCCGGGGGTGCACTCTACATTATGTTTGAGAATCACGTGCGTTCATGACCCCTTCTAAAAACCCCCTTGTATACTAGAAGTTATATGTCTAAATACCTTTGTATACAGATATATTATGTTTTAAATATATGTTTAATATAAATATCCCGGGTACGCAACTTCTATATCATATGCAAGGGGCATCAGCATTAAAACGACTTAGACATTGGCTTTTGTAAAATTATATCAAATTATATAAAAAAGAGCAGATCAAAAAGTCAGGTGAAGACCAAATTAAATAAAATGAGATGTAGAAAATGTTGAGTTGCATACTTATTAAAAAAAAAAGCTCCACATTGTATATAAAGAATTGAAACACCTATGTATAATTATTAAAAATCCATACGAGAAATTGCCTCCAATTAAAATTAAAAGTCATTTGCAATGATTTATTTATAATAAAACAATCCTAAATTTTTATTAAAAAGCCCAAAAAGTTGGGTAGCTTGGCCTATGCTACATGTATTGAGAAAACCCATATAATTAGGTTTTTAATGCTAAAATTGTCTTCAAAGAATATTTAATTCCTGTATATAATTACATTTTTAGATTCCTTGTTAGAAGGGCTACAAGAGTTTCTTACATTAAAACAAGTTATATCACTTGAGATTGAACTAAAATACAATATAAGTGATTATAATCGGGGGCATATAATACGGGAGTTGCGTACCCGGGGTAAATATACGTGAATATTTTTAGTTCTAAATGTGTTTATTGTATGTATACGCAATACGGCAGCGTTCAAATTAATACCCCTTTTGTGCACTCACGTATACTCATACATGTTTAGCACAATGCAAGAGGAAAAATCCCGGTGAAAGAGCAGAAATGAGTGGGAGTTTTGCAAAGCTGGAGAGAGGGCACATACAGGGTTGAATAGCGGCCTCTTGCGAGGGTTGTTGGTGGAGTTGCCTCCAAAGGTGATGTTGGAGATGCAGGCCGGGGCATAGACGGAGTACGGATCCACGTTGCCGTACTCGTTTTCGGTGTCGTAGTAGAGAAGCTGAAGGCAGGCGTCAGACAGAGTCAAGTTGGCTTTTGTGAAGTTGCACACCACTTTGATGCTGTAGTAGAGCTCGTCGCTGATCATGGCATGGTAGTACAGAAAGTCCACATAACCCCAGTTGTCGTAGTAGTTGTCGATCACAGGGTTGCCTACCATGTACCCCTTGAAGTTGATCTTCTCCTGCTCTGCTAGCTTTTTATTGTTCTCGTAGATCAGTTTCGACAGCTCCGGGAGATAGTACCCTGCTCAGTACATACGTCTCAACCATGCATTAATTTTCTCAGCGTTCAAATCTACTTAGCACCAACTGCAAATATTTTTAGCATAAATTCTTCCTAATGTATATATATACAGTTTGCACTTGGTTAGTCTTAGGAGTGATCTTAGTAAAGTGAATCTAGTCCAAAAGTGCATCTGAATTCATTCCTAAAATCTCCATTGACATCATTCTTAACACCAGGTGAGAAGATACCTTAAGTGAGTTTTTGCAATCGTCATCAAAGTGCATCAGGAATTTAGGATCCCACAGATTTTCAACGATTTCCGTGTGACATTCGATATTTCATGGGTTTGTGCATTTTTTGCACAAATTTCAAACTAATTCTGCACTGAATCCACACGGATTCTACATCCACTCTTTTCGTTATTTAACAAAGTGCAAAATCCGTGCGGAATTAGTGCAAAATCTGTGTGGAATCCGTGTGAAAAACGCACGAGCCCATGAAATATTAGATGTCGCACGGAAATCGTTGAAAATCCATGGGGTCCTAAATTCCTGATGTGAAGAGGTGAAAGATTGGCTACCTCTCTCGCTTTAATAGCCATGTTTGTATAAGTGCAAATCACAAAAATATTGGGAAAGGAGGTGGAAGACCGGCTACGTCTCTCGCCATGTTAGATGTAATATTGAAGGTTGTGTAGATAAGGGCCGCTTCACACTATGACCGAAGGTCGAGAGTATGTCGAATTCCACCAATCAGATTGCAAGAAAGTTGTCGGTTTGCAATCTGATTGGTGGAATTCGACGGACTCTCGACTTTCGCCCATAGTGTGAAGCGTGCGGCCCTGAGATGAGATTATTGAAAAGAAGAAAGTGTCCATGGTTTTGTGTAGTTCGATATATGTAACAAAGTGGAAACTTTGTTTCTTTACGCTTGTGTCTAATAGAATAGAAAGGGGGTTTCCAATGAATGATGAGCTTGGTACCAGCATAGCTTTCGCCGGTGAGATAAAAGGGTCGTCCTTTGTACTGAGGAAAGCGCTCCAGCCAGTTCATCACGAAGGCATAGTTGTCGTAGGCTGCACGTACTCCACCCAATCATGCAAACCCATGGTCGATCAGCTGCCCATGAGTTAATTAACTCAGCATACAATTAGCTCTAGATCGAGAGCGCACCGCATCTGAGATAACTTTGTAATACATGATCTGATGAGCAATTGATAAAAACCACTAAGTACTAGAAAAGAAAAATCAGCAATACCTGTGCGGTTGTCACCACTGGTGAGAAGATCACTGCTCGTGTTGGTGTATGAGAATCCCACTCCAGCCGGTGATTCAACGAAGACGATGTTGGCAACTGAATCAACCCCACATAGAATCAAAATCACTCACACACAATACATCACTTGCAACAGACATAATTAATTCACTGCAGTATTCCAAAACTGATGGAGTCTGAATCATAATAAGTAGAACTCAGCATACGTTTATTCCCAGCATTCGGATTCCGCCTGAGCGTTCTCCCTCCTGGGTTGATGAAAAACGGACCCAATTCCTCCCCAAATCCATACGCAATTGACGAACAACCGGGCCCTGCAAAACCAAACACAAAACATCAAATCAGTCGCCATGAATTCATCTATTTGTCCATCGAAGAAATCCAGGCCGCTTTCATGACTGTACAGCTTTACGACTAAAAAATGTCCTTAATGACTGAAAATTGTTCAATTATACGACTCAAATTTCAGACAATTTGTAAAGTTGTAGTCAGGAAAGCCCGGATTTCGCACAAGAGCTCCAAAACTGAATGTTCGTTGAAATTAAAGGTCCAAAAGAATCACTTCAATTTCGATTCCTAGAGGTGGAAACTATACCTCCGTTGTGCCAAATGACAAGCGGCTTCTTCTCCGGCTCTTCTTCAGCCTCCACGAAGTAATAATAGTGAGCTCTGCCGTGCTCTTTGTTCACAGTGATATACCCTGCGTACATATCGAATTTCACCCGGGGTTGTCCCGGCAGTTTCACAATTCGGTCGGCTTCCTGTGCTGCCTTCCATCCCGAGGCCAGTGCTTGAGAAGAACTCACAACAGTGAGTAGTAGTACCACCACGGTCAGCAGCAAGAGCAACCTCATCTTGTATCGACAAAGCTGGCCAACCCTCCTCCTCCACAACATAAATGATTCTCCGCCTGCATGTCTCTCTTTATACATAGAAAATGGTATTGCATTTTGGTAGTATTCCTGACACGTTTTAAGCCTGGGTTCCGTATTATTCTAGATTCCACCGAGAAAAGATCCACCGTGGTCAACCATGCAGGTTGAATTAAGAAGTTCGGTGAACAGATCATACCTTTCCATCTTAAAATACCTTCCATCGACACGGTGCACAACCGAAAGGTGCAAGAAACAAAACCAATTATTATCTATGTGAGTAGTACTTACTAGTAAGTCTCTCAGTTTCATGAGCGAGTGTGCAGTTCAACAAGCTAATTGCATGTGAGTGCTTTTTCATACTAATTGCATATGAGTATTTTTATACTAATTGCATGTGTGTTTTTTAAATACTAATTGCATGTGTCACCACATTACTAGGCAGTAATGGGTACAAGAATGATGGTAAATTCACTTGCTAAATTGAACAACCATTTGCAAAACTTGTTATAAACAGCATTAATTTTGGCAGTAACGTTTACTTCCCAGTGAATTGGACAAGGTTCCCTGTGAGTGTTTTTTATACTAATTGCGTGCGAGTGTTTTTTATTTTTCATAAGAGATTGTGTAGTTCAACAGGCTAATTGCATGTGAGTTTTTTTTGTACTATTATTATACTATTTTCTCAGTGTTGCAATTGATTGAAAAGTTTTTCTTACCTCGATTTGGTCAAAGAGACTGTACAGTACAGTACAACTTCATCTTCATCATCATCGAGAGGCTCGTTTGGCTGGCTTTGGCTTTTTCATGCAAGAAGGTCATCAGTTCAGTTGATCTGAAGGACAAAGAACGTGCAGTGCCTTGGATGAGTTGTGTCTCTAAAAAGACAAAGTTATCTTGTGCATGCACACCACCGCTTCTTCAAGTATCCATGTTAATCCCTAAAGGACCATAAAGGCTCCCACGTGGCTTTTGGAACTAGAAAGTGAGGAAATTCGAGTTGAACATCGGGCTGTGAATTGAGCAACAAAGAGACCCTCTCTCTTTTTGAGAGCTGAATCCGTGGGTACTTCTTGATTGGAAATTCATGAAGTGTGCGATTTTTGATGATTCTTTTGAGCTGCAAGGAGGCTATTTCGGCGTCACTTTAGACCCTCATATCTTCCTCCTCACACCTCCAAATTACGTGAAATTGCTTGCACATGTTCAAAATGATGATCTCTACGCATGGGAAAATTTTCAGAATTTTTGGAGCACTTTTGAACAATCCAATTTCAACATATGTAAAAAATACCTAGAACGAGTTCTGTCAATCTTCTCAATGGTGGCATTTTCTCAAAAATTGTGCAATTCGGTTCGTAATAGCTTGAATGGAATTTTATATATATATATATTTATATATATATGTATGTGTGTGTGTATGTATGTATATGTGTATGTATGCTTGATGAATTTTGTATATTTATGATTTTATTTCATTCTATTCATTCTTTTTAAACCTTTAGTGCCCAAGGTGGTTATGGAGAAACCAAAGTTTTCTGGTGGTTTTTTTTAAAACTCTCTCTATTCAAACTACGGAAACTATTAATAGTATTTAACTGTATAAATGTAAACATAGCTTAATCAAACAAGTGCCGGTTAAACCGTGGTAAGATCCGACCGTTGGATTGGAAGATTATAGTATGTCTTTGAACCGTATAATGCACATTCAAAAATGAGATTTTGGAGGATGTGCGACTTAAAAGTTAAATAGAATTCAAGTTAAATTTTCAAAAATAAAAGTGAAGAGGTTCAGCAATGACCTATGTCAACACCTCTCCATTGCAATCTTTCATGTCAAGAACTGACTCACACGTAATTATTGTGAATTTTACAAGTGATAGTGACTTATCCATATACGGTTTAGGACAAAAAATTATACATTAAAACATGAAAGGAGTTGGTACATTGATCAAGATCGGAATACATACACTAATGGAACATAAACAAGAGAACACAATCCAAAAATTTAAAACAAGATAACAAACTTCCAAACACAAGAAATACCGCATAGTACATGTGTTGTATTTGTAAGTATTTACTGTATTTTCAAGTATTTGCAATATTTTCACATTTTATTCATACATATTTTGATAGTTGTACAACTCCAAATTGATTTTTCTTTTTTTAGAAGATGTATTTCATGAGTCTCCAACTCTGAACATTACAATTCAAAGTCCATTTGTTCATGGATTTTCCGTTATTTGCGTTTTCGACACGTTAGTAACCACAATGTGGTCTCTTGGGCACCAAAGGGTTAAGGAGTAGTTCCAAAATTTTGGTTCAAGCAAGCTTGTAGTTTTGGGCATAATTTTCTTCCAGTTTAGACGTTTAGTAGCTACAATAAAAAGTCGGGGTAAAAATTTGCATTTAGGGGAAATGTGGCTAAATGATTACATTTTCTTCTTAGTAAAGTATATACCGTAGTTTATTAGCAGGTTCGGCAGAAAATAATTCTAAAAACAGATGCCTAAAATTTCGGAAAATTATTGGCATCTTTTGTCGAATATTATATAAATTATAATTCAAAATTGCCGAAAAGTGAGAATTTTTTACTTTTCACTGGGTTTTAACTTAGTTGGGAGGCTTGTGTGAATTTCAATGGAGAGAAGGTGCTCCTTTTGTAATCAAGCTTACTTACATTAGTCCACAAAGAATATGGGTTAAGAAGTAGCAAGCTCTAGGTGAGGCTTTTGAAAAGTGTTGTACACAGATTTTTGGAGTCCAATTGAGCATAGAAGATGAAGTTTTATAGAATTGTGTCTAACCAACAAAAGTTGAGAAATCAAGCCTTCTTCCACCTCCAACAAGTTTTGTGTCAAAATAAGTCTTTATGCAAAAGATATGGACAAAACAACACAGCATTGTAAAGGTCAATGTATCAAAATGCGTTCCTAACAGTTTTTTGAAGCTCATTTGTGCATAGAAGATCAACTTTTTTGGAATTTTGTTGGTCTTAGAAAAGTTTAGAAATCAAGTAATCTTTCACCTCCAACAAATTTTATGTCATTTGAAGACTCTATGCAAAACTATGCGTGTTATAAAAATAAAGACCAACTAGGAGCTTCACCTCAAAGTTCACATATCCCACATACATTGTTGGATACAACTCCACTCCACTTGTATAAACCACAGAGCATTCTTGACTCTCTCTACTCAAATCTTACATGTCAACCAATGAAAGAGAGTTGGATTTGACAACAAGCTGAATTTTAAAAAATTAAAGGAGAAAATTGCCGAAATTATTAATATACTTTTTTTAAGGTGTCGAACCTACTTTTGGAACTGTAATTAATTATTAGGCAACAAGGTGCCGAACCTGCTAGTAAACAGCGGTAATTAGGCTTTGAACCAGATGCTCTTAGATCAATTTTTTGTCAGAATCTAGGAATATTTTGCAAATGAATAAAAAATTAAATAAGAACACCCAAGTTAGAGAAAACTGAAGAACAACATTATTTAGAGAAATTCCATTGCACTCTAAATCCACACTTATACATACAATATGTGCTCAACTTAGATGTTCTTATATAATTTTTAATTCATTTGCTAAAGATTCCTAGATTTTGACAAAAAATTGATGTAAGAGCATGTGGTTCAAAGCCTAATTATATACTTTACTAAGAAGAAAATGTAATCATTTAGCCACATTTTCACCTAAACATTTGTCAAGACTATAGGACATTTCTATAATACGGTCCATTAGAATTTTTGTCCCTGTGCACTCTTTGTAGAATTTTGAGAATTCGAAAAACTCATTTCAGAAAGAGAAAAATATTTTTATGAAATCTAAAGTGGTAGGATAGACCGTACCGATAAAAGAGAAAAAAAAAATTGATAGAAAATTAGAATTTGGCATTACATTTTAATGGAGGATGAAACAAAGGGTAAACTAGTGCATTGTCACAATGCATAATATGCACTCTAAATTCTAAAAGAGAAGGAGAACAAAGGGTTGTAGATGGATTTTTGAGCTATAAATTTTTCCAGTGTTCAAATATATGAAGTAAGATAACTTCCAATTTTTTCAATTATTTTGAATTGGTTAAAGTTTCAAATTTTAAAATGTGTTATTTTTGGGAGGGATTAATCGATTCTTTATTTTCAAAAACTTTTTTGATGGATTTCTTTTACTAATGTACTTGAGAATGATATTTTGCAGGTTGGATTATTTTTAGATTTTTGAATATAGAATCAAATGTGAGCTATATTTACATTCAAAGTTTGGTCATAAATTGGTAAAACTGCTATCAAAATGGGAGATTTGATATTCAAAATCTTCAACATATAATCATTTTAACTTTCAAAAAATTTATTTTTCAAATAATATGTACATAAATGTAAAAGTTGGTTCATTCACTTTTTATTGAATCATTGCTACATAATTTTCAAATTGGTTTGAAGTTAGCTTTTTAGACAAAAGGCTCAAAGTGCACAAATGTGCACCAAAATGTAGTTAGTTCACCAAGAGGAGTTAGTGGACTGTACCATACAAACGCCCTTTAAGTATAAAATAAAATTTAAAAATTAGAAAACATCTCCTTTAACGCCTAAACGTACTACCTAGGGTGTCCCTAGAAATGATTTGAGAAAATCCACCATAAAGTACTATTTAGAACAACATTTTGGAATTAATATACAAGTGAAAGTTCTAGATTTTGAATTTTAGATTCCGTCTGTATGGTTCAATTCACCAATACTATCACCAATATTTTATTATAAAATTTGAAAGTTAAAATTAAAAATTCTTCTAAATTTGATTACAAACAAAAAATTAACATTTTTGAGTAAAATTTGTTGGAATGGATTTGAAATGAGATACTATAAAGTAGTGATTCTTTGAAATTTTTGTGCTAATAAAATCTATGACCTCATTTTAGGCCACTGTGAACTACAGTCAATTCAATTTTGGGTTGGTCAACAACTTGACATACTGGGCGTTCTCACAGTACGGGTGACTGTTTGGCTTTAAAACCAAGTACTACTTTCTGAAGTAGTGAATATAGTGAATGTAGTGGTAAAAATGTCTTTAATTAGAAAACATTTTCAATTACAACTTTATTCTCATCTAATTATGATGTCCATCAAATTTATTTTTCCAAATTATCCATCTTTGATGCATTAAATTTGATTTGTAATAACAATGTAAAAAACTTGTTTGCTGCAAAAAATGATATTTTAATGGTTTTTTCCTTTTCCATACTATTTTTGGAATAAAAATTTCATGTTTTACTGAATCACCATATACACGTGTTTTAAGAAACAAATCCTTAATACGAGTTTCACAATCTTGCACATTTTTCCATTTTTAGGTTTATGAAGTTTATTAAATATCATGGAATGGAAGGATTCTAATTTTAGAAAATGAATTCGTAATTATTGAACATCTAATCACATTAGACCACCTAAAAATTTGAATAATGAAGTTCTAATTATATACGGTCCATTTTACACTACATTTAGTTGAAACACTACATCGTATGTTTTACGAATATGGTCGTAGTGGAGCACTAACCCAAAAATAAACCTAGCCAAAAATACCATTGTGTGAATATCCCTCATACCCCTTAACCTTCAAAATCTCGTACATCCATCATTTACAATAAATTAACTAGAATTTTTCAAAGTCCATTTTCTAAAAAAATCCATCACTTCAAACTACTTTTTCACTCACCCGTACCATGAAAACGCCCATACTTCTACATGTGTAATTTTAGAAAAATATGTACTCTAGTATCACCAAATCCAACTATTGGATAGGGCAACAACTTGATAAAGTATCTCCAAAACATTGGATGATTTTCATCCAAGCATTGATGAGAACGTAGGATGAGTTGGATATTAATCATCTAGAAACTAGACGTTGTGGCATTTAGGGGTTTAAGTTGTTTCCAACTCTAAGTAGAATCTCCAATAATAGGAATTACCAAAAATAAGAATTATAAAAAAATTTACCAAATTTTTTACTCCTTCCGTTTCAAAATAAGAGTCAAAAATCACATATTTATTTGCATCAATTTAACCCTTTAACGTCCTGATTCAACATTGATTTCTCAAACTAATTTCGAAGATGCAATATAAAATGTTTGATGAATAACAAAAATGGATGTGATGTGCAAAGCTAAGTTGTAAATGTCAACGTGGAGATCACATTTGTACGGTTGGATTTATCATATTTTTTATTATTAAATTTTTATTAAATTTTCAAGCTTTCTTTTTGAAATTCTATTAAAAATCCCAAATTAACCCCAAAATTTTAAAAATTGTTGTAACAAATTTAGAATAACATGCACTACGAGATAGTATGGTTTCCATTATTTGATTCTACTTATTTTGAAAAATCATGTTTAAGGTCTCACTTTTGGAACTAAGAATGAAATTTGACATGAACAAATTTTATTATTTATAAAAAAATCACAATATCTTATTTTGAAGATCCATACTGTACAAATGATAGGCAACTAGCAAAAGAACCAAGATAAATTTGGATGGATGAAAAACTATACAGGATGTAGTTAAGAGAAAGGTTACAATCTGTTCGTCATCCATTAATATATGGATGCAGGCATATCAAAGGATTAAGAGTCCCCATTCATTGTGTTGCCTTCCTACATTGGATTCCTACTTTTTTCATCCCTTTCTATCAAGACACACGGTTTTAAAAGTTGCCATTATGCTTCATCATTTTCAATATGGGGTCTATTTCCGTCTTAAATCTTCATTTTTTTGGCAAAATGAACTCTCTCTATGAAATGGAGGGAGTATGTATTTTGACAAAAATTGATTTTTTTTTTTGTCATAAAATTCAACTACATGATATTTAAATGCTAGAATCATAGGTTATTTTTAGATCATACATGTATTGTAGTACGTGAAAATTATTAAAAAATGGTAATAAAGCGAAAATGTGCAATTTAAAAATAAAAAAAACCTTTGTTATGAATTTTAATGTCAACCTTCAAAAAAAATTAATTTGAAGGAAAGAAAACCTATTCTTCTCTAATTTTTGAATACCTTGTGTCATTATTTAAAGAAAATTTTCTAAGTTGATTTTACATAATAAACACTATCATTATCGTGAAATTATTTTGTATTAAATTTTTAAAAATACTATAAAGGTTTTACTTTATTAGATTTGGATCAAAATTTTAAGTATTGTTGTAATTAACTATTATCATAAATGAAACTATTATAATTTTTAAATGCATGGTATAAACCTAATTTGGCCCGTATCAAAGTTTGGTGCCATAGTTCCAATTGCAAAACCATTCTCACAAGTGGACTCTTTCAAAAATTGTGAACACTTTTTAAAGTTGAACAAATTATTGAATATTGATCCTAGTCCAAGCTTCGACTTCCAACCTGGAAGATACCAAACTTTAGTTATCTACGAGATTGGGTGTCTGAAAATTAGTGATTGGATATTTTAAGTAGCCTTCATCAGATCATCTACTGCAATTCCATGCCAAAATTGTTTTTGCATGGCCAATCTAGCTTAGTAGAGTGTGCCATTGCCATTGGAGATCGAAATTCAAAAATAAACATTGTCGTAGATGTATATTGTAAGGCATAAGGTGAGTTTTTTCTTATCATTGTTGAACTACTTCCTATTCAAACTTTACTTTACAAAAATTTATGCATATTTCTCATCAAATCAAGTGCAGACATCAAACTAGATTTATTGATGCTTTTTATACACAATTTTTGCACATTCTATAGAGTATTTTTTAATTTTACATAGAAGTTCAAAGTTGTAAAATCTTGTTTTAACTTATACCGTTCACAAATTTGTTTTTGCACAAATTCGTTTATACACAAAAACTACATTGTATGCAGATCACATCCTGCGGCCGGGACTCTACAAATTATGCTTACAATTCCTACACTTGATTTAAGCAATAGCTCGATACCTGTCACAAACAACCTATCGGTAGTACATTCATACATATACGTAACCACCAAAACAAACCCTGTCGCATACCTTGCACCGCAATACAATATGTTGTACCTTTAATTTGCTAGTAAACCAACCCACTAATATTGGCTCTGCAGTAAGTTGTAGCTTTGTAGGTCTTTTTAACGTCAAAATGATCAAAATCTTTGTGAATGTGGAGCATGAGTTTTTTTCACTTTAGTGGTTTGGAAACTGTCCATGTCCTTCCATTTGAAAGTTTCATGAGTAATTGAGCCTCCTTCCATTTGAACCGTTAAGCTCGTTATAAAATTTCATTTTTTTTAAAAGTTTTGTCGTGCGTTAATTCTTTAATTCTCAAGTACTCCAATACTGAACCATTTTTATAAATGTCGTTGATGCCCCTAGACACCTCTTCTTTTTCATTGTCAGAGAAAGAACCATCCGTGGAGTCTCTATTCGTCGCCAATAAGCTTAGACATAATGATAAGTATCACCCTGGCACTTCGTTCTCCTCCTCACCAACATGCCATCTCGCTCCTGTAGAGTCCATTTGACTTTGGCATGGATTGCGGCTAAGGCCGTCTTCATTCATATTAGTCAACCCGGCTCAACGTACTACTTTGAAATTGTACTCTTGCAAAATCAAAGTCCACCTTGCAAACTATGAAGGACCACTGGTAACACCTTAGAAGTTGGAAAGTTAATGGTTTTGAAATTTTAGTTTACCTAATATGATTAAATTGTTATTATTTACGGATTTGCTAGTATTGAGTGAGTGCTTAATGACATGGTTTAATTCTCATGCTATTAATTTAAATTGATGATATTTTTTGAATTCTAACATGTTAGTTTCAGAGAAAGAGTGAAATGAGATAAATTGGTGTATTGTGTGAAAAATGATAGTATGGTAGATAGGTGAATTAGTTTAAATTAGAGCAATTAGTATTACTAAGTATTAAGTAGCTTGACTTTTGCCAATTAGTTTTGGCAAAGATCTAATGTTAGTGCCCAAAAAGTATGAAAACACTCAACTAGTGTGGACAACGTAGTGAATAATATAGTTAGTAGGTCATTAGTGTGACCATGCAAGAATGGATAAAGACGGAAGGATAACAAAGGAGAATAAAGATGATGAGTGAAATTTAAAAAAAAAACCCCTACTGATTCATTCAAACCAGTAAGGTGAGTTTTATAGGAGGGGTTCTTATTCTCTTTCTCTCTTTCAGTTACCCACTTATTTGTAAGAAGACTTAAAAGAACAATTTTAAAAGAACCGTGAAGAATTCGAAAGTGAAATTTTGACGGTTGATAGATCGTTGAGTTGGACTTTTAAGAAAATTAAGCTCGCCTCAAAGAGGTACGAGACGAGGAATTGGCAACAGTCTGAGCAATATAAAGTACGATCCCATCAATTTTTAAGGTAGCATTGAAAAAAACTTTGAAAGACGATTGTGCGAGGACCGTGAAGCATTCGAGAGTGAAATTGTGAAGGTTGATAGATCGTCAAATTGGGCTTTTAAGGAACCCACGCTTGTCTAAAGGGGGTACAAGACGAAGAATTGACCACCGTTTGAGCAACACAAAGTACTTTGGTTTCAATTAGAAGGTACGTAGCCATTGGTAAATTGATTAATTGCAATATTAATCGCATTTTATTGTAGTGGTCTTATTATTTTATATTGGTCATCGTTGTAATGCTTTGTATTGGTCGTGGTTGTGATGTTTTGCATTGGTCGTGTTTATACTACTTTGTATTGATATTTGTTGAGATGCTTGTATTGATCGTAGTCTTATTGCTTTGTATTTGTCATAATCGTGTGATGTTTTGTATTGAACGTGTTCGTGATGCCTTGAGTGGATCGTGATTAGGTTGCTGAGTTGATTGTGCTTATGATCAAATCATAGTGGTCAGTGTTAAAATTTAAAATAGCGATTATGCTATTGATTCAATTATGTGATTGTAATCATCGTTATTTGTATGATAATATTTAGATTGAGTTGTATTGGTCATATTGTTTGATTGTGCTAGCATGTTTATGCTAATTTGCATTAACTTGCATTACTCTGATGTTTATTCCTCATATTTAATTAAATTTTGAGTTTAATAATAGTAATCTGTGATATATCTTCTTTTACATTCCGTGCTTAGTGGCATTTAGGTCACTTGTCACATCCTCTCGACTCAATGTATGAAGATTAGCTCGCATGTGCGGTCAAACTTCTCATACAAGTTTTACAAGAAAACTTGTCAAACTTCATAAACCACTTAGGTGGTTGATGGTTCATAATTAGAAGATATTCGTTGGTATAAAAATAACACCGAAAGTTTGCTATAGCTCATACTACCGCCAAATACTCCCCTTCATATGAACTATATTGAACCTCTGCATTGTTACTTGATTGATTAACATATGCCACCTATGAACCAAAAAACCAACCGCCTTTAAATTCTAGGTACTTTAAGTTTTTTTCTTTTCTCACAACAAGTTCGAAAGATTGTAGTTAACCATTGTAGGGATGATTTTAAAAAGAAAATAAGGATTGTTTTTTGGAGACGACAGTTTATAAGAAAAGAAAACAAAAGACATATTATTTCGTTTGCCTTCCAAACCACAGACGTTTTTTTTCTAAATTAAATTCCTACTGCTCTTAATAACACGTTAACAACATATTATCAGGAAAAAACAAAAAAAACGGAGAAAAATATTTTTTATAAAAGAAATAGACAAGTGAGTCACATTTATAGATGGATGATTTATTTATTTATTTATCTAAAAAAGAAAAAAAAATTAATTCCTTAAAAAATTTAAGAGTGGACAAAATCTTACCATTTTGACCAATGAATGTGGACGAACGGTCGAGAGGTTGGGGACACTACCGGCACTTGGCGACGACAGGAGATAAAGGAATTTGGGCCGAAAAATAAGGATAAAAATAAATTAAAATAAAATAAAATAAAATAAAAAACAACATTTTTTTTTTTTTTTAAAACACTATGTTGAACTACACACTCCAAGCTTCCTATAATGCTAAAATACGTAAAAAACGGATACCGTATGCAAAAATTATGTTTTTTTGAAGTTTGAACAATTTTTTAACTAAAAAAACAACATTCTAAATTTATCCCTGAATTTCCAAATCTTTTTTTTCTACTTCAAATTTTAAAAAATATGAACTATACTACGGTCTAGAGCTTTCTTTAAGCATTCCGGAACTATAAAAAAAAAATTAATTTGAACAATCTATGTGGAAGTTATGGATGAAAGCAGTGAATTGTTGGATGAAAAAAACTCTGCCTAGTTCTCCTATGGATGAAATTGCGATTTTTTTGGAGAACAAATAAACTACAACTTAATTGGGGCCTCCTGTTTTCTCACACTTTGCTAATTCACCCCTAAATCTTAACACTATTTTTTCATAACGAGCGAAAAAAAATGAACAAGAAGATGATACCGAGGGAAGTGAGGGTTTAATTCCAACTTAAACTCATCGTACAAGGGAAACAAATGAACTAGAAGATGAAGGCAAGAAAAAATGACGGTTTGAATCGAACTTAAACTCCTCGTATAAGGAAAACAAATGAATGAGAAGATGGAGGCAAGAAAAAACGAAGGATTAAATCGAACTTAAACTCCTCGTACAATAAACGGGCAATGAAAAATGTGTGTTTTGAGAGGCTCAAAACCTCCCTTTATATACTAAACCGATAATTGGAGGTATTATTCCTCCTTACCTACTCTAACAAACCTCTCTGTTTTACCTTACAACTATTGCTAATAAAATTTGTTTTATCCTACAACTACTTCTAATATTTTATATATGTTTTTTGATTTGCTTAGTTGTAGAGACAATTAATACCATCCATCATTTGAGGCCCTACTCTTCTTTAATAAATCCATTTGGTTTATCTTCTATCATATACTAATGAAAATTGTTTTATTTTACAATTAGTTTGACTAACTTTTGTTTTATCAATAATATCATTCATCTATTTATGAATGTTTCTAGATAATAAGGTCGAGTTTATTTAGCTCCTTCCACCAACCCCTCAATAATGTGATCGGTTCGTGATTAAATGCCGAAGGGAGTCAACGGTAAGTCCGTTTTTATCCTTATTTATTGCTTAATCTTACTAACTTACTATATATATCTCTAAGAGAAAATTTAATCTCTATTGTGCTGCATTGGGAGTCTACACCTTCTCTGCGTCGCTGGGGAGCCCTCTCCAGCTTTGTAGCATTGCTGGAGAGCCCTCCCTACCTACCGTCCGTCGTAATAGACATTGACTTGTGTCACTGCGGGTTGCAGTCATGCCGATGCAAAGTCGTGGAGTTTGTTCATTCGGAAGCGGAGATCGGACCAGCTCAGCTAATGGCATCGCAAATCCTACTCATCTTCAAGGAGGCTGAGGACCTCGACATTAGAGGCAAGGACGATGGGGGAAACCAAGATAGAGATGACGATGCTCCTCTCGACGGCGGTGATTCCGATGACACAAACGAGGCGGGCGATGATGAGGTGGCTGGTGCGGCCGATGGCGGCCTAGTGGACATCACTGGTGCCGGTTCAAAGTTGTCGTTGGACGATACCGCTCATAACGCCGTATTGGAACAACCGGGTCCAAACTCAACTGCTGCGATTGCCGGAGCGACACTTGGCCTAGCCTCGACGCACACTCCCTGCCAACGCCAGCGCCCAGTCGATGATACAGTGCGCAGCACGCCGTTAGAGGACTCAAACGAGGATGATTTAAGTTTTCTTGCGGTTCTACGTCCTCCTCCGGTGGCGGCTGCACGCGAAGTAGGCGAAGTCCCGGGGGTGGTCGATGGGCCCAGATATAGCTTTGAAATGCGGAATATCATGACTGGCGTACAGATAGAGAGACCCCCCCGCAAGGCCGCGTCCCCATTTTCCCAACTCCCGAGGGCGGGACACGCACATGACGCGCAGGACTCCTCTGGACTAGAAGTGGAGAACCCCAACAACATTTCGTCCGATACATCTCCGTCACGCCTCTCTCCACCGGCCCGACGTAGGGAGCCCTCCCCAGCCCAAAGCGTCCCTCCCAGTCAGTCTGGGCTACCGAGGGAGTCGTCCCCGGTGCCGTTGAGATCTGAAAAACCGTCTGGCCGTCATGGGGAGCTCTCCCCATCGGTGGAGTGCACTACCGCCCTGCCGGGACTTGGTAGAGAGCACTCCCTAATGCCACAAATCTGAATTCACGTCTGGCTGGAATCCAGCTCTGTAGTGATCCTGGAGAGGCCTCCTTGGCTCCGCAAGCCTCCGTGCCTACGGATCCCCACATGAAGTTGACGGAGAGTTCTTCAATTACTTTCTACAATTTTCTAAATCTTAATCACTACATATAGGATCTAAAATACCTATTGACAAATTACTGAAAACATCTATAATTTTTTTGGAAGTTTTTTTAAGACTCAAAATATTTTTGTATTTTTTTTTTTGAGAATTTTATATACTATAATTATTCTTATAATTTATTGACAAACTAATTGCCTACTAAATTAGTTCTTACTCTCTACTTCCTTCTATATCCTAACTCCTATTAGATAGTAGTATTATAGACATTCCCCTTAACATAACATATCTTGGATTTATTGCAACTTTAACCCTTGTTAAGATTAATAACAGTTTTTACATATATTATGATATTATCACCAGTTAACTTAAAATAGATTTAAAAATATTTATTTGGTTATTCCATCATAAATTCTACTATTTTTACTAATTTTTGTTTTTAAAATAATAAACATATAAAAAATAAAAATAAACTAACAACTAACCACTGTGAACACCAAGTGTCGAATTGATGTATCACACCACCGTAAATTCTTTGCTCTCATTATCCACTTGAATGAGAACAATATCAATACTCAGTGAACTTAAGTTTATTTGCAATTAGTAAGCTCTCATTGAAATAAATCTTTGCAAAATATGAGATGAAGCTACTTGGGCCTCGAGGTCCAAAAAGATGTTTCTTATTCATCTCCCACACCTACTCTAAATCATTCTTCGTAGGCATGGTCAAGACTTTTGCGATACGATTAAAAGTCATGACAAACTTTCAATAATAGTTTAACAGTTTAAGAATGGTCCTCAACCGACTACTATATTCGTAAATCTTTGTATTTTACTCAATGTTCAACCTTGTTTTTACTTACCTCTAAACCTTCAAAATAAATCATATGACACAAGTATCCGATTGAGAGCAATAGAATTAACTATAACAAGGATGTAAGTTCAACTCATATTTCTTCAATTTTTCTAATACCTTGTCGATGTTTTTTCTTGTTTTGATTCAAGATAATAATATCATCAATATAGCACTGAACAAATGACAACCTTACACAAACCTTATTCATCACTCTTTTAAACTTTATAGAAACATTCTACACCCAAAATAGTAAGAACTTTTACTAATATAGGTTATTCTTTCTATACTTATCAATTCTTAAAATGATGTTTTCTGCTTGTCAACCTTCCATATCGGTAATTGATGTTCTAGCTTGACGTTAAATCAAGTGTCTTGAACACCTTCCCGTGTCCAATTGATTAAAAAAATTCTGCAAGCATTGGCATCACATACATGTCAGACGTAGTTTGTTTGTTTAGGAGTCAGTAATCCCTGCACATACTATTTTCTATCTAATTGCTATATATGTTCTACAAAATGACATTTATAATTATCAAGCAAATTATAGAATAGCAATAACACTATGGATAGAAAAAAAAAATGCGACAGCAGTGGCGCATCTCATAACTTGAGTAATCACCTTTATTTTTTGATAATTCACGAAGTTGCGCAACTCTTAAGTGAGCTCTAGTGCCAACCGTTAACTTACAATAAAATCAGTGTTCCGTTGGCAAAGATCTTATACTGTTTGTTTGTAATAATTCAGAAGAATCCTTTCGTTGGTATAGAGAGGCCGTTCTCTCTCGACATTGTCTTGTACACTCGCTTTCACAACAATGATAATGAAATACGGTACAAAAATAAATAAACTCGAATTTGTAAAAATATGAAATACAAGGAAGATATCACAGAAAAGAAAACAAGAATCACAAAAATGAAAGTAAGGTTTAATACAAATGAAACACAAATGAAAACTTTGAGTCACATGATATTGTAGTAGGTCTGAGCCTACCGGCGCCTCCTCAGTTGGTTTGTCTCGAGGCTCATGTACGAGACGACGTCGCACTTGTTGAGACACCCCGTTCGTAAACACTAGTGTAGTATATATATGATTCGAAAATGAAACTAACAATTTAAGAGTTCATATACAGACTCATACAATATGAACTTTAATTAAGTGAACTACAATTTTTCACGCTAAAACACTTCTCTAAGATGCACGAGTTTGACTTTGCTCAACTGCAAATAATAGTTTAGAACACTTGCTCAATTTCAGCAACGATTCAACTCAGCAGGACACAAAAAATCATGTGTCTTCAAGATCACATGAAGCCATGTGTTGAGAGAAATTATAGGCGGTTGTTGACTCCAGTATTCATCTAGATGGTTGTATTAAACTATTAATTAATGACGTTACTAGATTCATTGCTCGATTACTTCATTATTTATTTGCACAAGTAATTTGGTTACTCATCTATTTGTAAATTTTGATGAAATTCTCAATTAGTCTCATTATAAATTTTGATGAAATTCTGAATTGGTCTCATCCCATTTAACAACAAAGAAAATTCAATTTATTCAGCAGTAGAATAGCAATTGCTATCTCATATTCAATAATTGACCATGTATTTCACTATGTAGGTAATCATAATTACAATCATTGTCATGATTTAATTATTTTTATTATGATCTGCAGTGTAACCTCTAAACGTCATTTTCCCTCTTCACATCGAACAAGTTTGTAAATATTACTTATAGAATTCAACAATCCCTTCACCACATAATTATAAAGGAACTGGAAGAATGATAGCGAGACGATCATAAAGAATTAGATTGTGAATTTTCAAAAAGTTGTATATTAGATAGTTAACTTTTGAAAATGCCTAAATGTCATTTCATCTTTGTACATGAGAATTATGCCATCAGCATCTTAGAAAATTACCTCAAAGTAATTCTTTTTTTTTGCAAATTGTGAATTCGAGATCCTCCCTTTATATCACATACGAATTATTAAGTGGGATGAGTGACTAAGAAAATAATTTTTCTGAAATTTATATGGTTTGACTAAAGTTTAAAATGAATACATAATTATAAAATTATAATTCTCTTTCCAAGCAATGAATTCTTTTACTATTATAAGTTTGTTTTGATGTTTTCTTTAAATAAAATTAAATTATAGTTTATGACGTTTTTGAAAAGTTAAAATATGTTACATTTGAACAAAATATGCAAAAATTATACGCTTTTAAGGTGTTTAAGGTGGTTTTAAAATCAAAAATCACTTTTTTTTCTTTTTTTTGTTAATTAAGTTGATTTAAAAACCAACTATACTACGATTATTTTAGTCTCTTATCTCATTTATGAAAATATAAAATTCACAAAAAATGAATGTATAGTATAGAAGATATGGATGGATGAAGTTTTATTACAAATTTTCATCTATTTTGTACGTGAACTGCAACCAAAAAAATTTAAAATTAAATAATTTTTTAAGAACAATCACGCCATGCTATTCTATCTTTTATGTCATTGATGAAAATTTAAAACTCACAAAAAAAATGAAATTATAATGTATAGGATATGGATGAATGAAATTTTCTTATAATTTTTCGTTAATTTTATTTAATTGAAGGGTTACGGATAAACATACCATATTTGGATGAATAAAAGATATGAGATGAAGTATGTTGATCTCTCTTCATTCACACACACACAACTTAATCCAATTCTCTCTCATACACAGTTCTTCTTTACATACATACAAATAATTTTTCTTCACATACACATATACTATTCTTCTTTATACACACTCTTCAACCTCTTATTTACGCATGAAATGTTTCATTTTAACACAAAGAGTACAAAAAATAGTACATGGATTATTACGAATAAGTATGAAAATTAGTATAATTAAAAAAACACTTAAAATTATCACAACAAGATAAACATTAATTGTTCCACAATCAAGAAAAATGTAGTATCTATTGAAAACTTCTCTTCATTTAAATGTATTACAACTACTCACAAATGATGGAATTCTCACTATTGCATACAATGTCCATCTTGAGGGTTCCGCCACACTAACGATAGAAGACGCGTTGCTTACTTAGAGATTACAGAAACGCATTCGCTGTACACATCTAATATCTCTAATGGAGGATCCTCCGATAGGACAAATCCCCACAACACATAGCGTGGACGCTTCCGATCGAAGGATCCTCTAATAGGAAATGCTCTGCCCACATATAGATTGCAGAAATCGCATTCACTACACACTTCTAATTAGCGTTGATTAGGTTTAGTGAGAGCTAATTATAGCTAATTTAAGTCTCCCCGGGTTAAGTTACTCACTTTCCCGGCCGTGTCGACGTTGTTCCCTTCGGGGTTATGTCAAATGATGTTTCCATTTCCTGTGTGGATCAAAATCTGCATTCAGCATTGGATCCAACGATTCAATATCTACTATACAATAAAAATTGTTTGAGAAATTTAGAGATTCAATAACCTACCCAGCTCAAACCTTCACATGCTCATGTGTGAGTTCGGATCGCAAAATCCTAAGTGTGCGACAATCATTCTAACAAATCTAACACATGCTAAACCGGCATCAAAGCGATGTTGCACTAACATTATAATATATCTAACACAGTCAGGGAACCTTGTCCATTATATAGGATTCCTTATAACAAAGTTAAACGACATTATAACACAGTTAAACTCTAATGATAAATTCCAACAGACATTACAAAGACTGTAAATGTCAATCTCAAAGACAGTACTTTAGCTTGCAGGAACTCGTGTTTAGGGTGAACCAAACTATTAGGAACTATTAAAAAATTTCAAATTGCGCATGATCGACAAACTTCCTATCGCAAAATTTGTACAATTACAAGCGCGTTTAACTCCACTGAACTAACTATCTAGCACGCCTCGAGCATAAGAGTTTAGGGTATCATAACGTACCAAATCTCCGTCGATGAACGCGCGCTAATTTTCCTTGACACCGTCTGGTTAGACGAGAGAAGCACAATATTATGTGCAGCGGAATAGCAACGCACGAAAGTGCAATGCAAGAAATACGCACACGCAAAACGCACACGCAAACGCAACACGGAAAGCTGCAGAATTGTCAAAACCTACACGCAACACACAAAGCAGTGAAATCGCAAAATGCAGACGCAAAATTTTGAGCAGCGGAAGAGCGGACGAGGTGCGCGCAACAAAGCTGTAGAATCGCCAAAAACTACACGAAAAGTACAGAGCAGTGGAATCGTAAAACGCACTCAAACGCAAAATTTTCAGCAGCGGGAGAGCGGACGAGGCGCGCGCAAAATGACAGAGAGAGTACCCAAAAAAATTGTACACCCCCCCTCTCTGGACTGGACCTGTCCGACTGGCCTAGACTAGACTCGTCGAGGGAGACGGGTAGGGGTATGATGATGACAGGGTGCGTCGCCAAAGGAATTGACGATATGTACAATAGATGCGGAAGGCGATAGAAGACGCGTCTTACAAAAAACCACTATCAAGAATTCAAAACGAAACCGCAAGATACTTCAACAGAGTATGTATTACAAGTGAGAGAAGACAAGAGCACAAACATCACCAAAGCCACCAATTCAAGTGATCAAATTGATAATTTTAGAGAGAAAATTAATCTTCTTAAATACTAAACGAAACGGCCTAAAAACGTTGTTTGCGACCAAAAATCTCACCAATCACGCGAATATTGAATCTAGACCTCGATCCTGTAAACCCTATAACTTTCAGAAACTCTTAGTTGACGATCATGTCTTTAATCAAGTTAATTGAGGAAAAACCGATTAACCCCAAACCTTAATTTACTGTTGAACAAAAAATGTAACTTGTAAAATATAGTTGGGTTTGACAAACGTATATCACTATTGGTTTAAGAAGGCCAAAATTAGCTTAAAAAGACTATTTACGGACTAAAAATAAATATTTTCACCAATTTTATCCCATTTTAATTTTTACCGCCCGTAGAATTTAGCATCAGTTGATAAATGTAACTTTTGCTCCAATTGATTTAACCATCAATCTCCAAAGAATTTTTTTTAAAAGAAAACGCCTTTCGTAAACCTCCAATCAGATTCATGATTGGTCTTGTGTAATTTTGGTTGACTTTTTGACATTTTCGTGAAATTTACGACAAGATACTAACTTTTTAAAAAAACTAAGTTTTTTAACTGCCGTGATTCCTAAATTTGAGCACCTTAACGAAGGTACTTGAAGGTCCTTGTTATAATTTTTTAGCCAATTTAGCATCATCAGTTTATTTTCTATAAATTTTCAAACCTTATTTACAGTTTATAACATTCGCGTTTTACCCTCTGTAATTACGCAAAAGTTCTACAATTTTATTGGGAGTTTTCAAAGTTTATTCTCAATCTTTTAGGAGGGGTTTTACTAATCCCTTCTTCTTTTACCATTTATTAAATTAAGTACCAGCTAGTTAGAATGATAATTAATCATAAACTCCTTCTAATATCTTATTTGCTGTTACATTTTTACCCTAGAGGACATTCTCCCTATTTAGGACCCAAAAGAAATTAAATTATTCACAACTGAGAAGAATTTTATCTCGGTCGCTGATTAAACTATTAATCTCCACAACATTGTTTTTTACGTAAAAAACTATATAACTAAATTTTTACTATAACTTCACAGTTTTACAAAAAAAAATCATCAAAGTAGGTAAAAAAAACTATTATTTACACATCCCAACTTTTTTTCCATATTTGTTTACTATTTTTTCATTTGTTTACGTAAACACACTAATGTTTACAAAAAAATCTAAAAAATTGCAACTTTGAGCACCAAGTGTCAGCTTGGCAGCTCACACAAATACTCTTTATTGTCTTAAAAGAACATTTCTTTAAAAATTGTGGTGTCATGCATTTTATAATTTGACAACAAACCACCTTTATGTGAGCTAAAATATAAACAAGCTAAAAGGACAAACTAAACACTATAGGCTTAATTTTGAGAGATTAATGAGGAAAACTTTAAATTTTGTGAACCTAATAATAAAAGGATTGGTGATTTGGAAAACTGTTGAAAAAGCAAGGCTAGCTAAATTTTCAAGCAAAATTAGAATTAGCCAATTGTCGAACTTGCAAAACCATTTAAAAGAATCAAGGGAAGAGGGACAATAGAGGGTTTAGTAGCAGTTTGAGAGAAAGTGGATCATGTGAGGGGAATCAAGGGATGGCAGCACGTATGCCAACAACCGATAGTAGTTCAAATAAATCCCAACATATTAAAGTTAGCCAAAAAATCCAAAAATAACCAATGGTAAGATGATTTAAAGTCATTCACTTGTCTAATTAAAATGATCAAATGATCCAAAGCCACAACCAGTAGTTCAATTAAAATGAACATATTAAGTCAGTTAAAGTTGATCTAATATGCAAGGGCATGGGTCTAAATTTGAAGAGCATAGCTAATATGTGGAGTAGGATCCAAAATTTTATAATCTTTCAGACTGCCTGTCTAGGGGCCTAACGGCATTTAAGGATTAAACCAAAGTGGAATGAGTACACGTGGTGAATGGACAACGACGAAGTTTTTTCTCAAAAAATCCTCAGACAATATTTTAGTAATAGAACCAAGACATGTACAATGTAAACAAATAATTTATGTTTTTTTAATAAAATAATACCCAAACATTTAATTTCTATGACATGTTTAAATTAAAATTTTAAATAATTGATATGAAAAATAAAATTAACATTCTAGTTATATGATTTTATAAACAATATTAAATATGAAAATGATGCATAAGGCCCAATTTAATAGTGTCACAAGATTTTGCATAAATGATTGAAGTTTGTGAATTTGTAAAATTTGACAGTCCAAATAAACATGATGAGCTTAAATAACGCCAGTTAAAGATATTAAAACTAGCTTAACCTCTAAACGTTCTCACCCTTTTCAGATTTGACAGTTTTCCAAAGATGCATTATAAAATGCAACTAAAAGGGATATTTTCAAGTTGATGAATGAATAAAAGTTGTACATTATGCATTTTAAATTCTATCTATACGCTTAGATTTGCGATTGCTATCACCAATATTTGTGTATTCAATTTCAAACTTAAAATTTAACACTCTTTTGTAATATGATTACAAATAAGATATTGACAATCTCATAATGAAATTTGTTGTGATGGATTGAAATCTAATACTCTAAGTATAGTGATTTTTGGAGATTTTTGGTTGCTTAATTTTAGTAGTTGATTTTTTCAAGAGCACTTTTAGACTTAAATCTTCAAAATTTTGGGTGAAACACTACAACATGAAATGAGGCATAAAAATTTCACAAATTATATTGTTAAGAATTAAAAACGGATTGCAAATCAACAATAATATTGTCCAACATCAATGAACACAACTTCTTAGATGTGCAAAAAGAGAACAAACAATTTTTTAAAATAAGTTGCTAGATTAAAGAACCTTGTGTATTTGAGAAATAGAAAAAAACATTAATTCTAAGTATGAACAAAACAAAGTTGTTCAGATATAATATTTCATGAGTATAAAAAAGGACAAAAACAACAAAGTGCATGTAATGTTGATAATATACAAATTCAATTACAAGATGTAATTGAGTTCTCTTACTAATGTAGTTTTAGGTAATAAAGTATGTAGCTTTAGCTACAATTCACCACTTGACAACATACACTTAAATTAGCCATTATGTATTTCATCATGCATGAATATGATACTGTAACATTAGGAGGCAAAGAGGGTGGTATCGATAGTGGTATGGCTACATTACAACACTGATCTTTCATATGTTTGTCATCGGGAATGTTCTGTCAACATTATCTTTATTAAACTAAGATCTCTATCATTTGAGCATCAAACGACCCTCAATATTGCCACAAGTTCAACACTATCTGCTTTTATTTGGGTTTGCTAATTGTTTGGATCTTCTCCTCCGGAAGAAACGAAGAGAGGCTGAGCCAACCATGCTCCATTGTGGTGAGCTTAGTTGGATGCATGCATCGGAAGAGACAACATATGAATTGTGTACAAAAATCATAGTTTAATATAATTCCTTTGCACATGCTTATTTAGGTTTTGAATGTTGACTTCATTGCAAGAATCGTATGTATATGTAATAGTAGCCACAAAAATGTTTTTGTGGTTTCTATGGCCTACTTCATATGTGTTGGGCGTTTTCATGGTATGGGTGAGTGAAAAAAGTAGCCCGAAGTGATGAATTTTTTTAGAAAATGGACTTTGAAAAATTATGGTTAATTTTTTTGTAAATGATGGATGTACGGGATTTTGAAGGTTTAGGGGTACAAGGGATATCCACACAATGATATTTTTTACTGGATTTATTTTTGGGTTAGTACTCCGCTGCGACCATATTCGTAAAACATACGATGTAGTGTTTCAACTAAATGTAGTGTAAAATGGACTGTATATAATTAGAACTTCATTATTCAAAAATGTAGGTGGTCTAATGTGATTAGATTTTGAATAAGTACAAAGTTATTTTCTAAAATTAGAATCCTTCCATTCCATGATATTTAATAAGCCTCAAAAACCTAAGAATAGAAAAATGTGCAAGATCATGAAACTCATATGAAGGGTTTGTTTCTTAAAACACATGTACATATGGTGATTTAGTGAAATATGAAATTTTTATTCCAAAAATAGTATGGGAAGGGTAAAAACCATTAAAATATCATTTTTTGCGGCAAACAAGTTTTTTACATTGTTATTACAAATCAAATTTAATGCATCAAAGATGGATAATTTGGAAAAATAAATTTGATGGACATCATAATTAGATGAGAATAAAGTTGTAATTGAAAATATTTTCTAATTAAAGACATTTTACGACTACAATCAGTATTTCAAAAAGTAGTACTTGATTGTAAGGCCTTTCAGTCACCCCTACCATGAGAACGCCCAGTTACCAATTACAGATAATTTTGAAAATTTTGAAAATACCAAGCGCTGGTGAGAATTAACACATGCATCCCAACATTATCATAGCTGCACATTTTCCCAAAGACAAGCTATTGATTTTCGGTGCTCTGCAGGTTGCCTACCTCTGTTTTAAGTTCATCAACAGGTTATTGACTTCTTGAAAGGGCTTCGCACATACAAGACCGGTCCAAAAAAATTCTAAACTTGAAAGTACTAAATGATGCGACTGTAATTTACGATTTTATTTTTGTTATGAATTGATGCTTGTAAAGTGTTCCTTGTTTAGTGGATTCATTTGGTTATATTGTTATAAAATTCAAGTACATTCAAATATGTATATTATAACATCATAGGTTATTTTTGGATCTTGCGTCTTATTAGATAATTCTTGTAAGCAATTGGTAACAAAGCAAAATTGTGCAATTTCTACTAAAATTTTTATTCAAACTTTTCATCAATATTAGAATTAACTTTTTTAAAAAATCAAAGAAAAAAAACTTATCTCTTTTTAATTTTTGAATATCTTATACAATTAATTAAAATACCATTTATTACTTGATTTTATACAATATACACTAATACTACCGTAGTACATAGGTTGGTTCAGCACAAATTAAACTAATTATGAAATTGCCAAAATTTTCACATATTGTATTCCTACAAATTCCAAAAAATTGTGAAGAAATTTGAAGAAATCTATGACGAATTTGCTTTGCCGAACTTCTTAACCAAAAATAAAATAATCAGTAGGCAAAAATTGCCGAACCAGCCAAAGCAGTACGCTATCACAAAATGATTTCACATTAAATCAAAAATAAAAATTTAAAGATTTTACTTTATTAGGATTTTTGATTAAAAATTTAGACATTGTTGTAATTAACTATTATTATAAACTCAATTAACATTGATTTTGGAATGCATTGTGTAAACCAAGTTGGCGCATCTGCTCGTGGTTGAGTGACTCCGACACGATTGTTCCTATTGCCTAACCACCATAAAGAGCGTGTATGAGTTTGAGCGTGCACCACTATGCATTATATAATAAATAATGCAAAATAATTTGTTTACAAAAATTTAAAAACATTTCATTAAAATTTAACAAATGAAAATTTAATTTAAAATAATTATTTAATTATTTAATCTTTTTTCAAAACTTTATGGATTTAAATAATTAAATAATTATATCGACAAATCATTAGGGGAGATATGAGGCCTCAACAAGGCTCTTATGCTTAAAGCAAAAACAGTTTCTCAAAAAACAATTTCTTAAAACAATTTTATTTTTTTTCTTTTTTATTGGTTGTTGTTGCTTTGAGAAAAAAAATTAAATGAAAAAAATCGTAGTCTGATGTAGCAGACCGTTGTCCATGTCAGACTGCAATTTTAATTTTAATTTTTTAATTTTTAATTTTTTTGTAAATTTTAATTTTAACTTTTTATATTTTGGCCAGTTGATTCTAGCTGATTCGAAGTGAAGGCCTTGTTGAGGCCCCATATCTCCCATAATGACTTAGAGAGAGTTTAATCCAAGAAAAAATTAAAGAGAAATAGTCAGTGTTATCGTCATTGTCCTATCCTTTCAATAGTATTAATATCCTTTCATAATATTTCAACAATATTTCTTCGTCATATTATTGAAAGGATATTAATATCTTTCAATAATAATATTTCATTGTAATACTATTGAAAGGATACTACCGTATCGTGTTATAAAAATAAACAATAAATAGGTACATATGAACAAAATGACATGGTAATATAAATGAACAAAACGAAGCCTTGTTTGAATTGTTTACAAGTGGAAGTAAATTCCAAATAACATGATAGATTATAAATTTTAATTCATCAATGGTTGTGAGTAGCGTCGCATAGCCCTAGTTATTTAATAATTTTTGCAATTGCTTATACATAATTAAATGCAACAGGTGTGTTATATACTTTCAAAATTTTAAATATTCAAGTAATAATTTGGTAATTTAATAATAAAAAGACTATCAACAAGTTAAATTTGATACTTGGTAATAATAAAATGGTAAGATAATTAAGTTAAATTCATAATATTCATTAAACTAAATTACCATTGTACGGTACCCGACAACATTGATTTGTCTAATTGCGCCAATATTCCTCCCGCTTCAGCGACACTTCTTTCTGAACTTCGTAATGCTCTATATGTTATTTAAGTCTAATTCATAACTTATAGGATTTGGGAGTTGGAATGAGCAATTTCAGATAGAACTATCTAGAAATCTATTTACAAACATAATATAGAGATAGATTAGATACTACAAAATATCATGGGAGTCAAAATCAACCACGATTTGTCTTAATTTGTTGGCAGCACCTGCATACAATTTCTATCAATGTCGATGCAGCTGGTACCTATAGATTTACTCATATTGAACTCAAATTTTGTATAAATGAAACTAGAGTAAGACACTTGCCCGGATTTATAAAACCATGTGAGCTAAAATATAGGATACTATTTATTCTTTATAGATCAAAATTATAAAATTTATATTTCTAAGATATCCTCATTTTATTGGATGAAAGTTAACTATAGTATAAGTAATATATGGTAAAATTTAATACCAAGTATTATGTTGTTTTATATGTGATATACAATATTCAAAGTGGATTCTATGAATTATTTATGAGATTTGGTAGACAACATAATTTGCACTTGGGCAATGAATTTACAGTTGAATGAAAACGGCTTTTGGCAGACTAGGTGGTGGCTAGGATTTCATTGTTGTTCATGTTTTTGTGTTGCATTGGATTTGTAATATTCCCGCTTATTATCTCATTTTATTGAATTCATATCACTACACCGTGTTTGTGCACAAGGCTCTGCTGCAATAAGTGATTTGTTTCGCATTATGTTTTTTCCTTCTAAACTTCATAGGATAATGCGATTGCAATCTCTGGTATTGTTTTTATTTCAAAGACCTTCGAACTAAGACTTTGAGTGTGTATGTAGTAATGATTTTGTAACGATGTTCCTCAACACATATATCGTGTGGCTAAAATTGTTGTGTGATGCAGTGCCTCTAGACCTGGTGTTCCTCTTGTACACCTGTTCTTTTTGTATGTATATTATGTATATATAGCAGACACTATGAATTGTAAAAGCCGATCTCTAATAGAAATGTTCAAATGAACCTTAATTCATTGTACCACAACTAGAAGAGAGTATAAACAAACGTAGAGAGGAAAAGAACAGAGAAAAAAAAGGAAACATGAAAAAAACAACGAAAAATAACAAAAAATAATAATTATAACATATAATATAGTATCCTAGAAAGATCTACAATTTTTTTTAGCTAATCGAACCCCTCTCTAAAATCCCAAGCATTAGATAATAATATAATACAACCGACATTGATCCAACCATGTTTATAAAACACTATAGTCAATATATTACTCCCCTTCTAATTACTATTTTAATGCATGTGGTTCATTTCTGTACGTGAGAGTGCCCTACCCGAGAAATGAAGCTTGTGAATGGACTCATTCAATGCAAATTTCATCATTGGAGATCTCGATTACATGGTTCTATATTTGTGGGCTTCCAAAAACATATAGTATGTGTCAAGATCATTCGCACAAAATTTACTATGGTTTTCAACCACCATCTACGCTTCACCTCTACGGAAGGTACATAAATTCATACACACGATTTTAGAGGAATCGCATGTAGAAAAGACAATCGATGTTCATACCAATGTAGGGAAAAAAAAAAAAAAGGTAGTAAGATTTTTTTTTGAAAAAACTCATTTCTAAAGCAAGAAATACCATGATATATAATTTGAGTATTTTGAGATATTTTATGAATAATCAGGTATTTTGTGCAGAACAACTCCGTATATGCAAGTATTCTACTGTAAAAGCTAGGATGTTTGAAATGGATTTTTTAAAATTTATTACATGCACGTTGGAAATTGCCACATCTGAACCATTCATACCGAAAGCAATTCCTCATAGATCTTACATTATATGAGTTTCCATCACAACATCAACCACTTTGTGGCTTCCTGGGCAATTAAGGGTTTAGGGTTTGGAGTTCCAGTTGCGGAGTGGATCGAGGGATTTGCTTATGAGTTTCTGATTCAAAGGCTCTGGAGAGGCCTTGCAGTTCTACAGAAGAAATTGACAAGTTTCTGTGGTAAGCACAATTTATCCTCGTTTTGTTATGATTTTTTTTAGCCCTTTCTTAGAGATTACCTTACACTATAGAGAATTGGAGTATTGATTGGAAGCTGTGAAGATGTGCTTTTTAGCGGACATCAAATTTCTCCTTGCTTGTTATTGAGAACCGACAGATGATAAGCTCTGTTTTAGGGTTTCGTCGCCTAAATTGTCCGTGTAGTGGACCTACTATAGAGAGAATTGGAGTGCTGAGATGAAGCTGTGAAGATGTTTTATTAGCGGACATCAAACTTCTCCTTCCTTGTTATTGAGAACCGACACTGTTCTGTTATTGTTATTGCCCTGTTTTAGGGTTTCGTCGCCTAAAGACCTAGTTTGTCTAGCGGACCTATTCGGGGTTACTTTGTGAAGATTATTTTGTTTATTCATATTTTCAATGCTAAAATCTAAGATAGAAACTGTGTTTCTTGTTAGAGCGACCAAACCCGAATGCGCCTATACTCTGTTTTCACTTTGTGCTTGCTTGCTCTTCATCACACGCTCCTTGTGCTGTTAGGGAGAGATTGGAAACGATTGCTCGTTCAGCTTGTTGCTATTGCTCGGATTTGTGCTGTAAAGGACATCGAATTTCACGAAGAAACAGCGGATTTCTAACCAAAAGTACGTAACCCTAATCTCTGTCGCTTAGCACTGATGAACATATCCCTGCGTTTTTGCGGTTCCAACGAGATATTTTTTGCGGAAAATAGTGCTAATTTCAGAAGCTTTATGTGGAGATTTGTCTGCGGTGTTTGCTTTTCTAATGCGTTTGAGTAGTTTTTAGAGCAGGAATCGGCACTAAATTTCAATTCATGGATTTAAGGTTTCACTTTTCCCGGAGTAGTTTGAATTTTGAGGATTTTTAGTGCATGATAGAACTCTAGGATTGATTCTCGGACAATTGCCAGCTTACAAATGAGATTAGGTGCTCCATCTCGTGCTGATTATTGAGTCGTTGTTGATGGTTACACAAGGCCTATGCAATTCACATGTATATGAAAACATGGCAGTTGTCGTTACATCAGCTAACACTTTGAAGTTGCTGAGTTTCTATAGCTGAGGAGGTGTACATTGATCTACGATACCGATGGCGATGTCAGCTGCGGCGCAGTGGCTGCAACAGGCTTTACTGGATCAATGCTCGGATTCTAATGCTTCCCTCCAACTGGACCCAGAGGTCGTGAGTAGTCTAGTGTCGTACTGTGAAATTGCACCTTCATCAGAAGCGCAGCAATATCTTTATGTAAGCAACTTCTGAATTTTGCAAAGTTTTTGAGGGATGATTGGCGTGCAGAATCTTTTTAAACCCCTAAGCGTCCACTGTGTATTTTCTATAGTGTAGGAAGATTGGACCCTGCTGCAAATCATCTGTTTGTGTGAAAATGACTTCAGTTTGACACGATCGACACTGTTGATCTTGTAGTATAGAACAAGAGCTTTAAAATGATGTATTGCAATCAGAAAAACCGAGGTAAAATGAGAAAATGCCACCGTTGCAAAGTTCAGTGATGCGGATGGCCATATTGGACGTTTTAGACGCTTACGGGTTAATGAACGAAAATGGCTTTTCATGTATTTGGTAACTTTCGATGCCTGAGCATTTGAGGCTTATGAAACTGGCCTGGTTTTCAGAGTATTGTTGGCGAGGAACAGTGTAAGGACATTGTAAGCGAGTATTTGCGAAGAAGAGGTGATGGTGGGCCTAGTGATTTATTCACGTTTCAGGACCGTGAAGTAGAGGCTCAGAGGGAAGGTGGTTTGCATGCTTATGTAAAGCCAAAGGAAGATGAGATCTGGTCAGCAGGGAACAAGAAAACATCCAAAACTGTAAAGCAGAAAACAGAGGTTGCGCCTCCTAGCACACAAGGTGGATTATGCTACTAAAACTTTTCTTAACCCCTAAAGGACCAAGAAGCCCAAATTGGGCCTCATGTTTTTTTATAGCAGTTTTGAATAGGTCCTATGTAGACTTCCTTTTATTCAAATTTCTTTTTCTTTTGATCAACACATGCAATGTTCTTCACTGATTCTAGTGATATAAAATCTGGTCCTATCTGAATTATACACTTTTAGAATACGATCAATTGAATTTGTCATTTTAAAACTATGAATCCTTGGTCCTTAAAGGGATATATTCTCACTGCAAATGCCACTCAGTCACTTCAAAATGAAACTACTGAGTGCTGCTGACATTCTTGTATTTGAGAGTTTTCACTTCTCTTTGTATGTTTTCTCACACTATTTTTCAAGGGTTAAGTTTTCTGTCATCTTACAAGGATGTGTTGATGTTGTGGCAGGGGCAGCTTCAAAGACAGGAGTAAGTAAACCAAGCAAAGCCAAAGGACGAAAAGGAGGAAAGGGTATCTCATTAGCAGAGGCAGCGGAAGGGTTAGCTTTGTTTCCGAGGGGAGGTGCTTGCAACTGCCAAGCAAGCCGGCACAAACTTATTAACAACTGCCTTGGGTGTGGCAAGATTGTGTGCGAGCAAGAAGGAGAGGGCCCCTGCAATTACTGTGGTGCACTGGTTTTGAAAGAGGGCAGCGACTATGCAGGTCAGTGATTTTTTTTTGTCAGGAGACAGTTTAGCCTTTTTGCTACTTTTCCATGGCTTGAAGAGCAATCTAGGCTCCTTGGATGCTCAATATATAGGGAATATCAGGGTAATACACATGTGCTACCTAGGTTCTACTTAGGCAATACCTGGGTGATACCTAGGTTTAAAGAGGCTACACATCTTGACTCCATGTAGGAAATCTGGTTATTATTCCTTCTTTTTTTCAAAAATCCTTTGTATCAATAAGCCAGCCCAAATTTTATGTAGCAATTTGGCTAAAATTAGCAACAAAAAAAATCACTGATGCAGGTCTAGAAGGCATCAGTATGCCCCCCGCCAATGACGCTGAGGCAGCTGCTCAGGCATTCAAGGACCGCTTAGTAGAGTTTGATCGTTCAGCTGCTCAGCGTACTACAGTCATCGACGATCAGAGTGATTACTTTGAGATCGATGGAAATGCATGGCTTTCTGACAAGGTACGTATGCATTAGCCCATAAAGGACCAAGGATTCACAGTTTTAAAATGAAAAATTCAATTGATCATATTGTGAAAAATATAAATCAGATGAGACCAGTAAGCTTTGATTGTCATATAGATTATCTTAACCTTAAAAGACCAAGAATTCATGGTTCTAAAATGACAAATTCAATCATTCATATCATGAAAAATGTAATTCAGATGGGACCAAATTTTATATCACCGGAATCAGTGAAGAATATTGCATGTGGTGATAAAAAAAACAAATAAATTTGAACAAAAGGAACTTCACATAAAGACCTACTCAAAACTACCATGAAAAATACGAGGCCCAATTTGGGCTTCTTGGTCCTTTAGGGGTTAAGTTTCTCTACTTGGTGGCACTCAATGGTATTCTAATTCAAGAAATGTACATGTTAACAGGAGAAGCAGTTGTTGCGTCAGCGGCAAGAAGAAGAAGAGCGCATTGAAGCAGAGAGAAGAAAACGTGTCATTGTGACCATTGACCTTCTCGGTCGTAAGGTACTCTTCAGGAGGATGTTATAATAATTCAATTTCTATTGTGATCCCTCGGTTGGACTTTTTATATTTTCGTTTTCATTTCAATTGTTTCTTTTCGAAAGCAGTGTAGAAGAAGTCACATTTATAATGTACAAGTTCACAGTTGGTGTCCATAAGTATGCGTTTTAGAATGTGTATCCACTTTTACCTCATCTGGATGTGACCCCAATGCCTTCGCATTTCAATTGACTTAGTGTAAAGGTGAAGATTATTTAAGGGTTTATTTGTTTTCCCTTCTCTTTCGTGGGCCAAACATCTCAGCCTTGGAAACTAACACTGGCGTTTTGAGGATATGTTTGATATTGTGTGCCTTATTATTACTTTGGCAGGTTGTGATGGAAGATAAAGGAGATGGCAAAGACAACGCTCCTCATGAGAACCTCATACTGGCAGGGGACTCTTCTGGGAACAGTGGAACATCTGATTATCGTATAAAACCCAACCCATTTATCGATAATATTCCCGTTTATGTTGGCCCCAAAGGACCAACAGGTACCAAAAACACCAAAAAGCTCATCAATCATCTTCAGGGGATGGTTCTTGACAGGACAGGGCGAGTCCAGCACGATGACCCTGTCATTGAAGCGGTCATAGGCCAACAATTGGGTGACATCCATATTGAAGGCGACGCCGCGAGTTCCAAAGGCTGGGTTGGACCCAGAGTCAGAGGAACAGGAAGCTCGGATGAAGCAGAGTGCATGTTTGATAATCCGAATGCAAGTACTAGTGGTAGGCAAGGGGGTAATAACGCTGGAAAGAAGAAACATCACGTTGAAGCTGCAAATGACCCAAAGTCATTTGATATCTGCCTTCCAAGCACTGGAAGGGCAGCGATCACGCTAGCACCCTCGTTATTGGATCAAAAGAAAGTAGATCATTCACTCCCATCTATATGGGGTGACACAGTGTTGATGCCGGGAATGGTTTTGTTGAAAGGATGGCTGTCCATTGATGATCAGGTACTTCCATTTACACCTCTGGTCTTTTACCGTTGAGATCCGTATTAAAAAAAGTGTCAACTTACAACATCATAGCAAACGTTGTTACTAAACTTTTGTAGTGATATATAACTACACATAAGATATTTATATTGAGTCAATGCGTACAGAAGTATTAGAAACATGCCAATAGTCAATTGCCTTGCAACAAACCATTGTATATAAGGTAAGAGCACCTAAAACCAACACTGTACCTAATTGCGACAAACCCTGAACCATGCAATCATTTTAGAACGCAAATCTAGGCACATCATAGAGCCCTTATTGTATGTTGACCAAAAGGATAAGCTATCTATGGTCTACCTAGATTTACTTTCTAGAATGACTATCGTGTCTAGATTTTGTCGCAATTAGGTACAGTGTTGGTTTTAGAAGCTCCTACCTTAGTTGATACCAGTTAAAATAACTTCATATAGGTCGCATTTTTCTTTGAAGTCCTACTCTTTCTATTGTGAAAACTGTACTTAATTGTTCCTTGTGTCAGGTGGAGATTGTGAGAGAGTGCCGGTCACTTGGTACAGATGCTGGGGGCTTCTATCAACCTACATTTGCGGATGGCAGGCACATGCGTTTGCAAATGATGTGTCTTGGACAGCAACACTGGGAGGCTACTACGAGTTCGTATGTTGCTCGCCGTGCAGTTCATGACAATGCCACTCCACCTGCAATCCCCAATAAATTTTCCGACATGGTGAAGCGGTCACTGCAAAGAGCGCAGGACCTGGCCCTGAAAGCAGGTGGCCAAAAGCTGGGTAGAAAGCAAGTCCAAGGAGAACTGCCCAACATGGACCCCACGGTGTGCATCGTCAACTTCTATGAGCAAAGCGGTTCACTCGGGATGCATCAGGTGAATACTATTTCCACCAAGTGTTCATCAACCAAAGCACATTTTATTTTTTCAAAATCACGCATTAACCTGTAAGCGTCCACTGTGTATTTTCTGTAGTGTAGGAAAATTGGGCCCCCTGCTGCAAATCATTTGTGAAAATGACTTTAGTTTGACACAATTGACTCTATTAATCTAGTAGTATAGAATAAGAGCTTTAAAATGATGTATTGCAATCAGAAAACTGAGGTAAAATGAGAAAATGCCACTGTTGCAAAGTTCAGTGATGCAGATGGCCATATTGGGCGTTTTAGACGCTTAGGGGTTAAAGGACCAAGGATTCATAGTTTTAAAATGACAAATTCAATTGATCATATCATGAAAAATATAATTCAGATTGGAACATATTTTATATCACTGGAATCACTGAAGAACATTGCATGTGTTGATAAAAAAACAAACAAATTTGAATAAAAAGAAATCTACACAGGACCTATTCAAAACTGCTATAAAAAGTACGAGGCCCAATTTGGACTTCTTGGTCCTTTAGGGTTTAAGCTTTGTATGGTCGAGCTGACCTTTTTAGGAGCTCATTTAGTGTTGACATTGGCATGTATCACCAGGACAAGGACGAGAGCTCAGCAAGCTTGAAGCGAGGGTCTCCCGTGATATCTTTCTCAATTGGTGACTCTGCAGTATTTTGTTACGGTCAAGAGAGAGAGCCAGAGAAGGCAGAAAAGATTGCACTGGAGTCTGGAGACGTGCTCATCTTTGGTGGACCTGCGCGAATGATCTTCCACGGCGTGACATCCATCCTCCCAAAATCTGCGCCCAAGGAGCTCATTGACAAGTCAAATTTAAGGCAAGGCCGGTTGAATTTGACCTTTAGGGAGCTGTAATGGAATAGACTCTCAACAAGGCAAGCTGATGCCCAACTTAGAGCATTCCCATCACTGACTCGTATAGTTGTCCACCTCTATTATAACATGTTTGGGAAGCCCTACCTTCAAGGTGGCAATTATAGATCAGTCACAGAAATGACTTGTCACATGTGTATTGGTTGAAACAATAATATCGTCATATTATGGAGGGTAGAGTGTATCCTCAAATTTCTGGTCCCGATTTGACTTGGGAAGACTTTTTGCCAGCCAGAGCGTTGGTATATTGCTTGTGGATACCAGCTAGACTCCTCTTCACTGGCAAAAATTAGGTCTAGGTTGGTATATCATGTTCGGAAAATAGGCATATTGGCGTCACAGTTGGGCATGCTTTTATTCTACATGTAGTCTGCCACTTTTTGTTCTGAATACTGGTTTGAACTTTAACCTGTCAAAACAAGGGTTGGATTCAGATAGCCTGGTGTCAAAATTTAATTTCCATGTCATATTTTGAGAGGTCCAGGTCACCCTAAACCAATCACAAGAAGACATGTGGCACTTTACTAATGTCGAAGCTGACCACCACATAGGGTATTTTCCATGCTGATTCTCTACTCAAGTTGATGCAGTAACTGACATGAATAAAACAAGGTTGCACTTCAGTGAATCAGTCTTGGAGAAAGTAATCTCATACAAGCCCAAGTGGCAAACTCCGGTGTCTGCGGTTGCTACTATCCACCATGTAAGGTGGACATGCCATAAATTGACACTTTAAGCACTGTGCTTATTTATAATAATCTAAGGTGTAATGTGATAGTTTGAATGGATGAGCTACACTAAATGGCGTATTTAGTGTTCGAGACACTTTCTCAAACCCGAACACTGTTTGATTTTAGGGAGAAATAGTGTCCTCGTAAGAAAAAAATGAATGTAGTGTTCCAATGACATATGGCAACTTTGTAATAAATATGGCATGCCACCTCATGTCACTCTTAGTTATTACTTCAAAAGAACATGGCACTCTTAATGAAAGTGGGAATGACAAGTGGCAAACTCCTATGTAGTGTCAAGAGACACTATTTCTCTTCATTTTTGAACGAATTGTGGTAAAATACATCAATTATCTCCGGACACTAAATACGCCATTTAGTGTAATTGATTCTAAATCTACTCCTAATTTTAGGAGTTATATTGAATAAATTATGAAATTTTAAAGTCTGGGGTCTAAGTTGCCTATTTGTGACAGTAGAATTGGGTTGAAATCAACAGTGAATGTCTTGAAGAATCTTAAAGATTAATGACACTTAGAATAAACATAGTTCTTATAAATGAGGTAAGTCCAAGTAGCGCTTCAAAGTCATAACTATGTTAGTGATTGTTGATTTTTGGTATAATGGAGTGTCATTGATGAAGTAATTATAGGAGTCTGTTTATGGTCAGGTCAGTTATTGACCCACTCACTTTAATTTATTGGCTGAAATCTTGAATTTAAATTAGGTTTCAAAATTTTTACAGGTGTTGAAAGAACACGTAGCTTTTCATTGTAGAGCAAAGGAGTGGACTATTTCGGCCCATTCAAATCCTATTTTGGTTCCATTGAATCCCTGTATAAGGTATGTGAATCTAAAATAATTCCATAAAATGAACAAAGCACGATAATTTTGGAACTGATTCTAAATTCACCTCCCATACAACAATGATTATTCAAATGTGTTATTTTTGGATTATAGGGAAATAATTGAAACACTAGCCAATGAATGTAAGTTATTTCTAAAGAATTTTTTTCATTAAAATATAGATACTCATTTCTGATATGTCATTGTGTTGTATATATTTATATTGTTTTACACTTTATTACATTAAGATAAAAAAAATGCTATTGAATCAACTAGTAAGTCTCACAATTGGAAAGGTAACAATAATGGGTAATTCTATCTAAACTATCAAATTCCAGTGAAGATTTCATGGCTCAAACTAGTCAGCTTGTGTACTTTGGAGCACAAATGGCCTTTGGGACCTTGGAGAGATTATGGTTTTAAATTGACTGGCCCCTAAATGCCTAGAGCCCTCTTTAAATTCAGCAGTTTTGCAAAAATGCATTATAAAATGCAACTAAGAGGGATATTTTGAACTTGATGTATGAATAAAAGTTATACATTATAAACTTTAGATTTTATCTATATAGTTAAATCTATGATTGCTATCACCAATATTTTGTATTGAATTTAAAAGTCAAATTCAAAATGCTTTTGTAATTCAATTGCATACAAGATATTGACAATTTGTGGATGAAATTTGTTGTGATTGGTTGAAATGTAATACTCTAAGTGTAGTGATTTTTGTAGATTTTTTGGTTTCTTGATTTTATGAGTTAAATTTTTTAAAAGCACTTTTACACATAAATCTTCAAAATTTTGGGTGAATCACTACAAAATGAAATGAGGCATAAAAATTGCACAAAGCATTCCCTTTCTAATCGGATCACACATGCATGAAGTTAACTTCCCATAAAATCTATAGTAAAAAACCCACACTGCAAAAAGTACATGACGGATGAGAAAATATGGACGAAATCTGTACATCGTCCAAAAAATGAACGCTCAGGCAGTTAAGGACTAGATGTTTATTATATAATTATTGTTGTTGTTGTAGAGTTTATCTTTTGAGAAAGAGAAAACACTAGATATAGAGTGCCTTCGAAAACTGATCAAATGTTTGCAAACTTTTCATTCAATCAATCATGGAAGAAAAATGAATATATGAACTGGTAGATACTTATATTATTGAGAAACTAACTATATGTAAGAACATACATGTTTAAAAGAGATTCCTTCCGAAATGGTGCCTGGATAGGAGAGTTTTTTTCCAAAGTTTGCCTATGCATCTAATCAGTTTTTAAACTTCTAGAAGAAAATCACTCAATATTTTGAACACTTTCCTTTTGCTACAAGTAAAGTGCAATCGGGCGTGGCATGCTTTCTACAAGCCTTTTGCAATCATTTGAAGTATTAGAATAGATAACTTCTACCACACAATCCCACAACTTAATCAATCCACTTGGCGGATGTTGATATCAATTTAATCGTTGTTAAAGAATTGCTCATAAATGTTCTATGGGATTCAAAATTTCAAATCAAACGATTGAGCACCTGTTATGTAGAAGAGTGAAACATTGTTCAGAAAACCACTTTTGAAGCACCTTAGTGGTATGCATTGTACTGTTGGAAATTTACATTTGGAAAGATGTGAAGCCTCCAAAGGGCCGTTTCGATGCTTATGCCAGAATCTAAATTTAGATTGAAAATCATTTTTTAGTTTTAAAAAAAAATATTTAAATACTTTAAAAATATTTAAAAATATTTGAAAGTATTTAAATATATATACATAATAAAAATATTTCAAAAAAATATTTAAAAATATTTAAAAATATTTAAAAATATTTTTTTTAATTTTATTTTTTTAATATTTTAATATTTTTATAAAACATATATTAAAATTTAACTTGAAAACTAATGTCAATCTGACATGGCCAAACTGCTGCCACATCAAATATACATCAATTTTTTTTAGTATATTTTAATATTTTAATTTGATTTTTTTAATAATTTCTTTTTTAAAAATAATTTTTTGGCATGAGAACTTGCAGCCTTCTAAAGGCCTCAGATTTCATTAGAGAAAAAATGAACCCTCGAATGGGCCTCTAAGCTTGGACATTGGCACCTATTTCTTTGGAGCTAGATGGGGTAGGGCAAGGACACAAAAACATGTCTGTATCTTGGGTGAAGGGTACATGCAGTACATGTAGGGCTCATTACTTTTAATTGAATTTTCTACTCTACTAGTACCATAGACAAGTGCGTAGTGGAGCCTTGTAATCTATATATTTATTACTTGTTCACATGTGGGAGGAATGATTGCGTCTCGGTCATGTGTTTTCAACTACAATACTCACACATGTCACTATAGTGCTTGAATTAAAAAAAGATAGAATCTCAAGGTACCACATTATGAAGGGCTCCCTCTTGTACCTCAGGCCCTAGCCTACTTCAGTACATACACTACGTGCTCCAATTACATTTGACCCCCTCTGTCACCCTTGACATCACAGGGTGAGCGTAAATAGGGGAATGGTCGCTACAAAAGTACAATTTAAATGCAATCGAGGGGTCCCATAAGGAGAGTTCGAAGGGCCCATGTGAGGGTTCATTTTCTCTCTAATGCATGTAATGAAGGTCTAAGTCAAACTTCTAAATTGTCCTAGACATTAGAGTTAACCGAAAAGAAAACGTGTGTTTTCTAACTTCTAAGGTGAGTCTGTAATCCAATATTAACAAATTCTGACAAACATTGTACATGAATAGCCCTTTGGTCGACTCTCTTAGGCTTGGGGGAACTTGTAGAAACTCTCTTTTAGCATTGAGGAGGTCACGAGTTCCATACTGCACGGCGGTGTAGGGCCTATCCAGGTCCAATCCAGGTCTATGAATGCACATTCTTTCCTAAATCATAATTCCTCCGCCACTATGTTTCATTGTCTGATGGGCCATTCACATCAGACCCATACTGCACTTGCGTTTCCGTCCCACAAATGCAGGAGGGCAACTTCTACAAACAATAAACAAAATCGCAATGATTATTAGAGCTTGTGTTTTATCAAATTTGGCAAATGCAAGTGCTTTCCTCCGATTCAAACCAATTGTGTTGCTCTAATTTTTGTTTGTGGTAAGAATTTACAAAGTTGCATGCATTCCTATCACTGTAGATTGTATAAAATAAACATTTACGTTCACTCCTAAATTTGTGGGAAGCAATCTGCTGCATTGTAAGTACGGCAACCTGGTTGGTGTGAATTAGCCTTGAGTAACATTTCGCAATGTACATTCCTTTGGATCATGTGTCCAACACCAAGACATCCCATTTAAACAAAATTGGTCGATTTTAGACTCATCTGAAAAGATTACTTGACTCCAATCATCTATTGTCTAGTTTTGGTGGAGTCTTGCAAACTTTAAAAGTGCTTTGACATTTTGACTAGAAAGATGTAGCTTCTTTTTCTTCTTCACATGTCCACCTAAACCACCTCGATGAACTACACACCTTGCAGGTTGAGCACTCACTTGAACTATCCCAAAGTCTTTGTGAACATGTTTTATTGCATCTACAACACTATCTAATCTCCCCCTAGTCACTTCTAACACATATGAACATTCCATCGCTCTCGTCATTAACTGTGGCCTACCTTCACGTATACAATCTGCATTGGGAAGAGGTGCCCGTCGAAGGTTATATACACTTCTTACATCACATGCAAAGTTCTTGCAAATTCTCTATGCACGCACCTTCTATGACAAACAAAAACTATATTATCTTATTGTTGTCTCTTATTGTTGTTTAGTTAGTGCTTTCACCATCTTTTCTACTAGTAAAGAAGGCCTATATAGTGGAGATACTTGTGCGAATGTCATGGGTTATAATCAGAACCCCATGACACCCCGACCAATGAAGATTACCTTTCGTAATTTTTTCGAGATTATACATATTTATTACATCATATGAGTCTTGATTTGGAGGTAGATGAAGTGAAGAGAGTAGTAAGATATATTATAGAATATAATAAGACCTTGAGAAGGCCATAATATGACCCCGGTAAAAATTACGAAATAAGATTCTATAGAGATAAGATGGTACGCACAACGAGAAATAAGATTCTAGAGAAATAAGATCACACAAATATCAAGAAACAAGAGAAAAGTTCAATAAAATTTGTCAATAAGATATTCTAAATACATTTTAGTAAATACCAAAGTGAATTTTGTTTTATGGCTTTAGTGAAAATACCCCAATTAGCAATTCCAAAAAAAGCTTCTAAAATTCAGGACTACCTCTCCTTTATTTTGATTCTTAAACTCACAACCAATGAGGACTTTGAAGGCCCACTAATGCACCCAAAATATCCAAAATACGCTGAGGTGGAAACGTACTGTAGACAGCGAGTCACAGATAAGGGTAGCCATCCGATGGGCTTGGAAATCACAATACACGATCGTATCCCTCGAATTGGACGTAGAAATCTTGCACATAAAAGCTTGAAGACACAATTGGGGTTAACCCTTTAACGTCCCGATTCAACACTGTTTTCAAAGATTCGTTATAAAATGTTTGATGAAAAACAAAAATGCACTTGATGTACAAAGAAAAGTTATAAATGTCAATGTGAAGATAACATCTGTACGGTTGGATTCACCATATTCATTATTGATATTTTTAAATTAATTTTGCAAATTTTTCTCTTAAAATTCAATTAAAAATCCAAAATTAACACAATTTTTTTTAAAAATATTGTAATGAAATTGGAATAACACGCACTACAAGATTGGTATGGTTTCCATTATTTGATTCTACTCATTTTGGAAAATCATGTTTAAGGTCTCATTTTTTGAACTAAGAATGAAACTTGACATAAATCACTTTTGTTATTTTTCAAAAATTCACAATATCATATTTTGAAGATCCATACCGTACAAATGGTAGTCAACTAGCATAAGAATCAAGAGAATTTTGGATGGATGAAAAACATCACTGTATGTGGTGAAGGGATGTGTTAGAAATCATCCAGCGTCCAAAATATGGACGTTGGCGCGTCAAAGGGTTAATATCCAGTGGGCAAGGACTAATTTGCCTGCAATGCAAGCAAGTTTACGCAACAATAGAGTTATCTGAAAATAGACCCCGTGATTTCCAACTTTGTAAGGTTAGTCTATGTTCCAATAATAACAGATTCTAACAAACATTGCTTATGTATAGTCCCTTAGGTTTGGGGGAACTTGTGGAAACTCTCTCCTAGCATTAAGGAAGTCATGAGTTCTATACCTCATGGTGGTGTAAGGCCTTGCTTTAGAATAATCTCCAGCTCACCATAGATTAGTTTTGCAGTCTTTTTGAACTTAAAACAAATTTAACCCCTAACTGCCCATGCGTTCCTTTTTTGGACAATGTACAAATTTCATCCAATTTTCCTCATCCGACATGCACTTTTTGTAGTGTGGAATTTTTACTATAGAATTTACAGGAACTTAGCTTCATGCATGTATGATTCGATTAGAAAGGGGATGATTTGTGAAATTTTTATGCCTCATTTCATATTGCATTGATTTACCAAAAAATTCTAAAATCTTAGTTCAAAATAGTTCAAAAGTGCTCTTGAAAAAGTCAACTCATAAAATTAAGCAACCAAAAAATCTCCAAAAATCACAACACTTAGAGTATTACATTTCAAACCATTATAACAAATTTCATTTACAAGTTGTCAATATCTTGTTCATAATCGAATTACAAAAGAATTTTGAATTTCAAGTTTCAAAATTTATACAAAATATTGGTGATAGCAATCATAGATCTAACCGCACAGATAGAATCTAAAATTCATAATGTATAACTTTTATTCATGCATCAAGTTCAAAATATTCCTCTAAGTAGTTGCATTTTATAATGCATCTTTGCAAAACTGCCCAATCTGGAGAGGGCTCTGGCATTTAGGGGTTAAGGTGAGTTCAACAATAATTTCCACTTTGAGACATTCTTTTCGGTTTAACTCTAATCCAATGCAAGCTTTAGTCAAGTTTTGTGGATATTAGACATTAATCTTCCAACTAAGAGCATCCCCACTGCGTGGTTCTTGTATCTGGAGGACTGGAGAAGGATGAAGTTCATTCGTTTTCCAGGAAAAACCTTCGCACCGGAGTGTTGTAACAGCAAAATTTTCCAGGAGTGGCCCCCGAATCCGGTAAGCTTGGTTGGTTTTCCAGGATTCAAACTTTCTATTCGCATCGCTTTTCTTACTACAATTTTTCACTTCTTGCATAGGGAGAAAGCATGGTAAACTGGACCATTGAATTACATCATGAAGATTCAACAATACAAGGTTAAAAATGCATATTAAATTTAAATTATTTTACATGAATGTAGTAAATATGTTGTTCTAAAAAGTCAAACAAAAAATATTGAAAAATAAATCTTTAATGAATTTATATATGTTTATACAATTTGATTTTTTTGAAAAAGAAGGCAGTCTACAATCACATAAGTTTAAGAGCAATAGAGTACAAGAGCATTGAATCGTTTTTTTTTTCAATTTTTTTTGTTTACCCTCAACATCATTACAAACTTCAAAAATATTAAAATAATAATCAAGTTGAAATACTTCAGGTCATGAAATTTAACGTTAAAACCACTTTTATACAATTTTTTCAAGCACTACTTTTAGTAAATTCTTTAGTAGATTTTCTTCTGAAACTTTGGATTTAAGTATATATAACAACAATAGAGGGCGCCATGAAAAAAATAAAAAATAAAAGACAATTTTGTATTTTTTTAATAGCCTTTGACCAAAACATTCGGATTTGAGTACAACGGCGGATCTTTTTGGTCAAAAATACTATGCCTTCACCCCACATGACTTTCACCTCCGCAGGGTGCACCTAACCTACAACATTGATTTCGGCGATGATTTTCGAAAGGCAAAGAGATCAATTGCCGGCTATCTGCATACGGCTGGGCTTGCCTCGGATGTCGACTGGGTGCGCAAATTGGACACACAGTTATAACATCGCCACCATGATTCTTGTATTTGTATCTGGAAAGGGATGAAACTATCTCTAATTTCCAGATACAGTAATCGGGGCTGCACCGTTCAATCCTGGAAAAGTGAAACTGGAAAATCTGTTCTTACCATAGTCCCTTTTCATACCCTGCTGCAGCTCAGAAATATGTGGATGAATGGTAATCTTTGTGTCTACGTCTTCAATCCTTTGCAAAAGCTTGAAAGATAATACGTTTTGGTCTTCCCGGGCTATTACAAAGGCACCTGTGCACAGAGCAAGGGCACACTAAACGTGCAGACCTAATTTTGGCTTCAGGGCTTTGAAAGGCATAAACAAACTCACATTCCAACTATCGAAAACGGCGTGGCACACAACGACGACTGTTGAGCACGGAGAGTCTTTTGCTGCCGCGCATCCAGAAGCCATGAAACCAGGGGCAATATCTTTAAATACTTGTGAGCACTTATTACTCAATAACCCTTGACATCATAGTTGTCACAATGCAAAAGAGAACAAACACCTTTTAAACAAATGAATCATGATCTTATACATGTAATTCGCTCAACTACATCTACAAGCAACTATCAAAACATTTGGATACTTTTGAACGTTTGAATTCAATGAGAAAGTTAACACCGAAGTCTCCACTCTCCACCCACATGTTTGTATATGCAACAAAGTCCGGATTGCCCAGATCCAACCCGAATCTGCACAAGACCACATAATGAGCATATATAGCACACGCCTTGAATCTTCTCTTTAGTTTAAATTCTTGCTTAATTATAAAACAGATTGCAAGTCGGTATGGCAAGCATCACGTCATCTTTATAGAGTTAGAACTCTACTCACTTTTCAAATTTTACAAGGTTCTGCTTCCACTTTATCATTCCATAACCATGGTCATTCAAAACCAAGACTGTCAAGTTCAACTTCAATCATACACATGTTTCTATCTTCTGCAAAAGACACACGGTTCTATTAGGGATGCCAAAAAGTTCTGGGCTTCTGGCTACCGATCGGTTTGATCTCCTGCTTCACAACCTTAAAGAGCCCCATCTTTCAAGCTCTACACAATATAGAACCAATACTCTTCCACCTCAGAACCACTTTTGCCACTTCCAAAATCACATCTCGTAGATCAAACAAAAACTCTCCCAAAACTCACTCGCTGCAACTCATTAGTCACATTGACCAACTCTTAAATTAAACCCAGAATATTAAAAAAAACCTGACAATGCCACGAATTGCTCCCACTCGAAGCTCGAAAAAATACCCAAAACACCCAGATCAGAACTTTCCACAAACTTGCCATCGCCAAAAAGATGAAACGTTAGGATGTAGCCTAGCCAATAGCTACATTCTAAAGTGTTCTACCCACCGTGGATCATCGTGTCAAACAACTTAAAAGTCTCATTCTATGCAATGTCCTCCATTATTTTGCTCCTAGCATCCATTACCCTAGCCATATAAAATGTAGCCTTTGAATGTCGGCTTAGGTTCTCCGTTAAGAAAGCTTGCTCTTTTCTTGTTTGCCTTTGCAGCCTTCGATCGAATCGATCCCACTGGCCTATCAACTATTGCAATCAAAGAGTCTAAATTTTCCTGTGGATCTTTTGTTGGAGCACTTGAAGAAGGAACGTTCGAAGTCTCTGAAAGCTTTCTTTTCAATCTATCTCCTTCAGGTCGTGTCCTTCTTACCTAGCTTTTAAGGACTTTGTTGAACGGTTCGTCTCATTGCTTTGGTTAAAATTATTAGTGATTTTCTTCCAAAAGTCCTTTGTTGAGTCTAATCCGTTCCTTTTGTTGGGTCTTGAGAAGCATCAAAAAATGTAGTAGTTAACCTAATGTCATCATCAACAGAGAAGTTTTCTTTCCTAGGAGCCATGGCTTATACAATGATTAAAGAAATTAAAGTAAAACAAGATATATGAAAATATAAAACTTCAAAAGACAACAACAATTGTAAGAACAAAAACAAAAAGATTTCGCCAAAAAAACTCCGGAACTGCACATACTTATATAACATATTAAACATTGAATTGGGAATTTTTGCACTTGGGGGTATGACAATGCACTTATCACCCGTCGAATAGAAATGAACCTTTTCTAAAGTTACAGGGGGTATAATTTTAGTACTCGTGGGCTTTTAGGGTCGGGAATTGAGGAAGTATTAAAGTAGGAATTTTGAGGGTTTTACCTTACTCCAATCATGCAAATTTGATCACACATGCATTAAATGTTACACTGGTATTTCATTTACTACAAAACAATGTATTAAGGGGGTAGTCAATATGCAAATATACTTTACCAAATGCGGTTTTGCCTCTGTTGGAATTTTGATCTTCGCCTCCGTCAACTCGCCATGAACTCGCACATTGTTCTCTTGTACAAGCTCACCCCTTGTTTTTATCGGCACGTTCTATGAATAGTTAGTTTTATAGTCTCTTTCTCTTTCTCTTTATATACCAACTAATTGTGAAGATGCCATGATGAAAAAGAATAGAAAAAGTAGAAAAGATACTAATAAACAAAACAAAATCTACAGTCCTTTAGAGGTTGAAATATTTAGGCACTTTTTAATTTTAAATTAGGCATTTAAAAAATATATATATATATATAAAAACTAGGCATTTATAGGCATTTTAAAGTAAAAATATCTTGGCATTCTAAAATAAAAATATCTAAGCATTTTAAAGTAAAAATACCTTGGCATTCTAAAATAAAAACATCTAAGCATTTTAAAGTAAAAATATCTAGGAACTTTATTTATTTATAAATGTCAAGGCATTTTAAAGTAAAATTATTTAGACATTTTACTTTAAAGTAAATATCATGTGTCACTAACGTTACTAACTCCAAAAATAGAGGTTAGTGACGTTAGTAACACATGATATTGAAAATATAAAAGAATTGAACCTTTAAATGATCAAACCCCTCTCTATTACATTTTTACATCTTTCTTTCAAAAAAATGAAAACAGTGAGTAAGGGGCATAACCCTTTTGACAGAGAAACCATACAAAAAAAAACGTTTGAATGTTAAACGTAACGCATTTTTCATGGAATACAGATGTCGTTCACCCATTACTTAGAAAAAAGGATCCAGATAAAGATAATCTTTGGGGTCCAATTTTCAAAAGCATGCTCCACTACACTGTGGTATTATGCTATGTACATTCTAATACTATATTTATTTCCTTGTTTATAAATAAAAAAACTAAAAACATAGGATGCAAATAAATTGGAAAATGGACAAATGTTTCAAGAAAAGGAAGAAAAAAAATTAGAAGAGAAGGAAGAGAGAAATTTGAACTTAAATTATGTGTTTGGTAAAAATCAAAATTTCAAAAACGACCTAGGAAAAACATATTATTTGCTTTAAAAACAAAAAACGCCAAGAAAAAAAATTCCCAAAAATTCCCAAAACAAAAATACTATAAAAACAAAAAAAATAAAAAATAAAAGCATCGTAAAAAAAAATTAAATAAATAAATAAATAAATACTGTAGCTGCAACTGCTGGCCCGCTCGCTGCCTAGGCGGGATAGGGCGGCCCCGGCCAAGGGCCTTGGCTAGCCCTTGCCAACCCCATGGAGCTCCGTAGGGTTGGTAAGCGCGCCCTTTGGAAGGGCGCGCTCAAGTATGAAGTGGCTTTTTTGAAAGCCCGTTCTAAGTGCTCCAAATATTTAAGGCCCACCTCACCTCCTACTCCACATATTACATTTTACCTCTCAAAGTTAATGCTCTTACTATTCATTTTTTTGCAAATGACGCTAGTTAGGGTTGTAAAGCTCAATACATAGGCATTCTAGGACGTACAAATGATGTTCTTTTCACCAAAAAGTTAAAAATTGCGTATCTACGATGATTTTAACTTTGTTTTCTTGAATTCTTTGTAGGCGTGCTTCATTGGAGCCAACATCGTGACGCATAACAAGTCGAGATAAGCATTCTTTTCAGAAATCTGTTTATTTTCGAAAACATCTCATTCATATATTGTTTTCACCTTGAATCATTTGATCTTACCTTTAATTACACGTAGATATGCACAATCGCATTTTGAACATCAAATTTGGAACGAACATATAGACATCAGCTACTAAATTTAGCATATTTAGTACTAGAAATTCAATTTTCTCATAAAATTTTCATAAATTTCTCTAATTCAAAAGAAAAAATTGACATTAGGGCCCCTAGAAGTTAGGGGCACCCAAATTTCATGTTGGGTTCCGAGATTTATAGTCAAAAGCTGCTAAATTTAACAGATTTTGCCATACATGCTTTAATTTGATGTATATTTCCGCAATTCCAAAGACAAACACCATGTTAGGATCCCTAGAGGTTAGGGGCACCCAAATTTCATGTTGGGTCGAAGATTTATAAGTAAAAGAAACTAAATTTAGAATATTTTGCAATGCACACACAAATTTGCTGTCAATTTTTGCGATTTGAAAGCAATAAAGAACATTATGGTTTTTAGGAATTATTGGCCTTGAAATTTCATGTTGGGGTTTTTTAAATTATAAAAGTGATTTGGTAAATGTAGTTGTTTAGTTAAAGAAGTCCAAATTTGTCTTATATTTGTTCAATTGACATTGGCAGATCATTCTATGACGCTTGGAGTTAATGGATTATACCATGACCTCAAGGGAGTGAAGTATCGTCGTTTGGGAGAGGAAGATAATTATACATATGAGCAGGTCGTAGTGGAGCAGTAGTATAGATCGAGAATGTATTCAAGGGAGAATCCTTTAATGTAGTAGGATAGTGCAAATATTAACGAGTATTCAAAGATACTACCCCTGGTTTCCTGGCTTCTGGATGCGCGGCAGCAAAAGACTCTCCGCGCTCAACAGTCGTCGTTGTGTGCCACGCCGTTTTCGAGAGTTGGAATGTGAGTTTGTTTGCGCCTTTCAGAGCCCTGAAGCCAAAATTAGGTCTGCACGTTTAGTGTGCCCTCGCTCTGTGCACAGGTGCCTTTGTAATAGCCCGGGAAGACCAAAACGTATTATCTTTCAAGCTTTTGCAAAGGATTGGAAGACGTAGACACAGAGATTACCATTTATCCACATATTTCTGAGCCGCAGCAGGGTGTGAAAAGGGACCGTGGTAAGAACAGGTTTTTGAGTTTCACTTTTCCAAGGTTGAACGGTGCAGCCCCGACTACTGTATCTGGAAATCAGGGACAGTTTCATCCCTTTCCAGATACAGATACAGGAATCACGGTGGCGATGCTCTAATTAAATGAGGCAAAAATTGCATCTATACTAGTCCTCCAAGCTTCAACTAGCCTTGCACATGTGAAGAACTGGGTCAGTCCATGTCTCCGGTGATTACAACAGCGAGTCAAGCAATCAACCTTGAAGTGTACACAGCAATCCATGTTTCTTTATGGAGCAGAAGAGTATGAAACCACACTGACCGAAACAAAGACCTGAGCTGTCTGAAATCCAACTGTTGGTCCTTCAAGCTACTATAACAGGATCATTACTGAAACTGCACAGGGAGATAAAATACAAGATTTCCATATGGGAAACGCGGACAAATTTCCCACGATTGTAACTTTCCCAGATCAAAAATACACTACAATCATCCCAAAAAAGGTTACAATTGTAATAATTTTATCCCACTTCCCATATGAAATCCCATGTGGGAATGTCTTTATTTCTCCCTGTGCTGGGATTCAGCTTGATGACAAACTTGGGTTCTTACGCATTACATGTCATGAAAACAAACAGAACAAACCCAGTTAGGGTTTGGAATTTCCGCAAATACAACATTGCAAACTCAAAGAAGCTGCAGCTGTGGAATTCTTCTGCCTCAAGCTGAAAGAAGACGACGATGGATGAAGTTTCGATGAAGATGGAGCTACACGGCGATGAAAATCATCCCGACCTAATGGCCGTGGGCAGACCCTGAGAAAAAAAAATACATCCACATTTCCATTTATTTGCCTAATAAATCAGCCTACTATCAGTGAGTTTTTAGGCATTTAAATGTCAAAAAGCACCAAAAATGATTGGCGTACACCAAGTTTTAATGAAAATTTTGAAGAAAAATTGGATGAAGATGCTATATTGTTCCATTTTTTGAAAATAAATTGGATGAAATTGTCATTTTAATGAAAGTCATTCAACTATGTGGATGAAAATATAGTTCTATCCAAAATATAGATGAATATGAAAATATTTGGCTACACCATTTTATTTTATGCCGCTATTTTAGCTTTTCTCCAAAACCCAAAAAAATAACCTCTGCCTACTATGACTTGTTTTTTTTGTTTTTACTTCTTATCATAGTAAGTCGGGTACAGGTCTCACATGTGGGTGTTCGGATTTGCAACTGATGATACAGAGCATCCACACATGGGAAATCACAAATGATTGTAGCCTGATTAAATGAAAATCGTAAATTAACCCTTAAACGTCACAGCGTGTAGTTTCATTCGTATATCAATTCCAAAATATTCTTCTAAATAGCACTTTATAATGATTTTTCGAAAATTGTCAATTCTAGGGACACCTTGGTATGTTTAGCCTTTTGAGGCGCTTGGGTCTACTATGTGGACGATGAACAGATTCAAACTATTTTCATGACTACATATATGGATAGTTTTCATCCATCCAAATTTCTCTTGGTTCTTGTGCTAATTGACTATCATTTGTACAGTACAAATTTTCAAAACAAGATATTATGGCTTTTTGAAAAACAATAGAATTGGTTTATGTCAAGTTTCATTCTTAGTTGAAAAAGTGAGACCTTAAGAAAAAACCTTGCAAAATTAATTTAAAAATATTAATAAAAAATATGATAAATCCAACTGTACATATGTGATCTTTACATTGACATTTACAACTTTGTTGTAAACATCAAGTCCATTTTTGTTTTTCATCAAACATTTTATAACGAATCTTTTAAAACAATAGAGTTATTTGTAAAGTCACCTTAGGTTTGAAGAATCTACCATGAATTTTGCTTTAATATACTCTTATTTGTTCACTCCAAATAGTTAACAGGTATAGAAGATCTTGGTGGTTTTCAAAGTCATAGAAATTTTGTTTGGGCATCAAAAGAGGATCACCAAGCTCTTACACACCTAATAATGATAGATCATCAAGATTTTCCATACCATTTAAATATTTGGAGTGAACAAATAAGAGTACATTAAAGCAAAATTCATAATATATTCTTCAAACTCAAGATGACTTTACGGAAAACTCTAGTGTTGAATCGGGACATTAAAGGGTTAAGGGTTTAAGGTTGACAAGGCTCTAGAATAGACCCCACTCTAAAATAGACTCCACTCTAAATCCCCCCCTCGACATTAATGCGAGCATTGTTCACCCATAGGCCCCATTTTGTGAAGTTTTCATTTTGGGCATCCTAGGGTCTATTTTGCAAAAAAAAAATTGCAAATTTGGGACCTACGGCCCCAAATTGATCCAGGGGACCCTCCCGGGAATTTTAAAGAAGGGGTTAAATTTTAAGGTGGACCCTTACATGCACAAAATAGGGGGCAGTTTTTGTTCTCTTGCATTAACGTCGAGGGGATTTAGAGTTGGGGCTAAAATAGTATCCACATAAATGTAGGAAAGATAGAGACGCCGTGGTGGCGCAGCACCCAATTTAAGCAGAGTTGCCAACCTGGCATCATTCATTAAGATACTTGTATTATTATCGGTGGCCCACAAGTAATGAATTGAAGGGTTGATCTTTTAAAATGCACGTCCACCGTGCTTCAAGATTTTTCAAATCTACACTGTGAGTACATGCTTGTCGATTAGAAAGGTATTTTAGTATGTGGGACAGGTAAAATAGTAGATTGGACTTTGTGACACTTGCTGCCAGGCTCGGCAATTGACCCGAACCTGATCCTCCGAACCTCCAACCGAACCTTCTTGAGCTTTCACCGAACCTGAATCGAAACTATAAAACACCCCGCCACATTTATACGAGTTCATTTGTTTTCTGCCGCCAATTATCAGCTTACTGTCTCCGTGAATTGTGCTTGTTGATCACGCTTTAGGTTTTTAGTGAGTGAGCTCGTGCTTGAGCTTGTGTAGGCTCACGTAGTGATCGATTATTGTGTTCTGAAGCCAAATTGTTGATGTAGCGTTGAATTTTTATGGTAGTTGTTGATTGAATTCGGTAGTTGTTGAATGCCGTAGCAGCTGCGCAGTTGTGCGTGTCAAAGTGTTCATCAATTGCAAGGCTCTCCTCTGTTTTTTCTCTCTCCTGTTTTGAGGCTCGTGTGATTCTTGAAACTTGAAATCGTGTTGCTGAAATTGCCTCTTTCTTTGGTGCGTAAGTCTTGAGGCTGTTATGATTCCGAGATATTTAGCTGTTGTTCTCGGAGATTGAGTAGCTCTTGAATGTCGCTTTTGTACTTGTCAAAGTGTTCATCAATTGCAAGGCTGTTTGTTTTTTTTCTCTTGTTCTGAGGCTTGTGTGAAACCGCGTTGCCGAAATCGCCTCCTTCTTTGGAGCGTGAGTCTTTAGGCTGGTTTGATTCCGAGTATATTGTCCATTTTGCTCCCAATGGCGGGGTCTTCTTCTGGTTCAGTGTTTCAATGGGGAAACAAGGAGGCGGGTACTGATTCAAGTTACGAGAGTATGTTCTACAAGGGTGTTTGGTACAATCTTTACGATTGTGTTTTTTGTAGATCAGGTTTTGAAAATAAGCCGTATATCGGGAAGTTGATGAGGTTGTTTGAGGATGAAGGTGTTAAAAAAGTTCGTGTGAGATGGTTTTTTCGACCTTACGAACTTCCTCTTCCTCTACGTAAAGATCTCCCAAAAGATGTCGAAAATACTAAGGAGCTTTTTATTGCTCTTGGGAGTCTCGAAGGAGTTGAGAATGACAATGTGTTGGAAGTGATTTGTGAAAAGGCAATTGTACTTTGTACGGCAAAGTTTGGAAATAATCTGGTGCCTTCGCAAGTGCATATTAATGATGCTCATTACTTTTTCAATAGAGCGTATAATGTCAATAAGGAAAAAGTTGTTCGGCTTGTTACTATCGACAATAAACATCTTAGTAAGTTATAAATTCTACATTTAATTAGAACAAAGTCCATTGCAATTCAATAGTACCATATTTGCATTGATTTTTCCCCATTTTATATAGTGAAGCAGAGGTCCTTCATCTTATTGGATGAGAAAATGTTTGGTTAAGTATCAATTTCGATGAAATTGTGATGCAGTTTGTGACATTGAGCATTGGACAATGTTGTTCAATAGAATAGAAAATGGATTTTAGACTTTGCTAATGACCATTATACTTGGGTAAATACATTATTCTAATTTCACTAAAAAAAAATTTGTTTTCATGCAGTTCTAAAATTTTACAACAAACAAGAGTGGCTCCCTACGATAGAGAATGGACATCTCGAAGAATGGAAATCATCAATTTCAATTGAAGTATCTATCTCTTCCGGAAAAAAACGATCGCCGTCAAAAACGTCATCATTTGAATCTATTGCAATTCAAGACAAAAAGATGAAAGGAAAGATGAAATAAGCGATAGTGAAATACTTGTAATCTGAAATGTGGTATGTCAATAGTATGTAGTGGTCTCAGATTATTGAGTTTTCAATTTATTGACTTAAGTAATATAGCTAACAAGTAGAAGTAAGTTTAGCAGACAAATATAGTTGATATAATATATGAACAAATAGTATAGTCAATCAATTGTATCTATTGATTATGTTTAGTCTAGTTTTTTTAAACCTAAGCGACTACATGATCTTGTGGGTTGGATGGTTGTCACAGTATAATTCCATTTCGTCCTCAAAGATCCTTCTATTTTGTCTTTGTCAAAATCATTCTTTTTTAATCAATAACATATATGTTAAATATCAATTTTCATGACATGAATGCAAAGAGGGTTGCTAATGACTTGTACGAAGAAAAACGCAACACTTAGCTCATAATGCAAATAGCGCAAGCATGCACGCATACTGAGATGATTGAGCAAGCATGAACCATCCTAATATTTGTATAAATGTAGGTTTTTAAGAATTTGATTATATCTTTTGAATATTTAAAACTTGTAAAAAACTACTTCTACCTAAACATCATTGGAAATAAATGCAATGCATTCAAAATCTATATATCATGAAATTTAGTTTATAATTGTTATTATTGTGTATAAAGTTAATATTACATGATATTTTTCATGTGTCATAATAATAGTGTATTCAACTATAACAATTTTATATATAAATGTTCGTGAAGTTGTTTATCTGTAATATGCAATGAGTGGCGAAACTAATAAAACATTGCGTAATTACAACTTTGATTGTTATTAATTGCAAATTGACAAATGGCATGTTTTAGTTCAAAGGCTCATGACTTTCTATTTCAAGTTGAGATTCTTGAAAAACTAATTGTAGATATAGCAATGCATTTGTGTGGACAAATGGATGGCTACTGGTCATTTCTTTCATTTGATTGGTTTTGGCAACCTATGAAATGCAAAAACCTATAAACCAATGTGCACTGATTTGTGAGAGATCTTCAACTAGCACTTGTAGAACTTTGATTCTTCTAATCTCTGATAGTTGTATGCACAATTATCGGTATTGTATAAGCCTTCTTCAATGCTTCAAGATGTCTAAAGCATTATCTTGACAGATTCAAAATAACGTAGTTTCGATGCTCCAAAGAGGATGTTCACACAGAGAGGTAGCAAATATTTTGCATATAAGTGTGGGAAATATCCATAACCTTCGTTAGGTACATGTTTCCGATGTAGAACGCTGGCGTGGAGATAGGCTTCATAAGTTGAATACAACATATGAATAAAAGTGTGTATTAGAAATGGTCTGGGGAATAATGGGTATTTCTGCAGATGCAACAAGGTCTGCACAACAAGTATTGGAAAACATTCGCAAACAAAGGTGAAAACCCTACATCTTTCTTCCAAAAATGTGAAGACACATTTAGAGTTTTCTAGAGTCCACAAACATCCAACTGTAGAGGATTGGAGTCGAGTTATTTTCTCAGACGAGAATAAAATCAACCGCTTTAATTCAGATGGAAGGATTTGGTGTTGGATACAAAAGGTAGAGCCGTTTTCGGTACAATCTATCAATCAAACAGTAAAACATGGAGATGGGGGATTATGGTTTGGGGTGTATGTGCATTTATGGACCTGGATTGATATGCAAAGTAGAAGGGTGCATTAATAAAATTCGTGATCGTGACGTTCTAGAGGAAAATGTCCACATGGTAATTTTCAAATTCAATTTAGACCCTTCTTATGTCCTCTTCCAACAAGACAATGCTCCCATTTACACAACAACTATGCTTTAAGAATGGTTCTCACAACAACGTTTTACTCTTCTACCTTGACTTGCTCAATTGCCTGATTTGACTCCCATTGAATACCTTTAGTTATTCTCAAAAGGAGACTCAATCGATACGAGAGACATCCAACTAGATTGATAGAATTGTGGAACCGTGTGGTAGAAGTTTTCCACTCTATTATTCCAAATGATTGCAGGAGGCGTATAGAAAGTATGCGACATAGAATTGCAACTGTAAAAACAACAAAAGGGAGGTGGAAAATTTATTGAGAGATCATCTTTCATAGGTTGGCAAAATTGATCATTGAATGCCTGGGTGGACTTTAGATTTTTCTTAGTCTTTTGTAGAGCTCTAATTGAAACACTTTTTTTCTCTAATATGTACTATATATTGCATAGTATGTTAATAAAATTACTAGTTTCAATTTCATGTGTTTATTTTTCGTCTAAAAAAGATTGAATGAAGTGTTTGCTTTGATTAGTTTTGACAATCATTGTAGTGCCACTGCCATTTTTTGTTGTCTTAGTAAGATTTGTGTATATTTAGAAATGGTGTCTCACCTTTTTATTAACAATTATCATAATTTTCTAACATTGCACATACTATAATGTTAGCTCCAATACTACTCTCGGATTTCAACATCCTCTAACTTCTGTTACTTACCTCCTATAAAACAATTAGATGTGTCACTTGGTGATATGAATAGAACTTCAATTATTTTCAAACAACCTAGTAGATATATTACTTGTCGTTGACAATGACCACGTTGACAATGATGTTTACCTTGTTTGTCTGTGATACGATTGTTTGTTTGCTGACAATTACCTCTTGTTTAATGATGTTTACCTACTTTTTCTTTCTATCATAAAATGTTTGTTTGCTGGCAGATGTCACTTGTTTAATGATGTTTACCTACTTTGTTTTTTTGTCACACGATTGTTGACAAATGTCTCTTGTTTAATGATATTTTTGGACAAAGTAGGTAATTCTCTTAAATATTGATAATCTCTTTGTCATGATAGAATAGATCATCTACCCTGCAAGTGTATTTTGGCCATTAATATCCTAAACCAAATGTTATGTTAACACTTTAGAACCTTGATGATTTATTAGTCTCTATCTTTGCTTTGAATGCAAATTTTGAAGCCTAAAATTGGAGTAAAAAATAATATTGTCTTTAGGTATCCACTTGTATTTTATTTTAATTTGTTATGCTACACTCAGTGTAGAATGTACTTTGTTCACAACGTACACTTTTCACATTTTTTGGTATTTTCAAAAATCATATATATATATATATATATATATATATATACATAAAATCCAGACCAAAATAAATAAAATCAGAGCGTGCCTGAGGTACGCCCGAGCCCCAATGTCAACAACCGAATTTAACCTCTAAAAGACCAAGTGTCCTAACTAGGACATTTCAATGTTTGCCTGTTTGGGTAGGTTCCCTCAATGTTAATTTTATTTTGATTTCTTGAAATAAATTCTCTGAATTTGGTATATCAATACAAAAATGGAGATCCAATTTTTTTTTGATCCCGACTTTTTATTTGGAAGTTATGGAGCAAAAGGGGTTTTTTTTGGAAGAATGGGCAGTTTGGCCAGGGCTCAAAATATACTTTAGAAATTACTATTCTTCAACTCTAACCATAGGATCTTGTTTTATATTACCAAGGGGGTGCATGGTAAAATTTTCATAGAATTTAACGGTACAGATTGCAAGATTATAGCTTATGAAGTGAAAAGATGAAATTGCATTCTTTTTTGATATTTTATGACCGTCTTTAATGACATAGGAAAATAGTTAAATTGGTCAAAAAATTCTTAAATTTTATTTAAATGTTTGATTTGGTATTTTCTATAACGAGCAAAAAGAATATTCACAAAACAATGAATAGAGAGAGGTGAAAATGATGCTCAAAAACAGGAAAAACCCGCAGTCCCTTAGGGGTTAAACCCTTGTAATAACACTTCTAATAAACCAACACACTACATCAATTTACTTGTGTAAAAGATTGGAAGTTATTGTTAATTATAAATTTAAATTGTCATTACAGATTTTTTGCCACGTTAAAAAATAAATTAAAATATTAGAATCTTTATTAAAATCTTTATAGGCTTTTTGTTTATATAGAAAAAAATTTAAAAAAATTGAATGATGCCTTTTTTTGACGAAATTATGATGGCTAGGAGCTGTTTTTATTTTGCAACGGACTTTGGACATTTTTAGCGGTGTTTGAAACCTCTTTTTTTCAATTTTTTTTTGCAATAGATCATGCAAGTTTTTTGTATGTGTAGAAAAGAAATTTCAAAAATTTGATTTTTTTTGACGAAATTATGAAGGTTGGGAGCTATTTTTTATCACAACAGAATTTGAACATTTTTAGCGGTGTTAATTTTTTGATTTCAAATTATTTTTAGTAGATTATGAAGGCTTTTATTGTATATGTAGAATTTTTTTCAAAACATTTGATTTTTATTTATTTTTGACGAAATTGAGATGGCTGGGAGCTAGTTTTTTTTTTCACATTAGACTTTGGACATTTTTAGCGGTGCTAAATTTTTTTTGTTTCCAAATTTTATTTTTCAGTAAATCATGCAGGTATTTTTGTATATGTAGAAAAAAATTCAAAAATTTTGATTTTTTTTGGGGACGAAATTGTGATGGATAAGAGTTGTTTTATTTATTTATTTATTTATTTATAGCAAACTTTGGACATTTTTAGCATTTTTTGATGATCTACATTGTAGCAATCAAAAAGAACTTGTTAATTTAAACAATTTAGGTAATAAATTACATATTTTGATTTCTTTTGGTGTACAGTATAATGTAGAAAAAATAGGTCTCTAAATAATGAAAGGAAAGTATCAACATTAGTTGTACCTATAGTCGTACCCATAACTACAAGAATAATGCTTACACCAAAGATTGTAATTGTACTAGTATTAATGACCAGTTTATAAGAAGGTAGTTGTTTTTCCAATTGGAGCAGTCGTATGACCGACTGCACTAGTTGTGGAAGCAATTATTGTTGATTTTTGCAATCAACAATTAAGAAAAATCAGTTTAAATTAATTTGAATTAATTTCCTAACTAGTTGTAGTCGACTAGTTGTATAACAACCAGTCATAGAGTCCCACTATTCTTCTAGTGTCCCCTCCCCTCCCCTTTTTAAGGTATTATGGATGTCATAAATTGCTTTGAGCGGTAGCTCCCCTCTTTTGTTGTAGCTCCTACTCCCACTCATGTAGTGAGCATTTATACAGTTCATCCAAGTTTTTGATAAGCTATTACAAAAAGTGAACAACTTCATGCCTGTTTGTTTGACTTTACATAGTACTAGTTGATTGTACACATGATTCTATCTAATTTTAAAATAGGTTGTTTGTTTGTTTTGTTACGTTGAAATCTCCCCAATCGTGCACCACCAGTTGCGTTTTTGGTACCGTCGGAAAGCTCTCAACAAGGAGGGGTGCACGGAGTTTTTTTTTTTTGCGTCTGGACCAACGGTGTGAAAACTATGGATATTTAATTGAATTTCATCACAATAAATTGAATTAAATTATGAGAAATAGAATATGGGGTTTTTGATGTCATTCTTGGCATCGTCGAAAATCTCTTAACAACTAGGGGTGCACTAAAGTTGTTTCATAGCTCTTGAACCTATGGTGTGAAAGTCATGAATTTTCAATCGAATTCTATCACCATGAATTGAATTAGATTGTGGATATGTACAACAAAAGAAAAAGTACACAAAACACGAAGAACACACGGAAACATGGAGAGCACAAGAATGCACAGAAATACGAGGAACACAGGGAACATGTAGGCCAACAACACATAACCACACTTGTAACTCTTAAAGTACATACAATTAAGCTTCACAAATTTTAATTTTTTTTGAAGTATCTTGTTCATAATTTCTACTCCGTTGAACCAAATGGGGTTTTTAAAATGTCAAAATGAGCATATTTAAGGCATCTATATATTAATTAAGAATAAAACTAAAGTAAATTAAAAAGAGAATCATGTTTAAAATGGAATTTAAAAGAGAATTTGGATACATGCGGGAATCATAAAAGCCATGTCCTTTATTCCTTTAAGGGTAAACATGTATGCGAGGATACATTCACTATTAGCAAAGGCGTCGCTTCTCACTCTGCCACTCAGAACAGTGTCAAAGTTCACTGTAAACACTTGTCCTACATGACGAATTGCACTCACCAAATCTTGAGCTCATGGGCAGTGAGTGCGAAGTGGGTGAAAAGTGACGTCTTCTCCTTGTAGTGATTCTATGATTTAGCTCAGGCTTTACGCGGATAATCAATCCTCCCTCGTAGATTGCAAGATAAACCCCTTATACTCACCCTCAGATGATTATTCTTACAATCCCCTTTAGTCGAGATGATTGATTACCCCATGATACATAAGACTAGTGAGTACTTCCACTCATGTGATAAGGACCTTGAATACCACGTCGGTATATGATGGTCGCCTCGGCCGTCAATTGATCAGCAATTGTTTGAAATTCTTCTGGTATACCGTCAGTATATGATTGTCACCTTAGCTTACAATCTGCAATTGTCTGATTTTCTTGTTCTTTTCTTTCCTCTGTTCTTTTTTCTTGGATTTTAGCGGTGGTTTGTGGTGGTGGATTTTTCGTGGCGATGGCGGGGAGGCCAGGAGGGGCGCCGGTGATGGAGGAGGAGGACGCGTCAGAACTGAAGCTGGGCGAGAACTTCGTGAATGCCAAGTGCCTGATGAACGCGGAGGTGCAGCAGGTGCTGGAGCGCAAGTTCGAGCAGTTGCAGCAGTTGAATGGTCAAGCTGATGCGCAGATGTCGCAGGTGTTCGTGAAGAGCCTAGGGTACGTGAAGCGCGTGAGCCGCTACCAGAACCCCGATGCCGTGCGCAAGGTGCGCGAGATGCTGGCGCGTAACTACTTGCACGAGTTCGAGCTGTGCGTCATCGGCAACCTGTGCCCTGAGACCGTCCAAGAGGCCAAGGCGCTCGTCCCCTCCCTTACCAAGCGCGGCCGCATGAACGAGGATCAACTCGAGTCCATGCTCAACGATCTCGCCACCATCAAGAAATTCGAATAAGCGCCGGCCATCGCTGCAGGTAATTAATCCATTCATTCTTGATCGATTAGGGTGAATATATATATATATATATATATATATATATATATATATATATATATATATATATATATCCATGATGCATGTACTCATCAATGCATGCAGGGGATCACTGTCTTTCTCACGAAGCAGCTAATTCATTTTCATGTATACTCCAAAAATTTCATTAGATTTTGTACAGATGCCACAAAAATTCGAATCCGTAACGACGCCGCTGCTTGTGATTAATTCTACAGTGATTCTTGTTTAGCTAAGTTCGTGTGATTTTCCTCTTCATGTCTGATATATAATTATATATATCCTTGAGCAACAATGTAGACCTTTCTGTAAATTTTGATGAGCTATGATTGTGTGTCACATGCAGATCAATCCCGAGGCAGATATACCGAGGCACGATATTCAGTGTACATACGTATTGAGATGGCGAATTATTTGCAAACTCTTCGAATGTTTTTAGCTAGCTTAAACTAATTTGCACGTATTATAGATGATAGTATATTTTCTTGTTATTTTGAACTTTGATTGTGTTTCACAGATCTATCCTTAGCTATTGGCGGAGGCGGATATACCGAGGCATGCTATTCGATGTACTACGTCACGAAGCACAGCTAGTGAATTAATTAAACTTTTCAAATAGTAGCGTCATGATGCAGGCACCTGTGTCCAGACAACTTTGAAATATTAGAGACGGAGATACTGAGGCATAACATACTGTATTCATGGAGCAGCTAATCAATTTCCAACTTACTCCAAATTTTTCAGTAGCTTTTCGTACAGATGTCTGAACTGTAATGTAGCTAACCTACGTTTGCAGACGATTTAATTTGCGATACTTCGAGTGGAGTGGAGTCCCGTAGTTTCTTGATTGATTTCTTTTTGGTTGTGATTTGGGCATTGTTGGAAAGCATGGACTAGATGTGTTGGAATGTTTGGGATAATATTGGCTTCTTCTGCGGCATAATTCCCCTCTTGGGGGGAAGTACATTCTGAACGAGTAGAATGCATAGTTCAAGATATTTCTGCAATTCCATTCGTAGGAATGCAATTTTGCCCTCGGTCCGGTGTCCTCAAATCAAGGAATCTCCACTTGGTGCCTTCCCGTATACAAAGTTCTAGTATATGTACATTGTATTGCATAATTTGGAAAAACAAGGTGAAAAGTATCAAATACCAATAGGAATGGAACTGCCAACTTCATAGTAGTCCCAACCTCCTCATAGTAGTGTCAAATGTGCAACATCATAGTTCAACAACTAACTTCATAGTAGTGTCAAATGTGCAACATCATAGTTCAACAACTAGTACTATCATTTGGGGTAGTTTAAGGACATTTGACATCAATAATGCTTTGCCTCCTCATTTTTTGTACACAATTCAAAATACATATAGGTTTGATATGTTAAAAAAAAAATTCCAAAACACTTATATATCAAGAATAGGAAAGGGGATGTGTTGTTCTTGGTTTCTCACTCGAGACATTTTATATTTATTTTCATCCTTCCTAAAAGACTTCTTCATAAATTTTCAAACATGTGTGTGGGCAAAATGTCTCAAATGCACGTCAATTTTAAGACCTGCATTGAGGTGAATGAAATACAACTAATAAAACTAATAAAAGTGTTAAGTGTATAGAAATTAAAGCATATTCTATGGTGATGACGTGAGGCAAAAAAGAGGTATCTATTATATAATTTACAATGATGCACTCATAAAAGTCGCACAAATGCACTCATGTACTCTACAACTCCCTGGTCAGCCATCAAAACTGTCGTGTAGGCTCCTCTTAGTTTCAATATATTTTACGTGTATGAGTCCCTTGGTAAAAGTGAGCCGTTTAGAAAATTTCTAAGCACTTGCAAAAATTCTGTCGGTCTCAGCAATGCCACTTCATGCCCGGCTCCTTGAACTGTAATCAATGTCAGATTCCCTTTGTATACAATTTCACGACCTCGCACTTGAAAACAAACATGCCACCATTGCCGAATCAACAAGACTACTCCAAGGCGTAAACCATAGCCGGAAAATTAGATGAAGTTTGATTTCATTCATCACTTATGATGAAAAAAGCATAATGCTAGATTAACCTTTCAAACCCTAATTACAGTGAATAATTGTTTCTAGAATTATATTCAAAGGGGTTGATCACTTTAAGAACGCAAATTCCTTTAAGGACTTCAAAGGAACTGATCTTATCGTCAAACGCGTGGTGTATAGGTATATTTTTTTTATATGTTTTTGAACAATTGTACATTATATACTTATAACATGATCGAAATATGACATCCGTTGAAATGACTTCTAAACTATTTTCTATGTCCACAGGTATTTCAAGCATGAACTCTGTGAAGAAAGCAATTGCAAAGGCTAACTCTCAATTGTTCTTAGACACTTGGATGGAATGTAATTCTCATCTATGCATGTTTTCTTTGGCGCAACTGAAGATTTGAACGAGCACTCATCTCAAAGGCATTGGGTGGTACTTGGATTGCGTGTTGGGTGTGTCCATACATATGAGAGAAATCTAAAATCCTCAACAGAGAGCGCGGATCAACCGGCCTTGTTGGATGGCGAGTTAGAGAAGCTCAATGAGGAGGCACGCGTCAAACTTATTGCCAAATTTGAAGCTGAAGACAAGATGAAGGAGCATTCTCAAAATTTTCAGTACAGTTTTCTATCACTCGATAATTAAATTTCATCAAAAGCAATGGCCTCTAATTTACAAAATCAATTGCAGTGTTCACTCTCCGCTATAGCCATTGTATCAGTTTGATATATCAACTGGCTATTAACATATAATATACCATTAACTTGCACAAATGACAGTCCATTCAAGCAGTTTATACATTCCTGCTATAATTTGCTCAAGGCAACAATAAAATAACTAGCTATGGCTTCATCACTTCTAATATTCAGTCTCTATCCTTCAACTTCCTAAAGACAGTGTCTTACAACTATATTGCTCACAAAACAATTCTCACTTTAACATACTATGGCTATTGTCAATTTCAACATACAGACCATAACCTTGACCGTATTTATTCATATAAACTACATCTTGCAATTATGTTTCACACGAGGCAATTATCTTTACAGTCTATAGCCTTCATCAACATGTGTTAAACTGAGTCATTCTTAACTATAGCCCATTCACTGCTTCCATTCATAGAACTTAATTCTAATGGATAAAAATACACACCCACTCTGGCATACAATGAACACAATTTACAGACTATTGTCTGCACTTGCACTTTGGCAATAAACAAATTATCACAACGTAAAGTGATAATCACACTCTAACTACTTTGGCTCGTGTAATTCAATCACAATAATTAACAGCACATACACTGATATGTAACCAATAGTGCTTTAAGACTATAGCCCTCACAGTCAACTAGCTAAAGACAAATACAATCACACATAGACAACTCACACATTCATACAATCAATTAAGAATATATTTGTTATTACAATCAAATTGTTTCCATAGTTCATAGCTAACATCCAGCACACAACTATAATCGCATACATAGGTTTTCACTCAAACAATTCATACTAATTTCCAAACACTCATTCAATTATACAAAGATGATTATTCAAAATATAGCCCACACTCCGGCTATAGACAACTTCACACTCAAACATTCACACAAATTGTTTTCAACAAAACAAACACTAAGACAATTGCCAATCACTCACATAAGACTCCAATTAGACAAAGGAATATACAAATATACTATTAATCGATGAAAAAGAAGAAATGTATACTCAAAAAGATGATTGCTAAAAAGAATCAGATCACACTTGTATGCTAAAAGAAACAAAGACAATAACCTTCTTACTTATAATTGAAAACTTCTCTTGACAGTTGACACCCCTTCAACTCCCAAACCGACTATTGCCGTTCCTGAAAATAACCAACTTAACCATCAATAGTCAAATTTTAGAATATTTTGATCATTGGCATCTACACCGCACAAGATATCAAAGATAAAATGAAAATGTGAACTCTTTTCACACCAAAACATCAATTTGCACTTAAAAATCATTTTTTTTGGTTCACAATGTCTTTAGCAACTAAACGCTCAAACGATTATTTTCAACGAATTGTCTGGAACAAAAAGAAAATTGAAAATAAAATAAAATAGTGCATCAAGTTTACTTTCCAACGCAATTTGGTTTATGTCAATTTGAGTCAAACTCCAACGGGAAGAATTTTTCAAAATGAATTACCTCAACATTGTCTTTGTTAGGAACACAAGAACTAAAACATAAGATGTTCAAGGATCAATCTTGCAAAGAGAACAAGGAACTTAATTGATATCTAGAATGGTACAAGAACTAGGAACAAAGCAACACTATGGATTACTTCACAACTTGTGTTGGCGAGACTAAGGAGTCCCTCGTCTCGCCTCTTATTTATACTAGTGCTTAAAGACCTTGTGGAAGCTTCTACAGAGGCTTTTAGAATCTAAAGACCTTGTGAAAGCTACTAGTAAGCTTCTAGTAGTTAAAGACTTCTAGGAAGCTTCTTCAGAAGTTTCCTAGAAACTACAGAAGGTTCTAGAAAGACTTTAAAAAAAGGTTCTATGAAAGTTCTATGGAAGTTTCTAGAAGTTTACAAGGAACTCTAGAAGTTTATAGAAACTTGTATGTCCATAACAGTCTTAGTGTCATAAGATTTGCTATTTGGAGAAAGTAATGATAATCCCTATCATTTTTTTTGTTGCCTTTTTGAAGTTTACAATTTTAATTAATCATGTTAAATTTTAAGCCCTAAAAGTGAAAATTTTAATTTATACAAATTTTCAAAGATTAATGCATTTAAATATATTAAGGAAAAATATCTAAAGTTTTTTTTTGGAAGTTTGACCATATAAATAATTTGTAAAGATGATGTCTTACATTTTGTCAATTGAATCAAACTTCATTAAACATATGAAAGGCAAATGTTATAACACATCATTGTTTTGTTCAATACGCCTCGGGCTTTTAGAGGTTAATGAAAATAACTCTATTAAAAAATCCAAAAAAAACTTCTTAACCCCTAAACACCGTGCAGACCAAAATTGGCATATAAATGGAATTGACTATTCAATTCTAACTGCTATATGGATAATTTCCATCCAATTCTTTTTGTGAACAATATTGCATGGTCTTGCCATCTCTTCAAGTTAAATTCACATCATTCAAGATATTTTTAGATTTTACATAGGGTCCTAACCACAAAAAGAGTCATAAAAATGGTTCATCGTGTAGTGTAAATGAATTTTTATGCTTTTTTTGCTCAAACTAAATTTAGGCCATGAAAATGAGTTTTATTGCATTTGAGCTTAACTAACAAAATGAAACTTGCTAAGTCTAATTTCTACTCCACTTTGAATTTTTGAAAAACTTTGAAAATCGAGTGTTTCATTACAGTTTCAAGTTCAGTAGGTATTACCATGGTGTTGCAAAAAAAATCCAAATTTAGATACACGGATGATTTTCATCAACTAAACTTTTCTTCATTGTAATTTACACCTTTGGTAAAAAAAAATCGGAATTTTTTAGTACAATTTGTAATTGATATGAATTTTCTTTACAATCAATTCAGAAAATCACAATAATTTCAAATTTTCACCAAAATTTATGAAAAAATCACGATTTGTAGTAGAAACGTGGCTTCATCTACTAAAAATATAAAATTGAATTCTTGTATTATTTGTAGTGTCAAAATTGAGTGACACGTAAAGCAGAATTTCTCTAAATTCCCCACCCCCCCCCACGTTAATGCTAGAGGACAAAAACTGTGCTTGCATTAACGTCCAGGGGGAGCTTTAGAGTCGGGGCGTAAAGCATGATTCCATGGTCATAGGCCCAACCTTTAGGGGTTAAATTCAGGACTTCCTCTCCTTTATTTTGATTCTTAAACTCACAACCAATGAGGACTTTGAAGGCCCTCTAATACACCCAAAATACCCAAAATTCGCTGAGGCGGAAACGTACTGTCGACAGCGAGTCACTGACGAGGATAGCCTTCCGATGGGGCCTGGAAATCACAATACACGATCGAATCCCTCGAATCGGAGTGACGCAGGAATCTCTCACGGGAAAGCTTGAAGAAGTGGACACACAATTCGATGTCCAGAGAGCAAGGATGGATTCGCCAGCAATTAACCTTGATCAAAGTTTACACAACAATCCACGTTTCTTCGATCATGGAGCAGAAGAGATGAATCCACACACCGAAACAAACTGACCTGAGTCGGTTTGAAATCCAACTGTTGGTCCTTCAAGCTACAACGGAAACACTGAAACTGGGATTCGATCAGCGTGGCCGTTGTGACAAGCTTGGATTCTTCCGCAAAGAACGCAAGCGCAAAGAAGCAGCGGCGGTGGAATTCTTCCACCGCAAACCAGCTCGACCGAGAAAGAAGACGACGATGGATGAAGCTGCGATGAAGATGGATGGAGCTCCACGGCGACGAAAATCATCCAGATCCTGGGCCGTGGAAGGGCTCGCGCAGGTCATTCTGACCCTGGGTAGACATAATGGAACGCCCACATTTCCATTTATTTGCCTAAACTAGCCTACTACTGGTATGATTTTATTATTTTTTAAATTATTTCTCTCTTTCTTTTAAGTTGGGTAAAATGGAAAAATGGAAAAATGGTTGCTATAACATTCTTAATACATTACTGGACTATACTCTTTACATTATAGTAGCACTATAGAAAAATTGCTAATTAAATAATTTAACTGTCCAATCCTTTTGTTTGGACCAACTAAAGTTAGAGAAATTTCTTTGAGATTCCTCCAATCCTTTAACAAATGCTTGAGATTCCAAAGTGAACAATGTGGAGGCTCAAGAACCTTCTGGCCAAAGGAGAACCCTTAAACGACATTTTAGTCTTCAATGGGAAACCCGAGGATCTCTAAAATTATATGGTTTGTATTTTTAGGCGGGGCATAGGTGTATGACCAATCACAACAAAGAAACAAGCACACAAGGAATCAATTGGAAACTTCGGCAAGAATCAAATGATCCTCCAATACCATTGAGTTATTGCATTATGCACATCAAATGTCTCACCTTGTTCAGCATCCAATGATCTATGCCTGGTCAAAAGGAGTTGAGTGGTGATCCTACTACCGACAAGATTCCTTAGAAATCAAGTCTGCGAGGCTTGAAAAGACGTTTCAGGTTTAACCCTGAAATGACAGAGGAACTAAGGGCAAAACCTAGATGTGTTATAAAATTTTACTTCTGCAACTTCGATGAAGTTTGGTCCGAAAGAGAAAATGAAAAGCATGATGTTTAGTAATTACCCATACAATCAAACTTTCAAAAAATGTTTTGGATACCATTTAATGAATTTAGAAGCATTTACCATTTAATATTCACAAAAATTACAAATCTTATATTTAGAAATTGAATTTTTTTTATTGATTAAAACTAAACACTTTATTCCAAAATTAAAAGAACCAATTTTTCCAAAGGCGAGAACATCATTAATCTCCTTAAATTAGTTTAATTTATAACACTAAGACAATATAAAAGTCTTTGTCTTCAAAAAATTATCCACGGTGGAGTTTAACTCGGATTGACATGATTCAAATTAGGTTGGAAAGTAGACTTATAAATTTATTTATTTTTCTTGGGCGGCCTGTAAAAAAAGGGCAGTGACCATAACTGAATGGTCGTTCAGTCACTTAACCCCTAAACGTCCTCACCTCTGTCCAGTTTAGGCAGTTTTGCAAAGATGCATTATAAAATGCAATTAATATGAATATTTAGAACTTGATGTATGAATAAAAGTTATACATTTTTAATTTTAGATTCTATCTATACGGTTAGATCTATGACTGCTATCACTAATCTTTTTTTATAAATTTTGAAACATAAAATAAAAAATTATTTTGTAATTCAATTACGAATAAGATATTGACAACATGTGGATGAAATTTGTTGTGATGGGTTATAATGTAGTACTTTAGGTGTAGTGATTTTTGGAGATTTTTTGGATGCTTGATTTTAATAGTTTTTTTTTCAAGAACACTTTTAGACCAAAATCTTCAAGATTTTCGGTGAAACACTACAACACAAAATGAGGCATAATTTTTCAAAAATTATTTCCTTTTCGATCGAATCACACATACATGAAGCTAACTTCCCATAAAAAAATTAGTAAAAAAATCACACCACAAAAAATGCATGACGGATGAGAAACTGCGGATGAAATCTGTACATCAGGCCAAAACGGCTTGCTTGAGCAGTTAGGGGTTAACCCTTTAACGCCCAGGGTACTGTAGCTCAGAGCCCTAGATTTCAGTAGATTTTTTCGCTGTGGTTGAGACTACCAAAAATAGAATGGGTTAAATTAGAAAATAACCGTACAATTCTATTCTCAACTCGAGAGCACACATTTTATTAAAATTTGAGAATCATCCGATGGTGGGATCGGAAGATTATAGTATGTATTTGAACTGTATAATGCATGCTCAAAAACGAGATTTTGGGGGGTGTGTGACTTCAAAGTTAAATATAATTTGAGGTAAATTTTCAAAAATAAAAGCAAAGAAGTTCAGCTATGCTCTATGTCAACACCTCTCCGTTGCAATCTTTCATATCAAAAATAGACTCACACATAATTATTGTGAGATTTATAAGTGAAAGTGACTTTTCCATGTACGGTTTAGGACAAAATTTTATACGTTGAAAATTGACAGGAGTGGGTACATTAGTCAAGATCGGATTACACACACTAATGGAAGATGATGAAGTGAACACAATCCAAAAAAATAAAACAAGATAACAAACTTCCAAACACAAGAAATACTACACAATACATATGTTGTATTTGTAAGTATTTACTGTATTTTCAAGTATTTGCAGTATTTTTGCGTTCTGTTGATAGGTATTTTGATAGTTGTACAATTCCAAATTGAAAATTTCTTTTTCTGGAAGGTGCGTAATGTATGTGGGCAAATCTGAACTTCAAAACTGAAGTTCCAATTCTTCACGGATTCTCTGCTATTTGCATTTCGGACGTTGTAGTGACCATAATGTGGTCAGCTGGGCACTAAAGGGTTAAGGATTAATTCTGCTGGGTTCTTGTGATGTTTTATGTAAACATCTGCCAAGGAATAAAACATCTAATGTTTCAAAAATAAATAAAAAATAAAGTCGGGTACAGGTCTCGCATGTGGGTGTGGGGAATTGCAACTAATGATACAGAGCATTCACACATGGGAAATCACAAATGACTGTAGACTGATTAAATGAAAATCGTAAATTAAAGGTTAACAGACCCCTAAAATAGTATCCACATAAATGCAGGAAAGATAGAGACGGCATGGTGGCGCAGCGCCCAATTTAAGCAGAGTTGCCAACCTGGCATCATTCAATACTTATATTATTATCGGTGGCCCACACTTACTGCGAGCCTCGGCAATTGATCGGAACCTCCACCCCCCGAGCCTCCACCGAACCTTCTCGAACCTCCACCAAGTCTGAGTCGAAACTATAAAACTATCCCGCCACTCTGTCTCGAGCTCATTTGTTTTTTGCCGCCATTCACCAGTTCACTGTCTCTGTGAATTTTGCTTGCGGATCACGCTTTTTAGGTTTGAAGGTTTTAGGTTTGAATGAGCTTGTGAAGGCTTACATAGTGATTGATTAGTTTGAATCTGGATGCGTTGATTTTTTATAGCCTCATTCGGTAGTTGTTTTTGCTTTTCAAACCACTGCGAGGCTCTCCTCTTCTTTTACTCCTGTTTTGAGGCTCGTTTGGTTATGTTGAAGCTTGAAATCGCGTTGCCGAAATCACCGTTGTGAAGGTTAGGTAGTGAATCTTTGAGGCAAATGGTTGCTGTAACATTGATTTTTATCGCCTCATGAATTTGGTAGATTTTTTAGCGAGGAGCTTTTGAATACCGTAGCACTTGCGCATTTGTGCTTGTCAAAGTGTTCATCGATTGCTAGGCTCTCCTCTGTTTCTCTTTTCCTCCTTCTGAGGCGCTTCATTGAATCTAGAAATCGCGTTTGCCGGAATCGCGTCTTTCTTTGGAGCGTGAGTTTTGAGGCTGCTGTGATTTGGCTGTAGAGTATATTGGCCATTTTAATCGCAATGGCGGGGTCTTCTTCCGGTGCAGTGTTTCAATGGGGAAACAAGCAGGCCGGTACTGATTCTAGTTACGAAAGTATGTGCTACAAGGGCGTTTGGTACAATCTTTACGATTGTGTGTTTTGTAGATCAGGTCTAAAGAACAAGCCGTACATAGGCAAGTTGATGAGGTTGTTTGAGGATGAAGGTGTAATAAAAGTTCGTCTTCGATGGTTTTTCCGACCTTATGAACTTCCCGTTCCCGTAATTAAAGATCTCCTGCCGAAAGATGTGCAAGATACCAAGGAGCTTTTTATTGCTCTTGGAGGTGCTAAAGGAGTAGAGAATGACAACGTGGTGGGAGTAATTTGTGGCAAGGCAATTGTACTTTGTACAGCAAAGGATGGAAAAATCCAGTGCCTTCTCAATTGCATATTAATGATGCTCATTATTTTTTCAATAGAGCGTACGATGTCAAAAAGGAAAAAGTCGTTCGGCTTGCTAATATCGACAAACATCTTGGTAAGTTTCAAATTTTATATTTTAAATGTAATAGTACCATATTTGAAATGGGTTTGAGGCTTTGTGAATGATCTTGACATTTGATTTCATTGTTAATTTATTAAAAAGAAAATTGTTTTCATGCAGCTCTAAAGTTTTACAACAAGCAAGAGTGGCTCCCAATGGTAGAGAACATACATCTACAAGATTGGAAGTCATCAAACGTGGAGGATTGTAAATCATCAACTTCAATGGAGGCCTCTAGTTCCAATGGAAAGAAACGACCTTTGTCAAGAACGTCATCATTTGAATCAATTGCAACACAAGATAAGAAGATGAAAGGAAAGTTGGAATAATATTGATATGAGATTTTGTCAATTGCTAAAAGTAGTCAATTGACATCTTGTACTCTTAAGTTTAGTTCAGTAGTTAATATAGTTATCTTAGTTTATGAAGTTTTTATAGAAGATTTTGTGAGAGCTAACATGCATAAGTAAATTTATTTGACAAACATAGTCAATGTTTATACAAATGGTATAATCACTTGGTTATTCTAGTGCAGATGGTTAGTCAAAACTAGTTTATTTTAAAGCTTTAGTGACTGTAAGATCTTGTTAGTTGGATGTTTGTTATAGAACAAATTCATCTTATTTTCTAAGAGCCATTCCATTTTGTTTTTGTCAAAGTCATCATTTTTGTGCGGTAATTGGTGTGGCAAACATCAATGTTGATGATGAGGTGAAAGGACATTTGTTGCACGGAAAACCTCAAGAAACAAACCATTCAAGGAAACATATAGTACAGGATTTTTGGTTTAAGGAAGATCGAATAGTCTATCGGAATTTTAAGGCCACTTTTGAAGTGGTTTTATATTGTAGTTTGATTACTGCGAGAAATAAAGATAAATCAACCCACTGTCAGGATATTTATTTAAGGCACACTCTTTATCATGTTTCTAGTTTTTGTCTATGATTTTGGATACAACAATATTAATTTGCAGTCACCATTTTGTACTAGTATGTTGGCTTATGAACAAAGGCAAGCTTTTAGTTTGAAAGGATCACAAAATATATAACTCAAGACACAAAGATAACAATTTTCTTTGTTGCATTTGCTCAAGGCATATTTACAATAATTGCTTATAGCATCACTCATTCATCATTCAACTATACGTTAGTGTCATAATGTTGCTTTTAGCAATGTGGCATCATTTTACTTTGAGTGTTTTCCTATTCATTTGCTTACAGCAATTAATCTAATAATTTGCTCAAAGCAATGTACTCCAACCACATAACATCGTTGTAATCTCACTTTTAGCGTTACAATTCCCATGTTGCTCTAGACAGTTCTCATATTTATCCGCTTAAAGCATTTTTCTCATTAAATCGCTCAAGGCTTTACAACACCAAGTCACATTCAGTAATATTCTCAACTATCTGTACAAATTGCATTTAGCATATACAATGACTCAAATGTTTTAAGCATGGACAAATCACTTGTAGCGAAAACATATAAACACAAACTGTTGCTTATAGCGTTGACAGACAACAAGTAGTTTTAAGTTTTAGAAACTCACCGGGCTCTTTCACAGGTGATCCCATATTCTTGATCTATTCCACTTTGACACTTGTAAACATCTGCGATTTCTATTATTCTCACTTACTATTTGCATTAATTATTGCTGAAAGGTTTTTCCTCTGATTACGTTCGACAATTACTTTAAGCAGTTACAATAACACTCATTGCTTCAAAGCTTAAACAATTTATTTGATAACTTCAACCAATGACCACATACATACATTTCATCAAAACATAAATAAATGCTTTAAGCATATACATCAGCAAATGTTGCTTCAAAACTTACCCTAATTGCTTTAAGCACATAAATATTAAAAAGCTTAAGCACAAAAAAACACACATTTTGCTTTGAGTTTTGATAACTAAGTGTTTCTTCTCACGAGAAATCACACACATTTAAATGTCTAATCATTGGGACTTACAAACAAAAATCTCCACACACACACACAATTTTTCAAAGTAATTGCTTCAAGCGTTCTATTACAAATAATTTTTTACACAAATTCAAAAAATATATAAGTTTGCATTAAAAATTGGACCCAAATCTCACATCTGCTACTGCTCCAAGCTCCAAAGAAAATGAGAGAAAAAAAAATTAGCACCTTAAGTACCCACAACATCCAAGCTCCAAGGCAACATTCCTAATCATCACCGGTCTAATTGCTTTAACTTTCTAACCGCTTTTATGTTGCTTTTAGATTTGACTTGAAAAACTCCAAAAGAGTTCATATTACAACTAATTTTGAAAATGGTTAAAATCGCATTTGCACTTAAAGAAAACAAAACATTCATACTAACTTTTTGCATTTGCAACATTTATTGTGCGTAGATGTTACGGACATACAAATTGAAGCATGTAGAAGGTTCTAGAAGGTGCCACAACATTCTACAAGGTTCTGGAAGATTCTAAGAGGTTCTAGAAGGTTCTAGAAGATCTTAGAAGGTCCTGGAAGTTTCCGGAAGGTCTTGGAAGATTCTAGAATGTCTTAGAAGGTTCTAGAAGATTCTAGAGATTTCTCATGAAGGTTCTAGAACTAGTCGAAAGGACTTTAGACTAGTAGTATAAAAGTAACAGTTTGTCGAGACAACCTACATACAACATTATAGTTTAGTCTTTCTAAGTAGAGTGCGGATTACCCCTCTCTTTGAAAGAACTACAACGCTTTAGAGGATGTGGATTACTCTCCTCTAAACTAATGTTCTTTTGGTTGTTTGTGTCAATTGACGAGATCTTCTTCTTATAAACACCTGAGCTTGATCCTTCTCGATAGAGAGCGGATTACCCCTCTTGTTGAAGGCATCTTAGCGTTTTAGAGGCTGCGGATTACCCTCCTCTAAACTGGTGTTGCTCACCGTTGCTCACCGTTGCTCTTTTTAATTTTTTGTGTTTTAGATATATTCATTACGCCATGGCTGAAGATGAAGGAACCATGTGAGAGGCAAACTTGACCATAATCATGAATGCTATCGAGGCGCTAAAGAGCATGACAGTCTATATCGAAATGAAACGATGAACTATACTCGGCATTCCATAGCGGCCAAGGACCAGCTACGCCTCCAGTACCTCAACAAATTCGACAACCCACACATCACCACTGGTTCCAAGACATGTTGAAGATTCCAGTGTTGTGCAGGTAAGGGTACCCGTCTTTGATACCCGGAGGATAAGACCAAGTAAGGAAATAGCATTTGGGAGGGTAGGGTAAGAAGAAAGGGTAAGGTATATCCTTACCTGCCAGATTCGTGAGGGAAGGATATCGTCCAGCCTTGTTTGTAGTAGCGGGTGAGGGTATTATTGGACTGATTCCCCGAGGGTATCAGAAGGGTTTAGCAAGGGTAAGGGTTTGTAGAGTTTAGGTTTTGCAATGGTTTGCAGAGTTCAGCAGTGGAAGAGGGCGGCGCGGAACGAGGATGCAGGTAGAGCGAGGGCGGCGCGGAACGAGGGTGCAGCTAGAGCGAGGGCGGCGCGACGGAGTGAAGGTGTGTGAGTGCGGCTTCTCTTTCTTCCTTTTCTTGGTAATGAACGAGCATTACAGATTTTGACCTAAAACTCGTGTCTGTGTAGATCGCTTGTCTGTCTGTCTGTCCGTGTAGATCGCTTGTCTGTCTGTCTGTGTAGATCTTGTTGCGAAAGTGCTGGAGTTTCTTGAGAAACCTCACAAAACCACCGATAGATTGTTAGAAGTAAAGGAGCATGTAAGAGTACTTGCAATTGTATGTTTTAACAGTTGACTCTCTTAAACAATGGAACCATTTCAAATATGATATTTGCACTAGATTATCTATGGAGGTGTTTTGTTGCCTTTTGAACTGGAGAAATTCCACTCGCATCAGTGAACGTTTTCCTGATTGATGATGCCTGGATAACACATTGTAATGAAGTATTTAATTGCAGACTTGATTTACTATATTGATAACATTTCGTTACTGGTGTTTGTATACGATTCGTTAGTTTTTTCAGTTTCTTATATTGCTACTAACCTTGACAAGGGATCTTGAAATAGGAGAAGAAAAGTGCAGGGAAGAGATCATCATCCGCAAAAGGACCAGGTAGACCCAAGGTTAGTTTTATTTCCCTAGCTCATGATACAGGCCGATGCTTTTGCTTTTAAGGTTGATATGAAAGACGACATTGTTTTTAATGCTGGAACTGTGGAAGCCTTACCAGTCTTTTGGGATGGAATTTTGGTTCATCAAATTTTGGTTCATGACGCAGATAATGGATTGGTAACACGGTTCATGACTGGCACGTATCGGAAAGCTGACAAGCTTGAATGGCAGCCAGGTATGTGCTCGTTCAGTCCCTTCGAGCACTAGTTTTCGATGATTACGTAACTGACTTCCTTCTGTTGTTACGTTTCACTAATCTGTGTGACTTTTGAGGTTTAAGATTTGGAGAATGTTAGATTTAGAGACTGTGGAATCTATTGCTAAGGGCATGTATTAGAGAAGGTCTTTTCACGTTTTTCACTTTCTCATAGTTACAAACGGTTCTTCTTAACTCTTAAACGTCCCATGGGGATAGTATATATGATCTCATATAATTGAGATTTGGTGCCAACAAGAAACCCTAAATTGGGATCTTAATAGCTCACTAGAACCGCATTGATTTAAATTTCAACTTCTTTTCTGAACACAAACCCATTAAAGGTGTGGATCCATTCCAAATACAACCAAAATACACCGTATTCTACTGGTTGCCACGGCACGTTCAGACGTTTAGGGGTTAAAACATATGGGTTGACTGTTTTTGTAGGTGAAATTAAGGGAGAGGCGGGACTCTGAAATATGGTGCAGACTTGTCATTTATCAGCATGTTTACCCTGGTTTATAAGTTGTGACATCCACTAGTTCAAACCACTGGAGAAGCGAGGGTGCAGCCAGAGCAAGGGAATCTAGTCATTGTATTGATGGAGACTCCAAGTAGCTCCGAAAGAGGCATGGTAGGTGACAGTAGCGACACTGTTGCAGGTTGCCTGGATGTTAATGTCCGAAGATTCCAGGAGGAGATCGATTGTCTGATTGAGCAGCAAGCATTCTGGAAGGCATATGATAGAAAATCAGAGTCATGGGCTTTTTTCTCCACTGTCAACAATGAGGAGGTTACCCTTGATAAACCTCAACTTATTCGTTGCATTTTTTGTCACAGTAGTAGAATGTTCAACATTGAAACTAAATCTAAATCTAGTCGAAAGGGAATATTGACCTACAACAAAGGTCAGGGTACATCTGGTTTAAAAAAACATGTTGTTGAGCATCACTTAGAGCTTGCTGAGGAGTATTTGAAGGTTTTCCTTGCAGCCCAGTCTAGTACTGAAGCTCAGCGGCCTTCTAAAAAACGACAAAGATACACTCCAGGAAGTTTGGTGCAGTACTTTGGTACTGGTTCGAGCTATAGTAGAGATGATCAAGAACAGAAGGATTTTCTAGAGGATTTGGTACTACTCTGTGCAAAAGGTCTGATGCCATTGAGTGTTGCAGAGAATCTCTGGTTCAGGAGATTAGCTATGAGACTGGATCCAAAAATTGTCTTTCCATCTCGGAGAAGTTTCTGCGAAGATGTCATACCCCGCATGGTAGATAGATGCATGCAGGAATATGTTTATCCTTTCTTGAGGACTTGTGTATCGTGTACATTGACATTTGACTTATGGATGAGTAGAGGGACTCAAGACACGTTTGTTTTGGTGGTTAATTTCCTTAACGAAACTTGGGAGCCGAAGCACATTACTGTTGGTATTTTTGAAGCGGATGATACTAGTGGTGCTGCTCTGGCTCGGCAATTGGACCAGATTCTGACTCGCTTTGGCTTGCGGCATAAAGTCATCTGCACTGTCAAAGATGAAGGAAGCAATTTGGCAACTATGACACGGGCTTTGAAAAACATTATTAATTGTGACGCTTTGGGTTTGAGTGAGCCATTTCAAGGATCCTGCTTTGGCCATGCTATGTCAAAAGCTTGTCAGTATGCCACAAGTGACGACAAGGTATGTTTTCCAACTCATTCAAGAAGATGTTCATAACCTCTCTAAATATGTTTCTTCTTCTGAACTTGTTACATGAAACATCGTTAGTGATTTTGTATATCGGATAAAAAATTTCTCAATGGTTTTTTGGTACAAACAGGTCACAATGTAGATTAAGTTGACGTTCTAGTTTGAGCAATTTGAAGATAGACTTATTTATATTTGAGTTATAAGTAAAGTCACCTTGGATTTGAAGAGTCAAATAGAATTTTTCCTTATTATACTCTTATTTGTTCACTCTAAATAGTTAAAAGGTGTGGAAATTTTTGGTGGTCTATCATTATTAGGTGTGTAAGAGGTGTGTAACAATTTGGTGGTCTTCAAAAGTTTTCAAAGGTTTTATAGTACCAACACAGGATGTAAAAAACCTTTGAAAACTTTTGAAGACCATCAAGTGCTTACACACTGTTACACACTTAATAATGATAAACCACCAAGATCTTCCACACCATTTAACTATTTGAAGTGAAGAAAGAAGAGTATAATAATGGAATTTTTTTTTGTTGACTCTTCCAATCAAAGGTGACTTTATGGATAACTCCATTGAATACAAATATTTGGCATGTTGTATCTTACTGTTTCATTTGTATGTGCCGAAACAAATATGTGATAGGTTGCAGACATTGAGTATCAGAAGTGCTCAAACCTCAGTTCAGTCTTGTATAACATGGCCGAAGAAATCAGGGAAGGGAAAGAGAGCCTGGGTTCAAGCCTGCCGTGAGTCACAATTAAATCCCCGAATGCTTTCCACCCCTGTGAATACAAGATTTGCTTCTAGAGTTATAATGTTTAAAGATGCATTGCGGTATAGGCAGGCAATTCATAACTGCTACATCAAACAAGCTCCGTCTTTACAACAGAGGATTCCCACTCCGCAAACTTGGGCCATCTTGGAGACCGTTGCATCAGCTCTTTCCCCTTTGCTTAGTGCATGTGTTATCAATCAATGCCGTGGGTATTGGTTGTTGTCTGATGCTCTAAGTACCACAATTGAGCTGTCTTTGAAGTTCTCACAGGAGAAGAGAATTTTGGAAGCAGCTGTTGGAACAGCTGTTCGACAGGATTTTGGTACGAAGTTGAAGTTGCTGGGCATCAGAATTCGTGAGGAGGTTATTACAATATTGAGGCCATTTCTGAAGTTCTTGGATGGTTTCTCTAAATCCGCTGCTCACAATATGTTGTGTCTAATGTTGGATCCGCGCTTCAAGGATCTTTCATTAGTAAGTAGATTCCTTGGAAGTAAATCACTAGCTCTTGACCTGGCCAAGGAGTATGATAACCAATGTCTTGTACCTTACCTAGCAAAAATTCATGAGAGCAAGAATCCAGCTGCGAATGACTCTATACCTTACATGGGTGATGCTCCTAGCAATTCTGATGCTGTATTTGGCCCACCAACATCAGCATATGATGTTGCACAGGACCTTGTGAGTTTCTCTCATCATCTACTTTTGACCATTGTTGATTTTGATTGCTATGTAATAGTTCTATTTCCTTTCTAACATTAAATATGTCTTGTATAGGTTTTGCAGGAGCTGCAATGTTTCCGTCGTATGTACATTTCACCAAATACAATGAAGGAGAAGGGAAGTGTATTGCTATGGTGGAAAGACCAAGAACTCCGATTTCCAACTTTGGCGTTTCTTGCCAAACAAATATTTGGAATTCCAGGGAGCCAAATAGAATGTGAACGTGTATTTTCTATTGCTGGATTGCTTACAGGTTTACGTCGATGTCGGTTAGGATCTAGAAACTTAGAGCAACTAGTTTTACTCGTCAAGAATTGGCCAGATGATCCAAGGTTGGGAATTGAAAAGTTGCATGCATCCATTGAGGAGTTTGTAGATTTGGAAGCTGAATTAGTTGCTCAATTAGAAGACGAATTTGAGGACTTCCCAACAAAAGTTGAAGATGCACCTGACGATGAGCTTATTTGCAGTGCTATAGATGCTACTGAAGCAGAGGCACTAGAAGTAGAAGCATTGGAAGTACCGGCAGTCTAAGCTTCTAGCATTAAATTTTGAATGTGACTTACATGCATCATTTGCTTAGAATGAGCTTAAAACATTTGATAATTAAAAGTATTTTTTGTGCAATGGTGTCTTTCTCCTTACCCTTACATTACCCTCAGGGTATCCTTCACTTTCAATATCCTACCCTTATCTATCTTAAAAATGAATATGACATTACCCTTTGTTGTAAACCCTACCCTCAGCCACTTGTCACTTAGCTATTTCCTACCTGCTGGAATGAAGGGTAATGGCATGTTCTCCCTTACCCACAGGCATACTATTTTTGGAATACCTGCACAACACTGGAAGATTCATCCCGAAAGCAACGCTGCTACAACAATCTCGATTAAAGAACCAAGAATTAGCTTTCCGGAGAAGTTTGATGGCACGCGCTCAAAATTTCGGGGCTTCGTCAATCAAGTGCGATTAGTCACCTTACTCCAACCTCATGGTTACCCAACAGAGGGATCCCGCGTTGGATTAGTTGGAACCTTGTTTACGAGACAAGCTTTATCATGGTTTGCTCCGCTCTTCGAGAAGAATTTCCCAATATTAAATGATTTCGAGGCTTTCTTAGCAGCGTTTGCAGAAGCATTTGGCGATCATGATAAAATTCGTTCGGCAACAACCAAAATTCGGGCTTTACGACAAGGAGCGCGCTCTGCATCTACTTATGCTTTGGACTTTCGTCAATTGGCGTGCGACATCAACTGGGATGAAGCAGCTCTCATAAGCCAATTTCATTGGGGATTGCGCGACGATGTCAAAGACTTATTGCTATCTATGACCGATCCCGAAACACTTGACAAAGCAATTAGTCAAGCAGTGAGATGCGACAATCGACTATTCCAACGCCGACAAGACAAACGTACGCTGACCACACTACGACATTATTCCAGCTATTCTGTTGCTTCGACTTCATCAAAATTGGACACTCAAAATGAAGTCGAGAACATGCAGATTGATGCAGTACGTTTCAAACTTCTTTCTGAACAAGAAAAACGGCGTCGACGCATAGAAGGCTTGTGTCTATATTGCGGCAAGTCTGGTCATAAAGTTGACGGTTGTCCGGAAAAGCAACGAAAGTATTAGATCAGGAGCGTTTCTACACCAACTAATGTCGCGTCAGGAAACGAGGACGTCCAGCGACAATAGGGACCGTGCGATTGGACTCTTCTACCTCACGAACCAAAGGTCCTGTACTTTCTGCCAATCCTTCTCGTTGCTTTACTTTACCTATACGATTAGGAATACAAAATTTAGAATGTCAAGCGTTACTCGATTCGGGAGCCTCTGCCAGTTTTATTGATGAGGAGTTCTGTAGATCATCTGAAATTTCTATGGTCAAGAAACCGAACGCCGTACATGGATGGTCGACCATTATCCTATGGAGATGTCACTCATGAAACGCTGCCGTTAGAAATATCCTTTAACAATCATAATAGCCGAGTCATATTCAACGTCATTAGAACACCATCAAGCCCAGTCATCTTGGGACTATCATGGCTTGAAAAATACAACCCACAAATAGATTGGGCAGATTGAAAAGCAGAATTTTCCACCGTAAAGGGTAGAACTCTTGAAGCTTCAAAAGAGCCCGTAATACCCAACAAATCAAGATCCAATCAACTTTTGTTTGTTGGAGCGAGAGCATTCATCCGTGCGGCTAAACAAGGTCAAATTTTTGTAGTTTACACAACACCAATAACTGAACCTGTGAGTACTATATCAAAACTTCCGGAGGCGTACAAGGATTTGAAGATGTTTTTGAAAAGAAGAACGCATACATCTTGCCGGAACATCGACCTTACGATTGTGCAATCGATCTGCAAGAAGGTGCGCAACCACCCTTTGGACCCATCTACAATTTGTCTCAAAATGAGCTCACGGCTTTCGAGAGAATATATCGAGGAGAATTTGGCAAAGAACTTCATTCGACACTCCAAGTCGCTGGCCGGTGCTCCTATATTATTTGTGAAGAAGAAAGATGGGTCATTACCGATATGCGTGGATTATCGCGGCCTTAATAAAATCACCGTAAAGAATCGATATCCCTTACCGTTGATATCCGGACTCCTTGACCAACTTAGTCAAGCAAAGATTTTTACGAAGATTGACTTGCGAGGAGCATACAATTTAGTACGAATCAAGGAGGGAGACGAATGGAAGACCGCCTTTCGCACTAGGTATGGACATTTTGAGTACAATGTCATGCCTTTTGAACTTACAAATGCACGAGCCATATTCTAGCACCTAATGAACAACATATTTCGTGAACATCTCGACGATTTTGTGGTCATCTACCTTGATGATATTCTCATATTTTCCAAGAATCTAGAGAACCACAAAAAACACGTTTGTCTCGTGTTGGAGAAGCTACGGAAAGCGGGATTATACGCAAAACTGGAGAAGTGCATATTCCACGCATCCGAAGTAAATTTCGTCGGCTATATCATCTCCAAAGAAGGCCTACTGATGGATCCAAAGAAGGTACAAACAATCGTAGACTGGGCACGGCCAAAAACAGTACGTGACGTACAATGTTTTCTTGGATTCGCCAACTTCTACAGAATTTTCATTATGAATTATTCGAAGATTGCTACCCCACTTACACATTGACGTGTAAAAACAAGCTCGATTGGGGACCTGAGGCAAAGAAAGCATTTTTAAATTTAAAAGATGCTTTCACCGTAGCTCCAATCTTGATATATCCGGATTTCAACAAGCCTTTCTTTTTGGAAACTGATGCCTCAGACTTTGCGTTGGAAGCTGTCTTGTCACAACATGGAGAAGATGGAAGACTTCACCCCATTGCATTTTATTCAAGAAATTTTTCAGCCCCAGACATCAACTACGAGATCCACGACAAGGAGTTGCTAGCTATTGTGGATTCTTTCCAAGAGTGGCGCCATTTTTTGGAAGGCGCTTTACACCCAGTGACTGTACATACAGATCACAAGAACCTTGAATATTTCACGTCCGCCCGAGTCTTGAATCGCCGCCAAGCCCGCTGGAGTATGTCTTTGTCTCGATTTGGTTTCCGTATCACATACCGGCCTGGAAGTCAACAAGGCTTATCTGATGCATTGTCTAGAAGATCATATCTTGCGTCGAAGGAGGGAGAGGTTGCTTATGATCAACAATGAACAATTCTGTTGAAGCCCGAGCAATTTCATCTTCGAGCATCTACCGTGTCAACATCCATGGACGTGTCATTCCTTGACCATGTTCGTAAAGCGTCTATTACGGACCCTCTTGTCCTTGATATCAAGCGTCGTTCCTATAAGTCCCGTGAAGATGATTCCAAATTCAAGATTGAGAACGACCTTCTATATTTTGAAAATCGCATGTATATTCCGGATGGACCAACTCGTCTTCGTGTTCTGCAAACACGTCATGATTTCTCTACGACGGAACACTTCGGATTCAACAAAACCTTGGAACTCCTCTCGAGAGACTTTTGGTGGCCTCAAATGTGGAAGGTCGTCAAAGAATTTGTGTTATCGTGTGATACTTGTTCTCGGTCAGAGAACCCTCGACATCGCCCATACGGACTACTCCAACCATTGTCCATTCCAAGACAACCATGGTCGTCTATCTCGATGGACTTCATTACAGATCTTCCATCCTTGAACTCTTGCAATACCATCTTCGTGGTTGTGGACCGATTAACTAAGATGGCACATTTCATGCCGTATAAGAAGACCATCACTGGCGAAGAAACAACAAGACTTTTCATAGACAATATCTATCGATATCATGGGTTGCCTGATGACGTAGTATCAGACCGTGGACCACAATTCATTTCAAGATTTTGGAAGGCATTGTTTGAGATTTTGAAGGTTGACATCAACTTCTCTTCTGCAATTCATCCTGAGACTGATGGACAAACCGAGCGAGTGAACCAAATTTTGGAGCAATATTTAAGGTGCGCCATCAACTATCAACAAAACAACTAGATCTCCTACTTACCTTTGGCGGAGTTTGCGTATAATAATATTGTCCATGCTTCTACTCAACAAACACCGTTCTACTCCAACTACGGTCACCATCCAAAGTTGGATATGCTAGAACCGCCAAGGTCTATGAACCCAGCCGCTGAGGATTTTGCTACGAGGATGACACAACTTCAAGAAACTCTGAAGGTCCATCTTGAACGGGCTCAAGAACGATACAAAGCAGCAGCAGACGTCAGCGAGAAAGAACATCCTCCATTCCAAATTGGCGAAAAGGTGTGGCTTCTACGACGTAACATAAAAACCTCCAGGCCATGTGAAAAGTTGGACTACCGAAGATTGGGGCCGTTTGTGATCCAAAAACAAATTAATCCCATGGCCTCTACAGTTTGGAGTTACCTTCATCTATGAAGATCCATCCAGTATTTTATGTTTCGCTTTTGGAGAAATATAGGGAGTCAAATATACCTGATCGACGACAACCACCATCTCCTCCTTGAATTGAAATCGATGATCATGTTGAATTTGAAGTGGAAGAAGTACTAGATTCAAGAATCAAACGCGGAAAACTCAAATATCTAGTACACTGGCGTGGATACGACATAAACGACTACACATGGGAACCCGCCAGTAATCTTGCAAATGTGCAAATGAAGATTCGGGAGTTCCACCAACAACATCCATCCAAACCAAAAGTACAGTATTTTCGTAAGGTAGCTTCTTCGTGAAGTTTCTACTTTTTGGCCGTATAAATAAGGGAGGAAACAACTTGTGAAGCAGTAGTGTTTTAGTCTTCGAGAATGTAACAGTTTGAGTGTATTCTTCGTTTTTATCTTTTTGTTCATGTTTAGTTTATACAATATGAGTAGTCAAGAGATAGATCTCATGCCAGTCGCATCATCGCAACCTAGTAGCTCACGGAGACGATCAAGAGATGAAGAACCACCCGAACCACGAAGGCGATGAAGGATACCCAGCAATCGGTCACTAGTAATCGTGTTTGAGGTCGAACCTGCATATCAAGGTGTTCCAGAAGGAGGGTTTGCCGGACAATTCCACAATAAAGACACCGAAGTTCATGCTTGGTCAGAAGTGGAAGGTGTTGGACACTATCGATGGCTGCAAGGACCTCTAATCCATTTGCCTCGCGAACGACAACTAGAGTATATAGCGGACACCATGCGGCAAATTTTCAGCTTCTTACGCTTATACTGATTTGCAGTCATGTTGCTTCTCGGGGACCTCGAAGCTAGAGGAGGGGGTGATGTCACGGACATACAAATAGAAGCATGTAGAAGGTTCTAGAAGGTGCCAGAAGATTCTAGAAGGTTCTGGAAGGTTCTAAGAGGGTCTAGAAGGTTCTAGAAGATCTTAGAAGGTCCTGGAAGTTTCCGGAAGGTCTTGGAAGATTCTAGAATGTCTTAGAAGGTTCTAGAAGATTCTAGAGATTTCTCAGGAAGGTTCTAGAACTAGTCGAAAGAACTCTAGACTAGTAGTATAAAAAGGAGTTGAGACTGAAGGTGTCTTCAGTCTCGACAACGCATCTCTTGTGATCTAGCTCAGACCTCCTTGCCTTGTACCTTGTTCTTGCTCTAATGTCGAGTTAACTTTATTTCTTGGCCTTGAACCTTTGTCTTGTGCACGATCCGTAACAGTAGAAAGTCCAACACTTATCTTATAATGTATCTAGTACAAGCATACATGCATATTAAGACTATTTTATCGATAAAATTGTTGTCAAAGTCGACATCAAGATGAAATTCAGTTTGTACTTGCTACCATTAGAATTATCCGTAAAGTCGAGCAGCAAATTGTCTCAAAAGGAAAGACAAGGCAGAACTGATTTTTTAGCTTGAAAGACAACGAAAATGAGTTTTGGCCCTTTTTATCGACCAATCACAATGCACTATGTAGTCAAGGAGATTCGAACATTGAACCTCCCCAATGCAAGAGTATCTCTCCGAAACCTAATTTGAGTTCCCATGGAGGAAACTCCACGTACCTCCACATTAACTCCATCCTCCTCTAAGGGAAGGAATTTAGTGGCTTGTATAAGTGGGTGTCAGAAAATTCTATATTAAGATTGAAAACACCTTGTGGCAAAAAGGTTACGTGGTTCTCATTTCATGGATAACTCTATTGGGTATAAAGTTTTTACATGATATTTTTCATGCATCATAACAATAGTGTATTCAACTACGAGAACATTTATTATATGAATGTTTGTGAAGTTGTTTATGTATAATGTAATCTCTATCATTTTTCTTTATCTTAGTAAGATTTGTGTATATTTATAAATAGTCTTCTCACCTTTTTAGTAACAACTATCATAATTTCTCTATGTGTAGTGATGTTTGGAGATTCTTTTGATTGCTCAATCATTACAAACATTTTGAAGCTTCCAAAGGGCTGTCAAAACTACAATGCAAAAAAAAAATTAATTTAAAATAATCAAATAAGAAATTAAAAATTGACGTGGCTAAAATTCAGTCACGTCATACTAGATTTTTATTTTTTATTTTATTTTATTTATTTTTGCACGGCAGTTTGGCTAAACTCGCAACCTTTTGGAGGCTTGAAATTTCTCTTAATGTTTATGAGTTTATTTTTTTAAGAACACTATTGAACTAAGATCTTAGAAATTTTGGTGAATCACTGCAACATGACATAAGGCATAAAATTTCACAAATCATCCTATAAAAAAAATCATGCAAAAAAATTGCATGATTGGACGTTTAGGGATTAATGATTAGATGCAAAATCCACTTATAAACTTTCCAAGTCCTTACTACAATTGTTAATTAAAATTGGATTTAGCCAATTGTTTCATTTTATTTCTTATTGAATAGTGTGGGTACAACTGTGATGTACCGTTTAAAGAAGGAGAGTTCTTTCACGGACATACAAAACATCAATTCTTACAGCCTTCCGGAGAAACTTCCATAGTCTTCTAAAAACTTCCATAGTTTTCTAAAAGCTTCCATAGTCTTTTAAGAATCTTATCCTGCAACCCAAACTATATTTCATCCGTTACTTTCATCCGTTCATCCGTTATTCATCACTTGATGAGAAACATTGGGGAACATTCGAACACTCTGCTGCTGTGACACGTGTCACTCCCTGGAAAGAGAACGTAAGGGAACTCCTGGGGAACTCGAGGGAACCTTCACTATCAACCAGAGGACCCTGCTTCTGCGACTTCTCAACTTCACCGATGGATCTTCTGCTGCCAGTTTTGCTATGCGCGCGGATTGCTTCGAACATATGCCACTTATGAAATCTTTCCCTGCGTTTTTGCGGTTCCAACGAGATATTTTTTGCGGAAAATAGTGCAGTATTACCTAATTCCAGAAGCTTTATGTGGAGAGTTGTTGATTTTCTAACGCGTTTTCGTATTTTTGGAGTAGTTTATAGAGCAGGAATTGCCAGTGGAATTTCAATTCATGGATTTTAGGTTTCACTTTTCCCGGAGTAGTTTGAATTTTGAAGATTTTTAGTGTTGGAAGGAACTCGCGCCATCTTCAAAACCACGTGAGAAAATAAGAGTGTATTTGTCTTCCCTGTGGTGGCGGTGCTGTTAAACCGTGGATAGTTTATTATTTGAATCTCGAAATTCTGCACAAGGAGCTTTGGAGTTCAAGTTGCGGAGAGGATTGAGGGATTTGCTTATGAGTTTTTGATCCAAAGGCCTTGCAGTGCTACCGAAGGAATTTAGGCGTTCTCTCGTACAAGTTTCTGTGGTAAGCAGAATTTATCCTCGTTTTGTTATGTTTTTTTTTCTGTGGAGAGAATTGGAGTCTTGATTGGGGTTGAGACGAAGCTGTGTAGATGTTTTGTTTAGCGGACATCAAATTTCTCCTTGCTCAGTTGTTATTGAGAATCGACAGATGGTAAGCTCTGTTTTAGGGTTTCGTCGCCTAAAGACCTAGTTTGTGTCGTGGACCTATTCGAGTGTGCACTCAAGCCTTTTTATTATTAAATTGAATATCCTGCACATTTTCCACACTATCATTGATGAACAGAGCTAGAGTTTTGATCAGTGCAAACCCTCGGCCTGCCTTGTCCCACTGTGATTCTTTTCCTTCAATCTCTCTGTGATTGTTCTTCCGGTTGGGGTCTCTTTGCGCCAATCTCGATATAGTGAGTTTCCCACAGGCCTTGAGAGAGATTGCAGAAAGCATAAGTTTTGCAGGAAGCATAAGTTTTGACCGCGCTGCATAGAGTCTTAAGCTTAATCCTGATAGAGGTGAAACTGCACAGTGATGGTGCGTTTTTGTGATGTGGAGTTGAGTGGAATTTGTATGCTTTCAGGAATTTTGATGCTTGGGTTGTTTAGGTTTTTTTTGGATTGCGGGGGTTGGCAATGGACAGGTGTGGGATTATGGACTTTGTTGTGGAGATGGATTTGTGTGTCTGAGAGCAGAGCAGGGAGGGGCTTGATAATTGTCATTATTGTGAAGATGTTAGGGTTTGTGAGGCACTAGGACGTGGGTGGAGCTGGGAAGAAGCAGTTTTAGGGTTTTTCTCTTGATTGAACTCTCTCGGGTCTGCTTTTGACGGTGCTCCTACTTTCTGCGGAGCTTACTTAGACCCCCTTAGGTTTGGCACATGGACCCCTTTCTTCAGCTTGAATTAATTAATACCTTCGATCGTAGAGGACCACCTGTTAAAGGACCACCTGTTAGAGAACCACCTGTTAAATTCATGATAATTTAACAACTGTTAAAGTCATGATAATTGCCTGCTCGAATTCAGTTTTTGAGGAAATTCTCGTCCTTCGTTGATATTGTTTCTAGCGAAATTATTTTGACGCTCATTTATCTCAACTCTGTATCAGGCCTTACTGGGAAGCGCTGCAATGTTGTTTTCGAACGTCGGTTTTCCTGGCTAGCACAAATTTCTCGAGCTACATCTGAACGCTTGAAGATTTACAAAATTAGATTGAGCTGCGGGATTACTAAGCAAGGCTTCATTAATTGCTAAATTTGGCGTTGATGACTGGGAGGCATTCAGTATTAAGTACAGGGAAGGATGGCCTTTAAGGAAAACCCACTGTCATTGAGCCTCTCCCAGACTGCATTCGAGGAATGGTTACGTGAAAATGGGCACTTGGAAACACTAGACCGGACGGGATTAGACCATCATCTACGACTGCCAACTCACAGTTCTTTCAGGGAATTCTCCAAGGCTGTAAAGTCGAATCCATTTATGACTTTAACAGGTAGATGGCCAACTACTTTTTGTTCTTATTTCGACTCTAGAATGCCGTGTATCATTTTCAACTGTAGGAACTTGAATTTTCTGTATTGATATAGTCTATATCTTCTATAACTAAACAAGTATTATTCGTTGGAGGTTGACCAAGTTAGAGTTGCCTTTTTACTTACCGTCTCTTACATATGGTACACGTTAAAGTAGTCGTGATCATCAAGGATCATTAGTGGATGATATGATTTGCCCTTGCTACCATGCCTTATATCTCTCTCTCTTTGCTGGTACTGGCAGTTGAAGATTTGCTGAAGAAGCCAGTTCCATGGACGGGTGAGTTTTTCGATTGCGGATTTGGCCCAGGAGAAACATACTCGTGGCCTAGGAGTATTTCTCAAGCGAAGCTGCGAATGGACGAAAATATAAGGAGATACATTGGCAATTATGTCATTCTTGTGGTTATCGTTTTCCTCATTCTCTTGTAAGTTTCCGAAGCGGCTCATACAAATTATTATCATTAGTTGCGTGTTCTTCTGGTTCGTTGATCTGTTAACAAAATTGCAAGTGAGATGAAATTAGTACTTTAGCACTAGTGATCTGTGAGGAGATTGGTGTGAGATCAGATGGCATCTGCACACCATCTTCCAATATTCTGTGTTATATGAGCTGAACCATTTGTTGCGCATGCAGGTATCAGATGCCGATGGCATTGGTGGGAATCATATCCGTGGTCCTGGTTTGGGATACTTTGAGGAGAGCAGGTGATGAATGGGGTTTAGAAAGAAATGGTTACCGCTACCGAGCGCTTGCCTTCTTGGGAAATACGGGTACAATACTCTGCATTTTTTTCCTCTGATCCGTGCTGGTGATTCTGCGTATTTCTTAATTGCTCATTATTAAATTACTAAAAAAATCGTAGATCATTGCCCTAAGGTTCTGCCATTATCAGTTAGATTTCTTTCAGTTTGAGACCACTGAGAGATGGGGCAACATAGATTAGCATGTTCAGCAGGCTAGTAGATCCTAGTCTTCTGGTTTTATATTGACCTGATCTCTCATGGTATCATATGGCGAATTATATTTGTTTGTCGTGCTGGCTTTAGCGTTCTGAATGGACACGTACCAACCAAATAGTTGTAGTTTTGTGCACGAGAACATGTGAAAATACAACTTCTGTGAATTTCCAAATTCTCTTACCAAGATTGCATTTGATTTCAGTTGCATCCGTGTCTCTGAAATATTGTGGCTTTTTGTTTTGCAGTGACTCTGGTGTTGATGGTGTATTGCAAAATAGCGCTTGCACTTTTCTGGGCTGGGATAGCAAGTTTTTTAGGTGCACATTCTCTATCCCTTCAACTTGTTTTAGAACTAGTCTTATTTTGAATTTTCCTCTCCTCTCTTATGTTCGTGAACAGCTTGGCTAATAATCTGGCCCGTAAGTGATATCTACTTGATCACAATGGTATCAACTTAATGTGGAAACTCGATCAGTGATGTTTGATGTCTATGGTACGAATATTCATGGATATTCGAGTGGTTGAATCAACGTAGGTTTGTCTTCGGGGGAAGAAACTAACCAACGTCTTTTGAGGCGGCATTAATATTGAGGAATGTAAAGTTGGAATACTGGCTAACAAGGAACCGTTGTAACTATTGTGCAGTTGTTACTTTGCATAGCTGCTTGAGGAGGATAACTCCACCTAAAGTTGTTTCAGCCCGGGCAGTTAATGGGACTGTCAGGCAGGCTGTTCTGCCACCAGTAGAGAGCAAAGAATTAGCAAGAGCAGCGGTGAGTTGAAGGAACGAACAGAAAGTTTTTCTGGTAACTAAGATTATGTATGTTTCCTTGAGGCCCTAATCGTGTAGCACAGAGCCTTGCAGATTTACATGTATCATATTACCACAAATATAGCGTTTAGGCAGTTGATGAGTTGATGAGGATCATTTTTTAAAGCCGTGTGGTGTTTATACCACACCTGTTTATTATTGTGGATGTATAGTATTGTGGATTCAGAAATAGTGAAGATTTTCCAAGTACATGAGTGTCAACTTTTGGGTGGATAAATTTGAAGTACTGGTACTCATACTGTATGTCTCATTAGGTCCATTTCCAAGAACGGTAATAGCAAGAAATTCTAAACTCTACAGGGAGTTTGCATATGAAGGTGGAGTGCTATGGATGGCAAAGAAGATCATGTGCAACAATAATCAGGGTAACAAATGCAATTAGGGTAACAAGATGCAGGAAAGCAAAGAAATGAACACACAAATTGACACCACATAAGGCAGTGCACCTTATATGTGACACCTGACTATTTGTGACATCTATCGAGGCACCCATCTATGCCACTTGTCCGTGTACAATCACCTCTAGAAAGTGAGGTAAGGATGGCATTTTATGTAGAGCTTGAACCTACATGTGTGACATCATATCAACATGAAGGTTGATGCATTAATAGTCATTCAGGTTAACGTGCAGGTGTTATGGTCTTGCATTTTTGGTTTAAAGACTAGTAATAGCCGAAACTCTATCCAGAAGGGCCTGCTACACCAAATATGTAATGCCACATCGTAGAAGTATTAATGAAGGACCTTGAATTTTAGGCAAAGATGCTTTGCATGACATCAACCTGCAGGTTCAGGCTCTACATGGAAAGCCGTCCTAACCCATGTGATTGTATTGCCTGGTGTAAATACTTGTCTTGTCCTTGTACAGTAGTCGGCAAGAAGTTCCCGTTGTGTCTGTTACAGAGCATAAACACAAAAGGAACACCATATTTTGAAATGGCACTATAGGTAAATCAGTAATCGTAAAGTGCTTTGGTGAGATAATTGAGTCTACTTCAATAGTATGATAACAAATTTCAGTATTTTGAGATTTTTTGTGTGAGATATGAAATAAACAAAAAAAATTGATTAAAAACAAAGCAACTTTGGATTAGAAACTTCAAATTTTGATATCTTAGTCAATAATGCTTCAAAATACATGTTCTTTTTTGCACATGATTCTAAGATGGATTCCCATTCTTTCTGTAATGATTATAATATCCTTTAAATAACAAAATATGATGCTACATATGTTTGAATTAAGTAGGTCAAAAAATGGGTTTTAATTTCAAGTAAAAATTGTTCAAAATAAAATATTTCTTTGTCAAAACTCATATGTATGTGTAGTGTATCTTGTGTTCTCTAACTTGTCCAAATCTCACTCAAAGATTCTAATTTTATCATTTTTCATGTCCATTTTTCCTTTCAAAGGAAGTGATGTATACTTGTTGCCGGGTATTGTACAGTCACCTCTAGAAAGTACCTCTGGAAAGTAAGGTAACCCTTGTGATTGTATACCCTGGTGTTCTATAGACATTCTATCTCCTAGCTCACATTAGAAAGTTGATCTGGAGAAGATATTTTGGATTTGGAAATTAAAGCTGAGATTTTGAGCAATGCAACGATGATTCACTTGCTCCAAAAATGGAAACTATGATTAATGGACTAATGGGTAATGGATTTAGCAGTTGCCATTTACTACACTTCATAGATCACGGTGAATCAATTGTGATTAATAATGAGCTTTGTGAGTATGCAACTCATTGGATTCTTGTAGTGTGATGAAGATGAGTAGCTTCATTGATTTTTGACTTGAAATGGTTACACATGCCTACATACTTTTGTTGCAAATTTTGATTCATTTGCTCTGAACAAGTTTTCAACAAAGTTATTCTGCCAGTTTAAGCTATGCAATTCTGAATAGCACCATAGTAGGATACTTCTTGACGTTGGAAGAACAGAGCATTATTGTAGGAATGAGGAAGGATGGATGCTCTTTGAGCAAGATTTCAAACCAATTTGGCACACCGAAGAAAACCATTTCAACAGTCTTGAAGAGATATCGTAACAAGGGCTTAGTACAAATTGCAAAGAGGTCAAGACATCCAACGAAGTTACAAGTATGTGACCAAAGGATTCTTAAGTATGAGCTTGCCAAGAATTGTCGTGTGCTCAAGCACCATACGGAAAGAGTTGCATGACTTGGACTTTATAGCTGAATTGCGAGGAAGAAACATTACTTGAACCTAAGAGACAAGAAAGAAAGGTTGGCCTTTGCGTTGCGAGAGCACACCGGAATTGGACAATTAGAGATTTGAGCTCAGCTATTTGGAGTGATGAGGTGTCATTTGAAATTGGTAAGCATTCATGTCAACTTCGAGTATAGTGGACTAGTGATGAAAAATATGATTTGTAGTGTTTAGCACCTACATTTAAGTCTGGAAGAATGTCAATCAAGATCTCGGGTGCTTTCATTGCAACTATATGTTATTTGGTCTTGATTCCTTTTGGATAGCGTACTACTGTGGACTTTGTAGATGTTGTGTGCATAGGGATTGTTGTCTTACTTCTACCACTACACCGACCATGAGCATCTAACTTTGATGGTGGATGGTGCACCAACACATACTGCCAATGTGAGAAAAGCTTGGATGCGAGATAATGGATTGAAGATGCTCAATTGGCCTCCAAATTCTCTTGATCTCAACCCCCCAAAAAATCTTTGAATGATTTGCAAAGATTGAGTCCAAAGAATCAAATGTGGAATACGGAGAATGCAGTTTGGGAAAGCATGTAAGTGGAAACATAAATTGGTAGCAAACATACCAACCCGCATGTTGTCATTGATGCATTACAAACAATTTGAGGCCTCCTAAAGGCTGAAAATTCTCATGCAAAAAAAATATTACAAAAGTTAATTATTTAATTAATTAATTTTTATATTAAAAATCCAATCCAATAGAGGAAGGCTCCTAGTTGTTGACTTTGTTGAGTGCCTCTTGAGCTCCTTCTTGAGTTCCTTCTAAACATAGAGCTTTTCACCCTTCTATTTCAAATAAAGGGCCCTATTACCTTATTACATCATCCCCATTACTTTTCTTCACATTAACCCTTAAACAACATTTCAGGTCTACAGTGGGCAACCCGAGCATCTCTAAAAGAACATGGATTGTATATATAGGCTGGGCATAGGCATATGATCATAACAAACGCAATGGCATTTAGTAGAATATTTCTTGGAAGACATGCTCAATGTGAACTACACCTTTGTGATTTTTTTTTCCTCCACAAAATTTTCAAGAAGATTTGAATGCTTTCACTGCGTTTAACAAACTAGCATTTGAATTTGTGCTTTGGTCTTGGTTGTTCATTGGAAAGTGACAACAAAACCATGAGCTATCCCAAATATCATAGTACCATAGCTGGGTCGCCACGAATGTATATTTAATATTTTTGGGAAAGTAAGGTTCGTTCCTAAAAAATGAATTTCTTGGTTTTTGTTTTGAGGAAAAAAATAATTAATTAATTAAATTAAATGGCTCAAAATAACTTAGAAATAGCACTAAAAATTGAATTTCTTGGTTTTCGTTTTGAGCCAAAAAAAAATGATTTAAAATGGCCCGAAATAGCTTAGAAATAGCAAAATATAGCTAAAAAAAATTATTCTATTTTCGTTTTTTGGTCCTCATAATTTCCGATTTTTCTACGTTTTTTATTTTTTGAATTATTTTTTGGCGACCCAGCTTTGGTACTACAGTAGTCACATGTCATGAATACAGCACGCTACCTTAGGGCCGGTTTACACTACGGTAGAGAAGGCCTCCGGTCGGTCAAGAATGCTTGGCCAAGACATGGTTATATAAGGCAAATGGTGGATGTGCCGGAGAAGAATTAAAGGCAATAAAATATTTCTATTGAGTTGGGCTTCTCCGGAGGAGTTTCTTGTCTGGCCTCAAGAGGCCGGACAAGAAACTCCTCCTCCGGAGAAGCCCAACTCCAAAAAGTGCCGCCACGTAGGGCAGCCATGTCATTTTATCATCCATGAGAAAAGTTCACCACCATTGTTTTCTTCACCTAGTGTAAACACCCACCGGTCAAGAGTTGCATTTTTGACCAATCACAATTGAGAAACGCCCTTTTTTTCATGACCGGTGGACTTCTCCACCGTAGTGTAAACCGGCCCTTAATCCCTAAACGTCAGAGCGTCCAGAAAGTGGACAACTAACAGATTCAAACCCTTCTCACGTTCTCATCAATGCTTGGATGAAAGTCATCCAATTTTTCGGAGATTCTTCACCAAGTTGTTGTCCTATCTAACGGTTGGATTTAGTCATACTTGATTACATATTTTTCTAAAATTACAAATGTAGAAGTACGTCAAGTCGTTGACCAAGCCAAAATTGCATTGACTGTAGTTCAAAAGTGGCCTTGCAAAAATGAGGTCATAGATTTAAGGTACACAAAATATTCAAAACATCACCACGTTTAAGAGTATCTCATTTCGAACTCATTTCAACAAATTTTACTCAAAAAAATAAAATTTTGTTTGTAATCAAATTTAGAAGGAATTTTTAATTTTAACTTTCAAATTTTATAATTAAATATTGGTGATAGTATTAGTGAATCAAACTGTACGGATGAAATCTAAAATTCAAAATCTACAACTTTCATTTGTATATCAATTCCAAAATATTCTTCTAAATGGGAGTTTATGATGATTTTTCTCAAATTGCCAATTCCAGGGACACCCTGGTACGTTTAGGGGTTAAAATTTTTAAGCTCTTGCAAAGAAGTGTTATTACCTTACCCCCAAGCAAGGGAATTGATGGGATTTGAGAAGACCAGATTTGAGAAGATTTCATTCCGCCATCCATCCAGCCCACAAGTTGCCCTGTTGGCCTGTTGCCCTGCCAGGCCTCACAAGTCGTCTTTACAATCAATTATGGTCAAAGTCTTGAGGATCACATGTCATAAAACTAAAGCACGAGGCAAAACACATCTGGGCACTTTCACCTTTTATCAAGGAAAAAATGAACCAATAGGAGTGTCTTTTATTAAAAGATATGTCCATCAAATAAACCAAGCATCACAATACCATACATGGTGTACTTCCAGCAAGAAACAATAACAAACAAACAAACAAACAAACACACGAGTCTGCTGATGAACTCCAAAATCCCAGTGCAAATAATCCCCCTATGGAAAAGATGACATCTACAAAACCAGGCTGATGTAGAAACCTCCTCTCAAGGAGACATGGTTTTTCTTTACTATTGACAGTGGGTTCATTAGAATTTATCCCAAATACAAATCCAAAATTGAGACTGAAATTATGGCTTTTCATAATCTCACACCCTGCACAACTCTTGTCACTTCGACGTACACATTCTGCAGGTTATTCAAGGGAAATAAAAAAAAGGACTGATCTAGTGGTGAAGATGAACAAATGAGTGCGCCGTTAAAAGCTAAATAAAATGGTTTGAGCAGAGCAGGCACCGTCGCTGGCCAGGCCAAGGTGGCAGCAGACTATAGAGGCTGATAAAAAAGTCAGTTCCCATCTTGAAGTCCATCCATATGGCAAATCCAGATTTGGAAAACACTCACTTCCACGCTGGAATTAACACGCTGGCAGTGCTGGCCTCTCTAAGTCTGCTCTTGCCACAACTAAAGAGATCCTTCAACTGGCCGGGAAGCAATTATGTCCTCCATGATCCTACAGGATTCCATCAAACAGGGAATTAGTAGAGAAAGCAAGATGACTGTCAAAATGATCTTGTTGATGTAGAAAACGAGGTTGTAAGAGTTCTATATGCTATTTTCAAATGAACCATTTCGACAGGTACTCAGAGAAAACAAACTGCCTAACTGGGGTAGTAGAAGACACTGGCCTAAATTTGACGTCCCAACGCTCAAACATAAATGGGCTAACCCCAAGGATTCATGGTTTTAAAATGACCAATTTGATTGTCCATATTGTGAAAAACCAATAATTCAGAAGGGGCCAAATTTATAGAATCACCAGCATCAATGAAGAACATTGCATTTGTTGGTCTAAAAAAAAGGGAGTTAGTCCCCATACGACCTACTCAAAAATGATAACAAAACTATGAGCTGGACCAATTTAGATGATCCTTTACGTGTTGGTATGCTCTGCTATGAAAATATATCATTCATTTGCGCCGAAAGAAAATAAATAAACAAAAATTCAGAATGCATACCTTAATATAAGCCTGGCAATTAATCTGGAAGCGGGTGACTGCGCATCTGAGTTCCGATGTAAAAATGAATGATGCTACTCGATCACCAATATCATGCTTCTTTTGACCAATAATCGATTAATCTTCTCCACGTATACAGTTAAAGGAGGGTGACGGACAAATAAATGTTTGTGCCACCCCTGGTCTGTCATACCACCACATCCAGTCTGGGCTCAAAGGGCAACACGTGGTCGTAATGGTACCCCGGGCCACTGGGAAGCCACTGCCACACTTTCTGGGACAAGTCGTACATGAGAGCGCGCGAGCTCAAGAAATAAATCACATTCCCTAGACCTCGACACCGGAAGTGCGTGGGCCGAGTCCACTCTTTACAAAACTCTTCCAAGAGTGCCGGCGGCATGGTCACCACCTCTATCCACTCTCCCCCCGCCTCCTTCTCGCAGAGCTCCCACAGCCGGATGGCCTTCGGCTTCGCGAAGTGGCTGTCCTCCGAGATCCTCCCCACAATCAACAGACACCCCTGGCATTCCACCAGCGACGGCGGCGCCTGGAAATTCAGCAACATGGCGGACCGAATCTCCTCCCTCCAGGCCTGCTGCTCAATGTCGTACGCGTGGAGAATCAACGTCACCGGCCAACCTCTAGTAGCTGACAGGTTATAAAACAGCCCATTGCAATACACTAACCGGTGGCTCGTGAACGAGCCCAACGCCCTGCCTGTAATCTCCCACTGCCCAGTCGCAGAATCGTAAACCTCCGTATTTGAAACCAGGTCTTGCCTTGATTGCGTCCCCACCACAACAATCTTGTAATGCCGTGTCAGTTTCTCCACCACCATCCCCAACAAATGCACGCGCTTGATATAAAGCATGCTGGGTAAATCCTTCCACTGCGTAGTCAGCGGGTTACACACACACACAACAGCAAGGCGGTTCGGATACGACGCTGAACATAGCAAGCCTCCAGCTGAAGCCAAGGTGTACATCTTGGAAGGATATTGCGGCACGGGGACAGTATGCCAGATGCTTAAAGACGGGTTATACGCCATAGCCACCATCTCAGTCGGATGTTTTGCATGAATCGAAAACAACCACAATTGCTGTGAGACCACAGTGGACCAAAGCTCCAGAAACGAGCTCGTCTTCAAAAGCGTGTTCCAGCGCTTGCAAACAGACCGAAACCGGAAGAAGCTTGGAACAGGAAGACACGCCAGCGTCCTGTCAATCAAATCCTCGGGAAGTCCGCTCCATATGCGGTCCTGCAATGGCATAAGCGCCAACCTTTCTTCTTCGCGTCGCTTCTTCAGCAAATCCGCTACAATACAAATGCTGGTGTCAGGATACACTGAAGCCACATCGATTTGCACTGACAAGGCTTTGTCACTAAATTCATCCACCACGCGGTTGTTCCACTCCTTGCGTAAATTTATCATATCATCCACAAGGGCCTTATCAGCTTCGTCCTCGGTGATCATCGCACTCGGGAAACAGGAGTTCACATTCTCCTCCAGAACAGTGGGTGCACAGGCTAAGCAATCCATGTAGTAGTCGAGCTCAGCCTGTCGTGTCTTCACTAGCAAATCCAGCATTCCAGATTTGTAATCGCGGAGGATGACTCTGGCGCTGCCTGTTGCAGTCACCAAGCTTTGGGGCGTGCCGAGGATCACCACGCGCTCATACATCAATTCCTGCGGGAATGTGCCCTCGGTGCGATGCTCGCAGAGCACATGCAGATCTTCCGCTGTTTTCAAATAAAGCTCGTACTGTTCCCTGAAGCTCGTGAGGGTTTCGTCCAAGAGCGAGGCTAACACGGCTGGTGGCCTTTCAAGCGAGTGGTTCACGCTTTGGTCGGAGGCAGTTTCAATCTCTGATGTGCCAAACCCACGGATTACTCAAAAAGCAATTCAAGATAGAAACAGAGAAACTCAAAAGGATCGAAACCAGCATCAATACAGAGGAAACCACATGAGATATCCCAACAATAAAAAGCAAGAAAAGCTCGTCAATCTGCATTTCTAAGAAGAAAAATTGGGAAACCTCGAATAACTCGGAGAGTCAGAACAGAGAAAACCCAAAAGACTGCAATCTGAGGTTATCTATTTGGACACTCCTAAAGATTATCGAGCAAACCGGAATAACATAACTCATAAAGGACCAAGGGTGGGTTCATGGTTTTAAAATGAGAAATTCAATTGATCATATTGTGAAAAATATAATTCAGGTGGGGCCAAAACTTATATCGCTAGAATCAGTGAAGAATATTGCTTGTGTTGATCAATATTTTATTTTATTTTTTGAACAAAAGGTAGTCTACATCGGACCTACTCAAAACTGCTAAAAAAACATGAGGCCGAATCGGGCTTCTGGATCCTTTAGGGGATATATATAGGATGGGCACAGTAGCTTAACGATGGGAAACCACATGAATTTAGCAACATTCAAACTCTTCAAACAGAATAGAAAAATATTTCTGTTGAAAAACCTCAGATTACTAGTAAAAACCAAAACATCAAGGTAATCTATTCAGACACTCACAAAAGGATCATCAATCAAACTGGCATAACATAACAACCCGAGTTCAATAGCTTGCTGACAGGAAACCACATGAAATTCCGAAGGAAGAAATACTCTTGAATAGGGACAGAGAAACATTTATAAGCAACAAAATTGGAAAACCTAAGCCGACAGCAAAAGAAGCCAAACCCGAAAATCTATTTGGACACTCAAAAGGATCGTCAATGAAAATGGCATAACATAACAAGCCGAGCTCAATAGCTTGATGATGAAATTAGCAAAAATCAAAACTCTTCGATCTGAAGAGTGAAAACATTTCAATTGGAAAACCTAACCCTAGCAGCAAAAGAAACCAGAAAGCGAAAACAGCCGTAGAAAAAGGTAGCAAGGTGATCTATTCGGACACTCAAGGATCGTCATTCAAGCTGGTATAACATAATAAACTGAGCTCGTTAGCTTGAGCCACATGAAATTTAGCAACATGCGAGGCAAGAAATTTGAAAACCTAAGCCTAAGCTAGAACACCTCGGGCAATCCGAGGGTACTCTATTCGGACACTCAAAACGATCATCAACACAACAAGCCAAGCTCAATAGCTTGATAACGAGAAAGCTCGCAACATGCAACTAAACCGAAAAAAAAAAAAAAAAAAAAAAAAAAAAAAAACCATTTCAAAATAGAAAACCTAACAAAGGAAAGACGACTCAAATCCCTTTCAAATCCTTCAAGAAAAATTGGAAAACCTAAGCCAAAGCCAGAGCACCCCAATCCGAGGGTACTATGTGCCGACACACAAAACGATCATCAACACAACAAAGCCAAGCTCAATAGCTCAATAGCTCAAAACCTCGCAACAAGGAACTAAACCTCAAAAACCGTTTCAAATTTTGAAAACCTAACAAAAGAAAAAAGAAAAAAACTCAAAATCCCTATCAAATCCAAACACAATAAACTGACCTAAACGAGGCGATGACGACAAAGGCTGCGAGCTCTCCTCCTCCGACAGCATCTCCACGTCCTGGAGACTCCGCAGCTTGTTGTTGTTATTGTTGTCACTTCCGGTCCTCTGCGCATGAACACTCGAGCTCGACTCACCCTTGTCTCTTCCCCTTTGCTCCTTGCACGAAGAATCCTTCTTCATAGTGAGCCATTCCTCCGCCCTCACCACCACCGCCTCGTGCGAAACAATCAGAAACGGCAGCCGACTGCCCGCCCTACACGCCATCGCCAAACCCTTCTCTGCAATGCTTTCAAAAACCCTCCAAAAAAACACCACAGACACGGATTTCTATACCAAAACCTCAAGTGCCCATCGCCATCGCCTGCAAACGCTTTCAAAATTCATCAGCTGTCAATCTCTGACACGATCAGCTACTCGCTTGATCTGTAAGAAAAGAAGAGAGGCTAATCTAGAACAACAAGGTGATGATGTTGTTGTTGCTTCTTCTTCTTGCTTGCTTGCTTTAACTTATGATGTTGTTGTTGTTCTTCTTCTTCTTCTTGCTTTATGATGTTGTTTGTTGTTGTTAGTGGGCAGGAAGAATACTACTGTCTCTGCTGGGTTTCTGTGCCCAGATTCCTGGCGCTACTAGTTTAGCCGGAGTCTTGCTATATTTAGTTGAGGTTATTGTTAGATTTAGCTGAGGTTTATTATAAGATGCCATTGGAGTTGTATTTGTTTGACCAGATGTCAGTGGATTGATGGATCTGGCCGGCGATCTGGACATCCGTGTTGGTTTTCCATCTTTGGTTAGGTTAACTGGCGGGTCAGGTTAACCTAACTGGGGTTTTGTGGTTGGGGTCAGTAGCGGTGAAGGGGATTCTTATGCATAAAAAAATGTGGTATTTGGATATTGTATGCAAAAGTTAGATGTTGTTCTTGAAAAAAAAATCATTTTTTTTTGGTAGGAAAGGATAGAGATGTTCAATGTACAACAGTCATACCAGGTCATGCAGTTGTTGGATGAAATTTTTTTTAACTGTGGCAACAATAAAGTGAGCTCGAGGTTACATGTGGTGTTTGGTTTAACCCCTAAACGCTGCCGAGACCAAAAATGGCTTATGAATGAAGTCGACTGCTCAATTCCAACCGCTGCGTGGATGATTTCCATCCAATTCTTTATGTGAAGGGCTTTGCTTGGTGATGCCACCCATTCAAGTTAAATTCAAATCATTCAAGCTATTTTTAAATTTTACATAGGATCCCAACTACAAAAAGAGTCGTAAAAACGGTTCACCGTGTAGTGTATTTTGAATATTTTTCCTTGTTCTACTTAAACTAAATTTAGGCCATGAAAATGAGTTCCATTGCATTTGAGCTTAATTAACAAAATGAAGCTTGCCAAGTCTAGTTTCTACTCCACTTTGAATTTTTGGAAAAATTTGAAAATGGAGTGTTTTATTGTAGTTACAAGTTCGGTCGGTATCACCAAGGTGTAGCAAATTTCTAAATTTAGATACCCGGATGATTTTCATCAACTAAACTTTTCTTCATTGTAATTAACACCTTAGGTAAAAAAAACGGAATTTTCTAGTACATTTGGTAATTGATATAGATTTTCTTTACAATCACTTCATAAAACCATAGTAATTTCAAATTTTCACCAAAATTTATGAAAAATTCATGATTTGTAGTAGACATATGACTTCATCTACTAAAAATATAAATTTGAATTCTTGTATTATTTTTAGTAGCAAAATTGAGTGTGACAGATAAAACATGATTCCATGGTCATAGGCCCAACCTTTAGGGGTTAAACGTTGTCAAGAAAAATTTTAGCAAGTTGAGAAAGGTACGAGGGGCTTTGTTGTGGTAGTGTTTTGTAAACCCTCTCTTTCTAAATCCTCCCTTTCTATACCCTCCCTTTACAAATCTTCCCTTCGCAAACCTCCCCTTCATCCTCGAGAGTAAAAGTATAAATCCGAAAACAAAACATATTAAATTAAAAACGAGAGAGCCAATAAGTCTTCAGCCTATAAGTGCCCAAAAGCTACTACTCAAGATTGCAAACCATACCTAACCTTGACTCAACTAAAACTTAGCTCTAACTCAAATAAAAAACAACTAATACCAACATTTTCTACTATAACTAACACACACGTAAAAAGAAGTTTAACTTTAACTAGTAAATGTCTACATCACCATATTTAGAATTAGGGGCGATTTACACTACAGACCAAGAACTCATCCCATGCAACTTTAAAATTTGTAATTGGCTCCATCAACTCGTCCCGGGATGACTTGGGTTTACACTACAAGGAAAAAAAAAAGTGATCAAAGGAGTTGAGGTCCTCAAAAGACCTAGAAATAGGCCTTGTGGATAATGTTGAAGGGTCCTCCGGATTTTGTGGTGAGAGAGGCAAAAAGGGTTCTTTCCTTGCCAAACGAGGAGACCATGGGTTTGAAATGCCGTTTTATTATTTTTTTAAGTCCCGGTCCAAGTTTGGTTTACACTTAGTGAGAGGCCCAAGGGCTTTAAAAATTACATTTTTTTGAAGTGTGACCATGAAGTGTGACCATGGAATTAATCCATTTTCCTTGGTCACGGCTCTTGGTCCGTAGTGTAAACCGCCCCTTAACACACACATAGATAGAAGCCTAATTTTAGCTAATAAATGACCCACATCAAGACAAAGTAATGTATTCATGAATGAAGGATCAAAAAAAATTGTCGACAATGAAAACCTCATTCTTCAAATGCATTAGAAACTATTTGTAAAAAATCAACATCACTATTCTTTAACCCCTAAACGTCCTCACCTATGTCCAGTTTAGGCAGTTTTGCAAAGATGCATTATAAAATGCAATTAATATGAATATTTAGAACTTGATGTATGAATAAAAGTTATACATTTTTAATTTTAGATTCTATCTATACAGTTAGATCTATGACTACTATCACTAATATTTTTTTATAAATTTTGAAACATAAAATAAAAAATTACTTCATAATTCAATTACGAATAAGATATTGACAATATGTGGATGAAATTTGTTGTGATGGGTTATAATGTAGTACTTTAGGTGTAGTGATTTTTGGAGATTTTTTGGATGCTTGATTTTAATAGTTTTTTTTTTGTCATGAACACTTTTAGACCAAAATCTTCAAGATTTTCGGTGAAACACTACAACACAAAATGAGGCATAATTTTTTCAAAAATTATTTCCTTTTCGATCGGATCACACATACATGAAGTTAACTTCCCATAAAAAACTCAGTAAAAAAATCACACCACAAAAAGTGCATGACGGATGAGAAAATACGGATGAAATCTGTACATTAGGCCAAAAACGCCTGGTTGGGCAGTTAGGGGTTAAATAAAACAAATAAAAATTATCATTGTTTTTTACAAGCTTCTATTGTTGAATGTTGTTTATGCTTTATATAGCACAACCTTTAAGCACAAACTATAAGTCAATGTCTTGTAGAAGAGAACTAAACTTAGAGCCCAAAGACCATACAAGACAAAACAAATCTTTACCATCTAACAAAAAGCAAAGCTGGTGGAGTTAGCACATATTGAACCCTTGTTTATTAGAACAAATAACCTTGTATCTTGTTGTCACATGGACTTTGGTGTGGGACATTGAACAAATGAAGTTTTTATTCATGTTGGTCTAACTTACAAAAGGACCAAAGTTTCATTATTCTTTTACAAAAGTTACAAAGGTTGAAATTTTTAATCAGTAAATGATATGAAAATGACATTTTAATAGATGTTTAACCCCTAAGCTCCCGAGAGACCATTTTTTGATCGCTGCCCGTTTTTAACGGGCTGTCTGCAACAACAAAAAGTTTTTGAAAAAATGAAAAAAAAAATGAAAAAAAATGAAAATACTAAATCAAGTTTACTTTCCAAAGCAATTTGAATAGTGTCAATCCAAGTTAAACTCCACCCTGGAGAATTTTTCAAAATGGATCACCTCAACATTGTCTTAGTGTTATAAAATTTGCTATTTGGAGAAAGTAATGATGTTCCCTCTATCATTTCTTTTGTTTTTTGATGTTTACAGTAGATAAATCAATTTTAACTAATCATGCTAAATTTTAAACTCTAAAAGTGAAAATTATAATTATACAATTTTTCAAAGGTTAATGCTTTTAAATTCATTAAAATATATATCTAAATTATTTTTTTGAAGTTTTACCGTATGGATGATTTGTATTGATGATGCCCTATATTTGGTCTATTGAACCAAACTTCATCAAATACACGGAAGGCACATATCATAGCACATCTATGTTTTGTCCAATACCCCTCAGGCTTTTAGGGGTTAATAAACATTCATACCAAAGGTGATGAAAACGTGGATCATAAATTTGAACCCAATAGTATTAGGAAGAGTTTAAAACCTAATCCATCCAAAAGGAAGTATTCCCTCCAAGATTGAAATATTCACAAAAGGGAAAATAGCATAATCTTTAAAGAACAAGCAAAGAGAAAGAAGACCTCACCCCTTACTTGGATTTTAAATGCTCTTACTATTTCCTTTCAATTTTTTAATTTACTTTTATAATTCTATGGATAAAACGTAACTTCCAAGAGTTTGGAAGGCATCCCATGGACCATGTAATATGCCACATTGGATTATATTGAAGTGAATATTTGGTACTTTAGTGCTAAAAATCCATGCAAATTATTTAAAGTCTTCATTTCCACAATTTTAGATTTTCATGTTAATAACTTTGAACCTTTTAGATAATTTATGATTGTTTTATCTCTCTACATGATAATTGTATACTGAATGTTAATTTTTCAAAATTCATATGGTCAAATTCTATGAAAATTAGAAGGAAGACTAATTTGACATTGCTAGACAAGGTCCTACACTTTAAATTTCAAAAAGTGTTTTAAAAACAAGTTAAACAATGATTTCAAAAAAGTGTAATTTGGAAATCATTTTGCGAAAGGGACCCCTTCAAACATTTAGCAATTGATTGTGGTGGAAGTACTATGTAAATGATGGATTCACATCACTAATTTTAATAGATTCCTACTTTCTTTTAAGAGATAGATTCAAATCATGTAATAGACATGATGCTCTTATCTTAATTGTAGTGAAGTACGTCCTTGGATGAACTCAATAGAAATAATTGCTTATATTGAGGTAATTCCACACAACATTATTGTTCAACTGAAAATCAACAATGCTATCGTAAAGGAATCAACAATGCTATCCATTTACAATAGTAAGTATTGTAAAAGGAAGACCAACCTCTTCACATTCAAGACTGTTATGTTTAACCCCTAAATGCCCAGGGCATTCACAGAAAAGTCAAACAACACTTTCATATGGAGTTTGCTCATCAATAGCTTTTCAGATATTTTTCGAAATATTTTTAATAAATGTAAACATATGTTTCCTATTGGTCCTTAATTTTTCAATTTCTTTTAATGCGTTATAAATTTAATATGATTTCTGAAGTAAAATACACAAAGAAATTCATATAAATTACAAAATTGTTCCAAACAACCAATTTTTTTTATAAAAGGTTCAAATTACAATAAAGAACCATATAGGAAAATTCAATTCAAATTGTATTTTCTAAATTTGGAAATTTGATAATGATATATGCTTCGTAGTGTAGTTTGGATTATGACCTCTTGACATTGCAAGTGCAATAAAATACTTAATATTATGATTTTTTTAGATTTACAAGATGAAGTAGAAACTAGGCTTGATAAGCTTCATTTTCTTAGTTGAATTTGAAAGCAAAAAAATCATTTTTAAGGTTGAAATTGAATATGACCAACCACCATCCACTATTTGGATGCTTGGGTATTTAGGGGTTAATAACATTGTATTACTAACAAGAGTTAGTATTAGTCACCCAGTAATATCAATATCCAAAGGCCAATATTATTCATGAATATGCAATTAAGTGTCTACAAGTGTTTAAGTTATGATAACATTTATAATAAAATGATGAACATTTACCATAAGTGGAGAGTAGGGTCAATATAAAACATTTTAAAAAATAAATGCCAATTTTTTTGGGAAAATTACATCATTAATATTTTATGTTTAGCAAAAAGAGAATCAAATTAAAGAACATTTATCGACATTTCATCTGCCAAACCTTATTTTTTGAAAATAAATAAATATTTGAAACAAATATACTAGCCAAACCCTCTACCTATAATAGCATTTATTTTTTTAATTAATGTTATCAACACTAAATATCACTAGATATCATTATTAGCATAATTTACAATTATAAGATATATTTTATTACTACATGTTCATCTTCAAAAACACTTGAACTAGTTAATCCTTAAAGGACATTCTAAGCCCCCACGGGCTTACTTTTTTTTTGGGAGAATCTTGTTCATAACCTCTACTCTGTTGAATCAAATGGGGTTTTCTAATTGCCAAAAAAAACATATTTGAGGCATGTGTATTCTTTTAGAAAAAAACCAAAGTAAATTTAAAAGATAAGTATGCTTAAAATGAAGTTTAAAAGAGATTTTGGGTGTGGGAATCACAAAAGCCATGTCCTCAAAGGATTAAGAGCATTGCCACCGTGTCTCTTGATTTTGCCTCGCAATGACAACTTCAATCCTAATTGTACCACACCGTAGACATGCTAATTGAGACAAAAGTAGCTTGACCATTTCAAACATGGATCCCATCTTGTCTCTTCAAACAACCTCGAACTCCACAATTATGTGCAAATCTCTTATATGTTGACATATTTATATAAAATTTCTTTGTAGTGCAGGCTTTAGGATATTCTCAGTCCAACCCTGCAAACCCTCGGGGAGTGCACTTAAAGTTAAGACTAGGAATCACGTGAGGGCGTACTTTTGACCCCTCTATGTATGTACTAAAAAATCATCTAAAAATTGTGAAAAAAATATGGAGTTGTTAAACACAATCTAAAGTTCTTGTTGTATAAATTTCAAAAAATAATCACTTGTAAATATTTTAAATTAAATTTGAAGTGAAAAACAACACATTTTAGTTCAAACTTCTATCATTTTTTTATAGGATTTAAAAAAAAAAATTGGTCCTGAAATTTATACCAAATGATAGGTATATACGTAATGATTTAGCACCTAAAAAATCTTAATTTAAAAACTATCTTCAGGCCAAGTATTGTAAAGGGGTATGATATTAAAACGGACTTATGTGTATTCCTAATCTTAACTTTAAGTGCACTCCCTGGGGTGCAAACCATCTGATATCCAATATTTTGAATGTTCAAAAAAACCCCAAAATAGCATAGAGGGCAAGTAAACACGTTACATTTGGTGAGCGTGCGAAGTCCATCAAACCACCCTCTAAGACTAGATTTAGGTAGATTCTTGTACCTCATTGCACATGTGATGGAACTTTGTCATGTAGATAGAAACTCCGGTCCTCTTTTGAGGCCGGCATGAAAAAGTGTCCGTTCGTAATGTCAATGACTCAATGCCCATCGGACAGAGGGCCATTGGACTTTGTCATGTATTCTAAACAAGTGACAATTGTGCAAACAATTGTGATTGGTCCATTAACCCTTAAAAGGCTGATGGGTATAGTATATACGTTGGCATATATTTGACAATTGTTGTAAATAGAAAGTTCCAAATTGAGACCCCAATAGCTCATTAAAATCATGTCCACATGAATTTTAACTTCACTTTTGATCTTAAACCTATAGAAGGTGTGGAACTATGCCAAATTCAATGACATATTGGTGTATAATACTGGTCGGAAAGGGCTCTTTGGACCTTTAAAGGTTAACCCCTAAACGCCCTCACCCCTCTCCAAATTCAGAAGTTTTGCAAAGATGCATCATAAAATGCAATCCAAAGGGATATTTGAACTAGATGTATAAATAAAAGTTGTACATTATAAATTTTAGATTCTATCTATACGGTTAGATCTGCGATTGCTATCACCAATATTTTTGTATGAAATTTGAAACATAAAATTCAAAATTCTTTATAATTTGATTACGAATAAGATATTGACAAATTTTGGATGAAATTTGTTGTGATTGGTTGAAATGTAATACTCTAATTGTAGTGATTTTTGGAGATATTTTGGTTGCTTAATTTTATGAGTTGACTGTTTTAAGAGCAATTTTACACTGAAATCTTTGAAAATTTGGATGAATCACTACAACATGAAATGTTGCATAAAAGTTTCACAAATCATCCCCTTTCTAATCGGATCACACATATATGAAGTTAACTTCTCATAATATATATAGTAAAAAAATCCACATTGCAAAAAGTCAATGACGGATGATAAAACTGTGTTTGATTATGTCCATCGTTCAGTTTTTGCACAGCTGGACGTTTAGGGATTAACCCCTAAGCGTGCAAGGAGCCCCCTGGTCTTATGTTTGATTGTTTTTCAATCAAATGTTGATTTTCACCTAGTTCCTAATTTCAAATGAAATTGGTCCCAACTATGAAAGTGTGGGAGCTATCTTCTACTTTCTAGTCCAATTTACTGTTCTTCAAAATTGTTAAAATTGCGTTTTTTTACAGCACTTTAAAGCTCAAACCCTAAGCTCAGGACCTATATACACTGCAGAAAAAGTTTTTCAATCAAATTTCTTTTTATGTTAGCTCGAGAAGCATGCCACCTACACCTTGTTGTTCATCACTATTATTTACATTTTTCTTTGAAAAAATATATTATTTTAGGCATTTTATAATTACTATGACTATCATAAGAGATTGTTTTTTAAAAATCTTATTAATTTTCTTTTATTTAAATCAGTGTAAATTGGTTTAACAATAAATTACATGAGAAAAATACCAAAAAAATATAATACATTTAAAAATGTGAGAAATTGATGAGGTTTGACTGGGAAAATGTAGTGTGAACGCTTAAGGGTTAATTACCGGCAAATATCATGCATATAGAGAGTGTAATTGGATCCTTGAAATTGAAGTATGGATGAAACTTTTCTTTGAAGTGTCAATATAGAGGTATGGATTTATGATACCCATAAGAACATTGCCACTGTGTCTCTTGAACATACTCGCGCAAGTGGTGCGACTCCAACCCTTATTGTGCCACACTGTACATAAACTTGCCAACACACAAAAGTAGCCCGGCTAGTTCAAACTTGAACCCCGTCCCGGTAGGTAAGACACACGGATGAGAGTGTCTCTTCTAGCAGCCTTGAACTCCACAATAATGTCCAATCTCTTATCTGGCGACCTATTTATGTAAAGTTCATTTATAGGACAAACTTTGTGGCGTGATAAGGGTGGCATGTGGGACTTAGGCATAAAGGACTCAAATTTTGAAATATCAGCCCTGTCAAACAAGATATGGCAAGTTAGTGTGACATTCATCAAAATGGCGATGCTATAATTACTGGGAGCTTTAAAACCCCATACCATACATTAGCCTTCATGCCCACTGCCTTTCCTTCATGCCCACTGCCTTTCCTTCATGCACTCTGCTCATCACCTTGAACCTTCACCTGTTCACTTAGAGCAAGCCCAACAATTTTTGATGAATTCATGGGTACAACGCCATTTTAAATTGGGGGAACATGAACATAGGGGGAGGGGTATGCATGCTTGTCCCAGGCAGCACCCAATATTATGTTGTAGCCAACACCTTATTCCTTGTTGTCAGAGCATTGTAAACTGCGCCCCATCATGCTGTCAGTCAAGTGCTGGCTACTGGATCCCCAACAACTCTTAATTAAGTTTAGTGCAAGAAAAAAAGCACCCGCCAAGACAGTAGTATTTGGCATGGAGAAATCAAATTTAATGGCGTTGAGCATCATCTTGGGGTTGGCGTCACTGTTGCTAGGGTGAACAAGGGAGCAACTGCCCTTTATCTTGACGTTGGATCAAGGAAATTGCTGCTGCTGAGCATGCCCTAAGCTATTCATGAAGTATTGTTGGATGTGAAATATTCCACACCATCTACTGTAGAGCCAAGGCAGAGAGAGTGCATGCTACTGAATATTATGCCATTAGTTAATGTGCTACAGTAATTTTAGTTATTTTAGTGTTTTTTTTAGTTTGATGTACTGTTGCCCATGCTGTTGAGCCATTGCAGCCATGCTGGTATGGATTGTTTGGGGACTTGGATAGAATGGAAGGTGCAAGTAGGTCATCTGCACATCACTTTCTATCTTTTTGTGATGGAATTTTTGTACAAATCATCATTAGCTTCGGTATGTGTGTATAGTGTGTGCCCGTGTTGTCTGCGTACTTATTGAACTTTTTTCAATACCCATCACAGCCAATTTATTTTTTGTTTTTCCGTTGGTAGACCGCACCTTGGAATGTAGCCACGTAAAAAAAAAATCGAATAGAATCGTCCATACCAGCGAAGGTGGGGGATATTTGGCTCATTAGCAAAAAGGCTTTTGGGAATTTTTTTCAGCCTTAACCCTTTAACGCTTTGGGTACTGTAGCAGGGTTCACTGGATTTCACTGTGTTTTTCCACTATGACTAATAATACCAGAAATAGAATGGATTAAATTAGAAAGTAACTGTACAATTCTATTCTCAATTGGAGTGGAGACATTTTGCCAAAATTAGGGAATCATCCGATGGTGGGATTGAAAGATCATAGTATGTCTTTGAACCGTATAATGCACAATCAATAAGGAGATTTTGGAGGGTGTGTGACTTCAAAGTTAAATAGAATTTGGGTTAAATTTTCTAAAATGAAAGTGAAGATGTTTAGCAATGACCTATGTCAACATCTCTCCGTTGCAATCTTTCATGTTAAGAACGGACTCACACATAATTATTGTGAATTTTATAAGTGAGAGTGACTTATCTGTATACGGTTTAGAACAAAATTTATACATTAAAATATGAAAGGAGTCGGTACATGGATCAAGATCGGAATACATACACTAATGGAATATGAACAAGACAACAGAATCCAAAAAAATAAAACAAGATAACAAACTTCAAAACACAAGAAATACCGCATAGTACATGTGTTGTATTTGTAAGTATTTATTGTATTTTCAAGTATTTACAGTATTTTTGGGTTTTGTTCATAGGTATTTTGATAGTTGCACAACTCCAAATTGAAAATTTCTTTTTCTAGAAGATGTATATTATAACGCTCATCATCTAAACTTCACAATTTAAAATCCAATTCTTCACGGAATCTGTTATTTGCGTTTTCAACACATCAAAGACCACAATGTGGTCGCTTGAGCACTAAAGGGTTAAGGGCCGATGGCACTTATTTTTTGTTGACTACCAAAGGTTGCATGTATAGTACCCACCAACAAGTTTACATTCACAACAGTCATTCTGCAGAAACAAGGCATATATCTCCAATTTCAAATTGCTACCATTTGTTCAAAAATGATCCAAATCATAAACCGCAAAGTGCGTTGGAGAGATAATGAAATCTAATCTACTAAAATATTAGGAATTTACAAAAATCTTATAGATTTATATGTAAATAGGGTGAAAGCAAGGTAAAGAGGACCACTAAATTACACTACGAAGATCCAACAATGCAGGGTTCAAAAATGCATATTAAATTTGAAAATTTTGAATTCTTTTTTTCCAAGAAAATAGTATATGTATTTTTTTACAAAGTCAAACAATTTTTTGGAAAAAATAATCTTCAAATGAATTTATATATACCTATACAATTTGAAAAAGTAGCACAAATTGAAAAAGAATTTGGTGACAATCAAGAAAGTTTGCAAGAAATAGGCTAAAAGTGCATTAAATTATTTTATTATTTATTTTCTTCTATATGGAGCCCTCGACATCATCATGAACTTCAAGAATACTTAAAAACAAATCAGATTGAAAATACTTAACGTCATCAAATTTGCGTTTGAAACCAGATTTAGACATTTTTTTCAAACACTACTTTTAGTAAACTTTTTTGAAGATATTCTTTTGAAACTTTGGATTTAAGTATATAGAACATCAATAAAGGGCTCCATGAAAAAAAAAAACCAAAATAAAAGATAATTTGGTATAATTTTATAGCCTTTGGCAAAAAAATCGGATTTCAACATAGCGGCGCAACTTTTTGGTACAAAATACCATGCTTTCACCCAATATAGCATTTTTTGACAAACTATCTACCATCTAGTGCAACCACCATTAGCTTTGATTACAGCCTTCATACAGTGAGGCATGCTAGCAAGGAGAACTTCAATCATCTCTAAAAACACCTCTTTCCATGCCCTTTGAATGGTGTTGACTAATTCTTCTTTGTTTTGTGGTAGCTCTTCCTTTTGGATAGTATTTTTCAAGACCATCTTTCAAGCTATCAAAGACCATTTGAATTGAGAACTGAAGCATCAACACTTACAAATTTGAGTGAATTCTTTTCTTCCAGTTGATGTTATGCCCACCAAAATCTTAAAGAAGCAATGAATCCTTCCAATTCTACTATTTGTGCAAAATTGCAAGCTCAAGAAACAAAACCATTAGAATTGCAACTACTCACCAAAAACACTCACACAATGTATCCACAAGCTACTACATTGCTTGAACGAAGTATGTTTTTTGATGAAAGGTTGTTGGAGATCCATATATGAAGCTCAAACTCACAAAAATCTGAAGTGTGTTGGCTCAAGAAGAATGGATGTTGTCTTCAAGGTGTAGGAGCTACAAACACAACTTGGAGTGCAATTAATGCAATCTGATTTTTCTTAGACACATGGCTCAAATTTGCATACTATTGACATCAAGAATGTAGTTAACTTGTTTCTAAACAACCATGTGGCAGTTTCGTGAAGTTTGGAGTTGTAAATTAGGAGATATGATTTTTCAAAGTTGCACTTTTTTTCACTGGCAGTTGGAGTTCGAAAATTTGAACGTAAACTTGTTGATGGGTATTGTACTGTGGAAGTATGGCCAATGGGTTACAGTGGTGGATTTCATCAAAATCACATCATGCGATGGAGACAGAGAACCTTTAGTAAAGCATGGCTAAGTTGTTTTAATTTTTCTCGTGTTTTGGCTTGAGATATGAGCAAATGGCATCAGTGTGGCTACCTCCTTAGTTTAAATTCAGCAAAATGGCTAAACAATACCATGTTGAACAAGCCGGAAAGGCTACAACACACAAAATTTGCAAAATTGTATTCCTTTATTCATACCACTTGAATTTAGCACCTTGAGGTATAAGCTAGATATTACCGCACTAATTAACTTCATGGAGTTAAAGGCTAGTTCAAAAACGCAGTTGAAATTCACATAAATACCATCACAAAGCAAACACTAAAGCCAAGCTCCAACCAAGCAGCTACACTAAGTTAATAGCTATGACAAAACCTAGACAAACCCACTAAATTCCCATTAGACCTGCACGACACTTACAGTCGTTCCAACCTTCATTAGCCTCATCAAAAGGGAAGTTTTGTAGAGAAAAAATTATGTGTAAACATACACACGCACAAATCCAAGTGGTCCGACAATTTGTCCTTGAACTCATCTATTGAAGAATGTTCCAACAGGGCCTCATATGCATTTTCGAAAGCAATGAAGTTGGCGATGCGATTACCTCAAGCGGCGACCACAATGCTTAGAACGGCAAGAGCATGGAGCGCAATGCTAGCTACTACAAAGATCCACGATGAGCAATGCAAGAATGCGAAAAAATAATGGGCTCTAGAGCAGGCGAATATGGGCGTTGTGGGCGGATGTGAGGGTTGGTGAAGGTAGTTGGCATCAGGTCACGGTGACGTCACCGAAGCTAGGATAGGCCCGGCCAGCGTGCGAATCAGGCAACGCATCATGTGATGGTGGAGAACATTGAACAATTATTCCCAAAAAAATCTCAATTTCCTTTGTTGCGATTAGCCACGTGAATACAAATGGAGCCATATGGCGATAATTTGCTCGCTTTAACTTCGTTGATCCATACCGGTATATATATATATATATATATATATGTGCTCCCCGAGGTGCACTCTATATTATGTTTGAGAATCACGTATGTTCGTGACCCCCTCTAAACGAACCTATGTATACGAGGCGTATATACCTAAAAACCTTTGTATTCATATCTATTCCGTCCTAAGTATATGTTTAATGTAAGTATACGTCAATATTTTTAGCTTTAAATATGTTTATCGTATGTATATGGAATATGGAAATGTTCAAGTTAATACCCCTTGTGTGCACTCATGTATATTTATACAAGTTTAGTATAGTGCACCCCGGGATATGCTCATCCACAAATTCTTGTGGAAATCGAATCATTGGTGGGTTGAGTAGACACTTTATTTACACTGGCCTTGACAGAGAACCAAAGTTCTTACTACTATTCATCCATAATATAATTTATTACAAGGTACTTTCATCCGTAAAGTGACGATTTTAGTATTTTTTTAGAAGACTTTGGTGATTTTATTCACTTTTTTTGCTCTTTTATTCTAATATAAAAGTAGCCAAGTGCTCTCAAATTCATGTAAGATTCTAGAGAAATTTCACCAAAAAATTTGGTTAACTCATTAGGTATTTTTAACCTCTCAAGAATCGAGGTTTCATGGTTTTAATATGATAAATTTAATTGATCGTATTGTGAAAATATACCGCACTCGCTGGATTGTCAAGGTCAGCATCTTATGCCGAATTTTTTAAATTTTTTTTGGAATTTTCATTTTCAAAAAATAATAAATTATGTAAATATTCTTCAAGATTCTCTTTTTCGCCATACAAAAAATATATATTTTTAAAAAAAAATTCTTAAAGATTTGGGCTTCTCTTCTTGCTGATCATGACAACTGACTAGATAGATAGATAGATAGAAACACCAATCCAAAGTATGGGCCGGCGTGAATAAAGTGTCCGTTCGTAATGTCAATGACCCGATGCCCACCGGACAAAGGGACATTGGAACAATACTACTCTCCTCTTTCGAGGATGGTTACAACTGACTACAATAATATAGATGAGACCAATCTTCATTCCACCAAATCAGTGAATAACACTACACGTGTTGGAAAAATTTATATTTTTTTAAATAATATTTTTTTGAAAGTTTTAAAATTGTACAAGAGGTTGTCCACACAGGTCCTACTCAAAACTACAAATAAAACATAAGGCCCAATGAGAGATTTTTGGTCCTTTAAGGGTTAAAATAAATAAATTTATACAAGGTGGGTCACGGATTTAAAAATTATAATATGTACGGATGATACGGATGATATGGATGAATGATGATGATAGTAATAACAATAGTAAAATTGTCTTCAAGACCATTGTAAATAAAGAGTGTTATATTCCCTTTGTCCCGCAAAAAGACTTTGTTTTCGTTGAAACTCATGGATTAAGTTTAATTCCATGATTACAAAGTGAGTATGTTGATTGTGATGCAAATCCATGGATTAAGTGAGTACAAAGGGAGTATTTTGACTATTCCAAAAAGTGTATTCATGACCAAAATTCACGAATCCATGATCAAAATCCATGATCAATATGATCAAAATCCATGGATTAAAGTGCCAGACATTAGGAGAAAGGTGTCTCCAAAAGGCCTTTGGTTTTCTCACATGCAGTGAAATTTCAGTGGTGCCTGCACGTTTTCCCCGCTGGCACCAATGGTACCACGATGCTGCCAGCAGTGCAGTTCCGTGGGTCGAACCAATCGACGCTGCCAGCACTGCCGACTCTGCCAGCACTGCAGCTTCCGACACTGTCAGTGGGCAGCGACGAGGACCAATGGTGCCACCATCGGAGGGGTGTTTGGGCAGATCAGTCACTTAATCCGGGCTGCCTTACAGGGCCTTTTGGGGACCCTACATTTCCCCTAATATTGTATATAATGCCCTGAAGCAATTATCAAACGCACGCAAAGCTTAATTGCCGACGATAAATGAGTACAGTTGGGAAATTATGGTTTTATTTTGGGACAAAATTTAAGTCATTATCATGATCTTTTTCGGAAGAAGTAGTTTTTCCATACCTCATGTTTAACCCCTAAATGCCCAGGGCATTCACAAAAAAGTCAAACAATACTTTCATATGGAGTTTACTCATCAATAGCTTTTCAGATTTTTTTTGAAATATTTTTAATAAATGTAAACATATGTTTCCTTTTGGTCCTTAATTTTTCAATTTTTTTTAATGCGTTATAAATTTAATATGATTTTTGAAGTAAAATACACAAAGAAATTCATATAAATTACAAAATTGTTCCAAACAACCAGGAAAAATTATAAAAGGTTCAAGTTACAATAAAGAACCATATAGGAAAATTCAATTCAAATTGTATTTTCTAAATTTGGAAATTTGATAATGATATATGCTTCGTAGTGTAGTTTGGATTATGACCTCTTGACATTGCAAGTGCAATAAAATACTTAATATTATGATTTTTTTAGATTTACAAGATGAAGTAGAAACTAGGCTTGATAAGCTTCATTTTCTTAGTTGAACTTGAAAGCAAAAATAATCATTTTTAAGGTTGAAATTGAATTTGACCAACCACCATCCACTATTTGGATGCTTGGGCATTTAGGGGTTAAAGATGCACATGTGATAATTTGGTGCCTTTTGTTGTTGTTTGGTTGATCCAAAAGCCCTTGGGGAGATGCATGTTGAAGGTTCCACACAATTTGAACCTACAATGCTAGAATTATTGCATTTCAAAGTATTTTCATTGTAAATTTAAAAAAACATGATCCAAAAACAAAAAACCTCCATCTTTGATCTTGAATTAAATCTTCAGTGTACCACCAATTTTGTTGGATTTACTAAGGACAAAACATAGGAAACTTTTCTCTTCAATCTTTACTACTTTATTTCAAGCCCACCATTGCTTTTATATATTTACATTTGTATTTTGTGTTTCACAGGTCTTTGAACAATGGTGCTTCAAGAAGGATTCTTTTGCAGAACCTGCGCAATGTACCTTGTAGAGGTATCTAAAGACTCACCTGTCAAGACAGTATCATGTGGGTCATTTATGGCATGAAAGAGGGAAAACCCCATTCTTGCTATCTGGCTAAATTTTACCTGACGACATCAATGGGTGTGATATTTCTTGGCACTCGCACTCCTTACAGTTAGAGTTTCGTACGCGTACATGGAGGCATACAACAGAAGCTCCTAATATGGGATTTAGATTGACCATCAAATTGTTCAGTTGCAAAGAAATCATGCCACCAACATGGACTGCATGAAAAGATACCTTCACTGCAAATGAGATTGAAATGCCCACAGCATCTTCAATGGCATAGTCATGCATTATTTGGTTACCATATGCAAAAGTTATAAGCATTTAAAGCTTTATTCTGTACTACATGTGAACATGAGGGATGGTTTTGGGGATACGTGTTTTGCATACATGTAGGAATCATTTGCATCTAAAAGCCTGTAGAATCCAACCATCTCCTGAACAGAAATTCAATAGCTGAGCTTTGGGAAGAACAAAAATTGATATTTTACTTGAGTATCATCTGCATGTCAGGGCCTGGATAGCATAGCTCAAGGGCAGTGATGCCAGTTGGGGAATTGAAAGTATTGATCAAGAGGCCCAAAACTGACTCCAAATTTGGGTCTTCCTTCTGCCTGATAAACATATTCTCGGAAAAGCTGCCGTGTACCATGTGACGATTAGATACCAACAATATCGTGCCGGTTAGGACTACCAATGAACCAAAGACATTCTAATCTGAGTAGGACCTACCAGACCCAGAAGAAGATTATAGAAAGTTCAACTAATCTTGGAGAATTGCAAATGTCAAGGTTTTTGATCACAGGTTAACTCCTAAACGACCAAGAACCACGAATTGAGCCTAGTGTTTTTTTAGCAGTTTTAAATAGGTCCTACATGGATTTCCTTTAGTTCAAATTTATTTAATTTTTTGATCAACACATGCAATGTTCTTCACTGATTCCGGTGATATAAAATTTGGTCCCATCCGAATTATATTTTTTACAATATGATCAATTAAATTTGTCATTTTAAAACCATGAATCCTTGGTCCATTAGGGGTTAAAAAAAGGACAAATACACTTAGGTGCCTTCTGCTCAAGATACAAGTGTTTTCTCTCTAAAAAGAAACTGAGATTTTGAAGGTTGCGATTCACAAATAGAGACTTTCTTACCTCTTCCTGTAAGTATACGCGCGAGCGCCTGCATGCACCAAACCGTAGTCTGACAGCTTGCAGATAACATCCTGCATTCAGATAGTAAACTATCTAGTTACGTACAATTTCAGAGTCTCATAAATTTTTAAAATTGGATACAATAAGGAATATTTGCACTCAGGGCTCATTCAGCCTCAATATTCCCCCATACTCAGGCACACATAGTAATTTACTGTACATACTGAGAAGTTGAAACCAAACTATGGCGTAAGAAAATTAATCAAATCACATATCAAAGGGAAAAGAAGCATGGATGCAACAGGGCACATGCTCCTGTCAATAGAGGAAACGAATAATCAAGTTCATATGAAAACGAAACTGTACAACTATATCTGCAAGTCTTCACAAAATCCACAGCATGCCTGAGAGGTCTATTCAACAGTTGTACATTTTAAGCAAAACCGACATGTCATGGCAGGAAAAACCTTAATGCGTTCCAGAGGCAATGAGTTCGAATAATGTATTTGAGTTGTAATCAAAGCCATTTTTCAATCAGCCAATCCAACCATGTTTGCACAGCGACCCCTGTCAACTCCTCAGCAAGATCTGCCTGTTGAGACATTGAAGTCCAGAAAAACATAGTGAGGTCCAAATCTCATACATTTTGGGCATGGTAAGGAAGAAAAAAACATTACTCAAAAGTGTTACAGCAATTGATACAACAAAATTCAATCAAATCAAAGATTAGAAATTCATCCCACAAATTCTGTACTGGAAATAAACGCTAAAGATCGCAAACCAACCTTTGTCCATGTTAAATTGTAGTTGTCAACAGAAACCAGCCAACCCTGCTCCTCCTTGGGGGTCAGCAATTCAATATCACTCGGTGATTCGTCGTCGTCACTATCTTTTCCGTCGCGTCCTCTGCGCCTTTTTTTCCTCGAACGTTTACTACTTTTCTTACTCCTCTTCTTCTTGTCTCTTGCATTAACCTTTTCTCTCGTGGAAGAACGATGTCGGTACTGGATACCACTCTCTTCCATCAAAGCTTCGTATAAATCAGCCCCCGCAGACTCTGATGACAACTGATAGAATAGCACCCAAGCCTCCAAGGCGACGTATCTGCACGCAGCTGTTTTGTCCATACTTGAAATTTTGTCCCTCAGAGCCCAATGTTCTTTGCCTCTGTCCCCCTTATTATCCATGAGCAGTTTCAGAGAATTCGCGTCTTCTTCATGTTCCTCTTCTTGTAGTATGCGTAGGAGTTTTCGCCCATTTTTAATGCATGCATTACAAAAAATAGGTTCCATCAAGCTTTCCCACTGCACAGCAGCATAAACCATCACCTCCATCCAGTTGTTGTTCTTTCTAACCTTCTCATATTTTTTCGCATGCGTGGCCTTCTCATATTTTTTCAAGACTGACCCCAAATCATTTATCAACGTCAACAGCTGCTTATCGCTAACAACATGTAGAAGCTGCTGACACAATACCGAGAAAGTCTCCGAACTTAGATAGTCCCTCACTGCAGACCAGATTTCGTCCACATCACTATCCAATTTCTTGGCAAGATGCTCTGCCAAAAAGGCCATATCAATGGACCAGAAGCTCTCACTGTTCAAGGAGTCTGTGAACTCTTTCGACCGCCAAAACTCAGGAACATACTCCAGAAAATTCTCCACAGTGTTCACCACATCAAGCTCCATGAAGTAATGTGGCTTTGCGGCTACCGTTGATGGAGAATGTGCATGCTTTCCTTCCCATGTGAGACGATGCCAACATAGGTCACGGTTTCTGAAAGCAAAATTGGCAAGTGCTCGGGCTCCTAGTAGATGCTCAGGTTGACCTGCACCAGCAAATCTATCGAACCAATACAGTATCCTTTTTGGATGCCCTGCAGTGATATTTTTTGGTCAGGAGACAGTTTAGCATTTTTGCTACTTTTCCATGGCTTGAAGAGCAATCCAGGCTCCTTGGATGCTCTTTTCATATTAATATATAGGTAATATCAGGGTAATACACAAGTGTAGGCAATCTGGCTCTCATGTAGGAAAATCTGGCTATAATTCCTTCTTTTTTTCAAAAATCCTTTGCCAGCCCAATTTTCTGTAGCAATTTGGCTCAAATTAGCAACAAAAAAACCACTGATGCCCTGTAAAGAACACAAAACGAGAATCTGAACTGCAATCACTAAACCCTAATTGGAAGGCGAAAAAGAAGTTCACTTCAAATCAATCTAAAAAAGGGTCCTATGAGCGAATTCAAACCTGAAAACAGCCTTTCAAACATGCTGGTGTCGTGTTTAATCAGCCGCTGTGCATTTCCAGGCTTGTTTTCGATAAGCAACCTCATGAATTGAAGCTCCAAAGGACCTGCGAGACAGAGGACGTGATAATCAGTGATTTTTTTGTTGCTAATTTTAGCCAAATTGCTACATAAAATTTGGGCTGGCTAATTGATACAAAGGATTTTTGAAAAAAGAAGAAGGAATAATAGCCAGATTTCCCTCAAGATGTGTAGCCTCTTTAAACCTAGGTATCACCCAGGCATTACCTAAGTAGCACCTAGGTAGCACATGTGTATTACCCTGATATTACCTATATATTAATATGAAAAGACAATCCAAGGAGCCTGGATTACTCTTCAACCTAGCAATGCTAAACTGTCCCTTGACAAAAAAAAATCACTGGAAAAAATAGCCCGATGACAAACACCTTGAATGTACTTACAATTAAGAAATGCAGATCTGACATAAAGAGACAGATCGATAGCCATGATCACAAATTTTCAGCATCAGGTTTACTCTAACGAGCCTTTCATTACTAAATTCGGAATAACCACATCCTTCAACAAATTTGCGAAAGAGTTAGAAAGATTGAAGTACAGTCTTGAGTCTTTTACCGTGTGCACTACTACGTCGACCACTTTCCCGCAACGAACTCTGCAAGAGATTCAAAAAGCAATCCACCTTCACTTGACAATTCCCAAGCTCTACTGATGACAGGCTGGTGATGAGCCACATGCGAGCTTCGGCACCGGATACTAACACCCTGTCCAATGCAGCGCCAATCCTATCCAGCCATTCTCTCCTCCGCCTGGCGTCCTCGTCATTGCCAACCTCCGTAATATCGAGAGACTTTAAATACAACGACACCATTGCAAACCCTAAAACCCTATCAAATGCCGCAAACCTTACAACCAATTTCAAAAACCCGGAAGCATTCTCAAGACTCTTCAGTCTTTACTACAGTGAATGAAACCGCTTATGACTCCATGAATGAAAATTTCCTGTCGGTCAGGGCTCCGATCTATAATTCTTGACTGTTCTTTTATTGAGAACGAAAGAATAAAGAGCTCTTCAGGGAATCAAAGCGCTCTTGTTAGGATGTAGAAGGTCCCAATTGAATGCATGTTAAATCGTAGTGTGCACGGAACTCCATCATCACCTCTTGTAAAGAACACCAACTGTTGGCATACCCTCTCATGGCAAACCCTAATCTCCACCCTAATCTCCAGCAAGCAAGAAAAGCATCAAACTAACAATCAATTAAACGCAATCAATCAGCAAAACTAAATTATCATCGAGCCTTCGCATAATTTCGTTCAAACACGGCTATTGCGGACGGGGTTTCGCCTCGTAATGCCCGCCCACCCGCAGCAGTTTCATCTTTTATTTTCAGCTTCATCTTTCTACAATAGATCTTTTATAATACTTTCAGATTCATCTTTCCTACGATGAATCTTTTAATGAATTCCCACTACACCGGTTATTGCAATTAATGTGAGTCACAGTAATTCAATATGCTCACAGTAATTGTGGCATTAGAACAAAAGTGTGAGTCACAGTAATTGAGAGCATCTAAAAATTCTTACAGTACCGTACGTGGAAGGCAGGGTCGGCAGAAAATAATTCCCCAAAAAAATGCCGAAAAATAAATAAAAATAATTAAGTATTTTGTCGAAATCAACAAAAATAAAGTCAACAAAAAGCCGAAAAAAATAGAATAAAAACATAACACTCAACGAAAATCGTAGACAAAAAAATAAAATAAAACGTTTAGCTGTCGGAATTTTTTTAATGTTAGCTATTAATAGCCGATTTCTTAATAATTACTTTTGAAAGTGCCGACCTCCACTGTTTCAACTTTTATTAATTATTCGATATGAAAGTGCCGACCCTGCCTTCCACGTACGGTAATGTACATTTGAGATTTATGTATTGAAATTAGTATGAGGATTGGTGTAAAGTTTCACACTAGTTTTGTGACTCACAGTAATGACAATGTGATTGATATCTTCAAATTTCTTGCTAAAAATTTAGACCTCGATTAGACTTGGGAAGACTTTTTGCCAATGAGAGTGTTCGAGACTAGTATATTACTTAGTGTTGAACTGGTATGGCATCTTTCTGCAGTGAAACCTTGAATAGTGGTTCATTCTAAAGACCCGTTTGAGGTCCACTACTTTTCATAATGACTCTGATTGATTCATTTTACTTAGAACCGTGACATGTTAGTACAACATTGGCTAATACCAACCAAACTTCTTTTGTCTGACAAAATTTAGGTTTGGATTGATATATCATATTTGAAAATAGGAGTACCAACGTCACTATAGGCATGCTCTTACAACACATTCATTTTTTTTTTAAATTTAAATTTAAATTTTTTTTTGGATGCAAATGGATCTATACACCCTCATATACATTGACCACTTTGTTGCATACATGTAAAATATTCCTGCATAACACTTTTTTTATATGTTTACTGCAAATCGTGATCTTTGGTGAAATGATGAAGCTCCTTACATCACAATTTTAGATTAAACATGTAAAATATGAATGAAATCTGATGTATTAATCTTAAAAAATTGTACATTTATTCAAAATGTAGAAATATTATCTTTGCATTGCAACCTTTTTTCAGCAATTTTGGCATTGCTTTCATTTGTGTGTGGTTACATTTCAACAATTCATTTTTGGAAAATGTACTTCATATAGCAATTTAGCAATAAATCACCCCAACAAAAACACTTCAAGTGTGATGAAAGGATGAAAATTGTGGACCCATGATATTCACAATTCAATTATAATAAATTTGAATTAATATTATATATATATTATATATATATTATAATTATTATAATTATAATATATATAATTAAATATAATCTATTTGTATATATTATAATTATTATAATTATAATATATATAATTAAATATAATCTATTTGTATATATTATAATTATTATAATTATAATATATATAATTAAATATAATCTATTTGTATATATTATAATTATATTGTATATATTATAATATATTGTATATATATTATTTTATTATTATTTTATTTATTTATATAAAGTCATATATATTATAGCATAATAATGGTGGTGATCTGAGTATTGTCCTTGCAAAAAAAATGGTTGTCTGAGATGTTATTGAATTTATTTCAAAATGAAATATTTATGACACAAATCACATTGTAGTACATTTTGACAATTATTCTAACTTCTTGTTGTAAATCTCGATTTTAGTCATCAAAATAATTTCTTATGCGTATGAACTTAAATAGCGTAGTGAGGCTTACTAAGATTATATTCTATTTTATTTTTATTTTTGAAAAAATCCTGAAATTGATTATTTTAATGCAAATAAGTAAGAGGGTTATTTTGAACTAGATGTACGAATATAAGTTGTACATTATGAATATTAGATTCTATTCGTACGGTTATATCTATGATTGCAATCACCAATATTTTGTATAAAATTTGAAACTGAAGTTTTTTTTTTTTTTTTTTTCATAATTCAATTACAAATAAGATGTTAAAAATTTGTGGATGAAATTTGTTGTGATGGATTGAAATGTAATAATCTAACTGTAGTGATTTTTGAAGATTTTTGGGTGCTTAATTTTATGAGTTGATTTTTCAAGAGCACTTTTGATTAGTTTTGAACTAGGATCTAAGAATTTTGTGGTGAATCAATGCAACATGAAATGAGGCACAATTTTTTTACAAATCATCCTCTTTCTAATCGGATCACACATGCATAAAGCTATCTTGCCATATATATTTTAAGTAATTTGTAGTATTTTTTTACCTGTAAAAAGTGCATGATGGTTGAGAAAAAAAAATTCAATTATGTACATCAGGCAAAAAACGAGGGCTTAGGCAATTAGGGGTTAAGAAGAACCAACACGCCCTCTCTTTCTAGGACATTTTTAGAGTATCCATACAACGTGGTCATGAAACCCCCCACCATGATAGGGTGGACTATAATAGTAGCCACTTGATGGTACTAGGATTCAAATCTCACTCATTCCATTGAGATACATGAGTTTGAACCATTGAGCCAACCCCTAGTGGCCTAAGGCAATTCTAATGTATGTCAATGCGTATTATTTGAATATGTTGTGAAAAAAATAACAATTTTTCAAAGTTTGTTAGTTCACATGTGACTAATGTGATTAACTCTCAAAAGTAGGAGTTAAGTCACATTAGTCACATGATGTGAACTACAAATTTTGGAAATCCATGACTTATTAATAAGTTTAAAGTAAAATAAATGTAAAGCACTTAACCTTAAAGGTCAAAAGGTGTTCGTATTTTTTAAGATCTATTTATAAATGCTTCGATAACTTACAAATATGGAGTTGTGATCAATTCAAATTAAAGTTGTAGATATTGATGTGCAGATTACATATGTCTAGTTGGATTTAATCTATACATGGCCAATATTTTTTTGAATAATTTTCAAAAAAATTCCATTGAAATTCAATAATAAATAAAATAATAGCTTTTCTTTCACTTGAATTTTGTGATTGGTTGAAAAGCAATGATACTTAAATTGGTAAAAAAAGAATTATGATTATATTTTACCTACTTTAGAAAATCATCTTCAAAGGCTCCTTTTCTGAACTAAGAGGCCACCTTGATATCAATTTATGATGTTGTTTTTAAAATGACATTAGTTTAATTTGAAGATCCATACTATACAAGTTGTAGCCAACTAGCACAAGAATCAAGAGAAATTTGGATGGATGAAAAATGTTAGTATATGTGAGCAAGCCAAGCATTTGTATCTATTCATCATCCAGATATTGGGCACTTCGGTGTTAAAGTAAAAAATTATATGCATGCAATGCAAGATCTACAAATTATCATTTAAATTAATTAAACGTACACAATACCTTAACCCCTAAACGTTCTCACCTTTTTCAGATTTGGCAGTTTTTCAAAGATGCATTATAAAATGCAACTAAAAGGAATATTTTCAACTTGATGAATGAATAAAAGTTGTACATTATGCATTTTAGATTCTATCCATACGGTTAGATTTGCGATTGCTATCACCAATATTTGTGTATTAAATTTCAAACTTAAAATTTAACACTCTTTTGCAATATGATTACGAATAGGATATCGACAATCTAATAATGAAATTTGTTGTGATGGGTTGAAATGTAATACTCTAAGTGTAATACTCTAAGATTTTTGGAGATTTTTTGGTTGCTTAATTTTAGTAGTTGACTTTTTCAAGAGCACTTTTAGACTAAAATCTTCGAAATTTTGGGTGGAACACTACAACATGAAATGAGGCATAAAAAATTCACAAATCATCCCCTTTCTAATCGGATCACACATGCACGGAGCTAACTTCCCATAAAAGTTTCAATAAAAAATCCACACTGCAAAAAGTGCATGATGGATGGAAAATCGGAGTTCAAATCCGTACATCATGCAAAATATGCATGGTTGGGCGGTTAGGGGTTAAAAGAGATATATTGTTTCTATATTGTAGTGATATCTTTTAAACTTTATCGTGATACACTTCAAATCTAAATAATTTGTTTATGGAATATTAAATTATTCTTAGGATAATTGTTTCGATTAGAAAGTAAATGCAATCGAATCCCATGAATAATTTAATATTCCATAAACAAATTAATAAACACAATTTACAATTTACAATTCCAAGACTTGGCCCCAAATGCATCAAATAGTCTTTGAAGTTATTCGACTAAAGACTTTGGTATTATAGTACACATCATAGTACATGTGAACTGAAAAAACTTTGAAAATTTTCAGTTAATTTTTTACAACATATTCAAATAATCTTTACATTAAAGAAGGTTGTTCTTTTGATTTGTTTGTTTTGTTTTGTTATATTAACCCCTGAAGGACCATAAGGCCCCCATGGGACTTCTAGAACTAGAAAGTAAGGAAATTCGAGTTGTTGGGCTGTGAAATAGAGGAGAGCAATAAAGAGACCCTGGTTCTTTTTGAGAGCTATTATCCGTAGGTACTTCCTGATTGAAAATTTGTGCAATGTGTGGATTTTGGTGAATTTTTTGAGCTGCAAGGAGGCTATCAAGGAGTCATTTTAGACCCTCACATCTCTTCCTCCTCATACCTCCTTATACCTTCCTACTTTGCATACCAATCCATGTCCATGAATGCACATACTTCCCCAAATCATAATTCCCTCGTCAACATGTTTCACCGTCCGGGTAACGGTTCGCGATGAATATTTCTTTGGATCATGTGTCCAACACCAAGACATTCTATCTGAACAAAATTGGTTGATTTTAAACTCATATGAAAATATTACTCGACTCCAATCATCTACTATCCGGGTTTGGTGGAGTCTTGCAAACTTAAACGTGCTTTGACATTTTTGCTAAAATATGCGGCTTCTTCTTTTTCTTCTTCTACAAAGTGCACGCCTTGCAGTTTGAGCAGTCTCTTCTACCTCCAAAGTCTTTGAATGTGGACTCATCTTGTTGCATCTACAACAATATCTAATCTTCCTCTAATCATTTATAGCACACATCATCGCAAACTTAGGAAGCTATGTTTTTGCAATGTTTTACGTATGTTGTTGAGATGAACATGGGTGATTACGTTTGACATACGTTTTACGTATGTTTATTGTATAAAAAACGTATGAGCGACGTATTACAAACATGCACTACAAAAAGAACCGCGTCCAAAATGACAGAATTTAGACAGTCTTATGTCGATCTTTCTGTCATTTCGGATCACTTGATTCGGACACCGTTTTGACAGAGTTTTGTACAAATTCTGTCAATTTCGGTGGCTCATGAGGGAAGCTACGGTTGTGACATTTGGCCTCCACATGGCTTCTACGTGAATGACACACTGGAATTACAAGCGGGTCCCGGTAATTTATACAATCCCTATTTTTTTATTACTTTAAAGTAAATTACTTTTTTAACAAAATCTTTCCACTGTAGTCAATTAATTATTGTCGGCATTAAAATTTATAATTAATAAAATAATCAACTATTTTATTAATATTTAGAGTAAAATCTACACATTTCCAAGTGGTATGTCAAGGATGGATGAATGTGAATTTCACTTCCTAATTGTGAGTGGAAGGGGACGTGAAGTCTTGTACTTTATACAAAATTCAGTGCACTAGTGTTGACAATGAGTATGGGATATGTAGAACTCCTCCCATTGTTCTCTCTTATTCACCAGTTAAAGTATTTTACAAAAATGCGCATAACTTAAGCATAGATACTTCAAATCACAAACTTCTTGTTGGAGGTGGAAGATGATTTGATTGTGCAAATATTCTTAGTTGAACATTACTCAAAATAAGCTAGTCTACTATGCACAATTGAGCCTCGAAGGTCTAATCACATCACATTTTCTTCTCAAACAACTCATGCACATTCTTTACAACCCTACTGAATTTTGTCCACATCTCATGTATAGAAACTTGAAATCACAAATTTCTTTTGGGAGGTGAAAGATGACTTGGTGTTCTAACCTTTCTTTGATGAAAACATTTCAAAATAAGATCATTTGCTATGCGCAATTGAACACCAAAATATACTGAAAATATGGTGTAGTGAGAATTCACATGAGTTGTCACACAAAGAAAAAACCACCAACAAAAGTCTGTCAATTCAGACAATAAAATGCTTTGAGTACCTCAAAGCATGCTTCAAAAAGGCCTTTGCTATCATAATTGACAGAAAACTGTCAAATTTTAGTCATTTCGGGCCTGGTATTCTTGTAGTGATGTAAATTTTATCATGATGTGTTTTTTCATGTTTGTAATATGTCGTTCATACGTTTTTTTATACGATAAACATATGTAAAACGTATGTCGAACGTAATCACCCTTGTTCATCTCAACAACATACGTAAAACATTACAAAACATAACTTGTCAAGTTTGTAATGATGATCATTCCATCGCTCTCGCCATTAATCGTGGCCTACCTCCACGTGCACAATCTGCATTGAGAAGATGTGTCTGTTGAAGGTAATGCAAACTTCCTACACTAACATACGAAGTCCTTGCAATTTCTCTATAAGGACACCCTCTTTAACCCCTAACCGCCCAACCATGCATATTTTGCATGATGTACGGATTTGAACTCCGATTTTCCATCCATCATGCACTTTTTGCAGTGTGGATTTTTTATTGAAACTTTTATGGGAAGTTAGCTCCGTGCATGTGTGATCCGATTAGAAAGGGGATGATTTGTGAATTTTTTATGCCTCATTTCATGTTGTAGTGTTCCACCCAAAATTTCGAAGATTTTAGTCTAAAAGTGCTCTTGAAAAAGTCAACTACTAAAATTAAGCAACCAAAAAATCTCCAAAAATCTTAGAGTATTACACTTAGAGTATTACATTTCAACCCATCACAACAAATTTCATTATTAGATTGTCAATATCCTATTCGTAATCATATTGCAAAAGAGTGTTAAATTTTAAGTTTGAAATTTAATACACAAATATTGGTGATAGCAATCGCAAATCTAACCGTATGGATAGAATCTAAAATGCATAATGTACAACTTTTATTCATTCATCAAGTTGAAAATATTCCTTTTAGTTGCATTTTATAATGCATCTTTGAAAACTGCCAAATCCGAAAAGGGTGAGAACGTTTAGGGGTTGAAACATGGAAACTACATTCTCTTGTTGTTGTCTAATTAATGCTTTCACAATCTTCTCTTCTAATAAAGAAGACCTATACATTGGAGATACTTGTGCACACACATGCAATACAACTAGTAGTGTAAAGCTCTAAAAATACAAGCTGAAGTTCTATACAAATTAGCACCCATCATATGCAAACTCACTCTCTAACGATGCAGTTACAAAATTGATCAAATAAAGAGAGATGACTATTGGGCTTCCAAATGTACACACACATGCATTGTCATGTGTATGATCTATTAGAACTGGCAGTTAACGTCAAATAGAAGCTCATGTGACTTTAATTAGTGACTTCACACTTGTTAATTTACAAATATAGGTGTTCAAATTTCAGGTTCAGAAACATCTTATCAGTTTTGGAAGAGACTGTATTATCGAAATTAATGAAGAACATTGCACGTGTTGGTCAAAGAACAAATAAATTTGAACAAAAAAGGTCTATATAGGACCTATTTAAAAGTGCTAAAAAAAAATGAGGTCCAACTTAAATTTTTACGAGTTAATTTTGTTCAAAATCCTTCAAATTATATGAGAAGACTGAAGGGACGTTTCATTTCTCTTCCTTAATAATAAAGCAACAAACATTAAAATTCAAAGAGAAAATTGATCTTCAAAGACCGACCGCCCGCGTTGCCTTGCCTCGGTGTAATCTGCATTGCTGGATTGTGACCCTTGCTTGAACTCAATGTGTCCGTTGATCTCGTTTTTAGTTACACGTCCTCGGGCCGTGTATGTTTATAATGACATGGTCAAGTGGTACCCATGTACGCTACGTATTGAAACATGAAAAGAATGATTATCCGCTATTGCGTATGTTTCTAGAAGATACAAGAAAGTACTATTTCTACATTACATGCCCAATGCTAACGTGCAACGGCAAATGGTACACCAGTGGATGCCTGTGGTTCACGATTTAGAGGGTTGAAAAAATGAATTCCACACCCTAAAAGTCCATAACGTTACAAAATATTTCAGGCCTCCAAAAGGCTACTAACTGAGCGAAATTGCCATGCAAAATAATGATATATTAATATTAAAAATATTAAAGAAAATAAAAAAATACGACAAAAATTATTAAAAAATAATCATTTGACGTGGCACCATTTTTCCCACATTAGACTAAATTTTAAAAAGGTTTTTGTCAAAATTTTATATTATAATATTATAATTTTTGCATGGCAACTTGGTTGAGTTTGCAACCTCTTGGAGACCTGAATTTTTTTTTGTAATGATTGATCGGCGAAAAGTATTTGAGGAGTATTCTCGCACCTCTAATGTTGGCGTGCAAATAGTATTCCATACTTATGCATGCAATTTCAGAAAGTAGTGATTACAGTACACTGACCTTACACTCCAAAACTTGTAGCTAAATCATTGGCACTCACAATTCATGTGCACAATTCACATTCTCTTTCACACGCCCAGTACAACAACCAACAGGCAAGTACACTGCAAAGCGGATTCTAAAGGTCTCATCAAAACCATTTGCATTAGAAATAAACAAAAAAAGAAAAAGAAACTAAAGGTCTCATCAAAACGAACTGAAATAAAGAGACCCACACCAAATAACATAACTTACCCGGAAACTTCCCCTACAACCTCCCGTCAGGTCAGCATGCTGACGCAGCATGCCGACAGCATGGCAGGTCCCGGCCAATCAAATCACGCTTACGTGGACCCCAACGCCAGGCGCCAGTTCCCGCTAAACCGCGGCATCCACAGTAGTCTCCCTCTCTGGCTCGCGACGACGAAGAAATGCGGAATCCCATGCACCAGATTCCCCGAATTCCTCGCCCCATCGCTACCCGAGCTCCTCTACAATCACCAAATTCCTCTCGCGAACCATCTGCTTTTTACAGCGCACAATTTGGTGCTCTATCTCGCTCAATCGAGCTGCTTGGGGTTTGCCAAAACCTGACTAAGTTAGCATATGCTCAGGCTCGCAACATATGCTCGTGGCGAGGGTTAGTCGGAGTTTACTTTACTTATTATGATTTCTGGATGAGAGAACGGTGCCATTACTGCTTTCACATTCGTACCCATTCCTCAACTTGGCTTTCACGGGGTCAGCAAGCTCTCACCAACTTGGAGCCGGATTTTGCGTGCGCTAGATCTGAGGGACATTAACACCCAGCCGAGTTCATTTCAGCCGTTTCAGGTTCTAGAGTCTTTGCAGATGTAGGTAAACCGCGTTTCGGGCTCTTAGGTTCGAATCTGAGCATGTGCCTGTGTTCATGTGATTGCTCTTCTTTCCCCCCTCACTTTCTGGAAAAAGAGTATGATCGCTTCAGCTGTTTCTTGTTGAGATCTCGCGAGGATATAAGCGATGCGGAGTAATTGCGTGAAGGAAGAAGTATTATGAGGGGGTAGTTAGATTCAGAAGCGGTGAGGATGGATGGAGTTGCATTTTTTTGTTGTTTATTGACTGAGGAGAGTAGCAGTCAATAAAGAAACAGAGAGCGAGTGAGGGAGATTTTTTAGTGTAGTGGATGAAGGGGAAGAGATTATAGAAGGGGAAGAAAATGGCGAAACAGAAACAGGGGCTGGTGGATGGGGCTGCGCACGAAGTGAAGGAGCTTTGGGACCATTTGTTGCTGGAGAAGCCGGTGTTACCCTATTTGATCCCTGTGTTCATTTTGGCTTGGATTCTGGAGCGCTGGATCATCTCCTTCTCCAATTGGGTTCCCGTGTTTGTCACCGTCTGGGCGTCTCTTCAGGTATGTGCATTCGCTCACGCTAAATCCGAACAGTCGGTAACTCTGTAATTTGATCTTAGAATGCCAATCTTGTCGTTGTAAGGTTGACGATACTCTTTAAGCATTTTAACCAAGAGTGCGCTTATTACTCAACAGAGAGATCTCACATCCAATGATTTCTAGTTCAAAGCATTTCAAGTGTTGGATACGAGGAGATTATTTGTTGTCGGTAACATAGGAGACGGGATTAGGTCCTTTAGGTTAGTATCATTGTAATGTGATCCAGCACAGGGACCATGTGTGATCATTTCTTATGCAATCATTCAAAGTGCGAGGTTGTAGACCACTATTGAAAGGACATTAGACAACTCCATTTCCACTTAAAGATTAGTGATTACTGGTATTGAGATTTAGTCAAGTCATGCTTACATCCAACTTGCTAATTGAAGGTCAACCAAGTGTATTGGAAGAGATGAGTTCTTGTTGGTAATATACGAGGTCTTAGTATTCTCTATGGTAATGTGATGATCATGTAAGCTCGACATTGAATTGTAGATGGAAAAAAACGAGAGTTAATTCAAACTTTAGTAGCTGAATCCACCTTTGAGCTGCAGAATTTTAGTATTGATTGATTTGCAAGGGCCATGTACAGTTTTCTGATGATATGGCGTGTGTGTAGTATGGCAAGTATCGACGTGAACGCGCCCTGGAGGATTTGAATAACCGATGGAGGCGACACATACTTTGCAGTCAGGTCAGCCTGCTTAATATCCCCACCAATGACCTAGCAAGGGTGGATTATTATTATTGTTATTGTCTGGATAGAAATTTACTAGTTATACTGGTATCTGTCAAGTGTGCTTATGTGCCACTCATTTCAAAAGCTCATTCCCCCAGTAGATTGACAAAGTTATTAATGGTTATTCTAATAGGACAGTAGATCAATATGAACATGATGTACATTAACCTAATACGAGGACTAAGATAATATGACGAATCTAATGGAGGGTTCTTTTGTGATGCTTGTATATTTTTATCAATTTCAAATGTAAGAGAGTGTGAGAGTTGGTGCTCAATTTGCAATGCCAATCAACAGACACTTGGGATTGAAACGAAGACATACGTGTGATGATCAGAAAAATCTATGTTAGATTCCTATTTACCATTTGTTGTTTTCTTTACACAGCCAAGCACACCTATAGAGCCTTGTGAATGGCTCAACAAGATGCTGATGAATGTGTGGCCCAACTTCATGGAGCCCAAGCTTGTGCGGAGACTTCTTCACAGTGTTCAGGTTGTCATCCCTGGCAAAATTCTTTGAATTTCAGTGCTATTTTGGGAGTGGTTTTGACCTTCACTGCACCAATCGAGTTGATGCAAAGTAAAAAATTGTGCTCAAATTGTGTACTCATTTGCATAGGGGACAGGAGCTTTTCCTCTTTAAAACACACCATAGGATAGTACTTCATTGAGTGTCCTCCTGCAAATATTAAATATGTGGTTTCTTATTAAACTACTTGTAAGATGTGACTTGTCTTGTTTTGTAACAAGTCTTGAGATGGGAGGTATGTATCTCATATATATTCTTTGGGATCGTTGTTGTGACATGCAGACCCGGTTGAAGGAGAAAAGACCAAGACCCATTGTGAGTCCCAACCCCTCTCCCCGCGAAAGCACACACTTAAAATGAAAATAAATTTTAAACCCTACGTGCCTTGGAAGCTAAAAACAAGCAGTTCACTTTGGAAGTTAAGAGTTGATTATAGTAACTTTTAGTACATATTTCTATCATTAAAAAAATGTAGGATATGTTTTGAAGCTTCCTAAATGACTTATTTGAACTCTTGTAGATGTGGAAGCGGCAACTTTTGGCCCATTTGGGCTCTTGGAGGTTAAAAGAACCGAAAAGAACATTAAACAATGGCTGTGAATCATGAGGCAGTGGGTGTTGTAGAATTCTCCCTGCAAGTTAATTGCGTCTAGTGGAACTTTTGCATAATCTGAGCCAGAAATTGATTACAGTGGTTAATTTTCCTACTGCTACAGTTAAGTATGGAGGTGGAGGAGTTTTCTCTGGGAACAACACCACCGATGTTTGGGCTTCAGGGATCGTACTGGTCGATGGAGGGCAAGCAGGTACTAGTGATTTGCAATTAATTGTTCCCTTGCTTTCAGATATGTCTGTCGATTGAAGTGGATCATGTCTTACAGTATAATTAATGTAGTCGGACCTCTGTGGATTGGAAAGTCTCTCTTGTTATTCTAACTGAATTTAACGCTTTTATTATTTCTTTTGGCAGGCGGTGTTGAACATGGGTTTCGAATGGGATACCAATGAGATGAGCGTTTTGATCGCTGCCAAATTGGGGGGTCCCTTGCGAGGAACAACTGCTCGCATCATCATTAACAGCATCCATATCAAGGGTGATGTATGTGTCCATTTCATAATATTATGCACTAGTACTCAAATCAGATCAATACAGGTCTACAGTGGAATAAACATCCATAGATGTCACATTAATTAGCTGCCATTATATATATTGCGTGCTGGGAAATTTAATGTACTGAATGTTTTTGTCTTGAGCAATGTTGGCTCATTTTGGATTCACCCATGAATCCTGCAGTTTAACTGATTCTTGACCGTGGATTGTCTGGCAGCTCCGTATGCTGCCTATTCTGGACGGTCAAGCTGTGCTCTACTCATTCGTGAATACCCCGGAAGTCAGAATAGGATTGGCGTTTGGCACCGGCACCACATCTGCTCCTCCAACTACAGAATTTCTTTTTATTTCATCTTGGCTGGTCAGTGACATGCTGAAATCATCCTAGTTCAATGTGACTGTGGGTGTGATTGCTCATTCCTGTGACCAACAAAAGCAGTGTTTTTTTTTTATTGGTTTTGGAATATGTATTAGAACGACGTATTAGAACGTGTACACATTTGAATACACTGTTCGCCTGCAGCCATCAGAACGTATTAAAACACACTCAGATCATACAGTGTTCAGGGACACTGTTCATGTAGTTGCTGTCTTTATCCTCATTTTGTTTGTGTGTTTTAAAACAGGCCTGTATTTGATTTTTGGTAATTATGCTCAAGTGATGCATTAGAATATTCTCTCCAGAATGTCTAGACTTTGAGAATTATTTGGTTACAGTGGAATGAGGCACTGACTTTTTTCAATAATTATGTGATTGTCCTGGAAATTGGAACTTCCAGGAGAAGTTGTTCATTGACACTCTGAATCGCACAATGGTGGAGCCTCGAAGGAGATGCTTCTCACTACCTGCCGTGGATCTGAAGAAGAAGGCAGTAGGGGGCATTTTTTCAGTAACGATCGTTTCAGCTCGGGACTTGGCAAAGATAGATCATCGAGAATCTCGATACTACAGCAGTGATCAAAAGCTGGCGAACGGAAGTGATGGAAGCGGTCATGGGAAAAGCAATGGCAGCAGTGGGAGCAGCCACAGCAGCAGTAATGGGACCACCTCGGGGGGATCGGTGAATAATAATAGGAGGTCCGAGAAATTGAGGTTCGTGGAGATTACGTGCGAAGATCTGACCCGGAGGACAGGCATGCAGAGTGGTCCGTTTCCTCATGTGTGGAACGAGACTTACGACATGGTGTTGCATGACAATGTCGGCAGTGTGCACATCAATGCGTACGAGCAAGGCCACAACAACGTTAAATACGACTTCTTGGGAAGCTGTGAGATCAAGGTGACTAATCACTGTCTTCCTTCTCTGAATGATTGTTCCAATTTTTAGTATCATGTAATTTAATTTGCACCTTCCTGTGTGTATATTCTGTCTAAGTTCCTATCAACTGACCCTTAACTCTCTTAAGGTATGCATGTTCTCACTTGGTGTTAAGAGTGATGTTGGTGAGGGCTTTAGGAATGAATTCAGATACACTTTTGGACTAATTTCACTTTGCTAATCTTGACCCCTACTAAGACCAAGTGGGAACATATCTTTATTCTTTTAGCGACTCTTCTAAATTGCTTAAGATAGAAATAGAAAGTCCACTTTGGAAGCTAGTAGAACTTGATTGTAGTAACTTTAAGAACATTGTTTTCTATTGTTGAAACGTGTAAGGTATAATTGTGTTGGTACCTTCCTAAACGATTTATTTCAATAGTACATTCAACGACTGTCAATATTGAGGATGATGAAAGCAGCAACCGTTTTAAATTGTTTACTAAGCACAAGTATGGTTAATTTGCACATCAGGTGAAGTATGTAGACGACGACTCGACGATCTTTTGGGCTGTGGGTCCAGATCAAAGTGTACTTGCTGATCGAGTTGAGCATTGTGGGAAAGAGATCGAGCTAACGATCCCACTCGAAAGCGCATCAAGTGGAGAGGTCAGTGTTTTCATCATTCATTCTCCGCGAGCTCCTTAGTTCTTAACGAAGACTTCAAGGTTCTGGTGACCTTTTCAGCAATTCGTTCACATTTGAATTAGTGAATGGTGCATAATTTTCCTTCAGCATGTTGAGATTGAGGTGGCAGTATGTGGGAGTTTATGTCAGTTTTAAAAGTTGCGTCAGGTACACTGTATGAACAGTATAGGGTGGTTAATAATGTCCTTATCATGGGTAGGCTTTGTCACTATTGGTTTCCTTGGATGAATACCCTGCCTTGAATTCATGCTTTGGCTAATAAATGAGTTCAATGTAACTCCAATATGTGGCAGGTGACCGTGAAGCTTGTACTGAAGGAATGGCAATTTGCTGATGGGTCAAAAGCAGTGGCAAATTACACTCCTTCTGCGGTGATTCATGCGAACCAGACATCTCTTGGAAGTCAACCAAGTATAAGCCCTTACACGGGTAGAAAGTTACGTATTTATGCGATCGAGGGCAGAAATTTGGCTCCAATGGACAGGACTGGGAAAAGCGACCCGTACTTGAAGTTGTTTTATGGAAAGGTATGAGCTCGCAGCATAATTTGTTCTTCTCAAGCCTCCAGGGGCCATACAGTCTTCCTTTCAACAGGACAGGACATAATTCTTGACAGTCTTTGTTTTTGTATCAATGTGTAATTCTGAAGTAGTGCAGCAGCATCATTAGTGTACTGTGATGAAATGTTGGTATATTAATCTGTCTGTATATGAATCTCCGTGGTCAATGCACTGATCGGTTAGTCTTTAAATGTTCGGTAACTTATGTAACTAAATTTTCTTGCAATGAATAGCTGATACGCAAGACGAAAACGGTGAATCAAGACCTGAACCCAACGTGGAACCAAGATTTTATATTTCAAGAAGTAGGGGGAGGAGAATATTTGAAAATCAAGTGTTACGATGCTGACCGGTTTGGAGACGAGAATTTGGGAAGCGCACGAGTGAATTTGCAAGGGCTAGAAGAGGGTAAACCGAAGGATGTGTGGGTACCTTTGGAGAAAATTAAACAAGGCGAAATTCATCTTAGAATCGAGGTTGTTGCCTCGGAGCTCTCGCCAATTCCTTCCCAGGTACGTGGGTTCAATCGACATTCATAATTACCGTTACTTCCAGTTATGAATGTCTTTCCCTGGCTGGCTCTCTATGTCTTTCTCTTACAGACTGAATTTTTCTTTCTGTTAATAAGGTGTAAGGAACCCATTCACGTGGGGGTCCCAAAGCCGTTACTAGGCCAGAATTGAAGTAAATGTTACTGACAAGTAGATATTCAGAATCTAATGAATAAGCTAATATACTTACGGTTTTATGAGCAAAAGTTTGATATTAATTCCTAACTTATTTTGAATATGGTATTCAAATATAATAACACGATTTTTCGTGCGTTGGAATCCTCTCGAAAATGCAGACACACCCCTCTGCGCTCTTTTTCTCCATTCTAAGATTAGAAATACTCAATTGATGCAGAATGGTTCTGAAAACGCATCACATTCAGTTGGAGATGGATGCGTGGTGGAGGTTGTGCTAGTGGAGGCTCGGGACCTGGTAGCGGCTGATTGGGGAGGTACAAGTGATCCGTATGTCAGTGTTCGATATGGCAACACCAAAAAACGCACAAAGGTACGGTACCTTACATCATTTAATACTAATTGTCTACTTTAGGTGTAACTAATATAATCATGTGTAACTCGTGTATTTGAATCGGTCAAGATTGATTTTTTGTTCACTTGAATCTGGGTATGTATTAATTGAGGCTGTGTGAGTTGTCACTGCAGGTTGTGTACAAAACGTTAACGCCATCGTGGAACCAGACTTTGGAATTTCCAGATGACGGAAGTCCTTTAGTTCTTCATGTGAAGGACTATAATACCATCCTTCCCACCTCGAGTATAGGTCACTGTGAAGTGGAGTACGAGCTACTACCATCAAATCAGATGTTGGATCAGTGGTTACCATTGCAAGGGGTCAACAAGGGCGAAATCCACATTCAAGTGACACGCCGAATACCTGAAGCGTCGCCATCCAAGGCCTCTTCTGACACTGACTTACCCGTGAAGCTTGTTCCTATCATTACTGGCAACACGAAACTTCAGCGAAATGCTGGCAAGGTATGTAAAAATGCTGGGAAATGAATTGGGGATTCTTGTCTTATTATGTTTTTAAGTTTCATATCATTAGTTTATTTATAGGGGTAGGGTAGTAGGAGACGTTATGGAAATCTCTCTCAGGTACAAAGTTCATACTATTGAGTGTCATCCGTGATTCAGTGTGCCACTATAATACTGTGCCATGAACCTTTTTTGAAAGAGAGGAAACAGAAGCTTTTGAGTGAATAAGATTCAGTCAATCAACAAGCAACCTTGGGAGCTTGGGATTTACTACCCTTTTCGCTAAATAGTATCTCATTCTTGAGATACACTAATACATGGTGTTTGGATTAGCATTAAACCTACAAAACTGCACTCTAAATAAATAGAGTAGTTTGTTTCTGATACGGTCATTAATTCACTGTGTGGAGCAATGGCAGGTGCGGGCGTTGATTCGAAAGGCCATGGCTCTTGCTGAAGAAGAAGAGGAAACGGAAGACATTCGGCAAATGTTGGAAGAACTGGAAAGTGCTGAAGAGGAGCGTGAGATTTCCATTTCACAGATTCAAAGAGACCGTGACCTCCTCATTGCGAAAGTGAGGGAGCTGGAGCAAGCGATGGGTGGCTTCATTTAATTCCACTACTACAACTTACACTGCAATGGCAAAGTAGTGCACCATGGCGAAGCGTGGATTCATCAATCCCTTCAAATTCTGGTTGGCCTTCATTGAAACTTACTTTTATTACTCTCTAATCATGTCCATATTGATCATCATTTTCCCAGAATTGAATTGCAGCAAATGAATCCAAGGTTCGACAGGTGCCCACGTTGCTTGAGTTCAGTGTAGAGGCAGAGTTTATGAACTTCAAGATTGTACAAATATGGATTTAAAGCACCTTTGCCCATGCATGCATGCTTTGACAAGGAACTCGGGATTTAGACAAATCCCGGTTCCTTTAACACTTGGTTCCATTGAACTTAGACTCTTTAGTGGGAGAACAGGACTAGTCAGTCAGGACAGAGCAAGTTCAACCTGAGTGAGTTTCATTTTAGGTTGTACCTTAGTTTATCAATTCTCTCTACCGACGGTGTTTTGTAACACCATCTACTTTTTAACTACTCTTTTCTTACACAAACTGTGCACGTTTATGTAACATGATTAATTCTGTTCAAAGACCCCATCATCTTGTGCTTGTTTCTGATGCAGTGCATGTATCATGTTTTATGAATTTACCGTAATCAGATTATGATGGGCCTTGATGTTGTCAACACAGAAATTTCAGTAAAGATTTGTATAGAAATGAATCAATGCACTGTTACCATGAATGATGTGTTTTCCACAATGACCTCTCATACATTCAATATATTGCAGCAATCATGGTTCTATTGTACCCTTGGGTCAGATTCATTAGGCCCAATACGAAGTTAATTAATTTTAGGGCTATTTTTGATTCATTAACTGAAATTATATTTCTTTCAAATTTCATTTTTTGTGATATCTAATATTTCCCCATGACTTTTGATCCTAAGTTTTATTTGTTATAGCTTATTATTGTTAAAAATCTTGAACGTTGATATAGCACAAGATGGTTTCATTCTCCTCCTTCAACAATTTGTGATGACTTTTTTGATGGAAGGTGTTGTAATTTGCACTTGGGTAGGTTGTTTGCAAAAATCTTGGTTTTTTATGAATTTGAATTATTTACATTAATATTTTCTACAGTATTCAATTATACCACCTTAGAATTTCTGACAATTTCACTACATGCCATTTTTTTTAATTTTAGAATTATTTTTTAACGAACCTGACCATAGCGTAGGGTATTTGAAGATTGAAAAATGTATATCTGTGATGGAGAGGCTAGCAATAACTGTGGAATAATAATTTCTAACACAAAAATTGCAAAGGTGATGTTCCTTGCTACTTGAAACAAACGAAAGTTACGTTAGAGTAACTCTTGTGCTCAGGTAAGCACACCTAAAACTAGCAATTTTAGAGCTGACCATGGTTATTATTAATAGAATGGTCAAATTCTATAATATTATTGCTAGCTAATCAAATACAATTCTAATACATTAGAGTTATTTTTAAAGCCATCTTGTGTTTGAATAAGATATCATGTGTTTTGCTTTAATATATTCTTATTTTTTCACTCCAAATAGTTTAAAGGTATGGAAGAGCTTGGTGGTCTCTCATTATTAAGTGTGTAAGAGCTTGGTGGTCTTCAAGCTCATAGAAAACTAGTTTAGCTATCAAGAAAGACAGTTAAACTAGTTTTCTCCATGCATGCTCACACACTCTCCACAATAGTTCCGCGGCCAAAAAGGATGCGTCGGGCACCAACACGGGCCAACCTAGTTTATTATATAACGCAGAGTTGTGCATACATGCACGCATGCTCTCAATGAGGATTTAGCCGTCGAAACAATCATGTTGGGCTAGCTTGGCACATACCAACCTACTCTATAATATATTTAATGAAAACTTAGAGTTTTCTTTATCTCATTGTGATTGTGATTATGTAAATTAATGTGAAATAGTGAGAAAATAGTGTGGGACAACTTAACCCCTCAAGGACCAAGAATTCATGATTTTAAACCGACAAATTCAATTGATCATATCATGAGAAATACAGTTCAAACAAGGCTGAATTTTATATCACTAGAATCAGTGAAGAACATTGCATATGTTGGTCAAAAAACAAACAAATTTGAACAAAAGAAAGTCCACATAGGACTTACTCAAAACTGCTAAAAAAAAAAACATGAGTTCCAATTCGGGCTTCTTGGTCCTTTGGAGGTTAGCAAGGGTGTACAGTACAACCACTCTTGTGCACGCCTCACGCGGAAACGATTCTCAAGTAAATATGGCGTTTGATCACTGCAAAATATATGCAGGCCGGCTCGGCCCCGGGAGCTGGCCAGGTGAGGACCACTTTGACGGAAGTATTGAAAGCCCGGAAACAGCCCATCACCATCGCCATTTTCTTCATCATGTTCCCATCGTCTGGAAATACGGTATAATATGATCTTGGGCGGCACTGAAGCACTTCACAATGGACATTGAGTGGAACCAATTCCGGATTCGTGAGGTGTACGTAAAATAATGCCAAGAACACACTCTTGATTATTATCATGGCAAGGGTTACATTCATTTTATTAAATTATATATCTATATCAACAATGAATTTTCAATGCAAGCCAAAATGGGACAAAGAAGGACAATACTTACTCAAGTTGTGCAACATGTTAACCCCTAAAGAATCATAAGGCCCCCACGCGGCTTCTGGAACTAGAAAGTGAGGAAATTCTAGCTCTTGGGCTTTGAATTGTAGGATGAGCAATAAAGAGACCCTGGTTCTTTATGAGAGCTGAATATGTAGGTACTTCTTGATTGGAAATTCATGAAGCGTGCGATTTTTGATGATTTTTTTTGAGTTGCAAGGAGACTATCAAGGCATCACTTCAGACCCTCATATCTTCCTCCCCACACCTTCAAATTACGTGAATTTTTTTTCACATGTTTAAAATGATGATCTCTATGCATAATAAAAGCTTCAAAAATTTGGAGCACTTTTGAACAATCCGATTTCAGCATATGTACAAAATACCTCGAACGAGTTCCATAAATTTTCTTAACGGTGGCATTTTAAAAAAAATTGTGTGATTTTGTTGACCCTATTTTTTTACAAAAACTACATAAGTCCTTTTTAATTTCAACGATGCCAATCGTCAAAATTACCCCACACCAATGAAGAATTGAACTAGTTACAAGAGTTAGTCAAGAAAACAAGAGCTAAGTTCAACACCCCGGTCCTTTAGATTCTTATATTTTATTTATGGAATGGAGGTTTACGTCATTGGGCTTTTTATTTCTTCCTTGAATTGATGCGGTTAGTCTGATGAAAAAAATTCAGTCACTTATCTTTGTCAAAGAGAATAATATGTGAGAGAGTCAACTGGTCCTTCAGAATTTATGAGTCTACCAGTTGACCGCATCACATGGCATGACTTGGAAGGGAATATGTTTTCCATGTGGTCCCTTTGGCATGATCCACTAACTCTTGAATGGCCCGAAAGCCCTTTGCGGCCATATAGTATATTTTGTGTTTGGTGGTTTTTGATTAAAAATAACACTGATAAAGATACTTAACCCCTAAACGTATCAGGGTGTCCCTAGAATTGACAATTTGAGAAAAATCATCATAAAGTACTATTTAGAAGAATATTTTGGAATTGATATACAAATGAAAGTTCTAGATTTTGAATTTTAGATTCCATCTGTACGGTTCGATTCACTAATACTATCACCAATATTTAATTATAAAAGTTGAAAGTTAAAATTAAAAATTCCTTCTAAATTTGATTACAAACAAAATTTTAATATTTTTTGAGTAAAATTTGTTGAAATGAGTTTGAAATGAGATACTCTTAAACGTGGTGATTCTTTCAAATTTTTGTGTTTCTTAAATCTATGACCTCATTTTTGGAAGGCCACTTTTGAACTACAGTCAATGCAAATTTGGCTTGGTCAACGACTTGACATACTTCTACATTTGTAATTTTAGAAAAATATGTAATCAAGTATGACTAAATCCAACCGTTAGATAAGACAACAACTTGGTGAAGAATCTCCAAAAAATTGGATGACTTTCATCCAAGCATTGATGAGAACGTGATAAGGGTTTGAATCTGTTAGTCGTCCAGTTTCTGGACGCTGTGACATTTAGGGGTTAATTATTCAAATTTGCAGATTAGCTGAAATTTGCAAGTGAGAAATAAAAAAGAAAATAATCGAGGCCCATGTACACAGTTTTGGCAGCCAAAAGGCACGTGATTTTATGAAATTCTGTGACATTAGAGTTAACTGAAAAGAGTGTCTCAAAGTGAAAACTCACCTTATACTCACCTTATACTCACCTTATACTCACCTTACACTCGTTTTGAGTTCAAAAAGACTACAAAACTAGTCTATGATGAGTTGGAGAATAATCTAAAAGCAAGGCCTTGCGCCATTGTGGGGCATGGAGCTCATGACCTCCCCCATGCTAAAAGAGAGTTCTACAAGTTCTCCCAACTCTAAGAGAGTCGACCAAGTAACTATTATAAACAATGTTTGTCAAAAATTGATTATATTGGCATGCAAATACACCATAGAAGTTAGAAAACTCCTCTTTTGCGTTTGGATGACTCTATTGTGATAAAATACTAAAAGTGACATTGAAGAAGTACTTGGAGATCAAGTTGAGATTTAGAGTGGTGGTCCGAAACCCTTTTCACATTTGTGGAACTCCTTAATATCAAATTTGTATGCAACTTCTTGCGACATAACAAAGTGTAATAGTGATAGTACAAGAAATGTGTTTGGATGTGTTTGGTGGGAGAATAGAGAATGTATTATTTGAGAATGTGATATTAAAAAGGTCTTATGTACTCATGAAAACTCAAATGCATGTTTTTTTATTCAGGGTCTTGTTGGCTCTGTATTGAAGGAGTGGAGACTTTGCATTGACAAAAGCTACATCTAGAATGAACATGAGGAAGTTTGAGTAGGTCTTTATTAAAAAAAACCGAGTGCTATGATTTTGTAGCTGCTTGTTTCTAGTATTATAAAGAGGCATAATACATTGTTTATTAATTGGAGAAATTCTAGAACATTAATTTGATTTTACAATATTGATTGGTGGTACACTTTTATTTTTATTTTTAATCTTACATCTCTAGTACTTTGGGTAGAAAAAATGAACTTCTAAATATATTCTCACATGTACTTACAACTTGACATGTGGAAATTGTCCGAAGGTTTGTATATAACATCAAAGATTTTTATGATGTTCGAGGAATGTGCCATTACATAATGTGCAATTAGAGAGGGTTTAATGTCCTAGAATAGTGCACAAATAAATTATGAATTTTTGTTAGAGCTTCTTCAATTGCTCAATCCCAGATTTATTTTTAGCCCACCCACAAGAATGGGGAAGTTATCGGAATGGAGAAACTACATTATGCGTAGTTAACCTCTAAAATACCAGATGGGACTATATTTTATATGATCATAATCAGTGAAGAACATTGCATGTATTAGTTAAAAAACAAACTAATTTGAGCAAAAGGATTACTCAAAAATTCTAAAAAATAAAATAACATATGAGACCCAATTTGGGCTACTTGGTCATTTAGGAGTTAAGAGCATCTCCACCAACACTCTAGATTTGAAAAAAAAATAGATATGCATGGATTGGTCAACAATTTATTTGGAGGGAGACATTCAATACAAAAACCTACAGTAGTTCAGGGCCGTCAAAACCACTCAAGCTAGTGTATCTTCTCTTCTTAATTACACATCATAATCGCACAATCCATGCGTGGCGACTTGTGAGTGGCTTACTTACTATTTTCAGAGTCAAATTGAGTGATGTGGGTGGAGAACCAAATTGATTACGAGACTGATTATCCCATTTAGTGCGTGTGGTACTAATTCCTAAAGCATGCACTATTTTTCCAAATTTCAAAATTAGCGAGAGCTGAAATTTTTATAGAGTAACTGAAATCTTTTTATCACGCTAATTTCACATCATAACGATATTTAGTATCACCTTCACTAATCTCCCACACGCACTATAGAACACCCCCCCCAACCCCCCCCCCCCCCCCCCCCCCCCCCACACACACACACACACACACACACACACACACACACATACACTAAATGGGATAATCAATATAGAGTTGGTATCAATGCATGGGGAGATCCGGCAGTTCGTGTAAAATAAGCCAAATGGAATTGCCAAATTACCGATTGAAACTCATAGTTTTAGGGTAAAATCCGAACAAAATTTATGATACTTGGGTGCTACCTAGGTGACACATAGGTAATAACCGGATGGGTTCTTGTCTAAAACTGGTTGTTTTTGTAAAATAAATGGATTTTAGCTGGTTCCCTTGGAAAACTCCCTGTTCAGTGGTTGGTATGCCGTGTAATATTTGCAGAGTGCAATTCAGAGTTGCTGGTGGAGATGCTCTAAAATACTTGCAGGGTCGTATAGAACAGTTACGTGAGCAGCGAATGGTATGGAGACATGTGGCAACGGGGCATGGTACATTGGGCTAATGATTAGCCGGGGCCGTGGTCGCATCAGAGTACTTGACGATAGACGGGGTTAGGAGGTCCAACTAATGCAAACTAAGCAAGAAGGCATAATAGTCAAGGCCACCCTGATGGCCACGCTCCACCAGTCCTCCACTTGTATTTTCTTAGTCAACTATTCCACCACGTTACTGTGCCGTCGACAACGACACACGATCCCCCCCATTTGATCGATCCCGGCCACTCTCCCCTAAACCGTTTGATTAAAAGAAAAAAAAAAATCCCCCTTCTTCAATTGATTAGGTGGACTAGAAAGATCCTTACTGGTGAACCAAATGATGTGATTATGGGCCCTGCGGCAACCGGGTGTTAGGATTTGTGAGTGCAACTCTACACCTAAATGTAGAGCTTGTTTACAGACTCGGTAACGTAAATGTGTAAAACAGGTACTGTAGCTTCCTAGAGGCTTGGGTAGCTTTCTGCTTAATAATTAATTAAAGTGCAAAAAATAGTTAGGCATAACGAAAATGGATATGTTAAAATTGGGCAATGAGATATTAAAAAGAAAAGAAAAACTGAAATTGTTGGTCTTTTACTGTTTTAATTTTATTTTTTGGGTAAATGAGGTTAGTAATTTCTAAGAAATTTAGGCACCATTTTAATTATTTATTTTCTGACCAAGCTGCTAGGAAGCTACGGTAATGCGAAAGTAGAGCTTTTGTTAAAGCATGCACACCCTACGTTTGTATCCACCCTTTTATGGAATAATTTGGATGAAAAGTTCCTGACAGCATATTTGCATGCTCTTCTTGACGGCAAATTTGCAAGATGTACTTGAGTTATCCGTAAAGCAAAGGAAGGGTAGCCCGTCTGGGGCACGGAGTTTTCACCCTTGAAATTGACTTTGTTGTCATTACCAATTACCAACACCCATGAAGTAACCAACTTGCTTTGGGAGAGCATGAGGCCAATGTGGATGCACGTGGAGATTCCGCTGTCGGGTAGAGAGGAGCGCGCTCTGAGAATTCGCGGGGAATCTGGCTGCGACACGATGACCAGATAGCTTGGGAGATCGGTCTTGTCTTCAATTCTTGTACTCTTTAAATCTTCAAATCTCTTCCCAGTCCTATCTTGCAATGGCTCTAAAAGGTTTAAGGGTAAGGGTGGGGTAATAAGAAACCACGGGCCTCGGACGGGTAAAACGGGACGGCCAGACCACGAGCTGAAACCGTCCGAAAGATGGCTCCTAAATTTCAAACCCACGGTGACCAGCAAACGTGCCTCACCGGTGGGAACAACATAAACACGACCGTGTGGGTGATCAATCCCACTTCGCCGCAACAAAGTTTACAAAACAGAATTGAAAACAACTAGCCTCCAAAACCGGCTGGGAATAACAATAAAAAACAACGAGCCTCCAAAACCGGCTAGGAACAACAATAAAAGACAATGAGCCACAAGCCACAACACACAAATGTTCTCGTCTTCTTGTCTTGAAGTCTTCAAATCTTCTTCCTTTAAAGTCTCAAAGTGTTTAAAAACACAAAGAAACCTTCAAGGCAATCTTCTATTGTGGCTGCGAGCTTCTAATTGATGCTACAGATGGTTCAAGTCTCCAAAAGCTAAGTATAATAGCTTTTTGAAAAGCTAAAACAACAAACTAACACTCCTCAAAATTTCAATTGAATCTAAGTTACTGTCCAAAAGTTATAAGAGAGCAAAGTGGAAGCTTTATTTTTCTTTTGACAACCAACCTCCGCCTCTTTATATCTTCATAACTTTTGATCTAAAGCTTTTACATACAAGTGCAATAGCATTTTGGAAAGCTAATGCAAACTACTACAATATGTATAATTTTTATAGAAACCCTAAACTCTGTCCATAAGTTATGGCTAATCAAAGTTTCGGTCTCTTTATTTTTAGAGAGTTTCAACCTCTCAACTTCAACACACAACAACTCCTTCAATAAAACTCCAAATAGATTGAGTGATAGCAATCTGAAGAGCTAATCTTATAGGCTATCAGTCCTGTAGATTTCAAAAGAAATTATCACAGTGACCAAAAGTTATGGTCCTCGAAGTCTTAGCTTCCTTCTTTCCAAAGGCAGTCAACCTCCAAGCCTTCACACCTTCATAACTTCCTCCTCGGAACTCCAAATCATAAAAGTAATAACTTTTTGGAAAGCTATTACAATGATACATACACTCTCAAAATTGCAAAGCAAGTTGATACACACAACAAAAGTTGTGGCTCGTCGAAACCTCTGCCCTCTCAATGGACGGCCAAGGGTTTCCACAAACTTCCAACCTTCACAACTTTTGCAATACAATTCCAAATTCAACTTATAAGATCAATTCGGAAAGGTCTCATTACAAGGAACAATCTCTCAAAATTTCAATTTAAACAAAGTCTTGCTCAATGAGCTACATCAAGTCGAAATTCTGCCTCCAAAGCTCTCACTATTCACACCCACAAAAAAACTCTCGACAATCTTCAAAACCCCAAGACCTCACTAAATCTCATCCAATCAAAGGTGGCGGTGGGGCACATATGCCCATGCTCCCCTTTGAAGCTTCAAAGAAGATACTTTTTCCCCCCCTTCCTATTCACACCTTTCAAACCACCTAATCCTTTGATGATTTAATTAAAACGAAAGACAAACTATATGTACTATTTTCATTCCGCTACTCCATTCATTGAAAATACAAAGCTTAGAGCATAAATGTACACGATGGAAGCATTTCCATCATGACACCGCCATGGGAACTCAAGTGTGGTTTGGGGGAGCTTCTCTAGCATGTAGAAAGGTATAAGGTTCAAATCTCTGTGACAACCCAAAGCGCTGTGATTGGTATGGAAAACAGAGGCAAAACAGAGGCAAAACTTGTTTTTGCTAGCTTTGAAGCTATAAAATCACTTATGCCTTGCTATACGGATAATTGTATTGATGTCACAATAAACCCCTCTAAAAAAAGTTGCCACTATGATAATTAGCAAGTCTGACAAATGATTAATAACTTGGGGACTTATGTTGGAACACATGGCAATCTGACATTTGTTTAGGATTGTGCAACAAGGTGAGATACAATTTTGTGGGTGGGAGAGTAATAAATTAACGGGATGAAAATTTCATAAATTCAAGAGTAAATTTCAGAGAAGGGTGAGCTTGCTCTTATAATAAATAACATGCCGAGACATCGTAACATTCTCGAGCTCCCTTGGCTTGGTCCCTTTCTATAGTGTTACCTTAGAACTCTTTTACATCATCCATTTTGTCCATGAGTTGAGAATTTGACATGGAAAAGTATCCAATCACATGCGCACACAATGGCAAATATTCTCTCCACAAATTGGAATGAATGCCGAGCCTCATGTTATGATGGGGGCGATTAGGAACTTAGGGTCTAGTTTAGATATTGCAAAAAGAAGAAAAAAACAAAAAAAAAAAACCACCTCCAGGAGAGCACAACTCCCTTTGTTTGCAGTGTGATGTTTATAATCTGTTGTTGTGCACCGGAAATAAAGCATCCATTTTTAAAAAATGTATATATCCCTTTGATGCGCATACGTCCTTATCATGAATAATGAACAAATTGTAAGCCTTCTCTTGACTACATCCCGTACAGTTTTTCATCTATCCAAATATTCCTAGGTTCTTGTGCTAGTTGACTACCATTTGTGTGGTATGGATCTTCAAAATAAGATATTGTGATTCTTTTTTAAATGGCAAAAATTTGTTTATGGTAAGTTTCATTTTTAGTTCAAAAGTGAGACCTTAACAATGATTTTCCAAAATAAGTAGAATCAAATAATGGAAACTAATCAAATTATACCATCTCATAGTGCATGTTATTTGAAATTGTTGTAATTTTTTTTAATAAAAAATTGTTAATTTGGGATTATAAAGTGAATTTCAAAGGAAGACCTTGCAAAATTAATTAAGAAATATTAATAATCTTTTTGATAAATCCAACCAAACATAGGTGATCTACACACTGTGGTTTACAAACTTCATTTTTGTGATTCACCAAACAATCATGACACATTTTTGAAATCGGTCATGGATCTGGACGTTAAAAGGTTAATGAAGGCACAAAAATTGGTGTACTCTAGAATAAAGGGTAGGAGTCTAAATTGAACGGTTGACTTAATTAATCAATAGCAACGTCTGAGTTGGAGGCAATTCAAACCGCTCACCTCCATTTTGCCCCCATAAAGATAGGCTTTCATGTGAAGATTAGGCAGGTGAAAGCCGCTGGAAGATAAGAACTAGGGTCTCCAGAATCACCAATGGTCTACCTATTTCGTTAAGAATGGTAACTACACTCTTAGGTTCACCCATTTTGGCGGTGCATCCGTAGCTTCCAGCTTTTTAGGACCCCCTACCGATACATGGAAGAAAGCCCTATGGGCTAAGTTCCATGGGAGAAGTATCTCACAAAAAAACGTTTTTAGGGACGTTGGGTATGTATCTAAATGTATGGAAAAAAAGCATTACCAAGTTGTAAATATTTTAAACACTTAAAATTCAAGGCTAATATCAAAATCATGCAATTAGTTGCATAATTTAAGACGTTAATAAAAAATAAAATACAACAATTGCTGTAATTTAAATTTTAAAGAACCCAATCAAGGAAAGACATACAACCAGTACATTCACGTATGAAAAGAAAAACAATAAGTTACAAATTGTAAATGTTTAAATACGTCGAATGCATCAAATTATTCAACTCATGCAAGTGTTTCTACAATTTATAACGTTAAAAATTTAATAAAATACAGCGTTTGTTGTACTTTAAAGTATCAATTTTCAAAGGTCATAAAATTTGTATCTAAATCACTAAATGTATGAAGAAAGAGCATTACCAAGTTGTAAATATTTAAAATATTTAAATTCAAAGGCTAATATTAAAATCATGCAATTAGTTGCATAGTTTAAGACCTTCAATAAACTTAAAATACAACAATTGTTGTACTCAACGAACCCAAATGAATCAAGAGAAGCCATAGAGCCGGTATATTCATGTATGAAAAAAATAATGAACAAGTTGTAAATATTTTATATACGTCGTATGCATCAAATCATTCAACTCATGCAAGTGTTTGTACAAATTATAACGTTAATTTTTTTGTAAAATACAACGTTTGGTGTACTTTAAAGAACCCAATTCATAAAAGTCATAGAATTTGTATGGCCAAACGTATGGAAAAGAAAAACCAACGAGTTGTAAATATTATAAATACTTAGAGTTCAAGGCTACTATTAAAATCATAAAATTAGTTGCATAATTTAAAGTGTTAACAAAAAAACAAAATACTGCAATTGATGTAATTCAAAGAACCCAATCAAGGAAAGACATAGAATGATTAGAATCGGTATCTTCACGTATGAAAAAAAACGATGAAGAAGTTGTAAATATTTTAAATACGTTGAATGCATCAAATTATTCAACTCATATAAGTGGTAATACAATTCATAACGTCAAAAAATAATAAAATACAACGTTTGGTGTACTTCAAAAAACCGAATTGATAAAGGCCCAGAATCGAAAACTAAATATATGTAAAAAGAAAAAAGCACCAACAAGTTGTAAATATTTTAAATACTTAAAATTCAAGGCTAATATTAAAAACATGCAATCAATTGCATGATTTAAGACGTTAATAAAAAAATAAAATTATAACATTTACTATACCCTAAAACCCAATTAACATAAGGTATATACAAATGATAACTATGTAAATGTATGAAAAAAGAACTCCCAATAAGTTGTAAGTATTATTAATATGTTGATTGCACCAAATTATTCAACTCATGCAAGTGTTTGTATAATAAATCTATAACGTTACAAGAATAATAAAATACAACATTTGTTGTACTTTAAAGAACCCAAATCCATAAAAGTCATAGGGTTGGTATCTAGATGTGTGAATAAAAAGTTACAACAAGTTGTAAATACTTTAAATACTTAGAGTTGAAGACTAATATTAAAATCATGCAATAAGTTGCATAATTCAAGACGTTTATAAAAAATAAATTACAAAGTTTATTGTATTTTAATGAACCCAATTAATATAAGATATGGAAATGGTCACTATATAAATGTAAGAAAAAAGAAATCTCATCAAGTTGTAAATAGTTTAAATATGTCAATTGCATAAAATTATTCAGCTCATGCAAGTGTTTCCACAATTTACAACGTTAAAGAATAATAAAATACAACGTTTGTTGTACTGTAAAGTACCGAATTCATAAAAGTCATAAAACTAGAATTTAAATGTATGGAATAAATGAAGCAACAAGTTGTAAATATTTTAAATACGTTGATTGCATCAAGTTATTCATCTCATGCAACTGTTTGTACAATTTATAACTTTAAAAGAATAATAAAATATTCCTTTGCTAACTAATAAAATATTTAGATACAAATTAGGGGGTTCTTTTCATCAAACCATAATTCCTATTCCTACCATAGTAAATAACTTTGGCTTAAAGCTTCTTGAGATGATACCATTTCTTCACGGTCATTCAAAATGCCACCCCATCTATAGATTGTAGGAGTGCTTTAACCCAAGCACGTTCGGCTATGGGATGAAGTGAAAGAAACATGGGATAACAACTCAAAGAGTCTACCAAAATCAAAGAAGCTCGAGCACGTGAGGAGGCACTTCTTGCAATGCAACGGCAAGCTCTGGGATACCTCTACGACGGTTGGCAACAAGATCCACCTAGTCAACGTCCACATATACTTGAGTTTTTACAACTTAGGGTAAAGTGGTTTAAAAATAGTAAGACTAAAAATCCATATACACAAAAGATATTACTTAGAAACCCTCAGGGAGGTGGATTTCTACCCATGCTACTATGCAGGATGTGTATCAGGATAGGAATGTGCCAATTTATTCATATCATAGAATAGGAATCTAAATGTATGTAAAGAAAAGTACCAACAATCTGTAAATATTTTAAATGTGTTGATTGTATCAAATTATTCAACTCTTGCAAGTGTTTGTACATTTTATAACGTTAAAAGAATATTAAAATAGAGCATTTGCTGTACATTAAGGAACCATATTGATTTAAATCATAGAATTGAAATATAAATATAAGGGAGAAAACACCAACAAGTTGTAAATATTTTAAGTACTTAGTGTTCAAGACTACTATTAAAATCATGTAATTAGTTGTGCATAATTTAAAGCATTAATAAAAAATTAAAATACAAGGTTTATTTTATTTTAATGAACTCAATTAATATAAGATATAAAAATGGTAATCATCTCAGTGTATGAGAAAAGTACTTTCAAGAAGTTGGAAATATTTTAAATATGTTGATTGCATCAAATTATGCAATTCATGAAAGTCTTTGCAAAATTTATAACGTTACAAGAATAGTAACATACAATATTTGCTATACTTTAAATAACCCAATTCATAAAGGTTATAAATTGCTATTTAAATGTATGAAAAAAAAACAAGCATGGATAACATGATGAAGTGGCATAAATTGAGTAATTCATGCTTTATACACTTTAATTTGTTACAACATACAAGTGCCAATTATGGTCATGTTCACGAACATAGTGCAGAGCAGCTCCTACTCTATCCTGATACACATCCTGCATGGTAGCATGGGTAGAAATCCACCTCCCTGAGGGTTTCTAAGTAATATCTTTTGTGTATATGGATTTTTAGTCTTACTATTTTTAAACCACTTTACCCTAAGTTGTAAAAACTCAAGTATATGTGGACGTTGACTAGGTGGATCTTGTTGCCAACCGTCGTAGAGGTATCCTAGAGCTTGCCGTTGCATTGCAAGAAGTGCCTCCTCACGTGCTCGAGCTTCTTTGATTTTGGTAGACTCTTTGAGTTGTTATCCCATGTTTCTTTCACTTCATCCCATAGCCGAACGTGCTTGGGTTAAAGCACTCCTACAATCTATAGATGGGGTGGCATTTTGAATGACCGTGAAGAAATGGTATCATCTCAAGAAGCTTTAAGCCAAAGTTATTTACTATGGTAGGAATAGGAATTATGGTTTGATGAAAAGAACCCCCTAATTTGTATCTAAATATTTTATTAGTTAGCAAAGGAATATTTTATTATTCTTTTAAAGTTATAAATTGTACAAACAGTTGCATGAGATGAATAACTTGATGCAATCAACGTATTTAAAATATTTACAACTTGTTGCTTCATTTATTCCATACATTTAAATTCTAGTTTTATGACTTTTATGAATTCGGTACTTTACAGTACAACAAACGTTGTATTTTATTATTCTTTAACGTTGTAAATTGTGGAAACACTTGCATGAGCTGAATAATTTTATGCAATTGACATATTTAAACTATTTACAACTTGATGAGATTTCTTTTTTCTTACATTTATATAGTGACCATTTCCATATCTTATATTAATTGGGTTCATTAAAATACAATAAACTTTGTAATTTATTTTTTATAAACGTCTTGAATTATGCAACTTATTGCATGATTTTAATATTAGTCTTCAACTCTAAGTATTTAAAGTATTTACAACTTGTTGTAACTTTTTATTCACACATCTAGATACCAACCCTATGACTTTTATGGATTTGGGTTCTTTAAAGTACAACAAATGTTGTATTTTATTATTCTTGTAACGTTATAGATTTATTATACAAACACTTGCATGAGTTGAATAATTTGGTGCAATCAACATATTAATAATACTTACAACTTATTGGGAGTTCTTTTTTCATACATTTACATAGTTATCATTTGTATATACCTTATGTTAATTGGGTTTTAGGGTATAGTAAATGTTATAATTTTATTTTTTTATTAACGTCTTAAATCATGCAATTGATTGCATGTTTTTAATATTAGCCTTGAATTTTAAGTATTTAAAATATTTACAACTTGTTGGTGCTTTTTTCTTTTTACATATATTTAGTTTTCGATTCTGGGCCTTTATCAATTCGGTTTTTTGAAGTACACCAAACGTTGTATTTTATTATTTTTTGACGTTATGAATTGTATTACCACTTATATGAGTTGAATAATTTGATGCATTCAACGTATTTAAAATATTTACAACTTCTTCATCGTTTTTTTTCATACGTGAAGATACCGATTCTAATCATTCTATGTCTTTCCTTGATTGGGTTCTTTGAATTACATCAATTGCAGTATTTTGTTTTTTTGTTAACACTTTAAATTATGCAACTAATTTTATGATTTTAATAGTAGCCTTGAACTCTAAGTATTTATAATATTTACAACTCGTTGGTTTTTCTTTTCCATACGTTTGGCCATACAAATTCTATGACTTTTATGAATTGGGTTCTTTAAAGTACACCAAACGTTGTATTTTACAAAAAAATTAACGTTATAATTTGTACAAACACTTGCATGAGTTGAATGATTTGATGCATACGACGTATATAAAATATTTACAACTTGTTCATTATTTTTTTTCATACATGAATATACCGGCTCTATGGCTTCTCTTGATTCATTTGGGTTCGTTGAGTACAACAATTGTTGTATTTTAAGTTTATTGAAGGTCTTAAACTATGCAACTAATTGCATGATTTTAATATTAGCCTTTGAATTTAAATATTTTAAATATTTACAACTTGGTAATGCTCTTTCTTCATACATTTAGTGATTTAGATACAAATTTTATGACCTTTGAAAATTGATACTTTAAAGTACAACAAACGCTGTATTTTATTAAATTTTTAACGTTATAAATTGTAGAAACACTTGCATGAGTTGAATAATTTGATGCATTCGACGTATTTAAATATTTACAATTTGTAACTTATTGTTTTTCTTTTCATACGTGAATGTACTGGTTGTATGTCTTTCCTTGATTGGGTTCTTTTAAATTTAAATTACAGCAATTGTTGTATTTTATTTTTTATTAACGTCTTAAATTATGCAACTAATTGCATGATTTTGATATTAGCCTTGAATTTTAAGTGTTTAAAATATTTACAACTTGGTAATGCTTTTTTTCCATACATTTAGATACCCTAAAATCACCCAAGGAACTTAAATCTGATCACTTGTAATCTCCAAAGAACGTAAAATCAATTACATTTAATCAAAAAGTTTTTTTAAATGAGATTGGTTCATTTAGGATACAATTTATGATAGTTTTGGGTTGAGAGAACTACCACTTATATGGGCACCAATATTGCACAAGTAAAGTATGACTAACTTTTCACTTTCAAAATTCATATAAACTACATTTAAATTGAGAAATTTAAAAAATAGAATGAATTGGGCACTCTTATCCATAAATCTTATTCATCTATTAGCCAAAACAGGCCCAATTTTATTTTAAAAAAATTCCAAGTTAAATGTGCAGTTTTAGGTGCCTCCACCTTACAATGTTCAAGGAGGATCTAGAAGAACAAGCCATAGTCCTCTCTAATTTTAAATCACTTGATAATGGGCTTGGGATACATTGTTTGTTACATCTGTTTTAGAGGTCCCAGTCAATTAACCCCTAAAAAGCCCGAGGGGTATTGTACAAAACATAGATGTGTTACAATATGTGCTTTCCATATGTTTGATGAAGTTTCATTCAATAGAGAAAATGAAGGGCATCATCTCTACAAATTATCCTTACAGTCAAACGTCCAAAAAAACTTTCGATATTTTTTTAATGAATTTAAAGCACTAACCTTTAAAAAAATTATAAATTATAATTTTCACTTTTAGAGTTTAAAATTTAGCATGATTAATTAAAATTGGTTTATCTATTGTAATCTTCAAAAAAGAAAAACAAATGATGGAGGGAACATAACTACTTTCTCCAAATAGCAAATTTTATAACACTAAGACAATGTTGAGGTGATCCACTTTGAAAAATTCTCCTTGGTGGAGTTTAACTCGGATTTACATAATTCAAATTGCGTTGGAAAGTAGACTTGATGTAATATTTTGAGATATTTTTCATTTTTTCAAAAAAATATTTTCTTGTTCCTGGCAATCCGTTAGAAACAGGCAACGATCCAAAATGGTCTCTTAAGAGCTTAGGGGTTAAGACATGACTTGTGTCATTCTTCATAAAAATTTATTGGTTTTGGAAATTTAACCAATCAAGTACCAATTTTGATTGGTCAATTTGTTAGTAGAGGTAAATTCTCCCCATTCATGAATCCCAACCAATTAACCTTTAAACAACTTTGCAAGCCACACGGGCTTGTTAGTATTTTGGGAGAATCTTTCTCGTAACTTTTACTCCCTTGCATCAAATGGAGTTTTTTAAAATGTCAAACCGAGCACCTTTGAGGGACTCTATATTTCTTTAGAATAGAACATTCTCAAATTAAAAAGAGAATCATGCTTCAAATGGAGTTTAAAAGTGATTTTGGGTGTGAATCGGGAAAGCATATGTCTTCTAAGGGTTAACCCTTAAAGGTTTAAAAAGCCCATTCCAACCAATATTATACAACATTATTTCATTGTATTTCGCATGGCTCTACACCTCCATTGGGTTTGAGATCAAAAGTGGAGTTAAATTTATGTTGACATGGTTTTAATGAGCTATTGAGGTCTTCATTTGGAACTTTTTACTTACAACAAATGCCAAATATACGTTAACGTATCTACTATCCCCAAGAGACCTTTAAGACTTGTGTCATTTTTCATAAGAATTTGTCAATTCTATTTTATTTCTTGAGGTTTGGAAATTCAACCAGTCCAGTACTAATTTGGATTGGTCAGTTTGTAAGTAAGGTAGAGGGCTCTAAATCCGCCACAGTTCTAAACCCGCACTCTACCAAAGACAAACATTTTGAAATTTTGGATGTACCCATGGTGAAGAGCACCACTTTAGAACCCATGTCATTTCAACTTTGGAAATTCAGAACTAATTTTAGGAACATCCAATTTTTTTGATTCAAAGTATGTTGGTCTTTGCTTGGATTTGTCTTTCAGTGAAAAATCATGCTCAGTACTCCCTGTGTCCTCATAAATTCACAGCCCTTAAAGTGGCGGGTTTAGAGCCTCCTACCTTAGAGATCGATTCTCCGGTCTAGAATTCTAAAAGGATTTCAGTGGTCCCCACACATGAAAATTTGCCGAATTTCACGGCATTTCACAGACGAAGGCTAACACTGACCATTATGATACTGGTTCTACGATACTTCCATACCAGCCTTTCAAAAGTGATTTGTACTTATATCGACATATGAAAAGATGAATTACCGTAGGCATGAGGTTTATAATTAAGTACGTCTTACTTCTCTTTATTGTGTGTGGGAACGTCCTCAACCAGACAACTACCTGTGACTCCTTCCACTACCGTCATCGTGATCATCATTCACACAACTTACTCCCGACGCGGTTCCATAATTTATACCAAGCAACATTAACCCCTAAAGGTTTTTGTTGTATTTTCTACTACCGTAGTATCATAGCAGGGTCGCCACCCAACGAACGAATATTTCATATTTTTTGAAAAACTAAGGTTCGTTTGTAATAAAATTTAAAGAGATTCCGGCTCTGCAGTGAGCTCTACAATTCTGGATTAATAAAAAATACAAAGACACTCTTGAACAGCACTGGCAGCTCTGGTATGCATCAAGGTCTCAAGCTTCGTGACTCCCTCCCCACTGATCTTTCCATTTTTTTTGGAATGTACAATTTATTAAAACAAGCATATTTGTTAAATTTAACCTCGTTTTTTCATCACCTTTCCAAAGTACCAATCCATTTCAATTTTGGTTGAGAAAATCCACTTTTTTCTTCATTATTCTCTCAAAACAACCCTATGGGGCTTGCTTTGACCGTTTAAGGGTTAACTAGACTTGAACAACTCATGTTGCTCTCTGACTAGTTTATGACATGAAAATTAAGCTACGTGGCCTTGTGTAGGTGTCATGGACCAACATTGTTTTACTCGACTACTAAACAAACTGTCGAACGCGACGTCAAAAACATTTAGTAGACCTCCTCGTTTATCAGACAAGCGTACTCTTAGAATATTCATGGAATAATCTAAAATATTCGGGAATATTTCATCCAAAAATGTTTAACATATTTGACACTTGTCTAATTAGATAGCCAACTTCATACGTTCAATACGACGCCCAATTGGAAGAAAGTGTCAGATGTGACAACCATGCTATGGACTTGTACACATAAGGACGGCTTTCCATGTAAAGCTTGAACCTACAAGCAGATGTCATACAAAGCATCTTTGCCCAAAATTCAAGGTCCTTCATTAATACTTTTACCATGTGGCATTACATATTTGGTGTAGCAGGTCCTTCTGAATAGAGTTTAAGCTATTACCGGTCTTGTAAATCAGAAATGCAAAACTAGAACACCTGCATGTCAACCTGAATGACTATTAACCCTTAAACGTCAAAATAAGCCCCATGGGCTTATTTATGAGAGAATAATGAAGAAAAAAGTGGATTTTCTCAACCAAATCAAGGGAGGATTGGTGTGTTTGAAAGCTACTGAAAAAGTGATGTAAATTCCAAATTTGCACCTCATTTGGGAGATTGTGGAATCATTGGGAAGCAATCAAAGTTATCAAAATGAACAAGAGTTGAGGTTGGGGCAACTGAGGTCGTTTCTTGAAAAGTTCCGCAATGCTACAGTGCTGGCCAGCAGTGGCCAACATAGCCGTTTTTTCATTTTTTATTTTTTTTTTGTAATTTTTTTTTTTCCTCCAAAAATTTAGATGCCTTCTGGGTTGTCCCGCCTGGGCCCTCTTGATGTTTAAGGGTTAATGCGTCAACCTTCTCTACATGGAAAGTCGTCCTAAGTTTTAACTAGATTGATATCAGAAGCTGACCACCAAACACATGCAGGAGCAACTAAGGCTCCTGAAGGCAAGCTCTCGTTAAACTTGGTCGAATGCATTGTACAGATAGTGATGGCCCGGCAGGCCCACAAGGCGCTATCAAAGCCCAACGACACAATTTCTCATCCAACAACAACAATAATAAAAATATAACAATAAAAATAAAAATAAAAATAATTATTCAAGAATTACATTCCGGACGTACACGATGTCGAGGCTGAGTTCAAGTAAGCATACGCGTACAATAGTGACAGTCCACATAATTCAGGACTTCTCAACCAATAGGGCTACCTACTAACAAACATCCCTGACTGACAGCGTTATAATACTCTCAAACGTAGACTGCCTTACAAAGCAGCTTGGACGAGTCTCAGATCTTCTATTGTGGTCGTAAAATAGTAAATACACGTCTTTATCCCAACCCTACTATAATGAACCCTAACTTGGTCGATCCTCTCTCACGATTAGATGGAGACCCCTCCGCCCTCGTAGTACTTTCGTTGTGTCTATGGCGGACCCATTTTTGACTCTCGATTTGATTGCACTGTATGTTGTAGCCTCCGTCGCACCGTCCCCTCAGCGTAAACTCTTCAATGGTAAATAAATCAGGTCAAGTCACTCGACTAAGTCCTCATCAATGATATATATATTTTTCAATATTCATTCGTAATGCAAGTCGCAATCTATACATTAACTAAGGAAGGTAGTTTGTTTTGTTTTGTATGTTACGTTGTAATCTCCCGGATTGTGGGGCTGCCCAAGTGTTTTCTTGGTATCATTGAAAAGCTTTTGACGAGAAGGGGTGCACTGAAGTTGTTTTCTTTTTGTAGCGTTTGGACTTACGGTGGGGAAGTTATGGATTTTAAATCAAATTTTGTCACCGGAAATTAAATTAAATTATTGATAAATTATTCTAAATATAAAATAAAAAGTAAAAGCTAGATTAAACCATGGGAAACACTATTGTAGGCCTACAACACAAGATGGTCTAGTGAAATGATGAAGCTACTTTACGTCCGTAATCTGGATGAAAATATGAAATATGATTTATGCATCCAAAAACATGTACACTCATTCAAAATGTCGCGATATAACTTTTGCATTACATCGTTGTTCACCAATTCTTTTGGGTATGTTTGAATAGTCCTTTTTTGGGACACTATAAATGTTTTGTATAATGCTTTAGCAATAAATCGTCCCAAAAAACACTGAGTAAGTTTTATGGGTACTGGAGAACCAGTTTAACTATGATGATAATTTACGCTTAGATTCCAAAAACTTAACTCGTTGTACAAGGCCACAAACAAGGAGCAGTCCTTCGAGTTTTCATTTTAACTATTATACTTTGTGAGAGCAATGGAAAGGGCACCGGGGAGGGTACAGGCTAGGGGCTGCCGGGCCCGGCCCGGGCGCACTTGGTACCAGTTGGGGAGGTGGCGTTGGCCATTAGCCTAGAACCAAAAACTCGCACAAACGAGGCTGAATTCATCACAGGGGAGGGGAGGGGAAGATATCGGCGAGGACGCAACTGCGAAAGGGATGGCTAGCTAGCCTTTCTTCCATGGGTGCGTACCCGGGTACATAGCAAATCGTCCCCCATGGCCGGGTACGTGATGGCCACTGAAAAAGATTGTCAGTAGCCGCCTACCATGGATGGTCCGACTATAACTATAACATCCGGGACCGTAACAGTCTCCAGATTTCAGTTTTGTTTTTGGGGAAGTGCTAGAGTGGCAACATAAAATAAAATGATGTACTAGCCAAATATTTTCATATTCATCCATATTTTGGATAGAACTATCTTTTCATCCACATATTTGGATGGCTTCATAAAAAACTGGAAATTTTACCTCAAAATGTGAAATCGTCTTACGCTATATGTACTGATTTATCAATTTTGGGAGACATGGTCCAGGCATGCAGCGACGATTCCTTTCCATAACCTAACCCTTTCATTTCAACTTCAACCGACTTAATTCCCAGTTGAATCCGATATATTTTCAAAAATTGAAACAATTTGGTGCCTTCATCCATTTTTTCTTCAAAATTTTCCTTAAGGCTTGTTGTACTCCAATTATTTTTGGTGCTTTTTGGCATTTAAATGCCAAAAAAAATTATTGACTACATATGGACACACTTCATATGTGGAATCCATTTTGGCCTGTACAGTCTACCTTAGTCGGTCGTTAGGATCGACAAAAAAAATATAGAAAGAGAAGCCCAAATCTTTAGGAAATTATTCTTTTCCAAAAAAAAAAATCTATTTTTTGTATGGTGCAAAAAAAATAAAAAATCTTAGAGAATATCCACAAAATTTGACATTTGTTGGGAAACGATTTTCCAAAAGAATTGATTATTTGGCATAGCATGCCTACCCTAATGGTCGAGTATGGTATTCCAACTTGCAACATTATTTTGAGTTACATTGTTATTTATGCATCTGAGCGGCGATTCAAGCTTTCATAATTCTATATTGATTTTACCCTTCTTTGTGACGTTACTAAAACTAAGGTAGAGGATACTATTTGCACCACTTTCAGCATTACATATGTGTAATTTTTTGGAGATCTATACCATAGATGGAGTGCAGAGTCGGCATAAATCATCTTTTGTATGGCAAAAGATAATTTTGAAAAATAATGTTTAACATGTAGAATCCCCAAAAAGTATTTTGTATGGCAAAAGAGAATTGTGCGTGTGGGAAATTAGTGAAGGTGATACTAAATATCATTATGATGTAAAATTAGCTTGACATGAAGATTTCAGCCACTTAATAAAAATTTCAGCCCTCACTAATTTTGAGAATTGGGAAAATAATGCATGCTTCAGGAATTAGTACCACACGCACTAAATGGGTTAATCAATGTAGTTTTACAGAGAGATCATTTTAATATATGTAGTAGTGTGAATTTTGGGAGATGTATAGTGTTGCAAAGTGAGTACAAGAGCTGAATTTGTTGAGATTAATTATTTTTTATGACCGTGTATTAATTTTTTATGCAATGTCAAAGTAGGAGGTTGTAAACCAATGTAATGAGAAATGGAAAACTTTGGTTTATTCAATAATTCATGACCGTTGACAATCAAACAAGTCATCTTTGATTACACTACGTGCTAATAATTCTACCCAAGTATATAAAGAGATGAGTTGTTGATAGTATGAGTGGATGTAGGAGACGGGATGAAATGGCCATAACAATTTTAGGCCTCCTTTACACTACTAGACAAGGTTGTTTTGAAGCAAAAAAAGATGCTCAATCTACTCTTTCCATTCGTGAAGTTGTCCATAGCCTTTACACTTAAAGAGTCAAGGCCATATTTTTGAAAATGATATGTTGATGATGCATTGAAAATAATATATTTCAGTGCATTATAAACAAGGTTTGACGATGTTGAAAGGGAGAGAATTGAGTTCTACAAGAATAAAAAATCAATTTGATCTTTTTGGACCGTTTTCTCACCTTTTCATGGCCTTTTTTCTTCTTGGCCTCGGAGGCCACATTTCTTTCAATATGGCCCCAAATTGAAATTGCATCAAATTCAAGTGTAAAGCAGCCCTTAGTTACTCCCAAACATTGTAAAAATAAAAAATAAAAAATAAAAAATATATGTATATATTTATATTTATCACCATACCCATATAACACGTCAATCAACACACGTCTGTCAAATAATTTAATTTTTTGAAAGATTCTATTTCAATAGATGCCATATATTTACAAATATTCTTCAAGATTCTTTTTTTCACCATACAAAAGTAAATTTTCAAAAAATAATAATCTATTTAAAACGAGATGATGATTATGATTATGATTATTATTATTATTATTTTAATTTTTTTTTCAACGGAGCTCTTGGGGTACGGTAGTTCAGGTTTTATTTGTGCAATTTTTATTTGAATGTTATAATTCCCAAGCTTTTTCTATGGACTGGTGTAGGTTAGGGTAGTAGTCACTTGATTGAATTTTACAGAATCTTTTTGAGTGGACTCTCGCGCTGGCACACTTGCAAAGTGCAATCGGCACCGGAATGATTTGGACGTTTTGCCTGGGCAGAGTACGCACCGTCTGCAGTAACGAGCATCACCTGCCCTGGGTTTAGGTACATATCATTTTCATGTTATGATGGAGTGTTTTCTTAACCCGCTGATTATCATCTTAACCCCTAAATGTTCAACCGTCCAGAAGGTGGACAATGTATAGAATCAAACACAGATTTCTCATCCATCATTGACTTTTTGCAGTATGAATTTTTTACTACATATTTTATGGGAAGTTAGCTTCATGTATGTGTGCTCTGATTAGAAAAGGGACAATTTATAAAAAAATTATGCCTCATTTCATGTTGTAGTGATTCACCCAAATTTTTGAAGATTTCAGCGTAAAAGCGCTCTTAAAAAAGTCAACTCATAAAATTAAGCAACCAAAATATCTCCAAAAATCACTACAATTAGAGTATTACATTTCAACCAATCACAACAAATAATCATTATCTTATTCGTAATCGAATTACAAAAGAATTTTCAAATTCAACTTTCAAATTTTATACAAAAAGATTGTTGACAGTAATCGCAGATCTAACGGTGTGGATAGAATCAAAAATTCATAATGTACAACTTTTATTCATATATCAAGTTCAAAAATATCCCACTTAGTTACATTTTACAAGACATCTTTGAAATTCTCCAAATCTGGAGAGAGATGAGGACGTTTAAGGGGTTAAACCAAAGGCAACTAATCTGCAGTGCGGCCATGGTCGTGATAATATGCATCTTAGTGAATAGTTCGGCCGAGTGGTCATCACCTCTTCTGGCTTTGGCAGTCATGGAGCATGCTGGAGACTACCATCAGGATCAACCAAAAGAATTAATTATGAGAAGAAAAGCCCAAATCTTTAGTACATCTTACATCCAACCTTGCACATATTTCATTCATTTTGCATAAAATCCATACAATAATTGTATTAAGGGCATTTGTATGGTACAGTCCACTAAATCCAATTTATGGTAACAAAATTCGATTGAAAATGCATAACTTTCACACTGTAAGTCCAAAAACTACGAAACAATTTTAGTGCACCCTTACTTGTCGAGAGCTTTCCGATGATGGCAAGAATGACATCAAAAACACCCATATTTCATTTTTCATAATTTAATTCAATTTTAAATCCATAACTTTTACACTGCAGGTCCAAATGCAACGAAACAAAATCTGCGCACCCCTCCTCGTCGAGAGCTTTTCGACAATACCAAGAACGTGATTGGGGAGCGCAGAGTTGGGGAGATCTCAATATAACAAAACAAAACAAACAGCCTAATTGAAGGTATAGATTCCAAGCAACGAGCTGGTCAACTTGGAGCAAGCCTGGCAATAAGTGAGTGTAGATGATTGAAGGCCCAAGTGATTGTGACCTGCATATCGATCTTTCCAACCTTATATTATTGCAGTAGGTGAGTGCATTCCAGCCTCAGTAATTAAAATTTCACATCTCCGCCCTCTTTTGCTCGATCAGGGGTTGTTCTGGAAAGTAGGAACGAAGGCAGTTACACAATACCATACATGATAAGGCAGTGGTGCATATTTCCGTCTAAATTTCAGGTTTGCATATTTAGGCTTGTGAAAGAAGAATAATTTATAATTTTTGGATGCTCTGCAAAGCTAGTGCAAAGGCATCCCAAGAGAAAACACATTTTTTAAGCATTTCTACAATTTTCTATGAATTTTTAAGCTTGAAAGCATAGAGTGGCCATTAACCGCCTGTAGGGTCCTGGCTTTCATGAGAGGTTGGATTCTGAAAATAGTGCGCTTACTGCACCAATCAGAAGCACTCAACTTTCCAAGGCATGGACGTAATTAGAACGTTCCTAGGAAATTTTTAGATCCAGGCTGGGTGGTTTCTGGGACCCAGCCTCCCAATTCTAGGGGTCGGAAATTGGGACGGGTCAGAAATTGGGACTGCTACCTTATATGGTCAGATCCCACACCCCGGTGCTGAAATTAATTGAATTTCTGGGTCACCTTTTGGGGGTCCATGTCAGATTTTGAGGGCTCCATGTCAACCCAAAACCAATCGCAAGATGACATGTGGCACTTTTAACCCCTAATTGACTAAGGATTCATGGTTTTAGAATGAAAAGTTCACTTGATCATATTGTGAAAAAACCAATTCATATGAGATCAAATTTTATATCAGCGGAATCAGTGAAGAACATTGCATGTCTTGGTCAAACAACATGTAAATTTGAACCAAAAGAAGTCCACATAGAACCTACTTAAAAGTGTTAAAAAAACTTGAGGTCCAATTTAAAGCTTCTTGGTATTTTTAGGGGTCAAACAAAAATTAATTAATTTATGTCAAATCTGATCATGATGTAGGGTACACACTTCTCCATATGCTTATGCTAAGGTAGAATGCCTTTAAAGAGCTCATTTAAGTTTTTGTGCTTGGAAGATTTTGAAAATCGAATTAGGATTATTTTTTGTTAATCCCTAAGTGCGCAAGGAGCCCCGTGGGGCCATCTTTGGTTGTTTTTCAGACAAACGCTGATTTCACCTAGTTTTTAATTTCAAAAATGAAAATGGTCACAACTAAGAGAGTGTGGGGGGACTATCTTTTGCTTTTTAGTCCAATTTACCATTCTTCAAAATTGTTAAAATTGTGATTTTTTCAACCTTTAAAGCTCAAAACTCTAAATTCCAACATACAGTGTAGACTGTAGAAAACGTTTTTCTGTTGAATTTCTTTTATGTAAGCTCAAGAAGCATGCCATCTACACCTTGTTTTTCATCACTATCATTTACATTTTCCCTATAGATTCATATACTATTTTAAGCATTTTTCTAATTACTATGATTTTCACAAGAAAAAAAACTTTGAAAAATCTTATAAAACTCATTTTTATTTACATGATTATGAAAAAAGATCAAGTTAAATTGGTTTAACAATAACTTATATGAGAGAAATACCAGAAAATATTTTATATTTTATAATATGAGAGATTGATAAGGTTTGATCGGGTAACTATAGTATGGACTCTCAAAGGTTAATACAAAAGCTTTTTTCAAATAAAATGTAATTAATATAAATTTTGAAGGTGAAAGATATTCTTCTAGACTATGAAATTCTTCACCCCAAAAAAAATCAAACCTTTCTTCACAATGGTTTTCAAATTTTTCAAGAATTTCAAGAATAATCTAATTTGTGGTGAACTTCCCTTGCAAAGTCTTACTATGGTATACTATACCTGGTTGTTAAGGTTGGCAAGTCATACCAAATAATTAATTTTTTTGAAAAATTTACTTTTCAACAAACGTCAAATTATGTGAATATTCTCTATAATTAATTTTTTCACCATTCAAAATAAATTTTTTTGAAAACATAATTTCTTAGGATTTGGATTAGCTTCTCTTCTTATAATGACAACCGACTATGGTAATATTTGCGTACATCCACAATACAACTAGCCAAGGAAACTGTAACCAATGATTGTTTTTATGAATTATGAAGCAATAATTTTATCATTTGAATTGATAATGCAATATAGATTAGTAACTACTTTTATTATATGTCATTCTACCATATACTATATTTTGACGATGTTTAAGAAGTTAATTGTACTCTGTACTCCAAAACGCCTAAAAAATAGTCGTAATCAGTCGTTAATAACGACTAAAATGTAGTTAATAGGCACTAAAATATCCTTAATATGTTGCAAAATATCCTTAATTTTTTCTAATATCTACATAAATTGAAGATATAATATCCTAAGCACTCATCAAGAGTCGTTAAATTTTGATGCCGTTAGCTTGTTTTATTGTGAATACACTCATTCAGCCGTCTGTACCTATTGATATATTTTAAAGAAGTAACTTAGAGCAGCGGAGGGAACAAGGAGTCGCTACCAACCAACAGATGACAAAAACTTCTATTCAGAGTTGACAGAATCAATTTTTCTTTTGTCAATGACTTGACAATGACTCAGATATCAAACCACAGTGGTGCCAAGCATCTTGATTCATTCATGCACTTTGGTAAAGAATGAATGAATGAAACCCTGGACAAATTTTTTGTGTAAGAAAATGAATAAATAAAAGAAACAACTCTTGGATTGGAAACATCAGCCCTCTTTTTTCCACATTAACCTCTGAAGGAGGTTGCCCTGTTCATACGGTGTGCGTACATGGAAGAACATTTGCACACAGATGGCGTTTACAGTAGCATAACGTGTCCTATAGAGCCAGTTTTTTTGTCAGCCTTGTAAGAACAACAAAACATGTTGTTGTAAAATTTTCAGAATTTTTTCTTGTACAAAAGATGAAAGAATTTTCATGTACAAATGTGGTAGTGAGAAATAGTCTGTAGAGCACATTGAGGTTGTTGCATGCATTAGGCGTTAACCCCTCTTAGCGTAGGATTTTCAACCCTGGACTAAACCTCATGACCCTCCCAAAGTAATTAAGCTAAAAGATTCTAAATTTTCTTTTGACATAAAAAGTGACACAATTTGTACAAAACTTAACGCGTAATAGGCACTTATTAATTAATCCTCAACTACTGAGGAAAATCCAAAACTCGGCAATTGAGATTTGACTATATGTAATTGGTCTTCTTACGTAAAGTAAATCATCCTATTTGTGCCATATGATTATTTGTGCTACTTTGTAATCACTATGTATTAGTGTCTTCTATTTAAAATGTTGATATATACACTACTCAACTATTGATACATAGTGACAAATATAGGATGACTTATGAATTGTGACACAAATACAATGTCTTATCTTAAAGCCATCGAAGCACTAGCATAACAAATATGAATAGAATTGTCTTTTCAGGATAGGGTTGTCCTACCTGACTACTCGACAAGACATCAAACACAACATCAAACACAAACAATAGACCTCCTTGTTTGGGAATATATCATATTCTTAAAATATATTTGGAATATTTTAACATGTTCCAAAACATTCATGGATATTTGAGAATATTTCATCCAAGTTTTCTAACATACTGGACACCCGTGGAACAAGACAACTCGACAGACATTGCCAAAAATGTGTCGAAGAAGACAACCTTGTCTCACGATGACGTACGTCGAGCATATCTATAAATGTCTTAACCGACCACCAAACAAAATGTCAAACACGACGTCAGAGACGTCTAGTAGACCTCCTTGTTTGTCAAACATGCATATTCTTAGAATATTCTTGATATTTGGGAATATTTCATTCAAGTTGTTTAATGCATTTGACACTTGTATAATTAGACAGCCGACGTTAAACGTTTAATACCATGTCAAGTTGGAAAAAAGTGTCAGATATGACAACCTTGAGCAGATATCTCATTTGTCTAAATAAAAAATATATATACTCAGAAAATTCAAAATTGTTCGAAAATATTTCATAATATTCAAACATGGTTGTTTGACTTAATATATATATTATATGTTTAACCCCTGGACATCTGATTGATCGAATTTGGTTCATTACATGTATGCTGATCTGTGCCTTGAATTGTTTTCCCAACAAAACATACATACTACATATATAACATACATAACATACATACTACATATATAACATACATACATAACATACATAACATACAATCATACATACATGCATAACATACATAAAATCCTTAACACACATACAATATATAACAAAATTTCTGCTTGAGCTACCACAGGATTCCATTTCAAATGGACCTAGCTTGTGTAATACGACAGCCCTGAATCAGATGACCATGAAGGCAGGTAGAAGCCCATGAGTGAGGCAGGCAACACATCAAGTCATGAAGTAGAAGAAGCAAACCCACATACCCACACTCCAGTACTACTAGAAACTTAACCCAATTGACCCCAACACTACCTACAGCTAGCAACACACTAAACCAACTTAACCAAGGGTTAACTTAACCTAACTCAAATCAAGCCTAGACTTGGGCCACAACTAGTAGCGCTCTACAGTAGTACCGGCACCTAGCAGTCACATTCCTGCCCTCCAGCACGTCCTACGGGACCAGCCTGATCAGATCAACAGAGCACCTGGCTGAGAGACAGACAGACAGAGAGCAGAGCGATGAGGGCCCAGTCTTCTCCTCCTTCTTCTTCTTCTCCTTCTTCCTTTCGCTTCATTTCATGCAAACTCTTAGTAAGTACGAGAACAGGCGCAGCAATCCGCGTTCTTACATCGAAACTGGTGATTGAAGCTCAAAGCACTAACTCTCAATGCTGTCATGGAATTAGATCTGTATTCGTTTTGAACAATAAAACCCTGGCTGCAGCATTACTGACGTTGTACGGGTTGGTTGGTTTGTAGGGAGTTTCAAGCCGCGATGGTGTCTTCGTCGGTTTGAAATCTACGAACGCTGAAGATATTGATCGCGTGATTAAGGGCATGAGAGACCTGGTAGCTAATCCACTGTACATCTCTCCCTTACTTTTGAATGATATCGATCACAGGCTCTCTCATTCTTACGAGTATATATACATACAGTCGATCTCCCTCAAATTCTGAATAGGTTTTCCAAGAAACTTCAGGACAGATTTGACAGTTAGTAGCCTAGAACGCAATTATGTATCTCCTTTTGGGAGGCGAGTATTTACAAGAAACCGTTTGAGTAGCTTGCAATCTTCAGGAGTAATTCACCAAAGTGTCTCGAGCTTCCATACTATGAATTATTGAAAAAGAATTCTGCCGTGTTTTACAATCCAAGGTAGAGTAGGTACGTTTTTTTCTCGATTTCGTACTCAGTCTCCTTAACCACTTCATATATTTGAATATCAGTGGTGCTAATAACTTGAAGCTAGCGGTACTACATTCTTGAGAGCCAGTTAGTATAATATTCTAACCCTCACTACAAGCCGAGAGGGATCATAGTATAATTGCATACCAGATTCTTGCAACAGTCTTTAAGATGATATTAGTGTGAGTGATTAATTAGACTGATCCATGCATAGAAAATTAGCTAGTGACCGTGTTGCATGGAGCGGATTAGTCAGTAGGTCAGACGTAAGAATGAATCCCTTCAAGAACGACAGTCACGTAGGGGACCGCATTAATTAAACCATGGGAGTGTCATGTCAGTCACCATGGAGCGGTCAATTTGGCAAGAAAAAGGCACTTGTGAGATTGAGCACATGTTCCAAGCTAAGCTAGCTAGCTCCAAACCATACATTCAAGGGATTAATGGAATCGGGCAATTAAACATATACATGAACCCTTACTAGAAATGATAATTTTAATCATCTGACTATGAATTGTTGCAGCTCTCGAGCTGTGAGAGCGGAGGACTCCGGTCGGAGACGAGGCGTCATGTCAGCAACTTCACAAGGAGCATTGCAAGGCTGTCACACGGGAATAAACCTTCGTGGAGCCTCGACCACCTCCAAGTAATTATGCTACTTAATTCATCTCTCCTGCATATATTAATTATGACATAATGTTCACCAGCTTACATCGATCTGTTGACCTTCAACATTGTGAGAAATTGATCGTTGTGTTGCAATCGTTGAAACAAACTGCAAAGATGTAAAGATTTTTTCAGAGACTTTAGCGGTCAGTTGGATTTTTAGAAGCCAACTGCAACAAATACTAACCCTGAAATCAGTCTCACTTTTCTTTGCATTTATTGTATTAAGCCTGAGGAATGGATCCGAGTTTTGCCGAAACTGCCAAGATGTAAAGCTTTTTTCAGAGACTAACTAGAGTGGTTGGATTTTTAGAAGCCAACTGCAACAAATATGAGTTACCTTGAAATCAGTCTCACTTTTTCTTTGCATTAATTATATTAAGCCTGAACATTGTGAGGAATGGATCCGAGTGCTGTTGAAACTGCAAAAATTATGTAAAAGCATTTTTCAGAGACTCGAGTGGTTGGAATTTAGAAGCCGACGTACTGCAACAAGTACTAACCTCACACTCTCTCAGTACGTTTTCTATTCATATTTAGCTTGCATTGATTATATCAAGTTCCTTGAACATTAATTGTGAGGAATAAATATATAATGTATCCAAGTTCTGTTGCAATCGCAAAGATGTACAAAGCTTTTTTCAGAGACTAGAGAGGTACGTTGGATTTTTAGAAGCGAACTGTAACAATTACCTCACACTTTCTCAATTTTCTTTTCAAACTTAGCTTGCATTAATAATTAGAGTCACCAGCATATATGTCTGTTTCTATAACCTTCTGGAAATCCAGACCCTGAATAAATCGTGTGAAACTGCAAACATTTAAATCTTTTTAGTGGCTGGAGTGGTTGGGTTTTTAGAAGCCGACTACAATGGGGTTTTCCTTGTAATACAAAGATGATAATTATGGTTCCAGTCTTCCAGAGGATTTACAGCAGTTCCAATCCAGTAGAATTTTATAAAGAGTGCGGTGAATTAACACAAGTAACGAAAGTCTGGCTGAATGATGGACTGACAGGAGTGCTACAATAGAGTCAAAGAGGCCAGATAGTAAGCTAACACAAGAGAGAGTTCTTGTCATATTACCCTAACTTCGTTGATGTACAGATTTCTTGAGAAAAGATCATTTGGGACAGAACTAGAAAAAACGCAGCTGTTTTGAACCAGTACAAAAGCACGTAACTCTTGAAAGCATTCAGACAGTATTTAGACGCTTAAGACTTAGACTATGTAGACTTTTATTCCGCAACAGAACGCTTGCAACCAGACTGAAAGTTGTTGAAAGAATAGAAGCAATTTTAGAAGTGAACACAGATGAACCAACTCATAACAATCTCGAGCCTCCTAGTCCATAATATATCTACACATACATCATGTAGAGAGTTAAATTACACAACTAGGATCATACACTACGTGCTACGTTTGTTAGCAACTTAGGGGAGTACCTGAAGCAACGTTCTAACTTGTTAAGCAACATTTAGAAATCGTAATCAGTACTAGGATCATACACTGTGTTCTGCACTTATCAGTGTTGTCATGTCTAACACTTGTTTCCGACTTTATGACAACGCCATATTGGTTAAATTAGCCAATCCATGTTATTTTCTAGTGTAACCTGTATTTTTTTACACTAAACAAAAGCAGGAATTGGCCAATTTAACCAATATGGTGTTTGACGTATTTGACGTATTAGACGTCTAACGTCGACTGTCGAATTAGACAAGTGTTAAATATGTTAAACAACAAGTTGGCTAAAATATTCCTGAATATCCAAGCATATTCTAGTATGTTCCATATTTATTTTAGAAATATTCTTGTCTAACAGACGAGGAGGTCTACTAGACGCCCACTTCGACATTGTGTTGGAAACTTTGTCTAGTGGCCTCAAGCAACGTTACAGCTTGTCAACTAACATTTAAGAAGGTTCCGTTATGTTGTTATACACTGGGAACTTTGACTGGTTTAGCCGGGGCTAAACTGGGGTGGTTTAGCCCCCTCTTTAGCCCCCCTTAGCACTATGTGAAAAATGGGGGGGGGGCTAAATTTTTGTACCATTAGCCCCCATTTTAGCCCCCTTTTTGTACAATTAACCAGGGCTAAAATGGAAGATTCGGGTTTAGCCGGGGCTAAACTGGGATGGTTTAGCCCCCCAAGCCAGTTTAGCCCCGGGGCTAAACTCTCCATAGCTACTAACTCCCCAAAGTTGCTAACAAAAGTAGCAATCAGTGTATGATTCTAGTAGTTACATCATGAAATAGACATATATTTCTGCAGGTATTCTACTCTTCTTGTACATGATATACATTACTGCAGGTTTTCTAATATTCTTGAGCATAATCAATACATATAAAACACTGCAGGTTTCCTAATCTTCTTGTGCATGATGTTACATAGACTTGCAAAGGATTGAAGTGGCAGCACTCAGCTGCAGCAACAGTTCTCTCCACCAACATGCAACGCTACAACAACAACAACAACAACATGAGCTTCGACGACTCGGGGAACTATTTCCAGGATTCAACCAACTTCGGCATGGACACGGAGCATGATCATCATGGTCACACTAATAACAATAACAACAACACTGCAGGGGGCAGAAACAACAACAATGTCAATGCGGGGTTGACGAACTTCGATAGGCTGGACCCGTCCGCAGGGTTTCCAGGACTGGGCGAACTGCCGTCTGCAGGCTTGCATGAGTCGGAGAATCATTTGAGTGGAACTTTTACTGGTGATTTGAACGCTTCCGCTTATGATGTCGGTGAAGATCACAGTCAACTTCTGCAGGATATGTTGCAACAGCAGCAGTCGCAAATCAACCAGTCTGGACAGTCCACGCAAGCCTCACAGGTACTGTTTCAAACAGTCACACTATTTTCGGTAACTTTGACTGGCCATTTCAATGAAAGCCATATGGCGCTTATTGGAATATTAAACTGACTTGTTATACTTGATTCACACTATGGCTGTGCAAGTCGAGAGGCCGTGGGATTAAGTGGCCAAATTTTGTTGAGAATCCAAAGAAATGGGCTGAAAATAGGCAATAAAATATAGTTTTCATTTTTTATGAAAAAAAATCGACGGCCTCTCGACCATAGTTTGGGTTTCTATTCCCGTCCGACCCAAACTTCCTTTCGAGAGTCCGTTGCCTTGGTCAAAAAGTGTTGCCATGTAGGCATTTTGGAGGGTGACGGCCTTTGGACTTTGGCCTCTAGTGTGAAGGGTCGAGAGGCCGAATTCTTGATTTCTTGCAATCCGATTGGTGGAAATTGACGGCCTCTTGACCTTCGGCCATAGTGTGAAGCGACCCTAAAGTTACACTGATGGAAATTTCTTTCTGTTTGGTGAGAGAAAAACACATTTAAGAGACAGATCGGTACTCAGGTTTTGATATTTTTTGGTTCCTTTTATTGTTTCTTTCTGATCAAAACGGAGCCAAGCAGCCACAGTGGAGTCGAAATGGAAAGTTCAAATGAGTCAATATGAGTCCAAATGGAGTCAAAACGAGCATATTATAATGTGAAAATGCTAAAGGAATATGGGAGACTTATCAAATTTTCTCATCATTTTGTATATATAATTATGGTCATGTTCATAAAAATGGCGTGTTTCAGAGTTCCAAAACTGTGGTGTTCAAATTGTTAGAATGGAAATGATTCATGAACTTTTTCACTTTTTAGTCTATTTGCCCTTCTAGACTACGATAGTTTTAACTAGTTATAACTTTAAGCTTTGTGAAACACACCATTTTAGCAAGTATGATCATTCGAGTGCCTAGAGCTTTGAATACGAAGACTTTCAAGTGTGTAGAGCTCAAATAACTAGGACATGTATAGATCTAACATTTTAACGTTTTAACGTATGTAGCAGTGCTTAGGTTTCAATTGAGCAATTGAATTGCATTTCTTTAACGAATATGAGGTGAAACGAAAAATCTTGTATTCATTGAATTGGTGCATTTATAATGCTATTGAATAAGCGGTCATCTTTGTTAAAATGGAAAATTTTAGAGAAGAAAAAATGTGACAATCAAGTGTCCAAACCTCTAAAATCCATGACAGGTGTAGATTTGAGGACAACTCAAACTAAGGCCATATTCGTTATATTGAGACTTTTTGCAGTCTCATTTTTATCTTCGACTCGAAGATAAACCGTTTTATCTCCTTACTACTATTTTTTTATAAATATTTAACAACACCACCTTTTGGAATTTCATTATAGAATCACTATTTGAGCATTAATTTTTTTTGGTTTCAATTATTATTTTTTAAATGAATTTTTGAATAACTGGCATTCTGTCTCAAAATCAGCTAAAAGTCTCAATATAACGAATATGACCATAACTGCTCTAGTTTCAGTTGGGCAATTCAAAACTGCGTCGGTTCCTTGTTTGTAAGCCTTCACAATAGGGGCCTGGAATTTCCTACAGTATAACAAATCATTATAACCATATAACAGAATGATATAATGCAACATTTCTGCACTGACTAATTCATGAATCAGTCACAACTCTCTGAAAGTACAGTAGAGTTGCGGTACTGTACTGTAACTAGCTAGACCGAAGTCTTTATATAATTATTCACGTACAGTTCCAGCTACTAGAAAAGCAGACGGTCAAGCAGCTAGCAGATCCTCTTGAATTGTGCAATCATACTGTGATTCCATGCATGTACTGATTGTTACAATATTCATTAATTATGGCTCACATCAATAGATTGTGGTGTCATTTAATAATGATGCGCGTACATTATTGAGCATAGACGGTAGTCATCTTTGCAATTTCCACAGTTAAAAAGATGCTCCTTTCCATCGATTTTTAGACCGAGTACGTGTAATGTAGACCCCTCTCATGTCCGTTGTGATGTATAACATAGGATTTAACCCCTAAAGGAGGTTGCATGCCAAAAAGGGTTGCAAGTGTTCTTCCAGATGGTATTTCACCACGAAGACTATGGTATTATAGAAATTGCAAATATGAAAAATGGAGCTTGGAATGGGAACTAAATACACAATTTTTTTATTTAATAATATGTGACGCGGAAAAATAGATATGGCTACTCGAAGGGCGTTTTCTACGTATTTTGAGTCATGTACTAGGAAAATACATAATTGTTTTATGATCCCACAACGGATGGAAATGCACTTGAAAATCACCATATGCACAGTGCATGGATATGCACCTCCTCAAAAAATCTCACCTCCAAATTCACACTTTTACACCCCTTAGCATCACATGTATGTTGATACCACCGGCGTATAAAATACCCCAACATCCTTTAGGGGTTAAGCTAATATCTGAGAGCCGGGGGATGACCTTACCAATATGGGTACCACTTTTATGCATCTCACATAGTGTGACTTATGTCTAACTCATTTTATGTGTGCTAGAAATCCGTCTTTAACACCATGTATATAGTTGCAGTCATGGTATCTATAACACCCTCTATTTTTTGTAATTTTTCATACCAAAAGGATATTTCTCAAAAATCACACTATTTTTGGAGGGGGTACCCATATCAGGACATCACGCAGCCTTTGGCAAAGGTTTTATGTGAGCAATTAATGATCTCATGAAATATGAGACATGAAAAATTTGTTTACTGAGTGACAATTTACTAAATGTCACCTCTCATATTGGTGTTTGAATTTGCATAGATTAAAAATCTAATTATGGTTGGTTTTTGAGTACTATGCACATGGTGTATAGGATAGGAATCTGATGAAAAAAAAAAACTTGTGAACTTGGTTTCTGTTTTTGGTATAAAAAAATTAGCCTCCAATAACCAAACTTCGAGGTTATCTGCTCATGTGTAGATGATACTAAGGTAACTACATCTAACTCACATAAGGTCATTATATCATTATATGAACACAGTAAAAACAATCTTTGATGATGAATACATATACAACATTAATATTACAAATTTATAACATACAGTGTCCATTTAGGTCATCTACCGAAAAAATGCTTTAAACCTTTTCCATACAATGTCTACATGAGTATGTGACATGATCTGAGTAGCGTTATAATTATCTCCTAGCTTCTTGACAAAGATTTTAATAGTTAAAATTGGAAATCTAATAAAAGTAACTACACTCAATTGTTGAGGTTTTTATTTTTATTTTTTCCGTTGGTAGAACGACACATACCCTGGAATGTAGCTAGGTAAGGAAAAAATGGATAGAATCATCTATATATACATATATGCTCATCCATAAAATTATCTATCATTCAAATAGTGGCGATTTTAGTATTCTTTTTAGAAGAATTTGACGATGTCATCCACCTTTTGGCCCATTTTTTCTAGTGTAAAAGTAGCCACTTCCAAAATCAGGTTAGATTCTGATGATTACATATACATGTCTACATTGTAGTTCATGGACCAGAAGCGTGATTGTGTTTAGGCATGGCTAAGTTGGTGCCACCCACTGAACGGGGAGTTTTCCAAGGAAACCAGCTAAATCCCGGAGAGTGCACTTAAAGTGAAGATTAAAAATACACGTGAGTGCGTTTTAATAGCATACCCCCTACAATACTTGGCTTTAAAATAGTTTTTAAATTAAGATTTTTTAGGGGCTAAATCATTACGTATATATCTATCATTTGATATAAATTTCAGGACCAAATGTTTCTAAAATCCTATAAAAGAAATGATAGAAGTTTGCACTAAAATGTGTTGTTTTTTGCTTCAAAAATCAATTTAAAAATATGTACAAGTGATTATTTTTTGAAATTTATACAACAAGAACTTTAGATTGTGTTTAACAACTGCATATTTTTTTTACAATTTTTAGGTGATTTTTTAGTATGTACATAGGGGGGTCAAAAGTATGCACTCACATGATTCCTAGTCTTAACTTTAAGTCCACTCCCCGGGGCTAAAATCCAATATTTTACAAAAGCAACCGGTTTTAGACAAGAATCCAATCGGTTATTACCCATGTTTCACCTAGGTAGCACCCAAGTATCGCAAATTTTATCCGGATTTAGCCTGAAACTATGAGTTTCAACCGATAATTTGGCAATTCCATTCAGCTGATTTTACACTAACTGCCGGATCTCCCCGTACATTGGTGCCACCGTAACATAAACATTTGCTCCATATTGGTTGTTTTGTATGATATGGGTGGGTGGAATGGAATGCAGGGTGGCACGTCGTCGGCGAGTGCATGGGAAGACAGCCTGCACGTGTTACAGGAGATGTTACTTCTGCAACAACAGCAACAAGCGCAACAGATCTACCAGTCCCAAGCTGAGCAAGTGTTCTCCCACGCCTACCCATCCTCAACTACCCATGACCGTGGCCATGGTCATGGGTACCACAACAACCACCATAGTAAAACTCCACCTTTGTTTACCGGCGAATCCGAGTTGCTGAGCTTATTGCAGCTCCCTAGAACTGCCTCCCTCCCCTTGAGCTCCAACCGCGGCAAGGGCCCCTTGTATTCCACCTCCACCATCGCCGGCCCCGTCAATACGGGTAAGTTTTTGTTTTTTTTAATGGTCCTTAAACTTTGAAGGATTCAAAATGCCAAGTTTAATCAATCATATTGCGAAAAACGTAATTGAGATTAGATTAAATTTTATATCACTGGAATCAATGAAGAACATAGTATGTGTTGATCAAAAATAAATTATAAAATAAATATAAATAAATAAATAAACCCACATAGGACCTATTCCAATACACCGAGGTGTAATGCTTTAATTGGCAAGTTTGATGAATCACATGCAGAAATAGTGAGTTTCACACTTGGTAATTCAATAAGTTTGTCAAGTTTTAAAGAACTGGAAACTCTAGGTCGTCAAGATTAAATTTTTCACTAAAAAAAAACTATACCCTACAATTAAGGTGAAAATACCAAGTTCCATCCTTGCATCCATTCTTGTATTGTAAACTTGCTTTGAAACCATCCTATAAAGTGCTTTTGAATTAAACTTAAAATTTGTCATTGATTGAGTTTGGATTTTATAGATATTGATTTATTTTTTAAAAGTTTAAGTGGTTTGGGTAACTTTCATGAAAATTCGTATCAATTACATGCTTTATCCAAAAAAGTCATAATTTTATTTTTTTTAAATCATTATCTTCCATTATTAACACTACATAAATATTCTACCTTTAAAAAGAGGTGCCCCAACTTTGTTGAATTGCTCATGTTGACAAGTTTAGGTGTTTCCAACTTAGAGTTTTCATTTCAACAAAAAATTCTGATCATTAAACTTAAAGCGTGAAACCCACTAGTTGAATTTCTTATGTTGACGATTTTAGGTGTTTCTAGTTACCTTTGAGTTTTTGTTTCAACAAACTTCATGAAACTGAAGTGTGAAATGGGCCACTAGTTGAATTGCTTATGTTGACGATTTTAGGTGTTTTTGCTTCAACAAACTCCATAAAACTTAAAGTGTGAAGCGGGCCACTAGTGAAATTGTTTATGTTGACAATTTTAGGTGTTTTCGCTTCAACAACTCCATGAAACTTAACCCCTAAAAGACCAAGAAGTCCAAATTGGGCCTCATGTTTTTTTAAGGTCATATGTAGACTTCTTTTTGTTCAAATTTATTTGTATTTTAATCAACGCACGCAATGTTCTTCACTGATTCTAGTGATATAAAATTCCGTCCCATTTGAATTATGTTTTTCACAATATGATCAATGAAATTTACCATTTTAAAACCATGAATCATTGGTCCTTTAGGGGTTAATGAGTGTGATTTCAACCCACAAAATTAGTGATCATGGGCAACCTACTAATGGTGGCTCTAAATTCAATACAGGGGACTATTTCGAATCCCGGCTGGGTCTGAGCCACCATGGAGCCACGCAAAGAGCCGCAAGCTTTTTCCACAGCTTGCCGCGGGGACCCGGCGACATAACTGGAAACCATGCCATTGGCAGCCTGACGAGCTCGCTGTTGAGCCGGCCATCGCCCATCCTACTGGACTTGGACGGGGACCGGGAGACGGGAGAGGATGGCAAGGCGTCCACGTCCCCCTTCGCCACTTTGAAACGGGACCATGGCATGGGCGTGCTCGGCAAGGCTGGGGAGCCCCGTGGCGTCAACCACTTTGCCACTGAAAGACAGCGGCGCGAGTTTCTCAATGAGAAGTACCAGACTCTGCGCTCTTTGGTTCCCAACCCCACCAAGGTACCGTACCTACTTCTTCATACCCTCTCTTGAAATGAGTTACATGTTCTATGTTAAATGTTACTCCCTCCGTCCCACAAAAAGACCATGATATTCACTTAAATTTTGTCCCAAAATAAAACCATCACTAGTAGGAAATGTGTCCTTTTCACTTACTATAAATGAAAAAGGAATGAAACCGCGCCATGCATATGGGTTGTCTCAGTCCTGGTGAGTGGTTTTGGTCACAAGAAGACAGAAATATAAGCATAATATTCAACCATTGTTCACCGTTTCTACAGAATGGGGCTGATATTAGAAGAGATATGGGGCCTCAAGAAGGCCCCTTCCCTTTGTCAAACTGTTGATCAGCAGTAAACCAACAACAACCAATCAAATATATATATATATATATATATATATATATATATATATATATATATATATATATATATAATTTTTTTAAATTAATTTTTAAAAAAAATTGAAAAAATTACAGTCTAATGTGGCAAACGGTTGTCCACGTCAGACTGCAATTTTTTTATTATTTTTTTCATTTTTTTATTTTTTATTTTTTGTAAAAAATAAATAAATTAAACTAAATTATTCCCAGTGAGCTGAATTCAGCTGATCCAAAGTGGGGGCCTTCTTGAGGCCCCATATCTCTCCTAATGAAAAACGACAAGTCTTTTATTTGTGCGTGATTTCCAGTTTGTGCTCATTCACCGCTGGCAATTAAGCTCCGTGCGCTTGATAAGTGCTTCAGGGCATTGCAAACATTGTTGGCATCTTAGTCCAATGATTTCAATCATGTTGATAATGGATTATTATCATGGATTTTGATCATGTATTAATACACTTTGTGCCAGTCAAAATACTCCCTTTATACTCACTTAATCCATGGATTTGCATCATAGTCAACATCATGTTACCTTATCACATGTTTCACTAGTCACACGTTCAAATAATGTCATAGTGCAAAAGACCGGAGCCAACCCCAATCCCAATACAAAGGTTTCAGTGTACATTCCTCTCTTTGTATTTGTACATTTCACACATATCTTGAGAATGTGTCTTGTGAATGTGTTAATTCAAATAGCAATATAATCTACTAAATGATATATTGTACCTGACGGTTGGCATCTCATGTCAAATAATTAATGTTTTTGGAAAGTTCCTTTTCAACAAATGTCAAATTTTGTGAATATTCTTCAAGATTCTCTTTTTCTCCATACTATTTTTTGAAAAAAAAAATCCTAAAGATTTGGACTTCTCTTTTTATAATTGTTTTTTTGTTGATCTTGATTCTTGACAACCAACTACGGTACTTCTTTACTGGGATATGGCAGGCGGACAGGGCATCCATAGTGGCAGATGCTATAGAGTACGTAAAGGAGCTGAAACGCACAGTGCAAGAGCTGCAACTCATGCTCCAGGAGAAGCGGCGAGCGGCTGGAGCCATGACGGGCCGGAAGCGTTCCCACCGCTCCATGGAGCTGGCGGACGGAGCGGCCACCGGCGGCACAGCCGCGACTGGCACAGGCACGGGGCTGCCAGTGGAAATGACAGGCGACAGCGCGTCCACGTTCATCCAGAAGGGCAACGATGCGTACGCGCTGGATGGATCTCATCTACGAAGTTCATGGCTGCAAAGAACGTCCCAGAATGGAACACAGGTACAATGATTTTTTAATTCTAATTTTAGCCAAATTGCTACATAACATTTGGATTGGCTAATTGATACAAAGGATTTTTGAAAAAAGAAAAGAAATAATAGCCAAATTTCCTACATGGAGTCTAGATGTGTAGCCTTTTCAAACCTAGGTATCATCCAGATATTGCCTAAGTAGCACCTAGGTTGCACATGTGTATTACCTACATATTAATATGAAAAAGAGCAGCTAGTGAGCCTGGATCAGTGATTTTTTCAGCTAAATTGTTACACATGAAATACTATGACTAATTTTAATGAAGGATTTTTGAAATTATGAAAGGAATAATAGCCAAATACTTACAAAAAATTCAAGTGAGCAGCCAAATTTTGCCTAGGTATCACCCAAGTATCATCATGATAACACCAAGTATCACCAAAGTATCATTAAAAAAGTTGACTACCTGGGAAAATTGAATAAATAAATAAATAAATCACTATCCTGGATTGCTCTTCAAGCTATGGAAAAGTAGCAAAACTGCTAAACTGTCTCCTGACCCAAAAGAATTAAAAATTAAAATTAAAAATGTGCAGGTGGATGTGAGGATCGTCCATGACGAGGTCACCATAAAACTTACTCAGCGGAGACGGAAAAACTGCTTGCTGGATGTGTTTGGCGTCCTGCAGGAGTTGCATTTGGATCTCTTGCAAGCCAGCGGTGCCAGTATTGGCGAACACGACGTTTTCCTCTTCAATACCAAGGTGAGAAACCCACGAGAAAAAAATTAAAATTAAAATTAAAAAAATTAAAAAAATTAAAAATTATATATTCCATCATGGTTCATGTCACTTTATCAATTTTTTTTATTTTTTCCAAGTACTTACACTTCAAGGAAACTGGTCTTTTCTCATTGCTATTTTGAACCCATCCAAAAGTTGGTGAGTGCAACTGGTCACATAAGACAAGGGTTTCCTCAATTTCAGTCAATGAAAAACAAGGCTGGTTTTCTTATAGTGTTAGTAGTTTTGGTCCTTTAAGGGTTAACCACAACAAGACACTTGCACGGGCACTTGCATCATGTCTCTAGATTAATGTCCTTTCTTGTTTTCACAACCCAAGGCAATAACCATATTTGGTTTCTTATGTTGGAGTCTCAATTTATTTATTTTTTCACCAATAGCTAAAACTAGACATTTGTTTTGTTTACTTGCTTAACCCCTAAAGGACCAAGGATTCATGGTTTTAAAATGATAAATTCAATCAATCATAATGTATAAAATATAATTCAAATGGAAATTAAATAATTTTAGTGAAATTAGTAAAGAACATCACTTGTATTGATCAATAAACATTACAGTTAAATAAAAAGAAGTCTACATAAGACCTACTCAAAACTGCTCAAAATGTATTGATGAAGCCCAATTTGGGCTTTTTGATCCTTTAGGGATTAAATGGAAGGTTTGATAGGTGGCAAGTATTGAGGCTATTTTCTACAAGGAACCCACTATGAGACTCTAGTGAACCATAACATTCATCAGTGGTTCTTTAATTTTCTAAAAAAAGAAAAGATGTAATGTCTATACTGAATAGGGATATTAACCCCTAAACGTACCAGGGTGTCCCTGGAATTGACAATTTTAGAAAAATCATCATAAAGTACTATTTAGAAGAATATTTTGGAATTGATATACAAATGAAAGTTCTAGATTTTGAATTTTAGATTCCATCTGTACAGTTCGATTCACTAATACTATCACCAATATTTAATTATAAATTTTGAAAGTTAAAATAAAAAATTCTTTCTAAATTCGAATACAAACATAATTTTAATATTTTTTGAGTAATATTTGTTGGAATGAATTTGAAATGAGATACTCTTAAACGCAATGATTCTTTGAAATTTTTGTGTTTCTTACATCTATGACCTCATTTTTGCAAGGCCACTTTTGAACTACAGTCAATGCAATTTTGGCTTGGTCAACGACTTGACATACTTCTACATTTGTAATTTTAGAAAAATATGTAATCAAGTATGACTAAATCCAACCATTAGATAAGACAACAACTTGGTGAAAAATCTCCAAAAAATTGGATCACTTTCATCTAAGCATTGATGAGAACGTGAGAAGGGTTCGAATCTATTAGTCGTTCACTTTTTGGACGCTCTGACGTTTAGGGGTTAAGGGGACCAAAAAAATAAAGAAACTTACTCTATAAAAACACCTCGTGGTAAAAAATATATATATAAATTTGTGACTCTCTGACTATTTGTATCAAAAATTAATTAAAAAAATTAATGATAAATATTTATATAGTGTGAAATGCCGATAAATTAGTATGGGTCCCCATAATACCCCTTTTCAGTGTAAATAATCTAAATATTGGTGAATGTTAGATTAAGCTACACTAATTTCTAAATAATCTAAATATTGACAATCTAAAAAATTGTTGTTATTTTTATTTTTTTAAATTAGGTCTTTTGATGTTGAGTGGCATCTTCATTGTGTGCAGATTTTAGAAGGGCCTTCAACATTTGCAGGATACATAGCAACCAAGATGCTGGAAGCAGTGGACCATCATCCATTAATGTGAACTCTTCTCATTAATTATATTATTAGTTTTATAATGATCACTACTAGAGGGGGTGAATATAAATTATTCACTAAACGAGTCAGTACCCCCAAATTATAGGAAAAAGTAACAATAATAAAAAATGATTTTCCACTGCATGTCAAACATGCATTTTATTTTATTTTATTTTTAAAATTCTTTCACATATTTTTTAAAATTAAAGCTACAAAACTGTACCGTAGGGTAGGGTTAAAGCTAGTGAGAGTCACTACGGTATTAATTAATTAATTTTGTGCAAGTGGAGAACGAACGTAATAAAATCATGATCAGGCTATGGATTAGATTAATTTCAGTCCCCACTTGTGGGAGTTTCCTGTGATAAAATATTGAGAATGATTTGATCTCAGAGAATTTTCAGGAGGGGGTACAGATTCACCCAGATTGACTATTTTGTACTCGGTTGGCCAGTCAGTTTTTACCTCTCCTAGTATTATTTACTTGCCTGTTACTACACTGAAAATACTGTGGGTTGATAATTGTTGTGGGTACATTCATCCATTTGCACGAATTTTCATCCAGTTTGGATGAATTTTTCCACTGTATTTTGAAAATTTTAATTGTTAGTAAAGCCTCTCGTAAATACTGTGGGTCATAGTATATGGTGATTCAGTGTAAAGAGCCTGTCTCCTAGAAGTGGCACCAAGGGTAGACCTTGCTATTGAGGCATAGATATCATAGTCAGTCGTCAGGATTGGCAAAAGTTGATTGGGTGAAAGCACGGTAAACTGAACCATTAAAGTCATCTTTAGTGTTGAAATTACAATTTTCTTGATCAAAGGCCATAAATTACGATTAAAAATTCATATATTTAAGTTCTAATTTGGTAGAGCCCTCCATAGTTCTATTAGGTACTTCAATCCAAAGTTTCAAATTAAAATATTGAAAAATGGTTATTAAAAGTAAAGCTTGAAAATAGATGTCTAAAACAAATTTCGAGAACAAATCTGATGAATTGCATCATGTTCAATATAAATATAAATCATATATTCTACAAGTTCATTGTACATTGGAGGGCTCTAAAGAAAAAAAATCTTGAAAAAATAAACATTTAATGCAATTTCAACATGTTTCATATCTACTTTTGAATTTGGTTAGAACTACTTCTCCAATTTTAACCACTTTAGCCTTACTATAACACACATAAATACTTATGGAACATTTGTTTTTCAATATTTTTGGTTAGACTTTGTTAAACATTGTATCTTTTATTTTATCCACAAAAAAAAAATTACAAAAAATAAAAACTTAATGGATTTTTGGACCCTGCATTGTTGCTTCTTCACAGGGATCGCAAGTGGTTCAGTTTACCATGCTTTCACCCAATTGTAAGAAGAGAAGCATAAATAATTAGGAAATTCTTTTTCTCAAAAAAAATTATTTTTGTATGGTGAAAAAGGAGAATCTTGAATAATATTCACAAAATTTGGCATTTGTTTCGACCAAGAATTAATTATTCACCATGAGATGTTGACCTTTATAGCATGGTAGACGAACTATTCCCAACAAACTGTCCATTCACAATGGTCTCCTAGACCAGTGTTACTATTATTTTTCTATTGAAGTGAGGTTGACAGTTTCAAACTATGAGGTAGAAACACCAACAATTGTTAAAATAAGCAATTCAACATAGATGGAGGTATTTTTTTAAAAGTTAAAAAATCTTTATAGTATTATCGATTGCAAACATAACATTTTTAAGCCCTTGTTGGACCAAACCCTTTACACTATAGAGAAACTACGAATAAAATAACTCAATTCTCTAACCTTCGTTGTTTAAGCCAATTGAAGTTAGAGAAAATGCTCAATAATTCATCCAATCCCCTAATAGATGTTTGAGATTCAGAGGTGCAACAATGGGCCTCTAAAGAATGTTATGAATGATGATGTTACAAGAATAAAATATATATTTTGTATAAGCCATGTAATTGCTATGAATTTTCAAAGAGGAAGTTGCCTAAATCACTTAAATTGTCCCATAGACTTGTCTGAAAATCAACCCCTATAAAATTCAAATTCAATCTATGAGAGTTAAAAGAGTGGCTCCAAAAGCACTTTGTGGAACGGTTTCAAAGCAAATCTACACTACAGTGAATGAATGCATGAACAGAATTGGGTGTTTCTCCCAGTGTTTCTACCTTATAGGATCAAAGCCTACGTGTAAGGTATAACAACATAATGTAGTTGCTATTATTGTACACAAGTTATATTCATTAGGTCATTTGGTAAGTAGAAGAGGATTCCAACATACTTTAGAATGTATTATTGGGACATTAGAGTTATCTGCTAACTCACCTTGAGTTTGAATAAGATACCATGAATTTTGCTTTAATATATTGTTATTTGTTTACTCCAATTAGATATAAGGTATAGATATACTTGGTAGTCTCTAAACTCATGGAAAACTATTTTTGCCATCAAAATAGAGGTTTTTGGAATTTTTTGAAAAATTAATATTTAGATTGTATACATCTTGTGGAATCAATATTTAGGTTCAGTGTTACATTTGGATCCAAATGTAGGGATCCCTTTGTGTAACAAATGATTATGGGTGTACATACCTTATGCCATCATGGCTAAAAGGAACTACATCCTTTTTATTCATTGAGAAATGCCGTATAAACCTTTGGTAAAGTAGTTCCCAATTTCCGCAACTTTGAGTCGTTGAATGTATTTGCTATTATCTTTAAAATAAAAAAATCTTGACCCTATCTTCAAAAGGATTCTAATGCAATGAACTCTGTGTTATATGGACAGAGTATGAATAAATTATGAATTTTCAAAGTTTGCATAAAGCTTTTCCAAGAACATGAATAGTCTTTGACTCTTCAGTTGTTGTACATTTACTTTGTATAAAAATTTCTCCTACCCATGCTTTAGAGATAATCCATGCTTTTGGTGAAAATGATCTTAATTAAATATATAACCCTTACCCAACCCCTATAAATCTTCTCACGCAAAACATATAGGGTTTGAACGCTAGAAATTAAGTTAAATTTAGAAATTTAGAGACATTTATAATTAGTAATTTAAAAATTCATACAAAGGCAAAAAAATACATGCTAAGATGTGTTGAAATCTTGTCCTATAGAATTCGCCAAGTTTAACAATAGGAATCAGTTGAGATGCTTCTTTGGATACTTTTTAATGTAAGTACTTTAAAGTACTAGTTATGACTCACTTTTGGGATACTTCATACAAAAATGAGACTTCTTGTGCTACCAACAGTAAAGCACACCAATCAATTACCACCATGTTTCCTATTCCACCGACAATAGACATTTTTGGTTTGGAATGTACACCGCCAAACCATGAAGGCAAAATTGGAAACATAAAGGTAATACCTTAATTAGTCTTTACACTCCACAATGGAAGCTTGCTCCGTCAATTTACAAATCTAAAAACCCTCTTTTGAGAGCATGACATTGAGAAAAACTATTTTTTATCTTTGTTTTCATTCAAGATTACCACGTATTACAAATTTATAAAATTGCTTAACCCTTAAAGGGCTGATGGGGACAGTAGATACGTTGGCATATATTTGACATTTGTTGTAAATAGAAAGTTCCAAATTGAGACCCCAATAGCTCATTAGAATCATGTCGACGTGAATTTTAACTTCACTTTTGATCTTAAACCCATAGGTGTGGAATCATACCAAATACAATGGAATATTGTTGTATAATATTGATCGAAAGGGCTCTTTGGACCTTTAAGGGTTAAAATATGTTTAAAATATATTTACAGTAAGATACATTGTTAAAGAAAACTAAATTCGATATTATTACCTCCTAAGAGCTCTATTATCATGAATTCAGTTGGGATTAAAAGTTAGTCTACCGTATCAGAGATGATCTGGTGTATATAGAGCAATCCCAGACAACCAGTATGAAGGATATACGCTTCTATTATTCCTTCACACGAAATCAAAGTATGAAGGATATACGCTTCTATTATTCCTTCACACCAAATCAAAGTATGAAAGATATACGCTTCTATTATTCACCAAATCAAGGATCATAATTCTGGAAGCCAAGTCTATTAAAAAGCTATGGATGTGTCAAAAAATAAAAAGAATGACTCTACAGTTTTGCCAATAGAATTTTGCTTAATTTAGAGCACGCACACCCTTCTCCCTTCAATTCACCCCTTGACCACAATAATCACATCCAAGATTTGGTGTCACAAGCTATCGTCTCCACACCCTTGAACTGCTATAATCACTCTCTATACAGTGCATGAATCAATCACATTCACAATACATGAGTAATCGTTATTCTCCAACAATCTAGGATATCGAGCCCTTCCTTGAATCAGCTATAGAGGCATCATTATATGTGGCTCATATGCTCTCTCACCTGCCCTCCAAAAACAACATTAAATACAAGCATATTTCATCCAGTTTCATGCATGCTCTTATAGGACATTTTAATGCGGTTAAGACGGACAACATTTTCAGCCCTCAATTTCTGCTATTATTGCATTGACGGTCGGAAACACAACAATCTAAGTGGACCAGAGCTGGAAGCCAAGTTCTGGGGGTAATCGGGTACTACAAGGTGTGGAGAATTAGATTGCCAAATATCAAAATGAGAAAACCCATGAGCAGCAGCGGTTGCCAAGATGTCAGCCTCTGCTACCTTCCTAGCAAAATGGCATAGCATGAGAATGGAGGTCCTTTCCTTGGCTATGAGAGAATTAGCAGTCTCAAAAAGAAGTGGAACAGAAGCAGCCACGTATGTGACGTCGGTGCCCACAATTACCTCAAAGCTTTTGCATTCAGACTTGATGGCTTCAATGTCACTCTGCTTCCCCCACGCCAGTGTCCGGCACGCCACTTTATTGACAGGAAAAGTAGAGGAGTTCAATTCCATATTCTCCTGAAGCAAGCTCATTGTTGCAGGATCACCATCAGTAGCAAAGACGGTTGCAGCAGAGTTTGATGCAATCAAAGAGCAGAGAGCTGTTGCTCCACATCCAAGCTCCAAAACTTGCTTATCCTGCACGAGAAAAGGATTGGCCTCCAGCACTGCTGCAAGTGCTGGAGCTGCATCCCAAAGAAGTAGGCCTGTTGCTTTCATTGTGTGCTGATTTTCTCTTTCTAGGCATTTGGCCAACAGCACCTGATTGCCAACTTTGATTTTTGTCACCTGTCGAAATTAAACAGCCACGGTTGGTACCATCTTCACACATTCGCATCCCACCAGAACTGGAAATTTGTTAAAAATTTGTTAACCCCTAAAAGACCGACCAAGGAATCATGGTTTCAGAATAACAAATTCAATCAATCATATTGTGAAAAAGTAATTTAATTGGGACCAAATTTTATATCACTGGAATCAGTGAAGGACATTGCATGTGTTGGTCAAAAAACATATAAATTTGGACAAAAAGGAAGTCCGCATAGGACAAAACTGCTAAAAAAACATGAGGTCCAATTTGGGCTTCTTGGTTAATCGGTATCAAACTGTAAGATACTCATGAATTATGTAAAAAGGGGGTTTCTATTTACAGCTTCCATGTTCCACCACCAAAACATGCCCCATATTTTGTAGTTTGATTTGAAAAAAAAACCCTCCTCATGTTAGCCACATTGCCCTAGTGGTCCCCTCCTAACTACAGTAATCCGGGACCACATGTCTTTGACTTTGAATTCAAGATTTCTATAGATAGACCATAGGAGCATCATAGAACCCCCAAAAATGAAAAATGAACAGTACCCGGACTCAGCTGTAAATAGAAATCCTCATTATGCAATAATGTTGGTGCTCATGAAGCAGGATTAAAAAATAAGAAAATTGCCTCTTGGTGTGAACTTAGTTCTCACTCACCTCAAATGTGGGTGTTGCCAAGAAAAGAGCTGCAACACCCTCAGAAGTGTCAAATGCGAGGGACTCTTGTGCCAAAGTGTCAGCTGCTTGTTGCATGTCTTCCTTTGAAGAAACGCAATTGGTTTGCATCTCCTGTCCTCCGTCCAGAGAGAACTCTCCTTGAATCCAGCGCCTGTGCATGTGTTCCATGCAAGCAGTCGTTACATAACCAAGCTTTTTCTCTGCTTCATATGAGCGATAATATACTAAAACAAGTTTTCCTAAAATTAGTGGGGTCGTATGAATATGAACTAAACGCTTAAAGACGTCAACCGCTTCATGACAACAGACAAGTTATTTCAATGCTTCCATGTGTATAATATAGAGTTCAATAAATAATAGACGTTGAAGTAATGAGAAGTGGCATCTCAACTAAAGTTTCGAAAAAGAAGAGGACCTGTTCATGAGAAGTGCCCGAGACCGATTCTCCACTTGGCGGCAATGCACAGTCACCGAACGACATGTCATTCCCTCCTTTTTGAACAAATTCACGAGAGAGTCCTCTGAGAAATAGTAAGCACGCTGCAAAACTCAATAATACGATGCTGTGCTTTCAGAACAAATAGTTTATTCCACATAGAAAACCATACAGCTTGCGTAATGCAAGGGCCTGGTGATTACTTTGCCCTAACTAAACCTTCTGAATCATTTTGACAAATTCGTTAAAAATCTGTGTGTATCTCCCTCAATTTGGAAAAAAAGGATGTAGAACATACCGTCCCATCACCCCTTGCAAAGAAGTTTTCACTGATTTTCTGATCCTTTTCTGTCAACCTCTTCTGCAGAGGAGAATGCAAATGTTGTATCAGAAAATGACAATGACTTCATACATCATTCAAATGTCCATTGACATGGGTGACTGGAATTTGTGTTAAACATTCATGATCCAATACGACAAGGTCATACCTGTGCCAGATCACCCACAGCGTAATCCCGCACCAGAACATAACCACCTGGCTGTCTTACCAATCACCTTCAAGTAAATATTAGTAGGACATCTTCGAATGTGAAGTTGGAAAACCTTAGCAGGCATATCGATGATAACAACACTGAATATAACGAGAGATTTATCAATTTGTAGATGAAGTGAAACTTCTATTGGACGCCTAGCTTCCATTACACTCTTAGCGCAACAGATACCAAGCCACAATTCTGACACTGTGCTAATCTGCATTGAATTTGAGATAATGGCTGAAAGAATATATTGATAATTTGCAAAGACGCAATAACTTTGTGTGTCCCTTAACCCCTAACTGCCCAAGCAGGCGTTTTTGGCCTGATGTACAGATTTCATCCGTATTTTCTCATCCGTCATGCACTTTTTGTGGTGTGATTTTTTTACTGAATTTTTTATGGGAAGTTAACTTCATGTATGTGTGATCCGATCGAAAAGGAAATAATTTTTGAAAAAATTATGCCTCATTTTGTGTTGTAGTGTTTCACCGAAAATCTTGAAGATTTTGGTCTAAAAGTGTTCATGAAAAAAAAACTATTAAAATCAAGCATCCAAAAAATCTCCAAAAATCAATACACCTAAAGTACTACATTATAACCCATCACAACAAATTTCATCCACATATTGTCAATATCTTATTCGTAATTGAATTACAAAGTAATTTTTTATTTTATGTTTCAAAATTTATAAAAAAAAGATTAGTGATAGTAGTCATAGATCTAACTGTATAGATAGAATCTAAAATTAAAAATGTATAACTTTTATTCATACATCAAGTTCTAAATATTCATATTAATTGCATTTTATAATGCATCTTTGCAAAACTGCCTAAACTGGACATAGGTGAGGACGTTTAGGGGTTAAAGGGCTACAATGGCATTAGTCAACTTGACAATGTGATACTGACCTTTAGGACCCGCTTAATGTTCTGCAGAACATCCGCAAATTTTTCAGGACAGACAGCTGACAGCATGAACACCTGTTCAAGGAAAAAGAACACGGATCTTAAATCTGCTCAGTTAACTTTGTGTACGTATGCAATGACCTGTTTACAATGCACTTATCTGAATTATTCATGAGATAGTCAGCAATCTAGCACAATGAAAGAGATTACATAAAGATTCTCATATAAAGTCGATTTGTAAGCACAACTATTTTCATTTTTACGACTAAGATAACCCTGAGCGCGTACCAACTTCTACCTTTTCCATCCCACTAAACCTTTCAACAATCCCAAGAATCAACAAGGATGCTCACTAAAAGTACAACTGTCACATATTGAATGGAAAAAATTCACCCAGAACTTGCTCTTACCAGGGTGACAACATCAACAGAAGCAGGTTGTATGGAAGCTGATAAGTCCTGGGACGTCACATCACATACAAATGCATTCACTCGGCCTCGTTCATACTCTTTGTGTGCCTGTCATCATAAACACCATAAACATCAGCTTCATCTCATTCATCCGACGACTTTCATGCTCTAGCTTGGTACAACATTGTAGACATAATCATTGACTTATTTTTGTGAGGACACAGTTCAGCATTTTTGCTACTTTTCCATGGCTTGAAGAGCAATCCAGGCTCCTTGGATGTTCTTTACATAGTACTGTATAGGGAATATCAGGGTAATACACATGTGCTACTTAGGCAATACCTGGGTGATACCTAGGTTTAAAGAGGCTACACATCTTGACTCCATGTAGGAAATCTGGTTATTATTCCTTCTTCTTTTTCAAAATCCTTTGTATCAATTAGTCAGCCCAAATTTTATGTAGCAATTTGGTTGAAATTAGCAACAAAAGAAAATCACTGGACATAATGAAGGTTGAACAGAACATCCTAGTAGAGTAGTACAGATTTGTGACTCGTTCTAAACAAGCAGCTCCGCCACAAGAGGATCTGTCCTCGTAAAGTTAGAAAAGAAAATCTGTAGCACCGACTTTTCGAGTAGCAACCTACTCAAACTTCCTCACATTCACAACTTTTGTCAATGCAAGGCCTCCTCCTCTTCAGTCCAGAGCCAAAAAAAACTTACTAACAATCAGCCACATGTACCACATAAATAAACTAGCAGTGCGAAAATTGGATGCTCCATAAAATACCTTGACAAGGTTGACAGCTCGTGCAGAGAAGTCACAGGCATGTACAAAGATGCCAGGATATTCAGCAAGTAAGGGAAACACTGTATTCCCAGTCCCGCATCCAACCTGTAATGTCAGAACCGGCAGGATTCAGAAGCTGTACAACAACTGCCTAGACTCCAAACAGCAAGGAATCTTGTACATACAAAATACAACTTCAAACAACCATGCCAATGAATGTCAGTAATGCATACCTCCAGAACCACTCGTTTACTACCAGAGGGCTCATTCTTGTTAATCTGCAGATCATCACCACATCCGGTGTGTGACTTGATAAGAATTCATCAACTGAGAAAGGCCTATTATCAAGGACAAGCTGAGATATCACTAAGACACAGACTGCACTAGAAAACTGGTCAAGTGAAGAGCAAACAAATACTTTAGTCTCACCGATCACATTCATCTGAAAACTAAGAATTTGAGGGCTACTTTAAGTCGACACAACAAGCTTGAGATAACAAACTTTATCCCTCAAGGGGCATATTGTGTCCTCTGACTTGTTCATTAGGTCATTTTTTAAACTTGTTTCGTTCAAAACTACATAATATACATATATATACAAGAAAAATACATTGTGTTGATATTGATGTGGGAAGTTTTAAAATACAAATCATATTCTCACTTAATTTTGTTGTACAAGAGATAATTGCAGTCAAAGTTTAGTTTCTTCAAATAGTACAAAATACATGGGGCCTTCAGGGGTTAAAGCTTGAATCAACATCATGTGCAACAAGAGGTGAGATAACAAGCTTAAAATAACCCATCGCATTTATGACACCTTACAACACATTTCAGGTAACAAGAATCCAATCCACCTCAAAGAGGTACCTTGAAACCTTGTTATCTCAAATTTATTTTTAACAAGTCATGTAAGCGCCACCTCATCGTACCCATTCTTACCTGAAGTCGACATTGAACAAAACTAGGTAAACAAATTAAAAAAAAAGATACTTGCACAAATCAATCTTGTAGAATTTCTAGTTATCTTGCTTCAACCAGTGAAATCTAAAGTGGCCCTGAGTTATGTAAAAATCAACGAGGTTTCTCTACATACCTACCATGCCTCCAATGTAGTCGCCCCATTCTTTGTCAAGATAATGCCGATCCTTGAAAAACTGCATGCATACAAAAAATAAAAATCAGAAAAAATCGTGTATGCTTATGTCAATTTACAACAATAGTCTCTTCAGAACTTGAACTGATTCGACTGGAAAATCGAATCATGAATCACTTTTATAACCCGAAATTCAAGACTGCCATTCACGTACACGATCAGCATTTCGCTTGTAAAACAAGTCCCAGTTCTTGCCCGCTTCTCTCTCATACTTGTCTGCGCAGGCCACAGAATTTGGTCAGCAAACCTCATTAAATGCATTATCTTAGGGATCTTAACCTCTACGCGTCTAAAACGCCCAATATGACCATGATCTGCATCACTGAACTTTGCAACGGTGGCATTTTCTCATTTTACCTCGGTTTTCTGATTGCAATACATCATTTTAAAGCTCTAGTTCTATATTACAAGATTAACAGTGTCGATCGTGTCAAGCTGAAGTCATTTTCGCACAAACAAACAGATGATTTGCAGCAGGAGGTCCAATTTTCCTACACTACAGAAAATACACAGTGGACGCTTAGGGGTTGAAACCGCTTCTATTATGAGCATAACAATTCAAGCAGTGTCTTCCTGGAATTCAAATCACGGAACTAAACTACAGAATTCATTGGCATGTACTCAACTAAAGCCAGACGCTACAAAACGGCGCCTGGTGCTATCCAATCAAAACCAATTCGGCTAAACCCACATTCTCTAGGGTTTAGGAAACATATACTGTAGGGTTTAGGGTTTAAGATTTCAGCAAACTAATAGAATGGCGGATCTTAGTGTATATACAACAACCAAAGCTCAATACGATCGATCTTGTTTTCGTAAAAAGAATTTGGAATTTGGAATCAACCCTAAAATGGAATTTTATGACCATAAACATTCTCGTTAGGCGCATCCGCTAAATCTTTCTGCTGAATTTCAAACATGCATCTACTTCCAAAATCTCAAACGAAACTTATGATGCGAACCATTCATGATGTTTTACCTCGCAAGTAAGGCGATACGCAGTCGGATTTTTGCGGGTAAATTTGCACCCGCGTTGTTGTTGTTGCTGCTGTTGTTGCTTCTGCGTCCGCCATGAAGGATTCTGCTGGCAACGGGGCCTGTGATTCTGCCTTCCACAAGTACCTGCAATGCAGAACGCAAACAGCTTCGCAAAACAAGAGAAGGACGGAGTCTTCATCTAGTGCATAATACCGTGACCCACCTTCAGATCTGTGCCCGTGCTCCGGTGGGTCTATGACCGTGTCTGAGGTCGGGCGGTGTGGTCTCTCTGGAAAAAATTCAGTGAGTTGGGTGACTGAATGAAATTCCTCGTTTGAATTTTATTTTTTTATTTTATTTTATTTAAAAAATTTAATGAACAACAGGACGCTTTATTCCGTTGAGAGAAAGAAACATCACAGTGAACCAAGGGCAATACACCCCAACGAAAGAAATTTTTGGAGATTTTCATTCCTTGTTGAAATTGGAGATACGGACATTAAAGTCACGAGCTAGAGAAGAAAAATAACAATTGGGGGAGGCATGATAGAAGCATTAAATTTCAATTAACTAGTCAAATTTCAAAAATCAGTCCCATTAGGAGTGTCATAGCGCTTTCTTTTTATTCTTAATCGTTAAAGAATGGGTATGTGGTATTTTCTTCTTGAATCACGAAGGATTTATTTTTTGAAGATTGAGAAACTTTATTCTTCTCCTCATGAGGTGAAGAATGGGCGCGAAGATTGAGAAGCTTCATTTCTCCTCACCTAAAATGCATTATAAAAAACACAGGTTTCTTCTAACTAGCTACACGTTCAGCCTCTTTAACATTGTTTTTGTACCCTTCGGGTTCCCCATATGAGAGGCCTGTTGTACAATTCTCTTTCTGCAATAAAACTCGCTTTTCAATTTTGCCATAATAAATAAATAAATGAACATTACTATTGTACAATTGGAAGGATCTATGAAACTACATATAGTAATCCTAAAACCAAAATAAAGTTGATTTTGCATTTGTACAATTAAAAATTCCACTACATGCTCTTCCACGTCATGAAAAATCAAATGCTATTGAACATCTGTAAGAAAATTGTATTATATACATCTTCTTGGTATTTTTTCAATCTTGTTTATTTCTTTGTCAGTGGCTAACACCAATCAAACTAGAATATAGTAAATTATATGATTTAGAAAATATCAAAAAAGAAATTTATTTAACTTATTATACTATGTTGAAGATCTCATAATTTTAGCTTAATATACAAAAATTCATTGATTACAAATAGAAAATGCAGCTATGATGAATTTTTTAAAATAAATGTTTCTTAAGTAATTTGAAAAAATATATATGATGTTTTTAAAATAGTTGTTTAGGCATCAACTTCTAGAAAGTTGTAGAATTTATGTATTACAACACATTTTTTAAATTATCTAAAACCTCCAATAAATAAAGGGTTAATACTTTAGGAATTTGAAAATACAAACTAAGGAAGTGTCTGCATTTAGTAGTCATTTCCAATAAACAACCCTTTTAGACACCTAGAGCACCAATTTTAGTCTTTTATTGTCCATAAAAGAAATAAGCTACTATCCATAGCATCTATGCATAATTGTTGCATTGATCAAATTAAAAGTCATGTCAATAAAGGAAATAAAAAGTCATGTCAATAAAGGAAATAAAAAGTCATGTCAATAAAGGAAATAGGTAATTACTTATATATTAACCCCTAACCGTCCCGACGTCCATATTTTGGACGTTTTTGGGGGTACATTCACCTTCGAAGAGCTGCAACTTTTGCAAAAAGTGTCCGATTTTCATGAAAATTTGGATCAACAAACCACATGATGTATGGAATGTGTGGTAAATATTTCAGATCAATCAAAGATGTATTGAATTTTTGGTGATCATTTGAAAGCAGGTATGTTTTTTTTGGACAGTTTTTGTACATTTTGATGGCTGCAACTTTGGGGGCTTGTATCTCCTTCATCCCATGTCTGTTTTTAATATAAAAAAATTATTGGGTTGGATTCCCCTTGAAGTCTTGTTATCCTGGTAAAATTTTCATGTCAATCCATGTTGTTATGAATGTTTGGAAGTCATTTTAGTGCACGGGTCTAGTTTGGACACTTTATGCTTTTTGGATCAAATGGGTCACTTTTTGGGCTACTTTTTGACATTGCAAGGCCATTTTAGGGCACATTAAATTTTTTCATGAGTTTGTTTTGGTACCAATGTGTTTATATGATGATTTTGAACTACTTTATAGTTGAAAGTTTTTTCATTTGAGTAATTTTGAAAACGAATTTCACCTCCAACTGTGTTGCTAAGAAAATTTCAGCATCCTTTTTTAACACTAAATCACGATGATCTTGCAATATATATGGCCAAATGACCCCAAAATTGATCCACATGATCTACAACATGTATGTTACAAGATTGTACGGTTGAGATTTCTATACCTCACTTACATTTAGACCTATAACACATCAAAAGCAATGTTGATTTTTGTTAAGGGGGTTTTTCTAGGAACCGACCTTAAACGAATGAGACTTCTCCTCACAAGACTACTCTATGCTTAGACTAGTCGCTAGAGATTGAGGGGAGTAGTAAGAGGTTTCTACAAAGGAGAACGTACTGTCGACTAGGAAAGAGCACAAGTATGCTAGAGAGTCGACTCCTGCATACCAACAGACTACTGCAACTAATCAAGATACAACCACAAAGAGCGATACCAGAGCAAGAAACAACAGTAATCTAACAACAGTAGTCTAACATACTAGTGCGCATAAGAAGAGTTAAGACAAGAGAGAAGAACAACTTGAGGCTGCCAATACAAAAGATGATCAAAATGAATAGCAACACTCCTCTCCACGAGAGGTAAAGTACATATAGGAGGCTGATCTGACAGTAGTGTCAGATCTGGTCGACCGGATCAGTCGGGTCGACCAGCCTGTGCCAGCCTGTACTACTGGGTATCGCCTACCGGGTCTATACCTGCCGGGTATAGACTAGCCTAAACTTAGCCTAAGGGAATATCTACCAAATATTCGGTTAACAATTTTAAGCCCAAAAAAGCTAGGGACGCTTAGGGGTTAAAATTGAGGGTTTTTTTGTTTGCAATGTAGAAGTGCTCCGTGCATGCAGTGGAGGGTGGTCCATCCAGATTTAGACCATTGTGGCTATGCCACGACATTGGAGTTTGACTCCAAGTAGCCAAAAAAAATCCCTGATTAAAAGTTACAAATGAAATGTGTCTCATTGATGCATCTTTTCGCCCTCAACCAACTTTTCCAATTAAATTAAAAACCTTTAAATAATTCATTGGATACGAGTAAAGAAAAAAATTCAAAAGTCTTGCATATTCATTTTATGTGCCTTATTCTTTTGTAAAAAAAACATCACAAATACAAAGATTTTCAATTCACAAAAATCTCTTGGTGTGAAAAATAATAATGGTAAGTTTTTGCACATTTCTTAACAATTCTATACAAAATAATCTAGCATTTGAGCATGAGCTAATGAAATTTCAAATAAGAAAACATATTTGATTTTAATAAAAAGGCTTTTATAGAATTTTTGGTTTTAAAGTTATCAAATCTAAATCTTCAACACACTTGCTTTTGAGTTATAACTAAGTTCATAAAGATTTACATACATTTGGGTTTTGCAAGTTAGGCAAGTGAATTCAAGAAAGAAGCCTATCAAAAATACTTGTATTCTAGTGGAACCATCGACTCTTTGACCCTAGGCAACTTTCATTTTACTATAAACCCGCAAATTAAAATCCAAACAAATAAAGATATAACCTGAAATCAATCTTGAAAATAAAATTGAACTAACTTAGTTTTTTTCTTGCCTTACAAATCCATACTTTTTACTTAGAGTTCATTTTCTTTTGGCAAATTTTGAAAAAATACCAAAATATAGTGTTGAAGTAGTTTGCAACTTTTCATTTGTTGTTATTGACAATATAATTATAATATGAATCTAAATAATGTATTTATATGATATAATTTTTCATTTTTGTCACTCAAAAAACATTAATACAAAACTAAATTCAACTAACTCAAGTTGCAGTGTTAGTACCACTCTATGAAACCCATGACAAACCAGAAAATGCTCTTGAGTAAGCCCTTAATTGAGTCTTCAATGTATCATTACAAAAAATAAAAAATGCAATTTTTTTGCTAGTTGAACTAAGTATGCAATTTTAATTTGATTCAGAATTGTCAATAACACATCATCCAATAACCTTTTGTTACAAGTGACTTTTAAAAAATTTACCAACTTATAATAATACTTATAAAAATAATATGACCTACAATGTATATTTAATTTCATTATATTCTAGAAAATATCACCTATAAAATGAGCAAAATAAATCATTATTAGTCATTTATTTTATTTATTTATTTTTAATTCAAGAGAACTTTCAAAAAAAATCTCTAGATTTCCTTGTGCTTGTATAGTTTATATTATTTTACTTTATTTGTAACATGTAAAAAAATGACACATTGAAACTTAGATTCATTCGCAAAGCCTTAGGAGGACCTACAATTGCTGAGCACGAACAATTGAAACGTGAGAAGGAAGAATTGCAAACCAAATTTGATGTTCTCCTCAAGCAACATGCAGAGGCTTGTGAACAGGTATAAATAACTTTCAATATTTTGAATTCAATTTCTTGTACAAATTACATAATGTTTTCAAAATAAAATTTTGATATATAACAATAGTTTCATATCATTCGCAATTGGATTATATTTGAAGCTTTCAAAAAGTGTTATTGAATTCATATTGCAAAGTGTAAATGATTGTTATTTTATTTTATCTTACTTTGGCACAAATTCAATTGAGGATTAAATAAATGTTAGTCTTGTAAGATTAAGAAGTGATATATCCGTATGAACTATATATACAATGTTTTACGTACAATTTGAAATTATCGTGTGACACAATGATTTCTCATAATAAGAACAAATTTTCATTCATGTTGTATAATATTATTAGTGTAACACTGCGGTCTAATAGTTAAGTATTTAGAAGAATATTTAAGTACTGTAACTCCACTACATGATTGTTATTATTGTTGCATGAAATTAAGTTTGAAATTTACTTTCCAAGTATTTGTATTTAAATAAGTTATTTGATTTTATAAATTTTATAAATTTTATATAGTATGTAGATTATAAAACTTTCATTTTAACATACTTGATGTATACAATATTCAATATTCAAGATTTAAGTAAATTTTATAATGCTAACTTGTGAATTTTGATTGATTAGTGTTGAACGAATTAGCTCCAACTTCTAGCACCAATGGATGAAGATACATTAGGGGCCAAATTGCCTTCACCTAAAGGGAGTCTTAGAGGAAGTCAAAGGGGGAGTCAAAATGGAAGTCAAAGAGGAAGTCTTAAAGGAATCAAAGAATAAATAGAATACAAAACCATGAAATCAAAAATTGGGACAATTTTTTTGCAAAGAGAAAAATATCTAAGTTCATTTATTTTGACCATTGCAAATTGAAAGATCATTGGAATTTTGCTACCTTTTCTAATATTTTAAAGTGAGAAAATAAAATCATTCAAATTATTTAAGTGTATTTCCTATCATTGCAAGTGAGATTTACATCAAACTAACTACAAACTGACAATAATAAAGGTTTGGAATTTTATATATTGATATAATGTTTTGGTTCTAAAGTGGTAATTTTGGATTTTTACCTACATGCACAGGCATTGGATAGCTAATAACAATGATTTTATTTTTTTATTTTTTTTCCATGGTAGTTGAGATTTTGACTCTTCATAAATGGTACTTTTTATAAAGGATCTTAGAGACCACTCTTAGATTTCAGCTACCATTCTCAATACCTACCAATACTTAAGGAATCTAAAAACCAAGGGGATGCACTAGCAAAAAATTGAAAACGACATGAGATAAAATATAGGGTGGGTTGTATTCACTGAGAGGTGAAATTTGTACCAAATTATAAATCTTTAGGTTTAATACAGGGTGCTTTAAAATAAAGTAAAGAATATTTAGAGAATATACTTATAATATATTTAGAATGTTATCCTAAATTGTAGGATATTCCAATTATGTGATAGCCCCCAATTAAATATCACTTGATCGCACGTGGTTCCCAATTAAAAGTATATGCACCCCCCTTGTGTCTAGAAATGGTCTAATTTCAAACTACCGTTACCAATACCCAATCGATCGTTCGAAGTAACGTATTCCTAATTTACTAAACATAACATAACAATGTAGTTTCCTCCTCTCCACTTTGTGCTACAACAACAATATTCTTTCCCAGATTCTAACAAGGAGCACGCAACTCAATTACAATTCAACATGTGTGCAATTTCGTTGCTTCTAGTCAATTTCATGGATGTGGGTTCTTCATTTTTTTTTAAGGCACCACCCACGCATTCACCAGTAGAAAAGGTGGCGCTCCCTAGGAAAATACCCACGCAAAATCACTGTGCATACATGGAATTGGGCACCACATCCATGGGCAACTCCACCTTTTCTACTAGCGATTGTTAAACTATGTTATGTAAACCCAACCTCATAAAAAGCCTGAAATTCATCTGCTAAAGATCGTGGACGTGATATGCAAAGATTGCATGGAACATTATTTGATGTTTGGTAACACGGACAGACAATGGACAGAAGTTGACAAGGGCAGCATATCCCACATTTTGAGCATCTGCAGAAGATGACAATCTTGGCTAACAGAACTTAGAAAAAGACACAAAGTATGTTATTCAATATCAGTGAGGAAGATGATGTAACCTGCCCGGCTCTAACTTAAAATTTCAAAATATCTACTGCACCCAGAATTGCATGTCAAGGACAGACAGGCCGTGTTTTGAGCGACTTTGCCTCGCATGACACATCATCCATCTTTAACCGATTCGTATCTTCTGTTTTTAATTTGTACATATTAAATCACCGAGCTGATATGTTAGGTTTGTTGTATGGTAGGAAAGTTACCGATCAAAAAGGGGTGTTCTACCAAACTCGGTCAAAGTTTGATCCTCATCCCAAACAACGATTTTGTGGGGCTTCTCTGGTGGTTGGAGGTTCAAACCTAGCTCAGTGGGGTCAATCTATTGAAATTAATGTGGACACGTGCAAACCCCCAAAGGACCAAGAATTCATGATTTTAATATCACAAATTCAATCACTCATATTATGAAAAATACAATTCACATGGGGCCAAATTTTATATCACTACAATCACTGAAGAACATTGCATATGTTGGTCAAAAGACAAATAAATTTGAACAAAAGGAAGTTCACAAAGGACTTACTCAAAATTGCTGAAAAATCCATGAGGTCAATTTGGACTTCTTGGTCCTTTAGGGGTTAACAGGGTAATTAAATAAGACTATCACATAATTGGAATACTTGAGGTTTATTCTAATATATTATAAATATATTCTCAAATTATTCTTTACTTGAATTTAAAGCATCCTATATTACATTTAACATTTTCTAATTAGGTAGAAAATTTACCTACCAATGAATAAAACACAACTTGTGTTTTAATGCACCATGCTTACTAATTTTCCTGAGAAGTTTCCCCTCTTGAGAAAACTAAAGTAGAAGAAAAAAAAATTAGGAGAAAGAGAATCATGTCATTTGTAAATGTGAGGATTCTTATTCATGATAATGTTCTCAATTCAAAGTCATTAACACAAGTTGAAACTATGTTCGAGTAGAACCTAGTTTGAGAGAGAACTTAGTTTTGGTGTAGCACCACTTTCACCAGTAATAAGTTTTAGTTCTTAAAAACTAAATTATAGTGACAATCTTTGAATTGGCTCTTTCGAGGATCCGTCATTTGGGTGAGTTTGCTTGACCGCAATGCTATTAGTTTTGCCAGAGACGAGTGGAGCTTGCCAAAGCTTGAGATTATCTTGTGGGACTACTTTACGGATGACATCCGTGTCGGATGATTGAAGACGCAACAACTTGTGGAGCTACACCTGACTAAGGCTAACACGTTTTACACAAAGTTTGATTGCACTTGGCTCCAATCCGACTTCTTTGCCACTTGACAAGACTCTAGGTTGATCTAGGCCTAGAAGTGGCTCAATAAGGGCCAATTTGTATAGCTGTCTTGAAAATTAAAAATTCTCTTGCCATGGCTCTTTGATCTTGGTTCACTGTGATGTTTCTTTCTTTCAACGGAATAAAGCGTCATGTTGTTTAAAAATAAATAAAAAATCTTTGAATTGGCTCTTAGTAGATGCATGACAATAGGTTAGATTTACATTTCTAACAAGCGATTTCAATCTTATTTCAAAGAATCTAGGAATGCGTAGTATTGGTTCAAAGTTGAAAGGTTGTCACTGAAAACCCTAAAAAAATCTTTGGAACCAATTTCTTTTTTTTGTTGTTTTGGACAACTTGTGAAGAGAACTTTAAGATTCTTTTGTACTTGAATTGAAATTTCCATTATCATTTCAAGAATTCTAAACTCATAAAATTTTGAAAACAATTGTGAGATTCATCAATTCTTTCAAAGAATAACCTTAAAAACTCAATTTATGGGTTTTTTTTCTTATGTTGCAAGTCTCTTAAATGTAACTATGCATTAGAGGAAAATTGGGGTTGTAGAAGGCCCCAATCCCTTTGGAAAGTAGCAAAAGGAGGGATAACTAGAAAACAACAAAAAATATAGAAAAAGAATTCGGCCCGTCGCAACATAAACAAGACCCGTTGGCGTAGCTTTTTTTTTTTTTTTTCAAGTAAAATAAAAACACTTGCAGTGACGGGCCCGGTTGGGGCTCTAATGTTATTTATTTATCTATTTTTCATGGTATTAATGCTATGTTGGCACAGTCTGCAAATTCAAACATGGCAGCATGGCATTGGCCATACTCATGGGCACTATGACCATAAAAGTAGGCATTTTGAGGGTCTCTCAAGCCCCATATTTCCTCTAACGATGGCTCAAAAATGTCCAAATTCACGTACATATAAGCAAACTTTAAAAAAAATTAAAATTAAAATTAAAAACAACTAACTAAACAAGTTTTTCATGTGCAATTTTTAGACCACCCTAGATTGCAAATGTAAAACATGTGAAAAATCGTCATGGTGAGTGAAATTTTTGGAATTAGGAGGTGTTTAATATACCAATGGAATTGTCTAAGACGCCTGGGGAAGTCACTGTCAAGAATTTAGATAACTATGAGAGAACAAATATAGGGTGTCTTTTATTCATTTGAGATAAAAATTATAAATTTATAGGATTAAAATACGGTGTTATAAAACCAAATTGGGAATATTTTAGGAATATTCATAGAATAAATATGAAATGTACCCTAAATATACTATAAATTTCCAATTATTTCATAGACCCCCATTAAATACCCTTTGTACGCTCATATGTACCCAAAATTTACACTAAGTGACTTCCCCGAGCTAAGACGCGCGCTTCCGATTGTACATTAAACGCCTCCTAATTCTAGAAATTGCACTCGCATTGAGGAATTGAAGCTTTTGCACATGATTTACATCTGTAGTTCACGGTGGTCTAAAAAAACCATATGAAAAACTTGTGCAATTTTTTTTACCAAGTCTTTTTATAGTACGTAGTCTGAGCCAATTTTCCAATCTCTCACCCTAGAAAAACTAATTCAATTCAAAGTTGAAACTTATCAAAAATTCAATTTAAAAAATCCAAACACAGTGTAATTGGACGTCCATATTTTGTTGGAAATCTAAGGTCCTTAACCCCTAACTGCCCAACTGTCCATTTTTGGACAACGTACAAATTTCATCCCCGTTTTCTCATTCGTCATGTACTTTTTGCAAAGAAAGAAATACTATAAAATTTTATGGCAAGATAGCTTCACGCTTGTGTGATCCGATTAGATTGGAGATGATTTGTGAAACTTTTAAGCCCTACTTTCATGTTGCGATGATTCTCCAAAAATTTCAAAGATTTTAGTCTAAATGTGCTCTTGAAAAAATAACTCATGAAACTAAGCAACCAAAAAATCTCAAAAAATCACTACACTTAGAGTATTACATTTCAACCCATCACAACAAATTTCATCCATAGATTGTCTATATCTCATTCGTAATTGATTTAAAAAATAAATAAAAATTTCAAGTTTCAAATTTTATACAAAAATATAAGTGATTGCAATCGAAGATCTATCCATATGGATAGAATCTAAAATTTATAATGTACAATATTCATATATCAAGTTCAAAATATCCCTCTTTGTTGCATTTTGTAATGCAACTTTGCAAAATTGCCAAATGTGGAGAGGGGTGAGGACATTTAGGGGTTCAGGGATGTTTTCATTTGGTCTTAAGGGATACTCTCATTTGGTATTAGAGTTAACCAAAAAGTCAGCCCAAAGAGGAAATTTTTGGCAAACTCGTGTTGAATTCCTCTTGAACTCGTATTGAAATATAAATAGATCAAAATCTAATCTATGACAAGTTGGGAGACAATCTAAACAAGGCATTGTCATTCTCCATACCTTGCTATAGCTCCCACACTTTCCACCAAAGCTCCAAACCTATGGCCTATAAGAGGACAATCTATGACACGATACTATTAACTCTAAGTACAGTTTAATAAAGAGGTTAGAAGTAGAGCAAAAAAGGAGGTTGAATGCACTTCATTTCGGTTAACTCTATTAACCCCCAAGCTCCCAAGAGATCATTTTTTGAGCCCTGCCCATTTTTTACAGGCTACCTGGAACAAATAAACATATGTTTTTGAAAAAATAAATTATATTTTAAGATACTACATCAAGTCGACTTTCCAAAGAAATTTGAATTATGTCAATCCGAGTTATACTCCTGTGGGGAGAATTTTTCAAAGTGAATCACGTCAACATTGTCTCGGTGTTATAAAGTTTTCTATTTGGAAAAACTAATAATGCTCCCTCCATATTTTCATTTGTTTTTTGAAGTTTACAATAGATAAACCAAGTGTAACTAATCATGCTAAATTTTAAACTGTAAAAGTGAACATTGTAATTTATACAATTTTTCAAATATTAATGCATTTAAGTTCATTAAAAAAAAATCTAAAGTTGTTTTTGGAAGTTTGACCCTATGGATAATTTGTAGAGATGATGCACTTCATTTTGTCTAGCGAATCAAACTTCATCAAACATATGGAAGGCACATATTACACCACATCTATGTTTTTCCAAAACCCCTTGGGCTTTTAGGGGTTTAGAGAGCTGTTAACAAGAATCCCAGGAATGAATATATTTGGATCACTTTTAGACTAACTTCATTTTGATTAGATCATTCCTAACACCAAGTGTGAACATACATGTAAGGTAACTATCTAAAAGCGACCATTACCTTAAAGCGTCCATAGCTCAATCTTCCATAATAAGTAGAATGATTATGACACCCTACTGTTGATGAGAATGTGCACAACCTGAACATCAGAGTTTAGGGTCGCTTTAAGGTCAACCTATAGTCAACACTTTGGAAATTCATAACTTATTTCATACGGTGTCCAAATAATGCATGCTAAAGTGCGTTGGAATCCTCTTGAACTTGCTATTAAGACCCACTGAAAATATTTTCTGTTTTATGTGTGTAAATAAGCTAAGTTAGTTAGGTGAACGCTTTAACCCATTAACGCGCCAGTGTTCACTATGTGGACGACGCACATATTGAAACTGCTAGATTCTCATTCAAATTGGACAGTTTTCATCCACCAAAATTCTCTCGATTCTTGAGCAAGTTGACTATCCTTTGTGTAGTTTGGATCTTCAAAATTGGTTATTATGATTTTTTTTAAAACAACAGAATTGGTTTATGTTTCTTAGTTCATACAGTGGGACCTTAAATACAATTTTCCAAAATAAGTAGAATCAAATAATGGAAACCATACCATCTTGTAGTGCATGTTATTCCAATTTCATTACCATATATATTTTTAAATTGTGCTAATTTTGGATTTTAAATTGAATTTCAAGAGAAAACCTTGCAAAATTAATTTAAAAATATTAAATAAAAGTAGAATAAATCCAACTGTACAAATGTGATCTTCACATTGACATTTACAACTTTGCTTTGACCATCAACCTCATTTTTGGTTTTCATCAAACATGTAATAAGGTTTCTTTGAAAACAGTGTTGAATCGGGACATTAAAGGGTTAAGGTATAGTTACCTTAGACAATCTATATTTAGAAACTGAAGCCCCAAAACTAACACATGACATGATAAAAGAAAAAAGAAAAAGGGGAAGATAATTTAAACTATACTTATTTTACAAGTCAGAATCTCAATCCCTCTTGCAGTGTAACTTAGCTAACTTTACAGATTATTTCATGCCGGTGTAACTGCATTACAAATACCGTAGTACCATAGCCGGGTCGCCAAAACAATTCAAAAAATAAAAAACGTAAAAAAATGGAAATCATGAGGACCAACAAACAAAAATAGAATAAATTTCTTTTAGCTATATTTTGCTATTTCTAAGCTATTTTGGGTCATTTGGGGCCATTATAAATCTTCATTTGTTTAAAAACGAAAACCAAGAAATTCTTTTTTTTAGGAACGAACCTTATTTTTCAAAAATATTAAATATTCGTTCGTGGGGTGGCGACCCAGCTATGGTACTACAATATAACTTATTTCCTGCAAAAAATTAGGTTTAATTTTGAACTATTAAAACAATATAAAGTCCACTGCAACGTAACATTCTTTAGCCAACGTTAGTACTCACTCCCTTTTCGTCTTGAATTTGCCGGGAGGAGTCACAACTTAAAAATTAATGACCAAAGCTTCGTGACTCGTGTATTACACTCAATGGCTTCACTGTTGCGAAATTGTTAAGAAAGCAAGCCATCCTATGTAACTTCACTTGATGATGACAACGTTTCTCCAGAAATTCTCGTTTCTTGTGGTTTTGATTCGAATTATCTGACAATTCCCAAGGGTGTCCAGAAGGCAGGCTAAAAAATGTTATAAAAGCTGAGAGTGCAACAACTAATTAGCTAACTGAACAACTATGCTTCTGGTTTTTCAATAACTTTAAGACATGTAGTGAACGTTGAACAGACTGTGAACCATTTTTTGGATGATGAATAGTCACATTTTTCATCCATCCAACTTTCTCTTGATTCTTGTGCTAGTTAACTACCATTTGTACGGTATAAATCTTCAAAATCAGATATTATGATTTCTTTTAAAACAACAAAATTGGTTTATGTCAAATTCAATTCTTAGTTCAAATAGTGAGCTTTTAAAAATGATTTTCTAAAATAAATAGAATCAAATGATGGAAATTATACGATCTCATAGTGCATATTATTCCAAATTGTTTACAAATATTGGTAATTTTTTATTTGGGATTTTTAATTGAAATTTCAAAAGAAAACCTTGAAATTTTAATTAAAAATTATTAATAATAAATATGACAAATCCAACCATAGAGATGTGATCTACACATTGAAATTTACAACTTCACTTTGTACATCAACTCCATTTTTGTTATTCATCAAACATTTTATAAAGCATCTTTGAGATCGGTGCATCATCTAGACCTTAACCCTTTAGTACTCAAGTGACCACATTGTAGTCTCTGATGTGTCGAAAACACGAATAACGGAAAATCCGTGAAGAATTGGATTTTGAACTGTGAAGTACAGATTACGAGCGTTATAATATACATCTTCTAGAAAAATAAAATTTCAATTTGGAGTTGTGCAACTATCAAAATACCTTTGAACAAAACGCAAAAATACTGTAAATACTTGAAAATACAGTAAATACGTACAAATACAATACATGTGCTATGCGGTATTTCTTGTGTTTGGAAGTTGTTATTTGTTTTTATTTTTTTGGATTGTGTTCTCTTGTTCATGTTCCATTAGTGTATGTATTCCGATCTTGATCCATGTACCAACTCCTTTGATATTTTAATGTATAAATTTTTGTCCTAAACCGTACACGAAAAAGTCACTCTCATTTGTAAAATTTACAATAATTATGTGTGAGTCCGTTCTTAACATGAAAGATTGCAACGGAGAGGTATTGACATAAGTCATTGTTGAACATCTTTACTTTCATTTTATAAAAATTTATCCAAATTCTATTTAACTTTGAAGTCACACACCCTCCAAAACTTTGAAGTCACACATCCGCTGATCTTCCAATCCCACCATCGGATGATTCTCTAATTTTGGCAAAATGTCTGCACTCTAGTTGAGAATACAATTGAATGGCTACTTTCTAATTCAATCCATTCTATTTATGGCATTATCAATCATAGTAGAAAAACCTAGTGAAAACCAGTGAACCCTGCTACAATACCCAAAGCGTTAAAGGGTTAAAGGGTTTAACAGTAGTCCCAAATCATTCTAAGTAAATGACATTGTTAAGAATTCAACTTAGTATTTGAGCAGTAAAAAACGCTCAAAATTTATGTACATGTAGCACTTGTTGATGCAATTGGCTCATCCCTTGTCCGTTGTCTAAATGAATGTCACTATTCATAAGGGCCCCATTTTCCCTAAAAATTTCCATTTGGGACACCCTATGGGTTTTTTTTAAAAAAAAAATAGCGATTGGTGCCTATGCCTCCAAATTGCTTTACGACGACCTGCTTGGAAATTAAAAAAGCCATAGGAGGAGGGGGAATTTTTTTAGGTGGGCCTTCACCCGGTTCAAAATAGGGGGCAATTTAATCCCCCTGTTATTTAGACAAACAAGGGATTTAGAGAATTCCTATTCCTTAGGTCTAGAGCCAATAAACTTTAAATTTGTTATTATCATACTTTCTAATATCACATTCCAATATTTCCAAAGAGTATTTGCACCAGTAGATACACCACCCGTGTAGAATAGAGATGCATGTCCAAAAGGACCCACAACTAATCTCGTGTGGGATCTTCTCATAGGTCTTTTCGCTAATCTACACAGGTGGTGATTCTACTACCAAACCTGGCCGTTGAGGTCGCCAAAAAATAATTATAAAAAAGAAGCGCAATTTTTTCAAAATTTGATTTTTTTGAAAAAAAATAAAATTTCTATAGTGAAAAAGAGAATCTTACATAATATCCATTGAATCTTGAAGAATATTTGCATCAATAGGAAAAAATTAATTAAATATTTGACAGGAGCTACCAATCCTGATAGTTGGGTACGGTAGTGTTGTTATTGTTGTTGTTGTGTACACTTGTAATTGGACACTTCTTGTATGAGAAGTTTTAAATTCATGTACATTGGTAACTAAAGGGGTGATATAAAAGAGTGGTGAGTGTAAATAAATAAAAAACAAACATAAAATACTAGAAAGATTTACACAAAGAGAAGATTTACATATAAAAAGAGGATTACTTGCACAATTGATTGCACACAATAAAGCTTACGACACCCAAAACTATCACTTTTTACGACTAAGTAGAATTACTAGTATTGAATTTGTTGTATACTTATATTTTCTTGTTGGCAACTAAAATTTTAATTGTTCTAAAAAAAATGCCATCTAGATATTGTATGCAAAAGTTATTTTAAATCAGAGTTTTATATATAAATATAAATACATATAAGCCGGAGCCAAACTAACGAGAGAGACGACGTATTTTGTACTGTATTTGTATTCGTATTGTAAATTTGTATGGATATTGTGTTTGGTTGATATCCACGGTGGATATGAGATGATAGTGGTGAGGTGCCGGGTTAATACCTGTGTGATACTCGGGTGATGAAGTGGGGGGGGGGGGGGGGGGGGGGTGCTGTACAGTGAGTCGATGTATACTGTGGGACGGGCGATGGATATTAGGGTGGGTGGGGGAGGATAGAAAGAGGATGGAAGTCGTTGGTTTTGGATGAATGTTTTGGTGTTGGGTGCTTTGTAGTGAAGTCCGTGCAATTACTGTGGGCTGGGGGTGGAAATATCTTGCGTATGTTTCGAGTTTTGGATGGGGAAAGGTGAGTGGATGGTTTGATTGGGAATAAAGATGACGGTGAAGGGATTTTTATTGACTCGCAGAAAATTCAAATTGGGACATAGAACTTGAGTTTGTAGTGGAAGTGTAAAAAACCAAAAAGTAATCACCGTAGTTAGGTAGAAATATCCTTTTACTTTCTTTTACTTTCCATGGTTCATTTTTTTTACAAAATTCTTGTATATATAAATAAGTACATATTACTTATTAACTGTCAAACTTCACTTCTTTTATTTATTTATTTATTGATATAGTACTTATTAATATTATCATTAAGTACTATGAAGACTAATACTTATTGACGGTCTTGATGAACAATTACTTAAGACTATCAATAAGTATTGTCTCAAATTGATACTTATTTGAAATTTATCATATATTACATTGGTAAATAGAAGACATTATACATGGCAAGACAAATGGAGGGTTCCGGCAACTATGAATCGGGTACCGACATGTTTGCAGATTCACCTGTAGGTGGTTGGAAACTAGAAAAAAACTACAATGAAGCTACTAGTTTGAGTACATTAAATGACAATTGGGATGACCACGAAGGGCGTTATCGTTTTCACCCTGGTGAGATTATGGATGGTCGTTATCGTGTTTTGGCGTCACATGGAAGTGGTGTATTTTCAACTGTGATTCGTGCACAAGACTTAAAAGCAAACAAAAATGATCATAATGAAGTTGCAATTAAAATTATTCGCAATAATGACTTCATGCATAAATGCGGGCTCAAGGAAGTGGAGATATTGAAAAGACTAAATGAAGCAGATCCCAACAACAAGAGACATTGCGTACAACTACTTTCTAGTTTTCAACATCGCAATCATTTGTGTTTGGTGTTTGAGTCCTTGCACACAAACCTCCGGGGAATTCAAAAGAAACTTAGCTACAATATTGGAATAACCCAAGCTTATGCAAAACAACTATTCATTGCACTCGAGCATTTGCAAAAGTGTGGAGTTATGCATTGTGACATCAAACCTGACAATATTATGATAAATGATGCAATGACAACATTGAAGCTATGTGATTTTGGATCTGCAATGCGGATTGGACCTCAAATCGAGATCCAACCATACCTTGTTAGTCGATTCTATCGAGCACCTGAAACCATTCTAGGCTTACCTTACAACCATGCCATAGATATGTGGTCGGTAGGTTGTTGTTTGTACGAGCTTTATTCAGGCGATGTGCTATTCAAGGCAATGACTAATACTCACATGTTGCAATTACATATGGAATTAAAAGGTGTTTTACCAAAACAAGTTGTTGAAAAAGGCAGAGTTGAAAAACCACTACTTTGATCAAAATTTAAATTTATATATCATAGAAGAAGATTCCATCACAAAAAAGTTGGTGAAGAAGATTGTTAAAAACGACCATTTTTCCAAACCTAAAGGTACGGGACATTTTATTGTTAGCATGGGGTCACAAGATAAATGGACAACATTGTTTACAGATCTATTAGAGAGGATATTTATTTTAGATCCAAATAAGCGATTGACTGTAGTAGAGGCATTAAACCACCCGTTTCTTTCGGAACAATAGTGTATATATTGACAATCTTGGATACTTCCTTGTTTATCATAGGGGAAAAAGATGAAGGTGAAGGGATTTTTATTGACTTGCGGAAAATTCAAATTAGGAAATAGAACTTGAGTTTGTAGTGGAAGTGTAAAAAACCAAAAACTAATCACCGTAGTTAGGTATGTGATTTGTTCAAGATTAAAAAATATTTAAAAAATTGACAATTCTAAAAATAGTGATATTTGGCTATTTTTAAGCCAACGGAGAGTATTTATGAATTTTTTTAAAACACATAATCATTTGTAGTCATAGTGTCGAGAAACAAAAACCAAAAAACTAATTACCATATTAAGGTTCAAATATAATTCTAAAATAAGAAGAAAAAAAAGTGGAATATTGTAATGAATTTGAACTCAATAATGTCTACACTGAATAAGGGGAGCAAAGGGGAGCTAAAATTAGAGGGACTTACCTTCTAAAAATTACCTCGTGGTAAAATAATTACTATGTGGAAATAAATATATTTGTTTGTTTGTGATTGTCTAACTATTTGAGTCAATAATCAAATAAAAATTATTGTGTTTGTGTATAGTAATGGTAAATATGTATATAGTGTGAAATGTCAATAAAGTAGTTTAATATCCCAATTCATCATTGTTTTCAAAGAAGCGTTATAAAATGCTTGATGAAAACCGGAAATGGAGTCGATGTACAAAAAAAACTAGTAAATGTCAATGTGAAGATCACATATGTACGGTTGGACTTATCATGTTTTTTATTTATTATTTTTAATTAATTTTTGAAGGATTTATCTTGAAATTCAATTAAAAATCTCAAATTAACACAAAAATATTTAAAAATATTGCAATTAATTTGGAATAACATGAACTATGAGATGGTATGGTATCTATTATTTGATTCTACCTAGTTTGGAAAATCATCTTTAAAGTCTCACTTTTTGAACTAAAAATGAAAATTGACATAAACCAATTGTTTTATTTTTGTAACAATCATAATAAACTATTTTGAAAATTCAAACTGTACAATAGATAGTCAACTTGCACAAGGACCAAGAGAAATTTTGGTGGATGAAAATTGTACAGTTTGGATGGAATTAGAACAGTTGTAATTTGTTCGTCATCTAATATATGGACGCAGACGCGTCAAAGGGTTAACACCCCTATTTAGTGTAGCTTGTTTGCTAAACTGCCTAACAAATTCACTACAACAATTTTCATGGTCAAAAGTCTTTAAAGGGTTAGAATTACGTTTGTTAACCTTACATCACATGAGTGACTTTAGGTACATCTTTGAAAGTGACTGGGAGACAAAATTAGGGCCGCTTCACACCATGGTCGAAGGTCGACAAGTCGTCGATTTCCACCAATTATATTGTAAGAAACCAAGAACTTGACCTCTCGGCTCTTCACACTAGAGGCCAAAGTCCAAAGGCTGACAACACTTGTTGACCAAGGCAACAGACTCTTGAAGGAGGTTTAAGTCGGACAAGAATGGAAACCCAAAGTATGGTCGAGAGGTCGTCGATTTGTTTTCATAGAATATCAAAACTAAATTTTATTGCCTATTTTCAGCCCATATCTTTGGACTTTCATGGCCCATTCACACCAATCACCTAACGCGAGTGTGGCAGAGAATCTATGTTTGTCAAGTAAGTTTTTGGTAGCTATAGTGTGCTCCTGTAAAACTTATTTTTTTAAACGTGGCGCATGCAAGAAGTTGCTTTAACGCGTTTTGGGTACCGCAAGAAATTTACACTCCACCAATGCACATGCGTTGGCTAAAAGTAGGAAGAGACAAGGCTCTGACACCGCAAGTAATTGTATATTATTTTTGAAATTTACCTTGCAGCATTGCACGAACGCAACGTAAGTGCTGGAGCTTCTTGGTGTGAGGGCCGCTTCACACTATGGCCGTCCAAGTCAAAAGGCCGTGGGATTGAGTGGCCAAACTTTGTTGAGAGTCCAAAGAAATGAGCTGAAAATAGGTAATAAAATATAGTTTTCATTTTTTATGACAAGAAATCGACAGCCTCTCGACCATAGTTTGGGTTTCCATTCCCGTCTGACTCAAACTTCCTTCCAAGAGGTTGTTGCCTTGATAAAAAAATGTTGCCATGTAGGCATTTTGGAAGGCGGCAGCCTTTGGACTTTGGCCTCTAGTGTGAAGGGTCGAGAGGCCGAATTTTTGGTTTCTTGCAATCCGATTGGTGGAAATCGACAGCCTCTCGACCTTCGGCCATAGTGTGAAGCGGCTGTGAATGGGCCATCAACAAAGTTTGGCCACTCAATCCCACGGCCTCTCAACTTGGACAGCCCTTATTTAGTTGGGTAAACCTCAGAGTTTACCGGACTAGAGTCCTGACTATTTCCATCTACAGCATGATATGAAGGAATTTCTAAATTTATTGATCTAATGGTACACTTGGCAATTGATTTTTAAATTATATTTTTCTTCTTCCTATTTTATTCAGCGTCATGTCTTTTTACACTACCGCTGTAGCACAAGTCAAGCCATTTTCCTGCTCACTTTTCCATCATGCCATATTGCTATATTGCTATAGTTTATGTAGGACCATTTCAAGCCATGGGGACTCTGAAGAAAAATAAGATGCATAACTTGAGGTTGTGGAGCTGAATTTAGGGTTGAATGGCGTCCCCAAGTCAGCTGATTAGATTCCATCAGGCAATCAATCTGTGAGATGTAGATTGTGCTGGTCCCGTTATAAACGCCAAAAAGCAAGGACATGCGCTTGTAATGAGGAAACATAAATTGTGTGATATTAGAGTTTTCCGTAAAGTCACCTTGAGTTTGAAGAATGTACTATGACTTTTGCTGTAATATACTTTTGCTGTAATATTTGTTCACTTCAAATAGTTAACCCCTAAACATCCCAACGTTCAAAAACTGGATCACAAACAGATTCAAAGCCTTGCAACTCTCTCATACAAGCTTGGATGACTTTCATTCAAGCCACCTTTCAAAGCTTATTAAATTCTCTACCAATTACAATAAATTTCTTGTGATGGGGAGTTGTTGATAATATTGGAGAGGCCTTCAACTACAAGTATGTCAAATTTCTAGGGTAGATTTTATACTTGCAATGGTCCTCTCATGTACACCTCATGTACATCTGAGCCATGCTAATATCTATTTTTAAGACTAGCATCTACTTTTGTTCAAAGGGATGGTACGTCTACGGGTTAACCCCTAATCGTCCCGGCGTCCATATTTTAGACGTTTTTTGGGGTACTTTCACCTTTGAAGAGCTGCAACTTTTGCAAAACATGTTCGATTTAAATGAAATTTTGGGAACATAAACCGCATGATGTCTAGTTTGAGTGGTACACATTTCAGATTAATCTAAGATGTATTGAATTTTTGGTGATCATTTGAAAGTAGGGGTGTTTTTCTGGACAGTTTTTGTGCATTTTGATGGCTGCAACTTCAGGGGTTTATATCTCCTTCATCCAATGTCTGTTTTCAATATAAAAAATTGTTGGATTGGATTCCCCTTGAAGTCTAGTTATCATGGTTAAATTTTCATGTTCATCCATGTTGTTCCGAATGTTTGGAAGTCATTTTAGTGCACGGGTCTATTTTGGACACTTTTTGCTTTTTGGGTCAAATGGGTCACTTTTCGGGCTACCTTTTTACATTGCAAGGCCATTTTAGGGCACATCAAATTTTCATGAGCTTTTTTTTGGTACCAATGTGTTTATATGATGATTTTGAACCACTTTATAGTTTTAAGTGTTTTCATATGAGTATTTTTTAAAACGAATTTCACCTCTAATGTTTTGCTAGGAAAATTTCATAATCCTTTTTTAACACTAAAACATTATGATCTTGCAATTTATGAGGACAAATGATTCCAAATTTGATCCACATCATCTACAACATGCATACTACAAGATTGTACGGTTGAGATTTCTATACCTCACCTACATTTAAACCTATACACATCAAAAGCAATGATGATTTTAAGCCCAAAAAAACTAGGGACGCTTAGGGGGTAAAAGGTATGGAAGATTTCGGCGGTCTATCATTATTAGGTGTGTAAGAGCTTGATGGTCTTCAAACTCATGAAATACTTTTATGATCATCAAAAAAGAAGTTCAAATTTTATTTTCAACTGGAAGCGACATGTTCAAAATACTCATCTATATTTGAAGAACCATTCAATTTAAAGTTCTCCCCCCCCCCCCCCCCCCAAATGTTCTTCAAACATCAAAAGTGTACATCAAATAGTCAATGGACCAATCACAAGTAGGAATATAGTCAACTAAACTTAGATTTGAAGTGTCATCTATCACACACGCTATGATAGTCGGTCAAATGGCTTTTTGGAAGGGCCCTTAGTATTTTCATTCGCTTTCAGATGGTGTCAAACTCTTTGCGAGCCCCGTTGGAGATGCTTATAACTGAAAAGAGTGTCTCAGTGAAAATAAACCTTAAGCTGACCTTAGACTCGTTTTGAGTTCAGAAAGAGTGCAAAACTAGTCTACGGTGAGTTGGAGAATAATCTAAAGTAAGACTGCACCGCTATGGGGTGTGAAACTCGTGACCTCCCTAATACTAGAGTAGAGTTCTTACAAGTTCTCCCAAACCAAGAGGCCCGACTATGGGGACTATTCATAAGCAATGCTTATCAGAAATTGTAATTATAGGGAACAAACTCCACTTGAACTCCATTTATGCACCAGTTCAGTTTTTGGATAAGTTTATTGCATAGTTTCAACCTAGAGAAGACAAACTTGTGTTCACCCTTAAAAGCCCGAGGATTTAGACCAAAACTAAGACGTGTTACAAAATACTCTTTCTACAACTTTTTGGAAACTTTGCTTTTAAAACAAAACATGAAAACTTTGATGTTTAGAACTTAACTGTACAATTGAAAATATTTTTAATTATTTTCATTGATTTTTTAATTTTATTTTAACTTTAAAAATTCACAAGAGTTACAATTTTTATTGTTAACATGTGAAACTTAATATGATTCACTAAGAATTGTTCTTTGAATTGGCTCTAAGATTGGCTTGTCTATCTTTTGGACTTTGGTTGGTTAACACTTGAATGGCCCAAGAGCCCTTTGTGACCGTATAGTATATTTTGTATTCGGTGGTATTTCATCAAAGTAACAATGACCAAACACTTTTCAGTACAAAGTAAAATTAATAATCATGATATTATGTATATAAAAATATATCACAATTCATATATTAAACCACAATTGAATAATCATAGGGCTAAACACGGGTTGTAGAGAGGGACCCCAAGGGCTTTAAAGGATTAATTATAAGTAGCCTGGTTCTTTTTCTTTCTTTTTTTGAAACAAGAGGATGAAACCCCATCTAAATTATTGTTAATTTATTGTTAATTTATCGGTAACAACATCCCCATCTAAATTAACAATAATTTAGCCTGGTTCTTCTAACTGCTTGGTTCGTTTTTGTTAAAAAGAAATTAAAAATAAAAATAAATAATACCTTTGTAAGGTGCATATGAACTTGGTTATCTGTATCTGGTTCTTTTATTAATGAATTTTTTTCTAATTTTTTTCCAATAATAAAAATGATTGGATCCTTTTCTAGTTCAATTAAAACAACAATATATATTAAAAAATTATCTTTGTTTACCACTGCAAATGTTCTTTTGACTTATATACTCGTGACATTGCATTTAATATTTAATTAGTGTAAAATATATGAATTGCTATTTCCCACACCAGCAAAAGGAACGAGATTGTATTTGAAAGAGTTACAATTTATTTTTTTCAAGATTCATAGGTGCATACTGTACTCATGTTCATACAAGTTGTGATGAATAATTTAATTATTTCAATGCCACTTAGATTATTTTGTGGATTAAAGCCAATGCCTATGTGATGTATGGCAAAATAAATTTCAGAAAGGTAAAAAAATTATTATTTTTGTATGAACACGCTATGTGGGTGCAACAATAGGTACTCAAAAAGTTGTAACATTTTGATAGCAAACATACCAGTGGTAATTCATCAAAATAACAATGACCAAACATTTTTCAGTACAAAGTAAAATCAATAATCATGATAATAGAGTTAACCAAAAAATCAGCTCAAAGAGGAAAGCTTTGGCAAACTTGTGTTGAATTCTTCTTGAACTCATATTGAAATATAAATTGACCAAAAACTAATCTATGTCAAGTTGGGAGACAATCTAAAATGAGGCGTTGTCATTATTCTCAATACCTCGCTATGGTTCCCACACCTTCCACCAAAGCTCCAACCCCATGGCCCATAAGGGAACAATGTATAACACGACACTATTCAACCCAAGTATAGATCAATAGAGAGGTTAGAAGTAGAGCAGAAAGGGAGGTTGGATGCACTTCTTTTCGGTTAACTCTAACATGTATATAACAATATATCAAAATTCATATATTAAACCACAATTGAACAATTATAAGGCTTAATATGAGTTGTAGAGAAGGACCCCAAGGGCCTTTTAACCCTTAAACATCAAGAGGCCCTGGGCGGGGCAGCCCGGGAGGCATCTAAGTTTTCGGAGAAAAAATGAAAAAGAAAAAGAGCTCTGCTGGCCACTGCTGGCCAGCACTGTAGCACTGCGGCACTTTTCAAAAAACGACCTCAGCTGCCCCAAGTTCAACTCCTGCTCATTTTGATAACTTTGATTGCTTGCCAATGTTTCCACAATCTCCCAATTGAGGCGCAAATTTGGAATCTAGATCGCTTTTTTAGTAGCCTCGCTTGATTTGGTTGAGAAAATCCACTTTTTTCTTCATTATTCTCTCATAAATAAGCCCATGGGGCTTACTTTGACGTTTAAGGGTTAAGGATTAAATTAGTCCTCTAGTACTTAGTATAATAAGATCATAACGGAGGTCATTTCTCCCATGCCTAATGCTGTTGGGGCCAAAGAGTTGAAGGGAAGAAAAGACCATAAAAGTCGTTAAGATTTGCAAACAATCCAAGAGTGTTAATTGCTAGAAAGAAAAGAAAAACTAAAAAACTAAAAAATTAAAAATTATAAAAATATTGAAATTTGAAAACATGCCTAAGACCTCGAATTGGTCTTCCATTTTCAGTGCACCCAATTCTTCGAGTTGGGCCCTTATCAAACCTTGTCGTTTTTAATTCAAATTTTGGTTTTGAAATTTTGATCTCAAGCCTTGATGTAAAAGGGTTGAGGCCGATTTCGGGATTTGGACCAACGAGAGGTGAGGATTCAAGCCCTCTTACACATCATAACGACCTTGACACATGAAAAAGCGGCCCTAAGGGCCGCTTCACACTATGGCCAAAGGTCGAGAGGCCGTCGATTTCCACCAATCAAACTGCAAGAAACCATGGTTTCGGCCTCTCGACCCTTCACACTAGAGGCCAAAGTCCAAAGGCCATGGACCTTCAAAATGCTTACATGGCAACACTTTTTGACCAAGGTGACGGCCTCTTGAGAGGAAGTTTGGGTCCTACATTTTGCAAGACCCGTCACTATGGTCGAGAGGCCGTCGATTTCTTTTCATAAAAAATGAAAACTATAGTTTATGCCTATTTTCAGTAGATTTCTTTGGACTCTCAACAAAGTTTGGACTCTCAATCCCACGGCCTCTCGACTTGGACGGCCATAGTGTGAAGCGGCCCTAAGACTTTTCCTTTGTGTGACCCCATCCAACTCAAAAGAAAGCACAGACCTTGATTTCTACTTTTGCTGAAAAAACTCGTGGATGTCTGCTTTCATCGAATTTGTGAAGCAGTTTGCTTTCTTTTGAGAATGTGAAGACACTGGCTACATTCCAACAATAATCCAGCATGCTTTTCTTTTTTGTGTCAGTAGTGTTGGTGGCTTTTGTAGCCTATGGACATTGATCGTCTCAAAATATTATTCATCAACACGCATGATGTGGTTCATGTCCTGCAAGATGGATGAATGAATGGAAAGTGCCAAACATATCATCCATCCTGCATATTTTCATTGCTGATTGAAAGTATCAAGAGTGGTTATAATTCTTCACGGTACCATAGTACACGATTGGATTCAAGAGTAGGGTGTCGAGTATTTAACTTTTTCTAAAAAATAGATTCAACATTTATATTTTTTGAAAATTTTCTTCTTTAAATTTGAAAAAAGTGAAAAAAAATCCTAAAATTTCGGCCCTTGTTAAAATATTATACTTAGTGCCGAAACCAATCATGTACTAGGGTATTGATGCTTTTTGCAATCACTTCCAAAGTCCATCCTATTTATGGGACAGCTTCGCTTCGCTTCACTCACTAACTTGACCATGTAGAGCAAATTAGGGTCAGTTCACACTATGGCCAAAGCTCGAGAATTTCACCTTTGGCCTCTCGATCCTTCACACTAAAGGCAAAAGTTGAAGGCCGTCACCTTCCAAAATGCTTACATAACAACACTTTTTAACCATTTTGGCTTTAAGGTGTTGGACTCTCAACCATAGTTCGGATCGGACAAGAATGAATACCCAAACTATGATCGAGAGGCTGTCAAATTATTTTGACAAACTAATGAGGTTTTTTAATTTATCAAATGCTTGAACTTTGGATTTGTTTTTTCGATTAGGGCTTCATTAATGGTTGTTCAAGTTGAGAGGCGAAAGGCTTCGCCTTTAGACTTCCAAAATGGGGCTTCACACTATATTGGCCGAAGACTTGGACTTTGGAATTGGTCTTTGGAGGCTTCACACTATGACCGTCAAAGTCAAGAGGTTGTGAGAGTTCATGGCCAAAGGCTTGGACTTTGGATTTAGCCTTTGAAGGCTTCACACTATGGCCGGTCAAAGGCTCCAATTTCTATATGTAATTATATTTCAAGCCCAAGCCTTTCATCTCTCAACATCCTTTGGCCATAAACTCCCACGGCCTCTCGAATTGGACAGCTTTAGTGTGAACCGGCCCTTAGTATCAAACTCATGATCATTTCATTCTTATGTCCACAAAACATGCCAATACTCTAGTACGTGGATGACATAATCAATGACTATAATTTATACAAAAAGTGATGAAATATTTGGAAATTTTTGTTTTGAATTATTGTTGGTGTAGTGAAGATGGAAAATGTTTGAGAATATTCACAAATATTTCCTATTTTGAATTTTACTTTTCAACTTTAATTACTTATTTGGCATCAATGTATTATCTATTCCCCGGTCTATTCCCTCCACCTATGATGTATATGTTTGTGACTACAGCGTCTACCAAATAGTTTTCCAAAGACTTCAATAATTGTACAAACTTTCTTTCTCAAACAATTATAACACTTGTTTTGTTAAAAGTGCGCGTGCTGAAAATTTGCCCACCCACCTTCATCATTACTATTTTCCAAACTAAAAGAGGGGTGGACTTAACCCCTAAGCGCTCAAACGACCATTTTCTGGTCACTGCCCAAATCTAACGGGCTGCCTGGAACAAAAAAAATTATTGAAAAAATAAAAAATATTTTAAAATACTACATCAAGTCTACTTTCCAACCCAATTTGAATTATGGCAATCTGAGTTAAACTCCACCCGGGAGAATTTTTCAAAGTAGATCACCTCAACATTGTCTTAGTGTTATAAAAATTTCTATTTGGGGAAAGTAATGATGATCCCTCCATCATTTCTTTTGCTTTTTTGAAGTTTACAATAGAAAGCCCAACTTTAACCAATCATAAGTACTAAATTTTGAACTCTAAAATTGAAAATTATAATTTATACAAATTTTCAAAGGTTAATGCTTTTAAATTCATTAGAAAATGATCTAAAGTTATTTTTGGAAGTTTGACCGTACGGATAATTTGTAGAGATGATACTCTACATTTTGTCTATTGAACCAAACTTCATCAAACATCTGGAAGGCACATATTATAACACATCTATGTTTTGTCCAATACCCCTCGGGCTTTTAGGGGTTAAGCCCACCTCCTTCATCATTTTAAATTTAACAATTACTACAATATGTATGCATTTTTTTCATTGAATTCCCTTATATTTGATGCATACATATATGAATATAAAATCGTATGTACATATACACAATTTAGGCTCTTTGTTGACATCATACTGAGCCAATGATAAAATTAACCAAAAAAATAAGTGCACGTGGCTATGTGCACTTTTAACGAAACAAGTTTTTTATGGACTATATAACCGGTTAGATCTGCAATTGCTATCACCAATATTTTTCTATAAAATTTGAAATGTAAAATTCAAAATTCTTTTTTAATTTGATTACGAATAATATATTGACAATCTAAAAATGAAATTTGTTGTGGTGGGTTGAATTGTGATACTCTAAGTGTAGTGATTTTTGGAGATTTTTGGTTGCTTAACTTTATGAGTTGAATAACTCAAGAGCACTTTTACACTAAAATCTTCGAAATTTTTGGTGGAACAATGTGGCATGAAAGGAGGAATAATTTTTTCACAAATCATCCCTTTTCTAATCAAATCACACATGCATGAAGCTAACTTCTCATAAAAGATTCAGTTAAAAATCCACACTGCAAAAGTGCATGATGGATGAGAAAACAAAGTTAAAATTTGTACATCATGCAAAATATGCATGGTTGGGTAGTTAGGGGTTATCATAAAAAAAAAATTAGAATGTTAACTCCTGTTCTGATAACGGTTTTACCAATTTATGATCAAACCTTGAATGTGAATATAGTTCTTGTTTGATTCTATATTAATTTTTTAAAAATAAGCCAACATGCAAAATTTCATTCTCAAGGACATTGAAAAAATAAATCCACCAAAAAAATAATTAAATAGAGAAACAATTAACCCCTCTCAAAAATAACACATTTTAAAACTTGAAACTTTAATCAATGCAAAAAGATTTGAAAAAAATAGGAAAGTATATTTCTTCACATATTTCAACATTGGAAAATTTATAGCTCAAAATTCCATTCACAACCCTTTGTTTTCCTTCTCTTTTAGAATTCAGAGTGCATATTATGCACTCTGACAATGTACTACCGGTAGTTTACCCTTTTTTTCATCCTCTATGAAAATATAATCCCAAATTTTTAATTTTCTAATTAAAAGGGTGCCTAAAATTTCGGGAAATATTGACCTAGTTCTCTCTAAAAAAATATATATATATATTAAAAGGCCAACGGTTTTAATATATAATTTTTATATGTTATAACCCGATTTTATATATTATATTTTGAATTGCTTAACAGTTTTTTGCACTTTAATTAATCATTAGGCAGAAAACTACCCAAGTTGCTAGGAAGCTACAATAGATTTAACCCCTAAACATACCAACCCATGACGAGGTGGAAATGTACTCGTAAAAGGTTATTTATAAAGCCATTTCAAGCATCGCACAAGTTCAAAAACTTGTCTTGGTACGCTTTCACTTCACTACCCCACAAAGAATTTGAGTAACTGAATATGCCTAAGAAAACCGGATGATCAAAGCTCTCTATAAATTAGCCATACTCAGTAAGTCAAAATGTATTCACATCAAATGATAGTAAAATTAGGTTTTATATATATATATATATATATATATATATATATATATATATATATAATGTTTGACTTTTATCCGAGCAATTTCAAGAACGGAAGGACACTTTGAATATGATCGTCGTCCACTTCATGGACGTTGTGTTGTTTAAGGGTTTAGTTCTTTGGGAAGAGATACATCCATTATAGTGTTTTGTTTAAGAAGCACTAATTATTTTATAAAGCCTATATTATTATTTTACATAGAATGAGTATTGTTACCAAGTATGTTTATGGATGTTCTCCTACACGAGTACACTACTTTTTGCTAATAATGCGTGTGGTACTTATTCCAAAGACACGCTCTATTTTGCAAAATCATGAAATTGGCGAGGACTGAAATTTTTACTAAGAGGCTAAAATCTTCATCTCGCACTGATTTACATTTAAGTGTCACCTTCACTAATTACCCTCCCTTACTATAATCCCATCCCCACTATTAGCAAAAAGTACAGTAAAGTACCAAAATCTTCAATCTTGGTAAAAAAAAAAAAACATTTACCTTGCGTAAAAAGTTAGGGCCGCTTCACACTATGGCCAAAGGTCGAGAGGCCGTCAATTTCCACCAATCAAACTGCAAGAAACCATGGTTTCGGCCTCTCGACCCTTCACACTAGAGGCCAAAGTCCAAAGGCCATGGACCTTCAAAATGCTTACATGGCAACACTTTTTGACCAAGGTGACGGCCTCTTGAGAGGAAGTTTGGGTCCTACATTTTGCAAGACCCGTCACTGTGGTCGAGAGGCCGTCGATTTCTTTTCATAAAAAATGAAAACTATAGTTTATGCCTATTTTCAGTAGATTTCTTTGGACTCTCAATCCCACGGCCTCTCGACTTGGACGGCCATAGTGTGAAGCGGCCCTTAGTGTGGCTGAGACTAAATACTATAATGGGTGTAGCTGGAAGTGGGCGGTTACAGGTGCCTCTACAAAGAGAGGATCAAGAGCTCTTTAAGTCTGTGCTTGCTTGTGTGGACATGACATGGCATGGATGCCCTGGTTCAGTTTCATCATTTTGAAAAAAACCATAATTATGACACCACAAGCCAGTTGCACAACTTTTGAAATCCCTCCAGGGCACACATTTGGGCCCCCTCACTCTGGCCCTTCAGTCTGGCTCCTCACCTCATTCAAGTGTGTGGGGAGTTATGGCTTTCACATCCTACTCACTACTATCAGTTTCAAAAATTTAAAGCCTAGCTCTTACTAACTTTCCCCTTTCCAAGACTAACTTAACCTTGACCCCCCTCATTCATTCAATTCAATTACTTTCTGTACCCACTCACGCATTGTGACTGAGCTTTCATCTCAGTGAGTCCAACCATAAAATTAGTTCATCGAAAAATTGTATTGTGTCGAGGAAAGTCCACTCAGGGAATTCAAAAATTAAGTATTAAAAAATATAAATAAAAAAAATAAACAGTTATAGGTAATCCATTTCATTACTTGAGTTTGAATTTTTTTTATAAATAAAAACCTTCTAGGTAATCCATTTCATTAAGTGGGTCAGTTTTTTATCTAAAAAAGAAGTAACCGGTTTCAATTCCTGAGTATATTTATGTAATGTGATTGTGTAAAACCTTGCAGTGTAAGAGCATCTCCACCAGCAACTCTGAATTGCACTCTGAAGGCCATCTAAAATAAAATAAAATAAATTAGAGGGCATATCGTTTAGTAGTTCTCCACCAACGTCACTCAATTACACTCTCATAATACCCCCTACGTCCCACAATAGGTGGGAAAAAAAATCAAAGAAGTGAGCAACCTAGAAACATTTCATCAATTCTCTTAACCCTTAAACATTCACACTACATTTTTCCGGTCAAACCTTAGCAATTTCTCACATTTTAAAATATGTTGTAATTCTTTTGGGTAATTTTCTCTCATAATTTATTCTTCAAGCGATTTACACTGATTTTTCATAATTATTCAAATAAAAATGAATTTTATGTTTTTTATAATTTTTTTCTCTTGTAATAGTCATAGTAATTACAAAATGCCTAAAATAGTATTATTTTTTAAGGAAAATGCAAACAATAGTGATGAACAACAAGGTGTAGATGGCATGCTTCTTGAGCTTACATAAAAAGAAATTAGATTGAAAAACCTTTTTTGATGTGCAAATTGATAATTTACGGTTATGAGCTTTACATTGCAGTAAAAAAAACGCAATTTTAATAATTTTGAAGAACGCTAAATTGGACTAGAAAGTAGAAGATAGTTCCCACACTTTTTTGGTTGAGACCGTTTTCATTTGAAATTAGAAACTAGGTGAAAATCAGTGTTTGATTGAAAAACGATCAAACATGGCCCCACGTGGCTCCTTGCACGCTTAGGAATTAATACAGTAAGTTTCTATTTTGGAGTTGTTGAATGTCCAAGAAATATCATACTGCATATATAGTATAAATGGCAAGCGGCATGTGATAACCCGTAGATTGTGACGTTAACATGATCCCACTAGTAGAAAAGGTGGCACTATCGAGGTAAATGCTTAGATAATGTTGCCCAATTCTAAATAAGTCTTGCCCATTTGCCTAGGCATCTCCCTCGGCAGTGCCATCTTTTTTTATTAGTGTCCTTGTTTCATTAAAAGTGCACATGCCATATAAAAAGTGCACATGCTGAAATTTTGTATGTTTGAATAAAGATTTTTTTTAGAAGGGGTGAGCTTATGCTCACCCCTTTTTCATATCAAATTTTTTTAGTTAAATGTTTGTAGAGGGGGTGGGCGCGTGCCACCCCTTTGTAACCTAAAAATTTATTGTGTTACTATCATATAACCTACAATTACAGTGAAAGAAATAAGATATAATGGAACGTTGTAGTTGTATGTAGAATCTAAACTGCACATTTGGAGCATAATCTTTAAAGAAATTTGGTATATGCATATAAAGAATATAGGTTCTTTTTTTGGCATCATATAGATCTAATGGTACAATTTACACAAAAAAGTGCACTTGGCTATGTGCACTCTTAACAAAACAAGTATTGTCCGGCTATTTAGTCCCTTCAGCATGAGCAAGCTCTCAGATCAATCGATGAACTTATTCATGTTGTGAAAGATGCATATGATAGCATACCAATTCTAGTTTTGAATAAGATTTCTTGAATTTACAACATTGCATGGTAGAAACTATGAAAGTAGGTGATTGCAATAGTTATAGGGTTCCACACATGAGCAAAAGCAAGTTTCATAAACAAAAAACACTTCTTGTGCTACGAATTTCAAAGTAGAAGTTGCTTAAACCACTTTAAAAGTCCCATAGACTTGTCTGAAAACCAATCCCTCTAAGATTCAAATTCAACCAATAAGAGTTAAGAAAGGGAATGGTTAGAAAATTACTTCGTGAAACAATATCAAAGCAAGTTTACAATGTAGGAATGCATGCATGGACAGAATTGGGCGGTTCTACCTTAATTAGAAAATTCAGGCTTCTTTATGTTAAAACCGGCCAATCTTAGTTTTGGTCGACACTTTGATATCCATTGCATTTAAGTTTGATAAATTTTTTTAATGCACTTGTAAGAAAGGTGTACTTGGAGTATTAAGCTACACGTTAAATATCTAAATGGGCCTCAAGCACCACCATTTGGTTCTATAGTTTGGTACTCCAATTACACCTTTTTATTAGTGATGAAGTTCATAAAGTTTAGTTTTTTTTAATTCTTCTTTAGACTTAATGTACTTTCACACTCTCTATATATATAATTCAAGTACAACTTAAGCCCCCAAAAATACATGAGGACATAGAGTTATTGTAATATTATGACACCATGATGTTGTGTATAAAAGTGACATCAAAGAATTTTTAAGGTTGTGAGGATCAAAAAAAAAGTCTAGAACCTTTTATACATTTATCAGAGTCTTTATTATCACCTTTGCATGCAACTTCTTGTAACATATATAACATTCTCGAGGGAATAAAAAAGTATTCTTTTGGGAAGCAACTTACAATTTACCCTCTATAATATGAAATTCCATAATATTATGATATTATCATTTAGAACACACACGCGACAAGTCATTTTGGTGATTAACCTATGCGTGCCACCTTGACGTTAGGGCTTTCCAAACATGTCATAATAGAGAGGGACAATTGTACCATGTATAGGTTATAAAAATGATTACATAGAAATGAAGAAATTATGCAAGGAGACATTATTTTTTTGTAAATTGTTGCACACTACTCCCTCTATTTCACAATACAAGTCCACTTTTTTGGCGTGTTTATCTTAACGCTTTTATCGTCAAAAAAGGTCGTCTCACTATTCAAAAAATGATCTATTTTCAATGACAATATGTAGTTTTTGTGTTACTCTCATTGTCCGCCCAGTTTGAAGTGGTCAGTACTCACATTTGAATTATAAAACATAGGACAAAAACTAAAAAAAACAATGCCAAAATAGCGGACTCTTATTATAAAACGGAGGAAGTATAACGTTGTCTCACTTTTCAAGTACTAGAGCAATCTATTCAAATTTCTTCACATTCACCGAAGGTGTGGTTTTTGTCAACGCAAAAGTTTCCTCATCTCAAATCTCAAGTGAATAAAAAAGAGGATATTCTGGAACAATCCAATGACTTGGAGTGAATGGAAGAAAACTTGTAGGAGTCAAAGTGCAAAAAAATAAAATCTTTCTGTCGAATAAATAATTCTTTGTAGGAGATGGTAACTGTGACCCTCAAAAAAGTGAGACAACATGTGCTGCCCTAGAGAACAAAGATGTGATATTAGAGAAGAGGTGATATTAAAGAGGGATTTTGGCTGTCTTATTGAGGCCTTGTTGGCGGTCGTAGAAAATATTCCCCTTTCCTAGATCGGCGAAATTAGTGCCGGCATTGAAAGAGAAAACTCGTATCAGATCTACGAACTACGCCAAATCTATGAACTTCGCCAATCTATGAACAGCGCCAAATCTACGAACTTCTCCAAATGTACGAAACGCAGGGTCCAACATGTTCGCCTTGCGTAGATTATGGTGGCCAGGGTGCGCAGGCAAGAAAGGAGAGGCAATCGCTGCAGCTCTGCTGTGTGTTGCACAAGAGTCGGGGTTGCTCGCTTCTTCATTGCTACTGCTGGCGGAGGACTAAGGACGACGACGAGCACCATCATTGCGTCGATGCGGCGAGGTCGCGGCCAAGTGGAGCCTGTGGAGCTCCGGAATGCTGTTCCAGGGAGCTATTCAGGGCCCGATTTGGTTCAGTATCGGCGATGCCACCCCCGGCTTTGTGAAGTAGCTTTGGTTTCGTGTTTAGAGAACCTCAAGGGAGCTTCTCGTGGTCGTTTGCTGTGAATGTGGAGAGTCTAAGTCAAAGTTCGTTTCCAGGGAGCCATTCCGGGCCAGATTTCGTCCAGTTTCGTGTTTAGAGGAGCTCCAGGGAAGTTTTCCCGGTCGTTTGGTGTACGAGAGGTGGAATGTGGAGAGTTTAAGTTTAGGCACGTTTTCAGGGAGCTATTCCGGGCCAGATTTGGTCGATGGTAGGGTGTGCGTCGTGTTTAGGGGAGCTCTGGTGTTAGTGTGTAGGGTTCAAGTTTTAGTACGTTTTTAGGGAGCCATTTCGGGCCAGATTTAGTGATGACACGCCCGGTAGGGTGTGCGGGCCTTTGGTTTCTTGTTTAGAGGCAGGTTCTCGTGTTAGTTTGGTGTACGGGAGGTGGAATGTGGAGAGTTTGAGTACATTTGTCGTTTCTTAGGGACAGGGATACTTCGTGGAGTGACCTAGTGTACTTTACGGCTAGAGGTTGGAGGTTGTGGTGTGCGAGAGCACTGCTTAGGAGTTGTCTTTCTTAGTGATGTGAAGTATTTTGTAGTAGTGATGTTAGTTTGAGAAATGCAGTTGCTGTAGTGGATGAATGAGTAGCTTTCTTGCGGTGTCTGTGGCGATGTGAGGAAGGTTGGAGGAAGGAGAGCTGCTTTTTTCTGAGCTCTCTTTTGAATATTTGAGATCTGTGCACGTGGCTTCCGGAACAAGTGTGACGTAGGTAGGGACGTAGGAAGAAACACGCTTGCTGAGGTGTGAATCCCGCCTCCCGACAGCGCGGGGATATATATGGCGCTTCGATGTTACAGAGAGGGCATTTGACTGCGGAGGGGCACGGTAGAGGATGGTGGCTGGAGTAGGTCATGAAACAGGGAAGATGATATTAGAGCAAAGAAGTGCCTACGTTAAGAGCTCTGTGGAGAAGAAAAAAAATTCAGCCTCTCCGCCTGCTGGAAGCGGTGAGAGGAGTTTCGTCAGGACCTGGGATTCCGCTTCCCCCGAGGTGAACAAGACCTCGGACGCAACATCTATGTCCTCGTTCCCATCATTACTTAGCATTGCAGGCGGGAGGGGTGTGGGAAGGGAGCTTCTGGGCAAAGGCAGTGGAACCGAGACTGGTAGCCCCTTCACACGGAGTTCAGGCTCATCAACTGATCTGTCTTCTTCATCGTTCAAGTCGAGCCTTAGCGGCAGCGCATACGGGAGCTCGCAGGATCGTGAGAGTATTGGAGACAGAGAGAGAGGGGGCCAAGAGAAAGAAGCAATCACTAATCAGGACGTAATTTCTGCACGGGAGAAGCCAGTTAAAGTGAGAGAACATCAGAAGGAAGCCAAGCTTCCGAGAGGGAGCGAAGGCGAAATCATGACCGAGGATCCCCCAGACACTCTGAATTCTACCGAGGGCTCAGATGCTCAGCATTTAGGGACAGCTGAGAGTGGCGCTGAGAGGGTAACCAGAGCCCATCCCGGTAAAGAAAGCGAGAACGGAGCAAGGAAGGAGAGTCATAAAGATGAGAAAGAAAGAGGTAAACAGAACGCTGCTGGAGTAGACTCTGCCAGGGGTTCAGAGTCTGCTAGGGAAAGTGGAAAGTTGAGTATGAGCCGGGCAAGTGCTGGGAGCGATTCGAATGAAAGCTCTTGTAGCAGCATTGGTTATGGTGGCAGCAAACCTCATAAAGCAAATGATAAGAGGTAATCATTACTGCAATACAAGTCATGCCGATCTTAAAGCTTGCCCTCAGCCTACTTGCTGTCCTTCGAATCTCTGTTGAAAGTCGTGTTTCTCAACGCACATTCAATGAAGAGATCAGGGTAGTTGAACCGTTTTTAAAGGAAAAGAACTTAAGATTTTTTTCGTATTTTTGCTTCATCTTTTGCAGGTGGGAAGGAATTCAAGCAATCCGAATAAGAGATGGAGCTCTGGGCTTGTCACATTTTAAGCTTCTAAAGAGATTGGGTTGTGGTGATATCGGTAGTGTGTACCTCGCTGAACTTCGAGGTAGCCGCAGTCACTTTGCCATGAAGGTAATGCTCTTCTTCGCGTCCCTATTTGGAAGTGTATCATTCAATACACTCGCTGCATCATCATATGTTAATGAAATCTTCATGTGCCACTTGCAGATTCGTTCTGGCTATTTCAAGTTATTAGCAACCTTACCTGAGTTTTTGGTGTTCACCTCATTATTTTACTGAGATCCTTACACGGAACTTGAATTCCAGCAAGTTAGATGAATCGTGCCCCATAATATAGGTTTGGGGCTAATTTTATGCAGGAAAAACTGATGGTTTCAGTTCCAAGCGTGACACTATCGCAGGGAGCTGAGTTTAGGGTTGTACCAATACAGTGGTTGAATCAGTAGATCTGCCTAGCTCTCGTTGCTTGACCATTTTAACCCAGTAGACTGCTTTCAACCTTTGCTAAGCTGCACTACTGGTATTGATTGACGGGATAACTGGCCTTACTGCGCCTTGTAACTGTGCGGTATTTCTATGTACTGTTTGATTAGCTCGGTTACTGGTGTTTAATCATCCGAATTGTCGAATTAAGTATTATGTGCCGACGAATGAGATCTGGTTCCTGTTAGCTCGTTGCTGGCATAGCCTTCGCATTTTTAGGGGGAAAACATATTTAGATAAAGATTTTAAAATGTTATAATTGATCCTTCATGAATTTTGTTTCAGTGAAAGAAACTGGTGGGTTTAATGTTTTCTGAGCAGGTATGGAAGTGTCTCTGTTGTGCACGCAGCTTTTTTTACTGGTTAGGGTGCCACCTGGTACTCTGCGCAAAGTGTTCATTCATTACGTGTTCTCACTCTAATAGTTTGCTCTTAATTCAGGTCATGGACAAAGGATCTCTTGCCAGCCGTAAGAAGCTGCTTCGAGCCCAAACGGAGAGGGAGATTCTGCAATCTTTGGACCATCCATTCTTGCCCACACTCTATACTCATTTTGAAAGTGAAAAGTTCCTGTGCCTGGTGATGGAATTTTGCTCTGGCGGAGATCTGCATACTCTACGACAGCGGCAGCCAGGAAAGCACTTCACGGAGCAGGCAGCAAGGTTTGTGACATTGTTGCATCAACTATCTAGGTGTTCACGTCGATGTAGGCTCTGATCGAGATTTGTGTTACGAATATATCAGCTTACGATTGAAAAGCAGTGGTTTTCCGTTGAATTCATATGTTGTAACGTTTTAGAACTTTGTTTGGTAATGTTACAATCTGTATTTTTATTTGTTTCTTTCAGATTTTATGCTGCAGAGGTGCTTCTGGCGCTAGAGTATCTGCATATGATGGGAGTGGTGTATCGAGATTTGAAACCTGAAAATGTGTTGGTGCGGGAGGATGGCCACATCATGCTTTCAGATTTTGATCTTTCTCTGAAGTGTGTGGTGAGCCCTACTTTAGTGAAATCAACTGCTCATGAATCCCGAGACGGGAAAAGCTCAGGACCATACTGCATACAGCCAGCGTGTGCAGAGCCAGCATGTGCGGGTGGCTTTCAAGTAAGATACTTAACAGCAGTTCTGCAAGGCAATTTTTAAAAATCTTTAATATTTGTTGAAGTGCAGATGCTTTTTTCTACCTATAGGATTGCGTTACTCACCTGCTACAGTGGCAAAGTTCTCAATGTAATTATGAGTCGATCTTCAAAGTGCGGGCAGAAATTGTTGACTCTGGCACACCTTTTCATGACCTGACTCACATGTAAGAAAACTAACTGAAAAAGTGTGCTTGTCATTGCAGTCATGTGCACATCCTGCACAAATATCCTGCGTCACACCATCGTGTTTTGTGGTGAAGTCATCATTGCCTAGTTTATTTCCCAGTTTTTCAAGGAAGAAAAAGGATGGAAAGAGTTCAAAGCCAAGCCCAGGAAAGCCAAAATCGAAATACAAAGCGGAGGGTGTCCATATGGTGAATTTTTCTGCTGTCCTCTCTGGTTTACATCTGCATATGTGTGGTATTACTTTTGGAAAGTAAATCAAACTGTCTATGCATGCAAGTGTCCCGTCTAATGCTATAAGTTTTTTTTTGTACTGTCTTAGGCAGTAATGGATGTGCTAATTTGAGATTTTTTTATGCAGGTCTCCCCACTGCCAGAACTTATTGCTGAACCTACGGGTGCACGCTCCATGTCTTTTGTGGGAACTCATGAATATCTGGCACCGGAGATCATAAAAGGTGAGAAAGGATTCCTAATTTTGCTTGGAGGATGAAAACGAACTGTATTTTCTGCACCACTCAGCAAAATCCTTGCATTGTATTTGTTTCTGCGTCAACTGTATGAGGTGTCAGCTATAGTTTTATGGTAGTTGAGTTACTACTAATCACTCTCTTATTTTGAAAACAGGCGATGGTCATGGTAGTGCAGTGGACTGGTGGACTTTTGGTATATTTTTGTACGAGTTATTATTTGGAAAGACTCCATTTAAGGGTTCCGGTAACCGAGCCACTCTATTCAATGTAGTTGGACAACCCCTCAAGTTCCCTGAGTCGGCCACCGGGCAGGTCAGTTTTGCAGCTCGGGATCTTATCCGTGGTCTCTTGGTCAAGGAACCTATGCACCGGCTAGCATCTAAGAGAGGAGCTGGTGAAATCAAGGCCCATCCCTTCTTTGAAGGTAATTTGCATGGTTTCAGGCAGCTCTATGCTCAATTTTGTTTGCAGTGTATATTACCAGCCTCTCCGTATCCGTAACATCTGTATCTATTGTGTAGTAGTCTTATCAATGAGTTTACTTTGAACTTACTAGAGCTTTATTTGCAGGTGTGAACTGGGCGCTCATACGGTGCACTACTCCTCCAGAGGTGCCTCGACCTTTCGAACCCGGTACATCGCTCAGCAGTTCAACTTTGTCAGAAGACAAGCCTGTTAGTAAAGGAACTAAAGTTGTTGCTGGACCAGATAACCAAAGTACACCTAGCAATCCTGTACCAGGGCATAGTGAAAGTAGTCATAAGGCTGTTGAGAAAAGTAATAGCAACAGATCAGCTACTCAGTCAACTCAATCATCAGGAGGTTCATACTTGGACTTCGACTTCTTTTAGCAGGGATGGGTGGATCGATCTCAGAAGAGCATTTTCCACTCCATCCGATTGCTGTCTGTGCATTCTTATACGTACTATGTATAATTTCATTGTCGTACTTCCTGATGTCCTCCTAGTAGGTCCACGTTGGTTTCTTGTCACTCTGTGGTGTTTCCTTCATCTCAGGCTGTCATAGTAGTCTTCCCTGTCCACTGACCTAAAATGCTAAGTTTGCAGTACTTCGTTGGAACCTTCGAGAGCCACGACGACCCGGAGAAAAGCCGGCTAAACAGTAAGTCATAATTGGTGCCTTCATGTAAACTGTTCCATCCTGCAAGTATTGGATGTTGACACTTCGTTGCGCCAGTGATGCAACGATTTCCGCTCTAACAATAAAAGGTACTGGTGGGGACATTTTATCACTTGTGGAACATGGCAAAAGCAACTGTCGAGTCAGAACTGGGATACACATTGACATTGGGAAGCAGAGTCGGTCTTGCTTTGTGTTAACTGGTCGGACAGGACAAAAATTAAGAAATGGTGCGTCTTCTTCGTGCAGAGCACGCCGAGTGCTTTTTGTGTTTTTCTTTCGTTGTTCTCTGTATTAGTACTGGTGCCGTTTTGTCTGCTCCCTGCTGACGCAACTTTTTTGGGGAATAAATCCCAGAAAGACGTAGGCGATTGATACGATCATCTGTGACGGAAACAGATCTGGAGCTGGCTGGTGGCGGAAGTGTGCAAGCTCGCGCTATGATAGGTAACAACCGAAATGAATGAATGGAGCCACATGACCTTTGCAGAGTAAAGCTTGTGTTAAAGAGGCAGGAAGGGTCGGTGGTGGGGTGGCTGAGGTGGCAGGGGCAGGCTTTCATCTTCTGTTCTGTGCCTTGGCTAGTGCACCCAGTTCAGTAGCTCTGCTGCTGCCACTCTAGCTTGTCCCGCCTCTGGGCCCCCATACACCGCAGGAGAAAGGTACACTCTCTCCCTTGCTGAGCCATCCCCCCTTCTGTGAGAACTATTATCATGTCTCTGACACTGACATTAACTACGTAACCCATCTGCTTCTCCTTTCCTGGCTACGCTTTGCCCACCTTCTTCATCTTTCCTACGTTTTAGTGAATACTGGAAATCAAGCTCGTACAGGTCAAGTTGATCCAGGATTTGCCACGGAGAGTGGGGGTCCTTTCTGAAAGGGAAACTTTGACCCTGAATTTTGGTTTCAAACATATCAAATTACTTTTGGTGGGCTCCCCTTAGGAGTGCTTATTAGCACCAAAGAGGGATGCACGTTGATTCTGGTTCGATGCACGTTGATTCCGGTCGGATGCACGTTGATTCCGGTCGGATGCACATCTTCAAGGCTAATACTTCCCTCCTTGATAGCAACCCCAAGCATGATGAGGATTGCTCCTGGGCCTCATGTTACGGTGGGGGTGTCTCTAGTCTAGAAACATGCCCTCTTTGTTCACAATGTGGTTTTTGTAATTTGTTGTTGTGCAATGGAAATAAAGCATCCATTTTTTGAAAAAAAAAAAAAAGACTTTTGGGTGGTTAGCAAGATTCCTAATCAACTAAATGTAAGAACTTATTTTTTACGACTACCCATGAGGCCTCAATATGACATGAATGAAGCCATGGGCTAAGATCATGGCACTAACTTTTCTTGTGTTGGCGTTGAATTTAGAGGGTAAAATACTTGTTTACTCCTCAAGTGCAACACATAATTCATTATATATACTTTCAACTAATTGCAACTTCAAGTGTGCAAAAGCAAAAAATCTATTATATAACGTAGGGTGGTGCATGCACACTCTTCATGACACTTCTGTCACGAAAACGGTCATGTTGATTGTTGGGCATGGGTTAATCTAGTCTATTATATAACACAACTCATGTTCACATGTACATTCTCTATGACAATTCCTTCAATGAAACTATTGTGCTAAGTTGTGGCATGTATCAACCTAGTCTATTATATAATACATGTCATGTACAAATTGGCACATTTTTTATGAGAATTTTTCCATTGAAATTGTCTTATTGGACTTCATCACTGACTAGTTTGGTCTTATATTATATAATATAGACAATGCATGCACACATGTCAAGACATTTTTTTCGTTGGAATTACCAAGTTGAACTCGGCATAAGTCAATGTAGTTTATTATATAATATAGACCATACATGCACATACAAGGACATTTATGTTGTAGATTGTTGTGCGTGACTTCGACATGGACCAACGTATTATGTCATATAATACAAACCGTGCACATGCGCATGCAAAGATGGTTCTACTTGGAAAATACTACATGCTAGTTATGGCACATACCAATCTAATAAGCTATCATTTATTATACAATTTGTTAAATGTTAAAAGAAAAAGTAGCGTTATTGGAGATTTAGAGGGGATTGTGGTCTTTTAGGGGGATGAAGAGAATTTGGAGGTAGATTCTATCGTTTGTGATAAACGTTTTCCATTTAAAATTTGAAAGGATTGGAGATATTTTAATAATGAAATTTAGTATTGGTACTGTTAATTCTATATACTAAATTATTGTTATTTATAATTGTTGATTCCAAAACAATACAAAGTTGCATAAGGTTATAACGTTTTTTCAGAAAGTTTTGTATTTCTACCAAACAAATATTGAAACTCTTCATGTACTTTGAACCTACTATGTAATCAAATTTGATTCACAACAAGTTGTTTTTTAACTACGACCAAATTATTATTTAGAATCTCACTGCACTCGCGGAAGCTTCCCATGTGGAATCACAAGTCATGAGAACCTTTGTCAAAAAGCAACACCACCCATTTGTCTTTGGGACTTTCCATTATACTAACGGTTTTTTTGTAAAAATTTACTCTAAATAATCAGAGGAACATTTTTTGTTCTGTTAATAATTTCAATTAATTCATCACTCATTGATATAATTATTCATGAATAAAAGAATGTTGTAATTTCACAAAAACTTTGTTTTGGAAATGATACCATTATACCATCTACGTGAGTGATGAAATTAAATTTCCTCTTCAGATTTTGAGAGGTCAACGTAACCCAAACCAATCACAAGATGACACGTGGAACTTTTGACAAAATATAATTAGCCGCTTTTGTCCAAACTGACCATGATGTAAGGCAGTTAGTGAACTCTTGTACACTTGCAAATTTCTTTATCAGGGAGACTAAAATTTATACTAGCTCCGTCAAGATAGGATGAAAGATTCGGAATACTTTAGAAATTGAATTAAAAGTGAACTTTTTCTGGGTCCATTGACTCCATTCTCTATTTTAAGTAGCACTAGCAGTTATAGCATGGAGTGGACTATGGGCTAATATGGCCAACAATATGCTGATATTAGACACCTTTACAGAAGTATTTGGAGAATGTGGGATATTCAGCGGACCTCTTGGTCAAACCCTTTTGGAAAAATCCTCTTGGATGCAATCGAATAGATTCTAGCTGTTCTTTTACCCGAATATTCATTTAAGTATTCAAAGAATAGAGTTGATTTTGCTCCAAAACTACACAACCCAGTGAAGGTGGGGAATATGTGGCTCATTAGCAAAAATGCTTATGGGATTTTATTTTTCAGCCTAAAAGGTTGATGCCACTTTAATTTTGTTGCATACCAAAGGTTGCCTGTTTTGTGGAAGTATGACAAATGGGCTACAATGGTGGATTTTATCAAGAGCATAGCAAGTGAAGGTCATGCGTTGTACGTTGAATCATACTTTGAATCTTTGGTCGTGTACAACGTATGACCCGCTTAGGCTCATGAGGATTTAGGGGGCGGACGTCATGGGCATCGAAGGTGGCTGGCAGTCACTAGGGCAGATTCAACCAACCTAGCAATCAGGCCACACATCATGCAACGGTGGAGAGCATCGAGCGATTATTCCATTTTTTGCTTTTTCTTTTTTCCTTTGTTGCGATTAACCACATGAATACAAATGGAGCCATATGGCAAAACTTCGCTCACTTTAACTTTACTATACACAACTGTCATTTCTACCCTACGCTATGGTTAGATCCCAGGTCAGATTCGTTACAAAATAATTCAAAAATGGCATGTACATAAGATATTTTCAGAAATTATAAGGTAGTATAGTTTAACAGTATACAAAATATCAATGAAAATGGTCCGGAATGACCTTCAACTTCTAGATGATAGAGAGGGGTACCTTTAAGGTGTTGCGGGGTACCCAAAGGGTTGGCAGTTCGATTCCAGCTGTAAAATCACCACTCTACCCCATGGAAACTCTCCGGCGATGGGTTGCATAAAGCAACTCGTCAACTTTGCCGCAAGTTGCAAAGCAACTTGTGTGCCTCCAAAAAAATAAAAATAAAAATGCATCATTGAAAATAATGCAAATTCATACAATTTCAAGATTTTGGTCTGGAATGAGCTTAGACTGAAGATGATAGAGAGGGGTATCTATAAGGTGTTGTTGGAGTACCCATAGGGTTGGCAGTTCGATTCCGACTATAAAATCACCACTGTGCTGGATGGAATCTCTTCTGCGACGGGTTGCTAAAAACAACTTGTGTGCTTCAAAAAAATTACAAAAAAATTAAAGATTTTTGCAACATTTTGAATTCCATCAAAAAATCATCACAAATTGCAGAAGGAGAATGAAATCATCTTGTGCTATATCAATGTCCAAATTTTTTAACAATGAAATGCTCAATGAGGTGTAACAAACAAAGTTTAGCATCAAATGTCGCAAAGAAATATTAGATATCACAAGAAATATATTTTCATCTAACGAATGAAAAATAACCCCAAAATGATTCACTTCATATTGGGCCTAATGAATCTGACCCGAAGGTACAGTAGCGCATTGGGCCAACAAATTTAACTTTGTACTTGTATTTTAATTTTAATTTTTTTCCAATATCTCATTGTAGAAATTTGCACTAAACTAGTATAAGAATATGTGGTAAAATTTTCAACAGCTTTGGCCGTGTAGATTGTGAAATCATTGGTGTTTGAGGTGAATTATTAATTTTAAAATTTATTTATTTATTTTTTGCGCTTTGCCAAACAAGGTTAGGATAGCTACTTTGAAATCTTTTTGGCTTAAATATTTTGTATTATGGAAAATGAAGTTTCTTGAATTTTTTTTGGAAAATTGAATTGAGAATCTATGAATTTTTTCTATAAAATGAACTTGATTTTCATTCTTGTAAAATTCATTTTGTAGAAATAGGCATAAGATAAAAGGAAAAACTAAACTATTAACAATTGTAGCTTGAAATTGAAATATGCCAATTTTAACATTGAAAATGTTCTAGCAAGCAATTTAAACCCTTTGATTTAATTTTTTTGAAAAACTCTGAAAATCGACTTCTGGAAAAAATAATTGGACTTTATCATTTCAGAAAGATGCTTTGATTGCCTACAAAACAAGACTCCATATAAGTATCACATCACTAATCAAAATAAAATGGATCAAAGCTTTCTATGTTATAAGTAGTAAGTTTTAAAATCTTTGCCCAGAGTTTTTAGCTTTTTTGTGTTAGTTTCTTGCATTGCCCAACATGTTTTTGGACAACATATCTTTAGTTCTTAGAAACCAAGAAAAAAATTAACTATATTTTTGCAAAGTTAAAAGTCATTACATTCTCCTATTTTCAAAAAAACTCCAAATAGATATACTACAAATTGACAATATGGAAATTTACCAAAATTCACAATTGTCCTACTAATGAATGATTTTTATTCAGGGGTTAATATTTTGCAAATCACGTATTGTTAACATTCAAAGGGGTTGTTTTCCCAATATGGCAAAAATATTGAACAAAACATTGAAGGTCAAAATTGTGTCTTGCTCCCATTGTGAGAAGTTGGAGTTAGAATATATATATATAGTCTAAGGTCTTATGGATGTCTTAAATAAAAACTATATTGTTAAATACCCTCCAATAAGTAAACATGCTCTTTATTTATTCCTTATCAATAAACTACTTTTTGTGATGCTCAATCAACAAATTTTAATAGGATAATTTTACTCTAACTTAATAGAAAATTTTGACAATTTTAACACAAAAAACTTAGTAATTTTATTATAGGAAATCTTCGTGAGAGTTTTTTTTAATTTAATTTATTTTTTATTTTTTTGTGCACTGTAATTATACACCATGTAGGCTATGGAGGGTGGTCCCTCCAAATTTAAACCATTGTGATTGTGCCATGATAGCGGTATTTGGCTCCAAGAAGCCAGATAAGAAAGGACTCGCAAAAAAACCATCATGAAGCATTCAAGCACTTGCTCAAAAACTAAGTGACTATCACATGAAATCTTCATTGCTAACTTAGAATAATCCTGCTTCACATGATACACATATAGACAAACAAACCATTTTTTCAACTGCCAAATGGAGAACCCCCTTAACCCCTACAGGACCACAGCTATGTTCCTCTCCAAACACTCCAAAGTACCCCTTCTCATAAAAAGACAAATAGTTTTTGATCTATGACCTTTTTGACCAATCCAACCGTAGGATGTTTCAAGCAACTTGAATTTGTTACCACCTACAAATTTTCAACCGTTCAGGGTTCTTCAATAGTAAGATTACAAGCTTCAAAGTTGGTTGCACCTTTTTTTTTGGCTTGCTGCCCATAACTGAAACTTTCTGAAAATGCCGAAAATGCCAATTTTAGTCTCAAATTTGGTAAAATGAATTTGGCAATTGTGTGCATGAGGGTGTTAGCTCATTGTGTGCAAAAATTCAGATGCATAGCTCATTGTATGAAAATTTTCAAGAGCTGCCCGCAGTTAGGTTTTTCACCTTTGCATGATTGTATCTTTTGATTTATACATCACCTACGTACGCAAATTACCATCCCATCTTCGTTACAAAGAGTAGAATCACCACAAAAAATCTCAAGAATTGAGGATCAATACTCATTCCACAGTGAGCTGACCAAACTTGGAAAATCAGCCTTGGTCCTTGAGGGGTTAAGGACCAAGGGCTCAAGATTTTTAAATGAAAAATTATATCTACCGTGTTATGAAAATTTAATAATTCCAATCAAGGACCACATTTTATATTACCAGAATCAGTGAAGAACATTGCATGTGTTGATTAAAAAAACAAATGAATTTGGACAAAATGAAGTCCACACAAACCCTACTCAAAACTACATAAGAAAATGAAGAAGTCCAGTTTGGACTTCTTGATCTTTTAGGGCTCAACCCCTAAAGGACCAAGAAACCCAAATTATGCCTCATGTTTTTCTTAAGTAGTTTTGAGTAGGTTTTATGTGAACTTCCTTTTGTCTAATTTCATTTGAATTTTTTTTATCAACACATGCAATGTTCTTCACTCATTCTGGTGATATAAAATTTCGTCCCCGATTGGAATTATTAAATTTTCATAACATGGTAGATTGAATTTGTCATTATAAAACCATAAATCCGTGGTTCAGGGTTTAGGGTTGAAGGTTCCTGAACCTGTTCTGAATTTGAATTCCCTTGAGCAAATGCTTGAATGTCGTCTTGAGCAAGTGCTTGAATGTCGTCTTGAGCAAGTGCTTGAATGCTCCAGTAGTTGTTTCATTTCTTTGATTACTATAAAATTGTTCCTCAACTAATTCCGAAAGTGATGCTGGACAGTAGTTATGTCGTTTCTTTGGTTGTTGGGCAATTGATTAGAAAGTTTGAAGTGGCAAGGCCCGACATATAGAAATACCATGCTTGCATCTAATGTGTCTTTTCAATTTCCTTTGCTTTTTATGAAGGTGTTCATGTTTAGAGTTGAGGTGTGAAGCGCTCGCATGTCTTGAATTTTTAACCTGCACTACTAAGGGCTGCTTCACACTATGACCGAAGGTCGAGAGGCCGTCGATTTCCACCAATCGGATTGTAAGAAACCAAAAATTCAGCCTCTCGACCCTTCACACTAGAGGCCAAAGTTCAAAGGCCGTCGCTCTTCATGGCAACACTTTTTGACCAAAGTTGACGGACTCACGAAGGAAGTTTGGGTCAAACGGGAATAGAAAACCAAACTATGGTCGAGAGGCCGTCGATTTTTTTTCATAAAAATCAAAACTATATTTTATTGCCTATTTTCAGCCCATTTCTTTGGACTCTCAACAAAGTTTGGCTACTCAATCCCACAGCCTCTCAACTTGGACGGCCATAGTGTGAAGCAGCCCTAACCCTAACTATTTGTTGCGTTCTCCTCTATGGCTTTGTATGTAATGGGTACGTGTAGTTCCTGTTGAATTAGCTACAGTTGTTTTCCAGATGTAAATATAGCTATAGTTGTTGAAGCAATTGGCAACTTAGTGTTACGAAAGGATCTGCTTGACATAACTGTGTTTTCATTGACAACAATTACATTTCCATTGCTGCATTTTTTATGCCATTTTGTTCAGATGTTCAACTTGCTCCAAAAAACATATATAGCTCCTTCAGTACGATCACCGTGTCTTGCATGGGTGGCTACCAGTAACAAGCCAACACTGCTTAAATTGCACAAGGGGTTTAGTACTGTTTTAGGGTTTTAGGGTATACTGTACCTGAGGTACTCTTTTCCAAAACTTCCTTTGCTCAACCCTTTAAAGGATCAAGAAACCCAAATTGGGCCTCATGTTTCTTTACTAGTTTTGAATAGGTCCTATGTGGATTTCTTTTTGCTCAAATTTATTTGCACATGCAATATTCTTCACTGATTCCAGTGATATAAAATTTGGTCTCATTTGAATCATACTTTTCACAATATGATCAATTGAATTCGTCATTTTAAAACTGTGAATCCTTGGTCCTTTAGGGGTTAACTGAACCTGCATGAACATGATTATCAAACTTCGGTCAACCCTGCTAAGATATTTAGATTGTGCATGCCGGAATTGTACTTGCATCCTAGTTTTCACTAATTCCTTGCACTGTTTTGGATTCAGAGCCTAAATGAGAGGTTTGAGAAGCAGTTTTTCTGCTCTTTTCCAAAGGTGAAGTTTATGTTTCATGTGTATATCTTCTGTTTTTGGATTTTAGAAATACTTGGAAAGTGTTGTTTCCTGAAATTTATCTCTTCATTTGGAAGTTCAGCGCTATGTGTTTGCAAGTGCTCTATGTCAATCCAGACTTTTGCAATATTTTGTTAATTCTCGTTACTGCAACATGAAGAGTTTTTGCAAATTTTGAGGATTGTAGGCATGAAGGGGACCTCTCTAAAGCAGTGCTACAAACGTTTCCCCCAAGGCAGGCCCTGTTTTTTAATTTTATCATTTCAGAGGTTTCATGGGCCTTTTTTGAAAATTTTGAATTCATATCCCCTAAACGTCCTCACTTCTCTTCAAATTCGGCAGTTTTGCAAAGATGCATCATAAAATGCAATCAAGAAGGATATTTTGAACTTGATGTATGAATAAAATTTGTACATTTGACATTTTAGATTTTATCCATATGGTTAGACCTGTGATTGCTATCACCAATATTTTTGTATAAATTTTGAAATTTGAAATTCTTTTGTAATTCAATTATGAATACGAGATTGACAATCTGTGGATGAAATTTGTTGTGATGAGTTGAAACGTAATACTCTAAGTGTAGTGATTTTTGGAGATATTTTGGTTGCTTAATTTTCTGAGTTGATCTTTTCAAGAGCACATTTAGACTAAAATCTTAGAAATATTTGGTGAATCACTGCAACATGAAATGAGGCATAAAATATTCACAAATTATCCCCTTTCTAATTGGATCACACATGCATGAAGCTATTTTGCCATAAAATTTGATAGTATTTTTTTCCTTGCAAAAAGTGCATGATGGATGAGAAAACGTGGATGGTTCAAAAATCTGTACATTGTTCAAAAAATGGGCGGTTGGTTCTTAGAAGTTAATCTATACAAAATTTGGGGACCTACACAAGCTCAAAAGAAGACAATAATTTTTGCCTTGGGAAACGTTCCAAGCATTGATTTACAGAATTGTGGCATGAAAGGGTTGGAAAGACCGTTGGAGAAGCTCAATGAACCAGGAAGGAGAAACTTGAACTTTGCGGTGTTAACCCCTAAACGTCCCAGCGTCCAGTTTCTGGACGCTTGTTGGTCAAACCCAATTTTGATCTTGAAGATGACTTTTGTTGCTAATACACCCAACTAAGAAAATGAAGTTTATTAAGTCTAGTTTGTACTCCACTTTTCAAATCTTAAAAATTCCACTTATTGAGTATTTTATTGCTTGTGCAAGCTTTGTAGCTCAAGGTTTGAATTACACTATATAGGATGTTCACCTTTCGAATTTCAAAATTTAAATAAAAAATTTCTATGGAAAACATATCATGTGATTCTCCATTGTAATTTGTACCTGCTCCCCAAAAAATATTAAAATTTTAAAGCTTTTTTGTAATAAAATTTATTTTTTGAAGTATTTGACTTAAAAATTTGTTAAAAAGGCCGTATTAAATCAAAAAAAATCTGAAAATTTCAAGACTGATAGGAAACATTCAATTCCATGCATGAAAAATATTACAAAATATATTTTGATAAATCTTGAAGGCTAAATTGTGTAGTTTGACTTTCCTACAAAGGAGTGGTACGTTTAAGGGTTAAGAGCAGTACACCTGTTGTAGTAGCTCCATATTTTTTTTCCAATTTATTTGTTGATTCTCTTTAGTTAGATTGATGTGATTTATGTAGTTCTGGTCCTGGTGGCCAAGTTGGTAGCACTTCCCCCAACAGAGTCTTCATTCACATTAGCCTCGACATTGGCCTTTCGGGACAAAGTTCCTCTCTCTCTCTCATATATGTAGGGAGGTTGATAGAAATTTTTTTTTATTACAAAACTAATTTTTTGTGGTGTAAGAACCTTTCTTAAACCACTTTAAATTATTTTTGAAGAAGAAAATGATTTTCTATAATCATCCATGATTTTTTGAAATATTGTATGCTCCTACACTGGGACAAATGAGGGGACAAACTAATACGATGACTCTACAATGCATTTTCCCCTTGTTCTTCACTCACACTAGCCTCATCGTTTGATTTGTTGTATTGCAAATGAAACATTTCCTTTAAAAACATATATTGTAGTACATGATTGGCTTCGCCACTAATTATGTTATTTTAATAAGGGCTAAAATTTAAAGATTCTTTATTTTTTGTTTTTTTTTCAAATTCAAAGCAAGAAAATGTCAAAAGTATAAGTGCCGAGTCTATTTTTAGAAAATTAATCAAATATTCAGCACCCTATTGTTGAACACAATTGTGTACTACGGTAGAACATTTAAAATTGTAGTAGGTGGCACAAAATAGCCCATGCCTCTTCAGTGGAAGAATACATACTTGCAAGTGTCACGTGTGGGTTGCAGTCCTTTTAGTTTTATAGTGTCACAAGAGTTCTATGTTAGAATGTTATGCTGAAGAGCTCAGAAGCAGTCTTCCTTGAGTCCTATGTGAAAATGGGAAGTTAAAATAGGGAAAAAAATCACCATTAGAGGAAATATGGGGCTAAAGAAGGCCTTGAGTCATTTGGAAAGTAGCAAAAGGAGGGGCAACCAAAATAAATAAAATAAATAAAACTCCATGAAATAAACACCCTATTGGCCCCGCCACAGCGCCTACTAGGGTTGCAGTTTATTTTTTCATTAGATTTTTTAAAATAAATAAAAACAACAACTTTGCCAACTACATCATTAGGTGTTGTGGGTTTTTTATTTTTATTTTATTTTGTTTTATTGCAATTTTAAAAAATAAAATTCTTTCTACAATACCAGGCCCCGCTACCATGGTGGACCCGGTTGGAATTTTTTGGATTTAAATTATTATTATTTTTTCATAGTATCAATGTCACTGTAGCAAAGGCTGTAAATTCAACATTGCAGCTCATGGGTATAATGATCAGAAAAGTGGGCATTTTGAGAACCTCTAGTAAGCCCATTTTTCCTACGATGATTGTTTAAGGCACATAGTGTTGAGTTTATAAAAATATGGAATTTGAAATTTTTAAATAATACAAATGAATTAAAAAATGATATTATTTTTAATATTAAAATATACATTAAATAATTTATGTTTTGATATTGAACAAAGATCATAGCAATGGTGCAATGTTATAGATTTTTCTTAAAAATGAATTCAAATTTTGAACAAAGAAAAATAAAATTCACCTATTTTGTACAACGCACTCCCAATATTTATTATCACAGTATTAACATATGCAACTGTATTTTCTTGAGAGATTATTAGTCTTTTTTACTCCATTTTCATAATTTCCTTATATATGTCGCACATTTTTTAGTCGTTTGGGCTCCGATAATACTATCAACAAACAAAGTTCTAGTTCTCTATATTGATTACATTGATCCCTCTATTGCTTTTGCAATAGACGTCTTCTTTTGGCAGTCAAAAACCTACCCTATTCTAAAGTCTCGTCTTTTTCCTCTCAAGTATTGTCACCTTTATTTAAGTGTTGTCTATGTTTTCCATCTATGTTTATCAACCATTGCATAAGTCCAAAATTATTTAAGATTAAAATCATTAATCCAAATTAAAAAGCCAGAGAGATAAGTTAAAAAATACATGATAACATTTCCTTTGACCAGCAAAAAGAACATGATATCAACGTAAATTATGTTCTAAAATAAAACCATGATTTCCAATTGTATTCATTCATCGCCAGCAATTATGCTTCGCGCGCGCTTAACAACTGCTTCATGGCATTGCAGACAGTGTGGCACCTTAATCTATGGATTTTAACCATGTCGATCATAATTTATTGTCATGGATTTTGGTCATGCCCTAGGGAGTGTGCTTAAAGTTAAGATTATGAATACATGTGAGTGCCTTTTAATAACATACCCCCTACAATACGTGGCCTTAAAACAGTTTTTAAATTAAGATTTTTTAGGTGTTACATCATTACGTATATATTAGTATTTGATAGAAATTTAGGACCGAATGTATTTAAAATATTATTAAAAAAATGATAGAAATTTGAACTAAAATGTGTTGTTTTTTGCTTCAAAAATCAATTTAAAAATATTTACAAGTGATTATTTTTTCAAATTTATACAACAAGAACTTTAGATTGTGTGTTAACAACCTCATTTTTTTTTAAATTAGGTGAATTTTTAGTATATACATAGAGGGGGGGAGGGGGCGGGGTCAAAAGTTTGCATTCACGTGATTCCTAGTCTTAACTTGAAATGCACTCCTTGGAGGTCCTGCATACAGTTTTTGACAGTCAAAATACTCCCTATGTACTCACTTAATCAATGGATTTGCATCACAGTCAACATACTCCCTCTGTAATCATGGGATTAAAATAATCTATGAATTTCAATGAAAACAAGGTCTCTTTGCGGAACAGAGGAAGTACTAAATTAAAAATATAAATTCCAAACCATTCACAATAAAAAAATAAAGATTAAAAAATATTAAAAAAAGAAAAATAAAGATAAGTTCACAAATACACGATACTAAGTTAAAAATACAAAATAAATGTATATATTAAAAATAAAAAATAAAAATCTTAAAATACAACATGTTTTAAATATGAAGTGAGAAGAAAAATAATCATGAGTTCAAAAAGGAATTTGGAAGAATATTTGAAGCATTGAAATGCAAGAAGTCAAATATAATAATTATTTGGTTGATTAGCGTTGAAACATTATCTTTTACTCTAATGAACCCCATAATCTTTTCACATTACTCACACATCTAGCAATTTGTTTAGCCCTTGGTCTAGCATTAGTTTAAGATTTCATGCATAACATCCAAATCATTAGAAGAGAAATGAACCCTCTAAGAGGCTTTTTTGATGTTCGGACAAGAATTTGATTTTTTATTGAAATTATTTTAAAAATAAAAAACCAATAAACTAAAATATCAATATTAATAAAAAATGTTTTAAAATGTTCAAAAAATGTTCAAAATAATAATAAAACAATTTTAATTTTTTAAAGTATTTTTTAATTTTTAATATAGTATTTTAATATCCAATTTGACGTGGTCGAACTAATCCCACGTCAGATTTAATATTTTTGATATATTTTTATTAATTAAAAAAAAAAATTTAAAAAAACTCGAGGCCTCTTAGAAGGCTCATATTTCTTGTAATGTTGTGAGTTTATAAAAATAAAAGATTTGAAAATTAAAAAATATAATGAATAAATTAAAAATGAAATGCTTTTAATATTAAAGTAGGCATAATATTCTTTTGAAATCTATACATTATAATATATAGTTTTGAATCACAACGTCTCAACAATCATTTTGTTGAAACTTTGATTTTTTTGCTTTTTTAAGCATGGTACATATTGCAATCTTTTATTCTATCTTGTTTAATGATTCTTTCACATGACTATTACAATCTTAGTAGTTCATTGTGTGTACGTAGCAATTACTACGCCTTAGTTTATCTTGTGCACGGTGGTCAATATAGCAACTGAAGGACTCTTTTATGTGAAGATCATAGCATGTTGTCATTGCAACAAAGCATGAACAAAATCACCTATAGAAGCTTTATGAGAATCTACAAGGTTGACAATGTGATGTCATTGTATTTTGGTGGACCATTTGATCGTGGAGACTTTTGCCTAAAGAGATCGTACCGTGATGATGATGCGCGTCTACCTAAAATTAGTTGTTTGAGACTGTGACTGTGCATTTCTCTTCAAAAATGACACCAAGAACATGACAATCAAGTATGTGATGATTTGGAACATTTGTCATAGGTTGATTGTTTGTGCAATATATACCAAGGCATAATTATATGGTTGGATCCGTCTGCGACATCAAATTTGATCCAATAGCCCATTTAGGAGGTGGATGCATTACGGCGGCATGCGATATCAAAGAATCATGTTGTGCTTGGAAAAGGGTCAATGATGGAGCTCACAAGTGCAAACGACGTACAAATGGACATTGAAGTGCAATTTTCCATGCCCAACATGAGCAAGGGTTTGGGGCAAGCCAACAAGCTTTTAGTTGAAAATAGTGCATTGCAATGCAGCCATGTCGTGATTGTATTTTTTTGTATTTCCTATGTAAGGTGTTAATGAGATGGTACTTTTCTGACCTTCTCTCTAACAACAAGCCAAACCGACCTTTTAGTATTAACACAAGATTTTATGCATAAGGTCCAAATTTGTGAGTTCACAAGATTATGTGATTTAAAAATTAAAAATAGCATAAACATATATAAAACCAAGAATTGCTTATTTATTTATATATATATTTCAATAAAAATAAAAATAAATTCAATTTGAAAATCTTTATATTACAATATATAATTTAAAACCACATGTTTCAAGCATATGTATTAAAAAAAATTAAACCATGTAAATTATCACAAAAATTAACATGGTTATTAACAATGTTTTGACAAAATAATTCTAAATTTTATAACTTGGTCCAATTGATGTTATGTTTTTTTTCAAAATTAAAAATTAAAAAATAGCTTAAAATATATATAGCTATTTCCACTACAAGTGGAAATACAATACTTATGGAGTATAACTTCTAAACCATCGATGGGGAGTTATAGTTATTTTGTTTGTAGTGTTCCAAAAAAATGATAATCTTGTCAAAGTTAGTGCACCTTGAAGCTTATGCCAAACCACATATTTCATTATAAATTTAAAGTTCAATCCTTGTTAAAAAATACTACCATCATAGTGGCATGATTGTATGCGATCATGTATGAACTTCAAAATTAAAATTAAAATTGAATTAAAATTGGGATCTTGTTTTTAAGGAGTTAATGTTATCATTTGGGATTTAATTTTTTGCAATATGTCAGAATTTGAATGAGTGACAATGTACAACAATTATTTACGATATGGCAAGTATACATAATATTCTACAATGTTGTTTTGAAGAAGCTAATCATAACAAAGAGGGTTTGGGTACATTTTGTAATTTATTTTTAGGATGGATTGATAAATTAAAAATTCATATTGAAAATGGAAATGAGGGAAATATTGGCATCCAAGTATTGAGAGTTATTATTGAGTGATTTATAAGTTAGAATATTAAAGTGTAAAATTTTATTTTGTAATTTAAAAATAAAATAAATTTCCTTGTACTCTTTTTCAAAATGCTTCGTTACTTTCTCATATATATGTAAGAAACTTGAGGGAAAGAAATAAACTAATTAATTTCCATTTAGTTCATAAAAGTGACAATGCCCAATAACAAAAGTAACAAATTTTATACCATTTGAACCAATGCTTTCAAATACCCATATTCATTATGCATATTCACACATGCTAGATGACATCATGCACTAGACGTTTGTCTGGATATCGTGCATTGTCCAATGAAGGGACTTCATTGGCATGCACACTGTGAACTTCCTATTCCATCCCCTACTAAAAGCATCGTTGGTTGAATAGCCAAGCCTTCAAATGGTGATGCTCCTGAGTTGCACCACTTTGCTATTCCAAACTCTGTTGCACCCACTTCGTTTTGAAGAAAATTTGTTTTCTATTTTACAACCTCCACACATACTCTTAAAACCTCAAGTTCTTGGTTTTGGGTACATCTACATGAACTGCCCAACCAAACAAATTTTGCTTCATGAACAAAAGCAACCTCTGTTTTTGCATCCGTCATTCACTTTTTGCAGTGTAGATTTTTTATTATAGATTTTATGGGAAGTAAACTTTTTGCATGTGTGAATCGATTAGAGAGGGGATGATTTGTGAAATTTGTATGCCTCATTTCATGTTGCAGTGATCCCGATAGTGATTCACCAAAAATTTATAAGATCTTAGTTCAAAAGTGCTCTTGAAAAAATCAACTCAAAAAACTAAGCAATCAAATTATCTTCAAAAATCACTACACTTAGAGTATTACATTTCAACTCATCACAACAAATTTTATTCATAGATTGTCAATATCTTATTCGTAATCGAATCACAAAAGAATTTTGAATTTTAGGTTTCAAATTTTATACTAAAATATTGGTGATAGCAATCGCAAATTTAACCATATGCATAGAATCCAAAATTCATAATGTAGAACTTTTATTTATATATCAAGTTCAAAATATCCCTCTTAATTGCAATTTATAATGCATCTTCGCAATTATCCAAATCTGGAGAGGGTTGTGGGCATTTAACCCTTTAACGTCCCAATTCAACATTGTTTTCAAAGAAGTGTTATAAAGTGTTTGATGGAAACCGAAAATGGATTTAATGTACAAAGAAAATTTGTAAATGCCAATGTGAAGATCACATCTGTACGGTTAGATGTATCATATTTTTTATTAATAATTTTAAAATAATTTTGCAAGGTTTTCTCTTGAAATTCAATTAAAAATCTTGAATTAAGACAAAAGAATTGAAAAATATTGAAATGAAATTGGAATAACATGCACTACGCGATGGTATGGTTTCCATTATTTGATTCTACTTATTTTGGAAAATCATGTCTAAGGTCTCACTTTTTGAACTAAGAATGAAACTTGACATAAACCAATTGTGTTATTTTTCCAAAAATCATGATAACCTATTTTGAAGATCCACACCGTACAAAGAATAGTCAACTTACACAAGTACCAAAAAAAAATTGGTGGATGAAAAATGTCCACTTTGGATGGAAATCAAACAGCTTTAATCTGTTCGTCGTCCAATATATGGACGCTGGTGCACTAAAGGGTTAAGGTAGGGGATAAGTTATATATTCCCCTTTTGCGTGAATGTACCTCAAAATTTAGTATTTGCCTATTGTGAGTGGCATTCCCACTTTGCTGAAAAAGGACGAACGTCCCCATTTCGTCATGAGAATCGTCCAGTATCATGGACGACAGCCCTCGTTGGTCGACGTCCGTTGTTCAATCGACAATGACGAGCATCGTTCGTCCACGTGAGCAACGACCGTTCGTTTCGGGACGAAGTCATGTGCTACAGCCTTGAATGCTACGGCAAAGCACGCAATTCCTTAGGCAGTGGCTCTTGTACACCATCTTCGAGCCCTACTTGCTCCGAAAATGCATTTCTTCTTCTGACACGGTGCGATTCGCCTTCCTTTTCCGTCTCCGATCAGGTCAGATCCTTTGCTCAAAATCCTTTGCTTAAAATCCCGCACTTGTAGCACTTTTTCCGTTGAAAATCCGATGGTTCTTGCGTTCATTTCGTTTGCTTTCATTTCATTTCATTTTTTTTTGTTGCTTTTCTTAAGATCTTTTTTTTGGAGAGCAGAATTGTAACGGACCGAGGCTGAGATTGTATACGAGGTTCGTAATTTGAATTTTAGTTGAAAACCTAGTTCAATTTAGTTTTGAGCTTTAAATTCCAGGATTTTTATTGGAATTTAGCGAAGAGAATCGTTGCAGGTGGAATTCGTAGAGTATCTTTTTGATTTTGTTCCGCTTAGTCGCTTGGTCGGCCTGGTTTAGGGTTTCTGCTTTGGTCCTCGTTTAGGACCATGAGCTGCTCTGTTTTTTTTGGTTGGGTTGTTGAGTGTTTGTAGTTGTGTTGGCAGAGTAACAGTTGTGTTTTAATATTGGCGTGGGGATTTGTGTTGGACAGAGTTAATTTATCAAGCGAAAACAGAGTACTTCATGATCGGAACTCCAAACCTTGAGGTGCTTTAGTCTTATTTGCATCTCAGTGGATTCATTAGATCCGATCGAACAATTTATGGCAGTGAAAATTGAGCTCAGTTATGCTGAGAATCGGAAATTGGTGCTGCCGGAGTTCATAAGAGTGGGCATCCCTGGACCTAGAGGTGATGGTCATCTCATGCGACGGAGATGTTGCTTAAGGAGCTTGGCTACATCATCACAACATCTTTTTTGGTGCTCTTTGTGACATTGTTTGACGGAGAATGCGACAGCAGCTGTTGCTGTGAAGTTTTCATTACACCGAGTAACGTGATTTCCTATCTTCGAGGTACAATTGATTGTTAACCTGAAAACGAAAAATTGTATGGAATGCTATTTTTTAATGAAGGCATTTGTGAAAGCTGGAAGATTTCAGGGTTATCTTTTGAGACCTTAACCCTATAGGACCAAGAAGCCTAAATTGGGCTCTGTGTTTTTTTAACAGTTTTGAGTAGGTCCTATTTGAACTTCCACTTGTTCAAATTTATTTGTTGCTTCACCAACACATGCAATGATCTTCACTACAGTAGTTCTGGTGACATGAAATTTGGTTCCATCTGAATTATATTTTTCACTATATGATCAATTGAATTTGTCATTTTAAAACTGTGAATCCTTGGTCCATTAGGGGTTAATGGAATCTGTGTCACAAACCCCTAAGATTCTTCTATACAGTGTAATGATGGAATTGGAGACATGCTCAGAAAACATCCAGGTTCATGAGGACAAGGCTAGCGTGAGACTGGAGACTCTATCCTGCCATGTGTGTTGGAGTTTTTAGCCCAAGTCTGAACCTCGTTTTTTTTTCTGAGCCTCACTGGAATAATTTCAAGAGTAAACTTTGACCGGAGGTCGAGTTTGTTTCGGTTTTTATCACGTAGCTTCCTGTGCCTGTCCATCAATGAAACATGAGTTTCTGACGTTACCTCATTGAAACAATTCAGGTAGCCATTCATGTTAGACATACAACAAGTCATTTGATTTAAAGCGTTGTAGGGTTGTTTGGTGACATGGAGGAGCATGTAATGTGCAGGTGATCAACTGGCAGAAACTGAGAGGAGAAGCTGGCGAAGGATAGGGACCTCGATGGAACGGACGAGGAGCTGGGGCAGGGGTTCCAGTATTCGCAGATGCAGGGCTCGCCGGCGAGGGGGGCCGCAAATTCGCCTCCGCGAATGCTCATGGAGGATGACCCTATATTCAAAGAGCCTCCCGTGGCGACCGTGGTCAGCGTTTCCAGGTCCGAAGGGACAGCGTTCCAACTGATCTACACGATAGACTGTGAGTATCGGCAGTTCAAGTGGCGCCTTGTGAAGAAAGCGACTCAGGTTACAATTTTTTTTTCTTTTATTTTTCTGCCACGTAAAACTCTTTAGTAATAGCAAGCAATGAAGATGTGATAAGTGGCATTCTTCAATTTTGACTCTTTAGAAATCAATTAATTGATTCTGACATAGGGTACATTTTGCAGGTTTTCTCCCTTCACAGTGCCATCAAATTCCGGGCGCTCGTGGAGGATCTTCATGAGAAGCAAGAGCAGGCTCGAGAGTGGTTTCAAAACTTAGGCATAGGTGACCATGCGGGACTCAACTTGCAGGAGGAGGAGGAGCCGGAGCAAGAAGACATCCCTTCCACAACCAGAAAAGACATCCCTTCCAGCGCTGCTTTGCCTGTCATGCGGCCGGCTTTGGGACGCCTACCCACAATTACATACAGGGCTCAAAATGCTATGCAGGATTATTTAAAACATTTTTTGGACGATTTAGATATTGTGAACTCTCGGGAAGTGTGTCGCTTTCTGGAAGTTTCGAAGCTGTCGTTTGCACCGGAGTATGGTCCAAAGCTTCATGAGGGTTATGTCATGGTTCAGCATCTGCCCAATTTTTCCAAGAATACTGGCTGCTTCGCATGCTTGAAATCGTGCTGCTGTTGCAATCCCAACTGGCAACGGGTTTGGGCGGTGCTGAAGCCAGGATTCCTTGCTATACTCGGAGATCCTTTTGATGCCAAGCCTCTGGACATCATTGTGTTTGATGTTCTGCCCCCCTTGGACCGTGGGGCTACGGAGGGGTTGATAGCGTTGGCGAGGTTGAACAAAGAGAGGAATCCTTTGCGGTTCAGTTTTATGGTCACATGTGGAACCAGGGCTGTTAGAATCCGAACGCAACGCGCAGGACGTGCCAAGGACTGGGTTGCAAACATTAATGATGCAGGTTTGAGGCCTCCAGAGGGATGGTGCCATCCGCATCGGTTTGGCTCGTTTGCTCCACCTCGTGGTTTCTCTGATGGTAGCGAGGCCCAGTGGTTTGTAGATGGAAGAGCTGCGTTTGAAGCCATTGCAACAGCAATTGAGAATGCTAGGTCAGAGATATTTATTGCAGGCTGGTGGCTGTGTCCTGATCTTTACCTCAGACGACCGTTTAGCAGCAACGAAGCCTCCCGGCTGGACCACCTCCTGGAAGCCAAAGCGAAGATGGGAGTTCAGATTTACATTTTGTTGTACAAGGAAGTGGCACTGGCATTGAAGATCAACAGCAACTATACAAAGCAAAAGTTGCTTGGGCTTCATGAGAACATCAAGGTTCTTCGCTTTCCTGATCATTTTTCCTCGGGGGTGTATCTATGGTCGCACCATGAGAAATTCGTTATAGTCGATCACCATGTTTGTTTTCTCGGTGGGCTCGATTTATGTTTCGGCCGTTATGATTCTCCTGACCACCGAGTTTCCGATTATCCCAGCGCTATTTGGCCTGGAAAAGATTACTATAATCCAAGGGAATCGGAGCCTAATTCGTGGGAGGACACCATGAAGGACGAGTTGGACCGGCAGAAGTTTCCTCGCATGCCTTGGCATGATGTTCACTGTGCGCTTTGGGGACCTCCTTGTCGCGATGTTGCCCGGCATTTTGTTCAGAGGTGGAACTATGCCAAGCGCAGTAAAGCTCCCAACGAGAATACTATTCCGCTACTTCTGCCTCAGCATCACATGGTCATTCCTCACTACCTGACAGGTAATCTCTTCTTTCGAGGTTGCTTCTTAACCCCTAAAGGACCAAGAAGCCCAAATTGGGCCTCATGTATCTTTTAGCAGTTTTGAGTAGGTCTTATGTGTACTTCTTTTTGTTCAAATTTATTACACATGCAATGTTCTTCACTGATTCCATTCATGTAAAATATTGTCTCAGCTGAATTATATTTTTCACAATATGATCAATTGAGTTTTTCGTTTTAAAACCATGAATCCTTGGTCCTTTAGGGGTTAACATGCCACTTCATTATCTTCTAGGTTTTAGTTGGAGTGTCTTGTAGTCAGTGTGTCAGGGATTGTCTTGTAGTCATGTAGTCTTTTTTCCAATTTCATTTGATTAGTGACCAACACATGCAATGTTCTTTACTGATTCTGGCGATATAAATTTAACCCCATCTGAATTATATTTTTCACAATATGATCAATGGTATTGGTCGTGTTCTAACCAAAAATCCTTGGTTCTGTAGGGGTTAATTATGTAGTCAAGATGGTCACTCTCTGAAAGCCACAGGTTGCGTTCCTTTAGCAACAGGATAAATATGTAGTTTGATCTACTTTTCTTATCAAACCTGAGCGTTTTTTCAGTATTGGCGCCAGTAATACTGTTCTAACATGATTCTGGGGTCAGGAAATGAAGAAAATGAAGCGAAGGCGGAGGCTGAAAGTGAGCTTCAGAGGCAATCATCTGCACATGAGCAGTTGACTTCAGCGCGGTCATCCTACTCTGACATCCCCTTATTGCTCCCGAAAGAGAATGACCAAGAGGAAGCTGCTCAGGGTGAAAGCAACGAAATCCTTCAGGTTTCTTACCATCCCAGCATCTCCAGCACTGAGATTGTGCAGGTTGCCCGTCATGCCAGTACAGAACTCGTGCAGGGAATCCAACGAGCCTTCATCGGTCTCTCGCCTTTACGAAGCCCGCACGGTCCTTCCAATGATGAAGAGAGGGCTTTGTTGTCAGATGTTCCTATGCAAGCTTTTGTAGGAGACCCAGTGGTGGATGACGAGTCAAGGCGTAGGAGTATCAGTCGGCCTAATAAGAGACAGACTCGTATTCGGAAGGCTGGTTCCAGATCCGAGTGGTGGGATGTGGATGAACATGAGTTGGGTGAATTTGACGCAGTAGGAGAAGTAGGGCCGCAGACTTCGTGTCGATGTCAAGTCATACGCAGCGTGGGCCAGTGGTCAGCAGGGACAAGCCAAGCAGAAGAACGCAGCATCCACGAGGCCTATTGCTCACTCATCGAGAAAGCCGAGTATTTCGTGTACATTGAGAATCAGTTTTTCATTTCGGGCTTGGAGGGGGACGACATGATTAGTAACAGGGTACTTCAAGCTTTGTATAGTCGCATAATGAGAGCTTACAAGGAGCACAGGTGCTTCCGGGTAATAGTGGTGCTCCCTTTGCTGCCAGGGTTTCAAGGTGGGGTCGATGACGGTGGCGCTGCATCAGTACGAGCCATCATGCATTGGCAGTACCGAACCATCTGTAGGGGCAAAAACTCACTCCTGGAACGCCTTTCGAGTGAGCTCGGGGAACAAGCCGAAGACTACATCACTTTCTATGGGCTTCGCTCTCACGGAAAGCTTCATGAATCTGGGCCATTAGCTACAAGCCAGATTTACGTGCACAGCAAGATCATGATCGTGGACGACTGGTCAGTGCTCATTGGATCTGCCAACATCAACGACAGAAGCCTGTTGGGGTCCCGGGACTCGGAGCTGGCCGTGGTGTTGGAGGACAACCAATTCATCAGGTCAAGTATGAACGGGAAGGTGTGGAATGCAGGGCGATTCGCGCACTCGTTGCGGGTGTCTCTATGGGCTGAGCATTTGGGCTTGCGTGCCTCAGAAGTGAATGCCATTCGGGACCCGGTTTGCGACGCCACGTACAAGGACCTGTGGGTGGCCAGAGCCAGAGCCAACACCGCCATCTACAAGGATGTCTTCGGGTCTATCCCTGACGACTCGATCCGGTCTCGTGTTGTGCTTCGTCAAGCCATTTCGTTGCGCAAGGACAAGATTAGCCACAACACCATTGATCTGGGCATTGGCTCTTCGAACGGGGCACCGCCGAGTAGTCCTCAGGATCATCGCCCTTCTGACCCTGATCAGAATTGTATAGATGCCATTAGTGGCCACTTAGTATTTTTCCCCCTCAAGTTCATGGCGGAGGAGGATCTGAGGCCTGTATTTAAGGAAAGTGAATACTACGCCTCATCGCAGATATTCCACTGACTGCTCTGGGACTCACTCTTCTGTAGGAGGCCTTCTATATTTGTGGAAAGTGGAGGAGTCTGAGGCTTCCTCTTCAGATAAATTTACGAATCAGACCAATTGGTAAACAGCCCCTCCCATTTGTATCACATCCATATAATTGGAATAAGAACGTAAAAGTGATAGAATGTATTTTCGTATTTAAAGGTTTGTTGTTGAGATTTGCTTTCTGCTTGTACTGTACAATCAGGTCAGTGTGTTTTGAAGGTGCTGTTTTGCTTTCATTTGGTTTGAAACAATTTCAAGTTGTGACTGAGGTCGATGTAGGGAAGGTTCAGAAAAGGAGAACCCCTAAAGGACCCGGGGGGTTTTTTTTTAGCTTAGCTCTTGTTTTCTTGACTAGCTCTTATAACAAGCTCAATTCCTCATTGGTGTGGGTTAATTTTGACAATCGGCACCGTTGAAATTAAAGAAGACTTACATAGCTTTTGTATAAAAAAAGGATCGACAAAATCGCACAATTTTTGAGAAAATGCCACCGTTGAGAAGATTGATGGAACTTGTTTAGGGTATTTTGTACATATGCTGAAATCGGATTGATCAAAAGTGCTCCAAAAATTCTGAAATTTCTACCATGCATAATGATCATCGTTTTGAACATGTGCAAAAAATTTCAAAAAATTTGAAGGTGTGAGGAGAAAGATATGAGAGTCTCAAGTGATGCCCAAATAACCTCCTTGCAGCTCAAAAAAATCACCAAAACTCGCACACTTCATGAAATTTTGATCAAGAAGTACCCACGGATTAAAACTCTCAAAAAGAACCACGGTCTCTTTGTTGCTCACCTTACAATTCACAGTCCAGCAACTCGAAATTCCTCACTTTCTAGTTCTAGAAGCCACGCGGTGGCTTCGTGGTCCTTTAGGGGTTAAAATCTAGGTCAATCGATTGTTCTCTGGATTTCTATTGAAGATGTAGGACTTTTCAAGGGAGGGCTGTTGAATGATGCTCTTCTTGCTGGGTTTTATATCCATTGTGTTGTGATTAACCCCAGTGTGTTGTAGTGATTAACCCCTAAACGTCCAACCATACAGAAAGTGGACGATGTACAGTCGGGTACAAGATGGTTACGAATTCTGGATCGAGTTGAGATTTGTGGGAACTTTGGAAGGCCCCTGTATGCTAAAAAATGAACGGAATTTCAAATTGTAAATTGCATTGGAATCACACTTAAGTCTACTTTATTATCATTACATATACACATGTAATTGAAAATCATACAATTTTTTTGATGTTTTCTATATGCTATCTACCATTTAGTACTGCTACCATTTGTAAAAATTACAACTTGTATTTAATGGTACATATTAGAAATAAACCTTCACAATTGCTTTAGAGATACTTGATCCCACACCGCTTGAACTACTTGTACGATTTCTTACTTATTCTGTACTTAAATGAAAAAAAATCTTTGACTATCTTCCAAAGGTTCACTATGAAATGATAGATAGGGTATAAAAGAAATCTAAATTGTTGTATGATTTTAAATTATTATTTTTTCACTTATCATGAAGTTGAAGCACGCTTCATTGCAATTCCAATGCAATTTGTGGTTTCAAAATCGGTTCATTTTTTAGCATGCTAGAGCTTCCTAAAGATTGTTGAACTTTTCTAGTGAAAAGTGATTGAAAAATTCGTAAGCATGTTGTACCTGACTGTACAGAATCAAACACAGTTTTTTCATCAGCCATTGACTTTTTGCAATGTGGGCTTTTTATTATATATTTTATGGAAAGTTAGCTTCATGCATGTGTGATCCAATTAGAAAGGGGATGATTTGTGAAAATTTTATTCCTCATTTCATGTTGTAGTGATTCATCCAAAATTAAAGAAGATTTCAGTGTAAAAGTGCTCTTCAAAAAGTCAACCCATAAAATTATGCAACCAAAAAATCTTCAAAAACCACTACATTTGGAGTATTACATATCAACCAATCACAACAAATTTCATTCACAGATTGTCAATATCTTATTCGTAATCAAATTACAAAATAATTTTGAATTTGAAGTTTCGAATTTTATACAAAAATGTTGGTGATAGCAATTGCAGATCTAACTGTATGGATAGAATTTAAAATTTCTGATGTACAACTTTTATTCATACATCAAGTTCAAAACATCCCTCTGGATTACATTTTATGATGCATCTTTACAAAACTGCCAAATTTGGAGAGGGGTGAGGACGTTTAGAGGTTAAATTATTACTTTTTAAAAATGTTTCTATTCATTCCATTTTCACGTCCAGGCCAATGGTTGTAAGGTTAAAGTTAACCCTTAACCGCTAAAAGCTCAAGGGTATTGGACAAAACATAGATGTATGTGCCTTCCATATGTTTGATGAAGTTTGCTTCAATAGACAAAATGTAGGGCATCATCTCTATAAATTATTCATACGGTCAAACTTCCAAAAATTACTTTAGATTTTTTTTAATGAATTTAAAAGCATTAACCTTTGAAAATTTGTATAAAATCATGATGGCTGCCCTTGAAATTAGGATTTTCACCTCTGTGGCGACTAACGACGGCATTGAAATTCTTCCAGACAATCATTTTGGTAGCGATGTCCTCAGACTGCATATCGCAAAGCGTGATGGTTATAACACGGCAATAAGTGGGGTTATAGACGTGGCCAGCAACTCATGGTAGTCCAGTGTTTGACCCTTTTAACATGGTCGAACATAAGCCATGCATTTTCAAGATCTCCACTAGGTTGCATACGTTTGACGTGGTTGACTCCGTTACCCGGTCCAACTTCAGACATTTTGAACACAAAGACTTTGTCCGACTCCGATTTTTAACTAGGGAACTTGTTCTCTTGGATAAATGGCCACTTACTGGAGTCCCTTCACCCTTGAGTCTTTGAATTTTGAACATTCCGAGGCTTGAATACCTTTGACTCACCCTTGGCTCCCTAAATTTTGATATCTCGATTGGAATTTTTACTTGAGGATTCTGAGTCCTTGAATTTGGGCATTGAATTTTGAGTCTTTGATGGCTGACTTTCAGTCTAGATTTTGAGTCCTTGAAGTCCTTGACGTAGAGAACTTTCTATTGCACACTAAAGCCGGTGCCAGCTCATCCCTGGCTTTGTGAAATTTGATTTCTCAATTGGAATTCTGAGTCCTTGAATTTTGTGGATTCTCAATCCTTGGATTTTGAATTTTGAGTCTTTGATATCTCATCATAGAATTTTGATTATTTAAAGGCTGACATTGAGTCTACACTATGAGTCAGTGTAGAATTCTTCATGTCGAGAATTGTGCTTCGCATACCCTAGCCGGTGCCAGCTCACCTCTAACTCTGTGAGTCATGATTTTCAATTAGGATTCAAAGTGTTTAGAATTCCTGATGTAGAGAATTGTGCTTTGCATACCCCGGCCAGTGCCCACTACCCTATTACTACAATTTTAGGGCGCATAATATACCATTGAAAAAATATTTTTAAGACCTTTTCCAACGGTATATTACAAGCTCCAAGATCCTAAAAATTTCACTCGCTACACCAAAAAGAAACTCTTGCAAAATTAAGCTTGAGAATTCTCAATCTTGTCATGGGAGCTTCGGGACACAAGCTGGTGTCGGCTCCCTTTTACTACAATTTTAGGGCGCAAAGTATACCATTGGAAAGGCATTTTCAAGACTTCACCATTGGTATATTAAACTTGAAATCTGGGGTCAGCCGACACCGACCTGGGTCTGCTATGACATTTTAACTTAGAAATAAAATTCAAAAACTAGAAATAAAATTCAAAAACTAGAAATAAAATTCAAAAACTAGAAATAAAATTCAGTACTAAGACTCAGATGTTATTTCAAATTTAGAAATCAAATTCAAATCTAAGATTCAATGTTCCTTGAAACCTCAAAGTTTAAATTCAAGACCAACACAAAGGTCCATCGAAACTTCAAAATCAAGTTCAAAATTTGAAATCACGGGTCAGCTGGCACCGACTGGGTCACTGGGGTTTGCTATGACAATTCAACTTAGTAATCAAATTCAAAAACTAGAATTCAAATTCAAAACTAAGACTTAGAAGCTCCTTCAAATTTAGAAATCAAACTCAAGCCTAAGATTCACGAGTCTTCATACCTAAAAAATCAAATTCAAAACTAACTTTGAGGGGTCGAATGAACTTTGACATCCAATTCAAAATTAACACTCAAGGGTCAGCCCGTATCGGCTAGGGTCTGCCACACAATTATTGATTTCAGGAACTCAAATGTTAATCAAAATCTAACACTTAGACTTCAAGATCAAGGACTTTAAATTTGCGTAATCCAATTCAAAACTTAGAACTCACAAAATCAAATCTAGCACTCAGGGTCAATCGGTATCGGCTAGGGTCTGCCAAGACAAAAATATCGACTTCAAGAACTAAAATGACAATCAAATTCTAGGACCGAGTACTAAGAATCAAGGACATAGAATTTGCAAAATCAAGTTCAAAACTTAGAAATCACAAAATCAAATCTAACACTCAAAGGTCACCCAACACCGACAGGAGTCTCCCATAACGATTATTGATTTCAAAAATTTAATTGACAAACAAAATCTAGGATTTAGAATTCAGTCTCAAGGACTCAGAACTTGCAAAATCAAGTTCAAAACTTAGAATTCATAAAATCAAATGTAACACTCAACAGTCAGCCAACACCGGCTAGGGTTTGCCAAGACAATTATCGACTTCAAGAACTCAAATGATAATCAAATTCAAAGACCTAGAATTCAAAATCAAGGACATAGAATTTGAGAAATCAAGTTCAAAACTTAGAATTCACAAAACCAAATATAGCACTTAGAGGTCACCCAACACTGGTAGGAGACTGCCATGACAATTATTGATTGCAAGAATTCAAATGACAATTAAAATTTAGGACTTAGAATTTAGTATCAAAGACTCAAAACTTGCAAAATCAAGTTCAAAACTTAGAATTCACAAAATCAAATGTGACACTCAACAGTCAGCCGACAGCGGCTATGGTCTGCCAAGACAATTATTGACTTTGAGAACTCAAATGATAATCAAAATCTAGAACCTAGAAATCAGAATGCGGAACTTAGAATTTGCGAAATGAAGTTCAAAACTTAAAATACACAAAATCAAATCTAATACTCAACGGTTAGCTGGCACCGGCTAGAGTCTGCCAAGACAATTATCGACTTCAAGAGCTCAAATGACAATCAATATCTAGGACTTAGAATTCGGTATCAAGGACTGAGAACTTGCGAAATCAAGTTCAAAACATAGAAATCACAAATCAAATCTAACACTTAGAAGTCACCAAACACCAACAGGGGTCTGCCATGAGAGTTATTGATTTCAGGAACTCAAATGACATTCAAAATCTAGGACTTAGAATTCACTATCAAGGATTTAGAATTTGATAAAAATGCAATTCAAAACTTAGAATTCACAAAAATCAAATCTAACACTCAATAGTCAGCCGACACCGGCCAAAGTTTGTCAAAACAATTATCGACTTCAAGAACTCAAATGATAATCAAATTCTAGGACCATGTATGCAGAATCGAGGACTCAGAATTTGCAAAATCAAGTTCAAAACTTAGAATTCACAAAATCAAATCTAACACTCAGAGGTCACCCAACACCGGCTGGGGTTTGCCATGATAATTATTGATTTCAGGAACTCAAATGACAATCAAAATCTAGGACTCAGAATTTGAGAAATATAATCAAGTTCAAAATTTAGAATTCTCAAAATCAAATCTAACACTAAGGAGTCACCCAACAGCGGCTGGAGTCCTCTATGACAATTATTGACATCAGGAACTCAAATGATAATCAAAATCTAGGATTTAGAATTTAGAATCAAGAACTCAGAATTTGCGAAATCAAATTCAAAACTTAGAATACACCAAATCAAATTTAACACTCAGGGGTTTGTAGGCTTCGGCTGGGCTGCGCCATAAAAATTACTGATTTCAGGAACTCTAATGTTGATGAAAATCTAGGACTTGGTATTCAGAATCAACAACTTCGAATTTGAGAAATTATTTGATAACTTAGAATTCCCCAAATTATACCTAATACTCTGTGGTCAGCTGGCACCGACTGGGGTTTGCCATGACAATTATCCACTTCAAGAACTCTAATGATAATCAAAATCTAGGACTTAGAATTCAGAATCAAAGACTCAGAATTTGCCAAACTTGAATTTATAAATTAGAATTCACAAAATCAAATCTAATACTCAGTAGTTAGCCGACACCGGCTGGGGTCTGCTAAGACAATTATTGACTTCAAGAACTCTAATGGTAATCAAAATCTAGTGCTTAGAATTCAGATTCAAGGACTCAAAATATGCGAAATCCAATTGAAAACTTAGAATTCACCAAATCAAATCTAATTTGCAAAGGTCAGCCGGCACCGGCTAGGGTTTGCTATGACAATTATTGATTTCAAGAACTCTTATGTTAATTAAAATCTAGGACTTAAAATTCAAAATCAAGGACTAAGATCAGAAAAATCGGATTCAAAGCTTAGAATTCACAAAATCAAATCTAACACTCCGAGGTCAGCTTACATCGGCTAGGGTCTGTCAAGACAATTATCGACTTCAAAAACTCTGATGCTAATCAAAATCTAGGATTTAGAATTCAAAGTCAATGACTCCAAATTTGTGAAATTGAATTTAATATTTAGAATTCACCAAATCAAATCTAACACTCAAAAGTCAGCCGGCACCAGCTAGAGCCAGCCAAAACAATTATTGACTAAGATTTCTAGGACTTAGATTTTTAGGACTTAGATTTCAGAATCAAGGACCTAGAATTTGCAAAATCAAGTTCAAAATTTAGAATTCACAACATCAAATCTAACACTCAAGGGTCAACCGGCACCAGCAGGGGTCTGCTATGACAATTATTCATTTCAAGAACTCTAATGTTAATCAAAATCTAGGACTTAGAATTCATAATCTAGGACTTAGAATTTGCAAAATCAAGTTCAAAGCATAGAATTCCCAAAATCAAATCTAATGGTCAAAGGCAAGCCTGCGGCTGGGTCCGCCAATACAATTACCGGCTTCAAGAACTCTAATGCAAATCAAAATCTAGAACTTCGAATTCAGCATCGAGCACTAAGAATTTGTGAAATATCATTTAAAACTTAAAATTCACCAAATCTAAACTAACACTCAGTGGTCAGCCAACACCGGCTGGGGTCTCCAAGACAATTTTTAACTTCAAGAACTCTAATGTTAATCAAAATCTAGGACTTAGAATTCAGAAACAAGCACTCAAAATTTGTGAAATCCGATTCAAAACTTAGAATTCACCAAATCGAATCTAAAACTCAAGGGTCAGCCGACACCGGCTGGGGTGTTCCATAACAATCATGGATTTCAAGAACGTAAATGATAATCAAGCTCTAGTACTTAAAATTCAGAATCAGGGACTCAGAATTTGTGAAATCCAATTCAAAACATAGAATTCACCAAATCAAATTTAACACTCAGGGGCTAGCCGGTACCGGCTAGGGTTTGCTAAGACAATTATCGAATTCAAGAACACTAATGTTAATCAAAATCTAGGACTTAGATTTTAGAATCAAGGAATTAGAATTTGCGACATCAAGTTCAAAATATGGAATTCACCAAATCAAATCTATTACTTACGTGTCAGCCGGCACTGGCTGGGATCTGCTAAGACAATTATCGACTTCAAGAACCCTTATCATAATCAAAATCTAGGACTTAGAATTCAGACTCAAGGACTCCGAATTTGCAAAATCCAATTTGGAACTCAGAATTCACGAAATCAAATCTAGTACTCAGGTGTCAGCCGACAACGGCTAGGGTTTGCCAAGACAATTATTGACATCAAGAACTCAAATGTTATTCAAATCTAGAAATTTGAATTCACAATCAAGGACTTAGAATTTGCGAAATCAAGTTTGAAAACTTAGAATTCACCAAATCAAATCTAACACTCAATGATTAGCCGGTATTGGTTGGGGTCTGCCATGACAATTATTGATTTCAAGAACTCTAATGTTAATCAGATCTAGGACTTAGAATTCGGAATCAACGACTTAGAATTTGCGAAATCCAATTTAAAAGTTAGAATTCACCTAATCAAATCTAACACTCATGGGTCAGCCCACACCGGGTAGGGTATGCCATGACAATTCTAGATTTCAAGAACTCAAATGTTAATCAAAATCTAGGACTTAGAATTCAGAATTGAGGACTCCGAATTTGCAAAATCCAATTCAGAACTTAGAATTTACAAATTCATATCTAATGCCCTGTGGTCAGCGGGCATCGGCTAGAATATGCTAAGACAAAATTTATCGACTTCAACAACGCTAATGTTAATCAAAATCTTGGACTTAGAATTCAAATTCAAAAACTCACAATTTGCAAAATTGAATCCAAAACTTTGAATTGACAAAATTAATTCTAACACTCTAGGTTAGCTAGCACTGGCTCGGGTCTGACAAGACAATTATCAACTTCAAAAACTCTAATTAAAATTAAAATCTAAGACTTAGATTTCAGAAACAATGACTTCGAATTTGCGAAATCCAGTTCAAAACTTAGAATTCACAAAATCAAATCTTACACTTAGGGATCAGCCGGCACCGGCTGGGATCTACCAAGACAATTATCGACTTCATGAACTCTATTAATGTGTTAACGGTAAAGTAGTAACTACCGGTAGTCTACTGACCTGGTTTTTTACTACCTCGGTAATTTTCCAAGTTACCACAGAAAGTAGATCTAGAAAAGCCTTTTTTACCGATCTGACAGTACTAAGTCAGATCGGGTTGTACTTGTATATAAGCAATAGAGTCAAACTCCTTGACAAAGCACATTTTTCCGACTATAGTTTCATTTTTCTCCTTACATTGGATTCTTTTTCCTTTCTGCCTTCACTCCTTCCGAGTACTATCGCCTCGGTAAGTGTGTTATTTTGTTTCCCTGACTATCTTGAATGGGATTCGTACTAACTACTAAGTGAAGGTCGGTAGTTGTGATAAGTTCTGTGTTCCGATCCTCATAGAACTTAGTTAAGAGTATCTTCATCGATCATCTCTTGTTTCTATAGGCTCGGTGGTAAGATATCGAACAATTGTAGAAAAGGAGGAGCTACCATAATGTTTACCAAAGTCTAGGACTTAGAATTCAGAATCAAGGACTTAGAATTTGCGAAATCCACTTCCAAACTTAGAATTCAGGTTAATCAAAATCTAGGACTTAGAATTCAAAATCGAGGACTCAGAATTTGTGAAATCAATATCAAAACTTAGAATTCATCAAATTAGATCTAAAACTTAGGGGGTCGGCTAGCACCGGAAGGCCATGACAATTATCGACTTCAAGAATTCTAATGATAATCAAATTCTTAGACTTAGAATTCAAAATTAAGAACTCAAAATATGCAAAATCTAATTCAGAATTGAGAATTCACCAAATCAAATCTAATACTCAGTGGTCAGCCGACACCAACTAAGGTTTGCATAGAGAGTTATGGACTTCAAGAACTCTTTATAAATTTAGATCTAGGACTTAGAATTCAGAATCGAGGACTTGAAATTTGCAAACTCCAATTTAAAACTTAGAATTCACCAAATCAAATCTAATACTCAGGGCTCACCTAACACTGGTTGGGGACTGCCAAATCAATTATCGACTTTAAGATCACTAATTTTAATCAAAATTTAGGAATTAGAATTCAGAATCAAAGTTTTAGAATTTGAGAAATTAAGTTCAAAACTTGGTATTCACAAAATCAAACATTACAGAAAGTCTGAACCCTCAGAGAGGCCCCTACCATGTTACCAGTAATATGAGCGAAGTTAAATACCACATGCAACTTTTTGGCAATTTTCTGACTGATTGGGATGTGAGCTTGTGTGAATTTCAAGATTCTAACAGGTGTTGACCAAATACAAGAGCTCACATGCATCCCATGGAGTCCTTGGGCGGAGATAGGGGGGATAAATATTTGTTAAGAGAAATTTAAATATGTAAGACCACCTTGTACCCCCTCCTCTAGGGGCCTACTTGAGGGTTCAAACTTTCTGTAATGTCTAACACTCAGGGGTCAGCCAGCACCGGCTGGGGTCTACCATGACAATCATTGATTTCAAAAACTCTAATGACAATCAAAATCTAGGACTTGGAATTCAGAATCAAGGATTGAAAATTTACAAAATGCAATTCAGAACTTAGAATTCACAAAATCAAATCTAATACTCAAGGGTCAACCGGCACCAGCTAAGGCCTCTCAAGGCAATTATTGACTTCAAGAACTCTTATGTTTATCAAAATCTAAAACTTATAAGTGATTGCAAGCTACGGTCTACCAAGTGGGGAGTGCAGCTTGTGTAGCTAAAGGCCATGCAGCTCGTGCACTAGCGTAGTAATGCGCACCTCTCAACTTTCAATTAGATAAAAAATTTCACAATCCCAAATAGGGTTTATGCTAATACTTTCACTTTAGCAATTGTTAAGTTAATTTCAAGTCTTTGGGCATTACTCAATAGCCTTTTCTGTTTTTTACCGAGTAGGGGTAATTAGAGCCTTTTTTACATAACATCCTTAGCTAGGTTTTATGAAAAATGCATTTCATATCCCACCTCTGAAATTGAACCATTATTTCATTTCCAAAAAAAAAAAATTCCAAAAAAAAGTTTTAACTGCACGAAAATCTAAAAAAACAAAAACATCACAAAACAATTAATTAAAAAATAAGTAAGCGTAATACCAAAAGAAATAAAATATGGTAACTTTTTACACACTTGTGGTATGTTGCTATAAATTTTTGAAGTTCAAATTTGACCCCCTTCTAGCATTTCCCATAAAATAGGTGCACTTTTGACAAGCGACACGCTATCAAATCCAAGTAGAAATGCTTAATTTGGATAGAAAGATTGGAATTTTGCAAAATTTATTGTGGTAGACATCTTAACTTTGGAATTCTAGAAACAATGCAATTTGTTTCGTCACAAAATTCCATTCCAATATTTATTGATGATTTTCCAAAGATTGGGTAAGTGCACAAATTTGCATGCCGCGACAAAAAGTTTGGGTGACCGTAGCTTGCAACCACCCTTATAATTCACTTAGAATATGCAAAATCTAAATTAAAACTTAGAAGTCACAAAATTAAATCTAATACTCAAGGGTCAGCCAGCACTGGTTGGGGTCTACCATAAGAATTATCGACTGTCTTCAAGAACTCTAATGATAATCAAAATCAAGGACTTAGAATTTGCGAAATCATATTCAAAACTCAGAATTCATCAAATCAAATCTAACAGTCAAGGGCCAGCCAGTGGTTGGGGTTTGCGAAGACAATTACCGGCTTTAAGAACTCTAATGCTAATCAAAATCTAGGACTAAGAATTTAGAATCAAAGACTCAGAATTTGTAAAAATTTAATTCAAAACTTAGAATCCACCAAATCAAATCTAACATTCAGGGCCAGCTGGCACCGGCTGGAGTCTGCGAAGACAATTATCAACTTCAAGAACTCTAATGATAATCAAAATCTAGGACCTAGAATGAAGAATCAAGGACTTAGAATTTGCGATATCCAATTCAAATTTTAGAATTCACCAAATCAAATCTAATACTCAGTGGTCAGCCGGCACTGGCTAAGGTTTGCCAAGACAATTATTGACTTCAAGAACTCTATTGTTAATCAAAATGTAGGATTTAGAATTCAGAATCAAGAACTCAGAATTTGCGAAACCAAGTTCAAAACTTAGAATTCACAAGGTCAAATCTAACATCCAAAGGTCAACTAGCACCGGTAGGGGTCTGCCATGACAATTATTGATCTCAAAAACTCTAATGTTAATCAAAATCCAAGATTTAGAATTTACGAAATCAAGTTCATAACTTAGAATTCACAAAATCAAATCTAACAGTTAAAGGCCAACCAGCGGCTGGGGTCTGCGAAGAAAATTACCAACTTCAAGAACTCTAATGCTAATGAAAATCTAGGATTTAGAGTTCAGAATCGAGCACTCAGAATTTGTGAAATCCCATTGAAACTTAGAAGTTACCAAATCTAATCTAACACTCAGTGGTCAGCTTCCACTGGCTGGGGTCTCCAAGACAATTATAGACCTCAAGAACTCTAATGTCAATCAAAATCTAGGACTTAGAATTCACAATCAAGAGTTTAGAATTTGCAAAATCAAGTTCAAAACTTAGAATTCACAAAATCAAATCTAACTCTCAAGGGTCTGCCGGCACTTGCTTCGCTCTGCCAAGAAAATTATCGACTCAGGAACTCTAATGTTAATCAAAATCTAGGACTTTAAATTCAGAATCAAGGACTGAAAATTTATGTAATCCAATTAAAAAACTAGAATTCCAAAATCAAACCTAACACTCAAGGGTCAACCGGCAGCCCGGCATCGACTGGGGTCTACCAAGACAATCATCGACTTCAATTGCTCTCAAAATAACCAAAATCTAGGACTTACAATTCAGAATCAAGAACTCAGAATTTGCGGAATCAAGTTCTAAACTTAGAATTCACAAAATCAAATCTAACACTCATGGATTAGCTGGCATCGGCTAGGGTCTGCTATGACAATTATCGACTTCAAGAACTCTAATGTTAATCAAAATCTAGGATCTAGATTTCAGAATTAAGGACTTAGAATTTGCAAAATCAAGTTCAAAACTTAGAATTCACCAAATCAAATCTAACACTCACGGGTCAGCCGGCACCGGCTGGGTTTTGCCAAGACAATTATCCACCTCAAGAACTCTAATGTTAATCAAAATCTAGGACTTTGAATTTAGAATCAAGGACTTAGAATTTGCAAAATTGAATTCAAAACTTAGTATTTTTGAAATCAAATCTATTACTTAGTTGTCAGCCGGTTCCGTCTTGGGTGTGCTATGCCCAATCTTCCACATCTATAATTCTTGTCTAAGTCAAAGTGTTCACTAACTATCCACCTTTAAGTTCTAAATTCTAAATTCAAGACCCTAGAATTCACGAAATCCAATTGCAAACGAATAGTACTTATAGAGTCAATTATTTCTCTACTCCAATAATTCCTCATTGAGTCATATTGTTGACTCAATGACAGCCTTCTAGTAATCATAATTCAATAGTGAGATATCAGGGACTTAGTGTTTTAAATTCAGGGACTTAGTATTTTAAATTCAAGGACTCAAAACTCCACATTAAGTAATGTTCTACACTAGACTTGATGTCAGCCTTAATTGGACATTAAAGTCAATGCTTTGATATCAATGACTTAAAATGCTAGTCTGCTTTGGAAAGCTCTGTACTTGAAGTAATCAAAATCTAAACTAACTGTCGGCCTTCAAGGAATCCAAGTTTAAAGCTCAGAACTCAAGGAGATAGAATTCAAAATTCAAGGCCACTCAATGGTGTTAGACTATTTATGGAAAATAAATCCATACAAATCTATTTAGAATTATGACTTCATGGTGCTAGACTGTCAATGTTTAGGGTGTCAAGAATCTAGACACCCTGGCTCAAGACTCATAATCTAGACTTAGTGTCGAAGTCGTCATGTGAGAATTCCAAACTCACGTGCAAGCAAGAAATCACATACATACATCTAATTCTCACAAGTAGTACACAAGCAAATCAGGACTTACAAGAATCTGCCATGTAGAGGCAGTTGTGAATCCAAGAATGTGGGTGATTTCAAATGGGAGCAAGGGTCAAGCATAGCAAGCACCCTAAACAACCTAAACTCACAACCAAGCTTCACTGGGGAGCATCCAGAAATCACAACTCACAACCAAGCTTTACTAGGAGCCTCCAAAAAATCACAAGCAATGGAAGAGACTTGATAACCAGATCTCAAATACAAGGATTCGCAAGCTGTACATACAACTATTTATCAAGTTCAATTCTCACAACTAGGAAGTGAGAATGACAAGTGAAATTCACAAGAGAGAATCAAACAACAAGTCTCAAATGAAAATCACAAGTCCACAAGTGAGATTTCTGGGGTGAGTTCTAATCTATGCCCTTTCAATGCTCAGAATCCTTGTAACTCTTTTTGCTCAAAATCCTTGTACTTTTCAATGCTCAGACCCCAATGACCTAGAATTCTAAAGTTCAAGACTCAAAATTCACAAATTTGAATCCCAATTGAGTCACGGTTTTGGAGGGCGAGGGGTCAATTGGCACTGGCTCGGGTAGACAAGGGAATTTTTCAATTTCAAAAAATCTACTTACACTCAATTTCATCTGTGTCATCAACTCAGTTGAATGCTCAGCTATATTGTACCATTCATGCTCACAATCCTATTACATTTCAATGCTCAGAATTCAAAGACTAAGAATTCAAAAACTGTAGACTCAGAATTCACAAAATGAAATCTAGGTCAATCAAACTTCACAAAGCTAGGGGTAAGCCGGTACCGGCTAGGGTTAACAAAGGAATGTTTTCAATTTCAAAATATATAGTCAGACTTAATTTCATGCATTTGTGGACTCAAAATTCATTGCTTAAAATTCAATGACTCCTAATCATAGTCTGCATTGGACTTCAAAGACTTCAACAAGTTCATGGATTTCAAGGACTTCAAGAACTCAAAATCAATATTGAATATCAACCATCAAGGACTCAAAATTCAAGGCTAAAATTCAAGGACTCAGCATCCTCATGTGAGATTCCCAATTTAGATTTCAAAATCCACATAGCCAAAGGCAAATCAGGGGTATTCAAAACTCTCACCTTACACGGTAGTGACTCATCCAAAGGTATTCAAGGACTCGTACCTTGTTGCAAATCCTGCTCTTTCTCCACGGCCGCATTGGGCGCCACTTCAGACTCCATTGTCGTTCCATCTCCACTTCTACGCTACTCTCCACCTCGATTACTCTTCCCACCGCGTCTGCCGCAAGCTCCTAGACTTCTCTGCGTGATGAATGCTCCATCTGGGACATGCAAGAAATCAACCCAGCGAACCCTTTGTCCATGCACCATCAAATGAAACCCTCAAACGTCTCTTCCATGGTCTCTGGAATCGTCTCCAACTCTTGCTCTTTAACGATGTCGTCAAAGTCGAGAACCCTTGCAATGTCCTCTTGGACATCTTCTTGACTAGTTGCACGCCTTGTCCGCACCATTCTAATTCGCTTCAATGTTTTGGCACTATTGAACAACAAACTACTCTTACGTCTTTTCTTTGGGCCTCTTCTAGGCATGCTACAAATCTCCCATTGTCCTAGCAGTTGATAAGGCCGTGGTGCATATGAGTGCTCGTCACACTAGGTTCGTTACACTATGCAATTTGACTTTTCAAATTTGAGATCTCACAGTGGAGTCGATTGGTAGCTCTCCCTTGTGAAGAACTACTCACTACCAGAGGATATATTAGCTACCGAGAGGAAGAAGTGAAGCGAAATCCAGGATAACAACGCTAAGAGTAACTCAGTAATCACAAGTTAGGAAAATTGTGAACTAATCAGGTAGCAGGAACATGAACAAAAAAGAACTGATCGGTAGACACAAAATACAGAGGAAGGAATTTTAGCAAGACAGACAGATATCTTGGAGAATGTGTCGTGCCAATGAGTTTGGCTCTATTGCTTTTATACCATAGTACAACCAGATCTGATGGTTAGGTCAGATCGGTAAAAAAGTATTTCCTAGATCTACCTGCTGGGATAACTTGGAAAATTACCGGGGTAAAAACTCAGACCGGTAGACCTACCGGTAGCTCCTAATTTACGGTTAACACCGATGCTCGCCCCTATCCACACGGATTTTGAAATTTGATTTGGATTTGGGATTTCTACTGGTGTGTGAGTGCTACCTAGCTGGGTCTCGCCACACTGGTAGTGTGAGTGCTTGTCACACTACTTTTGCGTTTTCAAATGTGAGATCTCACATGGAGCCGGTGCCAGCCCCTACCCAATTTGCCTTTGAATTTTGAATTTGGTTTGGGATTACTCACTGGTAGTGTGAGTGCTAGCTAGCTGGAGATTCATCACACTTTGGGCTTGTCATAGCAGTGACAGTCGAGGTGGGCGCAACGAAAGAATCAGAGATGGAAAGCAACGCAGCCATGGTCTCAGCATCTGAAGAGTAGGATATGCAACCTACATTGCAAGGTACAATGCTCGGACTTTGAATTTAGCTCTCGCAATTTGTAATTCCATGTTTGAAGTACCGATCTTGGGTACTTTGCACTACTGCGTTATGATTCTTGAATGCGACCTCTCACAGTAGAGCCGGTGTCGGGTCATGTGTAGACTCGCTTTGACACTCATCATACAAGTTCTCAGTGGACTTGGTATCACTGCTAGTGGTGCGAGGGCCTCGTCTCACTGTGTGCTTGTCACACATTGGTGGCATAACCGTAAGAATAGTTGGATACTCTGGCTGTGTGTTTGTCACACTTAAACCCTAAACCCTAAATCCTTCAACGCTATTCAATTAGTAAGTCTTGAAACCGCTGGTAGTTCCCCAAATTCCTACAGCTTTAAGACTCACCACTCTAATTGACATCAATGATGAAGATGATGACGTGCTTCCTGACAAGCCCCTTGACAATATATGTGAGTAAGATGTTTTTGCTAAAGTAATGGGAATTGTAGTTGAGAGTTCTTACTTGGTCCACATAATGATTTCTAAAGTTTGATTTTTGGTGAATTTTTTGGTGAATTCCATCTCCAACCATACCTTGCCATTTGATTCCTAGAGGGGCATTCCGGACTTCTCTTACTCCTAACAGTCCTCCCCAAGGATTGCCAATCTACGCCGAAGCATTGGCAACGGCCTTTGCCAATGCTAGCTCCGACAGTTCTTCTAACTCATCCACACCGCAATGACTATTTGATCCACATGTGCTCCCATTCTTTGATTTGAGTGCTTCGGAATCTGATGGAGAATCAATTCAATAGACCTTAGTACTTTAGTAGTGCACATATTCACATAACCTAAATTCGTGGGTTTTGACTAGCTTGTTTTGATGCTCACATAATGATCAAGAAAATATACCTAATTGTAATGTTTGAATATTTCGATTTTGATTTGAATGATTTGAATGTTTTGAATGTTTTGAATGCTTTGGTGGTTTTCAATACATTGAATGTTTTGAATAATTTAAATCCTTTGAAAGCTTTGTTAGTTTTGAATGTTTTGGATGATTTGAATGCTTTGACTGTTTTGAATATTTAGCCTGAGTGTGAGTTTTGTATGTTTTGAATGTTGGAATGCCATAGATGTTTTGAATGTCTTGAATTTTCTGAATGCTTTGAATGTTTTCAATGTTTTGAAGCTTTTGAATATTTTGACTGTGCGGCAACATGTCCTCAAATACATGGCAATAGGTCCTCAAATGCGCGGCAATAGGTCCTTTTTTTAAACGCATTAACTTCAAATATTCATTTATTACACTCTAAAACCGCGGTAATAGGAGGTGTTTCATAAAAAAAATTGCGGAATTTTTTTCCAAAATCTTTGCTCACCGCTCATTGCTCACATTATAGCATTTCCCAATGATATTTTTGAATATTCTAATTTGAAGAATTTATAACCACAAATGTGCCAACTATGGTGTCCATTTATAGTATTTGTGAGTTTTGAATTGGTATGACTTTGTTTTTAAAAGCTCTTGATTGATGCTCTTTTCCAAAGGTGCTATGCCAATGTTATTCAATACGGAATACAATTTTTGACATAATATAGAATACAATGTTGAATGGTCACTTAAGTTGCCATCGCCAACTACCACAAAATTGAAGCTATATACCAAAATTCAAAGGCTACTTATATCAAGTGTGCAAAGTGAACTATGTAAACAAGGTCAAAGACCACATAGTCAAAGATAAAAATCACAGAACAAAAGTCAAAGACTACATAACCGAAAACCAAAATATTAAGGCATACTTGGCATATCACGTACACTTTGCCTACCTTGCATTTTTTTGGGGCGCACTAGCCTATAGGAGAATCAATATGAGTGGCACTCTCTCCAACATACTAGACCATGAGTGATCTACATATTGATTGTGTTGCCAAAAAAAAAAAACATTGCGTTTACCTATCATGTTTGGCATACTTGGCCCTTTGTCAAGTGATCTTGCACATGATGTGGCATCCGTCAAGGGCCAAGCCATGTCAGATGAATGTATTTTTTGTAGACTACGTTAGTTTATATAATCTATGTTGAGTTTTGGGATTTTTCATCCATTTAGTGCTTCATTAAACTAGGATTAGGGTATATTAGGTGGATAAGCTCCCTTGGCTTTAAAGGTGTGTATGTTATGTATTCTTGTTTGGTTTTTGATTGCAAATTCGTTGATGGTTTATGGTACTCAATATGTTGTGTATGAAAATCTTTATTTACACGCCATCATACATTTTGATCTTTGACTATGAGTGTGTGAACTTTGCATCGACTTTTTCTATGTAATTTTTGGCCATGGCAATTTTTGCATTTCGACATCACGGTTTATGTTGTGTATTCCACAACTCAAGAATGTCATGCATGCATCACTGTTCAAATTGCCACAAGAGTCTTGTGTGTAGCAATTTCAAAAGTACAGGCTCTGTCAAACAATGTTAGGACTAATATTTGATCTGAGTGAGTCTGATAGATTGAATATGAGAGCAGTGAGTTGCCCACGAGTTTTATGCATCACCGTTTCATTGAGTTCTCCACACGATGCTTAACTTCAAAAGGACGAGTTCTATCAAAAGTTTGGTGATGAAAAACTTGAAGATGTACATAACATTTAGTAACCTTCATACCCACTCCCTTTCCTTCATGCACTCTATTCATTACCTTGAGCCTCCACTTGTCCACTTAGCTACACTATTGGGTGTGGAATATTCCACACCATCTACTGTACAGAGCGAAGGCAAAGATAGTGCATGCTACTGAATGTTATGGTACCATCCCTATTGCACTGGCAGCACGGTCCCCTTTTGGAAAAAAAAGTCTCTAGGAGCTCAAAAATGCAAGAAAAGAGCTGCCCTATCATACCCACACTAATTTCATTTGTTGATAGGTTAGTAACAAGTAGCTACAATGTGAGAGGCTCTAACTTTTGGAGAAAATTTTATGGGGATTTTATAGAATCTCTTGAATAAATTATAATGAAACGTCGCTTTTGAAATTTCTTAATTGAAGTCATCACCTCAAAATTTACCCCCATATTATAAATATTTTGTTTATAATTATTTTATTTTAAAGATAGAATCAAATGCGTAAGTTATATACAAGAGAATTGGCTATCAAAATTGTATTAGTATGTAGTCTTAATTTAAATCCAACGACTTTTTATTTATGCACTAAGAGAAAATTTATTCTTCCAAGTTTGAATTCATGATGGGTTTTTACAAGATTCTTAATTTTAAATAGGATTTGCAATACCTCTCACCGACACCAAACATACTTAGAAAGATACAAAGCCAATAAAGATAGATTCTTTTGCAGGATCAATAGGAGTCCTACTATTCTTTTTTGGTTTTCAAATCCTATAGTAGAAGTTATAAGCTAGTAAAGTTGCTTTTATTTAATAATATTTTCTTCTTTGGATCCTAGTTTAATAAATCCTTCAAACTTCTTTCTTCTTTCACTTCTTGCAACTTCATATTGATAATTATTTTATCTCCTCTAATAAATCCTTGATTTTTCCACATAAAATTAGAACTTATAATCTTTGCATGTAAGATTTGGTATTTTATATGTAGCATAATTTTTTTTACTGGTCATTATCATCACGATTGAGGAAATTGAAAAAATTAGGAAGGCGCTATAAGTAAGCCTTTCTATATGTATACTTCTTTAATATCTCATGTGTAAATTGATAAAGAAATTTAACTGGACATTCGAATTTTTTAAACATAAACTAAGTAGGAAAATGCAATTTCAACAATGTCCTAATTTCCATGCCCTAAAATTGTGAATGATGAGCACATATTGATTATGAGATTGATCGTCGCATTAACATTTGATCAAGTGTTGTAAGTTGGCCTTCATGTCCTCTATCTTTCCTTCATTGATGCACTCTACTCATCACCTTGGAACTTCAGTTGTCCAATTAGCTGCTAGTGTAGTATCGTAGCAAGGCTGCCAAAAAGATAATTAAAAATAAAAACAAAAAACTTAAAAAACCAGAAATTATGAGAACAAAAAAATAAATAAATAAATATATATATATATATATATATATATATATATATATATATATATATATATATATATATATATACGGCTATATTTTGCTATTTCTAAGCCATTTTGGTCTATTTTTATTCATTTGTTTTTGCTAAAATACAAAAAACAAGAGATTCATTTTTTGAGGGGCAAATTTAAATATATATTTGCTCGTGGAGTGGTAACAATGGTACTACGATAATGAAGTCATGTTGGATGTGGAATATGCTACACCATCTACAATGGGGCTAGGCAGAGCCACTGCATGCTACTAAATGTATGGCTTTAAACTAACACATTTTGTACTGAGCATAATTTCTATTACTATACATGGCCGTCAAGGTTGGCAAAAATAATTATGAAAAGAGAAACCCAAATTCTTATGAATTTTTTTTTTCAAAATAAATTAGAATTCTATGGTGAAAAAAAAAAATCTTAGAAATACTCTCAAAATCTTAGAAGATATTTGCATCATTTCGGCAAAATAAAATAAAATTTTGGCACAAAGTGTTGATCCTAACATTTGGGTACAATATTAGAATGGGCAAGTTTTTATTCATTCGTTCAATAAAGAGGATTCTAACACATGAATGCCAATGCAAGGTATGTGCACCTATAATCATCACTACATGTAATTATGTTACTACCTAAATCTAGTTTAATCTTGCCTAAAATGAAAATACATGTTGCGAGCATATACATTGCGTGAACATCTAGTCTATTGTCAACTTGTGATGCATTTAAAAAATTCATAACTTATTCATATGGTGTTCAAACAATGCATAGGCTAGTGTGTATTGAAATTCTCTATTAGTTAATAAATTGATCCAATAAAAATAAATCAAACTAATATTAGGAAATTATCTCTATTTTAATAATCCATGTGGGTCTGTGATGGAGTGACTTTAGGCCAATATGATCGTTCCGGTAATGGAACTGTCCCAAAGAATGTACGTGCACGTGTGCATGCACCATCCTACTTTATATAATAGATAGTGATTATGGATGCATTGGTTTTAATCCCCAATAGTCCAAAGATTTATGAATAAAACTCACATTTGTTGTAAAATATTTGTTGTACAACTTTTTTGGAAGTTCTCATAAAAGAAATCATGTTGTACATTATAAATAGAAATTATCTATACAATCAAATTTGGAAACTTATTTAAGATATTAATCAAATCAATTTAAAAGCATGAAATTCTATTAAGCACACGGGTGTTTTTACGATTTGCATTGATTTGCAAAAAAGGCCTAATTTTTTATCATGAAAACATCATTACTTCCCCCTAGCAGTAAATTTTTAACACTACAATATTGTAACACACTTTGTATTCTTCTCTTCATTAGAAAAATTAAGTAATAGAAGTTTCAATTTGTAAAATAACCATACAAAGTTAGTTTATTTTACTATGCATTAAATAATAAATTAAAAAATTACAAAAAAAATTCCACCCAAAAACATTGCCTAAAGACATGAAATGACCACAAAATGGTTGCAGGGGTCATTAGGGGTTGATCCTTTAGTGCTCGGGAGACCAATTTTTGGTCATTGCTCGGTGTTTTCATTATATGGTTCCACATTTGTTGTGAATGGGACTTGGTTGTCTGAAGAACGGTAGAGGGGGTCTATGATGTGCATCTTATGCAAAAAGATACTTCAAATACTTACAAATCTGTGAGGTATTTCTTGTGTTTGGAAGTTTTTTTTTTTTTTTTTTTTTTGATTGTGTTCTCTTGTCCATATTCCATTAGTGTATGTATTCTAATCTTGATCATTGTACCAACTCCTTTCATATTTCAACGTGTAATTTTATTACAGAAACCGTATGTATACCTCTTGTGTGGACTTTGAAATTCTTTGAAAATTTGAGTAATCATTGCAAAGTGGTATAGAATTTTTTTCAGAGAAGGTATTGAAGCTCCAAGTCACGTCCAGGTTTTATAATTTTTATTTTATTTTTTATTAAGCTCTCGGAATGAAGTTCAAGAAAGAGAGGTTTGTGAACACACTCAATGGCAATGCAAATATGACTACAGACATGAGACATAATCTTGCAAATGAATGGTTGGATCTACACGAGCTATCAACATAATGTGTGAAATTGAAGTACGCTCAATTTAGTACGGTTGAATTCTTTTTTAAGCAATCCGTTATATGAAAATGCCAGCCATCTAGAATCACCTCCTGAAAATGGGTTTGGGGTAAAACCGACCTCGGTACTAGAGGGCTAAATTGGATACCAGATGCAAAAATTATGAGAGTACGAAGTCTTTTTGATACCATAAGTCTTACATAATGTTACTCCCTCTGTTCCAAAATAAGAGGTCTGTCATACCTAAGCAGAGTCTCTGCTAAGCAAACACACAATTAAGGGTCCCCAATGTCTGGGAATTGGCATGTCAGTGCAAACAAAGGAAGGGATTTAGTAGGCACAAGAGAGTTTTCTATACTTTCACTGTAAGAAGTAGCTTAACTCCTAAATCAATCCGGGATGCCCACACCTTGAAAGTGTGATATGTGACAGTTAAGAGATTTTGCAATTCCACCACTACGGCATGGTGCTCGTTGTTATCAATGAGCTAGCTTGAAAGCTGTGAAACAAAAACTTTAGGAAATCTATGTCTGAAGCAAAAGCAAGCTAGTAGTATGGTGAGTCTACCATTCTAGTATAGATTGCGAGTTTGGGACTCTGTGAAGTATAAGCAGTGGCATCGTGGAGAAGCGCGGAGGGCAAGCCTGGAGCGAGACATATAGGGCACAACAAATTGTGCAATGAAGTCAAAATTGGAGGTGACGTTCTGCTAGTGTTGTAGTACTTACAAACCCTAATTTCCAACTTACTAAAGGTGTGTAGTGAGGAGAATTTACAAAGTGGACTTGCAATATCTTCTCTACAGCTTCACCTATTTTTTGCATGTTGGAGACCATGTCCCTTCCCTAAGACTCGGTTAATTCCACCATCTTAGTTTGCGAGGAAGATTGGCGGTGTTTGACGGCCGTCTTGGTGGACCAAAGATTTGGCTTTATGAGCTCAAGCTCTACCATGCGAACTTTCTCTTTCCCCTTGTGCATCTTCCGGCTCAGACCAGACACGTGAAATTGAAGGAGGAGATGCTGAACTTCCACCTTCGGTGAGGTCTCTCGGGACGTGGTTGAGGACAAGATCTTTGAAGAAATCCTCATCTTCAACTAGCTTGGCGGGATTGATGTTGTTCTATGCACAATAGTGGTGCAACTGTTCTAGTGTGACTCCATATACATGATCTCCATCATTGAGACTGTCTGCCGAGCAAAGTGGGTTGAGACAAGGTCTTTAATGGAGAAACTTGTACATCTCGCGGTATTGGATTGCACAAAAGTTGGCAGGTAAGTGAGTTCTTTTCGGCGCTTGCTTCTATTGAATTGCCGGTTGCTCTTCGGTAGGACTTCATAGATCTTCTTGTAGTCTCCGAAGACAGTCTGCCACTTGTTGTAGCAAGCTGCAGCTCTTTGGAGATAGGTAGAGCATCCGGCTTTGGCTACTGCAATAGCTATCTTTGTCCACTTCAGCGCAACTTTCTGCATCTGGTCTCTTGAATCTCTAGATAGCTTGATGGTGTCGCGCTCCATCTCCTTTGCGTGGATGAGGGCGAGCACCTCCGGGCCTACCAAGTTGAGTTTCTTCTCCTTTTGTGGGCGATTGTTTGGTCCAATGGGCGGCTTCGACATGTCTCCAATGGCATTAGACTTCTATTTTGGTGCAACTTGCGGCTAACTGAAGGTTGTAGGCAGATTGCCTACACTTGCATTGCCGCCGTTGCTTAATAGAACCACCGCTGCACGTGATGCACAAGAGAAGGTTAAAGACATGATCATTGTATTGACGTTTGAATGTAATGCATCTGATTGCCATATATGTTATGCAATGTATATAATGGTTTGCCAAAGTCATGAAGTTTCGGTCCAAAACTTCATGACTTTAGGACTGAAACCTCATGACTTTCGGTTCCAAAGTCATGAACAATTTTTGACACTTGCTCCCAAATCTTTCTAGAGCTTTATATATTTCTTCCAAAAAATAAAAACAACATGAATGCAGATGTGATGCATTGTGTGCAGAATAAATATAAAGAATAAAGTTCAAGCGCCATTACTTACTGGGAGGACGTGCTACTGGCCTCTGCACGGGTCGAGGCTAAGGTAGAAATCCGGAAGAATGCATCAATCCATCATCGGAGGTGTCATCGCTCATGAACATAGTGTGTGTGGCTCTTAAAGCAGAAGCATCAGCCAAAGGCAAATTCACAAAGCGGTTCGGCGTTGTGATAAAGTGCATTTTTTCTTAGGTTTGGCAGTAGCAAATACGGTTGGTGTGAATGTTAGTCCCCAAATTTGAGACTTAAAAAAATCGACAAGTGTGGTGGGACGGTCTCTAAGCTTTTAGATTGCTCAAGCCATTGTTCGGTAATAACCGGCGGTTAGTTACAAGCCAGCATGTTGATTTTTCAAAATAACTGGTTGAATTTCAAGAATAGAGGAAAAAAACTGGACTAAATGACTAAAAAATAGTTATATTTAGTATTTATAGACGAAATATATGGAATATATTCTTAAAAAATCGGTTGCTTTTGGAAAAGAAAGGAAATTGACTTGTTGGCTCAAAAAGTATCCCAAACACTGGCTCAAACTATTTGTAGCTTGCCGTTTGCTCAAACTTTTATTCCTACTGGCTTAGAGTCCATTGGAGTAATTAATTCTTCTATTTTGAGGGTTGAGGAAGCTTATTATGGGACAGAGGAGTATGAGTTCTCCAGGATTGATTTGAACAATGATTCCGGATCGTCGGTAGTCACTTACTAACAACGTCGGTTACGACGACGATTCGAATCGTCCAGCATTTCTCGTTCGTTGTAGGACGAAACCCTAGGATGTAACGTGTACAGAGCAACGCCATAGCGAAGCAAACGATGCAACAGCGTCTCGCATCTCCACGGAATGCAGGCTCGGAGGTCGTTGCGCAGGTTGCAATTCTCTGCTACTGGTTGTATGATCCCATTCCTGGAGAATCTCGTAGTTTTTGGTGCGAAAATTTCTTGAGTTTTTTTTTTTTTTTGTGTGGTTTAATTGCGTGAAGAACATAGGATCTAGAGTGCTTGTTCGTACTTGAGGGCTATTGGCAACAGAGACAGTGTAGCGGAGCTTTACTTTAAGAATGAAACCCTAGTTCAATTTGTTCGTGTTTGGGAATTCGGTCTGTTCTGTTTGTCATCGGCTGCTTTGTATTTTCAATGAGGTTGATTATTATTATTATGTCACCACTTGCTACCTAAGGAGCTGCATTTGTTTTGTTAGATTGTGTAGGCAATTACAGTGTTGTGAATTTTTGGATTTGAATGAGTATGCACTTACTTCTGTACTTCAGACAGAATCGATACTATATGGAGTTACGGACCGTGGTTTATTTTTGAACCGTGGGGTATCATAGGAAAGCTGGGATACGCGGACTTAGTTTTGCACTAATTGGACTTACGGATTGAGAGTTCTTGAAATTTCAAGTAAATTTTAATTCAAAAGTTAAAGAAATTACAAAAAATAGGAAAATTCACCAAAATGGGGGATTCAGTACGAGTTGCACTGTCATAGGTGTGGCAATGACACATTTCTGATTAACCCTAAAGGACCAAGAAGCCCAAATTGGGCCTCATGTTTTTTATAGCAGTTTTGAATAGGTCCTATGTAGACTTCCTTGTCTTTTGATCAACTCATGCAATGTTCTTCACCGATTCAGTGATGTAAAATCCGGTCCTATCTGAATTATATTTTTCACAATATGATCGATTGAATTCGTCATTTTTAAACTATGAATCCATGGTCCTTTAAGTGTTAGTTTTGAATCCCTCGCCGATCCACTGAGGTAGTTGCAGAAACTGGTTTCAGATTGAAACTGAACTTTTTTTTGGTTGCTGCAGATTGCGTTCAGCTTTTAAGTAGACATATTGTGTAGCCAACTTGCGATCGGAAATCATATCAGCTCTTTCGTGAATCATGGAAGCAGCGAGTGTTTTGTCAACCTGCTCTCCTTCTTCAATCAGCTTCTCCAGATGCTGCTGTTCGTCAAGGTCTTTGAGTTTGAATAGAGGTTTCAATCATGCCCTAGCAATGGACAAGAACAGGAGGAGAAAAGGCACAGTGATCATGCGGTGGGGAGGAGGTTCAGAGAACGACTCGGGGGCAGAGGAGCGACCTGAAACACTCTTCATGCGAGAGCTTGCGAAGCGGAAGAAATTAGGTAGATTCTTGTACTTGATTGCACAAGTGATGAAACCTTGTCCTATATTCTAAATAAGTGAGTTATGATTGGTCCCTTATGTGACTATATATTGTGCACATATAGAGAGTGTGATTGGGTTGCTTGAAATTGAATTAGAGATGAAACTGTACTTTGAAAGGTGCTTTTAAGGGTCTGGACTGAGGATGTCGTAATTGATTGATGTTGGTGGGGAACTACATAGGGCAAGACGTTGGGACCAAGGAAACAGACACCAAAACGAAGGACGAGGAGACAGAAAACAACAGTTCTAATTCGAGGAAGCCCAAGCTGGATACAGCTGATCAAAGGAAGAGGTCGATGGCTCTCAACAGTGAAGGGCTTGAGGGATTGGTGCCCAGAGGCCAGGAGCTTGTCAAGCTAGGCGGCTCGTTTTGGCTCTCCTTGTGGCCGCTCATTGTGGCCAGCCTCTTGGCCTTTGGAGCCGCATATTTGTACTTCGGTCCTGCGTTTGTACATACCGGATACCGGACTAGCCCACCGCCGTATGTCGATCCCTACCAGTTGCTGGAATCCGAGCAGCTGCCTTCCCAGGTTGGCCCTAACCGAGTGCCATACAACTCGTACCAATCGCCATATTAAATAGTGTTGGTATCTATTTAGGCTTTGTATATGTTGTAGTAATCATGTTGTCTGTGCTGCAGAGCCAACGTTGTAGTAGTATTTCTTGTGTAGGTTCACTATTGATTGTTGGCAATGGACATGCCCTGTATTCCGAGGCACTAATTTTGTACATTTTTCGGACCTGATCCACAATGGCAGCTTGATTAATCTCTGTGCTCGTTACTGTAAGTTATATTCAATCATCGTTATACAGTGCTGTCTAGCTTGATCCTACTTGCGGTTTCGCTTGTGTTCTCAATCTCTGCCTGGAAGTGATGTTTGCTTGATCCTCTGGACAAACATAGATTGTTGGAGCATAGGGCAGTCAGGTGTTTTATAACAGTGTTTTTAGTAAAATTAGCTTTTTTCAGGAGCTTTTAGACAGCATCATATAAAGTATCTTTATCATGCTTTATAGGAGGTTTCCGTATGATCATACAGAGGCTTCCCATGGTACATGGGGAGGTTTCCATATAATCATTGTTACAATAAGGAGATCTCCCCCATAAAAGATTTTTTTGATGGTGTCTAAAAGTTCCTGAAACTTTCTAAGTTTACCTGTTCTTTCATATCTGCAACCTAACATGGAGGATTTGAACTCTGTGCAGCTGTGCTAATCCTTTAGTGCCTGAGTTGTGGGTGTTAACAAGGTTATACCGGAATGTCAAAACCTTAGCCAAAACCAACACTTCACAAGCTTGCGAAACTCACAATTATGAAGTGACTACACCTTAGTGGTTATTTAGTCTATTTGGACAATTGAGCTACATAACAAATTACTTTGGACACTGCGCATGTGTATTGTGTACTAGCTATTATTTTGGGTGCTTTTTAAACTTAGCATACAGTTGGGTAACATGGACGAACTGGGTAATCCTTGTCAAGAAGTTACTGTAGATGGAGGGCAGGGTCGGCATTAAAAAATTCTACAAAAAAAGTTGCCAAAATCTTGGGATTTTTAACTTTTTAATTTTTTTTTCAAACAACACAGTTTTGCACAGTGCAAAAACAAATCTTGAAGAATATTCGTGAGTACTTCATCTGTTGAACCTTTTTTTTTTTTAATTCTATTTTTTTTAATTTTGCACAGAAGTGTCGACCCTACCCTCTACTTACGATAGTAGAGAAATGTACGATTCTTCATTGACATCACTATTATAAACCTCCCTCGTTCCGCGACTACAATTTTGATTTCAACTACAATTTTGATTTCAAAAACCAAATCAAGCTTTAATGTCAAGTACTAAGTACCTTCAATTTTCAGTACACTGAATTGCGTGTGTAGTGTCGAAGGAGATTTGATGTCTTTTACCACAATTCGTTTAAAGGTGAAGAGAAATAGTATCCTTGACATTACATAGGAGTTTGCCACTTGTCATTCCCACTTTCATTGAGAGTGCCATGTTCTTTTCAAGTACTGTAGTACCTTATCAGCTTCGGCAGAAATTAATTAGAAAATATATCAGCCGTAATTCCAAGAAAATGTGATGAGCCTCAGCCGGAATTTGCTAAATTTACTAGTAACACTAACACCATACCCTTCAGCTAAGTTGCCTCAATCACTGTGTTATCTCAACCATGTCATAAGGTTCTTTAGCAGTTGGGAGATCACACCTTCTCGATTTGTGCATCTATAGTAGTTTTTTATAAAGAATCCAGAAATCATCAAGGCTCTACAATATTCTTTTATAAAAAATCTAGAAAGTGTCAGGGAGCATGAACTCAATAGACTATCATTGGTGAGAGGCAGCCAACTCAACTTTAGTTAAGCTTAACTAATCTGACAGAATCTTGTATTTCGGAATCCTGTATGCTATTCCTTGACAAAATATGGCCAGATTGGGAGGTAACACAAGGGCTAAAGAACCTTATGTACATGCAGTTGCCGAAATTAAATATATAATGTTTTCAATGCCAAAGTATAGTTTGAGGATTTAATTAAATATTTGGCACTTCACTGCCACTTCAGATCGAGTACAATAGTAATGAGAGTGACATGAGGTGGCATACCATAATTATTATAAAGTTGCCATATGTCGTTGGAAGATTGTACATTCATTTTTTTTACAAGGACACTACAACTTTTAAAATTAAATAGTATCAAGGACACCAAATTCTTTGCTTTGGACGAGCTTGAGGCCAAGTTGGGGGGACATTGAGATTCCTCCATAGGAACTCAAAAGAGGTTTGGGAGAGCTTTTTTTTGCATTGGAGAGGTGGTAGGATCAATTGAAATCTCCTTGACAACACAATGCAACTTTACTAGTCTAAAAAAATGGAGTCAACTCGTTTTTGGTGCCTGTGAAGCTAAAAATTCAATTATGCCTCGTCTTTCCTCTTCTAATTTAGTAAATTTTGCTAAAATTTTGCAAGTAACTCTATTTACAAAAAAAAAAAACTTTGACTCTTCATAACTTTTGCATACAATATCCAAATGACACATTTTTCAGTACTTTAAAATTCCCTTTCATTCACTATGGTGAGCCTAATAATAGTATTTGTGCTTTGAGTGGCAATTTGGGGGTTTTTCTCTAGATACTTTTCTTGGACAACGTTGATGTATCATATGCCTTCCATGTAGGTTTTTTGTATTTTCTATGTAAAGTAGTAATGAGATGGTACTTTTCTGGCCTTGTCTTTGGCTGTGGGGCCCGTTGACCCTTCTAAGCAAATAACCCTTCTTTTCGGCCCGGTATAAAATTCTAGGCGCAACAGCAATACATTAGTAGTGTTTCTCCATTGGATCATATTCACTTTTCCTACTTCACAAGTTTTACGGAACATAAACCTCCATGGCGCCATTTCCATATATCCCATCCCCTAAGTTTTGTCAATTTATTTGATTTTATTCTTGATTCAAAGATAGGTAACTCTAAATGTTCAAATTACCTCCAAAAATTTTCAAGCCAATTGAAGCTGAATTCTAAAATATTATAACAAATAAACTTTACTAATACGACTTAAAAGAATAATATTATTATTCTTATTATTCAATTCTAAAACTATAAAAAATAAACTTTTACTTACTCTATTGCCATATGTATTTGATTGCAACTCTATTGTTCCACATAAAAATAAAACTAAATCGCTTCCTACTTCATAGAGTTGATGAAAGTTGGAGACAAATTTGGTAAAAAAAAACAATTATATTGCAAATTAAGTGAACTTTGAAGACAAAGGTTGCAAATTATATTTACATTTAATTTTAGCCAAAAGGCCGAGAAAGGTATGTTTTTCTTTTGCAAACCTACGAAGCTATATACCCTCACTATGACTATAGATGGCACAACCTCCCGCACAAACCTTATAGGATAACTCCACTCAACCTTATTTTTGTCATGTGACACCTAACATACACAACACTATTTCAAGTGTTTCGTGTGAAGGATCAATATTTTGTTCTGATTAGTCAATGTTTCGTTCTAGCCAGTGTTTTATAAAGAGGGTCAGTGTTTCGTTTTGGCCAGTGTTTTGTCCGAATTCTATATACATCTTGAGTAGCATTAGAGAAAATTTGAACCCTCAATAAGGCCCCTACCATGTTAGCAGCAAAGCTAAATATTGAATCTGGGGAGCGTAGGCTTCCTGACAGACTTTGGGAGTCAGCTTGTGTAAACTTCATGAAGGACAGTAACATCCAACAAGTGACACCATGTGGTTAGAACGATATCATTTTAGAAGAACAAATATATCCACCTGCTCTGGGCAGAGATAGGGGAAAAAGCCATGTAAGGTAGGAGCACCCATTCCCGACCCAGACTTATGCACTAGAATCCGGTTACAAGTGAACATGGTCGGTTCAAGGTATATGCGTGAACATGATTGGGCACTACTGTAGATAGATTCGTGAATGAACAGAAATGGGATCGTGTGCAGTGCCATGCGGCGCAGACATTCTTTCAGTGGCGGCTTTGGCGTACAATGCAGGATTGATTCAGGACCACATAGATTGGCAACGTGAGCACTAGTTGCTATTAACGTGAGGATGGTCTTGACAGATTAAGAGCCACTTGGGATGGGTTTGGTGGATTTACTAAATCGGTTTTGACGTCTAATGCTTGCTAGTTTGGCGATCTTTTTAACACGGTAAGCACACCAACGTCGTGCAGTACATAACGACGAAGCAAACACTTAAGGCCATATTTGTTATGTTGAGACTTTTCACAGTCTCATTTTTATATTCAACATGAAGATGAACCATTTTATCTCTTTAGTAGTATTATTTATAAATAGGCATTACAGAAAGTTTGAACCCTCAAGTAGGCCCCTAGAGGAGGGGGTACAAGGTGGTCTTACATATTTAAATTTCTCTTAACAAATATTTATCCCCCCTATCTACGCCCAAGGACTCCATGGGATGCATGTGAGCTCCTGTATTTGGTCAACACCTGTTAGAATCTTGAAATTCACACAAGCTCACATCCCAATCAGTCAGAAAATTGCCAAAAAGTTGCATGTGGTATTTAACTTCGCTCATATTACTGGTAACATGGTAGGGGCCTCTCTGAGGGTTCAGACTTTCTGTAATGTAAGAACATCATCTTTTAGAATTTCATTCTATTTGAGCATTATATTTTTTTGGTTTCAATTACTAATTTTTAAATGAATTTTGAATAACTAGCATTCTTGTCTCAAAAGCTTTGAACCGTCTCAATATAACGAATAACTTATGGCCTTACTTTCATCAACGACTGTTATGGGAAATTCTAGAAACGCGCACATGAATATAATCAGTTGCTCCTTGGCAATTCAACCATCTTCATCTCGACTCTCTCATTGCATATTGCTCGTAAGTGTATAGTGGATGCTCATGATGGCCTCGCAACAGCAACGACACTTTCACGACTATGTCGATAGCGACAGTGACTGCAGTCACAAGGAGGTGAGCAGTGAGAGTTCTGGCGAGAGCGAGATCGAGTGCATGTTCCTTGACGACAACGTTCTGCCTCAACTGCAAAGATCTCAAAGTCACAAGAGAAGTAGGAGGGCGCAATCACCAGGCCAGACTGCCATTCCATATGTTGGCACACAGTCGAGCAGGCGGTATTCTCAAAGCTCTCAGTATGGCAGTATGGGGGTGGTGCCATCGTGGAGTATCAAGAGAGCTCGATCGGTCGGTGGAGCTCATGAGAATCAGAATGGGAGCGGCCCTCAGGTGGAGGTCAGAGGAGGTCAAAGTGTTGGGCAACGTCACCAACACGATCGCAAGGGAGCAGCTCGGAGGATTCGGTGGGTGATCGGGGCAACTTGGTGGAGCGAAAAAGAAGACTGGGACTTGGAGCAATGACCAGTTACATGCAGCGATGAGGGCGGTGGATAACGGCATGAGGATTAAGACAGCGAGCGATTTATTTCGCATTCCAGTCTCATCCTTACGCGATCATGTGTACGGTGTGACGTTGGGGCGCAAGCGGAGCGCCCAGTCCATATTATCACAGGAGGAGAAGCAGCTCGTCGTAGACTGGATTCTTAAGTTGCAAGACCTCGGCCATCCCATTTCTCTCACTGCATTGAGAATGAAGGTGGCCGAGATGTGCCAGAGCAGGGAGACTCCGTTCACAGATGGAATACCGGGGAAGGGCTGGGTCCGTTGGTGGAAAAGGAGGCACCCAGAGCTTTCACTTTGTCTGGCACAGGTTCTTGAGACCAGCAGAGCACGTGGCTTGTGTCCGCAGAATGTTGGGTCATTGTATGCCAATTTGCAACAACTATATACTTTAAACATGTATACGCCTGACAGGATATGGAATTGTGATGAAACAAGAGCTCAGGCAGGGCGAAATGGGGGGGGCACTTGTAATTGCATGGACTGGATCTCGCAGCGTCCATCAGATCATGCTTGATGAGCGAGAATGGTTGTCTGTGTTGGTGTGTGTCAACGCTGCTGGAAATGCCATACCAAGCTTTTACGTTTTCAGAGGCAAACGTTTTCGACATAACTACATAGAGAGGTGTGAAGCAAGGGCCACAATGGCCATGCAACCGCGTGCCTGGATGACTTGCATTTTTATTTGCAAAGTGGCTGTCACACTTTGTCAAATCGATGGAGCGCTTCGGAGGAGTATCACGTGTTCGTCGACATCTTCTTATACTCGACGGACACTACTCACATGTATCCATTGATACAGTGCATGAGGCACGCAAGCACGGGATTGATTTGTTGACTTTGCCAAATCACACCTCCCATGCTATGCAGCCGCTTGATGTTTGCCTATTCAAACCTTTTAAGAGCAGTTTCAAGGCATATAGGGACTATTGGACTTACAGGTCTGCTGGAGCTTCAGCCAAGAAGGAGAACCTTGCACAGTGGGTATGTTTGGCGCTTAGGAGGGCTTTAACGGTGGGGAACATCCTTAAGGGCTTCGCTACAACTGGCATATGGCCAATCAACTCCCAAGCTATGGCTGGGAGAATGGGTCCCTCGGAGGCTTTCACAATGCCTCAAGAGGAGCCGGCAGGTGATGTGCAACTCGAAATTGAGGAGCTACGAGGTGACGTTGAGGAGCCAGCTGACCCGCAAGTGCAACATTATTATGTACAATCAGGTAGGAATTGCTTACGAATTTTTCAATCACTTTTCACTAGAAAGTTCAACAATCTTTAGGAAGCTCTAGCATGCTCAAAAATGAACCGATTTTGAAACCGCAAATTGCATTGGAATTGCAATGAAGCGTGCTTCAACTTCATGATAAGTGAAAAAAGAATAATTTAAAGTCATACAAAAATTTAGATTTCTTTTATACATTATCTATCATTTTATAGTGAACCATTGGGAGATAGTCAAAGATTTTTTGCATTTAAGTACAGAATAAGTAAGAAACCGTACAAGTAGTTCAAGCGGTGTGGGATCAAGTATCTCTAAAGCAATTGTGAAGGTTCGTTTCTAATGGAGTTATCCGTAAAGTCACATTGGATTTGAAGAATCAAGAAAGAATTTTGCTTTATTCTATTGTTATTTGTTCACTTCAAATAGTTAAAAGGTGTGAAAGATCTTGGTGATTTATTATTATTAGGTGTGTAAGAAGTGTGTAAGAGCTTGGTGGTCTTCAAAAGTTTTCAAAAGTTTTTTAGCTAAAAAACTTTTGAAAACTTTTGAAGACCACCAAGCTCTTACACACTTCTTACACACCTAATAATGTTAAACCACCAAGATCTTTCACACCTTTTAACTATTTGAAGTGAACAAATAACAATAGAATAAAGCAAAATTCTTTCTTGATTCTTCAAATCCAATGTGACTTTACGGATAACTCTAATATGTACCATTAAATACAAGTTGTAATTTAAGCAATTCCTACCTTACTGTACAAGTTGCAGATGATGATGTACATGGCAGGGCCAGTGACGTGCATGGCGAGGCTGGTGATGGGCATAGTGGAGCCAGTGAGCCCGAACTTGATGGTGTGGCGACAGACGTTGAAGGGCCGCGATCTGCCACTCGCTTTTTGACCTTACCTGAGGTTGTTACAGTGAGACAGAGTAGGCGAGTTGAGCCCATTATCGATTACTCAAAGTCGATTATTTTAACAAGCGAGGACTACATTACTGCACAAGAGGATAAGGCCGCAAAGAAGGAAGCGATCGAGAAAGCGAAAGCTGAGAAAAAAAAGCAAAGGGAGTTGGACAAGCAACGCAGAACTGAAGAGAAGGCTCACAAACAGGAGCGGAAGCGAATGAGAGAAGAGGAACGAGCGCTGAAAAAAAATTCGACGCTCAGTGGAGCCCATCTGCCATTTCGGCAAATGGCCAGCGTTTACAGGAGACTTGCAGAGCTGGGAAGCCCCTCCCCGAAGGTATTTTCCATCCTCCCTTTGTTGGATTCCCACCAGAAATTTGTAAGGAGAATCAGCGCCTTGCGTTAGAGAGACGGAGACTGAAGCGCCGTAAAGAAGATTCAAGCCACGTACCTGCCTTGACGTCGCCTGAGTGGGCGCACAGGCCATGTGCGCCTCTTTGGTCACGCATTATCCTGCAACAAACTTTGATCAATCGGGCTTGTGGTATAGTAGCACGTGGCCATGGAGAAAATTCAACACGATTGCAAGAGTGGCTCAAGGTTGTTGTTCGTATGTTCTTGCGAGCTTGCCCAGATATGGGTTTTGAAGAAAGCTCTGAATTCAAAAACCTTCAAGTTCAGCAGGGCACCCAGGCAAGGGTCGGTGACTTGACCATTCACCAGAGCCTCGGTCATTCAGACTCATTGGGGTTTTCAGAGCAATGATGCAAGGATCCATTCGTTACAGATAAGGATGACGAAGCGAAAGGAAAAGACACAGTTTAGTTACAGCTCATGGGAACAAGTGTCGTTGGTTTTAGATACTGAAAAGGTTGGCACTCAGTATTATTAGAAATTGGTTAAACTATGCAAGCTCTTCGGATTTAGGTCCACATTCAACGGTTGTCGCTGCAAGTCTGTGCGTTTTGTCCACCAATTGCAGTTGGTATCTAGCTGATGCACGTTTGGATAGTGGGTCCAATGTTACACAGGAAACATGTGCTGGACGAGACAGTAATAGTACTCAGTGTTCATTGGAAACTGGTGCCAAGAGAATCTTCACTTTGCATATGAATTTCTCCCTCATAACTTGCAATTCAGTTAATCAGGTTACATCATTGGTCTCCTCACCTATTTGCCTTTCAGAAAATCTCAAGCTCATTTAAGTGTCCAAGCTCGAACCAGGTCAATTTTCTTATTCTGACGGGAATGGGTGCCCCTACCTTAGTACAAAAAAATAAAAATTGTGAGACTCCCTTGTACTCCTCCTCTGGAGACCTAGTTGAGGGTTCAGACTTTCGGTGATGTTTGGTCTAATTCTGGGATGAATGATTGAGTAATTATCATGGTGGTTGGATTGTATAAGAGGTTAATGGTATGGGGACTGGGTAAAAGGGATGGGTGTGGGCAAGATGGCATGTGAATATGGTTGATTGATGTTGAATGTGGTTTTTGTTTTGGCAATTTTACATTGGGACAGGTGGGTGGGTATGAGGAATGTTTTTGTGTGTGCTGGGTAACGGGGGAATTAGTGAGAGTGATTTGTCTAAGGAGGGGATTTAGTAGGTAATTTTTTTTGTTATGGGGCAAAGGTATATTTTGGAAGGGCTGTGGTCTTTTGTGTCTAATTGTGGGTAGGTAGGATTTTTGGGTTTAGTCATATCATCAGAGTGGTCATGGGAAGGGAGGTGGGTAGAATATGAGAGAAGGTAAGTGGTTGTTACTGGAGGGAGATGTAGAGGTAAGTTTTTTGGGAGTTGGGTGTGAGAGAGGTTAGGTAGGATTGGGCAAATAGTGTGATGGGATGGGATGGGGAGTTTGCTTAGGCCAGAGAAGAGAGGAGAGTAAAATGAGTGAAGGGGACAGAGTCTGTGGGAGAGGGGAGCAGGTGGTATGGGGCAGATTACAGTGTAACCAGTTGGCATGGGAGAATATGGGTATGGGCTGAATAAGTCCATTGTTGGATAGACAGGGAGGGGGTTTTGTTGTTAAGTGGGGGACAGGAGATAAGCCATGATGTGACAAAGATATGGGAGTAAGCATTACTGAAAGTCTGAACCCTCAACTAGGTCTCCAGAGGAGGAGTACAAGGGAATCTCACAATTTTTATTTTTTTGTACTACATGGCTTTTTCCCCTATCTCTGCCCAGAGCAGGTTGGATATATTTGTTCTTCTAAAATGATATCGTTCTAACCACATGGTGTCACTTGTTGGATGTTACTGTCCTTCATGAAATTACACAAGCTGACTCCCAAAGTCTGTCAGGAAGCCTACGCTCCCCATATTCAATATTTAGCTTTGCTGCTAATATGGTAGGGGCCTTATTGAGGGTTCAGATTTTCTCTAATGAGGGCAACAATCAAAAGTTGAAATGTTTTCTACTATATGAATTACTCTACTATGTTTTAGGATCCTATAATCAAATTGTAAAATTGTAATATAAACAAAGCTTGAACTGTTCACTCACCTTGAAGGCCTATAAACACATAATGTAAAACCAAAACAGTAAATGTTCATTTATATAATTAAACTAAAAAATTGATAAAAATGTTGAATTATTAAGTAAATAAATAGTTGATCAATTTCACATAACTCATACTAAAAAAGAAAAAAGAAATGAAAGATGAAGAATTTGAATTTATTTTTGGTCCAATGGCTTTTTGGATGAAAATATGAAGTAATTGGAAAAATAAAATAAAAATATTGAACAATTTTGGAGTCATATCAAATATCAAATTCATAAAAACATATATTACACTTGATCTTAACCCTTAAAGGGCTGATGGGGATAGTAGATACGTTGGCGTATGTTTGACATTTGTTGTAAATAGAAAGTTCTAAACTGAGACCCCAATAGCTCATTAAAACCATGTCGATGTGAATTTTAACTTCACTTTTGATCTTAAACCTATAGGAGGTGTGGAACTATGCTAAATATGATGGAACATTGCTGTATAATATTGGTCGGAAAGGGCTCTCTAGACCTTCAAGGGTTAACCCGGGGTGCACTATACTAAACATGTACGAGTATACGTGAGTGCACATGAGAGATATTAATTTGAACATTGCCGTATTACGTATACATACAATAAACATATTTAGAGCTGAAAATATTGATGTATACATATATTACACATATATTTAGGATGGAATAGATTTGTGTACATGAGTTTTAGATATATAACCCCTCGTATACAAGGGGGTTTTCAGAGGGTGTCATGAACGCACGTGATTCTCAAACATAATGTAGAGTGCACCCCCCAGGGATCTTAGCCAAAAGGCCAAGAAGTTATGCTTCTTCTTTCAAATCCACAACGCCATATAATCTCACTATGACTATGAATGGCACAAACCTTATGGAATAACTCACTCAACCTTATTTTTGTCATGTGACATTGACATGCACGACAATGTTTCAAGTGTTTTGTGTGGAGGGTCGATGTTATGGGAATGGCGCCATGGGGGGTTTATGTTCCGTAAAACTCGTGAAGTAGGAAAAACGGATCTGATCCAGTAGAGTAATACTACTAATGTATTGCTGCTATGCCAAGAATTTTACATCAAGCCGATAAAGAGGGTTATTTGCCTAGAAGGGTCAACGGGCCCCATTGTAAGAGAAGAGGCCAAAAATGTACCATCTCATTAATACCTTACATAGGAAATACACAAAACCTCCCATGTGCCCACCCTCCCCATCTCATGTTCATCCACTTTGCGTATCTTGTTGGATGAAGCTAAAACGCATACCCAACACATGCTACTGAATGTTATGCCATTGCACAAATCTTGTACGAATTCCATGATCCAAGTACTACGAATCAAATACGGAATAGTATACCATGAAATTATTACCGAAATCAGTGGATAAAAAGTGCCATAATTACGGAGCAGGGAGCCGAAGGAACATTGGTTGCAAACCAGCTAAAAATAAGATGTTGAGTGATAGGCGTCACCCATTACAAATCGGTAACAGTGAAGGGCATCGAGTATATTATCGGGACGGTGTGACCCATGCCATCACCATCGCCACCATAGATGTGTCAACGGTACCCCTTTGAAGCAAAATTATGCCCACTTGACGTGGACTTGTTATGCACAACAGTTTATCCTCCACCATATGGTTTGAGATTCTTCTTTGCTTGCAACTTGCCGGAGCTCGGTAATGTTTTATAGCAATGCAATAGAGTTAATCAAAAAGGACAAACTCATGTTATGTAAGGTGAGTAGAAGGTGAGTCAAGGGCAGCCAAGTTGATTGGCACGGTTGCCATAGAATTCCAAGATAGAATACATGTTGAACTAGTTTTGCTGGCAAAATTAGTTCTAAGAGGAGTTTAGTGTCACATGCATGCCTTTGATTGACTAATGCAGCTTACAAGCTTCTTTCTTGGCCATCCATATTTTCCACCGGCTACATCATTTTGCCTATTATAGGATTATAGCAGACCCGAAGTCCAAGAAAAAATGGAGTTTTCAATATGAGTTTTCATTTTCGGCTACACTCCTAGAGAGCAAACTTCCATTCCCTAGAATTTTGGGGGTCAAAACTGAGGTTTTGATTTCAGTTAACCCCTAAAATTCCTTGACCGTATTCTCACAAAAAACCATGAAAAACGCAGCATTTGGAAGTTGCAGAAGAAATCATATGTTTTTTTTATTTTTTTCATCATTTAACCGTAAGATCTAATACCCAACTTGAATTTTCATGTGAGCACAAAATTTGAGAGCAAAATGACCATTAGATTCTTAGATTATAAGGATCAAAGTTGCAAAAGAAGATTTTTTGGGGTTCAATCCGGTGACAAATTTGAACTTTAGAAATTAATATCTTTTTTTTGAATGGGTTAGAAATTCAATGAATGGCAAGGCCATGTTAACAATTGAGTTAAGTCTTCAAATATAAAATCTTGTAAGAAAAAAGCTCATATTAATTTTTTCATAAAACAATTACTAGAAGTGGGTACAAAGTGAAAGGAAAAAGAAAATCATTAATAAGTTTGACATGGAATTGTAAAATGTCAATCTTAACGGTGAGAATGTTGTACTTGGAAATCTTCACCTAGTGCCTTTTATTTCATTAAAAAATATTGAAAATTGAGTTTAGAAATGATCTTCAAAGTTTTTTTGTCCAAACTGCCCAAAAAACAGATCTCCTCATAACTTTTATCCCATTGCTCAAAATGGATAGATTTAAAGCTTCATTTGTAGATAAAGATCAACCAATCATGAATAAAAAAAGAAATTTTGAAAAAGAGTAAAAAATAAAAAAATTCTTGCTGTCCGATCTCGCTTCAAAAACTTCAAATGCTTATAACTTGTGCAATACTTATCGGAATGACATGAAACGAAGTGCGACATGTAGAGTGTAGTTTTTGGAAGCTACACTGAAATTTTCATTGAAATTTTTAAAAATATGAGGTCCCTGGAGGCTGCCCAAAAAGTGGAACGACCAGAATATGGTCGCTCAAAAATTTAGGGGTTAACTCAAATAGACTAGAAACTACTGTACGGCCAGTCTAGCATAAGTTACTAATACAAGGTTTGCAGGCTTCTTTGCGCTGTTCTCAGCATGTCCTCATGTCAGCCTCAGTATTGACAGTTAGAGCAGATATATAGCGCGTCCTTAGCGAGGCCAGGCTCATCAGATCCATGATTTCAGAGCAGGTCATGCTGGTGGTGATATCGTCCTGTGGAAATCCTTCCACTACGCAATTGAACGGTTCTTTATATGACCATATCATAACCTTTTGCAGGATGGAGAAGGTGATGGAGCCTTCGAACTGGGGAATTTGCAACAGACGGATCTTCAATATACGCTGAAAATCAAGGTACAAAGCATGCATTCGAGCCTTTACAGAAGCCTCCATCACACCATTTCATATTCATATGCTTTCATCAGCACTATATAGGTCTGGCTTACATATGTATATTAACAAGCAGCTAATCGCGTAGTCTCTGCCTTAGTTATTACCTTAGATTTACTTTTATGGCTTGTTTATACTGTTCACCCATGTAACTCCTTCTAACTCCTTGAAAACGATGCATTTCCGTAGTCTCTCCCCTGGTGGGGCAGAGACAACAAAAATAAGACAACTGGGAGCCTGTTTACTCTGGCTCAAGTACAACAGCGAGCCGATCACTTGGATGGACAATACAAAAAACTGTGAGGTTGTGAAGCTTGCTTTTGACGAGTTTGTTTCCATCAAGGGAAGTTACCAGTGCGTCGGAGATGATGAAGCACGGGTGACAACCCAAATTTCCGCACTGAAGCCATCGCGTGACGGAACCCATCTCCATCGAAGGGCGATGGATCGGTAGAGATTTGGTGCAGATAGAATTCACCAAGACGAGCTTCAACGCTGAATTCGCTGTTATTTGGTGATGAAGATGATCTCTTGCCATTCAGCTGTTTGAGTTTGCTTTTCAGCCATATGTGTGACATAACTTTTCTTATACCGCTTTCCACTTCAGGGCGCAAGTGTAGGTATGTTCCTGCAGAGAATCAAATTAAGTGAATTAGAAGTGGAAATAGCACCTTTGAAAACTGCAATCAAAGTGCAGATAATGGTAGACTAAATCTGCTACACTGTTCACTTCCTTTGGTGTATTCTGAACTAAATCTGGATTTTACAACCTACAACTATGTGACACAAAGCTAGACACGCACAATCGATACTCATGATCGACAGTATCTATACATTCACACTAATTAAAGTGGAGTGTACTCAAATTGCTAGAAATTGGCTGCAAGAAATTGCTACGCTGGGTTACCTTGGAGAAGAAGCCAAGCACGCATGAATTCGCATGCCAAGATAGAGCCAGTTTACATGTTCCTTGTCATTAATGCCAAACATTATTTGAAAAAGTAAATTATTTTATTGAAACTAAGCAATATGTAAACTAAATTATATTTAGTTTACTTCGACTTCTTTCCAAATTATTCACGTCCACTCCAACAAAAAAAATACATCAGTCTAGTCCTACAACCGCCCTTTTTGTGACCCATATTTCACCTTCATCGTCCCATTCTACCCATTTGACCACATTTGCCTTAGAAAGACATTACTACCTTATTAGTCTTAATTGTTGTTAAAACAAATCATTCAAGGTTATTTTTGACATCTATACTTAATGTGGATTTTGAAATTGCCTCCACGTCATTAATTTCAATATAAATGGAAATCAATAAAGCCTTCCAAACTTGGTTGTTCAACAACCCCTTCCCGCTCCACGCCACGGCCCCACAATCTGCCACAACATAGCTGATAATAAGTCAACAAAGGTTTTCTCCACACTCATGTGATACCATGATGATATTGAGGCGATTCTTTAACAATTATACCATTCTAATATCTAGGTAATGCCTCGGATATAGACCATCATTTTTCTTAGAATGTGGCTATGCTGTGCCTCAAATTTTCACTAATCCATAATAAAACTTAGCCACCAATTTTTCAGTGTACAGCAATTTGGCTAGAAACAGCTGAGGGGAATAAAATTCACTGATCTCCACACATGCACAAGAGAAAAAATCAGCAAGCTCTCTGGCATCTGGATATGCACCGACCCAGTTCATGAACCTCTCACTCTCATGGTTTGAACATCAGCTGCATGCATTGTACACTGCCTTTGCCTTGAGTAATTGGTATAATGGAGTAGGAATACGTCGCAGCAGGGTGGCTGAGATGTTGACGGTATCGTGCTCCGGTGTCACTCACGCATTGCTCAAATGTTGTGTGTGCTTCTCAAGTTTCACAGAAAGCCATTGAATCAGTTGGTAAACTTTGCTGAATAATCTGTCCATCTGTTGTAGTTTGTCAGGAGGAGGATTTTTGAGGATATGGTTTGGGGTCGCCACATTGAATCAGTCCATGCAGACACGAAATGTGATATCGACGTGATGCCTATCTCCAACTCTGTCTCCTGCTCTTGCTTAACAGCAGTGCATTCCTGGTCATGGCAGGTACAAGTCTCGACTTCACTGCTCTGATATTTGTTCCAATCAGTGCAGCTGTTGCCCTCAAGTAGCTGGAACTTGAAATCGACATGGAGAAAGAACCAAGTGAGGCCGCATGAGGTGCTTCCAATGCATCCACACCTCAGCAGTGACTGAGCTTGGAGATAAACTCTACAAGTATATCCCTTGGCACTTGGGGGGTGATCGAGAGCCTCCACAATGGCTACACTTGAAAAGTTGGAAGACAATCTTGGTGACGTTGTAGCAATTTGGGTTCACTGATTAATAATGACGCCTTTTGGGTTCAGCATGCTCAAAAGTCTGAGCGTACTCTAATTATCTGATCATTTCTTTTCATCTTGTGAAGTGGTCATGGTACGTTCACATGATTGCAATAAGTTTAACATTACAATGGCTGAGATAGCCCTATGAAATCATAGATTGGAACCATTGAGAGCGGTACAATCTCAAGTCCCGCCGAAGAAATTATTATACCATTTAAGTACCTAAGCGGCCTAAACTCTAAATGATCGCCAAATATTTAAGTCATTTAGCCCTAAATCTCTGATGAGCAATTTGGAGTGCTTCGCACATTGCAAGGGAACATTCGTTTTAAGAAAATCCCCTCAATCAATCCAAATATACTTCTCTCCGAGGCTTTTCGTTACTTCTATGGCATCGTCAATGATTGAGGGTAGCATTTTGGTGTTCAGTGATCCTGGTTCTCGGAATAGCTTATCAGTAGATTTGGTAAGCTGAGGCAATGTAACCTTACCCCAAACATAACTCAGGGCTGTAAACCTAACATTGCTATGATCTTCATCGCTGTCTACAACACACCTCTTCTCGACATCAATGAGTCGAAGTCGTGGGAGGTGGATTCCAGTTAAGTTCATGTTGCATTGGTCGCCATGGATGTCGCAGCAACTCTCTTTCCATTTCCTGAAGAGTCGAGTGTCCGCAACTAAGGGCCTGATACGACCACTATATGCTTCTTCTTCACCATCTTCCCAATCGAACAGTGAACTAGCATTACATACCTCTGTGACTGTTGGGGGACGCGGGCTGCATTTCTGAAATTCAAAACGAGGACCAAACACACCACGCTCAGGAGACGGCCTGTAAAAGCTCAACCCAACATAGATGCGGATGAGGGTGCCCTCTGGCTCACCCTCATCATCGACCTCTAAGCTTCTTGAATGTCTCTCCATAACTAGAACACTGGAGGCATTCTCAAGACCAAGAGTTTGATCACCAGATTGATGGAGGCTCCATTGCCTGAAACGTTCCGCAATCTTCCCACAGAAGATGCACTGCTCCGAATTTCGCAAGATTTTGTCAAGAGTAAGTGTCTCTTCAAACCCTATGTCGTGGTCGAAATCTGATCCATTGTCCTCAGACCCCGTGTCGTAAGTAACAGGATCTGATAGAACTCTGTAAAATCCTGGTCTAAAATCGATGGTCTCACAGAAACTACATAAGGCTTTCGAATCCATGGCCATGATATTAGGTCTTCACATCATAAGCTTGTTCAATAATGACTCGATCGCTGTGACATCGGTCTTCATGGGCTCCCAAGATTCGTCCCATTTCCTGAAAACAAAGATGGACGTCGTTACAAAGTAAGGACCAAAGTTCCACCCAAAACAAAGTAAAAAATATCAGCACACAAAACCTCAAGCCTGCAGTTGTTTGAGTGCAGGTCCAATTTTTGACCGAGTTCCTATCCTCTCCCGAATACTCTTGAAGGACCCACATAAGCTACAAACTCAGTCTCAAAGAGAAAATCTTGATTCCATGTTCATAGCTATGGCGAAAACACAAGCACACCAAAGTACCATCTTTCAGCAAATTTCGTCACTACATGCTCAGTGCAGAGAAGTGGATGCGCAAAGACATCATCTGCGAAGAAATCGAAGTCTGTCGAGAAAACAAGACAAACTGTCGGTAAGAGTAACCTAGCCCTTCGCCCTCAGTTTGTGGCCAATCGCACGCCAATTTCATCGGCAACCAAACACGAAGTATAAACTGGGTCATGTGACGAGTGATGCGAGCATGATTGACAGGTTCGACCAAGATCCTAACATCAGCCGAAGAAAGTGCAAAGAGGCCGAGGCGTTGATACCCTACAACTCCCGGGCAGTTCCCTATAGTATATCCCCAGTACCCTTTGAAGGTCGGGGGGCGAGCTCGGGCAGGCTCTTTGCCACCCCGGCGTTCCCATCGACGGCGTTCCCATCCATCCGTCCGTCCGTCGCTGTGCAGGCTTGACTCTGGCGTCATGATCTACAGGAGTTGTGCACAGTTGGCACACTGACACTCCTCAAGCAGACCGAGAATCTGGACACTCACGCAGAACCTCCCTCCATTCTTGCAAGGAGGAAGAAGAAGAAGAAGCTGTGGTTCACTCAAGAGCATCAATTCCATTCATTTGCATTTTCAGATGTTGGGCACCACGACGATGAGCGTAAGCCGCACCTGCTTGCTCTTGGACACCAAGTCACCCGCCTTGCTCAGCTCTCTGCACACCCTCACCTGCTCTCGCCGCTTCCATCTCACGCAAACAGTAAGCCTCAGTTCTCACACTCTGCTGCAAACAACGGATCAAAGCTACGGATCAAAGCTCTCTGGATTAGGGTTTTGAGGTGATTTGGGTTTTTGTTGAAGAGAGCAATGAGAATCGTTCCAGCTCTTGCAAGTGCACCCTCACTGTGCTTGTGCTGATGGTATGGCTTAACAGCTCCGAGGATTAGGGTTTTGAGGTGATTAAGGTTTTTGTTTGTTGTAGAGAGTCAGAAGCGTTGCTCCCAGGAGGCAAGTGCACATGGAGACCAGGGCGTCAGCTCGGATTGGAGACTTGGGTGTTCGCCAAGGCTTTGTTGATTCAGTGAGTCTCTGCAGATCCCGTTATGAATTCGATATAAGATTTTGCTGTGAATTCCTGAGGCATCTATGGAGTAATTAATGCTTGCGCTTGTGATGGGGGTTTTAGGTTGGCAACACTCCGCTGATCCGCCTCAATGCAGCTTCGCAAGCCACTGGTTGTGAGATTTATGGCAAGGTTTGAAATCGCTCTTCTCTAGGCATTTGTATAAGTTTCTAGGGTTTATAGAACCAACTGCGTATTATTATGCAGCTTGCACGCTTTCCATTGTAGCAAAATTTGTATCTGGGACACTAAAACATTGAGCAATTTGTTTTATTGCAATTAGCGTACGCGAGGGTCAGATTCAGACAGCCGGGTGTCGAAATTGAACTTCCACGTCAGATGTTGAGAGGTCCACGTCACCCTAAACCAATCACAGGATGAGACGTGGCACTTGTTGACAGATGAATTCATTTATGTCGAAACTGACCATGACGTAGGGTACTGTTAGATGAGCACACGCTGCTCAAGGACTGAAATAAATAATTCTAACGGCTTGCAAACCTAACATGAGCTTTAGAGTGTGCACAAAAAGGATCTGGATTCGTCATTGTACATTGTTGTTCAGGCAGATGTTCTCTGCTGCTCCTGTTTTTCTGTGTATTGATCTCCCCTTTGACAGTCAAAAGTTCATGAACTCACAGAGCTTGTTATGATGGCAGGCCGAGTTTTTGAATCCTGGTGGATCTGTGAAGGATCGAGCAGCTTTGTATATCATCAAGGTAAGGGCCTAACGTGGAATTTTTTTCTTTGTATGTGAAGGACTTTTTGGTTAAATGCTGGAATTTGATAGGACCAAGGATTCATAGTTTTCAATGACAAATTTAATCGATCATATTGTAAAAAATATAATTCAGATGGGACCAAATTTTATATCACCGAATCAGTGAAGAGCATTGCATGTGCTGATTGAATTTTGACAAAAGGTAGTCTACATAAGACCTATTTTTAAAAACGTAGGGCCCATATAGTCCTTACGGGTTAATTAATTTTTGTGGAGCTGGTTGTACAGGATGCTGAAGAGAAGGGGCTGCTGAAACCTGGAGGTGTGATTGTTGAAGGTACTGCTGGGAACACCGGAATTGGATTGGCACTGGTTGCTAATGCCAGAGGGTACAAGTCAGTCATTGTCATTCCCAAGACACAAAGTCAGGTATGAGATAGTGTGAGGTTTAGGGTTTTAGGGTTTGGAGATTTGCATCAACTCTAGGTAACTCTGCTATTTTCAATGAACCTGAATGATTGCTTAATCGCAAGTGTCTCTATCCCAAACAGAAAATGAATAATTTTCATATTTCTCATTCCATGCAATCCTTCTTTTGCAGATCGAAAAATGAAAAATTTTAAACCCTATTTGACAATCTTAGAATGTCATTATTCCTATTACCACATGACACAAGAAAACAATTCTTTGGAATGATGGGCTCGAACACGTCTCGTTTTCATTAGGCACCAAAACTTTACCATTACTTAGTCTCTCCCCGTGGTAGAGAGAAAATTATCTGCACGTTATTGGGTTGAGTGATTTCATACTTGTTCTGTTTGCAGGAGAAGAAAGACATGCTCCGACTTGCAGGTGCAACACTTGTTGAGGTGAGGTTTTTTCCTTCACAACCAAGGCTCTGAAATCTTCAGTTTATGATCTCTGCTTCCTGGGACCATTGAGTGGTTGTGATCAGCATTCGTCTGAATTAAAATATTAACTTTGGCATTTCAGGCAAAGTTGGAAGTCATCTTTCTATACCCTGATTGGCCTGTTTTTCTTTTTCAGGTGCCTGCTGTCCCTTACAAGAACCCCAATAATTACGTCAAGTATTCTGGACGACTTGCAGAGGAAATTGCAAGAGTAAGCCATAAGATCATCCTATTATCTTATGGATTCTTGCTCTTGAGTATATGAATGTGTATTGTTACATTCTCTTACAGTGGTTTTGTTTTTTTTATATTTGCAGACCAATCCCAACGGTGGAATCTGGGGAAATCAGGTATGATGATCACTGTCTTCTTGAAATATTCATATTCTGCTCCTGATTGCAAATTTGCTAACTGTTGTATCTACATGGATTTATTTAATCATATGGACTTTGATCAAAACGTGCATTCTTTTGTATCAGTTCGACAATGTGGCAAATCGACAAGCGCACTATGAGACCACTGGTACAATCACTTCCACCTTCATGTTCAATTTGTAGCTCCTTTAAGATGATGTTTCTGCACGTACCATTGATTGTCTGCAACGGTGCCTCTGATAATTTTCTTCGATTTGTTTTAAATGTTTGCTTCAGGTCCGGAGATCTGGAAACAGACAGAAGGCAAAGTGGATGGCTTTATTTGTGCTATTGGTACTGGTGGAACAGTGGCCGGAGTGGGCAAGGTATCCTGAAAGACCTTGACTCAATTTGTTGCAAGAGTTCATCATTCAAGTAATAGTATACCTTTTTCCTTTCTCATTGCACTCTGAACTCGTTATTATCGCACTCTCCAATATCACAATAATGATATTTGCTATTGTGTACACATGTGATTGGACACTTTCCACATGTCAAGTTCTGAACTCATGTAGGTTGGTGATATAAAAGAGTTGCCATTTTATGTGAACATGCAGTATCTGAAGGAGAAAAACAAGAATATTAGGATTGGAGTAGCAGACCCAATGGGAGCTTGCATGTACAACTTCTATGAAAGAGGAGTGTTGGAATCCTCTGGGACTTCGGTATGTGCAACTTCGGCTCTGTTTGTGCCATTTTTTTAGCATCTCGTTATGTAAGACCAAACATGGCTTACATTTGCTAAAGAGAAATCAGTTCGAACATGAGGCAGCCAATTTACAGACCTTCAAATCTTTGATCCAGATCTCTGAGGGTATTGGACAAGGTCGAGTTACAGGCAACCTGGCAGAATGGGGGCTTCCAGAGAAAGATGGAGGGTGCATTGATTTCTGGTGCCAGGTATGGAAAATCTCCCATTCTTTCTGACTTAATCAACTAATCTGCTCGGGGTCCTTTTCCCATGGGTTGAACAGTCATCCATTTTACAATGCAAGTGCTTATCCAAGCACATGACTTTTTGGAAATAAGAACTTGTAGGTTCAAAGATGCTTCCATGAGATAGATGCAATACTCATGGTTCAAAGGTGGTCTAGGCTCGTGATTTGGACCCTACCACTTCAAACTTCGACAATTTATAACTTATTTATATAATATCTAGATAATACATATTAGGGGTGTCACAGCTTTTCCCGAGAAGTTTGATTCTCTGAAGATTGAGAACATGGAGAGAGAATTGTGGAGCCAGTCCTGGCCATTCTCCATGAAGAAGCGGTGACTCCCTTGAGGCTGTATGAAGAATGAAAATGGCCACGGCTTCTCAATTCTATGCCCATTCTTCACCTCCGGAAGAGACAAATGATGCTTCTCAATCTTCAGAGAATGTGTCCTCCACAATTCAAGGAGAAAGTGCCACATATGCATTCTCAAAGATTGAGAATGGGAAGAAAGAGGCGTGACACCCCCTCTTATATTGTGTTGGATCCCTCTCAAAAATGGGGTACATTAACAATTCGTAATTTATTCATATAATATCCAAATAACACATATTTTATTGCGTTGGAACCCTCTCAAAAATGAGTACAAGGCTCAAAAAACAAAACATTGTTTTATTAATGGAAACCACTCAGAACAGCTGAAAGCTACGGGAATGGGTTTCCCTTCCTGAATCTTCCTTGTAGATTCAATTTACCTGATGATGTTGGGCGATGCAGGTGACTGATGAAGAGGCATTGCCGCTCATCTATGATCTCCTCAAGCAAGAAGGCTTCTGCATGGGTGGTTCAACAGCCATCAATATTGCTGGTATGTAGAAAATTCATATGCATCTCAGTGAGTAATATCATCTAAGGTAGAGGATACTATTAAGCATTTTCACATTTGTAAGAGTGATTTTTGGGAGATCACTACCGGTATAGAGATCGTTGGTTACGAGAGCCAAATTTGTTGAGATCAAACTCTTATCAAATTTCTTATAAGTGGGAGGTTGTAGACCACTATTGAAGGAATAGTAGACAACCCCATTTCCATTCAATGATCTGTGGCCATAGACATTTAACCAAGTCATGCTTGCACCACTTGCTAATTGAAGGTCAACCAAGTGTATGAATCAGAGCCAACTTCCATGGGTTTGAGAAGTAGGCAAGAAGAGGGGAAAAGTGGTATTACATTTTGTCTCATATCTGGCCATGAAGTGGTGCACACTTCCATGTACTTGCATAAGTGACGTTTTGATTGGTTAGGGTGAAACATGAACAAATTTGATTGGTTAGGGAGAAGTTGTCATGAAGTCGAAGGCTTCAAAACCCTCTATACTTCATGACAACTTCTCCTCCACTTTTTTCTCAAAAGCTCACTTGCAATGTGGAACTTGGTCCCCTGAAGTCCCTAAAAACTTGTCTTCTAGTGAGAAACTTCACCCATGGAAGTTGGACCTTACTGCTTTCTTTTTACTTTGTAAGGTAGTTGAGCTTCTTCTTGTTCATGTGGTACTTTTTAGGGAGAATCTGTCTTTTATCGCCAGTAAAAAAACACACTACGAATAGATGAATTGCTGATGGTAACAAGGGTCAGTCAATAGGAGACAAAACGAGGTCCGTAATTAACCCCTAAAGGACCAAGGATTCATGGTTTTAAGATGACAAATTCAATTGATCACATTGTGAAAAGTAGAATTCATATGGAACCAAATTTTATATCATTGGAATCAGTGAAGAACATTGTATGTGTTGTTCAAGAAACATAGAAATTTGAACAAAAAGAAAGTCCACAAAAGATCTACTCAAAACTGCTCAGAAAACACGAGGCCCAATGTGGGCTTCTTGGTCCTTTAGGGGTTAATGTCATCATGCTCTCTGAATGTATTCAAGCAGCATGAACTGACATGTTCTTTTTTTGCAGGAGCAATTAAATTGGCCAAGGAGCTGGGTCCGGGCCACACCATTGTGACCATTCTGTGTGACCTGGGAACCAGGTATCAAAGCAAGGTCTTCAACGTGGATTTTCTGAAATCAAAAGGACTGCCTTACCCTGAGTGGTTGGACGCTGCCAACCAAGACACCAGCATACCGGAGGTTTTCGAGCCCGTGGAGTGATAGGTAACCTTTAATCTGTTGTACCAGTTGGTTTTGTTCAAGATGCACGTAACTGTGCTTGCAGAGTTGCTTGATTGAATAAAGGACAGAAGAAGCTGCTCCTCATTTGAGTTGAGTTTTTGGAACTGCAGAATTCTAACCCTTTGTAAGAACTCTGGTCACTGTTTGTTCAAAAGCATGATCATGAGTAGACTGAGATGGCGATGTACAGTCGGGTACAACATGCTTTTGAATTTTTTTGGGCCTGAAATTTCAGCATAGTATGTAGGAACTTTGAGGAATTTAAAAAATTTGTGGAATTTCAAAATTCCTACCAGTAGAGGATTAGAGTAGGAATGTCCCTTTCAATTTGTAGGTCTATGGATGCCATATCGAGCACATTACAATTTAGGGAAGGGACATCAAGGGACGCTGTTTTTATGAGGGAGGAGTCAAAAATTTGTAAGCAACTTGTACCCGACTGTACAGTGACTCACAAAACCAAGTCAGGTGTTTGAATGTTTTTCGGTAAAGAAGCGATGCCAACACATGGAGTGAATAATTAAACAAACATAAAATCATTTTAGAGAGTAGAAGTTTTATTGATTATTCACATGGGGATTGAAAACAAAATGCACATAATATATGGAAGCACTCAAATTTTGAAATCAAGCCCCTCAGTGACTCAGTTTTGGACTTGTGAGTCTATACACACTCAAAAATCAGTCCACTTGCCCTATGCATAAATAATTGCCCGCATTCTTTGTGGCATGCTCTCATAGAGCTTCTCACACTATGTAAGTGATAGAACGGAAAGTCTCAAACACACGCTCTCATAATCCTAGAAAATCCATTGGAGGTGTTGGATAACGATTGAGCTTCTGTTTTAGTGTTGTCCATAGGTGTTGTATAGGGTTTAGGTCAGGTGATTGAATGGACCACTTTAAAACATTGAAAGGTTGTTTAAATAACCACTCTTTCATTGTTTTTGATGTATGTTTAGGATCATTGTCATATTGAAAAATGACTCTAGATGCATTTATGCCATACTTTGAAAAAGTGCCATAGAGATTGGCCTCGGATATCTCACGATAGACATATTGATTCATTCTACCTTCTATCTTGCAAATCAAACCAAGTCCAATTGCACTCATGCAGCCCCAAACCATTATTGAACCTCCTCCGTGTTTTAGTGTTTTCATCGTTGTTCGATCTCTAAGACCCTCTCCGTCTCGAGCCCAACACCAATAACAACCATTTAAAAATGATTGAGACAAGCTTGAATATTCTTCTGTGAAAGGAGACTTATTCTTCTTCACACAAACCTCCAAACTTGTTGAATTTAATGCTCATCGCACTGTCTGAACACTAATCTCATTAGCAAATTCTTGTCTAACTAATTTGCATACCTTCTTGGCAGCACTAAATCCTCCAATTTCCACCACTCTCACACATGCCCTCTTCAAATGGTCTGAAATCACTTTTGGTCTTCCTCCTACATATTGTTTAGCATTAGGAAGACGTTTCTTTCGGATTCTCTCAACACTAGATTGATTGATAGCAAGCCATTTGGCTACTTTCCGTGTGTTCCATCCCTTTTGTAGCAATCATACTACATTATTCTACTTTTCATAAGACAATGGCCTTGTCATAGTATGGAACAGTGCAATGAGCATTAAATAGTCACTATAGTTCACCTCTTGAAGGAGTTTAAGTAAATCTTGTGATAGCTTTTATAGATTGCTGCAACAAATTCCAGTTGATCTTTGGCTCTTCCATGCATTAGTCACGAATTGTTGCACTCAAAATTGTTGTAATCTAACTTGCTCGTGTCATAGTCTATTTCTAAAGTATGTTGTGATTTTCTTCTATTTGTCAATAAGACATAGTAATTTATTTATTTTATTAATAATAATAATAATAAATATGCTCATGTACTATTAGTGACGAACATACTTTAGAGGAAGGGGAGTCACTATATGGGAGTGCTTGAGCAAACGCATTGAAAGTTGTGATGTGGCATGTGAAGAGTGAAAGTAGTGACATTGAGTTTCATCCTTCATATGCCATCTCACATCTTTCAACTAAAACCCCATGGCCGGGGAAAGAAGCTCTTGATTCACTTAAAAATGAAGTAAAAGGTTATTACAGTTCTAAATAATGATTTTACTTACTTTTAGAATTAAGAGGTATACGCTTGTTTAGAAATATCAACTAGAACTTCAACAAAAAATAATCTTATTGATTGGATGGAAAGTATGCAAATTGATGGTAGATGAGAAGAAAGAAAAGGGTGTTTTTGTACGGAATTGCTAAATGAAGTTATGTGCAAACAAACATACATACACAACTTTCAAACCTAAAATTCTTGATGAATTAAGACAACATGTTTAGTTCTTTCAACAAATTTGTTGAAAACATCCCCTATAGCATCTCTCCATAGCGCATGGGAGATTTTTCATCACTAAAGCAAAGAGTGAAGTCTTAGAAATGTTGAAATTAAGTTACTTATAGGTGATTAACCCCTAACTGCCTGAGCGTCCATTTTTTGGACGATGTACAAATTTCATCCATAATATCTCGTCCGTCATGCACCTTTTGCAGCGTGGAATTTTTATTGTAGATTCTATAGGAAGTTAGCTTCATGTACATGTGATTCGATTAAAAAGGGGATGATTTGTGAAAATTTTATGCCTCATTTCATGTTGTAGTGATTCACCCAAAATTTTGAAGATTTCAGTGTTACAGTGCTCTAAAAAAATTCAACTCATAAAATTAAGCAACCAAAAAATCTCCAAAAATCACTACATTTAGAGCATTACATTTCAACCAATCACGAAAAAAATTGTCCGTAGATTGTCAATATCTTATTCGTAATTGAATTACAAAATAATTTTGAATTTCACGTTTCAAAATTTATACAAAATTATTGGTAATAGCAATCATAGATCTAACCGTATGGATAGAATCTAAAATTCATAACGTACAACTTTTATTCATATATCAAGTTCAAAATATCCCTCTAGGTTGCGTTTTATAATGCATCTTTGCAAAACTGCCGAATTTGAAGAGGGCTCTAGGCATTTAGGGGTTAAGTTATATACGTGATAACTAATAGACCAAACGTCTATGACTCCAAGTTAGTTAGAACACCAAACTAGCAATCTAGTTAGTCTATACATATTCTAAGTATGTAGATAGACAATACTGGGACTATAAGTATGGCTCGGCTTACTCCTTCACAACATCTAATCGACAAGGACTCACTTCTGTGGTTGATACTTCCATTTTCACACAATATACGTTATTTACCTTTATGTACATTATCTTTCTTAACCCTTGAAGGCCCAACCGACCCTGTGGATTGATGGATGATTGTTTTCATCCATATCTCCTTCCTCATGAACCTCTTTAACATGAAACATTTTTTAGAGATACTTCATTAAGTTGTTGCCCTATCCAATGGTTGGATTTGGTGCAATTAAAGTACATACTTCTCTAAAATTACAAATGTATAAGTATGTAAAGTTTTGACCAAGTCAAAATTGCATTGACTTTAGTTCAAAAGTAGCCTTGCAAAAATGAGGTCATAGATTTAAGGAACATAGAAATTTCAAAAAATGTTGGTAATAGCATTGGTGAATTTAACTGTATGGATGGAATTTAAAATTCAAAATCTACAACTTTCATTTGGATATCAATTCCAAAACATTCCTCCAATAGTACTTTATAGTGGTTTTTCTCAAATTATCAATTTCAGGGACACTGCACACTTTGTGATCTTTAACCCTTTAGTGCTCAAGCAACCACATTGTGGTCTCTGATGTGTCGAAAACGCAAATGACGGAAAATCCGTGAAGAATTGGACTTTGAATTGTGAAGTTCAGATTGAGAGCGTTGTAATATACATCTTCTAGAAATAGAAAATTTCAATTTGGAGTTGTGCAACTATCAAAATACCTATGAACAAAATGCAAAAATACTGCAAATACTTGAAAATACAGTAAATACTTACAAATACAACACATGTACTATGCGGTATTTCTTGTGTTTGGAAGTTTGTTATCTTGTTTTATTTTTTTGAATTGAGTTCTCTTATTCATGTTCCATTAGTGTATGTATTCCGATCTTGATCCTTGTACCAACTCCTTTCATATTTTAACGTATAAATTTTGTCCTAAACCATACATGGATAAGTCACTTTCACTTATAAAATTCACAATAATTATGTGTGAGTCCATTCTTAACATGAAAGATTGCAACGGAGAGGTGTTGACATAGGTCATTGCTAACATCTTCACTTTCATTTTAGAAAATTCAACCCAAATTCTATTTAACTTTGAAGTCACACACCTTCTAAAATCTCATTTTTGAGTGTGCATTATACGGATTGTACGGTTACTTTCTAATTTAATCCATTCTATTTCTGGCAGTATCAATCATAGTGGAAAAACGCAATGAAATCCAGTGAACCCTGCTACAGTGCCCAAAGCATTTAAGGGTTAAGAGTTGCTATTTCAACTCCCCTAGTAGCATAGCACAATAAAGCAATGAGAGGCAACACCCTTTTGCAATAGAAATGCTATAGAATGTTACGCTTCGACACCCACCCGGCCGGCTGCAAATTCGAACTCGGATGAAGAATAGTCAACTCATCCAATCCCATTCATCCATTCACCCCGCACACGCGAGAGGAGGGTCGGAGACGGAAGGGCGGAAGAGAGGAAGTGGGCAAAGCGTTTTTTTGTTGTTTCTGCTTTGAGAGTTTGTTTTCCTCTAGTTCTTACCGATCCATGCTCGCCTTCGTTTTCGAGGGAGGAGGGTGGTTGTGCTACTCCCAGCATGGACGTGGGCGATGGCGCCGATGGCACCACCACAACGCCACCAACAACAACAATGGCGACAACAACAACAACAGGAACAGGAACGACAACAGAGGAGAGTATCTATTCCAACAACAACAATAGTAAGCCGCAGTCTACAGTTGCAGGCTTGGCCAAGGAAGCCGCCCAGCTCTTCCATTCTCGGTCGTACCAAGGCTGCTTGCTTATCCTTCACCAGCTGCAGCTCCACAATGACGAGGATCCCAAGGTTGGTGATGCTGGCATTAGGGTTTTGTTTTACGGAGTGTTTCGATTTTTGGGTATCGGGGTTCAATGACGAGGATCCGCGGACATTAGGGTTACGAGGGTGGAGTTTCTATTGTGTACCGGGGTTTAGGATCCTGGTCCTCGATTTGGGCGTTAGGGCTCGCTCTTTTGTTTTTTGAGGGGTTTGGAGTTTTTGTGTTGGTAGTGAAATGTGTATCGGGGTTTACGAGGATCCGAAGGTTGGTGTCTCGATTAGGGCTTTCGTTTGGGGTTACGAGGGGCTCTCTGTTTGGAGTTCTAGGAGGTGATTATGGAGTTGTTTGTTGTTTTTTTTTTCTTAGTGAAATGTCTCAGGGTTTGAATCGCGTTTTGTTGATTGCGCGGGAGTGGTTTTAGGGCTTGTGTTGGTGATGAGTTGTTGGAAAACCTAAGCCATTGTTGTTCGACTACTGCAGAATTTAGGGTTTTCGTAGCTCGTTTGACTTAGTGTTGTTATACTTCCGGAGATACTTGTTTCTGCCGTTGATTTACACTCAAAATCTCTGTACTATTATGACCTTTAAAATGGCGTTCTAGAATATCCTACCATAGTATCATTGACTGTAGCACACAGTCAAACTAGGGACCCTAGGTGGTAAGATTAAAGAGGCTTGGGTGTATTTGATTGAGCCGTATGAGAGAGCTGGCATTGCTTCAGGGAAACACAGGTCAGGAGAATCACAGTTTGATTGTAGCAGGAGATGAAATATACTCCTACTCTTTAGTAGGACTCCAAAAGCTACACCAACTTTCGAATGAAGAGTAATTTTGCATGAAGGAGTCAGCATGATAATGTGACTTTCTACAGACTAGATTGTGAATATGGGAGAGTATATTTTGTAGCTTTTTCATGCATTGGTCTCTTATTATTATGCTTGTGTTGTTGCTGGAGCAGATTCGACATAATATTGCTGTGGCGGAGTACTATCGGGATGGGTGCACCAACCCTCAAAAGCTGCTAGAGGTGCTCGCTCAAGTAAAGGTTTGTGAACATTCTGACAATGCTATGAATGAATGATATGGTTTGATGACATCATGGTGGATCATGTTGAGGTTGAACCAGCGATGAATTAAGAGTTAGCTTGGTTTTGAATGGACAGGCCCGTAATGAGGAGCTAGCGCGTGCTGCAGAAGAGCAACAAGAAGGTAACAGTTCTGCTTCTACTTCTGGTAGCACCAATGGCAGTGGTGGTAACAACGGAGGTCTTTCAAGTGCTGCCCGGACGATGAGCGCCGATGTTGTTGCGTATATGGAAGACTATGATACATCCATTCCCAACTTGAACAATGTATGTATTTGGTACCTGTTACCCAAATTCAAAATAGAGGAAACCATAGTACCAACTTTCAAAACATTCATTTCTATAGGTCAAAAATGTAGGTCATGATTTCTTTCTTTTCGTTACCTTCCTTGAAGCTTTGTCCTAGACATGGAAGTGGGCACTTGTGGCCATTTGGGCACTGTCTAGTATGTCTAAGGGAACTTGATGTGTTTGTGTATTGCATGTGAGTTTAGGCTATTATTATGTACCACCTACAAAGATATGCTTCGGCGCTGTCTGTCTTGGAGCCACTTTATCGAAACATAGAACCGATCGATGAGGTTTGTTATTCCTTCTCCTTTTTTCCCCCATATCGATTTTTAGGGTTTTCAATATGCGCCGATTTCCTCTATAACTTATCACAAGTTCTAGGGTTCTAGTGACACCTCCGAGGACAAGCTCCATGATTATAAATGAGCTTGTGGTTAGGGCTTTCTTGGTCTTGGACTAATAGTTTGTGAGTTTGCAGACAGCAGCATTGCGAGTGTGTCTTTTGATGCTGGATATTACGCTAGCTTCTGGTCAGCCTGGGAAAGCAGCGGTAAGTTGATGCTACTTTCTATACAAGATTTCATAATCATGAGTAAGCATGTTCATGCATTTATTTTGATAACTGAATAGTGGAGTTGCAAGTGAATTCAACTAGCAGTGCCCAATTTTGGGCAAGCCTGTTGATGATCTCTTACAAGCAGACATAGAGGTGCTTTCTCCATTTTAAAGTAGATTGTCTTTTTGATGCAAAGCCTATTGCAAATGCAGGAAGTTTTGCAGTATATGGAAAAGGCGTTTGGGTACTTGTTGCCTCCTGCAGAGACTTCCAGTGCAGCCCCTGTGGTGCCAAGCTCAACACCTTCAGAAACCGAACTACTGATAGCCAGTACGGAGCAAAACCTTGCAAGGACTTCATCGGATGAAGTTTTAGAGGAGGATCCTGTCGTGCTTGGATCTCTAGAGATGGACCCCAGCCAGAATAGAGCAACAATTACGCCTGTGATTGCAGCACGGGAGAAGCCCATTCCACCAGTGGATGTAAAACTGCTGTTGCATCTGTACAGAGTTCGTTTGTTCCTCTCTGCGCGGAATTTGAAGGCCTCCAAGAGAGAGATTAAGTCTGCTTTGAACCTTTCTCGAGAGAATGTGACAGCGCTGGTTCTCAAGGCACAGCTGGAGTATTCTCGTGGTAACTACCGGAAAGCCATCAAGCAGTTGACCATGTGTATAGGACGAGCTGACCCTGGTCAGCGAGGGATCTTCCTCTCTAACCTTGGGTGTATTCATCATCGACTAAGAAAAGACCAAGTCGCAGCACTTTACTTCAGAATGGCGCTCCAAGCTTTTGCAGCAACAGAGCGCAGCGATACTCCATCTGTGCAAACATTCTCGCAAGACAGGTCGTCGTCTATCGTTTACAATGCAGGGTTGCAGCAGCTCTCGTGTGGGAACCCTATCCTGGCTTCTCGCTGTTTCCAGGTGCGCTAATTGTCTGATGATTATTTGGACATGGTTCCTTTGCACATGATTATTATTGTTACCGTTCAAAACTGTAGGGTATGGTTTCTTCTATTGGTACATTTTGTTACCTTTATAAATGAGGTTTATTCCAATTCATAGATATGGAAGCAGCTGTTTGGGCACTCAGGGGTTAATATGCATATTTGTTTTCAGGTTGTAAGAGGTGCTTATCGCTAATTTCTGGGCATCAGGGGCTAATCAGATCTCTGTCTCTACAGGAAGCTGCCGCACTCTACTACAACCGACCTTTGCTATGGCTGCGACTCGCTGAGTGTTGCATTGTTGCTTTAGAGAAGGGTCTACTAGAGAATACTACGACAACAAAGAGAGAAGTGGCAGTGACAGTAGTAGGTGACGGAGCGTGGCGTCGTCTGGTGCTGCCTGGGGGAAGTCAGAACCCAACACTATTGAACGGCGCACTGGGGTTGAACATGGATGAATCAGAGGGAGATGTGCAGATACCAGATGGTAGTGAGAAGTGGTTTGTGTCTGGGAAGTCTCACAAGCTTTCCCTCTCATTCGCCATCCGGTGTTTACAGATTGCAGTTTGTCTCTTTGACCGCTGTGATGCAATAGCAGCAGAAGCTGCTGCAGAGGCGGCGGTGGCGGCAGCTGAGGTTGGGGACGGCGATGATTCAAGAGGCGGTGATTCAAAGGGAGGAAGCAGTCCAACTGGAGAACCCAAGGATAGTAAAAGCCTCGTATCAGCCGTGACAGCTTTTGAGGAGCACAAGATGCAGGAGATGGCTGCGTTGCGTATGTGGGCACTTGCAGCGCTTTCGTATTGCCAACTGGGAGTGGGTCACCCATTACGAGCTCTACGATCCGCCGAGCAGCTCTTACGCCAGCCTTCCTGCGCCAGGCCATACATGCTCCTTGGTCATGTGTATGCAGCGGAAGCTCTGTGTCAGCTGGAGAGACCGGAGGAAGCACTTGAGCACCTCTCCACGTGTTTAAACGAGACAACAGCGGAGCCCACGAACTCGGGTACAGAAGATGAGAGCAGCCTCAAGTGGAAAAGCGGGGACAACAGTGAGGCGAGTGTGGACGGTGAGGACAGTGCTTCATACACGGTTGGTGCTTTGGGTGATGCAGCGAGCGTTGCGAGATTGACAGGCACAAGTGCACGAGCCTCACTCTACATAAACCTTGTTGCTGTGTACGCAATGCAAGGGAATCTACAGGAAGCAAGTCGATTAGCACAGGAAGCACAACGGCTGTCGCCTTATAACCCGACAGCTCTGCTGGCGGCTGTGTACGTGGAACTGAAACTGGAGCGAATGGAGTCAGCCTTGACTCTGTTGAAGCAGTACCGTCATTTGTGCATTGTGAGCCCCAGCAAAGGGCTATCACATCATGGGTGAATGGATTTGATTGATGACTGCTAGGGACACAGATTTAGATGTATCATTCATGTGCAGACACTGGCAAAAGCTGCTAACTATCAGAATTTTGTACCATAACCTTACATTTTGCAAGGGTTGAAGGAAAGAGTGTAGGAATCAGCAACTCATTTGCCCCCCACCTCAAGTTATCAGCCATTTCCGGTTTGCTCAGGGTTGACTCAGTGCAGAGGCAGGCTCACTGTCAAACCCCTTCACATTGGGATGCTTTCACCAGTCAATAAGATCAATTGCGCAGACAGTATCCTAATCATCATCATCATTGCTGGCAAGCTTCTCCCTGCCCCTCTTCACTCTTTTTGCTGGTCTTGTTTGTGTTTACTTTTGTTTGTCATAACATTCTTGAACAGCATTGTAAGTCTCCCTCCTCCATCCTTGGAGATTCCTCGTTTATCCTTGTGATGTCTTTAACCCCTAAAGGACCAAGAAGCCCAAATTGGGCTCCATGTTTTTTTTAACAATTTTGAGTAGGTCCTATTGACTTCCTCTTGTTCAAATTTATTTGTGTTTTGACCAACACATGCAATGATCTTCACTAGTTCTGGTGATATAAAATTTGGTCCCATCTGAATTATATTTTTTCACAATATGGGCGATTGAATTTGCCATTTTAAACCCATAAATCCTTGGTCCTTTAGGGGTTAATTCAAGTTTTAATGACACAAGAAATGGCCAATAGCACAGTTTGCATGGATAGAAGACTCATTTTCGGAGGGTGTAAGTTATCAGATGGGGTATGGATTATAATTCCTGAAGCGCTTGAGCCATGGAAGGCTCCTCCAAGGTGGCATAATCCTCAAAGGACTGGCCCCTGTGCGTCACCTTGAACAGTTCAGCCCACGTGGACTGCACTGGCGAGGTCATGCCCTGGATAACCCGGGCAGCTTGCCAGGTGGTGTAGCCATGAACCCATTCGTTGAGCTTCGTGGCCGAGGGGCTCAGAATCTCTACAATCTCCGGCCACAGCTTCATGTTCACATTGGCGTGCTGCAGCTGCTGTGGCGTCAAATTGTGAAGACAGTACTTCCATGTCTGTTTGGACGTCGGCGCCGGGATGCCGTTCACCTGCCATTAAACTGGTGAGTTTTCATTAAAATGGCAATTGTAACATTCTTAACCAAGGATTCATGGTTTTAAAATGACACATTCAATTGATCATAAAGTGGAAAATATAATTCAGATGCAACCATATTTGATATCACTAGAATCAGCGAAGAACGTTGCATGTGTCGATAAATAGAAATGCATTTGAATCAAAGGGAATTCCACATAGGACCACTCAAAAATGCTAAAAGAAAACATGAGGGCAAATTCTGGCTTCTTGGTCAATCAATCGAAAACATACATTTACTACATATGGCATTCCACGTACTAGGAGACTAGTTCAATGTTTAACATGTTCACTTGATTTATGAGTAATCACTTTTTGCATTGCATTGCAGTAGACAGGAAAATTCAATGCAATATTTGACAACACAGAATATTTCGCCCCTTCATTTTGAACTTTTGGGAACCAACAGTAGAAAGGGTGGTCTTTGGGCACCATGGTCTAATGTTCACTTTTCCTTGGTGCCCAAAGACCACCCTTTCTATTACACTAAAATTGTGATTTAGTGTCTGGGACACTTTTTCTCAACATGGACACTATTTGACTTTTTGAAGATCAATAGTGTCCTTGTAAAATCTTTTTAGTGTAAAATTTAAAATGATAAAAACTTCAAATAAACCCTTCAGGATGTTGTGTTCCAATGATGAATGGCAACTTTATAATAAACATGGCATGCCAACTCATGTCACTCTCATCATCACTCTCATCACTTTCTCATTGGAAGTGGGAATGACAAGTGACAAACTCCTATGTATTGTAGGGACACTTTCTCCTCACCTTCGAACGAATTGTGGTAGAAGACAACTAACAACAATTTTGGCTTGCTAAACAATGTTATGACTGTACAAAATTTAAAATCAAAATCTGTCCCATTTTTTTGACTAAAGAACCACTTGCGCAACTCGTTAACGGTACAGGCGGAGTATTTGGTCCTTTCTTGAGCAATATTCTGAAGCAGAATCGGCAATGAATGTCGATTCTGCTGGTGAGTGCCGATTCTGCACTCCGCTCTGTACCGTTAACGCTAGTGAACAGGCCGAGTAGGGTAGAATCCACCCTACTCGGCCCGTTCTCTAGTACATTTTGGCAATTAAATAAGTAATGCCAGTTCAATGAATGGTGTGCTACCTCCAGGATCCTGGATCTTGCCGCCTTCACAAGCTCCCGGAGCACGAACTTGTTCTGCTTGATCTTCTCCTCTCGGGCCTGGTTCTCCAGAGCCTCGAGGCGGTCCCGGAGGTTGGTCATCCTTTGCTTGAGAGCCAGCACATGCTCAGCTTCGTACCCTGCTTGACTCAAGTCCGCAAACACATCTTTGTGTTTGTGTTTATAGTGGCCCAACCTCATTCTTCCACTACTTTTTTTATTTTCCATATTTGTTCGAGGACGAAAATGCTTCAAAATTCAATAGTTGTAACTTCAAACTTTCAATGTACACACCCCCTCTTTCATTGAGGACTTTCTCATATTACCAAAATCCCTATATTGATCCATAGCCAATAAAATCAACACCTTAATGTATAGAATATGTGGAGGAATTGAACCTTCACTTCATTCATAGTATTCTTTTGAAAGTGATGGCATTCATAACATTCTTGAGGAGTTGCCTTTAACACTCTTGGAAAAAGAATCTAGATTCTTGAAGTGTACAATTTTCAGCTCATTTCAAATAAGAGGTATCAAAAGTTAAAAGAAAAAGTTGGGCGTTGGCCATTCACTAAGTGCTATGCGCTCTCTACATGAAATGTCAGACTTTTGAGTGTTGCCATCTATCGTAGAAAAGGGTAAGTTCTCACAACTACTTAGGGAGGTGGGATTACTCACTATTGATTGAAAATAGTAGAATGCTCCTTTGTTATTTGATCAATGTTGGTTAATTTTTTTGACAAATCAATTATCTTGTAGTTGAGAAAGTTTTCTTTTCTGGAGAGCATGGTGATGAAATGAGAAGGATTGGTAGATCGTTGGTAGATGTTGCAAATTAGGAAGTGGTGTAGGAAATATGCCGTAGTGGTGAATGATTGCCTTGAAGAATTTCTAGATATGATAAGTTATGATGCTACGAAGAATAGATAAAACCCTTTAAGCGACCTTTCAAGGTATGTGAAGAGGTGGATACATTTACAAGTGGGTGAAAGTGGTGCCCAAGGTCCATATTGGCACCAAACTAGTGCCAATATGGGCCTTGGGCACCATTTTCTAGCACTATTCTCTAGTGCCCAAAGACCACCCTTTCTACTAGTGTTTAGTGTTGTCATATAGGGAAATTTTGGACAATAGACATGCCCTTTGAATGGAGATGGGAAAGCAAAATAGTCTAGTCAACTTTGAAAATTTTAATTTATCATAAGAATATTTTATGAACATGCTCAAATATGCTCAAGTATTTCAATATAGCGCGAAAGGCTAATCGGATGGACGAAACGAATCGAACAAACAAGTAGCCTTTATGACACCGTGACAACTAAGGTTTTTTTTGGCTTTTTATAGCCAATTTACTACAAAAATCCATTGGGAGAATCACCATATGGGAACACTTTGAGAAAAATGCCACCTCATGTAGTCACTAAAGCAATGTATTGCACCAATTGCAAGCTAGGTTGGGACTTCGTGAGCGATACGCAGTGGATGAAAAGGCCTGGATATTGGATGAAAAAGACAAGATGTCTGAAGGATTTTGCGAAAGGCCAATATGTTGAATGAAATAAGATAGGATGTATGAAAAAACAGATATCCGTTGCCAAGTTTTTCAAATAAAATTATCAAAAATAAAGAACAAAAAGCCACCTCATTCACATGCATGCCTAAAGTTAGATAACCTGAAAACCAAAAAAAAACCCGGTGACAACTGTGGGTCTCACTAGCTTAGTTGTGAGATTAATTCAAAGTCAACGTACGAATATAAAGAATTAAATTTGGCTCCTTCCAATGAGTACATCTTTGGTGTGACAAAAAAAAATGGTTAACCCCTAAAGGGCCGGGGGGTGTTGAACTTAGCTCTTGTTTTCTTGACTAACTCTTGTAACAAGCTCAAATTCTCATTGGTGGGGGGTAATATGGCGATCGGCACCGTTGAAGTTAAAGAAGACTTACGTAGCTTTTGTATGAAAAAAGGATCAACAAAATTGCACAAATTTTGAGAAAATGCCACCATTGAGAATATTAATGGAATTCATTCGGGGTATTTAGTACATATGCTGAAATCGGATTGTTCAAAAGTGCTCCAAATTTTTTGAAATTTTAACCATACGTAGAGATCATCATTTTGAACATGTGCAAAAACTTTCATGTAATTTGGAGTTGTGAAGAGGAAGATATGAGGGTCTGAAGTAACGCCCAAATAGCCTCCTTGCAACTCAAAAAAATCACCAATAATTGTACACTTCATGAATTTCCAATCAGGAAGTACTCAGGAATTCAGCTCTCAAAAAGAGTCAGGGTCTCTTTGTTGCTCACCATACAATTCATGGCCTAACAACTAAAATTTCCTCACTTTCTAGTTCTAGAAGCCACGTGGGAACCTTATGGTCCTTTAGGGGTTAACAAAGTTACAGTTCAAAGCCAACAAAAAAATCAAAACCATTGCCTCACTAGAGTTATTCTTAACCTCAAAGAAAATTCAAATCAGTTTCTTTACATACTACTATTACTGGAACATGATACTACACATGAATACATTCAAAATAAGAGATGACTCCATCCCTTTTACATTCAGAAACTACATAGGTCTGACTGGGGAACATCAGTGAACATATGATACCGTGCGTGGAAGGCAGGGTCGGCAGAAAATAATTCCCCAAAAAAATGCCGAAAATATAAATAAATTTATTAAGTATTTTGTCGAAATCAACAAAAATAAAGTCAATAAAAAGCCGAACAAAAAAAAAAAAAAAACATAACATAACACTCAACGAAAATTGTAGACAAAAAAATAAAATAAAGCGTTTAGCCGCCAGAAAAAATTTAATGTTAGCTATTAATAACTGATTTCTTAATAATTACTTTTGAAAGTGCCGACCTCCAATGTTTCAACTTTTATTAATTATTCGACATGAAAGTGCCGACCCTGCCTTCCACGTACGGTAATGGTCGCTCCCACATGTGAAGTTTCCTTGGGGTAACTCTTCAGTAAGCTAAGGTAACTATATCTAAAAGCAACCATTTCCTTAAAGAGTTTAGGGTCGCTTTAAGGTCAACATGTAGTCAGCACTTTGGAAATTCATAACTTATTCATACGGTATCCAAATAATGCAAGCTAAAGTGCATTGGAATCCTCTTGAATTTGCTATTAAGATTCACTGAAAATGTTTTATGTTTTACGTGTGTAAATAGGCTCAGTTGGTAAGGTGAATGCTTTAAGGTATAGTTACCTTACATTGATTTTTTTTTCAATTTTCTCAAGTAGTCTACTTATTTCAAGATACTTTGGTGATACGTGGTGCTACCATGATGATACTTGGGTAATACCTAGGCAAGATTTGGTTACTCACCTAACATTTTCCCAAGTATTTGGCTATTATTCCTTTAATATTTTCAGAAATCCTTCATTAGAATTAACCATTGTATTTCAAGTGTAGCAATTGGGCTATTTTACTTAAAATAAAATTAATTATAAAAAAAAAAACAAAAAAAACAAATTAACTGGTAAGGTATGTCGTTACCTGCATTCAATTTCCGGTTTAACCCCTAAATGACAAAGGGATTAAAGGCAAAACCTAGATGTTAAATAAAATGTTACTTTTGCAACTTTGATGAAGTTTGGTCCAAAAGAGAAAATGAGAAGCATGATGTTTAGTAATTTTCCGTACGGCCAAACTTTCAAAAATTTAGAAGCATTTACCATATAATATTCACTAAAATTGCAATTTTTATTTTTAGAATTTGAAATTTGGTATGATTGGTTAAAACTAAACATTGTATTCTAAAATTCAAAAAAGAGATTTGTTCAAAAGAGAAAACATCATTAGTTTCCCAAAATAGTAAATTTTATAACACTAGGACAATATTAAGGTCTTTGTTTATGAAAAAATCTCCTCGGTAGAGTTTAACTCGGATTGACATGATTCAAATTGGGTTGGAAAGTAGACTTGACTTCCTATTTGAAATTTTATTTTTATTTTTTATAAATATAATTCTTTCATCTTGGGTAGCCCGTAAAAAAAGGACAATGACATCGATCACTTAGAGGTTAAGGAATGCAACCCTTCAGGAACTCAAAGTATGCCATTTCTATCACTAGTAGAAAAGGTGGCACTGTTGAGAGAGATGCCCAAGCAAGGAGTGTTCAATTCCACACGCATGCACAGTGATTTTGCCTGGGCATGTCCTGGGGAGCATCACCTTTTCTACTAGTGATTGATTTCAACATGCCAGCATCACTGAACCCGGCAAAAACATCTCTTCGATTCCCCAAGAATCTTACGGATGTTGCGTCCCTAAGAACAAAGATTTTTTTTATTTTTTTTGCATTTATACATGAGGTACCTTCTTAGCTCTATTCCAACCAGGTTCGAACCAAATATGTAGAAAACAGCCGGCTATAGGCTATGATGTTATGATTCCGTGGAGATAATGTCGGTTGTTGGGAACAGTTATGGGAACTCGTTCCCTATGGCAATGGAAACTATCGTTCAGGAATCCGAGAACACCTTAAACATTCATCCAACATTCAGACATCTTTTATACAATGAGGGTATTCCTTAACCCTTAAACGTCAAGGTAAGCCCCATGGGCTTATTTATGAGAGAATAATGAAGAAAAAAGTGGATTTTCTCAACCAAATCAAGCGAGGATTGGTGCATTGGAAAGCTACTGAAAAAGCGACCTAGATTCCAAATTTGTGCTTCATTTGAGAGATTGTGGAATCGTTGGTAAGCAATCAAAGTTATCAAATTGAACAGGCTTTGAGGTTGGGGCAGCTGAGGTGCCGCAGTGCTACAGTGTTGGCCAGCAGTGCTTTTTTTTTGCCCTCCGAAAATTTAAATGCCTTCTGGGCTGCCCCGCCCAGACCCTCTTGACATTTAAGGGTTAATGCATCTTTCCACCGTACTTACAGGCAGTGTATTGTATCTACCTAATTTGTGATAGGAGTTGCGATGGATACGTGATTCTTGGGGGCACATCTGAACCTCGAACCTCGCAGACTACTTCGACACAGATGAAGAGTAATTCCTAGTTTGGTGCTCCGAGCGACCCATTTTCGGGTCACCTGGGCGTTAAAGGGTTAAGTTATCATCTTTCGCGGGTGGGCAAGGACCCTAATGCTCTGTTAGAATTGTGTGAGCTGCGCTACCTGTGCTGATATGCAATGTGACTGATGCATTGCGTGCATGCAGAGTCTTTTTACAGTGAATTGAATTAACCGAAAACAATAAGAGCTTTGTATATAGACTATGCGGAGTCAACAATCTTATATAAGCGATTTCTTACACAACTTACACATAAATAACCTTGGTCTCTTCATGAATAGAGCCATAGGCTTGGGGGAACTTGTGGGAACTCTCCTTTAGCGTTGGGGAGGTTACAAGTTCCACTCCCATGGACGGTGTAGGGTCTTGCTTTAGGTTATTCTTCAACTCACCATAGACTAAGGTAGAAGCACCACAAACTATTAGGTACCAATTGTGGTCGTCTATAAAAGCACATGTTTCAACTTCAGGAGTTCCCAATCTAGTTATCACAAGCATTAATTATGAATACCAAGTTAGCAATCTGATTGGACTAGAAATGAAAGACAATTTTTGGTACACCTACTAACATCAATAGTGGTCTATGCATATTAAGTTTGAAAATTTATAACAAAATCATACATTGTGAAAAAATTAATTAAAAATTGAGCTTGGTTATTAAACCCAAAGTTTTATGTGCTGCAATTTTTTATCATTGAAAATCAACGTTGAAATGCTTAACCCCTAAACGTCCACTCATCCAGTTACTGGATGTTTGTTGGTCAAACCCAATTTTGATCTTGAAAATGACTTTTGTTGCTAATACACCCAACTAAGAAAATGAAGTTTATTAAGTCTAATTTGTACTCCACTTTTCAAATCTTAAAAATTCCAATTATTGAGTATTTTATTGCTTGTGCAAGCTTTGTAGCTCAAGGTTTGAATTACACTACATAGGATGTTCACCTTTCGAATTTCAAAATTTAAATAAAAAATTTCTATGGAAAACATATCATGTGATTCTCCATTGTAATTTGTACCTGCTCCCAAAAAAAATATTAATGTTTTAAAGCTTCTTTGTAATAAAATTTATTTTTTGAAGTATTTGACTTAAAATTTTGTTAAAAAGGCCGTATTAAATTAAAAAAATCTGAAAATTTCAAGACTGATAGGAAACATTCAATTCCATGCATGAAAAATATTACAAAATATATTTTGATAAATCTTGAAGGCTAAATTGTGTAGTTTGACTTTCCTACAAAGGAGTGGTACGTTTAAGGGTTAAACTGGTGGCAACTGTACCCCTTACCTTAGTTTTGCCGTCTTTTTGTAGTTGAAGGTGAGTATGAGGTGAGTTTCCACTTTGAGACGCTCTTTTCAGTTAAGTCTTGAGTGTGTTTTGGGCGCCATCTACAGTGGAAATGAAAGAGTGAGTTCTCTCAAAACGTACTGCTAAAGAATGTAACGAAGTTTCTAGTTGCTTCACCCTGCCCCTGGATTTCTTCTGCTTGGCGCACTCAGTCGTCATTCTGCAGCTCATCAGATGTTTCTCGGGGTAATTTTAGACTCACTCGGATGCCACTAAATATACTCTTTACAAACCTGGCTGGATTCAGAGTGACGGACCCCATGATCATGTCGTTCAGTTTGTTGAGGGAGGTGGGATCGTGCTGTTGATTGAAAATAGCAGAATGGTAGGATCCTTCGGTTGTTGTTGATCCACTCTAATATTGATTAGTTTTTTCACTTATTGAGACAGTAATCTGGTGCGGGGAAGCTTTTCTTTGTCGATGATGATGAAATCAGAAAGATGTAGATTCTGAGCAGATAAGTGATGCTTCAAATTTAGAGTTGGTGTTGGACCAAAATGTCCTTAGAGCATGCCCAGCAGCATGTGTTTTGGAGGGACCAATGCCAAGATTTGGTGTAGTTATCTCCACTTGCTTCGAAGTTTAGCCCAACAACTACCCACTGCCAACGCTAAATAATAGTTTTTGGAGCCAAAGCTTGAGGTTTCCCCGCCATTCAGAGAAGCTTTGGCGCAAGCAAATTTCTCACACCAAGCAAGCAAAGATGCTCAATCAACAATTAAATAACAAGCTTGAAGACTATTCACGGCCAGTGCTTCAAGGTCATCAAGTAACTTTATATAAAATCTTCATTTTATAAGTTGCTTGGTGTTCGCTCCAAGACTGTTGTTGGGGTACTTCATGTATTACATTCCTTCCATATTAAAAATGGCCTTCAAATTGATGCTTGGCGGAAATTTTTCTCTGGAACTGTTGGGCTTGCTCTTAGAGCATGCCCAACAGCATGTGTTTTGGAGGGACCAACGCCAAGATTTGGTGTAGTTATCTCCATTTGCTTCGAAGTTTGGCCCAACAACTACCCACTAATGCTAAAATATAGTTTTTGGAGTCAAAACTTGAGGTTTCTCCGCCATCTACAGAAGCTTTGGCGCAAGCAAATTTCTCACACCAAGCAAGCAAAGATGCTCAATCAACAATTAAATAACGAGCTTGAAGACTATTCACCAGACCGTGCTTCAAAGTCATCAAGTTATTTTCATAAAATCTTCGTTTTATAAGTTGCCTTGGTGTTCGCTCCATGAATGTTGTTGGGGTACTTCTTGTATAACATTCCTCTAAGTTAACCCCTAAAGGCCCTTAAAAACCAAAATGGCTTTTTGCTGTTTCGGGCAGCCTAGAAGACCGGCTTAACTTTAGTATTTTGGGCTAAAATTTGGTGTGGGTGTGGTAATACATACATACTATATGTGGTAAAATTTGGGCAGCCAAATTCAAGTTTTAGAATTTTATTATGCAAAATTTTGTTTTCAAGCCCAACTGGGGCAGCAAAAAAAAAAAAAAAAGGGGTTTTTTTGAATTTTTTTTTTTGGAAATATGTTTATAATAATACTACTACACACATTTTAAAAAAATCCAAGTTGAAAGTTTTAACAATTTTACATGGGCAGCCTTCAAATTTTACAAGAGCAAGCTTCACAGTTTTTTGTAATTTTACAGTTTTTTCTTTCAAAAATTGTCAAAATTTGAGATTTAGGAATTTTTCGATTTTTTTTTTTTCTAAAATTCACAAACTCATAGATGTAACTTTTCACCGTTCACTTTTTTACTAAACCAAAAACCTTTAATGTTATTCAAGTTTTACTATATTGTGGTTTTTGAACCTTCTTCTGGAAAATAATTTGCATGAAGGCCAAAAAAACATAATGAGTCTCTAAAATTTTGCATGGAGGTGCCTAACTTAGTTACCTACATGGAAAAAAATATGAGCAAAATGTTTGGACTAACAATCTTCAAGTCCCCCTTTGCACTATGGAGACAATGCCTCCCAAACAATGCCCACAAAAACTTTTGCACAAACTTTGGATGTTATGATCTTGCAAATGATAAACATCCAACGGTCAATTTTTGAAACAGTAGCTATGAATAGGCTTAGGTACAAGATCTTACGGTTGGAATTCTAAAAGAAGTAAAAAAACTTGGTTCACATCCCCGGGAGTACATAGAGGTAGAAAATCGCAGTTTTGAGGTTTCAAGCTCCCAAAAACACAAGGAAATTTAGGGGATAAAAATGGCCCTCAAATTAATGCTTGACGGACATATTTTCTTTGCAACTGTTGGGCTTGCTCTTAGAGTATTCACACCAATGCACGCTAGGACTAACTCGCTGAAATTATTCATCTACATTTGAAGAGCCCTTGCACTTACACTCCCCCACCCTTGCACGCCCCTCACGTATCAAAAGTGCACATCAAATAGTCAATGGACCAATCACAAGTAGAATGTGAGGATATAGTCAACTGAATAGTGATTTGAAGGGCGATTTCTTAACACGCTAGGATTGAGAGTCAAGAGGCATTTTTGAAGGGCCTTTGGCACTTTTCATTTACTTCTTCAGTGTGAGAGACTTTGGGAGAGCATGGGTGGCCATGCTCTTAACCCTTTAGTGCCTACAATATTGTTGCTTTGTGCAATGATTGATACTATCAGAAATAGAATAGATTAAATTAGCAAGTACTTGAATAATTGTATTCTTAACAAGAGTGGAGACGTTTTTGCCAAAATTAGAGTATCATCCAATGGTGGAATTGCAAGATTATAGTATGTCGTTGAACTGTATAATGCACACTCAAAATGAAATTTTGGAGGGTGTGTGACTTCAAAGTTAAATAGAATTTAGGTTAAATTTTTCAAAAATGAAAGTGAAGCAATTCAGCAATGACCTATGTCAACATCTCTCCATTGCAATCTTTTATATCAAGAATGGACTCACTCATATTTATTGTGGATTTTACAAGTGAGAGTGACTTATTCATATATGGTTTAGGACAAAAAAATATACGTTAAAAATTGAAAAGAGTTAGTACATTGATCAAGATTGGAATACATACACTAATGGATCATGCGTCAGGTAACTTTGAGGGAATCTATTGTCAACCAAAAAACATAAAATACGCAATTAGAAATCACTCTAACACATGACAGAAAGGAACACAACGCAAAAAAAACATGGCTCTACTTGCGGCACTGTAATGCAGTTGCACAATGCTTGTAAAGTAAAGTAGGAGGCTCTAAACCCGCCACTTTAAGGGCTATGAATTTATGAGGACACCAGGAGAACTGAGCATGATTTTTCACTGGAAGACAAATCCAAGCAAAGACCAACATACTTTGAATCAAAATTTTTGGATGTTCCTAAAATTAATTATGAATTTTTGAAGTTGAAATGACATTGGTTCTAAAGTGGTGCTCTTCACCATGGGTACATTCAAAATTTCAAAATGTTCGTCCTTGGTAGAGTGCGGGTTTAGAACTATGGCGGGTTTAGAGCCCTCTACCTTAATTACAGCAAGAAAGGACAAGGTTTTGAATATTTTTTTGTTTCTCGAGTTTACCCTTCCTCCATTTTGGGAACGCAGATGGAAGTGCGGCAGGGGCTTGGTGTGAATGGGCCATCAGCGGATGTGACAAGGTTAGTACAGATTACTCGATATTGGATATTTGGATATGAGTCACGTTCTGAGTCATTCAGGACGACAGATGGAAATATCCTTACTACAGACCTGCAAATAAACTTAAATTGCTTTGAGAAAATTTCATTTTTTTGAAAGAGAATTTCATTGCAAAAGCACTTCATCAGGAACTTCGAGGTATGTGAACATGGTGCCATGATGGTGCATTGAAATGCAATTAAGATAATTTGGTGCCAACCTCCATACCAACCTAGTATGGATAAAATGACACTAAAATGACCCGTATGCGGTCTTTGGTGTCAAAATGGCACCAAAATAGTCTGGCCCAATTTTTTTGATGTTGTTAGAGTGGTGTTAGTTCATTGCAATGAATTCCTCATTTGCATTAGTTGGTTTTTTTATAAACTGTTGTAAAAGACCAAACGGTCAGAAAAAACACATAATATTGAGTAGCCTTCACTGGCTTCTGCCTTGCTTTTGAGGAGAATGTGCAGCATATTCTACATTATCATCCAAGAACAATTAGTAGCTATCCATGTTTTCCTACATATAGAGGTTTTGGAAAACTAGAAGGGAAGATAACCATGCATGGTCTTTACTGACACATCCCCACGTGTCCCTCACATTTGAAGAGAGCAACATTATAAGTAATAGTACTTTAACCCAATAATGTTATGGTGCATGGCTAGCCAATAGAAAATGGGCAACCACAATAAATAAATAAATAAATAAAATCCTTGAACAGTGCACCACTTCTTTAGTCCCCCCATTGACAATGGTTTATGACCTTCCTGCTTCCTTCCCCACCCTTCCCACTCTCTGAAAAATGAAAAATAAAAGGCTATGCCTACACTTAATCCACTAGATGGATGAAAAGGCAAAGTGGTTGAATGCTACTGAATGTTGTACAAGCCTTGAAGGCAAAGTACAATTGTTTTGAGAATTTAACTTCTTTTTTTTAACTTGAAAGAGGGAACCAAATGCATTAACCCGTAAAGGACATAGGGGTGCTTGGAGGGGCAGTTCAAAAGCATCTTTAAAATTGTTGGGATCCAGGCACCCACTAACACCCCTGCCCCTCCAAACACCTCACATAAATTAAATATAAGTTAAACAAGGTCAAACATGCTCAAATAAGGTCAGGATATAAATCAAGGTGAGGTCAAATAAATTCAATCAGGACCAAGCATGTCAGACATGCTCTGGTTCAACTCGTTTTCTTGCAAGCACATGAGGTGGCATGCTTTGCATACTCTGGCTATGGCATGCTTTTGCTCAACTCACGAGGTAGAAATTAAATGAAAAAGCAGACTTAACTCACAAAAAATCCCTTGAGCTCCTCTAGCCTTTGCCCAACTTCAACAACACCTCTCCCTCAACTAACTTTGATTGATCGATGTGTGCTATGAGAAACAATTTCCACAAGGTTGTAGAAGAATCTCAATGCACAATTCAATTTTCTTTTTAACGTGATTTACGAATTGAAAAATGGTGAACTCCATATTAGTTTTTCAAAGATTCTTACAATACTGAGCCCATGGGGTTTAATTTGTCCTTTAAGGGTTAAGGGTTAAATTCTGAAGATTGCTGGCAAGATACAAATTTGTATCATCCGTGAGAATTTCACTTCCAAGAACTCTAATGCAGATAACTTAGAGCATCTCCACTAGCACTCTGGATACCACTTTGGCTATGGAAAAATGAATGAGACTGGATTGGTGAACAATTAATTTGGCCAGTGACATTGGATAATTCATTAAAAATTAGGGCCCTCAAAATCACTCTTGCTAGTGTATCTCCTTTTGTTAATTGCAGATCATAATTGTAGATCAACATTTCTTACTTGTGAGTGACTCACTTACTATTTTCAAGAGTCTAATTGAGTGATGTTGGTGGGGGAACTACATGGTGTGGTCTGACTTTTTGGATGACCTTTGAAGTGCAATCCAGAGTGCTAGTGGAGATGCTCTTATGTCTCGGCGGAATAACACTGTAGTGACATAATAAGTTGACAGAAGAAAACTGACAAAATTTCAGATCTATGTCAGATCATGGCTCCTTTAACACACTGGCCAGCATTTGGTGTATCCAACAAGAGCATCACCGTCAGTTTTTGGTTTTTAATTGACGTGGTTCATTTTTCAATGCAATTTTTTGGTTTTAAAACAAGCAAAAAAAAAACCATTAAATCCAATAAGAGTATCTCAGTGGAACTGAACTTGGTGCCATCAAGTTACTGGAATTAGGGGATTCAATTGGGATGACGGAGTCACTGGCTGACATCCAGATTTGTGGATATGGACCATGATGTGTAAGTACCGTTTGTTTCAGCTACCATAGTTCCATAGCTGGGTGGCCCAAAAAAAAATTAAAAAATTAAAAATTAAAAAAAAAACTTAAAAAATCGGAGGACCGAAAGACGAAAATAGAATAAATTATTTTTAAGATGTATTGTGCTATTTCTAAGCTATTTTGGGCCATTTTCAATCCTTTTTGCTAAGAATAAATCAAGAAATTCATTTTTTGAGGAATGAACTTTATTTTTCAAAAATATTAAATATTCGTTCGTGGGTGGTGACCCAACTATGGTACTACGGTATTTTCTTTCTTTTCTTAAACAAATAGTCAAATAGGGATCAGTTGTCTTGTACTAGTGGGACCCATGTCGTTGAGCACCTTGATGTTAGTGTAATGAATATTGAGCCACCTTAGTTAACATTACCCCTAAAGTTCTTGATGTGGTTTTGGCCAAACTGCCTCGAAACAACCCTTTTTAAAAGGGGTTAAAATTTCCAAAAATGAGACCGTTATGGCACTTCTAATCGTAAGATCTTGTAGCTAACTTGTATATGCAAATGTACACATCCATTCTCGGCAGAGGAGATGTTCCGATGGCCCTTTGTCCGGTGGGCACTGGGTCACTAACATTACGAACAGACACTTTATTCACGCCAGCCTCGAAAGGGGACCGGAGTTTCTATCTATCTATCCAAATGTACACCAATTCTTAAATACATCCGCCTTATTGTTTGCAAGATCATAATGTTCAAAGTTTATAAATAAGTTTTTTTCGACACTTCTAGAGCTGAAATTTCAATGAGACATGGATCGATGAATTACCTCCAATGGAATTTTTATTTACGATGTCTTGGAGACAACATTATGATTTTTTAAATTACTTTGAATTCATTTCTATCACTTTCCCATATTTGCGCATAATATTTGCTATTGTATACACATGTTGGTGTGAATGACCAACACTAAGAAGCTGCAGCATTTGCATTGCGTTCCTGGAATGCTGCAAGGTAAATTTCGAAAATAATATACAATTTATTGCGATGACAGAGCCTTGCTTCTTCCTGCTTTTGGCCAACGCATGTGCGTTGGTGGAGAGAATTTTTTTTGCAGCACCTAAAATGCATTGGAGCAGCTTCTTGCATGCGTCAAGTTTTTTAAAAAAAATTAGGAGTAAACTGAAACTACCAAAAACTTACTTCACGAACTCAGATTCTCTGCCGCACTCGCATTGGTGACTGATGTGAATGGGCCATGTGAATGGTCCATTAGGAAAAAAAAGAAAAAGAAAAGAAAAGAATGGCCATATTATTTTTGGGGTCCTTTTTTCAAAAAGCAAATTTAAAATAAATAAAATAAAATAAGACCACACATCTAGCAATGGGCTGCATTCCAGAAATCTATGAAGGATACTTGCATGATGACCTTCGAGTTAGGAATGACACCTCTGCCACTTGAATCTTTCCAAATCCACCTTTGTCCCTCCAAAGTTCTCATTTATTCAGGAATGAGATCCAGTTGTCAGGCACCCCGCCTGCCCCCACCTAAACTTTTAGGGCTGGCCTGCCCCTTACGCGGGTCAGGCCATGAAACACTCACTCGGACTGATGAAGCCAAATGTATATTTGTAAACTAGGAGGGAGGGCATACGGTTCTTTACATAATATAGATAGATAGAAACTCCGGTCCTAGTGGAGGCCGGCGTGAATAAGGTGTCTGTTCGTTTTGCCAGTGAAGGCCCATTCACACCAAGTCATGGCCGGTTCACACCAGGCCAGTGTCGCACTTGCGTTTGCGTTCCCCATATGCAGGAAGGTAAAACCCAAAAACAATTAAATATTGAAGGCCTTGTCCTTTCTTGCAGCAACTACTGTGCAAGCACTGTGCAACTACAATTCATCAACGCAAGTTGAGCCATGCTCTTTTTTTGCGTTGCGTTCCTTCTTGTGTTGCGTTCCAGTAATTTCTCATTTCATATTTTATATTTCTTGGTTTCCCACAGATTCCTTTGAATTTACCGAACGCACGCATGTTGGCTGCACGAGTGGCATATGTGAACGGGCCATCACTGCCGCACTTGCATCTGCGTTCCCGAAATGGAGGAAGGTAAAACCCAGAAACAAAAAAATATTCAAAGCCTTGTCTTTTCTTGCTGCAACTACTGTGCAACTGCATTACAGTGCCGCAAGTAGAACCATGTTCCTTTTTGTGTTACGTTCCTTCTTGTCATGCGTTGGAGTAATTTCTAATTTCATATTTTATGTTTCTTGGTTGCCAACAAATTCCCTCAAAGTTACCTGACGCACGCATGCATGCAGCAGCATTGGTGTATTGGTCTTTACATACCATAGTAGAGCAGTTCAGGAAGTCCCCTTTTGGAATTGGATGAAATGAACATCTTTTAACGAGATCCAGTTTTCACCTTCTACAACAGGTCGTATCATTGGCAGCTGGTGGTTCTCCCTTCAAGAGCCATGCCTGCAACTTGAGTTCCTCCCATTTTTGTAAGTCCGCACGGTAATTACCTTGCTGGAAGTTGACACCATGCTCATGAAGATAGTGACCCTGGATGCAGGTAACCTACTAGTTATGGAAAAGGGGGACTTTATGAATTATTCTATTATGTCATGTAAGCCCATGCAAAGATGGGCTTACATATGATAAAAATTCAAAACATATGATTCTTGAGGCGGGGCTAATGTGGACTTCCAACTCTCCACCATCACTCTTTAGGTAAATAATTACATGGCATGTTCAATATTATAGAATCCACTACAACAATTCTCATGAAACGATTTTTATTCCTAGTTATAGCTCACAAGGGCTAAAGAACCTCTTGAGGACAAGAAAAGGAGTTTAAGGTTAACCTTTTAGTGCCTAATTGACCACATTATGGTCAATGGAGTGTTGAAAATGCAAATAATTGAAAATCTATGAAGAATTGGATTTTGAATTGTGAGATTTAGAGTTGGAGATTTATAATACACATCTTCTACAAAAATAAATTTTCAATTTGGAATTATACAACTATGAAAATACCTATGAACAAAACGCAAAAATACTGCAAATATGCAAAAATACAGTAAATTCTTACAAATACAACACATGTACTATGAGGTATTTCTTGTGTTTGGAAGTTTGTAATCTTGTTTTATTTTTCTGGATTGTGTTCTCTTGATCATGTTCTAGTAGTGTATGTATTCTGATCTTCATCAATGTACCAACTCCTTTCAATTTTTAACGTATAATTTTTTGTCCTAAACCGTTTAAATGGATAAATCACTCTCACTTATAAAATTCACAATAATTATGTGTGAGTCCGTTCTTAACATGAAAGATTGCAACAGAGAGGTGTTGACATAGGTCATTATTGAACCGCTTCACTTTCATTTTTGAAAATTTAGCCCAAATTCTATTTAATTTTGAAGTCACATACCCTCCAAAATCTCATTTTGAGTGTGCATTATATAGTTCAAAGACATACTATAATCTTGCAATTCCGCCATTGGATGATACTCTAATTTGGGCAAAATGTCTCCACTCTTGTTGAGAATACAATTGTACAGTTTCTTTTTTATTTAATCCATTCTATCATGATAGTATCAATTACAATGGAAAAATCCACTAAAATCCCATGCATGCAGCTAGAGTACCCTGGGCACTAAAGGTTTATGGTGGAAGTGCCTATGACCATATGCTTAACCCCTAAACGTCACAGGTGTCCCTGGAATTGACGATTTGAGGAAATCATCATAAAGTACAATTTGGAAGAATGTTTTGGAATTGATATACGAATGAAGGTTGTAGATTTTGAATTTTAGATTCATCCGCATGTTTAGATTCATTGGTGCTATCACCAATATTTTATTACGAAATTTGAATGTTGAAATTAAAAATTCCTTCTAAATTTGATTACAAACAAAATATTAACATTTTTTGAACTCGTAGAATTTGTAGGAATGGATTTGAATGATAAACTCTTAACTTGGTGATTATTTAAAAAAATTGTGCTAATTAAATCTATGACTTCATTTTTGCAAAGCCACTTTTGAATTGAAGTGAATGCAATTTTATCTTGGTCAAAATTTTACATACGTCCACATTTGTATTTTTAGAGAAGTATGTACTGTAGCAATACCAAATTTAACTATTGGAGAGGACAACAACTTGATGAAATATCACCCAAAAAATGGATGACTTTTATTCAATAAATGATGAGAAATGTAGGGTGAGTTGGAATTTGGTCGTCATTTAGTTTCTGGACGCTGCGACATTTAGGGGTTAAGCGATCTCAACATCTTGGGGGACATACCAAGTGTGTCACACTGAATTTTTGAAAGACATATAAATTTGACTATTTGAGTGGAGCTGAATCCAGGTGAAGTCTTATTTTCGATAAAATTTGTAATTTCTTTGAAGTTTCAAAGTGGTCTGCCTTGAAAATGCAAAACCATCTTTAGGTGGGGACCATAAGCATCTCAAAAATGCTCTATAATCATTCAAAATCAACTTGTAGTTGATAAAAGAAAGTTACCTTAAACAACTCCATTTACACCCAAGGAATCTACTACTGTTTGCCGTGCAAAATTGCTTTTTTCATTGTCATAATTGCTTAATTGTCACTTTTTGATCTCATTTTCATTCACTGAAGCACCTAAAACTCCCCTATTTTCACCAAATTCCACCTATCACTTCTTTTGTAATGCGTTTAGTATTCACTTGAAGTGAGGTGGAATTGGGTCTTTGGTGGTTTTAGGTATGTTCGACTTACATATGGTGTTTGGCTAAACATAACCTTTTCACTAGTCAAGGAATGAAATTTGTAAAGGTTGGTTTGTCAACGCTAAGAATCTCATGTTAGAAATGAAATAGAAGTCTAATTGAAAAATTCAACCTTGGGGAGGTCACTTCCAAATATTACGTAAAAACGTGCAAACAAGTGCTTTTCAACCCCTATATACTTTTTAATAAAGTTTGATTTAGCTCCAAATTTTTTAGTGTGGTCACATATTCATTATATCTTTTATATTTTTAAACTCTTATTTCAATTATATTCAAAAGAGCTCTAAAAACACAATCGAAACAAGCTCTAAAAACACAAAAACTAGTTGAATAGTGCATTTATTTACTTCAAAAATTTATAAGTAATTAATTTGAATAAAGAAAATTTCCAAAAATTCACAATATAAACTTTCAACATAAAGAAACATCCCATAATTTTTTCAAGTTGTTTGATTGATTATTTACAATGTAATATAGGGGATCAAAGATTTGTTCGCACGTGATACTCATAAAATACATTGAGTGAATTCCCCGAGAATTCAACATCATTATTTTAAAACCGATATTGTATTGTTAAACCCCTTGACAAATCTACGTCCACGATGAACAGATTCAGATTATTCTCTTCACTACATAAATGGACATTTTTCATCCATCCAATTTTCAATCAGTTCCTGTGCTAGTTGACTATCATTTATACGGTATAGATTTTCAAAATAAGATATTGTGATTTTTTTAAAATAACTAAATTGGTTTGTGTCAAGTTTCATTCTTAGTTCAAAAAGTGAGACCGTGAACATGATTTTCCAAAATAAGTAGAATCAAATAATGGAAATCATATCATCTAGTAATGCATGTTATTTCAATTTCATTACGAGAATTTAAAATTATTTTTTGTTAATTTGGGATTTTTGATTGAATTTCAAAAAAAATCTTGAAAATTTAATTACAATTTATTGATTTAAAAAACGATAAATTCAACCGTAGAAATGTGATCTTCACATCGATATTCACAACTTAGATTTGTACATAATTCCATTTTTTTACTCATCAAACATTTTATGACAAATCTTCGAAATTAGTTTATAATCGGGACGTTAAAGGGTTAAAGAGGGAGAGATAGTAACCAAGAAATAATTAATAAGGTAATCACTTAAAATTAGGGTGAGGTGGCAACTTCTAGTTCTAGTTGTATGCGTCACAATAATGGAGGGTAGGCTGTCCTCCATCCAATCAGATTTTGAATTTCAAATTCCTGACCAACCCTTTGCTCCCCATTCTGTAATTAATGCAGCATTGTTGGATTTCATCAACTTTTATGTACAAATGAACTTAACCCTAAACGACGGACCTATTACTATGGAATTATCGTGGAATTAGCATCACATTCCAAAATTTATTTTGGCACTGTGATTAACATTAAAGTTAAATATTATAATTTTAGTAGATGAAGGCATGTGTATATTACATGTCAAAAAATACTTGGTGAAAATTTGTAATTATTATAAATTTTTTAAGTGAATGCTAATGAAATTCGTATCAACTACAATATATATTCAATTACGCCAAAATTTCTACCACGGGTGTAAATCACAATGAAGATCATCATGGTGGAATTTAATTTACCATGATTGTAAAATTAGCAAAAATAACCATCCCATGGTAATGGATATTCAACTTGTTACTGCAATAAAAAAATAAAATAAAACTTTAAAATTTTCAAAAAATCAAAGTGCAGTAGAAACTAGATTTGGTAAACATTATATTGCTAGTTATGCTCAAATTCAAAACACATCATTTAAATGCTCTAAATTAAGTTTCAGTAAAAAAATCCTCAAAACTTAAAATACACTACACCACGGTGCATTTGTACTATTCAATTAGCAATTGAGACCCAATATTGACACCTGGTACATACAAAAGCTATCAATATAGGTAGCAACTACACGTTTTATTCACAAAAATGAATGAAGATTTGATGAAAAACAATTCCCAAAGCACTTTTTACTCCTTTTTCTTCATGCATGAGACACTTGATATCCTTGCGTTCAGTTCATGCGAATGAATTGCATGCAAGTGTCCATCCCATTGTATGTGTTGAGGGGATTACACTAACTCACTAACTTACTTTTTTGCATTTTCAAAATGGAAAAAACTTATTGAATTGCCCAACAAAAAGTTGGGTGAACACATAGCATAATAGAGCAATGCAATGGAGCACCCTTTTGAAAACTGGATCAAAAGAGAATCTTCACTTAGATCCATTTTTCTAAGTAATGACGGAATGTCGTTTGTATTCCATGAATTTTGGAACTACCATGTCAATGCCATGTTTACTTAGTTTCTAGTTGTACCCGATGGTGGTTCCATTGCAAAAGGGTGTTGGCTCTCATTGCTCTATTATGCTATGCAAATTGATGTGATAAACTTGAAATTTTATGAAATTTAGAAATGGTTTACTTTCATAGAAGGCAATTTAAAAGAAAAACATTATTTATTTATTTTAAAGACAAACCAACAACAAATTTAAGCCAAACTTTATATTCAACTCTCTAAGGTCATGTAATTGTAATTATGTGAAGTGTCTAAACATGATGACATTAGAAACAAACACTTGATTGGTGAATGCACATGGATTTACAACCTCAATTGATACAAATTACATATATTTTGTATAATATGACATTGGAAAGGAAATAAGGTTTTTATACTTTATTCCAATCAAAGTCATATTCAACATTTATACTTATGATTTTGAAACTACAAAGATCCAACAACCTCTTAATCCCTAACTATCCAACTAAGCAGATTTCACTTGATTTTAGTGTAGATTTTATGGGAAGTTGGCTTCATACATGTGTGAACCAATTAGAAAAGGGGATGATTAGTGAAAATTATATGCCTCATTTCATATTGTAGTGATTCTCTGGAAATTTCTCAAATCTTAGTTCAAAATCCTCTTGAAAAAATAAACTCATAAAATTAAGCAACCAATAAATCTTCAAAAATCACTACTCTTAGAGTATTAAATTTCAGTCCATCACAACAAACTTCATCCATAGATTGTCAATATCATATCTGTAATCAAATTACAAAAGAATTTTGAATTTTAAGTTTCAAATTTTATACAAAATATTGGTGATAACGATCATAAATCTAACCGTATGGATAGAATTTAAAATTCATAATGTACAACTTTTATCCTTCCATCAAGTTCAAAATATTCATCTTAGTTGCATTTTATAATGCATCTTTACAATTCTCCAAATTTGGAGAGGAGTAAAGATGCTCAAGGGTCAACTGTAATCCTTTCATCCGATGCAGATGTTTTGTTTTTTCAAAATTAGTATAATTGTTGCAGCTTGTGAATTTTTGATAACTGTATTCAAAATTTGTCAATAGTTTTGTAACAATTTCCTATATATAATACATTTTTGAGTCATTTAAGCATTTTACTATTAACAAATCCTACACTTTAGACCATAAGCTCCTTGAATGAAATTACAAGGATATTGGTACGAGATGACCATGAACTACCAAGGTGATGGTGGAGAGGTACCTCAACTGAATGGCGTGGTTGGCGGTTTGATTCCGGAATGTGAATTTGTCTCTCTATTTGATTAACCCTTAAACGTCAAGAGGGCATGGGGAGGGTAGCCTGGAAGGCATCTAAATTTTCGGAGGGAGGGAAAAAGAAAAAGAAAAAACGAAAAAAAAGAAAAAACGGCTCTGTTGGCCACTGCTGGCCAGCACTGCTGCACTTTTCAAGAAACGAGCTCTGTAGCTTTCCAATGCACCAATTCTCACTTGATTTGGTTGAGAAAATCTACTTTTTTCCTCAATTATTCCTTTATAAAAAGCCCGTGGGGCTTTTTTGACGTTTAAGGGTTAAAAACCCTTGCCTTGGGTTGCGAAAAGAAACTTAGTTCGTGTGTGTCAAAAATTATTATAAAAAAAGAAAGAAAAGAAAGAAAGAAAGAAAAAGCTGTCTCGTTTTTGGGTTTCTTTTTTATATCTAAAAAACTAAACATCTGTGTGACCAGTGGGCTTGTCTTGCTTGGTTGTTGTATTGGTTCATTTTTCAGTGGAATAAATCTTCCTCCATTTGTAACAATTTTTTTAAAAGTATTAAAAAAATAATTAAAAAAAAAAGAAAAAAAGAAAAAAGGATATGTTCTTTTTTGCATGCCCGTTTGCCCAAAAGTTGGTTTCATTTTAATAAAGAAAATAAAAACTGAAATCATCATGGAAAGGCAAAACCGGCTCAGAAGTCAAGAAAATTAAAGAAGTTGATTGATGGGCGACACTATTCAGCATAACATTCAGCAGCAGTGAAAATGTTTTGTGCGAATTTTAGCCAAGTGACTAAAAAAATAAAATTGATGCTAATTTTTACTCATGATTTGAGGGAATTAACCACTACTTTTTAGCCAAATGGCTTCTCCCAATATGGTTCAATCGGCCAATTTAATACTATATAGAGTAATTTGCTACAAATGCATTAAGGAATCTAGAATATTTCGCCTAAATTAGCTATGAAATCTTTACATCTATGGCAATTTTGCTAAAGAGGCTGAAATTCCTCACCTTCACTATTCGGTAGGCTTCATGCCCATTGCCTTTCCTTCATGCACTCTGCTCATCACCTTGAGCCTCCACGTGTTCACTAAGCTGCTGCTGAAGTACAGTTGGGTGTGGAATATTCCACACCATCTACTGTACAGCCAAGGCAAGGACAGTGCATGATACTGAATGTTATGAGCCCCAAATAGGCACAAAGAAGGGAGTAACAGGATGGGCCTCAAATAAAACAAGAGGAAAGGAGTTGCTTTACAGGATTAAAAATAGAAGGACAGGAAGCTGCCAGGAAATGAAGGGGAAGGGGAAGGATGCCTGCACCTCCTTAACCCCCTTCCCCAGGTGCAGCTGCACCCAGCCACCCTCTTTAATGCCACTTTCTCTAATGTCACACCCTCACCAAACCCCATGTACCCAGTTCAAAACTAATTATAGAATTGTATTTTCACTATCACATTCTCAAACCTCATTAATTTGGTGGCTCAACTACTCCTTATTCTTTAAGCGTTCACACTACAGTTACCCGGTCAAACCTCATCAATTACTCACATTTTCAAATATATTATATTATTTTTTGTATTTTCTCATATAAGCTGATTTTACTCTGATTTTTTTTTCTTTAATTTTTTTTCATTATTATGTAAATAAAACTGAATTTTATAATATTTTTCATATAAAATTCATAGTAATTACAAAAATGATTAAAATAATATGGATTGGTTTTAGGGGAAATGTAAATAGTAGTGATGAACAACAAGGTGTAGGTGGCATGTTTCTTGAGCTTAGAAAAAAGAAGTTCGATAGAAAAACTTTTTATATTGAAATTTTAGGGGTTTGAGATATAAAGTGTTGTAAAAGATGTAATTTTATTAATTTTTTAAAATAGTAAATTGAACTAGAAAGTAGAAGATAGCCCCCACACTTTCTTACTTGAGACCATTTTCATTTGAAATTAGGAACTAGGTGAAAATCAACGTTTGACTAAAAACGATCGATTATGGCTCCACAGGGCTCCTTGCACGCTTAGTGGTTAGCCTTCAAAGCTGGGCAAAGTCTTTAGAACCCCGGTGATCTTGATTGCATGGAGACAAAATTGCTCCTCTATTTTGATCTGGTTGAGAATCCACCTAAAAAAAAACCCGCTCCTCCTATAGTTTTTTATTCCCAAGTAGGTCCCCTTAGAATAACATAACATAATTGAGCAGTGCAATGGAGCACCCCCTTGAAAACTCGATCAAAAGATAATCTTCACTTCGATCCGCTTTTCTCAGTAATGAGGGAATGTCATTTGTATTCCATGAATTGTGGGGTTACCGCGTCATTGCCACGTAAACTAAGTTTCTAATTGTGGTCCCATTGCAAAAGGGTGTTGGCTCCCATTGCTCTATTATGCTAAGAAATTGGGTCCATAGGCCCTAAATTTGCAAATAAATTAAAAAAAACCCCTAGGATGCCTAGAATGGAAATTCTAGGGATAGAGGGGACCAGATGAATAGTGCCCGCATTCAAGACCATCGGGGTTTTAAAGATGGGGCCTCAAAGGTCAGAGCAGGGCTGGTGGATTCAAGAATTGTGTTTTTAGCTGCCAAAAAAACCAAAACCCTAAACCGTCCCCTCCAAAAATTTCCAACTCATCTATTGGAGATGTTTATTTATTAAAAACTGGGCATGATTCCATGAGGTTTTATCCAATTATGTTATTTATGTTTCAAAGTGTGTCAAATCAATATTTATTTGTTTTGGTTTTTATATTTCTACATGTAGGTTCATATCGTCATCCAAATTGAGGAAAAATCAAAAAATGGTCTTAGGAGCACTTTTTGATGACCTGTTTGTAGCAATGATTCTTTTTTTTGCTAATTTGATGAATAAGATAATAAATTCTTTAATTGGTGTACACTTTGATGTACAAAAATAATTATTCAAAAGAATGAAAGAAAAGTTATGAAATGACCCTCAAAATGAGCAAATATGCATGTCCCTTAAGGATTAATCCCTAAGAGAACTAGCATTCAGTAAATGGACGATGAACAATTTCTATGAGGGTTCACTGATGGAGTTTTATGAATCGGAGGAAGTTCATCCAAATATGTCAAAAATGTAGCTTTTGTCTACTCTTCTACAATGTGACTTGATGCATTGAGATTTTAGTGCAAGAGTCTGAATCGATTTATGTAGAGATGGTGAAAAAAGAAAAATCTTTCAAAAATGAACATTTTTTTGTCAAAAATCTTGTCAAACCAAAATTTATTTTGAACGTAGACCTACATCTCCCTCCCCTATGCTTTCGTAGGGGTCAAAATCAAGATTGTTTAACCACCTTGAATCCCAAAATTTTCACTATGATATACTCCTCTATTCCCCCAAAAAGTTTCTAGTTGAAGGAAATTTGAAAAATTAACTCAGATTGAATCATAGTCTATCTCTCATATGATTGAGCAAACATGAAGTTGGGTAAGTATGCTCCTTTGTGTTTGTTCAATCTGGGTGTATTGAACAAACACAAAGCCAAGTATGTTACTTTGAGCAAACAAAAAGCTGATTTTGGGACAAAATGAAAATGGGTACAATAAGTTTTTTTGGAATAGAGGGAGTAGTTTTCTTGGGGAAATGTTTTGCTCTACTTTACGGATAATTCTATTCTCCAACTTAAGTTATATGATAGAATCCCTTATTATGTTGTTTGGATGCTATTCCCTGACAGATCCTCGCTGAGATTGGGAGGTAAACACCCCGCGGGCTCAAGAACCTTATGTGCGAGCTTAACATAGATTTGTATCAGATTTATCCATAAAGTCGAGAAAAAATTTCCATTAGAAGAAAGACAAGGCAAAACTGGTATTTTAGTTTGAAAAGCAGCGAAAACAAGTTTTCGCTCCTTTTTTTTTTTCGACCAATCAAAACGCACTACATTGTCAGGGAGATTCAAACATGGGCACCTTCCCAAAGCTAGAGTGAAGCTCCCCCAATGCACACTCAAGTTCCTACTACGGAATCTACACGTGCCCGCACACCAACCCACGTGCTTGCCCAAAGCGAACACTTGGCTCCGTATGACTGACAATCTCTGCGATTTCTAGTGTTGCAGAGGGGCTATCCCTCCTTAACTTTACGGATAACTCAATTATGTTCCAAATTTACAGCGTTCCAATATGGAAAAAGCACAAACTCTTCAATTCATGATTTTACGGCCTTATGCCTGGCTAGCCTGTGACATTAAAGAGGTGGCCCGGGGTGGTCCCTCGTCTCCCTCGTCTCCCTCGTCTCCCTCGTCTCCCTCCCTCCCCCAGCCAGCGCGGCTGCCGGTTGCTCGCGCGCTCGCATGTCCGCCCAAACTTGCACCGGAACACACGACCACTCGGCCTCGCATTCGTGATTTGGCGATGGTGCTCACCACGACGGCTCCCTGAGCATTTCGTTTCCTCACCTTGTTATTGTCTCTCTAAGTTAGCTGACTTTCATTGCCACAGGAAGACGCTCTGCAATTCAACAGGTCTGGCCGCCGTGCTCCTCAAGTCACGACCCTGATCGTTGCCAATCCCAACTGGAACTGAATGAGATCGATCTCCTGGGCACCTCAGTCACTTTGATGGTCTATCAAAACGCTTCTCTAATCTGATCCACAATCGTATCCATCCCACAGTTACGTTTCCACGGGATCCAGACTGCGGAGCTCCGTCATTTTCGCTCTGGTATGGAACGTTTTCGACAATGAAAGATTGATGGAATAGCGTACTAGTGGCGATGGTTCTAGTACTAGTATTGCGAGATCCAGTGACCTGGTTTCAATTCCTGTGATCGATCAAGCTTACATGACATCATTCTGAACGCATTGTACCACTCCCGGAGTACCAGAATGGTTTTGAATCAGGTCTAGCTACGAGAACGAAGAATTCCGAGATCCAGTGGCCTGGTTTTCCTGTGATCGAGCTTTGAGCACACGCATTTTGAGTACCAGATAATGGTTTTGAATCGGGTCGGACTCTACGAGGGCGAAGAATTCCATCATTGTAACGGTGATTCGATTTTTGACTAGTTACTCAGGTATTTGTTGTACACTTTCAGCCAAAGTTATTGTAGTAGTACAGCAGGCTAGGGGCGTTTCTTTCACCTTTTGTCGTACGTACCCTTTTTCTCATTCTAGAATGTTTTCAAAGCTGTTGTGACAGTCAATTAGTACGTACACGTCTAGTTTGAACATGTATCTCGCCACAGAATATACACTGGGTGTCTGTCGATCTCCACTCCAATTAATGAATATGGAAATAACCTAATGTTTTTGTTTGTTTTTTGGTTGACAGGAATTGCTAGAAGTGTAATTGAGGAGATGCATAATTCATGAGTGAGTTCTTGTCACAATGGGGGCCATGAAGCTGATTTCCTGCTTCGGCTTGCCTTTGAAGAAGAATCTCAAGAGTGGATGTAAGTTGCAAAACCTTTTTAGATCACTCGCTTCTTTCTGCAATTGTTTAAAATCATTAAACTCGGACTCATCTTTTGGCAACTTTCAAGTGCTCCTGAAGATGGATTTGTTTATTGTTAACCTAAAATCTAGGATAGGTTTAGATTTGAGGTGTCAAACCACTGTTCTGGATGCACTCGTTTTGTGAATGGGACGAATGGTAGCATGTGGTGATTTGGTTAAATTTGAATGGCAACCTTGAGCAGCTGGAGAGTATGTCGACCCCAGTTTGAAGCAAGGGTTAGGACTACAACCGGCCCCTGTCACCACGTACTACACATTCAAGGAGCTCAGATCTGGCACCGGTAATTTCAACTCCGAGGGCAAAGTGGACTATGGAGAGCTGGGTCTGCTCTACAAAGCTGTTTTATCACCAAACGAAATTGTGGCTGTGAAACGAGCCACCAGAGAATCTCATCAAAGTCACACCGACTACCAAAAAGGTAATCAAAGTACAGTTTTGCTTGTTTGAAGATGGCCTTCCTTTTGCATTTGGTCCATGCACAGCTTGGGGTGCTACGTTTGTTAAATTGGCGTGTTTCGAAGTGCCAAAATTGTGACATTGAAGTGTTCAAAGGTTTAAAATGAGGGCTATTATAGGTGAGTGCTTGGAAGTGTGAATTCTACCATTAATGTGCATTTGATGTTTAAGGCTAAAATTGATTTCAACCCCAAGTTAACCCCTAAAGGACCAAGAAGCCCAAATTAGGCCTCATGTTTTTTTTTAACTCTTTTGAGTAGGTCCTATGTGGACTTCTTTTCGTTCGAATTTATTTGTTGTTTGACCAACACATGCAATGTTCTTCACTGATTCCGGTGATATAAAATTTGGTCTCATATGAATTGTATTGTTGACAATATGATGAATTGAATTTGTCATTTTAAAACAGAGAATGCTTGGTCCTTTAGGGGTTAATGTAATATCTTCAATTCTCACAAAGTAACTTAGCACTCCCAAGCAGTTTTAGCCCTTGGCACTTTGAATAATAATTATGGTTAATCCTCCTGAGGTTGATCACTAATTTTTTGGCTGGTTTAATTGGCACTATGCATTTACAGAGGTAAAGTTCCTGTCTGGGCTTCACGATAAGCATCTTGTGAACCTCTGCGGATTCTGTGAAGAGAAGGGAGAACAAATTCTGGTCTACGAGTTCGTTGCCAATAGAACCCTCGCCGATCATTTCCTCGGTATGAAAACTCCTTCTTTTCTACTCTAGTAGAGCAAGTGTCTGATACGGGTTCCAAAAAGGATTGTCTCACTAAAACAATCATTTTACAACTCATTTTCATTTAATGTGTGTTAGAAATTGCACATTTTCAATTTACATGAATTTAATGACAAAGTTGTTCAAGGGAATTCTGCAATGAGAAACTGACTTTGTGGAATAAGATGCATTTTGCAATAAAGGCTTTTCAATCGTGAAGGAGGATATGTAGGTGCGGACATTTAGAAGTTAAACCTTAAAGGGCTGATGGGGATAGTAGATATGTTGGCATATATTTGACATTTGTTGTAAATAGAAAGTTCCAAATTGAGACCCCAATAGCTCATTAAAATCATGTCGACGTGAATTTTAACTTCACTTTTAATCTTAATCCCGTAGGAGATGTGGAACCATGCCAAATACAATGGAATATTGTTGTATAATACTAGTCCGAAAGTGCTCTCTGGACCTTTAAGGGTTAACTCATTTTTCATCTCTCCCGTCATAGTCCTCTTGTTTATCACTTTGTGGAATAAGATGCCTTCCACAACGAAGGCTTTCAATGCTATATGGGGATGTCTAGTTGTGGACATTGAAATTTTTCCATAATGGCACTTCATTGAATTGATTGTTGCTGCTTGAGTGAGCATTGGCTAGTCCTCTTGTTAACGCGATTCTCTATTGGTAAAGGTCATAACATTACTCCCTTTGTCTAGAAATAACTGTCCTAGTTTTGGTGTGTTTTAATTGAACGCTTTAGTTGTCTCAGTACTCGAAAAATGGTCTATCTTTAATAGTAGTATGTAGTTTTTGTGTCACTCTCATTGTCTGCCCCGTTTGAAGTGGACATGGCTCACGTTCGAAGTATAAAAACATAGGCCAAAAATTAGGACAATTATTTCTAGACAGAGGGAGTATTAAGCAATAGTCTCGGGATGTCAATTCTAGAGCACTTCCTAGTGTAGGATTTGACATGATGGGGGGTGATGTGCAGAAGGTTCTGGGCTGTCGTTGGCGTGGCGAGAGCGAGTGCACGTCGCCATCTGCGTGGCGAAAGGCCTAGCCTACCTTCACGAGGAATGCCACCCGGCCGTCATCCACCGGGACGTGAAGCCCACCAACATTCTCCTGGACCACAACTTCCACGCAAAGATTGCCAACTTTGGGCCCAATGCCACGCACATGCTCACGGGCGCCACGGGCACGCCCGGCTACGTCGACCCGTCCTACATCAAATCCAACGTTGGCCCCGCCTGCGACGTGCACAGCTTCGGGGTGGTGCTGCTCCAGCTTGTCACTGGCAAGCCTGCTTGTGATAGCTTGCGAGACGATGTATCCTACCACATCACTGATTGGGTAAGCCAAGCCTCAAATCTATATATTATACCCTAATAGAAATCTCTATTATACCCTAATAGAGTCCTCTTTTGGTGTTTGTTTGTAAGTCTGTAATTGTGAAAGAAATTCATTCTATGTGGAATAGATAATTTTATTTCACTTCATAGAGTTCAATGTTCAATGTTTTTATTAACAATTAACGTTCTAGTTAGCAATATTGGGGAGTAAGAAAATTGTTAATAAGCGGCTAGTCGCGTAGTCTCTGCCTTAGTATTTATCCTATATTTACTTTTATACCTTGTTTGTACTCTTTAGCTATGTAACTCCTTGAAAACGAAGCGTTTCCGTAGTCTCTCCCTTGGTGGGGCAAAGACAACAAATATAGTGAGTTAGCATACAACGTATATAGGTGTAACATTTATGGAAGGTTGACTGTAGTTTTTATGTTTTGTTCTTACTGTCATGTGGACTTAAGGTAATCCATCCTGTTTGTGTTATGTGACTATTTATGCCACTTTGTTATCATTATGTATCAATGTCTTGCATTTAAAATTTTGATTTGTACATAGTGGCACAAATAGGGTGGCTGACCTTATATGTGGGACCTTGAACGAACGGTCTGTTTCGAGTCACTGGAATTAGGGTTTTTCGCTAACGTGTCGTCGTCGAGACGAAAACTGGTTTGATTTCCAGGTTCGGTTGAAACTGGAGGCGGGAGAGTTGGATGAGATTCTGGACATCAATCTGCGCTCGACGACGTACAACCACGAGATTCTGCTGCAAATGGCGAGGTTGGGGTTGCGGTGCACGGACTTGGACACGAAGTCGCGGCCGTTGATGAGCCAGGTGGTGCAGGAGCTCGAGCTCGGGTTACAGGCCGTGGACGAGCTGCACTCCAACCCGCCGAGCGCGGCCATCTCGCAGGCGTGCGGCGGCGGCGGCGACATCTCCTACAACGGCTCGGGCTACACGTGCAAGTCCTCCGGGTCGGACTTCAGTTTGCCGGAGCTCGGGGGCAAAGACTCCCATATCAAGTTCGACGGCATGGAGTGGATCGATATCAAGGCGCTGGAAGTGCCGGACTTCGGCGACGTGTTTGATGAAGAGCCTGGAATGTGAATGTTGTTGTCACAACATTCAGTAGCTAGTGCTACCTTTGCCTTGCCTTGCCCCAAGGAGAATGACAGACATATTCCTCATCATCATCATCCATGGCCCACCAGTAGCTACCCTTCTTACCTGACATGTGTGCATTATGTGTTGTACATTCATCCCTTTCATGCATGAAGACCCCAGTTTGTGGATGGATGGAAAGGCAAACCACACACTGGCTGCTGGTTGCAAAGACGGAGGGACTGTTGCAACCCATTTTGTTGCAATTGCTAAAGTTCGGAGATAGATCACAAGATCCAGGACTCTTCGTATTCTAGTTTTTCCCTCTTGCTGAAGTGTTTGATCTACCGTTTTAATATATCTATTTCTACTGCTGAAGGCATTATGAATCAGATCGCTAATACTCTCATAAACAATATATAGTTTGCCACTGAGATACTTGGATCAAAGAAATTTACTTCATTCTGGTGTGAAATATAATGTCCAATATGAAAACTCATACAAACTGAATTCAAACTTAAACAATGACCTTTGAAAATGATAAAATTTGCATGACGTTTTTAAATGGGTAAAGTCTTGAGAATGCATATTTCACCATTCAATTTTTTTGAAAAAATTTCCAACTTTTATTTGCATCTAGATATTTTTAGAAATAAAATTTGCCAACCAGAACAACACGTGAACGATCTTGCATCCAATCACATTCCATTTATATGTCATTGCTTTCACCCTCAATGTACTAAGAGCATGCACAGGCCTCTGCAGCAGAGGCTCATGGCACGGGAAATTTCTATGAGAGCAATCAGTGTGAGGCAATTTTCCACACGGTAGCCATGGGGAGAATAGAAATGAGGTTTGGCACAGTAGGCGGTTGTGGCTCTCAACATCACGGCCTTGTCTAGAAATCAACCCAAAGGCTATAATGCGTGCTTTTTGAAGATCATAGTCGCATCTCATTCTTTTGAATTGCATTTGCTATAAATTGCTGGTGTTTGTCGGGTTTGAATTGAAATTTGGTGAATCATAGTGGGGTGAGGGTGGGGAATCACCGGCTCTGACAAGGTCTTTTTGGAGAGCCGTTTAGGTTGCATAGGGTTGTGCATGCCTTGAGGACATGCATAGCGTTTGGAAGCCTAAACAACTAATCAACATGACCATGCCAAGGCCGACTATATCCATGAGCAGATTCCACCCTACTATGAAGCACCAAATACCAACGCAAATGTAGCACGAGAGCATGATGTAGTTGTGATCCTCTTTAAAAAGCTCATAATGTTGCCTTTTGTGATGATTTTTGAACACGTCCAAAGAATTGAGAGCCACTATAGCCTACCGTGCCAAGCCTTATTTGTGTTGTCCCCCATGGCTACTGCGTGGAGAATTGCTTTACTCTGGCCTCATCTTGCTTACTCTCACAATAGCCTCGTGTGCCATGAGCCTCTATTGCGGAAGGCTGTGCATGCTCTAACAGAACTTGCAACCAATTCTGTTACGACAATGGACCCATGAAACAAGGGAGTATTTTATAAGAACTTCCAAACTCATATTGAAGAATTACAATATAAGTGCTTTTTTTTTTCAACTCTCACCTCACTACGTTTCACCCATGCTCACTTCTTTATATTCATGGGCTTAACATGCCAATAACCTCATGTGGCCTCTTCTCCAACTTACTAGTAATTATCATATGGAGGCTTGGTCACAAAAACCCATGTACCAGTATTCAATATAGTTTGTACAGTCCATGAAACGGAGACAGGCTTGAGGATGCTCACATAAGATTATTAAGCAATTGTAAGTTTTGCTACAATTCTCCATTATCGATGGAAGTAAAAAAAACAAATATTAGAATGCTAACATTCACTGTAAAGAAGACCCTACAGGATTCATGTGCAAATGGAGGACATTGTGAAGAATGAATAGGTTAACTTAACTCCATGCTTGACTATGGCGGGGTCTCATTGTTCCAAAAACATGTTTACGAGGCAATGTGATGCTACACATCCATTTGACAACATAAAACTCATGTATATCATTCCATGTAATCAATAGGTATTTACTTGAGTTGTACATTAGTTGTACAATACAAAAATATTGATTCTCTCCTCCCAATAGGGCTAAAAACAAATGTGCAATTCATGTACACTCAACACTCTCTAATGACATTGCCATAGTTTCTATAAACACATGGAACAAATGGGAGCATTGTCATGTCTATTCACATCTGACAAATAGAAGTTGTCCAATAAGATGTGTACGAAAACATGACAGATCCTGAGGATGTATATATAGAGTATGTGCAATTACAAAGTGTCATTAGAGAGAGCTGAGTGTAAAAAGCCTACATGGGAAGACCTGATTATGCCCCATTATTCCAGCCATGTAAACCAACTCCAATGTCTAATGCAGAGTCAATGGAATTCATGATTCAAAAAACAAGGCTTGAAAACAATAAATATAAATGGGTTTGTTAAGTGAAACCTTAACAATCCAATGTATTGTCAAGCTCCCATTTGGACAAATGGCTTGTGTATGACCGCCACTGTTGCTTTTGAATTTCAAGATAACTCTTTACAAACTCCTCTCCAAGAGCCTGTGAGATACAACAACACAATGAATAACAATGCTATTGTTTGCAATTACTTAGGATTGGTTTACATTCATCAAGACAAGCCTTGAGGACTAGACATTTCAACCAGCAATGTGAAAAGTTGTTCTAAAGGATTTTACATTTCATCCAAATGGCCATGGAAAAGAATATTGACAAATGGCCATTGAGCTTATATGACAACATTTTTGTGAGTGGTATGGTTCGTTTGACCATTTTGTGAAGTGCTTCAAATACCATCAGCCCTCAAAATGATCAAACAAATAAGATCACTTAACGTATTTATTTTTAACATCTTGCTATCTTGTCCCATGGATTCCAAATAGCTATGTCTTTACCTCAGCTTTATACTTTTCCTCAAGACTTGTCCAAAAAAGTGCAAAAACAGCCATTATTGTTACCAAGGTTAATATAACAGAAACTAAATTCATAAAACTCAACCACCAAACATATGCCCCAGGTTCAGCAAAGATTGTACCCACCTGCTTTAAGACATCTGAATGGGAAAGATTCTGAAGGGCTTCCAACAGCGTTGAAGGTAGAATGGGCAGTTTCTAGTCATAACAAGGGAAGAAACTCAATAATGTGACAGAAATCGTTATGTAATAATCGATACAAAAAGCAAGAGTATCAAAGAAAATTCTGTGTAGAAGACTTGAAGCTTACAGGGGTATTAGGAGGGGGAGGTAAGTGGCCATTCCAATCACATCGCGGTGGTGCTGTTAAGTTCTTCCTTATGCCATCAAGACCAGTTGCTGCAGACAGAAAACCGTGTCAAGAATTTTAATAATGCTAGATCGAGAACAATGCAAAATTATTGTACCACGAAAAGAATAGCGTAGGTGGAGGGCAGGGTCAGCCGAATATACTTTTTTTTTTGAAAAGTAAGGTTTATAGATAAAACGTTCACAAATATTCTTCAAATATCCCTTTTTCACCATACCAAAAAAAATATTCTCCCAAATTTTTTCTGCCAACCTGCTAAAGGTTGGTCGAACCAGAAGATTAATCAAGAGGCCCAAATTGGGGTTCATGTTTTTTTTTGTCAGTTTAGAGTAGGTCATATAAGGACTTTCTTTTATTCAATTTTTTTTGGGACCAACACTAGCAACGTTCTTCATTGATTCTGATGATATAAATTCGGTCCCATCTGAAATTCTATTATTCTGACAATATGATCAATCACGTGTCATTTTAACCCTTAAAGGACCAAGAAGCCCAAATTGGGCCTCAAGAGTTTCTTTTATCAAATTTGAGTAAGTCCTCCGTGAGCTTTCTTTTATTCAATTTTTTTTTTTTTACCAACACATGCAATGTTCTTCAACGATTCCCGTGATATAAAACTTGATCCCATCTGAATTGTATTTTTCACAATATGATCGATTGAATTTTTCATTTTAAAACCATAAATCCTTGGTCGTAATTAGGTTAAAACAATGAATCCTGTAGAGGTCAAAGTTTGCGTTGAAGGTACTCGCCAAGTATTGCAGCTTGCAGAAGATAGGGATTCACAGCCCCGTCTGCCAGCCTCAACTCAAACCGCCCTTTGTCTGGTATTCTGCAATATTGCAAAACAAAGTTTAACTGCTGCTCTATATTATTCTATCCGATATTAACGCCGAGGATGTGAGGTACTTGTCTATTTTAGGAGCTGGAATTGAATGGACCTCAATAGATGAGTGCGGTTGTTGCCAGTGTAGGAAACTGTGCAAGGAGCCCATGATGATCCGGACGCAGTCGATTGCCCATCAATGCGCTTGTAGCTATTCACGGTTGGGTTTAAGAGTGCCACTAATGCCTGCAAACGCCATGGCCCACTGTTATAGCACTTTACAATTTTGAGTACAACATGCATTACACGGAGATAAGGAACTAAGGTAGCCATGTCTACAACTGGACAGTTTAGAATCAAGGACATTTCTAGAACAGAATGTGTGCCAAATGTAAATATGTTTAGACAATTATGGTTTTAAACAATTTCATCTTAGAAGTGTAAAAGCAGTGCTTAACTCCTAAACTATCAGTTGATTACAGTAACTTCCAAAAATTATTTCTATCGTTCAAAAACATGGTTTCTTCTTTTCTTCTCTTTATACGTTTTGTTACCTTCCTTATAACTTTCTAAAGGGTTTATTTTTTTAACTCCCTGCGGCCACTTTTGGCTATTTGGGAACTTTCAGGTTAAGAAATATGGACGTAGAAACATGATCTATAGTGGATGGCCCATAAACCAACGCTTTAAGCTTTTCACGCAAATCTAGTACTGGTGTAGAATTGGAAGCTTTTAATGAACACCTGTTGGAGATGTTGTTGATTTATAGTACACGTCGATTATTGGGTCATCCACCTTAAGGCTACAATAGGGAAGTATGTCAGGCAGACCAAGAAGATCGCAGTGTTATGTAAAATTCAACCTAACCTGCAGCTCTGTTACTAGAGAAATACCAGTCAAACACAGATTTAGATTTTCATGTGAGTTTTACAATGATACCTGAGAATTCTCTAAAACGCCAGCTAAGAATTTGTACGCTAGCTCTGATAGCCCCTGCAATGAAGTTGTTGAGACAAACATTAGACAATATACTGGCAAAACATCATTGAGTAATTTCAAACCGCACTTGGAACTGCAAATCAACTCCACCAAGTAGTGCCAGTTGGAATTAGTTACTAAATGCCCACACCGCCCAAGTTGTGTCAGTTAGCAAATTGAAGCTAACTAGCTTGCAATGAGTTTATGTTCATTTAGGTAACTCCCCAACACCTGGACAAATAAACTGACTATGCCTATACCAATGGTTTGAAGTGCAATTCGCCTGCATCAGTAGGTAGCTGACTTGAAAGCTTAACTCTCCTGGTTAGTTAATTTTTAACTACACTCTTCATTCTATTTAGTATATAATACATTATTTTGTAGCTTTAATGTTAACTTAGACCTCATGAATTAATGTACCTATTGATGAACACCATTGAATTTCAAGTTGGCCACTTGTGAGTCACTATTCACTGAAAAGCTTCGTGATGATGGCTCTGAGGCAAAAATTTAACAAAAAGAACTCATTTAATCTAATTTGACGTTACATTAAATAAAAAATGACACTAAACAGAATGAAGAGAAAGTAGCTAATGGACCTTAACTCTCCAGTTAGCTAATTGGCGATACTTGGTTAGTGCAGGCAAAATGTGAGCAACTATTAAATGTAAAGATATGACATACTATCCCCCATTTTAAGCAAAGAAAAATCAGAGTAAAAGATGAGGAAAATGGTGAGTGAAGGATTTGAACCAGTTCTTCGGTATTGTCGTGGAAGAGGTTGGTTGTACCGTCTGGATTCCATACCGACACATGACAGTGTGCACCGTTCCCAGTTTTGTTGACGAATGGCTTAGGCATGAACGTTGCTCGGAACCCTGAGCCCATCAATGAACTGCATTTAAAACCTTTTTCTGGGAGAAAACTCAGCAAGACGTCAACGCTACCGTAGTACCATAGCAGCTTCAAACACTAATTGGCACAAAATCAAATTATGATTTGACAAACTGAATGATGAAACTGCCCTGGTACTACGATATAGCGTACCGTCCCCGTTATTGCTCACAACTATTACAGTGGCCCTATTTCATATAATTTTAAATAAAAAAAAAATTCACTGTAATTTCAAATATCAAGTTAACTTCTATTTTTACTTAACAAAGTGTTACTTTTGTAAATGCATGTAATCTGAAAGTGCCTCCTTTTGGACATGGGTGAAAAAGGATATCTAATTTCATTGTTCCAATTATATTTCACAACTGAATTTGGTGAGCAATCATAGAAACATGGAATTTCACTGCCAGTTCCTATTACTGCTCCTGGTGCGCATTTATAGGGACATAGGTGCGCAATCACTTGTGCATGGACATCCACCCTATTTGAAAAATTGAGATCAGGACAATGTTGCTCACCGTACTTCTCGGCCACTGATTTCGCCATGAACTTGAAGAACGTGTGTTTATCAGCTGTTGCCAAACAGTCATCGTACTCCCAGTTCAGCTCAAACTGCCCATTGCCATCCTGCTTGACCACTGGTTCACATAATAAGCTAATTTTGCTACTCTCAAACAACTGAACCTTAATTAATTCAACAGGCAGTAAAACCTATGAAAATCGACCTCGCGTCTATTCTTCTCCTTCTGGTTAAGAATTTAAAAGCAGTGATAGCGGTATTATTTACCTCATGATCAGCTTGGTATGGATTCCAACCGAGTGTCTCCATGTGCTCCAGCAGCTCAGAAATCACCTTAAAGTGCCGCATGAGAGCACCCTGATGGAAACACAAGAATGTCAGCCTCAAAGACATCATACACGCCACCACCAGTTCCCTAAAGTGCTGTAGAGGAGTATACATAAACCTGAAGTAAATTGACCCTCCAAATTAACCCTCTCGATCCTTTTCACTGGGAGGATCGAGAGGTTTAGCCCGGGGCTAAAAATCATGTGCTACGAGGGGTAAATGTGGAAAAAGGGGTTTAATGAGGAAAGTTTTTAGCCCCCTTACTCCGTTGATTGGGAGGTTAGTTGCCACAATCCTCCCAGTGAAAGGACCAAGAAACCCAAATTGGGCCTCTTGTTTTTCTCAAGGACTTTCTTTTCTCCGATTTTATTTAATTATTGACCAACACATGCAATGTTCTGCCCTGATTCTAGTGATATAAAATTGAAATCCAAACGCATTGTTGATGTTTCACAATATGATCAATAAAATTGGTCGTATAAGGTAGACGACCTGTTTCCGATCAGGCCCCCAATCACGCAGTATAAGGCGACCTATTTCCGTGAATCAGCCTGCATTATTTTCGAATTCATTCATAAACGGTGACGGAAACATGTTTCTTCTTAATATGGAATGGTTGGCGCCGAGAATGGAAACTTGTTATCGAGTTAGTATGATATCATGTGTTCTCGAAATCTAGTTTTACAGTTCTTGGAAATAGGTCAGCCTATATTGCGAGAACGGGTTGGAGAGAATCTTCACTTTGAAAATTCGTAGTAAATTCAATATTGCCCCAAAATTTGTTAAAAAATATGTGACCTTCTTTAAATCTATTTCCCTACACTGCAAAATTATTTGCCTATTTGTTACTCCACCGGAAGTATGCTGAATTGCTTAAGGTGATCGGAAACAGGTCGTCTACCTTAATTATAAAGTCCAAAACATACCTGGTCATAACATGGCTTAGCTGCAACATCTTTGCTGTCCGCAATCTCTGTCTCCACGCCATTTGTCAGGAGAAAAAACTCACACTCCACACCAGTCTTCATACGGTATCCCTCCTTCGCAGCTTCTTCAATCTGTTGAATGGCCTCCCCACCCAGCCGTAAATTTCCACATAATACAGTACTACTATGTATCTTTGCAACAAGAAACGCTGCCAGAGATATTGAAGAAGTACCAGACCAAGACAGTTATTGGACATAAACAATGCTGGACTAGTATCAACCTCATAGTGTTAAATTAGGTTGATACCAGCCTGTTTTCATCAATGGTATCAATAATCTAACATTAGGAGCTTTGATACCAGACCAACACTAGAAATAGCCCTCTCCTCCAATTTAACACTGAGCTTTGATATCAAACCAACACTAAACGTAACCCTCTCCTCGAATTTAACACTAGGAGCTTTCATATCAAACCAACCTTGAACGTAACCCTCTCCTCAAATTTTACACTAAGAGATTTGATACCAGAACAACACTAGACATAACCTTTTCCTCTAGACTGAATCAGGACCGTCAAATCTTGAAGACCTACGACTCTAAGAGTGCGGGGAAGATGGGGTTATCACTATGGACCCTTTTCCTCTTTTCCAACCGCATTGGCAATGAAAGCGACAGGAGAGGGTTAGAATGAGCAACATACAGACTGCAATACCTGAGTTTTTAAGACATGGCGAGGTGATTGAAGCACAGGGGAATCATTCATGTAGAGATCACTTGCCACCCAAGCGACGCCTTCGGTCCATGGAAGCTTGATAACGCTCTTCGCATCCGGCACTGCCATCTGAAAATCAAACAAAATTTAATCATTCTGGTACTAAACCTAAAGAGCATGATAAGCTAAGGTAGAAGAATCCAATTCCAAAAGTGTCTAATTTTAACACCCTAAAATCTTACTCCCTCTGTTCCAAAATGACTATGCAATGTCATGTTTCTTTTCTAGATTAAGCTAGTCAAATTAGCAAGCAGGTCTTGCATGCATCCTTGTAGCTCTAAATAGTAAGTAAATGTGGTGAAAAAGCTACTAAAATATTAGCAACCGGAGAAAAAGAAGTGATCACAAACAGCTCTAAACTCAATCACCCATTATGATTACTATTATTAGAATACTCAAAGTTTATATAATATTCTTATTAGAAGATTCCAATGCTTCAAAGAATACATTGTTTGGATACTCTATTCAAAAACCATGAACAATCAAAGTTTTACTAGTAGATGTATAAGAGCATAGATGTTATAGATAAATGTACCACATTCCTCACTGGACAATCATTTTGGAACAAAATTATGAGCTCAAATGGGACAATTAATTTGGAACAGAGGGAGTACTACACACCATTTAAACACCTGATCTTGTATTGGTCAACCAAATAAACTTTGAACTTTCATAACATTCGCAAAGAATCCCTTTCAAGTGCTAACAGAAACCAATACCGATAGAGGTGTCAAAATGCAAGACTTGCATTCCACAATAAGAGGCAATCATGAAAACTTTAGATAAGGGCAAGTAATTTTAACAAGTGTTGGGAGCTGAGACTAGAAATAAGAGAATCTCGCATTTGAAGTCAAGCACTCCTAATCAATATGGGATCAGTGCAACTTTAATGTAAGGATTTCAGGTTCTTCTATACCTTAGTTGTGAAGACCTGGAAATTTTTTCTTACACAGAGAATCTATCAATGACTTAAATATAGTGTGGATAACAATCAAGAGTGAGAGTGTATGATACCACATCAGGATCAGCAGCTGTCATGTTGAAGTGAGCGGCATAGCCAGCAAAGCCCGCTCCCACTTTTTGCATCGCCCCAATGGCTGCCCTGGGCACCAGCTTCGATCGCACAACTCCCAGCAGGTCCACATAACTCACCTGCAGCACAATTTCCGTTACCTCTGTAACTCCAGTAAAAATAAAACTGAAACACTGAAGAATCGCATATCCATTAAATAGTTTTCATGCTGTGTTTTCGCATCCTCAAAACAATTGTATTTGATAATGCAGTCAAGTACATCTTATCTTTCGACCTCATTTATTTAATCAATTCAAATGTTGAAAGTAAATTATAAAATACAGAGGCTGGAAGTTGATAATGCATTTTGTCAGTTTTTAAAATCGTTCAGGTAACAAAGTGAAATGTATATGCAACTAAGTTGATTGCAGTGTGGAGATCGGCTCACTTTCTGAAATCCAGTAGATAGGCTCTACTCCATTACTTTGATCTCCTAGAATAATTGTATTTGACAATGCAGTTAAGTATATCTACTTGCACCCTTGATAACTCATTTTCTAATCAATTCAAATGTTGCAAGTATAAGATATAGACGTTGAAAGTTGAAATTTTATTCAGTTGTTCAGGTAACAAAATGAAATATACATGCAACTAGACTGATTGCAATCTGGGGATTGGCTCACTTTCTGAAATCTTCTGGATAGCTTGTACTCCATTACTTTGACGGTCTCCTAAAATAATTCTAGTTGATAATGCAGTGAAGTACATCCTACCTTTCCGAACTAATCCCACCTTTAACAGCTCTTTTTTCTAATCAATTCAAAAGTATACTACAAAAAATGGAAGTTCATAATTCAGCTTTTAAAGTTGTTCAAGAAACAAAGTGAAATGTATGCAACTAGACTAATTGTAGCCTTGCAAATCCAGAGAAGGATAGGGTGTACTCCATCAAATTATCAAATACTTCAAAAATAAAAACAGAAAGTGAAAACTATTAGGTTCTCAGAGATCGCCTCATTTTCTTTATCACATGAAAATCTCTTTAAATACATCAAGAAGAGTACGGGAAACACAGATTGATTCCCCGTGAGTGCCACTTTTCCCGTGAGGTGATTTCAAGGAAGAAGTTGATCCCATTGTCAGCGTGACTTACAAGGAAGAAGTTGATCCCATTGTCAGCTGCAAAACTCTCCAGCGGGCTTGTGTGCGCCATAAAATCAATCTAACCCCAGAACGGATGACAATTAACTTGCGGGAAGAATAGAATTAGTAACGTCGAGCGGGGATCAATTAAAAATGCTCCGTCGAGAGAAAAGGAAAAACAAACAAATAAGAAGAGAAAAGAAAAGAGGTAACGATCGAGAGCGCTCTCTTTCTCTATATCTTCTGTGCACGTGATTCAAAACCTCTTCCAGTGATGGTTAAGAAAACTAATCAAGAGGAACTCAGTGAGGATCGGAATCGAATTGCGAAGCGGGTGCCGGAAGAATGGAGAGCAATTTCGACGAGTCACCACTTCGCAGGAATCATCTGTCTGTGCAGAGCGGCGTGAAGAGGCGTTCGAAATTGGTCGATTCCTAGATTTTGGCAGCGGCTTATCTTATGTTTAGAAGGTGTACATTTTGGTGCCCTTGTCGAATCTACCGGTTTGATGCCGACGGGGATCTACGAAACGAGTAGAATTCTGGCAACGCAAATGTCAAGTGTACCGTCCGAGTGAATGGATAAGAGCATCTCCCAACGCGCTGGATAGCTCAACGTGATTTTATGTAAGAGGTTATGCTCAGATTGATAGATAGAAACTCCGGTCCTCTTTCGAGGCCAGTGTGAATAAAGTGTCTGTTCGTAATGTCTATGACCCAATGTCCACTGGATAGAGGGCCATTGGAATCGAGGTTACGCTCACCTACACGGCGCTATGCTATGTTACATGTTCGAGGGCAAAACTCGAGAACGGGTAACAGAGCATAGCCCCTAAGTAGGTGAGAGTAACCCGACATAAAGCTTTTAGCTGTTTTTCTTTCCGCATCTTTTTTTCCAATTTTTTTATAATTTTGCACTGTCAACATCTCCTCTTCACTGCTTGTTCGTCGCACTTTGTCAACATCACCTATTCGCTGCTTATTTGTCTTGGAGTTCCCATCACGTTCCCTCACTTAGTCTCAAAAGATACGTGAAAGATATCTTTCCCGATCGCAATTGTGCACAAGAGTGTTAATTCTTTAACGGTGCACTGCACCGTTTACCTCACAAATGCCTGATAACGCTTTGTTAAATGCATACTTCATAAGGGACAAAAATAGCAACCAATGCTTTACGTGAATATACTTGTATGTAGATCTTAAAGCAAGTTTGATTTTTGAAAGTTGCTCTATGTGATTTTTGAAAGTTCTCATAAATAAAGAAATATAGTAATATATCAAATTAAGAGTTAGAATTAACCCTTAAACGTCAAAGCAAGCCCCATGGACTTGTTATAAAGGAATAATTGAGGAAAAAAGTAGATTTTTTCAACCAAATCAAACGAGGATTGATGAGTTGGAAAGCTACTGAAAAAGCGATCTAAATTGCAAATTTGCGCCTCATTTGGGAGATTGTGGAGTCATTGACAAACAATCAAAGTTATCTAAATGAACAGGAGTTGAGGTTGGGCAACAGAGGTCGTTTCTTGAAAAGTGCCGCAGTACTACAATGCCGCAACACTGCTCGCCAGCAGAGCCGTTTTTTTCATTTTTTCGTTTTTTTTTTTTTTTTTTTTTTTTTTTTCGCCTCCAAAAATTTAGATGCCTTCCGGGCTGCCCCGCCCAGGCCCTCTTGACATTTAAGGGTTAAACATAGATATGAGTCAAACATTGTTTTAGTTAAATTTCATTTTTATGAACTACTTCACTATAAATTGGTATTCTAGATTGTTCATATTGCCTCAAATCCGGAACTGAGATAGATCCGGATTTGAAAAACAAAGTAACAAAAAAGAATACTAAAAAAATCAATTTTTTCTAGCTCAATAATATTTTGGATGGTGAGTACTACAACTTTCAGTCATGAATTTGTCATCAAATTTATATAAATTGAAAATGTGTAAATTTTAGCACACATTAAATGAGTTAACAAATGACATTGTTTTAGTGAGACAATCCTTTATGAAACCCATTTCAGACCATTGCGTAATTGTTTTGAGGTAACACAAATTACTATGTATGGCACTACATAGTATAATAGAGCAATGGGAGCCAACTCCCTTTTGCAATGGGACCACAATGTAGTTACAATTAGAAACTAGGTTTACGGGGCAATGATCCAATAGTCCCAAAAGTCATGGAATATAAATGACATTTCTTCATTACATAGAAAAGTGGATCTAAATGAATATTCTCTTTTGATCCAGTTTTAAAAAGGGTGCTCTAGTATGCTCCCGAGTATGCTATGTAGCATAAAAACAAACTAAAGACTGCATTTTTCAATATGAAAAACATACTATGGTGAACTCCAATCAATTTAGAAGAGATTCCAATAACAAAATGAAATGTGCGTTAATGAATGTTCAAAGTGGACTTCAATATATATTTTGGAAGTTATTTGGGCTAGTCATTGTGATGTTATTGATATCTAAGTCCAAATTGTAGCAATTTTTAAGGTTCAACCACTCCAACAAAGTCAAGGTGTCTAATCCTTTAATATCTCTTAAAACTATACATTCGGACAAATCCAAATTCTTTAAGGATGTCAAGGTGTCAAATCCCCGAACTTCCCTTAAACTTTGACATCCTGACAGATGCAAAGTGTTCAAAGAGATCAACCTAGTAACGTCAAGTTTTTGTAAATTTTTATATCCTAACATGCCCGAGTAGCCTAAGCCCTTCAATTCTTCTAAGCTTGGACACAAGGACAGCCACAACAATGTCAAAGAGGTCAAGGACTCTAGCTCGTGAATTTCTTGTAAATTTTGACACCTATCTAGGTTCAAGGATCGCAAAAACCTCATGTTTTGGAGACGTAAAATAATGAGCAAGTCACACCTTCCCAAGTCCAATTTATTATAGTGTTCAAGAGCCACGGGGCCTACCTGTAGCTTCTTGCAGTTGATAAGTGTTACTACAGTTAGGTTTAGAAGCAAGTTGAAATCCTTAGGGAGCTTTTCTATTCATATGTATGCCATGTCCAATACTTCTAGTTTTTTCAGCTCATCAATGGATGCAAGGAGTTGTTGGAACTCACAACACCCCTAGAGATCTAACGTTCTTAAGTTGAACAAGAGAGAAAAGGAAGCAAATTTGACAAGGAAGCTCCATCCGCATCAAAGTTTACCAAACTCGATAATTTTCCAAACAACACTAGAATTTCTTTCAACTTGGTACAACCTCTCAAGGTTATATACTTCAAATTCAACAAGTTTATGATTGTTTCTGGAAGTTTCTCCAAGTTGGAATAAAAACCCAAGTCCAATACCTCCAACTCTTTTAATTTATCCACAGAGTTTGGCAACAATTTCAAGCTCCTGCAACCCTCCAAAATTAGAAACTTCAACCCTGCTAGCTTCTCTATGTGTTTAGGAAGCTCTTCAAGCCTCATACAGTCTTTGAGATTCAACACTCATAGTTTGGAACATGGAAACTCTAGCACAACCACCATCCACAACCACGACACTCTCATCAAATTTGTTGCCTTGTATACGCACATTGGAACTCTGGAGTTCTACAAATGCCCTTCAAAGAGACAAGGGCTACGTCCTTGCTCCAAAACTCATTGAAACAACTGGGACAAAAACTCACTCTCTAACACCATCTACCGTACTCAGACATCATGGTCAGCGAGTCCTACTCAATAATTTATTTTGCCGAAATGATACAAATATTCTCTAAACTTCCTTTTTCACCACAGAGAATAGAAATTTTTTGAAAAAATAATTTCCTAAAGATTTGGGCATCTCTTTTTATAATTATTTTTTGCTAGCCAGATACGGTATTCAATTCACCAGCGATCTTCAATTCTCAGTTGGGGTCCACTTGGAGGGGACCACAGTAGCATGACGGGGAGCTGAGTCAGAGTCCAACGTGGCAGACAGATCCAACTCGCCAGACCCGTGACCCCGTTCACACGACTAGTAACTAACTAGTAACTCCTCTGTCTTCTCCTCCCTCCGTCTTCCTCTACGAAAGGAATTCGGAACAACGCTGGCGCAGTTTTGTTGCGGCACTCATCTCATCGTCGTCTCAATTGATTGTCTCAATTCTCTCAATTCTCTCAATTCTCTCCTGTTTTTTTCCCAGTGAGCATGAAGCTGCCCTTGCGCTGGACGCGATTGATCTCAAACCGCCTGCTGCAACAGAATTTTTTTCTGCAAGCTCAAGCACCAGCTGCCCTCTTCTCCTGGCCATGTCGCAGCTCTCGATCCTGCTCCGGTAACTCCACCAGCGGCGATGAAGACAGCAGCGATGAGGTCGGATACTCACCCGTGTTGCCTTTCTCTTTTTTTTCGTACGATTTTCCAACGATCCATGATCAATTATTCTGGAGCTTGAAAGATTGCCGTTTCGTGTATCCGGTTTAGGCTGAATTGGCTAATTGAATTTGAGAACCATATGATTATTAGATTGATTGGATTATGGTTTGCTTTCCGGTGATAAGGAGATGTGTGTGTGTGTGTTTCTATTTTGCGCAGTTTCTGGATTTTCCAGGAGCGAAAGTAGGGTTTGTCAATAAGCTCCAGTTCGTGCCGGAGACACCGGAGGAGCCAGTGCCCTGCTTTCGTGTTCTGGACGAGTATGGGCGCCGCATCAAAGACGCTCACATGCCACAGGTTGGTCACATGCTAGTTGGAAATTCTTCAATCATTAAAGGAGAATAATGTACTTTGCTTACATGGTACACACAGATTATGAAAGATTGTCGTATAAAATGAGCTGTAGAAACTTAAAATTTAGAAGCATACCTGAATAATAAAAAATACAAAGTCAATAATAGATTGATGTGTTTGTTGTATTTTGTTGTATTTTGGATTATATATTGTTGTATTTGGAGGACCTCCTAGTGTATGATTTGTCATCAATGTGTGCTTAGATACACTAATAGGATAAATTATAAGTAATCTCTCGAATGCTATATTCTCCTTCTAACATGTACAAGGCTACATGTGGATGATATGAATTTCTTGCAGATTGCAGATTTTCACATGCTAATTGGAAATTCTTCCTTCTTACAATTATTAAATGAGAATAATGTGCTGCTTCTTACATGGTACCGACAGATTGTAGTATGTAACGTCTCTGATGCTTCTAACATGTACAAGGCTACATGTGGACATCAATGGGTGATATGATTTTCTTGCAGATGGATAAATCTCTCGCCCTTAAGATATACCAGAACATGGTCACCCTTCAGGCCATGGACTCTTTATTCTTCGAAGCCCAGCGACAAGGCCGGTTCTCTTTTTACTTGACCACATTCGGAGAGGAAGCCATCAACATTGCATCTGCAGCAGCTCTCAGCGATGATGACATGGTATATGCCCAGGTAATAAAAGTGAACGTATTCTTGAGTTGATGTGGTACACTGTAACGCTGTGATTGTGTACATGCAGGAAAATGGTCCAGAGCTTATCAGATATATTGTTAAATTGTTCCATAAATGTACTTTTTAGTTGATATAGGTTGGGAAGGATTATAGGTTATAACCCTCTTTTGACTAGCCAATGAGAAAATGACACAATTGCCTTGAAAACTGTATGGTTGGCTGAATGTTTTTGGTGGTGGAAATGCGGTGCAGTATCGAGAACCAGGCGTGTTGATGTGGCGGGGTTTTACTCTCCCAGAGTTTGCCAATCAGTGTTTCTCGAATGACCTGGACTATGGGAAAGGTCGTCAGATGCCAGTGCACTATGGCTCCGCCAAGCTCAACTATCCCACTGTTTCATCTCCAATTGCGTGAGTCTTTTGAATGCACAATTCTCCCTTTTCATATTATCTGCAACATAACATTCTAGAGCAGTGTTGACAATCCACTCTTTTGGTTGTGGTTGGCAGTAACTACACTTGCTTAGGATAGTTTGCTGAGTACAGTTGTCCCTCTCTATTAAGACATGTTTGGGAAGCCCTACCTTCAAGGTAACAGGCATGGATTAGTCACAGAAATGACTTGTCACATGTGTATTGCTTGAAACAATAATATCGTCATATTATGGAGTGTCATTGTATGGAGGGTAGACTGTATCATCGCTTCCATTCTTGAATAAGGATTTGTTCCAAAAGATGTCAAATAATTGGATACCCTGGTTCTTCCTTGAATTAGCAATTGGACTCTAGGTGTTTGCAGCTTCGCTATGACGTTGATCTCACAAATTCCATTAGAGAAAATATGGCAATTCTCCTCTCATCAAAGTCCCCTTTTTGGGGATTAAGTACGGCCTTGTTGTACATTAGACAAGCTTCTATAAATGAATTGTTGATTATGGAACGTCTAGAATATATTTGATAAGGCCATGGACCCCTTATCCATGTCCTTGAGGCATGGATAGACGATTTACCCCCAACGGACTCTTTATTCACGATGGTCTTCAGTCCAATGTTATGATTATTAATACAAATATTATGATGAGACCATGTAATATAGTGATATACCGGTAGTCACAATGGGAACTGTAGGAACCATTTCCTTCTAATGCACATGTTTCATCAATATTTAGGGTTCACAACTCGTGAGGTACTACTCCTTTTGTGGTTGATGCTCACACACATACTATATTAGGCGACTCTTGAACCGATTTGGCCTGCTGCTGAAGACAACCTTGAGTTAATGAAACTCATTATCCTTGCAGAACGCAGCTTCCTCATGCGGTTGGGGCGGCATATGCTTTCAAGATGGATCAGAAGTCCTTGTGTACAGCAACTTTTTTCGGTGAAGGTGCGTCGAGTGAGGTACGTTCCACACTACTTAACCTTCAATTTAGAGGAGGTTGGTCATGTGCATATTATTCTAGAGAATCGTTGTTGAGCATCCTCTGAATTGGCATGGAAAAGGAATCCCTGACACCTTGTTTTGCAAGTGACAGCTTCTCAAACCAATGAGTCATCATCTCCACATGTGCATATGTCACAAATTTAATTTTGCTTTGACTTTGCTCTAAATAACGCTTAGTTGGCACTGTTTTCAAAAGGTATCATGCCACTAATACTTGTGTGTGATTGTTATTTTCAGCGCCCATCAAATAGAGGGAGGTGCAAATTTTCAATTGTAATTTTATCTCATGGTTACAACTTTTGGAGGCCGAGGTTGAAAAATTGTTCCTTGTTTGGCAGGGAGATTTTCATGGGGCGATGAATTTTGCAGCAGTGCTAGAAGTTCCTGTTCTATTTATATGTCGTAACAATGGATTCGCCATCAGCACTCCAGCATCAGAGCAGTTTAAGAGTAAGATTCTTGTTCTTTCTGCACTAGAGTCTCAGATCCTGACCAGATCGATCCGTGCCTCGTCTGTTCAATGTGTTTGAGTTATCCTTAAAGTCCGGCACTATTTTACACTTGTTATTGAACCACAAAAGAAAGTTTGTCAACATTTTCCCCATTCCCATGGGTAGGCTAAAAATAGATATATAGTTGAGTAAATGTAGAACTAAAGAGTTCCAAAGTGAGCAAATCTATATGCAAAATTCATATGGTATCTAAATAAAAGGTAATTTAGTGTGTTGGAATCCTGGTCTGTCTGATAATAGCACACACTCGTCAGCTAAAAGCCACAGGATTGGGGAAACTACCTTATTTATGGCATTATTCATTAGATTCTCGCATTGCTACTAACCCCTACTTTGCATGAGTTTAAGGATAACTGTATTGCATTGTCTTCTTTATTCCATCTCTTTACTTTGGTCTGCGATGTTGTATGGGCAGGTGATGGGGTGGTCGCAAAAGGTCAAGCTTATGGCATGAGAAGCATTCGTGTTGATGGCAATGATACTCTAGCAATGTATGCTACAGTCAAAGCTGCTCGCAAGATGGCTGTTGAGGAAAGTCGGCCCATCCTCATTGAGGTAAATAAGGCAAACATAACTATTCCTTAGCACAATTTAATATCACACTTTGCAAGCTCAGGATCCTGTGGTCATTCTCTCTCTTGAGTACGCTAATAAATTGTTTAAGGTAGTGAACCCTTTCTTGTGGAAGAATTTTTGTCATGAATAGGTCATAAGTTATTGACAAGTAAATATTTAGAATCTAGTGAAGAGTCAAAGCCTACCCATCGTTTTACTCACACTATGAGCAAAACTTTAAATAGTCCTACAATAATCAATTACGTAATTTAGTGCGTTGGAATCCTTACAAAAATGGAGATGTGATCCTTATTGAAATAAAATAAAAAGGGAAAAGCATCCTTAAATCAAGTTTGACTGGGACTGGATCTCAATGGATTTTTGTCCATTTTCTTTCAGCTGCCTGACTCAGAGGGGGTTGGATACAGGCATTGACATACCGAGTGGGGCATCACTCAACATCAGATGACTCCGGGAAGTACCGGAAGGGCGCTGAGATGCAGCACTGGAAGACAATGCGTGACCCTGTTCTGCGTTTCCGACGCTGGTTGGAAGGAGAACAGTGGTGGGACTTGGAGGCAGAGGAAAAGCTTCGAGCTGATGCTCGCAATGAGGTACTCATCTCCACATCCCTTTCCTTCTGCCAAATTTTATGAATGGATCGTAGAGTTACCCTTAAAGTGAGGGTGTTGTGAAGGGTAGCTGAAACCTAGACCTCTCCTAGATTGCAAACATCCTATCCTGGATAAAGGTAGCTAAAATTTAGGAGTTGTCTAGATTCAAGCTACACTTACCATTATTTGGTGTTGACCTTGTGTTGGAGAAAAAGTATGGGTGAATATGCTATAAATACGTATTAGTCAGCCTTTTTGTGGAAGGTTTATCATTAATGTTGAACCTTAACCCCTAAAGGACCACAACTATGTTTCTCTCCAAACACTCCAAAGTATCCCTTCTCATAAAAAGACAAATAGCTTTTGATCTAAAACCTTTTTGACCAATCCAACCGTAGGATATTTCAACCAACTTGAATTTATTACAACCTAAAAAATTTCAACCGTTCAGGGTTCTTCAATAGTAAGATTAAAAGCTTCAAAGTTGGTAGCATTTTTTTTTTTTGGCTTGTTGCCCAAATTTGAAACTTTCTGAAAATGCCCAAAATGCAAAGTTTAGTCTCAGATTTAGTAAAATGAATTTGGCAGTTGTGTATATGGGGGCGTTAGCTCATTGTGTACAAAAATTCAAATGCATAGCTCATTGTATGAAAAAATTTAGGAGGTGCCCGCAATTAGGTTTTTCACCTTTACATGATTGTATCTTTTGATGTATACATCATCTACATACGCAAATTACCATCCCAACTTCGTTACAAAGAGTAGAATCACCACAAAAAATCTCAATAATTGACGATCAATACTCATTCCATACTAAGCTGACCAAACTTGGAAAATTAGCCTTGGTCCTTTAGGGGTTAAGGATAACTCTCATGAGTATGCTAATTTAGGCCAGAGTTGAATCTTCTACGATCAATTTGCATGCCAAAAATCTTTAGTACAAGAAAATTGAATATTTTGGAGCTGATGCCCTTTTCCATGAACTGGTGATGCAGGTCATCTCAGCCATGCAGCATGCAGGACCTCGAAAGAAGCAACCACTTGCAAACTTGTTTACAGATGTATATGATACCATTCCCAGCAATTTGAGGCAGCAAGAGAAGGAGCTGCGAGCCACTGTAGGCAGGCATCCACAGGATTACCCCTCTGATGTGCCATTGTAACTAAATATCCTTGCACAGAAAACATGTTGATATGTCAACCTTGTGTTCATACATCAGTGCAACTTATTTATATGAATCTTAGATTCAGTGCGACCTGTAGCTCATTGGAAAACTTCTGATTATCCCTCCCTGTAGATATAATGTGGTTCTTGATACTGAACTTGTGATCTCAAAGCCAATACTGCTTTGCACCTATTTTACTGTACTTGTACATTGAAAGGATTTTGACCATTTGAATATTGGTTAAAATTTTGAAGTAATCCATCAACACAAAACCTTTAAAAGAGGAATTTTGAAGCAAATGGGCACCCTTTTGTGTGGGTTGGATGAACTTGTAAAGAAGAATAGATCAACTTATTCAATGGTCTTCAAATTTAGGAAGGCTGTGCATTGTTTAGGATGCCTCACTCCTGAAAAAGATGGTCACAATAATGTGGCCTCTGCTTTCATATTTCTCAAATAATAATGCTCGCAACTACAGCTCATAAGCACACTCCACGGACACAATTGCATCTAGTCGTCTACCTTCACAGAGAATCTTCAAAAAACGAAATTCTGTTGAGAATTTGAGATGTTTACAACCACAAATTGATACACATTCCCTCAAATTGAACATTGCTGCACAACCCTCTCTATGGCAAGTGCAAAAAGCATGGCTACTCTAGTTTATGGTAAGGATCTCGGCAGTAGAGTAGTCCTAAAATGGTGTCATGTGCTTCCAATTCAACTGGAAGCTGGTAGAGTTTGATCCCGAGTTGGAAAAGGTATAAAAATTCAAGACTAGGCAATGGAAAACAAAGAGATCACCAGCCTTGTAACGTGGTCAACAAGCTCCATTAGTTGAAGAGACGGTCCTTCTGACTGCAGATCTATAGCAGGCTACAGGTGGCAGAATTGGCCATAAGAAGATGACGGCCCAAACTGCTCAACAGTCTTGGTGGCGAGTACTAGCAACTCCATAAACGCACTGAATGATGCCCTCAAAAACCGTGCTTCCACGGAGGTGAATGTCCTGCCATAAAAATTATCAAAACTTGTCATTTTTCATGCTGCCTGTCTGATGTCACTTAACCCCTAAGTGACCGAACGACCATTTTATGGTCGCTGCCCTTTTTTTACGGGCTGCCCGAGATGGAAAAAAAACTTTTTTGAAAAATAAAAAATATTTTCAAATAGGAAATCAAGTCTACTTTCCAACCCAATTTGAATTATGTCAATCCGAGTTAAACTCCATCAAGGAGAAATTTTCAAAGACAAACACCTCAACATTGTCCTAGTGTTACAAAAATTACTATTTCGGGAAAGTAATGATGTTCCCTCTTTGAAATTTTTTGCTTTTTTGAACTTTAGAATAGAATGTCTAGTTTCAACCAATCATACCAAATTTCAAATTCTAAAAATAAAATTTGTAATTTTGGTGAATATTCAACGATAAATGCTTCTAAATTTGTTTAATGAGTATCGAAAACATTTTTTGAAAGTTTGACCGTATGGATAATTACTAAACATCGTGCTTCTCATTTTCTCTTTTGAACCAAACTTCATCGAAGTTGTAAAAGCAACATTTTATAGCACATTTAGGTTTGGCCCTTACCCCCTCTGTCATTTAGGGGTTAATGGACCAAAACCGAAGCTTCATGCGACATGCATTAACCCCTAAAGGACCCAGGGTTCATGGTTTTAAAATGAAAAATTTAAACAATCATATTGTGAAAAATATAATTTAAATGGGACCAAATTTTATATCAGTGGAAGAAGTGAGGAATATTTCATACGTTGAATAAAATAAAATAAAAATTGAACCAAAAAAATTCTACATAAAACCTACTCAAAAATACTGAAAAAACATGAGGCCCTTTGAGGCCATATGGTCCTAGAGGGGTTTATCCCTAAATGCCCACAGCCCTCTCCAAATTTGGAGGATTGCAAAGATGCATTATAAAATGCAACTAAGAGGGATATTTTGAACTTGATGTATGAATAAAAGTTGTACATTATGAATTTTAAATTCTATCCATACAGCTAGATCTGCAATTGCTATCACCAATATTTTTGAATAAAATTTGAAACTTGAAATTCAAAATTTAATCTTTTGTAATTCAATTACGAATAAGATATTGACAATTTGTGGATGAAACTTGTTGTGATGGGTTGAAATGTAATACTGTAATAGTAGTGATTTTTGGGGATTTTTTGGTTGCTTAATTTTATGAGTTGATTTTTTCAAGAGCACTTTTGAAGTGTTTTGAACCAAGATCTCAGAATTTTTTGGTGAATCACTGCAACATGAAATGTGGCATGAAATTTTCACAAATCATCCCCTTTCTAATAAGTTCACACATGCATGAAGCTAACTTCCAATAAAATCTATTGTCAAAAATCCACACTACAAAAAGTGCATGCCGGATGAGAAAGCATGGATGAAATCTGTACATCGTCCAAAAAAATGGACGCCGGGCAGTTGAGGGTTAAGGTGAAGCCGCAACAGCAGTTGGCATGACATGGATAATACTACACTCCAATCAAAGAGGGGAATTATAAGTGTAACTTGTGACAGGTAAGAACGACAGTGCTCATTGAGTGAGAAGACATTGGGCAGAAGGTTGAGAAGGTGCCACACTCACACGGAAAGCCGAGCCCCTTGAACCGACATTTCCCTCTGAACCTTACCTGGCTGCAGCTGCAGAAGGAATGCAACGGTTTTTTCTTTATCAGCATTGCATTAACTTATCCTGACCAAATTATAAAACAACACCTCCACGTCATAGCAGATCCAAAAGGAAACATTCACAGCCGATTTTGATTCTTTCAAGGTCACTGCTAATCAAAATATTTCCAGAAACCGCAAATCCCCTCCAAATGGTGCATACCTCAGGGTCAACAGCTAATGTTGTCTTCACAATACAAGCTAGCGCTTCAGAAGGATAATCAACGTTCATGGTGCTGCAAAACCATGGAGAAAGTGACAAATGAGGAATCATGCCATACCATGAAGAGAAATAACAAAATTGAGGATTAACGAAGGGAAAAGACGTACAGGGTAAATCCAGTCACGGATTTTTCAAGCTTAGTGCCAAGGGCGACGAGATCATCCTCTTTGACAGTAGGTGCATTGACCACCAGCCCGGACACCATCTCCGCTTCCCCCTCAAAAGCTCAGGAATAATTACTGAACCCAAACCCCAGCCCCAAAAGCTTCAAAAAAATATGATACAGATTCTCGGTCAGATTGAGAATAAGTACAAACGAAAACCTTAGTTATCAACGACGTAGGGGAAACACTGAACATCTAAAAGTTCAACATACAAAGCAGCTCAAGGTCATTCACAAAATGAGGACCAAGCAGAAACCCTAAACCAGGCCTTTCAAGCGACTCAGCGTAATAAAAAAGCACTCTGCATATTCTATTTTTTCCTTGCTAAGTTCCCAACAAAAACTCCAGGAATTCAAAGCTCACAAGCAAATTGAGCTAGAGTTTCATCCTTGCCAGCAAAACTCAAGACCTTCAACCAAATTACCAAATTTAAACTCGAAATTATGTGTTTTGTGGTATGGTCAAATTACAGTCTGCTCAAGGTGTTTAAATCGTTCTTGTGAAACTGAAACACAAGAATCCTTCAAAACAAGGGTTTGAAATAAATTGAGCAGAGAGAGAACAAACACATCTGAATTGAACTTTACATTAATAAACGCTCGATGCACACCGTGTTACAAAACCCTAATTGGCCGCAAGAGCAATCTTTGCACCCCTCCATTTTCGATTAAAAAAATAGAAATAAAACGAATCACATTGAGTGCAATGCCGAGCTGAGGGTCAAGAGTTGTGACGAGCATAAAAACCACAGCGGCAATTCAAATACTGCACAGTGAAGTGCCTCCTGCGACACTCATCAGGGAAGTTCGGAGGGTAAGAAGTTACACTCCTGAATTGCTCACCTTCAATTCCAGCCTCGCAAACACGGATACAAACACCACAACAAACAGACGCGGTGAACAATCCTCGGTCTCGTCGTCACCCCCTCAATCGGACAGCCCTCGTGTCCCGCAATTTGCGTCAGTTTCGTTCCAGCTCTGCAGGATTGGATCAGCCAAACACAACAGATCCTAAACGTAACTTTTTGTGTCTACGGAATCTGAAACTGCAACGAAGGTGTTCGTGTTCATGACTCTAATTGATGCTCTGCTCGGACCCTCCGAGCGGAAGATCAACAAACAGCGGAAAACAATCAATAAACGAAACCCTAAAGAGCCAGGCCGACGACCCCCATAGCATACCTTAGTACATGGGCTGGTTAGGCACAAATTAAATTAATTCTAAAATTGTCGAAATTTTTAAATATTGTATTCCGACAAATTCTAAGAAATTGTGAAGAAATCTGAAGAAATTTATGAAGAATTTGCTTTGTCGAACGTCTCAATCAAAAACAAAAATTATTAAGAAAAAAGTTGCCGAACCAACTAAGGTAGTACGGTAATAGAGCAATAGGAGCCAACACCCTTTTGCAATGGAACCACAGTCTAAGCTTAGTTACAATTATAAACTAAGTTTACGTGGTAGTCCCAAAATTCATGGAATGCAAAGAACATTCCTTAACCCTTTAGTGCCCAAGTAATCACTAAGTGGTCACTAAATTGCTAAGAAATGAAATGCTGGAAAATTTGTGAACCATCTCAGTCTGGTGTCTGAAGTTCAGATGTGTAACTTTTGATTTTGCAAATGATGCAAAAAGAAACTTTGGAATCTAACTTTCTTAGCTATCCAAATACCTATGTACAAAACACCAAAATATTGCAAATACCTCAAAATTCAGCAAATACTTACAAATACAACACACGTACTATGCGGTATTTCTTGTGTTTGGAAGTTTGTTTTGTTGTATTTTTTTTTTGGATTGTGTTCTCTTGTTCATGTTCCATTAGTGTATGTAGTCTGATCTGGATTAATGTACCACCTCCTTTTTTATTTGAATGTATAAATTTTATCCTAAACCGTACATGGATAAGTCACTCTCACTTATAAAATTCACAATAATTAAGTATGAGTCCGTTCTTGACATAAAAGATTGTAATGGAAAGGTGTTGACACAGGTCATTGTTGAACATCTTCACTTTCATTTTTGAAAATTTAACCCAAATTCTATTTAACCTTGAAGTCACACACCCCCCAAAATCTCATTTTTGAGTGTTCATTATACGGTTCAAAGACATACTATAATCCTCTAATCCAACGGTCCAATCTTACCAAGATTTAACCGACACATAATTCATTAAACTATGCTTACATTCATATAGTTGGATACTATTAATGGTATCTCTAATATTGACAGCGAGAGTTTTAAGAAAACATCACCCAAAAAAGTGTGGTTTCTCCAAAACCACTTTGGGCACTAAAGGGTTAATTACTTAGAAAAGTGAAGTCTATGCTCTCTTTGTAACTTTACATAGGTTTTGGTAGTTCCACGTTCTAGGTGTGGTTTTGGTTTGCCGGCTGGTAAGTTCTCTGACCGTGAATTGGTTCTCTTTTGCAATGGAATTAGTGCCATTTGGTTGTTTGTTTAATTGTTTATTTATTTATGAAAATTCCTAAATTTTAGATAATGATTTTTCAATTTTTTTTAAAAATAACATGGATATTTTACAAAAAATTCAATATTTTGGGATTGTCAAACCTCATAGCATAATAGAGCACAAGAAGGGAGTACCTTTTTCAAAGTAAATCTCAAGGAGAATATTCACTCTTCTAAGTGATGTATGAATGCCACTTGTATCCCATAAATTGTAGGATTTCCTTGTAATTGCCATGAAAACTTAGTTTCTAATTATAATTAGATTGTAGTCCCATTTGAAAAGGGTGTTTGCCCCCGTTGTTCTAGTATGCTATGTTGAAAATCAAAATTAGAATAATTATTTGGCACATGAGTGCCAAATTGAAAAAATAGTATAGTATATCAATAACCAATTTTTTAATAACTTTTGAAATTCATTCATTTATAATAGGTGCACAAATAACAGATGTACATTTTGTAATTCTATTCATAGTTCCATATACTACTATGTTGTAATAACAAACACAATAGATAACTCAAATCTTTAGAAGGATATTAGTTGGAGGGTTGAAAACAAAATCTAATTTTTTTTAGACTAATGGAAAGACGTGTAGAAATTCACATAACTAAAACTCTTAAAACTAAAAAGACCAAAAAGCAGAATGTAAAAACTACAAATTATTTGTATCACCTTCTCATTTCTAATGTTGTATGTCAATGAATGTAGGAACATTTAATTTTGAATGTTCACAAAATAAAATTATTTCCTAGTTATTACCATGTGCACTCAAACCTCTTTATAATGACCCTCTCTACAATGGCATTTTAGAAAATCCTATCATTGATAGTGGCACACTTGTTACACATTCAAACTATGTTACAATGAAAAAGTTGGAACACAAAGTGATCACATTAAAAAAAATTGCATGTACATGTTGTTTAATATATAAATGTCAGTGAGGCTCGTAAACACCTAGACTTCTTTTGCATCTATAAGTATATCTATGGGTAAAGAATATAATAGAATGAACCGCCATTTATACTACACCCTAAGTATTAGAAATCCAATTCATTGACTTCACTTTTTGCAACAATTGCTTTTCTAGTGAAGCAATGACCACAAAGAAAATAAATACAATACCAAATCAATAATAGTTAGTATTTTCGGTATTCAAAAAACCTTAAAAACATTAAAATCAACCAAATTATAGATAAACTTCCATTAACATTTCAAAATAAATCATAAAAAAACTTTAAATGAAATTAATGCTACACCTATTAGTTACTCTATGACTATAGAACCTGAAAACAATTTGAAAGCAGAATGGAAGAACGTTATGCAGAGAAATTGATGTATAAATTTGCGAAAATTACTTACTAAGAGAAACTTGAACAACATTATACATCATAAGATTTATTAAGATCTTAAACACACCTCCATAAGAAAATATGCATTTATAAATAAGAAAATATGTATATGTATATATGTGAACATGTATAAACTATCTAGATACAAGTTTATTTCTTTTAAAGTATTAGGAAGTTTCAATTTTTAGGTCACAATATGCAATGTCAAGTAATTGTTTTAATAGAACAAGTGGGCTTTGGTTTCAGTAAAAGATTTTCTTTGAAAAAATAAGATGCCCCAATAAAAACAACAAAGCATTTTGTCAATCAAATTGAATTTGAAACTTACATAATTGAACAATACTGCCTTTATGTACTTTGGGAATAAATATACTAGATTGCCTCTAAATACATCTTTGTGGACCTTACACTTTGTATGGAAACATTGGAAATCTCATGCTTTGTATTGAAACGTTGGAAAATAAGCCCTTCATTGATTTTGAGAGTTACACATATCACTATCAATTTTCCAATTGCTTGTGATAGCAACGTGTGTTACTTTGAATAATACATTTTTCTTTGCATGTTGAATATATAGAGCTCCAAATTCCAAATTCAGGATTGCAAATGAAAGAGTTCCAACTTTTACAAACAATCCGAAATTTGCACAATACGGGCAGTGGTAGGAACGGCAACATACGCTCTACAATCTCAGATGGGAGTTTTTTCCACAACTCAGGATCCAAATCGTCCATTGTGTCCCTGCAATCGAAAAACAAAAAGAAATAATTACATCATAATTGGCTAATGAAAAATGATTACAACAAACACAAGCTATTTATAAAGGTTTTTTTAAAGCAATTGATACTTATGTTGTTTGTAGTTTGTAACTATTTGAAAACTACCTACTCTTAATAAAACGTAGCTTATACAAAGAATAAGTTTATACAACTAGCATTGTGACTGTCAACATTAGTGAAATTTTTACTAGAGTCTATTTAAATAAGTTATTGAATAACTTAATTAAAAAAAGGTTTTGATGGAAAAAACTAAAATATTAAACCAATTCCATTTACTAAAAACACATTGAGTTTTTGTTCCTTCTTATACCTCATTTCTATTTCTACTAATCAATTAAAAGAAACTAGCATAAAACTCAAACAAGAAGAATATATATTCACCTGATGGCGAGGTTGGCTTTTCCAACTAACTCATCATCCACACTGACCCTACGGTCCAAAGATACTCTCTCTCTCTCTTGGTTGTTTGAACCATATATATCCCAATTATAGCCAAATTAGATATATTGTAATAAAACAAAGTTGCATTCTATACTCAAATTTAATCCTTTCTGAATAAATCACGTAAATATTACAACTTTAGATTTGAAGTCATAAACCAAAGTTGTGAAGGAATTCAAAGATGACATCACATTATCATGAATGAAAAGCGATACTACAGGATTTCAAAACCTTTGCAAATTTATCAATCTAAAGTACAACGCAAAATTGAAAGAGACAACATTTGTCATACCTCTAAGGAGAAGCACAATCTAGGGAAGTGGCAAAAGGAAATTAAAGAAACAAAAGCTCAAATAACTAAGTGCTTGGACAAATTAAAGTACAACTTAACTAATTTACAAATTGTTTTCACTATAGTTAACTCAAGCTTTTTGAAGTAAAATTTCTTTTAATGTAGTTCACTCATTCTTTATTTTAATTGTCTTGTTTTTCTTGAAGTTAACTTGCTTTTAATGTAGTTAACTCATCCTTTATATTAATTGTCTTACTTTTCTTAAAGTTGACTTCTTCTTGATGGGTGTTTCACGGTAGGGTGTCCAAAATGTGTAGTGTGACATTGCATAGTTACAAGCAAAATGTAGGGGTAAACATTTTCTATTGGTCATTGAAATTAGTTTTTTGGCAAAAAGTTAACCACATGAAAAAGGTATTCTAGGATTGTATATATATAATTAATGATTAAAAATATGTACAAATTAATATTTGGACCAATATATAATACATTGCATTTGGTGACGTTGTAGAATAAATATATTAAGGCATTTCATTATTAAGACCTTAATTGATGCATTTCATTGAAGATACAAGAGTTAACCGAAAAGTCAACTCAAAGAGGAAAGTTTTAGCAAACTCGTGTTGAATTCCTCTTGAACTCATATTGAAATATAAATAGACCAAAAACTAGTTCATGATGAGTTGGGAAACAATCTAAAACAAGCCACTGTCATTATTCTCTACACCTCGCAATGACTCCAACACCTTCTACCAAAGCTCCAAGCCCATGGCCCACAAGGGGACAATCTATGACACGACACTATTCAACCCAATTATAGCTCAAGAAAGAGGTTAGAAGTAGAGCAAAAAGGGAGGTTAGATGGGCTTCTTTTCGGTTAACTCAACAATGATGGCAGTAATTTTGGGCCATTTGATTAAGGATGCATAACATTTTATGCAGAGAATGACGATAGTGTGTTACAAAGTAATCACTATTTTTTGCACTTTGAGAATCGCTAGTAGAAGAGTAAATGCATAGGCGTCCTAGACATGCATTAGGAATTTAGGACCCCACGGATTTTAAACGATTTCCGTGCAACATTCGATATTTCATGGGTTCGTACATTTTTTGCACAGATTTTGCATGAATTTCGCGCTAATTTTGTACGGATTTTGCACTATGTTAGATAATGAAAAGAGTGAAATCAATGTAGAAGCCGTGCAGATTCAGTGTAAAATTAGTGCAAAATCCATGCGAAAAATGTACGAACTCATAAAATATCGGATGTCGCACAAAAATCCTTTAAATTTCATTGAGGTCCTAAATTCCTGATGTGCTGTAAACATCAAGGAGTAAAAGATTATAAAAGTTGTAAGAGAGAATGCAATCCTGTGTATCGGAGTTTTTGTTATGCGTATGCTTTGTTAGTGCGGTTTGGAGAGATTTAGATTTGGGTAAGGAGTAGTCAGTGATCTTTAGATCTATATTGTTAGTGAGCTCAAAAGGTGTTGTCACTACTAGAAAGCCATGACCAAATCAATAGAAAATCAACTGATTTCTGTTTGTTTGGAACACTGCAATGACCATTTTAACTGATTTTTGAACTTTTTGTAAAAATCAACAAAACGACAATCTTTTTCTGCTGATTTGAATAGTGCAATGACCAAATCAACAAAATTTAGTCAAATGCAAAATCCTTTTTGGAATTTTTTGAAATATTTCGAAAATCTTTTTGGAATCATTTTAATTTTTTAGAATCTTCTAAAATATTTGGGAATGTTGAATAATTTTTTTATTCTATTTAGCACATTCATAATATTTTGAAATATCATGCCCGGAAGCAAAAGTTATGCAATCTTAAACATAAATTTCACATTCTCACGCACAAAAAGAAATAATCGAAAACTTTTTAAAAATTCTTAAAAAACATTTTCTTATAGATCGTGTTTTTGTTTACATATTAAGCTTGATTCATTCAATTTGGACTAGTGATAAGAAAGTTATGGACAATCTTGTTTTTTGGGCAATCTAAGCATCTTCTTAAAAAAAAACTTTCTATCTAACGTTGAATACTGCTATCTTCCAATCTATACAGTCAAATTTGATGAAATGTTTACCATATGATCTTAGAAAAGTGAAGTAAAAGATCTTATGATTAGATTCCCCCAAAAATATTTTCTAATTCTTTTGTTTTAGTGGTTTTGACAAAAAAAAATAGCCTTGGTTCTTTAGGGATTAAACTTAGCAGAATTTCGCAACCATTTTGGCATAGTAGAGTAACATTTTTCAAAAATCTTTGAAATACAAAGAGTTGGGAAATGGAGCTAACTCTTACCTCCAAAAATCGGTTTGAGATTTAAGTCTCCTATCAAAAGTTATGGATAAAGTTCAGAGAGGGGTTGGAAGAGATATTTATTTTGACATTTTCAAACATCCTCTCTGAATTTTGTTTATGACTTTGGATTGGAAACTTAAAATCTCAAACAAATTTTTGGAGGTGAATGTTAACTTCATTTATCAACTTTTTGTAGTTCAATTTTTTTTGAAAAAAGTTAATCTACCATGCTAAAATGGCAATTGAAGTCTGCTGAGTTTAAAAAACACCAACTTCTAAATGGATAATTAAGAAAAAACTAGAGTGTTGTACATTGAAATTTAGTGGTGGTTTGGTGGTTAGAGGCAATTACTTTTGGGTATGAGGTCTCCGGCTCAAACCTGATGGGCAAATTATCAATTGATTTTTTTAATTGGAAAGAAGTTATTTTGGTTGCCCAAAATTTCCAGGCAGCCAAAAAATGTTAGTTTGGCTGCCCGAAGTTTCCAGGCAACCAATTTTTTTATTTTTTTATTTTTTTTCAAATTTGTCCAAAACAACAAAAAAATCAACAAATTTCAGCTGAATTTTGACCAAAACAACGCGACCAAAACAACAGGTGCGAACAACAGTTTTCAGTTGTTTTGGTCGCACATTTTTCCACTAGTGTGTCCTAGTTGCACAAACGACAGTGGGTTATGAGAGAGAGTAGCCCAACCTATTTTCTTTGTGATGCAACACTCATCATACTCTTGACCCAACACACGTTGTGCTTGTATTGCAATGCTCACGACAAGCTAACCATACGATCTTAAGATTTAAATCTACAAGATCCGGCTAAAAATTTCAAAATTTGGCATCCTAGTATGCCCCTCCGCACCATTGCTCCAACACATTTCTAGTCATAGCATGCATGTGTACTCACATTTGCAACACCAATCATATTCAAACACTGAACATATCTAGGAAGCCTTTGCAAGCTTCCTGTATCAACTCCTCAACTTGAGCATCCTCTCTCTTCATCGTCTATTGCGAAACACTCAACAATCTATCAAAACATCACTCTTTTCCCAAATTTGATGGTACACACATATGTATATATGTATATATGAGGAGGTTATGAATAGGGATTGAATGAGAAATTAATTTGGTAGAGCACTCAACCTATGAGGTTTGCTATACGGTATTAAGCTAGAACATTTGACAGTCATAAGAGTAGTTGTAAAGTCATGGTGTGTATCAATTTCTAATTTTTTTGTATCCCTTACTTGATTCACATTGAATACATGTCATTTTTTTTCAATTTTTACTCAACTATTTCCTTTTTGGAATGACAACAACTTTGAATTGCATGCAATTTATCAACATTGAGTTGATTTTTTTACTCAATTTAGGGTTTTAATTTCAAACTTGCAAATCCAAGGGTTATTATTATTATTTTTATTATTAAAAATATTTTGGTCCCTTATTTGCCATTGGTTACTTTTTGTTCAAAGTCAAACATTTGGAGCATGACTTCAACTCCATCGAATGTCTAAAATGAGAGCACACCTAATTTTCACAATTATCATTCAAAAAATTCAAAAAATACTACAACATACTTAATTTATGTTTGAACCTAATCTTAGCGCATAATGTTTTTGTCAGCAATGTTACAAAAGTCCATACAATCACGTGTAATTTGGACGTGACATTGGATGAAGATATAACGGATGACATGATGTGGATGAATGTGAAATGGATGACATAACGTGGATGAAGATGTTACGGATGATATCCGTTAGAAAGACTTGTCTCTCCCGTCCTGTTGTCTTGACGTCCGTTTGCGGAGCTTTGCGTGGCTTTCCTTTCCGAGTGTTTTCTGACGAGAGCCTCGCATTGCAGCATTTGATGTTACTGGAGTGATGGAATGTTGTGGTCGGACTGGCGCTGAGATGCAGGAATTTTTTTAACGGACGGAAATTTGTCTGGTAAGTTTTGAACCCTGTTTTTGGAATCGGTGGTAGCGTTTGAAGGCAGGCGAATGGATCGTTTTCTGTAGTTTGTGTCGCTGGAAATGGCCGCGGTTCCGGCTACGTTGAGGAGGATTGGATTTTCGATCGAGAGACGGTGTTCATGGCGAGTTTCGAGCGGAAATTTGGCCCAGCAGTCTCGGGCGCTAAATTCCGATAGCTCTGACTGGATGAGCGACAAAGTGTTAACGCGGAAGTCTATGGAAGATGCTGCTCGCGAAGACCGACTGGATTTTCAAACAGCTGCGCGGCTCCTTATGTCCTCCTCTTCTCAGGATGAGCGCAAATTCGGGTAAGGTTTCCTGGTTTCTATTGCCAGAATAAGAGCTTTGTTTGAGGATAAACCATTTGCTGAAGTTGCAATCCGCTTTATCTCAGGGTTTAGGGTTTATGAGTCGATTGTGGAGATTCGCACATTTTAGGTTTAGAAATAACCTTATACACAATTCTTGTTTGTAATCGGCACGAATTTCTTTCGCATGTTCTCTCTTTCCGCAATGTGCAGTGGTTCGTGTTTCCAATAATTTCAAGAATCAGAGCTCTTTAGTGATTCTTCATTTTTGGTAAAGTCTTCTTGACGCACGGAGAGTAAGTTAAACCAGTCGCTGAAGCTGCAATGCGCTCAATCTCAGGGTTTAGGGTTTATCAAAGTCATATTTGACTAGGTTTGCTTATACACAATTCTTGCGTGTAATCGTTATGAGTCTCTTTCTTTTCCTGTGTATGTTCTCTCTTTCCGCAATGTTCAGTGGTTCCTGTGTTCCTGGGCATATGGTTTGGATATTTGCATTATGTGATCATTATTAAGAAGTTTCATTGTATTGTGGTTCTGGTCAGGTGGGATTTTCACCTCGTGCAATTTTTTTTTGCTTGTTTGCCGCCTTTAGGTAATCGTCCTCATTCTCATCTTCACCAATAGATGTGTTTAGCTCAGAGACCTCCATTACCTTCACTTTGTCGACGGCAAAGATTCAAGTTATCTAGTTACCGTCAATGGCTATGTGTGTTGTATTTAGGCGTTGATATGAAAAGGGTCTGAGTAGCGCATTCTATCAAAATTTGTCAGCATTATTTTATTTTGGTGTACAAAGAATTTAGAGGTGCTTGCCCTTTTGCTTGGTTGTGTAGGGCGTTATTCGTCTAAATGAGAGTCAAAATGTTGTTCTTGATTAGATATCATCGATTAGGGAGCTCTTGTTGTCTTCATTTTCTCTTTCACCTTGAGAATTTCTATAAGCAGAATGCGTATTCATGGAAGTTTTTGATAATGTGCAGCTGTGTATGCTGTTGCCCAGTATTCTCGCTATGATCAGCGTCAAATGCAGAAGGTGATTCTTTGGAATTCTTTTTCTTTAGAATCGACGAAGACTCTATAGGGATAGTGCAGCTTGCTACAGACTAAGGTTGTCTTTTCATAAGTTGGCAGATTTTGCATCCTTTTGGTATTCTGTTTACAAAGGCTGATTGTATTATGGTGAACCCGACTTCAATGGATGCAGGAACGAGATGCTAGAATTGAAGAATTGGTTAAAGCGGAATTAGAGATCGAGGTAGGTGTAGAGCTTGAAGAAGTCTCAGCCATGCTGAATTCGAAAAATCCAGACTTGGAAGCATTGAGAATGCGACTTGAGGCTATGGAGGATAGACTAATGCGTTTGGAGCCAATGGTAACCCAAACTGGGAATCCTTCGGAAAAGGCCTCTATTCCTCGTCAAGAAAGCAAACCGTCTATTTCACAACAGGTTGTTAATCGTAACTCTTTCCTGCTTAGTTTACACTGATTTAATTGGACTGGGAATTCTTATTCATTCAAGAAACGGGCCTTGATTCTGCCCTACATTGTATTCTTGGTACAATTGAAGGTAATCTCAGTCGGATGTTAGAATCTTGCAAGTGAAAGCATTATAATTGACGCTAACATGCATTCTTTTCTCCTGAATATGTAATGCGGAATTCATAACAACAGTACTGTGGTTTAGTAGAAGCTCAGGCGATTCTGGTTACTCCTAAATGTATTCTTTGTGTATCAAGTGCAGGCAACGTACATGCTGAAACCAGACGTTGCTGGGAGCGATAGCGTGGGGAGCATCACTAATGAGAAGAATCGACAAAGCGTTTCTGAAGGTTCTTAGGATTGAGAGGAGCAGTCTCCAGTGATGTCCCTGCAAAGATGCAAGAACTAACTAACGCAATGAAGATCAATATCTGGATACACTTAGGTTTCGAAAAGCTCCAATGACCTCATCAATCGCTACTACACCTTGGACTGCGCGATGGTAGGTCTTTCCATGAAAGGACATATGTGGTGATCTTCAATAGACTTCTAAGCATGTGTCTAGTCTGGATCGCACTTGTCCTCTACTGATCATGTTCATTGGGCTAAAAGCTCGATAAACTCGATGATTGACTTCACGAAAAAGTCCCTTGTTCAAAGGAGCTAATAACTGTGAAGGTGGCTAGTACCATGTGATGAAGAATTTAGCAGTCTTAGGGCCTGAATGTGATATCGATACTTAATGTTAGGACAGGGGAGGAACGTAGAAAGCATATTGCTATTATGTATTAAGTCTTTAAGAATCGACTCAAGTGTCCTTCATGAAAAGCGGCTTGCTTTTTCAGCTCATATTCTGATCAGAAGGGTTCGGTTGGAGCTATGTCTTCACGAAGATTCTCATCTTCTCTGCATTAACATATTTTACTTTCCATTTGAATTGTGGTACAGTAGCCTCCTGGGATTTAACAGCATGCCAGCAGTCAAAGCTTGTTACTCCAGCTATGCTGCTGAACGTAAGCCTCTTCCTAACCTCGGTGTGTTCCTGAGAGGGGTCTGTAGTGTACTTGTAGAACTAGAATTACTATATTGATGGAATTGATGCTGTGATGCTCTTTACTCATGGCATCCTTCCAGGTTCCTTGCAAGTATTACTTTTCATTCATGATGCAATTTGAAAGCACTTCATCTTCACACTTCAATCTCGTAGATCTGTATAGATGCCTGAGAATGGAAAACGTGACCTTGCTTCAAAGAAATTCGTTGTGAAGCCTCTTGACCCGGGCTTGCTAGAATTTCGTTCGGTGCTCTTGACCCGGGTCTTGCTGCTGCAGCATTCTTTTATAATGGAGCCTACGGTACTGGACCTACCTGCATGCAGGTGCGGAAGAAGCCCACAGTTTGAAAGCGCCCTGTACGTAGCCCCCCTCCTTGTATGAGATCATCATATTATTATGTGAGTTCATTTAATGTCTACAGGTTCTGAGGTATCTGCCTAAAGGGAGAATATCTGATTAGTAATATATTCGAGTCGAGGCAAATCTATTTCCTGTTCAGCTATGACATCATGCTCGTCATGAGCATGATGTAATGACGAGTATGACATCATGAGCATCGAAAGGGAGTTTTCCGATCATCACGAGCATTAGCCTCTAACGGCTTGCAGTTATTAATTAACACGAGATTAGTTCTAAAGATAAAATAGTCCCAACTCAACAAGTTTACAAAGCAGTCATGATGCGGGTCATGATGTTCTGAAGTAGACAATAAGCTCGATAGCGTAGTTTTAGAGAAGGATAAGTTTAGCATAAACTATTAACTAAGCACGTTTTGAGGAATACCAGTCTCGGAGTGCCAGGTGAGCTGCCTTGTACTTGTGCAGAGATCGTTGGGGTCTAGATGAATTACACGTTTCAGTATCGAGCGGCTGCTCAATTTGGTACGATCACGATAACGGTATTGGAGGTTTGAAGCTCACAGCATGGTTGGAATGATAACACGATTGACGTTATACTGTTTTACCTGATGACGAAAAGCAGATCACTTGTACCGTTTGAGGAACTGTAGGACTGGAATCAATGGATGTCTATTTTGGTCCATGTTCTCTCGAGTGCCTGCTTTGTCTTCTTTTGTGAAATGAAACTATTCGAGGACCAGAGTATCTGTGGTTCTTGTCTTCCTCGCTAGCATCTGATAATTGTTAAAACGCCTCATGCATTGTGCCTATTCGGTCTGGCCCAATGGACTCATCTGATTATTATACGCAATATATCTCCCTTATGCAGCTTGCAGTACATTCACAATATCTGAAATTCATGAATGTCTCTTTTAGTTTAATTACTACTGTCATGTACGGGCAAGCCGTGACATGAGCCTGTTTCATGTTTAAATTTTCCATGTACAGGTACAGCATTTTTACGGGGTAGGAAACCTTCGAGTTCTCTTGCTTCAAGCATCTCGCTTGAATTGTTATTGCTTTTGAAATCCTCAGTTCCTCGTTGCCTCAGGTAATCCCACCAGCAGGAGATGACTTTTTTACCAAAACACTGACGCTAAATGTTTTCCTAGTGATCTAATGCAGACACTATTTAAGGTACTGCTAGATTCTCGCTGTAGGGTCCTTGGTGTAGTCATTATCGTTTTGAATGCACGTCGATAACCTGTTTAACATTTTACCTCAGTTTTTATTTCCATCTGACAGAGATTCTAACGCAACCCGTATGTGTCATAACTTGTGTCAAATACATCCATTTAAATGTTTACCGTGGTAGCCACTGTCATCATCGATCTGTTCTAGAGCAACAATTTAATCCCTTTAGACCCAATGATGTCGAGAGGCAACACTTGGTAATCGTCGATTTATGAAACATGTGGGCCATGGCTGCGGGTAAATGGTCCACAAAACTCGAATCACATTTTCGTTTCTATCTGACTTCTTTTAATCTTGTCTCCTGGTGGCTCATCGATGGGTATTCTTGTCGTCAAAAAGGGAATATGCCACTGTTGCTACTGTGTTCGTTTTGAGTTTCTTCCTCTCTATTTGCAGGTTTGATAGATCCATTCAGGCATGCAATCAGGTTTGATAAATCCATTCCATCTGTCAGAAGGGATTTCGGTTCTTGACTATTCTACCTTATCAGGTACATTATGTTTCTATTGAATCTGACTGAGTCTTATGTTCAGAATGGTCGGAGGTGGGTCGCCAAGAGCCAGCGCTTTCTTGAAGGCATAGTATCAACCTGATTCAGCACAACCCAGCTGTCGACGTGGGCTGCATCATGCGATAAAGCACAAAACTACATAACATGGGTCAGAAAATTATAAATAACCACTCTGTAGTAGATTCCAATTTTTGCATACGAAAAGAAAAAACGTGGCCTCTTGAGATGCCTTACTGAAAATGTTGCTCTTCTTACTGCGGTATCATTGGGGGCATCATTGACATCAATTCATGCCAGAAGTTTACCTAGACTAATGTTCTGTTCACGTGCGTTTACAAAATCGTGGCGGTTGATTCCTTTTCAGATCGCATGTACAGATGAGCCAAACAAGACTGGCTTCACAGGCTCCACTCATTGCGTCAGATTAACGTGGTGAGTTTCATATTTGCACCGAAATAAGTGGCAAACGATTTCTTGGTGCTTTTTTTTCCTTTCCTGGTAATGTTCTAAGCCTTTCAATTTGCAGTAACTCTACAAAACTCTACTCACAATTTAATGGCATCATCGGTGTTGCTCTCGACATTATAAGAATGCAGTCAACCGAGCTAGCGATCTGAAATACCGTTGGACCCATAAAAATATTTCATACCTTTCACGCGGACATTATATATATAGCAATATATCGAGTGCCTGATGACTTTTAGGCTACTTGGTTCTTTTTAGCTGCGGAACGTACAGCCTGCAGCTAAAAGCTCAACAATCCACTGCTCCTTACCGTTCTTTAACGAACTTTCTAATTGCCTCGGAACTCCACAAACATAATTGTGCAGATCTTGTGGTAATTTCGCAGTTTAATATGTTAATGAATAAAGTTGATGCAAGCAGATTGACCCCTTCACTGGAGTGCAGCAATTTGTGGCTGCAGCTCCCGCAGTGGGTACGATCACCCTTGTTTTTCTTTGCAATTTGAGAAGATGGATCTCTTAATTTTGGTAATCTGTGTTAAGAGGAACGAATCACTAAATCCCTCAAGTCTTGGATGTGCAGCATCCCGAAAAGAGGAAATCCCGGGGAGCTAATGAATCATGGTACGACTGATATTCCCTGTTCGGATTTGCTGCTTGGCCGTGTCTAGTATACGACACACTTGACCATCAAATCGAGAGATCCTTCTATTTCCAATTCCAATTGCACTCATAGAGCTCATCATCAAGACGCCATCCTGTCCTGCATTTGGTCATCCTGCGCTGTATGATACTGACCTAGCCCACTGTACTGCACCTAGCTTCACTTTTTGACGAATTTGCTCCATGTGTCGATTGGGGCCTACAGGAATGATTACCGACCCAACTGTTCTGTGAATGGTGGTAAGGGTCATGTATGTGCTACGTTGGTAGATTACCGTGCATGAAACCTTGCAAAATTACTTTGGCCTCCAATGCCTAATAAAATGCCATTTTCCTACAAATAGAAATATAGTTGTGGCCATGTAATTGCATGGACTTGTGTTTTACAAGAAACCTTAGAATGATGCCAACATATTTCCCTACTGTTTCAAGATAAATATTCTTGGAATTTAACCGAGTTGACTGGCTTTACAGGTAGGATGGTGATAGGAGATTGGTATTTGTCAATAGAAGAAACACCGCCCGCATAGACTAGCGAAAAGACCAATGGGAAGATTTCTTATGACGAACTAGACTAGTTGTGGGTCTTTTTGGGCATGTTTCTCTAGTCTACGTGGGCGGTGTTTCTCCTAGTGATTGCATTGTTGTTAGTATTTATCAATTGCATTAGAGTTAATCGAAAAGAGTGTCTCAAAGTGAAAACTCACCTCATACTCACCTTCAACTCGTTTTGCAGTTCAAAAAGACGGCAAAACTAATCTGTGGTGAGTTGAAGAATAACCCAAAGCAAGACCCTACACCGTGCATGGGAGTGGAACCCGTGACCTTCCCAATGCTAGAGGGGAGTTCCCACAAGTTCCCCCAAGCCTATGGCTGTCTTCATGAAGGGACCAAAGGACTATACACATGTAAGATGTGTCAGAAATCGGTTATATAAGATTGTTGACTCCGCATAGACTCTGTACAGAGCCCTTCTTCTTCTTGGTTAACTCAAATATTGTTAGTATTTATCAATTGCATTGTTGTTAGTATTTGTCAATTGCATTGTTGTCAGATGCCCATTATAGGTTGCCTGATGAGAGTATGGCTCAGCACCAATGTAATTCCCAATCTAAGCTACATGTGGAGTTAAATTTAGAACATTGTCAAAATGATCAAATCGATTTACTATAGGAGGAGGTTCAGGGTGAAAAAGTCATTTCCTCTAGAGGTCAAGAAAACTATGTAAACAGGCTATGAGGATAATTTTGTAGGCTTTAAGATAAATTTTTGAGTGGCTGAGTCTGAGAGAAAACTGTTACAGAACAAGCGGGAGAACAAGATGGCAAGCGACGAAGTTGGTGGATCTCGAAAGCAGCCATTGTTATATTCGATGCATTTTCATTTGCAACTTATATATGAGATGCTTCAGACAAATTCAGTAAATCAAGAAATCCCCAGGTCACATGAAGACAAACAAAGGGGCAGGCCACGTGTACAGACACGGTAAGTGAAAGCATTTCGTTTGCTCTGGAGAGTGACCTTTCCACATGGGAGTGAAAGGAGTTCCTTGATTGCGTGGATACCAGTGAGTGGTCCAAACCCTGCCGACCATGACGAGTCCCTGCGAGAAGAGAGGAATCTACGTCCTTGGAACGGGGTGAGAATCGAATGACCAAATACTCCCAAAGAAATAATGCACTACTGTTAATAGCGGACATCATGTACTATTCAAATTCCGGAAATTAAAATTCTATCAGGGCAGATTTAGAAGCTCTTTGACAATTCGTTAAAGTCAAGGAATATGAAAAAACGGGGGATCATCCATAGCCACCATTGGAATAACTTTGATTACTTTTCTCCCAGCAAGATTGACCCTCCGAAACTCGTGCAGGTAAACTGGACCGAAAATCATTTTCTCTCGGGATTACCTTACCCGGGGCTTCAATTCCCTTCCTGTTTTCACTGCTCTGGTGATATTTTCAGCAGTGCATTCAGTGGTAGGATATTCGGAGGGGAGCTCGTGCAGCATCCTCAGATTCTAGAGCTAGATGAAATTAAAAAAACTTTCTACTTCTGGCTAGGTACGTGCCGCAGATTGCCATATTCATTAAGGAATTTTCAGCCAATGAGAAATTGGTCTTCTCGGTTTCTAGGCCTCCCATTGGCTGAAATTTCTTTCCTCACAGCTTCTCGCCTCTAGTGTAAAGAGGCCCTAAAATGGCAAAATAGAGCCCTGTCTGGAACCTCAGATGTACACCAGTCCTAGTTTTTAGAGCTTTGTGCACAATTTTGGCACTCCAAAACATGCCATTTTGACGAATAGGGTGAAAAGTCAACGAGGTATCTTTTTTCGGGGATCGAACGTTAATACAGTGGTAATACGTCTCACACTGGAACTGGGCCTGGGAACTCTTCTTTCAGTATTTTTAGGATGCAGTGCTCACAACACTGAGTGACCAGTTAAACCCTTGGCACCGATTCCAATCATATATAAAGCTGCCGTTGAATTGTAATTACCCAATCATAACCAGGCATGCACAATCAAACTTCTGGTTATGTGTTCCACATGGGGTTGTCATTACATGAGTGAGCCAATCTGCATATCATGAACACTCAGTCGGCTGCCAGCAAATTTTAGCCATCATTTTCAGGATTCAGGTATGACCAGAAGTCTTGATACTCAAACAGAAAATTCGCAAGACGGATCCCTTCTCCTAAGGACCATGCTTGTATACTGCGGCAAGTTAAGGAAAGAATTGAACCAATCCAAACTGTGCTCACATTCCTGGGAGGGTTGGTCAGTAGTCTAATACCTGAACCCAAATTCAGTAGTGGGTGTCAACTGTCAAGATCGGACGCTGGTTCAGTGGACCAATCCCTAGTTATCCATGTGTTATAAGTAAGCTCGTAGTAAGCTACTCGTAGGCTCGTAGTAAGCTACTTGTAGGCTCGTAGTAAGCTACTCGTAGGCTCGTAGTAAGCTACTCGTAGGCTCGTAGTAAGCTACTCGTAGGCTCGTAGTAAGCTACTCGTAGGCTCGTAGTAAGCTACTCGTAGGCTCGTAGTAAGCTACGCGTAGGCTCGTAGTAAGCTGCTCGTAGACTCGTAGTAAGTTGCTCGTAGACTAGTACACAGGAAGAACGGGAGGGTGATACCGGAGGGTTGCCTGGAGGCCAATGCAGATTTACCCCCCAAACTTTCTAAACAAGTAGGTCGAGGGGGGTAAATCTACATTGGCCTCCAGGCTACCCCCCGGTATCACCCTCCTGTTCTTCCTGTGGTAGTAAGCTACTCATAGACTTGCAGTAAGCTACTCATAAACTCGTAGTAAGCTACTCATTCACCAGTGATCTTCAATGTCCACCCAAGCGAGGAGGATACTTGAAAAAACTGGTTATCTCCACGTGTTGCTTCTCCCTTGAAAGTAGCCAGAGAATGAGAAACCTGGATTTCCATTAACCAAACCCACCATCCATCCCTACCTGACACCCACTAGTGTCTGCTGTTGAGGATGCAAGAAGTCAGCTAATTCAAGGCACGTCGTCCACCAGCCTTGGCACACAATATATATGTACCTTGGAAACAACTAACGGTAGTCATCCCTGATTTGCTGCCCTTCTTGCGACGCTATGTACAGTCTAGACAACAAATATATTCATCATGATTGATTTGGTAATTATATGACTCTTAGATCCCATCATGTCCTGCGAAACTGGACAAACTTCCGATTTCTTTAATATGATCTTCTCTAAAATCTAGAAAGACATTTCGGAATTCCCTGCACGCTTCTCGTACTATCCAAAGCCCAGCTACCTGAATTCTTTCTTCCATCATTCCTTCATTACACTCCATCCACATAATGCATTATAATGATTTTCAAATATGATCGTATCAACCGTGAATCAATCGTGACAACCTCATCTTGGGTGAAGTAAAATAACCCAAAAACTCACTTGAAGCAAGTGCAATAGATTCAAGTCCCAAACACTTCAATAATTTCCCAGACAGGCTAGCGTGTTAACCGTGTTTAGATTTTGGACAGGAGTGTCATTTCAATTCCATTGTGCTTCTAACCGGAGTCTAGGTACATTGACCTGGGACACGTTGCAAGTGTCCCATTGTGGTCAATGTCCCTGGTAGTAGTAAAAAAAGTTGAACTAATTGATACCCGGGACATTGACCACAACGGAATACTTGCACCACATTCCACCATGGGACATGTAGTTTTTTCTCTTGAGAACTCTTTTCTCTTGAGAACTCTGACATTCCACGAGTAGAAAAGAGGTACTTCATTCCACATTCAAACTCACATGCACAATTCAACCGGACAGTATAATTAATTACCGGACCTTCATTTCTTTTTTAAGTAAATAAAACAGTTTTCGAAAGAATTTTGAATTCTTTTGAAAGTTTTTGAAAGTTCTTGCACGAAAAAAGATAAGAAGATCCAAGTAGCACACAGTCCGTGGTGCATGCCGACTGCACACGGTTGATATATAAATAAATAAATAAATAAAACCCCATATTTATTATTTAATTTTGGCCAGTTTCAAATGTGATATTCATGTGCTGAACACTTAACGGGGAGTTTTCCAAGGAAACCAGCTAAAATCTAATATTTTACAAAAGCAACCAGTTTTAGACAAGAACCCATCCAGTTATTACCCATGTTTCACCTAGGTAGCACCCAAGTATCACAAATTTTATCCAGATTAAAGCCTAAAACTATGAGTTTGAACCAGTAATTTGGCAATTCCATTCCGTTGATTTTACACTAACTGCCGGATCTCCCCGTACATTGGTGTTGAAAATGTGATGTTCAGAAGTCTAAAAAATCTAGGATAGGTAAAGATCTGGGAGATTTCACATGAGTGTCTCCAATCAGGTTTTTTTTTTTTGCACTAGCAGTCAATGGAGGGTCCCTCCATATTTAAACCACTGTGATTGTGCCATGACCACAGATGTGACGTTCAAAGCTTTTAAAAACTAGGACAGGTCTAGATTGATTAATCAGAGGACCGAAAGTGCGCCTTGAATTTCACTGTCCGAATATATCCGCCATTGTAACAAACATGAGGTTAATTAGACTGCCACAAAAATCCAACCATTGATATTCAAGAACCAGTTATCTTGCATGGAGCATCCCCAGAGTACAGTCTCCCTTTTGTCGCCAATTAGATGCTGATCCTCATCACCCCAGTCTCCTCTCTCATTTGGCGGGCACCTCGATCTATCTGCGCAGGTCTACGCTCATGCATTCCCCTTCCCATGGCAACACTAATATACATAAATATGTATATATACATAAATATGTATATATACATAAATATATATATATACATAAATATGTATATATACATAAATATGTATATATACATAAATATGTATATATACATAAATATGTATATATACATATAATTTCAATCCTTGTCTTCAAGAGTTCCCACCGCTAACCAGTCACCATATTAACCCCCACCAGAGACTGACTTGAAGAGAACTGCATGATCAATTATATCCGCAGGGCACCTGCAGCGCTAGAGTGGGACTCTGTTCTCAGACTGCTGTCGATATCGATATCGATATCGATCTTATTTTCTGAGCGAAGAACTGCAGAAGCTTCGATATATCAACGTGCTTGTATAGTTATGAGCAAACGTAACTTGCACTTTGTTATCAATCTGTCGATTGTACAAGTGATGATTGCTTGTCTAGATCCAACTTATAACTGAACCTGCTTTTGAGCACGAACTCATGATTGTGATCGGGGAGTACATCACTAGCGACAGACGTAATTTGTCAGTGGCAGAGTGCTAAGAATATGCTTAAGTGAGAGAGACAGGGGTTCTGTTAAACACTCTAGAAGTTGTGTTGTTTGGACATCTGTCTTGGAAAACAACCGATAACAGTGCAGTAATACATTGAATAAGCCATTGTTACTGTTCTAGACTTGGACAGCGTAAAGCTAAAGAAGCGACAGGCGACCCACCCAATCATGCAGTTCGTGTAGACAGTCATATATATACTGCAAGGTAGATGAAATTATAATGAGTTCTTCATAAGGTGATCGACAGGTAATATTAAGATAGAAGTTAGTGGTTGCTGATCTGAGTGCAATTTCTGGATTCGCTGATCGACATGATGGAGAGTTTACAGGGCTATGTTGGAAACCAAACTTCGACAGGAACATGGTTCCATCAGGCTCTGAACGCCGTCGGGGTCAGCGATTACCAGCGCTCTAGCGACGTGCTGGTGGCGCTGTCCGCGGTCCTGTTCGTCATGCTCACGATCCTCCCGAAATGGCTCAATGCTCCGGTGCGGGAGAAGCCGCAATTTCCTCCCAGTCCACCGCGGTGGCCGATTCTCGGCAACTTGCCCCAGATCATGAAGGAAGGCGCCGCGCTGCACACCACCCTTCGACTTCTCGGCAAGAAGATGGGACCAATCTACACGCTCTGGTTGGGAAGGTAAATAAATCAAACGGACCATATATTCCTCAGTTGATGCATGCACAATGGTTCTTTCTTCATAACATTTCTAAGCCTACTGTATCCTAAGTTTCATTTTTTTTCTCTCATGTGCTTAATCTTCAGCGCGCAAGATCTGATAGTGGTGTATAATACTCTGCACGCTCTGTTTGTACTTTATAGTTAGTTCTGATCTGCTTGATAATGTTATGTATGAAAACTAAGATGGTTCTAGATTTTAGTTGTTTGCTCAAATTGTAAGTGAGAACCGTGAATTGATTGATCGACATGTCATGTATGAAAACTAAGACGGTTGTCCCTAGTAGAACATGGTGTCGTTTTTCGCCAGTGGAAGGGCTTCACAATTGGCTAAAACGGGATTGTTGATCAGTGGCTCTGCACAGTGTTGTTGGTCAGAACCACAGGGAGCTCATATGGTTCCCCTGTGTTGGTTCTCCCGTGAGTGTCACTTTTCAACTTTTGACATGTGTACAAAATCACCTGCATAAGCTTAGTCATCTACTTGTAGAAGGAAAGTTTTAACATGTGTCGAGTTCCGAAGCTCAGAGGGGAAAGTGACACTCACAGGGGAATCAACACAGGGAAACCATATGAGACCCCTGTGAACTAAAAAAGTTCCCTGTCTTTCTCCATTTGATGAGTGAAATGCGAAGAGGTTTCTAATAGTGTGTAGATCTCCGTTGTGTGCGCAAATAGTAAGTGAGAATTATGAATTAATTGATCCACATGTCATGTATGGAAACTAAGACGGTTGTCACTAGTATGTCACATGTCATGTATGGAAACTAAGACGGTTGTCAACATAGTGTCGTTTTTCACTAATGAAAGGGCACCACAATTGACTAAAACGGGACTCTCAGTGGCTACACTCAGTTGTGTTGGTCACGGCTGCACAAAAGTTTCCCACCTTTTCTCCATTTCAGGGGTGAAATGCGAATAGGTTTCTAGTACTGTGTAGATATTAGTTGTTTGCGTAAGTTAAATAGTAAGTGGGAATTGACTGTGAATTGATCGATCGACAGGTCCTTTCCGTTGGTGGTCGTGACGGGCGATGAGGCGACGCAGGAAGCGCTGGTGACGCAAGGCACGGTGTTCGCGGCGCGGCCCGCGTTAATTTCCTGGCAATACATCAGTTCAGGGTACAAGACGACCATGACGTCGCCAATGGGTCCCCACTGGCAGAAGCTGCGTAAGATTATCAGCCACGACTTGCTCAGCCCTGCGAAGCTGGCGAGCTACAAGCCCGTCCGGGACACGGAGATTCAGCGTCTGCTGGACCGGTTCCGGACGCAAGCGGCTGCGAATCACGGCGTGGTGAAGCCACTCCTGGATCTTCGGACCTCGGCCGTGGACATCATCATGCGCATCGGGTTCGGAGACGACTTTGCGAAGATGGAAGGGAAGAACCAGGTACATTCTCGATCAAAGGTCTCATACAAAGTGTAACCACTGCTTAAATTGTTCACTCAAAAAGTACCTTTCACTATTAAATTAGTAACAATATTGTATACCACAAATCTAGAATGGTTAATGGTTACTTTACATTGTCCACTTGTTTTTTTTAAGTATAGATGAAGGACTGAAAAGTGCTTGTAACCAGTCCTTAATAAGGGCTGAAATGAGCTTTTTAACAAGCACGAAAATATCCTTAGATTTCTTCTAAAATCTTCACAATTTAAAGATTTCATGGTCTGAGTACTTGTCGGTAATCCTTAATTTGGGGCACCCTGTTGTCCTTTGATCCAGAACGCCAAAGTGGTGGAACTCGATCGACTGTTTCGAGAGATTATGGACGCCGGAAGCGTTTTCCAAATCGCACTGGATTCGTCGGCTTTCGTTCGGACGCTCCTGTTCCCCATGTCGAGGAAATGCTACAACAACATACGGAGCATTTCGGCTCAGATCACGGCTATGGTTATGCCGATTGTGATGGAACGCAAGAAGCAGCTCAAGTTGCGACCTGTTGTGGATGCCAACACGTTTGTGGACGCTTTGATCAACTTGAAGGGCGAAGATTCCTTGACTGACATGGAGATTGTGTGGAACGTGGCGGAGCTCATGGTTGGCGGTACTGATAACACTTCCCATATTTTGGAGTGGATCTTGGCCAACATGGTTACGTACCCGGCCATTCAACAAAAGGCATTTGAGGAGATTCAGCGCGCCATGGGCCCCAATCTAGAGCGAGCTCTGGTCCAAGAGAGTGATCTGCCGAAGCTGCCGTTTGTGCAATCCATTGTGAAGGAGTCCATGCGGCGCCACATGATGGCGGTGCTGGCCATTCCGAAGATCGCTACGCAGGAAACGAAGGTAAGAAAAACTCCCATTCAACTGGGAATGATTTCTACATCTAAAATCTAGACCTGTCCTAGTTTTGAAAGAACCACCACTTACGCACATCACATAATTCCCCGTTTAACGAATATGGTCATTTTACTTAAATTGGCGTGTTTAGAGCGTCAAATTTATATTATTCAAGCGCACCAAGCTCTGAAAACCAGGCTTGAGGTTGTAGATTGAAAAAGCGCCAATCTATGGAAATCAAGCCATTTAATTTAACTAATTAAGACGATGGTCAGATTTGTTATAAAAATGGATTGTTTCAAAATTGTAACATTTAAATGCATATATATCAGTAGTGGTATAGATAAATTTCAGACGGGATTTCAGGTTCCAAAAGGACACATGAAAACCTTTAAATTACACCACAAATGGACGTAACATAGAACTCTAGCTCATCACTTATTGGGAACATTCTAAATATCCATGGATATTAGAAAATTTCAAACATGATTCATGACCGATTATCTCATCAGTGACAAAGTGACAAGAATTTGCTATGTCTGTCATCTTGGATAACTTTGATTTTAACTAAGTAACATGATTATGGTCATATTCAATCAATTGTTGTGCTACAGAGCGCCTAAATTGTGGCATTCAAGAGCACTAAAAACTAGGACCGGCATAGATTGGAGTAACAGTTACTTAATTAATATGGCGACAATTCATGCAGGTGCGAGGGTACGACATTCCGAAGGGGACGATGGTGATATTTCATGCTGGAGCGTTGGCGCTGGACGAGGAGATCTGGAGTGACCCGTTCGAGTTTCGTCCCGAGAGGTTCATGAATGTGGACAAGCGGGACACCAAGGGCTACATGCCGTTCGGTGCCGGACGGAGGTCGTGTCCGGGCTCCAGTATGGGCCTGTTGCATTTGTATCTGTTATTGGCCAATCTCTTGTATGCGTTTGAATGGACTCCTGAGATGCCGGGCAAGCCCGTGGATTTTACCGAGAAGTTCCGGATGGTGGTCACCATGCAGACCCGGTTGCAAGCCACCATCACCGAGAGATCACACTTCTGACCCGTCCCTGCGAGCTCCGATCCCTGCAAGCTCCGATCCCTGCAAGCTCTGATCCCTGCAAGATTTGATCGATTACTGTAAACTTCGATCACTGCGAGTTGGATTTCTGCAAGTTTTGATCACTGTAAGCTTCCATCACTACGAGTAGGATGTCTGCAAGCAGTGATCGGTGCAAGCTTTGATCACTGCAAGTGGGATGTCTGCAAGCTTTGATCGATCAACGTATGCTTCGATTACTGCAAGTGGGATTTTGCAAGCTGTGATCGTCGCAAGCTTTGATCGGTGCAAGCTTTGATCTCTGCCAGCTTGGATCGGTGCATGATTGGATGGGTGCAAGCTTTGATCGATGCGAGCTTGGATCGGTGCAAGCTTTGATCGATGCAAGCTTCGATCATAGCAAGTGGGATGTCTGCAAGCGAGATCGAGAGAGAAGCGCTGAAATATATCAACGAAGTTTGGTCAATTGGTTTGCTACTTCTGTCAAATAATGAATGTTGTTTGTGTGAATTAATTGTGGACTGTAGTGAATCTAGTGATCAATCGGTCGAGTTTTTGCTTTGAACACGTTACTGTTTGATTACTGTTTAATTATTATTGATTAGATGATTAGTTGCTACTATGTTGGTAAATATGAAATAATTAGTGATCTGGTCGGCCTCTGTCCATGGATCTCATGGAGAGATTTATTTGCGATTGGGAGCTGAAAAATCTCATTTAAAATCAATCAAACATTTAAAAACTTATGTCTATGTTTGTCTTCTTTGACAAGTTCTCATTTTGGGGCTATGAATGCATCCTTAGGCAGCCAATTTTGTTTTTTTGGTAGAGCGATACGCACCTGGTATGTTGCCAGTTAAGGAAAAAAATGGATAGAATCACCCATACATGTATGCTCATCCATTAACTTATCCATTTATTAGGCACTCTCATCCAAATAATATTGACAATTTTAGTCTTTCTTTAAGGTGACTTCATCCATTATTTTGCTCATTTTTTTAAGCGTAAAGGTAATCATTCCAAAATCAAGTAAGATTCTGTCAAATTTTTAAAAAAGAAAATGGCTGTCAATAAGTTAGTGCTAATTGAGCTTTAGTTTCTGACTTTCCAAGGGCACTGACAAATTGTCTTGAAAACAGGGATAGCCTTGAAGGATTTTGGAATTCACCATCACATTATTCATTATTGAGTAAGTTGGAGAACCATTAATTTTTTTGTAAACGTACTCTGATGGAGGATATTTACAAAATCAATGCATAATAGTGGAACAATCATCTTATTAAGAGAGAATGAAGCCATGAAGGAAATGCAAAAGCTAAAATGGCAGCTCACCTGGGCACATATCCTCTATAACATCTTCTAAAATATGGCAAGTGGAATGTTTAAGAATGTCATATATACTCATACATAAAACTATAAATTAGACTACAAACATCATTTCATCTTAATTTGAATTCTGCTTGTAACGTGAATTAAACATGACATTGCATTTGAGCTATATGTAGTCAATTTCATCAGATCATACACATGTCTAGTAGAAATCTTGTCAAATCTGACTGCCTGTTTTTAACAACTAAATTCCGTTGTGATTTGTCTATAGTGACTCAAAATTGGGGACCTATCTCTATTGAGAAGGATAGCACTCCCCATTACTTTTCGAGTCTGCTAGTCTAATTTTAACAAAATGTGTGTTATTTGATAGCTTTGCCCCTAAGTTTGAAAATGAAATAAAATTGGACTCCTTCAAAATCAACAATAAATGAGATAAAAAGAAGTCGAGTTTAAACATACATGTAGATTATCAATTAGAATTACACAAAAACTTTCTACTACACAGAAATGGACCCTCTACTTTTATATCATCACTATCAATTCTCAACTGTTTCTGAACAAACAAAGTCCTAAAACTAAACACATTTGACTTATAAAATAAGGGTAAAAATAATTAGGGAGTTTTCCAATCACTCATACTTTAACATTAGTACTAGCAAAGGCGTCGCTTCTCACTCACAACAGTGTCACAGACACTTGTCCTACGTGACGAATCGCACTCACCAAGTCTTGAGTCATTTGACTCACCTACTGAGTGAAAAGCGACGCCTTCTCCTTGTAGTGTAATAGCATTCTTCCCACTCGATCATCCCCCACTCTTGTACTCTACATATCAAACATGTTGTTTGTGAAAGGGATGGTGTACACAGAGACACCTCTTTGCCTTAAGTTGAAAATACCATCATCTTCTGAAGGGCTACAGCAGTTGCTTTTGCTAGTAATTCCTCTTCTCTGCTGACAACTTGGCCTTCGGTTCGTGATAAAAGTTCTGCAGCTTCATGAGGAGACCTGTATTACACACCAATTCTTTAGCTCATCACTATAAAAGTAATTTAAAATCAACAACCAACACAGCATTGTTTCAAAACCAACATATATTATCAACTACTTATAACCTTATGAACTTTATAATTCCAACGTCGTCAATAAACTCACATTGACATGGCACTAGAGGTGTCCTCATGCATTCTCATCAACACTTCACGCTCAAGATCATCCTTCACTGTTTCCACTTGCAAAGGCTGAACCGCAGCATGCCCATCCACACCTGCAGCAACAAATGCCTCCAAAGTTGATGCAGCTACAGATAGTACGGAAGTTGACTCTACAAAAGTTGATGCTGCTGAAGTTGACGCAGCTGCAGATGTTGTAGAACTCGCCGCCCCTGTCCAAAATAGTGCACAATCATGAAGATTACAATCTTAAACACTTACTACTTTGCTAGCAAATAAAACCAACAATCTTCAATGACTCAACATTACAAGGAGAAGGCGTCGCTTTTCACTCAGTAGGTGAGTCAAACGGCGCCACTTCGCACTCACTACCCAAGCGCTCAAGACTTGGTAAGTGCGATTCGTCACGTAGGACAAGTGTGTACACTGTTGTGAGTTCTGAGTGAGAAGCGATGCCTTTGCTAGTAGTGCAATGAGTGTTGACGCAGGCTCATGGCGCCCGATGGGCCACCTGTCCAATTAGCTTCTTGCCCGTCGAATGTCAAATTATTTGAGAATATTCAAATAAATTTTAAAATATTTATACATATTTATAGATTTTAAGCATAATTTTTATGCCCAAAATCCTAATTTTTCCAACCCAAACAAATCTGTTGAACCAAGCTCGGTTTGTTTGTCTGTGCCCAAAAGGTACGTATGATAACTCTAACCCGCCTAGTATAACAACCCTCCTCCAAACTTAAGCTCTTACTCCAACTCTATACACTCCATTCAACACTAACAAATAATAATTTATGCCTTGTTCATTTCATTGTATTATCAACAAGTCAACTTTAAAGAAAAGAAAAAAGAAATAATTTTTTTGGATATGATAATTTCTAATTTCCTTAAAATAAATAATGGATGAAAATGTAGAAACTCAAGACTTACATGACATTTGTAAGCTTTTGAGATTCCTCAACTCCATACATATCTCAGCAAAATTAGGACGAGTCTCAGCATCTGGGCTCCAACATTTCTCTATCAATGTCCTTAGTTTGTAGGGACATTGATTAGGTAAGTGTGGACGATCGCCAGCCAATACTTTCCTTCTCACTTCAGCATTGTGGTGAGTGGTTGAAAAAGGAAATTCTCCTGTCAAGATCTCATAACAGGCCATGGAAAAACTATAGACATCACTCTTGTAAGGATATTTCATTTGTTGTATATTGTTCCCATGATGTCCCATCATTTCAAGGGCCATCCATATTTGGTGTTTGGTTGGAATATGTCATGCTTTTCTCCTTAGTTTTTGACAATCCAAAGTCAGCTACTTTGGCTCGAATATACTCATATCCTTCTACTTCTGCCGTTGACTTCGTACATTTCACCAATATATTGTGTGATTTCAGATCCCTGTGCACAATTCTCATTTTGTGAAGGTACCACATTCCTTCTCCTATTTGCAACATGAGGTCAAGTGCTACAAAACTGCAAAATGGTGATAAAAGTGTTCGATTGCCACGGAGTTTGGTTCTCATCATAGATTGGAGATCCTCATCCATCAACTCCATAACTAAGGAACATTCTCCATCATCCACTCCATAAAAAAACAAAGATGTAATATTAGGATGAGACAACCTTGCACAAATTGACACTTCTCTCTTGAAGTCTGGATTTTCAGGTCCATGAAATGTCTTCACGGCTACTTTCATTCCCAACCATATTGCTTTGTACACAGTACCAAAGCCACCTTTTGCAATTTTCACCATTTCTTTCAAACTCGTCACATTTAATTTTTTACAAAGATTCAATTCCCATGATTCCGGTTCGTCGAGAGATGGACTCTTTGCCCTTGATATATTGAGCCTTTCAAGCAAAAAATTTGCCAATTCACAATCATCGCTACTTGCTTTGCCCGAGTGAATTAGGGCTTTGAGGTTAGAAGTCAACTTCTCATCATCAATAGATGCTTTTGCTTTGACAAGTTTGACTTCAGCATTCTTCACATCACCAACGTTGTACATTGTCACCGAAGAGAAAGAAATTGTACACAACTCCAAATCAAAGCCTATTGACAAAACATGATTTGACGTGTTTGTCAAATTGACAGCAGCCTGAACCCAATTCTCTTTAAGGCACCCTTGAATGAAGCACTCCACCTCCTTGGCCAACATGAAGAGGATTTTAGAAAGTTCCAAACACTTTGCTGAGTCTTGAGGTGTAATAAATAAGCTTTCGTCAAAATGGTGCTCTAGGAACCAATATGAACAGTGGACAGCCCTAACCAATTTATTGGCCAAATATTTACACTGCTCATGGTTGAATTTGATTTGTGTTGAATTAGAATCTCGCGGTGAAGTCAACAATCGCGCCTCCTCCATACATCGTGTTGTGAGCTGTAGATATCGCTCAGGTGTTTGGTCTACATCAAGAGCACAACCAACACACTTTGTTGCAAAGATCAATTTATAGCAAGATCAATTTTGTAAAGAGAATCATGTAAGAGAAGTATTTATGAACATACAATGCAAATGAAAGAATTTACCATACTTATATAGTTGATTTTAACCCTTAAACATCCTCACTCTTCTCCAAATTCAGTAGTTTTGCAAGGATGCATCATAAAATGCAACCAAGAAGGATATTTTTGAACTTGATGTATGAATAAAAGTTGTACATTAGACGTTTTTGATTCTACCCATATGGTTAGATCTGCGATTGCTATCACCAATATTTTGTATAAAATTTGAGACTTGAAATTTGAAAATATTTTGTAATTCAATTACAAATAATTATTGACAATTTGTGGATGAAATTTGTTGTGATGGGTTGAAATGTAATACTCTAAGTGTAGTGTTTTTTTGGAGATTTCTTGGTTGCTTAATATTATGGGTTTATTTTTTCAAAAGCACATTTAAAATAAAAATCTTTGAAATTTTTGGTGAATCACTGCAACATGAAATGAGGCATTCAAATTCCACAAATCATCCCCTTTCTAATCGGATCACACATGCATGAAGCTATCTTGCCATAGAATTTTTTTGTATAATTTCTTTTCCTTGCAAAAGTGCAGAGAAAATGTGGATGAAATTTGTACATCGTCCAGAAAATGGACGGTTAGTTCTTTAGGGGTTAAAGTAACCACATCTAACTACAACACCTTCAATGTAACAATCCAAAAGCTTGTACAATGAGTATGATTGTATTGATTTTACACCACCTCAACATCAAAATTTATGTTGATTCTAGATCATCTACCAATAATATTTTGAACCCTTCTAACTTTTGCATATGACATCCAAATAATGTATTCTTTACAACATTGGCATCCTTTTTGATTTAGCTAACAAGTATATTTAAAAATTAATCATTCTAATAGTAGAAACTATGCTCAAACCCTTAAATTATAACAATTAGTGTGGTTACCTTAGTGCTAGAAAACTTTCAAGTAAGAGGAGGCTTACCTACTCCAGCAGCTCTTGTCTTAAATAACCAGTCAGACCAATACCGCATCCAGCTACTTTGAGCCATGGCACATGCAAAGTCATAGCCTTTAGACCATGGCCACCTGTACTTGAAATATCCTTACAAATAGAAAGAATTCATGAAACATTCTGTTGAAGACATGAACGCTAGCACCCAAGAGAAAACAAGAAAATTCAGTTGTAACGAAGATAATTTGCCGAAGGTGCCCTACTATTATCAAGCCGCTTCATCTTATCCAACACCAGTGAATTTCCAGTCCCGATCCAAAAGTTTGCAACAGAAACTTCATTTTGTAAACCAAGAATTTCCATAATCCATGCCCACAATCGCAAGACCCTCGCCAAATCTGTTGCCTTCTACTACCGCCCTTCAAGGAGACAGGGCTGTGTCCTCGCTCAAAAAGTTGCTCCAAAATGTTGCACTAGAGCTCATTACAAAATCTTGCGCAAAAGCACGTTACAAAATCTGCGCAAAAGCTCGTTACAAAAGCTTGCGCAAAATCTTGCACAAAAGCTTGCACGAAAACTCGCAGGAAAGGGAATCGCTGAAAACACTGGATGCGAACATCCTGGATTGAAACCTGCACAATCTTGCACCCACGCAAATGGTTCGATCACTGGCCCGGCCCTTGGAAAATGATTTACCGACGACTTTCAACTCCAAAACTGGAGTCTCCAGACTGTCGGTACTGCAAGTTTAGAAGTGTCTGACAGAGATGGAAGTATGGAACATCCATGCAAGATCGTCCTGTAGGGTTGATCGATGCATATGAGGAAGCCCTCCTTCACTCGGCGTTGCTAGCTACGGTAAAGAATTGAAGCGAAGCTAGAGAGACTCTGACAATGGCAGAGAGGAGCAGGGCTACGACTGCTTTGCAGTTTGCACCCTGAGCATCTTGAGCACAACTGTAGCGGCGTTGTTACAGAGCTCGACTTCATCCGTGTTGTAACGAAGTTCATCCTTAATTCATCCTCAATTCATCCTTGGAGCACTAAGGCAGCCTTCCATGTGAGGATCGGGCCGGTGAAAGCCGCTAGAAGACAAGAATCCAAGTCTCAAGAACCATCGATGGTCCATTGGTGTCTGCAAGAATTAAAACCATATTCTTGAGTTCACACATTTCAGTATGGCATTGGTAGCTTTCCAGCTTTCTAAGACCCCCACCGATATATGAAAGAGGCCCTAAGACCATTGACAGCCATCCGCAACATAGGTACATGGTAGGTTGTTGTGAGAGCAAGCATGATAAGGACAACATGAAACAATTTTCCACATGGTAGCCACAGGGGACGGTAGATTCAATGAAGGTCGGCACTGTAGGATGTTGAATGTGGCTCTCAACGCCCTAGTTGTGTCAAGAAATTAGGGCAAAAGGCAACAATGTGTGCTTTTTAAAGAGTATCACAACTTCATCTTATTCTTTTATGCTACATCTATAGATTGTTGGTGTTTGGCTGGGTTTGCATTGATGTTGGTGGATCACAGTGGGGCAAGACTAGTTAGTGGATGTAGCCGGCCTTGGCAGGGTCCCATAGATGCATTGTTTTGTTTGCAAAGGGCTGTGCCAATGCCCTACAACAGTGCACCCTATTTGTGACTTTTGGTTGAATTTTTTGATATCCATTGAGGCACCCGTTTGTGCCACTTACTTGCCATTGCACGAACACTATTCATTCATGTAAAAAAATTGTATGGCATTGTGGCCATTTTGAAAAGTATAACTTGTTTTATTGCTAAATATAAGTCATGGTAATGAAATACAAGTGAGAATTAGTGTATTTTCTCCACGGTTGGGGAGGGGGGGGGGGGGCTTTTGTAAGCTTAGCTCTTATAACAAGCTCAATTCCACATTGATGTGGGGTAATTTTGATGATCTCTACTGTTGAAATCAAAAAAGACTTACGTAAGTTTTGTATGAGAAAAGGATCATCTAAATTACTCATTTATTTGAGGAAAAGCTACCGTTGAGAAGATTGATGGAACTCGTTCACTATAGAGATCATTATGATCCTCATATGCAAAAAAAACTTTACGTAATTTAGAGGTGTGAAAAGGAAGATACGAAGGTCTGAAGTGACGCCCATATGGACTCTTTGTAACTCAAAAAAATCACCAAAAATTGCATACTTTGTGAATTTTTGATTAGAAAGTATTCACGAATTCAGCTCCCAAAAAGACCTAGGGTCTTTTTGTTGCTCACCCTAAATTTCACGGTCCAACAACTCAAATTTCCTCATTTTCTAATTCCAAAAGTCTCCTAGAGGCCATAATATGGTCCTTCAGGGATTAACCCACGTACATGATTTCACTACTTTAGAATCCAATCAAAAACATCCAACACAGCCAATCACCCATTCATATTTTGTGTCAAGAAAATAGGGATGAAGTGGAAAGGGATAAAAATGAAGCTTAATGTTCCTTGAAATTTATGTAGCATTCTTGGGGCTTTTTAGAAACTTCCTCTGCAACCCATTTAAGTTGTCAGTGGGTGATTTCACGGTTGGGGTGTATGGATTGGTAAAAGAAAAAAGTGTAATGTTATAAACCATTTGCCAATATTGGGCCATTACTACTACGTCATTAATACTATTAATAGAATAATTACGGAAAACATTTCAATAATTATATACTTAAAATAGAATCTTATCAAAATCTTTGAAAACTTTTATGTTATTTTATATTATTTTTTAAATCGTTTTACAACAACACATTTATTTCCCTTGTAACAATCAAATAACATTACACATTTAGAATTAAATGTTATTATCAGAATCTTGAAATAATTTATTACAAATTTTTTTACATTCTTTTATAGATTTATGAAGCCTATTATGTAAATATATATTTTAAAATAGATTCTAGAATATTAAGAAAGCCAAGAAATCCAGAAATCCCAAGTTGTAACGACATATTTTGGTACGCCTTAGTGTGAAAACACTCTATTGTATTTGGAAATTTTTGAAAATTGTACTAGGACTATTTTTGGTTAATAGATAGATAAGATTCAAGAATAAAATGATTTTTTTCTTCAAATAGATTTTAATTTATGTGAATTTTGAAAATGAAAAAATAGTCATACTCCACTTGTGATATATAGGTGGTGTTTTCTAAGACAAAAAGGATCATAAATTGCATCCTCAAAGTCCCAATTCCACCTACTTGTAAAAATCCCCAATTGGATCACAAGTGGTCAATTTTAGGTTATTTGGGAATTATAAGTGCCTAGTTTTAGATTCCTTGAGTGGCGATTGCTCATGCAATTGCCCATGCAATTGTTGAGGGCAACTACAAGACCAAAATGGAGGTGAACAATTGTGGATCATTCTATCAACCAATTTTTTTGGGCGAATTTTACCAAATCTAACTTGATTTTGGATGTGGATACATGTGCACTAAAAAAATGGGTTAAAAAATGGATGAAATCACCAAAATCCTCTAAATTGTTTATTGAAATTGCAATTCTTGCTTAGTGTGCATGTCATTAAGTTATTTTATAGACCCTATTTTATTTATAAACTAGACCATTTATCAAAATCCTAGAATTTCAGCATAAATTGAACTTAATCGGACATAACAAAACGACAACAATACATGAACGTAACTTTCAAAGAATAACGATTGTGCTTAGTGCCTAAAATGTTTGATGGTAGATTTAAGTGAGAAATGCATGTTGTGAGAGGAAGCATGCGGCACTACCACCCCGTTCTAGCCTCGTGAATCTCATTGGTCACCTAATGCTCAAATTCATCATGAGGAGACTTTCCCATGAAGCCAAATAATTCAACCTTCATTTGTGGTTCATTCCTAGCCATTGGATAACTTCGACGATTTTTAGTCAATTGAGGCGATTCTCATTCAATCCAAGGATTTTCATTAGAACTCACATAAATTCTTCGTTCCTCTAAATATTTGAGACCCTACTTTATTAATAAAAATAGAATACTACCTATACTTTTTACCTACCCTACTATAGATATAATACCGTATAGGCCATTTCATCCAAGCTATGGTATTTCTAAAATTTGTATAAATTTTTGCTCCAATGAATTAAATGTACCCTATATTTTTTCTCACGTGGTTTAATAAAATTTTGACAGTGACCTCCCCAGGGTCTTCCTTGAGTTTAGAGATCACCAAGCTCTTACACACCTACTAATGAGAGACCACTATGTTCTTTCATACCTTTTAACTATTTGGACTCGTCAAAAAATAAGAGTATATTAAAGAAAATTCATGGGGTCTTCTTTAAACTCAAGGTGAGTTAGCGGATAACTCTAATAACTTGTAAATGATTTTTGATAGTTGTGCCTTTGATTGTCATTATTGAATGCAACATTGATACAAATGGCATTTTCAAATTGGATCTTTCAAGAGTTTTTTTGTATCTAATCTACAAATTTAACTATAGGATCTTAAAGATCATATTCTCCTTGTTCTATCCTCAAATTTTAAGCCATTGGTTCTAAATATACAAAGAATCATAATCTTCAAAATTTCACTTCAAATTTAGCATGACGCTTTGATCTTAAGGCAATTGAGGGTAATCTTGTGTACTTGAATCTCATTGATTATATATCTTCTAAATTAGATTCATTAGTGGATTTTAAAAAGCTAGCATCATTGGTTCTTAGCCCTTATCCTTTCAACTAAGACTACTATATAGCTTCAAAACTCTGCATTGTCAATATGAAAAGGAAAAAACAACTAGATAGAAGTACCTCATGGAGTAAGTCATCCAAACTAATTGCTCCAAAGTATTGTAGGTCAAGGTCCTCGTAAAAGCGTTGTCGGTAAAACTTTATAAATTTCTTTAGTGGAATGTTGTAAGCATGGACCACTAATAACTCTTGAAGTCGTTTCTTAAAAAGGGACAAACGAGACATATACGTAAAGTAGTCATAAAATTGATAAGAGACACTAGTACCAACTTCACCTACAACAATAGAAGTGGAAGAACAAAGAAAATGTAAGTCAACGTTTGAAGAAGTCTTTATATTTGACTCTACCTACAATGACATACATCACAATGATAAACATTGTACCTACAAAATCTTCAAATAACAAGATACAATAAGTTTCATTTTGATTCAGTTTCAACTATTATAACTAACATACATGTATAAAAAAATGAGAAGAATAAAATAAAAATTTGAATTCTAAAAATGAAACTAAAAATCTTCAAATAAATGACTGATTTAAGAGACTTACCTAACATTTGTAATTTTTTCACATATGTCAACTCCAAACATATGTTGGAAAAAGAAGGACGTAGATTGACATCTTTGCTCCAACATTTTTCTATTAATGTCTCTAGCGTCATTGGACATTGATTAGATAAATGAGGACGATCACCAGCTATTACCTTTCTCTTCACTTCAGTATCACTATGAACATTTGAAAAAGGAATTTTCCCGATCAAGATTTCATAACATATCATCGCAAAGCTATAGACATCGCTTTTGAAAGGATATTTTTCTTCTCCAATATTGCACTCATATTTGAAAAACTCGGGGGCCATCCATCTTGTAGTACCCATATTTGGAGTTTGGTTAGAATACGTCATACTCTTCTCTTTGGTTCTTGACAAACCAAAGTCTGCCACTTTAACTTGTAGATATTCATGTTCCTCTATTTTGGTTGACTTCATACACCGCACTAAGATATTTTGCGACTTCAAATCCCTATGCACAATTTTCATTTTGTGCAAGTAAGACATACCTTCTCCTATTTGTAGCATAATGTCAAGTGCTACAAAACTGCAAAATGGTGATAAAAGTGTTCGATTGCCACGGAGTTTGGTTCTCATCATAGATTGGAGATCCTCATCCATCAACTCCATAACTAAGGAACATTCTCCATCATCCACTCCATAAAAAAACAAAGATGTAATATTAGGATGAGACAACCTTGCACAAATTGACACTTCCCTCCTGAAGTTTGGATTTTCGGGACCATGAAATGTCTTCACGGCTACTTCCATTCCCCACCATGTTGCTTTGTACACAGTACCAAAGCCACCTTTTGCAATTTTCACCATTTCTTTCAAACTTGTCATGTCCGATCTCTCATAAAGATTCAATTGCAACAATAAATCTAGTGTATCAAGAGGTGGACTTTGTATCCTTGGTCCATTAAGTTTTTTGAACAAGAACATTGCCAACTCATATTCATCAATACTTCCCTCGCATGAGTCAATTAGAGCATTCACCTTGGTCAACAGAGTCCCATGATCAATGAATGATGCTTCTTTGACAAACTTAGCTTCAACATTCTTGAAATCAGAAAGTGATGCCACGTAACATGATTTGGGGAAGGAATAAAAGAAAATTGCACATAACTCTAAATTGAAACCTAGTGACAAAACATGATCAGACATGTTCCATAATATGATGGCAGCTTGAATCCAGTGCTCTTTAGAACAATCTTGAATAAAACACACCACTTCCTTAGCCAATACAAAGGTAATCTTTGAAAGTTCAAGACACCTTGCTTGATTTTCAGGTGCAAAATACATGCTTTTGTGGTATTCAAAATTGAAGAATCCATTCATATGGTATATAGTATTGCGCAACTTATTGACCAAGTATGCACATTGTTTATAGTTGAATTTGACTTGTATTGATGTAGAATCTGAATCTTGTAGTGAAATCAACATTTTTGCTTCTTCCATACATTACGTTGTCAACTGTAGGTATTGCTGAAGTGTTTGATCTATATAAAAAACACAACCAATTTAAATTTAGTTGCATCATCACTAGTTAATAATAAGATGAATTGAGAATTACATGAGAAATTGATATAAATAAATGATACTATATTTCTAGTTCTTATTGACAAGCACGATCTGAAAAGTATTAGGCACACAAATTTAGAATCAATATGGAGTTGAAACAATCATAACTAAGGTATATGCATGAGTAGGTTTACCAACTGTAGGAGCTTTTGTTTCAAACGAGTTAGACCAACATTGCATCCAACTATTTTCGGCCATGGCACCTGAAAAGAGAAAGAACTACAGTTTATATATCAAATAGTGTGGAATTTGGAATAATGTGGATAATGAATAGTCAACTACATTAAATTTAACATCATTTAAAATTAGTATAAACCATATATTGTTGCTATGAAGTGTCATATAGAAAAATTTTGCATGTCACAAAACTTGGCTAAGCATCTCGATCTATTAACTTCTTGACCAACCTAGAATCACTTGCTATATTAAAAAAAGCCTCTTTTTTTTCTTTAATTTCTTTTTTTCTCAAAATTGACGATTTGACCTAAAAAAGTCTCTATAAAACATAAAATGTCTTCACAATATACACGAATTTGAAAATTGGAAACAAAAATGTAATTATAGACAAAATATTTGCTAAAAATATTACTACTGCTTTTAGAAATACTATGGTTTGCATTAGTTTCAAAACATGGATACTTAAAAATAGTGTGATTTATACTTTGAAATTAAAAAAGTGCATTACTTTGCAGAAGGTTGTTATATATGACAGATGGATAAATGGACGATAAGTCTATTACGGACGTCACATAGAGCTCTTATCTGTCATTTATTGAGAATATTGAGGATATTTATAAAATATTCCAAAATATTTTAAAATATTTATGAAATAATTGTTAGGAATATTTCCAACATATTTTTATATTTTTAAGGTTTCGTCATGTAAGACATTTCTTACATGACCAATTGTTTAACCCTTAACTATCCAACCATTCATTTTCTGAATGATGTACAGAATCAAACTCTGCTTTCTTATTGTCATGCACTTTTTGCAATGTGGATTTTTACTATAGATTTTTTGGGAAGTTAGTTTCATCCATGTGTGAACCAATTAGAAAGGGGATGATTTGTGAACTTTTTACGTCTCATTTCATATTCCAGTGACTCACCAAAAAATTTGAAGATTTAAGTTCAAAAGGGGTCTTGAAAAAGCTAACTCATAAAATTAAGCAACAAAAATATCTCCAAAAATCACTACGCTTAGAGTATTACATATTTGCCCATCACAACAAATTTCATCCACAAATTGTCAATATCTTATTCGTAATCAAATTACAAAATAATTTAGAATTTTAAGTTTCAAATTTTATAGAAAAAGATTGGTGATAGCAATCGCAGATCTAATAGTATGAATAGAATCTAAAATTCATAATGTACAACTTTTATTCATACATCAAGTTTAAAATATCTTTCTTGATTGCATTTTATAATGCATCTTTGCAAAACTGCTCAATCTGGAGAGGGTGAGGACGTTTAGGGGTTAATTACTGCGTAATAAAGTGGCAAAAATTTGCCATTATCAGTAGTCATTTTTGACAACTTTGACTTTGCAACTCCTTGTAAATGGAAAGTATATGTACGGGCCTCTTTAAACTAGAGGCGAGAAGCTGTGAGGAGAGAAATTTCAGCCAATGAGAAATTGGTCTTTTCAATTTCTAGGCCTCCCATTGGCTAAAATTTCTCTCTTCACGGCTTCTCGCCTCTAGTGTAAAGAGGCCGTAAGACATAATGTTGAAGACATGAAGGTAGATATGCATCAATATAATGTCCTGAAATGCAACACCATGATTCCTCATCCTATGAATCATAAACTTTACACCAATTAAATTGTATTGGCTCTGGTGGAGCCACAAAAAGGAGTGGCTTATCCTACTAAAAGAACCACAGAAAGAACCACAGAGATCACAACACAGAGATCACAACATCTGACACATATTTGATCGGTTATAGTTTTCTTCACAACATTCAGTGCATTCAATTCTATGACCTTGCTTCGTAAAACTTACAAAACCTACGCTACCCTGATATCCGAGGTTCTTTATGTTTCCATAACCTCAAGAGGTGGTAACCAAGCATTGAATAAGAACATGGTTATATCTCATACTGGTAATCTTGTCCTTATTTAGTGTTATGATCTTTTCCTTCAGAACCTCAATTGACCATATTGCCATATCCAACCATGATTGAAATTATGTCCAGATGGTAACATGAAAGCGCAACCTCGTTATGGAAATAACATCCTTTGCCACCTCTGTGACTCAACATGTAATTTCTTATAACCAGGCTCTATTTTCACATTCCCTGGCTAGACCATAAGAACGCAAGATAGCACCGGTTGGAAAGCAAAGCTGCTCCCATCTACATCTAGACCTTCTATGTTCTCCTGTAAGTCTGTAACTCAACAAAAATGTCACCTTTCACTCTTTCAGTTTCACTCTTTCAGTACCACAGGCTTGGCAGAAAAAATATTCCTAAAAACAAATGCAAAAATTCGTGGAAAATTGTTTTTTCAAAATGGTTAAAAAAGAATCTTAAAAAAATTCATGAATACCAAACCTTATTTTTCGGAAAAAATTAAATATCGGTACCAGTGTACCTCCACTTATGGTATATCACAAAAAGGTAAGGAACATCACTTACAATCCAAATCTCCAAGCTCTTGCACAAGCTAAGACGCCGACAAAAACTGTCGGTGAAGCGTGAGCGACTGTCAGCACAAAGCAAAACGAGTAAAGGCGATGGAATAATGGCGTCAGTAGCACAACCTGAGAATTTTTTCAACAAATTACATCTAGCAAGCTAACTAATTAAGGATGACATAACATAACCTTCAATTCACCTTACAATTACAAAAAGGTCACGAGAGGAAAATCACGTACGTTTACAGGCCACGCACTTGTGCTCATACAAATGCTCGGCGACGGAATCTATCTGAGCGGCTGACTGTCGGCACAAATTTCAGAAGATGAATATAGCTCACAGCCTCAGGGTTTCACAACGTAATTACACGTTGCTACAGGATCGCACTGGAAGCTTTGGAGAGTTTAGCCCCCGGGGCTAAACTGGCTTGGGGGGCTAAACCACCCCAGTTTAGCCCCGGCTAAACCCGAATCTTCCATTTTAGCCCCGGTTAATTTGTGTTTTAGCCCCAGCTAATGGTACAAAAAGGGGGCTAAAATGGGGGCTAATGGTACAAAAATTTAGCCCCCCAATTTTTCACATAGTGCTAAGGGGGGCTAAAGAGGGGGCTAAACCACCCCAGTTTAGCCCCGGCTAAACCAGTCAAAGTTCCCAGTGGGAGTGATGGTCAATACAACATAACCTCCCCTTACAATCACAAAAAGGTCACGACAGGAAAATCATACATGTACGTTGAAATTAAGGCCACGAACCGTGCTCATACGAATGTTACGTTCCGAAACTGGCGACGGAATCGATCTGAGCGACTGTCTATCTATCGGCACAAGTTCAGAAGAGGAATTAATGTAGAATGGGCATGATAGAATTATATATGGCGTCGATCTACGGTGCCTCTGTAGAAGTTAGACTACGGTAACTCAACTCCCAAGAGACGAGCAGGACCAACTGATGTGCAGAGCAAGACCAACTGTAGCGGCGTCTTTACAGGGCTCGACGTCATTCTCGGCATCCGTGCCGTAACGAAGTTCATCTTCATTTCATCCTCGTTTCATCCTCGTTTCATCCGTGTTGTGAAATCCTCTTTCCATTGCCAACAAGAACATATAAAAATTTGACTAACAGAAATGGAAAATGCAAGTTCGTCGGAGCACGTCACCCACTCAACTTGCCGAGAAAACGGATATTCGCTTCCGCTTGACTTGCTGAGTTGCCGACTGACTTGCGTTGCACGTTTCTGTTTTTTTGCTGGTTTACTGTAATCAATGCGGCTCTGTCAGTTGTGTGGTCGCTGTTTCACATGCAATGAGGATTCCTGTTTATGATTTCAAAACAGTAGGTTATCCGCAAAGTCCTTCAAAGTTTGAAGAAGATACCTAAAATTTTGCTATTATATAACTTTATTTGGTTACTCCAAATAGTTAAAAGGTATGAAAGAGCTTGGTGGTTTACAATTATTAGGTGTGTAAGAGCTTGGTGGTCTTCAAAGTCATGTGAAACTTTTTTGGGCACCAAAAGAGGAGCTCAAAAAAGTTTCATATGACTTTGAAGACCACCAAGCTCTTACACACCTAATAATTGTTGATCACCAAGCTCTTCCATACCTTTTAACTATTTGGAGAGACCAAATAAAACTATATTAAAACAAAATTCTGGGTATCTCTTTCAAAGTTTGAAGGACTTTGCGGATAACTCTAGTGTCTGAGAAGATGAGATGATTTTGTGCAACAAATTTTTTATTGGTAGTAGCCTTTTTTTAGCTAGAAAGCGATTTAGTTAAATTTGGGCCCAAAACTCATGCCTAATTTAAATAGTGAGCTACATTCATAAGCCAATTTTTGGCCTCCCAGGTGTTTAGGGTTTAACCCCTAAACGCTGCCGAGACCAAAATCTGGATTATAAATGAAACTGACTATTCAATTCCAACTGCTACATGAATGATTTCCATCCAATTCTGTTTGTGAATGATTTTGCTTGGTCATGCCACCTCTTCAAGTTAAATTCAGATCATTCCAGCTATTTTTGGATTTTATATGGGGTCCCAATTACAAAAAGAGTCGTAAAATGGTTCATTGTGTAGTGTATTTTGGATTTTTCTGCTTTTTCTCCTTAAACTATATTTAATTTATGAAAATGAGTTCTATTCGGCATTTGAGCTTAACTAACGAAATGAAGCTTGCCAAGTCTAGTTTCTACTCCATTTTTAATTTTTGAAAAACTTCAAAAATTGATTGTTTTATTGCAGTTACAAGTTTGGTGGGTATTACCATGGTATGGCAAAAAAAACTAAATTTAGATACACGGATGATTTTCATTAACTAAACTTTTATTCATTGTAATTTACACTATTGGTAAAAAATTCGAAATTTTTAGTACATTTTGCATTTGATATGAAATTTTTTTACAATCAATTCAAAAAATCATAGTAATTTCAAAATTTCACCAAAATTTATGAAAAATTCATGATTTGTAGTAGACACGTGGGTTCATCTACTAAAAAACATAAAGTTGAATTCTTGTATTATTTATAGTGGAAAAATTGAGTGTGACAGGGAAAGCCCCGACTCTAAAGCCTCTCCGGACATGAATGCAAACACTGTTCACCCATGGGCCCCATTTTCTAAAATTTCCATTTTGGGCACCGTAGGTCTTTTTTTGGCAATTTTTTTAGCAAATTTGGGGCCTACAGTCCAAATTTGGTCTAGGGGGACCCTCTTGGGAATTTTAAACCCTTGAAAGAGGGGGTTATTTTTAAGGTGGGCCTCTACATGCAGGTTCAAAATAGGGGGCAATTTTTGTCCTCTTGCATTAACGTCCAGGAGGGGGATTTAGAGAAATTGTATGTAAAGCATGATTCCTCTGTCATAGATCCAACCTTTAGGGGGTTAAGGGTTGATATTGGCAATTGTGATCAGTAATAGAAAGTGGAGGTTTTGGATGTCTTGACTTTAGAGGTAGAATATATTTACTATCAACGTGACAAGAAAAGTTAGGGCCGCTTCACACTATGGCCGTCCAAGTCGAGAGGCCGTGGGATTGAGTAGCCAAAATTTGTTGAGAGTCCAAAGAAATGGGTTGAAAATAGGCAATAAAATATAGTTTTCATTTTTTATGAAAAGAAATCGACGGCCTCTCGACCATAGTTTGGGTTTTTGTTCCTGTCCGACCCAAACTTCCTTTCGAGAGGCCGTCGCTTTGGTCAAAAAGTGTTGCCATGTAGGCATTTTGGACGGCGACGGCCTTTGGACTTTGGCCTCTAGTGTGAAGGGTCGAGAGGCCGAATTCTGGGTTTCTTGCAATCCGATTGGTGGAAATCGATGGCCTCTCGACCTTCGGCCATAGTGTGAAGCGGCCCTTAGACAATGTGGCTTCGAGAATGCAATGGTAGAGAGAGAGCGGGGCGGGGCTAAGGTAGGAGCACCTAAAACCAACACTGCACCTAATTGCGACAAAATCTACACCATGCAACCATTTTAGAACGCAAATCTAGGCACATCTTATTGTATGTTGACCAAAATGATAAGCTATCTATGGTCTACCCAGATTTACGTTCTAGAATGACCAGTACACCTAGATCCTGTCGCAATTAGGAACACCGTCGACACACGGCAACTCAACTCCCAAGAGATGAGGAGGACCAACTGATGTGCAGAGCGAGACCAACTGTACCGGCGTCTTTACAGGGCTTGACGTCATCCTCGGCATCCGTGCCATAAAGACTGATGTTCATTCATCCTCCTTTCATCCTTGGAGCCTCTTGAATACACAGAGACTGGAATTTCGTTTTGGTTTTCAAATTCTGGTTTGTGAGAAAAAAATCAAGGTTGAAGCTAGCTTTGATACCGTAAAAGATTCAACTGTCAAGTTGTTTTAACCCTTTGACGCGCCTGCGTCCATATATTGGACGACGAACAGATTACAAAACCAGAATTGTTCAAATTCCATTAAAGTTAGACAGTTTTCATCCACCCAAATATCTCTTGGTTCTTGTGCAAGTTCATTATCGTTTGTACTGTTTGGATCTTCAAAATAGTTTATTGAAAATAAAACAATTGGTTTATGTCAAGTTTCACTCTTAGTTCAAAAAGTGAGACCTTATATATGATTTTCCAAAATAAGTAGAATCAAATAATGGAAACCCATATCATCTCGTAGTGCATGTTATTCCAATTTCAATACAAATTTTTAAAATCTTTTTGTGTTAGTTTGAGATTTTTAATTGAATTTCAAGAGAAAATCTTTAAAAATTATTTAGAAAATATTAATAAAAAAATATAATAAATCCAACTGTGTAGATGTGATCTTCACATTGACATTTACAAGTTTTCTTTGTACTGTACATCAACTTCATTTTTGGTTTTCATCGAACATTTTATAACACTTCTTTTGAAAACGGCTTTGAATCGGGACGTTAAAGGGTTAAAATGGCATATTTCAGAGTGCTAAAATTATGACAGGGCTGCACAGTTCACCTGTATGAGTAGTTCTGCTTCAGTGTATTAGCCCCCTTGAGTAAGCAAACTCCTTAACCCCTAACTGCCTAAGCGTCCATTTTTTGGACGATGTACAGATTTCATCCAAAATTTCTCATCCGTCATGCACTTTTTGTAGTGTGGAATTTTTACTGTAGATTCTATGGGAAGTTAGCTTCATGCATATGTGATCTGATTAGAAAGGGGATGATTTGCAAATTTTTTATGCCTCGTTTCATGTTGTAGTGATTCACCCAAAATTTTGAAGATTTTAGTGTAAAAGTGCTCTAAAAAAAGTCAACTCATAAAATTAAGCAACCAAAAAATCTCCAAAAAATCACTACACTTAGAGTATTACATTTCAACCAATCACAAAAAATTTCATCCGCAGATTGTCAATATCTTATTCGTAATTGAATTACAAAATAATTTTGAATTTCACGTTTCAAATTTTATACAAAATTATTGGTAATAGCAATCATAGATCTAACCGTATGGATAGAATCTAAAATTCATAATGTACAACTTTTATTCATATATCAAGTTCAAAATATCCCTCTCGGTTGCATTTTATAATGCATCTTTGCAAAACTGCCGAATTTGGAGAGGGCTCTAGGCAATTAGGGGTTAATAATTTCCAACAGTTTGAGAAATTTCATTTATGTGAGACAAGCCTCCTGAAGTTGCAATGCAGGCCAGCCATCTCTTCAGGGCAAATGTTCCGAGGAAAACAAGCAGCTAATCAAAAGTGTCTCTTTTCATACAATCCTCCAAGTGATCCAATGCAAGTCATAGAATGTCATTGTTTCAATTTGAGAAAAATCATCATAAAGTACTATTTAGAAGAATATTTTGGAATTGATATTCAAATAAAAGTTCTAGATTTTGAATTTTAGATTCCATCCATACGGTTTGATTCACTAATACTATCACCAATATTTAATTCTAAAATTTGAAAGTTAAAATTAAAAATTCCTTCTAAATTCGATACAAACAAAATTTTAATATTTTTTGAGTAAACTTTGTTGGAATGAATTTGAAATGAGATACTCTTACAAGTGGTGATTCTTTCAAATTTTTGTGTTTCTTAAATCTATGACCTCATTTTTGTAAGGCCACTTTTGAACTATAGTCAATGCCATTTTGGCTTGGTCAACGACTTGACATACTTCTACATTTGTAATTTTAGAAAAATATGTAATCAAGTATGACTAAATCCAACCGTTAGATAAGACAACAACTTGGTGAAGAATTTGCAAAAATTGGATGACTTTCATCCAAGCATTGATGAGAACGTGAGAAGGGTTTGAATCTGTTAGTCGTCCAATTTTTGGACACTGTGACGTTTAGGGATTAACCACATGTGAGAATTTTATTAAATATAAGAAATTCATTCTTTGGAATGATGGGCTCCAGCATGCTAGTACTATTAAATCTCTCATAGTACATGTACGTCAATTTCCACAAGCAAAGGTGTCGTTTCTCACTCTGGAGGATCCTGTTCATTGTTGTCTTTCACTCTACAAGTTTGTCTTATGTGACAAATTGAATTCACCAAGTCCAACCAAAAAATTGGTGAGTGCAAAGTGGCGCCGTTTGACTCACAGAAGGAGTGAAAAGCGACGCCTTCTCGAGTGAAAAGCAACGCCTTCTCCTTGTAGTGTTCATTGGGTACCAAACTTTCTAAATTTCGGAGCCATTGCTTACTCTCGCTCTCTATAGAAAAACAAACAAAAGTAGCTATAGAAAGTTGCCATGTAAGTAATCTCTTGCCTGATACGAAGCTCCATAGACATCTATACAGCAACCACGTAGGTCTCTCTCCATGGATCTTCTCTTTTGGTATAGCAACATCTGTATGTGACATGACATATTTAAGAACAAGGAGTTTGAATTAGTTCATTCCACTTTGAGGGAATTGGCGTCAACCAATCTACACACTACAAGGAGGTGTCGCTTTTCACTCGGTAGGTGTGTTAAACAGCGCCACTTCGCACTCATTGCACAAACGCTCAAGACTTGGTGAGTGCAATTTGTCAGGTAGGACAAGTGTGTACAATGAACTTTGTCACTGTTCTGAGTGAGAAGCAACACATTTGCTAGTAGTGACATTAGTACACCACAAAATTTAGACATTTATACGGATACTAATGAGACTCTAGCAAAAGATATGGACTTTAGCAAGCAATGACAATGAGGCATAAAATTTTCACAAATCATTCCCTTTTTTATTGGATCACACATGCATGAAGCTAATTTCCCATAAAATATATAGTTAAAAATCCACATTGCATAAAGTCAATGACGGATGAGAAAATTGTCAATGCAAAAGAAATTTTTAATTTTAAGTTTTCAAATTTTATACAAAAATATTGGTGCCAACAATCATACATCTGACCATATGGATAGAATCAAAAATTCATAATGTACGACTCATACTCATATATCAAGTTCAAAATATCCCTCTTAGTTACATTTTATAAGACATCTTTGAAATTCTCCAAATCTAGAGAGAGGTGAGGACGTTTAGGGGTTAAAGGTGTTTTTTTATTTTGGAACAGAGGGAGTATATGATTAAACAAGTAGCTAGTCACGTAGTCTCTGTCTTAATATTTATCCTAGATTTACTTTTACAGCTTGTTTTCTTCTATCCAACAATTATATAACTCTTGAAAACGAAGCAATTTCGTAGTCTCTTCCCTTTTGGAGCAGAGACAACAAACGTACCTTCTAGAGTAAGGCGTCCAAGCTATCCACTCCAAAGTCTGATAGGTGGAGGCCCATGGCGTAGCGTCCTCAAGAAGCTTGGTACACATAATCCCGCCACTGGATCTCCAAACAATATCGATAAACAACTAAATGGCAATATTCATTTAATTGGAACTTTCCACCATATTGGGACTCTTTGAAATCTACAACTGACATAGATTCAACCGTCTAACAGAAAGGGACGGTATACATAGACTTCTTTGGCTTATGTTGAAAACATCATCTTCTGAAGGGCTACAGCAGTTGCTTTTGCTAGTAATTCCTCTTCTCTGCTGACAACTTGGCCTTGGGTTTTTGACTGAAGTTCTGCAGCTTCAGTGTTAAAATGAGGAGGCCTGCATTACACACCAATTTTTTTAGCTCATCACTATAAAACCAGGGTTGACTGTCATGTTTGACACTACTTTTCAACTTGGGCCACTTTACACTAGGGTTCGGGTCAATTCTCATCATGGGGTCCAATAAACCCATATATTGGATGTGAGAAACCTCATTTTTGGACTTGAGTTGAATTTGAAATTGGACCCAAGGAGAGGAATCGGTTTTTCAAAACCGGTGCTCTCCTTTGGAATCCGATGCATGGGTCCAAAACTTTCCCTCCAAAACTATGTCACTTAGGCGCTGCATCATTTTGGGACTTGGATGAGTTTCTTGGTTCTATACAATTGGACCCTAGTATAAAGCCTTTCGGTTCAATTTTTAGCTCTTGACTAATAGGATTGCTCGATTTTGGGATTTTCTTGGACCCGGACCCTAGTGTAATGTGCCCCTTAGACCAATGTCAAATATGTTAAACAACATGGATGAAATATTCCTAAATATCTCATGTATATTCTAAGAATATGTTTGTTTGCCATACAGGGAGGTTGTTTACTAGACGTCTTCAACATCATGTTTGACACTTTGTCTAGGTGGTCCAGTAAGAAAACCATGTATAAAATCAACACTCAACAAAGCATTGCTTCAGAACCAGTATATCAACTATTTACAGCCTTAAGTTTAAAATTACAAAGTTGACAATAAACTCACACTGACATGGCACTAGAGGTGCCTTCATGCATTCTCATCAACACTTCACGCTCAAGAACATCCTTCACTGCTTCCACTTGCAAAGGCTGAACCGCAACATGCCCATGGGCACCTGCAGCAACAAATGGCTCCACAGTTGATGCTGTAGAAGTTGACTCTACAAAGGTTGATGCTGCTGAAGTTGATGCAGTTGCAGATGTTGTAGAATTCCCCGTACTTGCAGCCCCTGTCCAAAATAATGCACAATCATGAAGATTACAATCTTAAACACTTACTACTTTAGTAGCCAATAGATAGATAGAAACTCCGGACCTCTTACGAGGTTGGCGTGAATAAAGTGTTTGTTCGTAATGTCAATGACCCAGTGCCCACCGGACAAAAGGCCATTGGAACAAAACTAGTACTCTCCACTGTCGGGAATAGACACTCTAGTGGCAAGTAACAAATACTAATAACAATTAGTAACCTTGAGTGGGTGGTTAGATCTATCTGGTTACTGTACAAATTAGAGTTGGTTTGGGTGTTGGTCGCGAAGTCATGGCTCCAGGGTTGGTTGGTAAAGGACATTGTATTACATTTGTATGGTACTAGCAAATAATTATAGTAATGTGGAGAGTGTTGTCATGGTGCCTGGCGAGCCACCATCCATCCACCTAATTGCGCTTGTCCAAGTAGCCTCCCACATGTCCAATGTCAAATTATTCGAGAATATTTGTGTATATTCATAGATATTTGTGCCTAAAACTCTAACTTGTCAAACCCTAACAAACTTATTGGACCAGGTGCCTGGTCTATTCGTTCGCGCCCAAAAGGAACGTCCAATGACTCCAATCCAGCCACACTATGACAACCCTACTCCAATTTTAACATCTTAATCCAACTCCATTCAGCACAAACAAATAATAAATTGTGCCTTGTTTATTTCATTAAGTTGTCATCAAATCAACATTAAAAACAACGATTATTATTTTTTCTATTTGATATAAGACTAAGATATGAATGGAGAAGAAAATGCGACAAAAACTCTAATTACAGAAAGCTTGATCCATTAAAATTAGCTTAAGTTGCAAAATCGTGATCATAGAAACTTACATGATAGCATTAGTGAGCTTTTCAAGTACCGCAATTCTGAACATACATCAGCAAATCTAGGGCGTGTGCTAGCTTTAGCGCTCCAACATTTTTCAATCAACGTCCTTAGCTCATTGGGGCATTGATCAAGTAATTCCGGACGATCACCGACCAAAATTTTCCTCTTTATTTCACCATTGCTATGAATGGCTGAAAAAGGAAGCTTCCCTGTCAAGATCTCATAACAAACAATGCCAAAGCTATAGACATCGCTCTTAAATGGATATTTCTTTTGATCAGTTGCATGCCTTTCGCGTTTGATCATTTCTGGGGCCATCCATCTCGTGGTACCCATATGTAGAGTTTGGTTTGAATACGTCATGCTTCTCATTTTAGTGCCTGATAATCCAAAGTCTGCCACTTTTGCTTTTACATATTCATGTCCATCTCCATCGGTCGTCTTCACATTGCACCAAGATATTTTGCGATTTCAAATCCCTATGCACAATTCTCATTTTGTGCAAGTAACACATACCTTCTGCTATTTGTAGCATCAAGTCAAATGCTATAAAAAGGCAAAATGGAGTTTCACTTGTTCGATTGTGTCGCAATCTAGTTTTCATTAGAGCCTGGAGATCTTCATCCATCAACTCCATAACTATTGAACAATCTCCATTATCCACTCCATAAAATAGCAAAGATGCAATATTAGGATGAGACACCTTTGCACATATCAATACTTCTTTCTTGAAGACCGGATTTTCAAGTCCATGAAAAATCTTCACAGCTACTTCAGCTCCTCGCCAGATTGCTTTATGGACTACAGCAAAGGCTCCATTTCCAATCCTCTGTACATATTTCAAGCTTGAAATGTCGGATCTCTCATAGAAGTCCAAATGCAATGGATCTCGTGCGCCCGTTGGTGGACTCTGTTGCCTTGATCTATCAAGTCTTACACGTAAAAATGTTGCCAATTCACAATCATCGCTACTTGCTTCACTTGCCTTAATGAGAGCTTCCACTTTAGTTAACAATGTCCCATCGTCAATGAATGCTTTCTCTTTGACAAGTTTGAGCTCAACATTCTTCATATAGGAAACTTCTTCTATTGTCATGCGTTGTGATCCGTAGAAGAAAATTGTACACACTTCCAAATCAAAACCTAGTGAGCAAACATGATCTGACATATTTGTCAACATTATGGCAGCTTGAATCCAATTTGCTTTGGAACACCCTTGAATGAAGCCCTCCACTTCTTTTGCCAACATGAAGAGGATCTTGTAAAGTTCGAGAATTTTGGTCTCATCATCAAGTGGTTTAGATTGGAAACGGTAGAAATAGGCCCAATTGACCGCTAATCTCAGTTTATCGGTCAAGTATCTGCACTGCTCATAGTTGAATTTGACTTGCGGTATTGGTTTGGAATCCTCTGACAAAGTCATCATCATTCGTACTCTCTCCAAACATTGTGTTGAACGTTGGTAGTAATGCTCAATCGTTTGCTCTACATCAAATGCACAATTAACTTGTAATAAGTTTTAATGTGTCATCATCAATTTAGAACAAAACTAGTTGAGATTCATGAAGGAAATTTATTTATAGACACATTACATATAGAAAAAGTATGTTATTTTTCACTAGTTTTTGCAACTATAGATTGGAGAGTATTAAGTTTAAGCATACAAAATGACAAAATTAGAATTGATATAAAGTTGAAACAACGGAATTGCTCTCTGACCTGAAGTATTTGCAGTAAGAGAAGGCTTACTGGGCTCTGCAGCTTTTGTATTAAACAACCACCCGGACCAAGATCCCATCCAACTGCTTTCACCCATAACAAAGAACTAATACTTTGAAGCTCCAGGCTGCTTATGGAAAGAGTACATAAAACCTTCTGTTGAAGACATGAACAACAGGCATTAGCAATTCAACAAAATAATAAGGCCTTTGTGTCTGAATCCTAACCAATTAAATTGTGCTCACTTAATAAATATGATATACAGTGGGTGTTGGCCTGATATGGGTATCCCTCCAAAAATAGAGTGATTTTTGAGAAATATATTTTTGCTAAAAAAATAACATTGGAAAATTACAAAAATTAGAGGGTGTTATGGACACCATGGCTGCAACTATATACATGGTGTTAAAGACAATTTTTAGCACACATAAAATGAGTTAAACATAAGCCACACTATGTGAGACGCGTAAAAGTGGTACCCATATCATGCCATGCCCCTGGTCCACCACTGCTAGTTCTCATCTTCAGCTTTGAATATAAACTTCGCCTCACTATCCAAAGAGAAAGGGTAAGAAAAAGTACTTACTGTTAAATACCATGCACCATACTCATTCGAATGCAAATGAAACCTCCTCTTCACTAAAGCTGCAACCCTGAAAATCTTGCACCCATGATGGACGCCATCGAATGATTCACCAGCTTTAAAGCATTCCCACTAGTGACTACTATCTTCAAATTTCTTGCTAAAAATCAAGGTCCGTATTTAAAGACATTTTGCTATCCAAAGCATTTGAGGTTGGTATATTGCTTGTGGATACCAGTCAGACTCTTGTCTAACAAAATTTAGGTCTAAGCTAGTATGCAAGGTTCGGAAGTAGAGATATCAACCTCACTAGTGGGCATGCTCTTAGAGAATATTTACCAACTGTCCCCTTGAAACCTCGCGACAAAATTTAAGCCTTGCTATCAAAATCTCTAAATGTCCCAAAGGCCCTCTTTGGTCATGTATATTGCATACAAGCATTTCATAGATGTTGTTTGACCAACATATCTAAGCATATCATTGTATTTCAGTACGTTGTCATATTTCACTACATGAGACAAATTTTATGAGCAAATAGGTAGGGGTATACATGTGGAGCTTTCGGGACGTTAATGGAACATGAACGCATACTCTCAAGTGATGAAATTATTGTGTAATTCAATGGTGCCTCCGCAAAAGACTATGTAAAGGTCCTTTGGCTTGAGTCTGCATACAATGACTATCTCCGTTAGGTTTCAGAGCCTGAGACAAGAACTCGTAATCTTTGGGTACTCATTTTTTGACACAAGTTGTGGATGTAGGCTTACTTTGTGAGTTTTTAGTAGAGCATTATTACAACTTTGGAATTAGCATTCAAACTATCAGGTATACTTCAGGAATGACTTCCACTGTATCTTATTGCATATAGATTTCTCTAAGTGTGTTTGAAGACGGCCCTAGAGATCAATCGACTGTGAGGAGTTTAGACATTAGATGCATCTGTGTATTATTTTAAGAGCAATGGAGTTATCCTTCTAACTTCAGAATCTTCATGAAGTTTTGAACTATAGAATGAACATGGCTCACAAAAAAGACTGATGAAAATTTTGGATTCAAAAGGATAACTCTAATTTGCCTCGAAATTGTGGTCAACTAAATTGTATAAAACCCCAAATAAATAGACATTGCAAACGTGATGACATCTATATCTTCGAAACAACGCAAGATAGCACGTGTGCGTTGGTAAAGCAGAGTTGCCTCGTCTAGACCTAAACAGTAATACAAAACTATCCTCGAACTTAGATTCTTTAGATGGCTTTTTCTACACTCTTTGACATGATCTTTGACATGATTTCACAGGGAGAAATAACGACATTCCCACATGGGATTTCATATGGGAAGTGGGACAAAATTCCCACAATTGTAACTTTCTTGGGATGATTGTAGTGTATTTTGATCTGGGAAAGTTACAATTGTGTCCCTGTTTCCCATATGGGAATCTTGTATTTATCTCCCTGTGTTTAGCAAATCAGAATCTATTAAAATCCTTTAAAGGCATTTAAACAGCCATCCTAAAAAACGCAAACTGGGGTGATTTCAACCTTCTATGTTCTTTTGTAACTGAACAAAAACTTCACCTTGCAGTGTAACACAATTACAAAAAGGGTAAGGAAAATCACTTACAATTAAAGACGAACGCATGCCATGACGAAATTACACCGTCACATGGTTTACTGGTCCTTGGAAACTCTTTACCGACTGTCACCTCCAAAACTGTCGGTGAAAGAATGTGAGCAACTGTCAGCACAAGATCGACGAGACTTACAGATGGAAATTTTATGGCGTCGATCGATGCAACAGTCTCGTAACAAACCAGTATGACTCCGACGTTAGCAAGGGAGGGGCTACTTCGCAAATTTACACATGCAATGTTCTGTAGAGGGTTGCAACTAAAACGATGACACAACATAACCAGGTTCACCTCACAACAAATTACGGCGCAGAATAGAGCAGTAGAAAATCCATCCCAAAAAACGGAAAATGAAGTACTTTTAACCTTCAATCTATGTTCTTTTGTAACTGAACAAAAACTTCACCTTGCAGTTCGTATATCACAATTACAAAAAGGGTAAGGAAAATCACTTACAATTACATGAAAACCTCCTAACTCTTCGATCATATCCCCAAAATCTTGCACCCATGACGAAATTACACCGTCACATGGTTCGATCACTGGTCCTTGGAAACGTACTCTTTACCGACTGTCACCTCCAAAACTGTCGGTGAAAAAATGCGAGCAACTGGCAGCACAGAGTTAAGCAAGACGAGACTTACAGATGGAAACTGTATGGCGCAACTGTCTCATAAAAAACAAGCACTTATGACTCTGACGTTGGCAAGGCAGGGGCTACTTCGCCAATTCCCACAATGTTCTGTAGAAGGTTGCTACTAAAGCGATGATAGTGTATAACCAGGTTCACCGAACAATAAACTACGGCGTAGAAAAGGAGCAAGCTGCAACCCCCACCGTCAAATGGTGTACTGGCCCTTGGAGAATAGTTACCGACTATCACCTAGCTGCGGTGGAATTTGAGCGGCTGACTGTCGGCACAAATTCAGAGTAATCAGCCTGATGCGATTATGGCGTCGATCTCTTGCGCCTTTGAAGAAGACTATGTACAGGAGAAGCTAGACAGTGTGACTCCGAAAATGAAATGGCAGAGAGCAGGGGGCGCAAATGGAAGATACCATGGACGCACGGCAACTTGCTGAGCACAGAGCGAAACAAGCGCCGACTGTAGCGGCGTTGTTACAGGTCCCAGCATCATCCTCGGAATATGACCAGGTCTTCCTCCTTTCATCCTTGAATCCTTGGAGAGTTGGAGCCGAATCTCATTCTGGCAGGTCTTTGCCGGTCCCTGATCAGTGCTGTAGACTCTACATCTGATGGTTTGTCTAAGGGCCACTTCGCACTATGCCTGGGCGTTGGTTTAGACTACAATGTTCCAGTGTTCCACCAGTCAAGAATTTTAGAGAAATGGAGCAATACACGTGTCACTACTAGAAAAGTGTAGTTACTATTCCTGAGTGAAGAAATTATGTTTGGGTAGTGTGGACATTTTTGCACTCAATTTAATTTTTGCCGGGAGTATAATTATTCTATAATGGTCTCCTATAGGTAACGATAGGTTGAGTGGTACATGGAAACAAGTCCTTAGGGCAAGCTTCTATAAAATTTATGAGGATCGGACAGGTGAAAGAAGCTAGAAGACAAGAACTGAGGTCTCAAAAAGCATCAATGGTCTACCCATTTTGGTAAGAAAGATAATTATTCAACTGGTTTCACCCATTTCGGTGGTGAATTGGTAGTTTCCACCTTTTCAACACCCTCCACTGATACATAGAAGTTTGGTCTTAACTTAGGGTGGGCTTCCATGTGAATATCGGGCAGGTGGAAAACACTAAAAGACAAAAAATAATGAGGTCCCAACTTCCACCCATGCTCGGTGAGCGTTGAAAGCGGACTTTGCATTTCACCCACGTCACCATGCCATTGGTGTACTACATGATTGGTTGCTTTGTCCATGGAGCATTGCTAATTTTATTTACCGGATTCCTCAACCTATCAATGCATGAAATGCTCTACAGATTTTTTATCAGTGGAGAGTTCAAATCCAAGACTCAACATGGAAAGAGGCCCTTAGGGCAGACTTTCATGTGAGGATCAGTTGAATGAAAGGCACTACAACACGAGAAATGAGGTCTCAAGAACCACCCATACTCCACCCATTTAGGTACAATCGAAAAACATGCTCCTCAATTCTTCTATTTTCACTCATTTTGGTGGTGAACTCAGCAGCTTCCACCTTTTGGGGACCCGCCACCCATACATGGAAGCCTGGCCTTAGTCCAACAGCAATACCTTGAAGTTTACTATGTTTTGTTCATTTACCTTCATTGAAAATCAAGCCAGGGGCTGAACACAGGAATGTTCCACAGAACTTCCAAGCTAATTCCAATCAAATTCCCAGTTAGTGCCTCATTTTATCTCCCGGTGAAGTGATTGAAATTGCCCCAGAAGTTGCTACACTGTCAGAAGTCCACAGCACATATTGTCAACGTACAAGCTAGGGAGTTTCCATCGAATTGGCAATTTTCCTTCCAGGTTCTTGAAGCTGTATAATTTTAGTATTTTACTAAAATCTAGACCTGTGCTAGTTTTGGAGGGCAAGAAGCACTTGCGCACTTCAGTTCATACTAGCAGTTAGAAAATTGCCAATTTCATGGATATGGTGTTTTGACTTTCAGTTCCACCCACAGAGAGGAAATTGGGCTCAGATCTGAATCCATAAGGTAGAACGAGCTAAAACCAAGCGCCTACCCTAAAATGTGCAATTGTAAGACATCAAAATTAGAGCACGGCTTTCCAAATGAAGTTCTGAAGCCTTATAAGTTATAGCTTTTGCAAACTTCACTGAATTGGGAAAATTCCACTTGGTTCCTGTTCCAAATGAAATTTCCAACTAGGAGTGAAAATTCCAATCTTTGATATTTAGATTTTGACGCTGCTGCAGAAACTCTCTCCGTTACAGGTGATCATGCGACGTTATATCGCATGGATAGATTGATGCAGTGACTGAATATCCAGATAGACTGATATACGGAAATCCGCTCCGTTATCGCACAGAGCGACTGATGCAGAGACTCGAGCTCCGTCGAAGATAGATTGATATATGCAGAGACTGAAGTATGTTAGACTTGACGCAGGAAAAACCTTCAAACATGGCCTCCCCTCGAAGAGTTACTCATGCAGCGTTCACACTAGTAGTACTGGTGCTCGCAGGGCTCGTCGCCGTGACCGCATCGGCACATGAGCTGCGCATGGTGTCTCACAAGGGGCGCAAATTGGCATTCTACGTGACGCCCGGGCGTCTGCCGCCGCTCGTGCTGGACGCCGGCGGGGGGCTGGACGCGTCCTACTGGAACCCCCTGGTTCCCGTGCTGGCGAAGAAGACCGGATCGACGATCATCACGTACGACCGTGCGGGCATGGGCCTGAGCGACGAGGTTCCAGGCCCCTGGAATCCGCAGCACGCCGTCTCCGACCTCAAGGCCGGCCTCCGGGCGCTCGGCGTGCCGCGCGACGTGGTGCTCGTCTCGCACTCGCTCGCGGGCGAGATCGCCACCTACTTGGCGCGATCCGGTTCCCACTGGGTGGCTGGCGCGGTGCTGGTCGACGCGAGCCTCCCGAACTTCTACACCGACAGTATGGTTTCCAAGCTGATCGCGGCAAATGAGCAACTCGTGGCGGAGCTGAAGAAGCAGCCCTCGACGCGCGCGACGCGCCAGCTGCTGGCGGTGGCGGCTGATTACGGCCCCGTGCATCGTGCGTACCACAAGGTGGCCTGGCCCCAGCGCGTTCCGGCCATGGTCATTGTGTCCGCTGAGACTCCCTTCCCGGCGGACCCTGTCGATGCGCAGCTTTGGAGAGACGCGCAGGCGGAGTTCGTGAGCGCGGCGAGCAAGCACCGGCAGCTCGTCGTCGCCGCGCGGAGCTCGCACGACGTCCCGGTCGATAGGCCGGACGTGGTCGTCTGGGCCGTGCAGGACATCCTGAAGAAGGTTGCTTATTGACTAAATTGTACAGCATGTGTGGAGTCATGGGTCTCTTGGTGGATCCCCTTTCTATGTATTTCTCATCTAGTCTCAGGTTTACCTTAGGCGAAGTTAACCCTAAATGACCAATCGACCATTTTCTGGTCGCAGCCCAAACAGCAGTGATTGCCCAAACAGCAGTGATTGCTCAAACAGCAGTGATTGCCCATGGGCAGAAAATGACATTTTTCAAATTTTTATTTTTTGTTGAAATTTGGGGTAGAGATCGTATTCTAGTGTTGTTTGATACATTTCATTTGCAATATAGTGAGGTGCACTAAGGAATTTATCAAAGACAAAGACCTCAATATTGTTCTAGTGTTATAAAACTTTCTATTTCGGGAAACTGATGATGTTCTCTCAATTGAAAATATTTCTTTTTTAAATTTTGGAATAGAATGTCTAGTTTTCATCAATCACACCAAATTTCAAATTCTAAAAATAGAATTTCTAATTTTGATGAATATCAAATGGTAAATTCTTCTAAATTCATTAAATGAGCATCTAAAACTATTTTTGGAAGTTTTACCTTACGGATAATTACTAAACATCATGCTTCTCATTTTCTTTTTTGGACCAAACTTCATCAACGTTGCAGAAGTAACATTTTATAACACATCTAAGTTTTGCCATTACCCCTCTGTCATTTAGGTGTTAAAGTGAGCGAATTATCGCCAGATGGCTCCATTTGTATTCCTGTGGTTAATCGCAATAAAGGAAATTAATTGAGAAAAAAAATTGGATTAATTGCCTAATGCTCTCCACCGTCGCATCTTACGTGGTCTAATTGTTAGGTTGGTTGGGTTTGTCCTAGCCATGGTGACATCACCGTGACATGCCACCAACCACCTAGGCCTCATGACTACCTACAATGCCTGTATTTGCTTGTTCCCGAGTCCACCATTGTTTTCGCATTCTTATAATGTTCATCATGGATCTCTGTAGTATCTAGCATTGCGCTCTATGTTTTAAGCATTGTTGGTCGCCACTGGAGGTAATCACATCGCCAACTTCGTTGCTTTCAAAAATGCATATGAGACCTTCTTGGAGCATTCTTCAGCAGATGAGTTTAAGAACAAATTGTCGGACCACTTGGATTTGTGCGTGTGTATGTTTACACAAAAAAATCTCTATAGAACTTCCCTTTCGATGAGGCCATTGAAGGTTGGAAGGACTGTAAGTGTTGTACAGGTCTAATGGGAATCTAGTGGGTTTGTCCAAGTTTTCTCATAGTTCTTGGCTTAGTGTAGTTTTTTCATCAGAGTTTAGCTTTTGTGTTTCTTTTGTGATGGTATTTATGTGAATTCCAATGGCGTTTTTGAACTAGCCTTTGACTATATGAAGTCAGTTAGTGTGGTGATATCCAGCTTATACCTCAAGATGCTAAATGCAAGTGGTATAAATAAAAGAATACAATTTTGTAAATTTTGTATGTTGTAGCCTTTTTGGCTTGTTTGACATAGTACTGTTTAACCATTTTGTTCAACTTTAAGCTAAGGAGGCAGCCACCTTGCTGCCATTTGCTTATATCTCAAGCCACAAAATGAGAAAAATTTAAACAACTCAGCCATGGTTTACTAAAGGTTCTATGTCTCTATCGCCTGGTGTGATCTTGATGAAATCCACCACTGTAGTCCATTGGCCATACTTCCAGTGTGCATGCAACCTTTGGCAGTCAATAAAAAATAAGTGCCATCGGCCCTTAAGGCTAAAAAAAATTCCCTGAAGCCTTTTTGCTAATGAGCCAAATATTCCCGGATTTCTCTAAATCCCCCGGTGGTCTTGAATGAATGGGGACAAAAGTGCCCCCTATTTTTGTCCGGTTCAGGGCCCACCTTAAAAACAACCCCCTCCTCCAATGGTTTTTTATTCCCAAATAGGTCCCCCTAGGGTAAATTGGGGCCGTAGGCCCCAAATTTGCAAAAAAAAAATTCCAAAAAAAGCATCGAAGGTGCCCAGAATGGAAATTTCAGAAAAAGGAGGGGTAGATGAATAGTGCCCCGCATTCAAGACCACCGGGGATTTAGAGACGGAGAATATTCCCCACCTTCGTTGTTTCCCTATGAACCCCAAGTCCTTTTGAAATCTGGACAGATGTGTTATTTTGATCATCCATGAGAAAAGTACTTGAGACAAAAACAGAAATAAACAGGGCATTGCATATGGGAGGGCATTTGCATCCACTCACTGGTGGTTACTGAGCTTATCAATTTTCTCTTAACAAAGTAAGAATTACACTAGTAGAAAAGGTGGCGCTCCCCAAGAAGATGCCCAGGCAAAATCAAAGTGCATGTGTGGAATTGGGCACCACTTGCCTGGGAATCTCCCTCGGCAGTGCCACCTTTTCTACTAGTGTTAGGTTCAAGTCTTTTAACCAAATCTGGCATCACCTCACTTATCAGTGTAATGCCCCTTGAGATCCCGTGTGGCATTTGTATTGAATGATTTAGTGACTGTATTGTTTATCATTCAAAATGTCAATTGATTATATTTCCATGACAATTTTGAAAGGAGCTCTGACACCTTTGAACCATCTCCCAATTCAACCTGAGAAGCATTAACTTAGGGCCGCTTCACACTATGGCCGAAGGTCGAGAGGCCGTCGGTTTCCACCAATCAAATTGCAAGAAACCATGGTTTCGGCCTCTCGACCCTTCACTCTAGAGGCCAAAGTCCACCGGCCGTCGCTCTCCAAAACGCCTACGTGGCAGCACTTTTTGACCATTTCGATGGCCTCTCGAAGTTCGTTTGGGTCGTGCATTTTGCAAGACCCGTCACTATGGTCGAGAGGCCGTCGAATTTTTTCACAAAAAATTCAAAAACTAACAAGATCTTGGCTGTTAGATTGAAAAGGCTGTTTTGAACAGGGAATAAAGTGGAATGCTCCTTCTTCTCTCTCTCTCTCTTTCGTGCGTCTTGGTAGAAACTGCTCTTTTTTTTTTTGCAGATCTTGGCTCTATCCTCATAGTCATCATCATCATCATCATTGTATGTACAGCTTTCAAAGTGAAAGCTTGATTTTCTTTCCAAATGAGCCTTGTAATAGCTCTTTGCTAGTAATAAATGGACCCGAGTTGAATCCGCCAACATTTTTTTCATCTTCTCATGTCGCTCTTTTTTTGTTTCTTCACTTGAATCATTCTCCTTCTCTATTTCTTCTTCTTCTCCCGGTTCTATGAACGGTGTTTCTTCCGCTTCTGGATTAGCCTTCTGCAATTCCCTCATTTCCCTCAATGCTGATTCTAGTGCGTGAAAATGATCTACTTGCTGCAATTTTCCTAGTGATATGTTGGCTTCTGCTTGTAACTCCTTTTCAGCCTCTTTAGCCCAATCCACAGAAAATTGATCATTCTCTATAATGCATAGGTTGTGAAGACATAGGCATGCGATTACTATGTCAGGCAAATTCCGGAGTGGCATGTCAACCCTTTTCAATAGTATACGCCAACTTCCTTTTAGAATTCCAAATGCTCTTTCTACAGCCATACGAGTACTCGATTGAATGAAATTCCAGTGCGCCTTTCTTCTAGACAATTTTGTTCTTTCTCCCTTGAACGGTGAGTAAAACCATGGCCTCATTGGATAGGCAGCGTCTCCAATGAATTTGTAAGGTAAAAATGAACCTTTCGTAGTTTTCTTCCCTATTTCAGATTTCTGAAATAATGCCCAATCGTGAATCCGTCCAGCCCATCCAAAATCATAGTCCCAAAACTTGCAATTCACATCTACAACTCCTTGTAGTAAACATGAATAATACCCTTTTCGGCAATAATATGCTACGGGATCATGAGATGGTGCTACAATAGGGATGTGGCTACCATCTATTGCTCCTAGAATAAACGGAATGCCATGAAGTGCTTCAAAACCCTTTGCTACTTGTTTCATCCAATCAGCAGTTGGTTTCTTAAAAACCAATGGTCTCAAATGAATCCTAATTGCTTCACAACACTCCCTTACAATGATAGAAGTTGTACTCAATCCAACCCCAAATAAATCACCAACCATTTGTAATGAATTACCGGTTGCTAATCGAGAAAGAGTAATTGCAATCCTACGCTCCACACTAATACTTTCTCTTAAATGTGTATCCTTCTTCTTCAAAACAGGCCCCAATAGAGTACATAAATATTGAAATGTAGATGTACTCACCCTCATCCGTTTCCGAAAATCACCATCTGAAAATGACCCCAAAAGCGTCTGGTCCAAAAAACCTCCATATCTATGATAATGCCAACATCTGTCACGGACATACATTAGAAACTTCTAGAAGATTCCTTGAAGATTCTATAGAATATTCTTTAAAGATTCTTTTAGAAGGTTCTGGAAGATTCTTAGAATATTTTTAGTATATTCTAATAGATTCTAAGAAGCTGCTCGAGAAGCTTCCTGGTTAGTGGAAGTTGTTTGAGAAGCGTCCTAGTTCACAGAAGTAGCTCGAGAAGCTTCCTATCCAGTAGTATATATAGGAGTCGAGGCTGAAGGGTTCTTCAGTCTCGACAACGCATTTCTTAGAGCTCTAGCTCACCTCTCTTGGTGTTGTTTGTGTACTCATCTGATCAACCTAGTTCTTGCATGTTCTCTCTGAACTTCTTGTTTAGATTTATTGTGTGTATTTCCGTGTCCGTAACAGTTTGTCGAGACTGATTTCATCTTAATATCAGAGTTGGATCCTTCTTGCTTGAGAGCGGATCACCCCTCTTCTTGAAGGTATTCTAGCGCTTTAGAGGTTGCGGATTACTTTCCTCTAAACTGATATTTTCTCAATTTCAATATCAGAGCTTAGTTTTTCAAAGGCAGAGAGTGGACTACTCCTTCCTTTAAAGACACTTAAGCGTTCTAAGGGTTGCAGATTAGTCTCCCTTGGATTGGTATTAATTCCTTCTTTTTAGCAAAGTTAATAGAAAGGACTATTAACATCGATTTCAGAATCTTGCCTTCTTAATAGAGCGTGGATTACTCCTCTTCTTGAAAGCGTTCTTAGAGGTTGCGGATTACCCTCCTCTAAAGCTGAGATTTTTTAGTGTTTTATTTTCTCTTTTCTCCAAATTAGTTTTAGTAATAGACAGTGTTACCATCTTCTCCAAAGATTTAACAACTTTTTCTTTTCTAAATTTCAATCGATTTATCTCCTTAATATGGAAATAAATCAGGCCATGGATAGTGCATCGCCACAAATAGAGAATAGAGTGGCAACTCTTGCAGATCTTCAAGCTCTTATGAATAGTGTGCGGGAGGAGATCGCATTTCTTCGCAATCCAAGTATAGAGCCTCAAATTGATCCAATGACTGAAGAAGCTAGACGAGAAATTCACGGCCTACAACAAGAGCTTGTTCGATTAAGAGAAACAAGACATGTATCACCCACGACCCTAATAGACAATTCAAGGCCTAGTACAAAAGAACCAAAAGCAAGTATGCCAGACAAGTTTGATGGAACAAGAACCAATTTCCGAGGTTTTGTGCAACAAGTACGGCTTTATCTACGCCTATATCCTTCTCGTTATCCAGATGGATTTACTCAAGTTGCTTTCATAGGTACTCTTTTATCAGGAAATGCTCGCTCTTGGTTTGCTCTGCTATTGGAGAAGGATTCTCCAATACTCTATAACCTAGAGGCTTTCATGGAAAGATTTACTGCTGCATTTGGAGATAGCGATCGAGAAGGAGTAGCTGAAAGAAAGATACAAAATTTGCGACAAGGATCACGTTCTGCTGCAATCTATGCTGCAGAATTCCAACAACTTACATGTGATCTTGATTGGAACGATAAGGCGTTTATGACACGATTTCAATATGGACTGAGAGATGATGTCAAAAACTTGTTGATCACTATGCCTAAAGTGGATACTTTAGAAGAACTTATATCTCAGGCAATTATTTGTGACAACCGCCTTTTTGAATTACGACAAGAAAGACGATCAGGTTGGAGAAATGAGGGAGCATTTGCTGCATTTTCAAAAGGTCCAGAAAATCACTCCACATGTCCTGAACCTATGCAAATTGATGCGGTACGTTTCAAGCCTCTCACAGCTGAAGAAAAGAAGCGACGGTTTGAACAAAACTTGTGCTTATATTGTGGAGAGGCGGGTCATAAAGCTACAAATTGTTCGAAGAAACAGAAGACTCAAACAACAAGACTGAGGAGTACAAGCATACAGGAAAACGAGGACGCCCAGCCACAATAGGGACTGTGCGGCTGGACATCTCAACATCCAAAAATAATCCAGGTCCCTTCCTCTCAGCTCAACCTTCAGATTGTTTTATGGTACCTTTACATTTTGGTATTCAAGAACTTCAAGTTAATGCTTTATTAGACTCGGGTGCATCTGCTTGTTTCATAGATGAAGAGTTTACCAAGCTTCACAATATTCCTCTTGTGAAGAAACCAAAGCCTGTCCATGTAGAGGTCATAGACGGACGACCATTGTCTTCGGGCAATGTTATCCATGAAACTAAACCGTTGAAGATACGTCTTGAAAACCATGAGAGCAATATTGTGTTTAATGTTATCAAGACCCCTTCATGTCCTGTCATTTTGGGACTATCTTGGCTTGATAGATATAATCCATTAATAGATTGGAAGTTGCGGAAAGTAACATTTCCAACAAACTCCTTGAAGGTGGAATCTGCCAAGACAATGTCTGGAAACAAACCTTTGTTTATAGGTGCAAGGGCTTTTATGAAGGAAGCCAAGCAAAATACACCTTTTGTCATCTTTGCTACTCCGACTCGTAAAAATGGGACTCCAACTTTCGTTATTCCAAAGCAGTATGAAGGATTCAAAGATGTCTTTGAAAAGAAAAATGCTGACATGCTACCAGAACATCGACCCTACGACTGTGCTATAGATCTTCATGAAGGAATGCAACCACCTTTTGGCCCAATCTACAACTTGTCGCAAATAGAGTTGGCAGAATTGCGGAAGTATATTGACGAAAATCTAGCCAAGAATTTTATTCGTCACTCAAAGTCGTCAGCTGGGGCACCGATTTTGTTCGTGAAAAAGAAGGATGGCTCTCTGCGAATGTGCGTGGACTATCGAGGCCTCAATAAGATAACTAAGAAAAACCGTTATCCGTTACCTTTGATTTCTGGTCTCTTGGAGCAGCTCGGACGTGCAAAGATCTTTACGAAAATTGATCTTAGGGGAGCTTACAATCTCGTACGAATCAAGGAAGGAGACGAGTGGAAGACAGCTTTCAGTACAAGGTATGGCCATTTTGAATATAACGTCATGCCTTTTGGCCTTACCAATGCTCCGGCTGTTTTCCAACATATGATGAATGACATTTTTCGGGAGCACCTTGACGACTTTGTTGTCATCTATCTGGATGACATTCTGATATTTTCGAAGAACGAAGAAGAACACAAGAAGCATGTTCGTTTGGTTCTTGAGAAACTACGAGAACGAGGACTCTACGCGAAGTTGGAAAAGTGTCTATTCCACCAAACGGAGATGGAATTTCTAGGGTTCATTGCAACTACGGATGGCTTGAAGATGGACCCCAAGAAGGTGGAAGCAATTGTATCCTGGGAGGTTCCGAAGACAGTTAGAGACGTACAATGTTTTCTTGGCTTTGCTAACTTCTATCGGATCTTCATCAAAAATTATTCTCGAGTCGCTGCTCCACTCACTCGGTTGACTTGTAAGGACAAGCTCGAATGGGGACCTCAAGCAGAAAAGGCATTCCAAGATCTTAAGACGACGTTTACTACGGCTCCAATCTTGGTACACCCTGACTTTGCAAAGGCCTTCTATTTGGAAACTGATGCTTCGGATTTTGCTTTGGGAGCCGTACTTTCACAGATGGGCGAAGACAGTAAGCTCCATCCAGTTGCGTTTTATTCTCGGAAGTACTCTGCCGCTGAAATCAACTACGAAATCCACGATAAGGAACTCCTTGCTATAGTGGATTCTTTCCAAGAGTGGCGACACTTTCTCGAAGGCGCTGCGCATCCGGTGATCGTATATACGGATCACAAGAATTTAGAGTACTTCATGTCGGCTCGAGTCCTGAATCGACGTCAAGCTCGGTGGAATATGTCGTTGTCGCGATTTGACTTTGTTATCACCTATCGGCCTGGAAAGCAACAAGGACTATCCGATGCATTATCGAGGAGATTGTATATGGCGCCTAAAGCTGGAGAAGCAGCGTTTGATCAACAATGCGCTACATTGTTGAAATCGGAGCATTTTAGAATTTGCACTGCTGTCGTACCAATTGATGCGGACTTCCTCAACCAGGTACGTACTGCGACAATTGAAGATTTTGTAGCTCTTGAGATCAAGAAGTGTGCCGATAATGACAAGTTCAAGGTAAAGGGAGATCTTTTGTATTTTGAAGAGCGACTGTATATTCCAAAGGGACCAACACGACTTCGAGTTCTCCAATCTCGCCACGACTTTCCAGCAGCAGGTCATTTTGGATACAACAAGACATTGGAGCTTATTTCGCGAGACTTTTGGTGGCCCCAAATGTGGAAGGATGTGAAGGAGTTTGTCCTCTCTTGTGATATTTGTTCAAGGTCCAAGAACCCTAGGCATCGCCCCTATGGACTTCTACAGCCATTGCCTATTCCGCATCGACCATGGTCTTCAGTTTCCATGGACTTCATTACGGACCTGCCGCCTTCAAACTCGTTCGATAGCATCTTTGTTGTGGTGGATCGGCTCACAAAGATGGCGCACTTTATTCCTTGCAAAAAGACATCGTCAAGTGAGGACACAGCAAGATTCTTTCTTGATAATGTATATCGTAATCATGGTTTGCCAGATGATATTGTATCGGATCGAGGAACTCAGTTTGTTTCCAAGTTCTGGAGATCTCTTTTTGAGATATTGAAGGTGGATATCAAGCTTTCTTCGGCTTTTCATCCTCAAACCGACGGTCAGACAGAACGGGTGAATCAAGTCTTGGATCAGTATCTACGTTGCACCATCAACTACCAGCAAGACGATTGGACCAAGTATCTACCGTTTGCCGAGTTTGCTTACAACAACACCCTTCATGTGTCGACTCAACAAACACCGTTTTTTGCCAATTATGGATACCATCCAAAGCTCGATTTGTTAAATCCAGTAGCAAATAACAACCCGGCAGCAGAAGGCTTTGCGAAGCAGCTGTCGGAACTTCAAGCTACGTTGAAACTTCAATTACGGACCGCCCAAAAATCTTACAAGAGGACCGCAGATAAATTCCGGAATGAGGCACCTACTTTCAAGATTGGAGATAAAGTATGGCTTCTCCGACGGAATATCAAGACTAAACGACCGTGTGATAAGCTGGACTACCGCAGATTAGGACCATTTGTCGTCCAGAAGCAAATCAATCCCGTGGCTTACCGTCTGGAATTACCAGCCGTTATGAAGGTACATCCAGTCTTTCATGTCTCTTTATTGGAGCCTTATCGAGAATCATTTTTCCCTGGAAGAGTGCAAAGTCCGCCACCTAGCATTGAAATTAAGAACCACGAGGAATACGAGGTCGAAAAGGTGCTAGATTCACGACGAAGGTGGGGCAAGTTGGAGTATCTTGTTCATTGGTACGGCTACGATATTAATGAGCGAACGTGGGAGCCAGCCGAAAATCTTACAAATGCGCCGCAAAAAGTACAGGAATTTCATCAACGATATCCTGATAAACCGAAGCCATCTCGATGATAGCTTTTTTCTCAAGTTTCTTTAGACAAGAGTATAAAAGGAGGGGAGGACACTACCTAAAACTCATAGTTGATGTTGTTATTTTCTCTAAGATAGAATAGAGTTTTATTCAAGTAGTCATAGTTTGGTCTGCAGTCATGGATAGTCAAGAGATAGATAGTATACCAGTCGTGTCATCTCAACCAACGAACCCACGAAGGCGACCCCGAGATGAAGAACCGCCTGTACCATGACGACGACGAAGGATACCAAGCAACCGATCGCTGGTGATTGTATTCGAGGTAGAGCCTGCTTTCAATGGTCTACCAGAAGACGTGTTTGCAGGACAATTTCACAATGAAGACACGGAAGTTCATGCTTGGTCAGAAGTGGAAGGCGTAGGCCACTACCGTTGGCTTCAAGGACCAATGAACCACCTACCTCGTGAACAACAATTGGAGTTCATTGCAGACGTCATGCGACAAATCTTCATTTTTTTACGATGGTATTAACCGGCGACAACATTGCTTCTCGGAAACCTCGAAGCTAGAAGGAGAGGTGATGTCACGGACATACATTAGAAACTTCTAGAAGATTCCTTGAAGATTCTATAGAATATTCTTTAAAGATTCTTTTAGAAGGTTCTGGAAGATTCTTAGAATATTCTTAGTATATTCTAATAGATTCTAAGAAGCTGCTCGAGAAGCTTCCTGGTTAGTGGAAGTTGTTTGAGAAGCGTCCTAGTTCACAGAAGTAGCTCGAGAAGCTTCCTATCCAGTAGTATATATAGGAGTCGAGGCTGAAGGGTTCTTCAGTCTCGACAACGCATTTCTTAGAGCTCTAGCTCACCTCTCTTGGTGTTGTTTGTGTACTCATCTGATCAACCTAGTTCTTGCATGTTCTCTCTGAACTTCTTGTTTAGATTTATTGTGTGTATTTCCGTGTCCGTAACAACATCTCCTTTGATAATTCACCCTCCGTCCTTGTGTAATAAAAACTGCCATCATCATCATTTGAACATTTTGTTGAAAAATTGCAAGTTTTTGCAATGCCAAAATGCCCACAATGACATACTTGATGACCATGAAAATTGAGAGTAACACAAGAATGCGTTCCCTTCTAGAATCCATGATTAGAGAAGGTGAGAGGAAAATTTCAGAAATTGCATGAATTGATGAGGAGAGAAGTAGATTGAAGCCGACAAATGGTATGGGTTTGGACTTTGGGCTTGGCCTTTGGAGGCTTCACACTATGGCCGTTCAAGTTGAGAGGCTGTGGGATTGAGCTTTGGACTCTCGGCTTGGCCTTTGGAGGCTTCACACTATGCCCGGCCGAAGGCTCCAATTACAATATTTTATTGGCTATTTTCAGCCCATTTCTTTGGACTCTCAACAAAGTTTGGACTCTCAATTCCCACGGCCTCTCGACTTGACGGCCATAGTGTGAAGCGGCCCTTAGATAGTCTTACATCTTGAATTCAAGATGGAAAGGTTAAGAATGTAAGTCTTATACAAACAATCTCGATTTTTTCTCTCATGTATTTTTCAATGAGATTATGTAACTAGTGGCTTAGAGTTGTAAATCTACTACATGAAGTACACGTGAGTTGCTATTTTAAAAAAGGACTCAGCTGTTTACAGTACATTTGGGAATTCATTCCTAGCAGTGGCGTACCCTACACATTATTTTAGGGCTTCAAATACATTTAGTGCTAGAGTGAAAATGCGAGGATGAAAACTCAACACTGTTCAAGAATGTTATGGAATACATAATCACCCCATGCAACAAAGTGAAAAAAAAATAGTGAGAGACAGATAGAAACTCCAATCCACAATTCATACCGGCGTGAATAAAGCGTCCATCTGTAATGTCAATGACCCAATGCCCACCGGACAAAGGGCAAATAGTGAGGGACATTGACCCGGGTATTGATTTGCGACACCACTATCCCCATTGATCTGTTGTGACTTGTGATAGATGGTTTTGTGATCATAGCTAGTATAGCCTCGAAAGAGGACATCAAGGGTAGCACGCCCGACGTTGATCCTTGTGGTTAAGTTGGCAGCACTTCCTCTAACAAACACTTCACTCACACTAGTTCGGGCGAGATCTGAGGTACTCTCTCTTGCAATGACTAGCAAAAGAAAAATTAACTAGCTAGTATGTGGGACATTAACCACAATGTAGTTATCATATTTGGTGCCTTTGGATCATGAAAACATGTCCTTTTGGTGGGGACAAATGGACAAGTCCTTTCGCCTTGTTAGGATTAGATAATTTAAGGTTTTCATACAAATGTTTTGTGGATATGCTCAAATATTTAGATATGAAGCGGAAAAGAGGCTATTCATACAGGCAAATCGGACGAGATGGGCAAGTAGCTCATCGGGCACCATGACAACCTTAGGTTTGAGCAAATGCAACATTTGACAAGGTATTCATAAATTGGCTGCTAAAACCCCTCAAGGACATAACATTTAGTAGCCTCTGTAACTACTGCCTTCCCCCAATATAATAATGTAGAATATCCCACATCATTTCATACTTCCAATGTAATGATGTACATCACACAAGTAGCTATGGGGACAAGTGGCATTAAGCAAGAGCAACCAACCATGGTGAACAGTAATCGAAAGCATTCACTCACTCACAATTCAACAGTGTCCTATAATCATTTATTTGATTCAATATCCCATTCAATTACAGATCACTAGTCGCTCCATACATATAGGTGGATGAAACAAAAAGGCAGCCTTCTTGAAGGGTACTGAATGTTATGGACCAAGGATTCATGGTTTTCACAGATTCAATCAATCTTATTGTGTAAAAGATAATTCAAGTGGGACCAAATTGTATATCATCCAAATCAGTGAAGACCATTGCATATGGTGGTCAAAAACAGATAAAAATCGAACTAGTTAAAAAGGAAGTCTACATAACGGGACGTACTCAAAAGTCAAAACTGCTTAGAAAAACATGAGGCCCAATTCCAGCTACTTGGTGCCTTTGGTCCTTTAGGGGTTAAAGGCCATATTCATTATATTGAGACTTTCTGTAGATCTTGAGACACAATGCTAGTTATTCAAAATTCATTTTAAAAACAGTAATTGAAACCAAAAAATAATAATGTTCAAATAGTGATTCTATAATGACATTCTAAAAGTTGGTGTTGTTACATGCTTATAAAAAAAATACTAGTAAAGATAGAAATGCGACTGCAAAAAGTCTCAATATCACAAATATGGCCTTGTTAAATCCTTTCTCAAATTATAATAACAGGTGATGTGCATCCAACAACAAGCTAAGCTAAGTAGTAAGACTAGAGACGATAGTAGTCTTGCACCAATGACCTTCTGTCCGGTGGACACTGGCTCATTGTCAAGACGAACAGACTCTTTTATTCACACCCTGAAAGAGGACCGGGGTTTCTATCTATCTCTTCTATGTATCTAGTAAGACAAGGATGTTCAAACGCCTGTCCAGTCTTCTCCACGTCGATCTGATTTGCTCAATCTTCTACTTATTTGCTTGCAATGCAACTTTCTTTCATTTCGGCCAAAAATGAAAAAGCAAAACAAAACAAACGCCTGCCTAGTACTGCCACTCACAGCAGCTAGCTAGCATTCTGTGTTCTACCTCAACGGTGGCAAACTCGTTCAACGTCAATCTCTGCGCATCCCTCAATCAACTGCACACCCAACGCAGTCCCCACGAACCGCAAGCCAGGGCTTTTCATGTAGCAGTAGCCAGTGATGTAAAACGTCACAGTGCCGGTCTCGCTGATCGCCCTCGTCTGGACACTGCCGGAGGTTTGGTACACTTTCGAGCCGACTTGGAAACAGATGGCTCGCCTCGAGGAACCTTGCAGCGTTTGCGAAAGCGACGCGGATTTCCCCGGTGGGATGACCGTGGATTGATCCGACCCCAGCACGGGCGCAAGGAGCGTGACAGAGAGCGGCTTTGACAACTTGTTCACGAACTGCAAGGTGACGATCGCGACGTCCACCGTGAGTGCAGACGTCGTAGTACTTCCTGCCAACAGCACCAGCAACAACACCACTGCCAGCGGAGTGCCGGCCATGTTCAATCGCGGTGTCATACTTCGGTCTCTTGATCGATCGAAGCGGCTACTCGCAGGAGATCAATTAAGAGCCGCTGATGATCGATGGAATGTGAGAGAGATGACCCGGTTATATATTGTAGATGGTCGAGGGTTTACCCAAATTACTGCAGGCGTACGTACGTGGTCGTGAGTCGCGTGGAACTCCATTTCTAGGCTTCGTGATTCATACTCAAGCTCCGCCAAGGATGTTAGTACAATACTGAAGCAGAGCATGCAATGCTAAAAATCGACTTGCTCCGTACTAGACAGGCTCTACAAGCCAATAAGTTCCCTGTACGTAAATGAATGTGCTGCATTTTTTAATTGAGACTACTGTGGTCCTATGCCTTTGGTCTAGATGTTTCCTGTGTTCCACATGTCCCCGTGCTTCCCATGTTCACTGTGTTCTCATGCTTTCTTCGTGTCCTTGTGCTTTTGATTTTTAGAATAATATATTTGAAGTTTAATTCAAGGTGATAAAATTTGATAAAAATCCATAACTTTCACACCATAGGTCCAAAAGCTATGTACAAAACGACTTCGGTGTAGCGCTATGCGTTAAGAGCTTTCCAACGATGCCAAGATTGACATCAAAAGCTTCCATATTCCATTTTTCATTATCCATCGCCAACGCCAACTTGCGGCCCTTGAGAGACACCCTGCGCAGTTCATGTATTGATGTTGTCAGGGCGACGAGCCTTGTGAGCACTAGTACTATTAGGGTGTGCTGCATGAGTAAGCCTTCGAGGAGAGGCTATGTCTAAACCCTTAAACATCAAAGCAAGCCCCGCGGGCTTGTTTATGAGAGAATAATGGAGAAAACGTGGATTTTCTCAACCAAAATTGAAAAGAATTGGAGTTTTGGAAAGGTGATGAAAAAGCGAGGTCAGATTCACAACTTGCGCCTAAATTAAACAATTGTGTCCAACATTTTTCGATAACCTAAACCCTCTCAATATGATAACCCACGTGCTCAAACCAGTGAAACCACGTTAATTTAACCCCTAAAGGACCAAAGATTCATGGTTGTAAAATGAGAAACTCAATTGATTGTATTGTAAAAAACATAATGCAAATGAGTCTAATTTTTATATCATTGAAATCAATGAAGAACATTGCATGTGTTGGTTAAACAACAAATAAATTTGAACAAAAAGAAATCTACATTGGACCAACTCAAATTTGCCCTTGTTGGAGCATTCTTCAATAGATGAGTTCAAGAACAAATTGTCGGACCACCTGGATTTGTACGTGTGTATGTTTACAAAAAAAAATATCCATAAAACTTCCCTTTAGATGAGGCCATTGAAGTTTGGAAGGATTGTAAGTGTCGTGCAGGTCTAATGGGAATTTAGTGGGTTTGTTCAGATTTTGACATTGTTGTTGGCTTTGTGTAGTTGTTTGGTTGGAAATTAGCTTTAGTGTTTCTTTTGTGGTGATATATATGTGAATTTGAACGGTGTTTTTGAACTATCCTTTGAATCCATGAAGTCAGTATGTGTGGTAATATCTAGCTTATATCTCAAGGTGCTAAATTCATGTGGTACAAATAAAGGAATACAATTTTGCAAATTTTGTTTGTTGTAGCTTTTCCGGCTTGATTAACATGGTATTGTTTAGCCATTTTGCTGGATTTTAAGCTGAGGAGGCAGCCACATTGGTGCCATTTGCTCATATCTCAAGCCAAAAAACAAGAAAAATTAAAACAACTTAGCCACAGTTTACTAAAAATTCTTTGTCTCCGTCACCTAACTGCAAGCTTTTGGAATTGTGTAATTATACCTGTAAAATTATCTAATTGTAGAGCCGTCTAGGAACAGAAACACAAACAGAAGGTGCTACATAGTAAAATTTGGATGACAACAATCTATTAAATAGTACTCAGTGTGCACACATGCACAACAAGATGCTGAAAAGTTTGAGCAATCGAAACCCAGAGATAGCATGATTGCTACAAGGTATACTACACCCATTACATTCGTGTCCAGAAAGACACTGCGAGAGATTTGACACCATAGATTTGCGGAAATATTGTCAAACATGAATGCGCAGATACACTGCTTGAATTCTCTGTACACTTCCTCGTGAAGTGAGTCTAGTGTTACAATTGAACTGCCTCTGGATTCCCAACCTTACTAGCTGGAAGATCCTCATCCACTATCCAGAGAAGTAGCTTCGAGAAAAGCTGGGAAAAGACAGTATGTACAGCTATTCAATGAGATAAGAGGTTGAATAGCACATAGAATAGAAACCACAGCGGACTTACGAGTGTTGAGGATGTGCCCAAATTACAAGACCTTGTACTGCATTGAATTGGTTGCACCGAGTCTTCAGTATTCCATGAATAAGCAGCTTCGAGCTGCTACTTTTAATTTTACCAAACCCTCTGCTCATCAGATCCTCTTGGAGACGCACTTTTCCAATATAGTCAATGAGACCTCTGATGACTATTGTGAGTACTCCCGACACTTGGACATTCATCCTGCTTCAAGTGAAATCTTCATTCCAAAGAATATCAGAACTCAGCGTGGCTTCTTCATGAAAAGAAATTTGAGAGCACACACAGGAATTCCGTTGAGGTATAGATCGGCTGCATATCTTACAGAACCCCGTTGCGAACCTTGCTTGATGAGTTGGAACCTAAGGCACAGATCCTGCACGGTGCAGAATTCTAGAGGAACCTCAGTAGTAGTAGCTTGCAACCCATCAGTCCTGGATGTCCTCAACTCCTGGGCGCTCAAATCGGATGTCAACCATTCGAAAGGACCCTTCCTCTTCCTCGTAATCAAGTGACTTCAGCTCAGCATTCACAAGCTCCCTGCTGAACTCTTGGTACTGGGGCCTCACCCTTCGAACAGGCACCGTCACGGAACAAACTGTATTTAGTTCTGCGTCAGAGGTCACATTGAACTGGACTTTCTCCTCGGACTGAATCTCTACAAAATCTGAGAGAGCGCCAACAATATTCGTCACGATCTTCTTCTTCGCTTCATCATTTACAGAGCACCTGTCAGATACTAATATCATTTTCAGGCGCTGCTTGGCTATCTCTCTATTTGAGGATGGCTTAGACTTGGCAGGAAAGAGAACAGACCACGCACGTGTGAGACGCTCCACGAAGGTTTCTTTCCTGTCTCCTGCAGCGAGATCCGCTTCATTGCCTGTAGAAAAGTCAGCCATGGAGATATCAAGAGCGTGCTTCGAGGCGAGGCGACGATGTACGTCTCGACGCTGAAAATGGGTTCTCCCGTCTGATCCCGGAATAGCATGCATTCTCCCCCTTACAGATCGACAAAAAGACACGACATGGCCGGTTCCCCTCGTCACCTGCACGAAACAAGGCATCATCGTCAGTATGCAGAAGATTTCAAGAGCACACAGTAGATACAGCTCAGCTAAATCCGCCAGCCCCAGAATGAGATAAAACAGATTTGACCAGCTCATCGCTGCAGCAGTGATTGATTATCAATGCAAAGGGAATAAATGCACCATCAAGTGTTTGAGTGTACGTCTCAGACAAGCATTTCAGCTAACCCTAAGAGCTAAAATGTCCAAATGACACGCGATTCTGTTGCACTAGAATTTTGAACTCAAAAGGCAGTAAATACCCAATAAGCCTTCGAAAAGTGCATGAAGCAAGAGCATTGGCCATACAATGAATAACAACGTTACATATTGTGGGATGTATGTCAAAGACAACCATTTCAGCTATCAAAAAAGCTGAAACGATAATAATGTCAACATGAAAAGAGACTGTTGCACAACTATTTGAACTCAAAGGCAACATGTACCAGTAAGCCTTCGAAAAGTGCGTGAGACAAGATTAATAAATATAAAATTAGAAATAATGCATTCCTCAGTATGTACATCAAAAACAAGCATTTCTACTACAGAGAGCTGAAATGATAGCAAATGCAAATGACTAGCGATACTGTTGCACAACTATTTGAAATCAAAAGGAAATAATTACCAATAAGCCTTCCATATGTGCTTGACTATATAAGCAGAAATTGATGCATCTCATTCCTGAATTAACTGCAAAGGATAGCACTCAGCTACCGCAAGAAACTAAAATAAGAAGTATTTCATACAGTTTGTAAGTCAGAGACATGTATTCCAGCTATCACAAAAGCGGAAACGATAAGTGTCAAACGACTAACTTCACTTTTGCACAACCATATAAACGCTAAGGCAAAATGTACCAGAGAGCCTTCGAAATGTGCTGGACTATACAATAAGAAATTGATGCATCTCATTCCTGAATTAACTTCACTCAGCTACCGCAAGTAACTAAAATAAGAAATATTTCTTACTGTCTGTACGTCAGAGACAAGTATTCCAGCTACCACAAAAGCGGAAACAATAAAATTGTCAAACGACTAGCTTCTTTGTTGCACAACTATTTGAACTCAAAGGCAAAATGTACCAGTAAGCCTTCGAAATGTGCTTTTAAAGGCAAGAGTAGTAAATGACAAGTAATAGATGCAGCATAAGTTAAATACCAGCACTGACATACCGCCAGAGAAAAACTGATACCAAAACGACTCGCGATTCTTCTTGAACTCAATGCACTGTGTCACAAAACTTGTTCGGCCAGCAAAATATACCTCCAGATCGACGCACTTTCCGTCAACTAATGAAAAGCGCCTCTCTAACCGAGACTCCTAAACAAATATCCAGATGCATCCATGATCTGAAAAAACGCCGTGGGAAGAAGAAGAAGAAAGGAAAAAAAAAAAAAAAAAAAAAAAAAAAAAAAAAAACATGCAAAACAAATCGAGTGATTGAAAAGACACAACCACATAAAACTAAACCAAACCCTAAGGCAGAAGTGTTGGAATCCCGCACCTTCAATGGCAACGGCAAACGCGTCCCAACAAAGGCGCATTGCAAATCGAGGGCCTTCGTGGAGCTAGCGGCCGCCATTGAAATGCTCAAATCGTAAGGAACTCCGCTCTAGATCGGTTCAGAGAGCCTGCGGCATTCCCATCGAAAGAATGCTTGCTGCGCAGTCAAGGTGAGGAGCCGCGATGAAAATGAAATGAAATGCAACGTTTAGAGGACTCAAAGTAGATGAAATGGGCGTGGATTAGGGTTTGCTGGGCGGTTGAAGCTTCAGAGCCATCAGTTTGAGCGCCGGGCTTTTTGAATTCTGACAGTGACGCCGAACAACCGACGTGCCGCGGATGGGCGTCAGTTGGCGGCAATTTGAGATCGAGTGACGTTTTTCATCCATCTTCACTACGATTCATGGTTTTAACCCTTAACCCTTAAACGTACCACTCCTTTGTATGAAAGTCAAACTACACAATTTAGCCTTCAAGATTTATCAAAATATATTTTGTAATATTTTTCATGCATGGAATTGAATGTTTCCTATCAGTCTTGAAATTTTCAGATTTTTTTTATTTAATACGGCCTTTTTAACAAATTTTTAAGTCAAATACTTCAAAAAATATTTTTTATTGCAAAAAAGCTTTAAAATTTTAATATTTTTTGGGAGCAGGTACAAATTACAATGGAGAATCACATGATATGTTTTCCATAGAAATTTTTTATTTAAATTTTGAAATTCGAAAGGTGAACATCCTATGTAGTGTAATTCAAACCTTGAGCTACAAAGCTTGCACAAGCAATAAAATACTCAATAATTGGAATTTTTAATATTTGAAAAGTGGAGTACAAACTAGACTTAATAAACTTCATTTTCTTAGTTGGGTGTATTAGCAACAAAAGTCATCTTCAAGATCAAAATTGGGTTTGACCAACAAACGTCCAGAAACTGGACGCTGGGACGTTTAGGGGTTAAACGTCATTTCCTAATTTAGAAAGAAAGGAGTGTTTTGATTTTTTACCTCAAAATATATAAATAATTTACATTCTAAAAATGTAGGTACATATTATTCTTGTCATGAATGATGCTTGTAAAAAACATCATAACAATATTTCTCCATTATTAGCAATTCATGGTCAAAGTGGTTTGAAAATTAAGAAAACCAAGCCTTAAGGGGTTGGGGTTGACATTTAGGGGTTGGCATTTAAGGGTTAACATTAAAAAATCAATTGATCAATCATATTGTGAAAAATATTATTCAAGTGAGACTAAATTTTATATCACTAGAAACAATGAAGAATATTGCATGTGTTGGTCAAAAATAAAATAAAAATTTGAACAAAAAAAAAATTCACATGGCACTGGGACTTACTCAAAACCACTATTAAAAAACATGATGTCTTCTTGGTTCTTGATAGGTTATTCTAAAATTATTTATTTACATTAACCCCTAAAAGACCATATTCATCTTTAAAAAATTATCACTTTCTCGTGATGCTTTCAAAAAGGCAGTTGTATCTTTTGATTGGTGTTCATGTAGAAAACTTCACAGTTGAAGCTCAAAGAGGATTTAGTTGTGAGATTGTATATCAATTTTCAAAACAATCTACTGTATATATTATATGATTATAAGGTTAGATCATGAGTTGTTTTCTGAAATTTTTGAGCAAAATCATCAAGTCATTCACTGCAAACTTTCTCATAAAATTTAGAACCATGATTAGCGTTTGAAATTTTAGGAACATATAAAGATGTACTATATCTAAGTGCTCACAAAAAATGGAGTTTTAAAACTAAATACAACAACAATGATTGATTTTCAAATACTTATGTTTGGGTGAAGTGACTTGTTGTTGAGTCAGTGTTATTAATTGTTACATTGCATAAAATGAGTAAAGATTTCAGATTTTTTTGGAATATTCTAAAATATTCCAAGATAATATAAAATATGTAAATAAGATTCAAAATAATCCAAAAGATTCTATTTTAAATATATTTAAACATTTCTGTAATTATTATCTAGTGTTAATGATGCGGTAATGGCAAATGTTTTACATATTGTACACTTTTTTTGACAAATCCGACGCCCTAGGGTAAAACATCCTCCAAGTCATCAACCTCCCTAACTACCATGTCTTAAGTTCACCTACATTGACGTTTTAATTTTTTTCTCGGTGGATCGATCCTCAGGGGCTGCATTGTACTAAACATGTACGAGTATACGTGAGTGCACAGAAGGGGTATTAATTTGAACACTGTCATATTACGTATATATACAATAAACACATTTAGAACTAAAAATATTCATATATACTTACATTACACATATATTTAAAATGGAATATATCTGTATACAAAGGTATTTAGACATATAACCTCTCGTATACAAGGGGGTTTTTGGAAGGGGTCATCAACGCACGTAATTCTCAAACATAACGTAGAGTGCACCCCTCGGGGATCGATCAACGTAATTGCAAATCTTGAAGGATTTTTTTATTCTCATGACAGACATTTATGATTCTCTAATTAAGATTGAGTCAAAATTATGGAATTCAAATAAATTATTCTTGGACACAATGCTTCCACCTGGTCCTTTAGAGGGTTAAGCAGTAGTATTTTGCTGAAAATGAATATTTTATTTTCTTATCACAGGTTCAAGCTTCAAGTTCCTTATGTATTTCAATAAATAAATAAATAAATAAATAATATTATATGTTGATTTAATCTCTAACCTAATAGTTGCCTATGTTCGGGTGCCTATGCAATAATCACAATATTAATACAAAGACACTCAACATTGAGATGACACTGTTTGTGTTATATTGACATTAATTTAAAATTAAGTCAACTTGATGATTATGTAAATTTAATGCTTATTAATTCACCATTGAGAACTTTGTCAAACCAATGAAGGGATCTTTTATGATGTGAATTTGTGATGAAGCAAGTGGTCATATTTTGGGTTTAGGGATATAGATAACTCTTAGTTTGTCTAAACTTTATTTTTGATTGAATTGGAATAGATATGAAGAATAAGAAAAGAAAACGCAACTCAAAAAATTGATCATATATTGGATAATCATAAGGTTTTTTAGTCCCTATAAACTGCACCTAGGAATAAAAATCGTTGCAAAAGAATCGATGTAGTGTATTCTAGAATATTGGACATGCTACGTAATTCTTTACCTAAAGAATGATGGTGCAAAGTTGGAAGTCCACAGTAGTCATACATCAAGAATCACATGTTTTGAATTTTTATCTTTTATGCAGTGAGAACAAAAAGGTGAACCCTTGTAAGGGCTAAAAAAAATTATAATATGAGGTTCAATAAATACAACAATATACAATAATAAAATATAGCAAATATACAATGTATGAAATCTACCCTACTACCTTTTCAATTTCGGCACTCTTGTACCAAATAAGTATTTTCATTTTGATTTTTAAGTTCGGAAATCCCAAACTATTGGAATTTTTGTAAATATCCATGTAATTTTTTTAATCTTGAAAAGTGATTTTCAAAAATTTAGGCATTTTCAAAACTAATATAATCATAATACAAATTATAAAAATACTATGGTATGCAAAATATATGCAATCAAAAGAATTATACAATAATTTGTAAAATAAAGCAATATATACAATCCACAATAATATAAAATAAACATACAGTCTACAACAATATATAATTTGCATAATGTTGAATATTCATTGACACTTCTTAAAATTATTACTTATGGAATTAATTTGTAAGATTCCATTCTTCTAGGCTTTGCGTATCGATTGTTACGTGAAGTTCTGGAATTATTAATTTGTATATAAAAAAATTAGTAAATTATATAAGGATTTCATGGCTTGACTTCGCCAAAAGCAAAATAAAATGTTGTATTTTTACAAAGGGTGTTATTCCAAAAGTTTTGAAGTGAAGATTGATGTCTAAACAAGTTAGATCCGATAAAAATAATTCTTCAACTCTCTACACCGATTATTGCCAATACTGTGAGTCACAATAATTCAATATTTTCACAGAGTCATAGTAACTATGGTATTAGAACTAAGCATGACTCACAATAATTGAGAATTTTTGTAGTGAGTAGTGAAGATTGTGTGTAAAGTCTCACACTAATTGAGGATTGGTGGGAAGTCTCATACTAATTTTGTGATTCACAGTAATGGCAATAATCGACGTAGCTTTGATAAAATGAAAAAGAATTTTAGTGAACATGTTTATGATTTATATAAACCTTATTTTTGCAAATACATGTCATTTCTTCAAAAAATAAAATGTCTGATCACTATTTAATGTAACAATGAATTTGTATAATTAAATGTTGATAAAACTATGCCAATTTTTTTTAAAAAGTGTAGAATGTGAAGAAGTAAAACATGTAAATGAAACTCTTTTGGACATCAAAATTATATTGGAAAATTAAATTTGAGATTCTTTTTTAATCTAGTTAATAACTAATTGAAGTTTTAATTAATATTTTAATTGATTGATTTTAGTCCAATGGTTGAATTTTTTATCAGTTTAAAGTATTGAATGTTTTTTCAAATAGACTTCAATTATTGAATGTACCAAAGGTATTTCTATTCCATGTCTACTATTTTCAAGGCTACTTTCAATTGATTTTTATTTTTGATTTGAATTAAAATTAGGGCATATATTTTCTACCACTGTACCAAAATTTAAATATTTTTTTAGAAACTATAGTTGATAATAATATCACAATGAAATATAAAGAAAATTTAATGAATTTTTTAAAAAATATTCAATTGATTTTAAAAAATTCAGTAGATTTTAAGGCGCAATATAAAAAACACTTACAATAATCCTTACCACCCAATGCCATGACCTTCAACCTCTAAGCGTCCCTAAATTTTTTGGGCTTAAAATCATCATTGCTTTTGATGTGTTATAGGTCTAAATGTAAGTGAGGTATAGGAATCTCAACCGTACAATCTTGTAACATACATGTTGTAGATCATGTGAATCAAATTTGGAGTCATTTGGCCATATAGATTGCAAGATCACAGTGTTTTAGTGTTAAAAAAGGATATTGAAATTTTCCTAACAACACAATTAGAGGTGAAATTCGTTTTCAAAATTACTCAAATGAAAAAACTTTGAACTTTAAAGTAGTTCAAAACCATCATATAAACACATTGGTACCCAAAAAAACTCATGAAAAAAAACTAATGTGCCTTAAAATGGCCTTGCAATGTAAAAAAGTAGCCCGAAAAAGTGACCGATTTGACCCAAAAAGCAAAAAGTGCCCAAACTAGACCAGTGCACTAAAATGACTCCCAAACATTCAGAACAACATGGATGGACATGAAAATTTTACCATGAAAACTAGACTTCAAGGGGAATCAAACCCAATAATGTTTATTGAAAACGAACATGGGATGAAGGAGATACAAGCTCCCGAAGTTGCAGCCATCAAAATGCACAAAAACTGTCCTAAAAAAGGACCCCTACTTTCAAATGATCACCAAAAATTTAATACATCTTGGATTGATTTGAAATTTTTACTACTCATTTCATACATCATGAGGGGAGTTTTTCCAAAATTTCATTAAAATCGGACACTTTTTGCAAACGTTACAGCTCTTTGAAGGTGAATGTACCCCAAAAAACGTCCAAAATATAGACGTCGGGATGGTTAGGGGTTAACCCAAAGGCCCATATTGGGCTTCATGTTTTTTTTAGGAGTTTTGAAGGTATCAGATGGAGACTTTCTTTTGTTCAGTTTAAATTATTATTTTTGGAAAACGTATGCAATGTTCTTCACTAATCATGGTGCTATAAAATTTGGCCCATCTAAATTGTATTCTTCACAAATGGATCAATTGAATTGGTCAATTTAAACCATGAATCCTTGGTCCTTTAGGGTTTAAGTCAAATAGTCCTTAGAATATTAATGGCTTTGACATGTAGAGTTTGAAGTTTTGATAAGTCATTCAATATTTGTTTTTGGAATTTTTAAAATGAATATATTTCTAAAATTTATAATGTTTTTATTTCTACTTTGAATTTTTCTATTTGAAAACTAATCAAAGTTGCACTTTGTACCTTACTATTTTTGCAATTCACTACTTTAAAGCGATAGGCTCACAAAAAATTCAAATAAATACATTTTATTCCTTTGAAGTAAAAATAAAAATTATCTTAAATCTATATAATAAACATAGGCCATTTTGGTCTTTTATATTAGACCTTAACATTAAAAATGCATTAATGTCTACCACCACCCCCTCCTCCCCCACCACCTCCACTTCCAACACCAGGACAATATCCTATACAAATTCCACTACCACCACCACCACCACCTCCGCCACCTCCTCTTCTATTTCTTCCACCACCTCCTCCACCACCGCCTCCTCCACCACCGCCTCCTCCTCCACCGCCGCCTCCTCCTCCGCCACCACCACCACCACCTCCTCCTCCACCTCCACCTCCTCCTCCACCTCCACCTCCACCACTTGATGGAGGATTATAAGAACCACCAGGCCCTTGTGGACCTCCACCCCACGGTCCACCACCTGGACCTCGCGGACCTCCACCCCATGGTCCACCGCCTGGACCATGCGGACCTCCATCCCATGGTCCACCACCCGGACCATGTGGACCACCATTCCATGGTCCACCACCTGGACCATGAGGATCACCTCCCCAAGGTCCACCACCATTCCTAGGACCATTGTTCCATCTACCATTAGGTCCATCTATTGGATGATAATCATCTCCACCACCTGAATGGTCATCCCATCCGCCATTATCATCTTCACTCCTCCTTTGATTGTCATGTTCTGGAGAATTTCCATTTCGATTGTCTTTGTGTTGTGCCTTCCAATCATCGCCGTGGCCATGTGAATCATTATGGTCAATACCTAGAGATTTAATATGATTAACATATGTTAAGCTAAAGACAATTTTATGATATCAAAAATTAGAATAAAAATTTCAAAAATGCAAACCTTGTTTATCAATTAATCAAGAAGTTGAAGCAACATCTTAATATTATTTTTTATCAACAAGATATTCTTTCAATAGGAGGTTTTCACTAGTGTTTAAGGTTATGTAGGAATTCTTCTTCTAGCAATAGTATATGTGAAAGAAAAAAGATCCTAAATGTTATTTCAAGAATGTGATTTAACATACTAATAAAATACAAAGAGATAATCTTTACCATCTTGATTTGGTTTCTGAAAGTTTGATGATGATCCTTGTACATTTGATGATGAATTATTAGCTACATCGCCTTCTACTAAAGGCTTCTTGTTTATATTCTTGTCATTGAGAGATGTTCTTTCAGCAACAACGTGCACTACTACTTTCTTGGTAGCATCTCCTCCATCACCACCGCCGCCACCACCGCCGCCACCACCTCCACCTCCACCTCCTCCTAAATAGACACAAATTAGTGGAGTAAACACAAACTCAACAATAATAATCATATATTTCTTGAATTACTGTAGATTCTTGGAAGATATTATCATGATTGGTTGAATATTACAACAAGTCATTGATGCAAACCCCTTGTTGAAAAAAACAATCAATTTACACTATGAGAGTATGAGAGCTATGAGAGTATAAAAGCTTGTATGAGAGTTATGAGAGTATGAAAGGCTTTGACACACTATAGCATTGCTTATGGTAGCTTACTCAAACTTCCTCATATTCTTTGCAAATCATTAGAAGTTTGATACATGTATAGTTATCTATATACTCCCTATGTCCCACTAAAAGACCTTGTTTTCTTTTGTAATGTACAAAAGAAAACACAATGTTTTAATCGAACACAGGTAGTAATTTTATTAATGCAAAGCCTCCTCCCGTTTTGACAAAACTGAGATGTTGTAAACTTCAACCCTCAAGGCCTCAATTGGTTGAAACAACATTCCAATGTTGATTTTTCCATAACATAGTTCAACAGGGGTTGTTGTAGTCGGCTAAATAATGTAGTATAACTAAATGACAAAGTAAGGGAGGATTTGAAAATATATAGAGCTCAAAGACATATCATCAAATCCCCAGTAGGAGTTTGGTCCTTTAAAACTGATCTATTGTGATTTAGATGGTCCTTTGTCATTTGATTCTGTTAAAATTAAAAAAGGTTGTCTTTGGACCATTTAAATTACAAGGGACCAATTTAAAAGGACCAAATTCCTAAAAGGACCAAGTTCCTACTAGTAAATTTATTTAAATTACAAAATTTCAAGAGGTTGAGATGTGCACTTGGAACCTCACATCTATGTGAGTCCTACATGTTACACCTATGAGCACTTGAATATTCATAATTGTTTTGGCACTTTGAAACACACTAATTTTATTTTAATTTTTCTTTAAACCAAATTTTGGTTTTATGTACAACTACAATCTGGTTTCTTGAAAATTAGGGGCTAACAAATTTGACCATAAATAGAACACTCAAAAATTGTACCTCCATCACCACCATCACCTCCATCATCACCACCTCCACCGCCACCACCGCCCCGGCCACCGCGGCCACCTCCACACCCACCTCCATTGCCTCCTCTACCTCCCCCCCAACGTCCTCCGGGTTGGCCATTACCACCCCGACCAGGACATGGACGATGGCTACCCCGAGGTTTGCCAGTCAACGCTGTCATCTGCATTCAGAGAAATATTTTAAACCCCAAAAGGACTAAGGATTCAAAGTTTTAAAATGTCAAAATTCAATCAATCATATTTTGAAAAATATAATTCAGATGGGACCAAATTTAATATCATCAAAACTAGTGAAGATCATTGCATGTGTTGGTCAAAAATCATATAAATTTGAACAAGAGGAAGTCCATTTAGGACACTAACTCATAACTGTGAAAAAAACACATGGAGCCCAATTTAGGCTTCTTGGTCCTTAAGGGGTTAATTTAGAATCTGTCAGAACTAGTGCTGGACTAGTATGACATCTTTCTACAGTGAAACCTTGAACACTGGTTCATTCTAAATACCCGTTTAAGGTCCTAATTTGTAATACCAGTACAACACTGAGATACTCATAACAGTACTGATTTCAGTTTCATAAACACTGAAATGGCTGCAAACAAGCAGGGCACCTGAACTTAATATATATGAAGGGGAATTGACTCTACCATAGGTGATATCATGATACAGTCACCTCTTAGTCAAGGCTTGTGATGAAATGTTGTGAGCTCAAGACATGAGAATATACATTCTCCCCGGGTGCATTCTACTAAACACGTACAAGTATACATGAGTGCAGGGAAGGGGTATTAATTTTAACACTGCCGTATGACGCATACGCACAATAAACATATTTAGAGCTGAAAATATTGATGTATATTTACATTAAACATGTATTTAAGACGGAATAAATCTGTATACTAAAGTTTGAAATAGACATATAACCCCTCGTATACAAAGGATTTTTAGACGAGGTCATGAACGCACGCACATGCATCGATCTTAGTGGGTTTTAGAGTACTTCAGGAGGCAAAATGTGCAATATTGAGTCCATGATGAGAACCTCCAACGATGGAAGTTATTATTTTGAAACTCAATTCTCTCTAATGAGAAGTTTATCAGGAGACAAAATTGGGCTTCTAAATACACTCAAACATGGGTTGACAACTTCATATGTGAAAGATGTTCAATCAGATGTGTATACAACATTACAACATGACATAATCTCAAGATACATATGCACGGAATATGCAATTATAGAGTGCATGTCATTATATTAGTAGGAATTTGGTCCTTTGTGACTCAAATGGTCCCTCAGGACTCAAAAAGATTAGTCACAAACACAAACGATACAAAGGACCAAATTTCTACTAATGTTACAAGGAGATCAATGAACTCGTATATTCGTAAGAAAGCTTAATCTAAGGAGTGTTTACACCAGTGTTGGACTGACCGTATGGGATGTTTCTACATTGAGACCTTGGACACGGGTTCATTCTAAGCTCGTTTGAGCCACAGGGAGATAAATACAAGATTCCCATATGGGAAACGTGGACAAACTTCTCACAATTGTAACTTCCCCATATCAAAAAGACACTAAAATCATCCCAAAAAAGTTACAATTGTGGGAATTTTGTCCCACTTCCCGTATGAAATCCCATGTGGGAATGTCTTTTTTTCTCCCTGTGGAGGTCCACTACTTCTCATAATGACTCTAATTAATTCATTCATTTCAATGAGCACCGACGTGTAATTAACACCAGCACAACACTAGCTGGTTTGCACACTCATTCGATAAGAAAGTGAGATTTAATTTCAAGAATCAGACTGTAACTAGAGCATGACAACTAATTAAGGCTATAATTCATGAATGTTTTGACTGACCTCTCCTCCTGGAAGCTTTTCTTCCTGAGTGTCGTCCTCCTGCAGGCGCCGCTCCAACAGTGCACTCACAGCAACAGCCACGTCCACTTGCGCAAGCTGCTCTTGTTCTATCTCCACCAATTCGCTTCGATACTGAGCTCCATCTTCACCAGCAACTCGCGGTGCCAAAAACCAGCACACTAGAACAAGCGCCAGAAACCAACAGAGCGACGCCATCGATCCCTCCTCAAGAAATGGACTGAGCAGTCTCAGGAGATCGATCGAGTTCCATGCAATAGCGAACCTGACTCACTGTCTATTCTCCTGAGATCAATCGATCGATCGATCAGTGATGAGCTTGCCAGATCGATCGAGACGGCAGAATTGTGAAATGCATGCGGTGATTGTGACAATTGTTGCAGTACGTACATGTGTGCAATGGGGTAGGTGCATGTTCTTCATATGGACTGGCCCTTCAAGTCTGGTATGTACTGTCTAGCGTAGCTCTAATCCAAACCTGGCTTACGAAGGACAGGCCACAAGGATCTGATCATGTACTCTTGCGCGCCATCACCATGCTCTAGATCTGTTTGAGTTGTCTAGACCTCAACAAACTTATCTGTACTTACAGTGCTGGAACTGTCGATCTGAAGAATTAAGAGCCAAAAGGACCACACAGGAAGAACGGGAGGGCCATACCCGGGGGTAGCCGGGAGGCCAATGTAGAATTACCCCCCCAAAACTTTCTAAACAAGTAGGTGGAGGGGGGGTAAATCTACATTGGCCTTGCGGCTACCCCGGTATGGCCCTCCCGTTCTTCCTGTGGCCAAGAAGCCTGAATCGGCTCTCCTGTTTGAGTAGGTTTTACGTGGAGTTTCTTTTGTTCAAATTTCTTTTCTTTTTGATTAACACTGTAGGGAATGTTCTTCACTGATTCCGGTGATACTGATTCTGGTGATATAAAATTTGGCGCTATCTAAATTGGCGTGCCACACTCAATGTTTGATCAAACTCATCTGAATTATTTATCGATTTTTCACAATATGATTGATTGAATTTGCCAGTTTCAAACCAAGAATCCGTGGTCCTAGCTTTCAGGGTTAATGGCGTGTCAAGCTCAAATGAATGGTAGACACTCACAGATGCATGAAGAGCAGCGATGACAGGAACATTTGCACTTGCCAACAGTGAAACTGTGTCAATGCAGACAAGACCTGGTTCATTTTCTGCATTAATCGCCATATGTGTTTAAATGCGAATTTCCGCCGTATTTGGACTCTTTGAAATCTACAACTGGCATAGATTCAGTGGGAAATTCTATAACAATTGTAGATTTCAAAGAGTCCCAATATAGTGGAAATTCCCAATTAAATGAATAATTATGGCGATTAATTAGTGAGCGCACTCTCTGCATTCAATGCATTCATGTGAGGGATTTGTGATCTGAAACTGCTCATGATCTTCAAGAGTAGTGTGCAATGATATGCTTTGTACAAGAAGCTGTAACAGATGAAGACACTCGTGAAGGCATTGAGCCTGGTGTTGAAATGGGATTTCCACGTCAGATTTTGAGAGGTCCACGTCACCCTACACCAATCACAGTTTGGCATGTGGCAGTTTATTGGACAGAAACTAATTGATTTATGTGGAAACTAACCGCGACGTAAGGCAACTCTTTAGAGCGTAAGTTGGTTGGTCACTTTTGGGGTGCTAAGTTTAATAGCATAAGAGCATCCGCACCCCTGCGCGTCATACCCAGCCGGGCTCTGTTTTTGTGGGCCCGGGCATCAGGAACCCCCCCACCGCAACTCGGGCAACGGCTCGATCTCCTCCGGGCTCCTCAAATTCGTCCCCTGCCTCGCCATTTTGACGAGTGTATGAGTTTTCTGGGTGCGCCCAAAAGCCGGGAGATCTTCGGGAATCTTCGCAGTCAACTCCTGAAATTGCAGGCTCCGTTCCTGATTGCCACCTCCGCTCCCACCTAGGCGCATGGGACCCCCAATTCTTCCAACGTGGCTAAATAGCCGTGAGCCAGAATCGTGATCCACTGGTCGTCGCCGAGCCTCCAAACACGGACCGCGTTTCGAAGGACGTGATTTCAGGAAACTTACTGCGCGTTTGAGGAGCCAGGGTGAGGCTCTGTTTTTTTCCCGAGTCACCGAACCCTTTTGGAGCCCTCGACTGGCCCTTTGGCGAGTGGGTGATGACGCGTAGGGGTGCGGGTGCTCTAAACTCTGTAAGGAATGTGACTTTGTGTTTTGATGGACGGATTTTTGTGGTGCATTTGAATGTATTATTTAAGGCAAACCACCTTATTTTAGCTACTATGTACTAGTGTACATACCAAATTTTTAATTATAATACATCCATACATAGTGATCAAAAATAGTCACATAGCACAAATAGAGTGATTTATCTTACTTTTTATAGAGTGGAATATCCCAAGAATATCTATACATTAAGATAATTTGTTTGTTTTCTTTTCTTTTGTTTCTTACATTGAGATCTCTCCCATCGTGCCCCCCCCCCTCTTGGATTGCTTTCCTAGAACTGTAAGAAAGCTCTCGACGAGAAAGGATGCATGGAGTTTGTTTTGTCACGTTTGGACTTACGGTGTGAAAGTTATGGATCTTTAATTGAATTTCGTCACAATAAATTGAATTGAATTATGAAAAATGGAATATGGGGGTTTTGATGTCATTCTTGGCATCGTTGGAAAGTTCTTGATGAGTACGGGTGCACTAAAGTTGTTTCATAGCTTTTGAACTTACGGTGTGAAAGTTATGGATTTTTCAATCAAATTTTGTCACCATAAATTGAATTAAATTCTAGTTAAAACACGCGATTTGTTGTTTATGCACTTGGCCAAGTGCGCTCATTTTATAAGCATATTTAGCTTAAAAAAATTTGGTTAAAAAGTTCTTTAAGAAAACATCAATGTTGTCTTTTTACAATCCCTTACATTGTAAACAAACAATTCATTTATTTATTTTTTGTTCTCATCTTTATCTTTTTTTGATCTTTCTTTTATTTTTTTATTTTTTTATTTTTTTAATCTTGATTTCTTTCTTGTCTTCTTTCTTGTCTTCCTCTTGTCTTTCTTCTTGTCTTCTTTCTTGTCTTTCTTCTTGTCTTTTTCTTTCTTTTACTCTTTTTTCAACTGTAGCTGTTGAATCCTAAATAGCGGGAGCAAAGCAAAGCAAATAAAATAATATATATATAATATTTTTTAAAGATTGGTACTTTATTTGGCCGTGGTGTGCTGCTGAACCCTACATTGCACTTGCAAAAAAAATTAAAAATTAAAAATTAAAAATTAAAAATTAAAAAAATTATATATTTTTAGATGCTAGGTGCGCGGCCGCGCATCCAAAGACCCTCTCCCACTCCCATTTTTCTTCTCCTTCTTCATCTCCTTTCCTTCTCCTCATATATGTAGGGGAGAGGAAAGAGGGGAGGGAGAGGGAGTGGAAGATTGAGTGGGAAAGACCCTCTCTTCTCCCCTATATACCGTAGTTTACTAGCAGGTTCGACAAAAAATAATTCTAAAAATAGATGCCTGAAATTTCGGAATATTATTGGCATTTTTTGCCAAATATAATATAAATTATAAATCAAAATTACCGAAAAGTGAGAAATTGTTACTTTCCACTAGATTTTTACTTCGTTTGGAAGCATGTGTGAATTGTAGTGGAGAGAAGGTGTTGCTCTTGTAATCAAATTCATTTACATCCGTCCACAGAATATGGGTTAAGAAGTAATAAGACTCTAGCTTTTGAAATGTGTCCTACACAGATTTTTGGAGTCCAATTGAACATAGAAGATGAAGTTTTATAGAAATTTTTCCAACTAACAAAAGTTGAGAAATCAAGCCTTCTTCCACCTCCAACAAGTTTTGTGTCGAAATAAGTCTTTATGCAAAAGATATAGACAAAACAGAGCAGCCGTGTAAAAGTCAAAATCAAAATGCATTCCTAACAGTTTTTCGGAACTCATTTGTGCATAGAAGATCAACTTTTTTGGAATTTTGTTGGTCTAAGAAAAGTTTAGAAATCAAGTAATCTTTCACCTCCAACAAATTTTATGTCATTTGAAGACTCAATGCAAAAGTTATGCGTGTTATAAAAATGAAGACTAACTAGGTGCTTCACCTCAAAGTTTACATATCCCATATGCCTTGTTGGATACAACTCCACTCCACTTGCATAAAGCACAGAGCATTCTCCACTCTTATCTCACATCTTACTTGTCAACCAATGTAAGAGAGTTGTGCATGACAATAAGCCGAATTTTTAAATATTAAAAGAGAAAATTGCCGAAAGTATTAGTATACTATTTTTAGGTGCCGAACCTACTTTTTGAACTTTAATTAAATATTAAGCAGCAAGTTGCGGAACCTGCTAGTAAACTACGATATATGAAGAGAGGGGAGGGAGCCCAGGTACGCAACTCCTGTATTATATGCCCCTGATTATAATCAATTATATTGCATTTTAGTTCAATCTCAAGTGATATAACTTGTTTTAATGTAAGAAACTCTTGTAGCCCTTCTAACAAGGAATCTAAAAATGTAATTATATACAGGAAATAAATATTCTTTGAAGACAATTTTAGCATTAAAAAGCTAATTATATGAGTTTTTTTAATACATGTAGCATAGGCCAAGCTATCCAATTTTTGGAGCTTTCTAATAAAAATTCAAAATTGTTTTATTATAAACAAATCACTACAAATGACTTTTAATTTTAATTGGAGGCAACTTCTCGTATGGAATTTTAATAATTATACATAGGTGTTTCAATTCTTTATATACAATGTGGAGCTTTTTTAAAATAAAAATGCAACCCAACATTTTCTGCATTTTATTTTATTTAATTTGGTCTTCACCTAACTTTTTGATCTGTTTTTTTTTAAATATAATTTGATATAATTTTACAAAAGCCAACCTCTAAGCCGTTTTAATACCAATGCCCCTGCATATAATATAGGAGTTGCGTACCCGAGAGAGGGAGATGGAGAGGGAGATCAAATGGAGATAGAGATGATGGAGATGGAGATAAGGGAGTGAAGAGGGTCTTTAGGTGCGCATCCGCGCACCCAGCGGTTAAAAAAGAAAAAAGTTTTTTCTGGCGGCGGCGGCCGTTGTGCAGGATTAAGCAACATGCCACGGCCAAATAAAGTTTTATTTTTTAAATCTTAATTTTTTTTGTTTATGGCAGCCGTCGCTCAGGGTTCAGCAGTACCCCACGGCCAAATAAAGTATCCAAAATAAAATAATAAAATAATAAAATAATATATTTATTTATTTATTTTTGCTTTGCTCTCGCCATTTAGAATTCAACAACCACAGTTGAAAAAAAAGTAGAAGAAAAAAAAACAAGAAGAAAGACAAGAAGGAAGAGAAGAAGAAAGACAAGAAGGAAGAGAAGAAGAAAGACAAGGAAAAGACAAGAAAGAAAATAAAATCAAGATAAAAAAGAAAAGATAAAAGAGAAGATTAAAAAAAAAAAGATAAAGATAATAATTGTTTGTTTACTATGTAAGGGATTGTAGAAAGACAAGAATCATTAGTTTTTCTAAAAAAAATTAGACAAAAAAATTTATGCGCATGGGGACCAAGTGCATGATTATATGGCCAAGTGCGTAAATAGCGAATTGCGTGTTTTAAAACAAAAACAAAGGCAAAAGTACACAGTAACACGTAGGTGCACTAAGTTCGTTTCGTCACGTTTGGACCTACAATATGAAATTCATTGCAATGAATTGACTTAAATTATGGATAATGGAATTTGGGAGTTTTTGAAGACATTCTTGGCATCGTCGAAAAGCTCTTAACAAGTAAAGATGCACCTAAGTTGTTTTGTAGCTTTTGAACCTGTAGTGTGAAAGTTATGGATTTTTAATCAAATTTTGTCACCATAAACTGAATCAAATCAATATGGATAGATTATTCTAAAAAAGAAATGAAAAAACAAAAGTACGGGAACTAGAGGAAATGCACAGGGATATGGGGAATACTAGGAGCACAGAGAACACGGTGGACATAGAGAATTTGAGAAAGACGAGGAACATTTGGGCCAACGGCACAAGGCCACAAGGCGTTTGTATGGTACGGTCCATTATCTCCCCTGAGGAAGTTGTTGTCCAAAATTTAGATACCTATGAGAGAACAAATATAGGGTGTCTTTTATTCATTTGAGAGAAAATTTATAAATTTTTAGAAGTAATATAGGGTGTTTAAAGACCAACTTGAAAATATCTTATGAATATTCCTATAATATACCCTAAATATTATATAAATAGTATAATATTACAATTATTTCATAGCCCTCCATAAAATACCCTATGTTTGCTCGTGTATACCAAAATTCACACTAAGTGACTTCCCCGAGCTAACTCCTCTTGGTGAACTTACTACATCTTTGTGCACTTTGAGCATTTTCTCTAAAAATCTAACTTTGAAATCAATTTGAAAATTATGTAGCAATGATTCAATGAAAAATGAGTGAACCAACTTTTAGATTTATGTACATATTATTCAAAAAATAAAATTTTAGTCACCTATATAAGCACTTATTTCAACTTTGTGAGTTCTCAATCAAATTATCACAACCATTAGTTGTAGCAGTTTAGTGATCAATTATGAATGCCAAATTAGCAAACTAATTGGACTAGAAATGAAAGACGAGTATTGGTTCCCCTACTAACACATTAGAAGAGATATGGGGCCTCAAGAAGGCCCCTATTTTGGATCAGCTGAATTCAGCTGGCCGGGATTTAAAAAATAATATATATTTTTACAAAAAAAAGAAAAAAAATGAATTAAAAAAATCGTAGTCTGACGTGGACAACCGTCTGCCACGTCAGACTGCGATTTTATTATTTATTTTTTTCAAAAAAAATGATTATATATGTATATGTATATATTTATTTATTTATTTATTTATTTATTTATTTTTAATTGGTTGTTTTTGGTTTATTGCTGATCAGCAGTTTGACAAAGGGAAGGGGCCTTCTTGAGGCCCTATATCTCTCCTAATGTCAATAGTGGTCTATGCAGATTAAGTTTGAAAATTTAGAACAAAATCATACGTTGTGACAAAATTAATTAAAAATTGGGCTTGGTTATTAAACCCAAAGTTTTATGTGTTGCAACTTTTTATCATTGAAAACTATCATTCTAAATATGTTGAAATCCTTAAACTGACAAGTATTAGTGCCTCCACCTTATACGTGAGACGAAGTCCCATATCTACATTTCAAACATTGATGCTTGGTTTGGAGTAAATCTTACGGTATGTTGCAAAAATATGCCTCTACAACCATAATTATATAAGGTAGAAGCACCAGAAATTGTTAGGTACCAATTGTGGTCACCTACCAAAGCACTTGTTTCAACTTCAGGAGTTCCCAATCTAGTTATCAAAAGCATTAATTATGAATACCAAGTTAGCAATGTGATTGGACTAGAAATGAAAGACAGTTATTGGTACATATAGATAGATAGAAACACCAACCCTAAAGAAAGGGCCGGCGTGAATAAAGTGTCCGTTCGTAATGTCAATGACCCGATGCCCACCGGACAAAGGGACATTGGAACAACTATTGGTACACCTACTAACATCAATAGTGGTCTATGCATATTAAGTTTGAAAATTTATAACAAAATCATACATTGTGAAAAAAAAAAAAAAAAAAAAAAAATTAATCAAATTGAGCTCGGTTATTAAACCCAAAGTTTTATGTGCTACAATTTTTTATCATTGAAAATCAACGCTCCGTGTAGGTTGAAATGCTTAAACTGACGGCAAACTAAGGTAAGGGGTACAGTTGAAGGGTTAAGGTTTCTTTCCACTTTGAGACGCTCTTTTCAGTTAACTCTAGTATCTGCAAAAGGAGAAAGAAACCAAACCCCTAAAATGAACGCCTGGGGTACATTGTAGCTCACTCATCCATTTATGAACACGCCACAGTGAACACCTTACCAGAACTTTCAATCGGATAGGGTTTAGGGTTTGGGGTTTAACCATTCTGACAAACACACAGCCTTCTGGATAGGCCTGGTCCTTCAATCGCTCTGCATGTTTCAGATTGAACCAATTTGTTGCGGAAATTCGAGCTCTCGGATTCTCGTCTTTCTCTCGGATTTTTGGTGAGCTTTCTGGTGATGTTCTTGTTGAGGGTTTAGTGAAGGCATTTGCTCAGCGATGGCGTTGCAAGCATCCATAGCCAGAGGGCTCACAGTCTCTTGTAGACCTCGCCCATCATCTCTCGTTCCGTCCATTGCTCTTGTTCGCCAATCCTTTCTCGGCAGCACACAGAGCCTCTGCTGTTCCAATTCTGTAAAATTTGCTCCCAAGCGGAATTCGGTGACGACGGCCGTGATCAAGCGCAAGAAGGATTACAAGCTGGACTCCGTGATTCAACGCGAGAAGAAGCTGAAGCGCGTGCTGAAGATCAAGGAGCTTCTGGTAAAACAACCTGGCCAGGTAATGTCACTCCGCGACCTCGGGAAGCACAGACGATATTTAGGGTTAACGGGCAAGAAGCGAATCGTTGCGTTACTGAACAAGTTCCCCGCCGTGTTTCAAGTGTTCGAGGAAGGTTCCAATGCGAAGTACTTTAGGTTTACGCCGCAAGCGAAGAAGCACTACCGTGAGGAAGTGAAGCTGGCCAGAGAGATGGAAGATGTTGCCGTTACGAAATTGCGGAAGCTCTTGATGATGTCGATTGATAAGAGCATCGCCATTCAAAAGATTAAACACATTCGGCGCGAGTTAGGGTTACCGGATGACTTTGCAACGTCGGATTTTTTTTCGAGATACCGGCAGTTCTTTAAGCTTGGTACGTGTGGCCTTGGTCCGCTTTTGATTTTAGAGGAGTATGATCCTGCGCTCGCTGTTACAGCTCTCGAGCAAGATAGAATTGATAAAGCGAAAGCGAGACAAGAGTTAGAGGAGGATTTAGCGAGGAGTTTAGGGGAGGAAGAAGAGGAGGACTCTGTGTTGGCGCGAACTCCAAGGTTTCAGAGGAAGAATTTGAACTTGCCGAAAGGGCAACAGATTAAGAAGAAGGACAGGGAGAAGCTGCTTAAGTTTCAGGAGGTGCCTGCAATCTCGCCTTACGGTGATAAATCGGACTTAAACCCTAGCTCCCCTGAAGCTGAGAAAGCTGCTGTGTTGGTGGTTCATGAGCTTTTGAGCTTGACATCGGAGAAGAAGATCCTTGTGGACCATCTCACGCATTTTCGCAGAGATTTTAAATTCTCCCAGAGGATTCGTGCGGCGCTCATCAGACATCCTGAGTATTTTTATGTCTCTCTGAAAGGCATTCGTGACAGTGTGTTTCTAAGGGAAGCTTATGAAGACTCGGAGCTCAAAGTGAAGGATCCTCTGGTTCTGTTGAAGGAGCGCATGGCGGCCCTGGTTGCACAAATCAGAATAGACGAGAAACTGGACGAGGACAGTGATGACGAAGACGAGGATGAGGACGAGGACGAAGATGAGGACGACGACTGGGACGAGGACGATGAGGACGCGAATTCGGTAGGACAATTACCTCCACATTTGCAACATTTGCAGAGAGTAGCAACTGGTCCAAAGGAAATTTGGTAAGCTGTTGCAACCTTAGTTTTAGTTCATACGTTTTCCATTTTTGTGGATCTTTCTGCACTGAAAAATGGTTTCTGGGGTTTGATCCAGAAATAATACAAACGAGAGCTTTATGTATTTCTGTATGCATACAGCTGTTGAAATTCGTTCTGTACATTATGAGCTTATGATAAAGTACTCCGTATAATTTGACTTTTGTTCTTAGCATTTCTTAACCCAGCTGCTTCGTGTTTGTATTGATGTTAACATTCTCTATTACAAAAAATGTGGTTTGTGGATCTTTCTGCACTGAAAAAAGGTTTCTGGGTTAGATCCAGAAATAATACAAATGGATGCTTCAAGTGCTTTATGTATTCTGTGTGTATACAGGTGATGAAATTCGTTCTGTACATTAGCTTATGAGAAAGTATAATTTGACTTCTGTTCTGAGCATTTATTAACCCAGCTGCTTCGTGTTTGTTTTGATGTTAACATTCTCTATTACAAGGATTCATGATACTTGCCATTAATAGCAACTGAGCATATTTACTATTACTAAACATACCTTATTCTCATTGGATCGTATTGGCAAGTGAAAGAGGATTGCAATGCACTTTAACAAGCATTATTTGGACATAGCATTATTAAGTTATAAAGTTTCAAAACATTGTTTGAGTGTACCAAAATTGACCGTAGATTCTTGTGAGCTCTCATGTTTAGGTTGTGTACATTTTGTGCAATCAATATCTAGGTTTTGGTGTCGCTTTTGGGTCCAAATGTAGGTGATCAACAATGACCTAAAGAATTGTATGAAAGTAATGGATGGATAAGAAACTTGTTGCTTTATAACTGACCTATGTCACTTAACCGAAAATGATTCATTAGAGCAGCCTCAATGCCCAACATTTACATTTCTCATTTATACAACCCCTTTGTCAGAGATGCACTGAGGATGCTCTTAGGAGGTGAGGTATCATGAGGTATTGAATAAGATCACTCATTTCATTCGTCCATTCTTCCAATTTTTGGAATCACAAAAATGATTTAGTATCGGACATCAATACTGCATGATAGAGTTTGATTTTGAAAAGCTAGTCATTCACATAAGCCATACTTAGTTTCTAGCAAATATAAACTGAGGCAAGATTTTGATCACCTTCTTGGATTTTGAAATCTTTTCTTTCTTGCCCCTCCCTCTCTCATGACTACATGTCTCATCACTAAAAGATAAGCTATACTTGTGCACCATGGAATAGCTTGGTGCCAATATGCGCTTTAGACACCATGCTCTGATACTATTCCTTGGTGCCCAAAGACCATCCTTTTCCTAGTGCATCTGCCTCTTTTCTTGCACCTTTTTTGGGGCATCAAAATTTAAACCTTGGATTCATGATTTTAAAATGACAAATTCAATCGATCATATTGTGAAAAATGTAATTCAAATGAGACCAAATCTTATATCCCCAGAATCAATAAAGAACATTGCATGTGTTTTTTTTTTAAACAAATAAAATCTTGGCTACTATTCCCAAATCACTATAGCAGATTCGGAATTATGGGTAAGTTCACATCATCTTTAACTAAAGATTGGGTGGTGAGATAGTATATTTATATTAAAGCTTCCACAGTGCTACTGTTGAAAAGGGTGGACTTCACTAACTGCTATAGAACCTTATGTCCAATGGTAGCATGAACACAACCATACTTCTTTTTCTGCATACAAAACCTCAACATGTAGCGTGGGTGTCCCTAGGACTGCTCATGCACCCAGTAATTGCACACCTATGTCCCCACAACTACTCACCAAAATCAATTAAAAGAAATGATATAAACCAACAATCTCCCTATTAACTAATCACCAAAATCAAATAATAGGAACAACGAAATTAAACACCCCTTTTGACACACATGCAAAAGGAGGCAAATTACACTTGATTCATGAGATGATGGTGAAACTGTTTTCTTTGAATTTTTATTCTTTTATATGAAACAGAGGCATTGTAGTAGTTGTGAGCAATAATAAGAACACCCACCTTATATTCTGACAATACCAATACACAATGCGCAGAAAACATTGTAGAACAAAAGTAGGAGGAACTGTGAATTCTTACTTGAGTGAATTTCGTAGTTCCTAAATTCACAATGCATGCTAAATACAGTATTACAAAACAATGTCAGGTCGACAAATTGATAACCTCCAGTCCAGATTGTTTGCACTGTACATCAATCCTGGCTGCTTGCTTGCTTTGCTTTGCTTGGGAGGAGGATTAATTGAATGGCAATGGCACGCCTACACTTTGATAGGTGACCCATAATGTTCAGCAAATCGGGTCTTCAGCTCTTCTAGCTTTGCTCCAGTGTGTGCATGCACTTGCTGGCCATTCCTGAAGAACCTAAAGCTAGGCACTGCTCGCACTCCCCATTTTCGCATCAAAGTCTGTAACAACACAAACCCCCAAAGGTATTAATGTTTAGTTAACCCCTAAAAGGACAAAGAAAGTCTCATGTTTTTATTTTTAAACAGTTTTCAGTAGGTTTTATGTGGACTTCCTTTTGATCGAACTTTATTTGTTTTTTGACCAACACATGCAGTGTTCTTCACTAATTCCAGTGATATAAAACTTGGTCCCATTTGAGTTATATTTTTCACAATATGATTGATTGAGTTTCTCATTTTAAAACCATGAATCCTTGGTCCTTTAGGTCAAGTTGTAATATCAAGGTAACATAAGGACACTAACATCACACTAACATTAAGTTAACACCCATGTTGTTATACTCTCTGAACATGAAGACTACTTAATGTTTTACCCGAATTGGATCTCATGTTTTGTTTTGTTTTTTGGCAGTTTTCAGTAGGTTCTATTTGGACTTCCTTTTGATTGAATTTGTTTGTTCTTTGACCAACACATGCAGTGTTCTTCACTAATTCCAGTAATATAAAACTCGGACCCATTTGAGTTATATTTTCCACAATATGATTGATTGAATTTATCATTTCAAAATCATGAATCTTTGGTCCTTTAGGTCAAGTTAATGTTAGTGTAATACCAAGGTAACATAAGGACACTAACATTAAGTTAATTCTCTGAACATGAAGACTATCTAATGCTTAATAAGTTTGTGAATCTAATGAGGGGATCTTTTGTGATGCATCCACGAATCACAAGAAAGCTTAATCAGATTAATTAACCTCTCTAACCAGCACATTATTCAACAAGAGTCACGGCATTGAGACTTGCCCTGGTGTCGTTGTTGACGTCGCCATTGATCTTCAAGAAGACGGCATCAGGATACGCGAGGCTCATCTCTACCAACTTGGGGAAGATCATTTTGCAAGGTCCGCATGTAGTTGTGGAAATATCAACCACCACCTGCAAAATTAAATAAAAAGTTAAACAAAAATAAAATCTCCTATTCGAAAGAAACCGTGTGTGGCGAAAAAAAAGGGAGAAAGAGCGTACCAACTTATCTCCAGCCTCAGTAAGTATTGAGTCGAACTCCTCCTCTACAACAAAAAAAAAAACAAGACAACCAGCACAACCATTAGGGTTTCTCCCCATAAAACACAAACTCAAGCTCCAACAGATAAGTAATTGAACATTGAACATGCACCTGTAAAAATCTCTGTTAGAGAGAACACGGAAATGTCATGTTGAATGTGTTATGGATAACACAATATTTGCGTTATAACACATTCAACGTGACATTTCCATGTCATTTTTAACTTGTGAGGGTTATTGAACAAGATCTACCTATTGAGGTTATGTCCAGTAGATCACGTTACATCAAGTCGTTCATTGAACCTCACAAGTTTAAATCTATTTTATTCTTGGTTGATAAAAAAAAAGCCTCAGGGTTATAACCTTCATCTCACCAGGCAACAAGAGAGTGACATGAAAATTGGGACATGAAATCATGATACTCGCTACTCACACACGGTGCTCTACTTTTCAATCCATAACCACTACCACCATGCCCTCCATTTCAAAAAACAAAAACAACAAGAAAAAAAACAAAATGGAAAAAGAAAACGGGTTGATGCTCATACAAACTCCACCACATTACAGAAAATCGTTCATTGAACCTCACAAGTCTAAATCTATTCATTCTTGGTTGATAAAAAAAAGCCTCAGGGTTCTAACCTTCATCAACAAGAGAGCGACATGTTTGCCTGAAAATCGGGACATAAAATCATGATAACAACATCCCTCGCGATGCTCTACTTTTCAAATCCATAACCACTATTACCGCCATGCTCTCCATTTCAAAAACAAGAAGAACAAGAAAATAAAGAAAAAATGGGTTGATGCTCAAGCATTCATACATACCAGTTTGAAACTCCACCACATTGCCATTGGAGTCCGACAACGGCCGCACGGAGCTTCTGCACACAACAGCTCGCGCTGCTGCTCTTCCACCCCACCTCGTGCTCTCCGCCAGCACCAACTTTGCCCTGCTGCTGCAATTGCTAATGCTATTGCGTGGACACACCACAGCTTTCACACGAGGCATCGTTGTCGTCGTCGTGGCCATGGCGCCATGGCTACTACTACTGCAAATCACCCTCTCCACAGATAACGTCGCCATAGCTCGCTCGCACAGATTTTGAAAAAAAGAAAATCAGTTGTGAAGAAGAAGACGACGAAGGAGAAGAGGTTGGAGGAATTGGGCGTTGGATTTTATGAAAAATTGTGAGGCTGTGGGTAGTCCAATGGACGTTGAGGTACACACGTCAAAGGCTCAGGACGAAGCCCCATTTGGTGCGGCTTTGGATATTTGCATTGGTTTCTACGTTTTGTGAGAGGTTGGATCTGATGGCATCGATGCGTTTGAAATTTTGATGGGCTGGAAATTCTGGTGTGGTGGAGGCTGATCCTTCGTTGGATGGAGCATCTTTTGAATGGGCGAGTGACGAAGCTCCCATGGTCAGAGAATTCCAGCCAAAAGGGGCTGATGAGTTTTGACACTCGTCAGATTTTCCCATGCAACTCACTTTTTAGAGCTTCTCCACAGGGACGCTGGCGAGGCTCTTGTAAAGGGATGAAAAGCATGTATTTTTTTTTTTACCTTCTTTGGAATGAGTGTGCCATAACACTCGCTTTGCCTTGCCCTTGAGGAGAATGTGCAAATATCCAACATCATCATCCATGCAAAACCAGTAGCTAGCTTGTTTTACAGGAAGGTGGAGGTAATGGCAGCCAAGAGGGGAACGTAGAAACCAATGCAAATAAGCACGTGCACTATAATATCACTTTGGGCACAATGGATGAGAAACCTAGTTCTCATGGGTTCTCCTCCGGTTCTTCAGGTGGTAGGGAGCATGCAGTGCAACATTACCAAATGTAACGGTGCACTACATCCTTACACGTATTTCGGATGCAGTAACACGATGTTGCAAAACGGGATTCATTAAGGAATTTTTCATCCAAGTGCTTAACAGAGAGGGCACGGGCAAACTGGAAAACATAGAGAGCCCTCTCAGCTACGCGTAGAAACTAAGTTTAGATGAATCTTTGTTTGGATAATGATATCATTTTATTTTTTAGCTTCCGCTCTACATGTGGTTACTTGCAAGTGGTTCATCATCTTGTGAGGGCCGTATGTAGGTGAAGGAGTGCAAATTCCAAAGCCTCTGTTTTGAATGTAGTTAGGAAGGGCCAGTTCCCCGTGTCCTGGTAGAGATGTTTTTCCATCAATTGGGTTCTAGCCAAAACTCAAGTCAAGTCCTAATGTAAATTGGGCCTAAGATGTTAGGCATACATGAAAACTTCACTATATCAAAACTTAATCACTAGTCGGGTGGCCACTTGTTTAGAAGATGGCTTACTTGATTAGTCCACCCTTGCCACTCGCTATATTAATTCCAACCTATCCCTTGCCTCCTAGTGTTCAGAAGAAAAAGCAATCTCCATCAATTACTACGCAACGTACAAATTAAATGCTGAAGGAAAAGTATAGTTTGCCGAAGTTACACAACTACAGTAAAAAAAGACGGCTATTTGTTGGAAAAAAACAATCTTATGACATATTCAAGCATTAATTGTACAAATAAACTCAAGTCACAATACTTAAGATCTTTTATTTAAAAATCAATTTTAAAACGTTGTCGAATTCATATTCCGGTACTAGAGTTATCTTTAAAGGCACCTTGTATTTGAATAAAATACCGTGAATTTTGCTTTAATATACTCTTATTTGTTCACCCCAAATAGTAAAAAGGTATAGAAGAGCTTAGTGGTCTCTCATTATTAGGTGTGTAAGAGCTTGGTGGGTGGTCTTCAAACTCATGGAAAACTAGTTTAGCCGTTTTTCTTAACAATTAAATTAGTTTTTCATGAGTTTAAAGACCACCAAGCTCTTACACACCTAATAATGAGACCACTAAGCTCTTCTATACTTTTTTACTATTTAGGGTGAACAAATAAGAGTATATTACAGCAAAATTCACAATATCTTATTCAAACACAAGGTGACTTTAAGAATAACTCTACTAGAGAACATTTAAGTTTTGTCCAAAATGGCTGGGCATTTGGAAGTTTGCGTTTTGAAATTGTATGTGCCAATAAGATTAAAATTGCATATGTACATAAGATATTCAAAAAAAAGCTGACTGTAAAGCTGAATGCAAAATGAAAGATCCCAGACATTTACAGCTTTTTTTCACTCTATCCGATGTTTACAAGGCTAGTTTTTTTACTGACCAGAATGCCAAACTTCGGTCACTTCAGGTAAACCTCTAATTTTGAGAATCCAAAATTGCAAGTCTGGCTGCTTTTCAACAGCGACAGCTGTAGACGTTTCCATGGAATTGAAAGGTACCAAGTCAGATTTCCTAGGGTCCACAGAGATTGTTGAATTGATGCAATGTGTAGATAATGTATGCAATTTACCACTCGTTATGCAAGTAATCATTTGGACAAATATTTGTTATTAGTCGGGTTAGATAGCTTGTACGTAGACCCAGGGGAAGATCCTAAAACAGATATCTCTTTTCAAAAGTAGGCAGCGGATCTAAATCATGTGCACAGATGCCATCAACAACCATTTACATCATTTGCTACTACAGATTGGCTCTGTATGTCATATGGATGAATGTAATTCATATTTCCAAAATCACTACATTACTTTCGTTTCAATTGAGCGGGTTCCAAAGTCTACAGCAGAAAATTCCACACCAGTTTCCACAACTGAGTTGTGGAGAAATCTTTCGAGATGTAAACCTGGGGTGGATATTCAGTTCAATCGATTCTCCCCAGGTTTACATCTGGAAATCTAATGAGTACAAATACAGGTGGAGAACTAAGCGAATAACAGAGTATCTGAACTGGCCTAATTCCATCTCGGACACCAACTAAGATGGTACTATTTTGGGACAAAATTGCATGACAGCACCTACCACTATGTACAAACAGTTCTCATCTTCATCAGAGCGACAATCATAATGCTGTGCAACGGATCAGCCACTGGAAATCCACAAGTATCAACTGCCACTCGGAATTGCCTGAAGTTCAGCAGCCCTGTGCCCATGCTTCCTGGACAAGTCAGAAACAGAGCATCAACACAAGAACAGTAGGAATAGCAGTGAAGAGGAAAATGTACTACCTGCTAAGACTAAATATAGTATTACAGACACGCAGATTAGCATTCTAATGGCATAATGTAAACCTTCTACAAGACGTCACTAACATTCTTGATAAATTACCTTGAAGACGTGCTTCACTCATCATCAGCTTCAACTACCTGGCAGTGGAACAGGACATGAATCAGCTCAAGTTTGTGTATTCTAACGCAATGTAGCCAAACCAGAGGAACCAGAAAAGATAATAGACAATACTTAGTAATGTAGTGAAAATATTACCTCCTCGCCATCATCTGCATCATCCTGGACCTCAAACTTACAACCATCCTCAGACACCTCAGGCTCATCATCATCATCCTGTTTTCACACGGAGAAATGAAAAACAGTTGTGAGGACATGAGAATATAAATCAATGCTTCTTTTAAATTTCAGCCAAATTGAAAAGAACTCCTCAGGCAGGTCCTGAAGAACAACCTTTACGTCCTTTTGGTCATATTTCTTCTTTGCTGTCTCGTATGTCACCTTCCTGGATGCAGCTTCTTTGTTGTATGGAGCTTTTTCCTGCATGACACCAAGGTAATGAACAGTTTAAGTAGCGTGCACAAGAATACAACACAACAAAATTCTTGACTTATTCAAGCAACATCACAAACAGAGCAATGACTTTAAGTAGTTTCAGTTCCACTACAATCATATGTGCATCCGAGCATGTACCAAGAAGACAAAGTATTTATAACCATTGCAGCAGCTGATACTTTTAAGTACTGACACATCGTTTGAAACTAAGACTGGACTAGTAGAGGACTTTAGAGTAAGTGCTTCCACAAAGAGTGAAGTTGGAAGGTATTCAAAGTTCTTCAACACACTGACCTCTTCTGACATCTGCTTCCACTTCTCGCCACCTGCCTTGCCAACCTGCAACCATCGAACCAAAATTTGTGAGCATGAAGAAAAGATGCAAGGGATGTTGTAACCTTCCTCCTTGGGCAGGAACAATGCTGCACTAGCCCTTGCAAGCTGCTAGTACGGATATGTTTCTGTGCACATCATAGAGAGGAAGGAGGTAGTGAACAACATCTCACCGCAGCAACACCTTTAACATCGGGATTCTCTTCCTTGAACGTCTTCCTGTAAGTCTCCCTGAAAACATTAAGCAAGGTATGAGCACTTTTTCCTCCTGAGGAATTGTCAGAAGCTTGGAACACATTTCTTAGACAAGTAAAAGAAAAACGATAAGAAATCGGTTGATAATTTGTTGTAACTGCAAAACGATATTGATACATAATTAACCGATACTTACATGAAGATGAAGAATCCAGATGGGGGTCGCTTCGGAGCATTTGGATCTTTTGTGGCCTTCTTTGATTTCTTAGTCACCTTCTTCGCAGCCTTGGTAACCTTCTCCTTCGGCTCCTTTGGTTCTGCTTTGCGCTTCGTCCCCGCTCTGTGTAGTCCAGATCACACAGTTCAAACTAATCAACACTGGAGCCATCACTTTCGTGATTGAATCACGTCCATCGACAGTACCTGACCATAAATAGATGTCTGGAGCAAAGGATCAATCTACTCTGGAGCCACTCAGAAACAAGCCATATCCAAGATTGAATACAAGGACACAATGACCTCTGCAGGGGACAGAAAACTTACTTGTCTTCAGTCGCCTTGCTCTCGCCGGCATCATCTTTCTTCATCTTGGCTACTTGCACAGAACGAAGGCAAATCAATAGGTAAACATGACTACTCAACAAAGTCAATAATTTCATGAACTGTGCGAGATGATTGTGCGTACGTTACGTGACCTAAAGAAACGTACTAGCAGCAGGTGCTGAGCGTATCTAAAACGGCAGGGTTTAAACTTACAAGTCATTGCCTTCGTTTTCGCCTCCATTTTGCAATCGTGCATGTCAAAAGTGGCAACAGAGACATCTTTGTTGCAGTTCTCACTGTTTCGAATAGAGAACAACTAGTAAGCAACGGTAACACATATACCGATCACGCAGGGGAAAAAACACGAACGCATAGTCCATAGCTGAACACATGGCAGAAAAAATCATTCGCTACAAGATTGTGTCCATACCACCGCGTGAAGGCACTCCCGTCAGTGCTGCGCTTCAGTAGGCTGGGATCAACGTCAACTCGTTTCCTGGCTTTCGTCATGTTTACACCTCGCATGGAAGAGAAACGCGTCTAGTTCACCTGGACAAAGAAACAATCGCATCAATAAAGCGTAGCCACTACGCGCAGCTACTTCCACATTACAACATCTCTTCCGCATGGCGAAAAACTTGACTAGGCAATTCAAAAGCAAAAAACGTCTCTCTCGGAAACCGCCTTCACAACATACGCAATTCTCCCTTGTTTCCTGCGAAAAGAGGATTACCAGGGAGCACTCGGGCAGCGGAGGGCGAGAAGCGGCCGATAACTTATGGAGCAAGACTGCAGAAGCCTTGAGTGCACAAGCGAGAGGAGAGAGAGAGAGAGAGCGCGCGAGTGTGAGCTCAAGAGCGAGGGAAGCAAGCCTAAAGAGGCACGAGAGAGTATGGCGCCAACTTTTAAAAACTTCATCCAAGGGCGGGCGCGGGAGAACTTCAAACGTGGATTGAATTCATCCCTCCACGGCGCCAAAGAAGGGCCTTCTGGATGAACATTGGTGGCTGAAACATTTTCTCATCCAGTTGGTTGCTACTTACGTTCAACAAGTGCAATCTGAACTAGAAGTTACATACAACACTTTGGTTTCTTTTCATTTTTTCTCTCTTCACTTTTCTAAAGCAAATTGCAAAATTGCTGACGGAGTTGGGGCATCAATAATAATTGGATGGTGTTTCTTGAGTGTCGGAGTTCGACACTTGAGCCACGACAATCAACATTTGTCACCCCAAGTACCGTACTAGGTCTTCAGGGTCGACAAAAAATAATTATAAAAAGAGATGCCCAAATTTCAAGGAAATTATTATTTTTCAAATAAAATCTATTTTCTGTCGTGAAAAAGAGAACCTTTGATAATATCCAACGAATCACTAAGAATATTCGCATGAATTCGGCACTTTAATTAAATATTCAGCATGAGATGCCGATCATGATAGCTGAGTACGGTACGTTTGTTATATACATTGGTGGTCTTCAATTAACCCTTTAACGTCCCATTTCAATATTGTTTTAAAATATTTGTTATTAAATGTTTGACGAAAAACAAAAGTAGAGTTGATGTTTAAAGCAAAGATGTAAATATCAATGTGAAGATCACATATGCACGATTGGATTTGTCGTATTTATTATCAAAATAAATTTAATTATCTTTGCAAGGTTTTCTCTTGGAATTCAATTAAAATCCAAAATTAACATAAATATATATATATATATATATATTGTAATGAAATTGATATAACATGCACTACAAGATGGTATGGTTTCCATTATTTGATTCTACTTATTTTGGAAAATCATATTTAAGGCCTCGCTTCTTGAACTAAAAATGAAACTTGATATAAACCAATTGTGTTGTTTTTAAAAAAATCACGATATCTTATTTGAAGATTTATACCGTACAAATGATAGTCAACTAGTACAAGAACCAAGAGAAACATGGATGGATGAAAAAATGTACAAAATGTAGTCAAGAGAAAGGTTGTAATATGTTTGTCGTCTATTACATGGATGCAGGCATGTCAAAGGGTTAATATAGGCTATGTGTTTTTGCGGGCGGGTAGTGAAATAACAACTAAAAATACTAATAGGGAAGGTTTAATTGCATTGCAAATAGGTGATCATTTATGCATGAAAGCACTGTTTCATGAGACAATACGTGCACAATGCAACTTGTATGATATGTTTCTAGCCACTAAACACGTGGGAGGTCATATTCTGACTTATGAATGTAACTCACCATTCAATTCCAATTGATGCATGGATGATTTCCATCCACTTCTTTGTGTGAAGGATTTTTCTTCGTCATGTCATCCCCTCAAGTTAAACGTAGATCATTAAAGCTATTTTTAGATTTTGCATGGGGTCTCAACTACAAAATGAGTTGTAAAATGGTTCATTGTGTAGTGTATTTTGGATTTTTCTACTTTTTCTACTTAAACTAAATTTAGGCCATGAAAATGAGTTCTATTGCATTTGAGCTTAACTAACAAAATGAAGCTTGCTAAGTCTAATTTTTACTCCACTTTGAATTTTTGATTTTTTTTTTTAAATTGAGTGTTTTATTTCAATTACAAGTTCAATGGCTATTACCATGGTGAAGCAAAAAAATCTAAACTTAGATACGCTGATGATTTTTGTTTACTAAACTTTTCTTCATTGTAATTTACACCTTCGGTAAAAAAATCGGAACTTTTGAGTACATTTTCTAAATGATTCCATGGTTCCATGGTCATAGGCCCGACCTTCAGGGGCTAGGAAGTACTGCTGAAACAATGTGCTTGGCTCTTTCTTGAAAAATCCACCAGCAAAATAGTTTTAAGTGCATAACCGCCACCTCTGTTAATTTGTTTTCTGTGATTATAATATTCACTGTGAATTGCCCCGAGAGTAATATGATGATTCTGTATATAAGTGTAACCCTCACAAAGTAACCCTAACATCAAGAAGCGGCTAGTCGCGCAGTCTTTGTCTTAGTATTTACCCCAGATTTACTTTGAATGTATCTTGTACCTTGTTTGTACTGTTCAACCATGTAACGTCTTGAAAACGAAGCCTTTCCGTAGTCTCTTCCTAGTGGGGCAGAGACAATAAAGGGCCGGCCTGGTTTGCCATTCACCTTATACTAATGTCAAAACTTGAACAATGATTGTAAACTGCCAGTTATAATTCCTAAATGCTTACAGCCTATTCCAAATGGGGTAGTTTTGCAAAGATGCATTATAAAATGCAATTAAGAGGGATATTTTGAACTTGATGTATGAATAAAAGTTGTACATTACAAATTTTAAATTCTATTTGTATGGTTAGATCTATGATTGCAATCACCAATATTTTTGTATAAAATTTGAAACTTCAAATTCAAAAATCTTTTGTAATTCAATTACAAATAAGATATTGACAATTTATGGATGAAATTTGTCTTGATGGGTTGAAATGTAATACTCTAAGTGTAGTGATTATTGGGAATTTTTGGTTGCTTAATTTTATGAGTTCACTTTTTCAAGAGCACTTTTGAACACTTTTGAACAAAAATCTTAGAAATTTTTGGTGAATCACTGCAACATGAAACGAGGCATAAAATTTTCACAAATCATCTCCTTTTCTAATCGGTGTTCACATACATGAAGCTAACTTCGCCTAAAATTTATAGTAAAAATTTCACACTACAAAAAAGTGCAAGACGGATGACAAAACATGGATGAAATCTGTACATCATTCAAAAAGTAAACACTTAGGCAATTAACCCTTTGACGTGCACATAATGGACAATGAACAAATTCAAATTATTCTCTTGACTACATACATGAACAATTTCCATCCATCCAAATTCTCTTGGTTCTTGTACTAGTTGACTATCATTTGTACGGTATTGATCTTCAAAATGAGATATTGTGATTTTTTTATTAACAAAATTGGTTTATATTAAGTTTCATTTATTATTCAAAAAGTGAGACCTTAAACACGATTTTCCAAAATAAGTAGAATCAAGTAATGGAAATCATACCATCTCATAGTGCATGTTATTCCAAATTCATTACAATTATTATTGTTATGATTTTGGGTCATTTGGGATTTTTAATTGAATTTCAAAAGAAAATCTTGAAAACTTAATTACAATTCATAAGTAAAAAATATTATAAACCTAACCGTATAGATATGAACTTCATATTGACATTTACAGTTTAGTTTTGTACATCAACTCCATTTTTTTTATTCATGGAACATTTTTTAACGCATCTTTAAAATTAGTGTTGAATTGGAATATTAACCATTTGACGTGCATGTGTCCATATAATGGACGATGAACAGACTGTAAGGCTTCTCTTGACTACATCATGTACAAATTTTCATCCATCTAAAATTTCCTTGGTTCTTATGCTAGTTGATTATCGTATGCACAATATGGATCTTCAAAATAAGATCTTGTGACTTTTTTTAAATGACAAAATTGGTCTATATCAAATTTCATTTTTAGTTCCAAAAATGAGACCTTAACAACGATTTTCCAAAATAAGTAGAATCAAATAATGGAAACCATACCATCTTGTAGTGCATGTTATTCCAATTTTTTTATAATTTGAACTGTTAATCTGGGATTTTCAAATGAATTTCAAAATAAACCCTTGTAAAAGTAATTAAAACTTATTAATAAAAAGTATGATAAATCTGATGATGGTACAGATGTGATCTACACATTGACATCTACAAATTTTCTTTACATATGAACTTCAATTTTGTGATTCTTCAAACATTTAATTATACATATTTGAAATCGGTGGTGGATCTGGACATTAATGAGCTAAAGGATTAGCATCCAATATTTGAACGATGTACAGATTTTATCCATGTTTTGTCATCCGTCTTGCACTTTTTTGTAGTGTGAAATTTTTACTATAAATTTTAGGCGAAGTTAGCTTCATGTATGTGAACACCGATTAGAAAAGGAGATGATTTGTGAAAATTTTATGCCTCGTTTCATGTTGCAGTGATTCACCAAAAATTTCTAAGATTTTTGTTCAAAAGTGCTCAAAAGTGCTCTTGAAAAAGTGAACTCATAAAATTAAGCAACCAAAAAATTCCCAATAATCACTACACTTAGAGTATTACATTTCAACCCATCAAGACAAATTTCATCCATAAATTGTCAATATCTTATTTGTGATTGAATTACAAAAGATTTTTGAATTTGAAGTTTCAAATTTTATACAAAAATATTGGTGATTGCAATCATAGATCTAACCATACATATAGAATTTAAAATTTGTAATGTACAACTTTTATTCATACATCAAGTTCAAAATATCCCTCTTAATTGCATTTTATAATGCATCTTTGCAAAACTGCCCAATTTGGACAAGGTTAGAGGCATTTAGGGGTTAAGGGTGGATTTGTGAAAGTTTTGTAATGTATTTGTCAGGGGCGTTGTCTCATTTAGAAGAATCATATCTCATGAATAGGTATGTGAAATCGATATAATAATATATTGAGTACTAGTGATTTTCTTCAATTTTTCCAGATAGCTAGCTTTTTCACAATACCTGGGTGATACTTAGTGTCACCATGATGATACTTGGGTAATGCCTACGCAAATTTTGGCTATTCACCTGAACTACACTAAATAGTATATTTAGTGTGAGGCACAGTAATTGCGAACATCACTCTAAATATCAAAAAACCTACTTTTGTAAGAACACCAAATGTGAATTCTCACACTATTTATGAAGAATAGTAAGTTTTTGACATTGTGATCTTTTGAGATATGGATATTTAGTGTGAGTAAGGAATGAAACTTGAGAGGAAAGTTTAGATGGGGAAACTGAAATTTTAGAAATGGAATGAATGAAATTGGATGATAACTGAAATCATAGAAAGTAAAGCAAGGAACAAGTATTTCAAAACGGAGCAAATTTTTTTGAAAGAAGGAATAACAAAATGGAGGAAAATTGTAAATGAGAATGGAAAACAATGTAGAATAAATGCAAATGATTTTGAGAGATATTGAGAATGCAAATGAAAGATAATAGGACATAGAGAATGAGGAAACAAAATGAAATATATAAGAAAGTGAACACTGAATAACAAAATGAGATTGCTACGATATGCTCTTGAAAATTAGATTGCTACAATGTGCCCTAGAAAATACGGTTCATGCTTTGCTACAAGAAGTTGAAGATGTGGAAATAATTGGTTTACATTCCAAATTCCATCAACTCCAAGTGACATTCCTGAACGGATCATGGCCTTTCTTGCATACGACATATTGTTAGGATCAAGCTCTCTGTTAACATCGTCCACGCTATGTGATGCCAATTGTAAAAAAAATTGCTTACCGGGATTTGTAAGCTTACCAGACCATTGACCATCAGCCCGAGCTTGATTCTGCCAAGCATTTGTAGCAATGAGCTCGGTTTTTTTGGCCTCCCATCGTTTGATCCAAGCATCCTTGATTTTCGAAATAATGAAGGTGTCTGCTGGTTGACAGAGATGGGTAGAACAAGGCGGAAGGTACTTCAAAAGTGCTCGTTTAGCTGTGAGAATAGCTGTCAATGCCGGAGTTGTGTTGTGGCTGCTACAAATGTCAACCCAGATGCATTTTTGTCGTCCATGTATATCAGGCTGAAAAGACCTAGGGTCGGCAAAAAATGCTGGAAAGAGGGATTGGTCCATCCAGCCTTTCGAACTTGTCCTGCAGCAAACACCTGGGACATTGTCTTCGAGACCGCGGATGGGGTAATTACCTCCCGGATTTGTGAATATGAGCATGGGTGTCTCGATCATAGATCGGTGCCCTCCTGAAATTCGAACGACCATGGTCATGGAATTTCCTCCAGAAACAACTTCAGCGTACTTGACTGTCGTATCTCCTCTGAATCCCAAAGTTCGGCCATTGTCCATATTAACCACAAAATGTGTTTCGTCAACATTTTCCATCAAGTTCTCGTCAAACAGTCCATCTCGAAATCCTGTATGCAGCACACCCAAATGGTGTGTTGTTTGTCTCTCAATCTGAAGTTCCTTTTCGGGACTACAAATTAATCAACCACGTTGGGTAAGTAGGACTAAACTATAAGTATGCATGAATTGTTGCGCCCAACTAGGGGTAATTTTGTTTGAGAGAAGTACATTGTCTTTCGGGTCTCTAGAGTGGACAGTGTAGGGTGAGGTAGGATCAAAGAGAATTGTTTCTGCTAACTCAGTCAATAATCTAGCGGAAAATTTGACACCGGCTTTTTGTAAATGTTCGAAAGCAAGAAGAAGTTGAGGGTAAACCCACTGTACCCACGCGGACCGTTTGGAGCCACGTCCGGAAACCGCCTTTGTTCGTAGCACTTTCCGAGTGCCTAGACGACTTCGGGTGCATACATATTGGAATGACTCAACGGGCTCCTCTCCTTCTGGACAGAATTGAGCTCGCATATTCCACCAACGGCCAACACGTATAAGGTTTGCATGGCGCGTCGCTCGAAAATGATCTGGAATTGCGGCAATAGTGCACATGTAAAGGCCTGGAAATCCATGGAGTGAGTCGTCTAGCACCATCCAAGTGATTACGGTTTTGCGACTTGAGAGAGTCGACACTTGCTGCAGTGGTCGAGAAGGGCGTCCTTGGTTCTCCATCTACAAGAAATCGGACGGAATTATTTGTGTCGACGGAAAACTGAAATTACATCTACTTGGTCTACTAGACTTTGGGATGAGCGGATACATACCCCATAACCTTCGGTGAAAGGTAGACTGGATCAGGGTACATGCCCCCCCCCCCCCACCCCAGCAGAAATCGAGAATCACAGCAACAAAAATCAACAGCAAAGCCAATCGGAGTGGAAATCGACAGCAACACATTCCTAGTGAGTCAAGGGACTCAAGTGCGCTGCGGAATTCTCCGAGGTCACGTTACAAGGGACTCAAGTCCGATCCACACATCGGAGAATCCGAGAGCATTTCACAACAATTCACAACAATTCACAACGCATTTCACAACAATTCAACGCATTTCACAACAATTCAACACCAACGAGACAAGCACCTGTTTCGACAGCCGAAGAAGCAGCGACGGGCGAACAGCTCCATGCGACGGGCGGACAGCTCCAAGCGACGGGCGAAACAAATGCGAAACAAATGTGACTAGGAGTGTGTACAAAGCTAGAAGAAGCTGATAAGTGCAATTGGCGGCTAGGTCGAAAGATCTGAAGAGAGGTGGCGACGCATGCAGCCACCAACACTAATTGCCCACAAATTGATAATTAGTGTTCAACAAGTAGTAGGGGTAAGCACATTATTCATCACCTCACACTAAATATACTATTTAGTGTAGCGCAATTGGCGAAGTTATTTTTAATTTTAATAAATTAAAAAAGGATAAAAATAATAATAATAATAATAATAATAATAACAACAACAACAATAATAATAATAATAATAATAATAATAACAACAACAACAATAATAATAATAATAATAAAGAGAAAACAACAAGGCGGGTTATCGTTACAGTGGGCCTCGGGGTGTTTTTTTCTTGTTTTTTTTGTATTTTTTTGGTTGCCCTCCTTTTGCTACTTTCCAAACAACTTCAGGCCTTCTACAACCTTGTATTCCCTCTAATGGGGGAGGGCTTCATTTGAAATTCAAATCGAGTTTATCCCCTAAAAGCCCGAGGGGTATAGAGCAAAACTAATATGTATTATAAAATGTGACTTCCATAACTTTGATGAAATTGATCCCAACAAAGAAAATGAAAAGCATGTTTGAAATTTATTCACATAGTCAAAATTCCAAAAATAGTTTCATATCTTAATTTAATGAATATAGAAGCAATTAATTTTTAAAAATCATGAGAATTACATATAATACTTTTAGAATTCAAAAATTAGTATTTTTGGTTGGAATTGTATTTTTCATCCAAGAAGAAAAAAAAACAAAAGAATTGATGAAAAGAACAACATTACCTTTTACAAATAGTAAATTTTGTAACACTAAACAATGTATAGGTGTTTGTCTTTGAAACATTCCCTTGGGAGGAGTTTAACTTGGATTGGTATAATTCAAATTGGGTTGGAAAGTAGACTTGACTTCCTATTATAAAATAATTATAACGTATTCAAATTTTTTATTTTGTTGGTCTTGGGTAGCCCCTAAAAGAGGGCAACGACCACAAAATAGTCTTTTGGGCTCTTAGGAGTTAAATGGAAGGTTACTTAACCCTTAATTTCCCAAACACTTTCTTGAATTATTAGATTAATTAGAATATACTACTTCTTTGTTTAAAAAATTATCTTGCCATTAACCCCTGAGTGACCAATGACCATTTTATGGTCATTGTCCTTTTTGACATGCTGCTTGAGATGAATTTTTTTTTATAAAAATAAAAAATATTTTCAAATAGGAAATCAAGTCTACTTTTCAACCCAAAATTTAACCCCTAAGTGGGCTTGGATATAGGAATATTGATATTGTACAAAAAATAGTTTTTGGTAATAATCCATGATCGAAGTGGTAGAGATTGTAGGAAAAATGTGAGATTTTTTGAAGAGCTCTACAAAGGGTTTAGAGATGTGTTTGCAAAATCTCGTAATTTTACACAAAGAACGTGGGCTCTAAAAATATTTGTACATTGGAATGTGTACGGACCATTTGGGTTCATCGTTCCACTTAACCCCTAACCGTCCCGACGTGCATATTTTGAACGTTTTTGGGGTACATTCACCTTCAATGAGCTGTAACTTTTGCAAAAAGTGTCCAAATTTAATGAAATTTTGGAAAATTAAACTAGACGATGTGAAAAATAAGTGATAAAAATTTCAGATCAATCGAAGATGCATTGAATATTTGGTGATCATTTGAAAGTAGGGGTCCTTTTTTTGGGACAGTTTTTGTACATTTTCAGGGCTGCAACTTCGGAGGCTTGTATCTCCTTCATCCCATGTCCGTTTTCAATAAAAAATCATTGGGTTAGACTTCCCTTGAAATCTATTTATCACGGTAAAATTTTCATGTCAATCCATGTTGTCCTGAATGTTTGGGAGTCATTTTAGTGCACGGGTCTAGTTTGGACACTTTTTGCTTTTTGGGTCAAATCGGTCACTTTTTCGGGCTACTTTCTGACATTGCAAGGTCATTTTAGGGCACATTAAATTTTTTCATGAGTATTTTTTGGTACCAGCGTGTTTATATGATGATTTGGAACTACTTTATAGTTGAAAGTTTTTTCATTTGAGTAATTTTGAAAACGAATTTCACCTCTAACTGTGTTGCTAGGAAAATTTCAGCATCCTTTTTTTACACTAGAACACTATGATCTTGCAATCTATATGGCCAAATGACTCCAAATTTGATCCACATGATCTACAACATGTATATTACAAGATTGTACGGTTGAGATTCCTATACGTCACTTATGTTTAGACCTATAACACATCAAAAGCAATGATGATTTTAAGCCCAAAAAAGCTAGGGAAGTTTAGGGGTGAAGGGTGAATCAAATTTCTTATTTGAATTCAAAGTGGGGGTTGTGATGGTAGATAACTCCATTCAACCAATTTGAATCATGTCAATCCAAGTTAAAACTCCACCAAGGATAAATTTTCAAAGAAAAAGACCTCAATATTGTAGTAGTGTTATAAAATTTACTATTTGGGATAACTAATGATGTTCTCTCCTTTGAAAAAATGGTTTTTTAAATTTTATGACATAATGTTTAGTTTGACCAATCATACCAAATTTCGAAATTTTAAAATAAAGTTTGTAGTTTTGATAAAATTTTGAAGTTGAATGCTTCTAAATTCATTACGTGAAGATCTTATACTATTTTTTGGAAATTTAACCATACGGATAATTTAAAACATCATGCTTTTTGTTTTATCCATTGGATCAAACTTCATTGAAGATAAAGAGGTCACATATTATAACACATCTATGTTTTGTTCAATAATAACCTTTCTGTCATTTAGGGGTTAAGCAAGGTTGTTGCAATTCTACTCAAGATCAATTTGTACAGTTGGAATCTAGTTTTCATTTTTGAGCTTCAGATAATAAATTTAGAAACATTTATCTTCAAAAATAGAGTTAACCGAAAAGTTAGACTAAAGAGGAAAGTTTTAGAAAACTCGTGTTGAATCCCTCTTGAACTCACATTGAAGTATAAACAGACCAAAAACTAGTCTATGGTGAGTTGGAAGACGATCTAAAACAAGGTACTGTAATTATTCTCCATACCTTGTTGTGGCTCCCAGACCTTCCACCAAAGCTTCTCATGGCCCACAAGGGGACAATCTATGACAAGACATTGTTCACCCAAATATAGTTCAATAAAGAAGTTGAAAGTAGAGCAAAAAGGGAGGTTGGATGCACTTCTTTTTGGTTAACTCTAATTAATGAAGAAAGTTCAAATATTGTAATGCGTAATTTATTTTAAAAACTATTTACACTGATTTTTTCATAAATGTTTAAATATAAATGAATTTTATAAGATTTTTTGTAATTTTTCAATGGACATATCACAAAACGTGTACTCTTTGAAGTTGTCAGTAGTTACAAAAATAATATTATTATTTATGAATATTATTTGCAAATTTACTATATATATATATATATATATATATATATATATAGTCGAACTTTCAACAAAAAATAAAACGTGATTGTCCTAACAAAATAATTGTCCTAGTTTTAGCTTAATGTTGTTTTTGGCAAAATATTGTCTTAACTAGTACTTGAAAAGTATGTAGTTTTTACATAACTCTCATTGTCTGCCCCGTTTAAAATGAACATGGCTCACTTTTGAAGTATAAAGCATAAGACAAATATTACAAAAATGAATAAGAAACTACCATAAATTAGGACAATTATTTCCGGACAAAGGGAGCATTGAGTATTTATTATTATTTATGAATGCTATTCAATTTCAAGTGCCCAAAAAGGAGTTGCATTTCAAAACAAGTCCCTAAAATACTTTATCCTCAAAAAGAGTCTTGGTCCCTAAAGGGTACAATCCAACCTTTTTTTTTCCTTTTTTGGAGAGTGCTAAACTGGAAATACAAAATAACAAGATATTTCTACATTCATCCATATTCCGGATAGAACTAAGATGATTTGCATCCACACATTAATGTTGTTTTCATCCAAATATGACGATTTCATCCAATTTTTTCAAAAGTTGAAGATAGTATGGCAATCTTATACTGAGTTTTTATCATTTTGTAACCAAATTATTTTTTATTGGTGCAATCTGGTACTAAAAACGAAAACATTAACCCTTTAGTGCCCATGGTGGTTCTAGGAGATATTTTTTAAAAGCTTTCTTTGTTGAAATTCAAGATACTATTAATAGTATCTAACCGTATAAATGTAATCATAGCTTAATGAAACAAGTGTCAATCAAATCTTGATAAGATCGGACTGTTGGATTGGAAGATTATAGTGTATCTTTGAACCGTATGATGCACACTCAAAAATGAGATATTGGGGGGTGTGTGACTTCAAGGTTAATTAGAGTTTGGGTTAAATTTTCAAATATGAAAGTGAAGATGTTCAGCAATGAGCTATGCCACCACCTCTCCATTGCAATCTTTCATGTCAAGAACGGACTCATACATAATTATTGTGAATTTTATAGGTGAGAGTGACTTATTCATGTACGGTTTAGGACACTAATTTATACATTAAAATAAGAAAGGAGTTGGTACATTGATCAAGATCAGAATACATACACTAATGGAACATGAACGAAAGAACACAATCCAAAAAAAAACACACGAGATAACAAACTTCCAAACACTATAAATACAACATAGTACATATGCTATATTTGTAAGTATTTGTTGTATTTTGAGGTATTTGCAGTATTTTGGTGTTTTGTACATGGGTATTTGGATATCTAAGAAAGTCAGATTCCAATTTTTCTTTTTGCATCATCTGTAGAATCAAAAGTTACACATCTGAACTTCAGACTGGATTGAGATGGTTCACAGATTTTACAGCATTTCATTTTCTGGTGATCTAGTGACCACTTAGCGGTTACGTGGGCACTAAAGGGTTAAGGGCTGGTACAATCAGTTCAACTGAAAAGAGAGAAAGGGACGGACAGAAAAGAAACAGACAGATGAACGTCATCTTGATCCGTCCATCGTCGTCACGCTCCGTCCGCCATCGTCACGCTTTGTCCATCGTCGTCACGGCTCCGTCCGTCGTCGTCACGGCGAAGACAATCAATGGCGAAGGAGATCGACGCCGGCCACGGCTTGCTTGCCTTGACTGATTTCCTCTCACGCAGCACTTGTGTCTCCTGTTGTTTTCTTCTTGCCTCTAGGTACATGAATGCTCCTGCTATCCAACACTTAATTCCAATCCTTGGACCAATTGCGATTGCTTGCTTGCAAACCACGAATGCAACGTCACCCACGTGAATGAGCATTCATTGTTCGCAACGTTAAGCACCTTCGCAATCGCTCACTCGTTCTACGTCTTGGATGGATTTCCACGAGCATGACGATTCTCCTCTCTGCCTATTGTAATCCATTCACGCTTCTTTTTTCTTCGGAGAATTTGCACGCAATGCAGGGAACCTCAATTGACAGACCCCACCGATGATTGAGCAGGAGCGAATCAATTGCGCGGTTCGTTTCTTCATCCTCTGTTTTTGGCAAGATGTTAGTCAAATTTGGGCTTCGCTTCTGTTTCGAGGAGTTAGAATTAGGGTTTGAGAGCTTCGTGGCGTTTCTTTTCTTCTGTCGGTAGTAATAAGAGTGAACTTGAACAGTTTTTTCGAACACTGGGAAATAAGCACCAGATTTTCCACCTTTTGCTTGTAAATTCTGTTTCAAGGAGTTGGAATCAGGGTTTGAGAGGTTCCTGGCGTTTCTTGTTTCAGCACCAGAATGTAATGTAAACCCTAATTCTCTTGTAAACCCTTCTAAACCCTAATTCTCTTATCAGGAATAGAACGTGGAGCTGGAAAGCATGATTCTCACGACCGGAGGCAAAGAGGTTCAGTTCTGGGTTCATCTTGATAACCCGGACCCCCCAGCGATGGATGCTTCGACATCAGGACGGCCACCTCTTGCTCATCAATCACTTCTGCGAGCGGCTTCGTCGTTCAAGGAGAAGTCTCCAGCTACAATTTACCGGAGCTTGTCAGCGGACGGGACTCGGATCTATGACTCAATCAAACATCCACCTCCTGAAGAAAACAAGCCTTGTTCTCTAGAATCATCATCTTCGTCAGGTAGAATCCAGTATCCGAACTTGCAGCAGGAATCATCGACCTCGTCTGTCTATGATTCTTACCCCTCGTCTTCATCTTTGCAACAGCGATCATCTTCCTCCGTTGTCATCCCACCTGCTCCTCCGCCATTGTTGATATCAAGAGGTTGTTTACGGCACAAGACAACACGCAGAGGTGGTCGCTCGAACAAGGAAACTGTTGATACATGGGACAGGGTGTTTTTCCAAGGTGTCAATACTGATGTTACCATCTATACTAACGATGGTCACGAATTAGACGCACATTCAATGGTTTTGGTAAGTTGAACCTTGACTACTTTCACCAGTAGAAATCCTGTCAAATGTGACTTGTCTTTAATGACTAAATTCGGTTGAGACTTGTCCATAGTGACTGAAATTGTGATTTTGAGTTACTATGCAAGTCACAAAGGACATTTAGTCGTTAAAGACAGGTCACATTTGACAAGATTTCTACTACCGGTAGTGTTTTTGAACTCTCTTTTTTTCTTAGAATTTTATGTGTGAATTGACATCTGACTGGATATCTGTGTTTTACTTTTTGTAGATGTGCAGCTCCCCTATACTGAAATGTATACTGAAGGAGGAGTTTCGAAGATCAACGCGTGCTTTTGTCCATATACGTGGTGTTCCTTTCCAAGCAGTTCGGTGTTTCGTTCGCTTTTTATATTCTTCTCGGTATGTAATCTTGAAACTGTTGATTCGTTTTGAAATCAGCTCCTCACACATTGGCCCCTCAGGGTTTTCAGTGATCCTCTGACATTTTCTTTTTGCTAATATGTTGAGTTCAACAGTTGAAAGCAAACCTCCTGACTCATGAGTCATCGTGGTTCTAAAGTTACCAAATGTGCCACATGGTTCTAAAGTTTCAGAGCCACATGACTGTTGGCGTTACCGTTCTCACATTGTTATAGTGATTATTTGTCTTTATTGTTACGAGCCCAACACTACTCAAAATTTATATGTTGAATGTCATATGGCCGTGGAATAGAATATCAATTCGACATACTGACAGGTTGATTATGAATATCAATTTGACATACACATACAGTTGAATGTCAGATGTCGTAATAAGCTTATTGTGATTGTGGATGACAGTTCTGCTTTCTGCCAGTTATTTTTATATGAGGTTTGGATGGTATCATAGGGTTGATTAGAATGGTGTACAATTGTTAAGAAGACCTTCATTCATTGTGCAACAGGTGCGAGCAAGCGGACATGGAAATGTTTGCCATCCCTTTGTTAGTGCTTGCACACGCGTACATGATCCCAGCCCTGAAGCGCCTCTGTACAGACAGTTTTCAGCACGGGCTGCTAAACTCTGACAATGTTGTGGATGTCTTGCAAGTAGCCAGGTATGATTCTTTTCGAGTATGATGTTCTGTGGGCTGTTCTTCTGCTTTGAACCCGATGAATGAAATTGTTTGACAATCTTTAACGCTTGTGTTAAGAATTGGCTTGAATTTCTTTTCAGTTTTGAGATTGATTTTTCAATACATGCGTGGTTTGAGGTGGAAGGGGTGGTTTGCATTTGCTATTTCCAGGTTATGTGACGCATCTCGCCTTCATCTGTTGTGCTTGCGGCGAATTGTGTCCGACTTCAAGACTGTTGCTCGATCAGAAGCCTGGAGGATCATGAAAGAATTGGACCCAACTCTTGAACAGGAGCTAGTGGAGGCAGTGATTGAAGCAGAGACGGTAATTCAAAATCTAAATCATGATATCCTAAAGAGTCAAAAACATAACACTGAGATAAAATTTCATTTTGGGATACTAAGTAGAGGTTACTAAGGTAAACTACCCTATTTGTGCCAGGTGACTGTTTGTGCCACTTATGGTATCAGTGTCTTGCATTTAAAATTTTGATATATACACTACTAGTACATAGTGGCACAAATAGGGTGGTTTACCTTAAAACCATGAGGGACTGTGATTAGTATCCTCTTCTTGATACCATCTCCTATACTGACCCCTGTTACCAACATCAACTCATCTATTCATACATTTGGTTGGCCTTCAATTACCAAGTGTTGTAAGCTAAATGTCTATGGCCACTGATCTTTGAGTGAAATGGCGTTGGCTACTATCTCTTCAATTGTGGTCTACAACCTCTCACTTTGAATGAGATTCATACATAGTGATAAAATTTGATGTCAAGAGAGTTTGGTTAAGATCTCTCAACTTTCAAGCAATCACACTCCTACATAATGCTTAAAGTCACATAAAGAGTTAACACTCTTTACGTTAACTTTGATGTGTGGAATATGCAGAAAAGGCGAGACAGAGTTCGCAAGCAGGAGGAAGACAAAGTATATTCACAGCTGCACGATGCAATGGAAGCACTGGTGCACATCTGTCGAGACGGCTGCCGATCCATCGGTCCTCATGACAAGGCCCTGGATGGGCAACAAGGGGCCTGCTCGTACCCAGCTTGCAAAGGCTTGGAGTCCCTGGTGCGCCATTTCGCGGCATGCAAGTTGAAGGTCTCGGGCGGATGTGTTCATTGCAAGCGCATGTGGCAGCTTTTGGAACTCCACTCTCGTATGTGTACTTTGCAAGACTCGTCGTGCAAAGTGCCTCTGTGCCGGTACCCTCTTTTTTCTCACTCCCAAACCACCCTTCATCACCACTAATCTCGAATTTGCCACCCACTGGTTGCCAACATAGACTGGTGTTGTTTAAGTTGGTCATAGGTTCGTGTTTGAATGACACGAAAGCAGCACAATATGGTCATTGATTAAGTGCTATAACAACTTTCGTGTCATTGAAACACGAACCTATGACCAACTGAAACTACACAAACCTATGTTGGCAATTAGTGGGGTGGAAAATTCGAGATGCACTCTTGATTAATCATGTCTCCCGTCTGCACTGATTATTACTAAATGCCTGCATTGCCCAAGTTGTGTCAGTTGAGGTATGTCTTAGCAAAGTGTGCACGAAGACCTTCACTAACACCCCTCTTCAGAACATACCTTTAGCAAATTGGCTCTAACTTCAGTGAGAACCAACTTACGATGAATTTATATGCATATTCATTTTCATCAGTTAACTCCTGGATTTTGGACTGGTAAACTAATTGTGCCTATACCAATGGTTTGAAGTAGTAATCCTGCTAGCACCAACCAATTAGCTAACTTGAAAGCCTAACTCTCCATCGGTTATCTTGCAATTGCAAGTGTTTGCACACAATAGATTACTTAACTTACACCAACCAAGTAGTAGCAATTAGCTAACTCGAAAGCTTAACCCTCTAGCAGTTACCTTGCAATTGCAAGTGCAGGCACACAATACTGGTAGGTTACTTAACTTACACCAGCCAAGTCGATTATTGCCATTGCTGTGAGTCACAGAATTAGTGTGAGATTTCCTACCAATCCTCAATTAGTGTGAGACTTTACACACAATCCTCACTATTCACTGTGAGAATTCTCAATTACTGTGAGTCACACTTTGTTCTAATACCACAATTACTCTGAGAATATTGAAATATTGTGACTCACAGTAATGGCAATAATCGGTGTAGTAGAAATTAGCTAACTTGAAAGTCTAGCTCTTTATCTGTTACCTTGCAATTGCAAGTGCAGGCACACAATAGGTTAGTTAATTTGCAACTATTTAATGGACCTTAAACCTTAGTTAGCTATAGTTATCCCTCTCTATTATGACATGTTTGGGAAGCCCTACCTTCAAGATGGCAGGCATGGATTAGTCACAAAAATGACTTGTCACGTGTATTGCTTGAAACAATAATATTGTCATATTATGGAGTGTCATATTATGGAGGGTTGTCACATGTGTATTGCTTGAAACAATAATATCGTCATATTATGGAGTGTTATACTCCCTCTATTCTAGTTTGAATGCCACGAATGAACAAAGAAATAGTGTTGGTTTACGACAATCAAACTGGAACAGAGGGAGTATTATGGAGGGTAGGCTGTAACTGGCGCTACTTGGTTGCTGCAGTTACTTTGTTATTTATATTGAGGAGTATGGTACATGTTTGTGTGTGTGTGCAGGCATTTCAAGGAACGGGTGGGGCAGCAGCCGAGCCGCAAGGAGGAAATGCGGTGGAAAATGCTGGTTCGGAAAGTCCAGTCTTCTGCCAAAGCAGCCTCGGGTCCATTCTCTTTGGTTGCCGTGTCAGCTCGACTCTCTCAAGTAAATTAGTTTTAAACTTTGTGGAGCTTAACCACTAAAGGACCAAGGATTCATGGGTTAAAAATGGAAAATTTCATTGATCATAGTGAAAAATATAATTAAGATGGATCAAATTTTATGTTACTAAGTTAGAATCAGTGAAGAACATTGCATATGTTGTTTAAAAAACAAACAAATTTGAACAAAAAGAAGTCCACATAGAACTTACTCAAAACTAGTTAAAAAAACACGAGGTCCAATCTGGGCTTCTTGGTCCTTAGGGGTTAAGGTTGAAGTGACTTGGATCCCATCCTCCCTCATTGACCAGCTCGCTTCTGAGGTTTGTGTCAACATGGACATCTGCAAGCATCAGTAGTTATTGTATTTTATGCACTTTTGCTTTTAGCAACGAATTTTCTTAGACTTCTATCAACTTTTGTGATTGATTATCTGCAGCCGAAGCATTCAGTTGTGAGAGACGGCCTCTGTGAAGAGATTGAAATTTTTAATCTCTTAGAAAAGTATTGGAGAAGTTTTAACTCCTGTTGTGGTGCTGTAATCAAAGGATCAGCATTTGCACAATGGCATCTGCACATGGAATCTTTACAACTAGAATAGAGATGTGGCTTACTTACAGGCAGTCGTTTTTTGGGGGCAATTTATTGCTATATAAAATATATTGTCCAAAAATGGACTATAACCCGAAAAGAATGCCGAAACTGCTTTTTTTTAATTTTTAAAAGGGTGTCAAGCAAGAGTAATATCAATACATTTGGAAGAATGTATGTGTTTTGGATGAACAAATCATGTTTCACATGTTTCATCTAGATTATGGATGTGAGCAGCTTCATCATTTCGACTTGTATTGCCTAAAAATATTTTGGAGAAAAAAAAAAATAAAAATCATTGCTAATAGGACTTGGTTCCAGGGGGGGGGAAACTAAAACCGCCTATTTAATCCCTAAACGTTCTCACCCTTTTCAGATTTGGCAGTTTTTCAAAGATGCATTATAAAATGCAACTAAAAGGGATATTTTCAACTTGATGAATGAATAAAAGTTGTACGTTATGAATTTTAGATTCTATCCATACGGTTAGATTTGCGATTGCTATCACCAATATTTGTGTATAAATTTTCAAACTTAAAATTTAGAGCTCTTTTGTAATATAAATACGAATAAGATATTGACAATCTAATAATGAAATTTGTTGGGATGGGTTGAAATGTAATACTTTAATCCTTTAACGTCCCAATTCAACACTGTTTTCAAAGAAGTGTTATAAAATGTTTGATGGAAATCGAAAATGGAGTTGATGTACGAAGAAAATTTGTAAATGCCAATGTGAAGATCACATCTGTACGGTTAGATGTATCATATTTTTTATTAATAATTTTAAAATAATTTTGCAAGGTTTTCTCTTGAAATTCAATTAAAAATCCCGAATTAACACAAAAAATTGAAAAATATTGGAATGAAATTGGAAGAACATGCACTACGCGATGGTATGGTTTCCATTATTTGATTCTACTTATTTTGGAAAATCATGTCTAAGGTCTCACTTTTTGAACTAAGAATGAAACTTGACATAAACCAATTGTGTTATTTTTCCAAAAATCATGATAACCTATTTTGAAAATCCACACTGTACAAAGGATAGTCAACTTACATAAGAACCCAAAAAAAAAATTGGTGGATGAGAACTGTCCACTTTGGATGGAAATCAAACAGCTTTAATCTGTTCGTCGTCTAATATATGGACGCTGGCGCGCTAAAGGGTTAAGTGTAGTGATTTTTGGAGATTTTTTGGTTGCTTAATTTTAGTAGTTGACTTTTTCAAGAGCACTTTTAGACTAAAATCTTCGAAATTTTGGGTGGAACACTACAACATGAAATGAGGCATAAAAATTTCACAAATCATCCCCTTTCTAATCGGATCACACATGCACGAAGCTAACTTCCCATAAAAGTTTCAATAAAAAATCCACACTGCAAAAAGTGCATGATGGATGAGAAATCGGAGTTCAAATCCGTACATCATGCAAAATATGCATGGTTGGGCGGTTAGGGGTTAAGCTATTGTGCTTGGAATTTTCTGAATATAAAAGTAGGATTACTTTTGGTTCATAAATAGATAGACAATAATCATGAATAAAAGTGGAAAAAGAATACCATTCTCAATCAAAATGTAATTTATATGAATTTTGAAAGTGAAAAGTTAGTCATACCCTGCTTGTGCCATATAGGTGGTGTTTTTTCCAATACAAAAGGTATTATGAATTGTATCTTATACGTCCCAATTCCGTTCATTTGTAGAAACCTTTGATTCGTGACAAGTGATTGGTTTCAAGTTGTTAACCCCTAAAGGACCACACATATGTTCTCTCCAAACACTCAAAAGTTGCCTAAAAGTACCCCTTATTAGAAAAAGGTAAATGGTTTTTTATCTAAAATCTTTCAATCGATCCAACCGTAGAATATTTCAACCAAATCGAATTTATTAGCACCTACAAATTTTGAACTATTTAGGGTTTGTCAATAGTAAGATTATAAGCTACAAAGTTGGTTGCACATTTTTTTGGCTTACTACCCGAGTTTGAAACTTTCTGAAAATGTCCAAAATGCAAAGTTTAGTCTCATATTTGGTAAAATGAATTTGGCAGTTCTGTATATGGGGGTGTTAGCTCGTTGTGTAATAAAATTCAGAATGTATAGCTCATGGTATGCAAATTTTCAGGAGTTGCCCGTAGTAGATTTTTCACTTTTGCATGATTGTATCTTTTGATCTATACATCACCTATGTATGCAAATCACCATCCCATCTTTGTTACAAAGTGTAGAATCATCACAAAAAATCTCAAAAATTGAGAATCAATACTCATTCCACACTGAACTGATCGAACTTGGAAAATCAGCTTTGGTCCTTTAGGGGTTAAGAATTAAAAGTGGTCGGATTTAGGTTCCTTGGGTGGGGTTGTCTAGGGCACCTACAAAGCCTAAATAGGGGGGTGGGCGCTTTTGGGTTACTCCACCTTACACAACTTTTGGGTGGAACACCGTACGGTAAAGGCTCATCCCATTTCATAATCAAAATAGTTATTTTTAATGAAAAACAAAAAATCAGGTAAATATTTTGCTTAGAAGATAAATTTGTCGGAAGCCCATTTCTAAACATATGTGGTTTCCCTACTTGGTAGATATTCTTCGTAGTATAAATTACAAAAATAATGGTCAGATAGGAAAAAATATGCTTCTTGTAAGGTAGATGAGCCCACTGTAGACACATCGACTGTTGTTCATATGGGGAGAAGTTGGAAAATAAATTAAAATTAAAATTAAAAAGAATTCCACACTATGGGCAAATGTGAGAGGTCGTAGAATTTTTTTTTTTTTTTTTTTTTTGGCAAAGTATGAAATTTTTATTGATTTTTGAAATGTACTATTCTCATTTTCTAAATTTATCCAAAAGGGACAAAGTTTGAGTGGAAGTAGTTACCGTAGTCCAGTAGCACCTTCGGCAGAAAATAAATCTAAGTATAGATGCTGAAAATTTGGGGAAGTTATTTTTCAAAAAAAATTGTAAGGGGAAAAAACGGATTTTAGAGAATATTCGTTTTACCATAATCTATTCTTAAAAATTAAATTCGGCACAAAAGTGCTACTCGGCTATTGTATTACCATTTATGTAATTTTGACCAAGCTTTCATCTAATGTTTTAGTGTCGATGTCCATTTGTGTTCTACACTAAGTTTCGATGGCCATTTGTTTGGTGGGCACTGGGTCATTGACATTACGAACAGACACTTTATTCACGCCGGCCTTGAAGGAGGACCGGAATTTCTATCTATCTATCTGTTTATCTATCTATTGTACACTAAATAAGGGTTTTAAAGGGACCCATACTAATTTATCGACATCTCACACTCTATACATACTTACCAAAAACACAGTAATTTAATGTGTAGAACAAGTGTTGCATCTAGTTATCCATGGAAAAATTGTAAGAATGGATATTATTACTATGGAAAATATCATATGAAGGTGCATATTTTATCGTGGCATTAAATTCTCAATGACATGTGTCTTCATGGGAAACCATAGCCATAGATCTTAGTGGCATGTGTCTTCATTAAATCTTTCATTGTTACCATTATTAAATTGTTTTGTTCACTAAAACCTAATTGTCTTCATTTTCAATGAAATAAATTGAATGAATTTACCACAAGGTAATTTTTTGAGGATAAGTCTCTTTAACTTTTTGGTCCCCTTTAAACTCCTATTCAGTGTAGAAGTATACCATTGATACATGAGTTTTGAGTAGATTCTATGGGGACTTTCTTTCATTCAAATTTATTTATCTTTTGACCAACTTATGCAATGTTCTTCAGTGATTTTGGTGATATAAAATTTGGTCCCATTTGAATTATATTTTTCACAATATGATCAACTGAATTTGTTGTTTAAAATTTATGAATCTTTGGTCCTTTAGGGGTTAAGCAATAACATTGGATGTCATTAAGGAAAATGGTGGTATAGACATGGTGCTTATCAATATTTTTTTTTATCATGAATCTCCATTTGTGCATAAGGTTAAAGTTTAATACAATGTGTAATATTTTGCAGAAGTCAACAGGGTTGGAATGTTGAGCTATTTAATCCTCAAAGGACATATGTTTTTCCGATTCTACACCCAAAATATTATTTAAACTCCATTTTAAGTATGATTCTCTTTTGAAGTTACTTTGGTTCTATTCTAAACAAATATAGATCCCTCGGAGGTGCTTGGTTTGAGATAGATAGATAGGAACTCCGGCCCTCTTTCAAGGATGGTGTGAATAAAGTGTACATTAGGTGCAAAACTACTCTCCTCTATGTTCGGTTTGATAGTTAAAAAACCCCATTTGATGCAACGGAGTAGAAGTTATGAGCATGATTCTTCCAAAATACTATCAAGCCCGTAGGGCTTACAAAGTTGCTTAAGAGTTAATAATATTATAAACTTCCTTCAAGTTTCTTATAATTCTCTGCATGTTAGATATGAAAACATTGAATATATTCACAATCGTGCTTCTAGCTACTATGGATACTACACAAATTAATTCAAGTAGTGTAAGAGTTTGAATAGCGTGAGGCACTCTTTTATACTAATTTGGATGAATATTAGATGAATATGGTTTAATTGGAGTGAACCTTGGATGGAAGGTGGATGAAAATTACATTATTTAAAATATCATGTAAATAGTATAGACCATGTGCATAATATTGATTTTACTTGAAATACTATGAACTTTTGTATTATTTAGTGCGCTTTGCATATTTACATAATTTTAGAATTAGTGTAAGTTAGTGTTGTTAGTGTTGGGCATAGAGATTAAATTAATTTTTATACTATTTACTACATCACCTCAACATTCCCGCCCTCCTTCCACAAAGTTTCTGCCAACATGGCAAGATTGTTCTCTCTCCTTCAATTCACTCTTCCTTCTTCCCACAACAGGCGTCACGGTCAATGGATGAAACGGTCAAGGAAAAATCCAAAACCCCTTGGAGAGTCATGCTCATCTCTTCATCACGTCAACCATTGGTGCAGTTACAATTGAAGGAACGTGTAGTTGTAGTTTCGTTGGCATGCCTCCTAGAGGTCTGCCACAAACTCGTCAAGCTTCCACCACGTGACCATCGCCATCATACAATGGTGATGCTCGTAGATGACATGGGTGAACATGTGTGTATCTACATGCAATACACGTTGTTGTTCACAACTTGACTCCATACTCTTGAGGCATAAATAAACAATCGACTAGTCTTTGCCTTAGTGTTTACCCCATATTTACTTTTTACAGCTTGTTTTTACCGTCCAGTCGTGTAACACCTGAAAACGAAACATTTTCGTAGTCTCTCCCCTTGTGGAGCAAAGACAACAAACTACCCCCAACAAACTCTCTGTTCACGTTGGTCTTTTAGGAGCCGACTATTGTGTGGTGCGGAATTAGGGGTGTGTTTGTGGAATATTCGTGTTGCCACGTGGCAGTTTAGGGTTAGGGTTTAGGATTTTGGGGTTTTAGGGTTTAGAAAATGAGGTTTAGGGTTTTAAAAAATGAAGTTTAGGGTTTAGAATTTGGAGTTTAGGAAATATTTTTGTCGACGTCAAGGAATAATATGAGAATATTCTATTAATTTATCGCACCCACACCCCATGCACCCTGCACCCCCAATTCCGCACCACGCAGTAGTTGACCCTGGTCTCTTAGACTAAAGTTACTATTACTGTTACTATTACTATTAACAATTTGATGAACCCGAGAATTTAGTTCAGAACTCAGACATATGCAACCAATAGATCCTGAGTAGTTTTGTTTTCTGCTTTCATTCCTGGCCCATGAGGGTAGACATACTCTTTTCCATTTAAACAACAGTTTGCCCCTTTGGTCCCTTCCCCCTCAAATATCCTCCCGCCCCTCCTCCCCCTTAAATTCTAAAGTATTTTCAATTTTTATTTTTATTTATTTTTGAAACAAATGGATGCTTTTATTTCCATTGCAGCATTTTCAAATTTCAAATGTCCTAGAAAAGATGATTTGTGGGTCACATATAACTTACTTGGGAGCAGCTGATGCTGTAGAGTGTAGATCATATATTCTCTATTCATAGTAGTGTACCAAATCTAAACAAGGCTCCAGATTGTGGTACATCATCATCATCATAAATGGGCATTTAGTCCTACCATTATGATTTAATTTCTTGTAATATTTGTTGCCTAATTTTGGAAATTATAATCAGATTGCAGTATCAGTTCCGTCCTCCCCCCAAATGTAAAAAAATTGTGTGGAATGTGGTGGAAGTCAACCCATTCAATCAATTTTTATTTTTATCATTTATTTGAAACAAATGAAACCAAAACTTCATCGCAAACAATCAACCACATATATAGAAACTCCGGTCCTTTGTTGAGGTTGGCGTGAATAAAGTGTTTGTTCGTAATGACAGTGACCCAATGCCCACCGGACAAAAGGCCATTGGTGCAAAACAACAATCGACCATTTTATGGTTGCTGTCCAATTCACCTGGTTTTTTTTTTTTTTTTTTTTTTTTTTTAATGATTAACGATGTTTTGTAGTAAGGATTTCACGAGCACTTCATTGTTGGGAAACACGTGATTGCAATTAAAGATATATAAGACCTATTAGCCATTGTCGAAAATCCAGAAGTTGCTATCTAATCAATGTTGAGTTTGTTTTGTATAGTTTTAGAGATATTCATCAAATTGAATTATTATGTACTGAATCAAATCAAATTTACATTTGTCATCTCACATAGTTTTTTTTGCTCCAAATTCTATAATGAAGATGTTGATCTATAGATTTTTTTATATTTTTAAAAAAAATATTTAAAACAAAATATTGTACATTAATTATTTTAATCACTTGTCTACATAGTTTGTATAAAAATGATGAAAATGACACAATTGTTTGAAAGTGGTGTTAAACTATATTTTTTACTTTTTTTTATAAGGTAGAAAAATAAATGTCACAACCACTAGTATGATGGTATCAATGTAAAGAACAAAGATATACAAGTGATATGTCATAGGGAAGTTACATCATTTTTTAGTGCATACAAGTGGATCACTTTATAAAACTATAATTACATTTTTTATTTTTTTATAAATTGAACTCCCGGATTGTGCTATACTGCTTAGGAAGCTTCACTTTAAGTACACTTCTATATTCCAAAATAATACATGCTTGCTATATGATTACAAATTTTTTATGCCACCTAGATTTTTTCATAGGTTACAACTAATACCTAGGTGACACGAGATTTAATGTATTTTAACTTAGTAAAGAAGTAATTATTTGATTGCCAAACATGCTTTTGGATTACGGTAGCACTACTAGTAAAAACTTAGTCTTTTTGATACGAAAAAATAGTGCAAAACTTGGTATCAGTAGTGGCCTTAGGCACCAAAATCTGGAATTATTACTTAGTACTTGAAGGTCACCATTTCTTTAAAACTACAAACACACATTCTTTATATTTAGTACTTGAAGGTCACCATTTCCATAAAACTACAAGCACAAAATTACAATAATTTGAGAATTCAAAACTTATTCATTCAATGTCTAAATAATGCATGCTAAACTACATTGAAATCCTCTTTCATTTGCCAATATTTTCCAACAATTTTAATTTTAATTTAATTTTTCTTTCATCTGATACAATTCATAATGTCAAGAGCTATGAGTGATGATTACCGGAATGGGCGTACATTTATTGGAACCAAGGTGGATGATCCATAACCACAAATTCTATGTTTTCCCTCTAGTTTTATAGGTGCTTTCAATCGATGCTATCCAAAGAGCAAAAATCCGACCAATCAGAGGTTCCTATTGAAGTGAATTGAATTGGAGAGTCTAAGATACGATTCATGAAACTCTTTGTGTTATAAAAAAACACCACCTATATATCACAAGCGGGTTTTGACTATCTTTCCACTTTCAAAATGTATGTAATTTATTATTTAATCGTTTTATCATTTTTCATTTTATACATTAATATTTTGTATGTATAGCCCAAAATAGTCCTAATTCAATCTTGAATGTTTTCCAACTTGAATGGGCAGTTTAACCCCTAAATGCCTAGAGCCCTCTCCAAATTTTGCAGTTTTGCAAAGATGCATTATAAAATGCAACCTAGAGGGATATTTTGATCTTGATATATGAATAAAATTTGTACATTATGAATTTTAGATTCTATCCATATGGTTAGATCTATGATTGCTATTACCAATAATTTTGTATAAAATTTGAAACGTGATATTCAAAATTATTTTATAATTCAATTACGAATAAGATATTGACAATCTATGGATGAATTTTTTTGTGATTGGTTGAAATGTACTACTCTAAGTGTAGTGATTTTTGGAGATTTTTTGGTTGCTTAATTTATGAGTTGACTTTTTTTAGAGCAGTTTTACAATGAAATCTTCAAAATTTTGGGTGAATCAGTACAACATGAAATGAGGCATAAAAATTTCACAAATCATCCCCTTTCTAATCGGATCACGTATGCGTGAAGCTAACTTCCCATAGAATCTACTGTAAAAATTCCACATTGCAAAAAGTGCATGACGGATGAGAAATTTTGGATGAAATTTGTACATCGTCCAAAAAATGGATGCTTAGGCAGTTAGGGGTTAATGCACATATTTGAGATATCCGCAAAGTAAGATGGTGGGTGACCCATACTTCTCTATGGTCCATCCCGCACTTGTAAAAGAACTGTAAATTCCATGCTACAAGCTAAAGAGAGAAGATGCGGGGTGTGACGACCTTGAAATAGAAGTGAATGAGGCTCCTTGTAGCCACGAGGTGCAAGGTTCAAACCCCGATACTGGGACAATTTTGGACCGGCGCTATCCCCGCAGCGCGCATCGAATGCGGTAGGAAACCGAGTTACCCACCTTTTTCCCTATAAATACATTGCATACTTAAATTTATTTATTTTTAGAACCAAACACATCTTCTTGCTTTGGAATTTGCCCGACCCTTTTTGCTGACACACCTTCAGAAACCTCCAACTTTTCACTACTTTGCGGATATCTCTATATGAGTTATCTGAAAACAAAATTGCTTCATGAGTAGAGTTCAAGTGGAGTTCCCTTCCTATAATTATAACTTTTGGCATTCATTGTTTATGAATAGTCCCCATGGATGGGTCTCTTGGCTTGGGGGAACTTGTGGGAACTCTCCTCTAGCTTTGGGGAGGTCATGAGTTCCACGCCCCAAGGTGATGTAGGGCCTTGCTTTAGATTATTATTCAACTCACCATAGACTAGTTTTGCAGTCTTTTTGAACTCAAAACGAGTGTAAGGTGAGTTTAAGGATTCTTTCTACTTTGAAACAATCTTTTCGGTTATTTAACCCTTAAAGGTTCAAAGAGCCCTTTCCGACCAGTATAATACACCAGTATTCTATTGTATTTGGTATGGTAACACATCTCCTATAGGTTTAAGATCAAAAGTGAAATTAAAATTCACATTGACATGATTTTAATGAGCTATTTGGGTCTCCATTTGGAACTTTCTATTTACAACAAATGTCAAATATACGCCAACGTATCTACTATTCCCATCAGCCCTTTAAGGATTAATCCTTAAATGCCCACACTACAATTACTCGGTCAAACCATCATCAATTTCTCACATTCAAAAATACATTATAATGTTCTCGTATTTTTCTCGTATAAGTTATTGTTGAACCAATTTTTCTCTATTGTGTGGAGTGTTTTAGACATGACAAGCAAATGGGAGAGGTTGCCAAAGCGCTACGGCACAAGAAGGGTCATCAGGTCCCCTTCTATTATTTGGTCCCCCCAATGAAGACCCAGCCAAAACAGTGGCAGCTGGCCAGTTTCATCACTCACCACCAAAGCAACCGGCAATCATGGCGTGACCACCTCACAGAAAAAGTCCACCACAACTAATTCCATGAAACCCCTGCCCAAGATTTTTTTAAAATCACAAACATTTAAATAACCCCATATCCCGTGTGAACAGGACCCCCGGAACCCGCTTTCCCCCAAATGGCGCAAGTGTAAAAAGGGCCTTTTCCGTACCCCGCCCCGCCCGGGCCACCCAGCCCTAGTGTGAAAAGGGTTATTTTCTTACCCCCCCACCCCGCCAGTCAGCGGAACTGTCACGAAGACTGCCTCGCTTTGCTTTACCTTTGTCACGGCCGGCGCCCTGCCCTCAATCACGGCGTTACCTGCTTACCCTCCACGGCATTGATTCAATCGTTGCTTGCACCGTCCCTGCAGCAGCTGCCCAGTCGTTCAGACGGATTCTTCTTTGGTGGAAGAACGCGTTTGCTAAGTACCATGGAGCGATTACGCTGCTTTGGCTGTGGCGGATGAGACCCTGTAACGATTGAGCGAGAGAGAGATAGCGAGGCTTTTGCGGCGATTGGAGCTTGGATCTTGCGTTTTTGGTGCAAGCTGGAAGAGATGGCTGTGAATGGAGAGCAGGCTGTGAATGGAGAGAATGATTTTTCGGTGTTGGTGGAAGATGAGGTGTTGCGCAAGTCGTATTCGCCCAGCGAGCTTCGCTTTCTCAAGACCCATGTGAGTCGCAGATAGACACTCGTTCTCTCGGGCGAGTGTTTTTGTTTTGGAGAATTTCGAGGTTGTTGAGTGTCATTTTATTTTTTTGGATTTTTGGATTTTGATTTTGATTTTTTTTTTCCCAATTGATGGGATTGGTGGCGACGAATTCAAAGGTTTGTGAAAACGGGGATGATCACCAGCCGGGTGAATGGTTTTTCTGTTGTTGTGGGTAATCCAGAAAGATAGGGATTAGGGTGGCATTTCTTTCCAATTGATTGATTTAAGTTGCGTGAATTCCAAGGTGAGTGAGAGGTTTGTGATGATCAGCACCTGGCAGTTCAAATTTCTGCCAATGTTTTCATGTTGTTGTGGGAAGAAAGAAAGAAAGAAAAATAGGGATTAGTTATATTAGATGAGGATTTTTCGATAGAGTGGCAGCTGAATGAGGGGCATGAGGTGAATGGTTTTCTGTTATTGTGGGTTAAGAAAGATAGGGATTAGGGTGTCGTTTCTTTCCAATTGATTGATTTAGGTTGCGTGAATTCCGAGGTGAGTGAGGTTTGTGATGATCAGCACCTGGCAGTTCAAATTTTCATGTTGTTGTGGGAAGAAAGAAAGAAAGATAGGGATTAGTTATATTTGATGAGGATTTTTCGATAGAGTGGCAGCGGAATGGATTGCCGGGGCATGAGGAAAGCTTGGTTTGATTGAGAAAGAGGTGATAGGGTTTACAATTGGGAGTCAGGGCTCGGATGGTCTACAAACCCCTCCTCATGAAATCATGCCCCTCATATGTACTCCCAGAGTACATACAAAGAGGATCATATGTACCCAGGAGAGACATTCCAGGGGTGGTGTCCATATGTCACTGGCATTGTCTTCTTCTTTGTCTGGTGAAGGTGGACAAGTGCTGCTCAGGGAACACCACGCTCCTGAAATGTACATCTCGGGTACATTCTCTCCATACAACAGACACTGGGTGTTTGAGCTCCGAAATTACATCGGCTACTTATCAACCCTAAGGAAAACCTGGTTTTTCTCAACGACTTTGTGGATTGGTTTTTGAGCCTTTGAAAACATATATCCTGTTGCTCAATGCCATCCATGGTGCTGTGGGAAGGATCTGCTTTTGTTTCCATGTTCTCTTGAATTTGCCACCCCACTGATTGCCAACATAGATTTATGTTGTTTCAGGTCGTTATAGGTTCGTGTTTCAATGACACAAAAGCAACACAAGATGGTCACTGATTCAGTGCTATAACAACAATGACTGAATCAGTGGCCACTGATGTATCGGTTGTCTGATCTGGTTTCTCTGTCACGCAGTTCGACCTGATGAACACGCGGAAAACAGGAGTGGTTACTGTGAACGAGCTGCATGCAGGCATGAAAGTGGTGAAGACGAACCAGACTGTGACAACAAAAGAGGTCGAAGAGATTGTTACCAGGCATGACGCCAAGAAACAAGGTGGACTTGACTTCGAAGATTTCTTACGAGTATGTATATCTCTCAGCCCCTGCTCTCTTTTTTCTTACTTAGAAATCAAGTGCGATTTTGGTCACTGCACCCTTTTGGTGTGTTGTGTGCTACTTGGTTCTCTTTAGTGTTCGATATTTCTCTTTTGCTTGAGTGACTTCATTCAAAAGCTTCTTGAGGTTGTGCACAATTTAACAAATATAATTCATTTGAACGCCCTTAAAATATCTCACGAAAGCATCTTCGATTGTAATTGAAATTAAAAGTGTCTCATTTCTTTCAAATCATGAATTTGGTTGGCATTTGCATTGTAAATGGGTGATTTTTCAATCCATAGGAGAAATTCCCTGACAAGAATGGATTTCCTACCTCAATATTGAACGCAACAATTAGCATTGGTGGCATTGAATGTAATAAACAAGTGGACCGAAATGTCTTTAACCACCCCGACTGATAGTCTTGTTGATACTGCCTGTTGAATTCCAACCATGAGTTTGGTGGTTCCATTCCTATTGGTATCTAGGGCCTTACTCTACGATACACTATTTTGGTGGTACATTAAATCATGGATGATACTAAAGAGAGTGAAGAGTGTACATTTACTCCATGATACACTATTTTGGTGGTACATTAGATCATGGAATGTATGCATCAGTAATATACTATCCTGACATTATTGCATTATTGAAATGCAGATGCAGTTGGAGTTGCGCAAGGCAGGGCGAGGCTTCAGGCAGAGTCCAGCCAAAGGAGATTCGTCCTTCCTGACAAGTACAGCTACCACATTGGTGCATACTATCAGTGACTCTGAGAAGAAGGCCTACGTGGACCATATCAACATGTACCTAGAGAAGGATGCTTCGCTTCAACATGTTTTGCCTATTGACTCGTCAACGAATCAGTTGTTTGACATGATCAAGGATGGCATCATTCTTTGGTACTATAGTCTTCTCGAACGTGTTTTGCGCGCATTACATTAGTCTGTTAGTAGTGTATTATATTGCACTTGCTTCGGGCATGTTCTGTTTTGTCTAGTTTTTCTTGATATGGAATCTATTGGCAACATTACATAACTGAGTTGAGCACTTACTTTACAAGTCGAAATTTCTCCTTACTCTGTGTGGCACTGGGAAGGGACTTCAGTAAATTTGCATTTACTTTTGTTCACAGTTTCGCTTAATTGTGCAGCAAATTGGTCAATGTGGCGGTTGCTGGCACAATCGATGAGAGAGCGATTAACATGAAAGAGAAGTTGAACCCGTGGGAGCGAATCGAGAATCACACTCTTTTCCTGAACTCCGCAAAAGCCATCGGTTGCTCTGTGGTCAACATTGGCACTGAAGACTTGACTTTTGGAAGGGTAACGAGAATATGGGATATGTATTGATGTATGAAAGTTATCATTTTTACATTGTTGTTGATGAACCCATAGATTCAAAGTTATATAACCACCAATTCAATTGATCTTATTGTGAAAAATATAATTCATATAGGGCCAAATTTAATATCATTAGAATCAGTGAAGAACATTGCATGTGTTGCTCAAAAATTAAATAAAATTAGACAAACGAATGCCTCGATACGACCTACTCAAAAACTGCGAAAAAAACTCATCAGACATAATTCTGTGGGGTGGGTGCAGCCGCATTTGGTGCTTGGTCTCATCAGTCAGATTGTGAAGGTATGTGCTGCACAGCTGTTCTTTAATTGCCTGCTTTGTATGTCTGTTAGATTGGTACTGAATTTGTCTGTAGGTTTGATTATCGAAGACTGTCATCATACATCAGTCTTTCGTTAGCTTATGAACTGTTTAATCGGCTTAGCGTTCTTATTAGTGTTTTAAGGTTTTTGTGGTTTTTCTATCAAAGCCATTATGGCGGAGGCTAGGGGTTGCCTGTATGGCCTCGAGGACAAATACATGCTAACCATATAATATAACTTTTTTTTTAAATTCATTTTCATAATATTTTAATTGATAGTTAAGGCCTGTATGCCTTTGTGCAATCAGATACAACTTTTGTCGACTGTGAATCTGAAGCAGACTCCAGAGCTCGCGGAGTTGCTGGATGAAACGGAGGTCTGCACACTGCACACACTATTTTAATATTCAACTAGTCCAAATTGCTACAGACTGCTTTGGAACTTGTTACGGTCATATTGTGACCATGACCAAACTGGCATTTAAATAGGCTGCTCATAAGTGTTGCTGTTGTTTGAGCATGGTATCAGGAATTCGAGGACCTATGGAGCATGCCAGCAGAGAAAATATTGTTGCGGTGGATGAATTTTCATTTGAGGAAAGCAGGCCATAAGAAGACTGTATCAAATTTCACCTCTGATGTTAAGGTGAGTTTTTCAACTATACTAGCTTTGGAATTGACGCTAACTAGGAAATTTAAATGGCATCCTAAGCTGCTTACACCTTTTATTGGTACATTGATGTACATTTCCTCACTGTTGTTTTCACTGGATTGACACGTGTGAGGAACTGATCTGTTCAGGATGGTAGAGCATATGCCCTGCTTTTGAACCAGCTGGCTCCAGAGTATTGTTCATTGGAACCTCTGCTCATTGAAGACCTTTATGAGCGAGCCAAAGCCGTCCTCGTACAAGCCGACCGCATCAACTGCCGAAAATACCTTACTCCAAGAGATTTGGTGGAGGGTTCACCTAATCTCAACCTCGCTTTTGTGGCGCACTTATTCCACACAAGGTTTGTTCTTCTATCCACGTCTTGAATTTGCCACCCCACTGATTGCCAACATAGGATTGTGTTGTTTCAGTTGGTCATAGGTTTGTGCTTCCATGAGACGTAAGCAACACAATATGGTCATTGATTCAACGCAATATGGTCACTGATCTTGAAACTATACAAAGGAATGATGGATTATGCTATTCCACAGTACTGTTGCTTTTTATTTTATTTTATTTCATAGGGACGAGTGTTTACAGGAAACGGTCTGCCTTAGACTGCTAACCAACAAAGCAGTGCCAATTAGCTCCACCAATCATTCTATTTTGTGTCAATGTGCCATTCATACAGTAAATGAACTCTTTTGTTAAATAGTGTAACCTTGGGATCCCCATAGTCCATTGAGAAGAAGAAAGTGAAGCTCTTGAATGAACGGTCAAAGTTGCCAACACAATAAATGAACAATGTTCCAATCTTATCCATCCCGAGATATAATAATACATGATGTTTGAATTAGCATGAAACCTACAAAATAGTGTATCATACACTAATAAATAGAACAAATAGAGTAGCTAATGCCTTTAGGCAGAAGGAGATAAAGTTTCTGATGGATAATTTTCTGTTGATTATACCAGGAATGGGTTGACACAAGACCCTTCAAATAATGATTATGCTGAACTGCTTCAAGATGATGAGTACAATGAAGCGTCAAGAGAGGAGCGAATGTACAGGGCGTGGATCAACAGTCAGGGCACCGACACTTTTGTCTCGTCCCTCTTTGAGGATGTTCGAGATGGGTATGAACATTCTTTCCATAAACCCTAAACCCTAATCCAGACAATGTAGAGAGCACTCAATATCAAAATGCAGTTCCAAATGCTGATTCTTGAGTCTTTTACAAAGCTTTGTTAACCCCTAAAAGACCAAGGATTTATGGTTTTAAAATGACAAATTCAATCTATCTTATTGTGAAAAATATGGGACCAAATTTTATATCACTAGAATCAGTGAAGAACATTGGATTGATTTGTCAAAAAAGAAAAGGAATTTGAACAAAGGAAGTCTCACTCAAAAGTGCTAAAAAATACATGAGGCTCGATTTGGGCTTCTTGGTCCTTGTAGAGGTTAACAAGACTGGGGTTGAAAATATAGTAGTACTTTGTGTATGTGCTGGATTAGATGGCAATCACAGAGAACATGTTTTACTCAACAGTAGCACTTTCTTAGAAGCTTGGACACATTCTACTGCTTTTGTTGTATACTCCATCTGTCCGGAAATAATCGTCCTAGTTTTTGGCGTGTTTTAACTAACGTTTTTTTTCTGCCAAAAAATGTCGTGTCGATACTCGAAAAATGGTCAATAGTAGTATGCAAGTTTTGTGTCACTCTCATTGTCCGCCCCGTTTGAAATGGACAGGGCTCACGTCTGAAGTTTAAAACATAGGACAAGTATTGCAAAAAATAAAAAGCCAAAAACTAGGACAATTATTTCCGGACAGAGAGAACATGATAGAATTACAACAAACTATTGACGTGAAGTATTTTTCTTGAAAACCATCTTATATAGGTGAAAAGTACCTCTTATATAGCTGTGGAATTGCTTTGTGTACGTTCAGGTGGGTATTGTTGGAGACTTTGGACAAGGTTTCGCCAGGTTCAGTCTCATGGAGAACCACAAGCAAGCCACCAATAAAGTCGCCCTTCAAGAAAGTAGAAAACTGCAACCAAGTGGTTGATATCGGGAAAAGGCTCAGATTTTCGCTTGTTAATATTGCGGGAGCGGACATTGTTCAAGGCAACAGAAAACTCATTTTAGGTGTGTAATTGAGGCTCTGGCTTTTGGATTAGTCGTGGTAGATATTATGTTTTTTTATACAAAATATGAATCATATTTTGATACATGTACAACTATTGAATTTTTTACTTTTTAGGATCGCTTTTGGATCTAAATGTAGAGGTTGCTTTTGAGACATAGATGATTATGGATATGGAGAGTTAATGGGGCTTCTTGGTGGACATACTTGCAGCATATCTTTGGCAGTTGATGCGATTCAGCATGCTTCAGCTACTGAAGGATCTGAGATTACATGGAAGAGAAGTCTCTGATGCAGATATAATTCATTGGGCCAACCTCAAGGTCAGAAATGCTGGTAAAACGACCCGAATGGAGAGCTTTAAGGTACCATACATGTTTTTTTTTCTGAACCCTAAAGCCTTCAGAATATTTTGTTGCTTTTATATACAAATTTAATGATGCCTTTTTTATATTGTATTTGCAGGATAAGAGTTTGTCATCTGGTCTATTTTTCCTGGACCTTCTGGGCGCTGTAGAGCCACGCGTAGTTAACTGGGATTTGGTGACCAACGGAGTGACAGGTAAGCATGCATTTCAGTTTTTCGATGTGTGGGTTAAATATTGTATATCACCTAAGCATGCATCATAAATTACGTAGGAGTTGTGTTTATTTAAGCGGTGCTTTGCATTTGCTAATAGTTGACCTAGTACACTGCATTTCTCTGATTTTTTGTTTGTTTGTTTCTGATTTTTAGCCGTCGATTTACTGAGTTTCCTGGATACTATTACAGATGATGATAAGCGAATCAATGCAACTTACGTTATCAGCATTGCTCGGAAATTGGGATGCTCAGTCTTCCTTTTGTGGGACGATATCGTGGAGGTGAGTTTATTTTTCTGATTTTGTCTTGTTAAATTCAACTTAACAAATGTGTACATAATGTCAAATATTGTCCAATTACATGTGTACACAATGTCGAATATAGATTCTGGAATGTGATATTGGAGAGAGTGATAATAATGAGTTCAAAGTGTACACCGACATTAACTCGACATGTGGATTATATGAGTCTAATGCCAATGAACTTAAGAGTAAAAACTTTGTCGATGTTTTGTGATGAAGATTATATGAGTCTAATGCCAATGAACCTAGCGTTAAGAACTTAGTCAATTTAATAGTGAATGTTTGGTGATGAGGATTATATGAGTCTAATGCCAACGAACTTAAGAGTACAAACTTTGTCAATCCAAGGGTTAGTGTTTTGTGATGAGGATTATACGAGTCTGACTTAGCATTAAGAACTTAGTCAATTTAATAGTAAATAATTATATAAGTCTAATGCCAATGAACTTTAAGAGTAAGAACTTCATCAATCTAATGGTCGATGTTTTGTGATGAGGATTATATAAGTCTAATGCCAATGAACTTAGCATTAAGAACTTTGTCAATCTAATGGTGGATGTTTTGTGATGAAGATCATGAGTCTAATGCCAATGAACTGAAGAGTAAGAACTTTGTCAATCTAATGGTTGATGTTTTGTGATGAGGATTATGAGTCTAATGGCAATGACCTTAGCATTTAAAATTTAGTCAATCTAACAGCTGATGTTTTTCAATGAACACTTTCTGATGATTTTGAATATTTGGATTGTGGTGCTCAGGTTCGGCCGAAAATGATTTTGACACTGACAGCAAGCATCATGCTGTGGAGTTTAGCAAACAAGGTGATAACCAAGTCAGCAGACGCGAGTGCAGCGGCAGGGAAGTGGGCAGTGGCTATGCAGAAGATTGAGGCCACAAACAAGTTGGGGAAAGCGGGTCTTCTAAATGGGGGGTAATTTTAAATTTTAAATTTTATTATTCTCTCTCTATTACATGTATGGCTTGTAGGTAAAATGAAAACCACCACATCAACAACAATAGGTCAACAATTTAGTGATGATATTGGGGAGTTTCTCTCATGGAGCGGACACCATTTGTATTTATCAATTTTACCCTTACTAGAAGTCTCCCCATTTATTTAGCTGTCAGTGATGAGTTGAAACATACGATACAATCCCTGGCTGTGAACTCCCTTTTCTGAGGATTCATGTAACTCTATCATGAAAGTAATAACTGTCTGCTTCAGTGGACACAACCTCGTGTGAGGTTTTGAGGCTACTGTGCAATCAAAAGTACATATTGCAAATGTTTGACATCTTATTATTAAGGAAGGTGGTTTGCTTGTTTTGTTTGTTTTGTATGTAACGTTGAGATCTCCCCAACCGTGCATCTAGTAGTCGCGTTTTTGGCATCATTGAAAAGCTCTCAACAAGTAGTGGTGCACCAAAACTCTTTCGTAGTTTTTACATCCAAGGTGTGGAAGTTATGGATTTTTAACAATTTCCACACCGTAGCGGTCCAAAAGAGGGTTGTCTTAACCCCTGAAGAACCGGGGGTGTTGAACTAAGCTCTTGTTTTCTTGACCATCTCTTGTAACAAGCTCAATTCCTCATTGGTGTGGGGTGATTTTGACGATCGGCACCGTTGAAATTAAAGAAGACTTACGTAGCTTTTGTATGAAAAAGGATCAACAAAATCGCACAATTTTTGAGAAAATGTTACCGTTGAGAAGATTGATGGAACTCGTTCGGGGTATTTGGTACATATGCTGAAATTGGTTTGTTCAAAAGTGCTCCAAAAATTCTGAAATTTTTATTGTGGATAGAGATCATCGTTTTAAACATGAGAAAAAAAAATTCACGTAATTTGGAGGTATGAGGAGGAAGATATGAGGGTCTGAAGTGACGCCCAGATAGCCTCCATCGTAACTCAAAAAAATCACCAAAACTCGCACACTTCATGAACTTCTGATTAAGAAGTACCTATAGATTCAACTCTCAAAAAGAGCCAGTCTCTTTGTTGCTCATCCTACAATTCAAAGCCCAAGAACTAGAATTTCCTCACTTTCTAATTCCAAAAGCCGCGTGGGGGCCTTATGGTCTTTTAGGGGTTAAATAGATTACACTGAAGGAACGTTATAACAAACGAGGATTCTTTGAGCTATATTAATTTGACGTAATGGTTGGTGCGATTTTGTTTGGATTCAAATGACTTATGAAATGACAACCTCTACAAATTGCGCACTCATCACACATTCATTGATGGTAGCAAACTTGTCACACATTCAAACTATGTTATAGTGAAAAAGTTGGGACCCCAAGTGGTAAGATTAATTAGGCATGCCGAGGAACGTTATAATTGTAGGTATCAAGGACAAATTGGTTTACAGTACATAACATTCAGCAGCTAGTGTGTGGTCTGCCTTTCCATCCATCCACAAGTTGGGATCTTCATGCATGATTGTACAACACATGGGTTCTTCACTTCCCTCCTTGTTGCTACCATGCACATATGCAACAAGGAGGGAGAATTTTAGGAGAGGTATAAAAGTTGTGGAGAGATTTTTGTGTACTACAGCCAAATCAGTTGAAGTTGATTTTTTGTCTCTATGTATGAATTATTTCTTATGCAATTTCAAAGTGGAAGGTTGTACAGTGCCCTGTAGAAAGTAAGGTAACGCCCATTTCAACTTGTAAGATTTTTTTTCAAAATTTGACCTTTGTAGACCTATTTTTCAAAACTAACCTATTAAAATGATAGTTTTATGCAATATTGATCAATACATCAAATTTCAATTTCAAAAAATAAAAGATTTATTTTTGATAAATTATTTTGTGTATTTTTCATTGTGGTACATAATAGTTGACTGAAAAATATTGGTGATGATTTTTTAAAATTTTATTGTGAAAATATATAGGAAACATTGATGTGCGCATCTTACTTTTAGGGAAAAATTGCATTACCTAGGAAAATTTTAGACTATAGAGAATTCAATGTCAAAGGGTTGCGTTCCCAAATTTTGTTAAATAGATATTATTAAATTGCAATTATATTCTTCTAATCGACCTTTATATTATGACTACTTTTATACCTTTGAGTACTATGGTGCAATTGGTTTGCCAAAACCTAATTAGATTTAGAGAAATTTGTTGTACAAATTCTTGATTAGTGACCCCTTGATATGCAATTCTTTGTAGTGTAAATTTTTTCCTAGGTAATGCAATTTTTTCCTGAAAGTAAGATGTGCACATCAATGTTTCCTAAATATTTGTATAATAATTTTTTTTTAAATCACCACCAATATTTTTCAATCAATCATTATGTACCACAATGAATTATACACAAAATAACTTATCAAAAACAAAAAATTCAAATTTTTTTTTGAAATTTGGTGTGTTCATTGAAGTTGCATAAAACTATTGTTTTAATAGGTAAGTATTGAAAAATAGATCTAAAAAGGTTAAATTTTGAAAGAGTTTCTTGCAAGTCAAAACTGGGGTTACCTTACTTTCTATAGGGCACTGTACACCCATTTCCAGTTTCTATTTAACCCTTTAGTGCCTACTTGGGGAGGTCCTTTCCAAATATTATGTAATTACGTGCAAACAAAGATAGGGTCCAAATAAATCTTTGAAGGTAAATTTTATAAATGATTTACATTAATATAGGATGCTCAAAATTGATTACAAGAATAAAATGAGAATATTCTTTAAAATTATTTAAATTAGGATACTTTTACATACTCTTTGTTCACACATGATACTCAAAAGATATAAAGAGTGACCTCCCCGAGAGTGCCTATGGTGGTCTTGGAGAAACCATAGCTTTATTGTGATTTTTTTTAACCTCTCTTTGTTGAAATTAGGAATACTATTAATTATATTCAACCGTATAAATGTAAGCATAGTGAACCCCTTAACGCTTTGACGCACCTACATCTATATAATGGACAACGAACAAATTGCAACCTTTTTCTTGACTACATCCTGTACATTTTTTCATTCATCCAAATTTCTCTTGGTTCTTATGCTAGTTGACTATCGTTTGTATGGTATGGATCTTCAAAATAAGACATTGTGGTTTTTTGAAAAACAACACAATTGGTTTATGTCAAATTTTATTCTTAGTTCAAAGAGTGAGACCTTAAACATGATTTTCCAAAATAAGTAGAATCAAATAATGGAAATCATGCCATCTCGTAGTGTGTTATTCCAATTTCATTGCAATATTTTTAAATATTTTTGTGTTAATTTCGGTTTTTTGATTGAATTTCAAGAGAAAATCTTGCATAATTAATTTAAAATTATTATAAAAAAATACGATGAATCCAATTGTACAGATGTGATCTTCACATTGACATTTACAACCTTGCTTTGTTCATCAACTCCATTTATGGTTTTCATCAAACAATTTATAACGAATTTTTGAAAACAATGTTGAATCGGGACGTTAAAGGGTTAAGTAATGTAGAATCTACATAATCATGATGTCAAATACCGTAGTCTATCCCAATGTTAGGCCAAAAATAATTGTTTTATTCCATATTCTATACAAATCATAAATTACACGAGGTTTGTGCCTTAAATCTTAGAAATTTAGGAACCATAGTGCCTAAATTACACGATGAACTAAGATTCAAGATTTGCCCTAAATTGTTGTAAGTTGCAACATATGAATGATTTGCAATGGCTTTATTTTGTAGCAATGCCTAAAACTTTCAAAATTACTCATAAAGAATGCCTAAAATTTTCATGATTCTACGGATTTGCCAAACACATTAAAATAATTATTAGGCATTTTTTGTCCATCATGGGGGTAGATTACAATAGTTGCCAGTGATGGACTCTAATCATATCTTAGGTGAGACTAATTAGAAGGAGCAGTCTGCTAATAACTATAGATATTCAAGGTGGAATGTCCAACCCCATGAGGTCATGTAGGTGTTTCAACAATTGCTATTTAAGAAATCTAAATTTGTCCATTTATGATTCATTGGTTAGCTAATTGGAGCTTTTGGTGAGTAGGTGGAGTTAGGGATATTAGAGTGCAATTCGTGATTTTTTTTAATAAAAATATTACCACTTGAATGTTACTAGCGGGATACGACTATCTTTTTACTTTTAAAATTTATACTCCCTCTATTTGGAAATAATAGTCCAAGTTGTAAAACTATGGAATACAATTTTGCACATAACCTAAATCATAGTGCTAAATACGAGTTTGCTATGGCCAAATTACAAAGTTGCCATGGCTAAAGACCACATAGCAAAAGCCAAAAGCAACAATGCCAAAGATAAAAACCTATAAATGCTTAACCGATACTTCGTCTAAATGGTCTACCTAGAGTATATCTACCGTTTTGGTCTTCGTTTTCATCTTGTGATCTTTGACATTGGCTAAATGGTTCTTAGTTTTGACAACGTGGTTTTTAGCTTTAACTCTTCACTCTTTGGCTTTGGCTATAAGTCTTTGGTTATAACAACTTGACATTTGGCATTATAGTTTATGTCGTGTTCAAAGTTATTCTCCAAATAAAACTCTAGAATAAAACTTTGAAACAAAATAATTATTTCTAAATTTGTGCAAATGATGATTGTTGATCTTGTGTCAAACAAAAAGACAAACCGATTAGATCAGTAAAAAAAACATAGGAGTAAGTCATATGACTTTGAGTTTTAGATTCATTCTAAAGTATCAAACATTTTTCCAATACCATAGGTGAAAAATAGGGTCGACGCATTTGTGTTGAATATTTATTTATTTTACCAATACTCTTTAAAATTCTCTTTCTCACCATATATATATAATCAATTTCCAATTTGTTTGATATTTATTTTAAGAAACATATTTTACCGACCCTACCTTCACCTATAGTACACTAATTATCCCATTTTGTGCATATGGTATTAATTCTTGAAGCACACACTATTTTACCAAATCTCAAAATTAGTGTGGGTTGAATTTTATATTGAGCAACTGAAATCTTCAGATCACACTAATTTTACATCATATGGTGATTGCAATTTTACCATCACTAATTTTCCACACGCACTATAAACCCCCCTCACTAAATGGGATAATCAGTGTAGTTACTTTTAGATACAACTGAATACCGTAAACCCCACTAATAACAATAATGTTTCCAACAGACAAAAAAATTGGACGGAAATAGGTACCGCAAGTCCGTTGGAGGCCAGCCACGACCCTGGGACCGGGCCGGGCCAGTCCACCCGGCCCGTTATTTTCCCGGACAGTGGCGCCAAACGCCCGTTCCCGCCACTCACTCCCCTGCTTCAAATTCCCCTCCATTTTTCCAGTATACCTTCCAAGACCCTCCGATACCCGCCAGGACCCGCCCATACCCGCCCAACTTCGTCTCTCTCCTCCCCATTGTCTCCTCATTGCGGTGGCATTACCGAAGCTCGCACAATCGATCTCGCAATTGCAATCTGTGAATTGTAATACCTTCCTTTCAGTAGCTTTCTTCAAGGAATTTGGAGCTTTGGTTTTGCCCAGGAGTTACAAAGTAAGTAACTGTGCCCATCTTTTTCTAAGCTTTTTGGGAGACGAGAGGTGATTGAGTTCCGAGCTCTGTATCAAGCGATGCTATTGTCTAGTTTTATATTTGGGATGCTAGTGTTTGGTTTTGTCTCAACGTTTTAAAGCTTTGGTATGTAGCGGTGGTGGTGCAGCTGAGGTGGATGTTTGTATTCAAGCGCTCTGGATTTATCTAGCTCTGTGGAGGGGGACTGCTGAAGAACGCTTTGGGAGTTTTTTCGGATTTTAGATTGACAGAGTTTCGCAGTGGATTTCGCTCATTTCGGATTTGGACTATGATAATAGCAGTGCTAGTGTAGGAATCCGTACCCTTTTTGACTAGGAATTCGAGCGATGGCGAGTCGTTTCCAGAATGCCTCTCTGTTTCACGCTCTGTCAATGCGGGAAGTGCGTCCTTGCAAAGGTACTTCACACTCATGCAATTTCGTTTTTCTATGCAATACACATGTGCTACCTAGGTGCTACCTAGGTGCTACTTAGGCAGTACCTGGGTGATACCTAGGTTTAATAAGGCTACACGTCTTGACTCAATGTAGGAAATCTGGCTATTGTTCCTTTTCTTTTCCTTCAAAAATCCTTTGTATCAATTAGCTAGCCCAAATTTTATGTAGCAATTTGGCTAAAATTAGCAACAAAATTACTGCATAGTACTGTTTGAGTATGGTGGGTTTATTTGTTGGTCCAGATTTTTATGAGAACCGAGGAATGAATTTGCCTGAGTATGTGCAGTGAGAGGAAGGCCAAGCATGGGAGGTTTATCTTCAGAAGGAGGATCTTCGGGCTCAGGTGTACTCTCTGTGGAGAATGAAGGAATTCCAGCTCCGCCTCTTGCAGTATCCTATGGCAAGGTATTCCAAAATTTCATTTGCACAATCTCGGTTGTAAAATAAACTTATATAGAATTTAGCTGTATTGATTACCCCATGTCTGAAAATGTTCTATCCCCGTCTTAGTTCGTTAATTATTATGTTACAGATTCTTGTACAGTATCATGCCGTAAGTCTTTGTACCTTTTAAGAGACTTATGAAACAATTTCAAGTTACAAAATGAAAGTGAAACATGTTTGTAAGTAAGTAGAATCTGGTTTTGACATAATTGTAAAAATAATTTATGTTAGCAAGTCTATCATGTTAGCAAGTCATTAACATACCAATCGTTTTCATCTAATTATATGTAGGTTGATTTTGAATTTTAAATTTCATACTAAAATCCAGTAGTATCATAAGCTTAAGAACTTTATATACAAATATCAAAGATAAGCTTTCAATTGTGATGAGATAGTCATTATGGTGCCCTTTTGCAGAGAAAAGGAGACGGGCACCTACTTGCGGTGGCTGACGAAGAGGGCAATGTCAGTATCTACAACACTCGCCTCGCATTACCAACCTTCATGACCACACAGTTCAATACAGGTACGTAGTAGGTCCTATACACTTAGCTTCCTTGTACTGTATACATGCTAAAACCTAAACCCTAACCCAGGTTGTCCATGGCTAAGAAGGTTGATTGGGCTTGCAGAAAAAAGTAGATGGAAATCATGGGTGGCACACACCAATGCCATTTTTGATGTCTGCTGGATACAGGTATGCAGACCTTGAAAACGCATGTCACTTGTTTCTGAGTTTTATGATTGCCATCATGTCATATGTTGATTGCGTGGCATCGTTTTTATTGTGTTAATTTAGTGTACGAAGTGTAATAACCATTTTAATGGTAATCTTTGACTAGGATGACAAGCGCATGCTGACGGCATCGGGAGATCAGACGGTATTACAGTCTCTTGAAATTAGTGCATGCTGGTTTAAATGGCTTAGTGTCGCGGGTATCTTGTGTTCGGCTAGTATACAATTCCTGTGTGGATTGCAACCCAGATTTATTGACGATGGTTTCAATATAATTGACAGTGTTTCTGCCCTCTGCAGGTACGACTCTGGGATGTTGAATCTCATGTATCTTTGGGAGTGATGAGGGGCCATTCTGGGAGCGTTAAGTCACTATGTGCTCATCCTTCTAATGGAGGTACTGTAGTACTTTCCCTTTGGTGTTAGCTGTGATATATATGAGGAATCTACTGTACCTGTACATTTAATCCCTAAACGATCAAGAAACCCAAATTGGGCCTCATGTCTTTCCTAACAATTTTGAGTCGGTCATATGTGAACTTCTGTTTGTTCAAATTTATTTGTTTTCTGACCAACACATGCAATGCTCTTCATTGATTCCGGTGACATAAAATTTGGTCTCGTGTGATTTTATTTTATTTCCACAATAGATCAATTGAATTTGTCGTTTCAAACCGTGAATCCTTGGTCCTTTAGGGGTTGCTGTTAGTAGAAAACAGTATGCATGCTCTTCTCATGATTTGATAATCAAAATGTGGAACGAGATTGGCAGAGAAACTGTTGTCCAGAGGTATTGTAGAAATCAGGAAGTTTTATGTGAGAAATTGCCTAATTAACCTCCAGGGGGTTTTCTACTTGTGCTGGTTGACAAATATTGAATGATCTTGGAGCAACACCTCCCAATTATGTAAGTGCTGTTTGGAGGTAAAATTCTCTTCTAAGTTGGAGCTGATGACACTTCATTTTTACTGCAGAACTTCTTGCCTCAGGGTCTAGGGATGGGAGTGTAGCACTCTGGGACCTGCGGACTTCAACTTCTAATGAATCCACCATCAGGTTGGACTGATAAACAGATTGTCCATCAATTTAACCTTCCGATCTGTTTTAGCTCCTTGAAGCAGTTGATGTGATTGTCCAGAGTTTTGTACATCTCATCAAATGGATTTGGTTTTTGTATGAAGGAGACCCATCAGATGTATGTACTTAGGCAAATATTTTGATGATGACAGGCCAGTGTCATGCATTAAGGATACTCATGTTGCTCCAAGATGTAAGAACGTTCGCCGAAGAAAGGTATGCAAATGATTTCCAGAACTTGGTTCAGATATGAGTTTGGATAGCTGATGCATAGTACTCAAGTTGGATCTATTTGGCTCGATATCACATCTCAATGAATGTGTTGATAATGCAGGGAGAAACTCATAGTGTCACCGCTGTGCTGTATCAACAAGATGAACGCATACTTGCTACTTCCGGTGCAGCAGATGGGTTAGTACCTTTTGGCTCTGATAGGCATCGTTCTTATAACTCGAAAAATAGAGTTTCAGAGATAAAATTTGAAATCTAGCACTCAAATAATTTGTTGGATTTAAAGAAGAATTCTCACATGCTTGTATACCAATTGTAGACTTCATATTGTGTGGTGAGAATTGACTTGGATGAAATTTTCCTTTTATGTAAGAGATGTATGCTTTCAACGTGACTTTGATGGCCGCACATGTTGATGAACTTGTGTGCACTTGGTGTTGCAGAATTGTTAAATTTTGGGATACAAGAAAACTTAAGGCGCCTGTTGCGCAAACTCCTCGTCAGCACAAAGAAACTTCTGAAGGGGTGAGTAGGCGATAGTCCAATTCAGCATTTTAGTGTCCTATGTACAATTCACAGCTACCGTACTGTATCTCTTATACATGATCAATGGATCCATCTCTTATTGTGGGTCTGCGTGAGTTTCTGCAGGTTGGTCGAGTACATGGCATTGCAAGTCTTTCGCAGGATCCCACAAGTTCCCGTCTCATTGCCACATGCACAGACAGCAAGTACGTAAATGATTATCATAAATAAAATCCATTCATAATCAGATTCTCCCTGCAATTCAAATCAGTACTTCCGAACCTCATCAGAAATTCATGAATTCCACATGCTTAATCTAGTACTGGTTTCTAATCATGGTTATTGCTCGAGGGGGTCAGGATCTACATGTATGATGGTGCGTTTCCTGATCGAGGAGTAATGTCAAGTTTCTCAGGCCATGTGGTAGGATCTTTCTATATCAAGGTATGGAATCAGCCCCATGTACTAATGTCTGAAATTTCACTCTTGCTTGATTAGTGGATGTTTATTGTTAGTTATTGTTTCTTGTCTTGATTAGTTGATGTTTATTGTTTGTTTATTAGTTGATGTTTATATGTTAATGACATACAGGCAGCATTTAGTCCTGATGGTGCCCATATCGTAAGTGGCTCCACCGATAGCAATGTGTATGTATGGCAGGTGAGACTTCCACCCTAGCCTCCCTTCACTCTTTGGAAATATACTCGTAGTGTAGAATGTTTTTCATATGTGGGTGTGGATTAACGATATGCTTTAATGTGGCAGGTGGACAATCCTTCTGCCGCACCCGTAGTATTGGAAGGTCACAGAGGAGAAGTTACTGCCGTGGACTGGTATTCATCATTTCCCGCAGCATTCATTGCATTCATACTCAGCTACTGTACCAAATGGAATTCTTCTTCAGATGGTGAAGCTTGTATAAATTAGGTTTAAGCGGTCGCTAACATGCTTATCCCTGCGTGCCTTTCCAGGTGCTCATCAAGTTACTGCAAAATCGCTACGAGCTCTGATGATTGCACGGTAAGCCTCTTCTTAACCCCTAAAGGACCAAGGATTCATGGTTTTAAAATGTCAAAATCAATTGGTACGGTAATATTGTGAAAAACACAATTTTGATAATGAGAATTTAGAATTTTCTTTGTTTATTCTTACGGTGTCCAAAAAATACATGATAAAGTACGTTGGAATTATACATGATAAAGTGTGTCACTGCTATTTGCATGAATGGCTCACGTTTCTGGTTTATCTGGTTACAGGTCCGTGTTTGGAGCTTGAAGGAGCATCAGTTCACCCCCCAGCAGTTGCCCACTTTGATCTGCCAACGGCGCCATCGTATCACTGCTCAATTACCTTCATCTCCTTCGAATGCAAACGTCAATACTATCCCCGAAACACCGCCATGTAAGTTAATATTGAAGTCCCAAGCGAGTACTCCAACTTCAGTGCTTGACAGTCTTTCAGAACTAGACCCCAACTTGCCGCATGGATCAGACTCTGGAGTCAAGAGGAATGTGCGTCAAGACTTGAGCCCTGCTCTTGAAGGTAGAAAGCGGCCTCGCACTATCCGAGATTACTTTACTACACCCTAACTTAGTTGAGTTTTTTAGGGTAGATTTAAGTGTACAACACACCATAGTCAGTGATCATTTTTTGGAGGCACAAAACTCTTGCCCAGTTATGTACATAGCAGAGGCTACAGGTCAGTAAAATGGCATTTTGAACTAATCTTTGCCTGTTTTGGTCTGGAGTGTATGGAGTGCTACACTCCAGTATTTATATTTATACATGGGTTGCTATACAATTGGTGTAGTGACTGTCATTCTCTTTTTGGCATGTGTAAAGCTGTGTAAATGATGCATCTGATATCTCTGGACATCCATCCTCAAATGGAATTGTGATTGGTGCAGTTCATGCTTTGTGTTGCAGCATGCCATTCAAAGAGTTATTTTGCAAACGCATTGTGAGCGTGCAGTGTATTTGATTTGAAATTACATTATGTATACATTAACCCTTAAAGGTCCAGAGAGCCCTTTCCGACCATTATACAGCAATATTATACAGCAATACTCCATTGTTGCATGGTTCCACATCTCTTGTGGGTTTAAGATCAAAAGTGAAGTTAAAATTCACATCAACATGATTTTAATGAGCTATTGGGGTCTCAATTTGGAACTTTCTATTTACAACAAATGTCAAATATACGCCAACGTATCTACTATCCCCATTACCCCTTTACCGTCCAGCCTTGACCTGCAGAAACCCTAGATATCCGGTGCTTTTTCTCTTAAAACTCTAATGAAATTTGGGATAGTATTCAACCGTATAAATAAAAGCATAGCTTAATCAATCAAGTGTTGGTTAAATCTTGGTAAGCTCGGACTGTTGGATTGGAAAATCATAGTATGTCTTTGACCAATATAATACACACTCAAAAATGAGATTTTGGAGGGTGTGTGACTTCAAAGTTAAATAGAACTTGGGTTAAAATTTAAAAAATGGAAGTGAATTGGTTCAGCAATGACCTATGTCAACACCTCTCCGTTGCAATCTTTTATGTCAAGAACGGACTCACACATAATTATTGTGAATTTCATAAGTGAGAGTGACTTATCCATATATGGTTTAGGACAAAAATTTATACGTTAAAATATGAAAGTAGTTGGTACATTGATCAAGATTGGAATACATACACTAATGGAACATGAACAAGAGAACATGATCCAAAAAATAAAAGAAGATAAATTTTTTCCAAACACAAGAAATACTGCATAGTGTATGTGTTGTGTTTGTGAGTATTTGTTGTATTTTGAGGTGTTTGCAATATTTTGGTGTTTTGTAGATAGATGTTAGGAATAATTCCAAATCAAAATTTTGTTTTTGAAGTGTCTGCGTGAGATGAAGCTCCACATCTGAACTTCAAACATTGATGCTTGGTTTAGAGTAGATCTTACGGTAGGTTGCAAAAACATGCCTCAGTGACCACAATGTGGTTGCGTGGGCTGTAAAGGGTCAAGGAAGGTTCTTTGTTATATTTGTTTTGTTTTGTATGGTACGTTGAGATCTCTCCGACTATGCACTTGCTGGCCGTATTCTTGGTGCTGTCGGAACTCAGAAAGCTCTCGACGAGGAGGGTGCACGGAGATCGTTTCGTCGTGTTTGGACCTACGGTGTGAAAGTTATGGATTTTTAATCGAATTTTGTCACTATAAATTGAATTAAATTGTGAAAAATGGTGTATGGGAGTTTTTAATGTCATTCTTGGCATCATTGGAAAGGACTCGATGAGTAGGGGTGCGCTAAGTTGTTTCGTAGCTTTTGGGTCTACAGTGTGAAAGTTTTGAATTTTCAATCGAACTTTGTCACCATGAATTGACTTAAATTATGGATAAATTATTCTAAAAAGAAAAAAACAAAATCATGGGGAGCACGGGAAACTCAAGTGAGCACGGGGAATGCAAGGGGAGCATGGAGAACACACGTGAGGACGAGGAACGCACGGGGAGTATGGGAAACACGGGAAACATGTGGAACACAAAAAACATCTGGGCCAATGGCATAGGGTCACACTAGTACTCCTTAAAATTTGATAATTTTGAGTGCTGAAAGTGTTAGGTGCTAATGTCATGGTTTGATGCAGTTAATAAAAAAAATTATCATAAAAAAAATCTTATAGAACATTTGCTAAACCTAAATTTCTCAAAAATAATATATATTTGGCAAGGATGTGTCAACCTTGCCATTTACCACTAATGATTCTCTTTATAGGATAACTAGACGATTAACTAGATTGGTCCATGTCGGAGATTGACACGACAATTCAAGCGGTGGAATTGTCCTAGTATATGTGCATGGTCTACTTTATATGATAAATTCTTTACTAGAGTAAGCAATATAATGTAGCTACATCTAAGCGGTATAGGGACTATACTCATTGCAATGCTTAAAGCGTCCAAACTAGGTCTTTAGGGTAAGTAAATGTACACCAATTGAAGAGTTATAAGGTGAGCAACTTTTGAGAAATCTATAAGCAAAACCTCAAAAATGAATAACTTATTCATATGATCTATCCAAATATAACAAATTTTATTTTGTTGGAATTCTCTTCAAAATGGGTACAAGACTCAATTGTATTTTGGGGTCTATCTAATGATAAAGTAGTGCACCCTATTAACCCCTAACTACCCAAGCGTCCACTTTTTGGACGATGTACAAATTTCATCCAATTTTTCTCATCTATCATGCACTTTTTGTAGTGTGGATTTTTTACCATAGATTTTATGGGAAGTTAGCTTATAGCGTGTGTGATCCGATTAGAAAGGGATGATTTGTGAAATTTTTATGCCTCATTTCATGTTGCATTGATTCATCCAAAATTTCTAAAATCTTAGTTCAAAATAGTTCAAAAGTGAAAGTCAACTCATAGAATTAAGTAACCAAAAATATCCAAAAATCACTACACTTAGAGTTCAACCCATTATAACAAATTTCATCTACAAATTGTCAATATCTTGTTTGTAATTGAATTATAAAATAATTTTGAAATTTAAGTTTCAAAATTTATACAAAAGTATTGGTGAGAGCAATCATAGATCTAACTGCATGGATAGAATCCAAAATTCATAATGTACAACTTTTATTCATACATCAAGTTCAAAATATCCCTTTAGGTTGCATTTTATAATGCATCTTTGCAAAACTACCCAATCTGAAGAGGGCTGTGGGTATTTAGGGGTTAATCCCTAAACGTCCAACCGTCAAGAAAGTGGACGATGTACAAAATCAAACACAGTTTTCTCATCCGTCATTGACTTCATGTAATGTAGGTTTTCAACTATATATTTTATGGGAAGTTAGCTTCATGCATGTGTGATCCGATTAGAAAGGGGACGATTTGTGAAATTTTTATGCCTCATTTCATGTTGTAGTGATTCACCCAAAATTTCGAAGATTTCAGTATAAATGTGCTCTTAAAAAAATTCAACTCATAAAATTAAGCAACCAAAAATCACTACACTTAATTTCATGTATTATATTTCAACCAATCCCAACATATTTCATGTAAAAATTGTGAATATCTTATCTGTAATCAAATTACAATAGAATTTTCAATTTCAAGTTTCAAATTTTATACAAAAATATCGGTGATAGCGATTGCAAATATAACCGTATGGATAGAATCTAAAATTTATAATGTACAACTTTTATTCACACATCAAGTTCAAAATATCCCTTTAGGTTGCATATTATGATGCATCTTTGCAAAATTGCCGAATTTGGAGAGGGGTGAGGAGGTTTAGGGGTTATTGACATGTATTAACTATTTGTGACACCTACAAGAGCCTCAATTTGTGCCATGCATTATCTCATCTTTTCACTACTACTTTGAAACAAATATGGAAGCGGGGTGTCAAAGGGGCAGAAAAATGGCACACGATAGGAATACGAACCAATTTTGTAAGGCCAATGTAGAAAAGTATTCAAATCATGTGGTCATTTTGGATTAAACACATGGCCATTTAATATAAGACTTGTGGTAGTTATGAACAAGGGCCATGATCATTGTAGGTTGCCATTTTGTTCAATATGTGAGGACCCAAGTGGAATTTCTTGCAACATCCTTCAAAATGTATAAAAATTACATACTGTCATAAAAAATACAATTCCATTTGTGGCTTCGTGTTTTAATTCACCACATGTGAATTTTTTAACGTCTGAACCATTTTAAGGTATCATACTACCTCAACAAATACCCTTATCAACTAAAACTGACAAAAATGGGGAAACTAGCTACCGTTGTCCATGTTCAACATGAGCAATGGATAGCGTACACTAGTAGAAAAGGTGGCACTTGCCGAGGGAGATGCCCAAGCAAGTAGTGCCCAATTCCACACATACATATTGATTTTGTTTGGGCATGTCAGTCCCTGGGGAGCGCCACCTTTTCTACTAGTGGTAGCGTAGGAGTGGAGCGACAAATGAACATGTTCATTATGGAACGGGCTGATTACAACTTGGAACACGCGTGCGGTGTTGTTATCAGCGGGGCGCGCTCAGCCAGTTCGGAGGATACAAACAAAAAGGGTTAAGCATTCCAATCGAAATACGTACTGCAGGCCATGATGGCAAGGAGAGTCCACGGGGGGATCTGGGCGATATCAAGGGGAGACCAACCGGCTGGTCAGACAGTAACTTACTATCCACCTCCAATGGGGAACATGTCTACGCTAATACCTCGTCCAACACAAATTAATTCAAAAAATAAAAGTTGAAAAGGGTGGAAAAAGGAATCTAAAAAATGATTTGTAGGGAAGAATATTTTTATTAAATCTCAACATTATGTGTAGTGTATCTTGTATTTTGCAACATATTTAAATTTGACTCAAAATTCCAATTTTATCGTTTACTAATGGCAAACCTTTGTAAACCCAAGGTGATGTATACTTATTGTAAGGTAGTGTATATATTGATTATGTACAGATCATTACTTTGACTTAACCCTTTGACGCGCATGTGTCTATATAATGAACGACAAACAGATTGCAACCTTTCTCAACACTACATCATGTACAATTTTTCATCCATCCAAATTTCTCCTGGTTCTAGTGCTAGTTGACTATCATTTGTACGGTATGGATCTTTAAAATAAGATATTGTGATTTTTTGAAAAACAACACAATTGGTTTATGTCAAGTTTCATTCTCAGTTCAAAAAGTGAGACCTTAAACATGAATTTCCAAAATAAGTAGAATGAAATAATGGAAATCATACCCATCTCATAGTGCATGTTATCTGATTTCATTACAGTATTTAAAAAAAATTGTGTTAATTTGGGATTTTTAATTGAATTTCAAGAGAAATCCTTGTAAAATTAATTAAAAATATTAATATAATATATGATGAATCCAACTATAGAGATGTGATCTTCACATTAATATTTACACCTTAGCTTTTTTACATCAACTCCATTTTTGTTTTTCATCAAACATTTTATAACGAATCTTTGAAAACAATGTTGAATCGGGATGTTAAAGGGTTAATTCTTAAAGGTTAAACAGTTCACACAGTGAATGATGAATATTTTTGAAAAAATCATTCTATTTGATTTTTATATATTTGATGTATACCGGTAGCATCGGAAAGAAGAAAGAATGCTCTATTAAGTAGGCAAAGATATTTTGGGGTAACTATTATTTACTATGATTTTCTTAAAGCGATCTTCCTATTTTTACTGTGAGCACGTAGGGATTAATCTGCAGCAATGCATCATTGCACACTCACAGGGTTCATAAAAATCAGTGAGGATGAATGTTCATAAATTGAGTCAAAATTTCAACAGTTTCAGTAATGACTATATTGCAGTACCATAGAATCCAGATAAAGGGAAAAGAAAGGAAACCTAAAGGAAGAAAGCAAAACTCAAAGTTAACTAAAATATTCAACAAGGGGATGCCAATCCTGATATACATGTACAGTACAGCAAAGTGGCAGAAGGCTTGTCGAACGATGCCTGTACAGCGTACTTGAACTGATACATGAACTCTAGTGATTGCGCTCTAAGCTGGCACAGGAAATTGCACTATTCTACCCACTATCATTTCTGGAAGGGGCCAGCCAGAGCAGATAAGGGACCAAATGGCAATTAGGAACACTGACCTAATAAGTTGGTGATATTGGATTTGCAGGAAGAGAAAAATTATACCGGCAGGAGTAGGGTTGAATAATATTGGATTCATATAGGATTCCCATGTATGTACATGGGGTATGATTTTAGAACCTGTAGCCGTCACTTGATCTTGTGTTGAAAGTCAGTGGTACCCAGCCATTTGCAAAACGAACGGTTCCTAGAGCACGAAGATCTTGCTTGGTTTTCTAGTACAGAAGTCCTAATTACACAGAGTTATGCTAGCATTGCTGGTGTAGATTGAGAATGGTTGGCAAGGTGATGAACACAAGTTGGGGCGCACCTGGAAGGACTGCGTGCATGGGGTGTAGCTGAGAGGACACCCAATGACTGGGATATGCACTCGAGCGAGGACTACTGCTGCAGCATACATGGATGGACTGGCCACACTAACAAATTGATGCTGACGCGCAAAATTGATAACAGTCTGTTTACACTTTGCTGTCCAGTACGTGAGTTGGGGGAGGTCATACACATCTCCTAAAGTTGACCCTCGACCCACTTGAGTGCACGGAAAGGACATATACAGTGTAGAAATAAATTGCAGAAACTTCCTCTACTTGACAAACATATATATGCAACTGTGAAACGAAACTAATTAAAACGGTGCTGACTAGTGACTGTATTTATGAACAGTACTGGAAAGGAATTAACTCATGGGCCATGAAGGGCAGTAGCTAGAAGCATCTCATCATGGTTTAGTGCCCTGCTGCCTCACTGCCTGTTATGCACTCAGTACAGGACAAGTCTCTCCCATAGTTCAGACCTGTACTTGTGAATTGTGATCCTGAACTGACTGAAGCCTGTATGACTTCAGTTACTTCAGTGAATCAAAATTCAGGCCTAAATAGGACTACTGTAGTAAGTAGTGACTAGCCTATGAGATGTCCTGCTTAAATTACAGGGGTGTTTGAGAAAGAAATGGTACCTGACGCGATAAACTGCCACTGGTGCTGGTGCTCCAAGTGATGTAATTCGTTGTGTCGATGCCTGAGGTCTGGCTTAACCTGGTAAGGAGCGGCTCTTGCCATAGCCAGGCTCAGATGCCCGTTGTCAGGTAACTTAGAGCTGTGCCAATTCAGCCAGCCCTGCTTACAGTAGGTCCAATTCACGAAATTAAAGCGAAGTCTCGATCATCCTCCTTTCTACTGCAGACCAAGTATGGTACGGACTAGTAAGAACGGAAAGGGCGTGTGAAAATATTCAAAAGCAGCGAAACCTTGATCACGATTGGAAGCACAAACCGACATATTCAAACAGAGAATAGAAATTGAATTGCGTCCTCTCCTAAAGTGCAGCTGAGGAGAGCAAGACAATTACTGATACATAAAAAGATGGTGATCATCAGTGAAGCAAGTGGATTGATCAGCCGGGCCACTGGCATATGGGTACAGATATTTGTACAGGGTGCACTACAACTTCATGTAGCTGGACCTTTGTAGGGAGAAATCCACTGAACACTGAGTGGTCATGGTGCTGTCTTCCTCCTTCAACAAGTTGGGACGACATTTTCTGCCTTCAAGGGCAAACATACTAAGTGGTTCTTCTTGAGGATCGCGGACGAATTCTGGAAGCTCTGAACTATCACGAAGTCCAAGTCTAGATCATGGTATGATAGAAATTGAGATTGACACTACAACGGTGACACAGGAAATGCAGAGGAATAGCATCCATGTCGGAAATGCCGCCACAACGAGTATGCTGCCAGACTTCACAAACATCACAAGCAATCATGCGCTCACCATCATCGTCTTTTGTACCGCAAGGGCAGTCTACGATCCAGCTTTCAATGCCGCCCTCATAACGCCAGTCATGGCAAGTGTGGATCCCGCTGCCGTCTATGCGGACATGGGAACCAGACTCGATAGCTCCAAATAATAAATCTTCATCATCGCCTTCCAGATCAGGAATAGATTCCACACAGAAACTATGCATGATGAAGTAGGTCTCGCGGAAAGCCCTCTGTGCCTCGAGCTTGAGGTCCCGAACAGTCGCGTGCGGGGGAAGGACGACCAACTCAGGAGGAGGGCTGGGTCTGTTGCGCATCGAATCTTCATCTTTCAAAACCACTGTGCACATCACTCTCAATAACTCGTCGTCATCCATATTCCAGTCGTTGTTAGCTGATTTGCGCGTGAGTTCCCCTCGGTAATCTTTGATGAACTGCTTCGTATCCAAAATAATTCTGGCGGCGGTGGGGATTGCAGTTAGCAGATTCTTAATTCCGGTCCTGGCCGGTTTGTAGTTCTCTAAGACATGCTTGTAGATGTAGACAATATCTTTGAGAACTTCCGTCCTTCCCACTTCACACGCCGTCTCCGGCGCGTGACATCTGCTTTGGTCCCTAGCAGCTCCTGCTGCAACTGCATCCTCGAGACTGTACTCCAAGACTTTGGTGATGGGGTTGACCGCCCTGCGCACAATATAGTCGCCTACGACGCGGTTACCCAAGGACTTCAGGACATAGTCCAGAAGGCCTGTATCGCCAATGTAGACACGTGCTGCATCTCGAACATCCTGCCGCGGCATCCACTTCTTGTCGCAGCTTTTAAGAGCCTCCACTATTACTTGCGTTGCCAGGTCTAAGCGTTTCAAAGACCACCTGGAAGACATGTCCGTTTGAGGGGCACTGCTAATTGCAAGGCTCATGTTCCCGCTTCTTCTGTCATTGTCTTTAAGTCCCTTTGTCATGCCTTTTGTTTCTGGATGTTCCGGTAGTCTGACTTTGAGCTCCATCATGAAACGAATTAAGTCGCCTACAGTCTGCAGAGTCTGGCCGCTGATTCGTTGATAAAGGGTAATGATGGCCGGCACCTCCTGGTCGACACCCTCGAAGTGCTGTGCCATGATTCTCAGAGGCATTTCGCGTATAGCTTCGACGGCTTTCACATACATCTGCTGGGTAATGCCAAAACTTCCGTGTCCGAATTTGAAGCCCCACCTTCCATACCATGATTCGCCATAACCAACGGCATGAAGTAGACGAAGCTCGAGAGAGCATTTCTTCGCGACATCCTCCACGCTTACTTTCCTGTGAAACATTATGCAGGAAGCCAGCTGAGTTATGAACCTGACTCTCTACTTTTTTCCTTCAAGCACGTAGATTAACAGTCTTAGAAGCCAACGCACACAACAATTCATGGTCACATATGCTTCACTTGTTATACAATACTTGCATCTAGTAATAGTCGTAATGCAGTGTATATAGAAATAAGAGCTTTATGAGCTTGTGGTTAAGAATACGAACCTGGCCCTTAGCATTGCACACATCCGATCCCAGAGGTCCATAATCTCTCTTCCCGAAGCAAAATCAGATCCCTTCTCTCTTCCATTGATACGTAAGAGGTGACCGAAACCGTTACAGTGAATGACTCCATGAAGCAGGTGACTCTGTGAGTATAAGAAACTAGACGCCACAGCTTCATCACCGCAGGATGGACAGCTAAGGTATCCTTGCAATAACGGCTCCTCGCAGTTTAAGCATATCTTGGCACCTAGCATTCCGTTCGCTCTCTTAGAGCGTTCAGGAAGATCTGGAGCAGGAATAATGAAGTGGTATCGCTTGTTGGAAACCGGATGATGACTCCATCCTGCTTATAAAATTTTACAGAGTCAGGCACTCGAACCAAAAGAAAAATTAACTGTAGAAGGTAGAAATATGTACAGAGCGAAGAATTTCATCACCATCTAGACGCATTATTTAGATTGATCTCGGCACTATGAGGCTGTTTACAGGCTAGAGTCATCTTCTACAAGACCGCAACTGAAGTCGAATCTTACCGATGCATCTACACTGGTCACAGTAGGGGTGGAGAGAATCCTGGACGCCCTCGACGAATACCAATAAATTGACGCGAGCGCCCTGTATGGAGTCGTCCTCAAGAGCCACGCACCATCCGGGCAAACCATCCACCGTGACTTCCGATTCCGCACATTCCTCAAGGAATGCTCGCACATTATCTCGGAAGGGTCCGTCATAATCCGCAGGAAACCCAGGGTCTGCGAAATTGTGAAAGGAGAAAAGTCTTTCTCCCCGCTTGCGCTTCCTAATCGCTCTTTCTCGTGACACGAACATGATTCCTGGAAAACAAAATGTGAGACACCTGTTAAATTTCATTGTGACGTCCTGATCTCATCAAAGCCTGAGGAGATTTCGGTAGACAAGAATCCTGTTCATACATACTCCCAGCTTCATTCGATCGGCACGACCAATCGCCGTCCGACCAAATCCCATGTAGCATTTGCGAACAGCGGGAGTGTAAGACTGCTATCTCCTGTCAAACTTTGGAGAATTGCTCTGCCTGATCTCTACCTAAGGTGTTAGAAATGATTGAGCGTGCGAAAGCGACTCAAAGATCGAGGTCATCAAACTTACCCTGCAAACTGTTTCGAACACCTGGTTCGACTTAGCAATTTCGGGTAAGCTTCCCCTCTGACAGGCCTTCCTACCCTTTTGTCTTTCTACCGTAGCAACAGCTGCTCGGTCCTCAGTATTAACCATGTGCGATACTGTCGGAGTTCAGAACAGAACACGACTCCGCGAGACAGTTGTGATAGTGTTAAGACTTCACATTACTGACTGTACGTGGTCAGCGGTCGCACGCCTGAGGCTAATTAAACCCTTGCATACAGCGGCAAATTCCACGGGAAGGAAGGAGAGAGTGCGCGTACAGAGCAGTTGAGGACGCTCTGACCGTGCGTGCAATATTCTGAAGAGATTTTGCTGTTCTGATCTATCGGCGACCTGTCCCTGCGACGTAGTGTGCGTTCTACTTCATGCCAGACGTGCAGGCGGGGAGGATAATAGACTTGGATTCACTGTCTGTAAATCCGATGCCATTTGGTGCACAAACAAAACAAATCGAATCTACGTACGCAGTCCGCTCCTATGACAACGTCGATCTACCGAGGGTTTCGATCTCACACGACAAACTCGTCACTGACCGCAAACAGCATACATTACCACATTATTATCTCCAAGTACTACAATCAGCAGTACTGCTAAATATACACAGAATGTGCAACGAAGACAGTCGATCGACACCGAGAGGAAAAACCCTGGCCCTGCAAAACGAGAAACGACAGAGACAGGGAAGACTGAAACTCCACTGCAGTACCTCGTAATTGTACGAAAGCAATGGCTACGTCACAGCTAGCGAGTAGTAGCTACCAGCGCTTGATCAAATCAATAGGAAACAGCGCCAAATTGAACTCAATATTGCAACGATGAAACACATTAATACCGCAACGAAGCTTCGATCACATAATCAATAATTAAACTACAAACCACAGACATAACAACTAAATTACATACTCAGCACTTTTTAATCAGACACAGACCGAATAACACAGTCTCATAAACTAGAAGAGGCCGGTCCACATTAGCAAAAACTCACACACGTATATATATACTTACTGATAGTTTGAATTAATTGTTACGTAAACACTCGAACCAGCTCTCACAACCAAGAAAGTTGGTTACGATCAGCACACCATTTAATTCACGACTCGTAAGCTTCACTGCTGACTCGAGAGAAACTCCAAATAACAACAACAGCAACCTCACTCTTGTAACCCCCTCCCTAAAGCCAATTTTCACACTTCCTCTTGAGAACTCAAATTATTAAACCAATGACGGACGTCGCAACACACGAACATCGAATTAATATTCACAATCAAGAACGGCTCTCTCTCACGCAAAAAATCCTTTCTCCAACTGTAATTAAACCCCGCCAAAATTAAAAAGGCAGCAAACATGACGTTAAGAAATTGATTGCAGATCGGGAATAAAATAAACAAATGTAGCACTACCTTACCTCCGGATCAATAACGAGAACCTGCAGGCGATCGATCAAGGAACTTCGACTGTTGCACAATTGAAGGCCAGGAATCGATCCGAATGAATTGAAATGAAGGAGGGAAAGCTTAAAGGGGGGAAGGGAAATAATGAAGGGGAGGGTTGTTGATGGTTTAGTTTGTTTGTTGCATGATTTCGTTTTGAGCTCTTGCGCCGCTTTGCAGGCAGCCGAAGGAAGGAAGAGAGCGGCAGCTGCCGAAGGAAGGAAGGAAGACGCGCCCGTGACCGTGGGCGGGCATGACCGTGGCTGGGCGGGGCTAAACCACGGCCGTGGGGCGTGGCACGGTTGTACAGTGTACTTGAGAGCGTGCAGGGGATCAGTACTTGGCAACCGGTCCTTTGCATCATAACTTATAACTGGAGGGCTCAAACTCCCACACCAATTGCCATGCCCCATTTTGAATTTCAGTTAGAGCAAGCGAGCGACGATCTCTCTAAGGGCCTCTTTACACTAGAGACGAGAAGCTGTGAGGAGAGAAATTTGAACCAATGAGAAATTGGTCTTCTCGGTTTCTAGGCCTCCCATTGGCTGAAATTTCTTTCCTCACGGCTTCTCGCCTCTAGTGTAAAGAGGCCCTAAACCCTACTGCGACGAACGTTTTTGAAGGAAGCTCGGTTTTAATTTATTTTGGGGGTCCTATGGGTTGTTTTTGAAAATTTTGAATTCAAAATTAGGACTTACAGCCTTGATTAACCCTAGGAGATCACCTCATGGAATTTTGAGAGCTCATGCAAGTTCAAAATAGGGCGTGGTTTTTTTGTTCAGGGGTCTACAAAACCTCATGTTGGTAGCACTAATTTAAAGAACTCCAATTTTCTTTGCAAACTCGCAAACCAATAATCTGTACATTCTACATAGATTATTGGTTTATTTTTTCATGTTGGGGTTCTTATGGGTTGTTTTTGAAAATTTTGAATTCAGAATTGGGACTCACAGCCTTGATTTACCCTCGGAGATCACCTCATGGAATTTTGAGAGCTCATGCAAGTTCAAAATAGGGGGTGGTTTTTTTTTTCGGGGTCCACAAAACCTCATGTTCGGTTGTTTGTAGAATTAATTTAAAGAACTCCAATTTTCTTCACAAACTCATAATCCGTACACACTACACGGATTGTTGGTGTTTTTTTTTTTTTTTTTTTTTCTTTCATTTTGGGGTCCCATGGATTTTTTTTTAAATCTTGAATTCAAAATTCGGGAGCTTACAGCTTTAATTTACCCTGAGAGACCACCTCATGGAATTTTGAGAGCTCATACAAGTTCAAAAAATTATCCCATATTTAAGACTTACAATCATTCATTTAAACAAATTTTCATCCTATTTGGATAAATTTTACCACTGTATTTTGAAAAAATAATTATTAGTAAAGCCTCTCGTAAATACTGCGTACCACAGTATATGGTGATTTTGGTGTATTGAGTTGGTTTTTGCAATAACTAAATAAAATCTATGCATGTGGAAGAAAATTTGTAGATTTGTAAATTTTACAACCCACATTATATTTGTTGGTCAAATTCACAACAATTATAATATTTGATGTAGTGGAAATTACCCCGGGGGTGCACTCTTTATTAAACCTTGGAATCACGTGCGCTCATGATCCCCTTTAAAATACCCCTTGTATAGTTAGAATATTATTATATTTGTTCATGTATATATGTATAAAGTAAACATACAATCCTATTTTCAGCCCTAAATATGCTTCTTGTATGTATATATAGTATAGTAGTGTTCAAATTAATCCCCCTCTTGTGCACTCATGTGATTCCTCAAACACATAAAAGAGTGCACCCCATGGAATTTACCATGTGCAATTTATTGAACTACATTACTTGAAGTTAAATTGCACATGATATGGAATTTGTATATATATGATACCATAGTCTCAAGGCCCTTTTTATTCAAATTAAATTATTCTTGAACATTATTTAATGCAAAACTTCATTTTATGTGAAACATCTAGAAAAGTATTTAGTATATTGAAATGCATTATTTAAAATTAAAGTAATTGTTAGATAAACGTTTATTAATCTACTACTGGTATAGAACTATGGTACCGTAATTATATTATTTTAATAAGGGCCAAAATTTTAGGATTTTTCTCACTTTTTCTACAAATTTAAAAAAGAAAATTTTCAAAAAGTATACATGTCTAATCTATTTTTAAAAGAAAATAAATAAATATTCGGCACCCTATGGATGAATCTGATCGTGTACTACAGTACCAGAGTTTATCTCTAAGAAGGAAAATTTGATTCTTATATTACTTTGACGTAGGGTGTTATACAAATGGAATCTTCATTCACACCTGCCCCAAATGAACCCGAATTCTTTGTCTTCTTCTATATTATGTCATAATATGGGCTTTGCATGATAGAGTTATCCGTAAAGTCGAGCAAAAACTTTCTACAAGAGAAAAGACAAGGCATAACTAGTTTTTTAACTTGAAAGGCAGTGCAAATGAGTTTTGACTCCTTTTTTTTCGACCAATCACAACGCATTATGTTGTCAAAGAGATTTGAACCTTGAACCTTCCCAATACAATAGTAGCTCCCTCAAACCTAGCTTGACTTTCCACAGAGGAATCTCCATGTACCCCCACACCAACCTCATGCTTGGTGACTTGTGTGAGTGGGTGTCAGAAAATTCTATATCAACATTGAAAACACCATGTAGCAAACAGCTTACCTGATTCTTACTTTACAGATAATTTTGATGTGTAGTTAAAAAATTTAGAAGTTTGCAACAAAGGCACAACTTTTGTCAATTGTGTATTCTAATGGCTTGTTATTGTCTAATTTGGAAGGAAGAGGATACTACCATGGGACCGTATGTCCCAAATTTGCAAAAATATTTGCCAAGAAAAGCTCCTAGGATGCCCAAAATGGAAATTTCAGGAAATGGAAGAGCTGGATGAATAGCGGATTGCATTCAAAATCACCAGGGGTCCTAGAGACACGGCACATAACCACCTTTCCTAAATTACGGTATCCATGAAGCATGCCATGAAGTTCAAATGTATTGACATTGGCAACCTATAAATTGCAAAATGATAAATTTGGGATTTGAACCGACACTTACTATCAAAGTCAAAGTATAAATTTAAAAATTCACACCATGAGTATATATTAACCCCAAAGCTCCCAAGAGACCATTTTTTGACCGCTACCCATTTTTCGTGGGCTGCCCAAAGAAAAAAAAGTCTTTAAAAAATTCAAAATAATCTTAAAATACTAAATCAAGTCTATTTTCCAACACAATTTGAATTATGTCAATCCAAGTTATACTCCACCGGGGAGAATTTTCAAAGTGGATCACCTCAACGTTGTCTTAGCATTAAAAAAATTGCTATTTGGAAAAAGTAATGATGTTGCCCCCATCAATTCTTTTGCCTTTTTGAAGTTTACAATAGATAATCCAATTTTAACTAATCCTAGTAAATTTTAAATTCTAAAAGTGAAAATTATAATTTATACAAATTTTTAAAGGTTAATGCTCTTAAATTTATATAAAAAATTACCTAAAGTTTTTTTTGGAAGTTTGACTATATGGATAATTTGTAAAGATGATGCCCTACATTTTGTCTATTGAACCAAACTTCATCAAACATATGGAAGAGACATATTATAATGCATCTATGTTTTGTCCAATACCCCTCAAGCTTTTAGGGATTAAGTACATGAATTTTTAAAGTGTAAGGGTAAAATATTCAAATGTGTTATTGATCAAAAGTTTAAATGAATTATCTAGATTGAACAAAAGCTTTATGATTGTTGAAGATAATAAAAGAACATGTAGTTTGGTAATTTAGGTTGGTATGCTATGGAATACAATACAATAAAATTGATATTGAATAAGCATTTCTATTGTTATAAATTGAGGGAAATATTCAAAATATGGTCAAAAAATATGAATTCAACCTTGTGTTCATGAACACCAATTTCTACAAATATCTTTCTTGGAGGTGAACTACATATATAATTTTCACATAATGTGAGTGTGCAAAAGGATAATAATTAGGATGTTAATTTACAAATTATAAATATATTAAGCATGTTAAATTTCATTTAAAAAAATATGGTATAATACATTAAGCGTATTAAAATTCATAATAAAAGTTTATAAAGGAATATTTAAGAAGGGTTCATGAATGCACATCATATAGAAGATATACATTACCATACTTGGCCGTCATGGTTAGTAGGTCATGCTGAATTATTAAAAAAAATTGTCCAAATGCTTTTCAATAAATGCCAAACAGAAAATATAATTTTTTTACTATGGAAAATAGATCACCTTAGAGAATAGATCACTAAATTATATTTTCTGTGAAATTTCTAAATTTATCATAGAAAATAGAATTCTCTAAGATCATCTTTTTCACCATAAAAAATAGACTTTAAAATAAAATAAAATAAAATAAAATAAATCCTAAAGATTTGGGCTTTTCTTTTTATAATTTTTTTTTCCGCCCTTGATGACTGGGTATGGTAATCCCTAAATGTCCCAAAAGCTCTATAGATACATCACTATATTCTATATATGTTGGTTATATACACTACTATGGTACACTTGCATATAGCAGTGTATTTATTTGTTTATTTTTAAATACAATAAATAAATAAATTCCAAAAATAGTTGACCACAAAGGACTTAAAGGACGTTAAAGAGATAAGTTCACCTTCCAATCATATTTGATGTATGAAATTGAAAAGTTCAAAATAACTAATTAATATGCTCTAAAATATTAAATTTTTGCGTAAGAAATGTTTATAAAGTACAACTTCCTCCGTCCCACTAAAAAACCTTGTTTCGAGCCTTGTTTTCACTGAATTCTTGAATTAAGCGTTATTTTCACAAAATTCCATAGATTAAGCTTAATTCCATTATTATAGAAGTTGATTGCGATGCAAATCCATAGATTAAGTCAGTACAAAGGGAGTATTTTGTCTGCCAAAAAGTGTATACATTATCAAAATTCATGACAATAATCTATGATCAACATAATCAAAATCCATGAATTAAGCTGCCAGATTGTCTTACAAGCGCACACAAAGCTTAATTACCAGTAGAATACAATTGGAAATCATGATTTTATTTTGGGATAAAATTTAAGTCAATATCATGATCCTTAACTGGGATGGAGGGAATACTATTTAAATACAACAACAATTTACATTACAAACAATAGATTATCCATACTTGTCAATTTGAGTCTGTACATTCAATTTTTTCAATATCCTCAAATGCCGGTTTAACCCCTAAGTGACCGATCGACCATTTTTTGGTCGTAGCCCATACAACAATGACTGCCCATGGTTAGGAAATGACATTTTTCAAGTTTTGATTTTTTGTCAAAATTGGGGGTAGAGATCATGTTCTAGTGTTGTTCAATGCATTTCATTTGCAATATTGAGGTTCACTAAGGAATTTTTACACCTCAATAGTGTCCTAGTGTTATAAAACTTTCTATTTTGGGAAAGTAATGATGTTCTTTCATTTGCAATTTTTTCTTTTTTAATTCTAGAATAGAATGTCTAGTTTTAATTAATCGTACCAAATTTCATATTCTAAAAATAAAAATTGTGATTTTGGTGAATATTAAATGGTAAATTATTCTATATTTTGGGATTAAATATTCATCTAGATTCTATAAAACATATTCCTTTTGTCTCACTAAAACACCATGATTTCACTCAAATCTATGAATTAGTGAGACATGGAGGTGGGATAAAGGCGACACTTGTCACTGTTGGGATTGGCTTCATGTACATGGGGTATGATTTAATTTTTATATTTGATGCACATGGGGATAATTGCTCATGCCATGCTAGAATTGGCTTCATGCACATTGAGATAATTACTCATAAGTGTATAAGAGCGGAAATTGGGGTTTTATTTTGGGACCTTTTTGTTTTTGGAAACAAATGGATGCTTTATTTCCATTGCACAACAACAAATTACAAACATCACACTGCAAACGAAGAGAGCCGTGCCCTCTTGCGTGTGATTTTTGGATTTTTTTCCTGCAATATCTATACTAGATCCTAAGTTCCTAATCCAACTAAGAGCGACGCCCCTACCGTAACATGAGGCCCGGGAGCAATCCCCATTATGTTTGGGGTTCCTATTAAGGAAGGAAGTATTAGCCCTTACGACATGCATCCAACCGGAATCTAACCGCTGCCCTTGTTCGTGCTAACCAACACACCTAAGGGGATCCCACCTCGTGACTATCACCTAGGCAGTTTAAAGTCATTCCAAACCCTTTTGGGACAAATTTAAGTGGTTTCATGATGTTTTAGTGGGACAGAGGGAATATCTATTTTGGTAGCAATACAAAAATCATCAATAAGGTTCAAAAGCCTTGTAACTAATTTTTTTATTTTTCTAAAAAAATAATAGTTTCATCGAACTTATGATTTTTCATTTTTCAAATTCAAATTTAAAAAAATAAAAATAAAATCCATATTTACATATGGAACAATGGTTCTTTAGTTTTTTTAAGTATAGATAATCTATATTAATGACATCAAATAAATAATTATTTATCACTTTTTATAACTATTTTATAAGGGTTTTGAAAAAACTAAAAAATAATCTAATAGTGTCTTTGGACCTATATATAGCAACCAAATTTAAGTTAAAAACTTTTATATCATTTAAAAGTAATTGATGCTTGATTGTTTTTTGTGTGTGGTTTTATAAACCTATAATAACTCGGAGGGGGTGGCTCTTAATATATAAAAAAACAATATTTTATGCTTTGATAGGGTAATCAATCCTTGAATGCCATGTACCAAAAATAAATTTGAGACTTTAAAAAAAATTATTGATAAAAGAAATTGCTAAAATTATTTTGATCTTCACACAATATTATGAATAGGACTTTGAGCTTATTCCACAAAGTTTGGAATGAAAATTATAGGCATGGATGAGAACATGGCTTGTATTTATCTTCATTCAATGTCAAGAATGGGGACAATATAGCGTTCAAGGGTTAATGAAAGTGGTGAATTTTTAATTATATATATTCTACATATTCATAAAATGTTCTAAATCTATTCTACAAATATTCTTTAAATGAACTTTTTCAATCCTAGGTTATATTTACAAAAATCATAATTATTACCTTAAATTTTTAAATAGGATCCTATGTTTGTTTGCACCTAGTTTTCTAATATGATGATATTAAGTAAATGTTTGATTTGAATGATAATATTGGAGTTTGAATTGCTCACCAGATTGATAAATTTACATTATATAGTTGCAAGTGACCATACATAATATGAAGTTAGAATCAATTTATTGAAATGTATCTTAGAAATGCACACAAGGAACCATAAAGATCTTATTGTTTTTAGAATTGTTGAATATTCTTACATTCTTAAAAATATATATAATAATTGTATATCCATGAGGTCAAAATTGATTCTCTCATTTCCAAACTACTTTGATAAGTCAAAAAAACCTTTGACAATGAATAAGTGATAGAGGTCAATAGATAAAGAATACAAGTTTGTTTCATGAGCATTAAAAATGGAACATAATAAATGAGAATTACATGAACCAAACTATTTTATTGTGTATAATCCATATATTAAGCAAACTTAAATTTTAAGATTTATGTTATTTAGAAATTCAAAACTCAAGACCGTTGGAAAAAAGCCACTTCTAATCATATGCAATTACATATCAATTCACAAAAAATATTGGATCATGCCAAAAAGGGGAAGAAGGTCTAACACAGCCCAAGGAAACTGAATTGGGTTTCCATTTTTGTTCAATTCAATTCTCGTCCCTAGGGCTATATCAGATTTTGTTTTTAGTGCATTAGAATATATATTTAGGAAATGGCCAAAATTAAATCCTTTATGTAAAACCCCTGGGGTTGATTTTGTGAATTCAACCAATCAACTACAAGGATTCAAGCATGTCAAAGCTCTAAATTAGCCTTGGCCCATCATGTAAAGCGGCTCTAAGGGCCTCCTTCCAGGGAGAGTCGGGCCAGTCAAAAAATCTTGTTTTCCACCGATAAAAAAACCGTAGAGCACTTCCATGCATACATACCTTAGTAGAACAATCGAGTAAATAAAATTAAAGAATCTTGACAAAACAACCAATCACGTAGTCCACCAATGGGATGGTGATGTGGGTTAAATGCAAAGTTTGCTTCAACCCTCACCGATCATGGATGGAAGTTGGAACCCCATCTTTTGTCCTTTAGCTTACTCCACCGGGCTGATGCTCACATGGAAGCCCGCCCTAAGTTCCTGGTAGTGTACAATCAAAGGAAACAATGTTTGGCATTTTTACATTCTAGCTTGAAAAAAAATCAAATATGCCATTTTCGAAAAGGCCCCAATGGCACATAAATGGTCCCCTATCTATTAGATTTGGAATATTGGTTCTTTATGAGTTGATTTCATGTGTGTCAAGTTTAGTTGCCTAAAGATTTACCAAAATAGAATTATTTCAAATTTGCTAACGAGTATGTTTCTTAAGGGTCATCAAGTTATTGTTGAGGGAAATATGACATCTAATGCTTCTAAAATCCAATCTTCCATTATGCATAATCCTTTAACCTAATCACTTCTCAAAAATATTAGTTGCGTGTCAATATGAAGTTGCAAATTTTTTCATGACCATTTGTTGTTCATGTTTGAAAATTGCAGCATTTTGTATACATATGTATCCGTTTATAAACTTGCAATAATTCCATTTTGATAAATCTTTAAACCACGAAACTTGGCACACATATAATTAACTCATAAAAGAACATGTAAATACACCAAACATTGTTTCCCCCGCCAGTACATACAAATCATGAATATCATTTTCATGTAATAGTGAAGGGAATAAAATTCAAATGGTTCAATAATAATAATAAAATATTGGGTTATGCACCATCTAGTAGCATTCAATTTTTTTAATTCTTTTAAGGACCATACAATTAAATATGGCCTTCTAAAACACATGTACCTTCTCTACATTGTGATTTCAATGTTAATTAATTAAATTTTGTCAAAAATTGTTACATGTCATCTTGTGATTGGTTCTAGGTGACATAGACCTCTCAAATGGATATTCAATTTTTAAACCAAGCTATCTGGATTTGACGGTATATGGAATATTGTTAACCCTATAACTCGGTTTTTAGTGGCCTTAAAATTCATAACCGTCATTAAAATTTTCATAATTTACAGCCACACTAAACTTTTTCAACAAAATTCTTTTCATTTTATTTTTTATTTTTTATTTCAAGGGATTTGTATGAGCTACACTTCCATATTTATTTATTTATATCTATACTATTAAATGAACATGGTCATGACCCGATGTCACGTTTTCATCCCTAAATTTCATCCTTCTTGTCACGATTCATCCAGTGTATTTGTTTCCGGAGCTCTGGAGTTCCTTCGTTTTTCGGGTGATGACGATGGCAATTGAACTTGAGTGCGCTACGTTGGTAGACTCAACGAGCTCCGTTCTAGTATGATATTAAATGCGTATTGTCACACAGTCTGTCACAACCTAGTCATCACGAAAATAGTCACGTTTTCATCCTGAATGTTTCATCCTATTATAAGGCTTTGACCGGTTACCCGATTCATATTCTCCTATGTTCAATGTTGCAATGTACAATAATAGGTTTGGGTTAATATATATTATTTATTTATGTTTATTTTTATTTATTTATTCCTAAAATTAAAGAAAAATGAAATGACAAACTGAATGTGTGGAAAAAGTCAACAAAATAATCAATGTATTTTTAAAGTTATGATTTACATGTCGATGATTTGTTTTAAGATCCAATACAGGTTATAAAAAGGAGTGACCACCTATTTATAGCAAATCATTAGCTAAATCCAATGGGCAAAAATTAACACCCTAGGAGATACCTCACATTTAAATGTCTACTACCATAGTAAGTCGTCAGGATTGGCAAAGAATAATTAAAAGAAGAGAAGCCCTAATCTTTAAGATTTTTTTAGTTGTTTGTAATTCTATTTTGCATTTCTATCGATTTCTAGTTTGTATGGTGAAAAAAGGAAGCTTGGAGAATATTCACATAATTTGGCATTTTTTGAAAATGAATTTTCCAAAAAAAAAAGAATTATTTGGCATGAAATGCCGACCCGGACGTCTCAGTACGATACACCCTCCATAAAGATGAGCATTCAATTGCATAGATGACTTCTATGTCATGTCACAAAATTGTGGCTTCACAAGGTGTGGGAGGTTAGAAAATTTGAACCCGGAACCTCTAGCATTCAAACCAAGTGCTTCATGTAGAAATGAGGTAACTCTCGAAAAGCCTTTGGAAGTTCGAGTTGGGGCAGGGGTTTTAAAGGGACCCATACTAACTCATCGACATTTCACACTTTATGAATATTACCACAACAAAAGATGATATGAACTTAATATCTCAATTCAAAACATGTGTCATTGTGTTGTGTGCACATGTGTGCACCACACTGGTATTTAATTGCAGTGAGTCAAAATTCCAGAAGATCATCAATAAAAATCATTTGTTAATTGAAATGAATTGCAACTATGTGTGAATTGCAATCCCCTGTCAGAGATTCTACCTGTGAAATTAATTCTCAGTTATGTTATTTTTCCATATGGTTTCATGTGCATGATAGAGAATAGATATTCGGTGTGAGTTGTTGTTCTATCAATATTACTTTAGAGATACTTGATTACTATAGTGTCATCTTGTTTACCATGAGGTAATTCTTCATGGTAAGTCCCTTTAATTTTATGGTCCCATTAAAACCCCTATTCAATGTAGTCACAAGAGGCGGTGGTTACTATCACTTTTTATACCCCACATTCTCCTTTCAATTAGAATAGGCATGATCATCAAAAGATTAAAGTCATTATGTAGCTTCGTCCTACTACCATATATTAGCACACCTTAGTATTTTTAAATACATTGTGGACAACCTAATATTCCTAAAGAATGTAAAATAATGGCACAAACCAATATGGTAGTACGAGTATAAACCAAGTACATATATTAAATAAACATTTAGGCCTCTTCAAATATTGGTAGTTTTGAGTGTACAATCTTTTAACCCGTAACTGCCCAACCAACCATTTTTCACTAATGTACAAAATTGAAATTCGTTTTCTCATCCGTCATGTACTTTTTGCAAGTAAACAAAATACTACAAAATTCTACAGCAAGATAGCTTCATGCATGTGTGATCCGATTAGCAATGGGATGAGTTGAGAAAAAATTATGCCTCATTTCATGCCATTGTTTTCCACCAAAATTTTCTAAGATCTTAGTTCAAAACAACTCAAAAGTGCTCTTGAAAAAATTAACTCATAAAATTAAGCAACCAAAAAATCTCTAAAAATAACTACACTTAAAATATTACATTTCAACCCATCACAACAAAATTACATTCACAAATTGCCAATATCTTATTTGTAATCAAATTACAAAAGAATTTTGAATTTTGTGTTTCAAATTTTATACAAAATATTGGTGATTGCATTTATAAATCTAACCGTATGGATAGAATCCAAAATTCATAATGTACAACTTTTATTCATACATCAAGTTCAAAATATCCCTCTTACTTGCATTTTATAATGCATTTTTGCAATTCTCTGAATCTGGAGAGGGTTGTAGGCATTTAGGGGTTAAACTTCTTGTTCAAAACATAATGAGAAGTACATTACACTTATCTCTAAAATAAAATTAAAAATTTTAAAAAAATTAAAAATTAAAAATTAAAAACTCTTGAACACTTAAACCAACCTTAACTATAACCTTCAAATTTCACCTAGAATACATGTAGCTTTGACATTTAGAACTTGAAATTTCAATAAGTCATTCAATTTTTTCTAAATGCATTTATAAAACGGGAAACAATTTAACCTAATAATATTTTATTTGGACCTTAGAAGAAAAATTCATAGCTAAGGAAACATAAACCAAAACCTAGGTTAAAGCCAATCAAAAGGTCTACCAAGAAGCATGCCCTAATGATTCATAACAATATCATTGAAGGATGTAACCCAAAGACATTAAAATTAGAGTAAAAATATAGGGAATTCATTGATTGAATTTTAACTTATATAAAACGTTGCATACAAAAGTTAAGTATTGTATATAGAGTTTGTGTATTTTAAACCTCAATTTGCCTATAAGATCATACCTCACATGCACACACTCACGGTTGTAAATAAAATTATTTGGGAAATATTTCATTTCATTTTAATTGGAGTTGGACTTTGAGCCTTATAAATTTTGCGGTTCGACTTTTCAAGGGATTAAAGCTATACAAAGAATGTTTTAAGCATTAAATACTTTTGGTTTTATTTTCCAAATCCTTAATCTCAATTCATTCTAGAAATACATATGGTTGAAAACTCTAAACCTAATCAATATGGTTTCACATTAAGTTTTAAATAAAATTCATATAGAAATGCTTTAATGGCAATTCCTTTTTTATATGAAGTATTGAATACTCTTAAAATGAAAACTCAATTAATAACTATATTTTTAAGTTGAATTGTGAAGAAAAAATATTAAATTTAATTCTATATGTTAATTTCTCTTGATGATACTAAAATTCAGGGATGTGAGCCTTAGTTTAAAAATATATGGATAGAGAGTGTGATGATTTAAAAGGATATAAAAAAATGCACAAAATATATACTTTTATGTCAGTTAGTGTGTATTTTGGGACAATGTGGAATATAAATAGAATGAACTACATTAAATTTAAAGTTACTGGAAACTAGTGTGAACGGGCATTTTTATTATTTGTCACCACTTGGAGAACTTATTGCTTGTGACAACACTTAGAAATTGGTGTGAACTTAGATTTTTGATGTTATTTGTACAAATCACGTTCTTTCCACAACTAGAAACAAGAATGCAGTATACACTTGAAAAACACTAATTATTTGTTTACAACTCACTATTGGTTTAAAAATTACAGTGGTTTACATTTACCTTTAAAATGTGGATGCTTAAAAACAATGTGGTCTACACTATATGAAAATAAAAGTATAGATTGTATAGAAATATCAATAATCGTTTTTTATCAAAAAAAATCCTTCAATAAATAGCTAATGAACACACACACATATACATACATACATATATACATACATATACACACACACACAGATAGATATATATATATATATATATATATATATATATATATATATATATATATATATATATATATATATATATATATATATATATACGCGCACACACATATATACACACATAATGTAATGATTTAGCACCCAAAAAATCTCAATTAAAAAACTATGTTAAGCCCAAGATACTTAGGTCGTATGCTATTAAACACACTCACGTGCATTCCTAGTCTTAACTTTAAAGGCACTCCCTAGGTCACTATAGAATTCAATTAACCTATAAGGTTAACGGGAGTACATAAGATATTGTTGAAATGATCATGGAAAAAAGGAATATGCGACTATGCAAACTTGATTTCATTATTTTAATTTATGAAAAAAAATCATTAAATTTCAAATCAAAATACAAATTTAAAAAATAGGGCTAAGAGGCACATAATGCATGGTCAAAAAACTCTTGGTAAAGAAAGGTGTGAAGATTTGTTTTTCCACAATTTGGATTTATGGACCAAGAGTTATTGAATTTCAAAACATTTATATTATAAAATTATAAAATTATAAAAATGCACTCATGGGTGGCTTCTTGAATATAATCAAACACTGATTTGAGAAGAAAGATCTATGCATTTTCTCACGAGATTTGGATTTAGGTGCCAAGAGTTATTGAATGTCTTTAGTTAAGTATAGAATGTACGATTCATTAAAATATTGTACTAAAATTTTCAAATATCCTTTTTAAAGAAAAAAAGTTCCTTCAACTCTTTAACATGTACGAAACATATATATACAATAATTAAACCCTAAATAAACAAGAGATTTGAAACCTATCTTGTGTTTGAAGTAAATATTAAATTTCAATTGAAATTAAATAGTATTCTTTCTATTTTAATTGGAGTGAATTTTGTATTTGATGAAGTCTATTGATCGAATTTCTTTAGTATTTTGAATAAAATTTAGCACTTCCATCTATACCTTTGTGGTGCATAAACGATTTCCTGTATATTCAAATATACATGCGCATGAAGAGGTTCTATAAGTAAGACCCATTAAGAATTCTATAAGTAAAATACAATTATGTTAAAAATATATTTAGAACACTCTTTTATACAATTTTTGGGAATTCTATTTTACTACAAATTTTATTAGATTTGTACATGTTAAATATAGATGGCACCCTATATTTCAAATCATATATACTTATAAATTAATGCACAACAAACCATAGGATGTGGTGTCATTGGTAGAACCACGTTACTCTTTTCATGTTCATTTTTCCATTTTTTGCTTGGCTATGTCCAAAGGAATAGAGACTACAAAAAAATTATACTTCTTGAGAGACCACTTACTATTGAATACCCTTTCCACGCAATGCAAAGAAAAACTAATTTTACAAACAATATACTATTCTAATACAACATACATTATCTTATATATAATAATAATAATTAAAAATATTGTTCAAATATTTACAATAAATATAAATAAGATTGGGACATAGCCTAGCATTTATATTGTTATATTATTATAGAAACATTTTTTTTGTGGACACTTCCAAAATTTGGAAAACTCCAAATTTTTCTTGTGCAACGAGTTTGAAGGAATTTAGATTCTACGTATGAAACCATAACCAACACTAGTAGAAACACCGCCCCAATAAACTAAAGTAGCATGCTCCAAAAGACCCACACCTAGTTTAGTTTGTCACGTGGAGTCTTTGTGCTACTGTACATGGGAGGTCGGTTTCTACTAGTGCAAGAATGGAAGTAAGTAGCAACCAATTTCTTTTTGTTATTGGGTGTTTTCACAGTAGGGCGACTAAAATATGTAGTTACACGTGGCAAGTTTTGAAGTTTTTTAATTCTAGCATTTATTTAAATTCTTAATAAAACAATGTCAAAAAAATTAATATAAATTATTTCAAAAATATTATCTGGATCCAAATGTGTAATATTATAGATTGTTATAGTGTATAGTATGTAAAAACATTTCTAAATAACATAAAATATATTGAAAAGATTCTAAATATTCTCAAAAGACTCCATTTTAAATAAATTTAAATATTTTACGTAATTATCATACAGTGTTAATGACCTAGTAATGGCAAATGCTTTACACACTATGCATTTTTATTTTCTTTTGCCAAAGTGAACACTCTGGCGTGAAAACACCCTTTTCCGTTGATAGAGCAACGCGCACTTGAGAATGTAGCCAGGGAAGGAAAAAATGGATAGAATCATCCATATATCTATATATATATATCTATATATATATATATATATATATATATATATATTCGTAAAATATGTATATTCCATAAATATCTATCTATATATATCCATAAAATATGTATCATATAAAATATCTATAAAAATAGTGGTGATTTCAGGTAGAAAGATTTGTCAGAAAAAAATTGGGGGATGCTGCATGCAGACAAAGAGAATAATAATCGAGGCAATGAAATATTGTACAAGCTGCAGCAGTAGTTTCTTTTCTTGCAGACAAGTTGCCGTTCAGTTGCCCATTTTAATCGAGAGGGTTTCGTAAACACTCAAGTGAGTGATTCGTAGTAGCAATTCCATACTATCATACACCGAGGTTTTCCAGTGGGAGATGATCATACACATGTAAATAATATAAATGGTACAGCCGGCTATGTGGCCCAATCAAATGAACGCTTTGGGAATGGAGTTTTGGAAATTCGAAAGATGCTGCCGTAAGCTGTGGTCAGATCTGTTAACCCTTAACCCCTAAACGTCGAGGCATCCAGTTTCTGGACGTTTGTTGGTCAAACCCAATTTTGATCTTGAAGACGACTTTTGTTGTTAATACACCCAACTAAGAAAATGAAGTTTATTAAGTCTAGTTTGAACTCCACTTTTCAAATCTTAAAAATTCCAATTATTGAGTATTTTATTGCTTGTGCAAGCTTTGAAGCTCAAGGTTTGAATTACACTACATAGGATGTTCACCTTTCAAATTTCAAAATTTAAATAAAAAATTTCTATGGCAAACATATCATGTGATTCTCCATTGTAATTTGTACGTGCTCCCAAAAAAATATTAAAATTTTAAAGCTTTTTTGTAATAATTTTTTTTTTTGAAGTATTTGACTTAAAAATTTGTTAAAAAGGCCGTATTAAATCAAAAAAATCTGAAAATTTCAAGATTGATAGGAAACATTCAATTTCATGCATGAAAAATATTACAAAATATATTTTGATAAATCTTGAAGGCTAAATTGTGTAGTTTGACTTTCCTACAAAGGAGTGGTACGTTTAAGGGTTAAACGTCAAGAGGGCCTGTGTGGGGCAGCCCGAAAGGCATCTAAATTTTCGGAGGCGAAAAAAAAAAACAAAAAAAAAAAAACAAAAAAATGAAAATTCGGCTCTGCTGGCTAGCAGTGTTGTGGCACTGTAGCACTGCGGCACTTTTCAAGAAACGACCTCTGCTGCCCAACCTCAACTCCTGTTCATTTAGATAACTTTGATTGCTTGTCAATGACTCCACAATCTCTCAAATGAGGCGCAAATTTGCAATCTAGATCACTTTTTCAATAGCTTTCGAACGCACCAATCCTCGCTTGATTTGGTTGAGAAAATCTACTTTTTTCCTCAATTATTCCTTTATAACAAGCCCGTGGGGCTTGCTTTGACGTTTAAGGGTTAAGAAGATAATTCAAAAAATAATTCAAAATGGCATGTATTGAAATTTTCAGAAATTCTAAGGTGGTATAATTGAATATAGTAGAAAATATTAATGAAAATAATCTAAATTCATAAAAATTCAAGATTTTTGAAAACAAGTTACCCCAAGTATAAATTACAACACTTTCCATACAAAAAATCATTGCAAATTGTAAGAAGAGAATGAAATCATCTTGTATTGTATTGCTGTTCAAAAATTTTAATAATGAAAAGCTTAACGAGGTGTAACAAATTGAGCTTAGGATCAAAAGTCACAGGGAAATATTAGATATTATAAGAAATGAAATTTGAAGAAAATATGAATTCATTTAAGGAATGAAAAATAATCTTAAGAATAATTCACTTTGTATTGGACCTAATGAATTTGATCTAAGAGTACGGTACAAAAGGTAACCGAATCTAAAAATGACTTAAAGGACCAAGGATTTATGGTTTTAAAATGACACATTCAATCGATCATATCATGAAAATTAACATATTGTACCAAATTTTATACTACCGAAATCAGTGACAAACATTGCATGTGTTAGTAAGAAAAGAATGAAGTTTGAACAAAAGAAACTCCACGTAGGACCGTGTACTTCGCCGAGGCTACTCTAAAATGCTAAAAGAAAATACAAGGTCCAATTTTAAGTTTCTTGGTCCTTCAAAAGTTGATGTGATACCTACATTTAGCACTGAAAATAACGTTCATAATTACTGAAACTAACAATAATTGTTTTAACCGCTTAATGCCTACAACTCTTTCCAAACTGGGGAGTTTTGCAAAGATGCATGATAAAATGCAACTAAGAGGGATATTTTGAACTTGATATATGAATAAAAGTTGTACATTATGAATTTTAGATTCTATCCATATGATTAGATGTGCGATTGTTATCACCAATATTTTGTATAAAATTTCAAACTCAAAACTCAAAAATATTTTGTAATTCAATCACAAATAAGATATTCACAATCTATGGATGAAATTTTTTGAGATGAGTTGAAATGCAATACTCTAAGTGTAGTGATTTTTGGAGATTTTTTGGTTGTTTAATTTTATAAGTTGACCTTTTCAAGAGCACTTTTGAACACTTTTGAACTAAGATCTTAGAAATTTTTGGTGAATCACTACAACATGAAATGAGGGATAAAAATTTCACAAATCATCCCATTTCTAATCGGTTCTCACATGCATGAAGCTAACTTTCCATAAAATCTATAGTAAAAAATTATCATTGCAAAGAGTGCATGATGGATGAAAAAACGTGGATGAAATTTGTACATCGTCCAAAAAATGGACGCTTAGGCAATTAAGAGTTAAAGTAATTAATGGGAATTAAAGATTTCTTCAAGGCAACTAATGAAGGTTGCAACATTCGATGCTTCACGAGTGTGTAATTAAGGGTAGTCATCTAGTGTCAATAGTAGGTTCCTCTAATACCAGCATATGATCTCAACTTTGAAAATCTATAGAATATTATTGGAGCGTCTAAAATATATATGAAACAATTTGCATTGTGATTCACTTCTATTTGCTAACACACTTATCTCAAATTTCAGACTATAACTTCATCCATAAAGTGGGATTGGAACAAGTATCACTTTTAAGTTCGGTTTCCTTATTCATTCCCATGTAACAATGGTTTTTGAAATAGGAAGAAGTAGTCATGTTCAAGTGACAAAAACTTAGACGTTGTCACAAGTATACTGAAGTCGGTAGTGAGGATTGGCAAAAAACAATTATAAAAAGAGAAGCCCAAATCTTTATGAAATTATTTTTTGAAAGAAAAAACCTATTTTGTGTGGTGAAAAAGAGAATCGAGAACATTTAAAAAAATATGACATTTATTGAAATAGAACTTTCCAAAAAAATTAATTATTTGGCATGAGATGCTGACTCCAATGGCCGGGTACAATAGTAGATTCCTCCAAACCAAAAAGTAAAACATGCAACAAGTGACACTAAACTCAACCCTACAATAATTATGGGGCGTCACTATTTGTTGAAAATGAAATTCACCGAACTGGTGGATTGAAGATGCACTAATGTTTACCATCCAACCCTTCATTATTTTGTGCCAAGAGAATAAGGATGAAGTTTAGAATTCATCAAATTTGTTGAAATCAACTATGACTCCACATAGGATATTGTTTTAGTGATGGAAAATATAATTTCATTTTGCTACATTTGTTGTGGTTTGATGATTAAATTACTAAGATTAGAATTTACAAAAAAAATTAAAATCTAAATTAAAAATAACATCATATTGATTAAACAAAGTCATGCTCATTTTTTCAGTTTCATTTATACAAACATTTATTAATCATCACACCTCACATTTCTTCCTATTTAATAACTTCATCACAATAAAAAAAAAGTCAAGAATTATAGCACAAATTTCATTTTCCCTGGGTTTCCTTAAGATCATCTCATCACTAAACAACTTTAGAAGTATTTTGATCAATACTAAACTTGCAATTATATGTGGCCTCTATAATTTCTTTGAATTTGAGCTAATTTTTTTACCAAATATGCTCAATCTTTTATTATTGTTCTAAATACCTCTAAGGCTCTATATATACCACCATATATTTTTCATATAATCAATCTCAAGTATTAAAATGCAATGATGTATTTAAATATGTTGGATATCCAAATACAACTATGTACATAAATATATTGGTTTAGTAAAATACAACAATAATTACATGTCTTTATGCAAAAATACATAATCAAAAAGTGCTTTTAGGATGTTTACTTTAATCCATGCATTTGCAATGGGCTCCATATATACAATCACCATATATTTGTATGTATAATCCACATCATATATTGAAATTCAATATTGTAATCAAATACATCATATATTTGTATATTGTGGAGTACTTAAATATAACATAATATTTGAATACAACCACAATTAAGTATAGAAAATCAAATTACATGCAAAAGTATATGGCGATGAAGGGCTTTTAGGAAGATCAAGGGTTAATCCCAATGACCCAAGGGATTTTGGACAAAAGTGAGGTGAGCTAAAACAATGAGTGTTTCACAATTTTTTTGACGTTCTTATAAAAATGATAATGTTAAGCATCATGAATAGAAATTATTTATGTAGTAAAATTTAGAAAAATAATTATATTTTTTTGTTAAATAAATTTGAAATTTGAAAATTCACTAAATTTAAAATACATAAACTAGCATATGATTTTTATTTTTTTTATAATTGGCTAGAATTTCACCACCAATTTATTTGCAAAAACAGGTCAAAATTTGATCATAAAATATCATAAATTTTCTTTCATAGTAAATTTCCAACATTGCAATAATGTTATATACATTGCATTTTATTTATGATGAAAAAACAAAAATAGTAGCATTTTCACATTGTAATACCACACAAACATAATTGTTGATTAATAGGTGATTTGACACTAATGTGTCAAATAATTATTGTTTTTGGATTTATTTTTTTTCCTTTTAGCACTACAAATAGCTTTCACGTTTCTCCTTTTCACCATACTATAATAACATGTTTTGAAAAAATTAAAATTTCAAATAATTTTAACTTTCATTATCGAATTGATTTGTGCTGGGACCTGCTACTAAATTACGATATGCATACAAACATTAAACAAAATTGCCACCTCAAAATGCTACCCAAAGGTAGACACCAATCACTATATGGTTGCACACATCATTAGGGGTTAATCCCTAAAGGACCAACTAATTCATTTTAGATTGATGAATGTTTTTAAACTTCCCTTGCTCACAATCAAAAGCATTTTTTAGTGAGAATTTTTAAAAGAAGTAGCTCAACAACATTATTGTACTTTAACTACACTTATAATCTTATATTATGCTACCTAAATCTAGATGAACCATAGAAAATAGAAGTATGTTAATTTTCACTATATTGCCTTTCACTTCCAAAACTGGCATTGAAAAAATGAGTTCATTGATTTGAGCAACTAAAATTTAAAAAATGGGATCATCGCATTTCAAATTCATTGGAACAAATTTCACTCAATAATTGAACTTAAAAAATAAAATAAAATATTTTTCTGTAGAATTGTTGGCTTTACATACTAATGATAAGGGAAGATTATGACGATATCCTCTATTTTTTTTTACCCAATTTTTATTATAGAAACATAAGAAGCCCATTTTTCGAATAGCAAGTTGGCGATATATAGCCACAAAAAATGTCACAAACGGTGACGGCAAGAGTGCCTGATGATGATTAAGAATCTGGTAAGCAGGAATGTGAGCCATTGGGCAGGAAGGACTGAATATATGCATGCATACATGATGAGGCTCACGCATCTACATGCGTTTGAAGATCTACCGCGTTTGAAGATCTACCGCGTTTGAAGATCTACCCCATTTGAAGATCTACGGTGTTTGAAGATCTACCGGGTTGTTAAGCCTCTGATTCTACTATTCTCCAATATCACAACCACCTGACCATCCAGTTATATTTTTCCCCTTAGTCATAATAACCACTTTATCCATCTACCGCTTTAACCGATTCTCATCTAACGTGTGGTCATCTTGATATGCTCCCCGGCCTCGCTACACCATTTATTGTGCGACACACTAATTGTTTTAAAATGGCTACATCTTTTTATGCAAAGTGAACATTTTTACGAAATATGTTTATGGACATCCAATAGTACACCGAAACTACCATATCTTGTGGGTGTGTGAATGGCGTGGGTACATTCATCCAATTTTAACCCCTAAAGGACCAAGAAGCCCGGATTGGGTCTCATGTTTTTTTTAGTAGTTTTGAGTAGGTCCTATGTGGACTTCTTTTTGCTCAAATTTATTTGTTGTTTGACCAACACATGCAACGTTCTTCACTAATTTTGGTGATATAAAATTTGGTCTCATCTGAATTACATTTTTTACAATATGATTAATTGAATTTATCATTAGAAAACCATGAATACTTGGTCCTTTAGGGATTAACAAATTATCATCCAATTTGAGCAAAATTTTCATCCAATTTGGGTGAATTTTACTACAATATTTTGAAAAAACGATTATTAGTAAAGCTTCTTGTAAATACTGTGAACCACAATATAGGGTGATTTTGGTGTAGGACTAATCTCTTCGAAATTGGTAAAAAATTTGCCTTTTGTAAAAAGTCATAGCTTTGAGTAAATAGTTAGTGTGTCTCACAGTAATAGCAATAATTGGTGTACTTGTTGACATTCATCCTCACCCATGTATGTATGGTTAGTTTTTATCTAATCTCCAATTTATTAGTTCAATTATTGCCAAATATATAATGAAAACTTTAAAATTGTAGTATTGATTAATTGACTTTCATCTTTATGCTCTACTAGATATTGGTGTACAGTACCCACCAATAAGTTTACGTTCATTCAGTTTTTCAAAGAATTTAATCAAAGAATTATAATTATAAAATATTTATATTTATATTTATATTTATTAAACCATTTGAAGTGTGAAAAAATACTTCTTAGACAATTTTTGGATTAGATATTAAAAAAATACAATATGTATATTCAAAATTTAGAACAATAATAAAAGGGCACCTAATATTCTAAATTTAGAATATTAGGTAAACAAAAAATCTATTGAGCATGATTTTTTAATACCCTATAGGTAATTGGAAATCAAGAATGCATTCAATATTAAATACCCTATTTTACTTACAATTTTTTTGATAGCCTCCAATTTTTTTGAGTTTCTTTTTTGGAAAGGGGAGGTGGGAGAGGGGAGAATTGTGAATTTTGACAAAATAATTGCATTATTGTAGTATGGCAAAGGGGAAAACACAATCAAACAAAAATACACCAACAAAATTGTAATGGTGAATGCTAGTAGAATGCAATCTGAAAGTTATAGTGTTAAGAATCACAATTGTTCAACATTGGATAGATGCAATTATTTATTCATTCAATCTAAACCTCCATGATATTTAACTTAGAATACCGTTATTTAGGGGTTATTTTCAATAAAAATAAAATAAAATATCACGTATTATATGGTATGGTATCTTTTTTATAAGTTGTTTTCAACATTAATCCGCCCCTATATTTTATTAAGAATTTTCCAAAATTTTATCTCAAATGAATATTAAATACCCTATATTTTATCACACGTCATTTCTAAAATACCAGCACCTGGATGACATGAAATACTTTAATTCAAGTCCAAAATTTTAATTGAATAAATTAATTTTCATGTTTTTTGATTTGTGAGAAAAATAGCCAAAAATTAGCATTTGCAGGCATTGTAGTACAAAATAAATAATATTTTTTAGCGTTCAAATTAATCATTTCAAATAACACATATCTATATGTACTTCATATCAAAAATTGGTACCAAAATGACGTCATTGGATATTTTAAACAAATGTTTTGGTTTTTTTTTTAGCAGCTAGGACAAATTTTGATTTTTGTACTAAAATATTCTTTTAAAATCTTTAAACTTCTTCAATTTTTACGTGAATCTTTTTTTTGTGTACTACATGAGTGTAGGAAATCAAAACCACATCCGGTCGATTCAATTTTTATTTTGTTTTAAAGAGGGACTCATTCAAAGTTGCCATGGGGGTTGATTTTAGAGTTCAAAGGGCTTTTTGGGGTACCCATATCAGACCATTGCCCAAATTTGTAGTATTCAAAATATGGATGTATTTTTTTTCTTTCTAAATTTTTAAAAATTAGGAATTTGAGTGGATCCCACTAGATACATAATTAGCATTGAAAGGAAATATAATTGCAACATTAGCAATAAGCACAAGCGTAAAAAGAGCAGAAAGAATAATGTAGTACGTGTTTTGATTTCCCAAAACCTAGAAATTCTAAAATAGTATTCAAACTAACGAGTGCATTTTGTTCATTCAATTTTTGGTTGGTATGTATATTCAAAGTCACCATACCCTTGCAAGCCTGACACATGGTCTTCTGTTCTTGACTAAATACGTTTTAAGAAAGATGACTGTCGTTTTTAAGACAAAACCTTACACTAATCACGTGACTAGAGATGAGTCAAAACTAAATGATCTCCTACAATACAAAGGCTTTGCCTTCAACAATGTCGTTGCACTTAAACATACAAAACACTAATATTAGGTTCATGTTGTTGTGATGTGGATCGATTACCATTTAAATTTAGACATTTGTCTTTGTTTGTATTTAAGTATAGTTGTAGATGAAAGACTAGTTGGTGATGATCTAGTTCTTGTTCTAGTAACTTGTTTGGATGAGAACCGGCCGTTAGTTGGATGGTTGGGTTAATTAGTAGGGTTAGTAGGTAGTTAGGATGAAACGGCGACTAGCCGCCAAGGGTTATAGATACTTGGAAAGTAATTAAAGGGCTATTGTTGCCCATTTGAAGGTAAACTTTAGTAGTTTGAGAGTGTGAGGGGTGCACTTCGTGCAAGTTATTTTGGGTGAATACAAGTTTTTCAAGAAGGCAAATTTTGGCATTGGTTGTTTCGGCTATTGTGTGCAATTGAGATTTTTTTGAATTGAGATTCTAGGATTGTACTTTTGCTAAAACGCGGTACTAATAAAAAAAAATTGGGAGCTTTATCTTTATGGATTGGCGGTTATAAGGTGTTGAAGTGGAGAATGTCTAGATTGTATTAAATTTAAGGGAGCAGCGTTTGAAGGGCCATATCTTAGAGAATATTATTATATAATTACGAAATTTGGTGAGCGTGTGGTTTGACCGTCTATTAGCATCTCAAAGAAGTTTTAGAAGCATTAGGATTATTTTCATTTACTTATGGACAAAATGGAAACCGGGAGTGAAATTATGAAGTAAGAGCAGTAGTTTAAGAGTCAGTTATGGGAAATTAGCTAGTACAGATAGTCAGTACCTTAGAATGACTTGAAAATTTGTATGCAGATTTATAACTAGTTATGTGAAGTACTATAAAAAATTCTGATCATTTTTATGAATGGTTTTTGTGTTATGAGGACTCAAAGTTGGTTGAATTAGTTTGTAGGTGAAATAAAAAGAACTAGAGTAGGAAAAATCGATATAATGAGGGTTTGAGTTAAATCTAAGGTTAATTAAGGGTAGAAGAGGAGGAAGTTTTACAAAACATCATTATCAAAATGACTACCACAACAAAAGGTCCCATGTCATTCCAAACCCAAGCATAAACATTATAACAATGTACAATTGTAATCTTGGGTTGATCGTAATACTTGTAACAAGGTGAAACATGTACGAAAGGGATGCTCAAGGCTAACAAACGCACACAAAAAAATAAAATAATCAAAATAACAAAGGAATTTAACCCTTAAATGCCTGATCCTATCACCGTGGTGAAAAACTTTAAATTGTATGCTATAATTGAATAAAAAAAAATTCATATTTTTCCTACATGAGACCAGATGCCAACTATAATCTATAATTTTTTCAATATTATTAATAAAAAATTCAATTATTATGATTTTTGGAAGTAATATAAGTAAAGAAAATCATATCAATTACAAAATATATTAAAAAATATGAAAAATTTACCAAATGTGTACATTAAAGTGAAAAACATGAGGTTGTTTACTGTGCTCAAAAAATATTTCTAAATTTGGAAATACAGTGGAAAAACCTAAAACCGCAGAACATCATGGAGGAGCCATGGTAATACACCTTGATCTTGTAATTGCTATAAATCATTCAATTTTAAGATTTTTTCAAAATTTTAAAATGGAATGGAAACTAGACTTTGTAAGCTACATTTGGTTAGTTAAACTTGAATTCAAAGAATGTCATCTCAATGGCTAAAGTTGTATTTCAATTACAAAAAAAGATGATCAACCAGATTTGGTCGTTCAAGCGTTTAGGGGTTAAAGCATTAAGAGAGTCGAATTAGTTGCCGGAGATTGAAAGAATATTTATATAGCCACATACATTGAACTCTAGTTTTTGTACAAAAAATCTAGACCAAAAAATTGCATCATATAGCTCTAATATATAAATTGAATGCATTACCCTATTCAACAACTATTTCAAATGCAAGGGCATTAAGATGTAACAATGGTTCATGTTGCAACCTATGCTCTTTATACAATGGCCAATGCAGTCCCATGCTTTCAATTCCAAAAAAAATTCAAATATCATGAGAACCAACATCATTTGCATGTTTGTCAAATTGTGAATATTTTAAATTCTATAAATATCAACTTCCTTCAATTTTTGTGTACAACAATCTAAAATGATGTATACCAACATGCCAAGGCACAAAAAAAATTTGAAGCTCTAAGAAAAAATTGACAAAATTTAAAGTAGTTCCGAATTATAGCGCACAAAACCGAGTTTTAGACATGGCTAACTTTGAAATTCATTTTCTTTCAAATCACAATTGAGTTTTTCTTCAAACTTCCGTAGTAATGTGTTATATATCGCACACTACAACTTTTGCATATTCACTTTTGGACTTTGCCCATTGATGCTCATGGTATGGTTGTTTGAATGGAAAAGTTTCAAATCAATACTGAGTTTTGTCCGTCACTGTAAAAGAGATATACACATCAGAAAAATTGCATATCTTGGAGTGCACTAAACTATATCAAAGTGTGCCAAATGAATCTTTCTTTGTTTTGGTCTTTTAAGTTTCCAATTTTAGATTCATCCCATCATCCTAATTGAGGAAAAACAAAAAAAAAATGGTCTTAGATGCACTTTATGATGACCTACTTTGTAGTGGTGTTTGTTTGTTTGTTTTTTTTTCTTTTGGCTAATTTCATCAATTAAGGTACCGTAATAAATTACATATTTTTCTTCATTTTGGTGTACACTATAATGTTCCAAAAGAAAATTTCCAAAAGAATGAAAGGAAAATTGTGAAAATGGCCCTCAAAAATGAGAAAAATTGCATGTCCTTTAAGGGTTAATGGCATATATGGAATGGGGTTTTGGTAGGTGTCACAAATAATCACATGTCCTAAAGAGGACACGCTACTTTAAGGTGAATGGCACCATAGAAGAAGATTTGTGATCCAGATTCTAATTACCATGTGCGTGGTGTAACTTGTCACAAATAGGGTGCACTAGGGTAGAGACACCCATTCGTGACGACTTCAGACATGCACTATACTTGGGATGGATGAATCAATATTTTGAGATTTTTCCTCTTTTAACAGTTAGAAATCATAAAGTTTCCAAAAAAACTTCCATAATTATTTGAATAAGTACAAACTTCCAAAGTAGAAGATGTAGGTTCACCTAAAACCGATCATAGGCTCTAATGTACAAATGAGGTATATTTTGCCTTTCAAAATCTAAAAACTAGACAAAAATCTAGCGTGATTGGTTGGAATGGGTATCTCTACCTTACCTTATTACACTGAAATCACCATATTCTATGGCCCATGGTATTTACGAGAGACTTTACCAATAATTATTTTTCCCAAATACTGTGGTAAAATTCATCCAAATCTGATGAAAAGTTGTTCAAATGGATGAATGTACGCACTGGTGATTTCAGTGTAGTAAAATATTGAGCAGTTAGAATGTTTTGGTAGCGACACTGGCTGCATGAACTCTCCTCATACTCAATGCTTCCCTCAGTGAGGTGTGCATAAATTTTGTGGAAATGAAAACAGCTGAATACCACATCAGGGTAGTTGTGATTAAAGTTATGTTTGACCACGGGTCCTTTAGAGCTAGAAGTGTAGGTAATTGACAAGTGACGTGTAGGGGACAACTGACCTTCTCTTCAATGCATGCACATACAACATGAATCCAATCCCGAAAACGTATTTCATTCAAGCACCCAATGGCAAGCCTGAAATCAATTCACACAATATTAGATTCTCCCCGGGTCAACTATTTACGTGGTGTGGGTGCGGTATATTTCTTGAGTATTCCTAGAATATTCGTTAACGTCATCATGATCGATTCTAAACTTTAAACCCCAAAAATTTGATCCTAAATCCCAAATCCTACAACTTAACCCTACATCCCAAACCCTAAACCCACAGTGCCACGTGGCAGTGTTGAGGGGGACAAAATATTCATATATATATATTCCGCACCCTCACCCCAATTTTGCACCATGCAATAGCCGGCCCCAATTTTTCTCCACCGACCCCCTTGCCCTCCATTTATTTGGAAATCAAATCATGTGGGGAATTCATCCGTTGCAAAATAGGCAAGTCACCATCCTACTATTAACCCTTAAATGACCAAGAATTCATAGTTTTAAAATGACAAATTCAATCATTCATAATATGAAAAATATATTTCAGATGGGACCAAATTTTATATCATTGGATTCAGTGAAGAACATTGCATGTGTTGATCAAAAACAAAAATAAATTTGAACAAAAGAAATTCCACATATGACCTACTCAAAACTGCTAAACAAACATGAAGCCCAATTTGGGCTTCTTGGTCTTTTAAGGGTCAAGGAAGGTGGTTTGTTTTTTGTTTGTTTGTTTGTATTTTTTATAATTTTTAATGCTTAGTTATAATCTCTTGGACTAAACACCTGTTGGTAGCATTCTTAGCATTCTAAACACCTGTCGGAAAGTTCTTTATAAGAAAGGGTGCACCAAAGTATTTTCTTAGTTTTTGAACCTACAGTGTGAAAAATATGAATTTTTAATCAAATTTCGTTACCATAAATTAAAATAAAACATGAATAAAATATTATAAAAAGTAAAATCACATAGAACACTTGGGCCAATGGCACAAAATCATATTGGTCAGCTCTAGTTAAATATTATCGAATAGCCAACTCATTTACATATAGACATCTCCTCCTCCTATTTTTTACTAAGTTACCATACCTACATAGCAAGTTTGTACAATTTTTATTTATTTTTAGTTTGACAAAATTTATTCTGTCACATGTCACAAAAGCATTCGTTGTAACCCACAAAATAGTCTATGTGATACTAAAATAATTCTATTATCTGCCAAAGCTTGTACAAACTTGATATGTGCATACTCCGGTAGCATGATATGTGTTATGGCCTTAATTACGAAAACCCAACTTATGTTCATATTTATACATTTGTATATAGCCAAAAAAAAAATTTCATATTTTTTATATTTAAATCTTGAATAATCATATAATTTGAAAACAATTATTTCTTGTTCTATACATTCAAATCTTGTGAAATTGCCAATGTGCACATGTCCTCCAAAACTTACAATGGTTCAAGAATAGTGTTACAATCATGTTGTGATGACAAAAAAAAAGTTAATATGTGTAGATAGTTGACATTGTGAAATTGAATGATTCAAACAAAATGATTACCTATATGTGAATTTTTTAAAATAAAATTTAATTTAGAATTCTACCATAGTGTGATTTAGTAAATAATATGATGTAAACAAAACAATGTGAGATTAATAATAATAATAATAATAATAATAATAATAATAATAATAGTAATAATAATAATAATAATAATAATAATAGAGTTTATGATGAAAATCAACATAATGAATGTTTTCTTATTTTATTTTATTTTATTTTTTTGTAATATGAGGGTAGAAGGAAGATTTGATAGCAATCACACATCTAACCGTATGAATAAAATCTAAAATTCATAATGAGTAACTTTTATAAATTTGTACATCAAATTCAAAATATCCCTCCTAGGTACATTTTATAATGCTCTTTGCACTTATGCAATTGAGGAGAGGGATGAAGTCCTTTAGGGATTAAAGACATTCTACCTTAATGACCATAAATGTTATAGCCAATGATTGCTTGATTGAATGAATGGATGAATGAATGGATGGACGGACGGAAAAATGAATGGATGGTGTTGGTGGTAGCGTGTTAGATGCATAATAACTACCACCTAAGGAACCTAAACCAGACCACTTGAGATTCACTTAGTGCCTTCTACATGTGAATGAAATTAGAACTTCTAGGATGCAATTTCAATTGTTACCAAAAAAAAAACACCTAAATATCTCAAGTAAAGTATGACTATTTTTTCTCTTTCAAAATTAATATAAATTACATAATACTTCCTTTATATTTTTACAGCAACATGTCTTGTAATTCTTATAAGGATCACAAAAAAGCAGACCCCATAGAGCACGTTATGCTACAATAAACGCCACCTGTATACGAGTGTATATGAATGGATGGATTGGATGGATTGGATGGATTGGATGGAAGGATGGATGAATGGAGGAAGGATGAATGAATTAAAGAAATATGGATGAATGTATGAAGGATGAATTAATTAAAGAAATATGGATGAATGTAGGAAGGGTGGATGAAGGGTGGATGAATGGATGGATGGATGAATTAATGGTGAATGGATGGATGGATGAATGGGTGGATGGATGGGATTGTTTGGCGGCAGCTTGTGAGGTGCAAAACAACCAACAGTTGCCAAACTGCAGGCCAGCAGGGCTGGGAGAGCAATCATGAAGAAGGGAGGAGGGGCAGGGCATGGCCATTTCATCATCGGCCCAGCACGCGCTCTCGAGTAGTAACTTCCTCACTGTTAGTACCATATTATTCTCGATGATGTGCCATAACGACATCCATGGCTCCCTAGCTTCCCTCCCTGCAACAGTCCATCACTCGATCAATCGGTGGTTTCACCGTTGTTCGTCTGGGTGTCGACGTGGACTCACACCCATTTGTATCACGGAATTATGTAATTAACCCTTAACCCCTAAACGTCTGAATGTGCCTTTGCGGCAAGTAGAATACAAGTGTATTTTGGTTGTATTTGAAATGGATCCACACTTTCAATGGGTTTGAGTTCAAAAGAGAAGTTGGAATTTAGATCAATGCGATTTTAGTGAGTTCTTGAGATCCCAATTCAGAGTTTCTTGTTGGTAGCAAATCCCAATCATACGACAGCCTATATACTATCCCCATGGGACGTTTAGGGGTTAAAGGTCCCTCGGGGATAGCAGATATGTTGGTGTATATTTGGTATTTGTTGTCAGTAAAAAGTTCCAAATTGAGACCCTAATAGCTCATTAAAATCATGTCGACATGAATTTTAACTTCATATTTTAACTCCTATAGGAGGTCTGGAACCATTTCAAATATAATAGAATATTGTTGTATAATATTGGTCAAAGTGGGCTCTTTGGACCTTTAAAGGGTACCCGAATATCAGGGTCAGCATCTCATGACAAATTATTAATTTCTTTGGAAAATTCCTTTTCAACAAATGCCAAATTATCAATGAATGATCTTCCAATTTCTCTTTTTTACCATAAAAAAAAATTAAAAATGAATGTTTGAAAAAAAAAATCTGATAGATTTCGGCTTCGAATCTCTTCTTATCATTATTTTTTGCCGATCCTAACAACCAACTATGTAGTAACCACAAAGTAGCAGGAATAACCACATTGCACGAATATTTGTGCCGGTAGTTTACCTTATGTCTTAAAGAGTGATGAGATGAGATCAAAATGTAGTAACGATTTGAGTTACTACGTAGAACCTAGAATATTTCATAACTTTTTTATTGTAGCCAAATAATACAAATTTAGAAGTATTAAAATTTTGTTGTGATTTTCAATAAGAGGTAAATAAAATTACTTGGTTAAATAATATGTTTCATACATAAAAGCAATGAAAATGGAATGTCCTTACACAAGTGTAACCTTCACAATTATGTCACACACTACTTTTTATTAGAGAAATAACACTAATAGAAAGGGTACTCTTTGGGCACCACAAAATAGTGTTGGAGCATGATGCCCATATTGGCATTAAGCTAGACGAGTGTCAATATGGGCCTTGAGCACCATGCTCTGACACTATAAGTCCTTGGTGTTCAAAGACCACCTGTTTTACTAGTGTAACTTTACAACCTCATATTTGTAGTCTAACAGTGATTGTAACACATGGGTTTAAATATTTTCTTGAAGCACATCCAAACACATTAAACATGCAATAAATATTCATTTTTTATGGAGTACATATGAATAAACATGGAGTACATTTTCATATTTTTACTCTTAGCAATACCGTACTCGGCTGTCACAATTAGAATGATTATTATTTTTGGAAAAAATACTTTTCAACAAATGCCAAACTATGTGAATATTCTCCAAGATTCACTTTTTTCACCATACAAAATAGAACGTTTTTGAAAAAATAAATTTCCTAAAGAGTTGGCCTTCTCTTTTCAAAATTATTTAAAAGACCGACTACATTATCACACAAATCATTTTTATTTTTTTTCTAAAATATGTCACTTCCTTTTATCAGCTGAAGAAAAAACTAAAGTGTGAACATTTTGTATCGATATAGTCAGATTTTGTATAAAATTTTATCAAATGATATTCAATACTAAAAAAATGACAACATTGCGCTATCCGTACTTTTTTGATGTAGTCAATTACCTTGTACTCGTTTACGGTCTCTGTTGTACAGGACAAAAGTAATTGAGGGATTAAAGTAGAGTGCGCCTGGGCTAGTTAAATCAGTTATGTATGGTTTAGGCCTGGTACCCTAAAGAGTAGTAACAGAAATCCAGATTCAAGGCAATCCAGTCTACTAAGTTCTGGAAGGGGACTTTATGACAGAATAGATATTATACTGTTATTAATTAATTAGGGAGTTTTGCTTTTTTACTTTGACTCAAAAATTGATGTCTATGAGTGACCTATGGTGGAGGCACCTATAACCGCCCATTTAACCGGTAAAGGACCAATGATTCATGTTTTACTAAATGACAATTTAGATTGATCATATAATTAAGATAAGACCAAATTTTATATCACTGGAATCAATGAAGAACATTGCATGTCTTGATCAAACAACAAATAAATTTGAACAAAAGAAAGTCCACGTAGGACCTCCATAAAATTGCTAAAATAAACATGAGACCCAATTTGGGCTTCTTATTCTTTTAGGGGTTAACCCCCAAAAGATCAAGAAGCCCAAATTGAATCTCATGTTTTTTTTTGGAGTTTTATGGAGGTCCTATGTGGACTTTCTTTTATTCAAATTTATTTGTTGTTTGACCAAGACATGCAATGTTCTTCATTGATTCCAGTGATATAAAATTTGATGTCATGTGAATTATTGTTTTCACAATATGATTGATCGAATTTTTCATTTTGAAATTATGAATCCTCGGTCCTTTAGGAGTCAAGCTACTATGGTCGGAAAGTTTTTAAAATCGTTTTGGGACTATTATTGGTTGATAGGCAGACAATATTCATGGGTAAAAGTGATAACATTTTCTCAATTAAAATGTAATTTATATGAATTTTGAAAGCAAAAAGTTAGTCATACTCCATTTGTGCCATAAAGGTGGTGGTTTTTCCAACACAAAAAGTATCATCAATTGCATTGTGGACGTCCCAATTCTCCACAATTGTAGAAACTTCTCATTGAATGACAAGTGGTCAATTTGAGGTTCCTTAGTCGGATTTAGGTTTGTTGGATGACAATAGCTCGGGGTACCGGGGAGAGGGGAGGCGGGGGGCGGTTTAAGGTGCTTCCACCTTAAATGAAGGTAAAATGCCCTTATAATGTCTATTTAAGCTACCGTACTTAGAAAAAGCATATTGGTTTGGGAATATTTTTAGGTGATTAAATAAGATTCATGAATCAAAATTTTAAAATAATAAAAAATTATTTATTAAAATTGTAATTTATATGAATTTTGAAAGTGAAAAAATAGTCACACCCATTTAACCATTAAAGTTCTTTGAGTGTATATGATAAAAGGTGGTTCCAGAGACCCTCTCCCGAAAAAATGTTAAAACTCTCATATTATTTATTTATTTGGATAAAATTTAACAATATAAATAAATCTTTAGTTAACTTCTTGAAGCATGTCTTCCTAAAATTTTATATGGATAGCTTCACCAATTGCAAAATAAAAATGCTTGACCTTTAAAAAAGAATTTTTCTTTCATTTTTTCACAATGGTGAAAATTCATTTTTCATTCTTTACAATTTAAAAAAGAAAAGTTTATGTTATGCACTTGGTGACTCTTCAAAATATATTGGAGAATTGAGTTAATTTTCTATTAAAAAAATCTGAAGGGGAAAAAAGTTTATTATCATCCTTTTAGAAATCATTACTTGAAAAGATGTCCAAGATTAAAGAAAAAATTGTAATACTAATAAAACCAATTTGGAATTGAACATGCCAATTCCAATGGCAAAAATGTTGTAGCAAGTTATCTACATTGTTTACACCTTGTTTTTGAAAATTATGGGAATTGAGTTCAAATATAAACTTTACATGTTAAATATTCTAGAAGTTTCTAGAAGATACTTTTCACATTTTTCACCACACTAATAATTAGGGAATGAATCTAATCATGTATGGTATATATAAACATTTTTTACAAAAGAAAATTGAATTAAAATTAAAGGCATATATTTCAAAAAAAAGTTAACTAAAATATTGTTGGAACCTTAATGAAATTTAATGAACCTAAATTTAAAACATAAACTTAAAATATATCATTAAGTTTTGTAATGAACCTAAATTTAAAAAATATTGTAATGAAATCGGAATGAACTAAGAATGAAACTTGACATAAACCAATTGTTTTGTTCTTCAAAAAAACAAAATATCTTATTTTGAAGATCCATAGTGTACAAATGATAGTCAACTAGCACAAGAACCCCTGAACGTCACAACGTCGAGTTTTTAGATGACTAAGGTAGAGGTGCCAGAAACCGTGCGAATTTCAGGTTTGCTTACTTAGGACAGTGGTGGAAAAAGTTTAGAATTTTTTGATGGTCTACAAAGTTAGTGCAAATCCATCCCAAAAAAAAACACATTTTTTGAGTAAGTCTATAATTTCCTGTGAATTTCTGAGTGTGGAGTCATAGAGTGGCCATTAACCGTTCATAGGGTCCTGGTTTTCATGAGAGGTTGCATTCTAAAAATAAAGCGCTTCTGCACCAATCAGAAGCCCTCAATTTTTCCAAGTATGGACGGAATTAGAGCACTCTTGTACACTTTCTGAAACCAGGCTAGGTAAGTTCCTGGGACCTAGCCCTCAAGCCTACTGCTCGATTTCAGGACCCGCTCGGTTTTCTGCACCTCTACCTTAATTGACTAACAGATTCAAATTCAGTCTACGTTCTCATCAATGTTTGGATGAAAGTCATCCAATTTTTTGGAGATACTTCACCAAGTTGTTATCCTATCTAATGGTTAGATTTAGTGATACTTGAGTACATATTTTTTCTAAAATTACAAATGTAGAGGTATGTCAAGTTGTTGACTAAGCCAAAACTGCATTAACTTTAGTTCAAAAGTGGCCTTGCAAAAATGAGGTCATAGATTTAAAGAACACAAAAATTTCAAAGAACCACCACGTTTAAGAGTATCTCATTTCAAATTCATTTCAACCAATTTCACTAAAAAAATATTAAAATTCAAAATTTATAATTAAATATTGGTGATAGTATTCGTGAATCAAACCGTACCGATGGAATCCAAAACTGAAAATTTAGAACTTTCATTTGTATATCAATTCCAAAATATTCTTCTAAATAGTTCTTTATGATGATTTTTCTCCAATCGTCAATTTCAAGGACACCCTTGTACGTTTAGTGGTTAACCCTAACCCCTAAACGTCTGCACTCCTCTCCAAATTTGGCAGTTTTGCAAAGATGCATCATAATATGCAACCGAGAGGGATATTTTGAAGTTGATGTATGAATAAAAGTACATTATGAATTTTAGATTCTATCCATTCGGTTAGATTTGCGATTGCTATCACCAATAATTTGTATAAAATTTGAAACTTGAAATTGAAAATTCTTTTGTAATTTGATTACGAATAAGATATTGACAATTTGTACATGAAATTTTTGGGATTGGTTAAAATGTAATACTCTAAATGTAATGATTTTTGGAGATTTTTTGGTTGCTTAAGTTGATGAGTTGACTTTTTTAAGAGCACTTTTACACTAAAATCTTCAAAATTTTGGGTGAATCACTACAACATGAAATGAGGAATAATAATTTCACAAACCATCCCCTTTCTAATCGGATCACACATGCATGAAGCTAACTTCCCATCAAATATATAGTAAAAATTCCACACTGCAAAAAGTCAATAATGGATGAGAAAACTCTGTTTGATTCTGAACATCGTCCACTTTCTAGACAGTTCGACGTGGACCAATGGATTCATAGTTTTAAAATGACAAATTGTAAAAATTATAATTCAAATTTTATGTCACTGGAAACAGTGAAGAACATTGCATGTGTTGGTCAAGAAAACAAAAAATAAATTTAAACAAAAGAAACTCCAAATAGCACCTACTCAAAAATGCTAAAAATAAAATGGACTTCAAAGGATTGAGAAACATGATTCTCCAAAAGCCAGAGCAGAGGAACTATAAACTGCAAGTATATTGACATTCAAAACATGTACAGTCACTCTTGATGAATCCACCGTGCTCCTTCGAGCTTCATGCGAAGCAAACTAGCTTGTTTCACAGTAGAGGCTACAAGACATCAAATGTCCTAAAGAAAAACGCGTATTATTAGATTGTATAAAGACTGGATTGCTCAACTACCTGTAGCTAGGTCAGAGCCATTCTCTGCAGAGTCTATTTTTTCAGCTGGGGTTGGTGCAAGCACTGCTCCCGCATATGTGCGATCTGTCAACATACCTGCAGGCAAGGAAGGATTAGTGTATTACCATTACACTCAGAACTCTTTTAAATCACACCTTTGGTAGCCGACGTACATGAGTTCAGAACTTGCATATGGAAAGTGTCCAATCACATGTCTACACAATAAGGGGTGTCAAAGTTCGCGACTTCTGTTGGCGACTCAAACCTCACAATTGGGGCTACTACTTTTGCACGCGATTGTTGGTTTCGTAATCACAGCGGGATTTAGAAAGTAAAACTGAAATCTCGCATCACACTCAAACTCTCACACCCCATAATAGCAAAGATTTTCTGCACATACTAAAATGTGATATTAGAGAGTGTGATCATAACAAGTTCAGAGTGTACCTGAGGGACGGGGCATCTCCGGTGTGCGCCAGGGATCTTGCCGGTAACCTGTCACCAGGGAGTATTTAAGCTTAGACAGGCAAAAACATTCACCAAGGAAGCCAGGAGAGTAGGCATTGAAACATAACATTGACTCCCCAAAGAAAGCCTTAACCCTTACAGGACATACTAAGCCCCAGGCTTACTTTTTTTTGGGAGAATCTTACTCATAACTTATACTCCGGGGTTTTTAAATGCCAAAATGAACATATTTAAGGCATTTATACTTCTTAAGAATAGAACCAAAGTAAATTAAAAAGAGAATCATGCTTAAAATGGAGTTTAAAAGAGATTTTGGGTGTGGGAATCAGGAATGCCAACAGTGAAGGGCAGTATACTGAAATAATAAAGATCTAAAGTGGTCAGATAAAGAACGACCTCTGCCAATTGCAGTGGGAGTAGAAAATTCTGAGTTGTTATTGATGCTGCTGCTGTTGCTGTTGTTGACAACATCCCGCATGCCTGAGAGGGCCGTTTTCAGCTCATGTGTTTGCGTCTCCAAAGCTTTGATTATGCTTCCCAGCTGCAGACTTTCTGAAAAACCACAATAGACATACAACTCCATCAACTTAGCAATTTCATCATCTCATAAGGAATCATCAGTGAAAAAATAACACTAAGGTAGAGAACCCATTTGAAGTGGGGTGGAAAAGTGACCCATTTGCAACGCAAGTGTCGTCCAAATACGTGACTTGTAAGAAAATGAGATACTTCAAGGTTCTATCAAAATCAATGTGGATGCAATACTCATGGTTCAAGGGTAGTCTAAGGTTATGATTGATACCCTACTAGTTCAAACTTCAGCATATTCATACTTCAACAAGATGTAGAATAGCAGATCTTGGTGTATTTATAAAACCAAAGGTCCTTGTGATCAACCCCTAGGGAACCCTAAAACCCTAATTTTTTAATTCAATCCAAAGCGGAACAACCTAGCAGTTTTTTCAGGCCTTATCACATACTCTACTCGCTGCGCTTTGTAGAGTTTCTGATTTATGAAGGTTTGCTATTCTACATGCTAGCCTTCATAACATGTTTATACAATATCGAAAAAATACATATTTTAGTGCGTTGGAATCCTCTTGAAAAATGTGGACAATATACATTAAAAATCCGTTTCTAATATCGGAAACCACCTGAATGCCACGGGAACGGATTCCTTAGGGATGAAGGATTCATGTTTTTAAAATGACAAATTCAATCAATAATATTGTGATAAAAAAAAATCGATCAGATGGAACCAAATTTTATATCACTAGGATCAGTGAAGAACATTGCATGTGGAATAAATTTGAACAAAAGGAAGTCCACAAAACTGCTTAAAGAAACATGAGGCCCAATTTGGGCTTCTTAGTCCTTTGAAGGTTAAATGAACCATGTAGAGTCAGATATACAATAAAAGCACTACAAACAGGGCAGACTGATACAACAAGGCAGATTGATTACCTTTAGCTCTGGAATGAGAAAACTCCCGCATGGCTGCAGCCACTTCAGAAGCAGCAGCTGCTGCAGCGTTAGCTGCTAGAGCAGCTTCATTCACAGGTGGCTCCACGGATAACCCAGGGGTGGGTGGGGATACCTTTTTATCAGTTTCACTTTCCTCTAGCGCAATGCTACGCACCCAAGATTTAAACATCGGAAGTAAATACGTCTGTGAGCATGAACACAAAAAACTCGGTAAGTAGTAACCCACTGTAGAAAAAAAATCTCAAACAAGCATGTGTCTACCCCAAATAGAAACGTATACCTTCATATGTCATTATCATAATTCATATGTCCACATAATTTTCATTACAATCCTAACTAATTATAAAAATTCAAAAACCCTGATCAAAAATCTTAGAACGCCACCATTCCTATAACCACGTCACAATTCTAGTAGGTAAACTGGGTAAGTAGGTCCCCACTGTAGAAGAAAATCTCAAACAAGCTGCTAATCGCATGTGTCTACCGCAAATAGAAACGTATAACTTCATATGTCTCATTCCATATAATTCTCATTACAACTCATTAATTCACGAACTCAATAATCCTGTTTGAAATTCTTAAATGTCACCAATCTTGTCACAATTCTAGTAGACATAAGAAATTCGTCCCAACATGTTAGTGCTTTTGAACACATGTCTCGTTTTCATTGAATACAAGAACTTTCTACATTTTTCAACCATTGCTTAGTCTCCCCCCTTGGGTTAGAGACAATAAAGCATGCAATACACACCTTTGTACAATCCTTAGTATAATCTTCACTAATTCAAAAAAATTCATAAACAGTCTTAGAACGACACCATTCCTATAGTGTTACAATTCTAGTAGACATAAGAAACTCGTCCCACCATGTTATTGCTTTTGAACACGTCTCATTTTCTTTGAATAAAAGAACTTTCCACATTGCTTTTTCTCTCCCATTGGGTTAGAGACAATAAATCATGGAGTACACACCTTAGTAAGAACACCGGCACCAGCACCTGCTGTCACAATTGCCCCCAGACCCAGCAGCTTCTGTCCCCAGCTTAACTCACTTGGTTTCTGAGCTACTAACGCTTGCCCAGAGCTTTGAGCTGGAGCAATAGGCTGGGATGAGGGAGCCCTCGCTTGCACGCCTGTTGAACCCGTCATCTGTTAGGAGGACTCTAAAATTTGCCAGAACATACACTAGCACAGAAATACCAAAATACACGAAGGAACTTACAATATTACCAGGACAACATGACCACTGTATTCTTGCCATTAAAAAAACAAAGGAGGGGGGTGGAGGTTCAGCGTAAGCAGGCATTCATGAGGAGAAACGTACTAGTTGATGGCACAGCAGTTGCAGCTACCTCTGAAGTCGGAGGATCCTGAGCAACAACAATCCCCGGTTACTTTCTTTGCATCAAAACGAAATCAGCAGAGCTTATACTGAATATTAACGCTTCAATACCTATGAGCGATGAAATGAACGCTTTAAGAAAGGTGACAAACTGTACCACTAGAAAGAAAGAAATCATACCCGGCATTTTAGAACGATAGAAGTATGTTTTGAAAGGTACTATAATTGACTATTACATAGTTACTTTCTACTTTTAGCTTGGGCACTTAAAGGACCAAGGATTCATGGTTTTTAAATGACAAATTCAATTGATCATGTTGTAAAAATTATAATTTAAATGGGATCAAATTTTATATCATCGGAATCAGTAGAGAACATTGCATGTGTTGGTCAAAAAACACAAAAAGAAGTCCACATAGAACTTACTCACAACTGCTACAAAAAACACGAGGGCCAATTTGAGCTTTGGGGATTAATCAAAATACCAATGTAATACAAGAGAAAAGTTGCTACACCACACACATTCTTCTGTTTCCTCATCAGATGATATTGCAAACATGCCCGGCAAGTGCACTATGTTAAATTTGTGAAAGTAAATGTGAATGCACAAAAGGGGTATTAATTTGAACATTGACGTACAAAGTATACATACAATAGGCATATTTAGAGCTGAAGATATTGACGTATACTTACATTGAACATATATTTAGGACGGAATATTTTAGACATATAAACCCTTGTATACAGAGGGTTTTTAGAGGGGGTCATGAACGCAGATGATTCTCAAACATAATGTAGAGTGCATGTCAACCTGGAACAATGGACCAATTCCTCAAGACATATATTTGTCTTCACATCCATCCAGTAATAAAAGTAAGAAAATGAGAAAGGAGTACAGTACCGGACATCTGCAAAAAGCTTCATCGATTTCCTCTCCTGTCAAGCCTTTCCTCTCCAAAAAGGTACGTCGATGGACGATGGGTGATGACCGAACTTTGGGATGAGAAAGGAAATTGACAGCATTCACCACTTGATCTTCACGGATTGGCTGGGGCTCTAGTTTCCATGGATCCGTCTTTGGCTTCTCCACCGCCTCAGCTTGAGCTCCCACAGCCTCTCCTGCTGCTGCTTCGGTCCCTGCAGAAACTACACAAACTCTCAAAAAACATCCAGTCACTGCTTGAGCAGCTGCCTTTAACCCCTAAGCGTCCACTGTATTACTGTATTGTAGGAAAATTGGACCCCCTGCTGCAAATCATCTGTTTGTGTGAAAATGACTTCAGTTTGACACGATCAACACTGCTGATCTTGTAGTATAGATGAAGAGCTTTAAAATGATGTATTCCAATCAGAAAACCGAGGTAAAATGAGAAAACGCCACCGTTGCAAAGTTCGCCATATTGGGCGTTTTAGACGCTTAGGGATTAAACCCCTACAAGACCAAGGATTCAATGACAAATTCAATACATCATATTGAGAAAAAACAATAATTTAACTTTTATGTCACTGGAATCAGTGAAGAACATTGCATGTGTTACTAGTCAAAAAAGAAAGAAATTTGAACAAAAGAAAATCTACATCAAAAATGCTTTAAGGAAAAAAAACACGAGGTCCTTTAGGGGTTAAAATCTTTAGATTCTTTTTAAGCACCATCAACACACTAAACACCATGCTCTCTCAGATTTTTTAAGCTTTTTTCCGTTTCCATCAAGGCAGAATTCTCCTCTAAGTGGATTTGCAGCAATCTCCACCTTGTCATACTCAACTCAAGATCACAAAACTCCATCGCCACTTATTTCAGTGCTGCTTCAATTGATTAATATTGAAATGACACCGTTGAATGTGTGTCATTGAGTGCCTTACAATATGTTTGATTTTTTCCAAAACTCAACAAAATCACAAAAGTTCACCGCCACTTATTTCAGTGCTGCTCAAATTGATTAATACTGAAATGACACCGTTGAATGTGTGTCATTGAGTGCCATTCAGTGTGTTTAATTTTTTTAAAGCACTACTAAGACAATATAAAAACATAAAAAATGATACTACAGTAACAACAGACACAATCGGAGATGCCTAATTCTCTCATTAAAAGCTCCCGAAAACAAATCAAGCTACTCCCGGTGCAATTAAGAATAACATGCACTCACCTGGAGGCGCCACCACGTCTTCTCCGGCCATAGATCACCAAACAAGAAATCGGAGGAACTCAAAACAGATGTGCCGTTGGCTATTCGAGAATCGCCGAGAGAAACAATTTAACCCTAGTGAGGGCGAGACATGAAAAGGAAAGAAAAGGAATTCGGCAGAAGAATGGAAGGAGTACTAATGAAGTAAACTGGCTTGCGAGTGAGCGAGCTCCAACAGGTAAGCAACAACAATAGCAAAAGTACTGGCAAGCTCAGATGCGGCGAGCTCACCTGTGTGAGAGTGAAAACAGAGAGCGAGGAAACGAAAGGTGAGCCTGAAACCCTAAACCAATCTTGTAGCCACCTCATCTGCCATGTCGGCATATTGGACCCCTGGATGTAAGTGACGTGGACGTCAGTCCAGTTTGACGAGGATAACACGAACGGTGGCGATGAAAGTAGGATGGATGAAAAGTAGGCATCGTCATTCGACTCAGTTCAACAATGCAAAGCGTTTGAAACTTTTCAACCCTTAAGTCCACACTACAGTTACCAGGTCAAACCTCATCAATTTCTCACATTTTAAAATATAGTATATTTTTCTATGAATTTTTTTCATCAGTTATTGTAAAACCAATTTATCCTTATTTTTTCCATAATTATTTAAACAAAAATGAAATTTATAAGATTTTTCAAAGTTTCTTTCTTGTAAAAATCATAGTAATTACAAAATACTTAAAATAGTATGAATCTTTTTAAGGGAAAATGTATATATTAGTGATGAACAACAAAATGTAGGTGGCATGCTTTTTGAGTTTAATAAATCAAACGAAGTTTGATAGAAAAACTTTTTCTTCAATGAATATTAGAATTTTAAGGTTTTGAGTTTCAAAGTGCTGTGAAAAAAACGAAATTTTAACAATTTTGAAGAATGGTAAATTGAACTAAAAAGTAGAAGATGGCCCCCACACTTTTTTAATTGGGATCATTTTCATTTGAAATTAAGATCTAGGTGAAAATCAATGTTTGACTAAAAAACAACCAAACATATCCCCTTGCACGCTTAGGGGTTAACATGTAAAGGGTGGACGGTTGTAGGATATTACCCTATACCACTAGCATGTTCAATGCATATTTGTCAAATGATTTTAGAAAATTTGTACCAATTGGACTTTTATCATAAGTTACAACCAACACCTGTTGGTACATAACACATGACAAAATGTTTTTCAACTTAGTATAAAACAAATATTTTAAGCCAAACCTATTTTGAGGTACACGAGTTGCTTTGCAACCGGCGGCAAAGCTCACGAATTGCTTTTGACAACCCGTCACCGAGGAGTTTTCCATATGATAGAGTAGTGATTTTAGAGCCAAAATCGAATTGCGAACCCCTTGGGTACCCCGATAACACCTTACGGGTACCTCTCTCCATCATCTTATAGTTTAAAATCATTAAAGACCACCCAAACCTACTTTTGAATTAGGATATTTCAACTCTATAAATTCCACTCTTTTCTGGCTCTGACCTTTGGGAAGGGGCATTGTATAGGCACTCCAAGTTTTTGGCTAAATACAACAGTAGCAAATATATTCCGTCCAATAATAGAATTTCGTCCAAAATGATTTTTCATCACAACACAAGGATCGGAAGAGCTACTTTCAATAGCTCACTTTCATCACAACAACGGCAACACTTCTAGCACTGGTTTCAACGTAGCCTAGTACTGCCTACTATCTATCCCCATGTACAATACTCACAGTCCAAAAGCAGAGATCTTATTGCCTCGTGCGGAGGGACCTTCTAGTGCACCTTAGACTCCATACAATCACCTTCAATGCAGGCCAGGCAAAGCAAGCGGTCGCACCTGCGTTTGGGTTCAAGGGCATATTCCGAGCTAGCTCTACTGCCTATTATTCCTATTTCTTGTTTTATAATGTAAACACTACCAATTTCAATTAAATATTATAAATAAAATAAAAAATAAAAATAAAAAACTACCCTATCATATCATATTGTATCCTACCCTACTAGGATGATAGGGTAAATAGAAATGGTTGAAAAAAATAAAAATAAATTAAAAATGTTGATTTTTTTACTTACAAAGAATAGTTGGTCCAACACCATAAGGCCACACTAACATAATTCTACCTTATATCATTCAATTTTTTATTTTTTTAAATAACAAAATGTACCAACTGTTCAAATAAAATAGAATAAAATCATATCATGTAGTTTGAACGATGAAAAATTCATTTGAAAAGTTATCATTAATATCCAAAAATAATTTCTATTTCTATCTTAGACACTTAAAAATTATCAACGTACAATTTTAAAAAATTTGTTATTGTGGTCTAAAACTCCCCCAAAAATGGCTTATTCAAGTGAAATTGGTGTTTTACAAAGCCATTGCTATCGAAGCTTCGTTATCGTTGGCTATGGCGATGACGATGAAGTCAGCTGCCTCCATAGTGTCTGTTGATCTCCCACCATCAGTCGCCACTGCCACAATTGACCGCATTTCCACGGCCTCAGTCCTTTGCCATTTCCATTCTCCTGCCGAATTCCTTTCCTTTTCCTTTTTATGTCTCGCCCTCACTAGAATTTAATCGTTTCTCTTGGCAATTCTAGAATAGCAAACGACACCTCTATTTTGAGTTCCTCTGATTTCTTGTTTGTTGAGCTCTCGGGGAGTTCACTCAATGCATTTTATGTGTATCACGTGCGAACAAATCTTTGACCCCCTATATTACATTGCAAATAATCAATCAAACAACTTGAAAAAATTATAAGATGATTCTTTATGTTGAAAGTTTATATTGTGAATTTTTGGGAATTTTCTTTATTCAAATTAATTTCTTACAAATTTTTGAAGTAAATAAATACACTATACAACTAATTTTTGTATTTTAGAGCTAGTTTCAATTGTGCTTTTAGAATTGGTTTTGAATTCAATTTGAATAAGAGTTTTCTAAAATAAAAGATACAATGATTACGTGACCACACTCAAAAATTTGGAGCATAATCAAACTTTATAAAAAAGTATATAGGGGTTGAAAATCACTTGTTCGCACGTTTTTACGTAATATTTGGAAGTGACCTCCCCGAGGTTGAGCTATGGCCGGAGAAGACGTGGTGGCGCCTCCAGGTGAGTGCATGTTATTCTTAATTGCACCGGGAGTAGCTTGATTTGTTTTCGGGAGCTCCTAATGAGATATTTAGGCATCTCCGATCGTGTCTGTTGTTACTGTAGTATCATATTAATGTTTTTATATTGTCTTTGTAGTGCTTTAAAAAAATTAGACACACTGAAAGGCACTCAATGACACACATTCAACGGTGTTATTTTAGTATTAATCAATTTAAGCAGCACTGAAATAAGTGGCGGTGGACTTTTGTAATTTGGTTGAGTTTTGGAGTTGAGCATGACAAGGTGGAGATTGCTTCAATGTTTTTATATTGTGTCTTTAATGCTTTAAAAAAAAATTAAACACACTGAAAGGAACTCAATGACACACATTCAAGGGTGTCATTTCAGTATTAATCAATCGAAGCAATCCATCACATTGAGAAAAAACAATAATTCAACTCTTTTGTCACTGAAATCAGTGAAGAACATTGCATGTGTTACTAGTCAAAAAAGAAAATAAGTTTGAACAAAAGAAACTCAACATCAATAATGCTTTTTTAAATTAAAAAAAACATGAGGTCCTGTAGGGAGTATCATCTTTAGATTCTTTTTGAGCACTACCAACACACTAAACACCATGCTCTCTCAGATTTTTTAATTTTTTTTTTTGTTTCCATCAAGGCAGAATTCTCCTCTAAGTGGATTCTCAGCAATCTCTACCTTGTTATACTCAACTCAAAATCACAAATGTCTATCGCCACTTATTTCAGTGTTGCTTAAATTGATTAATACTGAAATGACACCGTTGAATGTGTGTCATTGAGTGCCATTCAGTGTGTTTAATTTTTTTAAAGCACTACTAAGACAATATAAAAACATTAAAAATGATACTACAGTAACAACAGACACAATCGGAGATGCCTAATTCTCTCATTAGGAGCTCCCGAAAACAAATCAAGCTACTCCCAGTGCAATTAAAAATAACATGCACTCACCTGGAGGCGCCACCACGTCTTCTCCGCCCATAGCTCACCAAACAAGAAATCGGAGGAACTCAAAACAGAGGTGCCGTTTGCTATTCCAGAATCGCCGAGAGAAACGATTAAACCCTAGTGAGGAAAAAGGAAGGGTTGGCCACATAGGAGCAGAAGTGACGGCTGCGCAACAAGCCGGAGGAGCAGCAACGCAAAACCTCGCAGCGTGCGGAGTACATCCGCTCGAAAATTGCTCTCAAGAACAACGTCATCGGAAATCTGCCCAGAAACTGTGAGTTCTAAGTGATGCTCATGCACAACAAGAGCAACATCTCGGGTTTGGAAAGGAAAGGAATTCGGCAGGAGAATAGAAGTGGCAAAGGACGGAGGCCCTGGAAGTGCGGTCAACTGTGGCAGTGACAACTGACGGAGGGAGATCAACGGACGATGGAGCCGGCTCACTTCATCGTCATCACCATAGCCAACGATAACGAAGCTTCGATAGCAATGGCTCTGAAAAACACCAATTTCACTTGAATAAGCCATTTTTTGGGGAGTTTTAGACCACAATAACAAATTTTAAAAAAATTATGTTGATAATTTCTAAGTGTCTAAAATAGAAATAGAAATTATTCTTGGATATTAATGGTAACTTTTCGAATGTATTTTTTATCATTCAAACTACATGATATGATTTTATTTTATTTTATTTGAATAGTTGGTACATTTTGTTATTTAAAAAAATAAAAATTGAATGATACAAGGTAGAACTATGTTAGTGTGGCCTTGTGCCGTTGGGCCAACTATTCCTTGTAAGTAAATAAAAATCAACATCAATTTTTATTTTTTTATTTTTCAACCATTCCTATTAACCCTATCATCCTACCAGGGTAGGATACAATAAGATAGGATAGTTTTATTTTTGAATATTTAATTAAAGTTGGTAGTGTTTACGTTATAAAACAAAATAGTGGAATTTATAGAGTTGAAATATCCTAATCCAAAAGTAGGTTTGGTTGGTCTGGAATGACTTTAAACTACAAGAAGATAGAGAGGGGTACCCATAAGGTGTTGTCGGGTACCCAAGGGGTTGGCAAATTTATTCTGGTTGTAAAATCAATAGTCTACCAGATGAAAAACTCCAACGACGGGTTGTCAAAAGCAACTCGTCAACTTTGTCGCTGGTTTCAAAACAACTCGTGTGCCTTAAAAATAGGTTTGGCCTAAAATATTTAATTTTTACTCAATTGAAAAACATTTTGTCATGTGTTATGTACCAATAGGTGTTGGTTGTAACTTATGAAAAAGTCCAATTAGTACAAATTTTCTAAAATCATTTGACAAACATGCATTGAACGTGCTAGTGGTATAAGGTAATATCTCACAACCATCCACTCTTTAGGAGCTTCATGTTAACCCCTAAGCGTGCAAGGAACCCCATGGAGATATGTTTGGTTGTTCTTCAGTCAAACAATGATTTTCACCTAGTTCCAAATTTCAAATTTCAAATGATCCCAACTAAGATAGTATAGGGGCTATCTTCTACTTTTTAGTCTAATTTACCATTCTTCAAAATTGTTAAAATTGCATTTTTATTACAACACTTTAAAACTCAAAACCTTAAAATTCCAATATACATTGAAGAAAAAGTTACTCTATCAAAATTCTTTTTATGTAGTAAGCTCAAAAAGCATGTCACCTACACCTTGTTGTTCATCACTAATATTTACATCTTCCCTAAAAAAATAATACTATTTTAAGTATTTTTGTAATTACTATGATTTTTACAAGAAATAAACTTTGAAAAATCTTATAAACTTCATTTTATTTAAATAATTATGGAAATAATAAGAATAAATTGGTTTCACAATAATTGATATGAAAAATTCTAGATAAATATAATATATTTTTAAAGTGTGGGAAATTGACGAGGTTTGACCGGGTAATTGTAGTGTGAACGCTTAACCCCTAAACGCTCAAACAACCATTTTCTGGTTGTTGCCTGAATCTAACAGGCAGCCCGGAACAAAAGATTAAGTTTTTGAAAAAATAAAAAATAAATTTTAAAATACTACATCAAGTCTACTTTCCAACGCAACTTGAATTATGTCAATCCGAGTTAAACTCCACATGGGATAATTTTTCAAAGTCGATCAACTCAACATTGTCTTAGTGTTATAAAATTTGCTATTTGGGGAAAGTAATGATGTTCCCTCTATCATTTCTTTTGCTTTTTTGAAGTTTACAGTAAATAAACCAACGTTAACCAATCAAGCTAAATTATAAACTCTAAAAGTGAAAATTATAATTTATAAAAAAATTCTAAGGTTAACCCCTAAATGCCTAGAGCCCTCTCCAAATTCGGCAGTTTTCCAAAGATGCATTATAAAATGCAACTTAGAGGGATATTTTGAACTTGATATATGAATAAAAGTTGTACATTATGAATTTTAGATTCTATCCATACGGTTAGATCTATGATTGCTATTACCAATAATTTTGTATAAAATTTGAAACGTGAAATTCAAAATTATTTTGTAATTCAATTACGAATAAGATATTGACAATCTACGGATGAATTTTTTTGTGATTGGTTGAAATGTAATACTCTAAGTGTAGTGATTTTTGGAGATTTTTTGGTTGCTTAATTATATGAGTTGACTTTTTTTAGAGCACTTTTACACTGAAATCTTCATTATTTTGGGTGAATCACTACAACATCAAATGAGGCATAAAATTTTCACAAAGCATCCCCTTTCTAATCAGATCACATATGCATGAAGCTAACTTCCCATAGAATCTACAGTAAAAATTCCACAGTGCTAAAAGTGCATGGCGGATGAGAAATTATGGACGAAATCTGTACATCGTCCAAAAAATGAACGCTTAGGCAGTTAGGGGTTAATGCTGTTAAATTCATTGAAAAAATATTTAGAGTAAGTTTTGGATATTTGACCGTACGAATAATTTGTAGAGATGATGCCCTACATTTTGTCTGTTGAACCAAACTTCATCAAACAAATGGAAGTCGCATATTATAACACATCTATGTTTTGTCCAATACTCCTCGGGCTTTCAGGGGTTAAGGGTTAAAAAGTTTCAAACGCTTTGCATTGTTGAATTGAGTCGAATGACGATGCCTACTTTTCATCCATCCTACTTTCATCGCCACCGTTCGTGTTATCCACGTCAAACTGAAGTGACGTCCACGTCACTTACATCCAGGGGTCCAATATGCCGACATGGCAGATGAGGTGGCTACAAGACTGGGTTTAGGGTTTCAGGCTCACCTTTCGTTTCCTCGCTCTCTGTTTTCACTCTCACACAGGTGAGCTCGCCGCATCTGAGCTTGCCAGTACTTTTGCTATTGTTGTTGCTTACCTGTTGGAGCTCGCTCACTCGCAAGCCAGTTTACTTCATTAGTACTCCTTCCATTCATTCCATCATGGGAGGAAGAAATATTTTCCGGTGGGGAGATGCGGCGGAAGAGGACGACGGACTGGAGGGCGTGTTGCCGCCCACGCAAGTCATCGGCCCCGACGAGAAGGGCGTCAAGATCATCATCGAGTGGCGCAAGAACGACGAAGGTGTTCGCACCAAGGTCACCAAGACGGTCCGCGTCAAGAAGCAGGTACACTAACTATGGCGGTAGTTCTTTCTAGGGTTTTCGGGGGAACCTAATTCAGATATTTCTGCTCTTTCCGTCACTTTCACCAATACGTAGGACTACGCTTTCGTTGAGAGATCACGATAGAGAGGTCACATTTTTATCACTATGTGGTGATTTCTAGACCATAATCGAAGGGACAGTAGACAATCACATTTTCATTCAAAAATCAGTGGCATAGACATGTAGCCAAGTCATGCTTACTCCTAGCTTTGGAATTGAAGGGCAACGAAGTGTTGAATGGTTGATGTTTGTAACAGGGCTCAGTATAGGAGGTTATAGTGATCAGGTTAGAGCCAAGTTCCATGGGTTTGAGAAGTTGCACATGGAAGTAGCCAAGAGGAGGGGAAAAGTGGAACTTGGGTTTGTCTCATATCCGGCCATGAAGTTGTGCATGTTTCATGCATTTGCTTGAGGTGAAACATGAAATTTGATTGGGTGAGGTAGAACATGAAAAAATTGATTGGTTAGGGAGAAGTTGGCATGAAGTCTTGGGCTTGAGAACCTCCTTATTTCATGAAAAAATCTCCACCAAAAGCTCACTTGAAATGCGGAACTTGATCCCCGAAGTCCCTAAAAACTTATCTTTTAGTGAGATACTTCACCCATGGAACTTGGCTCTTACTCCCAGCTTTGTAATTGAAGGCCAACGAAGTGGATGATGTTTGTAACAGGGCTCAGTATGGGAGGTTATAGTAATCAGGTTACAGTATCTTCTACCTTACGACCAGTGGGTTGGTACAGGAGATGGGATTAGATTTTAGTATTCTTTATCTTACTTCACTTCTGATAGGTGACGTGGACCTCTCAAAATCTGATGTGGACAGGTGAAGAAGCTGAATCCGGCAGCGATTCGGAGGCGGTCCTTGAAGAAGTTTGGCGATGCACTGGGTCAAAATGCATCTGACAACTTGACGGTGGTGTCGACCGAGGAGATCTTCCTGGAGAGAACGAGACCTGCAGGTGCCAAGGCAGAGCCCGAGAAGGGGGCTGATCTAGCTAGTCTTGGAAACGCTTCTCTTATCGTGTGCAGGACTTGTGGAAAGAAGGGAGATCACTGGACGTCCAAGTGCCCGTTCAAGGAGTTGGCTGCCACCAAGGGTTTCGCTGTTGGAGGCGAGAAGCCACCTTCTGATGACGACATGGGAGTTCCAGGTATGAGTCATTTCGTATGCCATTCCATTCCATTCAAAGATCAGTGGCCATAGCCATTTAGCATCCAAACTGAGTGAGAGATGATGATTTCTTTGCTATTTAGTTTATCATACATCTGTTTCATATGTGGAAGAAAAGCATTGTATTTACGCACAGTATGCAATCATTCATTCAGTAGACAACCCCATTTTCCATTCAAAAATCAGTGGCCATTGACATTTACCATCCAAACTGAAGATTTGTTATCGAACGAGAGAGAGAGACGGATGATTTCTCTGCAATTTAGTTTATCACACGTCTATTTTAAATCACTAGTAGAAAACCCTATTAGAGATGACACAGATATGTCACGTTGAATGTGTTATGGATAACAACCTTGTTGAGATAAATAGATATGTCATGGTGAATGTGTTGTGGATAACATAGATATGTCACGTTGAATGTGTTTGGATAAACAAGATAACACGATTTTCACGTTTTCTTGTTTATTCATAACAGATTCCATGTGACATTTTCATGTTATATCTAAAGGAGTTTTCTACTACATTGGTGTATATAGAAGAAAAGCATTGTATTTAAGCACAGTGAATTAAAACTCACCTACTGAGGGATTTTCAGGCATGTCCACCGGGGCAAAGGGTTCCTCGTATGTGCCACCGAGCATGCGGGGTGGAGGCAAAACGAACGAAGGAGAGAGCATGCGGCGTGGAAGAGACGACAACTCTATCCGGGTTACCAACTTGTCAGAAGACACCCGCGAGCAGGATCTCCAGGAGTTGTTTCGACCATTCGGTGCCATTTCTCGTATTTACGTTGCCTTTGATCGTGAGACTGGGCTTAGCCGTGGTTTTGCTTTCATCAATTTTGTCAACAGGTATGGTTTCTATTCAATGTCTCAATGTACTGTTTGGCCGTTTACACTCAATTGCATACTCTGTAATTCCACATTTCATGTATCTATCATGTTGCGTTTGGACAACTCCCACATGTCAAGTTATGAACTGAGTGCATTTAGAATCCCATTTGTCCCCTGATGCAGTGCAATTAGAGAGGATTGAGTGTACTTGTCCCTTTTAGCACAGTGTGGTGGTATTTGTCATTCGCAATAGGTTCACCCCTAAGCGTCCACTGTGTATTTTCTGTAGTGTAGGAAAATTGGACCCCCTGCTGCAAATCATCTGTTTTTGTGAAAATGACTTCAGTTTGACACAATCGACACTGTTGATCTTGTAGTATAGAACAAGAGCTTTGAATGTTTTGTATTGCAATCAGAAAACCAAGGTAAAATGAGAAAATGCCACCGTTGCAAAGTTCAGTGATGCAGATGGCCATATTGTGCGTTTTAGACGCTTAGGGGTTAAAGTCATCTCGAAGTAGTTATGCCGGAATAAGCATTTATACAAACTAAATGTTGACAGAGATGCCCAAAGCTGCTTGAGGGGGGAGCTATTTTTAAACTGCAAGTTTCCAATTAGACCCTCTATAAGCAGGAAATGGTTTGGTGAGATCGGGGTCAATAAGGTGTTGGTTCTTATTGTCTGTGCTTTGGTGCAGGGATGATGCGATTCGTGCAATCAACAAGTTGGATGGTTATGGATACGATAACCTTATTTTGCGTGTGGAGTGGGCAACTCCCAGGGCTGACAGATCTTAGAGTTAGATCTTTCTAGGCTTGTGCAATTCAGAACCATCATTGAGAATTCTGTTTTGAATCCTTGGAGCTTGTTTGTAGAAAGCTTCAATTATATACTAGATTCTGGACCCTTTTTTCCCTCATTGCTATGTTAACGCCGCAGATCAATAATATCTGCCCACGTGTGCTTTTGATCCCTCCAGTGATTCTTGTGATTGCAGAAAAGTTACTATCTAGCTCCTGCTGTAGTAATTCTTTGGACGATTCTCATCTAGTCTCGTAATCAGCTTGGCGCCTTCTGATAATAGAGGTTAGGGTGGTGAATGGCTTTTGCAGTTTTGTGATTCCGGTTTCAACATGAAGCTCTCAATGTGAGGTCACTATATGATGATGCAGGTATTGAATCTTAATCTGCAGCTAATTAGGTCAATTCTTTTGGGATTGTGCTGTTTGAATAAGGTAGGAGCACCTAAATCCAGCACTGTACCTAATTGCGACATAATCTAGGTAAGATAGTCATTTTAGAACGTAAATCTAGGTAGACTATAGATAGCTTATCATTTTGGTTAACATACAATAAAGGCTCTATGATGTGCCTAGATTTGTGCTTTAAAATGATTGCAAGGTCTAGATATTGTTGCAATTAGGTACAGTTTTGGTTTTAGGTGCTCCTACATTAGCTCGCTTGGTCCTGAAGCTCATCTTCTCTAAACTTAGTTTTGAGCTTTGGTGATGAAATGAATTGTTAATATCCTCTGAGAGGCTCGTGGCCCAAGGGATTAGCATACTCAGAAATGAGCATTAGTGACACGCTTTAAAAAAACTACCGATTACCATGTGACAATTAGATGTGAAAAATTTCTTAAGATTTTCCATTGTGTTAGGTGTGAAAAGATCAAGATGTTTCGCTCTAATGCTATCATAGTAGGGGTGATGGATTTTGAATTTAACGTTATAAGGTTTGCTCCTCCATTGATGAGCTGCAACGCCATTTATTGCTACCAATAAGCCCGTAGTTCCAGGCGTGAAAACTTATAAAATAATTACACAGTCCAATTCCCAACCAATGGTTTTTTCAATCATTCATTACAGGGTAACTTTTTAATGTTTTTCGAAAAGGTAATATTAAAATAAAGGAGTTAATGCTCAACCAGGATGACTGTACTGTAGAATCCAATGTAAAACAGGGTTTTCACCACTCACCCAAAAAATCCTATGACATGTGTCCACTTCTGAGCAATTTCTCCAAATTGGAGTTCATAGTACAAGCGGTGTTCACACTGTGCGTATTTCTAGACGTGGACATTTCCACCTTACTTTTATGTTCAATACCAGAGAACATTCATTGTGCACCAATGAGTTCATAAAAACCAATTTTGATACTGTCGTTGCATTCATCATTCAGAGTGTATTTTGGTGTCATTTTCTATTTTCCTTTTAAAAATGTGTACGAAATCAACATTGCGCATCATTGTCCAATTGTATGATTCCAATTTAATACAAATGAGTCCCTGCCCATTGGTTCTTCTCAAAGGCGCATTCATCATATCACATTGAATGAAGATGCTTATCACAAGCAATTCGTATGTGGACCGATTAACCCTAAAGGACCATGGATTCATGGTTTTTAGATGACAAATTCAATTGATCGTATTGTAAAAAAATATAAGGGTTGCTTTACATTATGGCCGTCCAAGTTAAGAGGCCGTGGGATTGACTGGCCAAACCTTTTTGAGAGTCCAAAGAAATGGACTAAAAATAGGCAATAAAATATAATTTTGATTTTTTGTGCAAAAAAATCGACAGCTTCTCAACTATAGTTTGGGTTTCTATTCCCGTCCGACCCAAACTTCCTTCAAGAGTCTGTCACCTTAGTCAAAAAAGTGTTGCCATGTAGGCATTTTGGAGGGCTACGGCCTTTGGACTTTGGTCTTTAGTGTGAAGGGTCAAGAGGCCGAATTCGTGGTTTCTTGCAATTTGATTGGTGGAAATTGACAGCCTTTTGACCTTAGGCCATAGTGTGAAGCAGCCCTAATTCAAAGGAGACCAAATTTTATATCACCAAAATCAGTGAAGAATAATATTTGTGTTGGTCAAAAATGATGAATTTTTTTTTAACAGAATAAAGCTCAATCTACTCTAAACAACATGTGGTCCAATTCGGGCTTTTTGGTCCTTTAGGGGTTAAATCAATTACCACATTCTTAGTCCTTTGGTCATGTTTTTGACCAATCTAAGTAAGATTAAACAACCAAAAATTGTCCAAATGTGCATGGTTCTCATTATCAGCTTAAATTGTCATAATGTTTGTTCATTGCAATGCTCTTTTTTTCTTAGGGTAGTTGAGCTTTTAGCTCTTCATACATGGCACTTTTCATGGAGGATTGTAAAGAGAATACGGTTGTGGTTCTCCATAAAAACTATAAAATGTTTTTAAAATAAAACATCTTTGGTTTGTTCAACCTTGTTGGCAATTTGAAAAAGATTAAATATTTGTTTAGCATCAATGTGTTCTTTGGAAAATGTATATGTAAATTATGAATTTTAAAATGTTGATTATAGGTGTACTCAAAATCAAACTCATATTCTCATATTGATAAAGTATACCCTTCTGTCCTACTAAAAAGTCGTGATCTCGTTGAAACTTTGGGATTAAGCCCCTACGTTGCACGAGAGGACAATTGGTGCGCCAAAATCAAAACTCTTCGCACCACATAGCCACCTTTGGAAATTTTAGGGTTACCGTTGTTTGTAACTCTATAAAACTTGGCGCGGAAGATAGTTATTTCATAGGCATCTTAAATCGCTACAATTAGCGTTCATAAAACTGATACAAGCGTATTTGGGTTCAAATATAATGGGAGACTTTGCTTTGGTACTAATTCACAATTTTGTGATGCATAGTCGAGAATATACAAGGTGGTGCATGAAATTAAAAATTGGTGATCATGTAGGCTAAAATTAGTTTGCGAATCTATGATCCATGTCAGAAATTATGATTGAGCTAATGACTACCCTGGAAGGTTTAATGCACTCCATTGAGATGCATGTACATAGATACATACATAGTATATATATATATATATATATATATATATATATATATATATATATATATATATATATATATATATATATATATATATATATATATATATATATATATATATATATATATATATATATATATATATATTATGTATGTATGTATATGTATGCAATGCTCATTTAGATGATGAACAAGACTCCTATACTCCTCTGTTTCACAAATCACGACTTTGATTTGGGACAAATTTTAAGTCCAAATCATGACATTTAAGTGGGACGGAGGGAGTACATTATAGACAAAAATTCGTAAGATTTGGTTTTAGATGACGGTCACAATCAAATCACTCACCTTATCCAATTGTATGAAGACTCGTGCTCAAGTTTTTTTACTCTCTATTTTCTTCTATCTTACTACTACAATGACAATTACAACTAGGATTAACAAAGTAGTTCACATCTTTGGGCATCTTCAGTCTAGACCTCTATATTGACATTTCAAAGTAGAATTTTATCCATACTTCAATTTCAATTAGCCCAATTGTGAGGTTTGGACTAAATTCTTGACAATTTCAAAGAGAGTCTCTAACTCCCCAAAGGCAGATTATATTCATACCAAATACCGTACGTGAGGGGCAGATTCGTGTCAAAAAGTAAATAAAACTCATGTCAGATTTTGAGGGGTCCACGTCAACCGAAACCAATTGCAAGACGACATGTGGCACTTTTTAAAAACCAAAAACAAATTAATGTAAGGTGTACACGATTCATCATTTGACATGTTACATTGCATGTCCATTGTGTTTGTGTCCAAATTCAGTTTGATGGTAAGTTACGAAGAAATTGCCGCAAAGGAGAAGTGTAAAGAAATCAATGATCAAATGACGTTTATTTTCAGTAACTTACAAGAGAGCCTCATTGAAAGAGCCCATTGAAAGTGGTGGAAGGCATGTGATGGAAGATTCCCTGCCAATGGGAGTTTTGTTCCCTCAAGCTACCCACAAAATCTTTATGTGAAAACCAAGTCAACCTCTTCTTTGGGGGAGCTTTGAGCAAAGCCAAAGAACACTGGTTATGGCTATTAGTGTGTCATAAGAAATTAGTATGTATGACTCTATTTGCAAACATGGTGACATATAAGGTACACCAACTGAAATCACCATATACTATGGCCCACAGTAAGTATGAGAGGTTGTACCAATAATTGTTTTTTCAAAATATTGTGGTAAAATTCATCCAAATTTGATGAAAACTTGTTCAAATAGATGAGACTTTGTGCAAATGGATGAATGTTTGAAAAACTAAGATCATGCATAGTCTGCCCAAACTGCCCAAAGCTTGATTACTTGATAAAATTTGACTGACCTTGAGCTATGCAGCCAATTTTTTAATTTTTTTTTCTTTCCGTATGTAGAGCAACATGCACATGGGAATGTAGCCATGTGAGGAAAAAATTTGGAGATAATTATCCATAAAATTATCTATTATCATGCACTTTTCATCCTAATCAAGGTGATTTTAGTCTTTTTTTTAGAAGACTTTGTTGATGATTTAATCCACTTGTTTGTTCATTTTTTCAAGTGTAAAAGTAATCACTCCCAAAATCAAGTAAAGATTCTAGCTAAAATTAGCCAAATATTTTTTATTTTGTTTTTCCATTGGTAGAGCGATACACACCCAGGAATGTAATCATGAAAGGTATATTTATATATGCTCATCCATTAAATTATCTATTATAAGACACCTTTCATCCATGTAGTGGTGATTTTAGTATTTTTTTCAAAAAAGACAATAGCAATAATTTCATCCAATTTTTTGTCCAATTTTCTAGTGTAAAAGTACATCGAAATCACCATATGTTGTGGCCTACAAGAAGCTTTACAAATAATTATTTTTTCAAAATATTGTGGTAGAATTCATCCAAATTAGATGAAATTTTGTTTAAATGGATGATAAGTTGTCCAAATGGACAATTGTATCCACGCCATTCACCCACCTACCATTGTTTGTTTGTTTTTTTCTTTTTGCTATATTTCACCAAAATTCTTTACAAAATATGGCATTTCTCTTTTGCTAACCCCTAAATTTTTGAGCGACCATATTCTGGTCGTTCCACTTTTTGGGCAACCTCCAGGGACCTCATATTTTTAAAATTTTCAATGTAGCTTCCAAAAACTACACTCTACATGTCGCGCTTCGTTTCATGTCATTCCGATAAGTATTGTAAAAGTTATAAGCATTTCAAGTTTTTGAAGCGAGATCGGGCAACAAGAATTTTTTTATTTTTTACTCTTTTTCAAAATTTCTTTTTTGATTCATGATTGGTTGATCTTTATCTACAAATGAAGCTTTAAATCTACCCATTTTGAGCAATGGGATAAAAGTTATGAGGAGATCTGTTTTTTGGGCAGTTTGGACAAAAAAACTTTGATTTCTAAACTCAATTTCTAAACTCAATTTTCAATAATTTTTAATGAAATAAAAGGCATCGGGTGAAGATTTCCAAGTACAACATTCTCACCGTTAAGATTGACATTTTACAATTCCATGTCAAACTTATTAATGATTTTCTTTTTCCTTTCACTTTGTACCCACTTCTAGTAATTGTTTTATGAAAAAATTAATATGAGCTTTTTTCTTACAAGATTTTATATTTGAAGACTTAACTCAATTGTTAACATGGCCTTGCCATTCATTGAATTTCTAACCCATTCAAAAAAAGATATTAATTTCTAAAGTTCAAATTTGTCACTAGATTGAACCCCAAAAAATCTTCTTTTGCAACTTTGATCCTTATAATCTAAGAATCTAATGGTCATTTTGCTCTCAAATTTTGTGCTCACATGAAAATTCAAGTTGGGTATTAGATCTTACGGTTAAATGATGAAAAAACTAAAAAACATATGATTTCTTCTGCAACTTCCAAATGCTGCGTTTTTCATGGTTTTTTGTGAGAATACGGTCCTGGTCCTTTAGGGGTTAAGGGGAAAAATGAGATAAGGGAAAATAAGAGAATTTTTTTTTTAAAAAAAATTGCCAAATTTTCTCTATATCTTTTTGGGAAAATAGCGAGGTTTTGTGAAGAGAAACTACCAAATTATGAAGAAATTCTATCAAAATATGATTGTAAGCTTAAGATTTCGCCAAATATTCTTTCCCAATTTTTTTTAAGTCGCCAGTTAGGCTTCAAGAAAAAAAACACAAGAAATACACTGCTGGCACCCACAGTATATGCCACCCACAGTATATGGTGATATCAGTGAAGCCACTCACTCCCAAAATCAGGTAAGCGATTCTGACGAAAATTACTGTAGCCAAAATAAATAGTATATTTGGTTTGATTACTTGATAAGGTTTGACTGACCTTAAGCCAAAAAAGAATTATTTATAGGGGAGTACTCCGGTATTGTTTATGAAGAATGGGCATGCAACTGATAAGCTACAATGACTCACATTCCCCAGGCAGGCAATTTCATCAACTTGGGCCATTCCCCAGTGAGAAAATGAAAATGACCGACGACGGACACCCGCTCGTCCGGGTGTGATGGAACCGTCCATGCGCTCACCGGGACATGACATGCCAATGGGATGCCTCCTACAACAACCCCAGAGCCAGCCTTGAGATGCGAGCCGCCCCCGCCATCTATCAAATAATCTTCTTCTTCTTATTATTCCATTCCGGAAGTTACTGGGAACCTTGTCGATTCTATCAACATGGCCCATGATTATAAACACAGACAGTGCTCAGCCCATTGAACAAGGAGTTTTCCAAGGGAACCCAACAAAAATCCAATATTGTCCAAAAGCTATCGGTTTGGACAATAACCCATCCGGTTATTACCGGTTTTATCTGGATTTTAGCCTAAAACTATGAGTTTCAACCGCTAATTTCATTCGGGTGATTTTACACTAGTTGTCGGATCTTCCTGTACACTGGTGCAGCCACCATGATATTTATCCCTTAAACGACAATGCAAGCCCCATGGGCTTGGTTATATTTTGGGAGAATCTTGCTCATAAATTCTACTCCATTGCACCAAATGGGGTTTTTAAAATGCCAAACCGAGCACCTTAGAGAGATCTATACTTCTTTAGAATAGAGCCAAAGTAAATTAAAAACATAATCATGCTTAAAATGGAATTTAAAAGAGATTTTGGGTGTGGTATCAGGAAAGCATATGTCGTTTAAGGGTTATACTTGGGGCCGAGTAGTGATCATGATAAATGGATTATTCTCATGGTCACACTTCATAAAATGCAATTTTTAAGGCTCTTGGGGTTTTTTTTTTTTTTTTTTTTTTTTTTTTCCAATATTGTAGTAAACGCTTTTGGGAACTCCAATGAAATAATGAGAGTGAAATTGGCAACTTGCCAATAGATTTTCTTTTTTTTCTATTTTTTTCCCTCAAAGAAAAGTGTAATGAGGCAAATTGTAGTTTATGTTGCATAGTATTAAGTAATATGTACCTTTTTCTAGCACTTTTTTTAGCCATCACTTGGGAAATGTTTGTGTCTCGGTAGCTTGCAACTTGGATTCTCTTTGGCAATTTGATGCTCATTTACAATTTGTTTTTCCCATAGGATAGTTATCCTAAAATATTTTTCGTTACAATCTAGCTGCTAGCAGCCAGAAAAAAAATAAAAAAATAACCTTGCTCAGGCCTCTTGCTAGGTGTAAAGTGAACCTAGACTAGGACGATTGACCATGTACCAAAAAGAAAGTGAGTTGATATTTTTAATACATGCCGCCACAGTAACAACATTGGAAAAAATAAATGGATGAAAATAGATGAATAAATGAAATGGAATAAATAAATAAAAGGAATAAATAAATAATTAGTTAAAAAGGCATCTCCTGCCATGGCCTCTTGGTTTTGCGGGGAGAGAGCCTTTTTGGCTCGATCCACAACAAAACAATTGGACCATGAAATATTGTCCACTAGGCCACTTTGTAGACCTTTTGGGACCTCAACGCATGTGGTCATTTTCCGTTTTCCCTATAGTATAAACCCGAGTTGTCACGGAACAAGTTTATAGGCCAATCACATATTTTAGAGGGGCATGGGATGATTTCTTGGTTCGTATTCTAAATTTGCCCTTAGTTGTCTCAATAAATTAGAGCATCTCTTCCTATACGGAAAAAATTCATTACATTAAAACTTCATCATAAATGGAAGCTACTTGTTTAAAGGGCAGTTCAATTGATTACTCCACCCGTACAACTCACTATATTACCAACTTAATTTTAGTTGGGAAATATAGCCAGAAAGTGAGATTGTTTTTAGGAAGAGTTAAATTAGACCTAAATTCATTATTTTATCGCCAAAATGTTCATCTATATTGACATACTCTCATCCATTTGATAAAATTTTCATTCAATTATGAGGACTGCATCTAAAATCTAAATGAAAGTGCCCTATTATTTGTTTCATTGATGCATCTTGTTTGAAAAATGAAAAATTGCAAAAAATCCTTGCTTTCAACCAATCGTAGTTTGTCTTCTAGTGTTGCAAAAGCACAAGAATTTTCATCATTTGTTATCCAACCTACTACTTGTAGAAGAAAAAGTAGAACTTGCCAGGCTTGCACAACTATGGCAAACATTGGCATTTGTCTAGTCAAAAATAATATTTTGGCGGATCAAAATATTAATTGCTTGCTTTTCATCCAAAAAATGTTGTCCTCGTCTATTTGAAAGGACAAGTGGTAATGCTCTCACTAAGTTACCTCGTTAACCCATGAAGGACCATGAAGCCTAAATTGGGCCTCATGTTTTCTTGTAGCACTTTGAGTAGTCCTATGTGGATTTTCTTTTGTTCAGTTTTTTTGCTTTTTGACCAACACATACAATGTTCTTCATTGGTTCTAGTAATATAAATTTGTTTCCAATTGAATTATATATTTCAAAACATACTTGATTGAATTTGTCATTTGAAAATCATGAATCCTTTTTACTTCAGGGATTAACTCACCTCACTAAGTTACTTCACTACATTGTTTGTTCTACATATCGTGGATCACATTCTTTATTGAAAGCAATTAATATTATTAAAAGACACCAATATTAATGTGTGCCACTTAAAAAAATATATTCTTTTTAAAACTACATAAATTAAGCTACTTCAAACATTTGTGGTTTTTTGTATGTTAAGGTAGAAATGGACCCTTGCAAATTTATCAACATTAAATGAAAGAACATGAATCCATATTAATTGAAAACTCACATTATTTTAGATATTAAGTATAATTAGTGTGGGCCCTTATAATTTAGCATCACATTATATCTACACTTCATGATAACCTACACTTCATAGGAAAATGGTGTAATAACTGAAGGTACTAAGTCACCTCACTAAAAGCTTATTATACTAATTAAGATGCCTCACAAAATCACATGTTCGATTGTAAAGTGTGGGTTGTTGAATTCACAACAATCTTCATCATTTGAGCACCCTTTAGTTAGAGTGGACCATTTTATTTAAGTAACCCACACTTTTTCCATTGTATGTAAAAACATACATTTGCATGTTATAAATAATTATAGTATGCAATTCAAAAACCCACATTATTTTTAGACTTTAAGTGTGATTATTGTAAATTATTCTAAGTAACCTTTATAAGATTGGACACCTATATTTTCTCAAAAAGCACACCAAATCTGCCATTTCTATTGCGTGGAGACAAAATCAATGAATTCTTATTTTATTTTATTTTCTCATATTCAACGACTAGTAGGCCCCATACACTAGTGACAAGCGCGCGTTTACACACACACACACACACAGATATATATATATATATATATATATATATATATATATATATATATATATATATATATATTTGAGATTTTAGATAGAGTATCTTATACTCATTTATGTTTAAAATTGAGTTGAGCCCGTGCATATAGTTTATTGAAATTATATATATAGCCTGTCAAATCCTTGAACATGTATTGATTTGTTAGGACTCTTAAGTTTTCTTTTATAAATCATATATAAAAAATAATTGTCTCCCCTTTAAAGTTGTCTCCAACTCTAAGTAGACTTTAAAGATAGGAACTACAACGAATAAAAATGATCAACTAAAGGACCTCAATCTTGTCAAATGTCTAAACATGTGTTTGTTGGGGCACGAGTTCAAAAATAAAATTCAAAATTTAGAAAATCCTTGGCTTTGAAGTTGTCTCCAACTCTAAGTAGATATTCCCCATAAAAGTTTGTCTACTTCCCTCTTTCAAAAATGTTAAAAGATAACAAAAACAAAATTGAGACCTACAAAACTCGTCCAAATTATCAAAATAACCCGTCACCTGACATTGGTCATGTAAGAGTTAAATGTCACATTATTTTATCAATAACATACACTAGATATAATTCAAAAAATAATTTACAAAAATATTTTATTGTGCTCCCGATGACCATGTTTTAAAAATCACAATAGCCACTAGTGAAGTGCACACGCATTTAGAGCATCCCAAATCAGCTCCATCACCCAAAGGTGTGGATAAAATAGAAAATAAAACTTAGATGCAAGCCTTTTGTTACATTTTCTATTCAATCCCATAGACAATTTTTAGTAATGAAACAAAAAGAATAATTCCCTAGTAACTTTAAAATGTTTGAATTTAAATTATTTATAGGATTTGCAACATTGTAGTTAGTACAGTGGTTTGGATTCTAGATTGTTGCAAACAACGTTTTAAAGTTAATTAAAAAAATTGTTGAGTTGATGTCATTTTGAAATCCATGTACATTAACTCACAATAGTGTTCCAATGTTAGTAAATATTTCATTCAATAAGCAATGGAAGAAAATGAATGTATAATAATATTCAATGAAGTTTTTGAAGTAATATCTACAAACATTAAAAAGTTGGTTTCTATGATAAAGTATTGAACAAGAAAGAAAATTTTCAAAGCTTGCACCACATTTATATGTGTGTTAAAATAAAGCAACTTATTATTTTTTACTTTCCTTCTAATGCAAATACAAAAGTAGCATATTGTTTACAAACATCCTACATTGATTTCAAATATTAGAATAGAAAGGTTTTACCACATATAATAAATCCTGGTATTAATCCAATTTAAATTATATAAAATAATTTTTATTCGACACATGTTAAATGTGTGATCCCATAAAATAAAACAACATCTTATATATAAGCCGGTATATAAAATCTTGTAAGCTCACAATATCACATACAAAAGGCATAATTTTAAATTTTGATCAATTGATTTATAAATTCAATTGGATTCAATGTACTTATATATTTATAATTATATGTGTGGGAAAAAATCTTACTTTAAGAAATACTTTTTATCCTTTTAAATTTTATTACTACATAATATTTGTTTAATATTAGCCAATAATTGATGTTTCTTTACTTGAAATTGTTGCTTATAATGAGAAATTGTTATTTCTTAAGTATCCTTGATATGCGCATCACACAAGTGCGTGTTTAATTGGTAAATATATAGTGGCAAGGAAAAACACATTGCAACCTTTACAAGACATGACATTTTTGACGAGGCAATAAATCCTCTCATTTTAACATCATTTAAAAACATTTTCTTGACCCCTTTAAACAAATCAATACTCACGGTTAATGCCATGTGGCAATGGCGGCGTAAGAAGGTGTGAAAGGACATTGATGGCTCATGTGACGACACAAATGGAAGAGCCATCAATGAATGACTTCAATGCTCTACGACTAAAAGGTGTTATTGTAGCTTCTTTCATGTTTCATTAATTTAATTTGCATTAAAAAATATGGGCTTTCAAATAGGTTGTTAAAAAAACCTCTATTGGTTTTGCAATCAAGTTGCATGCCCAATTGTAGGTTCAAAATGCTTTATCATTAGTTTGTTGTGGAATATTCAAATTAATATTGGTCAACGTTAAGTTATAATCTTCATCATCTAATTTTAGTAATGAGGTTGGCTATTGGCTCTATTATTCTAAGAATCCAAAAGACTCCCACAATATTAATTCATAATATTATGTTATCGCAACACTTTTCTAATTTTTTTACAATACAACTATTATGTGTTTGCATTCAATTTGACTATAGAAGAAACAAAGATAATGGGGCATGTGCACGGTATGGTTCACCAATTGGGGTACAAAGATTCCGCTAAGTTTTAGTCCACCTTAGTGCATTTTGTGCACATTGTGCATTTTATTAAAAACACTAGTTTGAGACCAATTTATTTTATTTTATTATGTACTACATTGGGACAATGAAAAATAGAATGCACTATGAATACACATCAACTATATATCAACCATATAGTCAAATTTTAGTATGTCAAAACTAATCTATCTTATAAAAATTAAATTTCAAACTACTGTTTTAATACCAATTTGACCAATTCCTATCCGGATTTCTATCCAAAAAAATTCTTGAAATCTAAATGAAATTGAGGTGCACTTGTGCACTAGGACATGTAGTGTTTTTAAGGAATTTAATGTATCTACGAGAATATAATCACCATTTAATGAAAATTTTGGTGTAGATAACACAAAATAACATTCTTACACCACCTAAAATTATTTTTACACTAAGATTAATTCTTTAATTTTTTTTTAACGATTTTTAAAATTTTGAAAACTGCCACTTCTAGGTCACCATGACAAAAAATTGATTGACCCTACCTTGCATTCGGTCAATGTAGAATGTTAATTTTTTAAATTTTTTTTCTCAAAATTAAATTTATCAAAAAAAATTAAGTGAAAAGTTCTTTGAAACCCATGACTAATATATAGGTTCACCTATAACCGACGACAATGAGATCAATTCCCAAACACTTGTTTCAACACTTGGCAACTCTCGAAATGCCAATGCTATGTTAGCTTTTGGGTCCATGAAACACAACTTCCAGGAGGTCTACAAATTAGTTATAGGGTACTTAGAGCACCTCCACCGGGGTCCTATATTCCTTTTCCAGATGGTTTTCATACAAATTTGGAGAAAACCCTCTCCACCAGTGTTCTACATCTCCAAATATTATAGGGATGGCCTTACGAGTTCCCCAAACAAGGCCCGGTTTAGGGAATTCAAACTTTCCCTTTCCCTATCCATTGTTTTACCTTCATTTCTATCTTTGACCTCCATTTTACCCGCTTTCATGATTTCCGTACACTTGCTCTATGAGGAAGGTAATTCTCATGCACTTGCGATTACTTTTTAGAAGTGGGATGGGCAGAAAGCCCTCGTCCCTACCCCTACAACCTAACGAGATTCATGCGGATAGAAATAAAGATAGAGAAGAATGGGTGGGGATGCTCTTATCGGCTATGGGTACGTCTACCTTAGTCTTGTTTCCCACTCAACATAGAGTTTTCCAAGGGAACCAACAAAAATCCAATATTTTATAAAAACAACTAGTTTTAGACACGAACCCATCCAGTGATTACTTATGTGTCACCTACGTAGCAACCAATATCACAAATTTTATCCAGATTTTAGCCCAAAACTATGAGTTTCAACTGGTAATTTGGCAATTCCAATTACACTAATTGCCGAATCTCCCCGTACGTTGTTGTTACCACAGGTTCAAGGATTAAATTGGTTGTTAAAAAGAAAAAGCACAGTGAAAAAAAACCGCCAGGAACACAATCTGCATTGGAGGCAAAACAAAAGGCCCAACCAATGGAAGTCATCTGACCACCTAGACATCACATGATATTCCCCAACACTTGGCCCTACCTTACTTACACTTGGAACAGATTTTTTTTTTAGAGAGAAATTTGGGGGACTGACCAAGTCAAACCACCGCTGGTGAGGGACCCCCCTGGGCCCTGGCTCTACCTCGGGCAACCCGGGCAGCAGCATCCCCAAAAAAGTGGCCTGCCTGACCCTCTCTCTAAATTAGCCCAGCCCCAGTCAATAAAAAGTCGGCATTAGTTACAATTTTATAATGAATTTTGTCAGATCACAGAATCAACCTGGACTCGTGCTTGTACTCCAAATGATCCAAATGGTGGTAAAATTACTCTCCCCACGGCACAGTACAATTACTGTGGGCACAATTACTGTGGACAATCACCTACCGGATGTGAAAAGCATGTCTAAAAATAAATGCCGAAATTTTGTGTGAATTTATTTTTTCATGATTTAACCCCTAAAGAACCAAGGATTCATGGTTTTAAAATTACAAATTCAATTGATCATATTGTGAAAAATATAATTCAGATGGGACCAAATTTTATTTCTTTAGAATCAGTGAAAATCAATGCATGTGTTGGTCAAAATAAAAACAAATTTGAACAAAAGAAAGTCCATGTAGAACCTACTCAAAACCACCAAAAAAACATTGAGTTCAATTTGGGCTTCTTGGTCCTTTAGAGGTTAATGGCGAAAATATAGAATCTTTCGGAATATTCACTGATAGGTTCTTTTTCAAATTACATTTTTTTGAAATAATTAAATATTGGGTACAAATGTGTGGATGTCCGTAGCTTAATAGAGTAGTGCCATGGAGCATCCTTTTGAAATTGAATCGAAAGAGAATCTTCAATTAGATTCACTTTTCTAAGTAATAAAGGAATGCCATGAATTTTGGGACTACCGTGTCATTGCCATGTAAACTTAGTTTCTAATTGTAACTAGACTTTGGTCCCAGTGCAAAAGGGTGTTGGCTCCCATTGCTTTATGTTTTTTCTCCACGCATGCTAATTTCCTTTTTATTACACTGAAATCTATATACGATATCGCTTAACCCTCAACCCATGAGCTCCCAAGAGACCATTTTTTTGGTCTTTGCCCATTTTCTTAGACTGCATAGGCTCCAAAAATGATTTTTTCAAAACAAAAATATGATGTCATAGATAAATGAGTCATTTTCTCCAATGCAATTGGACTTATGTCCATCCGATCAAAACTCCACTTAGGGAAATATTTTCAAAGCGAAACACCTCAATGTTGAAAGGCAACTTCAACACTTTGAATAAGTTTGCCAAAGAAACTAAGCCAATGAGATTATTTGGGCATTTCAAAGGAACTTTTGTCAACTCACGTAGGTTGCATGCCATGAGTTGTGGGCTCTTCCAATTAGAGGAGAGTTGAAGGGATAATTTAATTTGGCCAAAATCTTTTACTTCCGTTCATACTACCACCCATTACAAGGTCTTTGAAAAAATGCTAATGAATGGAAAATATTGTCAAATTGAGTCATGCATCTTGTTAACTAAGCTTGCTACATCTTGAGGATGGTAAAAAATGGTACATCATTTAAACTTTTTTTTTTGGGTATGGGAGTCCATCAAAGCAAGGCTGCCTAGATTTTTCAGGGCTTGAAAATGTAAAATCTCAACTTCATTTGCTACTATCTTGACATTTGTACCATCAAATATTTTGAAATTTTGAGGGATGGTTTACAAGGCCTAGGAGTACAAAATCATATGGTTGAAATGTGAAAAAGGTTTCAAAAAGCATTCAAAAATTATTAACGAAAATGTTCAAAATGAGGCAGTTTTGGGTGGGGGACCCCCTTGAGCGTTTAAGGGTTACGTGACATACCAAGTCTCACAATTTTTTAGGTATTTTGAGAGAATCTTACTTATAAATTTGACTATATTGATCCAAACGGGGGTTTTTAAATGCCAAACCAAGCATATTAGAGGGATCTATACTTCTTTAAAATAGAACCAAAATTAATTAATAAGAGAATCATGCTTAAAATGAAGTTTAAAAAAAATTGTACGTATGGGAATCATGAAAGCCATGTCCTTTAACCCCTAACCGCCCAACCATGCACATTTTGCATGATGTACGGATTCGAAGTCCGTTTCCTCATCCATCATGCACTTTTCGCAATGTGGATTTTTTATTGAAACTTTTATGGGAAGTTAGCTCCGTGCATGTGTGATCCGATTAGAAAGGGGATGATCTGTGAAATTTTTATGCCTCATTTCATGTTGTAGTGTTCCACCCATTTTTTCGAAGATTTTAGTCTAAAAGTGCTCTTGAAAAAGTCAACTACTAAAATTAAGCAACCAAAAAATCTCCAAAAATCACTACATTTAGAGTATTACATTTCAACCCATCACAACAAATTTCGTTATCAGATTGTCAATATCTTATTTGTAATTATATTGCAAAAGAGTGTTAAATTTTAAGTTTGAAATTTAATACACAAATATTGGTGATAGCAATCGCAAATCTAACCGTATGGATAGAATCTAAAATGCATAATGTAAAACTTTTATTCATTCATCAACTTGAAAATATCCCTCTTAGTTGCATTTTATAATGCATCTTTGGAAAACTGCCAAATCTGAAAAGGGTGAGAACGTTTAGGGGTTAAGGGCTAACATTAGGACTAATAATTCATTTTTTTTTTGGTAAAAAAAATATTCACATAATTTGGCTCTTTTCAAAATGAAACTTAAAAAATATCAATCAATTGTTCAAATTTATTTTTTCACAATTTGAAAATTATTTGCAACCTAAAATATATATAATACATATACATACACAAGTACTATACACATTGAAAGTTATACATTAATGATTTAACGATATATTTTAACAATTTTGACAAGATTCCATGACGAAAGAATTGGATCCCACGAGAATGAAAATTCAATATTCTTTTCGAATATGTTTTTTGAACTCATAAGGACCATTCTCTTTATGGATTTGGAACTCGTATGTTAAAATGGCGTTGCTCCTTGAAACCCTTTACATTGGTTTCATAACTTAGGGGCAACATTATTTAAGTATGCATACATACAAAGGTATTATACATGTTGAAAATTATACATTTGATGATGTATTTTCATGCAATTTGGACAAGATTCCACGAGGAGAGAAATGAAAAGTCAATATTCTTTTTTGAGAATGTTTTTGAACTTGTGAACACCATTCTCTTTTTGAATTTGGAACTCATATGTTGAAACATCATCGAAGGAGTCACATTATTTGAAGAGTGAGACTAAATTGAATAGTTTGACTAAATAAGGAAAAAATCCTCTTGGGGAAGAGAGATTCGGGAATCAGGGATTTACTTCACAAAGTAACAAGGGCTAAGTTCCCCGAGCTGGGCCCGGGCCCGGGCCGGGTCCCGCGGCGCCGGTGGCGCTCCGCCCGGCCCGCGCTGGCGTTCCTAAAGCAAGACCTTTGAGCCCTCCCAACACGCCAGCCCTTCTTTTACGCTTCGAGCTCCGTCTTCGTATTCTTCTTCCTCATCGTCTTCTCCCTCAGTCCTTGATTTTTCTTCCTCGCATTTCCCCCTCGCATTCTCTCCGCATCTTTGCCTCGTCCTGGTTCCGGGAATAGTTTCTCGCCCAATTTGGTGCTGTTTTGCGAGGGTTTCGTCTGGAGTATCGTTTCCCCGAAAGCGGGGAACGAACACGACCTTGTTTCGTTGTTTGTTGTTTTAGTTTCCTCGCCTCGGAGATTGGTTGCGTATACAAGCCCCTTCCCCCCCGCCCGATGCTGCTGGAGTTTCATCGGATGAGCATGTCAGAGACGAATTTGGTCCAGGTTCGTTGCTGCTCTGCTATGCCCTTGCTTCCGTTTTTCGATTTTGAGCTCGCGCCTCGGTTTCGTCGGTTTTGGTTTTCGACAGGGGTTTCGAGAGAGGACTTAGTGACGGCCGGAGTTTGTCGTCGCCGGTGTTTGTGGAGTTAGTCGTTGTCTTAGTCTGTGCGTTTTTGTGTTTTTTTGTTTTTTTTTGGTTTTGTTTTGTCATGGTTGAGGCAACAGACATGATAAGGTCCTTTCTCCATCCTCTTATTTTCGTCACTGTTACATTCATGGATTGGAACTGTAGTAGTACTCTTGGGATCATGAGCATTGAGATCGAATAGGGTTCCAAGTGCTCGTCCGACACGTCCGTTAAGCATCCAAGGATTGCTTGCCGGTCATAGGTAGTGGTCGAGAGAGAAAACCTATGATCTCTTGCTTCTCTCGACAATTATTGTGTTGCTGGTACTCGAGCAAGGGTTTGGGTTTGGGCTCTCTCAAGAAACATCATGTGATGGACTTATATGGTAGGGTTTCGAATCAGCACATTCAGTCACCTCCCTGCTGAGGCTGAGGATGAGCACTCTTGAAGCAATAGTAAGCCAAATCATCATATGGCAATCTGTCACCTCCCCGCTGAGGATGAGTCCTCTTGAAGCAATCATAAGCCAAATCATCATATGGCTCTAAAGGTGGCTGCCTGCTCTGAAATGGTTTGTGTGACATGTGAACGATATGGTTTGGTGGTGCAAACAGGTGACGGTGAGATTATAGAATCAAGTGAGGATCACCGGGGGCTATGGAGCCAGGCAGGCGGACGATGTCGGGTGGGTATGCCAATAACCCGCCCCCGGGGATGGGTCATATCAGGGCGGGGTCAGCATCTTCATCTCAGCAGCAGCAGCAGCAGCAACAGCAGCAGCAACAACAGCAGCAACAACAGTTACAGCAGGAACAGCAACAACAGGCATGGTCTTTGAGCCACCAGATGAACAGGGAGGATTGGGCCCAGGCTTCCCGAGGCAGTCCTCGTAGCGGCAATGGAGAACACTGGGGCGTAGGGGCTGTAGGGGAAGGCAGGCCGCCCAGCTTGTCCTCGTATTCTTGGAGTAATATGAACGACAGAGGCGATCTCGTGGGATTGTCATCGTCTCCTCACGTCAATGGCAACCTGGAAAATCTGGATTCCATTAGAGGAATCGATTCCAACAGCTTCTCCACCTCTTTTCCAGCAATTTTCGACAAATGTAAACCACCTCACCTCCTTTTTCCCTTCCATTCCACCTCTGAGATCCATGGATGAGATTCAATTTTGCAAGATTTCTGTTAGATTAATGCTTAGATGCCGAATAGTCGTGCTCTTGGGGTTTTCTATCCTTATTGCATGACTGACTTGGTTGTGCTGGTGTTGGTAATGAATTTCTAGTTAGAGAAAGTTTCTGTTGGATTACCTGCGAGTTGCACGTTCCAGCTTGTGTATTGCTTTCAAGTTGGCTGTAATGGTTTCTCTTTTTTGCCCATCTGAGGCATCATAGATGCTGAATGGTCTTGCCCTGGGGGTTTTTGTACGATGAGCCTTTTTTTTTGCTGTGATTCTGCTGGTGTAGTTAACTAGAAAATGAGAGTTAGAAAAGTTACTGTTGGATTAGCTATGGTTGGATGTTTAAGCTTGTGAATTGCTTTTAAGGGTGGACACCCCGTGAAAGTGCTGCTCAGGATACACCCAGTGTATGTTCTATGGAGAGAATGTACCAGTGGTGTACATTGTAGGGAGTGTACAAGGTTTATATAACTTGTGGTTGTCTCTGTTTTGGAGAGAGTTCTAAAGTGGTTGGCTCTCTTTTGGTTTTGCAGTGAGGTTGTCGGACTCGGAAACGCGTGTGGTTCAGTCACTAGACACGGCTGCTGTACAGTTGATCACAGACCTGGATGTGGACGAGCCCTATGGCTCCCTGGAGGATTTAGAATTTCACACAATCGGGAACCTCCTCCCAGATGATGAAGAAGACCTTTTGGCTGGCGTTGTAGATGATTATGATCTTCCTCAAAACAGGAGGGAGGAAGCGACCACTGAGGAAATCGACGAGTTTGACCTGTTCAGTTCTGGAGGTGGCATGGAGTTAGAGGGCGACTCGCAGGATGCTCTGGGTGTGTACATGAGTAACTATCGCTCTGGGGAGGGTTTGGGTGCGGGTGCGGGTCAGCCATCTGGGGCTGCAGGTTCTGTTGCTGGGGAGCATCCTTATGGGGAGCACCCCTCAAGGACTCTCTTTGTGCGCAATATTAACTCAAATGTGGAGGACACGGAGCTGAGGGCACTTTTTGAGGTACTATAACTTAGCTTGAGTGTGAGCCGTCCCATTTCTAACCACTTCACTAGATATGGGTTGCATTCGCGGACGTGTGCTGCTCACGGGACACCACTCCCTGAAATGTACACCTCAAGTACATAGTCTGCATCGAACATACACTGAGTGTGCCCTGAGCAGAAGTCTACCAGAGGTGGATTTTGCACGCTAGTTGTCTATCGAGGTTACCTTCAGTGTGTACACTGGAGGCTTTTTGTGAAGTTTTTGATATTTTATCTTCATACCTGGGAACCTAAGAGTGTTTTTTTTGGAATACAAGCTTTTGCTGCCTAGGTTTTAGATACTTGGTGAGTTGGGGTTTGGGTTAGGTCTCCTCTGTGTTTGTAAGAATTTAAAGATTTTATTTCGTTTTGTCTCTATTGCAGCAATATGGGGCCATCCGCACTTTGTATACTGCATGCAAGCACCGGGGGTTTGTTATGATATCGTACTATGACATTCGGGCTGCACGAAGTGCAATGCGAGCTCTGCAGAATAAGCCACTGAGACGGCGCAAGCTGGATATCCATTTTTCGATCCCCAAGGTAATAGAGTTCAATATAACATAGGCAGCAAACATGCTGATTGTATTTCCTGCTTGCATTATGTAGAATACCTGGTTGTCATCTTTTGTATCTATTAGGTTTTACCATTGAATTTATATTTGCAAATCTACATTGATGTTCAAGCTGATGACAGCCACGGAGCTTTGAATCCTCAACTCGAGACTACAAGTTGGAAATCTGAAATTCCAGTTTTCAATGTGTTTCAGGATAATCCGTCCGACAAGGATGTGAACCAGGGAACCCTTGTTGTGTTCAATTTGGATGCATCGGTCTCCAACGACGACCTTCGTCATATTTTTGGGGTTTATGGGGAGGTGAAAGAGGTGAGTATTGAATAGGTTATGTACTTTGAAGTGTAGTGTGCTTATGGTGCTTGACGATGAATTCTTGAGAGTTTGATTGCCTACACAGGTTTAGATACTCTGTTTCTGTTTCATCACTGGAGAATTAGAGCAATTTGACAATGATTGCCTTTTCCATGTGCCCATCAGATTCGGGAGACCCCTCACAAACGCCATCACAAGTTCATTGAATTTTATGATGTACGAGCTGCTGAGGCTGCACTGCGGTCCCTGAATAGAAGTGACATAGCTGGTAAACGCATCAAGCTGGAGCCTAGCCGACCAGGTGGAGCGCGACGGAGGTTCGTCCTCCTTCACCTGCAGCCTTTTTTTACTTTTATATGAATTTCTGGTTTTTGTATAAGTTATTTTGCTGCATCTGATTTGTTACTTGAATTATGTGCACTCTTCAGGTTTTCCTGTTAGTTTTCTCATTTGTTTGCTTCATTGGTGTTGCAGCAGCTTGCTACAACAGCTTAATCAAGATTCAGGGGATGATGATCTTCGGTCGCGGCAGCAATCTCATTCTCCATTGAATAGCTCTCCCCCAGGTGATCATCAAGTGTACTCTCTACTTGGGATGACCCTTGCAGGTTAGAACGTTTTTGTCGTTTGATGTCAAACCTTAAATATCCTAGCTCTTCAAATGCTTCTGGTCACTTAACCTCTAAAGGACCAAGAAGCCCAAATTGGGCCTCATGATATTTTTAGCAATTTTGAGTAGGTCTTATGTGGAGTTCCTTTTGTTCAAATTTATTTATTTTTTGATCAACAGATGCAATACTCTTCATTGATTCTGGTTATATAAAATTGGGTCCCATCTGAATCACATTATGATTGATTGAATTTGTCATTTGAAAACCATGAATCCTTGGGCATTTGGGGGTTAAGCAACGCTCAAAATAATTTGAAGATGCCTGACATGACTGTCTTTTCCAGGGCATCCTTCAACGTGGAATGCAGGTGCTGAAAGTGGATCACTCCGCGGAATCCACCACTCGCTACCTCATGGAAATTTTCAGCTTCCCAGCAAGCCACTCAATGGTGCTAGCTTGCCTCCTCACATTTCGCAGCCCATCAGAGTCGGCACTATAGGAAGTCATGTAGCGCAATCAAACCAGATGGAAGCAGGCCACTCTCTGGGGCACTCCTTGGGACTTGGGAGTCATCGTTTACCCCCTCACCCACACTCACTTCCAGAGTTTGGGCACGGTCTCATCAATCCAGGGCATCTGACATCGCCAGGGTCCGGCACCTCCGTCTCCAACGCAGCTGCTGTGATCCGCCGTGAGGTTCGTGAAGCCCGTGACAGTCTGGAAGGTGGTAGTCGTCTTCAACGTAGCATAAGTGGAACTGGAAGCTTCAGCGACACTTCAGCTCTTGAACAAGGCAGTGGAGGTTTGTTTCTTGCAAGACTTTGATGCCACTATGTAATTTGAGGTTGAAATGGTGCTTCTTTTAATGTGCAGAGTTGTACACTTCATTAATCCCTAACTGCTCAAATGCCTAAAACTGGACGCTTCTATTGGAGTTGAAATGCATTTTTGAACGATAGAAATTAATGTTTTGGAAATTACTACAATTGACTATTAGCTTCCAAAGTGAACTTTCCGTTTGTAGCTTGTGCGCCTAGAAGTTAATACCACAATAGGAAGCTATTCACGTTAGTATGGAAATTGAGTTAGGCTGCTTCCGTTTCATATTTTTTAAGAACAGTTTCTGAAATTTTGGTTTTCTGAATTTCTGGTGACTTTACTTACCTCCACTGCTTGAATTTGTTGGTACAGGCGGACTTCTTTTTCCCAATTCCAATGGGAATAGTTCACTTTCAGGGCATCCGTTCAACCTGTGGGGAACTCCGACGTCTTCATTTTCGCATATACCACAGAGCTCGCCACCATACCCGTGGTCAAACTCGTCGTCCGTGGGACCATCGTTCAACCCCATTGGGCAGGCTCAACTGCAGTCACACACGTTTTCGACATCTCACAGCAGCCTCTTGCCGATCTCCCGTCACCATGTTGGCTCAGCACCATCTGGAGAGCCCTCGCTTCTGGAGAGGCGCCACAGCTACATTGCAGGCGAGTCCTTGGTGGAGACCAGCTCACTGTTGAGGTCTGCATCCGGCACAGGCTTGGGTGGAAACGCAGCGCACGCCATCAACATTGGGGGCAGTCACAATTTGATGAACCAGCTGAGCGGCTCCATGGGAGGCAACTCGGGGTTGGAACATGCGTCCTCGTCGCCCAACATGGGAATGATGTCGCCGCAACAGCGTCAACGGTTCCTCCAGAACGGCCTCCTTGCGTCCAACGCCATGGATGGGCTCACAGACAGGGGCCGAAGCCGCAGGGGGGAGAGTATCTCTGCACAAGCTGACAACAAGAAGCAGTATCAGCTGGATCTGGACCGGATCATGCGTGGGGAGGACCCCAGAACCACCTTGATGATCAAGAACATTCCCAACAAGTATGTCAGAAATGCCAACCTCATATGTTTAGTCAGAATGGAATTTGGAAACTGGATCCTTTGTTTTGTATACCCTTACTGTTGATTTTGGTGTTGGTTCTTTGAATGTGCTGGAACTGACTTTATTGATGATCTTGGCTCACTTCCAGGTACACATCAAAGATGCTACTTGCAGCAATCGATGAGAATCACCGCGGCACATACGACTTCATCTACCTGCCTATCGATTTCAAGGTACACTTCAATTCCCGTGTCCCTTCAATTCATCCCGGTGGATGTTTTGGTCAGCGCCTAATTATGCTATTATTCTATTTTTTTTAACAGATTGCTTTAGCTGCTTAACCCCTAAAGGACCAAGAAGCCCAAATTGGGCCTCATGTTTATTTTCAGCCGTTTTGAGTATGTCCTATGTGAACTTTTTGTTCAAATTTATTTGTTGTTTGACCAACACATGCAATGTTCTTCACTGATTCCAATGATAAAAAATTTGGTCTCATCTGAATAATATATTTCCCCAATGTGATCCATTGAGTGTCATTTTAAAACTGTGAATCCTTGGTCCTTTAGGGGTTAATACTCTTTAATCATATATGCATATCTACAAGTATGGTATAATATTGATGAACCAAATGTTTGAAGCCATATTTTGTTTGAAGACTAATCCTCACCAATCCACTGCCCCTGGGATTGTGAACTTTTGCAGAACAAATGCAATGTGGGGTATGCATTCATCAACATGACGTCGCCGACCCGGATTGTTCCGTTCTACAAGGCATTCAACGGGAAGAAATGGGAGAAATTCAATTCAGAGAAGGTGGCGTCCCTGGCGTATGCGCGAATTCAAGGCAAGGCGGCGCTGGTGGCGCACTTCCAGAACTCCAGTTTAATGAATGAGGATAAACGGTGCCGCCCGATTCTGTTCCATTCTGAGGGCCCGCATGTCGGAGACCAGGTAGACTGAGACACTACTAGCTACTGAAGTTTTGCGAAAGTCCGTCACTCTCGAGAGCTCTGGCTGGGTTTATTGTTTCAGGATCAATCAATGTTTGAAACAGTAGTCCCAAAGAAAGAGCTAGTGCCGGCCGTTGAATCGAATCCTCTCTTTGTACTACCTCGGTCCTGCGTGTTGGTTTTCCTGGTTTCGATTGAGAGCCATCTAATTATTTGATATTTTTGAGTCGGTCAGAATTTTGGAGTTGTAGATATCCCTAGGATCAGCATAGTGCTCTTTCAATCAGGAAGGAAACCACCGGTAGAACACCTATTTTATTTCAGAATTGTAGATATCATTAGCATCAGCGCGTACTAGTGTCAAATGATAGCAAGCCACCATCTTGGAATTCCAGGTGTTTTGATTCCAACCTTGAGAGTCTTCAGCTGGCTGAGAGATGTTCTTACTTAGCAAGCCAGGGAGCATCTTTCTTTCTGGAGCGACCAGCCAGTTTCATTTTCTGCTTGGCCTGGCCCTCCCTAGCTGAGTGTAGGGCTTTCAAGCCTTTGACCTGCAAAAGTTTGGTGGTTCGGAAAGTTTGGTAGTAGTGCAGCTGAGCTTGAGAGTTTTGTGAGTTCTTGGTGACCACGGCAAAGTGGTTGTTGACATGGTTATGTCTTTCTTTATTTAGATGTGGCCTTGCGGATTACGAGCACAAATGGAAGAGTTTGTGTGTTATTTGAGGAAGTTATAATGCGCATGTTTTTCAGCACACTGTTTTTTTGTACTTTGTGAAGGGCTGCCTACACTAGCTGTTGTTGCTTGCAACACTTGAATAAAATTCTTTCTCTCTGTACTACTGGTCTCATGGCATTAATTGCACAGGTTTGATTCTGTGGTGGAAAGGAATTGGATTCTCTTTATTTGCAGCTGTATTTCAAACTGTATGTGTTTATAATTGGTTTGTAACAGGTTTGCAATGCTGTTTGGTTAATTCTCTTGTACTACATTGTTTTCAATCAAAGAGCTATACCACAAAATTGTATTGTAGGCATGGGAGTTGTATGCATCATATTGTAAGTGATTGGAGCATTGGCAAAAATTACACCCAAATAAGCATTTGAGCATGTTTCTTATTCATGTTCTTAGTAATAGATTTTTTGGTCTTAGAATGAGGATTCCAACCTCATGTAGAAGGTCTATAATAAACTTAATTCATGATTGTTTCAAAAAAAGACCAAAATTCTTTTTCTTTAGAATTACAACAAAAGTTAACATGCAAGTTTTGGACATCATACCGGTAGTCAACATTTAGGTTTGCTCTTTTGCTCTCATTCCACCGTTTCAAATTCACTTTTGGCGATGAGTAAACAAGTTTTGGTTTCTTTTTCTAAATACAATAGTGGGTGTCAGGATGGGATGGTGGGTTTGGTTAATAAAAACCATGTTTCTCATTCTCGCTACTTTGAAGGGAGAAGCAACACATGGAGATAGATAACCAGTTTTTCCGAGTAGCTTCTGTATCCAAGAATTTAACTTTCACACGTTTGGTTTATTTGTATGTGCCATTGAAAGACTTTTGTTGTCTTACTCAAATCCAAATCTTGAGGTGCCTACAAGTTTTCTAAGGTTTTGAGTCCCCTAGCTCTCTTAGTCACTTTTGGCATCCTTTTGAAACTTACAAAATCGCCTCACACAATTCAATGCGCAAAATAGAATGTCTTCATACCAACCTTAACTACCTTCTCAAACGTCGAAGAGTTTCACCACAAACAAAATAGTGAACCAAATACCTAGTTTTGTTAACCCCTAAACGTACCGATCCTTTGAACACAAGTAGATGCTAGCCTCAAAGATAGATATTAGCATGGCTCAGATGTACATGAGGTGTACATGAAAGGACCATTGCAAGCATAAAATCTACCCAACAAATTTGACATACTTGCAGTTGGAGGCCTCTCTAATATTATCAACAACTCCTCATCACAAGAGAACTATTGTAATTGGTAGAGAATTTAATAGTCTTACAAAGGTGACTTGGATGAAAGTCATCCGAAATTGTATGAGAAAGTTGCAAGGCTTTGAATCTGTTCGTGATCCAGTTTCTGGACGCTGGGACATTTAGGGGTTAAAGATGGGTGTCAAGGTTTCTTTTTCATTATCTCATCTATATTTGATACGTGGAGATAACCATGGATTGGTTCACTGAACCAATGTCTAATCTTGACACGCACTAATATGGCATAGGGGAACATTGAAAGGACCTTTAACTCCTAGAAGACCGTTGGCATCTTAGAAATTGAAGCATTTTAGGAAGAGGTGTTGAGAATGATTGACGCCATTACGAAAATATGAATGTGATTAGAAAATCGCCACTGTATCATGGACTCATCTACTAGCCGTTGATTGAGTCTGGAAAGCTTCATAGGATTGTACCATGTGGATCCAAACATTATAGTGTTTGAATAATGAACAAAGATTCTGCCTTTTGTAGGAAGTCAAGTGGTTGGCGATTTACAAAAATCGGTATTTTATAATCCGATGCTAAAAATTGGGACACATGCTACTACGAGCAATTAGTTGTAAAATCACCCTTTTTGCATAACATTGGAAGGCCCTATGTATGGCATGTTGAGGCTCAATGAATACCACATGTTCGAACAGAGAGAATACTACTAGAAATGGTTGAAACAAAGACAAAATCACTTGTTTGAGGGAAGCAACTTGTACCAGGAGACCTTGAGTGTAGGGATATGACCTCTTATGTCCATCACAAGGTCATTAATTTCTGCAACTCAGAAGTCACTGCCTTTAAACCCACACTTGAAGATATTATTCCTGGCATCAATGTTTCAAGCTTTTCCACAATTGTTGTTACTAAGTTTATTGCCATTTCAACTTGCTACAATTATTTAGTGAATCAAACCCTGATTTGAATAAATCCATGCATGTCATACAAGATTGAAAAAACATTGAGGACACAATATGTCCACACAATCCATTAGGGGTTAACTCCTAACGGCCTAACCAAACATTTATAGCCTGATGTACACAATTGAAATTGCAAGAAAAAAATACTACAAAATTCTATGGTTAGATTGCTTCATGCAAATGTGATCTGATTAGAAAAGCAATGATTTGTGAAAATTTTATGCCTCATATCATCCCTCATTTCAGACCATACATTTCCACCAAAAATTTCTAAGATCTTAGTTGGAAAATGCTCTTGAAAAAATTAACTCATAAAATCACACAACCAAAAATATCTCCAAAAATCACTACACTTAGAGTATTACATTTCAACCCATCGCATCTAATTTCATCCACACATTGTCAATATCTTATTCGTAATCAAATTACAAAATAATTTTAAATTTTAAGTTTCAAATTTTACACAAAATAGTGGTGATTGCAATCACAGATCTAACCGTATGAATAGAATCTAAAATTCATAATGTACAACTTTTATTCATACATAATTCAAAATATCCCTCTTAGTCGCATTTTATAATGTATCTTTGCAATTCTCCAAATCTGGAGAGGGTTGTAGGCATTCAGGGGTTCAGGGGACAAAAGTAATGTAGCCCTATTCATATAATGTGAAAAAAAATGCATATCATTTACAAAAAACTTCTAAGGATCAATTTTTTTTGGTAAAATGGTGAAAGTCACAACAATTAACAATACGATGTCACAAATTATAAAGCTCAAACTAATCCAAAACACCATGTTTGGACCGATCGCATCAAAGTATTGCTAAACTCGAGCTAGCCATCCCCATATCCAGTCGTGACCAATGTTTGACTAGTATGGCATCTTTTTATAGTGAATCCTTGGACAATGGTTCATTCTAAATACCCATTTGAGATCCACCACTTCTCATAATGACTCTGATTTATTCTTTTCACTGAGAACCGTGACATACCAACTACAACATTGGTCATGACCTTCAAAAATCACGAATCACTTGCAAATGGACTTGCAGTAGTAGAAAAGGTGGTGCTCTCCAGAGAGATGTCCAGGCAAGTGGTGCCCAATTCTATGCATGCACAATGATTTTGCCTAAACATTTCCCTGGAAAGCGCTACCTTTTCTACTAGTATTGGAATTTGCATTGTTAGTATTCCAAGTCATTGTGGTGTCGTCACAGCCCTTGACAAGCTCATTCCTAGCTCGTTTTGTTTGAGTCAAAAATTCAAACGAAGAGTGCAAAACAAATGTACAATAGCCCCTTCAAATGATACGTAATTTTTACATATGAAGGTAAGCCATGATTTTCAAAATGGGATTTCAAGCATAAATATTATCAAAATCCAAAACTACAAAGTGCATTGGGTAGGTATTTGAGTCTACCGTACTCTAGTAGCACCTTCGGCACCTTGCTGCCAAATAATTAATTAAAGTTCATAAATAAAGTTTTGCACCTAAAAATAGAATATTAAGAATTTTGGCATTTTTCTCTTTATATATTTTTAAATTCAGCTTGTTGTCAAGTCCAACTCTATTTCATTGGTTGACTAGAGAGATGTGAGTGGAGAATATAAAATGCTCTATTTTTTATATAAGTAGAGTTGAGTTGTATCAACAATGCATGTGGAATATGTAAACTTTGAGGTCAAACACTTAGTTAGTTTTCATTTTTGTATCATGCATAGTCTTTGCATACAATCTTCAAACAACAAACACAAATTTGGAGGTGAAAGATTACTTGATTTCAAAACTTATAGTGAAACAAAATCCCAAAAATGTTGAGCTTCTATGCACAAATGAGCTCTAAAAACTGTTAGGAACGCATTTTGATTTTTTGACCTTCACATATTTTTTGCATAAAAGACTTATTTTGACACAAAACATAATTTTCCAAAAAATTTGGCAAGTATGTTTAGAATTATTTTCCGCCTAAGGTGCTAGTGAGGTACGGCACTATCAAGAAATGACAAATTTTGAGACATTTTAGGATGAAATGCTAAAAACTTAGAAATCCACTTAGAAATTGAGTAGTTTTGGATTGATAACTTCATCAGTTGATATTTCAATCAATAATACCTCAAAACTCATGATTCTATTTTTTGCATAATTCTAGAAAGGATTTTCATTCTATCCATTAAAACCATTCTTTCCATTGTTACTCACAATTTGTTTTCATAATTGTTTGAATTGAGGGTAAAAAATGGAGTTTTGAAGCAACGCCGCAACTCACAGACAAATTTGGCTCCATCCTCCACATTGCCGTGACTATAGAGCATTGTTCTATATTAGGGTTTTGGAGTGGAATCCTTTTCGGGTCTCAATTAACCCTATATTTTTTCATTTTTCAGAAAGTGCTAAATTGGCTACACAAAATAATATGGTAGAACTACACATCCCTACATTCATCCAAAATTTGGATAGAAAATACTTTCCATCCACATTTTAATGTTATTTTTATCTAAAATCTAGCATTTTCATATAATATTTTATAAAAAATATTGAAGACATTTTGGCGATCTAATACTGAGTATGTTCTTGTTTTGTAGCCAAATTATTTTTTTACCAATATGGCACTAAAAAGCACAAAAATAGAGTTGGTCTCGATGGACATGTTGTCTTGACATTTTCAATTTGTTTTAGGCACACTTTGTGACTTTATTGGGCCAACTTTGTACCTTTATTGAGCCACTGGAGAGGTGGTTTTGTAGATTTAGATGTTCACACTTTAAGTAGGATAGCCAACGACTCTTCCATGTGGTTGCATTTGGAACCATTTTTTTTCTGAGCTTATAAAATACCCATCAACAAATTATGGTTGCATTAGATAGTAGCATTAGTATGTAGCCTTTTAAAAATTTCATGGTCCTAGTTACAAACGGTTCTATATTTAAAGCAAACCTCTTTGCAAATTTTGTAGGATATACAAGAATTATTGGAAAATTATGTTTAAACCCCCAAGTGACCAAAAGACCATTTTACGATCACTGCCCTTTTTATATGGATTTCTTGAGATGAAAAAATAAAAATATTAAAAAAATAAAAATAAAATAGGAAATCAATTTTACTTTTCAACCCAATTTGAATTATGTCAATTTGAGTTATAGTCCACCAAGGAGAATTTTTCTTAGGCAAAGACCTTAATATTTTCCTAGTGTTATAAAATTTACTATTTGGAAAAAGTAATGAAGTTCTCTCCATTAAAAAGATTGTTTAAAAAGAAAATTAGAATAGAATGTGATAGGTTTATTTATAGAAGTTGTTGCTAACAATTCCTTAGAATTTGTTGGTTTCTATAGTTGTTTTAAGCACGCATTTTAACTATGGTTTCTATAGTTGTTTTAAGTAGTGACTACTTTGCTGTAATTAGACAATTATATAGAATACTTGCTGTAATGAAAATGAAACCTACGTATTTGTCTAGCAATGTGAGCTCCAATTCATAAATACATCTTTAGATTAAACGTTTGAGTTGGACCTCATCAATGGTTGTTTGGTTGTGCTGATCATGGTAGTTCTATTTTCCCTCTCTACAATTTTTTGGCTTGAAATGGCTAGTGACATGACCATGCTTTTTAAATTTCAACCTAATTGTTTGATATCAATGCACTAGTAGAAAAGGTGGCATTGTTGAGGGAGTTGCCCAGGCATGTGGTGCCCAATTCCACGCATGCATAGTGGTTTTGCCTGGGCATCTCCCTGGGAGCGCCACCTTTTCTACTAGTGATGTGGTACAGTTCTAATATTCTACAGATGTTGCTATATAAGGAAACAAAGCCACTTTGATTACTTACACATTTATATAATAATTCATTATTTACAACACAATTTGAGTTACAAAATCATCAACATTTTGTTATGAAAACACGATCTAGTTCAGCCTTTCTAAGTTACCATGCATATTCATTATCTGCAGATTAACCCCTAAACATCCTCACCCTGCCCAGATTTGGCAATTTTGCAAAGATGCATTATAAAATGCAACTAAAAGGGACATTTTGAACTTGATGCATGAATAAAAGTTGTACATTATGAATTTTGGATTCTTTTTATACTTTTAAATCTATGATTGCTATCACCAATATTTTTGTATAAATTTTGAATCTCAAATTTTTTAATTCATTTGGAATTCAATTACAAATAAGATATTGATAATTTGTGGATGAATTTTTTTTTTGTGATAGGTTGAAATGTAATACTCTAAGAGTAGTGATTTTTGGAGATTTTTTTGTTGCTTGACTTTATGAGTTGACTTTTTCAAGAGCACTTTTAGACTAAAATCTTCAAAAAAATTGGTGGAACAATGTGGCATGAAATGAGGCATAAAATTTTAAAACACAAAACATCTCCTTTCTAATCGGATCACACATGAATAAAACTAATTTTCCATAAAAAATTCAGTACAAAATCCACACTTCAAAAAATGCTTGATGAATGAAAAAACGGTGTTACGTTTTGTACATCATCCATGATTAGGACGGTTGGACGTTTAGGGGCTAAGTATGGGATTAGCCCAGTGTTGGAGATGCACATGAGGCATCATTATTAAACATGAACTCTTTGCAGAATTTGCTTTCCAATTGCAGACAATAAATTATGTCACAAGTCCAAACTGGAGAAGGGAGTCAACAAAATCTCTAACTTCTAACTCTTCTTCTCCATCTTAACATAAATAGCAACATCTACAATTATCCTATCATTAGGCCTCACAAAGTTAAGATTAGAATGACCTCTTTAAGATACAAGAGATTAGCTTTTATTAAAAATGAAGACACTAGAGTTACAATAGCAGCTTGGAGTGTCACAATACAAAACAACGAAATATAAATGTCTTAACTTCATTACTCTACATGTATCATGCAAAACTTGTAGGCATGAGATACGCAAGTTTAATTATCAAAATTGCTTATTGAGTACTCTCCCAAATATGAAAGTTTCCAAACTCTTGCAAAGATGCTTTTGAAGGCGCTAAAACCTATACCTCGTTCGTCATGATGTTATCGAAGTGCATTGTATATATGTAAGTTGTGCTACATGTTTCTTCCATACATGATTTTTGTTCTATTGTGTAATCTACAACACCACCCAATAACGACAGGTTAGGTGTGAATAATATTTTCAAGGCAATATTTTATATACTTAGATATCTTCTAGGTTACTATATTAAGGAAAGCATATCACTACTACACATAGGAAATGGAAGAAAAATGAACAAAAAAATGTCATCGAGTCAGCAATGTTTAGGGATTATATGAAACAAACAAACACTTTATCTAGTAGTACATCTCAAGAGAGGCCCTTTGCCCAGTGGACACTAGGTCATTGTCATTACGAATAGACACTTTAATCATGCCGGCCTCGAAAGAGAACCAAGGCTTCTATCTATCTAAATCTCAAGAGAGTTTTAAAGGGTCTACGCTCATCTTTTAATTCCAAGTGGTTTATGCTCTTTGAGTATTCGAAGATATGTCATTCATTAGTAGTTTATTGTTTTTTTATAATTGCAAAAACAATTAAAAAACCTCAAACCTTGAGTTTGGAATCAAATCGAAACTCTCAAAATAATCCTCGAAACAAGACGACTCTCAATTCTTCATACTCAAAGAGGTACACACAAAGAGCTAGTGATTTTCAAAACTTATGCAAATTGTGACCATGTGGCGATGGGAGACATCGAGACTTGCATGCAACAAGGGATTGCCACCTCATTTTCACGGTTATAGGGGTGCCACTAGAATGAGGGCTTCAAAATGAGTCTCAAACTTGGGAGCGCATTGTGAACGGGGTCCTCCCGAAACCCTAATTAGGCTTCCTGTCGAAGAATCTACGTTTTTTGTACATGCCAGTCTATCAATGCTTCGCCTGATGGAGCTTCCCAACGCTCCGTGGTTTTGTTCTTTTTTGAGGACAATCCATCCCTCACGCATTTCTAGATCCGTGTAGCTCTTGTTACACGCGAAATTCCGAGTTGTCTCCCGCTGAAAAATCCAATTCTGTTTCGATTTGGAGTGAGGTAGGGTACAGAATGAGTGGTTGGATTCAGGGGTAGGATGTGGGCTGCTGCACTTCGGATTGGGATTCGTCGCCACAGAGACGATTGGGCGTGAATGTTCGAGGTCGGTGTGACATTGTCTTCCGAGGTCCTCCCGAGACCCAAGTTAGGCTTCCTTTCGAAGTTACATAAGAGTTCAGAGTTTTGTCGTAGTTCAAAGTTTTGTAGCGAATAGGGTTTCCTTTGTTATCTTGGTTATGGCGCGGGAGGTTTGTGATCGTGAGCTTTCTGGTTTTGGGTTTGTGATCGTAACCTTTCTGGTTTTTGGTTTAGATCTAAGATTTGTTATCGTAAGCTTTCTGGTTTTGGGTTCAGATCTGAGATTTAAGATCGTAACCTATATCTTGGTTTTGGCGCGGGATGTTGCGGAGTTCGGATTATGTGTGGTGGAGTTTTTATAAGATTGTCTTTGGGTTTGGATGGTGTAGTGAGAGATTTGGGTTTCGATTTGAGTGAGGAGGATCTGTTTAGAGTTAGGGAGGGGGATTGGCGTTTGACGAGGGCGCGGTGTTGGATTTACAGGTTGGAGACAGGGAGACGGGTGGTGTCGGTTGGAGTGCAAGAAACGGGTGGTGTCGACATTAATGTTGGTAAGCAAGCTGTGCGATCGTGAGCTTCTGATGTGTTGTTGCAAGAAGTTTGAGTAGACAGTGGATTGTCGTCCCGGTACAGCTACGTGCACAAGCACTAGCGATGGATATGGTTGTCTGTCGCTCTTGTTGTGTTGGTGTTCTACTAAGACCAAGCGAAGAGGACCAAGCCGGAGAAGCCCGAGTCTAAACGCTCGTTTTTGGTTCCTTCCCACATGTTGGTGACAAATGTATCACATGTTAAGCAAGCAACTCACCTCTTCAAAGACCTTGTCTTCTGTATCCTTTTCCACTCTCTTATATGCCGGTTTCTTTGAGCATTATCAGTATCTACTAGTAACGTTGACTAATTCATATTTAAATTTGAAATAAGGATCAAATTGTCATGGAATGCAATGACGTCATCATGTGTTGGGAACAGCAATAGGAAATTCATATTGATGCAACTCCATATTCTGAAATATCTGGAAGTTGATGTAATTCTTTTGAAAATTCTATTTTGCGATCCTGTCTTATGTCCGGAATGATCCCTATGATCATTTAGAATCATTGCTTGTCTTTTGCATTTGTTGACATCAGAGATGAATTGATTTGTTTTGGGAGAATCTACTTGACGAGGTCTGTGCCGATAAGTTTTTGTTAACTAGGACTTTCTTTTAATTGTGAGATAGATTGCACTTGACTACGCTCCAGATATTGCCAACACAGATAGTGAGCACCCAGTGGACAAACTCCACAAGCTGGTTGTGGAAAATGGGGGCACCTTCTCTATGAACCTGAGTGGTATTGTGACTCACGCAGTTGCATTCGAAACGAGAGGTAAAATGATCTCTATTTTTATCATGTTTCCCTTATCCGATGGGGATTCTACTTAGACGCGTATTCTATACTAAGGGATTCTAGTTTCTCATTTAATAGAATTTCTGCTGCTCTACAGGACTCAAGTACCAAGCAGCTTATAAGAATAGAGATGTTATTCATCTCTCATGGCTTCTAGATTGCGTGGCTCAGAAATCTCTCGTTTCAATAGGCCCCAAGTACGTTTTCAACTCTCTGCTTATTATCTTGCATGTGATTGTAAGCTGACATTAGTTGTGAAGTTTTCTCATAACACTTGATTCGTTAAAAGTGCACGTGCCATATTAAAAGTGCACATGTTGAAATTTTGTACGTTTGAAGAAAATATAGTCATATTTTACCTACAAAGTGCCAAAATTGAATGTACATAAATTTTACAAACATTTTATCAATTGAGTTTAATATATGCATGTTTATAATGAAACAAATCATTCAATTTCACATTCATTTGCATACATTCCAATTCATGCAATCAATGAAATAGAAAACACACAAGTACATTGGATAATTGGTAAAATATAAACTACAAAATTTTGGAGCCTTTATTACAATAATTTGATAACAACATTATTTATTGAAAGGTCAAGCAATATTTGTCATTTGTGTATCAAGACATCCTACGTGCTGCCACTCTATTGCCTCCAAATGGTGATACATTGAATTTTTTTTATCATCTAGGATCTTCATCTCTTTTTCTGTACGTATTCCTAATACACTTGTTACATTCCTTGTGACATGTAAACTTTCACGGATACTTTACGTTAATGCGCTATGATTATGCCACCTTCCATCTTTTTTTATTTCTTCAAGCCATGCTGTAGTCACTAATGACTCGTACAATACATTTGTTTACTCAAATCATGGTTGTTATCTGGGCTACTTTTTCCTGGCTATTTTTTTCCCTTCTATTGAAGATGCTTGATATGTACTTCCACATGTTCTGTGATCCCTTGGCTCATCTTTAGCACTTGCCGCATACTCAAAGTATTTATTCATTGCTTATCCTTATGACTTAACGTGAATAACCTGTGAGTACTTGTTTTTCTATCATGTTACCCTTATTGGATGGGGATTCTACTTAGGCGCCTGTTCTATACTAAAGGGTTCTAGTTTCTCATTTAATAGAATTTCTGCTGCTCTACAGGACTCAAGTACCAAGCAGCTTATAAGAATGGAGATGTTATTCATCTCTCATGGCTTCTAGATTGCGTGGCTCAGAAATCTCTCGTTTCAGTAGGCCCCAAGTACGTTTTCAACTCTCTGCTTATTATCTTGCATGTGATTGTAAGCTCACATTAGTTGTGAAGTTTTTTCATATAAACTTTCACGGATACTTTACGTTGATGCGTTATGATTATGCCACCTTCCATCTTTTTAATTTCTTCAGATGGTTAAATATACAATTTCATTACTTAAGGTGCATATTCGTGTGTTTATGTGGGTCTAATTATTGTGTCGTGGAAAATTGGCTGCAGTAAGAATCCTATGAATCAGGCAACGGCAACGGCAACTCTGACACAAATGATCAATATGGCACGGAGGCGAATGGAGTCGGATGTAGAGGTAATTGGTGGCTCTTGTCTAAATGTTTTTCAGTCAAGACTTGGGTCAATTTCTAGATTCTAGTTGATTGTTTCCTGAGGTTATGACACTGACACTTCAGCATAAGCATTAGTTTTGGATGAAAAGAAAATGAGCATTTTGCATTTCTAGAGTGTTTCTACATATGTGTTGCCCGGTTGCTATTACTGTATTTTGTTATTCTTCAATTTTTGAAGTATGCTTGAGAGTATGCCTCATTGCAGGTGTCTCTTGCTATAACTTTGGAGGGCATTGAAGCTGCTTTAGACAAAGCTGTAACGCCCCAGGGAGTGGCTAATAACCAAGAGTACGTACTTTATGATTTTCTCATTTAGAGGGAAAATGACGTTGAGCACTTTGCACAGCACTATGATTTATTTAGTGTTGTTCTGTATTAAAAGCTATTTTTTATCACTATTTCTTTTGTATGATTATGTTGATTAATGGTTGATTTTGTGTGCATGTTCTGGTCTTTAACAGTGGCAGGGACCTAGATCTTTTAGCTTTGGGCACTCGCACTCTTTGGACAATCGGGTATGGAGACACAATGAATCTCGATCGTCTGCAGGACAGATCATTGCAGCAATACATGGTATTGGTGGGCAGCGCAACGATTTTGTAAGAATTTAGTAAGAATATACTGGTTTTGAATTTGGACTGGAGCATCTTTGGGGTGTTTTTGACTGGGTGGTATTGTTGGTTGGGGCAGGTTTCGTTGGGCACCGTGGAGAAATCAAGAATTGAAGGAAGAAAGGAGAAGAAGAAGAAGAAGAATGAGACGAAGGAGAAGAAGAAGAAGGAGAAGGTATGGAGAATCTTAATATTTTTTGAATAGTTGAGTTTTGGTTTTTCAGTGTTGGATCTAGTTACAGGGAAGGTTTTTATAGGTGTTTTCGTGTTTTTGTTTTTTTTTTTGTGGGAAAAGTTTGTTTTCTAATTGTTTAATGGATGTTGAAACTCAGGGAAGTTCGAGTGATCCGTCAGTTTCAAAAGTTGGTGGCCCTTCTGCGACTCCACCATCTGCACCTGAGTTCAAGAGGCCGATTCATTTCAAGTATGCCGAAGGGTCAATGAACTTGACGATGATGGTTTCTGAAGATTTTGATGCCAGTCCGGACAGTTTGGAGATGAAGGAGTTGTGCGTTCAGGTGTCGGATATTTACTGCAGCCGTTTGGGTATTACTTCGCCAGTCTCGGATTCGAAGTTCGACTTCACTTTACTTTCTCCAAACTCTATGCTTGTGACTTTGAAGGATGACGAAATGGGGCTGGCTTTTGAAGACCAAGTGAAGACATACCGGACATCCCTTTCAGACTCACTACTGAAGAATGAGGTAAGTATTTCAAACATTCATTTTGTGTTAAAAAAGGATATGTTGACTTGTGCATTACCTTATCTTATTTTTTTGTGGCCTAGCTTTTTTGTTTTGGCTCTGGACTCATGGTTTCTTAAACTAACTTTGAGTTTCAAAATTTTATCAATGCAAACATTGGAACAGTCCTTGCGCAAGTTCCAAGCCCAGCCAAAAGTCAAGGGTGTTGATTCTAAGATGCTCCAATCAAGGGTTTCTGATCTGGAGGGCGAGGTCAAATGGCTAAAACCGCGAGTAGCTGAGCAAGCATCTGTGATCGAAGGGCTTGAAGGTACTATAGCTTTGCAGAAATCTGTGATCAAGGAGCAAGGATCTAGAATCAATGAGCAAGGATCTGTGGTCAAGCAGCAAGGATTTGCGATCGAACAGCTACTGCGCGATGCTGAGGTGCAGTATATAGCCAAGCGGAGAGTGATTCTCGACAAGGCCTGCAAGGCATTACTCAAAAAGATACACAAGAGACTTGGCAAGAGTACTGAGAAGGACTTTATTGAGAACTTGTCTGAGGATGACAAGAGACTTTCAGGAGCGTCAGATGCCATGCTTCTTGAGATGGGGATCGGAAAGTACGATTTGAATAAGGCTATGCATCACCATGGGTCTAAGGAGGAGATGGCCCGTGCAGTGGAAGTCATGACTCCATCTCCCATGAAGACTGTTTACCAAAACTTGTTCATTTATGTGTATGGTCGGCACCCTGAGGAGATAAACACCTGAATCAAGGGCTCCAGGTAAATCTTGCCAATTAACAATTGAATAGATGTGCACTTGTAATCCTCACACTTGTGACTGATGTATTTAAATGCCCGATTCTATGACGGTAGTTCACTAATCCTTCTTTTGTTGTTCCGGGAGTTGGATGCAGCCGCCTCTATGCCGATCTTGGGGGAAACTTTTATAGTTACAGGTGCAGCCTTCACCCTTTTCAGTTATCAATGACATTCATGAATGTTGTTGGTTGTCTCTCCACCATAGCGCACTGTTCATTGTTATTTCACTTTGCATACCGTATATGAAGTTGGAACTGATATTGTCAGTGTTTCATTGTATCAAACATGTATGTTGGATAGATGGATGTTCAGGATAATTGAGTTAATGACAAGTACAACAAAAGGGACTTTGTTTTGAGCTTCTTCCACAGGTTGATTGATATGACACTTGTTCAGATGTAAGTGCAATCCTACGTGTACTGTAGCATAGGGATTAGTTAGACCATGTAGGCAAGAACAGTTGACGTTTGTTGCATTGTGTAGGGACTTTGGTCGCTAGCATCTTGTGAGCCATCATGAGCCTTGTACATGCCTCTGCTTGTCATTGGCAGAATATTCATGGCTGAAGCTTAAGCAGCTGCCTTGCTATACTCGAGGATTGGATTTTCTTAATCGGGAGTGTTGGTGTCTTTTCCTGCATGCAATTCTAGTAGTTGTCTGCGTGGTACTGCTTTATTTTCAACTTGGCATCGACAAAGAGTCAATGCAGGAGTTAAAGACTGTTTGAAGCGGACAGGGCACGATTGTGTGAAATCGAAGCTGAATCTCTACCATCTATTACTGAATCGTTTGTTCTTCCTGATAACCTAGATTCCTTATCGTGTTTTTGAAGTGAAAAGTTCTAAGCTCTGAAAATGGCGGTAACCATGACAACAATCTCTGAGTCCTGCGTCTCGAGGGGTTGAGTCTTTGGAACTCCAAGCCTCAACGGCTTTTGTTGTCTAGTAGCTCTAACAAACCAGACTGGTAGCTGACGGTGATATACCACAGCTCACCCTTTCTTTAATGCTTCTTGAAGCTTCACGCTGCTGAGTTACCAACACCCGTCGCTAAGACCCTTACCATACCCGCAACCTGACGTACGTTCTGGACGGAGTGCAGGGTACTTGGTTTTGGAACATCAGCGCTTTAGTGCCAGTCTTTGTGTTGCAGTATAGTGGGATTGCAGGATTAGTGTTTGCGGAAGAGCAAGTAGCACTTATGGACATTTCAATCGCTAAGACTCCTACTGCAACGGAAGGCAAAAGCCGAGATGGAGCAGAACGGCCTCGTGCGTTGCCGGAAATGCTTGTAGGTCAAAGCTTACAAGTTCTGTCGTCCTGGTACAGCTATGTGCACAAGCACTGGCGATGGATATGGCTGTCTGTCGCTCTTGTTGTGTTGGTGCTCCACTACTTCGGGTCGAGGACATATCACATGGTCTCAGGTGTGGGCAGAAACGATTTCCCCCGAGATGAAGAGCATGTTCCTCGTTCCCGCAGATAGAAAATGTTGGAACAGGTGTACCATTCGGCAAACGTTTTGCGAAGGGACTTCAAAGAGATAAGGCGAAGTTCAAAGTGTATGTGTATCCTGATGGGGACCCAAAGACGAATTACCAGACGCCGCGCAAGCTGACTGGAAAATACTCCATCGAGGAGTACTTCTTCCAGAACCTTCGAGAGAGCCGGTTCGTGATAAATGACTCTGCAAATGCTGATCTCTTCTTTCTTCCCATCTCTTGCCATAAGATGAGAGGCAAGGTCAGGTTTTGTTTTTGTTTTTATCAATGGACGATAAATTTCTTGTCAATCGCTAATTAATCCCGGCCTCAATGTTTCAAGCTTTTCCACAATTGTCGTTACTAAGTTTATTGCCATTTCAACTTGCTACAATTATTTAGTGAATCAATCCCTGATTTGAGTAAATCCATGCATGTCATACAAGATTGAAAAAACATTGAGGACACAATATGTCCACACAATCCATTAGGGGTTAACTCCTAACGGCCTAACCAAACATTTATAGCCTGATGTACACAATTGAAATTGCAAGAAAAAAATACTACAAAATTCTATGGTTAGATTGCTTCATGCAAATGTGATCTGATTAGAAAAGCAATGATTTGTGAAAATTTTATGCCTCATATCATCCCTCATTTCAGACCATACATTTCCACCAAAAATTTCTAAGATCTTAGTTGGAAAATGCTCTTGAAAAAATTAACTCATAAAATCACACAACCAAAAATATCTCCAAAAATCACTACACTTAGAGTATTACATTTCAACCCATCACATCTAATTTCATCCACACATTGTCAATATCTTATTCGTAATCAAATTACAAAATAATTTTAAATTTTAAGTTTCAAATTTTACATCTCAAGAGAGTTTCAAAGAATCTACGCTCATCTTTTAATTCCAAGTGGTTTATGCTCTTTGAGTATTTGAAGATATGTCATTCATCAGTAGTTTATTGTTTTTTTATGATTGCGGAAACAATAAAACAACCTCAAATCTTGAATTTGGTATCAAATCCAAAGTCTTGCAATAATCCTCGAAACAAGACCACTCCCAATTTTTAATATTCAAAAAGGTACACACAATGAGCTAGTGATTTTCAAAACTTATGCGAATTGTGACCATGTGGCAATGGGAGACATCGAGACTTGCATGCAACGAGGGATTGCCACGTCATTTCCACGGTTATAGGGGTGCCACGGGAATGAGGGCTTCAAAATATCTCGAACTTAGGAACGCAGTGTGAACGGGGTCCTCCCGAAACCCAAATTAGGCTTCTTGTCGAAGAATCTACGTTTTTTTACATGCCAGTCGATCAATGCGCCTGATGGAGCTTTTCAACGCTCCGTGATTTTGTTCCTTTTTGAGGACAATCCATCCCTCATGCATTTCTAGATCCGTGTAGCTCTTGTCACACGCGAAATTCCGAGTTGTCCTCCGCTGAAAAGTCCAATTCTGTATCGATTTGGAGTGAGGTAGGGTACAGGATGAGTGGTTGGATTCAGGGGTAGGATGTGGGCTGCTGCACTTCGGATTGGGATTCATCGCCACAGAGACGATTGGGCGTGAATGTTCGAGGTTGGTGTGACATTGTCTTGTGGTCGATTTGTAGGTTTTAGGGTTTTGGATGTAGGTGCGGAGTGAGGTTTTATGGCGATGGGGGACGTCAGCGGTGTGAATCGATATGACAAAGGGCCGACTATCGGTTCGGGTACTTTCGGTATCGTCTTCAAGGCAATCGACAAACTGGTACGCTAGTTTCTGGTTTTCGCTCAGGCTCAAGTTTTCAGGGTCGCAATTTGAAATCGTAGCTTTTTAACCTAATCCGCTTTCTTGTTGGAATTGAGAACTGAATAATCTCGTGGAGTATACAGATAATCTTTTGTGCAATTCTCTTCTTGATAGTTTTCATATCACCATTCAGAAATTTCTGGTCGTAGGCGCTCTTAAGCCACTGTGCAATCACGACCCTAATCCGACTGTAAAGAAATGCGGAATATGTCCTCTTGCTGCGATTAGCATAAGCATAAGCCCTATTTTCAGGGATAGTGGAGGGATATATGTATATATTTTTTTCTAGTGCTTTAGGTTTCTTTCTTTATTGCAGACAAACAGGACAGTAGCTGTGAAAATGATCAGAACGGGCAAGTACAAGGAAGGAGTAAACGTGACGGCGTTGAGGGAAATCAAACTCTTGAAGGAGCTTTATGATCCAAATGTTATTGAACTCGTGGATGTATACCAACATAAGAGAAACTTATATCTGGTATTTGAGTACATGGAGAGTGATTTGGAAGCAGTCATTTACGATCGCAACACTTTCCTCTCTCCTGCGGACTACAAGTCCTACATTCAAATGACACTCAAGGGCCTAGCATTTTGTCACAAGAAATGGATTCTTCACAGGTTTGTGCACTCATTCATGTTTTGAATCACAACACTTTTTAACCCCTAAGCGTCCTCTGTGTGTTTTCTGTAGTTTAGGAAAATTGGACCCCCTGCTGCAAATCATTTGTTTGCGTGAAAATGACTTCAGTTTGACACGATCGCCACTGTTGATCTTGTAGTATAGAACAAGAGCTTTAAAATGATGTGTTGCAATCAGAAAACCGAGGTAAAATGAGAAAATGCCACCGTTGCAAAGTTCAGTGATGCAGATGGCCATATTGGGCGTTTTAGACGCTTAGGGGTTATGTGTTATGTCTGTCTCAAGACTTGACCTGATCGAAAGGCCTTTATGTTTTTCAAGTAGGTCATATGGGGACTTTCTATTGCCCAATTTCATTTCTTTTTTGATTACACATACAATGTTCTTCACGACATAAAATTTGGCCCTATCTGAATTATATTTTTCACATTGAATTGGTCGTTTTATAACCATGAATCCTGGTTAAGTGGTTAACCTCCAGCTCTGCCTACTTCTGTTCTTTTTGTTCTGTCATTTCCTGTTGACAGCATTTTCCGGTGTCTGAAACAGGGATATGAAGCCGAATAACTTATTACTTGGGTCAGACGGACAATTGAAGATTGCCGATTTTGGTCTAGCTCGGATATTTGGAAGTCCAGATCGGAGATTTACTCATGAGGTACAGAGCTGCCTCATGACTTGTTTACTCTAGCTTTTAGACCTTTTACAAGGAATGGCAGGTTCTGCAGAGAGATGAAATTTTCCAAAGTAGATATCCTGAGTTCACATCAAGAAGATTTGACCCCACGGATTTTCAACGTTTTTCGCACGAAGTGTGGATTTTCAAGGGGTCGTACAACTTCTGCACAGATTCCGCGCTAATTCCGCACGGATTCTGCATTTCTTCAGAGAACGAAAAAAGTGAATGCAGAATCCGTGCTGAATTAGCGCGGAATTAGAAGTTGTACGACCTCTTGAAAATCCGGACTTCGTGCGAAAAACGTTGAAAATCTGTGGAGTCAAATCTTCTTGATGGTATGCTACCCTGTTTTGTTTGAATGCAGTATTGACATCATTTTGTGGACTATGCGGATCAGGTCTTTGCACGGTGGTATCGTGCTCCTGAGCTCCTCTTCGGCTCCAAAATGTATGGACCGGGTGTTGACGTCTGGGCAGCTGCGTGCATATTTGCAGAGCTCATTCTTCGACGACCTCTTTTCCAGGTATCAAGAAGCACAAGCCACCGCTTAGGTAACACTGGATACAACAAAAATTAGGCAATGGTTTTGAAGCGATATAACACTCTAGAGGTTACTAGGAGCTGGGGCCTTCTGGAGCACTGATTATGAACGTCTTGCTTTTTTCCAGGGGAATACTGATATTGATCAACTGGGGAAAATCTTTGCAACTTTTGGCACTCCTCGTGAATCACAATGGCCAGACATGACCTCTCTCCCTAATTATGTTGAATACTCCTTCTCCCCACCCCAGTCCTTTCGCAGTCTTTTCCCCCAGGCCAGTGAAGATTGCATAGACCTTCTTCAGCGGATGTTCGCCTACGACCCCAGGCAAAGAATCTCCGCGCAGCAAGCTTTAGAGCATAGGTAATTGCTTCTTGTCCTCAACCCTTTAGTGCTTGAACTCAAAATAAAAGTCTAATTTGGAAGCTCATAACTTCTAAAACATATCTTTACTGTTCTAGAACATGATTTCTTCTACCTATTGGTATATTTTGCTACCTTCCTTTGAACTTCTACAGATATGGAAACAGTCACTTTTTGGAACGATAACACCTTGCCATACTGAGATACTGATGTTCGTGGTACATGTTAGTTCTCTTTGAAATTGACCTTTTGAATGCGACATTGCAGGTACTTTAGAACCGAGCCAGCGGCGACACCCCCACATTTGCTTCGTAGGCCAGTTCGACACGAGGGACATACAAACGCATTGGAACCTGCACCAGAGGACATTTAAAATATATCTTAAGCATAACGTTGCAAGGAAAGTGTTCAACAAGGTATTGATAACGCTACACTGAAAATAAACGAGAATTAAATGGGGTTGTACACCACTGTGGTTCGTAAATGGTACAGTTTGTTGAATAGAGAGGTTGACCCTAACCACAACCAGGAAGAGTGTGCTGTATGTACCATCCTTACCCTCAAATTTTGATAGGTCTTGTTGAACCGTCTGTTTATTATCCGAAAGTGGATGATGCTATTTTAAATAGCTATCCGTTTTTGAATGTACCTTCAACTCTGAATGTCCTGTTGTGGACATGAAAAAAAGGTGATATGAGAATGTCCAGTCATGGACATGATAACAACCCCATCTTTTGAACATTTCCAAAGCTGTGTTTTATGCAATTCCATTTGGTGCTAGAGCACAGTTTTTTCTTTTCTTTTTTGTTGTCAGCATGTCACGTGTTTGGTGCAGCTGCATTGTCTCACATATGGCAGTAAGTTAGATCTATATATCTCTGTGGTTGTAAAATTTTTGAGCTTTGCGCACGTTGAGAGTTCAGTTTTCCAATTCCGCCGTCATGTACCAATGGTACACCTTTGGTTTGGACTGTACACCACCAAACATTGAGTGCGAAATTGGAAACATGGTGGTAATACGTTGGTGTACCTTCGTGTTGGTTTCCGGTTCATTGTTGGTTTTGGGTATAGACTTGATTTCTAAATGCATGAGAGAACATATCCTTTCATCTCTTTGAATTCTATTTTCATGCATTTAAAAAGGTTTTGTGAAACAACAGTGTATTTTTAGAACCAAAATCAAGTTGGGTTTGCATTTGTACAGTTGGAAACTCCATTATGTTCAAAATTCTTTCATATCATTCCTTTGGTAACCCATATACATGAATTCAAAACTTGACATGTGGAAAGTATCAAATTATATGCACCCTACTCTATTTTAACAAAAATAACTCAAAAATAATTCAAAATGGCATGTACTGAAATTTCACAAATTATAAGGTGGTATAATTGAATAGTGTAGAAAATAATCTAAATTCATAAAAATTCAAGATTTGTGCAAACAACCTAGCCAAGTACAAATTACAACACTTTCCATCAAAAAATATATTTCAAATTGCAAAAGGAGATTGAAATCATCTTACGCTATATCAATGTTCAAAATTTTTAACAATGAAAAACTCAATGAGGTGTGACAAACATAGCTTAGGATTAACCCCTAAAGGACCAAGTGTCCTAACTAGGACATTTCAATGTTCGGGTAGGTTCCCACGGTGTCAATTTTTATTTTTATTTTTTGAAATAAATTATGGGAATTCGGTATATCAATACAAAAATGGGGATCTAATTTTTTTTGATTCCGACTTTTTAAGTGGAAGTTATAGAGCAAAAGGGTTTTTTGGGGGGAGAATGGGCAGTGCGGGCAAGGCTCAAAATAAACCTCAGAAATTATTATTTTTCAACTTTAATCGTAGGATCTTGTTATAGATTACTGAGAGAGTGCATGGTAAAATTTTCATAGAATTTGACCGTACAGATTGCAAGATTTTAGCATTTGAAGTGAAAAGATACAGTCTTTTTGGATATTTTTTGACCGTCTTTGAATTCATGGGAAAAATTGTTACATTGGTCAAAAAATTCTTAAATTTTATTTAAATGTTTAATTTGGTATTTTCTATGAAGAAGAAAGAAAATATTCACAAGAAAATGAATAGAAAGAGGTGAAAATGATACTCAAAAAAAGGAAAAATTGCGGTCCTTTAGGGGTTAAAAATCATTGGAGACATATTAAATATCGTAAGAAACGAAATTTGAAGAAAGATATAATTTCACTCAATGAATGAAAAATAATCCTAAAAATAATTCACTTCGTGTCGGGCCTAATGAATCTGACCAAGGGTGTGGTATATACAATAGTAAACATTCTTTATTGACATTGGAATGTGATGATAATGAGCTCAAAGTGTACATGTGTTCATGAATGATGAAAAATCAAAATGCTTATGTATATCTACAACCCTTTTATTATATATAGATTTTTTAAATTTGTAATATATTAGATAAAAAGTTAAATGAACTTATCATATCATATAATTGATGTTCTCAAAATTTTAGTCTATCATACCAAAATTCATATACCAAAAAAAAGAAAAAAGAAAATTGATGTCCTTTTGAAAATTAAAGTTTCTAAAATTGATTTGTCCAAGATTTGTGATGTTTTGTTTTGTTTTGTTTTTTCTAATTCACATATTGTGCAAATAATTCACATATCTTACTAAACATTTTTGCTTTTAAATATCAACTATCCAAAAGTTGTGAAAATCATGTAGTAACGTAGTTTACTAGCAGGTTCGGCAAAAAATAATTCTAAAAATAGATGCCTAAAATTTCGGGAAATTATTTCTCAAAAAAATATTTTTTTGTATGGGGAAAAACGGATTTTGAAGAATATTCGGTTTTGCCTAAATATATTTTTAGAAATAATTAAATATTAGGCAAATAGGCGCCTAACCTGCTAGTAAACTACGGTATAGCACATTTAAATTTTGTCCTAAACTCCCAAGCATTTAGGGATTTAAAAACAAATAACCATGGAAAAGAATTAAGTTAATCATAGCAATGTTTTGATTCATTTGAAAAAATGAAATTGGCCTAAAAAATATTTACTGATTTTGTATAAGATCGCCATTGTAGTCATCACAAATAAACAAACAAACAGAAGTGGTTTACAATCTTATTATTCAGTGGATTCATTGTCTTGTATTCTATTGTATTGCATTGAAAGAAAGGTTTCATTTCCATTGATTTGGTAGATTGTCATGCATTTGAAAAAGCAAATCATATATCATATATAAACGCAATGGCAAAAAACATATCTCGTCACCTTGAAGAAACATTGTACTCTCAATGAAATGGGAATGACGAGTAGCAAATTCTTCAATGTATTGTAGAGACACTATTTCTCCTCACTTTTGAACGAAGTGTGGTAAAAGACATCAATTCTCATTGAACACTAAATAGCCTCAATTTAGTATAGCTAAAAACCAATGAATGGAGTAACTATTTTAGTATATATTTTTTGAACATATTATAATAAATTACAAAAATTTAAAGTATTGAGTGTGAGTGTTTCTAAAATTTGACACTAGGTTTTTTTTATTCAAATTGCATATATTTAATGAACTAACATATTAACCTTTAAACGTCAAGAGGGCTTGGGCAGGGCAGCTCGGAAGACATCAAAAATTTTGAAGAAAAGAAAAGAAAAGAAAAAGAAAAAACGGCTCTGCTGGCTAACATTGTTGCAGCACTATAGCATTGCTGCACTTTTTAAGAAACGGCCTCAGTTGTCCCAACCTCAACTCCTATTCATTTTGATAACTTTGATTGATTGCCAATGATTTCACAATCTCCCAAATGCGACGCAAATTTGGAATTTAGATTGCTTTTTCAGTAGCTTTCCAACGCACCAATCCTTGCTTGATTTGGTTGAGAAAACTATTTTTTTCTCAATTATTTTTTTTCTTTTATGTTTAAGGGTTAAAGGCCACAATTAAATGTAGTTGCAAACTGAAGAGAATTTGAGACTACCAAAATCCAATCTAAAAGTAAATAGTTTAAACTCAAGTACAAACTATTTATAAAAAATAGTGGTGATATTAGAGAGGTCCTTGTATCTATTTGATATCAAAGAGGTCCTTGTATGTGGTTGATATTAAAGAGTCTGGCCTTGCCATGGCACTAAGAGTGGGGAAGGGTTTAGGGTTTGTGTCAACAAGGCAGACGATGATGAGTCTCTCGGGATGTCCGGCGATGGCGAGATCACCGCGGTGGTTTCCGTTTTTATCATATTCTACATAGCAAAACACCGCTGGTCTGAGAGAATTTCAAACTTGCTCTTGAATTTTGAGAAAACTTTTTTCTTTTTTCTTCCACAGTAGTCATTGCGTGAGAATACATTTCATGTCTGTGTGAGAGCACTCGTCCGCCATGGATTCTCTCAATGAAGAAATGGCAATGGAGATGAACCTACTGGAGGTGAATATTAGCAACGAAGGGAATGAATCCGAAGCTCTGAACCCTATTCAAAAGTTAAGGATTATGTCTTCAAGTGTTGTTTCTAGAGAACCGCCTAAGGTGCCGCGATTTAAAGAGCCTAAAGCAATGGGACCCCCATCTTCCATGCCTCCTCCTTCGATGCCTCCACCTTCGATGCCTCCTCCTTCGATGCCTCCGCCAAAGATTACGAAATCCAATTTGCCGGGACCGATGGGACCTCCACCAATGCGGGTGAAAGAAAGTAAAGAAGAAGTGAAAGAGCCGCTCCAAAGCTCAGCTGCAGAAGGTGCGCTTCAGTCCTCTGTTAGATTCACAAAGCTAGGGGTAGTCGAATGTGCAAAATCTCCAATAAGGTAGAGGATACTCTTTCTATTACCTTAAGAATTTTAAGCAATATGTAGGAGTGTGCTAATTGAAGCTCAACCAAGTGTATTGGAAGAGATGAGTTGCTGTTGGTAACACGGGTCAGTATAGGAGATGGAATTAGGGTTTTAGTATCCTCTACCTTGATATGTTATGTGTGAGAATTTTTGTTGAAGGCAATAAGTTAGAGGGGAAGAGATTTGGTTATCTGAACTTTGCGTGTTCAGTGTTAGGTTTGTGTTAATCAGTGACTGAGATGATGTAGCCGATGTTCACAGCTACGACGTTAGGAAGAATTTTCTTTCTGTGGTTCTCAAATGCGGCTCACGATTTTCTGGCATGAAATCCCGGGGATGCTCTATGTTAAATTTGTGAAAGTATATGTGAGTGCACGAAAGGGGTATTGATTTGAACATCTTCATACAAAGTATACATACAATACATATTTAGAGCTGAAAATATTGACGTATACTTACATTAAACATATATTTAGGACGGAATAGATCTGTATACAAAGGGTTTTAGACTTATAAACCCTCGTATACATATACAGGGGGTTTTTAGAGGGGTTTTTAGAGGGGTCATGAACGCACATTATTCTCAAACATAATGCTGAGTGCACCCCCGGGCATGAAATCAGATTGTCAACGGCTTCTGAATGATTTATGTGATTCTGGCTTTGAGCTAAGGTTTAGGGTTTTATGTTGTGTGTGCAGCAAGCACAAAGAGCTCCTCAGATGTAGGTGGAGAAGGTAATGGTGCGGTGCCGGCCGTGGAGACGTCCAAGAGTAAGGTGGCACTAGATCTAGCTCCTTCCGGTGTACCGTATGTGAAACCTGCATGGAGCGCACCACCTGGCTACCCTTTCAAGCTTGAAGTTCTTAAGGAAGGCGTTATTGTGAGCAACTTCGACGTGTATGTCCTTCTTGCCTTGCAGCAATCTGCAGCTTTATATATGTATTTGCTTTCGAGCAATACGAGCACTCCTGTTTTTATGCTCAAATCATTTTTAGAGTGTATGCCTGTGATGACTGAAACGTTTTTTCTTTTTTCCTTCCAAAACTGATGTTTGTAAATATCTTTCTGTAGAAGCTTGATTACTTTTCTGAGACTAGTTAATCACTTACATGTTCAGATCGAGCAAGGGAGCTTATATGTTTGGGCGCAGCGATCGGTGTGACTTTATGTTAGAGCATCCCACCGTATCCCGCTACCATGCAGGTATTGCACATTGGGATTTGATTTTCTTAACTCTGAAATCTCAGTCATGATGTTTAACTTTTGGCATCTGTGGTCCTGGAAATGGTTGTGCTATGTACTCTCTCCTTTAAAAGGCTTATAGAGGAGAAGATTAACATATTGCTGATTGATGTTTATTGGACAACGTTGATACATTTGTAGATAAGGGGCTTTGTCTTAGATACTGGCATGACATAGTTGCTCATACACCTTGCTAGATTCCTTGAGCTGATTATTCAGATCTTGCACGTTTTTCTTTTGGTTGAACAGTGCTGCAGTACAATGACAAAGGAGAAGCTTTTATTTACGACCTTGGGAGTACGCATGGCACGTTCCTCAACAAGCGTCAGGTTTGGCGCTCCTGCTTTTGTTGTGTTATTGGCACTCCAAGGATAGCATCTCTAAGTTTCATCTTGTTCACTGTGGATCTCTTCATTTTCTTTTGGTTTTTGTTGGTGATACTCTCTACACTTCAAGTCGAAGGAATTACGTTGTCACTAAACCGTGATGGTGGTTGACTCCGCAGGTGAAAGCTAAAGTTTATGCTCCAGTACATGTAGGCGGAATTGTGCGCTTTGGCCTGTAAGACACTTATCCTTCGATACGGTAGTTCCTCATTAGTGCATTTTGGCGTTCTAACACCTGGCCTTCATCTTTCCTTGCTTTTGTTTATATAACAGGTCTTGACGGTACTATAAAACCTTACAATTATTGCTCTTGTTTTTTTTCGTTTGCAGGTCAACTCGTTTGTACGCGCTTCAGGGCCCAAGCGAACTTATGCCTGAGGTAGATCCCTTTCGTTAGTGATTGTGGTTTTTTAGTTGCTCTAATAGATTGTTCGCCAGGCAAGATACGAATCAGCAAGTAGTCAGTCCACAGTAATTACCAAGTCGTCAGATCACTGTTTTCTGTAGGGTTTTTGGAATTTGCGTATTGGTTCTCCAGCTTATATTAAGAATGGTTTTTCCAAGAACTGCCTTCCCTATGTCTTTTTCCATGATTGGTCGGTGCTATTGTTCTCTAAGCATGTGTGTTGTTTCTCATTAATACAATCCCTTTTATCATGTTTTATTTTTCTATCTTGAACACGATACCCTTTGATTTCTGAGACTTTTATGGAATGCCTTACAGGAAGGGCCTTCACTCAAAGATCGATTGGTATCAGGGGGAGCTGACGATGCACGGATGCGGGAAATGTCACTGCGGCGAGCAAAAGCAGAGGCTGCAGCATTGCAGGGTGCCAGCTGGGGCATGCAAGAGGATGCTGAAGCTGAAGAAGAAGAGGTATACTTTCAGTTTTACTTGAAGATATTATGATGAACTGGCAGATGTTTGTATCAGATCCCATATTCTTGTTGTGGACCATAATTGAATGTTTGATTTGAGAGCTCTGTATCCTTGAATCTTTTTCCATGCCAGTGATTTTGTCTAATCATGTTGATGTCATAATGGGCGTCGTGCAGGAGGACTTGGACGAAGTGACTTGGCAAACATACAAAGGATCACTAACAGAGAACCAACAAAAGACGCTTGAAAAAGTCCAGAAACGACATGAGAAGGTATTTTTTCTCAGTTACTTGAAATTTGGCACTCAATCCATTCTAGAGGCTCTAGATGTTCTCGGCCCAGGACTAGTTTGTTTGCGCATCAACTTGAATCTTAGTTTTTCTCGCTGATTCTTTGTAAGCTGTGTGTGAAGTATTTAAATTTCGATTTTTTATGTTTGTCCTCACTATTCTTACTCTGCTGGTGGTTTGATCAGATGGCAAATCTTAATAAAGAAATTGATGCCATTAGAGCCAAAGAAGGCAGCCAAGGGGGTCTTACACAGGGTCAACAGACACAAATTGCACGCAATGAGCAACGCATTGAAGCGGTACTTTCCTATGATCATTTATGCAGAAATTCTTCTATGCGATTCTGTGTGATTTTCTGGGCTGGGTGTTTGTTAGTTTACTTGTATTCCTTAGCCATTCAAATGATATTGGACGCACATCATTTCTTGAGTGCTGCGTGGTGCTTTGGTTCTGCAAATACATGAAAGGACTAAGTTGGGCGGGCATTTCCTTTGCTATGGTGGTGTTGTGGATGCGAATATCTTAGTTTGAGATGTGTTTTGGACTTGTTTCAGCTTCTCGAAGAGTTGGAAAGCCTGGAGGAGACACTTAATGAGAGCATTCGAGAGAGTTTAGGTGCACGCACAGGCAAATCTATTTCAAAAAAGAAACCTGTTTTTGAGAATGAGGAGGATGCAGACGACAGGTACTATATTTCGCTCTTGACCCCTGAAGGTGTTACGAGACAGATTGTGACCTATAGATACTACAATACTGTGATACACGCGTTTTGCAAGAATTTAAAGTGAACTGTCTATGGGAAGTACATTCTTATTTTGGAAGAATGGAAGGTACTTGAAAAACAATCTAAAAAACATATTTTGATGCTTATTAACTAGTGTATTGAACATGAGGTCTATGCACTTTTAGTGGTTAAGACATTGAATAAAATGTCTATCCCTGGCAGAGTGCAGTGTGTTTTGGTTGTGAGATTTGTCTAACGGTGACTGTTGTGATTGATCATTCTCAGTGACGATGAATTCTATGATCGAACGAACAAACCAAAACAGAAGGCCAAGAACGTAGACGCCGTTCAGGTGGTGGAGACAGCTGAAACTCTTCTGGAGAAAAGAGACGTGCTTGCCAAAGAAATGGATGTTGTCTTAGCTGAGCTGCAAGCTGAGGAAGCCAAGTCAAGTACAAAAGAAGATAGCAGCGTTACTTCGGAATCTATAGATCCTCTTGATGCATTTATGTCAAGCGTATCCACAAACATTGGTACGTCAGTTGTGTAACACATCAGCAACTAGCTTTGAGATTTTCAGTATTGTAATTAAACTCTACTTGTGGAATCCATGAGTATGTAACAGCACTAACTTATTGCTCTGGTGTACAGTTAAAGACAAGGCAGCCCGTCTCTCAAAGGAGCTATCAAAGCTTCAAGTTGAAGCTGATAGGATCGCCCGCCTCCTGAAAATTGCAGACCCGTCTGGAGATGCTGCTCGGAAATGGGATGCTAAGGCTGAAGGCTCAAGCCAGTCCCACAAGGTGGAATCTATTGTGGAGAATCGGTTACGGCTACGTGCTAATAAGGAAATTGCACGGGAGCTTGCATCTCAATCAAAGGAGGTTCCTGATTCTGCTCCTCAAGCGATCTCTGCACCATCTACTGCAGATGTCAGTATGGACACAAATGTCGAAACTAAGGAGATGCCAATTCTTGCACCTACTCTTCTTCTTGGTCTACCACGACCTGCACCGCGGCCTGAGGCACAAAAGAGCGAAGCTACCAAGACTACAGAACAAGACGCAGAAACTGGCAATGAATTTATAGGTTATAAAGACAGGAAACGTCCAGCCTCTAAAGAGGATGTTATACAAATAGAGGAAGTCACAGGTGATCAGTTGGGTAGCGAGGATAGAGATGTTGCAAGTAATGCAGCCATGGAAGCCGTTGCTCTTCTAATGAGGCATAAATCAGGTCTGACAGCTCAAGAGGAAGCGAAAGAACAAGAATCTCGGTCAAGCTTGCAGAAACCAGCTGGAGCTAAAACCCGAGGCAAGAAGAAACGCAAGCTGGGGCCTGAAAGGCCACCTACACTGGCAAAGGAGTCAGAGGAGCTCGAAGAAGCCTGGGTTCCTCCTCAAGGTACAGTTAACCCCTAAGCGTCCACTGTGTATTTTCTGTAGTGTAGGAAAATTGGACCCCTGCTGCAAATCATCTGTTTATGTGAAAATGGACTTCAGTTTGACACGATCGACACTGTTGATCTTTTAGTATAGATCAAGAGCTTTAAAATGACGTATTGCAATCAGAAAACCGAGGTAAAATGAGAAAATGCCATCGTTGCAAAGTTCGCCATATTGGGCGTTTTAGACGCTTAGGGTTGAATATCGACTCTCTCTCTCTCTCTTCATAACCGTCTTATAGTGGGGTTCAGTTTTGGCTTTCAATTCTTTTCCTCTCAACTTCAGTATAGGCTACAATTCTTGTTTGGAAATAACTAAGCTATTTTTGTCCATATTAACACCCGTCCTTTCAACCATTATTATCCTCTCCTGCTGCCAATAATTTATGCCGAGTCTATAGTTATTTTTTCTTTAAATGCACCTGATAAACTGATGCTATATTTGCAGGGCAAACTGGAGATGGGCGAACAGCACTTAATGACAAGTTAGGGTATTGAAGATATGCGTTCCTTTATAAGCTCTTAGAAGTACCACAAGTTCCTTGGATAGTCGGAAAAGGGCTAAATTGTGTCCACTACCGTTATACAATGACGAAGAGTGGTTTGTATTCTACTTGGATGTTTTTACTGATACATTATTGAAAGCTCGCGGTTGAGGTTAGAAAGTTGCCCCTCGTCAAATCTGGTTGTTCAACGAGGTCTATAGTGGATGGTCCATAAACCAACATTTTAAGCTTTTCACGCAAATCTAATACTGGTATAGAATTTGAAGCTTTCAATGAACACCTGTTGGAAATATTGTTGGGTTATAGCACACGTCGGCTATTGAGTCATCCACCTTATAGCTGAGACTCGTTGCCCAGTCTGTGTTATGCTAGAGGAGCTTTCCATGTAGCAATACAGACAAGTACCATCACACATGAGATCATGGATAGTATCCTAGTGGATCCTAGTGGATTGTGTCGCTTTTTCTCCTAATTTACTCTTTGAGTTCAAAATGGCTTAACCCTAAACGCACAGACCCTTTGAACACAAGTAGATGCTAGCCTCAAAAATAGATATTAGCATGGCTCAAATGTACATGAGTTGTACATGAGAGGACCATTGCAAGCATAAAATCTACCCAACAAATTTGACATACTTGCAGTTAGAGGTCTCCAATATTATCAACAACTTTGTTACAAGAGATCTATTGCAATCAGTAGAGAATTTAACCCCTAAACGTACCGGGTGTCCTTGGAATTGACAATTTGAGAAAAATCATCATAAAGTACTATTTAGAAGAATATTTTGGAATTGATATACAAATGAAAGTTCTAGATTTTGAATTTTAGATTCCATCCGTTCGGTTCGATTCACTAATACTATCACCAATATTTAATTATGAAATTTTGAAAGTTAAAATTAAAAATTCCTTTTAAATTTGATTACAAACAAAATTTTAATATTTTGAGTAAAATTTGTTGGAATGAATTTGAAATGAGATACTTGTAAACATGGTGGTTTTTTGAAATTTTTGTGTTTCTTAAATCTATGACCTCGTGTTTGCAAGGCCACTTTTGAACTACAGTTAATGCAATTTTGGCTTGGTCAATGACTTGACATACTTCTACATTTGTAATTTTAGAAAAATTTGTACTCAAGTATGACTAAATCCCACCATTAGATAAGACGACAACTTGGTGAAATATCTCCAAAAATTTAGATGACTTTCATCCAAGCATTGATGAGAACGAAGGGAAGGTTTAAATTTGTTAGTCGTCGAGTTTTTGAACACTGTGATGTTTAGGGGTTAATAGGCTTAGAAAGGCTTACAAAGGTGAAAGTCATCCAAGGTTGTATGAGAAAGTTACAAGGCTTTTAATATGTTTGTGATTCAGTTTCTGGACGCTGGGATGTTTAGGGATTAATGAAATAATAATGCACATGGGTTGTATTACTTTTCTTCCTAATTTATCCTAGTTCAATTAGATAATAATGCTGATTTTTTAATGAAAGCCATTAGAATTAACCTCTTTTTTTGCCATTTGTGGCTTCAATTACGTTTCCCAAGTGCTAGGATTATTTCAGCGTTAGTGTTACTTCATTGAGGGTCTAACAGAACCAAAATGAATGAATGAAAAATGAACTAGATAGATCAAAAACACCTTCTAAGACCATCGACGTACAATGTCAAACAAGTACTCTTCAAATCTAAATTTTGGTGAATTCTTGTATCATTTAACCCCTAAATGCCTAGAGCCCTCTCCAAATTCGGCAGTTTTGCAAAGATGCATTATAAAATGCAACCTAGAGGGATATTTTGAACTTGATATATGAATAAAAGTTGTACATTATGAATTTTAGATTCTATCCATACGGTTAGATCTATAATTGCTATTACCAATAATTTTGTATAAAATTTGAAACGTGAAATTCAAAATTATTTTGTAATTCAATTACGAATAAGATATTGACAATCTACAGATGAAATTCATTGTGATTGGTTGAAATGTAATACTCTAAGAGAAGTGATTTTTGGAGATTTTTTGGTTGCTTAATTTTATGAGTTGACTTTTTTTAGAGCACTTTTACACTGAAATCTTCAAAATTTTGGGTGAATCATTACAACATGAAACAAGGTATAAAAAATTTGCAAATCATCCCCTTTCTAATCGGATCACATATACATGAAGCTAACTTCCCATAGAATCTACAGTAAAAATTCCACACTACAAAAAGTGCATGATGGATGAGAAATTTTGGATGAAATCTGTACATCGTCCAAAAAATGGACGCTTAGGCAGTTACGGGTTAAATTGCACACATGATGCAAACACATTCTACTTGTGATTGGTTCATTAACTATTTTGTGAGACACAATTAGTAGAAAATTTTAAAATTGAAATGCTTTTCAAGAATTATTGAATTGAAGCATAATAACTAGAGTTAACCGAAAAGTCAGCCCAAAGAGGAAAGTTTTGGCAAACTCATGTTGAATTCCTCTTGAACTCATATTGAAATATAATTAGACCAAAAACTAGTCTATGACGAGTTGAGAGACAATTTAAAACAAGGCACTGCCACTATTCTCCATTTCTCGCTATGGCTCCCACACCTTTCACCAAAGCTCCAAGCCCATGGTCCATAAGGGAACAATCTATGACACGACACTATTCAACCCAAGTATAGTTCAATAGAGCGGAGGTTAGAAGTAGAGCAAAAAGGGAGGTTACATACACTTCTTTTCGGTTAACTCTAATGTCATAAACATTGATGTCATTCACTTTATCCTATCATCCTTGCCCTAGTGTAAGAACCAGCTTTTTAAAGCCTATGTAATAGCTAGTACTTTCTTATCTAATAAGATAATCTTACTACAAAGAAATGTAGAAAATTTAAAAACAAGAAAATTCAACCAAAAAAACAAAAAGAATTCAAAAAAGGAATAAAAAGAGACAAAGAAGCACTAAATTTTTTTTGTGTGAATTCTAGCCAAGTGGCTAACAAAAAAGATTGATACTCATTTTTACTCATTTTTGCGGGAATCAACCACTACTTTTTAGCCAAATGGCTTCTCCCAACATGGTGAAATTAGCCAATTTATACTGTATGTAATAATTTTCTACAAATGTATTATGGAACCTAGAATATTTTGCCAAAATTGACTATCAAATCTTCACATTCAATGTAGGGGGAGATTCAACAGTTAGTGTAAAATCAGCCAAATGGAATTGCCAAATTACCAATTGAAATTCATAGTTTTAGGCTAAAATTCGAATAAAATTTGTGATACTCAGGTGACACATAGGTAATAATCGAATGGATTTTTTGTGTAAAACCGGTTGCTTTTGTAAAATATTGGATTTTTGTTGGTTCCCTTGCAAAATTCCCAATTGAGTGTTCACATGTAAGGTAACTATATCTAAAAGCGACCATTTACTTAAAGCGTGCATAGCTCAATCTTTCATGATAAGTAGATTCTGACACCCTACTGTTGATGAGAATGTGCACAATCTGAACATCAGAGTTTAGGGTCGCTTTAAGGTCAACCGATAGTTAGCACTTTGAAAATTCATAACTTATGCATACGGTGTCCAAATAATACATGCTAAAGTGCGTTGGAATCCTCTTTGAACTTGCTAATAAGACACACTGAAAATATTTTCTGTGTTGGTAAGGTGAACGCTTTAAGGTATAGTTACCTTATGACAATTTTGCTAAAAAACGCTGAAATTCCTCACGTTTACTCACTGGTGGCATCAGAGTTCCAGTTCTACGTTTTCATGAGCCATTGCAGCCGCTTGAGAACGGACCGAAGTCCTATCCAGCCATGAATGGACCAGATTGAATTCCTTCCTTTCAAATCTGTGCTTCCTTGCTTGCTTGCTTGATTGATTGCTTGATTGCTGTCGTCGTTGTGGCTGCAATTCCTTGACTCCATATCCTTCGCCATCGGCATTCTCATTTGGGATTTTCCGCATCGATCATGGCGACGATGGCGCACAGCATCGCAAGCATGGCCACAGTGTCGCAGTTGGTGTCGGCGAGGCCCTCATCGCTGGCGTTGCGCTCCTCGCCCGCGGCATTCTCATCCTCGTCCCAGTTCGCCGGCTCGACTGTGCAGGGACTGTCCACATGGAGCGGCAATGCCAGGAGGAGGCAGGGCAATAACAACAATAATGTGAGGAGGCTGGCGGTGCGAGGTGCGGCAGGCGAAGCGAAGAAGGTGTTGATCGTGAACACCAACAGCGGCGGTCATGCGGTCATTGGGTTCTGGACCGCCAAGGATTTGGTGGCCGCGGGCCACAGCGTCACCGTGCTCACCGTCGGCGACGAAGCCTCCGACAAGATGAAGAAAACGCCCTTCACCCGCTTCAATGTATGTGCTCTTCTTCTCCTTCTTCAGTTTCCACCCTCTCTAAAGAGTGTTTTTGATTCCTGCAGTTTTGTTATCATGTTGGGTACATTACTATCTTTCAAGATTTTGTCAATGTACTAATTCTCTGGTAGAGTTTGCAATTCCTGCTCTGAGATTGTTGCCGAATTGGGCACATTGCAATCCTCTTTCCTCGAAGTACAAGTCCCCTTGTAGAATTTGAGATGCAGTTTCTGCTCTGGGAATTGGGCACATTGCGATCTTCTTTCCTCAAAGTACTAGTCTCCTTGTAGAGTTTGGAATGTTATTAGACTAAAATCTCCTTCTGCTGTGGACCCCTGTTGTTCCATTTGATTGATTCTCTCCATCATTCTTACCAATTTGTTTCTTGTTGTCGTAGAGTTTAGAACAGGGAATCTTGCTTTGCGATTTGTGGACTTGTTACCAAATTCGGCACATGATGTCAATCCTTTGTTACTTGGAGAAGTTCGTTAGTGATTCCTGGTTTGTGGGTTTGTTACTGAATTTGGGCACATTTGCAATCTTCTCATCTTAATGTACTAGACCCCTTTAGGGTTTGGATTGTAGAGTTTGGATTGCTTTCCTTCATCATTCATACATTTTTATGGCTCCACGCAAACCTACACATGGTTTCTTCTTGCCTTGAAGAATTGATGATTTTCCAATTGACTACCTACTCAAATCAGTACATATTGCCACATCTGTTGCAAATTAGTAGAAAGGATAGCGGGGAGATTGTAGTAGTAGTAGTGTCTGAAAAATAGTGGTTTTGGCAAAGGTGTTGATTCCTTTGTCAACTCCTGAGGCCCAAATTGGACGTTTTAGCAACTTTTGAGTAAGTCACATGGAGACTTTCTTTTTGTTCAATTTTATTTTATTTTCGATCAACACATGCAATGTTCTTCGTTGATTGTGGTGATACAAAATTTTAATCCTATCTAAATTTATTGAGGATCATTTTGAAAGGTCCATAAAATTGTGATACTGAGTGCAGGAGCTTCGTGAGATTGGAGTGACGACGGTGTGGGGTGAGCCTCCGGACGTGGGAGCAGCCGTGGGCTCTGCCTCCTTTGATGTTGTTTTGGACAACAATGGAAAGACTTTGGATGTTGTGCAGTACGTTCCTTCTCCTTCCATTTTATTAACTATGTATCAGCCAAAATTTTACAAATTTCTTTTTTTGTGAAAACAAATTTCCTTTTGTTGGGAAGAAACAGGAATATTAAAAAATTATTCACATAACAATTGGTATTTTTCTAATTGCAATTCTTGCCAAAAAATTAATATTTAATTCGATGAATGAGTCTCACCGCCCATGTAGACTAGCGAAAAGACCCGCGAGAAGTCCCCACATGACGAACAAGATTGTTTTTTGCACCGGAAGGTGGTCCCTCCAGATTTAGACCATTGTGATTGTGCCACGACATTGGAGTCCGGCTCCAAGTATCCAGGAAAAAAAACCTTGATGACGAACTAGACTAGTTGTGGGTCTTTTTGGGCATGCTTCTCTAGTCTACGCGGGTTGTGTTTCTACTATACTAATTATTGTCATTACTGTGAGTCACAATAATTTCTTTATTCTCACAGTATTTGTAGTATCAGAACAAAAGTGTGAGTCACAGTAATGGAGAGTATTTGAGAATTCTTACATTTGAGATGTATGTACTGAAATTAGTGTGAGGATTGGTGTAAAGTCTCACACTAATTCTGTGACTCACAGTCATGACAATAATCGGTGTTGAGCTATGGTTAGTCTACCTTTAGGCTTTTTGGTTTCTTGTCTAATGAATCATTGTTTAATGTGAATAGTGTAAATTTCTCTTGTATTGGTGCTCAATTTTTTATTTATTTTTTAAATCCACTTTGAAAAGTTAAGAGTTGCTTATAGTAAGTTCCAAAACATATTTCTATAATTCAAAAATGTAGATAATAATTTCTACTTCTTTTTTTGGGTACATTTTGGTACCTTCCTAAATGATTTATTTCATGTTTTGGTTAATTTTCTGGTTTCGGTGTGCAGGCCTGTGGCAGACTGGGCCAAGGCGAATGGTGCCAAGCAGTTCTTGTTCATCAGCAGTGCGGGTATCTACAAAAGCTCCATTGAGCAACCTCATGTGGAAGGGGTATGAGCATTCTCCTTCCAACCCAACTTTGCAAACTAGGGTTTAATTATGTGGTTTCCTTTAAGCCTTCTTTACATTCATAGTCGCGAGTATAAAAAATTCCATTAGAGATAACATGAAAAATTGTCATGTTGAATGTATTACTATGGAGAAACAAGATAACACAATTCTCATGATATCTTGTTTATCCATGACACATTCAACATGACATTTCTATCATCGGGTTTTTTTACTACATTGATTATTGCCATTACTGTGAGTCATAGAATTAGTGTGAGACTTTACACCAATCCTCACACTAATTTCAGTACATACATCTCAAATGTACATTACTGTAAGAATTCTCAATTACTGTGACTCACACTTTTGTTCTAATGCCACAATTACTGTGAGAATACTGAGTTACTGTGACTCATAGTACTGGCAATAATCAATGTAGTGAGTTCAAGATGTGATAAGGTAGAAATACCATAAACAGACGGAGAAAATAAGTTGTTTTGCATTTTAGAAATGGGAGTGAAATCATGAAGAGACGAAGTGATTCCATTTTTTTTTTCCAAATTGAAAATTTTCTACAATTTTTCATAGTGGAAAGTTTGTCAAACCCCCTACTCGTGCCCTAGGCTTATTTTAAACCAATAATGAGCTGGCTCTAAATCGATATATGGGCTGCCCCACCACTCTACCCAAAATAGAGCAAACACAAGAATTCAAATTTTGGTCAACACTAATCTCCTAAAAAATGCTTTAAGATCAGTCTACAACACAGTTTTAAGGGCAGTTTATGACACAGTTTTTGGGGGTGTCTCAGTTTATGGTATTTCTACCTTATCTTCCACAAACTCTATTATTGTTTTTTTTCATTTTTATTTTTTTAGTGCTAAATTTTCTGATGCATTTGAGTACGTTTGGAGAAATGCAACAGGATGCCGTGAAGGAAGATGCAGGCCACAAGCAAGTAGAGAATTATTTGGCGGACTTGGGATTGGAGAGCTGGGCTTCCTTCAGGCCTCAATATATGACTGGAGATGGCAACAACAAGGATTGTGAAGAATGGTTCTTTGACAGTAAGTACTCTCACCCTCCATCCACAAAAAAATTTACCTTTTTTTTCAAAAGTTGGAAAATCTTTCAAGTAGCAAAGTGAATTGGATATGAAAGTATCCAACTTTTGTAGGTAAATACAATTTGTTTTTGAAAGAATGAGAAAGAAAGTTACACCAATTATTGTCATTACTGTGAGTCACAAAATTAGTGTGAGACTTTACACCAATCCTCACACTAATTTCAGTACATACGTCTCAAAATGTACATTATTGTAAGAATTTGCAAATACTCTCAATTACTGTAACTCACACTTTTGTTCTAATGTCACAACTATTGAATTATTGTGACACAATAATGGCAATAATCGGTGTAGTGTTGGCAAGTGGATCATTTGGAGTAGTGTTTCTTTTTTGGAACAATGCTAGTACATTTGTTGCACATTTTTGAAAAGATGTTGCAATAGTGGCCTAAAGAAAGCCAAAGATAGCGATATATCGCCCAAAAAAAGTGTTGATTTAGAGGTGGTCTAGAATGTTTACCACATTAATTACCTATTAAGATTAATAAAAAAAATTTATCATTGAACTAAGAATACTAATTTACTCCTGTCTGGAAATAACTTGTCCTCGTTATTGGCGTGTTTTACCTTAAGTCATCTCGGTACTCGAAAAATGGTTTCAGGGTTGTGTTTGACACTTTTTTCCAATTTGACGTCGTATTAGATGTTCAATTTCAGCTGCCTAATTAGACGAGTGTCAAATATGTTACTACGAGTTATTTCAATCACTCCGACTCGGGCTTTCTTCTAGTCCAAGTTTTTGTTATTAGTCCGAGTCTGACTAAATAAGATAATTGGTGTAGCTGTCACTAGTAGCAGACCTGTCGTTTTTCATTCCCCACTTTGTGGAAACAGTGAACAGTGGCCGAATATTATGCTTATATTTATGTTTTCTTGTGACCAAAACCACTCACCAGCACTGACACAACCGCAGTTTCATTCGTTTTTCATTTATAGTAAGTGAAAAATGACACATTTCCTATTAGTGTGTTGTCTTCAACGTCGTGTTCGACACTTTGTCTAGTGGTCTAAAGTATGTCGTGGTGGGTGCAGGGATTTCTAGGGGCAGGCCCGTGTGCATTCCTGCACCCGGCATTCAAGTGACCAACATCTCGCACGTGCGCGATTTGTCGAGCATGCTCACGCTGGCGGTGGGAAAGCCCGAGGCGGCCAACGGGTCCATTTTCAACGCCGTCTCGGACCGGGGCACCACGTTCGACGGCCTCGTGCGAATGTGCGCCAAAGCCGCGGGCAAGGAGGCCACCATTGTGCACTATGATCCCAAGGCTGTTGGAGTGGATGCTAAAAAGGCTTTCCCCTTCCGCAACATGGTACCCTTTCCTTACATTCCCACATCTCATTATGGTACCCATTGTTTTATGCTCTAATTCATAATCCCTCCGTCCCATAATAGATAATGCTTTTGAGAAAAAAAATATTGTCCCCAAATCATTTATTCAATTTGAAGTTTACTAGTAGAAAAGGTGGCACTCCCCAGGGACATGCCCAGGAAAAATCATTGTGCATGCGTGGAATTGGGCACTACTTGCTTGGGCATCTCCCTCGGCAGTGCCACCTTTCTACTAGTGGTTGTTGTTTTACAGATTCTAACAAACAAAAATCACAAGACAGGTGCACATGAAGTGCGTTTGTCTGTAGAGCCCGTCTTTGCCTCATGTGTAGAGCCCTATAACTATTGCAACCACCTACTTAATTTCATAGTTTCTACCATGCAATGCTATAAACTCAAGAAAGTCTTACCCAAAACTTGATTGACATGCTATTATTCACCTCCTCCACAACATGAACAAGTATGAGATACTGCTTGGACAGATAACTACTGTGAAATAGAATACTTATTGTATTAAGATATTTGATGAAATCATTCTAGTTTGCTTAATTTTCTTGATTTATTTCAAAAGCATCATCTATTATGGGACGGAGGGAGTAATGAGTCTTGGTGGATGAATTGTATGTATGACCTTAACATCATCTGAGTGCACAGAAGGGGTATTAATCCTTGGTCCTTTTTAGGGGTTAATCCTAGAGATTTATTTTTATTTTTATTTTTATTTTTTCACTAAGTTACAAAGAGGCATTCAATACTCATGCATGTGATGTGCAGCACTTTTATGCTGAGCCTCGCGCGGCCAAGACGAAGCTCGGGTGGGAGAGCACCACCAATTTGGCTGAGGACTTGAAACAACGATATGAGGAGTATGTCAAGATTGGCAGAGACAAAAAGGACATCAAATTTGAACTCGACGACAAAATCATAGAAGCTGTGTCCCAGCCTGTTGCTGCTGTGTAGATATAGATTTCACATGTACTCATGACTTACATAATGATGGTTAACCCTTAAAAGGCCCCCCTCTCTACAACCTGTATTTGCTCAATTGTGGTTTACCATGTGAATTGTGATATATTGTTAGATACAAATTGTCACGATTTTCAATTTTTCTTTGTACTGAAAAAGTGTTTGCTCATTGTTATTTTGATCAAATACTACCAAATACACAATATACTATACGGCCACAAACGATTTCAGGACCGTTCAAGGGTTAAATAAAGAATGATATAATCATGTACAATAAATAGGGGGATAGAATGTTTGGCATTTTTACATTTCAGATTGGGAAAAAAAAAATTCAAATATGTCGTTTTGAAAGGCCCCCCAGTGGCACATAAAATGTCCCTTACCTACCAAATTTGGAACATAGGTTCTCTAATGAGTTGCCATTACATGTATGCTTTTGTCAAAAGACGATATATCTAGGAGCGAATGAAAATCAAAAGAAAATTATGTTTTTATTAATATTATAAAAGAATTACTGTCAAAGGCCAATCCAACGGTTCGATCAAATAACAAATTCCGCTCTAAGTCACCTTGAATCATAAAGTTAACTAAACTAAAAGTGAAAATAGAATCTCAAGTACTATAGTATCTCTAGAACCACCTTTACGTTTAGACATGAAAAACATTGACCAAAAATATAAAATAAACAAACCAAACACATGTTGAAAACTAGCCGAGAAGCAGTTGAAAAAGATCCTTGTTTTTATAAAAATAATTTAAATGTTAAAAATTCCACAACAAGATCCTTGGTCTATTTAATTGAATTTTTCCCTTAAAAATGACTTAAAGGATACTTAACAATTATGCACCAAACCAACATAGCAACTAATTCATTTAAACAATAAATATAACCAACCACTTAGGTAGCACATATGTATTACCCTGATATATGATATATAATATATTATATACATTTTTATTTTATTTATTTTATTTTATTTCATTTTATTTTATTTTTAATATGAGAAGAGCACCCAAGAACGTGTGTGAGAACAGGGATTAGTTGACAGGTGATCATCCCACCTATAGAAAATCATTTTCAATGTAAAAGTTAAATTAAAGAAAGAGCTAAAACGTAAAAGTTTAAATTGTCATTTTCAATGTAAAAGAAACGTTTAAAAGAGAAGCTAAAATGTAAAAGAAAAATTAAAATGTAAAAGTTGATGTGTATAAATAGGATTGCAAAACATCCCATTCTCATCCTTCTCATTTCTTAAATTTCCCAATATATTCTCAATTCTCTCACTTTGCTCAATAATTTTAGTTTCTCTCATTTACATTCTCTTTTTTCTTTTATTTATTTTTCTAAACATCTCACAAACATTCTTAATGGCATTAAAAAAAGTCATTAATTTCATTGGTTTTGCGCTACTCATTATTTTTCCACTCACTTCCGTAGTAGCACTTGAAGGTCGTGAAGCACAAAACAATGTTACTCCAAGCCCCATTCACTCAAGAAAACATGGCCCAATGGAATTGCAAGACAATGCTGCTCCAACCCCATTTAGCTTTGAAGTGTTTGCACCACAACACAATGATACTTCAGCTACTTTCAAGAAACCCATTCCAATTCCAGATGTGATTCCAATTCCAGACCCGTTTCCAATTCCCGATCCGATTCCAACTCCCAGTTCCAGTCGACGGGGTCGGCCACGTGTTCGGCCGGCTCCAAATCCCCCTTTCAATTCCAGTCGGCCACATGGTGCGCCACGGATTCGGCCTCGGCCAGTTCCAAATCCTTTTCCATGATAGCCGAGGGCACTAGCAAGCTTGAATGTGTCTAAAAACATCAACACATCCCACTCCAAGGACATCATGGGCATCATAAAATTGAGAGTAGTTTTGTTAGCATATTGTTTTTTACAACCAATTCAAATTACGTGGAGTAGGACTGCCTGTAAAATAAAATAAAAATTGGGATTGAATAAAAAGTTTTTTAACCTTTTATCTTAACAAATGTATTTAAATAATAAACTTATGTCAATATGAGTAGGCATTCAATATGTCAAATATTTATGTATTGTGATGTTGTTTTGCACATTGGTATTTCTTCATTTACCATACTTTGCTATGATGAGCTCCATAGGTTGTAATTTTTTATTTATAGTTTTCTTGGACAGGCTACTCCTACTGCCTATAACCGTGAGGTACACTGAAATCACCATATACTGTGGCCCACGGTATTTACGAGAGGCTCTACTAATAATATTTTCTTCAAAATATTGTGGTAAAATTCATCCAAATTGGATGAAAATTTGTTCAAATTGGATGAAAATATGTTTAACCCGTAAAGGACCAAGGATTCATGGTTTTAAAATGACAAATTTAAATAATCATATTTATGGAAAATACAATTTAAATAAGACCAAATTTAGTATCACTGGAATTAGTGACGAATATTACATATGTTGAATAAAAACTAATTAAATTTGAACAATAGAAAAACTACATAAAATCTACTCATACCTAATGAAAAAAACACGAGGCCCCCTGAGAACTTATGGTCCTTTAGGGGGTTAAATGGATGAATGTACCCACAACAATTATCCACCCACAATATATGGTGATTTTAGTATACCAGTATCCAGCTACTTGTAATCTCATAGAACTTGGAACTTGGAACTTATCACCTATCATCCAATTAATACCGAGATAAAAAAGCATTATGTTAGCGCTCCTATCGTTATCGCAGTCAATTGGAAGCTGGAATTTCACATTCATACGGATGCCTCGGATATTGCAATAGGAGCTATGCTGGCGCAGAACCCTACCGGGAAGGTCGACCAGTCCATCGTCTACGCGTCCCGACTACTGAGCCGCGCAGAGAAGAATTATACGACTACCGAGCGTGAAGCTTTAGCCATGGTGTACGCCATCAACAAATTTCGACACTACCTCCTCGGCAACCGGTTCGTGTTTTACGTCGATCACATGGCATTAATCTACTTGGTCAACAAAACTCAAGTTTCCGGCCGTATTGCTCGATGGTTACTCTTGTTTTTGGAATTTGACTTCACAGTCGTTTACAAACCCGGCAAGACACACGGTATTGCAGACGCACTTTCTCGGAACACGGTAGCCGAACCGGCCACCGGTATTACCGATACCACGTCGGACGTCCAGCTTTTCAGCATACAAAACATTATATTCATTAAAATGACAGGATTCAAGAATAATGAGAGTTCAAAAAGTCTAAAATAAACCCAAATTGCACCACTAACCATTCCAAATATAGGTTGAAACAATAGAAGATGGACACAGTGAAGATCAAATAGAGTACATTTAATAGAACGGTGCAATAAAAGATTACAGAAGTGACATCTATTTATAGTAAGTATGAAACGAATATACATTTTTGGGTGTTTGTATTGGAGGACGGTAATCCAATTTTGATAATGTCTCATAATGCTAGGAAAAAGAATGAGCGAAGTGTAAAATCCTATACAAAAACATGAGCTCCACGTATTTTTATAAGTCTCTATGGTAATCACAAAGAAAATGCCTAGCGGATTGTCGTAGCACGTGATACCGGATATTCCCCTAGAGCGCACTTTTTCGTATTAAGAACGCTCGTAGAGGTGATTTCCGGGTTATCGTTCCGCGGAGACTCTGTGAAGTGGGAAGTTTCCGGGGACTGACCCGGATTGGTGACTGCTCTCTTCCGGTCACCAATTAACTCCCTTTTTCCCTACTCAAACCGGATCTTCCCTACTGACTGATCCGGTTATGGATAGATCCGGTATCTGTCTGGGTTGGGAGTTTAGCCAACCCTACTCTACCCGGTCTATCCTAACCTTTTAATCCGGTTTCCCTTTAACCTTTGTTTTCCCTCAGAGGGTTCTCCATTTGCATTTTTAAGGATGCTGGATTTAAAGTCACACCCTCCCCTACTGATTTCCGTGACAGGGGTTTCACAACTTCCTGATTATCCAAACTCACTTCCTACTCCGGGTACTTTCCGTATTACCCTTCAACTGTGGATTTATCCCAAACCCCCAGCCGGTCACACAAGAGCAACCCGGTTTTCCCCTTCAAAATACTACAACGACTTGCTAACCGGGGTGGACAATATCCATGGTGTCCGGAAGAAATGGAATTCCTCACGACCTGTTTTACTCTAGCTTCCCCGTACACTGCAATTACAAGATCTACCCGGATGCTGGCACCTCTACCGAACTACCCGTCCAGGAGTTCTGAGAGAACCGGAGTACCCCCTCTTGCTCACTCAGCCACTAACCCGGAGTATTTCTTGCAACCAGTCCCGGAAAACCCCACATTCAAACGTTCCTAATTCTCCTAAATCTTCTACCCGGTCTCTGAACTGACTCTTACACTAGAACCCGGCTAATCCACCCGGTTACCAAGGGACTAATTGAGACACTGTTCCGGGCAATAACACAAGCAAACACACATGTGCACACACACACACACAAAGTTTGTGGAAAGAACATGCGCCTCTACTCATTTACACGGAACAGTAATACACAAAAGACCCAAGGAATGAGAAACATTCCTTGATAAAAAGCCAACCCCGAAGCCCAGATCCGGGAGATCCTCAGATCCTACATTCCCGGGATCCGGAAATCAGGGGATCATCCTCCACGGCCAATTCCTATCCTAAGCCGCCACTAACATTCAAAGCCCTAAAAGTCATTTCAACAAAAAGTCTTTTACTCTACCAACCCAATATTCATTAAAATGAGAGGTTTGGACCCTCTCAAAATAATATTGTCCATTTGGACACCTAGAAGTCATGTTATATTTGTAGCCAATTTAGGTTGATAAATACTAGATTATACATTAGATGTGTAGTTTCCATTAAAATGAGAGTATGTTGAGTTGGGGAATCCATAATTACACGAAGCCCGCTGCAACTATCGTAGTACAATACATATAAAGTGATAGTCACATCATCCATTAAACATCAAGTCTTGAACATCATGGTTGGTTGTATGGGTGGGATACACTTCACCCATGCAATTTAAGTTCGGGTCCAATTGAATTTGTTTGGGCACTCGAGGGAAAAATATGACTTGGTGTTGCTAATTGAGCTATGATAGCATGGAAGATGTTGTGATCAACAAGCTCTCTATCCAAATATGTGAGAAGTGCCAAACATGTTAACAAAATAAAATGTGGATATTTCCACTACTCATTTTTGAGTAATCACAGTTTAATTTTGAATATGTCAAGGAAAGTAAAGAATTTGAAGAAAACAAATACACAAATTCTGTAGTAACACTTTAATAAAATCTAAGCAATACTTTGCTTCTTAACAAATGGAACATATCCTTAGTGTAAAGCATTTATTCTCAACAAACAAAACTACACTCAAAATACATCTACCAAATACAAATATTTGCATTTAAATTAGACAAACACAAACCACAACAAAATTCAAAATTATTGTTCAATTTTGCCAAAAAAAAACTACAAACTATATATTTAATATACGAAGTCAAAGTGCTAAAATAAATGTTTGTGTGGATATATCCAACATATCAAACATACGAAGCGAGGCTGAGGTTGATGACTTCAATCTGAGCAGCCGGGATCTTGATGAAGCATTGGCGAGTATCCTTTCGGATTTGAGACTTCCACGCTGTCATGAGAGCATTTGTTTCTTGCCAAACAGGTGGATCAGCTAAATCCATCTTCCAGCGTAAACCTCTTTCACTATCCCATCCAGTGTAGAAGTCTTGCACATCCCGGTTCCTTGATGTAGGACGGAAGTATTGAATAAGAACACAATTTGGTTTCTCAGGGTTACAATTTGGATCGGACAATGCCCGACCGATCCACACTGGCCGAGGGTCACCATCTGCTGGACGAACGGCAACAAAGTAGCCTTCGAAGAGATCACGGCCCACCCTAAAGGATGGTTGTGGGCGGGCTCTCAAAGGCCCAACGTAGGCATCATCCTCTCCAAACTCTTCACGATCTTCGCCATCTTCTGCTAATTCATCTGCTCGAGTCGTTTGAACACGAGATTTTGGCCAAAACCCGTCCTTCAAAACAAACGAGGCAGGGAGTGGTTCTTGTAGCGCTAACTTCACGCCATGCCAATACAACACCAAATGCTCGTAGCGCCTCCGATATTCTCCAGTAACGTCAGCATTGCACAAGTTCTCCCAATACTTCACAAACCTGGATATGCCTTTCTCAATGTCTTCTTTACCTCTCATTTCTCTAGGTGCAATTGGCAAGGGCACTCCACGGGGCCACATACTATGTCCATCGGAGTCTTCCTTCCAAAGCTTGATGCCTCTACCATCTTCTCCTAACCATTCCACGTCAGTGCACAATAGTTTGTATTTCATGACTGGAATTCCATTTGAATCCAGGTAGAACTTTACTTGTTGTGGCTTCGTGTGCCCTACCAAAATCTCATCACCATCTACTAGTGACCCTGCTATGAAACCCTTGAAATCAGGCACCTCTTCGATCAAGTGAGGAATAGTGGGAATGGATTCCACATCCATGAAGGACTTCATTAGCGCAGGGATTGTTGGAAAGTTCTCCTTCCTCAATAGCATGCTCCACCTTCCAAACAATGCATCGATGTCGTCATGCGTGTGCCCGACAATCATGAAGTTCACATACACTTCGCGAAAAATATTGTTTGCCACAAGTAGGGACCAAAAACAAAAAACATATCTATTCTTGTTATCCCCAGTAGCATTGTCCATTTGCACATTAAGAATAGGTGGCAGTGGTGTCGCTGGCATTGAAGATTGTGGTGGTGGGGGTAGCGATGCTACACAGATCTCTGCACCCTTTAGAATAGTTTGAAACAAAGTTGTTGATCCCGATCGCACGAATAACTGCCGTGAAGAAGACTTTGGTGGCTCTTCTAGATCCCGCAACAATTTTGCCATCGAACCGATTGTGTAATTTGAGTCATGGGGGAAGATATCCAAGCCATAATGCGCATAACGAACATCACCATGACCATGCGCAATCATGCCCGTAACAGATACAGGCAACTTCACTAAGCCATCAAGTTCTTTATTCTTGTGGGAGAAGACAGGAGAGGCAGTCTTTGCATGATCCATCTTGTCATGCATGATTGTAAGGCATTCATGTGGACGAGTATGTGACATGTAACGGTTTGCATAGTACAACTCCCTAAGAGCACGGGCAATGGCGAGATGTTTGTCCAATTCCTTAGTCCATTTTAGAGCACTTAAAGACCCAGCCAAAGCACCCTTCCTGAGTTCTTGCAGCTTAGCACAAGTGCCGCACCGAGCAAAATTATCTCCTGGTTTCTTCACATCGTACTCTGAAAACTTAGAAGATCTAATCTTGCTCAAGTTTGACTTTGAGACCTCCTTCAATCCAAAAGCGGCATTGGTTTCATTGATTTTATTCATTTGTTCCTTCCACTGAAAGGTAGCTGGGAGAACCATAGAGACAACCTTCTCTCCCGACTTCAAAGTCCTAGTCTTGTGTGGCATATGATCCGCTTCCTTGTGAAGGATGCATTTAAGAGTAGCAACCGCTTGCTCCGTGTGTGGCCTCGGCTTAAGCGATCCCATATTTCCATGGTCTCCTGCTTCGCGCTTATCCTTTGCATATCTCTGGTAGCGGTAGAATGTCGCCTCTGGGACACTGGCAATAAGCATCCATGCTCGCATACATACACTGGTTTCTTCAACCGTAACCATCTTTCTCCCATGTGAGTCATAATGAACAGATCTGTGCACATCAGTTTTCAAGTGTGCTCTAAACTTGAATGTTGATTGTTGGTACATGCGTTCTCGGAAGGCTCTAATCTTCTCCCGCGGATACGGTTGGACGCAATTCTTGCTACAACAAACTTTACTCGACACAGCATTAATGGAGTCTTGGGTGAGTAATTCTTTTGACTTTAGACTAAATTGTCGAGGAGCATTTCGGATGGTACTCGAATATGGTCGAGCAGATGTTGATGAAGGCGGGTTCAATAGACTTGCTTGATATTTGTTAAAATTGTCATTGGCTTCATGATCACGTAGACTAGCCCCTCGGCAATGGACTAAATGAATTGGCCAAGCCAGCAAAGAGTATACTGACTCCTGGGGAATGTCCACCTCAGAATGAGTCTTTGAAATGTGGACTGCAACATGGGTGTCCCCGAGAGGACCATTTGCACCTAGAACGAGATCTGAATTCACACTGTGACAAGTCCCCTCTCCAACAAGCACACCTTCACTGTTGTATAAAGTGACACACTTCGTGTTCCACGACCGACGCGGAAGTCCTTCGCATTCTGGAATGTCGACATTCATTGCTCCAATATCCTGGAAGTCGTCATCGGAAGAGCCCATAATGTCCAATGGGTTATCCGATGAACTCATGGTATCTGGACAATAAACATTTACATATGAAATTAGAATAATTATTACAGGCTAGTCAAAGTGTTAGGATTGTCACAAAGTCATTCATCGAGCGCAGATTGAGAGCAACAACCTTCAGGGATGTAATAGGTATTTGAAAAATCTATCATAAAAGCGACTCATTGAGGTTGAGTCCACCTAAATGACCACATTTAGGTCTCAGTTTTCAGGTGTGTATGAACGATGATTAATTTGATGAGACAATTTCCATTCACAATATAGTGAGATACTATTATGCGCTTAAAACATTCCCATAGTCAAAACTAGCACTTCATGCATTTAGGTTGAGTCAACCTAAATGACCATATTTACTTAACAATTTTTAGGTGTGTACGGATGATGATTAATTTGATGAGACCATTTCCATCCAAAGTATATTGTGATACTATTATGGACTTAAAACATTCCCATAGTCAAAACTAGACTTCATGCATTTAGGTTGAGTCAACCTAAATGACCGTATTTATTTAACAATTTTCAGGTGTGTATGCATGATGAATATTTTGATGAGACCATTTCCATCCAGAACATATTAAGATACTCCTATGGTCTTAAAACATTCCCATAGTCAAAACAAGCATTTCATGCATTTAGGTTGAGTCAACCTAAATGACCATATTTACTTAACAGTTTTCAGGTGTGTATGGATGATGATTAATTTGATTAGACTATTTCCATCGAAAACATATTAAGATACTCCTATGGGCTTAAAACATTCCCATAGTCAAAACAAACATTTCATGCATTTAGGTTGACTCAACCTAAATGACCATATTTACTTAACAGCTTTCAGGTGTGTGTGGATGATGATTAATTTGGTGAGACCATTTCCATCCACAATATATTGTGATACTATTATGGGCTTAAAACATACCCATAGTCAAAAGTAGCATTTCATGCATTTAGGTTGAGTCAACCTCAATGACCATATTTACTTAACAATTGTTAGGTGTGTATGGATGATGATTAATTTTATGAGACCATTTCCATCCACAATACATTGTAATACTATTATGGGCTTAAAATATACCCAAAGTCAAAACTAGCATTTCATGCATTTAGGTTGAGTCGACCTAAATGACCATAATGTGTCCAAACAATTATACATATATCTGATATTTAGGTCGAGACAACCTAAATTGCAACCATAGTGTGCATGGTAATTTAGGTCGAGACAACCTAAATTGCAACCACAGTGTACATGGTAATTTAGGTCGAGACAACCTAAATTGACATCCTAAATGGTCAATTGGAGTGCAACACAATACTCCGAGATTTGCGGCGTATTATACGGATAATGCATAGTTCAAGAGGATTGTTGTGTTTTTTCAACAATGCCAGAGATACAATGCATTTTTCAACAATGCCAGAATAACGATGCATTCTTCAACAATGACAGAATAACAAAGCATTTTTCAACAATGCCAAAAAACAATGCATTTTTCAACAATGCCAGAATAACGATGCATTCTTCAACAATGACAGAATAACAAAGCATTTTTCAACAATGCTAGAATAGCAATGCATTTTTCAACAATGCCAGAATGACAAAGCATTTTTCAACAATGCCAAAAGAACAATGAGCACAAACATTGCAACAACTAGAAAACAATACAACCGACGACTTGGGTTCCTATGACGAACTTGAAAGTCCTGTGGGTTAAGCCTCCAATGCCCTAATCAAACACCCTTTGAATAATATGCACAAAACACTGATGTGATACCCGGAAAGACAATGCGCTTGTACAATAAAGTTGCGAATAACACTCTTGCACGTTGTATTCTTCAAAAGACTATGAAACTCTAGTGTGCAGACACCAAGTGCCCGCACACAGACGTGCAAAGGCCGCAAGATGTGAAAATGATTGCCCCAGCCTCACAGTACGAGATGTCAACAATGGCAGGAACAACCAATGGCGGGAACAACCAATGGCGGGAACAACCAACGGCGGGAACAACCAACGGCGGGAACAACCAACGGCGGGAACAACCAATGGCGGGAGATAGGGTCGGTGTTCATTTTGTAATTTTAGGGTTATTTTTTTAGGGTTATTTTAGGATTCATTTTGTCATTTTGTCATTTTGTCATGGTACTTCATTTCCCTTCCAATGATGTTGCAAATATCATATACATATTAATTTTTTATTTTATGTTTATGAGATTTCATTTTTATGCTACTTCATTTCCTAGTAATTCATACGGCTTTAATGTGGAGTTTCCTAAACTACAAGACATGACATATGTTTCATGGAATTAATTAGTGAATAAACGTGAATATACCATGAATACAATGTGTTCATGAATCTTAATTATTTTTTTGTAATATTCAACCCCTATATTGTAGACGGCAATAGTCTCCATAATCAAAAAAATTATGAACACATCAACATTTTCAAGTTAATATGATTTACGATAACTATGTTTTAATACATATCAAAAAGTCACTCTTTATCACATCTTTTGAGTACTAAATATGTATTATCTTCTACATTTAGGGGTCAAGATAATCAATCCAAAACCCCAAACCCTAAACTCATGAAAGTAAATCAAATCTAAAAGCATTGTTTTATAAAGTACGCACCCATAGAGTTAGAAGTGACTCGACATTTTGTAAAGTAATATGTGATAGAGTGAGAAGTTATAGTAACATAATTGGTGGATTTTCAAATTTTCAAATTTTCATTGTATTGGTTATGACTAAGAATCAATGAATTGTTAATAATAATAATAATAATAATATCTTGGCCATTTGATGACTATGATATTTTTGACTTTGAAAAATCATAACAACAAGATGTGTGATTAAATTTAAATAAAAATGAAGTATTTCTAAAATCTCATATCACATTTGAGGATCCAAGGAGATTTGAAATCCACATTGAGAATCATGGCGAACATCAAGCACTATTTATTTAAGAGACATTTACTGGATTTCATCTAATAATATTTATATATATGTACAAAGGAAGTGGAAGAAGAAAGTGCTTCATGGATGACTTTGTAGTTTGACCTTGAAACAATTACACATTAATTAAATCTCTTTGTCATTGTTCTTAAGAGCATGAAGGACCATTTTTTACCCTTCACCATACAATGAGTACATATGTGTGAGATGTGGGCTACTATATTTCATTGTGATGCGTGGGCCTCAATGTGGTCACTTTCTTCATTGGATGCCTATGTTCATATGTTATAACGTAGAAGCAAGTCTATGATGGGCACTACTATCCTTTCTCTAAAAGTGGATAGAACTGCAAACAAATTATTTAAAGTAGCAACTACATTATGAGCAAAATGACATTGAGATCACATGAATTATAGCGTATCTAATTTTGTAGGAATATTTAAACTTATAAAATTCAATTGGCCTTTTATTGAACTTTTGCAAGGTATAATGAGGTTTTGTGGTTAGGAGCACATATAGGTAATTGTGATATTTCAAATTCAAAGCCTTCAAAAACAGTCATGTAGGCCCGCTTCACATATGCATGCATTTATAGAAGCTATGATGTTGAATTTATGATTTTCATATCTATTGTTACCATTAGATAGATATATAGATATATATATATATATATATATATATATATAGATAGATAAATAGATACATGACATGGTGATCGAGAAAGATATCATTTAAAGTCACTTTGATTAATTCCAACTACCCACTTTGCACTAGCCCGTATGACATCATAGATTTCAGCCCACCATAAATTACTAGCACAACCACTTAAATCAAACAATAAGGGTTGCATTGTGACATTAATGGAACTTCATACCAACTTGCCTAGATATAAAGCGCAAGCAACGCCATAGCTAGTAAAGAAGTATTTTTAATTTCATACATCACAAATTCCAATAAGACCAATAATGTGTTGGGTTGCCACGCATTCATCAGGATATTAACCAATATAAGTCTTGAAACACTTTCCAATGAAGATGTATATATAAATGAAGCCAATAAAATGTACATATATGAAAGGAACTCGTCTTAATGAAATCAACAAGCTTGGCACTTCAAGGTATTCATCTTTATTTCAAGAATTGAAAGCAAATGTGAACGGTCCTCATTTGCAAATGTTAATAAGCTCATGTAATCATTACTTTGTTATTTGGAGGTAATACGATTGTCTACCTTAATTGTGAGGTGTTGCAATGGCTATATATGGCCCATATATAATTATACATTCAAGAAGGTTCCCAAGCACTAGTATAAAGCAAATTGAGTGCTCAAGTTTTTGGTCACCACTTAATGGATGTCACCTAGTACTAGTAATGCAATAACTTGCATGAAGAACATTATCCCACCATGTAGGGTTTGCAAATTGGCACTTGAAGTATTAGTATGTATCCACACTTACCATGTAGGGTGCTATATGTACACTCCATTTGAATGGGTTGCTAATACTAGTGAAATAAGTTGAACATAATATCTTTACAACCGAGTCTACTCCTAAATTACATTACACTGAGAAATCAACTATTTTTTTCCCTATTTGTTAGGAATACTAACTAGCCTCCGGATAATACGTGGACCCTTTTGTGGTGCTTGTATTTTCCGAAGGCTAAATCCTTAGCCCTAACATGGTAGGGGCTTTGCCAGGTTCAACTCCTGCTAGGGATACTATTTAGACGAAAAAATGGAGAGTAGATGCCCACATTAGTTATTCCTAAACACTTGAAAAAAGAAAGAAAGAATAAATGACAATGACACATCCACCACCAAAATATAAAACCGGCCCCACTTTAGACCTTTAGGAAATTGCATAAATGAAAAAAAATGTCGGTTAATTGCCTAAATACATTAGGAAATGGGGGATATCAATCGATAAATTTTGCACTCTCTAGGCCCACTTCCGGGTAAAAATTGAAAAATCCGAGCTACCTCCAGAAAGCTCGGCAATTAGCCGTTTCCTCTACAGTCTACAGAACTCCCCGGACTCTGAGTCAGGGTACCAAGTTGGTCTTCCAGCATTAGGGTTTAGGGTGTTTAGGGTTTATGCCTCCACGTCCACTTCAACTCTCTTTCTGTGTCGGCCGCGTTTTGCTGTAAGGCCTCTGCTGCTGAAGGTACCACTCGGAAGAGACAACGTCGGTTGCAGAGTTTGCAGAGAACACATGTATGAACAGATTCCTGTGTGCATTATGTAATGTGATAGGTCTTAGGCCTGCTACTTCGGCGATTGAATTTTCTCCATGCAAGTATGTCTATCCTGGGTTAGGGATGAGTTGAAATAGTTTATTTGGAAGCGGAGAGTTGCATCCTATTATGAGAACATATGTAACGAAACTGGTTGGTTGTGGAGTGCAGGGTAAATGTTGCAGGTGGTACTCCGAAGTCCATTGATCATCAGGGTCGCTCCAACTCCCGCACTTGCAGCACTCAGCTCATCGCAGATCAACACCTGTGACTTCGAAGGTGACGCTTCTTTGCTTTGCAATTTAAGTGCAGTGGTGTATGATTTGTTCTGCTAGTTGAAATGCAATATTGCATCTGATCTCAGCTTCTTACCTCAGAATTTTGTTTTACACTGTGTGCTACCCGCGTAGGCTTGGATTTATCACTTAATGACAGTCTATTGAAAGGAGTCATTTTGGTCCCACGCCTTGATCTGTTTGTTGGTACAAGGTCACTTCTTATTTCACGCCTAATCCTCGTAAATGATTCACCCTCCACTAAATGAATGCGAGCTTCATGTAGTCCCTATATGGTACCCCAGTTTCTTATCCTTCAGGATCAGTGTCCAGGGACATTTTTGGGCTTGATCGGTTGAGATGCTAGTTTTTGGAATGAATGCGAGCTTCCTGTAGTCTCTCTATGGTGGCCCGGTTTCTTCTTCTTTAGGATTAGTGTTTTTGGGCTTGGTCAGTTGAGATGCTAGTGTTTGGAATGAATGCCAGCTTCATGTACTTTGTCTATGGTGCCCCAGTTTCTTCTCCTTCAGGATCAGTGTCCGGGGAGACTTTTGGGCTTGATCGGTTGAGCTGCCAGTGTTTGCAAGTCCAACCAGTTGTATGTTGACATACTTCGGTGTATTCCATAAATTCCCCTAAAGCGATCGGTACTTCTCCTGAAATATCGAACTTCAACCGGTTCATCTGTAACTAACTGTCGGTCAATCAGGATTGTCCTCATTTTAATTTTTCACACTCCATAATTTGAGGTGTATTCTAACTCGTTCGCTTTAGCAACAATCCTGAATGATGATCTTTCTGTCATTTCGTCCAGCTCCGACCTATCAAGATGACTCTGCCTATTCAAATCGCAGTGCCAATATTGTGACCCCGAGAAAGGAACAAGCCCCTGACCCAGGATCTTATTCACACAGGCTGGTTTCCCGTGAAGGATCAGCCCCAACTCTGTTGCTTTGCTTGTTACGAGGCTGATCCTTGCGGAGGCCAAAGCCCATTGATCATCAGTGTCGCTCCAACTGTTGCACTTGCAGCACTCAACTCATCGCAGATCAACACCCGTGACTTCGAAGGTGATGCTTCTTTGCTTTGCAATTCAAGTGCACTGGCATACGATTTGTTCTAAAATTTAAAATGCACCCTATCATGTGCAATCATATAGAGGCCAATATAAATGGCTATCAGAAATAATCTGAAGTGGATTCCTACTGCTCGAAAAGTCGGGAATGCAAGAGAATTGAACCACACTCACCAATCCTCGAAATAAATGCTGGGTCAAAGTATTCCCATACGAGCAGCACGAATAGAAGTGTCGAGAAACCTCCAAAAGCCGCATCCATTAGGGGATTCTCAAGCTAGCAGAGAATTCTAGTAGGATTGCACATGATGTCTGTGATAACTGCTCTTTAAATTTGAGTGAAATTGCTGAAAGGTATTCAAATAAGTTGTCAAAGTGTTTGCACACCGCACTGGACAAGTTGACTTTGGAGCTTTGGTTAGCTGAGCCACTTCTAGTATTGCTGATGAGCTCAAACTCTAAGGAGATTCTGCGACTATATTTGAATCTGTTACATCTTGTTTCTTCTTTGTTATTGTTTCAAAGATTTTATTATATTTTTTATTGAACCAATCCTTCACTTTTTTGCCAGGTTACTTTGCTCAAGTTGTCTCAATTTGAAAAATGGTCTTACACGGTGTCTTCGATAATTGCAGTGAACTGTGATCATGATTCCTTAATTATAACTTATTCCCATTTAAATAGACTGATTATAAGTTCAGGTCAGTCACTCCTTGCCACCTCAAGTGGCTGAGGGTTGTCATAATAGTGAAGTGGTTTGTTTTGGGTATTGAGGATTGCAGGATTGCAGGGATGTTGCTCAAATAGTTCTTTGGTAATCTGTTCAAGCTCAAGCTTGGAGTCTGAACTCAAGCTGCTATGCAATGGTGAAATACCATTATTGTCCTTAGTGATGAATAATATGATTCATTGTCTTCCTACCAGATGAACGACCCTTGAATTGGGCCGACAATATCCAAAGGACACCAGGACCTTGGGCTTGAGATTGCAGGACTTTATGCAACTGGATTAGGGTGGGAACGAAGAAAGACAACTGAGAGTAACCACGCATTCTTATGAATCTCTTTCACGTTCGCCATGCCCGGTGTCTCGCCAACCACCAGGCTCAACCTTGAGTTTGCTCATCAACAGATCCAGGTTCTCTCCGGTTTTTTGGTTATCTTCTGGATTGAAGGACTTCATTGTATGTCGACCTGGTTTTAGGGAATCTGATGCACCGGTAGTAAGTCACCTGTTTCGTGAAAGTTTTGAGGGTAATCAGTTCATCTGTGGTGTGGGCGTTGGGTCCTTGTATATCCTGGGCGACATGGTTGGCATGTCTCCGGATCGAGTTGAAGGCCAATCCAAATTTGATTGTGCGTTCGAAGGGGGGAGACGGACATTTGAAACTGGAGGACTAGTTCAATACCTGGTTCTTGGTTAATAGAGTTTCTAAAACTATATTGAGGTGATCGTTGATGATCACTTAAGACATGTTCACCCTGTTTTGTAAGCGTTATTCTTGCTCGCCATTGATTCCTGTACATTAGGCCCTATATTATCTGAGAAGGGAACGTACTGCTTGGTACCGATGGTTGCTGACAAGGAGTAATGCACAGATGAGGCCTGTGACATTTGGTTGTGCTTACTGAAGAGCGCCATCATCCTCAGGTACTTTACTTCTTTTCTCAAAGTCTTGCTTAGATTTTACATCAGGTGCTGTGTGACAAATATTGTACAAATCTAATTATTAATTGATGTGACATAGGTGCATTGTGCTCAATTGATCTGCAGTATAGAGAGATGCAAATTGGGCGTGAAAAAAAAATGTAGGGTCTTCAATTCAAGTTTAATCAAGTTTAAATTAATAAATGGGTACCGATATAATGTCATAAGGTTATATTGGTAGAATATTTGAGCAAGTATTTGGCTTTTACAAATTCCCTAAGAGATTAGAAATTTTGATTTTTTCGACAACTTGGGTGTTGGTTCCTGACAGCATTATTTGACAAGTCGGACAACTTGGCAATAAGTGGGTGTTCACGCTTGAAAACATTATTGGTTTGGAGAATTAATTTCTCTTGAAATCCATTTATTCAAAGGGTGTTCAAACATGACAAAATACCTTGAGGAATGGCAGAACTTGACTTCTTTGACATCTATCCATTTAAGTGACTATTTAACTTTGACAACATTACCAGAAGAATTGGGGAACTTGACTTCTTTGACAATCCTTGACTTAACTAATTGTTCCAATTTGATGACATTACCTAGTGGATTGGGAAATTTGATCTATTTAACGACCTTGAAATTAAGGAATTGCTCAAGATTGACAACATTACCAAATGGAGTCAAGAACTTGACTTTTTTGAAAATCCTTGACCTAAGTAGATGTTGGACCTTGATAGAATTACCTAACGAATTAGGGAATGCGATCTCTTTGACTACCCTTGATTTGAGTGGATGCTCAAGTTTGCAAGCATTGCCAAAGGAATTGGAGAATTTAGTTTCTTTAACAACTTTCACATTGAAGAATTGTTCTCGTTTAACAACATTACCTGAGGGATTTAAGAACTTGACTTCTTTGACAACGTTTGATATAAGTGGGTGTTTGAGTTTAAGAACATTGTTTGAGGGATTGGGGAACTTGTTTTCTTTGACAACCTTGAACCTGAATTGGTGTATTGGGTTGTCAACATTACCTAAGGAATTGGAAAATCTTACTTCTGTGACAACTATTGATCTCAGCACTTGTTCAAGCTTAACAACATTACCTGAAGGATTAGTAAACCTTAATTCTTTGACAACCCTACAATTGAGAAGTTGTGTGAGCTTGACAACATTACCTAAGGGATTGGGGAGATTGACTTCTTTACTAACCCTTGATTTAAAAGGATGTTTGGCTATGACAACATTATGTGAGGAGTTGAAGAATTTGGCTTTTCTAACAATTCTTGATTTGAGTGGGTGTAAAGGATTGGTGAGATTACCAGAGGGATTAGGAAATTTAGCTTCTTTGAAAATATTGGATTTGAGTGGATGTTCAAATTTGAGAACATTACCAGAGAGATTGTGTAACTTGACTTCTTTGACAACTCTTGATTTAAAGTATTGTTTGAGCTTGATAGCTTTACCTGAGGAATTGGGAAAGTTATCTTCTTTAACAACTCTAAATTTAAGAGATTGTTCCAAATTGACAGCATTACCTAAGAATTTGGGAAGCTTAACCTCTTTAACAATTTTGATTTTAGAAAGTTGTCGAGAACTGATACGATTACCTAAGGAAATGGGAGATCTAATTTCTTTGAAAACCCTTGATTTGCATAATTGTCAAATGTTGGTTACATTTGAACCATTATGGAATTTGATTTTTTTGACAACCCTTCGTTTGAAGGGATGTTCTAAGTTGAAAACATTACCTGAAAAAGTGGAAAATCTTACTTCTCTTACCACCCTCATATTGCAAGGTTGTTCAAACATGGCCAAACTACCCAAACAATTGGGGAACTTGACTTCTTTGACAAAGCTCAATCTGCAAGGTTGTCAACAATTGAAAACATTACCTAAGGAATTGGGGAAGTTGACTTCTTTGACAACCCTCAATTTGACGTTTTGTTCACTCTTGATAGAACTACCTAAGGAATTGGGGAACTTGACTTCTTTGACAATCCTCACATTGGTGAGTTGTTCATGTTTAACAAAGCTACCAAAGGAATTGGGGAACTTGGCTATGTTGACAACTCTTGATGTGGGGGATTGTCCAAGTTTGACAAAACTACCCAAAGAATTGGAGCACTTGACTTGTTTGACAATCCTCACAGAGTCTCATGTTATGCACTATGGGGACTCTTGATTTCTTTGAGGATTCTTGATGTGAGTTGGTGCATGAAGTTGACAAGACTACTTGAAAGATCAAGGAAATTGGTAGGGAGAAGTATTCAAAAAGAGGAAAAAAGAATTAGAAAGGAAATCAGACTTCAAGGAGCCTATTCAAAGTGTTGGTTCAACTCACCACTTGATGCAACAAAGTCACGATTTTCAAGTGGAAAGGCATCAGAACTGCAAGGGATAGAGGTTAAGGTCTAGCCATAGCAGCCATTGTAACCTCTTCATGCAATGCTGATTGGCTTGCAATTGAGCTTTGCAACTTCTGATGAACTTGTAAGTGCACATGACCACCAAAGTATGCTTAAGTTTGGCTTTTATTTTGTTGTTTGTTGCAATCTTTCCGAGCAATAGTCACCTTTTGTTGGTATATTTGAGAGAAGAATTAATAGGATTTGAACGGATTGACAAGCATGTTGCAATTTTGAAGTCTCTTGATTTAGTATCCTATTCTTCTATGCAAATGTGGTTAGGTTGGATTTTTCGTGTCACCGATAGCACAAGTGGAGACATAGATATTGCAGAGTCTTCTTGCCTTGATTTACCAATTGAAGGTAACATACAGTCACTCCAAAAACTGAGTCTATATAAGAAACATACAACTTCAAATGACAATGCCACAAACACGGATGATCAAAATCAAAAGCTGTAGAAAACAAAATTGTAGAGAATAAAGCACTACACAACACCATAATGGAAAAAAAATGATTTCAATTACAACAAAGTAAAGAAAGGTCTTGAAGCAAAGTATGTATATAGACTCGGTTTTTGCACTACACCTGAAAAGTCGCTTAAAATTTTGTCCACCGCCCTTTTGCAGCCAAAACAGCTGCAATTCGATCAGGCATGCTAGCATACAATCTCTTACACTCTTCTATACTAATAGAAAAGAAAACTTCTTGCACTCGCTCCCATAATTGAAGAATACCAGTAGGAGGAGTAGAATAGGAATTCAATCGCCGTTTGAGTGAAGCCCATACATTTTCAATAGGATTAAGGTCAGGGGACTGTGCAGGCCACTCTAAGACACAAAACGGTTGCCTTCCAAACCACTCTGAAACAATCTTTGCTGAATGAATACTAGCATTGTCCTGTTGGAAAATAACTTCCTCAACATTGAACTCCAAATCCCGCAATGTAGAATACAAATCTTGCTCTAAAATCCCAATGTAGCCTCTAGCATTTAAACGCCCCTGTATATTGTGCAATGCCCCTAATCCTTTAGAAGTCAAACAACTCCAAAGCATAATGCCGCCTCTACCATGTTTGACAGTTTGACTGACAGCACGTACAGGAATGTTTTCTTTGTCTTCAATCCAACACCAAGCTCTTCCATCTAAGCCAAAACGACATATTCTGGTTTCATCACTAAATACCACCCTCTCCCAATCACTCACTGTCCAATCTTTGTAATTTTGAGCAAATTGAAACCTTGCTTTGATGTTCTTCTTGCTTAAAAAAGGCTTCTCAATTTTTCTAGAAGAAGACAATCCTTGTTCTCTCAACGCATTCCTCAAGGTATTATCACACATTTCTACACCTGTCTCTCTTCTAAGCACTATTGCAACCTCTGTTGCAGTTTCTAAACCTCCAACAGTTACTAAACGTGAAGCATACCGCTTTTCCCACTCTGTAAGGACTTTAGGACGACCTCCTTTAGACAAGTTTAAGTTGTGAGAGTGACGCTTTCTCACTCTGTTAACTGTAGATTGCGATAAACCCAAGCTTCTTGCAATCTCTCTACTACTATTTCCTTTTTCTATCAAAGCTACAATATTTTCTTCTTTGTCTCTAGAAATCGGCCTCATCCTTTGTTACAACTTCTACAAATCACAAGAAGTGTGCAAGACAATCTAGTACAAACCCACAAAAAAAATTATCAAATTTCACGAAGAAACAAGAACAAACAAGCTACCGAAGAAGGTGGCAAGGAAGGCCTCAAAAACTGAGTCTATGCACTCTCGAAGCTTTCCTCTCTGTCACTCAAACCTTCTGGAAAATGATGATGTCATCATGACATCATGTCAAAGTAAACTTGAGAATCTTTTTCATCCGTATTCTACATCCACTAAAAATCTCATTATTTTTTTCCCAAGAGGCTTTGGAAGTGCTTGTCCATAACATAGACTCAGTTTTTGGAGTGACTGTATATAGCGCTTTGGGAGGCGCCCCAAACTAGCAATGGGCAGGTGAATCTTGTAGAGCGAGAGTTGTATGCTCTTTACTTTTTGACAGAAATTATAATTTTTGGTTATGATGCAGCAACGTCAACCTCACCTGCTGTTTCTGACAGGTGAGGTTGACAAAGCCCTTGTCTCTATCGACAAAGGCGGACAGGGGTGAATAGTAGCATACAAGGGTGTACAAAAGCATACCGAAGTGAACAGAAACAGGTGTGAACAGCAAGGGTTGACGTTGTCTTTTTCGTCGCTTTGTTTCATCTCCTGTTAGTCATAAAAACATTTCAATGAATATTGTTGACCCTTCTCTTTTGACCCTGGATTCCTCCAAGAAAGAGAGGTTGGGATTGATGTGTCCCCTTTTTTTGGAAATCTCCTGTTGAGAACACCAATATACACTTTGCCAGAGTGGTTACAGTAGTTTGCTCAGGACCTCTAAACCTGTATGTAAATGATGTATCTAACCTAATTGGGGTTTATCTGGCAGACCGGAAGCCTACGATTTAGAGCTCTGGAAAGTGTTTCAAAGTACAAGTGGCCGTATTTTACTCAATTCCATACGGTTGCAGGTTCGGAAAATGGGTGGAGACATAAAAATCGTCAAGAAAGAAGGGCATGGGACACTTCTCCGGTTCTACCTCCTGTTTGGCCAACCGCATGACAGCGAGCTGCCTGACACACCTCGCGTATCTCTTTTAGCGGAGTTAGATAATGCGAATGTGCGTATCCTGGGTAGCATATTTTCTTCTCTTGTAAAATTTGTTTACCAACAGCTGGTCATGTGCCAGGTACTGCTTGCAGTGAAAGGAGATACGGCTAGAGGTACCCTCGCACAGTGGATGCTCTTGAGAGACCTTAATGTGTACGAAGCATCTAATCGGGACGAAACGATTCAAGCTCTGAACGATCTTCTGGCGGATGAGCAGACAGAGAGGGAGTACTGATGCTAAAGAGATCCTTGACAGTGATGAAGTGAGCTTGGTCTTGTCAGCAGCAGGGAACCCGGGCCAATGGAAAATGCAACAACACTTCAAGCTGCTGGCCGATCTGGACTCCGAGCTGCTGGTCCCTTGGTCAGACGACTCCACTCATGTGGTCTCCATGCTGAGCGTGCTGGACCGACTCCCCTGGACGAGTTCCGAGACAAAGGCATTATGATCTCTTGGCTATTCACCCATGATACCCCCAAATGCGCTCATGAGAGCAGCTGCGGCGGACAGGATGCTCCATCACTGCCAATCAGCCGCTGTACAAGTCCAAGCTGTTGCAGCTGCTGTCGACCATAACCGGTTGTGGACTTTTCAACGTCGATGTGGCTCCATCCCATTGGCAACCCGTCACCATCACCATCACAAGTTGCAACTCATAACCTTCTCTCCTTTCAACTTGCATCCTATGCCCTTGGATCATGAAGACCAAGGATTGTGATTGAAAAGTGAACAACCGGTTATGTACGCTAACCGACTCGCCGCTACGCGGCTCGACCGGTTATCTAGTCCATGGTGGGCTGTCTGGAAAGAGGAAGCTCCATGGACTCCAAATATGACAGCAGCCGGCAAAGCTCGGGCTACTACGATGACATCAAAGCTGCTGCCATTGATCGCCATGAATTGGAAAAGATTCAATTTCAGGTTCGTCCATCTTTTTTCCTCTCTGCAAAACTACATTACACACAGCAACATGAGGAATTTTACCCGTGCTTTTACCATGTAAACTGTGATCTAGGTTCCTTAGTGTAGATGTTCACAAGAGCACGGGTGAGAACTCAAAAGTAGTATTATATGGCTCTCTCTGTGGGCGTGTCAGCTGAGTGTTATGTTTTGCTTCCGGGGCCGAGCAAGTTGAAGGTTTAGAATGTTATAATAGATTAGTTAGAGTTTTTGAGGTTCTAAAATCTTAGTGAAAACAAATCAAAAGTAGTTAAGATAGAAGATTATGATGTATATGAGACATGCATTTACAAATAGACAGAAGAGAAAAATAGAGAGAAGAAGAAGAATGCCAAGAATTGAGCATTGTGGTAAAATCAGAGAATTAGCGGAAAATATAGTGATGGAAGTTAGAATTAGTTAGAAGTAGAAGATTGGAATTTGTAGTGTTAAAGAAAAAATACACTATAAATTAGTAGAAAGAAAAAATAGAAGAAAGGTAGAAGAAAAGAAAAGAGTTAGAAGTACCGTAGTGGAGAAGAAAAATAGAGGAGAAGAAGAAAGAAGAAGCAAAAAATAGAGAAAGAGGAAGAAGAAAAAGAAAAAGGAAAAGGAAAGAGGAATGAAAAGGGACAAAATGGTACCCGGCTGATAACCGGGTAACAACTGGATATAAACCAGTCTCGGGTACCAAACGGTATCAAGGCCGGGTATAAGGTTGGGTTTCAGGAACGTCAACATCGACGTGGGATGATGGTGAAGCTGTAGTGTTCCAGAAGCTGCATACAGCGGCAAGGGCGGATGGCGCTTATGGCGCGGAGGAGGCGCTAGCGGAAGAGCGAGCAGTGAGCGCGGGAGCTGCCCGGAAGAGAGGGCGAGGCTCGGTGCAAGAAGCTGCAGGTTTTGAGAGCAGCAGCAGGGCGTTTTATGTGAATTGCGGTGAACCGCCTGAGGCGGACGAAGAGCCAGCAGCCGGAATCAGGGAGGTCTCGTGGGAAAGTAAGATTCGGAAGAGATCAGGCCGGTGCTGCATGAAGAGAGTTGCAGGAAGAAGCTGTTGCTGGTTGCAGTGGTGCAGCGGAAGTGACAAGGTGATGATGCACGGGGACGTGCACATGCTCAAACCAAGACGCTGGAGCGGAAGTCGGTGACGACCCGAGGTGCGCTGGCGATGTTTCTTTCAAATTTCTACCCTATCAACTTCCGCTGGCAGGATAGAGGCCTACCATGGTGGTAACAGGTGATGGAGGATTAGGGTTCGATTCCGGAGAGGGAGCCTGAGAAACGGTTACCACATTCAAGGAGAGCTGCAGGCTCCAAGTGAAGAATGTGAGCTCGAGGAGATCAGCAACCGAAGACAGCGACATGAAGAATTAGGGCTGGGGTGTTTTTTGGAAGAAGGCGGCATGCACACAAATTACCAATTCCGACGTAGGAAGTTGGAACGCTGCTGGAAAAGCGGAGTCTGGACCGTGTTGCTCCACGAGATAAGGCAAGCTTCCGTTTAAATTCAGGCTGCTGTGTGTTTCTAAACACATGTGAGCCTACAATGTTTGGAGCTCGGTAAGAATCGGCAATTGGTTGAAGAGATGCAGTAAGACTGAGCTTAATGCCCTTGTGTGAGCAGAAGAAGTTCGGAAGAGGCGCTGTGGTTTTAACCACGGCCATTGGCTGCTGTGTGGAAGGAGCGATTACTGGCAAGTTGGTGGTACTCATAACCGCATCAGGTCTCCAAGGTGAACAGCCTCTAGTTGATGGAACAATGCAGGTAAGGGAAGTTGGGCCCTTGAAGATCGGGAGAAGCTGCAAGCGGATTCTGGGCATTGAAATACGGCTGTGAAGTGGCGGAAGATCGGAGCTGCTCGTTGAGAGAAAGGGCGTCCCTGGACGTGCAGAGGCGGCGCCTGAGTGAGAGGACGTGAAGCTTCGGCCGGAAGAGATGCTGTCGGAGGCGAGTGCAGCTGGGAGAACGGCTGCAGAGGCGGAAGGAAAATTTCAACTCCCGTCAAATTTCAACTCCCGTCAAATTCAAGACAGAGAGCCATACATTTTCCAATCTGCTAAGTTGGTAAATGATATTGAAACGCATTCTCCATTTTGAAACATGGTTGAAATTAGGGGAAATAAAGTAAAGGATGTAACATGGTGGATATGTATGCTGTTTACAGGTATTTTTTGTGGACGACGTCGTATCCCCAGGATGGAAGGTTAGGATTGAGAAGGAGCCCTGTTCGAGAAGGGTAATTACAGGTCTTACTGATGTATTAATTGGTGTCCCAGGCAGGGCAAATGCCGTGGACGATGTTGCAAAACTCAAAAAGGTCTGGATTTGCCCACACCGGTAGAAGGTGACACGGTCCCCATCGCGGAAGTCATGGCAGTGGACGCTGACATGGAGTCCGATGATATTCACAATGCATTCGTAGATAAAGTCTTGGAGGACGATGAAGACGACTGTGGCACCGAGGATGACGACGTCTGCGATGAGGATTCGGTCGTCAACGGATACAAAGAGTGTCATGCAGTTGACCTAGAGGGAACGACAACATTGTCGGCATGGAGTGTGTAGACATCATGTTCAATTTGAATTCTTCAAAGCAGATCTGTGATGTCTAACAGAACCCTATTAGAGTTGTATGTAGGGATATTTGTGGACATGGCAGTGGGTTGCTATTCAAATAATCTTTCTGCACTAAGCAGCATGGTGGCGTAGTCTGGTCTACATCATTCTAGGTGTAGATGGATTGGGAGTGCCGGGATTTTGTGTGCGATAATAGCATTCAGATGAATGCTTTTGAGAGTTTAGTGTTGACGGAGTATGATGCTCGATTTATTTGTATGGTTTTGATGTCTATTTTAATATGAGACTCGTTTAATATATATCATGAAATTGGGGGTGACGCAAGGTTTGCGCACGTACCGTTTGTTGCAATTTCCGTTCACCACTAAGCACAATAGGCTATGTAAAAATGAATTGTATTTTTGGACAGACCATTCTGTTCGAAGTTATACATTCGAATGGTTGTGGAGCATGGGACTGAGAAATGAGCTCATTTGTCAGGAAAGGTGATGAGTGAAGCTTCCAAGAATGACCATATACACCCTCAAGGTATCCCGCACTTCAAATTAGAGTAGTGTGACTAATAACCGGTGTGCATGTATTGGCACTTCCTGTGTGATCTGAGTCTGGGCGTACAAGCTATCCAATATTCTTGAGGCAAAATCCTAAGATGTGTTATTACGGTACTGTAATTGTGGACTTCAGCTGTAATAAAGTTTTCTACGTGTGCATTACAATTTCCATGAAATGCTATACTGTGTTGTATTTGGAACAATTGTGACAGCCAGGGACAATGGTGTCTTATAATGCAAGGCAGGGTGAAGGTCACTACTGCAATTGCATCAAGGGAGACCTTATTTTGGATGTCGTGGTTTGGAGTGTGTGTTTCATAATCTGTTTGTTGCGTTGTGTGCTGTGCAGGATGCTGTCAAGTTTTAATTAGTATACTGTGTTGTTAAGGGACAAAGGCAGCAAGAATTGTATTGAACAAAAACCTTCATTCAGGATTATATAATAAAAACTATGTTGGTGGCAACACATAGTACATATGATACCATGTGTTTAGTACTTCAAACCATTTCATGGACAATAATCATGAAATAATTTCTTTATGGTGTGTCTTTTGAATATTGAAAAAATAAACCAACTCAACAGCATAAAATAAATTTTTACTTCTAAAAACAGGATAACAAAAATTTCCAACTTGTTCTGTACTTTGTTAAAACCAAGTATACCAAAAACGATATTATATGTGATGAATATGTAGCAGGAGAATGTTAAGAACAATGGTTTTAGGAATGACATATTTTTTGCAAAGTTAAAATTATTTAAATTGAGGAGAACATCAACTAATTCAGAGGCATCTAGGATCTAGTAGGGAATGTGTCCAAAACTTGGTCACTCTTTACTCCTATATCATTTACATCTCTCAGTAGAACACAGAGCACAAAATCACAATTGTGGATGAGGCATACAAAATTGCCATTGTTAGGGGAAAGGAGGATTTATGTTACATCTTGCCTTGCCAGAAGACAACTTAATATCAATCTAATGTGAAATGCACCCAGTAATTTATATCTCATAAGGTCACGGATCAAAAAGCATTGAAGCTATAGAAAAACTTCATAGTATAATGTCCAAAGGTTTATAGTGCCAAAAGCCTATGACTTGCCAAAATGGAATATAAGGAATGAAATTTCTAATATCATCACTATTAGGGGCAGATTTTGTCAATTTAGTCATAAACTATAAAAAGAATGATATAATTTCATATGCCAAAATGTAGCCATTTTGATTTTGCCAATGTGGTGGCATTCCTAATTGCCCACATAGGATTGTGGGAGGGCGGAGGAAAGTCAGGGCGGCGGGTGGCGTAAGGAAGACCCCAGAGAAGCCGCCCCTTTCAGTTGTGCATATTTCCTCTTCTAATAAATTCCTCTTCTGCCACCGTGGTCAAGTAGATAGCCAGTATATCCCCTAGCAGTGCATGTTCTTATAGAATAACAATGTCACTCCTTGCGCAGCCCTTAAACCACTTGCTATTTACAGTCTCAACCAAGCCTACCCGGCGATACTCCTCATTCTCTGGACCTATAGCTTCCATGAGGAGACAGTATGCATACGTTGTTGGATCACCCTTATTGTGAGTGACAACACCAAGACAGAGACAGGTCCAAGGACCCTGTATTTGATCTCTTGCACTTAGACTCCCAATCTCCCTACTCTCATCTAGATAGACGAGTGAATGCTCTGGTAAATCCTTGAATGCTTTGGTGTAACCGCGCAGCTTCACTCTGCCGCCGAATACCTGTCCAAACGGATCTACGGCTGCTGGAATGACTTGGACGTCCAGAACGTCGGGCTCAAATCCTGGAACCGAAGTTCGCCATCCCTTTATACAATCTAGGTAAGGATGTGTTATCGGTCCATCAACGGAGGCCCATGAAAATGATGGTGCTCTGTAAAATGGGACACGATGGGTCCTATTTACGCGGGAGGTGCCTACGAAACCAGCCTCGTTTAAGAAGGGTGTCTTCTGTAAACATCCTCGCCAGGCTAGTCCAATTGGAAGGTCTGTAGACCAAAGACCTGCAACATAGCCATGGATAGATCCAGGGTCCGAAAGAAATAGATTCTTGAAAGAACTCACAAGACCAGAGATGGCAGGTAGTTTGTCGGTTCCCACAGTCAGTTCCCGTTTGCAGAAATCTTCAAGTAATTCGTACCAAAATTTGTAAGCATCCTGAAGGAGCTGAGGACGAAGCTTGTATGCAGCTTTTGCGGTTTGGATAGGCTGTGGCAAGTCAAGGCTTTGACTCGCCATGCCTGGGCTGGTCTGGATTGGCAAAGCTACAATAAGAGAGTGGGAGGTCTGCGAAGTCCGGAGTAACTCTGCGATATGATGTCCGTTCCAAAGGCTTCGTTCAAGCCCCGCCGGACGACGCTCGGAGGCTTGAAGTTCGGTGCACTCCCAGTATAGTTCATGCCGACACCAATGCAAGATACGCCGAGACAGAACACGCTCCTGGAGGATCCATCCGCGCTTACTCAGGGGTCCCTCCTGCACATTCTGCAAAAAAGAGCCAATATTTGGGAGGATCAATTTTCCGTCCTCGGAACCCTTTCCAGTTTTAAGAAGCCTTGGGTGTTTGCAAGGGGTGATCTCTAAAATGCTCCTCTTGTTAAGCATGCCGCCATGACTGTTGAGAGCCGCATCTGCAGAGATGGTGAGCCATGCATTCGCATAGTACTTGCCCATCTGAGAAGACTCTTGTTCCCAATCTTTAGGAGAATCTTGAATTATGCAGAGGGAATCCAACCAAAGATATCGCAGATGCAGCTTTCTTGTTATCTTTACGGCATCTTGAAAATTTTGCGGGAGCAAATCCATGCTAATGCCATCGACTCTACTGTCGAGCTCTGATAAAGTTGTCGTCAACAAAGGTGCACGACCCCAACAATGGCTTAAAATAGTATAATCACCTTCCATGCCAGAGGTGATCTTCAAGCGTGGATTCTGTATTCCATCGGGAGGCCCGACATCGATTACACGTGTTGGTAACAGGGTACTAGTCCCTGCCTCCATGCTATGGCACCTTTGGTGAGACGTGCTGCAATTATGCAGCCACAAATTGATCTGCGAGAAGATGCGGTCGGAAGAGGGATCGGTACTGATTTCAGCCGATTGAGAATACTCATGCCTATTCTCCCATTTCGTTGCAACGCGTTCTGTTGGAACATTGTAAACCGTTGCACTGCGGAATTCCAAAAACAGAAGTTTTGTCTTCCAGTTGCCGCAAAAGACATCAAGGAGTATTTGGAAAAGTAATAAACTCCAAATGAGGCTTACAGTAACCTCTCCATGCTGGGGCTCATCAACGGTGGGTGTGGCTCTCCATCGCAGAGCTGACAGCATCAATGTGCAAAGATGGCAGCCGTCCTGTGCCGAAATAGCAAGCGCTTCAAGCCCATTATGGTGGCGAATCCGTGGCCTCTCTGGGCCCCTGTCAACGGTGGAATCAAAATGGATACCTTCACAATGCGCACAAAGGCGATTGATATTGGACTCCATCGATGGACCATCAGCCAAATCACGGATAACGTCAGCTGAATCCATGGCTCTGGATCTGTTGATGAGCGGAGTCAAGGTTGAGCCTGGTGGTTGGCGAGACACCGGGCATGGCGAACGTGAGAGAGATTCATAAGAATGCGTGGTTACTCTCAGTCGTCTTTCTTCGTTCCCACCCTAATCCAGTTGCATAAAGTCCTGCAATCTCAAGCCCAAGGTCCTGGTGTCCTTTGGATATTGTCGGCCCAATTCAAGGGTCGTTCATCTGGTAGGAAGACAATGAATCATATTATTCATCACTAAGGACAATAATGGTATTTCACCATTGCATAGCAGCTTGAGTTCAGACTCCAAGCTTGAGCTTGAACAGATTACCAAAGAACTATTTGAGCAACATCCCTGCAATCCTGCAATCCTCAATACCCAAAACAAACCACTTCACTATTATGACAACCCTCAGCCACTTGAGGTGGCAAGGAGTGACTGACCTGAACTTATAATCAGTCTATTTAAATGGGAATAAGTTATAATTAAGGAATCATGATCACAGTTCACTGCAATTATCGAAGACACCGTGTAAGACCATTTTTCAAATTGAGACAACTTGAGCAAAGTAACCTGGCAAAAAAGTGAAGGATTGGTTCAATAAAAAATATAATAAAATCTTTGAAACAATAACAAAGAAGAAACAAGATGTAACAGATTCAAATATAGTCGCAGAATCTCCTTAGAGTTTGAGCTCATCAGCAATACTAGAAGTGGCTCAGCTAACCAAAGCTCCAAAGTCAACTTGTCCAGTGCGGTGTGCAAACACTTTGACAACTTATTTGAATACCTTTCAGCAATTTCACTCAAATTTAAAGAGCAGTTATCACAGACATCATGTGCAATCCTACTAGAATTCTCTGCTAGCTTGAGAATCCCCTAATGGATGCGGCTTTTGGAGGTTTCTCGACACTTCTATTCGTGCTGCTCGTATGGGAATACTTTGACCCAGCATTTATTTCGAGGATTGGTGAGTGTGGTTCAATTCTCTTGCATTCCCGACTTTTCGAGCAGTAGGAATCCACTTCAGATTATTTCTGATAGCCATTTATATTGGCCTCTATATGATTGCACATGATAGGGTGCATTTTAAATTTTAGAACAAATCGTATGCCAGTGCACTTGAATTGCAAAGCAAAGAAGCATCACCTTCGAAGTCACGGGTGTTGATCTGCGATGAGTTGAGTGCTGCAAGTGCAACAGTTGGAGCGACACTGATGATCAATGGGCTTTGGCCTCCGCAAGGATCAGCCTCGTAACAAGCAAAGCAACAGAGTTGGGGCTGATCCTTCACGGGAAACCAGCCTGTGTGAATAAGATCCTGGGTCAGGGGCTTGTTCCTTTCTCGGGGTCACAATATTGGCACTGCGATTTGAATAGGCAGAGTCATCTTGATAGGTCGGAGCTGGACGAAATGACAGAAAGATCATCATTCAGGATTGTTGCTAAAGCGAACGAGTTAGAATACACCTCAAATTATGGAGTGTGAAAAATTAAAATGAGGACAATCCTGATTGACCGACAGTTAGTTACAGATGAACCGGTTGAAGTTCGATATTTCAGGAGAAGTACCGATCGCTTTAGGGGAATTTATGGAATACACCGAAGTATGTCAACATGCAACTGGTTGGACTTGCAAACACTGGCAGCTCAACCGATCAAGCCCAAAAGTCTCCCCGGACACTGATCCTGAAGGAGAAGAAACTGGGGCACCATAGACAAAGTACATGAAGCTGGCATTCATTCCAAACACTAGCATCTCAACTGACCAAGCCCAAAAACACTAATCCTAAAGAAGAAGAAACCGGGCCACCATAGAGAGACTACAGGAAGCTCGCATTCATTCCAAAAACTAGCATCTCAACCGATCAAGCCCAAAAATGTCCCTGGACACTGATCCTGAAGGATAAGAAACTGGGGTACCATATAGGGACTACATGAAGCTCGCATTCATTTAGTGGAGGGTGAATCATTTACGAGGATTAGGCGTGAAATAAGAAGTGACCTTGTACCAACAAACAGATCAAGGCGTGGGACCAAAATGACTCCTTTCAATAGACTGTCATTAAGTGATAAATCCAAGCCTACGCGGGTAGCACACAGTGTAAAACAAAATTCTGAGGTAAGAAGCTGAGATCAGATGCAATATTGCATTTCAACTAGCAGAACAAATCATACACCACTGCACTTAAATTGCAAAGCAAAGAAGCGTCACCTTCGAAGTCACAGGTGTTGATCTGCGATGAGCTGAGTGCTGCAAGTGCGGGAGTTGGAGCGACCCTGATGATCAATGGACTTCGGAGTACCACCTGCAACATTTACCCTGCACTCCACAACCAACCAGTTTCGTTACATATGTTCTCATAATAGGATGCAACTCTCCGCTTCCAAATAAACTATTTCAACTCATCCCTAACCCAGGATAGACATACTTGCATGGAGAAAATTCAATCGCCGAAGTAGCAGGCCTAAGACCTATCACATTACATAATGCACACAGGAATCTGTTCATACATGTGTTCTCTGCAAACTCTGCAACCGACGTTGTCTCTTCCGAGTGGTACCTTCAGCAGCAGAGGCCTTACAGCAAAACGCGGCCGACACAGAAAGAGAGTTGAAGTGGACGTGGAGGCATAAACCCTAAACACCCTAAACCCTAATGCTGGAAGACCAACTTGGTACCCTGACTCAGAGTCCGGGGAGTTCTGTAGACTGTAGAGGAAACGGCTAATTGCCGAGCTTTCTGGAGGTAGCTCGGATTTTTCAATTTTTACCCGGAAGTGGGCCTAGAGAGTGCAAAATTTATCGATTGATATCCCCCATTTCCTAATGTATTTAGGCAATTAACCGACATTTTTTTTCATTTATGCAATTTCCTAAAGGTCTAAAGTGGGGCCGGTTTTATATTTTGGTGGTGGATGTGTCATTGTCATTTATTCTTTCTTTCTTTTTTCAAGTGTTTAGGAATAACTAATGTGGGCATCTACTCTCCATTTTTTCGTCTAAATAGTATCCCTAGCAGGAGTTGAACCTGGCAAAGCCCCTACCATGTTAGGGCTAAGGATTTAGCCTTCGGAAAATACAAGCACCACAAAAGGGTCCACGTATTATCCGGAGGCTAGTTAGTATTCCTAACAAATAGGGAAAAAAATAGTTGATTTCTCAGTGTAATGTAATTTAGGAGTAGACTCGGTTGTAAAGATATTATGTTCAACTTATTTCACTAGTATTAGCAACCCATTCAAATGGAGTGTACATATAGCACCCTACATGGTAAGTGTGGATACATACTAATACTTCAAGTGCCAATTTGCAAACCCTACATGGTGGGATAATGTTCTTCATGCAAGTTATTGCATTACTAGTACTAGGTGACATCCATTAAGTGGTGACCAAAAACTTGAGCACTCAATTTGCTTTATACTAGTGCTTGGGAACCTTCTTGAATGTATAATTATATATGGGCCATATATAGCCATTGCAACACCTCACAATTAAGGTAGACAATCGTATTACCTCCAAATAACAAAGTAATGATTACATGAGCTTATTAACATTTGCAAATGAGGACCGTTCACATTTGCTTTCAATTCTTGAAATAAAGATGAATACCTTGAAGTGCCAAGCTTGTTGATTTCATTAAGACGAGTTCCTTTCATATATGTACATTTTATTGGCTTCATTTATATATACATCTTCATTGGAAAGTGTTTCAAGACTTATATTGGTTAATATCCTGATGAATGCGTGGCAACCCAACACATTATTGGTCTTATTGGAATTTGTGATGTATGAAATTAAAAATACTTCTTTACTAGCTATGGCGTTGCTTGCGCTTTATATCTAGGCAAGTTGGTATGAAGTTCCATTAATGTCACAATGCAACCCTTATTGTTTGATTTAAGTGGTTGTGCTAGTAATTTATGGTGGGCTGAAATCTATGATGTCATACGGGCTAGTGCAAAGTGGGTAGTTGGAATTAATCAAAGTGACTTTAAATGATATCTTTCTCGATCACCATGTCATGTATCTATTTATCTATCTATATATATATATATATATATATATATATATATATCTATATATCTATCTAATGGTAACAATAGATATGAAAATCATAAATTCAACATCATAGCTTCTATAAATGCATGCATATGTGAAGCGGGCCTACATGACTGTTTTTGAAGGCTTTGAATTTGAAATATCACAATTACCTATATGTGCTCCTAACCACAAAACCTCATTATACCTTGCAAAAGTTCAATAAAAGGCCAATTGAATTTTATAAGTTTAAATATTCCTACAAAATTAGATACGCTATAATTCATGTGATCTCAATGTCATTTTGCTCATAATGTAGTTGCTACTTTAAATAATTTGTTTGCAGTTCTATCCACTTTTAGAGAAAGGATAGTAGTGCCCATCATAGACTTGCTTCTACGTTATAACATATGAACATAGGCATCCAATGAAGAAAGTGACCACATTGAGGCCCACGCATCACAATGAAATATAGTAGCCCACATCTCACACATATGTACTCATTGTATGGTGAAGGGTAAAAAATGGTCCTTCATGCTCTTAAGAACAATGACAAAGAGATTTAATTAATGTGTAATTGTTTCAAGGTCAAACTACAAAGTCATCCATGAAGCACTTTCTTCTTCCACTTCCTTTGTACATATATATAAATATTATTAGATGAAATCCAGTAAATGTCTCTTAAATAAATAGTGCTTGATGTTCGCCATGATTCTCAATGTGGATTTCAAATCTCCTTGGATCCTCAAATGTGATATGAGATTTTAGAAATACTTCATTTTTATTTAAATTTAATCACACATCTTGTTGTTATGATTTTTCAAAGTCAAAAATATCATAGTCATCAAATGGCCAAGATATTATTATTATTATTATTATTAACAATTCATTGATTCTTAGTCATAACCAATACAATGAAAATTTGAAAATTTGAAAATCCACCAATTATGTTACTATAACTTCTCACTCTATCACATATTACTTTACAAAATGTCGAGTCACTTCTAACTCTATGGGTGCGTACTTTATAAAACAATGCTTTTAGATTTGATTTACTTTCATGAGTTTAGGGTTTGGGGTTTTGGATTGATTATCTTGACCCCTAAATGTAGAAGATAATACATATTTAGTACTCAAAAGATGTGATAAAGAGTGACTTTTTGATATGTATTAAAACATAGTTATCGTAAATCATATTAACTTGAAAATGTTGATGTGTTCATAATTTTTTTGATTATGGAGACTATTGCCGTCTACAATATAGGGGTTGAATATTACAAAAAAATAATTAAGATTCATGAACACATTGTATTCATGGTATATTCACGTTTATTCACTAATTAATTCCATGAAACATATGTCATGTCTTGTAGTTTAGGAAACTCCACATTAAAGCCGTATGAATTACTAGGAAATGAAGTAGCATAAAAATGAAATCTCATAAACATAAAATAAAAAATTAATATGTATATGATATTTGCAACATCATTGGAAGGGAAATGAAGTACCATGACAAAATGACAAAATGACAAAATGAATCCTAAAATAACCCTAAAAAAATAACCCTAAAATTACAAAATGAACACCGACCCTATCTCCCGCCATTGGTTGTTCCCGCCGTTGGTTGTTCCCGCCGTTGGTTGTTCCCGCCGTTGGTTGTTCCCGCCATTGGTTGTTCCCGCCATTGGTTGTTCCTGCCATTGTTGACATCTCGTACTGTGAGGCTGGGGCAATCATTTTCACATCTTGCGGCCTTTGCACGTCTGTGTGCGGGCACTTGGTGTCTGCACACTAGAGTTTCATAGTCTTTTGAAGAATACAACGTGCAAGAGTGTTATTCGCAACTTTATTGTACAAGCGCATTGTCTTTCCGGGTATCACATCAGTGTTTTGTGCATATTATTCAAAGGGTGTTTGATTAGGGCATTGGAGGCTTAACCCACAGGACTTTCAAGTTCGTCATAGGAACCCAAGTCGTCGGTTGTATTGTTTTCTAGTTGTTGCAATGTTTGTGCTCATTGTTCTTTTGGCATTGTTGAAAAATGCTTTGTCATTCTGGCATTGTTGAAAAATGCATTGCTATTCTAGCATTGTTGAAAAATGCTTTGTTATTCTGTCATTGTTGAAGAATGCATCGTTATTCTGGCATTGTTGAAAAATGCATTGTTTTTTGGCATTGTTGAAAAATGCTTTGTTATTCTGTCATTGTTGAAGAATGCATCGTTATTCTGGCATTGTTGAAAAATGCATTGTATCTCTGGCATTGTTGAAAAAACACAACAATCCTCTTGAACTATGCATTATCCGTATAATACGCCGCAAATCTCGGAGTATTGTGTTGCACTCCAATTGACCATTTAGGATGTCAATTTAGGTTGTCTCGACCTAAATTACCATGTACACTGTGGTTGCAATTTAGGTTGTCTCGACCTAAATTACCATGCACACTATGGTTGCAATTTAGGTTGTCTCGACCTAAATATCAGATATATGTATAATTGTTTGGACACATTATGGTCATTTAGGTCGACTCAACCTAAATGCATGAAATGCTAGTTTTGACTTTGGGTATATTTTAAGCCCATAATAGTATTACAATGTATTGTGGATGGAAATGGTCTCATAAAATTAATCATCATCCATACACACCTAACAATTGTTAAGTAAATATGGTCATTGAGGTTGACTCAACCTAAATGCATGAAATGCTACTTTTGACTATGGGTATGTTTTAAGCCCATAATAGTATCACAATATATTGTGGATGGAAATGGTCTCACCAAATTAATCATCATCCACACACACCTGAAAGCTGTTAAGTAAATATGGTCATTTAGGTTGAGTCAACCTAAATGCATGAAATGTTTGTTTTGACTATGGGAATGTTTTAAGCCCATAGGAGTATCTTAATATGTTTTCGATGGAAATAGTCTAATCAAATTAATCATCATCCATACACACCTGAAAACTGTTAAGTAAATATGGTCATTTAGGTTGACTCAACCTAAATGCATGAAATGCTTGTTTTGACTATGGGAATGTTTTAAGACCATAGGAGTATCTTAATATGTTCTGGATGGAAATGGTCTCATCAAAATATTCATCATGCATACACACCTGAAAATTGTTAAATAAATACGGTCATTTAGGTTGACTCAACCTAAATGCATGAAGTCTAGTTTTGACTATGGGAATGTTTTAAGTCCATAATAGTATCACAATATACTTTGGATGGAAATGGTCTCATCAAATTAATCATCATCCGTACACACCTAAAAATTGTTAAGTAAATATGGTCATTTAGGTTGACTCAACCTAAATGCATGAAGTGCTAGTTTTGACTATGGGAATGTTTTAAGCGCATAATAGTATCTCACTATATTGTGAATGGAAATTGTCTCATCAAATTAATCATCGTTCATACACACCTGAAAACTGAGACCTAAATGTGGTCATTTAGGTGGACTCAACCTCAATGAGTCGCTTTTATGATAGATTTTTCAAATACCTATTACATCCCTGAAGGTTGTTGCTCTCAATCTGCGCTCGATGAATGACTTTGTGACAATCCTAACACTTTGACTAGCCTGTAATAATTATTCTAATTTCATATGTAAATGTTTATTGTCCAGATACCATGAGTTCATCGGATAACCCATTGGACATTATGGGCTCTTCCGATGACGACTTCCAGGATATTGGAGCAATGAATGTCGACATTCCAGAATGCGAAGGACTTCCGCGTCGGTCGTGGAACACGAAGTGTGTCACTTTATACAACAGTGAAGGTGTGCTTGTTGGAGAGGGGACTTGTCACAGTGTGAATTCAGATCTCGTTCTAGGTGCAAATGGTCCTCTCGGGGACACCCATGTTGCAGTCCACATTTCAAAGACTCATTCTGAGGTGGACATTCCCCAGGAGTCAGTATACTCTTTGCTGGCTTGGCCAATTCATTTAGTCCATTGCCGAGGGGCTAGTCTACGTGATCATGAAGCCAATGACAATTTTAACAAATATCAAGCAAGTCTATTGAACCCGCCTTCATCAACATCTGCTCGACCATATTCGAGTACCATCCGAAATGCTCCTCGACAATTTAGTCTAAAGTCAAAAGAATTACTCACCCAAGACTCCATTAATGCTGTGTCGAGTAAAGTTTGTTGTAGCAAGAATTGCGTCCAACCGTATCCGCGGGAGAAGATTAGAGCCTTCCGAGAACGCATGTACCAACAATCAACATTCAAGTTTAGAGCACACTTGAAAACTGATGTGCACAGATCTGTTCATTATGACTCACATGGGAGAAAGATGGTTACGGTTGAAGAAACCAGTGTATGTATGCGAGCATGGATGCTTATTGCCAGTGTCCCAGAGGCGACATTCTACCGCTACCAGAGATATGCAAAGGATAAGCGCGAAGCAGGAGACCATGGAAATATGGGATCGCTTAAGCCGAGGCCACACACGGAGCAAGCGGTTGCTACTCTTAAATGCATCCTTCACAAGGAAGCGGATCATATGCCACACAAGACTAGGACTTTGAAGTCGGGAGAGAAGGTTGTCTCTATGGTTCTCCCAGCTACCTTTCAGTGGAAGGAACAAATGAATAAAATCAATGAAACCAATGCCGCTTTTGGATTGAAGGAGGTCTCAAAGTCAAACTTGAGCAAGATTAGATCTTCTAAGTTTTCAGAGTACGATGTGAAGAAACCAGGAGATAATTTTGCTCGGTGCGGCACTTGTGCTAAGCTGCAAGAACTCAGGAAGGGTGCTTTGGCTGGGTCTTTAAGTGCTCTAAAATGGACTAAGGAATTGGACAAACATCTCGCCATTGCCCGTGCTCTTAGGGAGTTGTACTATGCAAACCGTTACATGTCACATACTCGTCCACATGAATGCCTTACAATCATGCATGACAAGATGGATCATGCAAAGACTGCCTCTCCTGTCTTCTCCCACAAGAATAAAGAACTTGATGGCTTAGTGAAGTTGCCTGTATCTGTTACGGGCATGATTGCGCATGGTCATGGTGATGTTCGTTATGCGCATTATGGCTTGGATATCTTCCCCCATGACTCAAATTACACAATCGGTTCGATGGCAAAATTGTTGCGGGATCTAGAAGAGCCACCAAAGTCTTCTTCACGGCAGTTATTCGTGCGATCGGGATCAACAACTTTGTTTCAAACTATTCTAAAGGGTGCAGAGATCTGTGTAGCATCGCTACCCCCACCACCACAATCTTCAATGCCAGCGACACCACTGCCACCTATTCTTAATGTGCAAATGGACAATGCTACTGGGGATAACAAGAATAGATATGTTTTTTGTTTTTGGTCCCTACTTGTGGCAAACAATATTTTTCGCGAAGTGTATGTGAACTTCATGATTGTCGGGCACACGCATGACGACATCGATGCATTGTTTGGAAGGTGGAGCATGCTATTGAGGAAGGAGAACTTTCCAACAATCCCTGCGCTAATGAAGTCCTTCATGGATGTGGAATCCATTCCCACTATTCCTCACTTGATCGAAGAGGTGCCTGATTTCAAGGGTTTCATAGCAGGGTCACTAGTAGATGGTGATGAGATTTTGGTAGGGCACACGAAGCCACAACAAGTAAAGTTCTACCTGGATTCAAATGGAATTCCAGTCATGAAATACAAACTATTGTGCACTGACGTGGAATGGTTAGGAGAAGATGGTAGAGGCATCAAGCTTTGGAAGGAAGACTCCGATGGACATAGTATGTGGCCCCGTGGAGTGCCCTTGCCAATTGCACCTAGAGAAATGAGAGGTAAAGAAGACATTGAGAAAGGCATATCCGGGTTTGTGAAGTATTGGGAGAACTTGTGCAATGCTGACGTTACTGGAGAATATCGGAGGCGCTACGAGCATTTGGTGTTGTATTGGCATGGCGTGAAGTTAGCGCTACAAGAACCACTCCCTGCCTCGTTTGTTTTGAAGGACGGGTTTTGGCCAAAATCTCGTGTTCAAACGACTCGAGCAGATGAATTAGCAGAAGATGGCGAAGATCGTGAAGAGTTTGGAGAGGATGATGCCTACGTTGGGCCTTTGAGAGCCCGCCCACAACCATCCTTTAGGGTGGGCCGTGATCTCTTCGAAGGCTACTTTGTTGCCGTTCGTCCAGCAGATGGTGACCCTCGGCCAGTGTGGATCGGTCGGGCATTGTCCGATCCAAATTGTAACCCTGAGAAACCAAATTGTGTTCTTATTCAATACTTCCGTCCTACATCAAGGAACCGGGATGTGCAAGACTTCTACACTGGATGGGATAGTGAAAGAGGTTTACGCTGGAAGATGGATTTAGCTGATCCACCTGTTTGGCAAGAAACAAATGCTCTCATGACAGCGTGGAAGTCTCAAATCCGAAAGGATACTCGCCAATGCTTCATCAAGATCCCGGCTGCTCAGATTGAAGTCATCAACCTCAGCCTCGCTTCGTATGTTTGATATGTTGGATATATCCACACAAACATTTATTTTAGCACTTTGACTTCGTATATTAAATATATAGTTTGTAGTTTTTTTTTGGCAAAATTGAACAATAATTTTGAATTTTGTTGTGGTTTGTGTTTGTCTAATTTAAATGCAAATATTTGTATTTGGTAGATGTATTTTGAGTGTAGTTTTGTTTGTTGAGAATAAATGCTTTACACTAAGGATATGTTCCATTTGTTAAGAAGCAAAGTATTGCTTAGATTTTATTAAAGTGTTACTACAGAATTTGTGTATTTGTTTTCTTCAAATTCTTTACTTTCCTTGACATATTCAAAATTAAACTGTGATTACTCAAAAATGAGTAGTGGAAATATCCACATTTTATTTTGTTAACATGTTTGGCACTTCTCACATATTTGGATAGAGAGCTTGTTGATCACAACATCTTCCATGCTATCATAGCTCAATTAGCAACACCAAGTCATATTTTTCCCTCGAGTGCCCAAACAAATTCAATTGGACCCGAACTTAAATTGCATGGGTGAAGTGTATCCCACCCATACAACCAACCATGATGTTCAAGACTTGATGTTTAATGGATGATGTGACTATCACTTTATATGTATTGTACTACGATAGTTGCAGCGGGCTTCGTGTAATTATGGATTCCCCAACTCAACATACTCTCATTTTAATGGAAACTACACATCTAATGTATAATCTAGTATTTATCAACCTAAATTGGCTACAAATATAACATGACTTCTAGGTGTCCAAATGGACAATATTATTTTGAGAGGGTCCAAACCTCTCATTTTAATGAATATTGGGTTGGTAGAGTAAAAGACTTTTTGTTGAAATGACTTTTAGGGCTTTGAATGTTAGTGGCGGCTTAGGATAGGAATTGGCCGTGGAGGATGATCCCCTGATTTCCGGATCCCGGGAATGTAGGATCTGAGGATCTCCCGGATCTGGGCTTCGGGGTTGGCTTTTTATCAAGGAATGTTTCTCATTCCTTGGGTCTTTTGTGTATTACTGTTCCGTGTAAATGAGTAGAGGCGCATGTTCTTTCCACAAACTTTGTGTGTGTGTGTGTGCACATGTGTGTTTGCTTGTGTTATTGCCCGGAACAGTGTCTCAATTAGTCCCTTGGTAACCGGGTGGATTAGCCGGGTTCTAGTGTAAGAGTCAGTTCAGAGACCGGGTAGAAGATTTAGGAGAATTAGGAACGTTTGAATGTGGGGTTTTCCGGGACTGGTTGCAAGAAATACTCCGGGTTAGTGGCTGAGTGAGCAAGAGGGGGTACTCCGGTTCTCTCAGAACTCCTGGACGGGTAGTTCGGTAGAGGTGCCAGCATCCGGGTAGATCTTGTAATTGCAGTGTACGGGGAAGCCAGAGTAAAACAGGTCGTGAGGAATTCCATTTCTTCCGAACACCATGGATATTGTCCACCCCGGTTAGCAAGTCGTTGTAGTATTTTGAAGGGGAAAACCGGGTTGCTCTTGTGTGACCGGCTGGGGGTTTGGGATAAATCCACAGTTGAAGGGTAATACGGAAAGTACCCGGAGTAGGAAGTGAGTTTGGATAATCAGGAAGTTGTGAAACCCCTGTCACGGAAATCAGTAGGGGAGGGTGTGACTTTAAATCCAGCATCCTTAAAAATGCAAATGGAGAACCCTCTGAGGGAAAACAAAGGTTAAAGGGAAACCGGATTAAAAGGTTAGGATAGACCGGGTAGAGTAGGGTTGGCTAAACTCCCAACCCAGACAGATACCGGATCTATCCATAACCGGATCAGTCAGTAGGGAAGATCCGGTTTGAGTAGGGAAAAAGGGAGTTAATTGGTGACCGGAAGAGAGCAGTCACCAATCCGGGTCAGTCCCCGGAAACTTCCCACTTCACAGAGTCTCCGCGGAACGATAACCCGGAAATCACCTCTACGAGCGTTCTTAATACGAAAAAGTGCGCTCTAGGGGAATATCCGGTATCACGTGCTACGACAATCCGCTAGGCATTTTCTTTGTGATTACCATAGAGACTTATAAAAATACGTGGAGCTCATGTTTTTGTATAGGATTTTACACTTCGCTCATTCTTTTTCCTAGCATTATGAGACATTATCAAAATTGGATTACCGTCCTCCAATACAAACACCCAAAAATGTATATTCGTTTCATACTTACTATAAATAGATGTCACTTCTGTAATCTTTTATTGCACCGTTCTATTAAATGTACTCTATTTGATCTTCACTGTGTCCATCTTCTATTGTTTCAACCTATATTTGGAATGGTTAGTGGTGCAATTTGGGTTTATTTTAGACTTTTTGAACTCTCATTATTCTTGAATCCTGTCATTTTAATGAATATAATGTTTTGTATGCTGAAAAGCTGGGCGTCTGACGTGGTATCGGTAATACCGGTGGCCGGTTCGGCTACCGTGTTCCGAGAAAGTGCGTCTGCAATACCGTGTGTCTTGCCGGGTTTGTAAACGACTGTGAAGTCAAATTCCAAAAACAAGAGTAACCATCGAGCAATACGGCCGGAAACTTGAGTTTTGTTGACCAAGTAGATTAATGCCATGTGATCGACGTAAAACACGAACCGGTTGCCGAGGAGGTAGTGTCGAAATTTGTTGATGGCGTACACCATGGCTAAAGCTTCACGCTCGGTAGTCGTATAATTCTTCTCTGCGCGGCTCAGTAGTCGGGACGCGTAGACGATGGACTGGTCGACCTTCCCGGTAGGGTTCTGCGCCAGCATAGCTCCTATTGCAATATCCGAGGCATCCGTATGAATGTGAAATTCCAGCTTCCAATTGACTGCGATAAGGATAGGAGCGCTAACATAATGCTTTTTTATCTCGGTAAATAGATGTTTTTACATGTGTGTGGAATTGGGGCATCTAGGATGTAAGTCATGATATTGTTTGTGTTGGAAAATACTCCACCTATATGTCAAAAGTTGAATATGACTTATTTTCAACTTTTAAAAAATCATATAAATTGCATATTACTTGCAAATTATTTTTAAATTTTTTATTCATGAATCTTCTTTGACTGTCAACCTTTATAATCCCAATTAAATTTTCTAAAAGTCCATGCACAACAACTTAACTCCTAATGACGAGAGGGGTTTTGATTAGAACTCAAATGTGTTATAAAATATGTGTTTTACAACATTTTTGAATCTGAAGCTTTTGAATTTTTGAATTTTATAATAGAGCTGATGTTGTGCATTATGAATGAGAATTATCTATTTAGTCAATTTTGGAAAAAATATTTGACGATATTTATCAAATCAATTTTAAAGAATTTTATTCTGAAAATTCATGCCGAAATTACAATTTAAGAATTTAGCGTATGAAATTTTTAAGATTGGCCATAATTTCATTTTGTATTGATTTGCAAAAAACGGCTTAATTATTGATCATGAAAATATCATTACTTTCCCCAAATAGTAAATATTTAATATTACAGTAAATAATGTTACACACTTTGTGTTCTTTTCTTAAGAAGAAATATTTTGTAATAGAAATTTCAATTTGTAAAACACCCATACAAAGTTAATCCATTTTATTATCCATAGAATAAATAAAATTTGCATAAAATGGTTTTTTCAACTAAAAAATATTACTCAAAGCCAGCTTGCGACTAGAAAATGGTCGCCTGGGTTCTTGGGGGTTAAATGGGCGGTTTTAGGTGCCTTACCCTTACACAAAGTATCATTTGCCCAAATTTTGGAAGTTTAATTAGAACTTTGGATTTTGGAATATAATATGAGGGACATGTCAATCTTGAAACCTAACGACAAGGCAAAAATTAAGCCTTTCATGTAGTAGGTAGACATAAGGTTCTTTAGCCGTTGTAAGGGTTTACCCTTTTGCTCTGAGTGCATGAAAGATAAAAAATTCAAAACATGTGATTCTTGAGGCGAGGATACTATGAACTTCCAACTCTCCATCATCATTCTTTCACTAAAGAATTACGTAGCATGTTCAATATTCTAGCTACAGCGATTCTCGTGCAACGATTCTTATTCCTAGCTACAACTTACAAGGGCTAAAGTACCTTATGGGAGTGCAGAGTTAATATATTTGTGCCAAATATTTAATTTTTTCAAAAAAAAATATTGGATTGATGAAATATATTAAAATTATATTTCAAGATTTTTTTAATTGTGCAAAACAATTTGAAAAAACAATTTCCCAATAATTTTAGCATTTATTTTTAGGAAATTTTTCTGACTTTTTACTCCTATACAGCTAATTTCAATTCTCCTGTATCACAAAACAACTTGGATTAAGGTAACTACACCTTAAAGTAACCATTCCTTTAAATGGACTGCAAACAAATTCACTTGAATGGTGCGTTGTTCACTAGTAAATTGCATGTCATTGATAATGGATTGATTTAGGAGAGTTAAGTACTAATTTCAGTTGTTGGGGTGGGCACATACTAGTAATCCTCATCACCACCATTAGTAAATAGAAATTTGATAATATCATATCTTTGAGAACATAAAAGCAAAAGACACAATTGCAATTTACACATAGTGGCATCCATTTATGAAGATATTTTAGATATGTAAATTATGATAATTTTTGGTAACATTAATGTTCAATTTGACAGCTATCCCTTGTTGTGTAAGCACTAAGCTCATGGGCCCGATTAGTTGGGAAGCAAGATACTTCAAATTCTACAGTGAGAATAACTTCTCAAGAGTATTAAATTGGGACACTAACTTCAGTGGTCCAATCACTACACAAACTCCAGAGGGAGTATAGATTAACTTAAGTTACGCTCTGACACTTAAAGATGGGACACTTTAAGAAATCATTTTTTTCTCATGGATTAATAGCAATTGATTTATGGCATTAGTGACTCCAGTTGTAAGTCAACACCGAATCAAATTAACACTAAAAGTTAGTTCTTTTATGTATATGATTGACAAAGTTAACAGTCAAATATTAGTTTCTTTTTTAACATGATTTACACGGTTTACAGTAAAATGTAGCGTTTCTTTTGGTTTTGCACATGTGAATTAATGGCTTCTCCTCTCCTCAAGTAGGCATCTTCCATAGGGTATTACCGTCGCTCTTCAAGACATGTTTAGTCAGGCACCAATTTTAACTTTGGTGTCCAAGATCTTACTCATTTTGGGTTGGATTTGAAGAATTCCACTTGCTATGGCCTTCTCTGGAACTTGCCGACATACAAGTTTGTTGAGTTTTGATAGATTCCATAAAAATTGTTCTTCACGGTTTTCGTGCATGCTTTAAGGTATAGTTACCTTATGAGTTATATCATTCCCAGACCCTTGTTGGCTATGTCCCATGATAAAGAATACTTCCACTCTTTGAGAATCCACTTTCTATTAACAATTTGTCCCTAGAATTGACAAGTTGAAAAAAACCATCATAAAGTATTGTTTGGAGGAATATTTTGGAATTGGTATACAAATGAAAGTTGTAGATTTTGAATTTTAGATTACATCTGTATGGTTAGATTCACCAATGCTATCATCAATATTTTATTATAAAATTTGAAAGTAAAAATTAAAAATTCCTTCTAAATTTGAATACAAACAAAATATCAATAATTTTTGAGTAAAAAATGTTGAATCACATTTTAAATGAGATACTCTTGACATGGTGCTTTTTTGAAATTTTTGTGTTTCTTAAATCTATGACCTCGTTTTTGCATGGCCAGTTTTGAAATAAAGTCCATGCGATTTTGGCTTGGTCAAAATTTCACATACTTATACATTTGTAATTTTAAACAAGTATGTACTCTAATAACAGCAAATCCAATCGTTGAATAGGACAACAATTTGATGAAGTATCTTTAAAAAATGTTTCATGGTGAAGAGGTTCATGAGAAAGGAGATATGGATGAAAGCAATCATCCATCAACCCCATAGGGTCGGTTGGGTCTTTTAAGGGTTAACCCCTACCAAACAATGGCAATAGTTAGATTCAACAACACAATATTATTCAATACTACTAAGCAATCTAATTTTACTTTTTTTATTGATTTTCACATTGAAATTTCTTTAATCACAAAGCCTACATAAACCTTTTTTTTTAAATGTTATGTGAAACGATACCTTCACAAAAATTAGCAATAAAACTGTACAAATTGAATTTTTCACTATCAGAAGCCGCCATAATTGTGCTCAATAGTCAATTGGATTGCATAAGGCTTATGTGATCACTTCTCATATGATTCAGCAAGTACAAAATTCATGTAAATCAAAGAATCTTCACATTTTATGTAAAATGCAAATTTTCATCGGTCGTGTTAAACTCCTGAAGCCCGTGTTTCACATCCTCAGCTGCAGCATTGTTTTCACTTTCAAGAGCATAGCTATAGCTTGAGGATTGCAGCTCCAGCAGATGGTTTTGAAGCAAAGACGTAAAGATCTAAATCTTCCTCTTTGATTTTCCTTTTCATCACCAAAGGTTGATAGTAGGACTCCTGCATGCAAACAACCGTCAAAAACCACATAAATGATCAGATTTTGGAAACACACTTCGTTCGAATGGATTCATGGAGTTCTCCATGCTCGCATAACAAAATGTACTATTCATAACTAACTTCTATGTTTGCTTGGTTTCAAAGGTTGTTCTAAACAATGCAAATACCATTAAGGTAGGGCCGCCCAAATCCATCAGACGCTTACATCATCTTCTACAAATAATAGCAAGATTTGGTATATTTTGATTATGGAATGTACAATTAAAACCTACTGAAAATTTCAGGACCCTATTTTGTAAACTCTTAACTAATTCATAGTGTCCAAATGACGCTTTAGTATTGGACACTTCTTTCAAATAAGAATTAATTAACTTCTAAAAATGAATACTCAGTTCCTTAAAGTGACGGGCATGGGAGGTCCTATCAATAGCAGAGAGTAAATACCTTAAGCGAAGAGATGAAAGTATCCACTTCCTCTTCCTTAACAAGGGCAACAACACAGCCGCCCCAACCCGCTCCAGTTAACCGGGCTCCAACTGCACCGTTGCGTCGGCAGAGCCCAACTAAACTCTCCAACTCAGGACAACTGAAAGAGCACAGATGAGGTTCTTCACACATTAGAAGACAACTAAATATAATATAGGTACAACAAGTAGTAACGGGAGTGCAGAGGAACGTCAGTATATTCCAAGGAAAGACGAACAAACCTGCATTCATAGAGAAGGCTGCAGCTGGCATGGCTCTCATTCATGAGCTCTCCTAAACTCTTCATCACCAACTCGTCGCTGCATCACGTTCACCATAAAAATTAGGAATGATGAGAGCCATATACAGAGTCAAGTAGATGCTGAATATATATGGATAATTCTAGCAGTCCCTTTTGGCTCCCACAAAATAAGGGACCGTGCTAAAATGACCACTTTACTTTAAATCCTTCCCCAAGAATCCCAGAGAGGGATATTCCACCCTCTGGTGTGATGTCGGTATGTCACAGAAGGGCCCAAGGGAGGATATCTTTGGGTAATAGCACATTATGTTGTATCGTTTTAAGCCTCAAACGACCCTCACTTTCATCACAAAATACAAGATCAATAATGGTGAAGCTCAAAAATTACAGAGTACAACACTGAGTGGTTAATTCCTACGTCTCGTAGGAATTTACATGCATTCATTAATATTAAAAAGCACCTGTCTGATCGCATGGTTGCTCCCTGGAAATCGTATACCCGGGCAGCTTCTGTATACACATGCTTGGCCCTCTGCACCATATCCACCCACATTCTTGCCCGGTCAAGATAAAGATCTAAATGAGCAGCAGACTTTGGCATCGCCCTGAGGTGCGTAACCTATCTATAAACGATTATTAAGGAATTTTGGCAACAAAACTTAATGTAGTCGTCTCAAGCTTGAGCTCTATCAGCAACGTGTATTCAAAACAACCCAGCCCAGCCTTACATAAGAGCCTACAGAAAATCTTCAGCAAACTGACCTGATGGAGTTTGAAATGGGTGGCAGCAGCCAACACAGCTAGAGTAGTAGGCGACTTCTTCATAATAATGGTCAATTTCTCTTGCAGGATGGCTTCAATTTCTTCAGTGTTGTATGGAGCTTCATGCAAGAACTTCTGCAGGATTTTGAGAAAAATTTACTCGAAAGTGAGAAGAACGCATGTTGAATAACTAGAGATAAAGTGTGTTGAACGCATGATGAATAAGTGTAAAGAACTAGAGATTGTCATAAGCCCACTTGAATGAGCTCTGTAGAGAAGAGAAAGGTCTTGACTAATACCTCAACAGCGATGACAGGGCTGGAAGAGCCATGAGTAGAAGCGTATTTGACACACAGACCCTCCACGTCTGAGAGCGTGTGCACTGATGTCCTGGCCTCCTCCAACGACATCCCAAGTTTCACAGCCAGTACCATCTGCCAAATCAACTTAATTATTATTGATATCTGTGCAAAAATTATGCGATAATTTCTAGTAAATGCACAACATTCTTGAAAGTAGATACTAACACCTTGAGCCCATCTACTAATTCGAGGAAGGTATCCAAGATCTTCTTTCTTTGACATAGATCCTCTTACATCTTGAGTTCAAGAATGAAAGGATTGGTACTCAGCCAACTATTGTAGACAAGTATAATCACAGCCAACGTCAACACTGCTCTCAAACGTTATGTGGTTCATAGGACCATTCCAATAGCAGGAATCAAATCTTCGTATGAAGAAAGAAAAATGTAAGAATATAATGCTCAGTCAAGATAGAAAAAACTTACAGCAGCCAAGCGACATTCCACAACACGATTGTTATAGTTTGTGGCAGCAGTCTCTGCTTTCTTCGACTCCGTGAGAGAGTTGGCAACCACAAATGACCCGGTCTTGGGCAGCACCACATCACTTGCTCGAATGGGACCGAAGTCTATCAGCTTCGCTACTCCAGGCGCTGCCATGATTGAGATTGCCTGGTCCATACCGCCGGACTGTGTTCCAATGTGACGCTCACAAGTGCAGCTGAACTCTGCAACCTCTTGCTGCACAAACGTAACCGAGAGAATTCTTCCAAATCATTGAGGTGATAAGCTGCATATACACAAGGATCCATTCTCTACGAGTTTACAACCAATCAGTCTAATCAAAGGTACACTACATTAGAAACCAACCAAGTAGCCCCGCCTGCACCAACCAAGTACGCTAATTCCTACTAACTAGCAGATGCTGAATTTACATTCATTTCCATTAGTTATCTTAACTCCTTAATTTTGGAAAAGTAAACTAATTGTGCCTGAAGAGCTAATCCCACCGGAACCAACCAAGTGGCAATAGTCAGCTAACTCAGACTTTAAATACCCGTCACTGTGGGCACATATGAGGTTACTTAGCTCTTCCAGCTAGCTAACAAGCCTTAACCACTAAGAGAACCAGCATCTCAAGCCTTAATCATTAAGAGAGCCAGCATCTAGTAGGTGGATGATGAGCATGTTCTAAGAGCTTACTACTGGAGCTCTGTAAAATAGATGAAGTTCATCTAAGTATGTTGAAAAGTGGCTTTTGTCTACTCTTTAGTGGTGTGATGAGCTTGGTCACTTGCTTCTTCATGATTTTTGTTCTGAATCAGTTCATGTTGAGATGGAAAGAAAAGAAATCTTGGGAAAATGAAGATCTAGAGCTTTTGACGAATATCATTGGATAGGAAAGCTTCAGCTTGGTGCAAGATTTGGTTCAGCATGAGTAACATTTACATTTGGGAAACCCTGAAGATGTACCTGGCCGGAACTGAAATACCTTGAGGAAGCTTAGATTGAATAAAGAGGAGAGAGAAACAACACTAGCACAGACAAGTGCAGAGGAGCTGGAAAGTCCCGCACCTGTGGGCACAGAGGAGATAAATCAACAAAAAATCAAATATAAGAATTGACCTTAGTACTCGATTTATTTAGAGATGACATTATCGCAATTGCAGAAGAGCAGACAATAGCTGCAGAACTCGATAACCCCGCGCCTGCCCTTCCATCAACCCCAAATATGAACTTCTGGTTATTAAATTTGCCCATGGATCTTAAAATAACTATACAAAAAAATACAAAAAAATACACAAAAAATAAAATATAAATAAAATATAAATAATTTATGTCAAAAAACTTTAAGATAATTTTTTTAAAAGAAGTTTAAAAATTGTGAGATAGGGGTAATAGAAAATAAGTTGTTCATTATTAAGAGAATAATTAGGCCACTTTCATGTCTGCTACTTGGAGGTTTAGACGGGAGAGACTAACCAATTGGAACTGTGCCATCAACTACAGCATTCAGTCCCACACTGCTTCCAACAACTTCTCCTTTAGATGCAAGATGCTCAAAGACGCCCTTGTATCTGGAAGTGAAGTGGCACAACTTTTTGCATAAGAACTGACAAAGGGAAATAACATCAACTTGCATAGCATAGTCCAGTATCATAGAGAAGGAAACAAGAAACAATAAGGTCAGTTTTGTAGACTGAATCGCTTTGCATGAGATGGTACTGAACCGCAAGGATGACCTCTGAAACTGGACTCAAATTTTCCATAACTACATTCGCTGATTTTTGTGGCCCAAAAACAAACAGAAGCAGAAAGCAAGTACTCATACCAAAACACAATGAAAGAGTCCATACCCGCAAATAAAGTAATTTGCCCACACATGATTCGCTCTATCCACTTCCTGTTAAATCCAACACACAATTTATTAATTTAGAATACACACCGACTTCCAAACGGCTTGAGGTCTCACCAAAACCCTCTATAGCAAGGAAAACCTCGCTCTTCACGAAGCGCTACTCAAACACTATCCCCTAAAGGACCACGAATTCATGGTTATAAAACGACCAATTCGATTTGAAAATATAATTCAGACATGGCCAAATTTGATATCACTAGAATCAGTGCACAACATTGCATGCGTTGGTCCAAAAATCAATAAAATTGGACAAAAGAAATCCCCATATGACCTCCTCAAACTGTAAGAAAAACATGTCGCTCAATTTGGCTTCTAAGCAAGCTTCACATACGAAAAAAAAAAAAAAAACTTGAATTGCAATAAGGTGGTGAATCAAGTGACCTGAGATGGATCAGCCGGAAACTTGCAAGCATGAAACTCTGATGAATCTACGTTGGCAATGTGCAACATCAGAGGCTCCTCCTCTCGCTTACCAATAGCAACCACAGTGTCCTGACGAATTGCCATGGGAAGCACAGAATAGCCCTCGTAATCAATATGCTCTCCTATTAAATTCACCCTTCCTGCAAAAAAAATCACACCCATTCGATTCAAAAATAAATAAACTCTCAGACAAGGTTAGGCCACAAACCTAATTGCAAAGATCTTTCTATATGTATAAAATGAATCCTCTCCGATGAATACAAAATCATCGGAAAATCATTACATTCCGAAATCAAAAGATTAGTCACCTGGAGCGCGGGCATAGAGCTCAGGCTCCCGGCCATACAGCTCCACGAACCGCTGCTTTAGGTTTCCATATCGGCGAGATGCTTCCTCAAGTAGAACACCTTCGCCGTAAATCTGAGACAGGGATGTGAAGGCAGGAACAAGCTCCTCCATGTTGTCCGCCATCGTGTGATCGGCTTACAAACACTAAAAAATAAATCGCACACCGTGCGCTTCTTGCCAAACCCTAGCTTCTGCAAGATGGAACAGCAAGAAATTCTCTTCAATGATTTGAATCAAATAATAACCAGCGATTCTCACCAAAGAACTAGAAAGAAAAGGCTACAAATCGGCACATGACCAAGTGACACCCCGGTAAACGAACTTATTATCCAACAGACGATTATTCTTATACCTTGACAAAAGTAGAATTAGTCCAAGTGCAAGTGCAGAATTAGAACAAGAACAATCTGTTTCACAACATCTAAATTCTTGCCAAACCCTAGCTTCTGCAAGATGAAACAGTAGAAAATCAATCACAACAGCAAGAAAACAATGATTTTACTCAAATATTAATCAGCAATTCTCACCAAAGAATGTTACATAAAGGCTATAAATCGAGTGACACGCTGGTAAACGAACTTATCCAATGTTCAGATTATTATTCTTAAACCTTGACAAAAGTAGAAGTAGTCCAAGTCCAAGTGCAAGTGCAGAATTAGAACAAGAACAATCTGTTGAATCATAACATCAAAATTAAATTAAGTAAAAAACTGAATCTCCTCAATTCTTTCGATCTGTGCGTGCAAAAAATATATCTGTATCATCAATCTTCTTTAACAATCTTTCAATCTGTATCATCAAGATTGAAGCGTCAAGAGCATGGGGGGAAGATGAAGCTCACCTAAAGTGCGCCAATCTGAGCTTGCGGTGGCACGTCAGTGACGATGATCCCCATCACCAATACACAAGAAAAAGAACTCGTGGAATGCGAAAAAACGGCATTCATTCGCAATTGTGTACACGAATTCTGGCGTGGTGATCTCGGCGAGCAAGCGAAGATCTGATGGTTGAAGGTTAGTTGGTGGCCACTTGGGATTGGCAAACTGGCAGTCAACCTACCGATTTGAGGGAGTTCTGTGGAGAGTCATCAGCAAATGAACAAGTGGTGCGTGACTGGAAAGTGTGAAGGGTGAGGAGGAGAATGAAAAGGAGATGATGTGTGTGTTATTTGGATGTTAGAGTTATCCGTAAAATTGAGCAAAACCTTACTAGGAGAAAGTCGAGCAAAACTTAACATAACATTCTTTAACCTAAACGTATCGATCTTTTGAACACAAGTAGATGCTAGATTTCAAAATAGATATTAGTATAGCTCAGATGTATATGAAGCTTTGAATCTGCTTGTGATTTAGTTTCTGGACGTTGTGACGTTTAAGGGTTAAGTCCTAGACTTTGTATCCCTACTAAAGTTTCCAAGATTTTCTCCGATGCTCTTGAATGCTCTTGGATGCTCTTTGTTTTCACATTTTAAGTTTGTTTTACTTGTTTGACTCTTACTAAATTCCCTCATATAATGGCAAGTGTCATCTTTCACTCCATGTTTCAGAGAAAGTTACTCTATCAGTAAAAATCCAATCAAGCAATAGGTTGTGCTTAAGAATGTTATGTACCAAGAGATGAAAGACAAGGCAGAATTGGTTATTTAATTTCAATTTAATTTCAAAAATACAAAATGTTCTTCAGCCCCCTACTATTCACCTTAGAATCTCAAGCATCTATCAAGGGATCGGAGGAATCGCACAGCATTTTCTTTAACTTTAGTTGGGCCAAGCAATGAGGATTGGAGAGTTGAAGTATTTTATTAGTAGTTTCGCTACAGTGTTGCTATAGTGTTGATACAGTGTAAAGGGTATGGTCGAGCAAGGTATGAAGAACGTTATGAAAGTAGCAAAAACTAGTTCTACCTTTGTTTTTCAAACCAATCATCGTGCTCTACATTGTCAGAGAGATTCAAATCTTACACCTCCCCACTGCTAAAGAAGTTCCCCCAAATTACACTTGCATTTCCATAATGGAATCTCTTTGTGTCTCCACACCGGCCTCACAATCTCCCAAAGCCGACGGTTTGGCTTGTTGTGACAAACTTTGTTGGAAAAGATTAATAAAAGCATAAAAAGACAAGCCATTCCCTCAACTTTCAGTACTATTTGGAATATTTTGGAATTGATGTACAAATGAAAGTTGCAGATTTTGAATTTTAGATTCCATCCATGCGGTTCAATTCACCAATACTATCACCAATATTTGATTCTAAATTTTGAAAGTTAAAATTAAAAATTCTTTCTAAATTTGATTACAGACAAAACATTGACATTTTATGAGTAATTTTTTTTGAAATGGATCTGAAATGAGATACTCTTGACGTGATAATTCTTTGAAATTTTTGTGTTAATTAAATCTATGCCCTCAATTTTGCAAGGCCACTTTTGAATTAAAGTCAATGCAATTTTGGCTTGGTCAACAACTTGACATACTTCTACGTTTGTGATTTGAGATAAATATGTACTCTAGTAACACCAAATCTAACCATTGGATAACAACTTGACAAGGTATCTCCCAAAAAAATGGACGACTTTCATCCAAGAAGTGATGAGAACGTAGGGAGAGTTGGAATCTAGTGGTCGTTCAATTTTTGAACGTTGTGACGTTTAGGGGTTAAGCTTATTGATTTAGTTTAGAGAAAATACAACATTATCCCTTCTATTGAAATAGTGTTGCATTAAAAGCATTCACTCCCCAAATGGGAGAATCGCCACTTGTGCATTCCAAATAAAATAATTTTTGCCAGTATGGTGACAATGGAAATACAAAACAAAAAAAACCATGGCACACAGTAAAGTTGACATTGAGCATAATTTTTGTTATTAGAATAATAACCTAGGGAAATCACTCTTGAAATTTTATTAAACCACAAGAAAAAATAAAGGATACTTTTAATTCATTAGAAAAAATATATATACAAATTTTGGATGTTCCATAGCATGGATGAAATGGCCCATACGGTATTATATCTAAAATAGGGTAAGTGAAAAGTATAGGCAATATATATTATATTAATAAAGTAGGGTTTGGAATATTAAGGGGGATGAAGAATTTATGTGAGATCCACTAAAAATCTTTGGACTAGATAAGATATCAATTGTTGAAATTAGTTGTTGATCGTAAATGAACTACAAATGAAGGTTGAATAATTTTGCTTTAGGAGGATATTATCCTTGTGAGGAATCGGAGCATCAAGTGGCCGATGAGGTTTTATGAGGCTATGGCGAGGTGGTGGCGCCGTAGGCTTCCTCTCCACAATACGTATTTATGTTATTGTTTTGTTACTGATTAAAGTCAATTTATATGCCAAAATTCCAGGATTTTGATAAAATATACAATACATAAACAAAATAGGGTCTCTAAAAGTATTTAATGGTGGAAATTATATTTACCTACATGGTCTTGTAAAACACCGCAAAGTACCATTTTATTTACTAACATAGTGCAAGTTATTCAATAATAGCCCACCTCTAGTTAACCCCCGACCACACGTGGTTTACAAAAGTATATAGTATGTGACTTCCCCAGGAATAATAGTCAATTTTTGTGTTTTCTCGTTAGCAAATCAAAGAGATTTTCAATGCACCTAAGAATAAATCGTTTAGATAATGTATGTTAAAGTTATGGACTTAGGTATGTTGAGACTAGAACTGGTTAAATTGGCAAGTAGCATGGATTTTTAAAATTATAATGGTCATTTTTTAATGTTTTTTTGTTAGAAAATCAAATGGAATTCCAATGCACTAAATGATGAATCGTTTGGATATTAGAGTTAACCGAAAAGAAGTTCCCAAAGAGGAAACTCAGCTCAAACTCATGTTAGACTCGTTTTGAGTTGAAGAAAGCTCCAAAACTGAGACTAAGCCGAGTTTCTAAATTCTCTAAAACAAGCACCTGACAATATCTTGGCTGCAGGACTCTCAGTTGCGAACATGTTCCCCCAACCCTCAGTTGCTATTTAATTCGAGACCAAGTTACTATTCACTGAGAATATGTGACAGTGGATCTTATTTTTAGTGACAAGACTCTTGTTTGACTCCTGTTGCAACCTCTTTTGTTTTCGGTTAACTCAATTGTATGCAAAAGTTATAAGGGTTTTAATTTTTATTGGTAAATAACATGAAATAGATGGTTTGTGTTTTCATAATCAATGAGGGGTATCACAAATCATGATTACAACTATCATTGTACATATTTTTTTCAAAATAAATCAAGCAATGGTTACCATCTTTGAATCTATGATAATAGAGTTATCCGCTAACTACTATGGTTCCTTGCCCTCCCTTTGTCAAGTCTAGTCCACGAGATTCCAGCAACTTGGCCACTTTGCATGTCATCTCTGTCTATTTGGCCACTTCACCTATTCACAACACTCATGTAGGCTCCGCCTGCAACCAGAATAGTAGTTCCCAAATGCTACTCCCACCTGCAAATCTCACGTCTTTCTTTAATTAGTTTCTCATGTTTCCAACCACCACACTCAAGACAAAACTGAAAACAAGTCTATTTATCAGCAAAAAAAATTCACGACCTCAATTTTTTTGGGGAAATAAATTGAAGTTCTATTTTTGGAGTTCACATTTTTTTTAGAATCAATGCTCAGCAGCCCTATTCTATCTGACTAGTTAGCGGATAATTCTAATGCCGCTTCACAATAGTTACCATCTTTGAACAATTATAATGTGCTCTATTAGACAACTCTACCATACACGAGTCCCAAGGGTCAAATTTAGACAAGGTCCGGGTGTCGAAATTGAATTTCCACATCAGATTTTGAGAGATCCACATCACCTTACACCAATCACATGATGACACATGGCACTTTTGGACGACGAGAATTAATTAGTTTATGTCAAAATTGACCACAAAGTAGGGTAAGTGCCTGACGATCCGGTTTGTGATTTCCCATATTTTGGTTCATTGTTCAGTACACTAATTATCCCATTTAGTGAGGAAGGGTTTATAGTGCGTGTGGGAAATTAGTGAAAGTGATACTAAATATCATTATATTAAATACTAAATTAGCATGATATAAAGATTCCAGCTAACTTGGTAAAAAATTCAGTCCTCACTAGAGTTTTCCGCAAACTCACAGGGGGGTTGAGCCTTAGTTTGGAAAACTTCTTGGGATACGAAAATTGGACTCAGAATTTACTAGAGCATAAAATACAGATGAGTTCCCGGTTGGTGGGGGCTGTCAGTTACTATTTCAGTGAATGAGCTTTCAAAAGCTTTGATTTTTTAAAAATAAATCCAAGGAAGACCCACTTCATGTGACAGAGCATCCATGAGAATAGAAACTGAGGTTGGGAAATTTTTGGGCACCGTTTTTGGTGCCTTGAAACTTTAGACCTCTAGTTTATTTACAGCATCTGACATGTCTACTTTTATTGTGTTCTCAACCTCTCTTTTCACATATTGTGGTCCAGTCACCCCACTCTAGACCACTTTGCGGATAACTCTACTAATTTTAAGATTTTACAAAATAGTGTGTGCTTGGGAATTAGTACTACACGCACTAAATGAGATAATGAGTGTACCTTTGCTTCGTAGGCTTATGAGTTTGAAGATACTTCTGCTGATTGGGTCAACTGCCCAAGAGTTTTCTGGTCTTTGCTTTGACAAAATGGCTTTACGGTCTTCTTCTCATGCTACTTTAGCTCATACTTGGGGTGTGTTTCAACTTTCATGTTTCACTACTACAGTTGTGACAGCATAACACAATGCATTATTTGGTTGCCAAATAAGAATCGACAACTATATGTTCAAGTAGTAGCAATCAGCTGCTTTTTTGGGCTAAGTATTTGACAGATCTTGACAATTATTTTATCCTGAGGCATCTGGCTCCAAGTTTACTATATGAAAATGCAATCATCTAGCCACATTTTCAACCCCAAAAAAAGTTTAACCCCTTAAGGAATAAGGATTCATTATTTTAAATTGAAAATTTCATAAAAATATAATTCAGATGGGACCAGATTTATATTAGTGGAATTAGTGAAGAATATTGATGAGTTGGTAAAAAATAAATATTTTGAAACAAAGGAACTCCATATAGGACCTACTCAAAAATGTTAAAAAATACATGAGACCCAATTGGGCTTCTTGGTCCTTTAGGGGTTAATTGTAGATTTTTAGTGAGATTTATATTGAAACTATTAAACTACAAGGAATTTGTAAAAAGTTTGCCAAAAGTATGAGCTTCAACCAAATTTTGGAACCTTAACAAAACTATATATCTAACCAGCTTCTTTATTAGGATTTGACTTTTAGACATGGACTATCAATCGTGTTCAAAAAACAACACCTTCTGCTGATATAACCCTTTTTACACTATGAGGTTGAGATTTGGGATTATTGGGAATAACTTTAAAATAATTTGGGGATTTCATTAAGAAAAAAATATCATATTTTTGGAATAGTTTTAAACTAGTTTTAAATAGTTTTAAAATAGTTCTGACATCTTATTTTTAAACTATTTTAGGAAATTTTAATTTTTTTTGAGTTTGGAGAAAAATGAAAATGTGAGGGAAAATAAATATAAAAAAACTACCATGGCCCTTTGTATCTATCGATACCTTGTTCACAATGATTTTAGGACCAATATAATACCTCGTAGTTTTTTTTATCTAATATGGTTACTTTTCTAAAGTGGAATGTAGAAGTTTAGAGACTTCAAAGAAATTGACAACAAAAGATTCAAACAAAATAACAACAAATGATTGAAAGGAGTCCAAAGAAAAAGATTAAAAAAGTAGTGTGAAATTCCTTATTTATCTCCTAGTTTGTCTCGTTATTAAAAAAATAAATCCACATAGCTCTTTATTACAATCACCACCAAAGATAAAATTTTACAAGGTGGTATAAAATTTTGGAATCAAATTGATATTTTTGTATGCAAAAAGATCTCTTTTGTAGTGACATGGATAATTTTCTAAAAATAATAGTTAATGGTTGTAGGTTCAAGAATGTTATGTGTACATTGGTTTTAACCTCTAAAAGACCAAGAAGCCCAAGTTGAACCTCATGTTTTTTTAGTAGTTTTGAGTAGATCCTTTGTCGACCTCCTTTCATTCAAACATACTTTTAACACGTGCAATATCCTTCAATGATTCTGGTGATATAATATTTAGTCTGCATCATAATCCTATTTTTCATAATTATGATTGAATGCATAACATTCTTTAGCATCCCCACTTATTAACATCCCAGGCCAAAATCGTAATCTTCTGGATACTCAAAGCCATCTTTGGCTAAAAATGGCTTGACAACTCAACAAGTTTATGTTCTAGAGTTTCTGCATGTTCCACATCATCAATTCCCTCTTCAGATGTTGAATCTTTGCACAAGCAAAAGGATGTACTGCAGTACTAGCTAAAAAAATGTTATGGAATTTGTGATTTTAAAACCATGAATCCTTGGTCCTTTCGGGGTTAATCACAAAACATAGAGACATCGAAAATGAAACGGAAGAGGCATTTGGAGAGGCATAATCTGAATGAACAATAATGGAAGATTCCTAGTTTCAGCTGATCCATTCAGCAGCGAAGAGCGGAGCAAAACGTGGCCCGGAATCCCTCCTGCATGCTTATCATTCAAGCTGGAATAGCCTCTGCCTCTGTCAGTGATTCAGTGTTGACATAATATTAATTCCCTGGATAGCAAGATCCTTTCATACCCTCAATCTCTGCAAATTGGCACAAACTGGCACAATTGATCACATCCAGCTGATCACATATATCCCTCACAAATTATATGTCCAGTATATATCATGTGCACACTCACACAACTGGCGTTTAATTTTATCAGCCCTAATGAAGAGCATCTCCACCAGCAGCTCTAAACTGCACTCTGAACGTCATCCAAAAGTACAGGGCATCCCTCAATTAGACTCTGAAAATAGAGAGTAAGTCACTCACAAGTCACCACACATGGATTGTGCAATTGTGATGTGTAATTAATCCTTAAGTGACCAACCGACCATTTTCTAATCGCAACCCAAACATCAGGGACTGCCTATAGTCAGGAAATGACATTTTTTTAATGTTGATTTTTTTTTGGGTTGAAATTGGGGGTAGAGATCATGTTTTAGTATTTGAGTTAACCGAAATTGGATCAGGTGATCTGACTCCCAAAATATCAAGAAACCAGAGTCTATGTCCTCTTTGAGTGTAACCGAAATCAAAGCAAATAGTGAACCTAACATCCTCCAACTTCAATTTTAGATATGAGCTTGGCAAGTCAGTCCAAGTTGTTAGAGCCACCTAATCTCAAATTGGATGTGGGCCATCGCCTCCAAGCCTTGGCTCTTTGTGAACTCACCTTGGTTTCAGTTTCGCCACCTTTGTGATGGCAAAACTAGTTCACCCTCCTTTTTATTTTGGATTCTTTGGAAACCATGTCAGTTTGCTTGGCTGCCTTAGATACGGGTTAGACTCACCTCACCTAACATGTATTCTCTCTTCTTTTTGGTTAACTCTATTGTTTGATGCAAATCATTTGCAATATTGAGATTCACCACCTATGCGCATCCATTTTCTGGAGCCAGAGAACTATCTATAGTGGTGGTAGATAATTATGCTTTAATCCTTGTAATTGCATCGATGCTCATGAAGAACTAACGTGTATGGGACCGTTTACACTATGGTCAAAGGTCAAGAGTCAGTCGAATTCCACCAATTAAATTGCAAGAAAATCAAAATTGACCTCTTTGGTTTCATATTAGAGACCAAAGTTCAAAGACCGTCGCCCTCCAAAGCGCCTACATGATAGCACTTTTTGTGTGTTTCGGCACCAATATGATGGCATCTCGAGAGAGAATTGGGTTGGTCGAGAATGAAAATCCAATTCTCCCTCGACATGTTGTGTGAGTGTGTATATCTATCTATCTATCTATCTATCTATTCAAGCCAAGACTTTGGACTCTCGGCATGAATTGGGTTTGATCTACGATGACCTCTTGCATAGTGTGAACCAACCCTAAATCTAGCCAACTAAAGTGCCTGATTGAAATTTGAAGTTAAGAGAAAAATAAATCAAGGAAAAAATATATTTACACTTAAAATAGATGGAACAACAAGAATATATCAGTAAATTGCCTCTTCCTAATATTTTATAACAGTAGGGTTCCAAACCCCCATACTCTGTAGATCAAATTTTACAAATACAATAACTTTTCTTGGAACTATGGTGAGAGAGGACATTTGACATTGTATGAGGGAATTTAGTGATAAAGAATCAAACAAGGAAACCTACTTAAGAATGATGTAAAAAGAAGAACATCCAAGTGTATCTAAGAGCATTGGAAAAAATCTTGGAAACTTTTGTAGGAGTAGAAATTCTAGGGCTTAATAATGTAATGGGTTGTAGTAAATATAGGAATTCAACCAAAATAAATAAATTAAAAAATCTTAATTGTTTCTTCAGCATTGAAAAGCACACTTATTGTTCTACTTTCATAATTGTTGTGGGATCGTGTGCCCTAATTATAAAGAACTTGGTCCCAAAACGTAAAAACTCGTCTTTTATTGAGAAACTTCACCCATGGAAATTGTACCTTAGAGTGTGTGATTAGCGTGCTACCACATGGAATTCATCAATTTCTTTTAACACAAAGTAGAGTGTACATGACACGTGGACCAATGGTGGTGGCAGAAGAGTATTTGGCCAGGGTTTTATCACTAGAGCAGAAAAGCATATGCTCCAAGGAAGTAAGTGCTCCCCAGGGAATTCCCGGCATCAATCACGAGGGTGAGGCCTGCGTTCTCTGTCAAACTAGAGGCCCTTGTGCACACCAGAGAGATAGAAAAGCACACTCAAAGCCAAGGCCAGGGGCTGCTTTTTCAATTCCCACAAGCAATCCCACTTTCAGACATTCTTTCTTAGTTTGCTCAGACCATCCCTTGCCTACTACTTTACTGTGCCCATCCATCAGGGTCGGCAAAAAACAAAACAAAAAATTATAGAAAGAGGAGCCTGGAAATTATTTTTTCAATTTTTTTATTATTTTGTACGACCCGTGAAAAATATGAGAATCTTGAAGAATATTCTTAAAATTTGGCATTTTTTGATAAAATGATGAATTATTCGACATGAAATGTTGAGCTTGACGGCTGGGTACGGTAGCTCACTCGTCATGAACAAGGCAAGGTTGCTTTTTAACACAAAATACCTTGTTTTCTTCACAAGTAAAAAATCCATTATAGATAACATGGAAATGTCACATTGAATGTGTTATGAATAAAACAATATATTGTGAAAATTGTATTCTTTGTAACACATTCAACGTGACATTTCCATATTAACTGTAGGGGTTATTTTTATTAGCATTTGAAAAAGGTGCCCTGCACAAAAATTGACTATGTTTTTCACGACTCTAAGTAATTCTAATAACCTTTTTAACTTTTAACTATAAGATTGAATTAAAAGTATCACTACCATGTTGGACAATAGTTCTAATGGCAAAACCATCCTTGCGTGTAGGTCGTTTTGTATTACATACTAGTTTTTTTTAGCTTTTTAAAAACAAAATGTATTCACTATAAATTCAAGAATGATTAAATCCTGATACATTACAAAATATGTTACAAATTAAAAATACACCTACATGTAAAAAATAAAATATGACATTAATTTCAATGTATCGTAACTTGGTAGCAGTTCTAGCACTTGGATGCCAAATAATTATTACAATCTCAGAAAAAAAATCGAATTTTTTCTTAAAATAGAGGATATTATCAAAGATTGTTCTTTCCTTGTAATTTTTTTTGAAAAACAAATTAATTTCCCTAAAGTTTCAGCACCAATTTTTAGGATTATATTTGTGCCAGAACTACTACCTAGTTACGATAATTACATAAAAGTGTACCAAAGTGTTGAACTTGCGTCATTGTACCCAAAGAGTGCATAACCATTTCATATAACTTCAAGTCGAAGCATTAACTTTCTTGTCTGTGCCCCACCAGAGGAGAGACTACGGAAACGCTTCGTTTTCAAGGAGTTACATGGCTGAACAATACAAACAAGGTGTAAAAATAAATCTAGGGTAAATACTAAGGTATAGACTGCGCAACTAGCCACTTATTGAATATTCCGTACAATAGTAGCAAATGTATGAGGGCGGTATACTAGGGCGTATACTAGGGCGTATGGAACTGATGGGGTTCTGCCAAGTGGCAGATATGGGCCTCATTGAACGGTCAGCATGGGTTTTAACTTAAGTATTGATTCAGCATGGCCCACTTTTGAAATCTATCTCTTTGTGCCCAAAAAATATCTGAGGAGGCCATGTCTAGATTTTGACATCATGTCCTTTATCACCACCCTTTTGCAATAGGGCTACATTTCAAGCTCTTTGAAGGACCCTTTACACTCCAAGCATCTCCACCAACATATAGATAGATAGAAACTCCGGTCTTCTTTTGAGGCCGGCGTGAATAAAGTGTTTGTTCGTAATGTCAATGGCTCAGTGCCCACCGGACAAAGAGTCATTGGGACAAATTTCCACCAACACTCTGTATAGCTCCCTCGCTTTGGAAAAATGGGTTGGTCAACAATTTATTTGAATAGTGTAACCCAACTCATGGCCCTCAAAACGACTCAAGTTAGTGTATCTGCTCTTCTTATCCCTTAATCCTTAAAGATTCTAGCATGTTTTGTAAAAGTCAGACCTGTACAATGAGCATATTTGAAATATCACATCGTATGGTTTATAATTTTTCTTAAATAGTCATTAACACTATGGAGGTATGATAAAAATTTCAACATGATTGAAAAATATTTGAAATATTTACAAATTTTATAATGTAAGCAAGATAAAAGTGCCAAACTAATACATTTTTGACAAATTTAATATTGAAAATTATATTTAAGGTAGAAAAAAGGTATGTTTACAAGTAGTTAAAAATGAAAATGAAGAAATTAAAAGAGACGCATAATTGGAGCATCCATAGTAAGCCCTTTATATTTTGGACACTCAAATTTCAGATTTTTTTGATGGTGTAAAATCTTCCAATGAAGTCTATTATCCAACGGTCAAAAGATGTATCATAACTCATCTTAAACATCCAATGAAAACTCCAACTCCATTAAAGCTAAAACACTTGATTTTTTGGGCCTTTGACCCAAAACCATTCAAAAAATGGATGGTTGGTCCTTTAGGGGTTAATCGCTAAACGTCACAGTGTTTAGTTTTTGAACGATTAACAGATTCAAACTCACTCTACGTTCTCATCAATGCTTGAATGAAAGTCATCCATTTTTTTGGAGATACTTCACCAAGTTGTTGTTCTATCTAATGATTGGATTTAGTGATACTTGAGTACATCTTTTTCTAAAATTACACATGTAGAAGTATGTCAAGTTTTTTACTAAGCCAAAAATGCATTGACTATAGTTCAAAAGTGGCCTTGCAAAAATGAGGTCATCGATTTAAGTAACACAAAAATTTCAAAAAATCACCACGTTTAAGAGTATCTCATTTCAAATTCATTCTCGGGGAGGTCACTATGCAAAAAGTATAAAACCACGTGAGTTAACATATAGGGTCCTTTTTATTCATATGTGATATAGGATACTTGAAATTCAAGTAAAGAATAATCCGAAAATATTGTTGGAATATACCTAGAATATTCTATAACATACCTTGAATATTCCATTTATGTGATAGCCCCCATTAAAATACCCTCTTAACGCATGTGGTTACACTAAATACATGCTAGTGACCTCCCTGAGAATTCATTCCAACAAATTTTACTCAAAAATATTAAAATTTTGTTTGTAATCAAATTTAGAATGAATTTTTAATTTTAACTTTCAAATTTTATAATTAAATATTTGTGATAGTATTGGTGAATTGAACTGTACGGATGGAATCTAAAATTCAAAATCTAGAACTTTCATTTGTGTATCAATTCAAATATATTCTTCTAAATAGCACTTTACAATGATTTTTCTCAAATCGTCAATTCTAGGGACACCCTGGTACATTTAGAGGTTAAAAGATCGACCAAACCCCACAGGCTTGGTTTTCTCAGTTTTCAAACCCGACGAATTGCTAATAATGGATAAATGTTTTTATGAATTTTATTTTTCGAGCATCATCCATGACATGAATAGTATGTACCTACTATTTTTAGTATGTAAATTACTTATATATTTTGAGGTTGAAACTCAAAAATATTCCTTTTTTTATGAATTAGGGAAGGACGTTTAAGGGTTAATTGCAAATCATGATTGCACAATCCATGTGTGGTGATATGTGAGTACCTACTTACTATTTTCAGAGTCTAATCAAGCGATGTTGGTGGGGAACTATATAGTATGCCTTGTGATTTTTGGATGACCTTTAGAGTGCAATTCATGGTCGCCAGTGGAGACGCTCTCACCTAGTAGGTTAAAATAGTCACTCTACAAGCAAGGTAGGTAACATCACTTATGTTTCCACTCACGTGGTTGTGTGAGCGTATGCTAGTATGAAAGCTTAGGTGAGGTATTCAATTATCTATCTAGTATCCACACACTTTTTCACTCAAAATTCGTAGCTTTATAAATGTTCAAATTTCATTGAACCTCCGCATTGATAGGAAACAATTTTGGAGGGCCATATTTAGAAATATTCCACTCGTCAAGCCAAATGATCCTTGAGATCTATAGTAGTCTTTCCTTCAATTTATAGATTTTGAAGTAGACATTCTCATTATTAATTATAAAAAAATACTACTAAAATTAAACACCATTAACTCTAAACAACTCGAAGTTCCATTGCGACTATGTAATTTTGCATATGCCAATTACAAAAGTTTTGAGGCCTCCAAAGGGCTGCGAATTTGGCCAAAGATGCCATGTAAAAAGACTATTAAAAAATATATAATATTTTAAAATATTTAAAAAAATGGAATCCTACATGGCCAAAATTTGGCCACGTCATATCTGGATTTATTATTTTTAATGTTTGTTTAATAATATATTTTAAGAATAATAATTTAATAATGGTTTAATTATAATTTTTAACATTTTTAATATATATATATATATATATATATTCCAATTTTTTTTCTTTTTATATTCATTTTTGTGCATGAGGGTGATGATTCAACTTATGGCCCTTTAGAGGCCTTTGAATCTTTCTAATGCTATATGGAGTCCAATGGATCTTCAGGGATCAAAGGGGAACACACAATGTATTGGAAAAGGGAGTCTTGACAAACTGTTTACAACATTTTCTTTGTTCGGAAGGAGTAAAAATGGTTGTAGAGTTGCAAATTCTTCAATCATTACAAATCTACTATTGTTCCATATGACTGTTGAAATCAATTAGATGAAAAACCCAATAAATTACATTGATTTAAAATAAATCGGAATTGAAAACACCAATATAAAATCATGTTGGAGATAACACCAAAATGTTGCATTGACTCATGCGTTATAGATAAGCATGATTATGTGAAAATTGTGTTTTCATGTTTATCCGTAATGCATTTAATGTGACATTTCCGTAACAAGATTTTCTACTAGTGAAAGAAATGTGTTGTCACAATGTGTCAATGTCCCTTTGCATAGTTAAGTACTTTTTCAAATTGTCCCAATGACCCTTTGTGCGGTGGGCACTGGGTCATTGACATTACGAACGGACACTTTATTCACGCCGGCCTTGATAGAGGCCGGAGTTTCTATCCTACTTTTTCAAATTTTCATTGAATTTTATGAAACTCTAGTACATGGCCTCGAAGGAATGCATGGTTTTTAGTGGAACAAAGGGAGTATCATGTTTTATCTTAACACCATTGATCATTTGTCTAGTGAACATCAAACCAAAGGTGAGTCAAACAGATACTTTATTCACGCCGGCCTCGAAAGAGGACCAAAATTCTTACTTTTTGAAAAAATAACTTAAAAAACTTACATGTAAAAGAACGCAAATAGAACCTTAATCTAGATCAAAATAAAATTTCTTTTAAAAAGTTGAATGTACAAAACTGCAAAACTCCTCTTGTTCTAAATTATTTTTTAAATGAAAAACAAAAAAAAAACAAAAAAACAAAAAACAAAAGATCCTTGTTTTTATAAAAATAATTTAAATGTAAAAAGAAAATCACAACAGGATCCTTGGTCTATTTAGTTTAAATTTTCCCTTAAAAACAACTTAAAGGATACTTAACAATTAATATGCATCAAACCACCTAGCAACTAAAAATATTTAAACAATAAATATAACCAACCACTTATGTAGCACATGTGTATTACCCTTTTATTTATATATATATATATATATATATATATATAAATGAAAAGAGAGCACCCAAGAACGTGTGTAAGAACAGGTGATCAACCCACCTATAAGAAAATCATTTTCAATGTAAAAGATAAATTAAAGAAAAAGCTAAAATCTAAAAGTTTAAATTGTCATTTTCAATGTAAAAGAAACATTTGAAATGTAAAAGATAAATTAAAATGTAGAAGTTGATGACTTCACCATGTATAAATAGGATTGTAAAACATCCCATCCTTCTCATTTTCTCAAACTTCCCAATATATTCTCAATTTTTTCACTTTGCTCAATAATTTTAGTTCTCTCATTTACATTCTTTTCTTTTTTATTTCTTTTTCTAAATCAAACCAAAGGTGAGTCAAACAAATACTTTATTCACGCCAGCCTCGAAAGAGGACCAAAGTTCTTACAACTAAGTCCACACTATCATTTCTACGTTGTAGGTAGAGGGTAAGGTTGAAAAGAAATCTAAAATAATTGCCGATTTTTTTATTTTTATTTTTTAAAATTTTTAAAATTCATTTTTGTATGGTGAAAAAAAAAATCTTGAAATATGTTCACAAATTAGTCATTTGTCAAACCTTATTTTTCAAAAAAACATTAAGTACTTGGTACGGTACTCAGATTTGTCATAATCTACAGTAAGGGATTCCATGCACCATCCCGGAATATTCCAACCCCATCCTCCCTGTCGAGTCAGGCTCGCTAATTGCAGTCACAGGGAACACCGCGTTCCCAATACGTTCCCCAATCGTCCGAATCTACAGCCGTAGGATTGGGATAAGCTCTCACGGCGTAACCAAGGCACCTAAAAATACATACGGTAATACGATACCAAATACATACTCGTACGCGACCTTCCCGATAGAGGCTAGGGGGTATAAGGGACCACCTCCGTGATTCTCCAGCTCGCTGCGAGAGACACCCGAACGTTGCTGCATTCGCCTCCGCGTTTTTCACCTTCACCGTCGTCGCAGCCAGGTACTCGTTCTTCCTCTCCTCATCATCGCCCCTGTGCTTTTTTCCTCGTTGAAAACAGTTCAGTATCGCCAAAGATCTCGACCACCCACTGGGGTTTTGCTTTGCGCGTTATCACAAAGCGTTTCTGTTTGTTTGATTGAATCGAGCAAGTTTTGTTCTTTGTGCATTGAGCGGCGATGGCGAAATTGAAGCTCTAACGTGGTTTGTGTGTGTATAGAGCAGGTATTTATTAGACCAAGAGAGATGGCGCCTTACGCAGGGAAGTACGCCGATGAGCTCTGTGCGACAGCGAAGTACATCGCCACGCCCGGGAAGGGGATTCTCGCGGCGGACGAGAGCACGGGCACCATCGGAAAGCGGCTCTCCAGCATCAAGGTGGAGAATGTGGAAGCCAACAGGCAGGCGCTGCGGGAGCTGCTGTTCACGACCCCGGGGGTTGAGCAGTTTTTGAGCGGCGTGATTCTGTTTGAGGAGACGCTGTACCAGAAGACCTTGGACGGGAAGCCGTTCGTGGAGGTGATGAAGGCGGGCGGCGTGTTGCCCGGGATCAAAGTGGACAAAGGCACGATCGATCTCTGGGGCACCAACGGCGAGACAACAACACAAGGCTTCGACGACCTCCACAAACGCTGCACGGCTTACTACGCCGCCGGTGCACGTTTCGCGAAATGGCGAGCGGTTCTTAAGATCGGTGATCTCGAGCCAACCGAGCTCGCGATCCAGCAAAACGCGCAAGGCTTAGCCAGATACGCCATCATTTGCCAGGAGAATGGGTGAGTGCATCGCTTTCTTAAACTCTTTTCCGTTGGTCAATCTTGACGGAGAATCCGATGTCAAACGGTTTAGGTTTATAGAGCCCTGGACACCGATCGAAGAGCCTTCGAATTTTGTTTGTTACAGTATTTTCAATTTGAATTAGAGCTTCGTAAGATGATTAGTGTTTTGCCAGGTTGCTTAAGAGAATGTTTGAAAGTATCATAGTGCTCATCTTATTTGCTCATCTTTGTGGCAGTCTCGTGCCGATCGTGGAGCCGGAGATTCTTGTTGACGGATCGCACAGCATCGAGAAGTGCGCGGAAGTGACTGAGAAGGTTCTTGCGGCGTGTTACAAAGCCTTGAACGACCAGCATGTGTTGTTGGAAGGTACTTTGTTGAAGCCAAACATGGTGACTCCGGGGTCGGACGCGAAGAAGGTGTCAGCCGAGGAGGTAGGGAAGTTTACCGTGCGTACATTGCAGAGGACGGTGCCGGCTGCCGTCCCCGGCGTTGTGTTTCTGTCCGGTGGGCAATCCGAGGAGGAGGCGACGCAGAACTTGAACGCCATGAACGCGTTGAAGGCCACGAAGCCGTGGACGTTGTCGTTCTCGTTCGGGCGGGCGCTGCAGGCCACCGTGTTGAAGACGTGGGGCGGGAAGAAGGAGAATGTGGAGGCTGCGCAGAAGGCGTTGTATGTGCGAGCCAAGGCGAACTCGGAGGCCACTTTGGGCACTTATGGCGGAAGCGCCTCCAGCGAGGGCACCGAGAGCTTGCACGTCAAGAATTACAAGTATTAGTGATAGGGTCGATCGGCAGAGACAATGAGGAGGTTGTGATTCTAGAGCGCGTCTCTCATAGCCTCCTTTTGTGAATTCTATTTTTTCCTTCTTACAATGGTTTTGTGAATATACTGCCGGTGTGGTCTCTGTTCTGTGGTGTGTGTTTTGCGTTCTGTTCTGCTGATGAAGTGTTGTTTTGTCTGATCAGTCATAGCTTGTAGTCAATCAGATGTTGTGATTTAGAACATTGTCTCTTCTTTCAGGAAGCAGGAAAGGCTAGGAACGTTTCTCAGTGTTTGCAACAAATCTAGCTTGCGGTCATGGTAGCATTGTGATGTCTGTTCTTGTTCGAGGTCGGCTGGCTCTTTGTGGTTTAGAGAAAGAAAAAGCAGAATTGGTGTGAGACGAAATGTTGTTTTATGGATTGAAATGAATTATTAACGCTACTGATAGTCCGTGGCCCAAGGACTTGCAGACGTGGAAATGAGCACCATGTGGTTGGTGCTCAGTGGCATGCTTTAGAAATTTACAATTAGGTGTGAAAAATTTCTTGGAAGGTTTTCTATTGTGTTATGTGTGAAAAGATCAAGATGTTTAGTAATGTTATAGTATTGGAGCTTTGATTGCAAGTGTACCCAATCCCGATAATTTCTACACACGGTAGTCATTCTAGAACGTAAATTTAGGTAGACCATAGATAGCTTATCATTTTTGTCGACAAACAATAAAGGCTCTATGATGTGTTTAGATTTGCGTTCTAAAATGAATGCTGTGTCTAGAAATTATCGGCATTGGGTACATTGTTGCAATTGGGTGCTCCTACCTTAGTGAAGGATATCAGTGTTGTGGTTAGATTTGTGATCAAACTTGCTGATGCATTTCAGTTTGCATTGCATTTTCCTAATGTCATTTGGATTTTTGGAAACAATTTTCAAGGTGTATGGAGGTTAGCGACTTTAGCTGGAACACAAGATTTGGTGTGGTTTACTTCTTAGTGTGTCTGCTCTTCAAAATCTGACTCATGGAAAGAAACGATGAAAGTGCTCTGTTCTTGGGGTCTACAAGCCAGATTTGGAATTCTTTAGGGAAATAGTACATATGCTTGTTCAAATGCTTCGAGACCTGGAAAATAACAAACAGATGAAAAACTTCGTTCCAAGTTTCAGCATTATCTGGGGTTTGCATTATTGATTGCACATGCTGTAGTCCATTTAACTCCATGCATGATTGAAGACCCCACGGGCTGTAGATGGTACTGTTAACCCCTAAACGACCGGGGGTTTTTAGCTTAGCTCTTGTTTTCTTGACTAGCTCTTATAACAAGCTCAATTCCTCATTGGTGTGGGTTAATTTTGACGATCGGCACTGTGGAAATTGAAAAAGACTTACATAGCTTTTGTATGAAAAAATGATCAACAAAATCGCACAATTTTTGAGAAAATGTCACCGTTGAGAAGATTGATGGGGGTATTTTGTACATATGCTAAAATCGGATTGATCATAAGTGCTCCAAAAATTCTGAAATTTCTACCATGCATAATGATCATCATTTTGAACATGTGCAAAAAATTTCACATAATTTGGAGGTGTGAGGAGGAAGATATGAGGGTCTCAAGTGACGCCCAAGTAGCCTCCTTGTAGCTCAAAAAAATCACCAAAAATCACACACTTCAATCAAATTTCAATCAAGAAGTACCCACAGATTCAGCTCTCAAAAAGAACTAGGGTCTCTTTGTTGCTCATCTTACAATTCACGGCCCAACAACTCGAATTTCCTCACTTTCTAGTTCTAGAAGCCGCGTGGTGGCCTTGTGGTCCTTTAGGGGTTAATCTTCAAGAGAGAAGATTGAACAATCAATCGGTTATCTATTTTCTACAAGAGTGGAGCCGGGTCTCCCATGGAAAGTAGCTCTAAAAGACAAGGCCCAACAAAGGTCAGTATAGGAGAGAAGATTAGGGGACAACTTCAATGTCCTCTACCTTACACCCTGCACTTCACCAAACTACACTACTTTTTAGTATATATGTTTTAACACTTCACCAAACTACACTACAATTAGTATATTCCAATGTTTAGTCTAATAAGTTATTCAACATCTTCACAAGTACTCCACCAATTCGGTAATCTTCTTCCATCAATAAGTTACCATGAGCACATCAATTGAATTCATGAGCACATCAATTGAATTCATGAGCACCACCATGTATGTTAAGGTAGCTATACCTTAAAGGGAACATTTACCTTAAAGCGTGCGTATGTGCTGCTGCGTGACATTTTTTGCTGAAATGTCACACTGCAATAAATACACACGGTTTAAGGTAAATGCTCCTTTAACATATAGTTTCCTTACACAACACAACCCATGTGCATATAACCAAATAGATGTCACAAAAACATGAATACTACAACATGCAATGCAAACTACTAAAGCATTCAGAATCAATAACTAAGAACCAAGGACTAACAACCAGTAACTTACCATATACACTGATCTATGATTGGCATGACAAGATCCTTAACCCTTAACCCCTAAAAGCCCGAGGGGTATTGGACAAAACATAAATGTGTTATAATATGTGCCTTCCATATGTTTGATGAAGTTTGGTTCAATAGACAAAATGTAGAGCATCATCTCTACAAATTATCCGTACGGTCAAATTTCCAAAAATAACTTTAAATCAACTTTTAATGAATTTAAAAGAATTAACCTTTGAAAATTTGTATAAATTATAATTTTCAATTTTAAAGTTTAAAATTTAGTACGATTGGTTAAAGTTGGGTTATGTATTGTAAACTTCAAAAAAGCAAAAGAAATGATGGAGGGGTTAATGAAGAAAACCACAATACATAAACATTTCACATATTGAATGGATACTCATATTGACATGAGTTTATAATTTAAATACAATTATTCAAGATATAAGGGTAAGAAACTTTAAAAATGTCAAAATCCTCCTAAATACCAAAATTTGACAACAATCCAACTATATGAGTGTAGTCCATTTAATTTTTTAATTTTTTATAAAGGAAGTCCTACTCCACGTAATTTGAATTGGTTGTAAACACAAAACATGCTAACAAAACTACTCTCAATTTTATGATGCCCATGATGTCCTTGTAGTGGGATTGGTTGATGTTTTAGAGACATCCAAGCTTGCTAGTGTCCCTGGCTATCATGGGTTTTCATGCTATGGAACTAGAATTGGGATTTGGAACTAGCCGACCCCGTCGACTAGAACTGGAAGTTGGAATCGGGTCGGGAATTGGAAACGGGTATAGAATTGGAATCACGTCTGAAATTGGAATTGGGTTGGGAATTGGAAATGGAAGAGATAGTGGGATTGGAATAGGTTTCTTAAAGCGTGTTTTTCTGAGTTGAAAGTAGTCGAAGCAACATTGTATTGTGGTGCAAACACTTTAGAGCTGAATGGGGTTGGAACAACATTGTCTTGTAATCCCACATGCCATGTTTTCTTGAGTAAAAGGGGCTTGCCAGAGCAAGTGGTTCACGACCTTCAACTGCTACTACAAAAGTGAGTGGGAAAATAATGAGAAGTGCAAAAACAATGAAATTAATGACTTTTTAATGCCATTGAGAATGTTTGTGAGATTTTTAGAAAAAGAAATAAAAAGAAAAGAATGTAAATGAGAGAACTAAAATTATTGAGCAAAATGAGAGAATTAAGAATATATTGGGAAGTTTGAAAAAATGAGAAGGATGAGAATGGGATGTTTTACAATCCTATTTATACATGGTCGTGAGGAAGAATCAAAGGAGCTTGCAAAAATAAATGCAACAATCTTCCAAAGAGCCTCTCTAGAAGTAATTGTTGAGTGGTCTCTTGTACTCTCAAGCATACAAATACATATTTCAATATTGCATGCTCTAGCTATACACCGGTTCGGACCAGGCTCGGTCATCGGTGACTGGAATTTGACTGTCTCCATTATTAATGGTTTTGAGAGCACAAGGATAACCAAGAAGAATGGAAAATGATAGAAAACGTGTGGATCATAATTACCAAGTTTTAGCACTTACTATATAATTTTGACAAAAACCAAACGGTAAAATAATGTTCCTGGATGAGACATTTTATATACTTTAGTGGGTCTCAATATCAATGAAGACCGGAAAGCCGAAGCCAAACACTAAAATATTTGTCATACCTAACTTTTTGATTTTTGGCTTTGGTTTTGCTGTCTTAGGCCATAATCTCAATGTAACCTCTTCTTGCTATTGTGTCAAGATATCATTGGACTAAAAGAGAGGAATTAGAACTGATATTTCTAGAGAGCATTAACTTCTTAGTAGGTAGTATTAATTCTCCACTCGTAGCAACAATGACTCACTATTTAGCCTCTACACGCATGCTCAACTTCACTTTTTCTTTGCTTTTTCTCTTCAACTACCACATGGCTCAAAGTGGCTTGCATTGAGATTATGTCCGGTAATTCAAAAACAAAGAGGATTAAGGGTGACAATCGCACGTCATTACCTCCCTCAACACTACCGTGGCTCAATAGGCCCTAACCTGTGATTATTTCTCATAACCCTCCCTGCTTTTGAATTACCTAGTCCATAACCACTTGGCTTATGTCAACATTTTAACTAAGTGTCTCCCAAGAATGATAGACACTCTCCTCTACATCAAATTTGCATTTGAAGATCTCATCTTAGTCGATCAAATGACTATCTATCATTTCGTACATACAGTAGCTGCATGATGATTCTCAACACTATAAGGAGAAGGCGTCGCTTTTCACTCGATAGGTGAGTCAAATGGCGCCACTTCGCACTCACTGCCCAAGTGCTTGCTGAGTGCGATTCGTCTTGTAGGACAAGTATGTACAGTGACTCTGACAATGTTCTGAGTGAGAAGCGACGCCTTTACTAGTAGTGCAACCTAATCACAGAGGAGGTTATTCAGTGAATGGAAAAGTAGGCAACAACAAGCCTTTATAACAGTCTATTCTACATTAAAAAATTCCAAGAATTAAAAACAGTAGGAACACTCTCTCCTCTTACCCCTAACCACTGAAGGACCAATGATTCATGGTTTTAAAGTTTTAAACTGACAAGTTTAATCTATCATATTGTGAAAAACATAATTCAGTAAAGTAAAGGAAAACAGATCAGTAAAGTTCATAGTGGTTGTCACTGTGTGGGACTATGTGAGATTACTCACACAGTGCGTTTTAAAGCTATGGGGACTAGGTAATGCAAAAGCAGGCCAGATTATGGGGGTATAATCGCAGGTCAGGACTTATCGAGCCACGACGGTAGCGAGGGAGGTATTGGCCTGAGATTGTCTCCCATAGTCTTGCCTGCTTTTGAATTACCGAACATAATCTCAATACAAGCCACTTCAAACCATTGGATCTCAAGATCAATGTAGTGTTGAAAAAAAACAAGCAAAGAAAAAGTGAAGTTCAACATGCATGTAGAGTTCAAACAGTTCAGAGTCAAGTTTGCTTCTTGGTGAAGAGTTAATGCTACCTGATAAAAAGTTAATGCTCTCTAGCATTATCAGTTCTAATCCCTCTCCTCTAGTCCAATGGTATCTTGACACAATGGCAAGAAGAGGCTGCATTGAGATTATGGAAGAAACATGTTGGTCTGCAACAATTAACCGCAACAATTAACCATAATAGCTTTCATGACATTCAACCCATACAAGAAAATGAGTGCGTATTTGACAAACTCTCCGCACATTGCCAAGATTGTTAAATTCAGAGCTCAAAATGAGCTCTGTCAAGAAAAAGCCTTGTTGAAGATGAAAGAATCCCCAACTTACAGATCCAAAAACTAATAAAAATTTCAGAAAGGATTTGTGATCAATACCATATCAAATGCGCAAACTCGCACCCCAGCACGTTGCCAAAGATCTGTTCTTCTTTGCCATTTCAAAGGCCGATTTCAAAAACTTTCACTCTTTACACTCATCAGCTCTTGCAAAGTTAGTATTGAAGCTGACTTTTAAGTATTTACGTTCAAGCCTGAAAGACGGTTTTTCTGCATAATTACGGAGTACGAAAATCAAGCTTTTGAATGGATCCAACAGTATATATCAGGTCACTGGAGTTAAACTCAACAAGAACACATTAGATACTTGTTTCTAGGATTTTGATGATTTGAAAGAATCTAGGATTGGAAATTATCTTGAGACCAAAATTTTGGATGTACATTCAAGTAACTAAGTCTCATGAGGTTCCAAGTTCTATTGTATAAAAGGTTCCCAGACATAATAATTTCTTCAGAATAATTTACAAGGTTTTCTATGTTGCACATGTAATTTCATGTTGTTGAAAATGACTACCAAAATGTTAATAGTGTATTAACATCCAAGTTGAGAACACTGTTTTAATGCTGATTTTTTTTTATTCATTTAAAAAAGAATTCTGGTTATGCTGGTTTAACCCCTTAACATCCCAGCGTCCAGAAACTGGATCACGAACAGATTAAAAGCCTTGCAATTTTTTCATACAATTTTGGATGACTTTCATCCAATTCACCTTTACAAGACTATTAAATTCTCTACCAATTACAATAGTTCTCTTGTGATGAGGAATTGTTGATAATATTGGAGAGGCCTCCAACTGCAAGTATATCAACTTTGTTGGGTAGATTTTATGCTTGCAATGGTCCTCTCATGTACACCTCATGTACATCTGAGCCATGCTAATATCTATCTTTGAGGCTAGCATCTACTAGTGTTCAAAGGATCGGTACAATTAAAAACCCAAACATCTCATAATTTGTGACTGAGTATTACTTTAAATATATGAATCAAAAATCAAATGTACAAGTGTGCAAGTTTCAAAGAATAGTACTCCTAGTACTTTTTGTACAAAGACCTTGGATACAAAACTATCTAGTCCGTCATTTTTGGAATCGTCCTTTCAAAAAGGCTCGTAAACGGGGTCGTAGATTCTCGCTAAGCGTAATGAAAACAAAAAATAGCATTCGGTAGATGACTATCATTGCACATATGATAATCAAATCTCCCCATTTGCCTCTTTTAGATGTGATCCCAATGACGTGCTCGAGCACGTATTTCCCGGATAGATTTGGACCAATTGGTTTGCCATCTGGTCCCAATGAGTTTTCAAATGTGAGACCCGGGTAGTCATTCTTAAACAGCCCCTGCAATTTCAAACAAAAAAATACAACTGAATCAAAAAAAAAAATCCTTGAACTCCATGAACCTTCAAAAATATTGCTTTTGGTATATTAAGTGAAAAGTGCACGTGATGCAAAATTATGAATATAAAATTTGGGTATGGGGTTGGCAACCCTTTTATCAGCTATGAATTAAAGGGGATTGGTGATCATCAACCTCCTTATTGTGCAATTAATTAATTTCTTTAAATGTACAAAATCAGTTTGCACTTTAATCCCTAGAGGACCACGAAGCCCGAATTGAGCCTCATATTTCTTTTAGCAGTCTTGAGTATGTTCTATGTAGACTTATTTTTCTACAAATTTGTTTGTTTTTTTGACCAACATATGCATTTTTCATCATTGATTCCAATAACATAAAATTCAGTCTCATCTTATTTATATTTTTCAAAATATGATCAATTGAATCTGTCATTTTAAAACGATGAATCTTTTGTCCTTAAGTTTAGGGGTTAACAAAAATGGTGTTATCAAAATGCTTACAATCATGATTGAGCATATGATCCATGTTGGCGTACCTGGATTGCATAATTTTGCAAAGAAATATACGATCCCGGGTACCTCCACACGGGCTTGGGCAAATCCTTGCTCAATTTGAAGTAACCTGATAACAACATGAATATTCCCTGTTGATGTGAAGCCACATGATACAACGGTAAGAAGAATGTTATGTCATCAATGCATCAATATGTGTAACTACTAGTAGAAAACATGGTCGAAAAGAACTGCAGCCAAAATCGGCTGCGGTTCTTTTGACCACCATGATCTGCAGTCGCTTAGTGACTGCAGATTTTTCTTTTTTGATTTACGATTGCAATTTTAGGATTCTTAGGGCGTGTAATATACCCTTGGAAAGGTCTTGAAAATACCTTTCCAACGGTATATTACACGCCCCTAAATGATTAAAATTGCAGTCGCAAATCTAAAAAAACAAATTTGCAGTCGTTTAACGATTGCAGATCAGGGTGGTCAAAAGAACCGCAACCGATTTTGGCTGCGGTTCTTTTCGACCATGTTTTTTACTAGTGAACCCTAAAAACCTTCAACAAAAGATCATGCGAGTTGGATAGTGGGTCCGACACAAAATGAAAGTTGAAATGCTTTTTTTTTTTCCTTCCAAAAAACGCTTGGAAAAAGTATCATGGAAAAAGGGGAATCATTTTTAGTGCCGAAATGAAAAAAATTCAAAATTAACAATTATTCAGTACATAGTGTTGAATTAGTTATTAAAGTTGACTACATTTTCTAAACAAAAACTAGACTATGCAAGTTTATATATTCAGCTATGAGTTATGCCACAGCATGGATTAGTCACAGAAATGGTTTGTCAATTGTGTATTGCTTGAAACAAGAATTATATTGTCATATTATGGAGGAAAGCCTGAACCATTACAGTACATGTAATAGTGCCAGACAGTCTAGCTACAAGAAAAAAAAAACATGCCCAAAATATTAAAAAATGGGACAAAATTAACCCGTAAAGGACCCATGATTCATGGTTTTAAAATGACAAATTGATCGATCGTATTGTGAAAAATATAATTCAGATAGGACCGGATTTTATATCACCGGAATCAGTGAAGAACATTGCATGTTTTGGTCAAGCGAGAAGTAAATTTGAACAAAAAGAAGACTACATAGGACCTACTCAAAAGTGCTAAAAAATATTGGTGATAGCAATCATAGATCTAACCGCATGGATAGAATCTAAAATTCATAATGTACAACTTTTATTCGTCCATCAAGTTCAAAATATCCTTCTTGGTTGCATTTTATAATGCATCTTTGCAAAACTGCCCAATCTGGAGAGGGTTGTGGGCATTTTGGGGGTTAAGGGTTGAGGTAGGTCACGGACCTGGATGCCGGCACCGACGATAATGCCAGCGAGGAAGTTGCGTCCAACGATGCTTGCGACGGCCATCATGATGCTCTCGACGCACAATAAGACGGCGAAGAGCATGAGGATGAAATACGCGTAGTGTCCAAACCCGGGATGCAACTTCGCCATGAAGTACACGAGGGTACCGTTGGACACCGCAATGAGGAACAGAAACGGAAGCGAGGCCAATGTGTTGCTGATCACAAATGCCGTCACCGAATAGTGCCCACTCAGTCGCTCATGGTAAAACACTTTCATGTCTTCCACGAATGAGGGGAATCCGCCAATTGCCATGAATGTCAAAAACGCCGAACCGAAGAACATTATGGATGCCCGTGCCTGCAAGCAATTACAAAACATGCCATTTGTTAACCCCTAAAGGACCAAGGATCCATGGTTTAAAAATGACAAATTCAATTGTGAAAAATACAATTTAGATGAGCTTGAATTTTATATCATTAGAATCAATGAAGAACAATGCATATGTTGGTGAAAAAAAAAAAATTGAACTAAAGAAAGTCCACATAAAACCTACTCAAAACTGCTAAAAAACCATGAGGCCCAATTTGGGCTTTTTGATCCTATAGGGGTTAATTTTTGGTTTTTCGACTCCATTCGTTTGGTATGGAAATCACCACTTGATAAAAAAAAAATGCTATTTTCTCTGGTGAAAAAGAGAATCATAAAGAATATCCACGGAGTCTTAAAAGAATATCCGTGGACAACATATGGGCAAAGAAATTAATTATTTGGCAAAGGGGTCCATTTTCCCAATGCCGTAATTTTGATGCTCGCAAAGCAATTTTTTTTGGCTAACTCACCAAGACGGACTTGTAGAGGAGACCAACTCTCCAAAAGACGGTACCCATACACACGCCGATGAGGAGATACATGGCCGTACGAAGCCAGTAGTACGCGGGGTCTCGTGTCATGTGCACAAAGGAGCGTTTTGTGAGTGTCATGCATTGCCGGACAAAACTCGCATGGCCCTTGCTTCCCCCTGTTAACCCCCCTTTGCCACTCTGCAGCCGCAACAGAGTCAACACCAACAACACTAATTAAAGAAAATCTTGTTAAAAATGATGTCCAAATACCAATTCGTTTGTGCTTTAAATAACATAGATTTTATGAAATTGATAACACAAATGAAATGAACTTTTGATATTCATATATAATACAAATGGTAATATAAACAACATACGTAACAAATTTTGACGTTTTCTCTAATGGTATTTCCTATTGGTGCAAGTTCTCTTTGTATTGATAATAACGTTACAATTGCCATTTATTATGCTAGAGCATGGTTACTATTATCAATTCAAATTTATTGTAATTGAATCACAATTTTTTTTTTTTTAATGCATTTTAGTTGTCATGTTTGGACACCAAATAAATAGGTTACAAATTTTCACAGTACTGAACATAAATCAATACTAGGTTTGATGTTGTTTTAGATGGTGTACATGCTCATAATGAAAATCTTTGTTGTCTCTGCCCCACCAAAGGAGAGACTACGGAAACGCTTCGTTCGCAGAGAGTTACATGATTGAACAATGTAAACAAGCTGTAAAAGTAAATTTAAGGTAAATACTAAGGCAGAGACCACGCGACTAGTTGCTTGTTATTTTAGTTAGAAATGCAATTTCAGACAATGGGTGCACTAACCTTAATACTTTCTCTGTCCCACTAACAAAACTATGTTTTTCTTTGTACATTCCAAAGAAAAACAAAGATTTTTAGTGGGACAGAGGGAGTACTTGAAAACACCATGAGTCAAGCGACACCGACGGCAAGTTCAAATTTGTAGCATGAGGGGGATGTTTGATTTGGTGGACTTGAAGATGGAAAGACTTACAGTATTTGACAGGATTTGAGTTATTTTGGCTTGCGTTGCCAAAGCATACTCACTTTGTTGATAAGCAGCCACAAGTGTTTTTATCACTTGCTCGGTATTATTCATGTCTTTCAATGGATCCACGGCCCATTCTTCATCATATGGCCGTTCCTGCATGTGACTTTGGGTCAAGAAAAAAAAAAACCCAACTAACAAGGAATCTTTTCCTTTGCTAATATTTCGGCACCATTTTCTTGCCATACGATTTTCACCATACAATAACCAGGAGTTAATGAAGAATTAGCCCCGAAAGGATCAAATTGGGTCTCATTTTGTTTTTAGCATTTTTGAGCAAGTCATGTATGGACTTCCTGTAGTTCAAATTTATTTGTTTTTTGACCAACATGTACAATGTGCTTCACTGATTCTGATGATATAAAATTTGACCTCATCTAAATTGCATTTTTCACAATACAATCAATTAAATTTGTCATTTGGAACCATGAATCCTTGGTCCTTTAGGGGTTAATTGCCATTCAATCACTTACATCAACTTGGAGGTGGCCTTGGAAGGTGGTCTTCACGGTGTCAAAATCGGCGTTGATGATTTGCAAGTAATGATCGGATGGATTTTGCATGGGAGGGCAGGGGTACTTGGACGCTGCAAAAAACTACTTCCCCCTCAAAATCAGTGATTATCAATGCCCCCCAAAAAGGACTAGGTAATGGGTGGGAAGCCCCTGGTTATGGAAAATAACAATGGGTAGGTACCTCCCAAGCTTCGGGAGGTACCTATTCAAGTGCTGTTGTTTTTTCATGACCAGGGATTTCCCATCCATTACCGGACATAATCGTGATGCAAATTAGCTATTTTATTATTACCTATCATGCATATAAAACATAACTGATGAATGTAGTTAATCTTTCTATCTACAACCTATAAAAGTGCCTCTGAAAAAAAGTTAATGCTAGCACTAATAGAAAAGTTGGCGCTCCCAAGGAGATGCCTAGGCAAAATCACTGTGCCTGCGTGGAATTGGGCACCACATGCCTGGGTAACTCCCTTGACAATGCCACCTTTTTTACTAGTGTAGTGATTAATTTGGTTGCTTCAAATACACATAGCAGTTTCACAGTAGTGTCTTCAAGTATCAAGTACCTACTGGTGAAAAGCCATTTTGCTACTTGGTGGGTAGTGATAACCTCAAAGCAGCCCCCGATTATGAGAAATAACGTACCTAGGGCTGCTTATCCAACCTATACCTGCCACTTGTCCATTATGGGGGATGCATCACGATTATGAATGATTTAAAAAAAAAGACGGGGCCAGAAAGGTTGCCAACCTTAGCCGCACTTGCAGCCGCTCCAAAATAAATGGTTTGGCCATTGGAGAGGAGAGTGAGGTGGTCGAAAAGTGCAAATACTTCACTGCTAGGCTGATGAATGGATGAAATCACCGTCCGTCCATCCTTCGCCAGAGTCTTCAATGTTTGCACCACACAGTAAGCTGCAGCACTACATCCATAATGATGTACCATAGTATGAGTTCTTGCATTAATTTAATGCTTAAAGGTTCAGAGAGCCCTTTCCGACCAGTATTATACAGCAGTATTTTATTGTATTTGAAATGGTTCTACACCTCCTATGGATTTAAGATCAAAAGTGAAGATAAAATTCATGTCGACATGGTTTTAATGAGCTATTGTGGTCTCAATTTGGAACTTTCTACTTACAACGAATGCCAAGCATATGCCAACGTATATACTATCCCCAAGGGATTTTTAAGGGTTAATGGGCTTGCGATTTGACCACATCCCCTCTATTCATTCCAGGAGAACACATTGAGGTTAGGTAGAAGCACCCATAACCAATAACTTAAGCATTCTAGACTACGTGCCGTATGAGTAGACAGAAAATAGTATTTTTCCTTCATAGAAAAATAGAAATCATGAAGAATGCAATTTTTTTCCATAATTTTATCCTAAAAAATGAAATTTCAGCAAACTTTCAAAGTGAAAAGTTAGTCATCACCCAAAATTGATAACTAAACTACCCCAAATCCGTGAACATATGATTCCACAAACCGGCCCAAGTTGCTTTTTGGAATTGACTTTAATATAAGTAAATAGTGCAAGAAGTTGGTTGGTTGATAGAAATTTCTACACAAGTGGCATTGAGTTTGGTTGTTAACCATTATGGGTTAGTCTACACATTGGTTTTGGGTGCATTTTTGGTTACGGATGCTTCTACCTTATAACATTCTTGAATAGAGCAGCTTGGGTTCCTTTACTTTGGCCATAAAACGAAAACTCATTTGTAAAATAAACTCTTTTGAACACTATATTTGTTAATTTGAGGCTTTTCAAAGTCCCAAAGTTGTATCGATCATCTATAACCAAAATGAGCACAACTTAATCTAAATATAGACTATATGTATATTTATAGCACACACAAATTTAATATAAGCCTATATAATATATTTGCAATACTAAATATAGACTATATACAAGGTGTTTAAAGTAATTATCTCAAAGTCCTTTAGGTCTCAAATTCAATAAAAAGTCTCCGTTTAATAACAAATATGGTGCAATTGATAATATGAGCCATTTTTGGTCTTAACTTATCTGAGGCTGCCAAAGAGGATTCAATCTTTCCCCTAGAAAAATATTCCTTTGTAGTAGAGGAGATTCCAGTTTCTCTAATCAATAATTATGTTATGGAGTAGCACTTGCTACCTAGGTTCATGTGGTTTAGTTAGTAGAACTATCTCCTATAAGATGTGTGCCCTAATTTTTGACTTGCATCAAGCGTCCTAAATTTTCCCAATATTTGTTCACTAATAGTAGACCTGTCATTTTTCATTGGAACAATGAACAATGCCTGAATATTGTGCTTACATTTCTCTCATCTTGTGACCAAAACCACTCACCAGCACTGACACAATCCATGTGCCCGGCGCAGTTTCATTCCTTTTTTTCAATTATGGTAAGTGGAAAATGACACATTTCCTGTAAATGATGAGTTTGTGAGCTAGTACCTGTCGAGGCCACTGGTGGGTTCGTCGAGGAAAAGCAATCTGGGGCGAGTGAGAATCTGCAAGGCAATGCTGAGGCGACGTTTTTCGCCCCCGCTCAGACCTCGCAACCAAAAGTTGCCCACGAAGGTGTGCTGGCAGCCCGAGAGCCCCATTTCCATAATGGTGCTGTCCACGATCTTCTCCTTCTCCTCCCGGCTGGTCTTGTCTGGCAATCGCAAGCTGGCCGAATACATGATGCTCTCACGCACCGTCAGAGTGCCGATCAACACGTCCTCTTGAGTCACATATGCCTGGCACCCCATACCATGAGGATTTCAACGCACCAAATAACGCATTATTTACACATCATATGCAAAAGTTACAAGGGTTCAAAGTTTTAATCGTAAATGACTTAAAACAGCTACTAGTAGAAAAGGTGGCGCTCCCCGGGGAGATGCCCGGGCAAAATCACTATGCATGCCTGGAATTGGGCACTACTTCTTGAGTTTTGATGTTGAAGTGGTGTACATTCTTAAAATCAATATGTACTTATTGTATATGATTGGGAATATTGTAGTACATGATCGGATTCGGCCATAGGGTGCCAAATATTTAATTAATTTTCTAAAAATAGATTCAACAATTGTACTTTTTGAAAATTTTATTTTTAAAATTTGCAAAAAAAAGTGAAAAAATCATGGGCCCTTATTAAAATTATATAATTAGTGCCGAAGCTGATCATGTACTACGGTATCACATTTACATAGATGTTGCAATTAGGTATGACAGTTTCAGACCTTGATGAATGGTTGTTGAAAGAGAATTTACTACTGACGGATCACAACATTCAACAACATAAATCGTTTTATAAAAGCCACAATCTTTTGGAAAATTATTAGTTTAAACAAATTAGATGGTGAAAAAAAGAAACTTGAAAAATGTTTTAGGAATGTGACATCTACCGAAAGGAATCTTTCAAAATTTTAAATTATTCGATGGGCATGTGTTGAACATGCTAACATACACCAACCTATTACCATGTTTCCAGTTCCACCCTAATTCATGTTTTGGAGGTGTACATTCCAAACCAAAAATGTCTACCGTCAGTACACGAGGGCCGCGAAATTGAAAACATGGTAGTAATAGGTTGTGCGTACAGTAATCTGGTCTGAAACCCCACGAGTTTGAGTTATTTCAGGAGGCTGGAATGAATGAATAAATAGAAACTCCGACCCCTTTCAAGGCCGGCGTGAATAACGTGTTCGTTTGTAATGTCAATGACCCAGTGCCTACTGGACAAAGGACCATTGGAACTGAATAAACGAATACATACCGCAGTGCCATAGGAGAGGGTGGACTTCCTCTCTCCATTGAGCATTATGTCACCAGTCAGCACTGCATTGGGAGCCAGCCGCCCTGCAGCAAAATTTCAAGAAAACGGGCACTTTTTCAGAAGCTCATTTTAGGCGCATCAAATCTATACCTGCTATACAAGTCCTTGTTTTTAGAGTTCCGTGCACTTGAATGTCACAATTTTGATGCTTTGAAACACGCCATGTTAATCATACCAGCCCTAGTTTTTAGAGTTTTGTGCACTCAAATGTCACAATTTTTAATGGTTTGAAACAAGCCGTTTAATAGTCTACCCTCCATACAACACGCCATACAACAATACTCCATTATATGACAATATTATTGTTTCAAGAGACACACATGTGACAAGTGACTAATCCATGCCTGCTCTCTTGAAGGTAGGGCAAGCTTCCCAAACATGTCATAATAGAAAGGGACAATTGTAAATATGATCTTAAATGAGTCATAGGACTATTGTTGAGTGCAGGAATTCAAGTTCACATTGTAAGTGAGCACTTACAATGACATGATTTTCATGACATCATTAATTATGTTGGAGTGACACGATAGTGTTGTTTCAATGTGCAAACGATGACGTATACCAGTATCTTTCAATGCCATTCTAACTAAGTTGCTCCCACCAATGAACAGAGAGAAAAAGGACTATGACCATATTTGTTTAATTGGGACTTTCCACCATATTAGGACTCTTTGAAATCTACAACTGGCATAAATTCAGTGAGAAACTAAACTGTTGTTCTGTTTTTTTTTTGTTTTTATTACTGCAATGCAAGTGCTGTTGGTAACACATACCTGCTAAAGCATCAAGTAACGTAGACTTCCCCGACCCACTCGGTCCCATAATAGCCATAATATACCCAGGCTCCGCATATCCTGCAGTGTCCACTCACCATTGACACAACCATATTTCAACCAATTAAAAAATACATATATGCTCAATGCATAAATTGACTGACCTCACAAGCTGGAGTTTCACCAGCAGCAAATTAAACCAACCGAGAGGCAGTATTATTTTCTCTGTAGGTATTGCAACTTAGAACGACGACATTCATTCTAACCTCTAAAGCGTTGAAACAACATTGAAATTATCATTCTATCTAGCTTGTTCACTAGTAGCAGACCTGTCGTTTTTCATTCCCACTTCATGGAAATAGTGAATAGTGGTTGAATATTATGTTTATAATTTTGTCTTCTTGTGACCAAAACCACTCAGCATTGACACAACCCATGTGCCTGGCGCGGTTTCATTCCTTTTTCATTTATAGTAAGTGAAAAACGACACATTTCCTACTAGTGGTTCTATAAACGACGACCTTCATTCTAACCTCTAAAGCGTTGAAACAACATTGACATTATCATTCTATCTAGCATGTTCTATAATAACGTCGTTCTTACAATAAATAAGCACGGTCTGTTCTTATTTGTGCTCATTAAACCAAAGATCATTCTACAACTGGCTGACTCATCACCTCACAAGTGCTTCTAAAGAACGGCATTCTTATAAAACGTGCTAGAATGTCGTTCCAACACATTATTTACAACGACGTCATTGTTACAACTAAATATCATGTATATCTCAATATCGTTCTGAATGTTGTTCTAAGCAATGGAAACAAATCGACAAAGACGTGAGATTTCTGCAAAAAGAATGGGTACCTGTGGCGTTTACGAGGATGGGCCGTTTGCCGCGTTTTACGCTGATGTGCACGCACAAATCCGTCCACACAATGTAAGCACCACCAGCGGTATCACTGGCCATTTTCGAGGCTGGCAACTACACTATTGTAAATTAAGCTCGTCTTGCAAATATGCCTACACTGAGTCCAGCCTCTCAACAAGCTCTCCGAGTTCTATCCATAAATTAAGCTCATCGCACGAAAATTAACCGAATTACGAGTTACATACAAAGAGCATGCACACATACATCTATTTATAGATATGTGTATGTATATTTATGTGACGGACGACTCAGTCTCACTGCCGCTATTTATAATCCGCTATCTATGTGGGATTGATAGATACGGCTACTGATCGAGCACTGCAGTGATGATACCTTTTTCCATAATGCACTGACTTCTTATGTTTATTTCGCATGTTGCGACCTTGACCTTGCCCTCAGCAAACAGAGATAATAATAAAGTGGCTCGCTGCACGCACTCAGAGTGACGCTTGACGTCGAGCGTGCTGATGACAAAAGCACGAGTTTTTGTTCGTTTGCCCAAAAATTGAATTAGAGCATGCAAACTGAATTACACGAGTTTTTGTTCGTTTGCCCAAAAATTGAATTAGAGCATGCAAACTGAATTACAGGATGAGTATCATTTAAATCACTGCAGGTACAAGGACGTTCTCGCATATTTGTCTTTTCTGTACTACATGGCTTCAATTCGCCCTATCTTTGGTTATCTTTGGCCCAGGGTAGGTTGGGTGTACTTGGGAGGCAGAGCTCCTGTGATTGGCTAGTGAAAGTACAAACCCATTAGTATTATATCCATGGCAAACCGTTTTGTATGTTCCTGGCACTCCATTGAAATTTTAACCCCTAAGCGCTCAAACGACCATTTTCTGGTCGCTGCCCGAATCTAACGGGCTGCCCGGAATAAAAAATATTTTTTTGAAAAAATAAAAAACATTTTAAAATACTACATCAAGTCTATTTTCCAACCCAATTTGAATTATGGCAATTCGAGTTAAACTCCACCCGGGAGAATTTTTCAAAGTAGATCACCTCAACATTGTCTTAGTGTTATAAACTTTGCTATTTGGGGAAAGTAATGATGATCCCTTCATCATTTCTTTTGCTTTTCTTAAGTTTACAATAGATAGCCCAACTTTAACCAATCATACTAAATTTTGAACTCTAAAATTGAAAATTATAATTTATATAAATTTTCAAAGGTTAATGCTTTTAAATTCATTAAAAAATGATCTAAAGTTATTTTTGGAAGTTTGACTATACGGATAATTTGTAGAGATGATACTCTACATTTTGTTTATTGAACCAAACTTCATCAAACATATGGAAGGCACAACTTTAACCAATCATCTATGTTTTGTCCAATACCCCTCGGGCTTTTAGGGGTTAACGCTACCGTAGTACTGTAGCTAGGTCGCCAAAACAAAAAACAAAAAACGTAAAAGATAAGAACTTATGAGGATCCAAAAACGAAAATAGAATAAATTATTTTCAGCTATATTTTGCTATTTCGAAGCTATTTTGGGCCATTTTGGGCCATTTTTAATCATCTTTTGATCAAAAACTAAAATTAAGAAATTCATTTTTTGAGGAACGAACCTTATTTTTCAAAAACTATTAAATATTTGTTTGTGGGGTGGCGACACAACTATAGTATTATGGTAGTGCAAAGGACTCCTATTTCACCAAAAAAGTGTTTGATTTCACCAAAAATCTAATTTTTTGGTGAAATTGGACACTTTTTGGTGGTCATTTTTGGTGAAATAGGGAGCCCTTTGCACTAGTGTAAGTAATATCTCTAAATCTATTAACAGACTCTAGACATTCCAATCAGCCACCGTGGAAGTAATCAAGTTGTTGCTTTGTTACTTTGAAATAAACAACACATGCATATCAATTAGACTACAGGTATATCTGACTAAATAGAATATCTTTGATTATCAATAAACTTGCTATTGTCCTTCACAACATTCATATAAGTTGAAGCCCAAATTTTGTCAAACATCCTACGCTCCCCAAACTTCAACATTAGCATCGTTGTTAACCCCTAAATTTTTGAGCGACCATATTCTGGTCGTTCCACTTTTTGGGCAGCCTCCAGGGACCTCATATTTTTAAAATTTTCAATGAAAATTTCAGTGTAGCTTCCAAAAACTACACTCTACATGTCGCACTTTGTTTCATGTCATTCCGATAAGTATTGCAAAAGTTATAAGCATTTGAAGTTTTTGAAGCGAGATCGGGTAGCAAGAATTTTTTTACTTTTTACTCTTTTTCAAAATTTCTTTTTTGATTCATGATTGGTTGATCTTTATCTACAAATGAAGCTTTAAATGTACCCATTTTGAGCAATGGGATAAAAGTTATGAGGAGATCTGTTTTTTGGGCAGTTTGGACAAAAAAAACTTTGAAGCTCATTTCTAAACTCAATTTTCAATATTTTTTAATGAAATAAAAGACACTAGGTGAAGATTTCCAAGTACAACATTCTCACTATTAAGATTGAAATTTTACAATTCCATGTCAAACTTATTAATGATTTTCTTTTTCCTTTCACTTTGTACCCACTTCTAGTAATTGTTTTATGAAAAAATTAATATGAGCTTTTTTCTTACAAGATTTTATATTTGAAGACTTAACTCAATTGTTAACATGGCCTTGCCATTCATTGAATTTCTAACCCATTCAAAAAAAAGATATTAATTTCTAAAGTTCAAATTTGTCACCGGATTGAACCCCAAAAAATCTTCTTTTGCAACTTTGATCCTTATAATCTAAGAATCTAATGGTCATTTTGCTCTCAAATTTTGTGCTCATATGAAAATTCAAGTTGGGTATTAGATCTTACGGTTAAATGATGAAAAAACTAAAAAAACATATGATTTCTTCTGCAACTTCCAAATGCTGCGTTTTTCATGGTTTTTTTGTGAGAATACGGTCCTGGTCCTTTAGGGGTTAACATGATTTTAAAAATTCATCCCATTCCACAAATTTTGGTTTTCAAAAAATCTACCCATTCTATAAATTTCCTTTTTGCAAATCAACCCCATTTGTATATCTCCTAGATTTAAAAGAATCAAGGTGTTTTTATTTTATTTTATTTTATTTATTTATTTATTTAAACCAAATCAGAGCGTTTCATTGATTTCTACAATCCACAATTGTATGATCCTAATGGATAGTACAAATTTGTAAATTAATCTCGTTCCCTACCTCGTTGTACATGTGATCCCAACACTTTGTTCACTCACTCTACTTATTTCTCCAAGTTGCTCTTCCCTTGACAATCAATATGAAATAATTGTATCTTCTAAAAACTGCCAATTTTTTTATGATCACAACAACAATAAAATGTTGAATCTATTGATTTCCAATATAAAATTACCAATTTGTATCCCAATAATATTTTAACATTGTTGAAACCGAATGTCGTTCTCATTTCTTAATGAAACACTATCCACAGTGCATTCTTAACCTCCCTTTGCTTCGACTTTCATACGTGAAGTTCTGAAGATCAACTTTGCCAAACTCAAGGTCCTTGCGTACGTGATTTTTATATTTTATTTTATTTTGACTTGTTATAAATTTTATGTGGAATTTCAAAGCCAAAAAAGGTAGTTTTTATATGGATCACAAAGACTTTTGTACGCTATGAAAAAACACGCTCATAATAGATTATCACACATTGGGATATAGCGTATGAAAGAACACTACCATGCGTACTTCTCCTTTTTTTTTTTTAAACAATACTTGCCTTCACTATGGACAAGTAAATTAGTAAACTACATTATTTGCTACGATGCTTTACGTTGGAGTATGTATTTCTTTTTTAAGCCAAAATTCACTAATGAGAAATTGAAAATCTTTGATCTTTTCAGAGCACTTGAAATTAGCCTTGTGGGAACGACCACAAAAAGCAAATTCATTCTCTTCTTTTGCACTATATTATAAATTTCTTTAGTATTCTCAACCGTATTTTTCCGTATTCAAAACACCTATCACTAGTAGAAAAGGTAGCACTGCCAAGGGAGATACCCAAACAAGTGGTGCCCAATTCCACCTATGCACAGTGATTTTGCCTGGGCATCTCTCTGGGGAGTACCACCTGTTCTACTAGTGTATCATGGTCCAAAGGCTTTTATTTTTATTTTATTTTGCAATTGGTGCATGTCAAGAGTACTAAAATCCTTTCCTTTGACACCACAACCAAACTCCATGCAGATCTCAAATTATTCAACAAAACATTCCGAAAATGACCATTCTCTGATTAGTTGGGCTCCAAAAGGATAATATTTTCCGTATGTGAGGGTCAGATTTGGACAGTATTGTGTCAAAATCTAATTTCCTCATCATATTTTGAGAGGTCCACGTCACCATAAACCAATCACAAAATGACATGTGGCACTTTTGGATATAAAGTAATCAACAACAACAACAACAACAACAACAACAACAACAACAACAACAACAACAACAACAACAACAACAACAACAACAACAACAACAACAACAACAACAACAACAACAACAACAACAACAACAACAACAACAACAACAACAACAACAACAACAACAACAACAACAACAACCCCTAAAGGACCTAAAGGACCTAAAGGACCTAAAGGACCTAAAGGACCAAGGATTCATGGTTTCAAAATGACAAATTTAATTGATTGTATTGTGAAAAACGCAATTTAGATGGGGTCAAGTTTTATATCATTGGAATCAGTGAAGAACATTGTATATGTTGGTCAAAACACAAATGAATTTGAACTAAAGGAAGTCCAAACAGGACTTGCTCAAAAATGCTAAAACAACATGAGACCCAATTTGGGCTTCTTGGTCCTTTAAGGGTCAATAATAAAGTTGATACGTGAGACCATTGTGAATGAAGAGTTTGCCTATCCATGCCCTTGAGAGTTGAGACTGGGGCTACCATTATTATTCCATTATTGACGAGTTTCAGGGTAAGTGGTCTATTTTTCGGTTGAATGTAGAGATGGGGGACCTGTCGCTTCCGTCTATATATGGAGTAATTGATAAGCTTGAGCGCATGTGATGTAAGATGAATTGGATCATTGCTACTACCAGTACTCACTCATGCACGAGAATGACGCAAAAGCTTATGAGTCCCACTCATTTATAGTTTCTTTTTATTTTATTTTATATTATTTTACACAAATCAAACGCCTGCCAGGGCAACAACAGATCAAAGCAAGAGTGAACCAATGTCCGGATCGGGGAGAATTGACCTTAACCCTTTAGTGCCTAGGTAACCACCAAGTGGTCACTAGATCACTAGAAAAATGAAATGCTGTAAAATCCGTGAACCATCTCAGTCCGATGTCTGAAATTCAAAAGTGGAACTTTTGATTCTGTAGATGATGCAAAAAGAAAAATTTGGAATTTGACTTTCTTAGCTATCCAAATACCTATGTACAAAACACCAAAATACTGCAAATACCTCAAAAGACAACAAATACTTACAAATACAACACATGTACCATGTGGTATTTCTTGTGTTTGGAAGTTTGTTATCTTGTATTCTTTTTTGGGATTTTGTTCTCTTGTTCATGTTCCATTAGTGTATGTAGTCCGATCTTGATCAATGTACCAACTCCTTTCTTATTTTAACGTATAAACTTTGTCCTAAACCGTACATGGATTAGTCACTCTCACTTATAAAATTCACAATAATTATGTATGAGTCCATTCTTGACATGAAAGATTGCAATGGAGAGGTGTTGACACAAGTCATTTATGAACATATTCACTTTTATTTTAGAAAATTTAACCCAAATTCTAATTAACCTTGAAGTCACACACCCCCCAAAATTTCATTTTTGAGTTTGCATTATGCGGTTCAAAGACATACTATAATCTTCCAATCCAACAGTCCGATCTTACCAAGATTTAACCGACACTTGTTTCATTAAGCTATGTTTACATTTATATGGTTGAATACTATTAATGGTATTCCAAATTTCAACAGAGAAAGTTTTTTAAAAAAATCACCCAAAAAACTGTGGTTTCTTCAGAAACACTCTAGGCACTAAAAGGTTAACCTCAAACTGCCGACAAGACCAAAAAAAATGGCTTTGGATGATTTGAGGATTTCTGAAGTAGAAGTTAGATGAAGAAGGAATGATGAATTTCATCCAATTCTTTTTGTGAAGCATTTTCATTGGTCATGCAAATTCTTCAAGATAAATTTAGCACATTCAAGTTCTTTTTGGATTTTACATGGAGTCCCAAGTACAAAAAGAGTAATATAAATGGTTCATTAAGGTTTATCTTAAGTGATTAGAATATAATTTCAACCCATTAAAATATAAATTTCAAGGAATAACCTTCACTCCATCATTGAAAGGTCTTGGCTTCATCATGCAAAGTCTTGGGGTTGATTTTGTGGATTCAAGACCACAAAAGCAACCTTTAGTACTGTAATTCTATAGTAGGGTCACCACCACGTAAGCAAGTATTTATTATTTTTTGAAAATTAAAGTTCTTCTACTAAAAACATAATTTCTTGCTTTTCAATTTTGAGCAGAAAATGATTAAAAATGATCCAAAATGGCCTAAAATGGCTTAAAATAGCAAAAGATAGCTAAAAATAATTTATTCTATTTTTTTTTGTCCTCATAATTTTCATTTTTTAACGTTTTTTTCTTTTGAATTATTATTTTTGGTTTGAATTTCTTTTTGAATTAATTTTTGGTGACCCTATTATGGTACAATGGTATTGATTTTAGGCAATTGGTTTTATCTCCTAAAAGCCCGAGGGAATTGAACAAAACATAGATGTATAATAATATGTGCTTTCCATATGTTTGATGAAGTTTGGTTCAATAGAAAAAATGTAGGGCATCATCTCTACAAATTATCCATACAATCAAAATCTTCCCAAAATAAATTTAGATTTTTTTTAATGAATTTAAAAACATTAATCTTTGAAAATTTGTATAAATTTTAATTTTCACGTTTAGAGTTTAAAATTTAGCATGATTGGTTAAAGTTGGTTTATCTATTGTAAACTTCAAAAAAGAAAAAGAAATTATGGAGGGAACATCATTATTTCCCAAAATAGAATTTTTTATAAAACTAAGACAATGTTGAAGTGATCCACTTTGAAAAATTCTCCCCGGTGGAGTTTATCTCGGATTGACATAATTCAAATTGCGTTGGAAAGTAAACCCGATTTAGTATTTTTATTATTTTATTGTTTTTCAATTTTTATATATTCTGAGTAGCCGTTAGCTTCGGGCAGCAACCAGAGAATGGTCGTTTGAGCGTTTACGGGTTATATCACTCCACTATTACTTAGATCAGTTTTAGCATTATCGATAAATTCACTAATCTTGCTACCGTACTTTAGAGGCAACTTCATCGACCCTCTGTCGAATAATTAATATTTTCTAAAAATAAATTTCGGCAAAATGAACATACCCCAAAATCCGATTTTTCCCCATGCATCTATCGGGAAAATAATTTATTTAGAATTTAAAAATCATTTATTTAGAATTTCATCTATGACATCATCTATTACTAAAAAATCCATCTAAAAATTGGACAAAGCATATACAATTGATTTCTAGGTAAATTTTTGGCAATTTCATTCATTTTATTTCTTATTTTTCCTAGTGCAGAAATAACCACTCCCAAAACAACAGTTACTATGAATGAAATTAACACCTAAAGGTCCTCACCCCTCTCTAGATTTGGGGAATTGCTGAAAGATGTATTATAAAATGTAATTAGGAGGGATACTTTGAACTTGATGTATGAACAAAAGTCGTATATTATGAATTTTACATTCTATCCATACAATTAGATCTATGATTGCTATCATCAATATTTTGTATAAAATTTGAAACTTCAAATTCATTTTTTTTAATTTTTTTTAATTTTTGTAATTTGATTATGAATAAGATATTGACAATCTTTAAACGAAATTTGTTGTGATGGGTTCAAATGTAATATTCTAACTCTCGTGATTTTTGGAGATTTTATGCTTGCTTAATTGTATGAGTTGATGTTTTCAATAGCACTTTTGAACTAAGATCTTAGAAATATTAAGTAAAACACTACAACATGAAACGAGGCATAAAAATTTCACAAATCATCTCCCTTCTAATCCGTTCACACATGCGTGAAGCTAACTTCCCATAAAATCTACCATAAAAATTTCAACCCTGTGAAAGGGAGGTTTTTCCTCTCTTTCAAGGTGGTAAAAACCACCTTCCCGTCAAAACCCCCTACTGTTGTTTCCTGCCCTTGCACTGTTCCTAAACCCTCTAAATTACTACTCTTGGACCATTGAACTTAAGTACTTAGATCTACGACTAGATTTGTCCTATGTTTTTAGATCCACCACAGGTCCCTATACAACAAAGCTTGATCTACAAGCCCCAAGTGTCAAAACTCCAGATGTACGACATCCACGCACACAACCGATCCCCAAAAACACCTAGAAGGCTAGATCTAGAACACAACATGCATAATTTTGCCCCTTTTGTACTAGGGGACTTAAATACCAGTCATAAAGCCGCAACGTATTTTGGCCTTGTCATGCCCTCTTTAATCCTCCTTTCCAACACAAAACTCTTGTAAACAACTAGTAACGACACTAACACTATCACTACTCTACCAACACACACACACGAGTACTACTTCTATCAACACCCATGAGAGCAAGTGAGAATGAGGGGAGTGAGAACTCAAAGCCCTTACTACCCCTCTAAACCCAGCCGCCGCAATCCCTAGCCGCCGTCAACGGATGTCATTCACTTTGGTCTTACCCCCATTTATCATGGCCCTAACCTTGTTCATGCGGGCATTGGCTTGTCATCCGAGCGCTGCCCCTTCATTTGGGCCCTCGTCTCGTTCATCTGGGCTTTGACCTTATTCATGTTAATCCTGGCCTCGTTTATCTGGGCGCTGCCCCTTCATCCGGGCTCTGGCCTCCATTCGAACCTACTGCTAGGAGATAGTTTCTACAAGTTCCTCCAAGCCTAAAGGACTATTGACAAAGGGACCAAGGGACTATTCATGAGCAATGTTTGTCAAATTTGTAATTATTGAAACGGAGACTCACCTTACAAGTTGGAAAATCACAGGGTTTGTTTTCGAATAATTCTAATAACCCAAAGTTTCCATTTGTCTTTGTTTACTGACCTTCGGTTTGCTATTTTTAATTCCAATATAAGAATCAATATTCATGCAAGGTCAATATTCACAAGGCCAAAATTGGGTGTGCACATCTTAAATCTAATGTACACTGTGTGAAAATTTAAAATGAAATGATGTATTTCAAAATTTATTAAAGAATGCTATTTTTAAATTTTTTCTCTAATTGTGGTATTAGAACAAAAGTGTGAGTCACAGTAATCGAGAGTATTTGAGAATTCTTACAATAATGTACATTTGAGATGTATATATTGAAACTAGTGCTAGGAACTAGTGTGACGATTGGCATAAAGTCTCACACTAATTGTGACACTTACAGTAATGGCAATAATTGGTGTAGTACTTGTAGACATAGGGTTCCACGGCTACAACTCTGATGTAAGAGGATGGAAGTGAACATTGAATGACACTACACAACACACATTTCATTAAAATTGGACTACCAGATTGGAAATGAGATGGGGAATGTTGCCCTTCTCAATAGAGATAGGTCTTCAATTTTTCTTACAGTAGTATTATTTGTGAAATAAGAGCACTCTAGAAAATTTGGGGACCTATCTCTATTGAGAAGGGTAGCACTCCCTATCACTTTTTCAATCTGGTAGTCTAGTTTTAACGAAACATGTGTTACACTCTTCATTCTATTTAGTGTAGATTAGAGTATTTGGATACCACTACAACGAATGTAAGTTGCAGAATTTAGAGGAACCACAACTTTTGGAAGGACCGCAACAATTCTTAACTCGCCACTACAACTGGTGCAACAATAAGAAAAAAAAAAAACATTAGCAAAAAGAGTATAAATTGAATGGGCTATTGAATCAAATAAACAATTACATGATACTATTGAATTGTGACTGTGAATGCTTTCGATTACTGTTCACCATGCCGCTTGCTCACATTGCTACTGATGTCGGATGTGGAATATTCCACATCATTTCAATGGGGATGAAATGATATTCCACATCATTCTATTGGAGGGAAGGCAGCAGTCAGAGGCTTAATATTATGTGCTTGCTCTTTTTGCGCCGTAATTTGCTGCACAGACACTCTCGACAAAAAAAATAAAAATGATGTACTGTGCAGCTTGAATTGGTGAACAAAATATGTTGACCTACTCTTGTCACAGGTGACTTTGCCAGAGAACAGATCATGTTTGAAAAAGCAGTGAGGCAGTGATTTTGTTTTCAATAATTTTTACTCAATCTTCATTGATACTCCCTTGATCCGGAAATGACTGTCCTAGTTTTTGACACATTTTAGCTTAACCCCTAAACGTACTGACCCTTAGAACACAAGTAGATGCTAGCCTTAAAAATAGATTTTAGTATGGCTCAAATGTACATGAGGTGTACATGAGAGGACCATTGCAAGCATAAAATCTACCCAACAAATTTGACATACTTGCAGTTGGAGGTCTCTTCAATATTATCAACAACTCCCCATCACAAGAGATTTATTGTAATTGGTAGAGAATTTAATAGGCTTACAAAGGTGACTTGGATGAAAGTCATCCGAGGTTGTATGAGAAAGTTACAAGGCTTTTAATTTGTTCGTAATCCAATTTCTGGATGCTGATCACATTTGTACGGTTCAATTTATCATTTTTAAAATTAAATTTTCAAGGTTTTTTTTAAAAAAAACTCACTTTAAAATCTCAATTTTTTAATTTTTAATTTTTTAATTTTTTAATTTTTTTTTAACGAATTTGAAATAATATGCTTCATGAGATGGTATAATTTTCATTATTTGAGTCTACTTATTTTGGAAAATCATTGTTAAGGTCGCACTTTTTGAACTAAGAATGAAACTTGACATAAACCATTTTTTTCATTTAAAAAAAAGCATAATATCTTATTTTGATGATCAATAATGTACAAATGGTAATCAACAAGCACAAGAACCAAGGAAATTTTGGATGGATGAAAAAATGTACGAGATGAAGTCAAGAGAAGGCTTACAATTTGTTCATCGTCCATTATATGAATGTAGGCACATCAAAGGGTTAACCCCCTTTTTTCGCCATTTGAGAACTCAAAAAATAGTGTATCTTTGACAGTAGAATGTAGTTTTGTGTGGCTCTCATTGTCCACCCTTGTTTGAAGTTGATAGGGCTCATGTTTGAAGTATAAATCATAGGACAAATATTGCAAAAACAAATTGCCAAAAATTAGGTTATCATTGGTTATCATAGGTTTGATACAAAAGATATATGAACAATAGTTTCCACCAACTAGCCCGAGTTGCTTCTTGAATTGATTAATATAGGTAATAGTGCAAGAAGTTGATTGGTTCGCAAAAAATTCTACGCAAGTGGCATTGAGCTCGGTTGTTGACCATTATGGGTGGTAGTCTACACATTGGTTTTGGGCATATTCTCTGTTATGGGTGCTTTTATCTTAGCTAGTTAAGCCAAAATTTCTAGAAGGGGTGTCCAAGTGATCAAAAATAAATAAATAAATAAATAAATAATAAATAAATAAATTGCAATCACTTGGACTCTCCTTTAGTCCCTCCCCACAATCTCTTGCACAGCCCTTTTGAGTAGCACTGCAAGGGCTCCCTTATTTCACCAAAAATGACCACCAGAAAGTGTCCAATTGCGCTAGTGTTGCCACTTTTGCAGAAGCCAATCACCGTTTTCAGGAGAGGAGGGCACCCTGCCTGCTTGCACTTTTTGCGCCGGAATTTGCTCCACACTCTGGACAACAAATGATGTCCTGTGCAGATTGAATTGGCGAAAAAATTACGGTACCGTATGACTGTTGTACAAGTAACTATGACTTTGCCAGAGAAGGCAACATGTTTGAAGGACTGCAGGCAGTGATTTATTTTATTTTGAGGCGGTGCAAGACGCAATCTTCAGTGCAGGGTAGGGTTAGCAGAAAATATTTCTAAAAATAAATGCCAAATATTTTGGGGAATTTTTTTTTTCCAAAATAAAGTTGTATTGCATGATGAAAAAAAGAATTATGGAGAATATTCTAGAACATTCCATCTGTCAAACCCAGTTTTCCAAAGAATAATAAAATTATTCACCACAAAAGTGTTGATTTGCCCTCCACCTATGGTAGTAATGTGTACGAGCTCTTCAATAGTAGAAAAGGTGGCGCTCTCCAGGAAAAATCATTGTGCATGCATGGAATTGGGCACCACTTGCCTGGGCATCTTCCTCGGCAGCGTCATCTTTTCTACTTGTGTCTTTGAGATTAAGCCTTTAACGTCCCGATTCAACATTGTTTTCAAAGAAGCGCTATAAAATGCTTGATGAAAACCAAAAATGGGGTTCATGGTCAAAGCAAAGTTGTAAATGTCAATGTGAAGATCACATCTGTACGGTTGGATTTATTATATTTTTGTTTAATATTTTTAAATTAATTTTGCAAGGTTTTCTCTTGAAATTCAATTTAAAATCCAAAATTAGCACAATTTTTTTTAAAAATATGGTAATGAAATTGAAATAACATGCACTACGAGATGGTATGATTTCCATTATTTGATTCTACTTATTTTGAAAAATCATATTTAAGGTCCCACTTTTTGAACTAAGAATGAAACTTGACATAAACCAATTCTGTTGTTTTTCTAAAAATCAAAATAACCTTTTTTGAAGATCCAAACCGTACAAAGGATAGTCAACTTGCTCAAGAACTAAGAGAAATTTTGGTGGATGAAAACTGTCCGATTTGGATGAGAATTGAGCAGTTTCAATATGTGCGTCGTCCACTATGTGAACATTGGTGCGTTAAAGGGTTAAGGTTTGAGAAGCATTGATGACAATATTGACATTTCAAAGGTGGCTACATGAGCCAAATAAGGGAACATCACTACAATCATAAAATCAGTAATTGTTAACCCCTAACTGCCCTAGCCAACCGTTTTTTTTACTGATGTACAAAATTGAAATTCGTTTTCTCATTTGTCATGCAGTTTTTGCAAGTAAAAACAGATCACAAAATTCTATGGCAAGATAGATTTATGCATGTGTGATCTGATTAGAAAGGGGATTATTTATGAAAATTTTGTGCCTCATTTCATGCCACTGTTTCCATCAAAAATTTATGAGATCTTAGTTCAAAACAAATCAAAAGTGCTCTTGAAAAAATCATCTCATAAAATCAACCCTTTGACGCGCCTACGTCCACATAGTGGACGATGAATAGACTCAAATTATTCTCTTGACTACATATATGGATATTTTCCATCCATCCAAATTTATCTTGGTTCTTGTATTTGTTGACTATCGTTTGTACGGTATGGATCTTCAAAATAAGAAATTGTGATTTTTTTTAAATAACAGAATTGGTTTATGTCAAGTTTCATTTTTAGTTCAAAAAGTGAGACCTTAAACATGATTTTCGAAAATAAGTAGAATCAAATAATGGAAATCACACCATCTCGTAGTGCATGTTATTCTAATTTTATTACAACAAATTTTAATTTTTTTGGGTTAATTTGAGATTTGTAATTGAATTTCCAAAGAAAAGCTTGAAATTTTAATAACAATTTATTAATAAAAAATATGATAAATCCAAGCGTACAAATATGATCTTAACATTGACATTTACAACTTAGTTTTGTACATCAACTCCATCTTTGTTATTCATCAAGCATTTTATAACGCATCTTTGAAATCAGTGTTGAATTGGGACGTTAAAGGATTAAGCAACCAAAAAATCTCCAAAATCTCCAAAAATCACTACACTTAGAGTATTATAGTTGACATGCCAATGACCACGCGGTTCCAATGACTGCACAGTTCCTACCATAGTAGATATGCCAATGACTGCTCAATTTCACTGCACAATTCCAATAGAAATGTAAAGTACAGCCCAATCACCACACGCCGTGTGGTGAAGGACTCCAAGTAAATATCCATTAAAAATCATGTTTGATGCACAATAAAAGTTATTGTACAAAACATTTTTGAGTGTGATTTTTTCAAGGTGAATCCCGGCACTACCGAAGGAGATGACCAGGCAAGTGATGCCCAATTCCACCAATGCATAGGTATTTTGCCTAGGCATCTCCCTGGAGAGCGCCACCTTTTCTACTACCGTAATACTATAGTTGGTCGCCAAAAAATATTTCAAAAATAAAAAACGTAAAAAATCAAAAATTATGAGGATCAAAAAACAAAAATAGAATAAACTATTTTGAGCTATATTTTTCCATTTTTGAGCTATTCTAGGCCATTTTGGGCCATTTAAATCATTTTTTTGCTCAAAATCGAAAACCAAGAAATTCATTTTTTGAGGAACGAACATTATTTTAAAAAAATATTAAATATTTGTTCGTGGAGTGGCGACCCAGCTATGGTACAACGGTAGTGCAAGAAAAGACACTTGAATCACTTTGATGTCATATGTATGGTAACCAACGTGCATCAGTTCAGAACATGACATGTGGAGATTTTGCAATCACGACATCCGATATTTCATGGAGATACCATAGCGTGACATTAAAAAGTGTGACAAAAAGGGGTTCAGTGTACCAGTATAAACCATAAATAAAAAGGAAAACTCAAGGTAATTAAAATCAACTGTATTAATCTGTTCATTTCTGGCACCATAGTTAAGACTATTAACTACAAGCAAACTCTAAAACTTTAATGAATTAATCGCAATTTCTGCAGACGCTGTTATTCTCAGGAGTTGGTGACTGGTGAGCATCTGGCATAGTAATAATAACAATAACGCTGGTCTTGGAGACCATCGTGAATGGAGAGTCTGTTGGGGGTAGTTTCATCTACTGACATAAGAGCATCTCCACCCATGCTCGCTAAAGGTGACTCGCTAAAATTATTCATCTATATTTGAAGAGCCCTTGAAATCACACTCCCCCACCCGTGAATGCCCCTCAAGCACAAAAAGTGCACGTCAAATAGTCAATGCACCAATCACAAGTAGAATGTCAGATTCAGTCAACTAAACTTAGATTTGGAGGGCCATTTCTTAACACGCCAAAGTTGAGGGCCAAGAGGCATTTTTGAAGGGCCCTTAGCATTTATCATCCACTTATTGCGTGTGTCAGACTCTTGGCGAGTCCCGGTGGAGATGCTCTAACATTCTACAACATCATGAGAAGAAGAATATCATTCTGTAACTTATCCAAGATATCTGGCTGTTCGTACTTCGTACAATTGGAATAAGAAGCTCTTCAACTTTTCCAAGCTGGCTCAAAGAGGAAAAGAGATTCTAGAGTACAAAAACCAAAAAGCATTTTGACTTTTGGACTTGCTCACAAAGTTTTATGGAAACTTTGCACCCTCTACAAGCTCACAATGCTAAGGTAGAGGGCTCTAAACCCGCCACAGTTCTAAACCCGCACTCTACCAAGGACGAACATTTTGAAATTTTGGATGCACCCGATGGTGAAGAGCACCACTTTAGAACCCATGTCATTTCAACTTCAGAAATTCATAACTAATTTTAGGAACATCCAATTTTTTTGATTCAAAGTAACTTGGTCTTTGCTTGGATTTGTCCTCTAGTGAAAAATCATGCTCAGTTCTCCATGTGTCCTCATAAATTCACAACCCTTAAAGTGGCGGGTTTAGAGCCTCCTACCTTATTTGCAACCCAGTATTGTCAGACACACCAAATAACACTACTAAAGAGTTGCAATACTTGTTAAATATTTTGCAATTCAAGCTACATTGCTAAGGTTGCATACATGTCACGAAGTTGTCAAAATGTTACCCTGGACCGATGTTTTTTTTTTTTCTGGCAGAAGCTTTAAATTGCTAGAAAGAAAAATCACTGCCCTGGACTATGCAACACTACTGGTTAAATATTGCACAATTTCTACAATGCCAAGGTTGCATTAAGTGTCACAAAGTTTCCAAAATTTTACCGTAGATTATACAATGCTTGTTGCTAAGTATTGTACACTATAAAGAACAATATGAGGTGATGCCGTAAACTAAAATCAATAACTTTATGACACATAAGCGTAGTACAAAGCTTCAAGAAAGTGATTCAAGGCTTGTATTGTCAAGATTGAGGTTTCACTCATCTTACCTCCAATATATACTAACAAATGTGTTTTGAATTATACTAGGTGAATATTCTAAAGGTCAAAGACAATAGGTGAATACACTTAACATTCTAAAAAGATTGACATGCCATAAACATTTAGTATAATAGTGGTTGGTGACTTCAGTTCGAAAATGTAAGGAGTATGTCCATGACATGTACTCTTGATCAATTTAGACAATCTCTTCATCATAACAATGAATATACTTCTCGGGGGATCACTAACATATATCTAGTGTAACCACGTGCGTTAAGAGGATATTTGATTGAGGGCTATCGCATAATTGGAATATTTGAGGTATACTCTAGAATATTCTAAGTATATTCCAAATAGATTTCCAAATTATTCCTTACTTGAATTTAAAGCATCCTATATTACATATAAAATTTTATAATTAAATAGAAGTTTTTCCTCCTATGAATAAAAAAGACCCTATAGTTTAACTCACGTGGTTTTTTACTTTTCGCATGGTCATCCCCTTGAGGTATCATTCACAAAGGACAAGGGACCCGACTAATATTGCTAAGTAGAATGCTTAGAGCAAGATTACATGCACACTATAATATTGCTTGTACAGAACTTGATTAAAAAAGAAAAAAAACTGTAAAAGAAAAGCATACCTTTATATATTGGTACAATTTTTGTATATCGTAGCCTCTTTTGGGATCGTGAGTTAACCCTTAAACGTCAAGAGGCCCTGGGCGAGGCAGCTTGGAAGGCATCTAAATTTTCAGAGGGGGAAAAAAAAAAAAAAAAAAAACGAAATACGAAAAAAATGAAAAACGGCTCTGTTGGCCACTGCTGGCCAACACTGTAGCACTGCGGCACTTTTCAAGAAATGACCTCTGCTGCCCCAACCTCAACTCCTGTTGATTTTTATAACTTTGATTGCTTACCAATGTTTCCACAATCTCCCAAATGAGGCGCAAATTTGGAATCTAGATTGCTTTTTCAATAGCTTTCCAACACACCAATCCTTGCTTGATTTGGTTTAGAAAATCCACTTTTTCTTCATTATTCTCTCATAAATAAGTCCATGGGGCTTACTTTGACGCTTAAGGGTTAAGTCGGATGCATATGCAATTTTATGTCTTAAGGTACTTTAGCAGTTGGTGTCCACCCTTTTCAATAGTAGCATTGTAGATGGTTCGATCCCAATGTAGTACTGTAGCATTGTTTCACCACTCATTCTTTTGCTAAAGATGACGTGAACTTGGCATGATTCGGGTATCTACTAAAGTGATTCAAGAATAGTGGTAAGATGTTCCAAAGAGGGCTAAAGAACCATATGAGTGTTGTAAAGTCATGCCAAAAGTATGGAAAATTGAGAGTAAAATACATGTATATTTTGAGATTTGTTTTTATTAGAACATACTTATAATTTGTTGAAGCCGGAAAAAAGCTCAAGCCCAACTTCCTCTTTCAATCCAACTGAAGCATTCATGGCCCATTCACACCAGCCCTTGCTACCTCATGTGTGTAAACGCATTCTTTTAAATGCATTCCTCATGCAGGTAAATCATATACACTAAAATATAATTTGCGCACTGTTGAAGCTTGTCTTCTTTGAATGCATGCACTTCCTACCGTAACTGCAAGTAGCAACGTGTGAGTCACAGTAATTCAGTCTTCTCACAGCAATTGTGGTATTACAACAAAGTGTGACTTACACTAATTGAGAATTCTCATAGTGAGTTGTGAGGGCCAAGGAAACTCACGAATTGTAGTGTCCAAAAATTATGTCACAATTTCTAGAGACGAAAGGAATAGAAAATATGCGTGTGAACTGTGAAGCATATACAATTAGGCTCAGAGGTGACAGAGGTTACAAAGTGGTTTAGGGTTTGGGTTTTAGGGTTTGCAAAAGGAAATGAGCTTGGAGACATCACCAGTGATGTTAGGTCTGTTGTCTTGGAAACTGAGGCAGCCATGAAGGCATGCCTTTCTATGCTCTCACCCAATAGTTTCTGTTCGAAACATTGGACAAAGAAATTCTTAATCAGAAATTAAGAGACTAGCTTAACTAAGTCTTGTTTGTTCAAGAAAACTAAGCAAAAAGAAAATTGAAGCACAAGCTATTGTGATCAGAGCCATGGTACTGTAATATCAACATGTGTTCCACATGACCTTGAGCTGTTTGTAGAACATACTCCATAGGCATTGAGCTCCATCTTCATGCAGCATGAACTCACATGTTTCTGATGCGGAATCACAACACTCACCCTTGTTAATCCAGTCACACCTCAAACTCCAGTATTAGATCCATTTTCTCAACTGTACATCTAGAAATAGGTTTAAAAGAATATCAATGTAGAGTTCAACACTACATTAGTGGCACTACAATCTACCCTCCATAATATGACGATATTATTGTTTGAAGCAATACACGTGACAAGTCATTTCTGTGACTAATCCATGCCAGTTAGGGCTTTCCAAATATGTCATAATAGAGAGGGACAACTGTAGTCATCAATCATAACCAGCAGACACTGAAATAAACCTGAAATAAAGTACTCAAATTTATTCGATTCCTAATACTACATTGAATTGGTTCCCCAAATAGGACTACCATAACTTGAGGTCTACACGTCCTATGACTAATTTAATTCGTCACTGTGTACGCAAGACTGGGAGGGGGTGACTGGTGATCTCGTCGAGCAAGGAAAGTTGACTCATTGTTCTGCACTTTCCAGAGACTACACTGGTACAAAGCAGCCCCAAGGGTGTGCTTTGTGATGGGTGATTGTTGCAACGGCGCTTGAGCCACACAATCTTGTCGCACACAACTTACCACCCCTACATCAGGTTCATAGTAATCAGGTACTACCACACAACCTAAGGCTACATAGCCTATTGGCGGTCGCGGTTTCCAGATTGTCACTGGTTCCCTTGCGCTTTGGTCTGCATCTCGCCAAACCTGAATTACAAAATTGTTAGCATTCTGGCATTAGTGTTATCTAGTACTGTATGTCCAAGCTAATGCTTATCAGAATATGAAAATGGAACTATGCATCTCAGAAACAGTGATTTTTTGTTGGTAATTTTAGCCAAATTGCTACATAAAATTTGGGCTGGCTAATTGATGCAAAGGATTTTTGAAAAAGAAGAAGGAATAATAGTCAGATTTCCTACATGGAGTCAAGATGTGTAGCCTCTTTAAACCTAGGTATCACCCAGGTATTGCCTAAATAGCACCTAGGTAGCACATGTGTATTACCCTGATATTACCTATAAATTAATATGAAAAGAGCATAGATTGCTCTTCAAGCCATGGAAAAGTAGCAGAAATGCTAAATTGTCCCCTGACAAAAAAATATAACTGCTGAGGAATGGGAGAGCTTCGTACCAAGTCAAAACCTTCTGGAGCAACAAATTTTCCATCGTGGTCATCGTGATACACCATAGCAAGCTCTGGCGAGCTGTAGGAGGTCTGTACCACATCCCCTACTGACACGTACCTGCAAATATCAAATACATCCAAAAATTACAAAAGCACGGCTTGGTTTGATGATACAGACCATTTATATCCATCACCTTCTGAAATTACTGTTCCCAAAACTGAGTTTCTAAAGCAGAGTTTTTGGATGGTTCACCAACGTACCCTGAGGGAGGAATTGGACGCCAGAAAGACACTTGAGAATTCTCATTCCAAGGAGCTTCCTGCATGAACAAAAAGAAAATCGTCTGAGAAACATGTGGCGCCATGTGATTCTCATCTAAAATTCATAGGCAATCAGCCCCAGGTATTGAAAACAATCTCTCTTGTTGCAGACAATATTGAAATCAAAGTTGTTCAGAATTACCTTATCCCACCACAAAAACGTATAATCACTGATGAGCCTCCCTGTATGTACAGAATCCGTGGAAGTCCCTGCATGTTGGTCAATCTGAAGCTCTGATGTTGTCTTTGATGGCGCTTGCGGCGAATCGTGCGGTACGTCAAGCATTGCTTGGCTAGCAGATCCAATCAAAGCTCCAAAGGTTGCCATGACTGGCACGGCTATGGGAGCAGCTGGTCCCGCCAATAGTCCTAGCGCTGCCCCCGATGCAGCTCCTGCTCCTGCACCTACATAAGGCTTTCTTGCTGAGGATTTCTTCAGCAATTCCTGTTCCCCCACAAGTTCATACAGGTGCTATATGATGCAATGTCTATGAAACAACGTACATCAAATATGCAGTCTAGAGAATGATTGGGTTTAGAGGATATAGTTAATCCCTAAGGACCAAGGATTCATGGTTTTAAAATGACAAATTTAAACGATCACATTGTGGAAAATATAATTTAAATGGGACCAATTTTTATATCAGTGGAATTAGTGAAGAATATTACATATGTTAAATAAAGTAAAATAAAAATTGAACAAAAGAAAATCTACATAAAACCTTCTCAAAAATACTAAAAAACACACGAGGCTCCCTGGAGGCTTTATGGTCCTTTAGGGGTTCACGAAACCTCTTGTAGGCAGAGAACAACCTTGACAATCCCGTCAATTTTATAGTATATTAACACACAGTTCTCATGCTCGCATGCTGAGGGATCCTCAAATGCTACTTGTATTCTGCAGTTGTTTTTCAGTTGGTTTCTTGTACAGCTGCCCACCCAAATTGTGATAAAAAGAAATAACTTAGCTATTGACGAGGATAATCTTTGCTTCAAAAAAAGGAAAAGAAACAAGCCATAAAACAAAAACAGAGTTTACAGATAAGAACAAGGTATGTTTCGTTTAGAAAAGTGCCTGCCACTATGTTGATCATCATCCAGTCAGGGGTAGGAGAGCAAGATGATTTTCACTCGGTACCTGAGTCGAGTTCGACAATCGACCTGGGCCATAAATAGTAAAGGCTTGCTGAATAGCATTGCGGATCTCAATTGCCTGTTTCGTTCCTGGGTGGCATTTCACAACAAAATTGGTTTCTTTGTTGTCAAACATGCGGGTTTCATTAGCCCACACACGAATTATAAGTCGAGAGGGCGGCATTTGCCGCGAGTTGTCATTTGCATAAGATAACTCCATTGTCCTCAAGTCATCCCACATCACATCCCATGTGACAGTACATGGCTCTTTAAGAAGATCGGGCTTCTTCTGCTGGATCAAGCTTGTTGGGTGCTACATACCAACAGTAAACAGAAGATTAGTCTTCTAACAAACACTCATCTGATTGTTTTATACTCACCATTCCGAAGAGTTTGAACAATATTGCATCCAGCACACCTGTAATAGCCAAAAAAGTACTAGACCCTGATTTATAAGAGGGCACTGGGTGAGGATCACAACAAAATAATGTCATTTAAAATATCGAAATTAGTAGAAAATTACCTGTAGTAAAATCACTCTACGATGAGTAATCATGAGAGTACGCCCCTTTGGCAAATTGAAATGATCTTCATAAGCATCCGACATCGCAAACTTTCCTCTTACTCTAAAAAAGTCGACAGGTCCAAATATTGTCCCTCTCTCTGCCAACTGCATCAATACCTGATAAAACAAATCATATAATGTGTCAGATTCATGTTGTTCAGTTGAATAATAATCGCAGGAGCAGTGCACCAACAGTCTACAAATTTTACAAGTGTACACACTGCCACACCTGTCCTCGTGCCTTATACTCGTCATAAGGACGCAATACATTGTCGCCTCCAATTACACGAGGTAACCTTCGTCTCAAAGCCTGCTGTTCGAACGAGATGGCAGCGGTAAGCTTCATGCGCGTTGCATTAGCGCCCTCAGTAGTTTTGGAGAGTAAGTCCAGTACCCCACTCAAAGGCTGGATACCCACTCCAATCACTCCCTTTCCTACACCTTGCAGAAAACCTTCTACTCCAGACTTCTGAGCACCTTCAAAAGGTTTTGTAACAATGCCTGTTACACCTCGAAATAAACCTTTCGCAAAAGCTTCTCCTCCCTCGCGGATACCTTCACCTAGATCTTCAACATTTGCCTGAGCCATATACTTATTAAATTAGAATAAGTACCATTCTAGTATCAAGATGAGTGACATCAATAAACTACAACATATGGACCAGTTAAGACCATCCTAAGTTGCATGCGAAGATTAAGAACCACATTTGATATGTTGTATCGATTACAAGTTCCTTCCTATGATTCAAGTGTTAGAAGTTATGGACTCGCTGTATTCAAACATGATTTCAGCGGACCTGTTTTGAACGGGAACGTATAAACTTCTTATCCATTGAGAGTGCAGCCACTCCTTTGCTCATGTTGCCAAGAGCGCTACTTGTGTTACCAAGTATATCAACACCAGATAGTAGTTGTAATGGTTGACTCAGCAAATCATTTCTCAAACTGGTAAAGGCAGCAGTCCACAGCGCACTTTGCCGCATAGAAATATCTTCATGAGCACGTGGAGTGATACGAATCTGACCACAAATCAAACATTTTGATGAGAATACTATCTAGAATTTATTCTTGCAATTCTAGAGAAATATGGACTAAATCCTAAATTGGAAATTGAAATCTGTCCGATAAGGAGAGCCCTAAACAAAAGGTAACCAAGTTTAGCCTGTAAGCAAATCTTTCTTACGCATGAGATTCCATCTCTAATAACAAATTTCGAATCCAGCTTCAGAAAATTCATTTCGTGACACTGAAAATATAATTCCTATAGCTTGGACTACCAAAACAACAATAAAGCATAGCTCCAACTTAACAAGCAGAATGCAAATGAAAGAATGTGTGCACATACCGGCATTTCATCAGTATTGCCTAAGGATGTTATCAGGGTTGCCCAAAATCCAAGCATGCCACGAGGCCTTTGTGCAGGAGCCATTGCTAGCGTGACCTTGAAGCGTATTTCGGAAGTATGAAGAAGGCTGCCAACAGTAATTCAAAGTTGGTTTAGTGTAAGAAAAGAATGCAATAACTGCATCTATTGCAATCCTACATTTACTCCGAAGGCAGGGGAAAAAATGATAGCACATCCGTCATTCATCTGAAAAATCTGAATTATTTCACTGACTCGGCAATCCAACAAGAATCCTGAGCATGTAAATGACAAAAACTTACCCTATTCTTATGATAGGATCAATGGCTACAGCAGTTGTCTTGCTGCTGCTTAAGCGACCTAAGTCAAGACGTTGAAACATCTCATGCAAGCGCCAAATTATTGGTTCGTGAACGTTCACCAAAAACGAGAGGTTTGTAGTGTTTGGGCCCTGCAAGATGCATGCCAAACAACTGCCCCGTTATCCTCAAGTGGCTTGTACGAAACTAGATGTCAACTAAAAAGCATAAAAAAATTGGGCAGAAAAAGAAAGCATCTTTGCACAAATACAAAAAAATGAGAGGATAGGAACCTGGATGCCAATGTAAGGGTAAGAAAAATAGTCCAACATTCCATTGTCTTGCATGGTGATGGTGCACTTAAGGAGAAAATCTCGATGAGTTTGAGATTCTTGAACCATAAAAAGGACAGGTGAAGGTGTCAGAGGTAACTGGTTGTCGATTTGAAGACTATCTATGCGAAATTTCAACCTGCGTCAGAACCACTCAAAATCTGTCAGAACGAAGTGAATGATCATAATAAGCGTGAATTGCATCTTATATTACTTACGAGGCATGTGAGTACTACAGTATGGGAATGGAGATTTACAAGACTAATATTAACACCTAAGCGTCTAAAACGCCCAATATGGCCATCTGCATCACTGAACTTTGTAACGGTGACATTTCTCATTTTACCTCGATTTTCTGATTGCAATACATCATTTTAAAGCTCATGTTCTATACTACAAGATCAATGGTATCGATCGTGTCAAACTGAAGTCATTTTCACACAAATAGATGATTTGCAGCAGGGGGTCCAATTTTCCTACACTACAGAAAATACACAGTGGACGCTTAGGGGTTAACGGATGGTAACAAATAAAATTCTTACACTTAGAGAGCACACTTTCTGCCCTGTGCACAGTAGTTTGAATTACCTGCTAGTTCCTGATCCCAATCCCGTTGCATATGAAAGCACGAGGTTCTGAATCGACACATAGAGTAGCTCTTCAGGAGTGTAGTCAACGATTGAAAGCCCAAACTCTGCCAACTCAATGCTGGTATGGAACTGATTCTCCAAGTTGTAAAGTTCAGGTGCTAGGGACCGACGTGTGGTTAAAGACCCGCCAACTACCATTGACATGTTACCAGTACCAGGGGTACAGTCCGCAACTTTGAAAACCTTTGTGTACCCCTCCGATAATACTGTTGCTCGAAGTGGAACGGCGGTCTCTCCACGAACAGAAGGGAGGGGCTGATAATCGAACGGCTCATCTAGGTTATAATTAACGGAAACCTTTGGATCATATCCGTCCGGTAATACTTCAAGTAGGTGGTTGCGCAGCAGATCTTCCCATGCAAACGAGGCTGATGAACCAGGAGGTAACACCTTCCATGAACTACGGCTGCTACCAGCTTGGCGGAACCTGATAGGTAGAACTGCAGATCGATTCTCCACGCTGCACCATATACACTGTCAGAAAAGAACTGAAACTAAAAGTTGGAAGTTAAATGACTCGAATATCGTATTGCTGCTCTAAGAAGAAAAATGTAAAAGATTCATTGAGAATAAAATATTTAACCCCTAAGCGTCTAAAACGCCCAATATGGCCATCGAACTTTGCAACGGTGGCATTTTCTCATTTTACCTCGGTTTTCTGATTGCAATCATTTTAAACCTCTTGTCCTATACTACAAGATCAACAGTGTCGATCGAGTCAAACTAAAATCATTTTCACACAAATAGATGATTTGCAGCAGGGGGTCCGATTTTCCCACACTACAGAAAATACACAGTGGATGCTTAGGGGTTGAGAATACGGAGGTGAACACTCGCGCTTGAATAATCCATGAGCCCAACTGAAATGCAGAACTGACGAGTAAAGCAAGGGAACTTTACCGATATGGACTCTGACGAGCAGGAAGGCGGAAAACAACAAAATATCGGGAGTCTTTGACCCCGTTGCGAACTTCGCCGCGTATGACGAGACATGATCCACCTTCTTCAGCTTCAAGTGTCACATGAAAAGTTCCTTCCGCATCCGCACTGAACGGGTGGCTCCACTTATAGCCATCGACATGAATCTGTGAAAGGTACCACATCAGGTATTGACAATATTCAGAAATATTCAAGGCAGTGCAAATTGACGAGGGCAGGAAAAATACGGCTATTAGCTCTTAGAATCTGTTAACTTTCAAATTTTGTATACTTGAAAAGTAAGATCCTTGTTCTACCTCTAAAAGCTCCGGTTCTTGTGTAGATTGCCAGAGAATGGCCTTCGGTGGGTCATTCGGGTAGAACAAGTCTTCATGCCCCATACCACACTGGCGTAGAGAGAGCCTTCTTCCCAGACGATTGACAAATAATGTGTGAGGTTGCACATGTATAACCTGGCAAAAAAAGATCCAATCCTAAGAATATGAGTGGAGAAATCTATCAAAACAGGCCACTGATGTGATAAATAAGATAACGACCACATTACACATCTATTCCACAATTACACTTACATCTCTCAGGACAAGATATACTTTCTACCAAGATTTAGTTTCTTTGAATTTCGGTTTTGTTCATACTTCTCAAGATTTCATTACCCAAGAGAATGAAGCCAATATAGATCATCACAAATTCGTAAATCGTAAGAACTGTAACTTTCATAAAGACTGGAATGGTATTTTATTTGCAGGGTGTGAGGAAAGTGAGGAAAGTGAATCATCCTAGTATTGTACTAACAAAGTGAGGAGAGTGAATTATTCAAAGTGAGGAAAGTGAATCATCCTGGTATTGTACTAATAAAAACTATCATTAAGAATCTTTCAGAAGCTTCAGGATCTCAGTACCTTCTAGGGAAATTTGAAAGGTAATAGATGAGAAACCTTGCACTAGATACTTATTGGCTACAATTAGAAAAATGAAAACATACCTTGGTGCGATCTGATGACATGTCCAAGAAAACAGATAATTTGTAGTAGGCACCGCTGTCATCAACAGCATTCACATTGACCCTTTCCATCTGTGGACAACATCACAATTGGAAGGGTCAGAAAAATTGATCAATCACTTTAAGCTAGAAGGTTATAGCTAGAGTGATTCGCTGAAACAAAAATGGAATAGAAAGAAATTCGAAAGTCCACAACTCCAGCAACTGTATAAATGACATACGGCTATTCCTTTACCCATAACTCAAAAATAGAACATATATAAACGTAAACGTTCAGTACGAGTAAAATTTGACAACCATACTAATTCCTACAATTGCATAGAAAAGTGGGAGTCTTACATTGCTTTCAAAGTCCCGAAATGAGAGAGCACGCTTGAAAATTTTGCTGTTTGCTACAGCAATTGAGAGGCCCAGACGAGGCGACAAAAGTCCATCCTCAGAGCGTGAGGACAATGACAGGCCCCCTATGCGATCAGAATAAGCCTGGAGAGAAAGCATTGCAGGAGTGCCAAGCATTTCCTCTGCGCTTTCAAAATAGTTAACCACTTTGCTCAACTGTAGAGACTGATGTACCGTGGAGTGAGTAGGTCGACGAGAAGCCTGCTTTGCAGCTTTGGCTGCCCTCGTCAGCCATGTCGTGTCCCCAGTCGAACCACTATTGGGTTCAATCTCAACTAGACGATACGCAAGTGGGAGGGAAGCGTCGTTCCTGAGCCAATAAGGAACAAATAAACGCACAATCTTGGCAGCCGCACTAGTTCCTCCAAAATCATGTTCCAGATTCACTCTCAAACGCCTGCACAATAGTTGTTTCCGTGTAAGAAATCTGCCGAAAAAAGACTCGTATCCTCATACTTTCTAACTGAAAAATCAAAATTGGTTAATGTTGTTTAAGGACCAAGGATTCATGGTTTTAAAATGAAAAATTCAATTGATTATATTGTGAAAAATACAATTTAGATGAGACTGAATTTTATACCACTAGAATCAGTGAAGAACAGTGCATATGTTGGTCAAAAAACAAATAAATTTGAACAAAAGAAAGTACTCACATAGAACCTACTCAAAAATGCTAAAGAAAACATTTGGTCCTTTAGAGGTCAATGAACAATTTACAGAAAACGACGAGTACCAAATTTGGAAGATATATTTCAGTTGATCACATATAATAAAAAATTATCATCTAGTATAAGAACAGACACCAAAGACAAATTTACCTGCCACTACCCTGGTGAGCCATCCAGAAACCAGTAGGAAGATCCTCCATCGAAGGGTCGGAGATAGGAATGATTTCTTTTTCTGATCTCCAACCTCCTTGAGTCAGCCAAGTAAGGAATATGGGTCTCCGCACATCAACTGAGTAGATGTAAACGCTGCCCCCAGCAGAAACAATGCCATTCTGTTGCTTAATTAGGTTTCCGGTTACCCTTGGTTTTTCCCAGATAATGTAGGCCGCAGAACAAGGGAGACAATTCTCCAGCTTCACAGGGGCATTAACTGTGATTCGCCAATCAGGGATAGGATTATTCACTTCATTGTAAAGGAGTGTGGCATCCACATCCACATTCAACCAGCAGAGACCGTGGCCACTGCCACCTTCGAGAACCTTGGACACTAGAATCTCCTCCGTTTTTTCTAGTTCTTTCAATGGTAATGCAGAAACTGGCAGGTTGCTTTTCGTGTGTCGTGTAGAAACTGAAGGAGACCCTTCACCACTATTCTGCGTCCTGGTTTGAGCTATCAAATCACTGATTGCTCGGCCCCAGCTATACTGAGAAGAGTCGGACTGAGGGCGAAACTGAACACACATATCCGTCTTGCTGTCACTGCCAGCTAAAGGTAAAGGGATTGAATCTCCAGGTTGCACCGTCCCCACCATTTGTCTACTTCGCAAATGGTGAGTTTCAGGGATGCATTTTCGTTGCCTTACTATCCGACGTCGTCTGGCAAAATCAAACATAGACTTTCTACTAGCCTTTTGGGATGTGGGGGGAATTTTCAAAGACTGAAAGTCGGCTCCGTAAAACCAACCCTCTTCATCGACATGGCCATTTCTATCAATTGACCAATTCGTGCTCCAGACCCAGCCCGGTGGCAGTGGTGGTTCAATAAACTCCTGTCAAAAAACACAAACAGTAAGAAAAGGGAGCAACAAAGCTCAATTATAAGTACGAACTTGAAAGCGAATCTGTTGCAGAATTAAATTTTCTCACATTTGAAACAAATGGGATGCCTTACCGGCTGTGTCTTCGAGTAGTCACGATTACTCCAACGACTTGGATCACCAGGCAGCATATGACCAGGCCATTTGCTACCCCATCCGCCAGCCAAAGGTTGATACCGTTGGTTTTCAAAAATTTCTTCCATAACTGTGGAAGCATTACCCTCCGAGTTCTTCGTAGACCCTTCTGGAGTATTAAGAAGAGGAAAAGGACAAAGACATACATCCAGTGCAATGTCTGTGTTATTCACAATCATTATGAGGCTCCTCAATTTCACACATTTCTGATTCTGCTGCATTGTTACTTCTACAGCCAAAGGTCTTTTGCCAATCTCCTTCGGAACTGTAGTAGCTGGTAGAACTGATCGGAGTCCTGTCCATGGACCTTGCGCACTTATAGATATCCATAGTCCAATATCTACACCTTTGGTATTGTCTTTGGAATCAAAGCCTGCCATTTTCTCTTTTTTATCACTCTTTGCAGAGAAAAAGTACATGCTCACAGTTATCAGACCCCCGCTCTTCTTCTGAGCATCGTGATCGACAGGTCCACCCTGTGATTAAAAAAAAGGGAAGATTAATAAACAAATCATAACTTACCGGAGGACACAATAATGTCCGTATTACTTTCCCAAATCTGTCTAGCATTTCTGTCATTTTCTTCATCTATTAAGCAGCTATCATAATCTCAATCCCTATAAACCCAACCTAAGAATCTGAAGTGCAAGTGGAAACTCAATTCACAAATAACTTCAAGATCAAATGGCTTTGGTATGGACTGATTTATCTGATCGACCGAGTATCCTCGAGCAAACTAATTACAGCGAGCATGAGCAGATCAGGCAGCGTCAACATCGAGCTCTGCAATAAAATAGGTTTTTCTAGAAACTACTTGCTCAAACCGGATTAAAATGAAAGAGACGAACCACTTTCCGAGGTTGAGAAAGAGAATAGACTTTATTCTCAACGGAAGGCCAGGAAGTCACGGGATCCTGCTTCAGGGCTCGTCGAACCACATCCCGAAGCATTGATGATTGTGAGGCATTGCCCCCGCTATCTCTATCGATTGGAATGGAGGCCATACCCACAGCTGCCCCTATAAAAACAAAAAATTGGGAATTAGTGCGTAACCCCTTATTGATCAAAACCATCACAATTAACTTCAGATGCCTGCTACATGCACAACTTTCGCAATCAGCCTAGAGCATCTACCTTTTCCACCACTTGCAGCCTGATTGGATATTAGAACTTCGAGAGCCGCAGATCCCTGCACATCATTTAGGAAATTTCAATTTTGTGATACGAAGCACTTTCTAGAGCAAAGCAGATGCAAACACAAAAAGAGACGCGAGGATTGATTAAAAAAAACATCAAATCTAAACAAGTAACAATAGCCCATCCATGAACAAAATCAATAAGAGGGTCCTAGGCATATTTTTCAGCCATCTACCATCAGTGGAAAAGCTGATGAATACTAAGTGAAAAAAATATCGAAGGCACTAAAACACAGTTGGTAAACGACGTACCTTCTGAGGAAGTTCAAAAATAAACACCTCATCCCACTTGGCTTCAGAAAGTAAACATTCCGAACCCTGAGTAATGGCATTGGGTCGAACACAACGAGATCTAGCACTTTGAGGAAGCGTCCTTTGTTCGTCAGCTGACTTCGTGATCGCCAGTTTTAAATAACAGATGTAGTCTTGATCATTCCCATCAGCGTTAACATGCAACTCCTATACAACGACACAGTGGGTTGCGAAAAATCTCAGCACCAATAGATACTGCAGGCAATGATAAGAAACAGAAGTCTGACATGCTTGTTTCCAAGTTGCCTGGGCTAGACTGTTGAATGTCAACGTTAGTCAAAAACGAAGTAGTATTAAGAAAAACAGGTTAATCAACTGCAAATGTCACCAATGCATTTCAAATACTGGTTTTTCAAAAAGAAAATACAATACAGTACATGGGTACAGACGCGTAAAACATAAACGTCCAGAACAACAGAGTTAAGTAAGGTCTTTACCCTTGCTTCAGAGACATGGATGGCAACAAAGTGGCGTGGTGGTTGAGGATCAGTGACATCAATAAATCTATCAGGGAATCTTGACGGCGGCAAGTGAACCAAATGATTGCCATCCTTGGGTAAACACTCCACTTGCTCAAAATTATCCACAAATTTCCTCATGTATAGATCACATCCGAGTGAGTTTTGTACTAGGAGTTTCTCCAACTCGTCCTCTTCCAATGCGCAATTCAAAGTGTCATTACTTGGTTCTTTGTAATCACTCCCTTCCTGCAGGCATTTCGCAAACACCTTAGACTATACATTGGCAAATAAGCTTTCAGCTTATCTGATAATATAGGCCCCTAAGACAAGGATTGGGTTGGAAATGAACAGAAGCCGTTGGACATGTTCAATCCAAACATAGCAATTAGTCCCAGGAAGGAAAGAATTTCACAACCAAAATGATCTACCCACATACTGTTAAAATCACCACCATCTCCGCTACAAGTGACTCTTGGTTACATCAGTTGGGGCTTTGCGGATGTAATCAAGAATAACTTTTAAACCATATGTTTTTACTTCGTTTCGAATTGAAGCTAAGTCTAAAAGTTCAGAAGCATCTCAGTCATCGTCGCCAAAATCTTTCTAAAACCTGATGAAAGAGGCTTTACCATTTCAAGCGACATTCGAGCTTGTACTTCTGATTCTGTCTGTTTCCGCCATGACATAACAGATTCAACAAGAGTTTCCAAGCCAGCAGAAGTGACATTCACGTTGACAGCGTTTGCAGCAGTTACACGTATTCGTTGGCCAACCTTGAACGAGGCCTCTGAATCCGCATCGAAAGACTCATATCTGTCAAAACACCGACAAGCAATACGATGAGATAATGATTTAGTGATCAGTGAAAACAAATAGTTGGAAGGGCTAGGTCCAACAGCATTGCAAAAGAGAAAAATATTTTATACCAGCAAATGAGAACCCAAAAAATGTGTAATTTTTCAACTAACATACAAAAGCAACATGAATCCAAGAGACCTGAATCACTTATCACCGTGGCACGCCCCAGGATACTTCTTTAAGTTGGAAACATTATAGTTAACAATACTTACTTGAAGATCCCTTCAAATGGTTCGATAAATGGTTCCCAACACTCCAGCTGTGTGTTGAAAGTCGAGGCAGCCATGTTTGTAATAATCACAGAACTCATTGCTTCCAACCGCCCATGTGCAGCAAGGTTTATGTTCGTTATTGTCGTGTTGAGAAGTGGTGTCATCTGAATAATACCGAAATGCAACAGATTAGACTTTGCAAACCACTTCATCAAACAGGATATTCACATGTGATAGATCCCACAAAGAGACGTAGAATACATACCAAGCCACCCATATCATCGAATATAGTCGCAGATACTCGCCCAACCTTGATCTCTACTGTTAACTTATCACGTGCTGTCTTCTTCCCATCGGCTAAAGCATATGCCATTCTCCCTGGTGGGCACTTTGAGTCGGGCCTTGCGAAGAAGGTGTTAGCCTGATTCATAGGCAGACGAATAAGATGAGCAGAATTTCAACAAGCAGCTCTGTCATTGTGACAGTCTATCTAGAGCACATCGCATCAGGTAGCCGATGTCTAAAAAGCGTGTCCTAACAACTGATATTAGGTACAATTCTTAAGGCCACACAAGGTTCATACCATGAAAACACACACAAAAACACATGAAGAAATGATGAACCTGATTTTCAACTCTCCACATGCTGCAGCTGTACCCTCCACGAGCTCCAGACATGCTCCACACTGAATTGAGACTCCGTTCTGAAGACAAAGTCCAGACTGCCGGCTTGGAAAGCCGTGATTGGATGACCAGATCAACGCGCAAACAACGCACCAGATCAAGTGAGGGCATCTCTTGTGTTTTCGTGACTACACAGCCAATTGTGACATAGCCAACTGGAGCTACCGGAAACCAAACAACAACATCCTCAAGGCCTCTTCCGGAGGTGTGCATACGTTGAAGATAACGCATTGGTTTTGCAAGGCGGCCGGTACCATCATCACGCAAGGCAACGCCAACACTAGGCGGCTCCAACCTGCATCCAAAACAATGAAAAGCATCTTGTCAGTTTGATTCCATGACTTTGTAAGCCTTAGAATTTCCTAGCAACTTAAGATGATGACGAATATCAGCCTACAAAATAGACTAATAATGAGGTACAGACCAGCCTACCAGCCTGAACAAAATCTAGCATTCTTAGCAGACAAGACCAAACACAAGTACAGGAAGAGTGGATGAAGGTCAAATCGAAGAGACAATAACATTAACCTTCTAGATAAAACGTCCTCGTCAAAACCAAAAACTATCACCTCACTGTAGGAGCTATTCATCCATGCCGTTTTAGTGGAGTGCAAGATATAACAAACAAATGAGAAATTGGCATACCCTCGAACTAGGCAATCCCCTACTATGGCATAACCAGAGGGAACGATAGGCCGCCAAATGGATGCCGGAGGGCGAAACTCTGAACCTTTGTCCCACCACAACCGCTCAAACTGCGGAGTTGTGATCAAATAGCGACCCGTCGTGTGCCTCCCACTAGCCATGGAATCAATCCGGGGGTTGGCACTTGGCAACCTCCTCAACGTAGATTGATTAGATGCCAAATCAAGTTTATCTGCATCCATGACAGGTCTATCCGCATCCATGACAATGTGGGATACTGTCCTTAGTAGAGTCTCACTAAGCTCACGTATTAATGGCTTCAACGGAGAGGTTGTCGAAAAATGTGCATAAAAAGATCCAGCAGCATTTTCCATGCGCCAAATGCTGCAACCGTTTCTATATTTGCCCCTGTCGTCAACCAAACAAGGTTTAGTGGATACTTCATGAGTTATGCAAATCACTGGTAGTAAAACAGATGCAAAATTACTGGTCCTTGAAAAGAAAATGACAATAGTAAGTAGCAGGCACTTGTTTTAGAAGAATCAAGAACTACATCCCCACTTCAATATCTATTCTCAAAGTTACCACCGGTAAGAGTTTGCAGTATCAAAGCTGCAACTCACCTATCATCAGGTGGACAATAATAAATGCAGTCACTCAGAGATCCTGAAGTAACCATATCAGATCGGATGCATCGAACAGAGCTAAGAGATGGCGGTGATGGACCCCTCTCCGCAACGCAGCCTAGAGCGACGTAACCTGGAGGGGCAATTGGCATCCAAACGCAACAGAGCTCGGAGTCAACGTCGATCTTATCTGCATCAGCTTTAACTCCAGGTTCAGTATCGCCTTTGGTTGACCAGAGAAGATCAAATCCAATAGGTTTCTGAGAAAATTTGGAAGTGCTGCTGATGGCCATGACTGCCTGTGAGGGAGGGGCCACTCTGCCATACAAGCATCGGGTTCGACAAGATGAATATTAGTCCATGTAAAACAATGTGCTGCAAAAGTTATAAAAAAATCTTCCCATCGAAAGTAAACCCCAAAAAGCAAATGAACATGGTGAACATACTTACCCAGAGGTTGCACAGTCACCCATGATCAGGTAGCCAGAAGGAGCGCGGGGGCGCCAGATAGCAACTTGCTGAGTTGTGTTGTCACCTAAAATGAAAGCAACATGACCACTACATTCAAGATTTGATCGCTCAACAAGGAGATAAGTTACTCTCTAGAAGTTGCAAATTGCCTCTACTTCGGCGGTACATTCCACTTGTACTTTGAACGTGATGTTCATAGACAGAAAATATCAAAAATCGTACCTTGAAAGTAAGACTATGAAAAGCTATCACCTTGTCATACAATGATCCTGACTAGACATAATTCCCAGGCACAAGTGTCAATGAAATACCCTGCACTGGAAGGGAGCACAATAACTAATAAATTTTGCGCACATACCAGAAACATTCACCCATATTCTGTCGAAATGCGTGCACCGAGCAAGAGCCGGGGCCCCACCGAATTTGAAGGTTGAAAATGCATCGTCTTGGAATCGCAAGATAAGAGAGAGAACATTAAATGAAAGGCGTGTTGATATATCAGACACTCCTGCTGTCAGTGTGATCTTATCTTGAACACATGCATACTCTGCAGAAGCATCTAATGGATCAACAACCACTAAACCAGAACCACCTTCCACGGTAAGCCCCTTCACCATGCCTTTGATCCACTTGTCTTCTCCTTTAGACGCTATCCTGAGATATCATACATGAAATTCAAGTTAATCTTCAAGCAGAAACCTGTTCAAACGTCTTCCTCACTAAATTAAAGCTATTCACAATTCGAACTGCCAAAAGCTAGTAGCATCAAGAATCTCTATAGAGAGACCCAAAATCCAAGACCCCAAGCACCAATCAGAGACCAAAATAGTGCGTGGAAAATCACTTCAAGCAATATATAAAACTCCATCGGAAAAGTTGCAGAAGAGGAATATTAGGCTCTGACTATCCAAACGAGTCTTCAAAATTATATTCAGAAAACCATTTGCTTCGAGTAAGAAGCATGCCTTAGAAAGAAAGTTAATGCATCATATTACTTTTAGCCCTTGAAATTGGAACACATCTTCAAGCCTTACAGACACTCAATGTAAGAAGCCTCAGAAATATCATTGGTCATTCACACAATGGGATAGAATGCATTCCACGGCAGTCATAAGTGATGGCTAACTTACATGATGTAGCAATCAAAATTAGCCCTCAGCACCCTTTCCCGTCGTGGACCACCAGCGGGCCACTTGGTGCTATCATAGAAAGTAAGCTCCGGTGCAACAGCCTGAAGAATGTCGTGATGTAAGCAACTAAATTACCAATCGTTCCAATGCAAATATATAGAGAATCGGACAAGCTAAAGTCTCACAAAAGTCAATAGAGGACCAGACAGGTGGTATATTTTTTGAGCTTACAAAAACAAAATCAGGATAAGTACGTATAATTTCGAAGGAATACAATGCCCCATCACAGCACGCGGTACACATAGCTGACGGTAAAATAAAGGATGATACAAAAAGCACACAAGGGTGTAAACCAGAGTCTACATCATTCTCACAGCAGCACTTAAATCCCAGTGCTGAACAGGACAGCTTTAAAAAAGTGAATTTCATTGTCAAGAATTTAATGCTCTAAAATTTCATATATACATATATAAAATGAAAACAAAGCCCCAAAGAAGTATAGCTCTGTAGAGAACGACATTTGCAGTTTAAAAAGGTCACCTGAATATCAACGACATAATTGCTGACTGAGGCCTTCTGCTCCTCTCCAGATTTGCTTATCGAATTTCGGCTAGCCGATAACATAGAATTTTTGTGCGGTGCTGCTTGAATAGAGACTCTACCCGAGGAATCAACACCCACACCTTCCAGAATGACACCATCGTCGAGAGAAGCAGTGTAGCTACTGTCTGTACTGAGGTGGACACATTCGCTTAACCAGAATCCATTCTGCAATAAAACATAACAGCTCATGTGAAACAAAATAAGGTCAAATGAAATTTCTCTGTCTATTTCTTGGTATGACTCCAACGGCAAAAGAAAGTTCCAATTATACATTTCTCACAAATAACAAGAAATGTACTAATAATAACAACCAACATTTATTTCTGCAGCCACAGCAGTTTTACTTCACAATACGATGTATGGCAGAGTCCACTGGACAATTGCTGTAACAATAGTGATGAGAATGAAACTAGAATACATTTTGAGCATAGTAGCTCAAGTGGCCACATGGGCGAAGAGAATCCCATTGGGCTTAATGCTGACTACAAGGCTAGAAAGCGTTTACAGGAAAAACATATCATAAACCATACATTTAAGGAAGCACACCCTTACCTCGATGCGTATGTTCTTGAATCGCAACTTCTTTCCAGAGCCAATGATGATAAACGGCTCCCAACATACTGGGCCCATTTCGTCATCCTTTACATCCAGAAGCAATGTCTTTCCACAACCATCGTAGATGAATTCATCAACATCGTATGCCTCTGCAATAAGCTGTCGCTCACAAGAGAGAACGATAGTATCGTCTACCTGCTGATGCAATGGAGTAGCAAGTCGGATATGTTCATCACACATTTCTGTAAGATTCTGTGAATCCTCAGAATCCTTCTCTGATGCAGTCTTACCCAAGGAAGGGACAAAAAACTCTGCAACAGCAAGGAGGAAATCCACAACCACTAGCAGTCGAGGGCGTTGCACACGAATAACGATAGCCTGAGATTCTGGATTGAAGCGTAGATCCAAAACCAGCATGGTTAGTTCCGGAGAAGAGTTGATTTCATTTTCATCTTCTACATTTACCCTTGCAGGAACTGATGGTCCACCCAGCTTCTCAACATCAGACATTGAACCCAGCATCAGCCGCATTTCTGGCCTTGTGTCAAAGCGTTGATCCAGCACTGAGAGCTTTGATAGAGTTATCAAGACATCCATGTTATTTGCAGATGAATTGCAATAACTGAGCCAAAACTTCTGGATCTGCAATAGAACCATTCCCTCCACACCTGTTAAGAGAACGATTTTCTCTGTACTTTCGAACTTCAGTGAGCCACACACGCAGCACATAATGCATGACAAGTACAATTCATGCAGGCAAGTCGAATTTACCCGTGTGCAACCGACCTGGAATTTCCTTAAATACCAAGCACCAAAATAGGAGTTCTTAAAGATGCATCAGTATCTTACCTCCAAACGAGCCAAAGATGTCTCCGATTCCAAACCAATGTACAAATCCAATTCAACCTGCCGAACATCCACAGTTATTCGAATTTTGGTATAGACCGAAGCAGCCGAAACTGGATCAATATTCCTGGAAAGGGTAGTAGTCTTTTCATCCTCAGGTTCACCAGGCGTTTCCAAGAGCAATTTCTCTTCATCACTAATCTCACTCATTCTTGCAGGTTCTCGGAAAGTTGGCGGAAGATTAGGTTCTTCTGAAAAATTGGTAGACGCACAATCAACGATGACTAGATATTCTTTGTGCGTCATAGCTCCACTCAACAATGGTACCTGATAAAGACAGGAATGCTCCTCGTCAGTCATGCAGTCAATTGGTTTGAAGGCTTTCCATTGTGCTCCAATAAACAATTTCAGCACATGGACGGTCAAAAACCATACCTGAACGTCAATAGCTAGCTCTGGAACTTTCTTGAACAGATCCCTCAAAGGACGCTGAACTGTCACCTGCAAACCTCTGCTTTCTCGAAGCATGGGTTTGCCAGGCTGGCCACTTATGCCAACAAACATGTTGATTCCTGTGAGCTGAAACATATCTTTTAGGTATTAGAAAAACCAACACCACTTTTATCATGTGATGCTAACACTAATTGAAGGCGAAAAATTCCTATTATCATCCCGCTTAAGTCAACATAAGCTGGTTAGAGTGCTTTTTCTCCAATATTTCATAAACCTGCTTCGTAAGCAACATTCGCAGGAGATAGTTCAGCCAACAGTAAGATATCATATTTTCAGCTATAATCAGAGTTCCATTTCATTTTTAGAAACAAAAACCAAATGGGCACAAACCTCAGCATGAAGAACATCCAGGTGTACGGCAGATGCAACATCCTTATCTCCACCATGCCAGACGAAGCTATTGTGGACCTCAAGGTGTCCCAAGTCCAACTGCATGAACCTAATGGCACAAAAGTTGACCCAAAAAATCTCTTATAACACATAAACTTAACCATCATGAAGTAAGAAAATCTGTTCAGTTAACCCCCAACGGCCTGAGAGTTTTGGACAAAACTCAAATGTGCTATAATATACCATTTCTATAAATTTTTGGAAGTACATCTTTCTTATATAGATTTGAAAGCACTCAACTTTGAAAATTTATCAAAATTAGATTTTATCTTTTTTAGTATATGAATTTTGGTATGATAGTAAAAATAGAAAGAACATCACCATGATATAATAAGTCCACTAAATTTCTTGTTTGATGTGTTCTAAACTATACAATTACTATGTCAGTGAAAAAAAAGTTGTAGGCAAACATGGACTTTTTGAATTTTCATCATTTGAAAAAGAATGTAGTGGACTTTTTAATTGTACAGATGCAAAGTCAACATGATTCTAGATCTAGAAATACCATATGTAGTTTCATAGAAACTTCTAAATAGATGAAAACAAGGCTCAAAGGAATGGATGGGACATATGTGTCCTCTCAGGCAGTTAGGGGCACACGGGGTCCTGTTATCCTGAGCTCATGCTTCAATAAAACATCCAGAAAACACTTACTCTTGGCTCGTGGAGCAACGGGGCATGATAATGATTGGAGTGTCTAGAGATAAGTCCAATTTTACAGCCGTTGAACCCTCAACATCAGACTGCTGAATAAGCTTCTCAGTTCCTCCGACATTGTCCACAACTGTCACGACTTGTGCGGTTTGCGGGGTAGCAAGAGCGACGAAGTATGATGTGATCTGTAAGTCGAATCACAACATGAAGAAATTCATCATGCTGGCCAAGAAGGATTGAGGATCTACTGAGAAAAGTATCTTTCCACCCAAGTCTCAAAGTCCAAGACCACAAGGAGAAACAAGAGAATAACTCCAGTTTTACATGGAACTCCCATTGAGTGACATAAGAACGAGCTGAGAAAATAATAAGCAGAAATATATGCAATAACATGAATTTACGTCACTCAAAGAAAGCAAGAAGTGTACTTCCATAAACAAGAATATAAAAGTAGCCGAATGAAGACCCAACGAGAACGGATCGATCACAAACCTCTTGAATGAAACGGTATAAGAACACAATTCGCACGGCTGAAAGCTTCCCTGAAAGAGAGTAGTCATATCCTTGGTAGTCATCTTCATCCTTGTTGTACGATTGGAATTCCAGCTGTACCATTCAGCAGTACACAGTTCAAAGGCAAGTACAAAAGATTCTCTTGCAATATGATTCTTATCCTCCTTAACATGACACAAAGACACCTAGAAAACCAAGCTCTAATGCAGAATAAACATTTTCATGCTGCTGGTAGGACTGAACCAAACCCAAGCTTAACATATCATAGACGAAGCCGTTGCCATTTGAGAGCAACGAGTTGGAAGAAATCCTAGAGAAAGGAAGCAATATACTGATTTATATTAAATCACAAATAGTAGTGTAGATCCTCAGCTACCTCAACAAGTGATCCTGCACCAGGGTCTCGGATATCACAAAGCCAACCCCACTGATGATCGGCTCCAAGAAACATGTCACAGACGCGTAGATTTCCAAGCGTTCCGGATATAGTGAGAGAACCTGGATAAACCTGAATAAAAAGACAAGGACCTTAACAAATTAGAAAGAAAAGCTCAAACGAAAAGCCTTGCACATTGCTTTTCTTGGTGGTACTTGCTGTATCAAATAGCACATGCCCATGAAAAAACTACATATTTAATTTACAGTAATACAACGTAAATGAAATTCGAATGCCCCTTAAATCCAACCGAACTCAAAGAAACGATCAGAAACTCCAGCAAATGCATGAGCTCAGCAAAGCTTACCTTCAATTCAAACCGAAATTCGTCTTGGACAAGCATCCCTAGTTGAGATCCATCTTCCTTGTTTACAGATATTCGAGCACTTTCCATGTCCAACTTTAATCTGAACACAACTCGAGATTTTCCACGGCCCAACAGGCCTTTCACTACATCGCGTGGTACAACAGCTTCAGTACTTCCTTTCGTGTCACTATCCTCAACGACCTTGGCTGGCGAAGAAGGCGTATTTCCAGGAGAGTCACTTATCTGTGAACCAAACTCTATAAGCGCTACAACAGTAGGACGATTGCAGAAGAAGTCCAGAGTCGCCATTCGTATGGTTATCTGCAGAAGTCAAAACACAATCATATGATTCATCGCAGTACACAACCTAATCAATAAACGTACCATCCTTAAGCTGCAAAGTACATAACCTAAATGCATTCTGTAATGACTAGAGGAACCACCAGATAACTACAGCCATAAATCTTGACTAACCGATTTCCCATTTGAATTTTCTGCGAAAGACATACATATTCATTTCTCATATGCGATCTGCTAGTACTCATTTTTCCTGAACTAGAACGACAAAGACAGTGCACTGTGAGGGTACCTGTATATCGGTATCATCGTAATCTGGTGAATCTATTTGCCTAATTATCAGCCGCATGTTTGCAAAATCGGATACTTCTTCATCCGCAGCATCTAACCACATATCCTGCAGAGTCCCTTCTTTGAAATGATTCATCAACTCCGGCTCCCACTGTCGCGAAGATTTCTCCTGGCTTAGTGTCAGGTCGCTCCTACCTGATGAGAAGAGGCGGTGGAAAGATCCATGCTCACTGGATGAAGGGGAACCTGGAACTCCAAATTCCGCCAAGGCATCGTCAAAAACTTCCTCTTCTTCTTCCTCATCCTCTTCTTCCTCCAGTACCTCAGGAGACGATTTCTCCGCCAGATTAAATTCCATGTCATCAACTTCAGCATCACCAGAAATTGACGACCGAACAATATAACGGCACGATGGAGCGACATGCCCTTGCAACTTGTCCTCAATCCTCAATGAGTGCACCTTCATAGTAATTGACGTGTCATACTGACGTTGCAGCACATCCACCTGGAATTGTTGATTACCAAAATGCAGACAATTTAGCGCTCAGGTGATGTTTATTCAACATAACTAATAATCGGCAATACCATATTCCAAGATCCTGAATACCATTAGATACTAGATCAAGAGCTGGCACCCTAGTGTGACTGATAGCAGCAGGAAAATCACAATCCTGTGAACCAAGTAGTCAGCAAAACAAACATCTTAAGAGTCTCCTGGACGGAAATAAATTACACGCCACGTCATAATGAATACAAGACACTGCATATTAACCAGACCATAAGTAAGATATTTAGCAAGCTGGAATGACACACTCACAACTGGATTACAGCCTCCTAAAATGGTATAGATTTCAACAGATGAAACCAAGCAAACCTACAAAACTAATAGCCAATATCTAAACGTACCCAATAAATCCAATATCATCCAACTATCTTACCTTGCCACCATGAGCTTGCAACTCAAGAATGAGCTTCTCATCACCCAAAGAGGAGGAATCACCGGCATTTGTCTGTAAATTCGAGCCCAAAACAAGGAATTCAGTGACACACACTACACAGTATAAAATGAAAAGTTCAAACGTTGTGCACCAAGGACTAAATTAAATTCACATGCTCGAAAGTACCAATCGTGCAGAGCTACGTATGAGACCCTGGCTTGATAGTAGTTACCACTTACCGAGTTGCTTAGAGAAATCCTTAACTCCTGAAGGAAGCCCATCACAAAGAGTTGAGGTTGTTTGGCAGGCTCAATTGGTTGCAATTCTTGCTCCCCTTCCCCCAATTCCTTCTCATCACCATGATCATCATGATCATCTTCGTCTTCATCACTTGATTCTGAGGGCATTGACAAAAGTGGTGCCTACACACAGAAGATAAGGTTGTTGGTTGTAAGGAACGTATTAAAAAAGCCTAAGGGACCATTTTATCGCCGTCGAGTACCAGCAGATTCAGAAACGCTGGCAGTATACAGTCCATACAAGCATCCAACAAGTGCACGAACTGATATAGAAATAAGCTGTTCAGTGCAGAATAGAGATCTACGAACGAGACGTGAAGATTCTCGGAACTTACAGAAGCCTTATATGTAGCGAGAGCCAGATAGTACTGCCATGCAGCCTTCAGATCTTCACTTTTCACTTGCAAGATTAGAGCACTTGAGGACTCGACAACCTGAGATACCATACCCATATGAAATTCCAAGAGTCTAACAGTGATGTACACAAGGAGATTAAATCTCTATGCAGCAAACTGCACAATTAAAGTGCAAGCTGCACGTTGTCCAAAGAAAGGATGTCTTGGAAGAATGTAGGACTAGTGTCTACGATGTTACCAGAAAAAGAAATTCTCGCCTCTGCAGATGAGTGTGAAAGACAATCATACGAGTTCCAAGATATTACCTTTTGAATTTCAACACCTCGATGGCAAATGGCAAATACGTTCTCAAAGTTACCAATGTTGGCAGAGGGCACTTCCATTACCTGCTTTCCAGTGACACTGAGCAACCTCAAGATTAGCTAAGTGTCAAGAGTAGATGTGAAAATTAATTAGGAATTAAGAACGCTATGATGACCTGTCACGTGTTTTGCATAGAAACGGACACTTAGAAGAAAATGCCAGTCTGTCAATATACCCTCGATATAGACCAAAGCGTTAGTGATCGGTGGACGAGGATAACAATACCTGATACACCTTTGATATGTATGCGCACTTTCTGACTCCAATATGTACAAATATGTCCCAGCAAGAATTGCTCTACAAGGTTGCCACTCTGCTACTGTGCTTCCTATACCCTGCATAACTCACAGAACAAAACAAGATGTTAATTACAACATTGCTCGCTCTGCTAAAATTACCGTGCTTACAATTACAAAATTATTGAATATGAAGTAGTGCTTACTGTGTTGAAATTGGACATTGATCGTAAAGGTCCATTTCAGGTGCACAGATAATGTGAGCTATTAGTATCTAATTTTTCCAATAAGATTGTCACTCACCCCCCAAACCAAGAGTCGTGCATCCCCTGAATAATCTGAACGCTGCCATGGCACCGCCATTCCTGTCTCTGGAGAGTCGTCTGGCACGTTGTCAGCACCTCCGATTGCACTAAGAACAGACATAAGTCGGTGGTACCGTGCAGGTGAAAAATGTATGCCAAGGCGTGGGACCTTGATTGCAAGTCTAGTGGATGGATAATTTGGATGATGCACACGAATCTGCACAAGTCAAATGGCTTTCACTGCATTAGAACTCTTCTGCAAACCTCTCGCTGTATGTTTCTGGCACACATTACTCAGTGAGAAAGTAGTGTCATCAATTGTGAGAACATTGCCACCTGCTGGCGATCCTAGAGTAGTTATCGACGAGAAATTGAATTTATCAAATTCATGGTCTAAGCCAGATCTCTCATTGTAGGGCCAACGTCCGCGTTACTGCAGACTGGCAGGCGTAAGTCTGCAAGAGTGTGTGAAGAGAGTCCAAGTACCACAAACATTTCAACAGTACCTGATCAAGAACAAGCGACATTCCACATGGGTCCAATACTGGAAGAATCCCGTTATATTTTGACTTCTCCACATCACTGTCTGTGTCTTGAGACACTCCACCAGACAGCAGCGATGCAGAGGACAAGGCAGCGATCTCAGACCACTGGAAGTCTCTGTCAACCACAAATGCTGATATCTCCTTTCCAGTGATAGAGAATCGAGAATACATAGTTGACTTTGTGACATCCACGTCCTGATTACCATCCTGCATACCACAACACTAAACAATGAAGCACTTCAATCACGTACAGGTACAGGATCGCTGAATTATATGGACGTATGAGATAGGATAAACTTTTTTTTAAATGTCACAAAATATCACAATGTAATGCAGGAACGCCACGTGCCATTGAGCACTGGCCGCTCGGCACCAGACCCCCCTAATTTTTGCAAGAGAATTGTAAATTTTATTCACCAAAAAAAAACATCAAAAACAAGTTCTTGGACCCCCGAATTGGTCTAAGGACGTCATTTGCCATCAAGATTGCTTGCAGTGCTGAAAAACACTCCCCAAACTTCGTTCACAAAAGGCCCAATCATCTAAAATTGAAGTAAATTCTAATAACGAATAGTACTTACAACTTCCTTCAATGTCAATGGTGAAGCCCTACTCGTCATAAGCATTTCAGGGATACCAACAGCATAGCCAGTGGTTCCACGGTTTGGGAGGGACACATGTAATGCACAAGAAAAATAATGCAAACAGAAAACTTCAAATATATAGAGTTGCAAGGTCAGAGCATCTATTCAAGATGAATAAAAACTTACAGTTGCGGTGTGCAGAGTGAAATGTCCCAAATCTAGGAGGAGCTGTGTATCATCTTCATCGCTCTTGCTAGTTTTAGCTGGAATTGAAATCTTTGGAGCATCCAAGTCCAAGTCAATAGAAAACCTACAACAAGACACAGATGATTGTTGCATGGTGTACGCAGTAGGGAGAAACTCTATATTGCGCTAAAAATCCTCCATGCAGGTTATCATATTACAAGGTTAGACTAAGGCACTGCAAAGGTTCACTACATTCTCCGTTGTCCACAAAGGGAGAATGCCATCATCCGTCATCCATCTAGAACCAGCACTAATCCAGTTTTCAAATGCGTACAGAATGCCTTTCATAGTGATTGAGGCATCTGCAAATAAATTTCTAAAGTACTTCCTGAAGCATCGAAGCATAAAGAAAACTTAAAATTGATCTATTATCATTGAAGCATCACCAGCACGACATTGGTACTATTTACCATTAGCCTGATTGTGAGGAGCAGGATAAATTTGCACAAAACACGCAACTTTGCACTACATGGTCAATACCGCTGGAAACCCATAGAAACGCATAAAGACAGTGGAACCCATCCCACCTGCTTTGCTGTTCAAGCGCTTGTTGCAATTGTTCCTGTGCTCGACGTGTGACTTCCTCCAGCTTATTCTACAAAAAGAGAGCCCAAAAGACCTTTGAGCAACAATCCTAATGATGTTCTATTGAAGGATCTCTTACTAATCTCGAGCACAGTGCAAGGCAATGCACATGGGATGTGTAATAAAAATTGAACTTTCTGTGACAAAGACATAATCTATAAAAGATAAACAAGCTGCATTTGAAGCTAATCGGTGCACTTGACTAACTTCAAAGTACAAAACCTAGGAGTCAATTCGCCTACTGGACAAGAGACAAATGTTCATGACATATAAGTGAATACCTTAACACTTCAGACCATGATAAAAAGGGAGGAATGTTCAAGCGATAACCGTTAAGAACTTTCACAAAGAGGGGGTCTGTGGCCTGAAGTAGGAAAAGAACCTGCAAAACCGCTGCAGTCTCTAGTGCAACACCAGGACTAAGGGCTTGACTGCTCTTCAGAAACTGGAGAAATCTTTCAAAACTTATCTTCCACACCTGCCGCATTTAAAGAAGAATATTGTGAGCAAAACGTTTATCGAGCATGAGAACAAAATAACACATCCCGTATTAATTCAGAGTTAACTAGAAGTTCCTCAGCTGCTGCATTCGTTAGCGAGTCACTCAAATGAAATCTCAAATGGTACAAGGAACACCTAAACCAGAAATGATTGCTAAAATGGCAGCCAATAAAAACTGGCTATAACCAAGATACCTTAACGTGGCAAGGTGACATGGTGGCAGCTAACTTCCAGTCTAGATTCTCGTCATAAGGAGACTGCACATAAGTTGCGGACAAAGCATAGTCCCTTCCCTCTCGGCTCACACTCTGTAGGTCAAGAATGAGTACAAAATGTGAAATTAAAGTATTTCTGATGGTACTTCCTACTTCAATTCCAATCAAAATAACAGCACCTTTGGAGAAAAAGCAAATGACCAGCTAAATACTATGAGTTCATACCAGATGAAATCGTTCTATATGGCACAGGAAACATTCACAACAGATGTCCAAGATGTCAATTCTCACCAGTGATTCGTTAAAACAGTAAAAAATCACAAAACTGCCGTATTCATATATCCTGAGTATCTTTACCTCAATCAACATTCCTTCAGGTGCAGTAAGGCCATAAAACTGGAGTTTCCCTTCACAAGCCAATGTCTTTGGATAGACTCGTGTTCCAACTTGCAAACTTTCAAAAGTTCCACATAATATCTCCTTATTTTCACTGTCTAAAACACGAGCCGAGCCCTGTCGAATGTTGACATCAAGGGCCATTTGCATCATATTGAGCTCTTCAGTTTTCGAGGCATTTAGCACATCTTCTCCAGGCTGGTAACTCAATAACTGATTAATTTTGCTCCATTCTTCTTTAGTCAGTTGTCCTGGAGCATCTGCTCCTTTAGAAGGCGTAGGAGATGTAGGAGTAGGAGATGTAGGAGTTGAAGAATCATTGGGAGACGGTGATGGAGTACCACCTTGACTAGAATTTGCAGTTCCCCTATGAACCATAACCACCCACAATGAAATTATGGATTGAATGTGATTAACACATAAAAATTTCAATCGATAAAAACACGAAAAGTGATAAAAAGCATGATAAACTCCACAGAAACTATCTAATATCCCTGCGTCAGAATACTGACATATACCACCCCATAAGACTGCTATTAATATTGTAAAATCAAATACTACTGTGTACACAAGAGTCGTATGTACCAGCCAAACGACCACCAAGAGCTTTTCCTCATTCGTTCACGTTCTACAGCAGCTTCTTTCGATTTGACACTTTCAGCTCTTGCATGAGCCAATAGCCTGCAAGAGAGGAGGTTTGCATTGCCATGAAACACTATAAATTAATCATTAGATGTAAATATTTAAGAAAGGATGTACAATGAAAGGACTCGTGAAAGTTATTCGAATAGATGAAGGACGATAAAGATCTATATTCGCCGAAATAGATCAGAGATGCAGCTTCAAAGCTTCAGAGAGGAGTTCAGAAATGCCGACCTCCAAAGAAGAATCACTTCAATATCGAGATCCTTTTCCATGTCTTTGATTTCTTGATTATTAACTTTGAAACCTTGCTGCAAGCAACTTGCATAAAGTTGCACATAATTTCGCCTCTTGCGACACGAATCAGCTATGCTTGACCACTGCAGCCGGTACCTTAAAAAAGCAATAGTAGTGCGAATAATCAAATAAACAACTTTCAACATATACGTGCATAAAGAATCCAAACTGGCAGCATATACCGCCTTAAACATGTGCAGGGCTCAGTGAATTTACAAATTTAGTCTCCAGTAAGCAACAAGTCAAACCTACATTCATTACATGTTTCAAGTATAAATGAGGATAACCCACCAAACTCTAGAATGTTGCTGTAACACAGCTTGACAACCATAAAGCCACCAAGCCCGTGCATCTGCTGACACAGACGCTTGAGGACGAAAGTGGCTGTACTGCAACCTAAGTCGATAAGTGGACACTCCTTCCAAAAGCTTCATGCCATCACAGTACTGGGCCTGTGGAATGATCGAGAAGCAAAATAAATTAACACACACATTTGGATGTCGATCTCAAATACAACAGCCTAAATCCATTTCAATATAGATTTCTTTCTATTGATGATTAACAAATACAAATTCAGACTACAGAACAGCATCAAGAAACAACTTAGAACAAGGAAGAGAGCATAAACGAATCATAACAACTATTCATTGGAAGTGTCAGGAAGACGCTCACGCTTCCGCTTTAACTGTTAGGAAAAATACCTCTGAAACTGTCAATGACACAGGCTCCAGTACAAGTGTGGCTTCCTGAAAAGGGACCTCGGGTTTCCGCTTCTCACGTTTTCCACGACGGTTATATGTCATAAGACCCCCAACAGGATGCAGCAAGTACTGGCGACCAGTAGCCCACTTTGACAAAGACTTGTCAGGTGATGCGTCTGTTTTTATGCCCTCCATGAATACCTGTTAGAGATTTGAATTTCGAATTTCAGATAACAGACAGAAACAACATCATCGAAGTTGAACTGCTATAGGAAAAACATTGACGAACAACAAGAGATGTTCTCCCGTCTTGTTAAAAACTCGGAAATCTAATTACATAAAAGAAAAAGACCATCCATTATGTGCCAAAATGATACATTATAACGTTGTAGACGCAAGTAACACACCGTTCTCCATAAACATTGAATAACTAGTCAGAATATACCTCCTCCCATTCCGCAGGGGTCATATCCTCCCATGCTTTTTCCAACTCCCAAGGTGTGCTACCTGGGTCATGGTACGCAGCCAGACGCTCCAAACGCACGGACTGCAGAACCAGAGCTGATAAATAAGTAAACTCATTCACAGTGAACGATCAAGTACAGGACTAGATAAAGCACAAAAATCGCTGTTTGCCTGGACCTATGAAGGAATTTAAGAACATCCAAATATAGCATAAAAGAAGGAAGAGCGAGTTAACACACAGCACAACTACGTGGCTAAAGAAACCACTCATAATTCTAACAATGCAGGGATCGCTGAATTGGCAAAGACATAAGAAGCCAAATACAATCACCTGCGTTTGAATGAGCAAACTGACTCTAACGTGCATTCCGATTTCTTTAAACAAGTCAAAACTACGTAGGTGGGGGATGCGAACCTTGCGGAGTCTTTCCAAAGCTCCACTAGTGACAAATGTTTCATGTCCAGTCTCATCGATAGTCACAGCTGCTAATGTTGCCAACGTAACTCCAGAACAAAATGGGTGCCCTGGGTTACTGCATGCAATGAATAGGCATTGATGAGAAGAAAGCAAAAGAAAATCCACTATTTCTGATTGCATTATATCCTTACACCCTATCATCAAAGAGGACATAGTTTGCTTTTAGTGTACAGGTATTTGATAACAGGACCACGTGACTCGGAAATATTAGAATTAAAGTACAGGACAACTCTCAGTAAATCGATTGCCATAATACGATTGCTTTAATTACTTAGAAGACCACAGATAGACACACGAAACCTAACCGGAAAAGAGCTAAAATAGAAAAAGTTGATCGCAGAAAAGGTGACAACGTAAAATCCAGTCAGGAAGAGCAGATCATTTGCATGTGATTTGCAGCCAATTGAAGAAAATATGTACCTTACTGTGTCTTCATAACGAATGTGCAAATTGGTGATTGAAATTTTCAAGTTCCCAACAATAGTCGCTATTAGAGAGCTAAACCAGGTGTTAGAGGTTGTATCCTGCAGGATTTGTCACAAACAGCAATTCACATAATCGCAATGCTCAATCACAAACGTTTGAACATCAAGGAAGGAAAATGTCGAAATATAGTACAGTTCTCACATAAATTAGGGTTTAAACTACAGATTTGTAACACTGAAGCCCATTTAATGATTCTCGATTCCTCTGAGAAAACTCTAACTTGCTGATTCATTAGCATCAGGATAACAATGTTAACATACAGCTTCTTGAGGCCCAGCTGTCTTGTGGTCCTTCGCCTCAAACATGGCCAATTCAGCCTCCTGTCAAATCAACAATAGCTTATATTTTAAGCTCAACTCATTTACGAGTCTTTCTGGCACTTGACAAAATCTCACAAAGTTGATCTGCTACATGAACACCACTGATTCCAGCATGATAATTACATAGGTTGCAGATGTTCCCATCAACAAATGTGGTACATTGCAGAAAGCGTTAAAGATAGAATCAATATAATTTGCAAAAGATGAATCTAACCTCACACTTGCGTCTTTTCGCCTCATACCATTTATCCTTATCCTCTTTCTGCAGCCACAGGCACCACGGAAATGCACAAACAAACATAAAAATACTGATTGAACTCTTCAATTAATCACAAAGAATACAAGATGTCCTCCAGGTAAACATTTCTTAATTAGTTCGCATAAACAACCAGGACTATCAAAAATAAAAGCACGAGTAAAGACACATGTGCTAGTGCTCACGGTGAAGGTCCTGTCATCTTGGAGAGGCTCAGCAAGTATAAAAATGCGATCTAGAAGCACAATTACAGGATCTTTTCCTAGTCGATTCCAAGGAACCTGCATAAACCAAACATTATTATTAACCTGGTTCCATCATCACACAGTTATGTCGCACACAACGACTACATGTGAAATCGGAATTTAAAGGCATGTTGCAAATGTAGAATTCATTTAAAATGACGTATCGCATCCCCAAGAACTCCTTCAGTGCAGTGTACCTTTAAAGTGACTGAACCAAGGAATCCAGCTTTTACTGTGATAGGAAGCTTTAGTGCGTTCAAAGCCTCTGCCTTGAGTTGCAAATCTTTTAAGACGACATCTCCTGTATCATCCAGGTTCAATATTTAACACAACAAGCACACAAAAGAAAGTACGTTCTTGCCTGCCAGTGCAAGATACACAAGTGAAATCTATAATCCCAGTACAACCCAAATGGCCATACGCCACTGGTGCAGGAAAACTTGAAACAAAAAGTTGCATCAAATAACAGCCAAAAGAATGATGTTTCATATGATAATTTATTAAACACCTAAGATACCAATTATCATGCTTCACTCATAAAAATCGGAGTCCCTTGTGACTCTTATGAAGGCCACTATATCTTTACTTTTGTACCCACCCATGTTAACATCAATGTCGTCCATGTCCATTTTCACAACGAGTCAGGTCACAGATTGACTAGCAGAATGCACAGCTCGACACTATCTTTAGCACATTTATTAGGCCAGTCAAGTCATAGTCTGAAAAAAATCTATGGACGATTAAACTGTTGAGGACCGATCACATCCCTGACAGTTTCGACCATGCCCTATGGGTTCAAAGCAAATAAGTTAGGAGCCAAACCTTGCCAAACACTAATCTTCAAAGCTTCAACTGAGAGACCGCGGACATATTCTCCAAGATAAAGACGAAGAAGATGCAAAACCTGTCAACAAAGTAAATTGCAAGCTTCAGGAACATTAAGAACGAAAATATCGACTCATTGCACTAGTTCAGTGCTTATTAACAAGGGAATACCCACTTCGCACAATCTCAAGTGTATATTATCCCCTGATTGACTATGAGATACAGAAAATAAGGCTCCGTAGACAATTCTTAAAAACCCTTCGATTTTACACCAAATATCCATACTTGGCTGCATCCAGCTTTTCCGGAAACCTGTCACTAAGATGCATTTTCTGCTAAACCTCTCATTAATCCTGAGGCAGTGAAAACTCACTAAAGACTAAACTCAAATGCTATCCCTGTGTCTCCAGGATCAGAAAACCATGATTAATGCGAAGAACGCCAAGGAAATTTATAACGTGATCTTATCACAGAACTCGATATCATAAGCCCTAATAATCTTCAAACCCTTCTTGAAGATTAAGTGCCTCTTCACGTACTAAACGTCTTCAAAGTTAGTAACTCTTCAAAGAAACCTGTATTTATTCTGGCATAAGCTGAGCCTATTTCCACTCTCGAGGGTCGAATTACAGCAAGCACGGATGTTCTATTCATCTAATAGTTGACTAGAAAAAGCAAATTGCCTTCAGCAAATTCTACCAGGCAACTTAGTCCCTTTATGCTGCTTATAACCAAAGTCTCATTCAACGAGGTAATCAATGCTCCAGAAACTGAAAAATTCGACAATTTCGACGGACAATTTTGACGAACAATTTCGACAAAATTGCGAATTGCAAAAGAGCAGTGCATAATGAAATAAAAACAGCAATCAGCTGAAGGAGAGAGAGATTTACGTGAGCCTCGAACATATTGACAGACTTCTACGCAGCTTCAGGAGCTACGATTCTTCCAATAAATCTGCGCAGCTTGTTTCCTCTACCATCGCAGGCATTTCCGCACAGAATCCGAAATCACTTTCGAATTTTTTTTAATCCAAAAACCGAAAACGCCTCATAATTACAATAATAATATTAATAATGATAGCTCCGCCTCAACCTTCTCCTCCTCCCTCTGTATAGTTCCTCATTGCATCTCGCCTCTTCCTAAAACTCCCCATGCATTCATTCCCACCGAGCTCACATCAATCGAAACCACACCCTGATTCACGCAAGAACGTCACCAATCCATCACCGCCTTCAAACTCCTGTCCTCGAGAAGCCAATTCCGAAGCAAAACCTAAACGCGAACTCAAGCGCACCGCTCCAAAAGCAATAATCCCCTAAAAAGCTCAAGGGAGGTCGATTCGGCACCAAAAAGGCTGAAAAAAATAGTAGCTCCAGGGCATCAATCCGAAGCGCGATGAGAAGAATGGAAACCCGATCTTGCAGCGAAACAATCGCAGTGACAGCTCGGCCCACGCGGAATCAGAGATGCAGGGTTCCTGAACGAGTCTCAGGCCCGCCCGCAGTGAGCCCCGTCGCAATTTCTTTCCGCCTCCGGGTTTCTTTTCCGCTTCTTTCTCAAGAGTTCTTGCGCGTCTTTCCGGTCTTTCTCGGATACGGACACCTGCCAGACACGAGGGCGCGCTAGACGCTGCCGCGTTCACACCTGCTAGGGTTTCACGGTACTACGTGGCGGACTATTGCAGTCCATGGTACATGAACCATTGGTGTCATGTCCCTCTGTTGAATGGATGAAATATTTTCAGTCAGGGGTGTTACAGTGAGACTCACGGAAATAGGTAGCGATTATCTATTACCGGGCTTCCACGGCAGCGAAGGGCTCATTATCATCAAATTGCTACGTAAAATTTGGGCCAGCTAATTGGTATTCCGTACAAAGGAATTTGAAAACAAAAAAAAGTAATAATAGCTAGATTTTCTACATGGAGTCAAGAGATGTAGCCACTTTAACCCTATGACGTGGTTATGTCTATAATGGACGATAAACATATTGTAACCTTCTTCTTGACTACATCTTGTACAGTTTTTCATCCATCCAAATTTCTCTTGGTTCTTGTGTTAGTTGACTATCATTTGTAGGGTATGGATTTTAAAAATAAGATATTGTGATTTTTTTAAATAACATATTGGTTTATGTCAAGTTTCATTTTTAATTCAAAAAGTGAGACCTTAAAAATGATTTTCCAAAATAAGTATAATCAAATAACAGAACTCATACCATGTCGTAGTGCATGTTATACCAAATTCACTACAAACCTATTTTTTTATTTTATTTTATTTTTTTATTTTTTTATTTTTAACTTCAAATTTTAGTTTGAATTTCAAAATAAGAGCTTGAAAATTTAATAACGAATTGTTAATAAATAAAATATGATAAATCAAATTGTACAAATGTGATCTTAACAATGACATTTACAACTTAGCTTTGTACATCAATTCCATTTTTGTTATTCATCAAACATTTTTTAAGGCATTTTCAAGATCAATGTTGAATCGGGACGTTAAAGGATTAAACCTAGGTATCAAGCAGGTAATTGTTTAAATGGCACCTAGGTAGCATATGTGTATCACCCTCATATTACTTGTATGTCTATACATTAACCCCTAAAGAACCAACCATTCATTTTTGGGATGATTTACAAATTTCATCCATGTTTTCTCATTCGTCATCCACTTTTTGCAAGGAAAATAAATACAACAAAATTCTATGGCAAATAGCTTAATTCATGTGTGATCCTGTTAGAAAAGGGATGATTTGTGAAACTTTTATGCCTCTTTTCATGTTGGAGTGATTCATCAAAAATTTCAAATATTTTAATCTAAATGTGCTCTTGAAAAAATAAACTCGTGAAATTAAGCAGCCAAAAAATCTCCAAAAATCACTACACTTAAAGTATTACATTTCAACCCATCACAACAAATTTCATCCACAAATTGTCAATATCTTGTTCATAATTGAATTACAAAATATTTTTGAATTTCAAGAATATTGGTGATAGCAGTTGTAGATCTAACCATGTGGATAGAATCTAAATTTCATAATGTACAACTTTTATTCATACATCAAGTTCAAAATGCCCCTTTCGGTTGCATTTTATGATGCATCTTTGCAAAACTACCAAAGGGGGGTTGTTTGTTTATTTTGTTATGTTGAGATCGCTCCCATCGTGTATCTCCTAACCGCATTCTTGGTACCTTCAAAAAGCTCTTAACGAAGAAAAGTGCACAAGGTTCATTTCGTCGCATTTGGACCTAAGGTGTAAAAGTTATGGATATCTAATTGAATTTCCTCACTATAAATTATATCAAATTATGGAAAAATGGAATATGGGAGTTTTTGATGTCATTTTTGGCATCATCGGAAAGCTCTTGACGAGTAAGGGTGCACTAAAGTTGTTTCGTAGCTTTTGGACCTACGATATGAAAATTATGGATTTTCGATTGAATTTTGTGACCATAAATTAAATTAAATTATGGATAAGTTATTAGAAAAGCAAAAGAAAAAGAAAAAGCATTGGGAGCATGGGGAACATAGGGAACACGAGGAACATATAGGCTTACGGTACATGGTCACACTAGTAAATATAAAAAGAGCATCAAAGAGCTTGGCATAACATTCTCAAGCCTTTGTTGGACCACAACCTTTACATTGTAGAGAAACTGCAAATAAAATAATTCAATTCTCCAACCCTTGTTGCTTGGCCCAAACGAAGATAAAGAAAATGATGTGCAATTACTCTAATCTCTTAACCCCTAAACGTCCTCACCTATGTCCAGTTTGGGCAGTTTTGCAAAGATGCATTATAAAATGCAACTAACATGAATATTTGGAACTTGATGTATGAATAAAAGTTATACATTTTGAATTTTAGATTCTATCCATACAGTTAGATCTATGATTGCTATCACTAGTATTTTTCTATAAATTTTGAAACATAAAATAAAAAATTATTTTGTAATTCAATTACGAATAAGATATTGACAGTCTGTGAATGAAATTTGTTGTGATGGGTTATAATGTAGTGCTCTAGGTGTAGTGATTTTTGGAGATTTTTTGGATGCTTGATTTTATGAGTTAATTTTTTCAAGGACACTTTTAGACTAAAATCTTCAAAATTTTGGGTGAAACACTGCAACACGAAATGAGGCATAATTTTTTCACAAATTGTTTCCTTTTGATCGGATCACACATCCATGAAGCTAACTTCCCATAAAAAATTCAGTAAAAAAATCACACTACAAAAAGTGCATGACGGATGAGAAACTACGGATGAAATATGTACATCATGCAAAATATGCATAGTTGGGCAGTTAGGGGTTAAGACATGCTTGAGATTCGGAAGTGCAACACTGGGCCTCTAAAGAACATTATGGGATTGCTCAACTTTAATCCATGTAAATGTAACAAAAAACGCTAAATTGTCTCCTAAACGAAAAACATTACACACACACACACACACACACACACACACACACACACACACACACACACACACACACACACACACACACACACACACACACACACACACACACACACACACACACACAGATATATATATATATATATATATATATATATATATATATATATATATATATATATATATATATATAAATTTACACACATTGGCAAACACCATGTTGCAATGCACCAACATTGTGTTGGAAACATGGGAACTTTGGGAACATAAAGAGAACTTGGAAACATTAGGGAACATAATGGGAACGCTGGGGAATGTGATGCGAAGCTTTGGGGAACAATATGGGAAGCGCGGAGCATGATTTGGGAACATGATGAAAATTTGGATGAAAAATATAGATGCGAAATGTGGATGATTTCGTGACATGGTATTGTAACGGATACCAAGCATGGTAGTAACATGGTATCATGATGTTGTGTACTTAATATAATACAAGCAAATACCCTCTTGCAATGCAACAACAAAGAAAGCGCAAGAATTGCATTAAAAACGTGGGAAGCAATTGGGAACAGAAAGGGACATGATGGAAACCTTTGGGAAACAAAATGGTAACTGTGGTGAACTATTTAGAAACATAAATTAAAGGAACTTGGAAACATTAGGGAACATGATGGAAATCTTTGAGGAACATATGGGAACTGTGGAGAACAATTTGGGAACATGATGAAAATTTGGATGAAAGGCATGGATATAAAATTTGAATGATTTTGTGACATGGTATCAAGACGGATATCGAGCAGGGTAGTTACATGGTATTGTGACACTCTATACTTAGTTTTATACTAGCAAACACCTTGTTGCAATACACCAACATTGCATTGGGAATGTGGAAATCAATTGGGAACATAAAAAGGGAACGCTAGGAAATGTGATGCAAAGCTTTGGAGAACATCATGGGAATCGTAGAGAATGATTTGAAAACATAATGAAAATTTGAATGAAAGGTATGGATTTGAAACGTGGATGATTTTGTGAAGTGGTATTGTGACGGATATCATATCAGTCACGGTACTGACATGGTAATGTCATTGTGTACTTAATATTATACTAACAAACACCATGTTGCAATGCACCAACATTGCATTGGGAATGTGGAATCAATTGGGAACACAAAGGAATATGGGAACTTCAGGAACATAAAGAGAATTTGAGAACATTAGGAAAGATGATGGAAACATTAGGGAATATATACACTAGCACAGACCTGTTGCATTGCAACAATGAACATAGGTGAACATAAAAAGGTGTCCATTGCATTCGGCATCAATGCATGCAGGAATGAAGTGGGATGCCTCAGACCCATATCATCGAGTTTGGATATCATCAAGTTTGGATGAAAAACATTCGAGATGAAAACGTGACTGTTGTCGTGACAACGGGGTCCCGTGACAGATAACGTGACAATGTGCGTTTAATATATCACTGTTCCACGGGCATTGTAGCGGGGTGTTATAGCGAGTGGTATAGCGGGCGTTGTAGCTGGGTGTTATAGCGAGTGATATAGCGGGCGTTGTAGCGGGAGTCCCAGTCGCAGGACGCTCTGTTCTGCGGCCCTGTTTTCTAACTGCTTTCCCCTTCGCATTGCAATACTCTCTCAACTGCCATCGCCATAGCCTCCTCACTTCCAAGCTCTCTGCATTGTAGCAGCTTTACTGCCATTCTCGTCACCTTCGAAGCACAGAGCTCTGCATTTGCTTAATTGTGATCGTTGTGGAGGTTGATCGCCATCTGATAGCTCAGAGTATGGTTTTCTGGGGTGTGTGCGGTCTTTCTGGAGGTTTTGGCCTCTCCTCGGACTATGCGTTTAAGTGTGATCGTTAATTTTGACTATGCACGGTGTCGGTGAGGTTTGCATATGATCTCTGGAATGTTGTGGTTTTTCGAACTCGATGGCGGGCAGGTTTTAGGGTTGGGAGCTGTGTCAAGTCGGGAATGAGCTGTACTCTCGCTATATCCAGCTGCTCCGAATATCTTCCGATTGCTTCAACAAGTTTCACTACTGGATTGTATCTTGAAGATAAATATTTCAGCAGTTCGTGATTAGCGCTCTGTACGTGGCATCCTGGATGGACTGCACGGATTTTCCTTCACTGTATGAGTCGCTGAAATTTATGTTACCAGGGAAAGGTGATCCATGTCCGCGTGTACTGAAACCAGATTCTACAATGTCAGAAGGACAGGAATGGACAGTTGGAGAGTCGAGGTTTTGAAAGCTTGACATCATAATGGGAGACGACGGTGGCGCTGGGCTTCTTCTTCAGGATTCGATCAGTTTTTTTGACAAGCCTCCGGATTTCGGTCAAAATGGTGAGCATGTAGCGGATTCAGACAAAGGCTCTATGGATGAGCCTATGGATTTCAGAAATCGAATTGCTCGCCAGTGGCGGTGCCCAGCGTTGGCCTTGAAAGCCAACCTCTTCCGTGTCACTCAGTCTGCCATGGAACGAAAACCAGATGCGGAGGAGAGCTTTGTCAAATGTGGTAACGCTTTCCTGAGTGCGGTTGACGATGGAGGCATTTCAGAGAAGAAGATGGTCACCATCATGATGGCATTCCAGCGTTGGCGCCAGAGCCAGCTGAAGGTGAAATCTTCTTTATCAACATGTAACCCTTTGTTTTTTGCATTATTGATGACTTTCTAACATGAGTTTTAGGGTTTCCTTTACGGTTTTCACATCGAACTCTTAAGAGTACATCACATGAGCCGAAGGTTTTACGCTTTCTTAGGGGAGCACATTTCCACGGGACGAGTTCTGAGTCATGTCTTGCAGGCCTCGAAACCATTTTGATGCTGAACATCTTTCTGTTTCGTCTCTTGCTTGATTGTTTGGATATGTGGATTGCAGAACATACTAGGCCAAGAGCTGGTAAAGGTGTTGGAAGAGGCTCGAGAGGATGAGATTGCTCGAGCATCACTGGAAACACAGCTGGAGCACACTGAACAACTGTTGGCTACTGAACGCACGAAATCCGCAATGCTTCACAGCCAGCTTGCCACCACTGTGAACAGCACTCATTTCCATGAGATGAGTGGCTACACTGCTGATAATGCTACTGTATGTTTCTCTGCTACAAACCAGAATGTCCCAACTTTTCGGTGTGCCATTTCCTTTGGGTAGCACAGTATGATAATCCAACTAGAATCGTTTTCCTTCCTTGTAACAGCTTTTTATGTGGCTCCTATGGCGAAGTTTCTTAACTGTGAATTGCTCACATGAATTGAACTTCAGATCAAAAAATCTGAAAGGGTTTATAGTGGAAAATCAGGTGAGCAAGATGGACAGGCAGGTGATGACTATGGAAGGCTTCAGAGCAGCAGAGGCGGAAATCGAGGTGCGGGATAATCAGATCCAACAGTTGAAAGAGAGAGTACGAAGTTTGGAAGATAAAATTGGACGGGTCGATGGGCAATTGAATCGTCTTCACCTTGAGAGGAGTGACCTTCAAGCTGAGAATGGCATTGTTTTGCGAGAAAATAGGACTTTACTGGAACAAGTAAGCTTCACCCAGGTCCTTTGCCTTTGCTAACCTAGGTAGCGCTTTATAAATTACGCAGAAGCGAGATGTTGTTATTGACCACGTTGATTACTCGGTGGATAGTTGTCTTCTAGGGACAAAGAAGTGGTGAAGCAAGTCGAAGAGATGGAAAGGCTCAAGGCCTTAACAACCAGACTGAAGGAACAGCAGAACGCCAAGCAGGACCGGATTGACTCTATGGTAGCTGAACATAGTGCAGAAGTTAAGACTCTTCAAGAGCAGCTGCAACAAGCATATAGAGCAAATAGTTGTAAAGAGGTATGTATTACAGTATTGATCTCTGTTCCAAACATGCATGAAGCAGTGCAAGGATGGGCTCCAGATGGTAAAGGTCGTTCGGGTGTAAACTCTCTAGGGCACATTCTTACTTCAATCAGTTACTGATAATTAATTTCGTTGCATCTAGCAGGTAGAGTTGGCCACGTCTGTAGAGCACTGCAGCCATTTGAAGCATGAGAAGGGCACCCTCCTGATGCAACTTCAAGAAGCTGAGAAGCGGGCAGATCTTGCATCTACCCGCGCAGAGGTGGGTTGTGCTTCTTCGATTCGAGAAATCTTTACTATTCACTTGCATTATCAAAACCACTAATCAGACTGTCAAAGAATAGAGAGAATTTTTTTAGTTAATATTAGGTCCTTTAGAAACTCTTAGTTTGGATAAATGCACGCGTAGATTCAAGGCTATAAGAGAGGCTCCTTTGTTTCTATTTGGAATTCTGAAGTGATATGAGTGGTGGTCAGGAATTATGCGCGAAGCTGCAGTGCAGGTCTGATGGAGCGGACGAGTCAGCAGAAGTAGCCTCAGAGATGGTCAAACACCTCAAGAAATTGACACAGAATGTGCGGGAGCTAGAGACCACTATCCATGCTGCAGATGATCATGGATCCAGTGTCCGAAATAATAGAGCAGAGCACACTTCAGCCAGGCAGTGCTTTGGCGACCAAGTCTACAACACCTTCCCTCAAGATCAAGCCTTTTGGGATAATTATCCTCTGCGCTCACTAGATCATGGACAAGGCCCCAGAAGTGTAACCACTTTGTCTTCCGTCAGCGACCACAACCTGTCGGAGCTTCCAAGTGCCGCGCGTCGACACGCATTTCAGGACGGAATCACCAATTGGATCACCTGGAAATGGCGGTGGGCAGCATCGAATGCAAGGTGATTCATGACCTTTTCTCGTGTTTCTTTTTCAGAACTGTAAACTTCTTGTAACCAGTCAGCTCGGAAATCGACCTACTTGGAAACATCTCACACGCATTCGTCATGTGTATGTATCCATGGTCAATATGGCAGTCACTGACAGCTGTAGATCTCGGTTTTGACTTTCACAATTGTATGCTTTCCGTCAGAGGATCTGTAATTCCACATAACATTCAGTAGCTTGTAGTGGCTCTGCCTGGCCCCACAGGAAAATATACAGCATATACCTCACCCAAAATGACCTTCATCAGTAGCTAATGGGACACTTGGCGTCCCAAGATGATGAACAGAGCGCATGAAAGAAAGGCAGATCCCATTAAGGCTACTGAATGTTATGCAACGTCATTTTCGCTCCCTAAGCATGAAAATGCTGAAGGACGTGTTAGTTTTCCAAATTTTCGAGTGATGTTCTACTGCAGGAGATAATGTGCACAGTGGAGTTCTTATCCAGCCTTCCTGCTATCTTACGTACCATTGCCTGAAAAGGTACTTGCTCAGGGCACAATTTAATTAATTGAATGGAGCTGAAACTGACGCTACTTGACTCTTGGCAGGGCGGATCTTCTTACAAGAAAACTACACAGCTTTAACCAGAAATTTATTGAAGACTTGCACCTGGTAAGTGATCAAATTTGCTAAGCTGAACATCTGAAAAGAGGTGATTGCTCTGTTTGACTCCTCATTTCGGCATGGCAGCGTTACCAATAGTTTTAAGTCAAGGTACCAAAATCACCATTAAGCTGCCTGGACATTGACTTTCTGCAGGATCACAAGCAGAAGAAAGTGCAAGACCTGATTCAGAGATTGGGAATCGGAATCCTGACAACGCGCATGGAGGACGAGTGGAAGAATAGTACGAGGGCAGTGGCCGCAGAACCCAAACTGATGCCACTGATACTGTCAGCATGGCGAGCATTCACCCGAACATCTGTGCTGCAGCGCAAAGCGCTGTCTCGCAATGCTTCCCTGAACAAAATGCTGGATGCGTTGCCTTGGTGGATACGGAGAGCGAGAGACCGGCGACAGCTCGAGCGCACGTTCTTCCAATGGCTGGTTTTCACTCTCAGCGCCAAGCGGCACCCGAATTCCCAACCCAGAAGCAAAGTCGTGGAATCTGAGTCCAGTTTTGAAGATTATTCACGACCAGTACCTGTTTTCAAGCCCCAGGCTTCTTTTTCCACGAAACTTCGACAAGTCAAGGGTCCTTGTGACGAAGCGAATGCTGTCAATTCGCAAATCCGAAGGGCTCAAAGGGCTCAACCTGCAGCAGCTTATAATAATTATGCCACCCCGGCTAGACCGGCTAGACTTGCAGATAGCAACCGAAATCAACTGCCAAGGGCTTCCCAAACCAGGGCTCTGCAGGCCTTTCAGGTACGACTCTCTAATGACACTCTACGTAATTGCACATTCCCGGTGTATCCTCAGAACCTGTTCATATCTGATTGAACAACTTCCACAAGATTGTCAAGTTGTGAACACGGATGAGAGTGTATTTAGAAGCCTAATTGTTCCTAGATGCAGTGTCGTTAGAGAGGCTTGAGTGTATCCTTCTTGCATCATGCATATCTCCTGTAGTTCGCACACATGGAGATTTTCTTCTATCTATTTTTGTTGCACTGTAAGGTTCTGCATGGAATGTCGAATCTAAGGTTTGTCCAAATTGTGTTTGTTCTGTGTAACGAATATGGATCCTTTCCACGCAGACTACACTGCAGCAAGAGGTGAACGAGCTGAAGAAAATTGCGGGCCAAGACGTTCAATCCTTGCAGCCGCGCAATAATTCTCAGGTTTACTCCCATCCACCATGTTCGAAATTAGTTCTACACTAATACACTGACATATACAGTAAGTTCCACCGTATGATCAAGAGTTGTCAATTTGGCGAATGAGCACCACATACATTCCAACCCCTTTAACCCCTAAACGTCCCAGCGTTCAGTTTTTGGACGACGAACAGATTCCAACTCACACTACACTCACAATACTTCATGGATGAAACTCATTCAATTTTTTGAAAATACTTTATGAAGTTGTTGTTCTATCTAATGGTTGGATTTGGTGTTACTAGGGTACATTTTTTTTTTAAATTACAAATGTGGAAGTATGTCAAGCAATTGACCAAGCCAAAATTGCATTGACTTTAGTTCAAAAGTGGACTTGCTAAAATGAGGTCATAAATTGATATAACACAAAATTTCCAAAAAATCACCATTTCAAGAGTATCTCATTCTGAATCCATTCCAACAAATTTTACTCAAAAAATATGAATATTTTGTTTGTAATAAAATTTAGAAGGAATTTTTAATTATAACTTTGAAATTTTATAATAAAATATCAATGATGGCATTGGTGAATCTAACCGTACGGATGGAACCTAAGATTCAATATCTACAACTTTCATTTGTATAAAAATTCCAAAATATTCTCCTAGATAGCACTTTATAATGATTTTTCTCAAACTGTCAATTTTGGGGACACCCTGGGACGTTTAGGGGTTAACCCCTAAATGCCTAGAGCCCTCTCCAAATTCGGCAGTTTTGTAAAGATGCATTATAAAATGCAACCTAGAGGGATATTTTGAACTTGATATATGAATAAAAGTTGAAAATATTCATATATATCAAGTTCTATTGAAATTATGAATTTTAGATTCTATCCATACGGTTAGATCTACGATTGCTATTACCAATAATTTTGTATAAAAATTTGAAACGTGAAATTCAAAATTATTTTGTAATTCAATTACAAATAAGATATTGACAATCTATGGATGAATTTTTTTGTGATTGGTTGAAATATAATACTCTAAGTGTAGTGATTTTTGGAGATTTTTTTGTTGCTTAATTTTATGAGTTGGCTTTTTTTAGAGCACTTTTACACTGAAATCTTCAAAATTTTGGGTGAATCACTACAACATGAATGAGGCATAGAACTTTCACAAATCATCCCCTTTCTAATCGGATCATATGTGCATGAAGCTAACTTCCCATAGAATCTACAGTAAAAATTCCACATTGCAAAAAGTGCATGATGGATGAGAAATTATGGATGAAATCTGTACATCGTCCAAAAAATGGACGCTAAGGCAGTTAGGGGTTAATCTGACTACTTGGGCAATAATCATATTAAACCCAAGGTCTCCATATAAAAGGTGGAACCCTAAGATGATGTCATTCTTTTTTCACAACCAATGTGCTCGCTCTTCTTTCCTCTCTGGCACAAGTCTATGGGGAGCTCTATGGAGTTTAGGGTCACCACCCTAGGTTTAACCCCTAAACGTCCCAACGTCCAGAAATTGGATTACGAACAAATTCAAAGCCTTTCAACTTTCTCATACAACCTCGGATGACTTTCATCCAAGACATCTTTGTAAGCCTATTAAATTCTCTACCATTTACAATAATTTTTTTGTAATGAAGAGCTGTCAATAATATTGAAGAGGCCTCCAACTACAAGTATGTCAAATTTGTTGGGTAGATTTTATGCTTGCAATGGTCCTCTCATGTACACCTCATGTACATCTGAGCCATGCTAATATCTATTTTTGAGACTAGCATCTACTTATGTTCAAAGGGTTGGTAGGTTTAGGGGTTAAGAGTCAATATTGTAACAAGTGTGCTACAGTGGCAAGTGTGGAGGGTATTCCAGAGTGTCATTGTAGAGGAGTCAGATAAATGGGGTTGGAGTATAGTTTGTATACTTCCCAAACATAAAATGAATGATGGCTAACTTATCTGATGCCTGCAGGTTAGGAACAGGCCCATGACCGCCCCAACTGAGAGCTCGTATGCAAAGCAACGTCAATCTGACGGGAAAAATGTGTTGAAGTCGGTTCTTGGGGTCTGCAACAACTTAGCTTTGGCTCTCACGAATGTCAGAGGCAAGCTGAGCCCCCATGTTCGTGCAGACACTTTGAATAGGCGAGCCCCCGTGAAACTCAGTCCTCATGTCCTCGCAGACACAGTGGATACATGTATTCGAAATGAGCAGACGAGGATCATTAGTAAAGGACCAGGGCGAGAGCTTCCCGAAGCCCAAACGAGTCCAAGGGCTGGGAACCCCAGAGGGCAGGCTGCGAGACCAGGAAATTCAAATCAAACTTGGGAAGGTTGGGGAACCCAGATAGCAGCAGCTGGCCAGAGTAATAATTATTCCCGTAGCAGAAAACCTATGAACGTAAACAACAACAACCCTGCTGCTCAAGACCCCTGTTCCAGATATCAGTCTCCATTCCGAAGCCAAACTACACCTGGTACAACAGCTCCGAATCCGGGCAAAAAATTCAGCCACAACAGGACAGAAATGCAAAGTAACAAAGACCATGTCAAATGCAACACAACATATTCTCAGATATCTCCAGCTCAAGAGACAGGAAGGTGCAAGCGGTCGAGTTTACCGCGCGACAGTAAAAGGTCCAACCCTGGTACATCAAACCTGGTGTTGAACATGTCTGTAATCAACAAAGTCTTAGGAGACGGTGCCACAAATGCATCGTTGGAGGAGAAGAAACTTGTAGGATCGGCATTAGCCAGGCTGGTCAGCACAAAAATCTCCAAGTTGCGAGGAGGCCAAGCGGTGTGACAGACAGTGCCATCCTCGATCTTGAAAGCAACTGAGGTGCAGGAAAGAGCAACCTGTTTGAAAGGGTATCTCAACCTCCAGAAGGAAGAAGTTGTGTATCAACATATCATGTTCTCTTTGGTGCCTGGAAACCAGCAAACATCAAAGAAAGAAATGGACAGATGTGTTGATAAGAACAGAACGGGAAAACCATATGTAATAATAAGCGAGATGCATACTTGACATGGTCATGTTTCCCATCATGAAAGTGAGTACAACTTTACTTCTGAACCAAAGCAAAACTAGTACTGAACCTACTACATATTTGCCGAACGTCCTAAACCTAGAGGAGCTTTTTCCTTTCAAAAAATGATTTCAGGTGCCACAACTGCCATCCGGCTACTCCAAGGCACACAAGTAAGGACATGATCCCAAACCAGGCCACCCTCGAGTTCGTCAGTTCATTCAAGTCCCGCATTTCTGCCTCCCTGCACTTGCCACAAATACACACTGCAGTTCCTTAGTAATGCAGCAGAAAAAAGAGTCCAATTCACCCGAGTCCCATTCACAGCAACAATCTGGTACTTCATCCTAGTACAGAAGAATATCGTACTACAAATGCAACTGAAAATTTCTATGACAAAGAATGGTAGCATAAACAGTACCTCTCTCTCAAGTAAAGCATCTCGCTGTGAATGGAACCCACAGCTTCTTCCAGCTTCCTCAATTCAAGCTCCATACCCTGCAACAAGACAAACACAAAAAAAGCTCAATGCGATTGGCCACCCCTCAACCCCACTTCAACTGCAGCCAGCATAACATTCAGTAGCTTTCAAAGGGATTGCCCCAGTCCCAATGAAATGATGAGGAATATCCCTCATCATCTCATGAGCCCCATTAGTAGCTCAGATGACATGTGGCAGGGGCCGGATGAAACCCCAAGGTAGCACATGTGAGAACTACTGAATGTTATGAGTAAACATGGGAAGCAACCTTTAGAAATGGTATAAGAAAACTAACACCGTCACCTATCACAACAGCTTGTTAATTTCTAATGAATCAAATAACTATCTAGGGAGTACAGAACGGAGCCTAGGAATATGACAGTACATCGAGCTTGTCCTTCTTGGCAATTTGTGCCCAGTCTTTGGCAGCAACTCCTGTCTTCCAATCAAGGGCAACATTGACAACTGCATTGGGAGGGGCATTCGTCAACCAAAAGCAGGCCATGAAATTCCCAGACTCCGATGTCGTGAAGGCAAACTGCCCTGCCTGAACATTCTCTTGGTAGTGTAACTGGTTTCCGTAAGGCGATGTAACCTGCCCCAAAGAAAAGAACACCAATGTTAGCTCATCGTAACCAGCAATTCTTCAATACAATCATTCACATGCTAACACTTCGATAATGTCACAACCACCGGTACATTAACCCCTAAAGGACCAAGGAATCATAGATTTAAAATGAAAAAATCAATCGATCATATTGTGAAAAAGATAATTTAGGTGGGACCAAATTTTGTACCACCAGAATCAGTGAAGAGCATTGCATATGTTGATCAAAAAACAAATAATTTTGAACAAAAAACAGTCTACATAGGACCTACTCAAACTGCTATATAAAACATGAGTCCCAATTTGGGACTCTTGGTTCTTTAGAAGTTAATCGATGTTACCAACATCAGCTCCAGGAATCAAATGTATCAAAGAAACTGTTTCGCAAGATCCTACAACATAGAGAATGTAGCTACGATAAGGCCACAACCAGCTCAAATACTAAAAGTATGAAACCCTAAACTCTTCAGACCTGACAGCTCGAATGTGAGACCAGTCAACAAACAGGCAAGTATTACCAGTAGACACCCTAAACTCGGTAAGAATTCGCTCAAAGTATAACCATTTTTGTGTGAAGATATAAAATTTCCGAACTTCTCAAAAAGAAGAGGAATAGTCATCATCCCCAGGAATTCAAGAACGTCTAAGAAATTTTCCACAGCTTTCAGATAATCGTACTCATAGACATATAACCAAAAGGAAAAATCAAAAAATCAAAAAAGGTGCGAGGGCTAAAATAGTCAAAATCAGAGCACCTTTCACCTGAGGACATCCCCGGTGAATACAAAGCCCGGAAGACGCAAAATGAAAGAAAAAGTGACTCTCACCTTGACAGTGAGTTTATGCGCTTCGTCGCTGTGCACGATCTTGTAGTCTCCAACGACGACGACATGGTTCTGAATCTCCTCGGCGACGCACTTGGTGGTCCGAGCGCTGACCTCGAACTGCACAGCTTGCGCACTCCATCCCAACGCCAGCACCAGCAACCCCGCCACCAGTAACCTCCCCGTCACGCCCATGGCTCCAATTCCGTTCCCCCGCAATTTCAAAAGCTCCGATCCCGCAAAATCAAAATTGATACAAGCAAAGGATCGATCGCGCAAGGTCTGCGAAGCTCGGAAACTGAAGAGGAAATGGAAACCCTAAGTGAGAGTGGAAGTGACAACTGATGTGTCATACATGGCACGCCATTGGATGGCCATGGCCATGGATTGCCTGGTCAATTAACTGAACCCTACCTGCTTGTTGACTTTATGCTCCTTCCCATGTGGAGTCAGGGCTGGTATCAATAATTAAACCGGGTATCAACCCTGGTATCACACCGGGTGTCAAGTGTGGTACCACGGTGGTATCATATACCCTACCTAATGGATACAACAAGGTAGAAATACCCAAACCAGTGAACTACCCTCTACCCGTGTAGTAGACTTCCACCAGGATAGTGAAGTGCCATTTCTGAAATCAAGAATTGTGAGGTTGGCAGCTTGAAATGCGTGTACAATCAGCCAGCTTTGGGTGCAACGAAGCTTCTAGTTTGTATGGAGTGACTAATTACTTCTTGATCACAATATTTTGTCAGACAACATGCACTGCAATGGTAATTTTGCCGTGACAAAGCTGCTAGTTTGCCCTCTTTAGAAATACGATATTTTGTAATTATAGATCATTGTTTGACACTTTAATTGAAATTTAGTCATGTTTGACTACCATCAATCACAGTTTAATGTGCTCATGAGTTAACTGGTTTAGGTGATGTTCTGTGTGGAAATGAACATTATTGTGTTCGGTCTAGGGAGAATCTAGTGAACAAATAGGTCAACCTCTGTGAAACCTCCATAAAACACACATTTAAAAAAATAAACACTATTGCCATACAATATGCCGGATCAATCCTTTTACACAAAAGACGAATAGAAAACAATCAACCAATATCAACAGAATAGCAAGAAGGGAAGAAAAAAAAAAAAAAAAAAAAAAAAAAGAGGGAGGGAGGGGGTAGTGGTGAAAACCACTGCTAGCTACTCCTTTCAAACACTAGCTTAGTACAAACACTTGTCTCAGGGGTAAGATAGGGCCGGTTGGTTGATACAAATGTCCTGCCATAACAACTCACCAGCAGCACCAAGTCATGTATATTACACCATCGCTCAAACGGACCCAAAGAGAATCGAACCCGGACCATATAAATGTAATACAACGCCCTTCATCAACCAACCACAGAACTCATAACTTGGCGATATTTCCTAAACTCAAAAAATGCTTTATACTCAAACTTACACCCAACCAGTATAACGTGTTACTTTTGTTATGTTATTGTTACTTTAGTGTCCATTCCCGAAAGGATAGAGTAGTTTTGTTCCAATGGCCCTTTGTCCAGTGGGCACTGAGTCATTGACATTACAAACGGACACTTTACTCACGCCAACCCTGATTAGGGGCCGAAGTTTCTATCTATCTGAACAAATAGAGGGTTTGACAAACTTCCTACTTTGAAAAATTGTAGAATTTTTATTACTCGGAATAAGAATATGAAACAACTTGCATTCTTCATGATTAATTCCTTCTCTTCTATCTTGAAAAATCATCTCGTGATTTTAAGACCATATCTTCAATGCGAATCACCTTATTTTCACAGTTTATGGTATTCCTACCTTAGATACCAGGGTTGCTGCTTGTTGGCTTTGACCGTAGGGAAGAGGCATTGCGGGAACATTCATTTTTTTGGGCTAAATTTTACTGTAGCAAATATATTTTGTTCATGATTCCCCTAAAATGCTTTCTTGTCTTTCATCCATTCTATCCCGATCATAGCTCCTCGTAGCGTAGCTGCTTGTGTTTGTTGAGGAAGACGTCAACCTATCACCACCATGTTTTTTAATTATGCCCTTGTGTATCAATGGTAGGTAATTTTGGTTAGGAATGTACACCACCAAAATATGACATAACATTGAGTAGCTTTCAGTCACTGTGCCTTTTCATTCATCATAGTGCATCATGTGAATTCCATACATGTAGTGCATTAAGTGTAACCCTTTATTTTTCATTTTTCAGAGAGTGGGGAGGATGGGGAAGGAAGCATGAAGGAAGGTCATAAACCATTGTCAATGGAGGGACAAAAGAAGTGTCTCAGTGTTCAAAGAAATTTTTATTCAAGTTGCCCATTTTCTATTAGTTAGCCATACACCATAACATTATTGGGTTCAAGTATTATTACTTATAATGTTGCTCTCTTTAAAAGTGAGGGACATGTGGGGATGTGTCAGCAAAAACCACATCAAAAAAGTTGGGCCAGACTATTTTGGTGCCATTTTGACACCAAAGGCCGCATACAAGTTATGTTAGTGTCATTTTATCCATACTAGGTTGGTATGGAGGTTGGCACCAAATTATCTTAATTGCATTTCAACGCATTATCATGGCACCAAGTTCATATGCCTTGAAGTTCCTGAGTTTACCTTTCCTTCTAGTTTTCCAAAACCTCCATTTGTGAGAAAACATGGATGATAATGCATAATATGTTGCACATTCTCCTTAAGAGCAAGGCAGAACTAGTGAAGGCTATTGAATGTTATAGAGGGCGGAATTGAAAAACATGGTGGTAATAGCGGTTTGTGTACTTTAACACTTTTATCATAGTGTAAGAATCAACCTTCTATAGCTTATGTAATTCTAGCGCAAAATCCGTGATGTTCGCAACGGAAAGATAATGTTTGTTTTTAGCCGAGATTGTGCATTTGCCTTACGATTTGGTAACTAGGGAATTCCTATCTTTTAAACCATCCTCATCCCTTTGTGCAATTTGATCTTCTCCTCGTTTGTTTTTTTCCATTTTAGCCCCAAATGATCACGCCCCTCTCTAAATTTGGAGAATTGCAAAGATGCATTGTACTAAGTGGGATATTTTGAACTTGATGTATGAATTTATCGATGAACTTGATGTATAAAAGTTGAGCGTTATGAATTTTAGGTTCTATTCATATGTTAGATGTATGATTGTTGTCACCAATGTTTTTGTATAAAATTTAAAATTTAAAATTCATAATTCTTTTGTAATCTGATTACAAATAAGATGTTGAAAATCCATGGATGAAATTTATTGTGATGGATTGATGTATAACACTCTACTAGGTGTAGTGCCATTTTTGGATTTTTTTTTTGTTGTTTAATTATATGAGATGATTTTTTCAAGAACGTATTTGAACTAAAATCTTAGATTTTTTTGGTGAATCGCTTTAACATAAATTGAGGCATAAAATTTTCACAAATCATCCACTTTCTACAAATCTCACACATGCATAAAGCTATCTTGCTATAGAATTCTCTAGTATTTTTTGGATTGCAAGAAGTGGCTTCATGAATGATATCTTATAGAAAATTATCTTTCATCATTCAAAATATGGACGTTTGGTCCTTTAGCGATTAAAACGCAATTGTTAATGTTCCAATAATTTTGATTTTGGGGAGTCAAGTTGTGTCAATGGTTGGTGTTTCAATAGTTGTTAACTATTGGAAAATGTTGCCGAAGCAAAATTATTGGAAATTTTTTTATAAGAAAGACAATTGTCCATTGGTATTGAAAAGGGTTCTTTATCTTGTAGAGCTTCTTCATTTTATAGATTTAGTTGTTTCTTATCCAGCAATGATAGGGTTATTTATTAGAGATGAATGTAGAAGTTTAGAGACAAAGAAGGAGACTAATAAGATTTTACAAAAATGACGACAAAGAATCCAAAAAAGAAAACCACAAAGATTGAAAGAATGGGACAAAGAAGATTCAAAAAAGGAGACAAAATACACAAAAAATGACATTTTAATTTTTTGTGATCACATAAAAAAATATATCATGTAAAAACATGTAATTTTTTTAAGAAGAATTAAAACCCTAAATTCTACAAATAAAACATTTTGTAATTTTTTTTAGCATCCTATCCTTGGCCCACACTTAGGCAACTTTTGAGCCATGTATTTAATTATCAAACTCTTCAAATAAAAAGTTAAAATTTAAATTACTAACTTTTAAATTTGGGATTGAAATCTGACAAATTTTATATTTCAAAAAGTTAGTAAAAGCTTTATTCATTTGTAAAAACAAAAGTAATTCTTCTTTCGTTTCATAATAAGAGTCCACTTTGCTGAAAATTTTGAGATTTAAGACAAAACTAGAGCCTATGTTGAAAGGGATGAAACGCAATGGTAACTTTTGGAACCGTGTGTCTTGATAGAAAGGGATGAAAATGTAGGAATGCCACTTGTATCCCATAAATTGTGGGATTTCCTTGTAATTGTCATGTAAACTTAGTTTCTAATCATAACTAGATTGTGGTCCCATTTGAAAAGAGTGTTTGCTCATGTTGCTCTAGTATGCTATGTTTGAAAAGAAAACTAGATGAATTATTAGAGCCTTCATGTGATCTCGCAATAATTGTAAATAACGGAAGAATAAAATTTCAATTTTATAAGTGCAAAGGGTTTTGGATATTTTACCAAAATAAAATTTAATCTTGAAACGTCTAAAATTTTTGAGTTTGAATTTTTAGTTTTCAAGTATGTGTGTTTGAATTTTTGAGTTTATGTTTATGAATATTTATTGTTTTTTGACACTTTGAATGCTATGATTCTTTTAGATTAACATTTTTGAGTTATTTGTTTATTTGAAATTGATGTAATGTTTGACACTTTGAATACTATGATTTTTTAAATTAACATTTTTGAGTTATTTGTTTATTTGAAATTGATTTAATGTTTGAAACTTTGAATTTATTGATTGAATTTGAATTTTTTATTAATTTTTTTTAATTTTTAATTTAATTACTTTGAATGCTTGAATGTTTAAATTTTTGATTTTTTTATAAATATTTGAACGCTTGAATCCTCTTATTTTATTTATAGCTTTTATTTTTTGCACTTTGATATTTAACCCCTAACCGCCCAACCATACATATTTTGCATGATAATTGGATTTGAATTTTTTTTTCTCATCCATCATGCACTTTTTTGGGAAGTTAGCTTCGTGCATGTGTAATCCGATTAGAAAGGAGATGATTTGTGAAAATTTTATGCCTCGTTTCATGATCGGTAGTGTTCCACCCAAAAATTTGAAGATTTTACAAAGTCAACTACTAAAATTAAGCATCCAAAAAATCTCCAAAAATCACTACACTTAATGTATTACATTTGAGCCCATCACAACAAATTTCATTATTAGATTGCCAATATCTTATTCGTAATCATATTACAAAAGAGTTTTAAATTTTAAGTTTTAAATTTTATACATAAATTATGGTGATAGCAATCGTAAATCTAACTATATAGATAGAATCTAAGATTCATAATGTACAACTTTTATTCATACATCAAGTTGAAAATATCCCTCTTAGTTGCATTTTATAATGTATCTTTGGAAAATTGTCAGATCTGAAGAGGGTGAGATCGTTTAGGGGTTAAAACTTTCAATATATGAATGTCAGCACTTTTGATTTTTTAAATTTCAAAATTTTTTAAATTTTGATTTTGAATTATTTTGATTTTTGATCTTTTTCAAGTTTGAATCTTTCTATGTTTCAATATTTGGAACATTCAAATTTAATTTTTAAGTATTTAGATGTTTTGATGTTTTTGAATGTTTTGATGCTTTCAATGTTTGAATCTATAGAATATGATATAATTCCTAAAATTCTTTAGAGCCATTTTTTTCTATTTTGGACAAGTCGTAAGGAGTAAAAACATCATTCCCTTTGTTTCATAATAAGAGTCCAAAATCACATATATTTTTGCGTCAATTTATGAGTCCACATTCATTGTGTTGCCTTCCTACATTGACTTCATCATGTAGAAGAGTGAATATTATTTTTGAGATCCATTTTGAAAAGGGTGCTCCCTTCTTGTGCTCTATTATGCTATGAATACATACAAAAAATAATTGAATTCCTTTACTATTTGAATCTTAACTGAAATCTAAAACTACGCTATGCATATACAAAACAAACTTCATTTTATTTCATACAGAAAAAAATTGGACCACTTTTCTATATATTATATGTTCGAAGCATTCTTCTAAAATGTGTTGGTTGCCTGCGTCCTTCATATGTCACCTTCTCTTGTCTTATATTTTTGTTCAAAATGATAAAACATGCTTGTAAATTTAAACCCGAGCCTCGATTAAAAGGAATGAAACATTATTGTAACTTTTAAATACCAACCTAGATGAAAGAAATAATGCCTTTTGAAATGTTACCTGTGGGAAGGGACAATGTAGATCCGTGCATGGATAATTATTATAAATAAGAGGAATTATTATTGAATTTAAAGCCAGTTTGTATCAAAAAAATTGTTAAGTCTAGTGAAGTTAAAGCTATATGCAAAGGATTGTAGAAAGGAAGTAACGACTACAGTTATGTCTCGGGGCGGGCACTTACTACTAATTTGTGTATACACGTGTGACCAACATGTATTTAAGTGTGGGGTATTATATATATATACATATATATATATATATATATATATATATATATATATATATATATATATATATATATATATATATATATATATATATATATAGTTCTGTTGATACTCTTTAAGTAGAAAAGAACTAAACATCAATATTTTAATATACCATATGGTTTTTTTTTAAATCTAGAAACTTCTCATTTTTGAGTATTGTATATTAGTTTCAAAATATAGGAATTGCAAATGCAAATCCTCATCGCCGCACACTCCACAAAATACAAAAAGAGAACTCTAACCATTAAACAAAGATAAACATCTTAAATTTAGAAGGAGAGGAAGCGCGCTAATCAGAACAACATGATATGATTTCAAAACAATAGAGATCCACCTCGTGTAGGAGAAATCCCTTTCCCTTTCAACGACCCCGTCATCTACACATCATCAATAAAACCCAATGATAAGCAAACATTTTTTCATCCAAAATCTCACATAGTGATGATATTTAACACACTATAAATCAAAAACATTTTATCATATGTTTTCTTAGGAAAAGAAATCAAAATTTTTGTTTGTATGAAATGGGGCTTATATTTTTAATAAATCAAATTTTAGATTATCTAAGCCCTTCTTTGTTTGTAACTTATTTCAAAAAATTGCTCGAACAAACAAAAAATACCCTATACTTCTCCCGCACATTGTTTCAAAAAAATTGCCCAGTGCCCGCCCCAGGACTTACGCATGCCAATAATTTTGGGGTGTACTGAACAAAGACAAGGGCAGATATAATTTTAATATAAGTATATAATGATTGAGTGTTCAATTTATTTAAGAGACTTGTACTATAGAATGTTGAGTGAAAACATGGTAAAGTGGACCAACGTTGATCCTCTGAAGAAGCAACAATACAAGGTCAAAAAATACATTAAATTATTATTTTTTGTAATTTCTTTGCTAATAAAATAAAAGACATGATGTTTTAACAAAGTCTCGTAAAGAAAATTGAAAAAATAATTTTCAATAATTATTTATGTTGTTTTAGAGACATTGAAGTAGTCAAATTTGAAAAAGTAGTTTCGAACCAACTTGAGAAGTTGATATAAAACAAGCTGAAAATGCATTAAATATTTATTTTTTTCAGGATTTTTTCCATAGGAGCCTTCAAATGCACAATGGAATTCAAGAATATAAAATTTATATTCATATTAAATATGATTTAGTCCATCAAATTTACTCCCAAATTGAATTTAAACATCTATTTTCGAGCCCTACTTTTAATAATTTTTTTTTAATGATTCTTACTTTGAAACTTTAGATTTGAGTATTTATAAGAACAATAGAGGGAGTTGTGAAATTAGAACCAATGGAAAAGACAATTTGATATTCTTTGATAGCCTTTCAAGACCAAAAACATTGTAATTTCAAAAGGGTGGATCAACTTTTTAGTACACAATACCATGCTTTCATCTAGTTGTAGTGGTAGTACAAACATGGCAAGGGATTGAATACATGACCTCTTCATTAAAGACCAAAGAACCAATCACCAGGTTATTGAGTGCAATGAGAATATAAAGTGAGTTTTAAATTGAATACATTCATTCATAGGGTTTGATGAGAGAACATGCGATGTGATATTATACCGTAGGTTGGTAGCACATTGGGCACCTAAGTGCCCAATAATTAATAAAAGTTGGAAAAAAGTGTCGGGCAAAAACACTAAAGGATATCCCACATTCTCACATTTTCAAATTTAATTTAAAAAAATTTGGGCATGTGAGTGTAAATGTCAAATATATTGGACAACCTAAAAAATTCATTACTGACAACTAATGGTTGTCCTCATTCAATCACTAATTTGTCTTATTTGCCTAATTTATTTAATTTGTTTACAATAACTCCAAGTTGTGTGGTTTAGAGGTGGCATTACATTCTTTAACAATAGGATACTGCACTGCCTATTGCTTAGTTGATTTCTTACCGATACAATAATTTTTCTTGGAACCATAGTGAAAGATGACAATTGCCATTATACGAGGGGATTTTGTAGGAGTCAAGCAAATAAAACAAACTTAAGATGTGAATACAAAAAGCATTCAAGAGCATTGGAGAGAATCTTGGAAACTTTAGTAGGGGTACAAAGTTTAGAGCTTAACAATATATGGGGTTATAAAGTAGGAATTTTCTATATATTTTTAGGATTTGGGCATTTTTGAATTTAATTATTGTTTATTTGAGCAAATACTGCACTTGGCTAGCAAGATCGTCATCTCTTGCCGAATATTTAATCGTTTTGCCGAAATCATGTGAATATTATTTGATTTGGTGAATATTCTCTAAGATTCTCCTTTTCACTATAGAAAATAGGATTTTTTTGAAAAAAAAATTCCTAAAAATTTGGACCTCCTTTTATAATTATTTTTTGTTGACCCTAACGGCAGGGTATGCTATGTGCTGAAATTTTCTTAAAAGAAAAATTGTTTCATGGTTGCAATCTTGCTGTGGGATTGACGATTTACTACGTTATCATACGTTGATCAAGTGTTCCTGCGGAAACTGTTGCAGACCGTATTGGCGATGCTACTACCCAAACACACAAGCAATCATCTACGTGGTCGATTCAAGTGATACGGAACGAATGTCCATAGCTCAGGAAGAGTTTCGTGCTATTCTACAGGTACCAATGGAAATTGCCTTTTAAGTGCCGAATAGATCTTAGAACAACTGTCATTATTTAATATGATTTTTTCTACATATGCATTATGTTGTTGAAAATGAGATTCTTTGCCAGGTTTTTAGCATGATTTTTACAAACTTGAACCAATCATACCCATCACTTCGTATCACATTTGTTATTAGTTAATGCATTGACAAGTGTTATGCTATTGACTTTGAAAGAGGAGCTGAAGGATGCTGTGATACTTATATATTCAAATAAGCAGGTATATCCATCTTATTCCGTGGTATGCAGTGTCGACTATACTTTTCAACTTCACAAAAGGTCATACTCTATATTAAGGGACGCCTTTAATCTGGCCCAAAGCATTGGTCACCGTTGACAGCTTGACCTAAATTGATGTGTTCTTCTGGGCTTCACTTTATTTCAGCTTGGTATTCAAATACATCAGTCACAAGCTTGAGGATTACAAGTGCATGTATATTTGTTTGTTAATTGGCAGGATTTACCTAGAGCCCTTGACGCAGCGGCTGTCAACATACGATTCAAGTGTCTATCTGCTCAGGGTGTTCACCATACACATAAGTGAACAAGTTTTGGTAAACAATCTTCCTGGGAGATGGAGTCATGACGTTAACTGCGTGGGCCATCTCCTCCATATACCCATGCGGATGCATAGCCTTGTTCAAAGTGGGCATTCCTGTCCCCATCTCAAGAAGCATGGCATCTGACGCTTCTGAAACACCCTTTTCATCCTCAGACAAGTTCTCAATAAAGTCCTTCCAAGTACAATTGCCTAGTCTCTTGTCTATCTTAGTGAGTAATGTAGAGCGGGCCAGGTCTAGAATCTCTCTCCGCCTGGCTTTATACTGTACCTCAGAGTCGTGCAGTAGTTGTCGGATCACAGATCCGTGCGTAGCGATCACAGATCCTTGCGTAGCTACAATACTTTTTAGCTGTTCGATCTTAGATGCTTGTGTAGCTACAGTACTTTTTAGATGTTCGATCTTAGATGCTTGCTGAACTACAATACTTTTTATCTGTTTGATCTCGACCTCCAAAACAGAAACCTTTGATTGGAGCATCTCATAATCAACATCCTTGACTTCCGGCTGGGCTTGGAAATTGCGCAAGGACTGTTCTAATGTGTGCATTGATAAAATTTTGAACTTCAAAGTTAATTTAAGAAACCCTGAGCCTAGAGCCATAACAAAAAAGCTAGGCCACAAAAAAATAAGATAGGGTAATGCACAAGTCAACATATCTTTTTTTAACACAAAATGAATGTTTGAAATACTTACCTCATTCTTAAGTAGTGAGTCTAAAAGGGATGTCCGGTATGTCTTCACTTGGTCTTCTAATCCCAGCCCCATTTCGTCATCCTTCAAAGTCACAAGCATAGAGTTTGGAGCAAGTAACGTGAAGTTGAACTTCATATCCGAGACTGGAGAAGTAATACCCAATCGGCTGCAGTAAATATCCGACAGCTGAACGCACAACTACTTCATCTCCAAACTGTTTGCGCTGACATCGAAATCTTCCCAAACCATCATTGTCAAGTTCATTGACCCTTTGGCATACTGGAAATAAATCGGTCAGTTGTTCTCAGGTGGAGATGGTAAAGTCGTTGAAGGGTCACCAATTTCTTGAAACTGCCGGATCAATTGAACTTCCCTAAGTTTCAACATCCATTAAACAATTAGAAAACATACTTTTCCCACAAAAACAAAAACAAAAAAAACGGAAACAGCTATGAAAACCTTCCTTGTAACTAGATCCAACACCGAACAACCAAAACCCAACTATTCAAAAGGTATGAAGATTCTCCATACCTTCTCCTTCTTCTTCTTCTCCTTCTTCTCCTCCTCCTTCTTCTTCTTCTCTTGTCTTTGTTCAGTTCGTGTTTTCTCCACAGTGCCCGACGAAACCTACCACAACCGACAATACCACCCAGTCAAAAACACCCCAAAGATGTCCCAGTCCAAATTCAAAACCTAGGCACATTTTCAAAACCTAGGCCAACCTCCTAAAAACCTAGCAGACAGGCTCATGGAACTGAAATGGTGTAGGCTAGACGGTCAATGTCAGCCCGCCCCAGAGAGGAAATTCCTCATAAGCCTACCAGTTCTTACTGGCAACAAGTAGAATCACAAAATACAGTAATAGCAACCGGGCAACGTATATGTAGAAGAACTCTAGAATTGCAACATGCTCATTCTCTTTTCATCCAAAACTAACATTTGCTAATGTTGAAGTGTCAATGTCATAACCTCAGAAAACGTTCACCTAAAATCTAGAATTTGACCCAAGTCTTGACTAAAAAACATTTAGACAAGAGCTACCAATTACCTCTACATCCGACTCCATTCGCCTCCGTACAATGTTGATCATCTGTGTCAAAGTTGCCTTTGCCGTTGCCTGATTCACAGGATTCTTACTGCACCCAATTTTCATCGAAACCATCATTAGACCCACATAAACACACAAATATGCACCTTAAGTAATGGAATTGTGTACCTAACCATCTGTTGACTGTTGTTCGAACTTGCTACAATATCGTTTTAAGCAGAGGTTGGTTACTAGAATGCTTAGTATATAGTGGATCTCACTGTACTCAGATTTGTCTACTCTCGAGTGACTCGTAGATCCTAAAATTGATGCCCAAGTTGCTTAGTATGGGAAGAATACTTGAACGCAGACTGTGTTCATGAACGCAAACTCTGTTACTGAAACCCTAAAATGACTGCCAAATTTTTGTAAGTACCATACAATCACGCTTAGGCTTCAAAACACTGCAAAAAGCGTGACAATGTAAATCTGTGGGTACTGCTTCGGCATTGAAATGGAAGTCTAGTGCAATCCGACGTGCAATCTGATTGGAGGAGTTGTATTGGTCAAACCAGGTGACGGGGCACGTGGGCAGAGACTGCCACAAGAAATCCCAAGAACGGGGGTCTATCGCTCAGGGCGATCACTGAAATATATGAACATTCTTTAGACAATATCAAATCCACATGCACAGTTAAAGACGAAACCCCTCCAAAATCCTTAGACAAAAGAGAAAAAACAATCCACTGTATACCCAAACTTCTTGCAACAACACATCAGAAGCTCACAATCGAACATCTTGCTTACCTAAATCAATGCTGACACCACCCGTCTCTCTGTCTCCAACCTGTAAATCCAACACCGCGCCCTCGTCAAACACCAATCCCCCTCCCTAACCCTACACAGACCCTCTTCACTCAAATCAAAACCCAAATCTCTCACTACACCATCCAAACCCAAAGAGAATCTCATAAAAACTCCACCACACATAATCCGAATTCCGCAAATTCCCGCGCCAAAACCAAGATATAGGTCATGTGCAACGAAATGCTCAAAAGCAGAACCAGAAAGCTTACGATCACAAACCTTAGATCTGAACCACAAAGAGAATAAGAAGCACCGTTGAGGAGGAACAAAGAGCACCAAGCCACCGACTCCGCAACATTTATAAACTCGTCGATTTACACAAAAACGGTATATAGAACATAAGGTCGCTATCTTTGATGCAACGAAAACCCTATTCACTACAAAACTCTGAACTACGAAACTCAGGAAGTGGCAATCAGCGATGGTGAAGACGAAGCAAGTGAAAGAAGAGGGAGACCGGGAGAGCAGCCCCGCTTTATCAAACAAAACCCTAAACCAATTGTAACAAACCTCCCAACAAGTTTGTCACCAACTCTCACAAGATGTAGTAAATTATAAATTATTTATTGAGTCGAAGAACTCAAATCTTAGACCAACAAAATCTTGGTCTAAGATCAACCACCCAACCAAAGAGAAGGGATCTCCACAAAAGAGAGCCTCTACCTTCTCACCCCTGAGCTTATATTTTAAGTCCCTTCACCATAGGAACTAGTAGTCTATCTCTAGTCTTTTAACTTTCTATTTTCAAAATGAGATCTAGTCCATAGATCATTAAGTCCTTTAACTTTTAAATCTGGAGTGGTCTAACTCTAGTGCACCTCATCTAGAGTTATCTATCTCTTATGCCCATGTTCTCAATTAGAAGTGGTTTAACTCCAGTGCACTAAATGTGGAGCTGTCTAACTCCAGTGCACATGTTGTCAACTTGGAGTTGTCTAACTCCAATCCATCCATCTTCAACTGGGAGTTGGCTTGCTCCCATCATCCTCTGTTCACACATTGCCACATAAAATACATTACTATCCCTAAGGATATCAACTCTACCCCTCAGAGTAGCAACTCTACCCCTCAGGGTATCAACTCTACCCCGGCTGTGGTGACGAGCATATCACGCATGCGACATGTGAAAGCATGGAGAGGGATGCACATACATGACCATCATCTTCGTCGGCACATTTCGTCCCCCCGACGATTATCGTCCATATACTCACCTTCGTCCGTCCGTGCGTCTCCATCCATCTTCCCTTCCCTTTCCTATTTTTTTTCCCTTTCTCTCCTCTGCTTTGTCTGCGCACTTGTGCCTTCCGCCTCCATCCCCTGTTTCTGTTCCTTCCACCGCAGCCTTTTCAAATCCACAAACCACCGCGCAGATACTCTGCTCCTCTCTAACCCTGACTCGTCGTGCTGAGAATGGACTCCGGCTCGTGTTGTTTCGTCTGTTGATCGCGCGGCAAGTGGCGCACGTATGTATGGCAGGTCAGTTTGCTGCAGCCATTGTTTGCGTGGAGGCGTTTGTTACGCTTTCGTAATGGAGCGAGGTTAACTTAGGTAATGGAGTTGTTCCTCTAACGAACTGATTCGGGAGATTTTAAGGACGTATGCTGCGGATTATGACTCAGTTAGGAAACTAGCGTGAACTGCGCTTTCATGTCGATCAGGGAGTTTTGTAGCGGAAGTGATTGATGTTTGCGTAGCGAGAGTTTTATTTTTTATTTTAATGTTTTTATTGAGCGATTTCTGGTTTTTGATACTTTATAGAATTGGCCGTAGCGGGAATGCTTGGTTAGAGGGTGGATTGATTATTGATGTTGCGTGGCGATTGAAGTGGTTGAGGATTTTGAGAATTCGACACGAGGTTTAGTTGTTTGAAGTGATTTTGGTTGTGCAGTGTTTCGTCTTAAGGAGGACACATTGTTTGATTAATCGGGGCGGAGCGCGACGGAATGTAAATGGAGTGCAGAGTTTTGGAGGGAAGAGGAAAGTGCAGTGATTACGCTGTTATGAATCGCAGACAGTACCAAGGCGTAACGGTTTTTGAACAGAGGAAGGAGGCGTTGCGATGAATTAAGAGAGGGACATTATTTCTTGAAGTGCGGCGGCGTTGTTTTTTTAGCGATATCTACATGGTGGAATCGGTGCGTGTTTTTCCTTACACCAAGAGAGGAGGAATTTTTATCGAGTAGTATGATTGTGAGAACATATCAGCGCCGGAGTCGGACTGGGCGTAGCCTGTCCGATGGTGGATTCGGGGGCGAGAGTTCACAATCCCAGGACTCTCCATGGAGCAGCTCTCAGGAAACATTTCCTCTCTCACAGGATGCATTCCCATCCTCACAGGTACTGATGAGAAGCGTAACCGTCATTCATGTGAAGTTTCAGACGGCACTCTAAGTTTTAGGTTGGTACGTTGCGTTAGAACGGTTCTAGAATCTAGTCGCACGTTCCATTTTCTGTCGCTCGTGTTACTCCTGTGGGAGTATCCCTCTTAATTTTGGTTTATTTCTTTTTGCTATTGGTTAGATCACCTCATCTTCTTCTTGGATCAACTTCTCAGCCTGACTTGGGGAATTTTCGAAACCTCCTTTCAACATAATACAGGCAAGAAGTTAGGGAAATTCAAGTCTATAGTTCTCGTTTCTTGGATTCTTACGTATGGGTTTTCTTTTCTTTACCAGGAGTCTTGCTGGTGGCAACCTGAGAGCGAGAACTGGACCCTGCCATCAAGTCGGTCAGGGGGTTTACCGGATGAGAGCACTGTGCCTGGGTTTGCAAGGTCACGACCACCCGTATGGCCTACTAGACAGGTGGAGAATGGAGGTGTGATCACAAATGTATCTGCTCTTAATTCTCAAAACAGTCAAGATGTGAATGGAGATGTTTTCAAGGAGAAATTGGTCCTGGATAGTGATCAAGCAGCCAACAGATTTCCGAATCATAGGTCTGAATGGGGCGGGACAGGCATCTCATCAAACAGTTGGGGACCTACGACTCCGGCAACTGCAACTTTGCTAGAAGCACAAGAATCTGGAGAGCTGATGGCACACATGGATGAAGCCAATTTCGCATTAGATGGTCTGAAGCCTGGGCAACCCTTGCGTGTCCAACGGGCTAGTCTTCAGTCTCTTCTATCATTATGTGGCTCGATGCAGCGGCGACGATTGTTGAGAACTCATGGGTACTTTCCTTAAACTCGACCTGGAAGGTCCATTTGTATGACGAGGGTTATGATGGACTAGTGTACGATTCTTTGTATCAATTGGGAGGTTTACATCTGCTATGAATTAGTTTGTTAGTCCCTTGAGGCTTGGCAAATCTATACATGCATTGCTTCATTGCTTAGCTCTTAATTACTGGTGAATTGCGTCAATGAACTCTTGTGTATAGAGCTGTGTCAGTTTAACTTATTTACAAATCTTGATGCCTCTTTGTACTTGTTTTCCTAGGTTGGTGAAGCCTCTCTTCGATTCAGTGGTGGCTCTTCCGTTGGATGATCCTCCTCTGGCTCTGGCAGCAGCCGCAGTGCTGTATTTTCTTGCTCTTGATGTAAGGTTGAACGCACGTAGTGTTGTATTTTCTTGTTTTTGGTGTGAGGTTGAACGCACGCAGTGTTAGTGTTTGGGAATTGTAGAAAACTAGCGCATCACGTTGATCTGCAGCAACTGAATTGACTTAAGAGCATAACGCAATATTTCTATAGGTGATGGTGTATGGAAGCAATGAAGTCTACTTTAGCAGAAGTCAAAGCAGAAGTCTTCTTTAGCAATGAGGTTTTCTGTAAGCGTTCCACGTCCTGGATTCCATATGAGCTATGTAAACAAAACGAAACGGAGCAAATTTAATCATGGATTTGTGTCATCTGCTGTCATGGGGCATTAGTTTGAGTGATTCGTTGCATTGTGTTATAACAGTTGTGGCCTGCTTATGGTTCTATCAGGGTCAAAATGAGGAGTTGTTCGATTCTGCAGCATGCGTGAGATTTTTAATGGGATTATTAGGCTCCTCCCTTTCTCGGCCAGCAAATAAAGCTGTATCAACGATTGGCAACAAACTGGCTGGGCTTGGATTCAGATTGAAAAGTGGCAGTGTAGGCACGGGAGTTGATAAAGCAGGTGCAGCAGTTGTAGCTGAAGTACATCAGTTATTTGCTAAAGATGAGAAAAGCCCTTTTGGTCATTTGAACAAGGATGCGACAAGTGGATTTTTGCTTGGACAAGAGGTTTCATCGAAGTGGCTGGCATTGTTGACAGTCGAGAAAGCATGCATCTCTCCTGTTGTTCTCGAGGGTAAATCATATCTGAACTATTGTTAACACATATTGAGCTAATGGAGTCCTGGGCGGCCAGTTCATACTCTTAAATCATAGTGTTATTTTTACCTTGGTTGTAGTAATATCATACGTATGTTAAATTTTTCCATATTTGGGAAGTAGTAGCGTTATGGTGTTACTTCCCTCCCTTTAGGTAATCACGAATCCCCTTTAATAGGCTGTGGGATGATCAGAGACTTTTTCTATGTTTGACATTCTGCTATTCTTTATCACAAATTTTGCAGATAATTCTGGGGCCACACGAAAAATGGGTGGTTTTTTCAAAGAGAGACTTCGAGAGCTTGGTGGTCTTGATACCATATGCGACCTAGCTGCTGGTTGCTTGCGGAACATCCGGGTATTCATATACTATGATCATAACTAAGTATTTCCTCACCTGGTCATTTTGAAGGGAGAGGTTAACGTCTGAAAATTGGTGGTGCTTTTGCATTTTAGTTTAAGAATTTTGCAATGACAATTGCTCTCGATATGACAAAGTGCTGCAAACAGTTCATTATGCTGTATCTGAGTTGTACCTGCTAATGGGCGTGTGCTGGCACATTGTAGTGGAGGTGATTGTTTGACCTTTCGTATGTTAGCTTCACTTGAGATTCTTTACCTTGTAACATTTTTCTCTCGGGGCTTTTTTGTTCCATCTGTTTTTCTATATTCGGTATTCTAAAACTGTTACCTGATGTAACGAACGCCCATTTGGAAGAGCAACAGATACTTAAGCTAATAATTCCAGACTGTCTGCCATTGATCTGTTGGTTGGGGAAGTAATACGACTAAGTGTAGTTGGGATATATGTGCTTCGGGAGACCACGAGGATTTTAGGTACTATTTCTCTAAGTCCATGACATTGCAGGAAGCGTTGGAGGCCGAAGAGACTGAAGGAGGGAGTAAGAGCAGGTACTTTACGGCACTTGAAAAATGTGAGAAAAACGGAGGAGTGGGTATGCTCCTGAGGTGCCTTCTTGTTATGGAAAATGTGACTTTTCTCAGCGAGCACAATCAGGTGAGCCTTATTGTAGAACGAGAAAATGTTTGTTTTTGCCAGTTTTGACGAGATTATGAATTGCAGTGCGGCATGGATTTTAAGTGGTTGGTATGTGTCAGACGTTTGTGCCGGTGATGCTTATCAATTTGATTGTGGTTTACAGAGACATCTGTTAGAGTTGAGATTACCTCGAGGTAGCAAAGATGCTCCAGACACTTTTATTGCTCTCATCATCGCCACCATCAAGTTGTTGTCGGGTGAGCTCCTGACTTTGCTTTCCCAAACGAAGAGAATCATTCGAAACCTTATCTAGTTGATATTGTAGCTCAATATGTTGCTTCTTTTTGTAACGAGTGTGCTATTATGAACAGAGCTTGCTGACTGCCACATTGAGAGGAAAGAGGTAATTGATAAGTACAACATGGAGCTACGTGGTGCAAAAGCTTTTAAGAAAATGGACAAGGTGGTGGAGAATTCTGCTTCATCAAGTCTTAAATGTAAGTACCAATAGTACAATGCTTGTCTAAAACTCTTGACAAATATCTTTCAGGGTGTGCTCTCCTCAAATTTATAATGTGAAACATTACATTCCTTCAAACCGTTTCTGTCATCCAAAGTTCTCCACAACTTTATTTGAAAATGACACTATGCTAGGAACCCTTGTTTCACTAAGTATGAGACTAAAAAAATTTGCAACTCATATCCTGGTATTAGATTTTCTCACTGAGGCTTGTTTTGTGTACTTGCTTGCAGCTTTTGGAGCTCCCAGCAGGAGTGTTTTCAACGAAGCTAGCAAGAAGGGTCCAGGGAAAGCTCTCTTGAGACTAAAATCTGAAGCGCACACAAGGCAGTCCGTTAGTGGCAGTGTTGAAATCTCCAGCTTTGAAAATCCACTTTCTAAACAAAAGTCTGCCCCTCCAGAAATACTTGTTTCAAGATCTTTACTGCGAATATCTGGAACTTCATCGTCTGGTGTACATGAGGCAAAGCCTTCATCAGAAGGCTTATTTTTGAAGCGGAAAGAAAGCTCCCCCACGGATGATTCACAGGACCCATTTGCATTTGATGATAATGAATTTGACTTGGGATCAGACAAGGCAAGCAAAAAGAGAGGAAGGAAATTAGGGAAAGTAGAAGAGGCAAGCAACACTGCAAAAACCAGTGGGCGCAGAGAGCCATCAGATGGCCAAGATCCTGCAGGATTGAGAAAAATTGCAGAAGATTATAGAGAGCCTAGTCCTCACTTGGCAGAGTGTCTGTTATCTGGTGTCAAGGTACGTATCCTAGTAATTTATTAATGTTACATGTCCCTCAGTTATGATTGTGCTGCATATATTTATTGTTCTTAGTGCAAGTCGGGTCATGCCATTTTATCCGGAAATACTTTCATTTGCATATTTCTAACCTTAAGTTTTTGGGTTGACTATGTTAGGTCCTTATGAACCTTACAAATAATAATCCAGTTGGATGTCGACAAGTGGCAAATTGTGGAGGCCTTGATGCAGTTTCATCGTTGTTGGTGGCATACTTTCCCAAACCCTCAGTTGAGGCATTACAAGTGGCAGGTTCAACGTTTGAGAAATTGAAAGGAAAAGACAGCGACACAGACCAAGATTTGGAGATGGTGGTGGTAGCTCTAGGTGTTCTATGTAATCTTGTTGAAAGGGATGAGAGAAACAGGTTGGTTGCATTTTTCATCTGCACTGTCTGCATTGTTTAGATTGCGGTATTTCAACTTACCTGACATTTTTGATAGATTTGGGAAGTTGAACCTGTTTAATTGCTCAGCAAATTTTGTGGATTACACAGGTCTCGATTGGCAACCTTGGATGTAGATTTGCCGCCACATATAGCCGCCAAGAGAGGCAGCGTATCGAGCAACTATGGCATGATCGCACTGCTTTGCGCTTTGTTTCTGAGCAAGCAAGGGGCAGGGGAGGCAGCAGAAGCCATTGAAGAGAAAATGTCGTCGGAGGTGGGCCCAATGTAGTGAAATAGGCGGTGGTGTTTTTTTTGCATCATATGTATATGTCTCTGGTTGATTAGAAACTGGCCTCCGTTGTTTCAGTCGGGATAAGTCTGCAGGCTGTACTGGAGATTGCTACTGAGGGTATAGTCCTATCAAGTTACACGCTCATGTATCAGTAGGGATGGCGTTATTGGGTTTCAGAATATTCGTGATGGGATCATTTTGTTTTACAGCAGCTCAGTCTGTATTTTCAGCTCAGCGTCAGTTTTTGTTGGGAGGGCTCTGCTTTGTTGGAAGCTCGATTCTATCTTCTGACTGATTATGATGTTTTAGAAATATCTTGTTCACCAGTTTCAATCGGTTCAGTTTGTCCTAATTTAATCGTGCTGTGAGTTAATTCAGACACATCAGTGCAATAACAATTGAAGATTTTGATGTAATTTGGATGTTTGTTGCGAATATTAGGTGGACGAGGAAGTGAATATTTCGGAAGGGGAGCGGGAAGCAGAGGATATGATTGTTGAGGCTTACACTGCTGTGTTGCTTGCTTTCTTATCGTTAGAGAGGTATTTGTGTACCGTTTTGAAGCCTATGTTTTTTTTAGATTCCTTTCGGCTGCACATGTGATGTTTGTTCTTTCTCATTAACTCCCTTACTAAACTGCCGCTAAGAATAGTGTCTGTTGCTTCACTGGTGGTTGCAGTGATGTGGTTCGCCTAGCAATTGCTCAGCTCCTACCTGGAGATAATCTAAGCTCTTTGGTTCCTGTTATGGAGCGATTTTTGGTACATATCTGGATCTTTCTATAATCCTTTTCAAGTAATGGTTTTTCGATGCTCATGTATTTTTCTGTTATATTGCCGTCCCATTCTGAAGTATTGGAACTGAAATGAATTGAATTATTGATTGTACATCATTCGTGTTCTCAATGATCGAACTTATCTGAGTTAACAATACTGAGTGCATGATGCAATTGGTTTTTGTACTGCGCTGGCTTAGTGACGGGGTAAATATATATCTGGAGACGTCTATGCCATGACTAGTCCATTTGTCTTGATGGCTTGTTTTGTCTTCCGTTTTACAGGCATTCCATTTGTCGTTGAACATGCTCAGCGCAGAGACACACGCCGCAATTACAGAGGTGATCGACTCCTGCCAACAACCCATGCCACTCAGGGAGCTGCTGATGTGATGAGCCGGATTGCAAACGAAAGGAAGTCGAGAATCATAAAGGACCTGTTTGGTCGAGACCACCACCTTGATGGGCTGCTGTATACTAGCATATTGTAATGTGACTATGGTCCTGTGTTTAGGACTGTTTCTTTCTACATGTCTCATTGGCTTGTATTTGTCTCGAGTGTCAGGCCTCAAGGTGGTAGATTCTGTTTAATGAGCTGATTGCAGTTCAAATTCTTCATGGGTCCTGATTCGTGGCTTGTATAAGATGGTTGGTTGCATGTCCTTGTGTCAATGCCTTGGGCATATAATAGCTCCTCGCCAATGACACTCCATTGGGGGATAGAGGGGCTTCTGAATGCAGTCACATGCTCGGAATGACGTGGAACGGTGGAAGTTATCCAGTCAGATTTGTACACTCGACATGACAGATTCTCAAGTGTTCAGTACTTGATGTGTGGAGGTGTCCGTAACACGACGGGTTCTGAGGATATGCAGGGAATGTGCAATCACAGAGTGCTGTTGTGCAATTTCAGAGGGTGCCATTGGAGAGGTTGGGCACAGGAAGGTTTCTCAGATTTTAGCACACAACATGACAGATTCTGAGGATTTGTAGGGAATGTGCAGTTACTGAGTGTCATTAGAGAGAGTTGAGAGTTGAGAGGTAGGAGCGTATCTTGATCAGGTTTTCTTATTAGCCAATTAAGAGAATTCAGCACCTAGATCTGCATCATTTGCTTAACCCTTTAATGTCCCGATTCAACACTGTTTTCAAAGAAGTGTTATAAAATGTTTGATGGAAACCAAATGTGGAGTTGATGTACAAAGAAAATTTGTAAATGCCAATGTGAAGATCACATCTGTACGGTTGGATGTATCATATTTCTTATTAATAATTTTAAAATAATTTTGCAAGGTTTTCTTTTTAAATTCAATTAAAAATCCCGAATTAACACGAAAATTTTGAAAAATGTTGGAATGAAATTGGAATAACATGCACTATGCGATGGTATGGTTTCCATTATTTGATTCTACTTATTTTGAAAAATCATGTTTAACCTTTTAATGTGCTTGCGTCCATATAATGGACGACGATCAGATTGCAACCTTTCTCAATAGTACATCTTGTATAGTTTTTCATCCATCCAAATTTCTTCTGGAACTTGTGCTAGTTGACTATCATTTGTACGGTATGGATCTTCAAAGTAAGATATTGTGATTTTTTGAAAAACAACACAATTGGTTTATATCAAGTTTCATTCTTAGTTCAAAAAGTGAGACTTTAAACATGATTTTCCAAAATAAGTAGAATCAAATAATGGAAACCATACCATCTCGTAGTGCATGTTATTCCAATTTCATTACAATATTTTCTAATTTTTTTGTGTTAATTTGGGATTTATAATTGAATTTTAAGAGAAAACTTTGCAAAATTAATTAAAAAATATTATTAAAAAAATATAATGAATTCAATCGTACAGATGTGATCTTCACATTGACATTTACAACTTTGTTGTGAACATCAACTCCATGTTTTTGTTTTCATCATTTTATAACGAATCTTTGAAAACAGTTGAATTGGGACGTTAAGGATTAAGGTCTTACTTTTTGAACTAAGAATGAAACTTGACATAAATCAGTTGTGTTATTTTTCCAAAAATCATAATAACCTGTTTTGAAGATCCACACTGTAGAAAGGATAGAATTCAAACAAGTTTAATCTGTTCGTTGTTCAATATATAGACGCTGGCGTGCTAAAGAGTTAATTTAAGGTAGTTTTTCTATTATTGTTGCAACTTTTGAGTGTGTTTACTATTATTCAAATGACCATAAAAATGGTGAGCCTTGTCTCCATTTTCAAAAGATTTTAATGTACAAAAATATGTATCATTTGGATACTCTTAAAATTTTTAGTAGGCTTTGATGTTGGAGTAGCCACGGGAATGGAGGAACTTATGCATAAGTTATGAGCACTTTAATTTTTTTAGTAGGTGGCCTAAGATCAATACAAGATTTTTGGTAAGTAAAAGCCTACTAACTATTTGCAAATTTTGCAATTCAAATCTAAACTACATGTTGAGTAATGGCTTGTTATAAGTGCATTGTCAAGAGCTTTGTACCAAGTTAATCCCTAAGCATGCAAGGAGCCCTATGGGGCCATGTTCGGCCATTTTTAGTTAAATGTTGATTTTCACCTAGTTCCTAATTTTAAATGAAAATGGTCCCAGCTAAGAAAGTGTGGGAGCTATATTATACTTTTTAGTCCAATTTATCATTTTTCAAAATTGTTAAAATTGCGTTTTTTATAGCAATTTAAAGCTCAAAACCCTAAAATTCCAATATATACTGCAAAAAAAGCTTTTCTATTAAACTTGTTTTTATGTAAGCTCAAGAAGCATGCCACCTAGTACACCTTGTTGTTCATCACTATTATTTACATTTCCTAAAATTTTCATACTATTCAAAGCATTTTTGTAATTACTATGATTTTTACAAGAAATAAATTTGAAAAATCTTATAAATTTTAATTTTATTTAGATAATCATTAAAAATCAAGGTGAATCAGTTTAAGTATACCTTATATGAGAAAAGAACCATAAAATATAATATATTTTGAAATGTGGAATTGATGAGGTTTGACTGGGTGATTGTAGTATGAACCCTTAGGGGTTAACCGATAAACGTCAAGAGGGTCCCGGGCGGGCAACCCAAAAGAATATAAGTTTTTAAGAGAGCTGCCCCTAACAACAACCCTGGTGAGTAACTTGAACAACCAATGAGAATCCTTCCAATCCTATGTGAATAGTGAATGGAGACAACAGTGATAGCTCCAAAAAAGAAAAAAACAATTAAATAAATTCAGAGATATTCCGGCTCTGCAACTGTAAAACTGTAAAACTGTAAAACTCTGGATAAAATAAAATAAAATGAAAAAACAGTGCTCATTTGATGAAAAAAAAAGAAAAAAAAGAAAGAAAAAAAAATGAGGTTGAGAAGAGCCTTGCCAAGGTTGCATGGCTTGTGCATGCGCTGGGCTCTGGAGTTTTTTTTAAAAATAAAATAAAATTGTTGCCTTGTGCTGCGTCCAGGCTGAGTATTTGGTTTTTTAATTTTTAATTTTTTTCTTGTCATGCGCTACGCCCTTGAGTATTCGATTTTTTTTTTTTTAGAAATAAAAAAAATAGTTTAACATTAGAGTTATTCGATAACAGACCGTGCGATTTCCAACTTGTAAGGTGAGTCTCCGTCCCAATAATAACAGATTTTGACAAGCATTATTCATGAATAGTCCCTTGGTCCGTTTATGAAAAGTCCCTTAGGCTTGGGAGAACTTGTGAGAACTCTCTCTTAGCATTGGGGAGGTCATGTGTCCCATACCTCACGGTGGTGTAAGGCCTTGCTTTGGATTATTCTCCAACTCACCATAAAGGTACTAGTTTTGTAGTCTTTTTGAACTCAAAACGAGTTTAATGTGAGTTCGACAAGAGTTTTCACTTTGAGACACTCTTTTTGGTTAACTCTATTGTGTCAGCTCTCATCTTACTTGCGCTACCATGATCTCCATGCACTCAAGCTGCCCGACCTCCTTCCTCCTCCCATTGCCAATGTTCGTTCCACTTTTTTTGGAATGCACAATCTATTAAAAGAAGCTTATTTGTGGAATCTAGCCTCGCATTTTCATGACCTTTCTAAAGCATCAATCCATTTCAATTTTGGTTGAGAAAATCTCCTTTTTTGTTCATTATTCTCTCATAAATAAGTCCATGGGGCTTGCTTTGATGTTTACGGGTTAAACCTGGATCCTATGAAATCCTATTTGAAAATTCAACTGTTTTTTTTGTTTGTCATGATTATTGGATCACACTAGGACAATTTTATATAAAAGTATTGAAATTGCACCTTCAACAAGCCATTACATGTGATAATAAGCATAATGAAATTGCACTTTCAACATGCCATTACATATGATAACAAAAGTATTGAAATTCCACTCGTAGTAATTGGAAGGAAAGATTAGGATAAATCGGTTTTAACAATACCTTATATGAGAAAAATACTAGAAAAAAATAATATATCTTTTAAAATGTGAAAAATTGATGAGGTTTGACGGGGTATTTGTAGTGTGGAGGCTTAAGGGTTGGAATGAATAATTTTCAAAAGCTGCAAAATGTTGTAAATACACCATTTAAAAGATAATAACATGGCTTACAATAATATTAGATAGTAGGAATTTGTTTAGAAAATCATAGTAATTTATTATTATAAAAAAAGGCTCTCTAATCGAACCTCTTTTCTATTTCTTTTTTCAAATATTTCCACATGTCATTTCTACATTGGTTGAAAAGTTTAGAATGTATCCCTTAGCTAGATTTGAGATCCTACCATTACCACTACCCTACTAGTAAGTCTTTAATCCAATAACGGGGCTACATTCAAAATATTCTTTAACCAATACCTACCCATCGTTGGTTAAGACCTACTTAACCCTTTACAACCTAGAGCACTGTAGCAGTGTGTTTTTGGAAATGCCCTCTTTTGTTATTGTATTTGATATTGAGTGAATTAAATTAATTTCTTTTTGGATTTAACCGTGAAGACGTGGTCCCCACTCGTGAAGGAAACTGTTTGAAAAATTGTCGATTTGATCTGACGGTTGGGATTAGAGTGTATGAGGTTCGTTTACACCATATATAACAAGCATGTCGAGCATGTTTACAGTGAGGTTCAACTTCAAAGATCAACAAATGTATGCAAATATTTACATAAATTATCTACATAAATCATATGGGACCGATTTAGCAATGCATCATATTCACATTTTGTCAATAAGACAAATCCCACTATGAATGTCAATCCGTGACATTCATGGTGATTTTTGAAAGACAACCTTGTTCTTTGTGAACGGTTTTGTGTTGGGTTTATACGTGTATTGTATTGATTGTAGTTGTCAATATTCTAGATCCTTAAGAAGGAAGAGAACGGGAAGGTTATGGTGCAGAAACGGGATAATTTTTTTTCTTCCAAATGCGTCAAAACTATGCAAAATACGAAGTTGTATGCATCAATGCTACAATCCTATACAATAACTTCTCCATTTCTTTTGGCGTCTATCTTTTTCCAACCCTAGCAAACACTTTCCAGCAGTTATCCAATTTCACAAGAAAGCAACCACATTTCTGTGCACAAAATATGGTACATGGATGAGAGTAATTACTGAAAATCCACGATTTCAAAGAGGGAACTGTAAGTGCCCAATGAAATGTGGTCGATCCTATAGACATCTTTGGAAAAGTGACAAGCTCGCCACAACGATGTGCATTTCAGCTGAAAACGACCAAACTGCTCAAGTCCATATCACTGTTCACTTCCTCAACATTTGTGATATAGAGTTCATACAGTGAAAATATAAAAAAGTGTTCACCACTACAGAGCAGACGACGAATACAGGGATATATCAAATATTCAAAATTGAAACTCACCTTAATTTATGAAAGCATGGACAAGGAGTAGCAAAAATTTGATATAATCAACAAATACAGTCTTCTCTAATTATTGAGGTCAATGTCCTGTAAGCACAAGTTCACATCCCCGCTCCTAAGTCTAACCATCACAAGAGAGATAAGTTCATGTTCATAATACAACGATGGCTTCTGGAATGTAAAACAAACAGATCAATTATTAGAAGTCAACTTCAAAATTTAGCTGCAAGCGATACTTACTATGGTCACTGAATTCATCGAAATCACCTCCAAAACACCATCAATAACATATACCCCCACCTTGCAAATTAAACTATGTGAGTAACTAATACGCCACCTTCCATATCCGAATGCTTATCAAATCATACATCTCCATTGATACAGTAATACTTCCGGAGGAACTTGGTTAAAAGTTTATTTGTCATCTAAATATAGAAAACCATATTCACAATTACATATTTAGAAAATTACATGAAAATATTAAGTTACATTCATGAAACTGAATTATTGTGCCAAATCCAATGAAATGAGGCAGTAGGCAGGACTCCTCTCTAACTTTTGCCAGACATCAAGTGTTACAACCACATGCACGTATCCATGCACGTATTGAAGCTACCACAAGCAATAGATGTTGTGCGGCAATGCCAAGTGAGGGTTAATACTAAAGTCCTTCTGTACTTAGGTGCATTGCAAATCACCAAACCATTATTGACAAACAATCAACGTGTTAATTCGTTCCCCATGGGAGGCAACCAATATTTTCGTAATATCAACAGTCATGACTATCACATGCAATTATGCTATGTGGCATACAAAGTCTCGATTGCGATGTTACCATTGCCTGATCAGTCGTGTTGGAAGATGAAATATTGCCCAAACTCCTTCGCATAAGTTCGTGCCACCTTTTGTTTCCCGCCACATTAGTACGTACTAAACGATTTTCTCGTCTAGAGCGAAAATGACGTAGAGCACTTTGCACAGGACTACGATTTATTTAGTGTTGTTCCGTATTAAAAGCTATTTTTTATCACTATTTATTTGGTAAGATTATGTTGATTAATGGTTGATATTGTGTGCATTTTCTGGGCTGTAACAATGGGAGGGACCTAGATCTTTTAACTTTGGACACTCGCACTCTTTGCACAATCGGGTATGGCGACACAATGAAGCTCGATCGTCCGCAGGACAGAGCATTGCAGCAATACGTGGTACTAGTGGGCAGCGCCATTACAGATTTGTTTTGTAAGTGTATTGAGATTTGTAAGGGATCGACTTGTGCCGAAATTTCTCGGCGAAAGGACTTCGAGATCGCAGATTGGAAGATGGGTTTAAGAAGGGTTTCTTGGTTGGAACGTGTGCCACTTAAAGATTGAGCACTCTTGCTTTCTTGTTGCTTGAGTTTTGACTCAATTAAGGATGCTTGGTTTGAAAATGTACCTAGGTTTTGAATTTGGATTGGGGCATCTTGGGGGTGTTTTTGACTGGGTGGTATTGTTGGTTCTGGCAGGTTTCGTCCGGCACTGTGGAGAAAACACGAACTGAACAAAGACAGGAGAAGAAGAAGAAGAAGAAGGAGGAGAAGAAGGAGAAGGAGAAGGTATGGAGAATCTTCATATTTTTTGAATAGTTGGGTTTTGGTTGTTTGGCGTTGGATCTAGTTACAGGGAAGGTTTTCATAGTTGTTTCCGGTTTTTTGGTTTTGTTTTTGTGGGAAAAGTATGTTTTCTAATTGTTTAATGGATGTTGATACTCAGGGAAGTTCGAGTGATCCGTCAGTTTCAGAAGTTGGTAACCCTTCAGCGACTCTACCATCTACACCTAAGTACAACAAGCCGATTTATTTCAAATATGCTGAAGGGTCAATGAACTTGACGATGATGGTTTGGGAAGATTTCGATGCCAGCCCGAACAGTTTGGAGATGAAGCAGTTGTGCGCTCAGGTGTCGGATATTTACTACAGCCGATTGGGTATTACTTCTGCAGTCTCGGATATGAAGTTCGACTTCACGTCACTTGCTCCAAACTCTATGCTTCTGACTTTGAAAGATGACGAAATGGGGCTGGGATTTGAAGACCAAGTGAAGACATACCAGACATTTCTTTCAGACTCACTACTTAAGAATGAGGTAAGTATTTCAAACATTCATTTTGTGTTAAAAAAGGATATGTTGACTTGTGCATTACCCTATCTTATTTTTTTGTGGCCTAGTTTTTTTGTTATGGCTCTAGGCTCAGGGTTTTCTAAACTAACTTTGAAGTTCAAAATTTTATCAATGCAGACATTGGAACAGTCCTTGCGCAATTTCCAAACCCAGCCAAAAGTCAAGGATGTTGATTCTGAGATGTTCCAATCAATTTTTATTTATTTAGAGGGCGAGATCAAATGGCTAAAACCGCTAGAAAGTATTGTAGCTGAGCAAGCATCTGAGATCGAACAGCTAAAAATTACTGTAGCTACGCAAGGATTTGTGATCCAACAGCTACTGCACGACGCTGAAGTACAGTATAAAGCCAAGCGGAGAGTGATTCTAGCACTACTAGAGAAATGGGGTTCCGGTGTAAGAGAAATTCAACAGAAATTCTGTTGGTTTCGTGTGCGGGTTAGGAACAATTGATTCCGGATCACAATCAAGAGAATTATCTTGGTCCGGTGTTGGTTCAATGTCCAAGTCATACTAGTAGTAAAAATGATGTCCATTAGTAAGTCCACTCCTCACATCCCGGGCCTAGACATCTACATACCAAGGGCTGGCCATCTAGCCTAGCCTAGGCTCAAGGACTTAGCCACCTACCTACCAAGCTAGGCTAAGGCAACGGCAGGGGCCAAGGGGTTTGATCCTTGAACCTCTTAGTTCCCACATAGAGGCCTTAGCCACTAAGCCACCACTCCACACATGATATAGGAGGAGTATTTAAAAGTTTTGTATATAGAGGCTCCAAGTTACTTTCTAATTTCTATTTACTGAATACTATATAATATCTACTATATATGGTATAATATTTACTATGTATCAATTACTGTCTTCTATCTACTACATACTATTTACTGTTTTTATTTACTGTTTTTTAATTACTGATTTTAATTACTATTTTTATTTACTGTTTTTTAATTACTGTGTTTTAATTACTGTTTTAATTACTGTTTTTTTATTTACTATTTTTATTTACTATTCTTAATTACTGTTTTATTTACTGTTTTTATTTACTGTTTTTAATTACTTTTTTTAATTACTTTTTTTTTTACTTTTTTTAATTACTTTTTTTAATTAATGTTATTATTTGCTGTTTTTATTTACCGTTCTTAATTACTGTTTTTATTTACTTTATTTTAATTAATGTTTTTAATTACTGTTTTTAATTACTATTTTTTATTTGTTGTTTTTTATTTACTATGTTTATTTACTATTTTTATTTACTGTTTTATTTACTGTTTTTTAATTACTGTTTTTATTTACTGTTTTAAGAGAAAACTTGTTGGTTCCAAGAGAAGACTTGGTTACTTGTTGGTTCCAAGAGGAAACTTGTTGGTTCTGTGCATTGAATTCGGTTTTGCTACGTTAAACCCATTCCCTATTGGTTCCAAGAGATGTGTCTTGGTTTTGTCTTGGTTTTGACGCACTCTCTAATAGTGTTGCCTCATCTCATTGGATTTGGCACAATAATTCGGTTTCATGGATGTAACTTAATATTTTCATGTAATTTTCTAAATGTGTAATTGTGAGTACGGTTTTCTATATTTAGATGACATGTAAACTTTTAACCAAGTCCCTTCGGAAGTATCATTGTATCAGTGGAGATGTATGACTTGATAAGCATTTGGATATGGAAGGTGGCGTATTAGTTGTTTAGTATTAGTTGTTCAGATTGGTAGTGGAATACATCAGTCACAAGCCTGAGGATTACAAGTGCATGTCTATTCGTTTGTTAATTGGCAGGATGTACCTGGAGCCCTTGAAGCAGCGGCTGTCAACATACGATTCAAGTGTCTATTTGCTCAGGGTGCTCACCATACGCATAAATGAACAAGTTTTGGTAAACAGTCTTCATGGCAGATGGAGTCATGACGTTAACTGCGCGGGCCATCTCCTCTATAGACCCATGCTGATGCATAGCCTTGTTCAAATTGCGCTTTCCGATCCCCATCTCAAGAAATATGGCATCTGACGCTTCTGAAAGTCTCTTTTCATCCTGAGACAAGTTCTCAATAAAGTCCTTCCAAGTACTATTGCCTAGTCTCTTGTTTATCTTTTTGAGTAATGCAGAGCGGGCCTTGTATACACTACTAGAGAATGCGTTAAAACCAAGACAAAACCAAGACACATCTCTTGGAACCAATAGGGAATGGGTTTAACGTAGCAAAAACCGAATTCATTGCACTTAACCAACAAGTTTTCTCTTGGAACCAACAAGTTTTCTCTTAAAACAGTAAATAAAAACAGTAAATAAATACAGTAAATAAAAACAGTAAATAAATACAGTAAATAAAAACACTAATTAAAAAAAAGTAATTCAAAAAAAGTAAATAAAAACACTAATTAAAAAAAGTAATTCAAAAAAAGTAAATAAAAAAAGTAAATAAAAAAAGTAATTAATAACAGTAATTAAAAATAGTAAATAAAAATAGTAAATAAAAAACAATAAATAAAAAATAGTAATTAAAAACAGTAATTAAAAACATTAATTAAAATAAAGTAAATAAAAACAGTAATTAAAAACAGTAATTAAAAACAGTAAATAAAAACAGTAAATAAAAACATTAAATAAACACAGTAAATAAAAACAATAAATAAAAAAACAGTAATTAAAACACAGTAATTAAAAAACAGTAAATAAAAATATTAATTAAAAACAGTAATTAAAAAACAGTAAATAAAAACAGTAAATAGTATGTAGTAGATAGAAGACAGTAATTGATACATAGTAAATATTATACCATATATAGTAGATATTATATAGTATTCAGTAAATAGAAATTAGAAAGTAACTTGGAGCCTCTATATACAAAACTTTTAAATACTCCTCCTATATCATGTGTGGAGTGGTGGCTTAGTGGCTAAGGCCTCTATGCGAGAACTAAGAGGTTCAAGGATCAAACCCCTTGGCCCCCGCCGTTGGCTTAGCCTAGCTTGGTAGGTAGGTGGCTAAGTCCTTGAGCCTAGGCTAGGCTAGATGGCTAGCCCTTGGTATGTAGATGTCTAGGCCCGGGATGTGAGGAGTGGACTTACTAATGGACATCATTTTTACTTCTAGTGTGACTTGGACATTGAACCAACACCGAACCAAGATAATTCTCTTGATTGTGATCCGGAATCAACTGTTCCTAACCCGCACACGAAACCAAACAGAATTTCTGTTGAATTTCTCTTACACCGGAACCCCATTTCTCTAGTAGTGCAGTAGGCAAGACTCCTCTCTAACTTTTGCCAGACATCAAGTGTTACAACCACATGCACGTATCCATGCACATATTGAAGCTACCACAAGCAGTAGATGTTGTGCGGCAATGCCAAGTGAGGGTTAATACTATAGTCCTTCTGTACTTAGGTGCATTGCAAATCACCAAACCATTATTGACAAACAATCAACGTATTGATTCGCTCACCATAGGAGGCAACCAATATTTTCGTAATATCACAAGTCATGTCTATCACATGCAATTATGCTATGTGGCATACAAAGTCTCGATTGCGATGTTACCATTGCCAGATCAGTCGTGTTGGAAGATGAAATATTGTCCAATCTCCTTCGCATCAGTTCGTGCCACATTTTGAACGGCAATTCGAAATCTAGCCTTTTGTCTCGTATTCACAAAAAAAAAACCCATGCACATTGTATTAGGTATGCATATTCGTCACAGCTTGTGATAGACATGTCTATTTTTATTCTCTAAACAATACAATAGTATTACACTAACACGATGAAGAATTGATGTGGATGGTCAAAGAAGAGAAAAAGCTCTCACCTCCACCTTTTGATCATTTTGGAGAAGCCCTTCATCTTCTACATTTCAGTCCATACTACACACATGATGCAGTGATTGTTAAAATGCCCATGGACAGTAGGCTTGCTCAAAACACTTTTGGTGGCAGAAAGATGCACCCTAACACTGTTTACAATTGTAGATTGTCCTTTTCTTTCAATGACGCTATCGTCTTCTCTTTTCACCCCTCAAGCAATGATGTGGAAGTATCTTTAGTCGTCTAATACTTCTCAGAATGACGAGTGGAAGATGAAGCAATGTGTTTGGCCTCCTTCGACAAAGGACTACCGATACGTAGGGATCCTTATTGATGATGCCAGGGACAAGAGGCACCGGAATCGCCTTATTCTGCACATGCTCGCTTGCCATTCCAAACTTATAGGGCATTCGAGTGGGCAGCGCATCTACAACAATACTTACGCCCGCCTCCGTAGATAGGCACGTCACCAACTCCTATGACAGGAAAACCTCATCCGTAATCAATTTTATCCATGATCGGATCCATGACCAATTTTATCTCTTTGATCCACACCTTGCCGACCTCCACGGCCTCCTTCTCTGCTAGCACTTCTAGTGCCACGCGGCCCAATCGACGTAGAAAGGTAGGCCATGTCCAAATTCTTATCTGCGTCTTTCTAGAACTTACCAAAATCTTTAGGCAGTGGTTGCTGCATGAGTGCACAAGCAACTGTGAGTTTCTTTTATGGTCAAGGAGTACAAGCCGTGGTAACTATGAATATAGGATAAAAACCCCACGTGAACAATGTGCATCCCGATTCTAGAGGCTTTTGGAATAATAGTAACTTCGAAGCCTGTATCTTTTCCATCCGGATTCCAAATTCATTAGCCCTTAGCTACCCAACCATGCATACTTTGCATATTGTATAGAAGTGAACTTCGTTTTCTTATCCATCACGCACTTTTTGCAGTTTGAAAGTTTTAGAAAATTTTCTATGGGAAGGTAGCTTCATGCATGTGTGATCTGATTAGAAAGTTGATGATTTGTGAAACTTTATGTCTCATTTCATGTTGGAGTATTTCACCAAAAATTTCGAAGATTTTAGTCTAAAAGTGATATTGAAAAAGTCAACTCGTAAATTAAGCAACCAAAAAATCTCCAAAAATCACTACATTTCGAGTATTGCAATTCAGCCCATCACAACAAATTTCATCTGCAAATTGTCAATATCTTCTTTGTAATCAAATAACAAAATAATTTTGAATATTAAGTTTCAAATTTAATACATAAATATTGGTGATAGCAATTGCAGATCTAACCGCATGGATAGAATCTAAAACTCAAAATGTATAACTTTTATCAATTTATCAAGTTCAAAATATCCCTCTTGGTTGCATGTAATAATGCATCTTTGCAAATCTGCTCAATTTGAACAGAAGTGAGGACGTTTAGTGGTTAAAACTTGTTGAAAATTTTGATTTTACTCTTCTAGTTTGTGTGGTAAATTTTTCAAATCAATCCAAGATGTATTGAAGTTTTGAGAATCATTTTAGTACACGAGATGCAATTCTAGTCTATCACAATGCATTTTGATGGCTGCAACTTTGGAGGCTTATTTATCCTTCATCCAATGTTCTTTTTAAATAAAAATTGTTGGGTTAGATTCTTCTTGAAGTCTACTTATTATACTAAATTATTCATGTCAACTCAAGTTGTTTTGAATGTTTCTTAGAATATTTTGAATCTAAACAAACATGTGAGTTTTCATGTCAATCCAAGCTGTTTAGAATATTTTGGGTTTCTTTAGGAAAAAGACATCTGCATCAAATACAAATAAACATTTATAGAAGTGGTAGTACAGTGGGGTCCAACATGGAATGGCGTTTTTGGTTTCGCAGTGAGAAAAATTTCAGTACTGCCAACTTTGAAAGCCTCCCGAGAGCTCAAATATTGGTATTTTACCACGAAATTTTTACCAGAGACTTATCTTTAAGTTAATTATATGTATGCCAAATTTCAAGGCCAAAAGATTCACCAAAAAAACGTCATTCAGAATCTACCAACATTGGTAGCTGTGGAAAGTTTTTCACTGCTGCCAACTTTGAAAGCCTCCCGAGAATGGAAATTTTTTTTCCTTACTTTGATTTTTTTTTTGGTAGAAACCAATTTGTGTTAGTAATATATGGTAAAAAACTCAAGTCTAAAAGATTAGTGAAAAAAAAGATATTAACAATCTACCAACATGTGTAGTTGTGGGAAACAATGGGGAAACCATTTCATTCCTACCAACTTTGAATACTGCCAACTTTGAAAGCCTCCCGAGAGCTCAAAAATTGGTATTTTACCACGAAAGTTTTACCAAAGAAATACCTTTAAGTGAATTATATGTATGCCAAATTTCAAGGCCAAAAGATTCACCAAAAAAAAGTTATTCACAATCTACCAACATAGTAGTCAAAGTTGGTAGCAATGAAATGGTTTCCCCCATTGATTCCCACAACTACACATGTTGATAGATTATTAATATCTTTTTTTTCACTAATCTTTTAGACTTGAGTTTTTTACCATATATTACTAACACAAATTGGTTTCTACCAAAAAAAAAATCAAAGTAAGGAAAAAAAAATTCCATTCTCGGGAGGCTTTCAAAGTTGGCAGCAGTGAAAAACTTTCCACAGCTACCAATGTTTGTAGATTTTTAATAAATTTTTTTGGGTGAATCTTTTGGCCTTGAAATTTGACATACATATAATTAACTTAAAGATAAGTCTCTGGTAAAACTTTCGTGGTAAAATACCAATATTTGAGCTCTTGGGAGGCTTTCAAAGTTGGCAGTACTGAAATTTTTCTCACTGCGAAACCAAAAACGCCATTCCATGTTGGACCCCAGTGTACATTCCCCAGCGTGAACCACATCATGCCATGGTAGAAACTCACATGATATTTGGATACCAGGATACACTCGAGGCAACTTTAAAACCTTTTGTTGTTTCAGCACCGATGATATTAGTATTTTGGGCAGCCGTCCAACAGGCCTCATCATCGAAGCATTAGGGGAAATTTGGGGTCTCCAAAAGGCCCTGTAAGACAGCTCGGGTTAGGTGACTTGTCTGCCCAAACGCCCCTCCGATGGTAGAAATGTGAGTTCCTGTTGTTGCCCACAGAGTTGATTGTGTGAACTGACACTGTTGGCAACGAATTGCGTGGACAACGGAGGGCCTTATTAGCATCGACGTGTCGACGGTGTTTGGCGAACAACCCTTTCATTGTATTTATTGCTCTGCACCAACAATGAAAGATTTTGGCAGAGTGAGTTACTAAGTGAAAGATTAGATTCTTGTTAGTCCACTTCGAATTGAAGTTGGGAAGGAAGTTCGCTGACACAACGGTAACTTCGCTGGCACAACAGTAACTTCGCTGGAACTGAAGCATGACCCTTAATTGCAAATGCTCCTGCCATCATTCAGAAGTGCTTGGGGTTTGTGCGCCGCAGGTGCATTTTTGTCAGCCCCGACAACATCTCTCTCGAGGCACACACGTCTTTCCTCACAATGATTGGGTCGACCCACTTTCCCCGCAGTGCTGGCAATATCGTGGCACCATTGGTGCCAGCCTCAAAAAGTGATGGATATACTCCAAAATTTGTGGCACGTGAGAAACCTCAGGGCCTTTTAGGGATCCCCGATTTCCCCTAATGGTACTCCTCTATAAGTCTTGACCGACACCTCGTTTATCATGACTACACACTATGAAGTAAGACAAACAAACATGTCAATATAGAATTGTAGATTTATAATGTAGAGGGATAGAAGCATGCGTATGAACACAAATGAAACATCAATGAAGACTAATAGAAAACATTGAACATCAAATTGAACAAGATGTTACCATGATCAATATGTCACAATATCTAAATAGAGAAACCTTCAATGGAGACGTACATAGGAAAAAAACAATGTCATACTTCGAAGTGGTTGATTTGTAGCAGGGGCGAGAGGCTGCATATGCACAGGACCTTGGACAACCGTATAGTTTGGGACGTAATTCAGTATTCCCTACAAAGAAACACAAATGTTATTTTTACAACACATTCTAATACAATGACGACGACCGTATGGTTCTCAGTCGTCCAGCAACGGTCATTCCTACAACACAGACAACTAATATGAAATGAAGACAATCAATATTCGTTATTGAACTTCATTCATGTAAAACATAGTTGTCATTTCTATGATTCCATGTAATTCACATATACGTGCAAAATCGTACCTCCTAGACTTTCAGAACAACCCCACCCCCCCCCGCCCCCCTCTTGAACAATATCTTCAACTACAACTGCAAGATGCCTACAAGTGTTTGCAATACGGGATTGTGTTTCTATATGGGAAATATGGCAGCTGGAACGAAAGCTGAAGTACTGTCACTAGGTTTCCTTCTATGCCTAGAAGTAACTATACGAGGAGAGGAACTCATGGTTGGTGGTCCAGGCTGAATGCCAAGGGGAACATAGTCTCCATCAAAGATTGACACCATGAATTCCGGACGCACATCCTCCCTTGCCGCATCTGCAAGTTTGTCCACTAGAGAGGTGACATGATCAACAAAGTCAACATCTACAGCTTCTCCACCGCTCTTTGATTCCGATGGTCCTGTGGAGCTGGATTTGGATTTCCAGACATACTTACAAGTGGGAAAGCCTGTGCACTTGCTGATGGTGATGTCGGCAATCGTCTTCATCTTTGTACTCATTTCAATCTTTACCTCCATGATATGGGATGTACCCATCCATGGCGCCTTCATGGAAGATGAGCTTGTATCGACTCCATCTCCTAGTGGCGGATCAATGCTAAACTTTGTAAACACGATGTCTGTGTCTGACATAGTAGATTCTCTATGTACGGCATTGGAAACCCCATTCACGGATGTAACGTAGAAAGGATTGTTTACCGCAGTTGTTTTGTCTGGAGGATCAAGAAGTAGTACACTGGAAGCAATATGACACAATGGAAAAGTAGGCCTTTCAATGTAGCTTGTTGAGGAAGGATCAAACATCATGCCAGACTTCTTCTTTGATAGTCTGATTGACTTCTCTGAGAAAACCACCTTCAGAGAATTCTCAACGAAGCCATGTCTAGCCCAGGATGTGGGCACACTGATGACGAAACAAGTATCGTAGTTGAGCAGGCTGCAAAACGGCAAGGTTCTCAAAACCCTCAATCCCATTTGGAAGCGGCAGGGACAATAAGTAAGTAGTATGTAACAAAGTGCATATCACTCGCAATTTATATCCTCGAGCGTGATCCACATTTCTGACCCAGTCATACAATGTTGCACATGCATTTGGAAAGGACAGCGCCAGGAATGGCGGCTGAGGCAAGGATTGAAGGTACAACAAACTCCTCGGGTTGCCCGTAAACCTAACCCTCGCATCCCCCTAGGCGTCATTGTTGCATCAACATCTACCGGCGATTTGAAAATACTATGCTCTATATGTCCACATTGCATTGAATATATAAGATTTGCATGCGAAAGTGACAAGATCTATAACGTCGGCATACAAACCTTGAAGAAAATCAAATGGTGAAGATAATAGGGCATAGAGCAAAAATAAAGAAACAATACAACCAGGCAACTATGGAGTCTCACCATTACAACGTGCAAACGGCGGCACAACAAATCCCCATCGCGAAGTTGATCGTGGGATTTCTGTCTCTCGAACCGCAGCACCTGACCACCCTGAGACGCCATCACCATTACTCTCATGACTCCCCTGACCCGCCTAAATCTCCATATACATGATTGCAAATAGCTGCTACAAATTATTTCATTAGCGATTACTCCTCAGCGTCTCAAAAAATCGTGCATGCATTGCTAGCTCTACATATCATTGTTGATGTGGGGTTCAACAATCGAAACTTATGTGCAAACATTCTGAGGATTTTCGAGAAAGAAAGGAGTTGCCCTTGACCCACAGGCAGAGAAGTGAGGCATCAAAAGCATCGGGGCCTGGCTGTTACAGGGAACAAACGTGTTCGCACATTCCCCATAAACCAAGAACCAGGAATGATCAAGCAAAGCCCTCGAACGGGCTTTCATCCATATCCTTCATTTCTTTCACACATTGTTATACTTTCTTTCCTAGAGCAATGTCCGTATTTGCAACGACTGTGTGCACAAATGCCAATGGAGCAATGTCCGTTTTGCAACGATTGTGTGCACAAATGCCAATATTCTTATTGCTGTGAATGATGAAATGAAGACCTGTTCTTTGCAGACTGCATAGATTTCACGGTATATGAGTTTACATGGACTCAATGACCATTTTATGGTCAGCTGGGTTGTGAAGGATTAACCCCTAAAGGACCACAACTATGTTTCTCTCCAAACACTCTAAAGTATCCCTTCTCGTAAAAAAACAAATAGTTTTTGATCTAAAACCTTTTTGACCAATCCAACCATAGGATATTTCAACCAACTTGAATTTATTACAACCTAAAAAATTTCAACCGTTTAGGGTTCTTCAATAGTAAGATTATATGCTTCAAAGTTGGTTGCATTTTTTTTTTTTGGCATGCTGCCTAAGTTTGAAACTTTCTAAAAATGCCCAAAATGCAAAGTTTAGTCTCAGATTTGGTAAACTAAATTTGGCAGTTGTGTATATGGGGGAGTTAGCTCATTGTGTACAAAAATTCAGATGCATAGCTCATTGTATGAAAATTTTCAGGAGTTGCCCGCAATTAGGTTTTTCACCTTTACATGATTGTATCTTTTGATCTATACATCATCTACGTACGCAAATTACCATCCCATCTTTGTTACAAAGAGTAGAATCACCACAAAAAATCTCAATAATTGAGGATCAATAATCATTCCTTGGTCCTTTAGGGGTTAAATCTTACATGGAAACTACATTTCTGCACTAGCAAAGATAAGCAACACCATGAAAGATGAAGACAAAATAGAACGCCTTCTAGAACCGTCATAAAATAGTTCGGACCTGTTATTTTTATAACATTGTCTAAATTTAAAGGTGTTGATTTAGGGTACTGGCAAATAGCTTATCAACGCACGTACTTACTGAACTGCTATGGAAAGGTCTCTAAAGAATGGTTTATTTTAATGCTACGAGAATTACACTACACCCATTTTATCAGACATTTGACTATCCAAATTGGAGTCAAGGATTCTATCGTTGGTAAGACAATGAAGCTTCACTAACTGTCCACAACAGAAGCTTTCAATCCATAGTAGCATGTATACCCAAACCAACCTTATCAGATGATTACCAAATTCCAATTTACCGGGATTGCATATAGAACCATCCACAATCATTGATAGGCCACTGAAACATCCCAAATGACCATCTTTCAAATAGTACATGTGACAAATCGATGTCAATCAACCACAACGGAGCAAAATCATGCTTTTTAATTATGCGCTATCAGTACAAACTGCAACACTCTTCAACGTCCATGTGCGCCAGCTCTAAGTCAGCTTGAAATGGTCTGTACAGAACCCCAGCCATTGAAAATCGTCAAACCAGCAACATTCCACCATTGACTGCGCTTCGAATCTGCATATCTGAGTAACAGAATGTCATATGCAGGTGAGATACTCTCAGACACTAGGACCACAATGTAAGTCACAGCTATATATTTAGCCCATATGCAGATGAGATTTATGGTTCAGAATCTCAAATACAGGAATAACAAAAAGAATCGCATTTGAGAGGACTACACGTTTTAACGTATTAGCCACTGCATAGGCCAATCACACTAGCCAGCAAGCTTGCTTTGATTCCATCATAAACATTTTCATGATTTCACTTACGGTATCTTTCGCTACTTTTTCCCAGACTTCAGAGTATCGCTGAGCCTGATCACAAAATCCAGAAAAGTAGTTACTATGCAAAGTCAATAAAAATGGGTATATGTATATATATATATATATATATATATATATATATATATATATATATATATATATATATATATATATATACGTTTGTATAAAAACAACAAAGGTGACCTTCCAATCTTCACACATGTGAAGAAGTTTGACATGAAAGCATAAAATGGGAATTGATGTCTGTAACTCAAATTATTTGAACAAATGGAGATGTTTAAGAATCATACCAGTCCAACCCCTCGAAGAGTCCATCACCCTTGATGGCGGAGGTCTTGAATATGGACCATTGCCTGTTTTTGATCGTATGCAAGTTCAACGCTTCCGTGACAGCCGCTGCATCAAGGGCTCCAGGTAAATCCTGCCAATTAACAAACGAATATACATGCACTTGTAATCCTCAGGCTTGTGATTAATGTATTTCAATACCAAGTTGAAATAAAGTGAAGCCCAGAAAACACAGCAATTTAGGTCAAGCTGTCAACGGTGACCAATGCTTTGGGCCAGACTAAAGGCGCCTCTTAATATAGAATGACCCTTTGTGACGTTGAAAAGTACAGTCAACACTGCATACCACGGTTTATGATGGATATACCTGCTTATTTGCATATATAAGTATCACAGCATCCTTCAGCTCCTCCTCCTTCAAAGTCAATAGCATAACACTTGTCAGTGCATTAACTAATAACAAATGTGATATGAAGTGAACATTGTTTAAATGTTAAATTTGAGATTGTGACTGTTTTAAGTTTCATTGAGTGGAACCTCTGAACTACAGTAGATAAGTCGCCACATAACGTTTCCAACCTCATTGGAACATCAACGAGTCATATACACATACAGAATCCAAGCGTTCCTTGCTCAGGTGATCTAGCATATTTAGAATTTTGCAGAAAGTTCTTTAGTACACTAGTCAGTGAATGCCACCACCACAACAAGTTAAGGCACGAAAACCTAATTCTAGAAGCGTCCTAATTCCAATACCCTAAAGTTTTAGACGATGAGAACATGTTGATTTTGAGAATGTACCCACCACAACACTAGATCTTGAGTTGGATTTAGGTCATCTACCGATAAAACGATTGTTTAGGTTCTCCTACCTTACACCATAACTTGGTTCTCTAAACAGACTGACAATACAATAGTTGCTGTGGTATTTCCTTAATCCAAAGTTGCCCTTGCTATCATTACAGTCCCAGTTATTATAGAATCAAAGACTCAGTTTCAGCTCACTATTAAAGCAATGCCATTCCCTTAATCATTCCCTTCAACTGCCGTAAACACATTTCTACATGAATATACTCATTTTCAACAACAGAATGCATATGTAGAAAAAATCATATTACATAATGACAGTTGTTCTGAGATCTGTTCTGCACTTAAAAGGCAATTTCCATTGGTACCTGTAGAATAGCATGAAACTCTTCCTGAGCTATGGACATTCGTTCCGTATCACTTGAATCGACCACGTAGATGATTGCTTGTGTGTTTGGGTAATAGCATCGCCAATACGGTCTGCAACAGTTTCCGCAGGAACACTTGATCAACGTATGATAACGTAGTAAATCGTCAATCCCACAGCAAGATTGCAACCATGAAAGTAAAAAAAATGAGAAAGTTCAGTACCTGATGCTCGTTTGACCCCCTGCCATGACCACACATTACTTGATTAGATACTAAAGACATTGCAGAAAACAAACGATGCAGTAATCCAAAATCACTCAAGACTCAAAACAGGAGAGCCAAAAAATGGAGAAGGAGCTCGCGTACTGATAACACACCTAAATCCCAGACTTGAAATTTAATATTGTTGTATTGCACAGTCTCCACGTTGAAGCCAATAGCTGTGATCAACATAATCAAGTACTGTGATCAGATGTTCATCGAATCAAACATAAAGCATTAAGCAGACTTAAAACTGATCCAAACATATTAGAGCTTCTGTATTCATAAAAACCTAATATCCAACTATTCGTGCCTTATAAATGTCCATACACAATTCATTGTTAAGAAATCGGAAAAAAGAAGTAGGCACATGAAGGTATTCACTCAAAGAAACAGCCAAAGCGGCATAGAGATGTCTTCAACACAGCATCAATAACAAGATCACGAGCTAACTTACTTGGAATGGTTGAGACGACCTCCCCGACTTGCAACCGATCTGATCACTGTGCTTAAGGAGAGAAACGCGTCCATATTTTCATAACACAAAGACTGCTTCAAGAGAAACAAAACAAAAGCAAGAAAAAGCAATCACATCCTTCACGGCTTGCTTGCCCTTGCAAAAAAAACAGCTTCAAACGTGGCTATAGCTCAATCCTCGCTGTCACAGTATCCATACTAACAATGCAGTAATTACCCTAACACGCAAGCCTAATCACTAAAAAACTTTGCAAAAGGATACAAAGAATGGTGGTTTTCCCGGCGTTGTCCAAGCCAAGGACAAGAATACGCGCCTCCTTGTCCCCGAATAACGTCGCAAACAACTTGGACACAAATATGCCCATAGTGAGTGATTCTCTCTGTCTTGCCCTCGTTTGAAGCTCCCAATGGAACTCGCTCGAATAGACCTTAAATTTCACGCCGCGACTCTCTCTGTGCTTCTCTTTCTGTCAACGTGCTCCCGCATCCCGATCTCCTCAAACGCTTCTCAAAGGCTCTCGAAAAACAAAGCCTCGAAGACGAGATCCTTCGGGTGAAAGAGAAGAGGAGCTCCTTCGGGCGGGCCGGGACGCGACGACGGCGTCAAACGGCGACGGTAATTGACATCCATCGTAAATCTTCATTTCCTCCCACTGATTCTAGTCAAAACGTAGATCCTTCTCACATCTACAAAATTTAACCTGCCCTCTACCGTAACACCTTGGGCAAAACTTGATAAAATTCATGCCCAGTTTTTTGTTTAGAAAATTTCAGCACATAGCATACCCCGCCGTTAGGGTCAGCAAAAAAATAATTATAAAAGGAGAAGCCCAAAGATTTAGGAAATTTTTTTTCAAAAAATTCCTATTTTCTATGGTGACAAAGAGAATCTTAGAGAATATTCACCAAATCAAATAATATTCACATGATTTCGGCAAAACGATTAAATATTCGGCAGGAGGTGACGATCTTGCTAGCCAAGTGCAGTATTTGCTCAAATAAACAATAATTAAATTCAAAAATGCCCAAATCCTAAAAATATATAGAAAATTCCTACTTTATAACCCCACATATTGTTCCATAAAATTCCTACATTGTTAAGCTCTTAACTTTGTACCCCTACTAAAGTTCTTGAATGCTCTTTGTTTTCACATCTTAAGTTTGTCTTATTTGCTTGACTCCTACAAAATCCCCTTGTATAATGGCAATTGTCATCTTTCACTATGGTTCCAAAAAAAGTTATTGTATCGGTAAAAAATCAACTAAGCAATATGCAGTGCAGTATCCTATTGTTAAAGAATGTAATGCCACCTCTAAACCACACAACTTGGAGTTACTGTAAACAAATTAGGCAAACAAGACAAATTAGTGATTGAATGAGGACAACCATTAGTTGTCAGTAATGAAGTTTTTAGGTTGTCCAACATATTTAACATTTACACTAACATGCCCAAAAGAATTTAAATTAAATTTGAAAATGTGAGAATGTGGGATATCCTTTAGTTTTTTTGCCCAACACTTTTTTCCAACTTTTATGAATTATTGGGCACTTAGGTGCCCAATGTGCTACCAACCTACGGTATAACATCACATCGCATGATCTCTCATCAAACCCTATGAATGAATGTATTCAATTTAAAACTCACTTTATATTCTCACTGCACTCAATAACCTGGTGATTGGTTCTTTGGTCTTTAATGAAGAGGTCATGTATTCAAATCCCTTGCCATGTTTGTACTACCACTACAACTAGGTGAAAGCATGGTATTGTGTACTAAAAAGTTGATTCACCCTTTTGAAATTACAATGTTTTTGGTCTTGAAAGGCTATTAAAGAATATCAAATTGTCTTTTCCATTGGTTCTAATTTCACAACTCCCTCTATTGTTTTAAAAATTTTACTCGAATCTAAAGTTTCAAAGTAAGAATCATTAAAACAAATTTTATTAAAAGTAGGGTTCGAAAATAGATGTTTAAATCCAATTTTGGGAGTAAATTTGATGGACTAAATCATATTGAATATGAATATAAATTTTATATTTTTGAATTCCATTCTGCATTTGAAGGCTTCTACGGAAAAAATCTTGAAAAAAATAAATATTTAATGCATTTTTAGCTTGTTTTATATCAACTTCTCAAGTTGGTTCGAAACTACTTTTTCAAATTTGACTACTTCAATGTCACTCAAACAACATAAATAATTATTGAAAATTATTTTTTCAATTTTCTTTATGAGACTTTGTTAAACATCATGTCTTTTATTTTATTAGCAAAAAAATTACAAAAAATAATAATTTTATGTATTTTTTGACCTTGTATTGTTGCTGCTTCAGAGGATCAATGTTGGTCCACTTTACCATGTTTTCACTCAACATTCTATAGTAAAAGTGTCTTAAATAAATTGAACATTCAATCATTATTGTGGAAACTTTAGGGTTTTTTTATTCAAAGAGAAAACTGTATACAAAATGATATCGTTGATGGTGCTCATTTCCCTAGAGGTAACCAATAGTATTTGCAAAATTTTCATTTTTTCAATGATAAAGGAAAAGTGAATGTATAAACTTACAAGTAGTAAGTTTAGTGGGATATTATGTAAAATTTCATAGGTAATCAAAAACGATTCACGTTCCAAAATAAATCTCTACACAAGATGGATTTTTTTTCTAAAGTTCGTTTATACACTTGATTAATTATTTCATTGCAATAACAAAGGTACTCCAAAAATCTCACACTTCTTTTTTTTGAAATTAATATATCTTTTCTAAAATATAGAAGTATTTTCTACATGCTTCTTGCATTCATAAAAAATGAAAGGAATAATAACTCTTTTAAATGGCCTTTATACCTTTAACCCCTAATTGCCTAGAGGGTTTGGACAATATCTAAATGTATTATGAAATGAGGCTTCTTTAACTTTTTTGAGCTTCAATACTAAAGAGCATATGTAAGACATCTTTATTAGAAGACATCTATGCAATTGAATTTGAAATTAAAAAATTATATATTTTTCAGATGAATTTACACGAAAAAACTTTGAAAATTCATTATGATTGGTTGAAATCATTAGACTTCAATAGTGTTGAAGTTGTTCATTTGAAAATTATTATGGTTCAATAGAAGTGTTTTAAGATCTCTTTGTAAGCAATCAAAAGATAATTTTATATGTTGAAATATTGCACATTATGCAAAAGATGATTTAGTGTTCTATGTAATGCACTTTTGGCCAATCATTCCAAAATTCATAAGATAATGAGTATATTTGTACTTTTCATGTCATTAAAACAATAATCTCTTTTTAAATCAAATTTCAGCATTTTTTACACTACTATTTAATCCAACCGTATAAATAGAGTTATCCGTAAAGTGAGCTTGTCTTTTATTGAGAAATGGGTGCACTGTTCACCAAAATTTTGAGAAACGCAAAGTCCAGTCCATTTATTCCGGGGTTAATTACACAGGTTCAATCCAGCCTCATGGGTGGTGCAACTATGTAATTTTGGAGTGGTCGTCAGGCAGGCAAGTTTATGCAGATTCTCTTCCTCATCTCCCCAGCTAGCCAGCTCATCACTGGATCATTGAGGCAGCTGGACATCCGGGGCGCGCAAGTAAAGGCGGGTGAGAAATTTTTTCTCACCATTTTCGATGTTTGGAAACTTTGTTGCCTATGTTTTTTTTTAGGTTCCGACACCTCTCCCACATTTAGGAGTTGATCCTCTCTTTTGTCAAACCCAAGCCCTAAACCCTCTCTTCACTTGACTTTACGGATAATTCAAATGTCATAGAAGTCATTGTTTACAACTTTCGCTTGTATGTAAGCCTCAAATGACGGATTTAGTGCACATTTTATAGCTCAAGACCTTAGATTACTTTTTTGTTGAAATGAAAGCTCACATCGAATAGAAGGACCTAGTGAATTTGGTTTTGATTTTTTTCCTGATCAGACTCACTTACGTGAATATAAAAACCTGAAAAATTCATGTAAAAAAATTAAAATGGATGCAAAAACATGACCGTGGATGAAAAATTGTATAGTGTTTTCATACATTGTTCAAAAAACGGGCGCTCAGGTAGTTAGGGGTTAAAAGACCTTGGAGTAGTGGACAAAACTTAGATGTAATATAATATGTGACCTCCACAACATATGAAGTTTGTTCTAAAAAAGAATACATATAGTGTATATTTATTATAAATTATCAGTATGGTTGAAATTGTCAAATCAATTTAAAGATGTTTAACTTTAATATTCCCCAAAAAATAATTTTTATTTTTTGTACTTGAATATTGGTATTATTGGTTAAAATCATGGTTTGCACTGTTTGGTTCAAAACAATGGAGAAATATATGACTTTAACTTTACTTTCTCCAAATGATATGTTTTTTAACACTAAGATGATATTGACTATGTATTTTTACTTTCTTTTTCTTTTTTGCATATAAAAACGGTTGATTGTATTGATCGGAATATGGAATTTATCTCAATTTGTAGTTAACTTGATTTTCAATGGGAAAAAAAGAAAAGAAAAATAAGAAACAATGAAAATTCACCACATGGCGGCTTGTCCCAAAAAACTTGCAACCATGTTATGGTCTTTTGGGCCATTAGGGGTTAAGACACCTCAAATCCACTAAACAATTCTAAATTCCATTTCATTTGATAGCATATAGTTTGATTGAATTTGAGTTGAATTGTGCATATATTTTGATAGAAAGTGTGAGCAAAATTTTTGGTTCTTGCATTTTCTACGAATGCAAGAGACCTATAAAAAATATGCCAAGGCAATTACAATTTATTTTTCTCGAACCACTCCAAGTACCCCTCCACCAGTCCCAATTACAGAGTTCCAACATCTGGCTTGTGAATCGGATCTGAAGGTCTGTAATTAACTGATCCACGTGAAATAATTGGTTATATTTTTGTATGATTCCTTGAGGCAATTTATCTTGGAATTATCTATACCATGTATCAATATTATCTTTGATGAGAGGGTGTGCTATATACATGTATTTTTGGATGAAAAGAGAATGAGTATGTTGCATTTCTAGAGTGCTTCTACATATATGTTGCCCGGTTGCTATTACTGTATTTTGTTATTCTTCAATTCTTGAAGTATGCTCAAGAGTATGCCTCATTGCAGGTGTCTCTTGCTGTAACTTTGCAGGGCATTGAAGCTACTTTAGACAAAGCTATAACGCCCGAGATAGCATACTTGAGTACGTACTTAACGATTTTCTTGTCTAGAGCGAAAATGACGTTGAGCACTTTGCACAGGACTACGATTTATTTAGTGTTGTTCTGTATCAAAAGCTATTTTTTATCACTATTTGTTTATTAAGATTATGTTGATTAATGGTTGATTTTGTGTGCATGTTCTCAGCTGTAACAGTGGGAGGGACCTAGATCTTTTAACTTTGGGCACTTGCACTCTTTGGAGAGTCAGGTATGGCGACACAATGAAGCTCGATCGTCCGTAGGACAGAGCATTGTAGCAATACATGGTACTAGTGGGCAACGCCATTACAGATTTGTTCTGTGGATGTATTGGGATTTGTAAGGGATCGACTTGTGCTGAAATTTCTCAGCGAAAGGACTTGTGGATCGCAGATTGGAAGATGGGTTTAAGAAGGGTTTCTTGGTTGGAACGTGTGCCACTTAGAGATTGAGCACTCTTGCTTTCCTGTTGCTTGATTTTTGACTCTGTTAGAGATGCTTGGTTTAGTGTGAATATACATTCTTGGGTCTACACTGAGATTTCAGATTGTGACGGTGGATGGAGAATGTGCAGAGCTTTTGAGGGAGTTCGTCAGAATGAGCTTTAGCACTCTTCCTATTTGATTTCTTGTATCCGACATCATTCAACTTTGACCGTGTATTAAAAAGCGTTGGAAATTTATTTTGCTTATTGCTAGTAAGAACTGGTAGGCTTCTGAGGAATTTCCTCTTCGGGGCGGGCTGACATTGACCGTTTAGCCTACACCATTTCAGTTCCATGAGCATGTCTGCTAGGTTTTTAGGAGGCTGGCAGGAAAATGTGCCTAGGTTTTGAATTTGGATTGGGGCATCTTTAGGGTGTTTTTGACTGGGTGGTGTTGTTCGTTGTGGCAGGTTTCGTCGGGCACTGTGGAGAAAACACGAACTGAACGAAGACAAGAGAAGAAGAAGAAGGAGGAGGAGAAGAAGGAGAAGAAGAAGAAGGAGAAGGTATGGAGAATCTTCATACCTTTTGAATAGTTGGGTTTTGGTTGTTCGGTGTTGGATCTAGTTACAAGGAAGGTTTTCATAGCTGTTTTCGTTTTTTTTGTTTTTGTTTTTGTGGGAAAAGTATGTTTTCTAATTGTTTAATGGATGTAGAAACTTAGGGAAGTTCAATTGATCCGGCTGTTTTAGAAATTGGTGACCCTTCAACGACTTTACCATCTCCACCTGAGAACAACTGACCGATTTATTTCCAGTATGCCAAAGGGTCAATGAACTTGACAATGATGGTTTGGGAAGATTTCGATGTCAGCACAAACAGTTTGGAGATGAAGTAGTTGTGCGTTCAGCTGTCGGATATTTACTGCAGCCGATTGGGTATTACTTCTCCAGTCTCGGATATGAAGTTCAACTTCACGTTACTTGCTCCAAACTCTATGCTTGTGACTTTGAAGGATGACGAAATGGGGCTGGGATTAGAAGACCAAGTCAAGACATACCGGACATCCCTTTCAGACTCACTACTTAAGAATGAGGTAAGTATTTCAAACATTCATTTTGTGTTAGAAAAGGATATGTTGACTTGTGCATTACCCTATCTTATTTTTTTGTGGCCTTACTTTTTTGTTATGGCTCTAGGCTCAGGGTTTCTTAAACTAACTTTGAAGTTCAAAATTTTATCAATGCAAACATTGGAACAGTCCTTGCGCAATTTCCAAGCCCAACCGAAAGTCAAGGGTGTTGATTATGAGATGCCCCAATCAAGGGTTTATGTTTTGGAGGGCAAGATTAAACAACTAGAAAGTATTGTAGCTACGCAAGAATCTGAGATTAAACAACTAGCATCTGAGATTAAACAGCAAGCATCTGAGATAAAACAACAAGCATCTAAGATCAAACAGTTAGCATCTGAGTTCAAACAACAATCATCTATGATCAAGCAACAAACATCTGTGATCAAACAGCTAGAAAGTACTGTAGTTGCGCAAGGATCTGAGATCAAACAACAAGCATCTGAGATCAAACAGCTAGAAAGTTCTGTAGTTGCGTGAGGATCTGAGATCAAACAACTAACATCTGAGATCAAACAACAAGCACCTGAGATCAAACAGCAAGCATCTAAGATCAAACAACAAGCATTTGTGATCAAACAGCTAGAAAGCATTGTAGTTGCGCAAGGATCTGAGATCAAACAACTAGCATCTGAGATCAAAAAACAAGCATTTAAGATCAAACAGCTAGAAAGTACTGTAGTTGCGCAAGGATCTGAGATCAAACAGCAAGCACCTGAGATCAAACAACTAGAAAGTATTGTAGTTGCGCAAGGATCTGAGATCAAACAGCTAGCATCTCAGATCAAACAGCTAGCATCTCAGATCAAACAACTAGAAAGTACTGTAGTTGCGCAAGGATATGAGATCAAACAGCAAGCATCTGAGATCATACAGTAAGCATATGTGATCAAACAGCTAGAAAGTACTGTAGTTGCGCAAGGATCTGAGATCAAACAACTAGCATTTGAGATCAAACAGCTAGAAAGTACTGTAGTTGCGCAAGGATCTGAGATCAAACAGCTAGCATCTGAGATCAAACAGCAAGCACCTGAGATCAAACAGCTAGAAAGTATTGTAGTTGCGCAAGGATCTGAGATCAAATAGCTAGTATCTGAGATCAAACATCTAGCATCTGAGATCAAACAGCAAGCATCTGAGATCAAACAACAAGCATCTGTGATCAAACAGCTAGAAAGTACTGTAGCTGCGCAAGGATCTGAGATCAAACAGCTAGCATCTGTGATCAAACAGCTACTGCATAGCATGAGTTACAGTATAAAGCCAGGCGGAGAGTGATTATAGAGATGGCCCGCTCTACATTACTCATCAAGGTACAAAAGAGTCTAGACAATCGTACTTGGAAGGAGTTTATTGAGAACTTGTCTCAGGATGAAAAGAGTGTTTCAGGAGCGTCAGATGCCATGCTTCTTGAGATGGAGACAGGAATGTTCTCTTTGAACAAGGCTATGCATCCGCATGGGTCTATGGAGGAGATGGCCCACCCAGTTAACGTCATGACTCCACCAGCCAAGAAGATTGTTTATCAAAACTTGTTCACTTATGTGTATGGTCAGCACCATGAGCTGATAGACACCTGAATCGTATGATGCTCAAGTTGAACCTTGTTTTCCGAAGTTGTGAACTAGAATTATCATTTTCTAGGGTTTTTCTGACAACAAGATTTGCTATGCCTATCAATTATGTATACTTTATGGCAATTCATTCCTTGTTTGTGTATGTGACTGTTTTAAGTTTCATTGAATGGAACCTCTGAACTATAGTAGATAAGTCGCCACATAACATCTCCAACCTCATTGGAACATCAACGAGTCATATACACATACAAAATCGAAGCGTTCCTTGCTCAAATGATCTAGCATAGTCTCCTCCCTCACTTCACAACAAACTGTGTTCTCATCCTTCGTTTCCCAACATGTAGTTTGGTAGCTCACGAGTTCATTTGCCATGCAGGTAGCTAGCGAGAGCATAGAAATGGCGAGAACACTAGCTGCGGCCGCCTAGCATCAGCAGCAATGTCAACATCCACCGGCTCTCAATGAAGTAAGTGATTCCCCCTTTGCAATGAAATTCTTTTTGGGAGACCCCGGACTATCCCATGGCGTCGTAGTGAGAATCCCATTGCGATGGAATGGTAGTGGGAGTGGAGAATTCGCATTGACGAATTCGCATCGACGGAGTGGGAGTGGGACTGCGCCATGACAAGACCCGGGAGTGCGGGGCATGACGAGTCCCACCACTGTGTGACGAGTCCTACTTCCACTGCAGTGTTGGAACTGAGTAGGAGTGAGGAGTCCCGGGAGTCTCATGGAGTGACAGTTCCACTCCCACATCCCAGAGGTAGCGCGGCCACATGCCATGGCGTAGCCACGCGCCGCGCGATGGCGCAAGAATTCGCATTTATAAAAAAACAATGCGAGTGGCCGCGCCACCCATGGGGAGGGCGTCGCCGGCGACGCCCCCCCCAGGGGTGGCGCGGCCACGCGCCATGGCGCGAGAATTCGCATTTAAAAAAAACGCAAGTGGCCACGCCCCTATGGGGTGGCGCCAAAACTTCAAAATTAAAAAAAAAAAAATTGAACTGGCCGCACCACGGCGTGGCGCCGAAATTTCAAAATTGTTAAAAGATGTAGAAGTAGCCGCCCCCCCCCCCCCTCCACCCCAGGGGTGGCGTGGCGCCAACACTTCAAAAATTTTAAATTTTTTTTGAAGTGGTTGCGCCACCTTTGCGGGGGGGCGTCGCCGGCAAGGCTCCCCCCGGGGGTGGTGCGGTCAAGCGCCACGGTGTGGCGCCCAAATTTAAAAATTCTTAAAAAATTTGAAGTGGCCACGCCACCCTTGGTGGGGGCGTCGCTGGCGATGCCCCCCTTCAAGAGTGGCGCGGCCGAGCGCCACGGTATGGCGTGAGGTAACGCCGTGGTGCAATAATTTAGTTTTTAAAAAAAAAACTAAGTGGCGTCTTAGATTTTCTCCAAAAAAAACCTAGAACTTGGTGTGGCATCCTAGATTTTTTTTTAAAAATTGTCTGAAAAAATGTCTTAGATAATGTCTGAGAGAAATATTTGAGAAAAATCTCTGAGAAATATGTTTGAAACAAAAGTCTGAGATAATGTCTGATAAAAGTGTCTGAGCAAAATGTCTAAGAAATGGTGTAAGAAAATGTCTGAGAAAACTGTTTGACAAAAATGTTTGAGAAAAATGTCTGAGACAATGTCTGATAAATTTGGCTGAGACAAATGTCTAAGAAGTTGTCTAAGAAAATGTCTAAAAAAATTGTCTGATATATGTCTTAAAAAATGTCTTATACTTTGTCAACGTTTTTCATAACCATAAACTTTGTCACTCTAAGCTTTTATTTTTATAACCTTGATCGCTATTTTCTAAATGTTTAGTTGTGTATGATTAAATAGGATGATCACGATGACATTGATGAGTCTGAGAGTGTTGCACGAGAGCAGGATCCACTCGACTCAGCTCGACTACCTCCCGTGCTAGAGGTATTTCTGGTCTTATTTGCATTTTTGTTCTTTTTCTAATTTTCAATTTATGTTTTGTTATGTCGTTATTTTTGTATTTATTATTTGGTGTATGATCTACGTTTTCGGTTTCTGTTGTGTGTAATGCAGCATTGATGGTGAAGATTATTAAACTCAGTGATTTGGATAGTGATGATCATTTTTTGGATAGTGATGATTTGGATAGTGATGATCATGTACCTGCACGGATGTGGTAGAGGAGGTAGATAGTGTAGATGTCTATGACACCGCCGGTGGCCCTACCTTCCCTTCATTGTTTGTTCCCTCTTTGTCTCCTCTGTGTGTTACCTCTTCTCTTTTAGTGTTTGTCCCCACCTCTCTTCCACACTCAGTTCCCACTTCCCAGTGGGGTTCGTTTCCACCTCTCCTCCCGAGTTTGTTCCCACGTCTTCTCCTGAGTTTGTTCCCACATCCCCTTTAGGGTTTGTTCCCACCTCCCCGCCTGAGTATGTTCTTTTTTCCCATCCTCAGTTTCTTTCTGCTCCTCTTCAGTTTCTCCCGCGTTTCCAGTCATGACCTCGCCTAGATTACCTCCCCTGTACGCGGAGCTTGATGAGTTAGTGCTTGAGTATTCACCGATTTCGCTATTAGGTGTGACCGTCCGTGACTTTCGTGGATTAGGCCAGCAGTCTTTACCACGTGGACGGCGAGTTTGCAGATGCTTGGCCTAGATATGTATGCTGACACATTTGCCTTGGGCAAACTTATTTTATTTTTGTTTTCTTGATCTACTTCATATTCTTAATCTTTCAAAATACAACTAGTGCGGATGTGGAAGCTAGATCAGATGATGAGGAACCTCAGCTTGCGCTTGGAGAATCGGACGATGATAATAGCGACGCCGACGAAATGGATACTACAAATATGTCTACGGATCAACTTCGCGCCATCAACAAATTCAACTTTGTGATGACGATTGAGCAACTCCAAATTGTACCAATCAATGATTCACGAATATTCATTCCTCTTTGTCGGATGATCTGCATGCCCATCACAAGGCCCACGTTGTCTTGTGATTTGACGTTGCTTGAAGATGACTTCGTTCACGGTTACTACAAAAGAGCTGCAGTTTTCTACGTATTAACGACGAATGAGCAAACTGTTGTCCAAAAATTCACCGACGCAGACCGTCAAACCTCGAATGCGCACTGGAGAGCTGTGGATTTACGCTTCAAAGATTTCTTGCTTAGTAAGCCATCGCTTCAACATTTGAGCAATGTCAAGTTCTTTGTTTGCGATGGCAACCACCGTTTTCAAGCGTGGATGAATGTCATCTCCCGAGATCACTCGCTCGAAGTGAAATGGCATTACCCCGTTGACTCCATAGTCTTGGATACTAAGGGTCGAATTGGTGCAGTGATGCAAGTCATGCACGATATTAACAAGTAAGTCTCTTTTAAATCCACTCTTGTTCACTGCTCTTCAAACATTTGGTTCTTTTTGTCAATATCTCATTCGTTTATTGTAGTTGTGGCAGATCTACACAGAACTCCCATGTCAAAATGAACTTGATACACGATTAGCACCAAGTTCGCAAGTTCAGATTAATGACTGTCGAGCAGTTGAAGGGCATCATTAGTACTTTTGACTATGAACGTGCAAAGTCCTATGCACCTCAATCGTGGTACCATCTTCCAGCCGATACTTCCACAACACTCATATTTCGGGTAAGTCAATGTGTCCGCTAATATGCTTTCATACTATATACATTTGTGTACATTCTCTCATTGACTGCCCGACCTTTGTCTTTCAGCATGACATAGCAAAGGTAGGCGATGACGAGTTGCGGAAGTATTGTGAGCAGATGCCCGAGGATGTCATGAAGATGTCTATGTTGAAGGGCATCAAAGACAAGACCGAGAAGTTGAAGGTGAAGCTGCAGAAAATGACTCCTGTTGCTAATCCGATCTACGGTGACCAAGTCTTGCAGGAGGTATGTCATCGTCATCTCTTTCAATGTCATGTTCTTTGTACAAAGTTCAAACATAACAAATCTGATTTCTGCAGATTGAAAAACACTATGCTCGCAATTCTTTGGATCCAGACATGCAACTTGACAAGCTGCAACTCCTTACAACATCTAAGGTGAGCCCGAAAAGAAAGATTTTGTGGTTGTTGTGGTGGAACAGTTCCCCTCAAACACGGGCTGCACTAAAATTCCCTACAAACACGAGCAAGGAGATCTTGAGTCTCTGGCTGGACAAGGTTTGTTGGTATGCGGTGGTGAGTACTTTTTGACGTTCATATTTCTTTTTTTAATGAACTATTCTTTACACATATACTAATTACTCGCACTGTGATCATTACTATACATGGATGCTGCCATCGAGATTTTCAACTCCATTGCAGAGAAGGACAACTTCGTCATTGATTACACGGTTGTTGATACCATCTCCGCTTATCTTGAGAAATGGAGAATGAAGCTTTGGGACATTGGCTTCTCAGAGATCTTTAGGAGATCCAACTTTAAGAAGGGTGATGTTTTCGCTAAACACGTTGATGCGCCATTCTTGGTCAATCGTGTCATTTATCAGTTCGTTTCTAAACCTCATACTAATTCGTTATTTTGAATTAATCATTACTGCTGCTCAGTCTATATGTAATTCAAATGTTGATTTCACGCAGGTACTTCATATTGGAGCTGGTTCCAAAAATGGCTATTAGTAAGGATGATTCACCCCCTTTCTTGAACTCGTGGAGTGATCTCTTCAGCCCGACTTGTATGTTCAGCTCCCATCAGATGAAGATTTAGACCTCGGGTCATCTTCGTGGCGCTGGCTGGTACTTGGAGTGTGGTTTCAAACATGTACCGGACATTGAGCGGACACTTTATGACTCAGCGGAGAATGCAAAAGACGTCATCCTGCTTGATGGCAACGATGGATCGATGGACGAGGCTGCGAGAGCCAAAGCTATCACGAAGATACATATCTAAGATCTCAAGAAGAAGGAGAGCATTAAAGCCCCTTTCAAAAAGGAGCTTGCTAAAGAGGAAGCTCAACAGGCGAAGGAAGCCGAGAGGAAACTATTGAGGGCTGAGAAAAGCAAGGAGAAGAGGGCCAAAGCGGATAAGGTTGGTAACACGAACGATTCTGCGGTGGTTGACGAGGCTCAAAGCAACCGTGCATCAAAAGAAGTAGACAAGAAACGGGGATTTTCTCTCATCTCTTTCACAAAAGAGCGACTGACGCAAGGTCCCGTCATTGTCGAGGTTGCTGATGATGCTGACTTAGCAAACGACGAACTCTTTTTCAATTTGTCCTTTGCATCGCTCTTGCCGGAGGATAAACCAGCATTTCCCGCCTTCTAGGACATTTTGACATTCCTCGATAAGATATTGCTCGACGTTCAACATTGCTTTCTTGCCACATCCAACCTAAATTGTTTGAAAAAAACATCCCCGAGTACTCTAACGCAATTAGCTTCTTATCTAAACATGTGATACAACATCGTGGAGATCGGGATCGTATGTTCAATGGTCGCCGCAATGCAAAGGCCACTGTTGACCTCATGTTGGTGGACTACCCAGAGGATTTGCGCGTCCCCGCTGTATCTGACCCTTCCAACGAGGTCCCACGTTGGAACATGTTTTTACCAGCCAATTTCGCAGCCATTTTTGAGTTTGCAGATAACCACATTCAGGACGGTGGAGCCATGGTTGTCATCCACCCTTACGACGTGGCAGCGAAGTCAGCCGTTCTCGGTTACGCAGAATCTTATGGATTTGTGGAACGGAAAAATTGGGTGTGCATAAATCGTCTGCATTTGTGTTATCCGGCTAATGACCAATTGACGGTACGTTATTCCTTTGCCTTTCTATAAAACTCTCCCATTTCTTTTATATGTCGATTTCATATCGTTCACTATATGATATGTGATTTTGTTTTGTCTTTTGATTTTTCAGATGCAGAGATTCGGAGCCTACCTTTTGGTCAGGAAAGAGGGATCCACCTTCAATTTCAATCCAATTTCGTCTATGAACAAGGTCGGAGTGGACATTGGATCAGATGAGTGGTTGCAGAACTACACCACCAAATCCGACCAGGCAATGAACGGAAGCAGGCCCTAGCGTGGACCGCGCAAAAAGAGCAAATTCTTTTGACAAGTTTTCATTGAGGCATGCTCTAAACAGGGTGACATTGTTCTTGACTGCAACGCTATGACCGGTAACTTGTATTCCATCCGTTTGCATTGAATTCATTCTATTTTGTTGACGTCATTCCTTTATTTTATAAGCATTGTTCTGATAAACTCTCTATGTGTGTTTCAGGCGCTTCAATCCATGCTTGCAGGAATGTCAACTGCCACATTGTGGCTTTGGAGGAGGACAAAGCTATCTATGATGCACTCATCGCTCTTCTTGTGCGTGCAAAGGCTACATCCTCTACACCACGGCCTTTCGCATCGAAGCGCTCTCAGGATCCGGACATCATGGAGATCGTACCCACACATATCAAAAGAAGACGCCAAAGTAAGTAAGTTTGTTTGCATTGAAGTTTGCTAGCTACATGATGATAACAATGAGATGCACCTCAAAGTACTAATGTATTTCCAGTGTTTTATAGACCTTTGATCGGAATAAACCCTCCTCGACACAGGCCTTTCTTTGCTGCCCGTGGTTTCTTCCCAAGTCCACCAAAACCATTTGAGCTCCCGGTGTATGTGGAGCCATTCGCTAAGGCATTTGCAGAGCTTAGTGTTGATGACGTCAAGATGTCATTTCATGGTTCATGGATGTAGAAGCTGCAGAGTCTTCTTGCACCCATAGTTCTAGCTCTTTGTCTAGGACATCATCTTCTACACATGAGGACTCATGTGATGATTCTTCATAGTGCAATCTATTATGTATTTCAATACTTTTTTATGACTGGTAGTGAGACTAAAAAGGTCACTACACTTATATTTTCATACCCGCGTGATTCTTCACATCATTGTCAATTGTATTCTTTGATGCTTTCACGAATTGTTATGTTTACTACCGTTTTTCTATTACCCATGCTCCATTTCTATGGATTTGTTAACCCTAAACCAAATTTCAAAGTTTTTTTTGCATAGATCTCGCATTTAGATGAATAAATTCCAAAATCCTATACCCAAATACTCCCTAAACTCTTGATCTTAGTCCCACGGTCATAGGTAATTTTCAAAAAAAAAAAAAAAAATCATAGAAAAACATAGGCTCTCAAGCTCTTGGGCTCTCCGGCTCCCGCTCTCAGGCTCACATACTAGCATTCCCGATTTATTTTGTACTACAATGCCTGCAAATGTTGATTTTAGGCAATTTTTCCCACGAAGCATAAAAATATGAAAATGAATTTATTCATTTAAAAAATTATATTTGAATTAAAGTATTTCACGTCATCTAGATGTGGATGTTTTTATATAGTTTTAATTTATAATTTTAGTCAATTGAAATGAACAAATTTGTCGATGTTCTAGTTGACGAAATGACTTTGGTACACCCCTACTCGTCGAGAGTTTTTCAACGATGCCAAGAATGACATCAAAAACTCCCATCTTTTATTTTGCATTATTTAATTCAATTTATGTTGAGAAAAAATTACTCAAAAATCCAATATTTCTAGAATTTAAGTCTAAAAGCGACGAAACGACTTTGGTGCACCCCTCATGGTCAACAACTTTCTGATGGTACTAAAAATGTGGCGGATATATGCACGGTTGGAGAGCTCTCAACGTTCCACGCAAAACAAACAAATAAATTTCTTTAAAGACACTTTACAATAGAGTTTGGGTCCTACAAAACCCCAAAATCGAGCAATCGTATGGGCCAAGGGCTAAAGATTGGACTCAAAGGCTGACATTAGGGTTTGGAACCAAGAGACTATCCCAAGTTCTAAAATGATGTAGCGCCTAAGTGTCATAGTTTTGGAAGGAAATTTTGAACTGAAGGTACAAAGAAGAGTACTAGTTTTGAAAAACTAGTTCCTCCTTTGGACCCAATGGTTACTTCAATAAATACTAATTTTATAAACTATTCCTATCTGATAACTATAGTCGGACGTAGTTTAATCGAAACTGAATCCAACTTCAAAAACCTTCAAATTAAACCCTATGACTTTATATTTGGATTAGGGTTCAATTCATATTTCATTATTTTTATTCAATTTCTTAAGTCTAAAGGTGAGCTTACTTAAGTCCAATAGATGGAATTATTGGACCCCATGAGACTTGGACCCGGAGCCTTGATGTATAGTCCCGACTCAAAATCCCCCCCTTGACATTAATGCAAACACTATTCACTCATGGGCCCCATTTTTTGAAATTTCCATTTTGGGCACCTAAGGGTCTTTCAAGGCAATTTGTTTTCAAATTTGGTTCCTTCTGCTCCAAATTAGTTTAAGAGGATCCCTTTGAAAATTTTAAACCCTTGAAAAAGGGGATTTTTTATTTATTTTTAAGGTGGATCCCTACATGTACAAAACAGGGGGCAATTTTTGTCCTCTTGCATTAACCCCTAAACGTTCTCACCCTTTTCAAATTTGGCAGTTTTCCAAAGATGCATTATAAAATGCAACTAAAAGGGATATTTTCAAGTTGATGAATGAATAAAAGTTGTACATTACGCATTTTAGATTCTATTCATACGGTTAGATTTGCAATTGCTATCACCAATATTTGTGTATTCAATTTCAAACTTAAAATTTAACACTCTTTTGTAATATGATTACGAATAAGATATTGACAATCTAATAATGAAATTTGTTGTGATGGGTTGAAATGTAATACTCTAAGTGTAGTGATTTTTGGAGATTTTTTGGTTGCTTAATTTTAGTAGTTGACTTTTTCAAGAGCACTTTTAGACTAAAATCTTCGAAATTTTGGGTGGAACACTACAACATGAAATGAGGCATAAAAATTTCACAAATCATCCCCTTTCTAATTGGATCACACATGCATGGAGCTAACTTCCCATAAAAGTTTCAATAAAAAATCCACACTGCAAAAAGTGCATGATGGATGAGAAAACGGACTTCAAATCCGTACATCATGCAAAATATGCATGGTTGGGCGGTTAGGGGTTAACGTCGAGGGGGATTTAGAGTCAGGATCTATAGATGTAAGCCTGGCAATGTGGATGAATGAAAGTCGTCGAGAACTGATAACAGTAAGGGAACATCACGAACACAGAGGGCCGTGAGATGGATCAGATCGAACGACGGTCAGAGAAGGTAGGTTTAGAGTCTCTTTTCCAGCGTCCGTGTTATCGAAGCACTTGCTCGCTTGCCGGCCTGCTCCTTGATTTTCAGTCGTCCCAGAAGACGTTCAGGATTAAGAAGAAGTTGGCGAAGAAGCTGAGGCAGAATCGCCCAATTCCCCACTGGATCCGCATGCGTACCGATAACACTATCAGGTAGAAAGCTGTTTCTCTAGGTTTACGGATTTCTACTTCGCTTGCACAATAAATTAGGTCAATGATTAGATCGACGCCACGACGCTGTGGGCACGGGAATTGAAGGAAGAGCAATCGAGAACGGAGCAGATGCATTTTTGGTTGTTTTCGTTTAGAATTGATTTAGTGGCGCTGTGAATATAAGTGGCCATGGAGGAAGAGGAGGCGAGTAGCAGTGGGGAAGAGTTTTTGAGCAAGAAGGAAGCCCGAAGTCGGAAGCGGCGGGCAAATCGTGCGGAACTAGCGGAGTTGCAAGGAGGAGAACAACTAGAGGATGGTAGGGCACCGGCACCGGAGAAGAAACGTTCGAAAAAATCATTGCAGGATGGGCGTGCTGGTGTCCCTGGGAAACGAGGAGTGGTGTATCTTAGTCGCATCCCTCCGCACATGAAACCGTTGAAATTGCGCCATTTGCTTGAGCCGTTTGGAGAAGTGCTGCGCATTTACCTCGCTCCCGAAGGTAGGTGAAGTTTGAGCTGAATTAGGGTTTCTCAACACACCTGTCTGTGGACTTAGTTTTGGCATTACAGGGGTTTCTCGATGCATTTTCGTAGTTTGAGCTGAATTAGGGTTTCTCAAACACCTGTGGGCTTGGTCTTGGCATTGCAAGTGTGTTCTAGGGTTTCTCTATGTGTTTTGTGGATTGAACTGAATTAGGGTTCCTCAAATATTTGTAAACTTAGTTTTGGCATTGCATTTTCTTTCTATGTTTCCTCGATGCATTCTCGTAGTTTGAGCTGAATTAGGGTTTCTCAAACAGCTGTGGTCTTAGTTTTGGCATTGCTGGTGCATTCTAGGGTTTCTCGATGCATTTTCGTGTATGAGGATCACTCATGCATCAGTCAGGATTACAGTGGTTTTAGCTGCAGAATGGTTGCAGTGAATGAACTTTCCATGGAAATTATCTTCTCTCTACCGGTAGTTTCTAAGAGTTATGATTCCAAGTATAGTTTAGTGCAGCTTAGTTAATGCTCAAAACAAGAACACACATTCCTTTAATAGTTTGTATGTGTTACAGTTTAAACCTAAACAAGCAATTTACAGCCGGTATGGATCTTGTGCTGAATTGGGTCCGTGGTCCTGCAGATGCCGCTACAAGGTTGCGCCGAAAACGTACAGGCGGAAACACTGGCAAGAATTTCACTGAAGGGTAAGACTTTTGTTTTTCTTTTTACACGAAATTACGATCAGTAGCATAAGTGTCTTGTATGCTCATTGGAATGACCAGGTTCTGTGAGTTCTGTACTTCTTGTTTATGTTCACGGTTCGTAAACCCCAAGCTCAGAACAGGTAGCTCGTGCACATTCGAGTCTTACGATGGTGTCATGTGCAGGTGGGTAGAGTTTGCTCATAAAAGTGATGCAAAGCGTATCGCCACAATGCTTAATGGGGAGCCGATGGGTATGCTCCTTCGAGCTGTTTCTTCTGTTGACTTCTGTAACTGCTACTCCCTCTGTTCCATTTAAAAATCCATGGTTCTTGGCATTATTTTTTTTGCAATGTTTGTCCTATATTTTATACTTCAAACATGAACCCTGTCCACTTTCAAACGGGATGGACAATGAGAGTGACACAACAACTACATACTACTATTGAAGATAAACCATTTTTTGAGTACTGAGACCACTTTTTTTTGGCAAAAGAGCGTTAAGTTAGAACACGCCAAAAACCACAGGTTTTTTTAGTGGGACAAAGGGAGTATGTGAAATGTTTTTGGTTCCTTCCGGCATATTGGAGAAGATGTCACCATTGCATTTGGTATCAAGGGTTTGTATGGTGTGAAAACGTGGGCTGAGGCTAGTTGACGATTTGAGTAATTTAGCCGGAGGTCCAAAAACATTGACCAACAGGATTTTCTTGTGTGGCTTAACAGAAGCTTCAAAACGCTCCGCGTACCACTATGACCTCTGGAACATGAAATACTTAAAGCGATTCAAGTGGGACAATCTTACTGAAGAAATTGGTATGTGTATTTCATTACTGTCTTGGACTTGTAGGGTTCAGCCAACTTGAAAGAGTTATTTTCTTTGTCCAGGCATGCTGGTTTCTTGTGATTGATTTAGGGGAAGCATTGTTTCTTTGGCACAAAGAAATGTCAATAACGTTGACCTTTGTCTGCAGCTTATAAGAATGCTGTTAGGGATCAAAGAATGGCTGCTGAAATTTCTGCTGCCAAGAAAGAGCGTGATTTCTACCTGTCGAAGGTTGACCAATCTCGAGCTATCTCTTCCATGGAAGAGCGGAAGAAAAAGGTACCTCTTTCGTAGTCATTTTATAAATGTTTTGCAACTATTTCTGATGCTCATGAAGCAAAAGGTTTAATATGTCAGAATAGTTGGGTATCTGTACTATAGGAATCCTCCCACCGTCATTTTTTTCCCCTTCCCAAACTGTACTGAACATTTTTCTGAATGGGCTTTTAGAAGAAGGAACTGGAATCACAAGAATCCGAGAAGCCTGCTACTGAGAAGCCTGCTGCTGTTGAGAAACCAAGGGTGGCGCGAAATTTCAATCAAAAGAGACCTGTTGCTGATGGCATGACGAGCAATGTTGCCACTCTTTCTCATGATGTGCTAGCAGGGGTAAGTGTACTGTTTCTCTATGTCCATCATGAGTGAACTCTTTATTACCAATTTACTCTATAAAGTTATGAAACTATACCGTACCTCACTTTCTGGTTCGGCAAAACATAATCAATTAAGAAGAGTATCGGATATTTTGAAATTCAGTGAAGAAAATGCCAAAATTACATGATATTGGATCCTCAGGATCCTATATATGTCAATGGAGGAAATGTTAAACAATTATGACCAAAGGCTCTGAAAAAGTAATATATGTCGGACTTATTCACTTAAAAACAATTTTTTTGAATTTTTTTTTTACTATATCCGAATTATTTTTAAAGAAATTCAAAAAATAATATCTTTGGCAAGTGAATGCCAAACCAAAAAGTGAGGTACGGCAATCACTCGGAAGAAGACTTTTGACTGTGCTGTACTCTGGCTCATGACTTGCTGTTCCAAATCACTTCCAAAGATCTAATTTTACACTTGCATGTTTGGCAGGTTTTTGGCAAGAAATGAGTTGAGCATCGGGAATACACATGCATCTAGGTAGAAGAGATTAGTTCGGTGTTAAATGAGAGCGCCGTGAATTGTCATTTCCTTGGCTATAAATAGAAATTATTCACGATTTTGAGTGACAAGTTCTTCAGTGACTATTGCGGTTCATGGTGCATATAGAGTTGCTATTTGTTTTATGATTGAGCGTGATTACGTTTCTACATTCTCTGTATAGGACTGCTATTTGATTGGTGACAAGGATTCTTGTCCTGGGTCTAGACAATGCCGGGAAGACTATTCTCTCTATCCAGTTTAGGCCCTGAGTATGATGAGGTTGATTATATAGCATTTTCGTGCTCTTGGTAAATTTTATTGTCTAGTTTTGATTTTTTAAAGAAGAAATTACTCTTAAAAAAATCAAAAACTAGACAAGAAATTTTATCAAGAAGGATTGCGATTTTTAATTTTTTTTAAAATATTTTGGGTTCTTGAGGAAGTGACATGATTTTTGTGAATGTATTGGGATGTACCTATTGGGAATAGTCGTTCGGATTTTTTTTATTTTTCTTCCAAGTTTTGGTAAGGTCGTCGTCAGCATTGGTCGTTGTATTCTATTGGATTCTGCAACCAGGAAACGAAAATTTTTATTTCTGAAATCCTGTAGATTAGATCGATTGCAAGTTGGGGAGGTAGTCTGAACCATCTGGAGTAAGTGAATTTTTTAGCAATTGCAGCAGTCAATATGTTGAGACCTCATTTCATGGCAAAAATGTAGCTCTAAAGTACATGGCTTATTTTTTCGAATTCAAGAATAATTCATGTACCAAGGAGTTACATTTCCCTTTGAGAATGAACAAAGGAGGTACATTTTAACCGTTTAAGGTCATTGACGGTTTCACAACATGACATACCGGTATTAGCTATAGTGTAAGTGGGGTGGAGGAATGCATTCTGCACTATTTGTTGGCTTAGAGACTACGTGACGATTTTCACTCTTTGAGAGTCCACTTCCTATTGGGCACATTGTCCACTTAAGATTGGTTTAAAATATACCGTTTCACACAAAACTAACTGAATCAAGAAAAACATAATTTCGCAAGCAATGTACTGTCCTAATAGAACATGTATTATCTTATATTTGTAGTAGTATATATCATCTACACATTTATATTACTCCAACAATAAAAATTTAATTTTGAAAACTTGTTTAAAAACTTTGAACAAATATAAAGAAGATTAGAACAAAGCCTCGCGGTTATACCGTCTTTGTTTCCATTCTATGGACCCTAAAACCCACAATAATCCGATAATGTAATTACACCTAATTCAAATAAGGTTTTTATATAGATACCGGGATAATCTTTGATGATAAATACATATTTTTTGATGAAAAACAAAAATGGAGTTGATGTACATAGCAAAGTTGTAAATGTCAATGTGAAGATTACATATGTATAGTTGGATTCATCATATTTTTTTATTAATATATTTTAAATTAATTTTTCAAGGTTTTCTCTTGAAATTCAATTAAAAATCTCAAATTAACACAAAAAAATAAAAATAAAATTGTAATGAAATTTGGAATAACATGCACTACCTCAAAATGCAGTATTGTCTACCGAAGTATGTAAACAAAATAAACCTAACATCACACATAAGCCAAATAAGAGATGTGTATAGGAATTTAGGACCCCACAGATTTTAAACGATTTCCGTGCGACATTCGATATTTCATGGGTTTGTACATTTTTCGTACAGATTCTGCACGGATTTCGCGCTAATTCTACTTGAATTCTGCACTGTGTAAAATAATGAAAAGAGTGAATGTAAAAGCCGTGCGGATTCAATGCAAAATCATCGCGAAATTCGTACGGAATCCGTGTGAAAAATGTACGAACCCATGAAACATCGAATGTCGCACGGAAATCATCAAAAATCAGTGGGGTCCTAAATTCCTGATGTGGGAGTGTTCACATAAAATATGGGTCCTACAAAACCCCAAAATCGAGCAATTGTATTGGCCAAGGGTTGAAAATTGGACCCAAAGGCTGACATTAGGGGTTTGAAACCAAGAGATTACTCCAAGTTCCAAAATAATGTAGCGCCTAAGTGTTATAGTTTTGGACGGAAAGTTTGGACTCAAGGCGCAAAAGAGAGTACTAGTTTTGAAAAACTAGTTCTTGCTTTGAATCCAATGGCCACTTTAATAAATACTAATTTTTTGAAGTATTCCTAGTGGACAACTATAATTGGACCTAGTTCAATCGAAACTGAATTCAACTTTATAAACCTTCAAATTAGACCCTATGACTTTACCCTTGGATCAAGGTTTAATTCATATTTCATTATTTTATTCAATTTCTCAAGTCTAAAGGTGAGGTTTCTCAAGTCCAATAGATGGAATTATTGGACTCTTGATGTTAGATGTACCTTTGCAATGTGGATGAATGAAAGTCGTCGAGAACTGATAACAGAGAACTCACTCTAAGGGAACATCACGAACACAGAGGGCCGTCAGATGGATCGGATCGAACGGCGGTCAGAGAAGGTAGGTTTAGGGCTAGCAGAGACCCTTACAACACTCCGTCTCGCACCTTCTCAGAGTCTCTTTTCCAGCGTCCGTGTTGTCGAAGCACTTGCTCGCTTGCCGGCCTGCTCCTTGTCGCTGAGCTCCAGCGCCGTCTGTCACCATGGTGCGCTTCTCTTGCTCTCCTGCCGTTTCTTCTCCTGCTCTCTTCAAATGCCATTCGTTGATTATTTTTTCTTGAGTGTACAACCGTGTCCGCAGTAGTGTAGGGTTAGTTGTGGTGACCGCGTTTTTTTTTTCTTCCCCCCCCCGCACTGATTGGTGCGTACTGTAGTACATGATTGTAGTCGAGATTTTTCTTGCGAGGTTAATACTTCAGGGCTTTTAGTTGACGTGTCTTGTAACTGTTCCTGTCGTCTAGGGTTTGGATATGGGAGTTTCATCTTTTATTAATTAGGGTTTCAAGTGTGGAGCTCAGGTCTTGACAGAGTCCTTTGTTTGTGATTTTCAGCCGTCCCAGAAGACGTTCAGGATTAAGAAGAAGTTGGCGAAGAAGCTGAGGCAGAATCGCCCAATTCCCCACTGGATCCGCATGCGTACCGATAACACTATCAGGTAGAGAGCTGCTTCTCTCGGATTACGAATTTCTAATCCCCTTGCACAATAAATTAGGTCAATGATTAGATGATGAGGATAGGTAGGACACTGTTTCTATTCGTGTATTATGCTTTCTTAATGAATTAGGTCAATGTCTGGACGCGTATGACATCGAAAGGCTTGTTGTTTCGCTCCTTTCCATATTGATACCCTGTGTTTCGTGTCCTGCAGGTACAATGCCAAGCGCAGGCACTGGCGCAGAACCAAGCTTGGTCTGTAGGCTGGATGAGGGCTGGAGTCAAGGATGTAGCTTTAAGCGAGGATGCGGCTCAACGCAGTTTCTGTGTTTGAGTTGCGGAATCTATTATGCCTGTTGCTGCATGCTGTGGTGCTCTTCCTTGACAAGCAATGAGTGAGATGTAGGGAAGGATTTTTTAATAGTCCACAATCTATGTTGGTTTTATGGCAGAAAATTGATGACTGAACTTTGGTAGCTTGCTGCCAAATTGTCATGCCTCATGCGAAGTATGTACGTGTCAAAGTGTGAGTATGCTCCTGTATGTGATAACCAGTTTGTAATGGTATGGAAATTGATAACCATCAGTTTAATTGGTCCACGATTTGCATTTCAGAATAGGGAGAGGTTTTGAACTGCATTTTGCTGATGGCTTGGTGGCAGTTTTTTTTTTTTTTTAATTAGGTTTGGTGAACTCTTTTGACGACATTCTTTTTTACGAAGTCTTTGTTATTGATTTGCATTTCTAATTAGATCTACGAAGTCAGTCGTAAGGGGTCTCATCCGCCGATGAGTTTGGGAGATTCGTAGATGTCTCAGTTTTTTCTTTTGTTCGTTACCTTCGCAGGAGTTGCACACAAGGGACGATTCATTTGATTGGTGATTTGTTTTTGGGGGCTGAACAAACGTATTCATGTGCACCAAACTTCATTTGTTGGACCTGCATATGTTGATGTACTAGGTCTAGCTCTCATCTTACCTTTTTTGACGAATGCCAAGGCCATTTTAACCATTTTTCTTACTCCCCGATATCATAATTGTACAGCCCATTTCCTTTTACGAAAGTTTGGCAACCAATAAAACCGCTCAAAGTTTTGCACACAAGGTTGGGATTCTTGGAGATTCACTGTAGGATAATCGAGGCTCACTTCACAGTTAGGTCTGGGTCGAGTTGGCCAATGACCAATCTAATTTAAAAAAACCTACTTGCCCCTCTGACTTTTGGTGTCATTGTTCACTCTGTTAAATTTGACATTACATGGGCCTAATAAAATATAGCCCTTGGTATTAACCCCTAAACGCTCAAACGACCATTTTTTGGTCGCTGCCCTTTTTAAACGGGCTGCCCGGAACAAAAGAAATATGTTTAAAAATAATAAAAATTAAAAAATACTACAACAGGACTACTTTCCAATCTGATTTGAATTATGTCGATCCAAGTTAACTACCAAATGTCCTCACCCCTCTCCAAACTTGGTAGTTTTGTAAAGATGCATCCTAAAGTATAACCTAGAGGGATATTTTGAACTTGATGTCTGGGTAAAAGTTGTACATTACAAATTTTTCTATTCTATCCATACTGTTAGATCTATGATTGCTATCACCAATATTTTTGTACAAAATTTGAAACTTGAATTTGAAAATTCTATTATAATTTGATTACGAACAAGATATTGTCAATTTGTACATGAAATTTTTTGTGATTGGTTGAAATGTAATACTCTAAGGGGTGATTTACACCTAGAGGCTGGGCCAATTTCCCTTGAGGCCGATTGCATGAAATTTCAGCCCTTTTTGGGTTGGAGGCTGGCCCCAACTACCCGTTATAATAAGATTAGAATGGAGCCAATTCTCCCATATGTAAAGGCCTTGGGGCCAAGAAGTCAAGCCAACTCAATAAATGTAGCAAATTTCAACCCCTCTCTCTTTTCAAAAGAGCCGTTTAGATTTTCATATAATCCAACGAATCTGGTTCATTGAAGAAAATCATATTTTATATTAAAAAGGTTCTCTTTTCTGAAATTTGACATTGGCCCCGAGGCCAAGAATTGGCCTTCCATTTTTGGTGCACCCAATTCAACAAGCTCGGGCTGTGTCATACCATGCCTTTTTTAGGTAAAAAATTCATATCACCAAATCGGCCTGGGCTCTAGGTGTAAAGGGGTTGGGGCCGATTTTAGCCTTTTGACCAATCACCAGTGAGGATTTCAGCCCTTTTACACAATGAATTGGCCCAGCCTCTCGGTGTAAAGCGGCCCTAAGTGTAGTGTTTTTTGATTACTTAATTTTATGATTTGACTTTTTGAAGAGCACTTTTACATTGAAATCTTCATTATTCTCTCAAAACAAGCCCATGGAACTCGCTTTGACCTTTAATCTCTAAACGTCCAACCGTAAAGAATGAGGATGATGTACAAAACAAACACAGCTTTCTCATTCGTCATTGACTTTCTACGGCGTTGATTTTTTACTATATATTTTATAGGAAGTTAGCTTCATGCATGTGTGATCCGATTAGAAAGTGGATAATTTGTGAAATTTTTATGCCTTATTTCATGTTGTAGTAATTCACCCAAAATTTCAAAGATTTCAATGTAAAATGCTCTTCAGAAAGTCTACTCGTAAAATTAAGCAACCAAAAAATCTCCAAAACTGACCGCCTTAGAGTATTACATTTTAATCCCTAAATGCCTAAAGCCCTTTCCAAATTCGGCAGTTTTGCAAAGATGCATTATAAAATGCAACCTAGAGGGATATTTTGAACTCGATATATGAATAAAAGTTGTACATTATGAATTTTAGATTCTATCCATACAGTTTGATCTATGATTACTATTATCAATAATTTTGTATAAAATTTGAAACGTGAAATTCAATATTATTTTGTAATTCAATTATGAATAAGATATTGACAATCTACGGATGAAATTTGTTGTGATTAGTTGAAATGTAATACTCTAAGTGTAGTAGTGATTTTTGGAGATTTTTTGGTTGCTTGATTTTATGAGTTGACTTTTTTTAGATCACTTTTACAGTAAAATCTTCAAAATTTTGGGTGAATCAATACAACATGAAATGAGGCATAGAAATTTCACAAATCATCCCCTTTTTAATCGGATCATATATGCATGAGGATGAACGCACGGTAAATTGAACCATTAAAGTCATCCTTAGTGCTGAAATTGCAATTTTCTTGGTCAAAGGCCATAAATTAAGACTGAAAATTCATATATTTAAATTCTAATTTGTTAGAGCCCTCCATAGTTCTATTAGGTACTTCAATTCAAAGTTTCAAATTAAAATATCAAAAAAGGTTACTAAAAGTAAAGCTTGAAAATAGTTGTCTAAAACAAATTTTGGGAGCAAATATGATGAATTGAATCATGTTCAATATGAATATAAATTATATATTCTATAAGCTCATTGTACATTCGAGGGCTCCAAAGAAAAAATTCTTGAAAAAATAAATATTTAATGCAATTTCAATATGTTTTATATCTACTTTTCAATTCTGTCTGAACTACTTTCCAATTTTAATCGTTTTAACCTTACACATAATTACTTATTGAACATGATTTTTTCAATTTTTTTGGTTAGACTTTGTTAAGCATTGTATCTTTTATTTATCCACAAAAACAAATTCACAAAAATTAAAAATTTAATAGATTTTTGGACCTTGCATTGTTGCTTCTTCACAGGGATCACAAGTGGTTCAGTTTACCATGCTTTCACCTATGAAGCTAACTTCCCATAGAATCTACAGTAAAAATTCCACACTGCAAAAAGTGCATGACGGATGAGAAATTATGGATGAAATCTGTACTTTGTCCAAGAAATGGACGCTCAGGCAGTTAGGGGTTAACCAATCACAACAAATTTCATGTACAAATTGTGAATATCTTATTCGTAATTAAGTTACATAAGAACTTTCAATTTCAAATTTCAAATTTTTTACACAAATATTTCAGGTAAACCAATTCTGTTATTTAAAAAAAAATCACAATACCTTATTTTGAAGATCCATATTGTACAAGTGATAGTCAAATAGCACAAGAACCAAGAGAAATTTGGATGGATGAAAATTTGTACAGGATGTAGTCAAGAGAAAGGTTATAATCTATTTGTCGTCCATTATATGGACACATGCGCATCAAAAGGATTAGCTAACCATACGAAATTTTACTTTCTTTGAGCAGAAACTTAATTTTTGGTGGATTGTTTTCATTTATTTCTTATTGCATACATAACAATTGATTGAATGATATTGGTAATGGTTTTTTAAATATAAGTGCACAAATACATGAGAAACACCAATATAAGTATCTTTCCTTTCAATTTTTTTCAAAATTGTTGCAAAATTTGTATCGTAGATGAGTCATTAGTGAGTGCAGTTTACCTAAATTTTGTAAATAGATTTTTTAAAATTATAATTACAATTTATTGTTGTTTGTGCTACTTTAGAGATTATTTATTATACAAAATTTAGATAAGCCACATTCTACACTGAATTGTCTATAGTTTCAATTGCATACTTTTTTTGAATTTTTTTTTGAAAATAGTAAATGTTTGCATTTATGTTTCCTAGACGATTGTGCAATTGAATTAAAAAAACTCAATAAGAGCATTTTCCAATCAATTGTGATGCAAACAACATAATAATAAAATATTACTGAAAATGAATTTTTTGTTTTAAATAGTGAAATTTGGTGTGGTTGGCCTAAATTGTGTTAGAATACAAACACCCAATTCGCAAATTTTGCACTTGGCCATATAATCATGCACTTGGCCCCCAAGCGCATTAAATTTTTTTTTGAAAAAATCTCTTAAAAACAGGGATTTTTGTCTTTTTACAATCCCTTACGCTCTAAAGAAACAATTATTTAATTTATTTCTCATCCTTATCTTTATCTTTATCTTTTTTTCTTTTTTTTTTTCTTTTATCTTCTTTTTTTTTCTTGTCTTTTTTTTTTGTCTTCTTTCTTCTTTTCCTTCTAGTCTTCCACTAGTCTTCATTTTTCTTTCTTCACCTTGCCATTTTTGGAGTTTAAACAATAATTTAAAAAAAAATAAAAAAAATCAGGGAGCAAGCTGAATCCAGTACAGGCCCGGAAGAAAAAAAAAACGAAAAATAAAAATAAAAAAATAAAAAAAGAAGAAGATATTTTTTTCCCCCCTCTCCCCTTTATAAACCCTCCCTCATTCTCCCTCCCTCACTCTTCTTTCCTCCTCTCTCTTCTTCCTTTATATTGAGGAGAAGGGAGAAGGAAGAGAGGGAGAAGAACAAGAGAGGAAAAGGGGAAGAAGGAGAGTGTGAGGGAGGGAGAGTGAGAGAGGCTTTATATAGGGGAGAGGGGGGGGGGTGAGGGAGGGAGGGTCAAAATAAGAGTAGGGTCCGGCGCGCGGACCCTCCCTGCCTGGAAAAACCGGAAAAAAAAAAAAAAAAAAAAAAAAAACAAGATAAAAGAAAAAGAAAAGATAAAGATTAAAGATTAAAGATAAAAGATAAAGATAAGGATAGAAAATAAAATAAAAAATTGTTTCTTTACAATGAAGAGATTGTAAAAAGACAAAAATCCCTGTTTTTTACAGATTTTTTCAAACAAATTTTTTTAAAGCCAAGTTTGCTCATGAAATGAGTGCACTTGGCCAAGTGCAAAATTAGGGAATTGGGTGTTTACAGTGTTAATTGTCCATCACTAAGAATTGTACTTGTCTATAATGTTGTGTGCAAGTTTTTGAATAGTGTGGTGAAAAAGTGACAACTTTTTAACAAGACATTGTATATTCGACCTTCTCTAATGTCATTGTTTTTGAAAAACAAATTAACAAGATGAAAAAATCGGAAGGTTTTTATAAAGTATGTATTTTACACCCAAATGAGACATTTTTTGTTCACGAGCATCTCAAAAATTCTATTCAATGAACACCAAGATGATCCAATGTTGTTACAAGTTTCAAGAATTACCAATCAAAATTGAAGAGTTCTTTGTGGCAACCAATGGGAGTTGAAGCATTTTGTGCTTCAAAAATATCTACACTACACTAAAATGGCGTATTTAGTGTTCGAGGAGAATTGATGTCTTTTACGACAATTCGTTCTAAAGTGAAGAGAAATAGTATCCTTTGACACTAGTTAGGAGTTGGCCATTTGTCATTTCCACTTTTTTTTGGAAAAAAATGATGCTTTATTCTATTGCACAACAACAAATTACAAACATTACACTATGAACAAACAGAGTACATACTAGTGCTCTCCCGCAAGTGATTTTTTTTGGATTTTTTTCCCTACAATATCTGGACTAAACCTAATGCTCCTAATCATTTCCAACTAAGAGCGACGCCCCCACTATAACATGTAACATGAGGCCCGGGAGCAATCTCCATCATGCTCGGGGTTCCTATCAAGCAAAAAAGTATTAGCCCTCACAACGTGCATCTGACCGGAATCGAACCGCCGCCCTCGTTGATGCAAAGTAGGACTCCTAAGGGGAACCCACCTCCCCGCTATCACCTAGGTAGTTTAAGGTCATTCCGGTGAACCGATCATTCCCACTTTCATTGAGAGTGCCATGTTCTTTCAAAGTAATGAGAGTGACATGAGGTTGCATGCCATTTTTATCATAAAGTTGCCATGTATCATTGAAACACTACATTCATTTTTTTCTTATGAGGATACTATATCTCCTTAAAGTTAAATAGTGTTCAGGTTTAGAAATAGTGTCCTTGAACACTATATACGCCATTCAGTGTAGTGATCATAACTTACCTTATGATCTTAACTTTGAAAATTTATAAAATATCACATGAGTGACGAAAAATTACGAAACGTGGATTGGTTTCTTTCTTGAGGTCATTGACAATCCAATCAAATTTTTTAATCATTTCGCCACCAAGATAATAAGGCCAAAAAAACGTAGCTTTTGGATGTACACATCTTAACCTTTAAAGAACCGCATGAATATAGGAGGTCCAAACACATCAAATCTGCTTCAACTCTTGAATTTCTTCAACAAAGATCTAAAATATATTTATGAAACTCAACCATTATATATAAAGAAAACCAAGTTGAAAATATTCCTTGAAGATTTTAACTGTAAAAAATATTCCATTAAGTAGTTATAGACCAAAACATCCCCACGTCTTAAAGTTGTGGGGTTGGGCAAGTTTTTTCAACCTCAAATGTTTTGAAAAATTTATACTAGACTTTTTGTGTTATTTGAATGCTTTGTATTATACCCCCATTTGAAAACTTCATTATGTCAAAAGTTCAAAAAAATCACATTAGAATTTACTAATATACTCCCTCGTCTTTCTTCCACTTTTTTTCATGTGGTAACTCGTTGATTGAATCTTTTGGGGTGTCAAAGCTTCAGCATTGGTTTTTCCTTTTCAAGCAACGTGTCAAAACCAAAATTTGAAAACCAAAACCAAATTTCAACCTTACTGCATTACGTTTTTCTATAGGCTACAGATCATGTTTTGCATTTTTACTTAGTGTAACTTTTTCTTGGTGACAAATCATGTAATGTATCAAGGACTAAATCATACGTTACTTAATACTAACCCATTTTTGTTTTGAAAATTTTAAAATAATATTTATAGATAAATCTTGTAACTACAAGTTAAATTACTTATTAGAATTACTTTTGCCTATAGTGATTGCACATAAAGTGTACACTAAACTTGTGATTTACCAGTACTGTCTAGGATACTATTTGACTTTTTAGAGATGTAGTCTCCTTGTAAAAAAGAATTTATCATAAAATTTAAAATGATAAAAAATTCAAGTAATCTAGATGTTGTGTTCCAATGACGAGTGGCAACTTTATAATAAACATGTCATGCCAACTTATGTCACTCTCATCATCTAAAAGGAACATGGCACTATTAGTGGAAGTGTGAATGACAAGTGATAAACTCCTATGTACTGTAGGGATACTATTTTTCCTCACCTTTGAACAAATTGTGGTAAAAGACATCAATTCTCAATGTATTGTATTGTATAGTATCCTTTAATAGAGAAATGATTTTGAAAGAATTGTCATTAAAACTTAATAAACTAGAATATTTTATTCAAAAATTGACATGTTGTAGTACTCAAGACACATAACACATACAATTGAGTTTTGATAAATATGAAAATAATCTTGTTTTACCTATTTTTATGTGAAAATAAAAACTTTGTTTCTTACCCTCTGTTCAAATAATTATAGATATTTTTTACCTTAATTTTGTTACTTATGGTATATTAAGTTTTCAATGGAAAGAATGAAAATCTTTTCTAGAATCACATAAAAAAAGAACCATGAGTTTTGATATCTTATTCATTAAGGAATCAATGTATGGATCCAAAATTCCTCAATTTCCAAGTGGATTTTTAATTTTTTTAATTTTTTTAGCATTTATCCTAAAAGGTCCCAAAGTTTGTCGTTTTTTGATAGTAGACTCAAATACCTACCCAATGCACTTTGCGGTTTTGGATTCAGTTTGCCCGAAATCCCATTTTGAAAATCATTGCATTTCAATCTTCATCCGACTATACATATCTTAATTGAAGGGTACCGTATAGTACACTATGAAAATATGGTTATCTAAAAACATAATCGAAAGAACCAAAACAAACATACAATTATAGAGTTATCCAAAAACAAAAGAGGAGTTCAAGCGGAATTCAAAAGGAGTTTGCTCTCTATGATTACAATTTCTGACGAGCGTTGTTTATGAATAGTCCCCATGGTCAGGTCTCTTGGCTTGGAAGAATTTGTGGGAACTCTTCTTTAGCATTGGAGAGGTCATGAGTTCCACACCCCATAGTGGTGCAAGGCCTTGCTTTAGATTATTCTCCAACACACCATAGATTAATTTTGCAGCCTTTTTGAATTCAAAATGAGTTTAAGGTGAGTTTAAAGTTTCTTTCCACTGAGACACTCTTTTGGATTAATTTTAACCCCTAACTGCCGGCAAGACCAAAAAATGGCTTTTGGATGATATGAAGATTTCTGTGGTAGTAGGTGGATGAAACAAAGATGAATTTCATCCAATTCTTTTTGTGAAGGATTTTCATTGTTCATGCCACTTCTTCAAGATACATTTAGGTTATTCAAGCTATTTTTGGATTTTACATGGGATCTCAGGTACAAAAAGAGTAGTAATAACAGTTGACAATGTAGTGTATTCTGGATTTTTTTGTTTTTTTGCTTAAACTATATTTAGGCCATAAAAATGAGTTCTATTAGATTTGAGCCTAATCAACAAAATGAAGCTTTACCAAGTCTAGTCTCTACTCCGCTTTGAATTTTTGGAAAACTCTCATAATTTAATGTTTTATTGGAGTTACAAGTTCAATGATTATTACCAGGGTGTAATTTTTTCTAAATTTAGTCACGGATGATTTTCATTCACTATAATGTTCTCTATTGTAAATTACATCTTTGGTTAAAAAATTGGAATTTTTAAGTATACGTTGTAATTGATATGAATTTTCTCTATAACCACTTCAAAAAATCATAGTAATTTCAAATTTTCACCAAAATTCATGAAAAACTCATGATTTATAGTAGACGGATGGATTCATCTACTAAAAATATAAAGTTGAATTTTTATCTTATTTATACTGACAAAATTGAGTGTCACATGTAAAGCATGATTCCATGGTCATAGGCCCAGGCATTTAGGGGTTAATGTGCAAAGAATTGTATGAGGAGGATATTCCAAAGTACTGTACATTCATGATTCATGTGGACCACCGACCCCAAAATATCTGAACACGCTGTCCAAAGCTTTTTCATATGGACCACTGAAAAGCACATAACTCAAAACCTCATTGAAATGCAGACGAAGTCAGACCATCACATAACACTAACTTAAGCGTGGGGTCTCAACTGAATGGACCACTGTTCAAAAAAATTAAAAATGAACGGACCACATCGCCCATGCTGGCTCCATAAGGTACAGTACTGGACATTTTCTGATTCACACAACTTATAATGCTCTGAACCTCTTCTCCATTTCCACTGGATCTTGCACCGAATGTACATCATTTGTAAATGGTAATTATAGGTGATTAGGGTTTCCAACTTTGACAATTCATAAGATATTCTAAAGACTGCTCTTTTTTTCACTTTTGGATTACAAATCTAGTTGTTCATCACCCCCAAACGCTCACTCAAAAGTATGACCAAAAATAGGGCAGGCAATGTTGTCCTTGCTGACCTTCAATCTTTGCTGAGCACTTATTTTTTTTAATTTTTTTTGAAACAAATTGAAAGAATCAATTGCAGTATTTGCTGAGCACTTATTCAAGAAGTATCATAGAGGGGTACTAAAACCATTAGGAACATAATCCCTGCAGTGATAAAAAAAATATGACCAAAAACAGATTTGATTCATGTACCCAAGTATCTATCTCTCCACATTCACTTTACGTAAAAAAAATGCTTCAAATAGTATCTTCAACCTTACGATAAACTTCACACTGAACCCCCAAAAACACAGTTCATGCAATTCAATCAAAAAAAGTGTTATTGATAGTTCAACAAGTACCAATAAAGGATTAAGTTTTTACTTCTGCGTCTGAAAAAAAAACACATATATATGTAGTGTCAAACGCCATTGGCTTGTGACTCTTCCTGATAAAAGAGGTGAAGGTCACACGATTCGTGCTTGGCAAATCAAGAGCCAAGATTGTGTATTTTACGTCCTAACTTGATTGAAAAAAATATGTAGAGCGTCTGCTCCTACCAGAGACTGGGCATTTACCAAAATGAATGAAGAGGAACAGGAATATAACACAATAATGTTATCAGAAGAAGAAATATGTTACCTAATGGGGGAGCTGCAGGCATTTTACCAAATGAAGGGGAATGCACAATAATGTTACCTAAGGAATGGGGGAGCTGTGGGTGCGACGAAGCCGGTTCTTGGTGCGAAAGCTGGGAGGCGGCCTCGGCAACAGAAGCACAGCAGCAATGCCGCCAAACAGAGCAGCTGCAGCACCGAGCAGAAACGCAGGCATGTTGCCGCCATTGAAAAGCTCATCCCAGGGGCCACTGCCGAAGGAAACCACCACCTGGGGCATCACCACGGCCAGGTTGAGCACGCCCACCGACAGCCCTTGCCCGCCTCCCACTTTCTCCGTGTACGTTGCGGTGAGAGAATACGGGACCGAGTAGGTTACTGCAAGCGGCGCGCCCAGCACGGCGAAGATGGCGAGTGCAGAGTACACAACGTACGCTGGAGGGCCGGCATCCGGTGCAAATTCGCGCGCACGAGCTGCGGCGTCCGTCACGAGCGCAGTTCCCACGAAGCAAGCCGCCATGATCACATTCGCAATGCCCCAGACGTAGCTCGATCCCAGTTTGCTGCACACAAACTCGATCGCCAGGGATGATAACCCTAGCACCACCGAGTTCAGTAGCAGCCCGAGCGCGCCCATGTGCACACCATCATAATACCACTTGCTCGCAACGCCAGTCACTGCCGGGTTTCCGCCATAAACCTCGCGCCCCATCCAATCCGTATCAAAGAGCAGAAACGGAAACCACGCAATCCATGTGAGTGCAGTAACACAAAGAATGTACCACATCGGCCGCGGCAAGTCTCGTAATGCCCCGAAAAGCTCCCAGAACAGAGCTTCAGACTCTGTGTCTTCCTCTTCTTCCTCGTCTTCCTCCTCGTTACTCACACTGCTGGAGGTTTCGGTCAACAGGGGCTTGTGGTCCGGCTTCTGCTTCCGGATCGGGTCGAAGGGAATCTCCGACGCCGCGGTGACACTCAAGAAAGTCGTGGCTAGCAACATGAGAACCCCGAGCAGGAATGCGGATTTCAAATTCGCGCAGGCGTTGTCGCAAGCGATCGTTCTAGTGAACGGGAAGACCTTGTACCATCCGCCGTATGCTCCCGTGGCGAATCCCAGGATGTTGCCGAGCGCCATGAAAAGCGAGAAGAACGCATTTGCTCTCCGATTGCGCGTCTGGTCTTTCCCTGTGAAATCCGCCAGAAGCGCCCTACACGGTCCCTGGAGCGTGTTGTTGGCTAGATCCAGCACCCAGAACCCCAAGATGAAGACCACGATTGCCATGGGCCGGGAATCTACCGTGTCGCCGAAGAGGAAACCGAGGTCTGCAGAAAATCCGATGATGAGAACTGCAACCACCACGAGCACGGACCCGGCGAGAATAAACGGCCGTCTCCTGCCATACCTGCTGGTGCAGCTGTCGCTGTAGTGACCCACAATAGGTTGCACGATCATTCCCGAAATGGGACCGCACAGCCAGATCAAACTTGCCCACGCGTGAGGGATCCCGAGCTCCTGCACGTAGGGTGTGAGCAACGAAAGCTGCAACGCCCAGCCGAATTGCACTCCAGCTGCCACACTCGCGACTTGGATCAGCGCCCGAATCGGGACTCGGTTCTTCTTCTTCGTCCCGATTCTGTTAGACGAATCCATGGCTTTGAAAACCTGCTGCGCGAGGTTTGCAAATGATCGATTCAACCTCGAAGCTGCAGCATCCTCAGTGAGAAGAGAGAATTCTCTCCGGAGGTGCGAGACGACGACGGAGTGTTGCACGAGTCTCCTCGGTAAACCCTAAGGCCCACTTTATACGATTGCTCGGGCCTGATTTACCACTGATTTTTTTGTTGCCAATTTTAGCCACATTGTGGGCTGGGATACTTTTTGAGCCAACTAGTCAATTTCCTTTATTTTCCAAAAGCAACCGGTTTTTTAAGAATACATTAGGAGAGATATGGGGCCTCAAGAAGGCCCCCACTTCAGATCAGCTAAATTCAGCTGGCCGGGATTAAAATAATACCGTAATATTTTATTTTTTTATTTTAAAAAATAAAATAAAAATCGCAGTTTGATGTGGCAGACCGATTAGACTATTATCCACATCAGATTGCTGTATTTTTATTATTTTTAAAAAAAGATGCGTTTTTAATTAAAAATAATAATTTTTAAAATTTTAAGTTTTTTGATTAGTTGTTGTTGGTTTATTGTTGATCAGCAGTTTGACAAAGGGAAGGGGCCTTTTGAAGGCCTGAATTCTCTCCTAATGTATCCCGTACATTTCGTTTATAAATACTAAACATAACTAATTTTTAGTCGTTTAGTCCGGTCTTTTGCCTCTATTCTTGAGATTCAACCAGTTATTTTGAAAAATCAACCAGATGATTTGTAACTAACCGTTGGTTCTTCCCGAATAGTGGTTGGCTCTTCGATACAAAGGATTTTTGAAAAAAAAAAAAGAATAATAGCTAGATTTCTTACATGGAGTCAAGATGTGTAGCTTCTTTAACCTTTTAGTGCCTAGGGTAGTTCCGGAGAAATTAGAGTTTTTTTCTTAAAACTCTCTTTGTTCAAATTATGGATACTATTAATAGTATTTAACCGTATAAATGTAAGCATAGCTTAATCAAACAAGTGCTGGTTAAACCTTGGTAAGATTGGATCGTTGAATTGGAAGATTATAGTATGTTTTTGAACCGTATAATGGACATCCAAAAATGAGATTTTAGAGGGTGTGTGACTTCGAAGTTAAATAGAATTTGGGTTAAATTTTCAAAAATAATAGTCAAGACGTTCAGCAATGATCTATGTCAACACCTCTCCGTTGCAATTTTTCATGTCAAGAAAGGACTCACATATAATTATTGTGGAATTTTATAAGTGATAGTGACCTATCCACATACAGTTTAGGACAAAAAAGTTATACATAAGAATATGAAAGGACTTGGTACATTGATCAAGATCAGAATACATACACTAATGGAATATGAACAAGAGAACACAATTCAAAAAAATAAAACAAGATAACAAACTTCCAAACACAAGAAATATTGCATAGTACATGTGTTGTATAATTTGTAAGTGTTTACTGTTTTTTCAAGTATTTGCAGTATTTTCAAGTTTTGTTCATAGGTATTTTAATAGTTGCACCACTCCAAATTGAAATTTTCTTTTCCTAAAAGATGTGTATTGTAAATCTCCAACTCTAAAGCTTACAATTCAAAATCCCATTGTTCACGGATTTTCTGTTATTTGCATTTTCGACATATTAGTGATGACAATGTGGTCACCTAGGCACTAAAGTGTTAAACCTAGGTATCACCCATGTATTGCCTAAGTAGCACCTATGTAGTACATGTGTATTACCATGATATTACCTATATATTAATATGAAAAGAGCATCTAAGGAGCCTAGATTGCTCTTCAAGCCATGGAAAAATACCAAAAATGTTAAATTGTCTCCTGATGAAAAATTATCACTGAGTTGGTCAATTCATAATAGCGAGGCTATAGAAGTGAACGTAAGGTATTAGTTTACTTGCCACCTTCATGAAAGATGTAAATTTTCACTTTTCAACCAATATGAAAATGGCAAGTGAACATATACTTCTATAGCATCAACTATAAATGTTAAACTATACTTCAAGCGAGACTCTTTTAGGTGGTTCTAACTTACATATTGGCATCAGCAATTGAGGCTTACAATAATAGGACTTCACCAAAACAATTGCCGAAATGAAATTGAGGAGCCTTTTGTCAATACCTTTCTAAAAGACTATTGAAGGTTAGATTAGAATGCCAAAGCCTCACACAAACACTTGGAATGCATAGGAAAGAGATGATCTTTACTCATGGGCTGCCCCTCTTAAGTAGCACACCCAAGGGAGTCCCCTTGGCAAACCATATGGGACATCAGCCCATACTCCACTCCTAGTACACTAGGATCAGCCCATATCACTTGGGAGACCCAATTCTCTTTACTTCTAACTAGTACCACTTCTCTAGTTGCATGTCTAGCTCATTCGCATCATCTACTCTAGCTAATGCGCATGGCTATGAGCAACTTCAGCCCACGCAATCATCCTACTTCAACACTCCCACTTTGCGAATAGCCAAAGCCTTGGAGCCCAAATGCCACCACTAGTCTTTGATGTCGATCTCTCGCAAGAGCCTTTGTGAGCACGTCCGCCACCATGTGCTCCGTTGGACAATACTTCAACTCTATCACCTTCATCTCTAACTTCTCTCGAATGAAGTGATATTGCACATCAATGTGCTTTGTACGTGAGTGATGCGTTGGATTCTTCGCCAATGACATACTCCCTTGGTTGTCACACATGATTGTTGTAGCCTCCTCTTGAGTGCATCTCACATCCGCCATTAGTTGCCTCAACCAAATGGCCTCCTTCGTACCGTGGCTCGTCGCCATGTACTCCGCCTCAACCGTTGACGTGGCCGTGGTTTGTTGGCGCTTGCTATTCCATGAAACGGCCCCCGATCCAACTTTGAACATGTACCCCGTGGTGGATCTACGATCATTGGTATCACCCGCATAATCCGCATCACAATACCCACTCAACACAATGTTGTCACCTCCAAGACACAACCTCATATCACTTGTGCCTTTCAAGTACCGCATGATCCTCTTGACCGCAACCCAATGACTTGAACCCGGTCTTGCCATATGTTGACTCACAACGCTGATTGGATACGCAAGGTCCGGCCTTGTTGCAATCATAGCATACATCAATGACCCTACAGCTTGCTTGTATGGCACATCCACCATAGATTGAGCCTCTAATGCATACTCCTCATCGGTGAGTTTCACGAGTTTGGAATTCACATCCAATGGAGTGCCAACCGGTTTGCAATCCTCCATGCCAAAGCGTTTGAGAACATCCATAACATACTTGCTTTGATTCATTGTTATGGTGCGTGTTGCTCTATCTCGCACAAACTCAACTCCTAAACAAAAGTGCAACTCACCCAGATCACTCATCTCGTACTCGTTCTCAAGCATTGCCTTCAATGCCTTCAAAGAGCTCATACAACTTGCAAGGATGATCAAATCATCCACATATATGATCACGATGACCACATGTTGCCCCTTTTGCATGAAATACAAGCTGTGATCAGCGATGCTCCTTGTGAACCCGATATGAACAAGAAACGTGTCAATCTTTTGATACCATGCGCGTGGAGATTGCTTCAACCCATACAATGACTTGTTTAACTTGCAAACAAGGTTCTCATTACCTCGTTGCACAAATCCTTCGGGTTGTACCATGTAGATGTCCTCGTCCAACTCGCCGTTCAAGAACGCCGTCTTCACATCCATTTGATGCATTTCCAAATCCATGGCAGCCCCGATGGCCAAAATGCATCGAATAGTGGTGAATTTCGCCACCGGTGCAAAGGTCTCATGAAAATCAACACCTTCGATTTGTGAAAAGCCCTTTGCCACCAATCTTGCCTTATAACGAACCACATCACCCGTTGCATCTCTCTTTGCACGAAATACCCACTTACAACCGATAGCGTTGCGATTCTTGGGGAGGGGAGTCAATTCCCAAGTGCCATTGTCCATCAACGATTTGTACTCCTCTTGCATGGCTTGCTCCCACTTGTTTGCATCATCACAACTCAACGCTTCACGAATCGTCAATGGAGCATCTAAAAGTGCAACGTTTGCATGCTCCTCCTCACCTTGAGGGAGAATATGATTCTTCCACCACTCGCCAAGTGGTCTACGATTTCTCTCTGGATAACGACGATCGCTCGAGGATGCATTGTCTTCAACCGCCGTTGCTTGTGCCTTTTTCTCGCCATTCTTCGTCTTCAAAGGTCGCTCCTCAATATGTTCCTCATCACCACCATCTTCGTCATCTTCGTCTTCATCAACAATATCAATAACGGGAGATTTGGAAGATTGGTCCACAATCGCTGGTTTATCGCCACTTCTCCCACTTGGACCATCGTCCAAATTGTCTTCAACCTTGGAATTCTCGCAAAATGTCACATCACGAGCTCGAATGATCTTCTTGGTCTCGAGCGACATGAGCCTATACGCCTTGGTACCTTCACAATATCCAAGAAACACACATTTTGTTGCCTTGGCCTCAAGTTTGGTTCTTTGAGAATCGGGTACCTTTGCAAATGCGATGCATCCAAATGTGCGCATGTGCTCCACGCGGGGTGGCCTCCCACTCCACGCTTGCTCCGGTGTCATGTTTTGAACCGCACTCGTCGGGCATCGGTTGCGTGTGTACACCGCAGTCACCACCGCTTCCGCCCAAAGGTCCAAACCCAAATTTTGTGCATGCAACATACTCCTTGCCATTTCCACAATTGTTCGATTTGCACGCTCTGCAACTCCGTTTTGTTGTGGTGTATATGGCGTTGTGGTTTGTCTAGCAATGCCTTCTTTCTTCAATAACTCTCCAAATTGGTTGGACATGAACTCGCCGCCATTATCCGATCGAAACACCTTGATCTTGTGCTCGGATTGCTTCTCAACCAACGCCTTGAACTCTTTGAACTTCTCAAAACACTCGCTCTTTGCTTTGATCGGATACAACCATATCTTCCTCGAAAAATCATCAATGAACGTCACAAAATACTTGCAACCCCCCATAGACGTGGTCTTCATTGGACCACACACGTCGGAATGCACAATCTCAAGAACCTTGGTTGCACGAGTTGCCCCATCAACTGGAAACGGTGAGCGTTGTTGCTTGCCTTCAATACAACCCTCACATGTGAACGAACTAGGCGCGACGTGTGATTGTGCAAGATCCATGCCACTTACCATTCCACGCAGTGCTTTCACACTCTTGACATTCAAATGCCCGAGACGACGATGCCACAATGCCAACTTGTCTTCGTTTGAACTCGATTGCACCAACGTTGCGGATTCCGCCGCGTGCATCTTGGAAAACTTGATTTGGTACAAGCCGTTGACTTCGTGTATAATGGCCACCTCCTCACGACTTGGAGACAACACAAAACACCCTTGGTCGCTAAATTCCACTCGCAAATGCTTCATCACCAAATGTCGCACCGATAAAAGATTTGCCTTCAACTTGGGAACGTGGAGGACATCATGGATGGTGATTGTCTTCACACGACCCTTCACCTCGGTGTCTACGACGATGGATCCTTTACCCACGGCTTGAAGAACCGTATCATCACCCAAAATGACATTCTTTGGAGATATGACGTGATATGATTGGAAACAAGTCCTAATGGGCGCCATGTGACTCGAGGCTCCCGAATCAACAATCCAATCGATCACACTACCATTGCATGACACGTCACTTGCCATCATTGCATACTCGTCCCCGTCATCACTACAAGAAGAGACGCTAGTCATAAATGCGTACTCATCACCTGCATCGTTGACCTTTGTATTGTTGGCACTTTCCTCTCTCTTGCGTTTGTAGCAAAATTTTGCCAAGTGGCCCTTCTTACCGCAATAGTAGCATACCTTGTCTGTAGAGCTCCCACTGGCACCGCTCTTGGATTGCTTCGCCATAAGCGCCGCGCTATCGCCACGAGTCTCGTTCTCTTTGCGCCGCGAGAGTTCATGCAACAACCGTGATGTCACATAATCAAGAGTGAGCTCGCTAATGGGCCTACTCTCCATAGCAACGATAAGATACTCGTACGACGGCGGCAAACTCTCGAGGAGCGTCATAACGATATCACCGTCGGTAATGTTGACGTCTGCGCCGTTGAGCTGATCCGCAAGAGCCTTGACTTTGTTGATGTGCGCCAACATGTCGTCGTTTTCTTCCATCTTGATGGTGAAAAACTTGCGCCTCAAAAACAAGATATTGACCAAGCTCTTTGCCTCATGAATATTGCAAAGCTTGGCCCATGCCTCGGCGGGAGTCTTGCACGACCGAATATGAGAAAGCTGGGAATCAGAAAGATTAAGAGCCAAAATCGCAAAGGCCTTTTTCTCTCGCCGAGTGTACGCAGTTCGTACCCTAGCCTCGGCGTCGGACGAAGGCGGTTCCTCACTACCCTCAACTATCTCCCACAATTCTTTTTCGGCCATGACCATTTCCATCTTGAATTTCCACAAGTGGAAGTTGACGCCATCGAACTTGTCTACAACCTTAGCACCTTCACCCTCAAATGTAGCCATATCCTTGATTGAAGGACGTACGCTCACAAAATTCAGCCCCTAGAAAGCTAAGAAAAATTGTTTTTATGATTTTTGACAATTTTGTGATTTGTGAAGCAAATTGCACACGTACGTGCTTCTAATGCCTCCAAACTAATTCCAAACACTAAATCAGCACCTTTGTGCTACACATCAACCTCACAACACTCAATCGTGATGGTTCTTAGTGAATTTGCACAAGATCATACCACAACACCCTAACTAGGAGAATTGCGCACTCGTTGGCTCAAATCCACTCAAATCAGCACCCTTGTGCTTCACAACACGTAACGCACCCTATGGACACCCTTGTGCCTTCCAAGGACTCTAAATCAATGCAAATTCAGCCCCTTCAAGTCCTAATTGCATTGAAATTCATCAAATCAGCCCCGTTGTGCATTCACTAACCCAAACTCTAATTTTGAGCACTCCAAGGGCATAACTCACATTCCAAACCCTTGTGCAAGAATTGCAATACCAAAATCAGATTGTAGACTCACCCCAAGAGCCTCAAAGCATAAAAGTGCCTTGCAACAACACAAGTGCACAAATTGAGCACAAATTGAGCCAATAAGCTCCAATAAGCTCCAATAAGCTCCAATAAGCTCCAATCAGCTCCAATATACTCCAACAAGCACCAATAAGCTCCAAAGCTCCAATTCAGCCCTTGTAGACGTGTATAAACTCCAAAAGTGCTCCAAAGTGCTCCAAAAGCTCCAAATCAACAAATGATAGCTCCAAAGTGCGAATTCAGCCCTCCAACACGTAGATCAAAGGTAGGAAGATTGTAATACCTCCCAATGTCGAAATCAGCCCACCAAAGCTCGAATTCAGCCCTCCAAAGTTCCAAATCAGCGCTCCAATACTCCAAAATCAGCGCTCCAAAGCACGACCTCCACACAATGAGCAATCTAATCTTTGACTCACGCAAAACACATGAGTGGGCCCATAACCTATTGAAAGTTAGATTAGAATGCCAAAGCCTCACACAAACACTTGGAATGCATAGGAAAGAGATGATCTTTACTCATGGGCTGCCCCTCTTAAGTAGCACACCCAAGGGAGTCCCCTTGGCAAACCATATGGGACATCAGCCCATACTCCACTCCTAGTACACTAGGATCAGCCCATATCACTTGGGAGACCCAATTCTCTTTACTTCTAACTAGTACCACTTCTCTAGTTGCATGTCTAGCTCATTCGCATCATCTACTCTAGCTAATGCGCATGGCTATGAGCAACTTCAGCCCACGCAATCATCCTACTTCAACAAAGACAAGTGCCACATCCTAGCTCGAAAGCTCGTTGTAGAAGCGCATGGAAAAACTAGGGCAATCCTTGCAGTGCCACACCCCTTAATCAATTCAAGTATAAAACGGGAGTCTCACTGAGGGTTAGATCGAGTTAAGTTCGGGTTAAGTTTTTCAACAAGGTTGAGTGCTTTTAATCAAATTCAATTCAACCGAGAATTCAACCAAGGGCCACGCAAGGAGTTGGATTTGAATTGGGTAGAGTTGAATGGTACCAAGAGGCATTTTAAAATGCAATAATGTAACTTATAATCTAGTAAAAGAGGATTATGGTTGAGAATTTACTTCGATGGTTGAATTAACTCTCGTTGTGTGAAATTGTTTTCAATCTAAAAATACCTGAATTTTTCAACCCAACCCTTTATGCTACTCCTCTTTTAGGCCAAAGTTGGAAGAATGGGTTTTTAATTAGACTTTCTAGTATAAATTTATTGGGTTCAATTGATGGCCCAATTTCAAAAAATAATGATTTGGCCATGTAATATAAAGTCCTTAGGTTCACTTGTTGATCCAATTTCAATTAGGCATATTTGGTTGTTCAGTATAAAACCCTTTGATCTCATTGTTTATCGAACTTCAAATTTGACATTACTCGGACCCTTGAATACAAAGCCTTTGGGTCCGATTGATAACCCAATTTGGTTCAATTTTGGCAAATTAGGCCCAAGTTAAGGAATAAAACTTTCGGATCACGGTGACCCTATTTTTTAGGTTGGCCCAAATTTTTGGTGCCAAAATAAACTGCATACGCAATCATGCTATTAAAGAGGAATTTGGGCCATCCTTCAATATTTGGGCATAATTTCAAGGATTCGAGCAATCCTATTGGTCCATTCTTAAAATTTCCAAGATATATCAACGATCAAGTCCTAATATAAAATAGCCCTAAAATATTCCTTGTTCACCTCACAATAATCAACAACTGCTTTCAACCATTAACCCTTTAGGGCCTTGAAGTGTTGAATCCATTTTGAGGGCTCCGCTAATGAGAAGCAAACATCATTAGGAGCAAGTAAAAGAAATGAAATGATTGTGGAGGGTACATGAGACAAGTTTGGGGATTAGACACTACAATGTCCTTTAGGGTGATTGCAAGCTACGGTCACCCAACTTTTTTGTCGTGGTGTAGGAATTGCTGCACTTTTTCAATCTTTGGAAAGTCACCAATAAATATTGGGATGGAATTTTGTGACAAAACAAATTGCATTGTTTTTAGAATTCCAAAGTTAAGAAGTCTACCACAATAAATTTTGCAAAATTTTAATCTATCTATCCAAATTAATCATTTCTACTTGGATTTGGTGGCATGTCGCTTGCCAAAAGTGCACCTATATGCACCTAAAATATGGGAAATGCTAGAAGGGGGTCAAATTTGAATTTCACAAATTTATAGCAGCATACCACAAGTATGTACAAAACTACTATATTTTATTATTTTCGGTATTATGCTTACTTATTTTTTAATTGATTGTTTCGTGATGTTTTTGTTATTTAAGATTTTTGTGTAGTTAAAAGCATCTTTTTTGGATTTTTTTTTTTGGAAATGAAATAATCATCCAATTTCAGAGGTGGGATATGAAATACATTTTTCATAAAACCTAGCTATAATGGAGGTTATGTAAAAAAAGCTCTAATTACCCTTGGTGGGTAAAAAACAAAAAAGGTTGTTGAGTAAAGCCCAGAGTCTTATAATAAACTTAACAATTGCTAAAGTGGAAGTATTAGCACAAACCCTATTTTGAATGGTGAAATTTTTGATCTGATTGAAAGTTCAGAGGTGCACATTACACCGCTAGTGCATGAATTGCACGGCCTTTAGCTGCACTAGCTGCACCCCCCATATGGTAGACCATAGCTTGCAATCGCCCTTCACTGTTATATACTTAGGAGAATATACATTAATTTTTCTAGTCACTGTGTTACACGGTATGGCCCAAATGAACTCCAATCCATGTAGGCTTTCATTTAATTTTATCAAAAATAAAGTCATTCCTTAACTCAAAAAGATTTCTGTCTCACTTAATTTTCAAGATTTTAGCCATTAAGATTTCAACAATTTTAAACAAAAATCAATAAGAAATTAACACGAAGTAAGATTTTATATATAAAATTCAATTTATTTTATTAGTTACAAAATAAATTTAATGTCTTCAAACTTCAACTTCACTTCAGTTAGGAATTTTCACTTCCAATTCATTTTTTGTTTTGGAAATTATAACTCATTCTCACACTATAATTTCAATTTATATGCCATTTAAAGTTTCAAATTTATTTCAAATTGATTTCAAATCAATACAAATGTAGAATTTCAATTTATCTTCAAATCAATCTTTATTTTTTAAAAAGATTAATTTCTTTAAAAGCTTCATTTCCTGATTTCATTAGAACTTGATTTTCTCATTTTTAAAGTGCAAATCATTTTCAACTACATTATAGAATTTCCATTCAATTTCAATTTTACAATATCAAATAAAATTGAGTATTGAACAACAAACTTTGCACTAAATATATCATACTATGAATCGTTGTAATTAAGTGAACAAAATTCAAATCAATAAAATTGAAAGTTGCCATACATGATGCACTTTACAATGTTTAAAAAAGTGAAGTGCACTTTACAAAGTTCAAATTGTGATTTGAGCCAAAATTTGGGTCTATTGTGTTCAGAATAAAGTTTGCGATGAATTGAGGGTTTTATCTGCACCCTCCTTCAAGAGCTTGCTATTATAGAAGCGCGTGCAAACGTTAGAATAAATATTGACACTCTGACACCTCTAATGTCTTAAAATGATCAACATGGTCCATATAGTAAAACATGTACTTCAAGAGGATACTTCTATACCTACATATGAAATGGTCCTACTTTTTCAATTGAAATACATGACGTGGAAGAGCATAGTGGTTGTGCTGCAGTTTCCATGTTCCAAACTAAGAGTGCTAATAAAACCTCCAATGTTGCATGAAGCTTGAAGAGCTTCCCGAACACATAGAAAATCTATCAGGGTTGAAGTCTCTCATTTTGCAGGGTTGCTCTAGTTTGAAATCGTTGCCGAACTCTCTGAAGAAATTAGAGTAGTTGGAGGATTTAGACTTGGGTTTATGTTCCAATTTGGAAAAGATTCCAGAAACTACCATACACTTGTTGAGAGTGAAGAATATAACCTTGAAATGGTGTACCAAGTTGAAAGAAATTCCAGTGATGTTTTGGAGATCAACAAGTTTTGGTAACCTTCATTGCGGATTTTGCTTCCTCATTGGCAAGTTTGCCGGCTTTGTTTTCTCTCTTGTCCAACTTAACAAACATTACAAAAAATCTGGACCCTCAACAAGGCCAGAGGAGGGGTACAAGGAGATCTCACTAATTTACTTTTTCTGTACTAGAGGGCATTTTCCCCCTATCTCTGCATAGGGAATGTTGGATGAGGGCTGCATTAACTGGCCAACTCCTTTCAAATCTTGAAATTCACATAAGCTGAAGCCCAAATCTGTCAGAAAACCTACACTGGTATTTTGCTTCGTTGCTTTCACTGATAACATGATAGGAGCCTTGTTGAGGGTTCATAATTTCTCTAATGTTTGAGTCTCTGGGGGTGTAAGGAGTTTCGAGAGTTCCCTGCATCTATCATCGACCGATTGCTCAATGCTGCAAGCTGTCCCATGGGCCTTGAAAATTGTGAACTATTAGAACTGGTAGGATGTGACATGCCCATTGTTGTACGTCTCCAAAATTACAACAAGTTCATGGGATAGAGTCCTTGACCTCTTTGAAACTATTGAATCTATCACCGTGTCCAAGCTTTGAAGAATTGAAGGGATTCGACACCTTGACCTCTTTGTGCTACCTAGGTTTGTCATTTTGTGAAAACTTAAGAAAACTGGATGTTACAACGTTAATCTCTTTGCACACTTTGGATCTGTCATCTTGTGGAAGTTTAAGGGAAGTCCAGGGATTCGATTCTTTGACCTCTTTGAAGATATTGAATTTGTCAAAATGTATAGTTTTAAGAGATGTAACTAGAGGATTAGGGGTGTTTTCACGGTAGGGCGTCCAAAATGTGTAGAGTGACATCGCATAACAAGCGAAATTTGGGGGTAAACATTTTCTACTAGTCATTGAAATTGGTTGTTTGTCAAAAAGTCAATCACAGTGAAAAGGTATTTTAGGATTGTATGCAGGGCTTTTTTTTCTAGCTTCTTGGAGCCAGACTCCAATGTTGTGGCACAGTCACAGTGGTTTAAATCTGGAGGGACCACCTTCCATTGAATGCATGGAGCACTGCTACAGTGCCAAAAAAAAAAAAAAAAAAAAGCCTTGATTGTATGTATATTAAAAATTTCAAAAATAATATAAAATAGTATTTGAAGAAAAATTTAATACATTGTGTTGGGTGACATTGTAGAATAAATACGTTATTGCCTTAATTGATACATTTCCTTGACGATATATTGATGGCAATAATTTTTTTCAATTCCAATAACATAAAGGTATTGGATTTGAAAAATATTCAAAAAATATTTTGTCAGCAAGGTGGGTATTAGAGGTTTATAGCGACGACTTTTGTTCCTTTACATTAAACGCCCCTTAAAATGGCAAGTTCCCATAAAAAAAAATTCGAGCTTGGTTGATTAATTAAAATGGAGTCTATGGTGTGACTGGAATATGCATTCGATGTGGTTTGCAAGCAAATAAAATGACATTGATAGGAATATTCCAAAATATATAAGAATATTCTAAAAGATTTCAAAATGATATTAAATATTTTGAAACGATTCCAAAAGATTTCAAAATGATATTAAATATTTTGAAACGATTCCAAAAGATTTCCAAAGATTCTATTCTTAGTATATTAAAATATTTTTGATAGTTTCCTTATTTATTATATTACGTCATTAAATCAACTGCTTTACAACATTACACACTTTTTTTTGTTGAAAACTATGACACTCGTAGTGCAAAACCACCCTTGACTTCATTGAAGAATTTGAACTTAGATATCAATATCATTAGCCTAACTTAGATATCCTAAGGATGATTGGGCCAAAGAACTTCCAAAATGTATATTGAAGTCCTCTTTGGACATTCTTTAACACACATTTAATCTGTTTAAGGAAGCTCTTCTATGTTGTTTGGAGTGTTCGCCATGGTATGTTTTTTGATATCGCAATTTGCATAGTCTTTTGTTTGTTTTTATGCCAGTATGATACATATCAATCTGTGGCAACTCAAAACAACATGTTTTACTTTTGGAGATTGACACAACTTGAGTTGCATCACAATATTTTCTTAGAGATATTAGAGTTAATCGAAAAGAGTGTCTCAAAGTGGAAACTCACCTCATACTCACCTTCAACTTATTTTCAATTCCAAAAAACGGCAAAACTAGTCTATGGTGAGTTGAAGAATAATTTAAAGCAAGACCCTGCGCCACTACGGGGCGTGGAACTCGTAACCTCCCCAATGCTAGAGGAGAGTTCCCATCCGCTCCTCCAAGTCAAAAGCCCCGACCATGGGGACTATGCATGAACAATGGTTGTCAGAAAATTTAATTATAGAGAAGGAACGCCTCTTCAACTCCTCTTCTGTTTTCGGTTAACTCAAATATTGCTATCTTGCATAGAACTGATAACACTTTTGATTGTATAAAAATAATGTTTAGAAATATTTTCCTTATAGGCTAGTAGTGAGACTTAACACTGATTATTGGAAATTTTGGAAGTGTTGTAGTTGTCTCTAAAATATCTTTTTTGTTCCTGAGATTCAGATAGAAGACTCCACAATAGCACTTTCTAACAACAAATATTATTGGTTATGAAGAAAAGAGTGCATCTGTGTCTAATACTTAAGGGGGGGTGCTGGGAGTTTGCAGTTTCAAAGATCAACCAAAAAATATTTTACAAGGTGTCTTATAAACAACATTCAATAGAGAAGTTGTGAAGCACACGTGGACGACATTTACAAACTGCGATCCTTAAAAACGTGTCTGGGTCACAAAAGTGCATCAATTGAGCTGAAGATATCGCCTCCCACTTGAACCATGATATTGTCGGTGAACATTTAAGGTTTGAATAATTTGCAATTCAAAGCTCGTTTTACAGTATCCCGCTTGCTCGATCAAGCCATATGTCAACCTGTGTTGCGATCACGGTCAACGTAGCTTCTAAAACGAGTGTCCATTATTCATTAGTCTATCTATGATTCCTTCAAGTTGGTGAACATTGCCAATTCGTCCATTCTCTACCACTGGGTACCAAATTCTCAGTGCACTTCAGATTGCATACATACACTACGTACTGCAAGTCCAGAACTCCACACTCAGTCGCTATCCTATCATTCGATCACTGCAAATCCAGTCACTGTGCTATGATTCAGGTAGGACCTTCCATTGATTTCTCAAGGTAAACACAATTGCATTGTGTTCGGGACTGGAGCATCCGGAAAGTAGCTCGGGGAGGTCACTTCCAAATATTACGTAAAAAGGTGCGAACAAGTGATTTTCAACCCCCTATATACTTTTTTATAAAGTTTGATTTAGCTCCAAATTTTTGAGTGTGGTCACATAATCATTGTATCTTTTATTTTAGAAAAATCTTATTTCAATTAAATTCAAAACCAATTCTAAAAACACAATTGAAACAAGCTCTAAAATACAAAAATTAGTTGTATAGTGTATCTATTTACTTCAAAAATTTGTAAGAAATTAATTTGAATAAAGAAAATTCTCTAAAATTCACAATATAAATTTTCAACATAAAGAAACATCCTATAATTTTTTCAAGTTGATTGATTGATTATTTACAATGTAATATAGGGGTTAAAGATTTGTTCGCACATGATACACATAAAATACATTGAATGAACTCCCCGAGGAAAGTAGAGCTCGTTGTACATGATAATTGTCTAGAATCTCGTTTTCGATCACAAGGATCTCTAGGAATGGCATCTGCGAGGAGGCCTAGCGCTTTCTGCAATCTTGAAGCATTGAACGATCGATGCGAAGCAAGCGGCGCTAACTTCAAAGAATTTCCAGCACCAGCTGGGCACGGTGGCGGAGGCGTTGCGGGCGAGCACCTCGCCGTTCGAAGCAAGCCGCTGAGATCGAGGAGATGTAGAGACAATTTGCTTCGTAGTCAGACCCTGGGAAGAAGATGAGCTTCGTAGTCAAATTCGCGGAGGAGTACGCAACGTCCTTGTCCGCCCGGAAACCTCTTGGCCAGCGCCATCACCACGACCACGGCCATCACGGGAAGCGGCGTCGTCGATACTGGTGACGCTCTTTCGGGAAGCGGCGCCTTCGACTTGTGCTCAAGCTGGTTTTGTTCCGACCAGGTGTTTTAAAGCTAGAGGATACTCTTTAGTCATTTTTGCTTTCATTTGAAGATCACTACTGGGGAGATCTTTTGTTGACAGCAAATTCTATCACTACACTATGTTACAAGTAGAGACGGTATCTAAGTTTTAGTTCTAGTGGAGTTTGTGCCATGTCAGTCGTAAAAAATGCCCCAGTCACTCCTGGAGCTCCCATTAAGTATAATGCAGGTCAAAATCGCTGTGCAGTTCTTTGTGAATTCACATATGCCCGTAGTGCTTGTGTACTTTTTACTTTCGTTGGGAGTGGACTATGATGAGTGATGTTAAACTGAGCTCAGTTACTTTCATAGGATGTGGGTATTGAGATTTTGGTGTATCACTTCTCAGCCGGTTCATTTCTTGTGTGATGTGTAAAAGAAGTATAATAACATTGTGAATGATAGCATAGTGACTGCGTTTGCTGTGTAGTCGATGTAGGGTGCACAAGCTTAGTATTCACCGACCGACATTTAGTACCCAGTACTCCAGTCGTACGAGTAGATGGATCAAGTGAGGGAAATATTCTTCAGCTCAGAGTTCATCAGTAAATATAGAGTTTCGCTCCACTACAGTAGCTGTACCACTTGTTAGTTACAGTAGTGCGGGGTTCAAAATGTTTTAATAAGTTTCCTTTTTTTTATTAGCAATTGAGTTATTCAATTTGTTTCAAAAAAAAATTAAAAAATTAATAACAGTCAGTCAATTGATGTACTAGCCGGTACTGACATGTTCCTGTACTTCCTTCAATAGACGAACGACTCCTTTGGTTAAATTTGGAGAGCTATACAACAACATTCGACTGTACCACTTGCAAGATTTTTGATTACATTGAGAAACAGAAGTTACATTAACTAGGTAAGAACACGCAACCGTTTCACAGGAATTTTTTTCAAGTATCTGCATTTGAACCGCAATAAGAGACTCCCCTACCATCCGACAGGTTTGTTCACCAACCTGGTAAAAAGCCTTGGAGTAGGCGAATGGACTCATAACGGACACGATAGGATTTACTAAACAAAAATGTTTGCTTCATTCAAAAGTCCAAACTGCAAACTATCAAGACACTATTCGTTCAAATTCTTCTACACAAAGATTTGATTTAAATCAGTCAAACAGTACAGCTAAATGCTGCAAGCATGCCGGTTATTATATTCAGAAAAAGACTGGAGTGGTTTTGTGCCCAAGATATCAAAACAATTAATTTTGACTTTACTACCATGTGGCAAGAACAGAAAGTATTTCATTGCATTGCAAGATTGCGGAGACCGGCGTAGGTCTAAATTATAGTTTGTACAGCGAGGGGCTGCAACCATAGATGAAAAGAGAAGGGTTGACTTTTTCCCCTTCTTGTTCCTCCTGAGCTTGGAAGATGGGACAGTTGCACTTAAAAACGGCGAGAGATAAAAGAGTAAAAAAAAATGTATCTACGGGTAGCAGCAGAATTTTATCTGTACGCAGAGGGACCAACTCAGCACTAAACGTATGAGAGAATGTCTCATGATCCAAATTGTATTGAAGCTGTTCCCAGATTCTTCTCACTCACTCTCTCACTCACTCTCCGTATCTACTACGCGGGCCTCGCTCACTACTACGATCCAAGCTGTCTAAAACACGATATTTGAAGGACCTTTTTTGCAACAACTATCAGCCTGCACAAGTCGAAGTGTCTAGATACACCACGAGATTTGGAGCATCATATTTACTTGGATGGATTGCCCTCCGAGGCCTCCGGTAGATACTCAGGCAGTGGTTAAGAGTACCACAGCTGCCGGTGCGTAAGATGGAAAGAATGAAGACCAGTGAAAGGATCAACTGTTCGACTGGGCAGCACACAACGACGCCGCGTGCGGAAGCTTGGCCACGCCGAGCAGCTTCGCCAGGGAGTATTTCTTGTGCACCACCGTCAAATTCCCTTCTGCGGATTTGCTGTGCAGAACAGCCATCATTGACGCACACTCCCTGTGATCACACAAACAGATCCCCAGTCAGACATGGCGAACACACATTGACATGAAGAATGTAGAATGGAGAATTGATTGGAGAATGTAGAGTCAGTGCTTACTTTATGTGGGCCTCGGAGTAGCCGGAGTGACGCTGAAGAGCAGGTCCCCAGCGGGGCTCCCTAACCAAGGTGATTTGGGCAGTGTAAACGGCGGCTGCTGCAAGCAGAGAGGGGGCGTACTTGATCATGGGGTACTCCGTGAGGCAAAGCTCAACGAGAAACCAGGCGACCATCTCAAGCTGCGAGGCGACGGATTTCTCCTGCTTGTTGTCAGAAGCGGCAGCTTTCAAGAGCCGGACGATGAAAACGTAAGGAGTGGGCACCGTGAGGTTGAACTTGAGAGTGTTGAGCATGTTCTTCTCCATGGTCAGCACTTCGTCACGCGTGTATGCGTTGTCGGAGATGTGGACGAAGTCGTTCACTTCCGGGGCCCAAATCTCCTCGTACTTGGCTGCCAGGAGCATCGCGGTGACGCCCACCAGCTGCAGATTCTTGCGTGAAACGCTTTGCACGCAGAGATATCGGTCGATCAAGTTGGTCGTCAGAAACAAAGTCTCCGGCATCAACTTAAACTTCAAGTGCACCTGTAGAATCACAATGAAGGTCAGTATCAGCTGCAAACTCTCAATGCTGTGAAGATGTATTATAATGCTGTGCAGGTAAAATACCAATCAATGCAGTGAGAATGCACAGGCAATTACCTCAATGAGCCAGTCAATAAGAATGGCACGCATCTTCTCGTTGATGTCAGACTGACGAGACATGTAATCAGCCGGCACGCAGCTCTGAATCTCCGTCTTGCGGTAGAACCCATAGATATCCTCAATGTACTCCACCACAGCGAGCTGGTTTCCTGTATCGTGCTCGTCAATGTTGGGCACTGGCTCTTCAGCTTCGTGCATTTCTGCATCGTAAACACGACGAGCAATCTGCGAGAGATTGAATAAACGCGTTAACACGACGTTCAAGCAACCTAGCAGACATAGATTTCAAATCGTAATACAGATGTAGGGCAAGCAGGTTGCCAAATTCACCTCGCTGCGTTCGGTGAGCGTGGCAGTCAGAGTCTGCTCCTTCTCCTTCTTGACAACCTTGGAGCGAGCATGGGCTTTCAGGCGAGCAGGGTTTCCAGCTTGATATGTAACAACATTGCTGTTGGTCGCGACAGCTACCTCAACCTGCGCTTCGGAGGTCGCACCCGCTTCTCGGGGTTTAGGCTGCGTTGTGCGCCTCTTGGTTGCACCCCAGGTGCCCACATCCTCCGCAGCCTTTACGTCAATTTTCACTGCCTCGGTAGGGACGGTCGCCTGATATCAAAACGAATGGACCGTTAATTACGATTGTCAACAACCGTCAAGGGATAGTAAACAATGAATTGAATTGTCAGAGAAACGGTAAACATGAATTGATGTCAGAGAAATTGAAAACATGAAATTGTAATGCCATCCCATACCGAAGCAAGCGGAACCCGAGCAGCAACCTGGTTATTCTGTAGATTCGCCCCAAACCTTCTGTACACAGAAAAATCAGGAATCAGAAACCTCCTGTACACAGAAACACCAGAAAACAGAACATGATAGAAAATGAAAGAGAATTGGAGCTGTGTCGTACACAATTGGAGCTGTGTCATACCGAGTGATGGGGCGTGAAATGGCCTCTGGTTGCAATACAGCTTGCTTAGCTACAGGCCTGTGCATCATCACGCAAAACGAGATGAGAAACGCATCGGGGCTCCAAAAGTCTAATTCAGAACCAGAATCTCCTGATAGTTTTATTTGCAACAGGGCTTACTCGACAACGCCTTCTTTGACATTGCAGCGCACAGACATTGTCTGGACGAGGTTCCCAATGTCACCCAGCGCCCTACGGTTCGACGCTTGCGCCGCCCTGGTATTGCGAGTCGCCATGCCTGCAGCAGCTGCACATTTCAAAAGAAGAGAACGTCATTTAAACAGAATCCTCATTTAAGCAATGTGATTTGAACCTCACAGATTTGCTATCAAGAACTATTGAGACTACTAACCTTTGGCAGGGACTGCGGGCTTGCCGCCATCGCCCCGTTTGTTCTCATCGCCGAAGCCAGACTGCTGCTGCATTACCAAACACACAGTCAGCCCATTGCATTGGCTTGCATCCCTGGTAAGTAGGAGTAATAATAGGCTAGACACCAATTTTCAATTTACCGGCATTACAGGACCCCGTTTTCTCTCTTTGGCAGAGCAGACGTTCACGACATCATTCCTCCTCGCACACTGCACACATGGCCGGTATCTTATGACCTAGATAATGGATCCATTTTGCCCCCTGCATAGCCCCTTAACCGATACTAGGGTAGCAAGTATTTAGCAACTCACCCTTGTTGCGAACATGATGGCTGGCTTCAAAGATCTCTACAAAAATCCGCTCCTCCTTCGGTCGCCAACTTGCCCCAACTTTCAAATTGCACAATGGCGAAAATCTCGGAATACTCACATCAACCTAAACAACAAACGGCGGGCTGGGTTCGCGATGCAATACAACTTTTGAAACTCGTTCACACCCCTGAAATCGCTCAAAAAATTCAAATATTCAAATCGTTCCGCCGTTTCAATTCTCGTAAGCTTCGCTCAGACTCCACCTCCGGGAATGTAGTAACAATCAAAGTAGTAACAATCAAATCTCGGACAGGAAACAATCAAAGTAGCTGAAGAGCTTCAATCTCTCGCTCACAAAAGTGGAATGCGGCAACAAGAGACAACCAAAATGCGAGCGAGAGAGAAACAAGTGATCACGGAACGATTTGCAAGTAAAACGACAGATTGGTAAGTGAAACTCCTGGACCCTGATGTCGGGATTGCACACACACTGACGCTGCTTGTGATCACAGGGACTTCTCTTCATACAGGCCTTTGCTCAACGGCTATGTCCTGGGACCGGCAACGGTACTAGCCGCTCGGCCGTCGATCTGAGCATCGGACGGCGGGCCGTGGGCCTGCGCCTCATCCATCCCGGATGAGATGTATTCGTTAGTGGATGAGGACGTTCATCCTCGCATCTGGTGCCCGCGATCCAACGGCCCGGTGGCGTGCCGAGACTTCATCCATTCCATGCCGTTGGTCTCATCCATCCACGTGCGTCGTTGGCCGGGAATCCGGGGACTTTCATCCGTGGGCCGATCTGACAGATTGTGTCATCAAACGGTCTCCTCAGCCCGCTGCGAATTTCAGCATAAATTCATTACTCCTCTCGTTACCATTTTAATCATATGTACCTTATGGGTACATGATAACAATTTGGGTGGAACCTTTATCTATCATTTTTTAAGTTAACTAGCAAACACCCTGTTGCAATGCATCAACATTGCATTGGGAAAGTGTGAATCAATTGGGAACATAAAGAGAACTTGGGAACATTAGGAAACATTAGGGAACATGAAGGGAACGCTACGGAATGTCATGCGAAGCTTTAAGGAACATCATAGAAACTGTGGAGAACATGATGAAAAGTATGGATGTGAAATGTGGATGATTTCGTGACAGATATGAAGTAGGGTAGTGGCACGGTATCGTGACATTGTGTATCTAATATAAGAGATTAGTATGAACTTGAGTGATTAACCTCTAGTGGATCAAAAAGTCATTTGCATGTTACAAACAAGCTAAAATTTAGAACTTTTTATTTTTTATGTAAGAATGTGTTTTGTAGGTTTTAATTGGAATACAACCCTTGATTTTGAAAATAAAATAAGAATAGGCATGTTTGATAACTTGTGATAACTTGTGAAAGTTTGTGACATATCCTGAAATTTATTTTAGAATCTATGAAAAAAATCAATAAAATAAAATCCTCAAAAATTTAAAGTTTTTCTAATTATCAAACCCTCTTGTATTTGGGTGTCACACCGCTTTTGAGAAGTTGATTCTTTGAAGATTGAGAACCTAAAGAGAAAATTCAAGAGTCAATCGTGGCTAGTCTACACAAATCATATCGTGACATCTCTTCAATGAGTGTGAAGAATGAGAACAATAGCGAAATGGAGAAATATACTTGTGAACGAGAAGGAAAGAAGCTTCTCGATTTTCACATCCATTCACTTCACGTCCATTTTTCACATCAGAAAGAAAAGAATGGAGCTTCTCGGTCTTCAAAGAATAGGTCCTCCACAATTCAAAGAGTAAAAGTGCCACGTACTTTATTCTTTAAAGATTGAGAATGGAAAGAAAGCGTTGTGATATCCCCTATTAACCCCTAAAGGACAATGTATCCTAACTAGGACATTTCAATGTTTGAGTAGGTTCCCGCGGTGTCAATTTTTATCCTAATTTTTTTAAATCATTATGTGAATTCGGTATATTGATATAAAAACGGAGATTCAATTTTTTTGACTTTGTAAGTGGAAGTTATGAAGAGAAAGAGGTTTTTGGGGGGAGATTGGGCAATTCGGGCAGGGCTAAAAATATACATTGGAAATGATTTTTTGCATCTCTAATCGTAGGATCTTACTTTAAATTACCAAAAGAATGCATGGTAAAATTTTCATAGAATTTGACTGTACATATCGTAAGTTTATAGCATTTGAAACGAAACGATGAAATGACATTTCCTTTTTACCTTTTTGACCGTCTTTAGAGATATGGGAAAAATTGTTAAGTTGGTCAAAAAAATTTTGATTTTTTTTTGTAAAGTTCAAATTGGTATAAGTTATCACAAGCTAAAAAAGTTCACAAAAAAAATGAATAGAAAGAGGAAAAAGTGATGCTCAAAAACAAGAAAAGTCCACGGTCCTTTTGGGGTTAAAAAATGGTAAAAAAATGGTAACTATTAATAGAAGTTTAATGACATTGGCCTTCATTCTAGGTATTCCCTATTATACACATCTACACTATTTTTTTCAAATAAAGTAGATACACCAAATTATACCATTTACGTACAATCTAAGCATGTTATTATAACACTCTCAAATATCATATTCCAATAGAGTTATCCGAAAAGAAGTCATGTGATCTATGACTTGTAATGTGAGTTTGCAACCCCAATATTAACAAATTCTAACATGCATTGTTCATGAATAGTCCCTTGATCGACTCTCTTAGCCTTGGGGAACTTGTGGGAACTCCTTCTAGCATTGGGGAGGTCACGAATTGTATTCTCCTTGGCTTTGCAAGGCCTTGCTTTAGATTATTCTCCAACTCGTCATAAACTAGTTTTGCTGTCTTTTTGAATCAAAAACGAGTTTAACTCGAGTTTAAGGTGAGTTTACACTTCGAGAGACTCTTTTGGGTTAACTCTAATATCTGCACCAAATATTTGCTATTTTTTAGATATTTACTTATGTATGTACATTGGTTACCAGAAGTATGCTTTGAAGAAGTTCTAAGTGTAATTGTAAATGAATCAAAAACAAGTTGAAGGTGAGTTTACACTTTGAGACACTCTTTTTGGTTAACTCTGATATCCGCACCAAATATTTGCTATTTTGAAGATCTTTGCTCATGTATGTACATTGGTTACCAAAAGCATGCTTTAAAGGAGTTCTAAGGGCCGCTTTACACTACGGTGGAAAAGTCCACCGGTCATGAATTCTAAGGGAATTCTGAAATATGATTGGCTGAGAGTGACACTCTTGTCCGGTGGTGGTTTACACTACAACGAAGAGTTCGCTAGTGGAAAACTTTGTACATAGATGAAAAATTGACATGACTGTCAATGTGGCGACATTTTTTTGAAGGGGAGTTCTTTCTGAAGGTCAAGTTTCTTGAGCAACCTCAAAGTTTTGGACAAAAAACTTGGCCTTCAAAGAACTCCAACTTCAAGGCATTTTTTTTATTGTCTTTTCATTTTCTCCGGCATACCATCCCTAACCTCAGGGCCTCTTTACAGTAGAGACGAGAAGTCGTGAGGAGAGAAATTTCAGCCAATGGGAGGCCTAAAAACCGAGAAGACCAAAGAATGTCATTTTACACCCGAAATTTTCAGTCCAAGGGATGGAAGGAGGAGAAAATGACATGGACAACACTTTTGTTCTTCGTGGCAAGAAAAGTGGACATTTTTCAAGGCCCCCGGATTTTGCGTCAAGCCCACCTTAAGAGGTGGGTCTAACGCAAAATCCGGGGGGCCGTTTGGCCAAAATTCTCACAACCAATCATTTTTTAATTTTCAAGAAATATGTAAGAACTTTATTTTAAAAAATTAGCACTTTATTTTGTGGCCCCTTCTCACTTTACACTATATCCAAAGGCCGTCAAGTTCAAAGGTTGGCTTCTCAAGGATGAGCCATGGCCCTTGTGACGTTTTCTCCACGGCTTCTCGCCTCTAGTGTAAAGAGGGCCTCAAATAACTATCTTGGGCTGAAATTCTTTGACCGACCCGTGCACTTCTCCACAGTAGTGTAAAGCGGCCCCAAATGTATTTGTAACACAATTTAGGAATGGTATTCATTTCAAACAGTGTTTCTAAATGAATCATAGAGCACAGTTTCCAAGATGAAGTGTCACAACTGCAAGCTTTTACCTTGTAGTATAAAAAAATTGACATCACAATTGCATATCCGAAATTGCTAAAATTAGTAGGAAATAGAGTGGGACAACCTAAAAACCGAAGTTAAAGAATGTAAGCAGATTGAGTTACCTGGGGCGGTTCTGACGAGGCTCCATTAATTTAAAAAGAAAACATAATTCTCGTTCTCTTTGAATGAACCCAATTTTTTAAAACCTTTGACCCTGCCAGCCCCGCTTTATAAGTGAGGGACTTACCAAATATAAGCAAGTCCAGGGGTGTAACTCCATGTTCGACCAATGGGGGCATGCCACGTGGATACCAGGTGGTTTGCCTGTGCTGTATTTTGTATGCTTCTTTTTTTTAATTTGTGAATCTCCCTTCAGTTTTGCCACTTTGAGCACCTCTGTCTGTTTATCCAAACTGAGCTGGCCAGTCTGGATGGCCCCCTTGGGAGTCGCTCCCCTGCGCTGGCTTCTATTTAGATTTTCTTTCCTTCATTTGAAATTGTATTCAATTAGTTGGTGACTGATGCCAATGATTTGATAATTATATAATTTCTGACCCAGTGTTTGCATAGAATAATGGGAGCCAATGGGAGCCAACACCCTTTTGCAATCAGACCACAATTTCGTTACAATTAGAAACTAAGTTTACGTGGCAATGACAAGGGAGTCCCAGAATTCATGGAATACATATGGCATTCCTTCATTACTTAAAACAATGAATCTTAGTGAAGATTCTCTTTCGATTCAGTTTTCAACACTGTTCGGGATACTTTTGAGCCAACCAGTGAATTTCCTTTATTTTCCAAAAGCAACCGGTTTATTGAGGATATCCCGTATATTTCGTCTATGAATACTAAATATAACTAATTTTTAGTCATTTAGTCCGGTGTTTTGCCTCTATTCTTGAGATTCAACCAGCTATTTAGAAAAATCAATCGGCTGACTTGTAACTAACCGCCGGTTCTTCCCGGACAGTGGTTTTCAAATGGGTGCTCCATTGCACTGCTCTATTAAGCTATGTGTATTGTTGGGAGTTGGAATGTTTTTTTTTTTAATTTTTAATAATTGGGAAAATCCAACATAGCATAATAGAGCAATGGGAGCCAACACCCTTTTTGCAATGACACCATATCAAGTCTGGTTACAATCAGAAACTAAGTTTATGTGGCAAAGACATGGTATTCCCAAATACATGGAATACAAATGGCATTATTTCTTTATTTAGAAAGTGGATCTATGTGAAGATTCTCTTTCGATTCAGTTTTTTAAAGGGTGCTCCATTGCATTGCTCTATTATGCTATATAATGAGATCTGGTCACGGGAATAATTAATGTTGTGATCAAACTACCAACAAGTAAAAGTTTGTCGTTCACTTTTATTACCTCTTAGTTGCAGGTTGGTGCTAATGAGATTGTGCATAATTGACTAAGGTAGTGCATTGACTAATTGTGCCTAATTGACCTTATTCCGTACCCAATCCCAATTTTGTTCATCATTTTTTAAGTTTCAAGTTCCTTTTTAGCTCCAACTTCAAATTCTTTGTCCAATCACATTCTTGTTTTCGGACCATAATCATAATGTTAGTCCCGAGACCATCATGAATAAAGAGTTTGTTGGGTGTAGTTCGTCAGTCCATTCCTCTAGGACATGGATAGCGACGTCTTGGTGCCTTTTAAAAGGTTTTGATGTCTTTGGTGCCCCCTTCAAAGATCTCGGTCTCTCTGGCACCCCTTTCAAAGATAGACTCTATGATTCATATCAACAATCAATATCTAATAACTTGTATAACTTGTACAATGTTTAGGCACTCCATGAGGTCGGTTATATATATCAACTCAAAATTGATGTTTATATATATATATATATATATATATGCATAAGTGTATATGTATATTCACAAGGATCTTCATGGTTTAGTTGAAAAAATCACTTTGGGCTCCAATGACTGCTACAAGGAGATGATGGGTTGGAATTTGAAACCAATTGTCTATTTTCCAAGCCTTCCCAATGCCTTACACAAGGCACAAAATTGTGATTATCAACATTTGAACGAACAGCTTTTACATCTTCTTTTTACTTATTGGAAAAATTCTCGGAAAAACTCCCTTGCATTCCCTCAAATTCGCACTCTTTCCTACTGTTTAAGGCATTACCAACAATTTTTTTTCTTATTTTTACATTTATTATTTTATAAAAACATTTACAAAAATTTGAATCAATCTTATTTTTCAAGAAAACAACCCTTATGTATCCATTTTTAAAAGAAAATAAATAATTACATGTTGACCAGGACTTTGATTTCAGACACAAATATAAACATGGCTTGTTATGCCCTAATTGAAATAAATTTCATCAATAAAAAATCCAAAGAATGGATGATGTGGGAAAGACGATGATGGAGTGTCAAAGATAGACTCTGCCACGTATATTCTTTGAGGTTCACAAAACTAGTCTACTTATGGTTATTACTTATTGGCCACTATCACTACACTACTTTTTGCTAATAGTCAATGTGGGTTTTTAGTGCGTGCTTCTTTGATGTGTCCTTGTATAATTAAACCTTGTATTGAGTGTAATTGTGCAATGGGTTCTTGTTCATAGTGTAAGCAAATGATTAGGTGTAAATTTTGGCCTTTGGAATTAGTACCACATGCAATATTAGCAAAAATTAATGTAGTTATTTGGTTAGATCATTGAATCTATTTTTAAGGAAAGGCACCAAAGATAAATCTGTCTAATTCAATGCCCTTGGAGCATAGATTGACGAACTACCCTCAATAGACTCTTTATTCACAATGGTTTGTGGGTCAACGTTATAATTTTTACCTAGCTTTTGATATAAAATGAAAATAAAAAAATTCAATCCAATTTATAAATTGTCACCCAAAAGACCCTTCATTCACGATGGTCATATAGACCAATGTTATTCCATTGATGAGGTATTCATTGGAGATCATTCTCAAAAGTAGGTATGCTCGTTGTTTTGTTTAACCCCTGAATGCCCATAGCCCTCTCCAGATTGGGCAGTTTTGCAAAAATGCATTATAAAATGCAACTAAGAGGGATATTTTGAACTTGATGTATGAACAAAAGTTGTACATTATGAATTATAGATTCTATCCATACAGTTAGATCTATGATGGTTATCACCAATATTTTTGTATAAATTTTGAAACTTAAAATTCAAAATCATTTTGTAATTCGATTACAAACAAGATATTGACAATTTGTAGCTGAATTTTGTTATGATGGGTTGAAATTTAATATTTTAAGTGTTGTGATTTTTGGAGTTTTTTTGGTTGCTAAATTCTATGAGTTGATTATTTCAAGAGCACTTTTCAACACTTCTAAACTAAGATTTTAGAACTTTTTGGTGAATCATTGCAACATGAGATGAGGCATAAAAATTTCACAAATCATCCCCTTTCTAATCGGATCACACATGCATAAAGCTATCTTTCCATAAAATCTATAGTAAAAAATCCAAACTAGAAAAGTGCATGATGGTTGAGAAAAAATGAATGAAATTTGTACATTGTCCAAAAAATGAACGCTTTGGCAGTTAGGGGTTAACTGTAGTTTAAACGAGTGACTCAGAGAAATGAAAGGCAATTATCACCTAAGAGGTTCTAATTATTAAAAATAATAATCATAATAATAATAATAATAATAATAATAATAATAATAATAATAATAATAATAATAATAATAATAATAATAATAATAATAATAATAATAATAAACATATAAGTTCATTAAAAAAAACCATGTGTCAATGTGTAGTGACGAGCATTGCGGAACAGGTAAAATGTTGGATGTAAAATTCAGTAAAAAATGTTTTACAGTAAGCATGTTTTACATCCAAGCATGTTTTTTTACTGAATTTTTTTTACATCCAAGCATCCAACATTTGTCAATGTGTAGTGAGGAGCATTGCGGAACTCTAGTTGTTGTTCTTCTTCTTATTATTTTTATTATTATTAAACGAAGTTTTTTTTTTTTTTTTTTTTTTTTTTTTTTTTTTTTTTTTTTTTTTTTTTTTTTTGCGCAAAGATAAAAATGCAAGGAGGTTAGCTCCCGTCCCCCGCAAAGGCAGACAAATAAGCCACCAAACCAGAAGAGAGGTGCCACTTGGGCACCTCAAACTACCAAAACAAAAAATAAAATTCACGCACCAAATATCCTCAAACTCCTTAGCCATCCTAGTCTACTTTAATTCACCACAAGAGTAAATGAATTTAAGAAGAAAATTCCTATACGACATGCATGCAAAAATAGTGTCACGCCACGCCAAGATAAAAATCTCATGCAAGTTCATTGGAGTAATTCTCTTTGTCAGTAGCCTTCGTATTAGTCTCGGCTTCTTTCAAGTGTGTTTTGAACTTTTTTTTAAAGAAATATTAAATTGATCTCACATTTGAGTTAACCGAAAAGAACACAACTTGTATGTTGTATCATACCCCTAGTTTGTTTACTAGATATAGGCCTCACGCACATGAGCAGAAAACATGGTGGGCGCCGGCGGCCGCCGACGAATTCCATCCAACTCTGTCCAAAGTGCCAACAGACTTCTCCCGCCGTCTGCGACCTCCGCCACAGCGCCACGCCTCCCCGTTTCCCCTATTACTGCCGCTTTTTCACTCCTCGTTTTACCTTTTACCGCGGGTTCTTACTACGATGCAGTGATTCCAGGCAATTTCGCCCTCCACGATGTATCTTGGTCCAGGGACTCCAGCTCTGGAGTTGCTGAAATCGAACGAAACCAAGCTCTGGAGCTGCTGAAATCGAACGAAACCAAGCTCTGGAGCTGCTGGAGTGCCGGCAAGGAGACCCTAAACCCGAAAACTCCCGGGCAGGTGTGAACGGGACCGAGCTGCTGGTGTGAGTGGGGCCGAATTACTTCGAGCTCTTTTGTTTTATCGCGGCTGGCGTCCACCGTGCTGCATGTGCGTGGCTGCTTGGGGCCGCCAACAGCCACCGAATTTTCTCCCAACCACGCCTCGCCACCTGTCATGGCGGGTGGCGGGTGGCGGGGCAGAATCGTGTTATATGCGTGAGGCCATAGTCATTCTGACAAGGGGCAGAGGCATGGGGGATCGCATGCGAACAATGGGGGAGTGTTACAGTGCATTGGGGGATTTTTTTTGTGACTCAGGGAGGTTCAAAGTTTGAGGCCCCTAACAATTGCAGATTGTTTTCATTGGCCAAACACAAATACTGCATAGATTAGTTTTTTGCTATTCTAAACTCAAAAACGAATTTATGCTTAGTTCTAGCAGAGTCTCCTCTTTAGGCAACTCTCTTTGGTTAACCCTTAACCCCTAAAGGTCCCTAGCTTTTTTGGGCTTAAAATCATCATTGCTTTTGATGTGTTATAGGTCTAAATGTAAGTGAGGTATAGAAATCTCAACCGTACAATCTTGTAACATACATGTTGTAGATCATGTGGATCAATTTTGGGGTCATTTGGCCATATAGATTGCAAGATCATAGTGTTTTAGTGCTAAAAAAGGATGCTGAAATTTTCCTAGCAACACAGTTAAAGGTGAAATTCGTTTTCAAAATTACTCAAATGAAAAAACGTTGAACTAAAAAGTTGTTCAAAATCATCATATAAACACATTAGTACCAAAAAAGCCTCATGAAAAAAATTTAATGTGCCCTAAAATGGCCTTGCAATGTCAAAAAGTAGCCCGAAAAGTGACCCATTTGAACCAAAAAGCAAAAAGTGTCCAAACTAGACCCGTGCACTAAAATGACTCCCAAACATTCATAACAACATGGATTGACCTGAAAATTTTACCATGATAACTAGACTTCAAGGGGAATTCAACCCAACAAGTTTTATTGAAAACGGACTTGGGATGAAGGAGATACAAGCCCCCGAAGTTACTGTCATCAAAATTCACAGAACTGTCCAAAAAAAAAACATACCTACTTTCAAATGATCACCAAAAATTCAATTCATCTTGGATTGATCTGAAATTTTTAGCACACATTCCATACATCATGCGGGGAGTTTTTTCAAAATTTCAGCAAAATCGGACACGTTTTGCAAAAGTTACAGCTCTTCGAAGGTGACTGTACCCCCAAAAACGTCTATAATATGGACGCCGGGACGCTTAGGGGTTAACTGCCCAACCAAGCAGAAAACGCTTGATGTACAGAATCACTTGCCATTCTCTCATCTGTGGTGATCTTTTTGCAGCGTGAAATTTTTATGGTAGATTTTATGGGAAGATGGCTTCATGCATGTGTGATCCGATTAGAAAGGGGATGATTTGTGAAATTTTCATGCTTCATTTCATGTTGAGTGATTCACCACAATTTTTGAAGATTTTAGTCTAAATGTGCAATTGAAAAAATAAACTCATCAAATTAAGCAACCAAAAAATCTCTAAAAATCACTGCACTTAAAGTATTACATTTCAACCCATCACAACAAATTTCATTCACAGATTGTCAATATCTTATTTGTAATTGAATTACAAAATAATATTGAATTTCAAGTTTCAAATTTTATACAAAAATATTGATGATAGCAATCGCAGATTTAACTATGTGGGTAGAATCTAAAAATCATAATGTACAACTTTTATTCATACACCAAGTTCAAAATATCCCTTTTAATTGCATTTTATAATGCATCTTTGCAAAACTGCCAAATTTGGAGAGGAGTGAGGACGTTTAGGGGTTAACTCTATTGAGATCAATGTGACCTAAAAGGAGCCAAGGGTACAAGTGCTCAATACTGTCACCCTTTCAGCTTCGGAAAGCCCATCATTAGCAGTGCTAAAAAGTCCTCTTCAGTAAAGCCCCAGTGTCCTAAAAACCCACTTTTGATTTGTAAAGTGAAAGCTTCCAAATAGGCTTTTGTCTACACGTTTCAGTTTCAGACTGCCATGCCACGTGGCCTCTGACAAACTACATATTAATGACAAAACAGACAATTTGTACATTTTAAAAACATAACATTCTGAGGTAGAATGCCCTTAACCCTCTGATACACCTGCATCCATATAATGGACGATGAACAGATTGCAACCTTTTTGAGCACTACATCCTATACAGTTTTTCATCTATCCGAATTTCTCTTGGTTCTTGTGCGAGTTGACTATCATTTGGACGGTATCACTGTTCGGGATACTTTTTGAGCCAACCAGTGAATTTCCTTTATTTTCCAAAAGCAATCGGTTTATTGAGGATATCCCGTATATTTCGTCTATGAATACTAAATATAACTATTTTTTAGTCATTTAGTCTAGTGTTTTGCCTCTATTCTTGAGATTCAACCAGCTATTTTGAAAAATCAATCAGCTGACTTGTAACTAACCGCCGGTTCTTCCCGGATAGTGGACAGTATGTATCTTCGGAATAAGATATTGTGATTTTTTGAAAAACAACACAATTGGTTTATGTCAAGTTTCATTCTTAGTTCAAAAAGTGAGACGTGAAACATGATTTTCCAAAATAAGTAGAATCAAATAATGAAAACCATACCATCTCGTCGTGCATGTTATTCCAATTTCATTACAATACTTTTTTTAATTTTTTTGTGTTAATTTGGGATTTTAAATTGAATTTCGAGAGAAAACCTTGAAAAATCAATTTAAAAATATTAATAAAAAATATGATGAATCCAACCTACAAATGTGATCTTCACATTGACATTTACAGCTTAGTTGTGTACATCGACTCCGTTTTTGTTTTCATCAAACATTTTATAATGAATCTTTGAAAACAAAGTTGAATCGGGACGTTAAAAGATTAATCCACCCATTTAACTCCTAAAGTACTTAGGTCGTTAGGCATCAAAAAATTGTCTCCAAATAATATCATGTCATTTGCTTCCATATCAAATTTCAGAGCTATTGGAGTAATGTAGCATTTTTCTCGAACTGCCCGATCTCGCGAAAAAACGGCTTTGGGAAATATAACTTTTTCTACCGATGTCTGGTGGGGGAAAAATTTATATTCCCACGAAGCTCTTGAAATTCTGCATGTTCACTAACAATCTGAGAATATTAAACTCAAAATTGACATCGTAGGAACCTACCAGGTTTTGTAAATGTCCTAGTTTGGACACTTGGTCCTTTAGGGGTTATGTAAGTTATACTCTATAATTCATAGTTCTCATTTAACTTCCACATTTTGGGTATTTACGCAAATGATGCTTGGTGTAAAGGGAAGCCACCTAATATCGCCCATTTAACCCTTAACTCCTAAAGGACTATGCTCATCTCCAAAATTTTATCACTTTTTGTGATGTTTACAATAACGCAATTATATCTCTCGATTGGTGTTCATGTAGAAAACTTCATCGTTGAAGCTCAAAGAGGACTTAGTCGTGAGATTGTATATCAATTTTCAGGACAATCTACCATATAAATTACATAATTATAAGGTTTGATCATGAGTTATTTCCTAAAAATTTTGAATAAAATCAATAAGTCATTCACTACAAACATTCTCATAAATTTTACAACCATGATTGGCGTTTGAAATTTTGGGGGCATACAAAGATGTATTGTATCTAGGTGCTCACAAAATGTGGTGTTCTAAAACTAAACACAACAACAATGATTGATTCCAAAAGATTGATGTTTGGGTGAAGTGATTTGTTGGTGATTAGTTGAGCTGGTGTTTGTGACTGTTATTAATTATTACATTGCATAAAATGTGTAAAGATTTCAAAAAGATTTTGTAATATTGCAAAAATATTCCAAAATAATAAAAAAATATGTATAAATATTCTAAAGATTTTGAAAAAAAATAAAATTTAATACATTTTAAAAAAATCCATGATTATTGTATAATGTTAATGATGCAGTAATGGCAAATGTTTTACATATTGTACACTCTCTTTTATACAAATGTGATGCCCTAGTGTGAAAACGGCCTCTAAGTCATCAACCTCCCTAACTACCATGTCCCAAATTCACCTCCATTGATGTTTTCGTTTTTTCCTAGCGGATCAATCAACATAATAGCACATCTTGAAGGATTTTTGTGTTCTCGTAACGGACATCTACAATTCTCTAGTCTGAAATCACCATATATTGTGGCCCACGGTATTTGCAAGAGGCTTTAGCAATTCATATTTGTCAAAATTGATGTGACTTCAAATTCTTTAATGCAACACTATTTAAGTCTTTTTACATTCTTCAAACCCATTGTATTTTTGAACAGGGTGTAAGTATTGTGGGAAAGGCAACTTCAAAAACAGTAAAAAATTCTCAATCAATACTTTATAACCAAATTACATCAACCTGGGTCTTTGTTAGTAGGGCAAATTGGATCTTCGCTACCACAGTAATTTACACCGTTGAACATATTTATTGTGGGCGACGATAATTATTCATCCACACCATTCACCCACCTACACTATATAGTGATTCAGTGTAATAAAAATAAGTTACTAAAGTAATGAAATTATTCTTGGATACAATGTGTCATCGTGGGTCTTTAGGAGTTAAGAACCTGCACAACCATTTTTTGGCCATGAAAATGCTAATTTATTATTTTTCAAATATTTTTTTCCAATGTGGATGAAAACATAAGGATGGATGGGCCTAAAGCCAAAGATTAGTTGACTTCAAGAGTTAGACTGATGCCTTAGGTGGAGAATAGGATAAATATGAACTATTTATTGTTGAATAATTTTCTATGCATTCTCAACCTATTCCTTTAGCATGAGATTTTTGGACACCCATTGTAAGATATATGCATTGTTTTTAATATATAAAAGATGAAACTTCAACTTTGACAAGGGTTGAAAAAGACTAATTTTTGAAATTCAAACATGATCTTAAAATTGATGAGGTTTCTTGTTCTAAAATTTTAAGAGCACATACTTTATCAAGTTAGTTGAAAAATCATTAGGTTGAATTTACAAATTTTTGATTTATCATTGAATTTCAAAGAAAATCCTTTAAAAATAATTTTAATAATATTGGTATTGATTATAGTTGACCCAACCATATGGATATGATCTATATGTAAACGTCTACAACCTTGTTTTGTATTGCAACTTCATATTAGTGAATCATCAAGCATTTTATTACACATCTTTAAAATGCACTTACCCCCCTTGATTACAAGGGGTTAAGACCAAAGATTTCTGTGATGATCTAAGTGCCACTTAGAGTATTACATTTCAACTAATTCCAACAAATGTCATGTACAAATTGTCAATATCTTATTTGTAATCAAATTACAAAAGAATTTTCAATTTCAAATTTCAAATTTTATACAGAAATATTGGTGACAACAGTTGGAAATCTAACCGCATGGGTAGAATTTAAAATTCATAATGCACAACTTTTATTCATATATCAAATTCAAAAAATCCCTCTAGGTTGCATTTTATGATGCATCTTTGCAAAACTACCAAATTTGGAGAGGGATAAGGATGTTAAGGGGTTAAGCAGTGAATGACTTCTTTGATGTGTAAGAGATGTACTTTGGGCTGTGTAAGTGACGGTTTAGTTATTATAACAGAGCCTTTACACTTTTGGGTGGAAAAACAATAAAAAAAAATGTGGTCATTTTAGAGCCTCAATATTCTAACCATCTTAAGAAAATATTGTGACCAGTTTAGGTGAGTAAGATAACCATTATGAAGAACTATCTTGAAAAATTTAATGGTACTCAGGGAGCATGCTTTAAAAATTTACATAAATCATATACTTTGTCAGAAATACATAATTTCACTTTCAGTGATTTATTCTTTTCAATGACTAGAGTTATCCGCAAAGTCTCTAAAAGAGGGGTGACTGGACCAAATTTTGTGAAAATTATGGTTGAGAACCCAATAAAAGTAGACATGTCAGTTGCTTTTAAAAAACTGGAGGTGTGAAGTTTCAAGGCTCCAAAAACGGTGCCCAAAAACTTTAGACCCTTAGTTTTCTTGTTCCAATCAATTTTGGATAATTTAGGGAGCCCCAAGCTTTGATTCCAATTGTGACGTCCCCGAATCAACTTTATGCTCTTGCCAAATCCAAATCAATGCTTCTGTCTCCACCACCAGCTCATCCGGCGCATGCTCTATTTTTTGCTAATTAATGAACCTCACTCAATTTACATTTCCCAAAATTTCAATAAAACTGAGGCTGTAAGTGGCATCTAGTTTGCGGAAAACTCTATTTTCCTTACGATTTCATCACACTCTATTAACCCTTAGATGTCCAGATCAATCACCGATTTCAAAGATGTATTATAAAACGTCTAATGAATCACAAAATGGAGTTGATATATAATGAAAAGTTGTAAATCTCAACGTGTAGATCACAATTGTACTGTTGGATTTATTATGTTTTTTATTAATATTTTTAAGATTAATTTTGCAAAATTTTCTTCTGAAATTCATTTTAAAATCCCAAATTAAAAAAAATTATTAAAAAAATTATAACGAATCCGGAATAATGTGCAGTATGAAATGGTATAATTTCCATGATTTGATTCTACTTATTTTGGAAAATCATTGTTAACACCTAAACGCTCAAACGACCATTTTCTGGTCGCTGCCCAAATCTAACGGGCTGCTTGGAACAAAAAAAAAATTGTCTTAGTGGTATAAAATTTGCTATTTGGGGAAAGTAATGATGTTCCCTCCATCATTTCTTTTTTCTTTTTTGAAGTTTACAATTTAGATAAAGCAACTTTAACCAATCATGCTAAATTTTAAACTCTAAATTTGTATAATTTATACAAAATTTCATAGGTTAATGCTTTTAAATTCATTAAGAAAAATATCTTAAGTTATTTTAGAAGATTGACTGTATGGATAATTTGTAGAGATGATGCCCTAGATTTTGTCTATTGAACCAAACTTGATCAAACATATGGCAGGCACATATTATAACAAATCTATGTTTTGTCCAATACCCCTCGGGCTTTTAGGGATTAAGGTCCCACTTTTTGAACTAAGAATGAAACTTGACAGAAACCATTTTTTTCATTTGAAAAAATCACAATAACTTATCTTGAAGATCCATATTGTGCAATGGCAGTCAATCAGCAGAAGAACCAAGGAAGATTTGGATGGATGAAAAATTGTACAAGATGTAGTCAAGAGCAAGGTTACAATATGTTTGTCGTCCATTATATGAACGCAAACGCATCAAAGGGTTATCACCGCTTTTTTTCCTTTTCTTTTTATTTTATTTGCTTACTTTTATTACACTTCCGTGATGAAGACTTGGAGTGACAATTACAACCATATGGTACGAAGAGCATGACTCATTGACTTGGGGGTGCACTATACTAAACACTTATAAGTATATGTGAGTGCACAAAAGGCATATCAATTTGAACATTGCCGTATTACGTATACATACAATAAACATATTTAAAGTTGAAAATACTGATGTATACTCACATTAAACATGTAGAACGTATGGAATAGATATGTATACAAAGGTTTTTTGACATATAACCCCTCATATATATGGGGTTTTTAGAGGGGGTCAAGAACGCATGTGATTCTCAAACACAATGTAGAGTGCACCTCGAACTCATTGAGCAAAGGTTTGAAACTTGAGCAGCCTGGCAACAAAATTATTTGTTTGAAAGTGGGAACTCGTGTTGATATTAACCTCTAAACATCCTCACCCCTCTCCAGATTCGGCGAATTTTAAAGATGCCTTATAAAATGTAACTAAGAGGGATATTATGAACTTGATATATGAATAAAAGTTGTACATTATGAATTTTTGATTCTATCTATCCATACGGTTCGGTCTATGATTGTTGTCACTAATATTTTCGTATAAAATTTGAAACGTAAAATTGAAAATTATTTTGTATTTTAATTACGAATAAGATATTGACGATCTGTGGATGAAGTTGGTTGAAATGTAATGTTCTAGGTGTAGTGATTTTTGGAGATTTTTTGGTTGCTTGATTTTATGAGTTGACTTTTTTAAGAGCACTTTTACACTGAAATCTTAAATTTTGGTAGAATCGCTACAACATTAAAATTCCACAAATCATCCCCTTTCTAATTGAATCACAGATGCATGAAGCTAACATCCCATAAAATATATAGTAAAAAATCCACGCTACAAAAATGTCAATGACGGATGAGAAAACTGTACATCGTCCACATTCTGGGGTTAAAACCATCATGAGGGGGGTCAGGTTGTTTATATACTAGTGCAGTTGAACCGCTCCCAGATTTATAACTTAATTTTGAACATCAACGCCGGGGCCGCAGGCGGGATGGTGACACCATGATCATGTCACATTGCATTTGTTGTGAATTAACTGAGCACTGCATTTTCGTCTCCCTGCCAGAACCCATGAATGTGAACGAGATCAGAGTGATAAGTCACTCCAGTTTGACTGTATTAGAGTTAACCGACAAGAAGCTCCCAAAGAAGAAACTCAGCTCAAACTCATGTTAGACTCGTTTTGAGTTGAAGAAAGCTCCAAAACTGAGACTAAGCCGAGTTTCTAAATTCTCTAAAACAAGCACCTGACAGTATCTTAGCTGTGGGACCCTCAGTTGCGAACACGTGCCCCCAACCCTCAATTGCTATTCAATTCAAGACCAAGTTACTATTCACTGAGAATATGTGACACTGGATCTTAGTTTTAGTGACAAGACTCTTGTTTGACTCCTATTGCAACCTCTTTTGTTTTCGGTTAACTCAATTACCCCTCGACTTCCAAATTTCATGATAAGATTTTTCTTTCACAATATTTCAAACAACAACAATGTCACATGATGTTTCAAACAAGGTTGTGGACAATTATTTCGGGATGGATGGGAGTATAGTCTATTCTACAATGGTTAATAAATATGAAGTGGATTTAAATTTTAGTTTGAGGGAAAATAATTTCAAACTGGACTATGTTGAATTATACTAAATTTTGTACCTAATTGTTGAACCTAGCATTCAAAGATACACAAAATTTGAAATGAAGTTAAAATTTCCATGTGATATTTTTGTGCATTGTTAAGATTAAAAAAAGAAAGAAAAAAAAGTAGGTAGAAACTCCGGTCCTCATTCAAGGCCTTTTGCGCATTGTTAACCCCTAACTGTCCTGACATCCATGTTTTGGGTGTTTTTTGGGTTAATTTCACTTTTGAAGAGCTGTAACTTTCTCATAGAGTGTCAAATTTCAATGAGTTTTTCCAAAACGATGCGTACACTAGCCAAGATGTAATGAATTTTTGAGGAATCATTTTAGTGCACGGGTCTTAATTTTGGTTCACCAAAGTGGATTTTGATTGCTGCAACTTCGAGGGCTTGTTTCTCCTTCATCCAATGTCCTTGTCCAATACAAATTGTTGGGTTAGATTCCCCTTGAATTCTAGTTATCATGGTAAAATTTTCATGCTAATTTAAGTTGTTCTGAATGTTTGGGAACCATATTAGTGAGTGGGTTTATTTTGGATAATTTTTGCTTTTTGGGTCTAATAGGGCCACTTTTTTGGGCTACTTTTTGACATTTCAAAGTCATTTTTGGACACATCAAAGATATTTATTTGAAAAAAACTGTACCAATGTGTTTATATGATGATTTTGAACCACAAAATAGTTTAAAGTTTTTTCATTTGAGTAGGTTTAGAAATCGAATTTCACCTCTATTGTTGCAAGGAAAATTTCAGCATTCTTTTTCAACACAAACATTACAATCTTGCAATCTTTGTGACCAAAGGACTCCAAATTTGATCCACGTTATCTAAAACATGTATACTACAAGATTGTATGGTTGAGATTTCTATACCTCACTTACATTTAGACCTATAACATTTCAAAAGAAATGATGTTTTTAAGCCCAAAAAAGCTAGGGACGTGTAGGGGTTAACATCATTGTAATTTGTAATATTTGAAGGGAAGAGGTGTATCTTCAAAATGGGCAAAATCTATCCAAAACTTGAGTAATTGTTTCGCGAAATTTTTAAAGATTATATGAATTGTAACAATAGGATATTGATATCATATTGAGAATGAGCGCTTCAATAAAAAAAACACTTAGGTTATTTGGATGCATGGTTTAGTAGATAGTTAAATTTGAATTTTTATTCAAACCAATGGAAAAACACCTTTTCAAGATTGAAGAATATCTTGGTGAAAATATATTAAAATGGTGGCTTTTCCCTACTAACTAGAAGACAAGTAGTTGGAAATGTTCATTTAAAATTTCAAAACATTTCAATCATTTTTATTTTTTGTTACAATAGAGCTTGCAATCCACGATGGTAACAAAAACGAGAGCATTCATTGAGAAAATGTCTACATTTTTTTTTTTTCTTTGAGCTCTATCAATCTATTCTCTTCTTGAACTGACAACAATCCCATTGATTGCCTAAATTTCAACCCAACGCTCAAATTGAACAAAACACCATGATTCCCAAACCTCACTACATTACTCAAATTCAAGAAACTCCACAAGACTAAGTCCAGTTTGGAAATTAGTGATGCCATTCAATTCAGCACAATCTTTTCTACAAATGATCGTTATTTTTAAAAAGTCAAAATTCAAAATCATTCAACTCGATAAAAAAGACCAATGACCAAAATATGGTCATTTAGGCTTAGTTGTACTATGACTCGTATCAATAAAAACCATCATTTGTATGCTTCAATTTTTATTTTATTTTATTTATTTTATTTTGAAACAAGTGACACACATTTCGTTGCAAAGAACAAAATATACATATACTTCAAAAATTTCAAGTTGCCAACAAATGAATAATCTTTATTAGAATGACATTTGATGATCATTTTCATGGAATTGATGTCATGAAATATCATTAAAATTCATAAAGAACCTAAATATATTACCGTAGATCAACATAATTAATATATTATATATATTTTGATCTCATAATTCATCAAAATTGTCATATTATTGCACCTTCTTCTCTTCACTTACACTCTCATTTCAAAAATAAACCTATCTACTCATATCTATAGTTGGTCGTCAAGATAGCCAAAAATATAAATATAAATATAAGAAGAGAAGCCCAAATCTTCAAGAATTTTTTTCCAAATATTTTGATTTTGTATGGTGAAAAAGAGAATCTTGAAAATTATTCACAAAATTTAGCATTTGTTTCAGCAAAAATATTAATTATGCCAAATGGAATTTTTCAAAAAAATTAATTTTCAATATGAGATGCCGACCTTGACAATAAGGTACTGTATAAAGACATGGAATACCAAACATTTTTTTTTTTGTAATTTGAGGTATATTGTTCACTTTCATTTCAATTTCCTTAACCCCTAAATGCCCACAGTCCTCTCCAAATTTGGAGAATTGCAAAGATGTATCATAAAATGCAACTAGGAGGGATATTTTGAACTTGGTGTATGATTAAAAGTTGTACATTATAAATTTTAGATTCAATCCATACAGTTAGATGTATGGTTTTTATGGCCAATATCTTTGTATAAATTTTGAAACTTAAAATTCAAAATTATTTTGTAATTTGATTACAAATAAGCTATTGACAATTTATGAATGAAATTTGTTGTGATGGGTTGTGATGGGATGAAATGTAGTGATTTTTGGGGATTTTTTGGTTCCTTAATTTTATAAGCTAATTTTTTCAAGAGCTCTTTAGACTAACTGAGATCTTAGAAATTTTTGGTGAATTACTTCAACATGAAATAAGACAAAAATTTCACAAATCATCTCCTTTCTAATCGGTTCACACATGCATGACACTATATTGCCATAGAATTTTGTAGTACTTTTTTAGAGAGCGAAAAGTGACTTGATGAAAGAAATCTTACTGATATTTATCATTCATCTTCCAAAATATGGGCACTTGGTCCTTTAGGGGTTAGCAGCACAGTGCTTGTGTTCAAGAAATTATTGCATAATGATTGTGACTCAAATATGGTTTGAACACAGTACAAGGTCAGCCAAAAATAGTTATAAATAGAGAAGCCCAAATCTTTACAAAATTATTTAAAATAAAAAATCTATTTTGTATGGTAAGAAAGAGAATCTTGAAAAATATTCAAAAAATTTGACATTTTTTTCAGCAAAAATATTAATTATGCCAACCCTGGGTACAGTATATGTTCACAATTACTCCTTACACATATCTCGTATATAACATATACGTATATAAAAGAAAATGTAATATATGTAACATAACATATACAATGCAATGATGTGACAATATAATGAGATAATTTGCATACATTATATTATATGTACATAATATAATGTGTTATCATAACATCCATGTCACTATATATTATGAGTGCACAGGTACCAATCTTTAATATGATCGACCAATATTTATACCATCACGAAATGGTAATCCATTTACTCCTGGATTTAAAAAATGGAGCCCATAAGGTTTCAGGAGCTATACAGAAGACTGCGCAGATTTGCAAACTAAATTGGTGTTGGTTGTTTCTGAGTCTGCAATACCCTAAACCCTAAACCCTAAACCTCATGGGCACAAACATGAACGAGCATCGTTCTATGAACTTGTCATTCGCAGTTGCCAAACAAAAATAGAGTCCACAAAAGAATGACAAACCTGACCTGCTTGTACCGTCACCTTGTTTCCAGTTGGAACATCAATTGTTGTAGCTGCTGATTTACAGGAGAGGATTTTTAGGGTTTAGGGTTTAGGGTTCATCACAACAGCATGTTGAACTACCTTTGACGCAGGGTGGTGAGATCTGCCAAATGCCGCATGGTTGGCCGACCATGGGGGCAATTCCAGGGGGCATCGAGATCTGCCAAATGGCACAAAATCTGCCACAAACTGCATGTTAGTGACTAAAGCAATTCTAGAGAGCCGAAGACCTGGAATTCAACACTACAGGCATTGGAAAACGAACTGGCAGATCATTCCTGCAAAAGTCCGTGAATGAAGATCTAATCTGTTTCCACCGAAATACAGTCTACCCTCCATAATATGACGATATTATTGTTTCAAGCAATACACATGTGACAAGTCATTTTTGTGACTGATCCATAATTGCCACCTTGAAGTTAGAGCTTCCCAAACACGTCATATTAGAGAGGGACAACTGTATTCTGAATTCTGAATTTTCTCTTTAGCTTTTCAAACTGGCAAGTCAGTTTCTCAAACGCAAATCTTTGAAACTTGAGTCAGTTTAACAGTTGCTAACTGGAGAATCATGCCAAAGACAAACTGGAGACTTGCAATGAGAGTTTCTCCAATTGCCAAAATCAGATTTGACCTTTGCAGCCCGTCTCCGCAACCTGAGTAGCCCTGACATGAGTCTATGCAAAGGAGCGGTAGCAATAGTGTGTCAGAAGATGCCTACCTTCTCCATCTCTTTTTTGCAGAGAGCATCGCCAATCATAATGGAGGATCTACAGGCCCGGGAGGCTAACATTGCTCGGACTTGCGATGGGCGGACAGCAGATAACAGTCCCCCCTTCTGGGATCCATTTTGTCCAGTACATGTTGGACTTGCTCTAGCAACGGGGACTGATTCATTTGCCAGAATTCCTACAAGTTCCTGCACATCTGAACAATGCAAGTAGACGATGAGCAACGTCCAAGCTTAAAGAAAAACCCCACAGCTTTTGCTCCCTCTAAACAGAAAAAAGTACTCAAAGCATAGATTGTTAAGGAGGCCCAGCAGGCTAGGACAAGTAAAAGTCCAGTCATGTTCGTGGGATACAGACATGAGAACAAGCAAAGTACCTCCAATGCCAAACGTGATATTTTTGCTGAAGGGAACAGCGCTCAGTTGAAGCCGTCTTCCTGGAGGTGCACTCTCGTTCTCCACAAAATCGAACCCATTTTGTCTGCCAGAGGCAAAGTTTAGTTCCAAGTGAAAATATTCACAAAACGACATGTGGACTTTATCGAGAAGTCTTTCAGGAAAAAAAGAACGTACACTGCAAGTAGTCCATGATTGCAATACAAAATACGAACAGATCTCACAACCTAGAAAATCACACACAAGCACGGCAAGGAGAAAGAAGCATTACTAAACAGTTTCATAAATTACTAATATATCTTCCGTTTCTGGATCTCACTCCAGTTATGCAATGTACTTTGAAAGATATCTCACAAACCTAAATGTTTCAATGTGAGTGGTAACAATGACCTCCTCTGCAGCTGACAGCTCCACGGGCACAGGTCTGCAGTGACTTCAAACAGGTGCTAGTAAGTTGAAAACAGCTCCCAACGTACAACAGAAAGCAGCAACTTCCTAACCACCAAAACAAAAAAATCATTTCCCAAACTGCTTGACCCCGCTCATCCAGTTTACATTCGACTGCAGATACCGTAACACAGTAATGGGACATAATCAAGTGAATATGAACGCATTCGTACGCACCGCATAAGGGGTTGCTTGTTCAACACTGTGGTCTTTGATAATCGCTCAAAGTTGTACTTTTCATCAGATGCGTGCTGTTACAACCGTGATACAGCAGCACCCTGTTATTATTTCTGAGCTATATGTATTTTTAATATGTGAAATTGACGATCCACACAAGAGCTTCCTTCAATTGAAAACCAAATACTACAAATTGTATCGAGAATACGTATATTCGCATACGACACAAGAACGGATCAATGTATGAAGGGCAATACCAAGCCATCATCAAAGCATATCCACAAGAGAGAAATGAAATCTAAAACTAAACGAAAAGATGCAGTTTATCATCTGAATAGTACAAAACGGTAGAAGGATTCAAGTACCTGGTCCACAATAAAGAGATCCTGGTCCAACTTAGCGAGGATGAATCCTAAATTAAACTGTCCAACCACCTACATTCACGAAGCACATTCAAAATTCAAAACGAAGTTAAGAATCGATAAGGCCAAAGCTGACTATAGACAGCATCTTAGAAACAGATTATAAAGCACCACCTGACTACTTTGTGGAAGCGACCAACTGAATGAAAGAGAAAGCAATAAAAACATCAATCCAAGTTATACCTTCATCTGCTTGAAATCAGATTTGTTGAAGGTGCGTTCAAGCTCCTTCGTTGCAGCAACAAGAGCTGCTTGCTTCTCAGCCCCACCTTTAGCCACACCATCAGCCTCCAAGGTTGCAGCAGTAAAGCCCCTGGTCATCAACATGAAACAGCTCCTTAAATGTCCCAAACTGAGCAGTGCAGTAAATTGAACCAGACGCCATGTTCTAAACATTAACTCTTGAAATGACTAAGCTACTCATTAGTCGCACGCTTGGTAAAGCCTGATTAGCGCACCTCATCCTCTTGAGAGGTTTTCCACGCACTGCCATTTCATCTTTAAAACGCAATAATCCACGTCTACCCTTCACCCGAAGCTTCTGGATATCAAACAGAACTTCTGTTTTGTCCACTTCCAGATTGGTAGGCTGATCTGTAACTGCAAAAGCATCAGAATCTCGTCTTATAGCCACATAAATATAAAAAGGGGCACATGGAGCAACTACGATCCAAAGCGAGTAATTAAATTACAACTTCGGTACTTTTGTGGAAATACTTACCAAGTAAGCTGGTCCCAACAACTTCAACAGCAGGGCTTTTGTTGAGTGATGAGCGCCTAGCACTCTCAAGTACAGCAAAATCATCGTCTTCTTTGTCTAGATCTTCTCCATCTCCAGAAGCTTCCCTTCCAGTCAGGCCAATTACTAGTTTGGGTTTGGATTTCGAAGCAGAGGGTGCTGGAGTGTGCTCAACGCGGTCCACAAAACCATCATCTTCTTTGTCTAGATCTTCTCCATCTCCAGAAGCTTTGCTGTGGTCAGCTTCCCTTCCAGTCAGGCCAATTACTAATTTGGGTTTGGCTTTTGAAGCAGAGGGTGCTGGAGTGTGCTCAACGCGGTCCACGCAACACGCAACCTGTTCATGAGTTGGAGTTACAGCAGTGATATCTTCAGCTTCCATTGCATCGTCGGTCTCCTCCAGTTCCTCTGCATCTTCCATTTCGGAGTCCTTCTGTGAAGCAAACGTATCTCTGCAAGCATACAGAAAAACAAACCCCAGAAGCAGTGAAATACATTTAGTGCCGCATAATGACAATTTTAGTCGATTCATAGAACTGGGACCCCTATTAAAATTTAGTCATCCACCTACTGGAGTTTTCTAATCACAAAAATGAATAAAATTGAGTAAGATATGAGCGATTGAGGTTTGTTCAATTATGATGGTTTTCATTTTCAGCATGTCTTTCTATGCATGTTACTCAGAACAATCTAATCTTAGAATCATCCTGTCATTAAATAATTTTGTTCTACTTTGAAACAATGGAAAATTTCAATAATCAAGTCAATTGACAAAAAACTTCCAATTATTTGAATTCCAAACAGAGATTTTGTAAAAATATGAGAATAAAGGAGGTCCAAATGAACCTCAAAAATGAGAAAAAATGCATGTCGTTTTGAGGGTAAAACAAGTGGCTTGATATGAAATATCTTTGGTAGCAAGGACTAAATTTATATTTCAGAGCGAAGTTGGGTTTTACCTTTCGGTTGCATTGGACTTTTTGCTTGTGGAAACAAAACTTGTCAACCGAGACTGCAGTATCTTAGGGGAGTTACGGCTCAAGTTCAAATTCTTCACAGGAGCATCGATTCCACTACTGAGATACCCCTTCCCACCTGTTACAGGTTTAGGTCCCTTCATCTTGAACGACAGCAGGTTGAGAAAATCACTTTTCGCTCTCTTTTCTTGTCCAGAAGTTGATGGAATTTCAAAACTAGTTCTCCCTTCCCTTCCACTCCTTGGCATCTCAACGTCTTCACTCTCTTCTTCAGTGCCAGCTTTTTCTTTTGGACTCTCGGGAGCCTCTTCGTCTGACTCTTGTAGAGGAGCTGCAGAACTGCCATGAATTCCACCTTTCTGTTTGGTAGAACTGGGATCCTCACCCAGGTTGTTGACAGTGTAGGTATACTTCTCCGGAGTGTACACACTTTCCAATGCTTCCCTCAGCGCAACTGTATGCAAAGAATACAAAGTAGGTCAGCAAGAATTTCTTGTGTTATTAACTTGTTGAATTTTTGGTTTTAAATAATAATATAAGTTTAAACCAAATAATTTCATATTAAGTAATACTCCGTAGAAATAATGCACTTTGTAGACTGTCAAAGTTTGTTGATGTTTCCATATCACCTAACAAGGCACCCTCCGTGTGTAGAAACACCTTCCGTTTGTCCGGGGTCACGTTCACATCATAAGATGTGGGCGCCAGGATGAAATTCAACACAGCCATCGGTTTCTGGAGCGAGTTGAAAGATCCATAGAGCTCATTCAATAACTTATTAACTTTAGGAAGGTCAACAGGACGGCCGTTGACATACACAAACTGTCGGTCGCTTGAAGCCCTGCGGTACAGTTCCCCACAGAACGAGTAAATAGTAATTCATATCTACAGGCAATACAAAAAAAAAAAAAAAAAAAAAAAAAACCATGCCAGTAGTTAGCTTCAAAGGCAACACAATGCTGGTGAATATTGCTCAACAAATACTTTGAGAGGAAACTAATCCTTGGAATTCAGACATGGGGAGGAACAAGCTGCACCTGCCACAACCAGCACCAGGCTTGGAGACGAACCCCTCCACATTGCAACCGTCGGAGACAACCAAATTCAACTGCTCCAGACATGTAGCAGTCTTGCTACCAAAGACGGTGATAATGTTATCTTTCACCGAGCCACTGCCTTGTGTCTGAACGACGGTCGTCCGCCCACTCTTCCCAACCTGGTTGGTACAAACTATTCGAACACCCTTGGCTATCAATGCGTATGCCTGTGTAGAACGTCACGACAGAAACATGAACTTGAGAAACCTCCAAACTCACCTCATTCAGTGCGAGCATATTAACCCCAAAAGGACCAATGTTTAAAAATGACTAATTCGATTGTTCATATTGTAAGAAGATCAATAATTCAGATATGGTCATATTTTATATCACCAGAATCAGTGAAGAACATCGCATGTGTTGGTCAAAACATAAATCAAATTGAACAAAACAAAGTTTTCGTATGACCTACTCAAAACCACAAAACAAACATGAGGCCCAATTGGGCCTCATGTTTATTTAGCAGTTTTGAGTAAGGTATACAGGGACTTTGTTGTGTTCAATTTAATTTAGTTTTTGACCAACACATGCGATGTTCTCCACTGATTCTGGTCATATAAAATATGACCATATCTGAATTATTGATTTTCTTACAATATGAACAATCAAATTCGTCATTTTAAACCATACATCCTTAGGAGTTAAGGAAGACAAATTGACTCATACTTTAATCATGTGATGCAATCCAGTGGAATGGCAATGAAAGCCTAGGACAATTGACCTGTAAGATGGACAAGAGACGCCCGTACTCGCGCCGAATGTTGCGATTGAACTCCTTGTACCTGACAGGCAAGGGCGAGAAGAGCTTGGCGACCGCCACCGTAGTGCCCACGGCCCTCGCCACGCTCTCGTGCGAGATGAGCGCTCCCGCATGGTCATACGTCAGACGAGCACCCACGGCTTCCTCTTTCGTGCGCGTGGTGACACTCACGTCCGCCAACGCACACAACGAGCTCAGTGCCTCGCCTCGGAATCCAAACGACGACAGCGTTTGCAAGTCAGAAAAGTCAGAGATCTTCGACGTATGGTACTTCAATGTCAGCCCCTGCACACGCCACAATGCAGGCTCTCATGGTCTCAAAAATTGTGTTCCACGATTTGGACTTCCCTATTACTATTGATCATTGAGCTTTAAACCTTCCGCAAGAAAAGGAAAAAAGCAAACAGTGACGAATCATGTATATCTTGTCATTGACACACAACCCGGTTCAAATGGCCTAGGAAATTCAAGCTTGTGGTAAATGATTTGAAACTCTCTACGATTGAGTCTTAATCCTTCCACAAGAGAATTGGTTCAAGAATTACGTATATCATGATGCATTTAGTGATGAACATTAATGATCCAAATTTTCGTTATAAACCATTCACTACACGTCGTCAGCACGTAGATATGGTCACTGACCTGTCATAAAAGAGCAATTCTACAATCGATGATTATGTGCAACTAACTTTCTTAGAACGTGAAGAAAATTTTCTTGCAAATTCCTGTACAGATTCAAAAGAGGGTGAGTGAGGGTTTTTTATACTTGATGATTCTCGGGTGAGACTCCGGATCCATTGTCCGCGACTTCGATGAGCACGCTCCCGTACTCCTTGAGCCGAATCTCCACACTCGTAGCGCCTGCGTCGAGGCTATTCTCCACGAGTTCCTTCACGGCCGTCGCCAAGTCCAGCACCACCTGCGGCAGCCAGGGAAATAAATGCCAATATTTTCTTACAATCTGAACAATCGAATTCATCATTTTCAAACCATGAATCCTTAGGGGTTAAGGAAGAGAAATTGACCTTAAGCCCAAAACCCTGACTCATACTTTAATCATGTGGATTCATTTTATGCAATCCAATCTCAAGACAATTGTAGTGCATTCTGTTCACACAGCAATGGTGAAGAAAATTGAGAATTTACCTGGCCAGAACAGATTCGGTGGACGGCTGCCCTGTCGATGGGCTGGATTTTGCCGCCTTGGCTGCTGCTCGGCGTCACCATGGCGAGGCTTGTGACATGAGAAAACGGGCTGCAAATTTGGATTTCTCCGGCTACTGGGGTCGCGGAAAGACCAATTTACATTGAAAAGACGCGTCCGGTTAATCCTTGACGCTCTATACCACTGCCGGTACGTGGATTTTCGACAATCAATGCGGATCTCATCGTCAAAAATGCGGCAGAAGAATTGTTGCTGCTGCACTTGGTTTATGAAGAGCGTTCTGGCGGGAATGACCTAACGAACGGAAAAGCAGCAGTGTTGGTGGACGCGAAATGTGGACGAGGACGAAAACCGTCGCCGAAAAGTGCAATTACTGCGGGTTCGAAAATAGTGGGCCAGTAATACCCTACGAAGGTCAGATATTATTGGTTAAGTATTTTTGGGATTGTCTGAATTCCTAAAAGAGTTTTTAAAAAATGTTGAAATTTTGTCAAAATTGTTAGCGCATGTTTTTACTCAATATTATATGGAGAATCATTCATGACAAAGTCCTAATTTATTGTGTCAAAATATTGAATGTTTTTTAAAAATTGTCCAAAATATATATATATATATATATATATATATATATATATATATATATATATATATGTATATATATATATTTATTTATTTATTTATTTTTTGAAAAAGAAGCTATTTTGACACCAAGGTGTTGGATTAGACTTTTGATTATGTTATAAAATGAATCTTTGAAAATTTTCAAATTGTGGAAGAATTTTTTAGATTTTGAAAATTTAATCCTTCTTTGTAGAGTTTTTTGTATAACGCTAGATTCGGGGTGTTTTTTGAAGTTGGTCATGCAATTATAAAATTATGTAGTGTTAACCCCTAAACGTTCTGACCCTTTTTAGATTTGGCAGTTTTCCAAATATGCATTATAAAATGCAACTAAGAGGGATATTTTCAAATTGATGAATGAATAAAAGTTGTACATTATGCATTGTAGATTCTATCCATACGGTTAGATTTGCGATTGCTATCACCAATATTTGTGTATTCAATTTCAAACTTAAAATTTAACACTCTTTTGTAATATGATCACGAATAAGATATTGACAATCTAAAACTGAAATATGTTGTGATGGGTTGAAATGTAATACTCTAAGTGTAGTGATTTTTGGAGATTTTTTGGTTGCTTAATTTTAGTAGTTGACTTTTTGAAGAGCACTTTTAGACTAAAATCTTTGAAATTTTGGGTGGAACACTACAACATGAAATGAGGCATAAAAATTTCACAAATCATCCCCTTTCTAATCGGATCACACATGCACGGAGCTAACTTCCCATAAAAGTTTCAATAAAAAAATCCACACTGCAAAAAGTGCATGATGAATGAGAAAACGGACTTCAAATCCGTACATCATGCAAAATATGCATGGTTGGGCGATTAGGGGTTAAGCTAACTAGTGGAATTAACATTTAGCTTGTGTGCTATTAATTTATCAAGCATAACATGCACTTTGTTTACTTTGCTAAGCATTACTTGCACTTTGTCTCCTTCCAAGTGCCCATTGCATTCTTTGATTTCACATTTTGGTTTGATTTTAAAATTCTGAACAAGGGCAATTTTTTTGAACATTATAGGAGTACAAAGATTCTTTTTTAAATTAATAATGCTGAAAATAATTATGAGTTGATTGTATTCAAGTTTTATCATCTAAAAATAAATACAATTTAATTTAAGTTATGCAATTTAAATTTGAATCTATGAAGGGACTAGTATTTTTATACAAGATTTTAGAGCCCGTTTTAGAGCTCATGATTAAGTATTGATTTTGACAAACTTTTTATTTTTAAAATTTAAATCATGTATTAATAAATTACCTTGGACTTTGAAAACTTTTGTATATTTTGCACTAAAATGTAATAATATACTAGCTTTGGCTTTCACAAATTTTGTACGTTGTGCACTTATATTATCTTGAACTTTCAAGATTCTAAATGAATAATAAAGGTGATTAAATTCCTGCGATTGATATAGTTCCAAAGATATTCTTTCATTAGTAGAATGATATGGTAGGAGGTTTTAGGACATATGCTGAAGGCGATTGATCAAGCTATTGCATAACATTTACAAATTGGTAATGTAATTTGGTTGAGTCCAATAGAAGCAATTGTAGTCTCAACTCAATTGCGGAAAGAAGTTTTTTGAACAGGGATTTCGAATAGTACACAATGCACGTAATTTTGGTAGTAGCGAGAGAAAAGAGTAGCATTCCAAACAAAAGCACTACGACTGTAAGTGCTCTAAGAGAAACAAATGGCGCTACGAGAGGTATCATTGAGCGTCAACTTTTGTCGACTATTCCAAAGATACTCACGAAATGGTGTTGGCTCGCCACGCAAATATTTACAACATAGGATCCCTATTTCTGCTAAACCATCGTTAATGCTAAACCATCGTTAATGGAATAAGTTAGCTTTGTCAATGCAAAGCCATCTCCTCACCAGAGCCAATAAACAGTGTAGTGGCCAGCACGGAGCCAATCCATGCAAATATCAAAAGGCGTTGCCAAAAAACGTCAACACTGGCAGTACCGCACTAGTTTTTGTTTCCAGGTAGCCCTTACTATAAATTTAATGTTGCAAGGTTGAGTATTGAGTATGATTGACAGTTGATACAGTTCTACAAAACAATCAGAGCCATTTCACAACAAAGCACAAATTTTTGAGCTGAGATTTCATTACATTGAGGGAGAAGTGATGGAACTTCTCATATTGACGTTAACTGCAGAAACGGTTCACATAATTTCAACACTTGTTCCATGTGATAGTGTTGATCAATCTAACGTCACCAGCACTGTACTGTACATATGAGTTTCAATCGCAAGAGTATCACCAGAGTCACCAAAACATTTATGCACACACTAATCACCACCTTTCAAAGAGAAAATAACTTGGTTCAAAATGTACATAAATTAAACATAGTTTACTAAAGCGAGAACAAACACGAGCAAAATCACATACGCATACACAACAGTAGACTTGACTTTTCAAGTCCTCATGTGTCTGCAGGACTCCTTTAGAAAAAAACACACATACCACTACACGAGCTTGTTCCTTGCTAAACAACAACCTACCAACAACGTGACCTACCTCAAAAAGTGCAAGGATGTACATGCTCCGAGTAAGAAAAGTGACACTAGATCACCATCATGCCTAATCACAAAGCGTCTATCCTCCAGTACCTTGAAATTCACATCGATGGAGGACATTCCGTTTCACAGTAGAAAATTAGCTCAGACCTTTCCGTATACACAGAACTTCACGACATGACCACGCTCCTGGCAGAAACTTTAACCCCCTGCCATGTCACCAGGATGAGCAGCTCCTGTCTCCTTCACTTCTTCATGGATTTGTTGCTGCCTTTTTACCTCAGGGCTGGTACCCTGCAACAACACAAGCAACATGCTCACCGTAAACCAAGTGGTACACTGCTCACGCGAATACTAAAACCATTTAGTATGACTTATTAGCAAGTGGTGTAAACATGACTTGGATGGCCACTGACCTTTGAATGAAAATGAGGTTGTCTACTGTCACATACAGTGGTCTACAACATCACCCTTTGAAATTAAGTAAGAAATTCATACATACTAATAATGACCAAGCTCTACACCGAGCTCCCAAAAATCACACTCCTACATTTGCTAAAATGCTTAAAGTGGCGCACATAATATCCTCTACCTTACAATTTCTGCATTCAGATATAATCCTAAACAAGACAATCCAACATAAACTAAAGCAAAGAACACCAAAACCTGTTACAGACTAAACCATTACAACGAAAAAGAGATTTCATACTGAAAAATTCAGACGCTTCATGGACACGGCAATCCGAATACCATGAAATAACATCGATTACGCCACTGAAATCCCTCACAACGTCAATGACTACATCGTGAAGAAGGGAAAAAGAAATTAGGTCTAAGAAACAAGAGGTAGCCTACCTCCTGGGCAGCCTTCATGCGCTCTTCTCGCTTCGTGTTGATAAAATCGCGAGTGCTCTTTTGTTTGGAGAGGTTAGGAGTCGGGACTTCGCCATCGGAGTCAGACGACGTGTCTGCGCCAACCCCACGCTTCGTCGCCTTCTCATCGATAGGCGGCTCGCCCGTTCCCCAGTTCGACGTTGAGCTGTCCTCGGGTCTCTCGACTGCTAAGCCACGTTTCGCCTGGAAAAAGAAAAAAGAAAAAGAAAATTCAAACCTCCGTCGATGCATTGCACAAAACCCTCGCGATGACCGACGAAGCAGCTGTGGTTACAAGAATAATACCTGGTGCAAAGAAGCGGGAGCAGCAGCAGGGTACTGAAAGGGGCGGTGCATGGCCGAGACAGTGCGACGCCATAGCTCCCGCGACGCCATTTCGGAAGTCGAACAAGTTTGAAATTCTCGTACTCTTTTTTGTTTCAGCTGTGAAACACTTAGGCTCACGATCTTACGAGTGGGCAACAACTGAAGAATTGGGTGTCACAATACTGCTGCGTCAAATCGCACAGAGCAATCGATAAGTTAGGGAAGGCACTGAGAGGCGCTTGGGAGAAGCTCAGCAGCTGCGGACGGTGATGAAGAAGAAGATGAAGACGGCATGGCAGGAGGGAGGAGGGAGGCCACGTGTCAAGAGGAGAGGGGGAGCTGGGGTGGCACTTGGAACGAGATCCAGCGGGAACAGTAATTTTCTTCTCAATTTTACCCAGGAAGTCACTATCAAAAGATTTAGAGAATCATGAGAGAACAAATACCGTGCATGGAAGATAGGGTCGGCACTTTCATGTCGAATAATTAATAAAAGTTGAAACAGTGGAGGTCGGCACTTTCAAAAGTAATTATTAAGAAATCAGCTATTAATAGCTAACATTAAAAAAATCCGGCAGCTAAATGTTTTATTTTATTTTTTATCTATGATTTTCGTTGAGTGTTATGTTTTTATTCTATTTTTTTTCGGCTTTTTGTCGACTTTATTTTTGTTGATTTCGAAAAAATACTTAATAAATTTATTTTATTTTTCGGCATTTTTTTGGGGAATTATTTTCTGCCGACCCTGCCTTCCACGTACGGTGTAGGGTGTCTTTTTATTTATTATATATAAAATTTAGAAATTTTTAGAAATAATATAGGGTGTTTTAAAACCAATTTGAGAATAATTTATGAATATTCATAGAATATACGAAGAATATATCCTGAATATACTATAAACTATAAAATATTCCAATTATTTCATAGCCCCCCATTAAATACCCTGTGTACACTCATGTATCCGAACATTTACACTAAGTGACTTCCCCGAGCAATTTTCCTAGGTAGCCAGCTTTTTTCACAATACTTTGGTGATACTTGGTGTTACCATGATGATACCTGGGTAATACCTAGGCAAAATTTGGCTACTCACCTAACTTGTTCTTAAGTATTTGGTTATTTTTTCTTTCATGTTTTCAAAAATCCTTCATTAAATTTAGCCATTGTATTTCAAGAGTAGCAATTGGGCTATTTTTAGCTAAAAATCACTGAGCGGGAGTGCCAACATAGAAATAGTTACAAAGTATGCAAGAAAGTATGCTTAGTTAGAGCATCTTCACTACTGGTAGAGGCCGGAGACTCACAAAAAGAATTTGGAAGGCCCCTCCAAAAAAATTCAGCTGTAGGCGGGGATGCATTGCTTTGACTCTGGAAGAGGATCCACGTGGCAATTGGGAAGAGTTTAACCCCCTAAAGGACCAAATGTCCTAACTAGGACATTTACAAAACTGGGCAGGTTCCTACGATGTCAATTTTGAATCTACTATTATGAGATTTTTAGTAAACTTGACGAATTTCAAGAGCTTCATGGGAATATAATTTTTTCCCACTGAATATCGATAGCGAAAGTTATGTTGCCTAAAGCCGTTTTTTTGCGAAGCCGGGAAGCTTGAGAAAAATGCTACACTACTCTAGAAGCTCTAAAATTTGATACAAAAGCAAGTGACATGATACTATATGGAATGGTAAATAATAATAATAATAATAATAATAATAATATTATTATTATTATTATTATTATTATTATTAATTTTAATTAAAAAAACTCTCGAAGTTCAAAATTTTCATTCCAAGAGGAGTAAAAAATTTGTGCAAAAATTTATGGTGTGGTCGGGCAGGGTGGGGAAAAAAATCCTTCTTTTAACGATAAAAATTAGATTTTTTATTTTTTTATTTTTCGTGGTATTTTTCTACTTGAAAAAGAGACGAGAATATTTATTTTAACTGTTTGGATTGATATATTAAAAAAACCAAGTTCATAATAAAATTAAATGTGTTTGACAAAGGTTTGGACCTCTTTCACTTGCAGTATTATTTTCAATATGTTAAATCATTCTCCTACTTCTCAAACTTGGTATACAAGTAATTAACATTGTGTACATTGAAAAAGTAAAGAGTGACAAGTTTTTATAGTGGAATATATTCAAAATATGAAGGAAAATACTCAGCTGAAATTTTTGTGCAAGTTTTATTTTTTTCACACATTTTCATTTCAAACTATGTATCTTCTAATCTATACGGTCAAAGGTTATAAATTTTTTTTGTTCACATTCCTTTGGTTTTAAAGGACAAGTTCCTACGGGTGAATTAGAGTTAACCGAAAAGAAGGACAAACTCATGTTATGAAAGGTGAGTAGAAGGTGAGTCAAGGTCAGTCGAGTTGACTAGCACGGTTGTCACAGAACCCCAAGATAGAATACATGTTGAACTAGTTTTACTGCCAAAAAGACGGCAAAACTAGTTCTAAGAGGAGTTTGGTGTCAGATGCATGCGTTGGCTGACTAATGCGACTTGCAAGCTTCTTTCTTGAGCATCCACCTTTTTTGCCGGCTACAGAATTTTGCCTATTATAGGATTACAGCAGCCCTGAAGTCCAAAGAAAAATGAAGTTTTCAATATGAGTTTTCATTTTGGCTAGATTTCCATTCCCTGGAATTTTCTCTTTGAGGTCAAAACTGAAGTTTTGATTTCAGTTAACTCAATTGTGAAGAAAAAGTTTCCCCACCCGCATATGCTGTCTTTGCAGTTGCCTTGAGGACGCAGCAGTCCAATTTTTTAAATAACGTGAACCTCGAGGAGGCAAAAAATCAGGCAGAAAATGTGGCGGTTATTGACCTGGTATAGTAGCTCATGAACCATTTCGAGACGTGTGTTTAATTAAGAGACGGATAGCTGTTGGTTTAAGGCGCGAGTTGGTAATGGGGTAACCACCTTAAGTATATGTGCAGAGAGAGTTAGGGCCGGTTTACACTACGGTGGAGAAGTCCACCGGTCATGAAAAAAAGGGCGTTTCTCAATTGTGATTGGTCGAAAATGCAACTCTTGACCGGTGGGTGTTTACACTAGGTGAAGAAAGCAATGGTGGTGAACTTTTCTCATGGATGATAAAATGACATGGCCGCCCTACGTGGCGGCACTTTTTGGAGTTGGGCTTCTCCGGCCTCAAGAGGCCGCACAAGAAATTCCTCCTCCGGAGAAGCCCAACTCAATAGAAATATTTTATTGCCTCTAATTCTTCTCCGGCACATCCACCATTTGCCTCATATAACCATGTCTTGGCCAAGCATTCTTGACCGACCGGAGGCCTTCTCCACCGTAGTGTAAACCGGCCCTTAGTTGGTTCACACTTCCTGCAGTAGGCAAATGACTGCAGATTTCCACCAGCAGGAACAAGCCACAACAACAGTGATGTGAAAATTGGAGCTCGTCTTTTCCTATTTTAAAAAAGTTCTTGGCTCCTGTAGCAGCAGTATGTGTGAACGACCCTAGTAACTATGCCATGCCAGCAAGGTAGGAAATGAGGCGTGAAGATGGAACGAGTGTTGTGTATTGGACCTCCCAAAGCCAACACTAGTCTTTCTTAACCCCTAAACGTCCTCACCCCTATCCAAATTGGGCAATTGTGCAAAGATGCATTATAAAATGCAACTAAGAGGGATATTTTGAACTTGATGTATGAATAAAAGTTGTACATTATGAATTTTAGAATCTATCCATACGGTTTGATCTGCGATTGATATCACTAATATTTATGTATAAAATTTGAAACTTAAAATTCAAAATTATTTTGTAATTTAATTACGAAAAAGATATTGACAATTTGTGAATGAAATTTTGTTGTGATGGGTTGAAATGCAATCCTCTAAGTGTAGTGATTTTTGGAGATTTTTTGGTTGCTTAATTTTACGAGTTGACTTTTTCAAGAGCATTTTTAGACTCAAATCTTCAAAAAAATTGGTGAAACACCACAATATGAAATGAGGCATAGAAAATTAGCAAATCATCAACTTTCTAATCGGATCATACATGCATGAAGCTAACTTCCCCATAGAAAATTCAGTAAAAATTCACACAGCAAAAAGTGCATGACGGATGAGATCATGAAGTTCGCTTCGGTACATCATACAAAATATGCATGGTTGGGCAGTTAGGGGTTAATCACTTGTGCTACGTCGGGTCGGTGGATAAAACTACAAGACAAAAAATGAGGTCACAACTTCCACACATGCTCGGTAAGCGTTGGAAGTGGGCTTTGCATTTTAGCCACTCTCACTCTCATCGGTGAGCTACGTGATTAGTTGCTTTGTGGAAAGCTTTTAATTATATCTACTGGATTGCTCTACCGAGGTGTGCATGGAAGTGCTCTGCGCTATTTCTGTTGGTGGACAACAAGATTCAACAACCGGCCCGACTATGCATGGAAGGAGGCCCTTAGAAGCTCGCACAAGCCCATCCTTCAATGTTAAGAAAAAATGCTAAATTCGTCGTGCTTGAAAGCTTTAACCACTAGACATCCAACTATCTAGAAAGTGGACAATGTACAGAAACGAAGTTGGTTTTCTCATTCATCATTGACTTTTGGTAAAGTGAATTTTTTACTAAAGATTCTTTCGAAAGTTAGCTTCATGCATGTGTGATTTGATTAGAAAGGGGATGATTTGTGAAATTTTATGCCTCATTTCATGCACATTGTAATGATGCACCAAAAATCTTGAAGATTTTAGTCTAAATGTGCTCTTGAAAAAGTCAACTCATAAAAATTAAGAACCAAAAAATCCCCAAAAATCACTACACATAGAGTGTTACATTTCAACCCATCACAACAAATTTCATTCACATATTGTCAATATCTTATTCGTAATCAAATTACAAAAGAATTTTGAATTTTACGTTTCAAATTTTATAGAAAAATATTGGTGATAGCAATTGCAAATTTAACCATATGGAAGGAATCTAAAATTTATTATGAACAACTTTTATTCATATTTCAAGTTCAAATATCCCATCTTAGTTACATTTTTTAATGCATCTTTGCAAAATTGTCCAATCTAAAGAGGTGTGAGGACGTTTAGAGGTTAAATGCATACAATGCTCTAGTTCACTACTGCACATTGTCAAAGACCCCATGACAACCACATAAAAACAACAAAAATGGCAAGCTCAATTTTATAATCACCACTCACTATAGAGGCCTCTGTAACACTATAGAGAACCTTTGTTGAGCGACACTCTTTGAATTGATATGAAAAGGAATTTCAAAAACATAAAGAGGGATCTACATGATGCACTATAAGAAATATGTGTTTTTTTATGATGGATTTTTTTGGAAGACCAATTGTTTTTACTGCTTTTCTAGACGCCTTGACGTTAAATGTGATGTTATGTTAACATAAAACAGTTGGACGTCCAAATCAATTCGTCATAAAAAACACGGGTTTTTAATAGTGATGTATCATAATGCAAGCTTGTCAGGCAAGACTCTATTACAAGGTTCCTACGTGGTGCAACTCATAATCCACGTTCACAATTGCAAGATTTAGCCAAAATAGTTGACTTCTATGTACAAATTGAATTCGTGGGGAATAGTTGGTCATAGTTGCCTTCTATGCACGAATTGAACCACTTTTCAAAGAAATAGGGGACACATCCTTGTTCAAGAACCCCTTGCAAAGCTTCTTGCCAAAGCGCGCTTAAAAGTTGGGGCAAATACTTGCACTCTAATTAGCCCTTGTGATATCTTGTTTTGCAAAATTAACCTCTAAAAGCCCAAGGGGTATTGGACAAAACATAGATGTGTTATAATATATGCTCTCCATATGTTTGATGAAGTTTGGTTCTATAAAAAAAGTGTAGGGCATCATCTATACAAATTATCCATACGGTCAAACTTCCAAATAAACTATAGATATATTTCAATGACTTTAAAAGCATTAACCTTTGAAAATTGTATGGATTGTAATTGTTACTTTTAGAGTTTAAAATTTAGTGAGATTATTTAAAATTGGTCTATCTATTGTAAACTTCAAAAAAGCAAAAGAAATAATGGAGGGAGTATCGTTACTTTCTCCAAATAGCAAATTTTATAATACTAAGACAATGTTAAGGTGATCCACTTTGAAAATTCTCCCTCATAGAGTTTAACTCAGATTGACATAATTCAAATTGCGTTGGAAAGTAGACTTGATTTCATATTTTTAAATATATTTTATTTTTTCAATTTTTTTTAGTTTTGGGCAGCCTGTTAAAAATGGGCAACGACCAGAAAATGGTCTCTTGGGAGTTAAATCGGATTTGGTTTAAATTCTCTAAAATGAAAGTGACTCTGTTCAACAATGCTCTATATCAACATCGCTTATTGAAATCTTTCATATCAAGAACAAACTCACACATAATTATTGTGAATTTTATAAGTGAGATTGACTTATTCGTATACGATTTAGGACAAAATTTTATAAGTTAAAGATTGAAAGAAGTTGGTATATTGATCAAGATCGGAATACATACACTGTTGGAACATGAACAAGAGAATATATATATATTTTAAAACGAGATAACAAACTTCCAAACACTAGAAATACAACATAGTACATGTGTTGTATTTGTAAATATTTGTTGTAGTTTGAGGTATTTGTAATATTTTGGTGTTTTGAACATAGGTATTTTGATAGTTGAAATTTTTATTTTTCTAAAAGTTGTGTATTATAAGTCTCCAAATCTAAACTTCACAATTCAAAAATCGAATTCTTCACACAGTTTCTATTATTTGCATTTTTGATACTCTAATGACTAGAATGTGGTCAGCTAGGCACTAAAAGGTTAAGAACTTTGAAGCACACCAATTCCCTCCTGGAATGAGCAAAACAAAAGAAGCAACACAACCAACACTATCTTGATCCATCCACACTAATACTCTATATACCGTACCTGGCCATCAAGTTCAGCAAAAAATATATATATTATAAAAAGAGAAAATCCAAACTGTAAGAAATTATTTTTTCAAAAAATAATCATTTTGTATGGTGAAAAAAAAGAATCTTAGAAAAAAATTAAAAAAAATAAAATTCAACATGACCTGCCAACCCTAATGACTAGGTATGGTATTTGCCTCTGTTGGTACAATGGATTTGCTATGACTGACTAAATTCAACCAGGCTTAGATCCATCCACCTCTGTGAGAACATGTAAGTTCAGATATCAAGCCCAATTCATACGACCGGGAGAGGAAGCGCTTCAACTTTCACAGACTAGCACAAAGAGGAGATTTTGGAGCACAAGAAATTCCTTGACTTTTTGGTGAGGTACCTCATTTCTTTTGGCACAAGCAACTCCCACTCGTCTCAAACTCAAAATTAGTAAAGAACCAATAAAATGCAGCTATTTTGTTTGAATTTTCAGTCATGTGAAGTGAGCCTTCAAATATTGCAAACAAGCAACTCAATCATGAACTCTACGTTGTCACTAATCTCAACCCTATCACTACACTAAAATGTCAAACTATAACGTTACCAAAAAAGTATTCAGAAATACGCACAATACAGCCAGACCACTTTAACCCCTACACGTCCCAACATCCAGAAACTGGATCATGAACAGATTCAAAGCATTGTAACTTTCTCATACAATCTCGGATGACTTTCATCCAAGTCACTTTTGCAAGCTTATTAAATTCTCTACCAATTGAAGTAAATCTATTGTGATGGGGAGATGTTGATAATATTGGAGAGGCCTCCATATACAAGTCCGTCAAATTTGTTGAGTAGATTTTACGCTTACAATGGTCCTCTCATGTACACATTATGTACATCTGAGCCATGCTAATATTTATTTTTGAGGCTAGCATCTACTTGTGTTCAAAGGGTTGGTACGTTTAGGGGTTAATATCACCTTGTATGATCACAACCTCTAGTGAGTCAGAACTCACTCTGTACTCTTCGTTATCACACTTTGTTATGCCACAAGACCTTGCATACAAATGTGACAATAAGGAGTTTGATAATGTGGAAGAAGAATTTTGGCTCATGTAAAGAAACCCAGATACAACAATAGTTTCATTTTTGTGAGATTCACAGAACATAATCAACATTGTGAACAACATTTTTTTTTCTTCTGGATTTCGCCAAATTTCTCTATAAAATGTTGCAGTTCTCTTTTGTTAAGAAAAAAAATGAGAAAATTTTGAATTTTTTTGCCAGATTTTCTCTATATTTTTTGTGAAGATAGCCAAATTTTGTGAAAAGAACTACCAAAATATGAAGAAATTCTATCAAAATATGATTGTAAGCTTAAGATTTTGCCAAATATTTTTTCCCAAACTTTTAACATCACCAATTAGGCTTCAAGAAAAAAACACAAGAAAAACATTGATTGTGAAGGTTCACAGAGCATACAATGAAGCAAACCGTAACCAAACAAGTACATACTAGATATCATGATCTCCATGATTCTTTATGCAAGATAAACAACTCGTAACTTCACCATTGGGTGAGACCAATGAGAACTTGAGCTCCCACTTAACTAACATGCTATATGGCCTACGTACAATGATGACTACACTCAAGAGAGTTGCTCACCTCACTAGTAGAAAACCTGTTGTTTTTCATTCCTCATTTTTAGGGAACAGTGAATAGTGGCTGAATATTATGTTTATATTTATGTCTTCTTGTGATCAAAACCACTCCCAGCACTAACATAGCCCATGCGCTTGGCGCGGGTTCATTCCTTATTCATTTATAGTAAGTGAAAAACGACACATTTCCTACTAGTGCCTACAGCTTCTTGAAACCTATGACTGACTCTAAGTACTTCTCAAATGTCACTTTTACATGCAGTACTATCGATATCGTCCTAATCAATGTTACAAAACTCCAGTGATGAGGTATGAATTCCAAGGCAGAAAGGTTCATCATTTCATAGTTTTCACTTAAGTGGCTCCTGATCTTCTACCAAACCAAGAAACTGGAGCACAATTCCACTCATATCACAACTTGGAAAAAGCGCCAACCTCGAAAATAACATCCAAATGCACTACTCCAGTGAGCTTTATGAATCACTATTTAGAAGACCATGAATTCGAAACCCTAGCAAAGGTCTACAACACCCTCTATGAACTTTAGAATTTGCACTCCTCTCACTACTAGCAAAGGCGTCGCTTTTCACTCAAAACAGTGTCAGAGTTCACTGTACACACTTGTCCTGTGTGACAAACCGCGCTCACCAAGTCTTGAGCGTTTGGGCAATGAGTGTGAAGTGGTACCGTTTGACTCACCTACCGAGCAAAAAGCAATGCCTTCTCCTTGTAGTGTCTTCTACTGAAGAAGGTGAACACACATAGAGAGAAATAACTCTAGTTCTTTGAAATTAGCGTACATTGAGAGTTTGTTCATTTAAGGTCCTATGTCAAGACAGTGAGAGTGTTCTTCCTCTTCTACTGAAAAAAAGGTGAAGATAGAGAGAAATAACTTCAATTCTCTTTTTGAGACTAGCGTACATTAACGGAGTCTGTTCTCACGTCAGGATAATGGGAGTGACACAAAAACTACATATTCTAAGATAAAAGGTGATCACTTACTTAAAGCATCGTAACACATCCTTCAAAATAGACGAAGATAGCACTTTTGGATGAAAAACAAACAATTAATACTTGGACCTGCCAAAATATTCTCTTTGCCCCGGCAAATAGCCAATTTTGGCTCTAGTTGTGCAACCCTAGTAGGTTGGATAATAAATGATGAAAATTCTTTGTGCTTTTGCACACTATGAGACAAGTGATTGATTGGAAGCTAATATAGCAAGATGAGCGGGTGGAGTAATCAAGTGACCTACCCACTAAATAAATGGCCTCACTAAGATAGAAACACCCATAACCAATAACTCAAGGTTTCTACCCTATGTGAGGTAGGAGTAGAATGCAAATAGTCTTTATCCTTCACACGAAAATAGAAATCATAAAGAAATGCAATCTTTTCCATAATTTTATTCTAAAAAATGAAATTTCTACAAATTTTCAAAGTGAAAAATTAATCATCACCCAAAACCAATAACTACACTCCCAAATCTGTGAACATATGATTCCACATATTGGCCCAAGTTGCATCTTGAAATTGAATAATATAGGTAACAGTGCAAGAAGTTGATTGATTGACAAAAATTTCTGCACAAGTTTGGTTGTTAACCATTATGGATCAATCTACACATTAGTTTTGTATGTATTCTCCGGTATGGGTGCTTCTACCTTACCCTCTACATAAGTGGTCGCCACTAGTGACGAAGTTTTAACCCCTAAGCGTGTAAAACGCCCAATATAGCCATCTGCATCATTGAACTTTGCAACCGTGGCATTTTCTCATTTTACCTTAGTTTTCTGATTGCAGTACATCATTTTAAAGCTCTTGTTCTATACTACAAGATCAACAGTGTCAATTGTGTCAAACTAAAGTCATCTTCACACAAACAAATGAATTGCAGCAGGGGTCCAATTTTCCTACACTACAGAAAATACACAGTGGATGCTTAGGGGTTAATGTGATGAAATTTTCTAGTATGCGTGGAGATGCTCTAACTTAGATCACAAGAGAGAACGCCCATGTCGGTGGAGAAAGCGGCCACCTCAGGGGAGAGCGCATACCCGGCCACGACGGGCACAACCACGAAGGCGGGGCCGACGGCCGTACGCCAAAGCGCCCCGCGGCGCTGGGCTTTCTCCACGTCCAAGTGCGCGACGGGCGCAGCAAACATGGTGGTGGTGCACACCAGCAGCACAGGTTGGAACGAGCTCGGCTGCACGCCACGCAGAACCACGTCGGCTTGCGACGCCGTGTCGGCGTCCGCAGCAGACAGGATCGCATGCGAGACCGCCACGGCTAGCATGAAGTCCGCCGCATCGACGGACAGCACCTTCGGGTTCACACAAATGCGCGCGAACAGGAGCGCGGCTTTGTCCTGCAACGCTTGCGACGACGCCACCACGCCCCTGTGACCTGTCATGGTGCGTAACGCGATGATCGGTGGCTCTGATCGATTCAGCTTCAATGCGTCCTCCCTTTTCTTGTTCAGTTTCACTGCAACATCCCCCACCTTATCTATCAATCAATCAATCAATGGATCTCCAACAAAAATTTGACTGCAAACCCCACAGGCGGATCAAACTTGAAGCGGATCACTGAGGTAGGTAGGGCTGAAAGTAACACCAGCTACACTATTTCTTTACTGCACCAATCGTCTTGCCTTGGTGACACTTGTATGCAAGGCATTCACCTTATTACGAAACTCACACGAGTTAAGGAGTCAGACAGAAGATTAGGGTTTGTCACACCTCTTCCGAGAAGTTTGATTCTCTGAAGATTGAGAACTTGGGGAGAGAATCGTGGAGCCAATCCTGGCCATTCTTCATGAAAAAGGTGTGACTCCACTTGAAGAATGAGAATGGCCATGGCTTCTTATTCTTCTCCACAGCTTCTCAATCTTCACTCCCATTCTTCACCTCCAAGAGAAGAATGAAACTTCTCAATCTTCAGAGACTGGGTCTTCCACTATTCAAGGAGAAAGTGCCACATACGCATTCTCTGAAGATTGAGAATGGGAAGAAAGAGGTGTGACTGTAGTGTTTAGACCTAAGAAGAAACTCTACAATCCGAGAAGCTTTGAGAAGTGATCAACTGGTATTGAAAGCGTTTTTTGAGGCAACCAATACAAGTTGAAGCATTCCGTAGTAATCTCGCATCCATAGCAGGTTCACTATGATGAAAATCCATAGAACATATTATCAAAGGATTCAAGAATTTATACAAAATAGACTAGAAAACCCAAGAGACAATCAGACGACATGATTATGCCAACTTCACAAACCTGCACTCAATGTACTAAGAGCAGCCATTGATCAACAGTAAGTATCCTCCCTCCCTCAGAAAGTAGGATCAGAAAAACCCCAGTAAATGAAACCCATCACCAAAAAGCTTTACCGACAGATGGTTGATGCACACGAGAAGTCCAGGTTGCGCTCACCGCTACAAGGGCGTAGTAATCTAACATCCATAGTAGATTCACTACGATGAAAATCCATAGAATATATCATCAAAGGATTCAAGAATTAATACAAAATAGACAAGAAAACCCAAGAGACGATGATTATGCCAACTTCACAATCCTGCACTCAATGTACTAAGAGCAGCCGTTCAACAGTAAATATCCTCGCTCCCTCAGAAAGTAGGATCAGAACAACCTCAAGAAATGAAACCCATCACAAAAAAGCTTACCGACAGATGGTGGATGCACACGAGAAGTCCAGGCTGTTGCGTTCACGGCGACGAGGGCGTGTCCGCAGACGTGGTGCTGCATCGCCCAAGCCATGGTGCGCTGTGAGCGATCCAATTTGCTGCAACAACAAGCTTCATGGTGGTGGGAGGCGAGGAGAATTGGCACTCACGCCCGCATTCCAAAGCTTGCAGAGATGAGCAGCGCAGCAGAGTAAATAAAAACGTGGGGCGAGGGGCCTGCGAGGGCTGCGTGCTGCACATGACCGATTTGGAAGGTGTGCGAGACGGCACGAGATGAGGACGGAACGGGATCTGTCTGTATGGTCACGACGACGGGAGGGAGCGTCGCCGGCTGGGACGGGTTGTCGCGGCGACGTCCGTCGCGACGCCGGCCGTCCCATGTGCGCTGTCGTAGGACGAGGATAGTGCCGGCTCACATTATATTTTTATTTTTATTTTTATAGGGGAGACATATGGTAGGAAAATATCAGCCCTTTTTTTCATTTTTCGGAGAGTGCTAAGCTGGCAACACAAAATAATATCGTAGAACAACTTATTTCTACATTCATCCATTTTTTGGATAGAAAATATCGTACATTGCATTACAACTTTAGCACCTTTCTGTCGAATTTTTAATTATTTTTTTTTAGATATATTTCAGCTAAAAAATTATTCTCTAAAAACTATTTTCTTCCCTTACAAATTTTTTTTTTTTAACAATTTTTGAAAAAATTGGTATTTATTTTTAGAATTTGTTTTTGCCAAAGTTGTTGTGCAGATACGGTACTTTTATCCACAATTTTATGTTATTTTCATCCAAATTTGGCTATTTTATCCAATATTTTATGAAAAACTGAAGATGTTTTGGCGATCTAATATTGAGTTTTGCATACTCCTCTGTCCCAAAAAAAGCTTTTGGTTGAATGAAAATTGAAAAAAATTATGTTATTTTTATCCAAATTTGGCCATTGTTAACATAGTTGACAGCAAAAGCCCAGTTTTCAATAGATGCAAGGTCATATTGTATGACTGGAAGTTTGCTTCCATCAACCAATTTTGCATTCTAAACATTAAATGAAAATATTGGTATACAATACAATTATATCATATTGGTTGTATAAATATTCAACACCATTGTCAACAAGTCATTTTGAGCAAACAGGAAGTTTATTTAAGACAAAATGAAAAGTGGTGCATGAAGCTTTTTGGAGACAAAGGGAGTAGTGGTTTTTGAAAACAAGTAGCATGTGGCCTTGAGTGAACCTACATGTTGATTGTGGGTCATAATGTACTTTTGTATGTGAAAATTTGTAATAATTTCTCTAAGCATAATGAAATTATGAAAAAAAATTGTATCTTCACGAAAGAAACTTCCAATATTTGGTTTCTTTTTTAATCCATATGAGTGCAAAAACTCACACAAGTGCCTTAAGTTGGTGGATATAAGTTCTTCCAACATAAATAATTAAAAATTAATTAATTTTACAATAGAGGTGTCAAACCCAGCTTTTGTGCATGCTCTTGTAACAAGCTTTTGAGTAAGAATGTGATTCTTGTCTACTTGTTTTAAAAGTATGGTCTTGATGCGTGATTTATGAATGCCAATTGTGAACTAACGATACAAAAAACAAAGACTTGTGCCAATGTGGACAATCAACTAAAAGTGTGTTAAGTATCAATTTAACCCTTAAGTGTTAGAGCATCCAATATTTGGATGATTTACAAATTCAAATGCTTAGCTTGCTCACATACACTTACATATTCATCCATCCAAATTTCTCTTCATTCTTGTGTTGGTCGACTACAACTCGTACGGCATGGAGCTTCAAATTAGACTAATGTCATTTTTTGAAAACAACATAATAAATTGATGTCGAGGTTGTCTGTTAGTTCAAAAAGTGTAGCTTTAAAGATTATTTTCTAAATTAGGGAAAATATCATCATGATTTTTTTCCCATTTTAAGAATTTTTTCTTTTTAACCAATCACAAAAAATCCATGTAAAAAACAATCTTTTTGTTTTTGTTTATTGTTGAATTCAATGCAAATTCTTTGAAAAAAAATTTAAAAATATTGGTAATGAACATAGTAAATCCAACCAAACATATGTAATCTACACATCAACATCTACAACTTTGATTTGTATTACAATTCCATATTTGTGAGTTATCAAGGCATTTATAAATACATTTAAAAAATACGTGCACCGTTGAATTTTAAGGGTTAATGTACCTAATAAGTAAAAATAAATTAAAATTAAAATTGAAAGCCTAAGATATTGTTTTGAACTAAAATAAAAATCAGCCATTAAATCATTTGCTTGTTAAGTGTGAGAGGGGTTGTAGACTTTGGATTTGCAAAACAAAATGGATGAGGTGTGAAAATAGAATTTGAATTCTCATGCAAAAATAAACTTAGAGCGTGAAGTTGTTTTGGAGGAAAAATAGACCAAAATGGATTTTGGTCCTTCATTCGTTGTCAAACCGGGTGGTGGTCGGCGGGAAGGTGGAGCTGGCAAGGCGCGCGGCAATGTCAAGATGCGGAGGGATCGTTACTTGGATGGCGTGAGGAGGAGGATGACCATGTGCTAATGGAATTGAGATTGGGTCTTGACGTAGAGAAGATGTTGCAAGACATTGCTCTCGTGGGGTGGATGGCGTCCAATTTAGTTAGCAAATAACTCTATTGCATGAAGAAATGATTGGTGGACTAGTATACATTAATTAAGTAATCTACCATGAGCTATGCAATCCGTCAAAGAACAAGACAATGCAAGTTCAATCTCCCATAGTGTGTAAGTTTGTACTTACAAAAGTCAAGTTAAATAGTCATCCAAATAATATAAATAGATTTTGATTTTATCTAACTTTCTTTTTGCACTTTAACTATTTATCATATTGTTGAATTAAACATATCAATTTAATCAAGTACATATTAGACAACTTATCATCGACAAAGATCCCACTAAATACGTTTGATCATCAACATGAGATTATAAGTTTGGTGCGCATGATATGTTGTTACCAGACTACAACAAACAAGGTTTTCGTTAAAAGTGTCTATTGAAATGTGCACTATTTTTTGGGATTATTTTTGAATATTTTAATCACAAATTTTGGTATGTATAAGCAATAATATTGTACTTTGACTAGAGTCTTTTCAGATATTATTGATTGAAAATAAATCCAAAGCAAGCTATGTAAAATATATGTGTGTCATATTTATTTTGTGCTTTAAGTTTATTTTGTGAATCCCAATCACTTTCATGCCCTCAACATCAACATCTCCAATGATATTCGCACATCATAAAACATAAGAGGTAACAACATGGGAGGATTTTGAGGTGATAAAAATCTCCCAAGAATCAACTTCCAAAGTATGTGCAGGAGTTACAATTTTTTGCACAATTTCTCCTTTGGACCAAGCTTTAGAACACCACACCTTCTTCTCAAGCCATGGATAAATAGAAATTTTCAGAAAAACGTGATTGTCATCACGTGTCAAAAACCACCCATATTCTTTGAAAGCTGTAGAAGGCCTTGATACCTTCTTTGGGGGGGCCTTTGAAGGCCCGCCCCCTTTACTCACGCCTTTACTCCGCATGAGAAGTCCTCCAAAAAGACCTCCTAAAATCACACAATAACATCAACAAACAAACAAATAGTCAATATGCATGAAAAACTACGAATAATAAGAATAAGTGATCTTTACTAAAAGAGTGCGACATGTGCCACACCTCCAAAAACCCCAATTGCAAAAACACTCAAATTTATAAAAGATTCATTCTTTGTACAATCAATCAAAGAAATGCCACACCTTTCAATATAACATCAACAATAGGAGTAAAGCATGTGCATCACCCCCTCAATCCTACATAAGCAAAGAAACTTAAGTACAACTAAATTCAAAATTATACAAAAAGAGTGTGGCAAGTGCCTCACCCCCTAAATTCAAGAAAAGCAACAATGCAAAAAATACATACAATCACATTGAGAATAAGAATTAAACACATTGAGTGAGACATGTGCCTCATCCCCGAAATCCCATATGAAAAATAACAACTAAAAACGTTATAAATAAAAATTAAACACAAAGGGTGCCACAACCTCACAAAAATATGAGAGTATAAACTCAATGACATTAAAAACAAAAATCAAACATAACGGGGGAGGCATGTGCCTCACCCTCACAAAAATATGAGAGCTTAAACTCAATGACATCAAGAACAAAAATCAAACACAAAGGAGTGAAGTATGTGCCTCACCCTCACAAAATTATGAGAGCATAACCTCAAGGACATCAAAAAAAAATTAAACATAAAGGGTGAGGCATGTGCCTCACCCTTAGAAAAATATGTGAACCTAAACTCAATAACATCAAAAACAAAAATCAAACACAAGAGGGTGAGGCATGTGCCTCACCCTCACAAAAATATGAGAGCATAAACTCCATGACATCAAAAACAAAAATCAAACACAAGAGGGTGAGGCATGTGCCTCACCCTCACAAAAATATGAGAGCATAAACTTAAGGACATCAAAAAAAAACTTAAACACAAAGGGGTGAGGCATGTGCCTCACCTTCACAAAATTATGAGAGCATAAACTCCATGACATCAAAAAACAGAAAATCAAACACAAGGGGGTGAGCCATGTGCCTCACCCTTAGAAAAATATGAGAGCATAAACTCAAGGACATAAAAAAAAAAAAAAAAAAAACTTAAACACAAAGGGGTGAGACATGTGCCTCACCCTTAGAAAAAAATGAGATTATAATCTCATTGACATCAAAAACATGAATCAAACACAAAGGGTGAGGCTTGTGCCTCACGTCCAAAATGTCACATGAGCAAAATTAATCAAGTACAATCAAAATTGAAATCAAACACAGCGGGAGTGAGGCATGTGCCTCACTTTCTAAATTCTACATGAGTGAAATGCATAAATACAATCAAAACGAGAACCAAACACATGGAGTGAGATATGTGGCATACATTTGGTATGTTTGCATAATGAACATAGAATAAGATTGTGATTACGATGCAAGGAGTGAGGTATGTGGTGAGTTTTGAAATTTAAAATCAGATTGCAATTCAAGTAGTGAGGCATGTGCCTCACTCCAAAAAATGTTCACAAAAACTCCACACATCCTCCTCAAATTGAAAATAAAAAACATTGAATTTTAAAATTTAGAATTTGGTAATAAGTGAGATGAGAACTTAATTACAAAACTCATAATCTAGATTTTGAGATTGTGTCATCAAGTGATATATGTTCAGAACCCTAAATATTTAGAACTTTAAAGGAATGTGAGTTATAATACAAATAATTTAACATATGGATGATTCAAAAATTCTCAAAGATGCAAATTTCAGAGTTTCATAAATACAAGCAAATGTTATTGGAACTGAGATTTGAGATTGTGATGTGCACATAGCAACAATTTGGTGGTTGAATACTAAATGAAGCTGGAAACCCTAAAAAGAATTTAGATCTAGATCTAGATGAAATTTGAAAGTCGGAAACTTATCGTAATTTAAGTATTGAAGTGATAAACACAATAGATCTGAAGGAAACTAAGAATCAGAAGCGCTCCAAAGTAGATCTTAGTACGAGAAGTTGGGGCCCAAGTGAGATAAATTAGCAAGATTCTTGGTAGTGTGCTGAAACTTGTTTATAGATGAGGTGTGAACCGCATAGTAGAGTTGAAGTGATGCGACCTGTAGCAAGAAGGTAGAGGGTTTAGTACCACACAAACAAGGTTATCTAGATATGCAGAACAAGTAGATCAGAATGTGGGTTGTACCAAGGCGGAGGCGTTAACGTTGCAAATCACCACTATACAAGATTCGACACTTTGCAAGCGAAGCAAGACGGTGGAGAAGAGAAGCGCCGCACAAGCAAGGAGCGGCAGAAAGGAAAGGCGGCAGAGCGGCGGAGAAGAGAAGCGCCGCACAAGCAAGGAGCGGCAGAAAGGAAAGGCGGCAGAGCGGCGGAGAAGAGAAGCGCCGCACAAGCAAGGAGCGACAGAAAGGAAAGGCGGCAGAGCGGCGGAGAAGAGAAGCGCCGCACAAGCAAGGAGCGGCAGAGAGGAAAGGCGGCGGTTTTAGAGAGAAAGGTAGGAAGAAGCGAAAACACGACCTAAACCCTAAGCGGCCGTTTAGGTTTTTCAAATTTTAATTTATTTATCTTTTGTGAGATCTCCAAGTTTGTATAGCTCTAACTTACACAGATTTAAGAATTTTGACTTTAAATTTTTTGGGAGCGCCGGTGGCACTATATTAATAGCACCCTATATGTTTTCAGTTTTTTAGAAATAAAATAGAATTTCTATAAATATGACATTTTATAGGGCGGAAAAATTATGGAGACAACCTCATAATATAACTTACTCTTGTATATATTTTGTCAAATTAAAATCCACATTATTATACATGTTTCTCCATATATGATTAAATAATTTGAGATTTAAAGGTCATGCGACACTACACAACAAGGGGTGAGACATGTGCCACACCCAATATAAAAATATTTTGCCTAGTTTAAATCTTAAGGGGTAAGGCACATGCCACACCCCTCATGACGATATTTTGCTTAGTTTGAATCTTAAAGAGTGAGGCACATGCCATACCCCTTATAACAATATTTTGCCTAGTTTAAATCTTAAGGGGTGAGGCACATGCCACACCCCTCGTGATGATATTTTGCCTACAGTAGTTTAAATCTTAAGGGGTGAGGCACATGCCACACCGCTCATAATGATATTTTGCCTAGTTTGAATCTTAAGGGGTGAGGCACATGCCACACCCCTTATGACAATATTTTGCCTTATTTGAATCTTAAGGGTGAGGCACATGCCACACCCCTTATGACGATAGTTAATTTTGTTCGCATTTAAGAAACTAAGGCATAAAGTTACATCATCTATTTTGATTATTGTTGAATTACATAAAAAAAAAAAATTAACATGTTCTCACAATCATCTTGGTTTTTTTGTATGACCAGGCATTGTTTTATCTTAAAACAAATCATATGGATTGAAACTTTGAAGCAATGGAAGCTGGAGATCAAAATGGATCACCCTCGTTTATTCGGCATCGTACAAATAGAAATTATGAGGTGCAAATTAATAACCCGCTCAATTCCCAGGACCGGAGGTATGTATTTATTCACGACATTCATGACAAACAAGTTGGAGGTGGACTGCTACAAGATATGGTTGTTGGTGATATATTACATGGTAAACCACTGTCTTCAGATGATGCAATGGTTTTCATACAATAAATTATAATTCCGGAAACTCGGGTTCGTGAATTATTAATATAAGAAATAATTTAAAATTATAAGAAATTTCTAGCAAGGTTTCTCATATTATTGTTAACTCAACTTTTTTTATAAAAATCACAAAATTGTAATTTGATCAATAACCAAGCATAATGAACCTAAAATGTACCCATATCTATATTCTTTATTTTTCTTACTAGAATAATTATAAAATGATCATATTTTCAATGAAATTTATAAATTTCCAAAAAATTGTTCATGTGCACTTTTACATATTGAATTGCACTTTTAACGAAACCCTTGTTAACATGCAAACATTTACGTATTTTAAAAGGTATTAACAAGTTTAATTAATCTCTATAATTCTTCAAAAATATTAAATCTACATCAAAGGTTGTATTAGAACTTTAATCTTGAAATTAGAAAATTGGTATTTAACCCCCGAGAGTCAAAGCATCCAAAATCTAAATCACAAATGAATTTAGATGCTTCTATTTCTCACATATACTTACATTTTTCATCCATCCAAATTTCTTTAGATTCTTGTGCTAGTTCTCTACAACTCGTATGGTATGGATCTTCAAATTAGATTAACGTCATTTAAAAGACAAATACATAATAAGTTGATGTCAAAATGATCTCTTAGTTCAAAAAATGAGGCCTTGAAGATGATTTTCTAAATTAGGTAGAATATCATTGTATTTTTTTTACCATCTCAAGTATATTTTCTTTTTAACCAGTAATTAAATATTCAAGTAAAAAAGGTTTATTTTTTAATTTATTATTGAATTTCAATGATTTTTTTTGAAAATTAATTTAAACATATTGGTGATGAATATAATAAATCCAACCATACATATGTAATCTACACATCAATATCTACAACTTTGATTTGTATTATAACTTCATAATTGTCAGTTATCAAAGCATTTATAAATACATTTAAAAAATGTGTGCACCCCTTGATTTTGAAGAGTTAATAAATAAATATAATAAAAATTATACAACATATTGTTATTCTTTTGGTAATACATGTCAAACTCATTTTATTGTTTTATTTATAATACTATTTCATTTTGATCATATCAAAATAAAATTTTTAATTTACATATATTAAAAAATCATTAATACTCTAAAATATTAAGTCATTAATAAAATAACTTTAAACAATGGAATATGCACTAAATAACTATTGACTTAAAAATCACATCATAATATAATATATAAAATAAATAGAATATACTCCACAATTCAATATAAATTCAAATTATAATCATATTTAAAACTATAATATTATTTATTCTAAATTTATAGACTATTACCATTCACATTATAAATCCGTTCTAATTTTATAATATAAAATTTATAGTCTACTATTATACTTTATGATATATACCCACAAAAAAATATATAGATTCTTTAAGATACAAAAACTTTAAAAAGTAGTATAAAGTATAGACTTTAGAAGAAAATAAATGCTTTCAATATTTGGGTGTTTAATTTCATGGTTGCAAAATCATGAAAAGACTACCATTTCACTGTAATTGGTGGATTTGTTACAGAAAGCTTTAGACAAAAAAGTAATAAATTGATTGTATTTGGTGAATTTATTACAAAAAAACTATAGATGGAAAAGTAATAGATTGATTGTATTAGGTGGATTTATTATAAAAGAATTTAGATGAAAAAATAATAGATCAATTGTAATTGGTACATTTATTACAAAAGCTTTAAATAGACAAGTAATAGGTCAACCGTCAATTTTAAAGACAAGGTTATAAAGTGTACTTAAACAATGTATGTCTTTTGTTTTAGTTGTGCTCTAATCCCATGTGAATACCTTCATATACAATGATTCATAGCAATGTTAGATGACAAAGAATCGAGCATTGCGTACTACTATTTAAAAAAAGTCATTTAACTCAATAACAATGACTATAGATATTCTTGTCAATGTATCAAAACGCTTGTTTAATTTTATATACATGAATAAACAATTGCCTCCACAATAATCTTCTACTCTTTTATTAAAATCTTCATAAAAATAAAAATTTCATTTGTTTCATTTGTATTGTATAAAAAATTTCAATAATTATAAATTTTTGTAATGCATCTAGAAAACTTTGCAATAGTTAATGATTTCAATGAATTCTTTTTTAGAACTGAAATTCAATTTTCTTTTTGGTATTCTACATTGTTTAACTATGAGTCATTGTCTTCAGCAATAATGATATATTAAATATTTTATAGTAATTTGTTTTTCTAATATAAAAGTTTCTAAATTAATTTTAAAGTTTTGATGAGATTTGTGAATCATTTTTAGATTCATTACTCATTTCAAGATGCACTAATCATTTATACAATTCATAATAGCCGTTTACACCAATATTTTCATTGCATCATTCAAAAAATGGGAAGTAGACTTTGTTGATACCTTGCTTTGAACTCTTTATAAGACGTATCATGTGTTAGTAGCTACAAACCGTAAGCTTTGAGCTTGCATATGCTATTAAAATGGACTATAAAAAACAAAAACAAAACATTCATTAAAAATGTTACATAAATTACATAAGGAAGTTTTTACTATTATTCATTTATTTAATACATTTAAAATAATTATATACTTGTATATTTATTTTTATTTGAATTTTCAATATTTACCGTTCAATTATTTTTCACTTTCATCATACTTAAATTTAATAAACTAGATAAATTACTTCATCTATTTCAAAATTTTGGTTATACTTTAATATCTTTAGTTTTTTTTTTTTTTAATTTTTATTTATTTATTTATTTATTTATTTTTACTTTTGTCTTTAAAATGATGTTTGATTTTTTTTTGTCATTCTTGACATTGATAAAAAAAATTAATGCTTTTTCCAATAAAATTCTTCGAGTAATTATTATATTCATGTAAAAAAATTCAAAAAATTCAAACGTGAGAATGTTATTTACAAATATTATTTGATTTAATGTTTTTAACGTACTTAAAAATTGTAAAATATATATCATCAATAAATGCAATCTAATTTCAGTAAGAAAATTATGTCTTCAAAAATCAAACTAAGGCTACAATACTATAGATTCGTAAAAAGGAAGGTTGTTTTCTTTAACTTAATGCAACTACAGTCAATTGTAGCTTGCATTGTTCTATAATAAAAGTGGTGTTTAGTTGATTATCCTTTGAACAACGTTTTAAAGAATGACAATAATCAAGGTTTTTACTTTTTAGTACCAAACCAAAACCCAAGGACACTATCTTATATCTAAAGGAGTTTTATCCCTTTATGACTTGTGCACTTTGACTTACAGCTTCGGCCACTTGGCTCTATAAGCTTCTACAAAGGAACTTTGTTCTATTCTCTTGCTTGTTCATCAAATTATCATTCATTATTATAACAAGTCTTACATCATACGATGTAGCTTTACTTTAATAATTTAGAGCAAACACATCTTAAACAACATCCATATTAGTAATATCCAAAGAAATAATATATAACTACATCAACTTCTATTCTATTATAAATTTAATTATCTTTTTTTTTTACTTTAAATAATCAAATTTATTTAATGTTTCACTCCTCTAGGCCTTAGGATTTCACTAAATGATTCTTTTACATGAAAAACATTCACTTATAGATAATAAAATAATCCTTATACAGATTTTATGCAAAATTCTTCATTCAACGTTTAACTCATTGAATGAGTCTTACAAATGTAATGATTCCGCTCTTATGTTTTACAACTCTATCAACTTAAATAAAAATATTCATTTGTTGTTCTTTATTTATTTTTTATATACAAATATTTACAGTTAAAATCAAACCACAATCAAGCACTTTGACAAATTAATGTCAAACACAAATTTAAACATCAACAATCTTACAAAACTCCATTTGCAAGATTTAAATCTTCACTCCAAGCTCCATACGATCTCAAATCTAGCAAATTGCTCATAATACTAGAATTCAAAATTTTCTTATTAATGTCATATGCTCATTACTACAAGGAAGGGCAATATATCTTCCAAATGCAAAGGTATGATCATGCCAAAAGAGAACTATGAAATTGATGGACTTTCAGAGTTTTAACAATGCTTTGAATGCACATCTATTGAAGTACTGAAGCCCTACTACTTTGGTCAAAAGTGGTCATTCTTAAAATCAAACTTTTGATTTAATGAGTGATATTTTCACTTTTAAAGATTTACAAGTGGTGACAAACGTATTTTTACATGGAAAAGTTTGGAAATAATTTATCAAGATCAAATATCAAAGGGAGCAGTAGAATTTGTGTCTTTGGTTCATATTCTGCATATGGAGACATGGGGTGGTAAATCAAACATTGTAATCCTTTTATATTTTAAATATTTTTCAAATTTAGTTGCAAATTTCATATTGGTTCTATTAATATACATATGTGGATATGTTTTGGAGGTTTGTTTATGACAACCTTGAATGCTATAGTCTTTATGAAGATTTTGCAAAATACATATATCAAATTTTGAAAAAAATTGTATCAAAGTTTATTTGAGTATTTGGACACCAATCCAATTTTTAAAAGATTTCAAACTGAGGAAGCTAAAATCAAAGATGATTCATTTACATGTTTTTCGTCTCACAAGACTTCAATTGTCAACCATATAATGATCATGATGATTATAATTATGGATTATAAATTAGCTCAAAGAAGGTAGAGCTACATTACTAAATAAATTCATAGTGTTTCCTTGCTTTTACATATTACTTTTACATAAGTTGAAATCCTCTTACGGTTGTTTTTTTCTTAATTAACTTTGTATTGATTGTTGTTTTGTAAATCAAGTGACAAAGAAAAAAAAGAACCAACAACATCTTTTTTTTTTGAAGTTGAGATTTTTTTATACCAAAGTATAGAGATGTATTATGCTTCAAACCTAATAAATACCTACATTGTACAAGACAATTTGAGAAAACAAACCTACTTAGTCTTGTCTTTTTTCAAAAGTGCTCTTTATATAAACAACTAGAACAATTGGTACATCCTTTATGTTCTAGTATTATAGATATTTAACTAATGATGGACTTTTAAAAGTATAAAAATTGAATGCATCCGCTGAGGCGCCGAAAAAATTTAAAAAATAGATTTTTCAAGTAGATGTCCATATGTAGACTCATTTGCTTCAAAAAGGTAAAAATAATGATTATTAGACTAAATTTTGGCTACACTAATGTTTTTTGGTTTTGTTTTATTTTTCCCAAAGTATTAGTTGTCCGCCAATTAGCCCCCGACCGCCGGCCGATAGAAGTTTCAATTGTCCTTAATTTATAATTTTATCTAGTTTTTTGCAAATTTTCTAGAATTTGTTATTATGTCCATAATTAGATAGAGATATATATATGTATATAATTATATATTTATAGTATGTTATGAAAAGAAAAGAAAAACCATGATTCTTAAACCCAAAGAAAGATTTATGGTTAAAAAAGACATTTACAAAAATCATCTCCAAGATTCAGCCTTATTTATCAAGGAATTTTTGGTAAATTTTTACAATGTTATTTATATTGATAATATATATTTTTTCATTTTATATTATTTCATTCAATCAATCCATGCCTTCGACAAAATGAATATTTTAAAATTCTATTTATCTCTTGTTTCTATTTTGTGCATGAACCGCATAAGCATTGTACTGCTTACCATTAGAAAAAAATTCAAGCATCCAAAAGGCTAACTCAGCTAAACTGTCATGCAAAAATTCTATAATTTAAAAAAAATTAAAAAAATCCAGTCTGACATGTCTGAATTAGTGTCACCCTATATTTTATTATATATATATATATATACATATATATATATATAATGTAAAAACAAAATATATTTTTTAAATTTATTATTGTTATATTATTATTTTTGTATGGCACTTTGGTTGAGTTAGCTGCCTTTAAGAGGCATGAATTTTTTTTCTAATGCTTTATACTTTTGAGAAAAGGCACTCATTCTTTACCTTGTAGACGGTATATATATATATATATATATGCATATTTTGTACATTTCATGAAACAATCTTTTCTTAGATTACCCATTGACAATTGAACTCTGAAAAAGCAGTTTTGACTACAAGAGAACATTGATGTAAATCAACATAATTATATAGTGGTGGAGTGTGGGATCTAACCTTTAAATTTGTAAATTTTGGGAAGAACACAAATCGTGTCTTCTAGCCTCTGGCCCTAAGCCATTTTGGAACTACTTTTAGTGTAATAATGTGCAAAAGAGGCATATGGCAAAAAAATTGACTAAAGAACGAGCTTCCAATTTTTGTTATAAAGAATTTTAAGTGGTTTAGGGTTAGGATTTTTTGTTGCTATTGTGATGACACGTTGTGGACTAAAATGCTCCCATTTGTAGCACCTTATGTGCATTCATTGAGTATATTTTGGTGACACCATTATAAATGTTCGATGAAAGCACAAAACACGGACATGGTCACAAAGTTAGCACACATACAAACACAATCAACATACATACACTTATAAAGATATACAAACAAAATTTACAAACACAATCAACACGCATTAAAAAAAAAACACATATTCACACAATAAACATACGCGTATACATACACACACTAACACATACACGAAACAAACAAAATAAACATAAAAAAGATAAACACACATTCAAAAAAATTAGCTAAAACTGGAGAATCAAACCCCAATCCATAGGAATCTCCCCACTGTAGCATTTAATCCTACCCACCCCCAATCTAGTTAGTATCATTCATGAGAAAAACTCATGTAAACTATAAGCAAAAACTTGCAGATGTTATAAAGACAAAAGAAGCTAAGTCACCAATCAACTCCAACCCTCTCTTTGGCTTCCTTCCAATGATCAAAGGCTTTATGGTTGTATGGAAAAGATTCAAGAATCAAGAGAGTACGATGATTGTGAAAACATCATGATGCAAGTGTTCAAGTTGCCATGGAGGTAGTTTCTAACTTTGTTTTTCACAAAGGACAAGGTGGAAAAAGGTCCTCTCATCCTCCACGGACTCCAAAATTGTTGCAGACTTTTCCATGGCATTGGAAGCATGGAACTTCATCTTCAATTTGAATAGACATTGTTGCATTAAAAAAATGCCAAGACTAGAAAATCATGTGACTGTATCAAAAGAAAAACTTTGTTTGCGGCAGTTGATTTGGTTATGTTGATCTAGACTTTTGTAACAAAAATTTGTTAGTCCATTTCATTTTTAAAAAATCTACATAAAAAAATAAAAATAAAAAACCATAAAATATTCAAATCTACCCGGAAATTTTGGGCATGTTCCAAAAAATTTTGCAATTGCCCAAAATTTCTGGGCATGCCCAAAAAAACTCTGAACTGCACAAAATTTTCCGGGCACCTACCCAATATCATATGTTTCCGGTGTGGCCCACCGGGGTCTAGCCGGGCCCCATTGATGACGGCCAGATTTGAACTCACAACCCCAAATCTACAAACATTGATTTCAACTGTCACACCACATAAATTTACTTATGTGATTGTGAATTTTTGTTAATTATAAATGTACAGTGGGGTGACACCGAAATTGTCACCTTGTGCAATTTCAGGGATAGTGCCCACACTGCTGCCAACTTTGACACCCTCCCGAGCGCTGGAAAATTGTTATTTATACATGAAATTTTATACACAAAATCATTGTTATGTTGACAACATGTGTATCAAATTTCAAAGCTAGAAGATTGATACAAAGAAAGATATTCAAGATTTACTAACAAGGGGTAGCCGTAAGAAATGTTTCACTACTGCCAACTTTGACACCCTCCTAAGGATTGAAGAATTTTTTTTTCCCATGGAATTTTTGGAGTAGGAATATCTTTATGTTTTTTACACATGTGAAAAAATTCAAGTCCAAAAGACCCACAAAAAAAATGATATTCCAAATCTACCAACAGGTGTAGTTGTGAGAAACAAAGAGGAAAATCGTCTCACAACTTTGACAGCCTCCCTAGAGTTGAGTATTTGTTATTTCAACATGAAAGTTTTTGCACGTGTTATCAACTAAAAAGTTATTTTGTGCCAAAAATTCCATTTTAAAATAACAAATTCCCAACCCTAGAGAGGCAGTCAAAGTTGTGAGACAATTTTCCTCTTTGTTTCTCACAACTACACCTGTTGGTAGATTTGGAATATCATTTTTTTTGTGGGTCTTTTGGACTTGAATCTCGACTTGAATTTTTTCACATGTGTAAACAACATAAAGATGTTCCTACTCCAAAAATTTCATGTGAAAAAAAAAATTCTTCAATCCTTGGGAGGGTGTCAAAGTTGGCAGCTATGAAACATTTCTTACAGCTACCCCTTGTCAGTAAATCTTGAATATATATTTTTTAATCAATCTTCTAGCTTTTAAATTTGGTACACATGTTGTCGACATAACAATGATTTTGTGTCTAAAATTTCATGTATAAATAACAATTTTCCAGCGCTCGAGAGGGTGTCAAAGTTGGCAGCAGTGTGGGCACTATCCCTGAAATTGCACAAGGTGACAATTAAACTTAAAAATTTAAACTTCTTTTTTACAAATGATTCTGACATTAGATCATGTAGGCTCTTTTGTACATCTAAAAACAAATTCAAAAAAATTGAATTTTTTTGATAAAATCATGATGGCTGGAAGTTGTTTTTTCCTTTCACAACGAACTTTGGATATTTTAAGTGATTTCAAAAACTTTTTTTTCAAACTTTTTTGCAGTAGATCATGTATGTTTTTTTGTATATCTAGAAAAAAAAATTGAACTTTTTTTAACAACAATTTTTTGATGGCTGGGAGTTGTTTTTTTCCTTCATAATGGACTTTGAATATTTTTAGCAATTTTAATTATCTATTTATTTGTTTTCAAACTTTCTATCATTGTATATTATGTAGGTTTTTTGTGTATCTAGAAAAAATTTAATTATTTGAAATATTTTTTTGTTTGAAATCATAATGGCTAGGAACTTTATTTTTTTACAACAGATTTTGGATATTTTTAGCGATTTTAAAAACTTATTTTTTTCAATAGATCATGCAGGCTTTCTTGTTTATCTAGAAATAATTTCAAAAATCTTAATTTTAATTTATTTTCTTGACAAAATTTCCTATCTACTTTGAAATCAAGTTTATTAAAAACAAAACAAAAACATAGTGTACATTGTCTACTAGAACATTCTTACAATTGGGATTGATATTTTTCAATTTTGTATTTGAGTTAGCAGCAACCTATACTTCTTTGCTCTAAAGTTTTTTTTATTACCTCTTTACACTAGATACCTCTTTGCACAAGTTTGTTTTCTTTCTTTCTTCAAATATTCAATATTAAATGCGATATACACGTAATTTTATTTGCACTCTTGAAGTCAACTAAACTTTGACAATTCCAAAATGGCTTATATTGGTTACTTAATAATTTTAGACAAAAATCTGTCAATTATAGTCATTACCACTGTCCATTATGTTTTTTTTCTCAAAGTGTATCAAATGAATATTTCTTTGTTTTGCTCTTTTAAGTTTCTAATTTTAAATTCATCTTGTCATACAAATTGAGGAAAACTCCGAAAATGGTCTCATGAGCATTTTTTGATGACCTACTTTGTAGCAATGAAAAAAACTTGCAAATCATGTCAATTATGGTAATAAATTACATATTTTGATTCTTACAAACTTACCTTTTTTGGAGAGAATCTTACTCATAACTTCTACTTTATTGCACCGAATGGGATTTTTTAAATGCTGAAACCAACATATTTAATGCATTCATATTTCTTTAAAATAGAAACAAAGTAAGTTAACATGAATCATGTTTAAAGTGGAGTTCAAATAAGATTTTGGATGTGGGAATCATGAAAGCCATGTCCTTTAAGGGATAAGTGAAAAATGATGTTGACTCACCACCATTCACCATTTTGAGGTTAATTCTTATAGTATTGCATCACAATCAAAACTTCAAAATAAATCTTCTAAGTAAGTATTACAATATATTGTTATTATGTTCTCATTATATATATATACATATATTGTTACTATAGTATTACTACATTATTAAATATGATGGAATTGTTGACTTTATTTTCATAAACTATTCTAAAATTTACATTTTGCAATTTAGTTATTTATTTATTTTTAAATGATGCTTCATAATTCACTTTCAACATTTATAAAATTTGTAATTTATAAAACTTGTTGGATTTCTGTTGATTTGGTCACAATTTTTCTTGTAGTACCTAATCAACATAGATTAGAAGAATTTTTTTGTTGCTATGACAAAAAGTTTGAAATCACTGAAAACATTCATTACACTGCACAAAACAACAAAAAGATGTTGATTTTTTTAATTTATTTAGTTGCCATTTTCCAGTAGTGTAATCTAATGGAGCCTTGATCTGCTGAGACTGGCCATCTTTTCTACTGCCTTGGACACTCTTGATCTCACAAATCACCTGTAGGTGTGAAGGAAATAATTTGTCACATTCCTCTTGTAACCACTACTATAGAAAATCCACACCAAAAGCTTCCATGACATCAGAATTTGGGAAATGCTAGTCCAATTGTAAGATCACTATTTCTGCCGCAATAGTGCATTGTCCTTTGATATCGCTGGCCACAAAGAAGTCATCATGCTACATCGAGACATTTTTGCCTCTCATATCGTCTACCATGTGGACATGGTAAGTATGTCCTTTAACCCTAAATCCAAGACTCTCATTGCCATTGTTAAAATTAGTCACCTACTCATCGATGATAGTGTGTGAATAATCGGTCACAACATCATGGAAGGCTTAAAAATGCTAGAGTTGAAAAGAGGTAGCCGAGTGTATGTACTGTACATTATGTACAATTGTCCTTGACAAATTTTGACAACCACTATAAAGTCTGAAATGAATACATTTTTGACGTGAACAAACTAAAGTAAAGATTGTACAGACTCAAGCAAAGGCAAGATGCAAGGCAAGGCCAACAATGTTGCAACATCAAAAATGAGGTTTAGTTATTTATAAATTGGATTTTCCTTAGCTGCATCTTGTGCAAATTTGACTATAAAAGAGTTGTACTTACTTGAGATGCGCTTGAGCAACTCAATCACAGAGATCCATCTAGTCTACACTTTCTTCAAGATCTTGAGTCCCTTTGTCTCTACAACTTCATAAAGTTTGTGTACTCAAAATGGCGTCTATGAGAGGCTGAGAAATAAAAGTGCAAATCCTCAAGCTTTTGCATAAATGACAATCCAAACATAGCTTCAATTGCCAAATCCGTCCGATGTCCAAAACCATGTACTAGAATCATGCAAAGAGCATAATCTACCTTTAAACGTTGTATTATACTAGACCGAGCACCGTGGAACACCGGTGCCCTATTTGCTTCAAAGCAAAAGAACTTCTCTGCCAATTCATACTCACTTATTCCTCCAAGAACAATAAATCAAACAAAGCAAGTCCAAATAAAGGAACAAAACCAAGCAATTGTAACAAAAAAATTGAAGATTTAGAGTGCGTATTACGCTCCTGCATTTGACAGAGGAGATATTGCATGCCATGGAAATCCGCCATCATGCTTCTTTGCTACAAGATATGCATACAAACTTGGAATTGCACAATCTTCTTCGTTCTTTCTTTTGTAATTCCAAACAAGACCTTGTTGATCACGGTCTGGCCTCCATTAGCAAAGAAGACACATTCGTTTTTAACGTGTTGATATGTGCCAAAGTAATAGTATTTCCCACGTCTCACCTTACCCATATCGGCCAAGGCCCCCTTCCTCCAAACATGCTTGTTCAATAAGTCAAACTTAAGTACGAAGCGCTTCTCTTTTCCTTCCACATCACTACGTATTTTGCATCTAACTGTACAATAACTGTACAATGAGATTCACCAACAACAGACTCTGCCCAAGGGAACTTCATTGTCCATGATTCTTGCAAGTGGCAGTTTTGGTCATAGTTTTTCTGGCGCTTCTTTGACTCCACTTGCTCATCTGTAGCAACCTCGCAAATCACAACCACATCAGGCTCACGTGACTTTGAGGGGGTGGAGCGTGTCTCGATTATTTGGCAATCTGACACGCCACCCGAACATGCAACAAAGTCTTTGGAGGTCGCTCCCACCTCCAACTTCACATGATCACGTAGTGCAAGTGTCAGATGATGGTTAGTTTCCGTAAATCCAGAGACACATCCATTGTAAAGAAATTTACGCAGCAACGCTTGGACTTTGCCATCAAACGTTGTCATTGATCCTAAAGGCATCAACCACACTAAACACGCAAGCAAACACCTTGATACGAGCAAAACTGCTAGAGTGAGCCAACATAGAACACAAAAACATGGTGAGGAGATCCCTTATTAATCGCGGCCACTCTTCTTTTCAATGGGCAATCGATCATCAATGGCTCCATGATACATAGGCCCGCACTTCTCCACCAAACGCCCGCATCTCAACATACAAAGAGACCTCCGTCAAGCGCAATGCACACAAACAAACCTTCGCCGCACCAATCCGCCTTCTGTCGGTCTAATTTGGCTTTCGTCCACGGCCCCAAACCTAAAGCGTTGCGGCACATTCGAAATTGAATCCTAATGTTTGGAAAGACCCAAGAAACTCGCTCACAAGTGGCTCCCAAATGCAAGCAAAACACCAAACGCGCTTGAGGCGCTGGCTCATGTTTGCCACCAATAATGCAAACTTTAGTGATAGAAGTGAAGATAGCAGCGCTAAATGCAGGTGATAGAACTTGAAGATTGGATCTACGGAGATGGTTTTAGAGCAAATCTAAAGTGTACAAATGAATGTAGGGACAAAAATGGGTGTTTTTACCTCAACCCCGCATAATTTAAAAAAAAAATCATATGCGGAAAGGACCTAATGTTCAACTTCTAGTTTTGACCAAAAGAGAAGTTTTTAGGGCCTTCATGGGAACCAAGTTCTATGCTTTAAGTGAACTTTGAGAAACATGTGAAGGAAAAGTTCTCGTGAAATATAGAGGGTTCTCAAGCCTTCAACTTCATGATAACTTCTTTCTAACCAATCAAATTTGTTCACATTTGACTTTATGTAAGTCCATGGAAGTGTGCACCACTTTATGGCCGGGTATGAGACAAACTCATTGTCCACTTTTCTCCTCCTTGTGCCTACTTCTATAGGCAACTTCTCAAACCGATAGAAGTTGAACCTAAGGGCGGGCTTCCATGTCAAGATCGGGTGAATGAAAGCCGCTAGCATTAGAGAAAATATGAGCCCAATACTGGGCCTCAAGGTGTTGACAAACACAGAAATTTCTTGGAGGCTAGAGATGGTAGGGCAAGGACTACTTCCCTGACAGAAACATGTCTCTATCTTGGGTGAATTTCGGGTAGGACGGGTGCTAGCTGCCAAACTTGGGAAGATTATCGTTCCGTTTTCTATTATAGTTATGTCAGGGACGAGTACAAGGTGGAAGCCCTCTTTTTATTTTTTTATTAGTTTCTCTGTGTGGTAGGAATGATTGGCTTGTGTGGTTACGACACTCCAAAACAAGGTACATGGATAACAGAGCGCCTCCAATAAAAATAACAGGAGTATCGTGGTACCAAGCATATTAAACCATTTCCATTGTACCCCAACCTCTGACTCACTGAGGAGACCCATTTAAGGTAGCCAATCATATTTTGTTTCCACACAGGATTAACGTCAGCATACTGGGCAGAGATAGGGGATTAGTACCTATATAAAAATCGTGAAGGACAATTTAAATAAAAAAGCAGGTCCCCTTCAAGCTCATTTTGGGGGCCTAGTGTTGGGCTCATATTTTCTCTAATGAAGACAAAGAATGAGGTCTCAAGAACCACTGATGCTCCACTTAGGGCGGGCTTCTTTGTGAGCATCAATGGATATAGTTAAGGACAAAAAATGAGGTCCCAACTTCCACCCATGCTCTGTGAGCGTTGAAAGCGGCTTGCAAAGTTACTCACTTCACCATGCCATTGGTGGGCTACGAGATTGGTTGCTTTGTGGAGAATCTCTAATGTTATCTATTGGATTGCTCTACCGAGGATGCATGGAAGTGGTCTGTGCTATTTTAATTGGTGGAGAGCTAAATTTTAGGACCGGCTCGACTCTGCATGGAAGGAAGCCCTTGTTTTGGTAAGAACGGAAATCAAACACTTGGATTCACCCATTTTGGTGGTGAATGGGTTGCTTCCAACTTTAAAGTAGCAGTGCATATTTCCGACTAGTCCCTATTACGGACCAGTCTTAATTTCCGACCCCTAGGATTGGGGGGCTGGGTCCTAGAAACTACCCAGCTTGAACCTAAAAAGTTCTTAGGAACGTTCTCATTACGTCTATGCTTTGGAAAGTTGAGTGTTTCTGATTGGTGCAGTAAGCGCACTATTTTCAGAATCCAACCTCTCATGAAAGCCAGGACCCTATAGGCGGTTAATGGCCACTCTATGCTTTCAGGCTTAAAAATTCATAGAAAATGTTAAAATGCTCAAAAAATGTGTTTTCTTTGGCTCTGTCCTTAAAGACAGAGACTATCCAATGACCACCCCCATCGACGTTGCCCTCAAAGTTCAATGTGCTATCTATAACCCTTTTCACACTAGCATCCGTTTCGGCCACAGGTTCGGTACAGGCACGGGGATGGGGACGTAGGGTCGGAAAATTAGGTTTGGGAGACTTGAAGGGACGGCTAAGCGAGGCAAAAAGCCTTTCCCGCGGCCCGTAGACTGCGTTGAACGGCCTGGACAAAGAAGAGGAACAGGACGAGCTCGACAGAGACGGAGTGTGTTGAGAATTGTAGAGCGGCGATGGCTTCCCATGCCCTCCACGCTTGCGCTCTCTCTCTGGGATGCCGATACAGGTCACTCACTCTCCCACCATCTCTCAACTTAACTGTCGCCTCCGTTTTCTCTCTAGTCTCCCTAGTCGCCTCATCGCCCTGGTCGTCGTCGTCGCTCCTCGCCTTTCTCTCTTTCGCCCTCGTCGCTCTCGCCGTGGAGAAGCCGACCATTTTCTCCGTCAACTTCGATCGCCAGTATGGGTATGGAGCTCATCACACCTTGATGTCGAATTAAATTATACGCAACATGGGTGAATGTTTTGTTTCCGATTGTTTCTGGAACTTGATCATTCATCGTTTGAGGTTCTGACGATGGAGGCTTGAATGTAGACCTGTCCAGTTTTGACGGACTTTTCTCTTGCCCTGAAGCTTCCTCGGTGCTCTTCCACAATTTCTGCACTTTTCATATTGATCCATCTGGTCATGAGGTACGTGTTTTGCTCATTTAAGGGAGACGTAGGAGCATTCAATTGTAAAGTGGAGAGAACAGCAAATGATTTTTTTTGTCAGGAGATATATATAAGGTAGACCTGTCGGTGGATGACTATCCAACGATGGCTTCTCAATCGTTGCTCAATAATCTTCACTGCCGAATGAATGTTGCAGGCAGAGAGACTGAGAACGGCGAGCTAGTGCTTTGATGGTACTGCGACAGTTAGGGTTTGAGCTTCTGTTTTTGAAAAATTGACTCCATATTTCCAAAATTTCTCAGTGGTCTCATGAGTGTACGTTGCAGCTGAAGAGCTTTTCCATGGCTTGAAGAGTAATCCAGGCTCCTTGGATGCTCTTTTCTCATTAATATATTGATAATATCAGGGTAAGACAGATGTACTACGTAGGTGCTACTTAGGCAATACCTGGGTGATAGGTTTGAAGAGGCTACACATCTCGACTCCATGTAGAAATTATGGCTGTTATTCTGGCTATTATTAAACATGTACCAAAGGTCTAGATCTCAAGCGGCACCACTTATCCATGTGGGCGATGTTTCTCTTGTATTTGAACTTCAATTTTTTTTTACAGATTGGGGCATCTGAAAGCATTTCTCAACAAACCTTAGTATCCGTGGATGATTTAGCAGATCAAGTGGCGGAAGTGCTGGACTATTTTGGGTAAGCATGTTACACATTCTGCTTTATTCTTTGGAAAATTTGAAAGTTGTAATTAATATCAACAGCTCTGGAATTAATGCCTGAATGTGAATTTCAGGCTGGAGGATGTAATAGACTTGGGAATCACAGGTGGAGCGTATATCCTCAATCTGTTCACGGTATAATCCTTGTTTTAAGCCCTAATTTAGTCTCTCGTGTGTATTTAAAAATTTAATGTACTTCATATGGGAACTTTCTTCTGTTCAATTTGAAGTATATTTTTGTCCAACACTCGCAATGTTTTGCATCTGACCCCATGATTCTTCACAATACGAAACTGGTCATGTAGGGGTTAAATGGTTGCAGATACAATTCCTCGAAACATTTGGCCTTCTACAAAGTTCTTGGTGGTGTGCAGTGCAAGCACGCAGATTGAGCGTTAGGGTTGATTCTAGTGTTACCTCTTGCTCAAAGCCTGTCGTGGACAGAATGGCTGCACAATCAGGTCTGCCATCACCATCTTGTTTTATTTGTTTTGAGCATCTTATACTTGATGCTGCAGATGCTAATTTGAAAACTCGCAGAAACGTTGTAGAACGCGCAGGGCGATCTTTTTTGTGATTAGTTAGGGTTAGTGTTTGAGATGATTGATTAGAACTCGATGCAGTTTCGGAATGTGGAGCTTATTTTGCAAATAGAATTGTTGGGGGAAGGATTTGTGATTTGTGATTCTGTTTTTAGGCTTACAAGTATCATTGAACTTTGTTGAACTTGGCAGGTGTACAGCGTTAGAGCAGCGTGCTTCACAAAGCTTGGAGCTTTACCAGATGCAAACAAATGTAGAGAGCTGGACGAGGAATTTACATCCACAAATCATTTATTCATCAATTTATCAATCCATCAATCCAATCATTTATCATTATCATTTATCATCCTCGGTCTTTGATCATCCAAAATCAATTTTCATCCGTACTGATTTATCATCCACAATCATTTATCATCCATACTTTTATCATCCATACTTTTATCATCCACATTTTATCATCCACAATTTTATCATCCACAATTTTATCATCCACAGTTTTATCATCCACAGTTTTTTATCATCCACAAAATTTTATCAACCGCGGTTTTTTATCATCCACATAATTTTATCATCCAGTCTTTTATCATCCTCACAATTTTATCATCCGCAGTCATTTATCATCTCTATTATTGAACTACCCAATCAATTATTCAAGCATTTTTTCCTTGATGTACAGAAGCAAACTCCGTTTCCTCATCCCTCATGCACTTATTGTAGTGTGGATTTTTTACTGAATTTTTTATGGGAAGTTGGATTCATACATGTCTAATTTGATTAGAAAGAGGATGATTTGTGAACTTTTTATGCCTCATTTCATGATGTACTAATTCACTAAAATTTTGGTTTAAAAGTGCTCTTGAAAAAATAAACTCATAAAATTAAGCTACCAAAAATCTTCAAAAATCACTACACTTAGAGTATTACATTTCAACCCATCATAACAAATTTCATTCACAAATTGTCAATATCTTATTCATAATCAGACTACACAAGAATTTTAGATTTTAAGTTTCAAATTTTATAGAAAATATTGGTAATAGCAATTGCACATCTAACTATTTGGATAGACTCTAAAATTCATTATGTACAACTTTTATTCATATATTAAGTTCAAAACATCCCTGTTAGTTGCATTTTATAATGCATCTTTGCAAAAGTGCCAATCTAGAGAGGAGTGACGACATTTAGGGATTAAGACATGTCACAACATTTAGGGTGAATCAAGATTTGGTAAAATTCAATAATTTCTTTTTAACCCTTTAACGTCCCGATTCAACACTGTTCTCAAAGACTTGTTATAAAATGGTTGATGAAAAACGGAAATGGAGTTGATGTACAAAACAAAGTTGTAAATGTCAATGTGAAGATAACATCTGTACGGTTGGATTCATCATATTTATTATTGATATTTTTAAAGTAATTTTGCAAGGTTTTCTCTTGAAATTCAATTAAAAATCCAAAATTAACACAAAAATATTTAAAAATATTGTAATGAAATTGGAATAACATGCACTACTAGATGGTGTGGTTTTCATTATTTGATTCTACTTATTATGAAAAATCATGTTTAAGGTCTCTCTTTTTGAACTAAGATTGAAACTTGACATAAATCACTTTTATAATTTTTCAAAAATTCACATTATCTTATTTTGAAGATCCATACCGTTCAAATGATATTCAACTAGCACAAGAATAAACAAAAAACTGGATGGATGAAAAACATCACCATACTTACAGAAATGGAGCGACTCAAACTCATCCGGCGTCCAGATTTTGGACGCAGGCGCCTGAAAGGGTTAAGCAAATAATAGCATAGTGTTTACATTCTCATCCAAACATATACTCCATTATGGAAAATTTTCTTCATCGAATTGATGTAGTACAATTTTTTATTTTTTAAAAATAATAGTAATAATGAGTCCATGGAAAGATGGCAATTGACAAAATTTTCCTTGATTAAATCCTATCTGCCTATATGTAGAGTACATGTGGGACAGAGCCTCACGGTTGTACCGTTCTTGTTTGGGATGCCTTTGCGCTAGCTTTGCGGAGCATCCAAAAATTATAAACTTCTTCTTTCACAGGCCTAAATATGCAAACCTTAAATATGCAAACCTGAAATTCAGACGGAAATATGCACCACTACCTTACATGGAAGCCTGGTCTAAGTTACTGTTAGGGGGTTAATACACGTCAGCCGAATGTGTCCGCAACGTGGACGTCCAGCTGGACCGGCGAGTACTTGTTCGTCCAGTCACGAGTAACTCACGGAGTCACAGCGGCGTGAACTTGGGAAGGCGATGTCTGCGAGCTCCGGCGATGGCAGCCAGGCACACCCCGCCCGCCGTTTCCATTTTCCATGCCCTTTCCATCGCCAAACATCTCTTCTTCTTCTTCTCCCTTCTCACGATCCATCGCCCGCTCCAGAGCTCTCCACGAAACCCTTCGATTTCCGCCGCGCCGTGCAGAATTTGGCGCACACACGAGCCCGTTCCATTTCGCAAGAACCAGAGGTTCTCCGTCGAGGTACTTTGATTTCTTCAACCAATTTTTATTGAGGCTTTCAGTGACGCTATTCTATTCGCTGTTTCGTGGTTTACGATTGCGACCTTCATTAGTAGGTTCCGTCGGCCGTTTTGGACGTTCAGAGGACTAATTAGTCTTTTCATCACGTCTTTTGATTAGTAGCTTTTTGGAGGTGCTTTCAACGTGCTGTTTGGACGCCGTAGACAATGATTGAGTCGTTTGATGTTTCGTGGTTGGATTGCGACGTTGTTTAGTAGATTCAGCCGTTTTTGAATATTGTTGAACATGCAGGGGATGCAATCGCGTGTTTAGTCGCTTGTTCGAGTTGCTTTCAATGTGCTGTTAGCATGTTCTGTAGCGGGAGACAAAGACTAAGTTATTTGATGTTTCGTGGTATAGGATTGCGACAATAGTAAGTAGGTTCGGTCGTTTTTGAATGTTGTTGAAATGCTGCGTGCTATCGCGTATTTAGTAGCTGTAGTTGCTTGTTCGAGATGCCTTCTATGTGCTGTAAGCTTATTTTTGTGTGGATGCGGGAGACGATTTGATGTTTTGTGGTTTAGGATTGCAGTAGGTTCGGCCGTTTTGAACGTGTAGGGGATCGGATGCTGCGTGCAATCGTGTACTTAGTAGCTTGTTCGAGGTGCTTTCGAGGAAGTGTAGCGAGAGGCAATGGCTATGTTATTTGATGTTTCGTAGTTTAGGATTGCGACGTTAGTAAGTAGGTTCGGTCTTTTTGAATGTTGTTAAGCGTGCAGGGTGCAATCGCGTATTTAGTATATGTAAGTGCTTGTTCGAGGTGCTTTCAATGTGGTGTAAGCGTATTCTTTGGTGTGGAAGCGTAGCGGGAGACAATGACTAAGTTACGGATGATACAGGAGTTTTTCTTTCTGCGCGGGGTTTGTAGGCGTTTTCCGTGGATTGTACGCGCGGTCGTGAGCTTAACAATTGGGTGTTGAGCTGCCGTATTTCAGCTGCATAATCTGCCATGGCGGGAAACCATACAGACGAGATGTTGACGCCGTTTCAAGGCATCGATTGGAAGAAAGCCTGGGACGAATTTACGACGGGGATGCTGCGACCGCTTTTGGCCCTCGCCGTGGTGGGGGTGGCGATTGTTGTGTCTTATTCCCAGAAGCTTGGAATTGAGAGAGAGATGGCGTACTCTATTGCGCGAGCTTTCCTTCAGTTGTCGATCATTGGCTTCGTACTTGAATTCATCTTCACTCAGACGAGTGCGTTGTGGATTCTTTTAGCCTATGGCGTCATGGTGACGGTGGCGGGGTACACAGCTGGGAAGAGGGCAAAGCATGTGCCGAACAGCGCGTATGTTTCTGGAGCGTCAATATTGGGCGGGACGGGTTTGACGATGGCGCTGCTGATAGGATTGCAAGTATTTCCTTTTACTCCGAGGTACATCATCCCAGTGGCAGGTATGATGGTAGGAAACGCCATGACGGTCACGGGAGTGACCTTGAAGAGGATGCGTGAGGACATGCGATTGCAGCAGGGGTTGATTGAGACTGCATTGGCACTTGGCGCAAGGCCAAGACAAGCGGCCCTGAAGCAAGTGCGGCGCGCCTTAGTGGTTGGTCTCTCTCCCGTTCTGGACAACGCCAAGACCGTAGGGTTGATTTCTTTGCCCGGCGCGATGACTGGACTCATCATGGGCGGAGCATCTCCAATGGAGGCAATCCAGCTGCAAATTGTAGTCATGAACATGCTACTCGGAGCTGCGACATTCAGTGGCGTATTGGCGACCTATTTCAGCTGGCCTTTCTTCTTCACGAAAACATATCAGCTTGAGACCCAAGTGTTTGCCGTTGCTGATTAGGTGCACACTTTTAAGACTGCAACTCTACAGCGCTCACAGATTAACAACGGTACTAAGCTTTCACGTTTCAAGCTCATAATTTAGCAACTTCTTGTCAGTATTTGCAGTAGAATTCTTTGGCATCTACTCTTGATGCATTCACTGCACGCTATGGCGACTTCCTAGAGCAACCAATTCAACATGTGAGTATCCGGAAACTGGATTGCCTTAAATTGTTTCAAGGTAAATCAATTTTTTCTCCTAAGCTTGGAGTGAATCCTTGCATGTGAAGAAAAAGGCTTCCTACTCCTCGAGTGATGTTTGCATCAGACCGTGCTGTCACGACGTGCTATGCTAAGATGCTCTAAGATTTGTTATTGTACCCTCCAATTATTTTTGAAGAGGCTGTCCTCTTCAAGAGGCCAATTTCACCATCTGTCTAGTAGCCAAGATATAGCTGTCATGTAGCCAAGATGTAGTTTTCATGTAGCCAAGACGTCGATTTCAATTAGCCGGGATGTAGCTGCCAAGTTCATGGGTATGTGGGCAATCATTCTGATTTGAAAGGGAGATTGTTGAGTAATGTGGAGGTGAGCAATAATGTTGATAGTGTATCGTTGTAATTCAGTAATAAGTTAGACGAGATTCCAGTCTGCTGGAGCTTCAGTGATGCGACCTGTAGACTTGAACAACTGAGATGAATTTTGGGACTTGGGGCACTTGGCCAATATTACAGTAGCGGATAAGCATTCTCAGTTGCCTGTCCAGATGATCACTTGCGCTGACTTCGGTGTACATGCCTAATTATAGAAATCCCTACGGGTGTTATGCGGACACACTTCGCCACATGTTGCCACACGCACGTACTAGTTGCGGGGACTTCGAATTCGAGGGGATTACAAATGCGAACTGGTACCGAACCACAAGGTAAGGCCTGGATGGACGGGCCTCTAATACTGTGAAGCTTCATCCAAAGAATGTGCTTGAACTTTCTACTGAACGTATATTGTGAACCATTGGCCGTAGTGTTCACAAGAGACCTGACCAATAGTTATTTTTCAGAAATATTGTAGTTCATTCTAATGGATGAAAAATTGTTTACGCAATGCATACATACACCCACAACATGTTGGGTTTAGTGTAATTTTGTTAAGGCATTGAAGAGACGATGAACAACATGAGAGATGAAGCACACCTTGATGTTTGATTCAATGCAATATCATTATCTGAGTGGAAGAGATGGGAAACGAGTTCAATATTAAAACCCGGAAATTGTCACTTGGACGTACGTATTCACCATTCAAAGCATTCATTGTTTAATGCATTGCATTTGGGAATCTACTAGTGGTTTTCACTTTTAATGCCCCATATTGCTACTACAATTAAGTGAAAAAAAAATTACTTTGTTTTTCACATAACAAATTGCTTGCCTTCTGTAAATTCAAAAAATAAAATAAAATAAAATTGTAAGGATTTGAATTATTATTTTTTAACTTTTGAAGTAAAATTAATAAAATTCATATCAAATGAAAATCATGGTAAAAGAATTGTGAAGTCTTACGATAGGTGTAAAGAACATTTTGGTGTAAATCAAATTTTTGTGTCATAATTTGGGAAATTGGAATGAGAGCATGTAAACATAATAGTTTATATTAGCAACGAAGTATTCCAAAAAAAAAAAATCAAAATTATAAATTGGAGTAGAAACTATATTCAGTAAGCTTCATTTCATGGAGACATTTGTGTTATCTTTGGAATATATATATATATATATATAAGTTTTCAAACTCAAAAATTTGTTTTGAAATTTTGAAGTAGAGAATTGAACTAATGTAGCATAACATTCAGTAGCCTTCTAAGAGGGTGCCTTTTAGTTTCATCCACCTTTATATATGGAGTGACTAGTGATTTGTAATTGAATGAACTATTGAATCAAATAAAAAATTACAAAACACTGTTGAATTGTGATTGAATGAGTGCTTTTGATTACTGTTCACCATGGTTGATTGCTCTTGCTTAATGCCAAGAGAATGGGAGAGAGTTGTTTGGACAGATGAGTCTACCTTTGAAGTTGGAAAAAATTCTAGACAAGTTCATGTTTGGAGAAATCCATATGAGCGCTATTCATCAAGTTGTATAGTTCCAACTTTTAAGAGTGGGAGAACTTCTTTGATAATTTGGGGTGCATTTGCTGGAGGGCAAAAGTCACAACTTGTTTTTATGCCCTAAGATAGACGTTCTGCTAAGGATTTTGTTGAAGTGGTCTACAATGTCGAGTTGCTTCATTTTATGAGTAGAGTGCCACAGGGATTGCTCATGAAAGATGGCGCACCTATCCATCGTAGCAAAGTATGTGAAGAATGGAGACAAACACACCTTTTGGAGAAGCTCGATTGGCCTGCAAATTCTCCCGATCTCAATCCAATTGAGAACCTTTGGAAGATTTTGAAAGATGCTGTGCAACATGGCCCAATATGTCCAAAAAATTTAGATGACTTTAAGGTAGTTATTGAAAGAGAGTGGAGGTTAATCAATGATACAAAGCTCCTTCAACTATGTCATTCTATGCCCTCTAGGTTACAAGCAGTGATTGAAGCAAAAGGAAGACATACACGTTGGTAGATTGTAAATATTTTTTTTTGTATAAATTTTTTGACCTTGAAATTTGGCATGAATGTTGTTATCATAAAGAGCATGTTGTGCCAAAAATTTCATGGTAAATAGACAATTTCTCAACCGTTGGGAGGGTGTCAAAGTTGGTAGCAATGAAATGGTTTCCCCCATTGTTTCCTACAACTACACATGTTGGTAGATTGTTAATATCTTTTTTTGTATTAATCTTTTGGCCTTGAAATTTTTATCATATGTTATTAACATAAAGAGTTTTTTTTCCAAGAATTTCATGGCAAAAACAAAAAAATTCAATCTTTGGGAGGCTGTCAAAGTTGGCAGCAGTGAAAAAATTTCCACAACTTCCAATGTTGGTAGATTTTGAATAACTTTTTTTTGGTGAATCTTTTGGCCTTGAAAATTGGCACACATATAATTAACTTAAAGATAATTCTTTGGTAAAAATGTCGTGGTAAAGTACCAATTTTTTGAGCTCTCGGGAGGCTTTCAAAGTTGGCAGTACTAAAAAAATTCTCACTGCGAATTCGAAAACGACATTTTGATTGGTACCCCACTGTACATAATGAATTTCAGATTCTATCCATACCATTACATCTACGATTGCTATCATCAATATTTTCTATAAAATTTGAAACATAGAATTCAAAATTATTTTGTAATTTGATTATGAGTAACATATTGACAATTTGTGGATGAATTTTTTTTGTGATGGGTTGAAATGCAATACTTTATGTGTAGTGATTTTTGGAGATCTTTTGGTTGCTTAATTTTATGAGTTTATTTTTTCAAGATCACTTATAGACTAAAATCTTCAAAATGTTTGGTGAAACACTGCAACACGAAATGAGGCATAAAAGTTTCACAAATCATCCCTATTCTAATCGGATCACGCATGCATATAGCTAACTTCTTAAAAAAAATTCAATAAAAAATTCACATTGCAAAAAATGCACGACGGATGAAAAAACGAAGTTTGTATTTGAACACCATGCAAAATATGCATGGTTGGGCAGTTAGGGGGTTAATTGTCAACAAATTAACGATATTCTAGGCCCTTGTTTCCCTTTCAAACGATGTAAGGTAAGATCATGGTATAAATGAGATACTCGTGGGTACTTGTGAGTAAAGATGGAGTCTACACCCCATTTATAAAAATTTCCGATGATAAGTTTTAAGGATGATATTGCAACTGATGACCTTACAAAAATTCAAATATGAATCACAACTATTGACAAAGATGTCAACAAAAAAAAGTCTAAAAGACATAAGCATTGGTCCTAAATTTAGAAGACACTAGCATCAACACAAATCCTAAAACATAAAAAAACAAATGCCTAAAAACAATCGAATAAATGTTTTGAACTACAAACAATCTTATCAACAAGTGGCACCTCTCTATTTTCCTATCTAACGTACAATATCTAAAATTCCCCCATGCTAATTCCTAATTCTCATTGGACCTTTGAATACAAAATTATTGGCTTAAAGACTGCAAGGACTTGAACATGCATGGTTGCTCAAACTTGATGTGAATCCCTAACTGCCCAAGCAATCACTTTTTGGATGATGTATAGATTTCATTCACGTTTTCTCATCCGTCATGTAGTTTTTGTAGAGTGGATTTTTTACTATAGATTTTATGGGAATATAGCTTCATGCATGTGTGATCCAACAAGAATGGGGATGATTTGTGAATTTTTTTGTGACTCATTTCATGTTGCAGTGATTCTCCAAACATTTCGAAGATTTTTATGTAAAAGTGCTCTTGAAAAAATAAACTCATAAAATTGAGCAATTAAAACATCTTCTAAAAATCACTACACGAAGAGTATTACATTTCAACCCATCACAACATGGTTCATCCAGAGATTGTCAATATCTTGTTTGAAATCAAATTATAAAAGAATTTTGAATTTTGGGTTTCAAATTTTATAGAAAAATATTGGTGATATCAATCGCAAATTAAACTGTATGGATAGAATCTAAAATTCATTATGTACAAATTTTATTTATACGTCAAATTCAAAGTATCCCTCCTAATTGCATTTTACAGTACATCTTTGCAAAATTGCCGAATCTAGAGAGGAGTAAGGACGTTTAGGGGTGAACGCAAGCGCCTTAACACCAATCTTGAATTACATGAACCCTTGGTTGAACTATATAAAGAATGGCATTTACGGTAACATTTATGGGAAAATCTCTCAAAAACTATCATTTGCCATTTTGCCTAAATGGTGTTTAACCTTTAAATGACCATGTTCATCCCTAAAATTTTATCACTTTCTCGTGATGCTTTCGAGAAGGTAGTTGTATATCTCAATTGGGTGTTCATGTAGAAAACTTCACCGTTAAAGCTCAAGGAAGACTTAGTCATGAGACTGCATATCAATTTTCAGAATAATCTATCATGTATATTACATGATTAGAGGGTTTGATCATGAGTTGTTTTCTGAAAATTTTGAGCAAATTCAACAAGTCCTTCACTTCAAACATTCTCATAAATTCTAGAACCATGATTAGCGTTTGAAATTTCAGGAACATACAAAGATGTATTGTATCTACGTGCTCACAAATAAAGGTGTTCTAAAACTAAATACAACAACAATGATTGATTCTCAAAGATTTATGTTTGGATTAAATGACTTGTTGGTCACTCGTTGAGCTGGTGTTTGTGATCGTTATTAATTGTTACATTGTATAAAATGTGTAAAGATTTCAATTTTTTTTGGAAAATTCCAAAATATTCCAAAATAAAATAAAAATTTGAACACTTGTTTTGTTAAAAGTGCACATGCCATATAAAAAGTGCACATGTTGAAATTTTCTACGTTTGAAAAAAGTGTAGTCATATTTTACCTATAAAGTGCCAAAACTGAATGTATGTTACATCAAAAATAATGTAATGTGAATTTTAGAGGGGGGTGGATATGTTCCCACCCCCCTCCCTTTAAAATTAAAAAAAATGTAGTGCAAACTTTAGAGGGGGTGGGTATGTTCCCACCCCCCTCCTGAAAATTAAAAAAAATGTAGCGCAAATTTTAAAGGGGGGTGGGTTTGTTCCCACACCCCTTCCCCTTTTTAATAAAAAGAAATGCAATGCACATACTACTAAAAAATAGTGCACATGGCTATGTGCACTTTTAACGAAACAAGTGTTTTTGTAAAAGATATTCCAAATATTATGAAAATATTATATTTTAAATATATTTAAACATTTTCCGTAATTGATATATAATATTAATTATATAGTAATGGCAAATGTCTTACATATTTTACACATTTTTTGTGACAAATGTCACACCCTAGTGTGAAAACGCCCCCTAGGTCATCAACTTCCCTAAGTACCATGTCCCAAGTTCACTTGCATTGACGTTACTTTGAGTTTTTTGCGGTGGATCGATCAACATAATTGCCAATCTTGAAGGATTTTTTTTTTCTTGTAACGAACATCTACCGTTTTCTAGTTAACATCGAGTTAAAATTATAAAATCAAAATAAGTTATCAAAGTAATGAAATTATTTTTGGACACAATGCGTCCACTTGGTCCTTTAGGGGTTAAGGTGACATGAAAAAATTGACCTTCCTCTTGTCTCCAAAACAACAATTGTTTCAAAATCTTTTCAACATCCGCCCATGTGAAGGATATTGTATGTACGGGATCATGTTCCATTTGAAAGGAAGGGTAGGGTAAAAATATAATGACCTTCACAAATTCATTACATATATGAGTTACCTTTGTTTTCACTCATTGCAATCTACTCATGAAGCAAACTATTATTGTCAAATATGGGATGGACATCTTTGACCTGAAAGGATAAGTATTCATCATTGGTAAAGATCTTTATTAGTAAAACCCTTTTCCATTACGTTTTCTAGAATAAATTACATAAAAGTAACCACACCTAATTGCCACATTTCAAGTGCTAGATATACTTACTACTATTGTATTGGTTAGATTTTCAAATATTTTGTTAGCGAATTGAATAGGATTCCAACAAACCAAATATTGCATTACTTATATATCGTCTCCAAAAATCATAAGGGTTCATGATTTAATTAACAAATGATTTGAAACCAATATGAATTCTAACTATGAGATAATGGACATTTTCAACATCAATATGATCTCATTGTACAAAATTTTAGAGTGTCACAGTTAGGTAAGTGTTGCAATCAGGATACTCAATTTTATTTTATTTTTCAGAATTCCAATTATGCTCAAAAATCCTCCCACAATTGTATGGAGAAGTTTATCTAAAGTTCCTTAAAGTAGAGGGACCTAGTTTTGACCCTTTAGGGATTTTTAACCATGGAAATTGATGTAATCAATCTATAATCTTTATTCAACATAGGAAGTTAGAAATTATTAACTTTTACAAAATAAACAAATCACAAAATTCAAATTTGGTGTTTGTGTGTTAGCACAACCCAAAAATAAAAATGTTGTAGCTAGTCGTCAGGGTTAGCAAAATATAATTTTAAAAGAGAAGCCCAAATCTTGAGGAAATTATAATTTTCATAAAAATCTTATTTTCTATGATAAAAATAAGAATCTTGGAAAATATTCACATAACAGAGTTAGCCGAAAAGTTAGCCCAAAGAGGAAAGTTTTAGCAAACACGTGATGAATTCCTCTTCAACTCCTATTGAAATATAAATAGACAAAAAATTAGTCTATGATGAGTTGGGAGACAATCTACAGCAAGCCATTGTTACTATTTTCCACACCTCGCAATGACTTCCACACCTTCCACCAAAGCTCCAAGTCCATAGCCCCCAAGAGGACAATCTATGACACAACACTATTCAACCCAAGTATAGTTCAAGAAAGAGGTTAAAAGTAGAGCAAAAAGGGAGGTTAAATGGGCTTCTTTTCGGTTAACTCAAATTTGACATATAAAAAAAACACTTGGAAATAAAAATAAAATAAAATTGACGATTTGATTGGTCAATAAAGGAAGGAACGGAATTGGGGTTAGAAACGGAACAAGGTCCCATCTACCGAGAACTGAACTGAACTTGAGAACACGAGAAATAGAACGGAGAACGCGAAGGGGAACAGAACGAACGCCGGCCGTCCGATGCGACTCATCTGCCGGCGATACGAGAAGGTAGGTTTAGGGTTTGCTTCGTCCCTTACAACAGTCCGTCTCGCACCCACGCATAGTCTCTTTTCCTGCGCACTCTCTCCTTCGCCCTCTCGCCCGCTCATCCTCGCTCTACCTCCATCTTCCACCATGGTACGCTCCCTTCTCGTCTCATGTTATTTTTTTTGCCTTGACCGGAATTCTTTCCCGTAGGGTTTGGTACAGCGGTTAATAACCTAGCTTATATTTTTTGTTGTTGGTTCTGTTATTGCAGTCTGGAAAGAAGAAAGTCAGAGCCGAGAAGGAGGAGAATGTCACCCTCGGCCCTACCGTGAGGGACGGAGAGCATGTGTTCGGCGTTGCTCACATTTTCGCCTCGTTCAATGACACCTTCGTGGTAAGTAGCCGCTGTGATTTAGGGTTTGATTATACGGCTCCATCGCTTAACTAGGGTTTGCGTTTTTGGAGGATTCAATTTCTTTCGTGTGAGATGGATTTGTTAACGTTCATGTGGTGTGAAAAATGCAGCACGTGACTGATCTCTCAGGAAAGGAGACCATCGCTCGTGTCACTGGTAAATTACTGTCCCCTCGTTCGATCATCTCTGAGATTGTATCAGGGTTGCGGTGACCTTTTTACAGTTGCGGCAGGGTTCAATGTCTCCTTGAAATTAGCGTTAACTCGGTTGTAAAACTTTACGAAGTAAGTTGGCTTATAAGAGTTTTGGTTGCGCTGGACATCAGGTGGCATGAAGGTTAAGGCCGACAGAGATGAGGCATCCCCCTATGCAGCTATGCTTGCTGCCCAGGATGTTGCCCAGAAGTGCAAGGCAAGTGAAAACGCTTTTGCTTTTGTGATACAATATCTGTTTATTTCTCTATTGTATGTTTTTCTAGGGTTCATCAAGTTTGAAGCGATATCATGAATGTTGTCCTAAAGTACGGTCTTTTTCCAGGAGTTGGGAATCACTGCCCTTCATATCAAGCTCCGCGCTACCGGCGGTAACAAGACCAAGACTCCCGGACCCGGAGCTCAGTCTGCACTCCGTGCCTTGGCTCGTTCCGGAATGAGAATTGGACGCATCGGTGAGTTTCTTTGTATCGATATCTCGTTGTATATATATTTGAATTGTGTATCATATTTCAGTTGTGAAAATTAATGAAACAAGTAATCAGGGTTGAATGTACTGATTTTCTTCATCGTTTGTTTGCAGAGGATGTGACTCCTATCCCCACGGACAGCACCAGGAGGAAGGGAGGACGCAGGGGACGTCGTCTCTAGATTATACTTGGTTATACTCGTTTGGGAGATGTTTCGGATTATGTCTCCCTATGGAGTTCTTGCTCTCCCTTTGGAGTTGAATTAAGAGTGATCGGCATTTCTGCTTTGATCCAGTTTTGATGTGTTCATATGGCGTGCAATCAATAGCAAGGTCTTTCAAAACCGAATCTTGGGTTTAAACGCACACCTAGTTCTTGCACCCTGTGTTTTCGATTTCTTGCATGTCGTTTTAGTCCATATATGTTTTTGCTACCTTGCAATTATGCTATTGTTGGATGGTCTCTTACTCTTTAGATCTTCATTTCAATACCTGTCTTCTATGTCCTAGATCTCAGTATCCCCCTACTTGATGCACTAACGTTAATGTATGGGCACTGCTTTCTGCATCAGAAAGTGAAATCTGGTATTTTATATCAGTACATGCGAGTTGAACAGGAACGCTGGAAGCCTTTTTTGAAACCCTAGCCGATAATCTTCAATCGGCTGGTGTGATCTAAATCCTGGTCATCACACTATAGGTAGTGGCGTGTAATAAGTGCAGCGTCTCTAGTCTTGCATCAAAATATGGATATATGCCGAAATATGTAAATATGTACGAAATATGCCGTCTGAATTTTCGAATCAACCTCGTCCCAATCGTATTTGACCTTTGAACGAGGAAGACATGCGTAGGAATCTTATGTAACCTAAAAGTGTGCTGTTTTGCTTTCTTCAAAGTCTTGTCTTGCGAGAAAGTATTTTTGATGTACCTTCATGTTGTGAGTATTTGTGGATAGGACGCATTGTGGACAGGATAGGTAATTTTATGTGATTTGCCAATGCTTTCCAAATGAAAATAATTATGTTCTAATTTGATGTGACTGATTGTTTTAATGTTTTATTTCAATGTTTTATACTTGAGATGTTAAGAGAGTCACTAAAACTACCTCAACCCCTCCTTGATAGGAACCTGGAGCATGATGGGGATTGTTCCCGGGTCTCACGTTACGGTGGGGGCGTCGTGCTTAGTAGGAAATGATTAGGAGCTTTGGTTCTAGTCCAAATATTGTAGGAAGAAAAAATCCAAAAAAAATCACCCACGGGGAGCATTGAAAATGTGCTCTCTTCGTTCAGTGTGATGTTTGTAATTTGTTGTTGTGCAATGGATATAAAGCATCCATTTGTTTAAAATAAAATAAAAAATGATCTCACAACCAAGAATCCATAATAATCATCTTAGGGTAGAGCCGCAAATGAACGGTATGTAAGCCATATCGGACTTGGGACCGTGTAATTAACCCCTAAATGGCAGAGGGGTAAGGGCAAAACCTTAGATGTGTTATACAATGTTAAGGTAGAGACACCCATAACCGACAGGTGACCAATAACCGATATATCCTAATTCCTAGATTGTGAAAGAACAGATGTACCTCATTTGTATATGTCGGTTATGGGTTCTGAAGTACTTTTCACTTTGAAAAATTATACAAATTTCAATATTGGGAGATAATTCATGGAAAAATGCTCATTCTTCATGAACCTTATTTTCCTACGAACGAAAATTATCTCCTTATCGATAACCCAAGTTTTGATATGCTGAAATGCTTAAGTTGTCGGTTATAGGTGTCTGTACCTTACTTCTGCATCTTTGATGAAGTCTGGTCCAAAAGAGAAAATGAGAAGCATGACGTATAGTAATTGTAATGTCAAACTTTCAAAAAATGTTTAAAAGACGAGGGTACCACAACGTCGGAGAGGTCGTGGTTGTGCTCACTCTCCTTCTTTGGACATTGACAAGATCTTGTGGCGTTAGGTTTTCGATATGCCTCTAATATCGATCCTCAAGTAGCAGCGGAGGAATTGGTGACTCAAGCTTTGCAATGCACAAACAATATTCCTTCAGGTGAGCTTGGTTACCAACTACTCTGGATTTTGGAGAAATGCAGAAGTCACGCCATTGCCACTATAAAAATTTTCTTTCATTATAGTCAGTAAAGTCCACCACCATTCATACACTTTGGAATTTTCAACCATTGTGTGTGATTCTTCTCTAGTACACTGCAACTCAATTTTCAGTCATTACCGCATCATTGAAGTGTACAAAAGAAACTACTCTGCAAAAGCTAGATACATAGGACCTTTCAGGTTTGAAGTTTAAACCTGTTTCATCTGTGGCATTGGTGCTTCGATAAGCTCATCGAACAGTTCCTTGGGCTACATTTTCACAGGGACAAAATGCGAGTGACATGAAGCTGATTGATTAAGCGCATCGCCGCTACAGTTTATTTGCTTCTTCCTCGAGTAGATTCACATTAGATTCACAATACCGGTAGTCGGATGATATGTCGGTGGGGTTTGACGAGTACTTTGGGATCTGAGAGAATTAGGGTTTGGCTGGGAGGTCCGACTAGTTGGAGGGGATCTGAGACAATTAGGGTTTGAGACAATTAGGGTTTGGCTGGGGGAGGTCCGATCAGTCGTATGGGGTCTAAGGGCAATTCTTACCCTCCGTGGAAAAACTAAAGGGGCTAAAAATAGAATTTTGGGGTGGCTAAAAATAAATGTCACTAAAGTGTAGATCTCATCACACCCGTCAAAACAATATACATGTTCAAAAATGACTATTTTTAGCATGTTTAGTTTTTCCATGGAGGGTGAGAATTAGAGTTTGCAATTGAATTGATATTTTTAAGAAATCACAGGAACTAGTAATTCATGCGCTAATAGAGTTATCCGTAAAGTCACCTTAACCCTTTAACGTCCCAATTCAATACTGTTTTCAAAGAAGTGTTATAAAATGTTTGATGGAAACCAAAAATGGAGTTGATGTACAAAGAAGATTTGTAAATGCCAATGTGAAGATCACATGTGTACGGTTAGATGTATCATATTTATTATTAATAATTTTAAAATAATTTTGCAAGGTTTTCTCTTGAAATTCAATTAAAAATCCTGAATTAACACAAAAAAATGAAAAATATTGGAATGAAATTGGAATAACATGCACTACGAGATGGTATGGTTTCCATTATTTGATTCTACTTATTTTGGAAAATCATGTCTAAGGTCTCACTTTTTGAACTAAGAATGAAACTTGACATAAACCAATTGTGTTATTTTTTCAAAAATCATAATAATCTATTTTGAAGATCCGCACTGTGCAAAGGATAGTCAACTTACACAAGAACCCAAAAAAAAAAATTGTGGATGAAAACTGTCCACTTTGGGATGGAAATCAAATAGCTTTAATCTGTTCGTTGTTCAATATATGGACGCTGGCGCGCTAAAGGGTTAAGTTTGAAGAATTTACCATGAATTTTAATTTAATATATTTTAATTTTTTTACTCCAAATAGTTAAAAATATGGAAGATTTTGGTGGTCTATCATTATTAGGTGTGTAAGAGCTTGGTGGTCTTCAAACTCATGAAAAACTTTTTTGGGCTCTTATTTTGATGCCCAAAAAAAATTTCCATGAGTTTGAAGATTACCAAGCTCTCACACACCTAATAATGATAGACCACCAAGATTTTCCATACCTTCTAACCATTTGGAGTGAACAAATAAGAGTATATTAAAGCAAAATTCATAGTAGATTCTTTAAACTCCAGGTGACTTTACGGAAAACTCTAATGTACATCACCAAGACCTAAATTAGATCCCAAAATTGCACACTTTAAATTTGGAACATCCTCTCCAAGCTCATAGCGCTTTATTGTAGGAAGAACTGCGTGGGTGGTCTTGGTAATCTTCGTGCGGTTCACCACACTACCACACATTTTCCACACAATGGATCCTAGAAGGCTAATCGTGCAATGTCACTACGCTGAATTATAGAATATCAATACTTGAACATAGAAAATGATCTTGTTGTGAATACTTGAACATAGAAAATGATCTTGACAAAAGATATGCAATTACCAAGCTAAGTTCAGCGAAACAATTCCTTGTATTCATCATTCATAGAGAAGTATCCAAAACATAAATACTTGTAGCCTTCCCAGTAATCGTCCACCCTGAACAAGACCACCACTCTTAACCCGTAAATGCCTAGAGCCCTCTCCAAATTTGGCAGTTTTACAAAGATGCATTATAAAATGCAACTTAGAGGGATATTTTGAACTTGATATATGAATAAAAGTTGTACATTATGAATTTTAGATTCTATCCATACGGTTAGATCTATGATTGCTATTACCAATAATTTTGTATAAAATTTGAAACGTGAAATTCAAAATTATTTTGTAATTCAATTATGAATAAGATATTGACAATCTACGGATGAATTTTTTTGTGATAGGTTGAAATGTAATACTCTAAGTGTAGTGATTTTTGGAGATTTTTTGGTTGCTTAATTCTATGAGTTGACTTTTTTTAGAGCACTTTTACACTGAAATCTTCAAAATTTTGGGTGAATCACTACAACATGAAATGAGGCATAAAAATTTCACAAATCATCCCCTTTCTAATCAGATCACATATGCATGAAGCTAACTTCCCATAGAATCTACAGTAAAAATTCCACACTGCTAAAAGTGCATGACGGATGAGAAATTATGGATGAAATCTGTACATCGTCCAAAAAATGGACACTAAGGCAGTTAGGGGTTAAATCCTTAAACGCCCACCAATTCATAGTTTTAAAATGACATATTCAATTGATCATATTGTGAAAAACATAATTTATATGGGACCAAAATATTATATCACTAGAACTAGTGAAGATCATTGCATGTCAGTGGTGGTCCAAAAACAAAAGTAAATTTGAACAAGAGAAGTCCACCCTAAATCTACTCAATTGTTCAAAAAAACAGGGTGACTATTTTAGTCACTATAGAAGCTTAGGGGTTGAACAACAATGTAACATTTTCATGCAATGACATAAGGAGCTCAACAAAATTTGTCATCATATAGTTCACAAATCTTATTCTAAATGCATCTCTTGCAGCGGCTCGTCCATTATTTTCAACCAAAATTTCTAACATCAAGCTAGTACCCAAGATTCTCTTTAACTCACAAACTCTCTCACCAACTACAACTCACAACAATTGTAAATACATGTAAGTTCAACGTTGTGTCCACAAGCTTTCAGTACATGTTGTGCCGCTTTCACTCTGCGACCAAGCTGTTATCATCTATATACCCTAAACCATATGAACATTTTTCTCAACAAGTTCACTTGAACAGGGCACATGGATGGCAAATCCAATTTCCATCCCTTAATTACTTTACCCTAAACCGCTTCCATGTACGGGCATTGGTAGTAAATTGAGTGGTTCTAGCACTGCTTTACAACGTGGGGCATTGATTGATATAATTGACTGTTGTTTAACAGTCAATGGTCTTGAAGCAGGTATGTGCGGCCCTACCCTTATTCATCTGAAATGGTTACAATATTCCCCAAAACAACTTAACCGAAGTGTTATGATCCAAAAACATCCTTGCTTTACAATGGTTTTACATCCAAAATGATAAAAATTCCTATTGTGGTCACTAAGTCTTTCCTTGAAACTTTAATTGTTGTCAAAATATTACTCCCTCTGTTTCATAATAAGAGTCCACATTTTTGGCATGTTTCAACTTGCCTTTTTTTTGGGTCAAAAAAGTCATCTCGACACTCAAAGAATGAAATATCTTTAATAGTAGTATGTAGTTTTGTGTCACTCTCATTGTCCGCCCTATTTGAAGTGGATAGTACTCACATTTGAAGTGTAAAACATAGGACAAAAAGTAGGGAAAAAATAATGCCAAAAAAGTGGACTCATTATGAAACGGAGTAGTTTTTAACAATTAGTGCGGGCTCTTCTAACCGACTAAGTATCACATTATTCAACAACCCACTTGCTGTAGAATAGCTTTTCAGCAAGACATCAATAAAAACACATTTTGACGAGAATTAGGCACAAAATCTCAATTTAGGATTTGAGTGCAACCATTGTTTCTGTCCTCTGTGGTTACCAGGGCCTTTTACACATAGCATTACCGTTTCATTACGCTAATAATGTTAAACAATAATATGATGGTTTCATAACACGTTACAAGTCATTTATGTGACTAAATCCCTGGGGAAGTCATTGTCAAGAATTTAGATAACTATGAGAGAACAAATATAGGGTGTCTTTTATTCATTTGAGATAAAAATTATAAATTTATAGAAGTAATATACAGTGTTTTAAAACCAAATTAGAAATATTCTATGTCTGTCACCTTGAAGTTAGGGCTTTCCAAACAAGTCATAATAGAGAGGGACAACTATACTATTATTATTATTCCATAGTCCAAGGTTCACTCATATGAAACTCTGCTTCAACCTAGCACTAAGGCCGTCACCTACTTCAACTAGAGTGCAAAGACGATTATTCCAAGTTGGTCAATGATTGGGCAAAAACATATTTTCCTAGAATTCTCCTGCACAATGAAATCAATACCTCGTCAAGAACATGGGCAAGTTAGGATGTAATTCTCATGTTGTGCACTCTTTGGTTGACTGAATTGTATGTGTGTGACTTCTACTTTCGGTATGAGGCAACAACGATAGACCTCGCTGCTCATGCCTTTGAGGTAGAGATAGACAACGACCCCAAATAGACTCTTCATTCATGATGGTCTTTAGGTCCACATTTAATTGTTCACTTGTTACCATGATAATAATAGATAGAAAAGTATGGTGTTATAAAGAAGTTATAGTCACCAAAAGATAGCATCAAGGTCACTTATATTTAAAAATGATCCCATCATATTATTGTTTAAAATGTATATGCTCTAAACAAGAGTCTAAGGTTGATTTCTTAGTTGATTTTGAATCAACCCTTTGAAAATTCATAATTTATTCATATAGTTTTGAAAAAATATATGTTGAGTTATGTTAGAAACATGAATTAAGTCAATTTAATAATAGGATCATTCAAATGCTAAATATTTAAACACCTTTAATTATGCATAAACTCTAATACCAAATACTAATAATGGATTAAAAAAAATAGTGCCCAACGAGATGGTAATGAAGTTATAGACACCAAAAGATAGTATAAAGGTCACCACATGCAATTCCCATGCATATAAGGAATGAACTATATATGTATTTTGGAAATGCACAAAAGGAATATTAATTAAAATGTCCATGTAAAAATATACATACATTAAGCATATTGAAATTTATTAAAAATATGTTATATACATTAAATATATTAAATTTTTATTATAGAAAAGCATGCTATCACATACGTTAATTGTATTGTTTTTTATAAAAAAAGGAGTATAGGAATATTTTAGAGAAGGCCACGAACACTAATATGTACAAAATACACATTAAGATTATGCCTTTACGTGATCTTTAGATACAAATGACTCGTTTAAATTAATGTTTGAAATGTACATGCTCTAAACATGAATCTAGGGTTGATTTTATGTACGCCTATAATCAACACTTTGAAAATTCATAGTTTATTCATTTTATAAAAATAAATACGTTGAGCAATGTTGGCAATATAAATTAAGTCAAGATAATAATAGGACCATGCTCAAATGCTTAATATTTGGACACTTTTAATTATACATATTTTAGCTCTAGCATCAAACCACCTCTCTAATCCAAGATTATAAAGTCCAGCAATTCCCATTTATATCATGATGATATTATTATGCACATGGAAATTGATAATAATGTGGTTATTGACTTACATCTCCTTCCCATTCGGCGTTTTCTCCAATACCATACACCGGCTATTAAAAGCAACGCCATTGCAATTTCAATGTACAAAGAGTCTATCCCCCACCATTGGGGCCTCGATGCAACTTGTACCGCCTGCAACACCAAACACGTCACAATTGAAATATAATTTTTTAGAGTGGTAGAGAAGCTACACCCTTCAACTAGTAATAGTACCTTTTATTTATTTATTTATTTATGTTTAGGATATGTAAAAGACAATATACCATGAGTGATTTGAGTAAAAAATTGTAGACATTGACAAATCTTTAATTTTGAGCTAACTGATGCTATGAATAAGAATTTTGATTCTTTTGTAAGGCTGAGTCAATTTTTCAAGAATTTTAATGAATTTATCACCATTAATAATGTTGACAAAATCGTGGGTGCATATGCTTCTTTATGCTAATTTTGATGTCTTTAAACAAATTTATCTTACCATTAACAACTCGTGACTCCGTGTATCGTACAATGTTCAACAAAGAACACCAAACTAAGTATGTCTCAAAGTCACCAACTATGTGTTGTGAAGATATCTTGTGATTTTCCTTGTATTAGCTATACTATCTTCACATTAAAGTGTTAAGTGATTCTTTAAAAAAGAGTCAATAGAAACGATGACAAAATGCATGTGACTCTTCAAGTATATTTGAACCTCTTCGTTGCTCCATAAAAAAAATGATAGTGTGAATGAGGATATTCAAGACCAAACATTACAAATGGGTTAATTATATAGTAAACCCTTTCTCATGAAAATCCTTTAATTTAATGTAAACTGATAATGAATAGGTCATACTCCCTCCTTCCCGCAAAAGACTATGATATCGACTTAAATTTTGTCCCAAAATAGAACCATGATTTCCAACTGTACTCAATCACCGTTGGAAATTAAGCTTCATGCGCGCTTGGCAACTGCTTCAGGGTATTGCAGACAATGTGACACTTTAATCCGTGTATTTTGATCATGTTGATTATGGATTTTGATCAAACTAATCACAGATTATTGTCATAGATTTTGGTCATGTATACACTTTCTGGCAGTCAAAATACTCCCTCTCTCCTCACTTAATCCACAGATTTACAGCACAGTCAACATACTTCCTCTATAATCATGAGATTAAGTTTAATTCATGAATTTTAGTGAAAACAATGCTTAATCTATGGATTTTAGTGAGAACAAAGTCTCTTTGAGAAACGGAGGGAGTAAGTGTTATTGACATGTAAATGTTTAGAATCACTCCGACAAATAATAAAAAGTACTATGTCAACAATGACTCCCAATAGTGTGAAGTAATCTATTGCTCTAGCAATCCACGACTTTACATACCCTATGGAAAAAGACTTTGACAAATCAGAACTTCGTGATATGATGTATGAATACGTATTTCAATACAATTGAATCCTCTCAAATTCAAAAGACCCAAATTAAAAACCAAATTCCATTACGATAAGAGAAACCACTCAAAACACTTAAAAGCCATGCAAATTCATTCCCTGCTTTAACCCCTAAACGTTCTCACCCTCTCCAGATTTGGCAGTTTCCAAAGATGCATTATAAAATTGCTATCACCAATATTTTTCTATAAAATTTGAAACTTAAAATTTATAACTCTTTTGTAATTTGATTACAAATAATATATTGACAATCTAAGATTGAAATATGTTGTGATGGGTTGAAATGTAATACTCTAAGTGTAGTGATTTTTGGAGATTTTTTGGTGGCTTAATTTTAGTAGTTGACTTTTTCAAGAGCACTTTTAGACTAAAATCTTTGAAATTTTGGGTGGAACACTACAACATGAAATGAGGCATAAAAATTTCACAAATCATCCTTTTTCTAATCGGATCACACATACACGAAGCTAACTTCCCATAAAAGTTTCAGTGAAAAATCCACAGTGCAAAAAGTGCATGATGGATGAGAAAATGGATTTCAAATCCGTACATCATGCAAAATATGCATAGTTGGGTGGTTAGGGTTAACCCCTAAACGCTCAAATGACCATTTTCTGGTTGCTGCGTGAATCTGACGGGCTTCTTCGAACAAAAGAAAATACGTTTATGAAAAAATAGAAAAAAATTTAAAATACTAATTCAAGTCTACTTTCCAATGCAATTTGAATTATGTCGATCCGAGTTAACCCCTAAAGGACCGGGGTGGTTTTTAGCTTAGCTCTTGTTTTCTTGACTAACTCTTATAACAAGCTCAATTCCTCATTGGTGTGGGTAAATTTTGACGATCAACACCGTTGAAATTAAAGAAGACTTACATAGCTTTTATATAAAAAAAAGATCAACAAAATCGCACAATTTTTGAGAAAATGCCACCATTGAGAAGATTGATGGAACTCGTACGGGGTATTTTGTACATATGCTGAAATCGGATTGATCAAAAGTGTTCCAAAAATTCTGAAATTTCTACCATGCATAATGATCATCATTTTGAACATGTGCAAAAAATTTCACATAATTTGGAGGTGTGAGGAGAAAGATATGAGGGTCTCAAGTGACTCCCAAATAGCCTCTTTGCACCTCAAAAAAATCACCAAAAATCACACACTTCATGAAATTTTGATCAAGAAGTACCCACGGATTCAGCTCTAAAAAAGAACTAGGGTCTCTTTGTTGCTCACCTTACAATTCATGGCCCAACAACTCGAATTTCCTCACTTTCTAGTTCCGGAAGCCGCGTGGTGGCCTCGTGGTCCTTTAGGGGTTAAACTCCACTCGGGAGAATTTTTCAGAATGGATTACCTCAACATTGCCTTAGTGTTATAAAATTTGCTTTTTGGGGAAGCTAATGATGTTCCCTCCATCATTTCTTTTGCTATTTTGAAGTTTACAATAGATAAACCAACTTTAACCAATCATGCTAATTTTAAGCTCTAAAAGTGAAAATTATAATTTATACAAATTTTCAAAGGTTAGTGCTTTTAAATTCATTTAAAAAATATCTAAAGTTATTTTGGAAGTTTGACTGTACGGATAATTTGTAGAGATGATGCCCTACATTTTGTTTATTTAACCAAACTTTATCAAACATATGGAAGACACATATTATAACACATCTATGTTTTGTCCAATTCCCTTTGGACTTTTAGGGATTAATAGATGGTTCACTGAGTAGCATAATAAGTGGTTTCAGATTGTCAAGATGCTAATAATATTCAAGGACTGATTACATTACAAAAATTATGAGGGTACCCATGGGTCGTACATTGAATTAATTTTTTATTTTCAAATGTAAAGATAATAGGAAAATATCATCATTATGAATGGTATAGAAATGAAAAGCGAACAATGAAAGTAAGTGTTCATGAAAAGAAATTGCAAACATATTAGTAGTCAAGCCCTGACCACATGGGAGAACCTATACCATTCCAAAAATTATACATTTTCAAATAATTTTCAAATAATTTTCTCACAAGGCCTTCCTACCCTCATTTTGTTTTGTACTAAAAAGATTCATTAAAAAGGGCAATGTGCAAGCCCTCAAAAGAAGCGGTTTCAAATACAACAAGTGGAAGACAAGGTCAACACATTTGTGCCGAACATTTAATTTGGTTCAATAAATAGAATATCCATCAAGATTCTTTTTTCACCATATACATACATACATACATACATATGTATGTGTGTATGTGTGTGTAAAGAATCCCAAAAAATTTGAAAAATTGAAAAATATTTTCTGCGGAACCTGCGCTCCACCTACTAATGATGATATTCAAGTCCTAAAAAAAATCCAATAAAAACATTAGAGAAAGAGTAGCATGCAAGGCCTCCGAAGAAAGAGCAATAAAAGGTAGAGAGAGAGTAACTTTGGCCCGAAGGGCCACCGTGAATGAAGAGTTTGTTAGGGGAAGTGCTACCAGCTTGGCCACCAAGATCAAGTTCAAACATGCTACCCTTGATGCTCTTTTTCGAGGGTAAATTCTATGAGGTATTGCACCTTCCTAGCAGCTTCGTCTTTAAATAATTCAAAAAAATCAAGACGAGTTTTATTGAAAATTACAAGTAGTTTTTGCTGAATTTTATATGAATTGTTTTCTGAAGTAGTCGAAATGTTGAAGTATTACCATTTTTGCACAATTTTGAATATATTGGTGTAAATGAGTATGAGTTGTTGGAATAGATTGGGCTGATCTTGTAGTCAAATTCATTCCAAGTCACTCTCAAATGATATGGGATAAGAACTTGCAAGCCCATGTGAATTCTTACCACACCATATTTTCAATAGATTTTGATGCACAATTGAGCATATCAAATAATCTTATTTTGAAATGTTTTCAACTAACAAAAGTTAGAAGGCCAAGTCGTCTCTCACTTCCAAAAATAATTTTGTGATTTGAAGTTTTTATGTATGAGATATGGAAAAAATTCAGTAAGGCTGTGAAGAATGTGCATGAGTTGAATGAGAAGAACATGTGTTGTGATCAGACTTTCAAGGCTCAATTGTGCATAGTAGACTAATTTATTTTGAGTATTGTTCAACTAAGAATACTTGCATTATCAAGTAACTTTTCACTTCCAAGAAGAATTTTGTGATTTGAAGTATCTGTGCTTAAGTTATTCACATTTTTGTAAAGGGGTTTAACTGGTGGTTAAGAGAGAACAAGTGAGAGTTCTACATATCCCACATTCATTGTTGGCACTAGTGCATTGAATTTTGTATAAATCACAATGCTTTATAACGTTTGGACAACTAGGTTGTGCAAAGTGAAGTTATCCTTGTACGGATACTAACTTGCAAGGCCCTTTGGATGAATGACGAAAATACAATATTATATTTTTCTAAAAAAAGAATTTAACAAAATTATAAAAATGGCTGACGAACATGACTTTTTGAAAAATATTAAATATTTGTCGGATGCGTGATGAAGTTGCTTGGAAGGTACGGTAATAGGTACTGATAATATTGACGGCAAAATAAAAAGTTTATCAAAAGCTTTACAAAGGTCATAACGTTTTTTTAGAGTCCTATTGTTGCACCTCTGAATCTCAAGCATCTGTCAGGGGATCGGAGGAATCGCAAAAAAAATTCTTTAACTTCAGTTGGACCAAACAACAAAAGTTGGAGAGTTGAATTATTTTATTCGCACTTTCTCAACAGTGTAAAGGGTGTGGTCCAGCAAGGGCTTAAGAACATTATGGTAGTATGCCAAGCAAAACTCATTAAAAACTTCACAAAATCTACAGGGACAGTGCTTCTACTAGTGCACTATTGACACCAAGCTAGTGGCAATAATGACCTTGGGCACCACATTTTGACACTATTCCTTGGTGCTTATCCGTTGACACTATTCCATAAAGCTTGCAAGGCCTCGGATTGTCAAAGGTACTGATAGTATTGAAGGCACATTAACCCCTAAACGTCCCAGCGTCCAGAAACTGGATCATGAATAGATTAAAAGCCTTGCAACTTTCTCATACAATTTCGGATGACTTTCATCCAAGTCACCTTTGTAAGACTATTAAATTCTCTACCAATTACAATAAATCTCTTGTGATGAGGAGTCGTTGATAATATTGGAGAGGCCTCCAACTGCAAGTATGTCAAATTTGTTGGGTAGATTTTATGCTTGCAATGGTCCTCTCATGTACAGTCACCTATAGAAAGTAAGGTAACCCCACAATCCACCATTCACTAAAACGCTTCCCAAACTCATTACAATGGTTTGCCGATCACCAAAATTTTCCCACAATACAACTTGTGTATGACGCACTTTTGTGCCAAAGTTGGTACATGGAAGATGAACGGAAGTTGCATTAATGTCAATTTACCAACTTTTATGTCTAATGTGAAAAGAATGCATATCAATTACACAAAAGCTTCCAAGGATCCAATTTTTTTGTAAAAGGGAGAAGTCACATTAAGGAATAATATGGTGTTATAAAAAAGAAAGGTGTTCTTAGGTTTTTTAAAATTAAATGGTGTCCGCATGCAATTCAAAATTTTAAATGTAAAACCAAATTTTAGTTTGATTATATAATAAAGTAATTGATCTATTTTTGTCACTTTTTTAATGACATTATATTGTTCTTGACTATGACAATACGGTCTCACAAAAAAAGTGACAAAAGTAGGCTAATTACTTTATTATATAATTAAACTAAAATTTGGTCTTAATTTTTTTAATTTTGAATTGCATGTAGACACCATTTAATTAAAAAATATCTAGGAATATCATTCTTTTTTATAACACCATATTGTTCCTTACTGCAGCTTCTACCTTCTATAAAAAATTTGGATCCTTGGAAGCTTTTGCATAATTGATATGCACTTCTTTTCACATTAGACAAAAAGTTGATAAATTGACATTATTGCAACTTCCGGTCATCTTCCTTGCACCAAATTTGACACAAAATTGCATCATACACAAGCTATATTATGGGGAAAATTTGGTGATTGACAAATCATTGTAGTGAGTTTGATAAGTGTTTTAGAGAATGGAGGATTGTAGGGTTACCTTACTTTCTATAGGTGACTGTACATCTGAGCCATGCTAATATCTATCTTTGAGGCTAGCATATACTTGTGTTCAAAGGATCGGTACGTTTAGGGGTTAAAAACTTCACAAAGGTAGACAGTACGCAAGACCTCTGCCAAAAGAATAAGTTAACAACAAGGGTCCACAGAATGGACTGCAGAGGGAAATCGTACTAAAAAACAGGCCTCTACACTACTTCCAAGCCTTATTAAGTAAACATAAATAAAAAATGATGAAGCATTTGGGTAAGAAAAACAAGTGAAAAAACGGCAGCTACTGTGGCCAAAAGCGCTCTCCAAGTGTTATGTGGACAGGAAAATGAATGCAAAGCCTCAGAAGAAAGAGCGGTTTCAGGTACTGATAATATTGAAGGCATAATAAAAAGTTCACAAAGGTAGACAGTATGCAAGGCCTCTGCCAGAAGAATAACCACAAAATCAAGAGGAAAATCGTAGTAAAAAAGGCCTCTACAAATGAATGAGGTTCCAAGTAAGCAAAACTAAAACTACATAAAAAAATGATAAGAAAAAACAAGTGAAAAAACGGCAGCTACCGTGGCCAAAAACACTGGCTGTCCAAGTGTAATACGAATGACCCAGTTTTGGTTGGAAAAAATGCCACGTGTCATCTTGCGATTGATTTAGGATGACGTGGACCATTCAACTTCTGACGTGGGAAATCAATTTTGAATGTGCTGATGAGCACTAACTTAGAAGAGCTTCTGCTTGGCATAGAGAGTGACGTACACGAGGCCCAGCAACGCAGGCACTTCGATCAACGGGCCGATGGTGGCAGCCAGAGCCTCCGCGGAGTCGATGCCGAAGCTGCCCACGGCCACGGCGATGGCGAGCTCGAAGTTGTTGCTGGACGCCGTGAACGCCTGCGTCACGACCTCCTCGTACGGCATGCCGATTCCCCGGCAGATGAAGAAAGACGAGAAGAAGACGATGGCGAAGTAGAGCAGCAGCGGCACCGCCACTCGGCACACGTCGCCGATGTTGCTCACGATCGCGTGCGCTTGGCTCGCAAACATCACGAAGATCGTGAACAGCAGACCGATCAACGCCAACGGACTGATCACCGGCACGAATCGCTTCTCGAACCACGCCTTCCCCGCCACGAGAAAGATCGTGTAGCGCGTCACGATCCCCGCGACCAGCGGCACGCCTAGAAACAGGAGCACGGATTTCGCCACGTCCCACACGCCCACATCCACACTGCCGCCTCCGAGAACCTTCACCCACCAGCGATTTTTTATTTTATTTTGGGTTAGGAGACAATTTAGCATTTCTCTACTTTTCATGCTATTGAGAGACCACCAAACTCTTCCATACCTTATAACTATTTGGAGTGCACAATAAGAGTATATTGAAGCAAAACTTATGGTATCTTATTCAAACTCAAGGATAACTCAATTCGTTTGTTTCTTTTTCAGAAATCCTTTGTATCAATTAGCCAGCCCAAATGTTGTGTAGCAATTTGGCAACAAAGAAGATCACTGACCTTGACGTAGAAGAGCGCGAGGGGGAGGTAGAGCACGATTTGCAGCGTGGAGTTCACCGCCACGAGCACGGCGCAAAGCTCCGGGTCGCCGCGCGCCAAGTCGTTCCAGATCAAAACCATGGCGATGCAGCGGGCCACGCCAATCAGGATCACCCCGGTTCGGTAGTGTGCGAGATCCGGCAGCGTTGCCCATGCCAGGGCCGTCATCAACGCGGGTCCTAGCAGCCAGTTGAAGAGGAGGCTCACGATGAGCGTTCGTGTGAGTTGGCCTTTCTTCAACATGCCGCCCAGAATCTCGTACTTCACTTTGCACAGCACTGGGAACATCATCACCCACAGGCCGATGGCGATCGGGAGCGAAACGGACGCGATCTGCGCCACTTGCAGCTTGTTCTTCACATCCTCTCTGTAGTATCCCACCAGGAGCGCGATTCCCATCACGGCCAGAATCCAGATGAATAAGTACCGGTCCACGAACGACAACCTCTTGTACACACTCGCCACATCTGCACACAAACAGTCGGCATTATTCAAAATGATCCGAAATCGCCTTCTTCAGGAGCTTTCCAAAGCACCGATCCTCTCTTTTTTTGGTTGACAAAATCTAAAATTTTCCTCATTATTCTCTCAAAACTAAGCCCATTGGGCTTGGTTGGTCCAAGACACTCCCATTGTTAACTAGTCCTCTCCACCCATTTTGTTGTCACTATTATCATTCTCATCAGTGACGCATTTTTTACTTCAACAATGCTACTGTTGTTACTGTGGTCTGAGGTAAGAGACTTACTGATGTCTGCTGCTCCATGCTTCGGTAAGATTGGGTCACAGATAAGCTCCTCTCCAGTCGGAAGCACCACTGATACTTTGGTAGCTGCCTCAACAGCCTGCTAACACGAACATGAATCAGCTAAGCATTGAATATAAAATACTAAAAAAAAGGAGGCTAACAGTCGGTGACAGACGCAGTGATTTTGAAGACGCAGTGATTTTGTAGAAGCAGTATGGAATGGTGCTATAGACAAAAATTTGAAGAAAGAGTCTATTGCGTTACTACCTCGGCAGAGCAACAACACTTGACGTCCTTGTTGTTGTTCTTGGGGCGGTTGGCAGGGAAATCCGCGACGTTGGTGCTCCACGCAAACCGGCAACGAAGACCCTCGCGCCCGCTCTCCATCGTCACGTTGCCCAAATACTCTTCATCTTGCACCTTGCACAACACTTCCACATCCTCCTCCCGCTTCGTTATCTCCGCCATTGTGCTTACTTGCTCCTGGCCGCCCACAAACCAAATCAAAACCCCAGAAACAAGAATCCTTAAACCCTAACAAGCACCAACTCTGTCTCACTAAACCACAAGCACATTGAAAAAATGACAAAACGATTGCATACCGACACTAAAATCCTTAAAAACTCTATTATCAAGACCCCAACACAGAATCGCCCTCCAACTGACCGATTACAAACACGAAACTAAAATGGCGGTGATTGTTGCACACCTCTTCTTGCTCCAGAGTTTTGATTTTGAGTCGGCTGATACTGCTTCCGGTTCTCTGCTTTTACAGAAGAGAACGACGAGAGAGACGATGACCTTATTCACGATTCCAGCTCATTCATGCACCATTTCAGGTGCAACTGGACTCATCCTGTCAGTGCGCGAAGATTCTTCTGGACCGTGCGTGCATTGGAATCGGAGGAGGGATCTTCGTGAGCATCAACGGATCGAGAGGAACGACCCTTCGAAGTGACACGTGTCATCATATGGTTGGGCGGAGCCGGTCGGAATATGACGTGGAAACTGAATCTGCCCCGAACGAACGAACTGAACGGGGCCGGCAACGAGAGTGGCGGGCAGAGGGGGCAGTGGTTCCCTGAGATTCCACGATTGATACCCGGATGTGTGGGCGGTTATCTGTTAAGGGTAGTTACGGGTGTCAGTGTGCAGTGACAGTCCGGGTACAGTTTGTTGCCCCTGTTTTTGGCCTAGTGTCTAGCTACAGCCCCTCAATGGAAAATGGTCCTCTGTAAATTAACTTGAATGGTACATCCCTTTTTATCCCTTGCCCACTTCATTCATTGAATGAGTATTATGCTTTTTTAATGTTCTTTGCAAATTCTTTGAATCATAACATTCTCGGACCTGTAACTGTTGTTCATCCTTCTAGGAAATTACAAGATATCTTTTTGCGCACAAAATTTAACCCCTAAAAGACCAAGAAGTCCAAATTGGGCCTCGTATTTTTTTTTAGCAATTTTGAGTAGGTTCTCTGTGGACTTCCTATTTTTTTTTAGCAATTTTGAGTAGGTTCTCTGTGGACTTCCTATTTTCTTTTCAATTTTTTTTGTTTCTATGCATTATTCTTCACAGATCTAGTGATACAAAATTTAGTCTCATCTGAATTATATATTTCACAATATGATTAATTGAATTTGTCATTTTAAAACCACGAATCCTTGGTCCTTTAGGGGTTAATTTCAAACTTTTATCTCACCTTGTACAATTTAATCTCAAGGTAGTATTTGTATTAGAAAAAATGTGGACTTCTTTTTTTTTTTGTAAAAGAGACAAATAACAAATTTTGTACCACTATTTGTTTATAAACTTCTACATTTCTCTCTAATTAAATAACCCTATTAAATAAGAAATTCCTAAGCGTTACATAAGTTCTACAAAAATGGTTCTCACACTAGGGCAAGAATGTTATGATTCGAGCTTTAGCAATGATTGATTGGTTGAGGGGCTTGCAATGGAAAGGCTTGCACATATGATATTGTTTTCAAGGTCCAACCATGTATTTTTTGCATGATGTACAAAAGCAAACCTTGTTTTTTCATCCATCAATTTTTTTGCGATGTGGATTTTTTACTATAGATTTTATGGGAACTTAGCTTCATGCATGTGTGAACCGATTAGAAAGGTGATGATGTGTGAATTTTTTATGCTTCATTTCATGTTGAAGTGATTCACCAAAAATTTCTAAGATCTTACTAATATATTTTACGGGAAGTTAGCTTCATGCATGTGTGATCCGATTAGAAAGGGTCTAATCTGTGAAAATTTTATGCCTCATTTCATGTTGTAGTGATTCATCCAAAATTTTGAAAGATTTCGATCTAAAAAATTAAGTAAAAAATCCACACTGCAAAAAGTGCATGATGAATGAAAAAACGGAGTTCAAATCTGTTCATCGTCCAAAATCTGGACAGTTGGATGTTTAGGGGTTAACCCTTTAACGTCCCGATTCAACACTGTTTTTAAAGATTCGTTATAAATTGTTTAATGAAAAACAAAAACGGAGTTGATGTTCAGAGTAAAGTTGTAAATGTCAATGTGAAGGAAGATACATCTGTACAGTTGGATTCATCATATTCTTCATTAATTTTTTTAATTAATTTTTCAAGGTTTTCTCTTAAATTTCAAATAGAAATCCAAAATTAACACAAAAATTTTTAAAAAAAATATTGTAACGAAATTGGAATAACATGCACTACAAGATGGTATGGTTTCCATTATATGATACTACTTATTTTGAAAAATCATGTTTAAGGTCTCAATTTTTGAACTAAGAATGAATCTTGACATAGACCAATTGTGTTGTTTTTCAAAAAATCACAATATCTTATTTTGAAGATCCACACCGTACAAATGATAGTCAACTAGCACAAGAATCAAGAGAAATTTGGATGGATGAAAAATTGTACATGATGTAGTGTTGAGAAAGGTTGCAATCTGTTCGTCGTCCATTTTATGAACGCAGGCGCGTCAAAGGGTTAACCCCTAAACGTCCTCACCCCTCTCCAAATTCGGCAGTTTTGCAAAGATGTATCATAAAATGCAATCCAGATGGGATATTTTGAACTTGATGTATGAATAAAAGTTGTACACCATAAATTTTAGGTTCTATCCATATAGTTAGATTTGCGATTGCTATCACCAATATTTTTGCAAAAAATTTGAAACTTCGAATTCAAAATTCTTTTGTAATTTGGTTACAAATAAAATATTGATAACTTGTACATGAAATTTGTTATGATTGGTTGAAATGTAATTCTCCAAGTGTAGTGATTTTTGGTGATTTTTTGGTTGCTTAATTTTATGAGTTGGCTTTTTTAAGAGCAGTTTTATAATGAAATCTCCAAAATTTTGGGTGAATCACTACAACATGAAATGAGGCATAAAAATTTCACAAATCAACCCCTTTCTAATTGGATCACACATGCATGAAGCTAACTTCCCATAAAATATAGTAAAAAATCCAGACTGCAAAAAGTCAATGATGAATGAGAAAATTGTGTTTGATTCTGTACATCATTCACTTTCTGAACGATTGGACGTTTAGGGATTAACTTGGCCTTGGAAAAAAGAATCTAGAAACCAAACTGAACAATTTGTAATAAAACGTGTTAAAGGTAAAGATAGAGGACAAGAGAGATCTATATTTTCAAGAAAAGACAATTTTTATTTTCCATTTCAATGACATTATCCTATTAGGTTCCATTTGTCTGACCTCAGCCTTCATTTTGCATGCTGATGTAAATCATTGTGTAAATCTGGTTAACAAATTAGTTAGGCCTGGTGCAAGTCATGGACTAGACTTATCTGGACCCCATAACTAATCAGTAGACTTCTTAGAAGTTGCGTTTCATAAACCCAATAGACAACAATGCTACCCAAAAGCCAACACAATGCTAGTCAATCAAGAGCTGCCAACATAAGCACTTTATGTTCAGGAATTGATGTCATTGTTGTTGATTAACCCTTAAACGTCAAGGTAAACCCCATGGGCTTATTTAAAAGAGAATAATCAAGAAAAAAATAGATTTTCTCAACCAAATCAAACGTGGATTGGTGCATTGGAAAGCTACTGAAAAAGCAATCTAGATTGCAAATTTGCGCCTCATTTGAGAGATTGTAGAATCGTTGGTAAGCAATCAAAGTTATGAAATTGAACAAGTTTTTGAGGTTGGGGCAACTGAGATGCCGCAGTGCTACAGTGCTGGCCAGCAGTGTCCCGCAGAGCCGTTTTTTTTTTTTTTTTCGTTTTTTTTTTTTTTTTTCCCTCCGAAAATTTAGATGCCTTTCGGGCTGCCCCACCCAAGCTCTTGACGTTTAAGGGTTAAAGGTGAACCTGTATATTAATCATGGGTTTCAAAGAACTTTTCACTTAAAGTATTTTCTTAATAAACTTAATTTTGAGAAAAAAAGTTCGATAAAATTACCATTCAACAATATCTTAGTTTCTCTATAAAAAAAAATATCTCATCAACGAAACTTCAACACTTTCCATGCTAAAAACCTTATTTTATCAATTATGGGTACTTCTACATTAGATCTTCTTTAAAGTGGAGGCACCTAAAACCACCCATTTAAGCTATTGTGCTTGGAATGTTTTGAAAATTGAACTGTGACTATTTTTGGTTGAGAGACATAAGATTCATGAATAAAAGTGAAAAATAAATTAAACATCAATCAAAATGTAATTTATATGAATTTTGAAAGTGAAAAGTTACTCATACCCAATTTGGGTCATGTGGGTGGTGCTTTTCACAACACAAAAAGTATAATGAATTGCCCAATTTTATTCACTTGTAAAGCATTCTAATAGAATGATCAGTGGTCAGTTTTAGGTTTTTTGGGGATTACAAATGGTTGAATTTAGATTCCTTAGGTGGTGCCGGTTGTTGAGGGCACCCACATGGGCAGAATGGGGGACATGGAGAGGGAAGACAGACAAATAAGGTCATATCACCTATAACTGAGCGAATTTCTTGAGCAGCCTTGAAATCTGGTTATAAAAGATTGAAGCAAGTGGAATTATGTGGATTTGAGTACCTTACGTGCATCTTTAAGTTACATGTAAATGATCCTTCCAAATAAGCCTGGTTCACACAACAGGAAATGGCTGCACAGTATTGGTTCGTTACCAATTTTGAATTTCATGTCCAATTAGTGCGACCGGAAATCCAAAAAAATAGGTGCACTCTAGAGAGATGAGTCATCTCACATTTTGAGGTTTGGTATTGCTTCAGTACAATGACATGACAAAAGGAGAGCTAATTTCCAAGTTTGTAGAAAATACAAAATTTCAGAAAAAACACGTTGTCTGAAAGTCTCACTTTTTGTGCTTTTGCAGTCTCTTCTCAATGCCGGCCTGGGGAAGTTGCAGTCTCTTCTCTTCAGCGTCACAAACCTTCAGAATTCTCAATGTCGGTCATTTCTAGAGGAAAAAGTATGTGCATTAACCCCTACCGAGTCCACGAATGGTGCTAGCTGGAAATCCCAAGTTGTCATTCGCCTCTGGATCTTAAAACAGAAATTTCCAAATCATGCCATAGAAGGCCAAGTGCTCTATTGTCAAGAGAAATACCGAGGGGCCTAATTCCGTCATCTTTGTAGTCATAACAGATAACCAACAAAGGATTAGTTCAGAATGTTTCCCATAGAAGTTAAATAGCCTTTCTCGATAGTCTGGTGACAGAATTTGAATCAAGAATCTATATTAACGTGCTGGAACTGGAATTTGTATAAGCCCACATTGCATGAACATGTGCAAAACGGTAAGAGCAGGAAAGAAGAATTGAAGCAAAATATTGAATTTGAGCAGATTTCATGCCTTGCTGCTGAATGACTAAGCTGTCTTAGCCCAGATACACGTCCGATGATTGGGAAGTTACATATTTTGTGGCAAATTTATCTGCAAAGCCTCAGAAACATGGCGGAAACAAAAAGTTAATTAAATTAATTGACTAACATCAAAGTACTTTCACTCTCAACAGAATCTTAAACGCGGTACTTGGCCGCGAGTGCACACTTGGCTAGTCAGTTTATTCCAATCTTTTGCTTCGTTCTAGAAAATTCAATGAATTTCTCAAACTGTGATGCCATTCATCATCTAGTAGGTTTAGCATAAAATATATGCAATATGTGCATTATTGCTTTCTGGAAAGACAATCATTGAGCTAATTCTCGACAGTTGAAAAGGATGTAAGTCTGGTTCTTTGTATAGATGTTACATTTTGGATATTGAAAAACATAAAGAGGGTAAGGCACCAACCACTGGATCATATTCCTCCCCCCGTCGCTAGCATCAAAGGTTTCGTCACCTATCTGCTCAATCCCTGCTGCCGTGACCTCGTAATTAAATGCTATTGTTGCAGACATGGGAGATTTTGCAATCTTCATGTAACGATAACCTGCAAGAAAAATAAAATGTAACCACTTAGAATAAAATTGCAAACAACCTACTTACAAAAGGACGGCTTCAAAGCAACACAACACCCGAACGCTATCACAAAGAAGAGGCCACACAAGTGATCTTGACAACAAACACGACCTGTTCATACCAGACATAGTTAGGCATTTTACAAGTCATACAAGGCCACCAGATCCAGACATGTGTGGTGTGCAGAAATAAGGACTCCTCCGCAGGTTAAATGTTTGTATTAGCATGAAGTGTACGTATCCGTATCATACATGTTTCAACTTCATGTAGTGCTGACAAGAACTTTTAAACACGATACCTGAGATGGACTCGAGGACAAGGCGGATGTTTACTGCATGTGCCCACTTGGTGCCAAGAGCGGCTGTCAATTGGAGGTCCAACCCCTCTGTGCTCGCTATCACTATCTCTTTCTTCCCTGCAAAAAGTAATTTGATTTACGCACCGAGATATAACAAAGGCAACAAGAAGGATGGTATGCTCAAACTCGTTGAATGACAAATAGAATCATGGCAGTTAGAAAAAGCAAGCTCAGCGGTGTTCAGTAACCAGTGTGGCTCCCTATGATAGATCCCAAACAAAATTTGAACAAATAATGCTATATGAAGCAAACGTGCACAATAAATCCATCCTTTCCAACAAATCACACTGACCATAATTCTTACTTGCGAAAAAATTCTATTACACATTACCAGAAGTAGTAAATGCTGTCACTTGTTCTCCAGGTCCACCTTGACATCTCACTTGATTGGTGACAATCACTGGCATTCTGTGCGCTTCAGCCAAGTGTCTGGCCAAAAGAAAGCCCAATAACGAATATTTCACGTAACCGTTTGTCAAATCAGATTCTACCACAACATCATGAGCAGAGGAGACGAAGGGGATTAAATATCTTGTAACTTACTTCAGAATTGAGGCTTGCCTTCCAAGTATTTCCTGTCTCTGTACAATACTATCGCGCCCATACTCACTGCCAGCATTCCACAGATCTAATCAATAACTTATGATTCAGCTGACCATACTAGAGCAATGAGCACAAGCCATGAATGAAGATGGCTAGTCATAATATAGAAGTGTTTAATGACTGAAAATTATGTACATCCAATTGTGCAACAGTAAGGAATTAGAATGAGTTGAGAGGGCCAAAAGAAATATTAGTCATCTGCAGAGGATTAAACGAGCAAGCACCTTTGCACGAGTGCGGCCACGCTGTCAATTACTAACAGTCTCACGCCGTGTTGACAGATAGCCTCGTCAAGCCCCTGTAACCTAAACAGCTCAAAATTCAGAGTCCTCAATTACAATACCATGCTTCACAGCTCCCATATGCCGGTGGGATTCGCAACCGCATGAGTTATAAAAGAATGACAGTACTAGTAGCTGGCAGCACTTTAAAATATAAGCGACCCATCAATCAAAAGAACAGCACATTGAAAAAACCTCATAATCTATCAATGCCAACAAGATACACAGCAAGATGGCATGATCTGCATTTCACCTTAGCATGAGTTCCCCAACAGTATCGGGCTGGACTGTGAGCACGCGAGTAGCCAGCTGCAGATCATGCCAATAAGCAATTGATGAAACCCTTCCTCTATACTTTAAAACACCACTCTTAAAATGGAGACAGGTTAAAAGCCCTAAGTGAAGCCTGCGGATAAAGCAAAAAGAGCCATATAGCACACCGGCATCTGCAAATATGCTGGCTGGGCTAAAAAGTGCAAGAACTACCTGCTCTAACACTCGATGGCTGCTGAAATGTTCTGGAAATCTAGACTTTGCAATTTGTAGTAATCTGTTCACAAAAGATAAACAACATTCAGATTTCATCAATATCTGAAAAGATTCCAATAGGTAGGATAAGCCAGCAGCTTCCCACTTTCCCCTATAGAACTCATAGCACTGTCGTTATAATGATTACAATTAAATACAAAGATACATACAATCATCAGATAAAACTCTCTGCCAAATCAACGCTCTTACGTGATCTGCAACTACTACACTTCGGGAACAAAATATGTCGGTTGCTGTGTATGATTAAATGAACTCTCAATTCATTCCACTCAGGAAAAAGACATTACCTTCCTGACCGAAACTTCTTTTCTGTGTCGATATATATCACACTACCGCCGAGACCTCCAAGTTCCTCAGGCATGGCAGCCAGGACTGTCAGAACAAGACAGAACTGCAACGAACATCGAGTTTCTTCAGCAGATTTCAAGGAATGTAAACTTGATCACCAACACGTTATATTCAAACCATAGCTATCTTAAACAGATGACCCAAATACATACTATAGGTGCAAGTCAGTAGTTATACCTGAGTTTTCCCAATACCAGCAGGTCCCACAACTTCAGTCATCACACCAAAAGGAATGCCACCCCACAGAGATGCATCCAAAGCGGGTAACCCCGTGGGAAGATGACCAAATGAAACCTCTTTTTTCGCCCGTTCACTCAAAATGTCAAAGACCTATACATGTATCACAAAATCCTTCTCACATGAATTAGTATTCAATGAACTATGTACATGAAAAAATCAAATAACATCAGATATCGGTCGAATGAACGGATGATAGAAAAGTTGAGAGCCAAACCGAATGGCATGGTGGGCACACTTTTGCACTGATGATAGCAAGTGCAGATTGAACTTCCTCAAACGGCACATCCAGAAGCTCTACGAGCTCCAGCTCTGTCTTGAAAAGAGCGTCCTGTAGGGACAAAGGCAAGGCACCGCCGATTTAAACCCTAAACCCTAAACCCTAAACATGTATCACAGTATCATGAATGTGGACAGAGAGTGAGCACTGCTTCCAAGGGGCATGCTCGGTTCCCAGATATGACGATGAGGATCACCCCAGAGGTGCACTCTACATTATGTTTGAAAATCATCTGCGTTCATGACCCCCTCTAAAAACCCCCTGTATACGAGGGTTTATATGTCTTAAAAACTTTTGTATACAGATCTTTTCCGTTCTAAATATATGTTTAATGTAAGTATACGTCAATATTTTCAGCTCTAAATATGTGTATTTTATGTATACTTTGTACAACAATGTTCAAAATTAATACCACTCACGTATACTTTCACAAATTTAACATAGTGCATCCCCCGGGAGGATCACAGAACACTGTATAAGGTTGAGATTCGAGATGTTTACTTCGTAACAATCAATCTAAGGTCACATAATCACGACTTTGAATAGACAATTGGCAGAAATACAGACCTTGGCCGTGAGGATGTTGCGAGCTCTGAAGACATGAACAATAGAGTCGTGAAGCCCCATAGAGCTCAACTGCATACCAGCCATCTGTATTCAAATTGCTCCTCGATCGGTAGGCCCTTACATTTATGGAAGACAGCTACAATCGCCTCGTTGTTACCATTATTCGAGAGCCTGCAATTTTCAATTCATCAGAACGGATATAACACTCTCTTTGCTATTACAACCTGCTTGTCATATCACAAATCTAGTCACAGCGGGTTGAGTGATATTGACACTGTCGATCTGAAGATTGGTTCTCCTCCCATTCCCATAGTCACCATATAATTGAAATACGACCTCGAATTTAGCTGAAAATCGTAATAAAGAAAAGAATGAGTTAGTACCTGCAATTTCGAATGACGAACAAGGCTCCGCTCTAAGGTTTAGGGTTTAACGACTCGTGCAGAAGACAAACGAAGAATATGCTGCAGACAAACGTATAATTAATCCACCACAATAATAAGCTGCATGCCTTCGATCTCCTTCAGACTAACATTAGGGTTTTCCTCGCACATATATACCATCATCAGAAAGCTCTTTGGAACAACACAACCATTACGAAGACCGCAATCAGCATAAAAAACAAATGAAAACAATTACGTACGACTTTGAAGACGAAATCATCGTGTAAAAAACATGATCAATTGATAAATCCACAAACATCCGAGTGCCAGGGGCGGAACAAGAGAACATGCTCACAATCAACGAGAATATTCCTAGTCAATTTCACGACGAATACGTATAATAATATAATGTACTCTATACGATACGACTAGGGTTTAACCCCTAAAAGTCCGAGGGGTATTGGACAAAACATAGATGTGTTATAATATGTGCCTTCCATATGTTTGATGAAGTTTGGTTTAATAGACAAAATGTAGAGTATCATCTCTACAAATTATCTGTACAGTCAAACTTCCAAAAATAACTTTAGATCATTTTTTAATGAATTTAAAAGCATTTACCTTTGAAAATTTGTATAAATTATAATTTTTAATTTTAGAGTTCAAAATTTAGTATGATTGGTTAAAGTAGGGCTATCTATTGTAAACTTCAAAAAAGCAAAAGAAATGATGGAGGGATCATCATTACTTTCCCCAAATAGCAAATTTTATAACACTAAGACAATGTTGAAGTGATCAATTTTGAAAAATTCTCCCGGGTGGAATGTAACTCGGATTGCCATAATTCAAATTGGGTTGGAAAGTAGACTTGATGTACTATTTTTTATTTTTTTTTCAAATTTTTATTATTTTTGTTCCGGGCAGCCCGTTAGATTCGGGCAGCGACCATAAAATGGTCATTTGAGCGCTTAGGGGTTAAGGGTTTACGCCTTGCAATGTGGGACTCTTGTGATATATTGTGGCAATAGTACAGGATATTCTAAGAGAAGGTCATAATGACTGTTTGTGTTAACCCTTAACCCTAAACGCCTGGGAGGCCAAAATCTGGCTTATGAATGTAACTCACTATTCACTTCCAATTGCTACATGGATGACTTCCATCCACTTCCTTTTGTGAAAGATCATACCACCCCCTTAAGTTAAATTCAAATCATTCAAGCTATTTTTAGTTTTTTCATAGGGTCCCAACTACAAAAAGAGTTGTAAAAACAGTTCACCATGTAGTGTATTTTTATTTTTTTTGATTTTTTTGCTTAAACTAAATTTAGGCCATGAAAATGAGCTCTATTGCATTTGAATTTAACTAACAAAAAGAAGCTTGTTTACTCTAGTTTCTACTCCATTTTGAATTTTTGAAAAAATTCATAATTTAGTGTTTTATTGCAATTACAAGTTTGGTGGGTATAACCATGGTGTAGCAAAAAATCTGAATTTAGGTTCTCATATGATTTTCATTTACTAAATTTTTCTTCATTTTAATTTACACCTTTAGTAAAATAATTGGAACTTTTAAATACATTTTCTAATTGATATGAATTTTTTTTACAATCACTTCAAAAAATCATAGTAATTTCAAATTTCACCAAAATTAATGATAAATTCACGATTTGTAGTAGACACGTGGCTTCATCTACTAAAAATATAAAGTTGAACTTTTATTATTTATAGTGGCAAAACTGAATATGACAGGTAAAAGATGATTCCATGGTCGTAGGCCCGACCTTTAGGGGATAAAGGACATGGCTTTCTTGATTTCCACACCCAAAATATTTTTTAACTCTATTTTAAGCATGATTCACTTTTTAGTTTACTTTGGTTCTATTCTAAAGAAGTATATAGATGCCTTAAATATATTCATTTTGGCATTTCAAAAACCCCATTTGGTTCATTAGAGTAGAAATTATAAGAAAGATTCTCCCCCCAAAAAATAAGTGCGTGGGACTTAGTATGTTTTTTAAGCCCTAAAAGACCAGGTGGACGCATTGAGTCCAAGAATAATTTCATTACTCTAGTAACTTATTTGGATTCTATAATTTTAATTCAATGTTAATTAGAGAATTGTAAATGTCCGTTACAAGAACACAAAAATCCTTCAAGATTTGTAATTGTGTTGATTGATCCACCAGGAAAAACTAAGATGTCGATGTAGGTGAACTTGGGACATGGTAGTTAGGGAGGTTGATGACCTAAAGAGCGCTTTCACACTAGGGCTTCAAATTTGTCAAAAAAAAAAGTGTACAAAATGTGAAACACTTTCCATTACTGCATCATTAACATTATATAATAATTACAAAATATACATATTTTTAAAATATAATCTTTTCTACATATTTTATATTATTTTGAAATATTTTGGAATATTCCAATTTGATAAAATCTTTACACATTTATGCAATGTAATAATTAATAACGATCACAAACACTGGCTCAACGAGTCACCAACAAGTCATTTCACCCAAATATAAATCTTTCAGAATCAATTATCATTGTTGTATTTAGTTTTAGAACACAATTTTTTGTGAGCAATTAGATACAATACATCTTTGTATGTTCCTGGAATTTCAAATGCTAATCATGGTTCTAGAATTTATGAGAATGTCTGTGAATGACTTGCTGATTTTGCTCAAAACCTTCAAAAAACAACTCACTTATAATCATGTAATATATACAATAGATTGTTCTGAAAGACAATCTATGACACGATACTATTCAACCCAAATATAGTTCAATAGAGAGGTTAGAAGTAGAGCAAAAAGGGAGGTTGAATGCACTTCTTTTTCGATTAACTTGAACCCCTAAACGTCTGAAAATGCCTTTGCGGCAAGTAGAATACAAGGTATATTTCTTGTATTTGGAATGGATACACACTTTTAATGGGTTTGAGTTCAACAAAGAAGTTGAAGTTTAGATCAATGCAGTTCTAGTGAGCTATTAAGATCTCAATTTAGAACTTCTTGTTGATAGCAAATGCCAATTATACGAAAACGTATCTACTATCCCCATGGGACGTTCAAGGGTTAATATCTCCAACAGGTGTTCATTGAAAGCTTCTGATTCTATATTATTTTTAAATTTGCGTGAAAAGCTTAAAGTGTTGGTTTATGGGCCATCCACTATAAAAGAGATGAAACACAATGTTTGGTTTAGAACGAAGCAAGCTTATAAATGTTATTTCTAAAAAAGACATCATGTAGTCATGTAGTTATGCTTGGTGGGACTCTAAACATAGGGGTTGTACTACCTGCAACTGAGCAATCCAACCACATGCTCCCAGGTAGAAATACTTGAAACCATCACTTAAACCTTTAACGCGCCTGCGTCCATATAATGAATGGCGAACAAATTGCAACCTTTCTTAACACTACATCTTGTACAGTTTTTCATCCATCCAAATTTATCTTGGTTCTTGTGCTAGTTGACTATCATTTGTACAATATGGATTTTCAAAATAAGATATTGTGATTTTTTGAAAAACAACACAATCGGTTTATGTCAAGTTTCATTCTTAGTTCAAAAAGTAAGACCTTAACCCTTTAGTGCCCAGCTGACCACATTATGGTCACTACAACGTCCGAAATGCAAATAGCAGAGAATCCGTGAAGAATTGGAACTTCAGTTTTGAAGTTCATATTTGCCCATATACATTACACACCTTCCAGAAAAAGAAATTTTCAATTTGGAATTGTACAACTATCAAAATACCTATCAACAGAACGCGAAAATACTGCAAATACTTGAAAATACAGTAAATACTTACAAATACAACACATGTATTATGCAGTATTTCTTGTGTTTGGAAGTTTGTTATCTTGTTTTATTTTTTTGGATTGTGTTATTTTCTTCATCTTCCATTAGTGTGTGTAATCCGATCTTGACTAATGTACCCACTCCTGTCAATTTTCAACGTATAAAATTTTGTCCTAAACCGTATATGGACAAGTCACTTTCACTTATAAAATTCACAATAATTATGTGTGAGTCTATTTTTGATATGAAAGATTGCAACGGAGAGGTGTTGACATAGGGCATAGCTGAACTTCTTTCCTTTCATTTTTGAAAATTTAACCCAAATTCTATTTAACTTTGAAGTCACACACCCCCCAAAATCTCATTTTTGAGCGTGCATTATACAGTTCAAATACATACTATAATCTTCCAATCCCACCATTGGATGATTCTCAAATTTTAATAAAATGTGTGCTCTCCAGTTGAGAATAGAATTGTACGGCTACTTTCTAATTTAATCCATTCTATTTCTGGTAGTCTCAATCAATGTGGAAAAATCCACTGAAATCTAGTGCTCCCAGCTACAGTACCCTGGGCACTAACGGGTTAAACATGATTTTCCAAAATAAGTAGAATCAAATAATGGAAACCATACCATCTCATATTGCATGTTATTCCAATTTCATTACAATTTAAAAAAAAAAAAAATTGGGTGTTAGGGTTTAGGATTTTTTTTTATTGAATTTGAAAACCTTGCAAAATTAATTTAAAATTACTAATAAAATATACGATGAATCCAACCGTACAGGTGTGGTCTGCACATTAACCCTTTCAGGCGCCTGCGTCCACATAGTGGACGCTGAACAGATTCAAATTGTTCAAATTCAATCCAAATTGGACAGTTTTCATCCACCAAAATTTCTCATGGTTCTTGTGCAAGTTGACTATCCTTTGTACGGTTTGGATTTTCAAAATAGGTTATTATGATTTTTAAAAAAACAACACAAGTGGTTTATGTCAAGTTTCATTCTTAGTTCAAAAAGTGAGACCTTAAAGATGATTTTCCAAAATAAGTAGAATCAAATAATAGAAACCATACCATCTCGTAGTGCATGTTATTCCAATTTCATTACAAATTTTCTTTTAAAAATTCCGTTCATTCATGATTTTTAATTGATTTTCAAGAGAAAACCTTGCAAAATTAATTAAAAAATATTAAAGAAATATATGATAAATCCAACCGTACAGATGTGATCTTCACATTGACATTTACAACTTTGCTTTGTACATCAACCCCATTTTTGGTTTTCATCAAACATTTTATAACAAATCTTTGAAAACAGTGTTGAATCAGGACAATAAATGGTTCAATATAACATCACAAAATGCTAGAAATAAAGACCTTTTCATAGGACTGGTCAAAGATGAGAGCATGATGACAGCATGTTATAACCACACTAGTGATTTAGGGGAAAAATCTGAAGCAGCAGTGAAAATGAATGCCATTTGTTAAACCTACACTGAGACCCAAAGAGAATCTGCAGAATCATGCAACCCAATTCGCTATTTCCTTTGCACACTTGTTATTATAAATAAATATATTTTCGCATACATATTCAACACATCCGTCCATGAGAGTGCATACCCAAAAGAGCTAGTGGAACTGATCTAAACTCAATGCCCGCTCCCAGTTTCAAGCTGTGGAAGAAATCACCAGCAGTGGAAAAGTACACGTCGGATATTGAAGGTGATCGGAAAATTTTAAATGACCTTCTGAACATACGACGCTACGGTAACATATAGCTGTATTTGAAAGACGTAAATACACATATTTGTAGACTCGGTACTCCAAGACTGTAGCCCTTGCTTTACAAAACTCACAGTAGCATCAAACACCAAACTCAAATGCTTCAAAACCTCTGTATCCATGGAAAACTCAAATGGCCCCACTTCACTTGTCACTGGATGTGTCCCCATCTTCCTCGACTTTTATTTCCTGAGCTCCAGCAATAATCTTATCACGAGCCTTATAAGCCCACTGCAGCCCAGGGCAATAGTGGAGAGGCGGATTGAACCGACCATCAGTCATGTCTGGAGCAAGAAAAGCCCCATTCTCAAGAAGAAAACGCACCGCTTTTCTGTTCCTCTCTTTGGCAGCGTTGTGAAGAGGTGTCCCTGCAGTTCAGTTACAATATGTCAGTGAAAAGTGATTCACGTACATCAGCCTGGAATCTATATAACCGAGAAAATCATCTGTGCGATTCACTTGCTTACGAACTTACTGTAGCCAACAGCCTTCATTTTAAAGGGACAGTCACACAAAATCACGTTCCCAAACAGCATTAAATTGGTGCAAGAGGAAACACTCACATCCACAACCGCCTCTTGTACGAACATCAATATCTGCGCCACGCTCCAGAAGCTCATCCATCACATCAATATGCCCACCAGCGGCAGCAAGATGAAGTGGTGTACCGCCTGGTGATTTGGGACCTATGGAAGGCTCATTGACATTGGCTCCAGCATCTATAAGCCTCCGGACCTGCATGTGGCAAAACACAAAAAGTCAGGTACGGCACTGCCAAGGTGCTTTTGAGAACGAGAAAATAATAATGGTAGAACTTCTGATGTTGTGAAGAGCTTCCAAAAACAGCCAATGACATCTAATTTTTTCTTACTCATAAATCAGAGACGTGAAGTCAACCCTCTTTCATCAATAAGGTACTGAGAGATGACGAAATTGGCTTAGTAAATGTAATTCAAATACTGCTGGTGTGAGGTATATTAACGGGAATAAGTGATTAACAAACTAAATTTGTAGGATAACTGCATGAATCAAGAAACACCGACCTCGGAGAGATCTCCACGGCGAGCCGCAACATGTAGAGGAGTCCAGCCCCGGTCATCACGGTCGCCAGGAGCTTTGAGCGAGAAACGACGTGAAAGCCTTCGCTGTAGCACCATGGGTTGTTGCTTCTGCAGCCAAATGTAACCAAACTCGTAAGCTTTAAATAAATAGAGAAGATGCAATCAAACATCGAAACCAATCAATACATAGTAATTCTGGACAAGTACCATGAATGTTATCCAACCATGAAAATAATGCAAGAGAGGGAATGTATCCAGTAATTCACTTATACTAAAGAACAAGAAGAGCGACTTTGAAGGAATAATAGAAAGACCAAGAAGAATTTGAAGGGAGAAGTAACTAATCCACACTTACAGGGATGTCGATGGCAATGGAGGCAAGATGCACAGAAGGCTCTTCAGGGCAAGGAACTGGCATGGACTTCATAACAGCATCCACCTCTCCAGAGGCCATTTTGTGTGCATTACAGAGACCGGGCTGGACACCCATGATCATCAACAGTTGGCAGCACAACTCTATCAAGCACCACCAGCAACAGAGCAGGCTTTTTCCAGGAAGACCTCAAGTTTGATCACCCCAATCAGAGTCCAAAACAATCAGAACTATTCGCACGCCGGCCAAATCGTTGCGCAGCTAAAGTATTCAGATTCGGAAAAAATGTGTGTTAACAGTTCTATGGCTGGTAGGAAGCCATGGGAAGGAATTTACGGGGACAGAAAGGGAGAGACAAAGCATCCGGGTCCTGGGATACACATATCTCTCAAGGTGAAGCTCCAGACGAAAGATAGTTGAGCCACAGGGACGCTCCCGTCTCCTGAAGACATAGGTTTGCAGCTATGGCCAAACAGAGAAAAAATAAACAGCACTAGTACACACGGGTACTACAGAGGCGGTCTCTTCGACATCCACACAAGCTCGAATCTGCAGAAAAACACGCCACAAATCTGATCAAAAACTCACAAACCGCTAACCAAGGACGTCATCGTCATCTACAGTATATCAACTTAAACTTCAACCAGCTTACCACCTCAAACCCCAAACCCTAGCGACTCCAAATTAATCACCAGAGTCGTGCCAAGAGAATTTTAAATTCCAAACACCAGTAACAAACGAATAAATACGACACCGACTACTCAAGGGAATAAATGGAACATCATCATCGCAACATGAATGGGACATAGAAGAATTAATCGCCATACGAGAGAATCTCCAACAGAGCTCGAGAAACGGGACAGCTCAGAAAAAAGTGAGGAAAAAAAAGAGGAGTGACTTACTGAATTGAAATCGGTGGTGAAGGAGCAGGAAGAGCAATAAATCTGAAGGAGCAGGAATCTTTGAGCGACGGGGAGAGAAGAGAGTGCGAGATGAACGACAAGAAGAACGTTTGTGGACAGAGATGAAGCTCCAAACCCTAATCGGTATTAGGGGGCGTATGTATGTCGTGAGATAGTATCGTACGTCTTTGGATTACGAATACGGTGTATTCTGTAGTACCCAGCAGTTGAGATACGGATATTAAGGGTGTGAGAGCTCTCGCTTTTTGCAAAAGGAGGCGATTTGGAAACGAGACTCGAATCTCACAGTTGGGGGTATTGTTTTCGCATGTGTCTATTGTATCAAGAGTCTCAATTTTTCTTTCTTTTATTCATTTTACGCAACTTTTCTAATTACAAATTAAAACTCATAGATAGTTTCCATACATGGATCGTTTAATGTCACTCAATGATATGCACTATAGAAAAGACTGGAGTGCTACTTATGCTTAAACCTCCCATGTCCCCAGTAGTAAGAACTCTAGTTTTTTTTGAGATCAGCGTGAATAAAGTATATGTTTGACCCACCCTTGGTTCGATGTCCACTAGAGAAAGGATCAGTGGTGTAGGATCATTCCACATGTCCCCATATACAAGGACCCCAAATTGGTGTTATTGTTTTTTGTACTCTCCTACCTATCACCTTGCATTACATTTCACCCTTGGATTTGTGCTCACAATCATGCCTCTTTGCACTCTTAGTAATCGTTCTTGTTTGGTTTGCATTCACAAATAGCCTTTGTTTGTATGATTGAAAGTTCTCATTGACTTTGCGTTTATAATTGTGCTATGTTTTTTTTATTTTTTTACTTGATAATATTTTGATTGAAAAGAGTTAAGACTTTGTTCCATGGTTTATGAGGTAGAAAGAAAATTGCCAACTAAATAATAAAACACTTATTGACATGTATCACCAGGGTCTTTTGGCCACCAAACTTGTGAAGATTGTATTCAATCCTATGGAGATAAAATGTTTGAATATTTAAAAAAGAATAGTCCTCGTTTAAAACCTTAATAAGAAGGTAAAATTGATTTTGTTCCTCGATAATTAATTGAGTTGTTACATTTATTACTACAATCAAGGATTTGCACAATCAAATGGTGTATTAACCCTTGAAAGGCCCTTGGGGTCCTCTCTACAACCTGTATTTAGCCTTATAATTGTTCAATTGTGGTTTACTGTACAAATTGTGATATATTGTTAAATACATATTATCACGGTTATCAATTTTGCTTTGTACTGAAAAGTGTTTTGTCATTGTTATTTTGATCAAATACCACGAAATATAGAATATACTATACGGCCGCAAAGGGCTTTCGGGCCGTTCAAGGGTTAAGAGACAAATTTCTATATGTTTCCCTTGCAACCATGTTTCTTAAATATCCTAAGTGATTCAATTTTGAAGGAAAATTAGTATAGAGTCATAGAACGACAACGTACTTATAATAACATGTGACTCTCTTCTAAAATTTGAAATATTGAAGGTGAAAACACCACATTCTATCTTTGCACCCATTCCTACATTATAAAGTGCTTGCAAACCAATCCAAAACTTAACTCCCATTGATTAAATTTGAATTTTATATAATAGATATTGGGTTTATGACAAGTACATGGAAATGACCTGGCTTATTCAATTTCTTTTGGTGAAATTAATTACCATTTTCAATTGCTGATACTTCAAAAATACTCTACCTCAAAACAAGCCCCTCCAACTATGCTAAATTGCTTTCAAAATGCTTACAATATTAGATGTTTCCACCTTGATTTTATACTACAGTGGGGTACAAGAATAATTCAAATTTTTAGTTTTCATTAGTATTGCCACAAAAGATTAGGAGATTAAAGATCTATGTGCCAAATTGGGATATGTTGTAGTATACAAGATGCACTACACATACATATGAGTTTCAACTAAAAAATATGTATTTGTGCCCCTCTATATATATATAGAAACTCCGGACCTCTTTTGAGGCTGGCGTGAATAAAGTGTCCGTTCGTAATGTCAATGACCCGGTGCCCACCGGACAAAGGGACATTGGGATAAAACTACTCTCCCCTTGCCCCACTCTACAATAGTCATGACTTTATAAGCTTCATCTACATGTCTCTTTCTAATTGTACTTCTTTACATTTTCATTGTTCAGATAGATAGATAGAAACTCCGACCCTATTTCAAGGCCGGCGTGAATAAAGTGTCCGTTCGTAATGTCAATGACCCGGTGCCCACCGGGCAAGGGGACATTGGGACAATACTACTCTCCCCTTTCGAGGATGGACACTATAGTAACCGAAACAAAGCAATAGTAATAGTAACAGTAACATAATAAAGTAATGCATTAATACAGTATTATTGGTTGGCTACTAATTTGAATAAAGGTATGTTTCGAGTGGAGTGTTATCACCAAGTCCTGAGTTCTTAGGTTGGTTGGTGAAGGGCGTTGTATCACATTTATGTGGTCCGGGTTCGATTCTCATTGGGCTCGTTTGAGCAGTAGTGTTATACACATGACTTGGTACTGCTAGTGAGTTATCATGGCAGGAAAGTTGTACCAACCAACCGGCCCTATCTATCCCCTGAGACAAATGTTTGTGTTAAGCTAGTGTCTGAAAAGAGTGGCTAGCAGTGGTTTTCACCACTACCCCCCCTCTTTTAATATACTATTCTGTTGGTATTGGCTGATTATTTTCTATACGTCTTTTGTGTAAAAGGATTGATCCAGCATATTGTATGGCAATGGTATTTATTGCTTTAAATGTGTGTTTTATGGAGGTCTCACATATGTTAAATTTTGTTTCTAGTTGTTTCATTGAGGGGGCGTGGGTGGTTGCAAGCTACGGTCACCCAAACTTTTTGTCGCGGCATGCAAATTTGTGCACTTACCCAATCTTTGGAAAATCATCAATAAATATTGGAATGGAATTTTGTGACGAAACAAATTGCATTGTTTCTAGAATTCTAAAGTTAAGATGTCTACTACAATAAATTTTGCAAAATTTCAATTTTTCTATCCAAATTAAGCATTTCTACTTAGATTTGGTAGCGTGTCGCTTGTCAAAAGTGCACCTATTTTATGGGAAATGCTAGAAGGGGGTCAAATTTGAACTTCAAAAATTTATAGCAACATACCACAAGTGTGTACAAAGCTACCATATTTTAATTTTTTGGGTATTATGCTTACTTATTTTTTAATTAATTGTTTGGTTAAATCTTAATTGTTTTGTTTTTTAAGATTTTCGTGCAGTTAAAACTTTTTTTTGGATTTTTTTTTTTTGGAAATGAAATAATGGTTCAATTTTAGAGGTGGGATATGAAATGCATTTTTCATAAAACCTAGCTAAGGATGTTATGTAAAAAAGGCTCTAATTACCCTTGTTTGGTAAAAAACAGAAAAGGCTATTGAGTAATGCCCAAAGTCTTGAAATTAACTTAACAATTGCTAAAGTGAAAGTATTAGCATAAACCCTATTTGGGATGGTGAAATTTTTGATCTAATTGAAAGTTGAGAGGTGCGCATTACTACGCTAGTGCACGAGCTGCACGACCTTTAGTTGCACAAGCTGCACTCACCACTTGGTAGACCGTAGCTTGCAATCACCCGCGTGTGTGGTTCCTCTGGCTCCAGCTGTGATGACTATGATTGGATCTACTTTCCAACCTTGTTGTATGATATTATTAATTAGTGGTTGGTATTTTAGGATTTTTTTGCCAATTGTTTTTGGTAAAAATCTGTCGTTAGTGTATGTGAATTATATAAATTGTATGGTTAGGTTATCATTTGGATTTAGTGGAGGTGTACTTTGGTATGGGAGGCCTTTAATGCATAGTATGTCTGGTTTGAATCTGGCATTACATTGACATCTTTGTTGGTCACAAGTACATGGTAATAGCCATGGGGGAACTGTGTTTTCTTGTGGATTATTGTTAAATGTGCCTGCATTCATGAGGGTGTAGCATCTTGATTTATTTGAGGATAGTATTAGTTTTCTTATTTCCCAAACTGCTTTGTTGTGTCTTTTAGTTCTTAGTGCGTAAATATGGTGTTGTTTGCAGAGTAAGAGTACATGTAGCCATGTGTCTGCATCTTGTGAATTACAAATGGGACAAGTTTTTGAGGGGTAATCTTTGTATATCGAAAATCAATTGTTTCCTGGTGTTTCCCATGTATTGGCCGGTTCTAAATTTTAGTATGCTTGTTTTCTGTGAATTTGTTATTTTTGGGTTATTCCAAAAGTCATTGGACATTTCGTTATCTATGATAGGGTTCATTGTCCATTTATTAATATTGGGGAAGTCTTCTGCCAGTATTTCTAGGTTATTTTCTCGGTCATATTTCTTTATGTATTCATCCAGACATCTAATTGGTCCTTTGTCAGGTCTTTTGTTACGACCGGGCCATGTGTCTTTTTGGAAGTAGTAAGGTGTAGTATGTGCAAATTCATGTGGATTTGCGGCAAATTGGTAGTTTTTTTTCATGGTACCTTCTTTTGCGAGCTGATTTGCGTGTTCATTTCCGTTAATTTTGGCGTGTGCTTTTACTTTGTATATTGTGGTGGGTTGTGTACGCTTTTTTAGCATTTCTACCATTTCTTTTAATATGGTTTTATCAACGTGGTTGTTTTGTTGGGTTGGGTGTTTTAGTTGTGTGTTTAGTACGTGTATGCAGTTGAGACAGTCTGTAAAGATATGTGCGGGTTCGTTTATATATTTGGTGGTGATCAGTGAAAGTGTTTTCATGTATGGCCATTAGTTCTGCTCTAAAACATGTTTGTCATCTAGGTAATCTTTTAGATATTTGAGCTTCTGGTTTAGTTGGGTTATAGATCCCGTATCATGTTTTTTCTTGTTTCCAGTGTCCGTTGTTATCTTCTTTGGGTGGTAGAAAGGATCCGTCTGTGTAGTAGCTGTATTGTGGTGGGAATTTTAATGTAGTGTTTATTTCGTAGTTTGGTAGTGGTATTATGTCTATGTTTTGTGCGTTGTTATATGGTGGGTAAATTAGTTTATTCCATTTTGTGCTTTTGTTAACTTTTGTATTAGGCGGTGTAGGTGGTGCTATTTGTATGTAGTGTTGCGATATTTGTAAGTTTTCAATTATTGTGTTTATAGTGTGTATTTGGTTAATTGTGCCAATGTTGTTATTTTGGTGGTGAATACACCATATATGTATTGCAAGTGTTTCAGTTCGGGTTTTGTTGGGTTCTAATGGTATTGTTGGTTCTTCATATGTAATGGTGTCAGTGGCAAAATGTATAATGGTGTGTGTGTCCGGAAAAGGTCCATTGTATGGTGATGGATTTTGGTACCAGTTGGTGTCTGGTATTGCCATAATGGTGATAGTTTCTGGGTCTTGTTTTGCTGCTAGTTGTGCCCAGTGTATTGCTTGTTGTGCTGTTTCGGCATCATTTGGGTGGGCATATCCGATACCTTTCCATTTGTATTGAAAGGTTGTCCCTAATGAGCCAAAAATCTTGTCTCTGGTGAATGTTGAGTAGAATTGTGTGATTTTCGTGGAACATGTTATTGGTGAGGAAAAGTATGAGTGTGTTATATTAAATGTTGTTATTAGTGTGTCTAAAATGCTAGTTGGAATGGTATGATGTGTTGTTTTGATTGAATTTTTTTTGTGGTTTTTGTGTTCGTATCTTTGGTATAACCAAACTACTTCTGTTTCAAATGTTTGTGTAGGAGGTACTAGTCTGTGTGTGTTGTATTTGTTTTTGTTATATTGTTGCCATAACCATTTTATTCTTGTAGTTGGGATGGTGGTGATATAATTGCCGGTGTCATTGTATATGTGGGTTTTGTCATTTTGTATTTGGATGGTACATTTGTTTGAGCTTATGTCTCTTTCTGGGTTGCATTCTATTATGGATGTTTGAACGCAGGGAATTATTGTTGGAGGTGGGATGTATCTTGTGTCTCTGTTCTGTTCGAGTGTAAATTGTGTGTTTATGATATTTTGATAGTGTCTATTTTGATGATTTGTGTAGTATTTTGTAAGTAAGTTTAGATTGTGGTGTATTACTGCTGGTAAGTTTAGTGGGAATAGTTCACGCTGTTCCATCCATTTATTGTATGTTATGTTGTTTGGAATTGTCCATTGACATAGATAGGTGTTGTATTTTTTGATATTTGACATTTGTCTTTTGTTGTGATTGTTTTATGATTTAATATTGTGTGGATGGGGAACCTTGTGGGATTATTTTTTATATTTTGTGGTGGGGCTGGTTGTTGTGGTTGTGGTGGCAAAGAGAGGTGTAGGGGGTTTACTGGTGTTCTTGGTATTATTCTGTGGTTATTTATTTTATATTTTTCTTTTAGTGTGCGGGGTGGTGGGTGTATTTGACATATGTTTGGGCAATCTTGGGTGCATTTTGGGTCACAGAAGAGTTGTTCTGCTATGTTTAGTGCGCTTTTTTCTAATTTGGTTGGGTTTTGGTAGTATATTTTAAATTCTTCTGGTGACATTAGGTTTGTACCGTTGGAAGGGTGATGTGTTTCATTTCATAGATGTTGTGTGCCAGTAGTTTGTTCAATAATTTAATAGAGAGTTGTGGGTCTAAATGTGGAAGTTTGGTTATGGCGTTAGATCTCCATTCTTGTTCTAGCTCGGTCATGTAGAGTTGGAAGTTTTCTTCTGTGCTTTTTAGGTGTACACCACCGGCTGTTTTCATAAGAAATAATGTTCGTGTTGTCGGTGATCTAATGCAGTCTTGACGTTTAATTTTTGGAATGTCTTCGGCACCACCGGCTTTAGCGAGTATGTGTTGTATTAGTCTTTTATATATTTTTCTTAAACATCCTTTGTCATTGAGTGCGTTTCTAAGTTGTTCACCAATACATCCGAGGTAGGCATTTTTTAGTGAGAAGGCTTCTAATCCAAATAGATCGTGTGGGAGTTGGGTTATTATGTTTGCTGTGCTTTTAGGGAGTCCGCATATTGTTTTTTGGGTTGCTATAATTTTTTTGTCTAGTTTTTTGATAGTTGGTAGGGAGTATGGGACTGCAAAGAAGCTGTAGGCTATGCCTGCTCTGATTACTGTGTCGACTATGTTGATTTTTTGTTTGATGGTGGCAGGACATTTTCATAGTTGTTTACATTGGTCTATTACTTTAGCTGTGGTGATATGTGTTTGGAGCTTCCATTTTAGTGATGGAACCAATTGTATGCCTAACTAAACATAAGGTTCATTTTGATGTAGTACTGGTAGTATTTGGTCTCTATAATTAATTTTTTGGTTTGTCATGTGGGTTTTAAATTTGTTTGGTTGCATTTTGGTTTTATTTGGGCAACCGGTGACAGCGCATTTTGTAACTCCCAAGTCCATGCCTGCCCATTCACAGAATTTGTCGATTTTGTTTAGTTGGATTTGTAGTGATTTTGCATTATTTGATATAGCTGCTAGGTCATTTGCGTATGCTGCAGAGCTAATTTTTATTTTTGATGTACCAAATGTGTATCCATTTTCCCCTCTTTGTAACCATCTCAAGAGTGGTTCTAAAAATATTAAGAAGAGATATAGGCTAAGTGTGTCACGTTGTATGGTTTCTCGTTGAATAGGTATTGGTTTTGTTTTGCCAAAGTGTTCACCGGTGAATATAGTGTTTGAGTGTGAGTAAATATTTCCTACTAATATTATTGCATCTATAGGATATCCAAGGTCTTTCATTATAGCGTTTTTGAAATCTATGTAGAGTAGATATATGTCTTGATTTGTAAATTTTGCATCTTCTAATGCTGCAATGAGGAGTTGGAGTCGTCTTGCTGTACTTCTTTCTGCTCTGAATCCTTCTTGGCTGTTGTGTAGGATTTGATATTTTTCACCATATGCTGATAAAATATATGTTAGTGTGCTCGTAAAAAATTTGTATATTGTATTTGCAAGTGCGATTGGTCTATGGTTTTGCAGTTGTGATGGATCTCCTTTTTTGTAGAGTAGTTTGGTTAGGCTAATTTTCCATGAGGCTGGAATTTGCTTTTGTTTGTAGTAGTGTGTGAAGAATAGGAATAGTAATTTGTGGAAGTTTTTGGGCATATTTTTTAGTATTAAGTTGGGGATTTTATCTGAACCTGGGGTTTTGTTGTTAGATAAGTGCTTGAGACACATGTCATATGTTTCTGTGTCAAAGTGTTTATACAGTGGGATTTGTCGGTATCCTCTTTTTTCTATTACATATCCATCAAGATCGTGCCATGGGTATTGTCTAACTCCGCAAGTGTATTGTGGTGGGTGTTCGGGTTGGTAGTAACATGTCGGTACTGTAGGTCTGTTGCTAATTGATTGTTGTATGTGAATTTCGTTTGCTATGTATTCTGGGCTGGTTAGTATATTATTATTTCTATCCATAATGCAGTCTAAAGGTGGTGTTTTTTTGTTTTTGAAGACTTTTTTGTTTACTTTTTTTGGACTCTTTTCATATAGTTGTCAGTATTTTGATATTGCTTTTTTTATACAGTTTTGGGTATATTTTGTAGTGATTTTACGAGCTTGTATTTTTGCTGTTTTGGCTATTTCTACTAATGATTGGATCCATTCTTGTTGATTTTGTTCTTGGGTTGGGAGTGGTGGGATGGTGACATTAGTATGGGTTTTTAGTTTTTCAATTATTGGATGTGTTTGCCAGTTTTGTGTGTTCTTTATTATGTATATTGTTTTTCTAATGAGGTGGTAGGTAGATAGATGTTTTTTCCATGTTTTTTGTAGTTTTCTTGGTAGGAAGCCTCCTTGTTGAGAAGTACGTTTTGTTAATGATGGAAGTGGTGGTGCACTACAAGTTTCTTGGATTTTCTCTGATATTTTTTGTATCATGTGGTCTAGCTCTGTACAAGCTGTTTGCCATTGGTTATTTGTTAAATGTTCATTTAATAGTATTGTGGTGAGTTCATTTATTTGTAGTGCATTTTCCTCACAGAATTCTATTTTGAATTTTTCAATATTTTCTTGTGGTATAGGGTTTAGAATTCTCATTGTTTTATTTGTTATTGGTATAGGTCTTGCTAGTAAAGTGTTTGGTGGTATATATAGTGTTACTGGTGAGTGGTCTGAGTTTAGGTTGTGGTCATTATCTGTAGTTGATGTATATAAAGTGTTGTCTGGTGTTTTGATGTAATAACCATCAATTAGGCTCGTTTGGTTATAGTTTTGTCTTCCTTGTCTGGAGAATGGGCAATCTGTTGGGATGTATTCTAATTGGAGATTATTTGTAAATGTTCTCCATTCTATGTCTTCTGTTTGTGGTGGGGTTGTATCGGTTTCATTTTATCGTCCTATAAGTGCTATGTCTCTATTAAAATCACCGCATAGTACATGTGTGGTGTTTGGGTGTGCATTGATTAGTTGTATTATGTTTTGTTGGATTATTGGTATGTATTGTATACCATCTATATGTGATGGCATGTACATATGGATAATTAGCCAAGTTTGTAGTGGTTTATTGTCGATTTTTATTATTTGTAGATAAGGTGATATTTCTTTGGGGGTTGGGATTTTAGTGATATTGCCGGGGTATGCGTATTTCTGATTTATAAGTGTTAGGAGACCTCCTCTTGCGGGTATGTATGGCATTCTTTGTTGCATACATCTTGTTAGGGCATGCGTGTTGTTAAATATTAATTTGTATTTTGGAAATAGGTTTTGTATGTATTTGGTGGATTTTGTTGCAGTTAATTTGGTTTCTTGTATTGTGATGATAGCGGGTTCGTCGGGTGTGTTAGAAATTAATTCGTGTAGGTTTGGGAGAGCTGTATTTAATGATGAGGCATTCCATGTAATAAATCTCGTGTTAAGGTTTGTTGTATGTATTTCTTGTGGTTGTATTGTGGGTATGTTTGGAAGTGGTGGGGGATGGGTATATTCGTGTAGTGGTTCATGTATTTTTAGGGTTTCTTCTAATAGTTTTATGGGGAGAAATGGAAATTTGTTAGTCATATTTTGGAGAGTTATTGTTTCGTTTTGATGAATAAAATTGTATATTTCTTTGTGAATAGTGTTAGGTGGGTTGATTAGGTTTTGGTTATTATTTGTAAATTGTATGTATGGGTGTGTATTTGAAATATGTCTCTCTGGGGGGTTTTGTAAAAGGGACATTTTTTCCAGTAGTGTTGTTGTCCAGTCAGGGTTTGGAATTTGAATTAGAAGGTGGTCACATGTTTCTTTTGATGGGCTAATTGTGATGATGAGTGCGTATAGTATTTGAGGTGGTGGGTGATGTTGTTTTTGGTAGATATATTTTGATAAGTGTGGGTAGTCATTACTAGCTTCTACGTGGTTTGGATGTGTTATTTTTAGGATAGGTGAAAATTGTTTTGCTAGGTGTTGGTATTCTGGTTGTAATTTAATTGTGCATGGTATGAAATATGTTTTGCATCTTCTTTTATGTATAGATGGGTGTGTTTTAGTAGGTCTGGCATGGGTCCTGGGTTGGTTTCAATGTCCCCGCATAATAATAGCATATGGTGTAGGAAGTTTATTTTCATCGGGGTTTTTAGGGTTTTTAGTCCTTTTTTTGTTTGTTGTTTTTGGACGAGGCTAGTAGGCCGAGTCCATTGTTGTTGTTTATTTTTTCCTCTATTCTTTTTAGGAGATTTTTTATGTTTTAAGTTGTTTGGGGTGTTTTGTTTAATTTTTTTTGAGGTGTGATTATGTGGTATTTTTGGTATTTGTAATTATGTATTATAATGTTCTTATTGAGGGTCTTTTGTATGTTTTTTAGATATATTTTGGTGTTCTCGTGTGTAGGTATAATTAGGTGTGTTAATGTGTATTTTGATATTTTTTTTTTTTGTTGATTTTTTGGTATGTATGTTTTTATGTTTTTTGGATTTTTGTTGTGGTTTTTGTGTTTTTTATATTGGTATGTTTTGGGTTTTTTGAGGTGTTTTAATTTTGTGTGATTTTTGTATTTTTTGTTTTTTGTTTTGTTATTTTTTGTGATGTTTGTTGTTGTGTTGATTTTTTCATATATTGTGTGTTTTTGGGTTTTAGTATTTGAGTTTTTAAAAGTGTAGTTTTTTGGTGTGTTATTTATGTGTATTTCTGTGTTTTTATTTTGGTATGGTATATTATTTTTTTGTATTTTGATGTATGTTTGTCTATTGTATTTGGTATAAGTATGTATTTTTGTTTTATACTTTTTTGTTGTAGTATTTGGATACATATTTTGTGTAGAAATACCATGTCTAGACACGTATATGTATATGTATTTGGTATATGTATATACCTTTTTATTATTTTGGTATTTTTAATACATACTTTGTGTATAAATACCGTATTGGTATTTGTATTTTTTGGTCTTTTGAAGGTATACTATATTGTATACTATGTATAAATACATATTACAATATGAGTAGACTACTAAGTATGCTATACTATGTAGTAGAATATTACTGTAGTATCTAGTAAATACTATGTATTCTACTATGAGGTCTTCAATCACTCCACGTTTTTTAGGGTCGGCCTTGCTCCCTTCATTTCTTGAATTCCCTTGAGTGCCAACATGAGAGTGTCTTGAATGAAATCCATCTTGTTTTGCAACTCTTCATGCTTGGCATCATTAATGAGCCGGTCTTCCTTCATCTTTTGCTCCATTGTCAATTCCGTTTCCATTTTCATTTTTTAATTTTCTTCTCTCATGGTTTTATTACTCTCTTCCATAATTGAAATTACATCCTCCTTGGGAATGGAGGGTGCTGAAGATACAAGAGTTGTAACAATATTTACCAGGCCGTGTTGATGTCGTTGAAGCCCTAAGCTTCAATTTGCTCCTTTGAAGGTGGCTCCGATCCTTCCAAACTCCTCCTATGTGGTGCAAACTCCACGTATTGGCCTCCAATTACATGTGTTTTGTTGAGAAATGAATGATACATTTCATTGTTCACTAAAAACCTCATATGAAGGCATTCAAGGCAACTTTTAATGAAGTGCAAGATAAAATTTAAAGGCAAATTTTGATTGTATCACCCTTTATATAATGCGATGAAGGGCCGAATGTAAGGCCAAAAAGACAATACAAGGCAAATTTTAAAGCAAGTGGCCAAATCTTTTGAAACAAATTATAACATTGGAGTTATCCTAAAAGAGAAGTTGGGTTTGAACAAGATACCATGTGTTTTGCTTTAATATACTCTTATTTGTTCACTCTAAATACTTATAAGATGTAGAAGAGCTTAGTGACCTCTCATTATTAGGTGTGTATGAGCTTGGTGGTATTCAAACTCATGCACAATTAGTTTAGCCGTCAAAAATGCCTTATTATATGGGATAATAAGGCATTTTAAGTCAAATAAGGGCCAGAACCAAAGTGGATTTTTACTAGTAAGTAGAGCTACTGCATAAATACCTACCAAGTTTGTGCATTACATTGATTAACCCCTAAAGGACCAAGGCTAATTTTCCAAGTTCGGTCAGTTCAATATGGAATGAGTAGTGATTGTCAATTATTGAGATTTTTTGTGGTGATTCTACTCTTTGTAATGAAGATGGATGGTAATTTGCGTACATAGATGATGTATAGATCAAAAGATACAAGCATGTAAAGGTGAAAAACCTAATTGCGGGCAACTCCTGAAAATTTTCATACAATGAGCTATGCATCTGAATTTTTGTACATAATGAGCTAACGCCCCCATATATACAACTGCCAAATTCATTTTACCAAATCTGAGACCAAACTTTGCATTTTGGGCATTTTTAGAAAGTTTCAAACTTGGACAACAAGCCAAAAAAAAACTGCTACCTACTTTGAAGCTTATAATCTTACTATTGAAGAACCCTGAACAGTTGAAATTTTTTAGGTTGTAATAAATTCAAGTTGGTTGAAATATCCTATAGTTGAATCGGTCAAAAAGGTTTTAGATCAAAAACTATTTGTCTTTTTATGAGAAGGGATACTTTGGAGTGTCTAGAGAGAAACATAGTTGTGGTCCTTTAAGGGTTAAGCCCCAAATTTTCTACCCCAACTAAAGTTTTCAAGATTCTTTGATGCTCTTGGATACTCTTGGATGCTCTTTCCTTCATATGTAAGTTTTCCTAGTTCAATACAAGTAAGTTTTCTTTGTTCTATTCTTACTAAATTTCCTCATACAATGGCAAATATCATGGCTCTTTCACCATAGTTCCAAGAAAAGTTATTGTATCTGTAAAATTCGATCCAAGCAGTAGCCGGTTTGGAACCCTACCATTATAAAATATTATGTGGGTGAGGCGGATGTTATGCAAGTGAAGGTAGAAGTTATGACTTACAACCATGGTTGTTCATAGCAAATCAAAAACTGCCATGTAAGGTGAACCCCACTATTTGTGCCATCTGACTATTTGTACCACTTAGTGATCACTATCACTTACATATGAAATTTTGATATGTACCCTATTGGTACATAGTGGCACAAATAGGGTGGCTTACTTTGTACAAAACACGTCCAATTTGGAATTATGTCACAGCTACTCTTCTGGTAATTGAAGTAGATTGGCATTTATGGACCAGAACCTGCAAACTTACAAACCTACATAAGCAAAGAACTCCAGATAAAATCAAGAATGGTACATATCTCAATGTATATTATAACCGGTAAGTTATACATAGGTAATCCAATTTCACGATGAAGAGGCAAAACTTGAGCTCGTATTTTCCTACTCCAGCTTGATGGATGTCGCTCATCAGCTTCACTGCCATTGTGGATATCTTACATGCTGAAATCATCACACTACAATTGCACAAGACAGAAACGGAGGGGTCCATGCGAAATTTGGACCATCACCATGACCGAGTCAATTAAGTCTACCTCCCAGACAATGCTCTCTCTGTACCTCTCTCACAGAAGTTGTTATTGAACATAAAGTACTACTCTCATGAATATCAGATAGGTGAGAACCTCCAAAAATGCTATTGTACATTGATTGTCGTTGAGTAGGTCATTAATTATACACGTAACTCCACCGTGGTCATGTTTTCCGCTCCCATATTGTCCCGAAGCCGATCCAGGGTTGCTGCTACCGTCCTTGCTTCAGCCCTCAGACGCTCCAGAATCCCGTTCATAGCATCAGATTTCTGAAGCCGGGAACAGAAAATTTGGATCAGAAACAAAAAACCTCGATCTCCTGGCAACTGCTTCATGAAATTTATTAGAAAGAAAAAGAAAAACCAATCCAGCAAAAGTAGGTGGAGATACAGTACAAGCATTTCAACCCAAATAGCCAACCACATCTGTGGCAATTGACGTAAATCGTCTTGAAAGCTTCAAGAAAGGTAACAGAATTGAAGTGCCAATAGAAAGGAACATGCATTTTTAAAATCAATGTAACTTGGAACATGTAGATGCATACCTGTTTTCGCTCCATGTCCTCCAGGTGCTCCAGCCGAGAAGCTCTTTCCTTTTCTAACGAACTCGAGGCTGGGATCTTTGGATTCCTGCCCTGCTGGGTTTTCCCAGAGTAAGAGGTCAGATTCTCACTCTTGGTTCCCAGTGGGGGTCGAACCACCTCTTGATTCTTGTCAGATTCAGTGGCAGTATTAGCGCGGTTCAGTAAAACTCTTGAAGCTCCCAGCACTTTCTCGGCCCTTTGAGATGAAGACAGAGTGTTTCCACGCTGAAGAACCCTCCTTTGATCGGACTGTAACACCCTCAAAGTCTTGGGACTTGTAGCATCATTGGGAGGTGTTTTCAAAACATACGATGTTTCCTTTCGATTTGGAGTTGTTCGGTTTAGGGTTGTAGGGCTCACAGGCATGAAAACGTCATCAAAGAAAGTCTCTGGATGCGTCTTCACTCCGTTCGTCCAAGACCCGGAAGCAGTTCGGGCTACAGACCGTGACCATTGCTGAGAGAAGTCCGATTGAAGATTATTCTCCTGAAGTCTCATTGAAGAGGATCGCACTGGCGGGGCAGAATCATTGTTGGCATTATACAAATAGTTATTGTCTTGCTTCGGAGATGATGGGTACAGACTCTCCAATCTCACTGAAGAGGACCGCCCCGGGGTCACAGCAGAATCCGCTTTTTCATTCAAGGAAAAAGATGAATCCCTCTTGTCCAATCTTACCGAAGACGTGCGAGCTAATGGAGAAGAATACACTTGTTTCAGGGAGGGCTTCACTTCGTCCTTGTTGATTGGAGAGGTTGGATACAGACTCTCCAACCTCACCGAAGACGATCGCACTTGATCTGTTGAGTTCGGTCCTGCTTTGTGAAGCTCAGACGAGAACATGCTCCTGGGGACGACACTGTCCACATGCTCAGTTTGAGCAAATCTCCTCACCCTCGTGGGACTGAGGGGAGCCTTCTTCGACAGGCAACGGCCTTTCGGCATCCAAGAAGAGTACAAGGACCCTCCCTCACACTTGTTATCCACCGTTGAGCTTCTGCTTCTAGTCTTGCCCACACTGAGGGGTCTTAACAGATGCGCAGCTTCTGGAGTTCTGGCAGTGAAACCAAACTCTCTAGAGAAAGACGAAGGAGATTCTCGACTGGCTGAAGCCGCTGACCTCTCGGCTCGCAATCTCCTCAACAGCACATCGATGGTCTCTTCAACTTTCTCTTGCCTCTCTTCCTGTGCATCACTGGTGGATGCTCTTCGTAGCTCAAAAGTGTTGAAATCCAGCTTGGTTTCTGCCTTGGGTGTAGTAGTAGAGTCAGGCAGTACTGGAGAGCTCGGTACCTTGGATCTGGGCACATAAGAGTCCTCACACTTGTTAGCTCTGGGATGGTCCGGTTTCGTTGTCGATGGGGACTCCACAGGTGAGCCGGCCAGATTCCAGTACCGTTGTCGTAAGCTGACAAGGTTTTGCATCCACTTGGAAGTCTTGCCACCCAAGTCTCGTTCAAGGTTGTTGACTCTGGCTTTGGCCCTGTCGCGTAGGTTCTGTAGGCTGTCAGACTCCGTGTTGTTTGTGGGGGTGCCGAAAGCATTGTTAGGTGTCTGTGGAGTTTTCACAGCCTGCCTAGAGACGTGACCTGCCATGTGCTGTTGCGCTTTCCGGCTGCAAGTAGTACAGAAGCTCCTCCTCCTTTCTAAGTTGAAGATGTCACGCTTCTCTTTATCGGACAAGCATGCATAGGCCTGTCGCAACCGCTAGATGTAAGTGTAAAACCCGGCTTCTCACAAATGAAAGCATGACAGTGCGTAATCAACGACAAGAAATTGAAATTAACCCCTACAGGACCAAATTGTTTCTAACGTGTCGTATGGGGACTTTCTTATTGTCCAATTTTATTTATTTTCTGACCAACACGTACAATCTTCTTTACTGATTCTGGTGATATAATAGTTGACCCATTTGATCAACTTAATTTGTCATTTTCAAACCACAAATCCTTTATCCTCCCAAAAATTGAATGACCAAACAATAAGAGCACCTAGAGAAGCTTGGATGAACGATACTACTAGCTGCATGAGTGCAATCAAACTGGACATCGGTATCGTTAATAATAACCGAGGAAATGCGTTTGTACCTCAGTAATGATTTTAAAAGCTCCTTCCGAGTTGACATGTTTGTTCTTATCAGGATGGAGCAACAGAGCTGCAGAAAGATTGAAGGAAGATATCAGAGGCAGTTAGCGCAGAGTATTAATCATGTCCTGACTCGCTTGTCCTCTCATAATTCAGTAATATTAACGACATTTTCATACTCATAAGTCCAACCACGTAGGTAATTAGATGCTGCTGTTGGTTACAAGGGACACACCAATAGGTCCCAAACGCTTTCAGTATCCTCTTCCTTTACTAAGACCAGAACTGTATGCTGTTTTTGCAGAAGAAAACGGGATGTAAAAAAGTATCGTCATTAGGGGTTGTGTTTTCACAAGAACCTAAGCAACACTAACAGAATACTTGCAGTTTAACATACAGTCGACCATAACGTGCTTACAATCCGGCGTGATACTCACTGAGAAATACGAAACCAAAGAAATTCTGATCAACATACCCAGCTGTCGGTATCTCTTCTTGATAGTATCAAAATCTGCCCTCTCATCAACCTGGAAAAAAAAATCCAAAAGGAAAACGTCCTCAAAATTTAACCTCCACAAAAGAACAAGTTACATAATGTCAATGATTTCGAGAAGCTGACCTTCAGGACATGGTACCAATCGGGAAGCTTCCGGGCATAAGGACGAGCGCAATGGCAGGCACGCCAAGTTGCAGCGTAGCAAACTTGCGTGACGGCCAAGAGCTCGGGAAGGTTCTTGCAATTGGGAAAGACACTCTCCGTCTTCTGCAGCAGCTGAATGGCACTCTCATATCGGCTCTCCGTGAGGTACCTGCTGGCTCGATCCATCCATCGCTTCGCCTCCACTTCTTCACTCTTACACTGCTCTTGCGCATCCAAGCTGGCGCGACGAGGAGTCTCCATTGCCTGCAGGTCACGTTTCTTTAAGCCAAGTACACTCAAACCTCTGTTACCATGACCTGAAATATCCTGTTATACTCTCATCGACTGTCAAAAATATACTCCCTCTGTCCCATAATGGCTGGCACGTAGGTTCTCTCAAATCTACCTCAAGAGGTAGATTTGAGAGAACCTATGTGCCAGCCATTATGGGACAGAGGGAGTATGTCAAAGTGGTGTTTCTGGGACCAGATTACAGATCTCAGGGTGCAATATCATAGCCGATTCAGCCATATTCAATTACAACGTCAATGGTCATCGTCACTTTAAGCACTCCGGGATACGTACTATTGAAACTTCAAGGATCTACCGACATAGCTTCAGCCACTGGAATATTTGTCAATGTTCCGAAAAACGACAGCACAGACAGAGGTATGTACCTCAACGACGTCGCGGTCCTTTAACCCAAGTACACTCAAACCTATATTACAATGACCTTCTCTAACTGAAATATCCTTCACACTTGTTATACTCTCATTGAACATAGATGTCTTAGTGGTGTTTCTGGGACCAGATTAAAGAAGTCAGGGTGAAATATCATAGCCGACTCAGCCACATTCAATTGCAACGTCAATGGTCATCATCACTATACACACAGGATAAGTACTATTGTAACTTCAAGGATCTACCGACATAGCTGCAGCCACAGGAATACATGTCAAGGGTACAAAAATAACAGCACAGACAGAGGTATGCACAGACAGAGGTCACGTTTCTTTAACCCAAGTACACTCAAATCTCTATTACCATGACCTTCTCTAACCGGAATATCCTGCACACTTGTTCTACTCTCATACATGTCACAGTGGTGTATCTGGAACCAGATTACAGAACTCAGGGTGCAATATCATAGCCGACTCAATTGCAACGTCAATGATCATCATCACTACAAGCACAGGATGAGTACAATTGAAACTTCAAGGACCTACCGACATAGCTGCAGCCACTGGAATAAATGTCAAAGTTCCAAAAGACAACAGCACAGACAGAGGTATGTACCTCAACGACGTCGTTGCCGAATCACGCAATTAGGTCAGAGGCGCAAGAACCCTAAACAAAGCTCAAATCGTCAAGAAACTCGCCCAAGCACATTCCCCGTAAGTCCCCATCATGATCCCATCCTCTCACTAAAACGAAGGAACCTTACAGAAACTCAGCTGCAAACGACGAGAATCCGAAACTCATCAGATCCACACACTTTTGAACTTCAAAATCAGGCAACGACCATGACCAGCAGCTCGAACCACCTCATGAAGACGAATCTGACAGACGCAACCAAAACCTACTCACGTACGTGAGCTAGCTAGAAGCGCGGTGAGATATTGCTCATCAATGCGAGCACGTACACAATTCAAACAGTGGTAAGAGAGAGAGCAGATTCCGGTAAATAGAGCGATCCAGAAACTGTGTCTGTGAGGCTGCAGAAGAGCTGGAACGCAGCATTCAAGGGAGGCTTGGAGGACCGAGATGAGCGGGGCGGGTCGAAAAGTAGGTGGTTGGTAGGTAGGTGAGTAGGGAGGTCGCCGGGTAACGGTCGGAATGGTGACAGGGCAGGGTAGCCAGGTGGGTCAGTGAGGTGGGTTCAAAAGGAATCTGGAAAAGCATTTGAACAGGGCAAGGGTTTACTGGCTATATTTGTCAGTTCTGTCAAATGCTGCTGCCGTGGACCCCCCTTCTGCCCTTTTGCCTTTGCCTTCATTTAATGAGGGCGGCCTTCACGAGGAATAAGTCACTTATCATCATTGATGGTGGATTTCACATGAAAGTTGTTTCATCGAAAACTCGTAACTTCGGTCCGTGTCATTGAGCACAACTTTGGCGGCGACATTTGTACGACAACTCGTGAACAATTTTTTGTATATATTTTTTATGTTTTTCTTGGTATTTAATGTGAATCAATATTTTTCAAATTCTATAAATCTTAACATATGACATTAAAAGGAAAATTATGCTGGAGATGACACCGAAATGTCACTTTGTTCCTGTTATGAATAACACTGATGATGTGAAAATTATAGTATCTGCATTACTCATAACACAAATGAATTTAATGGAGTTTTCATTTGGTATAAATGTGAATTGCGTGCAATGAACCTTTAAATGCATAATGGTATTGAAGAAGACTTAGATATATTATAATATATGCATTTATTTATATTGGAATTGGCATAAATTAAAGTTAAAATGATGATTAGAAATGATTTGTACATTTGAATTGAAACAAGTTTCTCAAAATATTTTTTAAAAGGATTTTATTTTTAGCTTTGGAAATTCAAAAATGATATTGTTATTGTTGGTACTTCGATTTTGGTATAAATTTTAAAACTATCAACGTGGAATAATAAATCTACTGAAAGTTTACTGAAAGTCTTGAGAAAAAATTATATCGTAATTTTATAATTAAAAAATAGACTTACAATAGCTTATAAAAGTATCATAAATTGTGAAAGCATGGAGGTAATATTTCAAAGTTAGCTAGTTGCTAAATATAGGGAGACCAAAAATGTATTAGAAATGCATTGTGTAAAGCATTAGAAGCGATTTGAACTCTAAAGAGTGTTGACTCTCTTCATCTTTTATCCTTCATCCGTATATTCTCATTGTTGTCTTGAAACTCAAAAACCCAAAGCAATAACCTTTGATTTTACTTCATATATACGCATTTCTTTGAAATTTGTACTATTAGAAATGCATTTTGAATGATTTTTCAACAATGTATTACACACATAATGTATGGTAGAAATTTTATGGAAATCATAATTTGAAATTTTACTATTTTTAGTGCCATTCAACATCATGGTAGAATTCTAACCAACTTCATATTTATAAATTATGAGCACTATTTAGAAAGGATTTTACATGAGAATTTGTACACGAACTCACAATCCTCATTTGAAGCCAAATTGCTCCCAATACCTTTACTTTTTTACTCCTTGGCTTTATTCCAAATATATATGCAATTAAGAAAATCAAAAAAAAAAACGTCGATGGCGTAAATAAGATTGTTCTGTTGTAACTTGAAAGACAAACTTTAATCTTAAAAAAATGGGAGAAAGGTATAACATTGACCTATAATACGTTCCTCAAAATTTAGCCAAATTAAGCAAATAACAATTCAATCTTGTAGGAATTGTTTTAGTTTTCTAAAAAGTTGAATATTGTTATTCAATTCTCAAACATTTACTTGCAGGAAACATTAGAAGTGTATTTAATCTACTCTTATAGTGTTATATATTTTTGGACATTTTCATGTTAATTATACAACCATTGTTCTAAATTGGATATCAAAATAGAGTAAGAAATAGAATTGAATCCAATGAGACCATACCCAATTTCTAATTTCAAAATTGTGCACTTTTAAAGTGGTTGAAGATTTAATTCAGAAATAGTGTGGGTAGTACTAGGAGACTTTAACCTTAGGGTGTGGAGGGTGCGCAGTTACATTAAAAAAATATCTAGAGTCTTTTTGGAAGTTTGATTGTATGGATAATTTGTAGAGATGATGCCCTACATTTTGTTTATTGAACCAAACTTCATCAAACATGTGGAAGGCAAATATTATAACACATCTATGTTTTGTCCAATACCCCCTTGGGCTTTTAGGAATTAACCCCTAAACATTCTCACCCTCTTCAGATTTGGCAGTTTCTAAAGATGCAGTATAAAATGCAACTAAGAGGGATATTTTCAACTTGATGAATGAATAAAAGTTGTACATTATGAATTTTAGACTCTATCCATACGATTAAATTTGCGATTGCTATCACCAATATTTGTGTAGAAAATTTAAAATTTAAAATTTAAAACTCTTTTGTAATATGATTACGAATAAGATATGAACAATTTGTACATAAAATTTGTTGTGATGGGTTGAAATGTAATACTCTAAGTGTAGTGATTTTTGGAGATCTTTTGGTTGGTTAATTTTAGTAGTTGACTTTTTCAAGAGCACTTTTAGACTTAAATCTTTGAAATTTTGGGTGGAACACTACAACACGAAATGAGGCATAAAAACTTCACAAATCATCCCCTTTCTAACCGGATCACACACACATGAAGCTAAATTCCCATAAAGGTTTCAATAAAAAAATCCACATTGCAAAAAGTGCATGATGGATGAGAAAACGGATTTCTAATCTGTACATCATGCAAAATATGCATGGTTGGGTGGTTAGGGGTTAAAGCTCACAACACGCAATTCCCTATTTTTCACTTGGCTAAGTACACTCATTCCGGGATTTAATTGTGCAAAAAAGAATTATCAAAAAAATTTGTGAAAAAACAATAGTTTTTGTCTTTGTTGAAATGTGAAGTGTATTGCAATAAAATATAAACATTCCAAATTTTTCATAACAAAAATTTGAATTTCGTTCAATTTTATGGAAAAGCCTTGAAATCGGGACATAGACCGAAGGAAAAGGTGTGTTGGGGGGCTATTGCAACATAGGGGAGATGTGAGGGCCGACGGAATGGAATGTAAGAAGAGAAAGAAGTAGAGTAAAGAAATTTTAAATTAAAAATTTATCTATTTTTCATTTTCGTTCGCTCTAAGGGGTGGAATGTGCGTGACTATAAGCTCAAGGTCTTGCTCTGACTTGGTCGGGGTTGTCAGAGAGGGTGCGCGGCCACGCACCCTCTACTCCTTAGGAATTTTTTTTTAATGTGGAGGGTGCACGGCCACAAGGTCAAGGCCTTGCTCTGGTTTGGCCACACCTTCCATCCCATATCCAAAAAAAATTTAAATTTAAGATAATATATATTTTTAATTCTTATTTATTTATTTATTTTGTTTTCGCGTGCCTAGGGGATGGAGGATGCTTGACCTAGTGTTGGCCTTGGCGGCTAGGCTTTGGCTGGCGCACCCTCCACTGTAGGGCTATAAAAAATAAATAAAAAATAAAAAAACTGCTCTAGGGGTGGAAGGTACGCAGCCGTGCACCCTGTTTGATGTCCTTGGCTAAGCCATAGGGAGGCCTTGACGTTGTGGCCGCACACCCTCCACTCTAGGATAACAAAACAAAAGTAATAATAAAATTAAAAATTAAAAAGTTAAAAAATATATGAGCACAAAAAGAAGTAGGGAGCTTGGTCTAGCCAATTGGGAGTTGCATATTTGGGAGTTGCGTGTTGCAACTGCTGCATGACAATAGTTCTCTATCACCTCCCTTAAAAAATTGATTGTTCCAAAATTGATTTCACAAGAGAGATTTGTTGCATATAGAATCAAACTATAAAATATCCTAAATGCAAGTAATGGTTTTTTCAAAAAAAAAGAAACTCGACAATTTCCAAGAATTTGCAATATATCATTTTAGCAATCAAAGTTGTGGAAAAAAAATTGGCCAAAATTTTCATGCAATTTCTACCGGACTTGATTTTTAGTGCACCTGGATGCTAAGTGCATGATTATATGGCCGAGTGTAAAAATAGGGAATTTCATGCTTCACATGTAATCTCCTTTAGTTAGTGACATAAATGATTATATTATAGTCAACAGAGACACTAGTTTGTGGAGTTTCACTTTAATAAAGAGCCTCCCATTTTTACAAATGAAAAAAGCCTTCTCAAAGCTTCTAATATATTATAATAATTTAATGTAATGCAAATACTTTCAATTTTGCCAAAATCTAACCATAAAGTTAAAAAGTTATTCATTGATTACGTCTTGTAAATAAACTAAGACGATTTTCAAATTCACATTGTCTTCTTCATAATCTTTTAGAGATTGTGTACGAACAAACATTTAAGCCTCCACGTTAGAGACATAGGTGGAGGAAAAGTTCGTTTTGGAAAAGTTTGATAATGGGTTAGTTGTAGGGACGAATTTTTTATTAAATATTTGACAAATATGCATGGCGAGGCAATATTGGACACTGTACCAAAACCACTTAATTGGACCCGTTTAGTGCCCCTTTGTTGAATCACAATAAAAAAGAAAAGATGGTGATTCTCTTATTATTTTATTAGTCAAAGATGAAAGCATGACTGAAAGTGCTCAATTGGCAATCAAGCCTTCAATGATGTAGCCCAAATGGCAAAAATAAGTGAAGTCATGATGCAAATTTGGCGAAAATCCTAGCCTCCATAGACAAAAATGCTATCTTTTAGCGTTGTCTTCAACCATCCTCTATTTGTGCACAAAGATGGAATGGGCACTCTAAATCCCATTTCATCACTATCTCGCCTAACTACGTAATGACACAACAATTTACAACGATGCTATTATTAATTTTTATAAGGCAAATTTTGCAGGGAATTTTGGGTTTCACTTTTAGGCCAATACTCTATGTCGTCATCAATTTTGACATAAATAAAGTGCCAAATGTCATCTTGTGACGTGAACCTCTCAAAATCTAAAGCGGAAATTCGACACCGAGCTGTCTGAATCCGACCACGGAATACAATACATTTCGCCAATAGAAGTAATAAGAACTCCGATTCTCTTTTGAGGCCGGCATGAATAAAGTGTCTTGATAAACCCACCCTTGGTACGATTCCCACCGGACAAAGGACCAGTAAGTTACGAAAGTAATGAAAAGGCTGACTTGACGTTCATGCCCAGTCAACGGTTGACGATTTCCCGACGGACACGTCAGATTATTTTTGAACCGAGGTGGCAACAAACCACAGACGGATGAATGTGGATGAACGTTGATGAACGTCGACAGGGTTTAGGGGTCCGTCCAACTTCTTTCTCAGTTTCCCTCTCCCTCTCTCTCACTCGCCTTCTGTCTTGCCCTTTGTCGCCATCGAATTTTGTACACAATGCGGGCAAGAGGCAGTGCGTGTAAGCCGCGGTAGCATCCTCGTTCCGTTTCCATTTCTATTATTATATTTCCAGGGGCTCATGGACTAGGGTTTTACGCTAGGGTTTGAGGATTTGAAGAGCGCTTGAGAGCTATGGGGACTCCGGATGTGTTGATGATAGAGGCCGCGCCAGGAGCGAAGGAAATTGAGCAAGCCAAATGGCGTGGCGGTGGGACTTTGGATGAGAGCGTAGATGCGCTCCCTTACATCGATCACGACTATGCGGACCCGAAGGTGAAGGCGGAGGTGGACAAAATGATTGCGGAGGAGATGCGGCTGAGCTCTAAAAAGCCTGCTGACTTTCTTGCTGAGCTTCCGGCAGTGCCTTCCATTAATCCTCAGGTACCGTGTTCGACTTATTGTGTAATTAGGGAATAAGCCTTCAATTGAATTACTGTTTGTGTTTTTTTCGGCCCTAATCACGTTCAGCATTTGATCCCCTGAAGGCCCCATGATATTTTGTACTATTTGAAGAAACCAAACTTGACTGCAATCATCTCTTGTACAACAAACTTAAGTGAGAATATGATGTGTACTTTAAAACTTCCCACATCAATATCAACAATACTATAAACAAAATGAGTTTAAAAAATGACCTAATAAAATGACCTAATGAACAAGTCAGAGGACACTATATGTCCCTTTGGACCTTTTTGGGGTTAACTTTGCAAATTTGGCACAAGCGAGGGTTTGCTTCACCAGGGTTTTAGGGTTTGAGAATCTTAGGGTTTTCAATTGTTATGCTACAGACTCACTTATATGCATTGAATGCTGGTAGAGGGCATTTTTCGCAATTAGTTTATTAGAGGCCATTGTTCTCACTCTGTCCTTAGCCATATACACGATGATTCTGGCCTCTGTGAATCGTTTCTACCTTTCTGGCAGCGGGAATGCCTATGTTTTGCACTGCTAACTATCACTCGATATCTGATAAGGATGATGTTCTTCCATCTGTCAGGACCATCCAATGCTTGTAAAAGAGTTCGACCGAGTGCGAGCTGGAAAACCTCCGGTAACATTGGACCTTTCACGTTACGGGTTGGAGCCCCCACCACTGAATAGACGCAATGATGTAGGGGCCTGGAAGAATGCTGTTCAAAATGCGAAAGCACAACTACAACACCAAACCTTGAGGTTCACCGTCTTTCCAATTCTTGAGTTCTGACTTATTGGTTGTTATGTCTTCTACTGTTGGAAGTGGGCTGCCTCCTCAATGTTTATCGCAGCGCTTTACAGTTTCCCTTTTGCTGTGGTTAGAGCTTTTCTTGTCTTGTGGTATGTAGCTGCTATATACATCTCTTAAGTTTTAATCTCTAAAGAAACTTTGCTGTTACAAACATTAAGGAGCTTAGTCTGTTTAGAGATGGAGTAAAACACCGCGGTTTCAAGAAGAGTTGGATGACATACTACATGCGAGAGACTGTCAGTTGGTTTCTTCTTGGTTCAATGGCACTGGCTCCTGTTGCATCTAGTACTGTTCTCATTATACAGTGCACTTCTTTTGATGCAGACTTGAGAACCTAGAGCTAATGCTGAAGTATGGTACTAATACATGGAAGGTTCACAATCAACATCTTGAAGCTTTCCAGGCCAGGTTGACCTCCTTTGAGTCCATTCTGATCTGTTTGAATTGTGGTTAGGAAGCGTTAATTTGCTGAAATTCTGATAATGCGGAGCGGTCTTTTTGTCGGGGTGCCTGTTTTGTAGGTGTTGACGGTCCCTAAGAGCTGATAGTTTCTTCTTATTATTTAGTGGATCACCTAATATTGCCATGAAATGTGGTCTGATTGGTACCAGGCTAAAAGACACTGCACTTGAATATCAGCGTGAGATTGATCTATTGAATCGTGAACGCAAGCTTAATCAGGTCACTAATCTTTCCGGCATTTTTCTCTACATCTTGATTCAACATTTCTAAGATTCAAAATATAGTTGCATTGTTTCAATTTGGTGTGAAGCATGTTTCTGATGTAAACTCTTATCTTTGACCGCATATTCCCTTATACTGCTAATACAGCATGAGATACTGTGTTTGATGCGGGGTGAACTGGATGTGCGATGTCATTTGACACAACGGTGATTTGATTGTACATTTCAGCAAGCTGCGGCAGTTGAGCTGAACTTATTGAGCTCCCAGTGGAAAGAAATAAGTCAAAAGAACTTGGACATAGAAGATTCTTGCCTGAAACTGGAGCTTGAGGTCATCCAACTTCGTGAGGAAGCTGAACAGAAGTGAGTAGCCATTCTCTTTCTTTCTATTCGTTCCTGGAAGCCTAACTTTCTTACTCGGACTGAAATCAGGATTAATACTCCAGGATTTGCAGCGACCTATACAACTTTGTTCCGTGCAGTGAGAGTTTTAGCGGTGATGACTTCGTGCTGTGACTTGTAGAATCGCGGCTCCTTTATTGTGAGTTCAGGAACCTTTCATACTAATCGTTCTACCTTTTTTTTGCTCCTTTTGCAGAGGTATAGATCTCACTCGACCACCTCAATAGGAGAGTTAATGTCAAGTAAGCACCTCTCTAGGTCTTCTGCTTAATGTAAAATGAGTACCCTTGCAGACAGGATCCAGTGTGAAACATTGTCGGTGATGGCACGCTTTTGAGCTATATGGTGCAGGAATACTGCTCTGCTGAAGATTGTATTAGTGAAATTTCATGCATTGAATTCTCTATAAGCCGAGTTTGGGGACCACAAAGCTAAGCAACCAGAGCTTGTGGGAAACTCACAACACAGACCTTAGCGTTGGTCGCTATTTAACCAACTCTTCAATCTGCAGTGCATTCTCACAATGCGGACATTTCTGAAATGATGGAGATGAGCAAGATCGTCACATCTTTGACCTTCTCTTTTCAGTCTTTTCAATTCACTCTTGTTCCGTTTCTAGTTTTGAATTCAATATTTATTTGGGATGCTTCATAATTCCTCCTCCCTTTGAGTCCTAAATTCCTCATAACCTTGAGTTCCTCCGTAGTCGGTGTCACAATGGGTTGAATCTCACTGTGCATCCATCTCACAAAATGTCTGGCTGTGAGCGACATAGTTCTCTTGTAGAATTTAGAATGTACTCAAATTTAGATCCATCTAAGCTCAGACTATCATTGACTGTCATTGGGTTAACCCCGAACTGCCCAACTGTTCATTTTTAAGACGATGTATAGATTTCATCCACGTTTTCTCATCCGTCATGCACTTTTCAAAAATACTTCAAAATTCTATGGCAAGATAGCTTCATGCATGTGTGATCCAATTAGAAAGGGGATGATCTAGTGAAAATTTTATGCCTCATTTTATGTTGCATTGATTCATAAAAAATTTCAGAGATTTTAGTCTAAATGTGCTCTTGAAGAAATAAGTTCATAAAATTAAGCAACCAAAAAATTTCCAAAAAATCACTTTGCTTAGAGAATTACATTTCAACTCATCACAACAAATTTCATCCACAGACTGTCAATATCTTATTGGTAACTGAATTACAAAATACTTTTGAATTTCAAGTTTCAAATTTTATACAAAAATATTGGTGATAGCAATCGCAGATCTAACTGTATGGATAGAATCTAAAATTAATACTCTACAACTTTTGTTCAAACATCAAGTTGAAAATATCCCTCTTAGTTGCATTTTATAATGCATCTTTGCAATATTGGTGAATTTGGAGAGGTGAGAGGACGTTTAGGGGGTCAAAGTACACTTATCACGCATTCAATCTATGTGAGTCTTTTTAGTTTTTAGGTCCTAGACAATCATATCAAAATGGTGAAGTGAGGGTCTATACAAGAAAAATGCAGTACGAGGACTATGTTTCATATACTATGGTATCTTTGAAGAGATGTACGTTAAACCTCTTGAATATTGTCTTTCCAATTGCTTGAATTCCAACAATCAATAGAATCTGAAGGCAATGAACGCAAATCGAGACAAAGTAATAAACTTCAGTGCCAACATCTAGAACACTTGAGATGGATATCTTGTTGGCAATTAAATTTTAAGAGTCTTAGGACAAGTGAAGACGTTGTTTCACCTCTAAAACCGCAACGCAGATTTGAAGAATTGCAAACTAATAAACTTCCACAACGAGACATTAGGTTAATGGATTTCCTAAACTAGTGTCTCATTGCAGAAGAAACTCGTGCAAGAATCTAATTTTTTTCTGTGAATTTTTTATTTTAATAAAGATTATTTTTAAAAAGGAGTTTTTAAAATAAAATGTTATTAAAATATTATTAAAAATGTTAAAAAATTAACATATTCTTTTTTGGAAATTATAATTATTAAAAAATACTGAAAAAAACCTAGTCTGACGTGGCCAAAACTTGACCACATCAAATCCACGTCAGATTTAGTATATTTTTAAATCTTTTTATTATTTATTTATTTATTTAAAAAATGTTTTAATTTTTATAATTAGTTTTTGGGAATAGTAATTTGCAACCCTTAATCGCTAAACGTACCAAGGTGTCTTTGGATTTGATCAAAATTAAAAATTCCTTCTAAATTTGATTACAAATAAAATCTTAATATTTTTTGAGTAAAATTTGTTGGAATGAGTTTGAAATGAGATACTCTTAAACGTGGTGATTCTTTGAAATTTTGGTGTTTTTTAAATTTATGACTTTATTTTTGCAAGGCCACTTTTGAACCACATTCAATGCTATTTTGGCATGGTCAACAACTTGACATACTTCTACATTTATAATATTAGGAAAATATGCACTCAAGTGTCACTAAATCCGATCATTATATCGGACAATAACTTGGTGAAGTCTCTCCAAAAAATTGGATGATTTTCATCCAAGCATTGATGAGAACGTAGGGTGAGTTTGAATTTGTTAGTTGTTTAGAAACTAAACGCTGTGACATTTAGGAGTTATGAGGCCTCAAATTTCATCTAATGATAGTTCTAAGAATTAAACAAATGATATATATCATAAATCCATCCTTCAATGTTATTGTTACAACAACTAAAAATATAAATAACCATTTTATGAAAATTCCAAAAATATATATAACCATTTTATGAAAATTCTAAAAATATATATAACCATTTTATGAAAATTCTAAAAATATATATAACCATTTTATGAAAATTTTATACATATAAATTCAATGATGGAGTAATTTTAAATATAAAAAATCTTTCAAATACAAAGCAATTGAAATGCAAATGGCTTTTGTTATAATGTATTGATTATCTACAATGGAGAATGAGGTTCTATAGCCTTGATTCCACCAAGGGGTTCTAAATTTTATTTGAATCAATAGAACATTGTTTTATTGATTTTGAAACGAGTTGTGGAGTAATTTTGATTTTGTTTTTTTTTTGGGTTTTCCTACTTTCTTTGAATGAAAGAGGCCTATGAAAAGCATGTGAAGATAATCTCAAGTTTTTTGGGTCCCAAAAGAAATGTGAGAATTTTAGAGTATCTTTAACCCCTAACCGTCCCGACGTCCATATTTTGGACGTTTTTTGGGGTACATTCACCTTCGAAGAGCTGTAACTTTTGCAAGAAGTGTCTGATTTCAATGAAATTTTGGAGAAACAAACCGCATGATGTATGGAATGTGTGGTAAAAATTTCAGATCAATACAAGATGTATTAAATTTTTGGTGATCATTTGAAAGTAGGTGTCCTTTTTTTTGGACAGTTTTTGTGCATTTTGATGGCTGCAACTTTGGGGGCTTGTATCTCCTTTGTCCCATGTTCGTTTTCAATAAAAATTATTGGGTTGGATTTCCCTTGAAGTCTGATTGTCATGGTAAAATTTTCATGTCAATCGATGTTGTTCTGAATGTTTGGGAGTCATTTTGGTGCACGGGTCTAGTTTGGACACTTTTTGCTTATTGGGTCAAATCGGTCACTTTTCGGGCTACTTTTTGACATTGCAAGGCCATTTTAGGGCACATTAAAAAATTTCATGAGTTTTTTTTGGTACCAATGTGTTTATATGATTATTTTGAACTACTTGATAGTTCAAAGTTTTTTCATTTGAGTAATTTTGAAAACAAATTTCACCTCTAATTGTGTTGCTAGGAAATTTTCAGCATCCTTTTTTAACAGTAAAACACTATGATCTTGCAATCTATATGGCCAAATGACCCCAAAATTAATCCACATGATCTACAACATGTATATTACAAGATTGTAAAGTTGAGATTTCTATACATCACTTACATTTAGACCAAAAATGCTAGGGACGCTTAGGGGTTAATGTATATGTGTCAAAATTGATCAATGTATAGATAAATTTTGATTTTTTTCCATCTTGTCCAAGGATCTTGTTTGGGGTGAAAAGTCTTTACATTCCATACGATATCACTCATGGTATTCTCCCAAAAGTACCACTTCATGTTTGTATATATTTTTTTCTTCCATAATTTATTGAATGAAAAATTTGCAAACACTTGATCATGTTTTGAAAGGCTTTGTAGTTTCCAATTGATGCAAAGCGCTGTCTTCTTTGATCCAAAATCAAAGATTCTTTTTTATTGTATCTATAGATGAAATAATATGATTCCTATTAGTTTTGGAAGTTTCATATTTGATTGTTATAAACAAATTCAATATGATATTTTACAAAAGAACCATATCAATTAGTATAAAGACGGCAAAACTAGTTGAACATGGATTTTTAATGTCAGAGCATCGTTGGCTCAATTGGAAGGCACTTGCGAGGTCCTTTTTGTCTGACAGATTTCAAAAAGCAGCTTGCAAACCGCTTCCAGCAACCTTCATCCAACCTCCCCACTTTCCGGTTTTTACAGATTCTTCTCCATTTTAAGATTATAGTACCTCGGAAGACCAAGGAAAAGGGGAGTTTTCAACTTGAGTTTTTCTTTTCGGTTACACTCAATGAGAGCATTGATTTCCATTTCCTTGAATATTGGGCCTTGAAACTCGTGTTTTGTTTTCGGTTAACTCAAATGGTCATTCATTTTTGTCATTCAAACTTAAACAAAATGAATCTTTAGAATATCAAAAAAAGTCTTTATATATAGGAAGAGACATTGCAAATAGTGATGGGTCGAGTGATGGCAAGGATAGTTAGAATTAAGATCACTATTAGATTTTAGCTATTTTGGTAAAGGGAAGTATATCTGAAGTTTAAGAATTTTATATGATTAATACCGTCCCACCAGGATCGGTAGCTAACTGCTGAATATTTATTTTATTTCCAAACTAACATTCAATAGTGATAATTGAATACATTTCAATTTTGGCACTTGCATGTAAATGAGCTTTTGTGCATTAACGTAGATGGTGACGACATATGGGTCCTGAACATTTTGCACATTTTGGCCTGGGGCTGGAATAACTTGTTGAAAGTTCAGCTTCTTTATTTTACAATTAATCTAAATTTTATCAAAGAATTTGCAACCCATAGTATATATATATATATATATATATATGTATGAATGGCTTGTAGTCTTCAACCCACATTAATTGCATTTTTTGGTCCCTCAAAAACAATCTGTCAAATTTCGGGATGAATCGATTGAGCTCCGCAATTCTATTTGTAATTTTGAAATCATCAAAAGAGCACCACTCTGCAGAATCTCTCGTTTCACGTTGGGGTGTATGCAAGGTACAGTGGACCACATTGAGGGAATTTTGGGTTGTGCTCTGTATTGACTTTTGGTGTATATTTGAGCACATTGTGCATTTTGTCTTTAAAAACTAACTTTTGAACTGATTTAAAAAGTATGTAGCAATGATACAATGAAAAATGAAGTGAACCGGCAACTTTTAAAGTTATGTACGTATTAACCATAGAATAAAATCTTAGTTTGTCAAAATGATTTTATCTTGATGAATTGAGTATCAAAACTTCTATTCTAATAACAATTTGATCAATTAATGATAAAACTTTGAGTGTAATCACAAACATGTTTGATTCTATATTTGGATTTTAAAAAATAAGCTTAGTTGCAAATTTCATTCTCAAGCAAATCCAAAAAGAATCCATCAACGAAGTTTTTAAAAATAGAGAAATAATTCAAAAATACCTAAAATATCATATTTTAAAAATTTAAAAATGAAAGAGAATTGAAAAAACTAGAAGATATGTTATTTTTTTCATATTTGTATAGTTCATAATTTCATCCACAACCATCTTTTCTTCGTCTCTTTTAGAATATTTGAGAACACTTTTTTATTGTGAGGAGGCCCTATATTTTTATATAAACATTAATTTAGATTATATATGTATATGTATATGTATATATATATATGTATATGTATGTATGTCACGGGGATGCCCTCTACGTTATGTTTGAGAATTATTTGTATTCATTATCCCCTATAAAACCCCCTTATATACGATGCTTTATATGTCTAAAATCCTTTGTATGTAAATCTATTCCATACAAAGTATATGTTTAATGTAAGTCTACATCAATATTTTCAGCTCTACATTGAAGATGTTCTTCGGATACAATTTATAAGGCCAACATTATTTTCTTGCCCTTTGCAATTGAACACCCACAATATATGGTGTGTGCAATGATTTGTTTTCCCCCAACACACATATTCATATAATTTTGAGTTAACCCTTTAACGTCCCGATTCAACACTGTTTTCAAAGAAGCGCTATAAAATGCTTGATGAAAACCAAAAATGGGGTTCATGGTCAAAGCAAAGTTGTAAATGTCAATGTGAAGATCACATCTGTACGGTTGGATTTATTATATTTTTGTTTAATATTTTAAAATTAATTTTGCAAGGTTTTCTCTTGAAATTCAATTTAAAATCCAAAATTAGCACAATTTTTTTTTAAAATATGGTAATGAAATTGAAATAACATGCACTACGAGATGGTATAATTTCCATTATTTGATTCTACTTATTTTGAAAAATCCTATTTAAGGTCCCACTTTTTGAACTAAGAATGAAACTTGACATAAACCAATTCTGTTGTTTTTCTAAAAATCATAATAACCTTTTTTGAAGATCCAAACCGTACAAAGGATAGTCAACTTGCTCAAGAACTAAGAGAAATTTTGGTGGATGAAAATTGTCCGATTTGGATGAGAATCGAGCAGTTTCAATCTGTGCGTCGTCCACTATGTGGACGCTGGCGCGTTAAAGGGTTAAACGAACACTGTATTATACTTTGAAAGAATACAAGGCAGAATCCCAGAACCAGACCGGCTTGAAGTGAAGACCAATCGGCGAAGAAATATATTATTGTTTTTTCATTTTTACATATCCTACCAGTCAATGAGACCTTGAGGTTGTTGGAATTGGTAGGTAACCTGCATACCTCTACGACTGACTACAAATGAATTTAGAATTGCACCATGCATTATCAAAATCATCCAAGGGCGGGCTTCCATGCATAACATTTAGTAGCCTTCATGCCCACTGCCTTTCCTTCATGCATTCTGCCCATCACCTTGAGCCTCCACCTGTCCACTTAGCTACTGATGAAGTACTATTGGGTATGGAATATTCCACACCATCTACTATGGATCTGAGGTAGGGACAGTACATTTACTGAATGTTATGTGTGAGCATCGGTCCGGTGAATACAACTAAAAGACAAAAAAATGAGGTCACAACTTCCACCCATGCACTGTGAGAGTTGAAAGCCGCTTGCAAAGTCACCCACTTCACCATGCCATCGGTGGCCTACGTGATTGGTTGCTTTATGGAGAATTTTTAATTTTATCTACTGGATCGCTCTACCCGGGGTGCATGGAAGTGGTCTCTGCTTTTTTAATCGGTGGAGAGTTGAAATTTGGGCTGCAATCATTTTTCCATATTTTTTACATCGATCAGTCTTGTTTGCTTAGCATTGCGATTTAGTGAAATGACAAGTGGTTTTCTTTTCCCGAGCAACCCACTTCCCACACCATTTGCAACAACTACACACATCTTTTGGTTTGAAGCATTCTTGGAAGGCTGAGCCTGTGTTTGTCGCAAATCAGCGACACCGACATGTGAAGAAGAAGTTGTTTGTGAAGAAGAATTCGATGCACTTGACGACATAACGTTGCAAGTGGATTTGAAGTAACCATGAATCAAGGAATTGATGTGTCGATTGGGAAGCAAATTTGCATCCCCACATTTGCAAGACTGACAATTGGGACACTTTTTTAGCCCAGCAAGTGCAACTTTAATGCAATTACTGCAAAAACTGTTGCAACAACAAGGAATCAACATGGGATCTTTCATAATGTTTTTGCACAGAGTACACATCAATTCTACGGGAATCTCATTGCAACCCACTTCTTCTTTCTTCCCAGTTTTTAGGCTTTCGTTTTCCACTACTTTTTCGCAAGACACTTCTACTCTGTTGCTACTATAATTTCTATCAACTAATTTTTCTACTTTCTTGCTACAATTACTACTCACAGTGGAAGTAGAGAAAATATCTTCTCCAAAATCATCATCAATGACCTTCTCTGTACATACAGTGCTCAAACCGCTACTACTTTGTAAACGTTTTTGTTGAAAGAAGGGGACTCTCTTGACCAAGACAGAAGCATTTTTTCTAACGCGAGTGTTTGCATCCAAAATCTCCAGTTGGGTGTCACAATCATAAACCCTAAAGTCAAAAGCCTCCTTCAGTTTCTTCCCCTTCAAAGCGGCGACAAGCGGTGCAGCAATTGCGTCCTTCAAGTCTGCAAGAGAGATGGAATCGCCAACACAAGGAACTGAATTGTGAGCATTGGAAGCAGCAAAACTGAAGTGCACCGCCATGTTAGCTCAAGAGAGAGAGAGAGCGAGAGAGAGAGACAGAAAAAAAAAGTGAAAAATAAGATGAATGAGCGGGTATTTATAACCTACACGGCTTTAGGGTCAACGTTGACCAGTACTTAACTTTTACTTTTATATTTCAGTGTTAGTGAACCCACACTATTTACACTTTATTGTTAGTGTTTAAGGTAGGAACACCCAATTCCAACATAGTACCCAATGCCAATAATTTCTACACATGGCTTTCATTTTAGAACGCAAATCTAGGTAGACCATAGATGACTTATTGTTTTGATCAACAAACAATAAAGGCTTTATGGCGTGTTTAGATTTGTGTTCTAAAATGAAAGTCACGTGTAGAAATTATCAGCATTGGGTACTATGTTGGAATTGGGTGCTCCTACCTTAAGGTAGACTACCCATGTTAGTTTTCCAGGAAACCCGTTTTTCAGGAGGTGCTTCTGGATGGGTGGCATTTTTGCACAAATGGATTGCTTAGAAAAGAATCCAACCGTACTAAATAGAGCGTACTTCGATTTCATACATTCTTCAAAAAGATCGTGTAGATCTGACCGTTCATTTGCAAGATTATGCCTCGTATTCGTAGTCATACTTGCACTAGTATTGAGTGTGTACACATACCTCTCTTTGTTGAATTTCGGTTTGATCATTTATTATTTTTCTTTAGTTTTTTTTATAAACCTGGACAGGATTCAGAGATTCCATACCTTCTCAGAACAATTTTTCATACCACCTTCGGACGATTATTCATATTTTCAAAGAATTTCAAAGTCCACATAGGAGGTACACATACGGTTTTTGTAACAAATTTATACTTTAACCCTTAAACGTACCACTCCTTTGTAGGAAAGTCAAACTACACAATTTAGCCTTCAAGATTTATCAAAATATATTTTGTAATATTTTTCATGCATGGAATTGAATCTTTCCTATCAGTCTTGAAATTTCCAGATTTTTTTGATTTAATACGGCCCTTTTTAACAATTTTTAAGTCAAATACTTCAAAAAATAAAATTTATTACAAAAAAGCTTTAAAAAATTAATTCTTTTTGGGGTGCAGGTACAAATTACAATGGAGAATCACATGATATGTTTTCCATAGAAATTTTTTATTTAAATTTTGAAATTCGAAAGGTGAACATCCTATGTAGTGTAATTCAAACCTTGAGCTACAAAGCTTGCACAAGCAATAAAATACTCAATAATTGGAATTTTTAAGATTTGAAAAGTGGAGTACAAACTAGACTTAATAAACTTCATTTTCTTAGTTGGGTGTATTAGCAACAAAAGTCATCTTCAAGATCAAAATTGAGTTTGACCAACAAACATCCAGTAACTGGATGCGTGGACGTTTAGGGGTTAAAATATGAATGGAGTTGGTACATTGATCAAGATCAAAATACATACACTAAAATAGAGAGGGGTATTTCTGTGAGTTTAAGCACTGCATCAGGAACTTCAAGGCATGTGAACATGGTGCCATGATGGTGCGTTGAAACGCAATTAAGATAATTTGGTGCTAACCTCCATACCAACCTAGTATGGATAAAATGACACTAAAATGACATGTATGCGGCCTTTGGTGTCAAAATGGCACCAAAATAGTCTACCCAACTTTGCTGATGTGGCATGTTTACAAAGGTGGAATCAGTTTGAAAGAAAACTGTTGCTTTCATATCTTTGGGTCCTTTTCTAAAATATGATTTTAAAATATTTTCTTGGAAAAATTTGAATTTCTTAGGTAATTTCGAAAGTAGAACTTGTAGACCACTATAATAGTGAGTAGAGCATTCCTATTATGGACATTACAATTGTACAAGATTCTCCTTGTAAAAGCCCAAAACTCAAAACTTAATGATGGAAGTTAGATGCTGGTATGTTCCTTTCTGGAGTTGTCATAGGCCACGACTACTGATCCCTCATTAAAATACCCCCCTCTACTTATTTATGTTTGATAGGAAAATAAAATTTATGAATAAAAGTGATTTTTTTTCCTCGATTAATTTGAATTTTGAAAATAAAAATCATAATCATACTCTATTTGTGACAAGTGGTTGGTGTTTTTCCAACACAAAAAGTATTATAACTTGCACCCTACACGCTCCAATTTGACAAGTAGTCAGTTTTAAGTGCCTTGAGGATTACAAATTGTCAGATTTAGATTCTTTTGGTGGCGGTTGTTGAAAGCACCTACAAGACTAGAATGGGGTGGGTAGTTATAGATCATTCCATCTTAGTTGTGAGTTTTAGGGTTTTAAATAGTTTAGGATTTCCTATCCTGGGTTTCAAGAAAGTGATGTTGCGTATCGTATTGAAATATTGCTGTTTTAGCACTATTTCACTGCCAGTAGTATTCTTGGCATTGTTTTAGCACTGAAGAATATATCAAGTGTCTTAGCGATGAAACATATGGGGAAGGAAGTTTGTGATGTTGTTGCATCTCAAATCCAAAGGTCATGCCGAGCATTCCAAACTGGTTGGAGCATGAGATCATGCAGAATGCTTTGGAACTAAGTTTGTAAATATCCAAACCCTAATCAATATTAGGTCAGAAGGCGGGGATCTAGATTTCCAAACATACCCTACTCCCGCGAGTAGTACGGTAGCAGAAATTATAAAAGTACTACAATTTGTCTATTGTATGTATACTTTGTACAACAATTTTCAAATTGATACTCCTTTGGTGCACTCATGTATACTTTCACAAATTTCACATAGTGCAGCCCTCGGGATATATGTTATTTTCAACCTTTTTGTTTAGGCATTTGTAGGGGACATCACTCTAGTTACAATAGTTCATTTTTTTTGATAACTTCATTCACCAATTTCTATTTATGAATTTCTAAAAGTTAAATGCAAAGTCGTGCATTGCGACAAAAAAGTTGGTCCACCGTACCCTGCAAACACCCTTTGTCAAGCAATTTTGATATCAAAAAACATATCATTACAATGCATTGTAACAATAGATATTGTATTGTAATAATAAGCATGTACATTTTTTTTTATCAAAAGACATAACATAGCAAACTCCAAAAAACACAAAAGAGTTTCTATAAAGGAAATGGAAAGTAAGACATGATTTCCTGTTTCCACACCCAAAATCTCTTTTAAACTCCATTTTAAGCATGATTCTCTTCTTTATTTTGCTTTGATTCAATTCTAAAGATGTATAGATCCCTCAAAGGTGTTCAATTTGGCATTTAAAAAACCCCATTTGGTGCAACGGAGTAGAAGTTATGAACAAGATTATTCCAGATTACTATCAAACATGTAGCGTTTTCATTGTTCTTTAAGGCTTAATGAATGTCTAAGGAGGACTTCAATATCTACATTAGAAAGTGTCTGGGGGCAATCATCGTGATGTTATTGATATCTTGGAGAGTGCACTCTTTATTAAACTTTGGCATCACGTGTATTTATACCCTCCTTTAGAATACCCCTATATACAATTTTTTTACTAATGCAAACTAAAAGTATACAAACAAATTTCAATCATAAAAATGGAAAATATATGCATACGTGAACAAAAATTAAAAAATTAAAACCAATGAGATAAATATAAAACAATTAAATGAATTGATAGAAATCCCCTTCAATAGTGTATACACATTCTATAGATCCTTTCAACAAACCAAGACTCTGTTGAAGCTGACTTACGTGGCATGCCTCAATTTTCATTCATATTTCATCCATCCTAGGTTAAATGCAATGAAGCTTGTAAAGCCCTACCGTATAAATACATGTATTCAAAATATTGAAATGATATACATATATCTATTTCTTATCAAATTGTAAGAAAACTAACGTATTGGTATATTGTATATTTAAGTTATATTACTCTTTGACTTATGCGCTTACGTGATTCCTCACACACATAAAAGAGTGCACTCCTTGGCTTGATATATAGATCCAACTTGTGGCAATTATCAAGGAACAAACTTCCCAATGAAGACAAGGTGTCTAATCCTTAGACATCTCTTAAAACTATATATACATTTTGACAAATCCAAGCTTTTCAAAGAGGTCAATGAGTCGAATCCTTGGACTTCGACATCTTGATAGATTCTAAAAGTGCAAAGAGATCAACCGTGTCACGTTGAATTTTCTTAAACCTTGACATCTTCACAGATGCAACAGTTTCAAGAAGTCAAAGATTCCATCCTATGGACTTGTTGTAAATTTAGATAGTTGTTTTGGTTCAAGGATCCCAAAAACCTCATGTTCTGAAGAGGTGCAATATTGAACACAATACATCCTTCCAAGACTAATTCTTCACAATTTTTAGAGCCCATGGGGAGGGCTGTAGCTCTTGGCAGTAGCAGAAGAATACAAAATTAATGTTTTGAAGTAGGTCGAAATCCTCAGGAAGCTTTTCTATTCGTATAGATGACATGCGCAACACTTCCAGTTTCTTCAGACCATCGATGGATGCAAGGAGCTCTCAAAGCTTAAGACAACTTTTGAGATTTAATGATCTCAAGTTGGACAAGAAAGAAAAGGAAATAGATAAACTTTCCAAAGAGGAAGCTCCCTTTCCATCAAACTTTACCAAACTTGTTAATCTCCCAAACTCCACTGGAATTATTTTCAACTTGGTACAATGTGCCAGACTTATTGTTTTCAGTTTCAACAATTGTAAGATTCTTTGTGGAAGCTTTTCCAAGTTGATACAATTATCCAAGTTCAGAACCTCCAGCTCTTTTATTGTGCCCAAAGAGTCTGGGAACAATTTCAAGGTGGAAAAACCTTTCAAAGTCATAGACTTCAACCCTGCTAGTTTTTCCATGTGTTCCGGAAGCCCTTCAAGCTTCCAGCAACCTTCGAGGTTCATAACTCGCAGTTTGGAACATAAAAACTGCACCACAACTACCACGCTCTTCTACATTAGGTATTTCAATAGAAACATAGGGTCATTTCCTAAGTAGTAAAAGAATCCTCTTTAAGTACATATTTTACTATATGAATCATTTTGTGCAAAGACATCAACCCCCTAACGTCGACATCTCTCAAACTTTGACATCCTGACAGACCTAGGTAGCATAAAGAGGTCAATGAACCTAAGCCCTTCCATTCTTCTAAGCTTGGAGACAATGAAACATCGAAGTTTACCAAACAATTTTCAAGGCCCATAGAGAAGGCTTGTGTCTCTTTGTAGTCAAAGAATGTCATAGAAGCTTGATTTTGAAACAAGCCAAAATCTTCAAGGAGATTTTTTATTCGTATATATGACGTATCCAACATTTCCACGTTCTTCATGCCACCAATGGATTTAAGAATCTCTTGAATCTGATAACACGCATAGAGATTCAACGTTCTTAAATTGGAGAAGAGAGAAAAAGAAGCCGACAAACTTGCCAAAAAGGTAGCTCCATTTGCACTAAAGTCTTCTAAATTTGTTAATTTTCCAAACAACACTGGAATTTCTTTCCGCTTGAAACAACGTGCCAAGGTTATCTTCTTCAGTTTCAACAAGTGTATGATTGTTTCCGGAAGCTTTCCAAGTTGACACAATATTCCAAGTTCAGATCCTCCAACTCTTTTAATTTCCCTAGAGAGTCCGGCAATGATTTCAAGCTCCAACAACCTTGTAACTTTAGATACTTCAATCGTGATAGTTTATCCATATGTTCAAGGAAGCTCTTCAAGCTTATTGTAGTTTCCGAGGTTCGACACTCGTAGTTTTAAATATGGAAACTGCAGCACACTCTTCCTTGTCAGGTATTTCAATAGAAACGCAAAGGCATTTTATATGTAATAAAAAAAATCCTCTTTAAGTACATATTATATTATATGGGGCTGGTAAATTGATCAATTTACCACATAAGGGTGCTAGAGTGTGAATGTGTGTCCCAACTTTTGCATACGCTTCTACAATAGCAAACTTAATAGGGGGCACAATCACAAAATTCTACAATTTGAATTCGCAAGTAGAAGGCAATTGTTTTGGTAAGAGTCTTGGTATTGTCGAGGGTATTGTGACTTTGGATTACATGATTCACTACTTATGAACCGTGTAGCAGGGTGTCCTTTGACAAGCTCACACTCTCTCACAACCCTGAATTAAAAAAAATGATCATTTTCCTACATGTAAACGTCATTACATTCCTTGTGTTTATCTTTAGAATGTTGACCTCATCTATGGCTACATGCACTCTTGAATACTTTTGGCACGATAAGAATTATTAAATTTGAAAATTATTCGCGTCTTGTCTATTAGATCCCAATCATGACAAAGGAACCAGTGAAAACATATTACAAAAAGAATTCACTCACCTCATATGATCCTATTTAAACAACCTTCATACCTTTGTAATTAAATAAACCTCAAGGTAAAGAGAATGGAAAACTAGGAAAAGAAACTGTGTTTTGTTCCACATATTCTCATACCCTTCTCATTTCAAATATTTTTTACCTGCACTTCAAAGTCCTTGGACCAAATGTAAGTCAGACATTTGTTGTTCGCAAGATCCAACACTATTAAGTGCAGTAACTTCAAATCCAAAGGGAGCTCTGTCAGAAAAAATTTGACCTCCATAGCAACCATCTTAGCTGCCTTGGCCATTTTGAAAAGTCACCTTTCACATTACAACCATCCAGTATAAGAAGCCGCTGTTCAAACATCTTTGCATAATGTTCTGCTTTGCAACTTGCACCTAATTGAACCCAAGCTGCTGACATTGCACGGACTTTACTTATATCCTACAAAAGAAATCCCACATATCAATCAATGTTATACACAACTTGTACATTGTCTTAATTTGTCCACAAATTTTAGTACTTCATACTATGAGCTTAGCTCCAACTTCAATTACATTTGCCAATTGAGATATATTTCATTCTTGGCTCAACATGCCTTGGAAGAGGATTTAAGTAAACATTGTTCCTATTGGAAGTTACAACATGTAGACCGAACCTATTTCATATGTAAAATACATATTTATACATCATATGCTCCTACCTCAAAATATTACACTTTGCATTAATGTTTATGAATATTCACATTTTCTACTTTTTTGACATTGTCAATAGTGAGTCTATTACCTTCCTTAGGATGCATTGTGCAAAAGTGGATAAATTAAAATATAGGTCTTCTTCCAATTGATATTCTTAATACATAAATATTATTCTAAAATTAATATAAGGATGGATAAAATGTATTTTCACAATTCTTATTTTATATATATATATATATATATATATAATTGATAGAATGTTCATAGAATGCACCCCAGCATTGCAACTGTTTGAATGATCCGCCATGACGGGCAGTCGTAGCAACTGAAGCTTCAGTTGCTTGCTTGATGAGAACACACGATGCCGCCGGCAACGTAGAAAACGGATTGTGATTTTGTTCTTAACCCTTTCAAGACCAAGAATTCATTGTTTAAAAATGACAAATTCAATCATTCATATAATGAAAAGTATGATCCAGATAGGACCAAATTTTATATCACCAGAATTAGTAAAGAACATTGCATGTGTTGACCAAAAACATAAAGAAATTTGAACAATAGAAACTTCACATAGAACCCACTCAAAACTGCTAAAAAAAACATGAAGCCATATTTGGCCTCTTGGTCCTAAAAGGGTTAACCCTTTAGTACCCAGGTAACCACTAAGTGGTCACTAGATCACTAGAAAATGAAATGCTGTAAAATCCGAAAACCATCTCAATCCGATGTCTGATGTTCAGAAGTGTAACTTTTGATTATGTAGATGTTGCAAAAAGAAAATTTGGAATCTGACTTTCTTAGCTATCCAAATACCTATGTATAAAACACCAAAATACTGCAAATATTTCAAAAGACAGCAAATACTTACAAATACAACACATGTACTATGTGGTATTTCTTCTGTTTGGAAGTTTGTTATCTTGTATTTATTTTTTTGGATTCTATTCTCTTGTTCATGTTCCATAAGTGTATGTAGTCCGATCTTGATCAATGTACCAACTCCTTTATTATTTTAACATATAAACTTTGTCCTAAACTGTACATGGAGAAGTCACTCTCACTTATAAAATTCACAATAATTATGTATGAGTCCGTTCTTGACATGAAAGATTGCAATGGAGAGGTGCTGGCACAGGTCATTGCTGAACATCTTTACTTTCATTTTAGAAAATTTAACCCAAATTCTATTTAACCTTGAAGTCACACACCCCCTAAAATCTTTTGAGTGTACATTATATAGTTCAAAGACATACTATAATCTTTCAATCCAACGGTCCGATCTTACCAAGATTTAACCGACACTTGTTTCATTAAGCTATGCTTACATTTATACGGTTGAATACTATTAATGGTATCCCTAATTTCAACAGAGAAAGTTTTAAAAAACATCACCCAAAAAACTGTGGTTTCTTCAGAACCACCCTAGGCACTAAAGGGTTAAAAAGAGAATGCGAATGCAAAAGGCACTGGACGCTCTGCAACAAAATGGCCTGTCCTTTACGGAGTACGGTCTAATGGTGCGCCACCTCCGATTTAAGCGCAGTACTAGTTGCGGATATGTAACGTCAAGAAGAATCGAACCCTCGACCGCCCAAGCCTGAGGCAGATCTTCCGGCTCCATTCAGTCACAACTGGTGCGTCAATCCAGTGCTTGCCCGATGGCACGCTTGATGACAGGCGGTTTTGTAATTGCAATTATATACAGAAGCTCAACTTACGAGTAAATCGTACAGCTGCAGGAATGGTTTTCCAACCTCACCTTCATGCCCTCTCGCGTGCGTCGCGTTATTCTTTCCACCCCCTACGAACTTCCGGAGTAGAGTTTACGCAATGCAAATCAAACTCAGTTCTGCATAATTGCAAAAATTGTTGCGAAAATCAAATCTCTATCACAAAACCTGCACCAAAGATTATCAAGCCATCGGAGAGAACAAAACTATGGCAAGGCATACAAAACCAATTACTACATCAAACGGAGAGATGAAGAAAACATAAGCTCGTGGATCTCTGTTTGCTGTCAAAGTTACACACTTCTGTTGTGTGCACAATTGCAGTGAGGGGCACACAAAACTCAGTCAAATTTCACGACAAACCACAAACCATAAATTTACAACCAAACTCACCTTCATACGTGAGTCTATTACCTTCCTTAGGATGCATTGTGCAAAAGTGTATAAACTAAAATATAGGTCTTCTTCCAACTGATATTCTTAATACATAAATATTATTCTAAAAGTAATATAAGGATGGATAAAGTGTATTTTCACAATTCTTATTATATAAAATTGATAGAATGTTCGTAGGAAACTTAGTAAATATTGGAAGAAATTGCATATAATTTGTAGCCTTTTAAAAAATAACCAATTAACTAACAAATGCTATAGACTAACTTCCTTGATCCTTTAGTGCCCAGGTAACCGGTAAGTGGTCTGTAGATCACTAGAAAATGAAATGTTGTAAAATTTGTGAACCATCTCAGTCCGGTGTCTGAAGTTCAGATGTGTAACTTTTGATTTTGCAGATGATGCAAAAAGAAAATTTGGAATCTTACTTTCTTAAATATCCAAATACGTATGTACAAACCACCAAAATACTGCAAATCCCTCAAAATACAACAATACTTACAAATACAACACATATACTATGCGGTATTTTTGTGTTTGGAAGTTTGTTATCTTGTATTTTTTTTGGATTGTGTTCTCTTGTTCATGTTTCATCAGTGTATGTATTCTTGACAATTTTTTGATGATATTGAACACGAAAAAAACAAGTTGTTCAATTGGTTGATTGATTATGTGCAATAAGAACTCTAGTCTTTGTACAAAAATTTGCATCATATAGCTCTAATATATAAATTGAAAGCATTGGCCTATTTAACAACTATTTTAAATGCAAGGGCATCAAGATGTAACAATGGTTCATGTTGCAACCTAATATCATGATTTGTTATGGTTCCAACATCCTTGTTTCAATCACAACGTTGTTTCAAAAATGGAAGTGAAGTTATCATGACGTATAGGTAACTATATCTAAAAGCAACCTTTTTTCTTAAATCGTTCCTAGCTCAATCTTCCATAATAAGTAGATTTTGACACCCTACTATCGATGAGAATGTGCACAGTCTAAACATCACAATTTAGGGTCACTTATGGTCAACCTATAGTCAACACTTTGGAAATTCGTAACTTATTCACATGGTATCCAAATAATGCTTGCTAAAGTGCGTTAAAATCCTCTTGAACTTGTTATTAAGACACACCAAAAATATTTTTTGTTTTATGTGTGTAAATAGGCTCAGTTGGTAAGGGGGACGCTTTAAGGTATAGTTACCTTAGAGGGTTCTCAAGCCCTCAACTTCATAGCAGCTTCTCCTTAACCAATCAAATTTGTTCATGTTTCATCTTAGGACCTCTTTACACTAGAGGCTAGAAGACGTGAGGACAGAAATTTCAGCCAACATAACATTCAGTAGCCTTCAAAAAGGCTGCCTTTCAGTTTCATCCACTTTCATATATGGAGTGACCAATGATTTGTTATTGAATGGACTATTGAATCAAATAAACAATTACAAGACTCTATCGAATTGTGATTGAGTGAGTGCTTTTGATTACTATTCACCATGGTAATCAAATAAACAATTACATGACACTATTGAATTGTGATTGAGTGAGTGCTTTACTGTTCACAATGGTCAGTTGCTCTTGCTTATTGCTACCCGCCCTCATAGCTACTGGTGTGATGTGGAATATCCCACATCATTTCATTGGGGGATGAAATAATGTGGGATATTCCACATCATTCTGTTGGGGGAAGACAACAGTCATAGAGGCTACTGAATGTTATGAATGAGAAATTGGTCTTCTCGGTTTCTAGGCCTCCCATTGGCTGAAATTTCTTTCCTCACAGCTTCTCGCCTCTAGTGTAAAGAGGCCCTTAGCTAAGTTGCACTTTTCCTTTCCTCTTGCCTACTTCCATGGGCAACTTCTCAAACCCATGGATTGGCTCTAAGCCTAATAAGAATTGTCTCACTCAGTTTACTGGTGCAGGATTGTAGACGAAAACGGAATTCTGTAGCTCTGCGAAGAAATTTGAACGAGGGTGGAATGGTTCAAATTAGGGTTAGAAATGGTGTCTTGCTTGTGGTGTGATAATAACTTTATATTGTGAAAATAAATTCTCAACTTTTGGTGCAGGATTGTCGAATTCCGTAGCTCTGCTGCATTTTATCTTGAATCAGGGTTTTCCCGAATGATGGGAACTAGGGTTTCAGTGAGGTCGTGGTGTTTACTTGGCTTTAGATTCAGGGGAAGTTTCTGGTGGAGGAGATCGAAATCAGTAGCTTAAGCTTTTTTTCGAATGGTTGGAATTAGGGTTACAAGTGCATTTTGATAGAGCAGTAATGTTATAAGATGCCGTGCTCAATGCTGAAACGGCCGCTAATCAGCGGAGTGCGGCAGCAGCTGTGGCCATGTCGAAACAATCTGACGACGCGGAAACGATGCTGCAAACCAGGAATCATCTCGCAACAACGCGGTTCAATTCACGCAAGCGCACATCCGCTCAGGAAGAGCTCGTCTGTAAGAGCATTTACCCCTAAATGACCAAGAAGCCCGAATTGAGCCTCATGTTTTTTTTTAGTAGTTTAGAGTAGATCCTATATGAACTCCTTTTGTTCGAATTTGACCAACACATACAATTCCTCATTGATTCCAGTGAATTTTATGATTCATGATATAATTGATTGAATGTGTCATTTTAAGGCTATGAATCCTTGGTCTTTTAGGGGTTGACGAACGGCAGAATCGGCATTGAAGAAGAATCGCCCCTGGAGGCCATTCTTGTGCTGGCAGGAGGTCAAGTTGCGGGTGGAGGGGTGCCCGTGTGGGTGGAGAGACGGCTTGACAAAGCGCTTCAGCTGCAGAAACTGAATGGACCAGAATGCCGCATTGTCTGCTTAGGGAACGGCACTCCGTATCGTCGGCCTATTCTCACCCCGGAAGGCTTTGTGATCCATGAAAGCTCCTCGTGTGCGGAGTATCTCATCAACAACGGCGCCCCCGTGTCTGTTCTGCTGAAAGAGTGGAGCTCCTATGATACCATCGGTACTCGTCTCATTCCCTCTGCTTCGTTTTCGCTCGAGTAAGGATCTGACCTCTGTGCACATGATGAGAATTCATTTTGAAGAGAGAAAATGGTTGTTGCCAGAGAAAATCAAACCCGGTCGTTTCGTTATTGTTGGAGTTATATTGAATTAGTTATGAATTTTCATAGTCACTATGGTGTCCTTCCTCAAAATCATGCAATAGACTATGCTTATTCTAACTTTTCTAAGAACCAAGTTCCATGGATTTGAGAAGTTGTCCATGGAAGTAGGCAAGAAGAGGGGAAACGTGGAACTTGGGTTTGTCTTATACCCATCCATGAAGTTGTGCACGTTCCGTGGACTTGCTTGAGGTGAAATATGAACAAATTTGATTGGTTAGGGAGAAGTTGCCATGAAGTCTTGGCCTTGAGAATCTTCATACTTCATATGTGGAACTTGGTCCCCTGAAGTCCCTAGAAACTTGTCTTTTAGTGAGATACTTCACCGATGGAACTTGGTTCTAACTCTTGCTTGAGAAGGTTAAAACCGAGACACTTTTTGTGAAAAAATTCTGTAGTTTTCATTGGTTTTAAGTTTGCTACTTGAATGACTCTGGCTGAAACTATAGATGTGTGGTTTGAGGAGCTAGAACCATGCACGAGACTATGCTTATTCTGGCTATCTAAGGTTAAAACCAAGAGACTTTCCACAAAGGAAATTTTATCATTTGGCAGTTTCCATAGGTGTATGGTTTGGGACATGTACCGTAAACCCTAATCCTAGATTTCCAGTGTAATATACAGTTACTGGACATGTTTTTTGTTGGTGTTTTTTTTGAATCAGGAAACGGGTACTTCGCACTGACGCAACACGCGATTCCTCGGAGGTGGAGGAGAATGGCGGTGGTGACATCGGATTTCCACATGCCGAGGTCTTGTGCCATTTTTGAGTGGGTGTTTGGGTTACAAGGAGCTGGCACTTCGATCACACAAGCGAAGGATGGGTCAGTGGTGCAGTGTTCTACTGGCTCACGAAGCCAAGGGTTCGTGTTGCAATACCATGGCGTGTCTGATGCTGGCATTGATGCGTCCATCATTCAGGTCGGTGTTCTCGATTGCACTAAAATTGTGATTTAGTGTCCAGCAAGAATTGATGTCTTTTACCACAGTTTGTTCAAAGGTGAGGAGAAATAGTGTCCCTACAATACATAAGAGTTTGCCACTTGTCATTCCCACTTCCACTGAGAGTGCCATATTCCTTCCAGGTGATGAGAGTGACATGAGTTAGCATGCCATGTTTATTATATATAAAGTTGCCATTCGTCATTGGAACGTGTAGGTTTACTTGAAGTTATTATCATTTTAAAATTTACAGTAAAAGCTTTTTTGTAGGGACACTATATCTCCAAAAAGTCAAATAGTGTCCGTGTTGAGAAATAGTATCCTGGACAGTAAATCACAATTTTAGTGTAGTTCAATTCAGGATGGAGATTTACAATGATAGTTTCTACTACAAAAGAAAAAAGCCTCCAGTAGCTATGTTGTTTGCAACAGACATGAAGGAAAGGGATGGAACCCATTCCTATGACTTTCAGCTTTTTCCCATTATTAGGATGGAATTGTTAATTATTATTTTTATTAAAAAATTGTGAGAGGTTTCCAACGTAGTAAAATATGTATTTATCTGGGGGTATCACATCTCTTCCGAGAAGTCTGATTCTCTGAAGATTGAGAACCTGAGGAGAGAACCGTTGGAGAATTACCACGGTTTTCTCAATCTCCACAGCTTCTCAATCTCCACGCCCGTTCTTCATCTCCGGAGGAGAAGAATGAAACTTCTCAATCTTCACAAAATGGATCCTCCACAATTCAAGGAGAAAGTGCCACGTGCGCATTCTCTGAAGATTGAGGTGTGACACCCTGTAATGTATGAAGAAGTTGTGAATAGTTGAAGTTCGAAGCAGTAGGGTCCCAATCGTGAGTTTGGACTACGAGAATGGTAACATCTTTCACTGTAATAGAACCTAGAAGTATGTCATTTCTCACAAGGCATGTGTTTGGATGACACTTGAATTGGAAATGGGTTACGTTCCAAGTTTTGAGACTCCAGGGGTGTGCATTTTTAATTCGCTTTGAAGGTGATACTGAGCTCTTATCCCTGTCTGTTTGGCATGTGCAGGCTCGAGTAGTTAAGGAGAGGAAGTCACTAGAAAGCTTGATGAATCTGGCGCCTGGCATCAACACCCTGAGTAATTTCCATGTGTGGTTCCATACACAACATAAGTGCTACAATGTGGAACACCAAGGATTGTTTGGTAAGCAACCGCTGGATGATCCTGCTCTTCGGTCATATTAGGAATAATAATTTTCAGTCAATTATGATGAGATCGGCAACCTTTTGTAGACCTTGAGTTAAATCCATTCTTTGTTCTAGCCTCCATTGTTGAGGGAATACTTTTATCGCACTGTAGGAGCTGTGACACCAATGTGGTTGAAGCTTACAATCGCTGTTTACATTCTTTCATTATGGTAATACATTTTGAATTAAACATTTCGAATCATGCATTTTTTGAATCATTTTTTGATTTTTGGAGGATAGGTTGTTGGTTGTATGTTTTCTTGTGTACTGCATTCGCAGTCTTTTTTTTTCGTTCCATTAGGGGTGTCAAAGTTCACGACTTGTGCACAAAGATTTGAGAAATGTAATTGAAAAGGGTGCTAAAAGTGAGTTAGATTCGGCTTCTCAAAGATAATTTACTAAGAAATATTTCAGAGGATGAAACCCCTCTATCTAAGAAGGAATGCTTTTAGCACCTCCTTCCTTAGACAAAGTGCATCTCATGTGCTGTTGAATTCATACACTTCGCATATTGAATTCTGTTGCATAGGTTTTGTGAAAAGACACCTGAGTGACCTTTTTATAGGTGAGGTTTGAAAAAAGTGCATTGATATCTGGGACGGCGTTTGGGTATGTGGAGATGCGGGGTATCGATCCCCGTACCTCTCGCATGCTAAGCGAGCGCTCTACCATCTGAGCTACATCCCCATGACCGTGGCACTCTCACATGACATGCACTGGAAAATGAAGCATTATGTAGAAGACAATGGAGTTATTCCTTACTGACAAAGTTTTCAATAGGATTTTCAATCTGAGTCAGCAATTGAAGGGCTCTCATGAGATTTTGCACATATGGATTCACTTTGTTAAAATCATAATTAACTCTTAAACGTCAAGAGGACCTGGGCGGGGCAGCCCGGAAGGCATTTAAATTTTTGGAAAAAACGAAAAAAAACAAACAAAATCGGCTTTGCCGGTCAACCACTGGTGCGGCACTTTTTTAAAAATGATCTCAACTGCCCAACCTCAACTCCTATTCAAATCGACTACTTTGATTGCTTGTGGATGATTCAACAATCTCTCAAATGAGGCACAAGTCGAAAATCTAACTCGCCTTTTTAGTAGCTTTCCAACGCACCAATCCTCGCTTGTTTTGGTTGAGGAAAACTACTTTTTTTTCTAGATTATTCTTTTATAAAAAGCCTATGGGTTGCTTTGACGTTCAAGGGTTAACACATCAAGTGGGAACATACAGTGTTGCAAAACTGAGTCAAGTTAAGGAAAACATATCTTTGGTTGACCATTCCTGATAACTCATTGAATAAAATTGCGGTTTTCAAGATAGACGAGATACAACATGGAGTTTATGAGCTATCATAGAATGTATGTTGACACACACACAGACTATAGTTAGAAAAAAAAATTCAAGTACAAACATATGTCTTGACTCAGTTTTGCATGCCATTGAGGACTCATGAACCAAGACATGTGTTTTGCATGCCAAAAATGCATTGAGGATGTATGAGCTCAAATTGGCTTGGGCATGTTAAACTACAATGTTGCAATACTCCATGCACATTGTTAGTAGACTTTTATTACTCAACATGGTGTACTTGAAGGAGCTTTCTGCAAGTGCTCGTACAGACCTTGATAACTCTATTTTGGTGAAGTTGCAAGCTGGTAGATCCACAAGGGATGTAGCAAGTGAGTTGCAGGTGTCTCAAAGTCATGTTGCAAGACTTAGAAGGAAGAGATTGTTTGATATTCCTACTAGTAGTGGTGGTAGACCACAAGTATTAACAGATGCACAAAAGAGAGCATGCATTAGAGCTGTCACATCAAGAGGATTTGAAGCTGCGACATATGCTACCCAGCATGTACGTGAGGAATGCCAAGTTACTGTAAGTGTTGATACGGTGAGAAGGGTATTACGTGCAGGAGGGCTGAGATCAAAAATGAAGCAGAAGAAACCGAAATTGAACCAAAGACACATCAAGGATCAACTTGAATTTGCTAGGCGCCATGAACATTGAACCATTCATGATTGGGAGCACGTCATCTTCACTGATGAGACAAAGGTAAATCGATTTTGCTCCGATGGTCGCAGTTGGTGTTGGATTCGCAATGAACGGTCTTATGATTTAAAAGAAGTGAAACAAACTGTAAAGTTTGGTGGTGGTTCTGTCATGTGGGGTTGTAGGACATTTCAAAGCCCAGGCATGTTTTGTAGAATTGAAGGAAGAATGGATCAACATCAGTACAAAGAAATTTTGCAAAGAGATTTAATGTACACGATGATGGCATATGATCTTGGTCCTTCAAATTTGATATTTCAGCATGACAATGATCCCAAACATACAGCAAAAAGTGTTCGCCAATGGCTAAAATCACAAAACTTTGATGTTCTTAAGTGGCCTGCACAATCTCCTGACCTAAATCCAATTGAGCATCTTTGAGCAAGGCTGAAATGTCGTCTTAACCAGTATGAAAGTGCTCCAAAAGGAATTTTAGAGTTGTCAGAACGTATTGAGGAGTGTTGGATTACTATAAAACCAAAGGAGTGTAAGAGGTTGTACGAAAGCATGCCACGACAAATCCAAGTTGTTTTAGCTGCCAAAGGCAAGTGGACAAAATATTAAGTTGTTTTTTGGTTGATGATGCAAAACTGAGTCAAGAGACACAGTTTCCTTTGAATGTAATTTTCTTGTACATATGAATGTAAGAAGAACTTTCTTTTGCATCAAATTGTAGCCCACTGAAATTGCTATCTTATACAATCTATGATTTGTGCAAATCTATTGCCAGTTTTCCTACATTGGTAATTGAATTTCGAATTACCAGAACTTGACTCAGTTTTGCTAGACACTGTACCTTTAACTCTTATGGTCTCAAAGATGCAATAAATTTACATGCACCATCAGTCTCACGTATCATCAGTGGTCACATATTGTAACTTCGGTTACAAAAAGGCATAAAATTTGGTGGACCAATCAATGACTACGGTGTCAGCCATCAAGGCTCTCCTCAGAGCTCAAGCACTTAATTTGACATGCATGTAAGTTAGATCACAGGGAATTACTTTTAATGTTCTAAAAAGCACCATACTGTGCATGGAAAAAAGCATCTAAAACCATGCTGACAAAACTTTCAGTGCATGGAAAAAATTCTTTTGAATCACCACAGGCCATATTGACAAAACTATCAGATCACCACCTCACCAGTATGGATAAAAAGATCTTTCAACACTTCAAAAACTTTCAGTATGCATAAAAAATGTGAAAAAAAGCATACTATGTCAGAACAAAAAGTGGTTGTTGCCTCATTTATTAGCAAATAACTTAATAATAAGCTGGACTAAACTTTCCGAAGCTAAAGACACTATAAATTCGATATTATCACTTTCTAATATCACATTTTGGTGTCTGTGGACAGTTTTCACATGGCAAGTTCTAAACTCAGGTACATTGGTTACAAAAAGGGGTGATATAAAAGAGTTGGGAGTGTACCTCATCAACCCAGTGATCAGTGTGTCACTTCAGCACGACTCTTCTCAAGAGCAACCATGTTGCCCTTGCGAGAGCATTCCAGGATGGTTTGCTCTGTCACAACGAAGTAAGTCGATATAGTGGCTGCAAAATAGGACAGTAACTCATTTCGTCATATTTTTCATGTAACATATCACAATCAAATGAAGAGCCGAATGATAAAGGATACTAAAATCATTAGGGACCTAATCTTACTCCTCGTTACCAACAACTCATCTATTCATATACTTGGTTGGACTTCTTATTAGCAAGCATGACACTGATATCTTTGAATGCAAAATGGGGTGTCTATCGTCCCTTCAATAGTGGTCTACCACTTCCCACTTTGAAATTGTAAAAGAAATTGGATCCAACAGATTTGGCTCTTGTACCCAAAGATCCTTATATTGATCCCTCAAAAATCACACTTCAAATGACGCAAAAGTATCCTCTACTTCACTCAAATGTCAAAATGGCATATTTATACCTAAAGGACCAATGATTCATGGTTTCAAAATGATCATATTGTGAAAAATGTATTTCACATGGAACCTAATTTTATATCACCGGAATCAGTGAAGAATATTGCATGTGTTGGCCAAAAAATATATAAATTTGGAATGGAAAAAATTCTATGTAGGACGTACTCAAAACTGTAAAATAAAATAAAATAAAATAAACATGAGGTTCGATTTGGGCTTCTTGGTCCTTAAAAGAATATAGTGAACCATGAAAAGGGACCATTTCCAAGCCACAAGCAAAGAAATGAACCATTTACCTGAAGAGATGATAAGGGCTTGTCCCGTATAGTTGATATTGGCTTTAGCCCATGGAACAAATCGAACAGCAGCTAGCTGATGGAAATACAAAAAATACCACTCATTAGTGCAATTCCAACAACGTAGCAGTCTTCAATTTCAATGGTGAAAAATGGCATGTTCAAAAAGGAGGAACTTACGGTTGGAATGGCACTGAAAGCACATGCATAGGCAGCCGCCTTCAAACCAGCCTTGATGCCCTCTACAGAAAACAGGATCCAAAATCAAGTTACTCTCGTGAATAATAATCTCCTCCAGGTAGCTCAAAGCTCCCAACAGTAACTAAACCCTTTTGCAAACAATAGCTTACACATGGCATCTCAAAAGCTCCCTATTACAGTCAACCCTCCATAAATGTTACACGTATAACTCACTATATTTGTTAACATTTTTGTACTCCCCAATAGTGCTAACTAGAAAATGTTAAACGTTAATTTTTAACAAAATATGACTCCCTTGTACCCCTTTCTTTGTTAATTTGACCTTCATAACCGTTAACTCAATTTAGGATACAATATTTACCACTGATTTCAGCATTCAATTAAAAAAAAGTGGCACCCTTTGAAAGAATGAAAAGTCTAACCTCTTAGCATTCGAAAAGGATTTGAATTTGGTTTTGCATCAAAGCACCATTGATTCATATTTTCATCCTATGTGAAGTTCAAAATATAATAAAAAAGAGTTATTTTATAAGTGTTAATTCTTGAAAGTCCCTCCCTCTCGATTTGTTAAGATGTTAACTTACTGTAAATGTTAAGACATTCCTACTCTAAAGGTGAACATTTATAGAGGATTGCATGTACAATCACAAAGTTAAATCAATGATAATCTAAGAAAACATTATATCAATATCTTATGCTAAAATATGATCGTATATTCAATTATGGTGTATACCCCCAAGTACATGGATGTATATTGTGTAGTGAAATACATAGGAAATCACTTGTTTGTATATAAAAATACATGGTTGCAATCGTTTAGGAATTAATAGTTGCCAATATAACATCAAGTTAACATCATAATACCGTTTGTGTTACATTAACATAAACTCAACATTAATCTAATGCCTATTATTTTAACATTAGAAACTTTGTCAATTTAACAGTGGTATCAGAATACTTGGATCCCGTCTCACATTTAAAATTCAAGACAATGAAATTCTCCCAATTGCAAGATGAATTGCATCAATTTCAAAATTAAAAAGTTTAAAAAAAGACACAACAGCCTACCATCGGTACAGTGCTTGGCCCTTGCAACCTTTTCTTCAGCAAGGCTGAGCTTGAGATCCTTGTTGTTGTCTTCAACAGGAGACGGAACCATGAAACATGGCTGCCGTTGTTTTTGCTGCTGCAAAGCCAGATTCTCTCTCTTCTGTCTCCACCATCCTAGTAAGTCGACCGCCATCTAAAACCCATCCCATTTTAAGCAACTGTAAATCACAGAAATGGCTTGAAAAGCTCAATTTTCATTCAAGTATAAAACAATCAAATTGTTAAAAATTTCAAAAATTGATACATTTGTCAATGAAACTCCTAAATTCACGAATTTTGAAGTAATTGACGGACCTAACTGGGGTTTTTGGAAATGATTCAAATGCATCCTTCACTCTTACAAATGGCACACAAGAAAGAATTAAAAAAACCTAAAATCATGCAACACCAGGATGAAATCAGAAACTCCACATTCCAGTGAGTGAGAAATTCAACCTCGAATCAAAATTGCTCACAAAATTTTTGAGGTAATTGACTGAGGGTTTTGGAAATGATAATCAATGATCGATCAAATGCATTTACAAATTGCACACTCACTCTTCAAAAACCAAAAAAAAAACCCAACACGAGAAACAGGATGAAATCAGAAACCCACATTCCAGTGAGTGAAAAACCGAACCTCACTCGAGAAAGAAGAACCAAAATTGTTACGGTTCAGGGTAGGCAATAATCGATCAATGGCAAACTCAGTCTTCAAAATTCAAAAGAAAAGAAACCCTAAAATCATGAACAACACTAGGAACAGGATGAAATAAGAAACCCACATTCCAGTGAGTGAGAAATCGAACCTGGAGAGTGAAGAACCAAATTTGCTCCCGAAAAGAAGAGATGTGAAAGATGGGTGTGAATTAGGAGGAATTAGGGTTAAGGTAGGCAGGAAGAAGACGTCAGGAGTGGCGTCATGCGGGATGGCCATCGCCGCCTGGACTTGGAGAAGAATTCGCAGAGAAAACGAAGTTGCCTCGCCTGTTGCAGCGAAGAAAGAAATGTTTTGTAAAAACTGCACTTCTCTTCAGTTACCCTAAAACCCCGCCGGCGTCATCTTCCCATTCTTCACATTCTTTATTTTTTATTTTCCTTCATGGTGAACCCCTAAATGCCTACAGCCCTCTCCAAATTAAAAGTTGTATGAATAAAAGTTGTACATTATGAATTTTAGATTCTATTCATAGGGTTAGATTTGTGATTGCTATCATCAATATTTTTGTATAAAATTTGAAACTCAAAATGCGAAATTCTTTTGTAATTTGATTACAAATATAATATTGACAATTTGCGGATGAAATTTGTTGTGATTGGTTGAAATGTAATACTCTAAGTGTAGTGATTTTTGGAGATTTTTTGGTTTCTTAATTTATGAGTTGACTTTTTCAAGAGCACTTTTTATTCGTTTTGAACTTCGTCCATGGTAGTTAGCTCTAAGAGCATTTTTACCAACAACTCTGAATTGCACTCCAAAGGTCATTCAAAAATTACAAGGTATACAACATGTAGTTCTCCACCAACGTCACTCAATTAGACTTTGAAAATAGTAAGTAAGCCACTTACAAGTCACCACGCATAGATTGTGCAATCATAATGTGGAATGAAGTAGAAAGATATACACTAGCTGGAGTCCTTTTGAGGGCCCTGAAATGGGTTGTTGTATTCAGTGTTTTCCTCTAAAAAAAATTATTGGCTAATCCATGCACATTCATTTTTCCAAAGCCAAAGTGTTGGTGGAGATGCTCTAAAGGACAGAGGTAGAAATACGGAAAACCGCAATGACTCCATGAACTAGATTGTAGACTTCTACTAAAACAGAGACATCATTCACTCATGTTAGTGATAAAGTAAAAGAATAGTTACTAGGTAGGAACGTATAGATAAAATAGTGGAATCGCAGGAGTAGAGGGCCATCCCAGACTGCTAAGTGTTGGGGAACGATAAGTAGCAGTACTCTAAATAGTGTATTTAGTGCGAGATACACTAATTTACATAAACATGTTGTAAGTTTTTATTGTTGACCAATTTTTTTACCCTCTATATTGGTCAAGATGGGGATCTTTCAATAGTATTGGAATCAATGTCTTTGGTAAATTTTTTTGTCGAGAGTAAAAATCTATAACATTTTCAAATCTTATACTTATCTCACACTAAATACACTATTTAGTGTAGCATTGTAGAAGTTGCTCTCTCAGTTTTTGGATCTAAACTTACAGTGCATACGGTGACAGTATGCCCACAACCGCGTATGCGTTAGGGCGTTTGTATGGTACAGTCCACTAGAATTTTTATCCCTGTGCACTCTTTTGAGGATATTAAGAATTTGAAAAATCCATTTCAGAGAGAGAAAAACACTTTTTTGAAATCTAAAGTAGTAGGATGAACCGTACCGATAAAAGAAAATAAAAATTGATAGAAAATTAAAAATTTGGCATTATATTTTAATGAAGGATGAAACAAAGGGTAAACTAGTACATTGTCGCAATGCATAATATGCACTCTAAATTCTTAAACAGAAGGAGAACAGAGAATTGTGGATGGACTTTTGAGCTATGAATTTTTCCAGTGTTCAAATATGCGAAGAAAAATATCTTCCAATTTTTTCAATTTTTTTAATTAATTAAAGTTTCAAATTTTAAAATGTGTTATTTCTGGGAGGGATTAATTTTCTCTATTTTAAAACCTTTTTTGATGGATTTCTTTTTTTAATGTACTTGAAAAGAAATTTTTGACTCAATTAGAATCACAAAATTGTGTAGTGAGCTATATTTACATTCAAAATTTTGACTCAAATAGAATCAAACGTGAGCTATATTTACATTCAAAGTTTTATCATAAATCGGTGAAACTGTTATTGAAATGGGAGTTTTGATACTCAAAACCTTCAACATAAAATCATTTTAACATTCTAAAAAATTATTTTTTGAATTATATGTACATAAATTTAGAAGTTGGTTCACTCATTTTGCATTGAATCATTGCTACATAATTTTCAAATTGGTTTGAAAGTTAGCTTCTTAGACAAGATGCTCAAAGTGCACAAATGTGCACCAAAATGTAATTAGTTCACCAAGAGGAGTTAGTGGACCGTACCATCAAATGCACGTTACAACATTGACGGCAAAATTTATATAAAGCCTTTTATTTGGTGCAACCATGTGTAGACTGCAATGGTTACTCTCATGTTATGTTATATACGATCAAAATTGTGTGTATACATTGTAATGTAAAGAAACTAACATTGTGTGACGTTCTTTACGAGGTATTCAAATGTTAGTATCAGGGGGTGATGGCCTAATATGGGTACCCCCTCCAAAAATAGTGTGATTTTCGAGAAATATCTTTTTGGTAAGAAAAAAACATTGGAAAATTACAAAAATTAGAGGGTGTTATAGACACCATGGCTGCAACTATATACATGGTGTTAAAGACGGAATTTCTAGCACACATAAAATGAGTTAAACATAAGTCATACTATGTGAGACGCGTAAAAGTGGTACCCATATCAAGCCATTCCCCCAGGATAAACATATATGAAATGATAACAATTACTTAGAGTTTGCATATCGTGTCTCTAACGAGGAACTAAACATTGATATGGGTAAAGCTAGTTGAAGCTCTTGGCTACTCTTTGGTTGTTTTAAGCATATCCAGCACTTGAGAACGCAGAGAATTCCAAATACCAGATCACGTTAAAGAACTGGGTTTAGGCTCGATAGTAGAGCGTGAGATTGTTCAACAGAAGCTAACAGAACGGTAGCAAAAGACTACAACGTTAGGTACCAATTAACCCTTAAACGTCAAGAGGGCGTGGGTGGGGCAGCCTGGAAGGTATCTAAATATTTTTGGAGGCAAATAAAAATAAAATAAAATAAAATAAAAACAAAAAAACTGCTCTGCTGGCCAGCCACTGCTGCGGCACTGTTGCACTGCGGCACTTTTTCAAAACGACATGTACTGCCCAACTTCAACTCCTGTTCACTCCGACTACTTCGATTGCTTGTGGATGATTCCACAAGCTCCCAAATGAGGCGCAAATCAAGAATCTAAATCGCTTTTTCAGTAGCTTTCCAATGCACCAATTCTCTCTTGATTTGGTTGAGAAAAACTACTTTTTTCCTCAATTATTCCTTTACAACAAACCCGTAGTGCTTGCTTTGACGTTTAAGGGTTAAGTGGTACACACTAGGAACGCTTGATAACGATATACTATGGTCAATCAGTGTACGTGGGTAATCAACATGTTCGTTACATTCCAGTCTTGACCTACACTAGTAGAAAAGGTGGGGCTCCCAGGGAGATGCCGAGGCAAAATCACTATGCATGCGTGGAATTGGGCACCACTTACGTGGACATCTCCCTCGGCAGTGCCACCTTTTCTACTAGTGCTATAACAACTCATTTCCGACGAAGACTAGTTATAACGATTCTAGGTGCAAGGTGTGATGTTTTTTAAAACTGAGATAATTATATGGGAATTAGTGGGGAATTGGATAGGCACAATTCATGGGCAGAATGGCCTATCGGTTTTCATTTGGTGATTCCTTGCACGAAATTGTCTGTTAGAATATTTGGTTATTGAAGAGTGTAGGAAACGATTTTGGGGTTTGAATAACTTTCCAGTTGTACATAATTCTCTACTAGGAATAAAAAAAATTAATATGGAATCGCATTGCCTCTTCATGATTTTTACTTTTCTCTCTATGAAAAATAAGTCATTGCTATAACTCCCACTTCTAATATGCAAAACTTCTTATTTTCTCAGTTTATTGTATTTCTACCTTAATCCCTAAAGGACCATGCTCACCCCTAAAATTTTATCACTCCTCGTGATGCTCTCAAGAACGCATCTATAACTCTCAATTGGTGTTCATGTAGAAAACTTCACCGTTGAAGCTAAAAGAGGGCTTAGTCATGAGATTGTATATCAATTTTCAAGACAATCTACCGTATATATTACATGATTATAAGGTTTGATCATGAGTTTTTTTCTAAAAAAATTGAGCAAAATCAATAAGTCATTCACTACAAACATTCTCGTAAAATTTAGAACCATCATTAGCGTTTGAAATTTCAGGAGCACACAAAGATGTATTGTGTCTAGGTGCTCACAAAAAATGGAGTTCTAAAACTAAATACAACATCAATGATTGATTCCAAAAGATTTATGTTTGTATAAAGTGACTTGTTGGTGACTTGTTGGTGACTAGTTGAGCCGGTGTTTATGCTCGTTATTAATTGTTACATTGCATAAATGTGTAAATATTTCAAAAATATTTTTGGAGTATTCTAAAATATTCCAAAGTAATATAAAATATACAAGAAGATTCCAAAGATTCTTTTTAAATCCATTTAAATATATTTAAATATTTTCGGTAATTATTATATATTGTTTATGACACAAAAATGACAAACGTTTTACATATTGTACGCTTTTTTTTTTGACAAATATGATGGCCTAGTGTGAAAATGCCCTCTAGGTCATCAACCTCTCTAACTACCATGTCCCAAATTCACATGTGTGTACCTTTTAGTTTTTTTCCTAGGGGATCAATCAATTTAATTGCACATCTTGAAGGGTTTTTGTGTTCCCGTAACAAACATTTACAACTCTTTAGTTAACATTGAGTTAAAATTATGGAATTCAAATAAGTTATTAAAGTAATGAAATTATTCTTAGACAAAATGGGTCTTGCTAGTCTTTTAGGGCTTAAGAGCATTTCCACCGATGACTGTTATCCTTCAATTTTTTGCTAATAATCGACATGTTGATTTGGCTTGGGAAGACTTTTTGCCAACCAAAGCAACAAGGCTAGTATATTGCTTTGTAGATACAAGCCAGACTCCTCTTTTCTAGCAGAATTTAGATATAGGTTGGTATATGAGGTTTATAAATAAGGATATTATCGTCATTGGTGGACATTCTCTTAGTCTTTACTAGAGCATGGGCACCAGTGACGTTGATCTCCCTATTGCCGAACTTGATATACCAGTGAATACCTAAATTTTGTGAAACAAGAAAAGTCTGGTTGGTATTTACAAGCAATATACCAGCTTCAAACACTCTAGTTAGAAAGATTCTTCCCAAGTCATATCGGGACCTCCATTTTCAAAATAGAGCATTTTCACTAGCGACTACTATTTTCAATTTTTTTAAATCAAAGTCCAAATTTGACTTAGAAAGACTTCTTGCCTGTGAGAGCGTTTGTATCTAGTATTTTGCTTGTGGATACCAACCAGAGGCTAACAAAACATAGGCATGGGTTGGTATACGATACTCGAAAATAGGGATATACGAAAAAAAAAATAGGATCTTTATCAATAATTTTTTTTTTTTTCAATTTGGTACTTCTGATCAATTAAATAAAATATGATTTTTGAACACCACCATGGAAATTATTCAATCATATTTTATTCTTCTAATATTATCACTCATATTCAATTTTTTAATAATTTCAATCACATTCATTTTCTAATATAGTAAAATATAAACTTTGTTAACCCTTAACTGCCTAAAACATGAAATTTACTATTTATGCACTTGGCCAAGTGCACTCATTTCATGAGCATATTTGGCTTTAAAAAATTGGCTAAAAAGTTCTCTAAAAAAAATCAATTTTTGTCTTCTTACAATCACTTACATTGTAAACAAACAATTTTTTTATTAATTTTTTATCCTTATCTTTATCTTTTCTTTTATCTTATCTTTTATCTTGTTTTCTTTCTTGACTTCTTTCTTGTCTTCCTCTTGTCTTTCTTCTTGTCTTCCTTCTTGTCTTTCTTCTTGTCTTTTATTTTCTTCTATTTTTTCTATAGTTGCGGCTGTTGAACCCTAAACGCCAAATAAAGCCAAATGTTATTATTATTATTTTATCCTTTTTATTTATTTATTTATTTTTGCGGCCGCCGTTTAGGATTCAACAACCGCAACTGAAGAAAAAATGGAAGAAAAAATAAAGACAAGAAGAAAGACAAGAAGGAAGACAAAAAGAAAGACAAGAGGGAAGACAAAAAGAAAGACAAGAGGAAGACAAGAAAGAAGACAAGAAATAAAACAAGGTAAAAGAAACGATAACAGAAAAAAAAAAAAAAAAAAAAAAAAAAAAGACATAAAAGGATTTTTTTGTTTACAATGTAAGGGATTGTAGAAAGACAAAAATTGCCATTTTTTAAGGAATTTTTTATACAATTTTTTTAATGCACCCGGGGGCCAAGTGCGTAAATAGTGAATTGCGTGTTTTAAGGGTTTTGCCATGAACTAAATATATTTTAAAATGTGTCTTACATGATTTTTTTGAAGTTTTATAGAATATAAAAGATGTGATGCACAACTTGTAAATCCTATATATCTATTTAATTGAATAACACCAAAATGCTTTAGAATTTGTTTAAATCAATTTTAAAAGAAAAAAAATTAACATTCATTAAAATACCTATTTATTTGTTTATTTTTTTATATAATTACAATTGCATAAAAGTATAATGTCGATGACATGGTCATAAGTTGTCAGGATTTAGGATCATTTATTAACTACAAATATCAATTTGAATAATTGTAGGCAAAATTGGATAAAATAAACACTTTAAATGAGATGAGGTCTAATGAATATTTAAGCATATAATTAAACTTATGATTCTAGCCAATCATAATGGAATTTAAGAAATAATTTTTAGTTTGATATTTTTAATGAACTTTAGAAGTTTATAGCTTACAAACTATATATCTAATTATTTATGATAAAATTGTGAAATTCATTTTGATATAATTGAATTAAAATTCATAATCTATAGTTAGTAATTATATGTCTTTGCAAAATTGATGCATAATCGTGCATTTTTTCAAACATTTACAAATTTGACAATTTTGTCGACTATTTCACGCACCTTCACCATCAGATTTCTTTATTGTTTATAAAATTAGTTAAAATTGTTTTACTGATCCAAACATATGTTCTTATAACCAACTTGACTATAAAGAGGTCAGGCTTTTGAAACACTCATTTCCGACACTTTTAGCATGTTTAACAACCTTTTCTATATTTGGTCCGACCCAAATATGGTCAATTATGCAATTAAGGATTAAAGTAATTTTGAAATAGTATAGGTTTAAAATAATAAGATTTGTAGTTAAATTACTATCGAGAGTTACAAAGGTTTCAACAATTAAAGAGACCCTTTGAAACATTAAAGATCAATTACAAAACGAGCCCATACAAAGGACTTATATAATTTGAATGATTTATCATTTGAAAATTTTCATGCATCTTGAGTACAATTTATTTTTTAATTAACACAAGAAACTTCAAATGACAACTCATAATTAGTTAATATAATAAAAGTCATCTTGTGTATGCATCATTGTTTATAAAATTCTTGTAAAGTCTACCTTCAATGTAACATAATTATATATCTTAGGGAACTTGGAAAAATGAATGAAAAGAATTTAGTATAGTTTTTTTGCCATAAAACTTTATATATATTTTTACACCAAGCGCTGCAAAGCACTCTCTATGACTAATTTTAGATGAAGTCTTGTACTTTATTACACATGTGATGAAATCTCGTATCACATTCTACATATGATAATTTGTAATGAATTCATTGACCAACAAGCATATATAATGTAAGGGATTGAATATTTGAAGATTGAAATATTGATGGAACTCTCTACCTTGAAGTATAGAAAAGCATTGTTGCATTCAACATGCCTCTGATACATGATATATAATTAGTGTCACCAACACTAAATATCATTTTTTTGTATCCTGATATAATGTCAAATTCTAACCAGAAATTACTTTGTGATGCAACAAATTTCAAATTTCATTTCCAAAAGCGCAAATTCATGAACAATGACTGCATATTCATTATAATAGTAATCTACACCACTTAAATAGCAAGTTTTGTATACGTATTAAGTTATTTACCTATGAAAATTTAAAGCTTCATAACTGCTTTTGCATACAACATGCAAATAATGCATATTTAATGATTATCAAACCTTGTCCAATCTATATTAAAAAGAGATGATGTATTATCGCCCAATTTGATTTAGAATATTTTTTCAAACCTCGAGTAAAACTCTCAAAAATATTTTAGATTTTCAATAACCATATTGTTTTGTATATTGGAAATTGGCTTTCTAAATGAGGTTTGAGACCTCATTTTGAGATACAAATTGGGCAACAACTAGTAATGCCCTTAAATACATTATAATTCCCTTAGATAGATTCTAAAAAGCATGGTTAATAAAAACCTATTTGTTCTATAATATGAAGTATGTTTAATGCAAAGTGTCTTAACTTTAGGTTGTCTTACCTTACCCCTTATACAATAGCTTTTACATATACAACAATATTATGTTTTGTTTGATAAATGTTTTTTGTTTTGTTTTTTATTTGTTGTTTTTTGGAGCACATATAACCTACACATGCTGCAGCCAAGGACATACAAATCAAAACCCAACATATAACTCAAATAGTGACATCCACATTAACTCAATTTTTTTGACAATTTTCAGGAGGAGCTACAGAAAGGATTGGGTTGGGTTGAGTTTTTTCACAAAGTTGAGTGTTTTTAACCAAACTCAACCTAACCGAGGGCTGCATAAGGATTGTGTTGGGTTAGAATTGAATTGAGTTGAATGGTGTAGGGAGGTACCATTGAATGCAATAGTGTAGATTTTCAACCAAGGGCTGCATAAGGGTTGGGTTGGGCTAAAATTGAGTTGAACTGCATAATGGAGGGAGATAACATTGAATGCAATAGTGTAAATCTTCAACCAATGAAAGGCATCATGTCTCTGCCCTTAGGCTATTGATTTTTCACCGCCCCTCAGGGCTCTTTTTAATGCATTTTGATCACTACTATGCGCAGAGATTATCATCATCAACCAATAGATGGGGACCACGGCTGAGAATTTTTTTCAAGAAGATGACCACAATTGAAGCTTTTTTTCAATGGTTGAAATGATGCCCTCAGTTGAAACTATTTTCAACCCAAAAGCACTTAAAACTTTCAACCCAAAAGTAGCTAGAATTTTCAACCCAACCGCCCTATACAACTCCCCTTTTTGTATCCACACTCAACTAACTCTCATGTGCAACCTCAATACCTACTCCCAACCAAATTTGTTTTGGTAAATTTTCGCCAAAATCTTACATGATTTTAGAAATGGCTACTTTTACACTAGAAAAAATGAGCAAAAAAGTAAACACAATCGTCAAAGTCTTCTAAAATCATCACAAATTAGATGAAAGTGCTAATAATAAATAATTTAATGGATGAACACATGTAGATGGAAATTTCTATCCAAAAAGATTTTTTTTTTTTTTGAAAAAACATTGCTACATTCCAAAGTACATGTTGCTTTACCAACGGTAAAAATCAATTTAAAAATAAAATAAAAATGGCTGATTGTGATCATGTAATTTGCTCTGATCTATGAGCCAAAATTTGAATCATGGGGTGCGGGGCGTCCATGGCATGATGAGAACCGGCAGGTTATTTCAGCAACATTTTGGTCCAAATTTGACCAGACACTCGCTCATGTGGCTCCAGCAATAAAATGGGCGTTGCTGTGTATGATCTACAAGGGCAACACTTACACATGATGGACTGGGATAAGCTCAACAACGGAATATGCAGCGGCCAGATCCACTATGCTCTTTGCCTCTTGCCATATATTTGAACATTAACCCTTAAACGCCTGCGAGGTCAAAATCTCGTTTATGAATGTAACTCACTATTGAATTCCAACTCCTACATGGAGAATGGCCTGATATGGGTATCACCTCACATAGTGTGACTTATGTCTAACTCATTTTATGTGCTAGAAATTCTGTCTTTAACACCATGTATATAGCTGCAGCCATGATGCCTATAACACCCTCTAATTTTTGTAATTTTCCAATGTTTTTTTCTCACCAAAAAGATATTTATCAAAAATCACACTATTTCTGGAGGAGGTACCCATATCAGGCCATCACTCACATGGATGATTTTCGTCCAATCCTTTTCGTGAAAGATTTTTGTTGGTCATACCACCTCTTCAAGATAGATTCATACTCCTATGTCCCATATTAATCCCTAAAGGACCAAGAAGCCCAAATTGCGCCTCGTGTTTGTTTTATCGGTTCTAAGTAGGTCCTATGTGGACTTCTTTTTATTCAATTTTTTTTGTTGTTTGACCAATACGTGCAATGTTCTTCACTGATTCCGGTGATATAAAATTTGGTCTCGTCTAAATTATATTATTCACAATATGAACAATTGAATTCGTCATTTTAAACCATGAATCCTTGGTCCTTTAGGGATTAAGCTTCCTCAACCCTCAAAAATAGAAGGATTATGTAGTCCAACGGGGTGGACCATTAGCACGATGGGTATGGACCTTGAGCCAAGAGGAGTACCTTAGTAGTTTGAGCAATTATGAAGCTTAATATGGGACAGAGGGAGTATCATTCAAACTATTTTTGGATTTTACATGGGGTCCCAACTACAAAAAGCATTGTAAAAACGGTTCGCCATATATTGTATTCTGGATCATTGTGTTTTTCCTACTTAAACTAATTTTAGGTCATAGAAATGAGTTCTATTGCATTTGAGCTTAACCAACAAGATGAAGCTTACCAAGTCTAGTTTTTACTCAACTTTGAATTTTTGGAAAACTTTGAAAATTGAGTGTTTTATTGGAGTTGCAAGTTTGACATGTATTACCATGATGTAGCAAAACATTTAAATTTAGGCACACGGATGATTTTCATTTTATTGTAATGTTCTTCATTGTAATTTATACCTTTGGTAAAATATCTGAATTTTCTTTACTATCACTTCAAAAAATCATAGTAATTTCAAATTCTCACCAAAATTTATGAAAAAATCATTATTTGTAGTAAACACGAGGTTTCAATCTACTAAAATATATAGAATTGAATATTGATATTATTTATAGTGGCAAAATTGAGTGACATGTAAAGCATAATTCTATGGTGAAAGGCCCATGCATTTAGGGGTTAAAGTGTTTTTATTCGCTCAACTACTACCCCACAATTTCCACTCTTTGAGACTCCACTTCTTTCTTTATCTTTTTGAAAAAGCCGTGTGTACCGGTATTGCCCAAAGATAAAATACAAGGGGGTTAGCCTATGTTTCACATAAGGGCACGTTTTTTGTGCCTTTATCGTATGTTGAACTTAATGTAACATATGTTTATTGTATGTTTAGCATATTGTTATTGTCTGTGTGTAAGTACGTACGTAAAACATTGCAATAGCGTGATTTGGCAACATTCTGATGATGCCACCAAACTTGAAAGCCCACTTCCTTTTGAACACCCTTTTCACATCGTCTACTTTTGAATGATTCAAAATACACCTTTTCACATTGCCCACTTCAAAATGATTCTAAACACTCCTTTTCACACAATCCACTTTAAAATGATTTAAAAACACACCTCTTTGCACAACTCACTTTAAAACAATTCAAATACACCTTTTCACCCAAATTGCATGGGCGGGCATGATCCTCTATTTTTCTACTCGCATGCTTGGATAGGTAGAGGTATTGGGGGTGCCCAAGCCAAAAAATCTCAAATATCCCTTTTAGTTGTCCCTCCAAGATGCTTATGACGATTAACTTTAAATGCCTGACCTTATCGCCATGGTAAAAAACTTTACATTGTATGCTATAATTCACCGCTATTATTGAATTAAAAAATAAATTCATATTTTTCCTACATGAGACCAAATGCCAACTATAATTTATAAAATTTTCAAAACTGTTAATAATTTTTTTCAATTATTGTGATTTTTTTGAATTAATAAAAGTAAAGAAAAATCATATCAATTACAAAATATACTAAAAAAATATGAAAAATTTACCAAATGTGTACATTACAATGAAAAACATTAGGTTGTTTACTATGCTCAAATGGTATTTTTAAACTTGGAAATATAGTGGAAAAACCTAAAACCGTGGAACATCATGGAGGAGCCATGGTAATACACCCTGATCTTGTAATTGCTATAAATCATTCAATTTTAAGAATTTTGAAAAAAATTAAAATAGAGTAGAAACTAGACTTTATAAACTACATTTGGTTAGTTAAACTCGAATTCAAAGATTGTCATCTCGATGGCCAAAATTGTATTTCAACTACAAAAAAAGATGATCAACCAGATTTGGTTGTTCAGACCTTAAATTTTGGCTTCCACATTTTTCATATTTACCCCTATCAGGACCATACAACGCTTTTGGTAGCCATATAGCCCAAAGGGGTAAGAAATAAAAACACTGGATACAATATAGCAGAAGTACCTATAACTGACAATGCACCCAAAAACTAATGTGTAGACTGAGTCATAATGGTTAACTACCAAACTCAATGCCACTTGTGTAGAAATTTCTATCAACCAAACAACTTCTTGCACTATTACTTATATTAGTCAATTCCAAGAAACAACTTGGGCCGGTTTGTGGAATGATGTGTTCATAGATTTGGGATAGTCTAATTATCGGTTTTGAGCGACGAATAACTTTTTACTTTGAAATTTTGTAGAAATTTCATTTTTTTAGAATAAAATTATGAAAAAAATTGCATGATTTCTATTTTCCTATTTCTTCATGATTTCTATTTTCCTATGAAGGAAACAAATACTATTCGCCTTCTACTCCTACTGCAGGTAAGCTAGAGAGCTTAGATTATCGATTATGGGTGCTTCTACCTTATTGTTATGAATGGGGGGAACATAAATGCTCAGCCCCGCTCGTCCGTCAATCATGGTCCATTCATACCAAGAAGCTACAGCACTTGCGTTGCATTCCTAGAATGCTACAAGGTAACTTTCGAAAATAATATACACTTTCTTGCTTGTCAGAGCCTTTTCTCTTCCTTCTTTTGGCCAACGCATGTGTGTGGTAGAGACGCAACTTTGTTGCGGCACCCAAAATGTATTGGAGCAGCTTCTTGCTTGCGTTAGGTAAAAAAAATTAAAAATTTACAGGAGCACATTGTAGCTACCAAAAACTTATATGACGAAAGCAGATTCTTTGTTGCACTCGAGTTGAGTGACTGGTGTGAATGGGCCATCATGGCTGATTCACACCAAGTCCTTGCCGCACTTGCATATGTGTTTCGGAAATGGAGGAAGGTAAAACTGAAAAACAAAAAATATTCAAAGTCTTGTCTTTTCTTGCTGCAACTATTGTTCAAGCACCATGCAACTAAGGTTGAGGTACCTAAAACCACCAACTTAAGCAATCTGACCTATATTTAGCAATTCAAAAATTCACCAAAAAATATTCTAGTCTTCAAAATAGGATTTCATGATGAATGCAAAAATTTGCATCATGAAATTTGCAATTCTCAATTTTAAAGAAAATCTCAAAGTGCAAAGTAATGTATGACCCATTTCTAACTCTGAATCTCCTATGAGCAACAATGCTGATCCTAAATTTTGCTCACCATCAAACCGAAAACCGTATTTTATGATTGTCAGATTTCACCCACTAGCAAGGTGACCAGTAAGCAAATTAGTCCTCCAAATCTGGACTGACAATACGCTTTTAGATCTCCTCCTGGTTGGTGGGGTGTGGTGGTTTTGGGGGCTGTGGTGGTTTTAGGTACCTCAACCTTACATTGCAGTGCTACAAATAGAGCCATGCTCTTTTTTCTTCCGTTGCCTTCCTTTAGGTCATGAGTTAGAGTAATTTTTAATTGCGTATTTTATATTTCTTGGTTGACAACAACTTCCCTCAAATGACGTGACGGCAGCATTTGGTGTATGTGAATGAGCCATCAGTGGAGTGGATGGGTTTGACTTGAATTTTGGCAGAATTCTTTCTTCATGGCACGAGACATGGATCATGTGTGCAATAAAGGAAGCTGCGTTCCTCTATCTTCATCATGAATTGCAGATTCTGGATAAGCTCAAGCTTCACTTAATAGCATGGCCGGCAACACTCACTCACTTGTGACTGACTGTCAGATTTTTCAAAACTAACTCAAAGAATATTAATCTCATCCCCGCCCGACTCAGACTGAGTCAAGCAGTTGATCTCACCTCATTAACTTAGAGCCGCTTCATGCAAGAAACCAAGAATTTGGCCAAAGTCCAAAGGCTGTCACCTTCCAAAATGCTTACATGGCAGCATTTTTTGACTAAGGCGACGGACTCTGGAAGAAAGTTTAAATCACGCAGGAATGGAAACCTAAACTATGGTTGAGAGGCCGTCGATGTTTTTCATAAAAAATCAAAAAAATAATTTTATTACCTATTTTCAGCTCATTTTTTTGTACTCTCAGCAAAGTTTGGCCACTCCCTCTCAACTTCGATGGCCATAGTGTGAAGCGGCCCTTAGAGCTTGCCACTAGGCCTTTCTTTTCTGGCAAAATGGTGCCAATATATATATACATATATATATATATACATATATACATATATATATATATATATATATATATATATTCTTTTAAAGACCATGAGCATTCATTGTATTGTGCAAAGATAAAAATACAAGGGGGTTAGCCATCGCCCCACGGAAAGGCAGGCAAACAAGCCACCAAACTAGGAATGAGGTGCCACTTGGACATCTCCAAACTACTAAAAAAATAATCAAAATGGTGCTAGATTGCATCAAAAAATTTAAACTCTGATTATTAAAAAAATAATTAAAAAACATAAAAAATGTAGCAACTAGTGGGCTTGCCTGTTTTGATGTTCTACTTTTTCCTTGCAGTGGAATAAAAGCGTACCAATTGTAAAAATAAAATAAAATAAAATGAACCTTGGCAAAAATACCTTAATAGAAAGTTATGATGTTGTCGTTACATGAATTTTATGTATTCACCACATTAGCTTCCAAATCAAGATTCGTCAAGATAAATTTCGTCAAACATTCCTCTATACTAATTATCCCATTAAGGAAGGAAGGGTTTACAATGAGTGTGGGAAATTAGAGAAGGTGATACTAAATATCATTATAATGTAAAATTAGTGTGATATAAAGATTTCAGGCACTCAGTTAAAATTCAGCCCTTGCAAATTTTGAGATTTTTCAAAATAGTACGTCCTTCGGGAATTAGTACCATACATATACAAAATGGAATAATCAATGTACTGATCATGGAGATTTGAACTAGGAACCTCCACACCCAACCTTCACCAATTACCATGATAGCTGAATTCGTGCATGAGAGCCACACCTTTAAGGTTATTAATTTAATTTAAAGAAAACATAATATTATCCCTTTTATTAAAATGGTGTTGCATTAAAACCACGCACTCCCCAAAATGAAAGTTTTGCCACTTGAGCTTTCTAGATATGGCAAGAGTAGAAAAAATAAAAAATAAAGCCATAATCACCGTCCACAGATATGTTCCTTGAGTCATCAAACAACAATTAACCCCTAAAGTTCTTTGAAGTCCAAAATGGGTTTTATTGCAATTTGGGGCACAATCAATAGTATTATATATATATATATATATATATATATATATATATATATATATATATATATATATATATATATATATATATAGTAACTTCTAATCATCACAATCTTCATGCCAAACTTTGATTTGTGTAATTCCAATAAATATTGCCAAAAGTTACAAGGTTTTTTTGTTTTTTGTTGAAATGCGAGCATTCTGGGCAAGCATGGATTTTTATTTTTCTTTGCAAAAGAAATTTAATTTAGTTAAACAAATCTATATGTAATGTAATGTATTTGGGAAGCTATGGATCATTCCGATGTGATTTATGAAATGAGAGTTATGGAGAGTTTTTCATGGGGAAGCAATGGATCATTCTAATTTGATTCATGAAATGAAAGCTATGAAGAGGTTTACATGGGAAGCTATGGATCATTTCAATGTGAATCGTAAAATAAAAGCTATGAAGAGTTTTTTATTTGCGGGTAATTATATCATCTCTTCACAAGAAATAATTCTTGAACTTGTTTGAATTTCTTTTCTGAATGGGATTTCTTATATTTAAGGAAAAAGAACAAAAACATAAGGTGTGCATTGCCAACTAGAACATTTTCACGCTTGGGATTGACATTTTTCAATTTTGTGTTTGAGTTATTAGCAATTTAGTGTTTCCTTTCAATTGTACCTCTTTGCACTCAATATTTTTTTTCAGAGTGAATATATAGTATTTATTGTTGAACATTTTTCCATTCATCCTCAAACTTATTTCTTTAGAATAATTTTTTTGGGCACACATTGTAGAGCACATGCACTTTTTTATAAATGGTTTGAAAACGAAACTTCAACTTAATTACTCTTGGAAAAAACTAATTTTAAAAATTCAAACATGATGACCTTAAAATTGGTGAGGCTTTCTATTCTTAAAAAATAAGAGTATGATTTATCAAGTTAATTAATACTATTAGAATGTTGGATTTACAAATTAACATAAAAAGACAAAGGCTTTAGCATTAATTTAAGAAAGAGAGTTTTTGATGCTAAACGGCCAAAGAACTTTAGGGGTTGGGCAAACACATGTTCACCCCACCCATCGTTTGCCATCCACCTAGGCATTCCCGCCCTCCTTCGACAAAGCTTCCGCCAACTTGTTCAATAGACGTTATGGTCAACGGATGAGAGATGGTCAAGTAGAAATCCAAAGTTGCATGGAGAATTAAACTTGTCCCATCATCTTACTGGTCCAATACTTACATTCGAAGGGACATATGGTTGAAGGGACATGTCTGCCATACGCAACGCCCGTCAGCAGCAAATAGCAGACATGTCAAACTCCTACCTTGTTTCCGTTGCCATCACACACTCCAAATTCCTACCTTGTTATCATTGCCATCACACGCGCCAAACTCCTATTTCACGATCGTTGCCCACACATGCCAAACTCCTACCTCATGACTATTGTCATCACATGCGCCAAACTCCTACCTCGTGGCTGTTGCCATCACACGCGCCAAACATTTACGTCGTGGCTGTTGCCATCACACGTGCCAAACTCCTACCTTGTGGCCGTTGCCATCACACGGTAGCAATGTCTTTAAATTGTAAGTCGAGCTCAGTACATAATCCATAAGTGTTGTATTATCAGTACCTAATTAAAGTCCAGTTGTAAGCGCAATTGTTCCTGATTTGATAGGCAGTGGTTGGTTAACTCCTAAACATCTAAAACGAACGATATACAAAATCAAACACAATTTTTTTATCCTTCCTTGACTTTTTGCAACGTGGATTTTTTACTATATATTTTATGGGAAGTTAGCTTCATGCATGTGTGATCCAATTAGAAAGGGATGATTTGCGAAAATTTTATGCCTCATTTAATGTTGTAGTAATTCACCCAAAAATTCAAAGATTTCAGTGTAAAAGTGCTCTTAAAAAAGTCAACTCATAAAATTAATCAACCAAAAAAGCTCCAAAAGTCACTACACTTAGAGTATTACATTTCAACCAATCACAACAAATTTCATGTACAAATTGTCAATATCTTATTTGTAATCAAATTTCAAAAGTATTTTCAAATTCAAGTTCTAAATTTTAGATGAAAATATTGGTGACAACAATCATAGATCTACGAGTATGGATAGAATCAAAAATTCATAATGTACAACTTTTATTCACATATCAAGTTAAAAATATCCCTCATAGTTACATTTTATATGATATCTTTGAAATTCTCCAAATCTGGAGAGGGTTGAGAACGTGTAGGGGTTAACAAGTTCTTAGGAGATAGAATGGAGGATTCTAAGACTTGGAAGTGGATTAGGCCTAAGATTAGGGACTTTGATTAGACTCTTAGTTGTTGACAATAAAAAATATAAAAATACGATAGCCAAAAGAGTCTTCCATTTGGTTATCTGGTTGTTTGTTCTCTTATCAATGGAACAAACCTTAATTTGATTCAAAATAAACTAAAAATGTAAGCCCAATTATGATAACACACTACACTGCAACCAAAACCCCCAACTCTGAATCCCCCCTTGACGTAAATGCAATCACTATTCTCCCATGGGCCCCATTTACTGAAATTTCCAAATTGGGCACTATAGGTCTTTCTTTGGCACTTTGTTTTACAAATTTAGGACCTATAGCTCCTACTTAGTCTATAAGGCCCCCTCGTGAATATTAAACCCTTGGAAGAGGGGGTTAGTTTTTTAAGGTGGCCCCCTACATGCACAAAATAGGGGGCAAGTTTTGTCCTCTTGCATTAACTTCAAGGAAGGGATTTAAAGTCTAGGAACCAAAACGGTGGCCAAGTAATCTCTTATATTAAATACGCATCGTCGCGATACCATGTCACTACCCTGCTTGGTATCCGTCACGATAATATGTCACGAAATCATCCACATTTCACATTTCACATTTCACATTCTCATTCAATTTTTCATCATATTCTCAAATCGTTCTCCACAATTCCTATGATGTTCCACAAAGCTTCGCATCACATTCCCTAGCGTTCCCTAATGTTCCTTAATGTTCCCATCATGTTTCCTAATGTTCCCGAAGTTCCCATGTTCCGTTTGTGTTCCCAGCTGATTCCTACGTTCCCAATGCAATGTTGGTGCATTGCAACAGGGTGTTGGCTAGTGTATAAATTAGGGTCATATTTATCAGGCCACAAGTTGGGCCACTGGTGAGCCTTCCAAGCATGAATGCCTCAAAAATGGAATATCACTACAATATGCCCACATCATGGGAGGATTCCTTGGAATACATCCATACATAGGTAACACAAAAAACAAAAAAAACCCAAAAAAAACCCAATTTGTTGGTTAAAAATGAGAGCCTCATCCATCTGTTTCCACAATTTAGTATCCAAGAATGAGAATGTTGCATTCCGTCGTCATCACCCCTGATGTCCGTTATTCAATGGAATAACATGCCATTTTCTTTTCCTTCGTTTCAGTTGCTATTTTGTTTTTATTTTTTCCGCACAATAGAAAATTTGTATTCTGAGTTTGAAGTTGGGATAACATGGGATAACAAGAATGATTCTGTTTCTCTATTCTTCGATCTTTTAGGGGAGCTTAAAAAAGGGGCTCCAGCCAGAGGACGGGAGGATGATGAACTATCATGCCACTTGTTGTCATGAAAAAGAAAAAGGTGTCATTTTTTTTTGAAGCAAGTAAAAAAGGTGTCATTTCATTTTCTCTTTTATAAAATTTGGGGCTGTTTTTTTGGATATTTAATTCTATACATTCTGTTATGGACAGGTGTAAGTTGGGTGTCCTATTGGTGCAGAACTGAACGCTCTATTATGTACATGATTGATTTTTTCATGTGTTGGATCTCATTGGTTACATGATGATGCCATGTGTTCATTGAGTGTCAGCCATATCCAGAGGAAGTCTGCCATGACTGTGAGCCAAGTTATAAGTTATCACTGGCTTTTGGAAGTGGGTAGAAAAAACATGGGCAAAAAAGTGGATGAAATCGCCAAAAATTCTAATTGTTGGATGAAAGAGATCATAACATAATAGAGTTGTCCGTGAAGTCGAAGCCAGGCAGCCTATCTCTCGACTAGAGTTTTTGTTCTGTAAATAACTTTCACTGTCAATCTCTAACATGAAGCGTCAACTTGCTCGGTGTAGGTGAGCATGTGCTTGGTGTGGGGGTACGTGGAGATTTTCCCTTGGGAACTTGTGTGAGGTATTGGGGAGATTCTTTAGCATTGGGGAGGTTCAGGGTTCAAATCTCTCTGACATTGCACAACGTTGATTTTGGTCGAAATTAAAGGAGCCAAAACTCATTTTTGCTGCTTTTGCCTTATCTTTCCTCTTGTAGAATTTTTTTTGCTCGACTTTACAGATAACTCTAATAGATCAATTCATGAAGTCCCCTTTTCCATAATTAGCAGGTTACCTGCATCGAGGGTCATTGTCTTCATAAGCATGGGCAGTGTCAACTTCCAACAAGTGAATTATCACGGGGATTTACAAAAATGAGAGAACTGAAGTTTTAGGCATGGTTCTTGAAAGAAGAAACTCCTTCTACCAGTGGTACGACCTGTTGTAAAAGGTAAAAACTGGATCACATTGAAAAAATGTTCATTTGATCCAGTTCCAAAAGGGAGACATCCTAAACTGATCTATTATGTTATGATAACTTATGGATGATTTTACAGTCGAACCTCTCATATTGCAAATTCCTTACTTGTGTAAATTCTTCTAATTCTTTATTTACATACTCTCTTATGTGCATAAAGTCAAATACAGTAACAAATTTCATAAATTCATGAAGATTGGGTCCATTGGGAAAGTGGTGGAAGTACATGCAATCGCTATTTCCGGCTCTCTAATTGTCTTCCATGCAAAGCTGGTGTTAGAATGGCTTGGCCCAAGCTGATATGCAGAAGTTCTGTAGCCAACCCGAAAAGGTTGCCCAATTCTTGCTCCAGTTCAAGTCCCTCTGGTGCAGGAAGAGGTTGTTTGCTAAGTGGGATGGTATCCAACCATGTTGGAACCTTAGTGGTCCTAGTTCTAGCTCGATTAGCGAGACTTAGGTGTCCACCGACCTCGCCGGACCTGGTGGGGTGGGTTTGTATTCTTTCTTCCTTGTGCAGTAAAGGGCCTCCCTTTATTTATGTCAAAAAAAAAAAACAAAAAACAAAAAAAACAAAGCTGGTGTTAGCAACAATAGTACTACTTGGCATAATCTCTACAGGCCAGGATGCTTTGAGCATGGGTGATCCAATGCTGAAATAAGAAAGCTTAGGAAATTATTTAGTTACTGACAATCCAACGATTCTACAAGTCACTGTACTTTTCTAGTTAGCTAGGCCTAGTTTAATTTTGTGTTTTGGATAACCTATGAATTGGAGTACGGTAGACATAAAGAACCACACATGAGTTTCTTTATGTGCATATTACTAAAATCTAATCCCCACTAAAATATATACACTAAAATATAATTTGCGTACTGTTGAAGCTTGTCTTCTATGAATGCAAGGACTGTTGACCATTGAATTCATGCACTTTCATGCCGCAAATTTCCAATTGTTATTTTCTTGTGCGCTTTGCTTCACTTTCTTACATGCATTCCTTTTGCACCATAGAGATTTTAACAAGCGACCAGTCCCGGAGTCTCTGCCTCAGTATTTACCCCAAATTTATTTTTACGGCTTCTTTCTACTGTCCACGCACGTAACTCCTGGTAACTCCTCAAAAACAAAGCGTTTCCGGAGTCACTCCCCTGGTGGGACAGAGACAATAAATCTGATTTGAACTAAGATCTTAGAAAATTTTGGTGAATCACTCCCAACATGAAATGAAGCATATTAAAAAACTCACAAATCATCCCCTTTCCACAAAATTCACACATGTATGAAGCTATCTTGCCATAGAATTATGTAATATTTTTTTGGATTGCAAAATGTGCATGACCAATGAGAAAACAAAGTTTCCGTTTGTAGATCGTGCAGCAAATGCATGGATGGACGTTAGGGGTTAATAGTGAAATTCGGACAATGATATTATCTATTTATCTATACAAGGTTCACTACTTTTTATAATGACTCTAATTTGTTCATTTTTGGAAAGATTTGTGTGATACAAATTCAACAATGATTGAGATCTCCTTTTACAATCATGGCCCATTATTTTTTAACACAAAATAATTACACATTTTAGTGTAACTTCAAATATACACACTTATCAACTACTCCATTTGTCCTAATATAAAGAGCACCTCCTTAAATGTAGCACAATGTTTTCAACATTGTGCTGAAATTTATGAGGTGCACTTTGTATCAGGAAAGAGAGAGTACATTTACCTAGTTTATAAACCTTGACATGAATTAAACCCAGGGTTCAGTGGTAATTACCAAAGATGACATCACACAATAGAGTTCCCCATAGACTTGTATTAAAGAGGAAAGAAGCGAGAACTCACCAGCTGTGAAAAAAAAGATGTCATCTTAGGGTTTCACTTTTCATATGGAGACCTTGAGTTTAATAACACTGGTAGAAAAGGTAGCACTGTCGAGGGAGATGCCCGGGCAAGTAGTGCTCAATTCCACGCTTGCAGAGTGATTTTTCCAGGGCATGTCCATGAGGAGCGCCACCTTTTCTACTAGTGTAATGTTTTGTCAAAAAGTGCCACATGTCATCTTGCAATTGGTTTAGGATGACGTGGACCTTTCAAAACCTGACGTAAAAATTCAATTTCGACATCAGGCTGTCAATTCTGACCCTCACATTCAGTATTATTGGCCTTTGCTTTGTGTCCCATCTTATTTTTTCGCATGGATGGCACTTGCCTGCACTTTTCCTTGTGGCAAGGCCTTCAGCGCACAATTTTTTTTTTAAATTTTAAATTTAGATTTTTGGCTTTTGGATGGGCTTCTTATCCATTCGCCACTTAGTTATATTTAAGAGCCCATACAGTACCACCAGGACATGACTCTTTTTCTTTTCTAGATACACCGAACATGATGCATTGGTCATTGGTGAGCGAGAATGAGCCAAGTGCTACGTCTTCCTTTCTCCTTTGATGGCACAAAAAGCGGATATTAGACGATCAATGGCCTACTCGTACAAATGTTGCGAGGAGAATCGCCCGTACAAAATTCTTTTGGTCTACCTTAACCCTTGAGTGCCTAGGTGGCTACGGAGTCATGGTCGTCGTCACTAGGTCATTGGAAATGAAAGTAGTTCATGATAAGTGATGAATCGGCGTTTCATTTCTGAGGTTCACATTGATTCGATTGTCATTCGGACACTTACATGAAATTTTACATAATACATGAATGTATAGCAATACATAATATACACTACATTGATTCTCCCATTTAGTGAGGGGGGTTTATAGTGCGTGTAGGAAATTAGTGAAGGTGATTCTAAATATCATTATGATAAAAAATTATCGTGATATGAAGATTTTAGTCACTCAGTAAAAAAAATTCAGCCCTCACTAATTTTGAGATTTGGCAAAAAGAGTGTGTGCATTGGGAATTAGTACCACACGCACTAAATGGAATAGTCAGTGAACCAATTACAAAATTCTATTTTGACATGTGTATACTTGTTTTTTACAGATACAAAATCGCCACGTGTCATTTTGTGATTGGTTTAGGGTGATGTTGACATCTCAGAATCTGACATGAAAATTCAATTTCGACGCCCCTGGTTGTCTGAATCTGACCCTCACGTACAGTAGCTGGAATGATCATAACTGTAAATCATGAATTCCATCAAATTTTATTTTTTTTAAATCAAAAGCTCAATTGCATACCCCCGCGATCCCTCACTCCCCTCCCTACACATGATGAAACTATCATAAATCTTGGCTTTTCAGTGGCAAAGTTACAGCTCTTTTGCTCCTTGGAGATACAAGGCTATTGACATTTTGTCCAAGAGGATTAAATTATATATTTGTATGTATGTATGTACGTACGTACAGTACCCGGCAATCAGTTCTCACCGGTGTCTGTTTCAGAGATGAAACATTGAAGAAATAGCAAATTTCAAAATGGCAATACAGGTTGAATTTTCCCCAACTCTAAATCCCCCTTGACAATAACCCGTAAACGTACCAGGGTGTCCCTGAAATTGACAAATTGAGAAAAATCATCATAAAGTACTATTTAAAAGAATATTTTGGAATTGATATACAAATGAAAGTTCTAAATTTTGAATTTTAGATTCCATTTGTACGGTTCGATTCACTAATACTATCACCAATATTTTATTATCAATTTTGAAAGTTAGCATTAAAAATTCCTTCTAAATTCAATTACAAACAAAATTTTAATATTTTTTGAGTAAAATTTGTTGGAATGAGTTTGAAATGAGATACCCTTAAACATGATGATTCTTTGAAATTTTTGTGTTTCTTAAATCCATGACCTCATTTTTGCAAGGCCACTTTTGAACTACAGTCAATGCAATTTTGGCTTGGTCAACAACTTGACATACTTCTACATTTGTAATTTTAGAAAAATATGTACTCAAGCATGACTAAATCCAACTATTAGATAGGACAACAACTTGGTGAAGTATCTCCAAAAAATTGCATGACTTTCATCATAGATTTAATGAGAACGTAGGGTGGATTTGAATCTGTTAGTCGTCCAGAAAACTGGATGCTGTGACGTTTAGGGTTTAATGCAAGAGGACAAAACTATCCTCTATTTTGTGCATGTAAGGGGCCACCTCGAAAATAACACCCTATTCCAAGGGTTTAAAATTCCCGAGGAGGTCCTTAAAAGATTCCATTAGGACCGTAGGCCCCAAATTTGCAAAACATAATGCCAAAAAAAAGACCCTAGGGTGCCCAAAATGGAAATATCAGAAAACAGGACCCATAGGTGAATAGTGCTTGCATTAACGTCGAGGGGGGGATTTAGAGTCGGGGTTGAATTTTTTTCCAAATCAATAATTCTAAAGTGCGTTGGTGAGATAATTGAGTCTGCTTCAATAGTATGATAACAAATTTCAGAAAATTGCAAAATCATACACCAATTCATAACTTTATGACACCCTACCTACCACCTAGTGCTTCCTCCTTTAGCATCAATTACAGCCATCATCCTTGAAGGCATGCTAGCGATGAGAGTTTGTATAATTTTTGGAGACATCTCTTCCCACGCCTAGTGGATGGTTTTAAAGAAATCCTCTTTATTCTTTGGCAAACACTCCTTTGGAACAACATCTTTTATCACCTTTCTCAATGAAATTTAGATTTGGCAAATTGGTGAAACACATGAAAACGAATTGGTGAATGTATAGTGATTTTTGGGTATTGTACAATGCAGAGAAAACGAATTGGTGAATGTGTAGTGATTTCTAGGTACACTACAATGCGGAGGAGCAGAGAGAAGTGACGGAAACCTACTGCCGGGTACTGTAGCAACATTTCTTTTTTACTTAAAGGATATTATTATCATTACAGAAGGAATGGGGATCCTTTTTAGAATCATGTGCAAAAAGGAACATGCGATTTAAAACATTATTGACTAAGATATCAAATTTTGAAGTTTCAAATCCAAAGCTATTTAGTTTTTAATTAATTTTTTTTGTTTATTTCATATCTCATACAAAAAATCTCAAAATACTGAAATTTGTTAACATACTATTGATGTGTACTCAATTATCTCACCAACACACTTTATGATTTCATATTTGGATAATTTAACCACTTGTAGTGTCATTTCAAAATTTGGAATTTTGCTATGTTTTTGCCTTTGAAACAAACACTAACAAAAACTTAATGTTGGATAATGTACTGTACATAGTCTTGTGGACTTTGGTATGAGGTTTTAAACAAACAAACTCTTCAGTCACGTCAGCCCTACAAAAAGACCGAACTTATATTATCATGATCATGAGTATTTCAATCAAGAAGGTTGCACTTTCTTCTTACTAGTAGAAATCCTGACTGCATAGACCAAAGAAAAGACTCACAAGAAGATCCCACATGACGAACTACACTAGTTGTGGGTCTTTTTGGGCAAGCTTCTTGGATCTATGCGGGCAACATTTCTAGGATCTACGCATGCAACATTTCTACTACACTTGTTATCATTTTTAGTTCAATTCTGACTAATAACGAAAACTCGGATTAATTGTGGAATTAGAAGAAGGTTTGAGTCAGAGTAATTGAGACAACTCGTAGTAATTGTGGTAATGTAGGTATAGTGTGGCCTATACTATTTTTAGTTATTTGAAAAAAACTAAATACAATAATACTATTTTATTACTATATCCTTGGACTAATTTGTATAATGCATACTAGAATTAGTCTATGGATTTGTAAAAAAATGATTTACGGTCTATAAAATTATGTACAATAGACTTTTTTTTTCTACTTGCATACCGTTTTCAAAAGCCAAGGTCGGCATTCTTTGCCAAATATTTATTTGTTTTGCCAAATTTTGCAAATATTCTCTGAAATTATATGAATATTCTCCAAGATTCTCATTTTCACTATAGAAAAAAAACATTGAAAAAGAAATTCCTAAAAATTTGGCCATCTCTTTATTTAATTATTTTTTGCCGACCCTGCCTTCCGGGTACGGTACCTGTCACTCAACCGAACCATTCGCGGAGACAAAACAAGGCTTTTTCTCGGACATTGGTGACTAGGTAGATACGTGGATACCAGTACAGTACCGTATTTTTTTTGGCCTGAAAAAATGCACTGCACTCAATGAACAACAGGCTCTCAATCAGCGCGAGACATCAATCCGCGCTTTCCCAATAGCAAAAGTGAGAGTTCTATCCATGAGCCTTCCCTCCAACCAGCAGAAGTCCGTCACATGGGTCACCCGCGTGACAATTATTTAATGGGTAATATGTACGATCAGGTCATGTTGAAAACGCTGGATTTCGTTGCTTCAGAGAGTGGATTTGTCTATTGACTCTATTCTTGAAAACCAATTGACCCCAAATTTGGTTTCAAAAGTACTCCCATCTGTCCGGAAATAATTGTCCTGGGTCTCAGCACTGACGTAATTGTCTACTCCCTCCGTCCTCAGAAAAGACCTTGTTTTCATTGAAATCCATGGATTAAACTTCACCCTTTACCATCCCGATTCAACATTGTTTTCAAAGATTCGTTATAAATTGTTTGATGAAAAACAGAAAGATAGAGTTGATGTACAAAGCTAAGTTGTAAATGTCAATGTGAAGATCACATCTGTACAGTTGGATTCATCATAATTTTTATTGGTAATTTTTAATGAAGTTTGCAAGGTTTTCTCTTGAAATTCAATTAAAAGTCCCAAATTAACACCAAAAAAATTTAAAAATATTGTAATGAAATTGGAATAACATGCATTATGAGATCATAGGGTTTCCATTACTTGATTCTGCTTATTTTGGAAAATCATGTTTAAGGTCTCACTTTTTGAACTAAGAATGAAACTTGACATAAACCAATTGTGTTGTTTTTTAGAAAATCACAATATCTTGTTTTGAAGATCCATATTGTACAAATGATAGTCAACTAGCTTAAGAACCAAGAGAAATTTGGATGGATGAAATTGTACAAGATTTAGTGTTGAGAAAGGTTGCAATTTGTTCGTTGTTCATTATATGGATGCAGGCGCATCAAAGGGTTAATCCCATGATTAAAAAGGCAGTATGTTCACTGTGATGCAAATCCATGGATTAAGTGAGTACATAGGGAAATTATAGTTTTATTTTCGGACAAAATTTAAGTCAATATCATGGTCTTTTGGCGGGACGGAGGGAGTATGTTTTATACTTCAAACTTGAACCATGTCCACTTCAAATGAGGCGGACAATGAAAGTGACACAATAAGTACATATTACTATCAAATATAGACCATTTTTTGAGTACTATGTTGGCTTTTTTTGGGCCAAAAAAGAGTTAAGTAAAACATGCCAAAAACTAGGACAATCGTTTTTGGATAAATGGAGTATTTGATTACTTCATGATGACTACAATTTGTTGATATATAAGGTTTTTTAATGCCTTGTTGCATCACACCCTTTACATTGTAGCAGCACTAAAATAGAGAATCTGCTACTAAAATATTCCAACTCTTCAACCCTCTTGCTTGGACCAACTGAAATTAGAGAAAAATCTCTGTGATTCCTCTAATCCTCTGGTAGATGCTTGAAATCTGAAGGTGAACAGTAGGGAGGCTCAAGAACGTTATGTAGGTGTAGGTGTATATTGTACATGAATGAATGAATGGAGTATTGACGAAAATCTAGTAGGTCTATCGAGAGGTCTATAAATGAATGAATGAAGTATTGACAAAAAAATTATAGAATGAAAAGATTTTGGGAATATTGTGCTACAAAGAACTTCATAGGTTCAAATGTTGCGCAATGATACCCAAATATCGCTTGTTAGACATTTATCATTTGTATTGGATGTTGTTTGTTATATTCCATTCTCCTCTACATTCGTGGTGTATGAATGATATATTAATAAATTAATATTTGATAATCTATTAACAATGGAAAAAATTGTTCTTAATGATGCTTGCTTGTATGTTTTGTTTCTCACTTTGAGATTTCCCCATCTATGAGATCTATTGGATTTCATTACGTATTGTGGAAGACATGAGCAGAGAGGGGTGCGTGATTGGACTAAGGGCGAATTCCCATGAAGAGTTTGTGATTGCTCTCAGAAGCTGGGTTCTACAAGGAATAAGCCTTAGGAATAACCTATACTCAAATTTTGAGTATAGGTACTTCTATGTCTTATCATTATGTTAAAGTTTGAGTGTTACAAGGAAGATAATCGTTGAAGCAATGTTGAAAGGGGAACGAAAATGACTTTAGGAAAATGGCATAAGAGTACACAATATGATACAACCTCCCGCTGACGTTGTCTCCAATAACAAGCCAACAATGTCAAAATTTGACCGCATTGAGCTAAACCACAACACACGATGCAGGTTTGATTCTAGCATAAGGCGAAAGCCAACATTCAACCAATTATACCTATTACCATGCATTTAAAGATCTCATTATTAGAAAAAAATGATCTTGGAGCACCAAGTTACAATGCTCTAGGACCGATTGGATACAAGCTTAGTGCCCATATAGTCGTGTGGCACTGTACACTACTAGAGAGTGCGTAAAAACCAAGACAAAACCAAGACACAATCTGTTGGAACCAACAGAGAATGGGTTTAACGTAGCAAACATTTAGTCATCTGCACAGAACCAACAAGTTTTCTCTTGGAACCAACAAGTTCCTGTTGATTTTCCGGAATCAACTGTTCCTAACCCGCACAAAACCAACAAAATTTCTGTTGATTTTGTGCGGGTTAGAAACCCCATTTCTCTAGTAGTGGTAGCTTGGTGCCCAAAGATTACTATTCTACTAAAATTTATTTTTGAGGTATACATTTGTATTCTAGAATGTACATTGTCAATACATAATGGCGCCATCCTATTCCTAATGTACTTGTAGTCAACGACAAAAGCCATACTACCACAGTACCAATAGTTCATATAATAACTTACTACATGCACTTACATGTACAGTACATCAATAAAGATCAAGTTTCAAAAATTCATAATTCCCCACATTAGTTATAAGTCAACAAAAAGTATGAAATAATAATAGAGAAATTTGCAAAGTCTCTGGCTCACCCACTAAGACTTGCACTGCCCATCTTGTATAAAATAGATATCCTTAAAGATTTTGACGCAAGCTCAAGAGAGAAAATGCTCGGTGTGTCGGGCTAGGATTAAAAGCCCATGAGGCTCCTCGGGGCCACGAGGTGCAATGTTCAAACCTTGGCGGTGTTATTATTCCAATCACGTGGTCTAATTTTGACCATACTCCAATGTGACGCACCTTAATACGGGACGAAACCCAATCACCCAAGTTTATTTTCCATAAATAAAACTCAACTAGTTTTAATTTTGGCAGCAGACACTCGTACTTTTCTTGGGATTTAGGCCAAAATTTTGTTGACACAATATGGGACTCCAGGTTTTTATGATTTTGCAGATATCTCTATTGTAGTTTCATGTTTTTTTTTTGCACAAATAAAGAGAATTGTGGTTTCAGTGCATAACTTATTACTCGTAGTACACTTGCAAGTTTTATTGCCACGTCGTCAACCTTATCCAGAGTTGGATCCCATGAGTTGCATGCCGTACACCTGTGACCTTGCAAGGCAATACGAATAAGGAGTTTTATTTTTTGGGGACCCAAAAGGCTTTTTTCTTTTTTGGAAATTGGACCAGGTTTGTTATGGGTTCTTGAATCCAAAACGCTGCTTTTTTCAAAAAATTACGGAATTTATTCATTATCTCATCTAGAATGGAGATCACTTGTTGACTAGGTACCTTTTCCTTTCTTGCCTCTAGTTGGGACTTTAATCCCTAAAGGTTGGACCTATGACTGTGGAATCATGCTTTACTTGTCACACTCAAAATTTTCACTATAAATAATACAATAATTCAACTTTATATTTTTAGTAGATGAAGCCACGTGTCTACTACAAATCATGATTTTCTCATAAATTTTGGTGAGATTTTGAAATTAGTATGATTTTTTGAATTGATTGTAAAGAAAATTCATATCATTTACGAAATGTACTAAAAAAATTCTGATTTTCTTACCAACAATGTAAATTACAATGAAGAAAAGTTTAGTTAATGAAAATCATCCGTGTATCTGAATTTTTATTTTTTTGCTATACCATGGTAATACCCACCAAACTTGTAATTGTAATAAAACAATTAATTTTCAAAGTTTTTCAATAAACAAATACATGTTGGCATGTTCATGAGTGACAACCTATTTCATACTAACTAATTGTTTATAACATTCTCTATGTTACACACACTAACTGTTCATGAATAACAATACGTTGTCATACAACAACTAACTATTTATAACATTCTACTATGTCACACACTAACCAACTAATTGTTTATGACTTTACGACATTATGCCATATTACGACAAAGGACATTCTATTTTGTTGCAATAAAGATACTAACTAAGTGGTCATGGTATTCTATTCTTGCACACTACGTATCAATGACATTCTTGACACTGTGTTCTTACATACTAATTGTTTATGACATTCTTGAATGCCTCATTTTGAATGAAATTAACCTTTTAAATGAATTCCTTGGAATCCTTGATGTTGAGAAAACCAGTGTGAAAAGAGCAAACGAAGACATTCCATTAGGAGAGAATTTGGGCCTTCAAAAGGCCTCTTCCCTTTGTCTAACCGTTGATCAGCAGTGAACCAACAACAACCAATAATTCTTTTTAAATATATATATAAGTAATAATTTTAATAATAATAATAATAATAACTGCAGTTTGACATTGCAGATGGTCTGCCACGTCAGACTGCAGTTTTTTGTTATTATTGTTTTGTAGTTTTTTTTTTTTTTTTTTTTTTTTTTTTTTTTTTCTCTAAATTATAGGCAATTGAATTCAACTGATTAGAAGTGGAGGCCTTCTTGAGGCCCCATATCTCCGCTAATGGTGTTTAAAGGTAAGGCTATTATTTTCACACTAAACACTAAGAGTGAAATGCATTGTTTAATAATGTTTTTGAAAGGTAAGTTGGTCTCTTTACACTAATATCGATTGATTATTCTGAAAATAACATATGTCATGTCATAATTGGTGGGAACCCTTTAAAGAAAGGTAACAACTAATGTACCTATATTCAATCATTTCAAATTAGATGGAACTATGAACGCACATTTTGTTAAAACTCGACTAATAGACTTGAAAAGTGATGGGGAGTGTTGCCCTTTCAATAGAGATAGGTCCTCAATTTTTCTACAGTGATTTTATTCCACAAAATGTAGTTCAATTTTGACGAAATGTGCGTTTATGAATCTTCTCAAATCCTTCTCAACTGAGAAAAGTTAGAACATCCTCTCTCATTGAAAAAAGTACCATAGTTACTTTTAATCTAACTTTATGGGTTAAGACTAGCCAATGAAACAACGGTAGGGTTGCTATGAACGCTAAACTTGACATTGATTACGAGTGAGACAAGTCATCTATTATACATGGCCATCAAACATAACATTCTTCAGCCCTTGTTGAACCACACTTTTTACATTGTAGCAGCACTGTAGAAAAACTACTAATAAAATATAAAATTCAACTCTCCAACCCTCTTTACTTAAACCAGCTTATGCTAGAGAAAATTCTTTGCGATTCCTCCAAATGCTTGAGATTTGGAGGTGAATAGTAGGGAGGTTGACAAACATTACAAGGTCGACATTTCATTACATGCCAAATAATTCATATTTTTGGAAAATTCTTTTTAACAAATGCCAAATTCTGCAAATATTCTTCAAGATTCTCAAATTCACCAAAAAAAAATTGACGTGAAGAATCGGGCTTCTCTTTTTATAATTGTTTTTTGCCGATCCTCTCGAGTGACTATATATTCAATGGATGGCTGGGTGCAATCCAATGCTTTTTGTATTCATTGTTTTAGTCCCACCAAGGGGAGAGACTACGAAAACGCTTCATTTTCAACGAACTACATAGCTAAACAACATAAACAAGCCGTAAAAGTAAATATAGGGTAAATACTAAGGCAAAGACTACGCAACTAACTTAGGTACTTGTTTGTTTTGTTTCAAAAGAAAATTTTAATCCAAAATGACAAATCATTTCAAAACCACGTTGATAGGACATTGAGGAGACTCAAGAAAGTCAATTGGATTTGGATTATGCTGCGCGGCGTGATCATGTGGAACCAGTGGATCGAACGCAATGATGAAACTTATAGCGGGGTCTATTGGAACATCGAGAAGTTATGTTGTAAAATGTGGCTTGATCATTTAGATTACGGGAGATTAGCATGGGAAAAAAGGACTAGTAGTGACATCACGAAAAACGCGGATAAACTTGAAAAGAACACTTGCCTTTTGAGTCAATTCAAGTCCTTGTGGTGTAGAAAGGATTTGTTTGCCAATTGGGACAAAGACAAGCCCAATTGGGTTCTTGTTGGTCCTAGGTTTAGTTCTATTATAGAGTTTCAGGTGTCATCAGCCTCGCGGGACTTGGTGGGGTTGGCTTGTATTTTTTTCTTCCTTCTTTTTATTTTACAAATAAAAGGCCTCCCTTTATTTGTGTGTAAAAAAAATGGGGAAAAATAAAAAACAAAAAGAAACAAAACAAAAACAAAAAAAACAAAGAAAACCACGTTGACACGTTTTATGTGCAAATGAGCAATCCTGAATTTGAAATCAAAGTTGTACAAGTCACCAGTGACACGTGGCAAACTATAATTGGGTAGGTAGACCTCATATCCACTGCCATTTGCATTACTTCCAGTGGAAGAAATTAAATAATTGGGTTGTTGATGAATGGTACTCCAGCCAACTAATTTCAGGTACTACAGTCAAGATTCTGGATAAGGCAAAATCAAGTGAACTAATGATAATGGACAATTTCTTTATTTGATTTCTTTTACTGTAGGAGATATATTTCTTTATGATTTATTTTTATCTTGACGTGTTTTTTGGCACAAAATAAGATGAGGAGTAAATTACGTAAGTTACTTCTTGAATCTGAGTTCAAACAGACTGGACTGGACTGGACTAGGCTGAGAATCTGAGTGTGGTATCAAAAAGATTCTAAAACATTGGGGGTTCACTGTTGGCTTGATGCTCCTTGCCGGCTCAATAGGGCCTGTCAGAATGGATTTATTTACTGGATCCCTGGATGAACAGAATATATTTGTTTATTTGAACCTTTGACATTTGAACCGACATTTTCACCAGTGGGTGTAAATCTACATTAGACGGACGGACCATGCTGTTCAATTTGCGTTAAAAAAGTAAAAAGTCAAAACCCATTAAAGTCCCAAACGTTTGTAGATAAGTCAAACTACACTTTCATGCTTAATCGACCCTCAAGATTTATCGAAATATACTTTGTAAAAAAGCATATTAGAGACTTTAATTTACGGTTTGGACTCAGGATGTCATTCTTGATAGGAGATAATTATGAGCATGGGTGGCCATGCTCTCAAGGAGTAAATTGAAGGAGAAGGTTGTGCATCCTTGAATCCAAATTGACCTCCTATCAAGAATGACGTAATTTGGATTCAAGGATGCACAACCTTCTCCTTCAATTTACTCCTTGAGAGGATGGCCACCCATGCCCTTCCAGAGTCTCTCACACTCAAGAAGTAGATGAAAAGTGCCAAGAGCCCTTCAGAAATACCTCTTGACTCTCAATCCTAGCGTGTTAGAAAATGGGCCTTCAAATCACTATTTAGTTGATTATATTCTCACATTCTACTTGTAATTGGTCCATTGACTATTTGATGTGCACTTTTGATATGTGAGGGGCGTGCAAGGGTGGGGGAGTGTAAGTACAAGGACTCTTCAAATGTAAATGAATAATTTCAGCGAGTTAGTCCTAGCGTGCATGGGTGGGAATGCTCTGACCACTATAATCACGTCCAAAATTAGGTGTCACAAGCTATCGTCTCCACACCTTTGAACCGCTATAATCACTTTTTATATAGTGGGTGAACAAATCACAATCATTGTACATGAATAATCATAATTGTCTATGCGTTTATGATGTTGAGTCCTTCCTTGTATTAGCTATAGTGGGACTTTAAAGGCATCAATATATGTAGCTCATATCCTATAGTTCTCTCGTCATTAAATACATGGATATTTCATTCAATTTCCATACTAGTCCAAAGCTCGTGCAGGTACAAAGTGCAAATGCTCTTCATCCAAGAAATTCACATGCAAATGAATGTAAATTATTGACTGTGATGTTGTAAATTATTTATACTTTTAACTGAAGAATTCATTCATTTTATAATGAAAAACGTTGATTTTCAAAATGTCCAAATCCATCACCGTTTTTCCAATTTATAAAAAATAAACAAAAGAATTATACTTATTTGTTTACAATGAAATTGACTTTCATTTGTGTTGTACCGTTATTTAAAATTCTAAAAATTCAATAATAAATAAATAGCAAAGATGTAGAGAAAATTCATTGTTATGCAAATGGGTACGTAGGCACTTCAACTTGTACCTACCAACGCCAATTGCCAAAGTGGATAACTTAGATGCCTTGACAAGGGTAGGATCCAGGTCACTTCAGCGGTTCACAGGATTGATACCCGGATGATACCCGGGAAGATCTACGTTGAAGTCATTGAGGACGTGGCAGTACTCACGCCCATGGACGTCGACCATGTTACCTTAAAGCTCAGCTTTGCTGACTCAACATCTGAGGTGGCACCGCCGGAGGATGACGTGGAAAACGAAGAAGGGCCATCCACTAGGCATGTCCACAGCCAAGAATCAAAAGGGGCTTTTTATTTTAATTTTATTCCCCTTTTTTTTTCTTCAATCCTTGTAGACAAGAGATGAAATAGCAACTTGAAGGCCCATGAGATAGGAATGCCGTTTATTGGTATTTTAGATGTTTTTGATGCCGCACCTGCTGAATAGTAGTGCTATATCCATTCGGTATTTTTACTCAAGATTTTTTTCACATTTTTTTAATAATATTTATCTTGATTAAAAATAATAAACTAGGCATTTTGCATTTTTGCTCCACTGAATTGAAGCAAGAGACCAAGGGAATAAATTCCTCGGCCAAATGAAATTATTTCAACATTCTCTGGTTCTGCTCTCTTTCAATTGTGACAAGAGGTTCTTGATTCAAGACAAGAGGAATTTACTTTATTTTATAATTTTCCATAGAAAACAATAACCGTCCATTAAGAACAAAATGAGAGGCAATGAAGAAACAAGGTCAATTTAGGTCCCAACAAAGGGAGGGAAGATTAGCAGTGAGAGGAGTTAACTTTTCACTTGGAGGAGGGTTTTCTTTTTTGGGCGAAATAGTGCCAGATTGCACCAGAAAAATTAATGTAGCTAAAAAAATGGCCATAAACCGTACAGTTTTTTGCCAAAAAACTTCAATTTAAAAAGATATTTTGAATGAAATTGCTAGATTGTGGATGGAAACAAAATCATAATTATGTGATATATCTTCTAATGTGATATTTTTTGTCCAACATGTGGATGAATGTTGAAATATGGAGCACCACTGTAACATTTCATATAGTCGCTTTGGCACTTCATGAAAAATGAAAAAAACAATGCCCTGCTATGAAGGCCACTAAAAGTAGAACATGATACTGAAGTACTGAATTGAAGAAAACTCAACATTAGTCGAAACTTTTACTAGTAGAAACATTGCCCATGTAAACTAGCAAAAAGACCCATGAGATTTTTAGTGTAGCCTCAAATCATTGTAATCTTTGTGTCAAGTTTTGTTTAGTGTGATTTCAACAAATACGATATTGCAAAAAAATTAAAGTGTGATGATTTTGGTCGCAACAAGTGCATCATAAACAATCACAACTTTTTTCTTTTATTCTTTACAATTAGTGAAAAAAATAATAGATTTATTTTGTTGCACAATTCTACATGCACAAAAAACCATTGAATTGTTTCAATATGATTCATGAAATGAAAGTTACGAAGGATGTTGTTTCACAACAATTAAAGCATCTCTTTTAAAAATATAAATACTAAAAAAATTCAAAGGAATTTTTTGAAGTCATTTTTTATATTTAAAGAAAAAACACCAACATGTGATGTACATTGCTTTTCCCAACATTTTCACCATTTAAATTTGAAAAATGAATCTTCACTTTAGATAAAGGTTGAGAAAGCGAGTGTTTAAAATTCAACCATTATCATCTTGCAATTGGTGAGGATTTATAGTCTAAAATTCTAGATTGACATGCTTTATCTAGTTAACTAAGAGATTATACAATTTGATCTACAAAATAGTAAAAATAAATCACATATTTTTGCATTTCATGTGAACGAAGTATTTGGATGTAGTTTTAAGTTCTAAAAGGTCAAAGCATTTTGAAGGTTAAAGACACATATGGTAGTACCATACCACTACCAATAATGAATCAAATACTTATAACACTCACAATGGGAATATCCAAGGCCCAAGTGTATGAGCTTAAAGAAGAAAAAATCAAGCCCCCATTTGCCTAACCATATGAAATATTACAATGTTTCAATTAGGTTTTTTGGGTGTTCAAGTTTATTATCAAATTTGTCTACACTACTATGATAATAGGGCGATGAAAAAATGTTGAAAATTATTATAAAAAAATTACAACTTTGAAAATTTTGATACATTTTTCACTCAAAAATATAATTTGGTCTATAACCTTTTGAGTTTGTAATGATTTTTTCTATGACCTAAAAGGCAAAAAGGTGTCTTTCAAAGAAAAATTGTGTTTGACTATAATGTAGCTAATTTTGTTTCCTAGGCATTAGCATAGTATGAAATGATCTCTGAAATGATTCCATATACTTTTTGTAATTTGAATAAGTTGAATCCTAATAAAACGTTCACTTAGGCAAATACATTCAAGAATATTTTTAAGTATATAGGTATATCAAAAAAATATCAAAATAAAGAATGGTCCGTATCATTTTAAAATTATAACATTAACATTATACAATGAATGTTTGTAAAGGATTCAAAAAATTCTAGAATGGTTTAGTTAACATTATTCTAGACCTAAATTTTTATTCAATCCTAACTAAATTTCAAGAAAATGACCACTAATGATGTTATTGTTAAATTGATAAGAAAACACATCTTTATAAATATTATCTATGCATTAAAGGAGGTAGGTGGTGTATATGGTATCACTATTCCCCAATAGACGCTTGATTCATGCGGGCCATAGGCCCACGTTACTCTTTATTTTATTTTTTCTCTTTATTCTCTAAGAGAGCTAGTTTGTTTTGTTTTGTTTGTATGGAACATTGAGATCTCCTGATTAGGCGCCCATAAATTGAATTAAATTATGAAAAATGGAATATAGGAGTTTTTGATGTCACTCTTAGCATCGTTAGAAAGCTCTCGGCTCACCAAAAACTAAATTAAATTATGGATAAATTATTCTAATAAACAAAAGCAAAAGCACGGCAAACACTAGGAACATGTAGAACAGAGAGAACATTTGGGCCAACGGCACAGGGCCACACTACTAAAAATTATATTTTCTACACTAATTTTAGAATAATTTATCCATAATGTAATTCAATTTATGGTGACAAAATTCGATTCATAATCCATGACTTTTCCACTATAGGTCCAAAAGCGACAATACGACTTTGGTGCATCCCTCTTCATTTTATTTCCGACGATACCAAAAACGCGGACGGTGGGCCCATGGTTGGGGAGATCTTAATGTCACATACCAAAAAAAACAAAAAAAAACAAAAAAACAGCCTTCCATAATAGTAAGACTAGTGTGACCATTTGTTGTTGGTCCAAGTATTCCCATGATTTAGCCATTAAATGTTTTTGATTTTAGTTTTAGAATAATTTATCTATAATTTAATTCAATTCATGGTGGCAAAACTTCATTAAAAATCCATAACTTTCACTTTGTAGGTCTAAAAGCTACAAAACGACTTTGGTGCACCCCTACTTGTCGACAATTTTTTTACGATGCCATGAATTACATTAAAAACTTGTATATTCCGTTATTCATAATTTAATTCAATTTATTATGGAAAAATAACTCAAAAATCCATATCTCTTACACTATATGTTAAAGTGCGACCAAACAATTGTGATGCACCCTTCCTTATCGAGAGCTTTCCGACATAACAAGAACACGGTCAACGGACATATGGTTAGAGAGATCTCAAAGTTACATACAAATCAAAACAAAAACAAACTATTCCTTCCTTAATAGTAAGACTAGCCTTATCGCTAAACATAACATTCATGAATGTCTTAGTTTACTCTTTTTACTACAATAAGAATTCCAAGGAATTGATTTAAAAGGTTCATTTCATTCAATATGAGTCATTCAAAAATATCATGAACAATTAGTGTGTAATATTAAAGTGTTAAGAATGTCATGAGTAGTTAGTGTGTAACAATAGAATATCACAAATAATTAGCTAGTCCCTTTATCATAACAAGGTAGAATGTCCTTTTAACATAACTGGATATAATGTCATGAAAAGTTTGTGTATGGTACATCAAGGATGTCATGAACAGTTAGTTAGTGTATGTGATAGTAGAATGTTACAAAAATTTAGATCGTGTGTAATAGCAAAATGTGTCATGAACAGTTAGTTAGTGTATGTGATAGTAGAATGTTACAAAAATTTAGATCGTGTGTAATAGCAAAATGTGTCATGAACAGTTAGTTAATGTATACGACAACAAAAATGTTACAAAAAATTAGATTGTGTGTCACAACAGAATGTGTCATGAACATGTAGTTAGTGTATGTGACTGCAGAGTGTTACAAAAACAACAAAATTATCATGACCAGTTAATGTATGGCACATCAAAAATGTCATGAACAGTTGGTTAGTATATGTGACAACAAAATGTTATAAAAAACTAGATCGTGTGCGACATTGGAATGTGTCATGCACATTTAGTTAGTGTATGTGACAACAAAGTTCGTCCTTTTATTGTACAAGAACATAAAAGGGTTGTGAAAACATTCTATTTGTTATATACACTAGTGTGACTTTCTGCAATTGGTCTAAATGTTCCCCGTGTTCCACATGTCTCCCGTGCTCCATGTGTTCCCCATGCTCCCCTACCTTCCCCGTCTTTCCAATGCTTTTGCTTTTGTTTTTTAGGGTAAAAATGCAAATTGTAGACATATGAATTTCAATGACAAAAGCCACATACACAAAGAAATAATATGAGCTTTTTAAAAATGCTCCAAGGTTTCAATTGAGAGCTTTTTTTCATCACTAAAAGAGATCACATTCACCATAAGAAGACATTCCTCTTTATTCTTGAACTATGTCTTCATTCATTCCATAATACAACCATTGGTGCTATTCTTTTGAGATGCTATAAATGTCAAAGATTCCCATCCTTTGAACCTTTGAAGCTTGTACCATCCAACTCTATGAATCTTTAACGTTCTTTCCTATTACCGTGGTACCATAGTAGGGTTGCCAAGAAATAATTCAAAAAAAAAAGCTTAAAAACTCAGAAATTATGAGGACAAAAAATTGAAAATAGAATAAATTATTTAAAACTATATTATGCGGTTTCTAAGCCACATTAGGCCATTTTAATCATTTTGGCTAAAAACAAAAATCAATAAATTCATTTTTTGAGGGATGAACCTTATTTTTCAAAATATAATAAATATTCGCTCGCTCGCTACCCTACTATGGTATTACAATTGGGTACGGTTCCAACACTCATCATCCCTTTTAACTAAGACATTGGTTCTAAAGTTGCAATAGTGTTTCATTGTTTCCAATTCATGCATTGGCAGGTTTGAAAATCACAATCGTGTTTCATCCCTTTTTTCATTACACACTCTTTTATTCTTTTAAAGTTGTTTAATTCCTTGTGCACTTGTCATATGGCTAGAATTATACAACTCAAGAGTTTTATCATTATCTTTCAGGTATTCAGTGCACAAATTTTAGAATTTGTAGGTAATTTTTTTTAGGAATTGTCTATTTTCAATGCAAAGAGATTTTGTTCACCCACTCCACCTCTTAACTCTTAAACATCATGCAATTTTTATCATTTTTGAAGGTCATTTTCACAACTTTCCTTTCATTCTTTTGAGAAATTTCTTTTTGTACATTCAAACTAGAGGTAGTTAAAACTAGAAATTGACGTGTGGTGAAGTAGAACATTGATTTTTTTTAATTCAACTACTTTTAAGGATAATCAATTGCTGATTACTAAAAAGCTAATTATGAAGAAATCTAGTAAAGAGGTGGAATTTTGAAAATTTGTGAGGAAAGAACTCCTCGAGTGGCATTCCAAACAAGACAATAAATAAAAGCCACCACTTTGCGAGATAAAAGACATTGAAAAGTTATCTCATAGTTTTTCACCTACTTCTGCTGTTTGCAATAACCATCATTTGATTTACCTACTTCACTTCCAACCCCAACCACATCTATAATAAACCACAACCACTTTGGCCAAACAAGACAAGTTTGAAAAATCAAAACTCTTCGAATGTAAAACGATAAGTAAAAGCCATCATTTCTTGTCATAAAACCAATTCGTGTTTCTTCTTTAATGTCCTTCCACCACACATGATAATGGACATTTGAGTGGTTCACCCACTTCTCCTTCCAGTCTTAACAACCTATTATCACTGAAATTGAATTCAAGTCTTTTAAATAACGTACCATAGTTAGTTGTCAAGATCGGAACAAAATAATTATATAAAAGAAGTCCATATATTTAGGAAAAAAAATTCTTCCAATAAAAGTCTATTTTGTATGGTGAAAAAGAAAAATCTTGAAGAACATTCATAGTATTTGACATTTGACACAAATCAGTTCAATTTTTTTTAGAAAGTACCACATGTCACTTTCCAATTAGTTGTGACCCATGAAAAGGTGGGAAAGCCGACGTGAAACTCCAAGGATTTCCGAAGTTGCTACCAAGTTACAAATATCGTCCTCAATAGCCATGTACAATATTTCTAAAGGATCCTCGTGAAAGTTCTATCGAAAAGATAAAGACATCAAGATGCATTAATCCGTACAGGATATACCAAGCCCCACAAACATTTTGGTATTTTAAGAGAATTTTACTTATAACTAGTGTTCTATTTATCCAAACGGGATTTTTTTTATGTACCAAACCGAACATATTTAAAGCATCTATATTTTTTCATAATAGAACCAAAGTAAATTTAAAAAAAAAAACCATATTTAAAAATGAAGTTAAATTATTATTTTTGAGTGTAAGAATCATAAAATCTATGTCCTTTAAGGTCCAAAAGCCCTTTGTAGCTGTATAATATATTTTGTATTCAGTGGTATTTGATCAAAATAACGATGGCCAAACACTTTTTAGTACAAAGTAAAATAAATAATTGTAATAATATGTATATAAAAAATATCACAATTCATATATTAAACCACAATTGAACAATTATAAGGCTGAATACGAGTTGTAGAGAGGGACCCCAAGGGCCTTTTAACCCTTAAACGTCCTTCCAAGCCCCTCGGGCTTGATTTCTAAGGAATCTTGCTTCTAGCAGGATCACTACTCAACTCTTCTTAACCAGACATAGATCATTGGATGCGTAACAAAGTGAGGCATTTAATGTGCTTAGTGCAACAACAAATTTTTCCATGCTTGTTCGCAATGCTTAAATCAAAAGTATTGGAGGATCATTTGATTCTTGTCCAAGTTCCCAATTGATTCCTCATGTGCTTATTTCTTTGTTACTATTGGTCATGCACCCATGCCCGACCTAAATATATAATCCATATTCTTTCAGAGATCCTCAAGCTGCCCAATAAGGATCTAAAATGTCGTTTAAGAGTTAAGAATTAACCCATAACTACCTAAGCGTTCATTATTTAGACGATGTACAAATTTCATCCACGTTTTCTCATCCGTCATGCACATTTTGCAATGTAGATCTTTTACTATAGATTTTATGAAAAGTTAGCTTCATGCATGTATAAACCAATTAGAAAGGGGATGATCTGTGAAGCTTTCATGCCTCATTTCATATTGCAGTGATTCACCAAAAATTTCTAAGATCTTCTCAAAACAAATCAAAAAGTGCTCTTGAAAAAGTCAACTCATAAAAATTAAGCAACCAAAAAATCTTCAAAAATCACTACACTTAGAGTATCACATTTCAACCCATCACAACAAATTTCATCCACAAATTGTCAATATCTTATTCGTAATCAAATTACAAAAGAATTTTGAATTTGAGTTTCAAATCTTATACAAAAATGTCGGTGATAGCAATCATAGATTCAATCATATGAACAAAATCTAAAATTCATAATGTACAACTTTTATTCATATATCAAGTTCAAAATATCCCTCTTAGTTGCATTTTATAATGCATCTTAGCAAAATTGCCCAATTTTGGACAGAGGACATTTAGGGATTAATGGTATTTTATAATACATCTTTGCAAAATTGCCCAATTTTGGACAAAGGACATTTAGGGATTAATGGTATTTTATAATGCATCTTTGCAAAACTGCCCAATTTGGACAAGGGTGAGGACGTTTAGGGATTAATGGCATTTTATAATGCATCTTTGCCAAACTGCCCAATTTGGACAAGGTGAGGACGTTTAGGGGTTAATGGCATTTTATAATGCATCTTTGCCAAACTGCCCAATTTGGACAAGGGGCGAGGACGTTTAGGGGTTAATGGCATTTTATAATGCATCTTTGCCAAACTGCCCAATTTGGACAAGGGGCGAGGACGTTTAGGGGTTAATGGCATTTTATAATGCATCTTTGCCAAACTGCCCAATTTGGCCAAGGCTGAGGACGTTTAGGGATTAATGGCATTTTATAATGCATCTTTGCCAAACTGCCCAATTTGGACAAGGGTGAGGACGTTTAAGGGTTAATGGCATTTTATAATGCATCTTTGCCAAACTGCCCAATTTGGACAAGGGTGAGGACATTTAGGGGTTAATGGCATTTTATAATGCATCTGAATTGAAAGCGGGTTTTTTTGGCATTTTGGGGTTAATCCCCTTTTAACCCCTAAAGGACCAAGGATTCATGGTTTTGAAATGACAAATTAAACGATCATTTTGTGAAAAATATAATTCAAATGGAACCAAATTCTATACCACCGGAATCAGTGAAGAACATTGCATGTGTTGGTTAATAAATAAATAAATTTGAACAAAAGGAAATCCACATAATACCTACTCAAAATTGCTTAAAAATACATGAGGCCCTATGGTCCTTTAGGGGTTAAGTTTTAATGCGAAACCCCGAAGAAGCCACAAAGGATGGGCATGTGAAATGTGAATCGAGTCATTGTTGTGGCAGCCCACGAGCTCTGAATGAACATTCATTTCATTCATTCATTGAAGAGGAAAGAAAGATAACGCAAGCAAGCAAGGCAAGGGAAGGCAAGGCAAGGCAAGCAAGCCCATACCTGGCCATATCATGACGGATCAAGCTTTTTATAATCATGAGGTAGGGAGCGCCGCGTGGAGCGCTCCTTCTTTCCCCGTCACCTCACCCCCCGGTCCCCGCGCGGATATATCGCTTCCCCGTCATCAATCCTTCACCGCGGATGCCGCCCATCCCCGTGCCAAAGGATCACTACTAGACGCTCACCTAGTCAGCTTTCCATTTCCTTCTTCTCACCCACCCACCCACATACACACACACACACACACACAACAAGTCTTCATCACCTTCATCTGTTCCTTGTCGCAATCGCAATAGGACTCTTCTTCTTCTTCTTCTACTTATGCCCAACCCATCATTCTCCACTCCCTGAAACAATTTCTCAAGTGTTGAGAGATAGCGAATCTTCTTTGTTCTTGGGGTTTGTTTGTTTGTAAGATCTGTTGTAGGGTTTGGTTTCCATGAAACGGAAGAGGCGTGCAGAGGCAAACTGTTAGGGATACAGGTGCGCGAAGAGTTGAGTTTTTTTTTTTTTTCTGGGTTTTTGATTTTTGTTGGGTTAGGAACGCGGATGCCCCACGCAAGCGACGTTTTCGCAGAGTGTAGTGGATGCAGCAACACGCGCCGGAAGGATGGCTATGGAAGAAAGAGTGTGCGTGTGGAGTGTTTAATGAAGTCAGGGTTTCATTTCTACTCTTCGTTATTCGTGTACAGTCACTATATTCACCCGCGGCAACGCAAGCACAGATTCTTCTCGCGTCAATTGTTTCTGTTCGATTAGATAGGTAGGGATGTCCATCGCATATCAATGCTGGGAGATGGGGGTTGCATCTCACCATCAGAGCAAATCGCTGCCGCAGTACCACCACTTTGTGAGTGACAATAGCAAGACATTACGTTGCCATTCCAGTCCTGTTCACGACACTTCGTTCGTCATGTACATGCAACAACAGTCCAGCGATGTTTCTCTCAAACCAACGCGGTTTGTTTCGTCTTCTTCTTCTTCCCCTCCAATTTCCGCCACGGCTTCCTCACCGGGGGTTGAAGAAGCCAAGCCGGTTGTGACGACGAGCTCGGTGACGACTGAGGACAAGGTTAGCGCCGTGGGCGAGGCGGAGAGCATGATGCCGGGGAGTATCAGCATCCCCAGCGGTGGTTTGTTACACGGCTTGCGAGTTAAAGTGGCCAAGGCTAAGCCTGGTGTTGTGGAACACATTGTTCCTGTCGGTTCTGAATCTCCTTACCAAAACTCCTCCGAGAGTTCTTCCTCGATCTGTCAGGCTAGCGAAGATAGCGGCTCTTGTTCCAGTGGAGATACCGGGGGGGAGGAGGCGCAGTCTGCTTACCGTGGCCCCTTGACCACCATGATGTCTGCGTTGGACGAGTCTCTCCCTATCAAGTAAGAAACCGAACCCCCGTGCCTTGTTTCTTCTTCCTTTTCCTTTGGCATATTCCCTTTCCTTCAAAGGGAGTTTGTAGACGAGATCATAGTAGAGAACTCCATTTTCCAAGAGTCTTCTTTCTTTTCCTTTGACGTATTTTGCGAATAGAGCGTTTTCTTGATAGGATAATCTTTCCGTCATTTAAACCAACATGTAGAAGTGTGCTTTGATCATACAAGCGTTTTCATCATCTAATCATTCGAAGGGAGGTTGTAGAGATCATAGTAGACAACTCCATTTCTTTCCGTCATTTAAACCAATATGTAGGAGTGTGCATTTATCATGCAAGAGTTTTTATCATTTCATCATTCAAAGGGAGGTTGTAGACGAGTGTTAGAACTCCATTTTCCAGAGATAGTAGACATCTCCATTTTCCAGAGATGATAGTGGACAACTCATTTTCCAGAGATGAGTGACCATCGACGAATTTAACGGTTTCTAATTGAAGGCTTTTGGAAGAGATGAGTTTCTGTTGGTGCAAGGTGTCGGTGATATGTGTATCTATGATGTCTTATGTTGGCTAGGACATGTTTTGATCGGGATTCTTTTGATGTTTCTTTTGCAGGAGACCTGGATTATCGAAGTTTTTCGGTGGCAAGTCACGTTCGTTCAGTTCGCTAGCGGAGGTGTCAACGGTGACGGAGTTAGCGAAACCGAATAATCCATATGCGAAGCGACGGAAGATGGGGTTCAATTGTCCATTGGGTGATAAGAACAGGTCATATCCACCTCCAACGCGGTCATCCGGTGCCAGCATTGCCAAGAAGCTGCCGAGCAACGGTAGCAGGAACACTCTGGCAGTGGCAGTGATACTCGGGGGTCTTCAGGAAGAGCAGCAGCAAGAAGGGGCTTCTGTGGTTGTACTGAAGCCCGAAACCATCAGGACATTTCCATCCCGGTCATACTCGCTCACCGATCTCCCTCATCATACAGGCAGTCCTCCACCCCTGAGACGCTCATTCGTGAGACCTTGACAACATGGCCCTCCTCACAGAGCCTTGATTTTCTACATTGGTTTTCGAAGCCGATGATTGTTTCCTGCTTAGATCAGACCAGGGCTTGGCATTTCCAGGGACTAGTTGCATACGAATGTGCAATGTTTGGTGTGGACAGTGCTTTGAGGTGATCGGGGAAATGATTCTTCGGACTCGCCCAGACTGGCTAAAACAAGAGAATGGGTGACATTACAGATGATCTCCAGCCGAAGGGAAAAACGTGAAACATGTGCGGTTGGATTTTGGGATTAATATCCACAGGTGTGCTGGAGTGCTTTTACAATTTAGTTGGGCTTCTAATTTTCTGGTCCCTGAACAGAAGCTGATGATGATGATGCGGAGGGATTAGATCAACATGTGCTCCCGTTGAAAAGAGCAACAGTCTTCTGTTGGAAGACGGACTTTGCAACGAGCTCGGCAACCCGGGGCATGTTTAGAGAAAACAACAAAACAGAAACAACAACGACAACAACAACCCATGTGCCCCTAGAGTGATGATGAAGAAATTGGCTGTGGGAGCCCAACTATATAGAGTGTTATACACATTGAGTTTGTTTGAACATACAGAACGAGATCCCCTGGGGAGAGTCTGTGCTATTTGATCGAGGTGGAGACACACGCCAAAGACGGAAGAAGAAAACTAACCAACAACTGTTGTCCTCTTTTTATCTCATACCAAGCCTTGTAATATAGATTGACATTTTTGTGTGGATCATCGTTGTAATGAAATCAAAGGAAGATTTTTCCTTTTCCATCAAGCGTTGTCTTTTTAGTTGCATGTGTATGGCTCTTTTGGCAAGGGGTGTACTGTTTTGTGAACCTTTGTTCTAGTTGTCTGAAATCTGGCAACCAGCGTCTGCTTTGTTCATGCCTCCTTTTTATTATTTTCTTCAGTTTTAAGAATTTTATGTGCTTGGTCTCACCATGAGGGAACTGGTTTTCTGTGTTTGCATGTGCATTAGTCACTGTTCACACATAGCGGATTGTCTGTATCTAGCAATTTCTGGGTTTCCTGTTCAATGCTATATAAAAATAGCATGATATAGTGTGAATGCGGCAGACTGTAGCAATAACAGACCATTGCATGTACTTGATTCCACTGTTAACCCTGGATGGGATTTACACCGTGTCAATGTACTATGGTACCTGGTTTGACGGAAAATAATTCACACGGGAATTTAATTGCCACAAGCTGCACGTTTTTACGTACGGTTACGACATGATTTGACCAAAAACTAATTTTAAAAAATGAAAATAATAACAATTTTCATCGAATAATGTTCTGCCATGTCAGTAATATCTTTACCTTCTGTCAACAGGTGTTCTTGCGCAAGAAAGAAACAAAATTGGAAAGATTGGCGTCATCGTCGTACAATGCTACGGTGGACTTCAATGCTCATATCTTGATGTGTACCAATGCTGGAACTCCAAGGGTGGACTCTATCCATAACAGGTGTACTGCAACCATCTTCATGGTAGACAACTTCCTGTTTTTTAAATCAAAAAAATAAAAAAATAAAATTGTTATGGAAACTAGCCTGGTACATATAGCATAATAGAGCAATGCAATGGAGCACCCTTTTGAAAACTGAATCGAAAGAGAATCTTCACTTTTCTGAGTAATGAAGGAATGTCATTTGTATTTCATGAATTTTGGGACTATCGTGTCATTGCCATGTAAACTTAGTTTCTAATTGCAACTAGATTGTGGTCCCATTGCAAAAGGCGGATTGCTATGTAACAGAGCTCGTTTTCGGGGTCGGCAAAAAATAATTATAAAAAGAGAAGCTTAAATCTTTAGGATTTTTAAAATTTTAAAATTTTAAACTATTTTCTATGGTGAAAAAGAGAATCTCAAAGAATATCCACATCATTTGGGTAATTTTAATTTTATTTGGCAGAACTTGTCAACCTTGACAGCTGAGTACAGTATTTGAAGCCTTCAACCACAAGTGGGAGCAAGTGGTTAGAACAACACTATAAAAACATGATTATTTTAGAATGTTGTAGAATGACATTAGAACGTTGTTTTAATGCATTGAAATGACATTAGGATATCGTTTTAACGCATTACAATGAAGTGGTGAAATTGACATCCCAACGTCATTCTAAATGTTGCTCTAAATTGTTATGAACGGCCTTGAAAGGGGTATGCCTTCAAACTAAGAGGCGAAAAATGAAGCCCATCACACATGAAGCACACTTGAGTGAAAAAATAAAAATAAAAATAAAAATTCTTCACAACAAAGTATATCACAAAATAAATAAATCAATAGATAAATAATACGTCATGATTCATTTGTGTGGGAATTTAAACTGCGTGTACATGTTTATCCATAATCCATTCACTAAGAATTATCCATCCATAAAGTTGTATCTTCTATAAGTTTAGTGTTAGAGAAATCTTCATTGGTTTGTTTATGAGTTGTGAAAATTTCACAATGGTTAAAACTTGGAAGAGATTTTGCAATCATTGTAAATGGCATGAAGGAAGAGGAGGTTTTTATCATTTGTTGTTTTTGTGGGTAGCAATATTGTACATCACGTGAGCATGGTTTTAGACAATAGTATATGATAACCATTAGGGCCACATTGAGTTTTGAGATTCTTGAATGTTTAATGTGAAAATCTCTAGTTGAATACGAAGTAGCAAATTAAATTGGAGTTCGACGTTTGAGATATGAAAAAAAACCACTGAAAATAATAGATGTGTTTAAAACTAATTGATTTGGGTTCACGGGCATTGGCCAACCTATTGAGACAACTCGAAAGTTGGCCTAAAGTTTCCACATGCATAGCCTCACTGTGAATGGATGGGGCATATTTGTTTTTTCTATGAGTTGGAGATGGGCTTTCAGTGACTCATTGATGTGGATCTTTAGGATATGATGTGGGTGTTGGTATATGTCATTCTTAGAGCATCTCCACCCTTGCCCGACAACCAACAACTTATTTCCACGCTCCATGTGTCCCACTGTTTTGAGCGGGTTCAAGCCATTTCCATGCAATGGAGCAACTTCCCAACCCATCAAATTAATAGTGGGACACCCACAAAATTTGTCTCTTTTCCTACTTTATCGCTTCCAACCGATGGGATCATTTGCTCACAAATTTAGTTCATTAGATCTAGTGAGTCTATTTTAAAAATTTGTCAAGATGGTGGGTTGCATATATAAACACCCGCTTGGACTTCAAACACAAAGTTTTGGGTGGGTAGAAGGTAGAAGGCAATGGTTGTTGCATAGGAGCATACCTTTAATCTACAATGGATTACTGTAGGCGGTCGTCATGATCGACAAAAAAAGAATTATATAAATGAGAACCCCAAATCTTGAAAATTTTAATTTATAAAAAAAAACTATTTTTTATGGTGAAGAAGAGAATCTTGGAGAATATCCATAGAATTTGGCATTTGTTGAAAAGATTTTTTTTTTTTAAATTAATTAACTATGCATGACTAACCAACCCTAATAGCCAGAAGACATATTTTTTTGCCCAAATGTTTCCCAAATTATGTGAATATTCTCCAAAATTCTCTTTTTCACGAAACAAGACATTTTATTTTATTTATAAAAAAAAACAATTTCGTAAAGATTTGGACTTCTCTTTTTTATAGTTAATTTCTTTTCGTCTATCATGACGACCGACTACAGCAACCCTTTGTACATTAAACCCATGATTAGGCACATCCCAAAAACCAACATCATATCAGTGAGTCGCTAAAAGCCCATCCCCAGCCCATGCGAAAAACAAATAAGTTTAAGCCCCATCCATTCACAGCGAGGTGATGCATGTGGAAATGCATGTGAAAGTTGCCACAATGGCAGGGGTTGGTCAATGCGGGCAGTGAACCGAAATCAATTATTTTTGGGGTCAGTAAGGGGCGGCACTTAACAAAAGGCGGGGCTGGGAATCCACCTCATACTTATCCACTCATCCATGGGGGAAGCTTCCGGGCGCTTGCCGGCACGCACCCCTGAAGGACCCCTTCTCACTTATCCAATCTTGAATGAAGCCGAGTTGGTACTTGTTGTCAGTCCGGGGTGAGTCACAATGCGGCAATGACTTGTTCATATTTGAAGCCACTCAATTGCGACGGTGGCCTGTCTGACAGGAAAAATTAGTGTGGAAAGTACTGAAACGCTCAAGCCTTTGTCGTCACGAAAAAAAATATGGCCACTAGATAAGGAAGACCCTTTGATCGGCCAGTGTTTTCTAAAGTGGCTAATGACATTGACCCCAATCCCACCGACGTTGTTGTTTTCCTTTTTTTCTCTTTTCGACCGTCCTTCTCAAAACTGGCCAATACCACAAGGTAGAAGAGGTACCCATAGCTGATAAGTACCCCATAACCAACATGAAGACTGCGTTTTGTGAACCCAAAAGCCAACATAATGCTTTCTGAAACCCAACACAATGTTGGCCTGCTTTATGTTCCGGAATTGATCTTATTGTTGTCGGTTATAGGTGAACCTATATATTAGTCATGGATTTTTCAAATTAATATATATATATTATTAAATTGAATTTTGAGAAGAAAATTAATTTGAAAAATTTACCATTCTATAGTATCTATGTTTCTTTATGAAAGAAAATATCTCACCAATGAAACTTCAATGTTTTCCATGCTAAAATCTTATTATATTGGTTATAGGTACTTCTATTTTAAAGCATCGCTTCCATTTACCTCCAAATGATCAAAAGATTAATGGTTTTAAAATGACAAATTCGATTAATTATACTGTGAAGTATTTTTTTTATACGGGACCGAGCTTTATTCTACTGGAATTAGTGAAGAACGTTGCATGTTATGGTCAAGAAGGAAATCAATTTGAATAAATAGAATTCCACATAAGAACTACTCAAAAGTGCTTAAAAGTAACATGAGATTCAATTTGGGCTTCTTGGTCTTGTAACTCCTAAAGAACCATGCTCATCCCTAAAATTTTATCACTTTCTCGTGATGCTTTTAAGAACACAGTTGTATCTCTCAATTGGTGTTTATGTAGAAAACTTCACCGTTGAAGCTCAAAGAGGACTTTGTCGTGAGAGTGTGAGACTATATATCATTTTTCAAGACAATCTACTATATATTTTATATGATTATAAGGTTTGATTGTGAGTTGTCTTATGAAATTTTTGAGCAAAATCAACAAGTCCTTTACTACAAACATTCTAATAAATTCCAAAACCATGATTAGTGTTTAAAATTTCGTACAAAGATGTATTGTATCTAGGTGCTCACAAAAAATGAAGTTTTGAAACTAAATACAACAACAATGATTGATTTTGAAAGATTTTTGTTTGGGTGAAGTGACTTGTTGGTGACTCGTTGAGTCGGTGTTTGTGATTGTTATTGATTGTTACATTGCATAAAATGTGTAGAGATTTCAAAATTATTTTTAGAACATTCCCAAATATTCCAAAATAATATAAAATATGTTGAAAATATTTCAAAGATTCTTTAAAAAATCCATTTCAAATATATTTAAACATATTATGTGATTATTATATAGTGTTAATGACGCAGTAATGGCAAATGTTTTACATATTGTACACTCTTTGTTTTTGACAAATTTGACGCCCTTGTGTAAAAATGCTCTCTCAGTCATCAACCTTCCTAACTACCATGTCCCAAAGAGATGTACTACATGTGACATATATGTGAATGTCAAAAATTAACATTGATAATTAATGCTTGGCAAAAATTAGTGTTGGTGGATGATCACCAATCCTTTTCAATTTCACAACATATGTTTTTTTAAATACTCCTTCTTTTTCATAATAAGAGTCTACTTTGCAGAAAAAAATTAAGATTTAAAATGGAAATAGAGCCCATGTTGAAAGGGATGAAACGCAATGACAACTTTTGGAACTGTGTGTCTCGATAGAAAGGGATGAAAAACGTAGGAAATTAATGTAGGAAGATAACCAAATGAGAGTCAATGTAGGAAGGCAACACAATGAATGTGGACTATTAAATTGACGCAATAAAAAATGCGGTTTTGGACTCTTATTATGAAATGGAGGGAGTACATAATAAGAGGGTTGTTGATTGCCAATTCCATGGAAATTCAAAACTTAAATTCATAATCATAATTTTGTGGCATGTGCACTTTTCACATTGTATCTGCATTGACTTCTACATTATGGCAAAAATAGGGTGGCTCACCTTAACCCTAAAGGACCAAACATTCATCGTTTTAAAATGACATATCCATTCAATCATATCGTGAAAAAAATAATTCAGATGGGACTATATTTTATATCACTAGAATCGACGAAGAACATTGCATGTGTTGGTTAAAAAACTAATATATTTGAATAAAAGAAAGCTTACATAGAACCTAGTCAAAAGTACTAAACAAAACGTGAGGCCCAATTTGGGCTTCTTAGTCCTTTAGGGGAAAAACTTCTTACAAGCCAATAACAAGAGAGTGTTGTGACCAATTGCCATGGTTTGAAGTAGTTGGCTGAAATTCCGTATATCGCCGCATGGTCGTCATCGCGATCCATTTAATTCAAGAGCACATGTTCCCGAGTACTCTGATTGGTACGTACAGTGACCTTCAAAACTGTCCCAATGTTTCTAATTTGAGAATTTGGTGAGTCACCAAATAGTGATTGCATGCTAGACTAACATGGCATCAATTTAGTTACATTCTATTATCAGTAAGGTAATTGAGGAGCAAGTCTTGCCACTTATCTCTACATGCATGTGCATAGATTGAAGCTCTAGATATTTCCTCTTCATTGGGACAGTTTTGAAAGTCCATATGAGTGAATCTTGTGTGCATAGCAAGTACAGTGTATATGCATTGTGAATTGCTTGGTTTGTGTTCTATTGTGTGTATCTCTACTTCTTGCGTCATATATTTGTTTTTTTCGTGTTTAACTTCACAAGTGAAAATGGTGAGACCATTGTCCCAGGGGAAGCAACAAAATGTACTCTCTTTGCTTCAAAAAGGTTGTAGTGTGAGAGAGATAGCAAAGTCTTTGCATGTTGGTAAATCAAGTGTACAGAGGCTCCGGAAGAAGCATTTTCCAAATGCAAAGCTTTCAGTTGGAGGTAGACCACGCAAGTTGACTAGCGTAATGGAGCAGTCTTGTGTAACTAGTGTAACTAGAGGGAAGGTGTCTACTGCAAGAGAAGCTACTAAACAGGAGCAAGAAGTTTTTGGAGTACAAGTGAGTGAAGTTACTGTACGCCGTGGACTTTGTAGAGCAGGTTTGCAATCGCATGTGAAAGAAAAGAAACCACATTTGTCAAGGAATAATATTAGGGCTCGCTTAGAATTTGCCAGAAAGCATCAGCACTAGACTATTGATGATTGGAGTCACGTGATATTCTCAGATGAGACTAAAATTAATAGATTTTCTTCAGATGGGAGACTTTGGTATTGGGTTCGTGATCCACAAGAACTTTCAGAGCAGACTGTTATTCCGACTGTTAAGCATGGTGGTGGTTCTGTGATGATATGGGGATGTATGTGTATACATCGACCTGGCATGATGTATAGAATTGAAGGTCGCCTCAATCAACATGGTTATCAAAAAATCTTGGAGGAGCATCTCTATGGTACAATTCAAAAATATAATTTAGATGTATCAAAAGTCATATTTCAACAGGATAATGCACCTATACATAGCAGTAATATTATGAAACAATGGTTTTCTAGGCAACCTTTTGGTGTCTTATCTTGGCCTGCTCAGTTTCTAGATTTGAATCCTATAGAAAATCTATGGACAATTTTGAAAAGGAGATTAAACCGATATGATACACCACCAAAAGGGATACTTGAATTATGGTCTCGTGCAGAAGAAACCTTCCCTTCTATCATTGTTGATGATTGCAAGAGACTTATAGAATCAATGCCCAGACGAATAGCAGCTGTATTAAAATCCAAAGGAAAATGGACAAAGTGGTGAGGAATTTCCATGTTGGACCTTCAAAAGTGTCCCAATATACAGAGTAGCTTTAGGTTTTTTTCCCTTCTCATTGAGTGCTTCAATTTTGTTGGAATTTTTGTAAACAATCAGTACATTGTATGTACTATTTCAGTAAATTTACTACATTCCATTCCATGAATTTCTCTTACCTACATTGTTTTTTGAATGTAACATGTACAAACATTGGGACAGTTTTGTAGGTCACTGTACAATGAAAGGTGTGGAGAACGGGCTTTCTTCAGGTATTGTTTATATGGGGAATTGAAAAAATAGATGAGAATGGATATGACCCACATCATCACACGGTTTTCCATTAGATTTTTTCCACTCTGTTGGTAGTACTCAACTTATGAGAAACTCGGGCACTGTGCAGTGATTTTATTTGGTGTTCATGTTGTAGTGATTCACCTAAAATTTCGAAGATTTCAGTGTAAAAGTGCTCTTAATCCTTTAACCCTTAAACGTCAAGAGGGCCTGGGCAGGGCAGCCCGGAAGGCATCTAGATTTTTGGAGGCGAAAAAAAAAAACGAAAAAACGGCTCTGTTGGCTAGTAGTGTTGCGGCACTGTAGCACTGCGGCACTTTTCAAGAAACGACCTCTGCTGCCCAACCTCAACTCCTGTTCATTTACATAACTTTGATTGCTTGTCAATGACTCCACAATCTCCCAAATGAGGCGCAAATTTGCAATCTAGATCGCTTTTTCAGTAGCTTTCCAACGCACCAATCCTCGCTTGATTTGGTTGAGAAAATCTACTTTTTTCCTCAATTATTCCTTTATAACAAGCCCGTGGGGCTTGCTTTGACGTTTAAGGGTTAACGTCCCAATTCAACACTCTTTTCAAAGATGCGCTATAAAATGTTTGATGAAACCCTAAAATGGAGTAGATGTACAAAGAATACTTGTAAATGTAAATGTGAAGATCACATTTGTATGGTTGGATGTATCATATTTTTTATTAATATTTTTTATTTGATTTTGAAAGGTTTTCTCTTGAAATTCAATTAAAAATCCCAAATCAATACAAATAAAATTCAAAAAATTGTAATGAAATTGGAATAACATGCGCTACGAGATGGTATGGTTTCCATTATTTGATTCTACCTATTTTGGAAAATCATTTTTGAGGTCTCACTTTTTGAACTAAGAATGAAACTTGACATAAACCGATTGTGTTACTTTTCTAAAAATCATAATAACCTATTTTGAAGATCCAAACCGTTCAATGAATAGTCAATTTGCACAAGAACCAAGAGAAATTTTGGTGGATGAAAACTATCCAATCTGGATGAGATCCAAACAACTTCAATCTGTTCGTCGTCCAATATATGGACGTTGGCGCGCTAAAGAGTTAAAAAAATCAACTCATAAAATTAAGCAACCAAAAAATCTCCAAAAATCACTACATTTAGAGTATCATATTTCAACCCATCACAACAAATCTTATCCATAAATTGTTAATATCTTATTTGTAATCAAATTACAAAAGAGTTTCAAGTTTATTAGAAATTTATTGGTGATAACAATCACAGATCTGACAGTATGGATAGAATCTAAAATTCATAATGTACAACTTTTATCTGTACATCAAGTGCAAAATACTCCTCTGGGTTGCATTTTATGATGCATCTTTGCAAAACTGCCAAATTTGGAGAGGGGTGAGGATGTTTAGGGATTAATTGGAGGTTACTCCTCCTTCAAAGAAAAAAGAAAACATGTCCCACAAAACAATGCATATCCAAATACCACGACCCTCAAGGTGCTCAATATGAACTCAACACAAAGAACCAGATTTTATGGATGAAAGCACAGTAAACTGAATCATCAAAATCATCCGTAGTGCTGAAATTACAGTTTTTTTTGTCAAAGGCCATAAATTACGACTAAAAATTCATATATTTAAGTTCTAATTTGGTAGAGCCCTCCATAGTTCTATTAGATACTTCAATTCAAATTTTCAAATTAAAATATTAAAAAAAGGTTACTAAAAGTAAAGCTTGAAAATAGATGTCTAAATCAAATTTCGGGAGCAAATCTCATGAATAGAATCATGTTCAATATGAATTTAAATTATATATTCTATAAGTTCATTGTGCATTCGAGGGCTCTAAAGAATTTATTTTTTTGAAAAAATCAATATTTAATGCAATTTCAACATGTTTTATATCTACTTTTCAATTCAGTCAGAACTACTTTTCCAATTTAAACCGCTTTAACCTTACTATAACACACAAATATTTATTGAACATGATTTTTTCAATTCTTTTGGTTAGACTTTGTTAAACATTGTAATTTTTATTTTATCCACATAACAAATTCACAAAAAATAAAAATTTAATAGATTTTTGGACCTTGCATTGTTGCTTCTTCATAGTGATCACAAGTGGTTCGGTTTACCATGATTTCACCCTTATTTTATTTTATTGTCTCTGATCCACAAGAGGACATATTACGAAATCACTTTGCTTTCAAGGAGTTACATGGCTGAACAGTATAAACAAGCCGTAAAAATAAATCTAGGATAAATACTAAGGCAAAGACAATGCGACTAGTTGCTTTATTAATAATAATAATAGTTATAATAATAATAATTATTATTATTATCATTATTATGTTTCTTAGAACAACAAAAACTGTACTAGCTTTGCATCCTTTTGTATCTTCATAGCTTCATTCAGTTCCTAAGTAGTCGACCATGTGTAATGATGGGTAATTGTGATTGTTGTTGCTATGGATTACATAACCAATAAGTTGTGGGGAGTGGTGAGTAGGTTATGGAACAAAAGGCCAAGTTCAAGTTTCAATTTGCAACATTTAGATTTGTACATAGATAAATAGAAACTTTGGTCCTCTTTTGAGGCCGGCATGATTAAAGTGTCTATTTGTTTTGACAATGAGTCAAAGCCCACCGGAGAGAGAGCCATTGGTGCAAGACCACTCTCCCCTTCCGAGAATAGACACTCTAGTGATCAGTAATCAATAACTTTACATTTGTACTTATTGTTGATCAAAGAGTTCACACATAGGATATGAACAAGAGAAGAGTTGTGAGAATAAATCCTCTTGCTCTTCTTCTATCTTCTACTTTGGATTCATTGTTTTGTTCATTACTTTCATCGTTGCTCTCTAATCCTCTTCATCTTTCTCTCGACATTCATTGTTCAAGTCCGAACCAATGTTGGGCGTGTAATGCGTTGATTTCTATAATATAAACTCTTACGCAAATGAATTATTTTTGGGATCAAGATCAATCAAATTGTTATATCTAATGCAATGTCAAATCACTATTGACTCCGACTCAACAAATCACGATCGATGTCAAATGCTTTTGCTCCAACATCACATTTAACATGACATTCCCATAATGATGAGAACTTAGAAATGTGTCATAGTAAATGATTCCATCCTCGTTGCATCTCATTTGCATATACATATATATATATATATATATATATATATATATATATATATATATATATATATATATATATATATAATGTGTTGTGCATATCCAAATCAATTAATACAAATTTCACTAGGATCATTTTTAACCATGGGCTATTATTGATATCCTCTCTATCTAAAAAGAATTGTCCTAGTTTTTGGAATTTTTACCCCTAACTGCCCAACCATGCATATTTTGCATGATGTACGAAAACAAACTTTGTTTTTCATCCATCATGCACTTTTGCAGTGTGAATTTTTTACTGGATTTTCTATGGGAAGTTAGCTTCATGCACGTGTCCTCCGATTAGAAAGTTGATGATTTGTGAAACTTTTATGCTGCATTTCATGTTGCAGTGTTTCACCAAAAATTTCGAAGATTTTAGTCTAAAAGTGCTCTTGAAAAATTAAACTCATAAAATTAAGCAATCAAAAAATCTCCAAAAATCACTACACTTAGAGTATTGCATTTCAACCTATCACAACAAATATCATCTACAAATTGTCAATATTTTATTTGTAATCAAATCACAAAATAATTTTGAATTTTAAGTTTCAAATTTTATAGAAAAATATTGGTGATAGCAATCGCAGATCTAACCGCATGGATAGAATCTAAAATTCACAATTTATAACTTTTATTCATACATCAAGTTCAGAATATCCCTCTTAGTTGCAGTTTATAATGCCTTTTTGCAAAACTGCCCAATTTGGACAGGGGTGAGGACATTTAGGGGTTAACATGTTAATGTTATTTTTTGTCTCAATACTTGGAAAATGGTCTATCTTTAATAGTAGTATGTAGTTTTTGTGTCACTCTCGTTATTTGCCCCATTTGAAGTTGATAGTTGGAAGCTTAAACTATAGCAAAATAACTAGGGAAAATAAACGCCAAAAAATAAGACAGTTATTTCTTGAAAGAGGAAATATCTCCAAAAGACAATAGGATTGATGCGTTTACAGGTTTAGAATATATTATGCTAATATGTAATACTTTATTAGGATTTTTTTGAAATTTAAATACAAGCACTTGAGGTTACCGTAGGAAATATTTGCAATATATACATATGTTATCATGGCCTTTTGCCATTCATGATTTTCATAAATTTCTTGAAAGCAAGCTTAATTTCTTCAAATCATATATATTTTATCTTTTAAAAAATTGAACATTATTAATCTTAATAATGATATTTAGTGTTAGTAAAGCTAATTACAACCAAATGTTTACAACTCTTCTAATGTTACCAATAGAATCATTTGGGCACTGAGTTAGTGCCCAAATGGTCTTGTGGAACTATACTTTTATTACTATAGCTTGGTGCCCCGAAACTCCTGCGTGATGAGATTGATTACCAACAATGGATACTCTGACAATTCATTGATTTGTGACATGACACTTTTCTACTAGTGTATCCAATCACATATAACAAAGATTCTTTGCAGATAATGTAGTGTGATAATAAGTGTAGCATAAAAATGAAAGGTAAATAAAGAAAACAAGAGCCGATGATGAGAAGTCAGAGTCATATCCTTGTGTAATCCCTCCGACCCGATTTGCCAAAATCAAGTGATCCTTTTGGTTAAAATCTGTGAAATTTGAGTTTGGCAAACAATCGTGCCATAATGTAAAGTAGACCTTAACCCCTAAAGGACCAAAAAGTCCAAATTGAGTCTCATTTTCTTTTAAGCATTTTTGAGTAGATCCTTTATGAACTTCCTTTTGTTCAAATTGATTTATTTTTTACCTAACACATGCAATGTTCTTCCACTGATACAAATTTTGGTTCCATTTGAATTATAAATTTCACAATATAATTGATTGAACTTTATCAATTCAAAACCATGAATCCTTGGTCCGTTAGGGGTTAAATTATTCAATTTTTTTTCTAATAATAATAGAAGCAACCCTTTTTTGGGGCTTTTTAATGCCACATTGTACCAATAATAAAATCCGACTACAAAAAGACCAAAAACTCAATATTAGATTACCAAAATATCTTCGTTTTTTTAAAAATAAAATATTGGATGAAAATAACATTAAAATGTAGATGAACAATATTTTCTATCCAAAACACGGATGAATGTAGAAATATGAAGTTCTACTATATTATTTTGTGTACCTAGTTTAGCACTCTCTCCCAAAAAAAAACTAAAATGAAAAGAATAGAGTTAACCCCTAAACGCCTGAACGTGCCGTGGCGACCAGTACAATACAATGTATTTTGGTTGTATTTGGAATGGATTCACACCCTTAATGGGTTTGAGTTCAAAAAAGAAGTTGAAATTTAGATCAATGCAGTTCTAGTGAGCTATTAAGATCCCAATTTAAAGTTTCTTGTTGGTAGTAAATCTCAATTATACGACAACATATATACTATCCCCATGAGACGTTTAAGGGTTAAATGGAAGAATGGGTGATAGGAAGCTTCGTGGATTCTCCAAGAAAGTTCCCCTATCCCCGTGCAATTCTACAGTAACACAAACGTCGGATTCCCCGATGCAGAACAAGAGCGTCCAGCGAGAGAGAGAAAGAGAGAGAGAGAGCTGGAGACGAATTGATTCATCTTCATCACCATCATCGTCGCAGAACAATCCCAAGCATCATCAATCGATAGTCATGGAGGTGGAGCAGAAGCAGGGCGATCTGGTGCAACAGTTCGTGTTGCTGGCAGCCAGCGCCCGGGGCCGCGCGGCCGTGGAGCTCATCACGCACGCCACCTCGCATCCCCACCTCTTCGCCTTCAGCGAGCTTCTGTCCTCCCCCCACATCGCCGAGGTTTGTAATTTTTTTGTTTTGTTTTTTTGGACAGCAATTGCTGAATCATTCGAACGGTGTTTTGGCTGACGAATTTAGGGTTTTGGTTTTCTTCTTTGCAGTTGAAGGGAACGGAACACTCGTCCGCCTTGAATTTACTCCGCCTCTTTGCGCATGGCACCTGGTCCGATTATAAAAGTACGGTGCTCGCTCTTCCGATGAATCTATTGTGGTTTTTGCCGGATTATTAGGGTTAGGTCGCATGGCACCTGGTCAGATTATCAAACTAGGTGTCCTCATGATTTTAATTATTTTTTTCCGGATTATTAGGGTTATGTTTGGCAATCAACTTTTATGCTATCAGAACCTGTTTTTTTGAGCGGATTAGGGTTGAAGATATTTTGAATGTTTTTGAGGAGCTGCTTTGGAATCAATGAACAGTGAGCCGAGAAAATGAAGCTGGTGTACAATCTTGTTATGTTTGCAAATGCGGATGTAGTTTAGGGTTGAATTCTTTCTCTAGTCTTTAGTTGGCGTGGGAGTGTTTGGCAATGGAATAAAAGTGGGTTGTGTTTAGCAATCAACTTTTATGCTATCAGAACCTGTTTTTCGAGAGGATTAGGGTTTGAGTCTAATCATAATGTTTTCGAGGAGCTGCTTGGAGTCAATGAACAGTGACTTAAGAAAATGACAAATCTTGTTATGTTTGCAAATGCGGGTGTGGTTTAGGGTTGAATTCTTCTCTAGTTTTTAGTTGGCGTGGGAGTGTTTGGCAATGGAATAGAAGTGAGCTAGTTCTTTAGTGTTTTAGGTTTTTTTTGGTGGTATCGGGGGAAGGTGTAATGTTAAAACCTAATCTCAAGTTGTTTTCTCGTTGCAGATAATGCGCAGATGATGCCTCCATTAGACCCTCAACAGGTGCTAAAGTTGAAGCAGCTGACTGTGATGACTTTGGCAGAATCAGCCAAGGTATATGAACCGGGCAATACTTGTTATTTTGAGTGATTCTCTTAGTCCAGAGCCTTTTTGGTGGCAGTAGAGATACTAACATGTAAGTTGAGTACTTCGTTCAGGTGTTGCCATATGATTTGTTGATGCAAGAATTGGATTTATCCAACGTTCGGGAGCTCGAAGACCTCCTCATTAATGACTGCATGTACTCTGTAAGAATCCTACCGACTTGGTAATGACACTCCCTTTCTAGTGACTGGAGTTTACGATGAGTTGTTAGTGTAAATATTTTTGTGATAGAAGCAGTGATTTTTTTTTGTCAGGAGACAGTTTAGCATTCTTGCTACTTTTCCATGGTTTGAAGAGCAATCCAGGCTCCTTGGATGCTCTTTTCATATTAATATATAGGTAATATCAGGGTAACACATATGTGCTACCTAGGTGCTACTTAGTCAATACCTAGGTGATACCTAGTTTTAACGAGGCTACGCAACTTGACTCCATGTAGGAAATCTGGCTATTATTCCTTCTTTTTTTTTTCCAAAAATCTTTTGTATCAATTAGCCAGCCCAAATTTTATGTAGCAATTTGGCCAAAATATGCAACAAAAAAAATCACTGGATAGAAGTGTTTTAAATATTTTCGCTCTGATGTCTTTGCTCTGCCAAGACAGTGCAGTCTGATTAATGGAAATGTACACTTATTGGCAGGGCATAGTAAGGGGGAAGCTGGATCAACGACGCCGGTGTTTTGAGGTAAACTTTTCATCATCATTATTATTACTACCGCGTTTTACTTTATTTTTTTGTCCATGGATTTTTATAGCGCCCTTAGGTTCTTTTGCTTTAATTTGGATTAGTTTCCTGATGGTTCCTCCCTGTGGGATCAGGTGCAATTTGCTGCGGGAAGGGACTTGAGACCCGGCCAGCTAGACAATATGATTTCAACATTGGCAAACTGGTATATTATTTTTATGTTTTTAATTTACTTGTTATAGCTGTTTCTAGTGACGTCTTCATTGGAAGCTTGCTCACTGTGGTTTACTGCTCACTCACAAGTTTTAGTTCCCTTGGCTTTCAGGTTGGGCAGTTCTGATAATTTGTTGCTTACAATACAAGAAAAGATAAAATGGGCTGATAGCATGAGTGAGCAAGACCGGCGGCACAAGAAGGAAGTTGAAGACAAGGCTGAGGAAATGCGAAAATCTATTAAGGTGTGTTACTTCGTCAAAATTCTCTTATATATATAAGCATGTTTTGTGCAGAGCTGCAGTTTAGGGTTTTTAAAAATCTAATACATGTTGGTCACTAAGAAAACGAGATCTGGAACATGGCTAATCATCTCAGCAATATATATGCATCCAGGTTCCGGAAGTTAGTATTCAGGAAAATTTGCTAGCAGATTGCCTTAGGAAGGTTTATCGCCACGCATGCTGAATGCGAAAACACTTTCAAGATATTCTGGGCTCCATATTATTAGTTCCATATTCAAGTTGTGTAATGGAGATTGGATGCTGTTTAACTAAGCAACATGTACTTTTTCTCTCCGTTCAAGATGTAGGTGACCTTATTCTTGTTCTAGTCTCCCCCTTGTACACATGGAACAACATATGAGGATGATAATTAGAGTCAGTCCCATTAGGAAGAAAGATCTTTAGCTGTGCTGGTGTTAGCAGGCTGAGATGGATCTGCGGGGACAGCAAGATGTGGTCTATGCAGAAGGGGCTCTTGTCATGGATTATGTCGAGGAAGATCGAAGCCGTCCCAAAAGGTAGATGTTTGGCCTTTGCATTTGAGTACTGTTGTTTGTCATTTAAGTCAACTTTGAAACATTTTGAGTTTTAAGCAGTGGCTGTCCACAAAGATTTATGCCTATCACCAGCAAGATTCTCATGAATGGTTCAATTGATGAAGTTGGTTTCTATTCACGCTGGTAGATATCTTCTTCTGGTAAGGGTGATTATTGTATGGCATTGGTATGTGTTATTATCCTACGTGAGCTTGGTTGCAGTTTCTCTTCATTACTAGCTGATTTTTGTCTTTGTTCCTGCTCTCACTTTTTTCTCTCCCATTTTTTGTCTTTTTTGTCAAAATAAACGACTTAATTTATTTTTTCTGCGGATGATAGAGATTCCACCATAAATGGTTTAAATGGTAGATGCTATTGACGTGGGGACTAATTTTTTTTCTTTTAAAATTGATTCTCACCTTTTTTCACACAAATTTCCTCCCCCAGGAGATGTTTGTGACGATGATCAAATTCTTCTTCTGTGCGGGTCTACTAAGTGGGGTCCAATGGGGGCATGATGGGCACGCAGAAGGCGTTAGCTGCGCACAGATATTTACGTCAACATTTTAGGCACAAGGGACCTCTCAGTTGCTCTTGGAGGGTGGACTCTCAAGAGTTTGAGCACTTCAACAAATTTTGTAACATTAATTGCTATTGGAGCTTACCAGCCATACAAAGTACATTTTACGTACGCGGTGAAGTCCCTTTCCCATATACACACCTGTAGGTGTTCAGGTATACCCTTTTAAGTCAGTCAGGTAGGAGCCCTGTAATGCTCGTTCTCTAAGATTGCTCATTGAGCTTTGTGAAGCCTTTTTCATTTCATGAATACAACAGGCTTTTTGACGTTGTGCCTGATGGGACCCTTTTTTAGTGCGTAGTTCCTTCAGCTGTGTATATGAGAGGGTATAATTAATTGGCCTGTCACTAGTGTCAAATCTGTGCTGACTGTCAACCATGAAATTCGAAGGTTCTTATGTTCGTTTATATTTCATTATTGGTATGCGGCGATGAATTCAGGTATGTTCTATTCCTTTGCTTGTTTTGTACAATCACTTGTATCCCTTCGTAAATGAGTTCCTACGTATGCAGCATTTTAGTCTTCTTGCTTTGACCTCGTCTTTCAACTTTGTATGCATTTAATACATTGGTGGGATGGCAATATTCATTTTGGCTGTGACAAATTTGCATTAGAAACCATGAACTGGACTAAAATCACTAATGTAACTGTTTTGCAACTCGCTTTGAGCTTCACATCTCCCCTTGTCCTCGAAGGATTTTAGTGTAATTTGATGAAAGTTTTTTTCTGAAGATGGGGAATGGATGAGCTTTGTGGGTATATGCACATAGAATGCAATTTGTATGAATTATTTCATTTGGAATACTGTACCTGGCCGTTAGGGGCGGCAGCTAATTATTTTTTGCTGAACCCGACGGCCGGGTACAGTAGTGATTGTGTATAAGTAGAATACATAGAATTATGTATGGTCTTAAATGTTGGATTTTTCTTTAGTTTATAATACATTTAACAAAAATCAAAATCAATGTGTAGTTAGAATAATTGTAAATGCCCAATTTTATGCAGTCATGCTTTGTATATGACATAAGTTCATTGGCGCAAACAGTTTTTTGAAAACATTGCTTGTTCGACAGTGATCATAAAATGGTTGTTTGGGCCTTTAGAAGTTACCCCTAAATGCCCACAGCCCTCTCCAGATTTGGAGAATTGCAAAGATGCATTATTAAATGCAACCCAGAGGGATATTTTGAACTTGATATATCGATGAAAGTTGTACATTATGAATTTTATATTCTATTCATAAGGTTAGATCTGTGATTGCAATCACCAATATTTTTGTATAAAATTTGAAATTTGAAATTTGAAATTCTTTTGTAATACAATTTCAAATAAGATATTGACATTCTATGGATGAAATTTGTTGTGATGCGTTGAAAGTGTAGTGATTTTTTGAGTTTTTTTGATAGTTTAATTTTATGAGTTGATTTTCCCAAGAGCACTTTTGAACTAAGATCTTAAGAAATTTTTGGTGAATCACTGCAATATGAAATGAGGCATAAAAATTTCACAAATCATCCCCTTTCTAATTAGTTCACACATGAATAAAGTTAACTTCCCATAAAATTTATAGTAAAAACTCTACACTCCAAAAAGTGCATGATGGATGACAAAACGGAGTTCGATTTTGTTCATCATCCAAAATATGGACGCTTGGGTAGTTAGGGATTAAAGTGGATGTTTTGTGGTGTTTATTTTGTTTTCTAACTACCGGTATGTCATAGATTTTGATGATTGTAATGTTGACAATGATGTTTTGGTATTGTTGAAAAGCTGTCAAAAGATGAAGTGCATATATTTAAGTTTTTATATCATGTGATCCAGTCAAATGGAAGGTATTAAAATTTCAAAGTGTTTTTGTCATTGAATTATATGCAAAAGTTTACGGAAAAAGATTAATGTAAAGTATAGTTACAAAATAAAAAAAATAAAAAAATAAAGGTCGACTTTGTTTTGTAGTTGCATTATAGATTTCAAGAAAGGAGGCAAAAATGTTTTCGATGAGTTTGAAGACCACCGAACTCTTACACACCTAATAATAATAGATCATCAAGCTCTTTCATATCTTTTAACCCTTTAACGCGCTTTCATTCATATAATGAACGACAAACAAATTGCAACCTTTCTCAACACTACATCTTGTATATATGTATATATATATACACACACACACACAAAAGAAGCTTTATTTCAATGCAAGATCTTGTATATTTTTCCATCCATCCAAATTTCTCTTGGTTCTTGTGCTAGTTGACTCTCATTTGTACAGTACAAATCTTCAAAATAACATATTGTGATTTTTTGAAAAACAACACAATTGGTTTATGTCAAGATTCATTCATAGTTCAAAAAGTAGGACCTTAAACATGATTTTTCAAAATAAGTAGAATCAAATAATGGAAACCATACCATCTCATAATGCATGTTAGTCCAATTTCATTACAATATATTTTAATATTTTAATATTTTAATATTTTAATTTGGGATTTTAAATTGAATTTCAAGAGAAAACCTTGCAAAATTCATTAAAAAAATATCACCCTTTTGCAATGGGACTACAGTCAATTACAATTAGAAACTAAGTTTACACGATAGTCTCAAAATTCCTGGAATACAAATGACATTCTCTCATTACTTAGAAAAAGTGAATCTAAATGCAGATTCTCGTTCGATCTAATTTTCAAAAGGGTGCTCCATTTCACTGGGGCTTGGTCGGTTTAGGGTTAACTTAAATGCTCCTCAAAATGGATACAAGATGTGCAAGATTAGTGTCCACGTGGCAAACACAGCAACCGCCACGGAAGCCAACCGCGTGAAGAGCTGGACAGGATACGTGTCGACCATCGGGTCGGTGCAACCCCCAAGGCCGTCTCCTCCACGTGGCATGCTCATCCTGCACGCCACGGAATCTTTCAGACGGACCCAGTCGCCCCCGTTTTGCGCACCCAAATTACAAGTAGCACTGAAAGCTGTCGGCGGAATCCATTCCTCCTCCGACCCACATCAAAAATCAGTTCACTCCACTTACCAATTCAATCAACAGAATAACTCACTCCTATTGCACACTTGGGGGCGGTGCTTTTACTCACTCACTCACTCACTCACTCCTCCCCTGTAGCAGATTTGATCGAGTCACCGACCGCTTGAAACCAATTCAAGAGAAGAAGACGAGTAGATTGCTCGCTGGTTTTTGAAATTCTTGTGTTTCGTTTCCTGGTGGAGAGAAGATTGCGAGGTTCCCGGAGATCACGAGGTGAGTTTTCGGTGTTCTCTCAAATGGGTTCCGTCTGTTGCGTTTTGGGGTTTTGTTTGTAGATTGCTGTTCTGTGGTTAGGGTTACGCTCTGGTTTTGGGAATTTCAACTTGAATCGAGTGTTACCTTTGATCAGACACAGAGGCGCAGCCATTTTAGCAGATTGTTTTCTATTTTCTGTGATTGATGCTACAGAAAATGGTTTGAAATTCAAGATGTTCTTATTGTGTGAGGGTTTGAATGTGTATCTTTCTTGAGGGTATAGCCGTGATTACACAGATCAGAACTGTATGCTTCAATTTGGCAGAGAATCGTCTTAATTGTGTGCGTTTTGTTGGCAGAGAAACAGAGATTAGACAAGATGTCGTGGATTAAGAAGTTCCTTCCAGGAGGCGGGGGAGATCATTCAACGCCATTCATCATCGGCTCAGACAAATGGATGGGCAGCACGGCGCAACACAAAGGCGAGAAAGCGGACCCGATTGTGTATCAACCTCCAGTGGAAGAAGAGAATGAAGAATCCGACTCCTCAGATTCGAAGCGTTCAGATTCATCAATGGCACGTTCTCAATCGTTTGCTCATCCCGCTCAGTCATCTTCGGAGCTTCCAAGGTCAGCTTCCATGGGCACCAAGAATCCGAGCATGTACCCGCAGATTCAACAGGAAAAGAGTGGTTCTATGTACCCCAAGATCTATGAAGGGAAGTCCGAGGAGGAGCTTGCGGAGACGGGTTCGGAGCAAACCGACGCGGATGCGCCCCTGGATCCCCGAGAAGAGTGTTTGGTGACCATTCCGCATGCCATTGTGCATCTTGTTGATGAGCAGCAGAGCCCTCATTTGGCCTCTGGACATTTCTCCATCATTCGGATCAACCAAAAGGGGAACGGTATTGTGGTTCTGGTTCGTGTTGGAGAGAATTTGCATTGGCCTTTGATGATGGACGAGCCCACTGTGAAACTGGATCCCACGCATTACTTCTTCTCTCTTGCTGTTCCGTCTTCCATCGATGAGTCCAATGGCAGCGGCAAATTCGAGGTATTTTTTTCTTATTTGTAGTTATGAAACTCTTCCTTTGAATTTGAGCAAGAAAAAAGGTCAAAGCGTCACCTCCTTTTCATTTCAGAGCCTTAATCTAAGATAGTTGTGGATTTCTTTTGAAAAAATGGCGGTTCAATGTACTGAGGTATATCTCGACAGTACAATTTAGCTCGAGTCGAGCTAAACTTCCCCACTTCTTTACTTTAAGAGAAGTTTCGTGAGAACTATAGAAAAAATGCCTTTGTACAACAAAATAGTCCAAAAATAGCTTGTCATCATGTTTGACACCTTTGTGATATATTTAGGTTTTGAAGTGAAGAAGGTATAATTAGGTACCATGGCATTTTTGGGTGCACCCATCTTAATAACATTAACAAAAAACATGCAGTTTCATTATTGTCGTGCATACTCTGAACATGGTGCACTTACTATTCAATGAAGAAAGCACGAAGAGCAGTTGTGCAGCGTTTTCGTCATCAAGCAAGTGATGCCAAAGGAGCCTTGATTGGAGTATTTACTCAAAACGAATTGATGTTAGAATTGTGTGATTGTGTGAACTAGTAGTACTTCCTAAGGCACCGTCTACTGATTTGATAAAAGAAATCGATGCACTTTGTTCACGATCTGTGGCGTTGCCATATCTTTGGTTTTGACATTTGGTATAATTGTATTTATACTGGCTCACATCAGAAGGAAAAAATTCAGATCTGTAATGTACGTCTCAAGTGTCGTGATTTTTGTTTTGGGTGTTTGTGTTTGGCAGGTTGACACAGAGACAAATGGCATTGAAACCCTAAATTACGGAGTGACGTTTCCAGACGCCAAGAAACACGAGAAAGAGTTACGTCATCTGGACGAGATCTTAGGTTTGTACAGTTCCTTTTCATCCCCGACTCTTGTTGTACAAGGAGATGAACAAAAAGAAGCTGTGACACAGAAAGCGAAGGAGATGTCACTGGACGAAACACCGAAAGAAACGAAGGTGGCTTCTCGAGAACTTGCTAACTTGGATAATGACAAGCATGGTGGCAAAGTGGTGCCCACGAACGTACTCTCAACTGACGGTGACGGCAAGCAGGTATGTACTGTACTACTCTAAAATTCAAAATTCTTTTTGTAATTTGATTACAAATAAGATATTGACAAATTTGTTTGAAATTTATCTATGGATGAATTTTTTGTTTGGAGATTATTTGGTTCCTTAATTTTATGAGCTGATTTTTTTCAAGAGCACTTTTGAACTGAGATCTTAGAAATTTTTGATGAATCACTTGAGCATAATAAAATTCACAAATCATCCCTTGGTTATGCAACGCGAGTCAACAAGAATCATAACATTCTCTACCAGGCGTGATAATGTCCCTTGCTTAAAAGAATGGAGCGTCAAATATGCCTGTACTTATAGTTAAATTTTCAACCTTACCTTGAAAGGGAATGTACATAGAAGGAATCTTCAAACATCTGTCACTATTCACGTTTATTGCCCCTCCTGTGTCAAACCTCAAAAGGTACCCAATTGTAAGGTAACTGCACCTATTATGGATATTTAAGGTTTGCCCCGCCCCCACCAAGCAAGTAAGAAGTAGCAAAAGATGTTACTTTCCTATACTTCTCTTTGATTCTCCTTAGCTCTCCCTAACCGGTTCCTACTTCTTCATGAATGGAGAAGTAGCAACTTGACTCCAAAATCTTCACGCTCTAAACATTCTAGCTAACTCGACCAATTAGCTAATTGCTCTTAACTAGTACGACCAATTAGCTAATTGCTTGTAACTAGTAGATGCGGGCATGAGTTAGCTAAACATTGTTACCTAACTGCTCTTACTCGGGAGGTGCGGGCACATTTTAAGCTAACCACTCTTAACATTTGTTAGCTACTTTTTCTTCCTTGCTTGGTGCCGAATTGTGACACCTCTAAGAGCCTTATTCATTTTGATTCTAAAATCTTGGTGCCGTTATATTTAGCATCACAAGAATGTTATGAGTGTCAATAAGAGTAAAGGACTCCAGTTACCATCTTAGTGATTGTTGTTACTGAAATTAGTGTGGCATTGTGATGCAGGTGGTGGCTACAGAGGAGAATCAGGCAGAGTTCTGGACGACCATGGCGCCCAACGTGGATGATTATGGGTCCTCTGCTGCCCGGGCGATTGCCACGGGATCCGGCCACGTCATTCGTGGCATCTTTTGGGTCCGGGATTCCACGGTTACCAAGCTTGAGAGTGGCACCATTTACTTCAAGAGCAAGCTGAATCCCGGGGAGAAGCCCCGGCCTATCAGCCCCAGAACCCTCAGAAACTTGAAACGGTACTCATCTCTTCTTCTGTGGCTTTAAAATTAATAAAAACTTGCTGATGAATTTGATTTGCAGTGATGAATAGATGACATTCTTCTTCTAGGAAGCCAAGCTTTTGCAGATCAAAACCATTAAGAAAGATATAAACTTCCAAAACACAAAATTCTAAAAGAAATGAGGCTGTGAATTTGCTTTTCGCTCGATGTCTTCACTCAACCCTCTGTAGTTGCACACTTCCGTATATTCCGTGACAACTTTCACCTGTCAAGAGTGCATTTAGAAGCCCATTTTGTGCCAAGGTAGTGCAATTAGAGAGGGTTGAGTGAACAATAGCCAGTTCTTTCGTTTTTATACTACAAGCGAACAGCTGCGTAGGACCCATCATCTCTCTCTACTTGTTTTGAGGTTATAACTCACGAGTTAGTGTGTACTATACGAAATCAATAAAAGGTGATTGAAGATAGATTCTTGTGTAGGGCATTCCAATAAGTAATGTGTATTAATTGGTGTGTGTGAATTACCATGCAGGGTACGGAACATGTCGCGGGCCACAGAAAATGTAGCCAAGAGTGTGCTCAAGGGAATAGTAACGACAGCAGGATTTTTTTCAGGGTCAGTGATCAAGTCCAGAGCTGGAAAGAAGATTTTCAAGTTGATGCCTGGGGAGGTGGCTCTTGTTTCCTTGGATGCGTTTGGTGAGCTCTTTAACTCTCTTTCTTGGTCTTTTCCATAGTACTATTAGGTTCTTTCTAGGTGACGCGTACTTTTGGATCTTCCCTTGTTTTTTTTTCAGACAAGTGGGAATGGTTTTGAAGCTCACTGAAATTGGTCCAGCTTTAGAGCCTAAGTAATGTGAACTCTGCTTTTCAAAGTCACAAGCGTTTGTTCTTAACAAAGTTTCGTTCTGTTTTTTCTCTTGCAGCCAAGTTATTTGATGCTATGGAGAAGGCCACTACAGATGTTCTGCAATCCACCTCTTTAATGACGCAGAATGTCGTTGCACACAAGTATGATGTTTCTCCCTTTTTCCATTTTCAATTTGAAGATGAACACCCATTTTTATGACATATATTTCGGCATATATTATAGATGGGAAACATGTTGGAAAACGTTATTTTTCTCATAAAGGGAATCAAAATTCAGAAAGTAGAGGGAGAAGAAAATAAGAAAAACAAATCTGGATTTTTTTTTTGCAACTTTTTAGAAGGGAAATCGTAGGAATATGCCCATTTCTCTTCATCGAGAGAGGGATGTTCTCATATTCAATTGAACCCTAAACTGTCACCTAATGTTAAATTCTCATGCACATGACGATGATTTTGCATGACAGATTCCCATTTCTTTCCTAGCTACAGATTTTTTTGGTTCAATTGATAGAAAAAATGGGTGTTCCTATGAGTGATGGGCGAGTATTGACCATAGATTTCTAGAATGTTGGATTTATAGTTTTAAAATGACAAAATTCAATCGACCATATTGTGAAAAATATGAATATTATAGAACCATATTTTATATCACTGGAATCAATGAAGAACGATGCATGTGTTGATCAAAAGGCATATAAATTTTAACAAAATGGTTTATGTTATTTATTACAGATTTGGAGAGGATGCAGCCCAAGTGACACAGGAGACTTTGGCCACAGCAGGGCACGTGGTGGCCACAGCGTGGACTATTTCGAAGCTCCGCAAGGCGCTCAACCCTAAGGAAGGAGTGAAACCCACCAAAACCGGGCTGGTCAAGGGCTTAGCCAAAAATGTCATCAAGGGGAAATAAATAAATAACAGGTTTTCTATTGCTTGCATTTCAGGAGGGATGCTCCTTGTTTTTTCTCTGTAGATAAATTATGAGGTCATTGGTCGTCATTTGAGGTACTGAACTGAACTGGCATAGCAGAAAAAAAATCTCTATTAATGCCAGTTTTTAGGGTTTAGGGTTTAGGGTTTAGGGTTTTGTTTAAGGTTTTGTTGCATAGGGGTCACTTTTCACTATAGTTAGCATTGCATTGTGGTTGGCACTACCTACACTGGCCTAGGTAGAGAAACCCATTCTTGACTGTGGTTTTGAATTTTCTCTTATTAGAACAGAATTTGTTTTATGTGGGTCTTGTCTCCATTTTTGAGAGGATTCCAAAATGCAATGCTAACTAATTTGCACTCGCACATATTGGCTCTATTCATGAAGGGACCAAGGGTGTAAGTCGTGTCAAAAATTGCTTATGTAAGATTGTTGACTTTGCATAGACTCTGTACAGTCGGGTACAAGATGGTTACGAATTTTGGATCCAGTTGAGATTTGTGGGAACTTTGGAAGGCCCTTGTATGCTCAAAAATGAACGGAATTTCAAATTTTAATTTGCATTGGAATCACACTAAAGTCTACTTTATCATCATTACAAAAACACATATGTAATTGAAAATCATACAAAAAATCTGATGTTTTCTATATACTATCTACCATTTAGTGCTGCCACCATTTGTGAAAATTACAACTTGTATTTAATGGTACATATTAAAAATGAACCTTCACAATTGCTTTAGAGATACTTGATCCTACACCACTTGAACTATTTGTATGGTTTCTTACTTGGTCTTTACCTTAATGCAAAAAATCTTTGACTATCTTCCACAGGTTCACTATGAAATGATAGATAGTGCATAAAGAAATCCAAATTGTTGTCTTATTTTAAATAATTCTTTTTTCGCTTATTATGAAGTTGAAGCATGCTTCATTGCAATTCCAATGCAATTTGTGGTTTCAAAATCAATTCATTTTTGAGCATGCTAGAGCTTCCTACAAATTGTTGAACTTTCTAATGAAAACTGATTGAAAAATTCGTAAGCATGTTGTACCCGACTGTACATAGTTCTTGTTTTCGGTTAACTCAATTGTATCAATCAGTTATGGTTTTTCAAAAGTTTGGGTACAATTGTGGGTAGGCTTTTACTCTTTGGTTGTTGTAGGGTCAATACAAATATATACTTACATTCATTTTGCTTATGGCCAAAAGATATTTTACAAAAAAGTATTCACTAGCTTATACTAGTTGGTAGAGTACCCTAATGCTCTCCTTGAACTTGAGATGTTAGAGGATGTGTTAAAGACTTTGATATCTAATTCTTTGGTGAATTAGCAATTGAACCTAAGGGTTTTCTAAGAATGGTATATAGAATGGTAAGATTGGTGGAATGTTATGTAAGGGGAGAGGTTTGATCAAGAGGGCCTCACCCATTGTAATCTCTGATGGAATGCATTTGGTTAGCAAAGCAATAGTAATTTGTTGGTGCAGGACTAGTTGGATCTCTCTGAAAGCAAATGCGAGGTCGCGAGTTCAATCTATGATTCAAGCATGCTCGTACGGTGGGCAATTTGTGTGAGGTTGGCCTTGTGAGGAGACCTCACACGTTTTTGCCCGTGCAGGCGGGAGTTTTGGATGTGTGGCCCCAACAAATCTTGCACTCCGCAAACTTCAGAAAGGATTATGGTTTACAACAAAAAATTTGAGATTTTACCAATAATATGGAAGCCTTCCAATTTTTTTGGCTAGAGTGCAAATAGACTATAGTGAGAAGCAAATAGCTTTGTAGCGTTGATCATAACACAAGTTTTGAAATTTCAAAGTGAGAAGCAACTACACTGATTTTGGCTAATAGTCAAGGTGGGGTTTTAGTGTATGCTCTTCCGATGTGTCCTATAGTTGTACCTTGTATTGTGTGTCAGTATGCAATGGGTTGTTCCTAGTGTAAGCAAATGATTGGGTGTAAATTTTGGCTTTTGAAATTAGTCTCACACAGACTATTAGCCAAAAAACCAAAAACTATGTAGCTTAAAATCAATTCTTAAAATGGTTTTTATATTAGTGTCAAAGTGTCAAAGTGCAAATGTTTACCCCAACTTTTGTGTGCGCTTTTACAAACAAGCTTTCAAGCAAGGACATGTCTTTGAGGGATGGTGGCAAAACCTTGAGTGAGGACATGTCCTATCTCCTTGAGGGGCAGTGGCAAAACCTTGAGTGAGGACATGTCCTATCTCCTTGAGGGGCAGTGGCAAAACCTTGCAATTTCAATTCGCAAATAGCAGGCACTTGTTTTGGTGGCACCACGTAATGCAGAGTCTTGCTTTACAAGCTTACACCTATATTCACTTCAATCAAGACCTTCAAATTTATAAATCCACATTCACTTCAATCAACATCTTGAAGTTTGTGAATCTACATTCACTTCCTTGGGTAGCTCACTAAACTTTAGAATTCTAAGCTTGACAAGTTTACAATGGTACTTTCAACCCCATGCATCCTTGTTTACACTGTGAATGCGTTTGAATGAGAGGTTCACCTTGTGATGAAAGGACCATTTTAAGAAAGGGTTGGCTCCAAGCATGGGGTCGGTTTTACCACCCGTTCCTGGGTTCACAAATTCCATCGCAAGAACGGGAAGAACCTGCAGGTAGCTAGGTCAACCCGGTGGGCATCTGTATCAAGAACATTGCACTTCATTCTCAGACTGAGGTGGTGCCAAAATACAAAAATCTGATTTCAGGATTCACAAGCATCGCCAACTTGGAATTTCACTGTCAGTAGACCTAAAACTTGAAATGCCCAGATGAGCTCAATGACTCGGGGACCGTGTTGATAAGTTCAAATGATCTCTCACAGCAGCAGTGCGTGCCTCAAACTAAGAAACATGATCTTGTAACAAGACCGGAAAACAATGACCACCAAAATAATATATATTATCGATCAGCAAGTGAGCATCCATTCCTGGAACCTCTCGACAAAAGATTCGATAACCCCTTCCAGTGTCTCAGGATAATCTTTCATGCGTACGCCTTCCTCGCAGCTGTCATCTACTTCAGTGGTCACCTACAAAATAATGGACAAGGGGAAGAAGCCACACGTTCACATAAGATTACATGAATAAATGCAGGTACATTTATATATGCTTGCCTTAATGACACTGACTGACAAGCTTTTGGAGGACCCGAGATTTCATGGCAGGTTATATTGAAAATGCCCATTTTAATTTTTTGATCCAATTAATTATTTGTGGAAAATATCAAACTGCAAATCACCTGCACAAGTATAGGTCGGGGCTTTTTTCTGACTAGAACTATCCTTCGCAAGGCTACCAAGGAGTCGGGCACTTCACACATCTGAGCATCAAAATCAAACACATGGTTGCACAAGATGAGTACCTTCCAAATCCTATAATATTCAGTTGCTACTTGCTAGGGAGGAAGACGAAATGTATGAAATTAAAGTATTCCATCCAAATTAATTAAACGGTGCTAACTTTCAGCAGTGCAGAGAGCCTATACGCGCTTGGATTTCATCATACAATACAATATATACAGAAATATATTCTTTCTCGTTCAACTCCTCTTCAGCTGTCTAATGTCTGCTGATAGTAACTAAATATTGTTACGCTCGCAAAAACAAAAGGAGGAAATGGTCGCAGGTACCTCAGCGAATAATGCACGCGCACTATCCACATCTGCAGTGGATTTGTAAACTTGAAGCTGACTCAAAAATCTTCCAAGAGCGGGCATTCCGAGAGCCTCAATTTTAGATCTGTTCAAGGAGATCAAAACGTCGGTCTCCTGGCTTACCAGTTTTAGGAACGGTACTTTGCTTTCGCCGTCTGTTGGTTCCGGCTGCCGCGGTTCATTCTCTGAAGCCCTCATCAAGACGCGGAGTATTGCGAATCGTGCCTGATCAATCACACACGTGAGCATATGTACATCAAACTTTATAGTTACTATGTCAACTTAGACAATTATTTTTGAAGTATCCATCTTATGAACTTCAACAACCAACTAGTGAGGACAAAATTGACGAACACAATCTTGACTGTTGTCTATCAAACATATACTTGCTTCCGGCTTACACTGCTAAGCTGCCTAGACGAAACCGGGGTTGCATTTCGTGGCCCCCACGAAAAGAATTCAAGGGACCTCAGGGCTTTTGGCTAGATAAGAAAGGAGAAGGAATCAGGGTTTGGATTAAATGAACCAGTGGTCAAGATTGTACTCTAATATCTAATGAGTTGACATTGTGAAGAGTTCGGTTGGAGATTTCTCACTTGCATGTGAGGCTGGCTCCAGGTCCCTGTTCTTGGATTGAAAAACTCCAATGCAACCAGACCTGCTCGTACCTGTCAATTCGTACTCAACACATTCATAGAGTCATTGGACACTAGCGTGACCATAAATGAAAAGAATATCCAGCTGACCAATACTGCACAAATCAAAAAGTTTGAAGCATGATTTTCATTTGCATTATTCGGACAAACGAAGGCTGATTCAGAATGATGTCTACGCCCAATTCTTCGAATCTACTTCTACGTTAAAATTTCTGGTAACTATGATTTCAAACTCCACGATTCCAAGCTGCAACTTAAGGTCACTTTCCAGTTCAAAGATTATAATGTTATAGGCTACTTCAATCATAATTTAGTGCATAATTAAGGATAATCCAAATTATCTTGGGGGACTGAGAGAAAAGACATACATACCATGAGCAGCCAATTGACGTATACAACATCTCCTGCTTCAGTTCCCGTATGACCAAATATTTCGAGCACCTGAGCATACAGATACACCTCGTTCAAAGATTTGCAAGACGAAGTCAAAATTAATTTGCGGCTACAAATTCAATGAACACCGGTCTTCACGCAAAGTCTCCCTGCCAACAGTGCTTATCGAGGAAAATAGAGTGAAATTAATCTGGACATAGTATTTGAAAAACACCATTTTATTAAGTTTCATTCATTTTTCCACGATTGTCCAGAAACGAACTCGGTAATCAACAGCAATTCTTCATATTGAAGGGTATTCCAAGGAGTGAGGGCAATTTTGCGTACCAACGGATTTGAGCTCAGAAACAACCCAACACAATCCGCTCGACATTCTTCGAAAGTCGAACCCATTGAACCAAAGACACTGTCGAACGTTTGACCAGGTCCATAACATTTCACCACTGGCTCAGAAGTGAATGGATGGATGAGCTGCAAAAGTCGCCAAATCATGAAAAGTTGTTGCAAACCTTACTTTCAACTTGACTGATTTCGTCAGTTTCTGGAAACAACACCATCTGGATTTAAATCTTAAGTTTCTATGTACATGTAGAATAGAAGCTGCTAGACACAAGAGGGAGTTAAACCTTCAGTATTTGAGCGAGCTAGATTTAAACTCGGAAACCAACAACAATACGGAACCACCATTATATTCCATTACCAGTATGATAACTAGACTAGAACCATAAAAGCAATTGCATTAAGTAAGAAGAGTTTCTACGGGCTGATTACTTCTCCATGTCTGTAGTTGTAAGTACCATCATCCTTTTGCTTGAAAATCTTCCCAGAGCCATGGCCAAGGAGTTCATGACAGGCGATTTGAATGTGCAAAGAAGCTTGCATTTTCTTCTCAAAGACTTCCTGGTCCCCGTCTACTAGAAAGGTCACCTGAAAGAATTCCAGGGTCACAAATTAATTCTCATGAAACAGAACGGACCATAAACTTCGACTCAGCTACTGAATAAGTTTACTGATACACGATTGACGAATGTTCTACAGAGCACTGAACATGTACCTTTCCAACGTCCTCGTGAGCTGAAAGAACATTCTGCAAGACAACATTCTTGAAACCATGTTCCTGCGTGGGTAATAATAACTCGTTAAGCTTTAGGAGAAAGATGATGTGCGAGGCAGAACCATCAGTACTCTTGATGCCACGACGGAGCTACAACAAAGTCGGACTTTACAGTCTACATGTAACAGACAAGGTGGTGCACGAGTTGGAGATAACCATCTACGAACCGGCAAACACAACCACAGTATGCTATCGAATTCAAGCATTTCTAACTAGGGCTTGTTCAAGGATTATTACTTGAAGGAATACAATACACGAAGAGGTTATGTCTTGCGAGGAACAAGACGTCGTATCGGGAAATTGGACCTTGCCAACATTACCTGGCGTATGTCTTCATAGTTGGGTAAGTTGATTCCTACCGGAATGCTGCTGTTAGCAAAGGATATCATCTGCACATAAATTTATGCAAATGAGATTTTACGAGTTGTTGGCTTTCTGTTCACATGAAATCATAACTTGGAAGTTAAGGAAAATGGTTAGTCTAGCTCTATGAAATGAGGCGAAAAATGTGAAGACATTGAACCCGGCTAGGAATACTTGTACTTTATGGGAACTCAGTGTATTTATTAAAATCAGAGGTCAATGAGGTCCATATATAAATGAGGTCCATGTATTTAGGTGACAATTCCACGGAATGAATTAAAATTAAGTGTACTCCTCTTAACATGATCAGAAAGGAATAACGAAACAAAATCACTTTCATATAATTTAATAAGTGTTTTACTAAGCACAAATAGGACGATTATGGACTAAGTAACCTTCGAGAACCAAGGAGGCTCAAAAGGTTACCGTATATAATGGCAAGTCGTCTCATTGAAACTTGAACATCCACATCTGTACATTTTGGTTGGTAACAGGGCTCACGTTGAGCAGAAAGGTTATGGGTTACATCCTTCTCACCACCCAGGATTATCTTGAAACTCGGACTTGCCATCATGTATCTTTTAACCATCCTTACTTTGATTATTGATTTTTCAAAACCAAGTGAAATATTGACAAATCGTATCACTGGAGTATTGTGACTTGCATTAACAGTGATTACGGCAATAGAATTAAGACCTGAAATTAGATACTCGATTATGTAGCACCTATTGACAGTGGAGGGTGTGACATTCTAGCTCACATGCCACAAGATAAACAAACTTGCCAAATTTTTCCCATATAAGAATTAAAAGTAATCGTACATGTGATCGGTAAACTGGATTCCACTTCCACTGTTCCACCTTTTATATCCTAGAGAAACATTTTTGGAAAGAAATCTCACGGGTGGAAGTAAAATCTCACAGTCAAAGACGAAAATTGTGGCACATGATAGACATCCTTCTCGAACTCTTTAGGCAATGGTAAAGTCTGCAGTACTTCCTCTGCCACTGCCGCAAGACTCGCATACTTTGCACTCTTGTCCTGAATAAAGTTCATAACGCGGTTAAGTTAGAGCGACTCTCTTTGGTATTCCGTGCAGCCAACAAACGCATCGAAGTCTCCATGTGTACTATTCTGATATTACTTTCAAAACAAGAGAATTGTACACAGCTGAAAGAAAATATCAACGAACAAGAGAAGGGAATCACAGTCGTATCTAACAATCTCCACAAACCTTATCAATCGTTGCAACAAATCCTTCAAACTCGGCTCGAATACCGGCGGGATCGCGATAAGTCTCCATGAACCTAACTCAAATCCCGCAAATGTTCTAGTTACTTCAACTACTTGCACAGGGCTTCTGTTCCTCCATCGAATCCAATGTGAGTCCTAAAAGGGATCTTCAAGACGAGGCCATGCCAAGTCCAGCAACAACCAATGGATCGTTTATGGAGTTCATCCATTATCAAAGTAGAATATTGGATGTTTAACGTGTTCAATACTAGATGGGACATTCGCAATAGTCATCACTTACTCGAGAGACGACAATAAATTACCTCGATGAAAAATAGAAGCTTACCCAATGTTTGTCTCAATGGGCAGATCCTTTACAGAAACCCATTGCCTCTGGGCTCTTTTGTGGGCTTCCACCGAGCCAGTCTCGAAATATGCAATGTATCTGCAAATGGTGATTTGTGCCATTGGTCATACTCCCATGTTGGATATTTATATTGTACATCATTCTACAAGATCTCATAATTTTGCGGGAGTTCCAAATACCGTAGTTCAATTTTTGCGGTATTTGACCACCCCTTCCAGCTTACTGTCTAAGTTTCGCCAACCGATACCTTTGAAATCCTCACGTAAAGATAATTTAAAGAATTCAAAGTCGTACTCTGTAATCATATCCTTTTGAAGGCCATTGGCAAATTCATAAGCTCTCTGAAGATGTTCCACAACCTCCTTCATCTGTTCATGGAAATCTCCATAAACAGCTTCAATCACGCATTTGCCCTGCATTGACAAGACATGTTAGCATCTTTAAGCACTTGTCCAGGAACATCATCAAGATTTGAACACAGATACTATACAAAGCAGATAGGTAAAGATCATACCTTATAAGTGTGGACTTCAGTAGGCAACTTGAGAGAAGATGCCACCCGCAACTGGAACACGGGAAGTCCATCCCTCTCCATTTCCTCCTCGTTACGCCATATCCTAGTATTCCAACCTTCCACAGCATTTTGTGCCATCCACTCCTGAGAATAATGTTCTAATTTTTGAGTCAGCCTTGATAAGGGGAAGGAGTACCCTCTCAGCCCTGAAGTCTCAAGTCGAAGTGGATTGATACATTATAGAAGGATGTAATGGGCATTATTAATCTCCAATGCAGCAATTCCCCAACAATAGCAGAATTATGGACAATAAAAGCAAAAAAAATCACGTGATGGAAACCTCGGTCCAAATTAGACCTGTCTCTACAGTTTCACTTTTGAAATGCGAGTGTCTAAAAATAGATGTAACCGCAATTGTCCTTTAATCTTTCAGCACAGCGTCAAGCTTACGATGTTGGAGTAAAACCAAGGGAGAATGAGGAAGGGGCCCAAAAGTACCTGAACAAGATCAATGTCTTCCGCTCGAATACTTGGGTGGTAGTACATGGAAGTGCCAAAGGGAGGAATTCCCAGTTGTCTTTCATCTAACAAACATCGAAAGACGAAATCAACATATAGTATGCCTCACTGAGATCTGAGAAAAATGCTATGTATCAAATTCTCTTATGCATTCATAATATGAAACATAAAACTCACTGACAAGCACAAACCCGATGCACTTGGTACCAGGCTTGGTACCTTCTCTGAGAGAGTAAATCTTATCCTTCGTCGAATTCCACGTCCCTATCAAACTTTCTTTTCTTTTACCCTGTATAAAGATTTCCGTAAAAACGATTGAAGTGCACATTCAGTCTTATACGCAGTCCAGAACTTTATCCAGGCGAAAACAAACTCCAGAATGTGCACATGGATGCCGTATCCAGCAAGAAGCTTTAATTATTTCATCCACATATTAATACAAGCAAAGGGATTTGTCCATTGTTGATTGTGACTTTTGAAAAGCAGTTTTAGAGTATTTTCACAAAATATGATACATTGGCACTTTCAGATACTATTGTTCCAAATAGTCCAGAAGGAAAGCAAATTTATAATAGATATTGTTCCTACCTCTAGAGTACACAAGTTGATTATGATCGCTAGTTTCTGCGCAGAAATTCCAGGTATGAATTTCGTGCCACCAAAAGCTAGGTAATTTCCTGCACAACTCAAAATTCAGTAATGCGGTATCCATAAGCATGGAGGTCACTGATACCGTTGAGTACTTTATGAGTCTCATCACCACGTCCCCGAGCTGTCCCATCAGGTCTACGTCCACATGCAAAACAAACAACGAAGTCTCTCTGAACTGGGTGGCTCTACTGTTCTCCGGTGTACCAAAATTGGGAAATCATTATTTTATGGGCTAAGGATGTCATGTATTTAAATCTTCATTTCGTTTGCTAAAGCACTCCACTGGAATCAACAGAATTCAATTTTAACTGGAAAATTGCTTTCCCTCGCCATTTCGGCTGACTTACCCATGTTGGTGAAGAAACAAGCGGCAAATGCCCCCAAGTATTTCCATTCCCGCTCCGTGATACCGGCAGCATAACTCCTTTTTTCAAGAGCACCGACCGGCTCTCCAGAAAACACCAAACACAATATGCGTAGGATCGCTGGACTTTCCTGCCAAGATACTCCATCCCTTCAGCCTTTAATGTATTCCCGACAAGAATACGGAATAGAATATTCATATTGGCACAATCCAAGAACATGCATATACCTATGATGCGCAATAGTTATTAGCGAAAAATATTTTCAACAAAAAAACGATTTCACTGCGAGGTAACCTTTCAGCCAACCAAGCCCAGATTAAGAGTGGTTCCTCCAAGTGGTTCATAAAGAAAAAAGTTAGCGCCCGGGCTGCACTGTACTAAACACGCACAAGTATACGTGAGTGCACAGAAGAGGTATTAATTTGAACACTGCCGTATGACGCATACATACAATAAACATATTTAGAGCTGAAAATATTGACGTGTACTTACATTAAACATATATTTAGGACATATATAGATCTATATACAAAGGTTTCGACATATAACCCCTCATATACAAGGGGTTTTTAGAGGGGTCATGAACGCACGTGATTCTAAATATAATGTAAAGTGCACCCCCGGGAGCTAGCGGTCAAAAAAATTCGGGTCAAAATCAGACAAATCACCCGTCCACCAAAATCCCCACTTCCTCCACTTTCTAAGTCCTGCTCACGAGCGACACTAGGATGCCTGGCTGCACAGATAAGACAACACGCTTTCCAGAACGAATAATTTGGAAGTGCAGCATACCTTTTGACCTAGGTTTTCTAGATTGACCAAAATATAAATCCGCGCACGAGATCACCTTACACATCATCTAGAGACAGGATAATCCGCTCATAATCAAATATTGACACCTACACAATGAACTCAGAGTTTTGCAACAACTGAAAGTCGTCAAGATTGTGAGGCCGGCACGTGCATGCCACTAATGAAGCGAGCCAGCCAGGTGTCAGGAATGACCCCTGATCACAAGCCATCTGCAAGAGACTTCAGACTTAATCCGTAGTTTGCCGACATCTTTCCCGCCAAGCCATGGCCTTCTCTTACGCATGGACGCGTCTTCATATTATAGTCTAACCGGCATATATAACCGACATATATACCAATGTTAAGTGAACTACCAGCATATACCTGCTTGGAAGCTTACGGTTTGACTAAGCGTTCCTGTTTTGGTGAATTTGCATAGAAGCGAGGAGGGAGGAGTATCACATAACGATCAGCGAAATAGTCGGGTGAAAAGACGTCCTTACTGATCTTTTCGAAAAATCTGAAAAGTAGCTTGTATCTAAGTTCTAAAGACAGGTATATAATTCTTTCGATTGGCAAAAAAGGTCAAACTTAAGCCTCTACCGACGAAAAAAAATCTACTGAAGCGCCATGACCATGAGTTCAGCTAGAGTTCGTGTCTTCTAGGTCGAATCCCAGAAAATTCGGGCTTAGAAAGTGCAACGCTACAGCGAGTAGAGAATCTGACAGCTTGATGACATGTTTTCTGGCATGCAAATTTAATACTGGACCACGCCGTATAAGCAAAATTACGTCTGACCTAAAACAGAACCAAACTCGACATAGATTGGCTAGGAAGCGTGCCTATTCCACAGATCGACTGACACTGATTTTTGCAGTACAGTACAGTAGCGTCACCTGTGAAGATTGGTAAGCACAAATACGAGCGCCCGCCCAAGCTGCCTGACTAAAATGATGCCCGTAGAGCTTCTCTTCCTTGGTGAGAGTCGAAGACCAGGCATCACGACATTCGAGACGGCGAACTGTCAATGCATGCGACACCACATGATATCGCTGAATGGAATTCGACACGGTTCGCTCCTCTGGCACAATCCCCCGAGCCGTTCCCACATTGCAACGAGCTAACACTTCTTCCCGCGCTTGACTATTCAGCGGTGCCCGCTCTGCCTCCTCCGCCTCGAGTCTCATGCGCTTGGACCTCGGACCAAGCTCACCCGGTTCCTCCATCTCACTCACAGACTCTCTCTCTGATATATATCAACTCCTTCCCTTCCACCTTCTACATGTCCTTCCCTCCCTCTGCTAGCTCCTCCAATGCTACTGTAACCTCCACCTGCGCACACAATACACAGATCCCCGTCCTAAAAATTAATAAAGAAACATCTACACTACTTACTTCCTGTAGCAGAACTCTCTCCCGCGGTACAAAGAACGCGCAGTAACGTCTCCAGCACCGTCACGATCTCCGCTCCCTTATTTCAAGAAAATTTCAAAGAAGAAAACAACGACGCTCACCACCGACCACACGATCCTTGGACAAAAATGCCGGCCTCAGCAACAACAGAAAAGAAAGAGTGCCGGCATGGGCTGCATGTCATGCAAGTTCGCGAACTCCAAGTAGAAGAAGGAAAAAGGCGGCCAGCAATCGCCAAGCGTACTACAGATCACGCAGCAAAGCTCCAAGTCAGGGCGCTTTCCGGCTGCTGTAAGAGCCTGTTGGCCGGGCCTGCCATCCCTTTGGAAATCGATGCAAATTCGTGAGCAGCAAAAGCTTCGAGCGCCATCAACAAACGGGAAATGGCGCCATGAATGAGTACGACAACGCCGACGACGTTGAGGGCCGGAGGGGGCGGGGAAGAGAGGCTGGGGGAACGGGCAGGGGTCGGGGCTGCCCGGCCGTAGGGTTGATAATATCTGGGCACGTGGCGGGCGGGGAACAGCGCGAGAACTCCCCCACAAGCCCATGCAACTCACTTGCAGCTGGGCCGGGCGATCCTGGGGTTGCAAGCCGAGTTTGCGAGCTGCCCAATATCCGCTTTCGGTCTAGGTTCACGGCGGCCTTGGAAATAACAAGCCCCGCCTTCAAGGAGGACGGAGGGGCGGGAGAGGAGGGCTCCTTATTTCCACTTGCCTAACTATCTTTTTCTCTTTTGGGTTTTGAGAGATCATTTGGCGCCTTGTATGCTAAGTTGTCAAGGTCTCTTCCAACTTTGCATTACACTAGTAGGAAATGTGTCGTTTTTCACTTACTATTAAATGAAAAAAGGAATGAAACCACGCCATGCTAATGGGTTGTGTCAATGCTGGTGAGTGGTTTTGGTCACAAGAAGATAGAAATATAAGCATAATAGAGTTAATCGAAAAGTCAGCCCAAAAGAGGAAAGTTTTAGCAAACTCGTGTTGAATTCCTCTTGAACTCAAATTGAAATATAAATAGACCAAAAACTAGTCTATGATGAGTTGGGAGACAATCTAAAGCAAGCCACTGTCATTATTCTCCACACCTCGCAATGACTCGCACACCTTCCACCAAAGCTCCAAGCCCATGGTTCACAAGGGGACAATCTATGACACGACACTATTCAACCCAAGTATAGTTCAAGAAAGAGGTTAGAAGTAGAGCAAAAAGGGAGGTTAGATGGGCTTCTTTTTTGTTAATTCAAATATTCAACTATTTTCACGTAATGGGGAATGAAAAACGACAGGTCTTCTACTAGTGTTATGAGCAAGTCTCTGATTTCGTTTACCATGTTTTGTGCGTTTTGAGATATCACTTGGCACGTTGTCTCTTAAATTGTCTATCAAGGTCTCTTCTAGCGCCTGTTCTGAGTGAGTTTGTGATTTCGTCTCTCGTTTTCTAGAGAAGTTCTTCATGATGTTTGTTAGCTCTATTCTAAGTGGCTAAATTTTTTTGTCAATTAATGGTTGTTTGTTGCAAATTGATGATCAAGGGTTTGTGTCGACTTCTAATTCCAACAACATGATGAAGGAACTCGATCAAGGTTTTGGAATAGACGATACAAGGAACATTTTAATGATCAAGGGAGATATAAGTTGTGAATGATGATCTTTGACAAAAATTGTGAAGACGTCGCCTTGCGTGCAAGGCCCTACCCGCTTCAAATAAAGCATCTTACAGATATAAGGTGCGGAAACTTAAGGCTAGGTATTTATGGTACATTGCCCTAGTCTCCTTTATCGCCTTTCTAAAAGACCACCAAGGGCGGTAGCTTGTGGCTCATGGTCTCATGCACAGTCGGTGGGTTGGGAATTTGGAATGTTGTTTACTTTCATTTTATATTAGGGTCTGGAACTGTGTAACATAATATATCATTGCAAATTTGCAAGGGGTTCCTTTGTCGTCCTTCAAAATCGGAACTTGACTTTCCGGAGTCAAATGCACTACTTGTGTAAACTGCAATAGTGAAATGCATGTTTCCGGCACGCTTCTGACCAATTTGGTCTTCTTTTTCTCCTCATAACGTAGAGGTTTGCATTATTTTTAGACTTTGTTATATTCCCTAAGAAACTCCAATAGATGCGTGTAGCTATATTAGGGCTTTAAAATTGGTAGTCCGGCATTAGTGGTGCCTATTCTAACTTCCTCATAACTTTCAAAAAGAAAGAATTTGCAAGGTCATTTTATGTTATAAAAGTTGTGAGAATAGATTTAAAATTAGATCCTTTTAAATAAAAACCTTTGTGCCCAATTGATGGTCCCATTTCAAAAAACTATTTACTTGGATTTTCAATAGAAAGCCCTTGGGTTCAATTATTGTCCCTATTTCAAATTTGACACTTTGAATAAGTCCATCCTTATAAATAAAAATAAAAATGAATTGATCAGATGTGGTTTGATTTCCTACACTCATGAAGTACACCAAAAAAATCATGTAAAAATTGAAGAGTTTTAAAGATTTTAATTTAGACCTTTTGTACAAAAATCAGAATTTATCCCAGCTACTTTAAAAAAAATCCAAAACATTTGTTTAAAATATTCAATGACGCCATTTTGGTACCAATTTTTGATATGAAGTACATCTATATGTGTTATTTGAAATGATTAATTTGAAGGATTAAAAGTATTATTTAGTTTGTACTACAATTCCTGTAAATGCTGATTTTTGGCAATTTTTCCCACAAAGCATAAAAACATGAAAATTAATTTATTCGATTAAAATTTGGACTTGAATTAAAGTATTTCATGTCATCTAGCTAATAATGCATTTTCAACTTGTTTTATATCAACTTTTCAATTTGGTTTAAAACTGCTTTTCAATTTTGACTACTTCAACGTCACTAAAACATACACAGATGATTATTCAAAATGAAATTTTCAATTTTCTTTGTGAGACTTTGTTAAAAAACATGTATTTTATTTTATTAACCCCTAAAGGACTGGAGTGTTTTTCCTCCAAAAACACTCCAATGCTGCCATTTTTCTCCCCCATGCAAAAAAATCCAAAAAAAATGTTATTTTTTACCTTCGAACCATAAGATATTGTCCTAAACTACTTTAAAAACATACACAACAAATTTCGTTGATTTTGACCGCACGGATTGCAAGATAATCGCGTTTGATGGAAAAAAACACCCCAAAAAAGCACGTGCCCGAAAATTTCAAATGCGTTTGACCATGACTACATCAAAAAAACCTCACTACCAAAACCTGTCGCACTTCACTTTCACATTCTATATGATGTTACTTAGTTGTGTACTAATTTTCGTTGCGTTTAGAGATGTTTAGGATGTTAAAGAACACCCTGCACTTGTTGAGGGTTTAAAAGTTCAGAAAAGACTCTTTGTTTTTGGAATTGCAATATTTTCGACTTTTATTATTTAAAATACAACTCCGAGCGGTGAAACACAAGTACATTCCACCTTTTATAGAATGGCAAAAAACAATTTGAAAAAAAAAAAATCTCCAAGTTTTAGAAGACATGTAGCACATTTTCTAAGAATTTTGGGGGTTAGGGGAGAAATAAAGGGTGGAGGAAGGGAATTGAAGTGCCAACCCATTCCAATGTTCATGACCCCACTAACTCTCAAGGTGTACTGCCACATGGCAGTCCCTCATTGGACGATTTTTTTTAATTTTTTAATTTTTTAAAATGATTTTAATTTTCAATTTTTTGTATAATATTTTTTTTATTATAAAAATTAACTTTTAGTTCAAAATAATAATTTTTAGTTCAAAATAATAATTTTTATTTATTATTTTTTAAAATATTTTTTAATGAGTTTGGAAAATGGGGTGGTCTTCTGCCCCCCACAGTCCACCCCATTTTCCACACGCAAACCATCTTGTTGCCCCCCCCTAAAATTCAACTATTTCTCTATTGCCCCGGTGTCTTTTCTCCCCAAAAAAACACATTTCCCTTCATAACCTTCACATACGGTGTCGGAATTCAAAAAAAATTAAAAAATCCCCATTTTCGTGGCACATTAGGGAATCCACTATTAAATTTCCTTCAAAATTTGATTAAAAATGTGTTCACCGGAACCTACCCGGTTCTCTAAATGTCCTAGTTAGGACACTTGGTCCTTTAGGGGTTAACAAAAAAAAAAATTACAAAAAAAAAAATTAATGTTATTTTTGACCTTGCATTGATGCTTCGTCATAAGGATCAATGTTGGTTCACTTTACCATGCTTTCACCCAATTATTATACTTTCAAAAAGAGTAGGGATCTCCGTTTACATTTGCCCAATCAAAGCTCACCTCATATGTTACAAAAAAATTAAAAAATTGTTAAACATGAAGAGAGTTATTGACAATAAATACTCTTGTTTATGATATTGTTTGCTATAGATATTCAAATATGTTGAATCATACTGAGAATCATACATGAAGGCAATTTCATACTTAGATGCATAATTGTGGGAAAAGGACACATAAATGGGACATTAAAATAAGCAATATCTTGAAGATGTTTTGAGAGATCTAGATTTAAACAATGAATGCCTTGAAAAAGAATGTCCCATGGGCCACCCACTCTTGGGTTGTTTTTCTTTCTTTCTTCCTACTAGAGTTGAGTATTTTTAAAGATCACATGATTTATATATGTCCATGGATTTTCTTAAGCCACCTAGTTTAGAATAGGTGACGTAGTCATGACAAACAAGTGAATTTTTAATGAGGATTAGTGTTGATGGGATGCATGTGCAAAAAAAATTGCCGATGATGTTGCAAAAAAATTAAACTTTGCCAAACTTGAGATTCTTGTCTATGAAGCCACAATGTGGCAACTCAAATCCATTGACCCTAATGCAATTGAATTAGCTCTAATGAGTCAACACTATCATATTCTAAAACCTTCCATGTCTTTTCGAGTGACTAATTCAATTGGTAAATAGTAGACAAACCTTTTTACAAAAGGGTAAGCTTTAACCTAGAAAATTTGCACTCTCTTTAACCTTTTAGCGCGCCATCGTCCATATATTGGACGACAAACAGTTTAAAGCTGTTTGAATCTCATCCAGATTAAACATTTTTCATCTACCAAAATTACCCTTGGTTCTTGAGCAAGTTGACTATCCTTTGAACGGTTTGGTTCTTCAAAATAGGTTATTATGATTTTTAGAAAAATAACACAATCGGTTTATGTCAAGTTTCATTTTTAGTTCAAAAAGTGAGACCTCAAACATGACTTTCTAAAATAAATACAATCAAATAATGGAAACCATACCATCTCATAGCGCATGTTATTCCAATTTCATTGCAGTTTTTTGAAATTTTTTTGTGTTAATTTGGGATTTTTAATTGAATTTTAAGAGAAAACATTCAAAAATTAAAAGTAAATAATTAATAAATAATATGATAAATCCAACCATACAGATGTGATCTTCACATTGACATTTACAACTTCGCTTTGTACATTGACTCCATTTTTGGTTTTCATCAAACATTTCATAACGCTTCTTTGAAAACAATGTTGAATCGGGACGTTAAAGGGTTAAACTCATAACTTGTCTCTTGTTACAAGGAAATTCCACTTCAAAAGCAATTTCTATACAAAATCAATTAAGACTCATCTATTTCTTTGAAATCTTGGCCACATAAATAAGGCCTTAGTATACACCACCAACTTGAATATTATAGGTTTTGAATTAACATATTACAAGATAACTCTTAGAAGAGTGTGTTGTTGATATAACCACATATAAGAAGATTGTATTGTTGATATGGCCACATATTTCAATGTAGCTTGACATTTTACGTTTGGTTATGTTTTTGAGTTTTCAAAAATTTTGTTTTAATAATAGTTTGACCTCAAGAGTTTGACCAATTTCTATCCAAATTTTTACTATAAAAATAGTTCATGTTTAATTCTAAATTTGAAAATTCATTAGAAGCCCTACTTGAAAAATGTTATTTAACTCCTAAAAGTCCTCACCCTTGTCCAAATTGGGCAGTTTTACAAAGATGCATTATAAAATGAACTAAGAGAGATATTTTGAACTTGATGTATGAATAAAAGTTGTACATTATGAATTTTAGATTTTATATATATGGTTGGATTTGTGATTGCTATCACCAATATTTTTCTATAAAATTTGAAATCTAAAATTTGAAATTATTTTGTAATTTGAGTACAAATAAGATATTGAAAATTTGTGGATGAAATTTGTTGTGATGGGTTGAAATGCAATACTTTTGAGTGTAGTGATTTTTGGAGATTTTTTTGGTTGCTTAATTTTATGAGTTGACTTTTTCAAGAGCACTTTTAGACTAAAATCTTCAATTTTTTTGGTGAAACACTGCAACATGAAATGAGGCATAAAAGTTTCACAAATCATCAACTTTCTAATCGGATCACACATGCATGAAGCTAACTTCCTATAGAAAATTTAGTAAAAAATTCACATTGGAAAAAGTGCATGAAATTTGAATGAAATTGAGGTGCACTTGTGCATTGCGGCATGTAGTGGTTTAAAGGAATCTAATGTATGTACAAGAATATAATAATCATTTTGTGCAAATTTTGGTGCTGATAACATAAGATTAGCATTCCTAAACCTTCTAAAATTATTTTTACACTAATATTGATTTTTTATATGTTTCTATTAATAGTGTTTTGAAAATTTGAAAATTGCACCTTCTAGTGTGTTGCAAAGGAGAAAACGGTGCACCCTTTCATGCATCCACCCGATAGTACTTTAAAATTTAAAAAAAAATCTACTTTTGCAAACTAGGAATTTTTCACATAAAGATATCCAACTCACATTTCTACAATTTTTTTATATGTTCAAATGCATATGCAATAGCATGTAAAAATAGTGCAAAAAATAGTGCAAAAAATAGTACAAAAACAATGAAATATTTTTTGGCTTGTCTTTTTGTTGGTTGAATGTAATTCCCTTTCATGAACAAAAGGGAATATGTTCAAGTAATAAAATATTTAAAATGATGTCTACATATATTTTATGTACTTTTTTTGGTACGTTTTATACATTTTGTACACAAGATTTATATTTTGTCTCATGCAATGCCAAGGACGTTCTTTTTTAGGGTCTCTTTTGCTCACCAATGTGTTCGAACATCCTTTTGAATGGAAAGTGATATATAGTGTATAATCTCATCATGGAAGGGTGAAAAATGCTTGATATTTAGATACAAGGAGTTACATGATGAAATTATTTATTTATTTTTGCTAATAACCATGAATCATTACCACATGATCAACGTTTTTAATCCTTGCATAAAAAAACTACATTGCAAAATCTATTGTTAAAATTTCCAAATTTTAATTAAAATTAAGACTAAAATTTTATTTTTTATTGCCAAAATTTCATTAATTTACCATTTTCATCCACTTTAAATATTTTAACATCTATTTAACATTTCAAACAATCCATCGTAAAAAGAATGAGAAAACTTTGGCAATTAATGCTCTCGAATTTTCAGACTAGAATCTCTTGGTCAAGAAAAAATGGCTTAAAAGATGTCTAATTTTAAAACACAATCATCTAGAATAGAAAAATAAAGGAATGTCAGACTGAGACATATAAGCCCATGTGTGTCCTTCAATGGGAATATGAGAGCATAGAGAGTCGTGAAGTGAGGAACTTTGCAAGCCTACATGTTGAGTTGTCATTATGGCCTAATTATGGTTTATTAGTGCATCGTAAAACAATTCATTTATTTATTTTTGAAAAAAAAAAAAAACTAGAGGGTTGGTTTTAGCTAAACTAAAATATTACAAAGAAATTATTTTAAATTATTTTTAAAAATTAGAGCTTAATTTTTTGCGTATCATCTTTGTATACTGTTGAAATTTTTTATGTGTATTCTTGACATAATTCTTTTAACATTTAATATTTGAATTTCAAATTTTATCTTTGATCTTAGTCAATAATTTAGTCAACAATGCATAGAAGTTGAGACAATGTTTAGGTGCTAGTGCCTCCTATTTTCATGCATGTGGTTCTTTAGGAGTTAACCATTTTAATTTAGTTTTGAGTACAAAACAATGTTATTAATTGGTTCTCTAGCTATATTTTAATATTTATAGATTAAACCTTATAAAGAAAATGTCCTCGTTGCAAGCATTTAGCTCATTTTAGTCATGAATTTAGTTTAATACCATCATTTTGAAAACAAAAATTGGATCACAATCAAAGTGATGGTAATGAAATGAGCTATCAATTGACTACAATATAACCCTTTATTTTTTTGACTTGTATAAAAACTTCAAAGTGCATAGCCATGTTTTATCACAATGAAAGTGACGTTAATAGAATGAGCTAGTGACTACAATAAAAACTATTACCATTTAAATGTAAAAGGGTCAAATTACATGGCCATTTAGAGCCTTGTCATTATGTCGATTATAGGAGAATATAGTAAATATTTTAGGTTAGTAAGACGACTATTATAAATGTACTTTTTTATGATTTGACGGGTAGTCTAGTAACCATTTAGGAGATTTAGGCCAACACATTTAAAATTTTCATAACAAATTCATATTTTATTGGAAAAATATGATTTCAATAGCTACAATAGGTCATGCCAAATAGTTTATTTTTTTATTTTTTAAATAGCTTTTCAACAAATGCCAAATATTGTAGATATTCACTAAAATTCTCTATTTCACTATACGAAATCGATTTTTTTTATAAATATTTTTTAAAAGATTTGGGCTTCTCTTTTTATAATCGCTAGAACGGAGCCCGTCATGAAACCCGTCAGAATCAATGAAAGTAACATATTGGATGATTAAATCAGTGATAAATCGAGACGAGTCGTGATAAATTAGGATGAAAGCATAACATCTAGGACGTGACACCATCGCGTGACACTGTTCATTTAACCCCTAAATGCTCAAACGACCATTTACTGGTCGCTGCTCGAATCTAACGGGTTGCCTGGAACAATTTTTTTTTTTTGAAAAGAAAAGAAATTCTAAAATACAACATCAAGTCTACTTTCCAACGCAATTTAAATTATGTCAATTTGAGTTAAACTCCACCCGGGAGAAATTTTCAAAGTGGAACACCTCAACATTGTCTTAGTGTAATTAAATTTGCTATTTGAAGAAAGTAATGATGTTCCCTCCATCATTTCTTTTGCTTTTTTGAAGTTTACAATAGATAAACCAACTTTAACCAACTATGCTAAATTTTAAATCCTAAAAGTGAAAACTCTAATTTATACAAATTTTCAAAGTTTAATGCTTTTAAATTCATTAAAAAATAAATCTAAAGTTATTTTTGGAAGTTTGACCTTACGGACAATTTGTAGAGATGATGCCCTACATTTTGTCTATTGAACCAAACTTCATCAAACATATGGAAGGCACATATTATAACACATCTAAGTTTTGTCCATTACCCCTCGGGTTTTTAGGGGTTAATAATATAGATATTCTCCCGATCCTCACGACCAACTACAATACCATAGTACATGATTGACTTCGGCACTAATTATAATTATTTTAATAAGGAAAAAAGAAAAATTTCAAAAAGTACAAGTACCAAATTTATTTTTAGGAAATTAATTAAATATTTGGCACCCTACTGTTGAATCCAATCGTGTACTACAATATAGTCTTCTCACTTTGGAAAGAATTTATTATTATTATTATTATTATTATTATTATAAATGATAATTAAAAAGTTACTTTTACTTTTTCAATGAGCTCATCTGCCTTTTTCTGAAGGAAAGTCGATAGACTACAAAGAGTTCCGTCTGGGGATGTGAGCGTCCAGGAGACTGACAATCACAAGCACAATCAGGTCTGGCGATGGCGATGGCGATCCCTTGTTGACAAGAGACGAAATCTTGAGGTACAACAATCTGAATCGACACTCACTCATAGCTAGCTAGCACCGAGGTACCGCCTGGCTTTCCCTATCTCAGGCTCAAGTCATACCAATCGTCCAACTCACGAACGATATCTTGTTCATTACATCTCCTGATCATCAAAGTGTAATTAAAATGATGATCTCGAACTCGCGTTCCATCAAGTTTTTTTTCCTCTTAAGAGTCGATATTTCAACATGTGAATACTGCAATAAAATTAGTTTCCACGAACTTGAGCGCATTTTATGTCACGATGATCATCATCCCCGAGGTTGCTTGAGAGCGGAAAGTTCACAGAAATGGAAGCGAAATCTGAGAATGTAAAGAATGAGCACTTGCAGGCTCCGCATACGAGCGTCTCGGTACATTTCCCGATCATATGTGAACAATCTTTTTTCCGATAAGTGAATGGTGATAAGATTAATTTCTATATTTTGTTCAAGAAGTCGGAAGCGGAAGTAGTCGTTGAGCGTACGGTGATTGCTTGAGAGCGGAAAGTTCACAGAAATGGAAGTGAAACATTCTGAGAATTTAAAGAATGTGCGCTTGCAGGGGAGTATCTGTTTCGAAGTGACAATAACGGCGACGAGTTCGGCGATTCTAAATAAATATGCGAAGCTGGTGAGTTTCTGGCCGCGGGAACTAAAGTTTTGCGGTGGCTCTGGCGTTACTAAATGATTCTTGATGTTCTTGATTTCTGTATTGAGCGCATGCATTTTGCCGCGTACAGACAGTGCCGATATGGTTCATGCGAGAGCACGGGACGAAGATAGGAGACTCTGTGAAGCTAATTTCAAGAGCGACAGGGAGAACATGGACTGTGGACGTCGTTACTTATCATCCGCAAAGGCAGCCGCAAGTCATGTTGTGCCGTGGATGGAGTGCGTTCGCTTCCTTCAATAGCCTGGTCGAAGGCGATCGCCTCACTTTTACTCTCACGGCCATGTCCGAGTTTGAAGTCTTCATTTCGCGGATGGCATTCCCTTGCGTTTCTCCGAGTTCGAAAAGAGTCAAATCTTCACAGAGAGTAACAGAGCCTGTCGCTTCTCCAGAGTGTAAAGCCGAACTGTACATGCCTGCCGAGAGAACGAAGAAGCTGCTCATGATCAGATGCACACAGCCGAGTCCCACACAGTCAAATTATGTGTTCCACTCTGCCTGCAGAGATGGAAACTCGTCCTTCAGCAAGTCGCACCTTCTTGCACCGGTAATTACGCAACTCGATCTCATTCCATGATCTGTCAGAAACGGAGACAAGTTAACACTAAGTCTGTCCTGAATCTACAATCGTTTTACAAATTTTTTGATGTCTTCGTTGTGACGTATTAGCACAGTGCAATTAGAAAGGATTAAGTGTATTGTAGAGTTAATGATTCTTCAGGCAAATTATGGCTTTTCCACTGTTATGTTCTTCGTGAGAGAACCAGTGAAGAACACTGCATGTTTTGATCTAAAACTAAGTGAGTTTTAAACCAATAAAGTCTAGATATGACCTTGAAATTCGGCTAAAAAAAATGAAGCCCAATTAATCTGGGCTTCTTGGTCCTTTAGGATTTAAACTAAACAAATTCACTCAAATTGAATAGATCAAACAAGGACATATATAATCTCAAAGAAAGTAGAGACGTCTATTGTGTAATAAAATGATCAATTTAGTATGTTTTCATGTAGTAATTCGATCAATTTACATGCATGCCCGGTATTATAAAATATGTAGTAAAGAGAGTACTTTTACTACATAGGAAATGCCCTGTTTTCATTGTAAATTTCATGGGCAAGTGTAGACAGCGATTTCACAACAACCATTTTGTTGTGATCATTCAATTATGTTGGGAAGGGAAGGGGGTTGTATGAGAACATACGGTACTCTCATGTGACCTGTTCATATTTCCAAAATCGAATAAAAATTTATAATTAATGTGACAGAATCATTTAGTTTTTTGGAATCGGTACGTAGTAGTATATTCATATTCTTTAAATTATGCTGACGCTGGACCATCTGCAGAGGCTTGACAGTCCTTGGAACTTGATTCAGAAGAAAAGAAGTCATGGCCAGCCTGAGGATGCTCCTCAAAAGAAGCTGCAGAGATCACTTCCAAGCTTCTTCAAGAAATTAACGCGAAGCCACTGCTCTGTCCTGGTCAGCTCTGTTGTGAAATTTGAAGTTAACTGTCCTTGCTGGCTGCCTAATTTTTGTTGCCATCCAACCAAAGTTTTCTTTATATTGCTACTTTGCTACTTAGCAACACATTCAGATCAGGGCAAAGCAAAGTAGCACTAGTAGAAATCTTGTTTAATGTGACATGTCTTTAATGACTTAATGTCCGTTACAACATGTCTTCAGTGACTCAATTTTGATGCTAGGGGCCTTTCTAATATGTCAGTGGTGCAGGAGATTCCTTGCATATTTGCGAGGACTTACGGCATTCTACTTGACACTTTTGTAACGCTTCGGTGGATGCATGACGAGTCTCCGGTGTACAATGTCGCGTGCACTCGGAGAATGGATAGAGACAAGAGAAGAATTTCCCTCGCAGACGGCTGGAAGGAGTTTAAGACTGACAATGGTCTTCAAACAGGGCAAGAGTTGGAGTTCACTCTCATTGCTGATTCGTCTTTTGTCGTTAGCCCAAGAGTAGGCTAGTTTGTCTACATACACATAAAAGTTTTTGAGTGATGCATTCAACCAAGTCTGGCATCCAAAATTTTGAATAGTTGCACGCATCTGGTTTTTGAGAAAAATGTACAGGATTTTGCAGGTAGTCGTGCTTGACATAAACTTCTGTTCTGTTGACGAAAGCACTGTCGATAAGAGATCAAGTGAGTTGCAAATTTTTGAATTACGTTGCATGGGACAGTTGAGCACTTTAAAATTACATCCTCGTGTAGAGAATTGGTTCCTTCAATCCTAGCAGTCTCCAAGTGAATGTGAGTCAACGTATAGAAATGTGGAAACAGATTTCTCATCTGATGTCCAACTTCTGAGACTCTATTTAATAACTGAACTGATGGTTGCTGAGATTATTGTGTAATATTTGCGCATCTGTACAGAGTCAAAGTCTAGGTATTGTACAGTACTAGTGCCCTCAGGCTCGACTTCTACATTGTCACTAGGAGACTAAGAAAAGATGATAAGAAAGCTCACTTAAGGAATCTGTCACTCAATTTTTTTGTTCCCATCCCCTATACTAATGGTGTAAGCATTGACTTATGAGAAAGTGGAGTAAGCGTGACTTTGGTAAATGTATATGGCCACTAATCTCTGAATGGAAAGAATGGAAATAGTTACAGGGACGCAAATGGGATTTCGACCAACTCAGACAGAATCTTGTCCTGCTGCCTAATAAGCAAACTGTATTTTGAAAGCTATACAATCCTGAAGGTACGCTCCAAGCGAAGCTCTTCATTCATCTCAGTTCAATGCATCATCTTTTTCTAAGACAGGCAGCTATGCTTCCCAAACACACAGCTGAGAAGAACAGTGCTTGTAAGTGCCGCTAATTCAGCCGTAACATTCTCACTTCCCTATTCAAGAAGAAAATCTGAAACTACTCTAGAATACAAGTATGACAAAAAGGATGCCTGCTACAAAATTTTCCTAACAAGGTATGTGTTTTTATCACTTCTACTGAGCTTTGACTGCAACAAAATTATCCCTGTTACTACACCATGTGGATGCCTCTTCCTGATATCATCTCCTCTTCTCTCCTTTCTTGCCAGACTTGGGAGACTTGCCAGGCTTACCAGAACCCAGGGACTTGGGGGACTTGCCAGAATTGGGGGACTTGCCAGACTTGGGAGACTTGCCAGGGCCAGAGAGTTTTTTGGAGCTCAATTTGGGCTTCTTGTGCTGTGAATTGTCCTCCTGGGATTTAGATCTTTTGCGGTGTGAGGGAGAAGTACTGCCTGGGGTACTTGAAATTGGAGAGGTTGTACTTGGAAGTGGCGACCTCATCTTCGCAGTTTCCTTCACAGCTTGTTTCTTCTGGCGCTTCTTTCCAAGTGATTTGTCTACTCCAACATCACCGCCATCTGCGCCCGTCTTTCTTTTCTTTTTCTTGGAAACTTGACCTGTTGCATCTGGCTTGGCCGACGAATGCTGCTTACCAATAACCACATCTCCTTCAGGGATAGTTTCAGATGCAGGAGTTTCTGTAGAGGGCAAGAATAGATTCGATGGTCAGATATCTATCTTTTGAAGTTACCACTTAGGACACTGCAGCGAAACCTAAGAGAAGAAGAAGAATTGTAAAAAAAAATGAGCGCAAATGAAGAGTTCTGTTGGGAATATTTCTACTAACTCTGCCACATGGACCCAGATAGCAAGTGTTAACCTTGGAACTCTCAAAAGAAGAAAGTCTCAAAACAGGATCACCTATCTACTAGGGGGTGTCAAAGCGTGAGCTTTCTGTTCCGAAAATGGAGAAGATTTGCAAACGTGAATTGGAAACTCAAGGAGTAGTATTTCGGGACGAAATTCTGGGGCTAAGAATCGCACTACGTCAAACTCAAAAAAAGAAACAGTGAAATCTAGCACTAAACGCAAGCTGTGACATCGCAAGACAGGTACAAATTGTGTGAAGGTGTACTCCCTCTGTCCCACTAAAAAACCCATGGTTCTTGAAATTTTCTTTAGCAATATTTGTCCTATATTTTATACTTCAAACGTGAACCCTGTCCACTTTCAAACGGGATGGACAATGAGAGTGACACAAAAACTACATACTGTTATTGAAGATAAACCATTTTTAAAGTATTGAGACAGCTTTTTTTGCAGAAAAAGCCGGCTTTTTGGGTGGGACAGATATTGAATAGCAGAATCAAGGAAGAGAACTTACTTTTGACACCAGAGCTACTGATGAGGCAAGTCAGTCGAGCTTTGGTCTCAGCCTGCATAAGCGGAACAGGGGCAACCCCATCCTCACCGCTGACCATGCGAGTATCCCAAACCTTGAGCAGCCCATCTGATGAAGCAGAAGCCACCAAGTGAGGCACCTCGCCAGACTCATCCCCTGCGTCCGATTTGGATCCCAAGATGGCAACTCCCTTGATCCGATTCGTGTGCGCATTCTCCATATACCATGCCTGTTTCCCTGATCTGGTATCCCAAGCTCTGACTACGCAGTCCTCACCGCCTGTTACCAGCATATTGTCCTGAGACAAATAATGAAATTAACGTTAGAATCAAACATTAGTAAATAGAAACCACACTGCACACATAGAATAGGGAAACCCTAAACCCTAAGATCCTGGCATATGGTGCAAGCTGATTACTTTCCAATTACATAATGAATTTACGATGGCTAGTTTGTACTAAAGAACACAACCTAGCGTAATACTCCCTCCATTTCAAGATAAGAGTCCACTTCAAACGGATGTATATTTTAACGTTTTTGTTGCCAAAAAAAGGTCTATCTTTAATACTAATACGTAGTATTTTGTATCACTCTCATTGTCCACCCTGTTTGAAGTAGATAGGGCTCAGGTTTGAAGTATAAAACTAGGAAGAAAAAATTGCCAAAAACTAGGACTCTTATTTTGAAACGGAGGGAGTTTCAAATTTCTTCCTCAAGGCTTGATACTTAGAAGACGTTATACTTCCAATTTCAAAAGGTTGTCCTGCTTAAGGTCTAATAAAAATAAGTCCCCTCATAATTCTATTAGGACCAAGGATTCATGGTTTTAAAATGACAAATTCAATGGATCATATTGGAAGAAAAAAAATTCAGATGGGACCAAAGGACAATGTGACTCATGAAGAAGAGAGGCCAAGAGAGTGCAGAATCACGGACCTGGCGCTGGGCCATACAGAAGATCCGTTTGTCATGCTCAAGACGATGGATGGTGCTCCCGGTCTCCGCATTGCGAACCTCCATGACATTTCCTAAGGCCAAAGCATAGGACTCGCCCGCCTGAGGAAAGAACTTCACGATCTCTGCTTGCTGGGGAAGCCTTGTGGTAAAACTACACCTCCCTTTCGTCAAGTTCCACATCTTCATGTTGCTGTTTCGCTCAATCGACAACGCAAGCAATCCTGGAACACCGAAAAAAAAACCCTAATTTTTCAGCGAACGAAATGAAACCAAACTGAACCCTACTTTCTTTTCAAGTTTTTGTTTCTGTCAAATTCTCACGACATTAAATTAAAACCTAAACCCAAAACTCCTGTCCAATTTTTGTTTCTGTCAAATTCTCAGCAAACAGAACAAACCCTAATTCCTTTCAAATTCTTGTTTCTGTTAAATTCTCAGCAAAAGAGAACGACATTAAATTAAAACCTAAACCCTAAATTCCTGTCCAATTTTTGTTTATCAAATTCTAAACAAAACGAAATGAAATCCTAAATCCTAAAGTCCTCTCAGATTTTTGTTCCTGTCACGTTCTCAGCAAACAGAGCGAAATTAAGTTAAAACCTAAAACCTAAACCCCTGTCCAATTTCTGTTTCTGTCAAATTCTCAGCAAACAGAAACAAACCCTAACACGAAACTCCTATCAATCTTTAGTTTCTGTCAAATTCCCAGCAACCAGGACAAAAGAATATTAAACCCTAAACCCTTAATCCTAAAGTCCTCAAATCTTCGTTCCTGTCAAATTCTCAGCAAACCGATCGAAATTAAGTTAAGAGCTAAAACCTAAAACCTCCAATCTTCGTTTCAGTCAAATTCTGTCAAATTCTCAGTAAACAGAAACAACCCTAAACCCGAAATTCCTATCAATCTTTAATTCAGAACAAAAGAATGTCCAACCCTAAACCCTAAACTCTCACCGGACGTATGGATGGACAAATCCTGCACGGGAGCCTTGGGCCCTTTCTTGGCCTTCATGGTAATCAAATGGATCCAAGCATCAGTATCCCAAATACAAATAGACCCATCCTCAGAGCCGCTCAACAAGTGGCTGGGATGGTTAATCCCGGGGTGGGAGTTGTGAAAATCCAAACAAGTAACGGCGCCCTCGTGCTTGTACAGCGAGCCCATGTCCTTCTGCGCGTTCAAGTCGAAGACGCGAATGGTATCATCCGCTCCTCCCGTGGCCACCACGGCGCCGCTGGTGGCGATGCACTTCACGGGGCCGTTGTGGGCCGGGTAGGCGAACTTCCATATGAGCTCCTGCTTCTTGGGCTTCACGTCGTAGCCCCACAGGAAGCGCTCGTAGGAGCCCGCCACCAACTTCATGGCGACTGAATTGAATTGAAGAAGCGAGGAATTGATCGGGGCGAAGGAAAATTGCGCTGGCGGAACGGGAAGTGTACGTTAACGGTTCAATTGTTCGGTAGCGATGGGTTCGTGGGGCTTAAACCCTAAACCCTGACTCGGCTCCGTTGGTGCGTCTGTGTGAAAAGGGTCCCAGGCCAACGGCACTCGTAGCTCACTAAGGCCCACTTTATACTTGGGGCCGGATTGAGGGCCGGCCCGAACTCTTTAAATTTCAACCAATTTCAACCAACAGGATCGATCGATTCTTTCAAATCCAGCCCAAGGCTTTATACTAGGGCCGGGCCGGAAGGAGCAATTTTTCCTATGTGGCGTCCTATGTGGCATGATTTTGGCGCCAAATCTTTGGGCCGGTTTGATGAAATCGGAACAAGGTTTGTCATGGCCTGAACTCCAAACTTGGGCCGGATTGAATCGGGCCGGCCTTCCATCCAGCCCCAGCCTGTGTATAATGTGGGCCTAAGTCACTACAGTGCTTATCCTATTTAGTCCGAGATGCACTAATTGTTTTATAATTACTATGTTTTTTAATGTAGGATGAATATTTTTACCAAGTATGTTTATGGATGTTCTCGTACATAAGTACATCGAAATCAACATATACCGTACCAGGAAGGCAAGGTCGGCAGAAAATAATTCCCCAAAAAAATGCCGAAAAAATAATTAAATTTATCAAGTGTTTTGTCGAAATCAACTAAAATGAAGTCAACAAAAATCGTAGACAAAAAACAAAAGAAAACGTTTAGCCGCTAGTAAAATTCAATATTAGTTATTAATAGCCGAATTTTTAATAATTGTTTTTGAAAGTGCCGACCTCCACTTTTTGAACTTTTATTAATTATTCGACACAAAAGTGCTGACCCTGCCTTCCTGGTACAGTATTGTGTTTCACAGTATTTTCAAGAGGTTTTACCAATAATTATTTTTCCAAAATATTGTGGTAAGATTCATCCAAATTTGATGCAACATTGTTCAAAATGGATGAAAATTTGTCGAATTGGATGAATGTGCCCACATCATTCACCTACCCACAATATATGGTGATTTCAATGTAATACCAAAATAGTGAAAAAAAATTGTCAAGTGTAAAAAGTTATAGCCTTGGTAAATAGTTAGTGTACCTCGGACTTAAGAGGATAATGGGTGTACACTAAAATCAATGGTCCGCGATATTTACAAGAGGCTTTAGCTTTACTAATAATTACTTTTTCAAAATATTGTTGTAAAGTTCATCCAAATTAGATTAATTTTTTTCAAATGGATGAATGTACCCACAACGATTATCCACCCATAGTATATGGTGATTTCAGTATACACCCATTATCCTCTTTCGTCCAAAGTTTAGAAGGAATTTTTAATTTTTACTTTCAATTATTATAATAAAATATTGGTGATAGCATTGGCAAATCTAACCCTATATATAGAATCTAAAGTTTAAAATATAAAACTTTCATTTGTACATCAATTCCAAAATATTCGTCCAAATGGTACTTACCCAATACTTTATAATGAGTTTTCTCAAATCATCAATTCAAGGGATACCCTATGAGCTTTAGGAGTTAACCCCTAAAAGCCTGAGGGGTATTGGACAAAACATAGATGTGTTATAATATGTGCCTTCCATATGTTTGATGAAGTTTGGTTCAATAGACAAAATGTAGGGCACCATCTCTACAAATTATCCGTACAGTCAAACTTCCAAAAATAAATTTAGATATTGTTTAATGAATTTAAAAGCATTAACCTTTGAAAATTTGTATAAATTATAATTTTCACTTTTAGAGCTTAAAATTTAGCATGATTAGTTAAAGTTGGTTTATCTACTGTAAACTTCAAAAAAGCAAAAGAAATGATGGAGGGAACATCATTACTTTCTCCAAATAGCAAATTTTATAACACTAAGACAATGTTGAAGTGATCCACTTTGAAAAATTCTCCCAGGTGGAGTTTAACTCGGATTGACATAATTCAAATTGTGTCGGAAAGTAGACTTGATGCAGTATTTTAAATTTTATTTTATTTTTTCAAAAACATATATTTTTGTTCCGGGCAACCCTTTAGATTTGGGCAACGACTAGAAAATGGTTGTTTGAATGTTTAGGGGTTAAAAGACATGGCTTTCCTAATTACCACATCCAAAACCTTTTTTAAATTCCATTTTAAGCATAAATATGGTCAGTTTGGCATTGAACCTTTGAACGTTTGAGGCCTGGAAATAGCAACTTAGCATCTATGCAATAGAAACATACTACTATGCAATTATTTTTTGAAATCTCTACCTTATAAAGATATTCCTTTTTGAGGAGTCCAGAAGAATTAACTTTGAATTCAAATTATACAAGACGTAGGACTTCAAGCTTATTCTAACAAGTTTTGGATGAAAGTCATCCATGTTTGGATGAGATTGCCCATTTATTTTCATTCAGTGTCCAGAATCCACACACAACAATGTCCAAGGGTTAAAAATCCTCATTTGGTTCAACGGAGTAGAAGTATGAGTAAGATTCTTTCAGAATACCAAAAAGCACATGGGGCTCAGTGATGTTTTTAGGCTATTAAAAGCAAGAAAGTACCAAAAATTATTGGTGTGCACCAAGCTTTAAGGAAAAAAATTAAAGAAAAATGGGATGACAATGCCAGATTGTTCCAATTTTAGAAAATAATTTGGATGAAATCGCAAGTTTAAAATGAAACTCATCCAAACATGTAGATGAAAATATAGTTCTATCCAAAATATAGATGAATATTAAAATATTTCGCCACACCATTTTATTTTATGCCGCCACTTTATCAATTCTCCAAAAACAAAAAAACAAATCCCTGGTGGGGCTTGGTATGTCCTTTAAAGATTGATAATCATTTTGAGACATTCTTATGGAATTAGTGTAGCCTTCATTTATAATAAGGAGGTCCATTTCATGTCATTGATGTGTGGAATGAATTAATATTTATGTTGTGTGCTATATGTTTGGTCGTATATACAGTACAGTCCAATTCAGGTCGTCAAATGCATTGCACACAAAATGGTTTGTAGATTTAACCCTTGACGCGCCTGCGTCTATATAATGAACAACAAACAAATTGCAACCTTTCTCAACACTACATCCTGTACAGTTTTTCATCCATCCAAATTTCTCTTGGTTCTTGTGCTAGTTGACTATCATTTCTATGGTATGGATCTTCAAAATAAGATATTGTGATTTTTTGAAAAACAACACAATTGATTTATGTGAAGTTTCATTTTTAGTTCAAAAAGTCAGACCGTAAACATAATTTTCCAAAATAAGTAGAATCGAATAATAGAAACCATACCATCTTGTAGTGCATGTTATTCCAATTTCATTACAATATTTAAAAAAAAAGTGTGTTGATTTGGGATTTTAAATTGAATTTCAAAAGAAAACATTGCAAAATAAATTTAAATTTATTAATAACTTATATGATGAATCCAATAGTACAATGTGATCTTCACATTGACATCTACAACTTAGCTTTGTACATCAACTCCATTTTTTTTTAGCAAAATTAAGCAACCCAAAAATCTCCAAAAATCACTACACTTAAAGTATTACATTTCAACCCATCACAACAAATTTCATTCACATATTGTCAATATCTTATTCGTAATTGAAATACAAAAGAATTTGGAATATTAAGTTTCAAATTTTATACAAAATATTAGTGACTACAGTCATAGATTTAATCGTATGGATAGAATCTAAAATTCATAATGTACAACTTTTAATCATGCATCAAGTTAAAAATATCCCTCTAAATTGAATTTTATAATGCATCTTTGCAATTCTCTAAATTTGGAGAGGAGTGTAGGCATTTAGGGGTTAAAGTCCGTACTACATTTAGATATTTTGTGCTTGGGCACCTTCAATACCCTTGCCCCTCCAAGCATGCGGTCAAACCTCCGCCCATGCAACCTAGGTACATGTTGGCCTTATCACCCTCTATATCATTTGCCCATCTTCAACATTTGCCCATCTCCGCCCTCCAACTTCAAACTTTGATTAATCCTACTAAGCTTTGTAACACATTATTGACGGGAATTTCGAGGAATTTGAGCGCACAATTCATTCTTCTTTCAGACATAATTTCCCAATCAAAATACAGTAGTCCAAAACAAATTGGGCTTACCATGTCCTTTAACCCTTTGAAGCACCATCATCCATTTTCTAGATGATTTCTAAAGAGTTTCTTCACTACATACAGTGACATTTTTCATTCATCCAAAGTTCTCTTGGTTCTTGTGCTAGTTGACTACCATTTGTACAGTATGAATTTTCAAAATAAGATATTGTGTGTCTTTTTTTTAAAATAACAAAATTGGTTTATGTCAAGTTTCATTCTTAATTCAAAAAGTGTGATCTTAAAACTGATTTTCCAAAATAAGAAGAATCAAATAATGGAAATTATACCATCTCATAGTACATATTTTTCCAAATTCAATACAACAAATTTTAATTAAATTTCAAACAAAAACTAATTAAAATTGATTAAAATATATCAATAAAAAATATGATAAATCGAACCGTATATATCTGATCTACATATTGAAATTTACAACTTCTCTTTGTATATCAACTCCATTTTTGTTATTCATCAAACATTTTATACGACATCTTTGAAACTGATGCATCATTTGGACTTCAAAGGATTCACCCCCAAAGGACCATGTTCATCCCTAAAATTTTATCACTTTCTCACGAGGCTTTCAAGAATGCAATTGTATCTCATAATTGGTGTTCATGTAGAAAACTTCATCGTTGAAGCTCAAGGAGAACTTACTTGTGAGACTGTATATCAATTTTCAGAACAATCTACTATATATATATTTCATGATTATAAGCATTGATCACAAGTTATTTTTGAAACTTTTTAGCAAAATCAACAAGTCATTCTTCGCAAAAATTCTCATAAATTCTAGAACCACATTTACCATTTGAAATTTTAGGAGCATACAAAGATGTACTGCATCTAGGTGCTCACAGAAAATGGTGTTCTAAAACTAAATACAACAACAATGATTGATTCTCAAAAATTTATGTTTGGGTGAAGTGACTTGTTGGTGAATAGTTGAGCCGGTGTTTGTGATTGTTATTAATTGTTACATTGCATTAAACGTGTAAAGATTTCAAACTTATTTTTGGAATATTCCAAAAATTCCAAAATAAAATAAAATATACAAAATAGATTCCAAAGATTTTGAAAATATTTCATTTAAAATGTATTTAAACATTTTATGTAATTATTATATATTGCTAATGATGTAGTAATGGCAAATGTCTTACATATTGTACATTTGTTTTTGACAAATTTGCCGCCCTAGTGTGAAAACGTCCTCTAGGTCATCAACCTCCCTAACTACCATGTTCCAAGTTCACTTGCGTTGACATTTTAGTTTTCTCACGGTGGATCGATCAATGTAATTGCAAATTTTGAAGGATTTTTGTGTTCTCATAACAAACATTTACAATTCTCTAGTTAACATTGAGTCAAAATTATGGAATTCACATAATTACCAAAGTAACAAAATTATTCTTGGACACAATGCGTCCACATGGTCCTTTAGGGGTTAACCCCTAAACGTTCTCACCCTTTTCGGATTTGGCAGTTTTTCAAAGATGCATTATAAAATGCAACTAAGAGGGATATTTTCAAGTTGATGAATGAATAAAAGTTGTACATTATGCATTTTAGATTCTATCCATACGGTTAGATTTGTGATTGCTATCACCAATATTTGTGTATTAAATTTCAAACTTAAAATTTAACACTCTTTTGTAATATGATTACGAATAAGATATTGACAATCTAATAATGAAATTTGTTGTGATAGGTTGAAATGTAATACTCTAAGTGTAGTGATTTTTGGAGATTTTTTGGTTGCTTAATTTTAGTAGTTGACTTTTTCAAGAGAACTTTTAGACTAAAATCTTCAAAATTTTGGGTGGAACACTACAACATGAAATGAGGCATAAAAATTTCACAAATCATCCCCTTCCTAATCGGATCACACATGCATGGAGCTAACTTCCCATAAAAGTTTCAATAAAAGATCCACACTGCAAAAAGTGCATGATGGATGAGAAAACGGACTTCAAATCTGTACATCATGCAAAATATGCATGGTTGGGCGGTTAGGGGTTAAAAAATTAAGTCCCTCAAAGAGATTTAATCTAAATCGAGTGAGACTTAATATGAATCAAGTGTATAATAGAGTTATCCAAAAACAAAATTGGTGCATGAATGGAATTCAAGTGAAGTTGCTCCCTATAATTACAATTTTAGAGAAACATTGTTCATGAATAGTCCTCATGGTTGGATCTCTTGGCTTAGAGGATCTTGTGGAAACTCTCCCCTGGCATTGGAGAGGTCACGAGTTCCACGCCCATTGGCGGTGCAAGGCCTTGCTTTAGATTATTCTCTAACTCACCACAAACTAGTTTTGCAATCTTTTTGAACTCAAAACGAGTCTAAAGTGAGTCTAAGGTTTCTTTCCACTTTGGGACACTCTTTACAATTAACCTTTAAGCGTCCACACTACATTTACATAGTCAAACTTCATCAATCTCTCACATTTTAAAATGGATAATATATTTTTTGGTATTTTTCTCATATAATTTATTCTTAACCAATTTACATTGATATTTTCATGACTATTTAAATGAAAATTAATTTTATAAGATTTTTACAAAGTTTTTCTCTTGTGAAAGCCATAGTAATTGCAAAAATGCCTAAAATAGTACGGAGTATGTTTATTTTAAGAAAAATGAAAATAATAGTCATGAACAACAAGGTGTAGTTGGCACGCTTTTGAGCTTATATAAAAAGAGATTCGATTGAAAAACATTTTCTGCAGTGTAATTTGGAATTTTAGGGCCCTGAGCTATAAGTGTTGTAAAAAACGCAATTTTAACAATTTTGAAGAACCTTAAAATTGGACTACAAAGGTGAAGATAGTTCCCACACTTTCTTAGTTAGGACCATTTTCATTTGAAATTAGGAACTAGGTGAAAATCAACGCTTGACTAAAAAACAATCAAACATAGTCCCATAGGGTTCTTTGCACGCTTAAGGGTTAACTCGTAAATGCCTAACCGTCCAAAAGAATCAAACGCAATTTTCTCATCCGTCGTTGACTTCTTGCAGCGTGGATATTTTACTATGTATTTTATAAGAAGTTAGCTTCATGCATGTGCAATCCAATTAGAAAGGAGATGATTTGTGAAAATTTTATGCCTCATTTCATGTTGTAGTGATTCACCCAAAATTTCAAAGTTGTTAGTATAAAAGTGCTTTTAAAAAAGTCAACTCATAAAATTAAGAAATCACCAAATCTCCAAAAATCACTACACTTAGAGTATTACATTTCAACCACTGAACCACAACACATTTTATGTACAAATTGTCAATATCTTATTCGTAATCAAATTACAAAAAAAATCCAATTTTAAGTTTCAAATTTTATACAAAAATATCGATGACAACAATCATAGATCCAACCATATGGATAGAATCAAAAATTCATAGTGTACAACTTTTACTCATATATGAAGTTCATAATATCCGTCTTAGTTACATTTTATAAGACATTTTTGAAATTCTCCAAACCTAGAGAGGGGTGAGGACGTTTAGGGGTTAACTCTAAGGGCCACTTCACACTATGGCCGAAGGTCAAGAGGCCGTAGATTTCCACCAATCAAATTGTAAGAAATCAAGATATGTGTAGAGGCCAAAGTCCAAAGGCCGTCACCTTCCAAAATGCCTACATGGCAGCACTTTTTGTACAAAGGCGACAGACTCTCGAAGGAAGGAAGTTTGAGTCTGACAGGAATGGAAACCCAAACAATGGTCGAGAGGCCGTTGAATTTTTTTCATAGAAAATCAAAACTATATTTTATTACCTATTTTCAAATGGTGGATGTAAATATTTAGAGCAAACTTCCATGTGTTGTGGAGTTGACCAATTCCATTACAAGAAAACTATTTTCAAACTCTTCCACATGCAAGTAGGACAAATTGTTAAAGAAACTTTAGGAAGAAGTCCATGTTTGAAGGGGATTCAGTTGACTGCTTTCTTTGGTTGATTTTGAAGATTGATTTTGACCGGCTGCTGCAAAAAGTCACTGTTATGTTGTGATTAGCTGTACACAACTGAATAATCAAAATTGCCAAATTGAGCACACAAATTGAGATCTTTCCAACAACATATTAGAGTTATCCGTAAACTAAAGGGTTGAATGCGCCTTAGTTTGACTAAAATTTGGAGAAACGAAAACTATTGAGAGAAGTTCTAGGAAATCAAAAGAATGGGTGAGTGGGGACGGTCTAGGTATATATAGCGAGAATCTATTGCCAGAAAAGGGGCTAGCAATGACCTTCTTCATGTGTGAAGGTGAATAATAGAAACTTGGGTGAGAAGTTTTTTAGCACGGATTCTGGTGCTTTCAAAGTTTGCATCCACAATTATTTTTTAGTGTCCGACACATGTTCTTTTTTGAGGATTAATGTCACTATTCACTCAAACTATGGTCCACTCACCCACTTTTGAGGGATTTTACGGATATCTCTATTGGGACCGCTTTGAACTATGGCCGTCCAAGTCGAGAGGCAGTCGGATTGAGTGGTCAAACTTTGTTGAGAGTCCAAAGAAATGGTTCACATCCAGTAAGACACGTTACAAGTATACAGATACTTCAAGACAAATACATCATTTGAAATCTCCAAGAACCCGTCAACGATGTAAATAATTCTCTACACCAAACTACACCATCGATGAATGCGAACTACACCATGAGATGAAATATTACAAAGTAAAAAAATTCACTTGGAAATTGGGCAATTTAGGATAAGACGTTTCATTCAGTAATTTTATTATAGTTAATAAACCTCCAAAATCATGATTTCTTTTGCAAATGATTCTATAGAGGATTTGATTTCTTTTGCAAATGATTCTACAGAGGATTTGCATTCTTTCCATTAAGAGTTTTATACTTGGTAAGTAACAAAATTTGTATCGATTGTACTTTGAATTTAGAGTTTAAAAATGGAGTTTTTAACTTCAAGTGAAAATGGGTAAAAGAAAAGTTATTTTTATCAAATCTCAACAGTATGTGTTGTGTACCTTGTGTTTTGCAACATATTCAAATTTGGCTAAAAAATCCCAATTTTATCATTTTTTAATGGCAAACCTTTGTAGGCTACTGTACAGTACAGGTAAATGTCAACACTCAACAAGACATTATGTAAATAGTGTCCCCTACGAGCACCCATGAAGTGATTCATTGTGATAACTACATATGACCCTAAATATAACAAGGAGTGCAGTAAGAGTATTCCCTTCAAATCCTTCAGAAAGAAAGATCGAGTCTTCCCTTTGATTCAATAGAAAGAAGCAATTCACCATCCTCGCCTCAGAAGCTCACTCAATCCAACACACAGACAGAGCACATAACAGTGCATTCTCTGGTACCTTCACTCTAGTTTTATAAGAGCTCAGGGAAACGGCCGACTCAAGCCATCACCTCTAACAAGCTCCAAGGTCAACTTAAGAAACTGCAAAACACGTGGCTCAGTACCTTCCAATACCTGCACGGGACCTCACAACGCTCTTCCACCGACCAAGATCTTCCAACTCCAACTAATGTGAGTAAAAACAAGACACGTGTACCCAGCTCTGCACTTCAAGAAACCAGTGAAGCCTACCACTCAACAGTAATTAGTGAAACAATTGCATACCACCGTCCAAAACAAATTGTAGAGGATGCAGCATTCACGCAGTAACGAGGATTCAAGTAGCACTAAAACAGCGAGTTCATTAGATCCTTAGGGTCTAAACTCTAAACTCCTTAATATCAGATTAGCTCTCGAAATGAAAAAAAAATCTAACAGCTTGCAGACAATTTTATAACCTTGCCATTCATACATATCTGTGAGCTACTCCATAAAATAATGCAAAGCTTGGACTACCTCCTCTCTACAAAGACATCTACGTGCGCACCACCAATTTTCACTTCAGTGACACTGCTTCCTGATGCACTAGCCCTTCCCCAAGCTCGCCCGCCACCGGCACCAACCAAACCACCAGGGCTTTTCGGCCAACAAGAACTACCACAGATGGGATCCTCACAACCCCTGTCTGCACCTAAACGAATTTAAAGTCATTTCCATTTGTACGCTAAAGAGCTGGATATTAATGACCACCATTCCGACTCACAACAACACCATTGCCGAGAGCCCGCTCTTCATTTTCATCCAACTCTCTACGCAAGCCTTCCATGGAGAGCATACATTCCACAAAAAGGAAAAATCGCTTCCCCATAAGACTTGCTCATCAATGACAACAAACAAAAGCCCAGGCCTCCTAATCCGATTCTGGATGAGGCTCATCGCCACCATTGCCCCGGTTCCCTCCACTACCTGATGGACCTGGCCCTGGCGCCGGCGCAGGAGGAGGTGTCGACGACCTGAACCATGGCAGATGGATTGAGAATCGCCGCCCAATGCCACCACCGCTCGGAGCAGGCGCTGGCGCTGCTGGAGCACTCTGAGAACTGCTCGCCGGCCTGCTCGATCCTGCGTCCCGGCTGCCACCGCCCATAGCCTGCACAGGCACCACAAACCCCGCCGGTGAGCCCCAGAATGTGAACCCCCCTGACGCACCCCTTCCCTCCATCCCTGCTGCTGCTGCTGCTGCTGCGTTGCTCCCTGCTGGATTGTTCGCGCCCGCGCTCGGCGCCGCCGTGCCCGGGTTCCCTGTCTGTGACCCCGCTGTCATGCTCTGGTTGTAATCCTGGTCGTCCGTCGGCATCTCGTACCGACACACCGGACACGAATTGTGCTGCGCCAGCCACGGCATTATGCAATCCTCGTGATACATGTGCTTGCATGGCATCTGCCGCACCGACGCCCCCACCTCAAACTCGTCCTTGCACACCGCGCACTGCGCCGCGTCCGTCCCCAGATGCTCCTCTGATATCTGAATTGTTGGCATTGCCTCCACGGCACTCTTCGATGCCGGCGGTGCTCCATACCTGTTCGGGTCGTTCTCAGCCAGCTGCTGGATCAGCTGATCCAACCCCGGCCCCAGAAAGTAGTCCCCGAAATTCCCCGGCAGCCGCCGCGGGATCCCCGTCCCGTTGTCAAAGAAAACCTCCACGTTGCCCCCTCCTCCCAGAAAGTTCTGCATCTGCCCTTGCAGCATCAGCATCGGATTGAACCCCTCCCCCGCGCCTCCGCCGCCCCCTGCTGCACCCCTGGGGCCCCTGGTGCCATCCCCGCTCATGTCCACCTCGCCGGGCTCCTGGCCCCCCTGCGGAGGCTGGATTTGCTGCAGCACCGCCGACATCGCCTCCAGCACCTGCAGCACCGCCGGATGACTCCCGCTCCGATTCGGAAACCGATGGAGGTTCTGAAAGGCAGAAGATTGTCCAGGTCGGTTTCCAAACCGCATCCCTTCAGATTGACTTCGCCGGAATGCAGGTAACATCGAATCTGCTGGACCTCGCGTGCCTTCTCCCCCGTCCATGTCCCCAATTCCGAATCCGAAGCCATCGTGAGCATGGAAATCGCCTCCAGCAGTAGTGTTGCTGTCGATCTCCTCAACAAAATCGTCGTTGCAAAGAGGGCAAATCAGTTCATCCCTACTCGTCGGTCGCACAGACTGGTTACATTGATGACACCAGTACGTGACTCCCAAGGACGTCATCTAATGAATCAACAAAAATCACGCGTAGCCTTAAAAAAAAATTATATCTCGCAACCTATCACAAAACTCCACAACCTATGTATTCTTAGGCCCGACGCTTAGAATTGTGTAACCCTAATGGCTAACCCGCTAGCCAACAGTTTGAATTCCACAGAACTATTCACAAAACTCCAGGAGACGATCTAAAAGCTCGGTCGCTCCACATTCACAAGGAGCTCTCCTGCGCCACATGCTGACAGGAAACTGCTCCCGGACCCTCCCTCCAAGATCGCAACACTCCTTTCCACATACTGATGCATCCCCTGTAACCCTAATTCATCGAAACCCCTGGTCGGAGTTCTGGAACTTTCCCAACTATTTATCGCTGCACCCTCGTCCTAAAAATACTCGTAATCCAGCTCCGGAATCGGCAAAACAGAAATAAAACTTCGAAGCCCGCCGGCGAGGAAAATAGAGGGCCAGCCAGGGCTTTCCGAGCGATGGGCCAGCCAGGGCTTTTAGAGCGACGATGCAAAATGGAGATGGAGTTGTCTTCACGTATGGGGAGGAACTGGAAGGCAGTGTGACCCGGCTGGGATGAATGAAAACGAATTATCATCCAAACGAAATTGGATGACTTTCGTGGAACCGCTGTGCCCGGATCCTTCTGAGCTGCTTGGTGGAGGAAGATTCTGGAAGCAATCAACTAGGCAGCAGAGTATTGACTGAACTCAGTCACTGTGTAACAGCCCCCCCTTTTTTTTTCATTTATCAGACTGGCGACACAAAATAATATGGTACAACCACATATTTGTACATTCATCCATATCTTCCCTATATCATACTTTCATCCATATTTAATGTTATTTTCATTCATATCTTGACTATGTAATACTTTTCATCCGTATTTAATGTTATTTTCATCCATATCTTTGACTATATAATACTTTTCATCTTATTATTTCATTTTGTTATTTCATCCAATATTTTATTAAAAAATAAGGATATTTTGGAGATCTAATATTGAGTTTTTGGTCGTTTTATAGCCAAATTATTTTTTATTGGTGCAATTTAGTACACTAGAACTATAGAGCCCAAAGAAACATTACAAACGTTTTGAGGCCTCCAAAGGGTTGTGAATTTGGCCAAAGATGCTATGCAAAAAAAATCAAATTAAAATTAAAATTAAAAAATCTAATCTGATGTGGCTAAAATTTGGCCACATTAGATTTGGATTTATTAATTTTTAATGTTTTTTAATAATATTTTTAAAATAATAATTTAATAATGGATTTTTAAAATTCATTTATGTGGATGAAGGTGTTGGTTGCTCTCACGGCCCTTCGGAGACCTCAAATTTATTCTAATGTGAAGATTTGTTGCTAGTCTAATTTAGTGTAGCCATGTGTCGTTGGCCCAATGTTTCTTGTGATTTAAATGTGAATTTACTTTTTATTTCATTTTTAGGACAATTTATTTATAATTTAACTTTAAGGGACGAATAAGCCCAAATTGAGCTTTGTGTTTTTTATAGCAATTTCGAATAGGTCCTATGTAGACTTCCTTTTATTCAAATTCATTTGTCTTTTGATCAACACATACAATGTTCTTCACTGATCTCAATGATATGAAATCCGGTCCTATCTAAATTATAATTTTATAAAATGATTAATTGAAATCTTCATTTTAAAACTATGAATCCTTTGTCCTTTGAGGGTTAATTTAATTCAATTTGATTTAATATAAATTGATTAAATTTGATAAAAAAAAATATCCATAACTTTGGTACACTTCTAAGCGAGAGCTCAAGAAAAAAAATTACCGCCAATTTGAAGGAGCTCAAAGAAGACACTATCACTAAAACCCACACTTAGAAGACAGTGACCTAAAAACTCAACTAAGTAAAAAATTCCAACTCATGATGACTACACTCTCTCGTACAAGACAACTATTCCAAAACAAAACTCTACAATTTACTCAACCTTCTAATGAAGAGGTGTTAAATTTATAATGTACAAAAATGTTTCTAGTAGCGAATAGAAATGTGTAATTGTAGAAAATTTTAGTATAAAACAATGAGTAAAACTTGCTTTGATTGAATTAAAATGTGAATACTCGAATTCAAGATTTAGCATTGAATGATTTCTCAAGGAGAGCCTAGAGGCCACATATTTCTATAAAATAACATATAGACTGAAATAGATATTTTTGGGAAAAAATAATTTCCTAAAACTTTGAGCTTCTCTTTTTATAATTGCTTTTTCCCAATTATGATGGTCGGGTACAGTAGTGATGATTCGCTACTTTTTTTTCAAAAGAATTAAATTATCAAATGATAAATGAATGTGCACTTGTTTTAAAAAATAAATGTTGTTTTGTCTACACATGATATATTCATGCACTTAATCCCTAGAAGCCCAAATTGGACCTCAGGTTTTTTTAGTAGTTTTGAGTAGGTTCTACATTGACTTCCTTTTGTTCAAATTTATTTGTTTTTTGACCAACACATACATTGTTCTTCACTAATTCTAGAGATATAAAATTTGGTCCCATCTGAATTATACTTTTCACAATATGATCGATTGAATTTGTCATTTTAAAACCATGAATCCTTGGTCCTTTAAGGGTTAACCCTTAAACGTCAAGACAGCCTGGGCGGGGCAGCCAAGAAGGCATTTAAATTTTCGGAGGGGAAAAAAAAAAAAAACCAACAAACAAACAAAAAAAATGAAAAAACAGCTCTGCTGGTCAGCATTCTAGTACTGCGGCACTTTTCAAGAAACGACCTCAGCTGCCCCAACCTCATCTCCTATTCATTTTGATAACTTTGATTGCTTGTCAATGATTCCACAATCTCCCAAATGAGGAGCAAATTTGAAATCTAAATCGCTTTTTCAGTAGCTTTCCAACGCACCAATCCTCACTTGGTTTGGTTGAGAAAATTCACTTTTTTCTCCATTATTCTCTCATAGATAAGCCAATGGGGCTTGCTTTGACGTTTAAGGGTTAAATACCTCTTTCAAACCCATGATGATTGCAAAGTATTCTACATTAAAATAATATAAATAAATAAATAAACATTTTTGCAAACAGTAACAAGGAAAGGATCCCTCACTCGTAGACGGAAGACCCATTCCAAAAAGAAGTTACCAAATAATACCAGGGCATGATTCATTGCATCAGAAAAGTTGGGCCAGACTATTTTGGTGCCATTTTGACACCAAAGGCCGCATACAGGTCATTTTAGTGTCATTTTATCCATACTAGGTTGGTATGGAGGTTGGCACCAAATTATCTTAATTGCATTTCAATGCACCATCATGGTACCATGTTCACATGCCTTGAAGTTCCTGATGTGAGGCTAAGGAACCGACCTGCATTTCGATGTTATCAAGAAGCTCGCCTTGAGCTGCCATGTCAAGAAAAATCTGCCACTCACAGAGAGCCATGTTAATCCACATAAGAATTCCAAGAGTTTGGGCATTCCAGGTGGCACACCTTTTTAACGGAGGTTGACACGTATGAGAGCCAAGTTCCATGGACCCTTTGAGAACTAACATCTTCTTTTGAAAATTCCTATAATTGACTATCACCTTCCAAAGTAGACTTTTTGTATTTTTAGCTTCGGCACTTCTGAGAGCGTGAGCTGAACCCTAAAACCGCTTAAAAACGAGAGCACCAAAAGTCATTAGAATGTCAGAGCTGCCTAATTAAACCGGTCACTGAATCTAAGTTTAAAGATGACCCAACAAAATTGCTCGAGGATCTTAAGCAAAAAGAATATTCCTTGCTCCTGAATTATGGCTTTTTGGAAAATTTGCTCACTGTCTCCTGTTGCAATCAGGCGTTCAAATACATTGACACAAAGGATCAAAGGCTCTTCTGGAATCATGCAAAAGATGCGCATTTGAAAGAGCAATTAGGGCCGCTTCACACTATGGCCAAAGGTCGAGAGGCCGTTGGTTTCCACCAATCAAATTGCAAGAAACCATGGTTTCGGCCTCCCGACCCTTCACACTAGAGGCCAAAGTCCAAAGGCCGTGGACCTTCAAAATGCTTACATGGCAACACTTTTTGATCAAGGTGACGGCTGCTCGAGAGGAAGTTTGGGTCCTACATTTTGCAAGACCTGTCACTATGGTCGAGAGGCCGTCGATTTCTTTTCATAAAAAATGAAACTATATTTTATTGGCTATTTTCAGTAGATTTCTTTGGACTCTCAACAAAGTTTGGACTCTCAATCCCACGGCCTCTCGACTTGGACGGCCATAGTGTGAAGCGGCCCTTAAAGAAGGAAACAAGAACAGACTAAATGGAATTGAAAATTGCACTTGGAAGTGGATTTACATACATACCGATTCATCAACTTTCTATCTGCCCAGTAACACTACAAGGAGAAGGCGTTGCTTGTTGCTTTTCACTCGGTAGTTGAGTCAAATGGCGCCACTTCGCACTCACTGCCCAAGACTTGGTGAGTGCAATTCATCACGTAGGACAAGTGTGTACAATGAATTTTGACACTATTATGAGTGAGAAGTGACGCCTTTGCTAGTAGTGTAACTGCTCTCATATCAAATTACGTACAAAGACGAGACAAAAGTAAGATTCACAATAATAATATTGCCCAAATTAAGTCCTTCCTAACAAACAGCAACAAAGGTCAGGACTGAATTGACATCAATTAACCCCTAAAGGACCAAGGATTCATGGTTTTAAAATGACAAATTTAGTCAATCATATTGTGAGAAATATAATTCAAGTGATACCAATTTTTATATGACAGGAATCATTGAAGAACATTGCATGTGTTGGTAAAAAAACCAAACAAATTTGAACAAAAGGAAGTCTACAAAGAACCTATTCAAAACTCCTAAAAAAAACATGAGGCCCAATTTGGGCTTCTTCGTCCTTTAGGGGTTAACACATGAATGACTCACCAGTGAAAATACGTCTTTCAACGATACTCGTCTTGAAATCTTCGCCACAACACCTGCAGTCCAACTGTCTTAGATAAAGAGCAAGCTTGTACTCACAGCAACTAAAGGTACTTGGCACCGAACAAGTGATTCAGTTCACGTTACAAAATTGCAATGTCAGCAACGTACTCTAAGCTCAAGTAGCCCTAAACCCTAAAACCCTAAAACCCTCAACTAAACAACGGACCTGAAAATCAAACATGAGCTCCTTCAGCTTTTTATCAAGGCTCTGAATGCAAACGAAAAAATTGTCGATGGTAAGAAATCTTGATCGAAAAACTATCTTACCCAAAAATGTACTACTCTAATAGCAAATGATGTTCAGTCTCCATGTTTGAAGTTCACTATACTACCAAGAATGCAACGCTCCACATTGGCGTATCTTAGATCTCGTTATTTTAACTAAGTTGTTGTTCAATTAGACGTTATTATTCAATTAGTTGTAGTTCTTCAATTAACCCCTAAAGGATCAAGGATTCATGGTTTTAAAATGACAAATTCAATTCATCATATTGTGAGATATATATGTTTCAAATGAGATTAAATTTTGTATGACTAGAATAAGTGAAGAATAATGCATATGATGGTTAAGAAACAAACAAATTTGAACAAAAGGAAGTCCACGTAAAACCTACTCAAAACTGTTAAAAAAATACGAGGCCCAATTTGAACTTCTTGGTTTTTTAGGGGTTAAAGAACTGCAGTAACAATTTAGAGGAATAGAGTGTTCCTATCTAGGTTATTGTAGTGGAGGGTCCTTCCTCTTGCTATTCAAAATGTTGTTGAATGTTTTCTTGTTGTATTTCAATTTGAAATGAGGTCCAATGTGAACTTCTATTTATTCAAATTAATTTGTTGTTTGACTAACGCACGCAATGCTCTTCAATGATTCCGGTGATTGAAATTTTGGTTTCATATGAATTATATTTTTCACAATATGATGAATTGAATTTGTCATTTTAAAACCATGGATCTTTGATCTGTTAGGGGTTAAAATATCATATGAATGAAAATTGTATATTGGATGTATAAAATTTGAAACTAAACAAATGATTACTTTCTTTTTTTTATAAGTTTTGTATGTGTGATTTTTAATTGTTTGTAGGTACACTAGAAAGCACAAGTAAAATTGTGTAGAAGCCCAAGACCATTGTTGAAGTACGAAGATGAGAAACCTATATTTGAAAATGTAAGTGACAACAACTTCCAAAAATCTTCAAACGGAAATGTCAGTTGTGTGAAGACTACAACATGCTTTTGATCGGCGACAAAACCATTGAATGTAGACTGAATTGTGGAACTTCCATTGCAGGAGGTGAACAACAATGCGGAACAATTGGAACTAATAGTTTTCTTGTTGGAAAGATGGTAGAAGTTTTTGATGAGAATACAAGCAAATGGTATATAGCAAGGGTTTCAAGTTTCAATGATGTAGAAGGAATCAATGCTAAATCATACAATGTAGAGCTACAAAATAGTGGGAAAGTCTTGGAAGGCATGACATTTTGAGATGAGAATGGTTGGTTTGCTTGACATGATATTTTATATATTTTGATGATGTATTAAGTATATCACAAGTAATTGTGTATTTTGATGATATATCTTTCATGATATTCAACCCTGTTGTGGCCTCATCCCGCCACGTCGATGCCTGCCAACCACATGAATACGCTTCAAGATTAGAGGGCCCAAATTGCCAATGCCAACGACTCACCCTCATGCCCACTTTGTGCCTGGGGAACGCGGGTGTAAGAGCTTGTCAGTTTTAATGTAAAATTGTTTTGGTTGAATCGGGCTTGACTCCTAGTGTAAAGGGGTTGGGCCCAAAGAATGACTTTCGACTGATGAGAAGCAAGGATTTCAGCCTATTTGCACATCAGTTTAAGGCCGACTTCTAGTGTGAAGCGACCCTAAAGTCTACTAGACTATTACCACCCACAGCGATCAACAAAATTTATAAAGAACATTGCATGTGTTGGTCAAAATACACATAAATTTAAACAAAAGGAAGTTCATATAAGACTGAAAAGAACATGCCAGGTTGAATTTGGGCTTCTTCCTCTGAATAATTTGTAATTTGTAATCATGGGATTAAGTTTAATCCATGAATTTCAGTGACAACAACTCTTAATCCATAGATTTTAGTGAAAAATAAGGTCTTTTTGTGGGACAAAGAGAGTACAAATTTTGATTTCAGTTCAATTTTTATGCATTGTCTTCAATTCAAGTGGAAACAATTTGGAATAAACAATTTAGAAATCTAATGAGTATTTTACATAGTTCACTTTGAAATTAATTTTGTCAAAGGTTTTCTCTCAAATCACAATTCAAGTGTACTTCACTTTTTAAACATTGTAAACTGCATTATGTTAGACAACTTTCAATTTCACTTATAATGATGGTATGATTATACCTTGAAACCTAAACACATAAACCCTGAAGGTTTACTGAGGTGTCTGATCTTGTAGGGGTTATCACACTTCTTCCGAAAAGATTGGTTCTTTGGAGATTGAGAATCTTGGGAGAGAAATGTGGAGTCAATTGTGGCCATGAGAGAATGGACACGGCTTGTTAATTTTTTCCACAGCTTCTCAATCTTCACGCCCATTCTACACCTCTAGTGGAGAAGAATGGTCCTTCACAATTCAAGGAGAAAGTGCCACATACGCATTCTTTAAAGATTGAGAACGGGAAGAAAGAGGTGCGACATCCTATTGTTATCCATAAGGTTCTTTAGCCCTCGCAAGGATTCATCTTTTTGCTCTCACTGCATGAAAGACAAAATATTCAAAACATGTGATTCTTGAGGCAAAGTTGTTAAGAACTTCCAACTCTCCACCATTATTCAAGTGAAGAATTACGTTATGACTCTCCACCATCATTCTTTAGGTAAAGAATTATGTGGCGTGTACAATACTCTAGAATCCGCTACAGCGACTCTCGATTCTTATTGCTAGATACAACTTACAAGGGCTAAAGAACCTTATGACAGTGGTGATTATTCCATTTATTCTTTTAATTCTTTATTTGTGCTTCACAACAGGATCATAGGCCTGTTATTTCTATGTTAACCCTTAAACGTCAAGAGGGCCTGGGCGGGGCAACCTAGAAGGCATCTAAATTATCGAAGGGAAAAAATAAAATAAAATAAAATAAAATGAAAAAATGGCTCTGCTGGCAAACGTTGTTGCAGCACTATAGCACTGCGGCACTTTTCAAGAAACGACCTCTGCTGCCCCAACCTGAACTCTTGTTCATTTTGATAATTTTGATTGCTTGCCAATGACTCTACAATCTCCCAAATGAGGCGCAAATTTGCGATTTAGGTCACTTTTTCAATAGCTTTCCAACGCACCAATCCTCGCTTGATTTGGTTGAGAAAATCTACTTTTTTCTCAATTATTCCTTTATAAAAAGCCTGTGGGGCTTTTTTGACGTTTAAGGGTTAACCAGTAAAGAACAAAAAAAGGGCCAAAACTGAGCCTCATATTCTTTTTTCAGCAATTTTAAGGTCCTACATAACCGTCGTTTTGCTCAAATTTATTCACTTTGCAACCAATACATGCAAGCTTCTTCATTGATTCAATTAATATAAAAATTCAGTTGAAATTAAATTATTATGAATTTCAATCCGTCATCTTAATTATATTTCTCATGATCTGAATTTGTCAATTTAAAACCACCAATCCTTCCTCCTTTAGGGGTTAAGGTGTGAAATTTCATGACAGTTGTCCAGAGTCTAATCGAAAACTGGTCAGTGAGAGCATCAATGTACCGCTCTGCAAAGTTAGCACTCATCTGACCATTGAGTTTATGATGTGTTAATGCTGAGGCATGCATCAAATCTGTTCTCACTACAAGATTATCGCAAGGACAACAAAACTGGAGATCATTGGTGTGAAATAGATAGAATTAGGTCGCAAAAAGTGAGCCCAGACAAAACATAAAAGTGGTTTTGAACTGCCTAAAAGGCTTGCATGTTTGACTCCGCAACCAAGGAGCACATTGCAATAAGTAAAAACGTTGAGGTCCGTTTCCAGCCTCCGCCACTACAGCTCAAGTACACTTCAAGTCTTCAAGAAGATTACACCAAAAGATGTCCTCCACAGGCGACGTGTGCCATGTGCCCCATCACACCCAGTGTGATGCAGATGCATCTAGAACCGGCGTAGATAAAGAGAAATGCCAACCCGCACCGTAGCTTGTTCACCTGTGAAACAAAAACCCCTCTACCACAGACACCAGTTTGACGTATGCACAGCCTACATTGGAGATTAGTCCCAACCCAGAACTCTAAGTTTGTCACTCATAACTCAAGGAATTTAAAAGCAGCCAATATTTTATGTGACTAACATTGACACAGTGTGTGAGCTCTAAGAAGGGGCATAAGGAAAATCAGAGAAAGAAAGAAAGAAAGAACCAGGTCCGCAGAAATCAAAGAGGGTACAGGAATCGCACTTGGAAACTCCTCCGAGGGGTTCAGAGGAGCCTGGCAATGACTGGGTTGAGAGAAGTCGGTTGTCAGTTTGTAGAGGGGCAACGCACAGCAATTGCAGGATCAAACTACAGTTGCATATTTGCTATCCAGCTACAGAATAAAAAAAGAGATATAATCCTAAAATGTTTTACTCTCTACACTACAAGATGGTTCTCAATGTTATGTTGGGACAGACCCGATGTTATGCTGGACTAGCATATCAGACGATGACGTTGTTCAGGCACCTCTTACCGGCTCACAGGGACGCTGATGCAAACCGCAAGTCTGACTTGTGCACACGTGTGAGATGATACTACCTAGGCTTTGACACCAGGTTTTGTGGCAGCTTCTCGATTCCTGGCTGCCACTTTGTCTGCCACCTCTTGGGCCGTCAATGGAAGGTAATATATATGAGGCTTTGATCGTGTTTTCCTGAACAGATCATCCAGTGTTGGGGTTCTCTCCACTTCTGCAAACACACCCATACAAAATTATAACAATCAGGTGTTGCCGACTACTATACCACGGTCGATATCCATCCTTACTCGCAGAAAACAAGTCCCAGCACATCCGGTTGCAGAAGATATAGTCCTTAAAAAAATATGAGCTCTCGACTGTAGTAGACGAGACCAGTATTTCATAGAGTTGATGAGCAAAGTATTGACCATGTGGAATAGACAGAAATACTCAATGAAAAATGTGACCATTGCATACCTTGCTTGGGCCTATCCCTGGGAGAAAATGGAAGGGGAGGTGGGGGAGGAAGTAGTCCTGCTCCAGGAGTGGAAGGCTGGCCAGATGAGGGAACTGTGCTTCCATCTTTTGATGCCTTTGAGTTCGCTGAAAGGGCTCCTCGAGGAGTGATGGCATTTGTAGAAGGCGCTGCTGTTGCTGTTGTTGTGGCAGCTGCTTTCTCACCATCGCTTCGAAGTTTCACTTCTGATGGGTCCACGAATTCAGCTGTCAACAGCCGTCCCCCCTGTGGAGGCCACTGCAGATTGAATAGGGCATTGCGTGTGGCTGTGGCCTCCTCAACAGATGAATACTGAACAGGCACAGATACATCTCATTAATGTTGAAAACATTACTTCTGGACCTGACAGGTCTATTGACAGAAAATATCCAACTCCAAGAATTCACAGAAGACGCTAGAGTAAAGGTCATCTCAGATGAACAAAATCTTGAACATAATGGAAAGACCAACGTGTTCTTCAGCAACCCTGAGTCATTCAACAGCCCACACTTCATCAAGGCTCAAAAGACGCTGCAAGAGGATATGACTGGAACACAGTGAGTAACTCACCGTGACATAACAGTGGGTCTTGATCTGATCCATCCACACATCCTGAACAGTGCCAGTTTGTGCAAGAAGCTCCTTGACAGCTTTGAAGGTGAAAGGTCGCAAGAACTTATCAATCTTCAAAGACGATGTAGCGGGCTTCGCACTAGGTGGTACTGCAGTACATCAACAGGTACATAAAAGCGATCAACACATTAAGTTATTTAAAACAATCACCGGCTCACAACATCCTAATCAGCTTAATACCCATGTGGCAGCAAAGCGAATTGTAACAGCAATTTCATACAACAAATGTTATCAAATGAATGCATGGTGCAAACTGCAAACTAAACCTGCTCCTTAAACAAACTGAAGTTGGCTTACCAACACGTGTTTTTTGGCCCTCTCCATTAACTGCAGCCTCTGTTCTAGTTGGAGCAGTTCTAGTAACAGCCACTTTCTCGGGAGGTGCGTTCTTTGGAGTCAAAACTTTAGCAGATGGAACAGGAGCATTCGAAGAAGGCACTGGTTCTTGTAACTCAAGAGATTGAACATCTTTTCCTGAGATTTTAGAGTCCTCCTCACCTTTCGCGGAGTTCCACCGCCGTCGCTTGGTGGGCTCCAAGGTTGTCAACTCCCCATCCACTGCTGAGTTCAGGCCACATGTTAAACATATATCAAATCTGGATCACAATCAGAAGACAATGAGCTGAAAGGGAGGCAGCTGTGAAAGAACGTAGAAAAAGGAAAAAAGTCAAGTAAGAAAGAAGACCAACCGGCATCCTTTCTTTTAGAGCCTTTCTGGGTATCTGCATCAACGTCCATCGGCGTTTCTCCTTTCGATTCTTCCACGTTCGACCCTTTCTCAGTCCCTTCCATCACCATTGCATCTTTTGGTGTTTCCGCAATTGTCACAACTTCGGTGACATCCTCCTTAGGAGACTCTTCCATCACCATTGCATCTTTTGGTGTTTCCGCAATTGTCACAAATTCCGTGACATCCTCCTTAGGAGCCTCTTCCATCTTCTCATCACTTTTACCCTCCAGCACTCCGACAGCTTCCGTATCAAGTTTTACGCCTTCACCGTCACCAACCTTGGTGGATGTTTCCACAGTCACAACTGTGATGGTTGTTTCCTCCATGGTGGCAACCTCATTGGCTGATTCCTCAATAATCTCAACCCTGGTGCTCGTTGTGACAGTTTGCTCCTCTTCTACAGGAGCAACGTTTTGATCCTCGCGCACAACTGAGACTTCTTGCTCTTCTACAATCGTCGTCACAGTCTTCTCAAAGGTCGTAGAGATGACCTCCTCCGTCACTGCCATGTTCTCATCCACAGCTTTATCCACAGCAGGCACTATATCAGTGGACTCCAGTGTTTGCCCCGCCATCGTTTCGTCTCCTCCTGCTTGCGTTTCCTCTCCTCCCGCTAGCGTTTCCTCTCCCCCAGCTTGCTGAACTCGAGGCTCTTCTTCCTGAACGACCTCGCTAAAATTTTGCTCCAAATCTGCAACCAAGTCTTCGAGAGCAGGTACTGCGGTAGTAGTGGTAGCCTGCTCATCTACAGCTTTTGCAGACTCCACCACAGGTACTTCCTCCCCAACAATATCATTTCCTGCAGCAACGGCTGTTGTTTCCTCCACTGGAGTGGCAGCTGTAACATCTTCAGCCGCAGCCTCAGGCACAGAAACTGTTATTTCAGTTCCCTCAGAAGCAAGCACATGCCCATCAGAGACCACAGTATCCTCCTTGGGCTCCTCCTCTTTGGCATGGTGATCATGAGCCTTAGAGCGTCGCTTCGTGACAGGAGTTACAGGCTCAGCTTGCTCCACAGGAGTAGCAGCCGCATCCTCCACAACAGTTTCAAGCGCTTTCTGCTGCTCCAATTCCTCCTGCTTCAACACCTCCTCAAGCCGGTCCACCAGGTCTTTCTTCAAACCCTTGATTTGAATGCCGCGTTTCTTCAATTCCTCCCGCAATTCAGCCACCTTCAGCTGCTCCGGAGTTCGATTGCCCAAGGCCGGCGACGGCGTCGACATTGCGTCGTATGACCCTGAAATAGGTCAAAGTAGTCAGAATGCGCGTACCAGCCAAACTCACTCAAGAAACTCCAATATATCGACTCAAACCCTGCACAAAATCACGCAACCAAGACTCCAAACCTCTTTAATATTCTCTAAAATAACCATTCTTGCCACACAATAATCATAGCACAAATTCAAAGTTGAGTATACACCCTTCCAATCCAAACCCTAATCAACAACACCGAGCCCTAACCAACACCAACATGCACCCAGAAACAGGGAGTTTGGCGGAATTTTTCAAACGCGCCGCAGAGAGTTTAGCGGTGTAAAAATGAAAGCAATGAGCCTTCTGCACAACTTGCCACAATATCGTTGACTGTAGCACACGTTCAAAATAGACGCTCCGTGCTAAGGTGAGATTAAAGAGGTTTGAGCATACCCCCGAACCCTAATCAATACCACGAAACCCTAACGAACACCACCATGAACCAGAAACAGGGAAAGAAAAATATTAAAGGCGCCGCGCTGTGTAAAAATGAAAGCAATGCGTGGTCTGTGTGCTCACCACTTGCTCAGAAAAACCTCGAAAAACTCCAGTGCAAACTCCCGGTTTGGCGCGCCTCCACCCGAACTTCAAATTTTTTTCCAAGAATGCGATTTCTCTGGACTTCCAAACGGATCGGCTTGCATTGACGACCTAAAACCTTGAACGGGAATTTGTGAAAGTGCGGTATCCCGCGCCGCTCGCAACAGAAATCAACGAACTCAAAGGAGCTCGAAGCGCAGACACTCTCAAAGTACACAACGACGATGAGCCTCATGCCCGGCGCCGTTCACACAGACATCTCCGTCCTGATTTCATCCCTTTTCACACGATCAGAGATTATACTCGTAAGTGTATTTATGCTTCTCAGTTCAATTAATGCTGGCCACGCTAATTCTAAAGAGATTGCCACTTCCACTGAAATCACCATATACTGTGGGTGGATAATTGTTGTAGGTACATTCATCCATTTGAACATATTTTCATGGGTTTAAACGGATTTTCATCCAACTTGGATGAATTTTACCACAGTATTTTGAAAAATAATTATTTGTAAAGCCTCTCATAAATACCATGGGTCGCAGTATATGGTATTTGGTGATGTCAATGTATCGTACTTGATCGTCCGGGATCCCAAATTTTAACTATAAAAGGAGAAGCCCAAATATTTAGGAAATTGTTTTTCAAAAAGATTCTATTTTTATGGTGAAAAAGAGAATCTTGAAAAATATTCACATAATTTGGTATTTGTCGAAAAAAAATCTTCCAAAAAACTTAATTATTTATTGGCATGAGATGTTCACCCTAACAACCAGGTAGGGTATTATACTCTCCAATATCACATTTGGATGAGAGCATGGTAAAGTGGACCAACATTGATCCCTATGAAGAAACAACAATGCAAGGTCAAAAAATACATTAAATTTTTTATTTTTTGTAAAGAAAACTTTGCTAATAAAATAAAAGACATGATTTTTAACGAAGTCTCACAAAAAAAATTGAAAAATTCATCTTCAATAATTATTTATGTATGTTTTAGTGACGTTGAAGTAGTCAAATTTGCAAAAGTAGTTTTAAACCAAATTGAAAAGTTGATATAAAACAAGCTGAAAATGCATTAAATATTTATTTTTTTCAAGATTTTTTTCTTTGGAGCCTTCAAATGCATAATGGACTCAAAGAATATAAAATTTATATTTATATTAAATATGATTTAGTTCATCAAATTTGCTCCCAAAATTGGATCTTGACATCTCTTTTTGAGTTCTACTTTTAGTAATTTTTTAATGATTCTTACTTTGAAACTTTAGATTCGAGTATTTATAAGAACAAAAAAGAGCGCTATTAAATTAGAATCAACAGAAAAAACAATTTGATAATCTTTTATAGCCTTTAACCAAAAACATTGTAATTTCAACAAAGCAGATCAACTTTTTGGTACACAATACCATGCTTTCACCCATTCCGGGACATCCTCAGATGCTCTTTTCTTTGAAACCTTTGGTGTCAGAGATGCAGCTATGTCCTCAGAGACAAAGTTCACTGTGTAGGAGTCACCCTCAATCGGGCTAGAAGACCACCATTCATGTCGGTATTGCAACGTGGAAAAACATCGAAAAAAATCCTACCAACATAGCCGAGAATAAGCACACTTTCGCATTGGTTTAGAGCTCTCCATTTGGCGACTCCTCATTAGACCCTTTCAAATGTAACCATACTTTGGACCATTACTTTGTGCCCAAGCACCTTATCAGGCGTTGCAGACGCGCACCCAGTCAGACCCGGTCCCCCTTCTCAGCCTCATCGACCCAGGTTGCCCACAATTCCAGAGACCTTAATTCCTCCTCTGGTTCCACATCCCAAGATCTCATTGCTTCGGTAGCATCATACGCACCACCAATACTTCTGAGATTCATTCCTCATGAATCTTCGGGAGTTTCTTCTCATGTTCCCAGCTTGAGCCCTTCCTAAGTCAATCTGGATCCAACCTCTCAAGATAGAGTCGATGACCTTACAAATGAAATTCTTCGTCAAATCCTGCTTGGGCTGGCAGACGAGGTCCTTGATGAAGATCAGGTATGAGACGGCCTTCTCTCCCCTCTATATACACCGGCGTTTAGTGGGTCTACTAAGTTCAAAAGATTTAGAGGCTTCTCCATGGAGAAAGTAATAATCTTTAGTTTCATTTAGACTATTGAGACGGTTGCGTTTCTTTTTACTACACAAACTTCTCGAATACTGCGTTGATATCGTCTTCAAATAGCAGTCCCCTGCCAGTTCACCCTTGCTCGTGGATGTTAGTAGTCATTTCAGGAATTCAGGTTTTATTACAGCCTCCTCGAGCGATTGTCACTTTGATTGTTCATCCTTGCCCTCGGATGCTAGTCTCTTTGCTTAGTCATCTTTGCTTTCGAGCGATCGAGTTCTTTTTATCACTCATGCCTCTGGAAGTCAACCTCCGAGCGTCTTCCTTCCCTCCTCAACCCCTGTAGCGTCTTCCCCCTCTATTCCCTCAGACGTTCCAGCCTTCGGGCGTTCTTTTGTCTGTCCTCAGCCGCCACTACCTTTTTGGCGTTTTGTAAAGAGTTCTCAAGGTCCCGGATGGGTCTTCTCTCCAATATCACATTCCAGTATATGCACAATGGAGTACTGGGTGGAACACATTGCACCATTCTAAACTAATTGAATTTGACAAATTCAATTTTTTACTCAATTCAAACATTAGATGTATAGAATAAATAATATGAAGATAGGAGGTTGATAGTGAGTTCACGCAACATTAAAATTTGCATCAGCAACGAACTAAAATATATTTCATTAGACTAGTTGCAAATTTACAAATCTACCTACGCATTCCATATCAAACCCTTTCTAAGGTATTATAGTCTTTCCTAATCCATCTTTTAATCAAACAAGGAAGATTTAAAGAAAAAGGGTATGAAATTCAATATCACTTTTTGGTATAATTAGTGTTTTTGATTTTCGTTTTGTATTTCATTCAAACTTCCTCTTTGGGTCATAAAATAGATGAGCCAAAACCTTGGAAGGAATTTGAAATGGAATCTACATTTAGATTTGTAAAATTGCAATTAGTCTAATGGGGTATACAATTTCACTTTTTTTCTTATGCAACTTTCAAAGTTGAATGAACTCACTATCAAGATCCAACCTTCGTACATTTTATTCTATACATCTAATGTTTGGATCGAGTAAAAACTATTTAATCCACCTGAATTCAATTAGACTGGTTGAATGCTAAAAAGTTGACTAAAACACAACAATTTTTGTCTTTCTACAATCGCTAAACAAACAAACATTCTTTCTTCTTCTTCTTCTTCTTCTTCTTTTTTATATGAAGAGAGAGGGAAAATGATAGGGTGCGTGGCCGCGCACCCATCGACCGAAAAATGAATTTATTTTCATTGTTTTTATTTTTATTTTTGCGGTTGTTTAGGGTTCAGTCGGTGGTTGTACCTACCATATCTTTGGCTCTTTTTTTTTTGTGGTAGGGTTCAACGACACAAATGGCAAACTAAACCCTAACAAAGAAGGAAGAAAAAAAAAAAAAAAAAAAAAAAACCTTGGTACGGGTTTGGGATGCACGGCTGCACAAGAAGAGCCAAAAATGGAAAGAAAAGAGTAAAGAAAAATTAGAAGAAAAAAAAAGACAAGAAGAAAGATAAGAACGAAGACAAGAAGAAAGACAAGAAGGAAGACAAGAGGAAGACAAGAAAGAAAAGATGAGGATAAGGATAAAAATAAATAAATGATTTGTTTGTTTACAATGTAAGGGATTGTAGAAAGACAAAAATCGTTGATTTTTGAAGAATTTTTTAGAAACTTTTTTTAATGCTCCTTGGGGCCAACTGCATGATTATATGGTCGAGTGCATAAATAGCGAATTGTGTGTTTATCTTTATGGGACAACACTTTCTAATTGTCAAGTTCTAAACATGTGTATGTTGTTAACAAGTGGTCATATTGATAGTTTCAAGTTTACTTTTCGCAAAGTTAGATTTTTAAATGTATAGAAATATTTTCAAAAACAATTACCCTCTACTTCAAATTGATGATCTCTTTGTATGACTGGTGGTCACCAAATATTTTAAATGCATTGATTTGAAGTTTGGCTACTATCAAATCAAATTGACAATCTCTTTGTTTGACTGGCAGGCCTCAAATACTCTAGCCGTAAGGATTTGAAGTCGAGTTCACTACTAGAGAGTGCATAAAAACCAAGACAAAACCAACACACATCTGTTGGAACCAACAAAGAATGGGTTTAACGTAGCAAACATTTAGTCATCTGCACATAACCAACAAGTTTTCTCTTGGAACCAACAAGTTCCTGTTGATTTTCCTCTTGGAACCAACAAGTTTTCTCGTAAAACAGTAAATAAAAACAGTAAATAAAAACACTAATTAAAAATAGTGATAAAAAAATTTTTAAATAAAAACAGTAAATAAAAACAGTAATTAAAATAGTAAATAAAAACAGTAAATAAAAAACAGTAAATAAAAAATAGTAATTAAAAACAGTAATTAAAAAAATTAATTAAAAAAAAGTAAATGAAAACAGTAATTACAAAACAGTAAATAAAAACAGTAAATAAAAACAGTAAATAAAAACACTAACTAAAAATAGTGATTAAAAAAAGTAAATAAAAACAGTAAATAAAAACAATAATTAAAAACAGTAATTAAAATAGTAAATAAAAACAGTAAATATAAAATAGTTATTAAAAATAGTAATTAAAAACATTAATTAAACTAAAGTAAATGAAAACAGCAATTAAAAACAGTAATTAAAAAACAGTAAATAAAAACAATAAATAAAAACAATAATTAAAAAACAGTAAATAAAAAAACAGTAATTAAAACAGTAATTAAAACAGTAATTAAAAAACAGTAATTAAAAAACAGTAAATAAAAAAAAAAAAAAAAAACAATAATTAAAAAACAGTAAATAAAAACAGTAAATAAAAAAACAGTAATTAAAACAGTAATTAAAAAACAGTAATTAAAAAACAATAAATAAAAACACTAATTAAAATAGTGATTAAAAAAAAGTAAATAAAAACAGTAATTAAAAACAGTAATTAAAATAGTAAATAAAAACAGTAAATATAAAACAGTAAATATAAAATAGTAATTAAAAACAGTAATTAAAAACATTAATTAAACTAAAGTAAATGAAAACAACAATTAAAAACAGTAATTAAAAAACAGTAAATAAAAACAGTAAATAAAAACAGTAAATAAAAACAGTAAATAAAAACAGTAATTAAAAAACAGTAAATAAAAACAGTAAATAAAAACAGTAAATAAAAAAACAGTAAATAAAAACAGTAATTAAAAAACAGTAATTAAAAAACAGTACATAAAAACACTAACTAAAAAAAGTATTTAAAAAAAGTAAATAAAAACAGTAATTAAAATAGTAAATAAAAACAGTAAATATAAAACAGTAAATATAAAATAGTAATTAAAAACATTAATTAAACTAAAGTAAATGAAAACAGCAATTAAAAACAGTAATTAAAAAACAGTAAATAAAAACAGTAAATAAAAACAGTAATTAAAAAACAGTAAATAAAAACAATAAACAAAAACAGTAAATAAAAAAACAGTAATTAAAACAGTAATTTAAACAGTAATTAAAAAACAGTAAATAAAAACAGTAAATAAAAAAAAGTAAATAAAAACAGTAATTAAAAACAGTAATTAAAAAACAGTAAATAAAAACAGTAAATAAAAAAATAGTAATTAAAACAGTAATTAAAACAGTAATTAAAACAGTAATTAAAAAACAGTAATTAAAACAGTAATTAAAACAGTAATTAAAACAGTAATTAAAAAACAGTAATTAAAACAGTAATTAAAACAGTAATTAAAAAACAGTAAATAAAAATAGTAATTAAAAACAGTAATTAAAAAACAGTAAATAAAAACAGTAAATAGTATGTAGTAGATAGAAGACAGTAAACGATACATAGTAAATATTATACCGTATATAGTAGATATTATATAGTATACAGTAAATAGAAATTAGAGAGTAACTTGGGGCCTCTATATACAAAACTTTTAAATACTCTTCCTACATCATGTGTGGAGTGGTGGCTTAGTGGCTAAGGCCTCCATGCGGGAGCTAAGAGGTTCAAGGATCAAACCCCTTGGCCCCCGCCCTTGGCTTAGCCTAGCTTGGTAGGTAGGTGGCTAAGTCCTTGAGCCTAGGCTAGGCTAGGTGGCCCGCCCTTGGTATTTATTGTTTCCAATTACTATTTACTGCTTTTATTTACTGTTTTTTATTTACTGTTTTTTAATTACTGTTTTTAATTACTATTTACTGTTTTTAATTACTGTTTTTTAATTACTGTTTTTAATTACTATTTACTGTTTTTAATTATTGTTTTTTAATTACTGTTTTTAATTACTATTTACTATTTTTATTTACTGTTTTTATTGAACCAACACCGAACCAAGATAATTCTCTTGATTGTGATCCGGAATCAACTGTTCCTAACCCGCACAGAACCAACAGAATTTCTGTTGATTTTGTGCGGGTTAGGAACCCCATTTCTCTAGTAGTGGTTACTCTCAAATCAAATTGACAATCTCTTTGTTTGCATGTCGGGCACCCAATGTTTTGGCCGCATTGATTTGAAGTCTAGCGACTATCAAATCAAATTGACGATCTCTTTGTTTGACTGGGGCGCCAAATATTTTAGCTGCATGGATTTGAAGTCTAGCTACTCTCAAATCAAATTGACAATATCTATGTTTAATTGACGAGCGCTCAATATTTTGGCGCATTGATCTGAAGACTGGCTACTATCAAATTAATTGACGATCTCTTTGGTTGACTTTGGGCGCCAAATATTTTAGCCTCATGAATTTGAAGTCTAGCTATTCTTGAATCAAATTGACAATATTTATGTCTAATTGTAGAGCGCCCAATATTTTGGCGCATTGATTTGAAGTTTGGTTACTATCAAATTAATTCACGATCTCTTTGTTCGATTGATGGATCCCAAATATTTTCGTCACATAGATTTGAAGTATGGCTACTCTCAAATCAAATTGACGATCTCTTTGTTTGACTGACAGACGCCAAATATTTTAGCGAGATTGATTTGATGTACGGCTACTCTCAAATCAAATTGAAGTTCCATTTGTTTGACTGGGGGTACCAAATATTTTAGCCGCATTGATTTGAAGTCTGGCGACTCTCAAATCAATCTGACAATGTCTTTTGTTTGACTAGAGGCGCCAAATATTTTAGCCACACTGATTTGAAGTCCATGACAATGTCTTTTGTCTGACTGAGGGCGTCAAATATTTTAGCCGCACTGATTTGAAGTCTGGCCATTCTCAAATCAAATTAAAAATGTCTTTTGTGTGACTAGGAGGCGTCAAATATTTTAGCCGCACTGATTTGAAGTCTTATCATTCTCAAATCTAATTGACAATGTCTTTTGAGTGACTGGGGTGCCAAATATTTTAGCTGCACCGATTTGAATTCTGGCGACCCTCAAATCAAATTGACAATGTCTTTTGTTTGACTAGGGGGTGCCAAATATTTTAGCCGCACTGACAAACGCATTGATTTGAAGTTTGGCTACTATTAAATTAAGATTGCAGGAGGGGACGTGCCAAAGACAGCTTGTAGGACAAGGTAGGGGTCTTATGAGTTCTTATTCATGCCTTTTGGATTACAAGTGTAACGTCCCATGAATGTTGACAACCCTTACGAATACAGTGTTTTAAGAAGAGATGGACGAGCTTGTCATTGTGTACATTAACGCCATACTGGTATATTCCAAAATGATAAAAGAAAATGTCGGATATCTAAAGCAGGCGAGAAAATTCTCAAAGATTGCGAGAAGGCACAAAAGCAACACAACTACAAAAACACAAACAAGTGGGAGAAGTCAGGGAAAAACTAAGTTCATGTTCATCCACAGTCTGAAGGAGATGCCATTATTATAATCGCAAAGACATTGAATTGAAATTTTAAACCGAATTGGTGAGGCCCATCAAAGTCTAGCTTGACTTCGGCATGACCTCCTCTTGGATATTCGAGATGTTCTTGTATTCAAGTGGGTGTCTCGAATATGGGATTCCGGGAGTCGGGGGTGGGGGTGAAAGGAATCCGAGTGGAATCAAAAGAAATGATAAGTAAGCTGAGAGAAAATATCAAAATGCGGAAAAAAAAAAAAAGCGAAATGAAGAGGGACAATTAGAAGGACAAAAGCAGACCCAAGTAGTCCGACATCTTACTAGCTCATTTGTTTTAGTGCCTGAAAAGAAACTCAAATTCAGTCTAAGAGCATCTCCATCGTACCCTTCATATTGACCTTTCATATTGACCAGTTAAAGAAATTGTAACATTAGATTCCCATATAATTAGAAATTGAAAATACTATCATTGGAAGCGCATCCAAAATCACGATAAACAAACACAAAGTTATTTGGATATAGAAATTGAATGACCAAGATACACCCCATGGGTGTTTTCACAGTAGGCGTCCAAAATGTGTAGTGTGACATCACATAACGAGCAAAATAAAGCGGTAAACATTTTCTATTAGTCACTGAAATCAGTTTTTTGGCAAAAGATTAACGATAGTGAAAAGGTACTCTAGGATTGTATGTATATTAATAATTAAAAATAATAATATAAAATAGTATTTGGACCAAAATGTAATACATTGCGTTTGGTGACGTTCTAGGATAAATATGTTATTGCCTTAATTGATACGTTTCATTGAAGATATAGTGATGGCAATAATTTTCCTCAATTCCTATAACATGAAGGTATCCTATTCAAAAAAGATTCCAAAATATTATGTGAGTGAGGTGGATATTAGAGGTTTATGGTAGCAAGTTTTGTTTCTTTACATTAAACACCCTTTAAAATGGTGAGCTCTCAAAAAAATTTGTGCGATTTTGGTTGGCTAATTAAAACGAAGCCTATGGTGTGGTTGGAATATGCATTCGACGTGATTTGCAAGTAGATTAAATGACATCAATATGAATATTCCAAAAGATTCCAAAATAATATAAAATAGTTTGGGTAGATTCCAAAAGATTAAAAAAGATTTCATTTTTACTATATTAATTTTTTTTTGGTATTTTCCCTATTTATTATATTATGTCATTAATGCAACTGCTTTACAACATTAGAAACGTTTTTTTGTTGAAAACTATAACACCCTGGTGCAAAACACCCTCATTGAAAGTATGCTATTTTAAAAAAAATTAACGTATCCGCAACAAGTCATGCGTTAAAAAGAAAAGTCATCATATACACACAAATTTTTTGTTGTGTTTAGTAGTTGATTTTTCTTTTTAAAGCATGATTTGCCTTGTACACGACAAATTTAAAAAACTATAGTACTTTCAATGGGGTGTATCTCAGTCATTCAAATTCCAAATCCAAACATTTTTGTGTTTATTTAACATGATTTTGGATGCGCTTCGAATGATAGTATTATCGGGGAATCTAAAGTTACAATTTATTTGGCGGGTCAAAAGTGGGATGGAGAACGTGGGACATTTCGGGGACATCGGCGATATTAGGCGGATTTAACAGGACTGTCCATGCTCAAGTGGAAGTTGAAACCTAGCCTAGACCGTAGAATCCAACGCCATTCAAGTGATTCAATACACAGATTAAACTGCTAAACACATTATTCATATATTATGTGTCATCACTCATACAAATATTTGTGATCGATATATGAATTATAAATTATTATGTTAACAATGATATAAATAATTTAATTATATAATATCATGATATATATATATATATATATATAATATTATTATATATATATATAATTAACAAATTATATTATTTATAACATATATTGACATATATTATATAGAAGTATAATATATATAGTTAATATATTATACTTAATTAACAATATAATAATCCAACATAATATAGTTAATATATTGTTAATAGTTAATATATTAATAATATATAATTATTATATTGATATATATATTATAGTTATATATATATGATATTATATTATTAATATAATGTTTATATTAATAATATAATATATTAATATTAATTATATGTATATTATATTACATGATATATTTGTCAACTAAAAAATATATTAATATCATTATATTAATATATATATCGATTATCCTCATATATATGATTATACAAATGATATGTGATCAATTCATATGATCCATTAACTTTCTACGTTTGATTTTCAATACTTTATCTTTCTAAGAAAATAAATTATTTGACATAGAAGTTGTGACCTTTCCTCTCCACCTATTGTATAGATTGAATTTGAATAATTATCGAGCATATTTGGGATGCTCGTGACCTCACTTAAAAACGATTTTGTATTTTCATGACACACTACTTAAAAAATTCATAAAAATAACAAAATAAATTTGAAAAATTATAATTTATTTTGGTGATAAGATTAATCTTTCTCTCAAAAATTTATGATGCTAGTGAACCTGATTGAAGTTGACAAACGTGAAATGAACTTGAACGAGTAAATTAATGAATTTCAGACCTTCAGAAATGGGCGTTGAAACTGATCAACTACAACATTCAACATTGTTACAGAAATCTTACGTAACCCCTAAATGTACAGATCCTTTGAACAGAAGTAGATGCTAGCCTTAAACCTTAAACGACAATGCCAGCCCCACGGGCTTGGTTATATTTTGGGAGAATCTTGCTCATAACTTCTATTCCATTGCATCAAATGGGGTTTTTTAAATGCCAAACTGAGCATCTTATAGAGATCTATACTTCTTTAGAATAGAACCAAAGTAAATTAAAAACAGATTCATGCTTAAAATGGAATTTAAAATAGATTTTGGGTGTGGTATTAGGATAGCATATGTCGTTTAAAGGTTAATACCGTAGCAGGAAGGCAGGGTCGGCACTTTTGTGTCGAATAATTAATAAAAGTTCAAAAAGTAGGGGTCGGCACTTTCAAAAATAATTATTAAAATTTCAACTATTAATAACTAACATTGAATTTTACTAGCGGCTAAACATTTTCTTTTGTTTTTTGACTACAATTTTTGTTGACTCCATTTTTGTTGATTCGACAAAATACTTGATAAATTTATTTATTTATTTGGCATTTTTTTGGGGAATTATTTTCTGCCGACCTTGCCTTCCTGGTACGGTAGTAAATATTAGCATGGCTCAGATGTACATGAGGTGTACACGAGAGGTCCATTGCAAACATGAATCTACCCAACAAATTTGACATACTTGAATTTGGAGACCTCTCCAATATTATCAACATCTCAACATCACAAGATATTTATTTTAATTGGTAAAGAACCTAATAGACTTGCAAATATGACTTGATCGAATGAAAGTCATCCAAGACTGTATGAGAAAGTTACCAGGCTTTGAATTTATTTGTAATCTAATTTCTGGACGCTGGGACGTTTAGGGGCTAAATCTACTTCTTCGACAACAAACTTTATATTTCCTCCAAAATGTTCAGAGGTACTTCCACCTAATCTCCGTCACTGCAGCTCCAGCTGGGCCCATTTCCGCACGCCACGTTGTCCAGAGTTTGTAACAAACTACTTGCTACAATTCTAGACAAGACAAAATGGACTCCATCCTCATTTTAATGTCCTCTTGAATATGGAATTGCCACATACAAGAACAACAGTTAGCAAATAACTTGACCAAACAGGCATTCGTACATCTTGCAAGTACCAAGTTGTGGAGAAAAGGAATGGACAATGAAATAGAGACACATGCCTATTAGGTCTCATTCAATTAGAATCAATTGAAATCTGGAAGTACAAAACAATAAGAAGTAACTTACTTTATTTCAGTTGGTTCACCACTCATTTGCCTCTTGGAAACTCTGGGGGAGAAAGACAATGCTCATACGCGACATCAAACATTTCCTGATCCTGAGCTGGATGGTTTTCAAGGACATGTTTCAAAAAATGCAATTGCATTTTGAAACAAAGTTTTAAATCCTGAAATACTTCGGGAGGTCTAACTGTTAGATCCTGAATCATCCGTAGTAGGTTTCCTTTCATACCAGCAGACAAGTCAAACACAGCCGAGTCCAACAATATCCGCACCTTAGGTCGTGACCTCTCACCTTTGGCATCACTTGTCTTTTGTTGAATAGCTGTTGAGAAGATGTGAGCAGATACATTTCTGTCTTGCTTCAAGATAGTCACGTACTACACCATCTCCTTCTGAATATCCAAGGCCAACATGTTTTCATCAACTCCACACAACGTAAAACCCTTGGACTGAAGATCACGAATGTACCCTACCTCTGCGTACCACAAGCAGAACTCAACCCAATCCTTCTCATACGCATCCTCTATCCAACTCTTCTCTTTCTCCTTGCGAAAGTGATGCCAAATCAGCTCGGAATATGATACCTGTCGAAGACCATGGTCAAATAGGGGCCACTTAACCGTCACTTGCTCGGACTCCTCCTTGTTGTGTAAAAAGAATGTCAGTCGGAGTTGCATGCTCTCCAAAACATCTCCTGCAACAAGTATCTTTGGTTGTAAATGTCGATAAGTATTCCAATTTTGATAAGCCTCCCTCCAAAAAGCCTTCGCTTGTGAATCTGAAGATGCTGCAATCTCATCTCCTCCCTCATTTATACCCTGACCTTCTTCACCCTACACATTCTCATAGTACACACACAATTTGTCAATGTACACATACAAGATTTCTAACCAACACATAAGTCATAGCCACATATATAAATGCTCCTAAGACAATTGAAATGAAATGAGATTGGAAAAACAGATTCTGAAGATGGGAAAAACATTTTGTTCCTAGAGTTTCAAATGAATCATACCTCTTCCTCCTCTTGAACTTCAGAACTTGTAGTCTTCTTCACATCATCCTACAATTGAACCAACGCAATCCATCAAAAACATTACTAGGATATTAAGCATGAACAGTCACATAAACAACCAACCTAAACAATCATAATCAACCGACGTTCTCTTGAAGAGCGACCTTGCAACCTAGAAAAAAGTAGGAATGAACAAGAGAGCTTACCAGAAAATGGAGATTTAAATTTTTTGCCCATGCTTTGATGTCCTTTGACCCATGTCCTGGTTTCTTCATACAAATGACAATATCATCATTATTCTTGGCATGAGGGAGCTCTAAAATCCCCAATGGAGATCTTTGTATCATGAATATGGCATCATCCGGGCCAAATCCTTCCGCAAGATGCTTGTAAGTCAACATATCCGGAGAGTCATCAAACTTCAAATAATCATCCGTAAGGAACATGGGATGAGTCTGGCTCCCAGTCGTCGCCATGGCCTGACCTAGCTCTCCAAAATCCTAAGTGTTTGTCTCGACAACACCTCAGAAATCGAAAATCAGCTGATGCATCAGAACTCATGTGGTTGTGTATTGCAATGACGGACAGTCCTCGTACTATGCATTAAGGGGACTCAGGCTCTCTCGCTACAGTAGTCAATTGTAACCATGTAACCAGAATGACAGTGAGCCCTATAATTCTGCGTTGATGAATCTAAGCACGACTCACTGCACCACAACAGATAAAAATACAGCGAAATCATATTCCCAAGGGAACTATCGAGAGCAGAAACGTGAACCACACAACCTCCTACCAAATTGATTAGATGTAGAACCTTGCAGTACAAAAACTAATCGCTAAAACCTTACGATACAGCCAATTCAAAACACAGAACTAGAAGCCCCAGGTACCGCCTTATTTGATATCAACTAGTCACTTTGAAACCTTGAACTCACCACTGTCTTAACCTGATCACTAAGTCATTTCAACTAGTAGCCCCGAGAGACTCATCTGACTCGTCCTAAACATGCAAAATCGCACGATCTTAACCCTAAGCACCTTCACAAGCTAAGATAGCTCACCCAAACCAGAACCTCGATAATCTCCCCCTCTCCTCAACACACAAACACAAACGAATTCCTCGCCTCCCAAACCCCGAACAAAACTGAATTCACAAGGAACGTACAACCACAAAGAGCTCATAACCTCCCAAACCCAGGCGGCACAAACCTCCGCCGCATGACGGCCACATCAGGAAGCATGACACGCCGCACCCGCACGACACCCCAAGGCTCTGTCCCCGCACCCTCCCAACTGCAACAACTACAGCATCTGTAACAACAATAAGTGTCAGTGCACCGTCGCATCTGTAACTTCCAAGACCTCGGCCACAACAGCAACGACAACCCCTAACAAACCACAACCATGCCCTAAATCGGCTGCCTCGAACACCACGAAACCCTCACCTCCGCGCAACCTGGTTACCTACAAAGCGCCGACTGACGCGCAACCAACGAGAGCTTTCGAAGGAGACGGAGCGGCAAAGACAGTCGACGAAAGAGAAACAGAAGAGAACAACAGCGTCATCGATGTGTAAATCCAAATCAACAGAGCGCACAATCAAACCCTAGCTCGGGCGTTTGCACACAATAAGCTGAGCGGGTGAGCGGCTACGGAGGCTTACAAAAGAGAAAGATGACTCACATCCAGAGCAGCGCCGCAGGGCAAGCACAGGCCAACGGGCAAAAACAGGGCGACGGACAGGAACCACAGTGAGTTACTATGAATTTAAGTGGGCCTTAACCCTTAAAGGTTTTAGGGCATAGTAGATACGTTGCCGTATATTTAACATTTGTTGTAAGTAGAAAGTTCCAAATTGAGATCCCAATAGCTTTTAAGACCATATAGACATGAATTTTAACTTCACTTTTGATATGAAACTCATAGGAGGTGTAGAACCATTCCAAATACTATGAAATACGGCCGTATAATACTGGTCGGAATGGCCAATCTGGACCTTTAAGGGTTAAGACCCTGGTCCCACGCCACGTGTCGGTCCAGTTGTCTGGAAACCGGCATTAGGGTTGAAACAGAACCACTGTACCGTGCTCTTTCACGGGCATAGGAGAAGTTCACGGTGAAAGGAGATGTTAAAATACGAACTCTATAACCACGTCCCTGTTCTGTTCCGGTGAAGCCTTTCAGTGTTCCGCCATTGCCACAGAGAGCAACTAAGCCGGCGAGGACGGGGGACCACGATTCCGCTCGCACCCTTCGAATACCCGCTCGACTCGTCTCGATTTGCACGTAATTCCTCTCTTCTCCTTGTTTTTCTCTTCCTTTCAAGCTAATTTTGTGCACTAGGCGTTCTTTCTTTCCTTCAAGGACGGTTAGGGTTTGAATTCTCCTCTTTCTTGGAGCGATTTCGTTGCTGCTGTAGTTTTTCTTTTCGTTTCCAGGCCGTATTCTTTCTTCTCGTGGATGGCACGTTGTGGTTGAGTTTTTCTTTTTTTCTAGTTGAATAAAAATAAATATCGTGAAGATATTGATTTTCCTTGCACTTTTGTTGTTGAAGCTTTCTGAATTTTGCTGGTTCATGCAATTCCACGTACGATTGGCTATGACATGGACATGCTGCATTTCGTTTTGATGTTTAATGTTGCATTTGGCTCCTGTGAACAGAGATTGCAAGGGCGTGGAAGATTATTAGCTTTATTGTAGTTGTAGAAGACATGAATCTCGGGGGCGCGTCCAATGTCGATCTCTCAGAGGCCGCGCGGTTGCTGAAGCAGAGCACCGTGGGTGCAGGCACTGGGGTTCAGAATCAGCAAGTGCCGCCTCAAATGATGATCATGCAGCAGGCGGTCGCTATGCAACAGTTTCAATTCCAGCAGGCGTTGCTCATGCAGCAGGTTTGTGACATGAATCTCTTACTGAACTGGAATTCTATGAGTAGCCTGGAGAATCTGTAAATGTGAAGTATTTCTCTCTCTCCCCTTTCTAACTAGCTGTCAGGCTCAAGGCATTTTGAAGATACTGTCTATAGGGGTCACTTATGCAATATGTGAAAATTTACTATGGGTGAAAATTTAAGATTTTGTGGTTTAGGCGAATTGAGGTGTAGCATGTTTGAGGATTAAATGAGCTTTCACTGATCAGTTCAGAGGGTATTCCACTTTAAAATGTGACTTCGCGTATCAAATTCTTGGAATCTTTGACAGCTCTGTCTTATATATTAATTTTGGTGAGGACATTGGAGATGGTTGCAAATGATTTCTTTGTCGAGTACTTCAACTCACTCTAATAATTTTGCTTCTCGAAATTAACCTTCCTGCCCTTGTTCCCGGTCCCCCAATTTAGACCTCACGTGAACAGATTGTAGTTCTGTGGTTTTATGCTCTGCACACCAAATACGTTAAATATTTTTGTTAATAATGACAATTTAATGTTATCTATAAATCAGGTGATGGCTACTCAGCAAGCTGCAGCACGGGCAGCCACTGTAAAATCTGCTCAGGAGATGGCAGCTGCTCGAGCTGCGGAGATCAGCAAACAACTGAAAGGAAACGAACCGGAGGTGGAGGAGGAGAAGAAAAGTCCTCTAAGGTAATGGCTTAGAGTAATCTTGTGAGCTTTCTTTCTATCCCTACTGACAGGCATTGTGCATGCGTGTTTTCTCACTGATTGGCAAGTGCTGACGGTCAGTGGAGTGAACCTTCCCACCGATGCTGATATGAAGTGTTCGAAACATCGAAAAAATCAGGTGTTGGGGTCTTTGGGAGTTGCTTGGAAAGGGGTTTACCATGTGTGTATATCTTTTGAGTTTCTCGAGATTTTTCTTCATATCTAACTCCTGTGACGGAGCTACAGGTGTTTGCATATGTTGAAGAGTATTAGGCATTCAGCAATCTCTCAATGCATAGTGAAGCGAGGAAAGTGCAGTTTTTTCTGTGTGTGCTAGATCAAACATGTTTTATTAGTTTAAATCTAAAGATATATGCTGTGAAGCAGGTCTATGTCTCGGACGCCCTCACGTTCACGTTCACGATCATTTTCAAGATCTAAGTCTCGATCTCCCCTTCGCTATCGCAGAGACCGGTCAGCTTCACGGTCTCCAATTCGGTATAGGCGTGATTCGCGCCCATCACCGATCTCAAGGGAATATTTTGGGTATCGTGGTCGAAGTAGACGAGGGTATTACAGGGGGCGCGGGGAATACGGCTGGAATCCTTCGTACCGACGTGATTGGGAACGAGAGAGGGACCATTATTCCTCGCGCTCGCGCCGCAGCAGAAGTCGCAGCAGAAGTCAAGTGCGTCGGAGGTCTCGTACTCGATCTCGTTCTCCTCGCTCTCGACGAAATAGAAGCGGCACACCTCCGAGGTATCGTCATGCGGAGCGCAGGTCAGGGCGCGACTCTCGACGCTCAAGATCCCTTGAAGCGAAGCCCACTCCATCTCGCAGCAGTCACAGCCGTAGTCATAGTCGCAGTCGGAGCCGCAGTGAGAGTTTACACCGGGATGGTAGCCAGAGTCCAGTCCGAAAGCCTAGAGATCCGAAGACTGGTGGAGATCCCAGTAAAGCTGAGAAATTGAGCCCTGTGCTAAGTGACGGCAAGCGTACATTGATGAGGAGCCCTGATACAAAGGGCATCAAAGAGAGGACTCATTCAGATGACATTACTGATGATAAAAAAGGGACGTTGGAACAGGTGAACTTTAGACCAAAAGGTAGAGACGAACAATCTATCTCTCCTGCGAGGTCACTTTCTGTTTCTCTGTCGCCTCCAAGGAGAAAGGATGGAGGGGGAGTGGGAGGAGGGCCCAAACCAAATGATTGGAAGAAGGCTATGTTGAGAGGTGCTCTTGTTCAAAGAATTGACGAAGTCACCACTGTAGCTGAACCACCTCAGGCACCCTCAGTGGATGTTGAAGGCGGAGAGGGCAGTCCAGATGCCTTAGTGGAACAGGAGATAGACACTAAAGGGGCTTTCAGAAGCAAGGGAGGAGAATTTGTTGGAAAGGGACGATCTGCTAAGAAAGAATCTGTTCGAATGGAATTATCCTCGGACGAGAGTGATGGGGATAAGGAGGTTGATGACTGGCGTGATGATATTAAAACAAATGAGTTGGAGAAGATTAAGCGTAAGGAGTCCAGACGAGAGATGGAGAGGAAGGAAGAGGAGAAAAAAGCTCTTCCTGCTCCGGTTGTAGTGCAGGAAGAAGTTAAAGATCATGGGATGACATTGCTTGAGCATCTCGGTAGGGGAACTGGAAAGTTAAGTGTTGACTCCCCTTTCGCGTCTGAAGTTCATGGAGACGCAGTTGCTGCTTTTAGGTCTAAGAAAGGCATACCAAGTAACGACCTTGTGTCCGTGGAGCCTAAATATTCTGATGAAACTCGCATAAATGGTAACTGGGGTGTATTCGTCAAAGAGGATATTCTAGACAGGGTGTCTACTGGGAATGGAGAAGCTGATGTGGAAGAGGCTGGAGATGCTACACATGAAAAAAGCACTGGGTCTGCTGATGTAATTGACAGGGAGGGGGATTCTGATGTCGTCTTTGAAGGCCCTGTGTTGCCACCAGACCTTGACCTAGAAGTTAGTGGACGCCTTGAGGAGGAGAATTATTCTATTAAAAACGGCGACGATAGTGCTGAAGAGATTGGGCCCGAGGAACCACCCTCAGTAGCAGCGGAGGAGGGAGTTGTAAACCTCAGGAGGAAGGACAAGTCAAGGCTAAAGGATGATGATGAGTTATATGAAAAACGCGAATCGAAAGAAAAATCACGATCGAGGGAGAGAAGTAAGAGCAAAAAATATGATGATGAAACTGATCATGACAGGCGGAAGGAAAAGCATCGCGAGCACAAAAGGAGGCACCGGTATGTGTAGTTTGACATTCTGGCCAATAGTGTGTTGAATTAAATGATTTCTGCTTCTACAACTATCATTTTCGTTGTGGACGTTTGAAAATTAGGAGATTTCAGTCTCTTAAGAATTTGATTTTGATTTTGATTTTTTGGCTACTTTGAGCAGTGGGTTGAATTAGTTTCTTTATTGCTTTAGGACCCAGAAATTTCCTTTATTCATTCATAACCGCCCTGCAAATTTATATTTAGTGGGCGCTCCTCCTTTCAGATTCTAGATGAGATTGTTTGTGTATGCGAGTAGCAAGATTTCCCTGACGTTGTGGATGCTGTTGTCAATATGAAGGCGAGACGAAGAGACAGAAAAAGAGGAGGATGACGATGATGAGAAGATACATGTTGATGTTAGTAAGGATAAGGAGGAGCGTCGTCATCATCGCAGTAAAAAGCACCGTAGTGGCCGGGATCACAAAGAGGATAAGCGTGAGAAGAAGAGACGCAGGCATAAGCATAGAGGGAAGTCACCCTCGGAGTCTCCAGATAAGGAATCATTAGTAGCTGAAGCAGAAGGTGAAGACGTGGATCAAGCCGCTGTTCGAGTACACAAGAAACGACCCAGTAGTCGCAAAACTAATAGGAAAGAAGTTTCAAAGTCTCCTGTTCATGCCAGTGGGAGTGGCAGTGACTAATGCATGAGGGATGAGGTTATTCTGGGGAAGGGGGTGCTACATTGGTACACTTTCCTTGACCGGAGTGATTGGTGTGGTTTCTAAGCTGACAAATCTACGCTATAACCGGTCGTATCCATTTCCTGGGTGCTCGTGCAGAGGCGCTGTTGGAGAGATGGAGCATTGGAGATAGTAGGCTCTAAGAAACGGCTCACTTTGAATCTCACCTGTGGCAGAGAGGGTGTTGGGTGGGGGGAGGGTAATGGTTGGGATTGTCAGGTTTGGTTCTTCAGGTTTTTGGGCGGGGGGATGATGCAGGTTGATTTTATGAGAGCAGAAAATGGTTTAAAAGCAAAGGCTCGTCATCTGTCATCGGGGACATATCTTCTATATGTAGGTAGCTGCTGGACTGTGATGCTGATGGTGTTGCGTACACTTGATCTGTATTTTTTTTTGTGAACAATGAATTTTGCAGTATGGAATTATGGTGAAGGTGGTGTTTGATGTTGAATGTAAGATGAAGTTCAGTGTAGAGCCATTTGTGTGGAGACAGATTTTCAGCTAACCACCTAGTCTTTGGAAATATGGGGTGCTCAGCCTCAGTAGTTGACATGGCAGACCTGTGCATTCAACCTTAACCTGCCTTGTATGTGTGGCTGGGGTCTCGCCTGGAAGTGGGCAGGTTGTTGGGAATAGATCTTTGGAATGCACGGCAGAACTTGTAAGCAAGTATGAGCACATCGTGCACCAGTTGGAAAGTCACGGATGTGTGGTAAGTCGCCTCAGAGGCCATGGCTTCCAAACTCCCAAGTTTGAAGTCAGCCTGTGAGTTGTTCTCGGCTATTGTATATCATATGCTTGTACACAGTCAAGTGTTTGGGGTCTGTCCTTGAGTTAGAAGTCGCCGCATTAGTTTGACACACTGTTGCAGTGCGTGGGTTGACAGCCCTGCATTGGACACTGAGAATTGTACAGTTTTCACTTTGGGTGTCATGCAGGCCGGCTGGGAGTGACATTGGTTGTGGTTGCTTCTACCAGAAATTTACTGCTTCTACATGTAGATTCCACAACTTGACCGACTTGAGGTGGCTCCTGCTTTCTGTGATGTGTTTCTGGCTTGGTAGGCCTAGAATTGTGAATTACTGTTTGGTTTTGCTTGTGAATTCTCTTCTCTATGGTGAGTTTTATCTTAGAGTAGGCTGGAACTGGTTGATTCGGGTTGTCTTCTAGTTTCACAGGTGTCAGTGCCGCTGGTGAAGTTTCAACGATCCACCCCTCGTGGAGGCTTTGGAGCTCCCTCCCTGCAGAAATTTTGAATATTACTTGAGACTGATCAGTTTTGAGATCTGTACATGAGCTGCTGTAAATGTCCTTTTATATATATGTAGATGTATTTTCCACATGAACCTATTAGTAATAATGGCCATGTGGTCTTTTTGTCAAGCTTTCAGGTGTACGGTTTCTTTCTGTAGCTGTCCAGAGTTCAATATCATTCTGTGAAGGTCCTTCTCTTGCCTTCTGTCTCTTGGAGGTTCATAGTTGGATAGACTTTTGCTACTACAATAGTTGATTATTATGCCACTTTGCCTTTAGAAACTCTTAGGTCCTCATGCCATCATTTCCTCTCTGTTAATGGTTGTTGTCAGATTATTGTAAGAGTGTTAGTTTACTTTGTATGAGGAATTGTTATGTCAAGAAGAAAGGACTGGATTCTACATGTAACAGGGTAAGTATTCATCGTAATTTGGCAACCACAGCAAGTGTTCATCTAATTGGAGGCAGACCAAGTGTATGAATAGATGAGTTACTATAGAATGATGGGTTCATATACGAGAGTGTATCCTAGATGGATGTAACTTATTCAAAGTGAATTGAAGTAACAGAGTAAATGAAGGTTTTTTCATCCAATTCTTTTCGTGAAGGCTCTTCGTTGGTCATGCCACCTCTTCAAGTTAAATTAAGGTTATTTAAGCTATTTTTGGATTTTTACATGGGGTCCTTACTACACAAAGAATTTTACATGAGGTCCTTACTACGGAAAGAATTTTACATGAGATCCTTACTACGGAAAGAATTTTACATGAGGTCCTTACTAGTAAACACGGTTCACCATGTAGTGTATTTTGGATTTTTCTAATTTTTCTTGCTTAAACTAGGTTTAGGCCATGAAAATGAGTTCTATTGCATTTGAGCTGAACTAACAAAATGAAGCTTACCAATTTTAGTTTCAACTCCATTTTGATTTTTTGGAAAATTTTGAAAATTGAGTGTTTTATTGAAGTTACAAGTTTGGTGGGTATTACCATAGTGTAGGAAATTATTATAAATTTAAACACATCTATGATTGTCATTTACTGCACTATTCTTCATGGTAATTTACACCTTGGGTAAAAAAATTGGAAGTTTTGAGAACATTTTGTAATCGATATGAATTTTCTTTACAATTACTTCAAAAAATCATCGTAATTTCAAATTTTCACCTATATTTATGAAAAGTTCACAATTCATAGGAGACACAAAGCTTCATCTACTCAAAGGCCCAACGTTTAGGAGTTAACCCATAACTGCCTAAGCCCTCGTTTTTTGCCTTATGTACAAAATCGAATTTCGTTTTTTCATTTGTCATGCACTATTTGCAAGTAAAAGAAATACTACAAAACTCTATGGGAAGATAGATTCATACATGTGTGATCTGATTAGAAAGGAGACGATTTGTGAAATTTTTATGCCTCATTTCATGTTGCAATGATTCACCAAAAATTTCAAAGATTTTAGTTTAAAAGTGCTCTTGAAAAAATACACTCATAAATTAAGCAACCAAAACAACTCCAAAAATCACTACACTTAGAGTATTACATTTCAACCCATCACAACAAATTTCATGTATAGATTGTCAATATCTTATTCGTAATCGAATTACAAAAGAATTTTGAATTTAAAGTTTAAAGTTTTATACAAAAATATTGGTGATTGCAATCATAGATCTAACTGTGTGGATATAATCTAAAATTCATTATGTACAACTTTTATTCATATGTCAAGTTCAAAATATCCCTCTTAGTTGCATTTTTTAATGCATTTTTTCAAAACTGCCCAATCTGGAGAGGGGTGAGAACGTTTAGGGATTAAAATCGTGATATTCGTTTACCTAAAATGCACAATTGATAAACACTTTAAACTATAGTATGGATTCCCAACACTAACTCTCCGTCCGTGAAGAACAGAATATATCAAGTGACAAGCAGACAAGGGCTCCTTCACAAGTGGCAAATGCATGCGTACCAAAATATTTGCTTTGCTCCCATATCTACTTTTGTACGAGTCAATTTCGGAGATTGATAAAGAAATTCTCAAATGCTATAATTTAATTCAATTTATGGTGACAAAAATTGATTAGAAATCCATCACTTTCACATTGTAGGTCTAAAAGCAACAAAACAACTTCAATGCACTCATTCTCAACGAGAACATTCCAATGGTATCAAAAATGGGGTTGGCATGCACATAGTCTGGAGACCTCAACATAGGCCCTCTTTACACTAGAGGCGAGAAGCCGTGGAAAAAACCTCACAAAAGCCATGGCTCATCCTTGAGAAGCCAACCTTTCAACTTGACGGCCTTTGAATATAGTGTAAAGTGAGAAGGGGCCACAAAATAAAGTGCTGATTTTTTAAAATAAAGTTCTTACATATTTCTTAAAAAATAATAAATGATTGGTTGTGAGAATTTTGGCCAAACAGCCCCCGGATTGTGCGTTAAACCCACCTCTTAAGGTGGGCTTGACGCAAAATCCGGAGGCCTTGAAAAATGTGCACTTTTCAAGCCACGAAGGACAAAAGTGTTGTCCATGTTATTTTCTCCTCCTTCCGTCCTTTGGACTGAAAATTTTGGGTGTAAAGTGACATTCTTTGGTCTTCTCGGTTTTGAGGCCTCCCATTGGCTGAAATTTCTCTCCTCACGGCTTCTCGTCTCTAGTGTAAAGAGGCCCATAATATACAAACAAACAAACAACCTTCTTTAATGTATAGATTTAATTTTTTTGCAACTTTAGATTTCTGAAGGATTTTTGTTGCTCAAAAGTTTTAGCGGGTTTTTTGCAATTATCAAGAAAGAAACTATTGTCATCGCTCTTATCTCTTTGCCACAAGAGATATCAACTAGGTTTGGCAGATACAAAAGACCATATGTGTGAATGCAAAATATCTTCTATCATTGAAAATTGCTTTAAAAACAAGGGATAACACCAAGTGAGAATGAACATTTATACATATAAAGTTGATTGCTCTAAAACCACTACGACCTCTCCGAATCTTGGCATGTAGACTATTTTTGGAGACCGGGTGAAAGCATGGTGAAGTGCATCAACATTGATCCCTATAAAGAAGCAACAATGCAAGGTCGAAAAATACATTAAAAAAAACATTAGTAAATTTTTTTTGCTAATAAATTAAAAAACATAATGTTTAACAAATTCTCACAAAGAAAATTGAAAAATTCATCTTCAATAATTATTTATGTATGTTTTAGTGACATTGAAGTAGTCAAAATTGACAAAGTAGTTTTGAACCAAATTGAAAAGTTGATATAAAACAAGCTGAAAATGCATTAATTTTTTTTTTTTATCAATTTTTATTTCTTAGAGCCCTCAAATGTACAATGGACTTAGAGAATTTAAAGTTAAAATTCACATCAAATACAATTTAGTTCATCAAATTTGCTCCAAAAATCTGTTTTTGAGCTCTCCTTGTAGTAGGTTTTTTTATTTTTTTATTTTTATCATTCTTATTTGGAAACTTTAAATTCGAGTACTTATATGAATAACAATAGGCGCCATGAAATTAGAACCAATAGAAAAGAAAATTTGATACTCTTTTATAGCCTTTGACCAAAAACATTGTAATTCCAACATGGCATATCAACTTTTTGGTACACAATACTATGTGTTCATCCAGAGACACCACATCTGAGACTCAAAACCACCAATTTCACTATAATTCAAGCAAACCAATGGCATGCCAAGCATTGTGAAGAAGTAGTTGGAGGTTTTGGATATAATTATGAGTGAAAATTAGTGCCACATAGTATGGATATGGGGGAATCTATATATTGATATTGAGTCTTGGTGTACTTTCCATTTTTAAAATTTGTATAAATTTCAATATTGAGAATAAAATAGTGGAAAAATATGCATTCCTTGTTAAAACTTAATATAGAATGAAAGGAAAATATTTCACCAAATATATCATTGCTGAAAATACATAGATTCTTTAACCCTTAAAGGTCCCTTAGGGATAGTAGATACGTTGGCATATATTTGGCGTTTGTTATAAGTAGAGAGTTCCAAATTGAGATCCCAATAGTTCATTAAAACCATATCAATATGAATTTTAACTTTACCTTTGATATTAACCCCTAACTGTCCCGGCGTCCATATTTTGGATGTTTTTTGGGGTACATTCACCTTTGAAAAGCTCTAACTTTTGCAAAAAGTTTCCGATTTTAATGAAATTTTGGAAAACAAAACCGGATGATGTATGCAATGCGTGGTAAAAATTTCAAATCAATCCGAGATGTATTGATTTTTTGGTGATCATTTGAAAGTAGGGTCCTTTTTTTTGGACAGTTTTTGTGCATTTTGATGGCTGCAACTTTGGGGGCTTGTATCTCCATTAGGAGAAATCTGTAGTCACAAAGGGGCCCTTGCCTTTGGCACGTGCTGAAAAATTTAGGCAAAACCGTGCACTTTTGACAAGGGCACCAATGGTGCCACCGTGGTTGCCAGCAGTGCAGTTCCGTGGGTCGCGCCAATCGACGCTGCCAACACTGCCAGCACTGCGGCTTCCGACGCTGTCAGCGGGCAACGACTGCACCAATGGGTTTACATAAAAAGGGTTTACATACTTGGGCAGCCGGTTCACATACCATGGGCTGTCTTACAGGGGCCCTTTGGGACCCCATTTTTCTCCTAATGCTTCATCCCATGTCCGTTTTCAATAAAACTTATTGGGTTGGATTCCCCTTGAAGTCTAGTTATTATGGTAAAATTTTCATGTCAATCCATGTTGTTGTGAATGTTTGGGAGTCATTTTAGTGCACGGGTCTAGTTTGGACACTTTTTGCTTTTTGGGTCAAATCGGTCACTTTTTGGGCTACTTTTTGACATTGCAAGGCCATTTTAGGGCACATTAAAAAAAATTCATGAGTTTTTTGGTACCAATTTGTTGATATGATGATTTTGAACTACTTTGTAGTTGAAAGTTTTTTCATTTGAGTAATTTTGAAAACGAATTTCACCTCGAACTATGTTGCTAGGAAAATTTCAGCATCATTTTTTTACACTAAAACACTATGATCTTGCAATCTATATGGCCAAATGACTCCAAATTTGATCCACATGATCTACAACATGTATATTACAAAATTGTACAGTTGAGATTTCTATACTTCACTTACATTTAGACCTATAATACATCAAAAGCAATGATGATTTTAAGCCCAAAATAGCTAAGAACGCTTAGAGGTTAAACCCATAGGAGGTGTAGAACCATTCCAAATAGAATACAATAGAATACTACTATATAATACCGGTTGGAACGAGCTCTTTGGACCTTTAACGTCTAAAGAACGAGAGGACACATTGTGTTCAAGAATAATTTCATTACTTTAATAACTTATATGAATTTCCTTAATTTTGATTCAATGTTAACTAGAGAATTGTAGATGTCCGTTACAAGAGCACAAAAATCCCTCAAGATGTTTTAGAAAACCATTTTTGTGAGCACCTAGATACAATACATCTTTGTATGCCTTTAAAATTTCAAACGCTAATCATACTTCTAGAATTTATGAGAATGTTTGCAATGGATGACCTGTTGATTTTGCTCAAAAATTTCAGAAAAAAACCTCATGATCAAACCTTATAATCATGTAATCTATACGGTAGATTTTCCTAGAAACTGATATACAATCTCAAGACTAAGTCCTCTTACAACTTCAACGGTGAAGTTCTCTACATGAACACCAATCGAGAGATACAAATACGTTTTTGAAAACATCACGAGAAGTAATAATTTTTTTATTTAGAGATAAGCATGGTCCTTTAGGGGTTAAGGACTAAATTGATGATTTAAGGGCAATCAACCCTAAGGTGACTTCCGAATTGTGACATAAATAAGATACACGAACCTATCACCACCATGTTTCCAATTGTGCCCTCATGTTCCCAATTGTGCCCTCATGTTCCCAATTGTGCCCTCATGTTCAGTTGGGTCATCAAGCCGGGAAAGATGACCGTTGCGAACAGGGGAGCGGGGAACGCCCATAGGGAACATCAGCGTCAGTGAGGACTGAGGACGACGAGCAGAACGGGAGCACCATTCTAGGGTTTCGAGTTTCCTCTCTCGCCTCGCGCACGAGTGCGCCCGGACGGAGAGCGCCATCGCTGCTTGCCCGTTTCGGGATCCGTCGTCGCCACAGATACACCAGGTACTCCCTGAATCCGATCAGAATTTTTTTCCCGCTTCATTTCGCTCTCTCAACTCATCATTTGGACAAGATTAGGGTTCCTACCTCGTCCGCCTGATTGTTGTCGGAACAAACGAGGTTCTGGATTTTTGATTGTGCGTTCGTGTAGTGGCCGCATGAGGTATCGGACCGGCGATCGGTTTGGTTGATCGAGTGGTTTTAAGTTCGAGGGGGACGTTCTGGCGATGTCGAGCTACGGTGGAGGGGGCGGGGGCGGGCGATATCGCGACGGGGGCGTTGGAGGCGACCGAGGAGGCTCGCGCGGCGGAGGTGGACGCGGGGGTTTCCGGGACGGGGGCGGTGGCGGGCGAGGAGGGTATGGCGGAGGCGGTGGAGGGTACGGTGGAGGTGGTGGCTATGGCGGAGGAGGTGGAGGTGGTTATGGCGGTGGCGGTGGATACGACCGGGGAGGCGACCGGGGAGGCTCCAGAGGTGGGGGTGGCGGCAGCGGGGACAGGAGCGGTGATTGGACGTGTCCGAATCTGAGCTGTGGCAATGTGAATTTCGCGCGGAGGATGGAATGCAACAAATGCCAGGCTCCCAAGCCGCAGACGGCCGGGGGTGGTGGATATGGTGGCGAGCAGGGTGGCTATGGTGGAAGGCAGGGCGGTGGAAACAGTTACGACGAGCCTGCATACGGCGGGAGGGGTGGCGACAGGGACCAAGGGAGAGCGTACGACAGCCGCGGAGGCGGAGGATATGGCGCTCAGTCTAGGGATGACGCCAAGGACGGCGGCGACCAAGGCAAAGAGGAGGCCGCAGTGAAGCAGTGCGATGAGAATTGTGACGACCACTGCGACAACGCGAGAATCTACATTGCGGGGCTGCCTCTGGATGTCAAAGAAGACGAGCTGCAGGAGCTTTTCGGTGGCATTGGGCAGGTGGCGAGAATAAAGCAGAAGCGTGGGTACAAGGATCAGTGGCCGTATAACATCAAGATCTATCAGGATGAGAACAAGAAGAACAAGGGGGATGCGGTGTTGAGTTACGAAGATCCGCATGCAGCCCACTCGGCAGGGGGGTTCTTCAACGATTATGAGCTGAGAGGCCACAAGATCAAAGTGACCATGGCTGCGAAATCTGCTCCGAAGCCTCCACCGCAGGGCGGTGGTGGTGGATACCGCGGCGGACACCGCGGGGGTGGTGGGCCTGACAGACGGGATGGCGGAGGCTATCGGTCTCGTCCCTACTGAGGGCATGGAGGTAGAGGTCTGCTCTTTGCAATTGTACCCTTAGCTTGTAGCTGTTTCATGGGCACGTTCCCATCCCAGTGGTACATTCGTTTTGGAGAGATGTTGAATGTGGAGTGTACAAAGTTGAGACCATTGGTGGGGGTGCAGACTGAGATAGCTGTGTTGCGAACAGGGGTGGAAGAGATTCGACAGAGCCCACTCTTCTGTAATGTAATGGAGGGAGGTTGACGGAAGGCTGTGAGGAATGTATGTGGTCTGTTTGGATACCAGAAAGTCCTCAGCATGTGAGGTTGTTGCACAAGTGGACCTTGAGAGTGACTTGGCTGAGTATTGATGCTTTCGAGCATGGTGCAGGATCCACGAGGTTCCCACTGTTTAGTTACATGGCAACTCACTGCTTGGTGCGGTTCTTAATTGGAAGGTATCTGGCAATCTACAACCATGCAGTTGGAAGGTTCTTGTAGTGGGTGTTGTTAGGTCATATCGTTTAACACGCTTTGGATGACTTCTTCAGTTGCTGTATAAATTGGTGGACTTCCTTTTAGCGGAGTCTTCATAGTTGACGAGATTGAGGAGTCTTTATTTATGTGTGAAGGAAGTGGATTGTTGTGCATTATTGAGTGCTTTCCTCTGTACACTTCTGAAACATTCGGTGCATGTTGGTCCTTTGAACATGAAAAATGTATTTATTTCCAGACTGAATGTTGATGAAACATATTTGTGGGTGGTGCTCATATGTTGAATGCTGGTGGTCCGTGAATTGCAGTTTGCACTGATTTGCAGCAGGCTACTGTTACTGAACGAATTGGAAATTTGAGTTCATGTTTCTTTGAAACCTTGTTTCTGGCCATGCTTAGGTGGTTCCAGGGCTCTTCTGTTCTTTGGTTGGATCTCCCTTGGAACGCAGGTGGAATGTGGTCTTGTGTCAGTGGCGTATGTTTGGAAGAATATTTGGAATTGATATACAAATGAAAGTTGTAGATTTTGAATTTTAGATTCCATCCGATTCACCAATACTATCACCAAAATCATTATTAAATTATTGATTTTAATATAAAATCTGAAAGTTCAAATTAGTAATTCCTTCTGAATTTGATTTCAAACAAAACATTAACATTTTTCGAGTAAAATTTGTTGGAATGGATTTGAAATGATACTCTTAATGTGGTGTTTCTTTGAAATTTTGTGCTAATCAAATTTATGACCTCATTTTTGCAAGGCCACTTTTGAATCAAAATCAATGCAATTTTGGCTTGTTCATCAACTTGGCATACTTCTTCATTTGTGATTTTAGAAAAATATATGTACTCCAGTAACACCAAATCCAACCATTTGATAGGGCAACAAATTTATGAAGTGTCTCTAAAAAATTGAATGACTTTCATCCACATGAGAATGTAGGGTGAGTTGGAATGTGGTAGTTGTCTAATCTCTTGATGATGTGACGTTTAGGAGTGAAGATATGGACATTGTTAGTCACATTTTCAAAAAGAATTATGTTTGTCTTTTCATGATAGTCATTCTTTGTGATGACGATCAATATTGCATTCTTACACAATTTATATCAATCATGCCAAGTGAAATATTGTCTTTAGGTTTTTGGTTACTATCATGAGTATGATTTTTGTTCTTGTTTGGTTGCAGCAAGTCGTATTGCTCCTATTGCGTGAAGCATGACGGTGCATTGATGAAGACTGAAGTTTAAGTTCGTTTATCTTTTTTGTAATCACAATATAGATTTCTACAACAATGGGGTCAATAAGAGGAGTTTCTTACCATTGAAAAGCATTAGATGAGCAATGTATACATCAATGGCAACATTAATGGTTTCTCATGATTTTGGATCTTCAAGGTAGGAGATATTGAATTTCAAAGTATTTCCATAATTAAAATTTACAACTTTTTTAAAAATGATTTAGAAATGAGACTTTTGTATGAATTGGGCCATTGTAGTTGTGAGAATGACACATGTCATACTACTATGGTGTGAATTTAAAAAAAATAAATTCAACTATTTACTTCACATGCACCGCTAAAAATAAATGTGCACTTGAGATGCTTTTTGAGGTTGCAAAATCAGATTTTGGTATTGTACAGTGATAAACAAAACTGAGTATTGATTTGAAACTTTTCCATTCAAACAATCATACCATGAGCATCAATGGGCAAAGTCCAAAAGTGAATATGCAAAAGTTGTAGTATGCGATAGATAGATAGATAGATAGAAACACCAACCCTATAAAAGAGCCGGCGTGAATAAAGTGTTCGTTCGTAATGTCAATGACCCGATGCCCACCGGACAAAGGGACATTGAAACAATACTACTCTCCCCTTTCGAGGATGGACACTATAGTAACCAAAACCAAGTAACGGTAACAGTAACAAAGGTGAAAAGCCAAGTAAGGATGGTTGAGTGCTAGTTTGTATAAAGGTATGTTTAGTGTTAAGTTTTATCACCAAGGCATTAGTTCTTTGGTTGGTTGGTGAAAGGCGTTGTATCACAATTATGTGGTCCGGGTTCGAAACCAATTGGGCTCGTTGAGCAGTGGTGTGATACACATGGCTTGGTGCTGCTAGTGAATTATCATGGCAGGAAAGTTGTACCAACCAACCGGCCCGTCCTATCCCCTGAGACAAGTTGATGCTAGTTGATTGTAAAGAGTGGCTAGCAGTGGTTTTCACCACTACCCCCCTCTTTTAATGTACTACGTCTGTTGGTATTGTTTGATTATTCTCTATACGTCTTTTATGTAAAAGGATAGATCCGGCATATTGTATGGCAATGGTATTTATTGCTTTGAATGTGTGTTTTATGGAGGTTTCGCAAATGTTGAATTTTGTTTCTAGTTGTTTCATTGAGGGGACGTGTGTCGTTCCTCTAGCTCCAGCTGTGATGACTATGATAGGGTCTACTTTCCAACCTTGTTGTATGATGTTATTAATTAGAGGTTGGTATTTTAAAAAAATTCTGCCAACTGTTTCTAGTGAAAATTTGTCGTTTGTGTATGTGAATTCTATGAATTGTATGGTTAGGTTATCATCGGGGTTTAGAGGAGGTGGGCTTCGGTATGGGAGGCCTTTAATGCATAATATATCTGGTTTGAATCTGGCATTACAATGACATCTTTGTTGGTTACAAGTACATGGTAATAACCATGGAGGAACTGTGTTTTCTTGTGGGTTATTGTTGAATGTGCCCGCATTCATGAGGGTGTAGCATCTTGATTTATTTAAGGATAGTATTAATTTTCTTAATTCCCATACCGCTTTATTGTGTCTTTTGGTTCTTAGTGCGTGTATATGGTGTTGTTTGCATAGTAAAAGTACATGTAGCCATGTATCTGCATCTTGTGAATTACATATGGGACATGTTTTTGAGGGGAATCTTTGTATGCCAAAAATTAATTGCTTTCTGGCATTACCCATGTATTGACCGGTTCTAAATTTTTGTATGCTTGTTTTTTGTGAGTCTGTTAGTTCTGGATTATTCCAAATGTCATTGGACATTACGTTATCTATGATGGAGTTTGTTGTCCATTTGTTAATGTTGGGAAAGTCATGTGCCAGTATTTCTAGGTTATTTTCTCGGTCATGTTTCTTTATGTATTCTTCCATTTGAACATCTAACTGGTCCTTTGTCTGGTCATTTGATACGACCGGGCCATGTGTCTTTTTGGAAGTAGTAAGGTGTGGTATGTGCAAATTCGTGTGGATTTGCTGCAAATTGATAACCTCTTTTCATGGTTCCTTCTTTTGCGAGTTGATCTGCGTGTTCATTCCCATTAATTTTAGCATGTGCTTTAACTTTGTATATTGTGGTTGGTTGTGTTCGCTTTTTTAGCATTTTTAGCATTTCTACTAATAAGGTTATATCGGCGTGGTTGTTTTGTTGGGTTGGGTGTTTTAGTTGTGTGTTTAGAACATGTATACAATTGAGACAATCAGTAAAAATATGTGCATGTTCGTTTATGTATTTAGTGGTGATTAGTGAAAGTGTTTCATGTATGGCCATTAATTCTGCTCTGAAGCATGTTTGTAGTCCAGGCAGTCTTCTTGATATTTGTACATCTGGTTTGGATGAGTTGTAGATTCCATATCCAGCTTTTTCTTTTTTCCAATGGCCATCATCAGCTTCTTTAGGTGGTAAAAAGGATCCATCTGTGTAATAGCTGTATTGTGGTAGAAACTTTAGTGTAGAGTTTATTTCGAAATTTGGAAGGGGATTTACCCACATGTTTTGTAGATTGTTATAGGGTGGGTATATGAGTTTGTTCCATTTTGTGCTTTTGTTAACTTTTGTGTTTGGTGGTGTGGGTGGTACTGTTTGTGTATGGTATTGCGAAATTTGTAGATTTTCAATTTGTTGTGTTTATGGTGTCTATTTGGTTTATTGTGCCAATGTTATTGTTTTGATGGTGAATACACCATATGTGCATTGCAAGTGGTTCGTTTCGGGTTTTGTTGGGTTCTAATGGTATTGTTGGTTCGTCATATGTAATCGTGTCCGCGGCAAAATTTATAATGGCGTGCATATCCGGGAAGGGTCCGTTGTACGGTGATAGGTTTTGGTACCAGTTGGTGTCTGGAATTGCTAAAATGGTGATAGTTTCTGGGTCTTGTTTTGCTGCTAGTCTTGCCCAATGTATTGTTTGTTGTGCTGTTTCGGCGTCATTTGGGTGTACATATCCGATACCTTTCCATTTGTATTGAAAGGCTGTCCCTAGTGAGCCAAAAATCTTGTCTCTAGCGAATGTTGAGTAGAATTGGGTAGATTTCATGGAACATGTAATTGATGAGGAAAAGTATGAGTGTGTTATATTAAATGTTGTTATTAGTGTGTCTAGAATGTTGGATGGAATGGTATGGTGTGGTGTTTTTATTGTATTCTTTTTGTGGTTTTTGTGTTCGTATCTTTGGTATAACCAGACTACTTCCATTTCAAATGTTTGTATAGCAGGTATTAGTCTATGGATGTTGTATTTGTTGTTGTTATATTGTTGCCATAACCATTTTATTCTTGAAGTCGGAATGGTGGTGACATATTTACCGGTGTCATTATATATGTGGGTTTTATCATTTTGTGTTTGAATGGTGCATTTGTTTGTGTCTATGTCTCTTTCTGGGTTACATTCAATTGTGGATGTTTTAATGTAGGGGATTATTGTTGGGGATGGGATGTGTCTTGTGTCTCTATTTTGTTCTGGTGTAAATTGTGTATTTATAATATTTTGATAGTGTTTGTTTTTAAGATCTGTGTAGTATTCTGTAAGTAGGTTTATATTATGGTGTATTAGTGTTGGTAGATTTAGTGGAAATAATTTGCGTTGTTCTAACCATTTATTATATGTTATGTGGTTTGAGTCTATCCATTGACATAAATATGTGTTGTATTTTTTAGATATTTTATATTTGTCTTTTGTTGTAATTGTTTTGTGGTTTAATATTGTGCGAATGGGGAATCTTATGGGATCGTTTTTTATGTTTTGTGGTGGGGCTGGTTGTTGTAGTTGTGGAGGTTGAAGGAATTGTGCGGGGTTTATTGGAGTTCTTGGTATTATTCTGTGGTTATATATTTTATATTTTTCTTTTAGTGTACGGGGTGGTAAGTGTATTTGGCATGGGTTTGGGCAATCTAGGGTACATTTTGGATCACAGAAGAGTTGTTCTGCTATGTTGAGTGCACTTTTATCTAGTTTAGTTGGATTTTGATAGTATATTTTAAATTCTTCTGGTGACATTAGTTTTGTGCCGTTGGGAAGGATGATTTGATTTATATTGTAAATTTTGTGTGCCATTAATTTATATAATAATTTGATGGAGAGTTTTGGATCTAAGTGTGGTAGTTCGTTTATGACCGCAAATCTCCATTCTCGTTCTAGTTCGGTCATGTGGAGTTGGAAGTTTTCTTCTGTGCTTTTTAGGTGTATACCACCTGCTGTTTTCAGAAGGAATAATGTTCGTGTTGTGGGTGACGTAATGCAATCTTGGCGTTTAATTCTTGGGATGTTTTCAGCACCGCCGGCTTTAGCAAGTATGTGTTGTATTAGTCCTTTATATATTATTCTTAGTCTCCCTTTGTCGTTAAGTGCATTTCGAAGTTGTTCCCCAATGCATCTAAGGTAGGCATTTTTTAGAGAGAAGGCCTCTAGTCCGAATAAATCATGAGGGAGTTGAGTTATTATGTTTGCGGTGCTTTTAGGTAGTCCGCATATTGTTTTTTGGATTGCAATAATTTTCTTGTCGAGTTTTTTAATGGTTGGTAGTGAGTATGGGACTTCAAAGAAGCTGTAGGCTATGCCTGCTCTGATTACTGTGTCCACCATATTGATTCTTTGTTTGATGGTGGCAGGGCATTTTGATAGTTGTTTACATTGGTCTATTATTTTTAGTTGTGGTGATATGTGTTTGGAGTTTCTATTTTAGTGATGGAACTAATTGTATGCCCAAGTATACATAAGGTTCGTTTTGATGGCGTACTGGTAGTGTTTGGTCTTTGTAACTGATTTTTTGGTCTATGATGTGGGTTTTAAATTTGTTTGGTTGTATTTGGATTTATTTGGGCAACCGGTAACGGCGCATTTTGTGACTCCCAAGTCCATGCCTGCCCATTCACAAAATTTGTTAATCTTGTTTAATTGCATTTGTAGTGATTTTGTATTGTTTGATATAGCTGCTAGATCGTTCGCGTATGCTGCAGAGCTAATTTTTATTTTTGATGTACCAAATGTGTATCTATTTTCCCCTCTTTGTAGCCATCTCAAGAGTGGTTCTAGAAAAATCAAGAAGAGATATGGGCTGTAGTATGCGACATATAACACATTACTATGGAAGTTTGAAGAAAAACTCAATTGTGATTTGAAAGAAAATGAATTTCAAAGTTAGCCACGTCTAAAACTCGGTTTTGTGCGCTATAATTTGGAAGTACTTTAGATTTTTGTCAATTTTTTCTTAGAGCTTCAAAAAAACTTTTTATGCCTTGGCATGTTGATATACATCATTTTAGATTGTTGTACACAAAAGTTGAAGGAAGTTGACGTTTATAGAATTTAAAATATTCACAATTTGACAAACATGCAAATGATGTTGGTTCTCACGATATTTGAATATTTTTTTGGAATTGAGAGCATGGAACTGCATTGGCCATTGTATAGAGAGCATAGGTTGCAACATGAACCATTGTTACATCTTAATGCCCTTGCATTTGAAATAGTTGCTGAATAGGCCAATGCATTCAATTTATATATTAGAGTTGTATGATACAGTTTTTTGGTCTAACTTTTTTGTACAAAGTCTAGAGTTCATGACGCACATACTCAATCAACCAATTGAACAACTTGTTTTTTTCATGTTCAGTATCATCAAAAAATTGTCAATTTTATGAAAGTCAGTGTAATTTCTGGCAGTTTTGAACTTTTTAATGATATTGAAAATGATATGTTTTTTTATTTTTTATTTTGTATTTATTTTTTAATAAATTCGTTGGATTGATTATATGCGATAGGAACTCTAGTCTTTGTACAAAAAACCTAGACCAAAAAACTGCATCATATAGCTCTAATATTTAAATTGAACGTATTGGCCTGTTTAACCTCTAAAGGACCGCAAGGCCCCCACACGGCTTCTGGAACTAGAAAGTGAGGTAATTTGGGTTCTTGGGCTTTGAATTGTAGGATGAGCAACAAAGAGACCCTGGCTCTTTTTGAGAGCCGAATCTATAGGTACTTCTTGATCGGAAATTCATCAAGTGAGCGATTTTTGGTGATTTTTTGAGTTGCACGGTGGGTATCTAGGCGTCACTTCAAACCCTCATATCTTCCTCTTCACATCTCCAAATTACTTGAATTTTTTTTCACATGCTTAAAATGATGATTTCTACTCACAATAAAAATTTCAGAATTTTTGGAGCACTTTTGAACAATCCGATTTCAGCATGTGTACAAAATACCCCAAAACAAGTTCCATCAATCTTCTCAACGGTGGCATTTTCTCAAAAATTGTGCAATTTTGTTGATCTTTTAAAAAAAAAAAGCTACGTAAGTCTTCTTTAGTTTCAATAGTACCGATTGTCAAAATTACCCCACACCAATGAGGAATTGAGCTTGCTACAAGAGCAAGTCAAGAAAACAAGAGCTAAGTTCAACACCCCCCGGTCCTTTAGGGGTTAACAACTATTTCAAATGCAAAGGCATTAAGATGTAACAATGGTTCATGTTGCAACCTATGCTCTCTATACAATGGCCGATGCAGTCCCATGCTCTCAATTCCAAAAAAATATTCAAATATCGTGAGAACCAACATCATTTGCATGTTTGTCAAATTGTGAATATTTTAAATTCTATAAACGTCAACTTCCTTCAACTTTTGTGTTTTTGAAGCTCTAAGAGAAAATTGACAAAAATCTAAAGTAGTTCCAAATTATAGCGCACAAAACCGAGTTTTAGACATGGCTAACTTTGAAATTCATTTTCTTTCAAATCACAATTGAGTTTTTCTTCAAACTTCCATAGTAATGTGTTATATGTTGCATACTACAACTTTTGCATATTCACTTTTGGACTTTGCCCATTGATGCTCATGGTATGGTTGTTTGAATGGAATAAATCAATACTCGGTTTTGTTCATCACTGCACACTCTTCTTAATTTTCATCAGTTTTAGTTCTGAAGGAAACGCAAAAGAAAGGTATCCTTCTCAAATGCTCAAAATGGATTAATATGTGTCAAGAACTACTACCAGCTTACAGTAATAAATAAACACAAAAATTTGTGAATATTGTCCTCATTTTATAAAGAATTTCCACGCACTAAAATTCGGATCCCCTTGGAATAAGTTATGCATTTTTAAAGTTTTTACTAGCAAATAGCCTATTGCAAAACAACAGGTTTTGGTGGACAAAGTGCACTGAATAAAGTGTAGTGGATGAAGCATTGAGGATGAAATGGTGGATGAAAACGTGATCAATTTCGTGACACATAGATCGTGACATCGGTCGTGACACTGTGCGTTTATTATAATAGATTTATAGATTATCCAGAAGTTGTTGATTTTGTGACTCTTGAATTGAGGTACATTTATTTAACTTCATATTTAGTTTTATCCTATTCACGGAAATGGAGAAACCATGGGAATGGAAAAACTACTTGAACTTCTAAAAGGTCAAGAAGCAAAAAATGGACATTCTGTTTTTTTAAGAAGTTTTGAGTCGGACCCATTTGTTTAAATTTATTTATTGTCTCTACCTCACAAGGGGAGGGAATACAAAAACGCTTGTTTTCAGGAGTTACACATGTGGATAGTAAAAACAAGCCGTAAAAGTAAATTTGGAGGTAAACATGAAGACAAAGACTACGCAACTAGCTGCTTGTTTTTTGACCAACACACGCAATGTGCTTCATTGATTCCGTTGATACAAAATTTGATCCGATTGATTGACTTCATCATTTAGAAACCATGAATCCTTGGTCCTTTAGGGGTTAAGTGTTTTGTATGAGGGAATTTTTGTACTAGGGAACGGGCCGCATCTTGCGAATTTTGTAGCAACAAGTGGCCATGGGCGAGCCCGGAGGGCGAGACTTGTGGCCTCGCGTTGCTGCAAAATCCGTAGCATGTGACCTGTTCCCTCACATTAAGAGCTGAGGGAACTTTATTTGAACATTGTGGGAACGTCGGAATTGATCGACCCGACAGATTCAGTTGTAGAATCGGCCACTCCTCCTGCAGCACATTTGGGTTTCTAACGCAGCCTCGAAATCTATGAATCAACCACCGAGGCTCTTAACTTTATGGTATTGAGAATTAAGGTTTTCAGTAAATGTTTGGGATGAGGGAGCACTCATGGGTGTTGGAGGCTGTTACGATTTGATGTGGTTGCTCGCTTGCAGATTTTGGTACCATTATGATCTACATGATTATTATGGCTTGCAATTCCTTTACACTCTGATATAATCACATAACCTCATGTTAACCCCTGGACGTCCCACGGGGTCCGTAGTTGCCTGGCCGTATACCTCACATACGGTGGGGTCACAAAATTATGTCTCGTGATTTAAAGAGAATCTGCCAATTTTAGCCGTACCGATGTAATTGGTAGTGTGGCTGGAGCTCCCTGAATTTTTGGAAATGTATTTGACCGTGTGAGTCATGAGAAGATTGGGAATCTTTGTATGCACAGTGAGCTTACTGTGTACAATTATAGGTTTTTTATTTTTTGAAAAAAACGTGTTGGGAGGATTGCATATCCATACGGTGGAATCATAGAAAATAGTAATACTAAGCCATGAAAAATATAGCTAATGTGAAAGGCCCAACACAATATGGGCTGTGGAATGTGCCTCATTGCATACGGTTTTGGGCGGGTCACCCGGAGATATAGAGGCTTCTCGAATCTGAAGTTGGCCACAGAGGATAGTCCGGCCTTTGGGAAATTCCAACCGTCATGCACACTTCCTGGATGAGCGCCATGTGGTTTCACTGACGGTTGCCGATGGCGGGATGCAATTCAATCATTGGAATCTAACTGCTGACGTGGTTAGAATCTCCAAGGTCCCGCCAACAGTCACCACTGCATTCATAGCTGCATTCACAGTTGCAGTCATGCATGGATCGTCGGAGCCACAGCAACGGTCACGCAGAGATCTTCTAGAACTCTCTCAATTCAGCAAAAACCAACGCTCAATCAACTGGTGTCCATTGGACTTCACTCAGCACAAAACGAGGAGGTTGTGTGTCATGTAAGCGAAATACATACGGCAAAACTCATCAAAATCTTCTTTGTTGTACACATGGTTGCGTGCGAGTATCACGCAGAGAGGACGCACTTGCTTGTCTCTTCCTTGCATATACGACTTCTTTGCATTCAGTTCATTTGGTATTTCTATTTCTGAAATGAAGCCCTTCGGCTTGAAGGATGCCTCCCACTCTTGATGGTTGGGAAATGCCTTCGCTGCCTTCATCTATATTTAGAGAGAATCCTTTCAAAAAGTGCATCAACAATGCATCATCCACGTCCTGCGCACATAATATGAACGACCTTGAAATCAACTCGATGCATAAGTTTTCTGCTAAAGTCCTAAAAAGAACTTCCAAGAGATGGAAGGTTGTGCGATGCACATTATGGCAGCGGAGCACATATGGTATACACAACGGAGTGAATTACAAGGTTAGAGAGAGCATTATAACATTTAATGCAAAAGAAGGTCAAGTAAGAGCCACCTCTGATTTTCCTCCCGTAAGATCCACTAGTTCCCGCATTGTCTTGAGCACGTCCACGTTTCCTTCGTTGATTACTTCAACTGAGCTTTCAAGGGAGCAGTTCAGAAATATCCGTTCTGCCAGCCATATTTCCCGTCAATAGCCATGTAAACAGGAACGTAGACATGCCCGGTACACAGGTGATCATCCTTTAAAAATTGCAGCTCGTTAACAAAGCAAGACTGTAAGCTTTGCGGCAATCGTGATAACAGAGGTTCATTCCTCTGGAGTGATTGAATGAACAATCTCCGACTGTTTCAGTGGCATTTGTGCCATTGCCTTGCTACCCTCGCACACGTCCAGTTCGTGGTCTACATCGTGTTTCAATTCTTAGAAATCGTTTAGCAACGAGGTGAACTGATTTCATATTCAATAGAGTAACTAATTCGAAATTACGCAACGCTCAAACACCATTGCTGACGCCAAGACAATAATTGCGCAAAAAATATCAGGTTCTACACTTGTCTGGCCTAATATCAGCACCAAGAAACGAACATAAGCGAGTCTACCAAGTTCCAAACGCAAGATATTTAATGAATCTGTCAACACAGGAGCAACACTAATTTCTGTTATTGTATTTTGCTGGAACTCGTTCTGAGTAAAGGTCAAAGATTTTATCTCAATTTCTTGATATACCATAGCGTTAGTACAGTCGATTACAGACATAATTTTTACTTTTCAATTTCAAATTTCGAGATTTAATCCTAACGCTGGAGAACTAAAAACTGAAAAGGTAGAGCTTACTTGCAATACTCCATTGCGGAAATACCGATTGCGGAGTTCGAGCGCAGAATGAAGACGCCATTGAAAATCGCAAAGATTTCAAAGAACTGCACAGTACCGGCATTGGCCTCGTCACCGCCATGTTCTCGCAACTTGATGCCCCGAAGTAGAAGCAACGCGTTGCGCAAACCGCAAGATGCTGTGCTGCCATTGTTGCAGGCTGCAGGGAAAGCAAATCAGACGCAAGAACAATAAAAAACGTCAGAAAGTTTGAGTCTCAGGTGTTGCGGTCAGTCCTTTCGCATGCAACGGAGGTCCTTATATGCAGATGTCAGAATCCACACACCATTGACACAGATTATCTACCCTGGCACACATCCTTTACCATCGCCAGCAAGATTGCAGAGCTCGCCATATCCAAAATGGCCATATCTAACTTAACAGCAGCGCCATGGTTGCCTCGTTTTGTACTGAATGAAGCCCAATTGTACACCAGATGGTGTACATTGGACTTCATTCATGCACTAACAATAAACATATAATTTTTTTGACCATCTTCTCAGATTGTCAGCCGAGAATGTTCTACAATTCAGCAAAACCAAACCTCAACTCAGCTGGTGTACATGTACTCATAGGATACCCAAATAACACGTTCTTTCAATTGCTACATTGGAATCCTCTTCAAAGACATATGTAATTTTTTTGACCTACTTGAACTTTGGCCATACCTGGTACCATCCAGCCCAAGCAGAGGCGAGTCCACTGAGCCCCAATATAACAGTGTGCGACACAAAGTTAACGGATTGGGATCCACAACAGCCAAAGTGATGAAAAGATCAGACGTTTTCACAACGATGGACATGACAGACATGACGCGCTGCATCTTGATAGAAGAAATTTTAGCCTTCAAGCTCTTGATCTCCTTCTCATCCTAAAATGTTCCTCAGCACCTATAAGACGCTCCAATGCCACCAAGTATTATTTCCACATGTAAACTTGACATTTTTTAACTCCAGAATTTCAATGGAATTTCAATGTGCACCTGCATATGCTTGCAAGACTTCATACAAGAAATGGGAGAGATATAATTACCTTCTGTACGTAGTGTCAAATAGAGTGCATACCGTTCTTGGAAGGCAAGGTCGGCAGAAAATAATTCCCCAAAAAAATGCCACCCAGAGATACACATGTGGTCAGAATCTCAAAGGTCCCGCCAACAAAAAAGCTAAGTCGCAGCTGCAGTTACAGCTGCACCCACAGTAGCGAGTGGAATCCAAGAACATCGCCCAAATCCCAAGCTCACGGACAAATAAGAATCCAATGGTGGCAACAATGAAACACACATGCGTACAAACAACAATTCACGTTGCAGCTATTGTGCAAAGTTGCAATGGCATAAGTAAATAAGTTCACTGCATAAGTAGAGGTCATCCCAAGATAACAAAAATTGGGTTCAAAATTGCCATCTACTACAAACAATGTTTGTGACACTAGTCCAATTTGCTATGCCATCACACTACTACGAACACCCATCACTACCTGCGCATGGTGTAGAAGAAACAAATAACAAAAAAGCCTCGAGCACACCCCTAGCAAATGTTCACACCCGGTGATGAGCTTCACTCCAAACTTCAAGCTAGTTGGGACTAATGCGGTCCACAAGCAGGTCCAACCAAGCAAGAAAGCTAACCATTTGTCCGCCCCACTCCGAATCCAAGCCGCTACCTGACAAAGCATCAATCGCAAGAACGTGAGATGAGAAAATCACCGACGAGGAATTGCGACAAAGCCCGGTTGAGTGTGCACACGAACATAACATGCTCCATCACACATGAATTGCCCGGCACAACCCCCGCAAAAACGGCGCGTGACCTTCCGACACACAATGCATGCACGTCGGGCAGAGGGATGCCCTTCGATGCGGTGGAAACCCGGTCGTGCTAGCTGACGATGGCGCCCACGAATGTTGCCGCCGGCAAGGAATGGTCCAACCAGAGCCATGGCAAGTTCGGTGTGCCAAAGAAGCCTAGATGATACTTGCAATCCAACCCGCTCCGCATCTGCCCGGTACAAGACATACGCATTCATACAAGTTGAATCAAGGACGAACAGTAGGAGTCGGTGCCACCACTTCTGGCTCTGCAGTTGTGTAGTGTACTCTCCTCTTTGTTGGTCCACTACATCGATTCCACGCATAAATCGTTGGTACTCCAAAATGATAGGAGAAGTGGGAAAATCCAACCGGTCCCGGCGTCCTGGAATCCACCTTGGTGCAACACATGAAGGATCACATGGATTCGTGGCTGTCGATAACAAGAAAACCGGCTTTGAATCCACCCAACATACCGCTGCAATTTTTCGGGACCGGTGCATCTTTGCAGCGACAATACCACGAGCTGGGAGCTGTGTCGCAGGAAATCCAGCTAGTGAGCTTGGAAAGCCACGCGATGTCTTCTTTACAGTCCCTGTGGCAAAGAAACCCCGATCAAGCAGCGACATGTGCAACTTCACTCCGGTGAAGAAATTATCCGTGATAATTGTGTGGCCTCGGTGTTCATAGCCTCTAACCGCTTGAAGCACAGCATCCTCGCCCACCAGATCACCCTCAGGCCGTTCGTGAGAGGACCCCAAGTACACAATGCAGTTGGAAACATACCTGTTAACCAAGGCACGAAGGTCTTAGACAAGCTACAGTCAACAACATGGAGGGATCAACGAACCTCTACCAATAGACTAGACATTGGAAAGCTCTAGTATCACACGATTTTTTCGTTATCTTCAGCTTCATTCAAGTTATAACAGGGTTGGTTTGCAACAGTGGAAATTATTCTCTTAGAGAGCCTCACGGACCAACAGATGCTGATTATTCCGTGATCTTTAGTTACAACAGGGATAAGCGGCAATGAAAATTACTCTCTTAGAGAATCACTACTAATAGACAAAGCTCTAGTATTCGTAATTGTTGTAAAGTCTATGATATGAAAAGTTTGGAGTTTCATATGAGCAACTATTAGATTTGAAGTAAAAAATAAAACAGAGCAACACAATTTTGACCCCTAGGAATTTTTTACAACCAAATTATATGACATTCATTTTTAATCAAGATGAAATTATCCATAGAAAGTAGAGTTATTCATAAAGTCACCTTCAATTTGTTGAATCTACAAAGAGTTTTGCTTTATCATACTCTTATTTGTTCACTCAAAACAATTAAAAGGTGTGAAAGATCTTGGTGGTTTATCATTATTAGGTGTGTAAGAGGTGTGTAAGAGCTTGGTGGTCTTCAAAAGTTTTTTAGCTCCTTTCTAGACACCAAGATCTTTCACACCTTTCAATGATTTGAGTGAATAAATAAGAGTGTGATAAAGCAAACCTCATGGTATCTTTTTAAAAATTTGGTGGACTTTACGGATAACTCTAGTGTATATGAACTTGAAATTTGCGCATTGTTTAGACTTTGAGATTTTTAGCCTAAAGACATGAATAGATAGAGTTAACAACATAGAGGGATCAACAGAGAGGGATCAACAGAGAGGGATCAACAGAGAGGGATCAACAGAGAGGGATCAACGTTCTTAAGGGACTTACCGCGACGAGCTCGATGCTAGCGCCCACAACTTTATACCAAAACGAACAGGTTTTGATTTCATGTACTGCCGAATTGCACAGTAACGTCCCTTATAAGCCACCATAATTTCATCGACAGTGCAAATTGGCTCCGGATTGTACAACCGCTGCGAGATTTCGGCAAACCCTTCTACCAACCAGCGTACCTTTCCAATCTTGTCAAAGTTTGGGTCGGTGGAATCCTTGGGTAGTGAGTCGTTGTCGACCAAGTGAATACAATGGACGATGGGCTCGAACCGTTGGCGTGTCATGGCTGTACTGATGATGGGGCATGTGAATAACGGTCTTACATCCCAATACATGCGGCGGTGAGGGAGTTCCTTGAGGCCCATAAGTAGTAGAACTCCGAACCAACAAAGCAACTCCGCCTCCGTTACATCCACCCAGTCAGCTCGTCCGTTAGTGAGATGCGGCTGGTCATAGTCGAGTTGCTCAGCATACCTGCAAGAGCATCAATTGACTCATTTCAACAACGTTCCTAATCCAGGCTCAAGCATACAGAACATCATTCAATTACCGTGGTATTGTTCTCCAAACACAGAAATTTCAGATGTATATGAGTTGTAACGCTCATCATGCACCTTGAGTAAATTGCTCAAATATTTCTGGACCAGTCCATTGAAATGGGTGCGCACCTAGCTTAGAGTCACAAAATTCTATTTAGACGTTTTGGAAATAGTAGACTACAAACCGCAGTAGACCAGAACAACATCCATTTAACAAACTTAGAACCAACCCCCATTACAGTGCCGGCACTTCTGATGTACACTAACTTATTGAGTTACCTAGCTTGAATGAGCTGACATGAATGCACGGCTACGGAATTTCAGGACTCTGTTAAATGTTATACGATTAACATCCGAAGCATTGTTCAAGAGATTTCTTACAATACTCAAAGTGTTACACAACATCAAATATTTCCAAATTAAATGCGTTAATATTAACTCCTTATGCTGGATAGGAAAATCAACGAGAAGACATGCAATTTCTCCCTCTCAAAGTTCACCAGTGAAATCATAAAAGAGATGGCAATACGAAGCACATCAGCTATGACCAGTCCATGCCATTTGCCAACCCCGCAGTAAGTTATGTAAGTTCGACGGTCATTCGTTTTAAATTAAACAAAGTGTTGGAATATGTATTGGATGCAATCATGTTAACAATTCACAACCATAGACAAAGTTGCAAGCCACGCGATTTCAAGACCCTCTGTTCAATGCTCTACAAGTACTTAATAGTGATTTCTTAACCTACTCAAAGCGGAACACAACATCAACAATTCAAAATTAAATGTGCAAATGCTAACCCCTTATGCTGGATAGTAAAATCAAAGATCCTTCCCTCTCAAAGGTGTATGTTCTTAACCCTTTTTCAAAACCTTTTTCAAAACCTTTACTACATTTGTTATGTATTTTTTTTGGTGCAAAATTTCACGTAAGGATGTTTACCTTCTCCGGTGAGGTGCAGCTACAAAGCCCAGAAGGTAGTTCAGCCTTGCTTATTTTATTGGCAGACCATTCAAGTTTGTACAATTTGTATAACCGACCCCGTAGTATTCCTCACGTGCTGAAGGTTGGACCACACACGAAAAGCAAGCATTCAATTATCACAAATACAGAAAATAATCATACAAACCCAGCACTCTTACCTGTTAGTCTCCCGAACAATTCGGGCCATTGTTGCTGCAGGCCAAAAGTCCCTGAAGTACTCAATGGGCTGTCCAGGAGCTGCCCGGAAAGTAGCTGGGCCAGGTCTCGGGCCTGCACCAGAAATGTTGTCGCAGTTAGGGACCGACGTGACGAAAACCCAAATGAGAATGGTTAATGCATATCCTCTTCTAAAAATAATATTTTTACTAAGGAAACTCCATTGTCATTCAAGCCCCAAGACTTGTACTATTTCTTTATATTTCTCGTTATAGAGAACCTTGATTTCTGTATGACACATGTAGTATGATACCTGGACTCTCAATCATGATAAGTGTATGATTTTTTTACACATGGATGGTTAACTATTTTTGACCAACTCTGCAAAGGTTTATAGTAGCACTCATTTAGTTTTTGATGATGTTTATTCAGGAGCTTTTGAACAAGGTCTGTGATGCATACTACTTGCCAGCTTGGTGCTCACCCTCTGAACTACGTTAGCTTAGCCCAGGATTTGGGTCTCCAGGTGAGTGTAGTTTTCTACTTCAATGTGCATTTCCTTCTCTGTTTTTTTTTAATTCAATTTATACTCTCTGCATCATATACTTTATGAACTGTAATGGAGGTTTTGGTAAAAACATGTGAACTACAACATGCAAACTACGACAGTAAAGTGAGGAAACTAAAGAAATGCACTTTAGCAACCATGCTATTATTGTGAGCATGAGAACTAAGAGGACAAAACTTGCCCCCTAATTTGTGCATATAGGGGCCCACCTTAAAAAAATCAACGAGAAGGTCTACATACCTGTAAAAACTCTATCACCTTCCAAGGTCAGATTTTCCTCCTGCCATTGGTCATCCGCCCAAGTCTTTGCGAAGTCCCAGCCGCTTGTGTCCTCTTCATCGTCATAGATGCCTAACTGCGACAACGGCATCTCTTGAAACGAGCCAGAAGAGGAGGAGGAATTACCTGATTGAGCCTCGTCTAGAAAGTCTTCCCATGCTGGTTGCCATTCACCATCGCTTGCATCTTCTTCACCCTCCTTTGGTGCAATGTTCTCATCTATGGGTCGTTGTCCGGCAGCCTTCACTGCTGGCATCTCACTGGACCCGCCGAAATCGAAGTTCAAAACCCGCGTAACACCGTCATGCGCACCTCGGGTGACATCCGTGCGTGTCTCAGTCACGAGCACCTCCCGTCTAGCAATACTCCCTCCAAAATCAACAGTGAACATGGGCTGCCCGTGTACCTCATGGTAATACCGCTGTGTGACGAGGCCCCTGAACTCTTGAAGTCCGCCCCACAACCCTGAGTCATATCCTAGCACGCTGAGCTTCACGTAGAGGTATTGCTCGGTGAGAAATGCTCGGTCATCAACCCGGGCTCGATCTCCCGGGCTCAAGCCTCTCTCCACAGGAAACCCGGCCGTAAGGGCATTCCTTCGAATTACTTCTGAGAATTCTCCATACGGGCAAGACCTCTCCCCGCAATCGTGTTTGCTCGCATGGTGCTCTCCAATACTTTGGCGCTGGTCTGTGCTGATTGGTGGCGCCCCAGGTGTGAAGTCTTGCTCAGAAAATCGGCACACCCCAAGCAATGAAGAACTGAATGCCTCTGCGCGTTGGCTCCTTCCGAGTAGTTGTCGTAGATCCGCTGCCTCCCTTGTGGGTGTCACAAAACCGGCACCTTCTGGGAGCTCGATGGATGCTAGATCATCCTCTGCCTCCAAATTCGTAACTTCAGCTGTGCGTATCGGACTCCTCACCGTCCTTGGTCTCAACATTACTGGGCTTGTGCGCTGCATGATGATAGTCGGTGGCTCCCACCCTTCTGGAATTGCTGCCGGTGCACTGCCTCGCCCACCTCGTCCCATCCGTCGCCCACGCGCCGCGCCTGCGCAGCGTCCTCGCCCACCATCTCCTCCATTTCCACCTCGTCCACCTCCTCCCCTTCCACAGCGCCCCCGTAACGCCAGTGGCCTATTTGCATGCACAAAAGTTTGAGTGCCGTGACTGCATTAACATGTGCCTATAACACCTTCTAATTTTTGTAATATGCTCAAGCAGAAGGTACATATATCTTAAAAGAATTATATATCTTCAAGAAGCCAAGGGATCAAACGTGGTAATTATAATCGACATACAAGAAGATTAATGACTATCAAGAGTAGCTAAAATTATGTAAGTATCCGTGACTAATGAATATAATCTGAAGCCAGAGCAAAGAAAATTACGAATGAGAAATGACGCTGAAAATGAAGAATGTCCAAGGAGATGAAGAATCATGCAAGAGCCAATCGACAATTAATGGAACCAGAGAAAGAAAAAACAGAGCAAAGAAAATTACGAATGAGAAATGAAGCTGAAAATGAAGAACGTCCAAGGAGATGAAGAATCATGCAAGAGCCAATCGACAATTAATGGAACCAGAGAAAGAAAAAACAGACTGTATCTAAGGAGGGAAAAGAAAGGAAGAAAACACGGTGTAAAACGTAATTAGGTAGCTAGCTAGCGGCGAGAGGGAAACGGCCCATAACCTGTTGATTCAATCGACAGGCAGGAAACGAAAGAAGAGCAGAGACTGCATGCATGCAGACTCATGAGACGAAGAGCAAGTTACGTTGCACATCCAATACTTTTATATTTATATATGTATATACATGACTGCATGAACTGGAGAAATTTAAACAATTTTCATGAGCCTCAAAACAACACCATCTACATACAGTATCGATTTTTGCAATCTGCACCAGAGCATATGCTTGGATTCTTGTATGTGCAAAACATCATGTGTTTGAATTCTATCCAAAACCCCTCATCAGCTTTTCACTGTGTGCTCATAAAAGGAACTGGAATTCCTCCTATGTGCTCATAGCCAAAAAGAGCCTGTGCATCAATGATTCATTAGTTACAACACCATGCAGACATCGAGAATAAACCTAGGTAAACCCCGAAACCTGACAGTGAATTCTTTCCAGTACCAGTAGCCTCATTACAGTAGAAGCATCAGAACATGTTAGGGACCAATGAGTGGGACTCCTCTGGAAGCATATGTTTCAACTTCGTGGGTTCCCAATCAAAACTTCGAGGTTTGCTTTATCATACTCTTATTTATTCACTCAAACATTGAAAGGTGTGAAAGATCTTGGTGGTTTATCATTATTAGGTGTGTAAGAGGTGTGTAAGAGCTTGGTGGTCTTCAAAAGTTTTTTAGCTCCTTTCTTGGTGCTAAAAAACTTTTGAAGATCACCAAGCTCTTACACACCTCTTACACACATAATAATGATAAACCACCAAGATCTTTCACACTTTTTAATTGTTTTGAGTGAATAAATAAGAGTATGATAAAGAAAAACTCTTTGTAGATTAGCTAATTGAAGGTGACTTTACAGATAACTCTAATACTGCAAAGCTTATGACAACCAAATTCCACGAGACAAGGATGGAAATATATGAGGTCTTACCTTTCTCCAATGGCCTCACAGGGATTTTCGGAGGCGCTTGTTGTTGGAGCTCGTGCTCCACGACGACCTCGCCTTTAAAGGCTCCCCCGACCCCGGCCTCGGCGTACACCATGCAGGTAAGATTCGTCTCGATTTAGTCGGAGTGGGACTGCTCCCACTGTTGCCACCCGGCTCTCCTCCGGCCTCACCGGCGACCTCGTCAGGCATTGATCGACTAGATCCGTGGAGATCTCGGTCCGGTCCAGAAACACCGACGAGATCGGCACCGCTACAGGCACCCTCTCTACCCTCCGTCTCAAAGGCGGCTGCGTGTTGGGGGAGCGTAGCAACGCTCTCTCCCAACCCTCCAATCTTGCGTCTTCTCGCATTCTTCCCATTGTCTGCCTCGGCAATATCCGGGAACCACTTGTTCCGAATCAACCAGTTCAATCGATCACTAAATCCCTCGGGATCTCCTTCCTCTCTTCGCGTTGTCCACCCCAGAACGTGATTCACGTGCCTCCGGAATAGGTAGCGATGCCAACGCGCATCCAAAACCGCAGCAGATCTGTGAGTACGAGGTGGAAGTGGCAAGCTGCACATCCAGCTTACTGTGAGCAAACCCACAATTCTGTGCGCTTGTGCATCTGAAGCTCCTCGATCCTTTGCCCACTCCCTAAGTAGTTGAGCATCATCTTCTAGACCCTTGGGTGCAGGCGGCAGCCACACGGAACTCATCATGCAAGCGATCTCCCCACAAGAGCGACAAGACAAAACGAAACGAACTGTCCTACCTCCTCCGCCACTCTAACAAATTATTTCAATCAAAATCGTGCGCAATGCTACCACGACACTCCACCACTCTAAACCCACTAGATCGCTGCACAAGAAACAGAACGCATGCATCATGGAGCCGAAGCGCCTTGGATCCGCTTCACCGTTGCGCCTTGGATCCGCTTCACCGAGTTGCAGTCACGCATGCATTGAGCCCGCTCTCCCCTGGGTCGAAAGGTCCCGCCAAGTCCATCCCGCGGAAATCGAGCAACGGCCAAGACACGTAAGCATCCCACAACCCTCCAATACTCCGGGTACTGGGGATCACTAGTATTCTACGCTCTGTATGCGACAATGGTGTACAAACGCATGTAGCTCCATGCTCAAAGGTCGGATCAGGGCGCCCAATATGCCAAAAGAACGCGGATACAATGAATACTCAATTTAGCAATCCACTGCTGCACTACTGGAACCCTAAATTGCTCAAATACGTGAAAAACCTAATGTATTTGCCAGAAAGGCATTCTCAGACGTCCAAGGGTTAATCCCTAAAGGACCAAGGATTCATGGTTTTAAAATGGCAAATTTAAGTAACTACATTTTGAAAAATATAATCTAAATATGACCAAATTTTATATCACTGGAATTATTGAAGAATAGTACATATGTTGAATTAAAATTTAAGAAAAATTGAACAAAGGAAAATTTACATAAATCCTATTCAAAAATACTGAGAAAAAAACATGAAGCTCTTTGGGGGTTTCAGGGGCGGTTTACACTATGGACCAAGAACTCGTCCCATGCAATTCTAAAATCTGTGATTGGCTCCATCAACTCGTCCCGGGATGAATTGAGTTTACACTACAAGGAAAAAAGAAAAGTGACCAAAGGAGTTGAGGTCCTCAAAAGGCCTAGAAATAGGCCTAGTGGATAATGTTGAAGGGTCCCCCGGATTTTGTGGTGAGAGAGGCAAAAAGGGTTCTCTCATTGCTGAACGAGGAGACCATGGGCTTGAAATGCCGTTTTATTATTTTTTTAAGTCCCGGTCCAAGTTCGGTTCACACTTAGTGAGAGGCCCAAGGGCTTTAAAAATTACATTTTTTTGAAGTGTGACCATGAAGTGTGACCATGGAATTAATCCATTTTCCTTGGTCACGACTCCTTGGTAAACCGCCCCTCATGGTCCTTTGGGAGTTTAGGGTTAACCTTGAAAGCTCCTTGAATTTGCACTAGTGGTTTTTGTTTAGGCAAAAAAGAAAAAAAAAAGGAAGGCCAAATGGAAAAATCTATCTTTATAATAATGTTCCATTTTATAACCAAAGCTTTTTCTTTTTCTTTTTCTTTTTCTTTTTCTTTATTTATTTACTTATATTTTTTCTTCCAATTTTCATTATTTAAAATAAATAAATAAATAAATGATTTTATATTTAAATGAAAATTTTATTTTGGATGATTTTTGTATAAATTTTGGCTTCAAAATGATTCACTTGGATTGTTGCAATCATGGCCTTTTTCTAAGATTAAAAAACAATTATAAAAAAATAAATCATTTAGAAGATAAGTAATCATAATGAAAGCACTATAAACGTCCCCACATTTTCAACTTTTTCAAAATTTGCATAGCATAATAGAGCAATGGGAGCCAACACCCTTTTGCAATGGAACCACAGTCTTGTGATAATTAAAACTTAAGTTTACGTGGCAATGACCTAATAGTCCCAAAATTCATGGAATACAAATGACATTCCTTCATTACTTAGAAAAGTGGATCTAAGTGAAGATTCTCTTTCGATCCAATTTTCAAAACGGTGCTCCATTACACTGCTTTGATTTCTATCTCAATTTTCTTTCTTTAACATAATTTGACGTATTGTCGCATTTTTACATTATTTTACATTGAATTTCAAAAATTACTAATTTAGTCTAATAAGACCCCAAAAAAACTTTCTTTTCTACTTCAAACAACATAATCTTCTAATCCCTGTGCATTATTTTATAAAATATTTTAAGCATTCACGTATATAAACTAGGAATAACATCATGTGGTTGGATCCTAAAATTTTATTTTTATTTTTCTGTTTTTGGTGGATTGCCTTAAAAATAGTTGTGTTAAAACTTTTTTGCACTCAAATGGCCTTTAAATTTTAGAGATTAAAAACTTTAAGTATAAATACTGCCACTCAAATATGAATAGTTCATTAAGATGTAAACGCATACACATTGAAGATTATCCCTTAAACATCAAGAGAGCCTGGACGGGGCAGCGCGGAAGGCGTCTAAATTTTAGAAAAAAGAAAAGAAAAGAAAAATGAACGGCTCTGCTGGCCAACCACTGCTGCGGCATTGTTGCATTGCAACACTTTTTTTTCAAACGACCTCAACTGCCCAACCTCAACTCTTGTTCAAATCGATTACTTTGATTGTTTGTGGATGATTCCACAATCTCCCAAATGAGGCGCAAGTTGAGACTCTAACTCGCCTTTTTAGTAGCTTTCCAACGCACCAATCTTTGCTTGTTTTGGTTGAGAAAAACTACTTTTTTCTAAATTATTCTTTCATAAAAAGCCCATGGGGCTTGCTTGGACGTTCAAGGGTTATACAAGGTAGAAGACTTTTACCCTTTACTTCTTATAAAGACATATTTTTTTTGTTTTTCATTCATTCGAAGAACACTTTATTCAATCATTTGAAAAGTTTCAAAGAAGCTTTGGACGAATGCATGAACGGTCACCTTACTTTTTGTCTCACTAATTTTTTTATTAATTTTTCAAAAATTTAGTAATGTACATTTCAAAATTTGAAAAACTATGCTCTTATATTTTGTAAAAAGTAATAAAAAGGAGTGGGAAAACAAATAGAGTGATTGTACCATGCATTTGCCTATTTTGTAATAAGAAAAAAATATTGTATTATTGTATAATACAGATTTTTAGGGAATTATTTTTATCTATTAAAATATGTTAAAATATAAACTTATTCTTAATTCAAACATAGGACTTGAAAAATTAAAATTAACCCCTAAAGGACCAAGTGGTCTAAATGGGACAATTTTAACATTCAGGTAGGTTCCCACAATGTCAATTTTGAATCTAATATTATGAGATTTTAGTGAACTTGACGAATTTCAAGAGCTTCTTGGAAATATTAGTTGATTTGCCCACTGGACATTGGTAGAAAAAGCTATGTTGCTCAAAGCCGTTTTTTTGCAAGGCTCAGCAACTTAGGGAAAATACTATGCAACTCCAATAGCTTTAAAATTTGATACGGAAGCAAGTGACATGATATTACATGGGATGGTAAAAACTAAAAATAAAAATAAAACCCTCCGTAGTTCAAAATTTTCATTCCAAGATGAGTAAAAAATTTCTAGCATGGCCGAGCAGGGTGGGCAAAAAATAATTTTTAGGAGAGATAAAAATTTGAGATTTTGTTATTTTTTTTGTAATTTCTTTTTCTACTTCAAAAAGAGACAAGAAAAAATTTCTTTACCGTTTGGATTGAGATATTATACAAAACCAAGTCCAGTAAGAAAATTAAATGTGTTTGACAATGGTTTGCACCTCCTACTCATGTAGTATTGTTTTCAATATATTAAATCATTCTCCTACTTTTCAAGTTTGGTACACAAGTAACTAACATTGTGTAGATTGTAAAAGTGAAGAGTGATAAGTTTCCATAGTGGAACATTTTCAAAATAGGAATAAAAATACACATCTGGAAAATTTTGGGCGAGTTTTATTTTTCCCATACATTCTTACTTCAAACGTATATATCTTTTAATCTATATGGTCAAAGATTGTGAATTTTTTTTCACACTCTTCAAGTATTAAAGGAGAAGTTTCTATAGTTGGAGTGTGAAATTTTATTTTTAAAATAGAGCCTTAGGGATTAGAAATGGCAACATTGTAGTGTTTCTTTTAACAAAATAGTCCCGGTCCTTTTGGGGTAAGAATGTTCATTACTTTACATATTAAATTAGCCTTCATAAACACCTAATCAATCAAAATTTGTTGATTTAATGCAAAATTCATCCAAATTGTAACACTATGATTGTACATTTTTTTATCCATCCAAGTATTGTTGGATTATTTTCAATCTTCTCAAGCGTGTGGTCAAAATAAATATGAGTTTTGAACATGTATAAACCTTAAATTCTTACTTGAAGTGTTCAAAACTAAGTTACAAGGCTATCCTTCTAAGGATTAATTTAAATTTTTTTCTAGTATGTTGGGAAACTTAAAGGAGCTCTAACCCACATAATTGTGCATTCTTTAGATATTGCATGTAAATTAGTCATATAATTATTAAACTTTAATGGAAATTTTAAATTGACATATTATATTTTTATAAGTCAAGAAGATTTAAATTTTGAATAAGATCATCCAAGCCAAATCTACTTATATTTATATCATAAAGTCTGTCTTAATTAGAGTTATTTGTAAAGTGGAGCAAAACATTTCCCCAAGAGGAAAAACAAAGTAGAACTCGTTTTTTAGCTTGAGAGACTGCAAAAGTGAATTTTGGCTCTTTTTTTTCGACCAATCACAAGGCTCTGCGTTGTTAGGGAAATTCGAACCTTGCACCTCACCAATGTAAGAGAAGCTCCCCCACACCGCACTCAAGTTCCCAAGAGGGAATCTATCCGTGCCCCCACACCAACCCTCATACTCATCCAAAACAAGTGTTTATTGGCTTGTGACTAACAAGTACACAAAATACTATTTGAAGGCTGCAAACTCCGACCAACAAATAGGGTACCCTCCTTTTACTTTACGAATAATTCTATTGTTTCTGAAATTTTTAAAATTACATTGTAAAACAAGTTATAGATGTAGAATTTTGGGTACAAATATAGACAATACTTTGCTCGAAATACTTTGAGAATTCATAGCTTATTCATACAACACTCAAACAATACTTGCTAAAGTGCATTGGAATCCTCTTTCATTTTCTACTAAGACCTAATTGGGTGTAAAAGTGCAAGCTTGTGAAAGGAGATTATGAGACATAGTTCTCACATGTTGGCATCCTATAATCTATGCCCACGACTGCAAGACTCTTACCAAATCCATTGTCTTCTTTATGTGAATTAAAACCGCATCAAGAAATTCCAAGGAAGTTGACTCCATACAAAATCCATATGGAATCAAGTGATACGCAATATATTATTGGTTACATTTAGTTTCCATATGAACACCATATTGGAAATAGTATTAAAAAAATACTTATATAACAATTATACAGGAAACAATGTAAATCATTGATATTAATCTTATATAGCAAAAATTCATTAATCTTCTTTTTAATTTTTTTTTTTCGCTAACAATATAACAGATAGAATGTTTAACAAAACCAAACAAAAAAATTGTAATATTCGTCTTCAATATGTTTATTATACTAAGATTAAAGTGCTTTAAATTGGAAAAGTAGATTTGACCAAATTGAAAAGTAGATATAAAACAAGCTGAAAGTGCATTTTTTTTTTTGTTTTTTCAAGATTTTATTTTGGAGCCCTCAAATGGATAATGCACTTAAAGAATATAAAATTTATATTCATATTAAATATGATTTAGTTCATCAAATTTGCTCCCGAAATTGGATTTAGACATCTATTTCTGAGCTTTACTTTTAGTAACTTGTTTTTGATATTTTAATTTGAAACTTTAGATTTAAGTACCTAATAGGAAAATGGTGGGTGCAACCAAATTAGAACTTAAATATATGACTTTTTAGTGGTAATTTATAGTCTTTGACCAAGAAAATTGTAATTTCAGATCTAAGGATGACTTTATTGGTTTGGTTTAACGTGCTTTCACCCTGGACATGGGAGAATTGACCTCTGTTATAATCTTATTATATTGAGTACTTGAGGTCAACCTTAACCCTTAAAGGTCCCTTGGAAATAGTAGATATGTTGGAGTTTATTTGGCATTTGTTGTAAAGAGAAAGTTCCAAAGTGAGACCCTAATAGCTTATTAAAACTATGTCAACATAAATTTTAACTTCGCTTTTGACCTTACACCAGTTACAGGAAGTGTAGAACCATTCCAAATACAATAGAATACTGATGTATAATACTGGTCAAAACGGGCTCTCTGGACCTTTCAGGATTAAGGCTACTACGGGCTGAAATTTGGTTGAATCAGTCCCCCTCCAAAAAAAAGGCCTCAACTTCATACGTAAAGTAGCCTTTATGGCTTTCATGGCCCATTCATATCAAGCCCTTGCCGCACTTACATTTGCGTTCCCAAAATGGAGGAAGGTCAAACCGAGAAACAATCAAATATTCGTAGCCTTGTCTTTCTTGGTGCAACTACTGTTCAGGCAGTGTGCAACTACATTACAGTGCCGCAACTAGAGCCATGCTCCTTTTTTGTGTTGCATTCCTTTTTGTCATGCGTTAGAGTAATTTCTAATTGTGTATTTTATATTTCTTGGTGGACAACAAATTCCCTCAAAATTATCTTACACATGCATGCATGTGGCAGCATTAGTGTATGTGAATGGGCCATCAAGTGATGGAATGGTCATGACAAGACTGGCACATCCGCAGTTGGCATTCATAACATTCAGTAGCATGCACTGTTCTTGCCTTGGCTCTACATTAGATGGTGTGGAATATTCCATACCCAACAGTACTTCATCAGTAGCTAAGTGGACAGGTGGAGGGTCAAGGTGATGAGCAGAGTGCATGAAGGAAAGGCAGTGGGCATGAAGGCTACTATGGTAGAACGTTCAATAATGGCGCAGTGCCGAAAATGGAGCTCTAGTAATCTTCAGTCAGAGGTACATAATAGCTTCCCCATGCAATAGTATCATGTACTCACTGCAAACATTATAGGGTATCACTTTAGGGCACCATTTTAGGAACACCTATATTTCCAACTTCAAAAATTCATAACTCATTGTAGAAGAGTCCAAAAATGATGATTCCACTTGCTCTATCTTTCTACTAATTTTCCCCATGCACAAAAATTGCTTGTACGGGTGACATCCCTGTAGATTTCTCGTGCTGAAAATTGAGCCATTATAGAGCACCATACCATAATGTTATGTTATGATAGTTGGATGAATGTAATAAAGTGTGTGATTTCTGGGCTTGGCATGGGTGTGGCTTGAAATGGCTGGATGGCTACGGAGCCAAGTTTGTTACAAGGAGCGGTGCCACCAACTCCAGGGCAGCCCAAGGAAGGCCACAAACGAGCGAAGTCCACGTAGCACGGCCGTCATCATTGGCCACTCAAGGGAAGCATAGCGAAGTGTGTACCTCTTTAACCAACTTGTACGTACCACACAAGTATCTATCTATTTTCCTTACTTCCAATTTTACCCCCACCCCATAAAAAGCTCGTACCATGGGTCCAATGCAATTTTAACCCCTAAAGGACCAAGAAGTCCCTATTGGGCCTCATGTTTTTTTAGCAATTTTGAGTAGACTCTAGGTGGACTTCCTTTTGTTAATATTTTTTGTTTTTTGACCAACATATGCATTGTTCTTCATTAATTTAAAATTCAGTCTCATTTGAATTATACTTTTCACAATATGATCAATTGAATTGTCATTTTAAAACCATGAATCCTTGGTCCTTTAGGGGTTAATATCCATTTGATACAAACAATGATTTTTTAAACCTTTAAATGTTCTAGAAGCTCTTTTATGGCCTCATTTTAAAAAAAATGAGTTTCTTTAGTTTTACCATTTGTAGTTGCATAAAAAAGTTACTATAACCTGGTAGGAGTTATGGCACTTGTGGAGTTCTATGTCAGCTTTTCCGCCATTCACATCCTCTTTTATCATGCCATGTCACAACCAATAACTCAATAAGAAAGCAACACGTCACGGCACTTTCTTAAAAAAATTGAATTAATTTGTGCTGGAATTGCAACCGGGTTACGGTAAAAAGGTTATTTATAGCCTAGTAACTTTTTAGTGGGGGTTATTTTAGGGGAGCTTAAGTCTTTTATTGTTATATAGCTAAGGTCATTTGTTAAAGTTTAAAGTATTAAACTTCAAGACTCAACCCAAAATAATCACAAAATAGGTCTTCAGGGTGACATTCTCTCATATGCTCTACAACTAGTTCCATCCAACCAATTGATGCTTTAGATTTTCAATCCAACATCTTGGCCTTGCATGATAACAAGGTATCGGTAGATACAAGGGACACTCGTAGTATTCTTTTGTTTTTTCTTCACAATTTTCTTTTCTCCAAACTCAAAAAAAATCTTCCAAAAAAAACCAAGAGTTTATAAACAAGAGTGCGGCAAGAGAAGAATGAAGATGGAAACCTTGAGACCAAGACGACTAAACCATGTAGAACATTGAAATCCTAAGTTGAAATATCTCAAATCAAAACCTAATAGTGTAAAAAGGGTTATATTAGCAGAAGTGTTGTTTTTTGAACACAATGAATAGTCTGTGCTTGAAAGTAGGGCACAACAAACATGGAATCCACCAAGAAAAAAGTAAATGAAATAATAAAACTCTATATCTCTCATAATGTGCAAGGAACCCCCTTAATGATCTATCCAGTAGACCTCAGTGAGACACTCAACTAAAGTAGAGGTACCTATAGCCGATAAACACCCCATAACTAATCCATAGACCTCCTAGTCGTTGTGTTTCATAAACCCAAAAACCAACACAATTCTACCCAAAAGCCAACAAATTGGCCAATTAAAAGTCGCCACAAGGTGTAGCTTTATGTTCGGGAATTAATCTCATTGTTGTCAGATACAGGTGAACCTTTATATTAATTAGGGATCTAAAAACAATTATTTAGTTTTTTTTTAATAAATTCAATTTTGAGGAAAAAATTCAAAAAAATTACCATTCTAAAGTATCTGTGCTTCTCTATGAAAGAAAAATTTCTCATCACTGAAACTTCAACATCTTCCATGCTAAAGACCTTATTTGATTAGTTATGGAAACTTCTACCTTAACCCTTTAACATCTAGATTCAACACTGATTTTGAAAATGCGTTATAAAATGTTTGATGAATAACAAAAATGGAGTTGATGTGCAAAGCTAAGTTGTACATGTCAATGCGAAGACCACATATGTATGGTTGGATTTATCATATCTTTTTATTAATAAATTGTAATCAAATTTTCAAGATTTTCTTTTGAAAATAAATTAAAATTAAAAATCCAAATTAACCAAAACTAAATAAATAAATTGTTGTAATGAATTTGGAATAACCAAATAACATGCACTATGAGATGGTATGATTTCCATTCTTTGATTCTACTTATTTTGGAAAATCATGTTTAAGGTCACACTTTTTGAACTAAGAATGAAACTTGACATAAACCAATTCTGTTATTTAAAAAATAAATCAAAATACCTTATTTTTAAGATCCATATTGTACAAATGATAGTCAACTAGCACAAGAACCAAGAAAAATTTGGATGGATGAAAATTGTCCATGTATGTAGTTAAGAGAATAATCTAAATTTGTTCATTGTCCACTATGTGGACGCAAGTGCGTCAAAGGGTTAATGCTCAACAACTCTCAAGATTGTCCATTAGATAATATATACTACTTGTTGTGTTTCCATTCAATTATTGTATGCATAAATTTTTATTGGAATCCTTCCTTATACAACTAATGTAAACACTCATAAACTTTTAAAAGACCATAACGCCCCTTTGCGGCTTCTGGAACTAAAAATTAAGAAAATTTGAGTTGTTGGGCCATGAACTGTAGAGTAAGAAACAAAGAGACCTTGGCTCTTTTTGAGAGCTGAATCCGTAGGTACTTCCTGATAGGGAAATGTATGAAGTATGCAACTTTTGGTGATTTTTTGAGCTGCAAGGAGGCTATTTGGGCATTACTTCATACCCTCATATCTTCCTCCTCAGACCTCCAAATTACGTGAATATTTTTTCGTATGTTCAAAATGATGATCTCTACACATGGTAAAAGTTTCAAAAAAATTGAAGCACTTTGGAATAATCCAATTTCCGCATATGTACAAAATACCCTGAAAGAGTTACTTCAATCTTCTCAACGGTGGCATTTTCTTAAAAATTGTGCAATTTCGTTGATCTTTTTCATGTGAAAGCTACATAAGTCTTCTTTAATTTAAACAGTGCCGATCGTCAAAATTACCCAACACCAATGAAGAATTGAACTTGTTATAGGAGCTAGTCAAGAAAACAAGAGCTAAGTTCAATAACCCTCGGTCTTTTAGGGGTTAATTCAAATTGACACAACTTGATACACAACCAACAAAGAAACAAAACACAGAATGAAGTCAATTAGACACAAGCATACACATACAAAAATAAAAAAGCAACTGCAAAACACTTCCAAACATATTTATTCATAGTATTGATACTGGAACACATTCCAAAAAGGAGTCAAATTGACATTCATGCACATTTAACCCTTGAAAGGCCCTTGGGATCCCTTTCTACAACCCGTACTTAACTTTATAATTGTTCAATTGTGGTTTAATATATGAATTGACATATATTTTTATATACAACCTAACATGATTATTAGTTTACTTTGTACTAAAAAGTGTTTGGTCATTGTTATTTTGATCAAATACCACCGAATACACAGAATATACTATACGGTTGCAAAAGGCTTTTGGGCCTTTCAAGGGTTAAACAATCAGTAATTGAGAATTCCAACTGGCTTCAACTCTGATCCTTAACACTTAACCCCTAAATGCCTAGAGCCCTCTCCAAATTCGGCAGTTTTGCAAAGATGTAGTATAAAATGCAACCTAAAGGGATATTTTGAACTTGATTTATGAATAAAAGTTGTACGTTATGAATTTTAGATTCTATCCATACGGTTAGATCTATGAGTGCTATTACCAATAATTTTGTATAAAATTTGAAAGGTGAAATTCAAAATTATTTTGTAATTCAATTACGAATAAGATATTGACAATCTACGGATGAAATTCTTTGTGATTGGTTGAAGTGTAATATTCTAAGTGTAGTGATTTTTGGAGATTTTTTGGTTGCTTAATTTTATGAGTTGACTTTTTTTAGAGCACTTTTACACTAAAAGCTTCAAAATTTTGGGTGAATCACTACAACATGAAATGAGGCATAAAAATTTCACAAATCATCCCCTTTCTAATCGGATCATATATGCATGAAGCTAACTTCCCATAGAATCTATAGTAAAAATTCCACACTGCAAAAAATGCATGTCGGATGAGAAATTATGGATGAAATCTGTACATCGTCCAAAAAATGGACGCTCAGGCAGTTAGGGGTTAAAGGGACAAGGCCTCTTAGAGGGGCTGCCCAAACGGCATCATCTAAATTTCTACCTCTCGGGCACCTTGAATTGAGTCAAAAACAAAATAAAATAAGTAAATAAATTTAAAAAACAAAAAAAACATGCCCTCAGCTATGCAGGTTGGTCCGCAGCCGCCTGTGGCCTTGCGACGTAGCCTTATTTTATTTTAAAAAGAGAAGTTACCAAAGACAGTTGCTACCCGATCACAACTCCCCCTCCTCCCCCGATTCCTTCATTTGGTTGTGGATTGTTCCACAATTTTCCAAATCCGACACAATTTGAGAATCTAACTTCACTTTTTCAGCAATTTTCCGAAACACCAATTCTTTCTTTTTTTGTCCACTAAGTCCTCTTTTTCTATTATTCTTTCATAACTAAGCCCATAGGGCTTAGTTTTCCCTTTAAGGGTTAACCCTTTAGTGCCCAACTAATCCCATCGTGGTCACTGGGTCTCTTGCAATTGGCATATGTCTTAATCCGTCAGGTATTTGAAGTTGAGTTGCAACGTTCAAATATGTCCAATTGTATACGACACCCATTGGGCAAAAAAATAAATCATTCTAAAGTAATTTTCTATTAAAATACTGATGCACAAAACACCAAAATATTGCAAATACCTCAAAATACAACAAATACAACACATGTACTATGCGGTATTTCTTGTATTTGGAAGCTTGTTATCTTGTTTTATATTTTTGGATTGTATTTTCTTGTTCATGTTCCATTGGTGAATGTATTCCGATCTTGATCAATGTACCAACTCCTTTCATATTTTAACATATAAATTCTTGTCCTAAATTGTATATAGATAAATCACTCTCACTTATAAAATTTACAATAATTTTGTGTAAGTCCATTCTTGACATGATAAATTGCAATAGAGAGGTGTTGACATAGGTCATTGCTGAACGTCTCCACTTTCATTTTTGAAAATTAACCCAAATTCTATTTAACTTTGAAGTCACACACCCTCCAAAGTATCATTCTTGAGTGTGCATTATACAATTCAATTACATATTATAAGATTTCTTGCAACTCCACTGTTGGATGATTCTCTAACACTGGAAAAATGTCTCCCCTCCAGTTGAGAATACAATTGTACAGTTACTTTTTAATTTAATCCACTATGTTTTTGATTGTATCAATTATGGTAGAAAAGTCCAGTGCATCCAGCTACAGTATCCTGAACACTGAAAGGGTAATTTTCTACACATTGCAAATCAAACATCAAATCCAACAATAATACCAATACAAGAGATTCAAATAATGTCGCGTCCCTACTGCTCACCCTTTGTCCTAGTGTAGCTCACTTGTGTCTATGAATGGCACTTCACTTCCTTAGTGCCAACGAACACGACTCGCTACCAGTGCACATGCCACACATCCACAATGTTAATTCTCCTACTTGTCTCGGGTTCCAACACCCCATGATTTTTACACTTAACTCCCACAATACAACTGAGATGTCATTTGATGAAACAACCAAGTGCTCGGTGACAATACTACTCGCAACTAGCACTAATTCCCTTAGCTGATGCCCACCTCCCCACTAGGCGTTTAGTAATCGCATTGTGGGATTACGGAACTCACTACTTGAGACACCACGATAGTGGCCTAGTGTGAAGCGAGATATCTCCTACCAGTATTAAGAAGTGCAACCGAGCATCTCACCTTTTCTATTAACGTATGGTTCAATAGACTTAGCATATTTGTATACAAAATGGATTTAAAGATATCAAAAAAATAAATTCACACTACATTTTTAAATACATCAACATATTCAAGTGTGCTATAGAATATAAGTATACAACATATTTGAATTCACCACCATATTTTTGCAGATTACTTAAACAAATATGCACTGATGTAGATGTGGGACATTTAGGAGTTAACTCCTAAACATCCCATGGGGATAGTATATATATGTTGCCATATAATTGACATTTTCTACCAACAAGAAGTTCTAAATTGGGATCTCAAGAGCTCACTAGAACGGCATTGATCTAAATACCAAACGCATTAATAAAATATATGGATCCATTCCAAATACAACCAAAATGCACCATATTCTACTTGCCACAAAGGCATGTTCATATGTTTAGGGGTTAAACTTCTTGCTTGCCAAGTATTAATAAGGAGAATTGGACTCAAAATACCAGGGGTATGGTATTGTACATGTACAGTGGTGCTAAAACATACAGCTAAATTCTCAAATATGCATCCAAGAAGCTAATGGCTACATAAGGTTTTTCGGAGCCTCCCTTGTTCACCTCCAAATCCAGACAAGGATATGTTAGGGAATAGCATTCATACAAGAGAATAAGGGATTCTGTCAGGGAAGTTAAGCTTAAAAGTGGATGAGGACTGAGGAGAGTTTGATTGAACAATGTTTCTGTGTTTTTATAATATTATATGGCCACTTTATGTACAATACCACATGAGGGAAAGGGTGTGATCCCCAAAGGACTTAAGAACCTTATTGTTTCAGTCAATAACATAGTCAATAACATCAAATTGAGCTACAACATTTTAATGAAGCATGTGAAAACAAAAACAAAACTTTAATCTAATCATGGCTAGTTTCATCATAGATATTGTACCCGGCCATCAGGATCGGCAAAAAATAATTATAAACAGAAAAGCCCAAATATTTAGGAATATACGTATATATATATAGAGAGAGAGAGAGGAATATGTATATATTTTAGATATTTTCATAGAAAAGAAGAGAAATTTGTGTTGTATTTGCACGAACCTATGAACTTTGTAAATTGGGGATTATGGACTTTGAGCACCATACTGTGATACTATTCGTCGGTGCCCAAAGACCACCTTACTACTAGTGATGCTTTGCTAACTAAGAATCTTGGACAAACACCTAGATTTTTCCTACCAAATATTGCCATCTTACGGGCCATCTTAGCAACCACTATCATCATTCTCTATTATGACATATTTGGAAAATCATAACTTCAAGGGAACAAGCATGGATTTATCATAGAAACAATTTATTGCATGTTCAATATTTAGAAAGTATTATCGTCAAATTTCGGAGTGCTATGATAAAAAATAAATTGAAGTTTGTTTTAATTTGATTTTACGTAAATTTTTTTATGTCATAATATTTCCATTTATAATAGAAAACCATTTAGTCTATACAAGGGTCCTATAAAAGATTAAAGATTCATTAAAATTTGCACTATAACTTGTTCCTTCATATGCATCACTATACTCTTATGTCTACTTAGTATATCTTATGAAATAAAATGGGAGCCTTACTAATACTTGTTATTAAAGCATATGAATGTGAACAAAATTGCCATTAAATTATCCACTAAAATTTCCAAAAATCATATTATGGATTTGGAACATTTAGTTAACTATGAGTTGATTTAATTTAATTAATTAATTTTTTGTGTTTGTGATTTTTGTTCTAAGTTGGGTGTTTTCATGGTAGGGTGTATGCTTATGTATGGTGACATTTGGACCTTTTTCTAGTTGTCGACACATTTTGAAAATTCATAAATTTTTCTCCATAAACTAAAAAGGATTTTATTATTATTATTTTTTCTTTTGGATTAAAAAGTTTTACATTGATGCTTATTAGTGTGAAAATTTTGGAATTATTATAACAAGTAAAAGTCATCAAATGAACTCCCTTCTCAGTTTGTGACGATGTAGTCATTGAACAAAATGCATTAAGAAAATGAAATTTGAATAAGAATTAAGTTTTGAAAAAAATCCACATAAACAGTATATAATTAAAACCAATTTTAGTATCATATAACTTTTTGATTTTATTGTTTTATATTTTTGGTCTAACATCAATGGAAAATTCAAGTGGAAAAAACTTGAGTAGTACGTTGATGATATGTTATAGTTATGTTTAGTAATTAGTATTATCAAATGTGAAATTTTAAAATATTTTAGTATTTTCTAATGTGCCTTGGTGGAATCTATGCATCTCTATCATTTTATGATTGAAATCAAAAAGCATATTCCTTTTAAAGCTTAGGATTTAGGTTGCAAGAAATTGTTAATTGAGGAGGTTTTTAAGATTAAAATATTTTTAATAAAACATATTTACAACATATTTTCATTGAGTTCTAGTTTACATATACATATTACTCCCTTTTGATCATTTATGTTTCTCTTAAATAAAGACTATTGTATTGTAATAGTTATTCCCCGGGTACGCAACTCCATATTATACGCAAGGGGCATTGGTATTAAAGCAGCTTAGAAGACGGTTTTTATATCAAATTATATAAAAATAAAAGGACCGAAAGTTTGGTGAAGACCAAATTAAATGAAATGACATGTAGAAAATGTTTATAAAAATATTTATTAAAAAAAAGCTCCACAACGTATATAAAGAATTGAAACACCTATGCATAATTTTAAAATATTCATACAAGAAGTTGCCTCCAATTAAAATTAAAAGTCATTGGCAACGCTTTGTTTATAATAATAAAAAAATAAAATTTTATTAAAAAGATCAAAATGTTGGGTAGATTGGCCTATGCTACAAGCATTAAAAAGACTCATGTAATCAAAATTTTAATGCTATTATTGTCTTTAAGAAATAATCAGTTGAACATGTATATAATTACATTTTTGGATTCCTTATTAGAAGGGCTACAAGAGTTTGCTACATTAAAACAAATTATATCATTTGAGATTGAACTAAAATGCAATATAAGTGATTATAATCAGGGCCATATAATATGGGAGTTGCATACCCGGGAGTTATTCAAAACCATCATTTTAATAAAATTGAAGAATTGTCACATTTACTCTACACATGTTCACAATCTGTGCTACCATTTTATGTGTCGACCAATTACTCCACCATACCATAAAAAACCTTGTGATATATTTTATTACAAATCAAAAATATAAGTCGCCTAAAATTTCAAGTTTGGTTGCATTTTTTATGAATTATTACATTTTTTGGATCAAATTAATATATATAATTATTTTTCAGTGCAATTGTGTGAGGTTGCTATGTGGTACCAGTTTTTAGGAGGGGTGGTTACTTGGAAAGGATTACCTAGAATGAAATTTCTTTATAGAGATCATAAGTTTATGAACTTTTGGTTTGTGTATTCTTTATTTTTTATAAATAAAAATTTAAAAATTCCCCATGTCTTCACAATGTCTTGCTCCTAAAAAAGAGCAACATGGGCCTACATGCCCGTTTGAATGAAGAGTCGGTCGTGGATAGTGCTACCAATTATTTCACTAAGGGCCGCTTCACACTATGGCCGAAGGTCGAGAGGCCGTCGATTTCCACCAATCAAATTGCAAGAAATCAAGAATTCGGCCTCTCGACCCTTCATACTAAAGGCCATCGTCCTCCAAAATGTCTACATGGCAACACTTTTTTGACCAAGGCGACGGACTCTCGAAGGAAGTTTGGGTCGGACGGGAATGGAAACCCAAACTATGGTCGAGAGGCCGTCGATTTTTTTGCATAAAAAAACAAAACTATATTTTAATGCCTACTTTCAGCCCATTTCTTTGGAGTTTGGCCACTCAATCCCACGGCCTCTCGATTTCGACGGCCATAGTGTGAAGCGGCCCTAAAACTCATGCTTTTACATATTATAAATTGAGACCTGGAATAATTGAGAGCAACTTAACCATTATTGTGATTTGAATTCAGCGTGTTGTACTCATGGTTATGAAAGAAGAGAGCCAATAAGTTAGAAACCTACCCAATTCCGTCCCTACTTCCATTCTTGCATCATAAACTTGTTCTAAAAATGTCCCACAAAGCACTTTTTGGAACCATTTCTTTTCTTAACTCTCATTCATTGAATTTGAATCTTATAGGGATTGATTTTATGACAAGTCTATGGAATGGTTTTGGTGGTCTAAACAACTTCCACTTTGAAAATTCATAGTAATTATATAGCTTATCAAAAAATTCTATTTTTTTCTGGTAAAATCATCAGTTTCAATTGTTAATACCTACAAATATTCTACCTTGAAAAATTCCCACCAATTATGTTGAATTGCTTAAAAATATGGTTTTAGGTGTTTCTATCTTAGTACCTTAACTCCTAAGCGTCCACTATGAATTTTCTGTAGTGTAGGAAAATTGGACCCCTATTGCAAATCATTTGTTTGTATGAAAATGTCTTTAGTTTGACACGATCGACACTGTTAAACTTGTAGTATAGAACAAGAGCTTTAAAATGATGTATTGCAATTAGAACACCAGGAGAAATGAGAAAATGCCACCCTTGCAAAGTTCAGTGATGCAGATGGCCATATTGGGTGTTTTAGACGCTTAGGGGTTAAATGAATTGTCATCATACACCAGTCCAGTGTTGCAATACTATGGAATGCTATGCCGATTATTGCTATTACTGTGATACACATTAACCCCTAAACGTCAGAGCGTCCAGAAAGTGGACAACTAACAGATTCAAATCCTTCTCACGTTCTCATCAATGCTTGGATGAAAGTCATCCAATTTTTTGGAGATTCTTCACCAAGTTGTTGTCCTATCTAACGGTTGGATTTAGTCATACTTGATTACATATTTTTCTAAAAGTACAAATGTAGAAGTATGTCAAGTCATTGACCAAGCCAAAATTGCATTGACTGTAGTTCAAGAGTGGCCTTGCAAAAATGAGGTCATAGATTTAAGAAACACAAAAATTTCAAAGAATCACCATGTTTAAGAGTATCTCATTTCAAATTCATTCCAACAAATTTTACTCAAAAAATATTAAAATTTTGTTTGTAATTGAATTTAGAAGGAATTTTTAATTTTAACTTTCAAATTTTATAATTAAATATTGGTGATAGTATTAGTAAATTGAACTGTACGGATGGAATCTAAAATTCAAAATCTAGAACTTTCATTTGTATATCAATTCCAAAATATTCTTCTAAATAGTTGTTTATAATGCTTTTTCTCAAACTGTCAATTCCAGGGACACCCTTGTACGTTTAGGGGTTAACTATTTACTCAAGACTATAACTTTTTATAGAAGGCAAACATTTTTACCAATGTCGAAGATATTGGTACTATTGATATAATAGAATGTCCATAAACATACTCCTTCTGTTTCATAATGAGAGTCCAAAACCACATATTTTCTTGTGTTCATTTCAAAGTCCACATTCATTGTGTTGCCTTCTTACATTGACTTCCTACCTTTTTCATCCCTTTGTATCGAGATACACGATTGTCATTGCATTTCATCCCTTTCAGCATAGGCTCTATGTCCGTCTTAAATCTCAATTTTTTGTGCAAACTGGACTCTTATTATGAAACGGAGGGAATATTTTGTGAAAATGTTCACCAATGTAGCCATTTTAAAAACAATTAGTGTGTCTCACAGTAACAGCAATAATCGGTGTACCGTATGTAACAAGTAACTCTTCTTTCTTTCTTTTTTTATTTTATTTTATTTTTAAATCATGCAAAGAGACAGATGTTAAATTTGGGGGCCAAGTTTACCGACTGCACGAAAAAGTCTTTTCCGGTTCTATCGGTTTTGGTCACCAACTAAAATCTTTTAGGTGTACAGGACCAATGAACGGTGACACCCGGTACCTCTTACTATTCAGAGAAAATGGTGGCCTAAAGGCATCTGGAAACCAAGTCCTGAAAAATCTAAAGCAAATGATGGGGGCTGGCGAGGATGGGGGTCCTTTTTGCAACAAGATACATAGTACTACTCTGGCTTACGAACGGTATTTGTTTGAATTTGTATAGTAAGTATTGATCTCTACCCTAGTCACTTGACCATGACAGCTGGTTTTGTTCGAGTGCTCCGATAAAGTCCTATTTCTGTTTCAGAAATACACATGATTGTTTTGAAGATCTCCCCAAAGTATTGATTGCATATTTGAGTAATTCAGATTGAAAAAAATGAAAATTTACTTTACTCTACCTGAGCCTGCAGATACATGTACTGAATGCACGCACCAAAAAAAAAGAAAAAAAAGAAAAAAGAAAAAGTGCATGTATGTATGTGTATGTCTCTGTGTATGTATGTATGTATGTATGTATTAGCAAACACCCTATTGCAATGCAACAACATTGCATTGGGAAAGTGGGAATCAATTGGGAACACAAAAGGAACATGGGAACTTTGGGAACATAAAGAGAACTTGGGAACATTAGGAAACATGATGGGAACATTAAGGAACATTAGGAAACGCGAGGAATCATGAAGAGAACGCTAGGGAATGTGATGCAAAGCTTTGGAGAACATCATGGGAACTATAGAGAACGATTTGAGAATATGATGAAAAATTGAATGAAGGACATGGATGTGAAATGTGGATGATTTCGTGACATGGTATTGTGACAAATACCAACCAGGGTGGTGACATGGTATCGTGACGCTATGTACTTAATACAAGAGATGTATGTATGTATGTACCATTGTGTGAAAAAACTTAACAAATGGGTAAATGGTCATATTCATTACATTAGGGGTTTCATAATGGATTCCTGCAAAAGTGAACATTAGAACAATGATTCCTCTTTGAAACCCAGAGAACTTGATACCTCATCCCAAAGGTGCACTCTTTTATGTCTGTGAGGAATCATGTGAGTGCACAAGAGGGAGATTAATTTGAACACTATTGTACTATGTATACATACAAGAAGCATATTTAGAGCTAAAAATAGGGTTGTATATTTACATTAGGCAAATATATACATGAACAAATATAAGAATATACATGAACAAATATAAGAATATTCTAATGTATACAAGGAGTATTTTTAAGGGGGTCATGAACACATGTGATGCCAAGGTTTAATAAAGAATGCACCCTATTAAATTACCTTCAAAGATTAATTTGGACCCTATTATTTGTTTGCACGTCATTATGGAATATTTGGAAGTGACCCCCACCCCCCGAAATTCTCATGAAGGGTTTGAAGGCTCTATATGTAACACAAACATGAGTACTACAATAAATTTTGTTTTGTGTTTTTGAATGTACACACGCTCGGTGGAAAGCAAGGCTATTTTGCTCCAAGGGCTTGTAGCATGTACGGGAGTGCCAAAATGTACACAAGTTGCCCTTACAACCTCATCCAACATAATGGCGCGTAACTCACCACATATATATAAATACGTACAGCACTTGATCGAGCTGGGCCTATACTAAATGGAAGATGGTATACGATCCCATGGAGAGGACCACATTACGCTGCCAGTACATGTACTGTACATCCTTCGTTCCGGGCAAAAAAACTAACTTCACTCACCATGATTGCCTGTCCTCGCATTCGATGGCGCCCATTCAATTGCCAGCCCATTGAATTCATTTGGCCGCCCAGAGCTACCTTACCTTACCCTTAGACCGTCTGCTCGCGAAACCGACTCTTCCATAACAGCCAATGAGTTTTCTTTCTTTGCTACTACACTAATTATCCCATTTAGTGAGGGAGGGTGCAAGTGGGAAATTAATGAAGGTGATAGTAAATATCATTCTGATGTAAAATTAGCGTGAAATGAAGATTTCAGTCCTCACTAATTTTGAGATTCGGAAAAATAGTGTGTGCTTCGGGAATTAGTACACACGCACTAAATGGGATAATTAGTGTAATACTGTAGTCGGTTTTTAGGATCGACAAAAAATAAAATAAAATAATAAAATTTTGTATGATGATAAAAAGGATCTTGGAAAATCACAGAATACGACACCGAAAATTAATTTTCTAAATAAATTATTTATTCCTTGACGGCCAGGTACGATAGTGGGCAATGCTTCTTTTTCTAACAAAACTCAGCCAATTCTCCCTAAAATGTACCATGTGTGAAGAGCCAAGAGGTCAACTATCCAACAAAAATAATAGTATTATTAATGGGTCTCAAATAAATTAGTGGCTTGATGAATGGAATAGTTCAAATTTTAATTACTCATATAGAAAAAAAGAGCTATATTCTCTTAATCACTAACCAATTTCTTATCCCAAGAGTTAATTACTAGTTTTTACTGGTTGTTGATGAGATGTTAATTCTTCAGGCTTAGAAAATAATCATCGTTTCAATGTTCAATTTTTGCAGTACCTCATTTTGAGACCCACTACTGTATATTGAAAAAAAAAAAAAAAAAAAAAAAAACACACTTTCTTATTTCCAAATCTTCTTTCATTCATCCACAAAGCAACCTTCTATCTATTTTTTAGAAAATTACAAAATGGTATTATTGGTCATTACTATAATTGTACTCCAAAATTTGTATACAAAATGATTTTCTAAAGTCTGATACCGTCTGTTGTTCAACCCTAATGTGCCAAATAATAATTATATTTAAAAAAATTCATCTCACCACTACAGATACTCTTCAATATTTCGTAGCATAAAAGAGCTATGCAATGGAGCACCCTTTTGAAAACTAGATCAAAAAAGAATCTTCACTTAAATTCACTTTTCTAAGTAATGAAGGAATGCCATTTGTACTCCATGAATTTTGGGACTATCGTATCATTGCCACATAAACTTAGTTTGTAATTGTAACTAAACTATGGTCCCATTGCAAAAGGGTATTGTTTCCCCATGATTGCTCTATTATGCTATGTTTAACCCCTAAAGGACCAATGATTCATGGGTTTTAAAATGACAAATTCAATTGATCATATCGTGAAAAATATAATTTGAATGAGACTGAAATTTTGTATTGCTAGAATCAATGGAGAACAGTGCATATGTTGGTCAAAAACAAACAAATTTGAACAAAAGAAAGCCTACATAGGACCTACTCAAAACTGTTAAAAAGAACATGTGACCCAATTTGGGCTTCTTGGTCATTTAGGGGTTAACCCCTAAACGTCTGAAAATGCCTTTGCGGCAAGTAGAATACAACGTATATTTCTTGTATTTGAAATGGATCCACACCTTTAATGGGTTTGAGTTTAACCCTTTAGTGCCCAGTTGACCACATTATGGTCACTGCACCGTTCGAAATGCAAATAGCATAGAATCCGTGAAGAATTCGAACTTTAGTTTTGAAGTTCAGATTATGCCACATACATTATACATCTTCCAGAAAAAGAAATTTTCAATTTGGAATTGTACAACTATCAAAATACCTATCAACAAAACGCAAAAATACTGCAAATACTTGAAAATACAGTAAATACTTACAAATACAACACATGTATTATGCAGTATTTCTTGTGTTTAGAAGTTTGTTATCTTGTTTTGTTTTTTTGTATTGTGTTCTCTTCTTCATCTTCCATTAGTGTGTGTAATCTGATCTTGACTAATGTACCCACTCTTGTCAATTTTCAACATATAAAATTTTGCCTAAACCGTACATGGACAAGTCACTTTCACTTATAAATCTCACAATAATTATGTGTGAGTCTATTTTTGATATGAAAGATTGCAACGGAGAGGTGTTGACATAGGGCATAGCTGAACTTCTTTACTTTCATATTTGAAAATTTAACCCACATTCTATTTAACTTTGAAGTCACACACCCCCCAAAATCTCATTTTTGAGCGTGCATTATACAGTTCAAATACATACTATAATCTTCCGATCCCACCGTTGGATGATTCCCAAATTTTAATAAAATGTATGCTCTCGAGTTGAGAGTAGAATTGTACGGCTACTTTCTAATTTAATATATTCTATTTCTGATAATCTCAATCACAGTGGAAAAACCCACTGAAATCCAGTGCTCCCAGTACAGTACCCTAGGCACTAAAGGGTTAACAAGGAAGTTGAAATTTAGATCAATGCGGTTCTAGTGAGCTATTGAGATCCTAATTTTGAACTTCTTGTTGGTAGCAAATGCCAGTTATATGAAGACGTATCTACTATCCCCATGGGACGTTTAGGGGTTAAAAAGAACATTTTTAAAAAAATCCCAATTTCCAAAATGGGAATTAATGTATGGCGGGGTCCACCAGTAGGATGAACACGGATGAATGAAAAAGAGGGTATATCATCCAAGGATTTTGTTGGTGCCTGCAGCAGGACACCCTTTGATTTGAAGACGATGCACTGTACTCATCAGTTAGTTGAGCTTTGTGTTGATGATGAGTGACCTCACTCACTCCTTTCCCTCCTCTCTCTCTCTCTCTCCATCTCCCTCCCTCTCTCAAATACCAAAACACTGCTCCCTCTTTAATCTCCGCTTCCTGATTCAAACTTACACTTCAATCGGTAGCTAGCACAAGAGACCGATCGATCTACATTGTCCCATTTCATTTGTCCAGTCTCATGTTTCGATTCTTGTCATAATTCCCTTGTATGAATTCGTAGAACAAGAGCCTATCCATCTTGTTTCCATTTTCACTGATTTGGCTCCTCCGTCTTGTGCAATTCATCCATGGCGGTGGAGATCGTTTCCTGACAGTCTAGTTCGAGTTCAGAACCTTGTCCACAAACATTACTGTCAAACTGCTGCTTACAGCAAGTTTTGCAAGTGGTTGTTCAATTCAACAAGAATTTAGCATCATTCTTGAACCCATTACTGCCTGGTAATAAAGTCAGGGTTTCTTGCGGTAGCTAGAACGTAGCTTACGAACCAGTTGATTCCATGGTTCAATTACAAGTTAGACTCTGGATTGATAGATAGAAACTCTGGTTCTCTTTCCAGGCCGACGTGAATAAAGAGTCTCTTCAACCCGCCGGACAAAGAATCGGTGTAGAACTGTTAGACTCCGGACAGATGAATTACAGGATGCGAGGTGATAGATTTAGTAGCCGAGTGGGGAACTGATTGATCATTTGTGAGATCGATGGATCAGCAGCGGCGGGTACCACCTTCACCGCTCCTCGACGATTTCTACGAGCTTTTACAATCAACACGCAACAACAACAACAACAGCATTATTCCGGGGCCGCTGAAGATGGAGCTTGAGTTCGGGGACTTTTAATGGGGCGCCATTCCACAACAACAACAGCAGCAGCAACTGTTCTACAACGACACCAGCTTCGGGAATGTACCAGGGCCGGTACCGGACCAGTTCGCGACGGGGACGCAGATTCAAGCGCTCCGGGACTTCATGGTGTACGGGACTAGCACGGTACCGGCGGGGTCGTTTTATAACGCGGAGGAGGCGACGACTGCGACGGTGGTGAGTGGCGAGGGGCCCGGTATTCCGAGCTTGGCGTACCGGGCGCTGTGCAGTGAGATTTACGGGGGTGGAGTCACGGAGCGCAGTCCCCACCGGTCCCAGTTCCAGCGCGAGAATCATATTTTGGCGGAGCGGCAGCGGCGCGAGGAGATGAACGAGAAGTTCAGCGCGCTCCGGGCCATGATCCCCAAAGCCACCAAGAAGGACAAGGCCTCGATTGTCGGCGACACCATCGATTACGTCCTGGAGCTTGAGAAGAGATTGAAGCAATTGCAGGTCACCATAATCCCATGACAATGCTTTAGATCTTCAAGCCAATAGTGAATCCAACCAACATGATTTGAACAGTGAATTTTTCTGTCTATAAATCTCGCCAACTTGCTCTTTGAATAATGGGCTTCTATGTTGCTATAATAGACTATATAATCGCCGTCATCTTCCCTTATCATTGGTATGTACATAACATTCAGTAGCCTTCATACCCACTGCCTTTCCTTCATGCACTCTAAGCCTCCACCTGTCCACTTAGCTACTGATGAAGTACTACTGGGTGTGGAATATTCCACACCATCTACTCTAGAGCCAAGGTAGAGACAGTGCATGCTAGTGAATGTTATGTATAGCTAATAGAAAGCGCTCTATGTATTTGTAGTAAAAAAAATTGTGAATCGCCAAAAGAAATGCTTTCTATTTTTCAAGTTTCGATTTTCAAATCGCAAATGGGACTCCCTTGTTAGTGCAGGCGTGCAAAGAGAACGCGGCGGCATTCAAGGCCGCGAAGAAACGGCGCTGTGATGAGGGGCATGGCAACGGCGCGTCGAGCTCCGAGACCACCATGAATACTATGAGCAACAATAATAATCTGCAGCCGTTGCATGGGCATGGCGATCATTCCGTCGTCAGCTCGCCGTCCGATCAGATCACCGCCGAGTCTAAGCTGGTCTGTTTTTCTCTCTCTCTCGCTCTCTTTGTGTCGATTCTGAATTCCAATTCTGAGATTTCATCTTTCATCTTTCTGCGTCCAAAACCTTGTCTCCAAAATATTAGTGCTTGCTTGGAATGGCCTAATATGGGTGCCACTTTTAAGCGTCTCACATTGTGTGACTTATGTCTAACTCATTCATGTGTGCTAGAAATTCTATCTTAGCACCATGTATATAGATGCAGATAGGTTGTCTATAACACCCTCTAATTTTTGTAATTTTCCAATGTACTTTTCTTACCAAAAAGATATTTCTCGAAAATCACACTATTTTTGGAGGGGATACTCATATCAGGCCATCACCATATGATGCCAAGTTGTGATTTCATGTAGTGTTTTCTGTGGTGGGTTAGAAGAAGATTATTTTTTATAACCCTTAGATCATAGGGAACCTTGTCCAATTCACTGGGAAGCAAGCATTACTGCCAAACTGCTGTTAACAGCAAGTTTTGCAAAGTGGTTGATAAATTTAGCAAGTGATTACCAAGATTTTACTATCATTCTTGTACCCATTACTGCCTAGTAATATAATCAGGGGTTCCTTGTGGATTGGACAAACCATGCGCACCATTCTCCGCAATTTACTCCAGAATGCAAGAAATTTTGTCCCGTTAATTTATTCCTCCACCCAGATAGATAGAAACTCTAGTCCTCTTTTGACCTCCTCCACCCACAAAACTGTATCTCACTTTGTTACATAATCCTAAACAAAGGTCAGATTGTCATGTGTTCCAACACAAGTCCCCAAACTATTAATGATTAATTGCTAGGCTTTGCTAATCGTAGTGACAACTTGGTTAAGATTGATTTATTGTGAAATCACTATATCTTGCAAATTTTCCGTCATGGAGAGCACATATAGGTCATAGGTGTTGTCATAAACTTTTCATCCAAAATATTCTGTAAAAGGGTGGATACAAGCGGCATGCTCTTAGATTAACCATCATTCTATAAAAGAACTTATCATCATGAACTAAATAACCTTGATATCCAAAAGGTTTTCTAGTTTGTAGTGCGGATCCTAATACTAAACTTCCTCAAATTCACTATAAAAGTCGCTTTTGTCAGTGCAAGGCTTCCTCCCCTTTGGTCCAGAGGCAAATATGCTTGGGTTTTGTGTTTTTTTGCGAGAAAGCCAGCAATTGATTAGCGCTTTAAGTGGCTGGAATAAGCAATTCAGTGAACCTGCTCAAGAGTTTGAGAACAAATTGATAAAAAAAAATTGACAAATTCAAGATGAGAATTGATTTCGCAAATTCTGGAGCTTACTTTTGACATAGATTGAAAGTTATTCTGTGTTTTGTGATTGTGATGCAAAATTGTGGTAGTCACCATTCTATGAATCTCTATGCATAAGGTTTTCACTTTATGAAGTGGAAATACATGAAAATAGAGAATCAAACGCTCGTATTAATTCACATCCCTTGAAAATGTGATTTGAAAATTCTCATTTGTGACTACATCAAATCGAGGTACAAGAAAGTGATAGCTTATACTATTTTACAGACATGTATTATACAAATATTAAAGAAAATTGTGATAAACGTGTGTTAGAACATACATAACAGAGGAGTGGTTTTATACTCTCATAATAAGAGTCCAAAACCACATATTTTCTTGCGTCAATTTAAGAGTCCACAATCATTAGGTTGCCTTCCTACATTGACTCCTACTCATTCATTGTGTTGCCTTCCTACATTGACTTCCTTCGTTTTTCGTCCCATCTAACATGGTTTCAGAAATTGCCATTGTCTTTCATCCCTGTCAACATGGGCTCTATTTCCATCTTAACCCTTAAAGGTCCAAAGAGCCCTTTCCGACCACTATAATACACTAATGTTCCATTGTATTTGGCATGGTTCCACACCTCCTATGGGTTTATGATCAAAAGTGAAGTTAAAAATCATGTTGATATGATTTTAATGAGCTATTGAGGTCTCAATTTGGAGCTTTCTAGTTACAACAAATGTCAAATATACGCCAACGTATATACTATCCCCATCAGCCCTTTAAGGGTTAAATCACAAATATTTCTGCAAAGTGGACTGTTATTATGAAACGGAGGGAGTACTAAGTAATGGTTGCGTACATAGTACGGATGAAGTGACTGATATGTGTGGAATTGGTGACGGTGGTGTAGCAATCAGGGAAGATGAAAGAAGCGGCGGCGGTGGCGGAAGTGGATGTACAGCAGCTTGGGACGCAGGCTGTGGTGAAGGTGGTGTGCAACCGGCGACCGGGGCATGTGTTGCGTGTGCTCAATGCCTTGGAGGCGTGCAAAGTGGAGGTGCTGCAATCCAACGTCATGACGGTGGCCGACAATTCCATCCATTTTGTCACTGTTCAGGTACACACTTAACTCCTAAAGGACCAAGGATTTATGGTTTTAAAATGGAAAATTTCATCGATCATAACGTGAAAAATATAATTCAGATGGGACCAACTTTTATATCACTAGAATCAGTGAAGAATATTGCATGTGTTGGTGAAGCAACAAATAAATTTGAACAAAAAGAAGTCCACATAAGACCTATTCAAAACTACTACAGAAGGTCCAATTTGGGTTTTTTGGTCCTTCAGGGATTAATTTATCCTTCTTCACTATCAGATGGGAAAATTTTCATTAGAAATAATTATGTGCACCTCCTTAACGATGAGCAATGTTTTCGTCATACCAGTTTTTTTGTGTCATTTAACCCTTAACCCTTAAACGACTTTGCAAGCCCCATGGATGGGCTTGATAGTCTTTTGGGAGAATCTTGCTCATAAATTCTACTCCGTTGCATCCAATGGGGTTTTTTAAATGTCAAACCCCAGCACCTTTGAGAGATCTATATTTCTTTAGAATAGAACCAAAGTAAATTAGAAAGAGAATCATGCTTGAATTGGAGTTTAAAAGGGATTTTGGGTGTGGAATCCAAAAAGCATATGTCCTTTAAAGGTTAAAGATACAGAGAGCCCGTTTTATACAACAGTATTTCATTGTATTTGAAATGGTTCTACACCTCCTATGAGTTTAAGATTAAAAAAAAAAAAGTGAAGTTAAAATTTATGTCAACATGATTTTAATGAGCAATTGGAGGTCTCAGTTTGGAACTTTCTACTAACAACAAATGCCAAATATACGCCAACGTATTTACTATTCCCAAGGGACATTTAAAGGTTAATCGAAAGTGACAGTAACAACATGCTCGTTGTTTAGGAAGTGTCAACTGACCCCTTTTTTTTCTATTAGTGTTTGATCCTTGAATTTTAGTTCCCAAGTAGTTAACCATTCATGTGTCAAAAAGTCAAGATTGAGAATTTGTGTTGACATGATATTTTTTTCAGTCATCTATCACAATGCAAAACCTAAGTTCTCGTAGGATTGTCATTACCATTCAGTACATTTTCTCAGGATCGCGAACAATGTTGGAATAGGGTTGGTTACCTTACTACATTACTGCATGAGTTAAGTACACTGAAATCACCATATACTGTGGCCCACGGTATTTATGAGAGGCTATACCAATAACTATTCATCCAAAATATTGTGGTAGAATTCATCCAAATCTAATGAAAAATTATTCAAACGGATGAAATTTATTTCAAACATATGAGAATTTGTCCAAATGGATGAATGTACCCACGTCATTCACCCACCCATAGTATATGGTGATTTCAGTGATTGAAGTAGGTGTCATAGCATTCTTGAAGGCCTCAAAATACGTCTTTCCTACTAGTGCATTGTATGGGGTGCCGCATAGAGAGTTGAGTTGAGTTTGGGTTGAGTTTTCCAATCGAGTTGAGTGCTCAACCAAACTCAACCCAATTGAGGGCTGCATAAGGGATTGGGTTGGGTTGGGTTGGGTTGGGATTGGGTTTAGTTGAATAGTGGAGGAGGCACTGTCCAAACTAATAGTATAAATTTTCAACCAAGGGAGGGGACCACGGATGAGAGTTTTTCTCAAGGGTTGAAATTACTATCCTTGTGCAACCCAGTGTTTGAAACCATTTTCAACCAAAACACCTAAATGTTTCAACCCAACCCATGTGCGGTTCTCTCCACAATACGAATATATCCTTCCCCTCACTCTCACATGAGAGTTGAATTCCAAGGAATGGCATGATGCGGTCACACTGGGTAGTGATTCACCAACCAGAAGCATGTTTGTGAATTGGTTGAAAAATGAAAAAGGGACCTCAATTGGAGAGGAACATAACATTATGATAGTAATTGTAAGAGCTCATGTTTCTCTCTCAAGTTATCTACTTTAGATAGCAATAAAAAAGAAATACTTAAAGGTTTACATTCACTATATAGAGAGCATGCAAATGGTATTCTAAAAAAAACTAGGGATTTGGAAGAAAAAAACATCAGATTGTTGCTTTGAAGAAAAGCACTTCCATAAGGTTCTTTAGCCCTTGTAAGTTGTACCTAGGAATAAGAATTGTTGTTAAGAATCGTTGTAGCAGATTCGAGAATATTGGACATGCCACATAATTCTTTAACGAAAGAATGACGATGGAGATTTGGAAGTCCACATCAGTCTCGCCTCAAAAATCACATGTTTTGAATTTTTTTTATCTTTCATGCAGTGAGAGCAAAAGAGTGAACCCTTGCAAGGGCTAAAGAACCCTATGCCTCCCTCGGGAATAATATTAGGGCTCTTGGCATTGTTGGACCTTGATTAGTTTATTCAAGAATGACAAGCTCGACACGTTGGATGTTTTGACAATGCAACCTCTATCCATGAAAAAAAAATCCGGATCTTTTATAACCTTGATCTAAAATGGGCCTCATTGTATCAAATGAAGACCAGAGTTTCTATCTATCTATTTGGGTCTCATTTTATGGCATTTGATGTGCAGCTTGAGGAAGGCGTGAGTGTCCCTACGGAGGAGCTTGTTTCCGCAGTTCTACAAGCCATCAATCATGTTGAGACATAACCTATTCTGCTCTTTTTTTGAGAAGATGTGTCACAAGATGATAGACTATTCACTAAGGGGTTAGAACTCATAATCAAAGTTGTTCTTTTGGACCACCCGATCAACTAGAAAACTAAAATTGAACGGTTTTGATCAAAAATGGGCACAATAGGTTATGTCCCATAACCGAGGTTCCACTGTCTTCGGCAAATTGTTCTCTTCCGGGAGTTCTTTTGATTGCCCATTCTTTGCTGTAATATTAGTCTGTGATATGGTATTGTTCTCCACTTCTTGATGGGAGCCTTAATAACATGCCGGAATTTGGCCATAGAAGTAATTGTATGTGTGCTCTCATTAGAACGTGAGCATTGCTGATGAACAGCTATGCTATTTTTTTAATTTTTTTAATTTTAGTTTTTTATCAATGCTATATGTAAATATATAAGCTGGAATGTCATTAATGCAAATCAATGATTTTGAGCTGCATAACATTCACTGCCTTAGCTTTACAATATGTGGTGTGGAATATTCTACACCCAACAACACTTCATGAGTATCTAAGTGGACAGGTGGAGACTCAAAGTGATGAGCAGAGTGCATGAAGGAAAGGCAGTGGGCATGAAGGCTACTGAATGCTATGTGCACTGAATTGTGGGACATGAAAATTTAATGAATAAATTCAGCTTTGTTCCTACCATTGTGGTGTGGGGTCTACACCCCAAAGGCCCTCCTTGGCCATGTATTTGGGTACATATTTTTATGTGTATCTTTGCGTACAAGTGTGTGATTGTTGCCATATTTCACTATAAGTACACCATTGCATTTGAACATACAACATATTTGAGTACATATTTCAATACATGAGACAAACTTTATGAGAAAACATATAGATGGAACCCTAGAAAATTCTTATTCATGTCAGTTTTCCAAAATAATTGAAATTATTTTTCAACTTTGTTGATATGAAGAGTTAATCTCTAAACATTTGCCTACAACCCTCTCTAGATTTGGAGAATTGCAAAGATGCATTATAAAATGCAACTAAGAGGGATATTTTGAACTTGATGTATGAATAAAAGTTGCACATTATGAATTTTAAATTCTATCCATAATTACAGTAAGATCTATGATTGCAATTGCCAATATTTTGTATAAAATTTGAAACTCAAAGTTCAAAATTCTTTTGTAATTCGATTACAAATAAGATATTGACAATATGTGGATGAAATTTGTTGTGATGGGTTGAAATGTAATACTCTAAGTGTAGTGATTTTTGGAGATTTTTCGGTTGCTTAATTTTATGAGTTGGATTTTTCAAGACCACTTTAGATTCGTTTTGAACTAAGATCTTAGAAATTTTTATTGGAACAATGTGGTATGAAATGAGGCGTAAAATTTGCACAAATCGTCCCCTTTCTAATCGGATCACACATGCATGAAGTTATCTTACCATAGAATTCTACAGTATTTTCTTTTACTTGCAAAAAGTGCATGACAGATGAGAAAAAAAAATCCAATTTTGTACATCAAGCAAAAAACGATGACTTGGGTAGATAAGGGTTAAGGAAGTGTCATTAAGTCACTACAAATTTGACAAAACAAGAATCAATTATAAAGGTCATCAAAAATGGCTTTTGTATTGTTATAAAGTTGTCCAAAAATTTACTGAAATTAACACGTTCAGGTTTTTTTATAGTCAAAATGGGTCCTTTTGTAGGATGACGCATATGGGGGGCTTACCTTAAACAAACCTTTTCAAAATGTTACAATCCATGAGTTCCAAATTATAGGAGGTACAAGCACTTATATTTTAATTTGAATTCTAGCCTATTCTACCAAAGATTTAATGCATTACCTGGAAATCCAACTATTGAATATGAAGAAAACCAAGTTGAGACTATACCATCAATTTTCATCAGTAAAAAGTCTTTCAATAAAAAGTCAGAAGACATAATGTAAATTGCCTCAAATTTTTGGCTCTAGGCATTTTTAAGATTCCATTGTTTGAAAAACTTGCACTGCACATATTTAGGTTATTTTTCCTTTGTATAATTTAGCCTTATAAAAATTCATTTAAAAAGTCAAAGTAATTCCTTTAAACTTATAAGTTAACTTCTAAATCGCTCTTGATGTCTAGCCTCTGTACAAAATTTGGGCATATGATAAATCGAAATAGCATGATGGTCTTTGCATATTATGAAGCCCAATTGTAGGATGATTTAGTAGCTTAGCATTGTCTCAGTGGACTTGGCAGCTATAATCACAAAACATTCTCAAATCCAGTTAAATTTTGTGACAACTATTTGCTTATATGAGCTTCTTGAGTTATTACCTCTCTATCACTTGCTTGATTTTTCGGATTTATGTAACATAAACATTTTAATCTTGCCCATGGTTGCACATGTGTCATAACTATAGTAGAAGGTATCATCATTTATATACATCTAATAGAGTTCTTTAATGGTTGATGCAATATCTTGGGATAATTTCATTTTTTTGCTATTTAGAAATAATTTGTTTGGAGAAGAAAATGCTAATGATTAGGCAAGCGTGATTTTTACGAAACACCAGCTTGGAAATTGTTGAAAGTCTTGTTATGTTCCAGACAATGTATTATTATGAGAATACTTGCAATCTAGATTCATCATTTTTGAACATCAATCCAAAAGTAGTTGAAAATATGTCATGAATATAGCAACATTCATTAGAGTGATCAATAAAAATAGAAAGAACTATCGTAAAAATGTAGTAAATGTAAGAGCATCTAAATACAAAGTTAAAAAATAAAATTAACTTAGGCCTCCATCTAAATTAACCAATTAGTGCCAGTTATATAGCCTCAATTAGTTTCTTCATGCCCAAATTGCTAGTATTCCTTTGGTAACTTCCACTAACTCTTTGCCCACTTGCTAATTATCGCCACTTTGCTAGTTTTATATAGAAAATTTACATAAAAATTAGTTTACCTCAACTATAAGAGAGAGTAAATTTAGTTTCTCTTTTAAAAATATCCTACACATCTTTTCTTCTCTCTAGCTCTAATTTTTTGTTCTTTAGAAAAATTTCTCTTTTCACCCTCTCTTATATAATTTTTCTTGCAAGTCTCCTATGTGGCATTTCATTGAGTTCACCACTGTCACCACATTCCTCTTCTTGTTTTTTCTTTCGCCAATCTAGTGTGGAAGTTACTTGGAAATTTGGAAGGCAAACTCAAGAAGATGTGGCGGAGGGAAGAAGTCATCTTGAACTTGGCAAATGATGAAAGTAATTATTTTATGTTTTACATGAAAATAAATAGTTGATTTTTTTATATATTAAAAAAAATGTATAATTTCTACATATAGAGACACATACCTTCAAGAAACCACACAATTTTTCCTTCCACGGACGTTTTTTGAACGTATTTGGTAATAAATGGATTCAATTATGGTAAAAATGGCAGCTTTATGAGTGGATGCTTTTTATCAGTTTACTCCTTTAGTACCTATGTCACTTTAGTTCTACCACTTCATTTTCTGTTACAATTTATATTTCAATGTATATATTTAAAAGTATACGATCTATTTTCAATATCTAACCATATAAATTTAGAATTGACTTGATTGGAATGTTGAAGGTTGTCAATGTCTAAATCAAATGCCCTTCGTGCCAATAGCCTAAACTTCAAAAGCAAGAAATCATACTTTTGACAGATTTTGAATTATTCACATTTTTAGACATTCTTTGGTCACTAAGAGGTTATTACTTGGAGAATGTTTCACCACTATCTTACCCACATACAAAATTTGTACAAAAACAATTACTAGTACTTGTTTGGTTTGCTAGAATTTATTTTGCCATGTCATATAGATACCAGCTACCCTACACTCCCTTCAATATCTTCAAAACTTAATTAAAAATTGATATGTTGAAAATTTTCAAAAATTAGAAAGATAAAATGTTGGAAATGTTGGAAATTATTGAGCAATACCCAAGTATTGCCTAATTTTCTGAAAATTTCCTGCATGATCAAAACATGCAGTGTTTGATCATATAAAAGCACACTACCATCACAGAAAATGTGAACCTTCAAATGGGCCTCTAGAAAGTCTTGGAGAAGGACCCTCGAATTGATTTAAATTGTCTTGTCAGGTACAAATCCCCTATTTCTGCATAGTATGGATGACATCAAGGAAATGGTCGCTTTCAAATATAGTTACCTTAATACTGCGTCAGTATTGAAACAATACTGACACAAACATCCTGAAACAGTATTGCTAATTATAATACCTACTTCTATTCTGTTGCAGTACTGCGGAATGATGCAATGTTGTCGCATTAGGATTGCAACAGGCTTGCAACAGTACTGCGAATGTAAAAATGAAACATAACTGCAACAGTACTGACAGTAGTATTGTCGCAGTATTATACTGTCAAACCATTGCGGCAACATTGCAATAGTACTGACGCATACTGAAGTTCACACAAGATGGCCACTGTTGCAGGACAGAATAGTTGTCATTTGCCTACCTACACTAGCCCGGCTGATTTAGGGTCGTATGTCAACTCTTGGGGCCCATTTGAGGGCTCACATTTTCTCTAAAGTTTAGCATCCTCCATAAGGTAAAGACACCTAATATCAACATTGTTCCTATTGCCACCATAATGTACTTAAACCCAAGGTCCCAATATAAAAGGTGGAATCCTAAGATGACATCATTTTTCCTCCCACAAACAGTGCGCTCTTTATTTTTTTCCTCTCTGGCACAAGTCTATGGGGAACTCTCTTGTGTGATGTCATTTTTGGTGGTTACCTCCGAACCTTGGGTTTAACCCCTAAACGTCACAGCGTTCAGTTTATGAACGACTAACAGATTCAAATCCACCATACGTTCTCACCAATGCTTGAATGAAAGTCATTCAATTTTTTGAAGATACTTCACCAAGTTGTTGTTCTATCTAATGGTTGGATTTAGTCATACTTGAGTACATATTTTTCTAAAATTACAAATGTAGAAGTATGTCAAGTCGTTGACCAAGCCAAAATTGCATTGACTGTAGTTCAAAAGTGGCCTTGCAAAAATGAGGTTATAGATTTAAAGAACACAAAAATTTCAAAGAATCACCACATTTAAGAGTATCTCGTTTCAAACTCATTCCAACAAATTTTACTCAAAAAATATTATTAAAAATTTTGTTTGTAATTGAGTTTAGAAGGAATTTTTAAATTTAACTTTCAAAATTGATAATTAAATATAGGTGATAGTATTAGTGAATCGAACCGTACAGATGGAACCTAAAATTCAAAATCTAGAACTTTCATTTGTAAAGTAGGGTCCAAGGCAGAATGGCGTTTTTGGTTTCCCAGTGGAAAAAAATTCAAGTCTGCCCACTTTGAAAGCCTCTAGAGAGATCAAAAATTGGTATTTTACCTTGAATTTTTTACCATGAACCTGAAATCAAGTTGTTAGTATGTCTACCAAACTTCAAAGCCAAATAATTCACCAAAAAAAAGTTATTCAAAATCTACCAATATAGGTAGCTGTGGAAAAAGTTTCACTCCTACCAACTTCGACAGCCTCCCAAGAATTGAAAAAAAAATTCCTTACTTTGATGTTTTTTTGGTAGAAACAAATTTGTGTTAGTAATATATGGTAAAAATCTCAAGTCTAAAAGATTAGTAAAAAAAAAGATATTTCCAATCTACCAACATGTGTTATTTTGCGGTATGCTTGTGGAAATCATTTTCACTACAACCAACTTTGACACCCTCCCAATGGCTAAAAAATGGCCCATTTGCCATGAAATTCTTGTCACAAGATAAGCTACATGTTAATGACAAGTGTGCCAAAATTCAATCTCAAAAAGCTTACACAAAAAAAATAACTCACAATCTACCAACGTGTATGTCCTTCACTTGCCTCTATCACTGCTTGTAACCTAGTAGGCATGGAATGACATAGAAGAAGGAGCATTTGACCACTAATAATCTTCCACTCTCTTGCAATAACTACTCTTAAGTCACTTGTATTTTTAGGGCATATTGAACCATGTAGAACTGCATCTTTCAAAATCTTCCAAAGATTCTCAATTGGATTGAGATCAGGAGAGTATGCGGGCCAATTAAGCTTCTCTAGATGGTGTGCTTGCCTCCAGATAGATAGATATGAACTCTGGTCCTCTTTCGAGGCCGGCGTGAATAAAGTGTCTGTTCGTCTTGACAATGAGCCAGTGCCCACCGGACAAAGGGCCATTGGTACAAGACTACTCACCTCTTTCGAGAATAGACACTTTAGTGACCAGAGATAAATACTAGTAACACTAGTAAAATGCATTAGTTAGAACTAGCGCAGGTATAAATTGGTGTTTGTTTTGCTGGTGGTCGCCAAGTCATGGTTCCAAGGTTGGTTGGAGAAGGACGTTTATGTTACAATTGTACGGTCCGGGTTCGATACCCGTTGGGTCCGTCTGAGCGTTTATTGTGATATACGTGGCTTGGTGCTTGCTTGCCTCCATTCTTCACATAGTTTGCTTCTATGGACAGGTGCACCATCTTCCATGAGTAATCCTTGTGGTACTTTTTCCATAAAATGAAGCAACTCCCCATTGTAAACCACTTCAACAAAAGCCTTTGCAGAGCGCCGATCTTTAGGCATAAAAACAAGTTGTGACTTCTGCCCTCCAGAAAATGCACCCCAAATTATCAAAGAAGTCCTCCCACTCTTGAAAGTTGGAACTATACAACTTGAAGCATAGTGCTTAGACACAGTTCTCCAAACATGAATTTGTCTAGAGTTTTTTCCAACTCCAAAAGTGGACTCATCTGTCCAAACAACTTGCTCCCAATCTTCTGCACTCCATCGACAATACTTTTGAGCACAAGCCAATCGTTGAGACATATGGCGAGGTGTCAAAAAAGGTTTTTTGACTGCAATTCGACTGTGAATGCCACTATCATGTAAAGTCTTTCAAATAGTATTTCTACATACTTTAGTAGGACACATATTAGTAATGTCAGAGAGCGTGATGCGACGATCAGCTTGTAAAACACGTTTTATACCACGAACATCTCTATCACTAAGTTTTTTTCCATATTTTTTGGCACACGTTTTGCTTTTGTAGGTTCCATTTTCTCGAAAATTCTTCACCAACCTCTGAACTATTCTAACAGGGACTCCAACAATAGCTGCAATTTCAACTCCTTTCTTCCCTCCCTCACTCAAACCCACAATACGTGCACGAATTTCATCTGGACAAGCCATCAATCACAACTTTAAATCTGAGAATTTGATCTAAAATTTTAACTACCTAACCACATATCCATACATGCTCCCCTCCCAAATCAACCTTGATGTGCATAATGTGCTCCCAAATCAGCTTTTGCATACCTTCACTCCCAAACCAGTATGTGTAGACCTTTCCTCTCAGATGAACCCTCATGTGCATACTCTTACTCCCACATCACCATGTACATACCTTTGCTTTCAAATAAGCCCTCTCAAATCATCACACATTCTACAAGTCAATTGTGATATTCAACTCTCAAAACAAGCATTGATGTAGAGAGCAAAAGCTCCTTCATGCGTCTGTGGTGTTCAAATTCTTAGCAAGTGTATTCATTGGGATGTGACAAGTGCGCACAGTTAAATTTGGATGTTCTTGATTTCTTGTGTAAGCTTTTTGAGCTTGAATTTTGGCACACTTGTCATTAACATGTAGCTTATCTTGTGACAAGAATTTCATGGCAAATGGGCCATTTTTTAGCCATTGGGAGGGTGTCAAAGTTGGTTGTAGTGAAAATGATTTCCACAAGCATACCGCAAAATAACACATGTTGGTAGATTGGAAATATCTTTTTTTTTACTAATCTTTTAGACTTGAGATTTTTACCATATATTACTAACACAAATTTGTTTCTACCAAAAAAACATCAAAGTAAGGAATTTTTTTTTCAATTCTTGGGAGGCTGTCGAAGTTGGTAGGAGTGAAACTTTTTCCACAGCTACCTATATTGGTAGATTTTGAATAACTTTTTTTTGGTGACTTATTTGGCTTTGAAGTTTGGTAGGCATACTAACAACTTGATTTAAGGTTCATGGTAAAAAATTCAAGGTAAAATACCAATTTTTGATCTCTCTAGAGGCTTTCAAAGTGGGCAGACTTGAATTTTTTTCCACTGGGAAACCAAAAACGCCATTCTGCCTTGTACCCTACTGTACATCAATTCCAAAATATTCTTCTAAATAGTAGTTTATGATTTTTCTCAATTTGTCAATTTCAGGGACATTCTAGTATGTTCAGGGGTTAACCCTTTAACGTCCCAGTTCAACACTGTTTTCAAAGATTTGTTATAAAGTGTTTAATGAAAACCAAAAATGGAGTTGATGTACAAAGCACAGTTGTAAATGTCAAGGTGAAGATCACATCTGTACGATTGGATATATCATATATTTATTTAATATTTTTAATTAATTTTGCAAGGTTTTCTCTTGAAAATCAATTAAAAATCATGACTTAACGGAGTGTTTTTTTTTAAATATTGTAATGAAATTGGAATAACATGCACTACAAGATGGTATGGTTTCCATTATTTGATTCTACTTATTTTGGAAAATCATCTTTAAGGTCTCACTTTTTGAACTAAGAATGAAACTTGACATAAACCACTTGTGTTGTTTTTCCAAAAATCATAATAACCTATTTTGAAGATCCAAACCATACAAAGAATAGTCAACTTGCACAAGAATCATGAGAAGTTTTGGTGGATGAAAACTATCCAATTTGGATGGAATTTGAACACTTCGAATCTGTTCAGCGTCCACTATGTGGACGCAAGCGCCTCAAAGGGTTAACCCCTAACTGCCCAACCAAGCAGAAAATGCTTGATGTACAGAATCATTTGTCGATTTCTCATCCGTGATGATCTTTTTGCAATGTGAAATTTTTATGGTGGATTTTATGGGAAGTTAGCTTCATGCATGTGTGATCCGATTAGAAAGGGGATGACTTGTGAAATTTTCATGCCTCATTTCATGTTGCAGGATTCACCAAAAAATTTGAAGATTTTAGTCTAAATGTGAACTTGAAAAAATAAACTCATAAAATTAAGCAACCAAAAAATCTCCAAAAATCACTACACTTAGGGTATTACATTTCAACCCATCACAACAAATTTCATTCATAGATTGTCAATATCTTATTCGTAATTGAATTACAAAATAATTTTGAATTTCAAGTTTCAAATTTTATACAAAAATATTGGTGATAGCAATTGCAGATCTAACCATATGGATAGAATCTAAAAATCATAATGTACAACTTTTATTCATACAACAAGTTCAAAATATCATTTCTGGTTGCATTTTATAATGCATCTTTGCAAAACTGCTGAATTTGGAGAGGGATGAGGACGTTTAGGGGTTAATTCTTTCATTCTAAAAAGGCAATGTAGGACGACAGTACATGCCTAACCACTTTCCAAGAAAATGTTAAACTATATACTACACAATCAGCCTACATTCTCCTTTTAAGATGAAGGTGCCAAGTACATTCTGGTGCAATAGGAACACTTTTGGTAATGGGTCCACGTACCCAAGGCCGGGTGCCTCATGGGGAGGGGCTCTAAGCCTCCACCGTTGAAAATTTTAGAGCCCATTCATGGTGCCTCATAAATTTGTAGGACAACTCGCATCTTTTTTCATTAGAATCGGCGAATGTGCAAAAATTATTTTCCAAATTTCTATTGCGTGCCCACGGTGCTACACCTCTTATCAATGGATCGCTTCCAACCATTCTCTATCCAGGAATTCAAGCCAAGTCAACGAAGACCAAAGATTTGACTCATTCAAGAGCTGATAAAAAAATTAGTATCAGTCACAACATTCAGGAGCATATATACAAAAGTGAGAGATGCACGTCACCTGATCAAAGCCATATATACAAGAGAATATCACTGAAAGCACTGAAGGGGTTAAATCCAACCAAGCAAGGCAAGATTTCACAAAGTAGTCAGGGTACATGCCGTAATCAATCATAGTTTATCAGATTAGAAAATCTCTAAGTAACGCTATCCTTGGTTTCAAGCAACAACTGAAGGATCGATACAAAAAGATGGAACAATTTGCAATGTAGCATATTGCAATCTGAAAATACCTCTATTGAGAGGGCTTCACATGCGGAGGCCACCCGGCTAAGATGATGGATTCCTACAGTACAATGACCTGACTGGGTGGTGGTGGGAACCAACCGAATCGTACAGCAGGCCAATGATTCCGGCCCCAACACGAACTCAGGCATCATCGATCAAACTATAACCAAAAGATGATCATAGTCCCAAAGGGATCCGAATGTAGAATTCACTTTTGGTTCCCAAACCCTGCAGGTCAAGGAACACTCACTCTGACAGGAGGAGTTGGTAATAATCCAGGATCTGAGGTGGCAAAGATCGGCAAACAGGGAATGCACCCATGCACTGAGACTAAAAATGATCATCGCTATGAAGTGAGAGAGATACCTAGTCAGTCCTCCGTAATAATAGGTCACCACCGTGGAGGTGAACTTCAGCTCCGAAACTCAAGCCCGAAAAAAATAAATGTCCGCCACAGCTGAACGTGCGTAATGCAACCCTGGCTGCCAAAGAATGTACCCCAAAGCTAGCTTCAACACAGGTCACTAATATAATTCTCCCTTCGCTTCGCTTCACTTCACAGAGCTGAGACCCAAACCATTGCCAGCTTCTACAATTTCTGGCACCTCTGCGGCTGCAGCGGCGGCGGCTGCAGCTTTCCTTCTTTGGCCCCTGTACTCTAGATGCTTTGAATCCCCTTGTCCACGGTCTGCAGTTGCAGCGCTTCGCAATGCTCGTTGCCCTACTAGTTGGATCTGCCGCCCATGGTCTTCCAAATCAAAATCTACAGCCGAAGCTCCTGAATAACCTGGGTGGAGAAGGGGTCCAGAATGATACATCCGCTCTTGTTGAGTCGACTTTAACCCCTGCAGACAATCAACTCAGAATATTTGCATACTCACAACCCTAGGCTTGGCTTCACAACTTTCAGACTCATTAATAGAAAACTTTCATAGCAGCCTATCGAACGCGTCACTGTTCTAACTACTAGCACATCGTTGGTCTGGAATGCATTGGGCACCTATGAACACTGAGGGTTCTCAATGTTACCTGAATAAGTGATCGGTAGCATAAATGAAAATTGAGGACACTTCCCCTACAAATAACGAAGTATGTTCCCCTCACAGAGTAGTACACAACGGAAGTGGCAAACTCACTCTCCAGCTGTCCTCATCAAGCAACCTGTACTAGTCTTTCTACACAATCAAGTGCTACAAGATTGATAAATTTTGAACATCTGATCACAACTCTCAAAACAAGAATGCCATCGTCTCAAAGGACTCGCACTTCTAGAGGTGAAAGAATCTAAAAAAATTGCTATGGTCTAACAAATCGGAGTGACCCTATGCTGTCATGGTGTAGGATTTGAAACTGATCAAGCCCCTCAGAACCACGCTTGACCCCATGCACCATTCGACGTACAGAATTAACAGAAGCTGCTATAGCAACTTGAGAACTACTCTGCACAAGCAGTTCTCATACTTAGGTAGTAGTTGGCTTCAGGGACGTTACCACAATTGGAACCTTCGAATCCCTTTGATGAGAATCAACTGCAGGCACATCCCGTCTGTATGGACCATCGTTTGCAATTGTATAAGGTTGGTCATGCTTGTAGCTTGATTCTCGCTTGGACAAGTCATTCCTGTGGTTCAAGGCATCCGATCTGTCACTCCGCCTGCTCAGAGCCAACCCAGCCTCATTATGTCCTACATCACTATCTCGTGTTCGTCCACCACCCCGATCCCTGTAATGATTGCCACCTGGCCCATTTCTGTTAGCGGGTGCAGATACGATGCTGGCCTTGTCAACTTGATGCCCATAATTCCCTTGATGTAGATCTGCCACCGTCATGGTCTTGCGAGACATAGACCGTGACGCACCAGTTCGTGGGTCCTCATCTCTGTTTTTCTTGTTCCAGGAGCCACCTGCAGCACCGGCACTCAATGGAGGCTGGGGCCCTGAGCGTGTTGCCACAGAAGGAACACCATATGGCCGGCTTAGCGTGACTGGTGAAGTCCCTTGCACTTCCACATATGATCCTCGTGGTTGGGCTGCGTGCATAGCATACGCTACAGCCTTGTCTTCATGTAGGGGACCAAACTTTTCACTCTTACTCTTTGATTGACCTGGCCGAGTTCGTGATCTCTGTAAACAATATTAAGCAAAAATTATATCAGCTGCAGTTCATGCTACAGGTGAATCCAGGAACTCCAAACACCAAAGATGCGGCTTGAAAAAAAAAAAAACCCAATTGCTGATTTTAGGCTCAATTTTGATGTAAAGAGGTCATACATATGCAAGAGAAGCAGCAAGTTCAGCATTCGCCTCTGGGGCACCACCAGGCCGAACTGCACGCTCCCGACCCGGGCGTTTTGTCTCAGCGTTCCTCACCCTCGCTCCCTGTGCCCTTTGTCTGCAACAATTGACATGCATAATAGTCGCTCAGAACTCAATATATGTTTGATCGCTGCATACAGATAAATGAAATAAACTACAACCAGATATCAAGTATTTATAAAGTATTATGTGATAGACAACTTCCTAGCCTTACACTAACACAAAAGACACATAGATCCCAGAAACTCGAGCAGTGCAAGTCAGATTCTAAATCCACGAGTAGTTGAAAAAGGAGGCATATTTTACCTGCGAGCCTCATCGTCCCGAATTTTGGCATCAAACTCTTTACTAGGAGGGTATTGGGGAAGGCTGGAGGGATCGCATGCAAGAGGCTTGGTGGTGAAAAACTGTGCAAAACATTGTACAAATTCTCTAATTAATTATTGAAATTTGGAAAGAGCAGAAAAATAACGCAATAGCTCGATTGGAAAATTCAATGAAAACCGATGCCAAGACTTACGAGAGAACTTAATCCCAGAATGCATAACAAGCCCACAGTGCAGCGACCGCTTACCTCACTGGCTAAAGCTTGGGCAGCACTTCCCCTGTCGGCAGGTTCAATAGCTAAGAGTGTGTCGAGCAATGCTAGAGAGGAGGCTGGAAATTCTTTAAAAGTTTCGTGAATGCAGCGCTTGTACGGCTGTTGTGGCTTAAATATGGTAGCATGGGGCAATTTAGACTTCCTCCAATACTCTTCGGATGGGGAACCACACAGCTTAAAAATCTTGTGGAGCTGTTCCACCTGCATCCACACACCCATAACCCCTCCACTTAGGATTCATTGTCAACCAAAACACTCGTACGTTTCTACAGGCTCTGTCCAGAACGACTAGAACAGCTATATAGCATAAACCAGAGAACACCTTCTACTTGGTCGTACAAATGTCAATAAATATTCCCCCAAGCCATGAAATCTGAAGGGGCTCAAATCTCCCGGGAGGACGTTCCCAGAACCAGTGGCATTTTGACCATGAAAAGGTAAAATTGTGCACTGTAACTCTCTGACACGAGTTGCCACCCGGACAACTGCCACAATCGTTGACAATGCAATTATTGTTATCGAACCTCAGTTCGTCCAGGCATAATAGGCTTTCCAGCTAGCAGCTCCGCCAGTATGCAGCCAGTACTCCAAAGATCCACAGCCACACCGTACTCTGTAGCGCCAAGCAGTAGCTCAGGGGGACGGTACCACAAAGTCACAACACGACTTGTCAGAGGCTGCTTCTGATCCGGATTAAAGAAAGTGGCAAGTCCAAAGTCTGCGATTTTCAAGACGCCTCCATTATCCAACAATAGATTGGATCCTTTGATGTCTCGATGCAGCACCCCCTGTCGATGACAATGCTCCAATCCTCGAAGCAACTGCTGCAGGTAACACTTTACCTGTTCATGCCCAGCCACAAAACACGTTCAAAATCCCAAAGAGAGGACATCGGCTGTGGAACTAAGATATTGTTACCGTGAAACGTGGAGACCAATATGGCCATCTGCATCACTGAACTTTGCAAAGGTGGCATTTTCTCATTTTACCTCGGTTTTCTGATTGCAATACATCATTTTAAAGCACTTTTCCTATACTATAAGATCAACAGTGTCAATCGTGTCAAACTGAAGTCCTTTTCACACAAACAGATGATTTGCAGCAGGGGAATACATCCAATTTTCCTACATTATAGAAAATACAACCAGTGGACGCTTAGGGGATTAACAATTGTAAGCACCCAGCTAGTACCGTGGGGAGGGTGTTCAAACCTGTGCTTCCGTGAACATTATGCCTGGGCAGGCGGCAAGGCCAGCAAGATCATGTTCCATATACTCAAAGACAAGGTAGAGGCTGCACGACATTCGAGAAGTAACCAATCCTTCGAGCTTGACAACATTCGGATGATCGAGGCGTCGTAGCACCTGAATCTCTCGCGCCATGAAACGAACACTCTCCGGTTCCAGGTTATCAAAGCGAACCTTCTTCAGCGCAACAATCTTGCCGGTTTCAAGGTCCCGCGCCTTGTAGACATTGCTGTAGGTTCCCTGTCCAATCTGAAACCATCACAGAGTATTTCATGGTCAATGCTCACCTTCACATTTCCTTCTCGAATTTGCCATCCCACTGATTGCCAACATAGGTTCGCGTTCTTTCAGTTTGTCATAGGCTCGTGTTTCAATGACACGAAAAGCAACACAATATGGTCACTGATTCAGTCATTGTTGTTATAGCCCTGAATCAGTGACCATATTGTGTTGCTTTTCGTGTCATTGAAACATAAACCTATGACAAACTGAAAGAACGCGAACCTATGTTGGCAATCAGTGGGATGGCAAATTTGACTCACACACAGACAGACACCAATGCAAGAATTACACTCACTTTGTCAAGCTTTTCGAACGAGGCAGCATGGCGAGGTATCCAGCCCTTGATGGCTTCGCCAGCCACCTGCGACAGCCAGCTGGGCCATCCGGCTGCCACCTGCTCGCCCTCCAAGCTCTTGGGAACTGAACCGGACCGGGGATGCGGCTCCCTGTCTCGCCTGGACCGGCCCTGAGTAGCCGCATCGCCAACTGATTGCAGCTCCGCCAACTGCGTGCCATTCTGCTTAGGCCGGACATGCTTGGGCCGATCATTGTTGCTATTGTCCTTGTCAATCACATACACCTGGTCCGCAGTCTCCACCTTGGCGCTGGCATTAGAGCGTCGCTGCCCTGCCACCCGCGCGGAGCTGTGATTGCTCGTCGTCTTCTCCCCCTTAGGGCTATCCAAGTCCTCCGGTGGTACCCTAGACTTGGCACACGCACAGCCCATTCCTGTGCCTCTGAAGGAAACCCGTCTTCCTAGGGCTGCCTGCTACGCGAATAGCGCTACTCGTAATACACCTTCTGCTGCAGCGCAACAACATGCGCCATTCCCCCCACCAACCAAACCCTCACTACACTCCACGACATCCGTCGTCTTCTTCCTCCCCGCCTCAGCACTTCCATACCCGCCACATTACTACATCAAAAAGCCAGCCACTCCTCCCTTCCACCTCTTTCTCTCCCCATGTCCGGCCCCCCCCTACTCAAACCCACCCTACCCTACCCTAATCCCGCTCCAGCAATGTGTGTCAGAGGCGCCGAAATTCCCCCGGGAGCCTCGAAAAGAACGCAATACCACTCTCGCAACCCTCACTCACAAAACCAAGCAACCCCAGCAGGAAACATGAAAAAATAGAATAAAAAACAAAAAGAAAAAACCGAACGTATTAAACAAAAACCAGATCCAAGCGATCACTGGCAAGAGAGATCGATTCTGAGTTTGCCGTGCTGTGTAGAAATGAAGCTTCAGAGGTTAAGAAACGAGTTAGAACACAAGACGGAGGCACGTTTCGCCTTTGCAAAAAGCGGAGCAAAAAGAGAGAGGCTAAGCGAGAGTGATATAAAAAGAAGGAAAGGGGGCTAAGTTACAAGGGAAGAGAACCGAGAGGAGCCAGTTGCAGGAGGACTAGAGTGCAGCGGCTCAACGAAGACGCCATCGCCATCGCCAAAGTGAGAGTGGAGCTCCCTGGCACTGGCTGGAGCCCGCCAATGCCATCGCCACGACAGTTCCGGGAAGACAACGCTGCGGGGACGGAGGACAGTTCCGGGGCAGAACGGGTCGCCCTCCCCTGGCCCGTTCTGCGCCTCGCAGGGCCCCGTTCCAACGGTATACTGCGGGTTGTTTTTAGCCGGGTCGCCCGTCGTCCACCTGAGGGGATATCGGGGGTCTGGGGGAACGGGGCGGGAACGTGTTCCCGTGGAGCCATGTGAGGGCATGTTCCCAGGGGCAGGGAACATGTTCCTTGGGGATTGATAGATACCGTATATGATGAGAGAGCATTACTTTTGTGAGAGGGCAGATCTGGGTGATTTTGTGATGGGCTCCTGGCGCATGTTGGGGCTCGAGTTTCTAGGGCCCCTTTTGTTTAGTTATCTGCCTCATTTACTCCCCCTTTCATGTGTGCCTTAAGTGGCCTCCATTTCGCTCTTTCGGTGTTTAGTGTTTACCCACTTTGTTGTGTCTCTAGTAAGAGCATCTCCATCCGCATTCTGGATAGTTCTATGAAGGTCATCCAAATATTTCTTGAAATAAGCTATTTTGGGTCATTTTTAATCATAAAAAACGAAAACCAAGAAATTCGTTTTTTGAAAAAACGAACATTAATTTTCAAAAATATTAAATATTCATTCGTGGGTGGCAACCAAACTATAGTATTAAGGTACTCAATTAAAACTCTATAAACACATCACACCGATTATTGCCATTACTGTGAGTCACATAATTAGTATGAGATTTCCCATCAGTGTGAGACTCTACACACAATCCTCACTACTCACTACAAGAATTCTCAATAATTGTGAGTCACACTTTGTTCTAATACCACAATTTCTGTGAGAATACTGAGTCACAACAATGGCAATAATCGATGTAGCTTGAGTTGTTTTGAAGGACATATACATGTGTATTTCTAGAGGTAGAGAGCTACTTAGAGTGTTGGTGGAGATGCTCGTAATATTTACCACTAACTTCACACTAGATGCGTCACCAAAGCCTACTTTGTGTGATCATGTCATGTGTTTTAAATATAAGATGAGCCATCTTATTTGTGCCACGATTAGGAAGTTATCCTATTTGTACTATTGTGTACTAGCAATGTGCATGACAATATTTTAAATGTAAGACATTGATACATATTGATTACAAAGTGACATATATATTCACATACAGGGTGCTTTACCTTAAGCCCTCACAACATCCCCCACCAGTCGATGGTATCCTATATCATGGTCAATTTTTACATTAAATAATTAATCACTTTAAAAAGTGTTTGAGAAAGTGTCAAATGTTATCTTGTAATTGGTTTGGAGTGATGTGGACTACTTGGAATCTGATTGTGACACTAGATTGTTTGAATATGACCCTCAAGTACGATATTCTTATCTTTTATCCCAAAAGTTGAAGGTCCCAATTTGACTCTTCTTTTAGTCAGACCATCCACTGACACCAACCAGACTTCTATTGGTTAGTAGAATTGAGGTCGAAGTTGGTATACGAGATTGTTTCATATAGAGACATCAACCTCAACTAATGGAAATGTTCTTTGGATGGGTGGGAATGTTTCTAAGACATTACCAACAGTGAACAATGTTTTGTATAAAAAGAGGTGATAAAACCGATATAAAAAGATCTTTACAATAAATGCTTCATTGTCTAAAAAGAAGGGTACTTTTTATAGGAAAAAACGAGGTTCTATATTTTCACCTAACATGTTGAATTTTACTTGAGTATGATGATGTTTTATGAGGTAGACAAATACATAGTGGGACAATGTCTTTAAGACAATACTAGAAATGGTTCTATGTCATGCAAAAAATAATAATTGACTTATGTTTGTTTGTCGTGGTTAGTACATTGCTGGAAAGCCAATCATTTTGTCATAGTGACTCACAATTACTTTTAAAAGCTAGGTTTGATTTCAAAGATCTGACGTTGAATGAAGTGACAAGGAAAAGACATTCTCGAACTTCTAAATAATTTTCCCAATAAGGATGAATAAGAAGCTTAGATGTTGTTTGGTATTTCTCATATAATATGACATTGTCTTTCCAAATTCATTTTGATTAATCCCCTCAAAACAAGGTTGGACCAACAATCCATGGAAGAAGTGCATAATCTTCAAAAAGGTGCAACTAATTTTTCATATTTGGTTTAACTTTAGGGATTTTTGTTGCATGACGTGACAAAAATAAAATAAAAACAATCTTACAATTTTTGCCAAAAGTTAAGGTCTCAATTTCTCTCTTTTCCAATGGATTATTTATAGACTAACCACACTCAATGGAACTCCTTTCAACTAGCAAAATTGAGATTGAGGTTGGTATATGAGGTTGTCTCAGTCAAAATAAAATAGAAATATCAACCCTTCACTAGTGGGACTATTTCTACAATTGCTGGAAATGTTCCTAGAACATTACTAGCAGAGAACAATGTCTGCACATGAAAGCGAAGTGACAAAACCATAAATAAAGAATTTTACAAAATAGACTACATTGTTGGAAGAAAGGGTATTTTTTATTAAATTAAGTGAAGTGCCATATTTTTGTACGACAACATATTTTTTAAATGAAATCAAGCCTAAAAAGAAGTTGTCTTGTATATCAAGGTTTCACATGTGCATTTGTGTCATATGTTCCCTTTCCTATGAGACATTGTAGTTGAGCGTTGTAATAGTTCCTTGCAATAAATGACTTTTTCATTTACTTATTAAAAAATCGTGATATACAACTTTTATTCAAAGATAATCGTTAAATCAATTTTCAAATTGCTCTTTTATATCACAACTTTACATTAGTTTAAACTCAAAGAATCCTACGACAATTTTGAAGTGAAAACAAAGATATAAAAATGATACAATTCTTCCGTGTGGTCATGAATTTTGGTAGAGAAGGAAATTTATTCTCCTAAAGCATGTTTTTATCTTCAAGTATATTTTGGTTGTAAACCATGTTGCAATATAAATGGTCAAATGGCCAAAAATGGTGGTTGCTATATTTATTACAATTGAAGTTAATAAAGTAAGAAGTTTCAAAAAAGAGATGATAATAAACTAATGTAAAGAAATATTGCACTAATATAAAATCACTATAAATGAATATTGCACTATTTAATTTACTAAGGGTGGTTTCCAAAATACCCGTAATGTTTCCTTTAAGTCAACATAACCAAATGTCAAGCACAAAAATTGATAGGACATGTTGATGCTTTCAAAAATTTAGCATATATTGCTGGCTATTTTACCAATATCATCTGCCAATAAAGTCTAGAATGTGTTTTAAAATTCAATTGTATAAGTGATTTTATTTCATTATACTTATTATTATTTTTTAAACATCACTTTCCAAAAAATTGTAGAAATCATATATTTAGTACATTTAAGCTTGACTGATACCCTTAAACATTTAGGGGTTAAATTGGACACTTATCTCAAACTTTTGAATTTTGGTCTAGTCTTCTTTTGAAAAATTAGTAAAGAAATAAAGGAAGATGATATCATACTCAATAATCAGTGTTAGGTAAATAGAGGCGAATTCCCTAAAATGAAAATTTACATTAAAAAATAACATGCATTCACATTGATTTCTACTACTCCTAACCAAAAACTTTTAGGCAAATTATGTCAAAGTACAAGAATGCCTTCTATTTATCACTTCATGCAAAAATAGAGTCCTAAAACCAATCAATTTTTTTTTAAATATGTTTTTATTTAGCTTAAGCCTTTTCATTTTTCTACAAACTCTTAATCTTGCCTTATTTTGGCCCAATGATAAAAATTGATTGGAAGAGATGTACACAAGTTTTCTAAGATAGCAATTACAATTTATTTGTTTTTAAACATCCAATCCACCTTGATTTGTAATACTTCTAGTTTGAGACTTTTAGCCAAATTATTTTAAATTACAAGACAATCTCATTCTTGCTACTCTATATGTTCATAGATTCCTAACACTAAATGAAGTTTCAAAAGTAGTTATCACTTATCTCAAACTTTTACAATTTTTTTCCTTTGGATCTCTTGTAAAATGAAAACTACTAGCTTGAAAGTCATTGAAATTTCATTTAGGAGATAGAATTGTAAATGAATAAGAATACAAATATTTATAAAAAAAAACTCAAAATTTTCATTCAAACCTTCACTTTGAGCGCTTTGGTTTCAATCTTGACCATCCAATTGTTGGATCAAATGTCACCTAAACCAAACCAAAAATGTACATGAATTAAAAATAAAATAAAACTTCAAGTCATTGTTTAATGGCACAATGGTATAGGGCCAAGCTTCAAACTAAAAATACATTGAAATCTATATACAAAGCACAATAGCATTGGGCCAAGCGTAGGTTCAAAGACATATTATTATTTTTTATCCAAAGACACAATCGATTTCAATCAACCCTCCCTTCAAAGACCAAGATCCTTAATCAAATTGCACAAAATCTACTAATTAACCAATTGGTAATTATTTCAAACATTCAACCATGAAAAGAACTCCAAAGTGTGCACGATAGGCAAAGATGCAAAGAATGCATAAAATGTAAGTGCATGACATGTGTTGGTGTCTAGCTTGGAAGTTGTTATAAGTGCATTCCACGCTTATAATTATAAATGCCGATGATGCACTTTTCACAATTTCAAGATAGTGTAACAATCTTTTAATCTTTCAACAATATAATGAATTCAAATTGTTTTTTTTAAAGTTCTTTAAACCTCCTCTATTTTCTAAGGGTGGCCCTTGGCACTAATACTTTAATTCATTTGTGGTCGTTGAGTCATTTAGTCGGTCGTCGCCAAGATAACACCAAAAATGAACATGAGCGAAGGAAATTAAAAAAATTCTTCTTTTAAAATAAATAAATAAAATCATTACAAAGTTTCATCTCTTGTTTTTGCGACATGGGTCCCAAAGTCACCACTGATTTCATCCCTTGTTAATGGGAAAACATTAATTTGTGAGTAGTAAACAATATACATTAAGAGGAATACAAAAAATATGGAAGACATAACACCTATGACAATAGATTAGAATCCATTATGACAAATGAAATGGCCTATGTCTATAGAAATGTTTATTCAATATCTGATTTTAGAATCAAGTATGGGAGTAATTAAAAAAGTGAAGTTTCTACAAACAAGGTTTACAACAAATACAATTAAAGTATACTAGGCCCCTCTACATATTTTGTATTAATTTTTTGAAAGATTTAAGAAAAAGAAGTTTGAATTGGATTCAATCAAGTAAGATATACCATAATTGGTCACCATGATCGGCAAAACATAATTATAGAAAGAAAAGCTCAAATCTTAAGAATTTTTTATAAACAAAACATAGTCTATTTTGTATTAATTAAAAAGAATCTTGAAATTTATTACAAAATTTCAATTTTTTTGAAAATATATTTTCCAAAAATAATTATTATTTAGCATAACGTGCATGGGGTCACTATCATTTTATTTTTTAAACCACATGAGTTAAAATATGCATTCAATTTAATTCATAGGAAGAAAAAAGTTATAATTCATTTAGAAATATCATAGCATCGATTTAGTGGGAGAATTATTGTTATAAGTAATATAGTGACCCAAAAAATGGTGTGAATTACCTAAGTATTAGAAAAACAAAGTACACTATAAAACAATTTAATTTTTTTATTAGTAGGAGGATTTTGAATTTTTGGTCCCCAAGCTTTTGGATGAAAAATCGTTCATTTCATCGTGCAAATTGCGTAGTGGACTCCATGGATAACGGGTTTGGTTTAGGACTCGGTTTAGGATTTGAGTAGGTAAATCTTTTTCTAGAGGTGGGAGGGTTTTCATGCCGCATGTTCCACGAGCAAGGATTGTGTTTCACGATTCAGGTGTTCACATGTGTGCAACCTTTACTTGCACAAGGATTCGATGGGCACCTTCCAATAATTGCAAGTTTGTTGATTTTGTTGGCCTCTTGTACTAAGTGGTATCTTTAAATACCATTCTTGGGCCTCCCTTTGTAGGCTTGAACCGGAGATTTTTTTTTTTTTGTGAACAACACAAAACCAATAGCTAATAATACTTTTTTGAACTAACAAGGGTCCTTAAAATTCTAGTAGTACTTGTGTTATAAGTAACAATATGGTATCACAAATTATGACATTAGTTAACATAGGGTACATAAAATTCAGAAAATTCAACATAATACTGCCCCAAAAAATTCCCCCGTAACCCCTAAGTGATTGAACGACCATTTTATGATTGCTATGCTTTTTTTACGGGTTGTCCAGGATGAAAATTTTATTTAAAAATAAACAAATAAAATTTAAAATAGGAAATCAAGTCTACTTTTCAACCCAATTTTAATCATGTCAATCCGAGTTAAACTCCATTGAGGAGAAATTTTCAAAGACAAACACCTCAACATTGTCCTAGTGTTATAAAACTTACTATTCAGGGAAAGTAATGGTGTCTCTTCTTTGAAAATTTTGCCTTTTAAAATTTTAGAATAGAATGCCTAGTTTTAACAAATCATACCAAATTTCAAATTCTAGAAATAAAATTTGTAATTTTGGTGAATATTCAACGATAAATGCTCCTAAATTCATTAAATGAGCATCTAAAACATTTTTTGAAAGTTCGATTGTATGGATAATTTTTAAACATCATGCTTCTCATTTTCCCTTTTGGACCAAACTTCATCAAAATTGCAAAAGTAACATTTTGTAACTCATCTAGGTTTTGCCTTTTACCCCTCTGTCATTTAGGGGTTAACGCATGTGTATACACTATGTATAAAGGAGTTTTTGTCATTCTACGAATTGAAAAAAAATTCAATAAAGCTTTTTTTCTCTTTTTTCCAATTCCAAATTCAAAAATTCAAAAAAAAAGTTTGGACAATAGTTTTTAATCTCCAAAATTTAGATAAACTAAATATGTTTGTTGGAGCACTTACTTGAGGGTTAATATTGGACATTGATTACAACTCTTAACACTAGAACAAAACTCATTAGAAGAGATTTAAAGCCTCTAGAGGGCCGTTTTGAAACTCATGCCAAAATCTAATTTTTAATTGGAAATCTTATTATAATTTTAAAATATTTTATTTGAAAAATAAAACATTATTAAAATATCTTTAAATTTTTAAATTTTTAAACTTATCAAAAATTTATTAAAATTTATTTGAAAATTAATATTTGGTCTGACATGGCCAAGAGGCGACTACATCAGATCCACGTCATATTTAATATTTAAAAATATTTATTTTCTTTTATCCGATTCTATTTTATCTTATTATTTTTTGTACATGAGAACTTACGGCCTTGTCGAGGCCTCAAATTCCCTCTAATGATGGGATTCTGTAACTGAAAAACATAACTTGATTTTGATTTGCTATTTGTAAAAGGACTGAAAACAAAAAACTATGGAAAATAGAGCTCTAGTCATTACGGACCAATTTAAGATACGACTGTAACTAACCAAACGGTTGAGAACATTTTTTCAATATGGACCAAAAAGACATAAAAAATTCAAGCCTTGTCCGAAACAATGCCGCGGTGTCCGCCACGATCTGCTCGGGCAATTGACAGCAACCGAATTCGAACCCATGACCTCCACGTGAACCTTGTTCTAAACCATCACACCGCATGAATTTGCTTGTGCAGGTAATTGAGAATTTTTATTGATTATAAATGTATATCATCATTGAAGATTTTTTTGCCATGTAAAAGAACAAATCAAGTATTTTATTTCAATTTCTTTGCATTAGTTCATGTATGTTTTTTTTGTATATCTAGAAAAAATTGAAAATTTTGAATAATGTTTTTTTGGACGAAATCATGTTGGTTGGGAGTCGTTTTTTTTTCGCAGCAGACTTTGGACATTTTTAGCAATGTTAAAAAAATCAATTTTTTTGCAGTAGATCATACAAGATTTGTTTTGTATATCTAGAAAAAAATTCAAAAAAAACTGAATAATTGTTTTTTGAAGAAATCGTGATGGTTGAAATTTATCTTATTTTATATTTTTCGTAGCAGACTTTGAACATTTTTAGCAGTGTTAAAAAAATCTTATTTCAATTTTTTTTTGTAGTAGATCATACAGGCTCTTTTGTACATCTTGAAAAAAAATTCAAAAAATTCAAAATTATTATTTTTTCACAAAATTTCCTATTTAGTTTGAAAACAAATTTATCAAAAACAAAACAAAAACATAGTGTACATTGCCTAGTAGAACATTCTTACAATTAGGATTGACATTTTTCAATTCTATATTTGAATTATCAACAACCAATACCTCGATGCTTTAAAAAAAATTATATTACCTCTTTGCACTAAACATGTTTTTTTATTTCTTCAAAAACTCAATATTAAGTGCGATATACACATAATTTTATTTACATATCTTGAAGTCAACTAAACTTTGAACATTTCTAAGTGACTAATATCGGTCAATTAATAAATTTTGACAAAACTTTGTCAATTACAGTCATTACTATTGCCCATTATGATATTCTTTTTCAAAATGTGTCAAATGAACATTTATTTCTTTTGGTTTTTTAATTTCTAATTTTAAATTCATCTTGTCATCCAAATCAAGGAGAAACCCAATAATGATCTCATGAGCATTTTTTGATGACCCACATTGTAGCAATGAAAAAAAATATGTTAATTTGATCAATTAATGTAATAAATTACATATTTTGATTCATGTTGGTGTATACTATAATGCAGAAAAAAAAGGCCTCTAAAGAATGAAAGGAAAATATCAACATTTGGACCGTACGACTAATGTTGATATTTTCCTTTCATTCTTCAAGAATAATTAATTAGTTCTATCTAAACCCTAAATCCCACTATTCTTCTAGTGTAAAACAATGAACCTAGTGACAAATACTACTACACATCGAGTGCATGGTCGGCAAGAAAGTCTCTAAAAGTAGATGTCAAATTTCTCAGAAAATGAACTTTCAAGAAGAAAGATTTTTTGTACAGTAAAACAAAATCTTGGATTTTTTAAATTTTTAATATTCCATCTTTCAAACCTTATTTAAAAAAAAAGAATTTATCTTTTGTCACTAATGTATCGACCCTACCCTCCACCTACACAACAAAAAATCTATTTAGCATTTATTTATTTACTCCATAACTTTTCCTTTTTTCGTTTTTCTTTTCCCCCTTATTTAGCCAATATCAACGTAATGTTCAATCCCGCCTCTTTTGAACAAATAGCAAGTTTCATTTCAATCATAAAATACATGTTCACCAAGTGTTTCTACAAATTTAACTATTTTAACCCTTTAGTGCCGAGGCGACCCAATAGTGGTCGTTCCAAATATAGAAAGTGTTGCAAAATGAGCTAGGAGTGTCCAAATTGAGTGTTTCTTGGGCCTAACCTATTTAGAATCAAATTTCCTATAAGAATGTGTCATTCGATCACTAAAAATGTGTTCACAAAAATTCAGAAAAAAAAAGAACGTTGGATGGTGTAGATGTTGGAACAATCTACAAAAGTATCAAATTTGTAAATGTGTGAAAAAATGCATGATAAAGTATATATTTTGTATAGAAGTACAAAGATAGATTATAAATTATGAATTTTAAATCAAATATATGCAAATGGATTCCTAAAATTCATCATATACAATTATATATATAATATCTAACTAATAAAATTCAAAAATTCAAAAAAAATACAAAATTAATTATTTATCTTTGATTTTTGTATGATTGGCTAAAAGCACAAGGTTAATAAGATGCTTAAATACCCATTGGAATTTGTTTCATTTAAGCTATTAATTCTATACTATTCTTACGCAGTGTCATTTAAATTGACATTTAGACAAATTATAAACTCTAAATCTTGGCAACTTCTATTTATGTGATGAATATTTTTACTTTTAAGTAATAATAATTTAATTCAACATAAAATATTGAATAATGTATTTTTTATGAATATTCAAAGTTTTTCTTTTAAAATTTATTAATAAAAAATCTAAATGGTTTTGATGATATTCAACCATATAGATGAAATTTAGAGATTACACATCACAACTTTCATATTTTACAAACTTCAAAAAATTCATATTTAACACATATTATAACACATTTAGTTTATAGCAAAAACCCTCATGAACTTAAGGGTTAACTATCATGAACCCGAATACCGTAGTGCAGTAGCAGGGTTGCTACCCAACAAAATTATATTTAATATTTTTTGTAATAGAAGGTTCATTCCTCGAGAAAATGAATATTTTGATTTTCGTTTTTGAGCAAGAAAATATAAAAGATGGCCCAAAATAGTTTAGAAATAGAAAAAATAAAGGTTTATATAATTTATTCTATCTTTGTTTTCATATCCTCACAATGTACCAATTTTTTACGTTTCTTTTTTATATTATTTTTTGGCGACCCTGCTATGGTACTACGATACATGTTCTATACAAAATGTCAGAAATGGATTTTACAAGATTTTAGGGTTCTAATAGGAGCCTTATCAAAGAGACAACAATTGCTGATTGATCTTGACAGGCCTTGCATCAGTCAATTTTGATTACTGGCAACTAATGCCCATGCTGCCAAGAGTATGGCATCAACTGAAATTTTGTCCTTGACACCACCGTACCCAGGTTTGTATATATATGTATATTTATATATTTTTAGTTTGACGAAATTTATTTTGATATTGGTTGTAACCCAAAAAAAATCTAAGTGGCACGATAATAATTAAATTATTCACCACAACTTGTAGAAAATGCTACGTGGGTACATAATATGGACAAGATTTTCATGGTGAAGGTTCCATGCTTGATTTAGGATTTTTGAACTTTTTTTTTGGAATTTTTGATATTTTTGTTGTTATATAATTTTTGGTTTTTTTTGGCACAAATGAGAGTTAACAAATAATTTCCCTTCATTAGGCAAAGTTTATGGGATAAGAGACATGGAGTACGCATCACTACATCGCACATTATCAATTTTTTTGCGAATATTTCATTTAGTTAGTATTTCAAAATTGAATAATATAAATGGGGAGAACACTTGATATGAAGACACATTTCTACAAAGTTTTGTGATGATCCACTCTATAGAATACAAGATTATGTTGTATCTTTGTAGCATTTTATTTCAGTCGCATTTTTAAAGAAGACTAGAAATAAAAAAATATATATACATGAATTTAAAAGATGTAAGTTTATCAATTGATATTTGGATATTTTATGATAAACCCCTATTAGATAAAAATAATAATTTAACTTTAATAAAATTTTGATAAAAAAAACAAGTGCATTGTACCTGAAAATGGGGTCTTAGAGTATCTTAATTTCTATTTAGTACAATTAACAACTCAACATAGGCAATTTCAATTTTAACTCCTAAAAGCTTGAGGGGTATTGGACAAAACATAGATGTGTTATAATATGGGCCTTCCATACGTTTGATGAAGTTTTGGTTCAATAAATAAAATGTAGGGCATCATCTCTACAAATGATCTGTACGGTAAAAGTTCCAAAAATAACTTAAAAGCATTTACTTTTGAAAATTTGTATAAATTATAATTTTCACTTTTAGAGTTTAAATTTTAGCACGATTGGTTAAAGTTGGTTTATCTATTGTAAACTTCAAAAAAGCAAAAAAAATGATGGAGGGAATATCATTACTTTCTCCAAATAGCATATTTTATAACATTAAGACAATGTTGAGGTGATCCACTTTGAAAAATTCTCCCGGGTGGAGTTTGACTCCTAAAAGACCATAAGGCCCCTACGCGGCTTCTCGAACTAAAAAGTGAAGAAATTCGAGTTACTGGGCTATGAAATGTAGGGTGAGCAACAGAAAGACCTTGGCTCTTTTGAGAGCTAAATCCGTGGGTACCTCCTGATCGGAAATTCATGAAGTGTGCGATTTTTGGTGATTTTTTTGAGGTGCAAAGAGGCTATCTCTACACGGGTCTCGACGTCATTTCAGACCCTCATATCTTCCTTCTCACACCTCCAAATTAAGTGGTTTTTTTTTCATATGTTCAAAGTGATGATTTCTACTCATGGTGTTAATTTCAAAAAAATTGGAGCACTTTTGAACAATCCGCTTTCAGCATATGTACAAAATACCCCAAACAAGTTCCATCAATCTTCTCAACAGTGGCATTTTCTAAAAAATGTGTGATTTTGTTGATCTCTTTTTCATTCAAAAGCTACGTACGTCTTGTTTAATTTCAACGGTGCCGATTGTCAAAATTACCCCACACCAATGAGGAATTGAGGTTGTTACGAGAGCTAGTCAACAAAACAAGAGCTAATCTGAACACTTTAGGGGTTAACTCGGATTAACATAATTCAAGTTGCGTTGAAAAGTAGACTTGATGTAGTATTTTAAAATATTTTTTATTTTTTCAAAAACATATATTTTTTGTTTCGGACAGCCCGTTAGATTTGGGCAGTGACTAAAAAATGGTTGTTTGAGCATTTTTAGGTGCATCTGCACAAAAATTACATACATAAACAATGTAAAGTTTTGCAAACACAAGTCAGATTTAGAAAAAGATAGCCTAAGGAATACAACATTTGCATTCTTGCATTTCTCAAAGTCAAGCATCTTTGATTATATCAAATAAGTTACAATAAATTTCTTTACAAAAATTCGCATACCACTAACACTTTCAATTAGTGTATTTTAAGTTTTTCTTTTATTGTATTCAATTATCACAAAGTGGTACATATACAAATGAATCACAGAGGGCTCCAATCACAAGCATAATATGATATATGTATATATCATGGATATTATAGAATTTGTATTTCTTCAATTATTGTAATCATTTCTTGCTTCATTGTAAACTAAAGATCAACTTATATTTCTTCAATTTATTTTCAAAACACAATTTCAAAATTATATTTTCGGCATTTTGAATATTACAGTAATATAGCCAAATCAACCAAACCAAGATACTATAGTTTTCTTTTCAAAAATTTAATTGGAATTTTAAATAATAATATATTATAGACAAAAAGATACTATCTAGCATAGTTTTAAAATTAATAAATTTACATCAAATCCTTATCAACCATATAATATTCAAATGATACTTAGGTCCATTTTGTAGTATATCCCAAGTCCCAAATATCGCATGATTTTTGGCTAAGGAATTAAAACTAGAATTAACTCATCGTCCAAGTTGTAAATTACTTCAAAACACCTATATATAGCCCTTAAGAGTGCAAGGAGCCCCGTGGGGTCATGCTTGATCATCTTTCAGTCAAACATTGATTTTCACCTAGTTCCTAATTTCAAATGAAAATGGTCCCAACTAAGAAAGTGCCGAGGCTACCTTCTACTTTCTAGTCCGTTTTATTGTTCTCCAAAATTGTTAAAATTTTGTTTTTTATAGCACTTTAAAGCTCAAAACCCTATATTTCAATATACACTGCAGAAAATGTTTTTCTATCAAATTTCTTTTTATGAAAGCTCAAAAAGCATACCACCTACACCTTGTTGTTCATCATTGTTATTTACATTTCCCTTAGAAAAATACATACTATTCTAAGCTTTTTTTTTGTAATTACTATGATTTTTACAAGAAAAACTTTTTAAAAATCTTATAAATTTGGTTTTCATTTAAATAATTATAAAAAAATCAGGGTAAATCGGTTTTAATAATACCTTATATGAGAAAATATAACATATATTAGAATGTGAGGAATTGATGAGGTTTGACCGGGTAATTGTAGTGTAAACGCTTAACCCCTAAACGTTCTCACCCTTTTCAGGTTTAGCAGTTTTTCAAAGATGCGTTATAAAATGCAACTAAGAGGGATATTTTCAACTTGATGAGTGAATAAAAGTTGTACACTATGCATTTTAGATTCTATCCATACGGTTAGATTTGCGATTGCTATCACCAATATTTGTGTATTAAATTTCAAACTTAAAATTTAACACTCTTGTAATATGATTACGAATAGGATATTGACAAATCTAATAATGAAATTTGTTGTGATGGGTTGAAATGTAATACTCTAAGTGTAGTGATTTTTGGAGATTTTTCGGTTGCTTAATTTTAGTAGTTGACTTTTTCTAGAGCACTTTTACACTAAAATCTTTGAAATTTTGGGTGGAACACTACAACATGAAATGAGGCATAAAAATTTCACAAATCATCCCCTTTCTAATCGGATCACACATGCACAGAGCTAACTTTCCATAAAAGTTTCAATAAAAAATCCACACTGCAAAAAGTGCATGATGGATGAGAAAACGGACTTCAAATCCATACATCATGCAAAATATGCATAGTTGGGCGGTTAGGGGTTAAGGGATAGCAACACTGTTTGGACGTTTTGGCTCATAGGGGATTGGGAATTTTTCAAACATTGAATGAAATATAAACAAAAACCCAAATTAAGAGCCAATTCAAGTTGCAAATGTTTTTTTGCTTTAAATTCTAAAAATTTGAAAATATTTGTGCTAAGAGATTAAAATAGTTGTTATTGCCTTGGATTGAAAATGCAAATGTTTTTTTCCTTCCTTTGATGTATGCTTGTTCTTTCTAATTTTTGTCCTTTTGTTCAAGTTTTTGGCTCCTATTTAAAAAAAAAATCAAATTACGTACGATTTGGACTACAAATTTTCTTTGTTTATAAAGAATAAAGGTTTTCTACCAACCTATATGGTGGAGCCAAAAAAATTAAGATTTGGTTGTAGCAAAATGAGTTTTATTAAGTAATTTCAAAGTGAGAAATTGATAGATTCTAGGAACACCTCTATTTTGAGTACCTTTTGTATAGAGTGTTGAAATGAAAAGAAAAAAGAAATAAATGTGTAAATGTGTCAAATTGTAGGCTTTTAATCCTTTCATACAATTTTCTCTCATTTGGTCTATAGCTTAGAATCAATTCTCCAAAATGATCACCTATTAAAGCAATGACGTTATCAATCTATAGCATAAATCTTCAAACTTCTAGATTTTGCAATTTAGTCATCATTTTGTCTTCATTATATCATTATGATATATACCAAATCTTGTGTTTGGCCATTCTAATTTAAAAAACTCAATCTTTGTATTAAGAAAGAAAAATAAAATGCTCTCTCTTCTTGAATCTATGGCAAATGAAGGCGAAAGAAGCAAATTTTAGAAAATTGAAAAATGAAGAAGTTGAAAAAAAACTTTGAACTTAATAAGTGATATGGAACTTGGTGCTTTGACCATTACACTATAGAGTCTCAAATCTCATTCACCATGTATATTTTATTGTACTTTTACAACTCAAACAAAATAAGCTCAACATACTTGTGGAGTTAGAATTTGCAATGTCGTATAAAGCACCCTTCAAGGTCTCAAAAAAATAAAAAAATATTTTTATTCGACTATACAATTATTATATAATGCAATGTGCCCGACGCATGTTCGTGTGCTCCTTACGACGGTTCCGCTGCAAGAATGGTAGTGTTGCTCCGGAGTCACACCAAAATCACTATATATTGTGGCTCATAGTATTTACGAGAGGCTTTACTAATAATTATCTTTTAAAAAGATTGTGGTAAAATTCATCCAAATTCGATGAAAATTTGTTTAAATGGATGAATGTACCCAAACCATTTATGCACCCACAGTATATGGTGATTTTGGTGTACCTAGCGACAAAGAAATTGTACAAATGGCTATGTGACTTGATAAAGGAAGAATTTCAAATGTTTATGGTCAGTGTTTTTATTTTTTTGGCTATATTTTGCTAGATTTCTCTACAAAGTATGGCATTTCTCTTTTGAGAAAATTTTGAATTTTTTCGCCCGATTTTCTCTATATTTTTGTGAAGATAGTCAGATTTTGTGAAGAGAACTACCAAAATATGAAGAAATTCTATCAAAATATGATTATAAGCTTAAAATTTCACCAAATATTCTTTCCAAATTTTTTTACGTTGCCAGTTACGCTTCAAGAAAAAAATACATGGTTATCTGAATACTTGTGGAATTTAGTGGAAAGTGTTGAACAAATGGACTCTTCATTCACACCGGCCCTACAAAAGGGACCGGAGTTGTTGTTATTCTTCTTCTTCCAGATGCTTGACGGAGAGAACCCAGATGCTTGTATATCACAATATCCATCACAATCACTTGTGCAAAATGTGTGAGAACCCAAAGTGCAACAGACATGTGGGGTGGTTTTTGTCATGTAGTACCCTATGTCATGGTCAGTTTCAACATACTTCAATTATATTTCATAAGAAACTAAAAATAAATGGGGCACGTGTCATCCTGTGATTGGTTTAGGGTGACATGTATCTCTCAAAATCTGAAGTGGAAATTTAATTGTGACACTTGAATGTTTGAATTTGATCTAAATGTACATATCTAATGGCTTCAGTGATTTGATCTCTATAGACACAAACTCTAATAAGGTAGACATACCCATTACCATCCGTTTGACAATTCTACCTTCATGTACTAGTGGTATACATTTGAGTTCTGGAATGTAAGCCTAACACTAAATTAGGTGATAATGGGTATGCCTACCTTATGTTTTATGTATCTTAAAAAGCAAATTGTCTGCCATTCTATATCAATAATGAATATAATTATGTGAATAACAAAAAAGACTGAGTGAAAATTGAGTAAAAATTTCAAAAAATTGACCTCTGAAAGATGAAGAAGCCCAAATTGGGTCCTACGTTTTGAGTAGGTCTTATGTAGGCTACGTTTTGTTTCTAAATCGACACATGCAATGGTAATATCAAATATTAAGGGAATATTTATTATAGGTTGATAGTAGTAATCATACATAGATTTCAAAAAATGACATGAAATTCAAAGGAACTTGATTTAGTTAAAGCCTTGATATCGCGTTACTAAGCAATTATTGTTAAATTTGGTATGTTACTAAAAATTTACCTAATTTTCCTTGAACTATTTGCAATTTTTCTTGTATCATATAGGTATTTCTTTGTATACTTTACTTCTATTTTCCATGTCAATGGCTTGTAATTAAATTGCCAAAGATAAATAGAAAAAAGAAACAATTACTTATGAATCCCTGGGGGGTCACTCCTTTATACTAAATGTATACACATGCATTAAGGGGGTATTCTTTTCGGGAGTATTATGTTGAATTTTGTGAATTTTAAGTACCCAATTGTTAGCTAATTTTCTAAATTGTCATAGTTTGTGATACCACCTTGTACATGAAGATATCTTAGTTGCTTAATTCCATGAGTTGACTTTTTCAAGAGCACTTTTGAACTATTTTGAACTATGATCTTAGAAATTTTTGGTGAATCCCTGCAACATGAAATGACGTATAAAAATTTCACAAATCATTCCCTTTCTAATCCGTTCATGCATGCATGAAGCTAACTTCCCATAAGATCTATAGTAAAATCCACACTGCAGAAGCAAAAACGTGGATGAAATATGAACATTGTCCAAAAAAAAGAGGATGCCTAGGCAGTCAAGGGTTAAATGGTAATAGTTTCAACATATATAGTTTCAACATATTATTCTTAAAAATTGTAAAAATCTTCTTTTATAGCATTTTCAAAATAAAAAGTGACACAATGGTTTTGTTTTACAAATTTCAGAATATATATCATCATAACTGTTGTCATCATCTATTTTTTTCATAACAAATAGTTGACATCTAGCTTTCCCATCCAATTTAAAAATAAAAATTAGATACCTTTGTAGCAAGTAGACATTTTTTGGTTCGATTTGGCATCAATACATTAAAGAAAGTTGTTTGTTTATTTTATTTTGTCATGTTGAGATCTCTTCGACTGTGTGAATGTCGGCCATGTTATTGGTACCGTCGAGAAGCTCTTGAGCAAGAGGGGTGCATGAAATTTGTTTCGTAGTGTTTGGACCTACGGTGTGAAAGTTGTGGGTTTTAAACAATTCTTTTCATTATAAATTGAATTAAATTATGAAAATTGGAATATGGGCTTTTTGATGTCATTCTTGGAATCGTCGAAAAGTTCTAAATGAGAAGGGCTTCACAAAAGTTGTTTCATAGTTTTGGACCTAAAATGTGAAAGTTATGGATTTTCAATCGAATTTCATCACTATAAATTGTATTAAATTATGAATAAATTATTCTAAAAAGCAAAAGCAAAAGTATGGGGAACACGGGGAACAAACGGGAACATGAAAAACATTGAGAACATGGGGAACGCACGGATACATGGGAAACACAAGAAATACACAGGTACACGAGGAGCACAAAAGACATGAAAAACACGGAGGACATGACGAACACTGAAAGCATCTGGGCCAACATCACAGGGCCATACTAGTATACATATGTCTAAATTAAAAATTCTAACCATACGTAACAAATGTTGGGAAATTAGTATTTAAAAAAAAATCCATCCATCTTCTCCAATATTAAAACTTCGACGATTAGGAACTAAAAATTAAGTTGGCATTTGAAATGCAAATTTGAGAGCATACCCACTCTTACGGAATAATTTCATTACATTAAAACTTCATCACTAAGAGGGACTTATTTAGAGAGTAAATCACTTGATAATACACCACTCGTACAACTCACTATATATACTTCCAACCAATCATTATCTCCTAGTGTGCAAATGCAAATAGAATCTTCATTATTTATTATTCAAACTACTAATTATAGAAAAGTAGTATTTATTAGAATTGCACATCCACAACAAAAATTGGCTATTTGTCTGACCAAAGAAAATAGTTTGTGGCATGTCCAAATATTAATTACTTTCTTTTCATTCAAAAAACGCCATCCTCATCTATTTTGAAGGTCAAATGGTGATGCTCTCACACCAACCTATCACATGAAATTAAAAAATCAAGAGCAGTTCCTCAAAACATAAAATAAAATCACAAACTCATGTCAAATGCCAACATTATAGGTGATCTACATGGGACGTTTGCCTAGCTAATAAACCGTATCTGATGGGGAGATTCCAACGACCCGAATATTGTGAACTCTCTTTCCCATGCCCCACGGAAAGTATCCCTAGTTCACTCTAGTCGTAAGTCCTCTTCTCCAAACTATTAGAAAAGCTCTACTACAAGACAAGATTTCGAAGCCATTCCAAAAAACAAGTCACAAAAATCTCATTGAGAAAGTCTATCACTTTGTCAATGTGATTTCAATACACCGAAATCACCAATTACTGAGGGTGCCTGAAAGGAGTACGTACATTCATCCGTTTAAACAAATCTTCATCCGATTTGGATGAAGATTACCACAGTATTTTGAAAAAACAATTATTCAGTTAGTAAAGCCTCACGTAAATACCGTGGGCCACAGTATATGGTGATTGCGGTGAATTGAGAACCGAGGGATGCCACCTAGAACTAGCGAAGCATCAAGTGGCTCTTCCATGCTGTCATACCCCACTGTGAATACCCGTATTGACCGAACATAAGCAATCATCCCACTGTAGTATATTTCGGGGAACCCATCCATTCCACGTGTGCATATCCAGATACAAGCCTGCATTTGCCAATATTAGAAAAACTGGACTGTGGAAGACAAGAAGTCAACCGACACGAAGTATGTAGGCGCCACATAAGCATTAATGGTCGGTTCCTGGTTTAAGTGGTGACTGGCGAGATACCAATGAACAGGTGATATATACAGTACCTGCTTAATGAAATCTTTGCCTTATGAAGCTTTGAGTCCTGTGATACAGGAATGTGAGGGAATTCAGAAGAACCAAAATGGAAATTTGATAAGTGACAGTATCATAATACAAAACTACCTTATGGATGCTCAGGATCGACCCCACAATCCAAAGAAAGAGCTCTTCTTTTCGATCTTCTTCTTCAACCGGCCTTGCAAAGAAGGGAATTCAAGTGTACTCAGCGCCGTGTCCAACAAAACCGGTCGACAAGGCACAGACTGAAAGGGTGGTGGAATCTGTGCTATCTTTGGAGCCTCTTTTGACCCTGCAGCACCTACAAACGCCTCGAACTTCTCCAGGTTGTTCACCAAGTATTGAGTCTCCTCCTGAAAACACAAATGTGCAATATTAGACCGTAGACAAAGATCAGTGGCCATAGGCATTTAGCCGAGTCATGCTATTAGTATCCTACACCTTACCTGAGATATCGTGAGCTCCAGCAGCCTAAGCAAAAGCACTGGAGGAAACTATCACAAAGAAATGATAGAGACGAAAACCGGGGTAGGGGATTTTACCTTAGAAGCTCGAGATGGTTCCTTCAACTTCATTCCAGCAACTCCCTTCTGTAGCGACTCGTGGGCCTTCGAGTCATCAGCAACTGCCCGAGCATGTACCAAGGATGCTTCTCCTCTACTTCTTTCTCTCAACTGCTCAACTTCTTGTCTTAGATCCTGGTTCACAAGTGTATGAGTGGATGAAAAATGAATCCGGCACACTGATATCTATAGTGAAAATAGCAACTTCACAGCAGTCTGGAATGCAAGAAAAGGAATGAACTCCTAGACTTGTGAGCAAACAGAAAGAGTTGAGAGGTTTAGCTCTGATTCAAATATGTTGTTTACTTTTGCAAGGTTTCACAATTGCAAATTTCCCAGTAAAAGTTTTATGATGCAGCTTTCAACAGCAGTACCTTGTCAAATGTAAGCTTTTTAGAAGCCACGTCAGCACGCTGTTCAGAACGCTTGAAAAGCAGGTACGCCTCAGAAAACTTCAATGCAACGCTATAGAATTGAGCCAAATAGAAGCACCTGCAACCATTGTTTGATTACCAGGCCAGATTAGAATTAGAAGTATCCCACTGTGAGGTGTCCCTTCTTATGACTTCCGAGGACCGAGAAGCTGCAAGACCTACTAAAATGATAGCAAAGACTCCTCAGTTTGCGAAGCACCAACAGGTGATTATCTTAAGTAGAAGGAATTTGTGCTAACATCACCAGAGGGAAACTTCAACTTGCATGAGTCAACAAAAATACCAATTACAAACAGATTGAATTCCAGTTATGTCTGAGGAGCATGATTCAGGTTGCAAGAACACACCAAAAATGCTACAACATCTGCGGCAGGTGTGAGCCACCTATAATAATGGGACGAGAAAAGACCCTGATGCATTACCTTCCTGCTTGGAAAACTTCTCGCCTAACTTCAAGTTCCTTGGCAAAAGCTATCTCACTCGATTTCTGCTCCCTGGCTGACGTAGTAAGATCAATGAGATCTGAAGCATTCTGTGGAGGAAAAATACACAAAGTTCGCCATCAAATGGATGTGTAACACATACTATATAAATATTTTTGTTGTGACTCTGCATCAAGGCACAGCAGTAAACTAAAGATGGAGCCAATAGTATGACCACCCTTACCATCATCCAATTTGACCATTTTGAACTTACAGTACAAAGATCCGCCAAGGAAATGATGTTCAAAAGTACGCTTCAGAAAAAACTGAACTCTACAGAGCGCCCTTGAGACTTCACCTGAATCAGAATATCATACAAGCGCACTAGATCTTCTGGCTTAGCAGGCTTCTCGCCTCTCTCTTCACGTAAACCTTGCTGCTGCCGTGTCAGGCGTGCTTTAGCTCCAGCAACAAGAACCAGGTTTCGTTCTATTGTTCTTTGCAGTAGGATGCTGCTCACTGCTTTGTCCAAAAGAATGAGCTCCTCTTTCACATCCTCTGTGCTCACTGCCCGCTCCTGCAAAGATACAAGTAAATGTCAAATTAAAATTGAGTTACAATTCTACATGTACGGAAGTGGAAGGTTCACATAGTGTCGCTCAATTGCAGATAGAAATTCTAGAAACAAAGATGCACTCAAAGAATTATTAAAACAAAAACTAACCATTAAAATAAATCGAATAGATCAGGAGCAGCAGAAAAAGCGGCTACAGACAGCCTAAGTACAGTTTGGCTGATGCACCAGCCTAAGAAACATCATGGATCCAACGAACACTGAGTAACGGAACACAATTTCCCTTATACTTTTGCACCTAGTCAGAACTAAACAACCTAAAAAATGCAACCTAACTACAATCCCAAACAATGTAGTGTACTAAGGTGAAACCACCAACCAGATCATCACGAATGTGCCTCTTCGCGTCTTGGTATGAAATAAAAATCTTGTCATAGATCGCGAGCTTTTTGTCTGTGGTTAGCGAGTCTGATGACAATTCCTTTGCGTCCTTTTCCAGCTCCTGTGCTGCTTAATCCACAAATGAATGTAAGAAGGCAACTCTGGCATCAATTACTCCAATTTGACAAGTAAAATCAACATCAAACACCTCGGTCAGCACCTACTTGCTAGAAATAATAATACATGACTCAGAATCAAAATACATCCAGTGTGTAAAACTGGTAAGTAAGATTTTTTCTACGTTGACATCTTCAAGATTGCTCATCCTGAATGTTGACATTGCCTGTCTTCTAAATCGGCAGTGTTTTGGAACTGTATCATTGGAACACACTAGACACAGGTTGACAAACAAAAGTACCATGATCACAAGTTGTTACCTTTCAAAATGCACATGCGTGTCTTCTCATTATTGACTGGCAACTTAAAGCCAAGCCACTCAAGTTCAGTAACGGCAATTGCCTGTTTTGACCGTGCTTCTTCAATCACCACCTGTTAATCAGTCAACTCTACAGCTCAGGAACAAAACACATGTCGATCCATAGAAGGTGTTGCTCCCTATTCCTCGGACTATGCTTTCGGGAAGAGCCTTAGTAATTTACTGATCTACTGAAACGACCATTTATGTATCACCCTGAAACTTTTGATTGTAAGAAATCAAGCCTACAGGCTTCCTGATCAGAATTTCTTACCCACCATGTGTATGATACGGCATCCTTAACATACCTGGAGTTTTGATTGGAGTAAATCTAGTCCAAGACCATCTTGTTTACTCAAATCAAGAAGATCAGAGCCTTGAATGACGTCTCCCATTCTGTGGTTACAGTACCGGATGCTAGGATCTAGTTCCTCTACACGTTGTCGACACAACACTTGATTCTCCACGTCTCCATACTTCCCGAGCTCTTCATAGACAGCCCTAATAGGTCACGAAGTATGCATTAGTATGACCTATTGGAGTCTTCAGAACCGTAGAGGTTTACCAACAAAATAAATGCGAAACTGAATAACTGACACTGGCCCTGGCGGTCAAGCCATGAACATATCACGATTTAGAACCCATCTTGATCTAACCACAAAAGTGCCAAGTGGCAAAACCAGGGCTGGAAATACGCTCACAAACATTACTAGTGATACCTGGCATTCTTGAAATTTCTCAACGCTTTGTCCCAATCATCTTCTCGCTCGAGCAAGAGGCTGCCTGTCATATAAGCAGAGTAGGCCTAGAAACCAAAACAGTGTAAATCAGAAATCTGGTTCAATTTGCCACACCCTCTATGTAACCTGCGATAAAAGTGCAACATTAAGTCGAACAAATTAAAACTCCCTCCGTCCCCTAATAGATGATGCTTTTGAGAAAAAAAGTTGTCCCAAATTACTTGATGCAAATCGTTTATTCAATTTGAAGGTATTGTTTTACAGATTCTAACAAAGAAAAATCACAAAACAAGTGCATAGGAAGTATTTTTGTCTGTGAAGATTGTCTTTGCTCCACAAAAAGCATATGAGCTAGCTAAAATCAATGCTAGCATATGTTCGTTGCATCAGAGAACACACTACAACGAACATCAACATGCCACACATGCCACACATACCATGTGCAGTATGATACTGCTTCAACAGACAACTACTCCTAAATAGAAACTTACAGCATTACTGAAATCATTCTAGTTAGCTTAATTTTCTGATTTTTTTCAAAAGCATCATCTATTATAGGACGGAAGGAGGAGAAGTGAAGATGCATCGATCCAATCGGGGAATTTGCATATTACTAGTCAGAATGTTTTAACTCACAGCTGCCTCTAAAGCTGTCCGAGGATCCGCTTTGCTGGTACAAAGCTGGGAAAAGAGATCCGCCCAACGCGCAGCTTTAGCTAAGCGGCGAATCAAGTGTGTACGCCTTCGTGAAGATGCATTTCCACTCGCTTGCTTTAGTTCCGTGGCATAGCTCCAAGCTCGCTCAGCCAGATACAAAACGATATGAAGATACCTGTCGAAAGGAGAAACTCGATCATGATATGTTTGCTTTCGTGCAAACCGAGTGCTCAAGAAAACCAAGATCGCAGCGACATACACCCGTGTGTGAAGACATGAAGTAGACAGCTTTTACATACTGAAGAATTTAAAAAGGTGCTCCCTATTCAATGCGGACAATGGTAGTTTTCCCAAATTGGAGAGTGAGGAAGCCCTCTCAGCCTTCACAAACACTAACCCATCAAGAGATTCACTTGAAATAACCCCTTCTCAGCATCCACAACATTTGATTGCTAGAAGAACCCAGACAACTTGAATCGATAAGGAACAGAACGAGACCTGACGTTTGTTACAGTCGCCTCAGTAATCGGCTTCTTCACATACTTGCCCTTCCCGTGCGTGAAGTTTAAACTCTTATAAAGCCTTGCTAACCTAGCTGTACAATACCTCCTGCAAAATATTGAACGATTTCAGGACTTTTGCAATCTCCAAACTGAACTCTGATTGATATACACCTAAGAATTCCAGACTGAGAAACAGAAAAGCAAAAACACAATAAAACGAAGGAATACAAGAATAAATATAAAATCATACCTGTAACGCTGATAGTCTCCGTTTCGGAGGCCATGTTGTGCTTGCGCGGTCTTGATAAGCTGCAACACAGGAATAGTAGGCAATGTGGCATCCGGCATGCTAACATCCGGCGTCGACGAGTCCATCGTCACATCTGACATTGAAGAATCCATGGCGCCTGACCACAAGAAAAAGGTTTCAGAAGAAAAACTCACACGATTTAGGGTTTATAGTCACTGTTTCAGGTTTTACGTTTTCATCTGAGCTACTATTTCCACCAGAGAACATCAATTCCAGTTAAAATCTAACTCTATCCCTAGTTTCTTAATGCGAACATTACAGCATTGCAGAAGACACTAGATCAAGTGCGACTGGGCCTGAAGAACAGAGGTCGGCTTCACACCAATACAGTAAAACCTAAAAAAAAAAACAGCCTGAGAACAAGCTCATATGTTCTAAGCACATAAAGGGATACAAAAAAAGAAGTCTAAGTCCAGGCAGCTCAATTGCACAACAAAATCATTGCCACCGGCCCTCGCAGATCGGATTGAAATGCTCTGACCTTCGCCAAAGATAAATTAAATTAAATTGAAAATTGCAGAAACGAAGTGAAATCGATCGATCGGGACAATGCGAAGAAGCCAGCGGCACAAAGGACCCTCACCTCCGGGGCTCCCTCACTCGAGGCGGGCGATGGCGAAGCTCTGGTGGTCCTCTGCGAAATTTGGAAAAAGAAGGGGCTCGGGGACAGAATTAGGGTTTTGGTCTTTTAACGAAGAGAGGGTTCATCAATAGAATGGCATGCCTCTTTTAATTTTGGGTTATTTGAATTCCCAATTTCCATTCATCCCCTAAGTGACCAAATGGCTTAGTAAAATTGGCGGTTTTTTTATCAATAGGAGTTGAAATAAAATATTTAGGGAGTTTTAAAGAAGGTGATTGAATGTGTCGATAGATTTTTTTTTTTTTAATTTAAAAAAAATCATACTTTTATATTTTTGGGATGAAAGTATGTTTTTGAAAATAATCGTGATCAACTATTGTACCCGGCCATCGGGGTTGGTATGTCGTGGCAAATTATTATTATTTTTGGAAAAAATCTTTTCAAAAAATATCAATTTTTGTGTATATTTTTCACCATACAAAATAGATTTTTATTTTATTTTTGGGGAAAATAATGATTTCCTAAATATTTGGGCTTCTTTTTCATAACTTTTTTTGCCGCAACCTACAATTTTTTGTAGCTATATATCGCCAACTTGCTTTTTGAAAAATGGGCTTGCTATATTGCTATAAGAAAAAACTAGGTAAAAAAATAGAATATATCGCCTTAATATGCCTTTATCATTGGTATTTATAGCCAAAACTTATCAACATCATTTCTATTCATCATGTCGGTTCAATTATACTACACGACAAAAAAATAGAAAATAACCAACTACTACCAATCAAATAAACAAAATAAAATAGCAAAAAGGGGGGATAGTGGAGAAGACCACTATTTATTTATGTCATTTTTCTCTATGTAAACATTTGTCTCAGGTAGGTAGGACAAGACCGGTTGGTTAATACAACTTTCCTATCTATGATAACTCACTAGCAACACCAAGACATGTATATCACATTACCGCTCAAACGGACCCAACATGAATCGAACTTAAACCACATAATTGCGATACATAGCCCTTCACCATTCAACCACATAACTCATGACTTAGCAATTTTACACCACACCAAAATCCAAATTATACCCGACATCTATCCAACCACTAGTTAATGGTTCTAGTCACTAGAGTGTCTATTCTCGCAAGGAAACGATAGTTTTGCACTAATGGCCCTTTGTCCGGTGGTCATTGTCATTACGAACAAACACTTTATTCAGGTCGGCTCTAAAATAAGACCGGACTTTCCAACTATCTAGCCAAAACTTCTATAGAAAGATATGTATTTGTAACAAAAAGATTGTAAATCACCAAAAAATGCTTTTTATTTTAAAAGTTTCGATTTTTGAATCACCAATGGGATTCCCTAGATAAAATGAAAAAAATAAAATCATTGTTGATGACCAACTACAGTATTAGTTTTCAAAGTGGATTTTAAATTTTTAGCCTAAAATATTTAGAATTAAAACTTCTCTTAACCCTTTAATGTTTAACCCTTAATATCCCAAGAAACCACAATGTAGTTGCTAGTGTACTCGAGCAAGCCACTACATGTCCAATTTCAACATTTTTTAATGTATAACTTTAGTTTTTTCATCTAATCTTTCCAATGTTGCCACTCATACTTCCAAATAATCATCCATAAACTAGTTATAAAATTGAGAAGGCATTGCCTTCATTTATGATCCCTTCTAGTGCACAAGAGAACTTTTCAACCAACGATAGGGGCGTATTCATGCTAGGGTGTCAAATTTATCAAAACAAAAAGAGTGCATAGTATGTAAAACATTTGCCATTATTGGGCCATTAACCCCTAAACGCCCAAGGGGGTCCCCCACCCAAAACTACCTCATTTTGGACATATTTGTTGATGTTCTCTGAATGCTTTTCAAAACCTTTTTTCACATTCCAACTATAGGGTCTTGTACTCCTAGGCCTTATAAACCATCCCTTAAAATTTCAAAACATTTGACTATACGAATGTTAACATAATAGCAAATGACAATGAGATTTTGAAATTTCAGGCCCTTAAAAATCCGGGCGGCCTTGCTTTGATCAACTCTCAAACCCAAAAAAATGTTGAAATGATGTGCCATTTTTTACCATCCTTAAGATGAGAAAGTTAACAAGATGCACGACTCATTTGACAAGATGTTCAATTCATTAGCATTTTTTCAGAGACCTTGTAATGGGTTGGGGTATGAAAGAAAGGAAGAGATTTTGGCTAAATCGGATTATTTCTTCAACTCTCCTCCAATTGAAAGAGCCCACTACTCATGACATGCAACCTATGTGAGTTGGACAAAAGTTCCTTTGAGGTGACCAATGAATTTCATTGGCTTACATTTTTTAGCAAGCCTACCCAAACTGTTGAAACTACCTTTCAATCTTGAGGTGTTTCACTTTCAAAAATTCCCCTAAGTGAAGCTTTGATTGGATGGACGAAATTCCAATTAGGCTGGAAGAAGACTTGTTTACCTTTGACATCATTCTTGTTTTTTTGGACTTGGGTAGCTCGGGAAAATGGGCAGCAGCCACAAAATGGTCTTCTGGGAGCTTAGGGGTGAACATTATATAATAATTACATAATGTTTTTAAATATATTTAAATGGAGCTTTTTAGAGTATTAGGAATCTTTTCATCATATAGTTTGGCTCAAAAATATCCATTTCGAAAAGAATTGACTCGACTAGGGTCATTTTTTTCCAAATTCTATATTCTTTATATATGTTTGGATAGTTCACAAAATAAAGATGAAGCTACTGATTTTTGGAAGGAAAAATAAGTTTTTATTGAGAAAATATTCACATTTTAAACTTTAAAACCAATTTTACAAATTTTATAATTAAAAGTCATAAAAAATAAACTATTTTCAAATCAAAAGTTGGATTGAAGGATACTAATATTGGGAATTCTCCTCCTTGATTGAAGAAAAAAAAGTTAGCTAGAGTGAATAAAAATGGACAAAATGTGCAAGGGAGTGTTAAAAAGGGCCCAAAAATGGGAAAATTTTGAGAACTTTGCTTATTATTTTCAAATGTGAATATCTCCATGTTGGAACCAATTTTTTTAGTAAAACAAAGGTAGCATTAACCCCTAAATGACCGATCGACCGTTTTCTGGTTGCAGGCCAAACAACAATAGCTGCCCATTGTCAGAAAATGACATTTTTTGAGTTTTTATTATTTATGGAAATTAGGGGTAGAGATCATGTTCTAGTGTTGTTTGATGCATTTCATTTGCAATATTGAAGTTCACTAAGAAATTTTTCAAACACAAACACCTCAAAAATATCCTAGTGTTATACAACTTTCTATTTAGGGAAAGTAATTATGATGTTCTCTCCTTTCAAATTTTTGCTTTTATAAATTTTAGAATAGAATGTCTAGTTTTAACCAATCATACCAAATTTCAAATTCTAAAAATATAAATTGTAATTTTGGTGAATAATATATGGTAAATGCTTTTAAATTCATTAAATGAGTGTCTAAAACATTTTTTGAAAGCTTGATGGTACAAATAATTACTAAACATCATGCTTCTCATTTTCTCTTTTGGGACTAAACTTCATCAAAGTTGTAGAAGTATCATTTTATAACACATCTAGGTTTTGCCCTTACCCCCTCTGTCATTTAGGGGTTAATCCCCCATTGTTGGCATTCTCAAAGTGTAATTTTTATCAAATTTGAAGTGAAATTGCTTAATAAAAAATGCATTTATTGAGAATGGATCTTTTTGAGCACATATTTACTATATATCATTTAGGAATATTTAGGAATATTCGTATAATATTTTTGAAAAAATTCCCATGATGTTCATTGTGTTATATTACGGACATTCACCGCTCCAATGTTTTTAAATTTTTATTTTGTGTACAAATTAAACCAAATCAAATTTCTCAATGCGTTTGTCATTTCTTCACTCCTAAATCTCATACAAGGGGCAAGTCATAAATGAAATCATTTTCAAAATTTATATTGCTTTGGATAGTAATAGCTAACAACATTTCAAACGGTATTTTCATAAAAGGTAAATAAATTCTTTGAGAAAAATAAAAGATATTAGCATTCAAGCATAAGTTTTTGATCACGGGTGAGAGAAAGAATAGGAAAATATAAATTAAAACCTTACAATCTTGCAATCTACTCCTAAGACGATTCTCAAAACTATATAGGTGTATGTCATAATGGTCCTTTTAACCCCTAAACGCCCAAACGACCATTTTCTGGTCGCTACCCAAATCTAACGGGCTGTCTGGAATACAAAAAGTATTTTTTTGAAAAATATAAAATATTTTAAAATATTACATCAAGTTTACTTTCCAACCCAATTTGAATTATGTCAATCCGAGTTAGACTCCACTCGGGAGACTTTTTCAAAGTGAATCATTTCAACATTGTCTTAGTATTCCAAAATTTGCTATTTGGGGAAAGTAATGATGTTCCCTCCATCATTTCTTTTGCTTTTTTGAAGTTTACAATAAATAAACAAAATTTAACCAATCCTGCTAAATTTTAAACTCTAAAAGTGAAAATTAGAATTTATACAAATTTTCAAAGCTTAATGCTTTTAAATTCAATAAAAAAATATCTAAAGTTACTTTTGGAAGTTTGATTGTACGGGTAATTTGTAGAGATGATGCCCTACATTTTGTTTATTGAACCAAACTTCATCAAACATATGGAAGGCACATATTATAACACATTTATGTTTTGTTCAGTACCACTCGGGTATTTAGGGGTTAAGATCCATTGGTTGGTTTATCAAAATAAATCTTCAAAATTTTTCATTTCAACTATTTCCAAGTTTCTCATTTTAGGTTCTAAGTGTTTAGCAACACCGAACGCCTTTAGGGGTTAAGTTGAAAATCAAAATAAACTTTGGAAATTAATGGTTTATCATAGTAGATTTCAAAATGCGTTCTTTTATTGTTCAAAAGTGTAGGTCATGATTTCTTCTTTCTATTGATACACTAGATTGGACTTGTAGTGGAATCTGTCAAAATGGTCTTCGTAAGTGGTCTATATTATATAATAGATTTATAATCTTCTTTGAAGCTTTTTTATATTTTATTTCTATTCCTATAGATATGGAAGCCACCACCTTTGGCTTAAAAGAAAAAGTAAATTTTATTAATTTCAAATACAAATTATATTTAGCTTCTATAAAGATGTCATTGTTTTTATTTACTTTTATCTTGGTGTATTGTAACTTATTTGAGTTTGGAGCATTTGTACTTTTAGTAACAAGTTGTTTTACTTTATATTTACGTATTTCGCCTGCACTTATTTTGTTTGCATTTTTCTCACCTTCTATTATGGTACGTGATTTGATGTTCCTTTACATTTTAGCGTTTGGAATTGAATGATTGTGGAATACAAAACTAGAGGCGTTTTTGTCCCAAAATAGCCATTTCTAATGGATAGAGCCAATTTGTTTTCTATATTTGACTATGGGATCCTATAAAAACATTAGTATGAAAATATTATGTGATAAATTTTTTAACAACCTTGACTATGTAGATTGCAAGGTATTGGCATTTAAAATGATTTTTTTGGAACGTTCCCAAATTAGGTTAGTAGACTTTAAATCCTCTTTATATAAATCTATCGCACTATACAATTTGAAGGTTCAATTCTTTATGTTGGAGAATTGAGTTAAAAATCTAATAAAAAAATTAGAAAAAATCTAATTAATTTTCATTTTAAAAAGAATTGTTGAGTTAAAGTGGATGCAAGATGAAAGGAAACAATGAATCATTAATAATTCTAAAATGGAATTGAAACATGTTGATTCCAAGTTTCCATCTGTGATAATGTTGTAACAAGAAATTTAAATTCTACTAACCTGATTTTTTGGAAAAATATGAAAATTGACCTCGAAAACAAATCATATGTATTATATTTTTAAAAAGAAGTTCTAATTTTCAAGAAAATAGACTGTATGGTGAAAGTAATGTTTGTGTACATTGCTCATTCTATTTTATTTTAGGTCATGCTATTTTGTTATTTAAAAGCTTACAGTCTATCATCTTGTATCCGTGAGTTTAGAAACTAACCACTTAACCCCTAAATGCCTAGAGCCCTCTCCAAATTTAGCAGTTTTGCAAAGATGCATTATAAAATGCAACCTAGAGGGATATTTTGAACTTGATACATGAATAAAAGTTGTACATTATGAATTTTAGATTCTATCCATACAGTTAGATCTACGATTGCTATTACCAAGAATTTTGTATAAAATTTGAAACGTGAAATTCAAAATTATTTTATAATTCAATTACGAATAAGATATTGACAATCTACGGATGATTTTTTTTGTGATTGGTTGAAATGTAATACTCTAAGTGTAGTGATTTTTGGAGATTTTTTGGTTGCTTAATTTTATGAGTTGACTTTTTTTAGAGCACTTTTACACTGAAATCTTCAAAATTTTGGGTGAATCACTACAACATGAAATGAGGCATAAAAAATTCACAAATCATCCCCTTTCTAATCGGATCACATATGCGTGAAGCTAACTTCCCATAGAATCCACTGTAAAAATTCCACACTACAAAAGTGCATGACGGATGAGAAATTATGGATGAAATCTGTACATCGTCCAAAAAATGGACGCTTAGGCAGTTAGGGGTTAATCCTTAAACGTCAAAGCAAGCCCCACGGGCTTGTTATAAAGGAATAATTGAGGAAAAAAGTAGATTTTCTCAACCAAATCAAGCGAGGATTGGTGTGTTGGAAAGCTACTGAAAAAGCGATCTAGATTGCAAATTTGCGCCTCATGAGAGATTGTGGAGTCAGTGATAAGCAATCAAAGTTATTAAAATGAACAGGAATTGAGGTTGGGGCAGCAGAAGTCGTTTCTTGAAAAGTGCCGCAGTGCTACACTGCCGCAACAATACTGGCCATCAGAGCTGTTTTTTAATTTTTTTGTTTTTTTTTTTTTCGCCTCCGAAAATTTAGATGCCTTCCGGGCTGCCCCGCCCAGGCCCTCTTGACGTTTAAGGGTTAAAGACAACACTTGTTCACATAAATTTTAAGACTGCACAAAATAAAATATATAGTATGCTTTGCAAACACAACAATATATGTAGAAAATAGAAAAAATAGCAAAAAAATAAAAATTTGAATGCATGTTGCGACTACATAGTTCAATTGTGGCAATAACACATGTTATAACACCCTGTCTTACTATCCAATGGCCCTTTGTCCGGTGGGCATCTAGGTCTTATTTTCTTTTTCCTTTTTCAATATGCCATAGATCTTTACGACTGCAAAATTGATAACAACATCCTTAGCACCATCGAAAGCTTTTGATGATTGTATCAAATTTGGACAAACAAGGTAGAAGACATTGAATTTTGCCATAAAAAAGTAAAAAGTAAAAAGTAGAAATTGAGTACAAATAAAGTTCTTTTGAAATTGTAGCAATATTACTTGCTATAATAAAATATATTCTCAAAGGTTGAACTATCAGAGCCGTTGATTCTTGGTTTTGCAACTCAGATAACGAGGTTTGGTCGAAACCTTCGTAAGCTCACACTCTTGGTAAAGGCAAGGAATTAGGGAAATAGGAGATGCACGTGCTGCCACTCTGCTGTGGAAGTCTCTGCACATTGGTTTTCATTGGTTGTGACCCTGTCATGGTATGCCATGTGTCATGTGTCATCATGTGACATGTGTCTTAAACTAATTAATCAGAAACGTACTGTCACACTACTATGGCAATTCAACAAAATTAATGGTTGGAATGGAAAAACTATGGCCCCAAAATTGGTTGCAAGGATGAAAATACACCTCATTATGACACATTTTTTAGATGTGCAACTTTAAATGTTCATTGTGCACAATGGCAAGTAATTAAAAAGTGGATTGTTGGAAAGTCCATGCCACTCTCGTCACCAGCTTCGGAAGCATAATAAGTGGGTTAGCATATGTAAGTCACGGCTACTACAGTATTTGCTAGGGCAACTGAAGTGCATGACAGAGCGAAGAATTTACCATTCAGAGAAGAAATGCAAGGAACGTTCGCCCATTGAAATGGAAATGCTGAATATCTATGGATTTCTATTTCCCCACTTTTATTATCCCTGGGCCCAATCCTGGATTTCAAACCCAAACAATGACGACCAAATATTTGAGCCATTCAAGAGCTGATACAAAAGTGAGCATCGGTTGTGACATTCAAAGCTGCAAGTCACCTGCATGATACTCAAAACAATGGAATAATAAAAACCGGGAGGCACTGAAAGCACTGAAAAAGTTCCATTCCAATCACGCAAGGCGAAACTTCACAAAGTAGTCAGTGATTGCTGTAATCAATCATAGTTTGTCAGATAAGTGAATCTCTACAGAACGCCACCCTTAGTCTCAAGCAACAACTGAAGGATGGATACAATAAGATACCTTCCAATTAAGAACCGCACCAAACAGTGAGTTGCCATGTAACTAAACAGTGGGAACCTCGTGGATCCTGCGCTATGCTCGAAAGCATCAATACTCAGTCAAGTCACTTCTCAAGGTCCGCTTGTGCAACAACCTCGCATGCTGAGGACTCTCTGGTATCCAAACAGACCACATACATTCCTCACAGCCTTCCGTCAACCTCCCTCCGTTACATTACAGAAGAGTGGGCTCTGTCGAATCTCTTCCACCCCTGTTCGCAACACAGCTGTCTCAGTCTGCACCCCCACCAATGGTCTCAACTTTGTACACTCCACATTTAACATCTCTCCAAAACGAATGTACCACTGGGATGGGAACGTGCCCATGAAACAGCTACAAGCTAAGGGTACAATTGCAAAGAGCAGACCTCTACCTCCATGCCCTCAGTAGGGACGAGACCGATAGCCTCCGCCATCCCGTCTGTCAGGCCCACCACCCCCGCGGTGTCCGCCGCGGTATCCACCACCACCGCCCTGCGGTGGAGGCTTGGGAGCAGATTTCGCAGCCATGGTCACTTTGATCTTGTGGCCTCTCAGCTCATAATCGTTGAAGAACCCCCCTGCCGAGTGGGCTGCATGCGGATCTTCGTAACTCAACACCGCATCCCCCTTGTTCTTCTTGTTCTCATCCTGATAGATCTTGATGTTATACGGCCACTGATCCTTGTACCCACGCTTCTGCTTTATTCTCGCCACCTGCCCAATGCCACCGAAAAGCTCCTGCAGCTCGTCTTCTTTGACATCCAGAGGCAGCCCTGCGATGTAGATTCTCGCATTGTCGCAGTGGTCATCGCAATTTTCATCGCACTGCTTCACTGCGGCCTCCTCTTTGCCTTGGTCGCCGCCGTCCTTGGCGTCATCCCTAGACTGAGCGCCATATCCTCCGCCTCCGCGGCTGTCGTACGCTCTCCCTTGGTCCCTGTCGCCACCCCTCCCGCCGTATGCAGGCTCGTCGTAACTGTTTCCACCGCCCTGCCTTCCGCCATAGCCACCCTGCTCGCCACCATATCCACCACCCCCGGCCGTCTGCGGCTTGGGAGCCTGGCATTTGTTGCATTCCATCCTCCGCGCGAAATTCACATTGCCACAGCTCAGATTCGGACACGTCCAGTCGCCGCTCCTGTCCCCGCTGCCGCCACCCCCACCTCTGGAGCCTCCCCGGTCGCCTCCCCGGTCGTATCCCCCGCCACCACCACCGCCATATCCTCCTCCACCTCCTCCGCCATAGCCACCCCCTCCACCTCCACCGTACCCTCCACCGCCCCCGCCATAGCTTCCTCGCCCGCCACCGCCCCCGTCTCGGAAACCACCGCGTCCGCCCCCGCCGCGCGAGCCTCCTCGGTCGCCTCCAGCGCCCCCGTCGCGATATCGCCCGCCCCCGCCCCCTCCGCCGTAGCTCGACATCGCCAAAACGCCCTCCTCGGAACTTCTAATCAATCGATCAACCGAACCGATCGCCGGTCCGATACGTCATGCGGCCACTACGCGACTGCACAATCAAAAATCCAGAAACTTGAGTGGCCGGAAACCAAACCATGAAACGCGATCAAATGACCAGATAGCCGCGTCATGCACCGCGCTCGAAAATTCCTACGAAGCTTACCTCACGCGAACAAAACATTCAGGCGTACGAGGTTTGCACCGACGGAACCCTAATATTGTCCAAACCGAACCATAGAAAGCGAAACAAAATCGATGACAGGAAGCAAGTACCTGATGAGTGCGTGGCGATGGCAGAGGGCCGATCCGGGCACGGCGCGATGGCGTTCTTCGTCTCGCTGAAAGTGCTTCAGACGCAATGGGCAATGGCGAAGCCAAACTTGAAACCCTAGAATCCTGCTCCTCTTGTGCGCGTCGACGTTCTGGTTCCCGTCGCCGGGGTGTTCTATTTGGGCGTTCCCTTCCCGTGTTCGCAACGGTCGAATTTTTTCTTTGGGAAAGAAATGAGGGGACAATAATTTTTAAGGCCTTTAAGAAAAAATTCCTTGCTTCAAAATTATTTCATAAACATTAGAGAAATTCGTAAAGTCCTGAAATCTCAAGCTTCTGGTACTGCGTCAATGAAGATTCTGGCTCACATGACAATAAAAGTAGGAGTGTCGGGTTTTAAAAATAAAAACCAGAGGAGTCATATTTCCGGAAATTAAACTTGGGTAAATGAGTTTGCTCCCGTGTCAAGGCGCACCACTGGGTATGCCTCCGGAGCCCGACCATCAATGAACCACATGATTGGATTATAGTTGCCGCTGAGGATTGAACCTTGGACCTCGTGGCCCCCAAGAGCCTCATGGGCTTCTAATCCTAGCCCGGCACACCTCTCTTGAGCTTGTGTCAATGAATTTCCGGATATATGTAATATAGAGGATGGGGGATGCAACTCTGGATGGTTGATCCAGAGACTTTACGAATTTCTCTATTAATCGTTTAACGTCCCAATTCAAAGTTGTTTTCAAAGAAGCCTTATAAAATGTTTGATGAAAACCAAAAATGGAGTTGATGTAAAAACAACTTGTTTGTGCATGTTATTCCAATGTCAACGTGAATATCATATATGTATGGTTGGATTTATTATATATTTTCTAAATAATTTTTGAAGGTTTTCACTTGAAACTCAATTAAAAATCTCAAACTAACACCAAAAAAAAATTAAAAAATTAGTAATGAAATTGGAATAACATGCACTACGAGACAGTGCGGTTTCCATTATTTGATTCTACTTATTTTGGAAAATCATATTTAAGGTCTCACTTTTTGAACTAAGAATGAAACTTGATATAAACCAATTGTTTTATTTTTCTAAAAATCCTAATAAACTATTTTGAAGATCCAAACCATACAAAAGATAGTCAACTTGCACAATAACCAAGAGAAATTTGGGTGGATGAAAATCGTTTAGTTTGGATGAAATTCAAACAGTTGTAATGTATTCGTCGTCCAATATATGGACATAGGCGCGTCAAAGGGTTAAGTAGCCTTCGTGCTCTCTGCTTGTTCTTCATATTCTTTGTCTTTTTTTCATACATCATCTTGGGATTCCACATGTTCACTTAGCCCCTAACAGCCCAACCATGCATATTTTGCATGATGTACAAAAACAAACTTTGTTTTCTCATCCGTCATGCACTTTTTTGCAGTGTGAATTTTTGTTGAATTTTCCATGGGAAGTTAGCTTCATGCATGTATAATCCGTTTAGACAGTTGATGATTTGTGAGACTTTTATGCGTCTTTTCATGTTGCAGTGTTTCACAAAACAATTCAAAGATTTTAGTCTAAAAGTGCTCTTGAAAAAGTAAACTCATAAAATTAAGTAGCCAAAAAATCTCCAAAAATCATTACACTTAGAGTATTGCATTTTAATCCATCACAACAAATTTCATTCACAAATTGTCAATATCTTATTTGTAATCAAATTACAAAATTCTATGAATTTTAAGTTTCAAATTTTTATAGAAAATACTAGTGATAGCAATCAAAGATCTAACCGTATGGATAGAATCTAAAATTCATAATGTACAACTTTTATTCATTCATTAAGTTCAAAACATCCCTTTTAATTGCATTTTATAGTGCATCTTTGCAAAACATCCCCATAATGGACAAGGATGAGGACGTTTAGGGATTAGGCTATTAATTTGGTCTTATTAGGTTTGGAATATGCTATACCATCCGCTACGAGGCAAGGCACAACCACTACAAGGTAGTGAATGTTATGTTGATAAAAAACCAGACATCAGCTATTGGTTACAATTTTTTTGATGATGAGGTGAAATTGGGATGAGGATAGTATTAAAATTGGATTACACACATTTTTTTTCAAAATATGGATGAATATGTATTAATAATTAAATTTATCATAATATTTTATGTTGCCACTATAACCGTTTCCAAAAAAAATTGAAAAAGATGCATAGATCAATCAATAATTAAAGCAATTTCTTTTAAAGTATTCTAGGTTTAGAGGTTAGATGTAGGATTTGACATTCTACATGATATTCTTTGCTTAGTGTGTGAACCATTTTTTTTAGTGTAGTATTTAGTAGTTTCATATTTATTAGGGTTATTTTACTAAGGAGAAATGTGGAATTTTTATACAAAGAATGAAACAAAGGAGAATCAAAGAAGTCGGTTGACAACAAAGAACTTCATGAAAAAATAACATAAAAAAAGAAGGTATAAAATTTGCTATTTGTCCCTTTGCATGTCTTCAATTCAAATTTATGTCTAATCTTGAGATATAATTGGACAAAGTGAGATGTTGCAAATTAGGTGCTTTTGCGTTGAAATTGATTATTATCCTAAAAGTCACCCACCCAATGAGGAGCTTGAGTCATCAATGTTTCTCTCAATGTATTTTGAGGGATCTCCAAGATAGAGAGTTAACCCCTAAATGTCCTCACCCCTCTCCAAATTTTGCAGTTTGGCAAAAATGCATCGTAAAATGCAACCCTTAGGAATATTTTGAACTGGATGTACGAATGAAAGTTGTACATCATCAATTTTAAATTCTATCCATACAGTTAGATCTGCAATTGCTATGACCAATTTTTTTGTCTAAAATTTGAAATTTGAAATTGAAAATTATTTTGTAATTTGATTACAAATAAGATATTGACAATGTGTGGATGAAATTTGTTGTGATTGGTTGAAATGTAATACTCTAAGTGTAGTGATTTTTGGAGATTTTTTGATTGTTTAATTATATGGGTTGACTTTTTTTAAGAACACTTTTGCACTAAAATCTTCGAAATTTTGGGTGAACAACTACAACATGAAATGAGGCATAGAAGTTTCACAAATCATCCCCTTTCTAATCGGATCACAGATGCATGAAGCTAACTTTCCATAAATATATAATAAAAAATCCACACTGCAAAAAGTCAATGACGGATGAGAAATCTGCGTTTGATTCTGTACATCATCCACATGCTGGACGTTTGGACGTTTAGGGGTTAAACAAGCAGCTAGTCACGCAGTCTTTGCCTTAGTATTTACCTTAGATTTACTTTTATTGCTTGTTTATAATGTTTATCCATGTAATTCCTTGAAAACGATGCATTTCCGTAGTCTCTCCCCTGGTAAGGTGGTTACCCCATTCCCAACTGGCCCTTTAAACCAACAGCTAGGGGCATTTTTCACAATCAATGCTGCAATGATGTTGGTTGTAGCATGAGTTACAATTGGTAATGGGTTCTCTCTTGTTGGTTTTAGTATATGTAAATGTGGTTATGGATTCGTCGTTGTTGGTTTAAGCATCTTTAGTGTGTGCAATACAAATCTTCTTTGGACAGAAACAACTCTACCTATGTGACGTGAATGGGATGTGTCATACTTCAACTTTGAAAATTTATAACTAATTCATTCTTCATCCAAAAATTATGTTTCAACTTGTGTTGGAATCTATTTCTTCTTGCCTTACTCTAAAAAATAATAATACTAAATAATATCAATGTCTCATATCCGTATTTCTTATTCAGTTGGGAATGGGGTAACCACCTTAGGACACAAACAAAGTTAAGAAATGTTGCTCCACGTTTCCAAAAGAATTGCCCATATCTTTACGTTCGGAGAGGTTCGTTCCCTCAAACGCTCCCCTACGTTCCAGACGATTCCACTTTCTCTACGGGAGGTTCTCAGAAACGAAAAACCACCCACCCCAGTGAGGAGAGGAGCCTCGTCATCAAGGCGAGGAAGGTCCCATGTCGGCAGGCTCACTCAGCCAGCAATACACCGACCACTTGTACCTCTCCCGCTCGCTCCACGTGGCTCAAACCCTAGTAGAGCCCCTTGCTTAACAATCCTTCTTACAAATCCTTTCACTGTCACTCTGCCTTTCCGTTTTCTAACCTTGCCAGATCCCCGCTTCGTTCACGCTCTTCGTTTTACGTTTCTGTGGAGCATTTGAATTGTTGTTTGGAATCACACAGAGTTTGCGTAAGCAGACCATTGAGAAGGAAAGATGAGTGGCAATCCGTATGCGCACTATGACAGTCAAGGAGTGCCCGGCGGTGTGGCTGGCGCTGCTGGCACGTCGGCGTATCCCGATTCCGGCAGACCTACTCCTACCTCGGGAGCCGGACGAGGTCAGTTTGTATTTAATTTCAGTATTTCTTGTTTTCTGCATCTGGCATCTTCTTAATTTGAGTTTCAGTTCTAAAAGGATGTTTAGTTTATCATAGTCATTAGATTTTGCTTTAGAGCACATATGTTTGGACTAATTGATAGAGACTATCAGAAAATGGTAAGGTAACTATATCTAAAAGCGACCATTTCTTTAAAGCGTTCATAGCTCAATCTTCCATAATAAGTAAATTCTGACACCCTACTGTTGATCCTACTGTTGATGAGAATGTGCACAATCTGAACATCAGAGTTTAAGGTCGCTTTAAGGTCAACTTATAGTCAACACTTTGGAAATTCATAACTTATTCATACGGTGTCCAAATAATGCATGCTAAAGTGCGTTGGAATCCTCTTGAACTTGCTAATAAGACCCATTGAAAATATTTCTGTTTTATGTGTGTAAATAGGCTCAGTTGGTAAGGTGAACGCTTTAAGATATAGTTACCTTAGTTAAAATGGTTGGTTGGTTGTAAACTCAAGCTTTCTCAGCTTAGGACTTTTTTTTACAGTTTTTTTGAATATTTGTCTAACTGGTTATGAAGAGGTGCCGTGGGATAGTTTATTTACTGATTTTGCATTTAGTTTAGGTAACAGTTCAAACATCAGTCTAAAAAGAATGTTTAGTTTATAATAGTCATTAGATTGTGCTTTAGAGCAGATTTGTTTGGACTTATTGATGGAGACTATCAGAAAATGATAGTTAAAATGGTTAATTGGTTATAAACTCAAGCTTTCTTAGCCTAGGATTTTTTTTATAATTTTTTTCTTAGTGTGAATATTTGTCTAGGAGGTGCCGTGGAGTAGTTTGTTTACTGTTACCATATTTCTTGATTTTTGCATCTAGTTTAGGTGATTGTGGATTAAAGAACTTATGTTTATATGATAACATCCGGAGACTATCAGAAATGGTAGGGTTGCAACGTATCAATGATTGTAAACTCGAGCTTTTTTTTATCTGGGACTGTTTTTTTAAGAGATTTTGAAAAAATAATTCTGTTGCTAGTTATGGTGTCTGACTGGTTTTTTTATGGGAGTATCAGGAGGTGCCATGGAGTATCTGAGCAAGTGGGGAAAGCAGGCTGAGAGCGTTGCAGGGAGCTTCTGGGGTCACAGTAAGCCAGCCTTACGACATGGGGGTTTTGGTTTTGAGTTTTCTCTTCTTGTGCTTTTGGTGCGGGTGAACAGGATCGCTTTATGTATTGATTGTGTTGGGGATTTTGTTTGGCAGTGAGAACAAGTAACTCCCTCCCAGATGCTGCTATTGGAAGGATCACTCATGGAACTAGGTTGTTAAGGGAGGGAGGGTTCGAAGGCGTGTATAAACAAACATTTGGACAGTTTCAACCGAACGAGCATTTGAAGAAAACATATGCATGTCACCTTTCTACATCAAATGGTGCAGTTGGTGGCACTCTCTACATCACCAATCTGAAGTTTGCCTTCTGCAGTGACCGGGAATTGACTTACCATCCTACTCCCGGGCAGCAGCAAAGCAGCTATTACAAGGTACGTGTAATATTCATACATCTCATCTCAGTTTCAAATTCTTCGCTTTGGAATTCAAAAAGCCCCGTCATTGTACGCAACTTCCGGGTTCTTTCAACCAAATTTGAGTAGTTCATATGGGGACTTTCTTTTGTCCAATTTTATTTATTTATTTATTTACCAACGCATTCAGTGTTCTTCGTTGATTCAGTGATAGAAAACTTGGCCCTATTGGGATTTACTTCTCACAATATATAATCAATCGAACTTGTCATTTTAAAACCATGAATCCTTTGGTCGTTTAAGTTCAGCGCTTGCTGGTTTGGTGTTTTTGTTATGTAAGCTAATCATGGGCATGAATTGTGAGTGCAGGTGATCGTTCCTTTAGAGAAAGTGAGGGAAGTGAATCCTGTTTCAAATCAGAAGAAGCCGACAGACAAGTACATCCAGGTGGTGACCAAAGACGGTCATGAGTTTTGGTACATGGGCTTCGTGAACTACGACAAGGGAATAAAGAACATGCAGGAGGGTGTTCGGTTGGCTCAGAGTCAGGGTAATCTCTCTGGAGGAGCCATGCCAGGTGGAGCAGCTCCGTATGGGCCTGTATCACCTGCAACGTACCCTCCTGCACCAACTGACCGACCTGGTTATGGACCAGCCGCGCCCCCTCCCCCAGGATACCCTCCAGCAGGGTACCCGCCAGCTGCAAAGCCTGGTTATCCACCTGCTTAGAAACTCGAAGCACTAATTTATGGCTGCTCTTGGAAGTTGCTATACACAATGTGCAACTTGGGTGCAGAGTTAATAATATCAGATGAATTCCTAGTTTTATACTTTAGGTGATTGTTTGGCACTGTGTAAATTAAGGTATAATGCGATATTGCTGGCAGAGACCAGCCTGTACCATGAGAGGATTGGTTAGAAGCATGCTTAGATAGTTTCAGTCAAAGTTGGAATCTGATCGTTGTTGTTGGTCACTAGTACATCGTGCTCTGTTTTTGAAATATGAGGTGGCGGCTGCTCCTGTTTCGAAATTTCCATTTCATTTTCCATGTTTTGCTCTCAAATATCTCTTTGTTGTTTGAAATTTATCTTCCGATTGGAAGTACCCAGTTTTGTGTAATTGAAAGTCACTGTGTAGAGTTTGCAATGTGAAAATTACTTTGGTGTATCGGCACGTATTTCTTGCTTTTGTGTTATGCTGTATCATTCTTATGTACGCCATGATGGGTTTTATAGAGATATGTTTGCTAATTTTGGGCATTGGGTCACGACCAATGCAGAATTGCAGCTCTAGATCTATCCCGATGACTGCTACGACTATGAGCTCATCACCATCAAGGTAAATTGGCCGCGAACTTTACTTCCTAAAAAGATCTTTGAAAACACTTCTGATGAGCCCATAGCTGTAGAGAGTCTCAACACCTAATCTTTTCTACTTACGGATTTTGCAGTATTTTGTTGATGAATTTAGCGTCATGTTTGGATTTTGTGCTCCAGCGGAAAAGGTGCACTAACTTGAGCCAAGTTCCATGGGTTTGAGAAGTTGCCCATGGAAGTAGGCAAGAGGAGGGGAAAAATAGAACTTGGGTTTGTCGAACTTGGAACTGGCCATGAAGTTGTGCATGTTCCATGGACTTGAACATGAACACATTTGATTGGTTAGGGAGAAGTTGTCATGAAGTCTTGGGCTTGAGAACCTTCCATACTTCAGACTTCATGACAACTTCTTCACCACTTTTATCTCAAAAGCTCACTTGGTCCCCTGAAGTCCCTAAAAACTTGTCTTTTAGTGAGATACTTCACCCATGGAACTTGGCCCTTAGGGCCTCTTGACACTAGAGGCAAGAAGCCGTGAGGAGAGAAATTTCAGCCAATGGGAGGCCTAGAAACCGGGAAGACCAATTTCTCATTGGCTGAAATTGCTCTCCTCACAGCTTCTCGCCTCTAGTGTAAAGAAGGCCCAGACTCTCTCGTTGCCAAGGGGAGAGCAAGTTGCTTTCAATAAAATATAATACTGTAAGTTGCATCGTTTTGCGCCGCACCTCATGAACCACTGTAGCCCACGTCCTCTCCGTCCGTCCGTCTGTCTGTCGGAGGCATCCGGTGTTCACAATTGACAAAGCGAGTGATCGAGGAAGTGCTACACCATTTTTCAGTCTCTTTTCGAGTAGCACTGCAGGCGGAGTCACTTGTGACTTCAGTGCTAGTACCGGTTGAGTTGATTGGGAATGATAGTTGTTTGTTTGTCTAGATTTGAAAATGCCAGAGAGAACAGGTTCAGAAACGATGAATTCGGAGTACTGTCGGTAGGTACCGCATTCTCGTGGAACTCTCTTGAAGCATTAATTCCTGTCGATGTATATATGAGCCGAGTCTGGCCTTGAGAGATTTTAGCCAAGAATGGTATAATTGCATAGATTACCGATTCATGGTGTGTAGTTCGGCTGGCTATGGAGATTCAGAGTATGAAGTGTTTCGGTTCTCTGCAATCCCTGTGTGTTGAATTTCCTCCCTTCAACTTACAAGGAAAGGATTTGCAACAAAATTGAGAGGATGCATGCGGCTCTCTTTTCCACGTTTGTAGGAGTCGGTAAAGTTTGAAACATGATTCCATCGGTAAGCCATTCTGAGACCCAGTGTTCATACACACTACAAGGCGTCGCTTTTCACTCGGTAGGTGAGTCAGACGGCGCCACTTCGCACTCACTGCCTAGACAGTCAAGACTTGGTGAGTGCAATTCGTTACGTAGGACAAGTGTGTACAATGAACTCTAACATTGTTCTGAGTGAGAAGCAACGCCTTTGCTAGTCGTGACATAACATAATTAGGGGATTGTTGTGTGTCTCTCACAAACTTCCTTGTGGGAAGATTGTGCTTCGAGCGAATTAGATTGAGCAAACGGGCAGCCCGTCGAGTGCTGTAGCAATATGAATCGCCATTCCATTTCCAGTTTGGAAGAGCCTGGCCCCCCTCAAACCAAAAATAGAGAAAAGAGCCAAAATGTGCTTGAGTTAGGGGGCACAAATGCACTAGGAAGTTTCAATGTGTTATTAAACCATTGTGGGCCTGATGTGAAAAAGTTCTTTGTGGCTCACTTGGAGGAGGCACTCTGTGTAGCTGGATGTTGTCCATTTCTAGACGCAAAGTCACTCATCAAAGGACAACATGCCTTCAATTCCATCAACAAGACCCTCCATGGGGTGCTTGTCCATGTTGTCATATTCTCTCAACGTTATATTGAATCTAAATATTGTCTAAATGAGCTTTGTGATATGCTTGAAAGCTCAAAGACAATCATCCCCGTCTACTATGGTGTCGAACCAGAGGATCTTCGTACGATTGAAAATGGGCCTTTTGCTCTGGGTTTCCGAAAGCATTTGAACAAAGGGCGGCATGAGGATGTAAAGAGGTGGAAAATCGCTCTTTTGGAGGCTGCGAATGCGAACATCACAGGATTCCGACTTGCCGAGGTCAACAAGTGAGCACCTCAACTTGAACAACTCTAAATACCATAGTTTTTGTATACCAACATCAATAAACATATCTTGAATCACATGTACAAAATCAATCATGTATTATGGTTTTTGAAATACTTTTCAACATTGTCTTAATCATATTGTTAAATATTATTAAACAAATATCTTTAAAAACATAACACAAGGGTGGTTTGTACTAATGAATAAACATTGTCATATTAGGATTTTTTTTAGATTAATGATGTATGCCATAGAAGGGTAGCGTGCAATTTGGTGCAATTTCCCCACTTATTCACAATGGAGGTTTGAATCAGAGATGAAGCAAAGCTCAAGAAAAGAGTGGTAACTGCAATATTAAAAGCTTTGCCAATGTCCCCACTCCCACTATCTACACGCCATCCAATGGGGTTAGAACAATCAACAAATGATGTGATGGACATCCTAAACCGGATGGGAGATAATGTGGGAGTTTTAGGCATTTTTGGCATGGGCGGGATCGGCAAAACAACTCTTGCTACCCAAGTATACAACCAACAACAAGAGAACTTCCGTCATCGAAGCTTTCTGAAGGATGTAAGGTCAAGTGATGTATGGAATTTGCAAGCAAAAATGGCGTTGGACTTGATGCAGGAGGATATGAAGAAGATTAGAGACTTTGCCTCTTGTTTTCGGCAATTCAAGGGTAAAAAGAATTTTGTTGTTGTTGATGACATAGACGACCGTAGACAATTTCATGAGCTCATACCATGCCTGAAGGACTTTGCTCCAGGAAGTCGAGTTGTCATCACATCTCGTGATCGAAACCTCTTGAACAACATCATGCAAGAAGTGGATGAAAGTAAGTTGTACGAAGTGCAAGTGTTGAGCCCCTTGGACGCTTTACAACTCTTTATTAAACATGCATTCTACAACGACACTCCAAGTGATAGTTTTCTGAAATTTTCAAGAGAGATTGCAAAAGCATGTGGTGGCTTACACTACCGGAGATGGGTACTTTTATGACGGGGAGAATATGACTGGGGATGACAGGCGACTGTCCGCTGTCACACTTTGCGAGGGAAAAATTGTCGGCGGAAGCCAAATTGGACAATGTGACTGGTAGTCATATTTTGCAGTCATATTTGCCACGTGTACCGTATAAAGTGGGTGGGAGGGACGTATATCTTCGTAGGGAACGAGAGGGAACGAGTGGGAACGTTCCAGGGGAACGCAGAGTCATATTTGGACGTCACTTTTTCCTCCTAGTCATATTTTGCTGTCACATTTTTCCCTATAGTCGTATTTTTTTTTTTTGGGCTGCCCATGATTATAAACACTGCCCGAGACAGTTTACATGTATATTGGCCCTCTCAATCACTGTATAGTATGAGAATTTAAGGTATTAATTTTATAGGGAGAATTTGTGTCCAAAATTGAGTAGTTTTTCATTTGTTTAGGGTAATTAGGAATTGGCCATCGGCATTATTTTAATAATTGATTAGTAAATTATCTATTCGCGCAATTCCATGGTAGAGCGGTTTAGGGTGGAGGTGGGGTTTTACATTGAGAAGGAATGTGTGGCAAAATTATTACGGGTTTTATAATTGTGTCCGTGCATGTATGTAGTGGTTTAGGGCAACTAACGTGAGAAGTCTGAAACTTATCGGTTTGGGAGGTTGAAATCAATGTGTGCTGCATGGCCAAGACTTGATGGTGCTAATTACACAATTTCATGTGAATATATGTATATATATTTATATATAGATATGTCCAACGGGTAGACTGTTCACAACTGTATGTGAATGAACAAAGACCCGGTCAATCCTGCTCTGAGTCGCAATAGTCTAAATCATCTACCGATAAGTCATCTTGTCCGAGGCGTTCTAATGCTTTAGCCACCACCTCCGGAGCTACTTCCACTGCGTCATTTAAAATAGGTGTTTGGGGTATGAGATCCGAATCCAAGCCTGTGGCTTCAAGTCCGGGAAAATCAGTTGCTCTCCCCAATGATATGCACCGTACTTCATCCGTGAGTTGGTGGTTCGAGAATGTCCGAACTCCAACGAGGGATCAACGGAAAATGACGCAAAACTTTGACCGGTACCAATTTGGAGTTGTCTACGTATTGGGATTTGTGGCATATTGGGCACTCCGTCGTATCTTCCAATTCTTTCCGAAATAAACAACACCTCCAATTCTTTCCATCTCTACACGCATGTATGGTGTTGTAGGACAACCCCAATTTCATCAACAAACCCTTCGCTTCGTGGAAGGTTTTCAGAAGTGTGTTGCCTTTGGGCAATATTGACTCGTGCAATAAGTTCAACAACTCGTCCACAAAACTGTTGGATACGCCAAAAGTGGTGCAACAATTAAGTACCATAAGGATAGAGGAGAGACGGTTGGTTGAGCTCCCTGCATAAAGCGGAGTCCGTGCTTCGCGTAAAAGGACATCCAGTACTATGCCACTAGGGTCCTTGATGTTCATCGTTGTCCCGCTTGACTCCATAGGGTCGTTATTGTCCTCCATTCCGTTTTCGCTACCTTCGTCGTGACTTGGTGTGAAGGCATCGTCCCAGACCGGGGCCATTTCATTGAACTCCACATCAAATCCGTCATGCATGGAAAAGTTGGTATCGCTTCCCCCTAAGTTCACGTTGTCATACTTGAAGCACTCTGCCACCATGCGTAACACATCTACTTCCCCGGCTTCTTCGTTGTCAATGCTAGGACTGGACGGGGGCTCACTACCTTGCCCACTGCTTGGTGCACTAGGGGTCAAGTTCAAGGGGCTGTACTCGTCCTGCAGTTCCAAGGACAACACATTGGATGTCACATTCCAAAGTCTGATGATAAGCTACATAATGCATGCGGTTCCTAGTTCGGAGCGCTCCTTGTTATTGCATCCACCTGCGCCAAGGAGTGTGTCGATGTTGTTTTAGTCTTGTCCACGCATTGAGGGTCAAAACGAATACATGATACGCAACATATAACTAGCTGGCATTCTATTACAGTGTTAAGTAGTGACTAACTGTAGTCACTTTGGGAAAACGTGACTGACAGTTGTCACATTACAGTTCTTCTCATTAGAGGGTAATGCGCATAGAGTTCTTCTCCGGCAACAATGTCCCTTGTTGCTATGCTAATTACATATCCCCATTCCTCGTGGTTCCACGGTTTAGGCACCATGCGATACTCCCACATGACATTGCCTATTTCGGAGCGCCCGGCGGAACTATTAATGAATCTAGCGACATTTCCTTTCTCAACATCTCCGTCGATATACAGGTCCGACTCTGCGCGCATTACATACGATTTCATTCGGGATTGTGCCTTGCTCAAAATTTTGAATTCCGCCGAGGTGTATTGCGCTCCTACAAAAGGAAGCAGTTCCTCACCCTCTTTGGCTGGTTGCATTGCAAAGAGACCCCAACCCATGAGCAGTATTTAGACACTTTCACTTGCCATTCCCTTTTCCAAAATACGAATGGAGTTAGCTTCGGTATGGGCGCGTCGCACCATTGTGCATCATACACGTCTGACTGCCACTTCTGCAATCGAGAAATTTGCGCGGATGTCGCCGTGGGTCTGGCGCTCTGGGAGGATTGTGGTTGGCTTAGAAACTTTGTCAGTGATGTCAAACATGCGGCTCTTACTAAGGGTCTCCAACGGGCCTACATAATTCATTAACACATATTTTTTAAACCAAATCACTGTACGTAGAACCACGTCGCTTTGCTTACTGAGGACTGGGTACGCAGTTGAAATCATAGGTCTCATCACTTACCAATATTGAAGCTGTGAAAACCGGGTCCCTTCTTCTAGTGCGAAGATGCTTCCGAATCGTCGCTCGGTCGAGGACTTTTCCTCCAGCACATTCCATGCATGGGCAGGGGTACTTCATTAATTGCATGGAGTCTGCTTGGATCTCTTCATCTTGCCATAATTGGAGATGATTCAAGCGCTCCTGCTGTCCTTCTTCCATTCTACGGAAAAATACAGTAGAGAGTCATTCAAGACTACAGAGTCACTGTGCATGACTAGAGGGCGTCATGACGATGACTCCATAGTGTTATATAACTCCAGAGTGTCACATAAATCACTTCACTAAGTCATTTTAGGAAAAATTTTGTTTGCTCCCTTCCTTGTTTTATATAAGAATTGATTGAATAAAATTGGTGGTATGCACGACGTTTGGAACTGGGAGTCGCTATTTCTATGTCTATCGTCACTTTAATTTCATTTAAATTATGCAGTCATGATGTACCAAACTATTTCGTATGGAAATCATTCACTACATGAGTAGACAGAACCAATGGTGAAGAAGTAAAACATCAGTGATATTCCAGAGGCATCTCTGCTAATGCAAAAGTGAATGAAAAACTTATCCACCAACCCAAGTTCATATTCTTGCACTCCTTCGATACACCCCCCCTATGCGCAATTACACAGAAGTGGTCTATATAACATTCATATGATATGAATTGTACTTAGTAAATATGTAGAATGCCATTGTCAACTTATGACTCATTAATGTCTGCTCTATGCTTTACTATGAATCACCGACATGTAGCCCTATCCCGGTGAAATGACTATATGCGCCTCAAGTCTCTAAAACAATGTACGTTTGTATCATTGGAGTGTGTACTATCTTGTTCCACGGAGCTGTCATCTTCTTCTTCAATACTACAACTTCCTTCATCTGAGGAGTTTGCAGTGCGGTTTTCAATATACGTCAGTGCTATCTGATCGTGTGTCTTCTCAGGAAGTTCACAGAAGCAGAACTCTGGAGGGAATATGGCGGAAAATTTGGGCTCATGGCGACATGCCAGGCGTTTTTTTCTAATTCTGCCGTCCAAAGACAGCCCATGCCGAGGGGAAGGAAGCCTACAATTGCAGTTAGGATTCCGAACCCAACGAAGTACTATACATTTGACACATTTGCTGTCTTTGCAAATGTGTAAATGATTTCCACACATGTACATTCGGGTGACGAATGTCCATGATGTGAACCTATACAAGCAATTCTGGACCTCAAGAGTACTACTGGAATCTGCAGACATTTTTTGGTATGATGTGAAATTGCCAAAGAGGTGTGTAGCTGGAACCTGTCAATCGCATACACTTTGATGTCGGAAGTCAATTCGTCCTGTTAACACAACTGATGACAGATGTGACGTCCACCGTGTATGTTAGAGTAAAGGGTTACCTGCATGCTCACAGGAAGCGTAGATTGTCACATATATATTGTGAAACATAATCGGCAACAAGGACACATTTTTCCATTTGACAAGAGACTTTACTTGGACTTATCTTTCATAGTTCTTTTTAGATCAGCTAGCGTGTAGGAATGGTTAATTCAGGTGTGCTGGTTCATCAATTTGCTTACATTTTGGTTCTTCAAGTAGGTGCAGGTAGTTATTATACCCTATTACTGGTGCACTCTTCTTTACTCAGATAAAGACCAAGTAATACGAGTTTTGTGCACACCATTTGGGTGTCAAGGTCTACAACTTTCAAGAGAGAGTTATACTGAACTACAGAGTCATATAGATGACTATAGGGCGTCATCTATATGACTGGAGAGTGTTGTATAACTCTCGGGTGTCACATACATGACCCTGCTCAGTCCTCTCTGTGTCGCGAGGCTTGGTCAACGGAGATACACGTGGCACCAATCGACCAAGCGACCATCGCTTAAGCAATACTCACGGCGTCCTACAGAGATTTGCAGAGTTCTCAAGCACCGTTGTCGATGGCGCGTTCACCCCCTGCATACGAGCACATGAGGAGCAGTCTCATCGAAGAGAACAACGGAGTTTTGAAGAGTTTGGGGTTGCCGTCGCTTTCAAAACAAACCTTCAAGAAGCCAAAAGACAAGAGGTGACTGATTACCTCTTCAAAGTGCAGTGCGTGGTGTGACGTCCTTGAATTTCTGAATTGCGCTTAGAATTGTTGGCTTCTAGAAAAAACGCGTTAGGGTTTGGAGTAGATGCGGAGGGAGATACTTGCAGAGCACAAGGTTTTGAGCTTGCCTTGTGCTTGTTTAGGGTTTCGAGCTTGCCTTGCGCTTGCTTAGGGTTTCGAGTTTGCCTAGGGTTTCGAGCTTGCCTTGCCCGCCAGCGCTTCGACCTTGCCGAATCCGCTTCACAAATCAGGTTGCTGAATCCGCTTCGCGCTTGCCGAACTTTGAAGATATGTAATTATAAGTATACTGCAACCGAGTGGATTGTAGTTCTTCTCGTTCCAGGTACTCTGACTTGAACTCAAAAGAAAGTGATTGTGTCTCTATCTCCCGCGTTAAATGCTTGTAAAAGATCAATCTCCACGTAATCTTGCAATTGTGCATACGGCATTCGCTTGAACTAACAGCTTGAAGTCAATTATCGTCACCCGATTGATAATTTAAACCAGATGGATTCCTTTAGTTTCCTTTTTGAGCTTAATGCTGGGGTTGTTACAGAAACATAGTTTTCTTATTCATTTCTTCTCACTCATGGACGGTTTTGCACGCGATGTCGATGACATGAAGGCCACTCTCAGGGTTTTGCTCCAAGAGGTCCGTACACTAAAACCGCCCATGACACCACACGAATCGTCGGAGGTGGGGAACACGGGGTTGGAGGAGTCCCACCCGCCAGCAGTGGCTCCACCGACAATAGCGCCGGCAGTCGTGGACCCAGTGTGGCCAAAGGAGGTCCACTTGACAAACGAGGAGGTACCACACGCATTGTGACCCCGAGTAGTCATAAATGAGCCATCGCATACTCATTGTATATGCATGACTTGCAATGCTTCATATTACCGCAGATTTTCCTTCTCGTATCAATTCCTTCATTGTTGACAACTTCAATTAGTGCAAGTAATAGAAATCCACAAAATTCCTTTTCTGGTGTGTCCAAAGAGATCACATAGATTTAATTTATAGTGATCCTATTTGCGCCACTTATTACTAGTAATTTACAAATCAAAGTTTTAAATGTGCTTACTCATGACTAGTGGATTTCTGACTTCCCTTTACCGTGTGGCACCAGGGGACCACGAACTTGGTGAAGCCCGGTGGCCCCGGGATAAGTTCTCCAGTGGATCCCGCCGCACGGGTCGCGACCGAGGTGGTCGAGCACTCCGGTGAGAGTGCCCTAGAGGACCCCTCCTCGGCTGCCATCGCAGCCCAAGCGCCGGCAAAGAAGGGGAAACAAGCGCCAAAGAAGAGGAAGGGCGAGGCCGAGAAGCTATTGGAGGATCAGTTGGGTCGCAACAAGCGGCGCCCAACCGCGAAAGATAAGGTCACCTTGCAATCATCTCTAACTATGTACAAGACTTTTCTATGTGATCAGTAATGTACCCCTGTTGGACACTCAAGGTTTTCAGTAGTAATCACCGTGATTAGTAATGTGTTCGCAGTGAATGTGACTAGGATCAATAAGGTTCAGGTGTTAATATGTCAAAGGGTTCAGTAATCTATCCCGATAAGGCCACAGTGACAAGTTGTAATGCAGCACAATATAACAGGGCGTAGTCATAAATGAGCTGCATCAGTATAACAGGGTCCCGTAGTGATGTTATGTGGTCTGTGCAAAATAGTTGCTAAACCTAGGGTGATCGAGGTGGTGCACACAGGTTGACAAAGACACTGACGAGGAGCCAACAGCAAAGAGGAAGCGATCGGCAGAGAAAGCAAGTCCACCTGCGAAAAAGAAGAAGGTGAGGGGCGGGTCTAAATTTCCAGCAGTAACAGTCTCGGAATCTTTAAAGACAAAGGTTATTGTTTTGAATGTTGTGGGACTATTGTGCGACATTAGACCTATGCATGATAGAAACAACTGGGGTCCCTCGAACGTGGTCCAACTTGATCATGACCACAAGGAAAAAATCAAGAAAAGGGCCGATTGTGGCCCTTTCTTGAGCATGTTATGTAAGCACTTCGATGTGGGGATATGGTCGCCCAAAGAGAGTGCTTTAGTGGAGGTAGTAGCCAAGTTTTTGGCGGTAGGGATCCATTCCTTAAAAAGGAGCTTTTTGTGGGGGAAAGAAACGTCAGGTACCAAGAGAAACCTCAACGATCTCTTTAGCGTAATCCCCGTGTCTTTGGCTCCTAAGGCTCGATACCTTCAAATCGATTGCGACGCAACTGCAACGGTTGAGTCCTCCCCTCGAATGTCATCACTTGTCCATGATGGGATCTGCTAGAGCCTAACGACGATTACCTCACCCGACTAATAGAGCCATTTCAAGCGTTATCACGGAACCCATCTGACATCGAGTACTTCATTCAATATTTGGTGAAAGACGTCATAGCAGCTGCGACACCACGGATCCCGGTAGGTCCATGGCCAGTTCATGGAGGGCGGAAGTACAAGCTCTCTCCAAACCTTCTTCTCCTTCTTCCATTATGTACGTAATGCTTTTATCATTTCCTTTTTGTAGATTTGTTAGGTATCCCTAACATGAAGGACGTTTGAAATGCAGCCCCAGGAACTTGAAACGGTGGAGCCGGTGGTGCCGGTGGTGGAAGCCGCACCCGCAGCTTTGGCCCCCCAATCGAAGGTGAAGGTAATGGACTTTGACGAGCTTTTGAAGCCCAAGGACACCGTTGTAGCTCACGGCGTTATCATTAGCCTTGCAGGAGGCACCCTGCATTGCCGTTTGATCGAGGAGGGCATGGCATGAGTCATGATTACCGCGGTAGAACCGGGATCGGAAGAGATTGGCCTCTATGAGCCTAATGAGACGGACGATCCGGTTGTAGATCGCTTGGGTGCTGCTCTCAACAGCATCACCAAGTGGCCCGTTGCCGCACTGGAGGCAGCCTAAATGCCGCGACTGCGAAAGAGAAGGTGACATATAAACGATCTTTTGATGTTTGATGTAGCACGCAATGCTGATGAATTCCCTGAATGGCACAGGGTTAAGTAATGTACGCAGTCTGCCATGTCAAGGTGATTAGTAATAAGCATAGTCGGAATGTCACACGGTTCAGTCAAGTATACCTGGGAAGGTCACAGGGACTAGTCATGATACAAATGAATGTAACAGATAATAGTCATAATTGCGCAGCATCCGTATTAAGGGGTCCTCTACTGAATTAATGAGGTTTGCGCAAAAAAGTTGGTTAACCCACTTGTCATTGTAGTGGTGCACACAGGATGACGAAGAAAATCACAAGGAGCCAGCAGCAAAAAGGAAGCGGGAAGCACGAGATGATGGATGTTGGATGTATATAATGGTGAGGAATAAGAGTGGGTTAGCTAGATAGCAACTCCCTCTAAGACATTATCGAGTTTTGGTTTTGTATTGAGTCTTTCACTACTAAATACAAGTGAATATTGTTGCATTTCCCTTCTCAGACGTAAGCGTCTTCCATTGAATTCCACGTATGTGTCTTCTATTTTATGTTTCAGATACATAATAGTAATGTGACTCTCAGTAAGCGAAAATATCACTGTGTGCACTAATAGGGCTACATACATGGCAACAACATTATGACTACCGCGAGTCATGTATTGGTCTCACTCCGACCGATACTATGACTGAAACCAGTTGTATATCCTTTGCACTCTTTTCAAACACTACTGGAGGTCTTGAACACACGACTGGCTACAGTCATAGCGACCGCTCAAACACGACTGTACACAGTCATAATCCACGACAGCCTAAAACATCACTACCAATCGAATTCCACGTCAGCAACATTATGACCAAAAATGTGACTCCACAGAGTCACATTCCACGTCACAAAAATGACAGTATTCACATTCCACGTGGAAGTGCCACGTCAGCAAAAATATAACTCCACAGAGTCACATTCCACGTCAGCAAAAAATATGACTACGTAGAGTCACGTGCCACGTCGGATGCCACGTCGGATGCCACGTCAGCAAAAAAATGACTCGCCCGAGTCACATGCCACGTCGGATTTTGGCCTCAGCTGCCCGGGCAGACCTCCAAAAGTCAAGGACTTGGGGCCGGTCAAGATGGCGGTTGGAATGCTGATGTGGCATGTACATGGCGCCCAAGTATACGCTTTAAGGCGTATTTATTCATATGACTAGGTGTCCGAAGCGACTCGTCGGTAACTACGGCACCCAGTCATGCTCCGCGTCACATTCCACGTCAGCAAAAAATATGACGCGCAGTCACAGACCCGATTTTATGACTGCGCGCAGTCATAAACGCAGTCATTCTCCCAGTCATAAAAGTACCCATCTATGGTAGTGTTACCTCTAGCACTAGAAGTTATTGGAGCATTTTTGTTTGACAAAAGAAATCCAGGAGATGAGAGAATTTGGCGTCAGGCTGTGATTTCACTTCACAAAAATGGGGATGTTTTGAGCAGGCTCAAAATCAGCTATGATGGTCTTTATGAAATTGAAGACAAGTGGATGTTTTTGGATATAGCATGCTTTTTCATTGGTACGCATGTGGATGTGGCAATGGAATTTTGGGAATCAGATAACTTCTACAGCCCTGCTTATGTTTCATTGCGTAGACTTGTAGACAAGTGTTTAGTTGAAGTGGATCAGGAAGGAAAATTAAATATGCATGATTTTTTGCGCGACATGGGGCGTGATGTGGTCAAGAGACAATCACCATTGAATGAAGGGAAACAAAGCCACTTGTGGCATCCTTCACATGTAGTTAAAGTTCTGGAGAATAATCAGGTAATCCATCATCAATATTGCTTTCTCGGGGGGTTCACTCTATGTATATTTTATTGGGCACATGAGATAATCATGTATTTTACATGGAGATATTAACGTAATTAAAAAAATAAAATCTATCACCCTATTATTATATGCATGCATCATTTTGGTATGCTATTTTTTTAAACTTATATATACCATCAAATATATGTCATTCTATATTTGAATAATTTAATACTAATTCCATTGATGATGCATTCATTGGAGGTGGTTACCTAAAATTGAAAAAAAAATACACTATTTATTTGTTCATTGTTTCATTTAATTATAATTTAGGCAAGTGATCCGGAAAAATGAAGGGTTTAGGATGTGAAAGTGTTAATTTTACATGTGAAGGTAACAACCTAAAATTAATGTTTACATTTAAGGCTAAATGCAACCAACAAATCTAACATTTGTTAATGCTAATGCGAAGCATATTTGAGACACTCTAGGTTTTTTATGCACACTATATTTTATTATTTGTTAGAAACAACTCAATAAGAGCCTTAGCATCATCAAAGGTAATTGTGACTGATTATATTCTTCTATGCATAAGATTGTGTTGTGTTGACACTATCGTGTGTGTATATATATATCAAATGAGCCAAATGAATATATATAAAATAAATATATATTCTATATAAAGAAGTAATTTTTCTATGCACACATTGATGGATGGTACAAAAACCTTTTCAACAACACTCTACATAAATCTAGAAGATATTATCTTCCTTATATTAAAATAAATAAGTAAATAAAAACCTCATATATTAGTCATCCTATTTATTTTTAACTACACTATTTGAATTTTAAGCCGCCTATTTTATTTTCGAAAGTATTGTAAATTTAACTTTTGTGAATATATTGCAACCTATATTAGTTCACACGTCATATTTAATTTTTTTAGAAATGAACCCTCTGAGAGCTACATGTTTGTTCGTATAAAGGTGGTTGAACGAGGGAACTCTATAGCATTTGTTTGTTTGAGATACATACGTTGACCGGGTATTTTCTGAAAAGATATCAAGTAATATGCATATTCTTCTAAGTTTTATGAGAATATTCTATCATGCTCTATTTTAACATTAAAATGAAGGAGACTATGTTTTAATCCATACACTTTTGCACAATGCACCCTAAGAAATGCATTAGATCCACAACTATCAATATTTGACAATAATTAAAAGATGTGAATACATAGACGTTAAAGCTAATGTGTAATAATTTGAGGTGGGAGCATATGATGTATAAATTGGTAGATTATGTCATATTTTAATGTATTCCAACGTAATATATGAATATATAGAAATATATTCAATAGACAAATGAAAATGTAGTTGGAACTCAACTCATAGAAAAAAATAATGAATGGCTTAGACATAGATGATGTGCAAGTTTTGTCTAACATCTTTTTGATATGTGGGGTTCTTTTTGAAGGGTACAAGTAATGTGCGAGCATTGTCAGCAGCTGGGATTCAAACAGGTGCAGCTTGCGAAGCTGAGCGGTATGCAAGTATGACTGAATTGCGGCTTCTTATACTAGATGGTTGTCCTGTGAATGAATTTTTTTTGAAATGGCCAAGGGAGCTGAGATGGTTGCAATGGAGGTCTTCGCTTCAAACAGAGCTTCCTATGGATTTGAGGTTACCTTGTTTAACAATGTTGGATCTTGCCAACAACACTTGTCTGACTCGCATTTGGCCCAAGGATTTTGAAGTACAGGTAAAACAAAAACTATATATATTATGCATCCACGTTGTAGGCTCTTGTCAAGAACTTAGAACATTGAATAGGATTTGAGAATAAGTGGAACAAAACACATGGTTTCTTATCCTAGTTTTCCCTTTTCCTTGCCTTGCCGTCTTTATCATTGTAAAGGTAAAACGGATCAAGGTACTGGTACAAGTGAAAGTATGAAGACTGTTTAAACAAGATCATATGTGGCGAGTGAAATTGTTTTTGTAAACCATTTTTTGATAGTTCCCTTGGTCATCGGAACTAGGCTTTGCTTTTGCACAAGAGGGTAACAAATTTCACATGTAATTTTCGTTTGTCCAAAAGTATTCATAAGTGCATATAGACATAGATGAGGTCAACAAAAAAAAAAAAAACCAGAAGGAAAGTAGTAATGTTTACTGTGTAGTAAAATAATCAGGTCTTTTTAGGGGTGTCCGAGAGTATGAGGTTGTGAGCTAGGTGAGACTTTCAATGTGGTGCATCATATAATCCATGTTTACAATAGCAAGACTCTCAGTAAAATGATTGCCTTCTATTCACGAATTGAAATTGTAGTGTTCTATCACCGTCCTTCGAGGAAACAAGCTAGGGTCTTGTCGACATCCTCCCTCAAGAGCTTGTTGTCGTAGAAGTGCATGCAAAAGTTAGGACAACTCACACTTTGACACCTTTATTTAAGGGTGCATGTAAATGATCAATTTACATGATCCATATAGTAAAACATGTACTTCAAGAAGATACTTTTACTACTACATAGAAACGTCCCTATTTTTTCTATCGAAATTCCTGATGAGGAAGAGTGTGGTTGTTGTGTTGTAGTTTCCATGTTCCAAACTGCGAGTGTTGAACCTCAAGGACTGCATGAAGCTTGAACAACTTCCTGAACACATGGATAAACTAGCAAGGTTGAAGTCTCTGACTTTGCGGGGTTGTTCCAGCTTGAAATCGTTGCCGGACTCTTTGGGCAAATTAGATGAGTTGGAAGATCTGGACTTGAGTTATTGCTCCAACTTGGAAAAGCTTCCAAAAACAATCATACACTTGTTGAAACTGAAGAATATAACTTTAGCAGGTTGTACCAAGTTGAAGGAAATTCCAGTGCAGTTTGGGAGATTAACAAGTTTGGTAAACTTTGATGCGTGGGGAGCTTCCTCCTTGGCAAGTTTGCCGGCTTCCTTTTCTCTCTTGTCCAACTTAAGCAGGTTGATTCTTGAGTGGTGTAAGGAGTTTCAAGAGCTCCCTACATCCATCGGTGTTTTGAAGAAGCTGGAAGTGTTGCGTATGTCATCTACACGAATGAAAAAGCTTCCTGAGGATTTTAGTCTACTTCAAAACCTAACTCATGTAAGATTCAATGACTGCAAAGAGCTTCAGGTTGTCTACATGGGCCTTGAAAACTGTAAAGATTTGGACATAGCAGTGTGTGACATGCTCATTGATGTACGTCTCCAAAACATGAGGTTTTTGAGAGCCTTGATCCTACGCAGGTGCCAAAATTTAAAACGAGTTCATGGAATAGAGTCATTGGCTTCTTTGGAAGAGTTGATACTGTCAATGTGTCCATGCTTAGAAGAATTGAAGGACTTAGGTTCATTGACCTCTTTAAGTTGCTTGGATCTGTCAGGATGTCAAAGTTTAAAGAACTTGATGTTACAGGATTGATCTCTTTGGACACTTTGGGTTTGTCAAGATGTCGAAGTTTAAGGGAAATCCAGGGATTTGACACTTTAACCTCTTTGCAGAAATTGGATTTGTTAGGATGTATAGTTTTAAGAGATGTCAAAGGATTAGATACCTTGACTTCATTGGAGAGTTTGTACCTTAATAATTGCTTCAATTTGGACTTGGATATTAATAAGGTTACGATGACTGGTCCAAAGGACTTTCAAAATATATATTGAAGTCCTCTTTGGACATTCATTATTATACATTTCATTTTGTTCATAGAAGTTCTTTTGTGTTGTTTAGAGTTTCTTGTGGTTTGTTTTTTTATATCAAAAATTGCATAGTCTTTCGTTTGTTTTTACCAATTTGATACAGAGTAATTTGTGTTACCTCAAAACAACTTGTTTTATCTCTAAAGATTGACACAAATTGAGATGCATCACAATGTAAGATTTTTTCTTTGAGACACAATTGCTATCAGGCAAAGAAATAATACTTTTGATTGTTTACAATAGAATTATTAGCTTTTGAAACATTTTGGGCTTTGTAGAAGGCCCTTTGAGGGTAGCAAGTACTTGATGCCTGTTACTAACACAATACAAAATCTGACTTGGTACCATTGATAACTACGTGTCATCGTATGGCAGAAATACAATGGGTGAAGACACTCATCTTTTCCCACAAAACCATCTATTACATGGTATTCTGATGAAGTTTGATCAAGTGTTGTGAGAGTATACTATTGCATCTAAGTGAAGTAAAACCCATTCACTACATTGACAGGAATTACATACTTGATTACTATTACCCATGGCCACTCAGGAGAGTCACTTCCAAAAAATTACAATCGGCGTGCAAAAAAATCTTTGAAGGAAATTTTTATAAATGAATTACATTAATATAGGATGCTCAAAATTTATTACAAGAATTAAAATGAGAATATTCTTGAAATAATACTAATTATTGTGAGAATTACTTTTATTTTTTGGGGTACCTTTAAATACTTTGTTTATCGCAAGTGGTACCTAAAAAATATATAGAGTGACTTCTTTGAGTATGGCCGCTGACAAAGGATTATTTTAATCTTCTTTTCTCATATTTTATGGATCTGAAGTACATGAAATCATATGCTAGTGGTGCCAAGAGTGAGTGTTCTAAGCGGAAAGCATGTATTAACCTCTAACTGCCCAACTGTCTATTTTTTGGACGATGTACATATTTCATTCATGTTTTCTCATCCGTCATGCACTTTTTGCAAGAAAAAAAAATTATGAAAATTCTATGGCAAAATAGCTTCATGCATGTGTGATCCGATTAGAAAGGGTATGATTTGTGAAAGTTTTATGCCTCATTTCATGTTGAAGTAATTCACCAAAAAAACTGGAGATTTTAGCCTAAATGTGCTCTTGAAAAAATAAAATCGTAAAATTAAGCAATCAAAAAATCTCCAAAAATCACTACACTTAGAGTATTAAATTCCAACCCATCACAACAAATTTCTTCCACAAATTGTCTATATTTTATTTGTAATTGAATTGCAAAATATTTTTGAGTTTAAAGTTTCAAATATTATACAAAAATATTGGTGATAGCAATTGCAAATCTAACCATATAGATAGAATCCAAAATTCATAATGTACAACTTTTATTCATACATGAAGTTCAAAATATCCCTCTTAGTTGCATTTCATAATGCATCTTTGTAAAATTGCCCAATTTGGACAAGGGTGAAGACATTTAGGGATTAAACTCATTTGTAGAATGTTATTTTGAATGTTATCTGAATGCAGAGTAGAACATAGAACGCGTAGAAATAGTTCATGAGTAGTGAAGTTCCAACAAATATTGTGAGCTTTGCTTCTCAATTTATGTGTTGGTGGCCTAGAGAGCTCACAATCAAAAAGATTAGAAACCACGTGAGTTAAAACATACAATCAATTTTATTCATGGGGAAGAAAATTTATAATTTTCTTTAGAAATACCATAGCATGGATTCAATGGAAAATTATTGTTATAAGTAGCATAGTGTTTCAAGAAAATGATGTGAACTACCTAAGTATTAGAAGAAAGCAAAATGTATGTCATAATTGGTTTTTAAAAAAATCAATAAGATGACTTTGGATTTTTGGTCCCCAAGCTTTTGAATGATAAATTGTTTATTTCATCGTGCAAGCTGCGCAATGGGCATCGATTCATGAGGGGTTTAGTTTAGGGTTTGAGCAGGGAAATCTTTTTTAGAGGGGGTAGGGTTTTCCTGCTGCATGTTCCACAAGCAAGGATTATGTTTCACGGTTTAAGTGTTTAGATTTGTGGCAACCCTTGCATACAAAGGGATCCAATGGGCACCTTTGAGTAATTGTAGGTTCTTTGGTTTTGTTGGCTTCTTGTAGTTAGTGGTCATTTTAGGTACCATTCTTTGCAATCTTGGGCCTCCTTTTTCAAGCGTGAACTAGAGAACATTTTGTTTTTTTGGTGAACAACACAAAACCAACTAGTAGTCAATAACAAGGGTTTCATTAAAAGTGCCTATTGAAATGTGCTCTATTTTTTGGGATTATTTTTTAATATTTTAATCACAAATTTTGGTATGTATAAGCAATAATATTGTACTTTGGCTAGAGCCTTTTCAGATATTATTGATTGAAAATAAATCCAAAGCAAGCTATGTAAAATATATGTGTGTCATATTTATTTTGTGCTTTGAGTTTATAATCAAGAATTTTTTATAATATTAGATCAATTAAACGGCTAAAAAACATTATTTTGTGCATCTTCAATAATTGTTCGTAAGTTTAATAGAAAATGTAACACTTACACCCTAATTTTTAGTTAAAAGATTGAAAAATAAACCAATCCTAATTGGCAAGACACAGCATGGAAGCAAAAACATTCAAAATGATAAATTCAGAAAAAAAGAATAATGTACTTGTGTCACCTTATATTTGAATATTTAAAAACAATAAAGTCAAACAAAAAAATAAAGCATGTGTCTTATTTATGTATTTGAAGTTCTGAAATTTTAATAATTAGAACAACAACTAAAAAATATATACTAAGTTTTGAGAACCATATCTATAGTGGTAATCTTAATAAATCCATACAATCAATTAAACCAATTTTGTATTTAAATTTACATATTACAATGTATACTATAATGAGATTGAATGTGTGGTACTTTTTATGAAAATAAACTTTAAATCATAAAAAATCTTATTGAGGCAATTCCAAGCAAACAAACTAAATTCAATTTGTTGATTATGTGTTTATACAGTAAATTCTTTGAAGGAATTTGAAAAAAGATACACCATGATAGTAAAACACAATAATATATAGTATACTCAAGTAATAAGTTACATGGTAACAAATATTCTATACTCTATATCATATCACTATAATACTATAATATATTATTAATATCAACTAAACAAATCTAGCCATCCAAAGAGTCTAAACCCAAGCCTAGAGAAAACATATCCTTGCGCACATCTCGATGTATCAATGCATTTTCTTCTTTGGGGGGGCCTTTGAAGGCCCGCCCCCTTTACTCCGCATGAGAAGTCCTCCAAAAAGACCTCCTAAAATCACACAATAACATCAACAAACAAACAAATAGTCAATATGCATGAAAAACTACGAATAATAAGAATAAGTGATCTTTACTAAAAGAGTGCGACATGTGCCACACCTCCAAAAACTCCAATTGCAAAAACACTCAAATTTATAAAAGATTCATTCTTTGTACAATCAATCAAAGAAATGCCACACCTTTCAATATAACATCAACAATAGGAGTAAAACATGTGCATCACCCCCTCAATCCTACATAAGCAAAGAAACTTAAGTACAACTAAATTCAAAATTATACAGAAAGAGTGTGGCATGTGCCTCACCCCCTAAATTCAAGAAAAGCAACAATGCAAAAAATACATACAATCACATCGAGAATAAGAATTAAACACATTGAGTGAGACATGTGCCTCATCCCCGAAATCCCATATGAAAAATAACAACTAAAAACGTTATAAATAAAAATTAAACACAAAGGGTGCCACAACCTCACAAAAATATGAGAATATAAACTCAATGACATCAAAAACAAAAATTAAACACAACGGAGGAGGCATGTGCCTCACCCTCACAAAAATACAAGAGCATAAACTCAAGAACATCAAAAAAAATTAAACACAAGGGGGTGAGCCATGTGCCTCACCTTCAAAAAAATATGAGAGCATAAACTCAATGACATCAAGAACAAAAACCAAACACAAAGGGGTGAGGCATGTGCCTCACCCTCACAAAATTATGAGAGCATAAATATAAGGGCATAAACTAAATGACATAAAAAAAATCAAACACAAAGGGGTGAGGCATGTGCCTCACCCTTACAAAAAGATGAGAGCATAACCTCAAGGACATAAAAAAAAAAACTAAGCATAAAGGGTGGGGTATGTGCCTCACCGTCAGAAAAATATGTGAACCTAAACTCAATGACATCAAAAACAAAAATCAAATACAAGAGGGTGAGGCATGTGCCTCACCCTCACAAAAATATGAGAGCATAAACTCCATGACATCAAAAACAAAAATCAAACACAAGGGGGTGAGCCATGTGCCTCACCCTCAGAAAAATACGAGAGCATAAACTCAAGGACATAAAAAAAAAAAACTTAAACACAAAGGGGTGAGGCATGTGCCTCACTCTTAGAAAAATATGAGATTATAATCTCATTGACATCAAAAACTTGAATTAAACACAAAGGGTGAGGCTTGTGCCTCACCTCTAAAATGTCACATGAGCAAAATCAATCAAGTACAATCAAAATTGAAATCAAACACAGCGGGGGTGAGGCATGTGCCTCACTTTCTAAATTCTACATGAGTGAAATGCATAAATACAATCAAAACGAGAACCAAACACATGGAGTGAGATATGTGGCATACATTTGGTATGTTTGCATAATGAACATAAAATGAGATTGTGATTACGATGCAAGGAGTGAGGTATGTGGTGAGTTTATAAATTTAAAATCAGATTGCAATTCAAGTAGTGAGGCATGTGCCTCACTCCAAAAAATGTTCACAGAAACTCCACACATCCTCCTCAAATTGAAAATAAAAAACACTGAATTTTAAAATTTAGAATTTGGTAATAAGTGAGATGAGAACTTAATTACAAAACTCATAATCTAGATTTTGAGATTGTGTCATCAAGTGATATATGTCCAGAACCCTAAATATTTAGAACTTTAAAGGATTGTGAGTTATAATACAAATAATTTAACATATTGATGATTCAGAAATTCTCAAAGATGCAAATTTCAGAGTTTCATAAATACAAGCAAATGTTATTGGAACTGAGATTTGAAATTGTGATGTGCACATAGCAACAATTTGGTGGTTGAATACTGAATGAAGCTAGAAACTCTAAAAAAAATTTAGATCTAGATCTAGATGAAATTTGAAAGTCGGAAACTTACCCTTATTTAATTACTGAAGTGATAAACACAATAGATCTGAAGGAAACTAAGAATCAGAAGCGCTCCAAAGTAGATCTTAGTACGAGAAGTTGGGGCCCAAGTGAGATAAATCAACAAGATTCTTGGTAGTGTGCTGAAACTTGTTTATAGATGAGGCGTGAACCGCATAGTAGAGTTGAAGTGATGCGACCTGTAGCAAGAATGTAGAAGGTTTAGTACCACACAAACAAGGTTATCTAGATATGCAGAACAAGTAGATCAGAATGTGGGTTGTACCAAGGCGGAGGCATTAACGTTGCAAATCACCACCATACAAGATTTGGCACTTTGCAAGCAAAGCAAGACGGTGGAGAAGAGAAGCGCCGCACAAGCAAGGAGCGGCATAAAGGAAAAGCGGCAGAGCGGCGGAGAAGAGAAGCGCCGCACAAGCAAGGAGCGGCAGAGAGGAAAGGCAGCGGAGAAGAGAGAAAGGTAGGAAGAAGCGAAAACACGACTTAAACCCTAAGCGGCCGTTTAGGTTTTTCAAATTTTAATTTATTTATCTTTTGTGAGATCTCCAAGTCTGTATAGCTCTAACTTACACAGATTTAAGAATTTTGACTTGAATTTTTTTGGGAGCGCCGGTGGCACTATATTAATAGCACCCTTAAAATGATTAGGCAAGTGCAATATTAATTCCTCTACTTAGTTTCATTTACTTCAACTTATTACTCTGCAATTTAATTTTGCTTGTGACTAAACAAGGTGACGCAAATCTTACAACCTTAATAAATTTATTTGGTTTTATGAGGTTTAAAAGGGTGAGGCACATGCAACACCCTTTATGAGAATAATCACCTTTGTTGAAGCTAATTTCACTTAAGTTTATGAGGGTTGAGATACATGCTACACCATCTATACATGTAATTGGTTAAGTTAGGATTTTAGGGGTTACGCATGTGCCACTTCCTTTATGAATTTAATTGCTAGGCTTGCGAGTAAGACACATGCTACACCCCATATGACACAAATTAACTTTGTTAGAATTTTAAGAGGTGAGGCACATGCCACACTCCACATAACAGTATTAACCTTGTTCAAATATGAAGGCATAAGGTAGGTGGGACACCCCGTAAGACAATAATTTGCCTTGATAGAAATTCAAGGGGTGAGACATGTGCCACACCCCATATAAAAATATTTTGCCTAGTTAGAATCTTAAGAGGTGAGGCACATGCCACACCCCTTAAGACAATATTTTGCCTAGTTTGAATCTTAAGGGCTGAGGTACATGCCATACCCCTTATACCGTAGTTTACTAGCAGGTTCGACAAAAAATAATTCTAAATATAGATGCCTAAAATTTCGAAATATCATTGGCATTTTTTGCCGAATATAATATAAATTATAATTCAAAATTGCCGAAAAGTGAGAAATTGTTACTTTCCACTAGATTTTTACTTCGTTTGGAAGCATGTGTGAATTGTAGTGGAGAGAAGGTGTTGCTCTTGTAATCAAGTTCATTTACATCCGTCCACAAAGAATATGGGTTAAGAAGTAATTATTGAAGGTAGAGAAGATTGCACAAGGCACACACACAAACACAAGGAATGCGTAGAAAGAGATGATCTTTACTCAAAGGCCTTCCACCTTAAGTAGTGTACACTAGGAGGTCACCATGGACAAACCATATGGGATAACTCATCACAAGGACACTCTAGAGATCAGCCCATGCCTAACCCCTCCTCCCACACACCATTATTTAGCACCCGTACGTCTTTGGCTTCTAGCAATACTACGTTGCATCAATTACCTCAATACTCCCACTTTGCGTAGAGCCAAAGCCTCTAAGTCCAAATGCTATTACTAATCGTTGGTGTCGGTCTCTACAAAGACCCTTTGTGAGCACATCCGCCACCATGTGCTCCGTTGGGCAATACTCCAAATGTATAACTCCCAATTCCAACTTCTCCCGAATGAAGTGGTATTGCACATCAATGTGCTTCGTGCGTGAATGATGTGTAGGGTTCTTTGCAAGTGAAATGCACCCTTGGTTGTCACACATAATCGTTGTAGCCTCACCTTGTGTGCAACCCACATCCACCATTAGTTGCCTCAACCAAATGGCCTCCTTCGTGGCATGGCTCGTAGCCATGTACTCGGCCTCCACCGTTGATGTCGCCGTCGTTTGTTGCCGCTTGCTATTCCACGACACCGCTCCCGATCCGACCTTGAACATGTAGCCCGTTGTCGATCTTCGATCGCTCGTGTCTCCCGCGTAGTCCGCGTCACAATAGCCGCTCAACACAATGTCTTTGCCTCCAAGACACAACTTCACATCGCTTGTGCCCCTCAAATAACGCATGATCCTCTTGACCGTCATCCAATGCATCGAGCCCGGTCTCGCCATGTGTTGACTCACCACGCTAATTGGATACGCAAGGTCGGGCCGTGTCGCAATCATCGCATACATCAACGACCCCACCGCTTGCTTGTATGGCACCTCCGCCATCGATTTAGCCTCGATCGCATACTCCTCCTCCGAAAGCTTGACGAGCTTGGAGTTTGCATCCAATGGTGTTGCCACGGGCTTACAATCCTCCATCCCGAATCTCTTGAGCACGTCCATCACATACTTGCCTTGACTCATGGTGATAGTGCGTGTAGCCCTATCACGCACAAACTCAACACCAAGACAAAAGTGCAATTCTCCAAGATCACTCATCTCGTACTCTCTCTCAAGCATGCCTTTTAATGCATTCATTAAACTCATGAGGCTTGCAAGAATGATCAAATCATCAACATATATGATCACAATCACCACATTTTGCCCCTCTTGCATGAAGTAGAGACTATGATCCGCAATGCTCCTAGTAAACCCGTGTGCAACCAAGAACGTGTCAATCTTTTGGTACCACGCTCTTGGAGATTGTTTCAACCCATACAATGATTTTTGCAACTTACAAACAAGGTGCTCTTTACCTTGTTGCACAAACCCCTCAGGTTGCACCATGTAGATGTCCTCCTCCAAATCGCCATTCAAAAATGCGGTCTTCACATCCATTTGATGCATCTCCAAGTCCAAGGCCGCTCCAATGGCAAGAATGCATCGAATGGTGGTGAACTTGGCTACGGGAGCAAATGTCTCGTGAAAGTCCACCCCATGCACTTGCGCGAACCCCTTGGCTACTAATCTTGCCTTGTGACGCACAACAATACCCGAAACATCCCTCTTTGTCCGAAACACCCATTTGCAATCAATGGGGTTGCGATCCTTTGGAATGGGAGTTAATTGCCACGTACCGTTAGCAATTAGAGAGTCGTACTCCTCTTGCATGGCGCGCTCCCACTTGACCGCATCCTCACCTTGCATGGCTTCTCGAATGGTCAATGGACCATCCGATAATGCCACATTCGCATGCTCGTCCTCCACTTGAGGGAAGATGTGGTTCTTCCACCATTCTCCAGGTGGCTTGCGCGATCTCTCGGGGTACCGCCGCTCGCTTGAAGAAACTTGCTCCTCTTGCGTGCCCTTTGCGCCATTCTTGGCCTTTGAGCTCGATGGCGCTTCAACAACCTCCGTGTCGCCAGCTTCGTCATCACCGTCATCATCACCTACATCAACAACACTAGGAGACTTGGAGGGTGTGTCCACCAAAACGTCTCCACTACTCCCACTTGGACCAACCTCCAAAGGAGCCTCCATCGTAGACTCCTCACAAAATGTCACATCACGTGACCGAATGATCTTCCTCGTGTCCACCGACATGAGTCTATACGCCTTGGTACCTTCACAATACCCAAGAAACACACATTTCAAGGCCTTAGCCTCGAGTTTCGTCCTCCGTTCGTCGGGAACCTTCGCATATGCAATGCATCCGAAGATGCGCATGTGTGCAACACATGGTTGCCTCCCACTCCACGCTTGCTCCGGCGTCATGCCTTCAACCGCGCTTGTTGGACACCGATTGCGTGTGTATACCGCATTCACCACCGCTTCCGCCCAAAGGTCTAACTTCAAGTTTTGAGCGTGCAACATGCTCCTCGCCATCTCTACAATGGTGCGATTTGCGCGCTCCGCAACTCCATTTTGTTGAGGCGTGTACGGGGCCGAAGTTTGGCGTGCGATGCCTTCATTCTTCAAAAGCTCGTCAAATTTCTTGGACATGTACTCGCCGCCATTGTCCGACCGAAACACCTTGATCTTCAACTCGGATTGGTTCTCCACCAATGTCTTGAACTCCTTGAACTTCTCAAAGCACTCACTCTTGGCTTTGATAGGGTAGAGCCATATCTTCCTTGAAAAATCATCGATGAAGGTCACAAAGTACTTGCAACCTCCCATCGATGTGGTCTTCATGGGGCCACACACATCCGAATGCACGATCTCCAAAACTTTTGTGGCCCGTGTCGCCCCTTCACCCGCAAATGGCAACCGTTGTTGCTTGCCTTCAATGCAACCTTCACACGTGAATGTAGAAGCATCCACTTTCAATTGATGAAGATCCATACCGCTTACCATGCCGCGTAGTGTCTTCACACTCTTGATGTTCAAATGGCCAAGTCGACGATGCCACAACGCCAACTTGTCGTCCTTCAAGTTTGAATGCGCCAACGCCGCCGATTCCTTCGAATGCACCTTGGAGAACTTGATGTGGTACAAGCCCTCGTGTTCTTCAATGATGGCCACCTCATCTCGACTCGGTGACAACACATAACACCCCTTATCACTAAACTCAACCCTCAAGTGCTTTGCCACTAATTGCCTCACCGATAGTAAATTTGCCGTTAGTTTGGGAACGTGGAGGACATCTTGGATAGTGATTGTCTTCACACGACCCCTCACCTCGGTGTCTACAACAATTTGGCCCTTGCCAACGGCCTCAAGCACCGTATCATCTCCCAAAATCACTCTCCTTGGATTAATGAGAGCATACGAATGAAAACAAGTTTTATGTGGTGACATGTGGCTTGTAGCCCCCGAATCAACAATCCAATCACTCGTACTACCATTGCACGATACATTGCTTGCCATGTTTGCATACTCATCACCAACCTCAATCCAATCACTCATGCTTGCATCACCCTCGATACCATCACTCATGCTTGCATCACCCTCGATGCCATCGCTCATGCTTGCCTCATATCTAGCCGTAAATGCGTACTCATCATCGTCACGAGTTTTAGTGTTGTTTGCACTCTCCCCTTTCTCATCCCTCTTGCGTTTGAAGCAAAATTTGGCAATGTGGCCCTTCTTACCACAATAGAAGCACACCTTGTCGCTTGAGCTCCCACCGCCTCCATTCTTGGATTGCTTCGCCACGAGTGCCGCTCCATCTTCTCGAGACTCGTTCTCCTTTCGCCGCGAAAGCTCGTGCAACAACCGTGAGGTCACATAGTCCAATGTGAGCTCCGTAATGGGTCTTGACTCCATCGCCACGATGAGGTACTCGTATGATGATGGAAGGCTCTCCAAAAGTGTCATCACGATGTCACCATCCGTAACCGACACGTCGCAACCGTTGAGTTGATCCGCGAGAGCTTTGACCTTGTTGATGTGCGCCAACATGTCATCTTCTTCGCTCATCTTGATGGTGAAGAACTTGCGCCTCAAAAACAAAATGTTGGCCAATGTTTTCGCTTCGTGAATGTTGCAAAGCTTGGACCATGCTTCCGCGGGTGTCTTGCACGAACGAATGTGCGCAAGTTGCGAATCCGCGAGGTTGAGTGCCAAAATGGCAAATGCCTTCTTCTCCCTCCTCGTGTACGCTTGCATGATCCTAGGATCCGTAGAAGATAAAGGAGGTTCCTCACTACCCTCGACAATCTCCCACAACTCCTTCTCGGCCATCACCATCTCCATTTTGAACTTCCACAAGTGGAAATTCACCCCATCGAACTTGTCCACGACCTTGGGACCCTCACCCTCAAAAGATGCCATGATCCTCACTTACGTATGCCTCCCCACACAAATGAAACCTCAAACTCAAACACACAACTTTGTTTTTTTATTTTTTATTTTTTTGCTTTGATATTGCACCTTTGTGCACCCAATGGGTTTAAAACAACCCCAAACACTAGATCAGCACTTTTGTGCTCCACACACGCCTCCCAACACTCAAATGTGAGAACCCTCACCCAAAAATGCAAAGAGGCTCACCAAAACCCCTCAAATCACTCAATGGAGCTCAAAACAACTCCAAATGCTTCAATACGACGCCTTAGTGTCCCCAAACACTCAATGCACGTCAATGACACCTTTGTGTCCTTCAAGAGCACTCACTCAATGCACATGAACTCACACAAGTCCCTCAAAACCCCAATCGCATTGAAATTGCTCAAAACCGCACCTTTGTGCACAAACTAGCTCCAAATGAAAATTTGAGCACCCCAAGAGCATGAAACACATGCAACACCTCAAAGCAAGTGCCTAATCACTAGGATCAGATGGTAGACCCTCCACGAGAGCCTTCACACCTCACAAATCACTTGCATTTACTCAAATGCTCACAATTGAACCAAACGAAGTTCCACTCGCAACGAAGAGATAGAAGAAAGAAAAGAAGGAGATCAAGGGAAGAAATTGACCAAAGAGAGTGCTCCAACATGTAACTTCAGCCCATGCACACCTCCAAGAAACACCAACGCTTCAACAAGCTCCAAAACCTCCAACAATGCTCCAAAACCGCCCGTTGCGCACCGACCTCAAAATACTTGCACAAATGCAATCTAATACTCATGAAACACACATGAGTGGGCCCATAACCTATTGAAGGTAGAGAAGATTGCACAAGGCACACACACAAACACAAGGAATGCGTAGAAAGAGATGATCTTTACTCAAAGGCCTTCCACCTTAAGTAGTGTACACTAGGAGGTCACCATGGACAAACCATATGGGATAACTCATCACAAGGACACTCTAGAGATCAGCCCATGCCTAACCCCTCCTCCCACACACCATTATTTAGCACCCGTACGTCTTTGGCTTCTAGCAATACTACGTTGCATCAATTACCTCAATAGTAATAAGACTCTAGCTTTTGAAATGTGTCCTACACAGATTTTTGGAGTCCAATTGAACATAGAAGATGAAGTTTTATAGAAATTTTTCCAACTAACAAAAGTTGAGAAATCAAGCCTTCTTCCACCTCCAACAAGTTTTGTGTCAAAATAATTCTTTATGCAAAAGATATAGACAAAACAGAGCAGCCGAGTAAAAGTCAAAATCAAAATGAGTTCTTAACAGTTTTTTGGAGCTCATTTGTGCACAGAAGATCAACTTTTTTGGAATTTTGTTGGTCTAAGAAAAGTTTAGAAATCAAGTAATCTTTCACCTCCAACAAATTTTATGTCATTTGAAGACTCTATGCAAAAGTTATGCGTGTTATAAAAATGAAGACTAACTAGGTGCTTCACCTCAAAGTTTACATATCCCATATGCCTTGTTGGATACAACTCCACTCCACTTGCGTAAAGCACAGAGCATTCTCCACTCTTATCTCACATCTTACTTGTCAACCAATGCAAGAGAGTTGTACAGTACATGACAAGAAGCCGAATTTTAAAAAATTAAAAGAGAAAATTGCCGAAAGTATTAATATACTATTTTTAGGTGCCGAACCTACTTTTTGAACTTTAATTAAATATTAGGCAACAAGTTGCCGAACCTGCTAGTAAACTACGGTAATAATATTTTGCCTAATTTAAATCTTAAGGGGTGAGGCACATGCCACACCCCTCATGACGATATTTTGCCTAGTTTGAATCTTAAGGGGTGAGGCATATGCCATACCCCTTATAACAATATTTTGCCTAGTTTAAATCTTAAGGGGTGAGGCACATGCCACACCCTTTATAGCCCTATTTTGCCTAGTTTAAATCTTAAGGGGTGAGGCACATGCCACACCCCTCATGACGATATTTTGCCTAGTTTGAATCTTAAGGGGTGAGGCACATGCCACACCCTTTATAACAATATTTTGCCTAGTTTAAATCTTAAGGGGTGAGGCACATGCCACACCCCTTATAGCCCTATTTTGCCTAGTTTAAATCTTAAGGGGTGAGGCACATGCCACACCCCTTATAGCCTTATTTTGCCTAGTTTAAATCTTAAGGGGTGAGGCATATGCCATATGCCTTATAACAATATTTTGCCTAGTTTAAATCTTAAGGGTGAGGCACATGCCACACCCTTTATAGCCCTATTTTGCCTAGTTTAAATCTTAAGGGGTGAGGCACATGCCACACCCCTCATGACGATATTTTGCCTAGTTTGAATCTTAAGAGGTGAGGCACATGCCACACCCTTTATAACAATATTTTGCCTAGTTTAAATCTTAAGGGGTGAGGCACATGCCACACCCCTTATAGCCCTATTTTGCCTAGTTTAAATCTTAAGGGGTGAGGCACATGCCACACCCCTTATAGCCTTATTTTGCCTAGTTTAAATCTTAAGGGGTGAGGCATATGCCATATGCCTTATAACAATATTTTGCCTAGTTTAAATCTTAAGGGGTGAGGCACATGCCACACCCCTTATAGCCCTATTTTGCCTAGTTTGAATCTTTAGGGGTGAGGCACATGCCACACCCCTTATAACAATATTTTGCCTAGTTTGAATCTTAAAGGGTGAGGCACATGCCACACCCCTTATGACAATATTTTGCCTTATTTAAATCTTAAAGGGTGAGGCACATGCCACGCCCCTCATGACGATAGTTAATTTTGTTCGCATTTAAGAAATTAAGGCATAAAGTTACATCATCTATTTTGATTATTGTTAAATTACATAAAACTTTTTTTTTAACATGTTCTTACAATCATCTTGTTTTTTTGTATGACCAGGCATTGTTTTATCATAAAACAAATCATATGGATTGAAACTTAGGCATTCCTTTTTTCTGGCAAAAGTGTTCTCTCTAAGTCAACAAGCTTGTCAGAACAGTATTACAAACGTTCTATGGTATCAACCAAGAATGCCAAGAGGATTACAAGATGAAGAAGGGACATTTCACAATCGGTACACGGATTGTATACACCGTGCTTGGGAACCCTCTCGAGAACCACATGGTTGTGTTCCAATTGATTCTATTTTTACTGCTTGGGAGAATACCGTTGGGACCCAAAATTTGATTACTGTTTTGGGTGTTAGAACCGAGAGAGAGTTAAAAATTCCAAATGGTGAAAAGTTTCATTTTGAATATCACCTTAACCTTTTAGAATAGATTTGCCATATTAGCTCTATATTGTACTTTATACTTGACAATTTATACAATACGATATTGATATATAATTTTGTCAAGGTTTCATGTGAATGAGATTTTTTTATGACTGAAAATTTCTTGCTATTAAGTGTGTATTTAAATATCCAAACTTTGTTATATGCAATGATGTTTTCTCAATATTAGACGTGCATGTACATACCTCAATCTTTTATCTTGTAAGTAAAATATATATTTTTTCAAATATATATTTAAATTTATAACCATATTTGAATTATTAATATAAGAAATAATTTAAAATTATAAGAAATTTCTAGCAAGGTTTCTCATATTATTGTTAACTCAACTTTTTTTTATAAAAATCACAAAATTGTAATTTGATCAATAACCAAGCATAATGAACCTAAAATGTACCCATGTCTATATTCTTTATTTTTCTTACTAGGATAATTATAAAATGATCATATTTTCAATGAAATTTATACCAAAAAATTGTTCATGTGAACTTTTACATATTGAAGTGCACTTTTAACGAAACCCTTGTTCAATACTAATTTTTGAACTAATGTAGGGTCTTCATAATTCTAGTAGTGCATGTTTTATACTTCCAAGAAAGCTACTGTGCGTTTGTCCCAATGTCCCATAAAATGACCAAGAAAGCTACTGTGCGTTTTCATAGTCTTTTATGGGATGACGGAGTAAACAACAATATGGTATCATAAATTATGACGTTTTAGAAACTTAGCTAACTATAGGGTACTTAAGATTCTCAAAATCAATCATAATACCCTCCAAGAAAAAACCTCTTGGCGCAGGTGTATTCATTAAATATAAGAGAGTGATCCCCCCCCTCCTCCCCGGGCCCCGAGGTCGGTGGTTTAGGATGGTCATGACGCTTCATGACAACAATTGACATGTCAATTAGCTTCAAACATTGGAGGTATAGAATAAATGATATGAAGGTTGGAAGTCATAAAATGAATCTAAAATTTATATTTTTTTAAATCTATTTTTTCATGTCTTTATGAAATTGATGCTTCATGATGCATCTTCAAACATTTAGAGAACTAGTAATTTATGAAGCTCGGTGGATTTCTGTAGCTCGGTGTTGATTTTCTGTTGATTTTCTATAGCATCACTATACTTTGTATGAAGCTTGAAGGCCCCAACACAGCCCTCTTCTCGAAGCCGCTTGTAAACGTGAATAGGCCACCTGGTTAGGCATTTGAACAAAATTTTCATAACATTAGTGACATTACAAAAATAAAACATGGAATAACATACATAATCACTTTGTAAAAATCACCTTGAACACATAAAAAAACCATGGTATGTTTTAACTACATATTTTGAAAACTCACCTCAAACAGTGGCTCAACATTGCAATCTCCAATTCCCCACCCCAACTGTCGTGTTTTCGCATCTTGTCCACATAGACATCAAAGCCACATGGTTCAGCAATGTACATGCTTGCCTCTTCTCTTCGTTTGAGCATATTATCCACAGCTACCCTTCGTAGTGAATCAGCAAAATCATGCTCATCTTCAGCATTAAGGGTCTCTAGTCCAAGCCGACGATTCAATCCATATCCCACTGAACGAAACAAACACCTTCCATCTCCTTTGATTCCTATTCATCATCATTACTCAAGACATTATTGTAAGAGGGTTGGGGCTCAAGATCAAGTAAAGGCATGCATTAGAAGAGAAATGAGCCCTCCAAGGGGCTTTTTCGATGTTCGGGCCAAAATCAAAATTTTTATTGGAATTAGTTTTTAAATGAAAATATTTTAAAAAATAAAATGTTAATAAAATAAAATAAAAATCATTATTTAAATGTTTTAGAAAATGTTTAAAAAATGTTCAAAGATTATTTGAACAATTTTTAATATTAAAAATATTTTTAAAAATATTTTTAAAAAACTTTTAATATTTAAATATCCAATCTGAAATGTCGAACTCATGCCACATCAGATTTCATTTTTTTAATATTTTTATATTAATTAAATATTTTTTAAAAAATTCAAAAAGTTAAAATAAAAATAAAAACTCGAGGCCTCTTAGAGGGCTCAAATTTCTTGTAATGAAAAACTTACAAATCATTTCATATTTAATAATTAAAGCTCACATACCATCAATCCAAAATTTTCTTATTTGGAATAATATTCAAGAAATGCCGAAGATCTTGAATTTTACCTACACATCTGAACTTGGTAATGCACGAACCATCGTTTGAAATATTGGAAGTGTAGCCTCTGAATGGTCCATATCCCATTTGCGGTTGAGTTCGCTTCGGACTTTGAACACCTCTTGATGCGGCACCCCCATGACTGTCCACCTTCTCCAACTTACGCTTGCGACTATGACTAGGATTAAAATCCATGTTTTTCAATTGTACAATATGAGGTTCATATGTACCTGCAAGGTAGTAACCCCACTTTACAACACAATAATTGTGATGTGGTTCTTAACTATTGTTGTTAAAGAAGCTTGAGAGAAACAAATTGTAAAGAGTAGATCCCACTAAGAGATACTTGCCATGATGGACAGCATAAAAATGCCACCGGGAGTTGCAATGCCGTAAGCTAGAATAAACAGCAGAAGGAAAGAACTCGAGTGAATGCCAAGGCTACGAATAGTGAACTGAGAAGCGTCAGTACTTCCTAAGGGTCACACCTTCTACCAAGAAAATTACACATTCTCAATTGAAAAAGACAGGAACTAGAGTGCAGCTATAAATTCGTGGTCCCAAAAAAATTCGCCAATGAGAAAGTATCATAAACATGCAGGGATATGTTATGGATCCTCGTCATCAGCATGTGCAATCCTAGTAAATCAGCCACAAACCCATGATTTAGTTATATCAATTACTCCGAGTTATATCAATTACTACGACTCAGACTTCTATAGAAATCCACCAAGCTAATTTATGAAGCTCGGTGTTGATTTTCTGTTGATTTGGTCGTGATTTTCTAGTAGTATTATATAACTGGATAAACTATTTCTAAATTAAAAAAGTCTTTTAGTCATCAATCATTAATAGAATAAATACTTTAAAAGCAAAAAAATCCTAGCTTCTCTTGGCTATCTAGGATATTAGAAGCAAAGAGGTTCAAGCTTTGGTACGCTCTTCTAGTACTCTAAAATGAAACATTAAAGTCTACCAAACATTAACCAAAAGAATGTTGCTTTAAACTCATTCATCTAAAAAATATATAAAAAATGACTTTATGTGATAATTATTCTTTACTTTCAAGCTAGAAGTCAATAAAAAAATTTCAAATACAACTTTCACAATTTAAAAGAATTTATTTGAAAGCCTCAATGTATATACACCAACACATAATAATCTTGAGGTACTATTAAAAACAATGATTAATTTGTTGCTCAAAAGCAATATTGTTTTTTGGACAATAAATTATTTAATTTTGAATGGATGAAACCACTCAAATGCTCCCAAACTTTCGAATGGTTTAGTAATATTTTGGATGACTATACATACTTTTGGATGAATGAAATATATTTCATGAATTCATCTTATACAAGTTAGTCTTGTTTTTCACTCCATTGAAGGTCACAACTTGTAATGTCTAAAGAATTTGAAAAACAAAATCATTGGTTGAAAAACGACTATTTTGAAAGGAAACTATGTATAGGTTTATGTACCATCATACCTTCATTAGTTAGACACAAATTTTAAAACTCATTTTTTGAAATGTTAAATATAAGAAAAAAGATTGAAAATTAAGAAAATTAAGAAAATTAAAACTTTGTAAAATTTTACAATGAAAATTAAAAAATTAAAAAATTGTAAAATTAAAAATTAAAAATTAAAAAAAGATAGAAAATTAAAAATTCGTAAAATTTTACAATGAAAATTTCCAAATGTAGCAAGTGCGTAATGTGAATTTAGAAAATCAACAATTTTTTAGACAGTCAAGTGCCTAACTAGCCGAGGAACTGCAATAGAACTATAAAAAGGATGAAGAAAAAAGTAAAACAAGCAAATGGATAGGGAAGATTGGAAGAGAATATTTAAGAACTATTAAAGAATTTTTAAAATCAAACATATTTTTTTCTAAACATATCTCTTTATCAGTAGTGAAAACTCTAGAATAGGGAATGTCTGAGTACGAGCTATGTGACTTTGAGACACCGTTCCTACATTGGGCAGTCTCTAATCTATGCTTGTAATCACAAGATTCACCAAAACAATTGCCTTCTACTCACAAATATAAATCGTGGAGTTTTTCCACCACCCTTTAAAGACTTTGAGGTTGCGTCCTCACTCTAATGCTCTTTTTGAAGTACACACAAAAGTTAGAACAAATACTCACATTCTGACACCTTGTAAAGTAGAAACATCTAAAATCGTACCTTTAAGTAATTCGAAATACTTGGAGGCACATTTTTAAGGTTAGTTTTTTTTGTAGTATTAGCAATTGTAATTGATGATTTACAAGAAAAATTTAGAATTTGTGAATAAGCCATTTAATTGCTATGGATTTTCAAAATGAAAGTTGCTTAGATCACTAAAATTGTACCATAGACTTTTTGTAAAATCAAACTCTTTGAAAACCAAATTCAATCATTGAAAGCTAAATTTTGAGACGGTTTCAAAACACTTTGTAAGATGGTTTAAGAACAAATCTACAAATGCAGGAATGGGTGCTACGATGAATTGAATGTTTCTATCCTGATTTTGTGTATTTGGCCAATTGTTGGGAATTTGAACATGGTGTGTCAAAGTACGAATATTTGCCCTAAGTTTTGCACGCACTTCTGCAACAAGTATTTGCAACAAGAGGAAGTGGTGCTCATTTCCTCGAAAAGCGGTGGCAGAAGCCTACGATTTCAATTTGCGAGAAGACGACAACTATTTTGGTGAGAGTCTCACGATTCTTAATGTAGATTGCGGGAGGAAAAAAATAGAGAGAATCTCACCTCACAAGTAACCTTTTTTTAAACAGGAGAAATGTATCTATAATTTTTAGAAAGAGCTAAATCTAGACCAAAAACTTGTTCCATTATTGCCAAAAATGTTCATCCATATTACCATATTTTCATCTATCTGAGCAAATTCTCATTCAACTATGATAACTTCATCTTGAAATCTAAATGAAAGTGCTGCAACATTTGTTTCAGTTGAAAAAATGAAAAATTGCAGAAAAATCCCTACTTACAACCTTGCACACTAACACTCTCTAGTCTCAACTCAACGATTTCATTTTCATTTTTTCAAAGGAGTCCCATTGGTGATTTGAAAATTAAAACTTGAAAAACAGAAAGCTTTTTTTGCGATTTACATTAAAATACTACAAATACTTAACTTTCTATAGAATTACTGCATAGCAAGCCCATTTTTCTAATAGCAAGTGGCTATATATAGCCACAAAATTCTCAGATTTTGTACGGAACTTGAAACTCGGGCAGGCGGTTGAAAAGTCTGAAGACGGGCAGGCAGTCGAGCGTCAACCGAACGAGCCGCGCGTCAGCGGCAGCGGCAGCGTCAGATCACGGCAGAGGGAAATGCTCTATTGACGAGAGGGGCCGGGGAGGTTTGCGCATCAAGCATCAATCGATCGTGAATTCATTGATTTCACCTCCGTCTTGAATTCCTTGCTTATGGCGATCGCGACCGAGTAGCACATGATCGTCAAGCAACCGACGACGATTGAATTTTTCTCCTTCAAAATCAAGCACAACCGCGGTAAACCCCCCGTGAAAGCCAAGCAAAGCCAAGATGGTGCTGGTGCTGGCGCTCGGGGACCTGCACATTCCGCACCGCGCTGCGGATCTGCCTGCCAAGTTCAAGTCCATGCTGGTCCCCGGAAAGATCCAGCACATCCTCAGCCCCGGCAACCTCTGCATCAAGGTTTCAACCTCCCCTTCCTTTGATGTTTTTTTGGTTTGTGATCGAGAATTAGGGTTTTAGTTTCTGAACGAGTGAGTTGGAATTTTTTGTAGGAAGTGTATGATTACTTGAAGTCGTTGTGTTCCGATGTACAAATTACTCGCGGGGAGTGCGACGAGGACACTCGGTACCCCGAGACGAAGCAGTTGATTATTGGCGCTTTCAAGCTCGGCATCTGCCACGGCCATCAGGTCATACTCTCACGCCATTACCATTTGAATGTATAAAACGATCGTTATGCGCTTAGGGTTTCGTTATAATAGGCCTTAAATCGGGAAATGGCACACAAGATATTCTCAACCAAATGTTTCGAGTGATATTTTGCTGGAAAGCTATTGAAAATCGAGCTATAATACGCCTCCTAACTTGAAGTATTGAGACCACAGTGAATATGACTACGCAGTTTGTTTTGTTTCAGATTTCTTGCTCAAATCATGTGTGTGAGCTTGTTGGAATGCTATGAATAATGCAGTTCTAACAAGGCAGCTCTCGTGCTCTGATTCTGAGTATTTAGGTTGCACAAGTTTGCTGGCTGGTGTTTTATACCCTCCGTTCCAGATTAACCCCTAAGCGTCCACTGTGTATTTTCTGTAGTGTATCATCTGTTTGTGTGAAAATGACTTCAGTTTGACACTGTTGATCTTGTAGTATAGAACAAGAGCTTTAAATGATGTATTGCAATCAAAAAACCGATTTAAAATGAGAAATGCCACGGTTGCAAAGTTCAGTGATGCAGATGGCCATATTGGGCGTTTAGACGCTTAGGGGTTAACATACAACCTCCATTGTTCGGATTTCATGAAATCTGAAGTTTAGGGTTTCATTTTTTTTCCAGGTTGTGCCATGGGGAGACTTGGATTCCCTGGCGATGCTACAACGGCAGCTGGACGTGGACATCCTGATAACTGGTCACACTCATCAATTCAAAGCGTACAAGCACGAAGGAGGAGTGATCATCAATCCAGGATCTGCCACAGGAGCCTACAGCAGCATCACATACGATGTGAATCCCAGCTTTGTGCTCATGGACATCGATGGGCTTCGAGTGGTGGTTTATGTGTACGAGCTTGTGGACGGTGAAGTGAAGGTCGACAAGATTGACTTCAAGAAGCCACAATGATCCAGTGGGCTATTCTATCATTAATAAGGGGTCTCACTTCTTTGGTGCATTGTGTAGACATTTTGTAAGAAATTTCTGGTGAATTGGACACTTTCACATCCATGGGTTGTTACTTGCGTGGAATTGTTTTTGCTTAGGATGGGGGTCTAGGTGATGTACTGTACAGGAGGGGAGAAGGAGGTATTTTAGAAAGGTTTCCTTCTTTGTGTAATGGAAAGGTTAATCTGGTAAGTTGATTACATTGAAAGATTTTGGTTTTCACTTCTATCAATTTTTTCAGGTCTGTCAATTCGTGTAATCCAAGTACACCAACTAAAGTAGACTCATTTTAATTGTTTTTCCTTGAATTGGGAGCCACACATATTTAGAGTGTTCTTTGGCATTCGGAGAGCTTCCTGTGTGCTTTGGCATTTTTTTAAACCTTCCAGTTTCATTGATTATCGTATTATACAATAGTTTTGTGCACTTCGTAATTGGAGACCACTGATGCTTCAATTCTACGAGAGCCGAAAATGAGTTGTACACTGACCAGACAATTTTGCCGGTGACCTTAGAATCAGCCAAATAATTTTTGCCAGAATCATACTCCCTCTGTTCCAGTTTGACTCCCGTAAACCAACACTATTTCTTTGTTCATTTGCGGCAATCAAACTGGAACAAAGGGAGTATGTGATTTAGGGAGTGGCTACTTTTACACTTCAAAAAAATCAGCAAAAACGTGGATGAAATTGTCAAGGTCTTCTTGAAATAATACTAAAATTGCCACTAGTATTTGGATGAAAGTGCCTTATAATAAACAATTTCATAGATGAACACACATACACACACACACACACATATATATATATATATATATATATATATATGAATGCTCCTATCTATTTTTACCTTACATGGCTACATTCCAAAGTGCATGTTGTTCTACCAATGGAAAAACAAAAGCAATTGGTTGCTTAAAATGATTTTCATAGGCAATGTTAAAGTTTGCAATTCCAATCCTACAAAAAGGAGGCAATTTTGGAAACAAGACTAATTGCACAGTGAGGGCTAGTATTTTGCTTTGCAATTGTTGGGTTGTGAATCTCGTTGGGCTGGGAATTATGTTGCAGCCAATTCAAAATCACAAACTTTGATATCCCTTCATACTATTTTCAGTGGTTGAATGCATATGAATTCATACAAGCAAGAACATAAGTAGAGTACAGTCCATTGAAGTTACACAGTCCTATGTCCTTCCAAGAAAATGTGTATTTGTCCTTTCATAATAGACATTCTTTGTGATGCACAATCAACTCATGCAATTTCAACCAATCACACCAAATTTCACTTACCAAAAAGGAAAATTCCATTTATGATGAAATTTCTCATTGTCTCATGTAATGATCAATAAAAAAACATATTGATGATGATTTTTTGAAATTTGATTAAAAACATGTAGCACATATGTAGCGTATTCTTTCCATTTTCCAAAAAAGTCGCAACTTTCAGATTGCACACAATTCAATGTTATAGTAGCACCTATCCAAAAATTTGTAAAATTGATGTTTGTAAATTGTAATAAGAATTTGGTGCTCGCCTCTAATAGTCTATATACATGACCAATATTTTAGAAGTGGAATATGACACCTAATTCCACATTCAATTGAGTTAACTGAAATCAAAACCTCAGTTTTGACCCCTAAAATTCCAAGAGTGTAACCGAAAATGAAAACTCATATTGAAAACTCCACTTTGCCTTGGACTTCGGGGCTATTGTAATGCTATAATAGGCAAAATTCTGTAGCCGACGGAAAAGGTTGATGGCCAGGAAAGAAGCTTGCAAACCGCATTAGTCAGCCAACGCATGCATCTGACACCAAACTCCTCTTAGAACTAGTTTTGCAGTCTTTTTGACGGCAAAACTAGTTCAACATGTATTCTATCTTAGAATCATGTGGTAACTGTACCAGTCAACTCGGCTGCCCTTGACTCACCTTCTACTCACCTTCTACTCACCTTACATAACATTCGGTTAACTCTAATATACCATAAAAAAAAAAGACAAATTTGACATTTAGGTGTTACTTTTTAAGACTTTTAGATACAGTTCTATACCTAAAATTAATTTTTCTGAATTTTAGAAATTATTTGTATGAAAATTAAGTGTTTACTTCTACCTTTCTACAATTATTATAAAAATCTTCTAATATACTCCAATATGATAATACTCAGCAATCCAAATTGGGAAAGTTGTTAAAGCTCCTCAAACATTTTTGAATTAAAATAATAACTGTAGTGTGTAACAAATTTCTCGAATTTTGAACAAAACCTGAAAGTTTCTTAATTCTTTATGCTCCCTGGAGGGTACTTCTCTAGCACTAAAGCAACCAATATTGGTCCATTTATCTACCCTGACACCATGCTAAATACTAAGGTAACTATACCTCAAAGAGAGAATTTATCTTAAAGTGTGCGTATCTACTGGTGTGTGACATTTTTGCTCAAATGTCACACTGCAGTAGATATGCACACTTTAAAGTAAATGATCCCTTTAAGGTATAGTCACCTTACAATGCTCGAAAGTTCCGCAACTTATAACCTACCCATCCACATTAGGTTTATATAAAATGAGTACTCCCTATGTCCAAAAATACTTTTCCTAGTTTTTGGCATTTTTATTTTCCTAATTTTTGACATATGTTTTATACTTCAAATGTGAGCCGTGACCACTTCAAATGGGGGGTGGATAATAAGAGTGACACAAAAACTACATACTAACTATTAAAGATAAACCATAATTCGAGTACTAAAACGGCTTTTCTTAGAACATTAAGTTGAAAATGCCAAAAACTAGGCAGTTATTTCCGTACAGAGGGAGTATTTAAAAAGGAAAAAAAGAGAAGCCAAGAGGCCAGACTACCGACAATCACAAAATTTTGGATATCTGAAGCATTAGGGGAATATTTAAGAAGGCACAGATTCCTCAAGAAACAGAAGGAAACTATCTGAGCAGATTTATAAAACTTTGCCGCTCTGTGCATCATGTACCATACTCCTGGCTCAGTCTCATTCATTCCAAAATTCTCAGCACAAATGCGATGAACAAGAATTCATGCCCACTTCAATCTCCAAACAACCAAAACATTGCCACTGACTTAGATTTACAAAGAAAAGCTTTATGAATGTGGTCCATTTGCACTACTAAAAACAAGCTCCTTGTTACATACATAGATACCGTACGTGGAAGGCAGGGTCGGCACTTTCATGTCGAATAATTAATAAAAGTTGAAACAGTGAAGGTTGGCACTTTCAAAAGTAATTATTAAGAAATCGGCTATTAATAGCTAACATTAAAAAAAATCGGCACCTAAACGTTTTATTTTATTTTTTGTCTACGATTTTTGTTGAGTGTTATGTTTTTATTCTATTTTTTTCGGCTTTTTGTCAACTTTATTTTTGTTGATTTCGACAAAATACTTAATAAATTTATCTTTTTGGGGAATTATTTTCTGCCGACCCTGCCTTCCACGTACGATAAGAGCAACCCCACCACTGAGGCTGGTATCTCTATTTCTATTTCCAAACCTCACAGACGAGCCCACACCTAAATTTTGCCATGCAAGAAGAGTCTGGCTCATACCCAAAAGCAAAATACCAGCCCGGAGTGGTTTGGCTAGCAAAAAGTTTTCAAAAGTCAAATTGTCACCTCAATTTTAGCAAGATAGCAGCCACAAGTGCAAATTCACAACTGCTCTAAGTTCAAACTCACAAATTCGACAAATTCATGCTACACGTTGCATGGTCCAAAGTCTAGACAAAAAAAAGCTTTATGGATGTGGTACATTTGCACTAATAAGAACAAGCTCCTTGCTACGTACATAGATAAGAGCAACCCCACCACTAAGGTTGGTATCTCTATTTCTAAACCTCGTATATGAGCCCAAACCTAAATTTTGCCATGCAAGAGGAGTCTAGCTCATATCCAGAAGCAAAGGAGTGGTTTGGCTGGCAAAAAGTCAAGTTGACACCTCAATTTTTAGCAAGATAGCGGCCACCGGTGGGAATGCTCTAAGATCAAACTCACGAATTTGCCAAATTCATGATACACATTGCAGGGTGCTAAGTCTAGACCAGTGATTCTTTTTGTTGCTAATATTATTCAAAAATCCTTTGTATCACCAAATTTTATGTAGCAATCTGACTAAAAAGCCAGATTTCCTACATGGAGTGAAGACGTGTAGCCTCTTTAAACCTAGGTATCACCCAGGTATTGCCTAAGTAGCACCTAGGTAACACATGTGTATTACCTTGATATTGCCTATATATGAAAAGAGCATCTAGGGAGCCTGGATTGCTCTTCAAGCCATGGAAAAGTAGCAAAAATGCTTAACTGTCTCCTGACGAAAAAAAATCACTGCATCAGAATTTCAAGGCATGTGAACATGGTGTCATGATGGTGCATTGAAATGCAATTAAGATAATTTGGTGCCAATCTCCATACCAACCTAGTATGGATAAAATGACACTAAAATGACCTGTATGTGGCCTTCGGTGTCAAAATGGCACCAAAATAGTCTGGGCCAATGGTCTGGCCAGAGGGTTCACGTACCACATTGCCTGACCACTGCTGTTCCGTGCCGGTGGCAACGACAAGAAGGATTCCGGTTTCGGGAGCTTTGACAACGAGGCTTCCGTCTGGGGACCAGACAGCACTTCCTCCACCCGACTCGCCGTCACCAGTGGGGCCGCCATAATTGGCTACCACCACCGTCATGCGATGCCGCGCAGCATGTCCTTGAAACCGAGCAACGATTTGGTCCTCCTCCTCCGGGGTGCTCCAAATCCCAGCGGCATACATCGACGCTCCAGCATCCGCAGCAGCAGCCGGGTGGCTGGCGTGCGCCGTATCAAAGCATATTGCCAGCGCCACTTGATGCTCGCCCACCTGTTCCAAATTTGCACTAACTTTAGCCGACTGACTTGAAGAAACGACTCTTGAGTAATTTCATCAAAGGAGCTTTAAATAGCCAAAGTGAATACTCCCTCTGTCCGGAGCAAACTACATTTTTCAGAGCAAACTACATTTTTCAGAGCAAATTTTTTTCCAAGTTTTCGTTCGCAATATTTGTCCTATGTTTTATACTTCAAACGTGAGCCTGTCCACTTTGAACAGGCAGACAATGACAGTGACACAAAAACTACATACTACTATTAAAAACTGACCATCTTTTTAGTAATGAGATGACTTGTTTTAGCAAAAAAAACGTTATACAAAAAAACTAGGACAGTTATTTCCAGACAGGGAGTAGTTTGCTCTGAAAAATGACTGTCAAATTGACCCTAAAATGTACCAATATCAATAGGAGGTGTCAAAGTATCAATGGTGTCAAAGTGCAAGTGTTTGCCCAAGCTTTTGCAACAAGCCCCCGTTCGGTGGTTGACGAACACCACGATTTCGATTCCCAAGCAGAAAGCAACTGTTTCATTGAGAGTCTCGCGATTCTAGGCATGGATTACAGGATGCACCCAGAAGGAACCACGTCGGCGTCACAAGCTCATACTCTGACACCCCTCAACAATACATTGCTACAAAATTGTTGAGGAATATAGAATATTCTACCAAAAATGTGGGAGATTACACTACTTTCTGCTAATAGTGCATGTGGTACTAATTCCAAAGGCCAAAATTTACACCCAATCATTTGCTTACACTAGGAACAAGAACCCATTGCACAGTGACACACAATACAAGGTTCAACTATACATGGACACATCAGAGGAGCATGCACTAAAAACCCACCTTGACTATTAGCAAAAATTAGTGTAACAGGTAAACCTTCTATACAACGACACTCCATAATATGACGATAATACTACTGTTTCAAGCAATACACAAGTCATTTCTGTGACTAATCCATGCCTGCCACCTAGTTGTTAGGGCTTCTCAAACATGTCATAAGAGAGAGGGATAACTGTCGGTACCTGTACAAGGGCGCCACCCATGCCGGGCGCAAACACGACTGCTTCGCTGGGAGCCAGGTGCTGCTTGGTGTACACACTGACGCTACCATTCGGATGGAACACCAGAGCACCGATGAAGAGACTGGCACCGCGTCCAGGTAGAGTCAGCGGCATTCCCACCACAGCCGTGACGCCACTGATTGCAGACTGGTCTCGCAGCGGTTGCAATTGCAGCAGGCTGTCGTCGTCAGCTGGCACGGCCAGGTTTCGGGCCAGTGATGGTTCATACCCTGTCAAGGATAGCTCCGGAAACACCAGCAGCTGCACACCGTGCCTGGCGGCTACCTGCATCAGAGCAACATGCTGCTTTATGTTGGCCTGCACGTCCCCGCGGATGGGAACTGTCTGCGCAGCAGCGATCACTAGCCTGGCACTCATCTAATCTGCCCACAATTAATTAATACGTCTTTATGCGTCTCTCTTCTTCATCATGCCTGTCGTTGCTGCGAGCATATATATATAAAACTGGCTGGTATGACTAGGTACCTTCGTTCACAGATGCTACGAAGCTCTCACATGTGACTTGCGACACGAGCGTCTTAGGGCCGCTTCACACTATGGCCGTCCAAGTTGAGAGGCCGTGGGATTGAGAGGCCAAACTTTTTTGAGAGTCCAAAGAAATGGACTGAAAATAGGCAATAAAATATAATTTTGATTTTTTATGCAAAAAAATCGACGGCCTCTCGACCATAGTTTGGGTTTCCATTCCCGTCCGACCCAAACTTCCTTCGAGAGTTTGTCGCCTTGGTCAAAAAAGTGTTGCCATGTAGACGTTTTTGAGGGCGACGGCCTTTGGACTTTGGCTTCTAGTGTGAAGGGTTGAGAGGCCGAATTCTTGGTTTCTTGCAATTTGATTGGTGGAAGCGGCCCTTATGACAGTTGGTCCCACCTGTCGGCAAAAGAATCTCCTGCAGGAAAAAGTAATAAATAAAAATAATAAATGAAAAAGAATTTTAAAAAAGAAGTACCAATCTATGCAATTGCATGAAACAATTCCAATGGAGCTCATACTTCTACAAACGTGAACAGGCCTAAACATTAGTTGCCCTTAACTTCCCCATCAACGTAAGATGAACCATGGAGTCGACAAATATCACTAACTTGGCCAGAGTTCCGGAAACCTGGATGCCTGGCGCTTGCATTCACTTCGCTTATAGCCTCGTTCTTTGATTAAAAGGCCCGTGTAGAAAAGATTTTTTAATTACAAAGGCACTGAGATTCAGAAAAAGATACAGAGGTCATTAATGAATTGCCACTAAACAAAGGTCTATAACAAACAAAAGCAATCCCATTGCCCGATTTACTTGATCTTCCAGCTCTTGGAGTTGATTAGGAACTTTTGACAATGGCCAAATTCAAAAATACAGACGCCAAAATAAATCACTTTCGTAAACTTGTACAATTCTTTCAAAATCAAACGATTGGTTCTTCGTTTTTCAAATAATGCTTTAAGCACTCTATAATGTTTGGTACTACGTGAACTCAAAGCGAAAAGAGATAATTCCGACAATCGGGCCTTGTAGTAAAACACACCACCCTTCCAAGATCTGAACAGAACGGTACATGCCATCGACTGAATGTGCCAAAGGGTTCATACTTTTGCCTTGTGGTGATAAAGCTTAGGGACTTTACAGCTTCTTCACCCCAAAAATATACACTCAGATATGTACATCAGATCAGAGCCCGACATGTAGAGATTCGCCAACCACAATTGTAACAACATCCAATATACCATGCAGATACCAGAATATGACACTAGAGAGTGGGATTAAAAAGTGTAGAGCACCTGATAATAAATATGATCCCTCCATTTGAGCAAGAACTTCAATTGGGTGGGTGCTCAAACCTGATCTGTACACAACGCACAAGAGCAGCCAAATAAACACAATCAACTTACAGTAATCAGTAGGGGTTATCAAACCTCTCCCACCACACCTCAGGTACAAGCATTACAGTGTTTGGATAATATTATAAACAAGATGAACTCCTAACCCTGATTTGTAATTCATGTCAAGGGGTCAGAAGCTCACAGGATGTTGCATCGACATGTACACAGCAAGCAATGGAAGACTATTGACATGGTACAACACTCACATGGCAAGTACAGGTTGATGCCGATGATGCCTTGTGCACTACGTGAAGCGACCGGTTGATGAGAGCTACGGAGTGCACTAGGGGAAATTCCTAAACCATGTAATAACAATATGGTCTGCTTTAATGAGTTTAAATACCTTCACATATGGAGATTCACCAGGGACCTGAGACATTATTAAACTGCAACTGCTCCCACCTTGTATTTGAAGCCAATTCACAATACAAAAAAGATGATTTTAACAAAAACAAGTGAGGATATGACATCTTTAATACAAAAAAAATCAAAGTAACATGTTAGATACGATAAATCATTTTTGGAATAAATAAATTACACCATTAAGAACTTACGTACGTATACGTACTTAAAATGTAAGCACAAAAACGAGAGTCATTCATCCAAATGGTAAAATCTCAATATCTGTCGACTACAGGTAGTACTCCATTACTGCACATGGGCCCAGAGCTGGTTGCTGAACGTTGATCGATCTGCTATTAAACCCTTGCATTCTCTTCAGCCCACTAAATAACCCTTTCATCTCCTGCGTAGTGTACAGCTACCCTAAAGTCCCTACAGGTAGGTAGGCCTTTTTATCAACATTGGACCTAACCGTAACATAATTTAGGCAAACCAATTTTAGAACACAAGTGAAGGTGAATTACAGATGGCTTTAAAGCATTTATCAATACACGAAAGCCTTAACTTGTGCTCTAAAATGATCCTGTAGACTAGATTTTGTAGCAATTGTGTCTGTTGTCGAAATACGGTATACCAACCTTATCTTCAAATCAGGGCTCGTTGAATGTTGATGCAGAGGGCGAGGAAGGAGGAGTGCGAACATATGTACCGGTTAAAGCGATGAAGAAAACTCAACGCTAGCCACGTGCCGGCAAAAACCCGATGCTTCCTTACAAAGGGAAGGAAGAAAACCAATAGATGTATTTGCGCATATCCATTTGAACATAGGGCTTTATGTTGGCAAAGTGTCGCTGCTGAAATATGGCCAAGGGGGTCTCCGGGGCGAGCTCTGGATAAGGAAAAAAAAACCACATGTTAGAGGTCACTAATATGTCTACGACCAAAACCGTGCTAATTTGCATGACCACTTCCCATCCTACGCCAGCGGCACAAAATGAACTTAGCAACTCCAAAGCCGTCCCATCTGGGGCTGGCGTCCTGGGGTCCATTAAAACCAAAGGTGCCATTGCATACATAATACACAATATAATATTATGTACTCTGAAAAGCTAAGGACAACATCCTCTAGCATACATATTTGTTTCCCACGCTGCTCGACATATGCCAAAACATAAAAAATGCAAGTTTACTGGGAGTATGCTTCAACTCTAAGAGCACGATCAGAAACTTATGCATGTGACGTCATGCACCTCGTACGGAAATACATGATCTATTTCAAACAAGACAGGAAGAAAATTAGGAGTATCCACTGACCTCCCGGGGAAGTATCTCGAATTGATCCAACTGCTCCTCGGCCCACCGTTCAAAAGCTGATAACTCAGTTGAAGCAAAACAGTCTGTTGCATCACTCTGCGAGGTGTTGTTCCCTCCAGAATTCAGCAAAGTCGTGAAATTCTCTCCACCACTGCAAAAAACGCTTACTTGAAGATGGCTCGCAAGGGGGTTGAGACTCTGTGAGTCACAAGTTAACAGAAATTGTAAGATAAGGGAGCGCAAAATCGAAATACACTTGAAACATACTTACAAATTACATGTATCTAAAGCAGACACGCGTACTGTAAAGATAGCAGCGTAAACTAACCTCCGTTGATGACTTGATTTGATATTGTAGCTCCCTATCCATGTCGTCAACACACACTTGCGGGCGGATTTCTGCGATATTCGATTTTAAACGGCCAGTATATCTCGGAACGTCTTCTAAAACCTTTGAAATGGATCGATTTCCGACAAGCGCGTCCTGCTCACCACCCGGCATAGTAGTAACCATATTCTTCACACCATATTGACCAAAATCACTTGGCTGAGAATAGCTCGCTTGGTATCCAACATCCTGTTAAAGACACCACATATATTTAAAGAGGACGTTTGAAGAACACCTAAGATAAAAGAACGCTTGATGCGAATCAGCACATGCAGCAAACATTGCGTAAAGAAATATAGGAACTTAAATGGTATCTAAAAACAGATATTAGGAGCGTTCACTGACCTCCATCGAAGCCTTACTGCGTTGATTCTGCGGATCCTCGGCTGGGATACCCTCAGGCAGTTGTGAGGGAATTTCCGCCAAACTTGTTCTTGATAGAGTGCTTCTCGGATCAGCACAGAAAGGTTCATTCATTTCTCGATCTGAAAGCAAACCCAGTGGCCCAAAGTAAGCAGACGGGTCACGGACACGCTTGCAACAGCACGTTATGTATCATGAGCCAAAATATTTGCAGAGAAAAAAGCAAGAATTGGGTTCCTTCTCTTAAATTTCACCTTCTAGCAATCTATGCAAGTCCAGCCATCAATTGGAAGTTCCAATGTAGGTTGGACTGTGCGAACAAGAACAATCAATAAATGAATAGGCCTCGCCCTTCCTCACCGATGTCATATAAATCATTTGATGACTGCGTACCTTTCACCTTGTTGACAATTATCAAGAAATGCTGCTTCAACGTCTCAAACTCCCCCGAGATATCAGGAAATCTGGATGCCCGGCGCTCGATTTCCATCATTGAATGATTGAGTTCATCAGGATGTTGACCAGAACTGGGAGATGGGCGGCCTCCAGGATTATCTGCAAGGATGGTCAAATGAGCGCTACATTGAAAGAACAACATCATCATTTTCATTTGAATATGTAAAAGATTTATCGAATTTTAAAAACTGTACACATATCCCAAACTCACCATTCAAACATATGAACGGTACTACAATTGCATAACTAAGCATTTATGAAACAGCGCCCCTTGTCAAAACTGCCTACCAAGAAACAGCCAAACAGGGGAGATGAGAACTTAGCTGATTCTGTGGAAAACTTACGAAGGGGAAAGCCCGGAGGAACACTCGGTGACCCCTCGATAAGTACACTCCCCGGCACAACATTCTGCAAGGAGTAACCATCCACAGGATGCACCGTGTTGACGATGCCTTCCAAGCCAGAATCTGCTACACTGCCCTCGTCCTCTTGCATGTCATCAGGATGATTTGCCTGAATGTCAACACCCTGCATATTACGACGTTGAGAAAACCTAACGTGGCAAAGGCGACATGATAAAACCAAATTTCTAATTACCTCCACCAAAAAGACCTAACAACCGACGGAATTCAGCCTGTCGGCATCAATAAAAACCACAATCTAATTTCTAGAGCTCGATCGCTCACAACCAACTCCAGCAAAATCAAATGTCAATTTAAAATCAATAAATAATAAATAATAACTGAAGTGGCAAAGGCGGGCATACTAAAATCGAATTTCTAATTACCTCAACGAAAGACACCTAAATCAACCTGTCGGTACAGACAAAAAACCAAACCTAAATTCTAGAGTTCGATCGCTCAACATCAGCTCCAGCAAAATCAAATGTCTATAAGAAAGCCTCAAATGGAAAAGGAGGCATGCTAAAATCAAAAATCTAATTACCTCCACGAAAAATACTTGGAAAAAATGTCAGCAAAAATAGGAAACCAAACCTAACTTCTAAAGCTCAAAACATCACAACCAATTGCAATACCAGACCTGGTACAGTTCAAAGATCCTCGCGGCCTCCTCCAATTGCTCCTCAACCAGCGCCATCAATGTCGATTTTTTCGCCCGATCCTCCAACCTTCCAAAATCCACCGGGAGCGGCTTCAAAGCGGGGAACTTTTCCGAGACACTCCGAAACATCTCAAACTTCTTCAACGCAGCGCATTCGGATTCGCCACGACGCACGAGCTCGTAGCGCTTGAATAAGAAAGAGAACAAGCTCTTCCTCACCGGCGAATTAAACCCGGTCTTGTTGAACCGGCACTTAAACCCTTGCTTGTCATCGAACCGCACAGTCAACGAAGTAATCGCCCGCTTATTGCGTTCCCGCGCCCCCTCCTGTTTCTGTTTCTGTTGTTCTTGTTGTTGTTGGTTTTGCGGCGTCATCGTGGCTCTCCGGAACAAAACACGTTCAATCAAAAAAAGAAACAAATGGTAGCAAATTCAATACAAAAAAATCTCAGTTCCAAAGATCTCCGTCTAAATTCAAATGATCTCCACAATGAAACGAATTTTCTATTCCAAAAATTTGCGTAGCTGCAGTCCACACTCAAATCCTCTGCAGTTCTTGCTCAAATGAGGTCTCTGATCACAGGGAGGCCCGGCATTTTCAGGGCAGGAGCCAAAGTCTGCTGAGCGTGTCTGTTACTCTTTGATAGCCATTCTGCTTACGTGGCAGCAAAAGTCCGCCACGTCGATTCCCAGTTGAAAGTCGGCAAGAGTTACTAGTAATACCAGTATACGTACATCACCGACCTCACCGCCTACTGTTCTGCACTACCTTTGTGGTGTGGAGATGAACTTTCCACGTCAGATTTATTGAAATGGTCCAAGCCCCCGAATTAACACAAAAAATTTGAAAAATATTGGAATGAAATTAGAATAACATGCACTACATGATGGTATGGTTTCCATTATTTGATTCTACTTATTTTGGAAAATCATGTCTAAGGTCTCACTTTTTGAACTAAGAATGAAACTTGACATAAACCAATTGTGTTATTTTTCCAAAAATCATGATAACCTATTTTGAAGATCCACACCGTACAAAGAATAGTCAACTTACACAAGAACCCAAAAAAAAATTGTGGATGAAAACTGTCCACTTTGGATGGAAATCAAACAGCTTTAATCTGTTCGTCGTCCAATATATGGACGCTGGCGCGCTAAAGGGTTAATCGTCAAAGCATGCCCCACGGGCTTGTTGTAAAGGAATAATTGAGGAAAAAAGTAGATTTTCTCAACCAAATCAAGCGAGGATTGGTGCGTTGGAAAGCTACTGAAAAAGCGATCTAGATTGCAAATTTGCGCCTCGTTTGGGAGATTGTGGAGTCATTGACAAGCAATCAAAGTTATCTAAATGAACAAGAGTTGACGTTGGGCAGCAGAGGTCGTTTTTTGAAAAGTGCCGCAGTGCTATAGTGCCGCAACAGTGCTGGCCAGCAGAGCCGTTTATTCATTTTTTCGTTTTATTTTTATTTTTATTTTTTCGCCTCCGAAATTTTAGATGCCTCTCAGGTTGTCCCGCCCTGGCCCTCTTGACGTTTAAGGGTTAATGGAAGAGGACAAACATTGTCCCCTATTTTGTGCATGTAGAGGTCCACTTTAAAAAATAACCCCCTCTTCCAAGGGTTTAAAATTCCCGAGGGGTCCTCCCAAAACTAACTTGGATATGTAGGCTTCAAGTTTGAAAAACAAATTGCCAAAAAAAAGACCCTAGGGTGCACAAAATGGAAATTTCAGAAAATGGGGCCCGTAGGTGAATAGTGCTTGAATTAACGTCCAGGGGGGATTTAGAGTTGGGGTCCACATCACCCTAATCCAATCACAAAATGACATGTGGCTCTTCTGGCATAATTTGATTTATTGATTGTATCTTGCCCCTCAATTTCATAGTAGATTTATTTAGAATGTCGTTAGAAAAGCACCTGGATTATGCCATCATGTATGTATATAACTATAGGAGGACCGGCTAGTTCCATGTAGAATTAATCATAACCATAACGTTTTACTTTTATAACCTTTAGAAGTCGAAAGAGGACCTTCTCAAAATTGTTAAAATAAGGCTCTGGAGCCTTCCCCATTGGCACGCCTTGACACGAGACCAAACCCACTCACCCAAATTTATTTTCTGGAAATTAAACTCATCCAGTTTTTAACCCTTTAAGGTCCCAATTCAACACTGTTTTCAAAGATTCATTATAAAATAGTTGATGAAAAACGGAAATGGAGTTGATGTACAAAGAAAAGTTGTAAATGTCAATGTGAAGATAACATCTGTACGGTTCGATTCATCGTAATCATTATTAATATTTTTTAATTAATTTTGCAAGGTTTTCTCTTGAAATTCAATTAAAAATCCAAAATCAACACAAAAAAATAAAATAAAATTGGAATGAAATTGGAATAACATGCACTACAAGATGATATGGTTTCCATTATTTGATTCTACATATTATGGAAAATCATGTTTAGAGTCTCACTTTTTGAACTAAGATTGAAACTCGACATAAACCACTTTTGTAATTTTTCAAAAATTCACATTATCTTATTTTGAGGATCCATACCGTACAAATGGTAGTCAACTAGCACGAGTATTAAGAAATTTTTGGATGGATGAAAAATATCACCATATGTGGTGAAAGGACAGGTCGCAGATCATCCATCGTCCAGGATCTGGACGCCAGCGCGTCCAAGGGTTAATTTTGGAATCCGACACTCCTACTTTTATTCTCCTGTGAGCCAGAATCTTGATTGACTCAGTATCGGAACACAAAGATTTCATGACTTTACTAATTTCTCTATTAAATGGTAAATGCTTCTTAATTCTTCTAATAATTCTTCTTACTAATTTCTCTATTAAATGGTAAATGCTTCTTAATTCTTCTAATAATTCTTCTTACTAATTTCTCTATTAAATGGTAAATGCTTCGTAAATGCTTCTTGGTCCTATAGAGGTACAAAAGACTGAGTAATAAATGACCCCACAACAGAGATAAAATCCATAGCACTCCATTTTCCAGCGCAAAGAAATGATGATCAATAATATACGGGTACAAGAAAACAAATTGAACGACAAAAAGCCACTGAACTCAGTAGCTCCTATGTTATGAGATTGCCTGGTAAATGAAGAGATTTTAAGCCTTGCATGAAAGACCGCTCTGACACAAAAACATGAGACGAGATGGCTTGCACCACTCCAATGCTATACAAGGTGCTCCGATCCGACCTAATGTGGAAATGTCAATAACTGACCCAACTGGTGAACTGATTCAAGGTATCAATGGCACTAAATAGAGAGACCTCCCAACTGCTGTAAGACCACGCACTAGTAATCTTGAGGAACAACTCTGGCACAGCAGCAAATTACTCGTTACCTTGAACTCTTCTGCACTAATTCTGACTGGCAGCTTGCAACTCCTACAACTAAACATTTTACAGCTGACTGACACTTCTACACAATCCAGCTACCAGAGAATTTGAAGAAAGGAAAAAGAATCATCAATCATTCAAGGGCTTCTTCTAGGAGGCGACGAAGGAATCAAGTCATGGCCACTGAGTGTGGGAGGTACTAAACTTGGATCCAGACTATTGAGTTGGTCCATCAGCTGAGATCGCCGCTCCTTGAAGAAATCGAGCCGTGTTGTCAACTCCACCAGGGCAGCTGAAGCAGTTGGTGGCTGTCGGTGTGAGACTGGTATCCTTGAATTACCGCTCTGTGAATACCAGCATTAAATTTGGTTATCAATATTATAAAGCAGCATTCTAAAACAGAATACAGAATGACCAAAGAACCAGACCACTCCTTGAATAACCACCAGTGTACGTACATACATTAACCCTTAAACGTCATGCAGATTTTCTCATTTTTGAGGGTCATTTCCATTTTGAGGGTCATTTTTGAGGGTCAACTTTCCTTACAGAAATTACTTTCTGGACATTATAGTGGATACCGAAATGAAGAAAAATATGCAATTTCTTACCTTCATTAATGAAATTAGCAATTTTTATCATTGCTCCAGTGTAGGTCATCAAAAAGTGCTTGTGAGACCATTTTTCTGGTTTTTCCTCAATTCGGATGACGGGATGAACCTATGATTAGAAATTTAAAAGTCCAAAACAAAGAAATATTCATTTGACACACTTTGAAAAAAAATAAAAAACATGATTGAACAAAACCTCATGAAATTATGCATGGTCAAAGCTTTGTTGACTTCAGTATATGAAGAATTAAAAGATGTGTATATCTCACTTAATATTTACTATTTTAAGAAATTAACAATTCTAATTGATGAGTTGGGAAATTTTTCTTATTTTCAATTGCTAAAAATATCAGGAGGAGCTAATTCTGGTAGACCTTTAATAGTTAAACGATGATGTAGAAAACTTCAAAATCAATATGACGTGAATGCTAAAACAAGTTACCTCAATGTCAAGATGGAGGCGTTTCCCACTTGAATGGATGGGTTCTAACGATTCAATAAGCCCAAACTCAAGCTTCATGGCATCTGTGAGGTTAGAGGGATCAGGCTGATTTCTCCATGCGAACTGGCGACCGGCAGCTGAGGGCCCTGCTGGTGGACGAAGCGTTCTCCAGTCACTCACTCCAGATAGCTCATGTGGAGGGCTGCTTCGACGTTGCATGCTCAGACCTCGAGCTCGTTCAGCCATAAGGGCCTCCTGAATATGCACACAAATACTCGTTAAAATCAGGATTATCACAGCACAAAAATGGTGACATTCAAGTACACAAAGCTCTAGAAACCAAGACTGGAATAGATCTGAGGATCGCACGTAAAAGTAAATCATCTGTAACATCTAAGAACAAGAAATCACCATGAGTAACCTACCTTGGCTTCTGCGAGTGCATTACGTTGCTGATTCACCACATGCTCAAGTGCAGCTGTGTCTTCTTGACCACTCAGGCCATCAATATTCTGTTTTGGTGAAAACCCCAAACCATCAGAATCCATCAGTAGTAAGGTCACTAAAGATATTTCCTCTTAAGTAGATGCCGCCGGCAGCTATCACTCTCAAGAACAGTAAAAAAAACTCAAGAGTTGCAGCAGTAGAAAGTAGATACATGTTGAACAAGATGGAAAAAGCAAAAGACCTCGTTTTTCTGCTTCTCGTGATGGCAAAGAGCTAATGTCAAATCAAGTTCTTGTTGAAGAATTTTTCTGCACCAATGTTTGCAATACATCAGTTGCGATCCACAGAATATCGTTGCATTGAAAAAAAGTTGCTAAATGAAAACCTCTTGTTACATCGAACCCCAATATTATATATAGCGCCCTTACAAAATAAGTGGCTCCACAGCAACAAAAGCTTACTGTTGAGCTTGCAGACTTTTCACTCGCTGTTGACGCTCGGTAGAGTCAGAGAGCGACATCCCGTGCTGCTGTTGACGTTGCTGGTTTAGCTGCAAGTGAAGCTCAGCCACTTTTTGCTTCAACCTTGCCACATCAGCTTCCACGACAGCAATTTCCTCCACTTCGGCTCTTGTCTACAAACGATCCATCAACATAACAAGATAATCATAATACTGAAGCAAAATCAAGAAGAAAGTGAACAGACGCCAAATCTTCTTCTTTAGCTTGATCACAAGAAGGAAGAAATTTGGTTACTTGAAAATTAACTTCAAAACGAAACTCCAATAACGTAATTGAACCATACCTTTGAGTCAAGAGACTGGGCACCAGATAGCTGAGCAGCCGACATACTGAGCCCAATTTCCAAAGCAGCTCTTAAATCTCGCTCAGTTTGGAGCTGCTCCTGCAATCTTGCCACCTGACCATACACAACCATTGCAAAATCATTTATTAATTGTCAAAGCATGGTTATGACACTTGTCATTCCTGCATTAGAACGATCATTCTTGCAAGATTTGGAAAGAATATGACAAGTAAATATCTGTGCAGTGGAAGAAAGATGAAAACGTACATCTTGCTCAAGTGCCAGCCGACGCTCATGTAAAGCTTGCTTTCTTCTTTCCAAGCTGGCTTGTAAGATTGCATTACCTTTTGCCTGCATATACAAAAATGCCCATTTCAATGACATAGAAGAAGAATTACGCAAAGATAGACATGAAATAAAAAAAACTCTTCTGAATATGAAAATGATAGTTGGTAACATGTACACAACTGAGACGAAATGCATTGAGTTTAAGAAAATACTCCATAAAGCACCAAGCAAAATGACCCAATACTGAAACAAGTCGTGCTAATTTACCAAAGTAGACATAAGTACAAACCAAAATTTCAGCTAAATGAATTTCACAGAAGCCTACCTCTTTAGCAATCCGATTTCTCAAATCAGTCCGAGTCACTTCCAACCGATGTATGGCCAACCTGTGGCACACATTAAAAAAACCACAATACACCAAGACATGATCAGCATACAATGGACGAGAATATAAAGCTTAGCACATGCAATTGTACGTAAAATGATACTATAATGGCAATAATTAAATTGTGAATTTCAAAGAATGAACTTACTCTTCTTCACCAGATGAATCGTTAACATCAGAATTCGCACTCTTGTTGGTCACCTGCATATTCAAGGAGTTGCTTGTTAATAATTCTTTGTAAGACCATTCAAACGATAACATGGAAGTCACTGATAGAAGAGAATAACCTATGCCATCTCATGGAAAGTTAACATGTGTGCAGAGCACATACTGAAGTGAGACCCCATAGCGATGTTCGCTTGCTGCTAGAAGTAGAGGCCAGCGGCTTTGCAAGAGAGTTGTTGCTGGTCTTCTCAGACTGTGGTGTGTTCATCGGTGGAGATAATCTGCCATCTCTCCATGGAGAAGACCGACCTCGAGCCGCAATATTTGTATTGAATACACCATTATCAACTGTAACTGAAGGCAAATGATTCTGGTCCTCACTTCCTAGTTGCACAGAGCGCGACCAAGCCTTGGTGCTTCCCTTTGGTCGAACAGTTGAAGAACCAAAACCACCTGAGCACTCGTTGTCCGAATCCCCACCTTCAAAGACCTATAGCCATGAATAGTGTGCTTGTTAGAGCCAGCAATATATACAACCTGATTTCAAAATTCATTCACCCTGACCACCAATGAATGATTCCAACTGAACCACGTAGTTGCTGATTTACGGTTTCCAAGAGAGAAATTAGCATTAGAGATTCTAGTAAACTTTCAAGTATACCAAACAATCCCTGAATTGAAATGTGCATTGCCAGAAACTATCAATAAAACCTTTCATAAACCAACCAGTTGAATATCCATGACATTCAATGATACAACAATCAGAAATTTACAAAGAAAGTGAAATAAGCAACATTCTTTCCACAAATATGCTACCTTGTAGTCAAACACGTCACTGCCAAGGTTGCCGCTACTTTCACTGAGAGTCCCTGAGAGAGCGCGCTCATTGTACTCATCACCCTCTTCCTGCAAATCAACTGCGGCGTCGTGGAAATTCCCTTCGCCTTCGTTCATTGCGTGTAATCCTTCCTCATCCTCGTCATCTGAGGATGCTTCGGTCTCACTGGCCTCAAGAGTTCCATATATTTGAGGAGACGGCGGGGCACGCTGTAAACCATAATCCTGACACAGCAGAGTAGCACTTGTCACTAACAGTATAATAGTTCACATTCACATGTAGAATCAACGAATAAAACATTTCTTTTGAAGAAAATACAATAGTCGGCAAGAGTGACAACATCTGCAGACTTACTTCAAAGATGTGATCGTACTCTTCCAACAGCATGGTAACAATGGACTGGGCATTGTTAGCAGCAGCCGTAGCAGCGAGGAGCTGGGCAGCATTGTCTGGACTGACTTCAGCTTCATCATCCATACATTCACCAGCCAATAAGGGACGCAGCAATAGCGGAGCCATACATGCAGCAACAGCTGATGCAGTCATTCGATTGTCATCGGTGTGGGCTGATACTGATCTCATCATTCTCAAAACTCTGAGAAAAGGCACAAACTTGGGTAAGAAAAGGATCTTTTGATGAAGAGAACAACACACACATGCTGGACGTTAACATTTAGGACTAATATAGAACCTCAAATAAGAATACCATAGTAGAACTAACTGTGTGTAATTGTAAGCCCTGATAGACACGACAATGTATGAAGGCCACAGAAGTTACCTTTGAAGCAGTCGCCGATTAGGCTCCGGAAATGTATCAGTGACAGCTGACTTCATAGATGAGATGCGAGTTCCCTTCCCTTCTAACCCTGTGATTGTTTGGTTTATTACACGTTCAAATAGAAAGTTAGTAAACTGCTACTTGGTTAGCAGGTCATGAACATGAATGATATAATGCTTCATTGTGCAAAAGAGGGTTATTACTTTGAGCCTCGAGAAGGGCTGTGCAGCATGGTGTAGGGACTGGTGATGACGGCAACTCCCTTAGCACATGCTGCGCCCAGCAACAAACTGTAGGTTAGGCCTTTACTCTTGGAGAAGGATATTGGTACAATATTCTGACAGAAGAAATTTCAACATCCACTTGACTGCGAGTGGAAATCCAACCTTAATGCAATCACCAATGACATGTGCATCTTCATCCGGTGAAAACTGATTCTGCCCTGGACATGAACAAGCAGATGATAAGAGTTAGTCGTTCTCAATATGTGCTTACTAACCCCTACATGCTGAGACCAAAAGTGGGCACTTGGAGTTGAGACAAAATGTTTAAAAGCCTTAAGTTAAAGAAAAGTTACAAAGTGTACAAATAGAGAGAAGAAATCAAATCCTACATTTTTGAACGACAGAAACATGTTTCAGAAGTTACTAGAATGAACTGCTCTCTTCGTCCTGAAATAAATGTCCAGAATGGCTCTCATGTCTTTTCAGTAGTTTTGAGTAGGTCATATGAGTACTTTCTTGAGTCCATTTTTATTTATGTTTTCACAAAAACATGCAATGTTTTTGAGTAATTCATATCATATAAAATCTGGAACCATCAAAATTTCGATGTTCATAATATGATCCATCAAACTGGTGTCACACTGCGGACCCTTATTTCCCGAAGGAGGGTCCAAGTAGAGCTTCCTGATTTTAATTTGAGCTGATTTATGAAACCTTAATCTTGAAGTCCCCCTATCATGAAACTACATCCAAAAACACAAATATAAACACAATGATAAACGAACCTTGTTCATAATCACGCACACGTCGCTCCACATCTTCAACATCTGCAGATTGCCGCAATATCCCTTCCACACCGATACCTGCTCACAGAAAGTATCACATTAACACAAGATAAATGGATTTTGTGGCACCAAGATTAATGCTCGATCCAATTGTGGATTGTATTCTATATATACACAGAAGTGAAATGGCGTACCATATGTCTCAATAAAGGTCAGGGCCTTCTCCAGAAAAGATGGACTTCCATCAATGTCTTCCAAGGCCAGAAGGATTGGACGACCAACGACCATGGATCTGACTGGTCGCCGGTTGCTTCCCATGAGACCTGTCAATATACAGAAACCATTTTAGGTTGGTATATTGCATATAATAATGTACTCCGAAATCCAACTTTCCACATATTCAACCTAAATTCTAAACTAGCACACGACCAAACTATCAACAGAGGAGAATGTACACATTCAATACAGGTCAAATATATGGAGGTCAAACCGATGACCCACCTGGCTCTGAAGACCCATCGATAGACTCAAGAGCCTCGGTTTGAAAGCTTGGACTATTACTCAAAGTCGATGCATTTGGTGCTGCCTGAAGTGCCCGCTCTAATGCGTCTCTCCATTCATCCACGTCTTCAACTGTTTCCGCCTAGAAAGAATAAATGAAGTACAATAACCACGTTTAGGATAATTTTAATAAAAAAAATATTCGAAAGGAATTTGCTAATGAAGTAGCACCGAAAGCAAGTGGCATGAGAGAAGAGCTTGGAGGATTTGCAGTTAGGTCAAGTCCCAGCTAATTATTAATGAATTGACCAACTAACGTCAGGAGTTATCACCTTCAGAGTAAAGGCCCTTCCGTCCGGAAACAAGACTGTCAGCAACTTTTTCTCCGCCCGTACAAGCACACTGCTCACATCCCCACTATAGGTTATTAAACTGCCCGAGAATGCCCAATCTATGCCATTGCATTCGTATACCCGAACAAGCACAACTGTTATTGTCCAAACACTACTTTAGGCTAAACCTATCTCTGCAGACGTGGAAAATATGTAATAATGAATGCAGAAAATTCACTAGGAACAGTGATCACCTGCCAGAGTTGTTCAAATCGATTCCCCCAAGAGTCAGGTTCATATCACCCCCTTTCGAGGGATATGTGTTCTGAACGCAGTTGCAAAGATCATCACAGGTAAGACTAGCAAAGGTCAACGTCTTGTAAAAGTTGAGGCTCTATGAGAACATGGATTTTACTGTACCCCTTTGACTAGCTGTTCATATTAGCTATCACTAAATTCTTTTGCAGGAATAGAGGGATTGACTTCATTCAATTATAAGGCACCTTTGACTCACATCTACTAGTCGTAGCATCTAAATGACATAAAGGAAGACTTTTGATAGCTGCTACAGTTGGACTGACCCTCATTGCTAATATTAACATAGAAAATGCCTGCCTGTACCTCAATTCCAATGCCAACAGTTGCATGGACACTCACCGGGTCATTTTTGAAAAACACCAGTGATGTTCGGGTCAGAATGAACCAGCGTCGTTTCCATGACTTCCAACCTAGACCTGAATAGCCATCAAGAACAACTGACCTCAATAGCTGCTTTGCAAAGAAATGACAGACAATCTGATTAGTGAAGGGAAATGTTGTCTCACACCTAAAACGAGGATCGAAACGACGAAATGACCTTATTTCATAAGATATTACTTTGACAGCATCAGTGACATAGAAAAATAAAAATAAAACAATCGCAAGGACAGTCTGAGAATGGCAACACACCTTTCGATGAGATGTAGAGTGGCCCGCTCTTATAAACCTGCAGAGCGATCTCAATATTAAAAACTGTGCTTAAATCCCAGTAAAATGAAGACAGTGCTCCAAAAAACTGAAGGCTTTTCGAAATTCCTCATCCATCTAAAGAATCAACCCTAACTAACTCGAAACACTCTGAATACTCCTCATCCATCTAAAAAATAATCAGAACTCCCATTCGTCTCTAAATGGCAGTAAAACGAATACATCAGTGCGAAGTGCTCCAAAACAACGAAGGCCCAAACTCCTCATCCATCTAAAGAATCGACCCTAACTAACTCGAAACACTCTGAATAATCAGAACTCCCATTTATTTCTAAATGACAGCAAAAACCTAGGTTTTAGAAAAGTAGCTGCTTCTCAAATCGTTTACCAACAGAAAGAAGGAAGCATACCCTAGATTACTGAACGATAGAAATCAATGCTTTGAAAGTGAAGTTTCTGCTCTTCGCTTGGACTCCGAGGGGTTAATAGTACTTGATAAAAATCATCGCAATCACCAAAAAGGAAGTTCCGTATTCTGACCTAATTCATTCCCCTGGTCTTTAGATCTAGAGCAACAGCCGTGCAGACTGACAACATGCAATGCAGTGGGGCAGATCAACTCACCAAGTTGTTGCTGCGATTACTAGTTCTGGCAGGCCGGTCAAATGGAGTCGGGCTCACTGCAGCGGACATCTCTTCGGCCGCCAGAGTGTAAGACGAAGAGGACGATGGAAAACTCCCTACTGTACTCACTCGATCATTGGCAAAAGCTCCTCCTCGCACTAGCAAAAATCTAAGCCCCTGCTAACTACATGCTTTTGTTGCTGCTGCTGCTTTTTCCAGCACCAATGCGCATAATCAAACGCCATTAGGTAGATACCCTAACGTTCCTGGGGTTTCATTCCTCCGAGAAACACGCGCCAGCCATCTTCACATCGTAGCGACTCACGCGATCTCTCGCATCCCTAGTCTTGCACCGCACCATCCATTGCCAAGACTCCCGAAAACATTGCTTGCCCTAGATTATAACAACCCTGCGCAAATGCCGGAGCTTCATTATTCTCACATTGTCCGGTAACGGAACTGCACTGGATCTAAAACCCTGTTCTACAAACCCTGAAGGATTTTCGGTTCGATTTCTACGCGAAAAAGCAAGAACAAAAGAGGAAATGAGCGTACCAGAGAAGGAAGGCTAGGCTAGATCTCGCAAGGGAATTGTTGAGGCCGCAGCGGAATGCTCCGGAAACTGGGATCTGAGAGCCAAGCAGGGAGGGACGGCGTCGGCGATGGAATGGCAGCAGATCGGGCGACCACCACGCTGCTGCTGCTCAGGCCATTGGATGGGGAGCAAGGAGGTATGGCCGCGGCCGCAGACGCGTGTCTGCGGGAGTCATGTTGCGTGCCTGTTGTGGGTGGAGACGAGGCCGCGCGGCTGCGGGGGTGAGGGGGTGCGTGTTGGGGGCTCCCGTAGCCGTGGAGGGTGGAGACGGGGACGCGCGGTTGCGGTCGGTAGGATGGATGAATGAGAGTCTGACTTCGCATTTTTCATCTATGAGTGGCTGGGTTAGCGTTATCACGGCTCATTCTCGGCTGAACTTACTGCCCGTACCGTGATAGCAAATATAATATTTTTGGGAGAAAACAATTCCATTCATGTTGGAATGTTCACCCACACCTCTTTTTTAACCCTTTATATCTTTGTGGATTCACACTTGTCCCCTAAAGGACCAAGGATTCATGGTCTTAAAATGAAAAATGAAAAATTCAATTCAAAATATTGTGACAAATATAATAATTAGATGGGACCGAATGTTACCGTAGTACCATAGTTGGGTCGCCACCCACAAACGAATAATTAATAACTTTTGAAAAATAATGTTGGTTCCTCAAAAAAATGAATTTCTTGGTTTTCGTTTATTTGGCAAAAGATGATTAAAAATGGCCCATAATGGCCCCAAATAACTTAGTAATAGCCAAATATAGCTAAAAACAATTTATTCTTTCTTTTTTCTTTGATCCTCATAATTTGTGATCTTTTACATATTTTATTTTTTGAATTTATTTTTTGCAACCTAGCTTTGGTACTACGGTATATCACTATGCATGCGGCATTAGAAACAAAGTGAGAAAAAACATAGGATATTTTTTAATATTTGAGAGATAAAAATTATATTTTATTTGGATACATGTGCATTCATGGTACTAAGAGCCAACGGTGCCCAAATCTAAGAACTCTTCATAAGTGCTTCGGATATGATATCTTCAATATATGTAGATATTAGGAAAAACGTTATAAAAAACTTAATAACCCTAGTTATAAATAATATATGTCCCCAAAAATACTTACAATTTTATTTAAAAAATCGGGGTGTAGGAAAAAAATGGATCAAATAATTAATATAAAAGAAGAAGGAAAAATAGATTAAAATCTATCAAACTTTTGTTGTAGAGCATGATGTCATTGTACTGGGTGTCGCATCCTTTTTAAATGTATGCTCAGGCCTTGAAAGAGACGTAGTGAAAGTCCGTGGTAGCAAAGGAATCCCACAAGACACAGAGGGAAAGTCGGTGGTGAACAAAAATGGGCCTTGCAACTGTTGCACGAGACATTGTAGGGAAACTAATAGGTGTCCCGATAGAAAGAGATGAAAGATGTAGTGGCTATTGCAACGATAATGGAAAGTAAATGTATAGAATTTGTCGAACTTATGGAAACTGAAATATATTAAACTATGTAAAGAAATTCAGTCACATTTGATAGAATTTTATTGTTGATGTTATGAAGCCATTTCCATTATCTATATGAGTATGTTACTGTATATGATGTGCAATTTTGATTCATTTTTCATCTTCATGTCTTCCGATTTTGCATAACTTTTAGGGAGTTTTTTTCCAATTTGATTTTTCATTGTCCTATAATTTAATAACCACTTTTCAATGTACACTACTTCAAGACACCTAGTTATGTGTTGTAGGTTGAAGACGAACTAATATTGTGGCCATTTCTAACCTCCCAAATACATACTACAAAATATGTTAAAGTGTACTTGATTATAAAAAACACAGGGATTTTATAATTGAGTTCTCCAAAAAAGTCACGGGGAATTCACTTCCATAATTTTCTAAACCACATGCAAACAAAACTAGGATGGCATAGATTACTTCTAGGTAAAAATTACAATACATTTAAAATAAATATTGGGTAGCATTAATATTAAACATCAATTTTTGATTAATATAGGATGAGATTTATACATGGGAATTATTATATTTTTAGTTCTACTAAATAGGGGTGGGAAATTTGAAAAGGGATATGTGTCTTGGTCTATGTGGCATATTTCCCTTAGCACCTTAGAGTAAACAATCTGGACCTCAGAGATATCGAAGACGCTTCGATTTCCAAGGATGGGACTTGGTTTTGCAAGGGGGTTTGCGGGCTTGGGATTTCAACACGTCAATACCATTATCACTGTTGTAACCATGGCTTTTAAAAGGACCCTAAATGCTTACATTTTAAATGGTGATGACGTTGTAGTTCTTGATGAATATGTATCAGGTAAATAATAATTAATTTTGTATTATTTTTTAGTATATATTAGTATTTTAGCGTAATAAGTATTTGATTACTGTGGTCATTTATTAAAAAAACATAGCCTAGTACATGAAAATCATGCTTATTACAAAATCATATATTATATTACATGGTGCAGAAAAATGGCAACGCTAAAATAAATACCTTTTAGGAAAATACCCCATTATCTCATGTACTACAAAAAAATGTACAAGGAGTGAATCTTCCGAGCAAAAAATTGTTTAAACTAACATAGGATATTGGAAAAGAGGGACATTTTTTTTAAAATAAGTAATACTAAGGCCTTCTAAAATCCCTTAAGCCCACATAATACCCCATAACTAATATTTGGTGTTTGCATGTGGTAACCAAAAAATACTATAAGTGCCCCCCTAGTTGGAATTAGTTGAAAGAGCATGTTGAAAAAGTTTAAAGAATAAAGAGGCATCTTGAACTTAGAAAACCACAAACAATAATCAATTTCTACATGATTTACATGGAAAGGCATATGCTAAGTTGGATGCCTTTTTGGATTCATAGAACATAGAAATGGGGGTTGAAAAGTGTAAGTTGAAGAAGTTTAAAAAGTAACGAGCCATCTTGGACATGGAAGACCATAAAAAGTAATCAATTTCTACACATTTTACATGGAAATGCAAATGCTAAGTTGGTTGCCTTTTCAAAATGATAGAATTAAAGAATACGGTCGAATGAATATATGCAACATTTAGCACTCTTTTTAGAAAAGCATTTTAGTTTTATGTCTAATAGTATGTAATATGGGGTGTTTGCATAGTACGGTTCAGCACATTGAGGGAATTTTGGGTAGTGCAATATTGGGGCTTTTGGTGCATATTGTGTATTTGGTCTAAAAAACTAACTTTAGATCCAAATAAAAGAAAATGTACTAGTGATACACTCAAAAATGAAGTGATATAAATTTTAAAATTAGGTATGTATTAGCTCCTAAACGCCCAACCATCCATTTTCATTGGTCATGCACTTTTTGCAATGTGCATTTTTTATTATAGATTTTATAGGAAGTCGGCTTCATGCATTTATGAACTGATTGGAAAGGAGATGATTTGTGAAATCTTTATAGCTCATTTCATTTTGCAGTGATTCACCAAAAATTTCTAAGATCTTAGTTCAAAGTGCTCTTGAAAAAATCAACTTATGAAATTAAACAATCAAAAAATCTCCAAAATCACTAGGCTTAAATAGAGTATTACAATTCAACTAATCACAAAAAATTAATCCAGAGATTGTCAATTTCTTATTTGTAAACAGATTACAAAATAATTTTAAATTATAAGTTACAAATATTATACATAATATTGGTGATTGCAATCATAAATCTAACCAAATGAAAAGTAGCGCTTCAAAAGGAATTGTAAAAATAGTTATTAGACGATAACTATAGAAAGTAATGTTTGGAGAGGAAATGTGAAAAATAGTACTTGGAGAGGAATTGTACAAAGTATTGCTTTGAGGGAAACCATAAACAATAATAGGTGGATGGGAACTGTAAACAATAGTAGGTGGAGGGGAACCGCAAACAATAGTAGGTGGATGGGACCCGTAAAAAGTAGTGCTTCAATTGGAAATTGTTAAAGGTTGGTTCATGTTGACTGTTTCATGAGTATGACCCATGATGATTGTTTCAATAATTGCTCACGAAATGCTATTGGCTTGCCATGACAAAAATTTGCAGTATAGGGTCCCTATTTTCACCCTATGTTAATTTATCCAGTCTGATGTGATCGCTGGAATTTGTACATTAACTTCAAAGCGATAAATTGCACAACATACATTTCATGAGTACAAATGTAGAAACCCTGGCGTTGTACAACAATTATTTTAGGGAAATAACCATGAGAAAGGTAAAAAACCACATGAGTTAAACTATAGGGTCCTTTTTATTCATGGGAGGAAAATTTCTATCTAATCATTAAAAATTATATGTAATATAGGATGCCTTAGAATCAAAAATATTCTAGGATATTTTTTAATATACCTCAAATATTCCAATTATGTGATAGCCCCCATTCAAATACCCTCTCAACGCACGTGGATATACTAGATATATGTTAGTGACCCACCCGAGACAATTATACAAATTACAATTTTCCACCTTATAACCATGAAATTCTTACCGGGGTTATACACACCCCACTTTGTGATCAAATATACATACATGGGTTTTTAAGCTCTCTACCTCCAAGTGGGAAGGTATCCATCATTCACAACGAGGTATATAAATCCTTACTTCTCATATACAATACCATATTCAATGCAATGCTTCGACTATTACAATTTGTTTTAATTTAGAAACAAAATTTATGCAAATTGGATTTCCAACAAGGTATAGTGTAAAAAGGGTGTGTATTTAGTAATTATTAGTCACTCTAAACAATCACATGATTATGACTTGGATTGATAATAATTATGAGTTTTTGGATAGCAACATTATTTGGACAATGCACAAAATTGAAGAAAATGGAATGGAGATAACTAATAATAATTTTGACATTGTAGATGTGTGACAAATCAAAGTGATATTCTTACACTATTGTTATTTATTAAATACTCTATTATATATATTTATAGTCAAAACTTTATCTACCCCAATATGTTGAATTGAAACTAAATACAAAATTATAAGTGCTTCAATTTTGGATTAAAATTGAATAATTAAATAAAGATTCTAAAGCATGATTTATAAATTTTATTCATGTGGTTGGCTTTTCAAACAACATTGATCAACATAAATTATAAAGTAAAAGGTTACATATTCTCATTTATTTTTTTATGACAGGTTATATATGTAAGATTTATGACGGGTTATATATGTAAGATTTATAGTAATTACATGAAGAGTTTTTACACACTAAATGAAAGAATTTGAGTATACAATGAATCATGTAGTTTTAGGACATTGAGCTAAGATTTGAATAAAAAAATATTTACTTATTTATAATATTTTTTTTGAAGATTCAATATCATCCAATTCAAAATAATTTTTTAAATGATGAAATTTTGACTTCCTGTACATGAATAAAATCTAAGACTTTGAATCTACAAATACTATATGTAGGTGAAATACAAAAGAATGGATTTTTTTTAGTTAATAATCCATCTAACATAAGCGGGAATTGAAGGTTCATGAAACATAACATTTTATAACAATAGAGTTCTAAATCCCAAATCCTCTACTACTTGGATCAAATTTATTAAATAAAATAACTTTTTTTGGAATTATAGTGAGAGAGAACATTTGGCATTGTACAAGGGAATTTCTAATAAGAATCAAACAAGAACAAATTATTTTGAAACTTATTTAGGATGTGAAGAAAAGAACATCCAAGAGTATGCAAGAGTACCTTAAACCTTGAACCCTAAACCCTTAATAATTTAACAAGAGACCAAAATCTTCATGTTTTTTGTTGCTCATATTTATTGAGTAAAGATATTTATTTCAATTCATCAATTAGAATTTTAACTAATCTTAATTATCTATACAATGCCAACAAATTTTTGAATAGGATAAATTGTCACTCATGAATTCACTTGCAAGGTATTGCAGTTACTGAAATTTTGTTGCCTTGTCCTCTTAGGATCAATGGCTGCCTTGTCCTCCTAGGGTCAATGTTAATTCTAATTCACTTTAATTTGATTTACACTCATGCTTGAAAAAATTAAGAGCTTTTGAGTATATTTTTTAATAAATATGAAATTAGTTCTAAAAGCATTAAAAATAATTCACTAAAATTTGTAAAAACATCTATGACTTGCAAGTAACACATTCCTCTATTTATTTAAAATATATATAAAGTTGAATTTTCATCAAATATTAACCCTTAAACGTCAAAGCAAGCCCCACGGGCTTGTTATAAAGGAATAATTGAGGAAAAAAGTAGATTTTCTCAACCAAATCAAGAGAAGATTGGTGCGTTGGAAAGCTACTGAAAAAGCGATCTAGATTGCAAATTTGCGCCTCATTTGAGAGATTGTGGAGTCATTGGTAAGTAATCAAAGTTATCAAAATGAATAGGAGTTGAGGTTGGGGCAACAGAGGTAGTTTCTTGAAAAGTGCCGCAGTGCCGCAACAATGCTGGCCAATAAAGCCGTTTTTCATTTTTTCGTTATTTTCTTTTTTTTTCACCTTCAAAAATTTAGATGCCTTCCGGGCTACCCCGCCCAGGCCCTCTTGACGTTTAAGGGTTAAGGTACAAAATTGTGTGTAAATGTAAAGGTTGATTCCATAATTACACGCCCATCCTTACTCAGTTAATGCGATCCAACCCATAAAAGTTGCAAAAATAGGTTCCAAATAGAAAGAGGTGTTAGAGTACAAGTATTTGTGTTAGCCTTTGGGCATGCTTATGCAACGAGCTTACAAATAAGGAAATGATCCCTCTTTCTTTAAAAGATGGTGTGAAGAACCTTGCAATTTCAACTTGCAAGAGAAAGCCAATTGTTTTTATAAGAGTTTGTGATTATGAGCATAGATTTCAAAAGGCATCACATAAGAACCATGTAGGAGAGTCTTACCTCATAAACTTTGCACTCTATCACCTATGTAGACTGTTTTGTCAAATACCAGGTTCCTGTACAAGACAACAATTAGAATACCAAAGAATATAATTTCCAGCTACTTCAATGCCTTGGGCTATATTAAACCCATAAATTCATAATTGTAGTTATGAATGTATAGGTTCGATAAAACCCTTAATTAGGGCTGCATTACATAAGAAATTGGTCTTATTTGTTTTTGGTCTAATTCAACCAATTTTCATAAAGAATTATTTTAAGGTTGGCTTTGATTACTCAATATAATAATATTATAAAAAGGCCATTTTCCTCATATCTAATGGCATTGGAGCTAAAAAATTGAAGGGAAGAAGAGACCAAAAAGACGTGTTCAGATAAATTTGTTAACGATCCAAGGATCCAAAAGCATTTATTAATAAAAATATAATAAACAAACATTTAGAAACGGGCCCAAAGACACAAATTGGTCTTCTATTTTTAGTGAACTATATCCTTTGAGTTGGGCCTATGTCACACCTTGTTGATTTTTATTAAAGAGTTGGTTTCAAAATTTTAGCATGAAGTCTTAGTGTAAAGGGATGGAGACTGATTTTGGAATTTGGACAAATGAGGTGAGGATTCAAGCCCTTTTACACATCAAAATGGACTTGACTTCAAATGTAAAGTGTCTTTAATTCTAATTTTTTCACGTAGGTATAACCATAAAGGACCACGCATCCAAATAATGAATGTTTGTTGGTCAAATCCAATTGTGACTTTGAAAATGACTTTTTTGCTAATACATCTTTTAAGAAAGTAAAGTTTATCAAGTCTAGTTTGCACTTCACATTTCAAATCTTTAAAATCCCATGTATTGAGTATTTTATTGCATTTGCAAGCCTTGTAACTCAAGGTTTGAATTACACTAGGTTAAATGTTTACCTTTCTAAAATTTAAATAAAATAATTATATGGAAAACACATTATGTGATTCTCCATTGTAATTTGCACCCATTCCAATTCTCTTTTTAAAACCTTGAAGATTTTTTGTAATTGAAATGAATTTTGAAGTATTTTACTTTTAAATTGTTAAAATGGAATGTTAAATTAAAAAAATATGAAATTTTTAGGACTACTAGGAAACATTTGTTTTACTGTATGAAATATATTACAAAATGTATCTTGATAAATAATGAAGGTTGAATTGTGCATGAAAGTTTAGTATGACTTTTCTACAAAGGTTTGGAACTTTAAAGGGATATTGCCCAAATGGACCCGTGACACCATGCATTAGCAGCGTAGCTTGGTGCCCGAAGTATCACCTTTCTTCTAGTGATTGACCGGTATGAGCCTTATATAACAAAACATGTTACTTTTTTTGCAAATTGCATTGTAGGTGGACATTAGGTTGTTAAACATTATTGTATAAACCAAATTTCTATATCAATCTATATTTAGAAACACATTTATAAGCTATCAACTTGAAATTGCAATAAAGAACTCATTTTCATAAGTTCTTCAAAGTTTTCAAACAAAATAAAAACTACCATCATTTCATTGGTTTGAAGGTCAAAATCAAATTTTAGGAATAGAAGGCCAAACAAATTTGTTTGGACTCTAATATCGTTGTGCATAATTATACGTGTTATTAGTGAGATGCAGTGGATAATTCGTCATGTAATCGGGATCAACTGTCACATGGTGCAAAATTGGAGGTGCACGTGTGGTATATCCCCAAGATCTCTCTATTTAGAATATCCGCTGATGTCAACAAAATATTCCCTAATTCCAAATTCTAAACCCTAAACCCCAAAATCCTAAACCCTAGCCCTAAATCTCAAACCTTAACCCTAGACTGCCATTTGGTTGTAGTGACGAGACAAAATATTCTACACTTACACCACGCAGTAGTTGACCCTTGAGTAATCTACACTACTAAATTTAGATGCAACTGAAATTGCAATTCTCATCCATGATTACCACTTTTTCATTCAATTTCAAAGTAATATTCCAAGGTACCAAAATCATTATCATTTGTACACAGTGGAGGGTGTGGCCATAGATTTTAACCCACCGATATTGCATTGTTGTCTTATCCTACACTATGCCTAGATAAGTTCATCCTTGGGCACGTTAAAACTCAGCTAAATTAACCCTTAAGGGTCCAAAGAGCCCTTTCCGACCAGTATTATACAACAATATTCCATTTGTATTTGGTATAGTCCTATACCTCTTATGAGTTTGAGATCAAAAGTAAAGTTAAAATTCACGTCGACATGATTTTAATGAGCTATTGGGGTCTCAATTTGGAACTTTCTATTTACAACAAATGTCAAATATACGCCAACGTATCTACTATCCCCATCAGCCTTTGAAGGTCTAAGGTACACCGATCTATTACCACCATGTTTCCAATTCCGCCATCATGTTTTGGTGGTATACATCCCAAACCAAAAATATCTACAGTCACTACATGAAGGCGATATTGGAAACATGGTGGTGATAGGTTGGTGTACATTAAATGTATTATGTGAACATGAACCATGTGACAACTCAGAAAAAAATACCCATCTAAATAAATTAGTTTCGCCATTTTCATGATTTCATTGTTGCATGTGTATACTATGAATGAATATCTTTTATATCCATTTTAAAAAAGGATTTCACTTCATTAATAAATGTATCATTTGGATATCATAAAAATAAGTCATGAAATTTTTAACCCCTAAATGACAGAGGGGTAAAGGCAAAACCTAAATGTGTTATAAAATGTTACTTCTGTATCTTTGATGAAGTTTGGTCCAAAAAGAGAAAATGAGAAGAGTGTTTTACCAACAAAAATAGATGAAAAAATAATCTCATTCCACCTTTTTCTGCACCAATGAGAAGTAGAAGTTAGATTGGTAGGATTTGAATATCGGACCTGTATAATGCAACGCTACGCTTTCTCAATCCAAGCCAACACTCCTATTCATTGACCACATGTTCCCCCACATCCATGGGAAGTTCATCCAAACCGCTATGTGCTCCTTGTGCTCCCATTTAGAATGGAACAACTAATATAAGGTTGGAAAAGAAGGTGAGGGAAGGGGGTAACTGATATTTAACTAATTATGGACTTTAAAAAGTCCAGAAATAATATTGAATGCATCCGCCGAGGCATCGACAAAATTAAAAAACAGATTTTTAAAGTGAAATATGTCCAAATGCAGACTTTTTGCTTCAAAAAGGTCAAAACAATGAATATTAGCCTATAGTTAGGTCACATAATTGATTTTTGGCCCAATTTTTTATTTTTTATTTTTTATTTTCTTCTCAAAAGTGTCGGCCGGCGGCCGATATAATCTGGCTACCCACCGATAAAAGTTTCAGTTGTCTGGGATTGAGCATTTTCTACAATATTTTGCAAATTGTTGAGAATTTGTCATTTTGTCCAGAATTCGTCGTTTTGTCCTTAATTAGTTAAATATCTGTTGGGTGACTTTGTTTACTTTGCGAAGATCTTTAGTTTCTCCAAAATGTAAGTAACTCTAATTTTGTAGGTCTTGCACATTTAAGTAGCCGAATATTTATTTTCCAAAATTTCATATCTATATTTTCAAAGCACGCCTTTTGAAAACTAGTTTAGAGCAATTTCAATGTTTTTGGGGTCCAATGGTCCGATACCCATACCGATATTGTTGTTGTTGGAGGGGTGCTTGGGGTACCGAGCTTTGTGCCCTGGTGAGCGGGCCAACAACAAACCATCATCTCGCCCAACAACGGTATGATTTCAAGCGGGTTGATCTTAGGCCCGTTTGCCTTGTTTACCGTGATTGCTCGCCCTCAAATGCCTCGTTCGCTCCGCCGCATGGTCCCAAAACTCTACCCACTGTCAACGTCTAGCCTCCAACATATATTGTGTGTGATGCAAGCCACAATATGGAGGTGTGAGATGCACTTGTGCCGCGTGTGATATATTGGCCCCTCTAACGGCCAATAAATGAGCCTAAGGGGACATGGTTTTCAATACTGTTGCTCCAACTCCCCGACACATGAACTGTTACTAGTGTGTTTAGTAACAATGTTGGAGTTGCTCTTAGCTACACTAAATAGTGAAATTAGGTTCCCTGACAAATTAGGTTCCCTTACCCCGAAGAAAGTTACGTCACAAGCCATCAAAGTCAAGAAATATTTCCACAAACATTTCTATCTCTACACATGGAGATTTATGAGTCCCAATTACAACAATATCTAATTCATAATTAGTGCATTATTGTACATTAACCCCTAAAGGACCCCGACGGATTTTCCAAGTTCGTTCAACTCAGTGTGGAATGAGTATTGATCCTCAAATTTAAAGATTTTTTGTGGTGGTTCTACTCTTTGTAACGAAGATGGGATGGTAATTTGCGTACATAGGTGATATATAGATCAAAAGATACAATCATGCAATGGTGAACAATCTAATAACAAGCAGCTCCTTAAAATTTGCATACAATAATCTATGCATGTTGAATTTTTGTACACAATGAGCTAACACCCCTATATACACAACAACCAAATTCATTTTACCAAATTTGATACTAAACTTTGCATTTTGGGCATTTTCATAAAGTTTCAAACTCGAGCACGGGGTCAAAAATACAAGTGCAACCAACTTTGTAGCATATATTCTTACTATTGAGGAACCTTGAATGGTTGAAAATTTGTAGGTGCTAATAAATTCAAGTTGGTTGAAATACCCTACGGTTGGATCGGTCAAAAAGATTTTAAATAAAAAACTATTTACTATTTTTTGAGAAAAGGGGTACTTTTAGGAAGCTTTTGAGTGTTAGGAGAGAAACATAGTTGTGGTCCTTTAGAGACTAACGGTAAACATTTATATACTGTCAAATGTCAAGAAATTAGTGAGGAACAACCTAATTTCACTATTTAGTGTAAGTTACTTCACCAACTCAGTCTAGGCCATTAATTGTGTTTCAAAAATTAAGACCCACCAAGTCACCAACTGATTTCTTCCAGAAGAAGCAGGGGAGTAGTAAAATTGATTGTAAACGTTAATAGGGAATCAATGAATTTATGAGGATCTACTAGTCTGGTTTTAATGGGTGTACTAGAAATCTAACTTTAAATGGGGTAGGAAAATACAACAAGGTTTCTGATTAATGAGTTATCAATGAAAAAGCTGACCTGGCTCTGCTGCAGGCCCACTGGCTACATTAATTGAAATCAGCAGCATGATGAGGCAGTAAATTTGTTTTATTGTGCCCAGAAAAGGCCCATCAACATGTCGGATGGTTACATGCCACCTATGTAAAGCTGAGCCCTACCACTCGGGCAGATGAACAATTTTTTAAAATATAAAATAAATATAAAAAAATTATTTCCAAAAGCTTTGGGGATAGGGTAGCTCCAGATGAGCCCCAGGGTTAGGCTAATCTTGGATTTTCTTTGGGTTATTTATTTAAACCAACAGGACGCTGTTTTTTTTGAAAGAAAAGAAACATCACAGTGAATGGAGGGCCAGATGCCCCGGCGAGAGAATTTTGATTTAATTAGCAAAATTTTCTTAGGGTTGAAGGTTTGAAGCTATAGAAGGTAAGCCACTTTTTTGGTGCCACGATTCGGAAGTCACCTTATTTGTTCCAAGATTTGGAAGTTGTCTTATTTGTGTCACAATTCAGAACTCACCCTGTTTGTGTCACAATTCAGACAATAACAAGAATGTAGTCCTTTTAAAATGAGTCATAAAGAACCAATTAAGACACAAGGGAACGATTTAAAAATAAATAAATAAATCCAGCTAGTGGGAATTCACCCTGTATGTGCCACGGTTTTGAAGTCACTCTATTTGTGCCACGATTTTGAAGCCACCTTATTTGTATCACGGCTTAGAAGTCACTTTATTCGTGTCACGGTTTGGAAGTGAGCTTGTTTGTGCCACGATACTTGTATCATTATATATTAGTAATATAAATATCAAAAATTTAAATGTAAATCACTCATACATAATGGCTACAAAGCGGCATAAATAGTCACATGAAACAAATAGGGTGATTCACCTCAAATTAAGTCTTTGGATACAATTCAATTGTTTTTATCATGAGTTTATATATTTCTATTGATTATGCTCCTTTAAACCCTAAGGGTCCCTAGCTTCTTTGGGCTTAAAATCATCATTGCTTTTGATGTGTTATAGGTCTAAATGTAAGTGAGGTATAGAAATCTCAACCGTAAAATCTTGTAACATACATGTTGTAGATCATGTGGATCAATTTTGGGGTCATTTGGCCATATAGATTGCAAGATCCTAGTGTTTTAGTGCTAAAAAAGGATGCTGAAATTTTCCTAGCAACACAATTAGAGGTGAAATTCGTTTTCAAAATTACTCAAATGAAAAAACTTTCAACTATAAAGTAGTTCAAAATCATCATATAAACACATTGGTACCAAAAAAGCCTCATGAAAAAAATTAATGTGCCCTAAAATGGCCTTGCAATGTCAAAAAGTAGCCCGAAAAGTGACCCATTTGAACCAAAAAGCAAAAAGTGTTCAAACTAGACCCGTGCACTAAAATGACTCCCAAAAATTCATAACATCATGAATTGACCTGAAAATTTTACCATGATAACTAGACTTCAAGGGGAATTCAACCCAACAAGTTTTTATTGCAAACGGACTTGGGATGAAGGAGATACAAGCCCCAAAGTTGCTGCCATCAAAATTCACAGAACTATCCAAAAAAAAGATACCTACTTTCAAATGATCACCAAAAATTCAATTCATCTCGGATTAATCTGAAATTTTTACCACACATTTCATGCGGGGAGTTGTTTCAAAATTTCAGCAAAATCGGACACGTTTTGCAAAAGTTACAGCTCTTCTAAGGTGAATGTCCCTCAAAAACGTCCGAAATATGGACGCCGGGACGCTTAGGGGTTAAGCAAAGACTGCCCAACAATTTACGCACGTAGAGAGATCCACTTCCTTATGTACACCCTCTTTACATTGCCCACTTCGCAATGGTTAAGGACACACCTTTTGACACAATGCTAATGATACTTAGAAAAAATAATTTTTTCAAACAACGCTCTATATGAATACAACATATTTTATTTAAACATGTGTACATTTCCAATTATAAATTTTAAAACATGTTCAAATAATTACAACAAACATAAAGAAGATTGGGACATAACTTTGCAGTTAAACCATCCTTGTTTACTAAACGGAATCAAATTACTTTACAATTATGTCATTTGCAACAATTCTGAATGTGAAAATATCATATTATGAAGATCCATATTGTACAAATGTTAGTCAACTAACACAAGAACCAAGATAATTTTGGATGGATGAAAAATTGTACAAAATGTTGTGTTTAGAAAGGTTGCAATCTGTTCATTGTTCATTATAGACGCATGCGCGTCAAAGGATTAAAACTTACAACAACTTGTGCTAATCAATTTTGGTTCCGTTTTTCTTTACAATAACTGTGTTACTATGTGACTAATTGCATTACCTTTTCACACGGACTAATCAACCCTTAAAGGACCAAGACACCTAAATTGGGCTTTATGTTTTTTAAAACAATTTTGAGTAGGTCTTATGTGAAGTTCCTTTTGTTTGATTTTGATTTTTTATTTTTGATTTTGATTTTATTTTTAAAGTTAAATTTTTTTACCAGTTCATACACAATGCTCTTCACTCATTCCATTGGTGTATATTTTCATCCTATCTTAACTATAATTTTCACAGTACAATCTACTGAATTTGACATTTAAAACGATCATCCTTGGTCTTTAGGAATCAACCCCTAAATGTCCTTACCCCTGTCCACATTTGGAGAATTTCAAAAATGTCTTATAAAATGTAACTAAGAGGGATATTTTGAACTTGATGTATGAATAAAAGTTGTACATTGTGAATTTTTAATTCTATCCATACGATTAGATCTATGATTGTTGTCACTAATATTTTTGTATAAAATATGAAACGTAAAACTAAAAATTCTTTTGTAATTTTATTACAAATAAGATATTGACAATTTGTACATGATATTTGTTGTGTTTGGTTGAAGTGTAATACTCTAAGTGTAGTGATTTTTGGAGATTTTTTGGCTGCTTAACTTTATGAGTTGACTTTTTAACCCCTAAAGGACCAGGAGGACACATTGTGTCTACGAATAATTTCATTACTTGAATAATTTGTTTGGATTTCATAATTTTGACTCAATGTTAACTAGAGAATTGAAAATGTTCGTTTCAAGAACACAAAAAACTTCAAGATTTGCAATTACGTTGATTGATTCATTGGGAAAAAACTAAAACGTCAACGTAGGTGAACTTGGGACATAGTAGTTAGGGCGGTTGATGACTTGGAAGGCGTTTTCACACTTGGACGTCACATTCGTTAAAAAAAAAAGTATACAATATGTAAAATATTTGCCATTATTGCATCATTAACACTATATAATAATTACGGAAAATGTTTAAATATGTTTTAAATGGAATCTTTTCAAAATAATTGGAATCTTTTCAACATATTTTATATTATTTTGGAATATTTCGGAATATTCCAAATATATATTTGAATTCTTTAAAAAAAATTGCAATGTAAAAATTAATAACGATCACAAACACCGGCTCAACGAGTCACCAACAAGTCACCTCACCCAAACATAAATCTTTGAGAATCAATCATTGTTGTTGTATTTAGTTTTAGAACACCATTTTTTGTGGGCACCTAGATATAGTACATCTTTGTATGCTCCTAAACTTTCAAACGCTAATCATGGTTTCTAAATTTATGAGAAAGTTTGCAATGAATGACCTGTTGGTTTTATTCAAAATTTTCAAAAATCAACTTATGATCAAACCTTATAATCATGTAATATATACGGTAGATTGTTCTGAAAATTAATGTTCAGTCTCATGACTAAGTCCTTTATGAACTTCAACGGTGAAGTTTTCTACATGAATACCAATCAAGAGATACAATTACCTTTCTGAAAGCATCACGAGAAAGTGATAAAATTTTAGGAATGAGCATGGTCCTTTAGGGGTTAAAAGAACATCTATACTAAAATCTTCAAAATTTTGGGTGAATCACTACAACATGAAATGAGGCATAAAGATTTCACAAGTCATCCCCTTTCTAATCAGATCACACATGCATGAATCTAAATTCCCATAAAATATATAGTAAAAAATCCACACTGCAAAAAAGTCAATGACAGATGAGAAAACTGTGTTTGATTATGTATGTAGCCCTTTTTCTGGAATGTTAGGCGTTTTTAGGTTAAGTTATTGAATTGCCAACTACATTGAACTGAACAAAAAAACGAATAGGATTGACTAATGGCCGGTTCACACTAGCCACATGTGGTAGGATGTGCGTGCGTTGACTGTTAAACAACATCTCACGTCCTTAGCCGGCAACCCGAGGCATCTCTGAGCACATGTGGATTATATATTTAGGCCGGGCATGTGCGCATAACCAATCACAACAAAGAAATAAGCACACAAGGAATCATTTGGGAACTTGGGCAAGAATCAAATGATCCTTCAATACCTTTGATCTAAGCATTGCGAAAAAGCATAGAAGAATTTGTTGGTGCAATTACGCAAATTAAATGCTTCATCTTGTTGTGCATTTAATGATCCATGTTTGGTTAGAAGGTGTTGGGTAGTGTTCCCGCTAAAAACAAGATTCCTTGGAAATCTAGCCTGTGGGGCTTGAAAAGATGCTTAACCCTTAAACGTCAAGAGGGCCTGGGCGGGGCAGCCCGAAAGGAATCTAAATTTTTGGAGGAGGAATTTATTTATTTATTTAGGTTTTTTTTGGAAAAACGGCTCTGCTGGCCAGCATTATTGTGGCACTGTAGCACTGCGGCACTTTTCAGAAAACGACCTCAACTGCCCCAACCTTAACTCCTGCTCATTTTGATAATTTCGATTGCTTGCCAATGTTTCTACAATCTCCCAAATGAGGCGCAAATTTGGAATTTAGATCGCTTTTTCAGTAGCTTTCCAACGCACCAATCCACGCTTGATTTGGTTGAGAAAATCCACTTTTTTCTTCATTATTCTCTTTTTACTAAGCCCATGGGGCTTACCTTGACGTTTAAGGGTTAAGGGTTAAGGTAGGTAGCTTGGCAAAATCAATTTTATTTAAATCTCTGTAGTGTAGAAAGAACGCATGTAAAAAAGTGCAGCAATGCAAAAAAAGAATAGTTGGAAATTTGCGACATGAAAGTGCATGCATTTAGTGCTCAACAGTGCGTCCATCATGAAAAGACAAGCTTCAACAATGCGCAAATTATACTTTTGTGTATAGGATTTTACCTGCATGAGGAACGCAAGTGCGGCAAGAAGGGTTGGTGTGAATGGGCCAGGTGAAGGCTGATGTTGCATTCCCCAGTTTCAGAATTTCCCCTGATTGCGCACAATACGAAAAAGTTACTTCCTTTTTTAGATAGTGAAACCAAAGAGCAGCGACAAAGAAATGACCCTATGTAACTTGTGTGACCTTAACCCTTAAATGTTCACACTAAAGGTACTGGGTCAAACCTCATCAATGTCTCACACTTTAAATTATATTAAAAATTTATAGTATTTTTCTCATATAAGTTATTGTTAAACCGACTAACTTTGATTATTTCATAATTATGTTTAAAATTCTGTAAGTATTCTCAAACTCATTTTCTTGTAAAAATTATAGTAATTACAAAAGTGCTTTAAATAATATGAATTGTTTATGAAAAATGTAATTAATAGTAATGAACAACAAGGTGTTGGTGGCATGCTTCTTGAGCTTACATAAAAGAATTTCGATAGAAAAACTTTTTCTGTAGTGTATATTGGAATTTTAGGGTTTTGATCTTTAAAGAGCTATAAAAATAGCAATTTTAACTCTTTTGAAGAATGATAAATTGACTATAAAGTAAAAGCTATCCCTCACACTTTCTTAGTTGGAACCATTTTCACTTAAAATTAGAAACTAGGTGAAAATCAGCATTTGATCATAAAATGACCACACATGGCCCCACGGGGCTCCTCGAATGCTTAGGAATTAAACCCTAAATGCCTAGAGCTCTCTTCAAATTCGGCAATTTTGCAAAAAACGCATTATAAAATGCAATTAAGACGGATATTCTAAAGTTGATGTATGAATAAAAGTTGTACATTATGAATTTTAGACTCTATCAATACGGTTAGATCTATTATTGCTATCACCAATATTTTTGTATACAATTTGAAACTCAAAATTCAAAATTCTTTTGTAATTTGATTACGAATAAGATAATGACAATCTCTAGATGAAATTTGTTGTGATTGCTTGAAATGTAATACTTTAAGTGTAGTGATTTCCGGAGATTTTTTGGTTGCTTAATTTTATGAATTGGTTTTTTTAAGAGCACTTTTGATTCGTTTTGATCTAAGATCTATGAAATTTTTGATGAATCATTGCAAAATGAAACGAAGCGTAAAAATTTCACAAATCATCCCTTTTTTAATTGGTTCACACATAAACTCTATAGTAAGAAATCCACATATCAAAAAGTGCATGAAGCTAACTTCCCATAAATTCTACTGTAAAGAATCCACAAGGCGAAAAGTGCATGACGGATGAGAAAGCATGGATGAAATCTATACGTCGTTCAAAAATTGGATGCTCAGGCAATTAAGGGTTAAGAATTACAATTTCATACTCCCTCCATTCCACTAAAAAATCGTGATTTCATTGGAGCTTTGAAATTAAGACCCCATGCTACATGATAGAAAAATTATTGCGCCAAAATCAAAGCTATGTACACCACAAAACCACCCTTCGAATTTTTAGGATTATGATTGCTTGCAACCCTAAAATACTTGGAGTCGAAGATTGTCGTTTCATAGTTGTTTTAAATCGCCACAGGTACACTTTATATCATAACTTCCTCGTCCAACTCTTATGCACAAGCTTAACCCTTAAACGTACCACTCACTCCTTTGTAGGAAAGTCAAACTACACAATTTAGCCTTCAAGATTTATCAAAATATATTTTGTAATATTTTTCATGCATGGAATTGAATGTTTCCTATCAGTCTTGAAATTTTCAGATTTTTTTGATTTAATACGGCCTTTTTAACAAATTGTTAAGTCAAATACTTCAAAAAATAATTTTTATTACAAAAAAGCTTAAAAAAATTAATATTTTTTTGGGAGCAAGTACAAATTACAATGGAGAATCATATGATATGTTTCCCATAGAAATTTTTTCTTTAAATTTTGAAATTCGAAAGGTGAACATCCTATGTAGTGTAATTCAATCCTTGAGCTACAAAGCTTGCACAAGCAATAAAATACTCAATAATTGGAATTTTTAAGATTTGAAAAGTGGAGTACAAACTAGACTTAATAAACTTCATTTTCTTAGTTAAGTGTATTAGCAACAAAAGTCATCTTCAAGATCAAAATTGAGTTTGACCAACAAACGTCCAGAAACTGGACGCTGGGACGTTTAGGGGTTAATATTGAGTAAGCTCTTAAAGCTATTATCAATTGACAGATGCTGAAATGGAAGCAAAGTGTTACTAATGGTCGAAATCAAACTTTAATGGTCGAAATCAAACTTGAGAGAATGTTTGAGGTTGAAATCAGTGTTTGAATTTGTGATCCAGGTCTTAGATGTATGCAAATGCACATTAGGTGGTGGACAATACTCATACACTCCTTAGTTTGTGTCAGAAATCACGACTTTACTTTGGGACAAATTTTAAGTCATAATCACGACTTTTTAGTGGGACGGTAAGTATACACCTCACTACACCAATTATCTTCTTTACTTTGACTGGGACTAATAAAAAAAACTCAGAATAATCTTGGAATCAAAAGAAAGCCCGAGTCAGAGTATTTGTGGTAATGTAGGTATAATGTGGCCTATACTAATTTTAAAAATCCAAATTTTGAATAAATTTAAATTTGAATAAAATATTATGGAATTACTTGTTTTTGACATTCAACAAATGAAATAAAATAGTCTAAATAAAACAATAATATCTTTTTATTACATCCTCAAATTAATTTGGATAGTACATACTATAATTAGTCTGAGGATTTGTAAAATAACTTAGACTAATTGTGGCTCTCATAGCAAATAAGATAATGGGTGTCGGGATCAATGTCTAAAAAGGTATTATGGAAGGAATCTATACATTAGAGAAGGTTGTAACACACAATTCACTATTTACGCACTTGGCCATATAATCATGCACTTGGTCCACAAACACATAAATTTTTTTGTCTAATTTTTAAAAAAATACCGACGATTCTTGTCTTTCTTCAATCCCTTACATTGTAAACAAACAATTATTTTAATTATTTTTTATTCTTATCTTTATCTTTATTTTTTATTTTTTTAAAATGTTATATATAATTTTTTTATCTTGATTCCTTTCTTGTCCTCCTCTTGTCTTTCTTCTTGTCTTCTTCTTTCTTCTACTTCTTCTTCAGCTGTGGCTGCTGAACCCTAAACAAAGGGAGCAAAGTAAAAAAACAAAAAAAAAAAGTTTATTTATTTATTTATTTTTAATTTTTTTAATTTTTTTAATTTTTAATTTTTTGTACTTTATTTGGTTGTGGGGTGCTGCTGAACCCTAAATGGCGGCTGCCAAAAAATAAAAATAAAAAACTTTATTTGGCCATGGCGCGCCACTGAATCCTACACTACGGTCGCCAAACTTTTAAATTCTTTTTTTAATAATAATAATATAACCTTTTTAATATTTTCTATTTTTGGCCGATGGATGCGCGGCCGCGCATCCAAAGACCCTCCCATCTCCCTCATCTCCCTCATCTCCATCTCCATCTCCATCTCCCTCCCCTCTCCTCATATATATAGGAGAGAGGAGAGGATCTCTCGCATTCACTCTCCCATTCACTCTTCCACTCCCTCTCCCTCCCTTCTCTCCTTTCCCCAATATATATGAGGAGAGGGGAAGGAGATGAAGAGGGAGAAGAGAGATGGGAGGATCTTTCGGTGCGCGGCAGCGCACCCCAACGGCTAAAAATAGAAAATTTTCAAAAAATAAAAAAAATCATTTATCTTTAATTTAATTTTTTAAATTATTAATTTAATGTTTTTTTTGGTTTGTTTTGGGCGGCCGTAGTGTAGGGTTCTGTAGCACGCCACAACCAAATAACTTTTTTTTTTCTTTTTTTTGGTGGCCGCCATTTAGGGTTCAGCAACACCCCACGGCCAAATAAAGTACCAAAAAAAATTAAAAATTAAAAATTAAAAATCAACTTTTTTTTTTTTTTTTTTTGCTTTTACTCCCATTGTTTAGGATTCAGGAGCCACAGCTAAAGAAAAAGTAGAAGAAAACAAGACAAGAAGGAAGACAAAAAGGAAGACAAAAAGAAAGACAAGAGGAAGACAAGAAAGAAATCAAGATAAAAAAGAAAAGATAAAAAAAAGATAAATATAAGAATAAAAAATAATTAAAAGAATTATTTGCTTACAATGTAAGTGATTGTAGAAAGACAACATTGATGTTTTTTAGAGAACTTTTTAACCAATTTTTTTTAAAGTCAAATATGCTTATGAAATGAGTGCACTTGGCCAAGTGCATAAATAGCGAATTGTGTGTTTTGTTTGTTTGTCTTGTACGTTACGTCGAGATCTCTTGGATAGTGCGCTTGCCGGTTGTGTTCTTGGAACTATCAAAAAGCTCTCGACGAGGAGGGGTGCACAAAGTTATTTTCGTTGCGTTTGGACACATCATGTGAAAGTTATGGGATTTTAATTGAATTTTGTGAGTATAAATTGAATTAAATTATGAAAAATGGAATTTGAGAGTTTTTGATGTCATTCTTGGCATTGTCGGAAAGCTTTTGAGGAATAAGGGTGCACTAAAGTTCTTCATGGCTTTTGGACCTACGGTGTAAAAGTTATAGATTTTCAATCAAATTTGTCATCATAAATTGAATTAAATTATGGATAGATTATTCTAAAAATAAAATACAAAAAACAAAGCACGGGGTACACGGGGACTCGGGGAATACGAGGGATTTAGGGAATATGGGGGATACGGGGGCTTGGGGAATACGGGGGATACGGGGAAAATGGGAGCACGGGTGATATGTAGAACATGTGGAACATCTAGGCAAACGACTAAGGGCTACACTTGTATGACTTGATGTGAAATATGTAGGGAATTGAATATGCAATACTTTGTAATTAAAAAAAAGTCTCAAAAAAAGTTAAAAAAAAAGGAAGTAATATGTAGGTATGTAGTGAACTATGCAAAATTATGCCACTAAAATCTTCATATCCCAATATTGAAATTTAACTTCACAGCTTCAGCTTTAAATTTAACCAAACTCACATATTGTATACCAGAGGGCAACCTATTAGTTTAATCACTACTTAGACCAACTCTTGTAAACAAACAATATTATAGTGGTAAATTGGGGTTGCTTTACAATAGAAGTCGAATCATTTTGGAGCAAAGCATGTTCAATCCACTTTCTCTATTGATGAAGTTGGGAACAACTTCAAAGCCTTTACACTAAGAATTGACTGTTATTATTTCATATTTATATGATAATATGATTTAATGCACTAAAGTGAAGGTTTGACTTTGCTCCAAGGAGAGATAATTGGATCATATAAGAATGAAAAGTCAAATTTATCCTTTAGGATTGGTTCTCAATATATGTAGTCCATTTTGTTCTAGCGTCTTTGTTCAAATGGTGGCAAGGTAAAACGGCCTTAACTCTTAATGTAAAGTGGATTTTAGAGAGTCTAATCTATATATAATAAGTGATTGATCAGTCACAACTTTTTTCATGAATATTGAGTTATAAGATTTATTCAGAAGTTCAATCTAATTACTGAACTTAGTCCAACTGAGTAGCTTGGAGGACCTTTTTTTTGTGCATGACACGAGTATGTCTCATTGATTATGCTCTTGTTATAAATTTGATTGATTGCTAAGAACTAGCATTTTGCAAAGACTTTTCAACTATCCATTTTTCTACACTCTACTAATAAACTAGACTTAATTATTCTTATGCTCTAACATTCATCTTGAAATCTCGATGGAACTACTTTACACTTTCAAGATTGTTTTGTGAAGCACCACTTTGAGATTATGCATACCTTTTTAATTCTTGAAGGGCCATTGTCTGTTTGAGGATTGATTGAGAGTTAAAGTAGGTATTTATGATCTCAATTCTAAATATGTAAAGTTTTGAATGCTTAAATTAAGAAGGTGGAGGAATGAATGAGCTTTGTAGGAATAATATTATTTTAAAATGATGCTTATGCCCATGTTTACAAGAAGAAATTTTTACACCTTGAGCATAGATATGTTGACACCAATCCCACGTTCATGCTTCGAGTTGCAAAACCTTCAACCACTCAAAGGTTTCTCTTGCCTCATTCAAAATTAACTCATAATGGTCATTCATCTTGGCCTTGAACTTGTTGATGACCACCTCATAAGCAGCTTGGTCTAGGTGGTATTGCAAATAGTCCACAACCATGTAAGCTTCCTAAAATAGTTCCCCTTTTCCTAAGCTATACGGTAAGGCTTTAATGATTTTCTGGATTGTATCATTGAATGACTGGCCCAGTGTATCATCATACTGCATGCAATAAGGACATTTATTATTATCAAATAAATTATGATGAATGCAAAGATGTTATCGTCATTGTACACGAAAAGCATGATAATTTGAAACAATAAATAAACACGGAAACTTACGTAATAATCAAATTCCCACCACGTGACCGCCTCCTTCACTCGGAACGCACAATCCAAAGTTTTTTAGATCTCATCGTAATTGGATGGAGTTGCATCATCTTTGACTTGTAAAATTCTTGGAGTACAAATCTGTACACAATCCCATCACTAAGTACAATCCTAGGACACCTGGCTTGACGGGCTCATGTGGTGGTTGCAACTGATTTTTTTTAGCTCCTTTATCCTTTCCCTCACAAGAACTCCATCCTTTTGCAATCCTCTTCTAAATTGAAAATTTTAGCATCCTTTGCGGTTTTGCCTCATGATCATCGATCGCACTTTGCACTCGACAAAATGGCGGACGACATCCTCCACTCGTGAAGTAACACTAGAAAAAACTTCCTCCACAAAATAGCTTGAAAACATTCTATAGTGAGATTGAAGATATCTTTGTCAAGGCCTAATGAAAATAGGGGTTTGATCAACAATTCTTGTACATTTGTGCAACCAACATTGCTCTCTTCCAATGCGGGCAATGATTCGTGATTACGTGGTGTCTTTATTAGCCCTCGCCCTTGTTTCTTCCTTTTCAATTCATTTGCATGCGGTTTAGGTAGTTGTTTCAATTTATGACGCACTTGACAAGATCAAGTTGCATCACAAGCCTACAAATGCGTACAATCTCTAAAGTCGGCGGCTCGTTGACTTGACTTGCCCACCTTAATTCCAAACGTTCACCAACAAAATATCGGTCGTGTTTAGTTTGATCGTCTTCATTGGTTAAACCTGGTGACAAAGCAAAAGTGACTTTCCGCTTATTCATAGCTGGATTTGCAACCACAAGTAACAAGGTCTGTGGAGACTTGAAGTCTTGGTCTATACTTTTGTTTCCTCCCATTGTAGCTACATCCAATTGTACTCGTGGTGGGTTTGAGATGCCTTTGGCCACATTTTTTTTAATTTTTTTAATTTTTTTTCTCTGGTTAGAGTAGGATGTGTCGAATGTTTGGTGCTTGCGTATCTGCTCTTTGCCATCATTTCAGATGCCTTATCCTGTCCAAAGAGAAATTCATGGTACGGTAAAAGTTTGATATGCAAAGGCAATCCATTGGATTGTATTGGTCCGCTCAGGCAGCCAATAAATCTAGCGATGGTAATTAAGGTGTATTTGAATTGAAAAGTCCTCATTGCAGTGCAAGCAAAGAAATCTCCATTTTAATTCACCTTTCTTCTTCTTCAGATGACATTGTTCTCCACATTCCAGGACAAGCCTATTATGCTCACCATTTGATAGATAAGTGATCTCATCATCTTTCTTGTTAATTTTCACCTTCATGGTGCAATCCGTATCCATCTCTGTTGTAAACAATTATCTAAATTTAGCATTACAGATAACTAAAATTGAATGGAAAATAGGTAGACATTTCAAGTCCTAAATGCTAGTAGAATACAATGAATGGCATGACAATAGCAATGGAATCTTAGGAACAAGGCATGGTAAACTGTAGCTTTGTCACCCTTTCAGTTGGAACGGCAAAGTATCATAGGAAAATGGAGGAGAAAAAAAGTGGCGCAATGTTATGTTGCTAACATACTACGGAGATAGTCCACTGAACACCATATACCGGAAATTCCTACGGGACGCAATTCATGTATAATGGATATCATTTGAACACAAGTAAAGGAGGGAATAATAAAAGAAAATATACCATTCAATGCATTCACAAAACCCTGCTGCTTAAGAAAAAGATTGTATTCAACGTAGCGCCTTTGGAGTTGTTAAAAAAGCCATGTAAGGGCTCTTCTAAATCGCTAGGCATAAGTCCAATCACAATGTAGCTTCCCATTGAACATGGAGCTCTCTTTCGATAACTCTTGTAAGTAAAATATGTGAAAATGAACCCCGCCTTGAAAGCCTTGTGAACTTCATCCATATGTGATAGGACAATACCCAAATCTCAACCATAATCCTTGATATCTCACCGCGATCCACATTTGATAGTCTTTGAGGCACACCATAATTGCATTTAAACATCAACGTAACAGTGGAAGCGCTTGAGACTCCTTGTCTCTTTAACAAAGGTAATAGTGAAACCCTATAACTGATGGGATCACTGTCGCACGGGATCGAGAGGATACAATGGGCCCCATAGACTTCTAGATTGTCGATATGGTGGATGCATGTGATGGTCCTGTGGCGGGATGGTATGCCATGCCATGAAATGCACATTGCGGCATAACACCGCATATCAGATTTGACAATGTTTTGTAAAGTTTCAGGACTACTGTGATTTTTTTATGAAAACAAGAGTGCAAAGGTGAAAGAGGAAAAAGGAAGCAAAATTAGGTTGACGAGCTGACTATCAGAAGCCTCCCCGGAATAGAAAAGTATTGATGACCTACATAATATGTAGAGATCTCTAATTCTCAGTGCTGGGTGCGGATGGTTGAAGTTGCACACACAATGCTTTCATTAACCCTTGTAGGACAAAAAAGTCCCATGGACTTAGGTTTGTAAGAATCTTTGCGAAACTTTTGATACAATCCACCATTTTTAAAATGGTAAATCACATTGGAAAGGTTACAAAATTGCACGCTCAGATTCCTTCATAGCTTGGACAAGATTACAACAAGCTTGTAGTGGTTGTCTGAAAATCGTCGGGGGAGGGGAAGTAGAACATGGGCAGTTGGGCGTTTGTATGGTATGGTCCACTAACTCCTATTGGTGAACTAACTACATTTTGGTGCACATTTGTGCACTTTGAACATTTTGTCTAAAAAGCTAACTTTCAAATCATTTTGAAAATTATGTAGCAATGATTCAATGAAAAATGACTGAACTAACTTCTAGAATTATGTACATATTATCCAAAAAATAAACCTTTAGAATGTTAAAGCGATTTTATGTTGAAGATTTTGAGTATCAAAACACCCATTTTAATAACAAATTTACCACTTTATGATCAAACTTTGAATGTAAATATAGTTCATGTTTAATTCTATATTTTAAAATCTAAAAAATAAATCAACCCACAAAATTTCATTATCAAGTACATTCAAAAAGAAATCCATCAAAAAAGTTTTAAAAATAAAGAAACAATCCCTCCCAAAAATGACACATGTTCAGATTTGAAACTTTAATCAATTCAAAAAACTTTGAAAAAATTGAAAGATATTTTTCTTCACATATTTGAACACTAGAAAAATTCATAGCTCAAATGTCCGTCCACAATACTCTGTTCTCCTTCTCTTTTAGAATTTAGAGTGCATATTATGCACAGTGACAATGCATTAGTTTACCCTTCGTTCATCCCTCATTCAAATATAATACTGAATTTTCAATTTTTTCTTCTCTTTTATTGGTTCGGTCCATCCTACCACTTTAGATTTCACAAAAACATATTTTTCTCTCTCAAATGGATGTTTTAAATTCTCATAATCCTCAAAAGAGTGCACAGGGATAAGAATTTTAGTGGACTTTACCATACAAACGCCCAACTGCTGAAGAGAGAGCCACTGTGAATGGGTCCGCCTCTATGAGGAGTAAGGTAGGTGTGCTGAATTCCGCGCGGGTCCCAATGTCGATTCCTACATTTCGGGGCTGGGTCCTTAAAACTGCCCGGCCAAGTTTGAAAAAGCACCCAAGAAGCACTCTAAAAATTGTTCTTTTATTGGCTGATTTTGAAAATTCAACCTGTGGATAAAGCACTAACCCTATGCACGTGTAATGGCCACTCTACGCTTTTAGACTTAGAAATTCACAGAAAATTGTAGACATATTCAAAAAATGTGTTTTTTTTTGGGATGCCTTTGCACAAGCTTTGCAGAACATCCAAAAATAATAAACTTTTTCTTTCACAGACCTAACCATGCAAACCTGAAATTTGGACGGAAATATGAACATCTACCCTAATAGGGATTGGGCCACTTTAGCAGGCACATGTGTTTCCATATGGGAGGGGCCACTCTGACCACCCCTTCTCCCATACATTTGAATTGTTTTAAATAAATTTTGCATCTAACAAGGAACCTTGTCAAAGTTATAAGATTCGTTTGGACTGCCCTCAAGGTATGGTAATGACATTTAAGGGTTAATTTGTGTGTGTACCTCGGGGGTGCACTGTATAAAACACGTACAAGTATACGTGATTGCACAGAAGAGGTATTAATCTGAACATTGCCGTATTACGTATACATACAATAAGCATATTAAGAGCTCAAAATATTGACGTATACTTACATTAGACATATATTTAGGACGGAATTGATCTGTATACAAAGGTTTTAAACATACAACCTCTCGTATACAAAGGAGTTTTTAGAGGGGATCATGAACGCACGTGATTCTTAAACATAATGTAGAGTGCACCCCTGGAGTGTGTACATGTACTTTGCTCTCCAATATGTCTTGCAACCGTATGTATGGTTCTCAGTAAAAGTGGTTGATAACAGAAGATATCTATGGCACGTGGATTGAGATATTTGAATGAAATATTCTCCATATGGATAGATAAGATATTTACGTTGTTGTGACTTATTACCCTTATTATAAATATTAAACATTGTGACAAATGGTTGACTCTGGAGACATTCAGTTGAGTTTTAACCCTCTAACGTCCCAATTCAACACTGTTTTCAAAGAAGTGTTATAAAATGTTTGATGGAAACCAAAAATGGAGTTGATGTACAAAGATAATTTGTATGCCAATGTGAAGATCACATCTGTACGGTTAGATGTATCATATTTTTTATTAATAATTTTAAAATAATTTTGCAAGGTTTTCTCTTGAAATTCAATTAAAAATCCCGAATTAACACAAAATATTTGAAATATATTGGAAAGAAATTGGAATAACATGCACTACGCAATGGTATGGTTTCCATTATTTGATTCTACTTATTTTGGAAAATCATGTCTAAGGTCTCACTTTTTGAACTAAGAATGAAACTTGACATAAACCAATTGTGTTATTTTTCCAAAAATCATAATAACCTATTTTGAAGATCCACACCGTACAAAGGATAGTCAACTTACACAAGAACCCAAAAAAGAAATTGGTGGATGAAAACTGTTCAATTTGGATGGAAATCAAATAGCTTTAATCTGTTCGTTGTCCAATATATGGACGTTGTCGCGCTAAAGGGTTAAGGTACAACGCTACACTTGATAATTTAATTGTAGAAGATCACAAGTGGATTTCAACCAACATTGGAGTTGAAAGGATCGATGTGATTGTCTGCTAGCTTCTAATGATTGTCACTTGAATACATAGTCTAGAGGTTTTGTGAAGAAAGGTTGATGTTTGTCCAAGATATTGTTTATGTGATGTTGCTAGGAGTTGCATGAGCAAAGTTTATGAAGCTTTGAGTAGTGTAAATGAACTTTGCACTATGACAGGAAATTATGTGCCAGATGATGTACGAAATATGATAGTTGATATGAGAGAAGTTGGCTTGTCATTGAGCAAAATTGGAGCCATTGTACTGTACAGAGACATTGTAAATAGTTTCAGGGGTCTTGAAGAGATATAATGAATGTGGCTTTGTAAATGTGGCAAATAAATTAGGTAGGTCACAAAGGTTGATTGATCGAGATAGGAGAAGGCTCAAGAGAGAACTTAGCACAAACCATCATGCTCCTCTTGTGAAACATTGTAAGAATATTATACCTTCAATGCGCATGGGGACTTTACGTAAAAGGATTCATGAGCTTGGTGTCAACACTTGCATTGCGGTTAAAAACCGTTCTTGAATGACATGCATAAGGCAAAGAGGTTGGCATTTCCAAAATAACACTTGCACTGAACGGTTAACGATTAGAACAATGTGATTTGGATCGATAAGTTGTCGTTTCTAGTCAGAAAACAATCATGTCAAATTTGAGTGTGGCGGAAAATTTATGAACACTATGACTAGAATTGTTTAGCACCTACATTCAAATCCGAAAGGACTTCAATTATCGTATGAGGTGCTATCACTGGCTCTTCTAAGTCTTGATTGGTGTTATTCCCTCCTAGCAGACGCACTGCTGTGGACTTTGTAGAGATAGTGTGTGAGGGAGCATTGGAGCATTCTTATGACCACCACGAGTACTTCATTTTGATGGAAGATGGTGCACAAGTACATTGCTGCAATGCACAAAAGTTTTGAAGGGAACAACTTCGCATTAGAAGAGAAATGAGCCCTCCAAGAGGCTTTTTCGATGTTCGGGCCAAAATCTAATTTTTTATTGGAATTATTTTTTAAATGAAAATACTTTTAAAAATAAAATGTTAATAAAATAAAATAAAAAATATTATTTAAATTTTTTAGAAAATGTTTAAAAAATGTTCAAAGATTATTTGAACAATTTTTAATATTAAAAATATATTAAAAAATATATTAAAAATTTTAAAAATTTTTTAAAAAAAAAACTTTTAATATTTAATATCCAATCTGAAATGTCGAACTCATGCCACATCAGATTTCATTTTTTAAATATTTTTATATTAATTAAATATTTTTTTAAAAATTCAAAAAGTTAAAATAAAAATAAAAACTCAAGGCCTCTTAGAGGGCTCAAATTTCTTGTAATGATTAAGAAAGCTTGAATGGCCAACAAATTCTTTTGACTTCAATCTTATAGAGAATGTGTAGAAGCAAATCAAAAATCGAGTGTAAAATCGACGCAGACCCAAGAACAAAAACCGAATGTGGACAATAGTGACTTTGGCATGGGAAGACATACTTCAAGAAAGTATCTACAAGTTGATTTTTACAATGCCAAAACAAATGGAAATTGTAATAGCAGCTCGAGGAGGTAGCACTTGATCGTAGTGGATGTAACGCTTTGTTGCAAATTAGTTGGTAGTGAGTAAGACATAATCTAAAATTTGTGTTAAAGTAGGCTTATACAATACCATAGCTTTCTAATGATACCTTATATGACTACCTTTGTTCAATGTTTTTTAACACATGAGGTTTTTTTCCATTGCCTTGAATGTGTATGAATGAACATTGCAAATGCATTAAAGCCACATAGAAGTAAGTTCTACCTACATAGTATAATTTTTTGTAAAATGAAAGATGTAAACATTGATGTTTCCTATATACATACAAAATTAGATATTAAATAATCATTCCATATATATATTTAATTAATTATTATGTAAATCCGTGAAAAATAAATAAAATAATTCCTCAAAAATGGAGTTCCTTATTTATTTATTTAATGTGTAATTTGGTATGTTGGTTAACATTGCATTAAAAAGTAGATTTAATTGGATGGTTTTGATAGGACATTCTTAAAATGGAGTGAAAAAAGGAAAGCTTTGAAGGGGTTAATAGTGGGATTGCAAGACATATTGGAGGCTAGTGTACAATACCATCGTCTTCAATATTGTAGTCCTCATTAAATCTATAAACTATACAAGTTATAGCTAAAGAATTTATGTGACAAAATTGTAGAAAAAACATAACTAAGGATTGATCATACTTGACATTCCACGTAGTGACACCATCTAAGGTAGGGCATACTATTCCTACTCATGACAATAACTCATCTATTTGTACATTTGGTTGGATTTAACCCTTTACAGTCCACGCAACCACATTGTTGTTGCAAAGGCATGTTTTTGCAACCTTCCGCAAGATCTATTCCAAATCAAGCATCAATGTTTGAAGTTCATATGTGGGGATCCATTTCACGCACACTTCAACAGTAAAATTTTGATTTAAAATTGTAAAGCTATCAAAACACCTATCTACAAAACACCAAAATACTGCAAATACATACATATACAATACAAGTACTATGCAATATTTCTCGTGTTTAGAAGTTCATTATTTGTTTTTGGATTGTGTTCTCTTGTTCATATTCCATTAGTGTATGTATTCAGATCTTGATCAATGTACCAACTCCTTTCGTATTTTAACGTATAAATTTTGTTCTAAACTGTATATAGATAAGTCACTCTCACTTATAAAATTCACAATATCTATGTGTGAGTCCATTCTTGATATGAAGGATTGCAATGGATAGTTGTTGATATAGGTCATTAGAGTTGTCCGTAAAGTCGAGCAAATAAATTTCACAAGAGGAATGACAAGGCAAAACTGGATTTTTAGCTTGAAAAGCAGCAAAAATAAGTTTTGGTTCCTTTAATTTCGACCAATAACAACGCTTTGTATTGTCAAAGAGATTCGAACCTTGAACCTCCCCAATACCTCGCATGAGTTTCCAAGAGAGAATCTCTATGTACCCCCACACCAAGCAAGCCGGCGCTTTATGCCAGCAATGGACGATGAATAAATACTCTAGTCAAGAGATAGACTTCATGGAACAACTTAACTTCTACTTTTGAAAAATTAAACCAGATTCTATTTAACTTTGAAGTTTCACATCCTCCAAAATCTCCTTTTCAGGTGCGCATTATACAGTCCAAAGAACTATGACCTTCCAACAGTCCGATCTTCCCAAGGTTTAACCAACACTTTTTGACTAAGCTATGCTACTATTAATAGTAGCCCTAATTTCGACAGAGTTTTAAAAAAGAAATCACCAAAGTCTGGTTTCTCCAGAACAGGGCTAGGTGGTAAGGTTGATTGTCCTAAAACCACCAATTTTTGGCAGTGCTAAATTCGAAAAAAAAATATGACCTCATTCGAAATAGGTTTTGATGAGGATTGCAAAAATTTGCAACATCTAATTCGCATTTGTCAATTTTATACAAAATTCCAAAGTGGAAAGTAACTTGTGACCCAAATCAAACCTCTAGGTTTCCCCATGTCCACACCATGTGGTACTAACTTTCACTCATAATGATACCCAAAACCACCAACTATTTCTTCACAATGCTTGACGTGCCATTGGTGTACTTGAATAGTGAAATTGGTGGTTGAGTCTCAACTGTGGTGGCCCCAAGAAAGGTCTACATGTCATAATTGGGGGAGGTGGTGGTTTTAGGACATCCTACCTTAAAGGGTTAATAACAAGCACTGTAAGCAAGACTTTACTAACAAGAACTCAGCTGTGAGCAGGTGGGACTACTCAGCATGACTGGGCAAAATGCCTATAGTCACTGACATCCATGGATCTAAGCATCTGTAAATGTCTACTGTCACAATCATCAACAACCTCCCACTCTAAGCCTGTGACTCAAATTCATTTGAATAAGCAAGGTTTTGCAACCAGTGTTCTAATCAACCAAACAGCTAAAATTAGAGGCCATACAAACATCTCTGAACCACGGTTACAGCAACATGATATAGGAGCAGAAATCAATGAAGCGTGCCAACATAAAGCATAAGAACATACAAACCAGAATATGATTAAGACTAGTCTATGGACACGATTAAAGACAATGTCCCAATTCAAATGGGAAATGCATTTCAAAAGTTCCAAAAGAGTCATCAAGTTTTCTTAGGACGGAAAAGAGCTTAGGTGACTGTGACGGGAAGTTATCACCTAAGGCTGCTGAGCAGGGGCATATACAGAATAACCATTGTGCCCCAAGGAGAATCCTGAGCAGTCCTGCACATGGTGGCTTTGCACTAGAGGATAACCCATGTGAGTGTCCAGACCATTTCTTACATTGCTGGCTGCTGGAATTCCTGCACTTGTAATGGGCCAATAATGAGATGCCATACTATCAAGGTGGCCACTGTGCTGGGACTGCAGTCTTCCCAAAGGCTGGTGAGAGAAGGCCACAGACATTCGTCTGTTATCTCTCATGTTGGCAGCATGGTTCCCTTCGTGCATGTGCATTCGCTCATCATCCGAGGTCCTCCCTCGGTCACTGGAATCGTTGTTCCCAGCATTACTGTCCGAATGCAGCTGGCCATATTGGTTATGCTTGAGCATTCCAGAGTGACTTGGCATACTGAGATGGCGATTGGTAAATGGAGCAGATCCTGATTGCTGCACCATTGAATTTAGCGCCAACCCAAAGCATCCTTGATCATCCTCTAACAAATCATTAATAATGTCAAGGTGGGGGAATTCTTCCCCCATAGCTCCTCCATTATTGACAGATTCCATTAAGGACATCATGTATTGCCTTCCACCACTCAGACCTCCATTTTCATGTAACAGGCTTGAATGGACAGACCTCTGATAAGCTTGTTGCCCATGAGCGAGATGCCTTGAAAGACCATCCTGAAACACTAAGTTCTCTTGCTGCTTTCGAATCTCCATAGACTCTTGCTGCTGATGAGGTGGTAGCGTTGGAAACTGCGGTTGTGCCTGTTCACCTTTCTGCTGTCGCTGCAAATGCTCTGGTTCCTCCTCCTGCTGCTGGTGTAGCACCTCGGGGGTTACAGTGCCAAAAGTGATGCCAACTGGTGATCTTCGCCCACCTGCAGCTCCCTGACTGCTATTGCTGTTCTCTTGTGTAGGCAAACTGTTTGACAAAACCTCTGGGAGACCTTGTGATACCACTGCAGGTTGCAGCGATCCTGGTGTAGATGAAGGGGAAACCTCAGTTTTGCCACTGTGGGTACCTTGAATAGATCCTGCCCGCATCTTGGAAGACGGTGTAGAAGGAGGAGAGGACGCCGAGGTCGTAGGTGCAGATAAATAAACTGAAGGAACACCTACGTGAGATGGGCTAGGCATTGCGGCAGGGTTCAAGAATGCACTTGAAGTAGCTACCCCCGACATAGAAGCAGAAACCCCGCCATGCACACTCAGAGAACTTGATACTGAATATGAGGCTAGACCTCCAGAGCTTTTTATTCTCCCTGCAGCAGCGTTTCTGTACGAGGGAGACACTGGAGGGCTCGCCTCTAAATGTCCGTTGCTATGGACTCCAAGAGAAGATTCTGCTCCCAAAACCAATCGGCCTGCAGCACTCAGAGATCGTGATAGCAGAGGTTGAGCATGCAAAATAGGGCCAAGATGGTTTCCTGGACGTTGAGAAGCTACCAAGCCAGGTGCACTGGTAGGACGTGTAATCCCAGGTGAAGCTGCCGACAAATAGCTTGAACTTGTTTCTTCCATCCCAGTGGCTATACTACCAGGTGCTGCTGGAATTATCCGAGGAGGCCTAGACCCATCCATGCTGCGGGTTTTAATTGGGGCTGGCGATTTAACTTCCACTTTCACTGCATTCCCACCATGACTACTGCTGGATTTGTCACCAGTACTGCCTGCATTAGCGAGATGCCACTTCCTATTAATGTCACCATTACTGCTCGCACCACCTGCTGGTATCCCATTGCCATTAGATACAGATGGGTGGCCAGGAGCATAAGTTGTACCTGCCATGCCTTTGCTCGATCTAGACTGTTGGCTGCTCAATTTCTCAACATCAACAGTTTCAACTCCATCACGAGAAACAGAATCAGCTAGTAAGGAACTTGAGCCGCCCGGCCTGGATCCACTGGAAGCTTCTTCTGTCAACCCATGATGGTGAGAAGGCTGGTCCAGTCCCATTTGATGCTGTAAGAGGCTAACCTGCTCTTGCAACATTACCACTTCCTCATCCTGCATTCAAAACCGTTTGAAAATCAAAGTAAAAAAGGTTAATTTTCCATGAACTGGGTAAGGAGCCCTAAAATCAAGCACTCGAGACTTGGTAACTCCATAGGAAGTGTGATAGACAAACGACCTTTGATACACAAAGATTCAAAGCAGAGTTCCACTTATGCACCTTTTCACAAAGACGTTGCTCAAGCCATCGGACGCGCTCCTTTAGTGAAAGAATCACGGTCTCATTATCCAATCCGGCTGTGCTGCAGCTACTGCTGGCTTCACCAGGACCACTAGGATCAAGACCGGTTGCACGCAAGATGGTGCCTTCAGCTTCTAAGAATCGTCCATCATGTTCATACCCATCGCTGTCTCCTCTGTTCCTTACTCTGAATTATACACAATTTCATAAGCAGTTATTACACACAAACGTAAGATAAGGCAGTGCTTGACACTAAGGAACTACTCCACACTCTTATATTATGAAATTTGATCCACAAACTTTAGGACCATGTACTCAAATGAACCCCACCTGTAACAAGGTGCCAAACAATACTCTGAGAGCAATTTAAGGGCGAACGCACCTGCTGAGAACTGTGTGATTCTGTTCAGGCAAGCTTGGTCGCATACTATATGATCCATTCGTTGAGGGCCTCGCTGAGGGCAGAGAGTCAGACGAGCATGTAGAGGAACTGTCGTCCAATGCAGATGCCTGATTCTTTCTTCCAGCTCTGCCGTTACGAATCAAACTTTCCTCAAGGGCTCCGCTAAAACCAGCAGCTTCCATGCCATTCTGACCATACGATACTTCTCTTTCCCAGCTGGTGCGATCCACATCACCATCCTCGGTAGCGGGACCCAAAGTACCTACAACATCATCTATAGCATCTAGTCCAATAAATTCGTCTTCTTCCTCTCCAGCATCTGCTGGAATCAATGAAACAATCTTCCGATCCTTTAACATCCGTTCCTTAGGCCTGGAAGACTCAGATTGGCGTTGGTGATTTTCTTGTTCAACCCGCACACGTTTTTCTTCAGCTTCTTTATCTTTGTCCTTGCGATCTTTCCTCCTTTGCTTTGCCTAAAGATAAAACCTTGAATAAGTTTTTTTACAGAAACAATGATGAACTAAAGATCTTATCAAGAACAAGTCTTAAAAAGAACAGAACCTAACCTAGTAAAATACCCTAGTAAAATCCAATACGTACAAAAAGAGGGAATCTGTAAAATGATAAACGGAAAACCCTTAAAGATACAAAATAAGAATGATTGCGGTTAGATTGCACAACTGGGACTACAGACCACAAATGTGTCACCGACACATGCTCTTGATACCACATAACTGCGGAGTACTTCAACAAATCTAACCTGCTTTTTCTTTGAACGCTTCTCTTTCTCAGCTGCTTCCTTTCTGGCTTGTTTCTCAGTTTCGGCAACCCCTGCAGCCTCCTCTTCACGTATAAGCTCTTCTTGCCTTTTCAAAGCAACTGCTTCCTTGTAAGCGACCTCTACACGATTGCTGCATCACACCAAACACCAAGTTAAACCGGCGATATATGATACAGAAGAAAATATATGTAACAGATTTATTTCTTAGATTGGTGAACTTACGATCATCCTATCATCTTATTGCGAACAGTTATTTCAAATGCCTATCTGTGCAGTGAATCAGTGAATCGGTACGTCAAAAAAAAAAAAGAAAAAAAAAAAGGGGGAAACTAATTGATGGTTGCTAAATCTATTTCAGGTATGCGGAAACTCTCAAGTAAGTCAAATTACTTTGTACCAGAGTGTGTGATAAGTCATTACGACCTATCTGAAAATATTAGACCATTTGGCTTCAAACAAACCAAATAGTATTCATTCGTGGGTAAGGACAGATCAAAGCAGAAAAACATACAGCTGAGATAAAATGACGACTATCAGTTGTAACCACGAGTATAACTAAGGTTTGAATATCACATACGTGTATAGATGAGCTAGAACAAACATTTCAACAGTTCGCCTGCCAAGTTCAGTTAACCGTCGTTCATCACGCTCCACTGAGTCTTTACCAAAATCATCGCCAGAGCTCCCATCCTGCAACTATTTACGACTACCAGTAAGTGGGTCTACTTCAAGACAAACCCATGATCTCAGACAAAACAAAATATTTGATCCAGGGTAGCATAAAACAACTGAGCAAAGCAGAGTAGAAACCTTAGTCCGATTTTGTGGTCCCTTGTCATCCTTGTATGCTGGTAAGGTTTCAGAGACCACCCGCTCAAGCAGGAGCAACACATCACCAGCAAGAACGAAAGCATCCTTGTCAACCCATACTATGGGATTGATGGTTTCTTCCATGTCCACGCCATTGTATTTACCCTTCTTATTCCGGCTCCGATAATCAAGTGCTTTGCATCCACTATAGAGAGCATCCATAACCAATGTCGATGTCACCTCCTTCTCATTAAAAAAGCGCTTTACCACAGCTTTCAAAATCACATCTGTCTTCTCTCGTGCAAGGCGGCGACGAGTGCCTTCATCTACAGCTGACCAAAAATCTTGGAAACTGCATCAACAGCCAAGTTTCAGAATTGGTGATAATCTTGGTCTTCAGTGGTTCAAATAAATGCAGTACCAAGCACTGAAAAACGCTAGGCTTCTCTCCAGACCTAGTCATCACTCTAACAATTCATCCAGATACACTTGTTCATCACATAAACAGTAGACACTCTTGACACCCTTCCTCATGAGATAGATGCAAATACCTGTTCCATTGCGCCGTGTTTTCCATAAGCTTCCCCAACTTTTCTTTTTTCTCTTCAACAAAGCGGCGACAGATCCCTTCAACATTGGTCAGGTATACTCGAACAAGCTCCCTCCGATACTGGCAATCTAGACACCGGAATGGACGGTGGGGATTCTCTCTGGAAAAAAAGGAAGGATAAAACTGTAAAATATGTATTATCTTTTCTAAAACCAAAACATGGCTTTGATGCATTATTAGTATCAATACTTGGATTCATGCTGCCACATGACTGTGGAGTACGTTCTTCAACCTTTACGAGTTCCATTGGCGCCATATGCTATGGTGTCATTTGATTTCATAACTAATTTTCCAAATGTACACATCTTATTACTTCAAATCTTGTTATTAGTAGATTAACAAAATAGTGCATTTTACTCCATGTTCTAAGGATGTCTCGAGAAAGAAAACTGCAATGCGGTAATTTTCATTTGCAACATAGAACATCTTTGCTAAAAATACCTGATAACCTGTACTTGCGCCTTTATGACGAGAGTGTCAGCAACTGTAAAACCATCCAGTACTTTGGAGAGCTCCATAAACTTCTTCCAACCCCAATCGTGTTCTTTCTTACAGAACCGGTGTAAAGTATCTGAACTCCTCCACAAAGAAAAAACACTGACTCAGAAACTATTACAAAATACTCTGAAGTCTACTACTCTTCAGTCTACACTCAATTAACGAAATTGTCATAATATCCTATATATCCACATTTGACAACTGCATGTGATATAGAAGGGGAAATTTTTAGAACTGCCAAAGAATGCAAAATGAATATAATCTAAGAGATAGAAACACTTGTATAAGGATTGAGAGTAACAAATGTGGTCTATAACATAAGATACACTACCACTCAACATCAGAAATCACAGATGTACGCTGGATGAAAAAAATAAAAATAAAAAATTAATGCACGCACATGTACTTAATATTAAGGTAACAAATCAATATTAAGTGAGTTATAAGTTATAACCTTTATAACACAAAGCCACTGTTGAACGAAGAAGCCCCAAGCCTGTCAGAAAGACGGAAAGTTGCAAAGAGAAGCAGAAAAAAATTGCTGCAGAGTTCCTGTTGTGAAACTGGAAGGTATATAAAACCCTAAACCCAACTACCTTGAAACCCCCTCTATACATATTTCCCTCTTCCTTATCACATCGTGTGTGATTTTTAACAAAATGTGTGATAACCAAGGATAATCACGAGAGCGTTTTGAACGTCAACAGTTTGTTCCCAAACTTGTGGTGATATAATCAGGGTGTGCGTTATAGGTGTGATATAAAAGAGGTTAGACTTAGGTCTATTACATTAACCAACTAAGAAAGGAACATGGACTAGACTAGCACAAACTGTTCACGAATCTGAACAGCCCCAAATAGAAGCATGTAGAGTTCTGAATCGGGAGACATCAAGTCAACGACATCAACACTTCATACAACCAATATTCAATAGATGATACGACCAAAAAAAGAAACAGTCCTCTGTCGCAAAATACGCCAGTTAAAATTCGCAAACGTTACCGGAGTATTTTGATTTCTTGGGATCCTTGTTGACAACAGCAATTGTAAACTGCGCAAAGTGACTCCATCCTGCATTGAGAGCAAAGTCCAGGGTTAATGTACCACAATAGATTATACCCAAAACTGTGTAAAAATTTCAGAATTGATGCTTTGATGCTTCCAGAATTGTAAGACGAGAGCTGAAGCAGAGTTTTCAAATACGATGCTTCAGGTACTGAACCGTACCAGGCAAAAGCTTGTCGTAGTCGGCAACACACAGAAAGAGAGAGAGATGATTGCATACATCGCATCCCTGAGGATAGACCAGAATGTACCTGCGACAACACGCCCACAAAAAATCCTGTTAAGCGCTCCATGTTTTATTTAAAAGCAATAATTATAGCAATCAAGTAATCTTCACGTATTACGAAGAGATACGGAACATTTATCCTGCAATCTTAACCTAGCAAAAATTCAAACTAGAGTATGATAACACAATCTAAATTTGACGATCCACATACAAGCGGCATTAGTCACACTGGAACCAGGAAGAACATGAGAACAAGAATTTTGTAGAAAACAAACCCAATACAAAACAGAAACCTTGTGTTAATAAAGGCAATGCTTTCACAATCGTCATCATCAACACGTACAAGCACCCAATCACTGTTACTAAACTGAAGCCACCATGTAGAATACAGCCCTAAATTCTCTATACTCGAGCTCCAGAGTGCTTCAAGTATTTATCAAGCCCAAATCGGAAAAACTCAGGAGGAGCGTGCTTGCGATAACAATTCCAACGACGCTGTAAAAGGCCTTCTTTAGATATCAAAGAGGGACCAAATAAATAGCAAGCACTTAGTTGCACACATCCGTGAAAGAATCTCTCACACCGCCGCAAAAAAAATTTAGTAACGAGTCCTCAATTACTGACCACAAGCCAAAGCAACAAGAACCTCACCACTTGTAGCCACCAACTTCGAAGACATTGCTGCGTAGCTCTCGCTTGCTGATCTCTGAAAAATTCTCTATTTTCCAGGTGAACTTGCCATACAGATCTGTGGGTTTCGGTCCTGAATTCGCAGAGGGCAGAAAAATTCAGTGAACAATTATGAAGAGCACACAGACTTTAAAAGGAATGAGAACCTGTTTCAAACCTGGAGGTGCGTACTGCCAACTCTAAAACACCCCCTACGTCCTAGGGTCCCCATTCAGTAAACTAAATTACGATGACATCAATGAAAACTTGGTATTTAACCCAGGACACGGAGAAGCACACCCAAACTGAACCCCAGCTAGAAAGATATGATCGAGAGCCCAACTAAATACTAACAATCGAGCGGAATGGTCCAACCAAATAGGAAAATGATGTATCTGAAGGCAGGATGCAGGTCCATGAAGGTGATCACCGAAATATTCATGAACCGAAAACTAAGTCCGACAAAGGTGCCCATGGCAACTAACCCAAGCACATTACGAACGTTGCATATCACAACAGCCTTCGACCAAGAAAAACACTACAAAATTGAATAACGGCCGACCCTAAACATACAGAATATCCCATACCGCTGATCGTTCTCCGGCGCCAGCATCAGAATAACATTAACACTGAAATTCGCGAACACTTCGTTCAAAAAGGCCACAAAGTACGTAGCCAATAAGGGATCGCTCACGAGTAAACTGCAAGTCGCGAGAGGGTGTTCAATTTTGCAACATTGGAAGTCTGATGCCCAATACCACACAATCATGTAGGAAATCTAAGTACGAAGTCGCCCACGCTTAACGATGTGATTTCCGGATACAACAGAGCGATCAGGCCAAAGAAAATGTAGCCATTTCATCAAACCTCCTTTCCAAGGCAGAAACCAAGCCTTCTGCAATAAGATCTGTCTCTTAAATCGACCTTAACCCTGCAAACACCGTGTGAGTCGGCTAAGTACAAACCTATACCTAATGTGCCTATCTTTCCCTCGAGCGAAATGGCGAAATGACAGTCCTCGAAAATCGTCAACAAGTTAGGGCGGTTTGATGAATACCCGTCATGGACGAATTGGAATCGTCATCCTCATCAGTGTCCCAGTACGCCGGCGACGTCGAGGGCGGCGAGGGCTCAAGCTGCTCCCGCGAGCGCCACTCCGTCACCGGATCCGACATCGGATACGACAGCTTCGACGACACGGCGGCTTCAGCCGACGCTCCCAACGACTCCCCTCTCGAATGACATGCCATCGTGCACGTCCGTCTTCACTTCACTTCCCTCACACTCTCTTTCTCGCTCTCTCTCTCAGAACACAAAACAACGAAACAAACCCTAATCTCCACCGGTGCCGTCCGGTTCTCCCACCATACCCGAAACCTCACTCCGACTCACTGTCGTCGCCACCGCCCGTCATTCCGTGCCCTAATTCTCCTCCAGCAGCGACGCCAATCCCTGCAACGCGGTGAAACCCTACAAACGCAAAGTGGCCGCAAAAACGCAAACCAAGGCCAAACTGGACGCGGAAAAAACGCAGCGGCACGGAGCGACCGCGCAGAGACGACTGTTAAAGCGGGCCGAGGTGCGAGGCAGGGGACGGCGACGCAGGAAATAGAGCTTGGAGGGCTGGCTGCTGCTGCTGCAACGAGGAAGGAATACACTGGGAACAAAAACAACACAAAAACAAAGGGCAAGGGCAGGGGAGCATCGGTTGAAAGCATAACCAAAGCGGGCCGCTCCCCGCCCGGGTCGGCCCCGCGATGGCGCCCGGGCTCGTCCGGCCCGGCTTCCATTGGGCGAGAGAACGGGCCGGGCGGTCGGACAGACCGAGCACGGGTGTTGGCGCTGACTGGCCTCAACGTTTGTCTCGGTTCATTTGTTCAGTTATTGCTGACGTGGACTAGGGCACCATGGCCATGGGGCAGATGTTGTCGAACAATTACCTAGGGTTCCCTGATTCTCTACACAACAATTGCCCAACAATTTACTAGGGTTCCGAAATTCTCTGCATCACAATTGTCCAATAATTAGTTGGGGCTTGGTGATGTTCTGCACTACAATTGTTAAACAATTAACTAATTATTTACAGTACAATTGAGGATATATCATAAGGCGGAGGGACCTTATTTTTGACCTATAGTCAATGATTGTGTGCAGATTTTGAACAAAACTCAAATGTGAGATAATATACCACTTTTGCAACTTTTTGGAAAAATAAATTAATAAAAAATTCATCATGATGAATTATTTGTATGATTGAATTTGAAATAAACATTTTAGATGACCCTTATTAAATCAATTTTGAAACTCTTAATTTAAAACTAATTTTATTTATTTTTAGGTATATGAATATTGGTATGATAGGCATCATCATGATTTAATAAAATGTTTGATGTTTTCTAAACCATCTATACATCAAGGAACTCAAGGTAGTTTGTCTATTTTGTATGTTACATTGAGATCTCTTGGACCATGCACTGCCGGCTACATTATTGGTATGCTCCGAAAGCTCTCGACCGAAAAGGGTGCACCGAAATCGTTTCGTAGCTTTCGGACTTACAGTGTGAAAGTTATGAATTTTTAATCAAATTTTGTCACCATAAATAAATTGAATTAAATTATTCTAAAAATAAATAAAAGGAAAACCATGCCTTAAGCCTTAAACGTCAAAGCAAGCCCCACGGGCTTGTTATAAAGGAATAATTGAGGAAAAAAGTAGATTTTCTCAACCAAATCAAGCGAGGATTGGTGCGTTGGAAAGCTACTGAAAAAGCGATCTAGATTGCAAATTTGCGCCTCATTTGGGAGATTGTGGAGTCATTGACAAGCAATTAAAGTTATCTAAATGAACAGGAGTTGAGGTTGGGCAGCAAAGGTCATTTCTTGAAAAGTGCCGCAGTGCTACAGTGCCGCAACACTGCTAGCCAGCAGAGCCGTATTTTCATTTTGATTTTTTATTCTTTATTATTTTTTTTTTTCCGCCTTCGAAAATTTAGATGCCTTCCGGGCTGCCCTGCCCAGGCCTTCTTGACGTTTAAGGGCTAATCACGGGGAACGTTGGGTCTATGGTACATGGCCACACTAGTGTAATTTATAATATATATAATAATAATAATTGTAGACATCCACAAATATTATGACTTTCCATTATTTAAAATAATATGTAATGGATTTTTTAATTTTTCGAATGTAAAGTCAACTTGATTCTATTTTTGGAAATACCACATGTAGTTTTAAAAACTTTACCAAATGGATGAAAATAAGGTTCAAAATGATCTTTAAAATCTAAAACAAATGAAGGTTAACCACTAAGTGTCCGAATGTTCATATTTTGGACGTTTTTGGGAGGAAAAAAACTTTGAAGAAGTGTATCGTTTGCATCCAGTGCCCAAATTCAATAAAACTTGTTGAAAAGATGCGTATACTGGTCTGGTTTGTGTGGTAAAATTTTCAAATCAATCTAATATGCAATAAATTTTTGGGACTCATTTTAGTCCACGCTCAATTTTAGTCACCAAAGTGCATTTTGATGGCTTCAACTTTGGGGGCTTGTTTCTCCAGGTTCATCGATGTCCGTTTTTGATATAAACTTTTTTTTGAGTTAGATTCCCCTTGAAGTCTAGTTATTATGATAAAATTTTCATTTCAATCCAAGTTGTTCTAAATGTTTGCAAATCATTTTAATGCACGGGTCTATTTTGAACACTTTTTTTGCTTTTGGGGTTTATTGGGTCACTTTTTGGGCTACTCTTTTGACATTTCAAAGCCATTTTTGGACACATCAAAGATACTTAATAAAAAAATATATATCCATGTGTTTATATAATGATTTTCAATCACTTTATAGTTTAATTTTTTTTCATTTGAGTGGGTTTAGAAATCCAATTTCACCTCTAATGTGTTGTTAGGAAAATTCCAGCATCCTTTTTCAACACTAAAACATTACGATCTGGCAATCTATGTGGCCAAATGACTCCAAATTTGATTCACGTCATTTACAACATGTATACTACAAGATTGTATGGTTGAGATTTCTATACCTCACTTACATTTAGACCTATAACACTTCAAAAGCAATATGATATTTTCAAGCCCAAAAAAGCCAAAGACGTTTAGTGGGTAAGGATTTAAATCATCATAAATTGTTGTAACAAATCCAATTTTTATTTTTTTTAGGAAATATACCGCAGTTTCCTAGCAGCTTGGTGAGAATATAAATAATTAAAAGGGTGCCTAAATTTCTTGGAAATTACTGACCTAGTTTTCTCCAAAAATTATTAAATATTAAAAGGCCAAAAGTTATAATATAATATTTTATATGTTATTGTCCAATTTTAATATATTATTTTTTTGTGTTGCCTAACTGTTATTTGCAATTTAATTAATTATCGGGCACAAAGCTGCCCAAGCTGCTAAGAAGCTACGGTAGGAAGTTAAAGTGATTTAACTTTTGAAAAAGAAAAAATACAAATTTCATTAAGAAAATTTATTATTTTTAACTATGCAAACAACAAGTCATGTATATGACCTACTAAGGTAATATAATTGTAATTATATGGAGTGCATATGACCAATCAATTCCTCTTAAAAGTAGATTTTATGTAAAATTGTCTTGACCAACTATCAACCAAATAAAAATGAAATCTTTATTTTTTTGTATGGTGAACTGTCTTCAATCTATATACATATCCTCAATAGAATTGATTTTTTTTTAAGATTCTGAAGAATATAGTATTTATATTGAATTTTCATTGTAAAAAAGATTTTAACGTATAAACTTTTTTTTTTTGTTTTTTTTTTTAAAATTGTTTTCAACAAACTTATCTTCTACTTTCAACACTATGTATTTGTGTCTTACAAACGTTTAGTGCATAATCCTAATGAAAGAATATTAGGAGTGGACCAAAATTAATTGTTCTAATTTTCATGGATAAAGAAAATTAAATGGTGAAAGGCACATTTTGAATCATTGAGTGTTTTTGCCATCTTTATGATTATTTATGGTTTTTGAAAGGTGAAATTGGTGTGTCTCAACCTATAAAGGGCTAAGTGTTTTGGTCAAAATTGACCTTGCAATTATATATGACCTCTAAAAAAAATTAAACTTGAGTTGTGAACAAGGATCATTTAATAGCTAGTCTGACACAAAAAGTTTTAAAAATGAATGTTGAAAAGTTTTGGAGTTTTTATTCGAAAAGAAATTATTTTATTATGGCGAAACAATTAATCTTGAAGAATATTCATAATGTCCAAAATGAAAATATTCATAAACAATAATTAGTGTTGGACCAACTATTGAAGGCTATCCCAAGATGGACCAAAGAGTGTCTAATAATTATTTTAACATGGTTGAAATTTTAAGCAGATATGTAGGAAAATGTCGGAAATCTTTATAAGTAATTTTGAAAGTTTAGGCATTGCTACAAAAAAAAACCGTTGCAAATCATTCATCTGCTGCAACTTACAACAGTTCATAGCAAATCTTGAATCTTACTTAACATCCTAATTGCCCATAGTTTGTCACATTCATGATGTAATTTATGAGATTTTAGGCATTGTGGTTCATGAATTTATGAGATTCTAAACACAATCCTCTTATAATTTACGATCTTGATAGAGTATGGGATAAAATAATTACTTTTTTCCTGACTTGGGGGTAGACTATGGTATTATCCTAATCTTAGTAGTAAAGAATTTAAGCTTGTCATTTATATTGTTGGATTTTTTAAACTTGGGTTTTTTTAATTTTTATTCGTGAAAGAAAGATCTATGAATATACATAAATAAATCAATAAATATTATATTTTAATTTGATATTTGATATAATTGGATAGAAAATATGAGATTTATAGGAAGGTCAAATTGGGTATGAATTACTATTTTTTCCTAGAAATGTCCAAAATATGGTTTTGTGATGATTAAATCAAGTTCTAGACAACTCATTTGAATGATGATATTTTTTGAGTTTTGATTTTTTGTCGAAATTGGAGGTAGAGATCATGTTCTACTGTTGTTTGATGCATTTCATTTGCAATATTGAGGTTCACTAAGGATTTTTTCAAAAACAAACACCTCAACATTGTTCTAGTGTTCTAAAACTTATTATTTCAGGAAAGTGATGATGTTCTCTTGTTTGAAGATTTTGTCTTTTTAAAATTTTAGAATGGAATGTTTAGTTTTAATCAATCATACCAAATTTCAAATTCTAAAAATAAAATTTGTAAGTTTTGTGATTATTCAACGATAAATGCTTCTAAATTCATTAAATGAGAATCCAAAACATTTTTTGAAAGTTTGACCTTACGGATAATTACAAAACATCATGCTTTTCATTTTCTTTTTTGGACCAAACTTCATCAAAGTTGCATAAGCAACATTATATAACACATCTAGGCCTTACCCCTTTGTCATTTAGGGGTTCAAAAACACATACGTTGTTGACATTTTAGTAGAAAATATTTAATACTCCTTTAATTTATAATGCATTTAACAAAATGAAAATTAAAGTGAATCTAAACTGATTGTATATACCAATATTTAGCCAAATAAAATAAAATATAAAATAAAGCGACCATACATTGTATATGACATATGTCCATATACTCCCTCTGTTCTATAAAAGACAATGAAATCTATTCTGCAGCAAAGTAGTTTCATCATGTTTTAATGGGGAAAAAGGAGCATAATGTAGCTATGAAATTTAATAGACTAAATAAGAAATTTAATACTACGCTTGTTGGCCCATTAAATTTTGAATCCAAGTTATACGTCGTTTGAAATCAATGTTCTTAAAATACTAGCAATCAATATCTAGTTGTTTGATTCTTTAGATGTTAATTCATGAATATAGGAAATAGATATTTATAATAGCACGATAATTGGCCAACAAAAATATTAGTATGTCCAATTTAGCAATGTCACCATTACACATCACAACTAGTGCAACGCCAACACTACAAATGGTGCCAAATAATATGTTTATGTGATAAATACTTTAAACTGTGTTCCCTCTGTTCCACTAAAACAACCTTGTTTTTATTTGTAATGTACAAAGGAAAACTGCACGGCTTTTCAATGCAACAAAGGGAGTATTAAATATCCATTTTTGTGCATTGGTCTAACCCCTAAAGGTTGGGCCTATGACCATGGAATCATCTTTTATTTGTCACACTCAATTTTGCTACTAAAAATAATAAAATAATTCAAATTTATATTTTTAGTAGATGAAGTCACATGTCTACTACAAATCATGAATTTTTCATAAATTTTGGTGAAATTTTGAAATTACTATGGTTTTATGAAGTGATTGTAAAGAAAATTTATATCAATTACAAAATGTACTAGAAAATTCCGATTTTTTTACCTAAGGTGTAAATTACAATGAAGAAATGTTTAGTTGATGAAAATCATCCGTGTATCTAAATTTAGAATTTTTGCTACACCTTGGTGATACCTACCGAACTTGTAACTACAATAAAACACTCAATTTTTAAATTTTTCCAAAAATTAAAAGTGGAGTAGAAACTAGACTTGGCAAGCTTCATTTTGTTAGTTAAGCTCAAATGCAATGGAACTCATTTTCATGGCCTAAATTTAGTTTAAGTAGAACAAGCAAAAAAAATCAAAATACACTACACGGTGAACCATTTTTACGACTCTTTTTGTAGTCGGGACCCCATGTAAAATCTAAAAATAGCTTGAATGATTTGAATTTAACTTGAAGGGGTGGCATCACCAAGCAAATCCCTTCACATAAAGAATTGGATGGAAATCATCCACGCAGCAGTTGGAATTGAATAGTCGACTTCATTCATAAGCCATTTTTGGTCTTGCCGGCAGTTAGGGGTTAAGTATTCAAACTTCTATAATGTAAAAGAGATCCAACAATTTCACACAAAACAACTCGACAATTATTATGTCCAAGTATACAATAGGGGGTGTCAAAGTGCAAGCTTCTGAGGCAAGACACTGCTACGCGATTCTTTTGTGGTGCATTTTGTAATCACTGCTAGAAAATCGTGACCAAATCAACAGAAAATCAACTGATTTCTGTTGTTTCGGGCACTCCAATAACCGATTTCACCGATTTTTAAACTTTTTGTAAAAATCAACAGTTTGCTACCAACTTTTTGTTGATTTGAATAGTGCGATGACCAAATCAACAAATTTTTAGTGAATCTAGAATCTGTTTGGAATCTTTTGGAAATATATTGAAATATTCTAGAATCTATCAAAATATTATGAAATCTATAGGAATATTATGGAATCTTTGGAATCTTTTGCAATTTATAGACTCGACTTTTCAAAAGGTGATTTCTTTTACTTTTGGGCAATTTTGGGTACTATGACAAATAGATCCAATTAGTTTTAAATTCTTTATACAAACTCTTAATAAGATTGTGAACATAATCCCCAAAGTTGAAAGGCATCAAAGCACAATTATGACTTTCAAAACACTTAAAACATTTAAAACACCCTTATTTGGGCAACATTTAAACACCATGGTTGAAGTTCTATGTACTCTAAATTTTTTTTTAACTTAATCATTCACAATTAAAAAAAAAAAAAGTCAGCAGACTTTGGTGGCCATTTTGTCATAGTAGAATAAGTTCTTTCAAAAATCTTTGGACTAAGAAAAGCTGGGAAATCAAGTTAGGTTTCATCTCCAAAAATCCGTTTGTGATTTTAAGCCTCCAGTCAAAAGTTATAGACAAATTTCAGAGTGGTGTAGCAAGGAATATTTTCTTTGATATTTTCAAACACCCTCTCTGAATTTTGTCTATAACTTTTGACTGGAGGCTTAAAATCACAAACGGATTTTTGGAGATGAAACTTAACCTGATTTCCTAGCTTTTCTTAGTCCAAAGATTTTTGAAAAAAGTTATTTTACTATGTCAAAATGGCCACCAAAGTATGTTGAGTTCCAAAACATCGAATTGTAAGTATATATGTAAGAAAAAAATTATGTTTGTTCATCAAATTCTAAGTATGTTGAGTTGGTTAGAGTGTTAAGTAATAAATGTGAGGTCTCGAGTTCAAACCCGAGTGACAACCGTGGTGGTAAAGCTTGGTTGCCCGAAAAATCCGAGCAGGAAATTTTTATTTTTTTTATTTTTTTTATTTTTTGTTTTTCCGGTGACCAGATCAACAGAAACTATCAACAGATTTCTGTTGATGGATGACCGGAACAACGCGACCAAATCAACAGAAAATATCAACGCTTCTCTGTTGATTTGGACGCTGAATTTTCTAGTAGTGAATCCACGCTACAATCGCAGACTCTCACTAAAACAATTGCCTTCTATTTGCGAATTGAATTTATAGGATTTTGCCATCGCCCTTCAAATAGACAGACTGCATCCTTGCTCGAAAACTCATTCTATAAGCACCTGCAATAGCTGTGGCAAATACTCACACTCGACACAAATAGTAGATTACGGACTACAAATTTGTTACGTTTACTAAATCATAATGCCAAAAACTAGAATGTCATGTCCCAAGATCACATTGCTATAACAAAAGACCACATTGTTATGACCAAAAATCACAATGCTATAACCAATGACCATAACCTTCGACGACATGGTCTTTGGCTTCGGCAATACGGTGCTTCGGCAACAAGGCATTTTGGATTTGATCAAGGCATTCTCATGTTTAACCCCTAAACGTCCCAGCGTCCAGTTTCTGGACGACGAACAGATTCCAACTCACACTACACTCACATTACTTCATGGATGAAACTCATTCAATTTTTTGAAAATACTTTATGAAGTTATTGTCCTATCTAACGGTTGGATTTGGTGTTATTAGTGTACATATATTTTTTAAATTACAAATGTGGAAGTATGTCAAGCAGTTGACCAAGCTAAAATTGCATTGACTTTAGTTCAAAAGTGAGCTTGCTAAAATGAGGTCATAAATTGAAGTAACACAAAATTTTCAAAAAATCACCATTTCAAGAGTATCTCATTTCAAATCCATTCCAACAAATTTCACTCAAAAAATATCAATATTTTGTTTGTAATTAAATTTAGAAGGAAATTTTAATTATAACTTTGAAATTTTATAATTAAATATCTGTGATGGCGTTGGTGAATCTAACCGTACAGATGGAACCTTAAATTCAATATCTACAACTTTCATTTGTATAACAATTCCGAAATATTCTTCTAAATAGCATTTTATAATGATTTTTCTCAAACTGTCAATTCTGGGGATACCCTGGGACGTTTAGGGGTTAATGTGGTATTTGTGAAAGGCATTTTGATATTGACATTATGATCTAATAAATGTAACAAATTATATACCATAGTAGATTTTTGGTGCATCGATTGTAAAACATGGATGTATTATATTTTCATCCGTTCATTTTCATCCATTCAGGGATGACTGAGGTCGTCGACAACACTTGGCTTCTTGGTGCGGGGACCTCGTCATCTTCAACGAGCTCTGCTCTATCGCCTCATCCTGCATTCCAATTCTTCAACAGATTTGCAAGCATGCAGATTACGTTTTTCTTACAATGGCCATGTCTGCTGCAGACTGCTGTTTCCACGCGAGTGAGTTCCATTTTTTTTTCCACTCCCTTTCTTTTTCTTTTTGAATTTCGTTTTCTCGCTTGCTTTCGCCTCTGCTGCATTCATTTTGATCCTTCAGCTGCTTCATGTAGTCTGCGAGTGATGCAGTACGTACTTTCATTGCTGAGAATCCAGCCTTTTTTCGACTTTTGAATGAACAAGGCGTTTCTAATTTGAATTTGAAGTCTCTATGTGCAATTTGGGGAGATTTTATGAAGAGGCTAAATTAGGGCAAACATTCGTATGGTGGCAGGAACAGGAAGGTTGGATGTAAGTCAAGATGTTCGAAGAGCTGCACGATTTCGACTATGTTGCGACGTTACTAAGGTTTGCCATTGTTAGTTTTGTCTATAAGGTAGGAGGTTGTGTAAAGTGCTATGTGTTGGTTCTAGAATTTTGATTTAATTTTGGTGGAAAGGTAAATTGGAGCAGAATGTGAAGCACTTTGAACCAAATTTTTTTGGAGTTCAAATGAAGTTTATGCATGGGATCTCTAAAAGCATTCTCACCCTAAAATGTACAACATCTGTACACTGAAAAATCCAATTTAATTCCTTATATTAGATTAGCTTAACGGACATATTTAGAGCATGGAGAATTTTCAAGCATCTTACTTTAATCATTGTTAAATGTAAACATCCAATGAGTATGTTTGGTTAAGTTGTAGACATCCACATTTTGGGAAGTTTACATACCTGGCTGAGCACATTTCTGTAAACGTTAGAAGAAAACTTTGCAGATTTGGTCTCGTGGTTCCATTTAGTTGACCATACATGTTTCAAAAAGTCATATATTTGGTAGTTTGTTCCAGCAAAGTATCTTTTGTCACATAGTACATTTGTCACCAAAGTTCGCAAGGGCTTGTGCAATAGTGAATATGACTATGGGGCCAAATGACTATGGAATTTCTTCTAATGTATCGTGGTTCCGTCCCTGTGATCCGTAAGCTTGACGTGGATGTGCGGTTGGGATCAGATGATTGCGTTACCGGAGTTGAATCATTTCGGGTTTTCATCTTTGCCTCAATTAAGGTATGTACATCTAAAAGCATAGTTCTTATTGTTAGACAACCTTAAACCCAGGGTCTCCATATAAAAGGTGGAACCCTAAGATGACATCATTCATTTTTTTACAACCAATGAGCTCTCTCTTCTTTCCTCTCTGGCACAAGTGTATGGGGCTCTCTTGTGTGATGTCATCTTTGGTGGTTACCACTGCACCCTGGGTTTAAAATTTCAATACATCTTAGCATATATTTTTTGGACATTGTATGAATAAGCTATAAATTTCCAAAATGCTCATTATAGGTGAATCCAAAATCGACCCTTGGCTCTCGTGTTGAGACCATGTACATTTTAGGCAAGTGTCTCTTACAAGGTCTTTTGAGCTGTAGATCAATCTCTGGCGTGATCCTGCCAAATGCCTCTAGTGGTGACAATGCGAGTGATGCTGCTCCTGCAAGGTGAGTACCTGGAATTCTCTTTGTGCTGATTTTTTATTGTATCTATGGTTCTGAGAGCTTTAGAAAACCCACATGAACTTGACACTGTTGCATAGCATGTACTCCCTCTGTCCCACTAAAAAGCCCGTGGTTTTTGGCGTGTTCTAACTGAACGCTTTTTTTCCTAAAAAGAAGCCATCTCAATACTCGAATAATGGTTTATCTTTAATATTAGTTTGTAGTTTTTGTGTCACTCTCATTGGCCATCCCGTTTTAAAGTGGACAGGGTTCATGTTTGAAGTATAAAACATTGGACAAATATTGCAAAAAAAAATGCCAAGAACCATGGGTTTTTGGTGGGACAGAGGGAGTACTGTGCAACTCACAACGACGATGTACTTTTGCAGCGAGGACATACTGCAGGAAGGCTTGTGGGTTGAGAGGCTACCATATGGTGTAATTCACAAGAAGGGAGATGTTGTTGCTGGAAAGTATACTATCCAAGGGGTGTTTGGGCAGGGTGCGATGGGTGTCACGTATGAAGCCGAAAGAGACGATGGTGAAGTTGTAGCGCTGAAAGCTATGTCTTTACGAAATATGAAGGGATGGAAGGTTGGTTTTGACTATATCTGTCTTCATGCATGTGATGAGCTCTTAAACCCTTAAGTGCTTAAACTAAAAATTAAAAGTCCACTTTGGAATCCACAGTGGAGCCTCCCTTTAGGAATACTCTAGAACTGCATAGGCTTGAATTACCTCCATTAATTCATATCCCTTAAGTGCATGTCACCTAAAGTGACAAGTGGAAGATAAGAAGCCCTTGTTGGAAGAGAAGAGCCTTTAAGTTATAGGAAGAGAGGAGCCTTTGTAGGAAGAGGTGGCGACTTTGTAGACTTTGTAGGAGGAGAGTGGCGACTCCGTATTTGCGTAAGGCTTCTTTAGTATGAAACCAATCCCATTCCATTTGGAAGGCTCCACTGTCATAGGTGATTATAGGTGATTATAGTAATTTTCAAAACATGTTTTTATTACAAAAAAAATTTAGGGTATGATTTCTTCTTTCTATTGGTACATTTTGTTACCTTCTTTGAAGCTTCCTAAATGATTTATTTCAACTCCTTATAGACATGGAGCAACCACTTTTGGGCACTTAGGGGTTAATGCTTGGCGTTGGAAAGGATCACTCAACGTGATTCTGTACTGCAGGAACTTGATCTTTTCGAAAGAGAGGCAAGAGTGCTCAAGTCATTGAACCATCCTGGTATTCCAGCCTACATCGATTATTTCCAGGTTTGTTATTTTTTTGATGGTATAGCTGCTCAGTACTTTTTTACCACAGAAAGTAAAATGTATGGGTCTATGGCCAAGTACCTGTATTTTCAAAGAATTTTTTTACTGTCAACACATCACGTTCTGTTGGTCATTTGATATAGGTGGACACAGATGCTGACCGTATTTTCTACATAGCTCAAAGAGCAGCAAAAGGGAAGTCATTAGAAGACTTAGTAACAGGTGGATGGCGTGTCTCTGAGGAGAAAGTAATACTTATCGCATTAGAGGTATGGTTTTTTTTAGAAGCTTGCTGCTTGCCTCTTGACATATATATCCTTATTTTGAAGCGTCAAAACGAAGTGCACACTGAAGCCATTGTGTGGTGATTTCCTATAGATCCTTAGTGGTTTTACAGATATGCTGGAAACACCATGTTCTTTGGTGTACATTTATCCCACCATGTCTTTCTAGATTCTTTCTTGGAGTATAATCCCAAAAAACGAGAGAGGGAGTTGGTGAACACCATTTAATGGTGGAGTTTGAAGGTAGGGTTGTGTTCTGGAAAAGGGAAACAATAGTTTCTTAAAGTTTCTCCTGAGATTTTCCACTTGGTAAAAGAGGACTTGTACAGATTAGACGCTTTGTGTCACACTGCAATGATTCGGATTCTTTTTGGTGTTTGGAATACAGATCCTCTCGGTGTTGCAGTATCTCGGGGATTTACGACCCCCTGTTATTCATAGAGACATCAAGGTAATCATGTGTTGTTACATGACTCGTGGATGTCTTGTCCTTATATTTTTTTCCTGATTCTTGTGTTATACTTCAATGGAGCTGGCTTACCGGACTTCTGGTCTATTATCCCTTCATCATATTGTATGTAATTGCTGAAGCAGAGGTTTTGAGTACACATACCCCATCTAGTCTACACAGATACCAAATTGGCAATTGATTGTTCACAGCCAGAAAATATTATCTTGGACGAAGAGACGGGGAATGTGAAGATTGTGGACTTTGGGGCAGTCCAAGATGTGGCATCCTCAACACTGATAGGCAGCACAGTTGTGGGCACGGTGCGGTTTTCTTGCTCTGAATGAGGTCTCCATCTGCCTCTCCCCCTGTACTACATATGCAAATGATTCTTTGTGTCCCTTTGTCCAGTCTAGAAGCCGATCCTTCTTTTTTAAATCAAAATAATTATCATAGACTTGGGCGCTTTGATGCGGTTAGTGTGGCACTGCTCTACTTCATATATCTGGTCCTTGAGGTATTTAGCAGTTGGCAATATAAACACACAAATCTGAAAGTATGGTTGCCATTGCAATGTAGTCTGCGAATACCCTTTTAGACCTTAACTTATGGCTGGTACTTTACTCAACAGTATGGCTACATGGCCCCGGAGCAGTTTCAGAACAGAGCGACACTCCAGACGGACCTTTATGGACTGGGTGGCACCATGCTGTTTATGTTGTCCGGACGTCCTCCATCATACTTTCCTCAGGTCTGCGTTCTTTGTTTTGACTGAACGAGTATAAGTAGTGAGATGACATTAATTTTAGGTGCATTTATAATGTACTGTGAAGTGCAACGCTTACATAAAATTCTGTTGCGAGACAGAGGCGATTAAAGGTGGAATTTCGAGATCTCGTGATCATGAGTACCGGGCTTGCTAATGTTGTCGATCGACTTTTGGAGCCTGCGCCGGAAGACCGCTTTCAGGTGATTCTTTGTTTTTTTTAAGATCTCGGATTAGAGGATACTAGAGCTTTGGTCTAATCGAACACAAGCGCTAGCCACACAAGGGAAACTCCATATACACGAAGCAGCTTATTGTTTGGCATTATTGCAATCTGTAAAGAAAAGGAAAAAATGGTTCAAGGAGAGTGTGATCAATAGAGGATGCTCTCGTTCTCCACGATAGCTGGACATAGATGCCTTGTTGCAACTTACACATGTGTTCGCTCTTGTTTTGTGAAGTCTCCAATACAGGTGATTCAGGCTCTGCAGGAAGATAGTTATGGATCGTCTTCAGTTCCCTCCATTTCAACTAATAACTCAGCCCAATATTTCAAGCCGACAAATACTGTCCGAAGACCGGCAGGGACGCAAGTGGTAAGCAACTGATATATGTATTTTTGGTTTTTCTCTTTGGTGGGGCCTGCTTAATACCGACTAACTTACCTTTAGAATGTTTTGGACACTTTGATATTTGAGTTGTAGGGTTGATGTAGATTACTTATGTTATTTGTGTCGTCATAGTTCTGAACACAAACTCTTCACAAATCGTACTCAGAGCGCACTATTACTGTACAAAATAGATCAACATTTTCCAAGCGTTTTACTGAGTGCAGAAACTGAGAAGGAGCAGCACCAAGCTGGAATTAGTGATCCCAGCAAATGGGCTCACACAAGAGACAGTGGAGACTGGAGCGTTTACTGTGGTGAGTTTGAAATCTCATTAGAAATTAGCATCCATCTGGCTAATGTTGATTCATTTTTTTTGGCCCCATATATAAAAATAGGGAGCTCTTCAACATGGAATTAAGCCTGGTTTGCTCTCCACCTTGTGGTTTTCTTCAACATGGAATTAAGCCTGGTTTGCTCTCCACCTTGTGGTTTTTTTGTAAGTTCAAAGATTCTATGTCTATTGTACCAGGCATGGAATGCGTTTGTAGCCGTCTGGACGCGTACAGCCATTGCAGGAGGCGGCCCACTCTTTGCTGCCTTTTCTCTCCCTTTCTGGTTTGTAGGTCTTAGGTAAGTTACACTTAACGTTCTGCCTTGGTTAGTCAGTGGAATCCTTTATTCAATTCCAGTATTAGCAACCTCTACATTGTTCTACTATTCAAGTTTTAAGTGAGTCATGTCAACTTACCAGATTAGGCGAAAAGGAAGAAGTTGCATTCCAGAAGGTAACTAAGCTTTGTCATGTTGCTTTGCAGGCTCGCCAAGAGAACCCTATTCAGTACAGCAGTCGCCATTCGCTTAGAGTTTGATGGCCCACGTTTCGTTATTGAATATAGCATTGGCAAGGTTTGGAGCCGTCAAGTGGTTGGAGAGGTTCAAAACATACGCACTGTTGATATCATGGTGGAAGAAGTACAGGTATTTCTCAGTCCGTCTTGTAGTTAGCAACGCATTGTGCTGGAGATGGAAGAAGTTGTTCTGCTCGACGTATGGTACCTTCTTTTGAGTTAATTTAATACTAAAACTTGGAATTTTGCGTACTCGCCGGGGTATGCAATAACAAGGTTCTCGGTAAAATTAGACTGCTTCAGGAACTTTTAGACAACATCTTAAAAAGAATCTTCATGATTTACTAGGAGATCTACAGTGATCATATAGTATTGGGGCGAGGCCTTTGTATCATCACTGTGGCCATATGGAGACCTCCCTGTGAATCATGAAGAAGATTCTCTTAAGATGTTTAAAAGTTCCTGAAGCAGTCTGCTTTGCCTACTCGCCTTGTCCATGTTCTTGATGACAATATACGGGCTTGAAGCTTGAGTTTGATAGTCAAACGCAATCAAATTCCATCTGTCGCACGTAATCTTTTTTCAAACGGTTGTCGGTTTCCATAATGTGTTACAGGATCCTGATCAGGGGTATACTAAACGTCTCGCCAAATCAGCATTCTTGAAGGAAGGCTCAAACCAGCATGTATTCGGATCTGCACTACAGCCGGAGGAGCTAGAATGGCTTGTGACAGAAATCAAATCGCACTTGCAGCTTCCTAGTTAACCCTCATAAAGTGTGCATATACACCTGCAACATTTCCTCTAGGAAGTACCCAGGTTTGACCCTATATCCACGTAGGTATGATCAAGTGTCTCGTTGCTTCAGATCCCAGCGTTAGCGTACTAAGACGGAACTTAACCCCTAAGCACCAGGAAGTCCGAATTGGGCCTCATGTTTATTTTATTAGTTTTGAGTAGGTTTTATGTGGATTTTCTTTTGTTCAAATTTAATAGCTTTTTGACCAACACATGCAATGTTCTTAACTGATTCTGGTGATATAAAATTTGTTTTCCATATGAATTATTTTTTTCACAATATGATTGATTGAATTTGTCATTTTGAAACCATGTAGTAATCCTTTAGGGGTTAATTTGAAGTGTCAGTAGTACATGAACACTATCCTTCTACATTGGTCCCATCGAATTTGTCTTTGACTGGTTTTGCAACCAATGCCTCTAGAGGTTGGACTGCATTTTTTCTTTAATTTCTTATTGAAAGGACTTGTCTCTTCCTCCACTGCTCGGACACATGTCCAGCATAAAAAACTAGGTTGAAGAATTCCACTTGGTACGTCGGATTCTCCGCCACCTGGCTAGAAACTTCCTAGAGTTCAGTTACACCTAAATTACCAACATCCTTGACACCACTGACAAGTCCCATTTGTCGAATTCCTGACTCTTAGAGCATCTGCAATGGTCGCTCGCTAAACTTGGATGACTCTTCAAAATATTCCAAAATATAGAAAAATATGATACCTTTACTCAAGGCACTTCAAGCATTGTCATAATTAACCCTTAACCTCTAAAGGATCAAGTGTCCTAACTAGGACATTTAGAGAATCGGGTAGGTTCCGATGAACACATTTTTAATCAAATTTTGAAGGAAATTTAATAGTAGATTCCCCAATGTGCCACGAAAATGGGGATTCTTTTTTTTTTGAATTCCGACACCGTATGTGAAAGTTATGAGGAGAAATGTGTTTTTTTCAGGAAAAAGGGCAGCGGGACAGTAGAGAAATAGTTGAATTTTAGGGGGGGCAACAAAATGGGCGGCGTGTGAAAAATGGGGTAGACTGTGGGGGGCAGAAGACCACCCCATTTTCGAAACACATTAAAAAAAAATTGAAAAATAATATTTTTAAAATTATTAAAATTATTTTTTATAAATAAAAAATAATATTTTTAACTGAAAAATATTATTTTTGATTAAAAAATATTATTTTTAACTAAAACTTCAATTTTATAATTAAAAATATTATTTAAAAAATAAAAAATAAAATCATTTTTAAAAATAAAAAACAAAAATCGTCCAATGAGGGACTGCCACGTGCCAATACACCTTGAGAGTTAGTGGGGTCATGAACATTGGAATGGGTTGGCACTTCAATTCCCTTCCTCCACCCTTTATTTCCCCCCTAACCCCCAAAATTCTTAGAAAATGTGCTACATGTCTTTTAAAACTTGGAGATTTATTTTTTTTTCAAATTTTTTTTCGCCATTCTATAGAGGGTGGAATGTACTTGTGTTTCACCGCTCGGATTCGTATTTTAAATAAAGAAAGTAAAAAATATTGCAATTCCAAAAACATATAGTCTTTTCTGAACTTCTAAACCCCCAACAAGTGCAAGGTGTTCTTCAACATCCTAAACATCTCCAAACGCAACGAAAATTGGTACACAACTAAGTAACATCGTATAGAATGTGAAAGTGAAGTGCGACAGGTTTCGGTAGTGAGTTTTTTTGATGTAGCCATGGTCAAACACATCTGAAATTTTTGGGCATGTGTTTTTTTGGGGTGTTTTTTTCCATCAAACACAATTATCTTGCAATCCGTGCGGTCAAAATCAACGAAATTTGTTGTGTATGTTTTTCAAATAGTTTATGACAAGATCTTATGGTTAGAAGGTGAAAAATAACATTTTTTTGGATTTTTTGCATGGGGGAGTAAAAATGGCAGCATTGGAGTGTTTTTGGAGGAAAAACACTCCGGTCCTTTAGGGGTTAAACGACCAAGAAGCCTACATTGTGCCTCATGTTTTCTTAGCAATTTTGGGTAGATCATTTGTGGATTGTCTTTTTGTTCAAATTTCTATGTTTCTTGAACAACACATACAATGTTCTTCACTGATTCCAGTGATATGAAATTTGGTATCATCTGAATTCTATTTTTCACAGTGTGATCAATTGAATTTGTCATCTTCAAATCATGAATCTTTGGCCCTTTAGGGGTTAATTAAAGAACCAATCACGAGGCACCACATGTAAAGTGGTTGGACAAAAGCCTTGTCCATAACAATAAATAATTTAGAGGGGACTTGCTATATAGGAAATTTTGAGAGTATTAACCTCATTTTTGAAAAGGCCCTCTTTCCTTTTCATCCTTATTTGGCAAGTCATTCATGCTTGGAGTGCTCCATTGGAGATGCACTTACAGTGCTTGTTGATGGAACCAAAAAGGCTTAATTCCTAAATGCGTACACTCTTTACATTTAGAGAATTGCAAAGATGCATTATAAAATGCAACTAAGAGGGATATTTTGAACTTGATGTATGAATAAAAGTTGTACATTATGAATTTTAGATTCTACTCATATGGTCAAATCTATGATATATTTAGAACCAAATTTAGCCATGTTGTAGTACATAAGATGCACTACACATACAATTCAATTGTGATCTTAAAAACATATATTGGATTTATTCTTCATCCAAATTAAACCCTCGTTTAAATAGCTCAGACATATAGACAAATTTTATTACGTAAGGGGTATCAAACTCTACACAAACAGAATGGAAATCTTCTACGAAATCAAGTGCAAAAGTACGAAATCAAGTGCAAAAGAGATCATAAAATTTGAAGTTTTATTGATTAAGATATGGAATTTTGAAGTTTTAGTTTTTGAAGTTTATGAATATTTTTCAAAATCCTCAAAATTCTCAAAATTCTCAAAAGAGTGACAAAAAATAATTATAGTCAACCGTACCATACAAAAGCCCACCGTTGATTGCCACAAAATATTCTTGCATAAGTTTGTTGAAAGAATGTCATGTCTTCAACAACATGAAAATATTCTTTATTAGTAGGCTTATTGATACATGGCTTAAATTGAATTTTAAAAGTTTATTCTCAATACATTTGACTATGTTCAATGATAAATGTTTTTTCAATCAATTTTTATCTATATGTTTATTTCATTTGAAAATTTGTTATCTCAAACTTGTATGATAATGCCACCTAACATGCTTCATTAAATTTATGTCAATGATTAATATAGAAGTCCTTCTATTATTGCGTAGAGTTGGTGCAATTGTTAAACATGAAAATATGCAATTGTAGAAGTACCTTTAGTGTAAAAATTTGATGGATTACTCCATTATATTAAAAAGGGCTCTTGATATATTGGTCTGGTTTGGAAAGTTTAATTATATAAAAAATGTCTTTTATACTATCAAAATTTTGAATGTAAAATTGTTAACTTTATTATAATTTCTTCCTTGTCAAAAAAAATATTGAATTGAACTTGCATCAAAGTTGAAAATAAGTGAAAAATGAAAAATGATACATAGTTAGGTAAGTTAGTTTGATTCACAAATGATTTGAATAAAAATAATAAATAAATAAATAAATAAATATTTAATGCAACTCTTTATTCATTTTGGCTATGGAGTTTATATCAAGTCACTAGGTATATACTAAAAACACAATTCTTAACCTATCCAATCACCAAAACTATGCTAAAGAAACAAATCACATAGTAATCACCAATGAAAATCACTCCCTAAATCTTATATTTTTTATAATCATTCATCTCTTCCAAATTTCACGAGAAGCCGTGGGAACCCAATTTTATGTTCATATGGCCACTGAACTGCCTCCTCATAATGCACCAAATTTAAATATTCAACAAAGCCCTTATAATGAATGGGTTATTTTTAAACTACCTTTCTAAGATGAGAAGTTATTCAAAAAAATTCCTCTCATGTTTGAATGTTTAATTGACAAGCTAGATTTTGATCAGTTTAAAGAATAAGACCCCAATAAAAACTATTGCAACCTTTGAATTAGTATCTTTTGCTAATTTCTTTCTCCTCATGATTCTTGATGTTTTCTACATGTCATTTTGAAAGGAACTATGCACTCATAAGGTATGCATTAATTAAAATATTTTACCTCTATATAGTTATTTTGTAATAAAAAAGGGAGTATTGTCAAAAAAATAATTATAAAGCCAACCACACAACTTTTTTTCCTCTTTGTAAGCCATTGTCTTTGACACTCTATATAAATTCTAGGTTGAATAAAAATGCCTTTATATATTCATTTGATAGTTTTGAAGATTGCTTTAAAGCATAAATCTATTATAAATGTAAACAAACAAAAATTGTAATCTGATTTTAGGAGATTAAAAGCATAGGACTTGTATAGATTAGGAATATAGGCTATGTAGCAACTAGTCCACTTGTCTACTCGGCTACGTAGCTATGTGGTTACATAGCTATATGGCTATGTGACTATGTAGTTATAAGGTTACGTAGCTACGTGGCTATGTAGTTATGCAGTTAGGCAAAGGTACATTGGTACAAAAGGAGCTCCTTGTTCTTCCTTTTTTGTTTTGTTCTTTCTTAGTGTTGCTTGTGATTTCTTACATGTTCCCTTTATTTGTAATTTCTTTATGTCTTACGTTGCAGATTAAAATTTTAACAACCCTCCATACAATAACATTCAATGACATTATTGTTCAAACAATACACATGTGATAAGTCGTCTTTGTGACTAATCCATGCCTGCCACCTTGAAGGTAGGGTTTTCCAAACATATCATTATAGAGAGTGACAACTATATTGACTTTGACTAAAATATACAATTGACAATTGCAAAATTTTCTTGTATGGGTTTTTTTGAGGGAATGTCATGTCTTCAAGAATAATTAATGAAATATGTCTCATCTATCTTCCTTGTAATTCTTTTTGTTGCTTGATAATCTACTTTTACATTAGATTTTCTAGCAAAAGTTTTTATTTGCTTTTAATGTAGAAAATTCTATGACGTGATTCTATTGGCCAATTTCTTTCATACAATGTAGATTGCAATTTGTTTTTCAAGGTATGTTAAACAAGCGGCTAGTCGTGTAGTCTTTGCCTTAGTATTTACCCTAGTTTACTTTTACACGTTGTCAAAGCGTTTCTGTAGTCTCTCCCCTGGTGGGGCAGAGACAAAAAAATTCATGGTTATGATTAAATTCTTAAAATGACTTCTTAAATTCTTAAAATGACTTAAAATGACTTAATACACTTGGCTCAATTCAATGACATTTTTTCTTTTACCTTTTTCTATATAAGTTTATAAAATGTTTATATTTTATGATAATGCTACCTTCGAGGCATTGTTTATGATTGTTGACCTCATTTAGACATTTCATGTTGAATGTGTTATTAAATACTTTTCAAATATATCAAAAATCTTATGAAATATAGTTGAATATTTTGAAATATTGAAGTGCATTCCATGACATTTTATGAAAATATGCATATGGGATGTTTTCATGGTAGGGCATCCAAAATGTGTAGTGTGACATCACATAAGAAGCAAAATGTGGCGGTAAACATTTTCTATTGGTCACTGAAATTAGTTTTTTGGCAGAAAGTTAACCACAGTGAAAAGGTATTTTAGGATTGTATGTATATTAAGAATTTAAAATTAATATAAAATAGTATTTGGACCAAAATGTAATACAATTGCATTTGGTGACGTTGTAGTATAAATACTTTATTGCCTTAATTGATTCGTTTCACAGAAGATATAGTAATGGCAATAATTTTCCTCAATTCCTGTAACATAAAGGTATCGTATTTAAAAAATGTTCCAAAAAATTCTATGAGCAAGGTGGATATTAGAGGCTTATGGTGACAATTTTTGTTCCTTTACATTAAACGTTTTTCAAAATGGCAAATTCCCCAAAAATTCTTAAAAGCCTGGTTGGCTAATTAAAACGGAGCTTGTGGTGTAGCTGGAATATGCATTCAACGTAGTTTGCAAGCGGATTAAATGACATCAACAAGAATATTCTAAAAGATTATAATATTCTAAAATAATTTAACATATTTTAAAAACATTCCGAAAGATTCCATTTTTACTATATATTTTTTTGGTATTTCCGTATTTATTATATTACGTCATTAATGCAAATGCTTTACAACATTATAAACTTTTTTTTTGTTGAGAACTATGACACGGTCCTAGCGTGAAAACATCCATATATGATAAACATGGGTTGTACTAAAAGTCATCGACATTTTGATTGGTGGTTGAATCAGGCAACCCTACTTCACATACTTCACTAATTTGATGTCATTTAGGCTTAATATTGTATTTTTGAAATTTCTTGCATAGAGATGACGTGATTGTTCAACAAAGAGGTATGCACTTATAAAAATTCAAAGGTTAATCCATTTCACTATGAAAGGGCATTTAATATATGTACCTATAATTTTGAAGATTTGATTATGTCAGAAAGTCTTTTGCACACAATGCTAAAAAATTTAACATCAAAATTTATATTATAATTTTGCCCTTATCAAGTCATATAGAATTAAGTTGAACTCAAAATATTAAAGTTTGAATTAACCCCCAAAAAACTGAGGATTAATGGTTTTAAAATAACAAATTCAATTGATTAGATTGTGAAAAAAAAAAATTTAGATGGTTCCAACTCAATTTTATATCATTCAAATTAGTGGAGAACATTGCGTATATCATTCAATAAATAAATAAATTTGAACAAAAGATTGTCTACATAGGACTTATTCAAAATTGTTAAAAAAAAACAGACGACACTCAATTTGAACTTCTTAGTCCTTCAGGAATTAACTCATAAATGTCTATAACCCCTCTCTAGATTTTGAGAATCGCAAAGATGCATTATAAAATGCAACTAATAGAAATATTTTTGAACTTGATGTATGAATAAAAGCTGTGCATTATGAATTTTTGATTCTATCCATACAGTTAGATCTATGATTGCAATCACCAATATTTTTGTATAAATTTTGAAACATAAAATTCAAATTTTTCTTGTAATTGGATTACAAATAAGATATTGACAATTTGTGGATGAAATTTGTTGGAAATATAATCTCTAAGTTTAGTGATTTTTGGAGAATTTTTGGTTGCTTAATTTTATGAGTTGATTTTTTTCAAGAACACTCTTGATTCATTTTGAACTAAGATCTTAGAAATTTTTGGTGGAAAACTGTGGCATGAAATGAGGCATAAAATTTTCACAAATGATCCCCTTTCTAATCGGATCACACATGCATGAAGCTAGTTTGCCATAGAATGTTGTAGTACTTTTTATACTTGCAAAAAGTGCATGATGGATGAGAAAACGAAATCCAATTTTTGTACATCAGTCAAAAAATGGTTGGTTGGGCGGTTGGGGGTTAAAGGCATCTCTACCATTTATACTATCATTGACCCAATTATGGTAAAAGAACCTCTAACCACCAACTTAAGGCACTTGTGTGAGTATTTGCACTCATATGAATCTAAGAAAAATACCAAATGTAGGAAGTCAATTTTCACAAGGATATCAAATTTTTTCAGAATTTTATTCTGCTTGGTGAAATTATTACAAATTTTCAAACACAAAAGTACATCTTGATACATGATCAACATGTAGGTTCACTCAAGGCTAAACTACTTGTACTCAAAAACCACTATGCTTGAGCTGTAAAACCACCACCAAAGTTTGGCATATTGTTGGTTGGCTTGTTTTTTTTAGAAATAAGATGTCTCACCCTATACTTGCCACAATAAACGTTTTGTGTATCTAAAGAAAATCCATACTAATAAAATTATTTTTCAGTATAGCCAATAGCACTACAATTCTAAACCAAGTATTTTTTTCACATTTATTCCAATAAAGTATGAATCAGTTATGAATTTTCAAAGTAGTCTGCGATGTTTAGCCCATTCGTGCCACTAGGTACCTCCTATGTTTAAGCGCCTAAGAAAAATAAAGGGTCTTCACGAGTAGAAACATTCAAATAGCAAGTGAGAATGTTGGTGATGGGACAAAACAGGGGCAGAAAAATGGAAGGTTGGAGTAAATGGTGGACTTGGGTCAATGGTTGGTACAGGGTACGTTACTTTAGTGAACCTTGATGAGTTTGGTGATAATTTTGGAAAAGTCTACATCACATTAATAAAAGTTGTGGTAGGTTTGGGTATCAATATTCCTACCATAGTTGTCAATTGAGTCCGGGACAACAATGAGATTCCTAGCATAGTTGTCAATTGGGTTCGGGCCAACAATGGGATGGGGCCTAACGTAAAGTGCCACGTAGGCATGAGCCTCACTTACTGAGCCAGTTGAGAAAGGCCCCTCTCCTCAGGGTGGAAAAGAACAACAAGAGGGGCAAGATCCAGCCGTCAAAAAACGGACGGCGGAGATCTCCCAACCCGAACAACGCTTTCAATAGACTCACCAAACAACAGGGACAGGGCGGGCCAAAGAGACAAGGCCCTCAGGGCGGAGCAAACGAGGCCAGCCCGGCCATCTCCATCGTTTGCCTCACCCTCTTCTCCACTTCTCCTTTTGCCCATTTTCTCATCGCCACCCACGCAGATTCGCTCTCCTCTCACTCGTTTGCTCCGCCACATTGCCCTTTCCCTAAAGCACCACCCAATTCTTTTCCCATTGTTGTTTTTGGGGAGCCCCTCTTTTTCCATTGTTTTTGTTTCGAGAGATGGCGTCCACGACGGCGGGGAGGGTGGCAGTGGTTGCGCAGTCCCTCACAACAACGACGACCAGCACTAGCAGCGAACCACGCAGCTTCGGTTGGGCCCAGCCGCGCTTGGTTGCCACCTCGGCCTTCTTCGGTGTGGGCGTGGATCGATTCGTTCTGCGTGCCTCCAATGTGAGACAGAGAGAGAGAGAGAGAGAGCCGTGATTCCACTCGGGGTTTTGCTCCTGTTTTGTTTTCCCATTTCCAATAGAGAGCTCTGTTATTGAACTTTCTGCTCTCTCGTGTGTGTGTGTGTGTGTGTGTGTGTGTGCAGGGATCTGGTCCGCGGACTGTCGCTAGCGTCGTGAACGAGGTATGATAGCGCGCCAATGCCTGGGAAGAGCATTGTCTTTGACCTAACCGGATTAGATTCTTGAATGGTCCGGGTGATTGATTCTATGGTCTGTTTGTTGTCTTCAATACCAGGTTGCTGTAGATGGCTCCACCAACAACACCTCTACCAAGTTCGAAGTGCCGGTTGCGCAGGAGAAGCCGGCGGCCGAGTCTTCTTCCTCCATTGCCACCGCTGCGTCCGTGTTCATGGCGGATGTCGCCAACTTGATCAAGTATGTAGAGCTTCTTCTAGGTTATTGGAAATTTTGTAATATGAAGGGATCTTTATTAGTCTGTAATTCTTTTAGGGGTTTAATGGTGCATGACATAGTCTGAATGTGAATGATAGTGTTGCAAGATATTCTAGAATGTCATTGTGTAGGCTTATGTTCATGTTTGAATTTCTTTTGTGAGACGTCGATGTTTGTAAAGGGATCTTTATTCAGGGACATTTTAGTTTTCAATGTCTTTTGGGGTTAACTGGTGCATGACATAGTTTGAACATGGTCTACAGCCAATGATAGTGTGGCAAGTGTGCATGAGATTCTAGAAGATAAATAGACCTTTGCTCAAACTTCGATTTCATTTGCAACACGTCGGTGTTATGGAAGGAATCGTTATTCAGGGACATGTTAGTTTTTAATTTTTTTTAGGCGGGGGTTTAATGGTGCATGCCATAGTTTCAACGTGTGCTATAGTCAATGATATTGTGGCAGGATATTCTAGAATGTCATTGTAGAATAACGATGTTTGAGTGTAGGCCTATTTCCAAATATGAATTTCTTTTGGAATACGTCGGTGGTGTGAAGAAATCTTTATTCAGGGACATCTTAGTTTCCAAGTTTTCTTGGGGTTTAATGGTGCATGACATAGATTGAACATGTGCTACAGTCAATGATAATGTGGCAAGTGTGCATGATATTCAAGGTCATGTTGAGTGTTCAAATTTGAATTTCTTGTGTTGTATTTTGAAGTAAAGGGGCTTATGATTGTTTTTGGTGCAGGCTTGTGGATACGAGGGACATTGTGGAGCTAGAGCTAAAGCAGAAGGACTATGAGTTGATCATTCGCAAAAAGGAAGCCCTGCCACCTCCTCCAGCTCCTCAGCAATCAACGCAGGGACCACATGTCATGGCGCATACCATGTTCCCCGGGTATCAACCTCAGGCTCCTGCACCCCAGCCCATTCAGGAAGCCCCTTCTGCTGCTCCTGCTCCCGTTGCTGCCCCGGCTATTCCCGATGCCATTCCCTTGGCTGCCGAGCATCCTCCGATGCTGTCCCCCATGGCTGGCACTTTCTACAAGTGTCCTGGCCCTGGTGAACCTGCCTATGTCAAGGTGTGTGATTCACTTTTCACAGCAGACCATCTTCTCACTTTGTATGCCCTTCATTCAATGGATATAAGACCATAGATTATGGTTATATATACATGGAATGCTTTGATTCATTCCATTTGGATAAGTGATGTGAAAGGTGTATTCAATCTGCTACCCAACCTCAATGTCCATGATCTCGTTAAGTCCTTTGCTGGTGATTTTCCAACGTGGGGTTATGTGGATTTTGATTGTGAGATCTTCCTTGTGACGATGCTTTTTTTTGGTGATCTTGTAGGTTGGAGATAAGGTTACTAAAGGGCAAGTCGTCTGTATCGTTGAAGCAATGAAGTTGATGAACGAGATTGAGGTAAGTAACGAACTTGTGATTTGTGTAGTGGCACATCACAAACAGACCACCATTACATCGACAAAGTCCTTAAAAGTTAAGTTAGGCATTAAATTCACGTAGTTTGTAATTGGTAATGTTAGTGTGACGCAGATGGTTGTCAATGTCATTGGCATATACTGGCAATCATTAAGTTAACAGTAAACCAAAATAAGCTTTTGACATTATTTTAACATTGATGTAATGCCCTGTTGGATTAACATTAACTTACCATCAATAACTTTAGATATTCTGAGACATAAGTTGGGATGTACCCTTTTTCTGCATTTTTCTGCATCCGATGAGAGTATGCCTGTGAGTTGGTTTTCCACGACGGGAGTATTGAATGTAATTCGTTTGTTCTCTTTCTATAGGCTGATCAATCAGGAACAATTGTCGAAATTCTGGCCGAGGATGGGAAGCCCGTGTCTATGGAGAGTGTAAGTACCACAGCCTTCTTGATGTTTATAATGAAAGTTTTGTGTTGGTTTTTTTAATTATGCAACGGGTTTTGAACAGCTAATGAATACTGTTGTGGTTGTTTTTACCTTTGCAGCCTCTTTTTGTTATCAAGCCTTGAAGAGTATCCATCCGAGTGACATATGTCATCATCTTGATTCACTTGGAAGGGGAGCAGTAGTCTAGCATCTTTATTGTTATCATAGCGCTAGACACTGTAAACATGAGCGTCCCATTTGTAGTAGTTACACTTGAAGGTACAGGTTCACGAGTTGATTGGAGGAGCGTGCCTTCGTTCCCATATTGTGGCTGTCTTTTATGAGAGAGCCTCTCCTTTGTTTTGATTAGCGTTGGTTTGATAAAAAAAAAGGTAAAAGTTGGAGACTTATCTAAACTCATCTAAAAGCCCAAGATGCGATCGTTAGCTCTATTTTCCTTCTGTGCATGTGTACAGCATTTATTCCACAGCATTTAACCCCTGAAGGACCATGGTTTTAAAATGAAAAATTCAATTTATCAGATTGTGGAAAGGACCAAATTTTACATCATTCATTGGAATCAGTGACGAACATTGCATGTGTTCATAAAAATAAATGAATTTAAACAAAAAGAAGTGTACATAAGACTTACACAAAAAGGAACATGAGACCCGAACTTGGTTTCTTGGTCATTTTAGTGGTTAAGCGCAACAAGTTGCCATTTCAGTTCACATTATGAGTGAATTAAAAGTTCATTTTTATTGCAATTTTGGTCCTGCTATTTAGGTTTACAATCCTTAACCCCTAGGGTCCCTAGCTTTTTTGGGCTTAAAATCATCATTGCTTTTGATGTGTTATAGGTCTAAATGTAAGTGAGGTATAGAAATCTCAACCGTACAATCTTGTAACATACATGTTGTAGATCATGTGGATCAATTTTGGGGTCATTTGGCCATATAGATTGCAAGATCATAGTGTTTTAGTGCTAAAAAAGGATGCTGAAATTTTCCTAGCAACATGGTTAGAGGTGAAATTCGTTTTCAAAATTACTCAAATGAAAAAACTTTGAACTATAAAGTAGTTCAAAATCATCATATAAACACATTGGTACCAAAAAAACCTCATGAAATTTTTTAATGTGCCCTAAAATGGCCTTGCAATGTCAAAAAATAGCCCGAAAAGTGACCCATTTGACCCAAAAAGCAAAAAGTGTCCAAACTAGACCCGTGTACTAAAATGACTCCCGAACATTTAGAACAACATGGATTGATATGAAAATTTTACCATGACAACTAGACTTCAAGGGGAATTCAACTTAACAAGTTTTATTGAAAACGGACTTGGGATGAAGGAGATACAAGCCCCCAAAGTTGCTGCCATCAAAATTCACAGAACTGTCTCAAAAAAAGATACCTACTTTCAAATGATCACCAAAAATTCAATACATCTCGGATTGATCTGAAGTTTTTACCACAAATTCCATACATCATGCGAGGAGTTTTTGCAAAATTTCATAAAAATCGGACATGTTTTGCAAAAGTTACAGCTCTTCGAAGGTGAATGTCCCCCAAAAACGTCCAAAATATGGACGCCGGGACGGTTAGGGGTTAAACTCTAACTCCTAAGAGCCCAAGAGACCCTTTTGTGGTCATTGCCTTTTTAAGGGTTGCTCGAGGTCAATTTTAACACCCAATTCCCTAATTTTGCACTTGGCCAAGTGCACTCATTCCATGAGCAAATTTGGCTTTAAAAAAATTTGTTTGAAAAATTCTTTAAAAAACAGCGATTTTTGTCTTTCTACAATCCCTTACGTTGTTAAAAAACAATTTTTAAATTTATTTTGTATTCTCATCTATATCTTTTATTTTATCTTTATCTTTATCTTTTCTTTTCTTTTATCTTGTTTTTTTTCTTGTCTTCTTTCTTGTCTTCCTCTTGTCTACCTTCTTCTTTTTCTTCTAGTCTTTTTCTTTTTCTTCTAGTCTTCCTCTTGTCTTCCTTTTTTCTTTCTTCACCTTGCCATTTCTGGAGTTTAAACGTTAAAAAAAAAAAATTAAAATAAAATCAGGGAGCAGCCGATGGCTGAATCCAATAGAGGCCAAAAAAAATAAAAAAATAAAAAAAACTATTATTATTATTATTATTATTATTATTATTATTATTATTATTATTATTATTATTATTATTTTGCTTCCGCTTTTTTTGGGCAGAGAGGGTCCACGCGCGCGGACCCTACTCTAATTTTCAGCCTCCTCCCTTCACTCCCTCCTCTCCCCTATATAAACCCTCCCTCACTCTCCCTCCCTCACACTCTCCTTCCTCCCCTTTTCCTCTCTTGTCCTTCTCCCTCTCTCCTTTCTCCCTTCTCCTCAATATAAAGGAGGAAGAGGGAGGAAGAGTGAGGGAGGGAGAGTGAGGGAGGGTTTATGTAGGATAGAGGGGAAAAGAAAGGAAAGGGGAGGAGGGAGGGAGGGAGGCTGAAAATTAGAGAATGGTCCGCACTTGCGAACCCTCTCTGCCCGGAAAATGCGGAAGTAAAAATAAATAAATAATAATAATAATAATAATAATAATAATAATAATTATATATATATATATATATTGGCCTGTATTGGATTCAGCCATCGGCTGCTCCCTGATTTTTATTTAATTTTTTTTTTTTTAACGTTTAAACTCCAGAAATGGCAAGGTGAAGAAAAAAAAAAGGAAGACAAGAGGAAGATAAGAAAGTAGACAAGAAAAAAAACAAGATAAAAGAAAAGAAAAGAAAAGATAAAGATAAAGATAAAATAAAAGATAAAGATGAGAATACAAAATAAATTAAAAAATTGTTTTTTTACAACGTAAGGGATTGTAGAAAGACAAAAATCGTTGTTTTTTAAAGAATTTTTCAAACAAATTTTTTTTAATGCACTTGGGGGCCAAGTGCATGATTATATGGTCAAGTGCAAAATTAGCGAATTGGGTGTTATTTTTATTTTTTTAAAGTTTCTTTAGTTTTTAAAATTTTGTTGGAATATATTAAAATTATCTCTAATAGAAAATCAAGTCTACTTTCCAACCTAATTTGAATCATGCCAATCCAAGTGAAACTCCTTCTAATGGAATGTTTTAAAGTCAAACACCTCTACATTATTTAGTGTTACAAAATTTACTATTTGAAGAAAGTAATGTTGTTATTTTTATCAATTCTTTATTTTTCTATTTTTTTTCTTCTTGATTGAAAAATACAATTCCAACCAATAATACAAAATTCTAAATTAAAAAAATAAAAAATGTAATTTTGGTGGATTTTTAAAGTTGGTTGCTTCTATATTCATTAAATTAAGGTCTAAAAATAATTTTGGAAATTTGACCATATGGATAATTTTCATTTTCTTTGTTGGGGTTAATTTCATCAAAGTTACGGAAATCACATTTTATTATACATCTTAGTTTTGCTCTATAGCCCTTTGGCTTTTAGGGGTTAAAGGATCCTACCCATCTCATTTGAAGCAACTAATTTTGTTTGTTTTTCCATTGTATAGCAAAACACACTTTGGAATGTAGCAAGGTAGGAAAGGAAAGAATAAAATCATCCATATACATGTGTTCATCTGTATAATTATCTATTGTAAGGCACTTTCATTCAAATACTAGCGATTATAGATTGTTTTTTGAGAGGACTTTGGCAATTTCATCCACTTTTTTGCCCATTTTCTTTAGTGTAAAAGTGGTCACTTCCAAAATTAGGTAACATTCAAGCAAAAATTCTTTAGAATTTTTTTGGTTGATTCAAAATTTTGCAAAGAAAATATGTTGTAGATATTGAATTGCAGATTATATTTGTGCAGTTACATGAAGGTTTCCATACCTTTATAAACTTCAAAACCTTTATAAAATTCCTTTAGTTATGAGTTTGGTTACAAACAAAGTTTTGACAATTCTTGAGTGCAATTTGCTTGAGTTGTGACATTCTTAATATGATGTTTTTTGGAATTGGTTTTGTTCTTTAATCTTTAAACGTTGGAATGTCATTATTGGACATGCTCCTTGGTTGAACTCAATTTTGGCCTCAATAAACTCAATGAAAAAAATGAAGCTTATCAAGTTTGCTTTCTAATCCATCTTGTAAATTTTAATTTTTTAGAAATCAAGTGAATTATTGTAATTGCAATTTTAGAAATCAAGTTTTATGTCAAAATCCAAATTCCACATTATTATGGTTTTAATTAATTAATTAATTAATCAATCTATTTTTTAATTTTTTTTTTGGGATTTAGCTTTGGTTTTTGAAACCTATACCTAGAAACCTGTCTTGCTGCTCAAACTGTATTGTACATGTGACTTTACTTAATAAGTTCAATTTCTGAAGTTACTTAAAGTAAAGTGGAATGCCTCCAGATGATTGAATTCATATATGAGCTTAATTATTGAGTAACAACTTTCTACAAAGGAGATTGGGTTGTTGAAACCCTGCCCTCCTTCCACGTTTCAAAATATGCTTTGAAGGACTTAGTTTTGACATTCACTCTCATAATACTCTCGCAGATAGTGTCAAATTGGCGGCGTGTTGGGCTTCTGCTTTAAACCTACCATACATGCATGATGCAACAACAATCAATGCTCAAAGGGTTTCCCCCAAGTGGCGATATGTAATCCACAACAACTCAGTAGATGCGCTGTCTGAGGTACTTAGGCAAATCTTGCAAGTAGTCTCTTTTCTTTTCCTGGCTGCGTGTTTGTGGAGAGTTGCTGGTGCTCTAATTGTATTGAACGTGGATTGGGAGTTTTGAAGCGATGGCACTTGGGTCACAAAGTAGCGGACAATAGGTCTAGAATGCAACGCTCATCAGATATTGCTTTCCAATTTGCATTTGTTACTTTTGAATTTTTTTTTTGGTGAATATATGATAACAAGTAGTGGTATGACTTAAAATTGACTACATGTTTGTTTTTTTTCGTTATGGGCACAAGTGAAAGATACCACCTCTTCAGAAATTCTCAAATTCCCAATTCACGCACTTAGAGTTGGAGCTTTGTTTGTTGTTTATGTTCTTTTCATGCAATTCATTTTAGTTTGCTATTATAGCTTAATTTTGGGATTGTCAATCTTCTTCAAGCAATTTGGCATTTAAGCAATTGTTGTTTCACAATTTACTCAGGGAAGTATATTTTTGATTAGTGGATCCCAAGTAGCAACTTGCACCTAGCGTTTGCGGTATTTACAGAGTCGTCTCTGTCAACTAGATTAAAGTATTGGATTTTGTTTTATTTCTTTGCTTATCATATAAGCTTAGAACATGAACAATTTTGTGATGTTATGCGATATTGGATTGTGTTTTAATTCTTTGCTTACCCTGTAAGCTTAAAATGTGAACATTTTTGTGATACTGGATTTTGTTTTAATTCTTTGCTTACCTTGTAAGATTAGAACGTGAACAGTTTTGTGATGTTATGTGATTTTGCCTAAGATTTGGAAGTCTAATTTAGTAATGGACACAAGTCTATTTAATAAAAAAATTCTTATTAGGTAAGCTGGGAGTTTGATTTTTGAGATTGTTTAGAATATGCTTTGAATTTTCAAAGAAGAAGGAAAGAACCTTTTTTTTGTTTTTGTCTGTTTTTGTTTTTCAAAATTTTCTCTGTCATTGATAATATTATATGTGATTTTTGTAACTTTCTTGACGTTTTCTTTTTTCAAAAGACATGGGAATTTTGATGTGTAGAGATTTTATATATGAAAGCTTGATCGTTGGTTTAGTGAAAATTGATTCAAAAAATGAAAAATGAAAATTCTAGGAAATTAGTTTTTCAAGTAATGTTGCTTTAGTATGGTGAGCAAAATAATAGTGAAGAATATTTGTAGTGTTGAAATGGAAGAATTCAAAATAATAACTATTTGGCACATGGACATTGAACCAATTATTAACCTATGGTTTACGGTTAAATATCAAATTTCAATGTAGTTGTTTTTATCGCCTTTGGAGAACACAAAAGTATTATGTATCATAATGTTACAATTAGTACATTATTCAAAGAATAAATTAACCATAATAGTTTTAGTTTGATTTGAAAGTCAAAGTTAAAGATGTTTAGGGTATGAAATGTAAAATCATTGATTGAAATTGTTTAACTTTTAAAAAGGAAATTCTATGTGCACCTTGAGGAGATTTTTCAAATTGATTAGATTTTATGGTTATGTTTATCAAAACCAAATTTGTCTTTGATTACAAAATTATAACAATTACATTTTTTCATGAAAAAAAATCATAAAAAATATTTGTCTCATTTAATTTAAAAATAATAATTCATAAACAACATTTGTCATGTAATAAGATATAAAATCTAAAGTTATGTATGATTTTAAAATGAGGATTGATTATGTAGCTATAAAATTGTTGTTGATAGGTTGAATATATTCGCGCCTTCAATTTATAAAATTTGCATGTTGTTTGTGCTCTTTTCTAATTCTTATTGTATAAATTGATAGATCTATGCAGGAATATTCAACTTTAATCCTCTAGACAATAGAATACCCTCCTTGGTTACTCCATAATTGTTCATGTTATCTTCCAAGGTGTGAATGTGAAGCTTGTTGACATCTATTGAATCCTTTGCATTTGTTATCATGCAATTAATATGGAATCATCATTTACGCAAAAATCCTAGAACAAGGGTTCAATTCTATAATGATCCATTTTCTATAAAAAAAATCAAACACAATGACGACAAATACAATTCTCTCTTTAATATTACTAAACTTTAAGAATTTAAGGTAGATCCACCAATTGTACTTAGTGTTGGTGCCCAAAGAACATAACTAAACTACATACAACTTTTAATATCCCAAGCATCCTAAAGTTTGCAATAAAAAGAAATGTTAAATGCATTAAATAACAATGTGATTTACTACTCACCAAATGACACCTCAAGTAAAATAATCAAATTGTCCCTCATTTACAAAATCCCTTACAATCTAATTTGTATTTTATGATACATTCAACACAACTCGTATATAGAATATATAAATATATTTATATCGACACTGTTGTAGGCTCTTACACAAACAACCCTTAAATGAATTGGTATTCCCAATTTAGAATTGGAATTGGTTCTTTCTCTCAATTCCAATTCTAAATCACTCTATTAAATCACATCCTAATAAGATACCAAACCTAAAAATAGACACTCATTCTATTTCACTTCTTAATGAAGGATATGCACTCTTCAATATCACATCATAAAATTTAGCAAAAGTATTTGCTATTGTATATACCTGTAGTTGGACACTTTCCACATCATAAATTTTGAACTCATGTACATTAGTTATCACATGAATGATATAAAGAGCTATGAACTTAGTCAAGAAATTTAGATGAATGTTTTAGCAAATGAAAGAAAATTGCAATATAAGACTTTTTATAAATTATAGACACTTAAATGATATTCTATAGATTTACAAAGTTGAGATCATTGATAGAACAACCTACTATCAATGCCATCACTATCCTTAATTGAACATTTTTGACATATGAAATGCTAAAACACACATCATTCCCTTAAAAACCTCTTCAACTTCTAGTATTAGTTAGTTTTCAAAACTTGTGACACTTTTGCAAATTTTTACCACCTACTTTAGTAGTAATCTTACATATACTTCTTGGAACTTGTGACACTTCTGCATATGAACAATGCCTTTTTTGAGACCAACTACTTTGTTGGTAACTTTCTCTACCCTTGTCAAAATAAGACACTTTTGCAAATGGACAATGTTTATTTAGGACTAAACATTATATTACACGACAATGTGATCCTAAACCCTTACTAGTAACTTTAAGGTACAAGTGCAACTGACTTCAAAAATTTCATGCGATCAGCATTTCTATTAATATCAATAATCAAACACTTTTGATTATATCAGTTATTTTACTTTTGTGCATTCGTAGCAACCAAGTGGCTGTTCAAGACTTTATTCCCTCTTTATGTTCCTTTGTGTCAAAGTCCAAGCGAAAATAACAAGAGTCAAAGGACATACGTGGGAGGAAACGGTCACAAAAAGTGATCGGTCGAGGCTTTGTCACCCCTCTACTTCGAGTCATAGTCAATGAGAAATGATAGAATCAAAGGACTTACAAAAGAGAGAGAAGAACAATTAAGGCAAGTGACCAGTGGAGGCCTTGTTTTTAACGGGGCCGGGCTCGGGGAAGTCATTTAGTGTAAATTTTGGGTACATATGAGCGTACAAAGGGTATTTAATGGGGGGCTATGAAAAAATTGGAATATTCTACTATTTATAGTATATTTAGGATATATTCCATATATATTTTAAGAACATTCCTAAAATATTCCCAAATTGGTTTTAAAACACCCTATATTACTTCTATAAATTTATAATTTTTATCTCAAATGAATAAAAGACACTCTATATTTGTTCTCTCATAGTTATCTAAATTCTTGACAGTGACTTCCCCGGGGGGCCGAGTGGGAAGGACAATTGAAATGGAAACGGTGGCACATACTAGTTTGGACTATTGAGCCACTGTCTACGGAGGGTGGCAATGCTATGAGTCTCCATAATAAATAAATATTTTTAATGTAAGCGAAGGGTGGCCATGAAGGTCGGCATCTAATGCTAAATAATTAATTTTAAAGTGGTCATTGACATGAATTAAATATCATGCCATGCACGTACATTGCTATCAATATCTATTGTTAAATTTTTTTAATTGTCTCAGCTATTGTACCTCTTATGCACACTTTGTTATTTTATTGCACCTCTTATGCATCTATGTCATTCATCTTGACATCAATGTGGAGTCTAAAATAAGTAGACTTTTCATGCATGTTGCTACAACAAAAGGGACTAGGTCCATTCAAGCTAATACAAGCCAAAGGCCGGTGCCTCGCTTTGAGTGCTTTGGAGAGTCCTTTGAAGAGTACTTTGGAGAGTCGTTAGAGACAAAAAAATTCATGATTTTCATTCAATTTTTTTTAATGTATTGATTTCATTTTTCATTCACATAATCTTCCTTCTCATTTGATTATTCCAAAATTTCTACCAAAAATGTGTTATTTATCATTTAGAAAAGTCCTTATTGAGTCATTAAAACGATAGATAGCTTAACCTTCTCACAGTCAGATATAACGCCTTTGTAAGTAATTGATGTCCAAGAGTAGTGCAGTTTTTGGATGTTGCCAAGACATGACGTGCTACTTGTAAGTTAGTTGTTAGGAAAAGAGTTATAAAGAATGATAGTGACTCTAAGTTGTAGAGTTTGTCGAAGGCTTCGTATGATTTAGGGTAATTTTCATTTGCTCTTGGATCAGCATGTCCCATCCACCGATACGTGCCTCTGAAACTCTACAACGTGCTCTGTGACTCTGTGATTGACAACAATTATCACTGTCCTTTTCATGTGGTCGCCATGGATCATCAATTGGGAGGCCTGGTATCAATTGTAGCCTAAGTATATATGTAGTGGAGTTCTCCATTGTTGTTGAACATTCTTGAGATCGTTGCAAAGTTGCACTTTTGTTTATGGCACCCAAGGTTTGAGCTCGAATTTTTTTTGAATGAGATTTGAGGGTTGTCAGAGTTGAAACATTTGCCATACATGCTTCGACGTGCTAGTTAAAAACATTAAAAAACCAATTTTTAGTTAGAAGAAAATTCAAAAAAGTTATAGATTTTTATATAAACGCATTATCATATTGATTAGTCGCTTATTACATTTGACTACTTCAAGCTCTACAACTACTTCAATGTCTATACTTCTTCTAAACAAAAAAAGTGTTTCAATGATCTCCAAAATTGATGAATATTAATTATTAAACACTTTTTTTTTTGTCTTAGTTATTGTACTTCTTCTACACTTTATGTCATTGTTCAATTATTAAGTATTGACCTACAACAATTATAATCCTTTATCTATAAATAACCCTTATGAGTCTAAATTATTGTCTTTAGAAAGTGTACATAGTGTATACATAAATCAATTATTACTTTGCATCATAAGAATATGTTATGGCATGTCTCTTTTAATAGAGGCTTTTACAAACTTGACATGATATAGACATATACAATTGGCCAAACAAATTACGAGAATCTATCATGTCTTTAACATTTGATATGATAAAGAGATTTAAAATTGATCAAATATAAAGTGCTCATGTATTGACATTGCATTGGGTGCAACGGTGTGATTACCGACTAACCACTAATTATAACCTCTTTATTTAAAACAATCATCTAAATTATTATTTAAAATGTACGTTGTCTAAACATAAGTCAATTTTTACTATGAATCATGAGAATCTATCACACCATGTCACCCTCAACATAGGCCAATACATACTTGATATGATAATGAGATGTACAATTGAAAAAACAAAAAGGGCTAAATATCTTTATATCGACATTGCATATATAGGAAGCAATATCATCTTTGCTGTAATTATCAATGTACAATGTGCAAAAATTGTAACTCCTTATCTAAAAACAACACCTTAGAGTCTAGATTCTTGTCTAAAGTATACATAGTCTATACATAAGTCAATTTTTACTATGCATCATCAAAATTTGACATGCTATGTCCCTTCCATTATACGCTCCTACAAACTTCAAATGACATAAATTTATAATTGACAAAAGAATATTGAGGAACAATACTATGGTTGTATTACAATCCTTGACCACAAACACAATTGTGATTTGTTTATCCAAATGCAATCATATATTTTAATATCTAAAATGTACATAATCTAAACATAATTCACTTTTGGATGCAAAAATAATATGCACTTTTGAAGATGTATATATGTTGACGCTTAGATTGTATTAGAAATTCCACGTTATTATCAACCAAAAAAGATTAGAATATTTCGACTAGTAGTTATAGCAATGATCATATTAACAAACATAATTGATAAAAAAATAAATCCTACAAACTATAAAGACAATGGAGTAACCTTCAATTGATAAAAACTTCGAAGTCTACCATAGTTTTACTATTTTAGCATTTTCCATTAGCATTAATGAGAAAGTCAGAACAAGCTAATATATTTTTTTTTGTAGTTATCCTTGTCGAGTTAACTCATTAAAAGATATTATTTTAAATTTAGAAGCCATTTGAAGACGCGGGATTCCTAATAGGTCGTTGTCTTGACCCTGGCCCCGTGAAAGCTTCAAAGCTGCATCTATGGTCGTGGTCTTCCATTTTGGTCTCTCTACCCCTTTCTTCTTCGGTCCCTTGCTCCCTAAACCGAGCCTAGAGCTCGATTTGCCATGGACAACAACAATGCAAGTGATGATGATGTATTGATTGTGGAAGAGAAATTTGCAGCAATTCCATCAAATTCCGCAGGGAAGCTCCTCTTACAAGCAATCAACGGAGGAAATATGTTATGCTTGCATTTGCAATCATCACCATGCAAAGAATAGCAGGAAGCGCAATGACCAGAACGATGCCATATATGACGATGTAGTGATTGTGGGACAAAGACTGCAGCAACAATTCCAACAATTTTGTAGCTCATTCAACATGGAGGCTCATCTTCCGAGCAAACTACGGAGGAGACATCTACTTTTCAACACCAAAAAAGGAGCAAGAAAAAGCCCAAGGTGTCCAACGACGACAATGATTATGAAATTGTTGACGACGTTGCGAACTTGGTTCACCAATTCGGAGAGGCGTATGTGCTTGTGGAGACCATAAAGATGAAGTCTAAGAAGATTGCCTTAGAGCGGGCCTTAAGAAAAAGGAACGCCGACACAAGTTTGCAATGGATATGCAACTCACCATGATGAAGACAATTACAGACATTGTTTGAATAAGTTAATACATTGTCACAATCCAAAATTAAGTAAGAATATTTGCTATTGTATATACATGTAATTGGACACTTTCCACATGATAAGTTTTGAACTCATGTACATTGGTTATCACATGGATGATATACAAAAGTTGTGAACTTAGTCAAAAAACTTAGATGAGTGTTTTAGCAAAGGAAAGAAAATTGCAATATTGTTTTCTCCTTTTAATATGATGCATTGGAGTAACAAAAAAGTGTCATAATATCGAGGTGTCATATAACGCATAATATCACATTTGGAGATTTTATGTTGCGTTAACGAGGGAATGTAAATTTCTCCAAAACAATGATGCAAATGCATACTTTAAGTCTCTATTAGGAATATTGTTGAAACCATGATTGTTTTTGAAGATGATAGAATAGTGAATGAAGAGAGAGAGCTCGGGGGGTGTGCTCGACATTATGTTTGAGAATCACGTGCGTTCATGATCCCTTCTAAAAACCCCATGTATACAAGGGGTTATATGTCTAAAAACCTTTGTATACAGATTTATTCCGTCCTAAATATATTAATGTAAGTATACGTCAATATTTTTAGCTCTAAATGTATACGTAATATGGCAACGTTCAAATTAATACCCCTTCAGTGCACTTACGTATACTTGTACATGTTTAGTACAATGCACCCCCCAGGAGAGAAAGTTGAAGGGAGACGATCAACTCTTTATTGGAAAGACTAACATTTTGCAAAACACAAACTAAACAATGAAGAAAGCATATGAAGTTGAATACAAACTCATTCAATTAATTTTTTTTTGATGTTGTTGCCTTCGGTTTACAACTCCATCTTGTTGAGTTCATTTAACCCTTTAATGCTCAGGGTACTGTAGTTGGGTTCACTGGATTTCACTGGGTCTTTCCGCTATGATTGATACTACCAGAAATAAAATAGATTTAGTTAGAAAGTAACCATACAATTGTATTCTCAATTGAAGTGGAGACATTTTGCTAAATTAGAGAGTCATCCAATGGTGGGATTGGAAGAATACAATGTATGTCTTTGAACACACTCAAAAATAAAATTTTGGAGGGTGTGTGACTTCAAAGTTAAATAGATTTTGGGTTAAATTTTCTAAAATGAAAGTGAAGAACAGAAGAAGTTCACCAATGAACTATATCAACACATCTTCGTTGCAATCATTCATATCAAGAACAGACTCACATATAATTATTATGAATTTTATAAGTAAGAGTAACTTATCGTTTTATCCATGTACGGTTTAGGACAAAAATTTATAATTATGTTAAAATATGAAAGGAGTTGGTACTCAAAGAGGTCACCACGTGAGTTAAACTATAGGATTCTTTTTATTCATCAGAGGAAAAATTTCCACCTAATTATAAAATTTTATATGTAATATAGGTCCCTTTAAATTCAAGTAAGGAATATTTAAAGAATGTATTTGGAATATACCAAGAATATTCTAAAATATACCTCAAATATTCCATTTATGTGATAGCTTCCATTAAAATACTCTTTTGATGCACGTGGTTACACTAGATACACGCTAGTGACCTCTCCGAGAGTTGGTACATGGATCAAGATCAGAATACATACACTAATGGAACATGAACAAGAGGACACAATCAAAAAATAAAAAAATAATAATAACGAACTTCCAAACACAAGAAATGCCACATAGTACATCTGTTGTATTTGTAAGTATTTAATGTATTTTCAAGTATTTGCAGTATTTTCACGTTTTATTCATAGGTATTTTGATAGTTGCACAACCACAAATTGAAATATTATTTTTCTAGAATCTAATGCGTATTATAAATCTCCAAATCTAAACTTCACAATTCAAAATCCATTTCTTCATGGATTTTCTATTCTTTGCATTTCTAACACTATAGTGGGCATAATTTGGTTTACTGAGCACTATTGGGTTAAGAGCTAAACAAAGTCAAATGACTATGACAAGCTGAAGTGACAAGCAAGCACGACTCCAATGTACATTTGTGACTATGAGTGCAAATTTAGGATATGACTGTAGAAAAAAGACATGATTGCATAGTAATGACATCACCGAGTAAAGAAAGAACAAGGAGGAACGGAGATTGCAAACCGTCGAGGAATCTTAGAGGAGAGTGAAGGACGATGCTAAATAATGAGACGAGACTAGTAACTTAGTGTAATTACTCTTTTGTTTTGTAGTATGTATGCACGCAAGCAATTGATTTTTTTTATTAATATTTTCAATCTTACTTGTATTTGTTAAAAACAATTGACCTATTTAAATTAATTTTGTTGTATTTGTCAATTTGATTTTGTGTACATCTAAGCATAAATATTATTCCTATTCTTCACACTTTAGAACCTAAGAGGTAAATCTTGGTTTGTTTGCACTTGTGCATAAATTATAATAAACAATTTGCCAAAAGCTTGAATATGTGTTTTAAAAAAAACAGTTTAAAACAATTAGTCCACATCCATTGGAAAGAATAACGTTTCTTGTAAAAACTATTTTCTATTTGCTGTCATAATGTCATTTCCAATCAAACCCGTTCACACCATCCAAGTCAATTCTCGGATCCTTTTTCTCCAGTCACATCCATTCAAGTCAGGTCCTTTCTCCATAGTAATGTCCCATCATGTCCTTTTCTTAGCAACATGTCCAAGCACGTCGGTTCTCTACAGTTATGACCAGATAGATCCATTTTGAATGGGTCCCTTCTCTCCTTTCGTAGTTACCCGACTAAAAAAATCTAAGATATAGATTAAAATATATTATCCTTCCATATTGTTGATTCAAAAATAGAAGGCTCTATATACCAATTAAAATTCTGTTCCTCCATTCCCTCATTTTATCACAAGTGTCCTCTTCAAATAGTACTTCTAAGTCCATTTTCCTACTTCTACTCCACTAATTTTGCTACTCCACTAATTTTGCTACTTCAACATTGAGGTGGCAGCTCACGGCGATGTTCCAAAATCCCTTGAAAAGTAGGGATTTAACCCTTTCACGCGCTAGCGTCCATATTCAGGACACTGGATGATTTCTAACACGTCCCTTCACCACAGTCTGTGATGTTTTACATCCATCCAAAATTCTCTTGATTCTTGTGCTAGTTGACTACCATTTGTAAGGTATGGATTTTCAAAATAAGATACTGTGAATTTTTGAAAAATAACAAAAGTGGTTTATGTCAAGTTTCATTCTTAGTTCAAAAAGTGAGACTTTAAACATGATTTTCCATAATAAGTGGAATCAAATAATGGGAACCATACCATCTTGTAGTGCATGTTATTCCAATTTCTTTTGTGCTAATTTTTGATTTCTTTGTGCTAATTTTGGATTTCAAATTGAATTTAAAGAGAAAAGCTTGCAAAAATATTTTAAAAATATTAATAATAAATATGATGAATCCAACCATACAGATGTTATCTTCACATTGACATTTACAAATTTACTTTGTAAATCAACTCCATTTTCATTTTTCATCAAACATTTTATAACGAATCTTTGAAACCAGTGTTGAATCGAGACATTAAGGTGTTTATGCAAGTGCAAAGGGAAGAAAAAAACAAAAAAACAAAAAACAAAAAAAAAATAAACAAAGAGAAATTGAAGAATCGGTTTACAGCAACACAACACATAACCATCCATATGCTAGCAACGAGCGCAGTCTAACTTTGAAAGCTTCATAAAAACCAAAGAACAAACAAACACTCACGGCTTACAAGCAAAACCCTTCATTCTCTCTTTTCTCTTATCTTCTTCGTCCTCGAGCAATCCGCACTCCAAAAACGAAAACCTTTCAAATGGTTGGTAATCATCAAACGTAGCAAAGATCAACGGACTACCTCTAAGTCTCCGCCCCGAAACCCTTAGTGATTCTTCTTTAATCTTGACAGGCCTTTGTTCACTCACTTTTTGTGACTGGTGTAGTCACTCACCAGTCACAAAATCTGAAACCTCCAACCCCTTGTTATTTCCAATGCAACCTTGGAGAGTGATGAGTAAGAGACGATGCATTATTGACTAGGTTGGTAATCATCAACTGACTAGCAAATACAGAAATCCAGAAGGTGCTTTGTAAATCCCGCCGGCAACAACAAGCAACAAGTCAACAACACAAACAAACAAACATGCCACTTCATTAGATTTTTCTCCACAATCTTAGGAATTTGTCAACACCTAGGTAACTAGCACATGAAAAAGTTACTACCACTAATTAAATTCAATTAAAAACTAGGTGGTTCATAGACTTAGTGTTTAAGAATGTTATGAATATAAAGGATTTCTAAACAAGTTTTTTAGAATTAAATTTTGTACAAGAACTTTTCCAATTTTATAAAAAAAGTATCCCATAATTCGGTGTAAATTTTATTTTATTATTTATATATGTAGAATCTAAAGCTTATAAATAGAGGTCTTTTATCTATGTTGTCATGTCATTTCTAGTCATGTCCTTTATTTTTGCAAACATGTCCTTTTGCTATAGTCATTGCAGTGTTTTCTTGCTCACACTACGTTGGAGTCCTGCTTGCTTGTCACTTCAGCTTGTCATAGTCATTTGACTTTATTTGGCTTTTGAATAAACTCAACAATATGGATTTGCAAGGAATTTGAATTTGTGTTTTAAAAAACATATTTTAAGGGTTTTATTCCACGTCTTGTCCTTTCTTTATGGTCATGTCTTTTCTAGTTCACGTCCTTTTCATTCATTAGGTCCTTCCTAGTCATGCCCTTTCTAGTTCATGTCCTTTCTCTACTGTCCTTTCTAGTGATGTCTTTTCTTTGCAGTCAATCCAATAATGCTCATAAATGTACATTAGAGCCATGTTTACTTGTTACCTCAACCTGTTATAGTCATTTGGCTTTGTTTCATTTTGAATAAACTCAACAAGATGGGGTTGCGCACTTAAGTCGACAACATCAAACATTTTTAGACTTAGTCTTGTTTGATTTTTCATGATTAGTTACATCTCTTTATCAATTATATGTAATAATAATAATTCATATAGTAGTTATATTTTCTTTAATTGATGTTGTAATAATGTTAATCTATAGTGGATATATTTTTGACATATGCTTAATTTTTTGAAGTTTTCATATAAAGTTAGTATAATCCTTTACAGTAAAGAGAGTCCAAACATTCCCATTACAAAATAAAAAATCATATAACTTTCAAAACTTGTTGATAGTCGATTTGGAAATTCCTACAAATTTTGAAGATCACTACATCTTCCTGCTGCTCCTCGGTGTTGTCCTCGCTGCTCCAGGCCTAGTGGTATTGCTTGCAAATGCAACCAGAAGAAATCTCCTCCATGAATTGCTTGGAAGATGATGAGTTTCCCTGTGGAATTGCTGCTGCAGGTATCTCCCCCACGATCACTACATCATCATCGTTGTCCATATTGATTGAATCGAGCTCAGGGATCGAGGAAGAAAGGGGACGAGAGGCGGAATGGAAGACCACCGCCATAGCCGCAGTTCTTTTGAAGCTTTCATGAAAGCCGCAACAACGACATTACACGATCCGGCATCTCTGTACTTCAACTGTACCGAGTATTTCAAATGGGCTAGGGCGAAACTACAATACCTAGAATTTACATATTGATCAGCTACAGAGGAGAATGTGAAGATTGTACAGTTAGTTTTGTCCTTTTTTAGCAGTTAGGCTTGTATTTTTTGTGCAATTAGTTTTTGTTTCTCTGGGGAACACTCTTATCTTCTCTCGTTTCTCTAGAATCCATTATTTATTTATTTATTTTCTTCCATGCATGTCCTTTCTCTCCAGGCTGCCCTTTCTCTCCAGGCTGCCCTTTCTCTTCAGTGAGTCACTCATTTATGTTTTTGCATGTTGTTTCACTACAGTCAATCATGTCCTTTCACTTTCACCGCAATTACTCTAGTTCTTTCTTTGCAATCTTTTCTCTGAGTCAATCCCCTAAGAGTGCTCTTAATGTTAAGATTAGGTGTTTAGGTATCACGTAAATTAATCATAATAGCTTACCTCGTAGCCTTTAAATAGAATTTAAATTAAGAAATTTGGGGTGCTAAATCATTAAATTATATATATATATATATATATATATATATATATATATATATATATATATATATATATATATATATATATATATATATATATATATATATATATATATATATATCATTTGGTGTAAATTTCAAGATCAAATATTTTTGAAATTTTATCAAAAGATGATAGAAGTTTGAAACAAAATGTGTTGTTTTTAACTTCAAATAAAGATTTAAATGTAGAGAAAGGACAAGACAATTTACTATAGATAAAGGATATAGAAGGACATGAATGAGTGACTCACTGTAGAGAAAGGACATGAAAGGACATAACTAAACTAAGGACATGAGTGCAAAGAAAAGACATGTTGAGAAAGGATAGAAATGTTATTTTTCCCAAGAGATGTGGAATAAAAACCTTGAATATGTTCTTTAATATACAAATTCAACTTTTTGGCAATGAAATTATTACATTATATACACATATACAAACTAACCAATGAATGACCTCTTGGGCCTTAAAGTGTGAAGAATAGGAATAATATTCATGCTTAAAGTGTACATACCTTAAAAAGACTTCCAAAATCATATTTGTAAAGAACAACAAATCTTGATAAAATAATTAAATTGGGGTAACATAAAAGTCAACTATATGCATTGAAATACAACATGTCCAATATATTGGGTGGTATTCCATTAGATATCAAAAACTATACCACAACATTCTAAAAAATGAAAGCTTGAGTTCATCTCCAACATTGCTATTAAAGAATTATTCCTAAACAAGAGCACTACTGTAGGTGGAAGCAAAATAACTATTCTCTTTGAGAAAATAAAGTTTGGAATATGAAACATTTGAGAATATATCTCAATATTCTTTTTTTCACCATTCAAAATAAAATTCCCTAAAACTTTGACATTATTATTCCTAACAGGGGAGATTTGTCTATAGGAAAACTTCTCTCGATATTGATTGCCGCCATAGCTTTGTGTAGCCGTGGATGAGCAAACCAATGATTTTTTTTAAGATGATCAATTAGAGCTTTACATGATTTATTTTTTTACTTCATCTCAATATGGGTCTTTGAGTTTTTGTTGTCTCCTTGAAATTTCATTGCCTCGTGTTTATAGTGCCAATATGATTTAGTCTCATTTACATTATTGGTCTAATAAAGTATGTATTGAATTAGTTGTATAGTATACCGGTATTGAATGTGTTGAATTCGATTTCATAATACTGTACATGGTTGGCAGGGTCAGGACATTTGTGTCTAATATTTAATTATTTTTTGAAAAATAAGGTTTGGCGAAGAGAATATTTCTGGAGTCGATTATCAAAAATAGCAAAAAACAAATGTAAGAAATGAAGCCCAAATTTCTAAGAAATTATTATATATAAAAAAATCTACTCTGTATGGTGAAAAAGAGAATCTTGAAATATATTTGCAAGATTTGGTATTGGTTGAAAAGGAACTCTCCAAAAATAATTATTATTTGGCATGAGATGCATCCTCGATTGATCATTTGGTTATTTCTTCCCTTATATGTCTTCTTTCCTTTCACTATTACGTTTTGTTTTGTCTCTAACTCAAAAGAGCAAAGGGTTACAACTTACAAGACCCCAATCGGACTCTGAAATCTTTCTTTGGCTTACACTCAAAAGAGCAGAGGTGACAAGGTGACAAGGCCTCAACCAATCATTTGTTGTGATGTGACTATATGTCATTTGCCCTTTGGTGACATTTTTTCTTTGGCTTGGCCGTCTTCTTCCATTTATGTCCTTTGATTTTACCATTTTTGCTTTCACTATTACGTGGCCCGAAGACAAGTTGTACAACCATGTCAAAGCTGATGTCGGGGCATGCTACATCTTCCTGCTAGCCCACAACTCATGTCCTATATCGGGAACCAAGATAAGCCCTGCCAAACCTTGCATCTAACTAACAGAACGACCTTAGGAAGTCTCTCAATACTTAGGACCTTTGTTCATTTGTCAACTTTTTTTCCTCACTCCAATGAAATCTTTGAATCTAAATGCCCCTCTATTTTTAAAGGATTCTCAAAGGGGCACTTAGTGTCAAGACAAAGCGAGACCATGAAGTCATCTTTGAACTAATTAAAACTTCAAAGTCTTCCAAACTTTTAGCCTACTCTATATAAAATTAATGAAATAGTTGAAAATGGTGTTATTCATTTTGCGGTTATCCTTGTGGGGTTAACTAAAATATTACTATTTTAAATTCAAAGCCAATCTCTTAAGATTGGATGAACTAACGCCCATGCTAGTACCGCAAAAATAGAGTAAAACCAAGACTTGCCACTATTCTAGAAGTTCTTGGCCCCTAAAATGCCAAAGGGTCTACCATGACTAATATGGGGTCCAAAACTAGAATTGAAATTTCCAAAAAAAGCACCCAAAACCACAAACTAGAAAGATGGCAAGATAATGTAGTTTCGCCCTAGCCCATTTGAAATACTCGGTACAGTTGAAGTACAGAGATGCCGGATCGTGTAATGTCGTTGTTGCGGCTTTCATGAAAGCTTCAAAAGAACTGCGGCTATGGCGGTGGTCTTCCATTCCGCCTCTCGTCCCCTTTCTTCCTCGATCCCTGAGCTCGATTCAATCAATATGGACAACGATGATGATGTAGTGATCGTGGGGGAGATACCTGCAGCAGCAATTCCACAGGGAAACTCATCATCTTCCAAGCAATTCATGGAGGAGATTTCTTCTGGTTGCATTTGCAAGCAATACCACTAGGCCTGGAGCAGCGAGGACAACACCGAGGAGCAGCAGGAAGATGTAGTGATCTTCAAAATTTGTAGGAATTTCCAAATCGACTATCAACAAGTTTTGAAAGTTATATGATTTTTTATTTTGTAATGGGAATGTTTGGACTCTCTTTACTGTAAAGGATTATACTAACTTTATATGAAAACTTCAAAAAATTAAGCATATGTCAAAAATATATCCACTATAGATTAACATTATTACAACATCAATTAAAGAAAATATAACTACTATATGAATTATTATTATTACATATAATTGATAAAGAGATGTAACTAATCATGAAAAATCAAACAAGACTAAGTCTAAAAATGTTTGATGTTGTCGACTTAAGTGCGCAACCCCATCTTGTTGAGTTTATTCAAAATGAAACAAAGCCAAATGACTATAACAGGTTGAGGTAACAAGTAAACATGGCTCTAATGTACATTTATGAGCATTATTGGATTGACTGCAAAGAAAAGACATCACTAGAAAGGACAGTAGAGAAAGGACATGAACTAGAAAGGGCATGACTAGGAAGGACCTAATGAATGAAAAGGACGTGAACTAGAAAAGACATGACCATAAAGAAAGGACAAGACGTGGAATAAAACCCTTAAAATATGTTTTTTAAAACACAAATTCAAATTCCTTGCAAATCCATATTGTTGAGTTTATTCAAAAGCCAAATAAAGTCAAATGACTATGACAAGCTGAAGTGACAAGCAAGCAGGACTCCAACGTAGTGTGAGCAAGAAAACACTGCAATGACTATAGCAAAAGGACATGTTTGCAAAAATAAAGGACATGACTAGAAATGACATGACAACATGGATAAAAGACCTCTATTTATAAGCTTTAGATTCTACATATATAAATAATAAAATAAAATTTACACCGAATTATGGGATACTTTTTTTATAAAATTGGAAAAGTTCTTGTACAAAATTTAATTCTAAAAAACTTGTTTAGAAATCCTTTATATTCATAACATTCTTAAACACTAAGTCTATGAACCACCTAGTTTTTAATTGAATTTAATTAGTGGTAGTAACTTTTTCATGTGCTAGTTACCTAGGTGTTGACAAATTCCTAAGATTGTGGAGAAAAATCTAATGAAGTGGCATGTTTGTTTGTTTGTGTTGTTGACTTGTTGCTTGTTGTTGCCGGCGGGATTTACAAAGCACCTTCTGGATTTCTGTATTTGCTAGTCAGTTGATGATTACCAACCTAGTCAATAGTGCATCGTCTCTTACTCATCACTCTCCAAGGTTGCATTGGAAATAACAAGGGGTTGGAGGTTTCAGATTTTGTGACTGGTGAGTGACTACACCAGTCACAAAAAGTGAGTGAACAAAGGCCTGTCAAGATTAAAGAAGAATCACTAAGGGTTTCGGGGCGGAGACTTAGAGGTAGTCCGTTGATCTTTGCTACGTTTGATGATTACCAACCATTTGAAAGGTTTTCGTTTTTGGAGTGCGGATTGCTCGAGGACGAAGAAGATAAGAGAAAAGAGAGAATGAAGGGTTTTGCTTGTAAGCCGTGAGTGTTTGTTTGTTCTTTGGTTTTTATGAAGCTTTCAAAGTTAGACTGCGCTCGTTGCTAGCATATGGATGGTTATGTGTTGTGTTGCTGTAAACCGATTCTTCAATTTCTCTTTGTTTATTTTTTTTTTGTTTTTTGTTTTTTTGTTTTTTTCTTCCCTTTGCACTTGCATAAACACCTTAATGTCTCGATTCAACACTGGTTTCAAAGATTCGTTATAAAATGTTTGATGAAAAATGAAAATGGAGTTGATTTACAAAGTAAATTTGTAAATGTCAATGTGAAGATAACATCTGTATGGTTGGATTCATCATATTTATTATTAATATTTTTAAAATATTTTTGCAAGCTTTTCTCTTTAAATTCAATTTGAAATCCAAAATTAGCACAAAGAAATCAAAAATTAGCACAAAAGAAATTGGAATAACATGCACTACAAGATGGTATGGTTCCCATTATTTGATTCCACTTATTATGGAAAATCATGTTTAAAGTCTCACTTTTTGAACTAAGAATGAAACTTGACATAAACCACTTTTGTTATTTTTCAAAAATTCACAGTATCTTATTTTGAAAATCCATACCTTACAAATGGTAGTCAACTAGCACAAGAATCAAGAGAATTTTGGATGGATGTAAAACATCACAGACTGTGGTGAAGGGACGTGTTAGAAATCATCCAGTGTCCTGAATATGGACGCTAGCGCGTGAAAGGGTTAAATCCCTACTTTTCAAGGGATTTTGGAACATCGCCGTGAGCTGCCACCTCAATGTTGAAGTAGCAAAATTAGTGGAGTAGCAAAATTAGTGGAGTAGAAGTAGGAAAATGGACTTAGAAGTACTATTTGAAGAGGACACTTGTGATAAAATGAGGGAATGTAGTAACAAAAAAATTTGAAATAGTAAATAACACAAATAAGTTTATTATTTACATAGAATTAGATTTTGAAAGTATTGTCAGTAGCAAGGCATTGAGAAAAGTGTAGACTTTAGATTAGACACAAGTTAAATTAATTTAGAGCTTAAAAAAATTAAGAGGTAATCATGCATTGGTTCCATTGTTATATTTAGAAAATTGTGATCTAAGACACTAAGGACATTGGAGAGAATATGACACTAGAGGAAAAGAACACTAAGGACATTGGAGAGAAAAGGACATTAGTTAGAAATGGTCATTCGAGACAAAGGACAACATGGACACTACGGACACTGGAGAAAATGGACACTATAGCAAAAGGACACTAGGAAGAAGGGACATTGTAGCAAATGGCCATTGATAAGAGAAGACATTGTTGAGAAAATAGACTTGTTAAAAGAGAATGGACATAAATGTTACTTTTCCAAAAACGTGGTAGAAATCCCGTGATATGATTATGTTTTTTTAACCCTTTGACACGCTTGCGTCCATATATTGAACGAAGAATAGATTACATCTGTTTAAAGTGCATCCAAATTGGACAATTTTTATCCACCCAAATTTATCTTGGTTCTTGTGCAAGTTGACTATCTTTTGTACAATTTGGATCGTCAAAATAGTTTATTATAATTTTTAGAAAAATAAAAAAAAGCGGTCTATGCTAAGTTTCATTCTTAATTCAAAAAGTGAGACCTTAAATATGATTATCCAAAATAAGTAGAATCAAATAATGGAAACCATACCATTTGTAGTGCATGTTATTCCAATTTCATTACAAAATTTTGAAATTTTTTGTGCTAGTTTAAGATTTTTAATTGAATTTCAAGAGAAATCATTCAAATTTTATTTAGAAAATATTAATAAAAAATATAAAAAATTCAACCGTACAAATGTGATCTTCACATTGACATTTACAAGTTTTCTTTGTACATGAACTCCATTTTTGGTTTTCATCAAACATTTTATAATGCTTCTTTGAAGATAGCTTTGAATCGGGACGTTAAAGGGTTAAACACAAAAGCAAGTTCCTAGCAAATTTTTTATTACACTTTATGTACACCGCATGTGCAAATTGACAAAAAAGTGACCTCTTATCCTCTAAAGTTTGAACATCAATAACGTATGTTTCTATCATCAATTTTTATGTAAAATGGTGAAATTATTTTTAAAAGTTCACCAAAAATGGAGATTTTTTAAATTTGAAAGTGAAATTTAGTACAATAAATGGAGATTGCATAAGAATAAATGTTTTAGTATGCATTACAACAAAGAACAACCATTTCTTACGTTAAACTTAATTCTTTGAAATGATGCAAACATGGGTTGCAATAATATACTCTTATGCGTTGACTTTCGACTCATGCTTATTCATTCCGTTGGTAATTCAATCCATTGCCAGTTCTATTCTTTTGGCCGTATAAACTTGTGTAAGTGAAAAATTTAATAATATATTTGATTTTAGTTTTTGGCCTTATGAAAAGAACCTACTTGTAATACCTATTACTCTACGTTGTTTAGAATATCAAGATGTGCATACTTGTCTTATTGATATGTAGGATATCCATTAGAAGAAATTTGGGGATGTAGGAGGCCTCAAGTCCTTATACTGCCATGATTTTTCCCACCAACCACATGTTGCCATTATAAATGTCACAGACTATGCCACCATGGCAAATTACACTAAGAAAAATATTAAAAATATTAAAAAAAACAACAAAAAACCAATAAAAACTCCCCAATTGGACCCCGTTGCCGCGCCTGCTAGTGTTTGTAACGCAATAATAGGGCTCGGCACTACAATTTTTTAATATCTTTTTTTAAATTATGAAAAGTAAAAAATAAAAATTTCCAATAGCACTTGCTAGCGCTACGACAAGTCCAACAAGGTGTTTTTTTCATGGTGTTTTTTGTTTTTGCGACCCTCCTTTTTGCTTCTTTCCAAAAGCAAAGGAGCCTTCTACAGCCTCATATTTCTTCTAATGCTAAATTAATCCCTAATAGAGCATTTATTGGGTGGATGATGAACTTTTTTGAAACTTACGGATGGATCTCTATGAATTAGATGAAACTCATTTAAGTCATCTTGTTAAGGGAAAAATTATCTTGCCTTTAAAAGTCCAAATCTAGCTTCATTCTCCAAGTTCTCAATGAAATTTAGAATTTTTTTTGTATTTATTATTTTATTTAAAAAACCATATAGTCAACCTTCTTTAATGGCGCATTTTGTCATTGCACGTTTCTTCAGAGTCTTGTAATGTGTATAACTTGACTAGACAACTTCTTAGAGGGACTGCACTTTGAAGTCCATTTGTTCCCCATGGCAAGTGTAATTAGAGACGGTTGAGTATAATATTTGTAACGTAGTTACATCTAATTTAAACAAGGTCCTTATATAGACACCATGTCAATCTTTGATGATGAGTTCATATTAAGTTCAAGAATGTACAAAACATCAATATCATAGAACCTACGTCCGTTTTAAATCATCGGTTAAAAAATTTGAAACCTTATGAGTTTGTTTTATAGCGTGCTCAATTGCAATAGAATTTACTAATCATTGTTGATAAGGAATTTTTATAAAATGGTTGGTTTAACAATAGGAACTATACTCAATTCTTAAATGTCCAAATCAAGTGCAGGTACTTTAAATTTGTAACATGAATTGTTGATGTTTGAGCCAATTTAGGGTATTGTATCGGTAGTTTTAGTTCAGGATAGTATTAACTACAATTTTCCTAATTTGTTGTCTAATATTTGATTCATGATGATTCTTGTATGTATAGCTTAAGGATGCCCTTGAAGCTTAGATAGTCAAACTACCTCCAACGACCGATTTCTTCAGGCGTTATGAATATCATGTAGGTTAGGGCACAAAAATGATGCCTCTTGATTATTGATTTTGGTGCAAATGAAGAGAAATCGTTGCAAAAGAGCATAACATAGTCTCGAGATGCAAAGGGATTAAAGTACCCCGTGATCTCTTTGTTTGGTAAATATTAATTATTTGGCATAAAGTTGTTGAATCTACTATAATTATTGTATGGTAGATTGGTGCCAATAGTGGCCTTGGGCACCATACATACTTTGGCACTATTTCTTAATATCTAAACATCACTTTTTTACTAGTTGATTGCTTAATGTGAGAATGGATGAAGTCAAAGATGGTATTGTAGAATCTTTGTACAAAGACTACACTCATTATTGTCTTTAGTCTGAGTTGCAGTGATTGTTTTAAATTGATGATATCTTTTTACATAAGGTACATTTTTCTACAAAGTATGTTTGTGAATATTGTATCGTAGGAGTACTACCGAAATCTTCATTTTTGGTAAAAATATTTGGTTTATGTAAAATCTAATAACTATAAGTAAAAAGTTAGTATGTCTCAAATTAAAGACAATAATGGATGTAGTTAAAGTAATTTCCCCAATTTCCTCTTTCTCTAGTTCCTCCATTTCCGTGGCTTCTTCATTCCCATCGGTAGGCTAGAAATAAATTTATCGTTAGATAAATGTACAGTACAACAACAAATGACTCATAAAATCAGCAACTTTTTGAAGACCATTGTGAATAAAGTTTGATGAGGGTAATTTAACCAAGTATCACGGAAAAGGTAGCGAGGTATACCCTTAGTGCGCCCTTTTAGAAGTAGATTCTATGACATTCACTAATAATTACGGAGTAGTTAGTAGTATCTATGTTTAGGGGCCATGGGTGTTCACACCTTCAATGTTGATCATGCAACTCTACCTTTGTACAGTACCTGGCAGTACCTGGCAGTAAGTTTCTGTCAGTCTCTGTTTCAAAGGCAGAAACAATGCAAAATTCCAATTTTTGAAATGACACTACAGGTGGTAAAATTATCCAAATTTGAAATCGTAAATTGCGTTGGTGAGATAATTGAGTAAAATTCAATAGTATGTTAATAAAATTTAGTGTTTTGAGATTTTTGTATGAGATATGAAATAAACAAAAAAAAATTGATTAAAATCTGAGCAACTTTGGATTTGAAACTTCAAAATTTAATATATTTGTCAATATTGCTACAAAATGCATGTTCTTCTTTGCACATGATTCTAAAAAGGATCCCCATTCTTTCTATAATGATAATAATATCCTTTAAGTAACAAAACATGTCGCTACAATACCCGACAGTAGGTTTCTGTCACTTCTCTCTACTTCTCCACATTGTATTGTACCCGGAAATCACTATACATTCACCTATTTGTTTTCTAAAGCAGATGACGGTGAAACAATACGTTTTCTCTGCATTGTACAGTACCTGGCAATCACTATATATTCACCAATTTGTTTTCATCTGCTTCAACAATTTGCCAAATCTAGATCCCATTGAGAAAGGTGATAAAAGATGTCCGAAAGGAGTGTTTGTTGAAGAATTAAGAGGAATTCTTTAAAACCATCTACTGGGCGTGGAAAGGGATGTCTCCAAAAATTATAGACACCAATTATAGGTATAAAATTGCTAGCATACTTTCAATGATGATGGCTGTAAATGATGCTATGAGAGGAAGCACTAGGTGGTAAATAGGGTGCAAAGTAAATTTCCGAATTGGTGTACGATATTACAACTTTTTGAATTTTTTATCACACTATTGAAGTAGACTCAATTATCTCACCAACGCACTTTACGATTTCTGATTTGGAAAAAAATTCAGCCTCTAGTGCCATTTCAAAATTTGTTATTCCTGTAATGTTTCATGTTTCATCTCTGAAACAAACACCAATAGGAACTTATTGCCGGGTACTGTACATGACAAGGAAATGTATGAGTGTCACCTTCTTAATTCCTCAAAAAACTAAAGATACCTATTGACTTTATAAAAAAATCTGGAACTTGTTTAACGATTAATAATTTCAATCAGCTACTAAGACACTTACATAACATTCAGTAGCCTCTGTGACTGTTGCCTTCCCCCAACAGAATGATGTGGAATATCCCACATCATTTCATCCCCCCAATGAAATGATGTGGGATATTCCTCATCACATCAGTAGCTATGGGGACACGTGGCCATCAGGAATTTTGGATCCCACAGATTTTGAACGATTTCAGTGCGTTTATCGTTAAACACTGATTCCGCACGTCATACGTGGATTTAGAAGTGTCATTATGATACGGAAGTGACATGCAATACTAGGATATAGATGCAATGTCTTTACAATGATTATGAAAAAAGCGTTGTTTCCGCACGAAAGTCGTGCTTGACGGAATCCGTGCATTAATCATGTATCTACATTACATGGCTAATAAGACACGGATAACATGCGATTGCCTTTAATGCGGATCTAGTATCGTATACGTATCATATCAACGCCTTTTATTATATCCGTGCGATTTCAACATCTATCATAATGCAAATTATTGTCGTACGACATCCGTGTAGTTATAGTACAACATCCATGTGGATTCATATGAAATCCATTGCCGTTCGGTGGCATCAATCAAAATAAAATCAGCTGAGAATTATTTCAAGTTTTTAATTTGAAAATGAGTGACTTATATTTCTCCACGTCACTTGCGTTCAAGGTTGTTTTCGCACTACAGTAGGATGTCATACTTCTCAACAAAAAAAGTTTGTAGTGTTCTAAACCAATTGATTTATTGATGAAATATAATAAATAGAGAAAATACCAAAAATATTTTAATATTTTCTTTTGAAATCTTTTGGAATCTTTTGGAATATTCCTAGAATCTTCTTAAAAATATCCTTACGGTCTAATTTTCCAAAATATTTTTAGATCTTCATTTATAGAATTTAGAAGCAATAAACATAAAAAATTCAATGAAATTACATTTTATATTTTTAGAATTCAAAATTTGGTATCATTGGTTATAATTGTACTTTTTATCATAGGAGCCAAAAAAAAAAGATGTATAGAAAAGAACAACATTACTTTTCCAAAATATTAAAATTTGTAACACGAGACAATATAGAGGTGTTGCTTTTTTGAAAGTTCCCCTAGGTGGAGTTTAACTTGGATTGGCATGATTCAAATTGGGTTCGAAAGCAAACTTGATTTCCTATTAGAAAATAATTATCATTTAATTAAATTTTTAAATTTTTAGTTTCGAGCATCTCATAAAAGGGGACATCGACCAAAACATGATTTCTTGAAGCATTGCCACTTAAATTGAGTTTAAAATCTTTGAACTCAATTTGAGCAACTTTTCAAAAAATAAAATTGCAAAAGCTTTTAATTGCTTACTACAATATTCAGACTATTGAATTTTTTTTCATTCAATCCCACAGTTATGCACGTTACAATTTAGTTTTTTGCTTTAATTCTATATACCTCTCTTTCATTACTTCATTTCAAGGTGAATATCCAAGGATGTACTTTATTTTATTTTCTTATTAGACCCACAACTCGTTTACTTAACATACAATCACAAAAATTTCAATTAAAACAGAAAGGCATATATGTTGAAATGTCATAAAAAGGTAAAAAAGTTGCAAAAACATACAAAAACTTACAATGAAAAGAATGATTTTTGGTTGAATCAAACATGAAATGAACAAAAAAATTGGAAAAAATGATTCTCCAACATAAAATAAGAAGAAACTACAAAGAAATGTTTTTAACATTGCTAAAAATATGCACATTGAAAAAAAAAAAAAAAAAAAAACTCTCAAACATCATGATTTCATCCAAAAAAAATTCAAATTTTTTTAAAGATTTTTTGTAGGTATAGAAAAAAGCCTGTATAACGTAGTGCGAATTTTTTTGGAAAAAATAGACTTTTTTACATTGCTAAAAACATCTAAAGTCCAATGGAAAAAAAAAACAGCTCACAGCCATTAAGATTTTGGCAGAAAATAAATAAATTCATAATATTCTGAAAAAAATTCCTAGATATAGAAAAAAGCCTGCATGATCTAGTGCAAAAAAAATTTGGAATTTTTTTTTTTTTTACACCGCCAAAAAACATCCAAAGTCTGCTTTAAAAAAAAATAGCTCACAGCCACCAGGATTTTGGCAAAAAATAAATAAATTCATAATATTCTGAAAAAATCCTAGATGTAGAAAAAGGCCTGCGTGATGTAGTGCAAATAAAATTTGGAAAAAAAGTGTTTTTTTACATCGCTAAAAAAAAACAGCTCACAGCCATCACGATTTTGGCAAAAAAAAAACAAAATTCAAAATATTCTGAAAACAATTTTTGATATAGAAAAAGGCCTGCGTGATGCAGTGCAAAAAAAAATTTGAAAAAAGAATTATATATACATGGCAAAAAAATTGCCAATGGTTACATTCCTTTATAATTATCAAAAAGATGCATCAAGACTTCTAGGTGGTTCACTGGTTTGGTGGTTTAAAGTACGGTTTGTAGTTGGGAGGTCTCGAGTTCGATTCCGGCCACCGGCGATAGAATTTGGGAAACCGTGGTGGGCTCCAATGTGGTCCGGGCAGCCCTAGTAGTTGGACCGGGTAGCCTGAAATAATGTTTGGGTAGGGCTGAAAAAAAATATTTTATGGAATTTTTATTTTTTTAATTAAAATATTTTGACCAAATCTAGACATAGAAAGAAAAAAATTCTAGATATAGAAAAGATGATGTCGCACAAAAAACACACTAAATCAATGTGGGTTTAAAGACGATTAAGACACGAAATTTGACAACTATATAGAGTGAAGAATTCTCACGTTTTCAATAGATCTATCAATCGTGTTGAATCAGTATTATATCCGCTTATACGAGCATGATGTCATATTAGTGCAGTTGTAATGAATGACGCAAGGATGCGGAATCAGTGCGAAAAATGTATGCACCCATGAAATATTGGAAATCGCACTGAAATTGTTCAAAATCAGTCGGGTCCAAAATTCGTGATGGCATTATGCAAGAGCAATCAACCATAGTGAGCAGTAATCAAAAGCACTCACTCAATCACAATTCAACAATGTTTTGTAATTGTTTATTTGATTCAATAGTCCATTCAATTACAAAACACTGGTCACTCTATATATAAAGGTGGATGAAACTAAAAGGCAGCCTCTTGGAAGGCTACTGAATGTTATGTAATCCTTTAAGGTGCAGATGATGTACCAATTTCAAAGATGCATTGTAAAAATTTTGATGAATAACAAAAATGGAGTTGATGTACAAAGCAAAGTTGTAAATGTCAATGTGTAGATCACATCTGTATAGTTAGATTTATCATGTTTTTTATTAATATTTCTTAATTAATTTCTCAAAGTTTTTTCTGAAATTCAATTAGAAAATCCTAAATCAACATTCTTTTATTAAGAATTGTTGTAAATTTTTTGGAATAATATGTACTATGAGATGGTATAACTTCTATTATCTAATTCTACTTATTTTGGAAAATCATTCTTGAGATGTCACTTTTTGCACTAATAATGAAACTTGACATAAACCAATTTTGTTGTTTTAAAAAAACTCATCATCTCTAATTTTGTAGATCCGTATTGTACAAATGGTAGTCAACTAGCACAAAAACCAAGATAAATTTCAATGGATGCAAAATGTGTCTGCTCATCGTTTAGAAATTGGCTTCTCGTTTGTTCGTCCACTATGTGGTCGCAGGTGCGCTAAAGAGTTAATTCTTATACGTCAAGAGGGTCCTCACACGGCAGCCCAAGGAGCATCTCCACAAGTCTACAGCACCTAGAAAGCAAAAAAAAAAAAAAAAAAAAAAAAAAAAAAGAAAAACCCACCAGCCTGCCTTTTGCGATGGCCTACAAGCACTGCTAACCAGTGTTTTTGCTGTTTTTTTTAATAAATACAATGTTTTGACTCTCTCCACAACTGTTGCATGATCATTGATCCCTCCCTTCCCTCGATTCCTTCATTTGATTGTGGATTATTCCACAATTGTTTTATGTAGGCATATTTTCTAAATTTAGCCTATCTTTTTCATCACCTTTCCAAAGCACCAATTCATTTAAATTTTAGTTGAAAGAATCTACTTTTTCCATTATTCTCTCATAAATAAGCCCATGAAGCTTGCTTTGATGTTTAAGGGCTAACTTAACCCCTAAATGCCTAAAGCCCTCTCCAAATTCAATAGTTTTGCAAAGATGCATTATAAAATGCAACCTAGAGGGATATTTTTAACTTGATATATGAATAAAAGTTGTACATTATGAATTTTAGATTCTATCCATATGGTTAAATTTATGATTGCTATTACTAATAATTTTGTATAAAATTTGAAACGTGAAATTCAAAATTATTTTGTAGTTCAATTACGAATAAGATATTGACAATCTACGGATGAAATTCTTTATGATTGGTTGAAATGTAATACTCTAAGTGTAATGATTTTTGGAGATTTTTTGGTTGCTTAATTTTATGAGTTGACTTTTTTTAGACCACTTTTCCACCAAAATTATCAAAATTTTGGGTGAAAAATTACAACATGAAATGAGGCATGAAAAATTCACAAATCATCCCCTTTCTAATTAGATCACATATGCATGAAGCTAACTTCCCATAGAATCTACAATAGAAATTCCACACTGCAAAAAAGGCATGACGAATGAGAAAATATGGATGAAATCTGTCCATTGTCCAAAAAATGGACGCTCGGGCAGTTAGGGGTTAACCGGCTAAACTTACACTAGCTACTAGTATTTTCCTAACATTGATTCACATGCACATAGAGCTAAGGAGCCAGGGTCTGATGAGTCTCCATAGTAAAATGCAATTCAAAAGAACGATACTAATATTCTATCCACCAAACCTTATTTTTTTGAAAAATAAAAATAAAAATAATATATATATATATATATATATATATATATTTATATATTTATATATTTATATATTTATATATTTATATATTTTATATATTTAATATATTTATTAGAGAGCCTGCCAACCACGTACAGTATTATGGAAGCGAATTCAGTACATTCAATATATCGTACTTTATTAGACCAAAAATGGAAATGAAACCCAATCATATTAGCACTACAAACATGATGCGATGAAATTCACTAAGTCAACAAAAACTGAAAGACCCATTTTGAGATGAAGTAAATTAACCCCTAAAGGTCCTCACCTCTCATCCCTCTCTAGATTTGGAGAATTGCAAAGATGCATTATAAAATGCAACTAAGAAGGTTATTTTGAAGTTGGTGTATAAATAAAAGTTGTACATTATGAATTTTAAATTCTATCCATATGATTGAATATGCAATTGCTATCATCAATATTTTTGTATAAATTTTGAAACTTAAAATTCAAAATTCTTTTATAATTTGATTATGAATAAGATATTGACAGTGTGTGGGTGAAATTTGTTGTAATGGGTTGAAATGTAATACTCTAAGTGTAGTGATTTTTGGAGATTTTTTTGATGCTTGAGCACTTTAGAACTAAGATCTTAGAATTTTTTGGTGAATCTCAACAACATGAAATGTGACATAAATATTTTACAAATCGTACCCTTTCCAATCGGATCACATATGCATGAACATAACTTCCTATAGAATACATAGTAAAAAACCCACATTACAAAAATGCATGACAGATGAGAAAACAAAGTTTGCTTTAGTAGATCATGCAAAAAATTCATGGTTGGACATTTGAGGATTAACCCCTAACTACCTAATCAACCATATTTGGTCGACCCAAAATTTCAAAGTTAAAAAGAGTTCAACCCTCTTTAACCCTTAAAGGGCTGATGGGGATAGTAGATACGTTGGCATATATTTGACATTTGTTGTAAATAGAAAGTTCCAAATTGAAACCCCAATAGCTCATTAAAATAATGTCGATGTGAATTTTAACTTCACTTTTGACCTTAAACCCATAGGAGGTGTGGAGTCATGTCAAATACGATAGAATATTGTTGTATAATACTGGTCGGAAAGGGCTCTCTAGACCTTTAAGGGTTAACCCATAAGTTCCTAAAAGACCATTTTTTGGCCGCTACCCATTTTCTCACGCTGCCCAGGCACAAAATAATAACTTTATTTCTTGAAAAACAAAAATTATGATGTCATAGGTAAATGAGTCTTCTTTCCAATGCGATTGGAATTATGTCCATACAATCAAAACTCCACATATGGGAATTTTTCAAAGTGAAACACCTCAATGTTGCATAATATTCTTCAACCCCCCTACTGTTCACCTTCGAATCTCAAACATCTATTAGAGGATCGTAGGAATTGCAGAGCATTTTCACTAACTTCAACTAGTCCAAGCAATGAGGATCGGAGACTTTTATTATTTTATTAATAGATTTTCTACAGTGTTGCTATAGTGTAAAAGGAGTGGTTCAACAAATGCTGAAGAACGTTATGTGATATCGGCTTCAATAGCTCGGGTGGTTTGCCCAAAAAATTAAGCCAATAAGATTCATTGGATAACTCAAAGGAACTTTTGTTTAACTCACAAGGGTTGCATGCCATGAGTTCTGGGCTCTTCCAATTGGACAAGAGTTGAAGGGATACTTCAATTTGGCCAAAATCTCTTGCTTTCTTTCATACATCCATCCATTACAAGGTTTTTAAAAGAATGCTAATGAATTGAACATCTTGTCAAATTGAGTCATGAATACATCTTGTCAAGTTGAATCATACATCTTGTCGAGTTGAATCATACATCTTGTCGAGTTGAATCATACATCTTGTTAACCCCTGAGTGACCGAATGACCATTTTATGGTCGCTGCCCTTTTTTTACAGGCTTCCAAAGTTGAAAAGAACATTTTTATAAAAAGAAAAAATATTTCAAAATAGGAAATCAAGTTTACTTTCCAGCCCAATTTGAATCATGTCAATCCGAGTTAAACTCCACCGAGGAGAATTTTTCAAAGACAAAGACCTCAATAATGTCTAAATATATTCACCAAAATGATTAAATTCATCAAATGAGTATCTAAATGTAGTCAAATAATAATAATAATTAGAATTAAATGACTAAATTAATCAAATGAGTATCTAAATTTCATTTTGAAATTTTGACCATACGGATAATTATTAGACATCATGCTTCTCATTTTTTCTTTTGGACCAAACTTCATCAAAGTTGCAGAAGTAACATTTTATAACACATCTAGGTTTTGCCCTTACTCCTCAGTCATTTAGGGATTAGCTACCTCATCTTGAGTATGATAAAAAAATGGCTCATCATTTCAATTTTTTTTTGGTTTGGGAGCCCTTGAAAACAAGGCTGCCCAAATTTTTTAGGGCCTGAAATTTCAAAATCTCAACTTCATTTGTTACAATCTTGACATGTGTACTATCAAATGTTTTGAAATCTTGACGGATGGTTTATAAAGCCTAGAAGTACAAGATCCTACAGTTGGAATGTGAAAAAAAAACTGAAATGCATTCTGAGATCATCAACAAAAATAAACAAAATGAGGTAGTTTTGGTTGGGTGACCCCTGTTGGGCGTGTTAAGGTTCACCCCTAAATGACAGAGGGGGTAAGGGCAAAACCTAGATGTGCTATAAAATGTTACTCTTGCAACTTTGATGAAGTTTGGTCCAAAAGAGAAAATGAGAAGTATGATGTTTAGTAATAATTTGTATGGTCAAACTTCCAAAAAATAACTAGGGCTTCGCTGCTCTTCGCATTACCAGTGACGATTGATATCTTATGATACATTGGTACATATATAGGATATATGAGATATTATATGAAATTAGTATATATGATATTATATGATACATATAATAGTGGTATGTATATATTTTGTAATGAAAACACACATAATTTTATTATATATAGATAAGTATACTGTTTATTCAAAGATGGTTTATATATATTGTGCAAGTAATATTAATATATATATATTAATCCATTATATTTTGTTTTGGAAATGGTATTATTTTTGATTGTGTGATGCAATCTCTTAGATGTTGTCTCATATTAGAAATATTGTATATTGATGTTTCAGGATTTATTTTACATGCAATATGAGTTGCATATGCTAATGCAAACACTCCACATAAAGAATTGTATGGTTGTTGCAAAACGTTTTGCATATTTATAGTGGAATGTTATAGAAGGCATGAGTTGTTTATGTCATGTGGTCAAAAAGGAAGTCAGCGCCCAGAACACATTAGTAGGGACTTACAAGCAGTTGGACATGTGAAAGGGTCTGAACGTGACCAGCTAGACAGTCTATACTTTCTAGGAATCCACATAATCTATATATCCACTTCAATAAAAGCTCAGTGTGCATAGACATGACCCAGACTATGACGACATCAATAACCAACATAAGTTCATTACTACGGTATCAGTCACAAGATTTCATAAGTCGGTAGAGCAAATAAAATTCTACATGAATTCCTCCCACGCTTGATCAGCCTGATCATTAGATTCCACAAATAAGAATTTGTAGAAGATATTGGTACAGAAACATAAATGAAGCCTCACAACTTGGTCTCCATTACTCATTAATCACACAATGAGTAACTGAGAAGAATTCACATCTTACCAAGATGATGATAATGCCTGTGACTTCACAAGCATAACTGGTGAAAATTTTCCGCACCCGAAAACCCACCGTAGGTCGTGGTGGGGCTACAGAAAATTTGTGTGTGCACACGGAACATCTGTGAAGGACATGAATAATATAAGACAATTTTTATGATGTAATTACAGATAGAAAAGTTTGTTTCCCTGACATTTCATTGACAAAGAAATCATCTCTTACATAAGCGCTGGACTTAGTAATCCTGGGCCGGTCCTTCTTGATGCCATAACGGATTGTTGCCATCTCTGCAGGCATTTGTAATGCACGTACGCTTGAGTTCCTGCATCATCAGAAACAGTTGCTCAGATATGCCCAAGTCTGTGTCAGCAGAAAAAATCAGAGAATAACCCTACAAAAGCTTGCATATTTACCGAATACATATCGTAGACACCGATCCACGTTGCAATTAGTTTGTTTCTATTAAAGCACAAATGTAGACCGCAGGAGAATCACTGTGCAAGATGCAAATCTGATAAAAACTTGCGTAACAAACCCCTACTACAAGTAATAGAGCCACATGTTTAGTACTGGCCATTTTCTGCACTATTCCCAAAGGATATTAGAATTGAACAAAAAAACATGCTAGCTCGTTGTGAAGGCAATTGAAAATCTGTATGACATGCAAAGAAAAGAATAAACTACAGGCACATGGGATGATCACAAACTCATAATACAGATGTCAGAACTTCATGACAAAACTACTAAAACATACTCTGTCCGGAAATAATTGTCCTAGTTTTTGGCATTTTTTTTTGGCAATATTTGTCCTATGTTTTATACTTCAAACGTGAGCTCTGCCCACTTTCAAAACGGGCTGACAATGAGAATGACACAAAAACTACATGTTACTATTAAAGATTGACCATTTTTTGAGTACTGAGACAACTTTTTTTCAAAAAAAAAATTAATCACCGACAAAAGCTAGGACAGTTATTTCCGGACAGAGGTAGTAAGAACAGGAAGCAAAAACACTGCTGAAACAAACATCGAGCATAGACCTAAAAATGGAAATACTAAATGTGACATGGTTTGGAGGTGGATTGATGAGTAAGTACCGCTGCAGGCACACGGCGAAATTAAACGATCCTCATCTTCCACATCAGTAAATCTTGACACGCTGCCAGGGCTGCTGTTGGCGATTGGAGACGACTCCAGACAAATACGACACGTCTCCTCTCGTTGCACTTCTGTCATGTTTTTTGAAGCTGAGAGTACTCAGAGTTAACTTCCTCTCTTTAATCAAGAATGCGGATTTTATTGGGTTAGATCCTTGCGTGAATGCCTGATTTCTCAGGCTATTACTGTATAGAGTGCTCCGTGGAGACTCAAGTCCCGTGTTCGCAATTGATATCAAGCGCGAGTTCGGCCGTTTTGTGCAAGGATTGCCTCAGAGCAAATCCTTGAACAGAACTGTACTGCCAAACACTCCTCCTAGACAAAAGCACCACGTCATTTGCTCCTCGCTGAAACTCTGCAAGTTTGAAAAATCATATCAGCGACTTATTTAGAAAATCGGCTTCGCGATTCAATTGAACACGTAAATGTGGAAGGAAGATAATTAATGGAATTCAGCAATCAAAATAAAAACCTGATTAAACTTCTTCACGATCGTATATATAAGCAATTAAAAACCGTATCACAATCCCTTGGCATCAATCTTTGTTAGGGAAAACAGAGTATTCTCGTTCTCAGCAACAATTTGAACGTATTTCAATCGTTGCATGTGTACTTAAGAACAAAATAAAAATAAAAATAAAATCGAACGGGAATACTCCGTTTTCATGTAATTAAGGCATTTTCAATAAGCCTTTTTTAATGTAGAATGTGGCAATCTCGTAAATATTTGTGCATCTCCGTAAATAACTCCATGTAAATATTTGCCAATTTTTTTTTTCTATTTTTCAGTTTCAATTTTCAAATCGCTAATGAGACTCCATTCAAAAACTGAAAAATAAGTTCACTGTTCTTGCCATTCCAGAAACTAAATCCTCTCCAAGACGTTATGTTCGATCAATTTCGCTGTCTAAACCCTAAACCCTAAGCCCTGGTGTCGGGGAAACGGCCACTCTCTGAACCAGAATACAAAAATGCGGCAAGTCAAATCACATACACACATCGTTTCTTCTTGCCATTCCAGAAACTAAATCCTCTACAAGACCAAGACTCGCTCAATTTTGCCCTGCTGTGGAGGAATTGGGATGAAACACCATACCCACCAGCGAGAAGAGTTTCTTTCCGGATTTTTGCACGGTGCCTTGCACTGATAGCTAGAGGTGTCCATCGCCCGCTTGCCCAGTAGCCGTGCACGCCTTTCGCAAGCTCGCCAGCCCACTTCGCCAATGCGGACGTCATAGCTGCAAATCAAACCCTAACGACAATCTCTGTATCTCTCTCTCTTACTCCATCTTCACCTCAATCCGAACCATCGTCGCACGCCGAAACGCCGAAACGCCTAAACGAGCACACTTGCTCTGGTTTGAATGCGGACGGGCTGAGAATGTGAACAGAGCTGTGAACGAGGGCGACTTGGAACGGTCCTCCAGGTAGTCTGGAACAGTCCTGGTGACGAGACGAAATAGAACCGTCATGTGACGAAACGGAATTGTCGTGACGACGAACCTACCATCCAATGCAGGCTAAACCAGCTCCGACATTCGTCGTCACTGGAATTTAGATACTCACTTAATGAATTTATAAACATTTATCATTTAATATTCACCAAAATTACAAATTTCATTGTTAGAATTTAAAAATTCGTATGGTTGGTCTGAACTAGACATTCTATTCTAAAATTCTAATATGAAGTTTTTACAAAGAAGAGAACATCAAGAGTTTCTCCAAGTAGTAAAATTTATGACACCAAAACAATATTGAGGTCTTTGTCTTTGAAAAAATCTCTTCGGTGGGGTTCATCTCAGATTGACATGATTCAAATTGGGTTGGAGATTGGACTTGATTTCCTATTTGAAAATATATAAATTTTTTTTATAAAAATATTCTTTTTAACCGCTAAGCGTTCAAACGACCATTTTCTGGTCGCTGCCCAAATCTAACGGGCTGCTCGGAAAAAAAAAATTTAAAAATTTAAAAAAAAAATTAAAATACTGCATCAAGTCTACTTTCCAACCCAATTTGAATTATAGCAATCTGAGTTAAACTCCACCCGGGAGAATTTTTCAAAGTAGATCACCTCAACCTGGTCTTAGTGTTATAAAATTTGCTATTTGGGGAAAGTAATGATGATCACTCCATCATTTCTTTTGCTTTTTTGAAGTTTACAATAGATAGCCCAACTTTAACCAATCATACTAAATTTTGAACTCTAAAACTAAAAATTATAATTTATACAAATTTTCAAAGGTTAATGCTTTTAAATTCATTAAAAAATGATCTAAAGTTATTTTTGGAAGTTTGACCGTACGGATAATTTGTAGAGATGATACTCTACATTTTGTCTATTGAACCAAACTTCATCAAACATATGGAAGGCACATATTATAACACATCTATGTTTTGTCCAATACCCCTCGGGCTTTTAGGGGTTAACTTGGGAAGCCCGTAAAAAAAGGGCAGCGACCACAAAATGGTAGTTCGGTCACTTAGAGGTTAAACGTCCATAGCTTTTGCAAAAATAACAATTTTTGAGCGTGAATTTTTTCCCTTGTAGATATTGAAACCAATCATCCTCTCCAAATAAAAAATTTGAAAAAAAATGTTTACTAATTTTCCTCTAAAGCTCTCAAAGTCACAAATAAATTGTTACAATTTTGAAAATCTGCTTGGAATGGAATCTTAAGGTCTTTTATCAAATAAGATTAGCACTAACATGAACAAGGTAACCACCATATAAAACCAATGTTTCTGACCTATCATACTTGATTCCAAGTCAAAATGACTAAACGTGTATTTTTTATGAATTTTCAAAGATAATTCTTATAAATTGATTATTAAAAAATACATAGCATTTTTCCAAATTTTAACCGTATGGATGTTGTCTTATTATTGTGCTCTACAAACATTTAATTATCTCATAAAATTTCAGTAAGATGGACATTATAACACATCTAAGCTGGAAATTATAACACATTATGTCAAGTTTCATTCTTAGTTTAGAAAGGGGATGATTTGTGAAAATTTTATGCCTCATTTCATGTTGCATTGATTCACCAAAAATTTCTAAAATCTTAGTTCAAAATAGTTCAAAAGTGTTGTTGAAAAAGTCAACTCATAGAATTATGCAACCGAAAAATCTGCAAAAATCACAAGATTAAGAGTATTACATTTCAACCCATTATAACAAATTTCATCTACAAATTGTCAATATCTTGTTCATAATCAAATTTCAAAATAATTTGAATTTTGAGTTTCAAAATTTATACAAAAATATTGGTGGTAGCAATCATAGATCTAACCGCATGGATAGAATCTAAAATTCACAATGTACAACTTTTATTCATACACCGAGTTCAAAATATCCCTCATAATAGCATTTTATAATGCATCTTTGCAAAACTGCCCAATTTGGAGAGGGTTGTGGGCATTTAGGGGTTAAACATGATTTTCCAAAATAAGTAGAATCAAATAATGGAAACCATACCATCTCGTAGTGCATGTTATTCCAATTTCATTACAATATATATATTTTTTAAATTGTGTTAATTTGGGATTTCTAATTGAATTTTAAGAGAAAACCTTGCAAAATTTATCAAAAAAATATTAATAAAAATAATGATGAATCCAACCGTACAGATGTGATCTTCACATTGACATTTACAACTTTGCTCTGTATATCAACTCTGTTTTTGTTTTTCATTAAACATTTTATAACACATCTTTGAAAACAGTGTTGAATCGGGACATTAACTCCTAATGACCGATCAACCATTTTTTGGTCGCAGTTCAAACAATAGTGACTGCTCATAGTCAGAAAATGATATTTTTTGAGTTTTTATTTTTTTGTCGAAATTGGAGGTAGAGATCATGTTTTAGTGTTGTTTGATGCATTTCATTTGCAATATTGAGATTCACTAAGGAATTTTTCAAAGACGAACACCTCAACAATGTCAGTGTTATACAACTTTCTATTTCGGGAAAGTAATGATGTTATGTCCTTTGAAATTTCTTCTTTTTTAAACTTTAGAATAGAATGTCTAGTTTTAACCAATCATACCAAATTTCAAATTCTAAAAATAAAAATTGTAATTTTGGTGAATATTAAATGGTAAATGCTTCTAAATTCATTAAATGAGTTGAGTTAACTGAAAAGAAGCCCATCTAATCTCCCTTTTTGCTCTACTTCTAACCTCTTTTTTGAGCTATACTTGGGTTAAATAGTGTCGTGTCATAGATTGTCCCCTTGTGGGCCATGGGCTTGGAGCTTTGGTAGGAGGTGTGAGAGTCATTGCAAGGTGTGGAGAATAATGACAGTGGCTTGCTTTAGATTGTCTCCCAACTCATCATGAATTAGTTTTTGGTCTATTTATATTTCAATACGAGTTCAAGAGGAATTCAACACAAGTTTGCTAAAACTTTCTTCTTTGAGCTGACTTTTCGATTAACTCTAGTGTTCAATACATTTTTTGAAAGTTTGACGGTACAGATAATTACAAAACATCATGCTTCTCATTTTCTCTGTTGAACCAAACTTCATCAAAGTTGTAAAAGTGACATTTTATAACACATCCACGTTTTGTCCTTAACCCCTCTGTCATTTAGGGGTTTAAGGGTTAAGGAAACCCTTGGGCACTTCGGGGTTAAGATAATATAAAGCTCTAAATGATGTACATAAAAGAATAAAAGGTATGCACTTCAATGGCTACACAGAGCTATGACAGCAATCAACACCTATAAAAGTTTCCCTGTACACAAATCTTCCATGACAGAGAAAATTCTAAGAAAGTAAAATTAAGAAAGCTAAACTGAGACTAGCAAGATTGGTTCGATTGCAAACCGAACGATGCAACACTGGTATCAGCGGAGAAATAAGAATCAAGAGGAAATTCTTGCCACGAAGTGACAACGCTGGATGCAGAGATGCAGCACGCGACGGCCTTGAATGTGCTTTTGTTGAGAATACACAGACGGTTGCTCAGAGGCACACAATCAAAGTCATCCAGGTTCACAAGGTGTTGTCGTAACGACGTGGGCATCACCCCTGCAACACGCCATTGCGACGATGGCCTCTCGAGTTTCCACAGAGACAGGCTCTTGGTCCTTCCACCAATATCATCCTCACTGATCTCCTTTTCTATCAGAGCCAAGATCTCACCGCCGCACTCGATCACCTTGGCCTTCACACAACTTTCCCCCACTTGTGATGGGAAGAAGATCAAGTCACTCCATGTCCGAGCACCTTCGAGATCGTACTTCACCACACCCCACATGCCGCTCCTCTCCTCCCTTGCAACACAGTACAAAACTCCCTCACAATACGCCCCAAGGTCCGCTCCCAATGCTAAATTCGGCGTTGGTCTTCCTCGTTTACTCCACACCCCAGTTTCCGAGTCGTAAACCTTCGTCCGTTTCCGTGACGCTGCGCAGAGAATTTTGAACGAGTTTTTGTTTACTACCAACTGCACAACATTCTCCTTGAGAGGAACCTTTTTTTGGGCTCCAGTCATGGGATTCACCACTAGTAAGGAGCTATCTCCTCGCAAGCATAGCAAACCCTTGGACCCAGTGATGACGCTTTTGACATCGATTGGTGATGTGAAGGGCTTCATGTTTTGCCACCTTCTCCGTGCAGAGTCATAACCCAACCATGACCATGTTGCAGCACTTGAGGAATCTCCTCCCTCATTAGATGCATTGGGGTATATGGGCTCTGAGTCTTCGATCGATTCCAGCCTGCTCCCTGTACACGAAATTTTTAGGGTTTGTTTGCCATCGAAAACGAGAGGAAAAAACGTTGCCTCTTGTTCACCTTGAACCTCGTTTCGAAAGGTGAGGAAAGGAAGGTGAGTAAGAAGCGAGTTCCATCGTTTACAGACAGGGCGAATCCTGTAAAGACTCGTAATCGGCAGCCAGGCTAGCACCAGATCTAAATGCTGCGGTAACCCTAACATTTCCCGTTTCAAGTCCTGAAAAGAAAAATATGGTCGTAAGGGAATAAAACTCGCTTTCATTTGCGCCAAGAAAGAAATGGTAAGAATACGCAAACAAGCACAAAAATTCTAGAGCTGCACTACCAAGCTACAGTACAAAGATGTGCTCGTTTGCTTAAAGTTACTAAACCTAACCCATCGCCCTCATTGACCATACATGTTTCATCAGTAATCAACACTAGTGAACTTGGAACACAAAACTAAACCCTGGGTTTTCTTTAAAATCCTTCAAGTTGAGATTGAGAGTACCAAATTCTCGCCGTCTTCATTGAAATGGTCGTGACTCAAAGGCAAGGCTTCCACCGTTCTTTCAGATGCTTGGATCATGACGATTGTAATTTCTGCAGCGTAGTAATAATACTATCCCTAGCAACAGCAACAAACAATCGCTTAAGTACTTACAAACAATGAGAGATTTCAGGAAAACAAAAAAGAGAGCTCTCTCGACCGCAACAAACATCCCTGAGCCTACCCCAAGACATATTCTCCACGACTTCAATACAGTCAACAACAAAAAAGACCCTTCCTCACCTGCCAAAGCAAAAGCTCTTCCACACGAAACTGTAAGCTTCTACCTTAGAAATCAGATTCTAAACCCTCAAAGAAAGCTATATGCAAATCAAAAAATCAACACATACTAAACTTACAAGTATCGCATGATACATCAGATTGGGAGCTTTTCCGCGAGTGGCAAGTGGCGCCATGCGTGGCGCATATCTCGCCAACTTACCCTAAAGTAAGAATTTTCCTTCCTGTTTCTGGCACTGGCTCATCGTCACCTACCGCCCAACTTCAGGGATATCTTATTTTATTAAATATCCTTTCCATTTCCACTGTAGGAACATGCAAATCGGCGAAAACATGGAAGAAAATATTCAATTCAAGTTTTCATTGCAAAGAGTGCAGATTACACAAACACAAAGCGGCTACTGTACTACTTCGATCAAATTAACGCAGCTCGGCTAATGATGCGTAATTCTTTAATCTCCTCTAGCCGACTTTCTGAGCTAGTCCTGGCGCTGTGAAGCAAACGCGCCCTTGACAGCGTCCGTGATGATCTTCATCATGTTGAGCTGCAATTCCATGGCGAATTTGTGTCGTTGTTCCTTCTTTTCCAAGGCTCGCTAAAATGCCTTCTCCTTGGACTTCATCTTCTTCGTCTCCATGAGCACGTACGCCTCTCTAAATTGGTGAACCGCGTCCGCAACTTCGTCGTATTCAAAGACCTTGCGCTTCCTGCTCCGCCTTGCAGAACCAGATGTCTCCTCCGTGAATTGTTCGGAAGAGGAGCCTCCCTGAGCAATTCCTGGTGCAGATTTCTCCCCCACGATCACGACATCTTCCTGCTGCTCCTCGGTGTTGTCCTTGCTGCTGCTCCAGGCCTGTTGGTATTGCTTGCAAATGCAAGCAGAAGAAACCTCCGCCGTGGATTGCTCGGAAGATGATGAGCTTCCCTGCGGAATTGCTGCTGCAAGAATCTCCCCCACGATCACTACATCATCATCTTCCATGCTGATTGAATCGAGCTCAGGGATCGAGGAAGAAAGGGGACGAGAGGCGGAATGCAAGACCACCGCCATAGCCACAGTCCTTTTGAAGTTTTCATGGACGCCGCGACGACGACATTTCTCGATCCGGCATCTGTACTTCAACTGTACCGAGAAACTACAATACCCAGCCATTTTTCTGGTTTTGAGGGTTTAAGTGCTTGTTTAGAAAATTTTGATTCTAAATTTGGAGTCCAAATTAGTTCTAGATGACCCCAAATTAGTCTTAGATGGCCTACTTTGACATTTTAGGGGCCAAAAATAGGGGCAAGTTTTAGTTTTTATCCTCTTCCTGCAGTACCAGCATGGATGTAAGTTCATCCGATTTGAAGAAAATGAGTTTGAATTTAAAATAATAATTTCTATTGAGTTAATCCCACAAGGATAACTGCAAAATAGATATCAACTTGTTTTTAACATTCTCATTAATTCTAATGGACTTGCTAAAATTTTGGTCGACTTTGAAGTTTTTATCATTTCAAAGGTAACTTTGACATTGTAACTTTGATTTCTCACACTATTTCTCCTGTAGAAATAGTGTAGCGATCAGAGTGAGAGATTTCATATCAACGAGGGAACAAAGTTGGTAAATAAACAAAGGTCCTAGGTACTAAGAGATTCCCTATCTAGGAATCAGAGTTGGCAGATAAGTAGCAGTCTTGGAAGGCGCTAAACAAGGATAGTTCAGGCCACGCGTGACAGATAGTCGGTGCCATGCGTGTCGATGATGTGATAGTGGATAACAGATAGTTGATGCCATACACGTCCATTATGTGATAGTAGATAGCAGATAGTTGATGTTATGTGTGTGTTTATGATGTGATAAAGGACAATTGATGCCAGGCATGTCCATGATGTGAAAGAGGATATGGTTTTTTTAATCTAGAACATAAATTGTGTCTACAAGGGCGTTTGATGTCATGTCTGTCTATGATGTGATCATAGAGGATACGTTTGTCTTAATTTGGAACATAAAATATGTCCACATAGGTGCTTAATATCAAAACAAACAGAGTAGAAATATTCCTTTCATAGATTATGTTTGTTATGATAATTGCTATAAATATCAATACAAATGCTCTAATTTTTTTGGTTGATGATAGCGTGGAATTTTTAATACAAAAGAAGATCTCTAGCATTCAACATGTATCTTCAGAATGTTTATCATTTTTGCACCCAAAAGTCAATTATGTTTAAATTATGTACATTTTAGCCTTGAAAATATAGGATTGCTTTTGGGTAAAGGAGTCACAATTGTATTAAAACCATGATCATTGTAATAAAACCATGATATTGCTCCTCATACATTATGAGTATTGAAACCCTTTTTGTTTCTCCAAAGGGTTGTTTCTAAACAAGGGTTTATAATTGTTGTACGTAATTGATCTAGTTCATAATTGTGATAGTGATGATACAACTTCCCATGCATTTTTGATACAATGATATTGTATCCTTTTATGTTTGGTCAATTGCATATCTTTTTATCATGTCCCGTTTTGTATTGGCATGTGCTGAGAGTGACATGGTTTGACAGATCTTTAATAGATATTAACTTATATTTATGCAATGTACATTTAAAATAAGAATCTAAAAGATTTTTTTGATAAAGAAACTATAATTAGTTTGAAGTAGGTAATTGTGACAACCATGGTATTGCACGTCTACACCCCATGCATTGTCACTACTGCACCAAAATTTTTTTGACCAACTTTAAATCTCTTTGACATATCAAGTTTGTATTGTATTAACTTGTGATAAAAAGAACATGATACAAATTTCCATTGAAAAAGATCAAACAACATTTTATTCTAAATGTGTTGTAATAGTTGTTGAACAATTGTTAAAATGATGTGTTTCATATATTTTTTAACTTAAGTTGTATAAAGAAATAAAAATCAAGTTTATTTTGAATATAATAACTATATTCGTTGCTATCATTGTACAATTGTTACAATATTATATGTAGATATTTATACAAGTTATGTACTTGAATGTATAAAACATAAATTGTTAGCTAGCTCAAATACTTAACCAGTAAATGTTTTATCAAATATTTTTATTAGACGTACATTTATTAGATGACAATATAAAGATCTTTGGAATGGATTTATTAGAATTAAATTTCACTATTTGTTTATTGACTTCCATGATCTATTATTGTTAAACTACTATTCTATACTCTATAAATTCCAAAATTTTCTTTCATAAAGTATTTCAGACATATTTCATATTTTTTTAAACCCCTTCCAGTGCAAATTGTGAATACTTTAAAATCCACATAATTTAGAAAATGCCACGTGGTACCTTTTTGTACACTATATTCATTCCCCTCATGCTCGACTCATATGAAAATACTTGCAACTATGGAGTTATCCGTAAAGTAAGCTTGTGTTTGGATTGGAAATCAGTGCACTATTCATCAAAAATTGGAGAAACGCAAAGTAGAGGCCATGAATTGAACACACGCCCAACTGGATGCTGCAGACATGGTTGGTCTATATATACACGTTCCAGCTGTTATTTGCATACTGGATCTCCGCCGGTGAACTTGCTTGGAAGGTTTGTCGTCGACCAGATGCCCTTGCTTTCGATGCCTTGCTTGACCTGGCATCACTTGGTCGTTGCAGCAGATCCCCTCGTTGCAGCAGATCCCCTCAATTCCCTCGGCGCGCTCGCAACACAGGAGGAATTTTTTTTTTGAACCATTTCCGGTCCCTCAAAAGATTTGTGCCTGTGTTTTTTTATAGCTACAGACACATGCTCCACTTTTAAGGCCTGTCACAGAATTTTCTCAAATCCAGGCCCAAAACCCTCTCTTCAGCTCACTTTACGGATAACTCATATGTGGTTAAAGGAAAATACACATTTCCCACCAATAATCCCCCAACTATACTAAATACATAAACTATTGTGAACCACAATAATAACGAGAGACTACAATGGTAATAGTTTCAAATTAGGAAAGGGGATATTGTCCATTTGGAAAGCTAGAAAGTAGCTTATTACAACATCTTTGGATATATTCATTAATCATAATGCACTAGGAGAAAAATCTCCATTGACTGAACGGGGACCTCACATTGTAAGAGGTCTGCCTAGGCAAGGAAAAGGTGTAAGGAATTTCCCTATTAGGTTTTTCCTTGTAAGATTGTCACTGTGAGGCTACTGTTCACATGCCAGCGCCTTCACACATTATGTCGAGAGAAGCCCGGACACTGAATGGGGGGTTTTCCAAGGCAACCAACTAAAATCCAATATTTTACAAAAGCAACCGGTTTTAAACAAAAACCCATCTGGCTATTACCCATGTTTCACCTAGGTAGCACCTAAGTATCACAAATTTATCTGGATTTTATTCTAAAACTATGAGTTTCAACCGGTAATTTGACAATTCCATTCAGTTGATTTTACGTTGATCTTGGGTCCGGGTGAGGGAGCCTCACATCCCGTGTGGCCCCGTCACCCGGGCCTCTCACCTTACGTTCACCCACAGTAATTAATCACCCATTGTATTTGAAGGGCAGAATTCCCATCGCCAATTAATGCAGCAGAGTAAACAACAAGTCCCCTCAGCCTGCAGTGACATGGCTCCGTCTGTAGTTTTCATGCTCTGTCCACAGCAGTACACCCTTCATTGCAGTTACACTTCACATCGTGTTCACAGCATACCGGTACCAATGTACGGTGAGATTCGGCATTTAGTGTAAAATAAGCTGAATAGAATTGTCAAGTTACCGGTTGAAACTTATAGTTTTAGGCTAAATCTTGATAAAATTTGTGATATTCGGGTGCTATCTAGGTGATATGTAGGTGATAACCGGATGGGTTCTTGTCTAAAACCAGTTGTTTTTGGAAAATTATTGGATTTTTGCTGGTTCCCTTGGAAAACTCCCCGTTCACTGACTCGTACTCACCCCCACAATATAGAGTTATGGCCTCTAAGAGCATCCTCAACTGGGCCTCTGAAAGGGCCCGATATATTAAAAAAAAATCTTTTAACCCCTAAACGACCTCACTGCTCTTCAAATTTGGAGAATTTCAAAGATGTCTTATAGAATGCAACTCAGAGGTATATTTTGAAATTGATGTATGAATAAAAATCGTACATTATGAATTTTTTATTCTATCTATACAGTTAGATCTATGATTGTTGTTACCAATATTTTGTATAAAATATGAAACTTGAAATTGTAAATTCTATTGTAATTTGATTATGGATAAGATATTGACAATTTGTTCATGACATTTTTTTTGTGATTGGTTGAAATGTAATACTCTAAGTGTAGTGATTTTTGGAGATTTCTTGGTTGCTTAATTTTATGAGTTTACTTTTTTAAGAGCACTTTGAGTCTTTAACAATGAAATCTTTGAAATTTTGGATGAATCATTACAACATGAAATGAGGCATAAAATTTTCTCAAATCATCCTCTTTCTAATTGGATCACACATGCATGAAAGCACAAAAAAAATCTACCAAAAAGTTAGTTTGCAATATTGAAATCATAATTGTTTTGGTCAAAGGCCATAAACTTTTATCAAAATATATTATATTTTGGTTTAATTTCATGAAGCCCTCTAGAGTTCTTAAAGGTACTTGAACCCAAATTTTCATAACAAAATCTTCAAAAAGTTTAAACAAAGTAGTGTTTGAAAATGAATGCCTAAATCCAAACTCGGTTGTAGAATTGATGGCCTTAAATACACAATATATAGAAAAAAATTATGACTTTTGAGATAATGATAGAGTTGAGATCCTTGTCCAAAACAAAAATGGGAAGAAATATGTTTTGATATACTTTTTGCTTGTTTTATACCAACTTTGTTGATTGGTACGTAACTACTTTTTTAATTTGGCCACTTCTACATCAATAAAAAAATTATAACTACTTATTAAAAATCATTTTTCAAATGTTTTTGGTAGACTATGTAGAACAACAAATTTTTTATTTTATAGTAATTTTTTTTAACAAAATTCAAATTTATAATGTATTTTTTAGCCTTGCATTGTTGAATTGTCATAAGGGTCAAAGGTGGTAAACTTTTTGTGCATTCACCCACATGCATGAAGCTAATGATTTTCCCATAAAATATATAGTAAAAAATCCGCATTGCAAAAAGTCAATGACGGATGAGAAAACTTTGTTTGATTATGTACATTGTCCACTTTTTAGACAGTTGGACGTTTAGGTGTTAATATACAAAGAATTAGATCAATTTTTATTATCATCCTAAGGTCATATACTAAGTACAATTGCCCTTCAACCTTTCCATGCGCATGCGTCCATATAATGAACAATGAACAAATTCAACACGCAATTCGCTATTTATGCACTTGGCTAAATGTGCTCATTTCATAAACATATTTGGCTTCAAATTTTTTTTGCAATTTGCAACCTTTTTCTTTACTACATCCTGTGCAATTTTTCATCCATCCAAATTTCTCTTGGTTCTTGTGCTAGTTGACTATCATTTGTATGGTATGGATCTTCAAAACAAGATATTGTGATTTTTTAAAAACAACATGATTGGTTAATATCAAGTTTCATATTTAGTTCCAAAAGTGAGACCTCAAACATGATTTTTCAAAATACGTAGAATCAAATAATGGAAACCATACCATCTTCTAGTGCATGTTATTCCGATTTCATTACAATCAATATATATATATATATATATATATATATATATATATATATATATATATATATATATATATATATATATATATATATATATATATATATATATATATATATATATATATATATATATATATATATATTCTCGTGTTAATTTCTAATTGAATTTCAAGAGAAAACCTTGCAAAATTCATTAAAAAATATTAATAAAAAACATGATGAATCCAACCATATAGAACACCCAATTCCCTATTTTTGCACTTGGCCATATAATCATGCACTTGGCTTCCGGGCGCACTAAAAATTCAAACCGGTAGAAATTGCATGAAAATTTTGGCCAATTTTCTATTTCTACAGATTTGGTTGCAAAAAGGATAATTTGGAAATTGTCGAGTCATTTTTTCTTGAAAAGTCATTACTTGTGCTCTGAATATTTCTAATTGAATTCTATACGCAACAAACTTCTCCTTGAAATTGATCTTGACACATAGTATATTAGAAAAATACAGGAGGTTAGAGTTCTCAAACAAGAGGCTAAGTACACATCTTACAATACCATATAAACATATTGTAAGCAATTAGAAGTAGGCCACAAATAGACGATCATGTTTTAAATATACATTTTAGTCTATAAAAACACTTTACTTGTTTACAATTTATAAGAATTGTACAAACTTTTAAATCAGTACCTTGACAACTAAACTAGAAAACCACATACTATATAGTAATGTACTCATGTACTCTAGTAAGCATCTAGCAACCTCTTGTCACCCATGCCTTCAATTTGCATTGCAACATATTCAAGTATGTACGACTTCGCTTCATTTGGAATAGTGATTTGCTTCATCCGCACGTAATCATATAGCGCCACTATTGCATTTGTTGCTTCCTCCCTCCAAATAGCAACTCCACCATGACATTTCTTTACAATGTTATCAAAATAGATTGTCCAACCTCTTCGAACAAACTCGTCAGAACAACGAGCTGAGCGATTCACTCCCCTATACAGAATCCATGAAATTCCACGTGAACAACATCGTTGTTAGCTTCAACAGGGCTTCCAAATGTACTAAGAAAAGGGAAAAAAGAATATGTGACCATGCACACTCAACCACCTGCACAAAAAATAAAACAAAAAAATCATAAAACAATTATCTATCTGTCTATTTATAAATTATATATATATATATATATATATATATATATATATATATATTCTTTTGCGGGTCGCTAATGATACATAGCCGCCCCTTTGTTTTCTTCCGTTCGTAAAGGAAACATGCGTATGTTCTTCCATACCCTCTCATAGCCGCCTCAAGAGTATATAAGGCGGCCATGGGAGAATGGGAGAACATATAGATGTTCTTTTCAGGAGTCGTTTGGGGTGAGAACAAAAAAGGATGCGCAAGCACGGACCTTATACCCCCGAAAACCCATAAAAAAAATTTAAAAAAATTAAAAAAATAAAAAAATTGGGCGTGGCGGAGGATACGCGGCAACTCACCTTCTTTCCTCTGTCCTCCAACCTTCATGAGAATGAAAATAAGTTCTCTCATATCCTCCCTTAGCCGCCTTAAGAGTAAATAAGTCGGCTATGGGAGCATAGGAGAACCTATTTGTGTTCTTTTGAAGAGAAAATAGAATGGGGTCCGCGCGCGCGGACCCTCAACCCCCAAAATCTCGGAAATCTCGGAAATCCTAAAAATCCCGGAAAAAAAGGATTTTTTATTTATTTATTTTTTGGGCGTGGTCAAGGGGCTGAAGGTATGCGGCAGCACACCCTCTATCCTACAACCCTCATGAGAACAAAAATGTGCTCTCATACCCTCCCATAGTTGCCTTAAGAGTATATAAGGCGGCCATGGGAGTATGGGAGAACATCTTTGTGTTCTCCCATGGAGAAAATAGAATGGGATCCGTGCGCGTGGACCCTCATCCCCCGAAATCCCGGAAATTTCGGAAATCCCAAAAATCCCTTTTAAAAAGTTTTTTTTTTTTTTTTTTTTTTTTTTTTTTTTTTTTTTTTTTTTTGGCGTGGTCAAGGGGCTGAGCATATGCCGCATTCGAATGTTGTTTTGAAGGATGGAGGAAGGAGAAAAACGCAGCCTTCAGTACTCTTTGGCACACGAAAAAAGAAATAAGAAAACGGAAAATAAGAAAAATAATTATATTCCTTCTCCCATACACTCTAGCAACAGTGTTATAATGTCTTAATCTATTCATAATTTGTATTAGTTTTTAAATAGTCAATCTTGCAATTTTAAAAAATAAAGGAAATTCAAATTTTTGTTATGAATAATTTGAAATATTAGTCTTTTATTGCAATATACTACAAGTTTCAACAAAGAAAGAAATCGATGTTTTTTTGTCAATTTTTTTTTAGAATTTTTTTTTTTGCACAATTAGGTCCGAAACTGATTGCAAGTGCAAAAATAGGGAATTGGGTGTTCTAGATGTGATCTTCACATTGATATTTACAACTTTGCTTTCTACATCAACTCGATTTTTGTTTTTCATCAAACATTTTATAACAAATCTTTGAAAACAATGAAGAATCAGGATGTTAAAGGATTGAGGGTTGTAAAGGACTCTTTAACCCCTAACCGTCCTGACGTCCATATTTTGGACGTTTTTGGGGGACATTCACCTTCGAAGAGTTGTAACTTTTGCAAAACGTGTCTGATTTAAATGAAATTCTGCAAAAACAAACTAGATGACGTATGGAATATGTGGTAAAATTTCAGATCAATCCGAGATGAATTGAATTTTTGGTGATCATTTGAAAGTAGGTATCTTTTTTTGGACAGTTTCTGTGAATTTTGATGGCAACAACTTTGGGGGCTTGTATCTCCTTCATCCCAAGTCCGTTTTCAATAAAACTTGTTGGGTTGAATTTCCCTTGAAGTCTAGTTATCATGGTAAAATTTTCATGTCAATCCATGCTGTTCTAAATGGACACTTTTTGTTTTTTGGTTCAAATGAATCACTTTTTTGACATTGCAAGGCCATTTGAGGGCACATTAAATTTTTTCATGAGGCTTTTTTGGTACCAATGAGTTTATATGATGATTTTGAACTACTTTATAGTTCAAAGTTTTTTTGTTTGAGTAATTTTGAAAACGAATTTCACCTTTAACTGTGTTGCTAGGAAAATTTCAGCATCCTTTTTTAGCACTAAAACACTATGATCTTACAATCTATATGGCCAAATGACCCTAAAATTGATCCACATGATCTACAACATGTATATTACAAGATTGTACAGTTGAGATTTCTATACCTCACTTACATTTAGACCTATAACACATCAAAAGTGATGATGATTTTAAGCCCAAAAAAGCTAGGGACCCTTAGGGGTTAATCTTTTCGAGGTTGTTAGCGGCAAACAATTATTTGGAAGTGTGTATAAATGGATATGTTGAAGAAACAATAGTATATAGATTTTAGAAAGACCAAGTTGGTCTTTGTTATAATTATTGTAAGGGCGAAATATATGTCATGGTCCATCACTTCTTTGTTTTATTTTTTGAAATGTGGTGTATATTTAAATACTAAAGACATTTTTTTGTGTTATGCTTAAAGAATACTATCATGTTGTCTTAACCCGTAAATGTCCTCACCTCTCACCAAATTTGGCACGTTTGCAAAGATGCATCATAATATGCAATTCAAAGGGATATTTTGCACTTGATGTATATATAAAGGTTGTGCATTATGAATTTTAGATTTTATCCATACGGTTAGATCTGTGACTGCTATCACCAATATTTTTGTATAAAATTTGAAACTTGAAATTCAAATATCTTTTGTAATTTAATTACGAATGAGATATGGACAATTTGTGCATGAAATTTGATGTGACTAGTTGAAATGTAATACTTTAAGTGTAGTGATTTTGGAGATGTTTTGGTTGCTTAAGTTTATAAGCTAAATTTTTAAAGAGCACTTTTACATTGAAATCTTTGAAATTTTGGGTGAATCACTACAACATGAAAGGAGGCATAAAATTTTCACAAATCATCCACTTTCTAATTGGATCACAGATGCATGAAGCTAACTTCCCATAAAACATATAGTAAAAAATTCACACTGCAAAAAGTCAATGACGGATGAGAAATCTGTGATTGATTCTGTACATCGTCCACATTCTGGACTGTTAGACATTTAGGGGTTAACCCCTAAGCATCTAAAACGTCCAATATGACCATTTGCATCACCGAACTTTGCAACCGTGGCATTCTCTCATTTTACTTTGGTTTTCTAATTGCAATACATCATTTTAAAACTCTTGTTCTATACTAAAAGATCAATAATGTCGATTGTGTCAAACTAAAGTCAATTTCACATAAACAAATGATTTGTAGTAGTGGGTCCAATTTTCCTACACAAGAGAAAATACTGGCAGTGGATCCTTAGGGGTTAAGGTTGAGAGAAAGTTAAACCTGTGAAATTTAAAACACTTATTTTGAAATTGGTTGTTGCAAGAAGTATTTGGATAAAACATTTGTTTTAAATACTTGAAGTTCTTTGGATGTTATATGACGTACACAAATATTATAACAAATATGTTTTTGAAAAATAAAAATAAAATTATAGGAATTATTGGCCGCAATTCTTACAAAAGTACTTTTCAAAAATTGCCAAAATGAAAAAAATATATCATTCTTGACAAATCGTGAAGTTATTTAACCTCTAAATGCTCAAACAACCATTTTCTGATCGCTACTCGAATCTAAGGGTTGCTTGGAACAAAAAAACATGTTTCTGAAAAAATAAAAATAAAAATTTAAAATACTGCATCAAGTTTACTTTCCAAAGCAATTTGAATTATGTCAATCCGAATTAACATCCACTCGGGAATTTTTTTCAAAGTGAATCACCTCAACATTGTCTTAGTGTTATAAAATTTTGCTATTTGGGGAAAATGCTGATGTTCCTTCCATCATTTCTTTTGCTTTTTTGAAGTTTATAATAGATAAACCAACTTTATCCAATCATGCAAAATATTAAACTCCAAAAGTGAAAATTATAATTTATACAAATTTTCAAAGGCTAATGCTTCTAAATTCATTAAAATTAGATCTAGAGTTATTTTTGAAAGTTTGATCGTATGGATAAATTGTAGAGATGATGCCCTAAATTTTGTCAATTGAATCAAAATTCATCGAACATATGGAAGGCACATATTAAAACACATCTATGTTTTGTCCAATACCCCTCGGACCCTCAAGCTTTTAGGGGTTAACCCCTAAATGTACCAGGGTGTCCATGGAATTGACAATTTGAGAAGAATCATCATAAATTACTATTTAGAAGAATATTTTGGAATTGATATACAAATGAAAGTTCTAGATTTTGAATTTTAGATTCCATTCATACGGTTTGATTCACTAATTCCATCACCAATATTTAATTATAAAATTTGAAAGTTAAAATTAAAAATTCCTTCTAAATTTGATTACAAAGAAAATTTTAATATTTTTTGAGCAAAATTTGTTGGAATGAATTTGGAATGAGATACTCTTAAACGTGGTGATTCTTTGAATTTTTTGTGTTTTTAAAATCTATGACCTCATTTTTGCAAGGCCACTTTTGAACTACAGGCATGCAATTTTGGCTTGGTCAACGACTTGACATACTTCGACATTTGTAATTTTAGAAAAATATGTAATCAAGTATGACTAAATCCAACTGTTAGATAAGACAACAACTTGGTGAAGAATCTCCAAATACTTGGATGACTTTGATCCAAGCATTGATGAGAACGTGAGAAGGGTTTGAATCTATTAGTCATCTAGTTTCTGGACGCTCTGACGTTTAAGGGGTTAAACAACTAAGTATGAGTTGGAGGGGTAGGAGTTGTAATCAAATTCCCAACAAATATGTGTTAAAATTTGCAAAACTATGTGTATTTTTAGTACACCGTGTCTTCAATGAATTTTGGTGCTCACGGAAGAGCCCTTTCGGGACGTACAATATGTACCTGTTTTGTTTGTCCTACTAGTACTATGGTAGCCTCCATTTTAAGAAACAAACACAACAAAATGCAGATCGAAAAGAGAATATCATGTTTTCACAACTTTTTTTTGTATTAACACTCATCATGTTACTATGACTACGACCTCAAAATTACCACTCTACTGTGCTCAGAAGAGCGGAAAACACGGACCAGAAGAGGGGCGCAAAAGAGGAAAAAATAAACTAAGTGGGTCCAGGTCCACGTGTAACTGGATGAATGAGAATTGAACTCGGATGAATGAGAACTCGGGGACAAATGAGGATGAGAGAGAAGAGAGGGTTCTCGAATGCAGATGTGAGGGTTTGTTGAAGTTTTGCCGAGGGTTTTCTCACTCTCGTTAACCCTTTAACCCCTGAGCGCCCAGAGCATGTTTACCAAAATCCAGACCCTTCTCAACTCATTTGAATCAAATTGTCACCCAAAACAAGATCCACATAAATTGACCGTACCGATTGGTAGTGGAGACATGCCCGGAGTTGTGGGGGAAAGGACAAATGATTTCACCGTACCATTGAAAATATTATAAGAGTCAAATATGGCAACCTTTCATTTTGTGGAGGCTCAAGGGTTAACCCTTTAACGTCCCAGTTCAACATTGTTTTCAAAAATTCGTTATAAAATGTGTGATGAAAGCCGGAAATGGAGTTGATGTACAAAGTAAAGTTGTAAATGTCAATGTGAAAATCACATCTGTACGGTTGGACTTATCATATATTTCTTTAATATTTTTTTTTATTGATTTTGCAAGGTTTTCTCTTGAAAATCAATTAAAAATCATGGATTAACGGAATTTTTTTATAAAAATTGTGATGAAATTGGAATAACATGCACTACGAGATTGTATGGTTTCTATTATTTGATTCTACTTATTTTGAAAAATCATCTTTAAGGTCTCATTTTTTGAACTAAGAATGAAACTTGACATAAACCACTTGTGTTGTTTTTCCAAAAATCATAATAACCTATTTTGAAAATCAAAACCGTACAAAGGATAGTCAACTTGCACAAGAATCATGATAAATTTTGGTGGATGAAAAATGTCCAGTTTGGATAGAATTCGAACAGTCAAAATCTGTTCAGCGTCCAAATATTGGACGCAGGCGCCTGAAAGGGTTAATGTCACGATTCAACACTGTTTTTAACCCCTCAAGGACCAAGGCTGATTTTCCAAGTTTGGTCAGCTCACTGTGGAATGAGTATTGATCCTCAATTCTTGAGATTTTTTGTGGTGATTCTACTCTTTGTCACGAAGATGGGATAGTAAATTGCATACGTAGGTGATGTATAAATCAAAAGATACAATCATGCAAAGGTAAAAAACCTAACTGCGGGCAGCTTTTGAAAATTTTCATACAATGAGCTATGCATCTGAATTTTTGCACTAATGAGCTAGCACCCTCATGCACACAATTGCCAAATTCATTTTACCAAATTTGAGACTAAACTTTGCATTTTCGGCATTTTCAGAAAGTTTCAAATATGGGCAGCATGCCAAAAAAAAAGGTGCAATTAACTTTGAAGCTTATAATCTTACTATTGAAGAACCCTGAACGGTTGAAAATTTGTAGGTTGTAATAAATTCAAGTTGGTTGAAATATCCTACGGTTGGATTGGTCAAAAAGGTCATAGATCAAAAAATATTTGTCTTTTTATGAGAAGGGGTACTTTGGAGTGTTTGGAGAGGAACAGAGGTGTAGTCCTTTAGGGGTTAAAGATGTGTTATAAAATGTTTGATGAAAAACAAAAACAGAGTTGATGTACAAAGCAAAGTTGTAAACGTTAATGTGAAGATTACATATGTATAGTTGTATTCATCATAACTTTTCATATTATTTTTTAATGATTTTTGCAAGGTTTTCTCTTGAAATTCAATTAAAAATCTCAAATTAATACAAAAAACTTTAAAAATATTGTAATGGAATTGGAATAACATGCACTACAAGATGGTATATTTTCCATTATTTGATTCTACTTATTTTGGAAAATCATGTTTAAGGTCTCACTGTTTGAATTAAGCATGAAACTTGACATAAACCAATTGTGTTGTTTTTCAAAAAATCACAATATTTTATTTTGACGATCCATATCGTAAAAATGGTAGTCAACTAGCACAAGAACCAAGAAAATTTTGGATGGATGAAAAATTGTACAGGATGTAGTGTTGTGAAAGGTTGTAATATGTTTGCCATCCATTATATGAATGTAGGCTCGTTAAAGGGTTAAGCACCAATGTACGGGGAGATCTGGCAGTTAGTGTAAAATCAGTCAAATGAAATTGCCAAATCCTCGGTTGAAACTCATAGTTTTAGGCTCAAATTCGGATAAATTTTGTGATACTCGGATCTCAACTCGGATGCTATCTAGGTAACACATAGGTAATAACCAGATGGGTTCTCGTCTAAAATCAGTTCCTTTTGAAAAATTATTGGATTTTTGCTCGTTCTTGGTAAAAGTCCCCGTTCAGTATTAACCCTTTAACGTTTCGATTCAATACTGTTTTCAAAGATTTGCTATAAAATGTTTGATGAAAAGCAAAAATGGAGTTCATGTACAAAGCTAAGTTGTAAATGTCAACGTGAAGATCACATCTATACGGTTGGATTTATTATATATTTTATCAATATTTTAAAATAATTTTAGAAGGTTTTCTCCTGAAATTCAATTAAAAATCTCAAATTAACACCAAAAAAATTTAAAATCTGTATTAAAATTGGAATAACATGCACTACGAGATGGTATGGTTTCTATTATTTGATTATACTTATTTTGGAAAATCATGTTTTAGGTCTCACTTTTTGAACTAAGAATGAAACTTGACATAAACTGATTGTGTTGTTTTTCAAAAAATCATAATATCATATTTTGAAGATCCATACTATATAAATGATAGTCAACTAGCACAAGAACGAAGAAAAATTGGGATGGATGAAAATCTATATAGGATGTAGAGTTGAGAAATGTTGTAATATGTTCGTCGTCCATTATATGGACACAAGCTCGTTAAAGGGTTAAACACCAATGTATGGGGAGATCTGGCAGTTTGAGTAAAATCAATTGAATGAAATTGCCAAATCACCAGTTGAAACTCATAGTTTTAGGCTCAAATCCGGATAAATTTTGTGATACTTGGGTGCTACTTGGGTGACACATAGGTAACAACCGAATGGGTTCTTGTCTAAAACCGGTTGCTTTTGTAGAATATTGGATTTTAGCTGGTTACTCACAAAACTCCCCGTTTAGTATTAATCCTTTGACGGGCCTCTGTTCATATATTGGACGACGGAAAAATTACAATCGTACGAATTCAATTCAAACTGGACAATTTTCATCCATCCAAATTTCTCTTGGTTCTTGTGCAAGTTGACTATCATTTGTATAGTATGGATCTTTAGAATAGTTTATTATGATTTTTAGATTTATTTTATTTTATTTTATTTATGTCAAGTTTCATTCTTAGTTCAAAAGAAAGACCTTAAATATGATTTTCCAAAATAAGTATAATCAAATAATGGAAACCATACCATCTCGTAGTGCATGTTATTCCAATTTTATTACAATTTAAAAAAAAAAATTGGTGTTAATTTGAGATTTTAAATTGAATTTGAAGAGAAAAACTTCTAAAATTATTCATAAAATATTAAAAAAATATATAATAAATCCAACCGTATAGATGTGATCTTCACATTGACATTTACAAGTTCTCTTTGTACATGAACTCCATTTTTGCTTTTCATCAAACAGTTGATAATGCTTCTTTGAAAACAGTTTTGAATCAGGATGTTAAAGGGTTAAGTACTGCTAGAATATTTCCCTTGAGAAAATTGGCGCTTATGAAGGCGGCATGCCCGGTCCTTGAAGTGTCACGGTGCTGAGAAATGTCACAGTACTTTTTGTGGCATCACTTTTCTTTATCTTTATTTTTATTTTTCCTTTATCATTTAAAAAAACAAGCAGCTATGATACGAGGAGCTCTGACCGGAAGGACAAGATTGCATTTCAGTGGAATCATGGATGGAATATATTTGCTACAGTGATAATTAGCCCAAGAAAATGGGTGTCCCTACAATGCCTCTTCCCTATGGTCAAAGCCAATAAATCTTTATCTATTCTTTATCTTGCACCAGATATATCTTGTGGCTTTGTTGTCTTTGCCTAGGCAGTCTCAACCTTGATAAAAACAAGTGAACCACAGAAAGCATGTACGTACTGATGACTTATTTGCATCCGTTAATGAAGTTCACAGCATCAATTATTCAATGCAATCATCCGAGCAATTATCGAATGAGATAGATTAAAATCTTTCTACGGAAAGAAATATTCTCGAAGCGCTTTAACCCCTAAACGTCCCAACATCCAGAAACTGAATCACGAACAAATTAAAAGCCTTGCAGCTTTCTCATGCAATCTTGGATGGCTTTCATCCAAGTCACCTTTGTAAGACTATTAAATTCTCTACCAGTTACAATGAATCTCTTGTGATGGGGAGTTGTTGATAATATTGGAGAGGCCTCCAACTGCAAGTATGTCAAATTTGTTCAGAGCAAGTCATAGTTCCGAGCAAGCGGCCTAGCAGATTGTTCATTGCTTCTCATGTCGTAGTGGCCTATTAGGATCGGCGAATTTCGCTGCAATTTGCGGATCAACTAGGTTCCGACAGCATTCGGGATCAGGTGAGTGATGGACAAAATTCTGGGGGTGGATCATGTCACCTGTTCTTGTTGGCAAGAGAACTCGGAGTTATGGCGATGAGTTGATTGATAAGTCAGACTCGTCTCTATCGTCTCTGTAGAAATCAAATTTTGGGGATTGACCATCGAATTTCGACAGAAGGATCGACTCCGTTTTCATGTGCGTGGAGATGCCTAGAATGGAATTTGTACGTTCTTTTCTTCATGCTCTGCTCATTCCTCTTGTGTTCTGATTAGGTTTGGTGGAGGGAGAGGAGGGGCTATTGTAGCTTGAATGTTATGTGCACAAGTAGTTTTGGAAATGAATTGTCTGTGGAACCATTTAGAGTTTTGGTTGGAGACGTGATCGCATGGAGCTCAGATTTAGTTCTTGTGTCGCTAGTTCTAGAATCTATTTCGGTGAAGAAGTACTATCAGAGTGGAAGAGTGAAGTGAATTGGTGATGAATGTGACCTGAAACCCTAATCAGGGTTCATTGCGTGTTAGCGCTTGTAATTTTTGCAATCGTTGGTGTTGTTCCTTGCAAATGTTGAATCGATTGTCATTGAATTTGATTTTGCAAAGCCATGAGCCTAAAGGACACTATTTTATTTTATTTTAAAACCATAGTGCCTGAGTTCTTGTTTCTAGCATGTGGTGTCCAATCCGAGATTGAATTTTTGCAGGGAGTGTTCATTTTATCTTGAGAAGAAATTGTGGCTATGGCTTAGGACAAGGATTCGAAGAGAATTTTTCTTATAATACACCACTGCTCTCATACGTGTACCACTTTTGGACTTGACACGTGCACTCAATTAATCGAGATTAATTAATTAATTGCACTAAATCCGTGACACTAATCACGCTATGACACCAAGAAAAGTGATATGACACTGACACACTGACACAGACATATCTACAATGTATGAAGTGAAAAAATACAGTACCCCAAATGTACAGCAGTTAAGAAAAAAATATTGAAATATTTTTACCTACACCTAATGCTAACAGTTCTGAACAAACCCAACAGAACTAACAGGCCTTTCCACTTAAAAGATTTTCAGTAACAATAGTATGTGAAGTAACTTACGGAGACACAGTTCCATCTACTCTCAATGCTAAATACACGAACAATACCTCATGAAACCAGATATTGAATATCCTGTAGAACTCAACACTAAATTTCTACAACCAGAGATCTTGTATCCTAGATACAACAAAATGGTTTCGTAGGAAAACAAAGTGCCCAGCAGGTTTGCAATTTGACTGTCATAAAATGGATGAAATATAATCATACAATTCCATTTCAGACGAAACATGCACTTAGTTCTCACTCGTTCATACCTTGCACCCTTGCGCATAAAATCTGTGCAACAGCTTTGTAAGTTTCTACTGGTAACACTCCGGCATCCCTGAAACTGTAGGTAAAACCTCGCATGATTGCAAACTTATCGATCCATGATGTGAGCTCGGAGTTTTCCTCTCTTGGCAACTTGCTCTGCGCTTCACCTTGGGGGATCCAGTTCGCCACTTTATTTGCAAAGATTAACCTTGGAAAAAAGTGCAAGGTCTCAATACCTATACGATCGTCATAACCCAGATAAGCAAGTCGTGCTTTAGCCAAGGTGTGATCAAATTGCATCCGCTTGTGTAGAATCAGAGTTCCCAGCCTCCGTCGTTCCACAAATGCAACGAGTGGCAGCGACGGGTGTCCACGATACGAATCCCAACCAAACCTGGACACAAACTCTTCGGAAGTGGAGATGAACTCGGCAAACACGCGTTCGTAATGTGCAGCAGCTGGATTTATAAGTTCTCTAGCGTGAAGCTCCCGTGGAGATAACAGAGTTCGCTTCAATTCCACCAGGCATGATTCTAGTGGTACATCGAAGAACGTCTCAGTTGCAATCGTCTCCTCTTCCGAGTTCATCATAGCTTGAATGACCCGCGATCGTGTAACTCTCTTTTAGGAGGATCACGATTTCAGCGAATCTGGGTCGAGAATCTGGACTCTGGTGCCAACAAGTGCGAATGAGGTTCTTCAGAGGCTCAGGAACATGATCCGGGAGCTCGGGTCTTCCGCCGGACAGAACCAAGTTGTAGTCGGACCATCGGTGGCCATCAAATGGAGTTTTCCCGGTGAGAATCTCGTAGCAAGTCATGCCGAAGCTGTAGACGTCGGCTGCTTGGAATTGCTTGCTCGAAAGTGGAGCCCGGTCCTCGGAAAACACGTCTAAGGTTTGCAAGATTTCAGGGGCTCTCCAAAACCCTGTTCCCACCACACCGTCTGAGTTTTCAAAGTCAGCAACCACAACATCTGATGGGGCTGGTACGTTCGGGCGGGCCTGCACGAGGATGTTGGCCGCTTTGATGTCGCGGTGGTAGATCCCACACTCGTGTAGAGCTCTGAAGCTCACGGCAAGTCTTGTGATGATACTCACTGCAACCTCTTGTTTGAATGGTGCACCATCTTCATTGTGACGGTGAGAGTCGATGGAAGTACGCAAGTCACTGGAATATCGTGGCATGAGCATGCACAGAGACTCATCGCGGTCAAAGAAGACGCCGTAAGGTTTGCAGATGTTCAGCAAGTTGCGGGACCGGAGCTTGTCAGGGAAATGGCCTTGTGAGATGCCTTTCAGTGGCTTGAATTTCTTCACAACCACGGACTGTGGCTTTGAGTACAAATTTGAGTCCCAACTTGCTTCGTAGATGGTTCCCTGACCTCCTTCTGCAATTTTGCGGCCCAAGGTAATTTTTGAGCGGTCTACGATGCGCAGACCCTCTTGCATAACTCTCTCGCGCACTTCACTTAGACGCTCATGGCGGTTTGATGCACGGACCTCCGTCCAAAGACTTGACTCTTCAGTTGCAGACATGGTGCCGGTTCCAACTCAAGGTGGGAGATCGACTCTACAAATTGCAAAGAGAAATTGATAGCATGAGCTGCTGGTTCACAAGTGTACATTTTCAGAGTATTGTCGGATATTGATGTCCTATGTGGAAACTCACTCTTATTTTATATGCACCACCGCTATGGGATTACCCAAATGAGACGAAACAATAATAAGAGCCGGCGAGTCACAGTTACTCCCAAATCAGTTCATCATTCAACATGCCCGATGAATTTTTGGGGTTGCGGATTCAACGAAAATCGTAAAATTCGATGAACTGATGTGGGGGAGTAACTGTGATCGACTCCCTGTGTTTTAAAACAACATTAGGATGCCGTTTCGACATGTTGGTTTTGTGGTGTTGTTTCTACAGTGGGGTTTCTTTCTACAGTGGTCAGGGTTTGCACTAGTACGATGAAATAACGAAGAGGTTCGAGAGCTAGATGATGATGACTGCCTCACAAAGTAAAGAATCTACGCTTTAGAACAACCGGATGCTATCATCTCACAGCAATACAGATATAAGATATTCGGAGGGTAAACGTCTGAATTCTTCTAGGCAACAATTATTTCAAAGTGTGGGTACAGAAGAACTCATACCTTGTTTCACGAATATGAACACACCTCGTGCGGCCAAATGAATGAAGAAGAATGATTGAATGATCGATCCCCTTCACGAAGCTCGAATCGGAATCACGCCAGATCGATCTCGCACGGCGGAGTAGTCATGGTGGTACGATCTGCAAGCAACTGTCGGTAGAAATCGGTGAATGCATAATGTTGGTGATAGCAATCGCTAATCTAACCGTATGCATAGAATCTAAATTTTTTTTACAGTTCTATTCATATATCAAGTTAAAATTATTTCTCTTAGTTGCATTTTATGATGCATCTTTGCAAAACTGCTGAATTTGGAGAGAGGTGAGGACGTTTAGGGGTTAATTTGAACACTAGTACCATACTATGTATACATATAGTACAAGAAGCATATTTAGGGCTAAAAATAGAGTTGTATACTTACATTAGACATATAGAGATGAACAAATATATGAATATTCTAACATATTCAAGTGGTATTTTAAAAGGGGTCATGAATGCACGTGATGGAAGGTTTAGTAAAGAGTGCACCCCCAGGGACTGAAACAATCAAAGTTTTAGTTAGTTTGTAAATCAGTGTACTATGCACATTGTTCATCCACATTAACCTCTAAACGTCCCAACATCCGGAAATTGGATCACGAACAAATTCAAAGCCTTGCAACTTTCTCATACAATCTCGGATGACTTTTATCCAAGTCACCTTTGTAAGACTATTAAATTCTCTACCAATAACAATAAATCTCTTGTGATGGGGAGTTGTTGATAATATTGCAGAGGCCTCCAACTACAAGTGTGTCAAATTTGTTGGGTAGATTTCAGTCCTCTCATGTACACCACATGTACATCTAAGGCATGCTAATATTTGTTTTTGAGGCTAGCATCTACTTGTGTTCAAAAGGTCGGTACGTTTAGGAGTTAACTTATCTTTGTATTTGCTACAATCTTTGTCTCAACATCTAATATACATTTAGTCCATCTTTATGCATAAAATTTGTATTCCAAACAAGTACATTGTTAATAAGGTAAGGTTGCCGTTAAACCACCAACTTAAGCAATCAGGTGTATTTTAGCTTTGGTGAAATATTTGTCTTTCATTTTACATAAGTTTTAACAATGAGTGCACATTTTTCCACAACTATATTCTCAATATTGAAATTGATACAAATTTTAAGTGGAAGTACACGGGGACTCAATATCAACATACAGGTCCCCACGTTCACACAATGTGGTACAAATTTCTACTCATGATGATACCCAATACCATCAACTACTCCGCAATGCTCGACATGCCATTGGTTGACTTTAATGATAAAATTGGTGGTTTTCAGTCTCAATTACGGTGGCTTCAGCAAATGACTACATGTACAGTTGGGAGGGCTGATTGTTTTAGAGCATTCTAAAACCATGTCATAAGTCCGATGCAACTCAGTATAATAAGGGTAATAAATATACACCCATGCTTGTATAAACGTGAAAAACTGGAGCCATTCAGTTGAGCTTTTGATTTCAGTTCGGACTTTGGAATGGCTCATGAGACACCATTGTTGGCCCAAACCAGGAATGCAATACGAACTATCAGACCACTGAATATGCCTTTCCACCCGCAGACTTTCCAGAGGATGTAGTATTTGTAAAATGGAGCGAACGCATAACCTTCTCTCAATGCTAAATAACTTACCAACACCTCATGAAAACCAGATATTGAATATCTTGTATACCCGAACAGAAAATTGCTAAGGCCTGAGACTGCTGAGATCTTATACCCAATATACAACAAAATGGTTTCAAACACTCGAGGGCACATTGCCTCCACAATATCATAAAAAGGGTAAAATATAGCCATGTAGTACCATTTCAAAAGAAACCTGTCCCTCACTTCTCCATAACTTGCTCTCTGCAGCACGTACAGCCGAGCACCAATGCCTGCAACCACTGAAGCTGTTGTTCTTCTGCTCACTCCTGCATCCACGAGGCTCTTGATAAAAGCTCTCACGATTGCAAACTTGTCGAGGTATGCGACCTCGGATTCTGACAATTCGCTCTCCGCTTCACCTTCTAATATGCTGGTCATAATTGGACATAGCAAGTACATTCTATGCGCAAATAACAAGTTAGATATGAGTAGAACAGTGCCGTCATCACAATTAGATTCCATGAGTCTAACAGGATGGTGTATCATGTCGTCTCCCCTTGCAATCCCGCCATTAACTATGTACAGTTGGAACAGGTGTTTCATCAACGTGACCAGCCTCCTCCGTTCCAGGTATTCCACGAACGGCAGCGACGGGTGTCGAAGGTGCGACTCCCAACCAAACTTGGACTCGAATTCTTCGCATGTGGAGATGAACTCGGCGATCACCCGTTCAAGCTTTGCAGTAGCCGGGAAGATATCATGTCCTGCAGTGTGAAGCTTCTCTCGAGTTAACAGAGTTCGCTTCAGTTCCACTAGGCATGCTCCCGGTGATGCATCCTTCCACTTACTACTTGCCTCACCTTGCATTGCCACCATGTCTTGCAGCGATACGATGTTACGCGCCGAGCTGTTGCTCTCTTGCAGGAGCCCTATGATTTCAGCGAAGCTGGGTCGAGCATCTGGATCCTGGTGCCAACAAGTGCGAATGAGGTTCTTCAGAGGCTCAGGAACATGATCCGGGAGCTCGGGTCTTCCGCCGGACAGAACCAAGTTGTAGTCGGACCATGGGTGGTCGTCAAATGGAGTTTTCCCGGTGAGAATCTCGTAGCATGTCATGCCGAAGCTGTAGACGTCGGCTGCCTGCAACTGCTTGCCCGAAAGTGGAGCCCTGTCCTCGGAAAACACGTCTAAGGTTTGCAAGATTTCAGGAGCTCTCCAAAACCCTGTTCCAACCACACCGTCTGAATTTTCAAAGTCAGCAATCACAACATATGATGGGTATGGTAAGTTCGGGTGGGCCTGCACGAGGATGTTGGCCGCTTTGATGTCGCGGTGGTAGATCCCGTACTCGTGAAGACCTTTCAAGCCCTGGGCAAGTTTTGTGATGATACTCACTGCAACTTCTTCTGAGAATGGTGCACGATCTTCATTGTGACGGTGAGAGTCGATGAAAGTACGCAAGTCACTGGAAAATCGTGGCATGAGCATGCACAGAGACTCATCGCGGTCAAAGAAGACGCCGAAAGGTTTGCAGATGTTCACCATGTTGAGGGACCCGAGCTTGTCAGGGAAATGGCCTTGTGAGATGCCTTTCAGTGGCTTGAATTTCTTCACAACCACGGACTCAGGCTCTGAGTAGAACTCTGAGTCCCAACTTGCTTCGTAGATGGTTCCCTGACCTCCTTCTGCAATTTTGCGACCCAAGGTAATTGCAGAGCAGTCTAGGATGGGCAGACCCTCTTGCATAACTCTGTCGCGCACTTCACTTAGACGCTCATGGCGGTTTGATGCACGGACCTCCGTCCAACCAGTCGAATCCTCCGTCCAAAGACTTGACTCTTCAGTTGCAGACATGGTGCCGGTTCCAACTCAATGTGGGAGATCGACTCTACAAATTGCAAAGAGAAATTGATAGCATGAGCTGCTGGTTCACAAGTGTACAGTTTCAGAGTATTGTCGGATATCGATGTCCTATGTGGAAATTCACTCTTATTTTATAGGCACCACCGCAATGGGATTACTCAAATAAGATGAAACAATAATAAGAGCCGGCGAGTCACAGTTACTCCCAAAACAGTTCATTCTACATGCCTGATGAATTTTAGGGTTTCGGAGTCAACGCCAATCCTGAAATTCGATGAACTGATGTGGGGGAGTAACTGTGATCGACTCCCTGTGTGTTAAAACAACATGAGGATGCCGTTTCGACATGTTCGTTTTGTGGTGTTGTCTCTACAGTGGGGTTTCTTTCTACAGTAGCCAGGATTTGCACTAGTGTGATGAAATAACGAAGAGGTTCGAGAGGTAGATGATGACTACTGCCTCACAAAGTAAGGAATCTACGCTTTAGAACAACCGGATGCTATCATCTCACAGCAATACAGATATATCCGGAGGATAAACGTCTGAATTCTTCTAGGCAACAATTATTTCAAAGTGTGGGTACAGAAGAACTCATACCTTGTTTCACGAATATGAACACACCTCGTGCGGCCAAATGAACGAAGAAGAATGAATGAATGATCGATCCCCTTCACGAAGCTCGAATCGGAATCACAGCAGATCGATCTCGCACGGCGGAGTAGTCACGGTGGTACGAACACTAGGAGATCTGCAAGCAACTGTCGGTAGAAATCGGTGAATGCATAATTTTATAGACGACCAGTTGGGCCGAAAGGCTGGTAGCGTTTGATTCACGTTGGCGGTCGAGTTGTGCGGGTAGTGTAATTTTGGTATAGCAGCGGGTAAGGATATCAAGCCAAAAATAATAAGGGTATAAGCTGGTTTTTGTAGAAAAATTGTACCCCCTTGTATCAATTATGGTGAAACTATATTTTTGGGACCCTAGTACCAATATGATGGTATTAGGGGTACTTTACATTAGGCTCTAGATCCAAGAAATCCCCGAAATCGAAAAATCATTTTGACCGAGAGTTGAAAATTGAATCCAAGGGTTTTACATTAGGGTCCAAGATCAAGAAATTATTCCAAGTTTCAAATTGATGTGGAGCCTAAGTGGCATAATTTTGGAGGGAAAGTTTTGGACTCATTCAAGCATTGAACGCAAGGCTCTAAAGGAGAGTACCAGTTTTGTGAATTGGATTCCTCCCTTGGATTTAATGGTGGCTTCAATGGCCACCTGAATTTATAGTGACGAAATTTGATTGATCCCATAACTTTCACACCATAAGTTCAAGAGTTACAAATTAACTTTAGTGCACCCCTACTCGTTGATAGTTTTCCGACGATGCCAAAAGTGACATCAAAAAGTCCCATATTCCATTTTTCATTATTTGATTCAATTTATGATGATAAAAATCACTCAAAAATCCATAACTCTCACACCGTGCCTCCAAAAGCGACAAAACGACTTCGATTGTGGTTTGTAACACTTGCTTAAAATAGAAATGGAACAATAGTTTTTTCATCTACAAAGTTTCTTTAGTGACTTGAGTAGTCCAATACTAAGTAAGCTTGTGTCAAAGTCTAGCACAAGAATTCCAAGAACGGAACCGTCTTGGCATGCATATGTGTACAGTTGTATTATTAGTTCAATATACTTTCCTTCAGCAATTGAGAGAGCGACAACTTTCTGCTTCTTGGAACTGAAGCGCAGGAGCTCTGAGCCAAAATACAAATCCAGATGTTGACTTGCATCACTATAACCAACAGGGATACTCTCCAAGGATTCCGATACTTTCTTTGGAGTCTCTGTACGCATTGTCTTGTCTAACACTATTTTCGAACTTGATGTAGTAGTAGAGGTCTGACATCGACTATCTAAGGGTCGCTTTACATATGAAGTCGAGGCCATTTTCTCTTGGGTCCAATTCAACTAAATTTTAGCCTGTACTAGCCTTAATCCCTAAACGCTCAAACGACCATTTTCTGGTTGCTACTTGATTTGACAAGCTGCCCAGAACAAAAAAAATTGTTTTTGAAAAAATAAAAATATATTTTAAAATACTACATCAAGTCAACTTTTCAACACAATTTGAATTATGTGAATCTAAGTTAAACTCCACCGGGGAGAAATTTTCAAAGTGGATCACCTCAACATTGTCTTAGTGTTATAAAATTTGTTATTTGGGGAAAGTAATGATGTTCCCTCTATCATTTCTTTTGCTTTTTTGAATTTTACAATAGATGAACCAACTTTAACCAATCATTCTGAATTTTAAACTCTAAATATGAAAATTATAATTTATACAAATTTTCAAAGGCTAATGCTTTTAAATTCCTTAAAACAAAATCTAAAGTTATTTCTGAAAGTTTGACTGTACGGATAATTTGTAGAGACGATGCTCTACATTTTGTTTTTTGAACCAAACTTCATCAAACATATAAAAGGCACATATTATAACACATCTATGTTTTGTCCAATACCCTTCAGGCTTTTAGGGGTTAAGCCTGACTTCAAGTACTCAATATTATAAGATTAAAATGGAGCCTATTTCTCCCATATCTAATGGCTTCGGGCCCAAAGAGATAGGGGAGGATGAAAGGAATAAGAGACCAAAAAGAGCCGTTCAAATTTGCAAACAATCTAAGGGTGTTGATTGCTAGAAAAAAAAAATTAACCAAAAAAATTAAAAAATTAAGATTATTGAAATCTAAAAAGAGGCCACAGCCCACAAATCATTACAAGAAATTTGAGCCCTCTAAGAGGCCTCGAGTTTTTATTTTTATTTTAACTTTTTTATTTAAAAATAATAATATTTAATTAATAAAAAATATTTAAAAAATGAAATCTGATGTGGCATGAGTTTGACATTTCAGAGTGGATATTTAAATATTAATTCAAAAAATATATATTAAATATGTTTTTAAATATATCTTAAAGCATTTTCTAAACATTTTAATATGAACATTTTCTAACATTTTTAAAGCATTTTCTAATAATATAGTTAATATTTAATATTTTAATGTTTTCAGATTGAATATTTAATATTTTAATTAAAAAATCTTTGAAATTTTTTGAAGCATTTTCTAACATTTTTAAATAATATATTTTATTTTATTTTATTAAAATTTTATTTTTTATAATATTTTATTTTAAAAGGAATACCAATAAAAATTTAGATTTTTGCCCGAACATCGAAAAAGCCCCTTGGAGGGTTCATTTCTCTTCTAATGGGCGGTCTTCTAGTTTGGGTGCACCTAATTCTTAGAGTTTGGCCCTTGTTGAACCTTATGACATTTAATTAAAAAATTGGTTAATTTTCAAAATTTTAGCCTCAAGTCTTGGTGTAAAGGGGTTGGGAGCCTTGGAGTTTAACCAATGATTTCAAGATTTGAACCAATGAGAGGTGGGAATTCAAGCCCTTTTACACATGCAAACATGCTAAAGTTCGTTTGTAAAGTGGCCCTAATTAGACAAGTGTCAAATATGTTAACAACGTGGATGAATTACTCCCGGATATTCAAGAATATTCTAAGAATATGTTTGTGTGGCATATGGAGAAGTGTACTAGATGTCTTGGACGTTGTGTTTGACACTTTGTCTAGTGGTTGAGTAAGACAACCATGAGTCTCTACATCGTTTATTAAGTAAACTCTTTAGAAGTGTAAATTGTCGATAGAGCCAATAACCTTCAAGTGACCAAACGACCATTTTATGGTTGCTGCCTTTATTTTACAAGCTGACTACGATGAATTTTTTTAATAAAAAATAAAATAATTTTTCAAATAGGAAATCAAGTCTAATTTCCAACCCAATTTGAATCATGTTAATCCGAGTTAAACTCCACCGTGAAGAAATTTTCACAGACAAAGGCCTCAATATTGTCATAGTGATGTAAAGTTTATTGTTTGGGGAAAGTAATTCCTTTTAATTTTATTTTTTAAAGTTTAAAATAGAATGTCTAGATTTAACAAATCATACTAAATTTTAAATTTTAAAAATAAAATTTTAAATTTTGATTAAATTTCGAAGTTAGATGCTTCTACATTCATTATGTGAAGATCTAAAACTATTTTAAAAAATTTAACCGTACGGATAATTTTAAAACATTATGCTTTTCACTTTCTTTATTGGACAAAACTCCATCAAAGATAAAGAAGCCACATATTATAACACATCTATGTTTTGTTCAATATCCTTCATACCTGTCATTTAGGGGATAAAAGACAAATTGGCCATAAGGGTATCTATAGAAGGCAAAACAAATATCAAATACAATATTTTATAGTCAATTTGGTGCTTACGTAATTTTTAGTGACAATTATCTATATGCTACATAAAAAGACTTACTTCTGTCATTCTCTCACTAATGTAATAATTTAAAATATGACACATATGTAGACACGTGTCATTCTATTGCTAGTAGATGTAAGCTAGATGCCATTAGTAAATGAATGAATGAAAGATGGAAGTCTATGAAACATGAAACATGGAAGTCTTGATGTATAATAAACGTTGTACATTATCAATTTTAGATTTTATCCATATGGTTAGATCTGCGATTGCTATCACCAATATATTTTTTATAAAATTTGAAATTTGAAATTGAAAATTCTTTTGTAATTTGATTACGAATAAGATATTGACAATTTGTAGATGAAATTTGTTGTGGTGTGTTGAAATGTAATACTCTAAGTGTAGTGATTTTTGGAGATTTTTTGGTTGCTTAATTTTATGAGTTTATTTTTTTAAGAGCACTTTTACATTGAAATCTTCGAAATTTTGGGTGAATCACTACAACATGAAATGAGGCATAAAAATTTCACAAATCATACCCTTTCTAATTGGATCACACATGCATGAAGCTAACTTCCCATAAAATATATAGTAAAAAGTCCACGTTGCAAAAAGTCAATGCGGATGAGAAAATTGTGTTTGATTTTGTACATCGTTTACTTTTTGGACGGTTGGACGTTTAGGGATTAACCCCTAAGGGCACCGGATGTCGTTTTTTATAACTTTGGATGACTTAATCTTTGAAGAGTCGTATCTTCTTCATTCAGTTTCGGAATTCAATGAAAATTATTGGGTTGGATTCCAAATCAAGTTCAGTTTGTGTAGTAAAATTCTTGCTTCAATCCAAGTTCAATGTTGTGAAGATTTGGCAAGCGTTTTAGTACAAGGGGGTTTAAAGACACACCCTTCCCTACTGATTTCAGTGATGGGAACTTCACTACTTTCCGGTTACCCTATCTCAACTCCTCAATCCGGGTACTTTCCGTACTGCACTTCAGCTACAGATTTATCCCAAACCCACAGCCGGTCACACAAGCGCAACCCGGTTTCCTCCTTCTCCCCAAAATACTACAACGACTTGCTAACCGGGGTGGACACTATCCGGGGTGTCCGGAATCGGTCGGGTTCCTAACGGTCTATTTTACTCTGGCTGTTCCGTACTCTTCTATCATATGATCTACCCAGGTGCTGGCACTTCGACCGGACTACCCGTCCAGGAGTTCTGAGAGGACCGGAGTACCCCCTCCTATACACTCAGCCACTAACCCGAATTATACCCTGCAACCAAGCACGGAAAACCCCACATTCAAACAACTTCTAAGACCCCCAAAGCCTATATCCGGTCTCTTAACTGAATCTACGCCAGAACCCGGTCAGTCCTTCCGGTTACCAAGGGACTAATTGGACCACTGTTTCAAGCAACAACACACACACACACACACACACCGGTTGTAGAAAAGTGCGCCTATGATCATTTACAAAGAACAGTGGTACACAAAAGACCCAAGGAATGAAGAACATTCTTTGATAAGAAGCAAACTCCAAACGACCAGATCCGGGAAACCCGCAGATCCTAAAAACCCGGGATCCAAAAATCCGGGGAGCTCCCCCCACGGTTCAGTTCCTATCCTAAACTGCCGCTAACATTGGAATCCTAAAAAGCCTACTTCACAAAAAGAGTTCTAACCTACCTACTCAAAAAGTTCTCCTACAAGGCCGGATCCACTAAATCCGGATCCTAACTACCCAGCGGATCTTCCGAGCCGCTACTTCCATGTTCCTTCCTTTCCTTCTTCTCCTTGATGTTCCCCTTGCTGCTGCGCCTACTCTCCTGTCTTTGGCGCCTGATCCGGAACACCCCGTTCGCTCACTTGCTCACCGCGTTTCCCTTGTTGTTCGCCTTCCGGTTCGCGTCCTTGTGCACCGTCCGGTTGACCGTCCGGGTTACCTCCTGGCCCACCCTCTAGTCCTCCTTCCTCTCCATGTTGGGCACCCGTCTCCACCATCTCCTCTTCCGGATTCAGGAAGCCAGCTAGACTTGCTTCTCCTTGGTCTGCTGCCTGAACCGGCTCCACATCTTCCTCCGGCCGGGAAGTCTGTTCCAGGGTGGAGCTTCCTACTCCCAGCAACCGGTCCAAATCTCCTGCCTGGGGTGCTTCCACTGATAGCCGGAAGTTCTCATGTAGCTCACTTTCGGACATAGGGACTCTCCCGCCCCTGTTGCTGGTTTCTCCCACTTCCGGTTCGGGTACGGGTGGGCACCTTGCGAGTACCTCTGCCACCAGTGTCCGGAATCCTACCAGCGCCTCTTCCACTTGGGCAGCGTACTTCTTCACGATGTTCTTCACCCGTGCTGCTCCTTCCACCCCCGGTTGGGTTATCTTCTCATCGTATAGCCTTGCCTTGGTCTGTACCTCCCCATCCGGTTGGAATAATCGGGCCACTGTCTCGAGATAGGTCCGATCGTGTTGCTCCATCTTCCGGATGGTCTTCCTCGCCCGTTTCAGCTCCTTCTTCTGCTCCCGCATGAGCAGGGCCGCCTTGGCCGACTCCTTGCGAATCCGGTCCCCCTCCCGCCGGATCTTCTTGACCATTTCCGGGTACTCCTCCACTTCCTTGCTTTTGAAGGCGTTCCCGACTCCCCTCACTGCTGTGTATAGTGGAGTATACCTTTCTTCCACCATGTCTAGGGCCGTACGGATTGGGAGGAGCATGATGTCCGCTGCTGCGAGGATCGACGTGTCCTTCTGTGCCTCCCGGTTTGGTTTTGCTCCCTGGGTTGGTTCCTCTCTCCGGGCTGACTCGTCTTCCCGGTCTTCCTCCTCCTCGGATTCCTCATCCTCAGAGTCTTCCTCTTCCTCTTCCGGTTCTGACTTCCTCTTCCGCTTTGCCTTCTCCTTTACATTCTTCCTGCGGCTGCTTGGACCGGCTTCGTTGGTGGGACGGACACCTCGGCTGTTCACTGGGGTCGTCTTCAATTCTTCATCCGGTTCTGGGTCTTCTTCCGGGGTGGGGAAATCTCTTGGATTTCCGAGTCATCTCCCCCTCCATCACTCCGGATGACCCGCTTCCTCTTCTGCTGGTGCTATCCCCGGGTGAGCGCTGAGGAGCCACCCTCATCCGGTTGCACACCCCCTGCCGGATCCGCTCTCCTCTTCCGTCTCTCCTCCAGCTGCGGGCTTGCACCTCCCGGTTGGCTTCCTTCCGGGTCTTCTCTCTTCTTCCGGCGCTCCTCAGACGGGGTCCAGGCGCCACCCGGTTCCTCTCGTCCCAGGTCCTCCCTTCTCTTCCGGTTTTCCTCCAGCTGAGTCCCTCTGGCACCGACCGGTTGGGGCGCCTTCGGTTCGCTCCGGTCGCCCTGCGCGCCCTCGTCATCTTCTTCCTCCTCGCTCACTTCCTTCTCCGGTTTCTTCCTCCTTTCCGGACGAGGCGTGCGCGCTTTGGCTGGGCTCCAATCTACTGGGGGAACCGGTTGCGTTTCCAACTTCGCCTTCTCCCTGTCTGAGAGGCATCTGTGCTTGTCCTACAAGTGATAAAGAAAGGGGGCAATGGGACAACCTTTCGTACCTCCAATCTTTAAAGCCTCTCGGTCGACAATTTCTTGCACCAAAATCCCCCACCCGATCGTCTTGTTGTAATGCAGCGCGGAGTAGATACCCTTCGCCAATTTGATTGTGATGGTGGTGGGCTTATCCAGGCTGAGGATGGGCACCAGAAATTGAAGAAGACGCTTCTCCCGGGGCGTCTTGCAATGCTCCACCTTAAACCCGTCCTTCTCCGAGAGCCGGGAGAACCGCTCCTTCACCCAACTCAAGTCTCCCTTTCCTCCTGCCTCGAGTCCGTATGCGCTGTCCGGAAAGCCGTAGGTCTTGCGCCAGTGCTTCCGGGTCCAATTTCTGGGCTTCCCCCGGATGTAACTCGTCCGGAAAGCTGGCGCCACTGCTACTCCCACTATCTCCGCCAGCATCCCGGAATCCTGGATGTCCCAGTTCCGGTAAAGAAGCTCCTCGCACTTCATGGTCGCGAGGTCCTTGCGCAGCATCTCAAAATTGCCCGGGTGTTGCGGCACGACCGGAACCACCTTCTTCTCCGCGATTTTGAATCCTGCAGAACTCTCTCCTCTCCGTGCCATTTCTACAGACTTCGGATGCAGTCTCCTTCTCCTCCGCGAACTACGCCTAAGTTTCTGGCGCTCTTTCTTCTCTAACTCCGGTAGCGCACTATCAACCCTAATGCTATCCGGAAACACAAAATTCTGCTGGCGAGGAGGACTGGAAGCGCGGGGAGCAAAGGAACAGTGAGTCGTCTAGTTTAGGGCGGTCCATTTTAAGGCTCGGATCGTGGCCGGGTCCGTCAGAGACCCGTCCTCCTCTATCTGGTCGTCCATCCGGTTTCCTACCGGAACCCGCCGCCTATCTGGTTCTGTAGTAATTCCTCTAGGGTGCGCGTGAGCGCCACTCTTTCTCCAAATAAATAACTAGGCCATTATGGCCACTACTTCTCCTATTTATGGCGGCTGGGCTACTCCTAGCTGCCCTTAAAAACCCTAATTGCCCGCTTTTGAGAAAACGAGGTTCGACATCGGTCTGCAAGACAATGTTCTCAGCCACAAAAATCCCACCATCATCGGTCCCAAGGCGGTCTTCGCTAGGCAGAACATAGGTGAATTCCTCCGCGAGGTTTCCTCCCTCGCGGTCAGGGTGTTAGTTTGGACCTCCATGACGAAGAGAAACGCGGAACTCATCGCGGGGCACCTGTTCAGGGGTTGTAGGGGGCCCTACGATATCTTGAGTCAGGATCAGTGTACGAAGATAGAGCTCTCTCCGGGGAAGTTCTTTCATGTCGGTCTGCATGTGCTGTGTATGAAAGTCCTCTCTGAGTCTCCAAGCACTTGTTTACCAATCTTAGCGGCAACACGTCCTTTTCCACGGACAATATTCTTCTCATTGACGACTCTCTGGCCAAGAGCATCTTCAATGAGAATGGGAACGCCATATTCCTCCGCACTTGGAGTCACCACGAACGGCAGGACAACGTCCTCATGGGGGAACTTCTGCCGTGGCTCCGCCTTCTAGATTGGAACTGCCGACCGGGTCAGCTGCAGAGATACGTCGAGAACAATCGAATTGGTCTCGCCCCGTTGCGTGCCAATGACTACAATGTGGACAGGATCATTGACGGCATGAGAGAGTCCTCCAAGATCATGGAATCTCGGTCCAGACTTCCTGGAATAGGCCTAGTCATAGAGCGAGGACGCGTTAGGAAGTAGACCCCGTGGACATCGGCTTTCACATGACGATATTAACGTTTTGTAGTTTCCTATTGTGTATGCTATGTTCATTTGTAAATAATAATATGTGGAGTCGCGTTTACACTTAATTCTCGGTATCTGTCTCTCCGTTGACTATCCATGCATGTTCTCATTCTAAATTGAAGGTGGTTTTGCTTTTGTACGGCAGTGGGTAACGTGGGCTTGTACAATATCTGCTTACTGCAGGAAGGACGCGTTCGCGTTGTTAAACCGCGGAATCGGCAAAGGCTGACAAAGAGTCTCCTCTCCGGATCCGAGTCCGAAGGGGGGGAGTTGCGACACAGCTCCGTATTCTAGACCATACCTGCATCCGCGGCCATAGACTATTCCAAGGGGGACGTTGAAGATGGCGTGGTGGACAGCCCCCCCAAGTCGCGCACCTGTGAGGACTCCCGCCCGCTCTCCGTCTCCGTTGAAACGAGCATCGTCGACTCAAGGGAATTGCTTCTCGCCTGAACCGCGGACGGGCGCGGCAACGAGTTGCAAACTAAACCTCCCCTTAGACGAGGCGCCCGGACATCCTCCGATCGAGGACGCTGTTACTACTCCGTCTGCGCTTCCTATTGTTGTCGTCGATGGATTGACACAAGTATGCGCGGAAAGTCTTCTTAGACAACGTATCCTCATAGAATCTCCCCGTTCTCGGCTGCCAGAATCAACTGCAATTCCAGTTGCAAACACGAAGAACCTCAATGCGACGATGTCTAGGCCGCCTCGTCGAGGATCTTGGTCGCTTTCGGCCTCTGAGGCCTCGGAAACCACTCGAAGGTCAAAACGAAAAGTCAGCACAGCTCACAACCTAAGCGTGTGCGATGCGTGGACGGGGGGAAGTGGGCCCTACTATCGTTCTCGACGTGAGGATATCTTGAAAGGACTGGCCAAGCTCAAAGCATAGGAAGCGGCTAGAGTCAGTCGCACAAAAATGGACAAGTAGTGATTTTGCTATCATTACAAAGCAAGTCATGTTTTTTAAGTCTTTGGCTTAAGGGTGTTTTTACTATAAATAGTTATTGTAAATAGTCATACAAAAATTCTTTTGGGATCTCATTGCTTTATGTTGAAGAGGACGCAACCTAGATTCCACAAATTCTTTTATCTTCATATTCAATTCACTGCGGAGGATTCTTCCAGAGTATATTTGTATTCAAACACACTATTAAATAAACTTACTCTCTTCATAAGGACTCCCTTTCTTTGTACTAAGTACTCTTGTACTTCAAGTCTTATGTGCGAATCATTTTCTCAAATCTTCTTATGTATGGATGCTACTGGAGTGCCATGTTTGAAGTCCATTGGGGCAACTTCTACACAACTTTCGATTGGTGTTCGATGTCCGAGCTCTTCATATCGTTGGATTCAACAACTATTAATTCACTAGAACTTTGTATCTGTTTTTGAAAGTCTTAAAATGAGCATTTTGTCTCAATTTAACGAATAAGGCCTTATATAAGATAGACTAGCCGACGGCCTTTTTGTCAAACCAGAGTCTTTTTTTGGCTACACATCTGGATGTCAGATTCAAGCATTTTCATAGTCTAAGCACTTTGACAGACTAGCAAGCAAATTCGTAGGTTTGGGAGACTTTGACATATTGGCAGACATCTTCATGGATTTGACACTTTATCAATATAAATGCTTTAAATGAAATGTGCTTGTCTTGTGGGATGGGCGAGGCGTCTAAGGTGGGTCTGCTGTAACATGGAGAGCTTGTTAGACAAGGTGGTCAACATCACTAGTGTTAGCGATGATGTTATACCATTTCAGTCTGCTATTCAAGTGGACATGGATGAGCAAAGCGAGCACTGCTCTACTGTGGTTGACAGCAGCAAGCAAGGTGCGAAAGTGATTGAGTGTGATGAATCGAAGGTTGTGTTTGATTTAGATCACAATGAAGATGCACGGATTGTCCATCATGCATACTCCAAGGCTAGAAACATTCCTCCTGGTACATATTCCAGGGATTTGCTGGGACACAAACCTGATCCTACTGTGATGAAACCGTTCCGTAGGGATTTTTCGCTTGAAAAAATGTCGACCGTTATGCTGATAGACTCATACAACCGGAATGCAAATGTGACACGTAGACCATACGGTTGATCGCAAAATCAGACTTGCCCTGTGAGGTTGGACAATGTGTACTTCAACTTTTAATTAAGAGATGCATTTGAAAAATTTGTCTCTCACCTCTATAAATGATGCTATCGACCAATAAATTCAAATTCACCACGGTAAATATCTCATAAATGATTGAATTTAATTTTTTACTGTGGTAAAAAAATCGTATTTCGACATGAATTTACCTTCAAAATATTTGAATATTCTAAGGTATATTGGAATATTATGTTATTTTTGGAAAATCTCTAACCATTTTCCGCTCTCCGCTCTCCAAATCTCTGCTCTCCACTCTCCGCTCTCCTCTCCAAGGCTCGCACAGTAGCCGCCCTCGAGAATTTTGCCAGCCACCGCCCGTGTCACCACCGCCCCGACCCCCGACGCCACCCGGGGTCAATCAACCAGCACCCGACTCACTACAAAAAGAAGCCGCGACGTTATCCATGAACTGGCGCCAGCGAATGAACGACGTACGAGGGTCAGTGACTCGACTCGAAGATGCCGGCTCCAGAGTCGACAGCCTTTTGTTAGAGGCTATTCAATCGAAGGTAACCCTCCAGGCCGAGCTCGACCGCAACCGGATGGAGCGCAGTCAATTTGCCAACGACTCCACAGCTTTCAAACAGCAGGTCGACACCCTCACTGGCACCCTCGACCGCACGGAAATCGAGCTGGCGAACATGCGCACCACACTCGCCACCATCACCGAGGAGAAGAGCCAGAGCAAAAACTCAGTAGCTGAGTTGATGGTCGACCTCAAAGCCAGTCAACAGGAGGTGTAGAGTCACCAAAGCGAGCTCGTGGTCGTACGAAATCAACTCGAGTCGGTACGAGCCGAGGCAGCAGCGGCCCAGCTCAGTCTTCAGACAGCTTGGGCAAAGACAGTCGACTCCAACAACCGACTCAAACTATTGTTGAAGGACAACAAGGAAACGTCTTGACATTACATAGCGCGGGAGCTTACCCTCCACAAACTTCGAGGGCGCAAGTACCGTCTCCGTCTGAAGGCAAGAAACCAAATCAAGATTCTCCTCCACACCCTCAGCAACGACCGCAACCAGCTCAACATGTACCGCCGACAACTCGATCAACTACAGCTCGACCACCCCAACTTGGAGATTCCACCAGTCGACGAAGAAGAAGACGAAGATAAGAGCCACCACGAACCCAACCATTCACTCTAGGAGAACCAGTCGACTGACGACGACGAGGTAGTGACTACCAATGTCATGTTGAGTGAAGACGAGGACGCGGACGACAGTGAGTCGACCAACGAAGACGAGGACAGAGACCAGCAGCAGGAGGAACAACAGGCACCACCAGCCGACCCACAAGAAGCGGAGCAGCAACAACCACCAGCACAGCAGCAGCCAACCACCGAAGAGGAGCGACAGCCTCCACCACGACAGCAGCAGGGCGAGCAGCCCCCAACACCCGACCAGACGACAGCAGCAAGCACACCAACAGCAGTTGACACTCGAGTCGACTCACCCACCACATTTTCTTCACAGCAGTCCCTCGGCTTCGACTTTTCACGGATGCGGGCCTGCAGGAATCACCTCCCCCATGACCCAGGACTCCAACGACATCAACCAGTGACGAGTCGACAATAGTATGGGTCGACTGCTTGCAGACGTCTCAACCGCGGGTAATTTTGTCACTCCTCGTGACCATTTTCCCTAGTCGCCTACCGGGGTAGACTAAAGTCCACAGGAGTGTGCATAGCTCAGAGGGAGGGCAATGTTAACCGAAGATTCGTTGGATATTCCCTTAGGCTAAGAGTAGGCTAGTCTATACCCGGCAGGTATAGACCCGGCAGGCGATACCCAGTAGTACAGGCTAGTACAGGTTGGTCGACCCGACTGACCCGGTCGACCCGGTCTGACACTGTTGTCAGACCAATCTCCTATATGTACTTTCCCTCTCTTTGAGAGAGGTGTTGCTATACATTTTGTACATCTTCTTTACTGACAGCCTCAGTTGTACTTCCTTCTTGTTTTACACCTTCGTGTGTTCTAGTATGCTAGACTATTGTGGTAGGAGTGTTATTTTCTACTCTTGTATTGCTTATTGTGTTTGAATTCTGGCTAGTCGCAGTAGTCTATGAGTTATGCAGGAGTCGACTTGCAGGCATACTGGTGTTACTCCTAGTCGACAGGACATTCTTCTTCATTGAAACTCTCTTACTACTCCTCTCAATCTCCACGTACTAGTCTAAAGTCAGGTGTTATTACGAGAAGTAGTCTCATTAGTTTAAGATCGGTTCCTAGAAAACCCCCATAACAATTGTAGCTTTTGAATGACAAAAACATAATTTATAATTAGAGTTATAGCATTTTTTTATTTCTCTAAACTTTAGGGTGGCTAAAACTTTATTATTCAAAATTGATACAAAAATCTTAGAGAATATATCCTTCTTACAACTTGATACTTGATACTCATGAACAAAAAAATTCTTTTTACCAACCAGATTTTACCAAAGATCCTCTCTAAAATAACAATGTATGAAAAGTTGGGAACTCAACTACCTTAGCAAGCCATCAAGGTCGATTGGTCATGTCAAGTAATTAATTTTTTTGCCCAAATGATGTGAGTATCGTATAAGATTTTATGAAGATGTTTCTCAGATTCTCTTTTTGTACAATATGATTTCATTGTAGCTTTTCAATGACAAAAACATAATTTGTTATTAGAGAGTGATAGCATTTCTTATTTCTCTAAACTTTGGGTTGCTAAAAAGTGATTATTCATAATCGAAACAAAAATCTTATAAAATATATCTTTTTTAAAACTTTCAACTTGATAGTCACGAACAATACTTTTCTTTTCCTCAACCAAACTTTACCTAAGATCCTCTCTAAAATAAATACCGCGTATGAAAAGCTAGGAATTCAACTACCGTTGCCGGCCATAAAGGATAGGTCATGTCAAGTAATTAATTTTTTTTCCCAAATGATGTGTATATTCTCTAAGATTTTATGAATATCATTCTTAGATTCTTTTTTCACCCATAAAAAATAAAATTTGAAAGAAAAATTTACTAAAGATTTGGGCTTCTCCTCTTATAATTATTTTTTACAGACAAGGCCATATTCGCTAAAATGGGACTATTCCAGAGATTTGGGACCTTTTCAACTCCTCGAAGTTGCCATATCCAGTACTTTGAATTGTGATAACTTGGAGAATTTTCCACTACGATGTCGCTAATTATAATTGCACGTGAACTTCCGTGAGGAAGCTTGGATCCCTTAATTGTCCTCCGAGATAACAACTACGCATTTCAATTACTTTCGGATTTCTTGTTTGCGCAGAATCCAACAATCCTCCTAAGTATGTTCAAACAGCTGGATGATGTCTTTGGTCGCTCTCTTTCATTGTGCACCTTCATTGAATGATTTATATTCTATTCGTACTATGTTTAGTAACACTCGTCCTAGACGCACGACAATCTTTGATTGCAATATGTAACGACGTTCATGGTCACCTACGTTGTGGTTTAGGGTATACGTGATTATGTCTTTACATAGTGTATAATAATAACCTACATAGTGGTTTAGAGTACACTATACACAGATAATGTCTACTTTCGGTTGCATATCTGCTCCAAATTAAATCCACCATTTTTGCGAAAGTTTAGTACTGATTCTTGTATTCCATTCCCATTTTCACTTCATATACAATCATTGTATATACTACCTTCCGTTCTCATTCGTCTCTGCCTTATATTGGCTGGTCACAAATCATTCAAAACTATTCAGTTTTTAAACCTAGCATATAAAGGTGATTTGAGCACAATACTTCATAAAATTTAGAGGCTTCTAGATGATATTGTGAACACTTTGAAATTCCATTGTAGCCTTTCTACTATAGGTCATCCCGATAGAAAATGTATTCCGTGCATCTCCTCTTTATTACATTTTTCATCCGGTTCAGGAGATCCTACTATGTGAATCATCCCAACACCACAACACCGTACAAAACAGAATAAAACATACATCCTCTTCATGTGTACATGATTTACCATACCCAATTACCATGGCATGAAGTAATTCAAGAGAGTTCAAAAGAACTCTAGTATTACGTTGTACTTTTTTGTTCTACAACACTAGTTGCACAATAGTTACGAATTGTTTTTTCTTATACTCGGGGGGTGGGTGGTACTAAGCATGTACGAGTACATATAAGTGCACAACAGGGGTATTAATTTGAACATTGCAAAATTTGCATACATACAATAAACACATTTAGAACTGAAAATATTCACGTATTTTTACACAAATGACATTTAAACAGGAAAACATCTGTATACAAAGGTATTTAGACATATAACCTCTCGTATACAAGGGGATTTTTAGGAGGGGATTCTCAAACATAATGTACAGTGCACCCCTCAAGACGATATACCATTGTCATCACTAAGAACAATGCCCTATCAAACAGTCTTGCACAATTTCGCGTAAACCCATCATATTAAATGCCCTACGTAAAAAGGAAAATAATGTCATCAAGAGTCGAAATTAAGCAAGAGTATATATTTTAGAACTTCATGTCTTATATACACTGGTTCCAACGTTGGAATGCACTAAGATTGCATCGCCTATAGATCCCATATCGTATTGTATTTAAGATGTTACTCACTATCGGAAGAGCTCGCTTCTTCCGAGGCATTTGGAGATGCTTGAATGCTATATGCAATTCTAGCCAACGCTTCTAGTATATGCTGTTTTGGAATAGTAATGGCAACACCACGATTTCCTCCTCTTGGCTTCCACGATGTTAACACAGAAGTTGTGCTGGTCATTTGCTCTTCATACTCTACGTCTTCCTCCCATTTAAAGTTTGGCAATATGTCCCAATTCTCATATGGTGTGCATTCTTTCCTTCGTTGTACACAAGGCTTATACCATTGTACTTTAATCTTCTTTTGGTTGATATCGCCATACGTTAGTATTGGATTTGAACGTGCTTCACCCAGCCAAATGGGTGCATTGCTATCACTTGCAGGACGTACTAATATAAAATACCCTGCATGACAATCTCGACCTACCCGAAACGAAGGTCTAGGTTGCAAACTACGTGGTCCTATGTAATGCTCGTCCACGGCAAATTCGTCACGTAGTGCACCGTCAACATCATACAATGTCTGAACATCAAATGATTGTCTGGTTTGAGGCCAAAATCCCATGCACAAGACATCCACTGCTTCCATCTCGCTTTGCTCCAGCGCCTCCTTTACTCCAATCCAGTATTGCACAAGGGAAGAATTGTGGCGGGCAAATTCCCCTGTGGCATCTGCTTCACCCACAACCTTCCAATGTTGTATAAAGCCTTTGATGCCTTTCACTATTTCAGCTTGCCCTTTCATTGGGCGTGGCAACAATGCACGTGGAGTGCCACTAGGCAATTTCGGCTTCCCTTCTTCATCCTCCTTCCATAACTTAATGCCTTGCTCTGGACGCCATTGCAGATCAGTGCATCGCAATTTATACTGCATTAGAGGCCATCCTGTACCATCCCTGTAAAATCGAAATTGGCGCCCTTTCGAATGGCCAATTAGGTCGTCGTCGCTAATAAATCCAATGATAAAAGACTTGAAATCAGGTACCTCTTCAATCAGTTCGGGAATGAACGGTTTGTCATCCAAATCCATGTACGATTTCATCAACAAGGGAATTGTTGGATAATCCTTTTCTCGCAACTTCATGCTCCAACGGCCAAACGATGCATCAACGTCGTCATGGGTGTGGCCAACAACCATAAATGACACCTGAATTTCTTCAAAAATGCCCTTCACAACTAGAAACGACCAAAAACATTTTATGTGCCGGCTTTTATTGTCCTTCCAACAGTTATCTAACTGGACATGCAATATTGGAGGCAATTTCGTAAACGTGGTCCCTTCTTCGGCGAGTTTGCAAGGTATGGAGCTGATGCATTGCTCCGACCCTACAAGAATAGCCTCATATAGTTCCGTTGTCCATGCTCCCAAAAACAAATTGCTTGGATTTATGCACTTCGAAGGGTTTTCAAGGTCCCTTAGCAACCTTGCAATGGAACCATTGATGGTCTGATTGCTGTCAGCAGGATATAAGTCTAACAAATAGTGCGCGTACTTTCTATCCCCATGTCCATGGGCCAACATCCCTGTAACTGAAACTAGAAGCTTCATAAGTCCATCCACAGCCTTGTTATTTGCTGCAAAGCAAGGGGAAGCTGTTTTGGAATGATCAACTTTGTCATGCATAATACAAAGTACTTGCGATGGTCGATAGCATGCTAACGCTCTACTCAAGTAAAAGTGCGCGCGCGAAGCCTCTTGCTCACGTAGGTGAACTTCAAGCAATTGGGTTGTATGGTTATATCCTGGTGCCCGGGGAGGTCACTCCATTGTCAAGTTGAACACCACGTGCGAACAAAGCTTGCTACCCCTATATTATATGCCATAAATAATTTTAAAAATTATGATATTTTTTCTACGTATACGTAACCATTGATAACATCTTTTGTATATTTTTTTGAAATTTTTAGTCATCTTCATTTTTTTTAGTAATTGTTTTAGTTCATTTCTACGTCATTCTAGTTAGAAACGGTATGTTTTATAAAAAAAGAAAGATCATCAAATTTGGTTATCTTTTTTTACTATGTAATAGATACTGAGTATATCTACTCATGAAAAAAAATTGATAAAATTTTGACCCATTTTGATAGTGCAACTTAGAAAACTTAGATTTATTTTGTTCGCACGTGGTTTTCAACTTGACAATGGAGTGACCTCCCCGGGTCCTGGTGATCCATATGCATGAACATTCCGTATTTTTGTTAGTTGATCACAACGAGAGCATCGAGCAAAACTATCTCCTCTGCGCTTGATTTGGTACTCTAAAAAGTGTTCTTTCCTCAGCTTACTGCATAATGACTGTGATATAACTCTCTTTCCACATTCTTTTTGCACCTACACAATATATGGTAATGATCAATACACCTACTATATACATCAACCAACCAAACACATCTTCAGCTTCCAAAGTGAGGGCAAACTTTGTAAACTGTTCCTACCTTGTTCACTTCCTCTAGAATGTGCTTCCACTTTGTACCATTTGGAAGTACTTTCTCAACCACCTTTTTTCCTTTCATTATGCCGCTTGTTTTTGTGTGTGTTCTGTGCGGCATTGCATCTGCCGTTGACGACAATATCATAGACATTGTCTGTGTGGCCTGTGCAGTGCTACTTGAAATTTTCTTCTTCTCGAGGGTCCCATGATGTTGAGGTCGTCGACCAGTGGCGGCATAGTCCCGATACCGATAAAAATCAGTCTTTGATACGCCGTAAATCAAACGCCATGCATGCATACATACCATCTTCCCTTCCACAACACACACTCTTTTAGATGTGTTTGGTATGTAGTGAAAGTTTCTATGCACCGCAAGTTTCATACTATCTTTTGACTTTGAATCAGAGTGATGCATTTCAAAACGCAAAGTCTCCACCATTGCGTGGTTGAATTGACTCAAGCATTGCCGCTTGCAACATGCAGTTTGTAATGTCTCACGAATTGATTGTTTTTGTACGAGACTGTCTTTTCGCGACATTTCACGGGATTGTACATATCGCAATGATGAATATTGACGACTTCCCCTGCGATCACCCAATTTAGCTGCTTTCATTTTAATATCTTTGTTGAATTTGCGTTCATGGTTGTAAAGACTGACTCCTTCGAATAGTGTGAATTTTGTAGACCACCTGCGAAGGGTGCGAGTTTCCAATGAAGCACCCGCTTGTAATACTTCGCAAACCACAACCCCTACAAACTCCTCTTCTAAAGGTGATCTACCATCAATAGACTGCCAGGGTTTTGCAAACTCTACATACACTATAGCCACACACACTCCTGTTGAGTGGACTAGTTGTATTTCCTTCTTACACCAATCATCTCTGCAAATACCTTCATATGCAGCTAGGGATTGGCATATCTTCATCCGGAATGTGATACACCTCATTTGCATCTTCTACGTCAAGGTCAACTCCCTGTAAACCACAATGTGTATTGATCATAGTTGCATTCATATACGGACTGTATGCACATTAGAAGATATTTCAATGCTGAACCTATACAAAGATAGTGCCCATCTAAAAAAACTCAAGCCCCTCTCACTTTTGCTGCCACATTGAATAAAAGCTATATACAGATTGAAGATCCACACTTGGTTCATCACTCTTACCACATCACTGTAATCTGAATCACTATCCATCATTGCTCTACTTCGACGACGTGCCTGCACAACGCGGCCAAAAAAACCGTTGATCATAATTTAGTGCCAATACATTTAGTGTTGTACATAATCCCTACATTAGCGTGTCTTAGATTTTAGGAATGCCTAGAAACACTAACCAATAGTCAATTGCCCACTGGACACACTTATCCATTGTCCGATTAATGACACACCCAGGGTTGTCACTTCGGACGTCCTTGGACCAAAACGCGTCCGATTTGACGTCCGGACGTCCGGACGGCAGCGTCCGCTGGGTAAATCCCGATTTACTTTATCCGTTGCCTTTTTTTACCCTGGCGGACAGCGTAGCGGACGGCCTTGCGGACAGCGTAGCGGTCGGCCTGGCGGACGGCGGAGCGGACGGCCTGGCGGACGGTGGTGCGGACGGCCTGGCGGACGGCGGAGCAGACGCCCTGGCAGACGGCGGAGCGGACGACCGGGCGGGCGGACGGCACGCGGACAACTAGAGGACGGCCAGATCGGTTTAGGAGTTATGAAGGACTAAACCCTCAACACTTCAGGCTGTTCTAAGGTGATTGTAAATTTGTAATGGTGGAAAATACAAATTAAAATCTCACTAAGTCACTGGGGCCCTCTTTGTATTAAAAATATAGCGACCTTGTTTAACGGTTTAAAGTAAATCGGGATAAAGTAAATCGGGATAAAGTAAAACGGGATAAAGTAAATCGGGATAAAAATAAAACAACAAACATAAAACATAAAAGTAGTTGTATATATAATATTTCGCAAGTAAACAAACATTCATAAAAGGGAACGTCAGCAGAATATTGCCATCTATTCATGTACGTCATACATATCATTATACAAATATATACTTATAAAATTTATTTCCTGTCCAAACATCTACAATTATTGAATAATGAATACTAGAATATCTTATAAAAAATACTCTACGAAAATACAGAAATGCTATTGAGTTTTCAATCTACTATGTAATCAGAATCTCCTTTCGCCTCTGCTCCGCTACTATCCTCTGGATCATATGACTCGTCGTCACTGTTAGAATAATACTCGTTTCCCTTTCTCTCCTTGTATGCTGGTTGGATACTCTTCATTTTCCGCGTGGATCCACTTGCGTCAAGGGGGATTTTAACTCGCTGTCCTGGCTTTGGCGGAGAAGCAGCAAATGGTTCCATGAGCCTTTTTCGTTTAGCGTTGCCGTTTGCTGTTGGGCCAAATTTCTCTCCACTTGATGATATATGTTTCGGGCCCACAAGTGTCTCCTTCACCGTTCTCTTCTCCATTGGGCGTTGATTGTGCCTTGGGGGCACACCTGAAGGCTTTTTTATTATAGCTACTGATAAAGGCAAATTTCCGTCGCTTTCCGAATCTGCATCCGATTCTCTCAAACGTTTATTCCCTGCTTTGGAAACGGATACCAATGCCATTGAAGATGCAAGTGGAACTCTGGGTGTTGGTGTTTTAGATTTATCAAATAAGGCTCTAGATGCAAGGGTGGTCCTCTGCATTTGGTCTTCACCACGAGGAGAATCTCTCTCTACAAACTTCAACGGACTCTTACTAATTGGACCAAAATCTTCCTCTATGCCTTTCCATTTGGCGTGACCATTGTTCACCATTGTGGCCTTTCGCCTAGGAGAAAGCTCCAACTCATAATCTTTGGGGTCCTTCAAAACACCCTCATGCACGGAGTCAATCCTTGTACCACCATCTTCTTCACGTTTGTCCCCCTCTTCTTCACCCAACTCTAGGATTGAATTGTTATCTTCTCTGACATTCACACCGATATGGTCGGCATTTGATGCTTGCATGTGATTGCCCTCCTCTCCATCCTCAACAAACTCGTATACATCGTGGCTTGATCGACCAGATCTTGGTGGAGAAGATTCAGGCCTTTGTGGAGAGAGTCGATCACTCCAATCGTCAAGAGGTTCATCAGCCCAGGGATCATCGTCAGATGCATCATTACGCACCCAATCGCCTCCATCATCTCCATCCGATTCTTCTGATGCGGAATCCGAATCCTCTGATGATACATTTTCGTTGTACCACTTCTTCTCATCTTTTTTCTTTGCCTTTGCGAGGAGCTTCGAATTTGTGTACACGCACACTAAATCTTCAGCCCTCTTTTGTTGGAGGCGATTCCGAGACCTGTTGTGCACGAAAGAATAACTACTCCAATTGCGTTCGCATGATGACGATGACACGGTTTGGGCTAGGATTCTCCATGCTATTGGTGCAATGAGCTTTCCGCATGCCCCTTCAAAATCCCACCATGCATGAGGCGAACACTTCTGTTGTTTCGGATCCAACATATTGTGGAAGGGCGGTTCCTTGTGACGAAATGCCAAAAACTCTAGCACCACATCCGGATATGTTTCTGGAGAACATAATTTCCCAAGCACACGCTTGCATGCTATGATGGCATCTAAGTCGTCTGCCAGTTCCTTATCGTGTAGCAAATACGGATTCAAAAGTGCACCCGCATCGTGTAAATCCGTTCTGACCAATGCCCATCGGTCGCGGAAGTGCATCTCCACATCAATGCTGTCTCCACCGTCAAACGTAAAGAACTCATCTTTCACCCTTTCAATGTGTTTCTCCACATTGCAAAAGATGTGTCGAATTTTGCCCATACCAGGTTCCCCACTGTCAAAATCCCGCAGTGCATACATCAACGGTGCAACCACCTCCTGGAAGTTAGTGCATCGTTGCCAAAAGTGATCGTCCAGTATGTACCTTCTCACATCTCGAGACATAGTGCGCGCTTTAATCTTTCTGTTGTCTCGGAGTGTGACGACATAAGACGTCCACTGTTCGTCCACCACAGACTGCTCTAAGGCTTGTCTGACTTCGAGTAATCGATCCACGATCATGAAATTTGATCCAAATCTAGTTTTCCCTGCCAATACTAGGTTGTACTTCTTCTCGTGCTTTCGAAATACTGCAAGAGGCATGTGTCTCTTCTTTATAAACGTCACAATCGTCCGGGCCTTCTTCAACACATGAGTTATCCACTTTGCCTTTGCGATGTCCCCCAGTAAGAGGTTCATTGTATGAACAGCACACCCTTGGAAGTATATGTGGTCATATTTGTTCATCACGATATCTGCTGCTGCCTTCATGACAGATGCGTTGTCCGTTGCAATTTGCACCACGTTCTGCGATCCAACGTCTTCAATGAACTTCTCTATGATTGACGCTTGGTACGCTGCTGTCTTCGAATGTCCCGAAGTATCTACCGATCCAAGAAAATGTTCTCCTACCGCAGACACTATCATTGCATTGAATAACGGTTGGTTTGTGCACGAGCTCCATCCATCAAATGTCAACGTGGCTCCAAACTTGCGAACGCTATCTGCCATTTTACCTTCCAAGACCGCCCCTAGCTCATTCTTGGCTTGCACCAAGAGTCTCTTCCGTAAGTCATTGTAAGAGGGTGGTGTGTACGGTCCCCGGAAATCAGAAGTCCTCCGTATGGCCTCTTTGAAAGTTGAATTTCGTGCTATCGAAAAAGGGATATTCGCCTCGTAAAAGAACTTTGCCCATATCTTGTCTAACTCCCTTCGTTTCTCTTCCTGAAAACCCTCTGGTATTCCTGCTTGTCGCAATGGACGGTCGGCCCTGCTAGATGCGCTGTCACGCCCCGTGGATGCTGGTCTGCTCGCGGTAGTTTCGTTTGTATTAGAACCTGACCTCTGATTTGAAATCTCTTGTGGTGCATCGCGTGACTCTCGATCCATTGATTGCGGTGTGCAAAGCTCCATGATGTCCATATTTCCCGCTCTCGGAGTGCGACATTCATCGGATTGATCTGGATTTGGACGCTTTGGAGGATCTCCTTGGCAATTAAGAAAGAGCCTTTTAACCTGCGGTGTAAGTCTCTTGCATATACCTACGCCAGTGTCACGGTTTCCTAATGCGTTCCGGTATCCAAGATGACTCAACATCCTCCCCGCCTTCTTTGCAAAAAGTGATGCACATAATAAGCACTTCACTTTTCCTCCAGCTATATCCACATACCAATCTTCCCAATTGCTTGGCATCTTGAAAGGTTCAAAAGAGTTTAGGTTCCGCTACCCAATAGTTTTAAGTGACGGCGTGCAATACCTCGTGATCGTGTGACGAAAAAATGTATCATGTATGTCACATACAGTAGTTATCATATTCCAAACGGAATGTGACAACCGCGCATTCAAACTCGGTAATGGTCAAGCAAGGGATACCAAAAGGTTGCCCAAAGCCCTTGACAACTGGTGAGTTCGAATGCACTCACCAAAAGAAAATCTAAATGGTTTATACTACCATCCGGCAAACTAGCCCTTGAAGTAGCCGTTGCACAAGCGGACTGCACCGGTCGTCCGCTGTGCCATCCGCGCGCCTTGGCCTGGATCGGACGCACAGGAGGGGACGCACCGGATCGGACGGTGTCCATCGGATCGGACGGCAGAAACGCACGGACTGCATTGGACGGCAGAAACGGACGGACTGCATGGGACGCACCAGAACAGCGGACGCATTAGGGTTCGAGGTTTAGGGTCGGCCGGACGGCCGCCGACGCCGCATCGGACGGCGATGATCGGACGGACAGTGCGGTTCGGACGGCGTTGATCGGACGGACAGTGCGGTTCGGACGGTAGATCGGACGGCAGTTTAGGATCGGACGGGCGGACGGTAGGTTCGGGCGGACGGGCTGGTTCGGGCAGGAGGACGCGGACGGCACTATAGAAGGCCCGTCCGTCTCCATTTCTATTCACTTCTCACTCCTAAAATCAGGTTGCAAGTAATTCCCTTTGCTGGACTTCCTGGCCTTATTTACTACAGGCGTGAGAGGTCATATGCTTACTGTGACAAATCACCGGTTGGTCACAATAAGCATCTTACACACTTTATTCACATTGTAGCGGTATTTTCACACGGACGGGCCATTCACATTGCAGCGGTTTTTTTATCGAGACGGTTCTTTCACATTCTCGCTGGATTTTTACGCATACGGTTAATTCACATTTTCGCGGGATTTACTCACCGTTTAGGGTACACGCTTGATTCACCTCGTCGCGGGACTTCGTCACGGTAACTGCACGCAGTTCATTCACACATCGCAAAGCAATGGCCGATGACCAACGTGAGGGTCAGGTTCCCGACCAACCCCACTCTCCGAATGCTAATGTTGGGCCTAGGAAGAACAAACCTAAGGGGGCCCCTCATGCGATCGATTACGACGTATTGGACGACCCAAATGTTCTAGCCGAACCAGGATGGGAACAATTTAAGGAAGAATATTGGTCTGCCACGAATGCCAGACAATATATCAAACTGTACCACATTGGTAAACTGTGGCCGAGGGAACAATTACCACAGATGTCAAAATCCTTTACTGCCAAACCATCGCTGTGCACTGATGATCATTTCCTTCACCGAGCAGAAGAGGTATGGAGGGCAATGTTTGGGGCTCGTTGGAAGTCAAAAGGAACATTCAACTACAATATACTGGCAATGGTTTATGCGGAACTAAAGTTAGAGCGCAAGGTGGATTGGAGTACTTACCCTGCAACTCAAAAGACTTCAAGTCAGTTGGCAGACGGGCAGCGAGACATTCCTGATTCGTATGATCCGGCATCTACAAGCACAAAAGAGATGTTGATCTCTTTAAGGAAACCAGGCACGTCGACAGCGAGCAGCTCAGGTCGAGTGGAAGTCAAACGAAAGAAGGCCAAATTACCAGTACTACCCACGCCCGCTTTGGAGAATTTGGATGCAAAAGTGGAAACCGAAGTCAATGCTCAACGGGAGGAAATAAAAGTCAAAGTTGAATGGGACTTAGAGGACAAAGTCGAAGATGTGAAGACTTCCCCGTCTCGATCGATTCCGTGTAAGGAGGGCGAGGAACTGTTGCCGCAAAACCCATCGACGCTAATTCAAGCAAGTGCGGAATCAAAGGGGAAACAAAAATTGAGGTCCGATGCAATTGCCAGGGAGGACCGCGAAGAACAGTATAAGTTTGGACCGAACTGGGTGATGACGGTTCAGGGGGGAAATGTCGATCAAAGCAATCCAAGTTCCTCGACTCCGAACAAGAAAAGCGCATGTCCGGATGACACGGATACACTAATTTGGGATCCAAATGGACGTAGGGAAAACTGCGATACTTCTTTGTCAAAGATGATGCCTCTTGACGAAATAATGATTTCATACGACCACTTGGCGGAGAAAGTTACCAAGGCGAGCGAAATTGCAGAAGAAGAGCAGTGGGAACTGTCCGACAAGTTCCCCGACTTGGCAAGTGATCTAGGTTCGTTGAAACTTCTTTCGAAGAACGTGTACGTGAACTTGGTAAAAGCCATGGACGTAACTACTTTCCTTCATACGTTGGCACCACAGCTTGCACAACATCTCCAATCAATTGAGAAAAAATTGGGCCGTTGGGGGCCAGTCATCGAAAAGGCGAAGCGTGTTGATGAGCTCACCAAGAGACTAAAAGAAACAACGGAATGTGCAAAGGGATTTGAGCGGTTGGCGGGGGAATCCATAAAGCAACTGCGATCGAGCGCTATACATAACCATTTCAAGACCATGCATCTCCAGTTCATTAATTTTCAGTTGTTAGAAGAGTTAAACAAGCTGCGAGAAGAAACTACAAAGAAAGAAGCATTACCTCAAGAATCCCTCGTCCCATCGGAGCAGATCTCTATTCCATTGAATGCGAACGTTTCAGACGGAGCAGTACTTGAAGAAACTATTGCCCCATCGGACCAGTTGTCTCATCCATTGGATGCGCAGGTTTTGGACGGAGCAGTACTTGAAGAAAATCTTGCCCCATCGGACCAGTTGTCTCTTCCATTGGATGCGCAGGTTTTAGACGGAGCAGTACTTGAAGAAACTCTTGCCCCATCGGACCAATTGTCTCTTCCATTTGATGCCCATACTTCGGACGAAACAGTGGTTTAAAATACTCTCGCTCCATCAGACCAGTTGCCCCTTCCCTTGGATGCCCAAACTTCAGACGAACCAGTTGTTGAAGATACTCTCGCTCCATCGGACCAGTTGCCCAATCCTTTGGATGCCCAAACTTCCAACGTTGACCTCCACAATCAACAGGGTCCTTCGTATTTGGTAAAGCGTCCAGGTGTAGCGGAGGTATTTGTGGAACAAGATAGAATGCAAAAAGAACCTTGGATAGGGCCACCAACTGAAGCGGGAGAAACCAGTAACCCTGAGATTGAGACGTTGAGACAACGATTGATTCAAGCAGAGATTGACAGGGATATAGCGAGGTATGAATTACTATTCTGGAAAGGTACCGGTGAAATGAAGATGCCCAGACCACGTCCTGAGCAAAGCCTGCCTTGGTTGAGTTATGTCTACCAATTAAAGGATGTGGATGAATTGGTCGAGAGGGAGTTGGGTTTGATGTTCGAGTACGAGGACAAAAAAAGTGGGAATCTCGCTTGTCTTCTAGGAATGATGAGGAGGGTGCAAGAACTATTTGATCGACAAGCCGCATTGCCTAGAGCGCGTACACTGACTACGTGTACCACGTGGGGTGATGTTGACTTGATGATGACACGGGTACATGGAATTTCTTGTTATTTGGAAGCCGGCAACATGGACTGGGCTTCGGCAATTGAAGAAGGGTGGATGCCATAAAACGTGTTTTCCTCGCATTTATTGGAGAAGGAGAAGACGGTGGTTCATACATGTAATCCAGCTCCCGACTTTCTGAAAGAGACATGTTGCTTGTGTCAATATGGGTTTGGTCCAGAAGGAGCGATCCAACTGGGACTATGTCAACATACATTTCATATTAAGTGCATTGCGGAACATTCTTTACACCGCTCTTATTGTCCCCTGTGCAATTCTCCTATACATGTAAGATTCTACGAAATGATGGGCCTTCGCGCCGTTATGCCTTCTGGTCATGAATTCAACCAGTGGAACCTTCCTCTGGACCAACTACCGAAGAAGTTTCTAAATTACAAATACTGGAGTCAACCATTGGTATGGGATGTTAACTACGACTGCCACGACTTGTACCATTTGCAAGTAGCAGGGTCTGAGGAAGAAATTTGTATGGAGGTTGACGAACTTTTCTGGATGACCCGAGATTACAACATCGAAGTGCGAGCACGTGCAATTGAGAACGAGGCGGACCGGGAGGTGTTTTGCCGTAACTTTGGGGGACATTGGAGCGTACAGCACAAAAAGTTCTTTCGATTCCCAAAGAATGAAGTAAAAAAGAGAGATGATAACACGTGGTACGAGGCATCCGGTCCTGTCTTGGGAGAAGATCACGCAACGTACGACCGTACGTTGATTGGCAGAGCTCTGGTCCTTTCAAAGTTGGAGGAGGCGGCTAGGCTTCGTGCCACAACGACCGAGGACATGTTCATTGATGAGGAGAATTCCTATGCGGATGTTGCAGGTGCATTTGATAGGAGGATCAATGACGTCATCGAAACGTGGCGACATCATATGTTGGCACCGAACTGGTCAACGACATCTGGAGAAACTGAGCAAATTGTAACTATTGTTGTCGGTCGTGTGGAGAAGTACATGGAGGTTTTTAAGGCTAAACAGGTGGATCTGCACAGTTCTCGCAAGGGGAAACGAAAGGCCGACGAGGATGACAATTGGGAACCATCTCAAGACCACGTTGAAAAGAAGCTTGCGATAGATTCAGAGGTTGAGGCAGGCGGTAGAATTACTCATGATAGTCAGCGTAGACGTACTCGTTTGATGAAGATTGATATCGCATGACTCTTTTTTAGCCATTTGGCTACTATATGAATATATATATATATATCTCTATTCACATTTCCATTCTTGTTGACCTCAATGTAGAATATAATTTTCACACTCGGTTTTATTTCACTTCTATTTTTATAATTTTTGCAAAACTCATAATAATAGAGAATTCACATTACATAATTTCAAATTGAAGGGCTCCCATAAATGCAATTAATTTTTTATCGTGATAAAATTTTAAAAAGAAAATGGGACAGCAGTGTAGGCATTTAGAGGTTTACTTAGTCAAATTAGTAGATTACACGAGGTAATGAAGGAAGAACTCTTCCTCCAAGCAAACTTTTTACAATCCCCCCGTCCGACCTGTCCGCACCCCGATCTGCCGTCCGGACCTCGCCGTCCGCTGATCGCCGTCCGGTCCGGGGCCCCGAAATGCCGTCCGCTGCACCCTGTCCGATCCGCCGTCCGATACAGCCGTCCGATCCGCTGTCCGATCCGTCCGTTTGGATATGCCGTCTGATCCGTCCGATCCGTCCGATCCAATCACATTTCCATTTCGATACAGCCGTCCGATTCGTCCGTTTGGACCGCCCACAGTCAGATCCCATGAAGTTGTTCAACTCAACAACTTCCCAAAACGGAATAAATGCAATGAGGAATTCAATGATTGTGTTTAAGTCAGCCAAAGAATCCTATTAACCCGTACATGCCTAGAGCCCTCTTCAAATTCGGCAGTTTTGCAAAGATGCATTATAAAATGCAACCTAGAGGGATATTTTGAACTTTATAAATGAATATAAGTTGTACATTATGAATTTTACATTCTATCCATACGGTTAGATCTATGATTACTATTACCAATAATTTTGCATAAAATTTGAAACATGAAATTCAAAATTATTTTGTAATTCAATTACGAATAAGATATTGACAATCTACAAATGAAATCTTTTGTGATTGGTTGAACTGTAATACTCTAAATGTAGTGATTTTTGGAGATGTTTTGGTTGCTTAATTTTATGAGTTGACTTTTTTTAGAATCCATGTTCACTCATTAAAGCTTCACTGAGCTATGTAATACAACCCAATCAGGAATGGAGACGAAGAACATAAATTGAATGTTGGTATGGTGAAATCACTACAATTTGCATACTTTAAATATCACATTGGATGATTTATAATTTTTCATTGATAGTCATCAACACTATGAAGGTATGACGAAAAATTCAACATGATTGGAAGATATAATTTGAATATTTACAAATTGTATTATGTAAACAAGATAAAATTTCAAAATAAATATATTTTTGTCAAATTTTATATCAAATTTTATATTTAAGGTAGATAAAAGTTACATTCACAAGTAGTAAAAATATGAAAGCGAAAGATCTAAAAGAGTCCTATGATTGGAGCATTTGTAAAAAGCCCTCTGTATTTAGGGCACTCCAATTTCAAATTTCTCAACGTTGGAAAAACTTCAATAGATTTTCTACTTTCCAATCCCAACAGTCAAAATATGTATCATAACTTAACTTAAACATCTAACGAAAACACCAACTAAAAAAAACCTAAAACACTTGATTTTAAGGACGTTGGACCAAAAATCAAGCATGCTATGGTTGATTGGGCACTTAGGTTATACATATGAATTTTAGATTCTATCCATACGTTAAGATCAACGGTTACAAATACCAATTAAATTGTATAAATATAGAATGACTTGGGATTCTGAAATAAGTGAATTTCAATGGTTGAAATCATATATTGATATTGACTAAGTGAAGTGATTTTAACAAATGCTGTCACACAACAATATAACGTGCATGATTTAAAATTGAAAACTAATAAAATAATAGGTGAATTACTATCTTTATATCATACAAATGGTTTTCTACTATTTTCTTCAGTTGAGAATAATTCAAACCCCTTAGTAGTTACATATTCTATATATTCTTATTATTTCCTAGTGACATTGTATACTTGTAAATTAATAAAATTTAGCATTCTTTACTGGTAAAAGTCCCAAAATATAAAACACCAAGCTTTTGCACAATAAACAATAATATTCCACCAAGATCGTTCCTTTTTGAAACTATTTCAATTTTACTGATAACAAATTTCAGACTATATTACGGGCTACATTGTTCAAAGAAGATTATTCATACATTCGCACATGTGTACACAATATATTTATATTCTGGACATATAAATTTATGTATACATAAAAATACATGTGGATATATACATACATATATATATATATATATATATATATATATATATATTTGTACAAGTATGTGTATGTGAATGAGTGGAGGTAAATATGTGTGTGTGTGTATATATATATATCGACCATTTATAGATGTATATATTTATATATACACATACATGCATGCACATACGCATACACAAACATTATTTTATTTATATGTATGTAAATATAAATATATTGTACATGTGCATTTAATATGTTCAACTGTAATTTAATTTCATATATACTATTCATATGAACATGCATACAATAGGTTCAAATCTAATTTAATATCAAGTTTTCCCCTCTAACTAGGTTTTTAAAATATAAATTATAACATATATTTTTGTGATAATTTGTTTCTGCAAATTGGCGTGGTCTTTCCCTCTAAAATTATGATTGTGATTCCATTGAATGAAGTTGATCTATTAGGTTCGAAGTAATGTATGCATAAAAAATTGCTAACTCTTATGGAATTCAAATTGGAACCCATTGCTTCATTATTTTGCCTTTATATTTGAATATCTTGCCTATTTATTCAATTGGTAAGTAATTACAAGTGTAGTCATGAAATTGGCCAAAAGTGAGAGGGAGAATGAACAAAGGAGGAAAGGAAGAAGGGCATGGTAGGGGGGGGGGAGGGGGCGGAGTTAGCTAACAATGAAGAGGTAAGAGACATTATGAATGAGGTAGGACGGACCGCTCTCCTAATAGTGAAGCACTAGTAGAATTCAATGCGAAACACAATAAATGTTGGAACATTCTTTGACCGTACTCATAATATGCCTCGAAGTACGTGAGGATTCTTGAAGCGCGTGTAGATTCTTGAAGTGCGTGTAGACCCAAGGAGTTGGGCTGAAGGAGGAGGAAGGGAGAGCAATGGAAGTATGGAACACCAAAACCCATGGGCTGCTGCCCCTCGCCGTCCGCCGGCGGCCCGTCCAATTCTGCCGTCCGATCCGCGTCCTTCTGCCGTCCGCCCCTGTCCGTCCGTCTGCCGTCCGATCCGACGGTTTCGTCCGATGGATCCTGTCCGTGTTTTCTCATCCGTCATGCAATTTTTGCAGTGTGGATTTTTTACTCTAAAATTCTATGGGAAGTTAGCTTCATGAATGTGTGATCTCATTAGAAAGGGAATGATTTGTGAAATTTTTATGCCTCATTTCATGTTGTAGTGATTCACCCAAAATTTTGAAGATTTCAATGTAAAAAAGCTCTTGAAAAAGTCTACTCATAAAATTAAGCAACCAAAAAATCTCCAAAATTCACTATACTTAGAGTATTACATTTCAACCAATCACAACAAATTTCATCTACAGATTGTCAATATCTTATTCGTAATCGAATTACAAAAGAATTTTGAATTTTGAGTTTCAAATTTTATTCAAAAATATTGGTGATAGTAGTCATAGATCTAACCGTATGGATAGAATCTAAAACTCATAATGTACAACTTTTATTCATACATGAAGTTCAAAATATCCCTCTTAGTTGCATTTTATAATGCATCTTTGCAAAACTGCTGAATTTGGAGAGGGCTTTAGGCATTTAGGGGTTAACACTTTAGGACTAATTGGAAACATACAATTTCCTGCATGTATAAACTTTAATTAAAAAATTTAACCAATCCCAAAGGTAAAATGGATATAAAAGTGTATATTCATTGTTGTCAAAGGCGACATTAAACCAACATTAAAACTAGCATAACAAATAGAAGTTGTGATGTATAATTTGTATATCCCATCTATATGACTGATTATCGTCAAATCCATTTGAATTAATTATAAATTAAGACAGATAGAAGTAGTTTGATTGATCACGGGACTTCTCCGCCGATGCTTAACGTTTTCAATTTCCGACAATAACAAATAAGATCATATTTTTTATTTTGTCCACAGAATATTATCCGTCCAATCGCACATGTGTACACAATATCTTTATATCGTGGACATGTAAATGTATATAAGCATAGAAATACATGAGCATACATACATACATGTGTGTATATATATATATATATATATATATATATATATATATATGTATGTATATGTATGTATGTATGTATGTATGTACCTACATGTATGTATATGTAAATATGTGGGTGGATATTTGTATGTACATATACATGCAAACATTTACGAATATACATGCACTACAAACATGTCTTCCACGATGTTGTACCATCATGCAAATGTGTTTTATATTACCAATGGGCATATGATATTATTCCAAGTTTATTAGAGATGATAATATGCCTTCCACGATGTTCCACCATCATCCAAATGGCATGGCACATGTGTTTTATATTACCAATGGGCATATAATATTATTCCAAGTTTATTAGAGATGATAATATGCCTTCCACGATGTTCCACCATCATCCAAATGGCATGGCACATGTGTTTTATATTACCAATGGGCATATGATATTATTCCAAGCTTATTAGAGATGATAATATGCCTTCCACGATGTTCCACCATCATCCAAATGGCATGGCACATGTGTTTTATATTACCAATGGGCATATATTATTATTCCAAGCTTATTAGAGATGATAATATGCCTTCCACGATGTTCCACCATCATCCAAATGGCATGGCACATGTGTTTTATATTACCAATGGGCATATAATATTATTCCAAGGTTATTAGAGATGATAATATGTCTTCCACGATGTTCCACCATCATCCAAATGGCATGGCACATGTGTTTTATATTACCAATGGGCATATATTATTATTCCAAGCTTATTAGAGATGATAATATGCCTTCCACGATGTTCCACCATCATCCAATTGGCATGGCACATGTGTTTTATATTACCAATGGGCATATAATATTATTCCAAGTTTATTAGAGATGATAATATGCCTTCCACGATGTTCCATCATCATCCAAATGGCATGGCACATGTGTTTTATATTACCAATGGGCATATAATATTATTCCAAGTTTATTAGAGATGATAATATGCTTTCCACGATGTTCCACCATCATCCAAATGGCATGGCACATGTGTTTTATATTACCAATGGGCATATATTATTATTCCAAGCTTATTAGAGATGATAATATGCCTTCTACGATTTATGAAATTCAAAGTGGAATCCATTGCTTGAATATTTTGCCTATTTATTCAATTGGTAAGTAATTACAAGTCAAGTCATGAAATTGGCCAAGAGTGGGAGGGAGAATGAACAACAGAGCAAAGGGAGAAGGGCAAGGTGGGGGGGAGGGGGCGGAGTTAGCTAACAATGGAGAAGTAAGAGACATCATGAATGAGGTAGGACGGACCGCTCTCCTAGTAGTGAAGCACTACTAGAATTCAATGAGAAACACAATAAATGTTGGAACATTCTTTGACCGTACTTATAATAGGCTTCGAAGTACGTGAGGATTCTTGAAGTGCGTGTAGATCCAAGGAGTTGGAGGAGGAGGAGGAAGGGAGAGCAATGGAAGTATGGAACACCAAAACACAATAAACCCTATGGGCTGTTCCCCACGCCGTCCGCGGGCGGCCCGTTCGGTTCTGCCGTCCGCATTGCCGTCCGCCCCTGACCGTCTGATCGTGTCCTGTCCGTTCGATCATGTCCTGTCCGTCCGCCCGTGTCCGTGTGCCGTCCGCCCGTGTCCGTCCGATCGTGCGCCCCTGGCCGTCCGATTGGAGGGTCGATACGTACGGCTGGGAATTGGCCGTCCGATGCGACTGTCCGCACCTATGCCGTCTGATAGAGATGATCTGGGCCGTCCGATCAGTCATGCGTCCGCAGTACGCTTCGTCCGCCCTAGGCGGACAGTATAAAGGGCGGACGACCATATTCGTCCGCTCAGAGAGGCGGTGGGCATGGTGATGTTCCGACAGCACCTGCACCGACTCTGTCACGTGTTTTTTGAGTCACTGCGTCACGCTGTACGCACGTTTGACTTCATTTCAGGACGTTTGTAGCACGTTGCGCTTCTACCTTCCACGCGGTTTCTCAGCGTTGTTTTGACTTCTCACGATGTTTCAGCGAAGCAGAAGTAGTAGGAGATCTTCACAAGGGACTCCTCAAGTTATGAACTAGGATCAAGTCGTTGACCCCAATTGTGTTGCGGAGCCGGGATGGGACACTGAGCCTACGAGAACGTGGAGTTGTAAAACATGCAAAGAATACGTGAAGATGACGCATTTAGCCAAGATTTGGCCACGAACTCAAATGCAAGTGTCTGGCCCTCGTTGGGAAGGCCCAACTTCGACGTGCCAAAGCGACCATTTCCGACAACGGTATTGGGAGGTGCACGATTTCGTTGGGTTGCCTAACTCAAAGCCAACCATCATGAAATATTCCTTAATGGCAATGGTTTGGGCTGAGATTGTATTGCACAAGGATGTGGATTGGAGTACGGTGCCTGGGAAAAACGTTGAACGTTTGAATCGTTCACAAAACTTTATTCCCACCAACTGGCTTGGACCGAGTGATTGTGTGCCGCAATGGTCTAATCGTCGAGCGAATGCGACAAACGTTGTTGTACCTGATGATGACACCTCGCAATGGGAAGTACGTCCACGCAATACATATCGGCAACACGACGTTGAGAACTATCCCGTGACGTTCGGAACTCCTGCTCAGCATGACTATGAATATCATCAAGGAACTTCACGTCCAGTAGGCAGGGGTGATCAAAGGGGAGTTAACCATGGTTACGATGATAATGCATACGCTGTACACAATGATGAACGGGTTCCGTACCCGGACAGATACAATACCCCGCGAGCATATTCTCCCGAGAGGACCCACAACGATCTTGGACATCATGGGTTTCAAAGCCATCCTCCTATTTATTCTGGCCCCGGCGAAAGCTCAGCAAGCGGTGCACCCGTGAGTTTTGGTAGGGATATGTATAGTGCTGCAGTCGGCCCCCCTGACGGATTTGCTGCTGGGCTATCGAGTCAGTACGATCAAGATGATGAGTACGAAAGAGATCTTCAAGAAGCGATAAGACGGAGCGAAGAGGAAGAGAATGAAAGGCGGCTGATAGATCAACGTTTTTTTGAGCAACAGTGGGACGCGGAACGTGGGACATTTCGGGGACATCGGTGATACTATCGGATTTAACAGGACTGTCTATGCTCCAGTGGAAGTTGAAACCTAGCCTAGACCGTAGAATCCAATGTCTTCAATTTTGCTTTGTATAGACCAAGACATGTCCTTAGTTTGAATTTTGTTAGGATGCTACAAACTTTGGATATATCGTAGGCTGCTAGCGCTAATGCTCTAGGTTTATAAATCATGTATGGCTCATTGTGTGAACATTATTAGCACAAATATTTATATATATATACATATATAATCTAATCACGAAGAGTAAACTGGTCATGAGTACATAACCCATTCTTATTTCCATTAATAAGAGATCGAGTTCATGACTTACAAAAAGATTTATAAATTGTCTTGGTGTCGCCTTGACTTTTATAGTAGACCTTACATACCTGGTTGAAAACAAAATGAGTTTAGTTCACATGCAATGGAAGGGCTAGAAGTTTATCTTAGAACTTGGTTGTGCACAGCACAGTTGACTTTCCAAGAAGGACTCCCATCACATTCTCATTTCCTACTCCTTTTATAACTACCTTGTGCAACGAAAACCTCCTTCACGAATAAAGTTATTTATGAAAAACATCTTGTCTCACTATCTTGAGAAGTTCATGGCGGCGAACGAACCACCAAAAGTGCACTTTATTGAACCCCTCTTTATGTTAGGTCCTTGTTACACACTCTCCACTTGAATTAAGTGGCTTCCCGTATTTATTTTTGGCCGAGCACTTTCTTTGAACCGTCTTCATCATCGAACAACCTCATGAGCTTCTGTGCTTCAAGTGCAGTTCGGCAACATCAGAGTTTCGAAAAAGACCATCGTGAAGATTGTAACGAACGCCTTTGAAGTGCATACTCTCGTAGCTTGAGATTCAACTTGCCTAAACCCTACACTTTAGTCCTGATTGAATCACTAGAGAGGGTTCGATAGTATCATAGTACTACATTCTAATCTGACTTTAGACACCGAGTCCCGTGACACCCTAAACCCTACTAGTGTTAGTGTCCCATTGAGAATTTGGAACGATACAAAGAACATTGCCATGTGTAGTCAAAGGGTGTAGTACTATGGTAGGGTGTAGTACTGTGGTACTATCATGGTGCATGAGGGAGGACTAGGCACCACTAAGGTTTGGATGAAGTCTATGAGGAAGGTATTAAGGTGTCAATCTTGTGGTATGGCACTTGGAATGAGGTTGTCACCTCATCTTGATGCCTCATGCTAGAAAAGGCTTAGAAACCCTAGAATGTTCATATTTGTCTAGTGGGGCCTTTGGAAAGTGACTGGGTGAGTGTGTGAGAGAGTAGCTCGGTTCTAGCGACTACAGCCCTTTTCAAAGGCGGAAAGACAAAGCATGCGTCGATAAAGCAGGGGGCAAATGGGCAATACCCTCTCTAGCGTTTCAATCGAGGTTAAAGTTTAGGATAGGCAAAGTGGATCTCAAGGTACGAGAGTATGCACTTCAAAGGTGTGCGTTCCGATCTTCACGATTGTGTTTTTCTGAGATTTCGTATTGCCGAACAACACTTATAGCACAGAAGCTCGTGAGGTTGTTTGATGATGAAGAGGGTTTGAAGAAAGTGTTGGGCCAAAGGTATGTATGGGAAGCCACATGATTCAAGTGGGGAGTATGTAACGTGGAACAAATATGAAGAGGGGTTGAAGAATGTGCACTTTTGGTAGTTCAATTGTCCTATTGAACTTCTTATTATAGCGAAGCAAGATTTTTTTTCAGAATTAACCCTATTCGTGATGGACGTTTTCATTGTACAAGGTAGTTATGGAAGGGGAGGAAATGAGAATGCGGTGGGAGTCCTTCTTGGAAAGGCCTTTGTGCTATGCACCACCAAGTTATAGGATCAGCTCAGACCTTCTAAATTGCATTAAGGGTAAAGTGAACTCATTTCGTTGTCAACCATGTATAGAAGGTCCGATAAAAGAACGGAGAGAACATCAATGAAATTGATATATCTTTTGATGAGACACAAACTTAATCAATGACCAATGGAAATAACGCTTGATTAGGTACTTAATGAGGTTTACAATTTGCGAGACGGATTTTTCAATATTATGTTGACTTATTGCACGGCGCGAATCTTTGAAAACAAGATGTGGTTCTTAAAAAATAACAATAGAAATTGACGGAAGTCAAGTTTTTTTATAACTCATAAGAGTGAGAGCTTATTTCCAATTCTTTCATACTTGTGTATGAAAAAAAACCGAGCTTATAAATAAATATGCCCACTTTAGCTAAAAAAAGACGGCCATATAATTTATGAACTGCACCCTTTCTATAAACCCTACAATTTCATGGCACTTTGCCGGAGAGAAGGGGATGGTTGTTAAATATTTAGTGCCTATGATTACTCAGTGGCGGACCAGGCCGTGTATATCACATTAGTGATCACACGTGCTCTACTAATATCGAACTTTGGTCTCAAAGTCTTGACATATAGTCATAATTAACCCCTAAATTTTTGAGCGACCATATTCTGATCGTTCCACTTTTTGGGCAGCCTCCAGGGACCTCATACTTTTAAAAATTTCAATGAGAATTTCAGTGTAGCTTTCAAAAAGTACACTCTACATGTCGCACTTTGTTTCATGTCATTCCCATAAGTATTGCAAAAGTTATAAGCATTTGAAGTTTTTAAAGCGAGATCGGGCAGCAAATTTTTGATTTATGATTGGTTGATCTTTATCTACAAATGTAGCTTTAAATCTACCCATTTTGAGCAATGGGATAAAAGTTATGAGGAGATCTGTTTTTTGGGCAGTTTGGACAAAAAAAATCTTTGAAGCTCATTTCTAAACTCAATTCTCAATATGTTTTAATGAAATAAAAGGCACTAGGTAAAGATTTCCAAGTACAACATTCTCACCGTAAGATTGACATTTTACAATTCCATGTCAAAGTTATTAATGATTTTCTTTTTCCTTTCACTTTGTATCCACTTCTAGTAATTGTTTAATGAAAAAATTAATATTAGCTTTTTTCTTTCAAGATTTTATATTTGAAGACTTCACTCAATTGTTAACATGGCCTTGCCATTCATTGAATTTCTAACCCATTCAAAAAAAAGATATTAATTTCAAAAGTTCAAATTTGTCACCGGATTGAACCCCAAAAAATCTTCTTTTGCAACTTTGATCCTTATAATCTAAAAATCTAATGGTCATTTTGCTCTCAAATTTTGTGCTCACATGAAAATTCAAGTTGGGTATTAGATCTTACGGTTGAATGATGAAAAAACAAAAAAACATATGATTTCTTCTTCAACTTCCAAATGCTGCGTTTTTCATGGTTTTTTATGAGAATACGGTCGTCCGATCTGGGGGCCGTCCGATCTGGGGGCCGTCCGATTTGGAGGCCGTCCGATCTGGGGCCGTCCGATCTGTGCCATCCGATCTGTGCCATCCGATCTGTGCCGTCCGATTTGGGGCCGTCCGATCTGTGCCATGCGATCTGGGGCCGTCCGATCTGTGCCGCCCGGTCTGTGCCGTCCGATCGGGGGGCCGTCCGATCTGCGGTCCGATGGGCGGACCGTCGGATTTGCGGGCCGTCCGATCTGTGCCGTCCGATTCTATGCAGTCCGATCGGGGGGCCGTCCGATCTGTGCCGCCCGATCTGTGCCGTCCAATCAAGGGGCCGTCCGATCTGCGGTCCGATGGGCGGACCGTCGGATCTGCGGGCCGTCCGATCTGTGCTGTCCAATTCTGGGGCGGACAGCGCGACCCGTCCGATCGGGTGGCGGACGGCGCGGGCCGTCCGATCGGCTGTCCGACCTAATCGGACAGCACGTCCACCTATATAGCCGTCCGCCCAGAGCGGACGGCTCACTTTTTCCTCCCTACTCACTTGATTGTGAGAGTAGTTAGGGGTTGCTGTTGGCAGGGTTATCCCATCCTCTGGCCCCTCACTCGCGGAGGAAGAAGTCAGCGTTGTCGGGGGGGGGGGGGGGTATATTTTGCCAATTGTTTTTACAATTCCGGAGCTCCGTCACCATGCCGAAGGGAAAAAAACAGAAAACAGGTAAGACGATGGAACAGAAATCTCTTGAAGATGACATTCACATGCCGTCGGAAGCGTGTAAGAAGTTTCTGCAGAAGTTCACGGTGGATTTTTACCGAAGCAACACGCTTATGGCGTTGGAGAGTAAATTTGTTCAGTACAAAGAGCGTATCGTGGAAAAATTTCAAGAAGACATGACGAGGAATATGTTGCAGGCTCTTCAGGATGGACTTTGGTACCGGGAGATGGAGAAGCGTGATTTCACAAAGTGGTTGGAGTGGAGGGTGAATGATTGTTTGTGGAATATCCAAGGAGTGTTAACCAAGTATGGGAAGGACCACGGACTGCTTGAGGACAATACGTATATTGAGGAAGTCATGAAGAAAGCAGACGACTTTGTGGGGTTGATGAAACAATACACCCTTGGACGCCAGCGCAGACAGCAAATCGGTTGGTGGAGAGACGTTCCCGGTGGATCCGAGGAGTTAATGAAGAATAAGTTGGTCCACGCATTGCCTGCTACGGCCAATGTCATTGAAATGGAGCACACATCACTGAAGGGTGCATATACTACCGTCAAGAGGGTTCGAATTGAAGGAGCTCCAGGGTTAGAACCTCATTGGGAGTTTGCGGCGAAACTTTCAAAACAGGCGAGGACTAGACCGGATCTTGCGAAATTGGAACACCAAAATGAAATGATGGCCGTTCGAATTGAACATCCAGGTGTTATACGATACGTGGCTATTCATGCTTCGAAATATGAGGGTTATGCATATTGGTGGAATGGTGGGACATTGCGACAGATGCTGAATTTAGACAACACGTACGGAGAAGATATCTACGCGCGTATGTTGCATGCACCTATGTCAGCGGACGATGTGATCAAAGCAAGTTATCTGAGGCGGTTCCGTAAAAAAAGAACGGAATTGGCGTGGGCATTGGTGATCATCATGCATGAGGTACACATGACCAACAACCTGCACAATGATTTATCTCCCGATAATATCCTTTTTCATTTCCCTGCGGATGAAACGCGTGTATACATCGGGGTATGTGACTGGGGCATGTTATCCTTTTCGACGGAGCCAATGGAGTCACTATATGGGTACAACAGTACAGAAGAAATGCAGAAGGATCTTGCAGAACGGTGGTGGGTGGATCCTACGATTGCTTATGTACGTAAGCCAGATGCAGATGTGGAAATACGCCCACCAGTGACAAAGACAACTGAGGCATATGGAGTTGCAAAAATTGCTATGCGCATCAACAAGGGCAACATGTCAGAGGAGTACTAGAAGTTGCAGACGCCTGGAGAAACTTCAGCAACATATGAACAACATGATTTGGCAAGCGTGTTCGAGAGCTATTTGAATCGATTGTGCAGCACGGATCGAGCAAATATTGGAGGTTTAGCTCATATAGTGACACGTTTTAGGATTACATACAAGTGGCCAGTACCGTACGAGCATTTTAGAAATGTGTATTAGGCAAAACATAGTGATATAGTTCTTTTTGGTTTAGAATAGTAGTAACAGTATTGAATTGTTCTATGGCTATTGCTGTGTGCTTATGCATAGAACACTTGGACTTCTGTCCGACTACTAGGAAAATATTTTCTTTTTTGACATTTACGGAAAAAAAAATTCTATATGTTTTATTGTTTGTTGGGATTTTGCTATCTCTATGTTCATTGATATAAGTGGGTTTTGCAGCCATGAGTCCCGGGACTCCAATTTGGAATTGTTTTGCACACATGGATACCTAACGTTATTAGAATTTAGAAACACCCTCAAATTTCCTTAATATTAACGAAAATAGTTCTTCCATGTGTTATTGGAATTTTGCTAAATCTATGGTTTTTGACTAGGATTTGCAATCTGTGGATTTGTGTTGACAATTTGAATTAAACATACGACACTGTGGACCAATGTATCCAACGGTACAAGTGTTACCATCACACCCTCGTTTACAACTTTGCTTTGTACATCAACTCCATTCCTGTCTGGCTGTTTTCCAGCACCCATTTGTAAACAATTGTTTGAAAACAATGTTGTATTGGCACCTAAATCCCTAAACGCTCTAGCGTTCTACTTGTGGATGATATACATAGTTCATCACAAATTACCCTACACCGTCGTGCACTTTTGTAGTGTGGACTGTATACTGTAAATTCGATGGGAAGTAAGCTTCGCACGTATGTGCTCCAAATACGAAGGGATGATTTGTGAATTTATTATGCTCCATTTCATGTTGTAGTGATTCACTCGATTTTTTTTAGATTTTAGGGTAAAAGCTCTTTAGAATAAGCAAACTCATAATTTTAACCCCTAAAGGACCAATCAACCATATTATGCTTGTTTTTTGGTCAAACGCCCCAAAAATCAAGTGTTTTAACTTTATTGTAGTTGGTGTTTTTATTAGATGTTTTAATTCAGTTATGATACATATTTTGACCGTTGGAATTGGAGAATAGACTTCATTTGAAGATTTTCCACCGTCGAGAAATTTGAATTTTGAGTGTCCATAATACAAAGGGATTTCTAAAGATGCTCCTATCATAGGTCTTTTTTAACCCTTTAACGTCCCAATTCAACACTGTTTTTAAAGAAGTGTTATAAAATGTTTGATGCAAACCGAAAATGGAGTTGACGTACAAAGAAAATTTGTAAATGCCAATGTGAAGATCACATCTGTACGGTTAAATGTATCATATTTTTTATTAATAAATTAAAACTAATTTTGCAAGGTTTTCTCTTGAAATTCAATTAAAAATCCCGAATTAATACAAAAAAATTGAAAATATTGGAATGAAATTGGAATAACATGCACTACGCGATGATATGGTTTCCATTATTTGATTCTACTTATTTTGGAAAATCATGTCTCAGGTCTCACTTTTTGAACTAAGAATGAAACTTGACATAAACCAATTGTGTAATTTTTCCAAAATTCATGATAACCTATTTTGAAGATCCACACCGTACAAAGGATAGTCAACTTGCACAAGAACCCAAAAAGAAATTGGTGGATGAAAACTGTCCACTTTGGATGGAAATCGAACAACTTTAATTTGTTTGTCATCCACAGAAAATACACAGTGGACGCTTAGGGTTAATAAAGAGAGCACAATGTGGCTGGGTACCTGGTACACGGGCGGAGAGAAGGGCTCCGAGCAGACGGGGCACTCAAGAATGTCAAGATCGAGGTCATACTTCCGGTCCACAAGCTTCTCTATGTCTGAAGGAGCCTCGATTTCGCGCTTCCTCTTCGCAGAGGCCTCTGTTGGTTGGCCCCTGTCAATGCTCGCAATGTGTGTGGGAGTGGTCATCGCAAGCTTGCCCAAGATCATCCACCTTGCGAGAATATGAGGACCAAGGGACGTTGATTTCAAAGCCCAACACTATCTGGTCACTAAATCATACTGTGTTTTGCTCTAATTCCCCCGCCTGATCTCTCCTCTCGGGTCCTGCGCGCTCTAGACCAGAAAGCCATGGGCCGGGGCGCTAAAGGGTTAATTTATTCACTCTCAGTTTTTTACTCCTTGTAAATATAACTTTTATCTACATTAAATATAAATTTTGATATTAAATTTGACTAAAATAAATTTATTTTGAATTTTTCGCTTGTTTACATAATAAAATTTGTAAATATTCAAAATATCTTTGAAAACTGTGATCAGACGTCCTCTGAACCCTCCGATCGGGTCCGCCGTCCGACATGTCCGCCGTCCGATCTGCCTAAACCGCCGTCCGACCTGTCCACCGTCCGATCTGCCTAAACCGCCGTCCGACCTGTCCGATCTGTCCGCCCGTCCGACATGTCCGCCGTCCGACCTGTCCGGCCGTCCGATCGCCGTCCGCTGGGGTAAAACCCCCGTCCGCCTTGGTAAATTCGCCGTCCGCTGTGCTTTTTTCAAAATCACCGGACGCTGGGACGAGAACGTCTACGTCCAGCAGACGTCCGGACGCGAACGTCCGCGTCCTAGCGTCCGAACAACCCTGCATCTTCGCAATGACTCTAGCGTGGAACTGCAAAAAAAGGTATAGTATGTGAACACACAAACCGTCGACAGTGGATCCATTGAAGCTGAAGGAACAATTGATATTCAAGGCATTCAAAGAATCGAATAGGTACTCATGAAATATACATACCTGTCTTGGTTGTGTCTTAGTGGAAGATAAAGTATTCCTCCAATATCCACTGATCCTTGCGTCGGTCTTCAACTTTATTGCAATGAGCTTGCAATGCATGCAAGGCCTCACTCTCCTTTGCTTTTGCAGCTTCCACTTTTCCTTCTGCATACTTCAATCCAGACTCAAGATACCGAACTTCCCCTTGAGCATCATCACTGGGTTCTTCAATCATAGCCAATTTTGCCTTCACTAGTTGGGTAGTGAGCTCCATCTTGGAAGTGTTCGCAAAAGAAGCTTGCTCATGGGCAATGTCGAAGGCTTGCTGAAATTCTTTCTTTTGCAGCTCAAGGTTGGAAATTACAGTTTCAACCACCTTTTGAAATTCGCTTTTGAACTGTTGAAGTGCAAGCAAAACTTTTTCCGGATTTGGTCCAACGGTAGGATTCCTGGAAGGATCGGAGGGTCTGACAGACAACATGAAGACAACTAAATTAAATTATGTATAGAACCATGTTCACCATCAAAATCAAAGGAAACTATAACTGAAGTGAAAAGAGAAATTATGCAAAGCACAAAAACCATTGACTATATTGGAAAACAAGAAACATAAATTCATAGTGAAGCAAAGTAGTACCCAGCATCAGTGTGTTCACTTGGACGATTCGGTGCCATAACCGACTGTATTGGCACTCTGTTTGGAAATGATTCTCGTGGTGACTCGGTTACATTCATTGAAGAAGATCCAACATGAGCATCTGGAGTCCCCATAGGGTGATTTGTTCTCTGGATTGGGCTCTCGTATTTTACCGATCCTCTGGTTCTGTATTTTTTCCTCCTCCTTGCATTTTTTTTTCTGATTCAGAATCATAGTCCGAGGATGCAGATCCTTCACGCTTTGCTTTGCGTGCTGCACGTTCAGTCATGGATATGGGCAAACCCTGCATACAAGGAATTCAAAGACTTAAACAAAAAAGTCATTAAGTGTCTTTCCTTAACCCCTAACTCCTACTAGAAACAACTCATAGTGCAAGAAATCCTAAATTGATAGATTGTGTGAGACAAATATGGAAACAAATATTGAGTATGAAATAGTACCGTTATAGGGGAAACAGCTGACATCCGAATAGGCCTTGAGCCTGGAGTGTTAAGGAAGTTGTAGTCTCTTTGAGTAGGGAAGCCAATGTCTAAATCTATTGTTACATATGGATGGGCCCAAGCCCAAGAAGAATGAACCTGATTCACTCCTTTTGAGCTTTTGAAGCGGTTCACAGTGCGCGATGCAAATTCTGCCCAATCTACTTCCTTGTTGGTCTTGTATTCGTGAAGCATGCCTTGGGCAAAACTGAGTCCAAAGTCATTATTGGTTGGTTTCTCTTGTTGGTGAACTCGAACCCAGAGCTACTGCAGTCTTTCATTGAAAAAAGGACAACTGGTGGTTCTGTAGCCATTGTTGGACTGTGGTCCTCCATACACAAACATTTTCTTGCACTCATCCTTGGAAACATGCTCCTCTGTGAGGGTTGATCCAGGGACGAGGCCATCAGCATGGAGCCTTGTCACATATTTAAACCAGCCCTTTTCCCCGTAGTAAAAAACCTTGTGCATTGTATTCCCTGCTGTCCAAGAAAGCAAACACAGCAATGAAGTTTTACTTCAAAAATAAAATAGCAGTCACATAAACAAAAAAACCTTGTTCAATACGTGCAAGGATAATAACACCTCAATGTAAAGTGTAACGTATAGAGTGTCTAAGTGAGGTCATTTTAAAAGTGCCTAGAGTTCATTTTAAAAGGCAAATCATCTCGGAATGAAAGATCAGAGTCATCCAACTATAACAGCTGAAAAATGCAAAATATGTATGAAAGGAAGACAAGGTACAAGGACCAGACACCAGAAAAACCAAACAAGGACACGAAACCAGAAAAACTAAACAAGGACACGAAATCAGGAAAACTAAACAAGGATACGGAACAAGGATTGAATTTCTACTGAACAAAAAGGAACAGGACCAGGACTAAAAATCCAAATGAATATAAAGAAAATAAAGTAGTAAAAAAATTCAGAAGTCAGGAATAGCTAATATATATATGTGTGTGGTTTACTAATACAAGTTCTGATTTCCTAGGTCTAGTATTAGTTTCCTATGACTACTGTCAGTTTTGAAGACCATTTTGTTTTCCATTGATAAATCTCCTTTACTGGACCAAAATGCAGGACTCACCTTCAACGATACTGAAATTCCTTGCCAACGGAGATGAAGTGTTTGCCAATAGCAGAATGATATTCCTGACCCTAGACCCTGAACCAATTTCCAGGAAATGAGTGAGCATTATCTACTTAAAACAGGAGTGAAGGTAATGGGTTTCAATGGGATAGTCCCAAGGCATATACTTCCGCTAGGAAAGCAAGACAGAAGAAGGACATGGGAACTAATGTTTTTTTATCACTAAAACCGCAAAGGAAACCAATTAAAAGAACAAACGACCTGCAGAGGAAAGGAATGGCTTACCACAAGTACACAAAATCAAGTGCAGTAGTTTTGGAACTGTTCTTCCAAATTGCTGCCCAAAATTCCTTACAATGTCTCCTTTGCAGTGACAAGAAATATGAACACAACCTGACAAATACAGGATTCAGCGATGAGAACGCCACAGGGAACATGAAAAAGTTTTGAAATTGAATGTGAAAAAAATCATCTCGCAGCAATACTAATTATTTGATAGTTTGTCATCACAAAATCTAGCAATCTAGCCATGCCCAAGAAAGAATACAACAATCCTGAAAGAAAGACAGAAGGAAGGACAGGGGACCTAGTTTTTTAGGGTCTAAAACCGCAAAGGAAACGAACGAAAATAGCAACGACCTGCATCCAAGAAAAAGGCTTACCACACGAATACGAGATCAATAGCAACAGTTCTAGAACTGCTCTTCCAGAGTGTTGCCCAAAACTCCTTACACTGTCTCCTTCGCAGTGACCAGCAAGTAGAACGCAACCCTGAATACAACTAAATATACTGAAACTAACGCTATTTACAACAAAAAAACGAGCACCTTGTTCCACTACCTTCAGAGACAAGAAAGGAGCGCCCTAAAACTACTACGTTCGGAGAACAAGAAACGAGATGAAAATCAGTAGGCAAGGAGAAAGTGAGCTAGTCCGGGGGGGAGACGATTATAAGTACCCCGATGGATGCATGAAGAATAACGACAACGACTAATGGGTGCAGACACCCACGGTGTCACTTCCACACATTTGCGGCCCATTAAGACCTGTCTAATCCCCAGCTGCTCTACCTAATTCCCATCGATAGTACAATCGTAGCCTGCATTCGTAGATTTTAGGTTGACGTACTCTAAATTAGTCAATAGTACACACACCAAACTCATCATTAATTTTACACGATTCATAAATCTTTCGGACGTGATTCAATCTACATTCATAAAACTTTCACAGGTGATACTTTAAGGGTAGGATACTAACATGAAAACCTTGCATACTCCTTCACCGCAGCCTCCATCGCTTATACTGAAACAATGTGTGTATGATACCCTTGAACGTACAGTCACTTATCCTTCGCAAGACACAAAAAAAAATCCCAAAATTAGAGGAAGAGGTATAGAGTAAATGGTAAGTAAGCAAAAAAAACCCCAAACGTGAGAGAACTGACACGGCTCACAACAAAATAGCATCAAGAAAGCCAAAGCAAGAATACTCGTGAGAACTGACCTAAATTTATCCAAAATAGAAGCAACCGACTCTCTTGAGAAAGAGAGCCAGTTGATGTGTGTAAACCGTTGCACGTAAGCTTCCAAACTGCACAATATTCAAACACTGACCATGTTAGAAATATTAAAAACGCCCTCTGCAATACAACTGTAAATCCTACAGAAAACCAAATTTGATGACTTACTGTCGTAGTGCCTCGGAATGTCTTCAAACGCCTCAAAGAATAATCGTCCTAAGAAAAAAAAAAGTTGTTGCCGCTAAACTGATCCCCTTTTGCCAAACTCAGCCACCACGAAATTCATTGCATGGTGCCTAAACCGATGCATACTAAACAGCAAATAAGAAACCCATAGTGACCCTAAGCGATCTGGAAGTCCCATTCTGTGCATACACAGGTGCTACTCGACACCCTAAACTACTCCTAAATATAGAGAACGATCCTCAATGCAAATTTGACGCACATTAGACAGCACACCCTTGTTCTCTCTTAACTCTAGACCTAGCTCCGCAAAACTACTACAACTCCACGGCCTCCTGTCACGGCATATGAACGCAAATCGCCCCCTAATCCACACGCACAACAAAAGCTCCAAGAAACCACACAAAAAGAGACGCTCAAAAAGCTCGAAAAACCACAATCTGCGTATCTAAAAAAGAGAGTGGTGGAAGAGAGAAGGGCGCCAGGAAGATGGAGGACCTGAAACCCTAAACGGCTAAGTTACTGGGAGAGGACTGCGCAGGGAGTATTTGGGTGGGAGGAGTTCAAAATTGCGGGAACAGAGGTGGCAGCCGCTGATTAGAGAAGTGCTGGCGGGAATAGCAGGTGGCACCCCCTAATTAGAGGAGTGTTGTGGCGGGAAATTGCATCTCATATGACCAAGTTTTTGAATAAGTTATATTCACCTACAAAGTAATAAAAATGGGTAAGTTGTGTTACTACATACACGAGTTACCCAAAATAAAATAAAAAAACTTGTGTATGTAATATTTTGATATAATTTTATCAAATTACTCGCTACTTAACACTCTATATTCTAATTTGGATAATCTATAGCATCCATCTATTATACTGAAAATGTGTTTTAGGTCAATTTAAAAATTATATATCTCTTTAACCATATAAACACATGATGTGAGATTGCTAATTTTAAATTTTAAAAATAAAATAAAATCATTATCTTGAATGGATGAAATTAGTATGACAAAATCATTCATTGCACTTCTTACGTCTAAAATGGAAGGAAACCCTAAATTTCATATTTGAGGCCACTAATGCTCATATATCTAGTGTAACCACTTGCATTAGGAGGATATTTGAATGAAGAGTATCATATAATTGAATTATTTCTACTACATTCCATGATATTAAATGTATATTTCAATCAAATTCTTGATTTTTTTTCTTTACCTGAATTTAAAGCATTGCATGTTATATATAAAAATGTATAAAAAGGTAGAAATTCTCTTTAGTCCTACGAACAAAAATAACCCTATAGAACCTTAAAGGGTTTATCTTTGCTCATATAAGATCTTGTACGGTTTAAGAACATAATTGCATATCCTGAAGTACATAGTATTCTCCCAACGAACATTAACTCGTAAACGTCATAACATCCTAAAACTAGATCAAGAACAGATTTTGGAGCGATGTAACTATCTCATACAAACTTGGATGATTTTCATCCAAGTCACCTTTCAAAGCCTATTAAATTGTCTAGCAATTACAATAAATCTTTTGTGATGGGGAGTAAGGGAGTTGTTGATAATATTGGAGAGGCCTCCAACTACAAGTATGTCAAAATTGTTGGGTAGATTTTATACTTGCAATGATCTTCTCATGTACACCTCATGTACATTTGACCCATGCTAATATCTACTTTCAAGGCTAGAATATACTTCTGTCAAAAGGGCTAGTATGTTTAGGAGTTCAAAAAAGATACGTACATAATTAACATAAATACATGTAATAAACAATGTAACAAATTCTCCTAGAGCATAGTTGCATATTTTCATATACTAGACACATAATATTCTCTCAAAATAGAACGATATCGACAATTACATGATATTATATACTAAAAATAGGATCATCCAACCATATAAAAATAGAAGTTGGTAAGCACATGATTGCATGTACTAAAAATTTAATCATCCAACTATACATAACGTAAGATTTTCCCACAAAAGATAAAAGATGTAAAATTTATAAAGTTACGCGTTCTTATGAACAAAATATTTAACCAAAGAAGAATAGAAACGACTTATTGCATAATTGCACGTACTAAAAAAAGAAACATTATACCATCTAAAATTCAATATATATTTCATTATTCAATTATGATAACTAATCTACTTATTTTAGAACCCAATTTTAAAATTAGACAATAGTATTTCAACAATGATAGATCATAAATGAATTTAGTGAAGTTATTTTTTGAATTTATTTATTTTTAAATCACGTACATCATTATTGTAATTCTTTGTTCATACCTCGATTATTTTAGGGTAAATACAATTTACCAGTAGAATTAATATATTTGTTCTAAATTTATACTTATGGTTTATATGTTCTATAGAGTGAACATTTTTAACAAGCCTCATGCCTCCCAAATAGAATTGCACTTTAGTTCAAGCCTAAACCTTTTAAGAATTTTAACTAGATTTACCCAATCAAACCTCATCAATTCTTCACGCTTTAAAATAAAATATAATTTATGATATTTTCCATTTTTTAATCATATTTATGTAAATAAAAATCGAAGTTATAAGATTTATGAAATCTCTTTTCTTGGAAATGAAGCACATACTATTTTAAACTGGAGCGGTGAGCCTTATAGTGTAGGAAAACATCCCCTTAAATTATAAGCCTTATAGTGCAGCAATTTTAAATATTATTTTAAACTAAATTAGAAGAATGCTAAATCGGAATATAAATTTGTATATTACCTCCACAGTTTAACACCAAAGTAGGAGTATTTGAAATTTTAACCAAAAGTTATTGTATTGAATTTAGTTCAAAAGTGGCTTAGTACAGGTGAGCTTATAGATTTTAAAAGCACTACAATATCAATAAATAGGACTTTATAATTTATGAAATTCACTTTCAAAATTTATAATACAATAGTGGTGATGGCATTCTAAATCTAATCATATAGATGGAATCTAAAATTTTAAATCTAGAACTTTTGTGTATACACCAATTCAACAATGCTCCTACAAAAGTACTCTATAGTATGTTTTCTCAAATAATAAGTGTAGTGAACACCTTGTTACCTTTGATAGGAGTAAACCTTTAATTCACTGAACGTGCATATTTTGTACTCTGCGTACTTTGTATTTTGCATTTTTTGCTCCAGATTCTATGGGAATTATGTTTCTCAAATGTGTGCCCCGATTAGAAAGGGGATGTTTTGTGAATATTTTGTGCCTCCTTACTCGTTGTAGTGAATCACCTGCAATGTTAAAGAGTTCAATGTAAAATTTTTCCTAACAAAGTAAACTCATAAAAATAAGACAAGGTTAACATCTCCATAAAACAGTACACTTTTTGTATTACGTTTCAACCAATCCCAACAAATTTCATCCATACATTGTCATTATCTTATTCATAATCGAATTGTAATAGAATTTGAGTTTCATATTTTACACAAAAATATCGGTGATACTAATCATAAATCTAACCATATGGATACAGTCTGAAATTCAACATGTACAACTTTGATTCATACATCAAGTTCAATATATTCGTCTTAAATGCATTTATAATGCATCTTTGCAAAACTGTCGAATTTGGAGAGAACTCCAGGGATTGAAGGGTTCAGATATGCTTAGGACATGTAAGGGTATTCTAGGCCTTGGTGGTTTGGTTCATATCGCAGGCATTGAAGGGTCCAGATAAGCTTAGGACATGTAGGGGTATCCAAGGCCTTGGTGGTTGATTCCAACCGCAGAATCACTAATGTATAGGATGGAAATTCTCCAATTCAGGGTTGTCAAAAGCAACGCCTCTGATTTGCCCAAGTTGCAAAGGCATCTTGTATATCTCGAGGTATATCTCCAAGAAAAAAAAATATATATATATATATATATATATATATTACAGTGTAGGTTGAGAAATTCCTACTTGTTAATATTTAGCACATAAATATAGATGGACTTAAGATCGTACTTTGAAAAATATGTCATTGAACAAACACCCATTCCTAAGATGCAAACCTTTCATTTACCCACAGTACATTGTATGTCTTTCTTATTGCTTACGTAATGGATATGTACAAAGATTAGGAACTAGTCACACTATAGGTTCCTAATCATTCCTACAATTTATCGTTAAGTAGTATTGTTTGTGGATAAACGGTAATATATGAGAATCTGAACTAGCAAGGAAATCACAATATATTAATTTTGTAACCTTATTCAAACAATCATAAAGTAGACATGTGAAACAATGTATTGGAGTCTGTGTTTTGCACAAATATACTATTCAATCAGGAGTTGTTTCTTTAAACTACAGAGCAATGATGTTCAGAGAAGAAAACCCCAATGGAAGCAAGTGACATGTCACTAGAACTATCCAACATATAACGGCCACTATGCAAAAAATCCCTCAATCAAACCAGAACTAGCATTGTAGGAAAATCAACAATTATTTTCAATATAAACTACTCTATTTCCAAAAGTCTTGACTGGATCATTTCGAGTGCCTCAGGCTGTAGCGTATAGACCTGCACATTGGCTCAAAAAATAAACATATCAGAGCAAATGAATATGCACAACAAGCAACATTAAGGACACTATTTGTGAAAATACGTGGAATAAGATGAGACATCACCTGAGTTCCTCGCTGACCTCCTTTCTGGCGGTGAGTGGCCACAGGCATTTGAAACTTTGATGCCAATACTAGGTGACAATATATAAGAGCATGTCGACTGGGATCTTCCCGTACGAAAGATGTCACCTTCTTTCCCTTTTGCTTGTAATAGGTACCGATGACAATCTGCTCGCCTTGATAGACCCTTTGACCCCATGTATTTTCTTTCATTACCTCCTCAACTGCATGCAAGGTTTCTGTGCACTGCAGGATCCAAAACTCCGGCCCATCTCCTCCTTCGTCTGCAAGAACAACAAAGTGATCTCCAACTTCTAATGATGCAGCACGAGCTTCACTAGCAGTCATGCGGGGGTGAATACGCTGTTCCTCGATCTCGCGGCCACCTTTTTGTCGTCGAGATTCTGTTGTCGCTTCGCATGGCTCCAGCCTTATCATCACAAAGGCAGGTACATACGCTGCATTGTTGCACGGTCCATCTCCACCATCCATACAAAACTTGCAGAAGCAGGACAAATCCCGCACTTGTAGAGAAGTTCCTTCGAGGTTCACACTACGAACTTGATGGAACGATCTTGTCTCATCCACTGTTCGGGCATTGAAAGAAGGCATGAGATTGACCTCAGTTTCCTTTACATCATAGAAATAGCGGTGCACTGATCTTCGTGCTCTGCTGTAACCAGCGTATCCCCTCGTCATCTGAGTGCGCAAAAAGTTAACCACATCAGTGGCACTATGCAGTCTCAATCCCAAAGGCTTCACTTGTTCAGCTCGTAATGCTTGTTTCACATGCGCACCGGCTCCATCCCACCGTCCTTTACCATGGCCTGTACCAAACCAATTCCATTGCATCGTGCACCCTAAAGGCAAAACATTTGTGCGAGTCAAAGAAGGGTACCTCGCTACAAAATACAAATTTTTAGCACATTTGAATTGGGCCGCACATCCATCGGAGAAAACAATATGCTCCACTAGAACAGGATAGCCTTGCTGAACTAGAAAGTCCTTGTGCAATGAGAAACAATACTGGACAAACTGGTTGTCGTGAGACTTATCATCGCTAATATAAAAGTGGTACTCGGTCAGCAACATCGTCTCTGGATCTACCCCGTCCCACTCTGGGTGAATTCGAAAAGTTATGTGCACAAGTATTGTAACCTGAAAACTGAACCAATGTTGTGACTGCACTTCATTTTGCCATTTGAAGGAGTAATTTTCCGCAAAGTCAATGACAGAGACTATTGCATCTGGTGACAAGTTCTCCATGCAAGTCTTGAATTGCTGGTCCTGCCACTTCGCTTCAAAATTGTGCGTCAGAAATCCTTCCAGAGACGTCTTCAAATCAGTAACCAGGTCCGCTGGTGGGGTCATTTTATGTTCGAGACGTAGAGCATGCCGGTCACCACCATCGTCCCCTCTTCCCACAAACACCATTTCAAATCTTTGCCAGGACACAAGTGCATCAGAGGACTCAGAGAGTTCTTGAGGACAAAGCTTTAGTGTTGAAACGCCGCAGTTTGCACAGGAACCTCGAATGCAGCCAAGCTTGTGGTACTCCTCATCATCTGATTTTGGACAAAGCACGGTTGTGCAAAGAGCAGTTACACCAGGAAAAGTTGAATGCGCTGCCATACAGAGCAAACCACCTGGTACGGGCCGACACACCTCGCATTGACACTCACAATTTTTGTGCACAGTGCCGCGTCGCATAGAGTTCAAACCCTCCTTCAATTCCATCATTTGCACGTGGGCACGGCAACAACAACTGTTGAATTCCTTCATTCTTCTCACGAACCAAGGTTTAAGTGCCTCAAAAGAACGAACTCCTATCTCCACAGCAGGGTGCTCGCTTCTGAATCTAGTGTAGAGAGAGAGCTGAAAAATGAAAAGAAGAAATCATTAATCTTTTGATAAAGGAAAAAATTGACTTTGAAAAGGAAAAAAAGAAACCATGGAATGAATCCTAGTTCCTGTTACTGGCAAAGGAACTTGTGACTAATTTCTGTAACTAGCAAAGGAACTTGTACTAGTTTCTGTTACTAGCAAAGGAACTCGTACTAGTTCTTGTTACTAGCAAAGGAACTCGTACTAGTTCTTGTTACTAGCAAAGGAACTCGTACTAGTTCTTGTTACTAGCAAAGGAACTCGTACTAAAGAAATTCATATCCCTAAAAACGTATGAACAGACTACATGTGACAGTACCAACTTTTTGAAATATGAATTTATACTAATGTACAAGGAGCTTCAATTAAAATGACAACAATAAAAACTGTACATATTTATAAACGTGAACCTAAAGCAAGGCTTACAAAAGCAATAAACAGAGTCAATAACAAAAGCATCTCTCCATGCAAGTTGAACTATCTCTCACCCTAAAACAAAATGATCCAAGAGTGCAAGTGTAAACCTAAATCCACGAATCATTTTAGATACAGTTGCCAACACTCGGAAAAATGCCAAGCCCTGGGAGATGCTCCACCTCATATTCCCTTATCCGTACTTGGATGATATAATAGATGGATGACAAATTTGTGAACAAACTTAGTCTACAAAAATCATCCATCTGATATGGTTTAGGGTCTAGATGCCACAATACATGACATATAGAATGAATGCTAATTGTTTTACTACGTTTTGAAGAACCAAAATAATGCTTGTTGTAACTAACCTGAGACTCTTGAAGGTATTGTGTTGGATAAGAGATCCACTGCCTTGCACCAATGCGCTTTCGTATGACGTCCTTCTTGTTAGGACTGATGCGTGTGTTAGCAGTCCAATACTCTTCCACCAATTTGGTAACATGAGGAGCCAATGCATCAACTCTCCTTCTCCGTCCACAAACTGCCCAAAAAGCTAAGTCAGGTCTAGCCTCAAGAGCTATCCTCCTCAGAAGTCATGATTTCATGTTTCTTCGATGAATTCCAGTGACAAGGCTTGTTTGCCTAGCACTCACGGGTTTTGAACTAAGGACCATAGGAATGATGACATTGCGAGCACGTTGGTCGTCTTTGGAGTGGCACCCTTTTATTTGCTGCCATCCTCGTCAAATGTTCCTACAGCGTTGTAGGCTACCTCCATCTCCGCATAAGTAGGGAGTACCGATTGCCATATAGTGTGCTTTAGAATTTTAGGTATTAGTTTTTTCTGAAACTCCAACCCCCTGCTGCTAGTTTCATGAAACCATCTAATTGCCCATTCATCTGCAGCTCTACTAGTAGCTCGATCGATGTTCACTGAAGTTCCTATAGTGCCTATGGCACCATTCACAGTGTTCAGCAGAAATTCTCTCTTCCTCTCTCGATACTTTCTGGCCCTCTCTGCTGCGTTGGCCCTACGCTCCTGTAGTAAATTTTGCTCAGCTAACCGTAATCTAGTCCCCTGGCCAGCTCTTCGAGCATCTTTACAGGGTGCCATTACTGAGACTACCATATAAACAAAACAAAAAAACAAATAATTCAAAACAATGTAACGAAATTATAACCAAATTTGAAGTTCAGGCCTCACTGATAAGCAAACTAGTACAAATTTAAATGGGGACGCTCACAACACCGTAAGCCTGCATGGTAAAGTTGCAAAGGCAAAAGTCAGTCAACAAGATATGACCACTATATTGTTACAATTCAGAACTAAAATGCAAAAAGAATTGAAAAAAGCTCCCAATGACGTCTGACTTACACTTTGAGCTTCGGTTAAGGAGCATTCTACCACAAAGATCTGTGAACAAAACACCCCTCTTGCTTGACGTTGTTTTGACGTGCTAACGTCTCGGCCCTTTCCCTTGCCAATTTGATTTCGGGGGTTTCAGACACGTGGGTACAAGTTGAAGCTGTAGGAACGAACTTCGACATCGGGGTTTGAGGTTCAGAAGATGGAATTAAAAATACTGTGTAGCTCAACTCTTGCAAGACGCTTTCGGAAAGGACAGAGACACTCCTCCTCGAGTAGAAATCACTTTCAGAAACTACAGGTGAAACACTAATCTCTCGGAAGTAATCAGTTATAAGAGACTGATGAAATGGACAATAGCTTTCGGGTTCTACAAGAGGCACATGGAGAGAGTTGAAATAATCGGTTATGCGAGATTGCAAACCTTTGCGCTCTGATGTACAATCCGCGTCCGTGGCCACGCACCTGCACAAAACCCTAAGCGCAAAAAGAAATTGACGATCATTCTGCAGCCAAAGCGAGCGCAAAGTATTTTGATAGACAATGGAGCATTGAAAGAGACGAAATGTGAGCCGTGCAGGATATTCTAATCGGAGGGCTACATTTCTTCCACGCACCTAATTTGACAGGAAAGGAATGCAACGGACTCCCTAAAGTCATGGATTCCGACTTCCTTGCAGGACACTTTCTAGGGAAAATTCTAGCAGTACAAGGGACGTTGCGACATTCTCTCTTCAGAAACCGTTAGAACCACTTTCTGGCTATTATCCATAACAAACGAATCTCAAAATTTTTCCATTTTGCTTTTCCTGCTATCCAGCGCCCCGGAAACCCCATTGTCCTGAAACTTGAAAAAATCATTTCAATTACTGTCGACAATGAATAATGCATTTGACACATACCATGTGTACACATGCCCCATCGATGCAGTCCGATTGAATTGCCCACTCAAAAAGAATTTATTTTCTAACCCTAACCCTTTCCTTGAAATGGTGCATAACATTGTGACTTTCCTTGAATCCGAATTTTAGGTGTCCTTTTCTTAATCAATTTTTGAAGCTAGCTAGATAGCTTCAAGTTAGCATGCCTAAGTTAGTATTACTAGAGCTATCCTAAACTCTAATAGGGAAAGAATCTATCAGGAACTAAGTCCTATGGAAATTCAAATTGTTGTCCTGCTGAAAAAACATTTGCGTGATGTTCCTAGTTGTCCATCCAAGGATGCTTCCCCCCTAAAAGATTTGGGAAGAATGCCCCATTGTTCATTCTGTCAAGGACTTCATACATCTCATGGTTCTCGTTCCTTGTGTACTGTACATAATTTTGTAGCAACTGCTTAGAGTCGTTTGTGTGACTGGGTTGTCAGAACTTCTGACGGTCGCAGCCCGTGGTGTCAGTAATCCGGTTACTTCATTGCTTTTTCAAGTTGCCCACAGTTAATGTGGGAGGAACCTCTGACGCATGGCAGCGACGAGTTCTGTTTGCTCAATTGGTTTCTGAATATTCCAGGACAAGTAGTCAGGAAGCCAAGGGCAGGCGCTTCAGCCCCACATTTCTCAATTGTTCATGGAGAGGGTTCCATTACAAGACCCATATCTTCTAAAAGGAAACAAATTTTATTTTTATTTTTATGTGTAATGCACACATATCTCATCTTCAATCACATACATTTTTTTTCAGATTTTTCCCCCACTCCAACGAACCATTATTTGGCCGTTTACCCTGAAAAACTACCCCTGCCCGAAGAAGTCAACGCCTCAAAATTGGCAGTCAAACGTTATAATATACATAGATACACTGTAATTTGGAAATCCAAACACTTCCTTAGGATCTTATCAATTTTTTGAATAAGATCTTACGGTTGGATGCAAAAAAAATATACTCCACAAGCCTAAAAAGCCTTATGAAAAAAGAGCTGAATTTGACCAAAATGCTGTGAGAACAAGGCTGTGGGCATTTAGGGGTTAACCTCGAAGTCACACACCCCCCAAAATCTCATTTTTGAGTGTGCATTATACGGTTCAAAGACACACTATGATCTTCCAATCCAACGGTCCGATCTTACCAAGATTTAAGTGACCCTTATTTCATTAAGCTATGCTTACATTTATACAGTTGGATACTATTAATAGTATTCCTAATTTCAACAGAGAAAGTTTTTAAAAAATATCTCCCAAAAACTGTGGTTTCTCCAGAGCCACTCTGGGCACTAAAGGGTTAAACGCGGCAGGGTGGAGATGCTCTGACCTCATGATTAATCGGTGGACACTGATTTCTAAAGGTAAAAACTAAAAAAATAAAGAAAACCAAACAGTACACACTGTTCGTCATAGAATTGGTATCCATCGATTTTCAAAGTACTTAAAGAATATGGACAGAGGATACCGCCTGTCATGATCGAATTGGACTGCACTAATTTGTCTGTACCAATTTCTAGATTAGAAAATAGAAATAAGACCAGTCAACTCGCCCATTCACTTCGCTCCCAAGGTTGGCAGCCATTTGTAGTTTGGTCAGCCCTAATTGGGCGGATTCGTCCGTGAACAGTAATATTCCGTCCGTTTTGACAACTATGGCGCCCAGCTGGGGTTGACGTCGGGTGCCCACTCGGCATGTAGGTCCGCCCTGCCAAGCGGCGGGCTGCCACGCTGCGGGGCCCGCATTTTTAAATTAAAAAAAAATTGTTCTCATTTGGGACTTCTGCCAGCACTCTTCGCCCAGTTTGGCTTTGGAAGGGTCCCATTATTCTACTTGCCCAACCCTTTTCTCCCTTGATTCATGGTCAGCTGCCCCACTCCCATGTATTCCTCCCTCATTGGTCATCAGCCGTGCCCTCCCTGCCCGCAGTCCCCATTTTCAACTTCAAACCCCAATAATTTTTTGTTTCGTGTGTCCGTTTTCAAAAAAAAATTCCCCCCTTGAAGCTACCACTTATTCGCACCTAGTACAAATATTTCAAAAATTCATGATCTAACTTACCGATCTCTTAAGCTACCCGGGATCACACGCAGCCCTAGTACGCGTTGGTCAGTTTCATACATCATAAATTCACACTGGAGTTTCTCTCGCCCATTGATTTCGCTGCGGACTTTTTGGTGTCTGATTTTCCTCGGAGGATCGTCCCGATAGCCGGTGTGACTTTGGGGATTGCTGCATTCCGGTTTCGGGTGTTCATGTGGAGTATTTCCATCGAGCCCAAAGGTGTTATCCGACACCCTTCGCCAGTATTAGTGACGATCGTCTTCTTTGTTCATTCTCTGTGGCTCCACGACTTTCTTGCTTGACGTGACCTTCTTGTCCTGTTTTTTGAATTCTCTGTCGACGACCCTTTCCCCACCTCACTCCCATCGCGACGTGATCAGGTTGTCAGTTAGGGTGAGGGTTACTCATCATATACTTCGCCCCTTTGCAACTTTCTTTCTTTTCGACTGAGCCTCTTCCAGGGGAGGAAGTGGACACCGACCTGACTGATAGGCTTCCCAGGGACTGTGGGCATATGGTAATTAGCTCGTTCTGAATGTCGCGAGGTTGTGATCTGGGAAGGTTTGTGGAGTTGAGCCGCACACTGAGATGGGGGGGTTGTTGATTTGTGGGTGTAGATATGTTGCTTCGATCCCAGTTCGGATGTACTAGTGCTACTGGTGTTGCAGTGTCTGACCAGTGGATCTTTCCTGCTGTACAAACACGGATGTTTATTGGTACCTTTTTCTCTTGATATCTCAGCTCGAGTGGTGAATTGACTTTCAGTGTGTTTGAACTTCCTCTGCAGGTTTCTTCAGTAATTGATACGTAAATGTTACAGTGTTGTCCACTTATTTGGAACACTAATGTACAAAATGATTGGAGATTTGTCTTTGTCTAGACCGTTGCTTATCTTTTCGTTTTCAATAGGTGCATTCACGCGGTGGATCTGACTTTATCTCATCTCCATCATCGCCGAGACGGTTCAGTAAGCTGGTGGAAGTCTGGTTGATGTAGTAGGCCGGTTTCTGGTGCTCAGGTGGTGTGTTTCCATAGATTGCACAGGTATTACTCACTATGTCGGTTGCAATATTGATCTCCTTCTATGCCCTTTCCCCGCACGTGTGCGGTTTTCTCCCTTGGCTATCTAGTACTTCTATGGACTTTTTAGAGAGGGAATTTCGGTTTAAATGTAAAGGTCTTTTTCCCGTTGCATTCATTCCACTTGCCTGTTAATACCCCTTGGTCCTCATCATTTCAAAGCAATGTCAGGTGGTCTCCCTACGATGCCGTTGACTGGTGAATCGTCTCGCTCGTCTGCGACAGAGACAGCGGAATGCGCTAATTGCGAGATTGAGCCTGCAGCTGCGGTTAATGATTCCGAGATTAAGCCTGCAGCTGCGGTTATTTATTGCGTCGGATGCCATGGGCTCCTGTGCGATAAATGTGATAAGAAGGTACACAAAATGAAGGTTTTCATGAATCATTCAGAGAGGATGACTGTTGGCGATTTCCTCATGGTGGATCGCTGCATGGGTAATTCTTCGGTCAGTGATGACCAACTGGACGCGGATATCAAGAACAAATTCTGCTTTCACAATTCGTACGATGATAAAATCTACGTGACGGGACGAGTCGCAGAGCTGGTCAAAAATCCTGAGGATCAACCATCCTTGGTGTCTTTCGTCGGACCAACTGGAGTAGGCAAGAGCACCTTGATGCGAATACTTCTTTCTTTGGATGGTGTGACAGGTGAAGAGTACTTGCCTGTGCCCGGTGCACCAGGCGATCCGCGTTCTACTTCAGTCGATCTTCATATGTACGGCGGTGGTCAAGTCTTGTCATACCCCGTGCTCTATGTCGACAGTGAAGGGCGGGGTGGCTCGATGGAGCCCCAGGGATTGTTGCGCATGATGAAGGGTTTGAATAAAGTACTGCCAGTTCATGGAAAGCCAGCCCTCCGCGAAGAGCATGTCAACACATCTTTTCCACGACTTCTATACATCTTTTCCGATGTCCTTTGTTTCGTCTTCTCAGGCGACCGGCGCCAGCAAGCGGAGATCTTGACTCCATTGTTGGAGTGGGGTGCAAAGGCGACAATTGGAGCGGCAAATCAGCATCACCCACAATTGTTCTTAATCTTTAACAAGGTGGGTGAGGAGGCTATGAAGGACGAGTTTCAGGACTTCAAACAGGCGTTCACAAATTGGTGTGAGAAGGACAAGAAGTACGAGGACCTTCGTATGTATTACACAGATCCGCTCGTCTTTATGATTCCAGATAAGGCCATCAATATCCGCATTTTCCACCGTCGAGTTAGTCAACTGCGCATGATGATTTTAGATTCTACCCGAAGCATTCGTGAAATTCGAGAGCAGAAACATCTGCTCTTTACCCGCTACCAATTTCAGTTTTACGTTCGACATGCAGCTACTGTCTTTAGTAAGGATCCAGCTGCAGAATTTGACATCGCTAAGGTGATGATGGCTACGAGTCCTAGTCCCCTCGGATTTAATGAGTACGTCTGCGAATTTCGTCGACTAGTCGAGCAGGCGCAATCGGAAACCATCAGCAATTCCGAAAAGTATGCAACATCGCTCCAGATCCTCGGGCGACGCATTCAGCACTCGACGCTTCTCTGGGTAGGTCGACACCCTCATGTGCCGTATGGTGCAAATCCCACACTACCCGGCGACCTTGAATCGGCTCTTAAAAATGCTCAAGTTCAGATCGATAAGGAGATGCCGTGTGCTGAACTTTATGACGGTTGCTCTTGCGAAACTCTCAAAGGTGTCCATGAAGAAGTTCACACCTTTACGGTTGGAACTGGAGCACAAACACGTTCTTGGAAGATACTGGGGGAATTCAAAACGGATCGCAATGTGGAATCCGCAGCAGAAAACTGTAAACTCGTCGGTCTTGCGGTTCACGCCCTCATCAGGGTATGCGAAGAAAGATCATCTGGGAATGCAAAAGATATCCCGAAATTTCTAAGGGACGAACGCGGATATCAGTGTAAAGATTATCCGTGGCTGGGAAATTTAATCTCCTATCGCTTCTGTGTAATATGCATTCTTAGGGTGCCGACGGAGGTGCTTTCATGTGGCCACATCATCTGTGACATGTGTGCAAGGGACGAGGCTGATGAAAGTCTTCATGCACAGATGCGCTTGCCGAAGCCCATCATTTGCATGAAATGCCCCGTCTGTCTTTCTCCGGTCAAGTGGTATCCGAAGAATCTGCCCCCTTTGGCTGGGTACCGCATCCTCTCATTGGACGGTGGTGGCGTTCGTGGCATCGTGGAGTTGCACTACCTTCAAGCAATTATGACCTACTTTCACGGCATGCATGTCGAGGACCTATTCGACATCATCATCGGCACAAGCACCGGAGGTATCATCGCACTCGCACTTACCGTACACAATGGTGATGAGCATCCGAAGAGGCTGCCGGATGTAATCCAGCTATTCACGAACTTGGCAAAAAAGGTTTTCTCCCCGGAGCAGCGGAGACTTGGTGCGAAGTATAAATGGATCCGGCATATATTAAATCTGTTGAGGCTTTTGGACTCAAGATATAAAAATGATGAACTACTGAGACTTTTGAAGGAGCATTTGGGAGAACAAAATCTCCTCCGTAGTTGTGTTCGTGGGCCACATGTCATCATTACCTCATGTGACGTTGACAAGGAGCTTGGCGCTGCATGGTTCACCTCCTACAACCGGAGCGATGACTTGTTACAAAACCAGGCGCACGAAGGGAAGGACGATCTGCTTGTTGGGCGCGTGCAAAATAACCATCTCTTCAATGCGAAAGAGGTCGCTGCAGCAACGTCAGCCGCTCCGACCTTTCTCCCTCTCATTGAAGCTGGCAACCGTCGCTGGGCCGATGGTGGTTTGCGATTTAATGGCCCTCCTTTGATTGCCATGCACGAAGCTCGAAGAATGTGGCCTGAGCGTCGGGCAAGCGCCCTCATATCTCTGGGTTGCGGTAGATTGGAAACTGCAGAAGAAAAGGATGGAGAAAAGAAGACGCTAGGCATTTTAAAATTAGCTCAAATTGCGGTGGATATCGCGTTTGATGCGGAAGAGAAATGCAATGCCGCCATATCCCAATTACACCTGGGGCTCGAGTCCCGAGAGGATCATCCCATAGGGCCTGGCCTCCGCCTCAATCCGACCATCAAGTTACCGAAGGGTGAGACATGTGAACTCGATGATGCTGAGAAGATGAGTTTTTTGGTGGCAGAGACCGAAAAGCACTTGGAAGGAAAAATCCTTGTTCAAGGAAGGAAGGAAGGAAAAATCCTTGTTCAACAGGCAGCTAACTTACTTTTTGCAGCTCTTTTCTACCTACACATTGAGTTCGATATGGACACGCAGCAACCAAAGTGTCTGTACATTCGGAGTCGCTCGGCGTTACCCCCGATCATTCAAGCGTCCTTCACGCGTGATCCCAAACTCATGCGTACTATATTCTCAGCGCATGTGAAGGAGGCTGGTCGCGCCTCTGCTACGTTCCTTTGGGATGAGGTCAAGTGGGAACAAGGCCTCATGAATCTGCCGTTCAATCTTGATTTCCTTCCCGCGCTGAGACCACTGACTATTGTGGTGAAACTTAACATGTACCTCCCCGATACTACCGAATTACGAGAGGATTGTTGCCTACCTATCAGCGGGATGCCATACAAACTCATGTAGATCTACACCGAATTTTTCCAAATAAAAGGGAGGTAGAGGATGTTGTACTGCAGGTCTAGTACATGAGTATCACTTTTCAGTTCCATGAGAATCATTTTTCGATGTCATGGAACTGCTCAATATATCAATTAAGTGACATCAGTGAGGTATAGTAATTTAATAGAGTAAATAAGCATGTGGACTCTTATTAGGTGAAAATATTTTAATATTTGATGTTTGTGTTGTGGCAATGAGTTGATCTTTTTCAAGAATTATTTATCCTTTTCTGTTTAAATCAACTTTCACGATGCCTCGCTGATCTCTACTTGTTCTTCTCGGTCCCTGTGAATTGTTTCTCTGGGATGTTGTTTCCTAATTTTCCTACTGTAGAGATCTATATGAACTGGTTTGAATTGTGATTGTGGCGTGCCAGAATGCACGAAATGATGGTTGGACTGTTCTGTTCGATGCATTGGGAGCTCGCCTTGATGCTGGAGACAATACTCATGTAGCCACACTTACATTTGTGCTGGAAATATTGAGAGACCTGTAAATATCTAGTCTTGAACCTTGAAGTCCAAGAGTAGCGGACCGGAATTCCTACTCTTGTAGGAGATTAGAAAACCAGCATTTGTAAATCTAGATGCGGACCGGAATTCGTACAAATGACAGCGAGTTTCTCTACAGTCTCTTGAATGCCGGAATGTTACCAGTAGAAACTTTCAAAGCTGTTGCAAGGATTGATGCGGAGTTGTACATGCTTGAGGGTGCAAGGTATGAACGAGTGAGAACCAAGTGCATGTTTCGTCCGAAATGGAACTGTATGATTATATTTCACCCATTTCATTAGTCATGTTACAAACCTGCTGGGCGCTTTGTTTTCCTAGGGGAATGGTCTGATATGGGTACCACTTTTACGCATCTCACATATTGTGACTTATGTTTAACACATTTTATGTGTGCTAGAAATTCCGTATTTAACACCATGTATATAGTTGCAGCCATGGTGCCTATAACACTCTCTAAATTTTGTAATTTTCCAATGTTTTTTTTCTTATCGAAAAGATATTTCTCAAAAATCACACTATTTTTGGAGGAGGTACCCATATCAAGCCATCACCCCCTACGAAACCATTTTGTTGTATCTAGGATACAAGATCTCAGGTTGTTGAAATTTAGTGTTTAGTTCTACAGGATATTCGATATTCAATATCTGGTATTCATGAGGTATTGTTCCTGTATTTAGCATTGAGAGTAATGGAGTGTCTCCCTACTTTAGATACAGTTACTGTTCCTGGAAATCTTTTAGGTGGAAATGGTTATTATTTTTCATTACGAGAAATCTGTAGTCACAAAGGGGCCTTGGCCTTTGGCACGTGCTGAAAAATTTAGGCCAAACCGTGCACTTTACAAGAGGTCACCAATGGTGGCACCGTGGCTGCCAGCAATGCAGTTCCGTGGGTCACGCCAATCGACGCTGCCAACACTGCCAGCACTGCAGCTTCCGACGCTGTCAGCGGGCAGCAACTGCACCAATGGGTTTACATAGAAAATGGTGCTTGGGCAGCCGGTTCACCTAACACGGGCAAGCTTAGAGGGCCCTTTTGGGACCCCATTTTTCTCCTAATGCTATTTCCTATCAAGTTTGGCTGGCTTGTTAGGGGCGGTTTACACTATGGACCAAGAGCCATGACCAAGAAAATTAAATCATTTTCATGGTCATGGCTCTTGGTCAAGAGCTGTGACCATGAAAAATCAAAAATGCAATTTTAAATGACTTGGTCACTCTTTGTAGTGTAAAGTGGATTTAGACCGGGACAAGTTTAAGCTCATCATTCTCTCTTTTATCCTCCCATTTTTCCTCCTTTCTCTTTAAATAATTGAACACTAGCCAATCAATGATTTTTGAGCCCCATGGTCTCCTAGATTATAGTTGAGTCGAGGCATTTGCTTCGACTCAACTATAATCAAGGAGACCATGAAAACATTATCCATTTGGGAAATTTTAGCATTTTTGGGGACCTCAAAGTTAGTGGTCATTCTCCTTTTTTCAAGGTAGTGTAAAGCCAAATGGGACCAAGAGCTCTTTTTGGGCCAATTACAGATTTTAGAATTCCATGGTCATGGCTCTTGGTCCATAGTGTAAACCGCCCCTTAGTTTATTGGCTATTTCAAAAGTTAGCTTCAAGTGTAGGTGGAAATATTTGAATACTCTTTTCTTTACTGCTTTACATTTGGGGTACTGTATTTTTGCTCCTTATACATGGTAGATGAGTATCATGATGAGTGTTAATACAAAACAAAGTTGTGAAAACATGATATTCTTTTTTTTATCTGCATAATATTCTTTAACCCTTGATGGAACACACCCTTTACACTATAGAGAAATTGCGAATAAAATAATTCAACTCTCAAACCCTCATTGCTTGATCCAGTTGAAGTTAGAGAGAATGCTCTATGATTCCTCCGATCTCCTCACAGATGCTTGAGATTAGAGGTGCAACAATGAGCCTTTAAAGAACATAATAGACAGACAAAAAGGTACATACATACAGACATAAAGGATTCTTAAGTGAGTACCAAATTTCATTAAAGACATAGTGTGAAACTCCTATCCCTCTTACTCATACTTAGTTGCTCAAATAGTTTCAAGATTTGTGAAGAACATTTGGTAATTTTTTCTATTTTCGCAATTTTTGAAATGTACTTTTTGTAAAATTTGGTAAGAATTACCAATAGTTTCTAAAATATTTGATAATAAATAAATAAATATTAATATTAATATTCATGTACCATTCATATAATATCCAAAGTACTCAAAATGTTTTATTCAATGTAGCAACCGATTTTCAAAATTAGTGTTTTAAATTTCACAAGTCTAACTTTCTTTCAAAGACAACACGAATGTATTCTCTAAACCAAACACAATACCAATGTTTTTTTATTCATATATATATATACATACACACATACACATACACATACATGTTTCAAAAAGTAAAACAAAGAAGTGATGGATCATGACATATATCCAGCCTTTAGGAGAATGATTCTTGTCTAAGAATCAACTTGATCTCTCTCAAATTCATAAATCATTGTTTCTTCAACATATCCATTTCTACACACTTCCAAGTAATTTTATGCCACTGACAACTCCTAAAGGACTGAAGAGCCCTTTACAACCCTTGAGGACAATTGTACTTACAGCAGTATATGACCTTATTTTGAAAAGTGGTCAATTATAAAAAGTGAAAAAATCAAGTAATATTTGACCTTCAAAAAGAACTTCGTGATTTGTAGTTTTTTTTACATGAATGAGAGGCCATAACTCCATAAGCATGGTAGCCATTTGGTGAGCTCCCAGGTCAACTTGTCGGTAGTCTTGGGTGCTGATTCTACTAGTTGCCCTGGTACTAACTTTAGACATTTCCATAATCATTTTTTTTTCTATGAGACTAAAATGGTCAAGGTGTTTTCATGTCCAAATGAAGTTGGATCCAATGCTAGCCAGCGTTTTCGTTTACAAAAGAAAATATCACTGAACTGAATATATATGTGACAACAAGTCAACTGAGAAACATCCCAATTTCAATCGATGATTGTACACCGACAAAAATTCAAACTGCTCGTTTCAGTACTGTAGTCAATCTGAGGAGATGAAAACCATACAGTAGTCAATCAGAGGAGGTGAAAACCAGAGCTCTGATATGTACTGCACCTCAAGACTATGATAATTATATCTACATACTGACGACTTTTAAAGCTCCAGCATCCTTCAGCAAAGGCACCAACTTCCCTTTCGAGTGCATCGCCTTTGTATCTGCAAAGCGCAAATTCAGTCATCAGGTCAAATACAGAACGCAGCTATTACAAATATATGAACCTTAATCGTAGTGGCCAATAAGCCCAAATTGGGCCTCACTTTTTTTTCAAAGGCAGTTTTGAGTAAGTCATACGGGGACTTTCACTTGTCCAATTTTATTCTATTTCTTGACCAACACATGCAATGTCCTTTCCTGATTCTGGTTATATAAAATTTGACCACATCTGAATTATGTTTTCCCAATATGATCAATTCAATTGGCCATTTTAAAACCACTAATCCCTGGCCTAACGGAATTAACCTCCAAACAGAGTCAACACGGCATTTGCCATCATACAGCAAGAACAGATCAGAACGGATCACAGCCAACTTCAACAACAAAGAAGAAAACTACTTGTAGGAGGAGAATAATTGCTAGCTCTACCAAATTTAAAAAATTCACATTTCTACAAAGAATCCTTACCATCACAGCCTCCAATGTGTTGTCCAGCAATGAAGACGTTTGGCACCGTGCGTTGGCCTGTCAACTTAGCAAGGGCACTCTGGATAGAGCTTCCATCACCTAAACAAAGACACGTGTTGCCTCAATACAAAACAAAACAGTGCATACCACAAATCTTGTAATGAATTTTTTTGTTGTACACGACGAACCCTAAAACTCTCAATAGGTCCGCATATATCTTCCCCATGGTCAAATTTGAAGAAAACAGGAATTAAAAAGTGTTAAGATATGTCACAAGCATCTACTACAATGAAAATCCTTCGGCACAAATACTCACTTTCTTCATCGAGTTCAATAACTTTGGCATCCGCACCAATGCTTTTCAACAACGACTTCACGCTCACGCAATAGGGGCAGTACGACTTGCTGCAACCAAACAAGAACAAAATTCATATTCATGAAGGTAACTAAAATCTAATGACGAAAAGAAACGGCCAATTGAACACCATCTCGAATTTGGAAACAGCAAACCCTGACCATCATTAAGGGGTGTCACACCTCTTTCTTCTCATTCTCAATCTTTAGAGAATTCGTCCGTGGCACTTTCTCCTTCACACGATGAGAAGGGGAGTTACACTTCTTCATTCATGGAGAAAGGCCACGATTGCTTCACGTTTCTCTCCCAAGGTTCTCAATCTCCAGAGAATCAATCTTCTCCGAAGAGGTGTGACAACCCCAATTATAACTAACTTTGACAGCAAGGAGTCGGAAACCCTAACTTGGCATCAGTGACACAAAATTGATCAGAAAATTGAACTCATCTATTTTGGCTAACCCCGCACACTGACACGGGATCAAATAGAGATAGAGCGGAGTTGCATGAACGCACCTGAAAACAACGAGAGCGTTCTCGCTGATGAGCGCCTGGGCCTTAGCCACAGCCATGGAGCTCGCCTGCTGCCCAATTGTGCCGGCTTCGAATTTCAATGAAATGAGACTCGATCAAACAAAACCCAGGAACGAAAGAGGCGAGAGAGGCTGTCAGTGTGCTTGATCAAAACGTGCGAGGGATGGTCGAAGAGATTGTTTTATAAGAGTGAGATGTGCAGCAGAAGAAGGAGAGGCGGAAACCATACGGGCGGAGAAGCTCCACGTGCACGTAGTATCGGTTACTTACTACTGTAGTATGTTAGTGCATTTTGTTTCTGGTAGTAAGTTACTAGTGTAGTAATTGGTGCTTTGAAAGCTTCTTAGACCACCGTCCACTCCTCCAATGCCAATAAACCGTGACAGTCGGTCCATGATGTCCACTAGTAGAAAAGGTGGCATTGCCGAGGGAGTTGCCCAGGTATGTGGTGTCTAATTCTACGCATACATAGTGATTTTGCCTGGGCATTTTCCTGGAAGTGCCACCTTTTCTATTACAATGAATGGCGTATTTAGTGTCTTGGGACACTACTTCTAAACCTGGACACTATTAAATTTTAGGAAGATATAGTGTCCTCGTAAAAAAATGAATGTAGTGTTCCAATGACATATGGCAACTTTATAATAAATATGGCATGCCACCTCATATCACTCTCATTACTTGAAAAGAACATGGCACTCTCAATGAAAGTGAGAATGACAAGTGGCAAACTCGTATGCATCGTCAAGGGACACTATTTCTCTTCATCTTTGAACAAATTGTGGTAAATGACATCAATTCTCCTCGGACACTAAATACACTATTTAGTGTAGTGGTCTCAGTGTGACCCCAACTCTAAACCCCTGTGTTTAATGCATGGGGGACAAAATTGCCCCCTATTTTGTTCTAGTTGGGGCCACTTAAAAAATTAACCCCTTCCTCCCATGGTTTTATATTACCGAGTAGGACCCAAATTTGCAAAAACAATTGCCAAAAAATCATGAAAAAATGGTGTTGGAAATGGAAATTCCAGGAAAAATGTTGCTCAAATTGAACACTGCCTACATTAAAACCACCGGGGATTTAGAGTTGGAGGCCTATTATTACTCTGACAAGTATTACAATCACACTTGGGGATGCTTAAAGAAACCTATGTCGTTCCAATTTAATTTTTTTATAATTTATTTCATAAGAGTGTAAAAAACATGAATCAAAATGACTTGCAAGTCCAAGTTTTATGAATGCATGGTTGAGTGAACCACTATTTATGTCACAGAGGATTATTTAATGTAGTATATTCATTAAAAATTTATAAAAATAGAGTATGAAGAATTTTGGAATGAGAATGTGTGTACACATTTATTGCTTTATATTCGTGTATTCAAAAAAATCTTTTGGAAATGACATCTTCATACAAAAATGAGGGACTTTTTAATTATAGAATAGTTGATGTCAACATCTCACATATGGACTTTTTTCTTAATGAAGGTTGTTGTAAATGTTTGTTACTCGGTCATTATTTGATGTGTCGAATGATAAGAAACTCAAAAATATACTTTTAAAGAATAGTACATAATTTAACATGTATATACAATAGACTTTTGTGGTAAAAAATAGGTGTTGTTTTTTAATGTTCATTGAAGCATGGAAATAGAAATTTTTTGGCAAAATAATTTTTAGCATATTAACCTCTAAGCATCCCTAGCTTTTTTGGGCTTAAAATCATCATTGCTTTTGATGTGTTATAGGTCTAAATGTAAGTGAGGTATGGGAATCTCAACCGTACACTCTTGTAATATACATGTTGTAGATCATGTGAATCAAATTTGGAGTCATTTGGCCTCATAGATTGCAAGATCATAGTGTTTTAGTGCTAAAAAAGGATGCTGAGATTTTCCTAGCAACACAATTAGAGGTGAATTTCGTTTTCAAAATTACTCAAATGAAAAAAATTCACTATAAAGTAATTCAAAATCGTCATATAAACAAATGAGTACCAAAAAAAAACTCATGAAAAATTTAATGTGCCCTAAAATGGCCTTGCAATGTCAAAACGTAGCCCGAAAAGTGACCGATTTGACCCAAAAAGCAAATAGTGTCCAAACTAGACCCGTGCACTAAAATGACTCCCATAAATTCAAACAACATGGATTGACATGAAAAGTTTACCATGATAACTAGACTTCAAGGGGAATCCGACCCAATAATTGTTATTGAAAACGGACATGGGATGAAGGAGATACAAGCCCCCGAAGTTGGAGCCATCAAAATGCACAAAAACTGTCAAAAAAAATGACCCCTACTTTCAAATGATCACCAAAAATTCATTACATCTTAGATTGATCTGAAATTTTTACTACTCATTCCATACATCATGTGGTTTGATTTTCCAAAATTTCATTGAAATCGGACCCATTTTACAAAAGTTACAGCTCTTAGAAGGTGAATATACCCCCAAAAACGTCCAAAATATAAACGTCGGGACGGTTAGGGGTTAATAGATCTCTAGGCTTTAGGCCCGTGGGATTGTATTTGTATAAACTTAATTTTTATGTAAGTTATTTATATATTTAAGTTATATTCAAGTGAAATTATAAGTTGTTTTTAAAGATGGTATTAAAAAATATCTATAAAAGTTGATAGAATTTTGTTGACTGATTGAATTCTATGTGCTACAAAGAATTTATGAAAATTAAAATAAAGAATAGTTAACATTATATGTAAAATATGATATAGACTTTTAGGGCTCGGGGAGTGCACTCTTTATTAAACCTTAGAATGACGTGCTTTCAGGAGGTGCACTCTATATTATGTTTGGGACTCGTGTGCATTGATGACTCCGTCTAAAAACCTGTTGTATGCAAGGGGTTATATGTCTAAAAACCTTTTTATACATATCTATTCCGTCACAAATAAATTATTAATGTATGTATACGTCAATATTTTCAGCTCTAAATATGTTTATTGTATGTATATGTCATATGGCACTATTCAAAATAATACCCCTTTTGTGCACTCACGTATACTTGTACGTGCTTAGTACAGTGCACCCCGTGGGCATTAATGACCCCCTTTAAAATACCCCTTGTACAATTAGAATATTTTTAAATTTGTTTATGTATATATGTATATTGTAAATATACAACCCTATTTTTAGCCCTAAACATGCTTCTTGTATGTATAAATAGTATGATCGTTTTCAAATTAATCCCCCCGGTGCACTGATGCTCTTTAATATTTTCTATTAATTAATACTTATGAGCTAATCTATGAATTTTATTATAGGGCCCGTACCTCACCAACAGGAAGATTATCGTATGTGTTTACCTTTTGTTATAGATTTTGGGTGAAAATTAGATATTAAAAAACTAGGAGTTATAGGTCGGTTGGCGGAAGGTTGTCTCTCTCTTTTGAATTAGACATTTACTGCACCATGGACGGAGGATATGTAGAGCTTGTACAAGCTGCACACATTAATAAAGAGAAACTTTTTTTTGCCAACTAAGGATGATACAATGAAATTGCATAGAGTGAATAGCTGGTTTGTATGGAGTCAGGGTGAGTTGAGTGTATTCTAGTATACACTTGGATCATGTTGGAGTAAGTTTGCACTACATAGCGTCTACGAGATATCATTGGAATTTTCGAGCATTTTCAACACTCACGTGATTCCTCACACATATAGAGTGCACTCCAAGGTTTTACAGAATGTACTTTTGTCACTGTTGATACACCCAACCATGCATTTATTCAAGTTTCATTCACTTAGATTATTGGGAAGCTAAATTTAAAACTATAATAGAGACAAAGAATTTACTAAATATTAGGCTACCATACTAAGTGTTATTTCCTCTGTCCCATAAAAAGACCATGAAAACTATTCTATTGCAGAGTAGTTTTCATGGTCTTTTTATGGGACAGAGGTAGGAAGTGTTAACCCTTAAGTGCTGAGGCGACCCAAAAGTGGTCGTTCCAAAAATAGAAAGTGTTGTAAAATGTGCTAGGAGTGTCCAAATTGAGTGTTTCTCGGGCCTAACCTATTTAGAATCAAATTTCCTATAAGAATATGTCATTGGATCACTGAAAATGCGTTCATAAAAATTCAGAAAAAATAAAGAACGTTAGGTGGTGAAGATGTTGGAACAATCTACAAAAGTATCAAATTTGTAAATGTGTGAAAAAATACATGATAAAGTATATATTTTGTGTGGACGTACAAAGATAGATTATAAATTATGAATTTTAAATCAAATCTATGCAAACGGATTCCTAAAATTCATCATATACAATTATATATATAATATCTAACTAATAAACTTCCAAAATTCAAATAAAATATAAAACTAATTATTTATCTTTGAATTTTGGTATGATTGGCTAAAAGCACAAGGTTAATAAGATGCTTAAATACCCATTGGAATTTGTTTCATTTAAACTATTAATTCTATACTATTCTTACGCAGTGTCGTTTAAATTGACATTTAGACAAATCATAAACTCTAAATCTTGACAACTTCTATCCATGTGATGAACATTTTTACTTTTAAGTAATAATAATTTAATTCAACATAAAATATTGAATAATGTATTTTTTATGAATATTCAAAGTTTTTCTTTTTAAATTTATTTATAAAAAATCTAAATGGTTTTGATAATATTCAACCATATAGATGAAATTTAGAGATTACACATCACAACTTTCATATTTTACAAACTTCAAAAAATTCATAAATAACACATATTATAACGCATTTAGTTTGTAGCAAAAACCCTCAGGAACTTAAGGGTTAAGAGAATTTATAAAAATTATAATTTTATATTATTTCATGTCCCAATTATTAATAATGCCTCTTGTAAATACCGTGGACCATGTGTTTTGTTTTTAGATGTTAACATTTACCTATTTCTTTTAAAAAGAAAAGTATTTTTTTAAATCAATAAGTTTTAAGAACAAAATTTTAGTTTTACAATAAAATTTTCCTATTTTCTAAATTTTAATTTTGTGAATTATTTGAATAAAAGGAAATTCAAATAATTTTAGATTTATTTTTTTTAATTTGAGAATCAAGTTACAATCATTCAAAGATTGTAAAACAACTCGTTTTATTCATAGTGCATGGCTCAAAAGTCATAGTTCACATATACCATAATTTGCAAGGACCCTCTAAAGTAGACATACCCATTACCATCCATTTAACAATCATGTCCTCATGTACCAAGGGTGTACATTTGCAACCTAGAATGTACACACTTATACAACTGTACATGAAGGCAAAATTAAGTGTTGGGTGGTACACCAAAATCACCATATACCGTGGCCCACGGTATTTACAAGAGGCATTATTAATAATTATTTTTTCAAAATCTTGTGATAAAATTCATCCAAATTGGAGTATTGGACCCACAGTATACAGCATGGTGATTTCAGTGTAATGGATATGTCTACCTTCCAACCATTATAATTTATGAAGATTGTTGTATGCCATTGTGTTCGCATTTGCAATTGCTTTGATGCAAAATGGGTTAAAACTGAGCCTACATAGAAGAAGCTGCCAAGAGTGTAAACAATAATTTATCACCATATCTTCTATGTCAATCAAAATATATATGGACATTACCTTTTAGGAATCCAAATGAAAAAAAGTCCATCTTATATTCATAGCGAGCCGAAGTCAGTTATACATTCTGAGATTCATTACATTTTTGGAATTCAATCCTTAAAGATCAAGAATTCATGGTTTTGAAATGACTAGTTCAGTTGATCATAATGTAAAATATACAATTCAAATGTGTCCAAATCACTGAAGAACATTGCATGTGCTGATAAAAAATTAAATATAATTGAACAAAATAAAATTCTCATTTGATTCATTCAAAATTACTAAAAATATATTGAGGACTAATTTGAGTCCCTTAATATTCTGGGGTTAAGGTAAGATTGTCAGTTTTTTTTGTTATTTTATTTTATTTTTATTTTATTTTATTTTTAATTATTTGAAATAATTAACCCCAAAATGCTCAAACGACCATTTTTTGGTCGCTGCCCGCATCTAATGAGTTGCCTAGAAAACAAATTATGTTTTTGAAAAAATAAAATGTGTTTTAAAATACTACATCAAGTCTACTTCATCAAACATATGGAAGGCACATATTATAACATATTTATATTTTGTCCAGTACCCCTTAGGCTTTTAGGGGTTAATGCACTTAAATATTTTCTAAGCAACAATTTGTGTACAAATTGTCAAAAAAATAACACCATGTCGTGACATGTTTGTTTTATTTGAAGAATCTTAGCCCTAAATGTTACAATCTACGACACACCCTAGCATTTGGATAAATCAATCCTAAATTACATAAATAATTCTCATTTGGTGCACAATGCTCATGCTTGGAGCACTTGCAATTCCCCTCGATGGCACAAAACGCATCATCTTGTACCACCGATCCACTAATTCCAAGAATGGCATTAGACCATTCACTAGAAAACAATCCTTGAGGATCAAACTTATTTTTTACTACAAGAAATTTTTCCAAGTTGGGATATTTTTTCCACACATTATCAAACACATAGTTCCGATTTTTCCCCCAATGTGGCCGGGCGCCATACTTATCAAATACAAGTTGCTCAAATTCTTGAAATACATCCATATCGAGTCGTGGTGTTGTTGCATCATTACCACGATTCCAAGCAAAATCAATAGTGACCGTGTCTTCTTGACCGGTTCCTAAGTATGTCTCCGTTTTTTTTACAAATCGGAAGAGCAACCCTGTCAAAAGATCCATGTCGCATAGACTACCTTGGGGTGCACGATTGCGTAGTGCCTTAACATCATCAATAAAAGCATCAAGTTTTTGAATTGGCAATGCAGCGCCACCTTCAAAGAATACGAGGCTATTAATTCGTTTATCCCATGGACAATAGAACATTGGCCTAATGTCGTGTGAACATTCACCGGTAGTTGTCATGAAGTTAGTATCCCCAATGATCGAAAAGATGGGGGGTAGAATCTTGGGGATAGTTGGGTTGGAGATTCGTTGTAAATGACTATGTCTTCCATATCCATATGCATTTAATTGTTGAGTGGTAATAAGTGTCTGTGCCAACGCGCATTTACACTCACGACAACCTTTTTTCTCGGCAAATTCCTCTATACAAGTCAACCAACACAAAGACGGTCGTTTTTAAAAAGAAATGTTTTTAACATAACTTATTGATGTACTCATAAGCCAAATTTGCTCCAATTTTTACTCCATTCTTCTTCATTTTTCTCCCTTTGTTGCACATTTGATTCATTTTAGTCACTCCAAAGTAGTGATCCCAAAACTGGCTAAAATTAGTTGGATTTCTACCCAAAAAATGGGGCTGCTAAACATACAAAGAAAGAAAATGAAAAAAAAATGAAACTATTTTAGCTGACTTCAAACCCCTTTATTTCAACTTCCATAGAATAAGAGCTGAAATAGCTTCTTATAAATTTCTTTACCTTTCTATAACTCACCAAACAATTCAATAAAATTTGTGGTCAAATTTAGGTATGGAGAATCATTTCTATTAGAAAACATTTTTTTGAACCAAACTACATATTCAACAATTACAAATTCAAGGCATTGAATGTAGTATTTGTATGTCGTGTTTAGCAAGATTGATGTATTTTACATGGGTTTGATTAATATAACAAATTAAGTTGTGTGTTGCATTCAACATGGTGTACTTCCGAATCATGAATCTTACCAGCAGTTCTTGTGCCCTCAAGTACAAGTTGCAACTGAGATTGTAACCCGATATAGTTGTTTCGACCATCGCCGGGGGTCGAAGCCGAGACACGGTTGTGACGTTTGTACACCACTTGACGCAATCCTGGGTACCACATCACCTCCCCAGCCTCATATTTCCTAGCAATCTCCATAATCTCCGCGCCTGTCACGTCGCCATTGACCACCTCCAAGGTCACATTCACTTTAAACAAAGGCTCCACCTGCGGCAGCGTTTTTATTCACTACAGTTAATAGAATATTTTTCATGGTAAATCACTCTAATTCCGATATGAAGCAATATTATAAGAATTTTGATGTTACTATAGCAGATAAATACAACAATAGAGTTATCCGCAAAGTTTGTAAAAGAGGGGTGACTGGACCAAAGTTTGTGAAAACTATGGTTGAGAACCCAATAAAAGTAAACGTGTCACTTGTTTTTAAAAAACTGGAGGTGTGAAGTTTCAAGGCTCCAAAAACGGTGCCCAAAACTTTAAACCCTCAGTTTTCTTGATCCAACAAATTTTAGTTAATCCAAATCAACAGTTTGCTTGTTGCCAAATCCCCGAATTAGTTTCATGATTGCTGCCAAATCCAAATCAATGCTTCTGTCTCCACCACCCTCTCATCCGGCGCATGCTCTGTTTTTTGCTAATTAATGAACCTCACTCAATTTACGTTTCAATAAAACTGAGGCTCCAAGTGGCATCGAGTTTGCGGAAAATTGATGACAAAACCGGATTCTTAGAGGGGGGTTTTTGGAATAACACATGGCACCTTGACACATTCACCAAGTAGTGAATGGTACAAGAATGATGGTGAATTCTTGGTGAACACTTGCTAAATTGAACAACCACTTGCAAAACTTGCTATAAACTGCAGTTTGGCAGTAATATTTACTGGGCAGTGAATCGGTCAAGGTTCCCTGTGTAAGTGATGTACTGAAAGGGAAGAAAAAGAAACACTGACCTGCAGCGTGATGGTGGACACAACGCCCAACACGCCGAGGTGCACTTTGGCAGCGTTCAAATCCGGGTCCCCGGCGGCCAACGCGCGCACGGTGGCGAATCCCTCCGCGGCCGTCGCGGGCGTGACGAGCGTCATGGCGACCACGTACTCGTGCAGCGCGCCGCCTTTGCCCCACATCGAGCTCCCGCTCACGCTGTTGGCCGTGACGCCGCCCAGCGTGACGCCATCGAACAGCGGCGCCGCGGTCAGCGCCAGCCCCTCGGCCGCCATGCCGTCGATCAACGCACTCATGATGATCCCGCTCTGCGCCGTCACGGTGTTGCCCACTTTGTCAATGGAGACTATGGAGTTGTAGTGCTTGGAGCTGATGATCACGCCGGAGTCTGAGCCTGGGCAAGCCAATTTCGGAATGCTGTGGCCGTATTGAGTGGCTACTTTGATCTTCTGGTTGGCGCGCGCCGCGTCTGCCACTGCTTGCACGATTTCCGCTTCCGTTCTTGGGTACACAACCTTCGCCGCCTGCACAGCATTCATCAATTTCATGACAATCAGTGCACATACAACCTCATACACCAGAGTGCCTGTATGTATTTGCCTCAATATTTCCCACCTTTTGAACTTTCACTACTAGAAACCTCGTTGCATTCCACCTCATGAAATGGGGAAAAGATGGGGAACTTTTGTCATATTGTGACTAACACCACTTAGTAGACCACTGGACAGTCCTGTTGTGGCACCCTTCCACTGCTTTATGTGGTGAAAAACGACACCATGTTCTACTACCGGTAGTGTTTCCATAATGCCAAGTTGCGATTTTGAACCAGCTCTCCAGTGTTATAGTTAGAAGACGGTTGTTTCTCTTAGCCCTGATCTTGATTGGAAACTTTTAGATCAATCAAAAATACATCAACTTGATGTTTGTGATTCAATAGAAGAACTTAACAGTATATATGGATCCTATAAGTTTTTCCAAAGCTCTTGATGTCAAAAATTATTTAGTCCTTTTATATAAGTAATCTAGAAAGCCATATTTTTTATATTGGCCAAAAAAATCACTTTGTAAGTGTAACAGGGATTGGCCGAACGTTTTACGGTAGACAAATGTCTTGTTTTGAACATTGGTGGCAAAAGTGAGACTAGAAGATATAGACATGAGATTTCAAATGATCACATGAGAGTCTCGATTCCTAGTTTTTCAAAACCTCAGTCTAGCTCTAGCATCTAGGACAGATATAGATCTGACATTCATTCCAGATGAGTGTCTGAAAATCAATCGCTCCAGCTAGCGATTGACTGAGATCTAGCAAGTGGTATGCATGATGTACCTTGCAAGTAGATCTGTCGTTCCACAGCATGTAAGCATTGGTGAGAGTGCATCCGGAGGGACCGCATTGCTCCGGCGATTCTGCAGGGACCGCATGAATGACCACCGGAAGCTGTGTGCACATGAAAAAGCTCCAGACCACCACCAGTGCCTGCAACAGTCCTGGTCCTCCCACCATCGCCTCAAATAACCTGGATCAAACATGTTTTACCTTGAGCTCAGTCCCCTTCCGTGCACTTGGCAAGATTCAAAGCGCCGAAATTCAAGCTTTCCCGGTCCAAAGATCGTTCTCTCGTGATCCCTGGTTTCTTTTAATTGCAGTAAGTGTGTTCAACGTTTTAAAATCCTCATTTGTGTAATTAAGAGCACAAGAATTGCAAAAAGCATAATCTATATCGCTCACCAATGCAACAAGGATCACACTCGGACTACATATGTTGCAAATGCATCCTCTGTCTACCTTAAAGGGTGATGAATGTGCAACAGCAAATAGAGTAGTAGTGAAATTTTTGAATGGATACCAGTGAGGCCGGGACCTGGCTTGATATCATGAGCAGCTCAGGTACTTGTGAAGCTGTACGCCAAGTTGTGCATAAGCCGGGGTTGTGAGTGAAGATTGGGGACTCAGAGTGAGGCATACTAAGGACTTTATGCGGTATATGATACTGTAAGTGCATTCCGAATGCACACTTCAAACCCCTTTATCTGATTGCTTCAGCGCCAATTATATTACTCAGTAGGAGACAGACAATTATATTAGGAGACCGACCTGTAGATATCATTACACATGAGTAACAAGTGTACTGCACAATCAATATATGACAGTATGGCATCATATTCCATAACATTCAGTACAGTAGATATATGGTGTGGAATATTTCACATCCAACAGGACTTCATTAGTAGCGAAGTGGACAGGTGGAAGCTCAAGGTGATGAGTAGAGTGCATGAAAGAAAGGTAGTGGGTATGAAGGCTACTGAATATTATGTTCTAAAATGTCTTTGTATGACCACCATAACTTACATGGACTGAGGGCAGGGTCAGCAAGAAAAATGCTGTCTACAGTCAATGACAGTGTGGCATGGTATTCCAGAACGCGGTCATGGGTTTGGAGATCAGAATATTATTATGCATGCCACTTTAACCCTTAAACGTACCACTCCTTTGTAGGAAAGTCAAACTACACAATTTAGCCTTCAAGATTTATCAAAATATATTTTGTAATATTTTTCATGCATGGAGTTGAATATTTCCTATCAGTCTTGAAATTTTCAGATTTTTTTGATTTAATACGGCCTTTTTAACAAATTTTTAAGTCAAATACTTCAAAAAATATTTTTTATTACAAAAAAGCTTTAAATTTTTATTTTATTTTTGGGAGCAGGTACAAATTACAATGGAGAATCACATGGTATGTTTTCCATAGAAATTTTTTATTTAAATTTTGAAATTCGAAAGGTGAACATCCTATGTAGTGTAATTCAAACCTTGAGCTACAAAGCTTGCACAAGCAATAAAATACTCAATAATTGGAATTTTTAAGATTTGAAAAGTGGAGTTCAAACTAGACTTAATAAACTTCATTTTCTTAGTTGGGTGTATTAGCAACAAAAGTCGTCTTCAAGATCAAAATTGGGTTTGACCAACAAACGTCCAGAAACTAGATGCCTGGACGTTTAGGGGTTAATTATGTCTCACAGCATAACCATGTGCAGCAGCTTTCAATGATTGAAGTAGGTTTAACACCTAAACGCCTGGGAGGCCAAAAATTGGCTTATGAATGTAACTCACTATTCAATTCCAACTACTACATGAACGATTTTCATCTAATTCTTTTTTTTAAAGGATTTTTGTTGGTTATACCACCTTTTCAAGTTAAATTCAAATCATTCAAGCTATTTTTGGATTTTTTTTTAGTGGGTCCAAATTACAAAGAGTCGTAAAATGGTTCACCATGTAGTATATTTTTCTGCTTTTTCTACTTAATCTAAATTTAGGCCATGAAAATGAGTTCTATTGCATTTGAGCTTAAGGTCATTCCGGACCATGTTGTCCTTAACTTTATGAGTGCTTTCCAACCACAGGTGAATAATTCTTGCAGCTTTTTTCCGGTTTCAATTCAGACTGGTCCAATCAGCATCTCCAAGTACTTGATCCCATTTCATTAAGCAAGCATGTATGTTGCAGCACGATTGTTCATTGATTCATGGAAGAAATCAACCCATTCAGAGATGAATTACACTCCAAGGTTACAGAGTATGTACCAATATTCTTTACTCAGCTACAGAATCTTTCATGATCTAAACGTACTCCAAAGAGTTCTGATTGTATTCTACGTTTAAGTACGCAGCGTGATGGAAACTATTTGAGAAAACGTAAGTATATTTTTGAATGTTCTGTACTCTGATAAGTTAGTTACACTCAACTCTGTGTAGAATAAATGGACTCCTCTCTACAAATGAACTCTTGTACATATGTTCACAACTTGACATGTGAAAGTATCCAATCATATGTGTACACAACATAATATATTCTTGAGATTTATGAAAAACAGTGCAATTAGAGAGGCAGGGTTGAACTATGTATAACTCAATCGGTAACACCAAATTCTATGGCTCTGTTTTTACAACACAGATTTGTGCCCACAAAGACCTAAGAATCACCTGGAACAGTCACAAACTCTGGATCCTTATCCTGACAATTTAGAGCTCGTGTAAGAGCTTACCCTTCTCTGACATGATCAATTGTTATTCTCTGACATTTTCAATTGTTAGTCTCTGACATTAAAATCTACACTGAATACGGTTTTAACTTTTAAGGGGACCATCACCAATATCCGGGGAGAACCGACCTTTAGTTACAAGTCAGCCGGTTGAAATTGATAATTGCCTAATCTAGTTCAAAATCTTAGGAAAAAAACTGATCATTTTAGGAGAAAATCAGAGAATATTCTTTATTTTCTTAAGGCCTAGCCTAGAGAATGCTTCAGAAACCAATTGGTTAAAAAAAATGTAGGATCTTAGCGGGTTAAGCTAAAATTGCTCCCTGAATTGTGCCCATCACTCATACCTTTATTGACATTACATACTATATAAGTATTTACTATTTATCGTGACTGTAAAAAGAATTTTTGTCTAATGTGATAGGTCTTTAATGACTATATGTCTGGAACAACAAATCCATAGTGACGCAAAGAACAATTTGCGTCACTTCAGTTATTATTACACACATTTAGTCATTAAAAACATGTCACATTAAACAAGATTTCTCCTAGTGCTACATGGTGAGGTCTCAGATTTTTTTATGATCTTCGCGGCTACTTTACATATGAAGTCAAGCCCATTTTTATATGTAAAAGGGCTCATATCCTCACCTCTTATTGGTTCAAATCTTGAAAGCTCAGGGAGGTGACTATCGGAATTTTAGAAAACCACGTGAAATAAAAAATAGGGTCAATTTAATTTGTTTAGGGTAAAATTTATAATTTTGTTAGATCTACCATAGCATTGGAAATATGTCCGCTACATGATTATATGTAAAATAGGGTGGTCCTCCATTTTAGTAATCAGTAAAAAAAATAAAAAATAGGATCATAGACATAGGATCCCTCTAAAAGTGTGTAGTAGGATCAATAGAATAATTATGGGTTTGACTACTTTGATGAAGAAGTGTGTAGTTTCTGTCCAAATTTGAATCAAGCACGTTAGTATGGAGGGAAACGATGTGGGATTTTTTGGGGGGAAGGAATGTGATGGCGCTCCTCCATGGCCGTTGGGTTTTGCAATGGCGCTGAGCATGTGGGACCTCGATGGATGCTTAGAGCCTGACAGCGTCCACCATCACACTCAACGGCCTCTTGCAATTGGTTTTGGTTTTGTCACAACCTCAGTCCTCGATCGTCAAGCTTACACTTTTTCTGAGCATTTTCTAGGATTTCTTTCATGCAAATTGATGTTGTAGAGGGGCCACTTCCTTTGCAATATTTTCCGCGTGTATTTGGTTTAGGGTTTAGCTTTCATCGTTCGTCTCTTCTTTGTTGGTTTTGTGATTAGGATTTCGCTCGAGTTTTGGTAGAGCAATTTCAGGGTAAGGCTTGTAGAGGGTTTGGGTAAGCATAGATAGTTAGATGAAGCGTGGGGTTTGGTTTCGCAATGCTATAGTATTCCGTCCACTATTTGGTACTTGTACGATTTATAAAAAAAAATTGTGTCAAAAATTAGCCTCTCTAAACAATTACAAATAAATATAGGGTGCTAAAAGTACGTCAAAGTAGCTTTTATTTACAAATAGGGAGGAAAATAATATTGAGAGGTGCATAAATATCCCCCTATTAAATACCCCATTATCGCACGTGGTTACAAAACGTAAAGGGCTGTGATCACCCCGAGCCTGAAAGCAGCCCAAACTTCTTTATTCCAAGACTTGAGGTCAAATTTTCAAACCAGCTTTTTGAAATTAGAAACAACAAGGTCCGTTATGGGCCCAACCTGAAGAATTGGGTGAACTGAAAATGAAAGATTAATTTGGAGGCTTGGGCCCGTTTCCAAATTTCAATAAAAAAAATATTTTTCGTTATAAATTAATTTTTTCTAGGAATAGGATCGATTGCAAATCTAAACGACTCTTTTTGGTCTCGTCTTCCCTTCAATTCTTTGGACATGGGAGAAATGGCCTCTATTATATTCTTAATATATTGAGTACATTAAGCCGGGCTTAACCCTTAAATGTCAAGAAGGCCTGGGCGGGGTAGCTCGGAAGGCATCTAAATTTTCAAAAAGAAAAAAAAAAAAAAAAAAAAACGGCTCTGTTAGACAGCCACTGGTGTGGTACTATTGCATGTTTTTAAAAACGACCTCAGCTACCCAACCTCAACTCCTATTCAAATTGATTACTTTGATTGCTTGTGAATGATTCCACAATCTTCCAAATGAGGCGCAAGTCAAGAATTTAACTCGCTTTTTAGTAGCTTTCCAACACACCAATCCTCACTTGTTTTGGTTGAGGAAAACTATTATTTTCCTATATTATTCTTTTATAAAAAGCCCATGGGGCTTGCTTTGACGTTTAAGAATTAAGGCTAGCATAGAAATACCAGAAACCATGAAAATAAAGATTTGGATATTCGAAATAAATTTTAATCTTAGGACTCAATTTTTCTATATAGAAGAGAAGAAATCATAAAGAGGCAAAGTGATTTCATATTTTTATCCCATATAGATATTTTTCTACAATTTTTCTAAGTGGGAAGTATTTCAAACCCCTTAGTGGTTACATAAGCTCATCTTAAACCGATACTAGGACTAATCCAAAGTCAATATATGGGCTGATCCATCATTCTACCCAAAATAAAGAAAATACAAGAAGCCGATTGGTCAACACTAATCTCCTAAAAAACAATTATGGTCACAGTCTTAACTATTTCAATGTCAATCTACTGCACAACTTTTGGGCCTTCACGGTTTATGGTATTCCCACGTTAATAGGGACTGGAATTTGGTTGAATCGGGCTCAAGAAAAAATGGGCTCAGTTGACTTCACAAGTAAAAACTGCCCTCAGCGTGCGGTGGAGATAAGTTACTCTGAAGGCCCATTCACATATAGCAGAGCTTCAGCATCCATGCGTGCGTCAGGTAACTTTGAGGGAATCTGTTGGAAAACAAGAAATATAAAATATGAAATGAGAAATTACTCGAACGCATGACAAGAAGGAACGCAACGCAAAAAAGGAGCATGGCCCAACTCGCGGTAGTGAATTGTAGTTGCACAGTAGTTGCAGCAAGAAAAGACAAGGCTTTCAATATTTTTTTGTTTTTGGGTTTTACCTTCCTCCATTTCGGGAACGCGAATGCAAGTGCGGCAGAGGCTTGGTGTGAATGGGCCATGAGCCGGAGAATGGGCCATGAGCCGGAGTATTGGCAATATGATCATGTGTTCACGGTCCTTCCTATATTTTTTTAATTTTTTTAATTTTTTAAACAACAGGACGCTTTATTTTGTTGAAAGAATAGGAGACATCACAGTGAAATCACGGTCCTTCCTATAACTGACTTGCAATTATCTGTCTGCAATTACTAAATGCACCGGAGCCGGTCGCTTTCTGTAGCTGTAAAACTGATATTGCCACTCAGTTGTCTCTCTTTTCGCAGTGAAAACACTCATCCCTATATTTGTGTTAAAAAATTAAAAAAAAAAAAAAAAAACAACTGAACTGATATTGCCAGTTGTGCAATTCAGTCTTTCAGGGTTCTCCCCAAAAATAATAGAAAACTAAATAATGTGTGTAATCATAGCCGGCTACCAGATGCTTATTTTCTTTGAACGCAACTGAAGAGATTTTATTGCGAGTGACAATACCGTAACTTAGTCAGTAGTCGGTCAGGATTTGATAAAGCAACAATTGCAATAAGAGAAGCCCTTATCCTAAGCAATTTTTTGTTTTAAAAAAATCTATTTTGTATAGTGAAAACGAGATTCTCGGAGAATATTCACAGAATTTGACATTTGTTGAAAAACAATTTCCAAAAATAAATAATTATTCAACATGACCTACTGACTTTGATGGCTGGGTATGGTACATGACCTTAGGGCCGCTTTACACTATGGTGGAGAAGTCCACCGGTCATGAATTCTAAGGGAATTCTGAAATATGATTGGTTGACAGTGACACTCTTGTTTGGTGGTGGTTTACAGTACGGCCAAGAGTCCTCTGGTGGAGAACTTTGTACATGAATGAAAAAATGACATGGCTACCAATGTGGCGACACATTTTTGAAGGGGAGTTCTTTAGAAGTCAAGTTTCTTGGCAACTTCAAAAGCCTTGGACAAGAAACTTGGCCTTTGGAGAACTCCAACTTGAAGGCATTTTTTTATTATCTTTTCATCTTCTCCAGCATACCATCCCTAACCTCAAATAACTATGTCTTGGGTTGAAATTCTTGACCGACTCGTGCATTTCTCCACCGTATTGTAAAGCGACCCTTAGAAACCTTCAATGTGAATCAATAGTCTCTTTGTTCAATAGTCCACACCAAAGTACACATGACTGGGAAAGCATACAGGAACTACATTGCCTTCGTTCAAAAGGTGGGCTCTATTCTACGCTAAGGTATCCTAAACTTAAGACCGATTCGTCTCATGCTAGTGTGAAATAAATGGTTTTTCGAGTGACTGAAAGAACCCCATTCCTCAAAGTTACATTGAAAAAGCTGAAATGATGGTAAATTGTGTGCTGTTAGGACTTGATGTAAATGGTAAGCATTCATGAATTGGATACATTATTTCCAAGAATTTCCATGAAGTTACCAAATATTCCACTTTGCTTAGAAGCAACCAAAACTCTTTGCTGGCAAGCAGCTTTCTGGATGTAGTAAAGTCTATCACCATCAAACGCCATATTCGTTTAACTGGGATTTTCTATCATATTGGGACTCTTTGAAATCTACAATTGGTATAGATCCACTGAACAATTTTCCACTAAATCTATGCCAGTTGTAAATTTCAAAGAGTCTCAATATGGTGGAAAGTCCCAATTAAACAAATATGGCCATATCAGTGCTTTTTTTGAGAGTAGTTGAGCTTCTAGGCTTCTAAGTGGTACGGAGTATTTCTTTAGGGAGAATCTAGTTGTGGTTCACCAAAGAGAAAAGAAGCACTAATTAGCATATTATCCAGTGAGTCATAGTAATTCAATATTTTCACAGTAATTGAGAGTATTTCAGAATTCTTACGATAATGTACATTTGAGATGTATGTACTGAAATTAGTGTAAGAATTGATGTAAAATCTCACACTAATTCTCTGACTCACAGTAATGGCAATAGTCAATGTAGTAAGGGCCAATTTAGACTATGGACCAAGAGCTGTGACCAAGAAAAATGAATTATTTTCATGGTCAAACTTATAAAAATGTTTGGTAAAGTGTTTTGTTCACTTATTTAAATTTTAATATCGTAATGACAACATTATTCACACTTTTAGGCTTCAATGAGTTAGGATATCCACCTTATTTTGAAACCCACACTAAATAGAGAGTGTATTGTAGATTTGCGATGCAGGTGGATTGTATGTTTAGTACTCCCATTTCGATGTGACTCCTTTTCAATTGAAGAAAAAAGTGTGTAATGAGTAGCATTAGAAGAAATTCCAGTCATTTGGCCCTCAAGACTCCCGTATCAAGAGCCTTGAAATCAAATGTTAAAATTGATCACCTAAGGTAGGATGTCCTAAAACCACCAACTTAAGAAATATGGCTTCAAATTTTCAAGGTTATTCGTGAGAAATATTTTTCGGTAATTTGGAAGAAGATTTCTCACGGAATGCACAAATTTTCGCAATTTAATTCTCAATATTCAAATTCATACAAATTTTCGAAGTGAAAAGAACTTCGTCATCCAAATCAGACCTCTACGTTTTCCCATGTCTACACCATGTGGTACTAATTTTCACTCATAATGATACCCAAAACCACCAACTATTTCTTCGCAATGCTTGACATGCCATTGGTCTATTTGAATAGTGAAATGGGCTGTTTTGAATCTCAACACTGGTGGTTTTGAGTCTCAACTGTGGTGGCCCCAAGAAAGGTCTACATGTCATAATTGGGAGGGTTGGTGGTTTTAGGATATCCTACCTTAAAATGAACTTGTGTAAAATCCCAAAATCTTGAGATTTTAACTACAAGTTCAGAACTTAGGGCTTGTTTACACCAAGGAAGTTTGGGTTGGAGCCCAAAGAGGTGGAGGGCTTTGATTGGAAGGTAGGCATGGTACCTCGCTTTTGGGTTTACACCAAATCAAAGTTGGGTTGTAGCTCAAATTTTTTTCAGTGGATGAAAATCCTTGCTGGAATCCTAGTTGGCCGAAATGAATAGTGATTTCCTGGACCTACGGGTAGTTTTTGTTGGGAAGGTCTCGGAGGTACCCAACCCCGAATTCCAGGAGGAAATTCAGGGAATTTTTTTTCGGTCATTCATATATATTTGTTTATTGATTGTTTCTAGGATGTTTTTGGCCTGATTTTTTTTTGAGGATTTTTTTTGTTTGCACTATTACCGTTAGGTGGAAGTTACCGTTTACTACCATAGGTAGAAATTACCGTAGGAAGTGCAACGTCTCATTCTTTTGGAGCTTAAAATACAATTTTTTTTTTGGAGTTTGTAATTGTTGATTGAAAAGGAGAAGGCATTTGCTCACTTCTTCACCTCTTTAGATTGCTTGTGTATTGTGGTTGTTGTGTTTTTCTCATTTTTTTTTCTAATTAGTTGTGCAATGGAAGGGGGGTATGCTCAAGTTGTTGAGTCAAGTGAGCCTCAAATTTATAGTCAGAATTCAGCTTGGATGATGAGCTCCTCTTCTATTCCTCAATTTCAGACCCACGGTCCATCATTGAAAGTTCCAAGTGCATTTCAAAATGTGGGCAATAGTTTCTCTCAATCTCCGTATGTTAGATTGCCGTATAGTGACAATGAGGTGCAAGAAGTTGGATATCAACCTCCATCTCAAATTTCTTCACACAATCAACAATTTTTACAGTCTTCCAATTTTTTGCAGCCACCATTTTTCTCACAGCCCAAGGTTTTTAGGGATGTTGGCAAGAGTGTATTGCTAGAAGTGAAGAAGGAAGGAGAATCGAAGGTTGTTCCTAAGAAGCGAGGTAGAGGTCCAACAAAGTCCAAAGGAGGGGAGAAGGAAGCAAAGAAGAGCAAGAAATTTGAAGAGAAGGCATGTTTTGAAGAAGGTGAGAAGGATGACAATGATGAGAGCTTACACTGGAAAGATGAAGAAGTAGAGACATTGATTGCTGTGCGTGGAGAATTGGCCCAAGAATTTTCGAAAGCAGCCAAAAAACAAGGTATGTGCTCAATTTATAGATTACAGCTTCAATATTTAGAAATATTGATGATTTTTTTACTTAGTGCAAAATGTTTGTCCAAAACCGAGGTGCCTTTTGGTGCCTTTGCCTTCGCCTGACGGGCTGAAAAGGGCCAATTGGGCCCCGTATGAGGCCCCCCCTTTCCCCCCCATTAAATCTTTAGACTAGTCGCGGCTTGGGCAAAAGCAAGCCACCGTCCGGGTTTGAACCGGGGACCTCTTGCCTCCAAGTGGGCACCCAAGGTTCATCCACCTAGCTCAATACTCTTCTCACATCCCAATGTACAATCAATGCATAATTCCATTCTTATTTGATTTTTCAGTGAGGTTGTATGTGCTGGAATGTAAATTTCATTGCCACTTAGAGGCCTTTAGAGTGTTCTTTTCTTGTTTTTTCATCTTTCAAATGTTTATGAAGTATGTGTGTTATTCAATAAGCATTCTAAACATGTGGTGAATGTAAATTTTGAAGGTCAAAATGCATGGTTGAAGGTTGAAGCTCGTATGGCAGCATCAATTCGAGGATGTTCTCGAACCGCTATAGCTTGCAAGAAGAAATACGGAGGTATTCTCACCCAATACAGGAATGATAAGCGGCATGATGAGGTTTCAGGCAATGACCGCCATGAGCATTCTAAATGGTTTGAACAAATGGATTTGTGGAATGGAACAAGAGCAAGCGTAAGTAACCAAATTCCAGCAAGTGCTCAAGAGAGTATTCAAGAGTCACCTACACCTGAGAAATCTGTTCAAATAGGTGAAAAAAAAACCAAGGCAGATAGACTAGAAGGATTTCTAGAATCCGTAGTGAAAAATAGCACAGACATGATTGAGAGCTTCAAATCTACTTCTACATTGCTTAGTATGATGGAAGCTCACATGGCAGCTTTAGTAAATAAATTCTAAGACTATTACATACTCATATCACTATCCGTATCATCAAAAACAATTGTAGAATTTTTTTGCAAGTGATATTTCCATAGGGCTTTGGCTATGGACACATGTGAATCAGTTGCTTCTTGAAGTAAAATGGATTCTTCTTCATCTTCTTTGATCAAAAAAAGGTTTTCAGCCTCTCCATAATCCTCTTCCGCAATTGTAATTGGTTCTTTTCTTCCAATTCCTATCCTTCTTCTCACTTCAGCAATTGCAGTCCTCTCTCCCCTCAATTCTTGTCCAGCTGCTATTTGTCCTTCAATTTCTCTTCTTTCCAAATCTTCTTCAGCAACTTTGATCCATTCCCGATCAAACACATCTGCCGAGATAATGCAAATATTGTGTAAAATAATACAACTAGCAACCACGTCCGGCACATATTTCAATGGACATTCCATACGCTTCATAATGATCCTCCACCTACACTTCAAAATTCCAAAAGCTCGCTCCACGCACATACGAGTAGAACTTTGAATGAAGTTCCAATGCGCTTTATATGCCGGAAGAGAAACATCCACTCCTCCTTTGAAAGGACAATAAATCCATGGCCTTACAGGATAAGCGGCATCTCCAATCAGCTTGTAAGGTAGTAATTTTCCCTCAATGCATTTTCTACCCACTTTTGTAAGTTTAAAAACTGTACAATCATGCATGCTCCCGGCCCATCCAAACTCATAGTCCCAAAAAATGCAATTTGTATCAACTATGCCTTGCAACAATGCAGAGTGAAAAGATTTCCGACAATAATAATCTTCACCCCCATTTACTGGTGCTATAATTGGTATATGAGATCCATCTATAGCTCCCACTACATATGGAATGCCATGTAATGCTTCAAAGTCCTTTGCTAATTCCCGAAATTTATATTCACTTGGAAACGTCACAAATTTCTTTTGAAGATGTAATCTCACCATTCTACAAAAGTCCCTTACTATCTTTGAAACAGTGCTTTTGGCTACTCCAAATAAATCACCAACAATTTGCAATCCATTTCCACTTCCAAGCCTCACCAATGACATTGCCACTCTTCTCTCTACTGTAATAGAATTTCTATAATTTGTATCTTGTTTCCTCAAAAAAGGATCCAATTCCTCACAAAGATATTGAAAGGTAGCATGTGAAACTCTAGTTCTTTCCCGAAACATTAACTCCGTGTAAGAGCCCATCAAATGTCTGTCACAAAATCCCTCTTGCCTATCAATGCTCCACACACCTCTCTCTTTTCTATTCCACAAGCCACACAAAGTCACAACCAAAGCTGAATTTTGCAATTCAAAGCCCAAAATGAGGGCTTGCATGCTCAAAACATGTTGAATCAACATATAAAAGCACCAATACATAGCTAGTACCACTAGAGCTCGTTCTCTTCTTTCCATGATGCCAAAAATCATCATAAACGGCCAAAATTTGAGAGAGATTGAACAAAACAGCACTCAAAGATGTAGGGCAGCATTGACTACAAAAGATTCTATGAGTATGGGGTAAATTAAAAAAAACTTCTATGGATAACTCTACTTTAAAAATTCAGTCCAAGTGCACAATGGGCCATGACTCAACTCTCTTGGTTTACACCAAATGTTTGGGCCACTACCTACTTATAAGTCCCTTGTTTCAAGCATGGTACCCCACTTACAATGGTCTCATCCCTTGAACAAAGTACCACTTGTGTTCATGGGTTGGAGCCCAAGTTTTTTGGTGTAAACAGGCCCTTAGATTCTTTAATCACTTAAACTATTTTCTAAAGTTTTTAATTTTTGTGTGCACTCTGACACTGTTTGACTCCCGTCCTGAATTCCTGAGCACACCAAACAGTGTCAGTCTTTGCGAGTTAAAGAACTTCTTATAATAATGTTAAAAATAAACGAAACAGTGTCAGTGTGCTCACTTCCCGAGCACACGAAACACTGCGTGCACACTGACACTGTTTCCTGATGGCCCATTCACATACACTAATGCTGCCACATTCATCAGGTAACTTTTATGGAATGTGTTGTCAACCAAGAAATATAAAATACGCGATTAGAAATTACTCCAACGTATGATAGAAAGGAACGCAACGCAAAAAGGAACACATAACATTCAAGTAGCATTCAATCACTCTGCCTTTTCATCCATCATGTGATTTGTTGTGCATCATGTGATTTCTATCCATGTAGTGGATAGAAATCATTAAGTGGAGCTCTTTATTTTTCATTTGTGAGAGAGTGGGGAGGGTGGGGAAGAAATTAGGAAGGTCGTAAACTATGTTCAATAGAGGGACAAAAGAAGTGGCGCAATGTTCAAAGAGTTTTTTATTTTATTCAGGTTGCCCATTCTCTATTGGTTAGCTATACACCATAACATTCTTGGGTTTGAAGTATTATTACCTATAATGTTGTTTTCTTTAAAGTGAGGAACATGTGGGGATGTGTTAGCAAAGACCATGCATGGTTACTTTCCCTTCTAGTTTTCCAAAACCTCCATTTGTAGTAAAACATGGGTAGCTACTGATTGTTCTTGGATGATAATGCAGAATATGCTGCACATTCTCCTCAAGAGCAAGGCAGGGCCAATGATGGCTACTGAATGTTAGGCATGGCTTTACTTGCGGAACTGTAATGCAGTTGCACAGTGCTTGAACAGTAGTTGCAGCAAGAAAAGACAAGGTTTTGAATATAATTTTGTTTCTCGGTTTTACCTTCCTCCATTTTGAAAACGCAGATGCAAGTGCGATAGGGGCTTGGTGAGAATGGGACATCAACTTCCACTATGCAACCATATTTTGGTTGTTTAGGCGTTTAGGAATTAAAGAGTGCCATTATTCAATAGCACACTCATGTCCCAAAAAAGGTGCAGATTTTTCTAAAAAAAAATGTAAAATTTAAAGTAGCTTGTTAACTTTTGATGGTGTTTGTATATGTAGCAAATTAATTCCTTGTTACCAAACTTTGTAAACAATGTTAATAGAATTTGTACTCGGTATAGAGGAATTGACAATGCTGGAATAGTAGAATTGGGAACTATTGTAGCACAAGTATAGTAATAGTGTCATGTTAAAATATACAAAACATTAGCTTGCTCTTGAATAAATGGACATCATGTTATTTGGGACAAAATTTTGTGCCAAAGTAGTTATACTTTTTGGAATGGAGGGAATAACATTCTTGAAGAATCTTAGAAATATTCATTTTATATGTAAGGGATTAAGGGCTTCAACCTGCCACTTTTATCATTAAATTAAAGTTCAAAACTTTAGAAATCAAAAAGTAATTTTTAAAATCTCATATAGCCATTTTCCTCTTACAATAGAATTATGCTTTAATCCCTAAAATTCTGAGTGACCATATTCTAGTCGTTCCACTTTTTGGGCAGCCTCCAGGTGTTGAAGTAGGATGATTGCGTGGGCTGAAGTTGCTCATAGCCATGCGCATTAGCTAGAGTAGATGATGCGAATGAGCTAGACTTGCAACTAGAGAAGTGGTACTAGTTAGAAGTAATGAGAATTGGGTCTCCCAAGTGATATGGGCTGATCCTAGTGTACTAGGAGTGGAGTATGGGCTGATGTCCCATATGGTTTGCCAAGGGGACTCCCTTGGGTGTGCTACTTAAGAGGGGCAGCCCATGAGTAAAGATCATCTCTTTCCTATGCATTCCAAGTGTTTGTGTGAGGCTTTGGCATTCTAATCTAACCTTCAATAGGTTATGGGCCCACTCATGTGCTTTGCGTGAGTGTAAGATTAGATTGCTCATTGTGTGGAGGTCGTGCGTTGGGGCGCTGATTTTGGGGTATTGGAGCGTTGATTTGGAGCTTTGGAGGGCTGAATTCAAGCTTTGGTGGGCTGATTTCGACATTGGGAGGTATTACAATCTTCCTACCTTTGATCTACGTGTTGGAGGGTTGAATTCGCACTTTGGAGCTATCATTTGTTGATTTGGAGCTTTTGGAGCACTTTGGAGCACTTTTGGAGTTTATACACGTCTACAAGGGCTGAATTGGAGCTTTGGAGCTTATTGGTGCTTGTTGGAGTATATTGGAGCTTTTTGGAGCTTTTTGGAGCTTATTGGAGCTTATTGGAGCTTATTGGCTCAATTTGTGCTCAATTTGTGCACTTGTGTTGTTGCAAGGCACTTTTGTGCTTTGAGGCTCTTGGGGTGAGTCTACAATCTGATTTTGGTATTGCAATTCTTGCACAAGGGTTTGGAATGAGAGTTATGCCCTTGGAGTGCTCAAAATTAGAGTTTGGGTTAGTGAATGCACAACGGGGCTGATTTGATGAATTTCAATGCAATTAGGACTTGAAGGGGCTGAATTTGCATTGATTTAGAGTCCTTGGAAGGCACAAGGGTGTCCATAGGGTGCATTACATGTTGTGAAGCACAAGGGTGCTGATTTGAGTGGATTTGAGCCAACGAGTGCGCAATTCTCCTAGTTAGGGTGTTGTGGTATGATCTTGTGCAAATTCACTAAGAACCATCACGATTGAGTGTTGTGAGGTTGATGTGTAGCACAAAGGTGCTGATTTAGTGTTTGGAATTAGTTTGGAGGCATTAGAAGCACATACGTGTGCAATTTGCTTCACAAATCACAAAATTGTCAAAAATCATAAAAACAATTTTTCTTAGCTTTCTAGGGGCTGAATTTTGTGAGCGTACGTCCTTCAATCAAGGATATGGCTACATTTGAGGGTGAAGGTGCTAAGGTTGTAGACAAGTTCGATGGCGTCAACTTCCACTTGTGGAAATTCAAGATGGAAATGGTCATGGCCGAAAAAGAATTGTGGGAGATAGTGGAGGGTAGTGAGGAACCGCCTTCGTCCGACGCCGAGGCTAGGGTACGAACTGCGTACACTCGGCGAGAGAAAAAGGCCTTTGCGATTTTGGCTCTTAATCTTTCTGATTCCCAGCTTTCTCATATTCGGTCGTGCAAGACTCCCGCCGAGGCATGGGCCAAGTTTTGCAATATCTATGAGGCAAAGAGCTTGGTCAATATCTTGTTTTTGAGGCGCAAGTTTTTCACCATCAAGATGGAAGAAAACGACGACATGTTGGCGCACATCAACAAAGTCAAGGCTCTTGCGGATCAGCTCAACGGCGCAGACGTCAACATTACCGACGGTGATATCGTTATGACGCTCCTCGAGAGTTTGCCGCCGTCGTACGAGTATCTTATCGTTGCTATGGAGAGTAGGCCCATTAGCGAGCTCACTCTTGATTATGTGACATCACGGTTGTTGCATGAACTCTCGCGGCGCAAAGAGAACGAGACTCGTGGCGATAGCGCGGCGCTTATGGCGAAGCAATCCAAGAGCGGTGCGAGTGGGAGCTCTACAGACAAGGTATGCTACTATTGCGGTAAGAAGGGCCACTTGGCAAAATTTTGCTACAAACGCAAGAGAGAGGAAAGTGCCAACAATACAAAGGTCAACGATGCAGGTGATGAGTACGCATTTATGACTAGCGTCTCTTCTTGTAGTGATGACGGGGACGAGTATGCAATGATGGCAAGTGACGTGTCATGCAATGGTAGTGTGATCGATTGGATTGTTGATTCGGGAGCCTCGAGTCACATGGCGCCCATTAGGAGTTGTTTCCAATCATATCACGTCATATCTCCAAAGAATGTCATTTTGGGTGATGATACGGTTCTTCAAGCCGTGGGTAAAGGATCCATCGTCGTAGACACGGAGGTGAAGGGTCGTGTGAAGACAATTACCATCCATGATGTCCTCCACGTTCCCAAGTTGAAGGCAAATCTTTTATCGGTGCGACATTTGGTGATGAAGCATTTGCGAGTGGAATTTAGCGACCAAGGGTGTTTTGTGTTGTCTCCAAGTCGTGAGGAGGTGGCCATTATACACGAAGTCAACGGCTTGTACCAAATCAAGTTTTCCAAGATGCACGCGGCGGAATCCGCAACGTTGGTGCAATCGAGTTCAAACGAAGACAAGTTGGCGTTGTGGCATCGTCGTCTCGGGCATTTGAATGTCAAGAGTGTGAAAGCACTGCGTGGAATGGTAAGTGGCATGGATCTTGCACAATCACACGTCGCACCTAGTTCATTCACATGTGAGGGTTGTATTGAAGGCAAGCAACAACGCTCACCGTTTCCAGTTGATGGGGCAACTCGTGCAACCAAGGTACTTGAGATTGTGCATTCCGACGTGTGTGGTCCCATGAAGACCACGTCTATGGGGGGTTGCAAGTATTTTGTGACGTTCATTGATGATTTTTCGAGGAAGATATGGTTGTATCCGATCAAAGCAAAGAGCGAGTGTTTTGAGAAGTTCAAAGAGTTCAAGGCGTTGGTTGAGAAGCAATCCGAGCACAAGATCAAGGTGTTTCGATCCGATAATGGCGGCGAGTTCTTGTCCAACCAATTTGGAGAGTTATTGAAGAAAGAAGGCATTGCTAGACAAACCACAACGCCATATACACCACAACAAAACGGAGTTGCAGAGCGTGCAAATCGAACAATTGTGGAAATGGCAAGGAGTATGTTGCATGCACAAAATTTGGGTTTGGACCTTTGGGCGGAAGCGGTGGTGACTGCGGTGTACACACGCAACCGATGCCCGACGAGTGCGGTTCAAAACATGACACCAGAGCAAGCGTGGAGTGGGAGACCACCCCGCGTGGAGCACATGCGCACATTTGGATGCATCGCATTTGCAAAGGTATCCGATTCTCAAAGAACCAAACTTGAGGCCAAGGCAACAAAATGTGTGTTTCTTGGATATTGTGAAGGTACCAAGGCGTATAGGCTTATGTCGCTCGAGACCAAGAAGATCATTCGAGCTCGTGATGTGACATTTTGCGAGAATTCCAAGGTTGAAGACAATTTGGACGATGGTCCAAGTGGGAGAAGTGGCGATAAACCGGCCATTGTGGACCAATCTTCCAAATCTCCCGTTATTGATATTGTTGATGAAGACGAAGATGACGAAGATGGAGGTGATGAGGAACATATTGAGGAGCCACCTTTGAAGACGAAGAATGGCGAGAAGAAGGCACAAGCAACGGCGGTTGAAGACAATGCATCCTCGAGCGATCGTCGTTATCCAGAGAGAAATCGTAGACCACTTGGCGAGTGGTGGAAGAATCATATTCTCCCTCAAGGTGAGGAGGAGCATGCAAACGTTGCACTTTTAGATGCTCCATTGACGATTCGTGAAGCGTTGAGTTGTGATGATGCAAACAAGTGGGAGCAAGCCATGCAAGAGGAGTACAAATCGTTGATGGACAATGGCACTTAGAAATTGACTCCCCTCCCCAAGAATCGCAACGCTATCGGTTGTAAGTGGGTATTTCGTGCAAAGAGAGATGCAACGGGTGATGTGGTTCGTTATAAGGCAAGATTGGTGGCAAAGGGCTTTTCACAAATCGAAGGTGTTGATTTTCATGAGACCTTTGCACCGGTGGCGAAATTCACCACTATTCGATGCATTTTGGCCATCGGGGCTGCCATGGATTTGGAAATGCATCAAATGGATGTGAAGACGGCGTTCTTGAACGGCGAGTTGGACGAGGACATCTACATGGTGCAATCCGAAGGATTTGTGCAACGAGGTAATGAGAACCTTGTTTGCAAGTTGAACAAGTCATTGTATGGGTTGAAGCAATCTCCACGCGCATGGTATCAAAAGATTGACACGTTTCTTGTTCATATCGGGTTCACAAGGAGCATCGCTGATCACAGCTTGTATTTCATGCAAAAGGGGCAACATGTGGTCATCGTGATCATATATGTGGATGATTTGATCATCCTTGCAAGTTGTATGAGCTCATTGAAGGCATTGAAGGCAATGCTTGAGAACGAGTACGAGATGAGTGATCTCGGTGAGTTGCACTTTTGTCTGGGAGTTGAGTTTGTGCGAGATAGAGCAACACGCACCATAACAATGAATCAAAGCAAGTATGTTATGGATGTGCTCAAACGCTTTGGCATGGAGGATTGCAAACCGGTTGGCACTCCATTGGATGTGAATTCCAAACTCGTGAAACTCACCAGTGAGGAGTATGCATTAGAGGCTCAATCTATGGTGGATGTGCCATACAAGCAAGCTGTAGGGTCATTGATGTATGCTATGATTGCAACAAGGCCGGACCTTGCGTATCCAATCAGCGTTGTGAGTCAACACATGGCAAGACCGGGTTCAAGTCATTGGGTTGCGGTCAAGAGGATCATGCGGTACTTGAAAGGCACAAGTGATGTGAGGTTGTGTCTTGGAGGTGACAACATTGTGTTGAGTGGGTATTGTGATGCGGATTATGCGGGTGATACCAATGATCGTAGATCCACCACGGGGTACATGTTCAAAGTTGGATCGGGGGCCGTTTCATGGAATAGCAAGCGCCAACAAACCACGGCCACGTCAACGGTTGAGGCGGAGTACATGGCGACGAGCCACGGTACGAAAGAGGCCATTTGGTTGAGGCAACTAATGGCGGATGTGAGATGCACTCAAGAGGAGGCTACAACAATCATGTGTGACAACCAAGGGAGTATGTCATTGGCGAAGAATCCAACGCATCACTCACGTACAAAGCACATTGATGTGCAATATCACTTCATTCGAGAGAAGTTAGAGATGAAGGTGATAGAGTTGAAGTATTGTCCAACGGAGCACATGGTGGCGGACGTGCTGACAAAGGCTCTTGCGAGAGATCGACATCAAAGACTAGTGGTGGCATTTGGGCTCGAAGGCTTTGGCTATTCGCAAAGTGGGAGTGTTGAAGTAGGATGATTGCGTGGGCTGAAGTTGCTCATAGCCATGCGCATTAGCTAGAGTAGATGATGCGAATGAGCTAGACTTGCAACTAGAGAAGTGGTACTAGTTAGAAGTAATGAGAATTGGGTCTCCCAAGTGATATGGGCTGATCCTAGTGTACTAGGAGTGGAGTATGGGCTGATGTCCCATATGGTTTGCCAAGGGGACTCCCTTGGGTGTGCTACTTAAGAGGGGCAGCCCATGAGTAAAGATCATCTCTTTCCTATGCATTCCAAGTGTTTGTGTGAGGCTTTGGCATTCTAATCTAACCTTCAATACCAGGGACCTCATATTTTTTAAAATTTTAATGAAAATTTCAGTGTAGCTTCCAAAAACTACACTCAACATGTCGCACTTCGTTTCATATCATTCCGATAAGTATTGCAAAAGTTATAAGCATTTGAAGTTTTTGAAGCGAGATCGGGCAGCAAGACTTTTTTTTAATTTTTTACTCTTTTTCAAAATTTCTTTTTTGATTCATGATTGGTTGATCTTTATCTACAAATGGAGCTTTAAATCTACCCATTTTGAGCAATGGGATAAAAGTTATGAGGAGATCTGTTTTTTGGGCAGTTTGGACAAAAAAAACTTTGAAGCTCATTTCTAAACTCAATTTTCAATATTTTTTAATGAAATAAAAGGCACTGGGTGAAGATTTCCAAGTACAACATTCTCACCGTTAAGATTGAAATTTTACAATTCCATGTCAAACTTATTAATGATTTTCTTTTTCCTTTCACTTTGTACCCACTTCTAGTAATTGTTTTATGAAAAAACTAATATGAGCTTTTTTCTTACAAGATTTTATATTTGAAGACTTAACTCAATTGTTAACATGGCCTTGCCATTCGATGAATTTCTAACCCATTCAAAAAAAAGATATTAATTTCTAAAGTTCAAATTTGTCACCGGATTGAACCCCAAAAAATCTTCTTTTGCAACTTTGATCCTTATAATCTAAGAATCTAATGGTCATTTTGCTCTCAAATTTTGTGCTCACATGAAAATTCAAGTTGGGTATTAGATCTTACGGTTAAATGATGAAAAAACTAAAAAACATATGATTTCTTCTGCAACTTCCAAATGCTGCGTTTTTCATGGTTTTTTGTGAGAATACGGTCAAGGAATTTTAGGGGTTAATCCATGAAGGTTTTGATAACTTTTCCAATCTTTCTCAATTTGGATGTTCAATCTTTGAAATGAATTCTTATAAAAGAAACAAAAGGGGGTGTTAGAGTTCGAGCTTGTGAAGTGAGACTTTGCACGCAATTTCTACTGGTGCATCCCATAATCCACGCTCAAAATTTGCAAGAGTCTCTTCAAGGCAATTTCTTTATATTTACTACTTGAAATTGTGGGATTTTTCAAGGAGACAAGGGCCATGTCCTTGCTCATTGCGAAAGCGTGTGCAAGAATGACAACTACTCACACTTTGGCAATCCCTAATGTTGCCAATGATTTATATTACAATTGCCTTCTAGATTGGGAAAGACCAGAAAATTCATCAAAAGTTTCTTGAATTAAAAAAATAGCTCTATTAAATGACAAAAATCCAATGGTTTGAGACGAACAAAGGCAAAGGACAGAACATGACTCTTCAAGAATGTCACGAGGGTGCAAATCATACACATGATAAAGGCAGTACCTGTATTTTTCCCTCCGGCAAATGAAAGAAGATTCATTGCAAAGGGGAGAGTATAATGGAAGCCATCCAAAACAGAAGTATCCAGACAAGGACTGATGAAGGCGGTGCTCTCATAAAAACTTAATTACAAAAAATTGTACTGAGTTGGTTAGATTTCTCTTTCCCACCTAACGCTCTTGTTATATGCAAGTCAAAGCACCAGTCAACCTCAAAACAAGCAGGAAATTGCTAGTACAGTCTACCCTCCATAATATGACACCATAATATGACGACATTATTGTTAGAGAGGGACAACATGGTTTTGACAGTAGAAACTCAAGTCTAAGTCAAGTCTAAGTTTAAGTTTAAGTTTGAAGGCAACCATGTCACGAGTGTTTTTTAGGAGGTTACCAAAAGCACCAGTCCTACTTGTTAATTACTTACTAAGTAGATGGCGCTTGCTTTTGATATCCACCTCAGAAAAAACAATGAATGTCACACTCTCCTTGGTTATTCATAAGCAGCATATAACCCATAATCCTTTGATCAACCGGAAAGTATAGATCTGCACATTCAAAGATTCCAAGCAATGACTTGACATTATTTCTAGTAACCTTCCCAGGTACTCTCAAAGATTATCTAGTCCATTGTTTTGGTCAGCTACTTCATGCAAGAGTTTCCACCCCATTAACAATTGATCAAGTTGCCTGGTGCACCTGCAAGTAAGAGGAGATTAATTTCAACACGCTCTGGATTTTCATTAAACTGTACATTGAACCGGGTGTCACATCATTGCTGCAATCCAATAGAAACGATACAAAAATTCCTTCACAGAATTCACAGAAACAACACTAACCAAACCCTCATTATCTACAACTATCGCTTGTGCTCATTGTACTTTACTTGTGATCTTCAAGCTGCGTTCTCGTTCGTGAAATGGCGATGATCTTCCTTCTGCGCTACAGGCTGACCTTGTGTGCGGTCATACTCGGGATGCACCTCTGTAACAATCAAAAGAAAATGACCAATTCGATCAGTCACATCGTAAAGAATATAATTCAAACATTACAAGAAAACTGGTCGATTCTCACTGTTATTTTCAGTCAATGAAAAGCGACGGGTTTGCTTGTAGTGAAATGTCATCAAAATCAGTGAAGAATAGAGCATCTATTGATCAAAACATCAACCTAAAGAGTCCCACTCAAAACTGCTGAAACCCTCGATCGTTCAGGGGTTGAAGTAACGTTATGAAACCTGAACAAACAAAAGTATACAAACAGAAGTGTAGTATATAATTGAGTTCTTGGAAAGATTTTGTAGTACCTGCATCCGCGGCCTGGTCTCGATCAGCAGTCATGCCGCTCTGAACCTCCTGCACATGCTCCTCCTTCTCCGCCTTCTTGTCCAGTACTTTCTTCACCGCCTCGCCGTAGCGTTCCCCGTAGCCCTCATCTGCCGATCGCGTCGTGTACGCCGCGCCATACGAATCTCCCATGTCATCCCTATCAATTCAGAACATCCGCTATCAACTCAGAACCCTACAAAAAAATCAAGAAACGATATGCAACCGGCATTTACAAAACCCAACCATCACAGCTTTAGAAAAGGTTTTAGGTTGCAAGTACCTGATGATCGAAAACTGTTCAGACGATTCAGCCCTAAGAAAGAGGAAACCCCCGTTCAAAAACGCATTCAATCAATTAGTGTGGTGCTCTCACCTGTATGCTTGGCGCTCGGCGTCAGGAAATGCAGGAGCCGTGGTACCCTGGCCGTGATCCATCTGAGTTCAATGATCAAATTGATCGAGGACTTGCTGTAGTGATCTGTGCAGGAAACTAAGAAATGGCCAAGAGTGGAAATGGAAGAGAGAGTGGAAGAATTGGGTTATCCGGGAGTGGAATCGAAGTGGCAATTAAATTAGTAGAGATCGGTAGAGATCGGCTGCATGTTGGCACCGCTATGTTAGTCTAGAATTGACAGGAATTGGCGGGGTTCCTCTTCAGTCTGGAGGTCGGCTAGCAGGCCACTTGGCGGAGGGGGTCGCCAAGTGTCGCTTGCACATGGCATTCGCCCACAGAAGCAGCCGTACCAGGACTCCATGTCAGCACTCCGGTAACTCAAGGTACATAAGGTTAGTACCTAGGGTCCCTCCCTACAACTCGTATTTAGCCTTATAATTGTTCAATCGTGGTTTAGTATATGAAATGGAATATATTTTTACGTACATATTATCATGATCATTAATTTATTTTGTACTAAAAGTGTTTGGTCATTGTTATTTTGATCAAATACCGCCGAATACAGAGCATACTATATGGCCGTAAAGGGCTTTCGGGCTATTAAGGGTTAAGTGTGCAAGGAGCCATATGGAGTCATGTTTGATCGTTTTTAAGTCAAACAGGGATTTTCACCTAGTTTCTAATTTCAAATGAAAACGGTACCAACTAAGAAAGTCTTTTTTGGTAACTAGTAAGTGGTCACTAAAAATGAGTCACCAAAAAATGAAATGTTGTAAAATTTGTGAACCATCTCACTTTGGTGTTTGAAGTTCAGATGTGTAACTTTTCATTCTACATATGTTGCAAAAACAAATCTTGGAATCGGACTTTCTTAGATATCCAAATACCTATGTACAAAACACAAAAAATGCTTACAAATACAATACATGTACCATGTGGTATTTCTTGTGTTTGGAAGTTTGTTATCTTGTTTTTTTTTTTAGGACTGTATTGTCTTGTTCGTGTTCTATTAGTGTATGTATTCCGATCTTGATCAATGTACCAACTCCTTTCATATTTTAACGTATAATTTATTGTCCTAAACCGTGTATGGATAAGTCACTCTCATTTATAAAATTCTCAATAATTATGTGTGAGTCCGTTCTTGAAATGAAAGATTGTAATAGAGCGGTGTTGAGACAAGGCATTGCTAAACAACTTTGCTTTTCTTTTTGAAGTTTAACCTAGATTCTATTTAACTTTAAAGTCACACACCCTATAAAATCTCATTTTTGAGTGTGCATTATACAGTTTAAAGATAAACTATAATCTTCCAATCCAACGGTTTGATTTTACCAAGATTTAACTGGCACTTGTTTTATTAAGCTATGCTTACATTCATACAATTGGATATTATTAATAGTATCCCCAATTTCAACAAAGAAAATTAAAAAATTATCATTAAAAAAACTGTGGTTTCTCAAGGATCACCCTAGACACTAAAAGGTTAAGCCTATGTACTGCTCACCTCTCAATCTAACCATATTTTGTCATGGAATAGCATAAAGGATTATGGAGTATAAGATTTTGTGAGTAAGTTAAACTCAAGTGAGGTTGAGTAGGTTGCTTCTTGTCAATGATAGTCTACTGAGTTTATGCTCCATGATACTTTCTGGATTTTTCATAGAAGAATATTGTAGAATCTTGATGATTTCCGGATTCTTTATAAAAAAATATTGTAGAGTCCTACAAATTGAAGAGGGTGTGATCTCTCAACTGCTTAAGAATCTTATGTAGATGGACCTAATTCTGACTCTTTAAGGATTTAGATGTGATAAATCTAAAAGAATTAACCCTGTAACACCAAAGAAAACCAAAATGGTCTCATAGATGACTTCAACCATGTTTTAATGATTGTTCATCAATGGTTTCATCTGCTATTTTTTTTTGAAATGGTCTTTGCAATAATTTTAATAACGTGGACTTCATAAACCCATTAATATAGAGTCTTTTATTTTTATGAGATGATATAATCTTTGAAAACGACGAAAGAGAGTTGGCAGTTGTTGGATAGGTGGAACTTTTTTATAATAGGTAGCATAAAATAAGCCAACCCATCCATAATATACAATTGTAGATAGTTTAATCAAACTCGTGACTGCTACATCAACAACATGCCACATCATACCACGAGCAGTTTCACGAAGGAGGAACGCTTACAATTGGCCATTTCTGGTTGTAGTGTGCCATCAACAATGGTAATATAAAGAAGCACAATGATGATGGTTGTAAGAATGACGGCAATAAGTATCATCATTACTCCCATAGATGGTAAGAGCGCAAGACATGAAATCAGCTAGTACCAATATCAAAGAGTTACTTCCAAAAAGAAAAGAAAAATTCAACCAAGGCGAGTAAGATATAAAACACATGACATTGAACCAAGCTCAAACAAAGTTCATGCTTTCAAGAGTAACGTAAATTGCCAAAAGCATTCAAAGAAACATCACAATTCTTCGCACAATCTTTCTCTATGCATTCTTCAAGCTTCCTCTTCTTAGCTATCCCTTATAGTGTCCATTGGAGGTAGCGGCCATAGTGCAACACCTCATTAGTAAGCACAAAGCAAAAAAATTGGCAAGTTGAACATCTATTTGTGATGCTAAATGAAAAAAATCTTTGCAACCTTTTTATATTCAAACAATAGACATTTTGAATCTGAAAAAACTCCCGAGAGACTAAGGTTTTTGTGGTATTTTCGGGCGGAGATTCTCTTTGGATGAACTGAAAGGCATCAAAAAGGGCACCCAAATGGTTTATCTACCGATATCCCGCGGCACACAATTTTTCCAAAGTTAAAAGTAGGACACAAGAATGATAGATTCCGTAGAGCATTCACATTGGAAGAGCAGTCCAGAATTACATACGAGGAAGCCATTGCTGATACTGCATTACTTCTTTCACTAGAGTCGCCGAACGACGTCATCTTGAAATACAACAGTGAGTTGCGGAAGAAGCTAAGGGCTGTATGTGAAGTTTTATGTGACTTATCATATTCCACTCTCGGACATCTGTATGGTATGGTCTACTAACTCTTGGTGAACTAACTACATTTTGGTGCACATTTGTGCACTTTGAGCATTTTGTCTAAAATACTAATTTTCAAACCGATTTGCAAATTACTAAGGAAGATTATGTAGCAATGATTTAATGAAAAATGAATGAACCAACTTCTAGATTTATTTACATATTATCCAAAAATTAAAATTTTAGAATGTTATAATGATTTTATATTGAAGATTTTGATTACCAAAACTCCCATTTTAATAATAGTTTTACTAATTTATGGTCAAATTTTGAATATAAATATAGCTCATGTTTGATTCTATATTAAAAAATCTAAAAATAATCCAACCTAAAAAAATTCATTCTCAAGTACATTAAAAAAAGGAAATCAATAAAAAAAATATCTAAATAGAGAAACAATTAATCTCTCTTGAAAATAACACATTTTAAAATTTGAAATTTTAATCAATCCAAAAAATTTGAAAACATTAATAGATATTTTTCTTCACATGTTTGAACACTAGAAAACTTCATAACTTAAAAGTCCATCCACAACCCTTTGTTCTCCTTCTTTTTTAGAATTTAGAATATATATTATGTGACAATGCAGTAGTTTACCCTTTGTTTCATCCTCCATCAAAACATAATGCCAAAATTTTAATTTTCTATGAATTTTTTTCTCTTTTATCGGCACGGTCCATCCTACCACTTTAGATTTTATAAAAATATTTTTTTTCTCTCAAATGGATTTTTCAAATTCTCAAAATCCTCAAAAGAACGCATAGGAACAAGAATTCTAATAGCCCGTATCATACAAACGCCTTCTCGAATTATCACACAACAATAGGTCCATCACGGCTTCCGGATGCATGGCTGTCACAAGGAACGGTTGGTCACTCAGTATCTCCCTCAATCGTACTATAGCAGGGCACACATTTTAATTAGACACTTTAGAGCGTAACATTACGAGCACAACCATAACTAGAAGGCATGAGCATATTTAAAAAGCCCCCTACAAAATCACTATGCCTAGCTATACTACATAGACTGGCATGGTAGGGAGCATCAGTAAGGCATGCAACATCAACGAGGCGAGGAGTGTGGGAGTCTTGGTCGGAGCTGAAGGCAAATCGAAAGAACAATCTACGACCTCGTACAACTTAAGCTGCGGTAAGTCCATGCACCCTTCTTATTCTTGAGGTTGTTTGAATGCAAGAATGTTATTTTGTGAGCATAAAGCAAAGAGCGGTAAGCGGTGAGTGGTGAGCAATGACCGGTTATTCTAAAACATAAATTTTATGGAAAATTCACCTATTATCGTGGATTGAGGATCCTATATTCGTGGAATTAGAGCGATAAGGAACGAATGTGAACAAGTAACTTGCAGTCACATAAGTAATGAAAATGATTTTAGAAAGAAGTAAGTGCTATTCAATCCACACAAATATCATTAATACGACAGTGGTGTAATGGATTGGAAAATTTCCACTTCCGACCACCCTATCAATCTATAGAAAAACCAAGCATTATATAAAATAATATGAAAGTTACAACTTTCCAATCCTAACTAAATTTATTAATTAATAATGCTGAAGTACAATTGGAAGTTACTACTTCCATCAATAAAATCAATTGCACTCTCAACCCAATAAGCCAATAATATAATATGGAGGTTAGGACCTCTCAATATGGAGGTTAGGACACACTAATAGAATAACATAAACTGAAACTACAAATTTTTGCTAGGTTCGGAAGCCATGTCATCAATATAAATCAAACATTATTTCTTACAAGCAACTAATGGATAGGACAACGACGAAGCAGTAGCTAAAGTTAACGTTGTTGCAACCTCCTCAACATAGGGAGGCAAGGTGTAAGATTTTTCTAAACTTGAAAAAAAATCTGGCCTTGCAAAGAAGGGTCACTCTCATGTTTTTAATGTTGAACCTCTACAGAAAAACAGTTTTAGTTAAAAATTTGGAAAAGGCAATGAAGAGGACAAAATAAAAAATTTAAAAACAAAATATCTAACTTACGTACAAAATCAAGACTGTTGCGGAACGATGATCAAATCATCAATGTCCGAGGCGCTGTCTCCCTCAATTGATGATGGACTATTAACCGATGGCGACACTTTTAAGAGCTCTTGCTGTGGTTTCAGAAGTGCCTCAAAAATTTCAGTGTCTGACTCCATGGCAATAACATGGCGCCCAATTGACTTACATGCGTGAAGACAACACCTAATTTGTCATACACAACATAGTTAGATTAATTAAAAGTAAAAACAATTGAAGGACTAGGAAGAGAAGCCAAGGTCGAAGTCAAGGAGATAGCAAAAGACATTGTGAAGGCATTGTAATCCATGACAACGTCATCAAGTCAAGTACAAGCCTTCATTAAGGTCTGCATGAATTTTGGATCTTTCTCTCAAGCGCCCCTCTATAGAATGTTGTTATTCATAAATTGAAAATCTTTAGTGATGAAGTCGTGAAGCAAATCGTCACATTGAAGGTCTCAATCCGGATTAAAGACATTCGCATTCTGCTACAGCAAAAAAATTGAAGAGCATGCCTTCACGAGATGGAGTATCCAGAACCGTTTAATTTACCGGAAAAAATAAGTCATTAAAATTCTATAATATGTACGGTTAAGCAGAAATCAACAATGTAAGAGTGATTTAGGGAAACTGTGAAATAATGTTTATTGTTCTGGAAGGATCAAATGACGATATCAGCCGTAGGTCATTGATTCCCCACCAATCTTTATACACCATAATACTGAGAAGCCCGATTGTTTTGCGTTTGCGATAATGATCTACTGTATGAGAAAATTGTCAAAGTGAAAGATGAAATCGACACCGTTGTTATGTACATACTTACCTGCGAATTCCAATAGTGACACAAAAACTATGGAGTGTATACGTTCTAAGAAGGATCCGCCATAGAGAGTGAAGATACATTCGGTACGAGGAGTCCATCAAGAACATCTGCAACCAACAAATCAATAAAGTCTCTAGTCTGAAGTGCTCTGTTAAGACGTTTAAACCGTCCTGCTGTCACTTGGACAATGAAGCAGCAGCAGAATTGATGAGTAAAGTAATTAAGAAGTATTAGAATTACTTAAAACACCATGGAATATAAGATCTTCAAGATGGTCACCTCAAAAATGAATTTGACAACCTCCATGTACAATATGCCAAATTCACACTGTCTCAATTGAATATGAACATGGAAATCTTGGATATTCAACTTAAAAATTTTAAATGAAGAAACTTGATAAAAAAAATGCAACTTAAGTCAATCATCAATTTATAAAGATATATATCAAAATTTGATCTATCATCAATAAATAATTTTTTTTAGTTATATTGAGTCATCTCATAGTTCTCAATTAAATAACTCATTTCAACAGTTTGAGGATTAAAAAATGGTGATAATTAAATTGAAATTAATTGTGGCAAGTTATTCGTGGCATGTACGACGGCTTTTAGCACAAAGGGTAGATTGAAAAGAGCTATTTGCAATTTTATATAGTATTCAAATGTTAAATCTAAATCTTGTGATATTACAAGTCCAACTCTTGTGATGCACAATTTGATTGATGTGTTGTTAGTTAAAAAGGTGGGTTAGTAATTGCACATTTGGTTCTACTGTGGTTTCATTGGGCTATCTGCAAGATTGTTATGACTTTAGACACGTGGCATTATGAAAAAGTCAACCGAAAGGCCGTAAATTAAGATGAAAGTAAAAAAAAATTAGATATGTGCAATTACTGCACTGAATAGGCATTGTATGCATGAAGCGTCTATCAAAGCACATATTAAAATCATGTGTTGAACACAGAACACATACTACAAAATAAATAACACAAAGGACAGAAAATAGATAAAAAAACAAGCATTGTAGGCATGAAGTGTTGGTATAAGTACTTGTTGAAATAAAATCTTGTGTAGAACAAAACACATGCGGACATGTCATGGAACATATAATGATATAATACAAAAGACATAATACGTGAAATGTTTACTTCACTTGAATCTTGGGAGTAGTTTGCTATATCATAGAGATATATTGGCTGCTTCCTGATGCGACTCAAGCAACATAAATCTGTATTTTCAGCCACACGATAAATTGAGAATTATCACTCTTTTCACATTTACAGAATAAATAATATTTCTGAGGAGATATACAATCTTGCCTACAAAGCATTATAAAATAAGGTAGATATCCAAATACCTCATCATGGTTGTGGCGATTCCATTGTGCAGCCTGAAGTCAGTCCCGCGTATGCACATGAAGAGTTGGTTTCAAACCGTCTGCTTCACAACTTGTGACATCCTTAAACTTAGCAGCTTCAAGCATATCAAAATATTTTATACGTAAACAAAACACACTACTCGATTTAAAGAATGTTCCACGCATTTTAAGGATAGCTAAAAACTTGCCTACAAAAGTGCAGTACAAAGTTTCAAAATTGTGTATAGAAAAGCATCCTCTACTGCTGACAGAAGCTACATACACACTTTGCAGCATGACGTCAACCACATTTAATATTCAATATTGTTGAATAAGAAAAGGCTATTACGGCATTAGAGACAGAAATTCACTGTATTCCATAATAGTTTGTGTAGTAAGACCAATTTTTAAATGTTTGAAATGTCAAGCCACACAGAGATCCCAATGCTTCTTACTTGAACATCAAACTCAACGCATGTCACCGGCGTTGCTTTGCCAGTTTGAACAGACATTAAAAAAATTATGAGAAAAACGTAACTATTGAAATCTAATGGATGAAATTAAGTAATGCAAAAAAACAACATTAGCTTCTTTAAACACTCGATCTCGAATTCAAACGAAATCCATTTTGGACACGATCATCGAAGTTCATGTCCTCATACACAACATTTGTATAGTAGAGGCCATATCGAACAGAGTTATAGTAATGCCAAATGGTACAACCTCGCGTCGGAAATCGTATTACGATTGAGAATTACTCCTGCTAGCTCTAGCCATTTTGATCCTGGCCATAAGTAGAAGTAAAAAAAAAACATTCACATCTAAACACAATCATGCGTGATCATATACTGCAGGGCAGAAATCATGAGGAAATTTAAAACAATGGAACTTTCATGGTATTGACTAAAACAGAAAGACTAACGTAAATAAGGGATTCACATGCACAGGATGAGTAACCCCACAACTGCGATACGATTGAGAAAAACTTCCCATCTACACCCACATAAATAGGAAAGGTCATATTGCAAAAAAAAAAACAGAAACCCATACAGTGCATCAACGTACAACATGTACGCTAACCAATGTGACATTGCTAAAAAACCTCCCACAAAGTGACCCTCAGTGTTCAAACAATCATACTCTATTTAAAAGTGACACCTACTTCGGAATTTGATAGTAGCATGACATTTAGAAGTGAATGTTTGTGAGCTACTGATAATCTTCAATCTACATGATAAGTAATCGGGTCCCTTCTTTGCCTTCAAACAACAAGTGGAACCACTCAGAAGTTGTCACTATAAATTTGCAAATCATATTGTCAGATAGTTTACTAAGCTCCCAAAGCCGATACATGACTTTATAGCAAATGACAAGGAGACGAGTTCTCGAGTCATCGGACCATAGCGCCACTTGTTTGTTGTTGCAAGTACCTTGCGTCAAGGACCAGAGGCTGCAAGTACGTTGCAGCAATAATTAGTCAAGGTTGTAAATATGTCGACACACTCTACTATATACAAACCTTTGGACATGCCCAACGATGGATACAACACCAATCTGAAACAACAACTGCTTAGAGGAGAACATGAAATCTCCAGGTTTAATCAATACCTCATGAACAATGTCTGTTTCCAAGGACCATATTCACATTTCACTAAGTTATCCATAATGAGGTTGCTCTACATCAACACGAAAGGAAATTAATTAGCATATCGTCTTCTACAGTCATAACATTAGTAAGAAAAACCTCATGCGTACGCCTTACCGCAATAAACTTCCTAAAATCATCAGGTCTAGATTACACGTCCACTCACACCACCGATTCTTCCAATACCAATCAGACGCACATCATCATACATATTAACCACCAAAATGAGCTCCTATCTCAAACGATCACCAATACTCCATCCATCTCGGAATTGGAACAACACCAAAATTCACTCGCAATGAATTCCTCCTAATCCATACATGTTTCCATTTCTAATCAACACCACTACAACACTACCTCAGCCAAAAAAACCAACCTAGCACGAAACTCTTCCTCCTCTCCTTAATCCACCTGCGAATTTGCTAAATTAATGTAATGGAGATATTCGTAGCAGCGTTAATTCTAAGGCGGGAGCGCCATCCATCGGGACGATCAATGATCATAGAAACATGCGGCGGATGAAGCTGGAGCAGGTAAATGAGTGGAGCGTTGCGTGGCTGCAGATTAGTAGTAGTAGTAATGGCGAGGGAATCCTTAATCACTACTAGAAAATATGTGTCCAAAACAACAAAAAATCAACAGAGGATTGTTGATAATGGGAGTTGATTTGGACAAGTTGATCTGGACATCTTTCAACAAAGATATGTTGTTTGATTTTTGTTGTTTTGGTCAAAAAAATTCAACTACACAAAAATAGTAATTCTACTATCCGAAATAAAAATTTCAGCTTCCCATACCATGATTTTCCGGCTGCCCGGACGAAATTTTTTGGCTACTCAGACAGAAATTTTTAACTGCCCGGAAAAAAATTCCCGCTGCCCGGGCAGTAGTTTTCAACTGCCCGAGCCTTAATATCCAACTGCCCGAGCCACAATTTCCGGTTGCCAAGACTATCATATCCTAACATCTCCGCCCACAGGGTTTGATCACAAGACCTCCTACATGATGACTACAAGATCTTACCAACACACCATTGGTGAGTTGCTTTGTGCCACAACCGATTACTTATTGTTACTTATAAATGCCGACATAAAAAATTTGGACTTTTGACAATTTCAGTAAACTTTGAAGGCTTGTTCTCCTTCATACGGTGTCCAATCTTAATAAAAATTATTGGAAAAGTTGCGTTTTAAAGTTTAGTATTAGTAGTAAAATTTTTACTTTGATCCAATATGTTGTGAAATTTTTATAGACATTTCAATAGAAGGGGGTTCAACCAAAAATAACTTTTGTCTTTGATACCCAAAAAATATGTTTTTAGAAAATTTTAGAATTTTTTTATAGATATAGAGAAAAGCCTGCCTAATCCACTTCAAAAAAAATTTGAAAAAAAAAGTTTTTGAGATCGCTAAAAATATCCAAAGTCTCATGTGGAGAAAAAACAGCTCTCAGCCATCAAAATTTCGTCGAAAAAATAATAATTTTGAAACTTTTTGAAACTTTTTTTACATATAGAAAAAAGCCTGCCTGATCCATTGCAAAAAGAAAAATTGAAAAAATATAATTTTTGACATCGCTAAAAATATCCAAAGTCTGCTGTTGAAAAAAAAACAGCTCCCAGCCATCAAAATTTAGTCGAAAAAAATATATTTTTTGAATTTTCCGAAACTTTTTCTAGGTACAGAAAAAAGCCTGCCTGATCCAATGCAAAAAAGAAATTGAAGAAAAAAATGTTTTTGACATCGCTAAAAATATCCAAAGTCTACTGTAGAAAAAAAAAAACAACTCCCAGCCATCAAAATTTCGTTGAAAAAAAGAAATTTCTGGAATTTTTTGAAACTTTTTGTAAGTACAAATAAAAGCCTACCTTATTCACTCCCAAAAAAATTGAAAAGCTTTTTTTTTTTGTTATTTTTGTAATTAAAATTAATGTGAATTTTAATAATTTTTTAATAAAATAATAATATTAAGCATTACAAAAATGTTTAAAAAAATGTTTTTATAATGCTCAAAAATTATTTTAAAATTATTTTATTTTATTTTTATTTTGTTTTATATTAAGAATATATTTAAAAAATATTAAAGAATTATTATCCAACCTGATGTGGCCGATATGTTGGCAGAGATCCACATGAGATTTCATTTTTTATTTTTTATTTTTTATTTTTGTATTTTATTGTTTAAAATTATTTGATTTTTTAAATATTATTTTATTTTATTAATTTATATGCATGAGAATTCGCGATTTTGATGAGGCTTTAGATTTCCTCTAATGTTACAGAAAGTTAAAAATTTGTGAAAAAAACACTTATAGTGCACAAATCAACAGAAATAAGTGAAAAAGGCACTTACAGTGCACGGACCAACAGAAATCAGGCGACTTCTGTTGTTGCATTTACAGAAAGTTAGAAATCAGTGAAAAAGGCACTTACAGTGCACGGACTAACAGAAATGAGTTGATTTTCTGTTGATTTGGTCGTGATTTTCTAGTAGTGAATTCACATAACATAAAGACTACAATGCGCTACACACAAAAGAAAATGATAGCTTGTCATAGACCTCCATATGTTACTACACAAAGCTTGTTTCTAAGTTTGGAGAAGCCTTACAATTACATAATTTCTGCAAGTTGCAACCAAGCTCAAGGTCTTCTTGGATTCCAGCACTTTCAGGCTTCAAAGTACGAGCAAGAAAAGCTGGCGGCTGGAACATGATCGGGAATGGGACGGACTTCAAAACCCTTGGACTGATCTTTAATGAACTGAACTGATCGTTTCCAGCAGCTCCCGAAAATCTCAACAAGATTTTTAGGGTTTTCCAGTCCTTTTTTTATGAATGCTTTACCACTAAAAGTTGGACCTATGACCATGGAATCATGCTTTACCGGTCACACTCAAATTTTCCACTATAAATAATACAAAAATTCAACTATATATTTTTAGTAGATGAGGCCTGTATACTACAAATCATGAATTTTTCATAAAATTGGTAAAAATCTGAAACTATTATGATGTTTTGAAACGATTGTAAAGAAAATTCATATCGAATGCAAAATGTACTCAAAAATTCCAAAGATGGATAGATAGAGAGAAACTCCGGCCCTCTTTCGAGGCCGGCGTGAATCATTAGGAGAAAGGTGGGGTTTCCAAAAGGCCTTTGGTTTTCTCACGTGCAGTGAAATTTCAGTGGTGCCCGCACGTTTTCCCCACTGGCACCAATGGTGCCACGACGCTGCCAGCAGTGCATTTCCGTGGGTCGAACCAATCGACGCTGCCTGCACTACCGACGCTGCCAACACTGCCAACATTGCGGCTTCTGACACTGTCAGTGGGCAACGACGAGGACCAATGGTGCCACCATCAGAGAGGTGTTTGGACAGACCAGTCACCTAACTCGGGCTGCCTTACAAGGCCTTTTGAGGACCCCACATTTTTCCTAATGAAAGTGCCTGTTCGTGATGTCAATGACCCAGTGCCCACCAAACAAAGGGTCATTGGGACAAAACTACTCTCCCCTGCTGGGAATGGACACTTTAGTAACAAGTAACATAATAATAAGTAATCATAAGCTGGGAATTTGTTTTGAATATAAAGTATGTTTTTGTATTAAGAATATCGCCAAGTCATGAGTTCTTTGGTTGATTAATGAAGGGCGGTGTATCACATTTGTATGGTCCGGGTTTGATATACGTTGGGTTCGTTTGAGCAGTGTTGTGATATACATGACTTGGTGATGCTAGTTGAGTTGTCATGGCAGGCAATTTGTACCAACCAACCGGCCCTATCTTACCCATGAGCCAAGTGCTTGTACTGAGCTAGCGATCAAAAGAATAAATAGTGGTCTTCACCACTACCCCTTTTAATTTTGATGTTTAACTGTTTTGTTGTTTTCTTATTCTGTTGGTATTAGTTGGTTGTTTTCTATTCGTGAATTTGTCTAGATTTAGAGATTCATGAAGAAAATTTGAATTCCTTGCAATTTAGAATCTCAAAACTTTGGATACGAGCTAGTAGATCCTTTACATCAGTGATTTTTTCTAGGCATTAATTTGAATGCCAAAATGCACCAAAAATAATTGGCGTGCATCAAGCCTTACGGAAAAATTTGAAGAAAAAATGGATTCATGAAGATGCTAGATTGTTTCAACTTTTGAAAATAAATTGAATGAAATTGACAATTTTTAATGAAAGTCATCCAAACATGTGAATGAAAAAATAGTTCTATCCAAAATATAGATGGGTGTAAAAATATTTGGCTACACCAAATGTTTATTTTATGTCTCTACTTTAGCATTTCTCCAAAAACCAAAAAAAAAAAAAAAAACCCTACTCTACATCTCTATAAGAATTCAACAAATACATGACCAAATAATATAACCAATTTAATTACAACACTGTTGGACCGTACGTATTTCATATGACCGTTTAATTTTCAAGTAAGATCTAATCTTTTCAATAGATATACAGTGTAGTAGTACATAACATTCTATACCATTTACTGCACCATGCATCCCCAAAGCACTATTGATGACTATAGGTAAAAGAATACATTAGTTCAAGATTATACAGTACAAGAAACAATATCGCTTCAATTGAAATAATTATCTCTTTATTACAGAGTCAACGGAAGGTATGTCTAAGTGATTACCCTGTCACAAAGAAAAAAAAAAAAAAACACCGCTTATCCAAAATTCTTAACGAAATGGTAATCATCTTGATTAACCCCTAACTGCCTAAGCGTCCATTTTTTGGACGATGTACAGATTTCATCCAAAATTTATCATCTGTCATGCACTTTCTGCAGTGTGAAATTTTTACAGTAGATTCTATGGGAAGTTAGCTTCACACATATGTGATCCGATTAGAAAGGGGATGATTTGTGAAATTTTTATGCCTCATTTCATGTTGTAGTGATTCACCCAAAATTTTGAAGATTTCAGTGTAAAAGTGCTCTAAAAAAAGTCAACTCATAAAATCAAGCAACCAAAAAATCTCCAAAAATCACTACACTTAGAGTATTACATTTCAGCCAATCACAAAAAATTTCATCTGTAGATTGTCAATATCTTATTCGTAATTGAATTATAAAATAATTTTGAATTTCACGTTTCAAATTTTATACAAAATTATTGGTAATAGAAATCATAGATCTAACCGTATGGATAGAATCTAAAATTCATAATGTACAACTTTTATTCATATATCAAGTTCAAAATATCCCTCTAGGTTGCATTTTATAATGCATCTTTGCAAAACTGCCAAATTTGGAGAGGGCTCTAGGCATTTAGGGATTAAATTTGCAATTGTTTTTGGTTCACCGTGTTTGCTTTAATTTATTTTAGTTTAATTCTAAATTTAATTTCTTTTTTGAGGGGGAAATAGGTAAACAGCCCTGGACACCTGAAAATGTGGTCAGTCAGGATGCTTGTCTGAACACAATTGACCCCAAAACACAAATTACACAAAAACATGCCTCTAGCAATGGTGCCAATGAAATGAATTGACATGAATTGACATGAGATGAAATGAAAATGAAAATGAAAATAAAATGGAAATAAAAATGGAAATGAAAGTTTTCTTTCTTTCTTTTCTTTCTTTCTTCTCTTGGCTTTCTTATTAAAAAGAAAGAAAAGAATTCTTTTTGAATGAAAATGAAAATGAAAATGAATTTTTATTTTTTTCTTTTCTTTGTGTTTTTTGCGTTCTTTCTTTTCTTTCTTTTCTTTCTTTCCTTTCTTTGCTTTCTTTGTTTTCTTTGCTTTCCTTTCGTTCCTTGCTTTCTTTTCTTTGCTTTCGCTCCTTGCTTCCGTGTCATGCTTCCATGGCGTCCTTCCGTGGCGTCCTTCCCCTGCCGTGGCGTGGCTCTCCCTTTCCTTCCTCCCTTTTCTTTCGTCTTTATTTTGAAAGAAAGAAAAGAATTTTTTTTAAATGAAATGAAAATGAAAATACAAATGAAAATGAATTTTTTTAGTGTTCCTTTCTTTCTTCCTTTCTTTCTTTCTTTCTTTCTTTCTTTTGTTCATCTTTATTTTGAAAGAAAGAAAAGATTTTTTTTTGAATGAAATGAAAATGAAAATACAAATGAAAGTGAATTTTTTTAGTGTTGAGATTAAAGCTTCCAGAGTGATGATGAGTGCCTCACAAATAAAAGCATGTATAATTAACCCCTAAACGTACCAACCCTTTGAACAGAAGTAGATTCTAGACTCAAAAGTAGATATTAGCATGGCTCAGATGTACATGAGGTGTACATGAGAAGACCATTGCAAGCATAAAATCTACCCAACAAATTTGACATACTTGTAGTTAGAGGCCTCTACAATATTATCAACATCTCTCCATCACAAGAGATTTATTGTAATTGGTAGAGAATTTAATAAGTTTTCAAAGGTGACTTGGATGAAAATCATCCGAGGTTGTATGAGAAAGTTACAAGGCTTCAAATCTGTTCATGATCCAGTTTCTGGACGCTGGGACGTTTAGGAGTTAAGCTTTTGCAAACCGTCGATCAGCCTGACTACTGGTATCACCTCACAACGGACTAGGAAAGTCTGAGTCTTTCGAGGTATAAAAATTCCTCTAGAATTTAGAAGTAGGTGTGCAGATGAACACATACCTTGTTTCATGGATATGAATACACCACTCACGACCAAATCAGGATTTGTACATAACCTCTATAGATAGGTTTTATGAAAAATGTATTTCATAAAATTGGACCATTTGTTCACTTCCAAAAAAAATCAATTTTTTTTTTTTAACTGTATGAAAGTTTTAAAAATAAAAACATCATGAAAAATTTAATTAAAAAAATAAAAAAGGGTATTACCCAAGATTAAAAAAATTGCGTAGCTATGTACGTATCTGTGCTAAGTTGCTAAAAGTTTATGAAATTAAAATTTGACCCCTTCTAGTACTTCCTAAGTTTTAGGTGTACAAGCGACAAGCGACACGCTACCATTTTTAAGCATAAATGATCAATTTGGATAGAAAGATTGTAATATTGCAATCTTTATTGTGGTAGTCATCTTAACGTTGAAACCTAAAACAATACAATTTGTTTCGTCACAAAATTTCATCTCCATATTTTTTGGTGATTTTTCAAAAATTGCAATTGTGCGACAATCACCAAATGAATAGTTTTGCAAAATATTTGAAACTTCTTGAAATCAAAATTCTTTGCAATTTGATTACAATTAAGATATTGACAATATGTGGATGAAATTTGTTGTAATGGGTTGAAATGTAATAATCTAAGTGTAGTGATTTTGGAGATTTTAAAGTTGCTTGATTTTATGAGTTGATTTTTTCAAAAGCACTTTTAAACTAAAGCTTTAGAAATTTTTGGTGAATCACTGCAACATGAAATGAGGCATAAAAATTTCACAAATCATTCCCTTTCTAATCGGTTCATACATGCATGAAGCTAACTTCCCATGAAATCTAGAGTAAAAAATTGACATAGCAAAATGTGCATGACGAATGAGAAAACAGAGTTTGATTCTATACATCATGCAGAAAATGGATGGTTGGGCAGTTAGGGGTTAATAAAGTTGCTGCTAAACCACCAACTTATGCACTCAAATGTATTGTTTTAAGAATGACATCTTTGGTGATTGAAATGATTTTTCTTTCATTTTACATGAGGTATAACAAGAAATGCAAATATTTCCTCAATTATATTCTCGATATTGAAATTGATACAAATTTTAAAAGAAGAAACTTAAGTACACCGGCATCAATATCAACATACAAGTTCTTCCATGTCCATCTATGGTCACACTCCTTCAACAACGAACCCAACCTACGACACTGTATAAAGTTCGTGCTCATGCTCACATTGATGGCAATGAAGAGGCAAACAAACCAGCCAAAGCTGGCCGCGAACTAGATCATTACAATGCCACAACCACATGAATTTGCCCACTCCACACCATCCTTCCTCCAGAAAATAGAATGGCCTTCCATGGAAGAAGTCCCAGATAAAGGATTCATTCGCTCCTTAGAAACACACATCATCAAACATGACCTAGAAACAAACCTAAAAATAATTACTGACCAATTCCCTAATTCCCTTGACAAATGGGTTGCCAATACTCTCATTGATAACAAACTTTCAAATGCATTTTGGACTAACTCTAACATAATCCTACATGGCAACACCAATTTTTGACCAAGACGACGGCCTCTCAAAAGGAAGTTTGAGTCGGACGGGAATGGAAACCCAAACTATGGTCGAGAGGCCGTCGATTTCTTTTCATAAAAAATGAAAACTATATTTTATTGCCTATTTTTAGCCCATTTATTTGGACTCTCAACAAAGTTTGACCATACAATCCCACGGCCTCTCGACCTGAACGACCATAGTGTGAAGCGGCCCTAATTTGTTTATTTCAATGAGAACCGTGTAATTTGAGTACATCAATGATGCAGATGTGCAAACAGGGGCCAATGTTGTAATTTGAAGGGTATGTCTTCCCTTCATCTTGTCTATGAATAAATTACGACGAATGGAAGGTCGATCCCTGCCCAGCTGTGCACGTTGTGGCTCAAGATGCAAGTGTACCGCACTGAGAGCAACCAATGCTTGCAACAGGAAGAGCAGAAGTGTCAAAGGGCCCTTTACATGACGGGCCAAGGCCAATTAAATCTAGAGCCAATTCGTATGAAATGTTGGCTCATGCCAAGAAGGGAGGAAGCTCTGACCAAAGCATTTCTTTTCATTTTTCATGAAGTGTCAAAGTAGCGATATAAAATGTTAGAGTAGTACTCCATATTTCAACATTCATCCACATATTTGATACAAAATATCACATATCCATAATTTTGTATTGTTTTCATCCATAATTTGGCGATTTCATCCAAGATATTCTTTTCATTGAACTTTTCTGGTAAAAACCTTCATGATTTTCGGCCATTTTTTAACTAAATTATTTTTCTCTGGTGGAGTCCCTTGGCTCTAATACGGCATGAGGGAAGTGAATTGGGTTTCCCTTTAATAATAAAATTGGTGGTATTGAGTCTCAATTGCGGTGGCTCAAGCAAATGACTCCATACATGTAGAGTTGGGAGGGCTGATTGTTTTAGAGCATTCTAAAACCATGTCATGAGTCCGATGCAACGCAGTATAATGAGGGTAATAAATATACACCCATGCATGTATAAATGTGAAAAACTGGAGCCATTCAGTTGAGCTTTTGATTTCAGTTCGGACTTTGGAATGGCTCATGAGACACCTTTGTTGGCCCAAACCAGGTATGTAATACGAACTATCAGAGCACTGAATATGCCTTCCCACCCGCAGACTTTCCAGATCCTGTAGTATTTGTAAAATGGAGCGAACGCATAACCTTCTCTCAATGCAAAGTAACTTACCAACACCTCATGAAAACCAGATATTGAATATCTTGTATACCCGAACAGAAAATTGCTAAGGCCTGAGACTGCTGAGATCTTATATGCCAGATACAACAAAATGGTTTCAAACACTCGAGAGTACACTGCCTCCACAATATCATAAAAAGGGTAAAATATAGCCATGTAGTACCATTTCAAAAGAAACCTGTCCCTCACTTCTCCATAACTTGCTCTCTGCAGCACGTACAACCGAGCACCAATGCCTGCAACCACTGAAGCAGCTGTTCTTCTGCTCACTCCTGCATCCACGAGGCTCTTGATAAAAGCTCTCACGATTGCAAACTTGTCGAGGTATGTGACCTCGGATTCTGACAATTCGCTCTCCGCTTCACCTTCTAATATGCTGGTCAACATTCGACGTCGCAAGTTCATTCTCTGCCCAGATAGAAAAGAAAATGAGAGTCGAACACCTACATCACAGTTAGATTCCATGAGTCTATCATGATGGTGTATCATTTCGTCTCCCATTGCAATCAAGCCATCAACATACAGTTTGTACAGGTGTTTCATCAACGTGACCAGCCTCCTCCGTTCCACGTATTCAACAAAAGGCAGCGACGGGTGTCGAAGGTGCGAATCCCAACCAAACTTGGACTCGAATTCTTCGCATGTGGAGATGAACTCGGGGATCACCCGTTCAAGCTTTGCAATAGCCGGGATAATATCAAGTCCTGGAGTGTGAAGCTCGTCTGAGGAAACCAGAGTTCGCTTCAGTTCCACTAGGCATGCTTCCGGTGATGCATCCATCCACTTATTACTTGCCTCACCTTGCTTTGCCGCCATCTCTAGCACCGATACGATAAGATGTGCCAAGCTGTTACTCTCTTGCAGGAGCGCTATGGTTTCAGCGAAGCTGGGTCGAGCATCTGGATCCTGGTGCCAACATTGGCGAATGAGGTTCTTCAGAGGCTCAGGAACATGATCCGGGAGCTCGGGTCTTCCGCCGGACAGAACCAAGTTGTAGTCGGACCATCGGTGGTCGTCAAACGGAGTTTTCCCGGTGAGAATCTCGTAGCATGTCATGCCGAAGCTGCAGACGTCGGCTGCCTGCAATTGCTTGCCCGGAAGTGGAGCCCTATCCTCGGGAAACACATCTAGGGTTCGCAAGATTTCAGGAGCTCTCCAAAACACTGTTCCCACCACATGGGGTGAATTTTCAAAGTCGGTAATATAAATCTCTGGGAAATGAATGTGTTCTGTGTTGGGGCGGGGGTCCACAAGAATGTTTGCAGCTTTGATGTCGCGGTGGTAGATCCCAACGCCGTGTAGAGCTTTCAGGCTGATGGCAAGTTTTGTGATGATACTCACTGCAACCTCTTCCGAAAATGGTGCGCCATCCAATCGCACTTGAGAGTCGATGAGAGTGCGGAGATCAGTGGAATACCGTGGCATGAACATGCACAAAGAATCATCGTGGTCGAAGAAAAAGCCGAAAGGTTTGCAGACATTAGTGAAGTGCATAGTCAGACCCTGTGGAATACAATGGCCTTGTGAGATGCCTTTCAATGGCTTGAATTTCTTCACCACCCCAGAAAGAGGCTTCGAGGCCATATTTGAGTACGAAGTTGCTTCGTAGATGGTTCCCTGACCCCCTTCTCCAATTCCCACACCCTTCTAAAATGAGGTTTTAGAGGGTGTGTGACTTCAAAGTTAAATAGAATTTGGGTTGAATTTTCTAAAATGAAAGTGAAGATGTTCAACAATGACCTATGTCAACACGTCTCTGTTGCAATCTTTCATGTTAAGAACGGACTCACAAATAATTATTTTATAAGTGAGAGTGAGTTATCCATGTACGGTTTAGGACAAATTTTATACGTTAAAATATGAAAGGAGTTGTTACATGGATCAAGATCAGTATATATACACTAATGGAACTTGAACAAGAGAACTCAATCCAAAAAAGTAAAACAAGATAACAAACTTCCATACACAAGAAATACCACATGGTACATGTGTTGTATTTGTAAGTATTTACTATATTTTCAAGTATTTGCAGTATTTTCGCGTTTTGTTCATAGGTATTTTGATAGTTGCAGAACTCCAAATTGAAATTTTCTTTTTCTAAAAGATGTGTATTACAACGCTCGTAATCTGAACTTCACAATTCAAAATCCAATTCTTCACAGATTTTCTGTTATTCACATTTTTGACACATCAGAGACCACAATGTGGTTGCTTGAGCACTAAAGGGTTAAGAGAACTTCATGTTGGACTGGTATGTCATCGATGGATCAATGAACCTTTGTACAACGGATCAAATGTTCTAAATACATGTTTCAGTGTTTGACATCTACAATTTATCATAATGACTCTAATATTTTTATTCCAATGAGAACCCTGTAATTCGAGTATAACAATGATGCAAACGTGCAAAAGGGGCCAATGTTGTAATTTGAAGGGTGGGTCTTCCCTTCATCTTATCCACGAATAAACTAGAACGAATGGAAGGTCCATCCCAAGCTATGCACACTACAAGGAGAAGGCGTTGCTTTTCACTCGATAGGTGAGTCAAACAGTGCCATTCACTATTTAGGCACTCAAGACTTAGTGAGTGTGATTCGTCATGTAGAACAAGTGTGTACAGTGAACTTTTGCTGTGAGTAAGAAGCTACGTTTTTGGTAGTAGTGGCATGTTGTGGCTCAAGATGCAAGTGTACCGCACTGAGAGCAACCAATGTTTGCAAAAGGAAGAGTAGAACTGTCTAAAGGCCGCTTTATATGATGGGCCAAGACCAATTAAATCTAAAGCCAATTCCCATGAAACATTGGCTCATGCCAAGAAGGGAGGAAGCTTTGACCAAAGCATTTCTTTTCATTTTTCAGGAAGAGTCGAAGTGGTAATATAAAATGTTATAGTGGTACTCCATATTTCAACATTCATCTACATATTTGATACAGAATATCACATATCCATAATTTTGTATTATTTTCATCCATAATTTGGCAATTTCATCCAAGATAATTTTTTTAATTGAAATTTTTTGGCAAAAAACTTCATGGTTTTTGGCCGTTCTTTTAATTAGATTTTTTTGGTGCAATCTGGTGATATTTTTCCCATACGGCGTGAGGAAATGAATTGGGTTTCCATTTTGGTTTAACTCAATTTTCTTTCCCTGGGCTGTGTCAAATTTTGTCTTTAGTGCGTTAGATTATAATTTCAGTTCATTAGAATATGAATTTTAAGGAATGGCCTTGACTACTTCATGTAAAGCCCTTGGGATTGATTTCGTGAATTCAACTCGGGGAGTGCACTTAAAAATAAGATTAGGAATCACGTGAGTGCATACTTTCGGCCCCCCTATGTATGTACTAAAAATTCATTTAAAATTTGTAAAAAAATTATGAAGTTGTTAAACACAATCTAAAGTTCTTGTTGTGTAAATTTCAAAAAATAATCACTTGTAAATATTTTTAAATTGATTTTTGAAGCAAAACAACAACACATTTTAGTTCAAACTTCTATCATTTCTTTTATAAGATTTTAAAAACTTTTAGTCCTAAAATTTATACCAAATGATAGATATATACATAATGATTTGGCACCTAAAAAATCTTAATTTAAAAACTATTTTAAGGCCAAGTATTGTAGGGGGTATGCTATTAAAACGCACTCACGTGTATTCCTAATCTTAACTTTAAGTGCACTCCCCGGGGAATTCAACCAATCAACTACAAGGATTCAAGTATACCAAAGCTTCAAATTTGCCTTGGCCTATCATGTAAAGTGGCCTTACGTTAGTTCTAACACTCGTCATGGAATATGATACTCCCTCTGTTTTTTAATATGAGTTCACATTTTTGGCATATTTTTTTTCCTAGTTTTTGTCCTATGTTTTATACTTCAAACGGGGTGGGCAATGAGAGTGACACAAAACTACATACTACTATTAAAGATAGCCCATTTTTTTGAATACTGAGATGGCTTTTTTTGGCAAAAATAACATTAAGTTGAAACATGCCAAAAAAAGTGGACTCTTATTATAAAATAGAGGAGTATTGGGAGGAGTATAAGACATGATACAAAACACAATGCTAAATGCCTGATTACCATGACAAGAGACCAAATGGCTATGCCAAGATTTCAAAAGTGAGACAAACACAATAAAGTGAACACATACTGTGCAATTTATGGCCTAAAGAAAAGGGTTTTTCAATTTAGTTTGTTTTTACCATTTTGGCACGTTTTGTTTAGCTTACAATATCTTTTGACTATTAAAAACTTATTTTTCAAGCTTAGAAAGAAGATGATTAACCCGCTCAAATCTTTAAAAATGAATTCAAATTTATTTAACCTTTTAACCCCTAACTCTACAACTAGGCATTTTTGGTCTGATGTATAGAAGCACGTCTAGTTTTCTCATCTGTTGTGATCTTTTTGCAATGTGAAATTTTTATGATAGATTTTTCATGTGATTACCGTGCAATATGAAAAAATAAAATTACAAATGCATCAATCTCAATTTTCTATCTGCGTGGAAGTGCTGATGTCTTCCATTCCAACTGAAAACTTTCTAGTTTTTCATGCTATACATTTGCCACAGACCCTTGCAATGGAATGTGTGTTTGCCTCTTAACCCCTAAACGTTCTCACCCTTTTCAGATTTGGCAGTTTTTCAAAGATGCATTATAAAATGCAACTAAGAGGGATGTTTTCAACTTGGTGAATGAATAAAAGCTGTACATTATGAATTTTAGATTCTATCCATACGGTTAGATTTGCGATTGCTATCACCAATATTTGTGTATAAATTTTCAAACTTAAAATTTAGAGCTCTTTTGTAATATGATTACGAATAAGATATTGACAATCTAATAATGAAATTTTTGGGATGGGTTGAAATGTAATACTCTAAGTGTAGTGATTTTTGGAGATTTTTTGGTTGCTTAATTTTAGTACTTGACTTTTTCAAAAGCACTTTTAGACTAAAATCTTCAAAATTTTCGGTGGAACACTACAACATCAAATGAGGCATAAAAATTTCACAAATCATCTCCTTTCTAATCGGATCACACATGCACAAAGCTAACTTCCCATAAAAGTTTCAGTAAAAAATCCACACTGCAAAAAGTGCATGATGGATGAGAAATCGGAGTTCAAATCCGTACATCATGAAAAATATGCGTGGTTGGGCGGTTAGGGGTTAACCATCATTTTTGCTCATGTGTCACCCAGGCAAAGTGTGCACAACATGAATCTCTACTAGAAAAGGTGGCACTATCGAGTAAATTTTGCAAATCACCTGAATTACCTCTGAAAATGAAAAGATGTGTTTTTAAAGTAATTGAGGACTATATAACGGGTAAACATTTACATATCTCTAGGGATTTCTCTTGACCCATTGAGGACAACAAGCCTTTATACTAGGTCAAAATCTAGAAACGTAAATATATGAACTAGAAACCTAAAATATAAAAACATTTTAATATATGAACTCTTGTCCCATCGGGTACAACGGGCTATATGAGCACTTTGACTGTGTGACTATTCAACGTGTCACAAAACCTAATATTAAATGAGCTAAAAAAATGTCAAAATGTCAAAAATTCACACCAAATAGCCCTAGGTACTCAATGTACTCCAAATGGGGTCTAAATTAGCAAAAAATGATTATAAGAGGTGAAATTGTAACCTCAAATGAGAATGACATCATAAAACATAACCCCAAATGAGTTTTAAAAAATGCCATGAATTCAAACCATATAGCCCTAGGTACTTATGGTACTCCAAATGAGATCTAAATTGGCAAAGATTGAGGATATGAGGTTTTGAGTCAAGGATTTGATTTTTAAACCACAATGAGTTCTTTAGTAAAGATGGTACACATGCGTATTTGGTTTGTAAGAATTTGAAGCATTTTCTTAAGATAATTCTATGATATAATTTATGCTAGTCTTTCAAGCAATGGATACTTTTAATCTTTTTATTATTGTTTTATTTTTTCACATAATGTAAAAATATACTTCATAACGTTTCTTAAAAGTCAAAATATAATGAAATTGAATAAACTATGCAAAAGTTTTGGCTAAATAAATTCTTTTGGATGTATTTAAGGCAAAATCAACATTCTTAAATTTATCCCTGAATTTTAACATGCAATTTTTTAGTACGTAAATTAATTCAAAAAAAAAACATCACCACGCTCTTCTATCTTTCATACAAATTTCATAAATATAAAATTATTTAATTTGAATGTACAGTTAAAAAAATTATGAATAAATGAACTTACCATAGCGACAGATGAAACTGGGTGGATGAAACCGCGGCAAATGAAACTGCACTGGATGAAACTATAGTGGATGAAACTGCAAGTAATTTAAAAATTTTAAAAAAGTTTGTACTCACACTAATTCTTCTAATTAAGCTTTCAAATCAATTAATATAACGAATTTGAAAGAAAGAAAATCTAAATGCTAATAAGATACTAAAATGATTTCCGCTAATTTGATAATCAAGAGCAAATTGAAATTTAGAAAAGTGAGAGCGAATAAAAAGAAATGTGCATTATATAAATTAAAACGTGTATACAGAATCGAGAGCTCGAATCATTTAAAAAATACTATCGTGATTTAAATGTCGTTTTGAAAAAGAAATAAGCTTTCCTTATATACTAAAAATTCTAGTTATTACACTATCTAGTAATTGTAGAAAAACTAATCTACCTAGTTTGATTTATCCCTATTTACTCTAATTTGATTTTAATAAATCTTCATGCATTTTTGTTTTTAAACAAACATATTGTTTGATTTCTAATTTTTTTCATGCATTTTTGTTTTTGAACAAACATATTGTTTGATTTCTAATTTTTTTCATGCATTTTGTTTGGAACAAACATCTTGTTTGTTATTCCTAAAAAAAATTCCAATGCGTTTTTGTTTATGAATAAACATCTTGTTTGATTCCTAATTTTTTTCATGCATTTTGTTTTGAACCAAAAGATCTTTCTTGACTTCATGCACTTTTGTCATTTTTGCAAAGGTAATGAAAAAAATCTAATTTGCTTTTTTACTTCTACCACTAGAAAGTTACTTTTACCTTTAATTTGATAATAACTTTTTTTCCATGAATCAAAGATCTAATTGATTCCTATCTTTGACTTCATGCATTCTTGTCATGAAGTCAAAGACAAAGTTAATGAAAAAAAGTCTAGATGCTAGTTTTTGTTTATTTGAAAGTCAATGAATAATTGACTTTCACTTTCGCTTTTCAAAAGATTCTCTCTTATCTTCTTTTTTCTTACCTTTGTTAATATCTAATCTACTTTGTTTGAAAAAAATCCAATTTGATTTTTACTTTCACTTTTTTTCTCTTCTTTTCAAAAGAAAAAAAATGAATTTCCAAAAAAAAATTCAAATTACTGATGGATTACTAGTGACTTTTCTTAATATAGCTCGGATCGGCAAACAAATTTCACCAATGGCTTTAGAAGGCTAAAATTAGCTATAAAGAACCCTCATTTACTAAAAATAACATATTTTGTCAATTTTCCCTCATTTTGGCCTTTCACTACTAACAAAACTTACCATTCATTATTCGTTAAGGCCATATTCGTTATATTGAGACTTTTCGTAGATTTAGAGATGGAATGCTAGTTATTCAAAAATTCATTTTTAAAATCGTAATTAAAACCAAAAAAGAAATAATGCTCAAATAGTGATTTTATAATAAAATTCTAAAAGTTGGTGTTGTTACCTATTTATAAAAATATACTAGTAAAGACATAAAATGGTTTATCTTTGAGTCGCAGATAAAAATGAGACTCCGAAAAGTTTGAATATAACGAATATGGCCTTATTGGTTGGTAATTCCTAGTTTTACTAGTTGTTTCTATTACAAGCCTCCAAAGTTATCAATCTTTAACTCTTGCGGCCACCAACCCTCGCACTTAATTGACTATAACTTCATCGTCTTTGCTACAAATCTAGCGTATAAGATGTCCCTAAAAAGCTAACATTTTGATCTAACACGTGTTAAAATCTCAACTCAACCCTCGCTAGGGTTAGGAATTTATTGTTGGTTTTCCTATACTGTTTTTTTTTCTCAACTTTCTACCTCTAGTCTTCTTGCTTTATCGAAAAAAAACCAATTAACTCTCTCTCTCCAAAGGAACATAGTATTTAGGTCTTTTAAGGAAAAGGACCTCATCCTTAATAATCATCCATCCACCACTCCTTCATTCATAAATAAAACTCTTGTACTCAACTAATACTAAACTTCAAGTTACCACTACGTTAAATTCATTAACACCAAGCTTAAAAACAAACTAATCTCTCACACTAAAAAACTATCACTGGGCGTACAAACAAATGTTACGAAACCAAAGAATTGTAGAATTGTCAAAACCCACGGTTAAGTGCAAAAAACCCATTAATTACGACAAGTGCCAAAATAACTTTAATTTATGCAAAATTGAACATACGGTTATGAGCTAACCCAGAAAAATACTCAATTCATTTCTAATTGCTAAAGTGTCCTAATTAGAAATAAAGAATGAATAAGAATTATCAATTGCTACGGTAATTACTTACCGTGGATCGTGAACCGGTTAGACGGTTCACAGACTAAAATTCTTGTCTATATTAATAATAGAGTTGGTTTTTGTCTGTGCGTGCCGTCAAGCTTATCAAATTGTTTTGAGGAGATTTGTGTATTTTTTTTAAAGCTACTTTCATTTTAGAACATCAAAGTAACTACACTAATCATAGATAGATAGAAACTCCGACCCTATTGCAAGGCCGGCGTGAATAAAGTGTCCGTTCGTAATGCCAATGACCCGGTGCCCACCGGACAAGGGGACATTGGGACAATACTACTCTCCCCTTTCGAGGATGGACACTATAGTAACAGTAACAAAAACACTAACAGTAACAAAAATACAGTAACAAGAGCAAATGGTTGGGTATTAGTTTAAATAAAGGTATGTTTTGAGTGAAGTAATATCACCAAGTTATGAGTTCTTTGGTTGGTTGGTGAAGGGCGTTGTATCACATTTATGTGGTCCGGATTCGATTCTCACTGGGTCCGTTTGAGCAGTGGTGTAATACACATGGCTTGGTACTGCTAGTGAATTGTCATGACAGGAAAGTTGTACCAATCAACCGGCCCTATCTATCCCCTGAGACAAGTGTTTGTGTTGAGCTAGTGTTTGAAAAGAGTGGCTAGCAGTGGTTTTCACCACTACCCTCCCTCTTTTATACACTATTCTGTTAGTATTGGTGGGTTATTTTCTATACGTCTTTTGTGTAGAAGGATTGATCTAGCATATTGTATGGCAATGGTGTTTATTGCTTTAAATGTGTGTTTTATGGAGGTTTCACATATGTTAAATTTTGTTTCTAGTTGTTTCATTGAGGGGGCATGTGTGGTTCCTCTGGCACCTGCTATGATGACTATGATTGGATCTACTTTCCAACCTTGTTGTATGATATTATTAATTAGTGGTTGGTATTTTAGAATTTTTTTGCCAATTGTTTCCGGTGAGAATCTATCGTTTGTGTATGTGAATTCTATAAATTGTATGGTTAGGTTGTCATCTGGGTTTAGTGGAGGTGGACTTTGGTATGGGAGGCCTTTAATGCATAGTATATCTGGTTTGAATTTGGTATTACATTGACATCTTTGTTGACCACAAGTACATGATAATAGCCATGGAGGGACTGTGTTTTCTTGTGGATTATTGTTAAATGTGCCTGCATTCATGAGAGTGTAGCATCTTGATTTATTTGAGGATAGTATTAGTTTTCTTATTTCCCAAATTGCTTTGTTGTGTCTTTTGGTTCTTAGGGCGTGTATATGGTGTTGTTTGCAAAGTAAAAGTACGTGTAGCCATGTGTCTGCATCTTGTGAGTTACAAATGGGACATGTTTTTGAGGGAAATCTTTGTATACCGAAAATTAATTGTTTTCTGGCGTTTCCCATGTATTGGCCGGTTCTAAATTTTAGTATGTTTGTTTTCTGTGAATTTGTTATTCCTGTGTTATTCCAAAAGTCATTGGATATTTTGTTATCTATGATGGGGTTCATTGTCCATTTGTTGATGTTGGAGAAGTCTTCTGCCACAATTTCTAGATTATTTTCTCGGTCATATTTCTTTATATATTCATCCAGACATCTAACTGGTCCTTTGTCAGGTCTTTTGATAGGACCAGGCCATATGTCTTTTTGGAAGTAGTAAGGTGTGGTATGTGCAAATTCATGTGGTTTTGCGGCAAATTGGTAGTCTCTTTTCTGGGTACCTTCTTTTGCTAGCCGGTCTGCTTGTTCATTCCCGTTGATTTTAGCGTGTGCTTTTACTTTATTTATTGTGGTGGGTTGTGTGCGTTGTTTTAGCATGTCTACCATTTCTTTTAAAATGGTTTTATCAGTGTGGTTATTGTGTTGGGTTGGGTATTTTAATTGTGTGTTTAGTATATGTATGCAATTAATACAATCGGTGAAGATGTGTGCAGGTTCGTTTATGAAATTGGTGGTGATCATTACTAGTGTTTCATGTATAGCCATTAGTTCCGCTCTGAAGCATGTTTGTAGTCCAGGCAGTCTTTTTGATATTTGTGCTTCTGGTTTAGTTGGGTTGTAGATTCCATATCCTGCTTTTTCTTTTTTCCAATGACCATCATCATCTTCTTTTGGTGGTACAAAAGATCCGTCTGTGTAGTAGCTGTACTGTGGTAGAAATTTTAGTGTAGTGTTTATTTCGTAATTTGGTAGTGGTATTATGTCAATGTTTTGTGGGTTGTTATATGGTGGGTATATTAGTTTATTCCATTTTGTGCTTTTGTTAACTTTTGTATTAGGCGGTGTAGGTGGTGCTATTTGTGTGTAGTGTTGCGATATTTGTAAGTTTTCAATTGTTGTGTTTATTGTGTTTATTTGGTTATTTGTGCCAATGTTGTTATTTTGGTGGTGGATACACCAAATGTGTATTGCAAGTGGTTCAGTTCGGGTTTTGTTGGGTTCTAATGGTATTGTTGGTTCTTCATATGTAATGGTGTCAGTGGCAAAATGTATAATGGCGTGTATGTCTGGAAAAGGTCCATTGTATGGTGACAGGTTTTGGTACTAGCACTAATCATACTACTACACTAAACATTATTTTAGTGTAGTGGGATATCTCCAACCGATGTTGTTTGCACTAGGGAACCTAATAACATCCCACACTTAGCTTGTGATGATAAAAGAATTTGTGTCTCTGCACTATGGGAAATTGGGGTATAAATTACTACGGCACAAATAACGAGCCAGGAAACAATCACTAAAGAATTACTAAGGACCCAATAACGCTGCCTGTTTCTAACCTTAGTTATTTTGCAATAATTTAAGTTTTGCGGACAAATGGGTGATGAAAACCATTTGATTGCCAACATTGTTTGTATTGTCATTTCAATGTTTTCATCCATGTTTTTTCTGATAGTGCCGAGGTGGCAAGAAGGTGGTTGACTTGGATTGTGCCTTTGTAATTCATTAGTGATACATATAAAAATAATTACTATGCGACTAGAAAATAACTAGATGTAGTAGTATATTTTAGAACTCAAGAATAACTTGTGGATATTTTTTGAAAATTGCCAACGTAGATGAATGATTATTTTTGTCTGACATTACTAATGTTGCAAGTAGGTGTTGACTTGGATGGTATTCCAATAATTCCTTAGTGATACATTTGAGTCTAATTACTACGTCACCGGAAAATAACCTAGCATAGTAATATATTTTATAATTTGAAAATAACACATGAATTAATTTTTTCAAATTGCTGACATGGATGGATGTCCGTTTCCATCCAACATTGTTGATGTGGATGGATGGATTTTGTCAAGTACTACTAACTTGGATTATGTCTTAGTCATTCATTAGTGATACATATAAAAAGAATTACTGTGTCACCAAGAAAACAACTAACTATAGTGATATATTTTATAACTAAAAAAAAACTCATAGATAGTTTTTAAAAATTGATGACGTGGATGGATGTCTACTTCCATTTGACACTAGTGATGTGGCAAGTAGGTGGTGACTTCGATTGTATTCTAGTAATACATTTGAGACATACTACTACGTCATTGGAATATAACTCTTCACACTTATATATTTTATACCTAACAATTAAAACATTGATACTTTGATTAGTAAGCGTGAAGAGTAAAACATGTCCTAGTAAATCATTAGTAATACATTTGAAAAGAATTATTGTGTCATCAAATAAAAAGTAATTGTTGTAATATATTCTATAACTAAAAAATAACTTGTGGATATTTTAAAATATAGATGACATGGATGGACGTCCATTTTTGTTAGTAGTGCTGATGTTACATGTAGATGGGTGACTTGGATTGTATCCCAATAATTCATTATTATTACATTTGAAAGAATTACTATATCGTTCAATAAAAACTAAAGAATAAGTTGTCGCAAAGAATTTTCCTACGTGGTATTTAGAATTCTTCTCAATCTCGCTGACGTAGAGGATTGCAAAGCTCAAGGTGGAAAAGTAAGGCCTCCCTCATTTTGTAGTAATACAATGATGAAAGGAAATTTTTTGTAGTTATTCTTTAGTGTTATAATCATTCGGCAAATTATCACGATTTGTCCCATACCGTAGCACCATAGCAAGCTCGCCCAAAAATAATTCTAAAACAAAAAACAAAAAACATTGAAAATTATGAGGACAAAAAACAAAAAATTGAAGAAATTAATTTTTTGAAATATTTTGTTGTTTTTAAGCCATTTGAGGTCGATTCTGGTGATTCATTGCTAAGAAACAAAATTCAAGAAATTCATTTTTTGAGAGGCGAACCTTATTAAAATAAAATAAAATAAAACAAATTATTTGTATAGCAAGTGGCAAACCTGCTATGGAGCTACGGTATTGATTTTCAAAACTTGGTCTCTTCTTTTGATATAACTAGCAACATTTCTCTCATGTGGGGATTTACAACCCTATAGTTTAATATGGGCTCATCTTCTTTACAACGCTTCGGACTAGGGTTTCTTAGTGTTAGTTTCAGGGTTCCAACTCTTAGAGTTAGGATTTATTAGGGTTAGGGTTTCAACTCTTAGGGCTCCTATCATGTACCCTCTACTTATTTTCTAATTATTCTCTAATGACTCTTTGGTTATTCTTTAGTTAAACTTTATTTATCCAACATGCAAGTTATTTTGCTTGAGTTTATGTATAGAGAAAAACTAAGGATTTATATAGAGGGCATGTACTTGTGTTGTAGGATTGTGCAGAGGAACACAGATAGAACACTAAAGAATTGGTTCCAACAAATGAAGACATGGAGGACTGTGGAAAGGTGAGAGCCACTTCCATGTTATTCTTCAATAACTTTTGCATTGTTTCGTCATTTTATAGTTGTTTTAGAGTAATTCTACAGTTACAATGTACCAATTGTCTAGTCATTATATAGTCATACTTTTGCACTGCTTTGTCATTCTATTGTTGTTTTGGAGTAATTCTATAGTTATGGTGTACTAGTTATTTAGTCATTGTATAGTAATGCTTGTATGTGGGGTACGTTCACTCCAAAAGTAGACCTCATGTACACAATGTCGGATGCCGATCAAAAAAGATTACTACAGTTTTATTACTATAGTGATCAAACAAACTCACTACAAAATAACTTCCAAATCTCTATGTAAGAAGTAGCAAATAACTACATGATCACTAAAAAATTACTATTCAATCACTAAGATAGTCACAAAACATTAAATCTTAATAACTAAAAAATATCTAGAAAAAAACTATACGATTATTGAAGGTAGAGAAGATTGCACAAGGCACACACACAAACACAAGGAATGCGTAGAAAGAGATAATCTTTACTCAAAGGCCTTCCACCTTAAGTAGTGTACACTAGGAGGTCACCATGGACAAACCATATGGGATAACTCATCACAAGGACACTCTAGAGATCAGCCCATGCCTAACCCCTCCTCCCACACACCATTATTTAGCACCCGTACGTCTTTGGCTTCTAGCAATACTACGTTGCATCAATTACCTCAATACTCCCACTTTGCGTAGAGCCAAAGCCTCTAAGTCCAAATGCTATTACTAATCGTTGGTGTCGGTCTCTACAAAGACCCTTTGTGAGCACATCCGCCACCATGTGCTCCGTTGGGCAATACTCCAAATGTATAACTCCCAATTCCAACTTCTCCCGAATGAAGTGGTATTGCACATCAATGTGCTTCGTGCGTGAATGATGTGTACGGTTCTTTGCAAGTGAAATGCACCCTTGGTTGTCACACATAATCGTTGTAGCCTCACCTTGTGTGCAACCCACATCCACCATTAGTTGCCTCAACCAAATGGCCTCCTTCGTGGCATGGCTCGTAGCCATGTACTCGGCCTCCACCGTTGATGTCGCCGTGGTTTGTTGCCGCTTGCTATTCCACGACACCGCTCCCGATCCGACCTTGAACATGTAGCCCGTTGTCGATCTTCGATCGCTCGTGTCTCCCGCGTAGTCCGCGTCACAATAGCCGCTCAACACAATGTCTTTGCCTCCAAGACACAACTTCACATCGCTTGTGCCCCTCAAATAACGCATGATCCTCTTGACCGTCATCCAATGCATCGAGCCCGGTCTCGCCATGTGTTGACTCACCACGCTAATTGGATACGCAAGGTCGGGCCGTGTCGCAATCATCGCATACATCAATGACCCCACCGCTTGCTTGTATGGCACCTCCGCCATCGATTTAGCCTCCATCGCATACTCCTCCTCCGAAAGCTTGACGAGCTTGGAGTTTGCATCCAATGGTGTTGCCACGGGCTTACAATCCTCCATCCCGAATCTCTTGAGCACGTCCATCACATACTTGCCTTGACTCATGGTGATAGTGCGTGTAGCCCTGTCTCGCACAAACTCAACACCAAGACAAAAGTGCAATTCTCCAAGATCACTCATCTCGTACTCTCTCTCAAGCATGCCTTTTAATGCATTCATTAAACTCATGAGGCTTGCAAGAATGATCAAATCATCAACATATATGATCACAATCACCACATGTTGCCCGTCTTGCATGAAGTAGAGACTATGATCCGCAATGCTCCTAGTAAACCCGTGTGCAACCAAGAACGTGTCAATCTTTTGGTACCACGCTCTTGGAGATTGTTTCAACCCATACAATGATTTTTGCAACTTACAAACAAGGTGCTCATTACCTTGTTGCACAAACCCCTCAGGTTGCACCATGTAGATGTCCTCCTCCAAATCGCCATTCAAAAATGCGGTCTTCACATCCATTTGATGCATCTCCAAGTCCAAGGCCGCTCCAATGGCAAGAATGCATCGAATGGTGGTGAACTTGGCCACGGGAGCAAATGTCTCGTGAAAGTCCACCCCATGCACTTGCGCGAACCCCTTGGCTACTAATCTTGCCTTGTGACGCACAACAATACCCGAAACATCCCTCTTTGTCCGAAACACCCATTTGCAACCAATGGGGTTGCGATCCTTTGGAATGGGAGTTAATTGCCACGTACCGTTAGCAATTAGAGAGTCGTACTCCTCTTGCATGGCGCGCTCCCACTTGACCGCATCCTCACCTTGCATGGCTTCTCGAATGGTCAATGGACCATCCGATAAAGCCACATTCGCATGCTCGTCCTCCACTTGAGGGAAGATGTGGTTCTTCCACCATTCTCCAGGTGGCTTGCGCGATCTCTCGGGGTACCGCCGCTCGCTTGAAGAAACTTGCTCCTCTTGCGTGCCCTTTGCGCCATTCTTGGCCTTTGAGCTCGATGGCGCTTCAACAACCTCCGTGTCGCCAGCTTCGTCATCACCGTCATCATCACCTACATCAACAACACTAGGAGACTTGGAGGGTGTGTCCACCAAAACGTCTCCACTACTCCCACTTGGACCAACCTCCAAAGAAGCCTCCATCGTAGACTCCTCACAAAATGTCACATCACGTGACCGAATGATCTTCCTCGTGTCCACCGACATGAGTCTATACGCCTTGGTACCTTCACAATACCCAAGAAACACACATTTCAAGGCCTTAGCCTCGAGTTTCGTCCTCCGTTCGTCAGGAACCTTCGCATATGCAATGCATCCGAAGATGCGCATGTGTGCAACACATGGTTGCTTCCCACTCCACGCTTGCTCCGGCGTCATGCCTTCAACCGCGCTTGTTGGACACCGATTGCGTGTGTATACCGCATTCACCACCGCTTCCGCCCAAAGGTCCAACTTCAAGTTTTGAGCGTGCAACATGCTCCTCGCCATCTCTACAATGGTGCGATTTGCGCGCTCCGCAACTCCATTTTGTTGAGGCGTGTACGGGGCCGAAGTTTGGCGTGCGATGCCTTCATTCTTCAAAAGCTCGTCAAATTTCTTGGACATGTACTCGCCGCCATTGTCCGACCGAAACACCTTGATCTTCAACTCGGATTGGTTCTCCACCAATGTCTTGAACTCCTTGAACTTCTCAAAGCACTCACTCTTGGCTTTGATAGGGTAGAGCCATATCTTCCTTGAAAAATCATCGATGAAGGTCACAAAGTACTTGCAACCTCCCATCGATGTGGTCTTCATGGGGCCACACACATCCGAATGCACGATCTCCAAAACTTTTGTGGCCCGTGTCGCCCCTTCACCCGCAAATGGCAACCGTTGTTGCTTGCCTTCAATGCAACCTTCACACGTGAATGTAGAAGCATCCGCTTTCAATTGATGAAGGTCCATACCGCTTACCATGCCGCGTAGTGTCTTCACACTCTTGATGTTCAAATGGCCAAGTCGACGATGCCACAACGCCAACTTGTCGTCCTTCAAGTTTGAATGCGCCAACGCCGCCGATTCCTTCGAATGCACCTTGGAGAACTTGATGTGGTACAAGCCCTCGTGTTCTTCAATGATGGCCACCTCATCTCGACTCGGTGACAACACATAACACCCCTTATCACTAAACTCAACCCTCAAGTGCTTTGCCACTAATTGCCTCACCGATAGTAAATTTGCCGTTAATTTGGGAACGTGGAGGACATCTTGGATAGTGATTGTCTTCACACGACCCCTCACCTCGGTGTCTACAACAATTTGGCCCTTGCCAACGGCCTCAAGCACCGTATCATCTCCCAAAATCACTCTCCTTGGATTAATGAGAGCATACGAATGAAAACAAGTTTTATGTGGTGACATGTGGCTTGTAGCCCCCGAATCAACAATCCAATCACTCGTACTACCATTGCACGATACATTGCTTGCCATGTTTGCATACTCATCACCAACCTCAATCCAATCACTCATGCTTGCATCACCCTCGATACCATCACTCATGCTTGCATCACCCTCGATGCCATCGCTCATGCTTGCCTCATATCTAGCCGTAAATGCGTACTCATCATCGTCACGAGTTTTAGTGTTGTTTGCACTCTCCCCTTTCTCATCCCTCTTGCGTTTGAAGCAAAATTTGGCAATGTGGCCCTTCTTACCACAATAGAAGCACACCTTGTCGCTTGAGCTCCCACCGCCTCCATTCTTGAATTGCTTCGCCACGAGTGCCGCTCCATCTTCTCGAGACTCGTTCTCCTTTCGCCGCGAAGGCTCGTGCAACAACCGTGAGGTCACATAGTCCAATGTGAGCTCCGTAATGGGTCTTGACTCCATTGCCACGATGAGGTACTCGTATGATGATGGAAGGCTCTCCAAAAGTGTCATCACGATGTCACCATCCGTAACCGACACGTCGCAACCGTTGAGTTGATCCGCGAGAGCTTTGACCTTGTTGATGTGCGCCAACATGTCATCTTCTTCGCCCATCTTGATGGTGAAGAACTTGCGCCTCAAAAACAAAATGTTGGCCAATGTTTTCGCTTCGTGAATGTTGCAAAGCTTGGACCATGCTTCCGCGGGTGTCTTGCACGAACGAATGTGCGCAAGTTGCGAATCCGCGAGGTTGAGTGCCAAAATGGCAAATGCCTTCTTCTCCCTCCTCGTGTACGCTTGCATGATCCTAGGATCCGTAGAAGAGAAAGGAGGTTCCTCACTACCCTCGACAATCTCCCACAACTCCTTCTCGGCCATCACCATCTCCATTTTGAATTTCCACAAGTGGAAATTCACCCCATCGAACTTGTCCACGACCTTGGGACCCTCACCCTCAAAAGATGCCATGATCCTCACTTACGTATGCCTCCCCACACAAATGAAACCTCAAACTCAAACACACAACTTTGTTTTTGTGATTTTTTGCTTTGATATTGCACCTTTGTGCACCCAATGGGTTTAAAACAACCCCAAACACTAGATCAGCACTTTTGTGCTCCACACACGCCTCCCAACACTCAAATGTGAGAACCCTCACCCAAAAATGCAAAGAGGCTCACCAAAACCCCTCAAATCACTCAATGGAGCTCAAAACAACTCCAAATGCTTCAATACGACGCCTTAGTGTCCCCAAACACTCAATGCACGTCAATGACACCTTTGTGTCCTTCAAGAGCACTCACTCAATGCACATGAACTCACACAAGTCCCTCAAAACCCCAATCGCATTGAAATTGCTCAAAACCGCACCTTTGTGCACAAACTAGCTCCAAATGAAAATTTGAGCACCCCAAGAGCATGAAACACATGCAACACCTCAAAGCAAGTGCCTAATCACTAGGATCAGATGGTAGACCCTCCACGAGAGTCTTCACACCTCACAAATCACTTGCATTTACTCAAATGCTCACAATTGAACCAAACGAAGTTCCACTCGCAACGAAGAGATAGAAGAAAGAAAAGAAGGAGATCAAGGGAAGAAATTGACCAAAGAGAGTGCTCCAACATGTAACTTCAGCCCATGCACACCTCCAAGAAACACCAACGCTTCAACAAGCTCCAAAACCTCCAACAATGCTCCAAAACCGCCCGTTGCGCACCGACCTCAAAATACTTGCACAAATGCAATCTAATACTCATGAAACACACATGAGTGGGCCCATAACCTATTGAAGGTAGAGAAGATTGCACAAGGCACACACACAAACACAAGGAATGCGTAGAAAGAGATAATCTTTACTCAAAGGCCTTCCACCTTAAGTAGTGTACACTAGGAGGTCACCATGGACAAACCATATGGGATAACTCATCACAAGGACACTCTAGAGATCAGCCCATGCCTAACCCCTCCTCCCACACACCATTATTTAGCACCCGTACGTCTTTGGCTTCTAGCAATACTACGTTGCATCAATTACCTCAATAACGATAACCGTACAACAACGAAACAATAATTATACAACAACTATACAACAACTATTCAACAGCCACACAATAATTGTAAAATAACTAATCATGTGCACTTATTGACTTCATCCAATGAAACACCGCCATGTAATGGTAAGTGGGTCCCAGAAGAAACATTAACTATGAATGAGAAGATGACACATATACTACCACATAGGATTACACGTCAATGTAGGAACCACTTCATCATCCACGTCAAGTGTCACCTCAAATTCCACGTCACTCTAAAATCCACGTCATTAGTCACTTCAAATTCCACGTCACACTTGAATCCGCGTCATTAGCCACCTCATCACTCTTCGACGATGATAGTCCACGTAGGCAAATGGATGAGAAACAAACATGGCATGACGAATAACTACAGAAATCAATTACTCAAAACTATTGCATTGCCCTAACCAAATTTTTCTCAATAATTCCCTAGTAAAATGCGTGATCTATAACGCAACAAAAACTAAAAACGCTAGTAATTTATACCCTCATTTCCCGTAGTGCTTGAACTCACTTCGACATAATGTGCTTTTGGTTGGTTGTACAACTTTGCAAGGACCTTGCAAACTACCTCAATTTCATTCCATTTGGCATCAAATACTTCCCACCACCTATTAGGCAACAACACTTTGAACTTCCGAGCTGCAACATAAATAACTTCAGATGCAACGACTTCACTTTTGAAGCGCACGCAAAGCGTGCTACGAAAACTGTCATTGGCAAGATTCCAGGCCACTTCCATCAGCTCCGCGGGGGCATCAAGCACCTTCAAATAAGTAATGATGAACTTATGAGGGTGTTTTACATGACAAATGAACCCCAACTCCTTCAAAAGAACTCGCTCGATCTTGATCAAGTCGGCCTCCAAGAGCTCAAGGGGGTCGTCTTCTCGACTCTGCTCCATGCGGTTGAAAATCTGCAATACTTCGTGGATTGTTCGAGGACTTTCTTCCAATTTTGCTGCTAGCCATATGCAAGTGGCTGCCACCTTCTTCACGTTGAATTGAGCGAATGAACTTTTGCAATAAAACTGATGAAACAACACATGCCCCGTTACCATCACTGCTTGCGGCAAGCGCAAGTGGATGCCACTCTCTTGCACAAGTTCGCAACCAAAGTGACGCAACATGTATTCTATGGCGTTGTTGATGCCATCTTTGCGAGAGGGCAAGTTGGCAAGCTCGTCCTCCAAGACATAGAATGTGTCAAGCGTAGTATAGATCATTTGAGCAATGGCTGTCCTCTCTCTTCTCGATTGTGATTATTGTTGTTGTAGTGATTGTTCACAACATGCTCATATGCAAGTAAAATCGTTGCGACTACACACTACTAGAGAAATGGGGTTCCTAACCCGCACAAAATCAACAGAAATTATGTTGGTTCTGTGCGGGTTAGGAACAGTTGATTCCGGAAAATCAACAGGAACTTGTTGGTTCCAAGAGAAAACTTGTTGGTTCTGTGCAGATGACTAAATGTTTGCTACGTTAAACCCATTCTCTGTTGGTTCCAATAGATGTGTCTTAGTTTTGTCTTGGTTTTTACGCACTCTCTAGTAGTGATATGCCAATGCAACAATTGACAATATACCAGTGCGTTCACTGTAGATTTGTGCGGCTGATGGTCGAACACTTCAATCTTAACTTTTATATATATATATATATATATATATATATATATATATGTAAAAGTCCAAAATGAAAGTGTCAAAGTAAAAGTGTCAAATCTTCCAAAAAGTAAAAGCGTCAAAGTGAAAGTGTAAAATCCTCTAAAAAGTAAAAGCATCAAAGTAAAAGTACTAAGTATTCTCAAAATGTAAACAATATTGTTTTGAAATGAATTCTCACTTCCCTTTATAAAAAAATTATCAAGACTTTAAATAATTATTTGCCCATTTAGACCCCATTCAAAGTACTTTGAGTACCTAGGGCTATTTGGGTTGAATTCATGGCAATTTGGTATTCTTTTGGCTCCTTTTAGTACTACGTTGTGTGCTGCCATTTTCTCTTGAGGGCACAAAATCCCCTTTTATGCTAATTATTTGGCCAATTACTCCCCACTCAGAGTTCCATAGGTAATTAGGATTGATGGTGTTGGATTTATGTAATTTCAATGTTTTGAGGTTAAATTGGCATCCTCATTTGTGCTGCCTTCTTTTGCAAAGGTAAATTTGGCCACATTTTGCATTGCACCTACCCTTCCATTGCCGTGATCAAAGAATACATTCCATCCTCCCATTTCTTAAGCGTCCATTGCTTGGTCTATTTAGGACCCCACCCCTTGGTTCAATCTTATGACACCCAGACCGGTCGCACGATCAAAGTGCATGGCTAGCCAATAAAAAATGGAACCAAAATTTTAAAATTTCCTTGAACAATGCGCCACTTCTTTTGTCCCCCCATTGACAATGGTTTATGACCTTCCTGTTTCCTTCTCCACCCTTCCCACTCTATGAAAAATTAAAATAAAGGGCTATACTTTATACACTACATGGATAGAAATCACATGATGCATTACAAATCACTAAATGGATGAAAAGGCAGAGTGGCTGAATGCTATTGAATGTTATGCAAGTTTTGAATGCAAAGTGCGATTGTTTTGAGAAAATCACCTTTTGTTTTTAACTTGAAACAGGCAACCAAATGCATTAACTCTTAAAGGATATAGAAATGCTTAGAGGAGCAGCCCAAAAGCATTTTTGAAATTGTTGGAGTCCGGGCATCCACTAACACCCATGCCCCTCCAAGTACTTCATATAAATTAAATATAAGTTAAATGAGGTCAAACATGCTTAAATAAGGTCAGAATATAAACCAAAATGAGGTCAAATAAATTCAATAAAGACCAAGCATGTCAAACACTTATGCTCTCGCTCAACTCATTTTCTTGCAAGCACATGAGGTAGCATGCTCTGAATGCTCTGGTTGTGGCATACTCTAGCTAAATTCACGAGGTAGCAATTAAATGAGGTAGCAAACTCAACTCACAAAAATCCCTCGGGCTCCTCCAGCCTTTGCCTAACTTCAGCAACACCTCTCCTCCAACTAACTTTAATTGATCGGTGTGTGCTATGAGAAACGATATCCACAAGGTTGTAGAAGAATCTCAATGCGCAATTCAATTTTCTTTTTAACTTGATTTACCAATTGAAAAATGGTAAACTACATAAAATAAAATTCAAATATTCTTACAAAACTAGGCCAGTGGGGCTTAGTTTGTCCTTTAACCTTTAAACGTCAAGAGGATGCATGGAGGGGCAGCCTAAAAGAATCTAAAAAAATTGACCCCCGGGTAGTCTACCCCTCTAAGCAGCAGAGCAACCTCTTGACCATGCAACATAATGCCACAGTCTATATTGTTTATTTTTTTATGATTGCACGATTATTTTTAGCAGCACAAGAAAGCCAAATTAGTATATTAACCCCTAAGTGCCCAAGCCTTTCTAAGTGTAATTTTCCTAAGAAAAAAGAACATGGCTTTAATACAGTCCCCAATGAGGCAAATTATCTTTTTTTCAAAATCTAACCGTATAGATGTTTAAAGAGCTTGTTTATTAATATGCATACCAATTTTGAGTGCGAGATTGCATAAAAGTTGTGAGATTATAAGAAGAGAAATTTACATATTCTTTTTTTAGTATGCTGCCCCTCCCTACAATGTTGGGAAAATTTGCTAATAAGAGTTTTTTGGAGTTGGAGATGACATGAACAACTCCAATTTGTATAAGAATACTAAAATGCGCTTTCAAAAACCCTATGTATGAATAAAGAGCTATCAAACTCGTTTCACAATCCGCCTTGCAATTGTTGAAATGCATTTTTTTTTAACACTTGACAATTTGAAATTGCAAATTACTCTAAATCATTCTTTGTGATTTCAAATTTTCAACGGTCAAAATAACAAAATTTCTTTACTCTTTCCATTGAGATCATTCTCAAAAGAAATGGATAATTAGAACTCCTTGGATCTCAAAAACAAGTAAAAGAATCCTATTAGCAACAAAAGTGGGGAAATAGTAAAGTACTGTCCCCACCCATTCCCTGAATCGTGGGAGCGACCCCACCATACTTACAAGGTACCTTCTCTCTATTGCCACCTAGTCATCTACGTGTCCCTATCCATGTAGATGAAGTGGATATGTTCTAAAAGTGAGCCCGCCGCTCCCGGCCCCGCCATGGAAGATGCTGTTAAAAAAAACTGCATTAGTCAAAGGGCCATAACTTCTTCAAAAACAAGTATTTTTGCATGAAACCTTTTTTGGCCAGTAGGTGTAATGTTTATGCACAATTTTCAATAGTAGAATCTTAAAAAAATTATTTGGCACTTCCCCTAAACTAATTCAAAGGGCAGCACCCCCTTAGTCACTCCAGGGATTGTTCAAAAGGGTAGGCCATCTTCTATAGTTCATAACTTTTGCATATGAAGGTAGTTTTTAGTGTTTTTTTTTTTTTTCCTTTCAAGATACTGAAGCTAAGCAAATTCAACTCTAATAATTTATTTTGAAGTAATTATCCTTTTATGCCACCTCTTGCAAACACACAACACCCCTACAAGATTAAACATAATTTCAAACCCTTCTAACTTTTGCAAATGAACATAGTTTTTAATGGTTTTTGTACTACCTTTTACATATTGAAGAGTAGAAAATACAAAACTAAAAAAATGATGAAAGTATTACCTTCAATCAAAAATTGGACGGTGCACCGCCTTCCAACAATCTCCAATGTGAATGTGGTGCCCAAGGCAACATGGGCAATATGTTTGGCACCGTATATGGCACTCACAACAAACTTTGCGAAGATGACTCCACATGGGCATGTGTAAAAGTGCTTCGTGCCGATTGAAACGAGAAGTGCAGTTTCGAGATCAGAGGTGGTGTGATGCTAAAACCTTTGCCAAACGGAGTTGAAAGGATTTGTGACTCAAGGTTTTGGTTCTTAGTAGCAAGGACTGGTGAGAATGAAGTTTCCACATGTTCACCACCGTGGTGTCCAAGAGGAAAAAAAAAAGTCTATGCCACCACTTCTGAGTGCGAACTTGGCAAGAATATTCGCCCCTGAGTTGGTCGGCGACATCCACCCCTCGCATGAACTTAGTGTATTGGAAGTGCATTGGAGATGTCTCAACCGCCTTTCGTAAATGTCATACTCGCCGCTCAACCACTGGACACTCTTCACCGGCCCTGTGGATTGGTGGTGCAACTATAGACATAACAAGGACCGGTTTCTTGTCAACCCACACTATGGCGCTAAGTTGTTTAGATTTATGCATTCTCCATTCCAAATGCCCTTGAGTACATTTTGTATAGAGAGATTTATTAGCCAAGGCCGTGGGAAGGCCAATGCGATTGGCTCTAACCGTGCCCGTTGCGTAAGTGCCTTTATCCAAAAGGTCCATAAACAAAGGCACCGAGGAGAAAAAATTGTCCATAATCACAATATGGCCTCTATTTTCCAATCCGCGCAATAATCCATGTACCACGTTGGCACCTTGCATAGCCTCACCCTTTTTAGAACCCTTGATCCCGGGAACCCCGTTGTTGGCTCCACAATAAACTTCAAACGTCCATACATACCTCGCTTCCGAATCCGTAAGGCACCAAACTTTAATCCCCCATTTAGTTGGTTTTTTGGGCATGTACTGACGAATGGCACAATACTTACCCTTATATTGTATCATCATCTCATCTATTGTCACCTTGTCCCCCAAATTCCACATGTCCTTGCACCGATCCCTAATCTTATCTAAGAGCCACCTCAACTTCACCAACTTGTCAAATTCGACACTTGAGCGATCCGTTGTTGCATCATGATCATTATGCACATGTAAACACCGTATAATGTGCTCATAACGATTTCGTGTCATAATAGAAGATATAACCGGGCACCATAAAAAGTCGCACGATTTCTTCCAATAACTGCGCACATTTGGTTCAATTTTGATCCCCATGTATAAAGACATAGCAAAGAATGCCCTCAACTCCGGTGGGTGTAATGCTACCCATGTCTCTTCACCCCGCAACTTCTTAGGAGTACACGTAGACCGTGGGTTTATCTCAGAAGCATACCTATTAGTCTCCGCACATATTTTACGCAAAATTTGAGGAGTCCAAAATTTATGGAACAAGGCATATAAAGTGGGCATTTTATGTGAAGGGTTTGGCAAGCCCGGCATGGGACCGCTAAATGCAGCTGGTGCAGGATCAAAAGTAGAAAATGTCTTCTGCCACAAATCTTCGCTGTAAATCTCTTTCAACCCTGGTAATTTTTTCTTCCCCTTCTCCTTCCTACTTACAACTTCACTTCCCACAAATTCACCCTCTCTCCCATATGTTGCCACTCCTACAAAATAATTATGTATGATAAGCATATGATTTTAGAATAACAAAGTAATTCACTTATTTGAATAAAATCAAAATTAATCGAATGTCTGCTGGCCTCTCCCCATCCTTGTTGGCTTCTTATATTGTGCCTTCTATGATAAGCATATACGTTTAGAACCAAAAAATGGTATTTATTTTTGAATTTAAAAATAATAATAAAATGAAATAAAATCCTTTGTTTGTTTGCTGGCCTCTCATGCCTACTATGCATCCCAAACCTTTTATTATATTTTCAAAATTAAAAAGGGTCATTAATATTTATTTTTTAAATAGAAAAAATAAATAAATTTTGTTTACCCGCAATTGCTGGCCTTGCACGTCCTCCCAGCTCGCGCTCTTCCATGTTAGCGTTCGGTGGTCTCCTCGTTGAGCGCTCCCTCTTCTTCGTTGGCCTCCATATTGTGGTCTTCCCATGCGTGGGCTTCGTCTTGCTGGCCCTCCCTCTTGAATTCGTTGCACCGGCCGTTGAAGTCTTTGCCCTTGTTGAATTTCTCCCTTCTGCAGCCTCGATGCCTCACACCTCCATTGAAATCAACCTTGCAGCCATTGAAGTCTCGGCCCTCCCTGTTGAATTCGTCCCTTCTGCAGCGGCTTTACCTGGCGCCTCCGTGGACTTCGTCCCTGCAGTCGCTGCTATGCCCGTCTCCTCCACTCAGCATGACCCCTGTGCTCTGCTCGGCGTTCCTGCAGACCCTGTAAACTTCGAATTCGCTAAACCCACGCTGGCCGCAGGTGGAGCTTCATTTTTGCCTTCTGCTGCGCTTCTTGCCTACTGCTGCTACTGCTGCGCTTTTTGCCCTCTCACTGTCTCCATGCTGGAGTCTTCCAATCCATCGCGCTGCGTTCTCCGCTCCTCCAAATTCGCCGGTGCTGGTCCAGCGCGTGCTGCAACTCCGCCGCCGTGATCCGCCGTGCTGCAACTCCGCTCTGCGCCGCCGCCGTGATCCTCCCCGTCGTGATCTACCATCGTGAGAATTTGGTGCAATTTCTCCCCACCGTGATCTGTCCTTTGTTGAGTTTGGTTCACTTTCTGCTTGTCGTGATCTGGCATTGCTGCAGTTTGGTTCAATTTCTCGCAATAGTGATCTGCCCTTGTTTTTTTGCATAATTCTTTCTCCGCATGCGCTGCAGCAAAACTGTTGCCTGTCTCTGCTGCTTTGTACCCCCTGCTTGGCACCTGCCATTGCTCTGCCGCTGCATAGTCGTGCTCTCCACCCGCCCGCGCTTGCTTGGCCGCTGTAACCCCAGATATAGCCTCAATCCCTCCTGTCATCCTCCATTTTTCCTTCTTGAATTTCTGTAGTTCCTCTAGATTTGTTTGTTGCAGACTTGATTCGTCCTCTTTTCTTTCCTTGGTCGCTGCTAATTCAATCCTTGTTGCAACGGCATCTATTGATTTTCTCACGACTGCGCCACTGCTGTCTGTGATGACAGATCTGGCCCTAGATGCAGCTGCTTTGCCTTGTGCCCAAGCCTCACATTCCGCTACTTGTTCTTCAAGATCGTCATCTTCTTCAGCAGGCCAACAATCGTCACCATCTCTACTGCCCTCCTCATCTTCTGACTCGTCGTCACTTGAGATGTTACAAATTGACTCATTGAAGTGTGTGGGTTGTATTGAATCTTGGTCATGCCTCAATATTTGCTCCGTGAAACCGTTTGGAATACATTTTCTAATTCCATTAGCAAACAAAACTTCGTACATTCTAGCATTTGATTGCTCATCAACGTAGCTCTTTTGCACCACACCTAATACCCAATCTAAATCTTGTCCTTCCTCTCCTGATTGTTCTAGTTCACTCAAAACATATGTTGGAACTCTCACTGCTACCTCATGTTCTTGCACTGTGAGCTCTGTAAATCTAAGCTCTTTGGAACCACTTTGGAAGTACACGTCCCGTTGCCCGTCTCTTGCTTGTAGATCCACTGCTTCCGCTGCCTTCCTCTTCTGTCCTTGGTCGTTTGTTGCTGCAGATGCCTTGTCCGCAGCCACAATACTCCCCTTCTTCCCAGCAACCTTCATCCTCTCTCCCGCTCGCTTCCATCCTTCTGACCACCCTTTTGTGTATGTTACTTGTCTCCTCTTTGTTGCCTTGGATGTGCACCTCTTGATTGCTAACTTGGGTGCCTTCCTTCTTGGATTCACTTCTCTTGGCCATTGCAAATCGCTCCACTGAAGTGGGAGTGTGTATACCCCCCTTCTCTCTAGTGCATTGAAGATAGTCTGCTGCCATGTGTCTTTGTTCCTCTCTATGATCTGGCCACACCAGCGTCCTCAAGGTGTCTCTCACAGATTCCGAATATCCATCCACATGCCTCTCTTTCCAACCTAAAATGCGAGCTACTTGTTGGTAGTATCGAGATCTAAAAGCTCTATTCTTTGGGGTAGAGCTAATCTCTCGCCACTTCTTTGGCTTGGGCAGTTTTGCAAGATAGATAGAATCTAATGCTGCTAGAATAACTCTCTCTTATTGTGCAGTTGCACCTTGCAGCCTTGCCCAATTTCGAACTATGTCTACTGGTCCTCCTAAGTAGCAGAGAGAGATAGGAGGGTTTAGAATTTTGTCCATTGTGACAAATTTGTATGCAAATGGAGATCTGTACATTCAAATTCAAATTGTTTCACCTTATAAATGTGTTTTTTGCATTCAATCTTCGCTAGCCATTTTTTTGCTTAGTGTTTGTATATTTTATGAAATCATTCACTAATTTGTCAGTTGGTTGCTTTGCAACGTTGTGTTGGTGTAAATTTTTGTGGGTTTTCTCATTTGAATCCGTTGAGAGCACCATCATTTGCTGTTTTCACGCTCTTCTAGATGTAGAGGCGGTTGCAAGTTATGAGACGGTCGTCACTACGTGCCACAGTGGCTACAGTGCACTTTTCTGTCATTCAGGAGGTTGCACAAACGGAGTGGCCTCATTGGTTTGAATTGCTTGTTTTCTCGCGCCAAATTAGGAACCGTTTGTTCCAATGTCGGGCCCATCACGAGCTTCATTACCAAGGGCCAGGCCCATTGCCCCCACAATTTTTTTTTTCTTGGACCGCTTGATAGATGGCTTGACCTCATTGGTTCTCCAATGCTGCCCTCTTCCACGAATGGGACATATGTGCCTTTGAAGACCTCTCAAAAATCAAATATTTATCCATTTTGGTAAAAAATAAAAGAATCCAATAATTAACCTTCAATACTACCCGTAAAAAAATTTTAATCGGTCAAAGGAAATTAACTGCCCACACACAAATGAGCCAAAATTTTGGATCGACCATATATGGTCGCCTGGACAGTTAGGAGTTAACTTACACTAGCCAATGATGCGCAATTGCCTTAAAATGACATTGGGACAGTAATAGCGTGGGCAGTAATGACAAAGAGTATATGTTGAAATATGAACTTGGATCCTATGTATATTGGCCACTAGGCGTTGTGAGGTCCTCCCCTCTCAGTTCGCATTAATGTGACTTATGCTTTGTCCCCGTCAGGTTTTAAAAAAAAAAAAATCACAATTCTTCCCTACTTGCCCATTGCGCCTCCTCCCCTACTCCAAGCGTTCACTCAAATCGTTGCTACGGAATTCTCATGAGAGATTTGCCACTCTTCTTTGGAAATGTGAGTCTGCAATCTTGTCATCTTTCTTTTGGTACCAATCTTGTTAAAAATGGTTGTCCACAGTTGAAGTTTTCATTGTGATTCTCACAAAACTAAGCCCGTAGGGCTTAGTTTGTCCTTTAACCCCTAAATGCCTAGAACCCTCTCTAAATTCGGCAGTTTTGCAAAGATGCATTATAAAATGCAACCTAGAGGGATATTTTTGAACTTGATATATGAATAAAAGCTGTACATTATGAATTTTAGATTCTATCTATACGGTTAGATCTATGATTGCTATTACCAATAATTTTGTATAAAATTTGAAACGTGAAATTCAAAATTATTTTGTATTTCAATTACGAATAAGATATTGACAATCTATGAATGGATTTTTTTGAGATTGGTTCAAATGTAATACTCTAAGTGTAGTGATTTTTTTAGATTTTTTGGTTTCTTAGTTTTATGAGTTGACTTTTTTTAGAGCACTTTTACACTGAAATCTTCAAAATTTTGGATGAATCACTACAACATGAAATGAGGTATAAAAGTTTCACAAATCATCTCATTTTTAATCAGATCACATGTGCATGAAGCTAACTTCCCATAGAATCTCCAGTAAAAATTCCACACTGCAAAAAAATGCATGACGGATGAAAAAATATGGATGAAATCTGTACCTCGTTCAAAAAATGGACGCTCAGGGAGTTAGGGGTTAAGGTTTAAATTTTGAAGATTGCCAACAAGATACAAATTTGTATCGTCCATGAGAATTTCACTTCCGAGAACTCTAATGCAGATAACTTATGTCTCAGCGGTATAACACTGTAGTGACATAATAAATTGACAGAAGAAATCTGACAAAATTTCAAACCTACATAACATTTGGTAGCCTCTATGACTGATGCCTTCCCCCAACATAATGATGTGAAATATCCCACATCATTTCATCTCTCCAATGAAATGATGTGGAATATTCCACATCACATCAGTAACTATGGGGGCAGGTGGCATTAAGCAAGAGCAATCAACCATGATGAATAGTAATCAAAAGCACTCACTCAATTACAATTCAACAGTGTTTTATAATTGTTTATTTGATTCAATAGTCCATTCTATTACAAATCACTAATTACTCCATATATGAAAGCGGATGAAACTAAAAGGCACCCTCTTTTAAGGCTACTGATTGTTATGTATGTCAAATCATAGCTCCTTTAACACACTGGCCAGCATTTGGTGCATTCAACAAGAGCATCATAGTCAGTTTTTGGATTTTAAGGTAGATGTTTATATTTCTGTCCAAATTTCAGGTTTGCATGGTTAGGTCTATGAAAGAAAAAGTTTATTATTTTTGGACGCTCCGCAAAGCTTGTGCAAAGGCATCCCAAAAAGAACACATTTTTTGAATATGTCTACAATTTTCTGTGAATTTCTATGTCAAAGCGTAGAGTGACCATTACTCGTGCATAGGGTTCGTGCTTTATCAACAAGTTGAATTCTCAAAAGTTGCCAATAAAAGAGAAATTTTTAGAGTGCTTCTTGGGTGCTTTTTCAAACATGGCCGGGTGGTTTTAAGAACACAACCCCGAAATGTAGGGATCGACATTGAGACCCACACGGAATTCAGCACACCTACCTTAATTGACCTAGTTTATTTTTCAATGTGATTTTTTGGTTTTAAAACAAGAAAAAAACCATTGAATCCAATAAGGTAGGATGTCCTAAAACCACCACCTCTCCCAATTATGACATGTAGACCTTCCTTGGGGCCACCACAATTGAGACTCAAAACCACCAATTTCACTATTCAATTAGAGCAATTGCATGCCAAGCATTGCGAAGAAATAGTTGGTGGTTTTGGGTATCATTATGAGTGAAAGTTAGTACCACATGGTGTGGACATGGGGAAACCTAAAGGTTTGATTTGGGTCAGAGGTTACTTTCCACTTTGGAATTTTGTATAAAATTGACAAATGCGAATTAAATGTTTCCTTTTTTTGCAATCCTCATCAAAACCTATTTCGAATGCGGTGATATATATTTTTGGAATTTAGCACTGCCAAAAATAGGCCAGATTGCTTAAGTTGGTGGTTTTAGGACAATCAACCTTAAGAGTATCTGAGTGGAACTGAACTTGGTGCCATCAAGTTACTGGAATTAGGGGAATCAATTGGGGGTCGCTGGCTGACAGGGTCCTCCAGGGTTGTGGATATGGACCATGATGTGCAAGCACCGTTTGTTTCAGCTACCACGGTACTTTAGCTGGGTGGGCAAAAAATAATATTTAAAATATTTAAAAAAACTTAAAAAATCGGAAATTATGAGGACTGAAAGATGAAAATAGAATAAATTATTTTAAGAAATATTGTGCTATTTCTAAGCTATTTTGGGTAATTTTAAATCTTTTTTTTGGTTCAGAAACAAAAATCAAGAAATTTATTTTTTGAGGAATGAACTTTATTTTTCAAAATATTAAATATTCGTTCGTGGGTGGGTGACCCAGCTACGGTACTATGGTATTTTAGTTTTTTTTCTTATACATATAGTCGAATAGAGATCAGTTGTTTTGTACTAGTGGGACCCGTGCCGTTGAGCACTTTGATGTTAGTGTAATGAATATTGAGCACCTTAATTAGCATTACCCCTAAAGTTCTTGACGGGGTTTTGGCTAAAACCACCTCAAAACAACCCCTTTTAAAAAGGGTTAAAATTTCCAAAAATGAGACAATCATGGCACTTTTAACCATAAGATCTTCTAGCTAACTTGTATATCATATGTGCACGTCCATTCTCAGCAGGAGAGAGTAGTTTTGTTCCAATGGCCCTTTGTTCGGTGGGCACTGGATCACTAACATTACGAACAAACACTTCATTCACACCAGCCTCGAAAGGAGACTAGAGTTTCTATCTATCTATCCAAATGTACACAAACTCTTAAATACATCCGCCTTATTGTTTGCAAGATCATAATGTTCAAAGTTTATAAATAAGTTTCTGGCAACACTTCTAGAGCTGAAATTTCAACGAGACATGGATCGATGAATTACCTCGAATGGAATTTTTATTTTCAATGTCTTGGAGACAACATCATGATTTTTAAAATTACTTTGAATTCATTTCTATCACATTCATAATATCACTTTTCCATATTTGCGCATAATATATGCTATTGTGTACACATGTTGGTGTGAATGACCAACACTAAGAAGCTGCAACATTTGCATTGTGTTCCTGGAATGCTACAAGGTAAATTTCGAAAATAATGTACAATTTCTTGGGATGTCAGAGCCTTGCCTCTTCCTGCTTTTGGCCAACGCATGTGCGTTGGCCAAAAAACAAATTTCTTACAGCACCCAAAATGCGTTGGAGCAGCTTCTTGCATGAGTCAGTTAGTTTTAATTTTTTTAATTTTTTTAAATTCTTTTTTAAATTACAGGAGTACATTGAAGCTACCAAAAACTTACTTCATGAACGCAGATTCTCTGCTGCACTCGCGTTGGTGCCTGGTGTAAATGAGCCATGTGAATGATCCATTACATAAAAAGAAGGAATGGCCATATTATTTTTGGGGTCCGTTTTTCATAAAGCAAATTTAAAAATAAATAAAATAAAACAAGACCACAAATCTAGCAATGGGCTGCATTCTAGTAATCTACGAGTGATACCTGCATGATGTCAGGCACCCCGCCTGCCCCCACCTAAACTTTTAGGGTTGGTCTGGCCATCATGCCGGGTTCATTCGAGCAGGCCATGAAACAGTCACTCAGACTGATGGAGCCAAACGTAATTTTGTAAAAGGGAGGGCATACGGTTCTTTACATAAAAACACTGAATTAGAAATTTTTGCACTTGGGGTATGACAATGCACTTGTCGCCCGTTCAACATAAAAGGACCTTTTTGAAGTTGTGGGGGGTATAAATTTTGTACTCGTGGAATTTACTGGCTAAGAATTGATGAAGTGTTAACCCCTAAAGGACCAAGTGTTCTAACTAGGATATTTAGAGAACTGGGTAAGTTCCGGTGAACACATTTTTAATCAAATTTTGAAGGAAATTTAATAGTAAATTCCCACTGTGCCACAAAAATGAGGATATATATGTATATATATATATATATATATATATATATATATATATATATATATATATATATATATATATATATATATATATATATATATTTTGAATTCCAACACCGTACGTGGAAGTTATGAGGGGAAATTTTTTTTTTTTCAGGAGAAAGGGCAGATGGACAGAAGACTACCCCATTTTCCGCACTCATTAAAAAATTAAAAACTAATATATTTTTAAAATTTAAAATTTAAAATTATATAATTAAAAAATATTATTTAAAACTGAAAATTATTATTTTAAGTTGAAACTTATTATTTAAATTTTAAATTATTATTTTTAAAATTCAAAAATTCAAAAATCATATAATGAAAGACTGCCACGTGGCAGTCCACCCTAAGAGTTAGTGGGGTCATGAACATTGGAATGGGTTGGGTGAGGTGGCACTTTGATTTCCTTCTTCTACCCATTATTTCCCTAACCCCTAAAATTCTTAGAAAATATGCTACATGTCTTCTAAAACTTGGAGATTTTTTTTTTCAATTTTTTTTTCGCCATTCTATAGAGGGTGCAATGCACCTACGTTTCACCGCTTAGATTCATATTTTAAATAACAAAAGTAAAAAATATTGCAATTCCAAAAACAAAGAGTTCTTCTTAAACTTTTAAACCCCTAACAAGTGTAGGGTGTTCTTCAACATCCTAAACATCTCCAAACGCCACGAAAATTGGTACACAACTAAGTAACATCATATAGAATGTGAAAGTGAAGTGCAACACGACTCGGTAGTGAGGTTTTCTTGATGTAGCCACAGTCAAACGTATCTGAAATTTTCGGGCATGTGTTTTTTTGGGGTGATTTTTTCCATCAAACGCATTTATCTTGCAATCCGTGTGGTTAAAATCAACGAAATTTGTTATGTATGTTTTCCAAGTAGTTTAGGACAAGATCTTATGGTTAGAAGGTAAAAAATTGACATTTTTTTGGAATATTTGCATGGGGGAGTAAAAATGGCAGCATTGGAGTGTTTTTGGAGGAAAAACACTCCGGTCCTTTAGGGGTTAAAGTAGGAATTTTGGGGGTTCAACTTACTCCAATTATGCAAACTTGGTCACACATGCATTAAATGTTTCATTGGTACTTCATTTATTCCAACACAATGTATTAAGAGGGTGGTCAAAATGGATGCAAAGTTACCTACATTTTCTACCAAAACATCAAGTCATTCAAATCACCCATGCATGATCAATCGAATAATACACGTTGTGCTATACTATATGGCTATTGCTGCTATGTAATGCAACTCATAGTACCATGTATCTCATACGACGTCTCAAGCTCTTCGGGGTACTGCCTTATTTTTCGGCTACTAAGCACAGAGCCACCAACTAAAGATCATTACTTTTTCTGGAATGAATCATCATAAATAGTGATTATATATATATTTTCATCTAAACCTATTAATATGCATTTAGATCATTCTGCAAACATTCGTAGTTCATTTCTTCCAATTGTAGTGCAATGTACTCTACGAAATGCAGTTTTGCCTCTATTGGAATTTTGATCTTCACCTCTGTCATCTCGCCATGCACTTGTACATTGTTCTTTTGTAAAACCCACCCCTTATTCTTATTGGCACATTTTTCCATGAAAATATAACCGTGTTTTTGACAATCCATTTGTGTCCCTCACCAGATGGCTTCCAAAATGCTTCCATGCAATTCGTATACCTCGCTCTACTAGATCCTTGCTCGTCTTGCATTCCCCGTCGTCTCATGGGCCAATACTACACAATCTTCATCTTTGCAGCCCATTTGCCTTGTCCAAACTCTAGCACCTTTCCCACATTGAATGGTACACCAGCTCGCACTTCTATTGGTTCCACAGTGAGACCCACAAAATGCCCAATCCTAATATCATTCTTTAGCTTGAACGGTGGAAAAGGATCTTCAGCTCCTACAGTAAATGTTGTGGTTGTTGCTCGATCCATAGCAAATTAGCAACAACAATTCTTCTCTTTGGTGTCGTTTTTACAGCCACTGCTGAAGGTCTCTCCTTACGAGGACTGCAGTACCTTCGAGCTTCTAGATTTGGCATAGTTGCCATGATTAAACCTCTGTTTTCATTGCATTTGTGTCATCGTCCCCTTCAACTACTCCCTCCGGTTCAGTGACTCCATTTGTATATCTTCCCGGTTCATCCACCTAGAACGGTTTTGCCCTCTCATCATCCGTGTTCATATTTGGAAACTCTTTCACATATGATGCCAACCATTTCACTTCGTCAATGGCTCGTAGATTCTTCTTTACATTCTATAATCTCTCAACACATCTTTCTTTGTATCCAATGAACTCATCCAAAGCTCTCAATTCCGTCTCATCCGTACCAAACACCTCCGCCAGATCAGGCTTTTCCGACACGCTCGGTATGGACCGTAAACACAAATGCCCCTCTGTTGGCTCCCGTGCGTCCTTGCTGAAATGCTTTTGTTGTACGCAAGGCACAATATTCTCTATATAAAATCTCATGTGGTGTAGGAAGGTTATGCCGATGAGTGCATCGCCTCCCGTTAGAAGATGAGGTGTGATAAACGACTTTCAGTCTCTCACATTCTCCAAACGTCTTGCGCTCACAAAAACCTCTGTATACGATGATCATTTCTCCACCAATTGGAGAAGCTCTTTCAATGAGTCGATGTTTGTTCCCTTCAACGTGTTCGATATGATGCTGAAGCGCTGATCAATATCTTTGTGGGTATAGCCCACTATAAGAAAACAAAGTTGCACCTCCTTAAAGAACCCCAACACCACGAGTGATGCACACATGGCAAACATTAGAATGTTCTTATTCCCACGAGTTTTATTATCCGCTTGAATTCGCAATGCCGGCGCTAATTTGCCCTTCCTCCTCTTCACGTCAATAATCACATGCATCACTATGGTAACCATTTGGTTGTTGTCGTGTTTGTGGTGTGCATCTATCCAGATATTCGCATACAAACCAATCGCATGCAGAAGTGCCCCACATAAGTGAGTCTTCACAAATCTTGACTCTATATTCTTTACCGTCTACGTCATCTTCGGAACCATAGTCGCATTCTGGTCTATGCCGTCCACGATCAAACACATGTAGAAGTCGGGAGTTATCATTGTTGATCTCTTGAACAACCAATAGTCATGTCTCTTTTCCATTTGATGATGGATGTGCACGATTAACTAGTTCAACATAATTAATCGTTTGAACAAGGTTGGAGTAATTTACTTGGTGGAGAAAACTTTTGACCTTCTCTACAAGCCAACGGCTTCACATGTGCGTTGCTTTATGGCTGTACAGTTTGTGCATCATAATTAAGAGGGAACCAATGAAGAAACCAAAATTAGTTGCTCATTCACTTCAGGCCACCTGGCTTTTCATCTGTTGGACGCGGTAACAGCGACTGCAGGCAACAGCCGCATGTCATAACATTCAATAGCCTTTGTGAGTGCTGCCTCCCTCCAATAGAATGATGTGGAATATCCCACATCATTTCATCCTCCCAATAAAATGATGTGGGATATTCCACATCAAATCAGTAGCTATGGGGACACGTGGCATTAAGCAAGAGCAATCAACCATGGTGAACAGTAATCGAAAGTACTCATTCAATCACAATTCAACAGTGTTTTGTAATTGTTTATTTAATTCATTCACAATTCAACAGTGTTTTGTAATTGTTTAGTTGATTCATTTACAATTCAACAGTGTTTTGTAATTGTTTATTTGATTCAATAGTTCATTCAATTATAAACCACTAGTCACTCCATATATAAATGTGAATGAAACTAAAAGGCACCCTCTTGGAAGGCTACTGAATGTTATGTGTGCGAGGGACTCTTGACAAGCAAGAGAGCAACTTTACATACTATCACACTGGCAGGTGTGACCGCCCAATAATCTCATCCCACTACATCGACAACGTGGCAGACAAATTATGTAACACCAAGTATTCACTGAACGTCAAATACGTATAAACTGCAGAAATATACGGGAACCACCTCGACACACAGCTGCATGCAGTGTGAACTAACTTAGGGCCGCTTCACACTATGGCCAAAGGTCGAGAGGCCGTCGATTTCCACCAATCAAACTGCAAGAAACCATGGTTTCGGCCTCTCGACCCTTCACACTAGAGGCTTAAGTCCAAAGGCCATGGACCTTCAAAATGCTTACATGGCAACACTTTTTGACCAAGGTGACGGCCTCTCGAAAAGAAGTTTGGGTCCTACATTTTGCAAGACCCGTCACTATGGTCGAGAGGCCGTCGATTTCTTTTCATAAAAAATGAAAACTATATTTTATGCCTATTTTCAATAGATTTCTTTGGACTCTCAACAAAGTTTGGACTCTCAATCCCACGGCCTCTCGACTTGGACGGCCATAGTGTGAAGCGGCCCTTAAACAAGCTAAAACCAAAGTCACAGGTCTTATCTTCGGGGCACCCTCATTACATAAGGGCTCGACGGACCCACAAAGCCAGCGTTTTGACCCAACCCAGCACGCCAACTCTCATTGCCTCTTTCAGTTCCGTCTGCCGACACGCCTGCACCTCTGCTATCGATCTCGGAACGTACGAATTTCATAGGACTCAATTCGCTGATCGAAACGGGTGCAGCATCATTTCATCGTCGATCTGTAGACCAGTTGATTTCCGATCCATCAATCAGTTCAGCACCGCCAACTTTCCTCACTGTCAGGCAGCGTTTCAGCCCTGGTTGTCGGTACATCCTCACCAATTTCACGTCGCAGCTACTCTCTCCAACGTGACTTCTCCAGACTGCAAGATCTGGTGACTTCTCTACTCTTCTTGTCGTTGCAAGCATAAGTTGGTCGCCTTTTGCTTCACGAGGCGACACCGTTCGTGAAGGGGATCGATCGTCCATTCTTCCTCATTTGGCCGTGACTGGTGTATTCATATCCGTGAAGCAAGGTATGTGTTCATCTGCACACCGACTTCGAATTTTCAGACGAATTTTATACCTCGAAGAACTCAGACATTCCTGGTCCGCTGTGAGGTGATAGCTTTAGTCAGGCTGATCGACGTTTTGCAAAAGCTTCATTATACATGCTTTTATTTGTGAGGCATTCATCATCACATATCTAGGTAAACCTCTCTGTTATCCACACTTGTTAGTGCAAACCCTTGTTGACACAACATGTTGGGGAGTCACGCCTACTCTCCCCAGATCAGATCATCATACTACATGAGTGTTAGGGTTTGGTCGATGAATTCTGAAACCCTAAAACTCATCGAGAATGGTGAATGATGAACTGTTTGGGGCGTATCTCTGACTCTTGTTTCAAAAGGGATTTGCTCTGGTGCATTTCTAGCTGTCGAAGTAGAGTGTGCTCACGATGTCTTTTTTGCTTTGCAATTTGTAGAGTCGATCTTTCGTGATACCAGCACCAATGACTGCAACTGAGGAGTCAAGACTTTGGACGGAGGTTCGTCCATCTAACCGCCATGAGCGTCTAAGGACGGAGGTTCGTCCATCTAACCGCCATGAGCGTCCAAGTGAAGTGCGAGAGAGATTGATTCAAGAGGGTCATGAAATCTTTGACCGCGCAGATTTTTCCATTGGACGCAAAATTGGAGAAGGGCGTCAGGGAACCATCTACGAAACAACTTCGTACTCAAATATGGCCTCGAAGCCTCTTTCTGGGGTGGTGAAGAAATTCAAGCCATTGGAAGGCATCTCACAAGGCCATTGTATTCCACAGCGTCTGACTATGCACTTCACTTATGTCTGCAAACCTTTCGGCTTTTTCTTCGACCACGATGATTCTTTGTGCATGTTCATGCCACGGTATTCCACTGATCTCCGCACTCTCATCGACTCTCAAGTGCGATTGGATGGCGCACCATTTTCGGAAGAGGTTGCAGTGAGTATCATCCAAAACTTGCCATCAGCCTGAAAGCTCTTCACGAGTACGGGATCTACCACCGCGACATCAAAGCTGCAAACATTCTTGTGGACCCCCGCCCCAAAACAAAACACATTCATTTCCCAGAGATTTATATTACCGACTTTGAAAATTCACCCCGTGTGGTGGGAACAGGGTTTTGGAGAGCTCCTGAAATCCTGGAAACCCTAGATGTGTTTCCCGAGGACAGGGCTCCACTTCCGGGCAAGCAATTGCAGGCAGCCGACGTCTACAGCTTCGGCATGACATGCTACGAGATTCTCACCGGGAAAACTCCGTTTGACGACCACCGATGGTCCGACTACAACTTGGTTCTGTCCGGCGGAAGACCCGAGCTCCCGGATCATGTTCCTGAGCCTCTGAAGAACCTCATTCGCCAATGTTGGCACCAGGATCCAGATGCTCGACCCAGCTTCGCTGAAATCATAGCGCTCCTGCAAGAGAGTAACAGCTTGGCGCGTCTCTTCGTATCGCTGCTAGACGTGGCGGCAAAGCAAGGTGAGGCAAGTAATAAGTGGTTGGATGCATCACCGGAAGCATGCCTAGTGGAACTGAAGCGAACTCTGGTTTCCTCAGACGAGCTTCACACTCCAGGACTTGATATCATCCCGGCTATTGCAAAGCTTGAACGGGTGATCCCCGAGTTCATCTCCACATGCGAAGAATTCGAGTCCAAGTTTGGTTGGGATTCGCACCTTCGACACCCGTCGCTGCCTTTTGTTGAATACGTGGAACGGAGGAGGCTGTTCACGTTGATGAAACACCTGTACAAACTGTATGTTGATGGCTTGATTGCAATGGAAGACGAAATGATACACCGTCATGATAGACTCATGGAATCTAACTGTGGTGAAGGTGTTCGACTCTCATTTACCTTTCTATCTGGGCACAGAATGTACTTGCTACGTCGAATGTTGACCAGCATATTAGAAGGTGCAGCGGAGAGCGAATTGTCAGAATCCGAGGTCACATACCTCGACAAGTTTGCAATCGTGAGAGTTTTTATCAAGAGCCTCGTGGATGCAGGAGTGAGCAGAAGAGCAACTGCTTTAGTGGCTGCAGGCATTGGTGCTCGGTTGTACGTGCTGCAGAGAGCAAGTTATGGAGAAGTGAGGGACAGGTTTCTTTTGAAATGGTACTGCATGGCTATATTTTACCCTTTTTATGATATTGTGGAGGCAGTGTACCCTCGAGTGTTTGAAACCATTTTGTTGTATCTTGGGTATAAGATCTCAGCAGTCTCAGGCCTTAGCAATTTTCTGTTCGGGTATACAAGATATTCAATATCTGGTTTTCATGAGGTGTTGGTAAGTTATTTAGCATTGAGAGAAGGTTATGCGTTCACTCCATTTTACATATACTACATCCTCTGGAAAGTCTACGGGTGGGAAAGCATAGTCAGTGGTCTGATAGTTCGTATTGCATTCCTGGTTTGGGCCAACAAAGGTGTCTCATGAGCCATTCCAAAGTCCGAACTGAAATCAAAAGCTCAACTGAATGGCTCCAGTTTTTCACATTTATACAAGCATGGGTGTATATTTATTACCCTTATTATACTGCGTTGCATCGGACTCATGACATGGTTTTAGAATGCTCTAAAACAATCAGCCCTCCCAACTCTACATGTATGGAGTCATTTGCTTGAGCCACCGCAATTGAGACTCAATACCACCAATTTTATTATTAAAGGGAAACTTAATTCACTTCCCTCACGCTGTATCAGAGCCAAGGGACTCCACCAGAGAAAAATAATCTAGTTAAAAAATGGCCGAAAATCATGAAGGTTTTTACCAGAAAAGTTCAATGAAAAGAATATCTTGGATGAAATTGCCAAATTATGGATGGAAATAATACGAATTATGGATATATGATATTTTGTATCAAATATGTGGATGAATGTTGAAATATGGAGTACTACTCTAACATTTTATATCGCTACTTTGACACTTCATGAAAAATGAAAAGAAATACCCTAGTCAGAGCTTCCTCCCTTCTTGGCATGAACGAATATTTCATACGAATTGGCTTTAGATATAATTGACCTGGGCCCGTCATGCAAAGCCGCCCTTTACATGATTTTGAAACCTTGTATTGCACTTCTGGAGGTGAGTTTTTAGCTGTCCTTGAAGTGCGTTGGACATTCTTTAAATCGAGTAGTGTGTTTCATTTACGTATGAAATATTTTGATACACTTGAAGCTGCTAAACTTAACCCTTTAGTGCCCAGGGTGGTACTGGAGAAACCAGTGTTTTTTGGTGGTTTTTTTTAAAAACTCTCTCTATTCAAACTATGGAAACTATTAATAGTATTTAATCGTATAAATGTAAGCATATCTTTATCAAACAAGTGCCGGTTAAACCTTGGTAAGATCCGATTGTTGGATTGGAAGATTATAGTATGTCTTTGAACCGTATAATGCACACTCAAAAATGAGATTTTGGAGGGTGTGCGACTTCAAAGTTAAATAGAATTCGGGTTGAATTTTCAAAAATAAAATTGAAGAGGTTCAGCAATGACCTATATCAACATCTCTCCATTGCAATCCTTCATGTCAAGAATTGACTCACACATAATTATTGTGAATTTTACAAGTGATAGTGACTTATCCATGTACGGTTTATTCAAAAAATTATACGTTAAAAAATGAAAGGAGCTGGTACATTGATCAAGATCGGAATACATACACTAATGGAACATGAACAAGAGAACACAATTCAAAAAATTAAAACAAGATAACAAACTTCCAAACACAAGAAATACTGCATAGTACATGTGCTGTATTTGTAAGTATTTATTGTATTTTCACATTTTGTTCATTGGTATTTTGATAGTTGCACAGCTCAAAATTGAAATTTTATTTTTTTAGAAGATGTATTTCATGAGTCTCCAAGCTATCTGAACATCACAATTCAAAATCCAATTATTCATGGATTTTCCATGATTTGCATTTTTGACACATTAGTGACCACAATGTGGTCTCCTGGGCACTAAAGGGTTAAGGATGCCACGGGTCGTGAAGCAGACAGTGTAAAACCAACTATTCATGTACATACGTGGGACATACTTCAGGCTGTGCGATGGAATCCCCACAACCAGGATGAGGTTTTTGGATATCTACCTTATTTTATAATGCTTTGTAGGCAAGATTGTATATCTCCTCAGAAATATTATTTATTCTGTAAGTGTGAGAGGAGTGTGAGAGTTCCCAGCTCATCGTGTGGCTGAAAACACGAATTTAGGTGGCTTGCGTGGCATCAGGAAGCAGCCAAGTATATCTCTATGATATAGCAAACTACTCCCAAGATTCGAGTGAAGTAAGCATTTCACCTACGGAGGGACTTTAAGAAGAGTATTTTGCATAATCCTCCCAGGCAATACCGTTGTTCTAGAAGAGTGTACATGTTCTTTTTTTCAAATCTCGTCAAATTTCTGTTTATTGTTATCATTTGCGGTACTCACTGTAAATTGCCCTTGTGTGTTACCCTCAGACACTGCAATTCAGACCAAGGTCTTTGAAAGAACAAGATGATAGTCTTAATGATCTTTCCTATTCTAAAATTGACAAAGACAGGTATATCACTGTGCCTGTAGATTTTGGTTTTGAGTTTTGTATAGTTTTTAAAATTACACTGGACTCAGATTTGTGTCTCGTTCAACTGTGTAATTCTTCAGGATGTTTGCTTGTGGGAACGATTGTAATATCCACGTTTGGGATCGACGGGTTGGGAAACTGCCAACAATGTGCCTTCCTGCACCCATAGGCGGAGGAGATATCTCCTCTCTCCAGCTCTTAAGAGATGAACATGTAACGAAACATCTCTTCCCTGTCAGAGGCTAATTCCTAGACCTCAATCGATAATTGTTTCAGCTATACTTGGTTCTCTTCTTCAGTGCTTCTCTTTCAAGCACTAGATTTATTAGAGTAGTGCTCTGATTAGTCTTGAAATTTTCCTGCTATAGGGAGTCAAGTAGACGTAAGAATCTGATACAGTATTTCTGTGTTAATGAGGTTCCCTCTTAGAAACACTGCGCTTATCTTTAGTGTTCATCTGCACAATCGGATCTCTTTGACCAGTCATGCATGTTTTCTTTTGGAGTGCAGCTTCTTGTTGCAAGAAGTGAAGGTGGTCGTATTTCACTCTGGGATCTTCGTGGAGGAAGGAGTTCGGCTGCTTTTGTTGCGTCAGGAGACTGAGGTGTATCATCCTCAATTGAAAGAAGTCAACGTAGCCACACTTCTTGATGAAATTCCCAACTTAAAGGTGAGATGACGTCACCTGAATAGTGTTGATGCTGCCTAAATAGGACATTTTCTTTAGGAGGCAGATTTATCTAACTGCATTCACGTGCTGATTTTTTGCAGATCTCATTTGCCATTGAGGATAGTCCCATTCAATCGATTTCTTTGAGTCCTTCGGATGAACACCACCTGGGGTTTCATCTCCATAATGGATGGTAAGCAAATATCTTTCTTTGTGGAGCTTTCTTAGGTTGCTAATTCTCAGGTTTCACTTTGGATGACTTAAGAACAGCCGTGAGGATCAATTTGCTAGCGAAGAAGTCTAGTCCCGATATAATCGGGGTTAATTATGAGCCTGTTCCTTCAGCCTGTATTAGTGAATTTTAACAGTGACAAAAAATTCATGTTGACATTCTTTCTGGATTAAAAGTTGCGAGTTTATAATATTCTATGAAATTCGTGACATGGCAGGTCAAGTGTTCTTGACCTCCTGGATTTCTGTGTCTCACACGTCCACTGTCCGCCTCGTTCATGGTTGTAAGTACCACCGCCTATTACTTAGGCTCTATAACATCTTCGGTTGAAAACAAAATGCAAGCAGAGAATATCTAGAGTATGTATTGTGCATGTATTTTCATGTCTCCTCTTATCTATTTATCACTTCAGAAAAGTGATACGATGTCTTGTAATGATTTTGGTTATTTTGAATGCATTATAGACATAGAGACGAGGACTGGATACCTACACAGTGGTTGACCTTGAGGCGTAGACGACCTGCATGGCTGACATCCTACCCTGTAAGCAAACGCTCAATCTTTCTGAAATTTTATATGCAACTTACGAGAAATTTTATCTAATATTTTGAAGGATGACTGTCTAGGTGAAGTTCTTTGCAATGTTTATAATACTCAAATGCTGAAACATCAATCTATCTTTGCAGGTTTACGTTGTGGGATGTAAAGAGGAGCGCGTTGTCCACTTTCTGGACTTTACCCCCGGTCCAAAATCACCATCCTCTGTGCACAGGCTCTGGTTAGTGAAGACCTGTTTGGATAGAGCCAACTCCTTTTTCTAGGATTTTTTAAGGTTTTTAAGGTTTTTCTTGGTTTCTTTTAGGCTTTTTAAATTCTTTTTTCCGGCTTGAGGAGCTTGTTGTGTCGTTAGCCAGGATATGTCCATTTTTTGGATATATTTTTAGACTTCAAATTACTTTGGGATTTATACTTAACGTTTTCTTGTTTTTTTTATGACAACCATACCGATGATGCCAGCGTTGGTGAAAATTGGAAGAAGCAGCTTCAGCTTCGACCTTCAGCACCGGTGGTGGCCACAACATCCCACCCCACAAACGACTATCTAGTAGCTGGAACTGAGGTCTTAGATTCTACTACCTTGTTCTCAGTAAATTCTAACTGCCTAAGTTTTGACGTATTCCTTTTTGAGAGAAGCTGCTGCTAATTTTGTGAAATTTTTCTCAGGTTGGATCGCTGCTGCTCATTGGGCAAAAAATGAAGACTGCATTGACTGAAGGAGAGCCTCGATGTTCCCAGAGCAGGCCACCGCAGTTCATCAACCAATCATTTCAGAGTGGTCTTGAAATTCACCGACTCTGTTAGGAATTTTTTTCAACATTGTACGCATTCATTTATGTTAGAACAGGTTGTTTCAACTGGGATGGTCTGAGTAGAGATCTTTACGTGGTTATTTTTGGCGCATTTTCATCCTTCGTGATGTACTTGTTTGAAGATTCTGTCTGAAGAATTGATGTTGAATTGAAGTGCCCTCTTAGGTCTGGAATACCGTTCTTCTAGTGTTTGTGATGTAACATGACGTGGTGTTCTCTTAGGTCTGGAGCATTCTCTTCCTATTTCTGTGATGTGTATGATCTGCGTTTTGTTTGAACATGTGGTGTTCTCTTTACTTGGTTAGATTTGGAACGTCGTTGTCCTAGTTTGTGATGTACTTGTGTGGAGATGTGCTTCTCTTATGTGGTTAGGTTTGGCGCATTCTCTTCCTTCGTGATCTGCACTTGTATAAATGTACTTCTCTTTATGTGGTTAGGTTTGGCACGTTCGCTTGCTTTGTGCGGGTCTTGTAGCAGGGTTTAGGCTTCTCACCTTGATACTTTTTGGTATATTATGATGTTGCAATCTTACAAGCTTTTAGGACACTTCTGTCACCACCATCAAGAAAGGGTAAGGGTTTTGTCTAGTCTAAAACTCAGGAGTGATGTACATGATCTTGTACTTCTCTTTGGATCGGAACATTCTCCTACTTTGTGAGGACCTTTTCTCTGTGTTTGTAGCATTTAGGAAACTCAGGCTTCTCACTACTGTAATGCTTAGAGAGTTTTTGGTTCTTTCTAATGTTGCAATTGTACGAACTTCAAGCAAGGTTTTTTTTTCTGGCACCATGGTGGCAAACTCTAATGTTGTGGCACAGTCACAATGGTCTAAATCTGGAGGGACCACTCTCCATTGCATGCATGGAGCACTGCTACAATGCGAAAAAAAAACCCTGACTTCAAGGGCCTGCTTAACCCTTTAACCCTCAAATGCCACCTCAAATTCCACGTCACACTAAAATCCACGTCATTAGTGACCTCATCATCCTTCGAGGATGATAGTCCACCTAGGCAAATGGATGAGAAATGAACATGGCAAAAAGAATAACTACAGAAATTAATTACTCAAAACTATTACATTGCCTAAACCAAAATTTTCACAATAATTTCCTAGTAACATGCGCCATCTATAACACAAAAATAACTAAAAACGCTAGTAATTTATACCCTCATTTCCCGTAGTGTTTGAACTCACTTCGACATAATGTGCTTTCGGTTGGTTGTACAGCTTTGCAAGGACTTTGCAAACCACTTCAATTTCATTCCATTTGACATCAAATACTTCCCACCACCTATCGGGCAACGACACTTTGAACTTCCGAGCCGCAACATAAACAACTCCACATGCAATGACCTCACTTTTGAAGCGCACGCAAAGTGTGCTACGAAAACTGTCATTGGCAAAATTCCATGCCATTTGCATCAGCTCCGCGGGGGCATCAAGCACCTTCAAATAAGTAATGATGAAGTTGTGAGGGTGTTCTACATGACAAATGAACCCCAACTCGTTTAAAACAACTTGCTCAGTCTTGATCAAGTCGGCCTCCAAGAGCTCAAGGGGGGCATCTTCTCGACTTTGCTCCATGTGGTTGAAAATCCGCAAAACTTCATGGATTCTTCGAGGACTTTCTTCCAATTTTGCTGCTAGCCATATGCAAGTGGCTGCCACCTTCTTCACGTTGAATTGAGCGAATGAACTTTTGCAATAAAACCGATGAAACAACACCTGCCCCGTTACCATCACTACTTGCGGCAAGCGCAAGTCGATACCACTCTCCTGCACAAGGTCGCAACTGAAGCGACGCAACATGTATTCCACGGCATTGTTGATGCCATCTTTTCGAGACGGCAAGTTGGCAAGTTGGTCCTTCGAGACATAGAATGTGTCAAGCACAGTATAGATCATTTGAGCAACGACTGTCTTTTCTCTCCCCCAATTGTGGTTATGGTTGTGGTAATGATTGTTCACAACACACTCATATGCAAGTGAAATCGTTGCGACTATACGCTAATGCAGCAATCAACAATATACCATTGCGTTCACTATAGATTTGTGCGGCTGATGGTCGTGCTCTTCAATCATAACTTCTTTATATATATGTGAAAGTCCAAAATGAAATGGTCAAAGTAAAAGCGTCAATTCTTTTAAAAAGTAAAAGCGTCAAATCTTCCAAAAAAGGGTGCATTCACAATAAAATGACCCAACCCCGCCCAGTTATAACGACTCTTGATGAGTGCTTAGAAAATAATATCTTCAATTTATGTAGATATTAGAAAAATTTAAGGACATTTTGCGACATATTTTGAACATTTTAGCACATTTTAGTCGTTATTAACGACTGGTTACGACCATATTTTAATCATTTTGGAGTACCAATAACTTCCCAAACATTGTCAAACTTTAGTATATTGTATAATGACATATATTATATGTAGTTACTAATTTATATTGCATTATCAATTCATATGATAAGATTATTGCTTAACAATCCGTTAAATTAATCACTGGTTACAGTTTCCTTGGGTCGTGTTACTGCGAATGTATCCAAAAGTAAAAGCGTTAAAGTGAAAGCGTAAAATCCTCCAAAAAGTAAAAGCGTCAAAGTAAAAGCACTAAATCTTCTCAAAGTGTTAACAATATAGGAGCAATGGTTTCATTGGGGTACCTCGAAAATCCCTTTGAACTCTAAAATCACCCTTTAAAGCAACTTTGAATAAGTCGCTCTTTAAAACAAAATAAAAAATGAATCGACCGGATGTGGTTTTGATTTCCTACACTCATGCAGTACATAAAAAGACATTCACGTAAAAATTGATGAGGTTTTAAGATTTTAAAAGAGACTTTTTGTAAAAGAATCAGGATCTGTCGCAATTGCTTAAAGAAATCCAAATCATTTGTTTAAAATATCCTATGACGTCATTTTGGTACCAATTTTTGATATGAAGTACATTTAGATATGTGTTATTTGAAATGATTAATTAGAACGATTAAAAATATTATTTATTTTGTACTACAATGCCTGCAAATTCTAATTTTTGGCAATTTTTGGCACAAAGCATATATACATGAAAATTAATTAATTAAATTAAAAATTTGAACTTGAATTAAATTATTTCATGTCATCTAGGTGTGGAAATTTATTAATGAAAAATAGTTATAATTTTATTTAATTGAAATGGAAAAATTTGTCAAAATTTGGAAAAGCAACCTTATGTTTGAAATTTTGAAATTTTGACAAATTTGTCCATTTCAATTAAATAAAATTAAAACTATTTTTCATTAAATAAATATCCACACCTAGATGACATGAAATACTTTAATTCAAGTTAAAAAATTTAATTGAATAAATTGATTTTCATGTATTTATGCTTTGTGCCAAAAATTGCCAAAAATTAGCATTTGCAGGCATTGTAGTACAAAATAAATAATATTTTTAATCGTTCATATTATTCATTTCAAATAACACATATCTAAATGCACTTCATATCAAAAATTGGTACCAATATAAAATCATTGGATATTTTAAACAAATGTTTTGGATTTCTTTAAGTAGTTGGGACAAATTGTGATTTTTGTACAGTGGGGTCCAACATGGAATGGCGTTTTTGGTTTCGCAGTGAGAAAAATTTCAGTACTGCCAACTTTGAAAGCCTCCCGAGAGCTCAAATATTGGTATTTTACCACGAAAATTCTACCAGAGACTTATCTTTAAGTTAATTATATGTATGCCAAATTTCAAGGCCAAAAGATTCACCCAAAAAAAGTTATTCAGAATCTACCAACATTGGTAGCTGTGGAAATGTTTTCACTGCTGCCAACTTTGACAGCCTCCCAAAGATTGAATTAATTTTTTTTTTGCCATAAAATTCTAGGAAAAAAAACTTCTTTATGTTAATAACATATGATAAAAATTTCAAGGCCAAAAGATTAATACAAAAAACGATATTAACAATCTACCAACATGTGTAGTTGTGGGAAACAATGGGGGAAACTACACACATTGGTAGATTGTAAATAATTTTCTTTGTATAGATTTTTTGACCTTGAAATTTGGCATGAATGATTTTGTCATAAAGAGCATGTTGTACCAAAAATTTCATGGTAAATAGACAATTTCTCAACCGTAGGGAGGGTGTCAAAGTTGGTAGCAAAGTTTCCCCCATTGTTTCCCACAACTACACATGTTGGTAGATTGTCAATATATTTTTTGTATTAATCTTCTGGCCTTGAAATTTTTATCTTATGTTATTAACATAAAGAAGTTCTTTTTCCAAGAATTTCATGGCAAAAAAAAATTAATTCAATCTTTGGGAGGTTGTCAAAGTTGGCAGCAGTGAATAACTACCAATGTTGGTAGATTTTGAATAACGTTTTTTTGGTGAATCTTTTGGCCTTGAAATTTGGCATACATATAATTAACTTAAAGATAAGTCTCTGGTAAAATTTTCGTGGTAAAATACCAATATTTGAGCTCTCGGGAGGCTTTCAAAGTTGGCAGTACTGAAATTTTTCTCACTGCGAAACCAAAAACGCCATTCCATGTTGGACCCCACTGTACAAAAAGCCTCTTTTAAAATCTTTAAACCTCTTCAAATTTTATGTAATTTTTTTTTTTGTGTACTGCATGTGTAGAAAATCTAAACCACATCCGGTCGATTCATTTTTATTTTATTTTAAAGAGGGACTTATTCAAAGTTGCCTTAGAGGGTGATTTTAGAGTTCAAAGTGCTATTCGGGGTACCTCAATCTGACCATTGCCGCTCTACTCTCGTCCCACTACATTCGTGTACTAAATGGTGAAAAAAAAATTGTACACATTCCATTAGAAAAACTGCAGGTACATTCTCCAAAGATTGATATCTTATTTACATGGTTGTGATCAAGGTTTTGTACATTTCAAATCTACCAATAGCAAATGGTAGCGTAGAATGCAAAGTGAACAGTTTGTCTCTTAATTTTATTGACATCTTATTATACTCGTCCAAGTTTGATAGCTTAGCATTACTGAGAAATCTAACTTCAACATCATGATACAATTAGTAGAATCCAGTATAAAGATCGTGTTCTGATAGTCTCACCTTCCGCACTGCAGATGCCCCAAAATTATCTACAAAGACTCTAAGATAAGCCCCCCGTGACCGACAAGTTAAGGAATGTGCATAAATGGAGAGAGGAGATGATTATAATATTATTAGTCAGTGATAATTAATAGAATTACAATTCCAACCCAAGTGATCTCATATTTTTCCGATGAAAATTGAATTAGTTATGAACGTTCAAAGTGTACAGCCATATTTAGTGGGCGGCCACCAGTAGGTACCTCCCATAACCAACAAACAAAAGTAAGGGTCAGATTGACTAATAGCAAACCTCCATTTGGAGTTGAGTTGGTGGTTATGGGATGCAAGAGGGTTGGATATACTCCAATTTTGTAGGCGTTGGCTATGGGTTTTGGTTGGTTATGGGGAAGCTTACTTTATAGCAAAACCAAATAGGTGCTAACTCCCTACCCTCCTTTCGGGAATTACATATTAGAGTTTGTGAACATTCCTTTGCCTTTGAATCTGCAATGTAGAATTAATCATACACAAAGAAGAATAACTTCTCTTCTTAACTTTTAAATGTCAGTCGGGAACCGTATATACAGGCACGTATTTCACTCTGTAGAATACAATAATGTATTAAAGTTTAGCAAGACTAACACTTTTGGATTGGATTTTCTTCGACTATAAAAAGAATTGATTGCCTGTAAAATAGATATTCACAAAGAATTGGAAAGACTAAATAAAGCAAATGGAAAGTGTAAGTTCTTGTGAGTGTTGTGTATGTGTATATAATGAATAAGTTATTCTATCATGCAAATGAAGTTGTTGATGTAAATTTGATGTAGTTTGTATAACTTTGGATATTGAAAGATATAGTATAATGTAATTATAGACGTTGTGGTTTGATAACATTGATTCTAAACTAATTGTAAATTATCAGTACACTAATCATAGTTAAAACTATTAGTATAGATGAATATCACAACAAACTAAAACCATTGCTATTAACAATGCAAATCAAGAATACTATGAATGTTGTGATAGAGGATGTGTAGTTTTGTAATATAAAAGGGATTCTAGATACGGTTTACTAGATCAGGAGACAATTTTGGTCTACAATTTGTGCACTAGGTGTGCACATTGTGCGTTTTGTCTAAAAACTTTAAACTGATTTTAAATATGTGTAGCAATGATATAGTGAAAAATAAAATGAATAAACTTTTAAATTCATGTACATATAAATCATAAAAATAAAATTTTAGTTTGTCAAAACGATTTTATCTTGAAGATTTTGAGTATCAAAACTTCCATTCTAATAACATTTTGACTAATAATTTATGATCAAACTTGGAATGTAAATATATAGTCCATGTTTGATTCTATATTTGAATTATTTAAAAGAAGCCTCCATGCAAATTTTCATTCTCAAGCACATCCAAAAAGAAATTCATCAAAAAAGTTTTTAAATTAGAGAAACAAATCATCTTTACCAAGAACAACACATTAAAAAGATAAAAATTAAAGAATTGAAAAAAAATTGAAAAAAATTAGATGGTGTTTTCTTTTCACATATTTGAACATTGAAAACATTTATAGCTTAAAATTCCATCTACAACCCTCTTTTTCCTTCTCTTTCAAAATGTGGTAGTGCACTAGTGCAATGCGACGGTGCACTTATTCACTTAAAATGTAGCCCTAAATCTATAAATAACACTTATTTTTCATCATTTTATTTTTTCCTAGCTCCATATCTAAAGACACTATATTTTACCCAAAAAATCAACCCATTTTATGTTATAGTGGTTTATTTTAAATTTGCACTTTCAAAAAATTCAAGAAAGTAGTGCATGGTGACGAGGGAATTAGTGCACCATTGATAGCATGCATTCTCCATTTCTCCCTAAGGCTATAGCCATTAATGTATATAGAATGTAAGAATATCTCAACAAATTTATAGCCTTGATAAATCCCCAGGGGTTCATTGTACTAAACATGTACGAGTGTACGTGAGTGCATATAAGGGGTATTAATTTGAACATTTTTGTATGATGTATACATACAAATAAACATAATTAGAGCTGAAAATATTGATGTATACTTACATTAAACATATATTTAAAACAAAATAGTTCTGTACATACCGAGGTACATACAAAGGTTTTTAGAAATATAACTCCACGTATACATGGGGTCTTTAGAGGGATCAAACATAATGTTGAGTACACCCCTTGGAGATAAATCTTTAATGATTGTTGAAGGGTTGAATGGATGATTGATATAGAATAATAGATTTCTATAACTATTTGAGTTAAAAGATTATTGTAGAATATATACAATTAAATATATATTGTAAGACTTAGTCACATTAGTACAATTTAGTGGGTTAGTTTTGAGATAGTTATTAGGCTACAATTGTCCCTCTCTATCACGACATGTTTTGGAAGTCCTAACTTTAAAATGGCAGGCATGAATTAGTCACAAAAATCACTTGTCACATGGGTATTGCTTGAAACAATGATATCGTCATATTACGGATTGTCATATTATAGAGGATAGACCGTAATATTTACAATAAAATATTAAATGACTATGTTAAATTCTTATCATTGAATAATTTTGTAATGTATAAATTGTAGATTTACACATCAACATACACTATCAACATGCACCTATTATATTTGTGTTTATTTCATTGGATATCTTGGCTATTTGACTTGAGACATGACTAAATTGCCAAACGATACTAAAAACGCACATTTTCGGAATGGTTGCTATGAGTAACGTGCATTGGGAAAATCCATCCTCTATTATAGTGTCATCCAAATTAGGACAAGTGCATCTGTATGGTATTATATATTTATATTTTTTGAAGAACGTGATAAAACGTATTCATGAAATATGCACGTAGATGAATGTAACAACTTTTTCTTTTACACCACGGTATGTAACATAGCTCCCTGAATTGACTCTTATAAATGCTATTTAAAAGAGCCGTAATATACACCATAGCACCAAATCACCAATATACATAATATCAAATATGAGTTTACCTTTAAGAAGAGGCACCAAAAATAAACCTCGTTACCCTTGCCATGAGGGATAAATAAACGGACTACCCCCAACAAACTCTTCATTCACAACAATCTTTTAGGCCAGTGTTATTGTTATTATTATCAAACATGACACTTGTATGACAATTTTTCTCTCTTTCATTTTGACACCATAAGCCCCAAACCCCAAACAATAATGTACCTTTTAAAATTGATATCATCCCAATTCCCAAGTGAATTGGTCAATCAGTTAAAGAATCTCCCCCGAAACATTCATCCATCCCTCAATTCCATGTATCCGCTGACTACATCTCAGCCGTCCGATCCAACATCGAACGGACGCACACGAATGCAAAGAGTTGTTTGTCTTCACAACGCTATAACCTCCTTTCATTAAAAAAAAAAGAAGAGAATAATTCCGGGTTTTATTTAAAAGTAGATTTATTTGGCGATTTTTGAATTCAATGGATGGAGATATGATCAAATTCATAGGGAGAAGGAATGGAGGTGATTACAGTATTGATGGGGCACATATACGTTAGAGAGCGTCCTCAATTTTGAAATGCGCTTGGAGGTAAATATAGGTAAAACAAATTGCATTGGATGGACACTACACCCCATGTGTTGATGATCTAAGAAGGTGATGTATTCAAAGCAATATATAGTAGATGGAGGGAAAACTCACAAACCGTACATCACAACAAGGAGGTTTTTTACCAAGAAAACTCCAAAAAAAATGGAAAAATCACCTCTCCACTTATCATTTGATCAGAAAAGCAATCTACCTCACTAAAAATTCTCCACACTGGCAAACACACCCAATAATAGAAGAATTAAAAAACCATATGCATGTTACTATTCCACCTCCCACAAATTAAGAACCTAACCAACAAGAATGGATCAAAACATTAGCTAGCATAGCCAAAACCGCAAACATACAAGCCCGTAAAATTACTACAAAATACACTCAAGAATGTGTCAAAAAAGCCATATCCAAATACAGACAATTATACGAAAAGAGTCCAAAGAAAATTAATAAAAGAGTCTTTAAAAATCAAGAAACACCCCCTTTAGATTGCATCACAGATGGACACAACAATATGCTTACAAGCCCTGCTGACATAGCCAATGAAATCCACAAACAACAATCAATTAGTAATAGACCCACAATACCAACATGCTATTACCAACCAGAGCACACACCAAAATGCACTTGTAGTGTCAGACAATATCCATGGCATGATTTAGACGAATTTGTTATTGATAAAAGAGGAAACCCACAAACCCCACTACATGAATATTTTGATAGAGAAACATATGACATGTGCTTAAAGCACTTAGCAAATAATAAAACACCCGGACCAGATAAAATTCCCAACGCAATACTAAAAAATATGCCCGAAAGCTTCCACAAATTACTTTTTCTATTTTTCACCCATTGCTACAAACAAAAACAAATCCCAGCATCATGGAAAATAAGCTTAACCATACTTCTATACAAAAAAGGAGATCCCTCACAATTACCAAACCATAGACCGATTGCACTTGCAAACACAACATACAAACTTTTCACCAGTACTTTAACATTCATACTGTCAGCGTATGGCGAAAAACACCAAATCCTACACGACAGCCAAGAAGGATTTAGAGCAGAAAGAAGCACGTCTAGACAACTTCAACTTCTTATAGCAGCTTTAGAAGACGCAAGATTCACAAACCAAGTCATATACCTATTATACATTGATTTTAAGAATGCATTCGGTTCTCTTGACCACGCAAGATTATTAGCTATAATGAAAGACTTGGGGTACCCAGAAGATGCTGTAACTCTAATAGGAAATATTTATTCACACTCCATTACCATATTCACCGAAGAACACTTTGGAAAACAAAACCAATACCAATACAAAGAGGTACTATACAAGGAGACACACTTAGTCTATACCTTTTCTTAATATTTTTAGAACCATTGTTACGATGGCTACAAAGAGGGAAGAATGGATATACATTTGGCACATCTGAACTAACTATTAGTTCGGCAGCATACGCAGATGATTTAGCAGCTATCACAAACAACCTCCAATCAATACAAATCCAATTAAACAAACTAGACAAATATTGTGAATGGGCCGGAATGGATTTAGGAGTGCCAAAATGTGCCATCACTGGGTGCCCAAACGAATCGAAAACAAAATCCAATACATTCAAAGCCAAAATACAAGCCCAAAACATCAACTACAGAAATCAACCATTACCTGTACTACACCAAAACGAACCATATGTGTATTTAGGCATACAATTAGTACCCTCATTAAAGTGGAAACTTCAAACACACATCACTACAACCAAAATAATAGACCAATGTAAACAATTAACTAACTGCCCAGCCACAATTAAACAAAAAATTAGCATGGTGGATACCATCATCACAGCAGGTATAGCCTACAGCTTCTATGCAATTCCATTCTCTTTACCAACTATCAAAAAATTAGATAAAAAGATTATTGGAATCCAAAAAGTAATCTGTGGATTACCAAAATGCACAGCAAATGTAATAACCCAACTACCTTATGATCTATTTGGACTAGAAGCCTTCTCACTAAAAAAATGCCTATCTGAGATGTATTAGTGAACAACTTAGAAACGCACTAAATGACCCTGGCAGACTAGGAATAATCTATAAAGGACTCATACAACATATACTAGCCAAGTACGGAGGCGCAGAGGACATACCAAGAATCAAACACCATGACTGTATCAGATCGCCTACTACACGAACACTATTTCTTATGAAAAAAGAAGGAGGGACTCATCTGGGAAATGCTATTATGTGAGCAGTGAGCGGTGAGCGGTGAGCAAAGATTTTGGAAAAAAATTCCGCAATTTTTTTATGAAGCACCTCCTATTACCGTGGTTTTAGAGTGTAATAAAAGGAAATTTTAAGTTAATGCATTTAATAAAAGGACCTATTGCCGCGCCTTGAAGGACTTGTTCCCGCGTAGTAAAAACATTCAAAAACTTCAAAACAATGAAAACATTCAAAGCATTTGAAATTTTCATCCCATTCAACAAAAATAATTCCCATTCATCCCAAGCTTTCATGATCCCCTCAGTGAGCACGAAGTCCTTCCTTTCCTGCTTAAGGTAATTCACAAAAACAAGAGGGGATCTAGAAATGGCTTTTGCGGGGAATACAACGTACTTGAAATATCGATATAAAACACGGTGCAAAGCAGGCTTGAAAAGGTACTACTTCTCAATTTGATAGTTTTGGTTGATGCCCTTATCAACAACAAATTCTCTGTAAAGACAGTGTCCATGAGGGAAACTCGCACATGCTCGATGTAGTCAAAGATAGTGGGAATCGGATCACCACCGTCTGGGTGGTAATTGATGGTGGCCTTTTGATCACGAATAATGCCCTTAAAATGGATCCCAGCTTTGACGATCATCTGCAGAAGAGGTAACTAGACTGTGAGAAGGACGGAATGAAATGATAACAATGTGTGATAAGTTATTCAATGCACAATTCTACAATCATTGTATCAAATCAGATTGCAAAGAAATTAAGGTACGTACCTGAGACCACCAAGTAGCTTCATGAAGTCAGACTAAGAACAAATCATCACTAAATCCAGGTTTGGATAATTTGAGTTGAACTCAAAGAACAAGAGGTTGATTTCAACGTTCAAGCCAGAGAACCTTCATTGAAAGATCCATAGCACATGTGCCAAGTATCCACAGCTTCTCAATTTCCATCTCTAGTTCTTCATCGTGACGTTCATAGTGAGATTTCACTTCATCAAGGAAGGATGAAGTGTTGATTGGATCAACAACAAGAAGAATCTTCTTCAACTTGCTCTTATAGTGAACCTTAGTTTTCTTCACAGCCTTGTTTACAAACTCATCAAGTCTCTTGGCGGTCCAATCTTTTGGGTTGGGATACTTCTTATAGAACTTCCTCTGAGCAAGAACAACGACTTCTCCAATCTCTTGCTGCATTTAAAATACAACAAAACTCATGGAGATTTGCTAAGATAATGAAACCAAAATAGGATTAAAAAAATTTGTATTGTAGATAGAGTAGTATACCTAATTGAAAAGAGCACTAAGAGAGTCAACGATTAGTGTGAACCAAGTATTAGTCTTGGGACCTTTCTGCATTATCTCACACAGTCGAAGCTCTTATGATGACCTCAAAGACTGGAAATATGAGAGAGGTTGGGAACCAATGTTACGAACTCGATAGGGTCGATGCACAAGGTTTGAAGTGACATGGGACTTCTCGTTTCTCCTGCAGAAACAATTAAATTAGAATATGTATCAGTTTGAGAGGATGAAATGCAACATGACGATATCAAACTTTGAGTCATGGAAATTGTACCAATTGATTTCGTGAAGAGCAGACCCTTCGTAGATGTAATCTTTGGAGTAACAAGCTTAGTCTTACATTTGTTATCTTCAATGGCCACATAGAAAACACCGTTGCCTTCCATGTATCCAGTCTTTATAAAATGTGAAGTCAGTTTCATAATGTTGTTCTTAAGAAAAGGGCTCACAACAAGAAGGCATACCATTCTACAAAGGAGAATGAGCAACCTAGAATTGTCACAGGTTTGGAATCGAAGACATTCGATTCGAGATCTTGTGTTTGGAGTCTCGCTCAACAATATGGAATTGAGCTGGGAATGAACATCTCGCTCGCTTAGCTGTCCTCCTTGCGTACTTTCTTTAAGGTCAACAGAGTCAATTTCAACAAAATGTAGTCACAAAATTTAGTGTTTCAATGGTCAAATCATGACATGTTAAGAGTACAATCATAAGGAATGAATGAGCACTTTCAATGTCATCTCCATTTTCCTGAGAATCACCATCCGCATCCATTCTTGAAGTATCTACAAAATCACTTGATGTGAGTTGATATGATATCTAAAGCATGATTATAAAAATATATGATGGAAACTCAAACACTATGGATGCAGAGTAGCCAGCACTGGCTAGGGTGGGACTGCCTTTGTCAAGCACAAACTAGACACTGTTCTCAAACACTGGGTTCATAAACTTAATTCTAAAAATTTGAATTTTTTTTCTACAAACTCAAACACACTACTTGGATGGTAGCCAGCACCGGCTCGAGTGGGAGGGGCCCATGTGATGCACAAACTAGACACCATGATCTTTCACACTGGTTTCAAAAAATTGATTATAAAAGTTTGAGATTTTTCTCCATAAACTCAAACATATTGTTTGGAGGGTAGCCATCACAAACAAGACACCCAGTTCTCATTCACTGGCGTGTGGGGGGGCCATGTCAAACACAAATTGGATCCACTGATCTTTAACACATGGTTCTTAAAATTGATTCAAAAAATTTAAAATTTTTCCTCTACAAACTCAAACACACTGTTTGGAGGGTAGCCAGCACCGGCTGGGGTGGAAGGGGCCCTTGTCAAACACAAACTAGATACCCTGATCATTAACACATGGTTCTAAAAATTGATTCTGAAAATTTGAAATTCATTTCTACAAACTCAACCACTGTGTTTGGAGGGTAGTCGGCACCCGCTGGGGTGGGGGCGGGGCCACGTCAAGCACAAACTAGACACCATGCTCTCTACCACTCGGTTCTTAAAATTTATTCTAAAATCTTGAAATTTTGTTCTACAGACTTAAACACCCTGTTTGGAGGGTAGTCGACACCAGATGAGGTGGGCAGGGGTCCTTATGAAGCACAACGTAGACACTCTGATCTTTATCACAGGGTTCTTAAAATTGATTCAAAAAAATAAAAAAACATTTTCTACAAAAATCTGAAAGGTTAGTCGGAACCGAATGGGGTCCCGAAGCTGCCGTGACGAGATTGAGAATTTTCAAGTTTGATGCTGCTAGAGTTTCTTTTTGGTGTAGGGACTGCGATTTTTTAAAATCTTGAAGCGTGTAATATACGGTTAGAAAGGTCTTGAGAATACCTTTCCAATGGTATATTACGCGCCCTTGAAATTGTGGAAAAAGGGCTGCCGGTACCGGCAGTCCGATTGGGGTCCCGAAGCGGCCATGACAAGATTGAGAATTCTCAAGTTTGATTCTGCTAGAGTTTTTTTTTGGTGTAGCGACTGCAGTTTTTTGAATCTTGGAGCGTGTAATATACCGTTGGAAAGATCTTGAGAATACCTTTCCAATGGTATATTATGTGCCTTTGAAATTTTGGAAAAGGACTGCCGGTACCGGCAGTTCTTTTTGGGGTCCAGAAGCGGTTATAACAAGATCGAGAATTCTCAAGTTTGATTCTGCTGGAGGTTACACATGTATGTGTATTTATACTTTTCAGTTCAATTAATGCTGACGATCCTAATTCTAAAGAGATTGCTTAAAGGAAGAAGCCAAAATCACAGTGCCGGTACCGGCAGACCAAAAGCGCGAGCAAAACTTGAACACCGGAGGATACCAAAATCGTAGTGCCGATACCGACAGACCAAAAGCGCGAACAAAACTTGAACACCGGAAGATACCAAAATTGTAGTGCCGGTACCGACAGACCAAAAGCGCGAGCAAAACTTGATCACTTGAGGAAACTAAAATCGCAGTGCTGGTACCGGCAGACCAAAAGTGCGAGCAAAACTTGAACACCGGAGGAAACCAAAATTGCAGTGCCGGTACCGGCAGACAAAAAGTGCGAGCAAAACTTGAACACTTGAGGAAACCAAAATCGCAGTGCCGGTACCAGTAGACCAAAAGCGCGAGCAAAACTTGAACACCGGAGGAAACCAAAAGCTGAGTGCGAGTACCGGCAGACCAAAAAGGCGAGCAAAATATGGTCACCACTTAGAACTTGAAACCCTCAGAAGCTCACGAGCCTGACCTATGAGGTCAGAGCGAGCACTCAGAACTTGAAAACCCAGAGCTTGAAACCCCAGAATCTGATTGCCCCAAGTACTCAAAACTCCAACTATTGACGAAGGTGAAATATGACCCCTAGGCTTACCTTCATCCTCAGTGCACTTTGTCTCCATCTAGTCATCTTCGCTCCCATGACCGATGCTCTCCTCCTCCATCTGCTGCTTCGAAGCCATCCCAAACAGTGGACCTTTGACCTCCAACTCCACCACCTGCACGACAACAACAGATACTTAAAATGCTCGACAAAAGAATCTTAAGGAATCTACATAAGACAAGGTTCCGCCATAGGAATTTTGCATTGGTGCTACACTGCATTGGTGCAACCTACCCTATATTGGAGTCCACACAGTTACTATTGCGTTGTCTTCACTACAATAGCGTTGGGTACAACAAATTGTCGCAGGCTTCATGTAGGATTAATTCTAATATGTCCACTAAGTTCCTTACTCAAATCCCTGAAAGATTCACAATTGATATTATATGTTAGTACTTACTGTGTTCTCCAAGTTGCAGGATTCCATGTTGTCTTCTTTGCTTTCACCAAGACTTAGTTGCTCCCCTAATCTGTGGCTCTCTGCAATCGAAATCAATACCGAAGATGTGGGTGAAGTTCTTGTTTGCTCATCTCGGCCCACACCCACGGTATCCACTTTTTCCTTTCTCAACATTCTAGTTCTCCTTAGAGTTTTAGAGCTACTAAAATATAGTTCCTTTCTCTTCCTTCTCATCCTCCTCTACCTTCTCTCCCTCATCTCCATGCGCTCGCAGGGTCCGATGCTATTCTAATACTCCAGACACAAGCAATATACACCACTCTTGGGTAAAAACTTCTATAAATATATATTACAGAACTTCATTCCAAGCTGTTAATCAACAGCTTCGCGTTCTTCAGCTACCATATTCAAAGTTAAAAGTAAAATTCAGAATTGATGCATACTCCAGATATCCTTCTCGCTCAATAATTCATAACTCAATGATTTGACATTACTAAACAACAGTTGACAAGGTTTGAATTTGCAGTGGCAATTATGGATTCCTAAATCCCATAATGATTTTCCGACTGCAGAGCAAAGCAACTCCGTGGAATGGACAAACACTATGACGGGCAGGCTTGGACTTGTACCCACACGTCAAACATTGTGAACAATTTAGGTTTGATCTTCTGTACCTCGTCTTGCTGTGGTCATCTACAATGTGAGAATGTCGAATGTGATTTTCTAACCTGCGTGCATCGGACGGCCGTTGTTAATGAAATTGAGTGGAATGGAGTCTCCTCTGTTGTTTTTGACGTAGGATCTAATCCTCCTAAAGGATCCACTTTGGTTTGCAAATGCTATAAGGTTCCTCCTTCGTGTCTTGCAACCTGCGATGCCAAAATCTATTATGTTCTAGCTAAAGACAACATGAACAGAGCTTATGTTCGTTTTGGCAATCACAAGTACCCCGTCAAGATCGGTGCTTATCGTGACGATACTGCAAGAGGCGAGAGCGTAGTCGAGGAGCAAGTACAGCGAACTCCTATCGCAACCAACTCTGCTATTGTTTTGGAGGCTACAAAAGAGATGGTCAGGGACATGTTCGTTGTTGCTGAAGGTGTGCAATCAAAAACACTAGAGCTCAATTAGTTCTTTTCACTCTTCAATAGATGTAAGGAGCTCACTTTGCCTTGTATTTGCAATAAAGTGACCGACTTCAAATACTTCCGCAGGTTTGGAGTTATGGACAGCATCACCAAGCTTCGCGGCTCAAGTAAGTGGTCCTTTGTCCAAGAGAACAAGTTCTTCAATCAAGGATCGGAGTCAGATAAAGTCTTTGTGTTTAAAATGTCTGAAGTTGGGTGGGTAGCAGGGTCGACCTCGTCAAGCGCATGCAGCACGGGGGGTTCACTCTATTGTAAAGTTGAACAACCACGTGCGCTCAAATTACATGTAAAAAATGTAAAAAATGTAAAAAGTGTACATAAAGTATCACCAAAACGGGTCAAAATTTTATCAATTTTTTTTCATGAGTAGATATACACGGTACCTATTGCATAGTAAAAAATGGTAACTAAATTTGATGATTTGGTTTTTTTATAAAAACATACCGTTTCTAACTAGAATGACACAGAATTGAACTAAAACAATTACTACAAAAAATGAAGATGACTATAAATTTCAAAAAAATATACAAAAGATACTATCAATGGTTATGTAAATGTAGAAAAAATATCATAAATTTTAAAATTATCTATGGCATATAATATAGGGGTAACAAACTTTGTTCACACGTGATGTTCAACTTGACAATGGAGTAAACCCCCCGTGGCATGCAGCCTAGTGGAGACCTCCAAAACGCATCATCAGGAATTTCGGAACCCACTGATTTCGCACGATTTCAGTGCGTTTATCGTTGAACACTGATTCCGCACGTCATACGTGCATTTAGAAGTGTCGTTATAGTACGAAAGTGACATGCATTACTAGAATGTTGATGCAGTGTCTTTACAATGATTATGAAAAAAGTGTTGTTTCCGCACAAAAGTCGTGCTTGACGGAATCCGTGCGTTAATCGTGTATTTACATTACATGGCTAATAAGACACGGATAACATGCGAATGCCTTTAATGCGGATCTAGTATCGTATACGTATCATATCAACACCTTTTATTATATCCGTGCGATTTCAGCATCTATCATAATGCAAATTATTGTCGTACGACATTCGTGTATTATTGTCGTACGACATCCGTACAAAATCAGCTGAGAATTATTTCAAGTTTTTAATTTGAGAATGAGTGACTTGTGTTTCTCCACGTCACTCGCGTTCAAGGGTGCACTACAGTAGGATGTCATACTTATCAACATAAAAAGTTTGTAATGTTCTAAAACTATTGATTTATTGATGGAATATAATAAATAGAGAAAATACCAAGAAAATTTTAATATTCTATTTTGAATTCTTTTGGAATCTTTTGGAATCTTTTCAAAATAGTTTATATTATTTTGGAATATTTTGGAATATTCCTAGAATCTTCTCAAAATATCCTTACAGTCTAATTTCCCAAAATATTTTTTATCTTCATTTATAGAATTTAGAAGCAATTAACATTATAAATTCAATGAAATTACATTTTATATTTTTAGAATTCAAAATTTGGTATTATTGGTTATAATTGTACTTTCAACGTAGGAGCAAAAATAAAAAGATGTATAGAAAAGAACATTACTTTTCCAAAATAGTAAAATTTGTAACACGAGACAATGTAGAGGTGTTGTTTTTTTTAAAGTTCCCCTAGGTGGAGTTTAACTTGGATTGGCATGATTGAAATTGGATTCGAAAGCATACTTGATTTCCTATTAGAAAACAATTATAATTTAAACAAATTTTTAATATTTTAGTCTCGGGCAGCTCGTAAAAGGGGGCATCGACCAAAACATGATCTCTCGAAGCATTGCAAATTAAATTGAGTTTAAAATGAGACTTTCTTTGAACTCAATTTGAGCAAATTTTCAAAAAATAAAATTGCAAAAGCTTTTAATTGCTTGCTACAATATTCTGACCATTGAATTTTTTTTCATCAATCCCAAAGTTATGCACGTTACAATTTAGTTTTTTACTTTCATTCTATATACCTCTCTTTCATTACTTCATTTCAAGGTGAATATTCAAGGATTTACTTTTTATTTTATTTTTTTATTAGACCTACAACTCATTTCCCTAAAATACGATAAAAAAATTTAAATTGAAACAAAAAGGCATATATGTTGAAATGTCATAAAGAAGTAAAAAAGTTTCAAAAAAATACAAAAACTTACAATGAAAAGAATGATTTTTGGTTGATCCAAACATAAAATAAAATAAAAAATGGGAAAAAATGTTTCTCCAACATAAAATACGAAAAAACTACAAAGGAATGTTTTTAACATTGCTAAAAATATGCAAATTGAAAAAAAAAAAAAAACTTCTCAAACATCATGATTTCATCAAAAAACAAATTCAAATTTTTTTGAAGATTTTATTTAGGTATAGAAAAAAGCCTGTATAATGTAGTGCAAAAAAAATTTGGTAAAAAAAGATTTAAAACATCTAAAATCCACTGAATGAAAAAAAAAAAAAAAAAAAAAAAAAAAAAAAAAGCTCACAACTTTTAAGATTTTGGCAAAAAAAAAAATTCAAAAATATTTGAAATTTTTTCTAGATATAGAAAAATGCTTGTATGATCTTGTGCAAAAAGAAATTTGGAAAAAAAAGTTGTTTTACATCGCAAAAAAACATCCAAAGTTTACTTTTAAAAAAAAACAGCTTATAGCCACCACGATTTTGGCCAAAAAAAAAATTCATAATATTCTGAAAAAAATCCTAGATGTAGAAAAAATCCTGCATGATCCAGTGCAAAACAAAAATTGGAAAAAATGTTTTTCTTACACCGCTAAAAACATTCGAAGTCCGCTGAAAAAAAAAAACAGCTCACAGCCATCACTATTTTGGCAAAAAAATAACAAATTCAAAAAATTCTGAAAAAAATTCTAGATATAGAAAAAGGCCTGTGTGATGTAGTGCAAAAAATAATTTGAAAAAAGAATTAAATATACATGGCAAAAAAATTGCCAATGGTTACATTCCTTTATAATTATCAAAAAAATTCAATTGTTTGCATCAAGAGTTCTAGATGGTTTAGTGGTGTAGAGTGTGGTTCGTAGATGGGGAGGTCTTGAGTTTGATTCCGGCCACCGGCGATAGAGCCTTGGGTAAGTCGTGGTGGGCCCCATTGTGGTCTGGGTAGCTCGAGAAGTTGGACCGGGCAGCCCGAAATAAAATTCGGGCAAGGCAGAAAAAATAAATTAAAAAAATTAATAAAAATATTTTGACCAAATCTGTATATAGAAAGAAAAAAATTCTAGATATAGAAAAGATGATGTCGTCATGTCGCACGAAAAACACACTGAATCAGTGTGGGTTTAAAGACAATTAAGACACGACATTTGACAACTGTACAAAGTGAAGATTTCGCACGTTTTCAATAGATGTATCAATCGTGTCGAATCAGTACTATATCCGCTTGTACGATCATGAAGTCATATCAGTGCAGTTGCGATGAATGACGCAACGATGCGGAATCAGTGCGGAAAATACACGCACCCATGGAATATCGGAAATCGCACTGAAATCGTGCGAAATCAGTGGGGTCCGAAATTCCTTATGATGGCTTATGTTTGACCATGTTACAAGGGTCAAACAGTGGACCACCATGGGCTGCCACGTCTACAACCCCACATATTGTCGTGTCATGACCATCGCGCTTTGCAATATGCAGTCTGTGAACGTCGGTGTCCAAATGGTTGTCTAAAAGAATCTCAACGCCATCATCGGTCGCCACGGAGTTGAAAATCCAAATTTTAAAGGCTTCATGGCCGACAGTGCATAAGCGAACTGGAATGCTATACGCATCATATATGGAAGTAGAGATGCATCAATTCCAATGCCGAATAAGGAACGAACTTGTCTATTCCATTGGGTGCAGTCCCTGGAGAAGCACACTAAGGCTGACATTTGAGCTTACCTCCATGACCAACATCGCCTCTTGTAGTCTTGTGCAAACAATACAAGAAGGCCTCACCGCAATCGAATGTTGATACCCAGTATGTCGCTATTCGAGCCTGGTGGTTGTCATCCGGAGCTATAACTGAAGATGGCTTGCGACGTCTTGATCTCTAGCTTGCCTTCAGGCACTTCCCATACTGCTAGTGGAGAGGCTTCATGCAGCTGGTAAGTGAAAATGAACATGGTTCTAGTCCCCGCCTTTGGATGCATCGTCACATTGGATTCCGGCACACATCCGACGATTCAGCAGTACCATCTCACAATTTTGCAATTCCCAAACTGCTCCTGCCCTTATTTCAAGGAGATGTTGACCAAAACAAAGGGAGCCCGTAGTCAGTGGACTTATTGCAAGCATTTTGTATTTTATCTTCACGGTCATATGTGGATTTGATGCTGAGGTCGATGCCTTCATACATGCACCTACTCTTAACTTCAATGAAGTTAAGCTAGTTTTTGAGAGTGGATTATTGACTCACCCAACATCTTAGGGTAGTTCACTATTCCTAGTTCCATTGTTGGCAATTGCACACTTTTCATGTCAATGAAATAGTAGTGAGACTAAAAGGGCCACTACTGCAGTTTTTAAACTCGGGTTCTATACTTAACCCTAATCTATGGAATTTGTTCTATTTTGCACCCTAAACCGTAAATGGTCTATATCAACAGCCTAGCACTCATTTCACAAAAATCGATATAGGAAATCTATCTCTACTTGCTTGAATGGTGTATAACAAATTAACAATGGCCAACTAATGATTTCATCTTGTTTGAAATGGTTTCAGGTCTTTGATTCATGGTTATAGGTATATTGAGTTTGTCTTTCATGTGCCTTGAACATTTTCCAATGACCCAATTCCACGGTTATAGGTACTAAATATTCCACGGTTATAAGATAAAAAATTTACTAAAAATATCTAAATATTCGAATATTTACTAATTATAGTATTGTTGACCATGGTTGACCTAAAATTTCTGCTCTAAACCCCACATTTCTCCGCTCACCGCTCACCGCTCCCCGCGCGCAACGTATCCTTGACTCTCTAACAAAAACATTCAACATTTCACACTCATATTTTTCCTCACCAGTAACATGCTCTACACATATTACACAATCCTACTCTCCGTTCGCAAGAGACAAAGTTTTTGCCTTTTTGGATCACTTGGCACCGCCTTTCAATATAAATGGAAATGAATTGGTTACGCACACCCACATAATGAAGAAATGGCCCAACAAGCAATACACTGGGCAAGATTAGCAGCCAAAAATGACCCAAACACCATCACAATACTAGTTATACCGGACATCAATTGGTACCAAAATTACTCACCACATATTGGACCATTTCCTGACACGCATGTTATTGCCCATTTTGCCGCAGATACCATTACATACGAAGAACCAACAATCCCTCAAGACCTAAACAAACCACGAATAGAACCACTAGCAATCCACATCTTTTGTATCCACTACCAAAATCACAGCATTGGCACACCCAACCAAATAGACACAATTAAAACAATAATCGAAAATTTACAAATAACACAATACCACATACAAAAGGCTCCACCCACGCCCCGTGACACACCTGTAAACAAAAACGCCAAATGGAATAAATTACTCTACCCACCTCATATCAACTCGTCAACTACACACATACCACCGTTACCAAATTACAAAATAAATACTATACTAAAATTCCCACCACAATACAGCTATTACACTGATGGATCTTTCGTCCCACCTAAACAAGACGATGACGGACACTGGAAGAAAGAAAAAGCTGGCTACGGAATTTACAACCCAACAAAAGCAGAAGTACAAATATCAAAAAGATTACCTGGATTACAAACGAGCTTTAGAGCTGAACTAATGGCCATACATAAAACACTCAGACTAATTACTACCAAATACAAGAATGAACCAGCACACATATTCACTGACTGCCTCAACTGTCTATATGTACTCAACACACAAATAAAACATCCAACCCAATATAACAACCATGCCGATAAATCCATATTAGCATCTATGGTAGAAATGTTAAAAAGCCGAATGCAACCCACTACAATATATAAAGTCAAAGCACATATAAACATTGACGGAAATGAGCAAGCAGACCAACTTGCAAAAAAATGGCACTAAAAAGGAATATAGATTCGTTGCCAAACCATATGAATTTGCACATACTACACCATACTACTTTCAAAAAGACACATGGTCTGGACCAAGAAAGAGACCTGACTAAGGCCCTGTCAGATGCCTTCAAACATACATCACTAAACACGATCGTGAAAACAATTTAGAAATAATGGCAGAACAATTGGCCCCAACATTAGCAAATGGACAATAAACCCTGACATAGATAATGAAATATCCAATAATTTTTTGTCTAACCCTGCAATAACAGATTCACAAAAAACAAGCCTACTAAAATTCCGTACTGGACAATACATGGAAAATGCTAGAAAACAACTATTTTTTGGCATAGAAAGATTTCCATCAATAACATGCCCGATTTGCAACTCCTTTGATGCAGACACATGGCTCCATGTACTCCTAAAATGTAATCAACACCACATACATGCCCTTAGAACCAAAAGACATAACAAAGCAGTATGGGAATTAAGAAAATTAATTTTATCATCACAAAAATCAAGATGCTACACCCTCATGAATGCAGGGACATTTAACAACAACCCACAAGAGAATACAGTCCCCATATGGCTCCTACCTTGTACACGCAGACAACAAAGATGCCACTGCAACGCTAGATTCAAACCCGATCTACTATGTATTAAAGAACTCCCACACCAAAGCACTCCACCAATAAACCCGACAGACAACCTCACCATACAATTTATTGAATTCACATACACAAATGACAGATTCTCACAAGATACAATAAACAATAAAATTCAAAAATATCAACCATTAATTAATAGCATCATTCACCAAGGATGGAAAGTAGATCCACTTATAGTCATCTCAGTTGGTGCTAGAGGGACTACGCATTTCCCGTCAATGAAACAACTGGAAACAAAATTTAAATTATCTGAAACCTCTATTAAACACACATTTAAAGAAATAAACACTATTGCTATACAATATGCCGGATCAATCCTTCTACATAAAAGACGAATAGAAAACAACCAATCAATACCAATAGAATAAAAAGAGGGGGTAGTGGTGAAGACCACTATTTGTTTTAAACAATTAGCACGGTGTCACCACTTATCTCAGGAAGGTGGGTAGGGGCCGGTCGGTTGGTACAATTTTCCTGCCTATGATAAACTCACTAGCAGCACCAAGTCATGAATATTACATTAACGCTCAGACGGACCCAACGGGAATCGAACCCGGACCGTATAATTGTAACACAAACATCCTTCTCCAACCAACCTAGGAACCATGACTTGGCAACCATCAGAATAATAAACCTCGTTTTATACCATTACAAATGATGTAAATACTTGATAATGGCTACTGTGGGTTACTTTTACTAGTTTCTGGCTCGGGGGGGTCACTGTGTTAAAAAGTTAAGGATATAGGTGCGAACAACCACTATTTTATAGGGGGGTATTATTTTTTTTATTTTTTTTCACCTGCTATCTTATGTAATTTTTTACTTTGGGTTAATAGAAAAGGGGCTTGCATTACTTATAATTCCAAATTACCTATTATTCCATACCCTATAGTACTTTAAAGATGTCCAGTGCCACTTTTGATACCCTATATTACTCTAAGTCCATTTATAATTTTTTGTCCCCATGTTTTTAAAATACCCTATCATTTGTTCGCACGTATATTACTACCCCCCCCTCCCCCCCCCCCAAGGTTTCTGGTTACTAAAGTGTCTATTCCCGGAAGGGGAGAGTAGTCTTGTACCAATTTTCCTTTGCCCGGTGGGCATTGGCTCATTGTCAAGACGAACAAACACTATATTCACGCCGGCTTCGCAAGGAGGTCGGAGTTTCTATCTATCTATCTAGATTGAGGGAACCCCTCATTTAGAGTGATGCTTGATGTGAATGATGGGGAGTGCATTCCATTCCCGAAATGTTTTTCTTACTACACCAGCCGTAAAGCTTATTGATTGACGAAGTTAGGATCAAGACTACAAGACTGTATAGATTGATAGATAGGTTCATTTTTTGAGGAGCTAACCTTATTTTTCATAAATTATTAAATATTCGTCTGTGGAGTGGAAACCGAGCTATGATGGTACTACAGTACCGTAGCTTCCTAGCAGCTTCATCAGAGAATAATAATTAAAAGGGTGTCTAAATTTCTAGGAAATTATTGACTTAGTTTGCTCAAAAAAAAAAAACCATATTATAAGACCAACAGTTCTAATATTTTTTTTTGTATGTTACTATCCAATTTTAATATATTATTTTTCGTATTGCCTAATTTTTTTTTGCACATTAATTAACTACTGAGCAGAATGTTGGCTAAGCTGCTAGAAAGCTACGATAGTACAATTTAGTGGCTTAGTATTGAGATAGTTAATAGGCTATAGTTGTCCCTCTCTATTATGACATGTTGAGGAAGTCTTAACTTCAAGGTGGCAAGCATGGATTACTCATAGAAATGACTTGTCACAAGGCTATTGCTTGAAACAATAATATCGTCATATTATAGAGGGTAGATTGTGATACAATGAAATATTAAACGACTATGTTAAATTCTTATCATTCAATAAAATTTGTAATGTATAAATTGTAGATTTATACATCAATATATTAACATGTACTTACTATATTTGTGTTTATTTCATTGGATATCTTGGCTACTTGACTATTGCCAAAGGATACTAAAATGCACGTTTTTGGAATGGTTGCCATAAATAATGTCCACAATTGAAAAAATCCACCTTCTATTATTGTCATCCAAATTAGTACAACTGCATTTGCATGAATTATATATATATATATATATATATATATATATATATATATAGTTGAAGAACTTGATTACAACCGTATTCATAAAAACGCACTTAGATGATTGTACCAACTTTTTCTTTTGAGCCACGGTATGTAACATAGCTCCCCAAAATGACTCGAGAAAATGACTCATATAAACGCTATTTATAAAAGACATGCTATAGCCCATAGCACAACACTACCAATGTACATATTATCGAATATGAGTTTACCTTCAAGAGGAGGCATCAAGCGTAAACCTCATTACCCATGCCTTGAGGCATAAATAAACAAAATACCCCCAACAGACTCTTCATGCACGATGGTCCTTTAGACCAACATTATTATTATTATTATTATTATTATTATTATTATTATTATTATTATTATTATTATTATTATTATTATTATTATTATTATTATTATTATTATTATTATTATTATTATTATTATTATTATTATTATTATTATTATTATTATTATTATTATTATTATTATTATTATTATCATCATCATTATCATCATCATCAAATATGATTAATTATAATACATTTTTTTCCTCTCCCTCATCTTGACACCATAAACCCTAAACCCTAAACAATACTGTACCGCTTACAATTGATATCATCCCAATTCCCAAAGTAAATCGGTCAATCGGACGAAGAATCTCCCCTGAAACATTCATCCATCCCTCGATCCCAAGTCTAATCTCCATTATCCGCCGACTGCATCTCAGCCGTCCGATCCGACATCGAACGGCCGCACACGAACGCAAAGAGCCGTTGGGCTTCACCAGGCTGTGACCTCCCCTGCCACATTCCTATATGAACCTCGGTCTGCGCTCATCGTTTCACCCTACTCTTGAATTCAATTCTCGAACACTCGCTTATCGCTCTCGAGCTCTACTGTTCTTGTTTTCTGCGCTCTCTGGACACACTGACTTTGCTTTTCTTTAACATTTGTCTACTTGTTTTTTGAGGATTTTTGCATTAACATTAGTGCTTCGTTTTGTATGATTTGGAAGCTGTTTATTTTTCTGTTGTTTTGGAGCCCGGCAAGGGGCTCGGTGAGATTTTGTTGTAATGGCTATGATGCAGACAATGGCAAAGGCCTTCAAGACGCCGACCAAGAGCGTGAGCTCCTGCAAGTGGGAGTCTAGCTCTGCACTAAGGGAGAATGTGAGCCCCGTGCAGCTCAAGAAGAAGACGCCCAAGGCCAAGACTCCCGGCAGAGCGGTAATGGATCTGCATTCCCTGTTCTAGGTTTCCGTTTCGTAGGGTTTTCATTTTTCCTGTATGCTCGTGAATGTATTCTATGCCTTGGAAGTTCCGCTCATTTCGTGATTAGGTATCTCTAGATTGATATGATGTCTTTGAAACCCTAGTCTAATCGGATTAGTCACGTACTGGCTTTGTTACACGGAAATGTTGAACATTCCAGATTCTATTTCGTTTTTGCTAACTAATTCTGTTCTTTTTCAATTATGTATCCTACGCTTTGGATGTTCCGCTCATTTCGTGATTAGCAAGAGTACCTGCTTGATTGATACAATGTCTTTGAAACCCTAGCCTAATCGGGATAATTATGTAATGACATTGTTACACAAAACGGTCGAACATTCCAGTTTCTACTTCGTTTTTGCTAACTAATTTTGCCTTATTCTGTGATGTAATTGGAAACTGTTGAGGTTTAGGGTTTAGGGTTTAGCGAGAATGTCCGTTTTAGTTTCCTCGGTTTAAGATCGGGTGAGAGTGTGTGGATGTGAGATTAGGTCACTGACATTCTTTCCATGTTTTTTTCTGCAGACTGACCGGTTCATCACTGACCGGAGCGCCATGGATTTCAGCGTGGCGAATTTTCTGATGACCAAGGAGAATTCGTCAGTGGACGTGATTTCTCCTACCAAGGACGAGTACAAGAAGCAGTTGGCGGATAGTCTGTTGAACAACAATGGGCAGAAGCAGAGCCGCATCTTGGCCTTCAAGCACAAGCCTCCTCCTCCTCCCGAAGGCTTCGTGAACGGTCGCGCCACTCTGTACTCTCAGAACGTTGCTTCAGGGACTACGAAGCCTAAGAAGACGTTCCGTCACATTCCCCAGGCGCCCGAGAGAACCCTAGATGCCCCGGATATGCTGGACGACTACTACCTGAACCTCTTGGACTGGAGCTCCGGCAATGTACTGGCTGTTGCACTGGGGATGACTGTGTACTTGTGGGATGCCACCACCAGCTCCATTGAGGAATTGATGACCGTCGAGGAAGAAGGCCCTATCACCAGCGTTTCCTGGGCTCCAGATGGTCAATACTTGGCTATCGGATTGAATAACGCGACTGTGCAGCTTTGGGACTCAACCTCACTTCGTCAGGTCCGTACACTATCGAATGCCCTTGAAGCTTTGTGGAAATGGATTGCACATGAATCATAGATCTGTGGTTTATGCATTGATTTTGAATTACATGTGGATCACTGCTTTGTAGATTATGCGCGGTGAATTTGAAGTACTTAATGTAGGTTTGTCTCTGGCTCATGCATTGGTGGTAGATGTGGTAACATGACGTTGGATGCGAAATGTCCTTAGAGCTTATTGATTGTGAATTCCATATGAAACATGGATATGTGGCTTATGTACTTGATGCACATTGTTCTCTAGCCTATGCATTGGTGGTAAATATGCTCAAGGTGATGTTGGATGTTATTGTTGCAGTTAAGGACATTGAGGGGCCACTCTGCTCGTGTTGGTGCTTTGGCCTGGAACGGACCGACTCTGGCGACTGGCGGGCGTGACAATATGATTTTGAATCATGATGTGAGGATCAGGAACCATGTGATTGGTACAATGGCTGCCCATGAACAGGAGGTCTGTGGATTGAAGTGGTCGCCTTCAGGTCAACAGCTCGCCAGCGGTGGCAATGATAATATGTTGCACATCTGGGACGCAGCCGCTGCTTCGTCAGCCAATGCTAGTCCCCTTCACCGCCTTGACGAGCACCAGGCCGCTGTGAAAGCCTTGGCGTGGTGTCCCTTCCAAAGCAACCTGCTTGCATCAGGCGGTGGTACCGCTGATCGGTGCATCAAGTTCTGGAACACCCACACTGGTGCATGTGTGAACACCATCGACACAAAGTCGCAGGTGTGCGCTCTGCAATGGAGCAAGCATGAGAAGGAGATTTTGAGCTCTCATGGATTCAGCCAAAACCAGCTTTGTCTGTGGAAGTACCCATCCATGGTCAAGATGGCTGAGTTCACAGGGCACACTTCTAGGGTGCTACATTTGGCTCAGGTAGATCATCATTACGCTTGCACCCCTGCTTGATCTTTTCTCATTCGGCATTTCGTGGGGTTTTCGTGCTAATGCTTCCATTTTTTCCTTTTGCAGAGTCCCGATGGATACACTGTTGCATCCGCTGCAGGCGACGAGACTTTGAGGTTTTGGCAGGTATTTGGTGCGCCTGAGACGAACGTGCCTTCACAGAAGCGAACCAAAGAAGTGGGAAGTGCGTTGACATCTTTGACGAAGATCCGATAGGCTATGTTCTGAAATCCCTATGACGCCCTTGCAGACGAAGACGACGACACTTCGGCACCATCAGCATCAAGGTATGAAACTGAAGTTTTGACTTGCTTGTTGATTTGCATTTCACTTTCACTCAAGATTTTTAAAAAGAAACTTGAAAGCAATCTGGAAGGGCTGGCGAGAGTTTCCTAGGCCTAAGTCATCATCTGTAGCTTTGTATTTTACATGTAAATGGTTGTATCATCATGGAGTGAATTTCATCTAGGGCATATGTTTGAATTATCATGCACATGTATCTATTGTATATATCTTGCATGTTGCCCTTACGGGTTTGCTCCACGGTGTTTCATAAATGCCAACATACCTTGGGAATGATTTATTTCTCCTCAGTGCTTCTATTTGGTCTCGCCAAAGTGGATCTGGGTTGTGACGTCCGCCTCCAGCACAATAGGTCGTCAGTATTCATTTCATTGCTTCGACTACTTTTTGTTCTCAATTCACATGTCAGTGTCAACCAATCTTTTATTGGGCGTATGCTTTAGTTATGTCAGTTTAGAAGCAAAATGTGATTTCCACACTCGATACTGATAAATCATCAACAGTAGACTATTTGAAGCCATGTGCAAGTATTGCTGATTTTTGATTAAAAATAAATAATTGCGGACATTTGGTGCATCTTTGTGAACTGTCCAGGACTTGTAAATACTATGCGAACGCTCACAAATACTGAGTCTTGTAAATACTATGAGACCTCTGCATTGGAGAACTACAGATTCCAGATTCCAGTAGATGTAGACTATTTAAGTACAATCACACATGAGTTGGCCGAAGAAAATTTGTTTGCCGAAGAAAATTGGCCGAAAGAAGAAAATTTGTGTACTTTTAAATGAGCTAGGCGATGAGTTAATGAAATTCAGCATACGTTAGATTTGGCATTGTCCTCTGAAGGTTTTTTCCAGCGTATGCGCAGTGGGATTTGGAATTAAGATACAGTGACCCCGCCTAGTCTACTGTAGATTTGGGAATATTTGTTGAACTGCCTTTCAGGACAATAGCCTAATGCCTCTTCTTGCTCACTTCTCAAATGACATGTTCCATAATTCTTGCTTCCTTCTCTGATTTTGCATAGTCAATGATTATTTTGAATCTGCTCTAACTGATAGTCTTTAGGAAAAGAAGATTTTGTCTACTTTGCAAATCGAAAAGAAGGCCTCATGAAGTCCTCAAGAAGGCCTGATGAAGTCCAATTATAAAACGTTCTATCACATAAGCTACAGTTATCCTCCTGATATGCTAGTTAATCAATCCTTAAGACACATTCCATGACCGGTACCTCTGCCATTATACGTACTTAGTTTCATCATCGTTGTTAACCAGCGTAGTGGCATATGACAAACTGTCCTTGTGAAGTGAAAATTCTTAACATCAAGCCGATGTCCTGCATGTCCTATACCCCGTGCAATAGTTTCATCAAATATCAAGAACTATTCACTAACCCTGGTGTGCACAAAACACTATTCCTTGAACAGGAAAGTAGTAAACTGGTCGTTACCACCTCCCCAGTCAAGTTCAAATACTCGTATCACTTCTCAGTATACTCCAGCAGACTCTTTCAATACCGCCTGTTTGTTCATTCATTCGACATCGCTGCAATTACCTCGCCCTGTTTCTCTATTGTACTCGACGCGACTGTCAATGCCACCCTAAACCTAATGGAGGGAACAATGAGTTTAATATTCTGCACCACAGGTTGCAATTGACCAGGCGCTGCAGATTGGAGAATTCCTCAGGCCAAGGAAACGGCAGCATTGATGTGCTGTCATGTTGGTCTGCATCATGCATGCATCTACTGAGACTGACACAGATAGAAAACAAACACACACACCATACATACCTGAGTGATGAGACAACAGTTTGGTTGCTCAGAAAATACCTTAACATTAACATCGCAGGATCTAGAAACCCTGTTTCTGATTCATTAAGATGGAAACTAGATTTTCTGAATTATGCAGTGCCAGTCCTTTTCTTGATCTACAGGAACTGCAGTAACTTGAAACTGAGTTCCAGAGTTTGTTCCGGAGTCGAAACAAGAAGTCGCGGAACTGTACTTGAACCCACCTGAGTAGAACATCCACCGACAAAAGCCTGGTGGGTTGAATAATGAAGAGCGCTCAGTGTCGGTGAGGAAAAAAGATTCGCACGGAACTCGAAACCCTGATTCCCCAGAGAAGAATTTTTTTACTTTCAAACAAAATGGAATTTTTATTTAAGAAAAGGAAAAAGAGGTGTGTGAGCCCCACGTTTCTTGGCAATGGTGTTACATAATTCAGTGTACGTTCTCCTGAGTCAGGCAGTGCCTGTGTACTACTGCTTGAATTGCTGGCCATGGAGAAATGGAAGCTGCATCAGGACTTGAGTCAAATGTGGTACTGGTTTAATGAATTCCTGGTCCAATTAGTGGGTGACTTAGGATGCTACTTGCTCCCCAAGATCCCGAAGAGAAGTAATTCTCTTTGCCTTCTCACGCTTGAAACTCATCACTCAATGCAGAATATTCTGTGGAAGCGTTACCTCCATTTGTCTCTATGAATTTTCTTTTTTCTCAAGCTACTGAATCTGCTTGGGTAGAGCATACTATTAGCTTCACTTTTTACATCTGTAGGAGTGTGGTTTTGGGGAGATCTAGAGATTTTTGGGTACAAGAGCCAAATCTGTTGATATCAAATTTTTATCATTACGGTTTATTACCCTATTTGTGTCACTTTGTGATCACTATCTATAACCGTCTTACATTAACCCCTAATCGCCGGAGTCTATGGCCGTGCTTTGAAACTCCAGTGGAACTCATTACCGTGATGAAATCCTGTGCGGCTAATATCTCGGGGTACATTTGAGCTTTTCAGGCAAAAGTTGATTCCGTTCGTGCTTTGATTAGAAAGGCATCGAATGCAAGCAAAATTAGGATGACAGAAATTCAATAGGAGGTCCAAATTGGAAGATGACGTCATTGGGCGGTATTGGTATTTTGGGCTTCTTTTGCCTCTACAATCCTTCATAAAATTTTATTATTATTGGGAGCAATACAATTTTGAAGAGCTCGCTTAGTACTACTTGGGGAAAAAATTAAAAATTAAAAAATTTCATTTTCAGTGTCCAAATCAGCCATCTGAAAGTAGGACTTTGCCAAAATTGGTTGTTCAGGCGTTACAGGGTTAAAAATTTGTGATTTTGAAATTGTGACACAAATAGTAAGAGTGGCTTTTACCTTATGTGTGAAGTTCTTAGAGCTTGCATACCCTTCTCCAAAACTTACTCCTAAATGAATCCACTGTAAGAAATTTTCATTTTGCTAATTTATCCCTCTCCCATTCACAAAATTGTATCTCACTTTGTTGCACAATCCAAAACAAATATTAAATTGCTAAGTGTTTCAAGACATGTCCCCAAACTATTGATGATTGTGAGATCACCATATTCGTTTAATTGGGAATTTCTGCCATATAGGGACTCTTTGAATTCTACAACTGGCATAGATTCAATAGGAAATTCTATACCAATTGTAGATTTCAAAAAGTCCCAATATGGCAGAATTTCCCAATTAAATGAATATGGCAATTGAGACTTGCTAATCATAGTGGCAACTTGGTTTAGAGGGGTTTGTTGTGATATCACTATACCTTGCACATTTGCCGTCATAGAGAGCATGTACATCTCTTGTCAAAAAAATTTCATCCAAAATATTCCATAAAAGGGTTGACAGAGATGTAGGATGTGCATGCTCTTACATTTAAAATTTTGATTTGCATACTACTTGTACATAATAGGGTGACTTTTAAATTGTGACACATGTAGAGTAGCTGACATTATGTCATTAAGAGAGATTTTCTCCTACCCTTTGATATGTTGAAATTAATAATGATCAATAAAATATAATAATAATAATAATTATAAATTCCCAATCCAACGTCGAAAGCCGTTATCTACATTAAATTGGGAATTATTTATTTATTAGTTATTTATTGATCACATAGTAGGGGCATCAGATCAATAGATCACCGAAAAAGGGACCTTCTAAAGGCATCAAAACTCACCTAATGGTGAAGTTCTTATGCAATTTCAAGGTGGAGGGCTGTAGACCACTACAAATGATTATACATAACCTCAATAGGAGTGGCCAAACATTTACCGAAGTCACTTGATAGTTCAACAAAGCGTATGAATAGATGAGTTGCTACTAGTAACAAAAGTCTGTGTAGGACACGGCTTTAAGTTCCTAATGGTTTTAGTATCCCTGATTTTAGCACGGATATAGCCAACAAACTCTTAGAGCATCCTCTATGTAGCCCTCGAAACCATCCAACACCTAGTATTTTGGATCATAAACATCCTGAAGTAGTGTAGAGGATAAATAGACCGGCACGGCAGATTTGGAAAGTTTGGAGAGTCCTTCAAACCACCCTCTAAGATAATATTTAGGTAGATTCTTGTATTTGATTGCACATATGAAACCTTCTCCCATATTCTAAATAAGTGAGTTGTAATTGGTCCATTAACTATATACCATGCACATATAGAGAGTGTGATTGGGTCGCTTGAAATTGAATTATAGATGAAATTGTACTTTGAAGGGTGTTTTGAAGGGTCTAAATTGAGGATGCCCTTAGTGCCTTTTGATTGCTTGTTTTGGGGCCATCAAATGTTTAGTTCTTTCTTTCTTGAGGCTGCAAGCTCATATTAATGGCATCTTTAATCTACTTGGCCGACATATTTAAATAGATCTTTTAATAGACAAAGAATTATAACATTGAAAATATTATTATTAGAAGCACATTCAAAAATACAAAGTGAAAATACAAAATAATCTTTGATTTGAACATTGGTTGATTTAACACATCCCATCAAATGTATGCTAACACTTGTCGTGCCTTTGGTAAAATTTTCCTTCTTAGACTTGATTTGAAGAGACCTCTAATTTTTTTGAAAGTTAACTAGCTTTTAATGGGGTGTATCTTGGTCAATCAATGTCCAAATCATAATTTTTATTGGATTTAAATATGATTCTAATAATAGAAATTCAATGTTTTAATTCCATCTCAACCAAAAGATATAATTTAGTATATCAAACCAGTTGATTTACTAGATGCATTGAGGACGCCCTAAGGTATGTGCATCTACAGTCGACAATTATTATGAATCTGCTCAAACTCATGGTGTTTTGGATAAAGGAATGTTGTATGGCTTTGTAAATCAAAGAGGAGGCTTCATCAAATTGAATTATAGAAGTTCGGTTTATAACAAGGTTCTCATGTTTGATACTTTTTTCCAACTTGACGTCGTATTAGACGTCTGACATCTACTATCTAATTTGGCAAGTGTTAAATATGTTACACAATTTGGATGAAATATTTCCAAATATTCAAGAATATCTTAAAAATGTTCTTGACTGACTCGTCTTTCAGTCCTAGTGGTCGAGTAAAACAACTATAGTTTGAAGCTCAAGTTGAATATAAGGCAAATAGTAATTTTTCTTCATAGAAAAATAGAAACCATGAAGAATGTAATTTTTCATAATTTTATTCTTAAAAGTGAAATTTCTACAGATTTTCAAAGCGAAAAGTTAGTAATGTATTTTGTCTAAAAAGCTCACTTTTAAACCGATTTAAAAAAAAATGTAGCAATGATAGAATAAAAAATGAAATGAACCAACTTTTAAAATTAAATACTTATTAAACATAGAATAAAATAGTATTTTATCAAAATGATTTTATCTTAAAGATTTTGAGTATCTTAACTCCCATTCTAATAACAATTTCACCAATTTATGATCAAACTTTGAATGTAAATATTGTCCAAGTTTGATTCTACATTTGAGTTTTTTTAAAAATAAGCCCATTTGTAAAATAAAAAAATTCAAGAACACTAAAAAAATCCATCAAAAAGGTTTTTTAAAATATAGAATTTTTTAATGATACCAAAAATAACACATTTAAAAAAAACGAAATGAAAAAATGAAAAAAGAATTGAAAAAGATTGGAACATATTTTTCTTCACATGTTTGAATACTAGAAAAAATATAGCTCTAAATTTCATGCACAATCCTCTTTTCTTCTCTTTTAGAATTTTTGAGTGCACGCTTGCACTGCGACGAGGCACTAGTTTTTTACATAAACATTAATTTAGATTACATATATGTTGTTTTGGAGCTCTCCTTTTTGACATTGGTAGAGAACATCACTCTAATTAACCCCTAAAGGACCAAGCATTCATTTTTTGAACTATGTACAGAATCAAACACAGTTTTCTCATTGTCATGCACTTTTTGAAGTGTGGAGTTTTTACTATAAATTTTATGGGAAGTTAGCTTCATGCACGTGTGATCCAATTAGAAAGGGGATGATTTGTGAAATTTTTATGCCTCATTTCATGTTATAGTGATTCATCCAAAATTTTGAAGATTTCAGTGTAAAAGTGCTCTTAAAAAAATAAACTCATAAAATTTAGCAACAAAAAGATCTCCAAAAATCACTACATTTAGAGTATCACATTTCAACCTATCACAACAAATTCATCCTCAGATTGTTAGTATCTTATTTGTAATCCAATTACAAAATAATTTTGAATTTCAAGTTTCAAATTTTATACAAAAATATTGGTGATAGCAATCATAGATCTAATTGTATGGATAGAATCTAAAATTCATAATGTACAACATTTATTATACATCAAGTTCAAAATATCCCTCTTAGTCGCATTTTATAAGACATCTTCGAAATTCTTCGTATCTAGAGAGGGGTGAGGACATTTAGGGGTTAAAGTAGTTCAATTTTTTTGATAGCTTCTACCACCAATTTCTATTTGTGAATTTCTAAAAGTTTAAATTTTTGCAAAGTTGTGCATTGCGGCACAAAAGTTGGTGATTCATACCATGCAAACACCCCGTCATACAATAAATAATGGAACAATGGAAAATTGTTCCTTGTTTATGTCAATAGGACTTGATATTTAGTTGTTGCTTCATACCCATATTTCAAAGATAATGCCCCCGCCCTTTCCCGAATAGTATTCCCTTTTGCATTCACCGTTGTTGCATACCGGTTTGTCACTTTTTCTAACACAATATATCATGTACAACATGAAATGGCCAAAAAGACATTAGACTCCGATGCTCCAAGAAAATATGGAAGCTTAGAATAATATGTAATATGTTTTTGATTTTACATAAAACCATGGTTATAGAGTTTATAATATATGTTTGGGCCTCCAAATTCATCATTGTCGTTATCCTCCTTGCTAATTTCCAACTCTAGGTATAATACTTCATTTCTACAATTCAGCTCCATAATATGAATTTGAAATCTTCTTGTAATCCTTGAGTTCTAGGAACTTTCCCCTCCTCCCCAACTCCCATCACCTATTACATCGTCAACCAAATTTGCTTAGTTAATGGTGACTTGGCTGCTGAAATGGACATATCCATTCTAGAACAAAAATGTACACCTCTGGTGCATGAGAACAAAATTGTTAACCCCCGCTAACTGTCTTGACATTCATATTTTGAACGTGATTTGGATTGCTTTCACCTTTAAAGAGCTATTGGCATAACTTTTGCATTAGTAAGTGTTCAATTTCTATGAAATTTTCAAAAGGATGCGTCTTAATTCCTAGGCGTCCTTAGCTTTTTGGAGTTCAAAAACATAGTTGCTTTTGAAGTGTCATATGTCTAAATGTAAGTGAAGTATGGAAATCTTAATTGTACACTCTTGTAGTGTACAGTCAGGTCCAATATGCTTACGAATTCCCCTCTGCAGGAATTTTTTTTAGAAACTTTGAACAATGCGTGTATACTCACTAATGATCCTATTTGGAAACCGTAAAATGCGTTGCAATCACATTGGAGTGTACTATAATGTCATTACAAATTTACACATGTATTAGTGAAAATCATACAACAAGTTAAAAAATATTATATACACTATCTACCATTGAGTGTTCTCACCCTTTGCTTCAATTACAGTGTCCATTCTAGCAAGCATATTTGAAATGAGCATTTGAAATTGTTTTTGAGATACTTGAGCCTATACTTGATGAATGATTTGTATCATTTTATCTTTATCCTTCATGAAATGGTACAAATCATTCATCAAGTATAGACTCAAGTATCTCAAAAACAATTTCAAACGCTTATTTCAAATATGCTTGCTCAAATGGACGCTGTAATTGAAGCAAAAAGTGAGAGCACTCAATGGTAGATAGTAGAGTTATCCTAAAAGAGAAGTTGTATTTGAACAAGATACCATGTGTATTGCTTTAATATACTCTTATTTGTTCACTTTAAATAGTTCAAAGATGTAGAAGAGTTTAGTGGCCTCTCATTATTAGGTGTGTAAGAGCTTGGTGGTCTTCAAACTCATGCACAACTAGTTTAGCCGACAAAAAAGACGGCTAAACTAGTTGTGCATGAGTTTGAAGACCACCAAGCTCTTACACACCTAATAGTGAGAGACCACCAAGCTCTTTCAAACTTCATAACTATTTAGAGTGAACAAATAAGAGTACATTAAATCAAAGCACATGGTATCTTACTCAAACACCACTTGACTTTTAGGATAACTCCAGTGTATATGATATTTTTAACTTGTTGTATGATTTTCACTAATACATGCGTAAATTTGTAATGACATTATAGTACACTCCAATGTGATTGCAACGCACTTTACGGTTTCCAAATCGGATCATTTTTGAGTACACACGCATTGTTCAAAGTTTCTATAAAAGAAATTCTGCAGAGGGGAATTCGTAAGCATATTGGACCTGACCATGCTTGTTGTAGATGACATGAATCAATTTTGAGGGCATTTGGTCACTTAGATTGCAAGATCTTAATGTTTTAGTGAACAAAAAGGGTAGTGAAATTTGACTAGAAGTACATTAGAGTTGAAATTCAATTACGAAACCTACTCAAATAAACAAATTCACTGTGAAGTGGTTCGAAATCATCATATTAACGCATTTCTACCAATTTTTTTTAATAAATACCTTTCATGTGTCCAAAAATAGCTTTGAAATGTCAAAAAGTAGCCCAAAAAGTGGCCAAACTTTAAAAGGTAAAAGGTGTCCAAAATTGACCCTGGTGTACTAAAATGCTTCCAAACATTCAAAACATCTTGGATCGTAATGAAAATTTTACCACAATAACTAGACTTCAAGAAAAATCTAACCCAATAAGTTTTATTGAAAATAGACACTTGATGAAGGAGAAACAAGCCCCCAAAGTTGTAGCCGTTTCAGAGTGCAAAACTGCATTTTGGTGTAAAACAATAACCTTTGTGTACTAAAATGCTTCCCAAAAATTCATTATATCTTGGAATGATTTGAAAAATTTACCACCAAAACTAGACTTTTTAGGGTATCCAAACCAACAAATTGTATCAAAATTGAACATGGGATGAAAAAGATATGAGCCTTCAAAATTGCAAGTTGCTCCAAAATCGACCAGAATATGGTCGGTGGGGCTTTTAGGGCTTAATGTCTAGTTTGTGTGGTAAAAATTTCAGATCAATCCGAGATGTAATGAATTTTGGGGAATCATTTTAGTGCACATGTCTTAATTTTGGTTCACCAAAGTGCATTTTGATGGCTGTAACTTCAAGGGCTTGTTTCTCCTTCATTAAATGTCCGCTTTCATTAAAATAAAATAAATTGTTGGGTTAGATTATCCTTGAAGTCTAGTTATCATGGTAAAATTTTCATGTCAATTCAATTGTTCACAATGTGTAGGAATTATTTTAGTGCACTGGTCTATTTTGAACACTTTTGCCTAATGGGTCACTTTTTGGGCTACTTTTTGACATTTCAAAGCCATTTTTGAACACATCAAAGATATTTATTAAAAAAAATTGTATCAATGTGATTATATGATGATTTTGAACTACTTTATAGTTTATTTTATTTTTTCATTTGAGTAGGTTTAGAAATCAAATTTCACCTTTAATGTGTTGCTAGGAAAATTTCATCATCCTTTTTCAACACTAAAACATTATGATTTTGCAATCTATGTGGCTAAATGACTCCAAATTTGATCCATGTCATTCACAACACGTATACTACAAGATTGTATGGTTAAGATTTCTATACCTCACTTGCATTTAGACCTATAACACTTCATAAGCAATGATGTTTTTAAGCCCAAAAATGCTAGGAACGCTTAGGAGTTAAATAGATGGTAATGGGAATGTCCACCTTGTCTTGCCACATGAGACGGATGGATGGCTTAATTTCCACCCACAAACACTTCAGCATGTTGAGGCAATTGTGTCAATTCCAACAAGACTGGCCCCAACTGGCTCCCCGTGCCCACTTACTATGGCCAAATCCACCCTCTACCTAGTCCATTTTCGTCACCAATTCGCACTCACTGCCTAGGTGCTCAAAACTTGGTGATTGCGATTTGTCGCGTAGGACAAGTGTGTACAGTGAACTCTGACACTATTCTGAGTGAGAAGTGACGCCTTTGCTAGTAGTGAAATCTTGAAGGGCTTCTCACTTCATCATAGGCATACTCACCTTCATCAAAACCATCATCCTCTAATTCTTACAACTTGAATCTCTTTCTCCAAGAGATTTAATCTTTTGGCTGTAAATGTAATCGTTGTTGTGGTTGCCAATACAATGTGCAAGCATCTATACCTAATTTCCCAAAAAATTCCTAATTTCACATTGCACCGGACATTGCGATGCCATAATTGAAGAAGTGATAATATTATTTCAATTCCATGGCAATTATACCTCTTTTTCCCTTCTATGTCGATGAAATCTTTTGTGGCAAGTATCTTGAGGTTTTTGGTGGTGTCTGATGATTTATTAACCGAGACAACCTCCCATACACAACACCAAACTTCCACATCAATGTCATGCCTCTCTTTTCAATCAAAGATTCTTACAACTTAACGGTATCAGCAATGCCAATAAGTCTCCAACAGTGGATCCCTTGGCCACATTTTGAAAAAAATAGATACTGAAAGTGGACTGAATCTACAAAATGTAGAAACGGCCTTAGTTTGAAAGATTCTACAATGAGAACAACAAATTAAAAGAACGTGAGGAAATTGACTTAGACGCAGAAGAAAAAATTCAAAGAATGTGGCAGCAAATTTGCAGAATCCAATGAAAAATCTCCCTCACACACTAGTAGAAGACTTGTCGTTTTTCATTCCCCATTTTGTGGGAACAATGAACAGTGGCTGAATATTATGCTTATATATTTGTCTTCTTGTGATCAAAACCACTCAGCAGGAGTGACACAACCTATGTGCCTGGCGCAGTTTCATTCCTTTTTCATTTATATTAAGTGAAAAACAACACATTTCCTATTAGTGACAACTCTAGCTAGACACAATACCTTATGCCATTGCAACATTTTTCTTAGTTTTATAGTGAACTTGTAGGAATAGAGATAGAGGTGGCATTGATTGCAACATACGGAGTAGTTGAGTAGTGAGTGTCGAATTGATGAGGACTTGAACAATTTTATATAAAAATTTGAAGATTTGCTAATTGTGTGACAATCGTTGAAGTAGTAGAGTTATCCGAAAACAGAATTGGTTTCAAACGAAGTTCAAGTGGAGTTCTCTTTCTATAATTATAACTTCTGACAAGCATTGTTCACTGAATAGTTTCCATGATCAGGGCTCTTGGCTTAGGGGAACGTATGGGAACTCTCATTTAGCATTGGGGAGATCACGAGTTCCACACCCCATGGTGGTGTAAGACCTTGCTTTAGATTATTCTCCAATTCATTGTACCATAGACTAGTTTTGCAGTCTTTTTGAACTCAAAATGAGTCTAAGGTGAGTTTAAGGTTTCTTTCCACTTTGAGACACTCTTTTCAGTTAACTCTAATGGAATTGAGTTTTGTAGCCATGAATTGGTGAATTTAGGAAAGTCAACTAAATTTTTGAAAATTTGCCTAAGGAGGTAATCCAACTTGCAATGGAGGCTTGACTTTGATCAACATATTCATGTTTTATCTAATTCAAGGCTTAATTAGCATTGATCACTACAACACTTGCAACTTGGAATTTGTAATTATGTTTATCATAGATTGCTTTGATTCCGTGTAGATTTGTTTGGATTTTGTATTGAATGAAATTGGTAATCGTTGGCATTGAGAAATTGGGTGAAATTTCCAAAAGTAGCCTTCGAGGCCTATGAAAATTGCCCGACAACGTCAATTTCTAGTGTAATGGTTGCTTTATGAAACAATTGGATAACAAGTTGATATCTCCATGACATTGCAGTCGGAAACAACAGACCAACACAAAGCTTATGCAAAACTACAACATAAAAAAATTAAAAATTAAAAATAACACTACAATTTGACATCGTGGGAACCTATTTGAAATCACAAGAAATCCATTCGTGGACAATGTTTGTTTAGGGGTTAACCCCTAAGTGCCCAATCAATCATATTATGCTTGATTTTTGGTCAAACGCCTAAAAACTCAAGTCTTGTAGCTTTATTGGAGTTGGTGTTTTCATTAGATGTTTAAGTTATGTTATGATACATCTTTTGACCATTGGGATTAGAGAATAGACTTCATTTGAAGATTTTACACCGTTGAGAAATCTGAAATTTGAATGTCCAAAATACAAAGGGCTTTTTAAGGATGCTCCAATCATGCATCTCTTTTAATTTCTTCACTTTTAGTTTTTTACTACTTATAAACATAAATTTTATCTACCTTAAATATAATTTTGATATTAAATTTGACAAAAATATATTTATTTTGAATTTTTATCTTGTTTACACGATAAAATTTGTAAACAATTTAAATATCTTCCAATCACGTTGAAATTTTTGTCATACCTCCATAATATGTCATCTATGCAAAATGATAAATCATACAATGTGATATTTCATGTATGCAAATTGTAGCACTTTGACTTTAAAAAAACAGGTGAGAAACTTTAGGGGTTAAAAGATGAAAATTCAACTTTGTCATTTTTAAAATTCAAACATTATAATTTGGAAGGGCTTTTAACTTTGATATTTTAAGTGGACATTATTCAACATGCCAACTAAAGAATCAAATTGTTGAATTTAGCAAAAAAATAAATTAGAAACCTATTTTGTTTCAACTCCTTATGTTGCCACTGTCTAGAATCTAAATGATACAAAGTTTCAATTTTTCTTTTCAACATGAAAGATCAGTTTCTCATCCATCCATAAATTTTCAAAAAAAGAAGAGTTTATTATCATGCAATAGTTTGGATTCCCAATACTTATTTCTGTGAAGTTTTTATAATGAATATATTAGAACTGTGTTTAACGTCAAATTTCAAAGAATTCAGTTCAATAGAGAGTTTGCAAATTTGAGTTTAATTTAGCAAAATGAAAGTTTTTTAAAAATCACCAATTTCAAATTCATTTCAGGATATTTTATCTAAATTTTATCATTACTTATTTGCAATTTTTTTTAAATTACATTAAATTTTTAGTTTAAAATAATGGAATTTTTTGGTATACAAAAGTGAAAATCTAACACTACGGAATAATGAATGATTATTATGCATTGAAGAAGATAAATGGTAACATATTTATGAATCTGATGAAAGTGTCTTTCATTTGCATCAAGTTAAAAAAACTTAAAATACATAATTTTAACGATTATCCTTACAACTTTGAAAAATAAATAAATAAAACTTTCATTGTGCAAATGACGTGCTAATTATATATATTTCTCACTTATAAGAGCCTCCCCGGCATCCCTTTTGGGTGACTAGGGTTCAAATCCTAATGCCGCCCGGTGGCTCTACCACCATCGTCTATCCAATCATGGCAGGGTCTCTTGACCTTGTTGTATGGGTACCCTTAGAAAAAAGTCATAAGGGAGGAGAACATCTCTGTTCTTCTTATCAACCCTTAAGCGTCCATACTATAATCACCTAGTCAAACCTCATCAATTCCTAACATTTCAAAATATATTATATTTTTTTGGTAATTTTCTCATATAATTTATTGTTAAATCGTTTTACCCTAATTTTTCATAATTATGAAAATAAAAATGAATTTTGTAAGATTTTTCAAAGATTATTTCTTGTAAAAATCATAGTAATTAAAAAAATTCTTTAAATAGTTTGAAATTTTTAGGAAAAATGTAAATAATAGTGATGAACAACATGGTGTAGGTGGCATGCTTCTTGAACTTACATAAAAAGCAATTCAATAGAAAATCGTTTTCTGCAATGTATATTGGAATTTTAGGGTTTTGAGCTTTAAAGTGTTGTAAAAGACGCAATTTTAACAACTTTGAAAGAATGGCAAATTGGACTAGAAAGTAGAAGATAGCCCCCACACTTTCTTAGTTGAGATAATTTTCATTTGAAATTAGGAACTAGATTAAAATCAACGTTTGATTGAAAAATGTCCAAACATGGCCTGACAGGGCTCCTTGCACACTTAGGGATTAACCCTTTGACGCGCATGTGTCCACATAGTGGACGATGAATTGATTCGGATTATTCTCTTGACTACATACATGAACAATTTTCATCCATCCAAATTTTCCTTGGTTCTTGTGCTAGTTGACTATCATTTGTGCAATATGGATCTTTAAAATAAGATATTGTGATTTTTTTTAAATAACAAAATTGGTTCATGTCAAGTTTCATTCTTAGTTCAAAAAGTGAGACATTAAATATGACTTTCCAAAATAAGTAGAATCAAATAATGGAAATCATACCATCTCACAGTGTATGTTATTTCAAATTCATTAGACCAATTTTTATTTTATTTTTTGGTTACTTTGGGATTTTTAATTGAATTCTAAAATAAAATCTTCAAATTTTAATTACAATTCAATAATAATAAAATATGATAAATCCAAGTTTACAAATGTGCTTTTCACATTGACATTTATAACTTGGCTCTCTACATCAACTCCATTTTTGTTATTCAACAAACATTTTACAACGCATTTTCAAAATCACTGTTGAATCAGGACGTTAAAGGGTTAATGGTACTTAGTCGTAGACCAAGACCAGGTAGTTATAAAGTCCATATCTTCAAAAGAAGACATCAAGGGTAGCATGCACTATGTAGGTCTTCGTCGTATCACTATCCCCAACGAACGCTTAATTCATGCGATCCTACGGCCCGCATTACTCTCTCTCTCTCTTCTCACAGTCATGTGAAGATTATCACCTAAAGGACCGCCAATTTTTCTTGTTTTTGAGCATCATTTTCACCTCTTTCTATTCATTTTCTTGTGAATATTTTTTTGCTCTTGATAGCATATACCAAATTAAACATTTAAATAAAATTTAAGAATATTTTTGACCAATTTAAAAATAATTCCCATGTCTTCAAAGACGGTTAGAAAATATAAAAAAAGACTACAATTTTATCTTTTCACTTCAAACGCTATAATCTTGCAATTTGTACGGTCAAATTCTATGAAATATTTACTATGCACTCTCTTGGTAATCTAAAACAAGATCCTACGGTTAGAGTTGAAAATAATAATTTCTGAGGTTTATTTTGAGCCCTGCCCACACTGCCCATTCTCCCCCCCAAAAAAACCCCCCTTTTGCTCCATAACTTCCTTTTAAAAATTTGGAATCAAAAATAAATAAATTAGATCCCCATTTTTGTATTGATATACCAAATTCACATAATTTATTTCAAAAAACAAAAATAAAAATTGACACCGTGGGAACCTACTTGAACATTAAAATGTCCTAGTTAGGACACTTGATCATTTAGGAGTTATAGAGGTTCCAAAAACAAACATTCTTGATCACTTTAGCCTCCAACATAGCTTCCAATATTAGCAAACTTTAAAAGTTGGTATTGATGAAACAAACAGGAATCCAATACTTTTTAGAGCAGCTAAAACCACTTTTCTGCAATAGCCTGCCAAAAGTTATGACCCAAAAGAATATTGTGGGTCCTTGAAAGTTGAAATTACTGAAATTAGTCTGGGCTATATTTCATTGCTTTATTTTCCCTCAATTGTGGGAGTATCTTGGCTCACGATTGGTACAGTAAACTGAAAAACTGCCCTGCCTAAATCCATCTTTCATTACTAAGGGCTGACGTCACCTTTGTATTTCCTTTTTAATCCCCAGTTCTTTTTTCATTTTGTAGTTTACCTAAATAAGGGGCTGATGTCATCAAAGACCTCTCTGGGACGCGGAAAAACAGAAACCTAATTCCGTAGGCCTGACCAGTGAACGGCTTGAGATTTTTTTATCTTTTTATTTCTTTTCTTTTCTTATCTTAGTATTTGTTTTTTTATTGTTGTCGATTTTTTGCATGAAGGTATTTCACACTGAATTTTTATGTTTTTATTCTTTTGTTTTTTTTGTTTTTGTTTTTGTTTTTTTTTAAACAAGGAGGATGAAACCCCGTTGAATTAATGAAGGTTGCACACACCGAAAACCCGACGAGACAAGTCTGCTCGGTGAATATTCTTTTGTTTTAATGACCCATGCAAGCAACGTTTTTGGGCAACCTTTTTTTGTTAATTTTATTTTTATTCCTTAGTGCCCTTTTTACTAATGTCATAATTTGTCATGTGGACATAATGAAATGAATTGTTAGCATTCATTGAGAGGCTCGTGGCCCAAGGGACTAGCAGGCGCAAAGATGAGCACCCCGTGATAGATGTCCAATGGCATGCTTCAACCCTTAAGAGTCCACACTATAGTTACCCGGTCAAACCTAATCACCTCCTCATATTTTAAAATATATTATATTTTTATGGCATTTTTCTCATATAAGTTATTGTTAAACCGATTTACCTTGATAATTTCATAATCATGTAAATAAAGATGTATTTTATGAGATTTTCAAAGTTTTTTTCTTGTAAAAATCATAGTAATTTTTTTAATTCTTAAAATGTAAATAATAGTATTGAACAACAAGGTGTAGGTGGCATACTTCTTGAGCTTACATAAAAACAAAAACGTTTAATTTCTGCAGTGTATATTGGAATTTTAAGGTTTTGAGCTTTAACTCATAAGAGTCCCTAGCTTTTTTGGGCTTAAAATCATCATTGCTTTTGATGTGTTATAGGTCTAAATGTAAGTGAGCTATAAGAATCTCAACCGTACAATCTTGTAATATACATGTTGTAGATGATGTGGATAAAATTTGGAGTCATTTGGCCATATAGATTGCAAGATCGTAGTGTTTTAGTGTAAAAAAAGGATGCTGAAATTTTCCTAGCAACACAGTTAGAGGTGAAATTTGTTTTCAAACTTACTCAAATGAAAAAACTTTCACTATAAAGTAGTTCAAAATCATCATATAAACACATTGGTACCAAAAAAACTCATGAAAAATTTAATGTGCCCTAAAATGGCCTTGCAATGTCAAAAAGTAGCCCGAAAAGTGACCCATTTGACCCAAAAAGCAAAAAGTGTCCAAACTAGACCTTTGTACTAAAATGACTCCCAAACATTCAGAACAATATGGATTGATATGAAAATTTTACCATGATAACTAGACTTCAAGGGGAATCCAACCCAATGATTTGTATTGAAAACGAACATGGGATGAAGGAGATACAAGCCCCCGAAGTTGCAACCATCAAAATGCACAAAAACTGTCCAAAAAAAAGACCCCTACTTTCAAATGATCACCAAAAATTCAATACATCTTGGATTGATCTGAAATATTTACCACTCATTTCATACATTATGAGGGGGATTTGTTTAGAATTTTATTAAAATCGGACACTTTTGGCAAAAGTTACAGCTCTTTGAAGGTGAATGTACCCCCAAAAACGTCCAAAATATGGACGTCGGGACGGTTAGGGGTTAAAGTGTTGTTAAAGACGCAATTTTACCAATTTTGAAGAATGGTAAATTGGATTAGAAAGTAGAAGATAGCCCCCCACACTTTCTTAGTTGGGACCATTTTCATTTGAAATTAGAAACTAGATGAAAATCAGCATTTGACCCCATATGGCTCCTTGCACGCTTAATGTTTAAATTTTTATTGATTAGCTTGCAACAAGCAGATGTGAAAATTTTCTTAATGTCTTAGGTGTGAAAAAATCAAGATGTTTCGCTTTAATGTTATCATAGTAGGGGCAATGAAAGATAAAACGGGATGTGCACATTTGACATAGTCTTGATTCTCTTGGTATGTTATGTCACCGTTCAACTTCAGTTGTGGTTTGATGTCCTATATGTTGTTATAGTACAACGTTGAAGCATGCAATAGATCTCATCAATGTCATCAATGTATTTGAATTTAAGATAGTGAGCTTTCTTACTTGTTAGTAGGGAGGGGTTACATTCCTTTGCTAAATAGATTGCGATCATGTCGGCGTTAGTAGTCTCCCGGCTAATGAGTGTTTATTCTCAAAAGGAGAGAGTAGTCTTGCACCAATGGCTCTTGGCCCACTGTGTCATTGTTGAGACGAAGAGACACTATATTCACATCGACCTCGAAAGAAGTCCGGAGTTCTTATCTATCTATCTCCCATCTAAATGGCAATTATTCTCTGTGAATACTAGAGTATGATATTGGAGTGTGTAATAATAACGAGTTCAAAGTGTTACAAATTGTACTTGGTATTACGGTACTTAACTTTTTTTATAAAAAAAGGAACACAAATTGTACAACATTATTGTAGTGCTAAAGCTCGATTGTATTAGGGGAAAGAAATCATAATTTCATGATCAAATCTTTGGAATTTTTCTGTTAATCATTGTAAAATGAAATTTTAGCCAATAAAAATCAAATCATATACTGAAACCATAAATTGTATTTTTGGCAAATATTTTAAAATCCGATCATACAAATATTATCTAACTGTACTGGTATACCATAAATTTTTAATGAGAATTTCAAAAAGTGATAAAACACATATTTTACATTACATTTAAGTTTTGTTAAAGACCCCTTTGGTTGTTAGGGTTAAAAGAAAAGGAAAATGAAAATTCTAATGAATTTCTATTTTTACCACTACAAAAAGTAAAAGCAATAGTATAAGCACTCCTATTAGTATTACCGTACGTGGAAGGCAGTCGGCACTTTCATGTCGAATAATTAATAAAAGTTGAAACAGTGGAGGTCGGCACTTTCAAAAGTAATTATTAAGAAATCGGCTATTAATAGCTAACATTAAAAAAAATCCGCCGGCCAAATGTTTTATTTTATTTTCCGTCTACGATTTTCGTTGAGTGTTATGTTTTTTTTTTTTTTTTTTTTTTTTTTCCGGCTTTTTGTTGACTTTATTTTTGTTGATTTCGACAAAATACTTAATAAATTTATTTATTTTTTCGGCATTTTTTTGGGAATTATTTTCAACCGACCCTGCCTTCAACGTACGGTAGTAGTCAAAAAATAACTTCCGTTTTTCAAAGATATGCTTGCATTAATTAACCCCTAAAGGACCAAGTGTCCTAATTAGGACATTTCAATGTTTGGGTAGGTTCCCATAGTGTCAATTTTTATTTTTATTTTTTGAAATAAATTATGTGAATTCGGTATATCAATACAAAAATGGGGGTCTAATTTTTTTTTTTGATTCCGACTTTTTAAGTGGAACTTATGGAGCAAAAGGGGTTTTTTTGGGGGGAGAATGGGCAGTGCGGGCAGGGCTCAAAATAAACCTCTTAAATTATTATTTTTCAACTCTAACTGTAGGATCTTGTTTTAGATCACCAGGACAGTGCATAGTAAATATTTCATAGAATTTGACCGTACAGATTGCAAGATTATTTGAGGTGAAAAGATGAAATTGCAGTCTTTTTTGATATTTTATGATTGTCTTTGAAGACATGGGAAAAATTGTTGAATTGGTCAAAAAAAATCTTAAACTTTTTTTAAATGTTTAATTTGGTATTTTCTATCAAGAGCAAAAAAAATATTCACAAGAAAATGAATAGAACGAGGTGAAAATGATGCTCAAAAACAGGAAAAACCTGCGGTCCTTTAAGGATTAAGAGTTATTTTATTCAAGATCAAAATCTTAATCGATTGAAATTAATCACTACTAGAATGGGAATGACACATATTGTAGAGAGGAATTGCAGGAGTTTCCAATTGATTACAATAATTACAATCATTTACATGCTCTTGCATTTCCTTCCTACAATCCCTTGCACATCCATTATAGTAGTAAATGTTTTCTTTATCATGTTTTACAAGAATTTAAAATCTAAAGAGAAAGAACTTCGCTAGTTGCAATCAATGAATTTAAAATAAAAAAACTTGGGCATGCCCATGGATTAAGGAAAACATTCAATATGAGAAATGGCTATTTGGAGCTCTTATGTTAAGATGGAAAAATATTGAAAAGTGATTTTACTAACTTAGGTTTAGTGATATTGTATCATTGACTAATTTGTGGGTTTATAATTTCAAGAGCATTGCACAAATGATCAATGGACAAAACTATCTTGCAAAAAGTGCTTCAAATTAGGTAGCCATGACATCTAATGACAAATTTAGCATATAATGGCAAAATATTATTCCAAGTATAATTTTTTTGACGACAATGTTCAAATTTTAACCAATCACATCGTTTCATTGATTTATTTAATATGACTGAAAATTTATGTCTCGTCAACTTCTCCCATAACATTTTAGACTTCTAGAGCATTATTAACCGCTCTCCTTTTTTACTATAGTTGCAATGTGATTAGCACCAACTACATTTATGTATATTACTGTACTCGATTGTCAACATCAAAAAAAAAAATGATTATAAAAAGATAAGCCCGAATCTTTAGGAATTTCTTTTCAAAATAATCTATTATGTATGGTCAAAAAGAGAATCTTATAGACTATTCACATAATTTGACATTTATTGGAAAGCATTTGGAAATAAATAAATATTCAAGCATGACTTGTCAAGCCAAACAACCATGTATGGTAATTGGTTGTATAGCAACGCTTTCATTTTTGAACTTGACAATTTGTGCTAAAGAAAGCACATGTATATTGGACAACCGGAACGTTTTAAATACATGATTCGTTCTTGAATTTCAATAACAATCTTTAAGTACGAGTTAAATTAGGCCTTACCACATGTAAAGTCTATTTGTCATTTTCAAGCAACCATGTGAATCCTTTTTAAATATAACAATATAACATTATAATGAGACAAGGAGATGTTTTGTTCATGCACTATTACATTCTAGCGAGGCATTGTGACTATTTTCAAAAAAAAAAATTGACTTTCAAAATATTGTCCCAAACTTCAAGAATCATGAGTCGATATTCATATATGAAAAGTCAAACATTATAAATAAAGTTTCAATGTGAAGTGAAAGGTAAATAGACATAACATACATCATGATGACGATTGACATATTATAACGGATGTAAAGGGTATTATAATATGATTAAAATAAGACAATGATAGTAATTTACTACGATGTGCAATTCAATACAACTAACAATGAAGGTTTAGGCATAGTCCAAAATGCAATAAAGGGAGTGAAGGACAATCTAACATGATGTCATTAACCCTTTGCGGCCTAAGTGACCATTTGCTAAACATGCATGTTTTCAACCTTGTTCAATTTGAGGCCATTTGTTTATAGTTTTACTTGTCATTGACTATTTTTAGATACCATTTATTACATAAACTATAAGCAAACTTGTATGTCTATATATTGTCTAATTTTGGAAAACACCTAACAGTTATTTAATGAAATCAAAACACGCATTCACCATTATATGGTATGAACTTCACTCTATTCACTCGTAGCGCCCTCTTGCTTCAATTTTCATACTAGTTGGAGTGATAAAGATCATCCTTGCCAAAGTTTGATCACATTCTAAACTAAGGGTCCTTGCACATGCAATTCATCCTTCTTTTTTCAAACTATTTTGAATTTATGCAAAATTTCAAAGGCAAAACAAAGGCATTTTGTATATGCATTACTAGGACTTTTGTACAACGTGGAAAATTATGTTTATAATAGATAATCACGCATTGGGACATTCTAGTACGTGAACAAATACTACCATGTGTACCTCTACGGTAATAAAGAAAACAAGACATGCCTTTATCATAAACAAACAAATTTGAAAAATGCATTATTTTTTATTACAATGCTCTACATTGAAGTATGTATTCTTGAAGCCAAACTTTGCCAATTCTACATACTATTCTTTTTCCTTTTCTTTTTTCAAAGAGACATTGAGACCCTTTGAAAATCACTTTTTACCAAAGAAAAATTGATCATTCATAAACTCCTCTTTCATCAAATTAATTAAAGCCAAAAATGTCACCATCCATAATGTGACATTTACATTTTGCACCGAAAAGTCTCTAAAAACAACAATAATTTTTAAAATGATCAATTGGGATTGAAGAATTCTTGGAGGCAACCAATTGAAGATAAAGCATTTGATGCTTCAAGGGTGTTCGATTAAGGGTAGATTAGTGTCAATAGTAAATATGCACATGATCTAACTTTGAAATTTCATAAAATATTATCACAGTGTCGAAAAATTACGATACAAATTGTTTTGTGATTCTCTTCTCTATTACCACCTATGTTTTCAATTCTGTCCGCATGTACCAGGGTAGACATTTTTGGTTTAGAATGTACATAACCAAAACATGAGGGTGGGATTGGAAACATAGTGGTAATATATTGGTGTATCTTGATCATCTTCCGGTTCTTGTTAAGCAATTCTCTTGCCCCGCCTTGATTTTTACGGCCGGAAAAATATAGCCAAAAAGCAATTTTTTTATTTTAAAATGACCTAAATTTGAACCCAAAACTCATTCCTCTATTGCCAATATATTCATCCATTTGAACAAAAAATTCATTCAATCATAACGACTTCATCCAAAATCTAGATGAAAGTGGTACATTGTTTGTTTCATTAATGCCACCTGTTTGAAAAATTAAAAATTGCATAAAAATTCCTAGCCTTGCCCCTCTTGTCAAAAAATATTTAAAAATCAAAATAAACACAAAATAATAAATAATAATGATAATAAAAATAAAAATGACATTATTATTATTATTATTATTATTAATAACAATCTTTACCATAAGTTATAAATGCTCACATCCAATTTGTTAGTAGATAGTCCCCTGGACCGGAAGACTAATTGGGTCCAATAATCTCACGGTTTAAATGCTGAGATCTGCTGAATTACTGAGGTTTGCTGAATTGAATAAAAAAATATTGGAATAATGGATCATGTGCATGTGTATTTACTTGATTACAAGATTGTGTTGAAGAACTTGAAGTACCAAATAATGAATCAGCCTCAACAACATTACAACTATTTGCTAATCTAATCTAATGTGAATCTAAACTACCCTCACTAATCACATAAATAAACTACTTCATCTTTATGGAATTAGTCCTCTGGTCTCCATAAACTAACTTGATGATAATTCTTGTGCAATAAAATTCACTTTCATTCTATGGTGCAGGTGAGGAACTTTAAAAAAAAGAAACACTGAATGAAGGTATAATGATGCCACTAATAAGTACCGTAGGTACAGGGCAGGGTCAGCAAAAAAAAATATTTAAAATAAATATCGATTTTTTGGGGGATTTTTTTTTCAAAAAAGTTATTTTTTTATTGTGAAAAAGACAACTTTGAAGAATATTTGCAAAAACTCCATTTGCCAAACTTTAGTTTTACTAGTAGAAAAGGTGGCACTGCCGAGGGAGATGCCCAGGCAAGTAGAGCCCAATTCCACGCATGCACAATGATTTTGCCTGGGCATGTCCCTGGGGAGCGTCACCTTTTCTACTAGTGTTTTATATATTTGGCACAGATGTGTCGACCTTGCCCTCTACCTATGGTGGTTTTGTTATGACCAACACTTATTTTGGTCCTACTTCTAAGTGAGGATATGATATGAAATTTTAAATGAGTTTGTTAGTAAGCAATCGAGAATCACAATGTAAACAATTTAAACATTTCAATAATATTTCATGGATTTTCAAGGTTGAGATCATTGGAGCCATTAGGCTACCTTTAACACCTAAAGGACCAGGACCGTATTCTCACAAAAAACCATGAAAAACGCAGCATTTGGAAGTTGCAGAAGAAATCATATGTTTTTTTATTTTTTTCATCATTTAACCGTAAGATCTAATACCCAACTTGAATTTTCATGTGAGCACAAAATTTGAGAGCAAAATGACCATTAGATTCTTAGACTATAAGGATCAAAGTTGCAAAAGAAGATTTTTTGGGGTTCAATCCGGTGACAAATTTGAACTTTAGAAATTAATATCTTTTTTTTTGAATGGGTTAGAAATTCATTGAATGGCAAGGCCATGTTAACAATTGAGTTAAGTCTTCAAATATAAAATCTTGTAAGAAAAAAGCTCATATTAATTTTTTCATAAAACAATTACTAGAAGTGGGTACAAAGTGAAAGGAAAAAGAAAATCATTAATAAGTTTGACATGGAATTGTAAAATGTCAATCTTAACAGTGAGAATGTTGTACTTGGAAATCTTCACCCAGTGCCTTTTATTTCATTAAAAAATATTGAAAATTGAGTTTAGAAATGAGCTTCAAAGTTTTTTTTGTCCAAACTGCCCAAAAAACAGATCTCCTCATAACTTTTATCCCATTGCTCAAAATGGGTAGATTTAAAGCTTCATTTGTAGATAAAGATCAACCAATCATGAATCAAAAAAGAAATTTTGAAAAAGAGTAAAAAATAAAAAAATTCTTGCTGCCCGATCTGGCTTCAAAAACTTCAAATGCTTATAACTTTTGCAATACTTATCGGAATGACATGAAACGAAGTGCGACATGTAGAGTGTAGTTTTTGGAAGCTACACTGAAATTTTCATTGAAAATTTTAAAAGTATGAGGTCCCTAGAGGCTGCCCAAAAAGTGGAACGACCAGAATATGGTCGCTCAAAAATTAAGGGGTTAATCAAGACCCCGGCTTTCATATTTTTTTATTTCTTTATTTCTTTCTGAAACTAAGTACATTTATTCCTCAACGAAACAAGCAATATGTAAACGCAAAACAAACCTTGGCAAGAAAAAATACTCTAATAATCTTTGACGCACAAAATGCTTCAACTCTCATTGTTATCTCTTTATTTTCCTTTTTTTTCTTTTACAAAAATGTGCTAGTTTTTGAAAATATGGAGTTTAATTTTTGTGATATAAATCAAATGTTCCACACAAATGGTTTTTCTTTTAGCACGTATTACCATAAATGAAAAGTAGATTTTATGATCTACTATGCAAAGTATGTGTCTTTTGCTTCTATGCCTTTTTGTTCTTTGAGAATGAAAATTTATGTTTAAGATTTTTATTTTTTTACACTTTCATTCAAATAGTAATAAAATTTTCACTTTTATATGTGTCTCCCAAAAACATTCAACAAGTAACAATACCACACAATGCTTCAATGGAGATAAATTAAAAAGTAGGTGCTTCTAAATCCAATAGAAGTCTTGAAATTTATAAATGTGCCTATCGTAATCACCCGCTTAATCATCCTAGGCTATATATGCATGTTTAGTGTAACATTTGTTGAAAAGAAAAAGTTAACATTGAAGTTCTTGGGCCTATGATTGTTTAGTCAAATTTCAATTTCAAAGTTCTAATTTGCAGTTGCTCTAGTTAATTAATTATAAATATATATTGTTCGTCGCATAGTTAATGTAAATCATAATTTTTGAAGGATTTTGGGCATACATTTGAAACTATCCTGGGTTTTGAAGGAAAAAATAAAAATCATATTGATTATAAAATACACTCAAATAATTTGAGTATACATAATATACATACTTAAAAGAATGTATTTTAGTGTCTTCCTAAATGGCATTAGGAACTTCAATATAAGTAAAGTCTTAATACCAGGAAGGAAGACACCAATACACATTCTTTCAAGTATGGGTTCCAAACACGTATTATTCCTCTTTCTCCTCAACACACTTTCCCTTAGTCTTGTTGTTGAATCAAAGTCCCTTCATTGGCTAATCCATATGGATTATAGGTAGATAATCCACTAGCAAATCCGGACAGATTATGTAAGGACTATTCACGGTATCAGAAACAAATTTGAAGGAATGCATCTAAATGGATCATTGAATACTTGAACACATCAACCTCGACATCAATACATATACATATACATACATACATACATACATACATACATACATACATACATATATATATATATATATATATATATATATATTCACATCATTACTATAAGCTATAATTTTTAAAGGATTTTGGGCACACATTGAAATTATTGTGATTTTTTTGAAGAAAACTAAAAGAATAAAAACATAAAATCATATCGATTACAAAATATCCTCAAGTAATTTGATGTTTTTACCACTTATATAAATTCAAAAAAAAGGTCATCATTGTCTAAATATGGTCTTTAGATTCATTCTATTTCAAAATTTGAAATAAAATAAAGTATTCAAATTTTTATTGTGAAGTAGAAGCTCAATTTAGTAAACTTGATTTTGTAAGTAAATTCAAATGCATAAAAAAATCATCTTGAAGGCTAAAAATTAGTTTTAGCATCAAAAGCCCAAAATTGTAAAATACACTATATAGTATGTCATTTATTGAGTTAGAAGCCTATGTCAAATCAAAGAATAGCCTAAATGACTTAAATTCAACTCAAAAACTAAATTTCTTTAATTCATCCATCTATGGTATATAGAACTAATAAATCTGCATCTAAAAATATGGATGAAACACATTTATCTACACTGAATAGGTGTATTAGGAAGATCAAAAAATTAGAGGGACTATCCCTGTAAAAATTACCTCTTGGTAAAAAATGGATTGTGTAGCAAAAAATATTAAAAAATTAACGCTTCGCTTCTCTCCGCACGAGTGACTACATGAAAGGCCATGAAAAGAATAGACATGAAAGGCTAGGTTATTTCACGTAATGATCTTCGAGGGCGGAATGGAATAGTCATGGAAAGACCATTCAAGGATGTGAAAGGCTAGGTTACATCATAGAAAACCTTACCCTAAAATTGTCAACTAATAGCTCGCAACTTGCTTACATATCTATCTTATAAGCATTGGAAATCCACAAGTGGAACCTATGGTCACCAAGATCCAACTAAACCTATTTTGACCTAAGGTCTTTACTAGAATTGTGATTGTTTGACTATTTGTGAAAATAAAATAAAATAAAATAAAACTAGTGCTTCACTTCTCTCCGTACAAAGTGAAAGGCCATGAAATTGAAAAGACCTCAAAGGCTAATTTACTTAATATAATGGTCTTCGAGGATCGAATGGAACAATTATGGGAAGACCAATCAAGGATGTGAAAGGCTAAGTTACATCATAAAAAGGTTACATTATAACAAAATCTACCTTAGAACTGTCGACTAATGGCTTGTGGCTCATGGGCTTGCCTACATACCCTATGAGCATTAGAAATCTAGAAGTGGAACCTATCGTCACCAAATTTTTTTTGAAAACTAGCTACGACCTAACGTCGTCACTGGAATAAAACAACAATTGTGTTTTGTACAATAATGGTAAATATTTATATAGTGTGAAATGTCGATAAATTAGTATGGATCCCCCTAATACCCTTATTGGGTGTAGTACAATGTGTAGTCCATTCAAGGGCTCCCAACTATTTTTACAAGGGTCTCAAAAGCGCTTCAAAAGGATAGAGACAATCAATTGTAAATCGGAAGCATGTCAAGTTAAAAAGCATCCTTTTATAGTTTTCCAAAAGTGTAGTTTTAAATTGCCAATATTCAAAATGTAACTAATTTGAAAAAGAAATTTGAATTTGAAAATTTGAATTTTCTTCATAAATATTGGTGATAGCAACAATTGTTTTAGTCAATGAACATGAAAAACTCGGAGTGAGTTACAACTTGACGAATTGAAATTGACACTTGATTGGTTGAATCCACAAATCATAGGGACGAAAGAAATAAAAGGGGAGAGGGATACAAGAGACACGTGTCAAATCTTGATTGGTTGAGATTCCTCCAATTAATTTTATGACCAGGTGCAAATACGCAATGACTAAATGATTTCTAAGAGGAGAGGATCGCAGCTGATAACACCCAAAAAAAAACCTCCCTAACCACTTAAATGTTTTATCGTATGTACGGTCCGATCGTTAGAATCAGCAACTCATGCCAAATTTTTAATTTCTTTCCCCAAATACTGTGAACATTTTCTAAGATTACGTGCATATTCTCTTTTTCACCGTAGAAAATAGAGACTTTATTGAAAAAACAATTTGCTTCTCTTTTTATAAATATTTTTTGCCAACCCCGATGACCGGGTATAGTAATAGGGATTCAAAATCTACAACTATAAAGTGCTCTCGCAAGTGGCGTTTCCCTTCTATTTGACTCTTTGCAGTGGAATGTTCACAATCTGACTCAATATGTTTTTTTTTTCTGGCGATTTTTAGCTTCTGGCAGCTGCTTCTAATGTTCAAATAAAAATCTACAAGTTTTGTTGACATGTCAACACCAAGGAACATGTTCAGATGCACAAGATGACAGAGAGTCAAGGGCGGGCATTAAGAGGGCAAAAGGGCAAATAGATTTGGGCAAGATTGAAATTGCGGGCAGGCAGGCAGGCTAGTCATGATTATAATGAACTCTTGTTTCTTAAATACAAGATAATAATAAGGTATTGAAGGGAGCTGTTGGCAGCATTATGAGCGACTGCAGGATCAGTATCGTAACGTGCACAGCAACGCCAGTTCTCACACTTGGGCTGCGCTGCCTGGCGCCAGTTCCTGCACTCCTTCCTGCAGCAACCACCGTGGCAGGCCCAGGTCTCTCTCGCTCTCTCTCTTTCTCGGGCCTGGCCATCCTTAGTACTAACTTACATTACTTACATGCCTAGCTGCTTGAGTGCCTACTTTGAATTGCAATACTAGAGCCATTGAGCACCTCTCTACTCTCTCTCTTTTGCTCTGCCACAAGCTACGAGTACTAACACAAAATACTAGCCCTGGCAGCTAGCTAGCTAGGCAGGGCTTCATAAACCCTCACCGTCTGTCTACTTGCTTGCTTGCAAGCTTGACGCCCATCTCAATACTTCCTTGCACGCGGCGGCCTAGCTCCCCTAGCACGTGAATGATCAACGCAGTTATACCGTCTTACACCTTGGATTCGCCTCCTTTCAACGTCACGTCATGCGCAGGATTCATCCGCATTCAAGATCCTCAATTATTGATGTCGCCACAGACGTGGTATCATATTAAGAACTTCTAGTACCAGCCAAACGGAATGAACCAAGTTAAGTTATATGAGTCGGTTCTATCATCATAAGCAAGTTTAGTTTTGAGATTATTACGTTTTTCATTTTTTTATTGGCGAGTTGTGTGTTTATTTTTATTTTTATTGTAGCTAGCAACAAGTTGGGGCTGACTGACAGAAGGCACGACAAAGAAGAAGTGTATGACGAGTGTTGAAAGGGGAAATGTGACCAGCTGGTGGTCTGACTCAAAGCGCACTGTAGAAATATTGTGGCAGAGGAATCTTAGATTCAGGTAACAGGCAGGCAGTGAGCCTGTTCATCCGTTCAAGTAGCTAGCTAGCTGTAGCTAGGCGGGGTTTCTGACACATCTTGGACGGCGGTTAACTTGGACCTGTGTAGTAACTCACTATGTAAAGCTATTGCAAGGCTCCCTGGTGGTGAGGTGCTGCTGCTGACCCAGGTTTGAGGGCTGCGTGTCCTAACGCACAGTTCACTGTAGTCGTCAGTGCAGTGTGCCGAATATATATCGCTGTGACAAAACATTCGGGAGCGAAAAGCTCAGGGCTGCACCACTTGCTGCTTACAGTTTGCCTGGGCCGCGATCTCCGCGTCGGTAATGAACGAACCCACGGTCCATTGATGGCCCTGAGTTTGAGAGAAACACGCTCAGCTTGGGGCCCACGAATTGATCCAGTTATGAACCCGTGATCGATCATTTGTACATACATGCAAGACTTTTCAAACATGTGTGACGGTGACAATGGAACCATCACTAACGTACTACTGCACACATTAGTAGATTCCTGCACAGGCTAGACTATAAATTAACACCTTCATCATGTATGCAGTAGTATTCTGTACAGTTCGTGTTGATGGTTTCTACAGAAGCAACAGCTGCAACAACTAATCTAGAAAATCACAAGGACGAGTTCATGATAGTACTGCGATTACCATGATAGACATCATTTAATCAAAGAATTAGAGCAGTATGTACAACATGCATTCATGATGAATTCAAGGGGGAATTGATCCGGTAGACAAAATTTCAGTGAGGAGATTTATAAATATGTGCAACGCGCACTCAAAGCTGGGAAAGTCCACATGAGTCTAAAATGCGCCCAGCAGTGAGAGGCGAGCAGGTGGAAAACTCAACACTGGTCCGGCCAGCTCTATACAAAAGAGAAAGGGCAGGCGGGAAGAAGGATGAAAAGAGTGCTTAGAAAATGTCTTTGTCCAAAAGCAGTCAGTCGTGTATGAGTACAAATGAGCTAAGTGGCGTTGTTGACATACTGCAACAATCTGGCTTGAGTTCCGGAACATGTATCAAGCACCAGGCGTCCACTGCAACTGAGCTGGAAATCGGTTGTGGATACAACAAGTGGGAATTGAGAAGCCTGCAGGTAAGGAAAAAGACATGAACTAAATGGGCACTAAGTGGGGAAAGGGTGGCAGGGGCACCTCTAGAGGGCTCAAAATTTGGGTCAAAAAGGGACCCAGCTCGATCAGGCTTTGGTTACTCGGGTAGCAACCAAAGGAGGGGGAAGAATTCATGACGGCGTTGCAACCAAGGTTGTCATATCCTCCCTGGAATACACAAGGTTGCCGTGCGCAAGTGGTGGCAATATCCAAATCTGGGGTCTCACCGTAGCCTCTCTCTCTCATCAAATAGCATAATAATACTACGGCTCCCTACCACAAAAGGGATTGATCATATCAGATTGTTTTTTCAAACGGGGGGCTGGTGGGGGATGATGAAGCTGAAGCCGTTCTCAATATCAACAGCCTGTGTGTACTCACTCACTGCCCTGTAGTACTCTGTCGGCAGGTAGGCTTCAATCTCTCTGTAAGGATCATCTCGCACCTCTGAGACTCATCCAGATCCTGCAGGCCGACCCAACATGATGGTGAATACAAACTCAACCACACCCTAGAGCTCTTTTTGTAAACTTTTTCATTTGAATCCCTTTTATCTCATCTTACTACCGACTACTTCGTAAACCCCAATCACATTCAAACTCAGCAAAGAGCAGTTTGCAGAGATCAAGACCTCGTTCTGCTTATTTAGCTAATAGTTACTAATGCCGATGCGTGTATCAATGAAACTAGTACGAAATCTCGCATAATTTAACCTCTCTCGCATAAATCATCGCATGTACAACTAAGCGGGCGCTGCAGCAGAGCCAGAGAGATCTGCATTGGCTGCTGCAGGAAGGGCTGAATTACGAGGGCTGCTAGCGCTACTAGTACTAGTGCTAGAATCAGAGAAAGTGGACTTGTGGAGCACGTCGACAGGGGACGCTGAATCGTGTTCAAGTTTGTTGTGATGGTTTTCCAGCCATTCTGCTTCGGAGACGAGGTTGAGGTTTGATACTGCACCGGCAGGACTCCAGGTCTGCGCGACGACGACGACATTACCCGACGAAGACTGCAGAACTTCGGCGAGAGGGCCGCCGACAGAGGAGGGCTCCCACGGAATGGGATCCCAGGCTCCACTCGGGGGCTCTTCGTCCTCGTCATCGTGCGCAGTGGGTTCGCAGTCCGCATCAACAGGGTCCTGGCTATGGCCTTGATCGATCCCAACCCCGAGCCCACGGACATCAGATTCATCACCCGCCCTGGACATGGAGAGCTTCAAGGGTGAGAGAGAAGATAACTTGCCTCGGGAAGGGCTGCCGCCGCTGCTCTGCGAGTTGAAGTCCCCCGACGGCGCAGCCGTGGTGGGGATGGAGATCGACAGCTGCGTGTTGTTGCTCGTGTGGTTGCTGTTGTTGTTCTGCCCGCCGCGGGTTGCCCCCGCATTGTTGCTCGTGGCGCGGTCCGAGTCTTCCACATCTGAGCCCCATGCCAACGCGCTCGGGTCCGCACGCGAGCGCGGCCAGTCATCAAAGAAGTGCCGCAGTGGCTGGCCCTCGCTGGACTCACGCCCGCCGCCCACGCTCGTGGTCTCCACCCCGCCATAGCCGTTGCTCAGGAACGAGTGCTGCTGCTGGGACGCCGCCATCGCCGCCAGGTTCACCTGGCTGGTCTCCGGCATCAGCCCGAAGTCCTGCCCCAGCAACCCGCCCATCTGCGGGCTGGTGTAGCTCAGGAGGGAGCTGTTGCCGCTCCCCTTGGGCTGCGGGGTCGGGGTCACTTTGGAGGACGTCATTGTCTGCCACGATTTGTTCATGGGGTTGTTCAGACGGGACAAGTTGCTCAGCGACTGCGCTTCCTGGCTCAGCCCACGCGTGCTACCCGAGGCTTCCGAGAACAAAATCTGCTCAGGGTTCATGCCCATCTCCGACTTCACTGTCATGCCATTCATATTGTACCTGAATCACACACATCCAGCCATGAATTCCAATCGATCAGTATCACATCCAGCCATGAATTGCAATCGATCAGTATCACATGTGACTCACATCCATGTCTCGTAACTGATAGACAGCATATGCAAAATCGAAGTACAAGTTGACTCTCCAAATACCATGCCTCACGCCAATTGGCGAGTAATCCTGTTTTCATACACACACATACAAACACTGGGATTGATGAATCCCAGCTTCGTGCCAGAGATGCACCGTTAGGTAACGCATAGAAAATTGACATTAATGAAGGAAGGTCCTGAACGTGTGGCACCATGGCAATTACATGTGCGCACATGAGCACTAATGTAGAGGCTGGGTTTGAAAAAGATCAATGCCAGTACGAGTGGTGGTCACGTGAGAATGGCCAAGTACCTGTAGTCTTTGCTGGTGAGGCCTGAGGTGCCGGTGGCAGAGGAGAGGCCGGGAAGCTGGAACTGGCCCGACGAGGCAGCGGGCGACGATCCGCCGGACAAGGCCCCGGAACCGCCGGGGCTGTTGTAGCCCATGCCACCGCCACCCAAGTTCGTGGTGGATTGCGAGTTTCCAGACAGGATGGACGGCCTGAGGTTGCTGTGGGTCAAGCTGGAGCCCGGCGTGGGCGTGGAGGTCCGGGACGCGCCGACGGCGATGGTCGGTTGCGGCCCTGACGAGGTCGCGGACCCGGACTGAGACGCCGACGACGTCTGCCCCTCCGCTGGCCTGCGCGAGCGGTGACGCCCGCGGTGCATGTGGCGCTCGCAGTACTTCTGATCCGGCACCACGTCACGCGCGCATCGCCACTTCTTCCCGTCCGTTCGCCGGCACCGCCCTGGCTCTGGATCCGTGTTGTTGGCCACGCCTAAGTGGAAGGCACCCCAGCCAACTGCACACCCCCGCAACACAATCAGGAACCTAATAATCACATGTCTGAAACCAAAACACCTCAATTACGAGCATTCTGAACTTGAGCAATGTCATCGACGTTGGCCTGCATTGTATTGTGTGGGACTACTTACGGTTGGTGGCATGGTGGCTGGCCAGCCCATTCATGGTGGCCACACTCTTGCGAATTGGATTCAAGAGCTCATTCGGCACGTTCACGCCAGCCATCATGTACTTGAAAATGAGTGCTTGGTGCTCCAATTCCGCCCACTGACTGGTGGTGAAGGGAGCACGCGCCCCACTGACGGGGTTGTGAACTGACTGACCCATGGGGTTCATGCTTTCTCGCCCCATCGAAAGACCACCACCACCTGCAGTTATACACACCCAGCGCAGGTCAACGCCAGAACAAAGCTTGAGCCACAACAACACCGACGCTTCTACATTGACATAACCACTCAAGCGCAATCATCGATACTACGAGTGTCGTCGATTTCAGATTTCGATCAGACTGAGACCCTGAAGAAGCGTAAGCAGTACACATAGCATGGCAACATAGCACCTACGTACTTCGAGCCTGGACGCAATGTAGTAGACTGTGCATGCCGAAACTGATCGAGGCTACGATATTCTGAAACTAGAGACACCTTTGTTAAGATGCTCACTTTAAGAAAAAACTTCACTACGAAAGGCAATGTCTGGGTTGACCGATCAGTGGGTGCGAAGATGGTGAGGACCAATCTGTGAGAGCTGTGCTAACAGTACCAGTAAGCTCGGCGAACGTTGGTGAATAGGGACGCTCAAGGCGTTTAAGAGCAGGAGGAGGAAGACTGAGACGCGACTTGTGAGAGCAATAAAACTGTAACCAAAAGTGTTTTTACCCGAACTTGGCTTATAGTGGTACGCGGAAGACTGCAGGTGGTGATAGGAGAGGGGGCCTCTGGCGCCGCCCTGCGCTCCCGACGAGTATGCAGAAGCCGAGACCAGGGAATCTTGTCTGAGGAGGCGGGCATCGGAGACCACATTACCGTGGTCGTTGCCCAGGAGCGAGCCGTCGCTCGCGCACGAGTTCGTGGGCGAGCAGCCCAGCCTGCCATCGCTCACCATGCTGGAGCTCAGCACCATTGTGCCGCTGGGGCTGCCGTTCATGTGCATCTTCAGGTCGGACTGGCGGTGGAACGAGTCCGTGCGCGCCATCTTCACCGGGCCGCCGCGCCGGTCCTCCAAGTCCATCTCTGACGCTGATCTGCACTGCTTCAAACCCAGGTGGTTGTTGGGCGACAGCGACCCCGGCGAGTTCGGTGAGCTCATAGTTTGGTGCATTGACGTGGTAACTCCCGTGCTCGCTCGCTCGCTAGCTCTCTCTCTCTCTCTCTCCCCCCCTATACGAGTTCTTCACCCCACCGTCACCCTTCCACGCTGCCCAAATCCCACGCTGCTTAACTGTAGCCCTGTGGTGGTCGCCACAGAGCTCTGAACGGACTCCATTGGGCGCACCTCAGAACAAGCAATACTGAAACTCCCCCGGGGCACAGATTTTTGAACCGGTTTACTGATCCAGTTAACCCCAATCTGACTCTCCAGCTACGGCGATCTAGCTCACTCACGTCGATTGCCGCTTGTCGAAACCTGTGCGCTTGCTTCTTCACCCTTTGCGTAGCTCAGCTGCCCTGCAATCCCCGTCGAAGAGCACACACATGTAACAGCGGAGATATGCTGATTGATTCTTCACCACAACTCACCGCAACTCCGTCCTGATCCCTCACAAGCTCCGTCCCTGCACCCAGTTTTCCACTTTCAAAACCCTTGTGTGTGTATGTGTGCTAGCTCAGAGAGGGATAGCCGTCCACTCGCAACATTACACGAGTTACTCCTATGTACAAACAATGGTCGTGGTCGTCCGGCTCGAGCTCAACAAACTCATCAACATCAACACTAGCAAAACTGAGCACAGATGTAGATATATATATATATATATTCCCCCGGGCCCAGTATGCCCTCCTAGTAACTAACTGGTGCTCGCCCGCCCCACGGAATCAATCATCCGAGACACACTACTAGACCATCATCATCATCAGCATCATAATGTGTGCGTGTGAGATTATCTCTTGGGTCCCAACCTGAGGCGAGTGAGTGCGGAACAGTACGTGGAACAGACAAGCAAACGACAGAGAGGATTGTGCTTGCTCACTTTCTAACTTGTTTTTAGAGCTCAGGACTAGACTATGGGAGCCACGGAGTGAGTGACTATGGCACTAACCTACAACATAGAACACTGCGGACCGTGAGGACTGTTGAAGCTCAGCATTGGTGGCTCTGTCACGCGCCAGCAGCCAGCCAGCCCAGACAGTGCGGAAAAACTGAGCGATGTGCGCTGCCAAAAGGGCCGTCCCCACCTTCCCTTACTTCCCTCCTGCTTTCTAGATAAAAGGAACACAGGACTCTTCACTGGCCCAGTGATAGATAGATACCCCCGGAGCGCTCACTCAGTTCAAGTTCCACAAACCGGCCATTGAAATCGCAAACTAGAACATCAACAACAGGAACAACAATAACGCACAACTAAGTCCCCTTCTATCACTCGCTCTGAACTTTCTGCATTCCTGCAGTGAGCTCCGCCCTTCCCTCAGCTGCCAGTGTAAGAAAAGGCATTTTCCCTTTGGCCGGGCCCCGCTCTTCCACTTTGTAGCAACCCCCCGTCTTTCCCCGCTCTGCAACCGACACATCTATACCATACGTAGATCTCTACGAGTATTCTCTACTCCGTTTTCTCCTCTACTCCTCCTTTTTTACCCCGCCAGTACCATTCCATTAATTCATTCTTCTATACATTTTTGCAATTTTGGGAGGGGCTGGTCCAGGCATTTTTTTACTACAATTTTCCATTTTTCAAATAAGTGGTGCTAGCAAAAACAAATGTTATGCTCCTTAGGTCCGGAAACAATTGTCCTATTTTTATTGTTGCAATATTTGTCCTATGTTTTATACTTCAAACGTGAGCCATGTCTACTTCAAACGGGGCAAACAATGAGAGTGACACAAAAATTACATACTCCTACTAAAGATAGACTATTTTTGAGTAATGAGTCGGCAAAAATAAAGCGTCAAGCCAAAATACATTCAAATCCACGACACTTATTTCCGCACATAGGGAGAAGCACTTTCATTTATATTTGGATGAAACTATCATAAATGGATGAGAAATTGTTTTAAATTAATGAAAATGAGTAAAATGGATGAATTGTTGGTGATAAGTAAATGTGTTTTTGGTTTAAATTTAGCACTCAGTTTTAAATGAAGTTTCGCTTTTTGGCTACATTTTGCCAGCTACCGGTACTAAAAGGCTGGGCTGGGCTGGTCATAAGTTGAGTTGCCAATTTGTTTGGTTATGTTGGGGGAGGAAAAGATGGGGGCTCACACATGTGAGTAAACTGTATTAATCCCTTTAGGATGTTCTCAAAATGGCATACGAGATTTATTCCTGGGTATTTTGAAGGTAATTGATGTACAGTCACCATTTAGTAACCCACAACCACATCTTTTTGAGGAGGATTTTTTTACATAGTTAACACTTGTAAGTGTGCCACACAATTTCACAATCGAAAGTGGATTTGAAAGATTTGTGCTCTGGCAAGAAATTCATGAATGCCAATGGATGATGGCCCCGAGTATACTAAGTTTGTACTGTATAAAGCTGGAGAAGGAGTAAAACAGGCGGGCTTGTAATCCCTATATGTGTTGTAATACGTATAATGTGCCGCTTGCATAGGCACAAAATCTTCAATATGACTCAAAAAAATTCCCCAAAAATCTTAAAATATTACCGGAGTCCATGCCCAAAATATTGTAGAAGTCATAATCCTTGAATACTTTTACCATCAGGTACTAAATTCTCAAATACAGAAAACGTAAGCCAATTCTGGCTGCAACATCCTAAAGGGGTTAATATGGGGCGCCTCCAATTAAATCTTGGGTAGGTTTGCTTTGATGTTAGTGTATAGCCCACAATGTACCGCAATGATCTGTAGATGCTACCGGTGTGTGTTAATATTGTATAGATGTTAGTAGCTTCCTCCGATGCACATTGGGAATGTGCTCAAGTACCATCGGTGAAACGGAATGATTGCGCGGAGAAAACGAGTGATGCCAATTGGTATTGATGAATGGGTATGTATGTATGTATGTACGTGTGCTTTGGGTTGAGCATACTACCCAAGTATTTGATGTGTGTGTATAATATTATCTGGGGGACGAGTGATTATGACTCCACTTTAATTTTCGAGCTGAGAAAAATGGGTGCGTAATGAAATTTGGCTTTTTCTTTTCTTTTTGGAAACAAATGGATGCTTTATTTCCATTGCACAACAACAGATTACAAACATCATACTGTGAAACGAAGAGAGCACATTTCCAGTGCTCACCGTGGGTGATTTTTAATTTTTTGGCTTCGGGGTGTAGATTCTTTCCTGTGTAAATTGTGGACGTAGATGAGATTTGAAATTCCCACCACTAGAAATAGGGTTTGAAATACGGTCTATGTACTGGAGCCGGCTGCAGCCGCTTTGGTGCACAATAACCACAAAATTAGAGTGATCTTTTGCGTCTTTACCCACAAAAGTGAAGACAAGTGAATGTCGAGGCTTATCACATCGGGCTGTCCTTCTGTTGACTGGCTTGGCATTTGTAGACGGACTTTTTTTTCATATCGAGTGATAATTCTGAACTGAAAGGCGGAAATGGGCTGGCTTTGACAAGATGTGGATTAAACCCCAGACAACTTAATCGTCAAGATCAAGAAACCAGTAAATTGCTAATCGGGACATATGTCTATTTTTCCAATTTAAATTTCCATTCAAATGAAGAAGTTTCTTTGCAAAAGACAGTCATACTGTTTAGGGCACTTTAGACTATGCACCTAATTCCCGAATCCCAAGTATCACTTTTTTTTTCTCAAAAAATCTGATTGAAAGTGGAACTTGCATCTTTACACTAAGTCTCAAGCTTGAAGTTTCGATTCCCTCAAAAATGTTTATATCATGGCCAAAAATAATTTTGGAAGTTTTGGAATCAAGGAAATTGAAAGTTGCAAGACAAATCTGGTTTTTATTTTGGCTAATTTCAATTCTTGTTCCAAATCTTAATTCTAATGTTATTAATTGATTAAACTTGTACTAACCACCACCCTCAGAGTTGTTGAAAGTGCATTTACAACATAAATATAGAAGTGTAAATGAAAATATCATCCTCTCCCCTGATCTTTGGACTCGTCTTCTACCGTTCAATTGTTGTATTAGTGCTAGTTAAACTAAACTAAAAAAGATCATGCAAAAAGAAATGGAAAAAACAAAATATTTATATAGAAATAAAGTCCCCTCTACCTCTCACAATTTTCCCAAAACAAAAAAACAAAAAAAAAACAAAAAACAAAAACAAAAAAAAAAACAAAAAAACAATTTCAAAGTTCCAAATTTTATCTAAAGACACATAGGGCCAAGGTGGAGTCTAAAATACACACTAAAACTTTTATCCAATAGCGACCAACTACTAAGGCTTTGCTCAAATACCAAAAACAAGACCTTTATCCAATGGCACAAAATCTATTTTTAACCAACTCGAGAATCAATCTACAATTACCAAAGCATGCACAGGAAAAGAAATTGCAAATAGTGTACAAAAAATAAGCATGTGACACGTGCCAAATGCACCCATGAAGTCATCAAAAGTAAGTCCTATACATATATCTATAGAGGCCTAGGATGCATGTTCTACTAATTTTGAAGAAATATAACATTTTTCTATTCTATCAACAATAAAAAGCACTAAAGTTATTCTATTGAAAAATGAAAAAGAAATCAAAATCCTCTTCCACTTTGGAAATATGGCCCTCAATCCTAATGCTTGATTCAATTTAGATCATTATATTAGTGAATTGAACATCGTTTAAACTACACCCAACAACAACAACAACAAAACAAGCATTCTACGGTGGAATCTCGGGATGCCCCTATGTCGACTTTAACCCCTAACTGCCTAAGTGTCCATTTTCTGGACGATGTACAGATTTCATCCATAATTTCTCATCCGCCATGCACTTTTAGCAGTGTGGAATTTTTACTGTAGATTCTATGGGAAGTTAGCTTCATGCATTTGTGATCTAATTAGAAAAGGGATGATTTGTGAAATTTTTATGCCTCATTTCATGTTGTAGTGATTCACCCAAAATTTTGAAGATTTCAGTGTAAAAGTGCTCTAAAAAAAGTCAACTCATATAATTAAGCAACCAAAAAATCTCCAAAAATCACTACACTTAGAGTATTACATTTCAACCAATCACAAAAAAATTCATCCATAGATTGTCAATATCTTATTTGTAATTGAATTACAAAATAATTTTGAATTTCACGTTTCAAATTTTATACAAAATTATTGGTAATAGCAATCATAGATCTAATTGTATAGATAGAATCTAAAATTCATAATGTACAACTTTCATTCATATATCAAGTTCAAAATATCCCTCTAAGTTGCATTTTATAATGCATCTTTGCAAAACTGCCGAATTTGGAGAGGGCTCTAGGCATTTAGGGGTTAAGATCCTCCAGACCCATCGGTTTGGCTAGTTGTGGTAGAGATTGTTATAATTTTTCAATAAAAGCAAAAAAGGAGAGGCCAGCAAACAAGCCAACTCCTCTTCTAATTTACAAATAACTCTATTTTGTTGTATTTTATTTGTATTTTAACCACAAGGAAGTCACGTACTATATACTTTTGTAAACCACGTGCGGTTGGGGGTTAATTAGAGGTGGGCTATTTATCTAAATTACTTAATAACTTGCACCCTATTAGTAGATAAAATGGTACTTTGGGGTATTTTTTCAAGACCCTATAGGTAAATATAATTTCCACCATTAGCTTATTTTAAACACCTAATTTGTTTATAAACTGTGCCATTTATCAAAATTTTGGAATTTTGGCAGAAATTGATTTTAAACCATAACAAAACAATAATATAAATGTGTGTTGTGGAGAGAAAGCATATTGACGGTACCACCCCGCCACAACCCCGTAAACCTCATTGATGACTTGATGCTCTGATTCTTCATAAGGAGAATACCCCCCTGAAACCAAATAATTCAACCTTCATCCACGGTTCATCCATAACTTGCAGCTAACTTCAATGATTCTTAATCAACTGAGGAAAATTCTCATCCAATCCAAGGATTTTTATTGGATCTCACATAAATTCTTCATTCTTCCAAATATTCGAGACCCCGCATTATTAATTTATATATATATAGCCTATACTTTTCACCTACCTTACTTTAATTAGATATAATATCGAGTGGACCATTTCATCCATGCTATGGTATATCCAAAATTTGTATAATTTTTTTCTTCAGTGAATTAAAAGCATTCTATTTTTTTTCTCACGTGGTTTAATAAAATTTCAAGAGTGACTTCCCCATGATTGTAACACAAATATGATTTTTTTCCTATAATCGTTATGAGTACAAGTTTTAAATGGTATATATGGACATTCTTAAAAATGTTTATTTGGAGGTGATTTGAAAAATAATCATTAAATTTATCTTTTTTTAATCTTCAAGCTACTTACAAAACTAAATGTATGAAAAGGGTAAACGTTAAATTCCATTCATTTGTATTTGGGTTGAATTTTTTTTTCAAATTTTGTAGTATATTGTGCACTAAAAAATTTGTATATACAAAGTTGGATTCTATTCATGTAGGAACATGGTAGGGCTCTCTAAATTTGTACTCTATTTTGTAAATTGTTGTAAACCCTTCAATTTAGCTCTCACTTTCAGTCTATATTTTTTTTGTTGACTAAGCAAACATTGTTAACATCTAAAAAACCAAACATGTTTTTCAACCAATAAAAGACAAAATTTGACTTTTCCTAGTGCAATAAACACAAATGAAAATAAAATAAATAAAAATTAAACCGTACAAAATTATCGTCTACTAAAATTATACAATTTTTTCAAAAAAGATTCTAGTCTATTTGCCTTGATAGATCGCAAGATTATAGTGGTCAAAAAAAAGGAAAAACTTTTTTATTACAAATTGTTTGATACGGTCATTGAACTTTGATTCGTCTCTGTGGAGAATTTAGAACTATGCACCTTTGAGGTTCTTTACTGTCTAGTAAATAACAAGTTGATTATTTGTGTGCTAAATTCAAAATTAACATGAGGTGTTTAATACGTCCAAAATCATCTTGTAGTGAGAGGATGTTCATGAAATGGCAACTACATTTGCAATATTTTAAAAAATATAAAAAATTATTAAATCTTGAATTTTTGGAGAATTACAATCCCAATGGGTAGATAAAAAGATTTTCTCTTTTACATCATTTACAAAACAAAACAAAATCCACCACCAAAAAACATGTTGTGATTTTACACTAGAATTTGAGTTGTTTGTCCAAAGATTGCTCTAAAATTGCCATTTGTAGTGCATTGATCAAAGAAGTTTCAAATTCGTTTTTTTTTCACCTTCAATTGTAGGATCTTATACTATACTACTATGAGAACGTGTGGGAAAAATATTTAGCCCATTTGACTTCCTGAATCGGAAAATATTAGTACACTAAAATTGCGATTTAGTCTTCGGGACACTATTTCTCAATACAGACACTATTTGATTGTTTAAAGATATAATGTCTCTGTAAAAAAAAAGAATTATTGTAAGATTTAAATGATAAAAACTTGAAGTAAACATTTTGGATGTAGTGTTTCAATGATGAATGGCAGCTTTATAATAAATATCGCATGTCAATTGTGTCATTTTCATCACCTCAAAGGAACATTTAGGACGGTTTTCCATTGAAGATTTGAAGGTTTATATCAGAAGCTTTGACTCATGGGAATTTTTCACGTCCGGTGCTTTCTATGCTTCCTTTCAGGTCTAACATGGAATGTTGGGGAATGATGGTTCACATTGAGGATGTTGACTCATCTCTTCGCTATGTATCACTTTGATTGAGAACTCTCCACGCATCACATTCGTGGCCCATACTAATGACCCTCTGATTTGTATTTCAGGTTTAGCTTATCCGAACAATGAAACCTTAGCTGAAACCTCCCGATTTTGAATGTGGTACGAATGGAAAGGATTGGAACGTCTAGTTTTGGAAGGTGCAGATGTTTAATGGAAAACCTTCCTTAGTGGAAGTGGAAATGACAAATAGCAAATTCCTATTTTTTCTAAGGATATTATTTCTCCCAACCTTCAAATGAATTGTTGTAAAAGATATCAATTGTTGTCGGACACTGAATCACAATTTATACAAGTGGACATCTTTGATAAAAATTAATCGAAAGTGACTTTGTAGTAACTTAGTCAAATTTACAATTATTCCTGTGGAGAAAGGGGGACAATTAGAGAACCTTAACATGATTATTACATATAGTTGGTAATTTTTATTAGTAACCCCTCACTGGCCAAGTGCCCAACTTCTAAATGGACATAATTAAACTCCGTTTTCTCATTCGTCATGCATTTTTTGTAATGTAGATTTTTTACTATAGGTTTTATGGGAAGTTTGTTTCATGCATGTGTGAACTGGTTAGAAAGGGGATGATTTGTGAAGTTTTTATGCATCATTCCATGTTACAGCGATTCACCAAAAATTTATAAGATCTTAGTTCAAAAGTGTTTTTGAAAAAATCAACTTAAGCAACCAAAAAATTAAGAAACCAAAAAATCTCCAAAAATATTGGTGATAGCAATTATAGATTTAACCACATGGATAGAATCAAGAATTCACAATGTACAACTTTTTTTCATACATCAAGTTCAAAATATACCTCTCAATCACATTTTATAACACATCTATGCAATTCTTTAAATATGTGGGTATTTAGAGATTAACCCTTTGAGGTGCTTGCATTCACTATGTGAACGATGAACAAATTCAAACTATTCTCCTGACTACATACATGGGCAGTTTTCATCCATCCAAATTTCTCTTGGTTCTTGTGCTAGTAGACTATCATTTGTACGGTATGGATCTTCAAAACAAGATACTATGATTTTTTGAAAAACAACACAATTGGTTTATGTCAAGTTTCATTCTTAGTTCAAAAAGTGAGATGTTAAACATAATTTTCCAAAACAAGTAGAATCAAATAATGGAAACCATACCATCTCATAGTGCATGTAACTCCAATTTCATAACAATATATTCTAATTTTTCTGTGTTAATTTGGGATTTTAATTGAATTTAAAGAGAAAACCTTGCAAAATTGATTTCAAAACATTAATAAAAAAAACATGATGAATCCAACTGTATAGGTGTGATTTTCACAATGACATTTACAACTTTGTTGTGAACATCAACTCCATTTTTGTTTTTCATCAAACATTTTATAACAAATCTTTGAAAACAATGTTGAATCGGGACGTTAAAGGGTTAACTACAGTGGATCTGGATTATTAAAAAATAAGCTATAGAGTACTAGTACAAACCCGCTCTATTGCCAAATCTCCGTCATGCAAACTTTTTAATGAAAATATAACTACAATAATATTTGTTGTCTTTGCCATACGAGAGGAGGGACTACAGAAACGCATTATTTTTAAGGAGTTACATGGTTGAATAGTATAAACAAGTCATAAAAGTAAATCTAGGATAAATACTAAGGGAGAGACTACACAACTAACCGCTTATTTTGCAACTAATGGGTCCTTTGCTGGTCCTCCGACGACTCACAAATTCTTTCTATGATAAATACTTCAACAGTGACGAGAATATTTTAAGAAACCAATCAATTAAAAAAATGCTTAAAAAATTTACTCCGCACTTGTGAATTTGTAAAATTAAATATATTTTTTATCAGATGGTAACAAATGCAAAGAGTGTGAGCAAACGACAGTAGGTAGACTTTTAAGTACGTTTTAATTCTTAGTTTATTTCACCAATAATGAAAGTTGAGAATGAGTTGGTGATATACACACACGAGCGATGTGACTATCAATTATGTTTTTTTTTTCTCTCCCATCATCATTCATTGTAATACTAACATTCGATGATGTTGTGCACGTTGAGGTGTGTTTGTATGCACGAATGAATCTATTGAGCCAATGCATCTGTTCAATATTTCAGGAGGATACCGACGTCGTTGTTTCAAACTATCCACGTTGCATAATAACAACCCGCAAATGGAGCCGCAAATAGAGCCTCGGCAGCTTTCATACTATGCGAACAAATATCCTCATGCCATGTGCTCAGTAAACTTTGTCAGCTGCAGGCCGATGAATGCGATAGTTTTGAAATCACTCAACTGGGTTTTTGTCGTCGGGCGAAAGAGACTGCCCTTGTTGGATCGAGTGTCATGGCATAACTCAAGGTAGAGATGGCGATATTCGTTTAGTTGGGACTTTTCCACCATATTGCCCATTGGATCTATGCCAGTTGTAGATTTCAAAAAAGTCCCAATATGGTGGAAAAGTCCCAACTAAACAAATATTGCCATAGAGGCACCCTAACCCCTCAACGTCCTCACCCCTCTCCAAATTCGGTGGTTTTTGCAAAGATGTATCATAAAATGCAACTTAGAGGGATATTTTTGAACTTGATGTATGAATAAAAGTTGTACATTTATCCATTTTAGGTTCTATCCATATGGTTAGATCTGCGATTGCTGTCACCAATATTTTTGTATAAACTTTGAAACTTGAAATTGAAAATTCTCTTGTAATTTGATTACGAATAAGATATTGACAATTTGTAGATGAAATTTGTTGTGATGGGTTGAGATGTAATACTCTAAGTGTAGTGATTTTTAGAGATTTTTTGGTTGCTTAATTTTATGAGTTGACTTTTTTAAGAGCACTTTTACATTGAAATTGTCGAACTTTTGGGTGAATCACTACAACATGAATTGAGGCATTAAAATTTCACAAATCACCCCCTTTCTAATCGGATCACACATGCATGAAGCTAACTTCCCATAAAATATATAGTAAAAAAATCCACACTGCAAAAAGTCAAGGACAAATGAAAAAAGTGTGTTTGATTTTGTACATTGTCCACTTTCTAAACGGTTGGACGTTTAGGGGTTAAGGAATTTGGCACACGTTTTCTAATATTGTAAGCAAGGAGTAATATTTTTCTTCCGGAGAGAAAGAGGCCATGGTATAACGTTCTTCAACCCCCCTACTATTCACCTCCGAATCTCAAGCATATGTGAGGGGATCGAAGGAATCGCATAGAATTTTTTCTAACTTCAGCTGGGCCAAGCAAAGAGGGTTGGAGAGTTGAATTATTTTATTAGTAGTTTATTTGCAGTGTAAAGGGTGTGGTCCAGCAAGAGCTCAAGAACGGTATGGGACAATGCACATTTTTGCATATTTTTTTGTTCAATGATGAAATTGATACACATTTTCAAAGCAAATAAGTAAGTTAGCACCCCTCGTTGTTGAAGAGAGCTACCTAACACAAAAAAGTGAAGTACTCATTCATGAACATTCGTGTACTCAATCTTGTTAATACATAAACCAAAGGTATATGCGCCTTTTACCTTATTTTGTTCCCTAAGGTATGTGCACTCATAATTGACACTAATAAAAACTAAGCATATTTACTATTATTAACCCCTAAAAAACTAAGGATTCATGGTTTCAAAATGAGACATTCAATCGATCATATTTAGAAACATACAATTTAGATCGGACCAATTTTTACATCATTGGAATTAGTGAAGAACATTCCACAAATTGGTCAAAAAATAAATAAATTTCAATTCAAGGAAACTGACTACAAATAATTTACTCAAAAATGTTGAATAAAACATGAGGCCTAATTGGGACTTCTTAATCCTTTAGGGGTTGAATACAAAATATTTGTAATGGAACTTATTGGCAAGTAAAAGAAAGCTCCAACGCACTTTAGCATGCATTATTTGAAAAATACATGAATAAGTTATAAATTTCAAAGAATTGTTTATAGGTGCACTCAAAGACAATCCTAAGTAGGATCTCATTTTATGATTGTGTACATCTTGTGCAATCAATATCTAAGTTTTCGTATCTGATTATAGGGGTTGTTTTTTGAGATAGGGTTCATTTTGGTATACATACCTTAAATCTACAAGAGGGCCATTGATCATTTACGCATTTTCATTATTTATCCAATTTGTCTTGTACTCAAGGTGGAGGGTAGGGTTGGCACATCTTTGTTGAATATTTAATTATTAAAAATTTATAAGATTATAAAAAAACTTGAACAAATGAAATATTCATAAATATTTTTAAATATTCTCTACTTCACTATAAAATAAAAATTTAAAGTCTTATTTTTCATAATATTCATAAATATTCCAAAAAAATTGACATTTATTTTTAAAAATATTTTCTACCGACCATGCCCCCCCCCAGTATATATTTTTGTTCGTTTTGTGGATGCTGGTAGGAAGGCCGAGTGGTATAATTCAAGTACCACAAAAGTGGAATACTTGTTGTCATGCCCCAATTGCCCATGCGCCGAGAATTCCAAGTCAAAGTCAGAGGACAAGCTAATCAGATCCTTGTACAGTACAGTACTTGGTGCATCAAGTGATCTCAAGATTGTGCACAATGCTAACTTATGGGCATGCTCAAATTTCACACAAACTCGCCCGGGCATTCCGGCCTCAGCCATTCAATCGTGTTCATTGTTCAACACTCATTTCAACAAATATGTTTTGTTTTTACAAATTACATTATGTTATGTTATGTTATGTTTCAAATTTTATACAAAAAAATTGGTGATTGTAATCATAGATTTAACCATATGGATAGGATTTAAAACTCATAATGTATAACTTTTATTCATACATCAAATTTAAAATATCCATCGTAGTTGCATTATATAATTCTCCAAATGTGGACATGGTTGTAGGCATTTAGGGGTCACAGTACATATGAAAATGAATTCAAGCTCTTATGGTTATGCACTATTAACCCCTAAAGGACCAAGGATTCATGATTTTTAAAACCAGGTATTTAAATGACAAATCCAATTGATCATATTGTGAAAATTATAATTCAGATGAGACCAAATTTTATATTACCGGTTCTATGGCATTTAGAATTTCCATTGATAACTTTCATGTGCACATGAAGTTCTAGGCATTTAGAATTTCCATTGATAACCTTTATATTGGATCTAATTCAGACATTGATGTATATAACATTCTGTAGCCTTCACTAGTGTGTTGTTAGCCCAAATGTTCCACATGTCCTTGTGATCCCCGTGTTTCCCCTGCTCCTCATATTCCTCATATTCTCCATATTCGATGTACCCATGCATTCATGTGTTCTCAGTGTGTGTTTTTTTTTCTCGAATAATTTATCCATAATTTAATTCTATTGATGGTGACAAAATTCAATTGAAAATCCATAACTTTTACAACGTAGGTCCAAAAACCATGAAACAACTTCAGTTCACTCCAACTTGCCGAGAACTTTCCGACGATGCCAATAATGACATAAAACTCCCATATTCCATTTTTCATAATTTTAATTCAATTTATAGTGACGAATTTTGATTTAAAATCCATAACTTTCACACCATATGTTCAAACGCGACAAAACAAACTCCGTGCATCCCTCCTTGTCGAGAGCTTTCCAATGGTACCAAGAACGCGGCCAACGGACACACGGTTTGGGAGATCTCAACGTAACAAAACAAACAAAAAAATACAAAAAAAAAACAAACAAACAACCTTCTTTAACTCCTAAAGGACCAAGGCTGATTTTCCAAGTTCGGTCAGCTTAGTCTGGAATGAGTATTGATCTTCAATTTTTGAAATATTTTGTGGTGATTCTACTCTTTGTAATGAAAATGGGATGGTAATCTGTGTATTTAGGTAATGTATAGGTCAAAAGATACAATCATGCAAAGGTGAAAAACTTAGATGCGGGCAGCTTCTAAAAAGTTTCATACAATGAGCTATGCATCTGAGTTTTTTAACACAATGAACTAACACCCCCATATACATTTTCGGCATTTTCGGAAAGTTTCAAACTCAAGCAGCGGATATTTATTTATTTTGAAATGAAGCCAACTTTGTAGCTTATAATTTTACTTTTGAGGAACCCTGAATGGTTGAAAATTTGTAAGCGCTAATAAATTCAAGTTGGTTGAAATATCCTACGGTTGAATCGATCAAAAAGGTTTTAGATCAAAAACTAATTGCCTTTTTATGAGAAGGGGTACTTTTAGGCATCTTTGGAGTGTTTGGAGAGAAACATAGTTGTGATCCTTTAGGGTTAATGTATTGATGCCCATTGCCTTTCTTTCATGCACTCTGCTCATCACCTTGAGCCTCCACTTAGCTACTAATGAAGTACTATTGGGTGTGGAATATTCCACACCACCTACTGTAGAGCCAAGCTAAGACAGTGCATGCTACTCATCATTTATAGATTTTCTTTTTGAAATTTTTTTTGATTTTCTAAAATCATCTAGTTATGACATTTCTATTGATTTTTTTACCCTTTTCTATGTTCACTATTCTTTTTAAATGCACTAGAAAAGGTAAAGGAAACACAAATTGCCCCTTGCATGAAAAAACATCTAATGGATTGGTGGATAACACATCGAATAATAACTTGAGAAATGCTATAACTACCAAAACCAAAACCATAAATTCTACTTCGATCTTAGTACAACACAAAACCTCTAAAAATGTAATGAATATTGAAAATTTCACCATATTTTTGTCCTAGAAAATTAAGGAATATATTTAATCAACAAATACTTTAGAAAGTGTGCCAAAACTTGTTATGAAAATTTTGTGTTGTATTTTATAATTTTTTGGCAAAAAATCTCCAAAGCTGAGGTCATGACATTTAATAGAGCAAGAAACCTCAAAAGGGCTGTTAGCATAAAATTACTAATGGAAAAATTCAAAATAAGATGGTGAATACACACAAATCCAAATTTAAATTTAAATTGCTTAATTTTCACATTATATATATAACCATAACCTTCAAAACTAAAATATGAGAAAATGAGCAATGAGAAACTCTGAATTTGAAGGTTATTCATATTTTTAGATGTTTGGAGCTTTCGTTTAAAATAGATTTTTAGTAGAGGAGAAACCTTTATGTTTTAAAACATATCTAGTAGTCGATGTGAATTATTTTCACCTCCAAATTTCCAAAAGTGTTGATAATTTCAATTTTTACAGATATTTCAATGCTGAACAATTTTGACGTGCAATAAACACTTGAATTAGTTATATAAAATTTGAAGCAAAAATAACAACAATAAGAATTTCACCAGGGAAGTTAGTTTTGTAAATAACTAAGCAAATTCAGGAGTTTGTATAAATTTTTCAAAAAACCTCAAAAGAATTCACTTTGTAAAGTGAAGAAAAAAAAGAACCTTAAAAGTATTACACAACTAATAGTTTAACCCCTAAATGCCTAGAGCCCTCTCCAACTTCGGCAGTTTTGCAAAGATGCATTATAAAATGCAACTTAGAGGGATATTTTGAACTTGATATATGAATGAAAGTTGTACATTATGAATTTTAGATTCTATCCATACGGTTAGATCTATGATTGCTATTACCAATAATTTTGTATAAAATTTGAAATGTGAAATTCAAAATTATTTTGTAATTCAATTACGAATAAGATATTGACAATCTACGGATGAATTTTTTTGTGATTGGTTGAAATGTAATACTCTAAGTGTAGTGATTTTTGGAGATTTTTTGGTTGCTGAATTATATGAGTTGACTTTTTTTAGAGCACTTTTACACTGAAATCTTCATTATTTTGGGTGAATCACTACAACATGAAATGAGGCATAAAAATTTCACAAATCATCCCCTTTCTAATCAGATCACATATGCATGAAGCTAACTTCCCATAGAATCTACAGTAAAAATTCCACACTGCTAAAAGTGCATGACGGATGAGAAATTATGGATGAAATCTGTACATCGTCCAAAAAATGAATGCTTAGGCAGTTAGGGGTTAACAATATTTATACAATGAAGTTTGAAGTTTAGAATATAAAACTTACATCCTCTAAAAAGTTAATTATTTTAGCACTAAAGGGATTAAGTTCAATATATTGTGCATTAAAGTTAAATTCAGTCTTTCTAAAATAAAAAAACAAAATCCTATTTTTATTGTATGTGAACATATGTTTACTTTGATTTTTTAAATCTTAAAATTAATTGTTGAATTTCAAATGCAAGGATCACAATGATCATTTGTCCTTTTATAAAATGCAATGTGCACTAAAAAGATCAATTTGATAAAAAAAAATTGTGCATAAATGAGTTTTTTTATAATAAAGTAAGTGATACCATTGGATAAATTTTACTTAATATTATTATCATGATATATTGATTTTTCATTCAATTATACTATTTAATATGAATTCATCTTGTTATTTGATATAAATTTGTATTTATTTTAAAGCATCATCTATCATGGGACAGAGGGAGTATACAATAACCCAAGCAATAACCTAAACTAGTTCTAAAGATGATCTATTTTTAGAATGCCCACTTATTGAATATCATAAGTTTATAATTCACATTGTTAGTTGAAGGCGGATTTAGATAGCAACTAAATAAAATCTAAAACCCGACTAAACAATAAATCTAACTTGTAGAAAAGTTTCTTGTCTTACCACTAACACCAAAATCAAGTCAATTGAAGCTCAAATGCATTGAAAATTGAGAATTTGTTTTGAATATTTAATAGAAACATTCTTTGTTAGTATCTACCTTTGAAAAAAGGCATCAAAGGTAGCACGCGCCATTTTGGTCCTGATATTCAAGTTGGTAGCGCTTCCTCCAATAAACTCTTCATTCACGTCGGCCCTTCAGGCCATAGTTCCTTTCCTCTAATAGTCAATGGAATTCATTTATCGTTTTGAGTGGCCAATGGCCCTACTTTGAAAACTCCCTCTCAATAAGAATTACATAAACATGTGAATAAAAAAGAAACTGCAAAGTACTATTTAATTTAAATATCATTAGTATATCAGTGACTACTAAATAGACTTGTACATAGAAGGCTCTATATATTAGCATCATCTTTCTAGAATTTGGGAGTAAAAAATATTATAGTTTTTATATATACATATGTGTATGTATAGCGGTGTGTGTATATATATATATATATATATATATATATATATATATATATATATATATACATGTAATGTTGTTTTTAATATGGATCATATCTCCAAGACTACACAAAATAAATTAAAATTTATTCAAATTGCAAGTTGTGAACTTTTCACAAAATTTAACAAGGCCCCATGCCTTTCATTCCATCAAAAATCTCCAAATAGTTATCAAACTAATATTTGTAATTTATTAAATTTTGTAAATGTTTCAACATATTTAAGTTAATATTTTATGAATTTTGATGAAGGTGGATCTTAGTTTGTGAATATCAACATGTAGAGATGTTAAAGATGTTGTGCCTAGAAGAAACAAACATTCATAAATTTTAAGCTTTTTCTACAAGAAGTCAAAAAATGAATGTATGTACATAGTACAATTCAAAAATACATATATTGAGTTTTTGTATGTAGACTATTTTTTTCAACTTTTACTATATTATGCGCTTCTTTACGGTTGAAAAGTTTTGCTAAATGTATAGTAATTTACTAATTCAATGATAGACGTAGTTTCTTGACTAAGTGTATGAAGTCTAAATCCAGTAGCTAAAATGAACCTATTATATTTTGAGATGAGCATTCACTAGTACAATTAGTAATGAACCTATTATATTTTGAGATGAGCATTCACTAGTACAATTAGTGGTCTCTCTGCACTAAGGAATTGTGCCAAAGTATGGTGCCCAAAGCCCATATTGACGCTAACTTGGTGCCAGTATGACCATGTTTAGACACTATTCATTGGTACCCAAATACTTATTTTTCTACTGGTGATTGTAAACCCATTAACATGTACATGGAACTTTTACTATTATTTAATCTCATGATTAGCCTTCTTTGATTAAATGCTAGGACTTTAAACATTGGTGAAATTTAACTACATGTCATTGTCTAGAAACATTGACATGATTATCCAATGGGTGCAATTATTTCACAAAATAATGTAGTTGAAATTGGCTTAGGGCTACTTTACATATGAAATCAAGGCCGCTATTTCTTGGGGCCGATTAAGCTCTTCCATACCTTATAACTATCTGGGGTGCACAAATAAGAGTATATTAACCCTTTAACCCCTAAAGGACCAGGAGGACACATTGTGTCCACGAATAATTTCATTACTTGAATAATTTGTTTGGATTTCATAATTTTGACTCAATGTTAACTAGAGAATTAAAAATGTTCGTTTCAAGAACACAAAAAAACTTCAAGATTTGCAATTACGTTGATTGATTCATTGGGAAAAAACTAAAACGTCAACGTAGGTGAACTTGGGACATAGTAGTTAGGGCGGTTGATGACTTGAAGGGCGTTTTCACACTTGGACGTCACATTCGTTAAAAAAAAAGTATACAATATGTAAAATATTTGCCATTATTGCATCATTAACACTACCGTAGTAGGAAGGCAGGGTCGGCACTTTCATGTCGAATAATTAATTAAAGTTTGAAAAGTAGGGGTCGGCACTTTCAAAAATAATTATTAAAAATTCGGCTATTAATACCTAACATTGAATTTTACTAACAGCTACACGTTTTCCTTTGTTTTTTGTCTACAATTTTTGTTGACTTCATTTTTGTTGATTTCGACAAAATACTTGATAAATTTATTTATTTTTTCGGCATTTTTTTGGGGAATTATTTTCTGCCGACCCTGCCTTCCTAGTACGGTATATAATAATTACGGAAAATGTTTAAATATATTTAAAATGGAATCTTTTCAAAATAATTGGAATCTTTTCAACATATTTTATATTATTTTGGAATATTTTGGAATATTCCAAATATATATTTGAATTCTTTAAAAAAAATTGCAATGTAAAAATTAATAACGATCACAAACACCGGCTCAACGAGTCACCAACAAGTCACCGCACCCAAACATAAATCTTTGAGAATCAATCATTGATGTTGTATTTAGTTTTAGAACACCATTTTTTGTGGGCACCTACATATAGTACATCTTTGTATGTTCCTAAACTTTCAAACGCTAATCATGGTTTCTAAATTTATGAGAAAGTTTGCAATGAATGACCTGTTGGTTTTATTCAAAATTTTCAAAAATCAACTTATGATCGAACCTTATAATTATGTAATATATACGGTAGATTGTTCTGAAAATTAATGTACAGTCTCATGACTAAGTCCTTTATAAACTTCAACGGTGAAGTTTTCTACATGAATACCAATCAAGAGATACAATTGCCTTTCTAAAAGCATCACGAAAAAGTGATAAAAATTTAGGAATGAGCATGGTCCTTTAGGGGTTAAGGTTCAAATGATGCATTGACTTCAAAGATGCGTTATAAAATGTTTGATGAGTAACAAAAATGGAGTTGATGCACAAAGCAAAGTTGTAAATGTCAATGTATAGACCACATCTATACAATTGGATTTATCATATTTTTTAATTAAAATTTCAAGGTTTTCTTTTGAAATTCAATTAAGGATCCCAAATTAACCCAAAAAAAAACCAAAAAATAAATAAATAATAAACAAATTGGAGTAGTATGCACTATAAGATGGTATAATTTACATTATTTGATTCTACATATTTTGAACTAAGAATGAAACTCCATAGAAACCAACTGGTTCACCCGAAGATAGGAGTTTTTGCCTGAGTGGCTCTCGCTTCCCCTCTTTTTTAGTTGTTGAAACTGTGTTACCAAAAACAATTCCTCGCCGGGGACTGGCTCCTCAAGTTCAATGTATTTTTTCAAATTCTCAATGGAAATTGTCCATGTGTTTCAAAACAAAACAAAAAAGAATAATAATAATAATAATAATAAACAATAAAACAATAATAATAAAAAAAAACAATAAAACCAAAAACAATAAAACAAAAACAAAAACAAAAACAAACAAACAAAATAAAAAAAACTCGATATAAATCAATTATGTTGTTTAAAAAAAAATCTCATATTTTATTTTGAAGATCCATTCTGTACAAATGGTAGTCAACTAGCACAAGAACCAAGAGAAATTTGGATTAAAAATGTGACTGTACAATCAACACTGATTTTTTCATATATATAGACACAGGTGTGCTGAAGGGTTAAAGAAAAACTCAAAAGGTGGATGACCCAATAACCAAGTGTACTATTAACCAACAATATTTTCAACAGGTGTTCATTGAAAGCTTCTAATTCTATACCAATCTTAACCAACAATATCTTCAACAGGTGTTCATTGAAAGCTTCTAATTCTATACCAATCTCAACTAACAATATCTTCAACAGGTGTTCATTGAAAGCTTCTAATTCTATACCAATTCTAGATTTGCGTGAAAAGCTTAAAGTGTTGATTTATGGGCCATCCACTATAATATTTTATTCAAAGTGACTTTGCAGATAACTCTAATATAACCCCGAAAGAAATTACACAAATGAAATAAAGGTCATTGAAAAATCAACAGTGTACATCCCACCGTAACTGAGAGGAAGCTTCGGCCCCTTCTGGCCATGATACTCTTGAGATTTCTTTTTGGGAAAACAAATGGAATTCCATTACAGAAAAAACAAGCAACTACATTAGGAGCGGCTCTGTCCCTATAAGAAATAGGATATAGGATATAGAAGGGTGGCCCAGTTGGCAGCACTTCTCCCAACAAACTCTCAGCTTCATTCACTTTAGGGCTGAAGTTTCTCCACTCTAGGATATAGAACTGGCTCGCTTGTCGAGTAAGAATTTAGGGCCACTTCACACTATGTCCAATCATCCTCCGAGACAAAGGATTTCAACGATTTGATTGGTGGAGAGCATAAATTTGATCTTTCAGCCTTCACACTAAAGGCCAACGGACCGAAGGTTGTTTTGCTCAAAAGTGCCGACATATCACCACTTTTTGGCAGTTTTGATGAGAATGGAAATCCACAGTAGTAGAAAGGTGTATGTGGGGCATCAAGCTACAGTGCTAAGCACCATTTTGGCACTAGCTTGGTGCCCCCAAGTATCCCTTTCCTACTAGTGCCAATTCTCGACCAAACGAACATTAACCCCTAAGTGTGCAAGGAGTCTCGTGGGGCCATGTTCAGTCATTTTTTAGTTAAACGTTGATTTTCACCTAGTTTCTAATTTCAAATGAAAATGGTCTCAACTGAGAAAGTGTGGGGGCTATCTTCTACTTTCTTGTCCAATATATCATTCTTCAAAATTATTGAAATTGAGTTTTTTTACAACACTTTAAAGCTCAAAACCCTAAAATTCTAATATACACTTGAAGAAAAAGCTTTTCTATTGAATATCCTTTTATGTAAGTTCAAGAAGCATTCCGCCTATACTTTGTTGTTTATCACTAATATTTACATTTTCCCTAAAAAATTCATACTATTTTGAGTATTTTTGTAATTACCGTGATTTTTATAAGAAAACTTTGAAAAAACTTATAAAATGCATTTTTTCAAACAATTATGGAAAAATAAAGGTAAATTGATTTAACAATAACTTAAATGAGAGGGATTGATGAAGTTTGACCAGGTAACTGTAGTGTGGATGCTTAAAGGTTAATTTTTTTCATTAAAATATTAATAATCTCACAAAATTATAGACTTCAAATTGTCCATTTATGCTATTGCGCTTGGAATTTTTTGGAAATAATATTTGGGACTATTTTTGGTTAATTGATAGATAAGATTCATGAAAGAAAGAAAAAAGACAAAAAAGAAGATAAAATAAAATGTAATTTATAAGCATTTTGAAAATGAAAAGATAGTCATATCCCACTTGTGACATGTAGGTGTTGTATTTTTTTAACATGAAAAAGTATTGTGAATTGCATCCTAAAAGCCCAAATTCTATCGACACTTAGAAGCTCGTCACTGGATCACAACTAGTTCATTTTAGGTTCCTTGGGGACTACAAATGATTGGTTTTTGGTTCCTTTTGGTGGAGGTTGTTGAGGACACCTACATGACCAAAATGAAAGTAACTTGTGTGATTATGGGTCATTCTACCTTTTCTGTATCTTACATTTGGATGATACAAATCCTCTATCCTCCCCACTTTGGTCAAGAGCCAACTAACACAACCTGTCCCAAAAAAAAATAGCGAATTCTTGCCAAAATCTTATCTTATTTTGGTAGTGGTTACTTGTATACAAAAAAAATGGGCAAAAAATTGAACGAAATTGCCAAAATCCTCTCCAAAGAAATTCTAAAATCGCCAGTACATGGATGAAAGTGACTTATAATAAATAATTTTATGGATGAACACACACATGCACGCTAGAATATAGCCAGGTAGGAAAAAAATAGATAGAATCATCCACATATTTGTGTTCATCTATAATATTGCCTATTATAGGGCACTTTCATCCAAATAATGATGATTTTAGAATTTTTTTGAGAGGACTTCACAATTTCATCCAATTCTTTGCTTCTTTTTTTTCTTGTGTTAAAGTAGCCACTTGGAAAAGCAGGTAAGATTCTGGCCAAAACAATTCTCAAAAAAAAATTTGGCTGGGCCTGAGCACTTCTGTACTTTACAGTACAGTGACATCTGATATGTACATTATACATTTTTGGTATTGTACCTATACTTTTACACATTATACACTGCATGGTGACACCCTATCCATGCATTTTACATACAAGGACATCAAATACCACAATATTAGAGTCAATTTTATTCATAGAGCCTTGCCATGATCATGTGTGAATAAGTATAAACACACAAATTATAGTACACAATGTTGAAAAAAACCAATGCTAAAAATAATTGTTGTTTGTGAGTAAATGGATTTCAACTTTCAAAGGTAGCCACCTGGTTGACTCAAAATTTTCAACCAGTTTTCAAAATCAACTGTGCCAAGAATATGAAGGAAGAAATATTTTGTTGATCATGAAAACAGTAAGAGATTTTTTCAATTTGTGTAAAAAATATATTAAAAAAGTAAAAACGAAAAGAAAAAAGTAAAAGATAAACCCACTATTTTTTCTAATTACTCAATGCAAGAAAAACTCAAACCCTTGAAAGCCTTACTTTATCCAATTTTTCTTTATTGAATATGCATTAATTCCCAAAGTTCTATTATGCTTTTATGGATAATTGTCCCAATTATATATATTTGTAAAGCAATACGCAGATCTTCACTTTGTTTAATTTTTTTTAATGGATTCAACCATACGATTCTTTACTCAATTTGTTTGGTAATATTTTTGTTAATTTTAGAGTGGAAAACTACATGGATTGCAAGAATATATTAGAGTGCAAAACTAGTTTATGGTGAGTTGGAGAATAATCTAAAGCAAGGCCCTGCACAGCCATAGGGTGTAGAACTCGTGATTCCTCAAGTTCCCCCGAGCCAAGAGACCCGACCATGGGGACTATTTATGAACAATGCTTGTCAAAAATTGTAATCATAGGGATCAAACTCCACTTGAACTCCACTTATGCACTAGTTTTGTTTTTGGATAACCCTATGGTTAATTTTTTTTTTTAAAACAACTTTTAGTTGTGAAGGGGATCATTGAGCTTGAGCATTACTTAGGAATGTGAATCCAACAATTTTATTTATTTTTAAATCATATATACCATAGTGTCATGTTAACATGTAAGATACCTATTTTATAATAAAAGGTGCATAATTATGCAAAATGTTAGGAAATTTTTAGGAAGAAATAATATAAGGTATAAGTAGAACATGATTTAAAAAAAATAGGTTCAACACTCTTTAGAGTTTGAGATACGAAGAATAGTTTTAGGAAAGGATCTACTATTGAAAAAGGATCTTTGTTGTTATATAATTTTCTATATATAAATAGATCAACTTTAGATTTGCAAAATATCCATAAAAATTTATATATTTATGTACATTCCAACTTCTTTAATTCACTTACTTAGGTGATAATTGTACTAAGAATGAAATCTTTGCTTGTGATAAGTGTACTATAATCCATGATAATGTAGCAAGTTTGCAAGATAATCTAAAATATCGTTGTAGAACTTGGGGTTTGATTAAAAGAGTTGGGGGTGTACATTTCCTAATTGATTGCATTTGTAAATGCAATTGCTTCCATTTTTTTCATACGGCATATTTGTGGGTGATTGATTTTGATTTGTTTTTAAGCTACTTTTGAAATCGTTTTCTTTCATAGCATTCATTTTTTCTATTTTGAGATGTTTCATATAAATTTATATTGCGTTCAACAAATCTTCCATTGTTCTTTAATTGTGTTTGGTTACTTATTGATTGCACATGTTTGCTTGTTCATATCACTTATTTACTTGTTTCCTACTTCAATCCAATTTTACTTCGACTATTTAATGTAAATGCGTATAACATTTATTCCCCTTTTTAATTATAGGATATTTTCTCAGAGGTTGTTATGGAACTTTGTGATGCTTGCAAATTCGAAATGTTCCAATTTGAACAACGTGGCTTAATTTAGGTTGAGTGTTAATGCAAATCTGATTTTTCCTTCTCAAATTCAAAAAATTCTTATGTTTCAAAAAACAGGAGGTAATTCTAATACTTTAAAAAAATATAGTTTCAAAAAATCAAAACTCCATGAAGAATTCTAACTAATTGAGGGTTACGAAAATTATTGCATTTTAAAAATCATAAAAATAAGAGACACGAAAATAATACTCCCTTTAAATACCCATTTGACTCAAATGTTTGTGGAAATGAATACCTACTGTCCTCCCAAATGCACATTTTAAACCCATTTAAAATGTGAAGCTTCATCTTTCAAAAAATTTAGTAAAATTACGTGTATCTAAAAAAAAATGTGCTTTTATGTTGTGTCAGGGAAATGAGTTGAAAATACATAAAGTAAAAAACAATAAATCTTTACATTCGTTTCAAAAATGAATATTAAAGAAAGAACACAATGAAAAAGACACAAAATACAAAACAAGATTGAACAAAACCATATAGATTTGTAAATGGCAATTCTACTTATAGCATCTAGGTGTTTAGCCCTCTAACCCCTAAATGACAGAGGGGTTAAGGGCAAAACCTAAACTTGTTAAAAAATGTTACTCCTATAACTTTGATGAAGTTTGGTCCAAAAGAGAAAATAAGAAGTATGATGTTTGGTAATTATCCGTACATTCAAACTTTCAAAAAATGTTTTAGATACTCATTTAATGAATTTAGAAGCATTAACCATTTGATATTCACCAAAATTATAAATTTTGTTTTTAGAATTTGAAATTTGGTATAATTTGTTAAAACTAAACATTCCGTTCTAAAATTTTAAAAATTAATATTTTTCAAAGGAGATAACGACATTAGTTTCTCCAAATAGTAAATTCTATATTACTAGGACAATATTGAGGTCTTTGTCTTTGAGAAATTATCTTTGGTGGAGTCTAACTCGGATTGCCATGATTCAAATTGGGTTGGAAAGTAGACTTGATTTACTAGAGTTATCCGTAAAGTCAAGGAGGGGTAGCTCCTCTACACCACTAAGTTATCAAGCTTCAATTAGAAATCGCAAAGATTGCCAGTCACAAGGAGCCAAGCATTTGCTTTGGGCAAGCATGCGGGATGGTGTAGGGGCACGTGTAGATTCCGTGGTGGAAACTTGAGTGTGCATTGGGGGAGCTTTGTAGATTTGGGAAGATGCCATGTTGGAATGTCCCTGACAACGCAATTCGTTTTGATTGGTCAAAAAAAAAGAACCAATTTTTTTTTCACAGCCTTTCAAACTAAGATACGAGTTCTGCCTTGTCTTTCTTCTTGTGGAATTTTTTTGCTCAACTTTACGGAGAACACTACTATTTGAAAATACTTTTTATTTTTTTTATATATTTATTTTTTCCATCTTAGGCAACATGTAAAAAAAAAGACATTGACCATAAAATGGTCGTTTGGTCACTTAGGGGTTATCATCCAGATCCACCACCGATTTCAAGGATGCGTTATAAAATGTTTGATGAATCACAAAAACGGAGTTCATATATAAAGAAAAGTTGTAAATCTCAATCTGTAGATCACATTTGTATGGTTGGATTTATCATATGTTTTGTTAATATATTTTAATTAATTTTGCAAGGTTATTTTTAGAAATTCATTAAAAAAATCCCAAATTAAAATTTATTTATTATAAAAATTATAAAAAAATTGGAATAACATGCACTATGAGATGGAAAAAATTCATTATTTGATTCTACTTGTTTTGGAAAATCATTGTTAAGGTTCGACTTTTTGAACTAAGAATGAAACTCAATATAAACCAAATTTGTCATTTAAAAAGAAATCACAATATCTTATTTTGAAGATCCATATTGTACAAATAATAATCAACTAGCACAAGAACCTAGGAAAATTTGGATGGATGAAAAATTGTATTTGATGCAGTCAAGAGATGCTAACAATCTGTTCATCCTCCATTGTATGGACGCAAGCGTGTCAAAGGGTTAATTCAAGTTTCAATCCATTTAGGTTTTTTCCTCTTTACAAATGATCAAAAAATTTGAAAGTAATATTTAAAAAATGTTCACTTTCATCTGATTTTTTAATTTTTTTTAACAAATAGGCAACATAGGTGCATGTGTAGAAAGATATTTCTATTGGGGTCTCAGTTTTTGGAGACAAGCTAAAATTGTCATTATGTGCTACTAAATTCAAATTAGCCAAGACTCAACTATTTGGGATAAAGGGATTAACCGTGAAAGGACATACCAAGCCATGTGGTCTTAGTTTTCTCAAGTTCCAAATCACTTTTACTATGAATTTTTAATAATGGAGATTTTTTTATGAATTTCTTGAGGCATCATCCACAACAAGAATAGTATATATTTACGATTTTAAAATGTAAATTGCTTTTATATTTTGAGCTTAAAACTTGAAAACACTATATTCTTTCTAAATTAGGAAACAATGTTATGTAACCCCTAAACGTCCAACCGTCCAAAAGGTGAACAATGTACAAAATCAAACATAATTTTCACATATGTCATTGATTTTTTTACAGAGTGGATTCTTTACTATAGATTTTATGGGAAATTGACTTCATGCATGTGTGATCCAATTAGAAAGGGGATAATTTGTGAAAATTTCTATGCCTCGTTTCATGTTGTCGAAGATTTCAGTTTAAAAGTCCCTCTTAAAATTACTAAAGTGTCCATCCCTGACAAGGGAGAGTAGTTTTGTCCCAAGGACTCTTTGTCCGGTGGGCATTGAATCATTGGCATCACGAACGGACACTTTATTCATGCCGGCCTCGTAAGAGGTCCGGAGTTTCTATCTATCCCTCTTAAAACAATCAACTCATAAAATTAAGCAACCAAAAAATCTCCAAAAATCACTACACTTAGAGTATTACATATGAACCCATCACAAAAAAATCTCACCCACAAATTGTGAGTATCTTATTCGTAAACAAATTGCAAGAAATTTTTCAATTTCAAGTTTTAAATTTTATACAAAAATATTGGTGATAGCAATCATAGATTTAACCGTATGGATAGAATAAAAAATTCATAATGTACAACTTATATTCATATATCAAGTTCAAAATATCCCTCTTAGTTACATTTTATAAAAACATCTTTGAAATTCTCCAAATCTGATATATATTCCAGCATAAGGGGGTTTTAGCAACTATGGCGACTTTGGCATTATTGAGTTAGGGCTCGGCTCGGAGATAACTGCCCCTTAATCATGGGAATTGGTGGTAGTTTATTTTTGATCCAGTAGATGGATTAGCTTAGAACGGGACCCCACTAGTGGGATTTATATAGAGCTTCTTCATGTGCCACAAATTTGATTTCAAAGCACTTAGTTTCTCCTCCCCTACATATATATTCTTAGAATTTCTTTTTTTAAATTATTATTCAATATGTTTTGTAGTCTTGGCACCTGGTTAATTAATTACTGGATTACTCGTTCTTGCTACACTGATTTTCCCATTTACGTGCGTGTGGTACTAATTCCCAAAGCACACACTATTTTTCCAAATCTCAAAATTAGTGAGGGTTGAAATTTTTATTGCGTGGCTGAAATCTTCAAAAGGTAAGGGGTATAATTGTTGTCAGTTAAGCATTTCAACCTACATGGAGCTCTGATTTTCAATGATAAAATATTGCAGCACATAAAACTTTGGGTTTAATAACCAAGCTCAATTTTTAATTAATTTTTTTTCAATGTATGATTTTGTTATAAATTTTCAAACTTAATATGCATAGACCACTATTGATGTTGGTAAGTGTACCAATAACTGTTTTTCATTTCTAATCCAATCAGATTGCTAACTTGGTTTTCATAATTAAGAACTTGTAATAACTAGATTGCGAACCCCTGAAGTTGAAACAAGTGTTGTTATAGGTGACCACAATTGGTACCTAATAGTTTTTGGTGCTTCTACCTTATCACCTTTGGTTTTTGCGACCTTCATTTATTCAATGGGGTTTCATCCTCTTGTTTAAAAATAAATAAAATCTTCATATCACGCTAATTTTGCATGATAATGATATTTTGTATCACCTTCACTAATTCATTAGTAGAAAAGGTGGCGCTCCCCAAGAAAAATCATTTTGCATACGCGGAATTGGGCAACACATGGTTGGGCAACTTCCTCAATAATGCCACCTTTTCTACTAGTGATTTCCTACACACACTATAAATCCCCCCTTCACTAATTAATCATTGTACTGACAATGGAATTTTGTTATTTTTCCTTGAAAATCAATTGAGTAATAACTGCGATATTCATTTAATTGGGACTTTCCACCATATTGAAACTCCTTGAGATCTACAACTGATATAGATCCAGTGGGAAATTAATGAATATCGCGTTAATAAATAAATAAAATGAGAGGATGGAGGAGGTATGCGATGGCTTGTAATCCAAAGACCTCATTTTCTGGTGGCTGCCAACTGAAGGGAATATATAGTGATGGATATTGCTCCCAAACCAAGTTACACACACCAAATGGCTTACCCAACGCTACCTATTCCCATTTAACCTCCCCCAAGTAATAACTCATAACACCAATCTAATCACCTCCTATTTTACATTACTTCAACATCAACATTACACTAATCTCCTAAAAAATTCCTTCACTACAACTCAACCACGAGATACAAGATTTATACAATCCCCCACCATCCTCCCACACATTACAATTTGCACACAAGATTATAACCCCACAAAAGATATACAAACCACCAAACCCACTATCCAAGTCCAACAAGACCTAGCACACATCTATGAACTCACTGGCAGACACCTCATTACCATTCCCACTACACGACTCCACTGGCTCTGGCACCAATACACGGCCGCACAATCTAAATCGCATAACATCACTCCTCCCCCACAACCCTTTGAAACCGAAATTTTCTGGCTATACCAAAGATATAAATACCGACTTCCTAAAACAGACCCACTTAAGGCAGCCAACCATACACTTCCGACACCCCTTCTAGATTCCCTTATCACAACATTAGGAATTACCCACTCCTATTTTTCATCTCCAGTCACCTGCTCTATCCTCCTCAAAACCTACTATTCCCCCTTTCCAAGGGACACAGTCTTTGGATCTTTTGGCACTGCCTTTCAATTCAAATGGCATGGTATAGGTTACGCTCATCCTCACAACGAACTACAATCCCAACAAGCACTACACTGGGCTAGATTGGCTGCCCAACAAGATCCCACCAACATCACCATTCTCACTATCCCAGATACCCACTGGTACCAAAATCATACACCTCTCATTGGCCCATATCTGGATACACATGTTCTTGCCCATTTTTCACCAGACACACTCATATATGATGAACCAACCATCCCCATTGAACTATATAAACAACGTACTGAACCACTTTCTACCCACATCCTTTGCATCCACCACCATACCACCCCATTTGGCAACCCCAATCAAATTACTACCCTCCAAGACATCACTAAATCTCTAAACATCACTCAAGCCATCTTCCAACCCGCCCCCCCTACTCCTCCAAACACCCCAGTTAAACCCAATACAAAATGGCTAAAACTCCTCTCCCCCCTCCCCCACCCCCCCCCCTCCCCAACCCATACCTACCCCCCTTTTCGAAACTAATGCTCCTCTCAAATTCTCCCCACAATATAGTTATTATACAGATGGTTCCTTTGAACCCCCCAAGCAAAACAATGATGGCACCTGGACCCGTGAAACCGCTGGATATGGCATTTACAATCCTACCAAACCCGAACTCCAACTTTCTAAACGATTACACGGCCACCAAAACATCCTTCGCGCTGAACTCATGGCCATTTACGATACTCTTCTTCTACTAACCACTGAATACTAAAATGAGCCTCCTTACATTTTCACAGATTGCCTTAACTGTTTATACCTTCTTCAAACACAAATCAAACACCCTACACTACACAACAACCATGCAGACAAAACCATCCTCTCACTCATGGTATTCCTTCTCCAGAAACGCACCCAACCAACCTATCTTTACAAAGTTCGTGCTCATGCCCATATAGATGGCAATGAAAAAGCGGATACTCTGGCCAAAGCTGGCAGAGCACAAGAACATCACAATGCCGAACTCCCACATGAATTTGCACATTCCACACCATTTTTCTACCAAAAACTTGTATGGCCATCAATGGAAGAAATACTAGACAAAGGTCCCATCCGATCCTTTAACACACATATCATAAAACATGACCTTGAAACTAACTTAAAAACCATCACTGAAAAACTTCCTAACCTGGATAAATGGGTAGCCAACATCAATATTGACAACCAACTCTCTAACTCCTTTTGGACCAACCCCACCATATCTGATGCCCAAAAAACCTGTATACTAAAATTCCGCACTGGCCAATACATGGGAAATGCACGCAAACAACTATTTTTTGGAATTACATGCTTCCCTTCATCTACATGTTCCATTTGCCCCTCCCTCGATCCAGATACCTGGCTGCACGTCCTCCTTAAGTGCAATCACCACCACATCCATGCCCTACGCATCAAACGACATAATAAAGCTGTTTGGGCTCTCCGTAAACTTATAGTATCTTCCAATAAATCACGATGCCACATCCTCATGAATGCCGGAACATTTCAATCCAAACCTCCGAATAATACAGTACCCCCATGGCTCCTCCCTTGCACCTGTCTTACCACCAGATGCAGATGTAATGCTAGACTCAAACCAGATCTACTATGCATTCAAGGACTCTCATACCAACAAACTGCCCCATCCACCCCTGACCCATCTTTAACCATTCAGTTTATTGAATTCACATACTGCAATGATCGCTTTTCTCCAGAATCCATTAGTACTAAACTCCAAAAATACCAACCTCTACTTCAAGATATTCGCACCAAAGGTTGGACGGTTGCCCCATTACTTGTCATTACAGCCGGTGCCAGAGCATCCACACACATCCCCTCCATTAAAAATCTTAAAAGCACATTTAAAATCCCTAAACACCAAATTAAAAGAACCCTCAACGACATCAATATAATTGCCATTCACCACGCAATGTCCATCCTCCTCTATAAACGAAAAATCGAAAATAATCAAACTTTACCAGCTAATTATGACCCCCCATAAACACCCTAAAACCCCTCTCTACACACTATATATTCACACCATTCACAAACTTTATCTTAGGCCACTATAGTTCTCCTTAGTGTCATTTCTTGTTACTATAGTGTCTAACCTTGAGAGAGGCGAGTAATCCTAACCCTAGATTCACTGTCCTGTGGGCAATGACTCAAAGGTAGGATGAACAGACACTTCATTCACACCGGTCCTTCGGTCCGGAGTTCTTTATATGATGGATATTGGGATTATGGATTTCAGGAATGAACAGAGCATTGGAAAACAGGAAAAAGGGGGCGGACCCTAGATTCCTTATTACTAACTTTGCCAAAAGGTTATAACGTTTTCAGAATAAGAATGAATGAGACAATTGGCATTTGGGCTCCCGCCATGCCATGGTGGGCTCAGATTTTCTGGGTGGGGACGGACCCTCACTTTGTGGATCAAGCTTGCCAAGTTCAAATTTTACTTATGTAACTTAGTGCATGAAAGGGACGATGACTTCATGCACTGGAGCTCCTCGTATTATTATTACTTGGTTGACCGGACGGAGTTTGCCACCAGAAATGAAAGTACACTAATTAGTGAAGGCGGAAAATTAGAGCTACTTGAGAGCCACCCATGCACCATAGTCCGGGGAGAAATTTTAGCTTTACTGGCTAAGATCCTACATTTTCTTGGACCAACCAATTTTTTGGAGCATTCTCCTGGCTAGGCCTTAAGAAAATAGAGATTATTCTCTAATTTCTCCCTAAATGATCGGTTTTTTTTTCTAAGATTTTGAACTCAATTAGGCAACTCTGAATTTCAACCAGCTCACTTGTAACTAAAGGTCGGTTTACCCTGGACATTGCCATGCACGCTACAGTTGACTCGCTAAACGTATTCATGAAGAGCCCTTGAACTTGGGGCCACTTTACACTACGATGAAGAAGTGTATCGGTTGGTCAAGAATTTCAACCCAAGACATGGTTTTTTGAGGCTAGGGATGGTATACTAGAGAGGATGAAAAGACAATAAAAAAATGCCTTGTAGTTGGAGTTCTCCGGAGGCCAAGTTTCTTGTCCAAGGCTTTGGGGTTGCCCAAGAAACTTGACCTCCAAAGAACTCTAATTTCAAAAAAGTGTCGCAACGTTGGTAGCGATATCATTTTCTCATCCATGTACAAAGTCCTCCACCGGAGGACTCTTGGCTGTAGTGTAAACCACCACCGGACAAGAGTGTGACTCTCGGCTAATCCTATTTCAGAATTCTCTTAGAATTCATGACCGGTGGATTTCTCCACCGTAGCGTAAAGCGGCCCTTACACTCAAACGCCCCTCAAACACCAAAAAGTGCACGTCAAATAGTCAAAGGACCAATCACAAGTAAAATGTAGGATATAGTCAACTAAATGGAGAAATTGATGAGATTTGAAGGGCCATTAAATGTAGTGTGAACGCACTACATTTAAGTGGTCAAACATCATCAGTTTCTCACATTTTAAAATATATTATATGTTTTCATATTTTTCTCATAGAATTTATTGTTAAACTGATTTACACTAATTCTTTTCATAATTATTTAAATGATAATGAATTTTATAAGACTTTTCAAAGCTTCTCTCATGTCTAAAATAGCATGAAAGTTTTAGGAAAAATCATGGGAAAAATGTAAATAATAGTGATGAACAACAAGGTTTAGGTGGCATGCTTCTCGAGCTTACATAAAAAGAAATTCAATCAATTTTTTTTTTTGCACTGTATATTGGAATTTAAGGGTTCTGAGCTTTAAAGTGCTATAAAAAAACGCAATTTCAACAATTTTGATGAACAATAAATTGGACTAGAAAGTATAAGATAGCTCCCATACTTTTTTAGTTAGAACCATTTTCGTTTGAAATTAGGAACTAGGTGAAATCCAGTGTTTGACTAAAAAGCGATCAAACATAGCCCCACATGGCTCCTTGCACGCTTAACCCTTAAACGTCAAGGTAAGCCTTATGGGCTTATTTAAAAGAGAATAATCAAGAAAAAAGAAGATTTTCTCAACCAAATCAAGCGTGGATTGGTGCTTTGGAAAGCTACTGAAAAAGTGATCTAGATTGCAAATTTGCGCCTCATTTGAGAGATTGTGGAATCGTTTGTAAGCAATCAAAGTTATGAAATTGAACAAGTTTTTGAGGTTGGGGCAGCTGAGATGCCGCAATGCTACAGTGTTAGCCAGCAGTGTCCCGCAGAGCCGTTTTTGCATTTTTTTATTATTATTATTATTTTTTTCCCTCCGAAAATTTAGATGCCTTCCGGGCTGCCCCGTCCAGGCCCTCTTGACGTTTAAGGGTTAAGGATTAACACGCTAAGATCAAAGGTCAAGAGGCATTTTTAAGGGCCCTTAGCATTTTTCACTTAGTTATTGCGTGTGTTAGACTCTTTGAGGGCATGGGTGCGGATGCTCTGAACAATGTTCACAATGTACAATACAACATATCTTGAATTTGTTGCACTAATTTTAATTTGTTATAAATATTGAGTCTTTGGAAAAATCAATGTCACACGTGCTAATAGCATTGGTAGAAATCCCTACTTAGAGCATCTCTAACAATATTTTGAAGAATCCACACCGACCTCTGGATAATCGTTGAGAAGTTGATACGAAAGTACTCCGGGCTATGTAATTCTCTTAGATATCCATAGTCCTCAACTCATCACTGAAGATGAATAGTGATACATGTTGGCACATATAGTGCCCCGTGATTGAATCATGCAAGATGAAATTGTTATTTGTTGTTGGGGAAGTACTAATGAAAATTACTTTGTGTTCTTTAGAGTTTGTCCTTTTTGCGCGGTATTGCTAGAGATGCTCTTACAATGTAGTTTGGTGCCCAAGTACACCTTTTCTTGTAGTAGTTTAGCATAAATTATTGTAGTTAAAAGTGCGCCTTGGGCATAGGAACATTCATGGAAGTGATAATCAGAAATAGCTTAATTTCATGCTAGAAATATTTGAATTATATTTTAAATTCAAATTTCAAAATTTTAAAAATAAAATAACATAGGGTATAGATTTTTTTAAATTTTAAAATCGCCGCTAGGATTGGAGTTTCTTAATTCCATGTCAAAGGTAATAGTAATTTATCTTTTTTTCATCCACTTTTTGTTTTCCAAAAAATAAGAAATTGTATAATTTGTAGGGTACACACATTTTATACTAAAAATTTAGAACAACAGAACTTCACTTTTGAAAGAGGCTCCATAAAAACTTGTTTTTGAAATTTAAGCATTATAATCATTCAATTGATGGAGTTTTCCACTCTTAAATGTTCGAAATGCATAATAAATGGAGTTAACTAGAAGTCTCACGAAGTTCACTTCCAAGTATTACGTAACAACATGCAAACAAAGATAGGGTCCAAATAAATCTTTGAAAATAAATTTTATAAATGAATAACATTTATATAAGATGTTCAAAATTGATTACAAGAATAAAAATGATAATATTTTCAAAATATTACTGACTATAGTAATGATTAATTTTTTTTTTAGGGTACTTTTAATTACCCTTTGTTCACATGTGATACTCATAAGATACAAAGAGTGACCTCCCCGAGCTAGAAGATTTCATAGTTGAATTCGTTAGTATATTATAAAAGATGGAATTTATTGCATTGCTTTGAGAAAGATAATTTGAAGCAGTTGTAGGCCTTTAAACACTACTTCCTCTGTCCTATAAAAAGATCATGAAAACTACTCTGTCCTATAAAAAGATCATGAAAACTACTCTACAATAGATTAGTTTTCATGGTTTTTTAATGGTACAGAGAGTACATAATTTTAATAATTAAAAACAATTGTGTAGTAAAAATATACATACATAGCTTGAAAAATACAATTTTGATTCAAAGTTCTCACATCCATGGTTAAAAGTACAAGATCTGAGGAAAACTAAACTACTTATATTAATATTATGGAATCGTATGTTATCGATTCCAATGTTGAAAATGTTTTAGCAAACAATGTAAATCGTACAATCCATTTATTTTTTGAAAATTGTAAACTTTTTGGATTTGATGAAAATGAAAGTGATCAAACAACGGAATAGTTTTGATGATCATTGTACCAAAAATAATTCGATTTTTTTCTCCAAGCTAGAAACCATGATCTTTGAGAAGCTCCTTTGGGCTAAAAAATGCATCAAATCACAAACCGTAAAGTGCATTGGAAAGGTAATAGAGTCTAGTTTTAAGCTTCAAATTTTTTGTTTTAGTATTTGATCTTTTTGAATAATTTTTTTCAATATGAGAATTTTGTTTGCAAAATGATTTGAAACTTCAATTAGTTATATTTTAGTTAAAAAAATCCCAAAAGTCATGATTCTCTTTTGTATTTGATTCTTAGGACAATTTGTATATTTTCTTGATACATTATAAGTAACAAAAGTTGTATCCATTTTTGCCAAAAGTAAAGGTTAAAAATGGGTTAAAAATGGGGTTTTTTCATTTAATTAAAAATAGATGAACCTATTCTTTTTTGGATTGAAACTCATATGTATGTGTAGTGCATCTTGTATACTAGAACATGTCTAATTTTGGCTCATAGAAACCTAAATTTCTCATTGTAATGGTAATACATATAAATTGAGAAATTTGAATTATTTTTGGACCCTACTGTACATCAATCGAAGCCCCATCTTCATCAACATTATAAAACATTGGCATCCATACATTTCATAAAATAATTTAAATTTAATAAAAGGGTGCAAGTATGGTAAAGTGAACTTTCATAAACACCATTGCAAAGTAGAAAAAGTGAGAGCTAAAAAAAGATAGTGGGGTATAAGTACAATATAAGTGTGTTGTAATTATTATTTTCTACAAGCTTAAGGTTAGTATATGCTAATACAATCCAATGCATTAAAACTTGTTCAATTAGGATGTTTAAAGGGTTTGAAAAGTATATTTCCATTTCTGCCAACCTAATTTGTTTTCAAGCTTCTAACATTATTTATTTCCAAAAAGAAATATGTTAAAGTATATTTCACATTGGAATCTACAATCAATTTTTTTCCTATATTCACTTTACACAGTTCTTGTTCTACTTTTGCTCTACTTTGCACAACACTAAAATAACTGCTATGAATAAAACTCATATAAAGTTCCATTATTTTTCTTTATTCTCATAATGCAAGTGTTTATGTATATTCCTACACAAGTTCTTTACAAACGTCCTTCCTTAAAATCAAAGCATTCGCAATTTTAACCTCACTTTTCCCACTTCATGCTCATGCATAAAAAAAAAAATTGGTCAAAAAGCCCCCCTTTCCATTTATTTTACCATGCTTGGACCCAAAATGCATATGGTATTAGTTTAAATGGCGTTAAGAGATTCTTCATGAAATCAAAAGCATCAAACCTCATTAATTCCAAATTTTTGTTTGGATTTTCTTACAAAATATGTGAATTTGACATAGTTGAAAAAAATTGATTTCTACAAAAATTCAAATATCTAAATTTTAAAATTCAATTATACGATCTTGAAATTGCCTTCTTGGAGATTGAAACCACAAAAATTCAACCCCTAATTCTATTGGATTTAGGAAATCACAAAATTCAAAGATGGATCGTTTTTTGGGGGGTCTTTTTTCATAATTATCTAGGAAGTATAAATTTATTTTATTAGATGTTTTTTTTGTGTAATTTGAGTAAAATAAGAAGAAAAAGCGAATTTATTTTAATTTTTTGAATTACATACCAAAAAAAAAAAAAAGAAAAAAAGAAAAAAAAAGAAAAAACACTTTCAATCACCCATTCTCCTAAATTACTAAAGGTTTTGAAATTATAATAAGTTATACAATATTTTATTTTTGGATTTTTGAAATATATGCAAGAAATTAATTTTGATAAACTTTCATCTTCAACTTGATTTAAAAAAAATTATACCTCGGTTGGAAAATCTTAGTTAGCCAAAATTGAAGTCCGTACTTTACAAATTTTCTAGTGGGGCTACTTTATGGTTGAAAATCCCTTTAGGATTACACTTGGAAATGGTGTTTGACTTGGTAACCACAAGGCTAGTCTCTTGGTTTATCTTTTTGTGGATAATGATAACAATGCAAAGCTTGTGAAGCTACAGCTTCTAATTAGAATATCATATAACTTTGTATAAAACATAGAAATCGCGTTTTTTCTTCTTAGGCATTTAGGGATTAATATAGCACTAGTAAAAAAGGGGTACTTAGGCACTAAGGAATAGTGTCAGAGTTTGGTACCCAAGGCCCATGTTGGCACCTAGTTGGTACCTAATTTGAGCCTTGTGGCATTATTTATTGATGCCCAAATATCACCCTTTTTATTAGTGTAGTCTCAACTCTCTCTAATTGCACAATCCATAAATATTTAACCCCTAAACGTCTCAGCTTCCAGCAATTGGACCATGAACAAATTCAAAGCCTTGTAACTTTCGCATACAATATTGGATGACTTTCATCCAAGTAACCTTTGCAAGCCTATTAAATTCTCTACCTATTAAAGTAAATCTCTTGTGATGGGGAGATGTTGATAATATTGGAGAGGCCTCCAAATGCAAGTACATCAAATCTTTTGGGTAGATTTTATGCTTGCAATGGTCCTCTCATGTACATTTGAGCCATGCTAGTTATATCTATTTTTGAAGCTAGCATCTACTTCTGTTCAAAAGGTTAGTATGTTTAGGGGTTAAAAAAAAGAAATTCTCATGTTGTGTACGTGTTTGATAGGACAACTTCCACATATCATGTATTTAGAAGCTCATTTGTCCCTCAAGACAATACAGTCATTAGTAAAAAAGGTGGCACTGCCGAGGGAGATGTTCAGGCAAGTAGTGCTCAATTCCACGCATGCATAGTGATTTTGCCTGGGCATAGCTCCACCTTTTCTACTAGTGAATTAGAGAAAGAGGTGTATACAATTTTTTTTGGGTGATGTGAAGTACAACATACCGTACGAGGCGTTTCAACAAATTTTTTAATATTTTTTTTGTGATACTTGAACTCTTTACGGCTTGTTCATAGTACCTTGGACCAAACACAGGCTGTAGAAATATGCACGAGGTGGATACGCAACGAAGGTGTCGGGCATTTAGTTGCACATATCCTTCAGGCGTTGAAGTCTATACCGCAAAACACGGCACTGGCTGTGCCCCAGTTCAATGATTCCATGCGGTTGGCTCTCTCTCTTTCTTTCTCTTTCTCTTTCTCTACTTGTGTATGCGGCACGTGTAGCAATACGGTGACGTATCTCAAGTCAACTCATACGCTCGTTGAAACTCACTCACTCACGGGAATCTGTCTTTGCTTGTGTGGACTACGACCTTGGATCCACAACAAAGCTCTTGATGTGCAGTGCAAATCCTCCATGAAAAATTCTGTAATCAAGAACACGGCTTCTGTTAAAAGTTGCACATGCAATATGAAAATTGCACGTGGCACAAATTTATGATAATGAAATTTGGGCAATGAACTTCATGGGAATGGCAATTGCCAACTTTTTTATCATGTAACTTTTTAAGTTTGTGATGTGAATTACTCCCTTTGGGGTATGATATGGGTACCTCTCCTGAAACGATGTGATTTTAGAAAAATGTCCTTTTGGTATGATTTTTTTTTTGAAAATTTACAAAAATTAGATGGTGTTATGAATGGCATGGCTGCACTTGCATACATGGTGTTATAGACGGAATTTCTAGTACATATAAAATGAATTACACATAGTCACACATAGTGAGACACGTCTTAGGGGGTACCCATATCAGAACTTTACTCTTTGTCCTATATTAGGCTTCTTGGTTCCCTTGTCAATTTGTCCCATTAAAAGCTTCTTGTTTGTTCAAACTACTATTCCTATTTGCTCAGGGTCCATACCATTGTGTTCAGGGTCCATACCATTGGAGGAGTTAAGTCATCTATTTTTAGGGTACAAGAAGCTTAGTATGGGACATAGGAGTAGTGATCATCAACCTCCTTCTTTTGTATATTTTAAAGTTCGAAATTGGTGTGCACTTTTAATGGAAGTGACATTGATAGATTGACCGTCTCCGAGTTTGGGTTTGTGCCATAACCCATTTACCACCCCGGCCACATTAGGAGGTTCGAGCATTTGAATTAAGCAATGATTTGTATACAATGATGCATCATGGTCATGGCCCCTAATTGAATACACAGTTGCCATGTGGTCATGGGTAATGAAGTAAAAGCAGGTAGTTGAGAGCAAAAAGTTAAAGAATTTACGAAGGTGGGGGGCAAGGGGCGTGTCGGTTAATTGATGGGACCGAGATGAGTTATTTGTACTCGAGGCTCCTTTTTAATGTGCCTTGCAAAAGAAGGAGCTTTTTGTAGGGTACTGAAAGAGGGCTATAAGTTAAGGGGCAGTGGTTGGGTTGGACGTAGACGGGTCCTGTCAAAGGCCTGCAGACGGACTGAGGTGCAGGCATTTGCCTGAAAATCAAAATCACGCACTCATGACACTCAACCCACAGCTGTCCTGAACTTACGTGTGACGCATGGCTTTCTTTTCACTCTCCACGCAGCACCATGAACGTGTCATTCCTCTTATCTTCCCATGGCCTTTTACACCTCATCCAATGTCTTCAACAATTATCTTCATTCACGGTCACCCGTCGAAGGTAAACTTATGATGACGGGAGCGGTAAAAAGGTAGAACGAGCTAAGAGCATTCGCACCCTTCTTCCTCAATTCACCCATTCATCACTATCGTCGCACTAGTAGAAAAGGTGACATTGCCGAAGGGAGTTGCCCAGGCATGTGGTTCCCAATCCCGCATATGCACAGTGGATTTGCATGAACATCTCCGTGGGGAGCGCCGCCTTTTCTACTAGTGTTGCATCCCAAAAATTGGTGTCACGAGCTATCGTTTCCCACTCTTGAACCACTATGTGTCCCTCTATATAGTCAGTGAACCAATCACAATCATTATATGTGGGTAATCAGTTGTTCATCAATTTAGGATAGTGAGCCCTTTCTTAAATTAGTTATAGAGGGACGTATTGAGGTATCACTATATCGTGCTCATATTTTGTGACTTTCTCACCCGCTCTGAATATGTAGCATTAAGTACAAGTATTTTTCATTCACTTTTCAGAGTCAACTACAAATTCAGTGATAGTGTGAAAGATGAGAGTGTGATGCGTGATGCATTAATTAATTAATGTGGTACCTGGTCCATTTTATTATAAACAAAAAGTACAAGTCAACATGGTCATTATAAATCCCTTCTATCTACTACCTTGCCTTAAAGCCTCAAGCAAATGGAATAAAGAAATTAACTTCTTTCACGCTTCTTACATACTCCAGGTGAGAGGAAATTTCAATCCTTCAAAGGTGTATCCCATTTTAAAAAAATTGTGTGAAACTCTTGTTCCTTCCAACTAATTAATGGGAAATGAAATGTATATGTGTGTGTGTGGGTGGAGGTGTGGGGGAAAGTGTACAGATACTCTAAGTAGAGGCACCTCAAAGCGTGCACCTTCTATTATGGCCCTATAAGTACCTTCAACAACCACCACCAAAGGAACCTAAATTCGACCATTTGTAATCTTCATGGAACCTAAAACTGACCATTTGACATTCAATCATAAGGCTTTTACAAGTTGACGGAATGGCGGCGTTTATGATGCAATTCATCACACTTTCTATGTTGGGAAAAACACCAATGAGTTCTCATAGTAAGGGCTATAGGAGAAAGTGGTACAAACACTACATTATATTTTTTACTAATGTGGTCATAGCAAGGCACTGGCCCAAAAATAGACCAAGCCAAAAATATCATTGTGTAAATATCCCTCGTACCCTTAAACCTTCAAAATCTCATACATCTATCATTTACAAAAAATTACCTAAAATTTTCCAAAGTCCATTTTCTCAAAAAAAATAAAATAAAAAATCCATCATTTTGGACTACTTTCTCTTATAGCCTCTATTATAAGAGCACCCACCACCTATATGGCACAAACGGGGTATGCCTACCTTTTCACTTTCAACATTCAATAAAAATTACATTTTAATTAAGATTTTTTTTTCACTTTTCTTTTTCATGAATTTCATCTGTTTGTGAACCAAAATAGTCCCAATTCAACTTTTGGAAAATCTATGATAATAAAATTTTGAAATTCATAACCCATTCATAAAATATTCAAATAAAACATATTTTAGTGCATTGAAATCCTTTTCAAATCGGACACAAGACTAACAATTCTTTTGTATATTTAATAATTTAAAAACACATTCATTAGCTCAAAGACACAAAAATGGAGAAATATACAAAATAATAATTGAAAAGACATGAGAGAACATGGATAAGTTGCTTGTAAACTACACTATACAAATTGAATACTAATTTGCTACAAATTGAATACTAAGGTGGTTTCCCCATACTAAGGAACGATAAGTAGCAGTAGCATTGTAGAAGTTGCTCTCTCAGTTTTTGGATCTAAGGTGGTTACCCCATTCCCAACTGAATAAGAAATACGGATATGAGGCATTGATATTATTTTGTATTATTATTTTTTAGAGGTAGGCAAGAAGAAATAGATTCCAACACAAGTTGAAACATAATTTTTGGATGAAGAATGAATTAGTTATAAATTTTCAAAGTTGAAGTATGACGCATCCCATTCACGTCATATAGGTACACCTCTTTCTGTCTAGAGAAGATTTGTATTGCACACACTAAAGATGCTTAAACCAACAACAACGAATCCATAACCACACTTACATATACTAAAACCAACAAGAGAGAACCCATTACCAACTGTAACTCAAGCTACAACCAACATCATTGCAACATTGATTGTGGATAATGCCACTAGCTGTTGGTGAAAGGAGCCAGTTGGTAATGGAGTAACCACCTTATGTTGTGCGCAGAGTCTGACAACAATAGAACGTTTTTTCTTTTTCTTTTTTTTGTCTTTTTTTTTGGTTGGTTTTAAACAACAAATGGACTGGCTCTACCTGATGGATTTATTTATTTATTTGTTTATTTTTAAAGACTGAGGGCCAGTTCTGACTATATGGCGAGAACTCAAAGGAAAAATAATTAAAAAGAATTAAATCAAAGGCCTCAATTCCATTCTCGGCTGACCTAATTTTCCTTCAAGAGGTCGTTGCATTGGCACCAAAACTCACAAAAAATGAAGTCATGTAAGCACTTTGGAGTATAGTGGATGGCCCATAAACCAACGCTTTAAGCTTTTCACGCAAATCTAGTACTGGCATGGAATTAGAAGCTTTCAATGAACACTTGTTGGAGATATTGTTGGTTTACAGTACACGTCGGTTATTGGGTCATCGACCTTATGACAACTTTTGGAGTTTGGCTTCTAGTGTGAAGCCCAATTTCTAACTTTCCTGCAATGTAATTGGTAGAATTCAACGGACTCTCAACGTTGAAAATTGCATTCCAAAGTAAATTTTGAAAAGGACCAGAGTACTTCTGTCTTCTTTTTGTCTCTACTGGAAGATATGAAAAAAAACGTGCAAAGGTGACACAAAGATGAGGTGCGAGTAGATGTGTCAGCGTAAGTTTCAGTGGTTGGCATTCAATGGTCGGGTTTCGTGGGTGAATAGGATGTGAAATTGATGTTGAATTTGACTTGCCTTGTTGACCAACATGGTGATATTTTGCTCCTTCGTTTTTGTCTTTTCTAGTGTAGAACCGTGAACATGAGATGTAGCTTTCAATCTTTCTTATTTAATTTGACGGTACAGAATGTCAAATGCGATATGTTATGATACAGATATAATGCATGTACCCAGCAAAAAAAAATTGGCTAATTTATTTATTTTTTGAAACAACCGGACGCTTTTATTCCGTTGAAAGAAGAGAAACATCACACTGAACCAAGGGCAATAGGCCCCGGTGAGAAATTTTTTTGGGAAGAAAATTTGGCTAATTTTTGCCAGAACCTTCATTTTGGGAGTGGCTACTTTATTGCGCAAAATGTGGATGAAATTGTTAGAGTCTTTTGAAAATATAATACTAAAATCGTGTTTTTTTGGATGAAAGTGCCTCGTATTTCTTCTTTACCTGGCCACATTCCAAAGTGTGCGATGCTCTACCAACGGAAAAAGAAAAAGAAAATTGGTTGCAGGTGGAAGGTAGGGTCGGCACTTCTGTGGTAAATAATTGTTCTTTTTGGCAAATTTAAGGTTCAGAAAATAGAATATTCATGAATATTCTTCAATGTTCTCTTTTTCATCATACCAAAAAACTTTTTTTTGGAAAAATAATTTCCCAAAAAATTTGGCATTGGTTTTAGAAATATTTTATGTCCAACTTGCCGGTATTATATTTCAGAGCTTTTGGGAGCATGCACATGTCTGTCCCTGAAATTATCTTTTGTTCATCTAGTATATACAGGAGCTCTTGGAAGTATGGACACGCATGTTCTATCTCCAAAATTGACTTTTGTTCATTCCAAAATTTTACATTAGCTCCATTTGATACTATTCAACTTTCGAGCATAAACTTAAGTAATTAATGTAGAATATTTTCTATTGTACACCACTCTTCTTATTTGAATTGCGACATCATTTATCTAAGTACAAAGGATATTTGTTGGATAAAATGAAACGAATGATAGGAGGGATCGTGGAGAGTTTGAAAATTTATAATAATTGTGATTTTTGAAACTGCACACAATCCCTCCCATGGATCCCTTAATACTATATGTATATAATACAAGGGTTTTTATTCCATTTTATTGCAACATAGATAAATTGTAATAATAGTTGTCACTTTAATTCACTTAGTATTAATTGTTAGTAGTAAAAAGTAAATTTAGTGAGTATAGTTCATAGCATGGTGATAAATAGTACTTATTCATGTGAAAACCAAGATTTAATAATTAGTTAACAACACTATGAGTTTAAGTGGTTATCCTTAACGGACGGAATGCCACATATCTCTTTCAATTATTGTTATTTTTATTCATTTTCTATGTTTTTTAATATATATACAATGTTACATGAGCCTCATCAAATAATAAAGAAAAAAAATGTGGGTAGCGTAATATAGTACAACTGCAATGCAATGGGGTGAATGCATGATACAATACATATATAATATTATATAATTAGTGTACATACACTATAATACATATGTATGTTGTATGCAACACAATATAAGTTCACATCATTAACATAATAGCAAGGGTAGATCAACTAGTTTCTAAAGTTTAAGGCTGTGTATTATCCAAAACTACGAGAAAACAAGAAAAGTACCAAAATTGAGGAACTCAAGAAAATCATTCCTACTTTCAACCTCAAGATATTGTAGTTACCTTGTATGTTTATTGCATCAACAAGTTTCAAGGCCTAAGTACTTGTAATCTTTAAGATTATAACGTTCAAAAAGGGATGTGTACAAAATCTCACTTTGTTTCAAGGTGTTTAGTATTTTATTGATTTAAAAAAATAAAAATAAAATAAAAAAACTAGAAGGACACATACAATGAAAAATAAAAATAAAAATAAAGATAAAAATTATTGCTAATAAATTTAACATGAAATTGAATGATGTCAGTTGCAACAAGGAAAATATAGTAACAATAAATTTAAATCCCATGATTTTATTTTTTTGAAAATTTCTAAAAAAATTTAGAAATCAAATTCTGTATATTATTTCAACTTAAAGATGTTGTCATGAACAGCAAAATAAAATTCTTCATATTTGTCAATTCACTAGTCAAAATGGAATCGATAAAGCTTCCAATGTATGCACGTATTTATTCTATAAAAAATTAATTGATATTTTATAAAAAAATTGTGTGGAAATTAGAAAAAAATGTGTTTTAGATCATAATTTTGTAATCACTTCTTCAAATGTTGTTAAAATTGGCGTGTGTCATAATTAGTACAACACAACACACTCACAATGTAATTTTCTTAAGTTTGCATGACAAATATAACCTTCACAATTGTGTGACAAATCCATTTTAGGCCTCAAGATCATTCTTTGTTCTTATATCATATCACATAACACAATACTTTTGTTTGCATATCATAACTTGCAAATCATAACTTGGAACCTTCATTGGAGTGACGAAACTATTTACACCCATAAATATATAGATTATGAATGAATCATCATTAACTCATCTTAATATATGTATTGTACAATGCCCCTAAGAAAAGATTGTCGCCTTTTTGTACCACCACTCACAAAATTGCATGTATGATGATACGAAATCAACTTCTTTTAAAATACTCAATCAATACCTCAAGGAGATAATATTTTGATCAATCATACCAAATTTTACTTTTCAAAATTAGAATGTTGGATTTTGGTGAATTTTTTAAGAGTTTATAGAATTCAAGCTTAAACATTCATTTCAAAATTATCATTGATAGATTTTAAACCTATAATTGGATAAGTGCATAGAAAATATTAAATAAAATAAAATTCTTTCATTTAGAAGAAAGTTCCAAAAAATTATATGTTTTCATATATATCCAGTGAAAAAAGGATTGTCGCTTACAACATAGGACTAATCAAAGTTCTACTACTATTGCAAGTAAAGTGATAGTAAATTGTTTTTTTCTAGAATATTCAATCAAGACTTCAGGATGAAAACATTTTGATCAATCCACAAATTTTTACTTTCCAAAAATAGAATATTGATTTTTGGTGAACTTTTAAAGAGTTTTTTGGTGTTCGATATTAGAAAATCATTTTAAAATCATCATTGATAGATTTTGAACATCTAATTGGACACATGTATAAACAACTGAGAAATAAACATCTTCGTGGTAAAAATGTTTTTTAAAAAAGTTTTAGAATAACATATAAATCTAGTAAACTAAAGAGTGTTTTTTACTACTTATGACTACTCAAAATTCTACAACTATTTTGATTGTTAACCTAAAGGACCGGGGAGGGTGTTGAACTTAGCTCTTGTTTTCTTGACTAGCTCTTGTAGCAAGCTCAATTCCTCATTGGTGTGGGGTAATTTTGACAATCGGCACCGTTGAAACTAAAGAAGACTTACGTAGCTTTTTTATGAAAAAAAGATTAACAAAATCGCACAATTTTTGAGAAAATGCCACCGTTGAGAAGATTGATGGAACTTGTTTGGGGTATTTTGTACACATGCTGAAATCGGATTGTTCAAAAGTGCTCCAAAAATTATGAAATTTTTACTGTGATTAGAAATCATCATTTAAACATGTGCAAAAAAATTCAAGTAATTTGGAGGTGTAAGGAGGAAGATATGAGGGTCTGAAGTGACGCCTAGATACCCACCATGCAGCTCAAAAAAATCACCAAAAATCGCTCACTTGATGAATTTCCGATCAAGAAGTACCTATAGATTCGGCTCTCAAAAAGAGCCAGGGTCTCTTTGTTGCTCATCCTACAATTCAAAGCCCAAGAACCCGAATTTCCTCACTTTCTAGTTCCAGAAGCCGCATGGAGGACCTTACGGTCTTTTAGGGGTTAAGGTTTCTCACTTACATTGAAGTGATGTAATGACTACAAAACTATCAATCAACCAATGCGTATGTTGACCCTTTACATTGATCACTGCTTCCAATCTAAAAAGGCATAGATCGGCACAACTTGAGAAGATTTTGGAGCTTTGTTTGTAAAATCAACCATATTAAAAATTCAAAATAACCCAAATAAATATAATATTTGAATGGAAAATAAAAGTCATAGGTAGAATTATGACGATAAAGAAAAATCACTAGAATATATTTTTTTTTGGGAAAATACAATGAGTGAAGGTGCTATAGAATACAACATAGATCTTGACCTACAAGGCTTGTTAATGCAATAGAATGCACAATATTTAAATTTTCTAAATTTATAACGTAAATTATAAACTAGAGCTGATAAGCTTCACTTACAAAAAAATTGTTGAAAGATCTTGAATGATCATGAAAATATGTTGTTTTGTTTTAGTACCAAAATTTACGGGTTTAATAGAGAGGCGACAATGTTTTCTTAGGGGCAGTGTACATTCATTTAAGAGTCAATGATTTCATTCTAATTTAAAATTTTTGATTTGTTATCGAGGTTTCATCTACTATACAACGCAAAATATTTTACAAAATATCCTATTTCCTATCACTCATGTTACATTGTTGAAACGAAAACGCCACAAGCAAAATAAATACCTTGAATTCTACTTTGATAGAGGAACATAACTCAAGAGCAATTAAATATTGTACGGTCCACATAGCAAGTTCAACACATACCCGTCACATAATTAATTTATATGGAACATTCCATTAATGTTGGTAGATGCCATATTCTACAAATATTTTTCAAGATTCTTTTTCCACCATAATTTTTTTTGAAAAAAGTTTCCCAAAATTTCAGGATTATCTTTTGCCGACCCTGCTATTAGGGTTACGATAGTGTCGTGGATTAACCCTTAAAGGTTTAGAGAGCTCGTTCCAACCAGTATCATACAACAATATTTCATTGTATTTGGAATGATTCTACACCTCTTTTGGGTCTCAATTTGGAACTTTCTATTTACAACAAATGCCAAATATACGTCAATGTATCTACTATCCCCAAGGGACCTTTTAAAGGTTAATGATGTGCCTTCCATTTTTACTCGAAGGGCCTAAAGTTAAGTTATGTGGTATGAGCGTGAGTATGGAAATCAAGGTACACAAGTAATGGTCCGTCTATCTTAGTATGGGTGTACTAATCTCGCACTCAAAGGACTAAAGGGAAAGCTCAACAAACCTAGAACTGATAATCACTGGTGAGGCGGTTTTCTATTGGTTACATCCACAAAGTGGACGGAGGAATACGGCAATACGTGAGCAAATGGACGACGAACTATGGAGCCAAGGTACAATGAAACTTAAGGATGAATCTGGGCACATCATCTTTCATACATCACCTTTGACCAACGGATGGGATAGGTTGAAAATTAGGACATGGGTCCCCCTTCCTTTAGTTGCAATATTTTCAGAATCCAAATGGTCCACCAAGGACACCAGTAACAAAAACACCACTCCACCTTGTGCCTCACCTCCATTTTTGTTTTATTGGGGGTGACATCTGCAGCTTTTATTATTATTATTTCGGAACAGTAACCCCCTTTGGAGGGACTTTATTGCATAGGTCAAATCTGTCAAAGAGTGTGATATATTAGAGTTAACCCTAAAGGACATGGGTGTTGAACTTAGCTCTTGTTTTCTTGACTACCTCTTGTAACAAGTTCAATATCTCATCGGTGTGGGGTAATTTGATGATTGGCACCGTTGAAATTAAAGAAGACTTATGTAGCTTTTGTATAAAAAAATGATCAACAAAGTCGCACACTTCATGAATTTCCGATCAGGAAGTACCCACAAATTCAGCTCTCAATAAGAGCTAGGTCTCTTTGTTGCTCACCCTATAATTCCCGGCCCAATAACTTGAATTTCCTCACTTTTTAGTTTTAGAAGCTGCGTGGGGGCCTTATGGTCCTTTAGGAGTTAACCAAAAAGAGTGTTTCAAAGTGGAAACTCACATTATACTCACCTTAAACTCGTTTTCAGTTCAAAAAGATAGCAAAATTAGTCTATGGTGAGTTGGAGAATAATCTAAAGCAAGGCCTTGCATTGACCGTGGGAGTGGAACTTGTGACTTCTCCAATGCTAAAGGAGAATTCGTACAAGTTCCCCCAAGCCTAAAGGACTATTCATGAGGGGACCAAGGAACTATTCTTGCACAATCCATGTTAGATATTGATAATATTAGATGGTGGACTCCGCATAGACTCAACAGAGCTGACTGGTTGTTTTTTGTAAACTCAAATGTCCCAATAAAAACACTTTGGGTGTCTCTCTGCATGAGAGGGATCATGAAAACACATCAATGCGGCGATATTGTAAATGAACTGACATATGGTAAAATGAATGAAAAACATTAAAAATATTAGCTCCCTTTGGTATGAAGCGAAAGTCAACACTTCATATTTCTTTCTTAGAGTCTCCTCCGCTCAACACGTACTAGGGTTTGGCAAGAGCATGTAATAGGTGGAGCCTTTGAACATGACGGAAAACTTAAGCCAATCTTACCATTAGAATTCTCGTTACTTTTACAAGTGTATCTTTGGTGGCCTTTGAACATAAAAAAAATAAAAGGCTTTGTTGGGCCCTCAAAGGCACTATATACTCCCTAGTCAAGGACACCATGGCCATGTTCAAAGCTTAGAGGATGTGAATGGCAAAGAATTTTTTAAGCGGGGAGGCATTCTATACTCCGTTGTAGCCCTATTCTTGAGCTTCTATGTGCCATTGTGGTGACAAGACATATTTGCGGTTTTAAGACATATTTGCGGTTTTTAGTGATAAGCGTTGATTAAGTCACCTTTGCTTGCAAATCCTACAACAACAATGAAGGTTCACAATTGGATTTGGCCTTTAATGCTCCCAAGCTCCGATACCAACCTCCAACTAAGGATGTTTTTACAAAGAGCCTCCAAACCATTCTCCAATGTTGAATAAGTTTATGTAATAGATTGATCTTGTGATAAAATAAAGTGTAACACTTTTCATGAAGAAGCTTGTGACTGGTTTATCACTTATTTAGCATGTACATATTGTGTATGTAGATCGAATAAAATTATTACACTCTAAATTACCACTACATTGTTTACAAGAATAATGATGTGTAGAATCCCATTGATGATGTTTTACTTCATTATTTTGGATTACTGCCACACAGAGTAAATTACACAGTGCCAAAGTTTGAATAATATGAGGGCCCTCACACCAATATGAATAACTTTTAGATAAATGTTGCTTAACCCCTAAACGTACCAGGGTGTCCCTGGAATTGACAATTTGAGAAAAATCATCATAAAGTACTATTTAGAAGAATATTTTGGAATTGATATACCAATGAAAGTTCTAGATTTTGAATGTTAGATTCCATCCGTACAGTTCGATTCACTAATACTATCACCAATATTTAATTATAAAATTTGAAAGTTAAAATTAAAAATTCCTTCTAAATTCGATTACAAACAAAAATTTAATATTTTTGAGTAAAATTTGTTGGAATGAATTTGAAATGAGATACTCTTAAACGTGGTGATTCTTTGAAATTTTTGTGTTTCTTAAATCTATGACCTCATTTTTACAAGGCCACTTTTGAACTACAGTCAACGCAATTTTGGCTTGGTCAACGACTTGATATACTTCTACATTTGTAATTTTAGAAAAATATGTAATCAAGTATGACTAAATTCAACCGTTAGATAGGACAACAACTTGGTGAAGAATCTCCAAAAATTTGGATGACTTTCATCCAAGCATTGATGAGAACGTGAGAAGGGTTTGAATCTGTTAGTCATCCACTTTCTGGACGCTTTGACGTTTAGGGGTTAATTAGCATAAACGTTTGGATAAAATTTGGTTGAAATGAGCTAAATTGGATGAAAATAAGAAAGTTGGATGACAAGTTCCACATTATTCAAGATAATGCAAAATAGTATAAACCACATTATACTGAATATACCTAAAACTTTGAATTTCCAAATTACAACACCTTATAAATTCACATGATCTTAGTATCAATACAAGTTAGTGTTGTTAGTTTCGGTGCTATAAATAAATAAATAAATTTATGGACCATATTTTCTCTATATTTATGTTTCAAAAACACTTGAGCTATAAATAATTTAACCCTTAAACGTCAAGAGGGCCTGGGCGGGGCAGCCCGGAAGGCATCTAAACTTTCGGAGGGAAAAAAAAAAAAAAAAAAACGAAAAAAATGCAAAAACAGCTCTGCGGAACACTGCTGGCCAGCACTGTAGCACTGCGGCATCTCAGCTGCCCCAACCTCAAAAACTTGTTCAATTTCATAACTTTGATTGCTTACCAATGATTCCACAATCTCTCAAATGAGGCGCAAATTTGCAATTAAGATCGTTTTTTCAGTAGCTTTCCAACGCACCAATCCACGCTTGATTTGGTTGGGAAAATCTACTTTTTTCTTGATTATTCTCTTTTAAATAAGCCGATGGTGCTTACCTTGACGTTTAAGGGTTAAACAAGTGTAATGAACAGAAGTCCTTGTACACTGCTATCTTCAATTTCGAAAAATAAGATTAAAATAAATCCTACAATAAGTATTTATTTATTTATAGATGATTATTTAAGATGGCTTGTATTTTCAAAATTTTACTAAGGGCCGCTTTACATATGAAGTCGAGGCTGATTTTCCTACGGCCCAATGCAACCAAATTTCAGCGCATATTTGCTTTAAGGTTGGCATCAAGTACTCAATATAATAAGTTTATAACGGAGGCCATTTCTTCTATGTCTAATGGCGTTAGGGCTAAAAATACGGAGGAGGATGAAGGAAAGAAGAGAGCAAAAAGAGTCGTTCAGATTAGCAAACATCCCAAAGGTGTTGATTGCTAGATATTTTTAAAATTTTAACGATTTTATTTTATTTTATTGTATTGAAATTTGGAAACATCATCAAGGCCATGAATTGGACTTCCATTTATGGTGCACCCAATTCTTGGAGTTGGGCCCGTGTTAGACCATGTTGTTTTTTATTTTAAAAAATAGTTTCAAAAATTTGGCCTCAAGTCTTAGTGTAAGGGATTGGGGTTGATTTTGGGATTTAGACCAATGAGAGATGAGGATTTGAGCCCTCTTACACATCAAAACAACCTCGACTTCATATGTAAAGCAGCCTTAAGACAATGCAACGTCCTAAATTGCAATTTATAAATGATCTATGATGATGAATGTACGTCTAAGTTTCTTAATCCCATCAAGAACTTCCAAATGCTATGAAAATCAACATTGTGTCGTATGTAATATTCCCCCATCCCACAAAATGACCTTGTTCTCATTGAAATCCATGGATTAAGCTTAATCTCGTGATTACAGAGTAAATATGTTGACTGTGATGCAAATTAAGTGAGTATAGAGGGAGTATTTTGACTGCCAGAAAGTGTATACGTTATCGAAACCCATGGATTAAGCTTCCAGCATTGTTTGCAATGCCCTAAAGGCGCACACAAAGTTTAATTGCCAGCAGTAAATGAGTACAATTGGAAATCATAGTTTTATATTGGGACAAAATTTAAGTCGATATATTATGGTCTTTTTGTGGGACGGAGGGAGTATAGATTTTCAAATAGACGTATATCCAACTTTTTACAATGCACCAAAACTAATAACAAGGCGCCTATCCTATCCTACCCTTGATGTTTCTTTAGAACGGCGTGCAACAAGGTATAGTTTTTTTCGGTAAAAAAACCTACACATGAAAGCGGGGTGGAGTGATCTTCACACTAATGATTTGATCCCGATTTGACGCAACTCGCATTGGCTGGGCGATCGACGACGGAGAATTGCAGGGCCCCACCCACTCGCAAACATAAGCCTGGAGGATCCTCCAATATCAACTTGCACCAAAAGACGTGACACCAAAAGGACTCTCAAGCTTGCCTTTGCTTTGTGGGTACACTCTCTGCTGCCATTTGTTGTCGTTTCTCATGACTCGCTCTTGTCACAATAGATCCCCGGCCCCCTTTTTTTTTTGTATTATCATAATTTCATCCCCTGCACTTAGAATGATAAAATACCATGGTTGATGTATTCCCCTTTTCACTGTGTAAGTTATCCAGTCTTCTGTTCAGCGACTGCCTGCATGGAGGATGAAATAGAACTGTAGCCATTTACGCAGTTCAACTCCCCATGTAACGTACATTAATTCAATTGCAGCTACTGGTAAGGTACTGTCGCAGGTTTCCGCAATTGGGCACCAATTTCCTCGTATGGGACTGTCACACATACTTTCAAAGGGGTTGTGACCAATAACTAAGTGACACGTGGCACTTCTGTTTTTTTTAAAGAAATAATTATTTAGTAGAAACTATCGTGGATGGCCCATAAACCAACGCTTTAAGCTTTTCACCCAAATCTAGTACTAGTATAGAATTAGAAGCTTTCTTGTTGGAGATATTGTTGGTTTATGGTACATGTCGATTATTGGGTCATTCACCTTACACTGTTTACTATAGTACCATAGCAAGTTCGCCAAAAAATAATTCAAAAAATTAAAAATGTAAAAAACTGAAAATTATGAGGACAAAAGAACAAAAATAGAATAAATTTATCATTGATATATTTTGCTATTTTTAAGCTATTTCAGGCTATTTTGGACCAGCTTTAATCATTTTTTTTCTCAAAAACAAAAACCAAGAAATTCATTTTTTGAGGAACAAACCTTATTTTTCAAAAAATATTAACTATTCGTTTGCGGGGTGGCGACCCTGCTATGGTACTACAATATCCCATTTAGTTAGGGGGGTTTTTATAGCACGTGTGGGAAATTAGTGAAGGTGATACTAAATATTAGTAGCGTGATATGAAGATTTTCACCCACCAATTTTCAGCCACTCAGTAAAAATTTCAACCCTCACTAATTTTGAGGTTTGGTAAAATAGTGCATGCCTCGGGAATTAGTACCACACACACTAAATGAGATGATCAGTGTAGTATAGAGTGTAATTTGATTAGTGCTATTGTTTTATAACTCAATTTCTTTACTATGATATAGTTTTTTTTCAATGACTACTTTTATCATAGTAAAGAAATTGAATTACTTTTAGTGAAAAATTACTTACTGCAGCAATAGTTTTATATTTCAATTTCCTACTAGAATAATTTTAGTAGTTTTATTCTTATATTATATGTATGTATGTATGCTCAGAAATGGGCTCTCAATTTCAGGTCGGTTCTTCCCATTCATTGGAACCAGCCGGCGAGCTTATGGATCTATGCAACTGGTCTCTGCCAAAGCAAATAACGTATGTCCTGAGTGGCCTTGAACTTGCTCCCACTTTGCTTTAATTTGCCCCTGGCAAATTAAAGCACTGGCATGGTCTGAACAACAAATGGCCACAATGCAATGACGCTTCTCGTAGGCTTGTAGAAAAGGTAGCGCTTCCCAGGGAGATGCCTAGGCAAAATCACTATGTATGCGTGGAATTGGGCACTACTTGCCTTGGCAGTGCCATCTTTTCTACCGGTGCATCGATGAACTCTTTGCAACCGGTACTGGAGAACTACAGAAAAGGCCATGCTACTCGACAAAATCTTTATATGCACTTTCATGAGACAATGCTCCCTCTATAAATCTAGTGAAAGGAGCCTCTTAGATTCTACTGCTGTATATCCATCAAACATTATCTATTTCAAGACATCTAAGATATCATGTCATTCCTTTTGAGCATAGAATCATGTTTTTTTTTGGCTTCTTGGAACTAGACATAAGTGTTGTGGCACAATAGGAGTGGTTTAAATGAGGATGTACCAACTGTATGGTGTATTGCTACAGTGTTCAAAATTTAAAATAAATAAATAAAAAATGCCATGAATCATGTTTTATTTTCATTTTTATAAGAATTGGTGTAGAATGAAGTGGGCATGTTATGCTACTTTGAGGCAATGAGAGAATTTAGAAAATCAAAGTCGTGGCCTTTAGTCACCAATGTAAAGATCCCCGCAATGTTATTCATATTTATTTCGTTGTTGATTTTCTTTGCCCCACAACAGGAGAGACTACGAAAACACTTCGTTTTCAAGAGTTACACAATTGAACAATAAAAACAAGTAGTAAAAGTAAATATGGACTAAATGCTAAGGCACAAACTATGCGACTAGCCTCTTGTTATCATTGTGATGAGTGCTACACATACCTAATTCTTTTTCTTAATGGCGCTTCGCTACCTTATCTTACAATTTAAAAATAATAATTAAATATCCTTAGGTTATATGTTTTGACCTCAATGTCCTAAAATAAACTATTCAATATTGATCATGTTTTTGTAACCTTTTTTATTTATTTTAAATTTCCACTTCTCAACACAAAACGTTTATGGTAGTACCGTACCCTTAACCCCTAAATGCCCAAGCATCCAAATAGTGGATGGTGGTTGGTCAAATTCAATTTCAACTTTAAAGCTGATTATTTTTGCTTTCAAGTCCAACTAAGAAAATGGAGCTTATCAAGTCTAGTTTCTACTTCATTTTGTAAATCTGAAATAATCATAATATTAAGTATTTTATTGCACTCGCAATGTCAAGAGGTCATAATCCAAACTACACTACAAAGCATATGTCATCATCAAATTTCCACATTTAGAAAATAATTTTCAAATTGAATCTTCCGTATGGTTCTTCATTGTAACTTGAACCCTTTTACAATTTTTTTTGATTATTTGAAACAATTTTGTAATTTATATGAAATTCTTTGTGAATTTTACCTCAAAAATCATGTTAAATTTATAACGTAGCAAAAAAACATTTATTAAAAACATTTCAAAAATTATCTCAAAAGCTATTGATGAGTAAAATCCATATGAAAGTGTTGTTTGACTTTTTTGTGTATGCTCTGGGCATTTAGGGGTTAAAGAATTTACCTACACTCTTTTTAAATTCAATAGATTGCTCCATGTTGATCCCCAGCACCTACAAAATCATTGAAAGAAAATTTTGAGTTTCTATTATCTAATTATATTTTTGTTGTCAAGTATGGCTTTATGTTATGCTAACAAATTTTAAACAAAGTCACATATTTAAGTGTGTATATAGCAGGAAGGATTTACATTTGTAACAAATTTGTGCAGATTTGTCGCAATTACGCAATCTTATGAACCTTTAGTGCTCATGGTGGTTCTAGAGAAACCAAAGTTTTTCGGTGTTTTTTTTTTCTTAAAACTCTCTCTTTGTTCAAATTATGAATACTATTAATAGCATTTAACCGTATAAATGTAAGCATAGCTTAACCCCTAACGGAGGTTGCATGCCAAAAAGGGTTGGAAGTGTTCTTCTAAATGGTATTTCACTCCACAAAGACTATGGTATTGATAGAAACTGCAAATATGAGAAATAGAGCTTGGAATGGGAACTAAATATTAAAAATAAATAAAAATAATATGTGACGCGGAAAAAAAATATGGCTACTCAAAGGGCGTTCTCTATGTATTTTGAGTCGTGTACTGGAAAATATATAATTGTTTTATGATCCCACAACGGATGGAAATGCTCTTGAAAATCACCATATGCACAATGCATGGATATACACCTTCTCAAAAAATCTGCCCTCCAAATTCACACTTTTACACCCCTTAGCATCATATGTATGCTTGATACTACCAACGTATAAAATACCCCAACATCCTTTAGGGGTTAATCAAACAAGTCCCGGTTAATCCTTGGTAAAATCGGACCGTTGGATTGGAAGATTATAGTATGTCTTTGAACCATATAATGCCCACTCACAAATGAGATTTTGGAGGATGTGTGACTTCAAAGTTAAACATAATTTAGGTTAAATTTTCAAAAATAAAAGTGAAGAGGTTTAGCGATGACATGTGTGAACACCTCTTTGTTGCAATCTTTCATGTCAAGAATTGACTCACACATAATTATTGTGAATTTTACAAGTGATAGTGACTTATCCATATAAGGTTTAGAACAAAAAGAAATATACGTTAAAATATGAAAGGAGTTGGTACATTGATCAAGATCTTAATACATACACTAATGGAACATGAACAAAAGAACACAATCCAAAAAATAAAACAAGATAACAAACTTCCAAGCACAAGAAATACCGCATGGTACATGTGTTGCATTTGTAAGTGTTTACTGTATTTTCAAGTATTTGTAGTATTTTCACGTTTTTTCATAGGTATTTTGATAGTTTGCATAGCTCCAAATTGAAATTTTATCCTTTTAGAAGATGTATATCGTTAGTCTCCAACTCTGAACATCACAATTCAAAATCCAATTGTTCATGGATTTTCCATTATTTGCGTTTTCGACACATCAATGAGGTCTCCTTGGCACTAAAGGTTTAAGCACTGATAGTTGTGCCTAAAATAGCAGAGGGTCATCTTTCTCAGTATTTTTTTACTACACCTTCTTTTTTGGTAATGCACCAAAAAAATTCATTGGAGTGATAAAACTATTTTCATCCACTAACATAGATGAAGAAACATTCATTCATTCATACATTCATCCAAAATATAACAATAAAACACCAAATTTAGGAGCATTTTAGCAATTTCAAATTGAAAAAAATATACTTCCTTTCTAATTTTTTTTGAAGATTATCGCCGCCCAAGAAGAAATCAATGCTCTTTTGGTCTCCTTGGAAGTCTAAGGACTTATATAGCTTGGTCATGACCAAGGCAAGATCTCCAAAGGTCAATTGTACCACCATATTAATTTGAGGGGCCGGCCTTCATGGTCCGAATTAGAAAATCAGAATTAGGTGAGGAAACCCGGGCAATACTAGTAGTTATGGAAGTACCAGCCTTTACTGCAAAGGCCGGGCTGTAGGATGACGTGGCATGTAGATTTCAATAAGTGAAGTTTAGGGTCTTTGGATACTGCACTCAATTACAAAGAAACCAGCCAGGTTTGGTAATTCTCATAACTAAGCTTATTACAATTTACAAACGTACTCACTCGCTGAGCTTATATGGAAAGTACTCTTGGGGAGAAGAGAAGCGGTGCTTGTCCTGTTCTACAACCAAACTGCAAAATTTTAATAATAATAATAATAATAATAATAATATTATTATTATTATTATTATTATTATTATTATTATTATTATTATTATTTTATGTCCATTTGTTTCGGAAAAAAAAGAAGCTACAATTTATTTATTTAATTTATCAAATAACTTATTCCTTTGTTCCCATAATAAGCTTCCTCAACCCTCAAAATTAACTACATTGATTATCCCATTTAGGGCAGGCTTCCATGTGGGGATCGGTTGGGTGAAAGGCACAAGACAAGAAATGAGGTCTCAAGAACCACCCATATTCCACCCATTTTGGTACAAATGAAATATATACTCTTGAGTTCTCCTGGTTTCACCCATTTCGGTAGAGCTCCCTATTTTTGAGGACCGGCCACCCATACATAGAAGCTTGGCCTTAGTGATGGGGGGGGGGGGGGGGGGGGGGGGGGGTTATAGTGCGTGTGGGAAATTAGTGAAGGTGATACTAAATATCATTATGATGTAAAATTAGCATGATATGAAGATTTCAGCTACTCAGTAAAATAATTAGCCCTCACTAATTTTGAGATTTGGCAAAATAGTGCGTGCTTCAGGGATTAGTACTACACGCCCTAAATGGGATAATTAGTGTAGTCCAATGGTGTGAGCCTAAGCACAATGGTGTAGACATGTGGACCTCAGCCAATAGAAGTAGTAGTTTGAGCAAACAAGAAGCTTATTATGGGACAGAGGGAGTATTGAATTAGCACTTGACTCATAGCACTTTTATTTAACCCCCTAAAGGATCAAGAATTCCATAAAATATAATATATTTTGAAATTTGAGGAATTGATGAGGTTTGACCGGGTAATTGTAGTGTGGATGCTTAAAGGTTAATAAATTTTTGTACTGTATTGTTGATGAACAAACAAGAACACTGAAAGCATAACATTCAGTAGCATGCACTATCTTTGCCGTGGCTCTACAGTAGATGGTGTGGAATATTCCACACCCAACAATACTTCATCAGTAGCTAAGGGCCGGTTTACACTACGGTGGAGAAGGCCTCCGGTCGGTCAAGAATGCTTGGCCAAGACATGGTTATATGAGGCAAATGGTGGATGTGCCGGAGAAGAATTAAAGGCAATAAAATATTTCTATTGAGTTGGGCTTCTCTGGAGGAGGAGTTTCTTGTCCGGCCTCAAGAGGCCGGACAAGAAACTCGTCCTCCGGAGAAGCCCAACTCCAAAAAGTGCCCGACACGTAAGCGGCCATGTCATTTTATCATCCATGAGAAAATTTCACCACCATTGTTTTCTTCACCTAGTGTAAACACCCACCGGTCAAGAGTTGCATTTTCGACCAATCACAATTGAGAAACGCCCTTTTTTCCATGACCGGTGGACTTCTCCACCGTAGTGTAAACCGGCCCTAAGTGCACATGTGGAGGCTCAAGGTGATGAGCAGAGTGCATGAAAAAAAAAAAGGCTACTGAATGTTATGAGCCCTAATGATTCAATCCAAGCGATTTTGTTTTTTTTTTTTTTTGCTAAGATGCACAGTGCCACAAAGCAAAATTTGTCTTCAACTAACCACTTATGACAACTTCTTAGATTTCATGCTCATTCAATTATTTGTCTTCGAGTGACAACTACTTGGTTTATTTGATTGTGAAAGATAAATTTCTACCCAATCAGCCCATTTTTTGTTATTTTCATCCATTCAAGCTTTATTGTATTTTGCTGACAGATACGACTTCATTCATTCAATTTTTGGAAGATCATTGTGTTAATTTTGTAACATTTGTATGATATAGCTTTTAATTGCTCTTTTTGACAAATACTACATACTAGCTCAAAGAGTGAAGAACATTGCGTACATTGATAAAAACAATTAAAAAAAGATTGAACAAAAAGAAGTCCACATAGAACCTACTAAAAATTGTTTAAAAGTACCATGAGATCCAATTTGGGTTTTCTTGGTTCTTTAACCCCTAACTGCCTAAGCGTCCATTTTTTGGACGATGTACAGATTTCATCCATAATTTCTCATCCGTCATGCACTTTTAGCAGTGTGGATTTTTTACTGTAGATTCTATGGGAAGTTAGCTTCATGCATATGTGATTCGATTAGAAAGGGGATGATTTGTGAAAATTTTATGCCTCATTTCATGTTGTAGATTTTGAAGATTTCAATGTAAAAGTGCTCTAAAAAAAGTCAACTCATAAAATTAAGCAACCAAAAAATCTCCAAAAATCACTACACTTAGAGTATTACATTTCAACCAATCTCAAAGAATTTCATCCGTAGATTGTCAATATCTTATTCGTAATTGAATTACAAAATAATTTTGAAATTCACGTTTCAAATTTTATACAAAATTATTGATAATAGCAATCATAGATCTAACCGTATGGATAGAATCTAAAATTCATAATGTACAACTTTTATTCATATATCAAGTTCAAATATCCCTCTAAGTTGCATTTTATAATACATCTTTGCAAAACTGCGGAATTTGGAGAGGGCTCTAGGCATTTAGGGGTTAAGGGTTAAATTTTTTTGCTTCAAACCCTAATGCACTAATAGAAACACCATTTGCAAAGAGTAAAGAAGGCATGTCCCAAAAGACCCACAAGAAGACCCCACATGACACTAATAGAAACACCGCCCGCATAGACTAGCGAAAAGACCCACGAGAAAATCCCGCACGATGAATTGGACTAGTCGTAGGTCTTTTTGGACATACTTATCTAGTATACATGAGTGGTGTTTCTACTAGTGTCATGTGGGGTCTTCTTGTGGGTCTTTTTGCTAGTCTACGCGAGTGATATTTCTAATACACCTATCACTTTATATAGTGTGGATTAGACTATTATGAAGATCTACACTAATTGAACAAAATTACATCCAGTCTATCATAAATACACCACTGCTTGAAAATGGACAACTACTTCAAAGTTAACACACTTACTTTAGGTAAATTAGAGTGGATTGATCCACATTAGTTTTGAATCCATACTATATAAGGTGAACGGTGTACACCCGTTACCATCTTTAGTCTGAGAGCAACAATTAGTCCAATTTTTTTTACAAATTCTCGGACTAATTCCAGTATGTACTATCCAAATTAGTCTAAGGATATAAAAAATAAAAATAAAACATATTATTCAACAACTACAAATAGTAATTTCATAATATTTTATTCATATTTGGCATGGTATATTCATAGTATTATGGATTAAAACATTTAAAACATTGCCCAACTATACCTACATTACCACAATTACTAGGAGATATCTCAATCACTACAACTCAAACTTTCTTTTAATTCCTCAATTAGTCCAAGTTGGACTAAACGTGGTAATAGGTGTAGTGATGCTTGGTTTTTAAATAAATTTAACCTTTAAGCGTGCAAGGAGCCCCGTGGGGCCATGTTTGATCGTTTTTCAGTCAAACACTGATTTCAACCTAGCTCCTAATTTTAAATGAAATTGGTCCCAACTAAGAATATGTGGGAGTTGTCTTCTACTTTGTATTCCAATTTACAGTTCTTCAAATTGTTAAAATTGTGTTTTTTACAGCACTTTAAAGCTCACAACCCTAAAATTCCAATATACAGTGCAGAAAAAGTTTTTCAACCGAATTTGTTTTTATGTAAGCTCAAGCAACACACAACCTACTCCTTGTTGTTCATCACTATTATTTACATTTTTCTAAAAATTTCATATTATTTTAGGCATTCTTGTAATTACTATGACTTTTTCAAGAGAAAAGATTTGAATTTTTTTATAAAATTCATTTTCATCTAAATAAGTATGAAAAAATCAGTGTGTATCGGTTTAAGGATATATTATATGAGAAAATACTATATATATATATATATATATATATATATATATATATATATATATATATATATATATATATATATATATATATATATATATATATATATATATATAAATGTGAGAAATTGATGAGGTTTAACTGAATAAATGTAGTGTGAACACTTAACCCCAACTCTAAATCCCCCCCGCAGACGTTAATGCAAGGACTGTTCACCCATGGGCCCCATTTTCTGAAATTTTCATTTTGGGCACTCTAGGGTCTTTTTTTGAATTTTTATTTTATTTATTTTATTTTTTGCAAATTTGGTGCCTACAGCCCAAATTTGGTTTAGGGGTCCCCTTGGGAATTTTAAACCCTTGGAAGAGGAGGTTATTTTTAAAGGTGGACCCCTACATGCACAAAATAGGAGGCAAATTTTGTCCTCTTGCATTAACATCCAGGGGGGATTTAAAGTCTTTCGACGCTTAAGGGTTAATACTTACATTGTAAGGTATTCCAGCATCAAACAATCAACCTACTGCCTGCTGCCCTCATCAAAAGACAGGGAGGACACCTATTGAAGTCCACTTTGGCATTCAAGGTTTGTGTATTCACTTAGTATGACGATTTGACTGTTATTACCGGGTGGGGGGCAAAAAACTCGGTAGGTAGGTCTGACTGGGCAATGCGGGGTTTGTACTTACACTGGTGGGAGTGCGACTGACTGCCCTCCCATACTGGGCTGTCCCCTAATGGTTGATGATGAAACTTTGAAAGAAAGGAATGGCCGGGGCCTGACACCCCGGCCATTCAAATCATATTTCCATCCATGCTCTCAGTCGCTTTCCTAATTGTCCAATCCTTAACTGAAGTTATTTCGCATTTTCCTCATAGATTGAATTGCGTGATTTCTACGGCTGTTCTTCCCCCTGAATATTCACTGTTTCTGGTCCGGGACCATTTGTGAAACGATTGATGGGTTGTTACATGCCTTGTAATCGAACTCGAACATGACCGTTTTGTTTATCATCGTCTGGAAGAATTTTTGCAGCAGTGCCCACTGGAAAAATTAATGTAAAATAACACAACTTAAAGTGAACAAAAAGTGAAAAGAAATATAATTGAAATAGAATAAATAAAAGTATGCAGAAAAGCTTTGTGAAGGAATTGTGAAAATCTTAGTGAAGGAATTGTAAAATCTTAGTGAAGAAATTGTTAACCCCTAAATGCCTAGAGCCCTCTCCAAATTTAGCAGTTTTGCAAAGATGCATTATAAAATGCAACCTAGAGGGATATTTTGAACTTGATATATGAATAAAAGTTGTACATTATGAATTTTAGATTCTATCCATACGGTTAGATCTATGATTGCTATAACCAATAATTTTGTATAAAATTTGAAATGTGAAATTCAAAATTATTTTATAATTCAATTACAAATAAGATATTGACAATCTACAGATGAAATTTTTGTGATTGGTTGAAATGTAATACTCTAAATGTAGTGATTTTTGGAGATTTTTTGGTTGCTTAATTTTATGAGTTGACTTTTTTTAGAGCACTTTTACACTGAAATCTTCAAAATTTTGGGTGAATCACTACAACATGAAATGAGGCATAAAAAATTCACAAATCATCCCCTTTCTAATTGGATCACATATGCATGAAGCTAACTTCCCATAGAATCTACAGTAAAAATTCCACACTGCAAAAAGTGCATGACGGATGAGAAATTATGGATGAAATCTGTACATCGTCCAAAAAATGGACGCTTAGCCAGTTAGGGGTTAAATCTTAGTGAAGGAATTGTGATTTTTAAATTGGGGAAGAAGATTAGGTTTTATGATTTGTGAAAGTTTTATGCCTCATTTCATGTTGTAGTGATTCACCCAAAATTTCAAAGATTTTAGCCTAAATGTGCTCTTGAAAAAATAAACTCATAAAATTTAAGCAACCAAAAAATCTCCAAAAATCACTACACTTAGAGTATTACATTTCAACCCATCACAACAAATTTCATTTACAGATTGTCAATATCTTATTCGTATTTGAATTACAAAATAACTTTGAATTTCAAATTTCAAATTTTATACAAAAATATTGGTGATAGCAATCGCAGATCTAACCATTTGGATGGAATCTAAAATTTATAATGTAAATTTTTTATTCATACATCAAGTTCAAAATATCCCTCTTAGTTGCATTTCATTATGCATCTTTGCAAAATTGCCGAATTTAAAGAGGGCTTAGAGGGGTGAGGACGTTTAGGGGTTAAACATAAATTTAGGACAAAATATATCTATATACAAAGGTTTTTAGACATATAACTCTATGTATATATGGGGTTTTTAGAGGGGGTCATTAATGCTCATGATTTTCAAACATTATGTAGAGTGCACCCTCGGGAGTAGTGGATACTGGTATAAGGATAGTTGAATTGAAAAATGGATCCACCTTTTAGTTTGGATTTTTTAATTGAGTACCTCGATGATCAATGGTGAGAAGACACACAACAACACCCAAACAATAAAGGAAAAGGAGAAGACGAAGGCTTCCAAAGTAAGGGCATTCTCATTCCAATCCTACAAACCATATGACACACAACATTTTGTACAAATAACATTCTAAAATAGCGTAGAGGGAAAATAGACACTTCACATTTGGAGAATTTGTTAAGTCCTTCAAACCACCATCTAAGACTATATTTAGGTAGATTCTTGTATTGGCTTACACATGTGATGGAACTTTGTCCCGTATTCTAAATAAGTGACAGTTGTGATTGGTCCATTAAGGATAAACTATGCACATATAGAGAGTGTTATTAGAGCAAGCCCATCAACACTCATTTTCCACACACCAAACCTATTTATGAATTGTAAAGTACATCTTAAAGTGTGGAATTTGATATTTGCACAACAAATATTGTCAATATGGCGAGCGGTGGTTCTCACATCAAGCATTTTATCCTATTCTCTGACAAGACCATGCTCACACTTTATCAAGTTAAGTTTAGTAATTTTATTCTTTGCCATTATAATTGTCCCAAGTAGTGACAAAAGTAGTAGTATGTAATTGGTCGATGCACTCTATTATGGGTGTGCTTGGTGGTGGTTGCTAGGGAAGTTTTGAACACTTCTCACACTATCTTGGATGTGGACATGGTGCACAATGAGCAACTCTTGGGCATGCTATTAAGGACAACTTTCCATATAGAGTGTGAACTTGCATGTATGACGTCATATCAACAAGAAGGTTGATGCATTAATAGTCATTCAGGTTGATATGCAGGTGTTTTGGTCTTGCATTTCTGGTTTACAAGACCGGTAATAGTTGAAACTCTATTCAGAAGGGCCTGCTACACCAAATATGTAATGCCACATGGTAGAAGTATTAGTGATGGACCTTGAATTTTTGGCAAAGATGCTCTACATGACATTAGCATGTGGGTTTAGGCTCTACATGTAAAGCCGTCCTAAGTCGCTTGAAAATGAAGTATGGATGAAACTTTACTTTGAAGTGCGAACATAGAGGTGTGGAGTGAGGTCGGGATGCCCTAATAAGGGTGGCCGGATCTGTTGTAACGACACTTGTTATGAGTGTCAGAAGTGAACATCAAATAACTGAACTTAGGTGGAGGCCGCAACTGTCAATTGCATAGCATTGCACCCACCTTAGCCATTTGCTGCGGCAGCAAGATACTAAGCTACAGTGTGATCGAAGTCTTGTGGAAAAAGGGACACTTTGTATCATATGTATTGACTAGTCAGCAATGAGAGCCAGCGCTTCGGTTCAATTGTTGCTCAAGGACAATACCACCACAGACAAGACCCACGGCACGCAATTTCTCCTTTGGAATTCTGTTGCTTGTGTCTGCCCTAATTTAATTCTAGGTTGGCCCATACATGTACTCTCACTGCAGACAAAAACACATGTATGCATATGAACTTTGACCTTTAAAAAAAACTAGCAAACACCTTGTTGCAATGCACCAACATTGCATTGGGAACGTGGGAATCAATTGGGAACACAAAGGAACATGGGAACTTTGGGAACATAAAGAGAACTTGGGAACATTAGGACTGCTAGGGAATGTGATGAGAAGCTTTGGGGAACATCATAGGAACTGTGGAGAACGATTTGAGAACATGATGAAAATTGAATTAAATGTATGGATGTGAAATGTGGATGATTTTGTGACATGGTATCGTGACGGATACCAAGCAAGGTAGAAACATGGTATTGTAATGCCCAGTACTTAATATAATATATTAAATGCATGCCTACCCTATCAATGAATTCTCTCATGAATAAAAAATGTGTATGAAATTCAGTATGCATATTCACAGAGGGTGCATATTTAGGGATAGTGAGAGAGTCATTAAATATGAGCACAATACCCCAATACGTCCCTCCATAAGATTATCTCCACTAGCACTCTGAATAGCTCTCTAGATGAGAATGGGTTGGTGGACAATTTATTTGGACTGTGACACTGGAAAATGTAATCGAGTACAAGGCCCTCAAAAATCACTCAAACAAGTGTATCTTCTCTTCTTAATTGCAGAATCTATGCATGGTGACTTATGAATGGCTCACTTACTATTTTCAAGAGTCTAATTGAGTGATGTTGGTGGGGAACTATATTGGGAGGTCTAATTTTTTGGTTGACCTTCAAAGTGCAATCTAGTCAGAGTGCTAGTGGAGATGCTCTAAGAAGGGGGCTTGATATCCTAAATTGGTGAAGAATAATGATTACCCATGTATAGTAATTGTGATTGGTTCACCTACTATATAGAAGGATGCATAGTGGTTCAACGGTGTGGAAACGATACCGTACATGAGGATCGAATTCAGACAGCCAGGTGTCGAAATTGAATTTCCACATTAGATTTTGAGAGGTCCACGTCACCCTTAACCAATCACAAGATGATATGTGGCACTTTGGGACAAAGAGTAATTAATTAATGTCAAAACTGACCACGACGTAGGGTAGTTCATGATACCAAAAAGTGAATTTAACCCAAAAATGTTGCCTAAAGATAGGAAACAACTACAAAATGGTTGAGTGGGCATTAGGAGTTAACCCCTAACCGCCCAACCATGCATATTTTGTATGATGTACGGATTTGAACTCCGTTTTCTCATCCATCATGTACATTTGCAGTGTGGATCTTTTACTGAAACTTTTATGGGAAGTTAGCTTCGTGCATGTGTGATCCAATTAGAAAGGGGATGATTTGTGAAAATTTTATGCTTCATTTCATGTTGTAGTGTTCCACCCAAAATTTCGAAGATTTTAGTCTAAAAGTGCTCTTGAAAAAGTCAAGTACTAAAATTATGCAACCAAAAAATCTCCAAAAATCACTACACTTAGAGTATTACATTTCAACCCATCCCAAAAAAATTCATTATTTGATTGTCAATATTTTATTCGTGATCATATTACAAAGAGCTCTAAATTTTAAGTTTGAAAATTTATACACAAATATTGGTGATAGCAATCGCAAATTTAACCGTATGGATAGAATCTAAAATGCATAATGTACAACTTTTACTCATTCATCAACTTGAAAATATCCCTCTTAGTTGCATTTTATAATGCATCTTTACATTATAAAATGAACCGTATGCATTATCTCACTCATTATTTACATTATAAATTTAGTACTCGAGTTTTGATATGATTTGTTAAAATTATAGTTCACAACAACTGGTTCAAAAAAATGAAGAAACATATGCCTTTAGCATCATTACTCTCCCCAAACACTAGTAGAAAAGGTGGCACTGCCCAGGGAGGTGCCCAGGCAAGTAGTGCCCAATTCTACGAATGCACAGTGATTTTTCCTGGGCATCTCCCTGGGGAGCGCCACGTTTTCTACTAGTGAAACAATATGTTTTCTAATATTGTTTTTTCTTTTCTTTTCCACATATAATAAAGTTAATTGTATTGACTTGAATTTAGAATATTTGAATTTGTAGTTAAATTGATTTTCACTGGGAAATTTTTATATATTTTTTTAAAATAATGAAAATCCACCACATGGCAGTTTCTCCCATATAGCTTGCAACCATATTATGGTCTATTGGACTAGTAAGCATTAACCCTTTAACGTCCCAGTTCAACACTGTTTTCAAAGATTCGTTATAAAATGTTTGATGGAAACCAAAAATGGAGTTGATGTACAAAGTAAAGTTGTAAATGTCAGTGTGAAGATCACATCTGTATAGTTGGATTTATCATATATTTCTTTAATATTTTTAAATTAATTTTGCAAGGTTTTCTCTTGAAAATCAATTAAAAATCATGAATTAACAAAAAATAATAATTAGAATATTGTAATGAAATTGGAATAACATGCACTACAAGATGGTATGGTTTCCATTATTTGATTGTACTTATTTTAGAAAATCATTTTCAAGGTTTCACTTTTTGAACTAAGAATGAAACTTGACATAAACCACTTGTGTTGTTTTTCCAAAAATCATAATAACCTATTTTGAAGATCCAAACCGTACACAAGAACCATGAGAAATTTTGGTGGATGAAAACTGTTCAATATGGATGGAATTCAAACAGTAATTTGTACAAATTATCGATGATTTACCCTAATTTTCATATCAAGCTAACCTCCACTTGGGAGAGTGAAGCCCCAAGAAAAAAGATGATTTTTGCACCATGTCTTTAAATTGTCCGATTTCCTAAACCTCATGTCATCAATTGGCTATATGTGTTACATAACATTTAGTAGTAAACTCAAGGATCGATCTCCCCGAATGAAATGATGAGGAATATACCTCATCATCTCGTCAACCCCATCATTAACTAAAGGGCCATATAGCAAGGGCAAGAATATTTCCAAGGATGAAGCTAGATGAAACCCCAAAGCAGCCCTTGCAAGAGCTACTAAATGTTATATAGATATTAGAGTTATTCGAAAACAGAAGTGGATTATGAAGGGAGTTCAAGTGGAATTTGTTCACTATAATTACAATTTGTAACAAACATTGTTCATGAATAGTCCCTATGGTAAGATCTCTTGGTTTGGAAGAACTTGTGGAAACTCTCCTCTAGTATTGGGGAGGTCATTAGTTTGACACCCCATGGCGGCGCAGGGCCTTGTTTTAGGTTATTCTCCAACTCACCATAGATTGGTTTTGTAGTCTTTTTGAACTCAAAACGAGTTCAAGGTGAGTTTAAGGTTTCTTTCCACTTTGAGACACTCTTTTCGGTTAATTCTATTAACACTAGTGCAAAGGTCTCCCTATTTCACCAAAAATGACCACCAAAAAGTGTCCAATTCCACCAAAGATCTAAAATTTTGAAAATCAAATTTGGGACTATTTTTGGCTTATGAGAATCATGAATTAAAAATTCAAAAAAATTCAATTCAATTATAAAAAAAAAGAAGCAAGTTATGTGAATTTCAAAAGTGAGAAAATAGTCATATCCCACGTGTGATATATAGGTGGTGTTTTTTTAGTCACAAAAATTATCATGAATTGCATCGTAGACGCCTCAATTCCTCTCAAATGTAGCAAACTCTGAGGAATTCAAATGGTCGAATTTTGATTAAATCACAAGTGATTGATATTAGGTTCTTTGGGGATTGCAAGTGGCCGCATTTAGTGATGGTTATTGAGGGCACCTACACGACGGTTATGGGTACACTTGAAGTTTGGATAAATGAGAACACTGCCGTTTGGATAAATAGGAACAATAGTTTGGATAACGCGGCGGGCCCTGTCTGTATTGTCAAGTTGGAACCATGACATTTCTGTACCAATCCTAACATCACACAAGGCTGCAAATGATCAATTACCAGGAGTCATTTGACAAGTTAATGCAACCTAGATTTTTATTTCTATTCTTTATTCATTTTTCTTTATTTACTATTTTCACTACGCTAAATGGTGTATTTAGTGTCCCGGGATACTATTTCTAAACCCATACACTATTTTATTTTAGGAAGATATAGTGTCCTCGTAAGAAAAAAATGAATGTAGTGTTCCAATGACATATGGCAACTTTATAATAAATAGGGCATGTCACCTCGTGTCACTGTCATTACTTGAAAAGAACATGACACTCTCAATAAAAGTGAGAACGACAAGTGACAAACTCCTATGTAGTGTTAAGGAATACTATTTCTCTTCAACTTTGAACGAATTGTGGTAAAAGTCATCAATTCTCCTCGGACACTAAATACGCCATTTAGTGTACATGATCAATGGTGTCTCTACTCTCTACTTCAAAATTCAATGTCAATGAGAGGATGTGGAACTCATTTTCTTGGGGATCACTAACATACATCTAGTGTGACCAAGTGCGTTAAGAGGGTACCTGAATGGGGGCTATCACATAATTGAAATATTTTAGGTATATTCTATAATAGATTCTATAATTATTCATTATTTGAATTTAAAGCATCCTATATTACATATAAATTTTTATAATTAGGTAGAGATTTTTCCTCCTATGGATGAATAAAAAAGACCCTAAAGTTTAACTCATGTAGTTTTCTACTTTTTGCAGTTTTTGCTCATTTTGCAGTTTTTGGTATGATGTATATGTTTGGGTTGAAATTGGTATATCCAAAATTAAAACTTGAATCCATTTTGTACAAAATTTAAATATCATGTATAACCATGACCCCATTGTGAATAATAAAGCACTTCACAGCATTAAATTCTTCAACTTTTCAGAAAAATGGTTGATTTAAGGATTCCAAATGCTTTGTAGTTGGGTGGGAGTGGAATTTATATTCTGGCCTAGAATTTTGTATTAATTAATTTTTTTTTAATACGAAACACAATTTGTTGATTCTGTGTTCTATTGCTTTTTAAAAGAAATGATCATTGCAATACATAATTTCTAAAAATTGAACTTTGGTATTTGGAACACTATAAAGGAACTATATGACAATACAAATGAATGGAAATAAAAACCATGTGGAATACTTTGAATGTATTTCATTTGTTTTTCCACGTGTTAGTTTTTTTTATAGTGTTTTATAGCTATAATAGAGAATTTATAGTACAAAATACTAAAAGCATTTAAAGTATTACATAGCATTTTTCCATAGTCTATAGAGAATTTTAGTGGAAAAAGAAACCATGTAGAATTATTTCGAGTGAGTATTGTATGCAGAAGATATAACAATTCAAAGTTAAGTTGTTAAATGTTCAAAATTAGGGTCCTCCTCTTGGTGCCTCAAAGTTGTACATTCTACAATAAATACTTATTTATTGCCCACGTCTTTTAAGGCATGCATTATTATAAGCACTTTGGTTTTAGTTCTTGACTTTTCATGGAAAAGCTTGGTATTGGTCTATTACTTATTTGGCATGTAAGGTGGAGATACCTAAAACCGCCTATTTAAGCTATTGTGCTTGAATTTTTTGAAATTCAAATTAGGACTATTTATAACAAATAAAATTGATGAATAAAATCATTTAAAAAATTTAATTTACATGAATTTTGAAAGTGAAAAGTTAGTCATATCCTACTTGTGCCATATAGGTGGTGGTTTTTTTCAACACAAAGTACCATGAATTGCATCCTAAATTCTCCAATTTTGCCCACTTGTAGAAGCCTACTAATTGGATGGCAAGTAGTCAAATTTAGATTCATGGGGGGGTTGCAAGTGACCAAATTTAGGTTCATGGGGGCACCTACATGGCCATTGGGGGTGGATTCAGCGGTTTTAGGTGCCCCCACCTTATATATTGTGAGTGTGAGTTACATCCAACACATTCTAAATCACCGTTGTATCGTTAACAAGGATGGTGATATACAAAATCCCATTGAAGATGCTCGTAGGTCCTTCCTGGCACATTTTTAGGAAAACGACATCGTAGTTGATACCACGATGAGTCCCCCCTCCAAACCCATGAAGAGCCCGTGCACGCTCTCACAAGCTAGAAATAAGTTTATTTTAGTTCATGTATGAATTAGAGGACGAGTGTTTATGGGTTGAATGGGCTTCCCACTTCCTCAAATCATGGTCGATATCTTTCATGAACCCACTCTCACTTTTATTAAAGGAGATTGAATAGTGAACCCGACATCCATTTTTAGTGAGGACATGGCCAAGTGCTTCATGGGAAGGAGCTCTCACCCCTGACTTTAAATCCCCCCTTGACGTTAATGCAAGAGGACAAAATATGCCCCTTATTTTGTAAGTGTTGGAGCCCACTCTAAAAAGTAACCCCTTCTACCAAGGGTTTAAAATTCCCGGGAAAGTCCCCCTAAACTAATTTATCCCTGTAAACAATCAAGGAAATAGGGCGGGGAGCTTAATCCTTTAGTGCCCACGTAACCACTAAGTGGTCACTAGATCACTAGAAAATGAAATGCTGGAAAATCTATGAACCATCTCAGTCCGATGTTTGAAGTTCAGATGTGCAAATTTTGATTTTGCAGATGATGCAAAAAGAAAATTTGAACTTTGACTTTTTTAGCTATCCAAATACCTACGTACCAAACACCAAAATACTGCAAATACCTCAAAATATAGCAAATACTTACAAATACAACACACGTACTATGTGGTATTTCTTGTGTTTGTAAGTTTGTTATCTTATATATATTTTTGGACTGTGTTCTCTTATTCATGTTCCATTAGTGTATGTAGTCTGATCTTCATCAATGTACCAACTCCTTTCTTGTTTTCACGTATAAATTTTGTCCTAAACCGTACATGGATAAGTCACTCTCACTTATAAAATTCACAATAATTATGTATGAGCTTGTTCTTGATATGAAAGATTGCAATGAAGAGGTGTTAACACAGGCCATTGCTGAACATCTTCACTTTTATTTTTGAAAATTTAACCCAAATTCTATTTAACCTTGAAGTCACACACCCCCCAAAATCTCATTTTTGAGTGTGCATTATACGGTTCAAAGACATACTATAATCTTCCAATCCAACGGTCCGATCTTACCAAGATTTAACCGACACTTGTTTCATTAAGCTATGCTTACATTCATACAGTTGGATACTATTAATAGTATCCCTAATTTCAACAGAGAGAGTTTTAAAGAAACATCACCCAAAAAACTGTGGTTTCTGCAGAACCACCCTGGGCACTAAAGGGTTAACCCTTAAAAGACCCTTGGAGTCCCTCTTTACAACCCGTATTTAGCCTTATAATCGTTCAATTGTAGTTTAGTACATGAATTTGATATATGATTATATACATATTATCATGATTATTAATTTTACTTCGTACATGGACGTGATTTGTCATTGTTATTTTGATCAAATACCACCGAATACAGAATATACTATACAGCCGCAAAGGGTTTTCTGGGCTGTTTAAGGATTAATATGATAGAATCTGCATGACAAAAATGGCGGTCCCAACATTCATATTCTGGTTGGATTATCAACTTTCTCAACAGTACACCCAGACTGGAGCTTCGATGACAACAGGCTGAACAGACAAGGCATCTAAAGACGACCCCCACTTCAAAAATAAGCTGCAAAAGTTGTTGCCAGAGACAAAAGCACCAGACACTTCCATAAGTTGCAATATTGCAAATTGCCGCAAGGCCAGTTGAATATCAAGTGCCTATAGAAAATTCTTTTTTTCTTTTTTCTATTTCCGAAGACATTTGTTAGGTGCCGGAATCAGGCTCCCCAAGAAGGCAGGAAGCAATTGCCCACCTGCGTATTTGAAGCCCTGTACGATCTGTGTCCATGTACAGTAGTCATACAAAAAGCATATGAAAACATGCCGAGCTTTGAACGTGTGAAATTCTTCCTCCATGTCTGAAAATGTGGGGTGGGTGGGGTCACATCGCGATGTTGGTTACTCAATTGTATAGAGAACATGCAATTCTCATTATATATGGTAATGGAGCGGAGTGCACATTTGTCCTCATTCTCAAATGCCAACTTGCAGCTCTTCTCATTGCAATTCTCTGTCAAACGTAGTCTCAAAAAGTACACCTTTCATTCTATATAGTGTGCATTATTAAATAGTGTGATGCACAATACCTAGAGGAATGCACAAGTAAATACAATCTTAACCTAATACAATGTGGATTTGTACTCTTTTACTAAACCCTTGAAGGACCACAACTACGTTTCTCTCCAAACATTCCAAAGCTCCATAAAAGTACCCCTTCTCATAAAAAGGCAATTAGTTTTGATTTAAAATCTTTTTGACTGATTCAACTGTAGGATATTTCAACCAACTTGAATTTATTAGCACCTACAAATTTTCAACGGTTCAGGGTCTCTCAAAAGTTAGATTATAAGCTACAAAGTCAGCTGCACTTTTTTTTTGGTCCACTACTTGAGTTTGAAACTTTTCGAAAAAGCCGAAAATGCAAAGTGTAGTCTCAGATTTGGTAAAATGAATTTGGCGGTTGTGTATATGGGGGTGTTAGCTCATTGCGTACAAAAATTTAGATGCATAGCTCATTGTATGAAAGTTTTCAAGAGTTGCATGTAGTTAGGTTTTTTACCTTTGCATGATTGTATCTTTTGATCTATACATCACCTAAGTACGCAAATGACCATCCCATCTTCGTTACAAAGAGTAGAATCACCACATAATATTTCAAAAATTGAAGATCAATACTCATTCCACATTGAGCTCACCGAACTTGGAAAATCAGCCTTGGTTCCTTAGGGGTTAATGTTGCTAAACTTACATGGAATGTTATTTATTTATTAAAGACTTTTACTCGTGCTTACAGGTATCAGAATGGTCTAAAGCAAAGCAAGAATAAACAATTCAATGCCTTGTTTTATTATTTCTATGGGCCAAAGTAATTTTCAACATAGTCAATTCACTTCTGCCTAGAAGCTTTCAATACTCATTTACTACCAATAGTAAATAAAAGCAAGTCGCATACGATTCCTCTTCATTCAATGATGCTTATAGAGAAACTAATTGCCTACAACGTGTTTGAAACTACAATTCGTGCTATACCCAATTGCCCATTTTTGCATCAGTCCATTTATTTTTGAATGGTTCACATATGAAAATGCTTTAGAACCGGTATGTAAAACTTTGTGGGTGCCTTAAGTATACTTTATACTATGTACAATAAGTGGTATAATGTAAAACCACCTAAACCCACCATTTAGGCCCTACAAGTGCCCCTAGCTACCACCACTCAAGGAACCTAATCCAACCACTTGTCATTCAATCAATTTTTTTTTACAAGTGAGTGGAATTGGGGCATCTAGAATGCAATTCACGATGCATTTATGTTGGGAAAAACACCACCTATATGGCACAAGTGAGATTTGACTAACTTTTCACTTTCAAAATCCATATAAATTACATTTTCATGTCTACATACATACATTCATATCACTCCTTTGTTCATGAATCATAATTGACTATCAGCCAAGAATAGTTCCAATATGACTTTGAAAAAATTCCAAGCACAATAGCTTAAATGGGCGGTTATAGGTGCCTCCACCTTAGCTCCAAACACAAGATAAAAGAGCAATTATAACACTGGTGGTGTTACTGGCGAGTGTTGGCAAAAGGAAAGTCATAATAATTTAACTCGTCACTTTCACAAAGGAGCCCATCACACACATCGCATTCCAAGCTCCAAAAAATTAAGCCTTTCGCGGCTTTCAAATCATGGTCTGCACGACGGACGATGGATGCACCTTGACGACGTGGTCAGTGGCAGGAGCTATAGATGATGATATCACCTCCATTTCACAGTCAGTGTTTTAATCCTGCCTCCCACTACTACTACTACTAGATATATCAAACGCGTGCAGAGTGGGTAACTTTCTCCTTTTTCAGTAGGCATGCACTGACACGATGGACTCCCCCCAAGGAAACCAGAAGTTAAGAAAAACCATGTTCATGAAGTTTTGGCAGTCGTCAACATCGCGGGACTGTGACATGTCACATACTTCTGCAGCAGCAGCAGGAATGACAATTGAAGCACCAGCAGCAGCAGCAGCAGCCAATTCAAAGGCCCGGGGAACAAAAGTGAAAGAGAATGTTTGTAGGGGCAAAAGGAGGTCAGACGCTTACTACTCTGTCTGCGCTAAGTACTGGAGTTTTACTTGAGATTAGGAAGGTGCTAATTATGCTTATAGGGTCAACTCCGTCATAAGCGAGGCGTCTGATGAAAGTCTCGTGCCGTCCCTCTGTGAATGGCAGTGATTTTCTTTTAGGCTTTTAACTCCTAAAGGACCAAGAAGCCCAAATTGAGTCTCATGTTTGTTTTAGCAGTTTTGAGTAGGTCCCATGTGGACTTCTTTGTGTTCAAATTTGTTTGTTGTTTGACCAACACATGCAATGTTCTTCACTAATTCCAGTGATATAAAATTTGGTCTCATCAAAATTATAGTGTTCATAATATGATCAATTAAATTTTTCATTTTAAAACCATGAATCTTTGGTCCTTCACGGGTTAGAAGACAAAAAGTATCCAAAATAATTGGAGTGCACCCACTAGTAGAAAAGATGGGAGTGTTGAGGGAGATGCCCAGGCAAATGGGCATCACTTGCCAAGAAATGGGTAACATTGCTTGGACATCTGCCTCAACAATGTCACCTTTTCTACAAGTGACCAAGCCTAAACCCCTAAATGTCACAGCATCTAGTTTATGGATGACTAACAGATTCAAACTCACCCTACGTTCTCATCATTCAATGCTTGGATGAAAGTCATTCATTTTTTCTGGAGATACTTCATCAAATCGTTGTCCTATCCAATTGTTGGATTTGGTGGTACTTGAATACATATTTTTCTAAAATTACAAATATAGAAATATGTCAAGTTGTTGACCAAGCCAAAATTGCATTGACTGTACTTCAAAAATGGCCTTGCAAAAATGAGGTCATAGATTTAATTAGCACAAAAAATTCAAAGAATCACCATGTTAATCCCTAAATGCCCAAGCATCCAAATAGTGGATGGTGGTTGCTCAAATTCAATTTCAACCTTAAAAATGATTATTTTTTTATTGAAGGTTAGATTAGAATGCCAAAGCCTCACACAAACACTTGGAATGCATAGGAAAGAGATAATCTTTACTCATGGGCCGCCCCTCTTAAGTAGCACACCCAAGGGAGTCCCCTTGGCAAACCATATGGGACATCAGCCCATACTCCACTTCTAGTACACTAGGATCAGCCCATATCACTTGGGAGACCCAATTCTCATTACTTCTAACTAGTACCACTTCTCTAGTTGCAAGTCTAGCTCATTCGCATCATCTACTTTAGCTAATGCGCATGGCTAAGAGTAACTTCAGCCCACGCAATCATCCTACTTCAACACTCCCACTTTGCGAATAGCCAAAGCATTGGAGCCCAAATGCCACCACTAGTCTTTGATGTCGATCTCTCGCAAGAGCCTTTGTCAGCACGTCCGCCACCATGTGCTCCGTTGGACAATACTTCAACTCTATCACCTTCATCTCTAACTTCTCTCGAATGAAGTGATATTGCACATCAATGTGCTTTGTACGTGAGTGATGTGTTGGATTCTTCGCCAATGACATACTCCCTTGGTTGTCACACATGATTGTTGTAGCCTCCTCTTGAGTGCATCTCACATCCGCCATTAGTTGCCTCAACCAAATCGCCTCCTTCGTACCGTGGCTCGTCACCATGTACTCCGCCTCAACCGTTGACGTGGCCGTGGTTTGTTGGCGCTTGCTATTCCATGAAACGGCCCCCGATCCAACTTTGAACATGTACCCCGTGGTCAATCTACGATCATTGGTATCACCCGCATAATCCGCATCACAATACCCACTCAACACAATGTTGTCACCTCCAAGACACAACCTCACATCACTTGTGCCTTTCAAGTACCGCATGATCCTCTTGACCGCAACCCAATGACTTGAACCCGGTCTTGCCATGTGTTGACTGACAACGCTGATTGGATACGCAAGGTCCGGCCTTGTTGCAATCATAGCATACATCAATGACCCTACAGCTTGCTTGTATGGCACATCCACCATAGATTGAGCCTCTAATGCATACTCCTCACTGGTGAGTTTCACGAGTTTGGAATTCACATCCAATGGAGTGCCAACCGGTTTGCAATCCTCCATGCCAAAGCGTTTGAGCACATCCATAACATACTTGCTTTGATTCATTGTTATGGTGCGTGTTGCTCTATCTCGCACAAACTCAACTCCCAGACAAAAGTGCAACTCACCGAGATCACTCATCTCGTACTCGTTCTCAAGCATTGCCTTCAATGCCTTCAATGAGCTCATACAACTTGCAAGGATGATCAAATCATCCACATATATGATCACGATGACCACATGTTGCCCCTTTTGCATGAAATACAAGCTGTGATCAGCGATGCTCCTTGTGAACCCGATATGAACAAGAAACGTGTCAATCTTTTGATACCATGCGCGTGGAGATTGCTTCAACCCATACAATGACTTGTTCAACTTGCAAACAAGGTTCTCATTACCTCGTTGCACAAATCCTTCGGGTTGCACCATGTAGATGTCCTCGTCCAACTCGCCGTTCAAGAACGCCGTCTTCACATCCATTTGATGCATTTCCAAATCCATGGCAGCCCCGATGGCCAAAATGCATCGAATAGTGGTGAATTTCGCCACCGGTGCAAAGGTCTCATGAAAATCAACACCTTCGATTTGTGAAAAGCCCTTTGCCACCAATCTTGCCTTATAACGAACCACATCACCCGTTGCATCTCTCTTTGCACGAAATACCCACTTACAACCGATAGCGTTGCGATTCTTGGGGAGGGGAGTCAATTTCTAAGTGCCATTGTCCATCAACGATTTGTACTCCTCTTGCATGGCTTGCTCCCACTTGTTTGCATCATCACAACTCAACGCTTCACGAATCGTCAATGGAGCATCTAAAAGTGCAACGTTTGCATGCTCCTCCTCACCTTGAGGGAGAATATGATTCTTCCACCACTCGCCAAGTGGTCTACGATTTCTCTCTGGATAACGACGATCGCTCGAGGATGCATTGTCTTCAACCGCCGTTGCTTGTGCCTTCTTCTCGCCATTCTTCGTCTTCAAAGGTGGCTCCTCAATATGTTCCTCATCACCTCCATCTTCGTCATCTTCGTCTTCATCAACAATATCAATAACGGGAGATTTGGAAGATTGGTCCACAATCACCGGTTTATCGCCACTTCTCCCACTTGGACCATCGTCCAAATTGTCTTCAACCTTGGAATTCTCGCAAAATGTCACATCACGAGCTCGAATGATCTTCTTGGTCTCGAGCGACATAAGCCTATACGCCTTGGTACCTTCACAATATCCAAGAAACACACATTTTGTTGCCTTGGCCTCAAGTTTGGTTCTTTGAGAATCGGGTACCTTTGCAAATGCGATGCATCCAAATGTGCGCATGTGCTCCACGCGGGGTGGTCTCCCACTCCACGCTTGCTCTGGTGTCATGTTTTGAACCGCACTCGTCGGGCATCGGTTGCGTGTGTACACCGCAGTCACCACCGCTTCCGCCCAAAGGTCCAAACCCAAATTTTGTGCATGCAACATACTCCTTGCCATTTCCACAATTGTTCGATTTGCACGCTCTGCAACTCCGTTTTGTTGTGGTGTATATGGCGTTGTGGTTTGTCTAGCAATGCCTTCTTTCTTCAATAACTCTCTAAATTGGTTGGACAAGAACTCGCCGCCATTATCGGATCGAAACACCTTGATCTTGTGCTCGGATTGCTTCTCAACCAACGCCTTGAACTCTTTGAACTTCTCAAAACACTCGCTCTTTGCTTTGATCGGATACAACCATATCTTCCTCGAAAAATCATCAATGAACGTCACAAAATACTTGCAACCCCCCATAGACGTGGTCTTCATGGGACCACACACGTCGGAATGCACAATCTCAAGTACCTTGGTTGCACGAGTTGCCCCATCAACTGGAAACGGTGAGCGTTGTTGCTTGCCTTCAATACAACCCTCACATGTGAATGAACTAGGTGCGACGTGTGATTGTGCAAGATCCATGCCACTTACCATTCCACGCAGTGCTTTCACACTCTTGACATTCAAATGCCCGAGACGACGATGCCACAACGCCAACTTGTCTTCGTTTGAACTCGATTGCACCAACGTTGCGGATTCCGCCGCGTGCATCTTGGAAAACTTGATTTGGTACAAGCCGTTGACTTCGTGTATAATGGCCACCTCCTCACGACTTGGAGACAACACAAAACACCCTTGGTCGCTAAATTCCACTCGCAAATGCTTCATCACCAAATGTCGCACCGATAAAAGATTTGCCTTCAACTTGGGAACGTGGAGGACATCATGGATGGTAATTGTCTTCACACGACCCTTCACCTCCGTGTCTACGACGATGGATCCTTTACCCACGGCTTGAAGAACCGTATTATCACCCAAAATGACATTCTTTGGAGATATGACGTGATATGATTGGAAACAACTCCTAATGGGCGCCATGTGACTCGAGGCTCCCGAATCAACAATCCAATCGATCACACTACCATTGCATGACACGTCACTTGCCATCATTGCATACTCGTCCCCGTCATCACTACAAGAAGAGACGCTAGTCATAAATGCGTACTCATCACCTGCATCGTTGACCTTTGTATTGTTGGCACTTTCCTCTCTCTTGCGTTTGTAGCAAAATTTTGCCAAGTGGCCCTTCTTACCGCAATAGTAGCATACCTTGTCTGTAGAGCTCCCACTCGCACCGCTCTTGGATTGCTTCGCCATAAGCGCCGCGCTATCGCCACGAGTCTCGTTCTCTTTGCGCCGCGAGAGTTCATGCAACAACCGTGATGTCACATAATCAAGAGTGAGCTCGCTAATGGGCCTACTCTCCATAGCAACGATAAGATACTCGTACGACGGCGGCAAACTCTCGAGGAGCGTCATAACGATATCACCGTCGGTAATGTTGACGTCTGCGCCGTTGAGCTGATCCGCAAGAGCCTTGACTTTGTTGATGTGCGCCAACATGTCGTCGTTTTCTTCCATCTTGATGGTGAAAAACTTGCGCCTCAAAAACAAGATATTGACCAAGCTCTTTGCCTCATGAATATTGCAAAGCTTGGCCCATGCCTCGGCGGGAGTCTTGCACGACCGAATATGAGAAAGCTGGGAATCAGAAAGATTAAGAGCCAAAATCGCAAAGGCCTTTTTCTCTCGCCGAGTGTACGCAGTTCGTACCCTAGCCTCGGCGTCGGACGAAGGCGGTTCCTCACTACCCTCAACTATCTCCCACAATTCTTTTTCGGCCATGACCATTTCCATCTTGAATTTCCACAAGTGGAAGTTGACGCCATCGAACTTGTCTACAACCTTAGCACCTTCACCCTCAAATGTAGCCATATCCTTGATTGAAGGACGTACGCTCACAAAATTCAGCCCCTAGAAAGCTAAGAAAAATTGTTTTTATGATTTTTGACAATTTTGTGATTTGTGAAGCAAATTGCACACGTATGTGCTTCTAATGCCTCCAAACTAATTCCAAACACTAAATCAGCACCTTTGTGCTACACATCAACCTCACAACCGTCAATCGTGATGGTTCTTAGTGAATTTGCACAAGATCATACCACAACACCCTAACTAGGAGAATTGCGCACTCGTTGGCTCAAATCCACTCAAATCAGCACCCTTGTGCTTCACAACATGTAATGCACCCTATGGACACCCTTGTGCCTTCCAAGGACTCTCAATCAATGCAAATTCAGCCCCTTCAAGTCCTAATTGCATTGAAATTCATCAAATCAGCCCCGTTGTGCATTCCCTAACCCAAACTCTAATTTTGAGCACTCCAAGGGCATAACTCACATTCCAAACCCTTGTGCAAGAATTGCAATACCAAAATCAGATTGTAGACTCACCCCAAGAGCCTCAAAGCACAAAAGTGCCTTGCAACAACACAAGTGCACAAATTGAGCACAAATTGAGCCAATAAGCTCCAATAAGCTCCAATAAGCTCCAATCAGCTCCAATATACTCCAACAAGCACCAATAAGCTCCAAAGCTCCAATTCAGCCCTTGTAGACGTGTATAAACTCCAAAAGTGCTCCAAAGTGCTCCAAAAGCTCCAAATCAACAAATGATAGCTCCAAAGTGCGAATTCAGCCCTCCAACACGTAGATCAAAGGTAGGAAGATTGTAATACCTCCCAATGTCGAAATCAACCCACCAAAGCTCGAAATCAGCCCTCCAAAGTTCCAAATCAGCGCTCTAATACTCCAAAATCAGCGCTCCAACGCACGACCTCCACACAATGAGCAATCTAATCTTTCACTCACGCAAAACACATGAGTGGGCCCATAACCTATTGAAGGTTAGATTAGAATGCCAAAGCCTCACACAAACACTTGGAATGCATAGGAAAGAGATAATCTTTACTCATGGGCTGCCCCTCTTAAGTAGCACACCCAAGGGAGTCCCCTTGGCAAACCATATGGGACATCAGCCCATACTCCACTCCTAGTACACTAGGATCAGCCCATATCACTTGGGAGACCCAATTCTCATTACTTCTAACTAGTACCACTTCTCTAGTTGCAAGTCTAGCTCATTCGCATCATCTACTTTAGCTAATGCGCATGGCTAAGAGTAACTTCAGCCCACGCAATCATCCTACTTCAACATTTTTGCTTTCAAGTTCAACTAAGAAAATGAAGCTTATCAAACCTAGTTTCTACTTCATCTTGTAAATCTGAAAAAATCATAATATTAAGTATTTTATTGCACTTGCAATGTCAAGAGGTCATAATCCAAACTACACTATGAAGCATATATCATTATCAAATTTCCAAATTTGAAAAATACAATTTGAATTGAATTTTCCTATATGGTTCTTTATTGTAACTTGAACCTTTTATAATTTTTTCTGGTTGTTAGGAACAATTTTGTAATTTATATGAATTTCTTTGTGTATTTTACTTCAAAAATCATATTAAATTTAGAACACTTTAAAAAAAATTGAAAAATTGAGGACCAATAGGAAACATATGTTTACATTTATGAAAAACATTTCAAAAAATATCTGAAAATTTATTGATGAGCAAACTCCAAATGAAAGTGTTGTTTGACTTTTCTGTGAATGCCCTAGGCATTTAGGAGTTAAGAGTATCTCATTTCAAATCCATTCCAAAAAAAAATTACTCAAAAAATGTTAATGTTTTTTTTCTAATCAAATTCAGAAGGAGTTTTTAATTTGAACGTTCAAATTTTATAATAAAATATTGGTGATAGTATTGGTGAATCGAACTGTATGGATGGAATCCAAAACTCAAAATCTACTACTTTCATTTGTATATTAATTCCAAAAAATTCTTCTAAATAGTACTTTATGATGATTTTTCTCAAATCGTCAATTCTAGGGACACCCTCGTATGTTCAAGGGTTAAGGAACAATTTGAAGAAAAAATGGATGAAGACATCAAATTGTTTCAAATTTTGAAAATAAATTAGATGAAATTTCCAGTTTTTAATGAAGTCATCCATATAATGTGGGATGAAAAGATAGCTCTATCCAAAATATGGATGAATGTGAAAATATTTAGCTACACCATTTTATTGTCTTAGCCCCACAAGGGGAGAGACTACGGAAACGCATCAATTTCAAGGAGTTACATGGCTGAACAGTATAACCAACCCATAAAAGTAAATCTAAAGTAAATACTAAGGCAGAGACTACGCAATTAGCCCCTGGCTTGTTTTATGTGGCCACTTTAGCACTTCCCCAAAAACCAATAAAAAAGAAGAAGAAGCCCTGATGGCAAAATGGCAGTGTTGTACCCGCATGTCTTCTTCCATCAAATTAATATTCTCGCAATCCCACCCCACCTGCAGCCTTGACTGCTCATGACCTACCTGCGCCCCGCGCTCGCTCGCTCTCGAGGGAATTATATTTCCAAGAGCACCTGCATTCCCTTCTTGTCAGGCTCATGAATTCAATTCCCTCCTCCTAGACTGCAATGATCAATCGTCATCGTGCCGCAGACTGCTGCTGTCACGCAGTTTGTACTTAGTGTAAGTAAAATTCATTTGGATGTGTTGATGTAATTGCACTGCAGGTAAAAAAATAAAAATAAAAAAAACAATCATTCCTTTGTCGAGGAAATATCTGACTCCTTGTTCATGGCTAATAGTAAATAAAAATAGGGAAAATAATTTTTTAAATAAAAAACTCCTCCTTTTGATAGATGGAGGTAAATCAATACGTTTCAATTTGAGACCCCATCCCAATGGCGGAAGTACACTAAATTTTTTATTTAGTGTCCAATGAGAATTGATGTCTTTTACCACAATTTGTTCAAAGTTGAGAAGAAATAGTGTCTTTACTGTACATTAGAAGTTTGTTCCTACTTTCATTGAAAGCAACATGTTCCTTTTCCAATGATGAGAGTGAAGTGAGCTAGCATGCCAAGTTTATTATAACATTGTCATTCAACATAGGAACATTACATCCAAAAGGGTTTACTTGAAGTTTTTATCATTTTAAATTTCATGATAAAAACTTTTTCACAAGGACACTATATCTCCAAAAAGCCTAATAGTGTCAGTGTAGAGAAATGGTGTCCTGGACACAAAATCACAATTTTAGTGTAGTGATTTGGTGATTTTTAGGTACCACATCATGACGCCCAAGGCCACTGTTGGCACGAGTTTAGTGCCAATAGTGGCGTTGGACGACAACATGCTCCAGCACTATTACTAGGTGCTTGAAAACCACCCTTTTTTACTACACTACTTTTTGCTAATAGTGAGGGTGGGTTTATAGTACAGGAGGGTAATTAGTGAAGGTGACACTAAAATGTAAAATGAAGATTTCAGACACTCAATAAAAATTTCAGCCCTCGCCAATTTCATGATTTTGCAAAATTGAGCATGTCTTTGGAATTAGTACTACACGCACTATTAGCAAAAAGTAGTGTAGTGATTTTATTGTTCGCAGAGGTGCACACTCAACTTGGCAATTAGTTTGATGTGTTCATGCACTTTTTGAAACCTCGTTCGTTCGTTCGATCGATGATAGCGGGGGGTTGATGATTATTTCACCTCCGGCCATGGAGGTGGTGCAGGGGGCTTTTGAGTGGGGACAACCGACCTTATGAGCGTAGTATAATAGTGGCTCTGAGGGCAAATCTACTAGCTTGTCATATAGCCTTGAGATGCGGATCTCCAAATATTCAAACACCTGCAAAATACAGTTGGTAATGAGAGGGTGGGGAACAAGGAGCAGACGGGCATTAGCTGGCCGCGTGCCTGCCATTGGTGTCTTCAATATCAAAATATCAAGCACAAGCAAAGAGGAAATTGAAAACTTATCCCCTACTAAATGGATGAAAAGCATCCATTTCATCTCTCTCGTGGCTTATGGCATGATGTGAGAGTTCGACTCGACAAAGCCCTTGGACTTACGTACACTGGACAGAGGGCCCACATGGGTCATGTGTGAGTGAGTGAGTGAATGAGTGCAAGTTCTTTGATTCCAGAGCCCGGACGGAAAATCTCCGTCGAAATGGATGGATGAAAAACATCATTTCAGATGGTAATAAGGCGCCAAGTGCAATTTCGTCTCGCTTGTTTAGAAGTTATGAATGCATTACGGAGCAGCGCAAGTGGCAAGTGAGCGGGGGGGCCAATTTGCGTTGACCAGTCAACGGGGTCAACACGACAAAGCCAGGCCGCGGCAGTAGAATAGAGAGACTCGCCATAAGCCTTTGTGGTACGATTGTCAGAGGCTCCCATGTTGTTTAAAAAAGGGGTTTTTTTGTGGTCAGGTATGTTGCCCTTGTCATCATTATCGCAGTCTGCCATTCTAGATCCGCAAGATACTTGGGGGAAGCCATCCATGTGCAAAATTCTAAAAGCGCATGCCTTTGCGAAACAAGGACCTCGCTCACCCAAAACCTAACTCAGTTGCCACAACAACGCCATCCCCTTCTGTTTTTTCGCCATTATGACCCCGTTGCTGATTAGAAACCGTTCCCATGTAGACGACAAACCCGTCACCAACTCAGGGTGATATATTCATCACTCAGATATACTTTCTCTACTTCGTTGCCATACCGTATATCCGCTGTATTGAATGCAAATACGTCCCGCAAAATTTGAATTCTTGTGGTGGAAAAAAAACAAGGAAAAAAGAAAGAGGAGAGTAAAAGCTCCATATTGTGAAAAAAAATAAAAAATTGAACAGCCTCCGTCTTGATTTGAACAAAATTTGTACATTGAAGGTTGAGTAGTACTGGATTCAATTGGACAGCCATGTGATGGACAGTGAATTATTACTCTCTGCCAGTGAACAATTATACTCACCTATCCCTTCAATCACATTACACCGTAACAATATATATTTGTTACTATTTAACCCCCCGCCTCTAGGACCTTGACTATGTTTCACAAAAATGTCTCCAACGTTTGATTTTAGTGTGACTGAAATAAAACAGTGGTTTTTTTCAATTCCAAGTCTTCAATATTGCCTTACACTATTTTGAGAATGTGTGAAAAAAAAATTCAACCCATTTGCCTTCGTGGATCGTGAGATTCAAGTGGTCAAAGTGAAATAAAACTTTTCTTGGAGCTTGTTTGATTGGGTCATTGGACTTTGACTCCTTTTTTGTGGAGAATTTAAAACTATGCAACTTTGAAGCTGTTGGTAGTCATGTTAGTTACTTGTGTGTCAAATTTTCAAAAATAGTTGAGGTGTTACAAACTTAGAAGAATCACAATTCTGACAGTGTTATATATATTCAAGAAACTTATACAAGCTTGCATCTTTGGTAATTAAAAAAAAATCATTCCAAATCGATTTGTAGTAACCTACCGGAATTTCCAATTTTTTGTTGAATGAACAATTTGTCTATAAGAGGTTAAATTTATAATATTTGTTCATTTCATAGCATTATTATATTTGGAGGAATTTTTGTACAAGTGTAGTTTCTAAGACCTGCTATGACCCTTTGCAATAAGGTGAACCACCCTATTTGTGCTACTATATACCAATAGTGTAAATTTTGAAATATTTGAAATATAAATTACTATTCTTTATGTCCTACTAAAAACACCATAATATCCACTTAATTTCTGTTCCAAAATAAAACCGTTATTTCTAAGCATGAAAATCTATAATGGCATTCACCGCTTGCAATTAAATTGTTTGGACTCATACATTGTACCGGTATATCATAACCCATTGTATGAGTCTAGGTGGGTACAATGTAAATTTGGACTCATCGTTGAGTCTTATGTGGACTCACTCGTGTAGACGCATATGGACTCACTCGTGTAGACGCGTATGGACTCACTCACGTGGACTCGCCGCCGGCAATTAATCTGTCTGGACTCATACATGCAAAATATAGGTTTTCATTTTGATTTTAACAACATCTCTTAACGCTTTAACATCCCAATTCAACATTGTTTTCAAAGATTCATTATAAAGTGTTTGATGAAAAACAAAAATGGAGTTGATGTACAGTACAATGAAAAGTTGAAAATGTCAATGTGAAGATCACATCTGTACGGTTGGATTCATCATATTTTTTGTTAATATTTTTTAATTAATTTTGCAAGGCTTTCTCTTGAAATTCAATTAAAAATCCCAAATTAACACAAAAAAAACTTTTAAAATATTGTAATGAAATTGGAATAACATGCACTACAAGATGGTATGGTTTCCATTATTTGGTTCTACTTATTTTGGAAAATCATATTTAAGGTCTCACTTTTTGAACTAAGAATGGAATTTGACATAAACCGATTGTGTTGTTTTTCAAAAAATCACAATATCTTATTTTGAAGATCTATATTGTGCAAACTATAGTCAACTAGCACAAGAACCATGAGAAATTTGGATGGATGAAAAATTGTATAGGATGTAGTGTTGAAAAAGGTTGCAATCTGTTCGTTGTCCATTATATGAACGCAAGCGCATCAAAGGGTTAATCCATGATTTCAGTAAAATCAAGGTGGTTTAGTGAGACAAAGGGAGTAGTTTATAATGATACAAATAGGCCACAACAAAATTGTGGCACAAATAAGTTGCACACCTTATTGCAACAAGTTGAATGAAGTTTTAGGCCTCATTTTAGGTTTTAAATTTTATTTTTGCAAAATTTAATTTCTACACACTTTGACGTCTGCCCAATTGATACCTACACAAATTTGTGTATGTAGAGATGACCTTGAGATTTTCAACAAATAATTGCTATTTTAATTGATCCATGACCATCTACATAAATAAAAATGTAATATGATTTTGTAATCTAAATTTAATAGTAAAGATAAAATGTCAAGATTTTAGAATGCAAGTCTTGATAATTCGATTTCATCCATACATTTACATCTCAAAATTCTATGTGTGTTTTTACAATCAATTTACAAGTTCACAATTTGAAAAACCTTCCGAATAAAACATATTTTTTTCATTAAGATCTCAAATATGATATTATAGTATCAATAAAAATAAGATGCTAAATAATTCTATAAAGGAGTATAAAAATTTGAAATATATGATTATTTATTTAGATATACAAAGGTCTAGTCATAAATTGTAAATTTTTTAACTCGTCAAGTTGTGAAATTGAAAAATTTGTAACTTTTATAGTCAAAATTATAACGTTCGCGGTCAAAATTTTGACTTGCTATACATTTTTCAATTCAAGTAAAATATACTAATTTAAGTTCTAGATGAAAGTTATAAGTTTAGATTTTGTTTTTTATATTTTGATTATATATTTTTTAGGCCATAGTAAAGGACAAACAAATTGTGTACTTGCACACCATTGATACCAAGACGACATCCACGTAAACCCGAATTTCAAGGTTTATCAACATCATGGATCCCAACTAAAAGTCCCACCACATGTTCATCATTTGAGTGGTTTAAGGTCATTTCAAACCCTGTCTAATTTTTTTTTCATTTTATGAATTTTGTTCCAAAATATATTTAGTTACTTATTGCAACTAAATATTTCAATTTGGAAGCCAAAAGTCATGTCAAGGCATTGGTATTATACATATATACACACACACACACACACATATATATATATATACACACAAAATATGGCTTTATATAATAAAAGTTAAAAAAATTCACAAAAATCAAAAGTCCACATTGCATTTGAAAACAGTTTTTCACATTTTCAAAAGGTCGGAAGTAAAAGAGTTGTTTTATTTAAGAGTTTGAAGACATATTATAATTTGTGAGCTTGAAATTTATTTATTTATAAATTTTAATTCATTTTGTAAAAAAATCACGATATATATCCTATTTTGAATAATTCAATCTAAAGATAATAATATTTGAAAGTCATTATAAAAATTGAAAAATTGAAACAGTTATTTTTCAGTGTCCAAAATACTGGAATAGTCAAATTTTGTTCTTGCAATTTATTCAAGGCCAATTCAATGCAACCAAAATTTGACTTCCCATAAACAATTTTCTAGAATATATGTTAGAAAAAATTTGAAATCCAGGTTTAGTTTTTATCTTGTGTTTCTACTTTGACCTTATATAAATAAGTTAAGAAACAAATGCATTTAATAACCCAATAGTGTACATTATATCCTTTAAGACTAATTGAATTATAATGTACACTATTGTATGTAGAAGTAAATTAATTAGTCAATGTACACTAGTCAAGTAAATTAATTGGTGAGTGCCCTCACCTCTAAAGGATGTTAGTAATTTTATCTATTTTAAATTCATAAGCGCCCATTAGATTCATTCCAAGTTATTTTGTACAAAGTGTAAAAAAGTGCAACTTTGCAAAACATCAAGAATTGTCATCAACAAGAAAACCAATAAACAATAAATAATAATTAAATATATTTTCAAACCCATCCTTACTTTCTATTTTGTTCGACTTCTTAGAAATAAGTGTATTTGATAACCAAGTGGAATACATTCTACCCTAACTTTTACACTAATTAAACTTCTACAAACTCAATGTTTTAATTTATTTAAATTGTTGAAGGTATGTCACACATGTCCTTTGAAATTATCAAGGAGAAGACTTTCGGAGGCAATAACTTCTTCATTAAAATTAACATTCCATCCATCTAGTTTTTATAGATTTTTTTCTTAGTTATTCATCATTTATATATATTGTAGTTTGTATAGCTTAAATTTCCAAAACTTTTGTGTGAAAAATTCTAAAATTCAAAACATGAAGGAATGTTTTACTTCAAAAAAAACTTTTCTTAGTACAAAAATGGCTCTTGAAAGAATTCAAAATTCAAAATTCAAAATTTATTAATAAAATTTAGTAAAAAACAATGAAAAATTCAATTGTTTGAATATGATCTATTGGTCATTGTATACAACTCTTATTTGAAGATCATCATAGAATTACTCTTTTATTACTAGAGAGAGAGGGTAACTCTGGCCTCGAGGGCCATTGTGAATGAAGACTTTGTTGTGGGAAATCCTATTGCTAAATTTTATTACACATCTTTGGAAATATAAACCATTCTTTTCACTTCATAGCTCCACTTCACAATTCTTTAACTTTATTAACTTATTATGATGTTTAAATTTGTTAACAACAAATGACACTTGAGTTTAACATATTTAAGGATATTAAAAATGTGATATCTACAATAAAATTTGATTAACTTTTGTTGTATGTATAACCATATACTATACTTCAGACGTCAGGATTGGCAAAAAATAATTATAAAAAGAGGAGACCAAATATTTAGGAAATTATTTTTCCAAGAAAATTCTATTTTCTATGATGAAAAGAGAATCTCAGAAAATATACACAAAATCTTATAAATATTTGCATCATTTGGGAAAAAAATAAGTCAAATATTCAACATGAGTTGCCAATCCTAATAACAAGGAATGGTAGTTAATAAGATAACACTTTGAGAAAGTTTGATTAATAATTACGTGTTAACCCCTAGAGTACCAAGAAGCCTAAATTGGGCTTCATGTTTTTTCAAGTAGTATCGAGTAGGTCCTATGTTGACTTCGTTTTGTTCAAATTTATTTGTTTTCAACCAACGCACGTAATGGTCTTCATTGATTCCGGTGATATACAATTTGGTTCCATCTTAAATATATTTTTCACGATCATTTTCAAGCCATAAATCCTTGGTTCTTTACGGATTAATCTTCCTTTTCACTAGTAGAAAAGGTGGCACTCCCCAGGCAAAATCACCGTGCATGCGTGAAATTGGGCACTATATGCCTGGGCAACTCCCTCAGGAATGCCACCTTTTTTTTACTAGTGTTCATTCTATAAAATTCATTAAAATTAAATTTTTTATTTTTATTCACTAATAATTTTCTAACATGAAATAAATTCGTGTAAAACCTAACAAAACATGTGGATGCACATGGGTACAAAAATTGTTCTCGTCCACGACTATTTGATCATGGATAGGCAAGCACCGTCATCGAAAGTTTCTTTTAAAGATCCTGGATGAGTTTTTAAAGGTGGCAGGCCCGCCATGAAGGGAAGTTAACGAGGATATTTATAAGATGGTAATCTGTAGGCTTGATTACAAGCTTACGTACTTGAAGAAATCAAATATATTGTGTGTGCATGTGTAGATGACCGTCGTGTACCGGCCAGCCGGGAGGGAGGGAAGCCTTTTTAAGACGTTGTGTTGATGTTTGGCTGGGCATGCGATAACGTACCGCGTTTGTCCGGAATATTCCGCCTATACCGTAATGAACTCCAAATTATCTACTGGTACCGACCTGCAATCCTGCCTTCACTTGCCTCCCCATGTCACCATATATACTGCCTCGTATGCCCTTTTCTAATATACACCCACCTATTACCACCCGTGTTTTTCCTGTGTTTTTTTTTTTTTTTTTTTTCTTCTTCTTGAAGCCTAATTGGCGACGTAAAAAAATAATTGGGAAAGAATATTTGGCAAAATCTTAAGGTTACAATCATATTTTGATAGAATTTCTTCATATTTTGGTAGTTTTCTTCACAAAATTTGGCTATCTTCACAAAAAATAATAGACAAAATTTGGTGAAAAAATTCAGTATTTTCTCATTTTTTTATTTGATGAAAGAGAAATGCCATATTTTGTAGAGAAATCTGGTGAAATATAACCAGAAAAAAACGTTGATTATCACTATGCATGTTTCCAATCTCCCATTTATGTTTTGGTGGTGTATATTCTAAACCAAAAATGTCTACTGGACATGGGTACATGCATACTCCTTTGTCCCATATTAAGCTTCATGTACCTTGGAAATAGATGACTTAACTACTCCAATGGTGTGGACATTGAGCACAATGGTGTGGACCCTGAGCTAGTAAAAATAGTGGTTTGAGCAAACATGAAGCTTTTGATGGGACAAATTGACAAGGGAATCAAGAAGCTTAATATGAGACAGAGGGAGTAAAGAATTGGAAATATGTTGGTGTACCTTATTATCTACCTGAAGGTTAGGTGTTGAAATTGAATTTCCGTGTCAGCTTTTGGGAAGTTCACATCACCCTAAACCAATCCCAAAATGACACGTGGTGACAATTTTTTTGGGTGGTGTGCATTCCAAGACAAAAATGTCTACATGTAGATATAATTGGAAACACGGTGGAAATAGGTTGGTGTACCTTATTATCTATTGTAGTGTACTATACATGAGGGTAAGGTGTTGAAATTGAATTTCCATGTCAGATTTTGAGAGGTTCACATCACTGTAAACCAATCACAAGTTGGCACATGACACTTTAACCCCTGAAGGACCAAAGGTTCATGGTTTTAAAATGACAAATTCAATTGATCATATTGTGAAAAATATAATTCAGATGGGACCAAATTATATATCTCTAGAATCAGGGAAGAACAATGCATGTGTTGGTCAAAAAACAAAAAAAATTGAACAAAATGAAGTCCATCATGTAGAACCTACTCAAAACTACTAAAAAAAACATGAGGTTCAATTTGGGCTTCTTGGTCCTTTACGGGTTAAAAAGGAAAATGAGAGAATTGATTTATGTTGAAACTGACCCTGACGGAGGGTATCATATGGTCCCACTTCCCAGTAACAATGAATGTTGGAATTCATGGGCTTTTTTTGGGTGCAAATGAGAGATTCACGACTTCAAATATCCTACTCTGAAAACCTAGTCATACATAAAATAATTATGTGTCTTGTGTGTGTCATGGACGTGTGGATGTACATTTTGTGCACATATTGAGATTACTTCCGGTACAGTACACTGAATGGCGTATTTAGTGTCCGGGACACTATTTTTCAAATCTGGACCCTATTTAATTTTAGGGGGATATATCGTCCTTGTAAGAAAAAAAAAATGTAGTGTTCTAATGACATATGGCAACTTTATAATAAATATGGCTTGCTACCTCATGTCACTCTCATTACTTGAAAAGAACATGGCACTCTCAATGAAAGTGGGAATGACAAGTGGCAAACTCCTATGTAGTGTTAAGGGACATTATTTTTGAACGAATGTGGTAAAAGACATCAATTATCTATAGACACTATATACGCCATTCAATGTAGTTGCTTGCACGTAAGGTAGACTGACCCGCAAAGGACCAAGGATTCATGGTTTTAAAATGAAAAATACAATCGATCGTATTGTGAAATTATCATTGATATGGGACCAAATTAATGTCACCGGAATTAGTGAAAGACATTACATGTGTTGATCAAAAAATAAATAAATTTGAATAAAAGGAAGTTCACATAGGACCTTCTCAAAATTTTAAAAAGAAACATAACACCTAACTTGGACTACTTGGTCTTTTAGAGGTTAAACCACCCATTTAAGCTAAATGTGTTTGGGAATTTTAAATATCAACTTGGGACTTTTTTGGCTCATGGACAGTTGACATTCATGAATAAAAGAAGAAAGAAAGATGGCTTTATTTAAAAAAATATTGAAATAAAGTATAATTTATATGAATTTTGAAAGTGAAAAGATAGTTGTAGTACCTCACTTGTGTCATATAGATGGCGTTTTTTTAATAGAAAAATTATCACGAATTGTATTTAGAAGTCCTGATTCTGCCTACTTGTAGAAGCCTCGAATTGGATCACAAGTGGTTGATTTTAGGTTTCTTGAATGGTTGTTGTTGAAGGTACCTGCATGAAACAAATGTGTTTCTTGATTTTAACAAATTGGAGTTCCTTGATTTTAACAAATTGGTGTTTACAAACTCCATCCCCTCGCCAGTGGAAAAGTGCAAAAGATTATGGCAATACAGGTGCCGGCCACCTTTGTGAAGCAAAAATTGGAGGATTACGTTTGAGGGACCTTATTCAACTCTTTGTGGATTTTTGAACATCAAACGTAACATAATAAATCTGAAGCTTTTAGACAGTGTAGGAAGTTAAAATTATTGACTTTCTCAAAAGAAATTTCAAAAAATTCATTGTTTGTTTATTTTAACAAAGATTCAAATAACATCATGGAGTTGATATCAATATCTGATTCCTCTAAGGTAGAAGCACCTAATTGTGACAGATTCTAGGAACGGTCTTCATTTCAGAACACTTTTCTACGTGAGTCATAGATCATAGATTTCAAGATAAAGTGTCATAAATAGGTGCTTCTACCTTAAAGTCATGCAAGTGTGACCGTGTAGAGTGCCCAAACATGACTTGGAACAAGAACTTGATTGGTGAATGCATGTGAATTGTATATGGGTTTACATCCATAAGGGGACGGTTTAACCCCTAAACGTCTCATAAAGATAGTATATACGCTGCCGTATAATTGGCATTTACTATCAACAAGAAGTTCTAAATTAGGATCTCAATAGTTTGCAAGAACTACATTGATCTAAATCCCAACTTCTCTTTTGAACTCAAACACATTAAAGGTGTGGATTCATTCCAAACACAACCAAAATACACCATATTCTACTTACCATAAAGGCATGTTCGGATGTTTAGGGATTAAGTACGCTACATTGACACTTATTATAAAATGGAATAGGGGGTGAAATGCACTAAGGTCCAACTTCTACGGGTTTACTTGCCCATAGAACTAAGCAAGTGGAAGAGAAAAGTGGTATTACAATTTGTCTCATATCCGGCCATGAAGTGGTGCACACTTCCATGAACTTGAATATGAACAAATTTGATTAGTTAGGGAGAAGTTGTCATCAAGTCGAGGGCTTGAGAACCCTCTATGCTTCATGACAACTTCTCCACTTTTTTCTCAAAAGCTCACTTGAAATGTGGAGCATGGTCCCCTGAAGTCCCTAAAAACTTGTCTTTTAGTGAGAAACTTCACCCATAGTAGTTCAACCTAAGATCCCTCCACCTTCAAGGAAATAGAAGGAATAAAAATAAAGATGAACCAAATCTGAAGGCCAGCGAAAGGAATTTAGATCCACACCATAACATTCTTAAGCCCTTGTTAGACCACACCCTTTGCACTGTAGAGAAACTGCGAATAAAATAATTCAACTCTCCAACCCTCTTTGCTTAACCCAACTGAAGTTAGAGAAAATGCTGTACAGTGGGGTCCAACATGGAATGGCGTTTTTGGTTTCGCAGTGAGAAAAATTTCAGTACTGCCAACTTTGAAAGCCTCCCGAGAGCTCAAATATTGGTATTTTACCACGAAAATTTTACCAGAGACTTATCTTTAAGTTAATTATATGTATGCCAAATTTCAAGGCCAAAAGATTCACCAAAAAAACGTTATTCAAAATCTACCAACATTGGTAGTTATTCACTGCTGCCAACTTTGACAACCTCCCAAAGATTGAATTAATTTTTTTTTGCCATGAAATTCTTGGAAAAAGAACTTCTTTATGTTAATAACATATGATAAAAATTTCAAGGCCAGAAGATTAATACAAAAAAGATATTGACAATCTACCAACATGTGTAGTTGTGGGAAACAATGGGGGAAACTTTGCTACCAACTTTGACACCCTCCCTACGGTTGAGAAATTGTCTATTTACCATGAAATTTTTGGTACAACATGCTCTTTATGATAAAATCATTCATGCCAAATTTCAAGGTCAAAAAATCTATACAAAGAAAATTATTTACAATCTACCAATGTGTGTAGTTTCCCCCATTGTTTCCCACAACTACACATGTTGGTAGATTGTTAATATCGTTTTTTGTATTAATCTTTTGGCCTTGAAATTTTTATCATATGTTATTAACATAAAGAAGTTTTTTTTCCTAGAATTTTATGGCAAAAAAAAAATTAATTCAATCTTTGGGAGGCTGTCAAAGTTGGCAGCAGTGAAAACATTTCCACAGCTACCAATGTTGGTAGATTCTGAATAACTTTTTTTGGGTGAATCTTTTGGCCTTGAAATTTGGCATACATATAATTAACTTAAAGATAAGTCTCTGGTAAAATTTTCGTGGTAAAATACCAATATTTGAGCTCTCGGGAGGCTTTCAAAGTTGGCAGTACTGAAATTTTTCTCACTGCGAAACCAAAAACGCCATTCCATGTTGGACCCCACTGTACAATTCCTCCGATCCCATGACAGATGCTTGAGATTCAGAGGTGGAACAATGGGCCTCTAAAGAACATTATGACCTTGTTTTGAAGGCAAGGGATTAGAAAGGTCCAATGACCACTCAATTGGTCTCAAGGATAGATAAGACAATTTTGAGTTTCCGTTAAAAACTAAATTTTTGTATCATATACGGGTACTCAGATGTTAAAAGTGGACAAATTAATTAAAAAGACGACCTAAAGAGTGTAGACTGGGAGAAGTTGTCAACCAACCAACAATCAGAAGAAGAAAAGTCAAGAAGGGTTGGTGTTATTTGAATCCAAACAGACCATTGTGCCAGTATATTTTCCAAGGGAAAAACTCAGTGCAAATATACATATAAGGATACAAAACCATGTTCGTTTGGCCTCATGGTTTTCCAGACCTCGCAATTTCTGCTAATTGCTACAAGAATATGGATCCCTCTGGAATCTGTATATATACACATATCCATCGAAAAAATTAATTAAATTCTAGTCCAAGTAATGCACACCATCCACATGCAGATGCGCCGTTCTATTCAGACTGGCAAGCATGGGCTCCCCGCGGGTGTTCACGGTGAATGTTGAGATCCCCGCATTGTGCACATCAACTCCTCTGAACCTGCCATTAATAGCAATATTACATGCTGTCAAAGGGTGGAAAAATAACACCAAAAATCGTAATTATGCAACTATTAATAAAGTATCTGAGCATTTGTATGCTATGGAATCAATACCGAGAAAGGGTATTGATTTTCAACATTGATTTTGACATCAAAAAACCATGTCAAAAAGAGTGTAAAAAACAACACCCTTTTCTGGTCATGTTGAGAACATGCCATAACAACTTGAATTCAATGGTGTATAGAATAGAATATTCTACCTACAGAAGAGACCACTATAGAAGATTCAAGAATGTTATGAGCAAATTGTAGGATATCCTCTGAAAGTGTATTGAACTTAATTCTATAAAATGAGAAGAAGTTCAAAAAGATCCATCTTGGTTTTCGTTTTTGTGATGCTCAAAAAGGTCTCATCCAAGAATATGGGAAAAGGGGTGTTGTTTTTGACATTCTTTTCAACACACTTTAGTATCAAAACAAATGGTGTTTTTTTTGACACTAAAGTGCCAAAAACGAGTGTCGAAAACAACACCCTTTTTTGGTGTGTCTGAGTACACATAAGAGGAAAAAGACGACCTCTTATGGCATGTAACAAATGGTATGCGGTTTCAATGGAAAAATCCAATTTGGAGTGGCCAAGATTTAATACCTGTCTGGGCCAAGGCCCAGGGCTGTACAAAGCATGGCTCGCAGTATAGACTTGTGAGTTACCACCAACAATTTCTCACCCTGAAAAAGCCACATCATTTGTTAGAAACGCCACCCAATGTAGGGCAATGGCCTGATATGGGTACCCGTGAGACATGTCTCACTATGTGTGACTTATGTCTAACTCATTTTATGTGTGCTAGAAATTCCGTCATTAACATCATGTATATAGCTGCAGCCATGGCGCCTATAACATCATCTAATTTTTGTAAATTGTCAATGTTTTTTCTTACCAAAAGGATGGTATTTCTCGAAAATCACATTATTTTAGGAGGGGGTACCCATATCAGGCCATCACCCTGTATTCCATTTCTCCACTGCCTATTGTCAGAACTAGTGCTTCTTTTTCTAGCTAGCAAAACTCAGCCAAATTCTCTCTAAAAAGTACCACGTATGAAGAGCTAGGAGCTCAACTATCCTTTAAAAAAACAACAGCACTGGTCATAACATTCTTGAGAAGTTGCCTCAACAACCTTACAAAGGGATCATTACAGTGCACAATCAGAGGAAGACAAGCGTTGGCCACGTATACATGCTCTCTATAGTGAATGCAAGACTTTTGAGGACAAGTTCTTTTTTGTAGAGTTGCCATCTAGAATGGAAAAGGGTGAGCTAAAGAATATTATGATAGTAACTTCTTATAGATGAGTCCTTTGGTTTCCTGATAGTCAAAAACTTAGACAAGATTTTGGGGTGATGGCCTAATATGGGTACCCCCACCAAAAATAGTGTGATTTTCGAGAAATATCTTTTTGGTAAGAAAAAAATATTGGAAAATTACAAGAATTAGAGGGTGTTATGAGCACCATGGTTGCAACTATATACATGGTGTTAAAGACGGAATTTCTAGCACACATAAAATGAGTGGGCAACAAGTGAAACTAGAGCGTAGAAATCTAGACTGCCGACACTACTAGAAACCTCACGCCCTGAAATGGGGAAAAGACAGGGAACTTTTGTCCAATTGTGACCAACACCATTTAGCAAACCTAGAGACAGTCCCGTTTTAGCCAATTGTGGCACACTTCCATTGCTTTATGTGGTGAAAAACGACACCATGTTCGTGAGAATCTCAAAGGTTTGCAGAAAAAATGAGCTTACAGGAGACGAGAGAATTTCTTCCCAGGCCAGCTTGGCTTTGGCCCAAAGCTCCACCACAGGATACACACCGTCGACCTGAAAATTCAGGGGGTCTTCTCTCCATGCTCTGAAAAGCTCTGGATACTGTTCCTGGGCATCAGCTGTACATGCAACCCCAAAACCCCAGTCAGACTAATTGAAACCTCATAGCCATCTCATCTCAAATAATTTTTAATGACTCATGTAAGCACCACCTCTTTATGCTCATTCTCAAGTGTTACTTGGATTAGTGTATAGATCGCCATATTCGTTTAATTGGGAATTTCCGCTATATTGGGACTCTTTGAAATCTACAACTGGCATAGATTCAGTGGGAAATTCTATACCAATTGTAGATTTCAAAGAGTCCCAATATGGCAGAAATTCCCAATTAAATGAAAGTGGCGATATAGGCAATTTTTGAACAAAATTATTCAATGAAAACTGACTTTTGCAGGAGGATTTCTTCTTGTTATCTCAAAACTTAGATTGGACTCTTGGATTGATGGGTTCTTGAGGTCACCACTTGGTCAACATGTACAGAAACATACTAGTAACCCCTAAAAGACCAAGAAGTCCAAATTGGGTCTTGTATATTTTTAGCAGTTTTGAGTAGGTTCTATGTGGACTTCCTTTTGTTCAAATTTGTTTGTTTCTTGACCATCATGTACATTATTCTTCACTAATTCCAGTCATACAAAATTTAGTCTCATCTGAATTATATTTTTCACACTATGATTAATTGAATTTGTCATTTTAAAACCATGAATCCTTGATCCTTTAGGGGTTAAAAGATTTGAAAAGAGCAACATTAGCATAATGGCCACCAATATTGACCCTAGAGGTTGATGGACCCAGTATTGACAATGCCCAGGATGGCTTGCAATAGGCTGCACCTAAAAGTCTTAATTGACAACGGCTAAGATCAGGGTTGTCTTACTTGACCACTAAGGTAACTAAATCTAAAAGCGACCTTTTCCTTAAATCGTCCCTAGCTCAATCTTCCATAGTAAGTAGATTTTGACACCCTACTATTGATGAGAATGTGCACAATCTGAACATCAAAGTTTAGGGTTGCTTTATGGTCAACCTATAGTCAACACTTTGGAAATTCATAACTTATTCATACGGTGTCCAAATAATGCATGCTAAAGTGCGTAGGAATCCTCTTAAACTTGCTATTAAGACCCACCAAAAATATTTTCTGTTTTACGCGTGTAAATAGGCTTAGTTGGTAAGGGGGATGCTTTTAGACAAAGTGTCGAATTTGAGCTCGTCTGTCAATCAAGCATATTCTTAGAATATATGTGGAATATTTCTGAATAGTCCATTCAAGTTGTTTAACACATTTGACACTTGTCTAATTAGACAGTCGACGTCATAAGTTGGAAAATAGTGTCAGGCATGACAACCCTCGCTAAGATGGGCTTACAATTCAGCATGCCCTCCAGAAAGAGAAGGTTGGCCTCCCGCAATGTGTCGAGGTACACCAAAGGCTGCTCCCTTCCTTCCCATATCAACTCTGCACTTGTCTGATTCCCAAAGTCATTAATTTATTAGCTCCTAGATTCAAACATGGTCGGAAAAGCACAAAAGAAAATCAATGAGACATAACATTCTGTAATTAGCCAATGTTAGTACTCACCCTTTTTGTCCTGGACTTGTTGGGGGAGGAGTCAAAACTTAAAAAATTGATGACGAGAGCTTCGTGACTCGTGTATTACACTGAGTGGTTTCACTGCTGAGAAATTATTAAGAAAGCAAGCCATCCTACGTGACTTCAGTTGATCAAAGCAACATTTCTCATGAGATTTCGATTCTTGTGGTTTTGATTCGGATTCTCTGACAATTTCCAAGGGTGTTCAGAAGGCGGGATAAAGACTGTTATGGACCTAAAACTAAGATGCAGTCCATAAATTCTTGGTCTGGTGGCCCAATTGGCAATACTTCCTCATCATTCACGATGGATATACTCATCATTCACGATGGCCCTTGGGGCCAGAGTTACTCTCTCCATCCATAAATTCCATGGATTCTTTAAATTGCTGCCATCTACAACAGTTAAATTTTTTTTATTTTTTTTATCTTTGAAATATTTAACTCTTGTAGATAGGATAGGGACAGTTTAACCCCTAAAGGAAGGAGAGCCCAGTTTTTTTTTTTTTTTTTTTTTTTGATTTTGGGGTCCTACATATTGTTTTTGAAAATTTTGAATTCATAATTGGGGCCTACAGTCCCAATTTACCCTAGGGGAACACCCCATGATATGTTGGGCCTATACAAGTTCAAAATAGGGCAAATTTTTTGATGGGGTTCACCAAACCTCACGTTAGTAACACTACTTTAGAGAACTCCCTAAAGAACCAAAAAAAGCCTAAATGAATCTCATGTTTTAAAACTACTTTTTGAGCAAGTCCAATGTGGACTTCCTTTTCTTCAAATTTATTTCAACACATGCAACGCTCTCCATTGATTGATTGAATTTGTCATTTTAAAACCATGAATCCTTGGTCCCTTTAGGGGTTAAGGAACTCGGTCAGTTTAAGGACCTCTATCTTAGCACACATACCAAAGAGCCTCAGTGCCATTCACTAGAGGCTCATTAATTCATTCACACCAAAGTAACATTCAACTTTTATCACTAACTCACTAAATTAGCATGTAGCTAATTTGACTACACCGATTATTGCCATTACTGTGAGTCACAGAATTAGTGTGAGACTTTACACCAATCCTCATGAACACTAATTTCAATACATACATCTCAAATGTACATTACTATAAGAATTCTCAAATACCCCAACTTACACTTTTGTTCTAATGCCACAATTATTGTGAGAATATTGAATTACTGTGAGACTCACAGTAATGGCAATAACTGGTGTACCTAATCTCCCACTTTAGATTGCAAAGTTCAAAGCAACAAGCTTCAAATTTGAAGCAACATCATGTGTAACTAGGGGTGAGATAATAAGCTTAAAATAAGTTCATTGCATTTGTGATACATTATGATGCATTTGAAGTAACAAGTGTCCAAATTCACCTCAAAGAGGGGGCAAGTCATGTGCGTTCCCGGCGGGGTGCACTATACTAAACATGTACAAGTATACATGAGTGCACAAAAGTGGTATTAATTTTGAACATTGTCGTATGACATATATTTAGGACATAATAGATCTATATAAAAAGGTTTTTAGAGATTATAACCCCTCTTATACAAGGGGGGGGGGTTCATGAATGCACGTGATTCTCAAACATAATGTAGAGTGCACCCGCGGGGCGCGTTCGACTTTACATCTAGTACTAATCAGGAAAGGCACAGTAAAATGGGTACCTTGGCTCGAGTGATAGGACTGGCAAAGCATTTATCAAATTGGAGCAGAGAAAGAGCCTCCCGAACTCGCACCGCTTGCGCCCTTCCAACGTCCGAAAGAATCGACTTATCCGAGCTTCCCTAGAGCCAAGAAAAAACATAAAATGATGGCATTACGGCATCTCCACAAAAGTAGGTCAACTCAACAGTATCCGAAGTTTGGTGTTAAATGGTCTCCTGACATTTGAAAACTGTTGTAAAGTTGGACTGGTATTGTTCATGTCAACACCAAACATTTTTATGCATAGCATTAGTACCATATGCTCTTCTTTTCTTCTTTTCTCGTCACAAATTCCCTCTACCAATATTCATGAGTCTCCATTTTCTAATTAGAGAGAAACCAGGCTTCATCTATTGAAACATGAGAAATCTCACATAAGAGCACTAAGATGAGTTTTCAAGGTGGCAACTTCCAACACTGAAAGAATGCGAGTGCTATGTTCATCAATGAGAAACTCCAATGATGGAAACTGTAGCAACTCTAATATTGACATGTATATTGCTGGTTGATTTCTACCAGATGGAAAGTCAGACATAACTACTCAAATGGAAGCACAACTATAGCCTTATTCTCACAGTTGAGTTAACCGAAAACACGACACGAGTTTCAAAACCCAATATTCATAGGAGTAGTTGTCTACACTCTTATTGTAACCAAAATCAAAACTGGATCTACAATACACAACTTTTCCTTGGCCTTCGGGGCTGCTCCCATTCCTAGATGGAGAAGATCTGCAAGAAAGAGTCAGAGTGGGCCAGGGGGTCGAGGGAAAGAGCCAGAGTGAGGATGACGTCAAAATCAACTTGTGAGCGGACGTGAGGTGCTTTCATGCGGGGCTCTGACAACAAACTCACCATAGTCTTTGTTTTGCAGTCTTTGTGACGGCAAAATTAGTTCAAGTTGTTTTTTATTTTTGGATTTAATGGAATGCTGCCAATCCACTCAGCTGTCCTTCACTCGGGTCAGACTCACCTCACCTAAGGTGACTTCAATCTTCTTTTCGGTTAACTCTAGTAGTATAGATAAATGGTAACCTTATCTTTTTGCAATAGTATCAATGAAAGCACAACGGTGACCTGCTTTTCACAGTAGTATCAATGGACGGTAACCTTATTTTCGCAGTAATATAGATAGATAGCTGGAAACCTTATTTTGGCAGTAGTATCAATGCATGATGGTGATGCCTTGGTTATGATTTACAGTTGCAATGGCAAAGGGGTTCGCCACGGGAGAAAGTTAGACTTTTCTTACTTGGACGCGGCCTTCGGCGTTCCAGGAGCTGAGGCCATGGCGCACCAGCACCACGGTCTTGGCATTCTGCATGGGCCGCGGCGTCAGAGGCGCGGTGGCGCGTCGGAAATCCGTCGCGCCCCCCGTGAATGGCCTCTCCGCCACCATCACTGTCCCAGCATTTCCATTGCCTGCAGCTCCATTGTTCCCATTCACGGCTGACGACACGCCTGCCGTTGTCCCTGCAACTCATCATGCCTGAGCCCTCAAACTACGTACCAGTCATGGAAGAACATCATATGATGCATTTTACAACACTGTTTGCAAGCTATTGGATCATTTTTGCAATATGAACTGGCGTTTGAAGAACTCCAGTAAGGTAGGAGCACCCAATTCCGACAGTGTACCCAATGCCAATAATTTCTAGACACGGCATTCATTTTAGAACGCAAATCTAAGCACATCATAGAGTCTTTATTGTTTGTTGACAAAAATGATAAGCTATCTATGGTCTACATTCTAGAATGACTACCGTGTGTAGAAATTATCGGGATTGGGTACGCTGTTGGAATTGGGTGCTCCTACCTTAACTTACAATCAATTTGAAGAAGCAGCTCATTAACATACTTTCATTATCAGAACGCTGGCCTGAAGACCTGAATGAATGAATGGTCTATTAACATAATTCCATACTACTAGAAACCTCGTCGTATTTCACCCCTGAAAGGAGGAAAAGACCGGGAACTTTTGTCCTGTTGTAACCAACACCACTGAGCAGACCTGGAAAACCCCAGACGGAGCCCGTTTCTTCCGCTGCTTCATGTGGTGAAAAACGACACCATGTTCTACTAGTGAGAATCTCATTGGCTTGAAGATCATCCATGAATAAAGAGTCTATTAGGGTAATGACTAGCATAATTTCAAAGCTCAGTAGTTACATAACATTCTAGAGCAGAAACGCTCCGCTAATGTCATATCAAATTGAAACAATATTTCAGTCACTGTAGAGACTTGACACATGCAGTTGGGAGAATTCTTAAGAAATGTGAATTTGCAGAGGAGCGTAGATGCATAGTAGCTCCAAGGGTGCTGCTGCTGAAGAATATTCTGAAAGCATCGCACATCGATGAACGCAATTGGACTGGAACTGGGCAAGCAGCCTGATTTAGAACTAGGCCATTACATTCAAGGTTTGAGCTATGGCGACACTGACACACAAATTAATCTGCTTACCGAAGCTTGATATCTGAGGCTCAGCGCCGCTGGCTCGAACGCAGCTGGTGTCGAGCGACGACGACGACGACGATTGGTGACAGGCACGGCCACCGCGGAGGCTGGCGCCCCAGACGGAGGAGGTGAGCTTGACGCCATCCGTGCGCGGCGACGGCCACGAGTAGTAGGCCGCATTGGGTATGGCGACCGCATGATTCATCGATTGCGACGCTCAGTCAATTGCACGTGGCGCTCGCGAATTTCCTCCGCCTGCCATCGATCCCCAACAACCCAACCCAAACAATCAGCACAAATACCAGAAGCTCCTCCCTCATCAATTCTCTACATTAATATTCCTGCTCTCCAGTAAGTTGTGGAAACTCGTGGAATTGCAATGATCTGATGGATGAGTTGCGGTTACTAGCTAGTGGTCCCATGCATGACGACAGGGAGTGAGATGGGCGACGTACCTTTAGATTGGAAAGGGAGGGAGCTCAATTCGAGGAGCGCCCGGGGAGAATGGAATCGATCGGCGATGAAGGTAGACAGGCTGAGGCTTCATGACGATGGAGGATGTCGATCTCTCTCTCTCTCTGTCTCTGTCTCTGTGTCTCTGTGGTGGTGGAGGCATGGCCAGTCGAGTGGGTGGCAACTGTGATTGGATATTGCGAGCTCCGTGGAAGTCCCGCATTCGTGCCCAGCCTCTGCTTTGCGTTCTGTTCCTTCAAGCCCAGACCATGTTACCGTACCGGAGGTCCGGTAACCGAACCTACAATTGTTATCCCACCCATTTGAGTTAACCCTTAAACGTCAAAGCAAGCCCCACGGGCTTGTTATAAAGGAATAATTGAGGAAAAAAATAGATTTTCTCAACCAAATCAAGCGAGGATTGGTGTGTTGAAAAGCTACTGAAAAAGCGATCTAGATTGCAAATTTGCGCCTCATTTGGGAGATTGTGGAGTCATTGACAAGCAATCAAAGCTATCTAAATGAACAAGAGTTGAGGTTGGGCAGCAGAGGTCGTTTCTTGAAAAGTGCCGTAGTGCTACAGTGCCGCAACACTGCTGGCCAGCAGAGCCGTATTTTCATTTTTTCGTTTTTTTTTCGCCTCCAAAAATTTAGATGCCTTCCGGGCTGCCCCGCCTAGGCCCTCTTGACGTTTAAGGGTTGACCGAAAAGAAGCCCACCTAACCTCCCTTTTTGCTCTACTTCTAACCTCTTTCTTGAACTATACTTGGGTTGAATAGTGTAGTGTCATAGATTGTCCCCTTGTGGGCCATGGGCTTGGAGCTTCGGTGGAAGGTGTGGGAGTCATTGCGAGGTGTGGAGAATAATGACAGTGACTTGCTTTAGATTGTCTCCTAACTCATCATAGACTAGTTTTTGATCTATTTATATTTCAATATGAGTTCAAGAGGAATTCAACACGAGTTTGCTAAAACTTTCCTCTTTGGGCTGACTTTTCGGTTAACTCTATTACAGTATTTAGTTCTAGCCGCACTAGCTATTTACTCAAGGCTACACAACATTCAGTAAGGTAGGAGCACCCAATTCCAACAGTGTACCCAATGCCGATAATTTCTAGACACGTTATTCATTTTAGAACCCAAATCTAAGCACATCATAGAGCCTTTATTGTTTGTTGACAAAAATGATAAGTTATCTATGGTTTACCTAGATTTATATTCTAGAATGACTATCATGTTTAGAAATTATCGGCATTGGGTACACTGTTGGAATTGGGTGCTCCTACCTTAGCCTCTGTGATTGTTGTCTTCCCCTCAACAGAATGATGTGGAATATTCCACATCATTTCATTGGGGGAATGAAATGATGTGGGATATTGCACATCACATTAGTAGCTATGGGGGCAGGTGGCATTAAGCAAGAGCAATTGACCATGGTAAACAGTAATGGAAAGCACTCACTCAGTCACAATTCTGTAATTTTTTATTTGATTCAATAGCCCATTCAATTACAAATCACTAGTCACTCCATATATAAAGGTTGATGAAAGTAAAAGGCAACCTTCTTGAAGGCTACTAAATGTTATGTACGTAACATTATTTAACGAGCACTACAACACACCTTTTTGCTTGTGCAAAGAATCAACACATGATTAGGGAATTGATGATGTGGAACATGTAGAAACTATTATAAAAAAAAGTAGAAGTTTGTTGAGCTGTCAAGCCATCATTAACTAGAGATGGCTTTTATTCTTCAGAAGATTACGATTCTTGCAATGATTTTGGCCTGCGATGTTGATTCCCAGAGGTGAACAATGGGGTTGTTAAAGAATGTTATGTATAAAATGTACGCAAGACAAATTGTTTTACTAAGATTGAAGATTTTGGTACTACTCATGTACAAGAACATCCATACACATACTTATTAAAAGTATTCATTCTCCGTAAAAAAAATCTCAGAAAAAATATACACTCATTATAAAACAATTAGTGCGTCTCAAACTAAATATTATAATGGGTGTACCGTACGTCACTTTCTGGTTCAACATAAAATAATTCTAAATTTCAAGAATTCTATCCCCAGAGGGTACACTGTACTAAACATGTACAAATGGGTATTAATTTGAACATTGCCGTATTACGTATACATACAATAAACATATTTAGAGATGAAAATATTGACGTATACTTACATTAAGCATATATTTAGAAAGGAATATACAAAGGTTTTTAGACATATAACCCCTCGTATACAAGGGTTTTTCAGAAGGGCGTCATGAACGCACATAGTGATTCTCAAACATAATGTAGAGTGCACTCCATGGGATTTTGTCACATGTCGTTTCCACAATGGTTGAGACCCAAGTGAATCCTACGTGAAAATTATAAATTGGCATTCAAAGTGTCAAACCAAAAAGTGAGGTATCATGGTATAGTCTCAAATTTGAAATGAGTGCGTTAACGAAAGGAAAAGAATCACAATGCAAGTTGTTTCATGTTTGTTTGATACTTCAATATATTCTACAATATTTCAAAGTTGAGGTCATAGGAGAACTGACTACAATCAACCCTCTATACAATGACACTCCATAATATGATGATATTATTGTTTCAAATCAAGTGATTGTGTGTACCCATAATTTGGAACACCTTTTAATCCCTAGATGGGTGAAAGCACGAAAAATTGTACCAAAAAGTTAGTCTGCTATACTAAAATCATAATTGTTTTGGTCAAAGGCCATAAATTTATATCAAAATATATTGTATTTTGGTTTTAATTTCATGAGGCCCTCTAAAGTTCTTATAGGTACTTCAACCCAAATTTTCAGAACAAAATCTTCAAAAAAGTTTACAAAAAGTACTGTTTGAAAATGAATGCCTAAATCCAATCTCAGTTGCAAAATTGATGGCCTTAAATACACTCAACATAAATATAATTTTTATGAACTTTGAGATAATGATAGAATTGAGGTCCTTGTCCAAAAAGAAAGTAGAAAAAAATATGTTTTGATATACATTTTGCTTGTTTTATATCAACTTTGTTGATTGTACGTAACTACTTTTTCAATTTTGGCCACTTCTACGTCAATAAAAAATTTATAACTACTTATTGAAGATCATTTTCTCAAATTTTTTGGTAGACTTTATAAACAACAGGTGTTTTATTTTATTGTTATTTAATTTTTTACGAAATTCAAATTTATAATGTATTTTTGAACCCTGCATTGTTGAATGGTCATAATAGTTAGAAGTGGTACACTTTTTCGTGCTTTCACCCAAATGCCCACAACCCTCTCTAGATTGGGTAGTTTTGTGAAAATGCATTATTAAATGCAACTAAGAGGGATATTTGAACTTGATGTATGTATAAAAGTTTTACATTATGAATTTTAGATTCTATCCATGTGGTTGTACATTAATTTCATTTTATTCTTTTTAACCCCTATATGCCCAGGCGTTCATTTTTTGGACGATGTACATATTTCATCCAATTTTTCTCATCCGTCATGCACTTTTTGTAGTGCAGATTTATTACTAAAGATTTTATGGGAAGTTAGCTTCATGCATGTGCGATCCAACTAGAAAGGGGATGATTTGTGAAATTTGTATGCCTCCTTTCATGTTGTAGTAATTCACCAAAAATTTCTAAACTCTTAGTTCAAAAGTGTTCAAAAGTACTCTTGAAAAATTCAACTCATAGAATCAAGCAACCATAAAAGTAGATCATTTTCATTTGCACTTTTAAATCACAATTTGTTTTATCTAAAAACCTTCAACATCCTCAATTTCAATTTTATATCAAAACTAACCACGACAAATGGATAATGCCACGATCAAATGCAAGAATAGTCAAAGAACATGGATTTGTTTTATTTCATTTTTGAAAACTTAGACCCCATATATATATATTTTTTAAAGTGTGGATTTTAGTGTTGAGGCAAGAATTTTTTAATCAACTAGTAAAATACAAGAACACAATTTTGTTTAAAGTTTTGTCTCATCATGACCCAAAGTTGTCCTTTTACAAAACCGTCATGTTTCTTAGATTAAAAAGTCAGGTACGTTTGAGGATGAAAGTGTGCCAAATCTACATGATGATTTTCCAAGGTTCATGCCATCTCACATGGGCTTTGGACCAAAGTAAAACTCTCACATTATATAGCAACCATAACACATATAGATTGTAATTGCACACAAATTGTAATTGTAGGGTGGAGGCATAAAAATTATTCATTATTACTAATGAGCACACTTACTTTTATTAAATTTGAATATTTTATGTTTCATTGTTAGCAACTGAAAGAGGAATTCAATGCACCAAAAACTGCATCATTTTGACAATATATGCAAAAATCAGTTTCTTTTATGGATGTCCTAAATCTTTTTTTTTAGCAAAAGTAAATATTGATTAAACCGTAGAGTAAGTGAAGGTGGTGCATTTGTATCACTCGTGTATATGGGTGTGCCGGACTCAATCTGAATGTGTACGCGACAAAAGAGATTTACAAGGAATGTATTTGTTAGAGCATGCCCACTAGTGATGTTGGTATCTCTATTTCTGAATCTAATATACCAACCCCATACATAAAATTTGCAAGAGGAGGAATCTAGCTGGTATCCACACACCATATACCAGCCTCAAAGCTAGTATCTACAAGCAATATACCAACCTCAAAATTGGACGGTACCCACAAGCAATATACCAGGCTCAAAGTTGGTATCTGCAAGCAATATACCAACAACCTCTGGGTGGCAAAAAGTCTTCCCAAGTCCAATCGGTCCCTCGACTTTTAGCAAGAAACTTAACGATACCAGTCACTAGTATGAATGCTCTTAGAGAGGGTTGGGCGTACCTCAGTTCTCCACTCACTGTTGCCGTGCCAAAAGTGCTCCCATTCCTTGCTTTTCAAAATCTTTGCAAGAAAGATGATTCCATGATTGTATGATTCATTCCTCCCCAACTCTGTAACTTCCCTCATGTACTATGTCACACGTATCAATCACATTTTGGGATTAAGAAAGGTAATCCAACTCCATAGTAGAGTTCCAGTGAGATGAGATCACAATGAAACCATAAAAGCGCCAAAAAAGAACAAACCGTAAAAAGAACGAAAGTACACAACTGTGGAAAACGTGCAACTAGTGCTTTTTTATTCAGGCCAACTACACCCAGAATCTCCCTGAGATCCTGCCTAAAAGTACCATGTCAAGGAGCTCAACTACCCTTAAAAAAGCACTGCTACCATCATAACCTATTGACCTAATATAGAAAAGAATTGCAGGATTTACACCATTAAGTCAATTTACTGACATCCGGGACTTATTCTGCCATCTAAAATAAATGAATATATTTTTCTAGTTGAATAGAGTACTGCGTTTAACCTTGGAACCAACATCAACCATTGGAAGAGAAGAAACTTTAAGCAATGAGATAGTCAATCAAAGAGTGGCTAATACCTTGAATGAACTTCGGCTAAATAATGTTCAAATCTTGTCCCTGTAAAGATACACTACGTAAATACATGGTGTTTGAGTTAGCATTAACCCTACAAAATAGTGTGCATCATACACTACATAGAATAAACAGAGTAGTAGAATTGTAAGCCTCTCAGCGAGAGTCTAGTAAACAATTTCGAAATCGTGAGTGCATCAGGAGGATCAGAATACCCCTGGCAATGGACAAGTGAAAGCACCTAGAACAGGAGTAAACACCAGTCACAGTTATCTCGTGAAAAACTGAAGTCAAATAGACGTATGTGCAAAGCAAAGATGTCAGCTTGACAGCTTCGTCTTCTGTCTTCATAATACAGAAGATCACTAGTTATAAATTTCTTATGACTAATACAAAAAACTAAATCTAGAACATCTGATCTCCAGGACCCATGGGTGTGGAAGTATGGAGCATTCTCGGAAAATCACCAGTGTTCTCTTCAGCTGAACACGGCGATAACGAGCCGCCCACAAACCACCATATAAACCGAAGGCGACAGTTCTAGAACTGCCCTGTCTACGCACAGGTTAAGATCTAAGTCAGCTCTCTTGCTATCCTGAGAGAATCTAGTACTAAAAATCAAACATTACAAATGATAGTACACAAATCGGATACTGATCTAGCTGCCGATCCGATATCCAATATCAAAAAAACTTTGATGTGGTAGGGGTTCCCTCTAAAGAGACGCATGTTCTGAAAATGAGGATCATCTTTGGGTGATCTCATATTCCAATCCACCCCCAGCCTTCAGTCTTTCCATGCGCGCTTGCAGGCCTGAAAGGGCCTTATCCTCACCATCCCCACTCGAACTCGTCCGAGAATGTGAAATTGAGCCATTCGAAGAAAAAGTAGTTGAGTGAGATACCGTAGTTCCAGTAGTTGCTCCTGCTTGGATGCTTTTCATTCTCTCCCTTATTGCATCTAAAGTGCCTCCCATAGCTTGGTTGTGGGGTTTCAAATCACCAAAACCTATAAAAACAAAAGAGCCACATTGAATGCCAAAAAAACCTTACTGTCAAAAAACTCACAGGCAAGATGTAGCTGAGATTATCAAACCTCCTCCAAGCTAGGAACAATTGTAGAAAGTCGGTGGACCAGAGTAAAACTCTTACCTTGGGCAGTAGCCATAACATTATGCCCAGCAGATGATTTCAAGGGCAATGTTTCAGTAAATTCAGTAGACCTTGTATCTGGATATGCAGAGCTATTATTATCCTCAAACGCATGCAAAGCATGAGAACTACCACTTTCCACTCCAACACCCTGGGCCCTTCCGCGATGTTGAAATGACGTTGCTGGTTTGGTGTATGAAACTGTTGGAGAAGACACTGGCGGAGGTGTGGCGATAGGAATGCTTCCAAAAGTCCTACCAGCAGCTGCATTTCTTTCCATCTGCCAAAGCGAAAGGAAACCGTGTAAGTAATCATCGAAGTCCCAAATTCACGGTAATGTAGTCCTTGGAAACGTGGGAAATTAGAGAAACAGTGTCGTAAAATTGCCACTCGTTTGAGGGCACGTGCAGCAAAAGAAGTCCAAGTTTGACCATAAACAAACCTGGGCGATGCCGTCGCTGATATACGTCCGAAAAGCTTCACTTGCATTTTGCAGCTGGGAGAAGATATCGACCTGTTTACAAAGAGGTCATGTCAGTAGATATTCAAGAACAGTTTCAGTGATTACATCAGGGTATACTCAGACGAGAAAATTAGAAAACAGGTTCATTTCTGCATTAAATAGAAACCGACAGAAAGAAGGAGCACCAGTTTCACACCTGTGGATAGAGCTGTGTGATGCGATACAACTCATACAGTCCAATCGTGCAAGTCTGCTTATCACCAATTTTCTTGAACACTGCAGCGAGCTCTTGCTGCAAAATTGAAATCAACAAGAAAAGAAAAATAAATCATTATCACAACATGCAAATTTAATTGAAAAGGATATCACGCAACCTCAAAAAATTTGCGAGCATACACGAGTGTACAAAGTAGAGTGCAAGGCGTACTTTCAGCTGGGTCTCGGCAGAATGATTTGACGGTGAAGAACCTCCATTATTTGAAGCAGACCACTGTGTTTGTCCAACTGTTCCCAAGGTCTACGAGATTCCACGCAGATAAGAACCGAAAGCCATCAACAAACTTGTACCACCAATTGAATAAGGAGAAAAATATAAACGCCAAAAAGTTGAACATCAAAGAAAGTAGCATTATATAGATGCTTCTAAACGTTAATTAATATTGCATTGAAACAAATTGAGAATCCTCTTTTGAGGATTCGTACCCTGTATCTCTCCACATATATTCACAGGCGTCTATATAAATGATCCTGCTGTACAGGGGACACCTCGCCTCTATTTACGTGAAAACTAAATTCCTAGTGTCTATAAAAACACTGAACTTGTAGACATCACGCCAGACTACCTTCCTCGATCAAGTTTAAGATTGTTAATCTATGGATCAAACTGATTCCATTCTCGGGCTTTTAATAACACAGTGAAATATCTCCGAACTACCTATCCCAAATTAAATAAAAATGTAACTTCCTTATCAAAGCACCTGAAGGTTGAGGTCGATGTAAGCAAGAATGATAGGCTGAGGCTCCAGATCAATCGGCACCAAAGAAAGGTGACCTTTGATTGCAGTCCCACGGAGCTTTACTAGCTCATGCAACAATGTCTTCACCATCCGCAAGGGCTTATCATCTGCTCCAGCTCTGTATCAGATACAATTTTTATAAGTACCGAACAAACAGATGATTGCAAAGAAAAATTGCTCTCATCTCAAAATCGGAAATTCAAAAAGAGTCTTTGATCTTCCAAGGGAAAGCTCATGCAAGTAAGAACAAATATACAATACTGAAATCTGATTGGTACAGGGCATTGGAAACTCATCACGTACCTTTTCCTTATTTCTGCCATTCCCAGCTCCTCAAAGTACTCATGAATACTTTGAAGAATTCGGTCAAGGTCTACTTCAAGCAAAGTGGAGCCAAGAACCTGCCACCAATTAAATAGTCAGATCCAAGGTCCCCACCTGTACTTCTGGAGTTTATAATACATAAGTCTCAACTGCATAAATAACGAGCATAGTTTCTAACCTTGGTGAGCTTGATAAGGCACTTCACGACAAGATCTAGAAATTTCTGATTTCGAACAACTGCTGTCCCCTGTTGACGACCGGCAAACTTGGATGAACCCAAAGGTCGCAGCAGATAGATTAACACTATGAATGCTGATGTGCGATCGGCATTTTCCTGAAGACGACAACAAATTCCCACGCTCGAGTAAGGTATCAGAATTCATTAGGTCATAGTCTTCCTTTACACTTAAAGGGTTTGTAACTTCATAAATGAGTTTCAACCAGACACTGATCGAATGATTTCCAAAATGACGAAATACAACATTGACTTACCAGAATTTTCAGCATCAGAACGTTCATAGCCTTCAACAGCTGAGAACCGTCATCCATAAGCAGGACCCGCTCGTCCAAGAGCCAAACCAGAAGCTCAGTGATGAGATTGTGCAGTGTGCCTTCCTTCACAGCTCGTGCAAGTTTTTTTACTTGGAATGTCTACACAAACAGGTATATTATCGTTCTATGTTAGATATAGGTTCTGTACAAGGACTTTGTGCTCATACCACGAGAGTTCTCATTAAACCAAAATACACAGGAGAATGCCTATTATATCATCACGGTTCATGCATTCTTTCAACATCCTGCCGAACGTACCTGCATGAGGGTGTTCAGAACATATTTACAAGACCTAGAAGAAGCTCCAGCAAGACCTAGATTGAAAGTTGTAGTGACCTGGCAATCAAATCAATTTTCCAAGAATCAGTAGATGAACGAACAAACAACCAACTCGGTCCTCAAGGAACAGTTCATTCACAATAAATCATTGATATTTGTAGAGTATGAAGTTGAGAGAGAACATTCAGACACAATCAAATATTCTCTAGGTAGCGGAGTTCATTTGCCAAAATGACCAATTTCACTTTGATCCAACAACTTTGATCCAGCAGCCAAGTGTCCATAACACACGAAAGTGGAGACAGGTCCTCAACAACAATTCAACCTGAGGAAAAAAGGGCCTCCTACCTTAACAAAAAGAGTGGTGACAAGAAGGTCGGCATCATTTGCAAGTTCATCTAGAGCCCCGCTATCTGGATCCCCAGCAGCTTTAGCCAACTCGTGGCAAACAAGCTTTAGACCATCGACAACCTGGAAACATTGGTAAAGTTAAGATTTAACAACAAAATAACTCAGATTAAATAGCGACCTTTTCATGGCACAGTGATCAAAAACTTTCCGTCCTGATAAAAGAAATTAATATAAATATAAACAAATCTCTTCACAAGATTTAACTATATTGAACAGAAAAACCGAATGTGGGTAAAAGATTACAAAGATTAAAAAAGATTATAGGGGACAATTAACAATCATATCCAAGATGTTCAGCACCTGCTCAGACGATGTTGCATTATTGATGATGTCAAGAGCTTCATTCCAGTCCAACGGACTTGATTGTCGCATATTTCCATGAGGCCCCTCAATTCCAACCTCTATGTGCCCATTACTTGATCCCGAACTGAAAGATGTATGAGCAGAATGCATTTATCCCAGAAGCTATCAGAAACAACGACTAGGAACCATTTCAAGTGCAACGTCAAATTCATTTGGCTTCCATTTTAAAAAGCTCGTTAAATTTGACTAGACAAATGCTCTGATCCAGGGTAGCAGATAACGGTAGTCTCAGATTACTCCTAAAACTAAGCGACAGATAGACGAAATTCAGAATTGACCAGAAAGACTAGTGTGCAAAAAAACGCTAAATTGAAAGATTGTACCATTACCAGCGATGGCTTGAAAATGCACGCATGTGACCAACACAACTTTAAATAAGTTAGTATCAGTGATAAGCTCTATGGCCTTAAACTGTTCCTTAAAATCTACACACAAAAGATGGCGAACACCTGTGATGTTCTCGCGCAGGCAAGTTACAGACAGGTCATCCTTTTACCGCAGAACCCCTACAATACGCTATTCATTACTACCAAGAAGCCCTCAACTTTATCGCCTATCCCCTGGCGTTGGGAGAAAAGCAGACACAATTCCACTGTTTAACGACTAACCTGGTATCCACAGCTGAGCGCTTAACAGAAGCCCTTCCTTCGTCTGCCCTTGCCTCGAGAGCTCTTGCCTCCTCTGCTCTAGCTCCACCAGGTTTACCTTCCTTTCGCTTATCCATTTCTCGAGCCTACATAAAAGGAAGGATCTCAATTTAAAACGTGCAATGAAAAAATACAACAGGCAAAGAAACATATTTCAAAGTAGATTATTACTCACCGTCCACTTGAACTTTTCATCCATGACACCTTTCTGTGCACTGGTGATCTTGCCCACATACCTCCAGATGTCTTCACCTGCAGATCAGACACAGACGGTATTGCGTACATCAAGTGATGCTCGAAAAATCAAGTTAAACGAGATTTTGCGCATGCTCCGATTAAGCAGAGCATTCTAGAGCTGAAGCATATATAAACCGGAAATCCACACTAAGAATGATCGGGGCCACCTTCTAACCAGGGTTATATGTATCTCATCAAGTAATTTACCAGCCCTTAGCACTAAGAATATACCGTATCCAAGATTTGCAGTTAAAATGGTGTGACAGCTTAATTTCAGACAGCCACCTCTAACGAGACTAAAGTAATCGCAGAATATGCTCCTGACTCACCGAGAATTTTGTAAGCGGTTGCCAGTGCTGCTAAAGACGCTTTCCGAATATCACCATCTCTTTCAACAGTAAGTGCTGCTATGGACGTCAACGCTTTGGTAGAACCCACAATCTGCATCAAACGAATGGAGCCTCAAATAATCAATAACTGTGATAATGAGAATAATTTAGACCCTAACATATGATCAAACAAGTATCCAACATAACACATCTACTTTTAGTGACTAGACAGTAATTATGTCGTACAGATGGTCAGAGAAACAATAGTAGAGGAAGAGAACAACCGTGATTAAGAAACAAGTTATTCATTATATTATCTCAGAACATAAGATATGTCTTATAAGAATCAACGCAAGAAAGGACACTGACTCTTAAACGTATCAAAACTTAGCGTACAATCAGATAGGCTATTCCAATGAAAATCTCCACACTGATAGCATCAAAGCTAATTAAAACAAGCACTAAACTGAAGAATTAGAAAACCAAGGGCCCAATAATGACTCGTGAAGAGAAAATACCTCAATACCACACTGCTCTATCATAAACTCAATATTTTCAACACATTCAATCCTCGTACGGTTGTTCTTGGATTTAAGACCATCTGTCATAAATACAAACACTTTCGGAGCCGGGTATATAGTGCATAATAGCCTTGTCAACTCCCGAATTTTCTCACGGACCTTCTCAATGTTGTGTCCAGACTGATTCAAACAAGGAACAAGGAACAAGTCAAATCCAAAACGTAGTGCCAAATCCCATTACATATTCCAAATAAATAATTCTCAACGAGAGTAATGCTCCATGAAAAGAAAAGATGGTGAAAAAGCTGTTTGATTGACCCCTAACATGTATGCGTACCTTTTCCACCAAACATGGAAACAAGATGCTTGCTTCAAACTCACTGAACATGTATGCTTCACCCTTTAGTCCCTCCACTAGATCAAAAAGGAAGTCAATGACCTGCATAATAACAATCAAGGATCAAGGCTGCCTCAGGAAGAATAATACTTCAATGTGTGAAGGATCTTGCCAGTGAACATAATGACCACGACCGAATCACCAATAGTAGGCGATAAATTTGAGGTGATGATTCTATGAAGCTTAACAACCAGTCTCACCTTCAGAAGACATGTTGTATTTGATTCAGCAAATCGTAACGAGCTCCACCGGAAAATGACATCCAGAATCTCGATGATCTCTTTAGTATGATTTGGAATAGCCTATACACAAAATGAAACAAACCATTTCATTACGGTGAAGAAGTTTGTGCGACTTACAAAGACCATCGCGGTCGATTGATCTTCCAGCGGCTCAAGCAAACACTCCAGTTAGACCATTTTTTAAATCTCGTAAAAGATCAGAAAGCCCAGCAGCGTGCGGACTATTAATAAGAGAATGAAATGTCAATATTGATAAACAGAGAAGCTTACGTATGGCTCCAACCTACAGTTTGAGTAGGCAACAACTAAATCCAGTGCTAAGAATCATAAAAACTCAATTGCAGGAGCCTCTCTATGAAGAATCTTCTTGTGAATCTGTTGAATTTATGATGATTAAACAAGAAAATGGTAGTACACATACCCTTTGCAGCAACTCAAGGCCATCGATCTGCTTCTTGAAATCCGGACTTAAGAGTTTCTTCTGGAGATCTTCCCGGAAAAACTTCACAATATCAGCCTGCGGCCATTGAAGATAAGCAGTGACGTCGTTGAGTTATGACAGAAGCAATAATATATTAAAACCGTACACATTAAAACTAGGTTTAGCGTCAGTAATCAAGGAAATGCTTAACTTGCAGAAATTTCTGTAGCTTTCTCGAATTTATAAGGGAGTATCATATTTCACCTCAACGTCATGTGGCTGTTCTCTCCTTGCAGCATCGTCAAACTTATACTTCCGAAAATTCAACCTTTCCCGTTCGGCCTAAACAGACAGCAGAAACGATATTGTTGAGAAATCCTAACATTGTCAAGATGGCAGGGAGATTAAAAATGGAGAGACCGAGAAAGCAAAAGTGAGGCCATGACCAGGGAAGCCAGCCAGATATAGGACAAACTTCCGTCCATGTCATCCACATTGTGCTTGCGGCTCCTTCAATCTAGTTAAAATGGAATTATTTTTAAAGCAAACACCAATGTACGAGATTTGTTTTGATAGTAAAGAAGAGAAACTAATTCAGTCAATACCAGCAAGGTGTTGAGCACAATCAATCATATGAATAATCAGAACGACTGTCAACCTTGTGTGAGTCTTTCAGATGGAAAAGTGGTTGTCCCTGCATCTGTGAATCGTACGCCTCGGCAGCTAATGTAGCTGATGTCTTCGTTTGTTTTGGGCCCGATTGTCGCTGTCGAAATATAGAAAACACGGACACGGTAAGAAACATTCCGCTTAAAGAATTAGTACTGTAGAGATATTGATAATTGCCACATTGACTGAAACAATTAAAAGCTGGCATCAGTGAAAACAGACAATGTATAAAAACTAGTCACTTAAATTTGTAGCAGAATATTAGAATCATTCACATAACTAAACTGATAACACAATCTCATAGGTGTTGAAGAGGATATTTGTAAAAGGTGACAGCCCCGGTAGCGACGTGAATATTGAGAAAATAATAGCTCCTCGACAATTATATAATAAGCTGAAGGACCTTTCGAAGCTTACAGCAGCTGCTCCACGGCCAATGGTGCTAGGATTTCTACTCGACGCTCGAACCTCAGAAGAAGACGCTTTGCTTCCAGCCTTGGGCGTGGTACTTGCACTTGTAAAAGAATCTTCTGAGGCACCTGGACAAAATCCAAATTTTAACTTATGTATTTTACTTGACTGAAACACAGGGAGGTGATTGCAGAAGTAAACATCGCTTAAAAGATGCCCATAGGAATACGTATACGCTCAGACACATAATAAAGGTAATTTTAAGAAAACTAGAATAGCCCGTTTCCAGTAAGCAAGCAAGTCAGTCACAAAACGTACTGGAGGATCTTTGATGGTCGAATACAGTCTGCAAAGCAGCGAGCGCTGATCCTTGCACGCCTTTAGATGCTTTCATTACCTGAAAGAGCTAAAAGTTAAAAAGAAGACTAAACCATTGCGACTTGTTCCCCATAAGATAGTCTAGGTCTAACCCTACGGCGTGGAATGGAGACCGTAAACAGCTCATGTTGAGGAATCAACAGCAGGTGGCCAGCACCATTCATGAAGGGTAGGCTGGCTACATATATTAACAACTAGAAACAAAAGATCATTACCTGCTCAATATCGAAGACTCGTATGAGCTCCACCAAGCACGCTTCAGCCGATTTCCGCATGTCAACAAATTTGTCCTGCAGCACCAAAATTTGCAAGAGCATACACCATAAGCAATGTAAATATATTGCTTGTACCACTGAAACACTAGTTTAGGGCCCATGGAATTACTCATACCTGTAAACCCATGGAAATGGGCTTAACAAGCTGTAAGAGAACTGGCTGATCCCCTTGCTTTGCAATGTTCCGTGCTACCCACTCAAAAAGGTCCTTCCGTCCTTCTGCAGATATTTTTGCCTCTACTAGTGCAGGAATAACATATGGAAGCTGCAACCACAATTCTCAGGTCAATGGCCATCAACGACAACAAATGTCAACCACAAACAAGTTCATCATATACTGGCTAATAGGATAAACAAAACATACATGAAAAAACCACAGGTTTAGAAAGTAACTGCTAACCATTTTGTCAAGCTGCAATAACAGCACCCAGGCATCTAACATTTTGACGACTGCTTCACGAACAACCTTCTTATTATCACCAAGACATTTTAGAGCATCGCCCAAAATCCCCTGAACAGAACATGACAAGCATTCCACATGAGATTAAAAGGCATTCACGAACTCCATGAAGACATATACCAAGCTGCCCCACAAAGTGCATCTCCATATCCGACAATAATCGAACACCAAGTCGCTTAGGATCACACAATTACCACAATTGAGTCAGACACGGCATTTAGATCAAAAATTGCAAATCAAGATTCTGGTGTTAGAATGAATTCGGTGCACACCTTGCTGTGTTTTTCAACAACCGAACCCATGGCTGTTGCTATCGCGCCTAGGGTAGCTAAAGTCATCATAACCAAGTTCTTGTTTGAGTCATTTAGCCTCGCCTTCAAACTCATGAAGAGTTCACCTGAAATAGACGAATTAATTCAGCATATTATCAAACAGACGACCGAGTCATACACTATTTCAGTACCAATTTCGTCAGATGCAATTCCTAACGCAGGCTAAAACCATGAAACAAAGACTTGATTGATCTCCAAAATTAACCTAGTGGTAATGGTCTATGTTAGTAACGTTGGACAAATGTACCTGTTCCGGTAGGTTGTATCCTTTTATGAGCTTCATCAATGATCCCATTCAAGACCTCAAGTGACTCTTGTCTTAGCTGCACGAATGAGAACAGTTAAATCCAGTTTGGGAGAAAACAGATCAAAGCAAGAAGAAAATTATGAAACAACAAATTGCGGCACTTCACGCAACATCAGGAGGAAGTTAAATTAAATGAGCGATTCAAACACACAGGCAGATTCTGGAATCCAATGATCTCCTATCACATAAGTGTGTCATCTGATACGTTTCACCAAAAAAACAATAACCAAATGAGGGAAATACGCTTGCCTTCCAGTCTGGGCTGCTCATATTCTTCAGCAAAGCTGGAGTCAATTTTGCACTAATATCTTCGCGAGGTAAGCCATCAGTGCCGCCAGAAGGGACACCAACATCAACCGCTCGAATAGCTCTTTTAGGAGCAGTTGCAGGTCCCTGACAAAGCCCCCAATCACTGTGTTAAACTGATAATGACTCAAAGAAAAAAAAAAAAAAAATTCTGCAAGTATGAAGTAAAATGATGGCTACTAACTATGGCAAGAGACTACCTCGTAAGGGTTTTTCTCAATTTCAGCATCAATCATGGTTTGAAGCTGTGGCTTCACATCAGTTAAGAAGCCTTTAAGGTCTGCACATAGAGAGCAAACAGATCCCGATAGTCAACATTCAGCATAAATATGCCCAGGGAAATAAAACCGATGAAGGAAAACCAATCAGCTAGACAGCATGTGGAGTAGGAACCTGGGCCAACAAATTTGTGGAGGACACCAAAAAGCTTGATAGTTGCAGTTCTGACAGCAGCAGCACTGGACCCAAGTCCAGTTTCTTTACAAAAGTTGATGAGGTCCTGCCATGAATAACCACAAAATGATAAGATAATAAAATTATTGTTATTAGATGTAAGAAAGGAAACTTCAAAAATAATCTGACTGAGCACGTATCCAGACAGAAGCAGCTGAAACAACCTTCAGCGGAACATGTCCTATTCCGAAGTCGTCCAGCGCAGTAATCATCCAACTCAAACCTTCACTAAGAACTTTAGGGTTCTTGTGATCCTTCATTATCTTGAAAAGCTGCATCAATTGTGCCATTAAACAGTCAGGAGCAAGGATTTTAAATTTGAGATGCAAATGAAAGAAGCATAGAACGAGAGAGAAACATTCTATGCAGGAACATACCCTTTCAAATACAAACTTCGGACCCACTGCCTCGCAAAACGTAGTAAGACATTTTGTGGCCTGTATCCTTGTTTTGATATCACCGACTTTTTCGACAACACCTGTACAGAAGAAAATCAGCTAAAAACTTTATAAATGATCAACTAAATTGAAAGATATGGCTTTAAAATGAAGATTACAGAGCTTTAGCATTCGTGTATGAGGATGTAGTAAAATAGTATCAAATTCCCCACAAACAAGACCAATAGAACCTACCAGTAAGGCATAGAACGACACACTTCTTGGAAAAGCGTGTAGCATTCTGAGCTATCAATACAACGGCTTCAATAGCCTTTTGTTGTACCTGCACATCCACAATTCAACTGAGATGTAAGATGTACACTCACAATTCAATTCAGTATACCTAGAAGACAAAATATTTTGGAGATCGGGATACGACCAGTAATATTTGCGCCGTCTAAATCGAACAGATAATAAAAAACACAGAATACCTAGCATACCAGGAAAACCATGCTTGAAATGATTGTTTACTCTGCAGAAGAACTGCAGTACCTGAATATTTTTCTCATTCCATCCAGGTAACACGCACAGGAGGCGAATGAGCAGCTCAGCATACTGATCAAGCGTCTTCAATCCCTCGACAGTATCCTTCAGAGAAGTAATAGCTGAATCGAAATAACATGCATGAGACTAAAGCACAGTCCCTCGCTAGATCCTCTATTACGTAGCACAATAGATCGATGAGAATTGAAAAGATATTAAGTTGAAAACACCTCACCCATTAACAACGACCATTTGGGATAATTAGTATTTTTAAACTGATGTGGAGCTAAAGCAATGTAGTCAAGAAAGGGTGCAAACCAACAAATAGTAAATTCAATTAACTAGGTTCTACTTTAATTGATTCATGTAAAAGATTAGCTACTGGAATACAATGTTCTGGACATTAAACACCAGAAAGAAGACATTGTGCCCTCTCCTCACCTTCAAGACGCTCTTTCCAATTTGCACTCTTTAAATTCGCCATAACTTCTGGTTCAAAAAGAGGACCGAGTCTGGACTCAATGTCTTCCAAACTCATCTCTCCAGGCTGCCAAGTTCACCAAAACAAAAAACAAAAGCTTAATGACGTTGGTCCATCAATCGCAAAGCCTAACGACCCTTTTCGAAAGGACCGATTAAAACTCCTACGGTACCTTAGACCTACAGATATTTACGTTTCAATGAAACTGCAAGTCTGCAATCGCAGAGGGTACCATTTAGATGCGGTTGATCAGACCGACAAGTCATCAAATAAGAGACAAGTTCCAGTATCTACCTCAACGTCCTCGGGTGCCTCAGCATGAGCCTTGGCTGCAGCTGAACTGCCATCGGTTTTCTTAGGTCCACCTGACTTGGAAGCTCCACCAGGTGTAGTACTAGACTTCTTAGGAATCTGGATGATAATCCACTTCAGTCTTTACTCCAAATAATCAAATTACGAACCAGAAAATTCCCATATGTCATAAAACTGCTAGTACCGTATACTAGAATAATCATAAAAAGGATTTAAACGTCGAAATCGCCTTATATAGCAACATAATTGAGAAAGTTAACTTACAGAAGAAACAGGTCTTTTCCCAGACAGAAGACTAGCTGCAGAAGAAGTCTTAACACCCTGTAAACAAATTTCCAAACCATTTCAGCACAGAACAGTTAAGATCCCAAACGCTGAAAAGAACAAAGCAGTCACCAATGTCATATTCAAGTGCAAGGAGGCAGCTAGATATACCCTTCGAAATATTATTGAGAACTCAATTATCAAGTAAAACAAAAAAGATGCGCATACGAAATGAAAAAAGCACAATCTATACATTTGACTGAGAAGAACCGTTCGCATCTGCCTGAGCCCTAGAAAAAACTGCCACACAAAATGCCCACAAAATAACTTAGTGTGACTGATTAACAAGGCTCAATACAAAACCAGTAATTTCCATGTATTGAAATAAAAATTATGACACCGGTAAGCCAAGGCACATCAAGGGAATAGGTCTAAACTGAATAGCACACAGAGAACTGCATTTCGGTCAGAAAGACTTGCTCATTGTGTATTGAACCAACAATTTAACTGAAACACCAACCTGGAGCTGCTGTAGCAGGTACACTGCTCTCAACCCCACAAAGTTCAATAAGCTTTTTCTTCCTGACTTCATCGAGCTTCTCCAATGGTCTTTCCAACACTTTCATGCCCACAACCTGCAAAACTCGCAAAAACACTTCAGCATGAATATGTTGCAGCAACAAGAAGTAACAAAATATTGCAACAGTCTGGACTGACATAGAACACCCCGAAGCACATAGTGCTGGACTTGCAAGCGAATAGATAAAAACCAGGGAATAGGACTTCGCAAATATATCTGAGTCGTCAGACTCATATCCAGCAGAAGATGTAAACAAAAAACATGGAATGTTAACTTTACCTTTGCGATAGCAGCCAAGGCCAGAAAAGCTGCATCACGAACCTCTGGAGAACTATCATTTAGGCCCTGCTCCAGACCAGCGCAGGGAATTAGTGACAACTAGGATGGAAGTACAACTCCGACATGCATAATCTATATGTTAGGGTTGACTGAAGTTTGATAAACATGTTCATATAGAATTAGACAGGTTACAGCCAACGGGAATGTTGGAAAAGAGTACCTCCATTAAGATGGGTACATACTCCTTGTGCAACTTAAGCACTGTCGGCTTATTACTGGTCTCGATACAGGTGGCCACCCATGTTAGACACGATGATCGTACCAAAGGCACTTTGTTTTTTGCAGCAAGTTTAACATCTGAACAAAATTGCAGACAGCAATTTCGTCAGTGCAATATAATTGTTGCCAATGAAAAACTAGCAACGTCAAAATACTTCTGCCAGATCTGACTACAAATCAATACCGAAATGCCAACAGCCTGATTATATGTGTGACAGAAGGATACATGAACCACTTGCCTTCAATGACATCTTGTAGTGAAATACATCCACCCTTGTGCATAGCATTGAGTGTTGTAGTTAAGGCATCAACCATAACCTGTTTTTTCTCTTTCAACTTGTCCTGCAAAACCGGGACCAAGTTCCTTGAGCTCATCGTCAATGAAGCATCTTCCTAATTCAGAAAGGATATAAGATACTCACAGGCCCTGCAACATGGGTGACCGATGAAACCCAGATAAACTTACCAAAAGGACCGGTAGCAACAGTTTTGAGCCAGAGGTGAAATCCTTTCGTAATCCATTTGCCAAGTTGCCAATTGCTTGCACTGCTTCAACAGCTACAGCTATATTTACATCTGTTACAAGCTGTAAACCCACTGCAGCGAGTTAAAAAGGGACACATACACATTACATGAAATGCCAGAGAGAGGGACGCAACAAACAGTCAGCGCACGTTAAAAAATCAAGGCATGAAAAAGTGCCTGGAATATTTCACATAAGAATGGGCACTTCAACTCTCAGCATGAGCACCTTATGACATCCTCACAATAAGCAAAGAAAATGGAAAAAAACATTAGATATAAGTAAGGTATTTCTATATGTCGGCCTTGTCACTTCAAACTTCCTAATAAGGTAGTCCATTCTTTAAAATACGCAGAAACTCTAACCTTTTTTAGGATACGCGACACTTCCGAGAAATCACCGTTTGCAATTTTCTTCACCGAGGCCAGCTTTGTCAGCTCAGCCACCGCATCTCGCCTTTCAGACCATTTCGTTGCTTTCTATAGCATCAAAAATACAAAATATTGCAACCAGTTTAGCAGGCAACGTTCGGACAATTGCACCAACAGCAGATGCTCCCAGATGCTCCCAAGACTGGAAACCTCAACTTGAAAAATGTGGATGACATCAACATTTCTTGAATAATTTCATTAGATTGCAGAACTTCTGAACTTTCATAAATTTCAGGACTCATATTCTTGACATGGTAATTTCTAGCCGCTTGGAAAAGTTTATAGCCAACCGGAAAAGCTGGACTGAATAACATTCTGCAGACAGCGACATTTGCAAATGGAATTGTAAATTCTGAAAGAATATGATTCAAATACACCAGTACAAAAATACGTCATCAAGAGGTATACTCACCACTCCATCCCAGAACGTGGACTTGCCCAATGGAGTCAAAATGTCGACAGGATCTACTAGTTCATACTCATCTATTTCAGATGAACCTAAAATCACAAGACCCCTCCAGCATATTAGTAATTCAAATATCGCACAATCACATGTTGCTAATCCATGCGTAGAAAGAAAAAAACTGTAGTACCTGCTGCAGCAACGTCATCTGTAGGACCCGCAGCAGTTACGGATGCAACTGCTGTTTCCTCGCATTCTAATGCCTGTTCAGACCTGTCCGGGAAGCGGAAGTATCACTTTGATATTAGGAAACCAAAAATACCCGACTCAACCCGAGGAAAATTACAAGCAATGTTCGAGACCTTGAAGATATTGTTATCAATATATGAAAACCTAGCAACGAATCAAAACTGTCTATAGTGACTAGCCTTTATTCTAGAGAATTGTTCTGCAGAAATACAAACAATGCAAACGCCCGGACATCCCACTACTTACCTAATTTTTCGAGTGGGCTTAGCTCCAGCTACAACATTATCAACTTCTATCTCCAGCTCCTTTTTCTGTCAGAAGAAACGATGAAGGAGCACAAACTGAGAACGCAGTTACCGAGCCACCTCACGGTTCAAATTCACTGAATAGCACAATAAAGGATATCATCAAAACTCATTAGAAATTAATGCATGCACACAAATTAGTGAGGGCAACTGAGATATTCTGGAAAGCAATGCTCACCATTGTGTCTCGCATCTTATCGAAAAGAAGATTTTTTACAGCATCTTTTCCAATCCACCGGCAAAGTTCAATGGTTAACCCTTTTGCACAAGCTCTCACATTTGCGTCTGGATGATCGAAGAGTTCTGGGAGCATCTTCATTATTCGCTTGGGAGGGACCACTTTGGCACCAAACTGACTGGAATCACAGGACACACCAAAATTCAATCAAAGTTTCCGGATGGAGAGCTGCCAAGTGAAATAAATTACGACAGTAAAGACTAAGCATTTTGATTAAGTACAACGCACCTGACAGCCTGGTACATGGCATCGATCGCAGGAACTACTGCTTTTGCCAGCTTTGCTTTCACACCTTTCTCCATGGCGTCCTGTGTCAGATGAGAACGCCAAATACTTCACTCAAATGATGGAGGCTTGGTTTTTTCTTGCAAAGTACAATGACATGTCTCTATTCGCAGCCTTGCTGTAACAGGTGGCATTTGTAACATACAAAATCTATTGGATCCCATTGAAGAAGCGGAACTACAGAGAGGTACTAAAAAGACTAAGAATTGAGGACTGGAAAGAGGGCCACTTGATAGTGAATGAATACGAGAAAGAGAAGGGGTCGGACCAGAAAAGCATCTGATGCTTCAAGCTCAACCCAGAGAAGAAACACGGCCTGGGACTTCTCCAGAGTTTTTGGCCGACCTGTCATGCACTTCACTATAATAGAATCGCATATTTCTTTCGCATATCTGCAAGAACCACAATATTCTCTGATTGACTGGTTGCTAGTCAAAGACCAGTGGCATGCACCAGACAAGGAAAAGGATCCCACCAGCATGAAACTTACGAAACATTTAAAAAAAAAGGCTATTCATTACATTCTACCCGTCTTCCACCAAAAAACTCTACAAAACAACTCCTTCAGAGCTGAACATCTATTGAACAGGCTATATAACTCGGATATCATTAAGTTGTCACGTAAAATGGACCGTGTTCTTCTACTGAACGGCCTGCAAGGAGGACAAATACACGTGCCTGCTGGCGTCTGTATCTGCTGCGCGTAAGTATGCTATAAGTGCATCCAAAGCCTTCTCTTGACAAGGTGCATTTGAGTCAGCCACTGCTTTCTTGAACAGAGGACCTGCGCCATTCACGACAAATATCACGGTAAATTGCCGAAGCGATTCGGAAAGCGTAGGATACGACGTGCGCACTCTAAATATACGCGTTGAATCAGGAGGACAAATATTCAAACCACAAACGCTAAATCAAAGTGTTATTAAGTGCATTCATCAAATATTCGATAATTGGAGAGTTCCATCAAAAGGAAAAATCGGTAGTCTTTCTAGAATTATCGCCAGATAATAATAAACACTTCCACTTTGAATGAAGCTTCAAAATCACATCCACCATTCGTAATGTAATGAGATGTAGGAACCAAAGTACTCAACACCTTGGAAGTCATGAGTGCATCTCAACGGAGAAGATAAGTAACTCAAAAGAATTTTCTAGTACTGTAGCTGGCTGTATTCCTGAATGCAAATCCTCACAGAACTGAAATTCAATTTCCGTACCTAATCACACCGGCTCTCACAAATACAGTTCCAAGGGATGAATGCTGAGTACACACATCCTGACAGAAACCAGCCCTAAGCTATCTTCACTTGCAGTGGAGCTTCTCTAGAACACAGTAATGCAATCTCACTCTAATCCCTACTGAAAAAGGTTTATGCTCTAATCGAGAATAATTCTGAATGAAATTATTTAAAAGCTACAGAATCGCTCGACAAGCTTGAAACCCGAAGTTCAAGTCTTAACTGACACAATTCAGCTCCGAAAATTTCGGAAACGATAGAGTTTGATCGCTTCCAAGAACCAGGATCAGCGCCAAAGTGCGAACAACCTAAACCATCGCTAGATTACCGTCAACTATGCGATAAAATACAATCCTTCATATTGAAGTCGTTTTGCAGTTCAAGAAACTCAGAAACCGAGGTAGCTTGCAATTTCGATGCTACAACCTGTAATAATTGAATAATTTTCCGGCATAAATACAGCAACTAGGCTAGCCGTTCAAGGTAATTACATTGAAACTCTCGTGTCTCCAGAAATTACCAGAATGCAGGACAGGCACTAGCGTGTTAAAAATTACAGCCACGTTCCACTAAACAACCTAAAAAGTCACAGCTGAAAGTGCGAGCCTCCGCCTGACCTAGAATGAGAAGGATTTTAGAGAAACAACACACTCGAGAGTACTGAATATAAATCAACGTTGATCGTCATTGCATTCCAAGGGCCAGCCTCCCTGCTCAAACTCAGCAATAATGAACTAAATCTCCACGTATCTATCACCGCATATATTCATTGCATCACCACCTGAATGCTGAATCGTGAGACCTAAACTAGAGCTTCAGAGTGCCGTTTAAGCCAGCAATTGCGAAGATGCAGAATCCAGCGAGCATCAACATGATCATAAGAGCCAGCCATTGCCTATTCAATCTCGACAGTCCTTTAAAACTCCCCGGGGGTTTTAAAGCCATTTAAAATTTCCACATCAAGAAGGAAACATCCTACGTTTGAAAATAATTCGAAATGATCAAAACAGAGCACAAAACGAAAGAAAGCATTACCAAATTCCCTGAGGCGAGGATCTTTAGGATCCATGATGCCGTCGCACACGCCTGCAATGTCGATATTGGCGTCATTCCTAACCTTCCAATTCTTATGCGCCAGCCTATCCTCCCAGGCCATCTTCTTGGCCTCCTTGAGGAGCTTCTCATCTTCCGACATTGTGGCGAGCCTGGCACGCCCTCAAAAGAAGAGCAACAAAGACAGCCAACGAGACGGCCAACACAAATTCACCTCTGACACATTCCACTCCTAAAGGCGGCGTCAGATCCAACACCTAAAGCACTCAAATCCAAAACCCTCCGTTCGATCCTCACGGCCCCGCGCCCATCCACACAACCTTTGGACCTCCCGGAACAAGAAGATCCAGGCTCCCTCCGGCACTGGCGGATCCTGAAACGTCCGCAACCACGGCGCTTCTGGTGCTCCAATCTAGTCCAGCAACGTACAGACTCTTCCCGTTGAGCTGGATGCGTGAAAGAGTGGAAATAACAGAGGACGGACAAGCGAAGCAAAGACAGAGACAGAGTGAAAGAAAGAAAGAGAGAAAGGGAGAATGGACAGCGGCGTCAGGTTGGGCTCGGCTATGATTAGCTCCGCTGTAAGTGCTTGAGAGGTTGGGCGTCCTCCTTGGCAAAGCTTTGCAAAGCAAATGTGGGGAGAGAGATGGAGAGGGAGATGAAGGGAGGAGAGAGGGAGAAAGAAAAAGAGGAAAGAGGAGAAAGACGGGCAAGAGGAAAGAGTAAAGAGAAGGGGGTCCGTCCTTCCAACGGGAACCCGGGCAGCTCAGCAAACGGACCGGAGAGTGCTGGCTGGCTGGCCGGCAGGGAGTGAGTGAGTGTTGGTGACTGTGTTCGTGTTGAGTGTATTGTTTGAATTTCCTACTGCGGCTGGGCCCCGGCCCTTTGCATTTTGAATTCCTGCCTCACTGCTAAGTTACTGCCGTCACTTCATTCCCCTTCATTTCGCCTCTAGGGGAATTAGAGTCTTCTTTTTAACCCTTAACCCCTAAGCGTTTAAAACGCCATATTCATTAAACGTCCAAAATGGCCATCTGCATCATTGAACGGTGGCATTTTCTCATTTTACCTTGGTTTTCTCATTGCAATACATCATTTTAAAGCTCATGTTCTATACTACGAGATCAAGAGTATCGGTCGTGTCAAATTGAAGTCATTTTCACACAAACAGATGATTTGCGGCAAGGGTGCAATTTTCCTACACTACTAAAAATAAACAATGGACATTTGCATCATTGAACTTTGCAACGGTAGCATTTTTTATTTTACCTTGGTTTTCTAATTGCAATATATCATTTTAAAGCTCTTGTTCTATTCTACGAGATCAACAATGTTGATCGTGCCAAATTGAAGTCATTTTCACACAAACAGATGATTTGCAGCAAAGGTGCGATTTCCTACACTACTAAAAATACACAATGGACACTTAGGACGCTTGGGGGTTAGGGATTAAAGGACATGGCTTTCATGATTCCCACACAATTTGGCATTTACCCCCCCCCCCCCCCCCCCCCCCCCCCCGTGGGGTCTCACTCTTGGATAGGACAAAGTAGGACAATTGCTTTAAAGTTAACCGGTTAAACTCCTTTACAAAAATGTGCATAACTTAAGCATAAAAACTCCAAATCACAAAATTCTTTTTGGGGGTGAAAGATTGCATGATTGTGAAAAATTTCTTTGTTGATTAATATTCAAAATAAGTTAGTCTACTATGCACAATTCAGCCTCGAAAGTCTGATCACAACACATTTTCTTATTATTCAACTCATGCACATTCTTCACTACCTTTCTGAAATTTGTTCATATCTCATTCATAAAAACTTCAAATCACAAAATTATTTTTGGACGTGGAAGATGACTTGGCCTTCTAACCTTTCTTAGTTAAATTTTTTTTTAAATAAAATCATTTTCTATGCTCAATTGTGCGCACCAAAATCTACTGAAAAATATGGTGTAGTGAGAATTCACATGGGCTTGCAAGATCTTTTTATCCCATATTATTTGGGAGTGGCTTAGAATGAATTTGATCACAAGATCAATTCTTTCTTCCTCCAAAACTCACGCTTGATCACTCAAATAATATTAAGTTGTGTAAAAATTGGTAATTTTTCATCATTTTGGCAATTTCAAAAAATAATTTATATGAAATTCGGCAAAAACTACTTAAAATTTCCAAAAGACTTTGGCATGATCTATTTATGCGTCTCATTCAATACCGGTATATAGTTTTTATCACATATGTAAAACTATGATGATAGGGGGATTTTAATTGTCATATTGATGAATTTTACAGAGCATTGGTTTTCATTTTTATTACACAGCTACAAGTTCGACACATGTTTTTTTGTAAATAAAATGACAACTCTTATTGTAATCATTTTGTATATTCTTCACTTTACTACATAATTTCATTTATTTTCACTTCAATTTAGATGATCTCATTTATTATATAGAATTTACAATCAATTTTATCAATATTGAATGTTATTTTTTTCCAACAATGCTAAATGATTTAATATTGTATTCTTGTTTTTAGAATATCCTAAAACCTAAAAAAAATCAAAGTCAAAATGAAAAATAAAATTAATCAAAGTTTATTTTGATATTTTGAAATCCTAATCAAGATCAATTTAATTATTTTCGGAAATTTTATTTGATTTACAAATTCAATTTAAAACAAATTTTTCACTTTAAACACTTACATAATTGTTTTTTGTTATTTTCTTTTTAAAATTAAAGATCACTGTAATTTTTTTATGTTCGACTTATAGAAAACAACTAGTGCGGCCGTGTTTTGTTGGCCTCCCCGTGGTTTAACCATGCTTTTGCTTTTTATTTTATTTATAGATTCATTTATCCATAGTTTTATTTTAATTAATGGTGAGGAAATTTGATTAAGAATTCATAACTTTTACACGATAGATCCAAAAGTTACAAAATGACTTTGCTACATCCCTACTCATAGAGAGCTTTCTGACAATGCCAAGAATAACATCAAAAACTCCCAATTTTAATTTTTCATAATTTACTTCAATTTATAATGTCAAAAATCACTCAAAATTCCAAACCTCTCACAATGTACCTCTAAAAGCAACGAAATGACTTTGGTGCACTTCTCCTCATCGAGAACTTTCCAACGGTACCAAAAACGTGACCAGCAGACGCACGGTCAAGGAGATCTCAACGCTTAATTCTAATTTTTCTCATTTTTCCTCCTCCTCCTCCTTTTGCCTTTTTTCCCTCCCCCTCCCCCTCTTTTTGCCTTTTTAGCTTAGAGTAGGTCCTGGCGCCCCCCCCCCCTCCCCCGGTCCTTTAGAGGTTAACTCATATTGACATGATTCGAATTGGGTTGGAAAGTAGATTTGTAATTTGGAAATATTTTTTATTCTTTACAAAAATGCTTTTTTAATCCCGAGCAACCCACAAAAGGGCAACGACCATAAAATGGTCGATACGTCACTTAGGGGTTAACGGTTAGCAAGTAATTCTTTTTTAATGATTTAAGTTTACATTCACTTCTAAATGGTTGATCAAAAAAAATGTTTTAATTCTTCTATATAAATAAAATATTATGTGAAGGTCAAGGCTTCCTTTATGAACCTCTACTAATATTTAAAATTTATTAAATGTGTTACAAATTAAGAGAAAGTTAAGGTTTTTGAAGTTAATTTTTTAGTTTTCTGGATCTTAAATCATATTGTAGTGCATTGTGGTCTTGGCTTAGTGGCTTTGGTTTTGGCACTCCAATGAGACTGGGGTTGAAGTTCTAATGCCGCTTGGTGGCTACCACCATGATCTACTCAACCATGGTGGGGGTCGCATGACCTCGTTGTATGGGTACCCTAAAAATGTCCTAGGGGGAGAGCACATTGATTTTTTCTTAATGGTACCTAATAGTAGGCTAGGTAGTTATATGATTCACCTCTGAAAAATGGAATCAAGGGTAGCATGCATGTGCAATTTAGGTCCTTGTGGCGTATTTAGCCATTACAGAAAGTTTGAACCCTCAGAGAGACCCCTACCATGTTACTAGTAATATGAGTGAAGTTAAATACCATATGCAACTTTTTGGCAATTTTATGACTAATTGGGATGTGAGCTTGTGTGAATTTTAAGATTCTAACAGGTGTTGACCAAAGACAATAGCTCACATGCATCCCATGGAGTCTTTGGGCTAAGAATTCGTTAACGAGGTTTCTCTATGAAAGAAAAGGTCAATTTGACTTACATTTGTGTCTAAGATGACTTTTTATTAATTGATAAGTTTTTTATTCAATAATTGCAATAGAAAGAGGTGTTAAGTTCAATCTTCATTTTTATTCGTTTTAGTCAATCCTAGTATCTATCCATTATCTACATGATGACTCAATGTATGTTGTCCTTGTCATATCCTAGTATCTAGAGGGTGTGGCAAATAGTCAAATTATTGATAAATCGGTGTGCATTCAAATTATTGACAAATTGATAAAGCTTCTATTACATAATCAAGTAGCAAACATAGAACAATGGATGTAAAATATATATAGTTTATAATGTAGTGGCAAATAGTCTCGATCCTATCAGTCTTCAATGCTATTAGTCAGATTAATAATTTATGCATGATGAATTCAAGTTTCTAACACTAGAGGCTAATAGTCCCACTGATGCAAAGTTTATGAGGTAAGATAATACATTCTTGTAACAATCACACTTCCATTGGTGCATGGCAATTTGACTCACCTACCCACGTTTCAATTAGTAACTTACACAAGGCAATTGTCCAAGCACATAACTAAGTTTATACACTCACTTTTACTCTCTTGATATTCCCTTAGCATGACTAAATCAATTTCTTTCATTTGTTCTCATAACTAAGATTTCTATTGGATTATTTTTCAGTGGCTCACTTAATGAATTTGCTTGTAGCAGTCTACCAGTTCTATAGTGAATTAGTACCTTTTTGAGTTCATATTCTATATACTCATGAATAGTATAATTTTACATCACTCTAAATGTTGGTTCACTACTTGACTAATTGTCCATTTGTATTTCTAACTACCTAGACTTCCAATCATGTTTTCAAATACAATTAATAATCAAAACATTATTATAAATACAAAATAAGTTATTTTAACATAAGATTTGGAGTGACTGGCTAAAATCATAAGATTTAAAACACACTCATAAATGCAACTTACACATGGAGCCTTTAAGATTTTGCTTTGATTGTTATAAAATCAAAATCAGTCATTTAAAAAAAATGGTAAATTTGTCTTCAATTCGAGCATTTCATATATCTCATATTTTTAGCCAATCATACCAAAATCCAAATCTAAAAATGCAATTTATTTTTAAAAACTATATACTAATATTTTTTTTCAAAAATTCATTATATATGGTAGGTAAGGTGTTTATAAATTTCTTTAAAGATGTGGTAAGCACCAAATTGTCATGAAAATTTCAACATGATTTATTACTAAAATTATATTATTTAAAAGAGCTTTTGACATTGCCACAACGAAATTGATCTTAAGGACAAGAAATAAGCATGATGCAATTCAAAAAGAATAATTGAAATTGATCATGGGACATCAAAAAAATCCCTACCTATTGATCATTGGTTAACCACAAATTTTAGTACTAATTCAATTGGTTAAAATGGTTATACCAAAAGAACATTGTATTACTATTCAAAAAAAGATAAAATAATAGTAGAATAGTTATATTATTTAGCATATACAGAATATTCATTTAATTTGAACACTATAGGAATGCTAAATTTCAATGCTAAAATTATTCAAAAATTCATGTATAAGAAAATGATGCATTACAATGATGATTAAATGTTTGATTTTATTCTAATACATTCAAAGCCTTTTTTTAATTTTTTATTACAAACCTTTCAATGAATTGAAGCACCACCAGGATCATTGAATTAGCATTGAAATTGCTTGTAATTAGTTGATATGGACTTTTGCCTTTAGATGGCTTTGCAAGGTTTTTATGTCATTATTAAAACTAATTAATTTACAACATTTCAACAATCTTCATAAACCATTTTTGATTTGTTGATGAAGTCTTACATAGTTAATCTTGAAGCACCATTCAAACAAATATCTTTACATTTAGTAATTTTTTATATAATGTTTTGAACATCATAATGATTTTTTTGACAATGGTTGATAACGATTATAAAAGTTTATGATTGCAAGCTACGGTTTACTAAGTGGGGAGTGCAGCTTGTGCAGCTAAAGGCCATGCAGCTCGTGCACTAGCGTAGTAATGCGCACCTCTCAACTTTCAATTAGATCAAAAATTTCACCATCCCAAATAGGGTTTATGCTAATACTTTCACTTTTGCAATTGTTAAGTTAATTTCAAGTCTTTGAGCATTACTCAATAGCCTTTTTTGTTTTTTACCGAGTAGGGGTAATTAGAGCCTTTTTTACATAACATTCTTAGCTAGGTTTTATGAAAAATGCATTTCATATCCCACCTCTGAAATTGAACCATTATTTCATTTCCAAAAAAAAAAAATCCAAAAAAAAGTTTTAACTGCACGAAAATCTAAAAAAACAAAAACATCACAAAACAATTAATTAAAAAATAAGTAAGCGTAATACCAAAAAAAATAAAATATGGTAACTTTTTACACACTTGTGGTATGTTGCTATAAATTTTTGAAGTTCAAATTTGACCCCCTTCTAGCATTTCCCATAAAATAGGTGCACTTTTGACAAGCGACACGCTACCAAATCCAAGTAGAAATGCTTAATTTGGATAGAAAGATTGGAATTTTGCAAAATTTATTGTGGTAGACATCTTAACTTTGGAATTCTAGAAACAATGCAATTTGTTTCGTCACAAAATTCCATTCCAATATTTATTGATGATTTTCCAAAGATTGGGTAAGTGCACAAATTTGCATGCCGCGACAAAAAGTTTGGGTGACCGTAGCTTGCAACCACCCAACTATATATACAAATATACTAAGAAATGCAAAATTGAATTACAAAATTGAGTCAATTGTGTGTGTGCCTTCAAAATTCATTATGTTTACAAAAAAAAAATTCTTTTTTGATTTTATTTTTTTCTAAATTTTGATATAAATTATATAGATATTTTTAATAATATTTGTAGAATTTTATTCTCAAATTATGGTTAGGGACGCAAATGCATTATAGTTTATTTTAATTCACTCATAGTTTACATTAATTTACTTGAAATCTAAGGTCTTCTAAGATTAAGGTATAAATGGAGAAAAGAAACATGATATCCTCAGTTTTATCGGTTACGTACTCATAGAAACCCCATGGTCCTTGTTGTGTTTTGGTCTTTTAGCTTATTCTATAAAACAAGTATCAAAATTTTGTGAATATTGCTTGAATATCTTTCAAAATTTTAATAGACAATAAAAAAAACATGGAACTGATCTGAGGTTACAAGGGACCACGTTGTAAACTTTAAACGATGTCCAGCCTCAAAGTTCCTATTGAGACTGAAAATGGGTGATTTCGGCCAAAGAGTTGCATTTTGCATCCCAAATCCAAAGCTTGCTTAGTAGCCTTTTTGATACGTTTAGAAGCCTTGTGGCTCAATTCTCGACAATATAATTAACCCCTAAGCGCGCCAAATGTTGTTTTTTGTAACATTGGATGATTGAAACTTCGAAGAGCCGTTTCTCCTTCATCCAATGTTGAAATTCAATGAAAGTTGTTGGGTTCCATTCCAAACCAAGTTTAGTTTCTGCAATAAAAGCATTGTTGCAATCTAGGGTGTTGTGAAAGTTTGGCAAGCGCTTTAGTCACAAGCGCTTTTGACATGGAGATTTGGTTTTGGACATTTGCTTTGTAAAACTTGAGTCATTTTTTGACATGGAGATTTGGTTTTGGACATTTGCTTTGTAAAACTTGAGTCATTTTTGGACATATCAAAGCTTTTTCTTGAGTTTTTTTTTGTATCAATGTTTTCTTAAGATGATCTTAAACAACTTTGTAGTTGAAAGATATTTTATTGAAAAAGGTTTAGAAATAGCATTTCAACTCCAAATTGCCAACGATCAAAATTTAGAACCAAATTTTGATATCAAAACATCAAGATCTTTCAATCCATGAGGCATTAAATGAGTATAAACTTGATTCACATCCGCTACAACATGTCTACTACAACATTGTATAGTTGAGATTTCCATATATCACTTCAATTTATACCTTATCGCACATCAAAAGCAATGATGTTTTTTCACTGAAAAAGTCCCGGTCCTTTAGGGGTTAAACTAGTTCAAATTAGTTTCCTAAAATGTTAGGAGTGATTCAAAGACCATCACGATTTTGTTGAACAAGACTCCATCGTCTATAAAAACCTCCGTGTCATCACTTCACCCGACGTTTTTAAATTTTGGATTTCATCATCCGGCTCATATTTTTTCAAAGACTACCATTCAGTGAACCCTGAAATTGAAATCTGGACTACAATGAATAACCGATCTACCGCTAAGCAATTACCATTACAAATCAAAAAATTCCTACCTATACAAGTCTATCAACATATAGTACGCCTTCCTTAGACTGTTTCAGAAGCAACATAAGACTATAGGGCGTTCTCATGGTACGGGTGAGTGAAGCGTTTCAAAATCAAGTATTACTTTTTGAAGTAGTGAATGTAGTGGTAAAAATGTTTTTAATTAGAAAAATATTTTCAATTATCTAGAGCTTACTTCTTATCTAATTACGATGTTCGTCAACTTTATTTTTCAAAAATTATCCATCTTTGATGCATTACATTTTAATTAGTGATAACAATGTAAAAGACTTGTTTGCTACATAAATGATATTTTAATGGTTTTTACCCTTCCCACACTATTTATGGTATAAATTTCATATTCCATTAAATCACCATATGCACGTGTGTTTTAAGAAATAAACCCTTCATATGAGTTTCAAGACCTCGCACATTTTTCCATTCTTAGGTTTTTGAGGCTTATTAAATATCATGGAATGTAAAGATTTTATTTTTAGAATATAACTTTGTTATTGTTCAACATCTAGTCACATGAGACCACCTAAAAATTTAACTAATGAAGTTCTAATTATATAGGATCCTTTTTGCACTACATTTAGTTAATACATTATATCGTATTTTTCTACTAATGTGGTCGTAGCGGGGCACTAGCCCAAAAAGAGACCAAGACAAAAATTTCTTTGTGTGGATATCCCTCATACCCTTAAATCTTCAAAACTCATACATTCATCATTTACAAAAAACTAACTAGAATTTTTCAAAATCCATTATTTCCAAAAATCCATCGCTTTGGATTATCTTTTTCACTCACCCGTACCATTCATAAGAATGTCCTATACGACTTTCTAGACCGCCTCCATTTCTCCCAATTAAGACTTGCGGATTACTCCAACATTTGAACAAGTGAATTCATTCAATAAGTCCACTGGATCTATACCACTTGTAGATTTCAAAGAGTCCCGGTATAGTGGAAAGTCCCAATTAAACGAATATCACGTTTAAGTACTCCAGCTGTGCATGAGTGCTCTCTCATGCAATTGTCACTGCTGGTGATAAGGCAATAAAACCAAAATCAATCAAAACGGACACATGTTTGCCTTCCTTTTACAACCAAGATATTAAGATAGGAGCACCCAATTTCAACAGTGTACCCAATGCCGATAATTTCTAAACATGTCATTCATTTTAGAACCCAAATCTAAGCACATCATAGAGCCTTTTATTGTTTGTTGACAAAAATGACAAGCTACCTAGATTTATGTTCTAGAATGACTACCATGAGTAGAAATTATCAGCATTGGGTACACTGTTGAAATTGGGTACTCCTACCTTACTAGGCCGAATGCCGCCACGAAGAATCCCAGATTGGTGCACAAATATGTCCCTCACCACTTCTTGGGACAATGTTCATGCAAACCCAAGCTCAAATGTATAAGTACCCCTACTACATCATACACAATAAATTACTGCCCTCTCAAGCAATAAACAATAATCAAGCTTGTCTAGTAAGCAATACACAATAAGCAATAAACAAGCTTATGTATTAACCCGTAATCATCATAGCGTCTAGTTTCTGGACGACTAATAGATTCAAACGTACTCTACGTTCTCATCAATGCTTGGATGAAAGTCAACCAATATTTTGGAGATACTTTACCAAATTGTTGTCCTATCTAATGGTTGGATTTAGTGATACTTGAATATGTATTTTTCTAAAATTACAAATGTAGAAGTATGTCAAGTTGTTGACCAAGCTAAAATTGTATTGACTGTAGTTCAAAAGTGACCTTGCAAAAATGAGGTCATAGATTTAATTAGCACAAAAATTTCAAAGAATCACCATGTTTAAGAGTATCTCATTTCAAATGAATTCCAACAAATTTCACTCAAAAAATTATTAAAATTTTGTTTGTAATCAAATTTAGATGGAATTTTTAATTTTAACTTTCAAATTTTATAATTAAATATTGATGATAGTATTCATGAATCGAACCATACAGATGGAATTTGAAAATTGAAAATCTTGAACTTTCATTTGTATATCAATTCCAAAATATTCTTCTAAATAGTACTTTATGATGATTTTTCTCAAATCGTTAATTTCAAGGACACCCTGGTACGTTTAGGGGTTAAGCAATACACAAAAAGCAAGATTAGAAAATAATGTACCCATTCCAATTTCATGACTATTAATTTCCTTTGTAGCAATGTTCACAACCTTTTCCCTAGCAGTAGTCTTATATGAAACAAGCTTTGGTACATACTTGCCCCAAATCTTGTTCAATCCCTAAAACCCTAAACCCTAAACCAGCCTCTGTCAAAAGAACCCGAATGAACAAAAAAATTACATAAGTTTAACAAATACATCTAAAACTTTCATAGAGATGGATTTGATCAAAATAGAAATGGTTCACAAAGATGAATCTCATCTTACTTCTACACGGTCTGAACTAGTAGGCACAAATTAAAATATATTAAAAAATTCACAATTTTTTTAAAAATAATCCAGTCTGATGTGGTCAAAATGGTGCCACGTCAGATTTTATTTCTTTAATACTTTTTTGTGAATCAAATTTAAATCAATTTTTAATTTTATTATTTTATTATTTTTGCATGGCAGTTTGGCTAAGTTAATAGCCTTTTGGAAGCATGAATTTTTTATGATGCTTTTTTCCACATGCGATTCATAACCGGTTGTTGACTTTTCAATGCTAACGTGGCTCCATTCCATTGACAACCCGTCACCATCGCCATCCAAGTTGCACCTTCGAACCTTCGAACCTTTCAACTTGCATTCTACGCCCTTGGATCATGAAGATTGAGGGTTGTGATTAAAAAGTGAACAATCGGTTATGTATAATAACCTACTCGCTGCTACTGCGGCTTGTCAGTTATCTAATACTTTCCTCCTGTGAAAACCGCTTGAATGTTGTATTATCGATTTGCATGGGATTGTTCGGTCGTGTGTCATCTATTGCGGATTTTGACGGCAAAGAAGATGATGAAGATACTGCTAGAGGAAAATTGAAGAAGTTATATTGCTTCCGTTGTCTTTGAAAAAAGAATCGGTTATCACATCTTACCACTTGTATGATGGTCTCTGACAAAGCACCTAGTAACATCATGCATAGTAAACAAAAGATCTTTAATATTGTTCTTTAAACCCCATTGAAATTGTCTCACTAAAGCCATCTCTAATTACCAATCCACATCATACAATAGTTGCCTAATTTCATAGCAACAAATTGAAGCCGAATGTGAACTTTGGCGGAGGCTTCTAATCTTCATATCTTTTTTTTGTCCATTTCCCCAAAACAAATGGCGACCTTTGCTATAAAACCTTTAAAGTCATGCAATAATGGTGAATTCATTTCCAAAAGAGGTTGTGTCACTAAGTACTTTTAAAGCTTAATTACTAAGTAAAATACCCACCAATTCAATTTTCAAGGTTGAATTTGAATGAAGAAGAGGTTGCATATGAAGAGACAACCTAACTAGGTTGGCAAAACCACAATCTCCATTGAATTTCTTCGGAACACTTAATTTTGGCTCTTTCAAGATAAATGTTGAAAGTCTTTGAGAGGTTGGAGGTCTTTGAGGTCCTAGTGATGTAGGAAGTCCTTGAAGTGCTCCCTTGTGATTGAAGTTGTTGAAGTGCTCCTCAAAGTTCTTCAACCTACAACTCCAGATTGAGTACATATGCCTCTTTGATGTTAACAATTTTAGTTGCTTCCGACATCTTGATTCAAATAAAAACTAGTCTTGTCAAACTATTAAAAAGTGGACAAATGGACAAAAAGAAAGTTGCAGATATAAAGATTAGAAGATTCCGCCAAGGTTCACATTCGACATCAATTCATTCTTCTCAGTTTGGGCAACTATTGTGTGATGTGGATTGGGAATTAGAAATGGCTTGGGGGAGACAATTTTAATAGGGTTTAATCCCTAAACATCACAATGTTCAGTCTCTGGACGATTAATAGATTCCAGCTCACCTTAAATTATCATCAATGCTTGGATGAAAATCATCTATTCTTCATCAAGTTGTTGTCCTATCCATTAGTTGGATTTGGTATTACTAGAGTACATATTTTCTAAATTACAAATGTAGAAGTATGTCAAGTTGTTGACCAAGCCAAAATTGCATTGACTGTAGTTCAAAAGTGGCCTTGCAAAAATGAGGTCATAGATTTAATAAGCACAAAAATTTCAAAGAATCACCACGTTAAGAGTATCTCGTTTCAAATCTAATTCCAACAAATTTTGCTCCAAAAATGTTAATGTTTTGTTTGTAATCAAATTTAGAAGGAATTTTTAATTTTAACTTGCAAAATTTATAATAAAATATTGGTGATAGTATTGGTGAATCAAATTGTATGGATGGAATCTATAATTCAAAATCTGGAACTTTCATTTGTATATCAATTCCAAAATATTATACTAAATAATACTTTATGATGAATTTTCTCAAATTGTCAATTTTAGGGACACCCTGGTACATCTAGGAGTTAAAGGACAATGTTAAGAAGTTTTTGCTTACTATACATGATGCTACCACTTTAGTTGTTGAAGGTCATCACACAAGCGATAAAATATAATAACCGGTTTTTTTATTTATTATTATTATTTTAAAATTATTATTTTAAAATTTAAATATTCACAAAAGATACTTATTTTTATTAAACAAGCTAGAAGACCAAACACGACAAGAATTTAAAGGTTTCTCTGAGTGCGTTGACAAGACTAAGGAGATCATGTTTCCTATATCCACTTATACCTTAACCCTAAAAACCTTGGAGAGCTCAAGTAAATGCTCAAGTAAAAGCTCAAGTGAATTAAAATAGACTAAAATGTAACTATGTTTTTAATAATTATCAACGTAAAAGTTTCCCGATAAAATAATCAAATTTTGTGAATCATTGTAAGCACTAAAAGATGAAATTCTAAATCCTACTTCAAAAATTCTTACCAACATCCAACAAGCTAAAAAGACAAAGAAGAATGAAAAGAAGAGTAATGTGGTTTTTACACCCATATGAATACAAAAAATCTCATTGTGTGTTTGTACAAAGTACGTTGCGTGGACTAAACCAAAATACAATACAATGCTTTTGGTTGAATTTGAGGGTAGATTCAAATGTAAAAGAGCCTAAGTAAGGATCGTATTATTGAATTGTCCTAAATTTTGTAGAATCTTGTTGGAATTTTAAAAAGGATTTTAAATTCTAATATTTATTTATTTATTTATGTTTGCATACCATATTAATAAACATATTAAGACTGAGGTTTTCAAGGTAAGTAACATTTTAAGTAACATTTTACATTGTGACATGTAGCACCTATGTAGTAATTATGTAGTAACATTTTACATTTTATTTATTTTGACCTATCTAAATGACAACTTTATAGTGTGGGAAGCTAGATTTAAAAATACTGTACTTTCCCTTACAACTTTAAGAATGCTATATGATCAAATTTGGGATGTACAGTGCAAAACACCATACATATTATGCATGACCAATACACTTTCATATGTAGTACCAAAGTGTCCACCCTAACTCGAAAACACCCAAATATTGATTATGGTTATACTCAAAATTGGTCCTAGAGGTCCGTTTTGGCTAAGGGTTGATTTTAAGTGTACTTATGACAATTCGAGAAAACCTTATTGATGAAGATTTGTCACTTGACCAAGATGGATGCCCTAATTCGGATGGACCATTTCATATTTTCATATGAGATCCTTTTTGCAATGAAGTCTGCACACTGTACTTAACCCTAAAGGACCAAGGATTCATGACTTTGAAATGACAAATTCAATTGATCATATTATGAACACTATAATTCACATAGGACCACATTTCATATCACTGGAATCAGTGAAGACTATTGCATGAAGAACATTGCATGTGTTAGTCAAACAACAAATAAATTTAAACAAAAAAGAAGTCCACATAGGACCTACTCAAAACTGCTTAAATAAAACATGAAGCCCAATTTGGTCTTCTTGGTCCTGTAGGGGTTAAAATAAAAAATAAAAATAAAAGTATATAAAATTAATTTAATTTTTATTGACATAGTGAATATTGTCTTTGTGATCATCACAAATGCTTCTGAAGTGTTTGATTTTTTCCGTCCTTTGGGGAGTGCCTTCCAAAGCAAGTCATTGCAAGCATTCTCTGTTTTCATAACTTACGGGTTGCACTCCTACATAGGAATGAACTGGTCGTTAACCGACTACCCAAAAAGGGTGTTGTTTTCAAAAAAAAATTCGGCAATGTCGAAAAGAGTGTAAAAAATATCACTTTTTTTTTTTTTTTTACGTAGTGATTTGACAATGCCTTTTATCTTTAGAGTGAATTCAAGGTACCGTATATGGCCATCATGGTCGGTAGGTCATGCCAAACAATTGATTTTTTTGGCCCAAATGTCAAATTATGTGGATATTTTCCAAGGTTATCTTTTTCACGATAGAAAATAGAATTATTTCATAAACAATAATTTCCAAAATATTTTTATAATTATTTTAAGCCAACCTTGACAGCTAAATATGATATGTCTTGTGCACTTTGGTGTGGATCTTGAACAAACCAACTCTTGATATACAAAAGAAATTAGACTTTTTCATCTCGAACTCAAAATTTATTTTTTAAATCTTTTTTCAACAAACATTTTCTACTGCCCAAATTATGTGACAAGAGAGAGGTTACACTCAAACCTCTTTAATCTTACTACACAGGGTCTTAGCTTTTCACTTTAACTCCTAAACATCCCATGGGGATAGTACATATGTTACTATATAATTGGCATTTGCCACCAACTAGAAGCTCTAATTTTGGGATCTCAATAGCTCACTAGAACCGCATTGATTTAAATTCCAACTTCTTTGTTTGGTGAAAAACAAAAATGAAGTTGATGTTCAAAGAAAAGTTGTAAATGTCGATGTGAGGATCGCATCTGTACGGTTGGATTCATCATATTTTTATTAATTAATTTTTAATTAATTTTGCAAGGTTTTCTCTTGAAATTCAATTAAAATTCTTAAATTAACACAATTTTTTCAAAAAACGTTGTAATAAAATTGGAATAACATGCACTACGAGATGGGGTGGTTGCAAGCTACGGTCACCCAAACTTTTTGTCGCGGCATGCAAATTTGTGCACTTACCCAATCTTTGGAAAATCATCAATAAATATTGGAATGGAATTTTGTGACGAAACAAATTGCATTGTTTCTAGAATTCCAAAGTTAAGATGTCTACCACAATAAATTTTGCAAAATTCCAATCTTTCTATCCAAATTAAGCATTTCTACTTAGATTTGGTAGCGTGTCGCTTGTCAAAAGTGCACCTATTTTATGGGAAATGCTAGAAGGGGGTCAAAATTGAACTTCAAAAATTTATAGCAACATACCACAAGTGTGTACAAAGGTACCATATTTTATTTTTTTGGGTACTACGCTTACTTATTTTTTAATTAATTGTTTGGTGATGTTTTTGTTTTTAAAGATTTTCGTGCAGTTAAAACTTTTTTTTGGATTTTTTTTTTTGGAAATGAAATGATGGTTCAATTTCAGAGGTGGGATATGAAATGAATTTTTCATAAAACCTAGCTAAGAATGTTATGTAAAAAAGGCTCTAATTACCCCTACTCGGTAAAAAACAAAAAAGGCTATTGAGTAATGCCCAAAGACTTGAAATTAACTTAACAATTGCTAAAGTGAAAGTATTAGCATAAACCCTATTTGGGATGGTGAAATTCTTGATCTAATTGAAAGTTGAGAGGTGCGCATTACTACGCTAGTGCACGAGCTGCATGGCCTTTAGCTGCACAAGCTGCACTCCCCACTTGGTAGACCGTAGCTTGCAATCACCCGATGGTATGGTTTCTTCTACTTACTTTGGAAAATCATCTATAAAGTCTCACTTTTTGAACTAAGAATGAAACTTGACACAAACCAATTGTGTTGTTTTTCAAAAAATCTCAGTATTTTGTTTTGAAGATCCATACCATACAAATGATAGTCGATTAGCACAAGAACCAAGAGAATTTTGGATGGATGGAAAACTATACATGATGAAGTGTTAAGAAAGATTGCAATTTGTTCGTCGTCCATTATATAGACACATGCGCATCAAAGGGTTAAAGGTGTGGATCCATTCCAAATACAAGAAAAATACACCGTATTTTAGACATTTTCAGACGTTTAGGGGTTGACATAATTTGAATGTGTATCAAGTGTCCTACAATCAATGAGTGTCAGTTTAGAGAAGGTTGTAACTTACGTAGACCGAAAAATTTCAAAAAAATTTCAAAAAAATATTAGGCACCAGAGTTCAATCGCTCCAGTTGGCAGTAGAAATTATTCTATCATCAGTGGCCCTGGATGCTGACTTGTCCCATTTTGAATGAGCCGTTTGGTGCGGTCGGGTGGGGCAGATCATTTCCGGTCAACGTCAATTGAACAATGATTTTTACTCCCCTTGGGGCACTTGTATCAACAGCCTTCACGTGCAAGTCATGTGGAAGCAACCCATGGAAACGTGATCCATGTAGAGAAAATAATAAAAATTCTTGGCTAATTTTTATTTTTTCGTTTTTTTGCGGAGACTTGGCCAACAAAAAGGACAACGCCTGCACCTGTGTTGTTGCAGTACCAACAATGACCATGAGTGCCCGCTTTTTGCCATTTGAACAATAGACCATGTGGATAGTAACAAACGTACCCTCTTGAATAAATTTCTTGAATAAATTAAGTTTCAGGAATGAATGCCACATGGACCCTCGTGAGGGATGCCACTTGTCCAATCCAATAAGTCTCTAAAAAAAATTATATTTCCAAAATCTACTCCCTCTGTTTCATAATAAGAGTCCGCAACCACATATTTTCTTAATCCTTGAACAATCCGAAAGCCCTTTGCGGTCATATAGTATATTATATATTTGGTGGTATTTCATCAAAATTACAATGACCAAATACTTTTCAATACAAAGTAAAATTAATAATCATGATAATATGTATATTTAACAATATATCATAGGTCATGTATTAAACCACAATTGAACAGATATAAGGCTAAATACATGTTGTAGAGAGGGATCCAAGGGCCTTTTAACCCTTTAGTGCCCAGGGTTCTGTAGCAGACAGCTCTGGATTTCAGTGGGTTTTTCCACTGTGGTTGAGACTACCAGAAATAGAATGGGTTAAATTAGAAAGTAACCGTACAATTCTATTCTCAACTCGAGAGCACACATTTTATTAAAATTTGAAAATCATCCGATGGTGGGATCGGAAGATTATAGTATGTATTTGAACTGTATAATGCACGCTCAAAAACGAGATTTTGGGGGGTGTGTGACTTCAAAGTTAAATAGAATTTGAGGTAAAATTTCAAAAATAAAAGCAAAGAAGTTCAGCTATGCCCTATGTCAACACCTCTCCATTGCAATCTTTCATATCAAAAATAGACTCACACATAATTATTGTGAGATTTATAAGTGAAAGTGACTTGTCCATGTACGGTTTAGGACAAAATTTTATACGTTGAAAATTGACAAGAGTGGGTACAATAGTCAAGATCGGATTACACACACTAATGGAAGATGAAGAAGAGAACACAATCCAAAAAAATAAAACAAGATAACAAACTTCCAAACACAAGAAATACTACACATTACATATGTTGTATTTGTAAGTATTTACTGTATTTTCAATTATTTGCAGTATTTTTGCGTTCTGTTGATAGGTATTTTGATAGTTATACAATTCCAAATTGAAAATTTCTTTTTCTGGAAGGTGCGTAATGTATGTGCGCAAATCTGAACTTCAAAACTGAAGTTCCAATTCTTCACGGATTCTCTGCTATTTGCATTTCGGACGTTGTAGTGACTATAATGTAGTTTGCTGGGCACTAAAGGGTTAAGGGTTAAGAGTCCACACTCATTGTGTTGCCTTCCTACATTGACTCCTACTCATTCATCATGTTGCCTTCCTACGTTGACTTCTACTCATTCATTGTGTTGCCTTCCTACATTGGCTTCCCTACGTTTTTCATCCCTTTCTATCGAGACACACGGTTCTAATAGTTGCTAGTGCGTATCATCCCTTTCAACATGGGCTCTATTTATGTCTTAAATCTCATTTTTTTCTGCAAAGTGGACTCTTATTCTGAAACAGAGGTAGTATTATATAATGTTGGGTGGTGCATGCACTTAGGCTCCCCACAACAGTTCCATCCCGGGAACGGCCATGCTAGAATTGGACCAACCTAGTACTTATATATCATACTTCAAGATGTTCATGAAAGAATAATTGAAATTCATATCCCTACCATGTATTCATATTCATATCCGTACACATTCGTATCACATTTTCAAAGGTCCATGTTGTTAGGGACCCCAATGGTAGGTGTGTGTAAGGTAAGCCACCCTGGCGATTTGTGTCACAATTCAAAAGTCACCCTATTTGTGCCACATAATGTACAGTACCCGGCAAGAGAGATATGGACACAGGCATTTTCGAACCAGGACCCTGTGAAGACTCTAAAATTTGAAATGCTGTAACTCATTCAAAAATACATGAAATTGAGAACCGTAAAGTGCAATGGAAAGCTTAGAGAGACTACTTTCAAAATGTAGAATATATCATGTTGAAAAATACAAAATATACAACAATTTGGATAATCTCTGGACTGCTGTCTACCATCTACTACTACCACCTTGAGCATCAATAACAGCCTTCATCCTGTAAGGCATTGTGGATATGAGTGTATCAAGCACATCTCTAGAGACTCCATTCCATTCACGTTGAACGGCAGAGGCCATTTGATCCCGATCTCGTGGCCGATGCTTGTTTTGAACTTGGTCTTTTACAATCTTCCATAGATTCTCTATGGGGTTCAGATCTGGGGAGTTAGGCGGCCAGTTTAATTTCGCCATGCTTTGAGCTTCTCTCCACCTATTAGATAGAGAACTACGATGGACTGGAGCACCATCCTCCATGAGACTCATGTCATTTGAACGATCATGGAGGGAATAAAAGGAAAATAATGCTCCCTCGTACACAATGTTCACAAAGTCAGCAGCAGTTCTTCTATCTGTAGGGATTATGACTATAGGAGACTTATGATAGCCACTAAAAGCACCCCAAATCATAATGGAAACACGACCCGACTTAAAACTTGGGCATAAGCAATCCCATGCGTACCTCTCGTTAACTTGACGCCAAACTCGTACCAACCGTGAATGCTTGCCAACCTCAAAGGAAGATTCGTCTGTCCATATGACATTCTTCCAATCCTCTTCACTCCAATGTGCATGAGCTTGAGCAAAAGCAAGCCTTTGTGCCTTGTGTGCTTTACTAAGAAAAGGCTTTTTGACTGCAACATGATTGTTGAAGCCAAGAGCCCGAATATATCGCCTCAACGTACGAATGCAAACCTTTGTTGTCATTTGAGCTTGAATTGCAGCAATAGGTGCACGACGATCACGAAGTATGAGATGTTTCAGTTGTCGCTTGTCACGCACACCAAGCTTACATCTTGCACCTGTAGGCTTTGGAGAAACAACGGTACCACGAAGCTGAAACCGCTTCAAAAGAGCAGAAACAGTTTGACGTGCTATGCCTAATTGACGTCCGATTTGAGCACCAGAGATTCCTGCTTCATGCAAACCAACAATCCGACCCTTCTCTTCTGTTGTGAGATTCCTCAACTTCATTGCAAACAAACAGCTAGCTACCAACTCTCTTTGAAATGTCACAATTCTACTTAAAAGAGGACACTCAACTAAACTCCCTATGTCACCTTCTCTCTTTACTGATTTGTCTTAGAGATATGTCATGGTGCATATACACAAGAGGGTTGTGCATATCTAAGTCGAAATGTGAACATGTACGTTGACATGTGTGTCTCAGATAAGAACAATCACAGTTGCAGATTAACATCAAAACAACACATGTTCAATTTATCCTTGATTGATCATTAAGGCAATGCAATTAAATTAGTTTAACCTTTGATACTTGGAAACAACACCTATATGTAGCTGCTCCTAGAGCCCCGTGCAATTTTATGAGAAACATAATTTTTGGCATCCACCTGAAGTTCACCCTGTTTTTGGCATTCTGCAAGTTGTCCATATCTCTCTTGCCGGGTACTGTACATGTCAAAATTTCAAAAGTAAGATACTGATACATAGTGATCGCAAAGTCGCACAAATAAGGTGATTTACCATAATTTTGGTAGCATAGTAACAACATCACAATTTTGATTTTTTTGATTTGGATTTTTTTGGGAATCTTCATTTTTGAAGCACATAGAAAAAGGGTCATAAATTAAATCTCTGTAAACTGAGAAATCTGAGGCGGCATGTTTGGAGTACGATATCATTGCAGTAGAGCAATTGTGTCATCTTGCACGACAATCATAAGTGGAGCTGGTGTTGTCCATGATATAAATTATAAGCCACCATACAGTCACCCACCTCTAGAACTTTCTCAAAAAGCATGACGAGGAGGAATAAAAAGTACCGGTAGAACAACGAAAAAGGTGACTTATCATTTTTCATATTATTGCTGCACTCAACATGGGTCGGGATTCTTAGAGCATCCCAATGGCTCACAGCCCAAATGCAATTTTGAGCAAAAGTTAGATTCCCAGAAACTAGACACTGTTAAATTCTTGATAGGACTCTCAGAAATTAACACTACCATAGAAGGGTGTTAGTTTTGGACATTGTTTTCAACACTTTATCGTCAAAGTACTTTAGTAGTCGGTCGTCGGGATTGGAAAAAATCATTAAAAAGAACAATAGTCCAAATCTTTAGGTGTTTTTCTTCTTTTCAAAAAACATCTATTTATTACAGTGAAAAAGAATCTCTGAGGATATTCATAAAATCTCGCAGTTGTTGAAATGAAATTTTCAAAAACTAATTGTTTGGCATGAGCTGCTGATCGTAACGGTTACTATGGGTTTTTAACACTAAAATGTCAAAAGAGTGTAGAAATCAACACCCTTTTGTCATAATCATTCATGATTTACATTTACTCAAGCTCACACTCAATTTAGGCATATTCATGACAATGGGAGAGCTATGTGAATAGAAAATTCACCTTACTCTTAGATGAAACGATTTAGGTCTCAACAAGTGTTTAGAGTTGTAGAATTTCTAAGATCTTGGGCCACTAAAATTGCTTTGAATTGTTCACTAGAAATTAATTTGGGTTTTAAAAACATCTAAACATTCTTTAGAAAGATTGAATTATAAAGAATTAAAACACTAGTATTTTAAAATTACAAACTTTAAAAATAAAAATAAAAATTGGAAGATAAAAAACTTTAGCAATAGAGTTATCCTTAAAGTCACTTTGTGTTTGAATAATATACCGTGAATTTTGCTTTTATATACTCTAATTTGTTCATCTCAAATAGTTAGAAGATATAGAAGAGTTGTGGTCTCTCATTAGTAGGTGTGTAAGAGCTTAGTGGTCTTCAAACTCATGGAAAACTAGTTTAGCCGTCTTTCTTGACGGTTAAACAGGTTTTCCATGAGTTTGAAGACCACCAAGCTCTTACACACCTAATAATGAGAGACCACAATGCTCTTCCATACCTTTTAACTATTTGAGGTGAACAAATAAGATTATATTAAAGCAAAATTCATGGTATCTTATTCAAACACAAAGTGACTTTAAGGATAACTCTAATGTCTACAATGTTTTACGCAACTCAATCACGTATGAATATTTTAATAATTGTATTTGACAAGTTTTTTTTTAATTTTTTAAATGATACTTTGAATAGTAGGGGGAATGCTACATATTCACTACTCTACAAAGACAAGATACGAGATACTTTATGGAATGTGATTTTTTCCCTTTAACTCTTCAAATTTAGAGATAAATATTACAGTACATTCGTTATTGCTTGTAACTTATATCCTTGATAAAACCATACAAGATTTTAGTATATTTTGTAATTTATACTAGAAATTTAATTGTAGAGAAAGTCACAATATTTATTTTCAATACAAATTGTGAGCACTCATACTAAATAACAAAAGTTATATTTTTACATATCCATAGATTTTGTACCAAATGATTTCAATCAATCACTTCTCATGTAATGAAGCAACCAAAAATCGCCAGAAGTTCTTTACATATTTTTTATACATTACTTTAAAACTAATTTTGATTCTAAAACCTATAATTTAGATTTCTTTTCACATCAAATTTTGTGAGACATTTTAAATAATGTTAAATCAATAAACATTGAATTTATGCAATGCTCATATTGAGTTAGTGTTGAATCTGTGTGTGCAATACAAATTGGTCAACTCAATTTTAATGTGATGTTACTGTCATGAGCACTAAATTTTTATTACATTAATAATTGTTAAAATAGCATAAAATCAACATTAATTTTATATTAATTCAATATTATGTTGATGTTGATCCAACATCCTATCAAGTTTACGTTAAATTATCATTACATAAGTTTCTTTTGCCCTTATAAGCTGTACCTAAGAATAAAAATTGTTGCACAATAATCGCTATAGCGGATCCTAGAATATTGGACACGCCACGTAATTCTTTACCTAAAGAATGATAGTGGAGAGTTGGAAGTCCACAACAGTTCCGCCTCACAAATCACATGTTTTGATTTTTTATCTTTCATGCAATGAGAACAAAAGGGTGAACCTTGGCAAGGAGTGAAGAACATTATGTAACCTCTAAATTTCACTACTAGATTTCAATTCACCCTATGTTCTCATCATTTCTTGGGTGAAAGTCATCCAATTTTTTTGGAGATACTTTATGAAATTGTTGTCTTATCCAATGGTTGGATTTGATGTTATTAGAGTACAACTTTTTTCTAAAATTACAAATGTGGAAATATGTCAAGTTGTTAACCAAGCCAAAATTGCATTGACTTTAGTTCAAAAGTGGACTTGCAAAAATGAGGTCATAGATTTAACCCTTTAGTGCCCATCTGACCACATTTTGGTCACTGGGGTGTCAAAAATGCAAATAACAGAAAATCCGTGAAGAATTGGAGTTTGAATTTTGAAATTTAGATTTGGAGATTTATAATACACATCTTCTAGAAAAAGAAAATTTCAATTTGGAGTTGTGCAACTATTAAAACACCTATGTTCAAAACACCAAAATAATGCAAATACCTCAAAATACAACAAATACATACAAATACAACACATGTACTATGTTGTATTTCTAGTGATTGGAAGTTTGTTATCTCGATTTTTTTTGGATTGTGTTCTCTTGTTCATGTTCCAGTAGTGTGTGTATTTTGTTCTTGATCAATGTACCAACTCCTTTCAATTTTTAACATATATTTTTTTTCCTAAACCGTTTTCAGATAAGTCACTCTCACTTATAAAATTCACAATAATTATGTGTAAGTCCGTTCTTCACATGAAAGATTGCAATCAAGAGGTGTTGACATAGGGCATTGTTGAACTACGTCACTTTCGTTTTTGAAAATTTAAGCCAAATTCTATTCAACTTTGAAGTCACACACCCTCCAAAATCTCATTTTTGAGTGTGCATTATACAATTCAAAGACATCTTACAATTCCACCATTGCATGATTATCTAATTTTAGAAAATTGTCTCCACTCCAATTGAGAATACAATTGTGCGGTTACTTTCTAATTCAATCCATTCTATTTCTGATAGTATCAATCACGGTGGAAAAAACTATTGAAATCCAATGCATGTAGCTACATTACCCTAGGCACTGAAGGACTAAAGAATACAAGAATTTCAAAAATCACCATATCAAGAGAATCTTATTTCAAATCTATTCCATTAAGTTTTTACTCAAAAAATATTAATGTTTTGTTTGTAATCAAATTTAGAAGGAATTTTTAATTTTAACTTTCAAATTTTATAATAACATATTGGTGATGGCATTGGTGAATCTAACCATATGGATGGACTCTAAAATTCAAAATCTACATCTTTCATTTGTATATCAATTCCAAAATACTCTTTCAAGTAGTACTTTAAGATGATTTTTCTCAACTTGTCAATTTTAGAAACACCGTGTGATGTTTAGGGGTTAATCATACACTTTCTAAAATTGATAATAAAATTACTCCCTTGAAATCTAAGGTATTTAGACCAAAGTGATGATGTTTCATAAAATATCCGTCTGCAATTTCAAAAAGTCTTGCTCAAAATACAAAATGAAAAAGCTTGACCCAAAAAAATATTTTATTCATTGAATATAAAAGCATTTCAATTTTAAATTTCACCAAAATTACAATTTTATTTTTAGCAATTGAAATCTCACATGATTGAATATAATTATGTATTATTCATAAGAAGAAAAAAAGTCAGAGCATCGATGGCAAAAACATTGTTAGTCTCATGAATTATAAAAAATTCTAATGCTAAAACAACGTTGAAGTGTTTCAGTTTGAAAAAAAAATTGTGGGTAAGGTGGTTACCCCATTACCAACTGGCTCCTTTCACCAACAGCTAGGAGCATTATCCGCAATCAATGCTGTAATGATGTTGGTTGTAGCATGAGTTACAGTTGGTAATGGGTTCTCTCTTGTTGGTTTTAGTATATGTAAGTGTGGTTATGGATTCGTCGTTGTTGGTTTAAGCATCTTTAGTGTGTGCAATACAAATCTTCTTTAGACAGAAAGAACTCTACCTATATGAGGTGAATGGGTGTGTCATACTTCAACTTTGAAAATTTATAACTAATTCATTCTTCATCCAAAAATTATGTTTCAACTTGTGTTGGAATCTATTTCTTCTTGCCTAACTCTAAAAAATAATAATACTAAATAATATCAATGTCTCATATCCGTATTTCTTATTCAGTTGGGAATGGGGTAACCACCTTAGAATTAAATCCAATTGCCAAGACAACTATTGCTTTGCAACTATAAGTTACACTATTTTGTGCACAATGTGAGTTCAAGCACCTTCACCTAATGCAATAAGAAGCAATGGAACAATGATTCCAATAGTTCACCTCCAATAATTCATACTCAAGATCAAAATTGTTTTGGGCCACTACTAATTTTCATTCACTATAGTTAGCTCCTCTCTGCAAGCCTAGAGATTTGATTAAAACCCCAAAGGTATCAAAATAATTTAAAATTTGATATGAATATCAAAACTAAATTTAAATCATTTAGAACCTATCTTACTGGCTCCAATATTGCGAGCAGCATATCTCATGTCCCGAAGGCAGTGTTTCGTCTTGATTCCTTATCTAAATTGTCGTTGCATGCAAATAACTGCAGACAGTCATCTTCTGCAAAATCAAAACTATATTCTATTCCAATGTGCCACACTTTCATCATACGACTTTAAAAACTTAATCTAGCAAAGGGCATGGCATCTATCTGGAATGTGACATTCAGCTATGAAAATGGCATTGCGGCGTAGCAAGCTAACTAAGGCACTTTCCAGTTCTGTTAGCTGTCAATGCATAACTTGGTACACTTGACATTGTCTCTTGCAGAACAATGAGTGAATCCTTGACAGTGGATCTATCACTGATATTACGTTACTTCAGAATGAGTATGCATCGTTCAAATACTCTCAGAAGATACCACATGCCCAAGAATTTTTTACAGTGTACAATCTGCCAATGCTGAAAAATTTACAATAGTAAGAATAATGACCGCAAATTTGTGCGAAAGTCTCACCTGGTCTAAATCTCATGAACCTGGATTGAGATTCATTTCCGGAGATTTGTCATGCCCCTTGGACGATTTTCTCTCCTTGTCCTTAAGCCTTTTCCTAAACCTAAAAAAACGGAATCCTCCGTGATGTGTACGAGGGAGCGGAATGATTTGTTGATCCTCCGGCAACAACATGATCTTGTCAGACCCAGCCCTCTTAGCTTTATCAAGTTCGCCCGTATTAAGCGAAAGCTTACTCCCGATTTCTTTCCCCTTTGTCCTTGAGCAGACAGATTCAGAATTGTCTGCAGTACCATTTGGTACACCAGCTGAATCCCTACTTTCACTAGTTTGAGCAGCAGTCTTTTGGCTATTAAAATGCGATATAAATTTCTCGAGGATTTCAAGAGCCCAAACAACCTCGGGGTCCGTAGGTCCATCTTCCTCGGAGTGCGGCATCGACTGCTCTTGCAGCTCGACCGACGCAGTGGCGACTTGTATGTCATTTGTTTCGGCAGTGGGTACAAACCCGTCCGAATTTGAATCGTACTTACCATTACTTAAACCGTTTGAAATTGGCGCAAGATGTGAACGAAAGTTGCTTTCGCTCAGTGCTGCGACAGTGTCTTGCATTTCTTCCAACAAAATATCCTCTGAAGTCTTCTTGGAGACCTTGGACAAATCTTCGTCAGATCGTGACTTAAAGGTAGATTCCAGAGAGTCAATTTCTGTTTGCTCGTACGGGCCTTTGTAGAACCCTGCTGCTGTATCTTTCTCTGATGGTGACATGGGAACTAGTGTGGGCTCATATAACATGTCATCAAGAGCTTGGAGCCGCTTATACATGGGATCGGAATTGGCAAGTTTCTCCAGTTTGCTTCCTTTCACTGCTGTAACCGCCTGACGAACACAGAACAAGGAAGATGTGAGATTTTTTCAACTGCTACAGGGTTCATGCAGAAGCCAAATTTCAGTTCTCTTCAGTGACTGAATGCATCACAAACACGCAACACCACTTAAAATCAAGGTAAAAAATTTCACAACGTATATTCTCGGATCCTTCCTCAGGTTTAGACGACTCTAGTGAAACTATATCACAGAAGGCTATTAAGCAGTGCAGAAATTAGAGCGTCGAAACGGTCCTGAGATATCCTAAAGTAAGCACGTTCAACAAAAGAAATCACCCCAGCAATCATTAATATACCAAATCAATAGATTGATTGAGCATGACTTTACATCAACTTCACCCCCAAGAGCATGACTTATTCGTGATTAGAAGGAAAATTGACGGGTAAATTAGTGCAATGGATAAGGGCGTCACCTTCTGGTAAAGCTTATAACCATGACCTACAAGCTGCCTTGCGATGAAGTTGATTAGCCACGGAGGGACAAGATCTAGCTTCATATCCAGATCCACAACGATCCTGTATACAATCCCAATTGTCAGGAATTAGATTTTATATGTGAAAACTCAATAGAGTATAAGACATCAGACGGACCAGAAGAACCAATACGTAATAAGAAAACCTTGGCTTTAAGGAGCACCCAAACCTCATTTGTCAAAATGATGCTCCCATACACTATCTTAAAACTATTCTGAGATTAGGTCATTTTCGTATCCTGCATCGTTCATGGAGGCACTTGACTTTCAACGCAATTATGCTGTGGTCTTAACTTCAACTTATTGCGGTGTTATCTGACAAGTTAATTTCTACTGACAAGTGATCGCAGTGATTTTGAACACTTTTGAACCAATAAAAGCTTGTCCTGACAACTTTATTACCGTCTGTAACACTACGAATTCAACCCCAAGCCGAGTTTTGTTCAGATGAAAAAACAATTACCGAAAGAAACTGCAGTTGTGTCCAATTTTTTGAAGTACAAATCCACCATCAAGATCCATGCGGACTGCATTTGAAGGCATTGCTGGTATTTGATCTTTGCTAATTCCATCGATCTTCTCATCTGGCACATCTGGCGCCTGCATTAAACAGTAAACTCAGAAACAGGAAGCACTAGAAGCAAAATAAAGCTGCAGAGCTTCTACAAGCAACCAACGTACACATCATCTTAAAAACACGCTAACCTGTGAAACTCAAAACGGATTTATAAAGGAGCGTAAGTATTCTGAAGGCACAACCACCTGGACTAGATAGGATACTAGATCTTACTGAGTTATATAGTACAGCGACAAGGCCTTCATCGAAGTACTCCAGTTCAAATGCTGATAAAATCACCTCACGCATAGCAAAGGGCCAGGGTACTTTGAACCTTCATTGAATAGCCACCCACCCAAATTCCTAATTAGAACACTACGAAACATAGCAAAAAACTGCTCGGGCATTAAGCATACAACCCAGTGAAAAGAGCACATTAACAGAAAGCAAGCGTGTGAAATTTGCCACTATTTTTCGCCTCTTATGGCGAGCCTACATTCAAGATAACGAACAAGCACTCACGCATGCAACTGGAAACTTTACAAGCATTTGCAAATTCTATAAACTAGAAAGAGAACCATGAACAAAATTTACTACTGATTATTTAGCATTCAAGCTCATACCTCAGTACGGAGTAGTCCCCACCTACTGTGTCTCTTTCAAGCCACCTTGACTCTATGATCTTGAAAGTAGGCGCATGAAACTGTGGCCACCTGCAAACATCTCTACGTCAGTTCTTCAACATGCATGTTGTACTTCCAGGCATTCCAACTAAACTGAACAACGAAAGTACTCAACCTAAACATGAGCATACAGAAAATCAGCGACACGTTTGTTATGTGAATGTCCTTCAACGTTTACATCGTCCTCTCTAATGTCCATGCTAATCTACCTTTTCCGATCCCCAACGAGTTTATTAGCATGTTCTAAACGTAGTCAAATAACTTCAAAGTAAAAACACTTTAACCACAAAATAACCACACTTGCGCCAAGCTTACCATTCTTTATACATTGGCACCTCGCATCCAACACACAAAGCTGCAACAGAAGACAACAATCAAAGTAGCAGTGTTAACTCGGGGAAAAGAGCCTAAAAAATTCAATGAAACAACGTGAATACCTTAGAACCTTGAGCACAGTAGTCGAGGTGAAAAAAGAAGATGAAGTCTCCAAAACAAAATGTGACCGAAAATGTTACCGTGTGACAGAGGGCCGTCAATTATGCCATCCAGGCATAGTGAGTGGTACGGAGCGCCTTCTGGCCCTTCTCGATACAGAACCCGGAACCGTGGAGTATCTTGCTTGACCTGCGCAATTACATCGCAGCAAATTAAAAATTAGAATGCACATATCCAATTTAACAAAGGTCATCGTTAGCATCATTAAGAAATGGACTTATCCATCATTCCGATCAGAAGAGACGACAGAACTATATGATGTCGAATTACATCACGTCTATTCCGTGAGCAGTAAAGCAGGTTACAAGCACAGCTATTGAAAAGAGGAAGAGAGCAATCACGAAATTCATAGGCAGGCGGCCAAAATAGAATGAAGTGAACTCTTACAAATCGGTAGATCAAAGTTAGATTCAGATATATTCTTATCAGTTTAGCAGACTGATAGTGTGAAGTATGAACCTAAAAAACTAGCAAATCTATTTCAGACAATTGACCGAAACATCGAACATGTCCGCAAATATCAAATGCGACCCCCTTTAGGCTGTTGCGCATTGACAGCAGATATTCAAAAGTGCCTGAGAATGAGAATAACGGTAAAGAGACTTCACCTTCCATTCGCCGTCTACAACTTTCGTCGTCCTCTCTCCTTTAGCACTCCTCAAAGCATCCAACAATTTCAGCAGCTGGTTGCTCTTTCTTTCCACAACTTCATCAGTTGTCAACTTCTCTGTTGAATGAGAGTAGCACATTAGCACTTTTCAGCCGATACTTACCAAAAAAAACCAGCACGCAGGAAAATGCTTGTGGTGCACATATTTGAAATTTTTCATCAATAATCACAAGTAAAGTTCTAATGAACACACCATTAGACCAACTCAAACCCTGCCAGAGCCAATCATCTAGTATGTAGAATCTCAAAAAGTTGTCTTAACAGAGAATTCTCTCGGCTCTGGTTACACATTCCATTGTCTTTCTTTTGTGCTTGTAATAAAAAATAGTAAGGAAGGGAACTTTGCACGCTACAGCAATATTACCAGCACTTGAAAGCTGCGCTTCTAATCTAATAGGCGAGAAGGAACAAAGAGATAAGAAATTGCTCAAACAAAACTCGAAATTCATCCAGAACACTCTACCGCCGGAAAATTCACTCTCAAGAGTTTCCATTACACAATTGTCCATAACTATGTTCACCGCCTTGCCTCATTCTAATAATGCTGACAAGAAACAAAAGAAACATAAAGCAGAGGCTTCACGATTGGAAAACTACGAGTTAAAATACAAAAGCATCCTAATCTAGACTCTTTTCACTTGATGATGCAGGTAGTATTCCAATCGAGAAGTCTCTTCTTCATATGATCATCTCAAAACAAGAAAAGAAAAATGAACAGCCAAACAACCTGCACTGGTTTTGAGCAGCTGCTTGCGAACAAGGTTACTGAGGATAGCAGTATCCGACAAAGCAGAAGACGATAACGTTTTGTCCAACCGATGCCGCGCCTCGATGGCACTTGTCATCTTTCCTTCTTGACTCCGCGTCCTCTCTCATCAGAAACGCAGCACCAGAAACATCACCAATTCCAAAAAAACCACGCCGCCGGCATCCATACCACACCAGATCACAAACGACCGTCCAGCGCCCTCCGTAACGCCATACGAGAAGCACTTGGACGTCAAACCCTTACGCTACCTCGTTCTTGCTCGATTCTGCACCAAATTCGCTCAAATTGGTCTCGGAGGAAAGCTCGCGACACAGAGGCTCCGGTTTCAACTATCGGCGTGGCAATCAGGCCTGGCGACAAGCAAGCTCGGCCTGGTTATCGTCGTCTTCGTCGTCTTCTTCTTGTTTCTTTCTTCCCCCTGCTCGAAGAAGACGACGAGCACTCTCCCGGTCCCTTCTCTTCCTTTTCTTTCTGGGAAAAGAAAACCGGTTTCACACTGCAGGTCCGAGAAAAAGCCGGTTTCACACTGAAGGGCCGGGATCCTGCCAATACTCATCAATAATTCTGTTGCTTCATATGAATTAGTACTTTTCCTGGAAGGTGACTATTGTACCCTACCCTAGTTAAGCCAAGAGTGTTGTGACAATGTATGATTGCCAGAGAGGTACGTATCATCTAAGTTATGGAAGACTAAGAACTCCAACCTCCTTTTGGGGCCGTTGATGTTGTTTCTTAAAGATTCCACACCAAAGTCCACGTGGAGTAGGCATTGCGATGGAAGTCATGAATTGCATGCATTCGTCCTTTTAGAAGCACTAGTAGAAACACCGCCTGCATAAACTAGAGAAACATGCTTAGAAAGACCCACAACTAATTTGGGATCTTTTCAGTAGTCTACATGAGTAGTGTTTCTACTACAATAGTGAAGTGTCATGTCGTGTAAGGAAGAGGGACTTTATTCTAACCCTTTAACTCCTTATGTTTTCACTTTCCTAAAACACGAGTAGAAGAGTGACATGTATTTTATTCATTCAAGGTTTTCATTTTAAACTAAATGTGGTTTCATTTTAATTAAACAATTGTAATTTCCAAAAATATGCTTCAAGAATTACTTATAACTGCATTTATGTCTCATAAAAAGTTTTGAAGAATTTAGTATAAAAGTTTCAATGAATGCAGTTCAAAAGTTGCTTTATAAAAATGAATTTGTGGATTTAAACAAAATGAATTTTAACTGAAAAAATTATTATATTAAAAATGTCACATTTCAAACCATTTCAACATATTGCATTCAAAAATTATCAATACTTATTTGTAATCAAATTCAAAAGGACTTTGGAATTTTTAACATTTTTTTCTACATAAAAGCTTTGGATAAAGAAAGCATATGTGTAACCACATGTATTACATGCCTAATTTATTTCAAAGAATTCATATATAGAAAAACACAAATCCTTTTTCCAAATAAATCACGTAGAAAGAAATATTTTCTTGTCCTTCCAAGTTTAAGATATAACCCTCACTGAGCGTTGCTTCAAGGTTTATTCTATTTTCAAGTGATGCTTCTTTTGGTCTTTTTGTTTCAAATATTTTGAAGACTTGGGAAAGAAATCTAAGATTGTAAAAGAAAGATATTGCGAAAGATACGTCAAATTCCAATAACATGCGCAATACCAAAGAATTATAATACATGTTGTTAAGTATTGCATAATTTATTTCTAAGAAGGTTGCAATACATATCATGAATAGCATAAAGATTATAATGGACTATGCAATATTTGTTGCTAAGTATCGTACAATTCCTTATTGTGAAAGTTACAATGTGTCACAATGTTACAAAAAGCTTGCACTAGAATATTTAATAGTATTGCACACTATCAAAGACAATGTGTGGTGAGGTAAAAAACAAATATCAAGAACTTTATAAGACATAAACATAATAGAAAGCTTAACTATTGTGATCGAAGACTAGTGTTGGCAAGAGTTAGGATTTCTTCACGTTGTTTCTAACATCTATTATATAATCCATGCCACACATGCACTCGACAACAATTTCGCTGCTAGAATAGTGACATGCCAACCTAGTATACCATCATGAATTTAGGACCTCACTGAATTTTAACGATATCCGTGTGACATCCAATATTTCATGGGTTCGTGCATAAATTCTGTACAAATTTTGCACTAAATCCGCACGGATTCTACATTCATTCTTTTCACTATCTAACATAGTGCAAAATCTGTGTGGAATTAGCGCGAAATTCGTGTAGAATCTGTGTGAAAAATGTACGAACTTATGAAATATCGGATGTCGCACGAAAATCGTTTAAAATCCGTGGGGTCCTAAATTCCTTATGCACTATCAATGGGTATTGAAGTTCTTTCAAAAGATACCATGATTTTCTTCATGAACACTATAATATAATCTAAAGTTCACAAGAATACTTCAAAGATATAAATACATGCCGAAAGATACATAGCCATGGTATAACGTCAAGTAGTTTAAAGTATTAACCCCCTTAACAACTTGACCCCTAACCTCTAAATGACCTAAAGTTCCACGAAAGCTATATTTTTTGTGAATAAACATGTAATTGTTAGCAAATTTCATTACCCCAATTCATTACACCTTTGTACTCAAGTACCGTACCTTCATAGCAGCTTCGTCCTTCCTCGAACGAATAGTTAACTATTTCTAAAAATAATTTTTGTTTTTCTCGAATATTCTTTGAAATCTGCCTTTTTTTTTTTTTTTTTTTTCTTTCAAAATATTTTTTTGGAAAAAATATTTTTTAAAAAACAAGGTTGCTATGAAGGCACAATGCACAATTTATTTGAGTACATCATTGTATTTCAGTATATGCGATGGATGATACAAGCAAATATATCATGGTTGTATACACGCAGCCCAAGAATTCTGCGTATGGGTATTCATGTTGACCATAAGGTCGTTGAAGTAATACTTCTTCTTGTTCCTGGCAGGTGAGTTCAAATCACATGTTGTACTGAACAGACTCAGCACACAAGCTCCTTGCACTGACAAGCTAGTTATTGTAGACGTGCAACACAATGAACATATCCTACCATGCAGATCTTCCCACTGAATACCGCAAGGTCAGCAGAAAACATTCCTAAAAATAAGTGCCAAAATTACTGGAAAATCATGTTCTCAGAAAAAGTAAAATTGTGTGTTTAAAAAAGAATTTAAATGAATACTAGCAAACACCCCGTTGCAATGTACCAACATTACATTGGGAACACAAAAGGAACATGGGAACTTCGGGAACATAAAGAGAACTTGGGAACATGACGGGAACGTGACAAGAATGCTGTGGAACTTTTGGGGAACATCATGGGAACTGTGGAGAACGATTTGAGAACATGATGAAAAATTGAGTGAAATGCATGGATGTGAAATGTGGATGATTTCGTGACATGGTGTCGTGACAGATACCAAGCCAGGTAATGACATGGTATCGTGACGCTGCGTACTTAACCCTTAAACGTCCCAGCGTCCAGAAACTGGATCACAAATGGATTCAAAGCTTTGTAACTTTCTCATACAATCTCGGATGACTTTCATCCAAGTATCTTTTGCAAGTCTATTCAATTCTCTACCAATTAAAGTAAATCTCTTGTGATGGGGAGATGTTGATAATATTGGAGAGGCCTCCAAATGCACGTATGTCAAATTTGTTGGGTAGATTTTATGCTTGCAATGGTCCTCTCATGTACACCTCATGTACATCTGGGCCATGCTAATATCTATTTTTGAGGCTAGCATCTACTTGTGTTCAGGTATCGTTTAGGGGTTAATATAATATCGTTTAAGGGATCAGTACGTTTAGGGGTTAACCCTTAAACGTACCACTCCTTTGTAGGAAAGTCAAACTACACAATTTAGCCTTCAAGATTTATCAAAATATATTTTGTAATATTTTTCATGCATGGAATTGAATGTTTCCTATCAGTCTTGAAATTTTCAGATTTTTTTGATTTAATACGGCCTTTTTAACAAATTTTTAAGTCAAATACTTCAAAAATATATATATATATATTACAAAAAAGCTTTAAAAATTTAATATTTTTTTGGGAGCAGGTACAAATTACAATGGAGAATCACATGATATGTTTTCCATAGAAAATTTTTATTGAAATTTTGAAATTTGAAAGGTGAACATCCTATGTAGTGTAATTCAAACCTTGAGCTACAAAGCTTGCACAAGCAATAAAATACTCAATAATTGGAATTTTTAAGATTTGAAAAGTGGAGTTCAAACTAGACTTAATAAACTTCATTTTCTTAGTTGGGTGTATTAGCAACAAAAGTCGTCTTCAAGATCAAAATTGGGTTTGACCAACAAACATCCAGAAACTGGATGCCTGGACGTTTAGGGGTTAATATAAGAGATTCTATGTTCCAAATTTTGTTTTTTGAATATTTGGCATAGAATAACTTTACAGTATCAACAGTCTAATGCAAGATGGAAATGATCATGCATGATTCTTGGATGTGGTCTTGGTACGCACATCACTTGTAGGTGAAGCCTAGCAGATTTTTTGGTTGACCTGGCCACAGTCCTGGAGCCATCAGGCTCTTTCTGTATGGAGCACATACATACAAAAAACCCCAATAAATGAGGCACCAGGAACCTCAACCAGTTCTTTCCCATTGAGTGAGCAGGTTGACTGCAGAATGACCAACTGCAGACCTAACCTCCACGCAAGTACTCAATTTTATAATTACTCCATTATTTTGTTTTTTTTATGAAATTATTTCCCACTCATATGCCCACTCATATCCCAACTCTAAATCCCCCTCGACGTTAATGCAAGCACTATTCACCCATGGGCCCCATTTTTTGAAATTTCCATTTTGGGCACTCCAGGGTCTTTTTTTGGTAATTTCTTTTGCAAATTTGAGGCCTACGACTCTAAATTAGTCTAAGGGGATCCCCTAGGGAATGTTAAATCCTTGGAAGCGGGGTTTATTTTAAGGTGGGCCCCTACATGCACAAAATAGGGGGCAATTTTTGTCCTCTTGCATTAACGTCGAGGGGGGATTTAGATTTGGGGCACTCATATGGGGAGACTACTATAACCGGTTGTTGACTTTTCAAAGCTATTGTGGCTCCATCACAATCACAAGTTACAACTCATAACCTTCTTTCCTTTCAACTTGCATCCTACACCTTTGGATCATGAAGATCAAGGGTTGTGATTGAAAAGTGAACAACCGGTTATATACGTCAGTTATATAATATGTAGTCGGTAGTCCTCATTGACAAAAAAAATTATCAGAAGAGAACTCCAAATCTTAAGGAAAATGATGATCGATCGTAGCGGTATGGCTTAGCATCGTACCAAACTGCTAGTTAACCCCTAACCCCTAAAGGAATAGGAGAGTTTGAGCTTAGCACTTGTTTTATTGACTAGCTCTTGTAACAAGCTCAATTCCTCATTGGTTGGTTGGGGGAGTTGTGTTTGTGTGTGGTTTTGATGATCGGAACCGTTGAAATTAAAGAATTACGTAGCTTTTGTATGAAAAAATGATCAACAAAATTGCACAATTTTTGAGGAAATACCACCGTTGAGAAGATTGATGGAACTCATTCAGGATATTTTATACATATGTTGAAATCAAATTGTTCAAAAGTACTCTAAAAATTCTGAAATTTTTACCATACATAGAGAGATCATCATTTTGAACATGTGCAAAAAAATTCACGTAATTTGGAGTTGTGAAGAGGAATATATGAGTGTTTGAAGTGACGACGAGATAGCTTCCTTGCGACTCAATAGAATCACCAAAAATTGCATACTTCCTGAATTTCCGATTAGAAAGTATCCACAGTTTCAGCTTTCAAAAAGAGCCAGGGTTTATTGATTGCTCATCCTACAACTCGAATTTCCTCTCTTTCTAGTTCAAGAAGCCGCGTGGTGGCCTGACAGTCCTTTAGGAGATAAAGGACAATTAAGCCCCATGGACTTAGTTATGAGAGAATAATGGGAAAAGGGAGATTTTGTGAACCAAAAAATAAAGATTTGGTGTTTGGAAAAGTTGTTGAAGAACTGAAGTTAGATTCCCAAGTTGCGTCTAATTTGTACAATTGTGAAAACTTTGATAATCAAATGAAGGAATCGGATTTTTAGAGAGGGTGGTAGAGAGTTGCTGTCAGGCAGTGCAACTCGACCTAGTAAAAGTGATTTAATTTTAAAATACACCCAAGGAAAAATATCATCGATTTTGGATACTTGTTGTAATTAACATTATTTTTTGAAGACATATGTTTAAGAACATCATGGGAAAAATCATTATAATTTCAATTTCCAACAGAAAATTATTAAAAGTGCCAGATTTATAGAAAATATATAGGTTCATTTATGAAAAATATTTTTAAAATATTTTTCTCAAATTCAAAACAAAAAATTGAGCTATAGATTAAAGTTCAACTACACTGAGAAGGAGATGGGCATTTAGGGATTCAAAGGAAGATTCAAAGAGGAACATCACACTTGGCCGTCAAAGTCGGCATCTCATGCCTAGTATTTAATTTTTTTGTTGAAATGATACAATTATTCTCTAAGATTACGTGGATATTTCCTAAGATTCTCCTTTTTAATCATAGGAAATAGACTTTTTGAAAGAATAGTTTCGTACAAATTTGGGCTTTTCTTTAAATAATTAGTTATTTGCCTACCTTGACAGCGGGTACTATAAACGTTTTAAAGTTGATGATTTTTACATGCTCTAAGAAAACAATAATCTTGCTAGAATGAACTTTATGATCCCATGATTAGAAGAGCATATGTTTCTTACATAGCATAATAGAGCAATAGGAGACAACACCCTTTTGCAATGAGACCACAATCAAGTTACAATTAGAAACTAAATTTACGTGGCAATGACACGATAGTCCCAAAATTCATGGAATACAAATGACATTCTTTCATCGCTTAAAAAAGTGAATCTAAATGAAGATTCTCTTTTGATCCGATTTTCAAATAGGTGTTCCATTGCACTGCTCTATTATGCTATGTAGAGATTGGAAGATGTTATTCATCTTGAGAATGGAAGATGTTATTCATCTTTGCTGAAATGATGAAATTAGGTGTTCTCACCTTCAATGAAAAAGAACCCCAATTTTTTTTATTCATAATTTTAGAATTGTGTTTTTCTAATGTCCGACTTTGCTATTGAAGAACACGACTTGATTGCAGCATTAGAAGAAATATGGGTTGTAGAAGGCCCCGAGTCCTTTGGAAAGTTGCAAAAGGAGGGGCAACCAATTTTTTTATAGAAATACATGAAAAATACCCCCGGGTCTGCTACAGCGCCAACTCGCGCTATTGTTATGTGTGTTTAATATATAAAAAAAATTGTTCCTAGCAAGCGTTGCGCTTTTTGTTTTGTTATTTTATTTTATTTTTAATAAGAGAATTTATGACCGGGCCTTGCCGCTGCGTTGCGGCGGGTCCGGTTGGGAGCATTCACCAATTACCCTAGGTACCAAGTACCATTAAATGGGGTAAAATTGGTGAATAAACCCTTCCAAATAGGGTTTTTAAGCTTGTGCACAAAAATTACAGCACAAAAAACAATGCTCAAATCAACGTTAACAAACACTGTTTAAACTCACAAGTATTCCGCAATCACCCTAGGCACCAAGTGCCATTTAATTGGGCCAAATGGGTGAATTAACCCCTCTAATTAGGATTTTTGGACTCATGCACAAAAATTACAGCACACTCCAAATGCTTAAATGGAGCAATAACAAACACTAATTTAGACTCACAAGCCTTCACCAATCCCCCTAGGCACCAAGTGCCATTAAATTGGGAAAAATTGGTGAATAAACCCCTCCAATTAGGATTTTTGGACTTGTGCACAAAAATTACAGCACACGCATAGGTTTTAGAACATGCATCAAAACCCCACAACCCCGAGTTTTCTTGAGCCCTAAACCCTACACAATACATTTACAATCTAATAACAACTTCTTGGAATGATGAGGAGTTTGGAGAGAATTTGGGCAGCGCTTCCGCGTCGTGCCCAAAAACCTAATTTTTACTCCTATATTCTAGAATTTTTGTGTGAGTTGGCCCGGTGAAAATTGGGCAGCGCTTTCGCACTATAACCCTCACCGGACCGAAATTCACACCAATTGCAACAACGAATTTCAAACACCACCGATTGACAATAATTGGGAAAAAATTATGGAAAACACACACCAAAGGTTTTGGCAACTAAAATCACCACTTAAAACTTTTACAAAATGTTTGCAATAATCCTAATAGCTAGCAAGTCTAACTAGCCTCACAATTCGCCAAAAATTAGAGGGAGGAGGGGTAGGGAGACGTCCCCTCTGTATTATCACCCTATCTCCTTCCGTTATATCACACGGGGAGAGAGACATGGTGCGGCAGGGAGATGGTGTCGCCGCGGCTTGAATCGCCGTCGACACGATGGGGATCGCCTTGGCCTGCTGTAGAAGTGTCGATGCCGATACTGCAGCGCCCCCAGGCTCTCCGTTGTTGCAGCGACCCCTGCCGTTGCCATTGATCTTGGTCGTTGTCGGTGTTGCCCTCAATCTCGCGCAGCAGCTCCTCGGTGGTGAGCGCCTCCTTCGCGGTCGCAGCCTTCAATTCCGTCCAGCACCCTTCGTAGTTGTCGATCGCTCATGTTCACTGCGGATTGGCGTTGCAAGAATTTCCGCCTGCAGCCGGAGTCCTTCCATCCGCAGCGTCTTCGCCACGTTGGCCCTGTCAAGGCCCTCGCTGGCAATCTCCTTCGTGGCCTCCGTCGCCGATCGATCGCAGCTCCCATGGCGCTCCTCGTCGTTGAATTCCGCCTCCGTCTTGCTCGCTCGTTCGAACTCCTCGATCTGCCGTCGATGTTATGCTTGCACTCGCCCAGAGTGTCCCATAGCTTAATGGCCTTGTCGCGGAACCCCGGCACGATCTGATTGTGCCAACGGAGAATCGCTACGCTCAGTACGCCCTTCGTGCTGCTGCTGGTCCTCTTTGCGTAACCGTCGCCTTGCCGGGTCTAGTTCCGTCGTCCTGATCTGATGGAGGTTCCGGAGCCACCAACTCCTTCGTCGCTGCCGCGCTTTGCAGCCTCCGCTACAGTTCCTGGTTCCGCTTCTCTGCCAATTCTCACCCGTCATGATTCCGCACGGAAGAGACTCAATCCCTCTTTTGTCCTCCTCTACCTTCAACAAGCACATAGACAAAAAAGCCCTATCCTAATCTCTCAATCCTTCTCTAGATTCAACTTCAAAAAACTAGCACACTCACTAGATCCAGATCTCACAAAAAAAACGATGTCTCTTCCCATGATCCTCTAGCTAACGGCACGCGAGAGAGTGGACTAACTAACTGCCCTATCTTTGCGATAGGGGTGGGATTCAAAATCCCACCCCGAGCTACATCCACTATTCCCACCATTCATCCAAACGGATTTCATCCGTTTAGACTAATTTTCTTCCTACCCTCACTAAACTCCCCCTTCACTCATAGAAAACCGGGAATTCTATTTACCCACAACTAAGATAGATAGATAGAAATTCCGGTCCCTTTTCGAGAGGCCGGCGTGAATAAAGTGTCCGTTCGTAATGTCAATGACCCGGTGCCCACCGGAAAAGAAGGCATTGGGACAATACTACTCTCCCCTTTCGGGGATGGATACTATAGTGACACACTATGCTAGTTCCTACCTAGCCACTAGTGCCTTGAAGATACCGGACATGGTATCCCCCCAAAGGACTTTGAGGTACCCATACAACAAGGTCCAAGGACCCCCCACCATAGTTGGGTGGACTATGGTGGTGAGCACCACGCCAACATGGGGAATAGAACCCACAACCTCCTCATTCGGGGCCATGAGCCCTAACCAACAAGCCAAGGCATGTGGTGCCTTACCCACAACTAATCTACAATGGTAGTCTAAAGAATCAACCACATGATAAACCAAAATAGACTAATAGATTAAACTAATAGACTAAACTAACAAACCAAAAGAATAGACTAAATAATAGGCTAAAATAATAGGCTAAAATAATAGACTAAAATAATAGACCAAATTGGACTAATAGACTAAGAGGATAGACTAAAATAATAGACTAGAATAATGGACTAAAATAATAGACTAAAATAATAGACTAAAATAATAGCCCAAATTGTACAAATACTAAAAATCCCACGGTTAATCGGTTAAAAAAATGATAAGCAGCTAAAATTACTCAGACAAGAAGGCACAATAAAAAAGGTCAATCAAAACCAAAACCAAATAGCACACCACACGGCAAAACGTCTAATCAGCTAAAACACTGCACTTAGACAAATAAATAATGAAAAAGAAATAAAAAAACCTCGCAGTAAAGGTTTACCGCGGAAGTGGACCGTCTCGACGGTTCACAACTCTAAATTCTAAAAAGGAAAGAGAACAAAGGGTTGTGGATGGAACTTTGCGCTATGAATTTTTCAGTTCTCAAATATATGAAGAAAAATATCTTCCAAATTTTTCAATTTTTTTTGAATTTATTAAAGTTACAAATTTTAAAATGTGTTATTTTTGGGAGGGATTAATTGTGTCCTTATTTTATTTTTTTAAATTTCAGGAATTTCTTTTTTAAATGTACTTGAGAATGAGATTTTACAAGTTGGCTTAGTTTTTTAATTTTTAATATAGAATCAAACATAAACTATATTTATATTCAAAGTTTGATTATAAATTAGTAAAACTGGTTATGAGAATGGGAGTTTTGATACTCAAAATATTCAACATAAAATCATTTTAACATTCTAAAATTTTATTTTTTAATTAATATGTACATATATTTAGAAGTAAGTTCACTCATTTTTCATTTAATCATTGCTACATAATTTTCAAATTTGTTTGAAAATTAACTTTTTAAACAAAATGCTCAAAGTGCACAAATGTGCACCAAAATGTAGTTGGTGCACCAAGAGGAGTTGGTGGACCGTACCATACAAACGCCATGATCCTGGAGAATGTGTTTATGTTTGTGTTCATACTTTTAAAGAATGTGTCTGTATTTATCAATCTAATCGGCAAAGAATACCATTCAATTACAAGACCCTAGAAAATGGTTGTCTATAAATCAACAAAAGGATACCAGAACATTCAAGATGTCCTTTGATGATCCTTCTAACCATGGTGTTTCCTCCATCGCTTCTTCCGATAAGTCAATCACTGAGGATTCATTGAGTCTCGATTGTCCATCTTTGTTCCATCCACTTGATTCAATGCCACATGGTCTGTACACAACAATGCACAATCAAATTATACACCATGCATGCCATATATTTCTTCGTTTCATTATTGCAAGGCAAAGGATCCAAAAGAATGGGTGCTTTGTATGTGATTTGCTAGCTTTTAAAAATCTACTTCAAAGTATATCTAGAACCTTCAAGTCCTAATGTATGACGGAAATAAAGGGTTTCGAATGGAGACTTCTTGTTGATTATCGTGTGGGGAGATGTGAATTTGTTTGCGTTATATTTCATTTGGAGATGTCACCTTTTCCAATCCAAAGCTAACATGTTGACTTTTCAAGAGATTCTAAGGGTATGTGATTTCTGTATAGGGAAAATTACACTTCTATAGAAGTGTTGTTCAAAGCATTGAGACATTGCGTACTTTTGACTTTTGTGAACCGTCCAAATGGTTCACAAACCACGGTAAGACATTTACCGTGGTATTTAGTGATTTTTCTATGTTCCTAATACTTAGTCTAGGTGTTTTGTTAGATTTGATTGATTCGTGATATTTTAGTAGATGATTTAGTAGGCGGTTAGATGTTTTACTGTGAGATGGATTCTTTGCGTGAATTGTGTGAGTTGGTGGAATTTAGATAGATTAGCTGTGGCTTTTGCATATTATTATGTGATATGGGTTTTACGGGTGTGAAATGTTATGTGATTATTTTCAATGATGATTAGAATGGCCAATTGATTCGTGGAAGAAATTAAGGTAACAGGTTGTTATTTGGGTAGATATAGAACAGACCTAGAGTTATTTAGGGTTAGAGTTTGGATTATGTGAACCGTCGAGACGGTCCACTTTGTTAGTAAACCGTTACCGCTATGATTTTGATGTATTTTGTATTTTGTATTGTTCTAACCGGGACATTTTAGCCGATTAGACTAATTCCCGGTTTTGTGTACATTTGATTTGGTTTTGATTGCCCAATTTTAGGATTCCCTTTTGTCTAGGTAATTTTGGGTATTTATTTATTTTTTACTATTTAACCGTAGGATTTTGGGCGTTTGAGCCATTTGCCCTATTATTTTATTCTATTGTTTGAATCTATTATTGTGGCCTATTGTTCTAATCCATTCCTTGGTCTAATTTATTAGTCCATTAGTTTATTTCGCTCTATTCTTTTGGATTATTAATTTAGTCTTTTATTTCGTCTATTGTTTTAGTCTATTGTTTTAGCTTATTACTTCGGTCTTTTATTTTCGTATATGATTTAGCGTACTATTTAGTTCGCTAATTTAGTTATTATTCGAGTTATCCTTTTAGCCTATTCGTTGATCTATTCCTTGGTCTAGTTGCCTTATTCTATTATTCTATCCTATCCTTTCATTTTATCGTTTTAGCCGATTATTTATTCTATTATTTTAACCTATTATTTATTCTATCCTTTTAGCTTACGATTTAGTCTATCTTTTTATCCTATTATTTATTCTATTAATTTAGCCTACGAAATAGTCTATCTTTTTATCCTATTATTTATTCTACTAATTTAGCATACTATTTATTCTATCTTTTTTAGCCTATTTATTTAGTTTATTTTTTGATTCGTTATTTTAGTCTTTCATTTAGCCTTTTACTTATATTATTCTTTTAGCTTATTGTTTATTCTATCGTTTTAGTCTATTATTTCATTCCATTATTTTAGTTGAGTATTTTAGTGTACTCTTTGAGCCTATTGGGGCTAATTGGCTTAGTGTGTCCCTTGTGAGTTAATGGGGGAATTTAGGACCCCCGGTTAAGAGGGAGTTTAGTGTGTGATGGAGCTAGGGCTCCATGGATGAAATTAGCGGATGAATTTTGCTTGTTAAATGGATGTAGCTTTTGGGGTGGGATTTTGAATCCCACCCCTGTCGATGTTTTGTCGCCAGTTAGTTGTGTGCACCGTAGAGTTTGAGAGAGACGATAGAATTTAGATCTAGATCTAAGTTTTTGAACTTGGAATTCTTGAAGGATAGTTGTTGACAATAGTTTTGAAAACTAAAAAGAGATTAAGGTAGGATTGTGGAAGGTGGAGACTGTAGAGAACTAGGGAGGAATTAGTGTGGCCTTTTTTCCTTGTGGATTGTGTGTGCTGTGGTTTAGATCGGCGAGGGTGAAATTCCGGCTGCATAGGATTTGTGGGCAGCCAAGCAACGACCTTGGCGACGAATACAAGGTCAGGATCAGTGCGAGTACGTGAAGGAAGGCTGCAGGACCGGAGCAGCAGGGCATCGTGAGGCAAGGCGGAACTCAGCTGCAGCATAAGGCGCGGCATCTAGACAGAGGCTGGGCAGGCGGAATTCACGGCGAGGCAATTCGAGTGGGGAGTCGGCGAACAACAAGACAGGAACCAGGGCGAATTCAAGCGCAGTAACGACGAGGAGCGTGGCAGCAAGCACTGAAGCGCGGAGCTTCAGCGACGACCAAACAAGGGAACGCGAAGACCACGATCAGCCGCATCGACGGCGACGGCAGCGACGTCGGAGGTGAGCACGGGAAATTCCAACATTCGCCGGCATCAGGATTCGGAGACGGAACCAGTGCTAGCTGAGGGGTGCTGCGGCAACGAGAGCGGGGACAGAGCCCGGAGGCGCTGTGGTTACGGCGAAGGCGGAGCAGCAGTGACTCCGAGTACGTCGACAGCAACTCGGCGACGGCGATTCGGAAGACGGAGCCAGCTCACGGCGAAGGGCCAGCAGCGGCGACCATCGGCGACAACGCCTGCAATTCGGCCACAGCGTCCGAGGCAATCACAGCAAGACGAAGACGAAGAGCAGGAGCAGATCATCAACACCGGCGATCACGATCACGAGGACCGGGGAGACACGGCAGTCAAGAGAAGCCAGACGATAGTCATCTCTCCCTGTCTCCCTCTCCGTGTGATAATACGGAATGAGACAGGGTGATACTATAGAGGGAGAAATACCCCTTTCCTATTTAATCCAATTTTAAGTCTTTTTTCCAATCTTGTTAGACTTGATAGATATTGATAGGATTAGGGAAGAACTTACTATCCTAATTGGGTAATTTTAATTGCCAAATTCTTGTTGTGTGTAATTCCCAAAGCTCCCAATTGTTGTGAGTTGTTTGCCTTTTATGCTTGTGGTTGTCGTGTTGTTGCGTGGTTGTGTAAGAATTGGTCCGGTGAAGGGCATAGTGCGGAAGCGCTGCCCAAATTTCGCCGGGCTAACTTGGGGATTTTTGTGTGTAATTTAGGGTTTAAGTTTAGGGTTTTTGGGCACGACGCGGAAGCGCTGCCCAAATTTCCCCAAAAAACCCTAATTGTTGAAACTTTGTTGTCTAGAGTACAAGATTGCTTATTAGGGGTTAGGGTGTTTTTTGCAAGGTTTAGGGATCAAGGAAACTCCCCATCGTGGGATTTTGATGCCCGTGAGGCCTTTTGCAAATGTGCTGTAATTTTCGTGCACAAGTCCCAAAACCCTAATTAGAAGGGTTTATTCACCAATTTTACCCAATTTAATGGTACGTGGTACCTAGGGTGATTGGTGAAGGCTTGTGAGTCTAAATTAGTGTTTGTTATTGCCTCATTTGAGCATTTGGTGTGTGCTGTAATTTTCTTGCACAAGTCCAAAAACCCTAATTGGAAGGGTTTATTCACCAATTTTACCCAATTTAATGATACTTGGTATCTAGGGTGATAGGTGAAGGCTTGGGAGTCTAATTTGTGTGTACTATTGATTATTTGAATCTTGTGTGTATGCTGTAATTTTCATACACACCCCCCGGTTTGACCAATTTGTTTAGTTTTTTGCCATTTGGGCTTAGAATTTTCCCACATAATTGCCTAAATAAAAAGGAGTCCATTGCTTGGAATATTTGTGCACACCCACCTTCGGCCGGACATATGACATTTTGACCGGCAACGGTCAAAGTGCTCATAGATTAAAAGGAAGTTAGTCTAGGAGTAGAATGTTGTATGAAAATTGTGAAAGAGGTTCCAAGTAGTTCGTTCAAACAATTAGGGTTAGTGTTTGGGAGTCTTCTCTCTCTTGGTGTTTGGGTGTGTGATCTCTTGAGTTCTTCCTAGTCCAACCACATAGTTGTAGGCGGATTTCTTTTCGGTGAAGATTCTAGTACGCAGTTAGTTAGGTTCTAAAAATTGGCGAGTTTGTAGATTGTGTTGTAAGCTTTCCAAAAAGCTATGACCCGCTCCAATCGGAGGGATACTGAAGCGGTGGTGTACAAGTGAGTGAGGGGAGGTTAGTTGCCCTCAACTTTTAGGACGGATTTTCAAAGCTAACTTCGGAGAGCGAGATCGAACGAAGCACAAAGTATTAGGAGCTATGTTTTAGAGGGGTGAGGGCTCATCAAGCCAGGCTTCCAACGATCCTAAGCTTGCCTCAAGGGAATTTGGGACGAGGTAGTGGCAACCATTTGAGAATCAATAGGTCAGTTGCCCTCAACTTTTAGGACAAATTTTCAAGGCCAACTTTGGAGGGCGATATCAAATGAACCACAAAGAATTAGGAGCTGATTTTTTGAAGGCATCGTGGTTCATCAAGCCATGCTTCAAACGAGCTTATGCTTGCCTCAAGGGGATTTAGGACGAGATAGTGGCGGCCATTTGAGCATCAAGAGGTCAGTTGCCCTCAACTTTTAGGACAAATTGTCGAGGCCAACTTTGAAGGGCGAGATCAAACGAACTACGAAGAATTAGGAGTTGGATTTTTAGAGGGTTGTTGGATTATCAAGCTAGTCTTCTAATGAACCTAAGCTTGCCTTAAGGACAATAGGAACGAGGTAGTAGTAGCCATTTGAGCATCAAGAAGTAGTTGCCCTCAACTTTTAAGACGGTTTGTCAAGGGCAACTTTAAAGAATGATACTGGGCCGATCATGAAGTTTTAGGAGTTGATTTTTTAGAGGGTTGGTGATCATCAAGATAGGCTTCCAACGAGCCTAAACTTGCCCCAAGGAGATTAAAAATGAAGCAATGGCGGCAATCAAGAGGTCAGTTGCCTTAAACTTTAGTGCGGCATTCAAGGTCAACTTTGGAGGACAATACTAGACGGACCATAAAGATTTAGGAGCTGAATTTTGGAGAGGTATTAGATCATCAAGTGAATGAGCCAAAGTTTGTCTCAAAGGTGCCTAGGACAAGGCATTGACGGCCGTTTGAGCGTCAAGGGGTCAGTTGCCATGGAGGGGACAAATTGAGAACTCCAAGGAGCTCGACATTTGGTGATGGTGGTTTGTAATTATTTCCTTTCTTTCTTAGTTATCAAATTGTAGTGTTATTATTATATAGTAAATAGGGATAGAAGTAGTTGCTTTTGGAGCTTGTATGTTTGGGTAATGGTATGAGTAGGCTGCCCGGTTGTGTTTGTGTTAGTTGAATTGATGACATAGAGACGTAACCATTTGTCTTAATTGTGTAGTATTAACCACAAATATAGGGTTCTTAGAAGAGTATATTAGTGTTTTCTAACACTTGAATTTTTGATATTGAATGGTGCTTTACGATTGACTTTCGCGATTGCAATGCATTGTTTGTAGATGGTCTATAAGGGAAACGTCTAAATATAGTAATTTCTAGTTAGTTGAGGAGTCCATGCTTGGAGGTGTCTTTGAGTCCATGCTTGGAGGTGTTTTTGAGTTCATTCCAACCACTTCCGGCCCATTCTTGTGGCGCATTGGCTGCTAGCTGGTCAAAGTGCTCACAACTTTGAAGAATTTCCTACACATGACCACGAGAGTCTTCTAATTTGTAGGCCTACTAAGGTGTTTAAAGAATATTAGAGAAGTGGAAATAGCCTTTCAACGGTTTTGATGAATTTTTTATAAATATATTTTCTTGTCACAAGCAATTATGAATAGATAACATCTTGGATATAGTTAATAACTTCTTTCTTGTTATATTACTGCAACTCATGCTTGTGAGTGGTTTTACTTTGTCTGGTAAGTTACATAAATTACACCAAGTAATTGGAGGTCTTCAACAACCAATTTGTGCTTGTAAACTCCATTTTTCCCTTGTACATGTCCGTTTCATTGTATTGTGTTATTTACTTGTACAATTATTTGTAGGTCACATTTTGTCACCAACATTTAGTGACTCCAGGAACCTTATGAAACTATTGATTGTGATTACTCTTGGGAAGTTTGGCATCTTGTTAGTTGTCTTGATTAGTCAGTTGTTAACAATTATTGGTTGAAATGCAAGTTGAAGAGAAGGACTTTTGAATAGTAAATTGAGATATTTTAACTATTATTCTTGACTTTGTTGAGTCATGTATGCACCCAAGTTCCTGTAGTTTCTTGGCTAAATGGTAGAAAATGTAACAAATACAAATTAGACAACTAGTTTTGTTCACTATACAAAGTCTAGTTTTCTACTATTAGTGCGACCTTTGTGATTGTAAAGTAGCAAATTTGACTATATCTACAGATATTTGCTTTTTTTTTTTTACAAGTTATACTAGTCAAATATGAACCTCACTAGTCAAATATTGTTGATGGAAATCCCGAAATTTGACTCGAGTAAGTATCGTTTTGCCAAAAACCTACTAACCATATTTGACTCAACATAGTCACATTTGACTATTTCTTAAGAAATATGATTTACATGCTTGACTATCATATTGTGAGATAGTCATGTTTTCTATCATCTAGTCAAATTACAGAGCATGATTCGAGTAAAATGCCACGTGGAATTTGACTATGAATTTGTAGTGACTAAAAATAGTAAAAATAATAATGGAATCTCTTGGGTTGAACTGGCACGTACAAAAATACGGTACACTCCAAACGTTAGGAATGTTACTAACGGTAGGAAGGGGAGGGGGGTGCTCAAAATTTGACTGGTCCTATTTGATAGGTATCTGAAGCAATTGGTCTATGATTACTCAACTAAGCCGAGTTTGTTGGTGGTAAAATTTGTCCACTTCAAACTTCTAGAGTCAAATAACACGATAAAAAAAGCTATGATTTGTTGCAGTGATTGAATGGATGGTTTCTAGGATTTACCACATTTGCAGTGCATTTTTTGCACAAATTGGCTGCATTGACCGCATAATATGCATTCTGGATTCAATATAAAACATATTTTTGTACCAGAAAATGTGGAAATTAGTTTGAAGACTAAACTTCAATAATGTGTTTTAAAAAATTCATTCATCCTAAACACTATTTAAGATGATAAACAAAGTGCATTTCATTTACATATATACATTGTGACTACATTAGTTTGATGTTAATGCATTCAATTAAATACCTCAAAATAAAAACATTTAAAAAAAATTGTATGGATGTTTGTTTCTAGTTTCTTCATAAATAATCATCCAAGATTGTGAAAATAAATGATAATTAGTATTCATTGGAGTGCGTTTCGTCAAAGTGTGACTACATATGTGGTACACCCTACCATGAAACCACCCAAAGTTTGATTTTGAGCCCACTCATAGTTCAAAGTAACTCTGCTTTTCTGGGGTGGAAGTGAGACATTTGCAAAAACAAAAGAAATGTAGAATCAAGAGTCCTACACGACTTTCTTTTGTACATGAAGTTGATGATGAAAAGTATGAAGAAACTTGTATGTAAGGTATAAAATTTTGTCCTTGCACGGTTGCACCCATTCATGCATTGTAGACTTGTTTTGAAATTGTCCCACAAAATGTGTTTGGAACTATTTTCTTTCTTAACTCTTATTGGTTGGATTTGAATTTTACTTGGATTGGTTTCCAAATAACTCTATGGGACGGTTTATGTAGTATAGGCAATTGTTACTTTGAAAATTCATAGCAATTACATAGCTAATTCAAGAATTCAATATATTCTTTCTAAAATTATCATTTTCAAATTGCTAATACTGCAAAATATTGGAAGAATTGCCCCCAACTATGTTGAATTGCTTAGAAGTACGGTTATAGGTGTTTCTACCTTAGTAACTTTTTCCAACTAATCTTTCGTAGATGAATTATTTTAAATCCGTAATCTATCTTGACAAGTTCTTAAGGAATTGGATGAACTCATGGCCAATTTAGTCTACAAACCAAGAAGTCTTTGCATGCCCCTCTAAAATCTAAGATTGGTCTATGAACTTGTCCCAGGACATCCTAGGTTTACACTACCAGGATAAAAACGAGAATGACCACGTGCGTAAATGTCACTTTCATTTTGGTGCATGGTCCATACCTCCCAGTCCTAATTCAATCTACACCTAGTGAGAGGCCCGCGAGCCTTAGCGATTGCATTTTTATGAAGTGTGGCCCTAGAAACGTGACCATGAGAAGAATCGATTTTTCTTGGTTAGGGCTCTTGGTCCATAGTCTACATTGGACCTCAACTATCCTGCTGTCATATATCCTGAGCCATTCATAACATTCAGTAGCATGCACTGTCTTTGTCTTGACTCTATAGTAGATGGTGTGGAATATTATACACCCACATGTACTTCATCAGTAGCTAAGTGGACAAGTGGAGCATCAGGAATTTCCGACCCCACTGATTCTGCACTGATTCAGTGCCTTTATCATTAAACACTGATTCCGTACGTCATACGTGCATTTAGAAGTGTCGTTACGGTACGGAAGTGACATGCATTACTAGAGTGTCGATGCAGTGTCGATGCAGTGTCTTTTCAATGATTATCAAAAAAGTGTTGTTTCCGCACGAAAGTCGTGCTTGACGGAATCCGTGCGTTAATCGTGTATCTACATTACATGGCTAATAAGACACGGATAACATGCGGTTTTAGTTAATGCGGATTCAGTATCGTATACGTATCATATTAACGCCATTTACTATATTCGTGCGATTTCAGTATCTATTATAATGCAAATTATTTTCGTACGACATCCGTGTACAATATTTTAATATATTTTTGGAATCTTTTGGAATCTTTTGGAATATTTCATAATATTTTATATTATTTTGGAATATGTTAGAATATTCCAAGAATCTTCTTTGAATTATACTTACGGTTTAATTTCCCAAAACATTTTTAGATCTACATTTATAGAGTTTAGAAGCAATACACATTAAAATTTCAAAGAAATAACATTTTATATTTTTAGAAGTCAAATTTGGTATTATTGGTTATCATTGTACTTTTCATCATAGGAGCAAAAAAAAATAGCTCACAACCACCACGATTTTGGCAAAAAATAAAAAAATTCAAAATATTATGAAAAAAATCCTAGATATAGAAAACGCCCTGAATAATCTAGTGCAAAAAAAAATTTGGAAAAAAAGTTTTTTTCACATAGTTAAAAACATTCAAAGTCCGCTGAAAAAAAAAAACAGTTCACAGCCATGATCGGCCATCACGATTTTGGCAAAAAATTTAAAAATTTAAAATATTATGAAAAAAACCCTAGATATAGAAAAAGTCCTGCATAATCTAATGCAAAAAAAAATTGGAAAAAAAGTTTTTTTCACATAGTTAAAAACATTCAAAGTCCGCTGAAAAAAAAAAAAAAAAAGCTCACAGCCATGATCTGCCATCACAATTTTGGCAAAAAAATATTCTGAAAAACTCAAAATATTCTGAAAAAATTTGTAGATGTAGGAAAAGCCCTGCATGTTGTAGTGTAAAAAAGAAATTTGAAAAAAGAATTATATACACATGGCAAAAAATAGCCAATGGTTTCATTCTTTTATAATTACCAAAAGAGTTCCTTTCTATGCATGATGAGTTTGAGGTGGTTTGGTGGTTTGGAGCTTCATTGGCAACCGGGAGGTCGTGAGTTCAAATCCCACCGTTGGCGATAGAGCTTGGGAAGCTATGGTGGGCCCCACCGTGCATTCGGGCAATTTCCGTGTAGTTGAAGTGGGTAGCGAGGAAAATTATTATTTTATTATTTTATTTTATTTTATATTTTTTAATAATATTAATTTGATCAAATTTAGATATAGAAAGAAAATAAAATCTAGATATGGAAAAGATGATGTCGCACGAAAAACGCACTAAATCAGTGTAGTTTTAAAGACAATTAAAACACGACATTTGACGAGTATAAAGAGTGCTGAATTCATACGTTTTCAATGGATGTATCAATCGTGTCGAATCAGTACTATATCCGCTTGTACGAACATCGTGTCATATCAGTGTAGTTGCGATGAATGACGCAACGATGCGGAATCAGTGCGAAAATCGTACGAACCCTTGAAATATCGGAAATCGCACTGAATTAGTGCAGAATCAGTGGGGTCCGAAATTCCTGATGAGGCTCAAAGTGATGAGCGGGGTGCATGAAGGAAAGGCAGTGATCATGAAGGCTACTTAACCCCTAAAGGACCGGGGGGGGGGGGGGGGGGTGTTGAACTTAGCTCTTGTTTTCTTGACTAGCTCTTGTAGCAAGCTCAATTCCTCGTTGGTGTGGGGTAATTTTGACGATCGGCACCGTTGATACTAAAGAAGACTTACATAGCTTATTTATGAAAAGAAGATCAACAAAATCGCACAATTTTTGAGAAAATGCCACCGTTGAGAAGATTGATGGAACTTGCCTGGGGTATTTTGTACACATGCTGAAATCGGATTGTTCAAAAGTGCTCCAAAAATTCTGAAATTTTAACTGTGAGTAGAAATCATCATTTTAAACATGTGATAAAAATTTCAAATAATTTGGAGGTGTGAGGAGGAAGATATGACGGTCTGAAGTGACGTCTAGATACCCACTATGCAACTCAAAAAAATCACCAAAAATCGCTCACTTGATGAATTTCCGATCAAGAAGTACCTACAAATTCGGCTCTCAAAAAGAGCCAGGGTCTCTTTGTTGCTCATCCTACAATACAAAGCCCAAGAACCCGAATTTCCTCACTTTCTAGTTCGAGAAGCCGCGTGGGGGCCTTACGGTCCTTTAGGGGTTAATGTTATGTTGAACTAGTCCAATCTAACACACTCACTGTTAATTCGAAAAGGACCAAGGATTCATGGCTTGCAAATGACCAATTCAATTCATGATATCTTAAAAAAAACAATGCACATGAGATGATCTCCAGAATCGCCATCTTGGTCTCGGCTGGTGACCAAGTTGGTAGCACTTCCCTAACGAACTATCTCTCTCCAGAATCAATGCTTGTATTGGTCAGAAATAAATAAAATTGAATTAAAAAAAAGTACCCATATGAGCTACTCAAAAACTGCTCTATAAAAATGTGAGACTCAAGTAGGGCTCTTGTCAGCAGGAAATTCCTGAAAGAGTCCATTCAAGCTATAGCCAATTGCAAATGTACCCTACAGTGCAGTGAGGATGGACTGGGAATAACTTACCCTTGCAAGCTGAAACTCATGATGTGTTACAAGATGTACGGATTTATTGTAGTGAAAAAAAATCATGACACGAAGATTAACCCCTAAAGGACCGGGGGTGTTTTAGCTTAGCTCCTGTTTTCTTGATTAGCTCTTGTAGCAAGCTCAATTTCTTATTAGTGTTGGGTAATTTTCACGATCGGCACCGTTGAAACTAAAGAAGACTTACATAGCTTGTTTATGAAAAAGAGATCAACAAGATCGCACAATTTTTGAGAAAATGCCACCGTTGAGAAGATTGATGGAAATTGTTACGGCAGGGGGTACTTCGTACTTATGCTGAAATCGGATTGCTTAGAAGTGCTCCAAAACATCTGAAATTTTTACCACATGTAAGGAACATCATGACCCTCATGTGGAATTTTTTTCCTCAAATTCTGAGCTGTGGAAAAAAAGATATGGGACTCTGAAGTCTCCAAACAATGAGATATCATAGTGTATGATAAAGTGAAACCTCGACGCTAGTCTCAAAGAATGCTCTTCTCAAAGAATTCGCCAAAAATCCAATTCTTCATCATTTTCTGATCGGGAAAAACCATTGGATCCATCTCGCAAAAACAGCTAGGGTCCTCTCCCCGCAAATTTGGGCTTCTTTGGAACAATCTCATCCAATTTGCACTTTTCTACATTCAAAAGCCCCCTGGGGGCCTTACGGTCCTTTAGGAGTTAAGAGCTTCAGAGCTTCATAACATTTAGTAGCCTTCACAACAACTGCCTTTACATGCATCCAATGGTTTAGAAGTTTGTGGATGGACAGAACTAGTCGCTGGAGGTCGTTATATTGGAGTGAAAAAAAGATCGAAAATAAAATAGAGGAAAAAAAGGAGTAGAAAAATAAAATAAAATAAAAAATACCGCAGCCAAGGCTCGTTGGTCTGCGCAACACTGGCTAATAGCATTCTTTTTATTTTTGATTTTCCATATGAATTAAAAAAAAAAAAAAAAAAAAAAAAAAAAAAAAAAAAAAAAAAAAAAAACACGAACGTTGTCAACCAGCGCTCATAACATTCAGTAGCCATTGTGAGTGTTGCCTTCCCCCAACATAATGATGTGGAATATCCCACATCATTTCATCCCCCAATGAAATGATGTGGGATATTCCACATCACATCACTAGCTATGGGGGCATGTGGCATTAAGCAAGAGCAATCAACCATGGTGAGCAATAATCAAAAGCACTCACTCAATCATAGTTCAACAGTGTTTTGTAATTGTTTATTTGATTCAATAGTCCATTCAATTACAAAACACTGGTCACTCCATATATAAAGGTGGATGAAACTAAAAGGCAGCCTCTTGGAAGGCTACTGAATGTTATGTTGTGCTTGTTGTTGCTTGTTACGCGAGCGCCAACATATTAGTACTATCATCTTCCTTTTTATTAATTGCATTCAATTTTGAGATCTTGTTGACATTCCCTTTCCAACTACCACCACCTCCGCCTTCCTGTAGAACAAGGTAGCTACTGACTCTCCATCGATGATGATGGTGAAATATTTTGCACATTCTCTTCAAGGACAAGGCAAAGCCACTGAAGGCTACTGAATGTATATTGCACAAAATCACTTTTTAGTTGATAACATGTGCAAAAACTTTCATGTTGAAATAACAAATACTCAACTCTAGGGAGGCTGTCAAAGTTGTGAGACGATTTTCCCCTTTGTTTCTCACAACTACACCTGTTGGTAAGTTTGGAATATCATTTTTTTTGTGGGTCTTTTGGACTTGAATTTTTTCACATGTGTAAACAACATAAAGATGTGCCTACTTCAAAAATTCCATGTGAAAAAAAAAATTCTTCAATCCTTGGGAGGGTGTCAAAGTTGGCAGCTGTGAAACATTTCTTACAGCTACCCCTTGTTAGTAAATCTTGAATATCTTTTTTTTTATCAATCTTCTAGCTTTGAAATTTGGTACACATGTTGTCAATATAACAATGATTTTGTGTCTAAAATTTCATGTATAAATAACAATTTTCCAACGCTCGGGAGGGTGTCAAAGTTGGCAGCAGTGTGGGCACTATCCCTGAAATTGCACAAGGTGACAATTTCGGTGTCACCCCACTATGCATTATGAATTTTGAATTCTATCCATACGGTTAGATCTATGATTGCTATCACCAATATTTTTCTATAAAATTTGAAACTTAAAATTCAAAATTCTTTTGTAATTTAATTTCAAATAAGATATAAACAATCTAAGAATGAAATTTGTTGTGATGGATTGAAATATAATATTCTAAGTGTAGTGATTTTTGGAGATTTTTTGGTTGCTTGATTTTATGAGTTGACTTTTTCAAAAGCACTTTTGAACTACTTTTGAAGTAGTTATTGGTGAATCAATGCAACATGAAACGAGGCATACAAATTTCACAAATCATCCCCTTTCTAATCGTTCACACGTGCATGAACCTAACTTCCTATAAAATCTATAGTAAAAAATCCACATTGCAAAAAGTGCATGACGGATGAGGAAACGTGGATGAAATTTGTACAATGTCCAAAATATGGACGCCTTGTGACATTTCAGGGTTAACTTACAAAGGACCATTCAAGACTAATGGGACCTTTCTAAAAGAACCAAAGTCTTAGTAGTAAGTAGATATAAAAGCATCTCCACTAGCACTCTAGATATCGCTTTGGCTATGGAATAATGGATGAGACTGGGTTGGTGAACAATTTATTTGGATTGTAACACTGGAAAATGTAACCCAAGTCAAGGGCCCTCAAAGTCACTCAAGCAAGTGTATCTTCTCTTCTTAATTGCACATCAAAATTACACAATCTATGCGTGGTGACTTGTGAGTGGGCCATTTACTATTTTCAAGAATCTAATTGAGTGATGTTGGTGGAGAACTACATGGTACGGTCTGACTTTTTGGATGACCTTCAAAGTGTAATCCAGAGTGCTAGTGGAGATGCTCTAAGAGAAAAAAACACGGATCCTTCCATTGATGTAAAGGACTGACCGTGCTTAGAGCATCTCCACTAGCACTTTGGATTGCACTCTGAAGGTCATTGAAGAAGTGAGACCTCACCATGTAGTTTCCACCAACATCATTCAATTAGACTCTTGAAAATAGTAAGTGAAACACTCGTAAGTCACCACACATGGATTGTATAGTTATGATGTGCAAGTAACCCCTAAACATCCTCATCCTCTACAGATTTGGCAGTTTTGCAAAGATGCATTATAATTTGCAACAAAGAGGGACATTTTGAACTTCATATATAAATAAAAGTTGTGCATTATGAATTTTAGATTCTATCCATACCGTTAGATCTATGATTGCTATCACCAATATTTTGTATAAATATGAAACTCAAAATTCAAAATTCTTCTGTAATTTGATTACAAATAAGATATCAACAATCTAAGAATGAAATTTGTAGTAATGGGTTGAAATATCATACTCTATATGTAGTGATTTTCGGAGGTTTTTTGGTTGCTCAATTTTATATGTTATAATGAGTGTCCACCAATGACCATTATGAACAGATATTTGGAAACAACGGTATTTTTTTGAACTGGACATTTTGCATTTGGAGCCAAATTCTATTTGAAACAACCATTAAATACATCCTACAAATACTTGAACCCCTAAAGGACTATGACTATGTTTCTCTCCAAACACTCCAAATTTGTCTAAAAGTACCCCTTCTCTTTAAAAGACAAATGATTTCTGATATAAAACCTTTTTGACTAATCCAACCGTAGGATATTTCAAGCAACTTGAATTTGTTAGCACTTACAATCTTTCAAGCATTCAAGGTTCCTCAATAGTAAGATTATAAGCTACAAAGTTGGATGTACCATTTTTTTTGGCCCCCTGCTCAAGTTTGAAACTTTTTGAAAAGGCCCAAAATGCAAAGTTTAATCTCATAATTGGTAAAATGGATCTGGCAATTGTATGTATGGAGGTGTTAGCTCATTGGTTGCAAAGATTCAAATGCATAGCTCATTGTATGCAAATTTTTAGGAGTTGCCAACACTTAGGTTTTTCACCTTTGCATGGTTGTATCAATCAATCTACATGTCACCTACGTAGACAAATTACCATCCCATCTTCATTACAAAGAGTAGAATCATCACAAAAAATCTCAACAATTCAGGATCAAAACCCCATTTACAATAAGATGACCGAACTTGAATAAACATCCTTGGTCCTTTAGGGTTAATTTTTTTTAGAAAAGGCTTCGGAACTACTACTTAGAAAGACCTAAAAAGACCTAATAGATTGGGCACTTCCCTCTCCAAATTGGGCACTTCCCTCTCCAAATTGGCCACTTTTGCAAAGATGCATTGTAAAATACAACTAAGAGGGATATTTTGAACTTGATTTATGAATAAAAGATGTACATTATGAATTTTAGGTTCTATCCATTCCATTAAATCTATGATTGTAATCACCAACATTTTTGTATAAAATTTGAAACTTAAAATTAAAAATTCTTTTGTAGTTCAATTACAAATAAGATGTGGATGAAATTTGTTGTGATGGGGTTGAAATGAAATAATCTAAGTGATTTTTGGAGATTTTTTGGTTGCTTAATTTTATGAGTTGAATATTTCAATAGCACTTTTGAACACTTTTAGACTAAGATTTTAGAAATTTTTAGGGAATCAATGCAACATGCAATGAGGCAAATTTTTTTTACAAACCATCCCCATTCTAATCGGTTCTTACATGCATGAAGTTAACGTCCTATAAAATCTATAGTAAAAAATTCACACTGCAAAAAGTGAATGACGGATGAGAAAATGTGCATGAAATCTATATTGTCCAAAAAATGGGCTCTTAGGCAGTTAACCTCTAAACGTTACAACGTTTAGTTTTTGGACGATTAACAAATTCAAACTCACTGTACTTTATCATCAATGCTTTGATGAAAGTCATCTAATTTTTTGGAGATAATTCATCAAGTTGTTGTCCTATCCAATGGTTGGATTTGGTGTTACTAGAGTATATATTTTTCTAAAATTACAAATGTAGAAGCTCGTGTAGAAGTATGTCAAGTTGTTGACCAAGCCAAAATTGCATTGACCATAGTTCAAAAGTGGCCTTGCAAAAATGAGGTCATAGATTTAATTAGCACAAAAATTTCAAAGAATCATCACATTAAGAGTATCTCGTTTCAAATCTGCTCCAACAAATTTTGCTCAAAAAATGATAATGTTTTGTGTGTAATCAAATGAGAAGGAAAGTTTAATTTTAACTTACAATATTTATGATAAAATACAAATGGAATCTAAAATTCAAAATTCAAAACTTCCATTTGTACACCAATTCCAAAATATTCTTCTTAATGGTACTTCATGATGGTTTTTCTCAAATTGTCAATTCCAAAGACACCCTAGTATGTTTATTGGTTAAGGGTTAACCCCTAAGTGCCTAGAGGGTTTGGGCAATACCTGAATGTATTGTAAAATAAGGTTTTTTTTAGCTTTTTTGAGCTTCAAGTTTAAAGAGCACATGTAAGACATCCTTATCAGAAGACATAAGTATGGTTGAATTTGAAATAAAACGTCTGGATATTTTGAAAATGATTGGTTGAAATCATTATATTTCAATAGTGATGAAGTTGTTTATTTGAAATTTATTATAGTTTGATAGAAGTGTACGTCTTGAGATCTCTTTGTAAGCAATCAAAAGATAATTTTATAGGTTGAAATACTGCACATTATGCAAAAGATGATTCAATATTGTACATTCTGCACTTTTGGCCAATCATTCCAAAACTCATTAGACAATGAGTATTTTTGTATTTTTCATATAATTAACACAATAACATCTTTTAAAATCAAACTTAAACATATTTTGGACACTAGAGTTAACCAGATAGTCAACCCAAAGAGGAAAGTTTTGGCAAACTCGTGTTGAATTCCTCTTGAACTCATATTGAAATATATATAGACCAAAAACTAGTCTATGATGAGTTGGGAGACAATCTAAAGCAAGCCACTGTCATTATTCTCCACATCTCGCAAAGACTCCCACACCTTCTACCAAAACTCCAAGCCCATGGTCCACAAGGGGACAATTTATGATACGACACTATTCAACCCAAGTATAGTTCAATAAAGAGGTTAGAAGTAGAGCAAAAAGGGAGGTTAGATGGGCTTCTTTTTGGTTAATTCAACTAAAACTTAATCCAACCATATAGATGTCATGGAAAAGTCATCATAGGTTTTAACCCTTAAGCGTCCACACTACATTTACCCTGTCAAACCTCATCGATTTCTCACATTTCAAATGTATTAATTTTTTTTCAGTATTTTTCTCATATAATTTATTCTTAAACTGATTTTCATTGATATTTTCATAATTATTTATATAAAAATGAATTCTATAAGATTTTTCAAAGTTTTTCTCTTATAATAGCTATTGTAATCACAAAATTCCCAAATTAGTATTTATTTTTTAGGAAAAATGAGAAGAATAGTGATGAACAACAAGGTGTAGCTAGCATGCTTTCTAAGCTTATATAAGAAGAGATTTGATTGAAAAACATTTTTTGTAGTGTATATTGGAATTTTAGGGCTCTAAGCTTTAAAGTTTTGTAAAGAACGCAATTTTAACAATTTTGAAGAACTTTAAATTGGACTAGAAAGTAGACGATAGTTCCTACACTTTCTTTTTTTGGATGATTTTCATTTGAAATTAGGAACTAGGTGAAAATCAACGTTTGACTGAAGAACAATCTAACATGGCCCCACATAACTCCTTGCATGCTTAACCCCTAAAGAACCAAGGAATCATGGTTTTAAAATGACAAATGTAATTAATCATATTGTGAAATATATAATTTTGATGAGACTAAATTTTGTATCATTGGAATCAATGAAGAAGAATACATATGATGTTCAAGGAACAAACAAATTTGAACATAACAAATAAATAACAAACAGACAAATTATTTTCATAAAAATTCTTGTAATCAATTGTGAGCATCGTATATTAATGTAAATCATTTATAAAATTTACTTTCAAAGATTTATTTGGACCCTATCTTTGTTCACACGTTGTTACGTAATATTTGGAAGTGACCTCCCCGTGATATTGAGCTATAAATTCTTCCATTGTTTAAGTATGTGAAGGAAAATATCTTCTAATTTTTTCATTTTTTTATAATTGATTAAAGTTTCAAATTGTAAATGTGTTATTTTTGAGAGGATATAAATTGTTTCTCTATTTTAAAAAACATTTTTGGTGGATTTCTTTTTTGAATGTACTTGAGAATGAAATTTTGCAGGTTGGTTTATTTTTTTGAATTTTTAATATAGAATCAAATATGAACTATATTTACATTCAAAGTTTGATTATAAATTGGTAAAACTTTTATTAGAACGGGAGTTTTGATACTCAAAATCTTCAAGAAAAGGGTGATTGCAAGCTACGGTACACCATGTTTTTTTGTTGAGTGGTACTAGTTGCTGCACATTTACAATCTTTGAAATAGCACCAAAAAATATTGAGATGGAATTTTGTGACAAAAAAAATTGCATTGTCTTTAGAATTCTAAAGTTAAGATGTTTGCAAAATTTTAATCTTTCTATCCAAATTAATCATTTATGCTTGGATTTGATAGCGTGTTGCTTGTCAAAAGTGCATGTGAAGTGCACTTATATTATGGGAAATGCTAGAAGGGGGTCAAATTTGAACTTCACAATTTTTTAGCAACAAACCACAAGTGCATACAAAGCTACCATAGTTTGTTTTTTTGGAGTATTACGCTCACTTATTCTTTAATTAATTTTTTCATGATGATTTGTTTTCTAAACTTTTTTCGTACAATTAAAACTGTTTTTTGGATTTTTTTTTTGGGAAATGAATTAATGGTCTAATTTCAAAGGTAGGAAATGAAATATACTTTTCATAAAACCTACCTATGGAGGTTATGTATAAAAGGCTTTAATTACCCCTCGTGGTTAAAAAACAAAAAAGGCTATTGACTAAAGCCCAAAGTCTTGAAATAAATTTAACAATCACTAAAGAGGAAGTATTAGCATAACGCCTATTTTGGCTGGTGAATTTTTTGATTTAATTGAAAGTTGAGAGGTGCACACTGCACTATTAGTGCATGAGTTGCACAGGTTTTAACTACACTACCTGCACCTCCCTTTTGGTAGACCATAGCTTGCAATTTCCCAAAAAAATATTTAAACATTCTACACTTTTATTTTGGGAAATTAGTACATAAATCTAGAAGTTGGATCACCTCTTTTTTTCTTTGAGTCATTACTAGATAATTCTAATTGGTTTGGAAGTTAGCATTTTAGACAAAATGTGCACCAAAATGTCAATTGGTGCACAAAGAGGAATTGGTGGACTGTACCATGGCGTCTGTATTGTACAGTCCACTAACTTGTCTTGGTGAACTAACTACATTTTGGTGCACATTTGTGCACTTTGAGCATTTTGTCTAAAAAGCTAACTTTCAAACCAATTTGAAAATTATGTTGCAATGATTCAATGAAAAATGAGTGAACCAACTTCTTAATTTATGCACATATTATCCAAAAAATAAAATTTTAGAATGCTAAAATGATTTTATGTTGAAGATTTTGAATATTAAAATTCCGATTTTAATAACAGTTTTACTAATTTATGATAAAACTTTGAATTTAAATACAATTCATATTTGATTCTATATCAAACAGTCTAAAAATAATCCAACCTGCATAATTTCATTCCCAAGTACATTAAAAAAAGAAATCCATGAAAAAAGCTTTTTAAAATAAAGAAACAATTAATCCCTCTCCAAAATAATACATTTTAAAATTTAAAACTTTGATCAATTCAAACAAAATTGAAAAGATTGGAAGACATTTTTCTTCACATATTTGAACACTGGAAAAATTCATAGCTTAGAATTCCATCCACAACCCTATGTTCTCCTTTTCTTTTAGAACTTGGAGTGCATATTAATCGTTCTGACAATGCACTAGTTTACTCTTTGTTTCATCCTCCATTAAAATGTAATGCCGTATTTTTAATTTTCTATCAAATTTGTTTTTTCTTTTATCAGTACAGTCTATCCTACCACTTTAGATTTCACAAAAACGTTTTTCTCTCTGTGAAATGGATTTTTCAAATTCTCAAAATCCTCAAAAGAGTACATAGGGACAAGAATTCTAGTAGACTGTACCATACAATTGCCCAAACCGCTGTCACTCAGCACAAAGGAATTTTATCGTTACTAAATTCTGTGGTATTGTATAGCATTAAGTAGCAGAGCTTGGCTTTGCATTGAGCTCCTAACGAATCTTCAATATATTCTGCATTTTTGGACAAAGTAAATTAGTATTTATCAATCTTTACAAGGAGTTGCCAGTATTGGAAACTTACAGTTGTAAGTGAGTAGTACATGTATCTACCTTCTCATCTGCAGGCATGGGAGTAATGAATGTAGGCCATTCTCTTGGAAAATATTGATGTATCGTATGTTTGCCATGTGTCCTCCATCTCATTTCCTTCCCAACTCCTGTTCATCCACTTTACTTGTCTTGATGGACGAAGTTAAAAGGCATATCCAACACATGCTACTGAATGTTATGTTCTCTATCTACTTCCTTAGATGAGATCACTATTTAATCCAGAAGTACTTGATACTATAGTGTACAACACTAATTATCCTATTTAGTGGAGGAGGGTTTATAATGTCTGTGGGAAATTAGTGAAGATGATACATAATATCATTATGATGTAAAATTAGCGTGATATGAAGATTTCAACTCTTAAGTAAAAATTTCATCCCTCAGTAATTTTGAGATTTTACAAAATAGTGCGTGCTTCAAGAATTAGTACCACACGCATCAAATGGGATAATCAATGTAGTTTCCATTTACCCATGAACTGTTGTGACATTATACTGCATCACCTACATAGATATGGTTAACATAAAGTACCCTATGCTATGATCATATTCGTTAAAAATTAATTTAATAAATAATTATAATTGACATTTATTGAAATTTTCAGAAATTATAAGTTGGTATTATTGAATAGTGTAGAAAATATAATGAAAATAATCCAAATTCATAAAACTTCAAAAGATTTTTGCAAACAACCTACCTAAGTACAAATTACAACACTTCCCATCCGCAAAAATCATCATAAATTGCAAAAGGAGAAGAATGAAATCATCATGTGCTCTATCAATGTCCAAAATTCTTAACAATGAAAAGCTCAATGAGGTGTAACAAACAAAGTTTAAGATTAAAAGTTAACCCCTAAAGGCCCTTAAAAGCCAAAATGGGTTTTTGCTGTTTCGGGCAGCTTAGATGGAAGGTCTAAATTAAGAAATTTAGACTATAATTTGGCGTGGGCGTGGCCATACATACAAGGTGTGTGGGGTAAAAATTACAAAGTCAAATTCGGATTTTATAAATTTTTTATTGAAATTTTTGGTTTCAAGCCCAACTGGGGCAGAAAAAAACTTTTTATTATAATCATTTTTTCAATTTTTTTTTTGGAGACATGCTCTTCACCACATTTAGGCTCAGAATTTGAATTGACCCATGTTGATTATATTCTTGGCTTGACAAGGGCAGCCTCCAAAATAAAGAACAGCAACCTCCAAGGTTTTTTGTAATTTCACATCCATTTCTTTCGAAATTTGTCAAAATTTGAGATTTTGAAATTTAAAAAAAATAATTTCGCCTAAAATTTATAAAATCATAGAGGTACCTAATCACCGTTCATTTTTTCCAAAAATAAAATACAATTAATGTGATGCATGTTTCACCAAATTGCCATTTTTATACCTACTTCCGGAAATTAATTTGGATGAAGGTTTGAAACGCGTAATGAGTCTCTAAAATTTTGCATGAGCGTACCCAACTTAGTTATCTACATGGAAAAAAATATGAGCAAAATGTTTGGAGTAACAATCTTCAAGTCCCCCTTTGCACTATGGAGACAATGCCTCCCAAGCAATGCCCCGAAAAACTTTTGCACAAACTTTGGATGTTATGATCTTGCAAGTGATAAACATCCAACGGTCAATTTTTGAAACAGTAGCTATGAATAGGCTTAGGTACAAGATCTTATGGTTGGAATTCTAAAAGAAGGAAAAAACTTGGTTCACATCCCTGGGAGTACATAGAGGTAGAAAATCGCAGTTTTGAGGTTTCAAGCTCCCAAAAACACAAGGAAATTTAGGGGTTAAAGGGAAATATTAGATATCATAAAAAATGAAATTTGAAGAAAATATAATTTCACTTAATGAATGAAAAATAACTGTAAAAATAATTCATTTTGTATGAAACCTCACGAACCTGACTCAAAAATACGGTATAATGTTTTATAACTAACACAACCTAAACAATAACACATTGTACTGTTCTTCGTGGCTGTGCCATTCAATGGCATACATCATATACAACGCTGACTCTACATCTGAAAACAAACATATCTGCTGGTATTAACCAGAGTTCGGCGTGTATCTAATAAAAATACCTATAAATAAACGAATCTTGATTTGGAACTACAAAACACTGTAAAACACTGTTCAGGCTGTGTTCATTTTAACCCCTAAACGAACAAGGGTGTCCCTGGAATTGACAATTTGAGAAAAATCATCATAAACTACTATTTAGAAGAATATTTTGGAATTGATATACAAATGAAAGTTCTAGATTTTGAATTTTAGATTCCATCTGTACGGTTTGATTCACTAATACTATCACCAATATTTCATTATAAAATTTGAAAGTTAAAATTAAAAATTCCTTCTAAATTCGATTACAAACAAAATTTTAATATTTTTTGAGTAAAATTTGTTGGAATGAATATGAAATGAGATACTCTTAAACGTGGTGATTCTTTGAAATTTTTGTGTTTCTTCAATCTATGACCTCATTTTTGCAAGGCCACTTTTGAACTACAGTCAATGCAATTTTGGCTTGGTCAACGACTTGACATACTTCTACATTTGTAATTTTAGAAAAATATGTAATCAAGTATGACTAAATCCAACCGTTAGATAAGACAACAACTTGGTGAAGAATCTCAAAAAATTGGACGAATTTCATCCAAGCATTGATGAGAACGTGAGAAGGGTTTGAATCTGTTAGTCGTCCACTTTCTGGACGCTGTGACGTTTAGGGATTAAGAAGAAGATACCATACACGTCCACCACTAGTATTAACCCCTGAACACTCAAACGGCCATTTTCTGGTTGCTGCTCGAATCTAATGAGTTTCTTGGAACAAAAAATATAATTTTTTGAAAAAATCAGAGATATTTTAAAATACTACATCAAGTCTACTTTCCAACGCAATTTGAATTATGTCCATCCAAGTTAAACTACACCCGGGATAAATTTTCAAAGTGGATCACCTCAACATTGTCTTAGTGTTATAAAATTTGCTATTTGGAGAAAGTAATGATGGTCCCTCCATCATTTCTTTTGCTTTTTTGAAGTTTACAATAAATAAACCAACTTTAACCAATTACGCTAAATTTGAAATCCTTAACCTTTAACCCCTAAACGTTCTCACCCTTTTCAGATTTGGCAGTTTTCCAAAGATGCATTATAAAATGCAACTAAGAGGGATATTTTCAAGTTGAGGAATGAATAAAACTTGTACATTATGCATTTTAGATTCTATCTGTACGGTTAGATTTGCGATTGCTATCACCAATATTTGTGTATTAAATTTCAAACTTAAAATTTAACACTCTTTTGTAATATGATTACGAATAAGATATTGACAATCTATACATGAAATTTGTTGTGATGGGTTGAAATGTAATACTCTATGTGTAGTGATTTTTGGAGATTTTTTGGTTGCTTAATTTTAGTAGTTGACTTTTTCAAGAGCACTTTTAGAATAAAATTTTCGAAATTTTGGGTGGAACACTACAACATGAAATGAGGCATAAAAATTTCACAAATCATCCTTTTATAATCGGATCACACATGCACGGCGCTAACATCCTATAAAAGTTTCAATAAAAAATCCACACTGCAAAAAGTGCATGATGGATGAGAAAACGTTTTTCAAATCCGTACATCATGTAAAATATGCATGGTTGGGCAGTTAGGGGTTAAGCATCCCTAGCTTTTTTGGGCTTAAAATCATCATTGCTTTTGATGTGTTATAGGTCTAAATGTAAGTGAGCTATAAGAATCTCAACCGTACAATCTTGTAATATATATGTTGTAGATCATGTGGATCAATTTTGGGGTCATTTGGCCATATAGATTGCAGGATCATAGTGTTTTAGTGTTAAAAAAGGATGATGAAATTTTCCTAGCAACACAGTTAGAGGTGAAATTCGTTTTCAAAATTACTCAAATGAAAAAACTTTAAACTATAAAGTAGTTCAAAATCATCATATAAACACATTGGTACCAAAAAAAACTCATGAAAAAATTGAATGTGCCCTAAAAGGGCCTTGCAATGTCAAAAAGTAGCCCAAAAAGTGACCGATTTGACCCAAAAAGCAAAAAGTGTCCAAACTAGACCCGTGCACTGAAATGACTCCCTAACATTCAGAACAACATGGATTGACATGAAAATTTTACTGTGATAACTAGACTTCAAGAGGAATTCAACCCAATAACTTTTATTCAAAACGGACATGGGATGAAGGAGATACAAGCCCCCGAAGTTGCTGCCATCAAAATTCTCAGTAACTGTCCAACAAAAAGATACCTAATTTCAAATGATCACCAAAAATTCAATTCATCTTGGATTGATCTGAAATTTTTACCACACATTCCATACATTATCTAGTTTGTTTTTCCAAAATTTCATTAAAATCGGATACGTGTTGCAAAAGTTACAGCTCTTCAAAGGTGAATGTACCCAAAAAACGTCCATAATATGGACGTCGGGACCAGTGTTGGACTGGTATGTCACGGTTCTCAGTGAAATGAATCAATCAGAGTCATTATGAGAAGTGCTGGACCTCAAACGGATATTTCGAATGAACCACTGTCCAAGGTTTCACTGTAGAAAGATGCCATACCAGACCACCACTAGTCGGGACGGTTAGGGGTTAAAAGTGAAAATTATAATTTATACAAATTTTCAAAGATTAATGCATTTAAATTCATTAAAATAGTTCTAAAGTTATTTTTGGAAGTTTGACTATATGGATAATTTTGTACGGATAAGTTTGATCGTACGGATAATCTAGAGATGATGCCCTACATTTTGTCTATTGAACCAAACTTCAACAAACATATGGAAAGCACATATTATAACACATTTATGTTTTGTCCAATACCCCTTCTCCAAGTCCCCACTATTTACACAAGTAAGATGTTAACTTATCAATACCACTAACTAACATTAATTATTGCCATTACTGTGAGTCATAAGAGTTATACGTTAACCCCTAAGTGACCCATCGACCATTTTTTGGTTGCAACCCAACTAGTAATGAGTTTTGAATTTTTGTCGAAATTAGGGATAGAAATCATATTCTACTATTGTTTGATGCATTTCATTTTGCAATATTGAGGTTCACTAAGGAATTTTTCAAAGATGAAGACCTCAATATGTCCTAGTGTTATAAAACCTACTATTTCGGGAAATTGATGGATGATGTTCTCTTCTTTGAAAATTTTGCCTTTTTTAATTTTAGAATAGAATGTCTAGATTTAACTAATCATAACAAAGTTAAAATTCTAAAAATAAAAATTGTAATTTTGGTGAATACTCAATAGTACATGCTTCTAAATTCATTAAATGAGTATCTAAAACTGTTTTTGGAAGTTTGACCGTACAGATAATTACTTAACATCATGCTTCGCATTTTCTCTTCTGGACCAAACTTCATCAATGTTGCAGAAGTAACATTTTATAATACTTATAGGTTTTGCCCTTACCCCCTTTGTCATTTAGGAGTTAACCCTTCAGTGCCTACAAGTCCACATTATGGTCACTGATGAGTTGAAAACGCAAATAACGAAAAATCCGTGTAGAATTGGATTTTGAATTGCGAAGTTTAGAGTTGGGCATTTGTAATACATATCTTCTAGAGAAAGAAATTTTGAGTTTAGAGCTGTGCAACTATCAAAATGCCTATGAGCAAAACGCGAAAATACTGCAAATACCTCAAAATACAGCAAATACTTACAAATACAACACATGTACTATGCGGTATTTCTTGTGTTTGGAAGTTTGTTATCTTGTATTTTTCTTTTCGGATTTTGTTCTCTTGTTCATGTTTCATTAGTGTATGTATACTGATCTTGATCAATGTACCCTCTCCTTTCATATTTTAATGTATAAATTTTTGTCCTAAATCGTATATGGATAAGTTACTCTCACTAATAAAATCTCCAGTAATTATGTGAGTCCGTTCTTGACATGTAAGATTGCAACGGAGAGGTGTTGATATAAGTCATTGCTGAACAACTTTATTTTATTTTTTGAAAATTTAACCCAAATTCTATTTAACTTTGAAGTCACGCTCCCCCCAAAATCTCATTTTTGAGTGTGCATTATACGGTTCAAAGACATATTATTAAGTCTATAATCTTTCAATCCAACTATCCAATCTTACCTTGATTCAACCGACACTAGTTTGATTAAATTATGCTGACATTTATACGGTTGAAAACTATTAGTAGTATTCTCTGATTTCAACAGATAGAGTATTAAAAAAATATCACCAAAAAAATTGTGGTTTCTCCAGAACCACCCTAGGCAGTAAAGGATTAAAGGACAAGGGGTTTTCCTCATTTATGAGCACCAAACTCACAACTTTCCTTTCATTTCCTGAAATTGTTTCTTAGTACATTACAATATACACCAAAATGAAGCAAAATGTGTAATTTATTTCCTTATTCGATCAAAACTGCAATTTTTGTTTGTTGCGACAAAGTAGGTCATCAAAAAGTGCTCTTGAGACCATTTTTTGGATTTTCCTCAATTTGGAAAATGGGATGAACCCAAAATTTAAAATTTAAAATTTAAAAAACCAAAACAAAAAAATATTCACTTGATACACTTTGAAAAAAATAAACAACATGATTGAACAAAACCTCATAGAATTATGCACCTGGGATTATGCATGGTCAAAGTTTAGTTGATTTCAGGACATGTAATTTTTTGATGTATATATCTCACTTAATATTGATTATTTTAAGAAATACATGACTTCAATTAATAGGTTGAGAAATTTTGGAATTGAAGGGGATGATTTTTTAATTTTTAATTTTTAATTTTCTTTCTACAAACATCAATTTGAAGCTTAAAATTCAAATTTTAAACCTGAAAAGCCCTCCCAAGGCGGATTTGTTCTTTAAAGGTTAAATCCTCAATTTCAATCCACTTTGATAAAGCACATGCCCACCGACAGGCATTTAGGCGGGTTTTCCAAACTCTGAATTACCAGGACACTCAATATTTTGAATGTGTTGTGGATGCCACGTCACCTTAATTTGTAGTATTGACCACATTTTCATTCCCCACCGACAGTTTATGAGCAACTCGGAAGACTCCTCACCCAAATCACAACAGACTCAGAGCCTACCGACATCCCAGTTTGTTTTTTTTTTCCTCAAGGGGAATAATCCCCAAGGCAAATCCCAAAGGTTGTACTAGGTTTTAATTGCGTGGGGATTTGAACTCTTGACCTCACCGGTCGATATCCCTCTTTCTGAGTTCATTATGTGAATAATCAAGCTAATCACTCAATCGCTCGATCTGAAACTTACATGATTTTAAACTGGTCAGTTTAACCCCTAAAGGACCAAGGATTCGTGGTTTTAAAATGATAAATTCAATTGATCATATTATGAAGAATATAATTCACATGGAACTGAATTCTATATGACGAGAATTAGTGAAGAATATTACATATGTTGGTAAAAAACGAATGATTTTGAACAATACAAAGTTTACAGAGGACCTACTCAAAATTAAGGAAAAAGACATAAGACTCAATTTGAGCTTTTTGGTCCTTTAGGGGTTAAAACCATGAATCCTTGGTTGAAGAGGATAGAACTTAAATAGTGCATTTAGGTTGCCTGAAAGATTAGAACACACATTTCGTTAAAAGTGGAGCACATTTCGTTAAAACTGGACTACCAGACTAGAAAAGTGATGGGAAGTACTACCCTTATCAATAGGGATAGGTCCCTAGTTTTTCTACAGTGCCCTTATTCTAGTCTAGTAGTCCAATTTAATGAAATGTGCGTTTTAGGCTGCCTTACCCAAAACAATCATCACATGAGTCACCACGTGTACACATGGAACTCTTTGAATTTACGCTTGATGAAGATATTCTTCTGTCATGGCTTCGTCTATTGTATATATCTTCATATACTGTAAATATTTATATAGTGTAAAATGTTGAGAAATTAATGTGGAGCAACCTAAATGCACTATTCAGTGTAGATCGAGGGTCAACATAACTTCCTTGTGAATCAGTGAAAAGATTATTGGCGAATTGTCGCTAGTGTCTTACGTGATTTGGGCTTGGTTACTTCAACAGTAGAATAAATGAGCAAAACTGTGGATGAAATCGCCAAAGTCTTCAAAAAAAAATACTAGAAATTGCCAGAATTTGGATGAACTTACCTTATATTAGATAATTTTATAGATGAGAATGTATATATATATATATATATATATATATATATATATATATATATATATATATATATATATATATATATATATATATATATATATATATATATATATATATATATATATATATATATATATATATATATATATATATGTTTATATGAGATTCTATCCTCTGTTTGTTTTTTAATTTTTTAATTTTTTAATTTTTGTTCTCCTACCTGGCTACATTCTAGGGCACTAAACGGGGAGTTTTCGAAGGAAACCAGCTAAAATCCAATATTTTACAAAAGCAACCAGTTTTAGACAAGAACCCACCTGGTTATTACCCATGTTTCACCTAGGTAAGACCCAAGTATCACAAATTTTATGCAGATTCGAGCCTAAAATTATGTAATTTGGCAATTCCATTAGGCTGATTTTACACTAACTGCCGGATCTTCCCGCACATTGTTCCAGGGTGCGTGTCGCTCTACCACAACAGGATTCCTTAAAACAAATTCGCTGTTGTGAATGGAATGTCAACGGGTATTCGGACTGAATGTTTTGTCTGTCAACAGTCACCTTCATAGAACTTCCCCAAAGTCAACGCCGCTGAATTACACTCACACGTGCCAAATTACGTGATCATCTTTCTCAAGTCTACCAACTTTACGAGTTCAGACAGACATATATGCAACAGACGAAACATGTACAGGCACATGTTGCAATATACACAATTTAATCACTTCCACCGACTATCATTTTCCTACTTAGCTGGCAAGTTAAGCAAACGTGATCCCGTGTGCAGACAACAATTCCACAGTCGAAGAAGAAAAAGGGTAGCTTGTTTGGTCACGAGTTGTGCAGTTTGTTTGTTTGTTGGAAGACCACAAACAACGTCATTCCTTCACCTGCAAGTAATCGATGAACTCTCGTCCTGTTAATTAACCCCTAAAGGACTAGGATTCATAATTTTAATATGACAAATTCAATTGATCATAGTGTGAAAAGTATAATTCAAATGAGACCAAATTTTATATCACTGGAATTAGTGAAGAATATTGCATGTGTTGGTGAAGCAACAAATAAATTTGAATAAAAAGAAGTCCACATAAGACCTACTCAAAACTACTTAAAAAAACATGAGCCCCAATTTGGGTTTCTTGCTCCTTTAGGGGTTAAGATTGATCGATGAAGATTAAATACCTTGATTACCTTAATTTGCTGTCGATCCTAACGAAACAAAATATTCAGGAAAATTTGCACTTGATAACTCTGATAACAGTTTATACCCCTCCAGCAAACGCCGAAATATGAACATGACTTACTACACCAAATCGTGTACAGTATTACAGAAGTTACTTTTTTACTACATGTGTGAGAAGATGACTACTACTTGGATGATTTGAAGAGTTTGATGCACATTTTGGTGTAGAGGGGGAAAAACGAAGGCTCCTCCAAAATTATGCCGATATTACTACTAATTACGAAGAAGTTACTTTTTACTGCAAGAAATACTACATGTATGAAAAAATGTGGAGAGTTCTTCCATGATTTGAAGAGTTTGAAACTTGCACGTGAATTTTGGTGGAAACATCATGACAGCTCCTCCAAAATGCCAACAGACATATTACAAAAGCTCAGACACGGTAGAAATTGAAATCCTTCCCTACACAGAGGAGTCACATGTATGGCAATATTCGTTCAGTTGGGACTATTCCACCATATTGGGACTTTTTGAAATCTACAACTGGCATAGATCCATGCCACTGGATCTATGCCAGTTGTAGATTTCAAAAAGTCCCAATATGGTGGAATAGTCCCAACTAAACGAACATTGCCATATGTACTTCCTGGAAATTAAAATTGGTTTCAAACGCAGCTGTAAAATTGTCTGCTGATTTTCTTATTAATTTTTCCGGTGAAACTATGATTTTGTGCACAAGTAACAATTGTCGACACTGTGCAGACAGTTTGCTGTTTAAATATGTTCCCTTCCACAGGACCATCAACCATTTTTAGTGCTCTTCTCGGCCACTTTGTCTGCTCATCCACAGCCTTCTTATTTTCCACAGGCAAGTTGTTCTGATTTGTTCAGTTTTCTGATCAATGAGAGTTTTTTTATGATGATATATGAAAAAGAAAACACATGATTAGACATTTGATGTGGTAGCATGAGATGGGAGGTTGAATAGAAGAAGAGGATTAAGGTAGGATGCTCTAAAATATCACTAGAAGAAAACCAACCATTGTTTGCAATTGTTTTGTGTTGGTTTTAACGTAATTGTAGCGAAGTGGCGCCGTTTGACTCACCTACCGAGTGAAAAGCGTAGCGTTCTCCTTGTAGTGTTGATATAATTCATGAATTGGCATAGGAAACTAAATCGTTTTATGATGTTGATTTTGCATTGTATGATCTTTCATTGGTTTTCTGGTGTGCTCTTGGAACAGGTGCTTCAATCACAATACTGCAGTCTGTGCAACTTTCATCAACTATTAATTGTTGTGATTCACATTAATTTCAGGCAACTCCTCCTACGTCATGGCCACCAATCAGGTAACCACACTTAAATTTAAACCATCTGATGAAAAACTGAGCAATTGAACATGTGAATAAGCATTCAAACATGGATTCTATTGTAAAAATATCTTCATTTTTGTTGATCTTTACAAGTTGGCAATCGAGAGATTTCAGAGTCTCTTGGTATGTATTTAATATTTAGACACCATATGAATAAGCTATGAATGTTCAAAGTGTTGATTGTAGTTGTATCCATGATGCTCTCATGTTCCTGAAGATGTATGTTTTAGGCAAGAATATGTGGAGTAGGGTCCAATAAAGTCACAAATTGTTCTCTTTCTCTTTCTTTGTTATCCACAAAACCATATGACTAAAACTAGATACCATGATGACCTTCTCTCCAAAGTAAATGCATGCCGTTGGGTGATGGCCTGATATGGGTACCCCCCTCCAAAAATAGTGTGATTTTCGAGAAACATCTTTTTGGTAAGAAAAAAACATTAGAAAATTAAAAAAATTACAGGGTGTTACAAGCACCATGGCTGCAACTATATACATGGTGTTAAAGACGGAATTTCTAGCACACATGAAATGAGTTAGACATAAGTCACACTATGTGAGACGTGTAAAAGTGGTACCCATATTAGCCCGTTGAACATTAGAATGGTGCAATTAATTTCAGGACTTTTGATTCTTTGTTACGCTACTTTGTTCTAAAAGACTAAATTGTACTGTACCTCTTTGCTACAAGTATTGATTTTCAATATCACACTGAATGCAGGAAATTTACTGTTCTCAGGAGCAAAGAACGGACTATCTAGAATATCCAAATGTTCAGGTATTATATGGGTCTCAAGGTTGTCCAAAAGAAAGTTCTTTTGTGATTCTCAGTTTCTTTATCACATTCCAATATCTGCTATTCTGTACATGTGTGATCGATCATTGGAAACTTTCCACATGTGTGCCAATACTACCAAAAAGGATGTTTTCAACACCGTTAGTGTCAAAAATCAGATTTTTGTCACTAAACAAAGTGTTGAAAACAACGCCCATTTTTGGTAGTACAAGTGCTGAAACTCATGTATGTTGGTTACCAAGGAGGTGATATAGAAGAGTTAAGGTAGAAGCACCTAATTGTGACACTCACCTAATTGTGACAGATTTTAGGAATGGTCTTCATTTCAGAACACTTTTCTACGTGAGTCATAAATCACGGATTTCAAGATAAAATGTCATAATTAGGTGCTTCTACCTTATGAGTGTAGGATGTCCAACCTTTTCACAAGGAGAGATATTGACATGGAACATAGTCCAAATATTCCGAACTAGTTCAATTTTTTTGCACGTACGAGGAATCTAAGTGGGGTACAAGGATACAAACAAGAACCCACTTAAATTCCTATCTCGGAATAGAACCGGAGTTTCTATCTATCTTCTATCTATCTTGGAGTGAGTGATCAGTAGTAGAAATCTTGTCCAACAGGACATGTCCGTAACGACTAAATGTCCATTGTGACATGTTTTTAATCAGATTTCTACCAATGGATATGTATGTGATAAGAGGATATTGGAAAAAATAAATATGGACTTGTACTAAGTTTCTTATTGTGCATCTTGAAAACAGATCACAGTGAAGATCCAGCTCAAGCTAAAAGCTTCAACAATTCTCAAAGGCTTGAATCGAGACCTTGCTCCCGATAACATGGGTAAGTAATTGTTTGCGGACACACTACTATCTCTTGAAATGACTTTTTCTTTTCTTTCACATGATTGACTGAACGAACTACTTAATTTTTCATCTTTTCATCTTGCAATTTAGTATCAATTTTCACAAGGAGATTCTGTGGGTGTCTCATATGGGAAATGGGTGATGGCCTAATATGGGTACCCCTTCCAAAAATAGTGTGATTTTCAAGAAATATCCTTTCGGTAAGAATTTTATTTTGGAAAATTACACAAATTAGATGGTGTTATAGGTGCCATGGCTGCAGCTATATACATGGTGTTAAAGACGGAATTTCTAGCACATATAAAATGAGTTAAACATAAGTCACACATAGTGAGACGCGTTTCACTGGTACCCATATCAGGCCATTGCCCAAATAGTTTTGTTTTCCCTCTTCCAATTACACTTGTGAGGGAATGTGGCCATCTGGGAAAAAATAGATAGTTCCCTCATAGTGTATGAGGGACTTTTGATGCATAGGGGATTTGCTAAGGGAATTGAGAACAAGTGAATGATATGGGAATGCTCAAGGTACCTAGAATCAGGGAAATTCAATCCCCTATAAACAATTTCGTGGGAAAATTTGAGATCCATTTCAAGCTCCATTCCTACATGAGAATTTGTCTGAATTTCCCCCTCTTCCTGTAAGGGAATCCCAAAGGATCTCCTTGTGTTTGTTTTTATTGTTTTGTCAATGATCTGGTTTCCACACTGGTTTCAAATGTACAGTAGCACTGACTAAGTTGTTCCCGGTGCCATGTGCAGACGCGAGCGCAAACGGTTCCACCATAACTGTCAAAGGCATTCTTCCTGCACCTGGTTATGGCGCACAGAACATTCTGGATGCTGTCAAGAAATATGACAGGAGCGCAAGTATAATTCCGTAGACAGTCTCGTCTAAAGAGGTTCCACATGGCATAGTGTGATTTGTTTATGATGACGTGGACCTCTCAAAATCTGACGTGGATATTCAATTTCAACACCTGTACATAGTTCATGCATAACCCATGTGTACATGTGCCCTTCCGGACAATGGGTTCTAATTTGATAGCTGTACAGCACAGTATGGTGATTAGCTGTAAGTTGCAATTTACAAAAGGTTGATGATATGACAATTTTTGTTGTAAAGTTGTTGCATTCTACATAACATTCGGTAGCCTTCATGGCCACTGCCTTTCCTTCATGCACTCTGCTCATCACCTTGAGCCTCCAGCTGTTCACTTAGTTACTCATGAAGTAGCATTGGGTGTGGAATATTCTACATCATCTACTGTAGAGCAAAGGCAGGGACAGTGCATGCTAAGTTTGAATGTTATATGTGGATAGATAGAAACTCCGGTCCTCTGTCGAGGCCAGCGTTAGTAAAGTGTCTGTTCGTAATGCCAATAACCCAGTGCCCATTGAACAAAAGGGCCATGGGTGCAAAACTACTCTCCTCTAACCACAATAGACACTTTAGTGACCAGTAACAATGAAAGTAACCATAGCTGGTGGATTAGCGGGTATAATTTGTATTTTGTTGTGGTGGTAGATCACCAAGTTATGAGTTCTGCGGTTAGTTGGTGGCGGGCTATGTATTACAATTATGTGGTTCGGATTTGATTCCTGTTGAGTCCGTTTGAGCAGTATATAGTGTGATATACATGACTTGGTACTGCTAGTGAGTTATCATAAGCAAAAAAGTTGTACCAATCAACCGGCCCCATCCTACCTTGTGAGACAAGTGTCTACGCTGAGCTAACAACATTAAAATACCAAAAAGAAATAAATAGTGGTTAGCACCACTACCCCTCTTTTTGCTAATTTATTTTAATTATTCTATAGGTAGTAGTTGATTATTTTCTATTCGTCTTTTATGTAGTATGATTGACGTGGCATGGTGTATAGCAATGCTGTTGATTACTTTGAATGTGTGTTTAATTAATGGAAGTTTCACGTAGTTTGAATTTTGTTTCTAGGTGTTTCATTGAGGAAGTGTTTGTTGTTCCACGAGTACCAGGCGTTATGACTACGAGTAGGTCAATTTTCCAGCCATGGTGAATGATGCTATTAAGTAGCGGTTGGTATTTTTGTATTTTATTGTCTATGGTTTCTTGTGAGAATCTATCGATGATGTATGTGAATGCATTAAATTGAATTGTGAGGTTGTTTTTTGGGATTAGTGGTGGGTCGTGTTGGTGTAGGAGTCCTTTGACGCATAGTATATTATGTTTAAATCGGGCGTTACAGTGGCAATGTTGGCGTCCACATGTACAAGGTAGAAGTCATGAGGGTACTGTGTTTTCTTGTGAGTTGTTAAATGTGCCTGAGTTCATGAGAATGTAGTATCTTGATTTTTGGGATGATAAGATTAATTTTCTCAATTCTCATATTGCTTTTTTATGTCTTTTGATTCTAAAGGCATGTATATGGTGTTGGTTATAGTTGAGTACATGGAGCCATGTGTCTGCATCATATGAGTTGCATGTGGGACATGTGATTGAGGGGAATCTTTCAATGCCAAAAAAAGTTGTTTTCTAGCATTTTCTATATATTGGCCTATGCAAAATTTTAATAGGCTTGTTTTTGGTGAGTCTGTTATTGTGGGGTTGTTCCAAAATTTGTTGGATAGGTTGTTATCTATGTCAGGGTTCATTGTCCATTTGCTAATGTTGAGAAATTGTTCTGCCATTATTTCTAAGTTGTTTTCACCGTTGTATTTGGTGATGTATGTTTTTAGGCATTGGACATGGCCTTTGTTAGGTCTTTTTTTGCACCATGCCATGAATCTTTTTGGTAGTAGTATGGAGTAGTGTGTGCAAATTCATATGGTTTGGCAACAAATCTGTATTATTTTTTGGCACCATTTTGAATGTTATATGCACATCTTGCAAAGCATCATTTTCAAAACAATAGTTGTTTCTTGACAGAGACTCTACAATTTCACCAACACTAGTGCCATATTTGCACAAATACAATTTGATCAAAACCAAACAACCGAACTAGTGTTGGAATACCTAGCAGAAAAACTTCGTGTAAGAATTATAGTGAAAAGCAATAACCTTCATTTTTAAACCAGAAAAGAAAAGATAGTGATAATGCATACGAAGAAAATGGATCGAAACTCTAACAATTCAACAAACCTTCACTTACAAGATACGAAAGATCATAGACAAAAAAAAGGGGGGTTTTATCGATACTTCTTTGATAGCAATCAAAATAGATTGTAAATCCCTCTTGTTATCCATCTCATGAATAACAAAGAAAAAAACAACTTAGAGTTGGCTATCTTTCAAGAACTTGTTCAGAGAACATAATAGAAAGCAAAGCTAATAGTAGTAGCAAAAAAACCTCAAGAAAAATCAAGATTAGATAAACAAAGTAGATTGAGTCTACCAAACATTCAAATTTAAGAAAGCCAAAACTAGGGATTGCAATGATTGCAAGTCAAGATATAGTAGCAAGGAATCATATCCAAGGAAATAAAAACCAACATTGTGCAAAGGCAGAATGGTAGAGGTGCTGCTAAACCTTAAATGACAGCCGCCAAAAATAATAATAATAAATAATAATAAAATAAAATAATAAAATTTGACTTTTTTTGACTTTTTCAAAAAAAATAAATTTAGGCGCTGGAGTGTGCGGCCACGCACCCTAAAGCCTTCTCATCTCCCTCATCTCTATTTTTATCTCCCTCTCCATTCCTTCTCCATTCCTATCTTCATCTCCCTCTCCATCCCTTCTCCTACTTCTCTCCATCCCTTCTCCATCCCTATCTTCATTTCCCTCTCCATCCGTTCTCCTCTCCTCTCCCCTATATATTTGAGGAGAGGGGAGGGATGGAGAGGAAGATGAAGATAGAAATGAGGGAGATGAGAGGGCTTTAGGGTGCGCGGCCGCTTAGTCAGATGTGAGATTATATAATTAATGTTATAATATTTATACCATATTATAACATAATATATTGGATTAATAGCATATTTATAGATTATATATATAAATGTTAACAATTAATTGATTGATTTATGATATTATATTTAAGATAGTATATATTAAATATGTGACTTATGTGACCAATGTTAACGTACATATGTGACGTATATGTTAAGTACGTACATATTAAACATGGTTAGTATATATGTTTATGATAGTAAACATTGGCAAGTCACATTTGTAAACATTAGTAAACAAGGGGACTCCTCATAATTATAAATATCAATATATGTTTTACGTACATGTACCTTACTCTCCATAGCAACGATAAGATACTCGTACAACGGCGGCAAACTCTCGAAGAGCGTCATAACAATATTACCGTCAATAATGTTCACGTCCGCGCCGTTGAGCTGATCCGCAGGAGCCTTCACTTTGTTGATGTGCGCCGACATGCCGTCGTTTTCTTGCATCTTGATGGTGAAAAACTTGCGCCTCAAGAACAAATTATTGACCTAGCTCTTTGTTTCATGAATGTTGCAAAGCTTGGCCCATGCCTCGGCTGGAGTCTTGCACGAGCGGATGTGAGAGAGCTGGGAATTGGAGAGATTGAGAGCAAGAATCGCAAATGCCTTCTTCTCTCACCGAGTGTATGCAATTCGCACCCTAGCCTCGGCAGTGGACGGAGGCCGTTCCTCACTACCCTCAACTATCTCCCACAATTCCTTTTCGGCCATAACCATTTCCATCTTGAATTTCCAGTAGTGCAAATTGACTACATCGAACTTGTCTACAACCTTCGGACCCTCACCCTCAAATGAAGCCATATCCTTGACTCAAGTATGTACCCTCACAAAAATCAGTCCCTAATAAGCTAAGAAAAATTGTTTTTGTGAATTTTTGACAATTTTGTGAATTGTGAAGCAAATTGCACACGTATGTGCTTCCAATGCCTCCAAGCCAATTCCAAACACTAAATCAGCACCTTTGTGCTACAAATCAACCTCACAACATTCAATCGTGATGCTTTCCAATTCAAATGCCCAAGATGTTACCACAACACCTTAACTAAGTGAATTGCGCACTCCTTTGTTCCAATCCATTCAAATCAACACCCTAGTGCCTCTCAACATGTAATGCACTTAAATTGACACCTTTGGGCCTTCCAAGGACTCTAATTCAATGCAAATTGAGCCAAATCAGCCGTTTCAAATCCTAATTGCATTGAAATTGATCAAATCAGCCCTCTTGTGCAATCACTAACTCAAACTATAACTTTGAGCACTCTAAGGGCATGAAACACATTCAAAGCCCTTATACAAGTATTGCAATACTCAAATCAGATTGTAGACTCACCCCTAGAGCCTCAAACCATAAAAGTGCCTTGCAACAACACAAGTGCACAAATTGAGCACAAATTGAACCAATAAACTCCAATAGGCTCTAATAAGCTCCAATGAGCTCCAAAGCTCCAAATCAGCCCTTGTGGACGTGTATAAACTCCAACAATGCTCCAAAGTGCTCCAAAAGCTTCAAATCACCAAATGATTGTTCCAAAGTGCCAATTCAGCCCTCCATCACCTAGAACAAAGATATTTGCGAAAAGCCCTTTGCCACCAATCTTGCCTTATAACGAACCACATCACCCGTTGCATCTCTCTTTGCACGAAATACCCACTTACAACCGATAGCGCTGCGATTCTTGGGGAGGGGAGTCAATTCCCAAGTGCTGTTGTCGATAAACGATTTGTACTCCTCTTGTATAGCTTGCTCTCACTTGTTTGCTCATCACAGCTCATAGCTTCACGAATCGTCAAAGGAACATCTAAAAGTGTAACGATTGCATGCTCCTCCTTACCTTGAGGGAGAATATGATTCTTCGACTACTGGCCAAGTCGTCTACGATTTCTCTCTGGATAGCGACGATCGCTCGAGGATGAATTGTCTTCAACCGCCGTTGCTTGTGCCTTCTTCTCGCCGTTCTCCGTCTTCAAGTGTCGTTCAACAATATGTTTTTAATCACCGCCATCTTCGTCATCTTCGTCTTCATCAACAATATCAATAACGGGAGATTTGGAAGATTGGTCCACAATCACCGGTTTATCGCCACTTCTCTCACATGGACCATCGTCCAAATTGTCTTCAACCTTGGAATCCTCGCAAAATGTCACATCACGAGCTCGAATGATCTTCTTGGTGTCAAGCGACATGAGCCTGTACGCCTTGATACTTTCACAATATCCAAGAAACACACATTTTGTTGCCTTGGCCTCAAGTTTGGTTCTTTGAGAATCGGGTACCTTTGCAAATGCGATGCATCCAAATGTGCGCATGTGTTCCACGCGGGGTAGCCTCCCATTCCACGCTTGCTCTGGTGTCATATTTTGAATCGCATTGGTCGGGCATCAGATGCGTGTGTACACCGCCGTCACCACCGCTTCTGCCCAAAGGTCCAAACCCAAATTTTGAACATGCAACATACTCCTCGCCATCTTCACAATCGTTCGATTTGCACGCTCCGCGACTCCGTTGTTGAAGTAGGATGATTGCGTGGGATAAAGTTGCTCATAGTCAATGCAAATGAACTAGTGTAGATGATGTGAATGGGCTGAAGTTGCATCTAGTGAAGTAGTAGTAGTTAGATGTAATGGGAATTGGTAGTCCTAAGTGATATGGGCTGACCTTAGTGTAGTAGGCGTTGAGTATGGGCTGATGTCCCATATGGTTTGCCAAGGGGACTCCTCATAATTATAAATATCAATATATATTTTACGTATATGTACTTCAATATTTTCAACTCTAAATATGATTATTGTATGTATACGTCATACGGCAGTGTTCAAATAGATACCCTTTGTGTGCAGTCACTTATACTTGTACGTGTTTAGTACAGTGCACCCTCGGGTCTTGAACAAGATTAGTGACAAGACAAGGCTCCATTATATTTGGGAACAAAGGAAAGTGAAAACATATCATGAAGACCAATAGCTTGACAAAAATGGTCACCAAGTTACTACTCAATTCATGAAGAAGCGACTTGAGATTGAAGTGAATGCATGAAAATGTCTTCCAAAACAAACTGAACTCAATTTTATTACATTAAAAATATTCACTACTTCAAATCGTAGTAGATTGAACTAGTGCATTTGGTGGTTTCTGAGATGTTTTGTAAAAGCCCCAATCGAGTGGGATGAGTGGAAATGTAGCATATTAGGATAACAGATACCCCGCAATTTTGCAACAGTTTCTGCGTCAACTACTCATCCAATTACTTTTCCTTTACAACTTTATTCTTTCAACATTTTGATCTGCCCGATCTGTAGTTGGTCGATGTTGAGTGCAGCCGACCACTCTCAGTATTAAGGATACATACCTCAGACAGCAATGAAGTTCGATGACGCAATTGAAACAAAATAAAAGACCCTGGCCAGTCTTGAGCACTTGGTGTAGTATTGAGCTCTTTGTAGAATCTGTTTAGCATTGTTTAGCATTGCAGTTTAAAGGAAATGTACAATCGGACGTTTAAGATCCTCATTATTGCCAGTGCGTAATTGGCCTTGCATGAGAGTTTGCTTCTCCCGTATACGTCATGAAGCAGGATGTAGCCCATGAACTTATCAATTGTGACATTCCTGGAAATATTCACATGTATACTCCTCGAATTGGTCAGCCACTTTTCTTGTATATATCCACTGATAAAATGCATTAGTAGACTAAAGTACAAGGGTATACTCAAATATGTAGGTGTAATGAAATACTACAATAATCACTTGCTATAAACAAAAGAACAGGTAAAAATATATATAGCCACAGTGTAACTCCAGATTCTTTACAGGTTAAGCTATCACATGCACGCAGTTCCGTGTACAAGCATGTTTTGTAAACAGTTTTTCAATGCAAGCTCATATAAGTTCAAAGTGTCTCCATGCAGTGCAGAAATAAGTATTCTACCAAGATCTCCATGATGGAAATTTATTCAATAAGAAAGAACGAGAACGTGACTGAATTGAAAGTATAATGGATATAATACATCCTCTTGACTAGCTTGAAGATACATACTCGGCAAAAAATGAGCATTCATTCATTCTGAGGTCTCCACTATCAGAGACCCGTCCTTTTGTCTTCTGGGTTAAGGGCAAGTGCGTTCAACATTTGGCATGGAATAATTATCAGTTTTTAAGTCTCCACCTATGAATTCTAGAGGGACTCAAAATTTAACTGAAAAGATCAGCATATCTACATTATAGTGCAAAGTCAACTCTTCCCGCATGGAGCTTCCAGCCTCTCAAAGTCTCAATCAGTTGCTTGAGTTCATTGGATGGCTCTGAAGCAGTTCGCGATTGGAGACCTGGTTCACAACGAAATTCAAACATTCAAATTCATAAAACACTTATTTAATACCATATATGAACATTCAATACAAACTGCTGCTCTTGATATCAATGTAGATTTTATTTTCCGATGTTTTATTTAAATGTTATTCTTTTTTCTTTTCATTCGAACACTGGATCTGACATGGTGGGGGCTTAATCACACCTGGTTCCTTGGGAAAGGACTTCAAGTTGTAAGTTGGCATCTGGGGGTGCACTGTACTAAACAATGTACGAGTATACGTGAGTGCACAAAAGGGGTATTAATTTGAACACTGCCGTATTTTGTATACATACAATAAACACATTTAGAACTGAAAATATTCACGTATACTTACACTAAACATATATTTAAAACGGAATACATCTGTATACAATGGTATTTAGACATATAGCCTCTCGTATACAAGGGGGTTTTTAGAAGGGGTCATGAACGCACGTGATTCTCAAATATAATGTAGAATGCACCCCCTGAGGTTTGCATTCATCTTGGTAGGCCACTTCATTGAACCAAGTTTTGTATATTCTCTATTTAGAGTGTTAGAAATCCAAAGAAATAATTGCATTCCATTGGTTTCTTTTTACCAATTTTGAGTTCAAGATGAGTGGAAGTTGCTTGTGCCTAGAGAAATAAGTCATCTCACCTTTTGAAGTTGGCATGATGACATGGCAAAGGAGAGCTAATTTAAGAACCTATAGGTTATAAAATTTCCAAATGACTGTACTTGAAAGTCCCAAAACGTCCAAATATGCATTTTGAGCATGGTCATTGGTTGGATTGAATATATTACAGTAACCTTGTCCTATACTTGTGGGATTGAAAAGGCAATATTCACCAAAGAAACAAAAATTTGCGTTTCAAGATGCTATACAGAGATAAGTATTATCAAGTTTAAGTGTTGTTTTATGATAATTTTTTTTAGAATAACAATATTATTATTATTATTATTATTATTATTATTATTATTATTATTATCCTTATTGTTAGTATTATAGGGTGTGATTTTATTGAAACTATACCAAACTCCGCTTTTCATAACATTAATATACTTCATTATTATCATATTGTAATTAATGAGATGTAATATTATTTGTGTGTATATAGTGTTTCACTTGAAAGTGAATCCCATGGTAATTCAAGTGGCCATTCAATATACAGAAGAATACGTTGTATACCACTAACCTTTGTCATGTGGACATAGGCTTAGAGGTGGAACAAATTGATGCTTTACTCATGCCAGATAGATTTGGAGACCGAAATTCTTCTACAAAAAGAAAAGAAGTCTAGTTCAAGAGTAACTCCACCAACAACTCTGACGGTCATCCATCAATTATAAAGCACATTGTGTAGATCACCGACATAACTCAAGTAGACTCCAAAATAGTAAATAAGCCACTCACAAGTCACCACGCTTGAATTGTGCCATTAAAACAAGAAGATACAATAGCTTGAGTCGTTTTTGAGGGCTGTGTTACACTCTTCAGTCAAACTCCATATAAATTGATGACCAATCTATGCACATGCATTTTTCCAAAGCCAAAGAGCTTTCCGGAGTATCGGTGAAGATGTTCATACAAGTCAATTCCCAGTAATTCACTACATTAAATAGTTCTACTAGCAAGTAGCACACACACTCAAATAGCATTCATAGCTGCTTTTAGAAGTGCACTCCAGCGAACAGTCAGCCAATGCTTCAAATATGTATTTGCTCATATAGCGTGTACACAATATGTTGGTGGGAACAACAATGGCCTGCTTCTACACAACAATACATGCAAACATACATGGCCAAAGTGGAACTCCAGGATGTGTAGCGGTTAAGCTTAAGACATGCAGGCAGTTCAAGCAACTAATTCTAAAGGGAGTGATAAAATCAGCCTATATACAGAATGGTGAAAACCGAGAATCTTATAGCATATTCTCGGTCATTGGAGTCATGAAGTCCTTCAGTGCTTCAGAAACGCCAGAGTGTTGAGCTCCATCCCATCCATCGGTGATATGCACGGAGCTGCTGGGCGACCACCAAGTACCTAACAAGCACGGATCCACAACGTCATCCTCCAAAATCCAATGTTGCGTCTCTTGTGATGTACCGCTGACGAACCCACCAGCATCTGCAATGACAGGATTCGGCTGCATCCACCCATGGCTGACTATGGAATCCAGTTGCAGGGAGTGTTGAGGTTGGGAGATGCCATCGTCTGCTTCGTCGGCATCCCCGCAGCTCAGAAACGATGCTATCTCGGAGATTGAACCGAAGTTAGAATTGTCTGCCTGGCAGCCTCGAAATGACGGGTCTGGAATTGCGGAGGTGACAAAAGCAGATGAAGAGGGGAGTGTGGAGGCGATGGATGACACCCACTTTGCTTGCTCCTTGACGAATCTCAGCTTGTCTTCCACGCCGAGTCCTGCAGGCAGTGTGGGCAGCCTGCAAGGGGTGTCTGGAAAGTTGAGGAAGTTTGGCTTGCCGTAGTAGTAGAAAGCTACATCGACAACGCGGGCCGCTTGGGTTTGACACTTGAACTCTCCGAAGTAGACTTTGCCCTTGTACGTGGGGGGCTTCATCTCCGCTGTCCACGTCCTGCGGTTGGGGCGGTAGCGGACTCCCTTGAATCGCCTTGCGTCCGGAAGATGGGGCGGGTCTTGCACGGGTGGGGACGAAGACACTCGATGAAAGGGGTTGAGGGTTGATCGGCATCGTTTGTGAGGGCGCCAGGTGGGGTGGCTCCTCTGGCTGTCCAGATCCACGAAGTCAAATTGCACTTCCCACGCTTCAACCCTGGGTCTATTTCTGCTGGAACTCTCCCCGACAATTCTCAGTTTCGTGAACCCTGAATACGAGAAATAAAAATGAAATAATTCAGGAATGTCTTTTACCGTGCTCCATCGGTAATCTTGCCAACCTGGAATGAACTTTCCATCGTGACGAAAGGACAGGGAGTGTCTATTCGAATAGCGACGGAAGGAAGAAAGGGGTCTGGCTTGGGTACTGGCAATGAGCAACGGGGACTTGACCGCGCAGCTTGCCGCCAGAGTGGTGGTTCCATTGCTGCGCTCGGTTTCAGTCCACCCTGCTGTCCGCGTATGAGCCAGTTGCTTGAGATGGTGAAACACCTCCACCTCGTCCAGATCATCATCTTCGTCAGCTTGCCAATCCAGGGCCTCCTGCCCCGGACGACGTATTGCATATATATTGGAAACATCAGCGTAGAAAACTGTAGCGTGAACGCACACCCTATACACTTGGAAGTTACGTTTTCTAATTCTTGGTAGATTTTCTTGCAGCTCAGATACCCATCGGCTCACACATGTGGTGTCGATGGCGAGAGCCATGGCGGGTGAGTGAGAGACTGCAGTGGGGTGGAGGCGCACTTGGCTTTTGTTGGTGCTACACTACTTTGCAAGCAAGTGATTCGTTAGCAAGTTCCACCAAAATCATTCTAGAGGCGATTCATGACCTCGTGAGAAAGGGAACCCGTGAGAAAGCGCACTAGCTACATGTTTGCCAAGGAGCGGCCACGGAAGGTGCGGACTGGAAACCACTTTAGCTTGGCCAGGACAGAATCGTTACAAGAGCGACAAAGACAAAGGATTGGATCTGGAAACTGCGGGCATCTCTACAACACGGGTCCACTCCACGGTCACGTCCTCGCCTGTCCATCTTATAAACAACTGCCAGGGGAGGCAAGAGAGGAGGGGAGCACAGTACTAAAGTCTGTACAAAGGACTTGGTCGGGCAGGGAGGCAAACCGGTCCACGGGGGGGTGGGGGGAGGGGCGAATTTTGTGTATTAAAATTGAACAGATTCGTGGATGCTTGCCCCACTTTGAGTCGGTCTATGACTTGTCTCCAGATTGCCATCTGGACTCTGGAGCTGCGTTTCCAAGAATTCCTGGGATTCTGTATATATCGCACAGAGTATGTCGGTGAGAATTGATGGTCAAGAGGCTGATAAATTATCGGATAGGTCAGTCGGAGATTGTGCAAGAGCTTCGTGTGACAGAAGCCGGTTTCTGTGTCTGTCCTTTCGATCAAAACCCTTCCAAATTTTTGTAATTTTGGGATACTTTGGTGTTTGCTGTGTTTCGATCTATTCAGTTTCCCATATCTACCATCTGTTGCTTTATTATATTGCTTAAAAATTAGGCAGTTTACATCCTCATTAGGTTTGACGATCTGTGTGGGATTCATCAGTGATGCAACTTCCTTTGATGTTTGACCATCAGCCCGATCAAAGCTATAGGCCGAACAATTAATAATATCGAGCTTCACCGAATCTGAATGCTTGGGAACCCGGGGTTCACTTTATACTACGTTTGAGAATCACTTTTGTCCATGACCCCCTCTAAAAACCCCAATACAATTCCCTCCCTCGCATTCCGGATTCCAAACCACGTCAAAAGCCTGCGTGGACCAGACCTGGTGGGAAGAAGCCCAACCTTGACTACAAACTTTCTCCTCACGCCAAAGCTTCCCCACCGCAACGTCAGAGTCCATCTTGGGACACTCCCTGTCGATAGTTTCATTCATGGTGTACTGAAACGGCCCGTCGGTGATAGAATGGAGCGACACGGGATCAAAAAACGCAGGATCCGTGTCGTCAACAACACTGGAGAGGTTTCCGACAGCAGAAACGCTGCGGATGGTCTTGGGCGCCGGGTACAGCAATCTGAGCTTGTACTTGCACACGGAGCCAATGCACCCGAGCGCACAAAGCTCCCCGGTTTTCTCATTGAACAAGCCATCGCCGTTGATGTTCACGTCTTGTGTGGCGCCCCCCTGCGGCAGCCTTCCCCTGCCTCCGCCCCGTAACCCTACGGGCGAGTACCGCTGCCAAAACCCTAGGGTTAGCATGACGCTCACCGCGTACACGTCGCGCGAGTCGGACGGGGCCGTCTTCATCACCACGAGACGCATGCCTTGCACCTCCGTGTCGCTCACGGTTTCCGCTGCCGGCTTGTTCAGCAACGGCTTCTCCCCTTGCTGGAACGTCCCCGCCAGCACTCGCAAGCTTCGCATGATCCGCACTTGCACGGCGGTGATTTGATCCAAGCCTATACTGTCCTCCCATGACGGATCCGTGGGGTACGTCGGACAGCCAACGTCACTCCACACCGGCACAATCAGCAACAAGAGCATCAACGCTCTGGAACTCCACTGCGCCATCGTGGAATTCGTTCGCACATCAATCAAAAACATTCAAACTCTCATCGTGAATGCAAAACCCAGATCTCCCGAAAGTGTGCAATCGATCTAAGTTCAAAATCGTGCAATCATGCACCTCGCGAAGCGCATCTGTTGGCAGTAAAAGTGAGTACACCGGGCAGCATTGATCATGAATCTGTGCGTGTGGGAGAACGAAAAGAGCTGAACTTGGTTGGTAATCGAGCTTGCTTGCCAGTCCACCGACCTAAAAGGACGAAATTTGTAGACGAGCTGCTACTGTAGCGATGTTGGCGATGGTTCCTCGAGCTTGATAAGCGATGGTGGCGTCGGAGAGAAGATGATTGCAATGACGATGGTCGTCTCCAACGTCAAGAGCTTGAGCTTCGGCACAGTCCCGCTATTTTGTGTACAATTTGGCGTGCTAGTGAGGGCATGCCCAGCAGTGAGGCCGGTATCGCTATTTCCAAATCTGATACCGGGTCAGGTTCGGTGCTCTTCCACCGAATGATTATTGTTTTCTAAAAATAAAAATAGATTTGGCAACGTGAATACTCCCAAAATCCATTTTTTCGCTTCTAATTTTATTTTATTTTTTGAAAATGAATTTCTTTAAAATTTTGGAATTTATTTTTAGAATTATTCTTTGCCAAACTTGATCCTAAACTTAACTTTCTGGTCACTAAAGTGTCTATTCTTGGAAGAAGAGAGTAATCTTGTACGAATGTAGTGGGCATTGGCTCATTGTTAAAACAAACAGACACTTTATTCACGCCGGCGTCGAAAGAGGACCGGAGTTTCCATCTATTTATTTATCCTAAACCTAAATTTTGTCAGAGAAGAGGAATGTGCACTACAAGAAACAGTGTCCGAATTGATAGAAACATGGTCGAATCAACTCGGCTTTAAGACAGAGTTCTGTCACTTTGGACAAATTTCTATCAATTCGGACAGTTTTTGTCAATTAGGACGTGTCAATTTGGACACTGTTTTCTTGTAGTGGTGGTTGGTATCCAGGAGCAATATACCAAGTTTTAACACTCTCAACAAATTTTAACAAATTCGAAGATACTAATCATTGCTAAAAACACATTCTCAGTGTCACTATCCTTCAATGTTTACAGTAGAAAAATATGAAAATTAATTTTAAAATACATATTTTGAAGTTGGTATACAAATGAAAGTTGTGTACGATGAGACTTCAATAGCATCCATGTAGTTTGGATTAGGTGCTTCTTCTCAAATTTTGTTTTAAAATTTTATTTTTGAAAACAATATCTTTTAAAATATATCACAAATATAAAATAATTCATTATTGTTAGGATACGGGTACAAAGTCAAAGACTTAACAATGTTATGTGACACCGAGAGTCTCAAATGACTTTCCATTACAAACCGACAGCAACTGCGATGAATGTTATGGATGAATTTTGGTTATTTTGGATCATATCTTGCCCGAGAAGGTAAATATTCAATGCCAGTAAGATGGTAACTTCTGAAGTTTGCTTGATGTCTTTGCCTTAATCGTTGCTGTTGATTGCTGCACTCTGCTGGTATCAGAAGAAATTGCGCACAATCTAGGTAGTTTATTCGATGCAAGTCTTGCCTACCTCCTCAACTTTGACTTCGAAGATTTTAAGCGTGCGAAAAGAAAACTCAAAACGAGCGTTCTTTCCAACCCTCTCAAATCTGCTTAGTTGTAACGGCAGTGCTGGAGAAGTAGTATGTCTGAAATGGGATTTTGTTTACAGAGAAGCCGGACTACATTGCTGAAGAAGACTTTTCTGCATGATATATGTTCATTCCAGTCATGTCCATCTGGTTCACTAATTTTTTGTCGCTTGTAGTGCGACGGGTCCTCAGACGTTAGGAAAGACGAAGATGCCACTCTGGACGCTGAATTAAACAGTCTTCGTGAACGAAAAGCTTCTGTGAGTGTCTTATCTTCAACCAACTTTTTACATGACAGAATTTACATGCAGAGGTGGATGCTCTAATATCTAGTGCACACCATTCGCTAGTTTATCTTCATAGACGACCGTGATGCAAACTGAAAATGATCTTATCGTACCACTACAGGCTGGAAAGGAAGTAGCTGAGCTACAGAGACATATTAAAGCCCTAGAAGCTCATGTGGAAGCGAAGGCCGGTTTCATGGACGCTTTCGATCAGCTGCAGAATCTTCCGCTTATTGATGGTAAGGCTGTTGAATGTCTTCTGGCTGGCTTTAGCACCAATGTATCTAATCTTCTGACATGCAAAGGAGGAGGGATTTGAACAATATGGTGAGCTATTTCCCCTTGGTGGATTTGTTACTCTGCCCAGCATTCCAACACAATAGTAGATGTTCACAGCTACGTGCTTGAGGACGTGCATCCATCATTGGAAAATTGAAATATACATTTTTGCTTCCTTCTTTGGGGTTCCTTATACTGAAATAGTATCATGACGTGCGTTCATTGGATATGGTGCAATTTTTGATAGATTTGGGGACTGGTGTTCGTGAGTTGTGGAAGCGCGTTGAGGAGGCAAATGCTTTGAGAGCGCAGAGATCGATATCAGAGACTGTTTCCTGCTGACCCAAGCGCTTCAGGTTCGCTCAAAGCTTTTTGAGCAGAAGTTTTGCAAACCATCATATCAAAGCACTTAAAACGAACGCTGTATGATGTGTGTTTAATGCTTTTGAAGGTTATTGACTAGTACTTGGGACTGTGTGATGTCAGGGGAAAGTGGACAGGGAAGCCTACCTCGTTAAATGGATTCCTAGGTCCGTTCAGGACCATTGTGGTCCACTCCATGATCAAAGGTTGCTGGACCGACGTTTTCCTTGTCAAGAACATGGAAGTCTCGGTATGGTCTTAAACTGTAACATACTACATTACAATGCGTGATAGCAGGAAAGTGATGTACTGGAGTTCAAATTCCCACCCTTCTGGGATATGACCTTAAACAGGAGTGGGGCCAGATTTACCTTTTACGTTGTGCTGTAGCTGAACCCCCTGTTTTGAAGTTGATCTAGATCGACTCTCCCAATTCTTTCGATTGCTGAGGTGCAAGGTGACACACTTCGATTACTGTCATTTATCGCGAGTGAATGATTGAGTCTCGGAGACTGGGGCATCATCTCAATTTGTATCAATGCACTACTTTAGTAGGACAATCACTGAATCATAAGTTTTTCTTTTTTCTTTTTTCTGTTCATCTTGTTGAGAAGGAAGTCCAAGAGAAGATCCTCATATCTTTGACCACTGTACCAGATACTGCTGAGTCAGAGCATCCTGGTGCCACGAGGCATATTTAGTGTCTCCTGACTAATTGAAATTAGCGCTAGCTTACTGCAGCACACTTAGAGCATTTAAGCGTGATTAATATTGCTACAGTGACTAAGTCCTGAGCATGCTGAATAAGAGCCGTGTGCTCTCATTGTTGTAATAATCTTTTCCATCTAATCTAGAGTCGATTCTCCACATGGTATCAGAGCGTGGTTGTTGTGAGAAACTCTGAACTTGTCTATTGCAGGATAGTGCTGACTATTGTAGGATAGTCCTGACTATTGCAGAATAGAAGTTCCAAGATTGGACTGTAGGATTAGATACAGGTGGTAAGAGAAGTAGTCCACCCAAGGTTCAAGCCAAGATGGCTTTCAGGGACAACTCCATGGGAGATGCCTCCAAACTAGACGGGAACTCCAATTATAGTGTCTGGAGTTTCAAAATGAGAAACCTGCTCAATAGAGAGGACACTTGGAAACTGGTAGAACCACCACCAGGAACTGTAGCACCCACCGATCCAGCAGAACTAGCTGTTCTCCAGAGTCAGAAAAACAAAGCTTTAACGATGATAGCACTCTCTGTTAGGGACAACGTTATTCCCTATATCGCCAACATTACCGAGCCAGATCAGTGTTGGACTGTTCTAAAAAACCTATATGCTAGCAACACTAACTCTAGAAAGCTCATGCTTCGCAGAAAACTGACTAACCTCAAGATGGAGGATGGTTGCTCAATGACAGACTTCCTGCAACATCTCAAGGAGCTACTCAATGAGTTCGCATGCATTGGCGAAACTATACCTGACGCCGAAGTAGTTGAACATGTTCTCATGGCCCTGCCCGAAAGTCATGAAGGCCTAGTTGATACTATCATGTACCAACCTGTCCTGCCATTAGTAGCTGAACTAACAGTTATCCTGTTACAGGATGATTTACGACGGGAACTTCGAGGCAAGCGTGGTGACGGAGAAGCACTCCTCATCAAGGGAGCAGGGAAGAAAAGCTTCACTCACCGCAAAACCGACAGAAGCAGCAAGCAGAAGAAAAGCAGCGGATGCCACTACTGCGGGAGCAAAGATCATTGGATGAGAACCTGTCCAGAGTTATCGGCAGAGCTGAAGAAGCGCAGAGAAATCCGGAAGGAGAGACCGTCCGTGAACGTAATCGACAACTTCTACAGCGACAGTGACTCCGATTTTGATGGATCCGAACCAGACCTTACTGAGAACGTTGCAGAACTCAACCTAGTCAACAGACGTCGAAGCTCCTCAGCTGATGATTGGTTCGTCGACAGCGGAGCATCCAAACACGTCACTGGGAACAAGAACTTGCTCACAGATCTAGAACTAGCCAGTCGATCTAAAGTTAGCACAGCGGGAGGAGAAACCATGAATGTAGAAGGAAGAGGGAAGGCAGCACTTGCAGCCTACTGTGGAGAAATAAAGTTTGATGATATTTTGTATGTGCCAGGCATTACTAAGAATTTACTGTCTGTGGGCACAATAACTGATGGTAGAAATAGATTTAGCGTACTATTTGACTCAAACAGAGTTTGGTTACTTAAAAATTTCCCAGTACCCTGCAATGATCATATAGTTGCAACAGGGAAACGTGACAAAAGGAATGGCCTGTACAAATTCAGACCTCCTGATCGAGTAGTCAGTAGTGTAACAACCACCGAGACTCCAAGACAACAAAACATGCTACTCTGGCACAAGCGACTAGGTCACGCAAGCTGCAAAATCATCCTCTTCATGGCGCAAAAAGCAAAAGTCGTCGGGCTACCACCATTGATCAACTCACCAAAAGTGTGCAGTGCATGTCAGCTTGGCAAACAAAGTCGAGTGAGAATTCCCACAACCAAGACCCGGGTGACATCCGAGCATCACAACAACCAGAGAAGGCCAAGAGACGATGCTGCTGGAGTTGCAGAAGCACAAGGAAGACATAGCACCGAATCCACAGGAGCACATCGAACCTCGAGGCCTCTGGAGCTGGTGCACTCCGACTTGTGCGGACCACTGTCCACACCATCCTCCTCCGGATCCAGGTACCTGCTTACCATAACTGATGATTTTAGTCGCTACACCTGGGTATTCTTCCTGAAAAACAAAAATGAAACCTTAGGAAAATTCAAACAATTCAGGACCTCGATAGAACTCCAAACCTCTTTCAAAATCAAAGCCATCCGTTCGGATAGGGGAGGAGAGTATGTCTCCAAGGAATTTGCAAAATTTTGTAACGACACAGGGATTGTCAAACAGTACACTCAAGCTTACACACCTCACCAAAACGGAGTAGCCGAGAGGAAAAATCGTAGTCTGCTTGAAAAAGCAAGAAGTATGGCCTTTGAGAGTAGTCTACCCCCACATCTGTGGACTGAAGCTGTCTCTACAGCAAACTACTTGATAAATCGCACATCAAGTAGAGCGAACGGCGGGGATACACCCTACGAGAGACTCACAGGAACCAAGCCCAACGTCACTCACCTTAGAATTTTCGGATGTCAAACTTTTGTACTAGACACCATCCCATCCCGAAAAAAATGGGCTCCTAGAGCCATCGAGTGTACCTTCCTAGGTTACGACTCAGAATCCAAGGGATTTTGAAATTATCACAGAGGAACCAGAAAGATACTAGTATCCAAAGATGTAATTTTTGACGAATAAACCTATCCCTTAGCCAGCAAGTATGAGAGAACAACACAAGATCGTCAACCGGATAACTGGCTTATCCCAAGCAACATGTTGCCTGTCAATCAAGCCCCGGAAAAGCAAGGCTACACACCGGCTCTGGTTTCAAATCCAAGGACCCCAGTCGAATCTGATCACATCCCTCACTGCCGTGACTCACCCCAGCACTCAATACCGACTCTCGAATCAGCGATTGATGACTGCGTACACCCACCAGAACCGTCTTCCATGAACGCAACTCCGGAAGACACTGCCCGAGGTCATCAAGCCAATCCAGCAACAGATTTCATACCAATTCAGGAGGATAGCTTCTCCGTTCAGATTCCACTGGTCCCAGACAGCTCAAACCATGCTCAGATTCCTCTTAACACATACCAACGACGACAAAAACCAGTCGCACCACCAACTGCATGTACCACCCGAAGTGGAAGACTCAGTCGCATCCCACCAAGACTTCACGAATACCAACTCAATTTAGCTGACGAAGCACCCCTGATAGGCCTACCAGCTGACACACGTGAAGCACTAGATCACCCCGGTTGGAAGGAAGCCATGCAAAATGAACTGGAATCCATATACAAAAACAACACGTGGGATCTGGTGCCACTCCCACCGCACAGGAAAGCGATTAGCACTAAGTGGGTCTATAGAGTTAAAACTAACGCTGACGGATCAGTTGCAAAATTAAAGGCTAGACTAGTGGCCAAAGGATTCCAGCAAAAGGAGGGACAGGATTACACAGAGACCTTCGCCCCTGTAGTCAAATGGAACACCCTGCGAAGCTTAGTGGCCCTAGCAGGACACAGAGGTTGGAAATTTTTTCATTTAGATGTAAAAACAGCTTTTCTAAACGGCACTATAGAAGAAGACATCTATGTCTCACCCCCTCCCGGTTTCGAATCATCAAGTCCAAATCACTATGTGTGCAAGCTAAACAAAGCCCTATACGGACTAAAGCAAGCCCCGAGAGCATGGTATAGCAAAGTAGACCACTACCTCTTAAGCCAAGGACTCCAAAAGTCAAATGCCGATTACAACCTCTACTACACCAATCGTCAAGGAAAACTCACCCTACTCATCCTCTACGTCGACGATGTTTACCTAACAGGAGATGATGATGAGCACATTCAACACATTAGATCCGAAATACAGAAGGAATTCGAGATGTCTGATCTCGGTCTCTTGGCTTACTCACTTGGGCTAGAATTTATTTTTTCAGAATCAGGGATCATGGTTACACAGAGACAGTACATCCAAGCAATGCTGGTTGAGTTCGGGCTACACAACTGCAAATCAGCCCCTACACCCATGCTCGAAAAAATCAAGCTTACACCAGACATGCAAACTCCTTTCACAGACCCAGTTGTTTACCAGCGCATGGTTGGGAAGTTGATCTTCCTGACTCACACTAGACCCGACATTGTTTACGCTGTAAGTATAGTAAGCAGATTCATGACAAAACCTCAGGAGCCAAACCTACAGGCGGTCAAGCACATCTATCGATACCTTCGAGGTACGACCGATCTCGCACTACTCTATCACCAAGGGGAGCAGGAAGACCTCCACGGATTCACGGACGCTGATTGGACGGGAGACTCGTACGATCGCAAATCCACAACAGGCTACATCTTTATGCTGGGAAGCACTCCAATTACATGGAACAGTAAAAAACAGCCAACTGTAGCTCTCTCATCCACGGAATCAGAGTACATGGCAATTACAGAAGGAACAAAAGAAGCAGTGTGGCTGCGAAGACTTCTTGGAGAGCTAAAAATTCAAGATCTACGGAGCTCAACCACAATCCATGGAGACAACCAAGGTAGCTTAAATCTTGCCCACAACCCAGTCTATCACGGTCATACAAAACATATAGAGGTCAAACACCATTTTATTAGAGAAAAAATACTGTCAGGAGAAATAAGTCTAGAATACACACCTACTAGTGAGCAATTAGCTGATATCATGACCAAAGCTCTAGGACGAACAACATTTGAGAAATTGAGAAGTAAATTAGGACTCGTCAACCTTGATGTTAAAAACACCACCTCTTTACTTAGTTGAAACCAAAAATCACAATTCTTTCTCCTAGAGTCAGCTAGAGTCCATAATATCCAGGGCAGATGTTTACGTCCGGGGGACAACCCTCAGCAGTTACATAGCTGGGCAACGAACCACTTCTCAATCTAAAAAATCTAATTTTACTTTCTAGCTCTTCCATGTCTTCTGAAACCAAGCGCCTCAAATTAGCTATCTCATCCCCAACGCGCACTGAAAGAGAGCGATAGATAGAGCGCACAGCTGTAGTGTCACGACAGTAGTCCAGCGAGTCAAGCCGAACAAATAACCAAGCATTCCACTCCAAGGTAGTGATCACGAACCTGCGCCAAGACACACTCACTTGACTAAGGAGATGAAGCAATGGTACCGAAAGTGGTGTCATAAGAGCCGGCCAAATTTCCTCACGAATCAAAGCATCCGGAAGTAGAGGGATTAGGCTCCCTCCAGAAGAAGACGCACCGCCAGACACCGAAGCTGAAGGATCGCACCCCGACCGATGCTCAGAAAAACTGCCGCCCGTAGCTTGCTCCCTCCCAAGGCCGACTCCTTCATCCTCCAGAGAATCAAGAAACCACTTCTCAAACGACTCAGAAATCGCTTCAACAAATTTGCGAATGAACACACTCAAGATCCAGACACAGAAGAGAAAGGTATGCCAAAGTGTCAATTCCCCAGCAACATAGGAACAAAAATTCTGCACCGTCTCACTACCCAAAGGCAGCATCATGACAGGATCGACAACACTCCAAATGACCACATCTGGAGTGAGGGAGGGTGTTGAGAAGGAAGTCCAAGAGAAGATCCTCATATCTTTGACCACTGTACCAGATACTGCTGAGTCAGAGCATCCTGGTGCCACGAGGCATATTTAGTGTCTCCTGACTAATTGAAATTAGCGCTAGCTTACTGCAGCACACTTAGAGCATTTAAGCGTGATTAATATTGCTACAGTGACTAAATCCTGAGCATGCTGAATAAGAGCCGTGTGCTCTCATTTTTGTAATAATCTTTTCCATCTAATCTAGAGTCGATTCTCCACACATCTGAAGCTTGTAAAGCCATTCTACTTTCCAAATCTGGGTGTAAGCGGCTTTGAAGCGTCTGCACTTGTCTTCCATGTTCATTTGTAGTCAAATTTTATTATTTATAGCCTGAGTCTGTTGGAATTAAGTTACTCATGTGGTAATTAAGTTACTCATGAGGGAACTGATAGACCAAGGGTCTATGCCTAAGTTACTCATGTGGTAATTAAGTTACTTATGAGGGAACTGATAGACCAAGAGTCTATGACTTCAAGTTAGTTAGAACACCAAAGTAATAGTCTAGTTAGTTTGTACATATTCTACGTGTGTGAACAGACGGTACTAGGATTATAAGTGTGGCTTGGTGGGTGACGGAGATACCATTGTCTATTGAACAAGATCTCACTTCTATGGTTGGATGGCAAGTCCCATAGTAAACATTGTTTACCTTTTGTGCACATTATTTTTCTTAATTTAACATGGTATTAAAGCTAGGTTGATTAAAGGAGAGAGTAGAGAATTGAATTGGGCTTTGATTTGGTATCAGAGCCAAGTTGATTAGGGCTTTGATTTAATTTGATTTCAGAGCAAGGTTGATAAGGGCTTTGATTTAATTTGATTTCACAGTTATACCTGGTATTGGCCCCCATAGTCTCAAAGTTGTTATGTGCATTAACTCCGCTAAAGAGGTATGGGATGAACTTTGTCACATTTATGAGATGAGTGATATGCATTCAAAAAGACTTCTCCTAAAGGAGTTTTGGTCCTTCAAAGTGGATGAATCTGATAGTATGGCAAGTGCTATAGCCAAATTTAGATCATTGATTGATTGTTTGGCAAGAGTGGGAGTTATTTGTAATAACGAAGATAAGATTAATGTGCTTCTAAGTTCTTTACCAGATTCATGGCTGAGTTTCACTAACATTCACAGTAATTAAAAGAATCTATCATATTTTATTGGTAAGATTATGCAGGAAGAACAAAGATTGATTGTTTTCTCTACTCTCTTCTCTAATCAACCTTGCTCTGATACCAAATCAAAGGCCAATTCAATTCTTTGATGAAACTAAGTACACCTCTAGTGCCTTACTAGTGAGAAAAGGTGGTCAATTTAAAAAGTCTGGTGCATTTAAGGGTAAGTGTTTCAATTGTGGTAAACATGGCCACAAAGCATCTAAATGCAAAGAAAAGGAAAAGAAGAAGTTCTATGGCAAAGGCAAGAAGGGCAAAGATGTTAACCACGAGGGTAAAAGTGACATACCTGACAAGACAAGAAGATCAGAGTCCTACCTTTGAAGGTTACATTCATTGATGATTTCTCTCGACTTACATCCATAGTTTTTTTTAAAAGGCAAATTGGAGGCATTCTCGACTTACATCCATAGCTTTTTTTAAAAGGTAAATTGGAGGCATTCTCGACTTACATCCATAGCTTTTTTTAAAAGGTAAATTGGAAGCATTCAATTAGTTTAAGATTTTCAAAGCTTGGGTTGAAAATCACACTCAAAATCTTTTTTGAAGCAATTTCTTGGAAAAATGTGAAAGAAAAAACTATTGCCCAATCGAGCGATGAAGCTGAATATTACGCAGCATGTGAAGCAACCAAGGAAGCTATATGGATTAGATATATTCTAGAGGAAATGGAGTTTGCTTAAAAATGCCTATAGTAATTTACTATAATAGTCAAAGTTGTATAGCTATGACTAAAAATCCGGAATTTTATGAACGCACTAAACACATTAGTGTGTCATTTCATTAGATCCAAAGTTAAATCTAATGAGGTGGAATTTGTCTATTTGGGTACAAACAAAATGGTGGCATATACATTCACCAAAAGTCTACCAAAGGCTAAATTTAAGTATTGTAAGAGTAGACAGGGAGTTCTACCTATCAAATCACTCAAGAGGAAATTAGAGGACCTGAAGTAAGACTAAGTTATGTTTTTAGTAAATAATGTGGCACTGCATTATTATCTACTAAAGGTGGTTCTAACTATGGGGAGTGTTGGAATTAAGTTACTCATGTGGTAATTAAATTACTTATGAGGGAACTGATAGACCAAGAGTCTGTGACTTCAAGTTAGTTAGAACACCAAAGTAATAGTCTAGTTAGATTGTACAGTGGGGTCCAACATGGAATGGCGTTTTTGGTTTTGCAGTGAGAAAAATTTCAGTACTGCCAACTTTGAAAGCCTCCCGAGAGCTCAAATATTGGTATTTTACCACGAAATTTTTACCAGAGACTTATCTTTAAGTTAATTATATGTATGCCAAATTTCAAGGCCAAAAGATTCACCCAAAAAAAGTTATTCAGAATCTACCAACATTGGTAGTTATTCACTGCTGCCAACTTTGACAACCTCCCAAAGATTGAATTAATTTTTTTTTGCCATGAAATTCTTGGAAAAAGAACTTCTTTATGTTAATAACATATGATAAAAATTTCAAGGCCAGAAGATTAATACAAAAAAGATATTGACAATCTACCAACATGTGTAGTTGTGGGAAACAATGGGGGAAACTTTGCTACCAACTTTGACACCCTCCCTACGGTTGAGAAATTGTCTATTTACCATGAAATTTTTGGTACAACATGTTCTTTATGACAAAATCATTCATGCCAAATTTCAAGGTCAAAAAATCTATACAAAGAAAATTATTTACAATCTACCAATGTGTGTAGTTTCCCCCATTGTTTCCCACAACTACACATGTTGGTAGATTGTTAATATCGTTTTTTGTATTAATCTTTTGGCCTTGAAATTTTTATCATATGTTATTAACATAAAGAAGTTTTTTTTCCTAGAATTTTATGGCAAAAAAAAAATTAATTCAATCTTTGGGAGGCTGTCAAAGTTGGCAGCAGTGAAAACATTTCCACAGCTACCAATGTTGGTAGATTCTGAATAACTTTTTTTGGGTGAATCTTTTGGCCTTGAAATTTGGCATACATATAATTAACTTAAAGATAAGTCTCTGGTAGAATTTTCGTGGTAAAATACCAATATTTGAGCTCTCGGGAGGCTTTCAAAGTTGGCAGTACTGAAATTTTTCTCACTGCGAAACCAAAAACGCCATTCCATGTTGGACCCCACTGTACACATTCTACGTATGTGGACAGACAGTACTAGGATTATAAGTGTGGCTTGGGGGGTGAAGGAGATACCACTGTTTATTAAACAAGATCTCACTTCTAGAAGAAGAGGAACTCTGGCCCGGAGGGCAATCGTGAATGTAGGGCCTGTTGGGGGTAGCCCGGTCTCCAGTACCGGGGGAGTGCGATCTCACTTCTATGGTTGGGTGGCAAGTCACATAGTAAACATTGGTCACATAGTAAACATTGGTAATCCATGCCTGACCTATTATATCAATATTATATAATAGACTATTTATATATTGATAATATTATATAATATCACTATATTGAATATTATATCTATTAATATATTGTATAATAGAATATAATATAGTCTATCTATGATAATAGTGTATATGTAATATAATAGTCTATTCACATCTGTCTCTGATAATAGATTAAATTACTAATAAATTATTCTAATAAATCTAGTATGTATTAAAATATTTAATTAAATTAATTTCAACATCAATATTGTATACATATATTACGATTAATATATGTATACATTGCATTGCGAGAGATAAGTATACAGGTTATAAGGTGATAAGAATATTGCATCTCAGACGGTAATCTGGAGCTGTCTGACTGAGAGCAGAGTAGTAATACAGTATCCCTGGGGCTCGGAAATTCGTCCCTTCCACAAGTTACCGGCTGTATGGACAGAAGCATCATTCTAGTCTACAAAGTGCAGAAAAGACAGGACATGCCTTCTCTCATGTACAATCCTTGTCTATAGCATTTAAGGAAGGGTAATACGGGTACGAAATCCACGTTGAAACTGAGGCTCACCTTGTCCCCCCACTCTGCACATCCTGGTGAAGAAGCCTTCACTCATGTAGGTACCACAACCTAGGGGCTGGCTGGCTTGCAACACAACAACCAAATCCAACAGGTTCAAGAATTTGAACCTGCACAGAGATTGAGTCAAGAATTTGAGCCTGGATATTGTGCCCTTGAAAGGCAGGCCTGCAGTTCACTGTCTTGTGCTTGGTGATTGCAAGCACAGCTTCTGGAAATGTGAGAGCTCACAGGAGTAATTTCATTGAAGCTCGGCGGTGTAATTGAATGGGACATGCTCCATGGCGGATTGCATGGCCAGAGCGCTCACCAAAGGCCCTGGCCCGGCGTTCTTGCTGATGCCTCGCTTGTGGGAAGATTTGCCCCTTCCACTGCGATTGCTCGGCATGTTGCACGGGCCTTCGGCGAAATTGCAAGGCATGGCTTGGCCTTCAAACTGCGACAGATCGGCGGATAAACGCCCGATTTGGTGCTGCAAGGACGCCACCGAAGTGTCCACCGAAGCCGCCGCCGCTGCTGCGCGCTGCTGCTTTGGCCTTCCCACTCTTCTTGGAAGCGTCCACCTGCTTCAGCTCCAGTCTGTACAGCGCGCAATCCGTGCATGTGCTGAGCTCGTACTCGTACATGTGCCATTCGTTGAAGCCCTCCGGCTGCGGATCCATGTAGTAGGAGCGCTTCAAGCCTCCCAAGTCCTTCATCACTTGCTTCCTCGACTCGTGCCACCCGCCCCCCCCGTAATCGGGTAACGACCGCTGCTTCCGTGTTCCGCTCTCAAATGCCCGGCGCGGCTTGTCGAAAAATAGCCACTCCCGCAACGTCTCCCCGGGATGCACAGCCACATCAAACAGATCAAACAAATTTCTCTCCGACACGTAGAAAGAAACTCCTTCAGTTGGTAAAATAATCTAATATCCTAACGCCATTTGATGCACGAATTAAATCCAAATGAACCCATCGCCAAGCACAGCGACAAATCAAAAGCTCGATCGAGAAAATTGATTTCTCTCAGGCTGTTCTTTCAATCGAATTATACACAGAGCTGAAAATAGCCACCGGAATAGAAAAATAAAGAAAAAATAAAGAAAAAACGCTTATCCAAAATTCTTCAAGAAAATGATAATGATCTTGATTAAATTTGCAATTTTATTTGGTTCACCGTGTTTTCTTTAACCCTTTAAGGTCCCGATTCAACACTGTTTTCAAAGATTCGTTATAAAATGTTTGATAAAAAATTAAAATGGAGTTGATGTACAAAGCAAAGTTATAAATGTCAATGTGAAGATAACATCTATACAGTCGGATTCATCATATTTATTATTAATATTTTTTAATTAATTTTGCAAGGTTTTCTCTTGAAATTCAATTAAAATTTCATAATTAACATTAAAAAATTTAAAAATATTGTAATGAAATTGGAATAACATGTACTACAAGATGGTATGGTTTTCACTATTTGATTCTTCTTATTATGGAAAATCATGTTTAAGGTCTCACTTTTTGAACTAAGAATGAAACTTGACATAAACCACTTTTGCTATTTTTCAAAAACTCTCAACATCTTATCTTGAAGATCCGTACCGTACAAATGGTAACCGACTAGCACAAGAATTTAAATAAAAATTGAATGGATGAAAAACATCCCCTGCGTGGTGAAGGGACGCGTCCAGAATCATCCATCGTCCAGATTCTGGACGCAGGCGCGTCTAAGGGTTAAGTTGTTTTAGCTTTATTTTTATTAAAAAATAATTAAAAGAATAAATTTGGGGCGGGGTAGGGGAAATAGGCAAATAGCCCTGGACCCCAGTTCATAGGCCTCCAGTTACACAATACAAGAAATGAATTGACATGAGATGGAATGAAAATGAAAATGAAAACCAAATGGAAATGGAAATGAAAATGATTTTTTTTTTTTTTTTTTTTTGAACAAATGGACATTTTATTCCAATGCGAACAAAACATACATCAAACCAGGGGACAAACCCCGGCGGGGAATTTTTTATTTTTTATTTTTTTCCTTGCCAACACAAAGACTCAATCACCACCAGCAAGCCGACGAAGTGTGAGCCTAGTCAAAGATGCCGGGGTGTGGTCCCTTGAATGTCCAAGACATGACCATCTCCACACGCTTTCCGAAGAAGTCAGTCTGCATCCAAACTCTATCGAACTGTCGAAGGAATTTTTGTTGGAGATGAGGGTGCAGTTCGATCAGGTTGAGGGTACGGAGCCATGCCGTCCGCCCATGATCGATGAATGCCTCCCACAAGAGGTGTTCAACACGCTCCTAGGACCACACCTCCGTATTAAAACAAAGAGCATTACGATCTAACCAGCAAATCCAGATTATGGAGCCACGAAAAAGTGACCATAACGTCGTACCATCCTTAAGCTTTCGAGGCAGCTTCGAACCCATAAGGCATTGCTGCCACGTGAGGCTCTGCCATCTTCCTGTAGCATCCACCGGGACTTCGAGGGCTGCGTACAAAACAGAGAGGCCGTAGTTCCAAGCCGATTTGGTTTTGGGACACGTATGAAATCTATGAAGAATCGATTCATCAAGTCCGGCTTCGCAGCTCGTGCACACCGTGGGAATATTTGGAGCCGAGTAAGCACGCCAGCAATTGACTGCGATGGCACAATGGTACATCGACCACAAGAATACGGCTTCCTTCTGAGGTCGATGCTTATGCCAGACTTCACACCACCGAGGCTTGTAATTCATTGGGAGGAGTCCGTGCCACTTGTCCGGGATTGGGCGAGACAGTTGAGTGCGTGCTGTTAGAAGTTGTCGGCCTTACTTGGTCGTGTATGCAAGAAGCGCTCCAATTGAGCCCGAACTCCATCTGCCAGGGTCAAACAACAATTCGGCCACCACCCTTGCATATGATCGATGGCCAGATCCTGAAGTTACAACCCGAATACGCCGTATGCGTCCGTAGTGCATTTCTTCATCTTGGCTTGCAGGGACAACACGCGGGCGCAAAAACCATGATGAAGTCCCAATCACATAGCTCGGGACGGCATGATGGATGTAAATCACGACCGGCTCTTGGGACAGTTCCGGACGGAATTGCGAGGTTGTTTCGAAAATTACCTCAGGGAAGGGTTCTTCGTCGTTGGAAAATATGCCGAGAAACTCGGCCTTGCGTGTCATGTTAGGTCGCGCGTTAGCCATGCAATCCAAGTGTGTGGCACCGCGGCAATCATATTGCGAAAGAAAGGTTGCTCTGCTTCTTTCAGTTTGTAAACATCCTGCATATTCTCCCATGTGTAGAAGTCCCCTGTCTCGTCATCCCAAATGTCACGGATCTGGCTGAGGCCTCCTCTCATGAGTGTTGCGGCTCGGGTCCTGGAAAATCCAAATGTGCCACCGACGAACTGAGTCGCCCACCACAGGAACGTTGTTCGAACTTCGCAACCGTTCTTGGGAGCCCGTGCTTCGATTTTTGACACCATCCGTCGCCATGACAATATAATTCGGTCCCATGCTCTAGATCCACGAGTAGCACTGAAGTGTCGGGCGAGGATCCATTGTGCTGCAGCTGGCCAACCTCCTCTGCCTTTGGGACGGGTTTGGAGGATTCTGTAACGGAGAAATGTTTGGAGGTGTGATTCTCTAGGAGTGAGAGCCTTGATTACCCACTTCGTCGATAATGCATGTAAAGCTTCTTCGGGGTCTACTAGATTTAATCCTCCAACTTTCCGGGGAGCGCAACAATCGGTCCACCGGACACGGGCACGACTCAAAAATGAATTTTTTGTTTCCCTTTCTTTTCATTCTTCTCGTCTTTTTTTAGGAAGAAAGAAAAGAATTCTTTTTGAATGAAAATGAAAATGAATTTTTCCTCTCCTTTCCTTTCTTCACTTTCTTCTCTTGTCCTTTTCTGAAATAAAGAAAAAAAAAAAAACTTTGAATGAAATTGAAGTGAACGTGAAATGAAAATGAAAATGAAAATGAAAATGAGTTTCTTTTTTCCTATCCTTTCATTTCTTTGGGTTCTTCTCTTGTCATTTTCTGAAAATAATTAAATAAATAAAAAAATAAAAATTTGAATGAAATTGAATTGAAGTGAAATTGAAATGAAAATGAAAATGAAAATGAAAATAAGGTTTCTTTTTCCTCTCCTTCCCTTTCTTTGGTTTCATCTCTTGTCCTTTTTTGAAAGAAAGAAAGTAATCTTTTTAATGAAATTAAAGAGGAATGAAAATGAAAATGAAAATGAATTCTTTTTTCCTTTCCTTTCTTTCTTTCTTGTCTTGTCTTGTCTTTATTTTGAAAGAAGGAAAAGAACTCTGTACAGACGAGTTCGGAAGCCCAAGGCGCCCTCGTCCGTGCATTGGCTGGACCGACTGGTTGCATCGCAAAAGTTTCCAGCTCACGTGGTCCAACAGTTCTTTCAGGGCAAGCGCAAGTGTCCGCCACGAGTGAAGAAGCCCAAGTGTGCTGCATGTATCGCCAAGAGCCTGCAGAAAGTGTCATCCAGGGATCCGTGTGACGATTCGGTGGATGATGTAACAAATGTGGAGCTCTGCAAGAAGCAACAACGGGGAAAGCTGTCGAGATTGGCGCTGTCACGGAGCTTGATCATAAAGCCCGTGGTCAAGCTGTCCACCGCGCAAGGGCCGTGGACGACTCGGATGGAGTTCCAAGTGTGCTCGGAATGCAGGAACCCGCTCGTCGGCACCAAGAGCGGGCAATGGAAATCGATTCTGGAAGAGATGCCTGGAAAGAAGTACTGTCACAGCACAAAGCGAGTCTCGTGCCAAACGATTCATGGATTGGTCTTACCGATCGAGTGATGCCGGTGCTCAAGCATTCGATCTGCGCTGTCCCGAGCTCTTCTCCGCGTTCCGTCTTCACTCCAAGATTCAGAAGATGCAGAATGAAACGTTCGATAGACGTGCAGCAATGCAGGCATGTGGTCATTCTTCCTTCGCCCTTCACACTACTCCCTCCCGTCCCAAAGTTATTGTCCTAGTTTTTGGCGTGTTTTAATTTAACAAAAAAATTTGCCAAAAAACCGTCTCAGTACTCGAAAAATGGTCTATCTTAAATAGTAGTATGTAGTTTTTGTGTCACTCTTGTTGTCCGCCCTGTTTGAAGTGGACAAAGCTCACGTTTGAAGTATAAAACATAGGACAAATATTGCAAAAAAAAATTTGCCAAAAACTAGGACAAAAACTTTGGGACGGAGGGAGTATAACATCCACAGGCCAAGTACGTTAGTGTTCGATAGATTTGTGAAGGGACTGCTGATTTGATTGAAGCAATGGCAAAATTTGGTCACGGCGACCCAAGAGAGCGTGGGAGCATCAACAACCCTCTTCAGGAGCCTTTGTCACTCCGTCGTGCTTTGCCGCTCAGATTTTGTGCAATGCCACAACACTCTGATGATCGATCGAGGTAGGGATCTTTCTTGCACTTGAAGCCCGGATCTCCGTGAGAGCTGGAAAACACACTACTAGAAAATGGGGGGTACTGCAACACTGAAAACGTTGCTCTCAACACTAGAATGGCTGAGCCCCCGGGGCTGAATAAACGTTGTTATGACAACCCAGCAAACGTTGTTGTAACGCAACAACGTTTTGGAACATGCATTTGCAACGTTTGTTGGGGGGCTCATTTTTGCTTTGAGAACATAGTTCTTTTAGGTTCCCGACATGATGAATGGGGCCCCACTTCTCTATTTTCAACCTTGGTCCATTTTAACACTTGCTGTCATGCACCCACGTTTTTAATCTAACAATTACTTTCTCCATATGCTTTTTACATTCAAAAATTACAGTTGACAAAAACCGAATGGTAATTAGTGTCACATACATTATGTGAAAAGTAATTGTAAGTGATAAATTACTACGTGTTTTTTACAGTAGCTTTTCACTACCCGTGGAGAGTAATTGTTGGACGTGAAATTTTTTCCCATTGATGAAGATAAAAGTAACGATATCTTATTCATACAGTGATGGAGTATGTATTGCCACGTGTCTCTTTTGTAGGGGGGTGTAGTAGGGTTTAGGTGATTATATTTGGTGCCAATTTCACGTTAAATTTAGGACATGTGGGATTGCCTAGGTACTCCTTGATTTGTCAATGCCACGTGTAATTTTTTGTTGGGTTGAGGTTTAGGGCCACGTCATGTAAGCAAATTTATTTGTGCCATTGTTAGACTACCTTGGGCCTCTTTCATTAGAGGGTTTACAGTCTCAAATTCAAAATGTGACAATATAATATTTCCACGTTAATAATTAGTAGTCATCCTCGTGTAGGTTATTTCTTTTTTCCATCCATGTCTGAATGGATGAATGAATTGTATGGTGCGGGTTTTGAGCTCATTTCAGTGGAATTTAGAGTAGGAATGGCCATGCTGATTACAACATTCAAAACCCATGTAATCTAGAATTGCATCCATGAATGGTAATGACATACAATAAGATGCATAAGTATACTAATGTATAAAATTATACAATGCCTTATTTTTGGCACTACTTCATAATGTTCAATGCATGTCTTTCACACTTTGTGTATAGAAGTACAGAAAATATGTCCAAGTTTGTCCAAAAAACTTCAATGCCGCATAATTATGCTAAATAATTACTGAAGTTTTACAAGGCTGACTCCCTAGGCCATTCCCTATACTATACATTGAACAAGAAAACATTTGTACAATGTGTACAACTATAAATTCACAGTAGAGGCTACATTTCAGCCATGACTACAACATGCAAGATACCCATCACCAAGTATGAGAGCAACACATTCTGTCATATCTATTCCGAGCTATCTGAGGGATCATCATCTTCATCCGTCTCATCTGTAGATGCTTCCTCACTCTCTCCTGATGTGGTTGAAATCGATTCCTCCTGTGATGGAAGGCTAACAGTCTCCTTACCTATCCCTTTTTGTGCATCCTTGCCCTTCTTCGGACTTTCATTAGACTCACATGGCATTTGACTTGTCAACGCCGCTTGATTCACTCTCTCCTCAAGCGCAGTCCACCCATTCCGCTTCCCATATGATAGCTCCTCATCAGTAGCTTCGCGGTTGAAGGTCTCATACTACTTGCACAAGCCCACACCATAAGAATGTCATAGGTGAGTACTTCACAAATGCATGAATGCCGCCTGAGTAGATGAACAGAAGGGTACTGGACTTATTTCTTTGCGCACTCACTAGGCTTAGTACCTCACTTATTCAAGTAACTGACAAAGACAAAATCCTACGTAATCCAACACCCCAGCGCATGCAATTTTAACAAACCTACCAATACCCCAGCACTTATAGAGCCACAGCAAGACCAACACCCCAGCGCATGCACTTTTAACAAACCCACCAATACCCCAGCACTTATAGAGCCACAGCAAGACCAACACCCCAGAACTTCCAACGACGCAGCAATTACATCACCCATGGAGTTTCAAAACCGAGAAAATACACGCTACAAGTTTTTATGAATAAAATACAAAATTATTCTGATCATAAAAGCAAAAAAGTGAAAGTTGGTTAATCAATCGTTCATCACTGCAAGGCAGAAACCATGGCAGGTACTACGGAATTACACCCACTTGATCAAGTGCCAATCAATCGCACCAGCGTGCAGCATTGGGATACATAGACCGTATCGCCAGACCGACAGAGGACTGACTAATCGATATGAACTCCAACTTAGCATGCATCCTGGACACAGTCAATAAACATTGGAAGCAAACTCAACAAATGCCTCTCAATTGCAATGTTCAGCAACACCGGCAACACACTTCATACCAAAATCAGGTAGAATCATGAGCTAGATTAAGCCAAACAAAGACCATCAATGCACACCGTAACTTACAGCAGGCCGAGGGTCATGTGCATGCATGAACACATGATTCAATCCCTGCTGAAATTTTGGAAACAGAGTACGCATGCACTTTTGAATTCAACATCACCAATACCCCAGCACTTATAGAGCCACAGCAAGACCAACACCCCAGAACTTCCAATGACGCAGCAATTACATTACCCATGGAGTTTCAAAACCGAGCAAATACACGCTACAAGTTTTTATGCTACACATTCCGGATGCATTCACAAAGGGAGTGGCAAGCGTTGTAAACCATTCTATTTGCATGAATGACATGAGAAGTGATAAGGGTGTACTCACATATCTGGTCCCAATTCCTTTAACGCCGTGCGGCCCACATCGATGACTGCAGCCCACCTTCGCCATGCGCGCATTTGCGGCGGTTTTGCACAATTCGGACTTTCTCTTCTTCCGCTCATCCTTGGTTGCTTCGTAAATCTTCAACCAGGACTCCCGTGAGCACCCACTCGGTCTTGGAACGGCTTTCCAATTTTTGTATGTTTCAAATTTTCTCTTCAGCCTACACCGCCTCTCGCGTAGATTACCACCAACTGCTGCGAGTATGGTCTTAGGCTCCCAAGGTCCCGGGTAGATTTTACGAAGCATTAATGTAAACCGAGCCTTCAACTCTAGACACTGCCGGTTCCAGTTTTTGTGCCAAGGGAATTCTTTAGAAGCCTGGTCAAAAGCATAAGTCTTCATATGATCTCCAAAAGCACCTGTTGGCGCAGCCAAGGTGTTGACCTCGAAGGCCGGGATCTCCAGTGGCTGCCCCCAGCTAGCATCTGTTCCAGACTGGCCAGCCTTTTTCTGACATTGCGAATGATTGCCGGGGCTAGACAGATTCCCAGGCAACGATGTTGCTTTAGAGGACCCTCCAGAAGAATTACTTGCAGGGCGCGTTGGCCTATTCTTGCGCCGGGTCTTCACAACGGCAGGGGAGGCTGTTTGGACACTCGGTGGTGTCTGCAGGTGGCTGCATGTGGGTGCGTGGTCAGTCGGGGGTGCCTGGTCCATCGGGGGTGCCTGGTCTTCGCTCCCACATGCCTTCTCCTTGACCACGTCCTCTTCAGCCACGTCCTGCGTCTCACCACCACCCTTGGCTTCCGGCTCCTTCTCCCCACCCCCCTTCTTCGGCTTCTCCTTATTCCCACCCTTCTTCGTGTCTTTCTCCTTCCCTTTCTGTTTGCCCCCACCTTTTTTTTTCCCCCTTCTTTGCGTTTATCCCCGCTCTTGTGTTTTGTGGTCCCATTCTATTTCTCCCCATCGTCCTCTACCTTGGGGACAAGGTCCTTCTCCACAGCCGTTGGGAGCTCCTCGTCAGGCTCATCTCTCACAATCACATAAAACTTCGCTTTTGCTGTAGGCTCCAGTACTGGTTGCGGTTTATTTAGAAGGCGCTCCTTCCTCATCTTATCGCGGTAAGTTTCAATCAGCTCTACTCCACGGGCATTTCGCCACTCGTAATCTGCCATGCTATGAGCTAGTTCTGACTTCTTTTTTTCTAAGTCAAATTTCGGGGGAGGGTCCACTCCCTGCAGAGATCTAGTGTTTGCGGAGTAGTGGCTAGGAACACCAGGGCTTCTATGTGAATTGTTTGCACGCGTGTCATTTCCCTGACTTACAATTTCTGCCTCTACTTGTGGATGAGAGAATAAAAAGGCCTCTTTCTCATGTCGGGGTAGGAAGGAAATTATGTACTTGATGTCTTTGGGTGCTATGGGAGGGGCTGCTATTGCTGTATGAGTTTTGGCTGGTTCTGGATCACGTTGAGGTGTAGGAACTACAGGGACCACAACTGCAGGTTTAGGGACTATCGTCTCTGCTCTAGGAAGCTTTGCAACTGCCTGCTCTGAACGTCCTAGATCTACTATTGCAGCGGGTGGTTCTACATGATTCGAGACTGCAGCGTGTGGCTCTACGTGAGTGGGGACCAGGGATTCGAAATTACCAGGAGTTGCGACTACGGGGTCTTGGGACGCTAGATCTTCCTCGTTCCGGGTGGCATCTACACAAATTGGGTCCTTGACGTTTTTTCCAACATCTGTGTCAACAACTGGACCCATTCCGTCTTTGCTTGGCCCTACAGACTCCGGCACTAAGCAACGGGGTGCTAAATAATTTCTCAAAGGGCGTCCACGTACAAGCACTGGACTCTCAGGGACAACATTATTGAAAACAGGGACCCCTTGAACATGCACTACTGGCGATTGGATGGGGGAAGGTGGCAAAGCTGAGTGATCTAATGGAAGATTCGTTGGTGATAAATAAACGTTTATGTGTACATTGGGGGAAGGGGAAAGAGGTGGGGTACCGAATTGATTCGCTGGAGCAGCTGGAGAATTAGCGGGGGCTGACTGTTTGTCTTGCTTCTCCACACTCCTCGCAGCCTTGAGCACCCCCGCCATTGCCATCACCTCCCCCATCACCTCCTTGAGCGCCGCGCACTGCTTGCGCCCTTCGTGCTTTCGATTGCTCCCTCGAGTAGCATGTGGCCGGCCACGCTTTGAGGGTTTAGTGTTCCCCTCATCCAGCCTCCGTTTCTTTGACGCTGAGGGCTGGTCTCCCCCCTCTCCTTGCTCCTTTCTCCCTCCTCCTTCGCTGGGTGCAACAACGCCATCACCTACAACAGTCCTCCCTTCTTCCTTTGTCAAAGCTGCTCCCGTCACCAATGTATCACGATCGCCATCTTCGCACGGAATGTTGAGTTCTGCGACCTTCCGGAGCTTTGATTTGCTTGTCAAGATCGGAGATACAGGCGGTCCCCCCTGGCCTGCTAGCACCCTCTTCGTTGAAGAAGCTAACCCGGCCCCAGCATTCTGATTCCCTGCGCTGGGGTTCTCCGATTCTTGAAACTGCCGCTTCTTCTTTTTGCGCGCCCTCCCCATCGCAGGTAATCACTCCCTCAAGGTTCTGTACGCTGGGATCTATCAGCAATGGGATAATGCGTTAGTTCCCACGCAACATTGCACTAAAACAAACCAGTAGCCGCCTTTTTATCTTACGCGCCACCGTAATTCTTACCAGGTCATTGTACATCATGGAGACTGCTAGGACTTACACACATTGCAAAACAACAGCTGCGTGTGCAAGGGTTTAGGGTGAGTAGGCGCTGTCTCTCACCTTACACTTCGTCTCCAGCCGCAGAAGTCGAAGATGACGAAGATGACACCGCCCTCACACGCACCCTTCTTCCGCCCCTTTCTAAATCCCCATCTGCCTTCCCGAGACCCAAAACTGCAGGTAAAAGTCTCCAAACATCAACACCCCAGCGAAAACACCCTAGTCTCCATGCCCTAACACCCTAATCTCCAAACATCAACACCCGTAGTTCACAGTGAGGCGCGATGCAGCAAAATCAGAGCTGCACAAAACAAGTCCAAGGCAACTACAGTGAGCCGACAGGGTGCGCAGAACTGTGGGAGAGAAGGAGAGTGAGCAACGGCCGACTGCAAGAATGGCACGAGATTTCCCTAAACCCCCCTCACGATCGGGAGTGCAGATGGATGGACGGCCCAGATGAGGCCAGTACACCCTCTATTGACGTGGCAGCCTCGTTGGTAAGTTTTATAACAATTTGTAACTGCGTTTTCCACTTGCCTTGTTCCTTAAATGTTTGAATTGCCCCCTTACCTACCATTAATGGCAGTGGTGATGGTTAGAAGTAGTATCCCCTAAACCCATGGATGTTTAATTGCACATGAATCATAATAAGATTTTATTTTTTCTATACTTCGTTCTCATATCATTGGTGTATGATTATTGATGTAATTTTTAGAGTACTAGTACTTTAGATTTACATAATTGATTGATTATATTTCATTTCAATCTTGGATTAAATGTGTTCGCTAATTACAAGATTAAGAGATTTGTATGCAAATTAATATGAAATTTTTTTCCCTCGATATGAATTCGTCTCTTTTTCACTTAACCCTTAACTTACTATTTCCCACATACATAATTGAATTGAAATTTTTATATAAGTACATGCTCATATTTTTTTAAATATACACTACAAGCATTTTCACTTAGCATAATCGTATTCTTCAAGTTAAATGCTAAGTAGCTCAAGTAGGAATATATCTTGTTTATACAATATGACCAATTGCAAGTTGTCGACCCACAATCTCCAATGGAAATATATGATTCACTAATACAATCACAATATTTAAATATACAATTTGGAAGTTAAACTAGAAATTCCTTCTAAATTTGATAACAAACTAAATTTCAATAGTTCTTGAGTAAAATTAGTTGGAATGAGTTTGAAATGAGATACTCTTACATGTGGTGATACTTTAATATTTGTGTGTTTCTTAAATTTTTGACCTTGTTTTTCACGATTCCACTTTGAACTAGAGTCAATGCAATTTTGGCTTGGTTAACGGCTTGACATACTTCTTTATTTGTAATTTTAGAAAAATATGTACTCTAGTATGACTAAATCCAGCCATTACATAGGACAATAACTTTATAATAATTTCCACAAAAAAAATTACGCAATATCAATGCCTTTTAAAAAAAAAAAATTATTTGTATAAATTATTCATGACAAAATAAAATGGCAAGCCTCTGATGAAAGTGATGTACCTCGAGTAAAAGAAGGAAATGTACGATAATTAGATTCCGAAGTAGTAAATGTTATTTTAGAAGTCCATAGTGTAATATTGGGATTTTTAGGGTATTCAAAACAGGACACCGTATGGAACATCGGGCTTCTAGTAAACATATGCTATATATCGGAGCACAATGTCTTTGGGACCGTAGTGGTATATAATTTCTAATCCAGTGTTGTAAGTTGTTACATATGGGGCGATAATAGAAAGACGGAAATCTCGATTGATTCCAATTTCTAACCATTTTTGTCCATGGACATAGGTAATTTGGGCCTACGACATTTTTTATCATGCCTCGAAAGAGGGGGGCAATTGGGGCTTTCTGCTCAGTAGACCTTTTAGCACAAGTACATTTGGATCAACGGGAAGGGCACGTCGAACGCGAAGATCGACCTCCTAAAAGACGTGGTGAAGAAAGTGATGGGGAACACGATGGTGAAGAAGTAGAATTTCACAATGTATGCCCATGTCGTAATTGCGCCCGTTTACCTCGGCCGTCTGTTAGATTCATGTCTATAATTGGACGGCACATACGCGCGCACGGCATTGCGCGAACATACGAGGTAATTTTAGTGGTCAAGTTGCAAATTACATACATAAACCGGCGACGGCCCTTTTATGTCGATTCGCATGGAATGAATTTAGTATTTTTAATGACAATATAATGATTATCAGTACATTTCGTGCAAAACAACCCATATTATTTTCAGATGTTGCATAAATTTAATGCATTTAAATAGGAGAACCCATAATGGAGAGGGCAATGGATTTTTTATTGTTTACATAACTATCCTTTGTCCTCGTTATTGGCAATCTATTACAATTAATTTGAAATGTAATTTAGGTGTTTATAAAAATAAAGTTTTACAAATTTACATGGAACATAAGTGAATGTTAATAGGGTTTATGATATTCGGTTGCACTAAATTCTCTAATAACTTGCAAATTAAAATAAATACAATCAACACGTAATCATGTCACAATGTTGATAATTGGTTTGACATACATATTGGAAGACTAGGTGTTTAGTAACCATGTGAAAATGATTGCAACAAAATCACATGATGGGTGTACAATGAAGGGAGGCCATCATTGGGATCGACATACATATCACGTACATGGGGGGCGTGTCATGTTCATGCATTGTGATTGGGACTACTTTATAATAATTTGGATTATCAATAATTACCTAATTGGATTACTTTGCGCAAATTGGATAGTGGAGACCTACATTATTTCATTTCATAAACATTGGATAATTATGACATAACGTTGGGATAGTCTAACACGTTCTGACATTATCGACATAAATAAGAATGGTTAGTCATCCACTCTTAGGGCTTTCTTTTTTTTGTACAAAGGGTTTTCATTGGTCATGCCACCTCTTCAAATTAAATTGAAGTAATTCAAGTGATTTTGGGATTTTACATGGGGTCCAAACTACAAAAAGAGTAATAAAAATGGTTCACCACGTACTGTATTTTGAATCTTTATGTTTTTTTTTTGGTTAAACTAATTTAGGCCATGAAAATGAGTTCTATTGCATTTGAGCTTAACTAACAAAATGAAGCTTACATAGTCTAAAAACTACTCCCTTTTGATTTTATTTTTTAATTCGATAATTGAGTATTTTTATTAGAGTTACAAGTTTTGTGGGTATTACCATAGTGTAGTGATTTTCTAAATATAGAAACACGGGTGATTTTCTTCTACTGTAATGTTCTTCATTGCAAAGTACATCGTTGTTTAGAAAATCAGAAATTGTGAGCATATTTTGTAATTGATAGGAATTTTCTTTACAATCACTTCAAAAAATCAAAGTAATTCCAAATTTTCAAAAAAAATTATAAAAAATTCATGATTTGTAGTAGACACGTGGTTCCATCTACTAAAAATACACAGCTGAATTTTTATCTTATTTATAGTGGCAGATTCAGTGTAAGAGGTAAAGCATGATTCTATGGCCCTACTGCCTAGGCATTTAGGGGTTTAGTTCAGGACCAATTACTCTATGTCAAACAACCACTATGTTCAAAAAGTAATATGCCCCACATTAACCCCTACATTCTATAAATACATACCAGGTCATTGAAATTGAGGGAATTTTCAAAATTATGACATATTGGTAGGTATGTCAACATAAGTTACGTTTGCAAATATTGTACTGGATAAAAAGTATGTTTTGTGCGCAGGCTTTTTACAGGGCAGGATTGGGTGACCGCCCCATAGGCCCTCTCCAGATTATGGAAACAACCATAGCTTCTGGCTCTGAGGCACCCCCCATTCACATGGATACCGAATGCGACGATGAAGGGGATGACCCAGACATTGTCATGGCAGACTTCATCCTAAACCACATAGGTATAAAGCCAATTCCACTGGAGTTTGAGTCACAGGAGTTTGAAGAGGAGGAAGTTACAACTTTGGAGAGAGAGGCATCCACACCCATTTATGTTGGAGCGTCAACTAATCGACTGGCAATTATTATGATACTGCTCAAAATTCAAGCCAAAAATCCGGGAATGACTAATGTTTGTTTTGATGATGTGTTACATGCTATCAACAATCACATCATCGACCCGAAGTTGGATTCAAAGATGCCAAAGACCCGAGATGAAGCACGGAAAGTGATCACTGATATTGGTCTGGATTACGAGACGATCCACGCTTGCCCATGTGATGAGTTCCTATATTTTGGCAATGGAAATGACAACCGTGACTTTTGCCCAAAGTGCAATCGGTCCCGCTATCGAGAAGGGCTTATTAGCAAAAAGGTACCAAAAAAGGTAAGTAATACATTCTTCACCTTTTGTAATCATATTTTTTAGTTTCATATTTTATTGAAAGCATACTTATAATCACTTGTTGGCATTGTCAACTAAGTTTTGTAATTGCCAAATATACAATTAAAAGATTAAGTAACTAAAAATTACGTCACCGTTTTTATCACATTTTATATGTTTGTTTTTTTTACAAATCATGCTTATAATCATTTGTTGGGTACTCATTAACTAAGTTTTATCTTATTCAAAAAAAATTTATGTCATAGAAGATGCATTACTTCCCGATAACTCCAAGGTTACAAGCTATATACCGCAGCCCTACGCTATCCCGGTTGATGACGCATCACTATGACAATGTGAGCAAAGATGGAGTTATGAGGATTCCTTCAGATTGCAAGGCTTGGAAGCATGTGTTGAAGGAGTATTCTGCTTTGGCTGCTAGATATGGTTGCGTATTTTTGGGTCTTGCAACAGATGGCGTTAATCCATTTGGAAATAATGCTACAAGTCACTCAACGTGGCCAATTGCGTTGGTTAATCTAAACATTCCCCCGTGGTTGGCAATTAAACCAACTCACATCATATTGTCATCCATAGTTCCAGGTGCATACACTAACATATTCTTCCTATGTGTAAACTTTTTTTGTGATGGAAATAAAGTTTGAACATATTTTATTTCTGACTATGATCTGAAATTTAATAAATCATTCCATAACTTACAAACATACATGTCTAATGAAACTGTAAATGAGCTGGATTGTTTTTTGTCCAATAATTCTGTCAACGGAAAAAATCAAGTCACTCACAGTATTGATGTTTTATAAAAATCATCTAATCACATTAACCCCTAAATGACAAAGGGGGTAAGGGCAAAACCTAAATCCTCTATAAAATGTTGATTTTTGCAACTTTGATGAAGTTTGGTCCAAAAGAGAAAATGATCAATACAGAGTTTAGTAATTATCCGTACGGTCAAACTTTCGAAAAATGTTTTAAATACTCATTAAACAAATTTAGAAGCATTTATAGTTAAGTAGTCACCAAAATCACAAATCACATATTTAGAATTTGAAATTTGATATGATTGGTTGAAACTAGATATTATATTCTGAAGTTCAAAAAAGGAAATTTATAGAAAGTGGGAACATCACTACTTTCCTGAAATAGTAAGCTTTGTAACAGTGGGACAATGTTGACGTGATTGTCTTTGAAAATTTCTGCTGGGTGGAGTTTAACTCCGATTGACATGATTCAAATTGGGTAGAAAAGTAGACTTGATTTACTGTTTGAAAATCTGTTTTAATTTTCTAGAAAAGTTGTTTTTCATCTCGGGAATCCCGAATAAAAAGGACAGCGACCATAAATTGGTTTATCGGTCACTTAGGGGTTAAACATCATTGGGGTAAAACAGTTTTCTTCATTAGCAGAGGTCCCATAAAACAGTTAGTGAACGGTACAATATTTTACCTTACCCCATTTCTGGAGATCATTACAGGATTTATAAGAGAATTGATAACCTGGATGTTGCATCAATGTTAAATGGTGATCTCTTGTACAGCAATTTGAAGAAATTTAGAAAACCTTAGAATGAATTTCAAATTCAAAGAACACACAAGGTGGTTGTGTATATAGGGGTTCATGTCAAAGTCATATACAGTATAATAAATACTCCCATAATATATGTGCAGGGAAAAAAAAGGTGAAGGATATAAATGTATACTTAAGGCCGCTCTTGGAAGAGTTGAAACAACTGTGGACAAGCGGGTTGCGTGTAACTGATATGTCATCCACTCACGTCAACCATAGGACATATGTTACAAAAGCAATTTTGATGTGGACTATGCATGATTATCCCGGTTATGAAATAGCCTCTTCTTTACAAACACAAGGTTACCACGCATGCCCTCCATGCGGGCCATTTGAGGTGCCCGCATATTCTATTGAGCATTTGGGAAGAATTATTCACCACGGGCACCGTAAGTTCTTGGCGCGTGGTCACAAATGGAGGGCTAGACGCTTTAATGCGTTGTGGGGTGGTTTTAACGAAGAAAGCAAGGAACCACCAAAACGGTGGACTCGGTGGGAATGGCTTGCTATGTGGACTAAAGTACAAGAAGGTATAGTGCCATTGGGAGCGTCAGGAATGAAGGGATTGAGTATCTTCTTCGAACTCGATTATTGGGCAGTGAGTATTCCTATATCTCTTTTTAATTACAGTAAATAGATAGATTAGTGTTAGATAATTATAAGATTTGAAAATATTATAGATTACTACTCTAGAACAAAAGGATTACCAAATACATTGATTCCAATACTAGTGAACAATCCCCAGTTTGACCAATATAGAGGGTACACAAATTGGTCAACAGTAAAAACTTACAACATGTTTATGCAAATTTATGGATCTAACACTAATATACATACTTAGTGTAGTGGGTTCGGAGCCATGTATGATAATAAGTAATATGTACTCCATGAATATGTTTGTGATATATTCTACACTTATCCGTAGAATGTGTGTCTATGCAGAATCATTTAATCCCTCATTTACTAGACCCTATGCATATTGAGAAAAATTTGTGTTCAGCACTTTTCAAGACTATCACAAACACTAAAGGCACCAAAGCAAATTCAATGGAACAGAGGTTGGAAATGGAAGGCATGGGCATAATGGACAATTTGCACGCAAAACGAAATGGCGTGGATGGCAAAGGTAATATTGTGTACATTTTACCACGGGCACCATGGGTATTGACTAAAACAGAGTTTGACCTTGTCATTGATGTGCTCAAAGATATAAAAACCCCGCGAGGTTATGGGTCATCATGGAAGTATAAGTTTCCTGAGAATAAAATCTCGGGAGTGAAGACCCACGACTACCACAACCTCTTGTTGGATTTATTGCCTATTGCAATAAGGGGGACCTTGACTTCGGAACTTCGGCAGATCATATATCGATTGGGGGCACTTTTCCGTTGGTTGAACAACAAGGAAATACTTTTATCAAAGATTCAAGGCATGGAGGAAGAGGCAGCAGAGCTAATGTGTTTAATGGAACAACACTTGCCACCTAGTTTTTTTGACATTCAGCCACATCAGATAGTGCATTTGCCTGGAGAGGTGGCTTTAGCAGGTCCTATTCATTACCGGTGGATGTATTATTTGGAACGGTACATGAAGGTCATGAAAGGATGGATTAGACAACGAGCACGACCAGAGGGGTCTATGGCAGAGGGGTATGTAATTTTCGAAGGAATGCACTATCTCACGGAGTACACTACTAGATTATCTCCAAGTGCACCGCAATTGTGGAGTTTAGGGTGAGGATCCTAAGATATCTTCCTTTTTATTACCCAAAAACCACAAGCTCCGAAGATTAGACAAGGATCCCGCGGGAAAGGTGTTTTTACAACAAGCGCACATGTTTATACTCCGAAACAATCCCAGTTTGGCTCACTAGAGATCTACGTATGAAGGCCAGGAGTCGCAAAATTTGCCTCCATTTGATGAGTGGATTCTATCTCAGATTCAGTCCCTGATCAGTATGCGTATTCGGGTGTCAGACAAGGAGTATCATCTGTCACTTGGTCCCCATCAGAAGGTGAAGTTTTTTTCACACATGTGGGTGGAAGGCAGGTTCCTTAGAATCCACGGGAGGGAAGGAGCGAGCAAGGTAACACAGGACTCAGGTAAATTTTGTTTTAACCTTTAAATGCATGAATGACAAATTTTGATTGATCATTTTTGTCTACGAGAAAAATGAAATTTTGGCCATCGAGATGATAATTTTTTAATTTGAGATTGACTCTCAAAATGTAGCTTACAAAGTCTAGTTTCCACTCCAATTTGAAATGTTGGAAAATTCCTAAAATTGAATAATTTAAAGCAATTACAAGTTGAGGGTGTATTACCGTGGCACCTTCACAATGTTCCACGGTTTTAGGTTTTTCCACTATATTCTTGAATTTGGGGATATTTTTTTGAGCACGGTAAATAAACTAGTGGTTTTCTATGTAATTTCAGAATTTGGAATTTTTTTTGTAGTTTTATAATATAGTTTATAAATTGTGGGAATTATCTTTGCTTTTATCACTTTGAAAATTCATGATAACATAAAGTTTGCATAAATAATTTTGAAAAAATCATATATTGTAGTTGACCTTCAGTTTTGTGTATGAAAAAAATGAATTTATATTTTTAATCAATAATAATTGTGGAAGATGGTATACAGTCTAAAGTTTTTCCACCACGGTAATAGGGTCAGGCATTTAAGGGTTAATCCGGGAACATGCTGAAGTTGCTATATGTGAAATGTGTTAGTACATCCTGGATTATCCAATGAGTGTATTGATGGGAAAGGCACGACAGATTGCGATGGACAAAAGATTGGCCAGTGAGGGGTTAGATTGTAATGAACCTGTTGTAGCCTTGAATGATCGATTTCGTTATCAGGAAAGTACCTATAAAAAACCCACCCCCACTAGCAATTACTGAAACTGTGTTGCGTACAACAAAATCTTGAACATAGTGGGTACCCAGAAATAACTGATTTCATGTAAATTAGACTAAAGTGCCCAAGCGTCCATATGTAAAGATGCGGTACGGATTTCATCCAAGAATTCTCATCTGTCATGTCCTTTTTTGTAGTGCGGAGTTTTATTGACTATTCTATGGTAACTTAGGTTCATGCATTTGTTATTACAGTTGAAAGGAGATGATTTGTGAAATGGTTACGCCAAGTTTCATGTTGTAGTCATTCACCCAAAAAAAATTCTCCCATTTCAGTGTAGAGGTTTTTAAAAAAAAGGTCTACCCATAAAAGTAAGCAACCAAAAAATCCCCCAAAATTAATTCTTTTAGAGTATTACATAGCAACCAATCACAATGAATGTCATCCGTAGATTGTCAATATTTTATCCATAATTTTTTTATAAAAACATTTGACAATTTCATGTTTCAAATGTAATAGAAAACTATTGATAATAGCAATCATAGATCTAACCGTATGGATAGAATCTAAATTTCATAATGTAGAACTTTTATTCATATATGAAGTTCAAAATATCCCTCTAGTTTGCAATATATAATGCATTTTTGCAAAATTGGTCAATTTAAAGATGAATCTAGGCATAGAGGGGTCATAGTGAAACTAATTCTTCACAAAAATTTCACAATGATTATATATATATATATATATATATATATATATATATATATAAATGTAGGTGTAATGCAAATATTGGATGAATTATGGTACATTTCAATCTTCTGTAAGGTTTCATATCAGCCATATAAAAGGTGCATGACGAACTCAAACTAAAAGGTACCCGTGGCGTTTTTGTTTAGCGTGTACAGTAACAGGATTGCATGGTACTTATTTGGAGTGAATCTTGACTTTATACGTAACATGGATCAGGTATCAGCGCTCATTTCTACGACAGCCATACTGAAGGTGAGGAGCCAAGTACAACAGAATATTTTGGAAGGATTCAGAGTATAGTGCAATTGCACTCTACTTCTTTCTCTGTGACGTTGTTAAAGGGGATGTGGTACGATAGCAAATGTAATCGAAGATCTGCTCCCAACATGGTAATTGACGAGTGTGGTTTTCCGAGGGTTAAAACCAGAACATACCTTCCATCACATCTAGTAACACATGAGCCATTCGTGTACCCAAACGAATGTGACCAAGTGTTCTTCGTTGAGGACAGAATTAACCCAGGATGGAGTTTAGTGAAAAAAGTGGATCCATGGTCAAGACCAATTTTTTTCAAGGGAGCCCGAGCTCCAGCGGGGACAGGAGACTCTGTAGGTGAAAACAAGGACATTGATCACCAAAAACTGAATGTGGAAAATCGAACCAGTACTTTGGTGCACGAAACAGAGGGTATCAGTGTGGAGTTTGTAGATGAGGACTTAGAATCAGGAGACGAATTAGGAGGAGACCAAGAAGATGAAGAGGACGAATATGACGTGGAGGTGGATGTAAACTATGAGCCAGAAGAAGCAGCAACTGGAAAACTGCATCATCCAAGAAGATCAATTCAACGGTACATAGGAGATCACATAGTTGCGGAAGAATCTGTATCAGGTTCTGACAGTGAGGATTACATTGAGGATGAGGATACATTAGGAGAACCAGTTGATAGTGATTGACGCATGATTCACATAGATAACTTATAGGTACATTTTTTTATCTTGTGTGTATTTGGGAGGGATTAATAAATACTAATATATAATTTTCTAGAAAAAATTGAAAGAAAAAAACAGCGGAATCAAATGTATATGAATTCCGAACAGGTGGCTCTGTGTCCATGTGGGCTGGCCATGCCCTTCAGGTCGGGCGATGGTAACAACAGTTATCCTAAACCCACGATCATGCTGAAGTTCCCACGATAATGTTGAAGTTCCCACGATCATGCTGAAGTTCCTGTGAATACTTACAGCGGTAAAACATTATGGGCATCAAATGACATGTCAAGAGCATCATGATGATATTGAAGGGGATAGTGGTATATCAGAGAGTCAACCCACTTGTGCATATCCATGTATAGTACTGAATGGATGTGGGCTTATTATATTTCCAGAGCAGTCCAGCCCTATCATCAAATTTACCTACACAGGAACCATGAACCCTGATCTGCCTATGTACTGCATTCACCGCATTCATGGCAGTGCATATTCCCCACATGCCAATAACAGAGAGACCGTCCAATATTTGAAAATCAATGTAATAGGTCCCAGGTTTACCATGTCCAATACTCAGATTCGAGCCCAGGATATGTTGATTTCACAAATCTTAGAGTAAGAAAGTGCGTATGAAATACTTACGAATACAATTCATGTTGACAAACCAATTTTAGTTTTGAAACTTTGATATATCTATATATAGATATATATATATATATATATACATATATTTGTATATATATGTATAGATATAATATATATGCTTTTTTGAATTGTACTGTCTTGTAGGGTCAACATAGTTTTACATACTAAACATGGGAGGGTGTTCATTATGATGTTAGGCTCCAAACTATGCAAAGAAATGGCTAAATGGAGACCCCGGACTCGTAGCTATATTACCCACATATAGAAAGTCAGAGAGAAAAAAAAAGATTTAGCCAAATCCCAGTAACAAATGGGAAAATATTTGTCGCTAATATAACATAATGTGGAAGGTGTTACTGATTGCTGTGATGTACGGCAGTGGGGAAAAAAAATGCTAAATGGAGTAAATGGAGTGAATGGACTCATCGCTTCATCACATCAATAAACTAAATAGGTAGATTAATGTTAGATAATTAAGAGATTTACAAACAGTATAGATTTTTATACTCGACTTATAAATTTACCAAAGACATTGATTCCAGTACTATAGAAAGATCCCCATCTTGAACAATGTACAGGGTAAAAGATTTGGTCAATAGTAAGAACTTACAACATGTTTATGTAAATTAGTGTATATAACAATAATCTACCTAATTAGTGTAGTCAAAAAGCATAGTGTTAGCACAATACCATTCACGTATGAAAATTATTCGTCATAAATAAAGAAACATTGGAGGATGTTCTTCATGAGGTTTGACCAATTTCTCTAAATCTCCCGGTAGTCTGCAATGAGTGGGGACAAAAGTGCTTGTAATTCATGTCCTTGTCAGGGTCCACCTTAAAAAACAACCCCCTCCTCCAATATGGCCCTAAACCGCATTTAAGAGCAAAGGGGGATTTAGAGGCGGGGGAGGTTGGACAGACATATGTGCAAGAGATGGAGTTCCGAGACTCCTGGACGCATTATACGAAACTCGCAAATCGAAGTCAAAAGCATAGACATAGCAAATTCCCAATAACAGTAGAAGAAAATATATATCATAAATGTTAGAAGAATTGGATGACGTCCCTAAAGAAATTGGGCACGCAACAGTGCAAGAACATGAACCCCTAACTTCCTAAGCGTCCATTTTGGGGACGAAGTATAGATTTCATCCATAATTCCTCATCCGTCATGCACTTTTTGCAGTGTGGAATTTTTACTGCAGATTCTATGGGAAGTTAGCTTCATGCATAGGTGAGCCGATTAGAAAGGGGATGATTTGTGAAATTCTTGAGCCTCATTTCATGTTGTAATGATGCACCCATAGTTTTGTGGATTTCACTGTACAAGTACTCTAAAAAAAGTGAACTCATAAAATTAAGCAACCAAAGAATTTCCAAAAATCACTACACTTAGAGTATTACATTTCAACCAATCACAACAAGTTTCATATGTAGATTGTCAATGTCTTATTCGTAATTGAATTACAAAATAATTTTGAATTTCACGTTTCAAATTTCATACAAAATTATTGGTAATAGCAATCATAGATCTAACCATACGGATAGAATCTAAAATTCATAATGTACAACCTTTATTCATATATTAAGTTTAAAATATCCCTCTAGGATGCATTTTATAATGCATCTTTGCAAAAATGCCAAACTAGGACGTTAGAACGATTCGGTAGGTTCCTACAATGTCAACTTTTATTTTTTTGAAATAAGTTATGTACAGTCGGTATATCAATACGAAGATGGGGATCTAGTTTTGTTTTTGTATTCCGAATATTAAAGCGGAAGTTATGGAGCAAAAGGGGTCTTTTTACGGAGATAGGGTGGCCTGTGCGGGCAGGGTTCGAGATAAACATCAAGTATAAATATTTTCAACTTTCACCGTGGGATCTTGTTATAGATTTCCAAAAGAGAGCATGGTCAAAACTTCATAGAATCTGACTGCACAGATTGCAAAACTATAGCATTTGAAGTAAAAAGAACAAATGGCAGTCTTTGTGGATATTGTGTAACCATCTTTGAAGACATGGGAGAAATTGTTTAATTGGTCCAAAAATTTCGTAAAGTTTATTTGAATGTTTGATTTTGTATTTTCTACCAAGAGGGAAAAAATTAGCCCAATAAAAATGATTAAAAAAAAAGTAGCCTAAATTAAATGATCAAAAAGAGATGAAAATGATGCTCAAAAACAGGAAAAATGCACTTTTTTAGTGGTTAAAGAGTTAAAATGTTATAATTATATTGGTAATCTGTTTTAGAAGACCCCTACCATTTTTACATATAGAATGGGTAGTTAAATATTATTGATAGTTGGTAAGTCGAATAACTTACAAATGGACTCTGTAATAGTACCCTAAACATGCTTATAGATGGGAATACTCGATTTCTACTGTCACCATGGTGGGTGTAGTGGGTAAACAAATTTTCTTTTTATACCAAGTAAGATAACCAATTAAAGTTACGAAGAAAACTAAACATTTACAAATGCGGGGGGTAAGTTAGAAGTGGGCTCGGCATTTAAAACGGTGGAAAATAGTAAAATGGGACCCCCATGCCATTCTAAGACTGCCAAGTGGAACATCCACATTAGCAGTGGACCCTACTGACAAAGAGCAGAGTGAATCTCCATATTAGGAGATGATGCAGTTCCGCTCGGGGAACGCTGCATGCCGTTCATCATTGTTCGGGAACGCTAGAAGCCGTTTAGAACGCCCAGACGTTGCTTGGCTATAACCGGAGCCCCCCAAGCCCCACACAGCAACGTTTGCTGCATCCAGCGGGGCTCGAGCCCCAAACGTTGCTAAAAAACGTTGCTGTACCCCCCAATTTCTAGTAGTGACAAGGACTCTATTATGGCATGGGAATAGCCATTTGATTGAAACAGCTCAGCTTTACATGCATACAAAGATTTCACGTCTTATGATTTCACGGTTTGCTTCATGACATGGGCACTGTGTTTTTTTCTGGATTGTAATTGGATTTCTTTATTGACCAAGAGGTGCGTGCCTAGGGTACTGTAGCAGACAGCTCTGGATTTCAGCGGGTTTTTCCACTGTGGTTGATACTACCAAAAATAGAATGGGTTAAATTAGAAAGTAACCGTACAATTCTATTCTCAACTCGAGAGCACACATTTTATTAAAATTTGAGAATCATCCGATGGTGGGATCGGAAGATTATAGTATGTATTTGAACTGTATAATGCACGCTCAAAAACGAGATTTTGGGGGGTGTGTGACTTCAAAGTTAAATAGAATTTGAGGTAAATTTTCAAAAATAAAAGCAAAGAAGTTCAGCTATACCCTATGTCAACACCTCTCCGTTGCAATCTTCATATCAAAAATAGACTCACACATAATTATTGTGAGATTTATAAGTGAAAGTGACTTGTCCATGTACGGTTTAGGACAAAATTTTATACGTTGAAAATTGACAGGAGTGGGTACATTAGTCAAGATTGGATTACACACACTAATGGAAGATGAAGAAGAGAACACAATTCAAAAAAATAAAACAAGATAACAAACTTCCAAACACAAGAAATACTACACAATACATATGTTGTCTTTGTAAGTATTTACTGTATTTTCAAGTATTTGCAGTATTTTAGCGTTCTGTTGATAGGTATTTTGATAGTTGTACAATTCCAAATTGAAAATTTCTTTTTCTGGAAGGTGCGTAATGTATGTGCGCAAATCTGAACTTCAAAACTGAAGTTCCAATTCTTCACGGATTCTCTGCTATTTGCATTTCGGATGTTGTAGTGACCATAATGTGGTTTGCTAGGCACTAAAGGGTTAAAAAAATTCATTTCATGTTTGCTTACTGAGCAAACCAGAAAATCAGTAAGCATATCTTATCTTATGTGACTGCAACCGTATATAATCTCCTTGACTACACATCTCAAATCCACAAGAAAGGTTAACTACACTATTTGTGCCACTATGTCCTAGTAGTGTACATATCAAAATTCAAACGTAGGATACTCATTCAGAGGGACCACAAAGTGGCACAAATAGGGTGGTTTACAAGAGACAACATATTGATCAAGCAGCTCCAGGACGAGGTTGAAATATTCTTATATGCCCGCGGTGAATATCGAGAGATAAGACATTATCTTTAAGATTATATTACGGTCAATATCATATTGTAACTTTAATATTTAATGTATTAAATTCTCAATCTAATCTAAATTTATACATATATACGGTCAGATATAAATTTTTAAGACTGTTGCATGCCGTATAATATGGTATTCTCAGACTTTATCAAGGTCATTATTTTTCTAATGTTGAGTTGTGTTTTGAGTATGTGTAGACAGTTCAGGCTATCTATAAATATGTGTGGTGGTTTGTTGGCGTATTTAGTGGTAAGTAGTTTTAGCGTTTTGTGTATGGCCATCAGTTCAGCTCTAAAGACTAAAGCTGGTTTGTAAGCCGGGTAGCCTTTTGGATATTTGTACTTTTATTTTGATAGGGTTATATATATATATATATATACTATAACCTGCTTTTCACATATCGAATATTCATCTTCATGTTGTTGGGTGGTATGAAGGAGCCATCAGTAATTAAAGTAGCTATATTGTGGTGAAAAATTTAGTTGTATATTTGTTTCGTAGTTTGGTAGTTGGAGTACATTTCTATGTGGTGGATTGTTGAGTGGATAGGTAAGTTTGTTCCATTTTTTATTTTTGTTTACTGGTATATTGTTGGCTGTTGGGGGGACGTTTTTTATGTGATATTGAATTATTTGTAGGTTGTCAATTGCTATTTTAATTGAATCCATTTGATTCGGTAGGCTAATGTTGAAGTTTTAATGGTGGATGCAAATAATGTGTGTCGCAAGTGATTCTACTCAAGGTTTATTTAAGGGGCGGAGGGGAAGGGGGAGGATTGGTTCGATTAGGGAAGGTTCGTAATGTCTGCTGCACATGTCGTTTGCTCAGCGAATGTTAAGCTCAATCAAACTAATTGTCGGTAATTGGTGAGGAAGATGGGGCCCAAGGTCAAGCAATTATTTAAAGTTATGTCGCCGAAGTGAGATCAACGTGTCTGCAAGTCTTGTATGCGACGTCGTCTCATCTTTGCATGTGTGGCACGGTGCCTTCTGCATGCACTCAATTGTAGATTGAGATGATACCAGTGAGCATTCCAAATAGGCAATTGTCAACGGAGATTTGGAAGATCCTCAAGAGAAATATTTTGGCTGATGGACTGGGTACGTTTAACATATTTGTAGAACATATTCATAAGATCAACCTTGGCCTTGACAAAAACCCAACTTAGATTGTGTCAAGATCATGTAGGAAGGTCCTCGGGCCATCTCCTGTTCTGCGATACCTTCAGTGAAGACTAAAAGCGAAGTGTATGTATCGGGCTATCCGCCAAGGAACAACTACAATGTCAAAAAGAAGTCGGAGCAATGATGTTGAAAAACCAGTAGCAAGCAAGCTCAAAGAATTTCTCCCATTGAGAACAGAAGCAACACAAACACTACAAACCTCTATATGAAACTATATACTGCAAACCTCTACATGAAACTACATACTACAAACACTACATGAAACTACATACTACAAACACTACATGAAATTACATACTACAAACACTATATGAAACTACATACTACAAACACTACATAAAACTACATACTACAAACACTACATAAAACTACATCAAACCCATATCCAAAATGCAGAAAATCAAGGAAATCAACTCCAAAATGGAGTATGCCAAGCTTCTAAGTCAGAAGGAGTGAAATCTAAGTCGCCAACTACAAGGTTTGGTGACACTATGTCAAAAAATTTAGACATTGATAGTTCCAAAGCTGGCGGCCCTGAGTAGACAACTCCTTCTTTCAAGAAGATTCTTTAACAACATCCAATGTTAGGGGAATATTGAATATTATTGCGATGTGCACGTTGACCAGGAATCACTTCCCATCGTTCTGAACCTTGTCGATGTGGAGGGTAATCACAATCTTGGTTTGCAACTCACTTCGTGTCAGCCAGAAACGAGCATCATTCTTCAATTGAGGAAGTGACTCAAAAAAACCCAACTCAAATACAAGGCTTGGCCACGCATCAATATCTGGATGGGTTTCTGCAGGCTTGAATGACTTATCTGTTTCCTTTTGTCGCCGCCCATCTCCAAACGTGGCTGATCCTGTATAATGCATCTTGTCCCTAAGCCCCAAATCTCTTAACTTGTCAGAAAAGATAAGAGAAAACGTTTCCATTATTAAAGTCTCATGTCCAACACCGACCATCAGCTTCACAATAAGAACCTGTTCCTCAGCAATTCGTTCATTCAATTTATTTCCACATGGAGGCACTCAAAATTTTCCAACTCCGTATTTTGTTCTCTTTCTGCGCCTACGTGGACCCCTGTTTGTTTTTTATTTCTGCATTTCGAGGGCCCCGTATTTCCTGGGCCACCCTTGAAGAATTTTTTTGAATTCATAGTGACACTATGAGGCCAAAAAATGCATTTGTCACCTGAATAAAATTTAAAGGGGTCCATGTGGCACAATAAAAATAAAATAAAATAAAATATGAAATTTACTCTGATTTTTTCCACCTAAGAGCATCTTGTGACACTATGAGGTATGAAGAATACAAAAGAATACAATAGTTTTTTGTGGCACAATAAAAATATAATAAAATAAAATTTGAAATTTTCTCTGATTTTTTCCACCTGAGAGCACCTCGTGACACTACGAGGTCAGAAGAATACAAAAGAATACTATAGTTTTTTGGGCTATGAGGTCAGAAGAATACAAAGGAATACTATAGTTTTTTGGGCTCATAGTGTCACATTCTGCAATTTTGGGTCATTTTCATTTGAATTTTTACGTTCTTATTTAATTTGCTACCACATAGACCCCCTTCTAGGTGTGCCACGTGTCAATTATTAATTATTTTTTCCAATACTGAAAAATAAGCCCAAAAATTGCCAAGTGTCAATTTCTCATATACACACAAAATTCCATATTCACACAACTGAAAATCCTAAACTCTAAATACACAAAAAAACACACACAAGTGATCATTATATACAATACTAATATGGTACAATTAATATCTTTAAAAATTAACAATTACATTAATTATATAATCTCACATCTATCTATTATAATTATATTATATTCTATTCTATTCTAATGTATAGTTTATAATAGAATAGAATATTATCAATATCTATTATAGAATATAATATTCAATAGATATAATATAATATTCTATTCTATTCTATTCTATCATATTATATTAATATTATCCTATTAATATTAATTGTATTCTATTCAATATATTAATATAATATCTAATAATATATTGATAATATTATATAATCTATAATATTATATAACAGTATTATCTATTATTGTAAATATATATTATATATTATAAATATTATATTATATTATTTATATTATTGTAAATATAATAATATTATCTATATATAAATAGTCTATTATATTCTATTGATATATAATAGACTATATATTAGATAATATATTAAATAATGTATTCTATTCAATATATTAATAGATATAATATTATATCTATTAGAATCAATAGATAGATCTAATAGATAGATGATTATAATTATATACAATATAATTTAATAGGATTCTATTCTATTCTAATAAATTAATAAATTATACTAACAAATCAATTAATGTTAGTAATTTAATCTATTAATTTATATAATAGAAATTGATTTAATAAATTATATTACACAAAGGTATATATGTATAAATTTAGTGTATAATACAATATATGACATTATATGTATACGGTATACGGGTTTTTATACGTCTACCTTTATAAAAACCGTAGGTCTCAGATCCGATACATATTTCCAGCTGCCAATTCATTCTTGTTTTGCTATTGCAATTTTGATAATCATAGGGCGTGTAATATACCGTTGGAAAGGTCTTGAGAAGACGCTTCCAACGGTGTATTACATGACTTGTAATTGTCTATTTGCTGCCAGCCGATACATTTTTCCAGCTGCCAATTCATTCTTGTTTTGCAATTGCAATTTTGAGAATTATAGGGCGTGTAATAGATTGTTGAAAAGATCTTGAAAATACGCTTGCAATGGTATATTATTTGTTTTATAATTCTTTGTCGGCTGCCAACCGATGAGAGGAGTTTGTACTTTTACAAATGGGCTCTAGCTTCCGACCCACGCAAAGTTTGAACACCAATTTTGATGAATCCATTTCTTTTGAGGCGGATTCCGCAAATGTGGTGTATAAACAACTTTCTTGTCTCTTTTCTCCTCACCTTTCTTCTCAACATTTTCCACTACCTTCTTTCTAACCTTCTCCTGAACATTGTCATTAACGTTTTCCTCACTACTTTTCTTCTTTGGACGGTATTGCTGCCCTAGCTGATTTTCTACTCTAAAGTGAAACCAAAGGCTATGTAGGTTCTCCATCTCTTTTTGAAGTTGGAGACCTTGATAGAATTGAGGCCTTGGAGGTGGTTACTTCTAGTTCTATGCTAGTGAATCTTTGAGCATCTCCAATGAAAGAGGTTGTAACATGAGTCGTTGAAACCGTGTTGGGATCTGAAGTCGCAATAACTAGGTAGGAGTGGAGCAGGGGAGCAAGCTACATCAAAAAGTAGATAAAAGAAGTGAATCCTATCGGTCGGTAGCCGATAGAACTAACACCACCTTGGTCGGAGCTTTGTTGTAGTCAAAACAAAGGGGATCATGTAGAGTATCATGCAACATCGATTCGTGCTCGGGGCTCTGGCCGTTCAAATGCTAAAGCTGCTTGTGGAAAATATGCTTAGGACAAGGATTACGGAGAAAGTGCATTCTGCAACATGACAAAACGTGACTCACCAAATAAACTTCTTTCTCCCATTTATTTTTTAGCAAGAGACTTCGAAATGACTTCGATAGACTAGGGGTTCGCTCTACACAAACAAGATTTCGTGTGAACTTATAGATTTTGGAAAATATGTATTTCAATTTTATAGTAATTACATTGTTTAATTTGGTCCACTTGTTACAAATCAAAACATTCTATCATTGCGAGAACATAGCATCGTGGTTTAGCTCGATTATATATTGTATCAACTGATAGCCGTAAGGATTATGTGTCAGCTGTTTACAAACACAAGTTACTCCAGATTCACAAATGGGATTTGAGGAATTACAAACTATGTAAAATATCAACCTTGAACAACCATCAACCTTTTAGGGGAGGACATTCAACTTATCGGCCGTCAACCAATATGCAATTTTTTAATTTTGACTATGTTTTTTGGATAGATACCATAGATCCTTTATAGCTAGTCATAGATTTTGAACTCCTGGTCATCAAGTAATTGTATGTTTTTTAAGGGCTTTTAAGGTTTTAGTGCAAATTCTATTTCAATCACGTCCCTAGTGGTCATTCATTTAAAAGCACTCATGAATTTCACATCAATTTATGTTGTTGACCAACAGCTGATATGATTGTATTTTAGTGCATGTCAATTCCTCCTATGAGGTCATCTTAAACGAGTTAGAATTAGTAATTTGATATTTATCCAATCTTATACTGATTTTTATTTAGGGATCTACCTACGGTCAAATACATCCTGCTGAATTTTTTTTTGTAAATACTTTGTGTCACTGGACTGCTTTGTTATGTCAATCCACAAGTTTCTGCAAATCATTGGAATCCACATTGAAACGTATTGCTAAGAGACTTGGCAAGTTACATTATGAAGTAGCACAATCCATCAAATAAAGTAGGTGTGATTGGGATGAAATTTTCTAGTGACTACTACTTAAAAAAGGTATCAACTTCCATCCGACATGTTATCTGTAGCTGTAGCAGTAAATGTAGTTGTAGATATAGATGTAGATGTAGTTAATATGTTCGTAGTTGTAGATCAATTTTGGAATTCAATTTTGTATTGGCCTCATCTTTAATGTAATGCATTGGGATGCTAATTTTAAGTTCATTATGCGTCTTTTTTGTCTATGAATGCGTAAGATTGATGACATGTCTTGTTTTATTGGCAATTAGCCGAGTGAACAAATTTAATTCTGGACTATGGGTTTGTCCATATTTAGTTAAATAACAGTTCTACTCTTTTGATCAAACGAGAGTGAAACGGGGCTTTGCACTCCGCACATCTTTTCCTGGTCACCATGTACGGAATTAGACATTGTGGGTGGTACACATAAGGACACGTACCGAGACTATATGCACCTTCCGGGCCGAACGGGTAATTGCACATTATGCAGACGGTTCCATCTGTCACATAATTCGGGACTCTAGGCCATAGCAACGGTCTCGGACCGACCAGGTTTCCGCGTGCGTCATTCTCTCCGTAGCGATACCGCGCGGTTTCGAATTGGAACCCGTACTGTGGAGCGTTGTTCCAATTAATGCTCGAGTCGCGGACATTCTCTGGCATATTGGAGGGGAACAACTCTTCAACGAGCGGTCATGATGTGATGCCAAAGTACCACTGTGCACCGTCCTTGAATTGAGCCGCAACCTTCTTCACCTCGCATTGCATTTCTTCCGACTCATGCCTGGCTACGGTGAGACCCAGTTTCATGTGGCACATGTTGAGCATCATCTCCTCTCGTTGGTGCTTTAGTAGTCGGTTTTGGGTCCTCAACGTTTGCAATTCACCCTCTGCTTTGATCGCACGTGCCTTGTACATCTCAAGTTCACCGGTTTGCGAGGCCAGCTGGAGCCTAATCTCATTTTCCGTACGCTGACGCACTACATCTTTCGCGGTTGCGTCTCGCAAATCGCTCTTCAACTTATCTTCCTCGCTTTGATATTGATGGAGTTTCCTCTCGGCCAGCTCCGCTCGTGATTGCATGGCAACGTATGCAGCCCGGTCAACGTCTCCCTCATTTGATGTTTGTGTTGCACTAGTGCTCGCACTTGCGATGGGAGGGCCTCCAAACGGTAATTGCCGTGGTCTTGTCGTGAATGCTGAATCCACTGGTGTGGCCACCCTTTCTTCCACCAAACCACATGATGCTCTCTCAATTACGTCGTCCAGCGGAAGGATTGATGGTGAGACTTCAATACTTAGGTGACGTTATTGCGACGTGGCGACAGTAATTTGGGACCTAAGTTCTGCATTCTCGTTCTCCAGAGCTTGTCTCCGCTTGTTGGCCCCAGCAAGATCATTTGCGTGTTTTCTGGCCAGCTCCTCCTTCTCCGCTTGTAAAGTATTCACACGGATTTGTAATCTTCGGAGGTATTCTGAGGCTATGTTTTGCCCACCGGTTAAGTTGGGCACCAAAACCTGTGCGCTTGGGGGAGTAGCTTCTGCGTGGACAACCATTTGTTGGGGCCCCTCCTCTTGAACACGTGGAGCTTGGTTGAACAACGACGGATCTAGTTGTGTTGGCTCACCTTCCATACGATCCTCCATCCTTACGTTGTCGTGTACCATGTCTGTTGCATTTAGCCCATGGTAGTTTTGCTCCATTGATGTTGCTCCTGTGACCTCCACCTCCATCATCTGCATGTCCGGATTGTCTACTGCTGCTCCCATTGCGTCCTCAGCCAGTACCTCCAACAGCACATTCGGATTACGAGGAACGTGCCGAAGTTTGGTAGGAAATTGACCGTTCCTCGGCCGTGCAGGGTATGTACTCCAGTACACGTCCTTCCCCAAAAATGTCTCTGCATACGCCATTTGACACAACGCGAGAGTCCCATCCTTCTTTCCACATCGTCCCCACAAAGCCATCGCCATTTCAGACTTCAGTCAATCGCTTCTTCAACGCTCCATGCCGACATTCCGAAATGCTCGCGTATCCGCCTCTTAGAATGGTACCAGCCCGGCCCTCGTCCCAATGACGGCATATATGAGACCAACTCACGTACGTTTTTGCGGTTCTTATATTCCATCGTTCAGGCTCGTCTTCCCAGCCTTCAAACGCCAAAATGTGACGGGCGTGAAAGACATCCCAGTCTATATCCGTTTGGTTCCCCCGCTTCTTTTTTCGTGGGTTCAGATCCTCACGTCCCGATCCAGGAGTCCCCATGTCCCAGTGTGTACCATGACTTTGACGTTGGCCATGTCCCCAACGTCTGCCATGTCCTACTGCTGTGGTTTAAATTGCCCAATCTACGGTATTCTGTATGGGGTTGTATATGAGATCAGCTCATATGACAATACCACATTAACCCCTGTCTGCTTCCTCCCAAGTTATGAAGCAAGGCTTTGTGCAAACCAGGACTTCACAACTCAAAGGAGGACAACGTGACTCAATATCGAAATGCGCGTATCTGTGGCAAAAATAACAAGACCTGCAGTTTGCTTCCTCCCAAGTTATAAAGCAAGGCTTTATGCAAATCAGGACCTCACAGCTCAAGGGAGAAAACTTGGATCCAAAATGAGGCCCCCATCATCTTATACTCTCATGCCCACCAAATCAATTAGGCACAACCATTTATGTCAATTCATCATAATCTAGATCAATGGCGTGCTCACTGGAGCCGTCGACCTGGCCGTCCACATGTTTGATTGACGGTTGATGGCGTCCCGCTCGACGGCGGCGTAGGGTCGGGCAGGCCGTCAACAGGCTCAGATACGAGTATAGGTTCGGTGTAGGGTGGGATGGATTTGACGGCCTTCCCGTCCAATTGGACGGGCGGCTTGTCCAACAGGACGGTCCATCCGTCGAACTGGACGGCCTTTCCGTCGAACCGGACGGTCTTTCCGTCGAGCTGAACGGCCCACCCGTCTAGTGGGGCAGCCTGCCCGCCATAGATGGCCTGCCCTGCCCGCCAAAGATGGCCTGTCCGCCCACGTGACGGGCCAGATGTCAATTGGACGACCCACCCGTCTAGGTGGACGGCCACCCGTTGATTAAACGGCATGCGCGACGACTGCACGGCCCAGCCGTCGGCAATTTAAGACCACTCGTGAGAGTTATGGTGTTCATCACGATCACAATGGCCGTTGATTTAGCCGTCCAGAAACGAGATCTAGGGCCCCCTCCTCTGGCTGGACGTTGACAGGCTATCATAATCGTGATCATGAGGGGGCGCCCGCCGTCACCCAGTACTTGCAGCCGTCAATTATCACTGGACGGTCATCATATGTGGCATTATCCATTGACGGCTCGCCGATAAGACGGCCTACCCCTCCTAGTGGCCGACCGTTCCGTCGTGTGGACGGCCTCTACGTCCAGCTGGACGCCGTACCCGTCCACCTGGACGACCAGCCCGTCCGCCTGGACGATCAGCTCGTCGACTGGACGGCATACACGTTCAACTGGACGACCAGTCCGTCGTACGGACGACCTACACGTTTAACTGGACGACCGGCCCGTCCAATTGGACGACCTAAAAATCCAACTAGACGGCCTGCTTGTCTGACTGGACGACCAGCCCGTCCACCCGGACGACCAGCCCGTCGTCTGGACAGCCTACACGTTCAACTAGACGACTGGCCCGTCCAACTGGACGGTCTAAACATCCAACTAGACGGCCTGCCCGTTTGACGCGACGACCAGCCCGTCCACCTGGACGACCAGTCCATCGTCTGGACGGCCTACACATTCAACTGGACGACTGGCCCGTCCAACTGGACAGCCTAAACATCCAACTAGACGGCATGCCTGTCTGACTGGACCGCCTAAACTCTTACAGGACGGCCTGCCTGAATAGTTGGACGGCTACAAATCCGGGTCTTAGGGTTATACGGCATACCAATTCTAATGATTTAGGTATGATTGAGAAGACTGTGTACGATGCGGGGTGATAGTATATATCATTTGAATAACAATGATGTTTTGAGTGCATATCCAATGCTTGATTGTGTACGGTTTAGAAATTATGACTAATTATATATTTCATTTCAGCACGCCAATCGATTATTTCATTCCACAACAAGGGTTTAGGGTTGGACGGGCCGTCCGTCATGTGGACGGGAAGGTCGTCATGTGGACGGGTGGGTCGTCATGTGACGGGCGGGCCGTCATGTGGACGGGCGTGATGTCGTGTCGACGGGCGTGATTTCACGTAGACGGACAATCTTGGGTTGCAGCTAATTCTCGTGTTCTTTCAATTTTTAATCTGCTATACTTCACTATTAAGGTCTACGACATACAACACGCAATTCCCAATTTATGCACTTGGCCATATAATCATGCACTTGGCGCCCGGGCGCAATAAAAAAATTTGTCTAAAAAATTCATTAAAAAATAGCAATTTTCGTGTCTCTACAATCAATTACATTGTAAACAAACAATTTTTATTTTATTTTTTATTCTTATCTTTATCTTTTCTTTTATTTTTTCTTTTATCTTTTCTTTCTTGTCTTTCTTGTCTTTTGGAGGCGGAAAGGGATTTTATTTTTTTTTATTTTTTTATTTTTTGTTTTTTTGTTTAGTTTTTGCTGGTTTTCTTCTTCTGTTCAGGGTTCAGGGTGGCTGAAACCCTAACGGCGGCGGAAGAAAAAAAAAAAAAAAAAAAAGTTTTTTTTTTTTTTTTCCGCCGCCGTTAGGGTTTCAGCCACCCTGAACCCTGAACAGAAGAAGAAAACCAGCAAAAAAAAAAAAAACAAAACAAAAAAAAAAAAAAAAAAAAACATCCCCTTCCGCCGCCAAAAGACAAGAAAGAAAAGAAAGAAAAGATAAAAGAAAAGATAAAAGAAAAGATAAAGATAAGGATAAAAAATTAAAAAATAAATTGTTTGTTTACAATGTAAGTGATTGTAGAAAAACAAAAGTCGTTGTTTTTTAAAGAACTTTTTAGACAAAAAAATTTTGAGCCAAATTTGCTCATGAATGATTGCACTTGGCCAAGTGCAAAAATAGGGAATTGGGTGTTATACATGTATGTCGGTATTGTTTAAGTGTAGGGATAAATGCACATTGAGGTGTAAACTTTGAACACATGCGACGCGGGTTCGGAAAGTAGTAGAAGATTCAGTTTGCATAGTGTATTTAATTTTATACTGGCTGCAGGAGTCCTAACGACGGAGAGTGCAAACACAAACATTGCAATTGCGCCAGAACCAGTATACCCGCACCACAAAAAACTAAGGAGATGCATGCCTGTAACCTGAGGGGCCAGTACGGGCCGCTCTCTTTGAAACATACAAAGATTGCGGATGCTCCTTCTGGGGCGAATACCCACCGGGCGGGAAATTCGCAACATGTGAGTATGCATATTTAACAACGGACACTATCCGGTTCGGCGCACTAGTATTCGACACCAAGTCCTTCGCTAGATCCACTGGAGTAGTCCCCCGCACTTCCACGGCGCGACCAACGGTGATGCCAACGACTCCCGTAGGATCGATCAACACATGATCTGCAGAATCATCTAAACGAACGCAGTCAAAGAAAATAGGTCCTACATCGCCAGAATCGCCTACTTTGTATGACTGAGCTAGACGACACACTAAACTCTCCATAGCGCCACCTGCATGGGCTGCACAAGGCCAAAATGAAAACCTTGGGTAAGGCAATCGATATTTATATCCTTGGCGGGCAATGTTTAGGGTTTAGGGCCACGCACACGATCTTCCGAGCGGCTGGACGGCCATTCCGTCAACTGGACGCCCTCTACGTCCACTCCGTCAACTGGACGCCCTCTACGTCCACTAGACGGATCCTCCGTCGATTGCATGGCCGAGTGCGATGGTTAGACGGCCTCTCTAGCGACTAGACGGCCCTCCCATCTAGAAGAGCGCCCCTCGGTCTCCTTGACGGCCCACCTGTCCACAGGCAGGACGGCCCACCCGTCCTTTGGACAGACTCTCCGTCAACTAGACGGCCCTCTCTGTCGGGCCGTCCACTCGACGAACTAGCCGTCCTGAGGACACGGTCAGCCCGTCATCTGGACGGACTACCCGTCCACGGACAGGACGGCCCACCCGTTCTCTGGACGGCTACTCTGTCAACCTGACGGACCTCCCCGTCGGACCGTCCACTCGACGGAATAGCCGTCTAGAGGAGACGGTCGGCCCGTCAACTGGACGGACAACCCGTCTACTGGATGGACTACCACCGGCGGGACGGTCCGACCATGCAGTCAACGACCTGCACTCAAATCGGACGGGTTAGCCGTCCAATTCGACGGCCAAGCTGTCTGTTGCGCACTGTGTATGGACTCCTGCATGGAAATAAAGTCTCTACATGCAACCATGAACATCGACACGCTGTAGGAACATTTGTTTATTCAAAATTGTATGGCGTACGTACATAATCACAAAATGTATCTCCCATGAGACGGTTTATCTATCCTGTCTACCCTGGTGTACATCGAGAAAACATATAACACTATATACAATATCAACGGAATAATCTAATAACAACCGGATGGGCCGGATGAGCCGGATCCCATGCACAATTGCCGAACAAAAAAAAGGAGGTTGCGACGACGACTAATCTATCGACGCTGTGCGCCTTGCCTTTACGCTCGCCGGGTGAGGCGCCACTGCGCAAATGTGCACCCAGTGTGCAATTCAAAACGAGCCAATGCCTTCCGCTTCTTGTGTTTGCTCCAATTCGCGGTCATTCGCCCGTCCGTGACAAGCTTCAAAAAATACGGGTTCAGTCAACGCAGCGTTGGCTCCTCCATCTCCGAACGATGTAGTGCCCACAACACGTACTCCTGCAACTATTTCCGGTCCACAGGATACCCGGATGGTTCCCACCGCCGCATCGCGATAGCGTGATGCCGATGTGCAAGACCCAAGCGTGAAAGCTGCTGCAAGATGAAAACGCTTGCGAACTAGCCGTCCACCGCTTCCCAGTTTCAACCTGCAATCTCTCACCAGCCCGCAAAGGCGCAAACACTCTTTGGGAATCTGAGATAGACGCACTCCCCATCTGCAGAATCTGCCGGACGCTGCGAGATAGCAACAATTGCGAGCAGGCCGTCCAACGCTCCCCAGTCCCAACCTGCACACACAAAATGGAAACATAAAGCAACGAGGAATACCATGGAGACAGAAGCCACCTGGAAAGCATTTTATATGAGCAGGGGTCGTCCGACATCTTGTGAATTGCCAACATACAGCCGTTGATCCGGGCCGTCATCGCATAACTCATGGCCGTCGACTGGACGCTCTTCGTAGTTAATGCAGTCTGTCCACTAAGTAGTAAACTATCACCTCCCACGCGAGAATGAATGTAGTCTCGTAATCCGGACTGTTTAGGGCGTTTAGCCGTCGCCCCGCCCGTCTCGGCAGTGGTGGGCCGTCCTGCTAGACGGTGGGGTCGTCCTGCTAGACGGTGGGGTCGACCAGTTGACGTCCCGTCCATGGGGTTGGACGGCCTGTCCTCCCAGCCCTCGACGGCCCCCCTCGTCATGCTGGACGACTTCTTCGGCTGCACTGGACGGGCTAACCGTGCAGGAGACGGCCTATCCCGCGATGGACGGCGTATCCGTCTGGACGGATTTCGTAAAATTCCTAGGACGGCCTGTCCGTCCGTTCGACGCCTTTGCGGGGAGGGGGGGGGGGTCATCCACCCCTGCCTAGACGGCCTGGGCGTGTTTTGGACGGTTTGTGCGTGTTTAGACGGCTTTCCCGCCAATTGAACAGACCCAAGGACGGCCTTCCGTTTCGATTGTAAAACCCGTCTTTGCGGTGGATAATGTTTTCCCTGAACTGGATCTGACGAAACCCTTTTCACGTGGACAAAGAAATTTAATCAATGACCGCATTGCTAATAATTCCCAAATCATTACCAGAGTCGGAATTAAAAAGGTATGGTTTGTGATACCAAGACTAAACTAGATAAGTTATAAGAACATGGAGAACGATTATTGCCAATCTTGCGACGAGTGACCGATGGACCTAAGCAATAATTCACAATAATGCTTTTAATAATGAGATTGAGTTGGTAGATCGTACTATTGTACAGTTAAAGGAACATTAGATACACTCAAACACGATGTGGCATTTAAAGGTGAATCCAGAAAACTATGATTTTATCAGAATATTATAAACCTTGACGTAGGGAAATTTTATGTTTAGAATCAAATTTAGAGCAAATCTTTAAGTTACATCCTTTCATGTGGGGGAGGTAAAGACAAAATATAGTGAAATATGGCTGCAACCACTTGCTCGTGCGCAAAAATATTGGATTACAATGACCAAACTTTTGATTATTGAAGGGATGGTCAGATATTTAAATGTCACGATAGTTTGAACAGTAGGAATTCAAAAAGTATAATTCTAATCAAGAAGTAATAGGGTGATTGCAGTATTGCACGAGTTCTTTCACGTATGTTCAGTCGTTCACAACTTATCCGGGTTCATACTTTCAGAGGGATATAAAGAAAACAAAAGGCTGTAATGCTATACCGCCTATACGCCATTATCAACTTGTCATAATTAGAAATTGCACCAAAAGGTAATGTTCTAGGTGTCCATATTGTACGCGGATAAATACCTATGAGTGCGTTCACATACGGGGCTGTTCTACAAACTTTTGTGCCACCTTGTCACACAAGCACCGTCACATCTGAGCCGCCAGTGTGATGTTTGGTAGGGGCTCTAGAGGTTGAATCAGGTGCAAGGTCCCCGCCATCTTCCTCACGCTCTGTTCAGCCTTGTTCACTCTCTAATGAATCCTTTAATCCTACAGTCCTAAACATCAAATAATTGCATTAGATGATTATATCTACAGTCCTAAACATTTAATACTTCTATTAGTTCTTAATTAGTTAATTCCCAAAGTTACAAACACTTATTTCGGACTTTAGGTCCTTTAGCATTAGTCATGAAGTCTTAAACATCATACAATTGCACTAGTCCTAAATTCCTAAACATTTAACAATTGGATTAATCCCAAAGACTTGTAGAGTAAAATCCTAAACATTCACTAATGTCCTTTAACATTACTCCTAAAGTTCTAAACACTATATAATTAATTTAGTCCCAACTCCCAAAGAAAAAGTCCTAAACATTAAATAATTGCATTAGACATTAGTGATTAGTCCCAAAGTTTTAAACACTCCATAATTGCATTAGTCCTAAGGTTCCATATTTGGTGTCAGGTCCTAGATGCTGTAAAGGGTTTTGCTAAGCAAGGCCTGCACGGGGCTCCTTGGTGGCAAAAAAGCCGGGAGTTTGCCATTGGACAAGGGGCAACCGGTGGCGTAGTGTTCTTGGAGAAAGGGGTCATGGTGGTTCCGTTGTCAGGCTCTTCGGTACGAGGGGGGAATGGAAGAGTGCGTAGAGTGAAGCTTCAGAACTCCCGGCACATTCTGTCGCACATGGAATTAGCAGGGAAATTGCCGCTGGACATTGGAAATTTGAAGAGAGCGAGGGAGAAGTTGTCGATTGAGGCACTGGTTTGTCCATGCATTCACCCTAGGGTCATTAAGTTTTTTGCCCTCAATGACACCACGATGGAATGCTATGCTCAATGGTGGAATGGGGGGACATTGAAAGATATGTTTGAAGTGGACCAAGAGTATCGCGATCCGGATGAGGTAGGGGGCATTTGATATGATCCAAATCCGCACACATTGCAGAAAAGAAAACGTCTTATGGCGTACAGACGGAATCGTACGGAGTTGGCGTGGGCATTGGTGTGCATAGTGGACGCAGTACAACAAGATCGAGTTCTGCACAACGACATCACCCCATCAAATATATTGCTCCATTTCCCGGATGAAAGTGGATTGATCGTGTGGATCGGGATATGCGATTGGGGAATGGGCAACCGCATCAAAGAGGAAACACCATCCTTGTACTCCCACCGAAGCATTACCGAATTAGAGAACTCGAAGGCAAGCCGGTGGTATGTGGCTCCAGAGATGCACTACCTTGTTGGAGAGCATGGAAGCGATCTATCTCCAAGCCATGTGCGAAAGCCATGTTATAACATACACACAGACGGCTACTCGGTTGGAAAAATAGCGCAGCGTATATGGAAAGAGGACCGGAAGAATGTTCGAATGATTCCAGACAACACTGCAGCAATGTATTTTGATATGATATTGAAAGAGTTATGTGCTCCAAAATCCAAGGATCAACGTTCAGTTACGCATGCGGTGAGGAGCCTTGAAGGGAATCTAATTTTTTGGGCTCCACCGATGTGCTGTTACCGCGAGACTCGCAAGGAACAAGATATCTTGGCGAAGCAGAAGGAGATCGAAGAGTAGACAAAGGTAAATAGTATTCAGTCAGAAGAGTGCGAATTAGGAGATGAGGTTAGTGTTTAGTATAGCATCGGTGTGTTCCACCGTGTGGGGTACGCTTCTGACCCTTTTTGTATGAACTTTACATCGATATATAAATAAATGCCCATGTTCACAACTCTCATTACTCGTGTATTACGTTTGGATAATGGTTTGGGTCCGTCATGGAGCCTCTCTGTTACTACAGGACCGTCCAACGAGATGGACGGATTGTACTAGGGCAAGAGCGTCCAGTCCGGTCCGTCCACGGTTTGACTGTCCAACTTGGCCCGTCCAACCTAGTCCGTCAGCCCGAGACCGTCTAGGAGGGACCGTTCAACCAGGCCCGTCCCACCTGGCCATCCAACTAGGCCCATCGGACGTGCCCGTCCAACTAGGCCCGTCCCACGTGGGCGTCAAACTCGGTCCGTCCAATCTGGCCATCCAACTAGGCCCGTCCCACCTGGCCGTTCAACTACGCCAGTCCGATCTGGCTGTCCAACTAGGCCCGTCCGACATGGCCGTCCAACTAGGCCCGTCAGATCTGGCCGTCCAAGTAGGCCCGTCCCACCTGGCCGTCAAACCCGGCGCATCCGATCTGGCCGTCCAAATAGACCCGTCCCACCTGGCTGTTAAAGCCGGCCCGTCCGAGCTGGCCGTCTAACCTACACCAGGCGTCCTAGAACAAGAAGCAGCAATAGACTAAAAGGAGTCTAGGTATGAACCTTGATTTAAAAGTCTAAAAAAGAAAAAAGAAAAAAGAAAAAAAAACATCGTTAAAGCACAACACAAACTTGATAAGAAATTGTATAAAATAGTGGATTTAAATAACATTGGAAAAGAAAAGTAGAAGCACACCGAAAACACCATAGCCTCCAAACCCTCCATCTTCCTCCACATCACTTGAGCCTCACCCTAAGAGTCTCCATTTGATTCAAAATCACCCTAAGAGTCTCGTTTGATCCAAAATCTCCAGAATGAGGAAACAAACAAACTAACAAACTATGTTCATCTTCATTCATCTTCATTCTTCGTCATTCGTCCACATTCGTCTTCATTCGTCATTTCTTCATCCAATTTCATTTTCATTCTTCAGAGTTTCACATCTAGACACATACCCCTCAGCCATCCAGTGATACCTCATAGCCATTAATTAATTAATTAATGCCTGGGGTGGAAAACCCAATTTTGTTACATAGTATAATTTTTGTATTTGCAATCTTATAATTCATTCAATCAATCTTCTACTATGCACCAACATCCATTTTCTAGTGAAGGACATTAATTAATTAATTGATTAATGCTGGTCCAGGGGGTAGAGTGATGTGGAGGGTATAATTGAATTTCCACGTCAGAATTTGATAGGTCCACATTCCAGTAATCCAATCACAAGAGAGGCACGTCAAGTCTGTTGTCCGCCAACTGGGCACTTGGTTACATTAATCTACTACTGTAGAACTACTGAGTTGGCAATCATATTGTAAAATCTAATTCGTAATAAAAGTATGTCTTTTCATGTCTGTTTTCGAGGTTGTTCTCGCCGAGATCCATCGGATGTGCACTGGATCGCTAATTCTGAGCCTCTTGGATCATAGAATTTGTATTTTGTGACAATAATTAGTGAATAAATTGTAGGTGATGTGTTTGTGATACTAGGTTTTTACATTAATATTAATTTAGATTACATATATGTTATTTTCAACCCTTTTTTTAGCATTGGTAGAGAACATCACTAGTCTAGTTAAAACGGTCCAAATTTAATGATGAATTCTACCACCAAATTTTATTTATGAACTCCGGGGGGGGGGGGGGGGGGGGGGGAGTTTATGAATTCATAAAAAATTTAAAACAATTGCAAAGTTGTGTATTGCGACACAAAAGTTGGTGAACCATACCATGCAGAGACATAGTAGTTGATAATCATTACTTCTTTTTAACTATTTTATTAAAAAATGAAGAAGATATAATCAACCATATACTATATTTATTTTAAGAATTGAACCTTGGAAACTTCCGTCTTTTTCAATATTTGTCAAATAGTGTTAGTCAATATGTAAAATGGCTTTATGAAGATGGCTTGACAAAGGCTATAAGATATCTCATTTATAATTTCATTCAAACAAGATTTGAGTAGTTCATCACGCTTTTAGTTCAATTCATATAGAAAACAATATAGACCAAGTTCATGTTGAAGATACATTAAACCAAATGTTATTGAAAGTTCTAGTACGTTTGATCCAATATAACAAAATTGTCTTCAATGATGTAAAACAACCAATCTCTTACAAATGTTTGTTGCACCAATGTTTAAATTTAGTTTTTTTCTTTTCTCTTTCATGTGAATTTTTGATGCACTTTCAATGATGACGCCCTCGAGTTCTAATTTTATATGAAATGGTTAACCCCTAACTGCCCAGGCGTCCATTTTTTGGATGATGTACAGATTTCATCCATTTTTCTCATCCATCATGCACTTTTTGTAGTGTGGATTTTTTACTATAGATTTTATGAGAAGTTAGCTTCATGCATGTGTGATGCGATTAGAAAGGGGATGATTTGTGAAATTTATGCCTCATTTTATGTTGTAGTGATTCACCCAAAATTTCAAAAATCTTAGCTCAAAATAGTTCAAAAGTGCTCTTGAAAAAGTCAACTCATAGAAATAAGCAACCAAAAAATCTCTAAAAACCACAACACCCATCATAAAAATTTCATTTAGAAATTGTCGATATGTAGTTCGTAATCGAATTACAAAAGAGTTTTGAATTTTAAGTTTCAAAATTTATACAAAAATATTGGTGATAGCCATCATAAATCTAACCGCATGAATAGAATCTAAAATTCATAATGTACAACTTTTGTTCATACATCAAGTTCAAAACATCTCTCTTAGTTGCATTTTGTAAAGCATCTTTGCAAAACTCCCCAATCTAAAAAGTGTTGTGGGCATTTAGGAGTTATTTCTTCTCAGACACGCGTAATTTTATAGAGTAGGGTGGAGATTTCCTTAGAGCATCTCCACTCATATGGAATAATTTCATCACATTAAAACTTCATCATGCACTAGTAGGGGCCATATATTTAGAGAGTATAGTGAATAGCCCATAAACCAACACTTTAAGCTTTTCACACAAATCTAATATTGATATAGAATTAGAAGCTTTCGATGATCACGTATTGGAGATATTGTTGATTTATAGTACAGGTTGGTTATTGAGTCATGCACCTTACGTCATTTGATTATGCCAACTGTACAACTCGCTATATTAACTTCCAACCAAACATTTGTCTCCTAATGTACAAAAGCAAACAAGATCTTCATCATTTATTATTCAACTTACTAATTGTAAAAAAAAGTAATATTTGCCAAAGTCACACAACCATGACAAAAGTTGGCTATTTTCCAATTTTTTTTTGGCGAGTCCAAACATTAATTACTTGCTTTTCGTCCAAAAAATATGCCGTCCCCATCTATTTTGAACGGCCGGTGGAGATGCCCTTAGTCGCACAATACCGTGTGGGTTGACGGTATTAGGTCCCTCTACCGATCCAGCATGTACTTAATATATAGATCACAGAGTGGTAGATATCCGAAAACCCAAAACCCTAATTTCCTGCATCGAGGTTTTTGCAGGTTGCATTGTGATGGAGCCAGAGCTTCTTGCACGATCGGAGAGTGGATTGCACGAAGAGCTTGAAATTCATGAGGTTTGAGGTTTGGTGAATTTGTTTTGGCAAGGAATTCCCATCAATGGCAGCTTCGCGGGTGCAATGTCTTCGAAGGATTCTCATCCATCCCCACTCGGGAGCCGTTTCGAGATTGCTGAGCACAGAAGCGGCGGAGGCATCATCGCGTCCAGATGAAGGGAGGAAAGTTGTTGGCAAGGAATTGGCTATGATGAGACGCGAGTACGAGAAGGAGATGTCGGAGTTGCGGAAGAAGTTCGCTGCCGACGAGGAGCGGAAACGGAAGGAGAAGCGGCACGTGGAGTTAATTACGCGTGAGAGGATTCTTGTGGAGAAGGAGAAGCGGCTCGTGCTCAAGAAAGAGAAATCGCAGATTCGCGCCGTAGAAGTTGCCGATGAGATGAAAACCCTCCGTGCTAGACTCGTGAGTGCCTTATCATTCTTTGTCTAATTTTTTTCTGTACATTTGCCGTGCGATCGTTGTATGATTATACACATTTGTAGTGCTGATTACTTGACTTAGTAGCTAGGACGCATTTCAGTTTTTGAGCATTAGGTTATGTTCTGTGAGTTCGCTTACTTAACATTCTAGAAATTTTTTCACAGTTATTTATTTACTTTTTTTTTAATCTGATTTTTTTCTAAATTTTTTAAACCCCTAAGCGTCCACTGTGTATTTTCTGTAGTGTAGGAAAATTGGACCCCTGCTGCAAATCATTTGTTTGTGTGAAAATGACTTCAGTTTGACACGATCGACACTGTTGATCTTGTAGTGTAGAACAATGATGTATTGCAATCAGAAAACCAAAGTAAAATGAGAAAATGCCACCGTTGCAAAGTTCAGTGATGCAGATGGCGCTAGACGCTTAAGGGTTAAATTTAAAAGCCTGGCCTGACAGACACTGAAAAGCCTATCTATGAACTTTCCTTGCTTCATATTTCTATCGCGTTAGTGTTCTTGAAAACGGAATATTTTTGTTTTATTCCATTTTTTGATTGCTTTATACTGCGTTTTTTTCGATTCCGTTTGTAATGACTGTTCTGAAGCTGTAAGTACGCATACAAAGATTGAAAAACGTTAGAAAACGTCCAAATTATTACTGTGAATGCGAATGGAACGGAACGGTTTTATTCCTTTTTCCGGTTGCCTTGTATTGTGTGAAGTTGTTGAGGTTGTGTGTTACTTGCTGACTTCTATTGATAAGAATCTGCTAAAATTCCTCTTAATTTCTGGTTTCAGGAAGAAGAGAGGAAAGCGAGGGCAGCGAGACGGCAGTTTAGAGAGAAGAGATTTCTTCGTCTGGTGGCGAAAGAGAAAGAAGGAGTTCGCCAGCAAAGCTCCATGTGGATTGAAGAGAAAGACCTAGAGCGTCGCATTTTGGATGCTTTAGTCGATCCGTTTTATTTGTCTGGCTCTTATGCATTGCCAGATAGAGATGGTCCCATGTCTGTTGGCGATGATAGCGATGAAGATGACGACTAGTAGCGTATGATCAGTTTCCCACACCTCTCGTGGATTAATTTCTGTGCTGAGTGCAGAGGTCACTCCATAGACCGAAAATTTCTCATTGTACCTCAAGAATGACCTCCCATATTCAGAGACGATGCAACTTTGAGAATGTGCCAGAGCTTGGATAGTTAGAATGATCAGTTAGCATGTATGCCTCGACCTTATGCAAGAAGGAAAGATGGTGGTAAACATGTGAATTTTTTTGCATGTGATTGATCATGCTATAATGAAATGTGCGTCGCTCTATATCATGGAGATTCAGACGAGGATTTTATGTGCAAGATTCTTGAATTGATTTAGGTCTTTGTTTGATCCTGAAAACATAGAATGTACCGTATTTGATCGGTTGAACACGTCACTCGATCCCACACTGCTACGCACAAGTCGAAATTCCGTCAATATTAGGGTTTGATTTGGACCGAGGATTTCTGCATCATGTGACTGAAATGTTTGTTTTCACGCAGAGCGGGGAGAAGTTAAAGTGCGCAATTCTGGGAGCCCAGGTGGGGACTTGTATGCCCGTCGCTCGTTGTCAATGAAGAGCACAGTTAGCTTTACGTTTAGTTATCGTTGCGACGGTAATAGTTGTCGTTTCGAAGATCTCTTGATTGCTGTGATTGTATCCCATCGCCGTTTCAGAGCAATTGGTGAAGGGCGCAACTGCGCAACTCTTCGAACCATGAACCTTGATATCCACTCTTGATTTGAAACAGTGTACGTATCGTCAACTGAACTGTGGAAATGAGGTTGGAGTAAGTTACATGGAGTATCCCTGGGAGTCTTCTTTGGAATGGTGCAGGGACCCGGCGCAATATTAGGGTTAGAAGGGGACCCTTACAAACGTCGAGAAAACGGCAAGCAGATGGCACATCTTGGAGTTTCGTGTGCAAATTTGTTGTAGCTGCGGAGTGGAGCATTTTTCCTTTGAAAAGATGTGGTGGATTTCTTAACGGAGAGATGGCGGATTTTGATAGTATGTTATGGAGCTCACTGCCGCCGGACATATGGGAGAGAGTACTCGCGTGTTTGCCCGAGAGAGCATTGTGCAAGTTTCTTACCGTTTGCAAAAAGTGGCGTTCGTTGCCTGCAAATTCCAGTTTCCGCGACCTCCGTGCAGGACTGCATCCGCAAGAATCCACCATTCTTGTCTCGAATGGCAACAAGGTTGTTGCGGTCTACGACAGAGCTCAAAACAACTGGTCGGTGATTGATGTCTCGGTCCTTCGGGCTGCCTTTTCTTTCATCGGCGTGAAGAATTACAAGATCGAAGCTGCGGAGGGGAGCTTGCTGGCCGTTTGGTCCGCTTCCAAGAACGAGAAAGTGAAGGCTGTGGTGCTTTGTAACCCTATTGCCAAGACATGGCGCCATCTCCCTCCCATGGTGATTCATATGGTGATTCGCACGGTGGTGCACATGACCCTAAACCCTAATCTCAAAATCTTCGTGCTGGGATTCGAGAGCCACACCGCCACGGAGCCCCTGTTCCAAATTTATGACTCAGTTCTTGATTCTTGGCGTCTCTGCAGTTACCCCTCTAGTATTTTTCAGTCCAGCCGTCCTCTTTCGGGTCTCCTCTACAACGGGACTTTTCATGCTCTGTTTTACGACATTGTAGCACAAAACCATCTGCTCATGGCGTACAACATGACCGAAGATTTCTGGACTGATGTCCGTGTTCACTTCCCCAGGTTCTTCGTCACGGGTCAGCTCCTGGTGGCGAACTCACGACTGTATTTAGTGACCCCCTGCAAAGAAGCCGGTGGACAACCTGCTAGGTATGTGTTGAACCTTGATGTTTCAGAGATTCGGATTCCGGCCAGTGAATGTGCGAGGGTGGCGGAGCTGCCTATGTCAGTGTTCAACCTCTTGTTTGGAAGCTCCCATAGGGTGTCCTTGGATTCTTGGGTAACCATGGTCTTGGACGAGTCCATCTGCTTCGTATCATATCTGGGTCAGGCTGTGGTGCACGACGAAATCTTAGATCAGTGGCTGCATTTATCGCCCTATAGCATTGGTAAAGGCGGTCAATTGTTTGGTTCTTCGTTTACGATTGACGTTTGTATGCCTGTGTAGTTCAGTTACGTAGGCAAAGCAGCATCCCCTTGTATAATTTTTCGAATAAACCAGAAAACTCTGTTCACAGATTGCTCTTACTATGTTTGCATGTCACTGTATTATATTTGATGATACGAGCATTTTGATTTTGTGTACTGGATTTTGGAGGAATGCACCTATTATCATTGTTCGTCTGTCTGTGTGGGCACCTATATTGTATGTTCTACGTGAGTTGTTTATGCAGAAGTGAACAACAATCGGTGGTTTGCCTGGGAAGTTGAGCACGAGTCAACTGAGTTTTCATCATATCAGTACAATCTTTATTAGGACTGGCTCTGACATGAAACCGACGAGTGTTTGGACTCGGTAAACTTAGAGCTTAAGGACACGGATTTCTAAATTGAAACTAGTACTAGAATGTTGAGGGTTGCTTGACGCTTTTTTTCCTCGTCTTGGCTGTGCATTGAGTATACGCAGCCATTGTTGGGAACAGAGCTTTGCACATTGAATGGATTCGGTACGTCAATGTGTCTTTGGTGACGTATCATAGCTCCACCAGGTTTCATGCTGGACCACGGTGGTTTTGACGTAGTGACAGTTTAAGTATACCAGCAAGAGGAGGAAGCGTAGCAGATCCAAAAGATGATTTGTTCAGGGCCTTTGTTTGCAGCTGTGTAAGTGCAACAATTAAGGTTTAACGTTTTGTTGAAACTGAGTGCTCCGTTTACAGGGTTACGCAGAGTTTGAACGGCGAGCTGGTTGCCAAAGGGCAGGAGAGCTCTTGTAAAAGTGTCTGTATTTTATGCTTGTGTTTTCCGTAATAGTTGCACCTCTTCACCCGGCTCCTGCCTTCTCACTTGGACCTTTCAGAAGGGGCTTTAGGTTTTTTTGACGACTGCGATAAATTGCAGATTCAATTTTCCAAGTTTGAAGCCATAACCTGGAGCCTTTTTGGGACTATGCGCTTGGCTTTTCTTCATTGACTTCTATATCCTCGTGGCTTCTATATGCGTGATATTTGAAGCCTTGCTTTGACAATGTCGCTGTGGTGTCTGACGATTGTATTTCAAGCAGGGGCAATTGTGGCTGAATTCACGAGAAAGCTAACGTTGGGCGATTCATTCGTTTCACGAAGTTCCTCTCAACAAGGTAATCTCATGCGTCCCTATTGAGGGAGGCCAGTATCAAAGTATTTGGGAAGGAAAGAAATGACCTTCAATACCAATGCACAACCTGGGAAACGTAGAGCTGCATTAATTCTTCCTGGGAACTGAAGCTGCGGAACTTACTTACCGAGTTTGGTCACCAAGATTGAGAGATGCTGAAAGCTTTGAGAGATGTGTGTAGCCGTTTCGCCTTGTATCCATGGCGAAGGGAAGTATTCCGGCCAAATGAGGTGGGTTTTGTGAACCTACTATTGGTCTGGCGCAACCATTGTAAAACATGGTGAATGGGCATTAACCAAGTAAATCTCATCTGCTTGAACTAGCTGTTGGGCTGTAGAGCCGAATGAGGGAACGAAATACGTGACGGAATTACAGATATCGACGGATCTTTGATTTGAAGCCTCTTTTGAACGCAAGGTTTGTTTTTGGTCAGGAAGCATCTGAACCATGCTGCTCTAGCTTTCAAAGGACCTGATTGGCCATCGAAACCATGTCGGAAACGTCCTTAAGTAGTATGAATAATGCGTGTGGGGAACTGTACTACTCTAGGGGCGCTCAGACCAGCAGCAGATCTACGAGCTCGACACACCAGGTGCGAAGTTAGAATCACCAAATTTTCTTACTTCAATATTAAGGTTGAATGCTCAGTTGACACATTATGTCGAGAAGTAGTATCTGAGAAACCCGGTCTTGATTTTGGTTTTCCATATACAGAGGTATTGAGCTCCATTATTCTCTTATTACGTTCACTCTGTTTCAAGGTAATGTGCGTTGGTACTGAATATCTTTCGTTTTATCTCCTTTGTTTGAGCATGCTGAATATTGTTTTGCAGAAATCGTACAAGTCCGAGAGACTTTCAAATCAACATTATAGTAACAAAGGTAAGCGTCAATTCCAACTTATATAATTTCAAGCAAGTTCGTGAAGGATCAGTTCGTCATTCTCAGGTCATACTTTAGGACGTCTGATGTCATTGTAGTTCGAAGCCATAACACGTAATTCCGTAGCTCAGGAGTGGCACAATTTTTCCCTAGAGAGAGAGGATTGTCTAGGAGGAAAATAGGTACAGTACGTGCTTAACCCCTAAAGACCAAGGATTCATGGTTTTAGAATGACAAATTCAATTGATCGTATTGTGAAAAATATAATTAAGATGAGACCAAATTTTATATCACCAGAATCAGTGAAGAACATTGCATGTGTTGGTCAAACAACAAATAAATTTGAACAATAGGAAGACCACATAGGACCTACTCAAAACTGCTAAAAAACCATGAGGCCCAATTTGGGCTTCTTGGTCCTTTAGGGGTTAATAGACTGCTTTCTGGTGGAAGTTTGAGACGTTAACGTTGTTCAGCGCATATGGTGTTTCTTCGCCAGAAAATGAAGGCAACCGGAAAACCTTGCTGGCCATCACTGTGGAGATCGAGGATGGATGCAGTGGACATATTCAGATGAAGGAAGGCGATTCAGCTGAGGGAGTGGCAAGAACGTTTTGCCGTGACTATTCCCTTCCTGATGATCTTGTCGGGCCACTCACAGAGCACATCCTCAACATCATAAATATCAGGTACAGTGTGTTTGATGAGCTCTGTTCTCTCTACTTGAGCCTGAAACACTTTCTATTCACTTCATCTAATGTGGCCTAACTAAAAGTTCCCTTTTCCAATCAGAAGATTTCAATTGAACCCCTAAAGGACCAAGAAGCCCAAATTGGGCCTCATGGTTCTTTTAGCAGTTTTGAGTAGGTTCTATGTGGGCTTCCTTTTGTTCAAATTTGTTTGTTTTTTGACCAACATATGCACTGTTCTTCACTGATCCAGTGATATAAAATTTAGTCTCATCTGAATTATATTTTACACAATATGATCAATTAAATTTGTCATTTAAAACCATGAATCCTTGGTCCTTTAGGGGTTAAAACTTGAAGAGTCAGTTTTTAGTTCATTTGTGCAAAGAATAGGTATGAGTAGCTGCAACGCTCTTATCTATTTAACTTGGCATGGGCAGCAAGAAAGACAAGAATATTGTCTTCTGCACTACAGAAGAGCGTGATGCTTATGAAGCGAGGCTTGACCAGACAACCCCAGGTAATTATCCTGATGAGAACGATTCATATGATGAGAGAAAGTCAACAGGAGAATCTGGAGGCCAGTGTCAAGATTCAGATTCCGCAACCGCATGTCACAGCAGGTCTTGTGGGCAGGCTCATATGTTAACACCAAGGACTATAATGAAGACAAGGAACATGCTTGCGCAGCGACTTTCATGTCCCACTCATAGAAACAGATCCACTTCTACATGCATACGCCCCACTTATACAAGCAGATGTCCCACTCATTCAAGCAAATCTAAAGCATTGAGGACCGGAAACATGAAACGCAGAAAGCGTCGTACATCTGAAGTTGCGGTAAAGTCTACTGTTTCACTTAGCTCAACAATGGACCTAATTGTACCGACAAATATCTGGTTGCGTTGAGGAAAGTTCTATTATAGATTCTTGTCTTTACAGTTGTTCTTTTCGTGTTTGCTATGTGGATATGATATGGGACAGATTAATGATATTTCCTATTTCACAACTTTTGGAACGTTGATTGACAACAGAAGGCCGGTTGCTTGCGACTGTATTGTGACTTCTTGGACCGCAGGGCGAATTTTCAACAAACGTGTCGACAAAGCTTGAAGCAATATGCCGAAAAGATTGATAGGTCAAGGATCAAAAGTCCCAAGGTACTTCAGAAAGCCAGACTTATTGCCACTCATGATTCTCTATGCAATGCTTGATATAGACCTTTTTTCACCTAGTTAATCTGATTCTAGTGGCAAATTGGATCTCATTTTACAATCGATAAGCTGTATGCTGACCAGTAGACTATCTTTATAAGTTACTGGCCTGGTTTGCTCTTGTTGATCTGAAGTCACAATCTTCATTGTGAGGGAAATTTGCTGTAACTTTGGGACACCTACGTTTCACAACTTGAAATTGTTAGCTTTTTTTTCCCCTTCTGACACTCCACAGAAATGTTATTCTTGTTGATGTATTGATTTGCGTGTCTATCAGAAATCATGGAGGGTATACAGAAAGCGGTCGGAAATTGCGAAAAGGTATAGAAATTATGGTGATCTACTGTATACGGAAGGACTGATCATGAGGGAGAAACTCCTGAAGCAAATAGAGTGGAAAAAGAAGGATGATGCAGAAAGGGAGATGATTGGCTTCACTGGAAGGCCTAAGATAAGGTACTTCACTGCCAGGATGTTTATTTTGAATCTGATTGTTAGTTTTGGTAATTGGGTTTGTGTGCTTAAGTTTTGCATCAATTGTTACAGAGTTCGGTGAGTAATTCCTTTTCTTGAAGTCGATGACTGATTCCTCATGATCGTTACTGCGATGGTTAATGAATGATAGACAGTGGTGTTGTGAACAATGTTACCGAACTTAATTGCGAATACCTGTTTACTACGTGTTGATGTGAAGTGTCAGGCATGTCTCTAGGGTTCAGATTATTACATATGGTGCAAGATTTTCTTTCATGAGAACTGGCGCATTAATTTCTTTCGTGAAAGTCTGAAGTTGCTGATTTTGAAGTCGTGCATATGAAGCGAGCGAGCAAAGCATTTGCAGCGGAAAGGAGATATCTGGAACAAGCTTGCCTCTGAGAAATTCAGTTGTGAACAGATTCGGACTGTGGTAATTTTTTTTCGCTTATTCAAGGGCATAGCAGGACATTTCTCAAGTTCCTCATATGGTCATATATTCGTCTAAATGTCGTGTTTCAAAGCGCCAAAATTGTGACTTTCAAAGTGCACCGAGCTGTAAAACTTACGACTGGTGTAGATTTGAGGTCGGCCAAGTTCTTGAAATTTTGCCACTTTAACGAATTTGACGATGCATGTTCTGGGGCGTCACTAACTTAAGTACACCGTTTGGTTGCATGTAATCATGAACTAGTTGCATTATTATTTTATTGATTGAGCACTAGGCCATATAATATATGTCACGTCTATAACACACACTGAGCATTAGTCGGCTATTCTGAATCCTCTGTAGAGTCAAACGATCACAACCTTCAAGGGTACTATCTAAAGACAAAATTTTGGAATCTTCAATGGTAGACTTACGGAGAATCAAAGTGAAGATTCCAAAATGGTTCGTCCAAAGTCAGTTTTTAACCCCTAAAGGACCAAGAAGCCCAAATTTTGGGCCTCATGTTTTTTATATCAGTTTTGATTAGGTCCTATGTAGACTTCCTTTATTCAAATTTATTTGTATTTTGATCAACACCTGTAATGTTCTTCAGTGATTCCAGTGGTATAAATTCTGGTCCTATCTTAAATATAATTTTCACAATATATTTGATTGAATTTGTCATTTGAAAACTATGAATCCTTGGTCCTTAAAGGGCTAACAGGACTATGAATCCTTGTTGTTTTTCCGCTCATGGTTTGAATCCATGTGTTGACAGGTGATGGAAAACCAAATGGCAGAGTGCACATTCATGCCACGGATTAATCCCTCTGCGGACGATGCAACGAATGCTTCCGTTTCTCGGTTTGAACAACTCTTCTTCGACTCTGAGAGCCGCCGTCGGCGCCAGAAACAGTATGCGGATTGGTACCCCGAAGGGTTAGTGAGGATTGTTGTTTTCCTATAAATGTATTTACATGTTTATATCTGTTATGAACATATAATATATTTATAAATCTATATATGTATGTATGTATGTATGTATGTATGTATAGATTATTTATATATTTAGAAAATATAGATTATGCGCTTCATGCTTGGAGTCCTGAAAATATGAAATTGTGAATGACATGAAGTCAGGTGTACAAGTGCTAAATTTCAAAACCTCTCTGAAGTGATAGTATCTTCGTTAAAAGTATTCTGTCGATTGGTTTGCAGGTTGACCTTCCAACCAGTTACCAACAGAAGATGCAATGGTGCAGAGGAGCCTCAAGTATCAGTGTTTGATCGGTTGTCGCAGCTGGGTTGTCAGAAATTGCAAGAGAAGAAGGAAATGGAGCAAAGCAGTAGCGAATGCTGCGGTGCACCAATCGATAAATCCACTGGTCGCGAGCTGTTCAAACCTCAAACTGGACGAAAACCGCAGACTGCTGTAAGCGTTTCCTTGTTCCCATTCGGTTGATAATGTTACAGGCATTGGTTAGTGACGGGCTGATAGAATTGATAATAATTCTATTCTGCCAGATGCTTCCCTGATGACTGCCTCACAGCTTTTGTAGTCGTTACGAGTTTTGAAACTCAGGGTTTATGGCATAACTTGCAGAGGAATCCCAAGAATTTGCCCATAGGAGAATTTCTGCATGAGATGCAAGGCGCACGCGTGTGCAAGAAAGAGGCCATGGTAGAGAAAGAGCAGCAGATTGTGAAAGATCTTGCCAAGTGTAACTATGTTACCCCACAATCCCGGAAGTATTTGACACTTCTGAAGCCGCGTGCCTTCAAGCAAATGTTTGATGCTCTTGATACTGACAAGGTATGAATTATCCGTCGCTCATTTCGCTGTAAACAGCAATAACAAAAGGAGATGACAGGTGGCTGTGGGATGAGACGTTGACTTAAAGCAATTGGGTTCTAATTGCTGAAAACTTCTAACTTCGAAGGATAGGTCTTTTTGTTATGTTTCTTATGGTAATGATAATTGCCATCTTTACGTTTCGAGATGAACAATAATTCAGTAAGAAAAGGACTGAGATTAATCGCGTTTTCCCAATTTCAGGATGGTTATATTCAGCTGTGTAAGGTCGACGCGAGGAGAGTGAGTTTTGATGCAGCTGTAGATATTAAGACGCTCATCAAAATGGGCAAAGGCAATGAGCGCTTAAATTGCGACGCCTTTCATATGCTCATGCAGGAGGTTGAGGTATGCTCATACACTCGCAGGGCACTTTTTTGTTTGAATGAGTCAGTGATATTGGTTGATAATTATACGGTCATCCATATCCTGACTTCCTTTTCCTCTATGGGAACCATATATCTGCAGGAAAAATACCATAAAGGCTCTACAGTGCGTGGTAATCTTAGGCATGTTAGTCATGTCGACAACAGTAATATCACTTTCGAACCCAAGATTGATGGTTTATCCAACGATCTTGCAGGAAGGAGACGAAACTACTCGTACGCTCTCTCCACTTCCAGCATATAGTGTGATTAATGTAGCCTTGCAAATGACTGAAGGGGTTTGCAATTGCTGACAGAAACATGATAAGAAGTAGTGATGAGGAATCTGCACGCTTTAATCTTAATCTTATTTGATAGAACTTAGAGGTAATGATTCGTTGTCTCTAACTACGCAGCTTGAACATTTCTCACCACTGCAAATTATGTGATCAAATGCCCCTTCAGTAGAGTTATGTAAACTACTGGCTCGTAGAATCCTTGAGGATGTTTTAAAGCATGCGTGGGGTTTGTTTTTACATAACGAACAAAACATGCATACAAGATCATGCCTGGGAGTGAATACGTTGCAGCACAAGTGGTCAGTGGTACGACATAATACTGCGGGACGCCGAGAAGAGGCAACAGAAGGTAGAAGCTCTGAGGAAGGAGAGGCAGAAAATTGAGATGAAGGAGTGTACATTTGCACCGGAGTTGCTTACCAAGCCCAGCAGAAGAAGCAAGGTAACTGGATTTCTCTGCCTTGCAATCGCATGTACTCATCCAACTTACAGGACTTACAAGACTCAGAGGTTTTTGTTTTAATCGTTGAATTCAGCCTAAATTTTCGAATTTCCTTTGTCTGTGCAGGGTGCCACATGCAGGCTGTCCAGAACTGCACCCCCGCCTATTCCATGTTCCGGTCCTCCCATCTTAGAGAAGGTAGCCGAGGAGATGCATGGGTTTGTTTTCCCGAACGATGAGAGTTGTGCTTGCAAAGAGTTAGAAAGTGGGGCAGATGGTGAAGCAGATGGTGGGTTAGCAGATGACAAGCGAGATGATGGAGCTGATGATCATGGGGCAGATGATAAGTCAGATGACCAAGGATCAGGTATTATTCGAACGCCCACAAACAATTTAGTCTGGTTACGGTCATACCGTATTCATTAAAATGGCTTGTTTCAGAGCGCCAAAACTGTCACAGAGCTCTAAAATCTAGGACTGGTATAGAGATGAGGTCAAACTGTGCTAATTTCTTGAAACAAGTCATTTTAGCGAATATAATACCCCTGGCAATTGATGTCCATGTTGTAGAGTAGGTGATCCGGTTGTGCAGAGGGAATCCTATTTTATTGAGGGACAGTATTTTGACATTGCTGAACCTTAAACCCGTCTTGCCAGATTCTACCCTGCTCCCCTCCTTTGGCCTATTTACCATGACACAACCTAGCTCACCGCGGGAACAACAACCTAGCCAACCGTGGGAACTGCCTAACTACTTGGGGCCGCAATTATTTGAATCTTTGCCTGTGAGCAGTAATCCGTTGCTGGCAAGTATGTGCCAGCAGCGAAGAAAGCTCAAAGAACAGCTTCGATCTTTATCGAAGAAGAAACTGCTGGCAACCATGTGCCGGCAGCAGGCAGCTCTCGTAGAACACTTCAGAATACATGACCAAATCTGTGCCTCAAAAACATTCTCAGACAGACTCTTGAAGGAATCCATGACCCTGGACACTTCTCTGAATCAAAAGATCAGTGTAAGTGAGTAATCCAATTGGAATACAAAGCCCCCACCCCAGCCCTGCTGTCTCTTATATTACTTATTGGAAAATCATCCAGCACACAATGCAAATTCCTAACTGCATTGTATGAGAAGGAAACAAGCATCTTCTTTTTGTAGGTGGTTGTTTTCTATTTGTAACTTTCTAAATATAGCTTGGATTGGCAAACATATTTCACCTATGCATTCAGAAAGGCCAAAATTAGCCTAGGAAAGCCCTACCCTTGCAAATCTCACTAAATTTACCCCCGACTTTGGAAAAACCAAATGGCTGGATACACTCAATTATACTGGCAGGGATGCAGAATGATCGGGTGTCATGAATGAAGAAAACACATAAAGTGTGCTTTCTTTTGTGAATTGTGAAACTCACTGTGAAGGGATTTGTTTGAACAATTGTAGATACAAGATCTGTGTTCGACGATGAGCCTCGTCGGCGGCTGCCTCTTGAAGAGATGGGGCTCAATTTCAGTGACACGAATCAATGGACCCCGGCTGACAGTGCTATGTGTTTTCGTCCCAAGACCGAAATGCCCTCACCTTATGTTGACCCGCGATGGTGATGCATATATGCAAGACTAGGTGTGTACGTTAGAATGAATCCTAGTATGAGTTATTAAGCCTCTCACTACTAGCAAAGGCGTTGCTTCTCACTCAGAACAATGTTAGAGTTCGCTGTACACACTTGTCCTCCGTGACGAATTGCACTCACCAAATCTTGAGCGCCTGGACAATGAGTGTGAAGTAGTGTCGTTTGACTCACCTACCGAGTGAAAATTCCTTGTAGTGTCTTTACTTTCAGTTCCTGCACATGATTTATGTAACACTGAATGATAATGATAGCTTCTCTTCAATTTCTAGCGTCTATTTAGCTTACAGCAAATCGATCTCACTGAACAAGGTTAGATCTCCTACTTCTCAGATAAGTTGGTCCTTTGTGTTGCTTTCAAACTTTTCACTACTAGCAAAGGCATCGCTTCTCATTCAGAACAGTGTTAGAGTTCATTGTACACACTTGTTCTACATGACGATTGCACTCACCAATGCTTGAGCGCTTGGGCAGTGAGTGCGAAGTGGCATCATTTGACTCACCTACCGAGTGAAAAGCGACACCTTCTCCTTGTAGTGTTTAGTGTATTCTTGCATTCTCCTAGAGCGACCCAACTACCATAGCTCTTGTCCTCTTTGACTCCATCCAGGCCAAGAAAAACCATTAGAGCATCTGCATCCTTCTCCCTTTATATCACTATAAATGGGTGATCATTATTGTTCATCAATCTAGGGTACTAAGCCATTCCTTAAATTAGCTATAGAGGGATGTATTCAAATATCACTATATTGTGCTCATATTCCATGGTTCTCTCAACCGTCTGGAATTTTCAACATTTAAATACAAGCACTTTTAGAAGAATCTCTTGCTTTTTGTGGTAGGATGCAGATGCTCTTAGGATATTACTTTGTATTGAATGTTGATGTGTTGCTACAATAATCTTGGTGCTATGGTAAATTGAATGTTCTTTTCAGAGAGACGAATATTATGAAGAATTTTTATCAAACTTAGAATTCTATAGCATAACATTCTTGAAGGCTAGAGAAGGTCACCTCAGCTAGAGCATTGTACAGTCGGGTACAATACTAGTAGAAAAAATGGTAAAAAAAAACCGCAGCCAAAATCGACTGCGGTTCTTTTGACCACCCTGATCTGCAGTCGCTAAGCGACTGCAGATTTTTCTTTTCCGATTTACGACTGCAATTTTAATAATTTAGGGGCGTGTAATATACCGTTGGAAAGGTATTTTCAAGACCTTTTCAACGATATATTACAAGCCATAAAATTCCTAAAATTGCAGTCGCAAATCCAAAAAAACAAATTTGCAGTCGTTTAGCAACTGCAGATCAGGGTGGTCAAAAGAACCGCAGCCGATTTTGGCTGCGGTTGTTTTTACCATGTTTTCTACTAGTGCAAGTTGCTTACAAATTTTTGACTCCTCGCTCATAAACACAAAGTCCCTTCTCTAAATTGTAATGTGCTCGATATGGCACCCATGGACCTACAAACTGAAAGGGACATTCCTACTCTAATCCTCTAATGGTAGGAATTTTTTCTTGCCATATTTGCAATCTTCAAAAACAATGTGGCCGCTTGATATAGGATCTACCTACTTTCAATGCTTACAAAAAAATTTGTAAGCATGTTGTACTTGACTGTACTGTAGAAGGAATACCCTTATCTGAATGCTTGGAGAGGATTGAACTCAAGATTTTGAAGTGACTATCGTGCTGATGTGGATTTCAAAGTAATCGCTTTCATTGTTGACTGTCATGCTGATGTGGATTTCAAAGTAATCGCTTTCATTGTTGGAGGTTCTCATCATTGAATAAAACTTGTCGAATGATTTTCTATATTTAGAAAAGGTCAAATACACTTTACAATATGCCATTTTCAACTTTTATATAGTTGGAATCTCATGTAAAATAAAAAAAATGACCTAAACAACTTAATTCCAACTCAATAACATGGATATACTCAAGGGATATACCATTGACAAACCTTCTAAAAAATTGTGGATGGAAAAAAAATAACATTCCATGTGTCACATGATTATAACCCGCCAAAACGCCTATGTCCGACACATGTCTAACAACGTTTGAATGGGAAAAATGTTATTAGAGACTAGATTGGGTCGTACTGGAGTTTAGCACGATAGTTCCAAATTATGAAACCGTCCTCATAAGTATGCGTGCACACTCTATATTACAAAATAAATTAGGTTGGTACATGCCAGAGTTCAACACGATATTTTTATAGGTGGCACTATCTTGACATGTGTGCATGCACCGTTTGCATTATACAGTATAATAGACTAGATTGGTTTGATTGTGGAACTCTCGTAGAGATCGTGGGTGTGTGCATGCACAACTTTGCGTTGTATAGTAAATAGTTGATAAATTATCTTGTGTGTAATCCTTTTTTTGCTGTCACTTGAACACATAGTAAATCTTTTTTTAGATTGTACTTGAATTCTTGTCAATGAAATTAAAGTACATAAATTTTAGCCACCTAGCTACTTAAATAAAAAAATTGGCTAACTAATTTATTGACAATAACCAACACTTTTTAGCCAAAAATTAGAGAAATTAGTAAAAATCATCAAATTTAGGAACTTGTACACAATTATTGAAGAATCTAGAATATTTTTTCAAAAATAAATTCAAATCTTGATTGTAGCAACTTGGCTAATTTTAAAAAACACAATAACATCAGTGCTTCTTGTTAAACTTCAGGCTATTTTGGAATGACAACAACACATAGTTGCATGCAATTTATTAACATTGAGATGACATTTTTCCTAAATTGATTTTGGTCTTACGTTGTAACTCTGAGCTCAAATAAAGGGCCAAATTGCTTTGCGTTTCTCAATGGTTACTTGCATGTCTTTTGGTCCCTTGTTTTCTATTAATTGCATTTTGTCAAAAAGTCGAACATTTGAAGAAAGTTTTCAATTCCATTTTGTGCATATGTTCATAATAGAAGGAAAAAACAAGAACTCTAATTAACTTATCAACTATTTCTAGCATCTCACAAACTTAAAGCATAACTTGGAGATATAAGGGTTGAATACTAACTCCAATCCAGACCCCAAAAAAAATCCCTTCATCTCCTTTGCATTCTACCCTTTTTTTGACATCTCTTATTTATAATGTCACTCTTATTCTATTACAACAGTACATGGATTTTTTTGATAGCTTAAATATGGGGTCAAGTTTATATTTAATGCTTTGATGATGAAAAATTAAAGAAACCTTGCCATTGTGCCTCTTTTCAAGGATTTTATACCTCAATAGTTGTGCCTCTTTAGGCAAAAGATATGAAGCTATATTTTTTGGTGCGTTCAAATCCACTTTGATCTACTCATAGAAATATTTTGAAATCTAACCATTTTAATAAAATGTATATTCATTGTGACTTAGAAAGTTGCAATTAGGTGTGGTTAGGTACCTTAGATTCACATGATTTAAAATTTCTACTATTACTACTACTACCGTATTATAGAAGACACCTATATGCCTTCCATTATCACGCGCTTTAAATTGCTCATTTCTAAGTTTGACCTCTCATAAATAGAAGGATGCAATGTCGATCTGAAGTCAAAATTATTTTAAAATTCATCAAATCAAACAAGTAACCACTCACTCTCCTATATAATTGTCTTAGCTTTCCAAAAAGTGTAAAGCTTAATTTTTTTAACATGTCTATGTTTTGTAAGCCATGAATATGTAAAGAGTTATTGTATTAACTCTACTACATTCTATATATATATATATTTTTTTTCTTTTGGACATTTTTGTGCACAATTTGGTACCATCGTTTTAAAGTCAGGCATCAAATAGAAGATTTTTTAAAGCCAAATCCAACAAGATCATACCCAGTTTTAAATTTTCAAAATCATGCATATTGTGGATGATTGAAAATTTGCTTCAAAAATAGTGATAATAGTAATAGATGACTTTGAAGCTCACTTGCAATTAGGAATTGCTACTTCACTCTAAAAGGTACTATAGTTTAACTAAAGTTGTTATAGCCTAAGCTATAGTTATTAGGCCTAATAGTACCTATTAATTTTATTGAATCATTCTTGATGAAGCATTATGTACTATAGAAAACTCTTGCAAAGATTGGCATTATCATTTTAGAGAGTATAATCTCATTGTGTATTTGCTACATCGTAGTGCAAGAGATTTATGGCATGAAGAAGAGAGGGCTATTTGTATTTTTTTATATGTACGTGTATCATACAGTATACTCCGTACTTCTTATAAAATTTGGAAGTGATAAACAATAAGGTTTATGGTTGAAAATTGGAAAAAACACAAATTTTAAGACAAACTCTACAATACCTTGAAAGTTGTCAAAATTGAAAACTCTAATCACTTCTAACTTACATTTACAAAAGTGGTGTGCATTGTACTTGAATATATACCATTTTTTAAGGATTTTCTTAAAAAAGATGAATAATTTTTTAATATTTTAATACCAAATATCTACAATAATAACCTCAACAAGGCCTCCTTACCAATATGTAGCAGATAGTCCTTTTAGAAGAAGAGGTAAATTTTAATTTTCTTTCTGGTTCAATTCTAACACTGCATTTTTCCAATTCTTTCTGGTTCAATTCCTATTTTACTTGTACAAAAGAATTATTTGACAATTTTGGCCACTAAAATAGTGACTCTTTAAAGTGTAAAATTTTGAAAGTTTTTTAAATTATATTGGAATTTTTTCCAAAATTTGGGAATTTTGCTCACATGATATAAAATGTACATTAGAAATTGGCTCAATGATTAACAAATTTGGTGTTACCTTCAAAACAAATATATTTTAAAGTGTATGATTTTTTATAGGTTTAATTGCTAGAAATAATGTCATAATTTCATATTCATTGTAGCAAACTAAACATATTCAAATCAGAGCCAAGCACCATCTCATAGACCCTTGCAAATCAACTTCAAAAAAAACATATGAATAGTCCTTTTCATTTCAAATAAATAAAGTTTCCTTCTCTAATTTTACTTTTGGAGTCCAATTTTTTTTTTTAATAATCACTACAACTTTCTACACAAGTAGGCAACCTTGCCAATGACATCATCACCCTCACAAATCAATATATTAAGAATTGAAGATGTTGACAACATCTATGTTGTATTCATCACATCTATGTTGTATTATTTGAATCCCTGGACAATGTACTTCTAAATTTCTCACCTCACAATCATTTAATGTGATTCCGGAACCGGACACATCTAAATGTCGTAGAAGCTTTGAATGAGTCAAATTAGGCAGTTCTTTCAAACGCTTGCATCCTGTGACCGTAAGCCTTCGTAACATTGTCATTGGCTCAGCGCTAGTCAACCTTTCTAAATCTTCACATGATGTAAGTTCAAGCTCTTCCAATTGCGGAAACAAACTCAAATCTGGTAATTTGGTGATTGCTAATCGATCAAAGTGTAAAATCTTTAGCTGCATGAGTGTCTCAACTTTGGATTGATATGTCCCAAGAGTTTCTACCATCCTCAATTCACTTATTCCGTCCCACTCTCTTAGATTTATACAATCACGAATGATCAATGTTTCTAATTTTATCAACCTATGTATAGTAGGTAATATCTCTATTTGCCTACAATTAAGGATCCAAAGGCTTTTTAAAGAAGTCAAGTTGCTCAAACATGAAACATCCTTGAAGTTGCTCTCAAATAAATAAAGCCTTTGTAATCTTCTCAAATTGAAAAGCCCTGTCAATACTTTTACGCTTTTACTCCATTGGATGGTAAGATCTTCTAAATTCTCTAAATTTAAAACACCTATAATTACTCCATGTGAACTCCATCCCTTCAACTTGGATAAATAGCGTAGATAACAATGAACTTCCAATGCATTATAATTCGCCACAATCTTTCGCAAAGATATTAAATAATTCAAACCTGGAATTGTCTTTATCAAAGGACTGTACTGAAGGTTTAAGTCATGTAATTTTGTCAATTTCTTCAGGTTTGGGAGGAGTTCAAGGTTATCACAACCTTCAGCCCAAAACACCTCCAAAGCCTCTAAGTCACCTAACCCTGGCACAACTTTAAGTCTCCTACAGTAACTAATGTCCAAAACCTTTAAATGCTTGAGATTTTGTAAATTTGGTAGCTCTTGAAATTTAGAATGTCGTAAACGAAACTTTTCCAAGAAGATTAAATCATCCAACTTAGGACAATATTGTGCTACAGAGCCTTGGATGAAAATATCTTGCAGCAAATGTAGTTTGCCAAAGTTAGGTAATTCATGTGCATAGAGGCACCCCATATTCCAGTGCATGACTTTAAGGCATGTTAAATGCTCAATTTCCCTGCATGCTTGATGTGAAGGTCTACAATTAATATCCAAAACCACAAGCTGATTGTTTTTAGGTACTCTAGGAAAAATAATTATAGATACCATTTTTCGAAATTGTTTTTGATTGACTTTCAACCAACGCAAATTTGTTGGAATAGAAGTCAGATTGACAACATCATCACATATCAAGATACGTAATTCTTTCATCTTCGAAAGATCAAGGTTAACCTTGGTCATACAATCAACTTTGGTGATAGTCAAAGTTTGAAGAGAATCTGGCAAGGGCTGCATACAACATCCCCAATACATGTGTTTAGAACTTCAATATAGATTTTTGTTTATCATAAAAGTTTGAATGTTTAACAAATATAAATCATGTCACTAGTTTAAAATAAAAAAATTATCAAATTCTAAATTTGTCAAATTCTTAAATTTAGAATTTTTAATAATTGTATAATTATTAATTTTTCTTTTTTGAAATGCAACTATGTTTAAAAACTAGAATAATCAAAATACGCTTGAATCATAAAAGTTCATATATCTCAAAACATACCTCATTATTCTCTAAAGAGAATGAAGAATCAAACGTGATCCACATGCGTTTTCTATTCTCATTTTTCATTTCAATGTTATGTCCGAAATCCCTCAAATGGTCATGCATAACAAAATAACCATTGTCATCCACTGAAATTAGTGCTTTTGATACAAGCTCGTCAACGCCCAATATAGTAGACCATCCATGAGATTTCCATGTGTGCTCAGCCATATCTTTTGATTGACCAAGTAAAGCACATGCAATATCCAAAAACATGCCTTGTTGCTTTGGTGAAAGATCATCATAACTTATCTGAAGGCATTTAAAAATACCTGTTTCATCCATTGCAGAATTCCAATTCATTTTCACAAGCACATCTTTCCAACTCCTTATATCCCTCTTTTTCTTCAATAGAGCTCCAAAAACTTTTAAGACTAGTGGAACTCCACCACATTTCCTACTGATGTCATTTACCAAAATTTCAAAGCCTTGTTTCACTTTACAACCACCTCCAAATGCATAAGACATGAACATTTTTTTAGAATCTTCCTTGTTGAGCTCATTAACCTTATGCACATGTATATCATGTACATGATCTTGAAAAGAAATTGATTCTTCAAATACACGTTTGCTTCGTGATGTGACTATACACATACTCCCTTCCCTTAGCATTTTGCGGCTTAGCATATACTCCAACATCTCCGCATCATCATATACATCATCCAAAACGAGAAGAATTTTCTTCTCACGTAATCTTTCTTCTAAGATTATCTTTCCTTTGGATTTGGAATGTATTTGTGATTCTTCAATCTTGCAAAGGTCTTTCAAAATGTAGCGTTGAATATTCTCCACCCCAACTTGATTTACTTTCTTTCTTACATCTTCAATGTAACAACTTGAAGCAAACCTTTTGTTTAATCGATTGTATAATTCTCTTGCCAATGTTGACTTCCCAATTCCACCCATTCCCCACAATCCTAACATCAAAACTTTCTTTTGGTCTATTGTTTGAATGATTTCATTTACTACTTGCTCGACACCAAAGACATATTGACCTACATCAAGCGGAAGTGGTTTATTGGCCAATTTGAATATATATTCAACAACCTCCATCACCAAATCTCCTTCCAACCTACAACCAAAATGATAGAGCTTCATCAAAATCTTATATAATATGTGATATAATACCAATTTGAATTACAAAACACCTTGTATAATATGTTTAGAAGAGATATTTACCTCATTTCTGTATTTGAATACACCCAACCTTTAAGGTTTGCTGCTCGTTGTAAATCTTCTCTCCATAATTGTTCTATGTTTTTATTGTTGCATCTACTTTTCAACTTTTCAAATCCAGTGGCTAATCGACCCTTTTCTGGATAACGCAAATCTGATGGTTGAACATTGTAAAATATTGGTAGCACCTTGATGGAAGGATTTTCCAAAAGTATATGCAATTCTTGAAGACACCAATTGGAATTTGCAAAATTCTCCGAAAAAATGACTATGGCAATTGGTGTTGTTTTGATGGCATGCTCTACACTTCTCCAACATTCTTCACCTTCGTGAATGGATTTTTGATCCAAAAATGGTTGCAATCCAGCATCTACCAAGCGATCGTACAAAAAGCTGACAAAACCTTTCTTTGTATCAAAGCCTCGATGGCTTATAAAAACATCGTATTTTTTAAATTCATCTGCACAAAAAAGCTGATTAGAATAATTTTAAAAATCCATACGTACACCTTTATGATCTAACATTTGAAAATTATTGTATTCAAGATTTTGTAAAAAACAATTATAAATTATAACAAGGAATAAAAAGGCAACCAACAATCATACTGTGCGTACCTTTTATATCAAGTTTAGCCCCCCTTTGACGAATGGACTTGAAATTAGGCTCAATACTAGAAGCTTGAGGGCAAGGGCTTAAATTTAAATCCAACCTCAAAGGAAGAGCTAAACTTGGCCTTGAAGTACGGATTGGGCACTTTTGGATATTAGGTTGCTTTACCATGCAACGCCTGAATCCACCCGTACCTAGTGTTCTATTGTTATTTAGAAGATGCATTGCATTCTTGAAATGAATGATGCAATGAAAATTGTTTCTTTGCAAATTAAATTGTTTTACTTACAATTTTTTTTTCTTTTTATCGATGTCTATGGATTTTATTTTTGTCTTATCAATGTATCTTAGAAGGCCCAACATCACTCTCCACGGGATTCTCAATAGGTTCCATCATGCACTACCGCTTCTGCATTGAACATTAACAACAATGATTGTAAGATACAAAACAAAGAGTTAGTGACATTGACAACAAACACTAATTTGTGACACATTGGCTTATAGTACATACCTCATTTATTTTTTTCTTCTTATAAATTCCATCATCATTCAATTTATGAATAATGTATTTCAAAATAATACACATAATAAATGATAAAGATGTGTACATGACCTGAATACTCACCAATACAATTAACTTTTATAAATAATCACTCTTCACTTTGTGAGTTTGGAGTCTTCAAATGCCAACCAATAAAAGCTTTGTTCATAATAATTATATTTTTACTCCTACCAAGCTTTCAATTGACAATATTTTTTACACCATGTACTAGTAAGATGATCTATTAACCTCAATCTCCTCATGTCTCAAGGCTCAAACCTCTTGTACAATCCACAATACTACTCCAACGTAAGTTCCTTGATGTAAGATACACAAGTTATCAATATACAACTTTACATCTTATACAAAATGGCTTGAACATCTTGCTAACAAAACAAAAAGAATTCATAAGACATTGCATTTAAACAAACCAAAGTCTTTGTCAATATTAGTGCATAGTTTTGCATTCAAACTTCAAATTAAGATTTTTCACTTCCAAATCAAATAAACAAGTCATCAATCAAATGCCTTGGAACCTTTGAAAAGCCCCCATGGAGAAATCACATATACATGACTATATCCACTTGTTAAAACATGGCAAACTAAAGAAACAACAATTATCATTGAAAGGCAACATATCCATCAGAGGCATAATCAACAAATTTTACAATCAACAATAGTCAACTAAAAAACTTCAACGATGATGATAACAACCATTCACCATTGTACTAAAAAGATAGAGAAGAGATTTAGGGTGAAAGCATGGTATTGTGTACCAAAAAGTTGATCCGCCCAAACTACAATGTTTTTTTTCAAAGACTATAAAAGAGTATCAAATTGTTTTTTCTATTGGTTCTAATTTCATGGCACCCTGTGTTGTTCTTATAAGTACTCAAATCCAAAGTTTTAAATTAACTATCATTAAAAAAAAACTAAAATTAGAGCACAAAAATAGATATCTAAATCCCGGGGAAGTCATTGTCAAGAATTTAGATTACTATGAGAGAACAAATATAGGGTGTCTTTTATTCATTTGAGATAAAAATTATAAATTTATAGAAGTAATATACGGTGCTTTAAAACCAAATTGGGAATATTATAAGAATATTCCTAGAATATATGTGGAATATACCCTAAATATACTATAAATAGTAGAATATTCCAATTATTTCATAGCCCCCCATTAAATACCCTTTGTACGCTCATATGTACCCAAAATTTACACTAAGTGACTTCCCCAAGATCAAAATCTAATTTTAGGAGCAGATTTGATGGAAAATTCATATCTAATATATCTATAAATTTTATATTCTTTAAGTCCATTGTGCAATTGAGGGCTCTAAAGAAGAAAATCTTGAAAAAAAAAAATATTTAATGAATTTTCAACTTGATTTATATCAACTTTTCAATTTAGTTTGAAGCTACTTTTTCAAAATTGACTACTCAACGCCACTAAAACATACATAAATAATAATTGAAGATGAATTTTTCAATTTTCTTTGTGAGACTTTGTTAAACGTCATGTCATTTATTTTATTAGCAAAAACAAATTTACAAAAAATATAATTTTAATGTATTTTTCGACCTTATATTATTTCTTTTTCAAAGGGATCAATGTTGATTCACTTTACCATGCTTTCATCCTTTACGCATGAAAAAATAGACCTTCCAGATCTAGTTAAGGTCAAAGTCCTCTTGACTTTGGCTTAGGAAGGTCAAAGTCCAACAATAGACCATTACTACGATATATTTTGACAAAGGGACTTATGAACATGTCCCAGGGTCTGGAGAAGATTTTAATCATCTTATTGAGTTAGACTTGTAAGTGCTTAATCTAAGGTGGATGACCCAATAACCAACGTGTGCTATTAACCAACAATATCTCCAACAGGTGTTCATTGAAAGCTTCGAATTCTATACTAGTACTAGATTTGCGTGAAATGCTTAAAGTGTTGGTTTAAGGTAACTATACCTTAAAGCGTTCACCTTACCAACTGAGCCTATTTATACACATAAATCAAAAAATATTTTTAGTGGGTCTTAATAGCAAGTTCAAGAGGATTATAGCATGCATTATTTGGACACCGTATGAATAAGTTATGAATTTCCAAAGTGCTGACTATAGGTTGACCTTAAAGGGACCCTAAACTCCAATGTTTAGATTGTGCACATTCTCATCAACAGTAGGGTGCCAGAATCTACTTATTATGGAAGATTGAGCTATGGACGCTTTAAGGAAATGGTCGCTTTTAGATATAGTTACCTTATGGGTCATCCACTATACCACCATTACAAAGAGTGTCAATGTGGCTACCAAAATCTCAGTCAAGGAACTCACCCTTAATGCTGTTGACCAACTTGTAATAAAGTGAAATTGCCACTCCAAACGCAACAACATACCGACACTGGAATGCTCTGTCTGTACAAAGGAAAAAAATGTCGGTACAATTTAGTCCGAAGGTACGTGCAACAAAGTCAACCTCGTCTCGCAAGAGTTAGCTATGGAGGAATAAAAATCCATACTATGTGCCTACCGATACATCTCTAACTTCATCAAGATAAAACGATGCTCACAGATCAATATGCTAAGATTTTGATTCTCAGCAAGATTAGTTCAAATTCGTTAAATTGGCACAATTCAGAGTGCCAAAAACATGGCATTTAATTATTAAAAAGAGAATTGGAGCATGAGCATGAAAGCTTTAACGTCACCTTCAAAAGACTAGAAGATTGAAGCTTGAGGTCTCTGGATACCGACAATCCATCTCTTACCGACAAAATTAAACCTACACTCTTAGAAACCGGATGCAATGAAAAAAGAATAGCCGGGTCAAGAGCAAAGCTTCTTCTTTTTAACTACTGCTTGACTCAAAGTAAATAAGCCGAAACAGAGATTATTGGTGGACAATCATCCCTAACTTCGTGAAACCGAAGTCAACAGCAAAACCACGATACTAAGAGCTTTTAAAAACGAAATGAAAAAACAGCAATCGACTGCTCTGAATTGAACGAGAACTGATACACATAATGAAGTAGGTTCTACTAAGTTCAACAAAAACACCTGCTCGCCTGTAAGACACATGATTATACCGAAATGTCGGCTTGCCGACTAAGTGCATCTTTCCTGTTTTTTGTGTTTGACTTGAGTTAACAAACGTGTTCAGCAAGTCTGGAGTAAAGTTTGACCAACCTTATATAAAATTATTATTCGTTAAACTGGCGGAGTGCGTACTGTATATAGTCAAAGCTTTGAGGAACCATTATTGCCCGACTGAAAACTGGAGTTACCCTGAAGTCCAGGCGCATCTCATATCTATGTTTGTCTTAGATTTAGAGGTCATGGTTTTACTTGGTCACTTTGGAAAGGTCGGTAATGGTAAGGGACCTAGCTTGAATCTAAAGTATTTCTAGATTTCAGCTACCTTCACCAAGGATACAGTATTTGAAATCTAAGAATAATTTAGATTTCAGTTGTACCTTTGGTAATACCGGCAGGCCATTGTTGCTCCAAACCCATCTGACCAGTTGGGGATCATCGTCAATGCTGCTGCTAGAAATTACGTCACTTCCACAACACTAAAGTCAACACTGAAACTTTAAGGCTCCTTGTAAAGGAACTTCTGAGCAGACTGGTTTTGGACATTTTGCTCTCACATAAAGATAAAATCACATAACCATTGTTTGAGAGTGTCTCGATGAAGTGTGGCATTGTGATTGGCTACTTGGACAACGTCCAGGTATAATGGAGTAGGAAAAAAATTTGTCATTTTTCATGAAGTGCCAAAGTGGTGATATAAAATGTTATAGTGGTGTTCCATATTTCAACATTCATCCACATATAGGATAGAAATTATCACATTAGAAGATATCACATATAAATTTGTATTATTTTCATTCACAACCTGACGATTTTATCCAAGATGCTTTTTTAATTTGAAGTTTTTTGGCAAAAAAATTCATTGTTCTTGGCAATTTTCTAGCCAAAATTTTTTTTGGGTGCAATTTGGCAATATTTCGCCCATAAAAGATGCCTTGTAATGGAGGTGCTACGGAGAGTTGGGTTAAGTTTTCCAATCTGGCAGTTGAGTGGGATTGGGTTGGAATTGAGTTTAGTTGGAACAGTGGGGGAAGCACCATGTAAATTAATAGTATAAATTTTCAACAAGGGAGGGGACCATCCAAGTCCCTGGTTGAGGCATAAAGCCAGCCAGGGACGGAGGGCCGGAACATCTGCTCCGTCCATGCTGGATGCACAAGATGTACAGGATGCTTGCTTCACTTTTTCAGGGCACTTTTTCTTGTTGTGTTGCCCGGGGTGATGACTTGGGACTTCATTCCAACTGGTTCACTTGCCATTCCTTCGCTTCTTGCAAGGACTTAGGTACTTAGTTGACTTCAGGATGTGCACTTTTCCTTATTTTTGAGGATCATTTTTACAACGTTCCTTGCATTATTTTGAGATTTTTTTCCCTGCATTACAAAGTATACCAAAATGAAGAAAAATATGTAATTTGTTACCGTCATTGATAGAATTAGGATTTTTTTTTTATTGCTACAAAGTATGTCATCAAAAAATACTCATTATACCATTCTTTCACTTTTCCTCGATTTGGACAACTATACGAACCTAAAATTTAGAATTTAAAAGCCCAGACAAAAAAATATTCATATGACACACTTTCAAAAAGAAAATAACATGATTAGACAACCTCAAGGAATTATAAATTATCAACGTATAGTTGACTCGAGGACTTGAAATTTATCTCGTTCTTGACGGTCATTTTCCAATGTTCTTTTCATTCTTTTGAGAGATTTCTTTTTGTACATTATAGTGTACTCCAAAATGAAGAAAAATATGTAATTTCTTACTTTCATTGATCAAATTAGCAATTTATTTTCAATGTTGCGATGTAGGTCATCAAAAAGTGCTCATGAGACTATTCTTTGGTTGACCTCAGGTTGGACGACCAGATGAATTTAATAGTTGGATATAGATTAGGATGACAAACTTTCAAAAATATATATTAACATGATTGATGGCTTGCCCTTAGGGAATTATGCCCTTAAGTATAGTTCACTCGAGGACATGATTTTTTCTCATATTTGAAGGTCATTTTCACAACTTTAATTTTATTCTTTTGAAAAATCTCTTTTTGTATATTATAGTGTATACCAATATGAAGCGGCACATACAATTTAGTACCTTCGTTGACTGGATATTCACTGTTGCAAAGTAGGTCATCAAAAACTACTCTTGAGACCGTTCTTTGGGTTTCCCTTAACCCTTAAACATCCACACTACAATTACCCGGTCAAACCTCATCAATTCCTCACATTTTAAAATATATTATACGTTTTGGGTAATTTACTCATATAAGGTATTGTTAAACCGAATTACCTAGGTTTTTGCATAGTTATTTAAATAAAAATAAATTTTATAAGGTTTTTCAAAGTTTTTTTCTTGCAAAAATCATACTAATTACAAAAATACTTAGAATAGTATGAATTTTTTAGGGAAAATGTAAATAATAGTGGTGAACAACAAGGTGTAGGTGGCATTCTTCTTGAGCTTACATAAAAAGAAATTTGTTAAAAAACTTTTTCTGCAGTGTATATTGGAATTTTAAGGTTTAGAGCTTTAAAGTGCAATAAAAAATGCAGTTTTAAAAATTTCAAAGTATGGTAAATTGGGCTAGAAAGTAGAAGATAACCCCCCCCCCCCCCCCCCCCCCCCCCCCCCCCCCCACATTTTCTTAGTTGGGACCATTTTCATTTGAGATTAGGAACTAGGTGAAAATCAACATTTGACTGAAAAACAACCAAACATGGCTCCACAGGGTTCCTTGCACGTTTAGGGGTTAATTTGGACGAATGTATGAACCTAAGAGTAGGAATTTAAAGACCAACACAATAAATATTCATATGACATACTTTCAAAAAAATAAAACAACATGAATGGAGAAAACCTCATGGAATTATATAGTGTCAAAGTTTGGTTGACTTCGAGATATGAAAATTGGCATGACCCATACTTCTCTAAACCACTATGGAAGATTGTCACCTTTTGCTTCCATAAAAGTTTCCGTTGGTTCTTGTAGTAGTGGGTGATTGCAAGCTACAATTCACCACTTTTTCTATCGCAATGTAGGAATTGCTGCACTTTTTCAATCTTAGAAAAATCTCCAATAAATATTGAAATGGAATCTTCTTGTAAAAAAAATGGACTATTTTGAAGAATTTCAATGTCAAGGTTTAGGGTACGACAATATTAATTTCTAAATTTGGTTATCCGGCTCTAAATAAATCAATAACCGTTGAGAAAAATGCGTGTCGATTGTCCAAAGTGCACCAATAATATAGGAATCGCAAGAAGGGGGTCAAATTTTACATGACAATCTTTAGAGAGGAAGTATTAGTAGAAACCTAATTTTGGATGGTGAAATTTTTGATTTAATTCAACATTAAATAAATAAATGATTCACTAAGTGACTAAATAATGAATTTTATCAAACCAAATTATAATAATTACACACATCTTTGTATTTGCAATTAAAAAAAAATGTTGATAATCACTTCTTTCATTGATAAATGAAACTTGACTCTATATTCGTAGGTGAATCCTCAGATTTCTGAAACCGGAGTTTCTTTCTATCTATCTATCTATCTTTGTAGGTGAATCTAAGTGAGATATTTACATCACAAAAATTTCAAGTCCTTGAGTCAACTATACGTTGACAATGCATAATTCCTTGAGGTTGTCTAATCATGTTATTTTCTTTTTGAAAGTGTGTCATATGAATATTTCTTTGTCTAGGCTTTTAAATTCTAAATTTTAGGTTCGTATAGTTGTCCAAATCGAGGAAAAGGGAAAGAATGGTATAATGAGTATTTTTTGATGACCTACTTTGTAGCAATAAAAAATATTCCTAATTTTATCAATGAGGATAATAAATTACATATTTGAGTTATCCGTAAAGTCAAGTAAAGAGAGGGTTTAGGGCCTGGGTTTGACAAAAGAGAGGATCAACTCCTAATTGTGGGAGAGGTGTCGGAACCTAAAAAAAAACACAGGCAACAAAATTTCCAAGCATCGAAAATGGTGAGAAAAAATTTCTCACCTGCCTTTACCTGCGCGCCCCGGATGTCCAGCTGCCTCAATGATTTAGTGATTAGCTGGCTAGCTGGGGAGATGAGGAAGAGAATCTGTATAAGCTTGCCTGCCTGACGACCGTTCCAAAATTACATAGTTGCACCACCCATGAGGCTGGGTTGAGCTTGTGTAATTAGCCCCGGAATAAATGGACTGGACTTTGCGTTTCTCAAAATTTTGGTGAACAGTGCATCCATTTCTCAATAAAAGACAGGCTCACTTTACGGATAACTCTATTTTGCTTCATTTTGGTATACATTGTAATGCAGGGGAAAAAAATCTCAAAATAATGCAAGGAACGTTGTAAAAACGATCCTCAAAAATAAGGAAAAGTGCACATCCTGAAGTCAAATAAGCACCTAAGTCCTTGCAAGAAGAGAAGGAATGGCAAGTGAACCAGTTGGAATGAAGTCCCAAGTCATCACCCCGGGCAACACAACAAGAAAAAGTGCCCTGAAAAAGTGAAGCAAGCATCCTGTACATCTTGTGCATCCAGCATGCACGGACTCACGGAGCAGATGTTCTGGCCCTCCATCCCTTGCTGGCTTTATGCCTCAACCAGGGACTTGGGGGGCCATGGTTGAGAATTTTCCACAAGGGTTGAAATCACTCTCCCTGTACGCCCCATGGTTGAAACCATTTTGAGTAACCACCAAATGCACAAAAACCACATTTCAGCAACACCAATACGCATCAATGGATGATAAAAAAATGAACACCAAATCACCAATTTGATTGAACATTTCTAACTTTTTCATACAATATCCAAACATTACATACTTAGGTGCATCGAAATCTCCTCCAATATCCAAACATTACATACTTTGGTGCACTGAAATCTCCTCCAAAATATAGACTTAGAAAAAAATCTAAAAACAGCTTGACTGAGCCACAGGAATGGTTTCATACATCTTGAAAGAGTTTCAAATTCTTCACATTATAAGAACGAAATAGAACCAGCATTCACGTGCACAAAAAGCACATTTCACCAACACCAATAGTACGCATCAACACACGGTAATGGATGATAAAAAATGAGCATCAAATCACCAAAATTAAAAGCTCACATTATATACAAAGCTCAAAAAGGGAGTCAGTTTTGAGACCAGTTACCGAGCCTTTGCCTTCCGGTAATCAAATTGCACTAAACTCTAAACTCGTTCTTATCACACTCCAATATCACATTCCAGTATGACACTTTCCACATGCCAAGCTCGGAACTCATGTACAGTGTGACATAATCAAATTGCACTAAGCCTCTAAAAGTCGGTGCTCACATCCTTGTTAACCTGAGCATCTTTGGATCGACTCTCAGACGCGGAAATCTCCATCTCGTAATACTTCTTCATGGTCCTTGGCAGAAACACAGGAACCAGGAAGAAGAAGAGATTAAACGACCACACAACGAGGTTTGTGAGAGCCAAGTAGCGGCCGAACATGATCCATTGGTGGGGAGTAAAAGGCCCGGTCTCAGCGCCGTGCATTCCCAAGCTGTCACTGCCCTTGTGCATGTCCACCTTCACCCAATCGATAATAGTAAACAAGCGCCGCACATTGTAGAAAATGGGCACCAGAGCACGAATGGGCAGGGACGCACCGTCATGCCGGAATGCCACATTCTCGGACAAGATCTGGCACCCGAGCAGAAACAAGTGCGGCGCTGCAGCTTTCAAAGCTTTCTGATCGCCGTGCACAAACCCTCCCAGCACATACCCGGAGGGTAAGAGTAGCCCTACTCCTGCAGTGAAGATGGTGTACTTCTGCACCCAGCTGTTGCCCGCCATCACGTTCGGTGGGGCGCCTTTGGTTGTGGGCTTGAAGATAGTGGAGTTCAGGAACACCATGTAAATCGTTGTGAGAACGGCGAAGGCTATGTCTTCTAGCGGCACTAACCCGCTCGAGGACAGCGTGAAAACTAGGGTTATCACGTGGATTTGCACCAGCGAGAAGTAGCCCAGGATGCTGTGCTGCTTCTGTCTCTTCTCTGCTGCCGCCTGTAAATCACACAGATCTCAAACATAATTACCTCCATTGCACATGCATACTATTCACATTCTTAACCCTATGTTCAATATTACAAAACCCCTGAAGAACTTTGCGTGACAAAAACTACACACTCTTGAGTCTTGAGAACTGTATGACACATGGATGCTCGAAATGAGATCAACGTTTTTTTCGCGGCTTTAAAACAAGGAGGGAAAAACACAGAGCTCAGATGAATATGCACAATAGTAGTAACTAGAAGAATGGCTATCTTAAGCGGTTTTCACATCTCAAACGTGAGCTCCATTGCACATGCATACTCACATTCTTAATTAAAGATGAAACCCCATAGTCAACAGGTCCCTACATACAATTTAACCCCTGAAGAAAATACCCTGCTAGCACAGACTCTGAGTCTTGACACACGCATGCTCAACTAGTTGCGAAATGAGATCAAATCTGCAACGCTTTCTCCGCAACTTTAAAACAAGGAGGGTAAAACACACACAGATGAATAGGTGCAATAACTGGTAACTGTCTAGAAGAATAAGCGGTTTTAAGAATTGTTGTGTGCAAGTCAACTAATATCATATGATTTTGAGATGCATGCACGTTGTGTAAGGCTCCGTACTGATTTAGCAAAAGTTAGGACATTGACAAGTTTGTTGAATGATTTGAAAGCCTCCTAACATAAGAGTTGCAAGTAGGGTTACTAAGAAATGAGGTGTAGGAAGAGGGGTTTACTTGAGCGGCTTGGGGAGGCGCATCAGGGTCCACTCTGGAGTCATAATCCCTGATCTTGTCTCCAGCAGGCAACACTTCCGCCATCTGATCAGCAAATACTCAGCTCAAAATTTAACCTGGAGGCACCCAGTTTACGCCAAAATGGTTTGAAGAAAAAACAACTTAGCTAAGCACAAGACAAAGAGAAAATGATGCACAAGACTGGTTGGGTCGCTGTGTTCTGCAGGTTGACAAGTGAGGCGGCTCATAAGAGGAAGGGAGGAGTATTGCGCGGGGCCACATGGCGTGGTGTGATGACTGCAGGGAACTATTGGCCAATGAGGGGGTGCCAGATGTCCAGCTGGGGGGGGCCAGGTGTAGGCCCGTGGGGAAGCAGGAGACCACCGAGCAGCCACTTTTTTTTGGTTTTCTTTTTCCGTTGGTTGAGCGACACCACATCCTGGAATATAAATGGATAGAATCATCCATATACATGTGTTCATCTATAAATTTGTTTATTATAAGGAATTTTCATCCAAATGTTTGGCGATTTTAGGAAAATAAATCAAAGGACTTTGGCCATTTCATCCACTTTTTTAAAGGATGATGCTGAGGATCATAAAGTGGAGGCACATAAAACAGCCCATTTAAGCTACTGAGCTTGGGAATTTTTGAAAATCTAATTGGAAATGTTTTCAGTTGACAAAAAAATAAGATCATTCATGGAAAAAAGTGAAAAAATAAAATAAAATAAAATCTCATTTAAAATGTATTTTTTATGACTTTTGAAAGTTAGTCATATCTCATTGGTGCCATACTAGTAATGTAGAAATACCATAAACCGAGAAAACAAGATGTTTTGCATTTTAGATTGGCAGTTTGATCAAGGACTTATATTCCTCAATAGAGAAGAAGAAATCATGAAGAGATGAAGTGATTCCATATTCTCTTTCCAAGTAGAAGATTTTTTACAATTTTTCAAAGTCGAAATTTTGTCAAAACGCCTACTCGTGTCCTTCACTTATATTAAACCGATAATGGATTGACATTAAATCAATATATGGCTTGCCCCACTACTACCCAAAATAGAGCAAACACAAGAAACCAATTGGTTGACACTAATCTCCGAAAAGTGGTCTGAAGTGGGGGGGGGGGGGGGGGGGGGGGGGGGTGCGGTTTAACCCCTAAAGGACCGGAGTGTTTTTCCTTCAAAAACACTCCAATGCTGCCATTTTTACTCCCCCATGCAAAAAATCCAAAAAAATGTTATTTTTTACCTTTTAACTGTAAGATCTTGTCCTAAACTACTTGAAAAACATACACAACAAATTTCGCTGATTTTGACCATACGGATTGCAAGATAATTGCGTTTGATGGAAAAAAAACACCCCAAAAAAACACATGCCCAAAAATTTCAGATGCGTTTGACCATGGCTACATCAAAAAAACCTCACTACCGAAACTTGTCGCACTTCACTTTCACATTCTATATGATGTTACTTAGTTGTGTACCAATTTTCGTTGCGTTTGGAGATGTTTAGGATGCTGAAGAACACCCTGCACTTGTTGGGGGTTTAAAGTTTAGAAAAGACTCTTTGTTTTTGGAATTGCAATATTTTCAACTTTCTTTATTTAAAATACGAATCCGAGCGGTGAATCAGAAGTACATTCGACACTCTATAGAATGGCAAAAAAAAATTTGAAAAAAAAATAGATCTCCAAGTTTTAGAAGACATATAGCACATTTTCTAAGAATTTTGGGGGTTAAGGGGGAAATAAAGGGTGGAGGAAGGGAATTGAAGTGCCAACCCATTCCAATGTTCATGACCCCACTAACTCTCAAGGTGTATTGCCACGTGGCAGTCCCTCATTGGACGTTTTTTATTTTATTTTTAGATTTTATTTTTTAATTATAAAATTAAACTTTTAGTTAAAAATAATAGTTTCTTATTTAAAATAATGATTCTCAATTAAAAATTATAATTTAAATTTATAAAAAAATTATAATTTATAAAATACTGTTTTTAATTTTTTTTTAATGAGTTTGAAAAATGGGGTGGTCTTCTGCCTCCACAGTCCACCCCATTTTCCACATGCCGCCCATCTTGTTGCCCCCCCTAAAATTCAACTATTTCTCTACTGCTCCGATGCCCTTTCTCCCAAAAAAAACACATTTCCCCTCATAACTTCCGCATACGATGTCGGAATTCAAAAATAAATTTAAAAATAAAAATAAAAATCCCCATTTTCGTGGCACATTGGGGAATCCACTATTAAATTTCTTTCAAAAATCGATTAAAAATGTGTTCACCGGGACCTACCCAGTTCTCTAAATGTCCTAGTTAGGACACTTGGTCCTTTAGGGGTTAAATATCCCTTTTCAAAAGGCATCAGGGTTGTTTTTCATTTTTCATTTTTTTCTGAGATGGTTTCAAAATTTTGGTTCATGCTCATAGTTTTGGCGAATTTTACATTATTTTTTTGTAGTAGTTACGATACAAAATCTAGTTGTAGCTTTATATTAAAATTTAAAAAAATTGTTGAAAATGTGACTAAATGATTGCATTTTCTTCCCATATGATTGGACTCAAATGTCTCCAAATAAAAAATAATTAAATAAATAAATAAATCTCAAAATATTTAACTAAATCCCTGATGCTACAACTCACACTAGTTTGAGTGAACTTCATTTTACCCCTAAACGCCTGGGAGGCCAAAATCTGGCTTATGAATGGAACTCACTATTGATTTCTAACCATTACATGGATGATTTTCATCCAATTCTTTTCATGAAGGATTTTTGTTGGTCATGCCACCTTTTCAAGTTAAATTCAGATCATTCAACCTATTTTTGGATTTTACAGAAGGTCCCAACTACAAAATGAGTTGTAAAAACAGTTCACCATGTAATGTATTTTGGATTTTTTTTGTTTTTCTACTTAAACTAAATTTAAGCCATGAAAAGAAATTATGTTGCATTTAAGCTCCACTAAAAAAATGAAGCTTACAAAGTCTAGTTTCTACTCCACTTTGGATTTTTGAAGAACTCTAAAAATTGAGTATTTTATTGGAATTACAAGTTCGACATGTATTACCATGGTGTGGCAAAAAAATAAAATAAAAATAGGTACACAGATAATTTTCATTTATTATAAAATGAATCTATAATTATATTTTATATTTTCATAATTATTTAATCATTTTATAATTCAATAATTGATTCTGTATGCGTGACTTTGTACAACCTCATCATGCCGACACGAATGATGAGGTGACCTGCTTTGGAATCCCTTATTATGCCCGGCGGGGGCACAACCAACGCGCATCCGAGTTCCAATTGCTTGGATCACCTAATCGCGGGATGTGTTCCCCGGCTAAGGCCGAATTCCCTCCATTTCAGCCAACCCAACGCGTTTTTTTACAACACATTCGGATGATACATAAAATCTACTATAATCATAATTATATTTTACGGTTATAATTAAAGGTAGGTTAATAATACCTATATTAACTAGATAATATCTATCTATAACTGCTCTTTGATTAGTATACCTAATCAATTAATACTAAATATATTCATACTAACTATAATTAATATATAGTTAATATATATAGTTATATATATAATATATATATAGTTATATATATAATATATATATAGTTAATATATATATAGTTATATATATAATATATATATAGTTAATAATATATATATAACTAATATATAATAATAGTTATATATATAATTAATTAATATATAGTTAATATAGTTATTCATGATATACATGATTCCATAATAGATACTAATTAATATAGTTTAATTATTACTATAATTAATATAGTATAATCAATGATAACTAATATAGTCTGCTCTTTGACTATATAGGATATAGTTATAAGGTATTACTAGATTATACCTGTATGGATATAATATAACTATATAAGATATAGCTATTAATATAAATATTAATTAATTATTATTTATATTAATAGTATATTATATAGTAGATAATCGAATATTAAAACTATAATATTCTATTGATTTATTCATATTAATCATCATATTATTCTAGGTGAATAATTTTCATAAATTATTATTATAAATTTAGATTATCTAATAATATTTAAATCTAATTATCATTTAATAATAATTTATAATTATAAAATGTAATGAATCTATTATAATATTATTTATAATTTATTATTTTCATTTATTTTCATATAATTATCCATTCTGTATTATGAGAAAAGGCACGCTGCTTTGCGAATGAAAATGGGGAAACTACTATCGGTTACAAATCCAGACCTTATTGATGGATGGCTTCGTGAGGTTTGTTGTCAAGAACTCATAGCGCAATTTAATATGTTGTGGATGTGCTTTCAAAAATATCTGTATTAATGGCGTGCGCATTGACATGCAGATCGAGCGTTACTTCACACTGCACTCAATCTCCCCTGAGCTGAATTTAGAGAAGCTGCAGCTCATTGCCACTAGTAGGGCTTCACCGGCATTCAAGATTATATAGCTTCAATACTTTAATTCTTCCGCTGCTACTCGCGAGGCTCGAAGGCTGCCAACAAAGCCCGTCAATAATGACAAGCTCACAATCTTTCTAGCAAAAGCTTGCTGGTGGGCTGCAGTAAGTTAATCTTCAACTATCGTTTCTTGTCAATTACTTGGTTACTCATCTTGAAGCACAACGGCGTTTCCTTGTGAAGAACTCAATTACGTATCTGGTTGTTCATGTTTCAACACAGTTGTCGGAGCAAGCCACGAATCTGTTTGACGACATCATGCGGCAAGATCGCATTCCAATCAATATGAATGTTGAGGGTGAGCCTTTGACCTTGTCAACCTATATTGAGGATTGTGGCATGAAGCTATGGGATCAAGCATTCAACACTTTTTTCAGGGGTCCCGATAGCTTCAAAAAAAGTGACAATTTTGTTGCAGTCAAGGGATCTAACCTTGTTGTTAGAAGAGTTCTTTTCAGGTGCTTTTAATTCATTAACTTATTTCATATCTTTGATGTTGTTTTTTGAATTCCTGAACTTGTGATTTGTTGTTCTAACATCAAGTAAATATTGATGTCTTCTTTGTTTCATTCAGGTACTTTAAGTACAAGCTCTTGGTAAAACAATCTATTTCTAAAGAAGACCTTCCTATTTTTTTGAGCACTTGGATCGATTGATCCAATGCAGCATGCATGTTTTCAGCCCTTCAACAATGCACCTGGACAACTTCTCACCTCACTGCCAGTGCGTGACTGCGTGGTATCTTGATTATGTTCCAAGTTTTACACCATCTTTTGAGACTGGGCTTAGGAAGTCTCGAGAAGCAGTACATGAGTCTGGAATTGAGATGGTGGACTTAAGAGGAATTGAAGATGAAAACGAGAGAGCGAAGGCCCTGAAACGACGATTAGAAGAAGACCATAAGAAAGTTCAGAGAGTGAAAGAAGCTGAAGAAAGGGCCGAGCAAAAGGAGCTAGAAAAGCAACAGAAGGCTTTGGAGAAGTCTTCGCGAAGAGGCAAAAAGAAGATGAGTACTCCCGGTGAGGAAGGAGGTAAAAGTCCTGTGACTCACAACCCAACATTTGATTCAGGTTCGTAAGGTCCTACATTTTCACGTGGTACCAAAAGGGGATCCACGTATGATCAGTTGACTCAGGTTCCTGTCGTGATGACGGCTGAGGAGGACGAGATCAACGTGGACAAGCTCATTTTGAACTCGTCTCTGGAGGATGTCCTTGGCGGTGATACTGAAAAATTTTCCCCTTTCTACAACGACTTAAAGAATTTCATGCTCAAGGTAATGTCCCCGTGCCTTTATTGATTACATTCAAGTTTTGAAAATAAAATTGCCTTGTCATAATTTTTCTTTTCGATAATTTTAAGTTAGTCTGTAAAAGGCTTGTATGAAGTAAGTAGCCAAGGTCTAATTTTTTGTTAAAATTCATTGAATGTGCAGCACTCAAAGGACAAAACCCGGCACTACAAGGGTTCTACAGGGGACCATCCTTGTTTGGATTCAGTTATCGTGGACATGCCAGAAGGTCTCCCTGTCCCTGGAGTTTCTAATCCAGCAAACTCTATCCCCGCTTGGAATCAAGATTCAAAAGAGTGGTTGCAGCCTATCTTCGACTTCGCAGATCAACACCTACATGACGATGGAGCGATAATTCTATTTCACCCTTTCCGCTTGGCTACCAAGTCCAATATCCTTGGATACTACAAATCATACGGTTTCGAAATTCGCAAGGAGTGGTGGGGGATGAATCGCCTGTACCTTACATCTCCTTCAAATCCAGCAGTAACTGTAAGTTTAATTGTTGATATCTTTCATGCTATGTAATGAATGCTATGTATGGTTTGTGATGGACATTGGCTACCCGGGTCTGCTGACTTGGCCTCAAAATAGGAATGCTCTCTTGAGGTTTTTATTTCATCATGCTCTTCCTTTGTTTTATTACTAAGCAACATGTTCTGTTTTTTTTCTAGACCATGCGGTTTGGTATCTTACTGGCAATCAGGACTTTGGAAGGGGTACCGAAGTCCAGATTTTCTTTCCGTCTAGCCCTAGTCCTGGATTGTCACAAGGTAGATGTTGCCCGTGACGATATTTTGCAGAACTTGGTTTCTCGCGAGGACCAGTTGACAAATGGTTCAACACCTTGGCGAGGTCCTCGCGAGAAATCGGTGCTCCTCATGCAAATGCTAATCCAAGCATCAAGATCGCCAGGGGACGTCGTTCTGGACTGCACTGCTGCAACCGGTTAGTTTAAAACCTTCCATATCAATTGTTTAATCATTTCTACATTCTTGTTTTGAAAACTTAAATTTGTTTATAACTAAGCATCTTCACCTTCTTGATTTGCAAAGTCTTCCATTCACGCCTGCCGCAATGTGCACCGTCATAGTGCGGCATTGGAGGCTGACGTTGATATTTTCTAGGCTAAACTCGCTCCTCTAATACGCTCCTCAACTACACCTGAAGTCACTTCGGAAGACCGTGTCCCCAATTTAGAGGACCTTGAGGGTGAACATATTGCTGTTGAGAGGATTGTGAAAAAATCTCGATTTAGTAAGTGAGTATGGTCTAGAAATTTCCTTCGCACTGTTATCTATTTTGTGTCACGTCATTTTAGGTTTTTTTATGAACTCGGCACCATTGGCCCTTGCAGAACCGGGAAATTGAGCTATCCAGTTCACCACCCATTTTTTTGTGACCCTAAATTCTATCCAAGCCCTCCGAAGTCATGGCAACTTCTTTCGTATGCGAATGATGTTGCTACTCAACTAGTTGAAGGTTCTTATCGTACGTATAGATCTAGATGTCCTCAAGTTAAAGCCTGTGAGTTTTTAGATACAGTAGCTTTTGAGTCTGATGGTAAGCCATCCTCTATTGCTGATAGCAGTGATGTTAATTCCTATGCATCTTCAAGTGACCTCAGTGATCAGTGCCAGACATAGTTATATTTTCATGTAATTGTTTGGTTTTTTTATATTATATCATAGGCCGTCATTGCTAAATTTTTGAATTTGTCATACTGTCTTCGCAGATCAGTCCCGATGCCTAGTTCTGATTGTTGATGAAATTTAAAAATAAATAAATTAAATATTATCTAAAATTAACTGAATGGTTCCTCCTACACTAATTTGGGGTCCCCGGTTCCATTAAAATATTCAAAATTACTAAAAAGGGGCAGCAGGTCCTCCAAAAATTAGAATCAGGGAGGAGGAGGAGGAGGTGGAAGAGGAGTGGAAGGCCCGCCTCGTCAATAAGGCGAGGGCGCGGTTTATTGTCAGGTGATGCTCCTAGTTACGACGCCACCGATACAAAGTTTCCGTTCACCCGCGGATATAGGCTCCATTACGTCATTCAAATTGAAAAAATATTTAAAAAACACCTATTGCACGCGGTTATAGGACTTCCATCTATTGACGCTAAATTTCAAAATTCCGGTAAAGTTACCGCTCACCGCTCGCATTATAGCTTTTCCCAGGATGCTGGTGCTTTGTTGAACTTGGGTGATGTCGCAGCTAGGCTCTTTAGGTTTGGACCTTGGCAAAGAGCTGGATATATCTCATGACCAGCTTAAGTAGACAACCCTTAATCCGCTCATTTAAGGAATTCGGGTAGCTTCACAGGAGCAATTTTTTTTATGAAAATCATGTTCAACTTGCAAGAATCATAGAAATTGATGGGCGCTTTTTTTGATGTAAGATCAGTCATATTTTATTAGCTAAATCTGTCAAAGTTACACTAACAACATTCTCTACACATGTGCCATACTGCCACTATCTCCAACCAATGTTAAGGTGAAGTCTGGAGCATGCTGTACCTAAATCTATCCAACGCTGTCGGGTAGAGAAGTCTTTGCCTTGGGAAAATACTGGATTTCTGGCTGCAGTTAGTTTTGGCTTAAGACATGAAAGACAAGGATAATATTAAAAGTATTAATCCTTGAACACATCAATAGCTATTCAAAATAATAATTTTCATATTTGACCGTTAATAAATTAATTAAATTAATAATAATTTATAATAAATTATTAGGTATTTAAATTAATTATATGTTTTAATATAACATGATTATATGATTTTTAATCATCATAATATATTAAAATAATATATTAATATATAATATATTATTTTGATAATAATATTATAGATAATAATATTATAATTATATAATACAATATTAACTATTATAGACTATAATATTAATATAGTATTTATATAATAAGATATTGTATCATTAATAATCTAGGACTATAGTGGTTACTATCTATTTACTATTATTAACTAGATAATTAATATATAGGTATAAATATAAATTATATTATAGGTATATTATTATCTTATATGATTAATTTTATAGTTTTATTATCTATAATTATTATAGATTGTGAGTACGATTTATTAATATGATAATAATATTATAATTAATCTAGATTATAATCTAATTAGATAATTATAATATTAATATAATTAATTATATTATAATTATAGTGAATTATTAGATTTTAATTATTATATATTATATTGATTCTATTATTATAAATATTATAATCATTTAATAATAAATGATTATATGAATTAATCATTTATCTGATAATATTAATGATCATTAATATTATCAGCATCTCTTTCCCATGCCTTCTTTAGCTCACTGGAATTTGCTGGTTACCAGGGTGAGCGCAGATACTGCGAAGCGCACTAATGGCGGTTACGTGGAACCAGCAAAATGGAAAGAGAATCAGGTACCTGAATTTGAATCTTGGGTGTTCTTTTAAACTAATGCAGTGAAGATATGAACGATCTTAAATATGATCTAATGATTTTTTATATTTTTTAGCAATCTAGGATTATTTTTCTACATTTTATTTTTATTGTTAGGTGCACCGTTGGCTTCTGTCACAAGTTGACAGTTTATGTAATTCGGCCTTCGATAGCCGTTTTGAGTATCATGGATCCGGATCGTATCAGCTGAATATTAATCGCATTAAATGCACACCTGGGGCATTGGGCTTTATTTGTTTACTGGAATATTGAGCCCTAAATTTCTGCAAGGAGAAAGTAATCGTTTAATTGACGGAGAATGGGGTTAGAAATGTTGGCTCATGTATTCTCCTGTTGTAATGTACGAGCAGAAAGGTTCCGTTGGTATACTCAGCTTGGAGCAGTGTCCTTCGCCACGATTCCTGTCATCTTCTGTTACACAGTCAGATGGCAGTCCCTCAGCTTTGTTGAAAGAGAAGGAGGTTGTTGTGAGCTCAGGGATGGAGGAGATTGAGAAAAGGTTGGAGTTGTTATTATCAGTTCAAACCAAACTAGAAGAAAGTGTTACACCTCCTCCGAGGCAGAAGCAGGAAAGCTCTGAAAGGGATAACTTTTATGTAAATTGTGGTTCTGCCATTCGCAATCTTAGGGAGGAGCTCCCCGCCTTATTCTACAAGGACCTGAACTATGATATCTACAGGTAATCTCCTTCATCATAAATAATTGCCATATTCTAGGTATCAAACATATTTTAACAGATGTAGTGGAATTATCTATTTGATGGTTGTGTTGTCCAAACTACTCAGATTGAGTATTTTATCGTAGTCGTGCATTTGTGCCGTTTGGGTGTAGATACAGGAGAAAAGCCTGCTTGATTTATTTAACCTGTGTGCTTATGCAGAGAGGACATCACGTTCAGTGACCCTATGAACACATTCCAAGGACTAGAGAACTATAAAACCCTGTTTTAGGCACTGCGGTTCCACGGCCGCAGCTTCTTTAAAGCTCTGTGGGTGGATATAGTTCGAGTGTGGCAGCCCTCCGACAAGGTGATCATGGTCAGGTGGATAGTTCGGGGCGTTCCACGAGTTCCTTGGGAAGCTCAGGGTCGATTTGAGGGGAATTCTGAGTATAAGCTAGACAAGGATGGCAAAATCTACTCACACAAGGTTGACAATGTTATAATGAACGCACCACCGAAATGTCAAACTCGATTAGTGATGGATTTAGTACGAGCTGCTGCAGGTCAGGGTACTCCAACACCAACATATTACCAGAAAGTTGGGGTATTCATCTTTTTCTTGCAGCAATTTACATGGGTTCGTTTTTACTGGGCTTTGAGGAGTACTCTTGCTCTCTCCAGTACTTCCGATGCTTGTGATGTTTTGCCAAGTGCTAGTCTCAATCCTTAGGTAGCTAAACGTAGTTAGTTATATTGTATTTGTGGAAATGAGGGTATCTATCTTCTACCCGGTTTCTGTGTACGATATAGGGAAGGCAGTGGGTCAACTTCGTTTGCTTGTACATAGTGATGAACACGGATTAGATTTGAAGTGTCACCAGCCTCTAATTTAAGAAGCAGTAGCAACGCCCATGAAAAGAGGTGTGGTGCATATGTACCCTTCTGCAGCTGTACTATGGTTCTTAGAGTTTGTTATCCCTTGAAGAAAAATAGAGTGAAGAGCTTTCCACTCTTGGTTTGGCGAGAGTTTTGAAAGGGAGTTGGCGTTCTGGGTGACTCCAACCTGCTGGACAAGGTGGTGGGTGGTTTCCGGCAGTTCATTTGTGCGCAAGCAAGCTGAGATTTTACCAAGGGGTGGCTGGAGCCCCCCTCTGCAACGGCCGGTGTAATTCACTTGTGCCAGTGAGGAATGTATTGTAACAACTATGAGGTAAATATATAACTTTCAAGAGGGCCATCCTTTCTTTTGTTTTTCCAGCCAAATTTACGGTCGAGCTGTTTTGGAATCTTACCTGGTTTCTTCACGTATCGATGGTAATTAGTTGAGTGGAACGGGCATTGTATTTGTATATTATATTAATTTTCTCAGACCTAAACTCGGAGCTCTTGTATAAAAATAGCCGCCGTCATTTCGAATCAGAATACTCTCGTGTTTTGGGCTGTCTGCGCCTGTACACGAAGAGTCATGCTGCCGAGGAATGTCACAATGTTTCTGGGATTACTGTATGTGCTATTTGTGTGGATGGTGGAGGATCTGGGGTGGTCGCTGATTTTTCTCCTTCTTGGGACTATAATATTTCGTTGACAGTTATTTTTATGGCGTAAGTTTAAAAAATCGTGATGCAAACGAGAAAGCAAATTTTTTGGCATGGTAAACTGAACTTCAGCTTGTCTTGCAACTTGAAACAACGAACCCTGAGTTTTATATTATTTCTAATTTTATTTTCTCTACGTATTTCTTAATATAGCAAATGGAGTCTTGCGTTTCATGGAGTTGACTTGGTTGATTGTAAGTTGGTAATAGCTAAATGCTCAATGATTCTGTAATGATTCTTACACGATTCGCAGTAGTTGCTTCTCCAGGCTGGCTGGTGCTGTCCCTTGCTAAGTTACTATATTTTTGAACATTTCAGTGTGCGATCATTATTTGGTTGGCATCCCAAAGAATGCAAGCGACCCTCTCCAGACTGATCACAAATGATTCTGCGTGAAATAATTGTGGCAACCCTTTCAATTTCCTTGGAGTCCAATGAACAAGTTTTCAAGTAACGTTGGTAACATTTTTTCCTTCCTTTTAAGATGAAATGTCTTCAGAATGTTCTTTGAAAGTGTTTTTGAAATAATCAGAGTGAGGAGACCATTGCAGTAACTTATATCTAGATTCTAAATAACTTTAGAAGAGATTGGGCCTTCGTCCATTTTAAATTCAAAGATTCTTTCTCGTTTCATTTGGACCGTACACGTACACGAGCGATGTCTGTGCCAATATTTTTCAAACGCGGAATTCATCCGTTATACAACGGAAAAGAGTAGTGCATCAAGATGGACATCATTTCCACGCTACATGTGTCCCCATGTCCTTTCAACCATCGTTTTCACGGATGAAGACGCGGCAGTGTCACCCACCATTTTCAATGGAAAAAGACGCTTCATCGTGTCCACTCTCCCCATCCTAGAAATATGAAAGGCCTCCATAGTACCTTAAAGACAATTTTTCCTTCCTTCTCGCCCAAATGTTTTCTTAGAACTTATGGGGCTCCATTGCAATACCACCGGTAGATTTTAAACAAAGTCGGATGTCGCTTCTCTTCAAAGATTAAAGGCTTGTTTTAAACGATATTCAAGTGTGCAGTTCATTGTGCTCCACGTCTTTTACTCTCAAGAGTGATTCATGTACCAATACTTTCCGACGGTGGGCCACTCGTACATAAGCTTATGATTCTTGACTGAACGGAAAGAACCTGCACAAAACTCAAGGTTTCAGGTTCAGTGGACACACCTTTGCTTTTTCCTGCGCAGACATGGTCATTACAACGATGCTTTAAATCTGTCCAGACAATGCAATTAGAATGTAAGCGAATCAAAAATTGGTCAAAAATATTGTTGGGTAAGATGTGTGCACAAAATTTCACCAAAACCAAGAAATGTAAGGAAAAAACACAATGGATCATTGCAAGCTGAAAAACGTTCCTGGAAGGATGAGAAAACAGTGCAAATGCCACCTCCGATTATTCCAAAACACACGAGATCTTAAAATACCTCCTAAAAGTATCACCATGACATAAAGAACCTAACCACGTCTAAATCCTAGAATTAAACGATCCCAAGTCACGCACTAAGCTTATATCTTTCACCACAAAACAAGTAACAGACGCCGGTAATCTCGTAACAAATTCCTGAAAAAAAGCTTCGAACGGTCGTTAGAATATGTCGACCGGCTAGATGTTTGTCGTCATTATCTGCTTAGATCATCCCTCGATCACCTTCTTGATCTGCTCCAAGGACAGGAACAGCACAATGGCGAAAGGCGCTTGACGAGTGACAGCCGGAACGAAGCCCTTGTACAGCGCCATGGGACCTTCGGATCGCACCGTCTTGACAGCGCAATCCAGAGCGCCTCGATAAGGAACAGCCTCGCCTTCCACGACCTTCATGTTCATCACTCGCGTCTTCACCACGTCAATGGGATTTGAAGCCACAGACGCCAGCACACCTGCGCCGCAGCTGGCTACCACCTGCGTTGCTAATCCTTCGGGGACGAAATGATTTTCTGTGATGGCGTCCTTAATCTGAAATAAATATTATTTCAGATTAAATATTAACAAAAATTAATTATTGTCAAATAATTAATTTGATTAATTAAATAAATAATATCTTAATTACATTTAATATCTATTAGATTAATTATATTAATCTATATTAATATATTATTAATATTAGATTATAATTAATTTATATTATAATTCACTATAATACCTATATATACGTATTAACGAATAATATTATTATCTAGTTAATATTTAATATAATTATCTATATATAAGATTATTACAAATATAGACTTATGATGACATTCTAATATTGGTATATTAATAATCTAGTTGAATTATATTTATAGTATATAATTTTAATATATATTATTATAATCGTAATTATATTTTACGGTATCTATTATATATTATATTAATATATATTATATATATTATTATCATATTATAATCTATTATTAGAATAATTATAATATAGATAATTATACTAGATTCTAATTTAATATAATTATAGTATATTAATATTCGTGGATATAATTTTATATCTTGAAACTTAATATTAATATTAATTTATAAATATTAATATTTATAAATATTAATATTTATAATATTTATATTTATAATATTTATATTTATAATATTTATATTTATAATATTTATATTTATAATATTTATATTTATAATATTAATATTTATAATATTAATGTTTATAATATTAATAGATATTTAATATTTGTTAAAGTTGATTATTTAACCCCTAAAGGTCCCTAGCTTTTTTGGGCTTAAAATCATCATCGCTTTTGATGTGTTATAGGTCTAAATGTAAGTGAGGTATAGAAATCTCAACCGTACAATCTTGTAATATACATGTAGATCATGTGGATCAAATTTGGGGTCATTTGGCCATATAGATTGCAAGATCATAGTGTTTTAGTGCTAAAAAAGGATGCTGAAATTTTCCTAGCAACACAGTTAGAGGTGAAATTCGTTTTCAAAATTACTCAAATGAAAAAACTTTGAACTATAAAGTTGTTCAAAATCATCATATAAACACATTAGTACCAAAAAAGTCTCATGATTTTTTTTTAATGTGCCCTAAAATGGCCTTGCAATGTCAAAAAGTAGCCCGAAAAGTGACCCATTTGAACCAAAAAGCAAAAAGTGTCCAAACTAGACCCGTGCACTAAAATGACTCCCAAACATTCATAACGACATGGATTGACCTGAAAATTTTACCATGATAACTAGACTTCAAGGGGAATTCAACCCAACAAGTTTTATTGAAAACGGACTTAGGATGAAGGAGATACAAGCCCCCGAAGTTACTGCCATCAAAATTCACAGAACTGTCCAAAAAAAAAACATACCTACTTTCAAATGATCACCAAAAATTCAATTCATCTCGGATTGATCTGAAATTTTTACCACACATTCCATACATCATGCGGGGAATTTTTTCAAAATTTCAGCAAAATCGGACACTTTTTGCAAAAGTTACAGCTCTTCGAAGGTGACTGTACCCCCAAAAACGTCCATAATATGGACGCCGGGACGCTTAGGGGTTAATAATGATATTAAATATTATGAGATGCTTAAATACTTGGTCAAGGACCAAGCGTCGTCCATAAATGATACTAATATCGCCATGTTCTATCGTGTCGCAAATACAATCTGCCACTATACACCATACAGAATCAAGCATAACCATGCATATATATATGCAGTTTGAATAGAAGCGAAAAGTATGGAAAACAGCTCACAAGATGAAAGGCAAATTGCACCACATTTCAACAAACAACTCTGGTTCAAGTGCTCAAGTAACATGAGCAATCGCGAAACGAAACAGAATGGCAGAATGGCACACATGAAACAAAATAGTAGAAACTTGATCTCAACTACACACGGTTCCAATTGGGTTCACTAAACGAACTAGTGCATGCTTGAGGTACTTAGTAAAATAATTATAATAAGAAGCAGGAGTCCACCTGATTATTAACCACTAAGGACCAAGTGTCCGTGCAGGAAATATCTCAGTCTCCAATTACCCACAGAAAATCAAACACCAACATCGATATCCACCGTGCACCTTCCCAACATGGAGATTGTCATCATCTTCCCCGCTCACATGCACGGTGAGTGGCGTGCCCACCATAGAGATCAGTTTCAGGCTACTACCACCTCCAGGTTGCGGCATGCTTCCACGTGATGGCTGCGGTATGCTTCCAGCTCGTCGTAATCCACCCATGGCGACACCACCTCCATAAACTTCCTCGATGGCGCTTCTCTGATTAAGGCCTCCGTCAACACCTGCAGGAACTTGATGCCCAAGTACTTGGCCACCTGATCATGCCATCCATACAGGCACTGCGTTAGCTAGCATGCTTATTCTAAAGTGAGAATATGAATTGCATAACCCACTCGTGCCTGGGAACCACATTGCCTGTCGAGAATGCTTGGTAATATCCTTCTCTTCACGCGATAAAGGATGCTGACGCTATTGTTCCTGCTGAACTCGAAATGGACTAGGACCGAGTCAAACGATGCGGGTGAGAAGGGATTGCATACCTTGTGCATGCTCTTGATCGCCTCCCAATCAAACCTGGCGCAGGACTGGTTAGTGAAATGGGATACGAAAGTACCCACATCAAATTTCAACCCTTCCCGGATTCTTTCAGCCCTGTCAGCCTCCGGCTGATTTTTGACAGCACTCTCGATATGTATCAGTTCTGCTTCCCGAGTATAACGGATATCCGCGTTCAAGTTCAAAATTTCTGGAAACGTGCTCGGAAACATGTCAGAAATAAAACTTTCCGAAAAGTCAAACTCTCCCATTCCTAATTCAAAGTTAATAAAAAACATCTCGCAAAGAGTGATTGTTTGCTTCAACTCGCGGGAGGAGATGTCTTGCAGAGGGATCGTGCCGATAACTATGTCCGCCATGTCGGTCAAGTCACGCACAACTTCTGACACGCACCTCATCACTTTCTTCTCAGCCTCGATGACCACGCCATCAGAGCACCTAAACTTCACCTTCTCCGCCATGTTTACACACCCCCAGGAACGCGTCTGCACAGATCTCCTTAGACCTTGTTCAATCACAGGACATTACTGACAAGACTACGCTCTAATGACTTCCAGGCAAATTAAACGTTTCGGATGATTCTTGCAAGTAACCCCATTGACAGACTCACACATGTCGAAACTGCATACCGACAAGTTTTACAGGCAGGCACACAAGGTGCCTGAATCATCCTCTTCACGAAATCATCGTCATCGCCAAACGAACAAACCAGTGAACTAACAACCACCACACCACCCTACTTGTGCATTTAACGTGACCCCCTCGGGCCTCAACCTAACCGTACCCGATACACTTCTCCCTAAACACTCCTAGGGCCACGAATCAAAACTCCCAAAGGACCTGAATGGTCATCGCACCGATTGTTGGGTGTAGAACACACGAACCTCACAGATCGATGTGCCGCGGCAGAACTGCCCCGATGTGCAGAAAGAAGTCGACACAGACGTCTGCTCAAACGATGCAGTCACCGGTCGGAGAGCAAGTGAGTTCAGCCCAACCCTACTTCGAACATAATACGAAGAAGACGATGGTCTCGCCGTGTTGACCACGTCCAGTTCCTGTCAACCGAGTCAATTTCCATGGGTTTCTGCAGCCGATAAAAAGGGTGTTTCTCTGTTTTTTAACCCCTGCAATCCTGAATCCAGTTTTTGTGCTCTGGTCAGGTTCTTACAGAGTGAGATTTGATTGGAGCTTTTTTACAGTATTCACTGATTCCCCTTTGTAAAAAAGATGGGAGTACGATTTTTGAAAACATTGGACTAGTACAAATGATGCTCTACTTCTTCAAAGTTAGAAATTATATTTTGGGGAGCCTTGAAAATATCATGTTTAAATTTTTGTTCAATTTGAAGTATTTTTGTTTTCATATTTAAAGTAGAAATTATAGTTTCAACTGATTAATACAAAAATTACAAACATGCATTGTAAGAATAAAAATTCAAAGTTAGAATTGGACCACAAAATGAATTGTGTGATGGTTGTAGTTCAAATTTGGAACATTTTGTGTTAAGCACATTCATATTTTTGTTTTGGTCAGTTTATATTATTTTTAGTTAGTTAACTAAAGTACATCAAAAGTTTTCAAATTGAAAAAAATATATGAAAAAATTTATCAAATTCTCCAGATATGATTTCTGGAGAAGAAACCTTTTACAACGTTTTTTTCCTTTGAAATGATCTCTTTGCACAAATCACATGCCCATGTTCATTCTGAAGAGGTCTAGCAACAAAACCAGTTTCAAATTCTCAGCATCATAACTCGAATCACAGTTGATTGATCAAAGTGCAAAAGATATCAGAATTCAAGCCTCAGGAATTTAGGGGACGTTAACCCCTAAAGGCCCTTGCGACCAGTTTCAGGTCGTGGTTTTTCTGGGCAGGCTAATGTAAGGTTTCAGAATTTTAATATTTTCTGAAATTTTTACTCCGTGTAGCTCTCAACGGTAGCTTTCCAATGGCGCAAATTTCAAAGCATTTGGAGTTACGATGCAAAAGTTATGAATTTTATAAGAATTTGCTCTAAATCCGGGCAGCCAGTAACCAATCAAAATCTCTAATTTTTTTGCCCAAGTTGCCCGTCATTCAATAGGGCAGAAAGTGACAAGACAAATTTCTGTGGTTCTTTCCTTCATTGACTTCAACATATCTACCGTTCGGATTTCCAATTGGACATTTTTAGACTACACTTTAAGTAGTTTTAATTTTGGAGAATGTAAGGCAATTTCAGCACACCCCCTTTCACAAAATCAAGGATTTTTTCGCCTTTCCAAGCCCGTATGAGGCTCAAACTTTGTGAGCTTATACCTAACTTCCATACCTAAAGGAATTGATGATGCTCCATAGATCAAATGTGTTTGCAAAGTATAGTTTTTGGGCATCAAAACTTAGGTATACTCTCGGGGCAGTGTCAAAAAAAACTTTTACAGTGACTTCAAACCTTATAATCTCGCAATCCGTACGGTGGATTGTGCTCAAATTTCGTATACACATTTTTGGATAAGGTAGGTACAAGATCCTACGGTTACATTTTCAGTAACAAGTCTAAATTTAGAAAATAGCAGGTTTCTAGTAGTAGGGGTATGTTTTCGACAGTTTTCCCTCCAAAAACACCAATATTAAAATCATTTCTAATAATATTTAACATTTTATTTTTGTCAATATTAATATTTAATAATTAATATTGACAAAATATTAAATTAAATATCTAATAAATTAGATATTAGATATTAATATTTAGATAAATATTAATATATATATAATTAATATATATATTAATATATAATATTCTAATTATAATATATAAAATATCTATATATTATAATATATATAGATTTATAATTAGATAATACTTAATATTAATTATATAATATTAATCTAATTATATCTAATTAAATATCTATTTAGATATAATCTAATAAATATATTATTATAATTAGAATAATTATAATCTATAAATAATATAGATTAATATTATTAGTGAATTAATATAATATTAATAGATAATAATTATATTAGATTTATAATTATTATATATTAGATACTAATAAATTAGTATTAATATATAATATTATCTTAATTAATATCTTAATGTTTTATATATATATTAGATATTAATATTAATATTAATATTTAAGATTATAGTCCTACCACTGGCGAACTGTGTATGAATGAATCCATGTGGCGTGCATGATGAGTTGAGTAATCTCTACTTCAGCTCGCTTGGACCAGTCACCAGTGGGCATAGACCACCGTACCCTCGACCGTACCATACCCCTTCTCTTCTGGTTGGGATTCTTGTTCCTGTCTGTGCAAAGTCAAAATTGACTGCGCCTTTTCTTCCCGGCCCCAAAACCTTACACTCTATTCTATTCTCCATCGCTCGCGCCAGGACCGCACGACCGGCGGAAGGAATCCAGGTCCCAGAAAAATGTTATCACCCACCAACCGTACACATACGCCAGAGTGATATGCACTCACAATAAGTTAACCAGCGGTAACTTAAGTTCCATGGTCGGTTGCTGCGCAGAAGAACTCAATCTGCTCTTCCGATCGAGGAAGGAGATTTGTTTGCTTGGATATATATATGGCATTTGTGACTAAGAGTGACCGAACCTGTACGGAAGAATTGCCTATATTTGGTTTCTTCTAAAATCTCATGTTTTGAGGAATCAATAATAAATCGTTGAATGTTGATGACACGTATGTAAATCATCTATACATAAAAGCCTCGGGCCGGGTACGTTGAAGTAGGATGGGCTGTAGTACATCTTTGAAAATCATAACTTGACAGTCCATATATAAGATGTCCAAGTAGTACATTCCAAAGTGCAACGGAAGCCTCCTCTTCTTGCATATCTAACATAATGCAAATAAGATTGGTTTGTTAATAGCAACTACACATCCCCTATTAGGTTGAAAATAGGTGGTTCTACTCTATGAGAAGGAACCAAAAAAAGTCTTAAAAATTCATTAAAATGTAGTTTTCAACAAATCTTTGGTAAAGTTGAGATGCGTGATATGTTGCCATGAATATACCATGTAAGCAATGTAGAAATTAATAATATCTTTGAAGACATGTAAAGCAAACTCAAATGAATTAATGGCCAGTTCACACCTACACTTGTGTAGCTTTTAAAGGACGTCGGTGTTTGTGTTGATCTTGAATGGAGCATATTTAATTCACATGGGATTCTTCCAACTTAGGTGTTATTGTGGCTTGAGCCTACAGTTAGTATGAACTTTCAAAGGTTTGGCACATTGTATTCACATGTGGAAAGTAGAGATATGTACTTGTGGCTCTAGCATGCTCTAAAGCACTTGCTCTAAAGCAATGCTAGCCCTACCCATTGGAATACTTGCTATGTAATCGCTATATTAATATAGCCTAAAATACCATAAACCATTTCCTATCCACTAAGTGACAAATAGTTTGTTTTAAAATTTCACCTCTTGCACTAAAATCAAGGAACAATTCACACTATTCGATTGGTAAAGAGCTCTTCATTAAAAATTACAACAAGAGTACTCTTCAGTTTCAAAAACAATGAATGGTGTCATTAGGGATTTCAACTCACTTTACAGTTTGGAAAATTGTAAGAATTTAGCTACAAGGTAGAAATATATGAAAATACTTTGCCTTGTCATGAATTCTTATTCTCCACCCACATAAAAAATTCAAAAGAATACACTCATATTCCATATTCCATATCGTAAGTTAACAATCAGTATGGTATTTCTACAATATAGGATGCATTGCATCCCATAACACTCCCCTGTAACTGCTCTAACCTAGTTTTTCTAACGTTAGCCTAATCCACCACTTCAAGCCTACCCCAATAAGTTAGCAGTGACTGCACAAACTGCACCGGACCTGCGACTTGCTAAAGGCCGGTTTTATATATTAATCTAAATGTTAACTGATTATTTAATATTGGATCTACTATAGAGAGAAATAGTGTAGGAGCTGCCTCTCGCAGTGTTCCTGGTCAACAAACATCAACACCACCTTGTAAGATTATTTTATATTATGAATTCTTCCCGTTTGACGATGTATATCCACATTTTGTTTATGTTCATGATGAGGCATCTGTGCAAAGAAAGAGTTGGCAGTTGGAGACTTATGATGTACCTTTTTTTTCTTGGAAGAATGTAGTTCCTTCTTAGAGTGAAACTCCACAGCAGACATGTACACAACGCAAACACCTTTTGATGCCTTAGTAAATATGATGTATGAATTTATTGTCATAGCACTTCAAACATAAATCAGAATGCCTTTCTGTTATGGTCATTATCATACTCTTGAACACCTACAGACTTTCGTACAACGTCTGTACTAACAATTCAGCTTCTACATCTCCATCTAAATATGCAATTCTAACAGTAATGGTTGACATTGTATTGAAACATATCAAAGTGTTTCCATATCACTATTGCAAGGTCCTATACCAATCTGCCCATTTTCTGCACAACACCTGCTACCATTACCATGTAAGTCATTCTTCATACTTTCATTCTTCTCATCATCGTTGTATATATTCTGTTCTCATTGTGGAATTTATGATACGATTATAAATCAAAAAATTGAAGCGGGATGAAAGACGTACCTCTTTTTTAAAATTTGTCACTCCTATTTTTTTTAAATTTGACACCGAAACCTAAACCTGCATACAAGACAAAAAACCTCTGGTGCCTAAATAAGTAAAACATCACAAATAAAACAGTAATTACGACTACCAAAAATCACAATGACGTGAAGTAACCACTCTCTCTTTCCTCTTGTCATCCTGCACTATTACCTACAACACTCCAACGATCAATCAATACATATATATAGAAAATTAAATTTGACTGCTAACCAAACTTTCATGATTTCTCATGATTCAGATCCCACATTTCCAATATCCATTTCTTAAGGACCCCGACTTGTGCGCTCAGTTTCTGGACACTATAGTTCTAAAAAACATAAAGGACCTACAGGAAGCAATGACAGTGGAGAACCGTCGAGAGGCCCTCGAAAGGAAAGAGATCCGAATTGGAACAGAATGGAGACGTTGGCCTTTGTGCGTGCTATAAGAAGTGAGTTCCTAGAGGAAATTGATGCGGACGACCCTAGACTTCTAATGACAATTGAAGGGACAAAATGGGAAAAAATTGCAGTTTCTGTGAACCTTGCAGATGGAGTAACTTGCTACAGGAGCTCAGACGAGTGCAAGTACAAGTAGCAGCAGCTTCTTCCAAATTACAAAAAAATTGGCAACCTCCACAAAGAGACAAGAATTAATTTGGAATCCTACTTCACCATGACAATGGCAGGAAGGAGGGCACGTGGTATACCTGCTAACTTTGATTTGCATGTATATCGAGAAATGCATGAAGGGTTAAAGCATAAAACCCCCTATAGCGCCACCACATTTCCATGACCTACTCAACCATCACAATAGTAACTTTGAACCCCCTCTCTCTACCAACGTCTTTGACTTGGAGGATACATCTCTCAAAGATGGCAATCCCTACGAGAACTCTTTACATGCTTACGCAAGTGCCAGCGTTTACGATTATGCAGCGGAGTTCGATGATGACAGCGGATTACTACCAGATGACTCAAATTCACAAGGACAACGACATCACTTCCCCTCACCTCTTCTAAGTCCCATGCCCCTAGAAATGTCGAAGGTTCATTTACAAGATGGAGAATACAAGAGGGACCAACAACAGACGACCTTAACGATGCTCCTCCTAACTCCCCTCAACAAGCACTCAGAAGAAGAAAAGACGAAAATATAAACAAGCGAGGTAGTTTCCCCCCTCTGCAAGTATCGCAAACACGTCTCCCCTGTCGCAACGGGGGCAAAGCCATTGTGGTATCCCTCAACCCCATGCAACAGGGAAGGCGGGAGGGCCCATACCTGCAACTACTTCAACTCCTTCCCAAATGCCGGCCGAAGGTAATGCTAACGATCCCCAAATCCTTTCCTCCTCTGATGCGTCAATCGTCCACTCACAAAAGCCATTTGCGGGAAGCACATGAATTAGGAGGAATATGAATTTTACAATCTAGTTAGTTGCAATCTACGATATAGGGTAGTGATAGGTTAGTTGCTAGTCTTTGAGAGATGAATGCAAGTTCGAAGACATTACAGGAGCGGATGATGGACATGGAACTTTGCATGCATGAGGAAAACATGCGTTACCGGCATAACAAAGATGAACACGTCCAAGAACTTACTAAGTTCACCATGGCATTGAACCTCTCGCCCTCAGACATTCTCTAAATGATGTACACATGATGGATTCCAAATTTAGAATCATAAGATTCTCAACAACTCCAACAGCATATTTAATAGAATATCATAATAATGTAAATATTAAATATTAATGATCATAATTAATATTTATGAACTAATATTAATATTAATGTTATCTGATAATCTAAATATTAAATATTGTTAATATCTAAATATTAATATCTGAAATCCTAAATATATAATATTTAGGATAATTAAGATAATTATTATATATTAGATAATAATTATACTAGATTAATATAATCTTAATTATATATTAAGATTGCCTATAATTAGAATAATAATATTATAATCTAGATAATATTAAAGCCCGTTCGCACTTGGCCTTTGCAAAGACCGTGGATAAAAATTTAACACCCCCACAATTTTGGGAAAAATACCTTCTTTGTAGGAAAGGTGTCATCAATGAGGTTTGGAAAAGTGTTAGCAATAGTAGGGGGATTACATAATGGCCCTTCAAGTGCCACATTAGCTAAGACCATTCTTTAGTGTTCAAAACTAGGGAATATTTCTTATTTTGGTGCTCCCTTAACAATTGCCTACTATTGCTCAAATATTTTTTGTCCTTCTAAATGTTAGCTAATACCCATTCTTAAAAGTGTGCCATGTGTACATCCATGTAGGATTGGTAATTACTAAAGAATGTAGGTGGGAACACACACTTTTTTAAGGGTGTAAGACCCCCTTGTAAGACCACCTCTAAGGCCAGGTGCGAACATACCTTTAGTACTCTTTAATTATTAATTTATATGAACTAGTATAATTATATTAAATATTTATATATAACTATATTATAGCTAATTATATAATAGATATAATATAATAGGTATAAGATACCTATATATACGATTATAGGTATATAGATACCTATATATACGATTATATTATGATATATTCTAGGATATATTAATCTAATATGATAAATCGTTTTAATTACTAGATTAATTAATTACCTAAAATTATTCATATTTATTAATTATATTATTTTTAATATTTTATAATTTTCATTTATTATTTATTTATTTAATTATAAATAAATAATATAAGGTATCATATATTATTTTCTTCATTGTAATTTACACCTATCGTAAAAAATCCGAAACTTTTGCTTACATTTTGTAATTGATATGAATTTTCTTTACAATCACTTCAAAAAATCGTAGTAATTTCAAATTTTTACCCAAATTTATGAAAAATCATGATTTGTAGTAGACACATGGCTTCATCTACTAAAAACATAAAATTGAATTCTCATCTTATTTATAGTGGCAAAATTGAGTGTGGCAGGTAAAGCATGATTCCATGGTCATAGGCCAAACGCTTAAGGGTTAAAAGTAGGTTGTACGTATTTTAGTCAAATCTGGCATTTACAAATTGCGTGTCATTTGCTCAAGGTTTGAAACTAATGTTGTCATTTTCATGTTTGGATTAGAGGTTGTCTGAGTTGGTCCACAGAAAATGCAATTTCATAGTTGGATTTCATTATACGGAGTAATTGTTCATAATTGCATAATTTTAATCTTGAACAAGGTGTATACCTATTCCTGCCAATGAATATGTTTAGAGACTTCGAAACTAATCTAAAAAAGATAAAATGATTACCGGTACAGCAATACCAGTACACTCAACGGTTACTGCTTCGTAAGGATCTGCCAACGCATAAGAATTGATCCTCGTATTCTACTGCTCGCCCATTGTGCCACCACAGAGCTTATTAGGATGACTTAAGATGTGATAATCTGTTATGGCCTTGGCAGTGACACGTGGAGCATCGTCTGAGATTTGCAGAAAATGCCTGCAGCTCCTTATATTCTGTGATTAGACGATTATAATACGCTATTTGTATGCTACAAAAATAGAATTTCAAATGTAATAGTGCAACAGATAGTACCAGATACTTTGAATGACTTGAAATACTTCATCCTTGTCCATTGAATCTGCAGCTGAAAATGCTTGTTAACGCCATCAGTTGCTATTGCATCGTAACAGCAACCTAAGAAAGTGATCTGCAACATGATTATACAAGAGCTGCAGCTCATTAACGAAGCTACAGAGAATGGGTGTGGGAGCATCTTGTTTAAAAAGCTCTAAGGCAACCATGAGGTTCACTTTTCAGAGCAGTAGTGTACATTCTGTAAAGGAGTTTGCACCATCAACTGAGAATCCCTAAGAATCAGGATATGCTAGCACAAGAGAATTTTTTTTTTCCCAACACTACTTGAAGGTAGTGTGCTCAAACCACTGCTTAAGGATAACCTGCACCAAAAAAAAAGTTCCGTTAGCATGAAACCTCCTAAATACAGGACCACATGTCATTTGATTCAAATGCAATCAGAGGTACTGTGAACACATGCAATCAAATTACTGAAAGAACAGGTGCACTTGGTACAAGAGGCCATACTGGGCAAATGGGATTGGTGCTGAGGCCTTCTTGGAGCTCAAGGTTGTCTATCTGAAGTTGCACAGGTCGGAATTCAATGGCATCACTGCGACCTCTTAAGTCTGAATACACGATCAGCTCTCTCTCCAATAAATGCTCAAAAGCCTACACAGGTCCACCGCGACTTCATCAGCCAAATAATCAAATTCAACACAGAAGTGCAATCAAGTTATGTATCTAGAAGGTAGAATATCCTAGACGTGTAGTCTGTGCATGGATAAGAATATTACCCTCAAGGCAATTTCACGAGAATAATGATCACTTGTTTTATGCGTTTCTTGAAGGTGCTGGTACTCTGCGATACCCATATCAATTTGAGTTATAAAGAGCATGCAGTGAATGTCCGCCAATACTATCCCAGATATATCAAAAATGGCAATTCCCACAATAGTCATCTCAACAAAACCAGAGGATGACATTTGAGCAGCAAAACATTTCTTAAAGCTTCATAAGGATGGACACGGGTAAGAAAAAGGAGGAGAATTCAGTTAAGAACAATGTGCACTCAAGATGCTGGATTCTCTATTACCTTGGAAAACAATAGTAAAATTATAAGTCTCCTGCTCTTTGCTTTCCAATCGCTTCATGCATACGAGCAAGTAAAGCTCCAGAACTGATAAACCTATTCAAGGAAAGTACGGTATTAGAATTTGCGTTTTGAAATCGCAATTCGAAAACGGTTACAACGATAATGTAACACATACCTTGTAAAGCTTCACGCTTGAATTGAGGGTGAAGGGACAAGTTGGCAGACATGAAATCAGCAACTGTAAGTAGTCCTTTTCCTTTATCAAGATTGCAAACTGCTCTCAGCCTGCAAAATGTGATATTTATGGACTAAACGATAAATCCATCATCTAAATACGCTCAAAAACCGCCACTCCTAAGTACACTACGAATCGTGTCTAGATTATAAACAAACTTTGTCCGCACATCAGTGATACTGAAGGTGCAACCATCAAACTACACACAGCCTCATAAAAACTAAGAATCGAGAAAGCACATGTATAGTCTGACCACCAAAATGCACCGCAAACAGAAGTGAACAGAATTACTTACGCAAGGTCCAAGATACGGTGAGGACTGGGATCTAAATGGATGAGGTGGTTGATAACGTCTTTCTTGCTTGCCTCTAATACTTTCTGTATCGGTGTTAAGGAAACGCAGGCCAAAGAAACATACAGCGCAAAAAATCCAGAAGAGTATGAACAAAATTTGCAGAAGTCATCGAGGGGTCTGCTTGCACCCCTGAACAAGAAAGTAGTAAGAAAGGATACTGTAGTGTTCTCGTTCCACCTTGTGACAAAGGTGGAGTCACCAAGAGATCCATCGGTAGGCAACATTAACACATCATGAAGCAACCTACACGAACAAACACAGCAATATATCTCCACTCAGGTACTTGCATCACATTGAGCTCTAATTGTAAGAGCAACACATGCCGCAGTTGGCAGACATTTTGAGAACAGCTTGCTCCGAAACAAACACAGCCCATGTGGCGAGCTGCTGATGATGACACACCATTTCATGACACTTGGAAGGAATACCACTTGGGCCGCCCAGCAACTCAGCAACAAAACTACCAACACATAAGTAATCCTAAATTTGCAGGTCGTGCATACGAACTTATGCATACTTGAGACTTTTTTTCAAACTCTAATTTCCAAACAAATACTTGAGCTTCAAGCAAGAGCAGTATTTTACCGGCACGCATCTTCTGATGAAGGGGGAGGAAAGAGCAGCTTGCGATTAGAGAAGCGTGACCTTACTCTCTTTTCCAGAAGCTCATCTGCATCCTAGAACACCATCCCACATTAAAGTCAAGTGTATGAGCCCTAATTTTAGTATCCACATCCTACATTTACAGGGTTATCCTCTTCAGTGAGCAATCTACTGGCACACAATATCCACAAAACAATGATGTTTTTCAATAACTGCGGGATTGCACTTACCAGGCGGCAACTTAGTCCTACAACAGCAGCCTGTGTCGAGGTCGACTGCATAGCATCCAGGAGATTGTAGAGAAGTCTTTGTTTCGGCCTCTGAGAACCAGCACAGGTGTTAGAAACACACAAATCAAATTATCCACTGACTCATATCCATCTCTAGGATCACTCTCTCCACTACCAGAATACTTCTGATCATACAATTGGGAGAAAAAATAGGCAATCACCTGAGCAAAGAGATCAAACTCCTCCAATATAAAGACGACTGATTTATGTGATAGCGCAGACTCCCTGTAATAAACGGAGCGAAGGTCAACGACGGCCATGGTATTGGGTCCCATAAGAATTGCCACAGTTGTTCACAAATGATTAACAATCCGTAATTTTCTAAAAAGAGAAAACTTGGAAAGAAAGCAATTCATATTGGAGCAGCTATTTGCAAGCCAAGAAATAGGACATATTATGTTCAGTATACTGCCTAAACACTCTTGGAGGGTTGTGTATGATTACAGGACCTCTAACCAAGTGAACCTTGTGCTTCATACTACATTTCCAGACACACACCTCACTGGAAGTGAAGATAAAACGACAGTAGGAGTAGGAGTACTGACTTAAGCATGATGATCAAGAACTTCAAGTTGTCATCAAACGCTGCCTGATCCACACAACTCAACAAAGTAAGTACCTTTTAATAACTCTCTTCGACTTCACGCAACAGAACATGTACAAGTGGCCTAAAACGTACACAGAACCATCATATCCTTAAGTGACACATTTGCAAAACCAACTCTGGAGATCTTACCGTTTTAGAAAATACAAGATGATGTTCCATGCACAGTTGCTCCGAGATTGCCTGCACTGGAACAGAGGACAGACTCAATTATCTATTACTCACTCGCATTTGTAAGTGCTGCCTACATCCCACATGCAACCATGCAAAGGAGGTCCATCTCATATAAAGCCAGCACAATATCCTTGTAATCGTATAGATGCTTAAGGCTCATCTAACTCATATTTCTCTAGAAGATGGTATCATCAAGAGTTGATTGCTAGGAATTAGAAAATTTCGAGAGAGCATCCAGGCATTGGTCAACCACGAGACAAAGTTAAACCACTGAATAGCACAAATTTCAGAATATTGATTCTTCATTAGACAATGTCTCACAAAGGATCGACAGCCAAGCTTATGACGACCTAAGGAAATATTACGCACAGGGTATTCCTGAAGAGCACACCATCTCACTTATACACGTCGAGATGATACGATGAAAACGACACTAGGAAACCAGGCAGACAAAGCGGGCTCACCTTCAAGGCACACTTATCATCAGCATGTAGGAGCCCATGGAGTCTAACCTGTACAGATCAATATCAATATTAGGCTTCTGACAAACCAAAGTGAAAACTGCAATAGAACTATTGAAGACTATCATGAACTCGTTTTTTTCACCAAAGTGTAAAGTCCAGGTGGGACACCAAATCATTTATTTAGATTTTTAAGCCTTACCACTGAGACTCTTTCAGGAAATTTCAGTTGAAGTTGTGCCAACACTCGCTCGGTAACCTGGCCCATAAAAAAACCCAGAAGTATCATCAGTCTGTCTAACAACCAAGTGAATATTGACAATCTCAATAATTCAGTTGTCAGAACCCTGCAATTGATTACTAAGCAGTGGTAAGTACCATAGTTTTGCCACTGCCGCGAGGACCGAGGAGCAACACCGAGTTGTTCGATCCATTCTCAATAGTTCCGATCAGACAAGCTTCCAAATCCCTGCATGGAATCGATAGAAAAAGCCATCAGGAAGTGATTCCAAAAACCAAAACAGCCAAACCCCCTGTCCTGCTATCAACACATCAAAGAGGTTTTTGAGACGGTTCGTCCACAATGAAACTGACATCGCTCATATAAAACTTCAGCTCCAAAACCCTAATTGCAAGCTAAAAACTAATTAATTTTTTCACCTGCACCTTTAACCCAAGGCTACCCGTATGGTCGTGCAGCTGCTTTCGAATGGTGGCATGTCTACTTAAACCCTAAAACCATAAGTAGCACCTTCCACTGATGTGATTTTAAAGTAACCATGAAACAGAGTTTAATGAATTCAATAACAAGCATAAACTGCGTATTCCACATTGATTGGAAATCGGAAAATTTTCTGATAACCGACATTGATATCAAATAACAAAGCACGAGAAATGCACGTGAAATAAACGGCCAGCGAAAGATTTTAACACTTCATCTAATTCCGTGCCCCCGAAGTATCAAACTTAAAATTGTATTCACTCATCACCTTTCCCAGACTCAAAGCAAACGTATCAATGTGACTCGCACATTCTCAAGCTAAAGGACACCAGCCATTCACAATGCAATCACATACCCCTAAAACTCCACAACGAACCTGCAATTTTTTTCCACGTCCGGGAGAATGGGCGGCAAGGAACAACCCCCTCCCTTGTCCCAAGAGGCAGCACACAGCCTCCTCCGCAGCAACGACACCGCTTCCTCCACCTCCTCTTCGCACACCATGATGGCGCAAACAAGCTCAAATCCTTATGCTCGCCCCTGCAATCCTTAGAACTCGCAACCAAGTGAACCAAATCCCCGTGCTGGAGAAAAATGCGCAAGGCTCAAACCTTGTAATAATTTAAGTGTAAGAGAGACGACTATTGCCTTAAAAACTAATTGATCCTGGACGTGATGAAAGCATGGATCGAATCAGAGGAACATCGTGAAGAAGCTCGCGAAATGGTAAACCCTAAACCCTAAACCCAGCTCTGCTAAATCGAGGGAGAGAGAGAGGGTATAGGGAACAATTTTATAGAAAGCTATGTATTTGCAGTAAAAAAACTGTAAATCGTTAAAATAAAATGCTTTCTGTTTTTGAAGTTACAATTTTCAAATTTTCAAATTTTCAAAGTGCCAGTGGGACTCCCTTGAAAAAATGAAAATAGAAAATAAGAAAATCAGTGACTTGTTGGACGTATTATTTGAATGAAACTATGTGAATGAAATTTTTGATTTTTCATCCAGTACACATTATATAATAGATTACCTGTAGGTTGGTAGCACCTTCAGCAAAAATTAATTGCTAAAGCTCATGCCCAAAATACCTATGTTCAAAACACCAAAATACTACAAATACTTATAAATACAACACATGTACTATGTTGTATTTCTAATGTTTGGAAGTTTGTTATCTCATTTTTATTTTTTGGATTGTGTTCTCTTGTTCATGTTCCAGTAGTGTATGTATTTTGATCTTGATCAATGTACCAACTTCTTTCATATTTTAACATATAAATTTTTGTCCTAAACCGTATACGGTTAAGTTTCTCTCACTTATAAAATTCACAATAATTATGTGTAAGTCCTTTCTTGATATGAAAGATTGCAATAGAGAGGTGTTGACATAGGGCATTGCTAAACCGCGTCACTTTCATTTTAGAAAATTTAACGGGCCAAATTCTATTTAACTTTGAAGTCACACACCCTCCAAACTCTCATTTTTGAGTGTGCATTATACGGTTCAAAGACATACTATAAATCTTGCAATTCCACCATTGGATGATATTCTAATTTTGGCAAATTATCTCTACTCCAAAATTTTATAGAGATAATTTTGAATTATATAGAATGTCTAGTTTTAACTAATCATACCAAATTTCAAATTCTAAAAATAAAATTTGTAATTTTAGTGAATATTAAGTGGTAAGTGCTTCTCAATTCATTAAATGAGTGATTAAAACATTTTTTAAGTTTGACCGTACAAATAATTACTAAACATCGTTAGTTTTCTCTTTTGGACCAAACTTCATCAAAGTTGTAGAAGTAACATTTTATAATACATCTAGGTTTTTGCCCTTAACCCTCTATCATTTACGGGTTAAACTCAGGGGTTAAATCTAGAAATGTCTAAATCATGAAAATTCATAGAAAGTTTTTACTTCATAAATTGACTCCAAACTACACATCTTGGAGTTACCATAGACAAATTAGAGATTGAAAAAGGACGGTCATTAGCCGCTAGTAGTACATGAAAGTTTTCAGGTTATCCATCATATTTAACATTTACACTATGACATGCCTAATTTTTTTTAAACTAATGTTGAAAATGTCCAAATGTGGGAAATCCCTTATATTTTTGCCAAATGCTTTTTTTTTACTTTTATTAATTATTGGAAATTGAGGTGCCCAAGGTACTTGTAAGTTTGCCTATGTCAATGCCTCACACAACGTCTTGAAGAACGTGCGTGCGTGCACCACCCTGCGTTATATAATAGACTAGGTAGACCCGTGTTGAAGTGTCTCCGACACGAGATGACTACTCTAATTGTGGAATAGTAGTGAGGTGTGTATGTGTGTGCATTCACCACCCTCCATTTTATAATACCAGCCGTGTTGGCACCTGAGACAACCCTTCCGACGGTGGAATCATTGTGAGGAATGTATGTATATGCATGCACTACTATGCATTTTATAATAAGTATACAAATATGTATGTATGTATGTATGTATGTATGTATGTATGTATGTATGTATGTAGTTAGTATGTGCTAGACTATTAGGGTTTGGCATGACAATCGTGGTGACGGAACCATTTTGATATGTTTGCGTGTACAGTCCATGTTATATTATATTTTTTATTTTTTTATTTTCATCCCTAAATGTCCAACCGTCCATAAAGTGAACGATGTACAAAATCAAACATAGCTTTCTCATCCGTCATAGACTTTTAGCAATGTGCATTTTTTGCTATATATTTTATGGGAAGTTAGCTTCATGCATGTGTAATCCGATTAGAAAGGGGATGATTTGCGAAATTTTTATGCCTCATTTTATTTTGTAGTGATTCACCCAAAATTTTGAAGATTTCACTGTATAAGTGTTCTTAAAAAAGTCAACTCATAAAATTAAGCAACCAAAAAATCTTCAAAAATCACTACACTAAATGGAGTATTTAGTGTCTGAGGAGAATTGATGTCTTTTACCACAATTCGTTCAAAGGTGAAGAGAAATAGTGTCCCTTGACACTACATAGGAGTTTGCTACCTGTCATTCTCACTTTCATTGAAAGTGTCATGTTCTTTCCAAGTAATGAGAGTGACATGAAGTGGCATGCCATATTTATTATAAAGTTGCCATATGTCATTGGAACACTACATTCATTTGTTTTCGTACAAAGACACTATATCTCCCTAAACTTAAATAGCGTCCAGATTTAGAAATAGTGTCCCGGGACACTAAATTCGCCATTCAGTGTACACTTAGAGTATTATATTTCAACCAATCACAACAAATTTCATGTACATATTGTCAATATCTTATTCGTAATCAACATACAAAGAAAAATTGAATTTGAAGTTTTCGAATTTTATACAAAAATATTGGTGACAACAGTCATAGATCTAACTGTATGGATAGAATCAGAAATTCATATTGTACAACTTTTATTCATATATCAAATTCAAAATATCCCCCTTAGTTACATTTTATAAGACATATTTGAAATTCTCCAAATTTGGAGGGGTGAGGACGTTTAGGTGTTAAAGTGTGTATGTTTTGAGTTTTTGAGTTTTTTTAGTTTTTTTGGAAACAAATTAACAATTCATTCTATTGCAAGAGAATAAATTTTAAATGTCAAACAAAATACAATTTTAATATATAATAAGAGCGTACTTACAATAGGGGAGTGTGAAATGCCAATGTGTGAGCTTTTGGTTTCAAAAATAGAGGCAATTGTTACATTTTGAAATTTTAAAACTCTATTCTAAGGAAATGTTTTTAAGGGGCAAGTATTTAAAAAAATCCCCAATAGGCTAAAGCCCCTTGGTATTGTTTGTCCAAGAACGCTCCAAAACTGCAATTTTTAATGCTTTGTCAAAAAACAAAATTAAAAGATTTTTTTTTTTTTTTTTTTTTTGCCAATTTCAACCATAGGATCTCTTAGTAGACTTGTAAAAAAACATTTGGAAAACATTTCAAACCTTTTAACTATACAAATTGTGAGATACTAGAGTTTGAAGTAATAAACAAAGAGGACCAATCATGGGAAGACCATTCAAGAATGTGAAAGGCTAAGTTACGTTATAGAAAGGTTACATTATAGAAAACCCTGCCTTAGAATGTTGACTGCCGGCTCGCAGCTCGCCGACTCGCCAGCTCTCTTACAAACCCTACAACTGTTGGAAAGCCACAAGTGGAACCTATAATCGTCAATTCCATTTTCTAAACCAGCTTCAACCTACGGTCGTCACTGGAATAATAATTAATAATAAAGATCACGTTAAGTACTTGTGTAAGTAAATAAATCAGAGGAGAAAAAAATACCAAGTTAATTTCAAATTTTTGTAAATTTGAATTTTTATAGCTTTGCAATATAAAAAGTAATATCAAATTTCAATCTTCCAAAAGTTTAATAAATCCTAATGTAACACTTTGGTCTTTTTCATATTAAAGACAAGATTTGGGCTCTAAATCAGTTGTTTAAGGCCAAATTTAAAAAGATACAACATCACATAAGAAGAATTGCTAGCATGTAGTTCCTTTGTCATAAAGTTGTGTTAACCGGAGTGGGTAAACCGCTAAGTTTTCAAAGCATCCATTGGGTGGATGATGGTTTTTTTTAGAGATTACAGATGGAACTGTATGACATAGATGAAGTTCATCCAAATATACTATAAAAGTAACTTTTGTTGGTTGATTAGTTTGGTTAGTTGATGCTTCATGATTTTCGATCCAAACTTTAAACCAATTTATGCCAAAAGGGGAAGAAAAGAAAATGTTGCAAAAATGAATAGTTTTTTTCCTAAAAATCTTGTCAAGGAAAAATTATCTTGCCATGAAAAGTTCAAATTTAGCTACATTCTCCAAGCTCTCATGGAAATTTAGAAAATTATCTTTTTTTGGTATTTATTCTTTTTATTTAAACTACTATATAGTCAACCTTTTTTAATGGTACAATTTGTAATTGCACAATTCTTCAGGTCTTTTGTATTGTATACAATCATAGTAGACAACTTCTACGTGAGACTACACTTTAAAGTCTAGTTGTCCCCCAAGGCAAGTGTAATTAGAGAAGGTACTATTCCTTAATGCCCAAACACCACCTTCATTTTACTAGTGTATTGCTAAAAGTGAGAGTTGATGAATTCAAAGAGATGTTGTAGAATCTATGTGCATAGACTAGTTAAAGTAATATCCCCATTTCCTCTTTCTCTAGTATTCCCATCTCCGTGGCTTCTTCATTTGCATTGGTAGGCTAAAAAAGTATTTGTCATTGGCTAAATGTACAACAACACAAGACTTACAAAATTGGCAACTTTTTCAAGACTATTATAAATAGAGTTTGATTCATGAGGGTAATTTAACTATTTAACCCCTAAACGTCCTCACCCGTCTCCAAATTCGGTAGTTTTGCAAAGATGCATCATAAAATGCAACCTAGAGGGATATTTTGAACTTGATGTATGAATAAAAGTTGTATATTAGAAATTTTAGATTCTGTACATATAGTTAGATTTGCGATTGCTATCACCAATAATTTTGTATAAAATTTGAAACTTTAAATTTAGAATTCTTTTGTAATTTGATTACGAATAAGATATTGACAATTTGTACATGAAATTTGTTGTGATTGGTGGAAATGTAATACTCCAAGTGTAGTGATTTTGGAAAAAATTTGGATGCTTAATTTTATGAGTTGAATTTTTTAAGAGCACTTATACATTGAAATCTTCGAAATTTTGGGTGAATCACTACAATATGAAATGAGGCATAAAAATTTCACAAATCATCCCATTTCTAATCGGATCACACATGCATGAAACTAACTTCCCATAAAATGTATAGTAAAAAATTCACACTACAAAAAGTCTATCACAAATGAGAAATTGTGTTTGATTCTGTTTATCGTTCATTTTCTGAACAATTGAACGTTTAGGGATTAAGTTTTAATGGAAAGATAGCAAGGTCTACTTCTAGTGCCTCCTTTTAGAAGTTGATTCCATGACATTCACTATCTTTGTGTATGCATAGGGGTCACTTCCAAATATTCCATAATGACGTGCGTACAAATAATAGGGTCCAAATAAATCTTTGAAGGTAATAATTATAATTGAATTAAATTAATATAGGGTGCTCAAAAATGATTACAAGAATAAAATTGAAAATATTACTAATTATAGCACGGACTACTTTTATTTTTAGGGTACTTTTAAATACCCTATTATCTAAGGTGGTATCTAAAAAATACATAGAGATGCACATAGAACTAAAGGCCACTCACTTCATGATAGCCTGCCTCAACATCGGCTCTGACTAGATTGTCCTCGAGGTTACTCTAGTGACGACCGTAGATCATAGATTCTCGAGGTTGTTCTAACTGTGTCGCGCTACATTACCCCTCTACTAATTTGAGTCAGAATTAAAGCGAAAATTATAGAGTCAAAAGACATAGAAGAGAAGAAACGGCCAAGGCTTTGTCACCCCTATGCTCCTTCGTGTCATTATCAAAGTGAAAATGGCATGACCGGTCGAGGCTTTGTCACCTCTATGCTTTGATTTAGATTCAAAAAGAAAATGGCAGAGTCAAAAGACATATTTAGGGGAGGGGGAAGAACTAATCACATTAAGTGACCGATTGAGGCCTTGTTTTTGACCTGGGCCATGTTGGAGTGGACGTTGATATGCTAACGATGGCCTCTACTAGTTGGGGTCACTAACGTAACAAATGCCGTTACCGGACCATCCTTTAGGCAAGGTGGCCATGCTCTGAGTCTCTATATTAAAATAATTCTAGTGGTGATCGTAGATCGGATTTGGTTTAGAAAAATGGTATTGATGACTATAGGTTCCACTTGTGGCTTTCCAACAGTTGTAGGGTTTGTAAGTGAGTTGGCGAGCTGCAAGTCACACTCGACAACTCTTGGGTAGGGTTTTCAATAATGTAACCTTTCTAAGATGTAACCTAGCCTTTCACATCCTTAGATGGTCTTCTTATAACTATTCCATTCCACCTTCAAAGACCATTATGTGAAGTAACCTAGCCTTTCACGTCTTATTCAATTTCATGTCCTTTAACTTCGTCACTAGTGGTGCGGAGAGAAGCGAATCCCTAATTAGTTTTAATGAATGCACATGGTCGCCGTAGGACTGACATCTCCTGCCAAATAATTAGTTCTGATGGTGGCACTGTCATAAATTAAATATCATGCCATGCACATTGCCATTAATATTAATTATTAAACACTTTTGATTGTTTCATTTATTGTAGCTTTTCTACACTCTCTATCATTATATTGTATCCCTTCTACACTCTTTGTCTTTGTATTAATTAATGTATCTCTTTTTCACTCTTTGTCATTGTATTGTACTTCTTCTCACTCTTTGTCATCATATTGAACCTCTTTTGTACTCTCTGTCATAATGTCATTTATCTCTGGACTTGGGTACGGAGTCTTAAACAAATAGACTTTTCATGCATGTTGGTATAGCAAAAGGGACTAGATGCTTTTTATATATATATACATATAGTTACCTTTTATCAATGTAAATATAAAGGTTAATTTAGGTTGCACCATGAAAGGAAATTATTTTAGTGGTTTTATAATTACGAAACTAGGGTCCATCGAGGTGATAGTTTGTTAAGAAAGTAAGTTTTTTGGTAGCGTGCACGAACTAGCTTCAATCCATAAACTTGGATAGTTCAACAGTGTCATTGTTACGGTCACGTATGAAGTTTTTGTAAGTGATTGACAAGGGGAGTGCAATTTTCGAATGGTACTAGAACATAATGTGCTAGCCGTAAGTTAGTTGTTAAAAAAGAGGTTATGAAGAATGATGGTGACTCTAAGTTGTAGAGCTTGTCAAAGGCTTTGTATGTATTTAGAGTAATTGTCATTTGCTCTTGGATCAACATGTTTCATCCACTGGTACGTGCCTCTAAAACTCTGCAATGTGCTCTTTGACTCTACAATCAATAGCAACTAGTAACGTGGTTTTCATGTCGTTGCCAGAGATCATCAATTGAGAGGCCAAGTGTTATATTGCATTTGACTACTTCAAGCTCTACAACGACTTGATTGTCTATACTTCTTCTACCACTAATTATAACTCCTTTATCTAAAAAAAATCTTCTAAATTTTTATTTAAAATGTGATTGTCTAAATATAAGTCAATTTTACTATGAATCATGAGAATTTGTCACACCATGTCACTCTTAACATAGGCCAATAAAACAAAATAAAAATAAAAAAATAAAAAAATAATTTTTTTTTTTTTCTTTTTTTTCTTTTTTTTCTTTTTTTTCCGGATTTTCCGGATTTCCGGCTTTTCCGGCTGAAGGGTCCGCGCGCGCGGACCTTATGTGACTCTCCCCTCCCTCTCTTTCTCCTCTCACTCTCACTCTCACTCTCCCTCTCCCCCTCCCTCTCCCTCCCCCTATATATATATGAGTGGGAGAGGAAGAGTGAGAAGGAGAGAGTGAGAGTGAGAGTGAGAGTGAGAGTGAGAGTGAGAGTGAGAGTGAGAGTGAGAGTGAGAGTGAGGAGAAAGAGAGGGAGGGGAGGGTCACATAAGGTCCGCGCGCGCGGACCCTTCAGCCGGAAAAGCCGGAAATCCGGAAAATCCGGAAAAAAAAAAGTTTTTTTTTTTTTTTTTTTTTTTTTTTAATTTTTCCGGCGCCATTAGGGTTTCAGCCACCCTGAAACCTGAACAGAAGAAGAGAATGAGCAAAAAAAAAACAAAAAAAAAGTTTTTATTTATTTATTTATTTTTCTTCCACCGCCGTTAGGGCTTCAGCCACCCTGAACCCTGAACAGAAGAAGAAAACCAGCAAAAAAAAAACAAAAAAACAAAAAGAAAAAAATTAAAAAAATTCCCCTTCCGCCGCCAAAAGACAAGAAAGACAAGAAAGAAAAGATAAAAGGAAAGATAAAAGAAAAGATAAAGATAAGGATAATAAATAAATAAATAAATAGTTTGTTTACAATGTAATTGATTGTAGATACACAAAAATTGCTATTTTTTAAAGAATTTTTTAGACAATTTTTTTTATTGCGCCTGGGCGCCAAGTGCATGATTATATGGCCAAGTGCATAAATTGGAAATTGCGTGTTTTTAATGAAAACAAGAGTTTATTTATTTTTAATGTTGTCAACTTAGGTTTGCATCTCCATTTAGTCGAGTTTACTCAAAATGTAGACAAAGTCAAATGACTATAATTGGTTGAAGTGACAAACAAGGCCCAACGTACATTTAGAAAGTGACAAGTTGGCAGGCCCTAACAGACATATTTGAGCATGATTGCAAAGAAAGGACACACAATGCACACAAGAGAGAGATGGGCAGGACCAAATAATTTAGTGCAATTACTATTTTGTTTTGAAAAATATCTTTTTGACGCTTGTTGGGTAGTATGTATGTAAATAAGTATGTAAAAAGGTTGTCGTTAAAACATTTATGACCCTATATTGATGTGGGTCTTGCCATTTTTGGTCTTGATTCTCCCTTTAATATGACAAAAGGGAGTTTCAAAATGTCATATTATCAAATGTCACAGTCATATTAGAGGGGGAGTTTAAGACTAAGAAAGTTTGGTTGCAGAAAAATGTGTCGCAATGATGAGGTTATTATATGATTGAATGTGATATTATCGACAATAGATTGTAGAAGACTTTTTATAAATTTTAAACACTTAAATGATATTCTATAAACTTACAAAGTTGGGATCATTAATAGCAGATCCTACTATTGATGCCAACACTATCTTTAATTAAACAATCTTGAAACATGAAATGCTAGAACGTACATTATTGCCTTAAAAACCTCTTCAACTTCTAGTATTGGTTAGTTTTCAAATTTCCCAAATGGACAATGTTTTTTTAACACCAACTACCTTAATTGTAATTTTATCTATACTTTTCAAAACCTATGACACTTTTGAAAATAAACATTGTACTTTCAACATCAATTACCTTATGTAGTACTCCCTTTTCCCACTAAAAGACCATGAAAACTACTTTGCAACATAGTAGTTTTTATGGTCTTTTAGTGGGATAGAGGGAGTAGTAATTTTACCAATATTTCTTGAAACTTATGACACTTTTGCAAATGAAAAATGACTTTTTAAGACCAACTACTTGATTGGTAACTTTATTTACTTTTCTCAAAATGTGTGACACTTTTGCAAATAAAAGGCCCGTGTCTCTTTTTCAATCTCTTTAAAGCTAACTACCTTACTAGTAACTTTAAGATACAAGTGCAAGAAACTTCAAAAATATCATGCCATGCACATTGCCATCAAAATTAATTATTAAACACTTTTGATTGAATGTCTTGGTTGTTGTACCTCTTCTCAATGTTCAACATTGAAGCCTTTAGTGTCCTTCAAATGTGTTTTTTCTCTTCAAAATAACCCTCTCTGAAAAGTGCCCTGCAAAATAATATGCTAAAGTAAAAATGAAAAGTTTAGTTGAAGTATTTATTAAAGATTGCCCTTCAATGCTATACCAATCTTTCATTAAAAGTTGAATACTAAAACCAAGAAGCTTGGTTTTTGAATAATTTAAATTTAAACTATACCGAAAGGTCATGAAGCCAATGGATTCTTGAAATTTGATTGCCTGGTAGAGAGCTCAAAATGGGGCATTGGAGCTTTACACTAGAGCCCAAAGTTCATCACTGTTGGCAAAAGTTGGGTGAAAATCTTTAGACCCCAACTTTGCCCCATTTTTTTCATACTCTATTTATATTTGGGCACAAAGAAAGGACTTCCTTTTTGGGCAAAAACCCTTATTTCATGAAAAAACAACATGACCACGTACTATGTTTTAGTGACTTTTCGGTTATTTTTTATAACTATTCTATATATATATATATATATATATATACACACACACATATACATACTTACTAGATTGGCCCGTACTGTAGTCCAATACATTAGTTCATACAATGGAACTATATGCATGTATGTGCATACATGGTTTGGATTATATAATAAATTATTATTGTATTGAATGATATATGATACAAAATGTTATATAAAATACGTTGTGTATAGTATATGCATAATATTGAGTGTAATATGTACAATCCATCTACGTGTTATATGTACATTCTATCTACATGTTATATGTGTTAACAAACTTATAATTAATGGTCTTAACCCCTAAATGCCTAGAGCCCTCTCCAAATTTGGCAGTTTTGTAAAGATGCATTATAAAATGCAACCTAGAGGGATATTTTGAATTTGATATATGAATAAAAGTTGTACGTTATGAATTTTAGATTCTATCCATACGGTTAGATCTATGATTGCTATTACCAATAATTTTGTATAAAATTTGAAACGTGAAATTCAAAATTATTTTATAATTCAATTACAAATAAGATATTGACAATCTACGGATGAATTTTTTTGTGATTGGTTGAAATGTAATACTCTAAGTGTAGTGATTTTTGGAGATTTTTTGGTTGCTTAATTTTATGAGTTGACTTTTTTAGAGCACTTTTACACTGAAATCTTCAAAATTTTGGGTGAATCACTACAACATGAAATGAGGCATAAAAATTTCACAAATCATCCCCTTTCTAATCGGATCACATATGCGTGAAGCTAACTTCCTATAGAATCTACTGTAAAAATTCCACACTGCAAAAAGTGCATGACGGATGAGAAAATTTGGATGAAATCTGTACATCGTCCAAAAAATGGACGCTTAGGCAGTTAGGGGTTAATGGCAAGGGTAAAAGGAGTTATGTGTCACCATATTGGCCACCATTTCATTTTTTAAATGTTATTTTAATTGATTTTTAACTCACAAATTTCATACATGTATTTATGAAGTTCTATGAGGTGCTGCAAATATAATGGTGCATTTTTATTTTTTCCATTTCTAACGTGAGGTAAATTAATTAATGCGCTAAAACTTAGGTGTAGAAAAGCTTAATATTAACAATATAAGAAGATCACTAAGTCATGATTGTTCTAAAGAACTTATGAAAAGCATTATCATTATTTAAAATAATAATTTTTGAGATCTTGAAAATGAATATTAAAGAATGATGTGATTCAATTTTTAGAAACCAATTACAATATTTATTAGCAAAGAAAAATAATTTGAGAATTTCAAGGAGTGTTTATTGTATTGAATGGCAATCAATAAGAGAACTCACTTACAAGAGGTTGCAAGATAAGAATCAATTTAAAGTAATTGTACGATAACTAAAATGAAGATGAGTAATTTTTTTAATAACGTTACATATTCTAATGCCTAAGTTTACAATATCACTTAAACATACACGATAGCAATTAAAAATGTTTATCATACATGGAATAAGGCTTAAAAAGTTCCTCATATCATGTACTTTGTTAAGTAAAAGAAAATTTTACATAAAAATTAAAAAAATCATGTTACATCATTTATTTTTTATTTTTTATTTTTTATTTTTTTTAAATCTATCTTTTCTCTATATTAGATTTTCTACCTTTTAGACATTTTATAGTAATATGACATGAAACACTTGTAAAATATAATATCATACCAATGGTTTTCAAAATAAAATAAAAGACTTAATATATAAATAATATACATAAAGTTTAAAAAGAAAAGTCATACAACTTATAAAAAAAATATAAGTACAAAATTACAAATCTAATCATTTAGATAGATAGATGATAGATAGAAACACCGACCCTATAGAAAGGGCTAGCGTGAATAAAGTGTTCGTTCGTAATGCCAATGACCCGATGCCCACCGGACAAAGGGACATTGGAACAATACTACTCTCCCCTTTCGAGGATGGACACTATAGTAACCAAAACAAAGTAACAGTAACAGTAACAGTAACAAAGGAAAAAAGCGAAGTAATGGTGGTTGAGTGCTAGTTTGTATAAAGGTATGTTTAGAGTTAAGTTTTATCACCAAGTCATGAGTTCTTTGGTTGGTTGGTGAAGGGCGTTGTATCACATTTATGTGGTCCGGGTTCGAAACCAAATGGGCTCGTTGAGCAGTGGTGTGATACACATGGCTTGGTGCTGCTAGTGAGTTATCATGGCAAGAAAGTTGTACCAACCAACCGGCCCTTCCTATCCTTTGAGACAAGTTGAGCTAGTTGTTTGAAAAGAGTGGCTAGCAGTGGTTTTCACCACTACCCTCCCTCTTTTAACGTACTACGTCTGTTGGTATTGTTTGATTATTCTCTATACGTCTTTTATGTAAAAGGATAGATCCGGCATACTGTATGGCAATGGTATTTATTGCTTTGAATGTGTGTTTTATTGAGGTTTCGAAGATGTTGAATTTTGTTTCTAGTTGTTTCATTGAGGGGACGTGTGTGGTTCCTCTAGCTCCAGCTGTAATGACTATGATAGGATCTACTTTCCAACCTTGTTGCATGATGTTATTAATTAGAGGTTGATATTTTAAAGTTTTCCTGCCAATTGTTTCTGGTGAAAATCTGTCGTTTGTGTATGTGAATTCTATAAATTGTATGGTTAGGTTATCATCGGGGTTTAGAGGAGGTGGACTTTGGTATGGGAGGCCTTTAATGCATAGTATATCTGGTTTGAATCTGGCATTACATTGACATCTTTGTTGATTACAAGTACATGGTAATAACCATGGAGGAACTGTGTTTTCTTGTGGATTATTGTTGAATGTGCCCGCATTCATGAGAGTGTAGCATCTTGATTTATTTGAGGATAGTATTAATTTTCTTAATTCCCATACCGCTTTGTTGTGTCTTTTGGTTTTTAGTGCGTGTATATGGTGTTGTTTGCATAGTAAAAGTACATGTAGCCATGTATCTGCATCTTGTGAGTTACAGATAGGACATGTTTTTGAGGAGAATCTTTGTATGCCGAAAATTAATTGTTTTCTGGCATTACCCATGTACTGACCGGTTCTAAATTTTAGTATGCTTGTTTTTTGTGAGTCTGTTATTTCTGGATTATTCCAAAAGTCATTGGACATTTCGTTATCTATGATGGAGTTTGTTGTCCATTTGTTAATGTTGGGAAAGTCTTCTGCCATTATTTCTAGGTTATTTTCACGGTCATATTTCTTTATGTATTCTTCTAAACATCTAACTGGACCTTTGTCTGGTCGTTTGTTACGACCGGGCGATGTGTCTTTTTGGAAGTAGTAAGGTGTGGTATGTGCAAATTCGTGTGGCTTTGCTGCAAATTGATAACTTCTTTTCATAGTACCTTCTTTTGCGAGTTGATCTGCGTGTTCATTTCCGTTAATTCTAGCGTGTGCTTTAACTTTATATATTGTGGTAGGTTGTGTTCGCTTTTTTAACATATTTACCATTGCTTCTAATATGGTTTTATCGGCGTGGTTGTTTTGTTGGGTTGGGTGTTTTAGTTGTGTGTTTAGAACGTGTATACAGTTGAGACAATCAGTAAAAATATGTGCAGGTTCATTTATGTATTTAGTGGTGATCAGTGAAAGTGTTTCATGTATGGCCATTAGTTCTGCTCTGAAGCATGTTTGTAGTCCAGGCAGTCTTTTTGATATTTGTACATCTGGTTTAGATGGGTTGTATATTCCATATCCTGCTTTTTCTTTTTTCCAATGGCCATCATCTACTTCTTTTGGTGGTAAAAAGGAACCATCTGTGTAGTATCTATATTCTGGTAGGAATTTTAGTGTAGTGTTTATTTCAAAGATTGGTAATCTAATCATTTATATAAACATGGTGAAAGAAAGACTTCATGATAGTATGATGAGATTTTTATACATTTCAAAAGTCAAGATTCTATTTGTTTCTACAGTGTTTAACCCCTAAAGGACAACAACTATGTTTCTCTCCAAACACTCAAAAGCTGCCTTAAAATACTCCTTTTCAAAAAAAGTTAAATAGTTTTTGATCTAAAATCTTTTTGACTGATCCAACTGTAGGATATTTCAACCAACTTGAATTCATTCGCACCTACAAATTTTGAACCGTTCAAGGTCCCTCAATAATAAGGTTATAAGCTACAAAGTTGGCCGCACATTTTTTTTGGCCCCTGCCCGAGTTTGAAACTTTCTAAAATTGACCAAAATGCAAAGTTTAGTCTCAAATTTGGTAAAATGAATTTGGCAATTGTGTATCTGGGGGTGTTAGCTCATTGTGTACAAAAATTCAAAATGCATAGCTCATTGTATGCAAATTTTCAAGAGCTGCCCGCAGTTAGATTTTTCACCTTTGCATAATTGTATCTTTTGATCTATACATCACCTTACGTATGTAAATTACAATCCCATCTTCATTACAAAGAGTAAAATCAACACAAAATATCTCAAATATTGAGGATCAATACTCATTACACACTAAGCTGACCGAACTTCAAAAATCAACATCGGTCATTTAGGGGTTAGTTTTTTCTGATGAGTGACAAGACTTTATTAAGCCTTTGTTCCAAAAAAATCTTCAAAGTCTCATGTGCACTACAAGTATTTTTGATTCGAGCATCTTCTACCACATGATGAATGATTAGATTTTTGGAGTAATTTTTTTATTCAATATTAGTAATTTAATATAATAATTTATTAATTCCATGGCATGGGGAAGTCATTGTCAAAAATTTAAATAACCATGAGAGAAAAATATAGAGTGCCTTTTATTCATTTGAGATAAAATTTCTAAATTTTTAGTAATAATATAGGGGTGTTTTAAAACCAATTTGAGAATATTTATGGAATACATCCTAAATATACTATGACTAGTAGAATATTCCAATTATTTCGTAGGCCCCCATCAAATACCATGTGTTCACTCATGTATCCCAAAATTCACACTAAGTGACTTCTCCGAGTTCTATGGTAATTTTATTTGTTAAAATACACATCAAGAATATCAAAGATATAAGTATTAAGAGTGATAGTGGTATTGGAAATACACGTTTAGGATTTATAAAATCTTATATGATACATTGTAAATTTCCAACCTTAACCCTTTAATATCCCCAGTCAACACTAATTTCAAAGATACATTATAAAATGTTTGATGAATAACAAAAATGGAGTTGATGTACAAAGCTAAAATGTAAATGTCAATGTGAAAATCACATCTGTACCATTGGATTTATCATATATTTTTATTAATAAATTGTAATTAAATTTTCAAGATTTTCTTTTGAAATTCAATTAAAAATCCCAAATTTACCAAAAAAATTTAAAAAATTGTTGTAATGAATTTGGAATAACATGCACTATGAGATGGTATAATTTCCATTATTTTGATTCTACTTATTTTAGAAATCATGTTTAAGGTCTCGCTTTTTGAACTAAGAATGAAATTTGACATAAACCAATTTTGTTGTTTTTCAAAAAATCACAATACCTTATTTTGAAGATCCATACCTTACAAATGATAGTCAAATAGCACAAGAACCAAGAGAAACTAGGGCTCCACTTCTCTCCGCACCATTAGTGATGAAGTGATAGGCCATGAAATTGAATAAGACGTGAAAGGCTAGGTTACTTCACATAATGGTCTTTGAAGCCCTAGAACTGTTGACTGCCGGCTAATTGGCGGCTCGCGGCTCGCCGACTTACTCACAAACCCTACAGCTGTTAGAAATCCACAAGTGGAACCTATAGTCGTCAATACCAATTTTCCGAACCAGCTCCGACCTATAGTCATCTCTAGAATTTGGATGAATGAAAATTGTCCATGTATGTGGTCAAGAGAATAATCTGAATCTGTTCATCGTCCACTATGTGGACACATGCGAGTCAAAGGGTTAACGCTCTCTAGAGTCACATCCATGAAAGAGAAAAAAATAATTCATAACAATTAAACTTAACACTTGGTAACTTGTGTACATGTTATAGAGCAAAAATGTATCTGCCTACCTTCTACAAAATGACATTTCCATTCTTTCCATGAATAATGCCATTGGCCCTATCAAATTATAAAAGTTTAAATTTTTTATGATTTGACACTACTATTCATATAAGCATGTTCCAATGAGAAAAAACACTTAGAACTTGAAACTTCTCATATTTTCTTTAATGTTTACAGTGGGGCAAAAGTTTTCATACCATATAAGTGTTTATATTAACAAATTTTGAGGCCTTATTATATCCTCTAAACTATACATTCTTTCCAAATCTAATCCGGTAATTTGTGTAAGAAAACACTGTATGAACCAGGTTGCTAAGCTATTACGTATGTAAACTAGAAACTCCACCTATAAAAAAAACTGAGAAAATATTGCTTATATCCATTTGACATCTTGGCTAGGTCAAGGAAAAATGCTCATTTACATGAAACAAGCTCTATAATTTAAATGGCCATATTTAAAGAATATGTTTCATTTAACAAATATTAAATGATACTTAGTGTTTAATGTTGAATTTTTTTGGTGAATTGAGACTTCAATATGTTAATACACTCACAAACCTTTGATTTTATAAAGGTTGATATGTTCATAAATTTTTGATTTGTTAGAATAAAGGTTTCAAATAATAGGGCTAAAGTCTCAAAATGTCCATTTTGTCTCGGTTTAACAAATATGGTAAGTATCAACAAGATTTGAACGAGTTTATGCCAAACTTACTCTCTCTCCCGAGCTATGTGCAAGTTGAAGTTTTAAGTTGCTTTTTAAATTGGGCTCAAAACAAAATGTGAAAGGGTTCATGATGTAGAAATTCATTCCTCCAGTTTCATTCCAAGGTGGCAAACTCAACTTTCCGATGCGTTTTCCTATCTTCATATCATAAATTACACCAGTGTGCGCAATGGTGTTGAATACTCACAACTTCCCTTCTCCAAAAGACAAGCAAGTATACTCCGGATAAATTTGTAGCCCTGCCTGACTGCCATCTTTTGTCTCTGTCATCATATTCCACTTGCCTGTTCCGGAATCGGTACAGTGCAATATTGTATTTTCAAGTATGTTGATGCGATGCTCAACAATATTATACGGATTCTGCTCAATCTTTGAAAACACAACAACCTCTCCGTTGATGTTGGCCACTTGCGAAATGTTCACGTTTGTAGAACTTGGCAGTGGACATGCCAGATGTGGCAACCATTTTCCTTCCTCCACATTGTATGCCAAAAGACCTCTGCGACAATCTCCATCCAGAAAGCTGATGCAATACACAATTCCATCCCTGTATTAAGGACTGATTACTTATTAAGGAGGTAACGGCGTTCAAATCTAAGGACTCTCGACAGATGAATGCTTAGGAAATGATATCTTCCACTACTAGAGAGTGCGTAAAAACCAAGACAAAACCAAGACACATCTGTTGGAACCAACAGAGAATGGGTTTAACGTAGCAAACATTTAGTCATCTGCACAAAACCAACAAGTTTTCTCTTGGAACCAACAAGTTCCTGTTGATTTTCCGGAATCAACTGTTCCTAACCCGCACAGAACCAACATAATTTCTGTTGATTTTGTGCGGGTTAGGAACCCCATTTCTCTAGTAGTGTTCAATTCATGTATACATTAGAAAAAATTAATGACATATTTGAGTTAACCGAAAAGAAGCACAACTAACCTTCCTTTTTGCTCTACTTCTAACCTCTCTATTGAACTATACTTGGGTTGAATAGTATCGTGTCATAGATTGTCCCCTTGTGAGCCATGGGCTTGGAGCTTTGGTGGAAGGTGTGGGAGTCATAGCAAGGTGTAGAGAATATTGACAGTGCCTTGCTTTAGATTGTCTTCCAACTCATCATAGACTAGTTTTTGGTCTATTTATATTTCAATATGAGTTCAAAAGGAATTCAACACAAGTTTGCCAAAACTTTCTTCTTTGGGTTGACTTTTTGGTTAACTCTATTAGTGCTTAATAAGGGTATTTTAGTCCTTATTAACTTGGACTGGTTATTGCCATATTTTAGTTCTTATTGGAGTACCAACAATTTCTCAAACATCGTCGACATCTGGTATATGGTAGATTGACATATAATATATGAAGTTACTAATTTATATTGCATTATCAATTCAAATGATAAAATTATTTCTCAGTAAGTAAGTATCAGTTCTAATAAAAACAATCATTCTTTGGTTACAGTTTTGGTGGCTCCTATTAGTATGAATGTACCTGTATGCGCCGTTTTGAGACTCATCCACTAAGGCAAATAGAGGCCCAGGGAACTCCTCGGTGACAGTCCACTTTGAGGTGCGAGAGTCAAAAACTTCGGTGATTTTCGAGAGATGCTCTCCGCCAACTACCCTTGCACTTCCGGCAACGATAACCTTGAATGAATCTCCTGTTGGAAAGACAACCATATGCATAAGCACTGGGTTTCGTGGATGGTTCACAGGCGGCAATTCCCTCCACCTTCCGATCAGAGGATTGAATACTACCATCTTCTCCAGAAATGCCTGTGGGTGGAGAATGTTGTCACATTCTTCGTGTATGTTCACTTGTTCATTGTTTATCTTTGAACGACTTGGTTAATTGTCTAAAAATAGCTTAGCAAGACTAAAAAAGCTATATGTAGGTGTTCATAATGTTAATTTTTCATTGCCTGCACTGTTTAGAACTGCCCACTTGTTTAGGGTGATGACAATGCAAAAAAGATATTTTCAGAGAGTAGTATGGATAGACTTGACCTTCATCGAACTTATTGTATTCTCCCACGCTCCCCTGCAAGGAAGATAATTTTCATAATTCAAAGAGTGCATTCAATTGCAACCAATAAAGTACTCCAAAAGAATACCCATAGTTACCTTGGAATCACCAATTGCCTTGTTGATTGCAGAGAGATAGACACACATGATCCCAGCATCTCCACAAATGGAATGGTCTTTGAACAACTCGGAATCCACTAATCCAGGCATGGAAGCATTGCAACAGCGGTAGTTTCTTCCATGCTTTTGAATCCAAGTCATAGCCAGCGCATCGCCAAACTCCATCATTGTGAACGAAGAAATGTAGCGCTATGAGCAGTCCCTCCCGGGGATGCAGGTTCCCTTGGCAAACATGAAATCCATCACTCTCTATTCGGGCTTTGAACCATTTGCATACTGATTTTTCTCGGAACAATTGCTCGTAGTCCAGATTTGCCAAGATGTCGTCTTGGATGTGTTCTGAGACATGGAAGTCTAAACACCAACCCTTACAGTTTCTGTCTTCACTCTCTTCCAGACGCAACAATGAATTTTTAATATCCTTCTAGATGTCATCATCTAACTTACTATTCCTGGTCCCTACGATCAGTAAGCATACACTCTAACTTGTACTTCAATGTGCTTCATAATGAAGCGTTTATTCATATTCCTATATCCTGGGATTAATTATTGGAGCTCTATTGCTTCAAAAGGGTGTTTTGCCGTTCGGTAAAACTAGCTGCAACAGACCATAGAAAAAACTCGACATCACATGGAAACAAAGACATTGATCAAACCTTACTAACAAACTCTTCTAGAGATTGACTGGTACGTCTAATGTATGGGACCATGGAAAAACACTTACGTCTTGAAAACTCACTGAGATCTCTCAACCACAGTGTGCTCTAGATTAAAATCCATGAAACTCGGCTCAAATGAAAATGTGACAGGTTTGTAACTGTGGAAATTCATTTCTCCATCAGTATTCCAAGTTGGTGAACACAACTTGTGCCCAGTGAGTTTGAATCCACTCTCCATGTCACAAATCTGACCCGAGCGAGTCTCGGTATTGAACATGCACAACTTCTCCTCTCCAAATGGCACGCTTGCATTCTGAAGATGATGCGTATGATGCACTCCCCAAAAGTCATATGACTTAATTTGTCTTATTAAGTTCCTCCGATCGCTTGTTGACATACCAAGACCTGAATTGGTGCGCATGTAGTTGTCAAGTATGTCGGTGCGACGATTTACTATTTGTCTTATCAAGTTTGTCCAATTGCTTGTAGTACAGTCAGGACCTGAATTGGTGTACATCAGTCTATCGATGAGACGCTCCACCATTTCTTGTGGAGTGTACGGATTGTGGGCAATCTCGGAATCCACTACAACTTCTCTGTTGATGCTCCCCACTTTTACAAATTTCACGCCAAATGCGACCGGCAGTGGGCATGACAGATGTGACAACCATTTTCCTTCCTCCACACTATATGCTAGAAGACCACTCCCACGATCTCTATCCAAAGAGCCGATGCAATACACAATCTTGTCCTTGTATGCGCCATTTTGAAACTCATTCAAGGCAAATGGAGGCCCGGGCAAGTCCTCGGTGACAATCCACATTGAGGTGCGAGAATCGAAAACTTCGGTGATTCTCGAGAGATGCTCGCCGCTAATTCCCCTAGTTGCACTTCCGGCAACGATAACCCTGAATGAATCTCCAGTTGGAGAGAGAATCATATGCATAATCACTGGTTTTCTTGGATGGTTCAGAGGCGGCAGCTCCTTGCACCTTCCGGTCAGGGGATTGAATACTAGCATTGTCGCCACAAATTAATGCCCGTGAGACCGTGTTGTTGCTTGCAGAGACATAGACACACGTGATCCCACCAGCTCCACAAACGGAAAGTTCCTGGTTGTCGTCTTAGAAGCGTGGGAGCATTCCAAATGGCGGTAACTTCTTCCATATTTTGGCATCCAAATTATAGCTAGCGCAAAGCCAAACTCTATCATCGCGAACGGAGAAATGTAGCGTTGTCAGCAGTCCCTCCCGGGGATGCAGGCCCTTTCGGTATATGCATAAATCGTCACCTTCTATGCGAGCTTTGAACAACTTGCACATTGTCTTGGCCTAAAACACATCCTTGTACTCGAGCAATGCCATGACTCTGTCCAAAACGTCGCCGGGGATATCGAGGATATTCGAGCCGCTGTTTTTGTCTTCAGTAACTTGGTGGAGTACCAGTGCAGGCTCATCTTCTTGGCTGGAGGCTACTTCGACTAAGTTCTCATCCATGGAGCGTGCCCGTTTCTTTGGCACGGCATAACGTGTAATTTGGCTTATGGAGGAATCACCATATCCTCTAGAGACAATAATTGATTAGAATCTGAATGTGAACATTTTAAGAATCGAGTAGCCAGCTAGAGCGGATTTACAGTAAATGGATACTAACAGTAGATCTGATGCTTCACAATGATATACGATTCATGACAATAATTTGAACACTTAGTATGAATCCACTACAAATCCTAATGAGATCTTAGCACATGCTATTAGTTGAAGCAACTTCGGGAATGATGTAATATAATATAAAATCAATGATCCAGGAAATTATCCATCTGAGTCACGTATTCTAACTCCATTTAATCTACAGTGCTATGCATCATGACACCATGATGTCTTGGTCTAATGTCATATTTTCAAGCAGAGTTTCACTTTGTCAATCCAGGTGGTCAAATTTTCTTGCCCTGTTCTTAGTGTGCTTAAATTTACATTCTACATGACTGCAAGCTCTTGCGGTACCCTAGTACTCTCACAGCGTGCAACTGAACCCCAATCCTGTACAACTCGAAACTAAGAAGTAAAGACCTTAGTTCTCATAAATTCAGATTTAGAATAATAATTAAACGTATTGGGCAGTGTGATACTACTGATATGTAAAGGATGTGATAATTCTCATACAAAATTATAAAAACTTTGCCGGTAATATGCCAAAAAAAGCGTTGCATTGTCTCAGGAAAAAGTAATGCATCGTCTCAGTAAAAAGCAATGCATCGTCAATGCATTGTCTTGAGCAGAAAAAAGCAATTGCATCGTCTTAGGAAAAAAAAATCATCGTCTCAGGAAAAAGCAATTTCATCGTCTCAAGAATTAGCAATTTCATTGCCTTAGGAAAAAATATTGCGATGCATTACATTGTCTCACAAGAAAAACCAACGATTCTGCTTTAGAATACAATTGCAAAGCATTGCATCGTCTCAGGAAAAAGAAATTTCATTGTCTCAAGAATTAGCAATTTCATTGTCTTAGGAAAAAACATTGCGATGCATTATATTGTCTCACAGGAAAAACCAACGATTCTACTTCAGGACACAATTGCGAAGCATTGCATCGTCTTAGGAAAAAGATGCACTCGATCTACTTTTTGTAAGAAGAAACTCAGATGGAACTTTCAGACTTAGCAAATCAGGAAAGCATTGATGAGTCTACAAACCTTCCGGAGAGGAGCTGATCAGCAGAAGGAGAGGTGGGCGCCATGGATCACCGATCACGATATCGATGAGGATGCAATTCGAATTCTTCAGAAGCTAGCTACCTCCGATCCTTCTGTGGTTTAACTTGAAGCTCTCTCAAACCAGACCCGGTAAGTCAATGACGATGCGCAACTAGTTTAATTCAGGCTGACCACGATAAATGCATTGTCGTGGTTTGTGAACCGTTTGGACGGCTTGCACTACAAATTGAAAATGTGAAGAAGGATGTTGTTATCTTTGATTGTCTAATTAGCCACTTGAGAAGTTGAGGGCTTGATTTGTGGAAGTTTGTAGCATTTGGCAACCATGGCGCTAGTAGCATGATGGATGTTCATGACACTTGGAGTTACAACGCAAGTGAAAACTAGGTTTGTCTACTCATGTTGTTCTATCATTGCGTTGCTCATAGGACCAATCTAGCGACACTTGATGTCGTCAAGACACCAGATTGCAAGGTAATATTTGACATGCTTTTGAATTTGATTGTTGTTTTTCTAACAAGACTAGTAAGTGTAAACATGCACTCATAGCCTTGCAAGAAGAACTTTTGATGCTAAAAAACTATAAAGCACTATCATAAGATACATTGGCTTAGTAGATGGCATGTCGTGACTACCTTGTGTAATTTGCTAGAGTTAGTGTTGTGTTTTTTCCGCAATGTTAACTCCTAAAGGACCACGAGGCCACCACGCGGCTTCTGGAACTAGAAAGTGAGGAAATTCGAGTTGTTGGGCCATGAATTGTAAGGTGAGCATCAAAGAGACCCAAGTTCTTTTCGAGAGCTCAATGCGTGAGTACTTCTTGCTCAAAATTTCATGAAGTGTGCAATTTTTGGTGATTTTTTTGAGGTGCAAGGAGGCTATTTGGGAGTCACTTGAGACCCTCATATCTTTCTCCTCACACCTCCAAATTATGTGAAATTTTTTGCACATGTTCAAAATGATGATCATTATGCATGGTAGAAATTTCAAAAAATTGGCTAATATTGACTTTGCTTGATCAATCCGATTTCAGCATATGTACAAAATACCCCGTACGAGTTCCATCAATCTTCTCAACGGTGGCATTTTCTCAAAAATCGTGCGATTTTGTTGATCTTTTTTTCATACAAAAGCTATGTAAGTCTTCTTTAATTTCAACGGTGCTGATCGTCAAACTTAACCCACACCAATGAGGAATTGAGCTTGTTATACGAATTAGTCAAAAAAACAAGAGCTAAGCTAAAAACTACCCCGGTCCTTTAGGGGTTAAAGAAAAGAAGATCAAAGGTCAAGCAAAGTCAATATTAGCCAAACTAAAATAGTTCAAGTACATTTACACTTTGTGTTTCCTTTCTAATATCTTGCATGAATTCATTGGCTTTATTATCTAAGGTCTTTCAAAACAAATTTATGAATGTCACCACTATTGGTAACATTGTTAACCCTTTAGTGCCCAGCAAACCACATTATGGTCACTACAACGTCCGAAATGCAAATAGCAGAGAATCCGTGAAGAATTGGAACTTCAGTTTTGAAGTTTAGATTTGCGCACATACATTACGCACCTTCCAGAAAAAGAAATTTTCAATTTGGAATTGTACAACTATCAAAATACCTAAAACGCGAAAATACTGCAAATACTTGAAAATACAATAAATACTTACAAATACAACATATGTGTTGTGTAGTATTTCTTGTGTTTGGAAGTTTGTTATCTTGTTTTATTTTTTTGGATTGTGTTCACTTCTTCATCTTCCATTAGTGTGTGTAATCCGATCTTGACTAATGTACCCACTCCTGTCAATTTTCAATGTATAAAATTTTGTCCTAAACCGTACATGGACAAGTCACTTTCACTTATAAATCTCACAATAATTATGTGTGAGTCTATTTTTGATATGAAAGATTGCAACGGAGAGGTGTTGACATAGGGCATAGCTGAACTTCTTTGCTTTTATTTTTGAAAATTTACCTCAAATTCTATTTAACTTTGAAGTCACACACCCCCCAAAATCTTGTTTTTTAGCGTGCATTATACAGTTCAAATACATACTATAATCTTCCGATCCCACCATCGGATGATTCTCAAATTTTAATAAAATGTGTGCTCTCGAGTTGAGAATAGAATTGTACGGTTATTTCTAATTTAACCCATTCTATTTTTGGTAGTCTCAACCACAGTGGAAAAACCCACTGAAATCCAGAGCTGTCTGCTACAGTACCCTGGGCACTAAAGGGTTAAGATATACTGATAGTCCAAATCAAAATGTTGTTCATTGATGAGTCAACCGATTTGAATGTTGCGAGATTCATCGAGGATATTGGGTATCATGAGATTTATGAGTGTTGCCCTCTTAGGAGTCATTTCAGGAAGCTTTCGAGTGAGATTCACAAAAAAAATATCATTGTTTTGAGATGCAATGGTACGGTCTAGGCTAGGATTACACCTCTAGGAAACACTTGAATTCCATTGTGCATTTGCAAAGGTTGTTTGTGCAAGGTTGGATGTTTGGTTTCATGGACAATGATCTCATTTCATATTTTAAAATCCTAAACCCTTCTAACATGCCTTCAAAGCATATATGATTCCAAAATTGGGGTGTGATAGAATCAAAGAAGTTGTTAGCCTGCACTGGACATAATCACTCGCAAGAAGGTAAAAAAATTCCTCCCTTCGTGAATGTGGCAGTTTGTAAACATGAATTCTTGGCCTTCAAATTGCAGTCCACTACTGGATTGGGGACAAGAATTTTAGAAACTTATGAGGCATGATAACATAAAATCACTCTTTGCAACTATTGTCCAATATCCTAGCTTGTTTGTGTTTGTTGAATTGGCTAGAGTGCAATGTGTATCTACTGCCTCTTACAATAGAGCGTTCGATGTTTAGAATTTAATCAAAATCTAAGTGAGGAATACTTAAACTTATAAGCAAACTTAGAAATAAGAATTTAGAACCCATATTTAGAATTTCTTTGCAGAGGTCAGATACTCAGATGAAGACTTTGATAATATCATTGAAGATGCTATCCCTTTGTGGAAAAATGGAACTAAGTACTAGTTTTTATAAGCTAACCCCTCACGTTCTTTATGTTTTACAAATGATGCTTCTCATCGGGGGGTGTTTGCCGATTGTGAGGATAGCGAGTTATCTTGATGTTGTATATGTTATCATATTAACTAGCTTTCAAAAAACTTATGGACCCTCTTTAGGATCTATGCATTTTTCGAAGGCTACATCCTTGGCCCGAAGACGATGGAGGTTTGGCCATGTTCAACTTTTGCCAAGAATACTTGAAGTTTTGAGCTTGGGATTTCTTTCAACACAAAATGAACCCCCTTCTTTAAAAGTATTAAAAATAAAAATAAAAATAAAAAAATAAAAAAATAAAAACGACCTATTACACAAAAGTTCGAAAAATTACCGAATGGTAAAAAGAAAATGTAGGATTTCAACCGAGAAAAAAAAAGTGACTTTTAGAAGCTTCCAAGCTGTAAATAAAAATAAAAATAAAAATAATAAAAAATTAAAACCGGTACAGTACCTCCTCGGACTGTGGTCCAGGATTGCGTTAACAGTGTCTGTGCATATCAGCCAATGATTGGGCTGATATATTGTCTGTTTTTCATTTTATAGTAGTATATTGTCTGTACTTACAGATGGAAGCTTAAAATACTGAGACGTGCCTGAGCACTATCCATTTAAGCTATTGTTAAGTACGTTACATGACTCTCCTGTAGCAAATTACCACCACATTTTTCAATAATATTTCTTTATGACCAAGTTGTGCCATTCTGTCCACTTTAGATTTTGTTACCTTACAAACTCTTTTTTTCCTCCTTTATTTTCTTTTCTTGATACAAATTAAACATACCAAGAAGCTTGCAATTGAATGATTTGCATACTGCAATTATGGATGCACTGGCTAACTTAGACTCCCAATCAAGGACAAATTCACCAGTACAGTATTCAAATACCCAAAGACTAATATCACATTGACCAAGTACACAGCATAAAAGAACAGAATAACAATGTCGAATCCAGAGCCCCTGTTTTCCTCTTTTCCAATGAAGACCGGTCGTTTTTTATTCCCCATTTCGTGGGAACAATGAACAATGACTGAATATTATGCTTATATTTCTATCTTCTTGTGACCAAAACCACTCACCAGCACTAACACAACTCATGTGCCTGGCGCCGTTTCATTCCTTTTTCATTTATAGTTTGAATCACAGAGGGAGTGAAAAGCGACGCCTTCTCCTTGTAGTGCTTGGGAACTCATGAGGGGGTGGGTTGTTTTCATTCATATGAGCGTGGCCACTCATGCTCACTAAATGTGGCCCGGAACTTGAGGCCTTGGCCCTCTCATGGCGGTATCCCCCACCATTGCGCATTCAACTTGCACAGCATCAAAAGGATAAAATAATGCTCCTACAACAGAGGGTCTGTAGTGGGGGGCGAAACGATAAGTCTGTATGCATGACACTATATTAGAGCAGTAAGCAATATTTCAATAGTCCAGTAAGCAATTCCAGCTTTGCGCATTCAGCAGGGTGCTTTGCTAGTACCACTGAGGAGTATTAGTTCGTCATGGCTCATCTGTTTCTTGATGCACCTCTAGATGTCACGGAGCAGTCAGGGTGTCAATGGGGATACATTGATTGGCCGAGGTACGCCATGAATGAGTTAAGGATGCTAATGAGGGAGATAGAGTGACTTATACAATCGATAGTGAGGGCGCTGATGGCAATAACGAACGACATTAGACGGAGCCTCCAATTCTTCCATCGATCTGCTGGGTAAGTTCACCGAAGTCGTCATAACAATTTCTTCTCTAATGCTTGTTGCATATAAACCTCTGGATGTTTGTCAGTCGTTCTTGAGTCGGACATTCTTGTCTTGGGCATTGTCTTGGGTACTTCTATTCTTGAAAATGGGCTCGTGGATTTAGCCAGTGAGCGTCTTGTGAGGCATGATCTGCCCGTTGGTAAAAATTACTTGCCACGACGAATTGCTGCAGGAGCACAGGGCGAGGATCAAAGAGGAGGTTCATGGAGTTCAGAACATGCGATCGGCAAGTTGTTGAAGGTTGTCTTTCTACAAATGTTGAAGGGCGGATAAAACGAAGCAAACAACTCAATCACCCAGAAACGAGAAAGGAAGAGTGTTTTGAGGAATCAAAATGGGATGATCTACCCACTGATATACATGAAAATATTCTCCTCAGACTAGAGTTTAGGGATCTATTTCGTTTCAAAGCATTGTCAAAATCTTGTAAGAAATACGTAGAGAGTGATAATTTCCGTCGGTCGCGAAGAGCACTTTCAGAAGGCTCATTCACGGCGATCAATTACAATGTGAAAAATGAGGTCTGGTATTGTAGAGGATTCGATTTGCATTCCAAGTCATGGAGAGCACTGCCACCATTTTCGTACCTTCCACTGCCAGATGCTGAGCTTTTCAAGGAGTACTCGGTGAGCGGCCATGGCGGCCTCATGTGCGCCGACGTTTCTAAATTGCTCAAGAAAGGTGAGTTGGTGGTGTTCAACCCCTTGACGAGAGAGAAAACAGCTCTGCCACCTCTGCTGTTTCCGAGAAAACCAGTGCTGGTTCACATCTGGGTCGATTCTGCACAGAAATCCTACAAAGTGATAGTTGCTGGAAGCTCCACCGCCGGTGACGAGCATCTGTCACGAAAAATGGAAATATTCGATTCATCTACATTCAAGTGGAAAGAGGCGTGCGACTTACCTGGGCCAGCGTTCGGACTGAACGAGCACCAGGCAGGCGTGTGCCTCGACGGTAAACTATTCTTCATCTCGTTTCTGGAGGGTGATTGCCGCAGGGGTGTGGTCGCATTTGATGTGGAGGTAGAGAAATGGCTGGAGAATCTGATCTGTCCAATCTCATTCTCCTCGTACTCCAACACCTTACAACTCGTTGAGAGCGATGGAAAGCTGTACCTGTTCTCAGAGCAAGAGCGAGGTCAATCTGTGGAGCATTGCATCGACATGCTGGAGTTCCCAAACCCTAATGCAGAAGCAACTTCCTGCCAGTGGAGAAATGTGGTGCGAGTGAGGAAGTCGGGGGGACGAGGCTTACTGGTGTATCCCGAACACACGTGCGTGGGATTCGGGGAAGGGAAGCTCTTGATCTTCAACACTCTCAAGCGTGACGGCGTGGTGTATGACATGCGAGACGGAAGGCAATGCGAGATGTTAGAGCCACCGCCTGGCGATCAAAAGGGTGACAAGTTCTTCACCTTAAATCCGGCGTCGTTCACATTTCAACCGAGCTTTGATAGTGATCCAGGTTCCCAGCAATGTGTTGATGTAATCTCGCCGACTTGAGACGGCCGTACGAGGGGTTTGCTCAGTCAGAAATCTCAAATTTTGATTACCGGTATCAAATCTGAAACTGTTTCAAATGTGACGAGTTGGTATATATCTTTCCCATTCAGCTGTATCAATCAGTATAATTAGATAGATAGACGAGCAACAGAGCAATTGTTACAAGAAATGCACATAGATTGGATGTATAGGATGTAAATTGATTATATAGGATGTGTGTGGATATATATAGGATTTTAATTGCACGGTAATTGTACAGACTCCATCACTGAGACTAGCTCTCGTGCTACCAAACATCTGGCAGCGTTGATTATGTCTTATCCATCGAACTTTGAACCTGCTCTAAACAATCGAAGGAGTCTGCTGGTGAGGAGTGGTGCAGTCTTTTTCACAATGGAATACACTTCCGTATGTGTAAATATTTAAAAATAACACAAGATCAATCGAAGGAGACTATGATCGAAACCTAGCTGTTGCTTCAGAACGATGATGATTGGCTAAAATCAAGTTGATGATAGAAAACAAGTTTCGCCTTCTGCATCGAACAGCTGCCAACAGAATCCGCGTGAGAGTACTACTTTTGGCAAATCCAGTGACTGCTTGTTTCTGAAGATCCCTGACAAGTAGAGATTGAGCATAAATTAGTACCTTACCAGGCTACTACACACCTTCAAAAAAAACATGACGACGAGACGAGAAACATAATTCAGATTAAAAATCCCGGACGGTTTCACACCTCGAATTTGTCTCGCTGGTGATGTCAACTCCAGGAACACAAACTCGTGAAGGTCCAGTTTTAAGCTTCAGTTGGCCGTAAGTCATTAATACCGGCTGCTCACAACTAATCACATGGAATTTGAGTAACTGAGCATAATACGCAAATGACTCTGCATGTGATCCTTTTCCGCACTACTGTTACCATATGACTGCCTGCACCAAAGAAAGATCACCGCAGTAGAAACAGCTCTCCAGAAAGGCAATAACGTACAATATTCCACACAGGTGTGCACCTTATCAGTATGTTAGCTTACCGCATACGCCGGCCACTTGTAACCCGATCGCCTTCATTAATCTGCGCCAGAGCTCCCACTCCCAACCCAGCAACAGTCATACTGTATATGCATTCAACTCTGTCGCAGAACGAACAAACATTTAGTTTCTTCGGTGATAAACAGGGATGATCGTGCTCTTTCTCTTTCCAGTAAGAGTATTGGAAACCGTAAAATCTTACTCTCTTCTGAAGTAATTTGACAACATGAAGCCGCAATCTCCACCAGCAATATAGGCTTAGTCAAAAGAAATCACAATCTGGAGTTAGTAGCCATAAAAACTGTTGGCATTCTCCTCCACATCATCAACTACAAATCAAATTCGGTGCTTTACTTTTTTAAACAACTCTTAATCAAATAACTGATCGCCATGAAAGCGCCTCTTAGGAAGATGTAAAACCAAAACCATCACTCCCACCGCAATTCTTGCAACGATTTGTCAATATTTTGAAACGAAACAGATCTCTCAAGTGTACTCTTAAGCAAGCATTTCTCTGTAGTCAGATATTAAACTCCGTCCTACAACTGCTGTCTTCTCCCTAACCACTCTCTATTCAGAAGTTATGAAACTCGGCTTTTATTTACTTCAACAACCGGGAAAGACGTTTCCGGCCAGAAACTCAGATCCTAAATACACTAACCTCGCCAATGCACCTCTCTCTATGATAGTCACAAGCGCTGGTCTCCAATGTCCACTTCGTGACTCATAACAGGGATGCTGGCGCCACTACCCTTGCTCTACCATTGACGATTTGAAGCAACATGTTCTAACACTCCTGTGGAGCTCCTCTCGAAATCTATTTTCAAGAACAATATGAGGACGGAGTTGCGCAAATGTTCTGACTGCCTGAAATGTTCTCCAAAAAGATCCAGAGGAGAGATCTATTTCGATTCAAAACATTGGCAGAATCGCACAGAGCGGGAACGCCATAGCCGAGGAATTGAACAGGCGGCAAAGCTGAAGATCGTGAAGAAAATGCCGCCTGAAGGAGGAGACATCACATCAGCTGTGAATGTGGCCATGCACAGAGACGAGCGGCGGGAAAGAAAAGAATGGAGCGACGAAGGATTATTACAGACAGAATGTGATACCACCAATTTCACATTCTCAGTCAGTCATTGAACTTCTCTCTTTCAAGTATCCCTTATATAGGAATAACTTTGGTCTCCATAAGAGCATCCTCAGTCCAGGCCCTTAAAAGCACCCCGTGTTTTTTTTTTAATAATCTTTTTATAGAAAAGGAATTAGAAAGTTAAATTACCATTGTTAGAATCACTTTTAAGATTTAGATATAATAAACCTAAAAAAAATCTCAGTTTGGATATTGGATGATCAAGATACACCCTATTAAAAGTTAGTTAACTTCTCAAAAATTAAAGAACTCTTCAAATTTAGTCTTGAAAGGGAAAATTCAACCAAAGACCCAATCAAATGTGCCATGTTTGGAGTGAACTTTCCCTTTTTAGACTAAATTTGAAGAGCCCTTAAAAAATTTGAACATTTGATGGAATGTGTTTAAATCAACCAATGTCTAAGATTGAATTTTTTTTGTACTTTCACTATGCAATTTTTGAATGCTCATCTATGATAATATTGTTTATGGTCTAATTCCTTGTCTATTAAAAAATACTTTTAATATGTATGGTGCTTTGAAAGGCATTGACTGAGAATGCCCTAACATAATATAATCCCCATAAAAGTTCCCTTTTGAAAGTAGGGGAGATATTGGTGTTTACAGTAGAAATGCATTGAATGATGGTCTATGGACCCTAGTGCCCCTCTAGCACTTCTACTGTTGTATTATTCATTGGGGGATTTTGCTTTCAAGAGCTCCCAAAGGAAGCGCCTAACAAGCAAATATTATGTTATGTCTTTTTTTAGCCTGATTGTACAACCCTCAAATGTCAATCCTATAACCCTACTCTGATAAATGTTCATTAAATGGTTTTTGGTTTTTAGCTATAATTAAAACTACTTCCATTAAAAGTGTACACAGAATGTAAAAAGCTCGAGTGACACAAAATTATGATTATGATATTGAGTTGTGAATTTTATAGGGTTGGCAATTACCAATCCTTGCTACCATAAACAAAGGGCAGGTTGGGCATAAAATAATTTAAAAATAGCATGCCAAAATTTTAGGAAATTCTTTTTCTATAAAAAAAAGCTTTGCAAAGGAAAAACAAGGATTTTAGGGAATATTCAAAGTGCACAACTCAATTTCCGCACTTTTATTAATTATCGGGCACTAATATGCCCAACCTGCCCTGTGGCTACAATAGTAGAAAGGGTGGTCTTTGGCACCAAGAAATAGTGCCCAAGGCTAGTACACCATTTTAGTTTGGTGCCAATATGAGCCTCGGGCATCACACTCTAATACTATTCCTTAATGTCCAAATATCCCTTTTCTATTAGTGCATGTTATCATGCAATTGTTAAAGACTAAGGTAAACCACCCTATTTGTGCCATATACTATTTGGGCCTCTTTGTGGTCACTACCGGTATGTATCATTGTCTTACATTTAAAATTTTGATATGTACACTTCTACTACATAGTGGCACAAATAGAGGCACAAATAGGGTGATGTACCTTATACTATGAGTTGAAGGGTAACAACAATCATCAAACCCCTTATTGTGCAACTTTGTAATTACTCTTTTTTAAGCACAAATCAAAATTGCACGTTTTTGTGTACACTTTTAACAAAAGTGATGTATAATAGAGTTATCCGTAAAGTCCATCAAAGTTTGAAGAAGATTCCATGAATTTTGCTTTATTATACTCTTATTTGTTCACTCTAAATAGTTAAAAGGTATGGAAGATCTTGGTGGTCTATCATTGTTAGGTGTGTAAGAGGTGTGTAAGAGCTTGGTGGTCTTTAAAAGTTTTTTAGCTCATTTCTTGGCGCTAAAAAACTTTTGAAGACCACCAAGCTCTTACACATCTTTTAGGCCCTCTTTACACTACATGCGAGAAGCCGTGGAGAAAACCTCACAAGGGCCATGGCTCATCCTTGAGAAGCCAACCTTTGAATTTGATGGCCTTTGGATATAGTGTAAAGTGAGAAGGGGCCACAAAATAAAGTGCCGATTTTTTAAAATAAAGTTCTTACACATTTCTTAAAAAATAATAAATGATTGGTTGTGAGAATTTTGGCCAAACGCCCCCCCGGATTTTGCGTTAGACCCACCTCTTGAGGTGGGCTTGATGCAAAATCCGGGGGCCTTGAAAAATGTCCATTTTTCTTGCCACGAAGGACAAAAGTGTTGTCCATGTTATTTTCTCCTCCTTCCGTCCTTTGGACTGAAAATTTCGGGTGTAAAATGACATTCTTTGGTCTTCTCGGTTTTTAGGCCTTCCATTGGCTGAAATTTCTCTCTTGACGACTTCTTGCATCTAGTGTAAAGAGGCCCTTACTCATTTAATAATGATAAACCACCAAGATCTTTCACACCTTTTAACTATTTGGAGTGAACAAATAAGAATAAAATAAAGCAAAATTCATTGAAAATTCTTCAAATTCAAGGTGACTTTACGGATAACTCTAATAGCAACATGGGCCTTAGGTAAGTTTTTGGATTTATTAAAATGGTGAGAAATTTTAGTTGAAATTTTTGCTAAAATGGTGAATTTTTTAAAAAGATTATAAAAGAAATTCCAAAAATTTACAATGTGAAAATATAACATGTGGCTTACATGTTAACAACTTGAAAAAAAAATTATGTTTCATTTTTCACAAATGAAGTCATATACCTTCTAGGAGTCATTATTCTTTTCACATATATGTTTTGTAAAGATTTGAAATTACCAGGAAATTTGAAAGAATTTGAAAGAACAATTTGAAAGTACCGTTGGCGTATCAAATGGAGTGTAAAAATATCTCGGAACAAACCAAATTTTCATTTAGAATTTCCAAAAATTATATTTAGAAATTTCCAAAAATTAACACATAGAGAGTGTAACTTACATTTTCTATAAATCACCACGTTTAAAAAAAATCAAATCAAATTTCCAAGTTAAAGTAGAAACTAGAATTAGTAAGCTTCAATTCATTGGTTAAGCTCAAATGCCTATATAATCATTTTTATAATTAAACTTGAAATCTATAGTCATAGAAATTAGAGAAATCCCGAGATAAATAGTACTAGGATGTATCTGAATGAATGAGAGCTTTCAGTTTAATAAATAAAGGAGATTGTATTCCAAGATAAATATTTTGGAGACTAAATTTTGAACTTGGAATTGTACCAAGAATGCAAAAATATTCAGTTCTTAAGAAAACGTGAGCTTTGTTCTTGGTGATATAGATTGCGTTTTTTGCAATGCTTCTTTATACCTTTAAATACATAGTTGAAGTTTGAAAAACATTGAAAAACATTGAAGAGACTATCGAGGAAGAAACCGTGAACCACAAATTAGGCCAAATTTGAAAAGAGACACTGAACCTCACAATAGACATTGCAAACTTACACTCACTACACTACATCATGGTTAGTTTCGACATTAATTCATTTTGTCAAGAAGTGCCACATGCCATCTTGTGATAGGATTAGAGTGATGTAGAAATTTTGACGTAAAAATTCAAATTCAATACTAGGCTATCTAAAACCTAGTACTTACCTAAACGGAAGAGGAAGCTCTTCAACTTACCTAGGGTGGCAAAGAGAAGAGATTATAGAGCACATAGTAAAAAACTTCTCAACTTTTGAGCTCCAAGGAAAATCTCTTGAAATTTTTACACTTTCTACAAGCTCCTGAATTAACTCTCCTTGTTCCATGTCATTGTATCAAAGCAATAGAGGATCTCAAAAGGTAAGATAACTCATTTTTCTTGGCACAAGCAACTTCCATACCTACATAACATTCAGTAGCCTTCATGGGCTCTGCCTTTCCTTCATGCAATCATGCACTCTGCTCATCACCTTGGGACTCCACCTGTTCAGTTAGTTACTAATGAAGTCATGTTGAATGTGGAATATGCTTCATATTCTCTTGTGGACAAGGCAGAGCGGCTGTAAGCTAAAATTCAACATCAGTTAACCCTTAGACGCGCCTGCGTCCAGAATCTGGACGATGGATGATTCTGGACGCGTCCCTTCACCACGCATGGGATGTTTTTCATCCATTCAATTTTTATTTAAATTCTTGTGCTAGTCGGTTACCATTTGTACGGTACGGATCTTCAAGATAAGATATTGAGAGTTTTTGAAAAATAGCAAAAGTGGTTTATGTCAAGTTTCATTCTTAGTTCAAAAAGTGAGACCTTAAACATGATTTTCCATAATAAGAAGAATCAAATAGTGAAAACCATACCATCTTGTAGTACATGTTATTCCAATTTCATTACAATATTTCTTAATTTTTTAATGTTAATTATGGATTTTTAATTGAATTTCAAGAGAAAACCTTGCAAAATTAATCAAAATATATTAATAATAAATATGATGAATCCGACTGTATAGATGTTATCTTCACATTGACATTTATAACTTTGCTTTGTACATCAACTCCATTTTAATTTTTTATCAAACATTTTATAACGAATCTTTGAAAACAGTGTTGAATCGGGACCTTAAAGGGTTAAAACCAGTAAAATGCAACTATTTCTTTGAATTTCAGTAATGTGATCTGGGCCTGCATCTGATCCTCACCGACTTACAGTATCTTAGATTCTTGGATAGTTCCCGAAATAATAGTAAGGTGATGCTCATGATATCTTGAATGATATCTTGAATAATATTCTCACAAGTTGCATTGCACATGCACTGCTATTTTTGGAGAAGTTATATATGGACAAATTGCTGATTGTCCTCAAAGTTGACTATTTGGTGTCCCATTTCAATGTTGACAAAATAAAGTCAAAATTATATCTGAAATGAGTTTCTCACTCATGGCCCATTCACACCAGCAGGCTGCCGCACTTGTGATGCAGCAGACTAAGGATAAAGTGAAAACAAGCAGCTATGCTACAAGAGGCTATGACCTTTAGCAAATTTTTGTGGGGTTTTAAAAGAATCTCGTTTATAAATTATAAAGAAAATTTGCTTTTAAAATATCACAATTGAACTCATCACCTCAAAATTCACTTCCAAATTATAAATATTTAATTTATAATAATTTAGTTTTAAAAATTAGTCCGGAATCTAAAGTGTAAGTTATACACAAGAGAATTGGTGTTCATAAGTATAAATTGTATTACATATATAGTCTTAGTTCATAATTTACAACATTTATTTATACTGCAAGAGAAAAAAATTCTTCCAAGATTAAATTCATAATGGGTTTTTACACGATTCATAATTTAAAAAAGGATTTGCAATACCCCTCACCGACATACTCAGAAATGAAAAGCACCTATTTCAACTTCGTGAATTTCCATTCAAATTATCACAACCATTAGTTGTAGCAGTTTTGTGATCAATTATGTATGCCAAGTTAGCAAATTGATTGGATTAGAAATAAAAGATGAGTATTGGTTCTCCTGCTAACATCAATAGTGGTCTATGCAAATTAAGTTTGAAAATTTAGAACAAAATCATACATTGTGACAAAATTAATTAAAAATTGGGCTTAGTTATTAAACCCAAAGTTTTATGTGCTGCAATTTTTTATCATTGAAAACCATCACTCTAAATAGGTTGAAATCCTTAAACAAACATGCATTGGTGCTTCTACCTTATTGTTGTGCAATACCGCTCGCCAAGGGTATTTGAAAACCAAAATTCCTCTCTGGTCTTCAAATGATCGTCATGTGAGGGGTATTGCACATTTGAAAGGCGAGCATTTTCCTACATGCTCGGCGAGGGGTATTGCACTGCGAACGAACTTGTAACGAATTTTTTTGAACGGAATCAACTATTTGTTGGATGGAATATATTTGCTACAATGATATTTAGCCCAAAAATGGGTGTCCATGCAATGCTTCTTCCCTAAAGGTCAAAGCCAATAAATTGTTATTTTGTACAATCTACAAATTTACTCTTTAGAATGCATGCAAGTTGGTGCTTCATGGCCGGTTCACACCAATGGCCATATTCGTTTAACTGGGACTTTCCACCATATTGGGACTCTTTGAAATCTACAACTCGCACAGATTCCACGGAAAATTGCCATCAACGCATCTTGCATGCCTCTCTTGGTTTGCATTGGAAGAAGCACTTGTGTTTGTTAAATTTTAGAGAAGACAATTTCTGACAAGTGTTGCTAATTTTTTTATTGTTTGTGAAAGTTACCATCCTGCATTTGTGGAATGCAAATGTGCACGCGGCAAGTATCTAGTGTGAATGTAAGGCTCAGCCAATTTTTTATTTGTTTCTTTTGTTGGTAGAGTGACGCACCCGAGAATGTAAATTCTAGCAAGGTAAAGATCAACCTTTATTTGTGCAAATAAATAAATAAATAAAATTCTAAACAAAAGAAGAAAAAATGGATAGAATCATCTACACACATACATACACACATATACACATATATATTCTCTTCCATAAAATCATTTATTTTAAGGCATTTTCATCAAAACAGTGATGATTTTAGTATTTTTTTTAGAAGACTTTAACGATTTTATTCACTTTTTTGCCCATTTTATAGCGTAAAAGTAGCCACTCCCAAAATCAGGTAAGATTCTAGGGATAAATTCTCCAATCATTTTTTTGGCTGGTACAGCTATTGTAGAGAAATTATATATGGACATATTGCTGATTGACCTCAAGATGACTATTTGATGTCCTCTTTCAAAGTTGACTATTTGATGTCCTCTTTCAAAGTTGACTACTTGATGTCCTCTTTCAAAGTTGACTATTTGATGTCCTTTTTCAAAGTTGACTATTTGATGTCCTCCAATTAGAATATTGAAGCCTTTGTTTATTTAGAACAAATGAAACCATAGCTTCATTGCAAAGAGAAAATCAGCACCAAGCCACGCCAAGACAAAGCCCAAAAACTCCGGCCTAGCAGAGACTCAACACAAGGAACCCTAAGAAAATACAAATACAACCTCAGGAATCGAAAGGAGGGGGAAACTTTGACTTGCCTTCTAGGGCGATTGGGTTGTCGGTTAACCTCTAAATGCCTATAGCCCTCTCCAGATTTGGAGAATTGCAAAGATGCATTATAAAATGTGATTAAAAGGGATATTTTGAACTTGATGACCGTATGAATAAAGTTGTACATTATGAAATTTAGATTCTATCCATATGATTAGATTTGTGATTTCAATCACCAATATTTTTGTATAAAATTTGAAATGTAAAATTCAAATTTATTTTGTAATTCGATTACGAATAAGATATTGACAATGTATGGATGAAATTTGTTGTGATGGGTTGAAATGTAATACTCTAAGTGTAGTGATTTTTGGAATTTTTTTGATTGCTTAATTTTATGAGTTGAATTTTTCAAGAGCACTTTTGAACTATTTAGAACTAAGATCTTAGAAGTTTTTGGTGAATCACTACAACATAAAATGAGGTATAAATTTTTCACAAATCATCTTCTTTCTAATCGGTTCAGAATCTTACCTATAAAATATATAGAATCTAACCTGATTATAGCTTATAGGTTCACATATGCATGAAGCTAACTTCTTATAAAATATATAGTAAAAAATCCACACTGCAAAAAGTGCATGACAAATGAGGAAAAGTAGATGAAATCTGTACATTGTCCAAAAAATGATACTTGGGTAGTTAAGGGCTAACACGTTTTTTAAGGGAAAATGCATGGTACGATCCACCAACTCTCGGACAAAGACTCCGCTAAGATTTATTACACCTTAGAGCATTTTGTGCACATTGTGCGTTTTATTAAAAACATTAGTTTTTAAACCAATTTGAAAAATGTATAGCATTGGCAGAATGAAATATAAAATGAACTATAAGTACACATCAACTATGTATCAACCATATAATCATATTTTAGTTTATCAAAATTCTATTCAAAATTTTAAAACTTTTGTTTTAATAACAGTTTGACCAATTTTTATCCAAACTTTGACTGTAAAACTAGCCCATGTTTAATTCTATATTTGAAAATTCATTGAAAGCCCCAATTGGAAATATTATTTGAAAGAATACTAAAAAAAAAAACATCAATTTTTTTTAAATAAATAAATTTGCTAATAGTATACCAAAATTCACAATGATTTAGATTAAATACTTAAAAAATCCAAAAAGATTCGATTTTTTTCAAGATGTGTACTTTTACATTTTTGAATATAGGAAATATTTATAGCTCAATATTACATGAAATATCATCTTTTTAATGAAATTCGAATGAAATTGGGGTGCACTTGTGCATTAGGACATGCAATGGTTTTAAAAAATCTAATATATCTACGAGAATACAATCACTAGTTTATGCAAAATTTGATGCTGATAACAAAATGTCAACATTCTTAAACCATCTAAAATTAATTTTGTACTAAGATTAATTTTTTTTTAAATTATGATTTTTTTAAAATTTGAAAATTGCCATCAGTGCACTGGGACAAAATAGTTGGGTGACCCTACCGTACATTCATCTTTAATTACTTTTGGAAAGATCTCAAGACACCTCTACAAAACTGTAATAGTATTTATGTGAACAATTTCATCACTTTTAAAACATTATAACTTTAGCCAATCATAATGAATTTCAAGTTTAAAATGATTTTTCAGTCATAAATAAATAAAAAATGAAATTTTGGTGAATTTCTAATGTCAAAACTTGTAAATTCAATTTAAAAATATTTAATTTTATTTTTTTCAAACTTGACTATACAGATGTCCTTTAATCAACATGTTTTACAATCTTTTTTTTTAAGTTGAAACTCATAAGCCACATTTTATTGTGCATCTAAGTTATGTCCAAAAGCCTTGCGCATTTTAGGGGTTAAGGTTCTCTTTACACTTTCTGCCAAACTAACGAGACTAAAGCTAGAAATTCTCTTAGCACATTTGTTTGTTTAATAAGAGGAGCAAAAGCTATATACAAACTTGGTATGTTAACATTCAAAGACCAACCAAACCCCACGAGCTTCGTTTTCTCAATATGAAACCACTTTGACAATGAATTGTCAATAATGGAAAAACGTTTTTATGAATTTCTTTTTTTCAAGCACCATCCATTATAAGAATAGCACATACCTACGTTTTTAGAATGTAAATAATTTATATATTTTGAGGTTAAAACTCCAAATACTCTTTTCTATCTAAATTAGAGAAGGACATTTAAGGATTAATGAATAGGATGCTTGGAATCGCAAAGGAGGTTAGTCCCTCTACTCCACCTCATGTCCATCAAATAATAAAATGTTCTAAAATCATTTTTTCACCAAAAATTGATATTGATATTTTCTAAAGGAGGGTAGATGCATGGTTTAGTGGCATACGTACACTCCCTAAAAGTCCATATCATATTTTACTTATAATGTTTAATATTTTTATTTTATTTTTCATAAGTTCTTTGTAATGTATAGAACTCAATGACTTTAAAAAAATCTATTAACTTTCATACATATTTTCTAATAATATTTTATAAAACAACTGATAATTTCACTTGAATATAACTAAATATATAAATAACTTACATAAAAATTAAATCTATACAAGTGCAAGCCCACCTAAAGTTTAGATATCTTAATATGCTAAAAAATATGTTGTGTTGAGAAAATCTATTTCCATGCTTTAATGGACATTCAAAAACAACACCTAGTTTTTACCACAAAAAAGTCCACAAGTACATGATAGATTATGTGTTATCCTATCTATAAAAGTATATTTTTGAGTTTCTCATGATTTAGCAAATTAAATAATGACTCACTAACGAACATTTTCAACAACCTTTATTAAAAAAAAAGTCCATGTGTGAAATGTTGACAGCTTATGACAGTCACTATTCTATAACTAAAAAGTCCTTAATTTCTTTATGATGATGCCGTTTCGAATTTTTTTTTATTGTTATGGATGAATATCAAGGCCAAAATGTGTACACAAATTCTTATGCCAAAATTCTTCATATTGTATTTTTTATAAATGTTTTAATGAAGACACCATAGTGAATAATCCTTTGTGACATCAAAAGTGAGCCACTAAACCATGCATTCACCCAGGACCAGTGTCTATTCAAATAACAATAGAGAGTTTGAGTACCTATGATGTTAAATTTTAGTGCAATGTTTTAAAATTATTTTTTGAAGCGTGGATGAATGGACAAGTTTAGTGTGAAGAAAATTTATATTCTATTTGATGGCTGGATGCAATTTAAAGTTATGCTTCCCTTAGCATAATTTTTTCAGTATTAGGCACAACTACAAAAAAAAACATAATAAACCTAATTGATTTACTTTAAAAAAATTCCTTCTATAGATTATATTTACATAAAAACGGAAAGTTTTTATTCATTCCATTTAGATAAGTGAAGTGAAAATTATGAAGAATCTTGTTTTTGCAAACAATTAGAATTTTACTTTGGAAAATTTACCTTACAGGATTTGATTTTGAGCTCAATTTTCACATATTTTCCTAATTTCTTTATTTTTATAGGGTTTAGATTGTTGTTTACAACATTCTCACCACTAGGGATGACTTGTTGCAATTTCTTGTTAGAACTATTACTGATTTGATTTTTCTTTTCATCTTATACCTTTTTCTACTTAACAATGTTTTAAAGTATGAAAATTAAGTTGATTCATTTTCGATTTTTTTTCAACTCAATTCAACAACAAAAATAATTAAATCATCAATAGGTAGTGATATGACTTGGGCATGATAAAGGGGCCACAGATGTCTGATAACTTATGCAGATAAAAATTGGTGCCTTGAGCATGAGCCTGCTCCATGAGTTCTTTGTCTGGTGGGTATTGTACTATGGGCAGGTCGAACCTACATTAGATTCACGCCGGCCTCGAAAGAAGATCAAAGTTCCTATCTGTCTATTTAAATCATCATTTTTTATAGTGAAAAAAGATTAAGATTCAAAGATTCAATAATTCATAGAGTTTGTCAAGGTGCAAAAAAAGTCATCGCTTCAAACATTTATATATCGCAATTTATATAGTCAAAGTTGTTGCAATTTTTACAACATGTTTCCATACTAGTTTTATACAAGATTCTACGATTAGTGTTAAAGGGTTAGAGGGCTGATGAGGATAGTAGACACATTGGCGTATATTTGACATTTGTTGTAAATAGAAAGTTCCAAATTGAGACCCCAATAGCTCATTAAAATCATGTTGACATGAATTTTAACTTCACTTTTGATCTTAAACCCATAGGAGGTGTGGAATCATGCCAAATACAATGAAATATTGGTGTATAATACTAGTTGGAAAGGACTCCCTGGACCTTTAAGGGTTAAAAAATCATGTGGAATTGAAAGTTATTGGCTCACTGCACGAGAGGTCACTCCATTGTCAAGTCGAACACCACATGTGAACAATGTTTGCTACCCCTATATTACATGCCATAGATAATTTTAAGATTTATAATATTTTTTCTACATATACATAACCATTGATAGTATCTTTAGTATATTTTTTTGAAATTTTTAGTCATCTTCATTTTTTCGTAGTCATTTTTTTAGTTCAATTCTGTGTCATTCTAGTTAGAAATGGTATGTTTTATAAAAAAACCAAATCATCAAATTTAGTTAATATTTTTTACTATGTATTTTATCAATACTCATGAAAAAAATTGATAAAATTTTGACCTGCTTTTGGTGATGCTTTATGTACATTTTTTACATTTTTTACATGTAATTTTTTTGCACCTGGTTGTTCAACTTTACAATGGATCGACCTCCCCGTGGCTCACTGCAACTTAGAGCCAATTTCATAGGTGAAGTATTTCACTAAAATACAAGTTTACAGAGACTTTTGGGGACCAAGTTCCGGATGCATTCATGGTAATAGGAGCCAACGGTGCCCAAATCTAAAGACTCTTGATGAGTGCTTAGGATATGATATCTTCAATATATGTAGATATTTCAAAAAAAATTAAGGACATTTTGCAAAATATTAAGGACTAGTTACAATCATATTTTAGTCCTCTTGGAATACAAATAATTACTCAAACATCCTCAAAATTTGGTGTATGTTAAAATGACATATAACATATATAGGAAATAATTTATATTGCATTATCAATTCAAATGATAAAGTTATTGCTTAATAGTTCATAAAAATAAGCAATGGTTACACTTATGTTGGCTCATATTACCATGAATGCACCTTTCTACCATTATATGAGCACTTTGACCGCACCGGGCGGTCAACGCGTCATACAACTGGGCCGGGAAGAGGGTGCACGTAACCCTAAATGCCTCCAAGCAATGTACCTTCAAATTCAATTACATCATAAGTGAAATGCAAAGGTACCATCAAGACTTTAACCAATTCCAACAATTGCAACTAGAAGTCACACTTTACAATAAAAAATGAGAACAAAGATGTTTACAAACTTCCATGGAAGAGGGCAGCACAACCCCCGATGGTAATTTGATCGCCACGCGCTTGTCCCAACTCCAATTCTCGTGCTCTTGGTGTCTCTAGAATCCTAACAACTAGATCTATCTATTACAACAAACCGTTTGTGAATCCAATTCGTGAGCACGGAGACCTCACCCTCCAAAGACGAACAACTTGAGCTGCCGGGGCAGCAGACCTCGTGATGGTTCTCCGCCTGCCAATTCTTCATGCCAGCTCCAAATGGGTTGAATCATAGCTTTTCGGAAAGCTAACTTCAGGGCGCACTCACTATCCAAATCTCAGCTCCATCCATACTACTCTCCGCCCACAGTTGCTCCTCAAAGTTGGCAGTTCCAAGGGCACTTCCCAAAAACTAGCTTATCTCTTTCTCCTACTTCCTAACTCTCTACCCTCCAACCCTACACGACCACGGAAAGAGAGTGAGGGGGAGAGTCAATGCCACCTAGGCCTTCAATTCAAAGGGTTTTGCCTTCCCACCATCCGCTTGAACTTCATCCTTTGTCTTCATCCGCCTTCCTTCATCTTCATCCACGCCGCACCTAGAACCATAGTCTCGGGGAAGTCACTTAATGTAAATTCTGGGTACATATGAGCGTACAAAGGGTATTTAATGGGGGGCTATGAAATAATTGGAATATTTTACTATTTATAGTATATTTAGGATATATTTCACATATATTTTTGGATTATTCCTAGAATATTTCCAAATTGGTTTTAAAACACCCTATATTACTTTTATAAATTTATAATTTTTATCTCAAATGAATAAAAGACACCCTATATTTGTTCTCTCATAGTTATCTAAATTCTTGACAGTGACTTCCCCGGGACCATAGTCTACCCTAATTCTACACTACCCACACTATATGGCACTTAACCCACCATCTTTGGGCTTGCACCGCTAATTCTACTACTAACACTCTAATTACCCCAATTCCTATGCTTCCACATCAATTAACAATCTAATTGATGAGAACTTCTCCTTATTTTGCACTAACTAAATAACACACGATTTTATACTAAAGCAATAAAATACGGAAACTTCCAAATACTTCAACCAATGCTTTTTAGGCTCAATGTAAACACTAAAAAAACCGGTTTAAAGATAAAAGGGAATTATCTAGGAAGTGAGCCACCTTGGTGGCTCACACATTACAAGCATTTTCAAGCTCCCAAAGGACTGTGAGTTCAACCAAACTTCATGCCAAACTGAAGAAAATAAAAAAAATGTATTATTTTTAATTTTTAATTTTTTAAAATTAACTTTAATTAATTTTTTTGCATGCTAGTTTTGAAAGGTCCTTGGAGGCCTAGAAATGCTTGTAATGATTTCAAGTGAGTTTTTTAAAAAAATGGTGGAGAAGCTGTCATGAAATAAAGGTTTTCAAGCCCAAGGCTTCATGGTGACTTCTCCCTAACCAATCAAATTTGTCATGTTTCACCTCATCCAATCAAATTTATTCATGTTTCACTTCAAACAAGTCCAAAACGTGCACAAATTCATGCCCAAATACTATACCTTGGTAGCACCTTTGGCGTAAAACAATTCTAAAAATATAAAATATAATTATCCTAGTGGAAAGTAACAATTTCTTAATTTTTGGAAATATTGAATTATAATTTATATAAAAATCAAGCCTTCTTCCACCTCTGACAAGTTTTGTGTCAAAATAAAATTTTATGCAAAAGATATGGACAAAACAACGCAGCCATGTGAAATTCAAAAAACCAAAATGCTTTCCTAACATTTTTTTGGAGCTCATTTGTGCATGGAAGATCAAAAAAATTGAAACTTTTTTTGACTATTTTTTTTTGGAAATCAAGTATTCTTTCACCTCTAACAAATTTCATGGCATTTGAAGGCTTTATGCAAAAGCTATACGTGATATGAAAATGAAGACTGGCAAGGTGCTTCACCTTAAAGTTTACATATCCCACATGCATTGTTGATACAACCCCACTCCACTTGTATAAAGAATATAGCCTTCTACACTCTCAGCTCACATCTTCCTTGTCAACTAATGAAATAGAGTTAGACTTGGCAATATGCCGAACTAAAAAAATTATAGAGGAAAAATGTCAAAATTCTTATTATTCTATTTTTAGGTCCCAAAGTTCTTTTTGAGTTTTAATTAATTATTTGGCAACAAAGTGCTACTAGGTTACGATATTAAACAAATCCAAGTTCCGCTTTTCTACTCCTCTTACCTACTTCCATGAGAAATTTTTCAAAATTATGGAACTTGGCTCTTACTATATAATTATAGTAAAAAAAATTGATTTAAAATCTATAACTTTCACAACATATGTCCAAATGCGACGAAATAAACTTCGTGCACCCTTCCGTGTGGAGAGCTTTCCAACAATACCAAAAACACGACTAGGGGGCAGGGGGCGCACGGCTAGAGAGATCTCAACATAACAAAACATACAAACAACATGTCTTAATGTATTGACTAGTGTGGCCCTCGGTGCCATTGGCCGAGATGTTCCCCGTGTTCTCCATATTTCCTTGCATTCTTGTGCTCCCCATGTTCCTATGTGTTTTTGTGTACTTTTGCTTTTGCTTTATCCATAATTTATTTCAATTTATGCTTGAGGAAGTCACTTCCAAAAAATTACAATTGGTGTGCAAAAAATATAGGGTCCAAATAATTCTTGGAAGGTAGTTTTTGTAAATGAATTACATTAATATAGGATGCTCAAAATTGATTACAAGAATAAATATGAGAATTTTCTTAAAATATTACTACTTATAGTGAGAATTACATTTATTTTTAAGGGTACTTTTAAATACCCTTTTTCACACACGATACAAAAAAAAAATACAAAGAGTGACCTCCCCAAGAATTTATGGTGATGAATTTTGATAGGAAATGCATAACTTTAACACTATGAGTCCAAAAACTACAAAACAACTTTAGTGCACCCCTACTTGTCAAGAGCTTTTTGATGATGCCAAAAATGACATCAAAAAACCCCATATTCCACTTTTCATATTTTAATTCAATTTATTGTGATAAATTCAATTTAAAATCCATAACTATTAAACTATAGGTCCAAACACAACGAAACAAACTCCGTGCCCCCCTCCTCATCAAGAGCTTTTTGGAAATACCAAGAATGTGACCGAGGGGCGCACAATTGGGGAGATCTCAGCGTAACAAAACAAAATAAACAAAATAAAACAAACAAACAAACAAATTTAAGGTATAGATGATTAGTAACAAAAAGGGGCGATTTTGGGTGTCCCGGCCTTACAGTGGCCAGTTGGGCACTAATGATGGAATATAGTGGAGATGCTTTTACTATAAATGAACACTTGTTCAACAAGTTAACCTTTAAAGGACATGGCTTTCTTGATTCCCACACACAAAATCTTTTTTAAACTCCATTTTAAATATAATTATCTTTTTAATTTATCTTGGTTCTATTGTAAAGAATTATAGATCCCTCAAAAATTCTCGGTTTGGTGTTTCAAAAACCCCATTTGATTCAACAAAGTAGAAGTCTTGAGCAAGATTCTCCCAAAATACCAAAAAGCCTATAGAGTTTGATATGTCCTTTAACTTCTAAATAATAGAGGGGGTAAAGGAAAAACCTAGATGTGTTATAAAATGTTACTTCTGCAACTTTGATGAAGTTTGGTCTAAAAGAGAAATTGAGAAGCATGATGTTCAGTAATTATCCGTACAGTCAAACTTTCAAAAAATGTTTTAAATACTCATTTAATGAATTTAGAAGCATTTAGCAATCAATATTCATCAAAATTACAAATTTTATCTTTAGAATTCGAAATTTGTTATGATTAATTAAGACTAGACATTCTATTCTAAAATTTTAAAAAGAAATTTTTTCATAGGAGAGAATATAATTAGTTTCCCTAAATAGTACATTTAATAACACTAGGACAATATTGAGGTCTTTATCTTTGAAAAATTCTCCTCGTTGGAATTTAACTTAGATTGACATGATTCAAATTGGGTTGGAAAGTAAACTTGATTTCCTATTTGAAAATATGTTTTATTTTTTATAAAATTATATTTTTCATCATGGGCAGCCCATAAAAAAGGACAGCAATCATAAAATGGCCTTTCGGTCACTTAGGGGTTACGGGTGTAACTTGCAAGTTACACCCAAAGATATTTTGTTTGAAGTAGGCCTTACCAGTGTCGACGAGGTAGAGCTCAGTCTCCAATTTTAGAGTAGAGAAATGGTAAATCCTTTGAATAGAAATATACAGAACCGACCTATCCACTTACATGGAGCTGTGGAACACTGGAATAATCGGTACCGTGACACGGAGTAGCGTAGAGCAATAGTGGGATTTATGGCCCATTCACACCGGCCCCCTGCCACTGTTACGCTTGCGTTCCCGAAAGGATGGGAGGTAAAATGAAGAAAAAAAAAATATTCACAGCTTTGTCCTTTCCTGCTGCAACTAAGGTAGGATGTCCTAAAACCACCAACTTAAGAAATATGGCTTCAATTTTTCAAGGTTATTCATGAGAAATATTTTTCGGTAATTTGGAAGAAGATTTCTCACGGAATGCACAAATTTTCGCAATTTAATTCTCAATATTCAAATTGATACAAATTTTCGAAGTGAAAAGAACTTCGTCACCCAAATCAGACCTCTAGGTTTCTCCATGTTCACACCATGTGGTACTAATTTTCACTCATAATGATACCCAAAACCACCAACTATTTCTTCGCAATGCTTGATATGCCATTGGTCTATTTGAATAGTGAAATGGGCGGTTTTGAGTCTCAACACTGGTGGTTTTGAGTCTCAACTGTGGTGGCCCCAAGAAAGGTCTACATGTCATAATTGGGAGGGTTGGTGGTTTTAGGACATCCTACCTTAGTGTTGAACCATTGTGCAATTGCCTTACAGTGCCGCAACTATAGTCATGTTCATCTTTTGCGTTGTGTTGCTTCCTAAGAGCATTCCCACCCATGCACGCTAGGACTAGCTCTCTGAAATTATTCATCTATATTTGAAGGGCCCTTGCACTCACACTCCCCCACCCTTGCACGCCCCTCTCATATCAAAAGTGCGCATCAAATAGTCAATGGACCAATCACAAGTAGAATGTGAGGATATAGTCAACTAAATAGTGATTTGAAGGCCCAATTTCTAACACGCTAGGATCCAGAGTCAAGAGGCATTTTGGAAGGACCCTTGGCACTTTTCATCTACTTCTTGAGTGTGAGAGACTCTGGGAGGGCATGGGTGGCCCTGCTCTAAGATGCGGTGGAGTAATTCCTCTTTACACATTTTATATTTTTCTTTTGACCTCATATTCCTTCAAAGTTATCTGACGCATGCGTGCGTGCGGCAAAGTTGGTGGATGTGAATGGGTCTTCAGAGTAACCACTTCCGTTGGTGGAGGTTCTCATCATTGAATTTTTTTTAGTATGTGCTGCTACACTCTTCTGATGTTGAAAGTTGTCACTTACGGCACTCCATCTGTATTGTACAATAGAGTCCCAAAATAATTCGAATTTTTTCTCCAAGCTAGAAACCATGATCTTTGAGAAGCTCCTTTGGGCTCAAAAATGCATCAAATCACAAACTGTAAAGTGCATTGGAAAGGTAATAGAGTCTAGTTCAACAATTTTGTTTTAGTATTTAATCTTTTTGGATAATTTTCAAATATGAAAATTATGTTTGCAAAATGATTTGAAACTTCAATTAGTTATATTTTAGTCAAAAAAATCCCAAAAATTGTGATTCTTTTTTGTATTTGACTCTTTAAAAAAATTATATATTTTCTTGATACATTATAAGTAACAAAAGTTGTATCCATTTTTGTCTAAAGTAAAGGTTTAAAATGGGATTTTTCATTTAGTTAAAAATAGATCAACATATTCTTTTTTGAATTGAAACTCATATGTATGTGTAGTGCATCTTGTATACTAGAACATGTCTAAATTTGGCTCATAGAAACCTAAATTTCTCATTGTAATGGCAATACATATAAAATTGAGAAATTCGAATTATTTTTGAACCCTACTGTACAGTTATTCTTTTATCCTTATAGAAGACTTGATGTTGACTTGAACAACAGAAATGACGGCATGTTATGTTTGAGAATTAGCTTGATTTGGCAACGGATGCTTGACGTACGGCAGTGTGGAACTGGATTTGGGTAACCAGCGTGGTAAGAAGAGACTTGGCAAGCTCTTCAAGTTGATACAGAATTTCATTGATATATGGTGCACAACATAAGGTTCTTTAGCCCTTGTGAGCTATACCTTGGATTAAGAATCGTTGCACCAGAATCGCTGTTGCGGATCCTAGAGTATTGGACATGACACGTCATTGTTTACCTAAAGAATGATGATGGAGGGTTGGAAGTTCACAGTAGCCCCGCTTCAAGAATCACATGTTTTGAATTTTTTTATCTTTCATGCAGTGAGAGCAAAAGGGTGAACCTTGGCAAGGGATAAAGAACCTTATAAAACGTAGTGTTTCAAATTTTTATTCTTTTTTACTTATGTTGGCAACAAGCTTAGATAGACTCTGATCGCCCATTCACACAAATTGCCGGGCATGAGTGCGGCAACATCTACAGCAAGAATATGCATCTTGAGGTACGTTTTTGATAGCTACAATGTGTGTTTGTAATTTATTGTTTACCTGACACATGCGAGAAGCTGATGCAACGCATCTGCTTCACCTAAAAGCATGAAGAGACTCAAGCTTTGACATAAGATCGAATAGTTTAATATATTCGCAATTTATCTCAGTGCATTTCCGGGACGCAGACGCAAGTGCAACAACAGGAAGATGTCAATGGCCTATAACATGGCTGATGGTTGGCATCAATTTTTAGTTGCATTGAGGGCCGCTTTACACTACGGTCGAGAAGTGCATTGGTCGGTCAAGAATTTCAGCTCAAGACATGGTTATTTGAGGTTAGGGATGGTATGTCGGAGAAGATGAAAAGACAATAAAAAAATGCCTTGAAGTTGGAGTTCTCCGGAGACCAAATTTCTTGTTCAAGGCTTTGAGGTTGCCCAAGAAACTTGACTTCCGAAGAACTCCCCTTCAAAAAGTGTCGCGACATTGGCAGCCATGTCATTTTTTCATCCATGTACAAAGTTCTCCACAGGATTTGTGTTTGGCTCTCACTAATCCTTCAATGCTGTATTTGGCTAGATTTTGTTGTAATTCTTTTCATGCAATCAATTTCTCTTATTTGTGACACAACAAAAAAAAATAATAATAATAATAATAATAATAAAAAAAATCATTCACTTCAAAGATTTGGGTAACGGTTTTCAATGTTGAACACTTACCTTCGTACTCTGAGATTGGAGACCCTATAAATCAACATGGTTTATCTGAGTTCAATTCATTTCCAACTATAGATTTATGCCACGTATACATTGTATTGGAACTGGATTAACAACTTCCATAATGATTTTCAAGGGTAGCATGTACTATATAGGTATTGATGGCATATTTAGTATCACTATACCCCAACGGATGCAAGCAAATGGCGCACATTACTTTCTCTACTCTCTCCATGATAATAAAAATATACAACGCAAAATAAAGGGACAAATTCATTATATATCAAGTTTTGTTTTCTCTAAATTTAAAACCTATCATAATTTTTTCCTTGATAATTTCCACTAACGAAGGGTTAACAAATCATGTCCTTGAGGCAGGGATAGACAAACCATCCCCAACAGTCCCTCTATTCACAATGGTATACAGAACAACATTATGGTATTCATTTTCATCCATGCTGCAAGAAATAAAGAATTTAAAATTTAAAAAATTTAAAAATAACAATAAAAAGAGAGAGAGAGATATATATATATATATATATATATATATATATATATATATATATATATATATATATATATTCAAATGGTGCGATAATAAAATAAAAATTTGAAGCCTGCACTTGGAAATAGCATTTGGAAATGCCAGTCCGTGAAACCATAGCTCTGTCAACTTCAACCAAACTATCAACTTGGTGGCAAACTTCTACATGGAACTATTGATTTTTGACCTCACTTTCTTTACTATTGAACACCAATTTGGACTAGGATTCATCCTGTGCAACAAGAACGTCAAAGAACCCACCTCAACTACAGTTGTCCCTGTCTATTATGACATGTTTGGGAAGCCCTAACTTCAAAGTGGTAGGTTTGAATTAGTCACTGAAACGGTTTGTCACATGTGTACTATTTGAAACAATAATAGAGATATATGCAAAGTAGAGAAAAGAAGGGTTGTTCAAGTTGTATTCATGAAAAGTTCCGGGTATGATGGGCCATTCACACCAAAACCCCACCGAATTTGTGTTTGCGTCCCACAATTGGAGGAGGTAACTTCCACAAATTACAATAAACAATTCACAACGCTTGTCAGAGTTCGTCTTCTCTCATATTTAGCAAACCCAAGAGCTTTCTTCCAATGCAAACAATAATGTTGGTCTAATTTGTTGCATCGCAAGTGCGGTAGCCTAATTGGTGTGAATGGGCCAGGACCCATAAACATGAATGTGTGTATGGAGCTAAAAACATTTGTGGTATGAAATGTATTTGTAGAAAAAAAAACAGTGAGTGAGTGGCTTTGGTCCCATGGGTGTCAAGACGCGTCACCAGGGATGGCGTTGGAGCGATATGAACCTTACACCTTGTGGCCTCAAGGAGCTTCATCCACTTCTATTTCAAGGTCAACACATTACTGCATACCCCGCATCTTCTCTCTTTTACTTGTGACATGAAGTTTATGGTTCCTTTACAAATACATGATGGGTCATGGAAGTCCGGGTCACCCACAATCTTACGTTGTGGATTTCTCTAGTATTGTCATATTATGGAGTACATCGTATTATGGAAGGTAGTCCATTTCTAAAATTTTGTGCTCAATAAAGATATTTGCAAAGTAGTGAAAATATAAGAAGCTAATGTTGTGTTAGCACAAAGGACCAGACAAATCCCAATTATAGGAAACTTTGTCGGATTTAACATATATGGAGCATGGGATTTAAAAACAACAAATAAAGTTGGGTGATGAGTTTTGTGGCCCATTTGAAGAGTGTTGCGGGAATGGTGCTGGATCTGGCCTACCCCGAGTTGCTAGCTGCTAAGCAACGTAATTTAAAAGCTCTGGCCTCACTCCAGCTGCACTCATAGCTCATTCACACCTAAAGCATGCAAGAAGCTGCTCCAACGCATTTTGGGTGCCACAAGAAATTTGCGCTCTACCAACGCACATGTGAGTCATGCGTTGGCCAAAAGCAGGAAGAAACAAAGCTTTGACATTGCAAGAAATTGTATATTATTTTCGAAATAATATATCTTGCACCATTCCAGGAACTCAACGCAAGTGCTGAAGCTTCTTGGCATGAATGGACCATCACATCGTCTAATTCCAACCTTGTGGTTTAGCTATTACCAACCTGGCAATTTCACAGTTCATACCACCCTGAACTTGACTTCTTGTAAAACTGCATTTGACTTTTCGTTTTTCTCAAAAAGTCAGGGTGAGGGACAAAATTCAAGCCCATTCACCCTGAAAGTTTACGGATATCTCTAGTCATTGAAGAGAAAAATGGTGCACAATTCACTGACTTCTTCCGATGTGCAGGGACCCCAAATAATCTGTTACGGCCTCCTCCATTAGTGGGCAAATAAAGTGCTAAAAGACAAGAGTGACTAGTATTCCTTTCACCCATAATTGGTGAGCATAGAAACCGGAGAGTGCTCTGGATATCGGTATAGAACAAGTGAGGCCAACCTTGTAGAGAGCACATAAAAGTCGTTTGAAGATTCCGACATTGGTGAATGTACGAACTAAGGACGTACCGACTGGAGCATGGAAGGAGGTCCTTAACCCTTATACGTCAAGAGGGTCCTTGGAGTGTAGCCCGAAGAGCATCTCCAAAAGTCTATAGGAGCTGCTTCCCAAAAAAAAAAAAAAAAAAAAAACTGGGAGCCTGCCGTCGGCGCTGGCTAGCAGACACTACTGGCCAACATTTTTGCTCTTTTAAAAAAATTAAAATTCTTTGTCTCTCTCCACAGTGGTTGCCCGATCATAGCTTCCTCTTTCACCCCATTCCTTCATTTGATTGTGGATTGTTTCACAATTGTCTAATTTAGGCATATTTGCTAAAGTTAGCCTCGTTTTTTCATTACCTTTCCAAAGTACCAATCCATTTTAAATTCGGATGAGAAAATCCACCTTTTTCTCCATTATTCTCTTGTAAACAAGCCCGTGGGACTTTTTTGACGTTTAAGGGTTAAAGGACCAAGTGTCCTAATTAGGACATTTCAATGTTTGAGCAGGTTTCTACGGTGTTATTTTTAATCCTGATTTTTTGAAAAAAATTATGTGAATTTGGTATGTCGATACAAAAATGGGGATCCAATTATTTTCTGATTCCAACTTTGTAACTGGAAGTTATGGAGAAAAAATGGTTTTCCGAGGAGAATGGGCAGTGCAAGCATGGCTTAAATAAACCTTAGAAATGAATTTTTTGCACCTCTAACCATAGGATCTTGCTTTAGACAACCGAAGAATGCCTGGTAAAAATTTCATAGAATTTGACCATACAGATTGCAAGTTTACAGCGTTTGAAGTGAAAAGATGAAATAACAATCCTTCTTGACATTTTTTTTACAGTCTTTAAAGACATGGGAAAATTTGTTAAGTTGGTCAAAAAATTCTTTAATTTCTTTTGAATGTTCAAATTGGTATTAGCTATCAAGAGCCAAAAACAAATTACAAGAAATCAATATGAATAGAAAGAGGTGAAAATGATGCTCAAAAACAAGAAAACCATAGTCCTTTAGGGGTTACCCTGTAAACGCCCCAGCGTCCAGAAACTAGATCACGAACAAATTCAAAGCTTTGTAACTTTTTCATACAAACTCGGATGACTTTTATCCAGTCACCTTGTAAGCCTATTAAATTCTCTACCAATTACAAAAAAGCTCTTATGATGGGGAGCTGTTGATAATATTGTAGAGGCCTCCAACTACAAGTATGTCAAAAAATTTGGTCCTCTCATGTACACCTCATGTACATTTGAGCCATGCTAGTATCTATTTTTGAAGCTAGCATCTACTTTTGTACAAAGGGTTGGTACGTTTAGGGGTTAATAAGATAGCTTGCTAAATGGTGAATGAAACCAAACAAAAGTTATCAGGAAATCCCATATGTTCCGGCCTCCAAAATAACCCTACTATAGTAATAATATAAAACATAATATTTTTTTGACATCTACCCCATCGAGACCAGCGAGGCCGGTGGACACCTAATACTAACACTAGTAGAAAAGGTGGCGTTCCCTAGGGAGATGCCCAAGAAAAACCATTGTACATGCGTGGAATTAGGCACCACTTGCCTAGGCATCTCCCTTGGCAGTGCCACCTTTTCTACTAGTGTGACCATGAATCTCACTAATCTAAACCTATACGTTGACTTTCATTCATGCAATCGTGCAAGTGCAATTGTGCAAGCAACCAATTTTTTTTGTTTTTCCATTGGTAACTTAGAGTGACACGCAATAGTGTTTTTTTTTCAATTTTCCCAAATACCCAACTTTTTTCACGATACTTTGGTGATACTTGGATGATACATGGTGTTACCATGATGATACTTGGGTAATACCTAGGCAAAATATGACTATCTGCCTAAAGAATTCCTAAGTATTTGGCTATTATTCCTTTCATATTTTTAAAAACCAATAATTAAAATTAGCCATTGTATTTCAAATGTAGCCATGGGCTAGTTTTAGCTGAAAATATCACTGACACACACATAGCCTGGAATAAAAAACTTGATAGAACCATCCAAAGATAAATATCTTCATTCATAAATTTATTTATTAGAAGACACTTTCATCTATAATCCAGCGATTATAGAATTTATTGAAAGGACTTTGGAGAATTCACGCACATTCTTTCTACAATAGTGTAAAAGTAGCCACTTCCAAAATCAAGTAAGAACATGCCCAATAGCATATAGTTTCTTGGGACCAACGCCGGGGTAGCGGTAGTTGGCACGAATTATGGCCCCGGTAGCACATGTTCTCACAACTAACAATGGAGTAGCTGGCTTTTGCTTGAGTTCTCCATGCCATTTAAGCCTCACTTGGCGGAAAAGATTTGTTAGAGCATGGCCAACAGTTGCTCATTGTGCACCAAGTTCACATGCAAGATGGTGTGTGAGAAATGAAAACTTCTCCAGCAACAACCACCAAGTGTGACTGGAATAGAATGCATCAACCAATTATATATTACTACATTTGTCACTGCATGGGACAATCATAATGGCGGAGAATTTTTTTACTAAAATCTACTTCATACTCGACTTCATAAAGTGTGAGCATGGTCTTGTCAGAGAATAGGACAAAGTGCTTGATGTAAAAACCACCCCACACTATATTGATAATATTTGGTTTGCAAATATCAAACTTCACACTATAAGAGGTACTTTATCATCCAAAAATAGGGTTGGTGAGTGGAAAACGACTGTTGTTGGCCATGCTCTTAGTACTAAACACATATAAGAAGAAGTCAACACAATGGGAACCGTTGATGAAGGCTACAACGACACATGGCTACACATGTCGGCTCAGGTTACTATAATTGGTATGAAAAAACCACTATGGCTACTGGAGCAACATCAGTAAAAACAGGGGGCATCATTTTGATGTGAAATGGTATGAAATTCAAATTCATGCCCATTAGAACTAGTATGGACCTTGACATTGAAATCACACGAGATCTTTGGTTGCCGGAGTTTACAATGGGATGATGTCATGATTTTTGTGTTAAAGTCATTAGGAGAGATATAGGGCCTCAAGAAGGCCCCCAATTTGGATCAACTGAATTAAGCTGGCCGGGATTAAAAAAAGAAAAAAAAATTAAACAAAAAAAGAAAAAAAGAAAAAAAGAAATAGCAGTCTGACGTGGACAACCGTTTGCCACGTCAGACTGCATTTTATTTTTATTTTATTTTTTTTAAATTTGATTTTTTTTTTATACATATTTTTTAATTGGTTCTTTTTGGTTTACTGCTGATCAGCAGTTTGACAAAAGGAAGGGGCCTTCTTGAGGCCCCATATCTCTCCTAATGGATACAAATCATCCAAATAATTAGTGATTAGCTCCTTTGTGTTAAAAAAGAAGAAGAAAGTAATTAGTGCTTGCTAGTGCAACATGAACCTTATGTTACAAAGTGCATGAGCTTTGCATGAGATCCATGTCAGAATGATGCTGCATGATTTTCACATGAAAATCACACTACATTTATCTGTCCCAAGTTTACTGTTGCTCCCACTAAAAGCTCATTGAGGCCAAATTTAAATGGCACTGGGCCTCGAGTTGCTAGGCCTCAAGTTGCTGGACATGCTTTAAGACTATGCCCAATAGTTGTTCATTGTGCACCAAGTTCACATCCAAGATGGTGTGAAATCTCTCATATCAACAACCACCAAGTGTGCTCGAAATAAAGTGCACTGACTAATTACATACTACCACTTTGTCACTACTTGGAACAATCATAATGGTGGAAAATAAATTTCCTAAACTTAACTTCATAAAGTGAGAACATGGTCTTTTCAGAGAATAGGACAAAATGTTTGATGTGAGAACCACGCTCACTATATTGACAACATTTGGTAGGCAAAATCAAACTCCATACTATAAGGTGCCCATACTTTATCATTCAAATATAGGTATAGTCAGTAGAGAATGGTTGTTGTTGGGCGCCCCGACTCCAAATCCACCCTTGACATTAATGCGACCACTAATCACCTATGGGCCCCATTTTCAAAAAAATCCATTTTGGGCAATCTAGGGACTTTTTTTTGGCAATTTGGTTAAGGTGGACACCAGCATGTACAAAATAGGGGGTAAATTTTGTGCTCTTGCATTGACGTCAAGGGGGGAATTTAGGCCATGTTCGCATGAGGAGCCGACCCACTCTTGAGCATATGGTTAAATGGTTCATATGAATAAATCATGAACTAGAGGTGGATCTGTTAGATCGGGTTTGGAGCTCCAAGCTCCATCCTTGAAAAGGAGAATGGCAAGTCCTTCCTTCTACTATTCCAACCCGATTTTCTATTTCGAATTTAATTTTCTCTTTACTTTTGCAACTCTTTCCACGTCTCTACCTTACAATGAACATTCTTCTAAGTAAACAATACTTTTTTGTTTTTTCTTTGAACATCCGTGGTGCATCTGAAAGCAATGTTTCCTTGTAATCGGACTTTGAAGGTTGGGTGATTGAAGATCCAAAGAGGGTCATGTCCTTCCATACAAAGAGCTCCTTAGAGTTGGTGAATGATGTTTGCAATGTAGAAAGGTAGGGCTTCTCTATTCTCGGCACGAGCCTGACAGCATGCCCGTTGACATGTTTCTACCCTTTCCACTTTTTGCTGGCGGTTTATAGCAAAAATATATACAACTGTCGTGTAACATTGTAACTTAGTGTTTCACAAAAATTCAAAGGTAGATTTGTACTAAAGGCCAACTGGACGTGGAGCCCATCCCGGTTTCATCCTCCGCCCAGATCTACTTCACACAACAGTAAAACCACAATCCCTCCACACAAAACACTGATTGGCAGTGTTTCATTTTGAAACATTGTTGTGTATGCCAATGTCACATGACAAGAATAAGGTTGAGTGTAGTTATCCCATAAGGTTTGTGCCATTCACAGTTATAGTGAGGGTATATAGTGTTGTTGGTTTGAAATGAGAAGCATACCTTTCTTGGTCTTTTGGCTAAGATCACGTGTAAATATAATTTGCAACCTTTGTCTTCAAGACCGTTCACCTAATTTGTATTAGATTATAAAATGCAAACTTCTTCTTCAAGCTTTTTTGCAATGTAATTGTTTTCTACCAAAATTGTCTTCAACTTTTATCAACTTCGTGAAGTAGGAAACAATGTAATTTTTTTAACAAAGAAAAAAAGAGATGCAATCAAATACATCTCCCAACGAACTTAAAAATCTCGGGCAATTCACCTCCTAATACATCAAATCTCTTTGAATAACATCTGCTAAATTGGAGAGGCATAAGAAGCAATGCATAAGGATACATACATATGTTGGTGACAAGATAAAACCGCCTAAAAATTCTAAGCCAATGTGCAACAATAATAAGCCAGTAGACAATCACCGGCATGTTTGAATATATATTTTCTAAACTAAGAAAAAGCTCGCAACACTTAGCTCTAACTCCTAGTAATCTTCAAGGAATAAGAAATGACAAACACTTCTATAATTCAATCAGAAAAGAGATGCAACTGGAACTTCAACTACGGCAAACAACAAAACCCCTGGCATTTTACCTCTTCATCACTTGAATCCCTATCCACATCATTCACTCGAAATATTAACCTTTGCCACACTGTATGACAACTACAACCCGGGGAGGTCACTCCATTGTCAAGTTGAACACCACGTGCGAACAAAGTTTGCTACCCCTATATTATATGCCATAAATAATTTTAAAAATTATGATATTTTTTCTACATATACGTAACCATTGATAACATCTTTTGTATATTTTTTTGAAATTTTTAGTCATCTTCATTTTTTTTAGTAATTGTTTTAGTTCATTTCTACGTCATTCTAGTTAGAAACGGTATGTTTTATAAAAAAAGAAAGATCATCAAATTTGGTTATCTTTTTTTTACTATGTAATAGATACTGAGTATATCTACTCATGAAAAAAAATTGATAAAATTTTGACCCATTTTGGTGATGCAACTTAGAAAACTTAGATTTATTTTGTTCGCACGTGGTTTTCAACTTGACAATGGAGTGACCTCCCCGGGACTACAACTTTGCACCAAATCCTACAAGATGGAAAATCCGTATGAAATTATACCAAATGATGGACTGGTAACTAAGAGGACTACCAAAACACTAGATTGGTGGCTGAGAGGATTGCCAAAACACTGGAGTAGCATCTAAAAGGACTGCCAAAACATTGGACTGACAATTGAGAAGACTGCGAAAACACTAGTGTAGCAGCTAAGAAGACTGCCAAAACATTGGAGTAGTAGCTTAGAGGACTGCCAAAACATTGGAGTGGCAACTGAGAAGACCGCCAAAACACTGGACCAACAGTTGAAAGGACTGCTAAAACATTGGACTGGCAGCTGAGAGGACTAAGTATTAATTTGTTATAATGTTTAGACTTCAACTTCAGTTGGTTTGAAATTTTGGAGGTAATTTGAATTTTTGAACCATTAGAGTTACTTTTCTTTTATTTTAAAAAATAAAAAAATAAAAGATAGAAGAAAATTCTATATGAAGAATTTGAAATTATTTTTGATGCAATGGATTTTTGAGTGAAAATATAAATCAAATAGAAAAATAAAATTTTAAACTAATTTTGAACAATATTAGATATTAAATTGATAAGAACATATACTACACTTGGTCTTAGCCAAAAGGTCGAGAAAGGTATGTTCTCCTTTCAAACCAACAACACTATATACCCTCACTATGATTGTGAATGGCACAAACCTTATGGAATAACTCCACTCAACCTTATTGTTGTCATGTGACATTGGTATACACAACAATGTTTAAAAATGAAGCACTGCCAAGTAGTGTTTCGTATGGAGGGATTGTGGTTTTACTGCTGCCTGAAGTAAATCTAGGCAGAGGGGAAAACCGGGGTAGGTCTCGCGTCCAACTGGTCTATAGTACAAATCTACATCTGAATTTTTGTAAAACACTGTGAAACATTGCCTCGAACATTGCAAAACACTAAAGTACAGTGTTACACGACAATTGTATATTTTTTACAATAAACCGCCAGTAGGAAGTGAAAAGGGTAGGAACATGTCAATGGGCCCGTTGTCAGGCTCGTGTCGAGAATAGAGCGGCCCCACCTTTCTACATTGCAAACATTGTTCACCTTTAGAGTTGGGGTGTTGGGCCTGTTCTAAGAGCCTACTTATATGTATCGGTGGGTGGCGGGTGTGGTCACCAATGGTAGAATTTGAAAAGCATTTTCTTGTGTCTTCTATAGTAAATTTTATACTGATATAGGTGGAACTCACAAACCGGTTTCCGTGTTCACTGATCATCGTTGGAAGTCACTCTTGTCCTGCAGCCGCATTTAGAGTATTCTTTTCCCACTGGGCTTACATGTAAATCCGCCCTAAGAGCAGCCCAGCAGTGGGAGTCCAAATTCTCCTCCAACTGCATTTTGTTTGGGTTTCGAATGAGCTTTGGAGGGTAGGCCAACATGCCAGCCCCAACAACACTAGTTTTATTACACAAATCTATTAATAAAATATTGAAATCATGAACAAAGTAGAAGAATGTGTCAGAGCTAGCACATAAGTTGGAGCAGGTGTCGAGTTGGGATGGGCTGCGCATCTCCCAATGCATGATTCTTTGTTGACTCCTCTCTACAATGGTGTTTGGCGTCAACAATTCTCCTGCCCCAAGTGAACACTAGTAGAAAAGGTGGCACTGCCAAGGGAGATGCCCAGGCAAGTAGTGCCCAATTCCACGCATGCACAGTGATTTTGCCTAGGCATGTCCCTGGGGAGCGACACCTTTTCTACTAGTGGAAGCTCAGATGGCGGGGAAACGTCAAGAAAGAGAATGCCGCTATATTCCTTGGCGTTAGAACTTGTGCTACTGTGGGCATTTTTTAAACACTAACCCGTCATCTACCACTATCTTGGCGTTGGTCCCACTGTCCGGGAAGAACCCGCGGTTAGTTACAAGTCAACCGATTAATTTTTGGAAATAGCTGGGTGAATCTCAAGAATAGAGGCAAAACACCGGACTAAATGACTAAAAATAGTTATATTTAGTATTCATAGACGAAATATACGGGGTATATTATCAAAAAACCGGTTGCTTTTGGAAAATAAAGGACATTGACTGGTTGGCTCAAAAAGTATCCCGAACAGTGGTTGGTCCTACCAAAACTCATGCTGTTGGGCATGCTCTAAGATTTCTGGCCAAAATCGGCGTGCATGCATCGTGCTGCACTGCTGCGTGCAAGTGTACCGACGACACTGTACCGACTACAGGATTGAAGTGGTCTGTACACGCTTGCAGTAAAGATTCTCCTTTATTTGTGCCAAAATTAATTTCTGTCTGTACACGGCATTGAAAATATCGGTGGATATTTCTTAAAGTTAGGTCAGAGTCCACAGATTTCTCTAAATCCCCCGGTGGTCTTCAATGAATGGGGACAAAAGTGCCCCCTATTTTGGTCCTTGTACGGGTCCACCTTAAAAAACAACCCCCTCCTCCAATGGTTTTTTATTCCCAAATAGGTCCCCCTAGGATAACTTGCATCCGTAGGCTTCAAATTTGCAAAAAAAATTGCCAAAAAAAGCACTGAAGGTGCCCAAAATGGAAATTTCAGAAAATGGGGGGCCCATGAACAGTAGCCCCGCATTCAAGACCACAGGGGGATTTAGAGGCGGGGAGAGTCCACAAAGGCTCTTAAAAAAATGCAATAGGATCGTCTGTATTTCTACAGTAAAAGAAGAAGAAGAGTAACTCTGTCCCGAAGAGTCAACGTGAATGAAGGGACTGTTGGGGGAAGGGCTGCCAACATGACCACCCGGGTCATGATGGTGCGTATTTCTACAGTATACAGTATATACAATCGGGAAATTGTCTGTATTTCTGCTTCTCAGTACCGACACCTTCAGTATGTCCCATAACATTCATGGCCCATTCACACTAGCCTAGTGTCACTGTTGTGTTTGCATTTCTGAAAGGATGGGGGGTAAAATGAAGAAACAAAAAATTATTCAAGACTTTGTTTTTTCCTGCTGCAACTACTGTTGAACACTGTGCAACTGCAATACACTACCGCAAGTATAGTCACGTTCGTTTTTTGCGTTGCGTTGCTTTTTGTCATGCAGTAGTGTAATTCTTCTCTTGCCTATTTTAGATTTTTCTATTCACCTCATATTCCTTCAAAGTTATCTGACGCACACATGCGTGTAGCAGAAATGGTATATGTGAACGGGCCTTCAGTAGCCTTCATGCCAACTGCCATTCCTTCATGCATTCTGCTCATCACCTTGAGTCCCCAGATGTCCACTTAGTATTGATGAAGGACTATTAAATGTGGAACATTCCACACCATCTATTGTAGAGCCAAGGCAGAGATAGTGCATGCTACTGAATGTTATGCCATTCCAAAGGAATCTCACATATATCCTTTTGAATTTGCAACTAAGGTGAGGTGAATGCCAATAAATCATCAGGAGTTGTCAGAGTGCGAGTACTCGCTCGGCTTGTGCAACGATCTTTTGAGCCAGGACGTGGCTGTTGTTTCCTTGAAGGGCGGTGGCATAGGAGCTAACCGTTTTGGTGAGAGTCTCGCAATTGTGATTGTGGATGCGGATTACAAAAACCTCGTCGTAGAGTCTTGCCTCACAAGCTCGCACTTTGACACCTCCGATTGTTGCATTTTTCTGCCATATGCAGGCGCTTGCATATGATAAAAAATATAGATAAGCTTTGGTGCAAAAAATTACTCACACAAAGCAAGAATCTTTGCTCAATCAATAGTTAGATAATGGATTTGAAGACTATTCACTACCACATGTGTCAAGGCCATCAAGTTCTCTTCATAACATTCCTTTTTTTAATATGTTGCCTTGATGTTCGCACAAGAAGTGTTGATGGGCTACTTCAAGTCTAACTTTCCTCTTAGTTACAAATGGCCCTCAAATTATGGCTTGGTAGACTTGTTTGGTCTTGAGCTGCTGGGCATGCTCGTAACTTCAACCAAACTTTCAACTTGGTGGCAAACTTCTACATGGAACTATTGATTTTTGACCTAATGCTTTTGCTATTGAACACCAACTTGGACTAGGCTTCATTCAGTGCAACAAGGCCGCCAACGAAGGCCCACCTCGACTTGTAAAATTTTGTGCTCAATCATTGATGAGAAAAACAGTGCATGAATCACGAATTTCTTCCCATGTGCAGGGGCCCCAAATTATCTGTTAAAGATACTGTAGCCTAATTGAAGTGGTAAATGAAACCAAAACCAAAAAGTCCTCTAATATGTGCCACAAAAAAAAAAAAAAAAAAAAAAAGAAAAAGAAAAGTCCTCTAATAAGTGGCAATCCCCTTCTGTCCCGGCCCCCAAAAAAGCCCTACTAATAATACAAATATAAAACGTACTAGGTCACTAGACTGTCATAACATTCAGTAGCCTTCAAGAAGGCTGCCATTTAGTTTCATCCACCTTTATAGATGGAGTGACCAGTGATATGTAATTGAATAGGCTATTGAATCAAATAAATAATTACAGCATTTTTGAATTGTGATTGAGTGAGTGCTTTCGATTACTGTTCACCATGTTTAATTGCTCTTGCATAATGTCACTTGTCCCCATAGCTGCTGATGTGATTTGGAGTATTCCACATCATTATGTTCGAGGGAAGGCAGTAGTCACATGGCCCATTCACACCAACCTTTGCTACCGCACTTGCGTTCCTCATGCAGATAAAATCATATATACTAAAATATAATTTGCTCATTGTTGACGATTGTTTTATGTGAATGCAAGCACTGTTGACCACTAAAATGCGTGCACTTCCCTGCCACAAATTTCCAACTATTCTTTTTTTGAGTTGCTTCACTTTCTTACATGCGTTCCTTTTGCATTGTAGAGATTTAAATAAAATTGATTTTGCAAGGCTACTTACCATATCGCACACACATCCTGCTACATGTGGTTGGTGTGAACCGGCCAATAGAGGCTATTGAATGTTATGATAAACGAATCTATCAGTCTTAATTTGTGTAAAAATAAAATAAAATAAAAATTCTATCAGTTGACTTTCATTTGTACATCTTGGGTCTTGTGATGGCCCATTGACACCAGTCACTTGAATGCGTGTGCGTTGGGAATCTGCGTCAGTCAAGGTAATTAGATGGTGAAAATAAATCATAGTTCAATGCAGTTTAGAGTGATGAAGACGCAAGTAAATAGTTTCACAACGCAAAAAAAAAGAATGACATTGAAGACCCGTTCACATACACCATTTCTGCTGCACGCATGCATGCGTCAGATAACTTTGAAGGAATATGAGGTAACTAGAAAAATCTAAAATAGGCAGAAAGGAATTACACTACCGCAAGACAGAAAGCAACGCAACGCAAAAAACGAACGGGACTATACTTGCGGTAGTGTATTGCAGTTGCACAGTGCTCAACAGTAGCTACAGCAGGAAAAGACAAAGTTTTGAATGTTTGTTTGTTTCTTCATTTTACCTCCCATCCTTTCAGAAACGCAAACCCAACAGTGGCACTAGGGTGGTGTGAATGGGCCATGAACTTGTGGCAGCGGAATGTAGTTGAACAGTGCCGCACCGCACAATGTTTGCAGCAGGATAAGACAAGTTCAGAATAATAAATCATTTCTTCAATTTACCCACCCGAAATCCAGAAACATACACAAACTTGCGTCGGATTTCTGGTGTGAATGGGCCATGAGTCGTGTCACTAGGGTAGACGACCTGTTTCCGATCACCTTAAGCAATTCAGCATACTTCCGGTGGAGTAACAAATAGGCAAATAATTTTGCAGTGTAGGGAAATAGATTTAAAGAAGGTCACATATTTTTGAACAAATTTTGGGGCAATATTGAATTTACTACGAATTTTCAAAGTGAAGATTCTCTCCAACCCATTCTCGCAATATAGGCTGACCTATTTCCAAGAACTGTAAAACTAGATTTCGAGACCACATGATATCATACTAACTCGGTAACAAGTTTCCATTCTCGGCGCCAACCATTCCATATTAAGAAGAAACATGTTTCCGTCACCTTTCACGAATGAATCCGAAAATAATGCAGGCTGATTCACGGAAATAGGTCACCCTATACTGCGTGATTGGGGGCCTGATCGGAAACAGGTCGTCTACCCTATTTAAAGCCTAGTACAGACAAAGTTAACTCATGCAGGGGTTGTCTGTACACGGCATTGACGAATAGGCCTATCTTTCCAGAGTTTGGGCACACGGTCCACAGGCGTGTGAAGATAACCTGCATTTCCCTTAAAATAAGCTGTCTATTTCGCACTATATATTCATTGAGAACAAGGGTGCTCAGAACTCCTTCTCGGATACCGACACCTTCGGTGTGCCCAGCAGCACTTCTCCCAAAAATTTATCAGTCACGTTGGCCCGTAGGGCCAGAGTTACTCTCTCAGTGTCCATTGTCTCCATCCCACAGCAATGTTTCGTTCCAGAACCTGGCCGCAATCTCACATCCATTTCCGACGCTCCATCCGATATATCCGTTAGAATTTGCAACTGAGGTAAAGCACAAGGTAAATGCCAGTACATCATCAGGGGTTGCCAGAGTGCGAGTATTCGTCCCAGCTTGTGTAACGATCTTTGCGGCCAGGGCGGTGGCATTGAAGCGAACTGTTTTGGTGAGAGTTTGCAATTGTGAATGTGGATTACAGAAGCCATGTTGCTGTAAGATTGGGGGGTTACTACTAGTTACTTTCATTCTTTGGCGTGGCTGGGGTTTTTGAATCCCTGTTTGGCTTCGCTTCGTACGTTTCTCTATTGCAATGGAAGTCTGCTTTCATTTGTGCCAAAAAAAGAAAGAAAAAAGAAACCATGTTGCTGAGTCTCGCCTCACAAGCTCGCACTCTGACACCCTCGGTTGTTGCATTTTCTGCCACAGCTTCTTGATCTTGCCGGGCCGCATGCTGGCGCTTCGGAAGAGCTTGCAGAGGACAGAGTTTCCAGAAGGACAGTCTGAGCACATATTTGCCTTGTTTGAGCCTTGTGGCGCGCGCAATGGAGGTGGAAGAGAATGGATGTGGCCATACCACCATAAATGGCATGATTAGGGGCTGCGCTGATTTCACATCACGCTTCACACTGGAGAACATCTCGCTTGACAAAGTGTGGCCACGGTGGGATCTTTTCCAGTCGCAGCTTGATGTGTATTTTGTCATTTGGTCTTCGTTTGGAGGCAGTACAGACTCCCAAGGCTGGCACGGGGAGAGCTACGAAACCCTACCTTCGCCTGTGTACTGCGCTATATGCAGCTTGCTTGTGATAGTCTTTGCAATTACCATGCCTGTGTACTGCGCTATATTCAGCTTGCTTGTGATAGTCTTTGCAATTACCATGGGGACACGATTAGCCCCGGGGCAACCGGTGAAAAAGAGAAACCCTAGCAGTAGGACGACACCGAATTTTGAGGTTAAGTGGACTGATTTTCCAATCGACATCCAAGAAGGAGTCATTGCACGACTCCCGTACGAGCAAGTGTCGCAACTCAAAGTCGTCTCTAAATCATTTCGAGACTGCATCGCAGGAGAACCATTTCTGTCGTTACGAAGTGAGTCTGATTTCGAGAAAGCCACATTGACCACTGCCTTTTTCTACATCAGAGATGGCGTGTTACAATGCGCAGGATACGACGCGTCGTTGAAGAAATGGCGCCGCTTACCACCGATCGATTATCTGCCGGACTATTGTACTCCCGATCCCGATCTCTTCAAGGAGTATCTCGTCTGCACACGAGACGGGATCGTGTGCATGAACGTTTCCAAGTCATCGTGTTCCGAGAAGCTGATCGTGTTCAATCTGCTCACGGGGAAATGGAAGCTTCTTCCCCCTCTCAACCATCGCCGAAACCCGGTTCTCATGCACTTGCTCGTAGATGCAGGAACACAGTCGTTTCAAGTGATCGTTGCGGGTAGCTCAAAATCCGGAGACGAGAGTCTCTCGCGCGTGACAGAGGTTTTTGATTCTCGTTCTTGGACATGGAAGCGCACTGGAGACTTGCCAGGACCAGACTATGCACTGAATGATTATCAGAGTGGGGTTCTCCAGGATGGCTATCTTCTCTGCCTTGCGTTTCTGGAGCAAGACTCAGGTCGAGGCATTTTGAGGTATAATTTGAACAAAGGGATTTGGCTGAAGAATTGGACGTATCCTTTAGCTTTTGCAGTAGACTCCACCATTTTGCAGCTTGTGGAAAACAGGGGAGACGTTTATCTCTTCTCAGAGCAGGAGAATGGAGCAGGGGGAGTGGAGCATTGTGTTGATAGATTGGAATGGAATTCTGTCCATGAATTGAAGCTAAAAAATGTTGTGAGGAATAAGAAAATCGGGGGCCGGAGCTTGGAAATTTACCCAGAGTACGTGTGTGTGGGATTCTCTGAGTCTCAGCTTTGTCTTTTCAATGCCCTTGATCATTCTGGAGTGATTTATGATGTCAAGAGTTTTGGAAAGGAACAGGTTCTGGAAGCCCCCACTGGCAAAGGCTTTTGTGGAGATGGGTTTTTTACTTTAAATCCTCTGTCGTTTGCAATTCAACCGAGTTTCATGATGAAATTTTAGAAAACTTGACGCCAATTAGGAAATGCTGGTTGGATTGAAGACTGCTTTTATTCTCAGTTTGTGATGCGAGGAAAAACAACTTTTGGTCTTTTATTTAACACCTAAATGACCTGAAGTTCCACTGCGACCATGTATTTTTGATTGAAGCTGTAATTGACTACTTCAACATACGCTAATATACAACGTATTTGGGGTACATCATTACAAGATGAACAAATATACATTGGTCTTACATATGGAGTCCAAGGGACGTTTTGGGGTTATGTTGGGGTCCAAGGGACGTTTCGGGGTTACGTTGGGGTCCAAGGGACGTTTCGGGGTTATGTTGGGGTGAATCAAGAGTTTATTTGGAGTAACTGAAGATGGATTTCATTGTTGGTGCTCAAGTATCAAACAATATGTGAAGTTTAAGGCAACAACTTACAATGAAGGAATCCCTTTACGATGGTTGGCTGAGAGAAAGAATATTCTCCGCGGTATATATATATGCCATGTGAGAATACTCATTGTACAACTCTAAGTTGCAGTATTTGAACTACGTTTTGAAATGATAATGATATGCCTTTTCTATCACTCATAGTGCAATTGTTTCACTTGCTTGTTATTTCTTATAGAAGAGATTGTTGCAATCTACATAGTTTATGGATTCTCGTGGATTAATGTATGTAATTATATACATGTAAGTATTATATGAGGAAATTTAGTTTTTAAATATTTCATTTATACTTGATCAAGTTTGTCTTAATAAATGAGTTTTATATATTTCTCTCATTTTCTTTGAAATTGCCTTCTTTCTCTTACAATGTCTCGGTCAATATTTTACACCTCTTCCAATTTCTTAGTATCTTACATCTTGCAATCTTGCAATCACTAGTCATTAAACCAAAAATATACTTCATAATTCTATGGACATGTATGTGATCACGTTGGAGGTATTCATTAGAAATCATGAAGTTGGTGCACAAAATGTAGATATATTGATTGTTTAATATCCATACAGGAATTGCCTTTCTAATTAGCCTTGCATCTTCTTTTTTCTATCAAAATACAACCTTTCTAATTTCTTTCATTAAATCTAGTTGATTTTCAAGTGAAAGAAACCACAACAAATCATTCCAAAACTATAAACACTACAATCATGTTAAATGTCAGGTCTAACATTGTGTCTATCTCTTCGGAGAAGTCAACCATGCATGCCTCTAATTCAATTACACATTTTGCTTCACTCCCAATTTTTCTGGAAGTAGTGTTGTGTTGTTTTGCAACTGCCACTTGAGGATCTGTAATTTCAATCTGTTCACTTGTCTCCATTGTTTTGTGACCCCAAAAAACCTATATCTTCTTTATCTTTTCTTGAAATGAAATTGGAGTAAGGTCACCTGGCTAGTAATGAAGAGCATGCTAGTAACACTACTAGTAAAGACGTCGCTTCTCACTCAGAACAGTGTCAGAGTTCACTGTACACACTTGTCCTACGTGACAAATCCCACTCACCAAGTCTTGAATGCCTAGGCAATGAGTGCGAAGAGTGGCGTCGTTTGATTCACCTACCAAGTGAAAAGCAACGCCTTCTCCTTGTAGTGTAATGAAGAGCTTGCAGCAAGTGGCTAGAGACCTTCAAACGCTTCCACCATTTTCTAAGAATATTTGATGATGGTAAAACACACTACTAGGATCATGTACACTGCTACGTTTGTTAGTAACGTTGGGGCATAACCCAAGCAACGTTACAACTTGTTAAGCTACATTTTGGAATCACAATGTCTGCAGGAGAGTAGCTACGTTTGGACCAAACTTTCACTTTCTACTTATAATCACTAGAAGAAAACTCTACACATTTGGTCCTTGAATCCATTTTGATCCTAAGTACTACATTAAAATTGTGATTGAGTGTTCAGGACACTAGATAGATAGATAGAAACCCTGGTCCTCTTTCGAGGCTAGAGTGAATAGTGTATAAAGTGTTTGTTCGTCTTGACAATGAGTTAGTGCCCACCGGACAAAGAGCCATTGCTGCAAGACTACTCTCCCCTTTTGGGACACTACTTCTCAACACGGATACTATTTTGACTTTTTTGAGATATAGTGCCCTTGTAAAAAACTTTTTACTGTAAAATTTAAAATGATAAAAACTTCAATTAAATCTTTTGAATGTAGTGTTTCAATGACGAATGACAATTTTATAATAAACATGGTATGCTAGCTCATGTCACTCTCATTGCCTAAAAGGAACATGGCACTTTCAGTAAAAGTGGGAATAACAAGTCGCAAACTCCTATGTACTATAAGGACACTTTTTCCTCACCTTTTAAAAAAATCATGGTAAAAAAAATTCTGGTTGGGCACTAAATCGCAATTTTACTCTAGTTGATCATCCATGTGTCAAAATGTCATACATTCAGAGTACATGTCAGCAAGATGTATTTTAACACATAGGACATCAATCATCTTGCAAAACCAAAATTCTCCAAAAGCTGTGCAATAGTGAATACAAAGAAGTGGGATTCTTGAGAGCCAAATGACTATGGAATTTTTTCAAAGAGACGGTCGTGTCTATGTATGAAAAACATGATAATTTATCACTTCACTTGATTTAATAGAAACCTTTTTAAGATTTCCAACAAAATTCTGAAAAAGAACTGAAGTACTCATATTCATATTCATATACATATATAATATTTCTCATATTCAGATTCACATACATAAAAATTATTATATGTATGTGAATATGAATATAAGTTCTTCAGATCACATATATACTATAAAAATTTATTTTTATTAATTTTTAATTTTTAATTTTTTTAATTTTTTTGGCACAAATTGAACCGAATCAATTGCAAGGAGGAAGAACTCAATTTGAAGGCGAGAGTCTGGAAAATACTTTCCAAATGAGGCTTGAGAGCTCATTTCCAGATACAGACGTACAGAAGATGTCTTGGTGGTAATGACAAAAATATATTTTTAGTGACCCCAAAAGAGTCGGTAGGAATCTTGGAGCTGATGACACATGTATATATGCACTGTGGGTTTCTGTGCTGCAAACTCCGCACAAAACTACCACCAGAACAGTCATGCATGGTCCATTGACTATTTGATGTGCACTTTTGATGTGTGAGGGACGTGCAAGGGTGGGGAATGTAAGTAAAAGGGCTTTTCAAATGCAGACGAATAATTTCAGCGAGTCAGCTCTAGCGTGTATGGTTGGGAATGCTCTTATCAACCCAGAATAAAGGCTATTCTACAGTGTCGGTATCCATATCGGTCATCTTCCATACCGATATCGGTCAATTGACTTCTTCGGTTTCTGTGAGCACAGAATCCGAAGAGAGCTCTTGACGGATAATCGGTATGGAACAAGTGAGGCCGACACTGTAGAGAGCACATAAAAGTGGTTTGAAGATTCCTGCATCTGTGGACGGGCGAAGTAAGAACCCACCCACTGGAGCACGGAAGGAGGCCCTATGTCGGTGAATATCAGGCTCTGGTCTCGAAAATGGTGTCGGTAATCATGAGTGGGTTGCGTTGACTTCCGAGCCTGAATGATCTGCCAGAAGTAAAGGCGCTTGTGAAAATTTACTGTTACCTGCGTGTCTGATCGAGCTTGTTGCATACCGACGCTTTGACAATGCAATGTGCACCTTCAATTTTGCTGGTAAGTGAGGAATCTATATATTTGCAGTTGTACAACAGGACTGAGGACAATCATATGGTGCCCTATAAGTCAACTGCTTGAATTCCGTGCAGCACGGATTGTCGGTAATATAAGCTAGAACTGGAATGGAATGTTTTCCACTCTACTTCATTCATTGACGCCGTCCAGCTACTCAAGACATGGAATATACACAGGGAGAAAAAAAGACATTCCCACATGGGATTTCATATGGGAAGTGGGACAAAATTTCCACAATTGTAACTTTTTTGGGATGATTTTAGTGTATTTTTGATCTGGGAAAGTTACAATTGTGGAAAATTTGTCCACATTTCCCATATGGGAATCTTGTATTTATCTCCCCGTGTATTATACTTTCAATAATCTATAGGCAATTGGGACAATTAAGTAACCGCACGTCTGTTATCGACAAACGATCCAAGCTGCCCAATTTGAATCAGTAGAAACAAGCATAATAAGAATTTTCTTGAGGGACAAGAGAAAGCCATCATACGTAGGATAGCCGTCCCTATTATTGCTCACAGCTACCGTATCTCAGTGCCCCTATTTCATATTAAGAAATAACGATTTTTCAAAAATAATTTCACCACAATCTCAAAAATAAAGTTAACTTCTATATTTATTCAACAAAGTGTTATTTTTGCAAGGGCATGTATTATGAAATTGCCTTTTTTGCCACGTGAGTCAAAAATGATGTTTTTGACATTGTTCTTGTTCATTTCATTGTTCTTGTTATAATTCCTCATAATTGATTTTGATGAATAGTTACAGGAACATGGAGTTGAATCATTGTCAGTTCCTATTAATGCTCTTAATTGATTTTGGTGCATAGTCATGAAGACATAATTGCACAATCATTGGTATGTGGCACTACTTCAAATCCTGGCTAGTTAAATTAATTTAGGCATCCCACTCGGGTGCTACTCCTAGTGAGGCCCTTCGAACTGGGATGGGGTCTCGATTGCTGGGAGCCTATAGTCTCCGACCCTGTCAAGTGCAAGGCACACGCTTGGCACACGCCCACCTCCACTCTGTTGTCCTATTATGGTCCATTTTCACTCATTCACTCATCCCACTCGAGTGGGGCTTGGACAATACAACCCAAAACGACCAAATGCACTAGTTGAATCTACCGGAATTTGAAGTGATGTGAGTAGTCATAAGCACACCCACCCAACAACAAGATTGATTTCTCTGTACAATTCTACTGGCTATGGCCAACAAGAAGATCTAAATCGCTAACAACACTCATGAGTGATTGGAAAAAATTAGGGTTTTGATCAAAATGTTTTGTGAATATACTCAAATATTGTGAAAATATGTTAAAATATATTCGAATATGCTCAAATATTTCGATATCAGGCGGGTAGGAGGCTAATCGGACGGACAAGCAGGTCGTCCATCGGGGCGCTGACAACTCTGATTTCAAATCCAAATACCTCAAGATTTCGAATCGCCATTCTCCCAGTACTACTGATGGAGTGCAATGGATCCTTGGTATATTCAATGATTCGAGCATGAAAGAGTTCAGCATGAAGATCGAAGCAACTCACAATTATACAGTTAGCAACAATGTCATCAATTAAAGTCGATCATCGCATCCTGATCAAACTCAAACAATATTTGATGTCTCAAACAGCCCTGCAGAAGTTGCCATGACTGATTTCTCACAATCACCATGAGACAGGAGTCGATCATTCAAGCGCCTCCCAAATCCCATCCGCATGCAAGAATATTTGGAATTAATGGAGCCTGATTCAAGTGAGAAATCAGGGTGCGCGCCTTAAGGTTGTTTCCGATCGTTTTAGGTGGCTTCAAAGCGTTTCAAGAGAATTTCAAAACTAGTTTCGGATCATTTGAAACATTCTTGCCAGGGTTGTTTTGTATCAATTTAGGTCCATTTCGGTTTGTTTTTGTTCCTTGTCTGATACAAATCAGGACGCGTGCCATGATTTCTCTGGAACATGAAAAATGGAATACGCCCATTATTTCCAAATATCTGTTTCAAGCTCTGCGACATGCATCAATGGCAGTCAAACTGGTCCAAGCGTCTGCAGACACACACAGAGTCCACTCAATTATTACCTCCAGTCTGCATAACGTAACGGAGTAGTCGATCAGCAGTGCTTGAGTTTATTTTCTTGACGAACTGCAGCCAGATGTCGGGCCATCGGCGGAGCCATCACGATATTGGTACTCGTTACGTTAAGCAACCAGTTGCTTGTACAGACAATGAAAGCATATCTTGTGCACTATTTCAGCATGGAATTCCCGGCCATGTACGTTGAGATTGACAGCCACGTTTGGGGTCGCAGAAGTCTTGCCGTGGGCCATAATTTAATACCTGCGGAATCTGTTCCTTCGTAGGTGTCGGTCGCTGTGTGAGGATTTCCTGATACAAGCGGCCACGGGTGCATTCCCCGATTGCACGGGCAACGGAGAGAATTTTTTTCACTGTTCTGATGCCCGGGTACGCAACTTCCGTATTATATGCCCCTGATTATAATCACTTATATTGCATTTTAGTTCAATCTCAAGTGATATAACTTATGTTAATTTAAGAAACTCTTGTAGCCCTTCTAACAAGGAATCTAAGAATGTAATTATATACAGGAACTAAATATTCTTTGAAGACAATTTTAGCATTAAAAACCTAATTATATGATTTTTTTAATACATGTAGTATAGGCCAAGCTACCCAACTTTTTGGGCTTTTTAATAAAAATTCAAGATTTTTTTATTATAAATAAATCACTGCAAATGACTTTTAATTTTAATTGGAGGCAACTTCTCGTATGGATTTTTAATAATTATACATAGGTGTTTCAATTCTTTATATACAATGTGGAGCTTTTTTTTAATAAGTATGCAACCCAACATTTTCTACATCTCATTTTATTTAATTTGGTCTTCACCTAACTTTTTGATCTGTTTTTTTTTATATATATAATTTGATATAATTTTTACAAAAGCCAACCTCTAAGCCGTTTTAATGCCGATGCCCCCTGCGTATAATATAGGAGTTGCCTACCCGGGTTCTGATGCTCCTCGTTTTGGGAGTAGTGATTCTATTTAATTTTTTCAATATTTTTAGGCAGTGCAAGATATGATCTTTAGGGCGTTTGTATGGTATGGTCCACTAGAATTCTTGTTAGAGTACACTCTTTAGAGGATATTGAAAATTTGAAAAATCCATTCTGGAGAGAGAGAAAAATATTTTTGTGAAATCTAAAGTGATAGGATGGACAGTACTGATAAAAGAGAACAAAATTTTGATAGAAAATAAAAAATTGGCATTATGTTTTAATGGAAGATGAAACAAAGGGTAAACTAGTGCACCCGTCACAAGAAGAATATGCACTCCAAATTCTAAAAAAGATTAAAAGAGGGTCGTGGATGGAATTTTGAGCTATAAATTTTTCCAGTGTTCAAAATATGTGAAGATAGTATCTTCCAATTTTTTGAATTTTTTTGAATTGAGTAAAGCTTCAAATTTTAAATGTGTTATTTTTGGGAGGGATTAATTGTTTTTCTATTTTGAAAAACATTTTTGATGGATTCTTTTTGAATGTACTTGAAAATGAAATTTTGCAGGTTGGAATATTTTTAGAAACTTTTAATATAGAATCAAACATGAACTATATTTACATTCGAAGTTTGATCATAAATTGGTAAAATTGTTATTAGAATGGAAGTTCTGATAATCAAAATCTTTAAGAAAATATCATTTAAACCTTCTAAAATTTTACATTTGGTTAATATGTACATAAGTTTAAAAGTTAGTTCACTTCATTTTTCATTAAATCATTGCTACATAATTTTTATGTTGGTTTGAAAGTTAACTTTTTAGACAAAATACACAATGCACATATGTGCACCAAGATGTCAATTGGTTCACCAAGAGTTGGTGGACCGTACCATACAAACGCTTTTTAGTGAAATTAATGAAGCTGCTTATGTCCATAATCTAAATGAAACATGTGAAATAAAGGCCATATACATTAAATTGAGACAAATTGCACATTTTGAGACTTCCGCCTGTCTAGAATTGACCTCCATTTCATAGATAGTTGTTGAAACCAAAAATAATGAAACTCCAATTACAATGAAGATTGAAATTACAGAAGTTGCAAATTGCCAATACCTGAGCATAATCCAAGAAAAATATATTCAAAGATGACATGATGGAAAATATCATTGAAAATGGGAAGCCCGCACATATTATTTAAATAACATTCAAAAGCGTGGCAATTTACAGAGAATGTCAACACGGGTGCTCCTGTATACAAATATTGAAGATAGTGATTGATGATACAATTATTGAAATGGAATATTCGAATATTCTATTAAAAATATAAGTGTTCAGAGTATGAGAGTCTTAGTACACACAAACTACCGTACTCTACATGGCTACCTATTGTTTTTTTTTGTTTTTTAAGCATAATTCTAATAATAGTAACATAATACTAAGTTAGGAGTCGGTACACATGAACTACTTGGCTATCCATCGCTTATGGTTCTAAAACTATTCTTTGATGCCTCCAACGCTTTCACCTTTGCTAAGCCTCTAAGGATATCTTTGCGTCGAGAAGGCATTGACGATCCACTTCAAGTAGGGATGCATATCCACTCTTAAGGTACAAATAGATTGATTCACAGATGATAGAAGCTTGTATCAGGCACATAAGGTAAACATGCCAATGACCGCACATGCAATACTCAAATCCTTCCCCCACAACAATGTAGAAACTTATATTGTTTCAAATTTTGAAAGATTGTGGTATGTCAAGTTGGGATTCACTTTGAAAAAATCACAATAAAAAATGTTTTGTACAATAACTTTCATTGCACGTTAAATACGTTGGGTATGATTTTTAATGGAAATTTACTTGGAGCCCTTCACCACACGGTGTGTTGTGATTTGGCAGTACCTTACAATTCTATTGGAATTGTGCACTAAAACTGTGCAGTCATTGACATATTTACTATGATTAGAACTATGCGGTCATTGGAAATGTGTGGTCATTGGCATGTCTACTATAAGTGGTAGTAATCAACTTAGAAGCCGACGTTGAATAAATTTCAGCAGAAGAAGAGCACTGACGTTTCTCACAGATGACAACACCTACAGGATCACCAATAGCAACGAATTTGGTAGATCTACCCTTCCTAGTAACTGCTCAAGATAAAGAACGCACGTCAACGTTATCAAAACCAAGGTCGAGCAAAGGAAGTAGAGTGGACAACAAAGAATTCACTATATATTGCAGCTCTATCTTGACCTTGCTCTCTAATTGAATGCAAACCAGTACACGAAATTATAATTCCGGTGGGGCTTCTCCGCACAATTCTTGAAATGAAACCACAAAACCATCACAGCAAATGAAATGCACATACAAATAGAGAACAAGAAGAGATGGCACTCTAGTAGCAGACCTGTCGTTTTTCATTCCCCACTTTGTGGGAACAGTGAATAGTGGCTATATATTATACTTATATTTCTCTTTTCTTGTGACCAAAACCACTCACCAGCACTAACACAATCCATGTGCTTGACGCAGTTTCATTCCTTTTTCATTTATAGTAAGTGAAAAACGACACATTTCCTACTAGTGGCAATGGTAGCAGATTGGCAATGGTAGCAGATTTGAATTGAACGGGCTCCATTCTAGTATTTTATTAAATGAACAATGTCACGCAATGGTACCACGACCCGGATGTCACGCTTTCATCCTGTCACGATTCATCCCGATTTAATTTTCATCAAATATTAATATAACTGTCATTTGTGTGAGAACTCCGAGTGTATCTGTTTCTAGTGGTGCTTTGTTTCTAGAGCTCCTTTGTTTTTCGAGCGATGGCAATGGCAACATACTTGAATTTGGGATTGAATGAAGCATTTGCTTAGTGAAGCTTTTGCAAGTTTTTTAAGCCTTGAAAGGGATCTGTTATAGTATAGTGTACGTAATGGCTACGCATTAAATATCCGAGGAGCCGCGGTAGCGGTGAGTAGGTTATCATACATAACCTGTTGTTTGCTTTTCAATCACAACCCTTGATCTTCATGATCCAATGATATAGGATGAAAGTTGAAAGGAGAGAAGGTTATAAGTTGCAACTTGTGATGGCGATGGTGACGGGTTACTAATAGGATGGAGTCACGTTAGCGTTAAAAAGTCAACCACTGGTTATGTTTGGGCTTGAATGCGCTGAACTGCTGATCAAGTACGTACACATGCATATGGTGTCGTGTTTTTTGAAATTTTAACGAGCATCAAGTTTATGGCAGAGAATTGAATTGAATGCGTAGACAAAAAATCGGATGTCATGCAGTCTTGCAAGTAACCAGTCAACGTAATGATCAAATGTTGCTCTTATAAGTATGAGGAAGCGTTATATTTAAAACTAGTAGGAAATATGTCATTTTTCACAAGTTACTATAATTGAAACACTACAAGGAGAAGGCGTCGCTTTTCACTCAGTAGGTGAGTCAAATGGCGCTCAAGACTTGGTGAGTGCGATTTGTCACGTAGGACAAGTGTGTATAGTGAACTCTAACACTGTTATGAGTGAAAAGCGACGCCTTTGCTAGTAGTGAAAAAGGAATGAAATCGTGCCCTGGAGGCACATGGGTTGTATCAGTGCTAGTGAGTGATTTTGGTCACAAGATGACATAAATATAAGTATAATATTTACCCACTGTTTATATATTTTTGAGATGAAATATTAAAAAAAAATAAAAAAATCACTTGGAAATTGAGCAATTTAGGATAAGATGTTTCAAACATCAATTTTATAGTTAATAAACCTCCAAAAATCATGATTTCTTTTTTGCATATGATTCTATAGAGGATTTGCATTCTTTCCATTAAGAGTTTTATACTTGATAAGTAACAAAATTTGTATTGATTGTTGTTTGAATTTAGGGTTAAAAAATGGAGTTTTCAACTTCAAATGAAAATGGGTAAAAAAATTATTTTTATCAAATCTCAATAGTATGCGTTGTGTATCTTGTGTTTTGCAACATATTCAAATTTAGCTCAAAAATTCCAACTTTATCATTTTCTAATGGCAAACTTTTGTAAACCCAACGTGACGGATACTTATTGTAGGGTAATGTACATAAATTTAGAAGTTGATTCACTCATTTTCCACTGAATCATTGCTACATAATTTTCAAATTGGTTTGAAAGTTAGCTTTTTAGACAAAATACTCAAAGTCCACAAATGTGCATCAAAATGTAGTTAGTTCATCAAGAGGTGTTAGTGGACCGTCTAAGAGACAGACCTTTTGGACAAACATCCAAAGATATAAGCCAACAGTTCTTCCACCCGACCATATAGGAAAGTACATTCGTCCAAAGACAATATATTCTTCCTCCCTCTAATCTCTCTTTTATACATTGATATGGAATTTCAATAACTAATGCATATCTTTAAGTATAGGATATCATCATTACTAAAAAGTCTCTTGCAAAGTCCTTTCCTTTTGGGTCATCACTCCCTAAGCCCCCTTTTTTACTACAGTATAGTTCCACCTCCTTACTATAGACTTCCATGTGTCTCTTGCAAGGCCCGTTTTTTCTCACCACAAACTTTCACCATGTCTCTTGACTGGTCTGTCTTATTCAACATAGACTTCCATTGTGTTTCTTGTAAAACCGTTTTTGTTCATCGCAGATTTTCACTGTGTCTCATAATCGGTACTCTAAATCCAAAATATATCTTTAACCCCCAACTATCCAAGCGTCCAATGTCTGGATGACGTACAAAATCAAACTTTGTTTTCTTATCTGTTATGCACTTTTTGCAGTGTAGATTTTTTATTGTAGATTCTATAGGAAGTTAGATTCATGTATGTGTGAACCGATTAGAAAGGAAATGATTTGTGACATTTTTATGCCTCACTTCATATTGCAATGATTCACCAAAAAAAATTTAAGATCTCAGTTCAAAAGTACTCTTGAAAAGATCAACTTATAAAATCAACCAACCAAAAAATCTCCAAATATCACTACACTTAGAGTATTACATTTCAACCCATCACAACAAATTTCATCCATTAATAGATTGTCGATATCTTATTCGTAATTGGATTACAAAAGAATTTTGAATTTTAAGTTTCAAAATTTTATACAAAAATGTTGGTGATAGCAATTGCAAATCTAACCATATGGATAGAATTTAAAATTCAAAATGTACAACTTTTATCCATACATCAAGTTCAAACATCCCTCTTAGTTGTATTTTATAATTGATCTTTGCAATTTTTCAAATTTGGAAAAGGCTGTAGGCATTTCGGGATTAAAAGTCTAGTTAATCCTCAAAAGAGGTATCTTTATCTCAATCTGTATGTTTTTTATATAAATATACTCTATTTATATAAAAGTAAAATTTCTATCTTTATGTCTATTTATATAAAATGTCTTTATATTAAAGTAAAAGACTAAAAGCAACAATGGATTCCATGTGTAACCGTCTTGGTGACCTCATGAATACATACACCACAAAACACCCAAGTCCCCCAATATATAAGGGTAAGCCTTTATGTGAGAATCATGTCGGTGATTACCGGTGCTAGAATTTGCAATTGAAAGAATTTTTTTGTGTTTTCTACAATGAATTCTTTACTGTATTGGTGTAACAAAACTCACTATGAGCATTTTGACCGTGCGACCGGTCAATGCGTCATAAAGATTGGGCCGGGGGGTGGGGTCCTAAGTAAGCCAAACAATGGACACCTACGCGATGGAGGAATGGAATGTACTCATTGGTCACGACAATGAAAGAGTGGATACAATGCAAATTAAGCTAATTTAGACTTTGATAAAGAGGGGCAGCACAAAGGAAAATGCCAATTTAGCATAAAAACATCCAAATTACATAGATCCAACACACCTAACCCTAGGTGCTCATAGTACCTCAAAATGGGGTCTAATTGGTCAAATGATTAACAAAAAAGGGGAATTTGTACCCTCAAAGAAAAAATATACTGCCCAAAATTTAGCAGCGCTTCCGCGTCTCACTAAAAATCCCAAACTTTGCATATCAACAACTACAAATGCACCCAATTGTCTAATCACTCTTAGAACCAAGTCCGGTGTAAATTTGGCAGCGCTTTCGCACTAGGCCAAACACCGAGCTCACAATTTCTCAACACTATTCCATAATCCAAAGGAATAAACAACAACCAAGTCGCATCAAACACCGACACTTGGGTGAATTAACAAAGCAAATGCATCAGAGAAAGGCAATTAAAATTGCTATTTTAATACCACAAAGTCTCTAATAGTCCTCCTAACATCAAGAAGTTAAGATCATCAAAAATTGTACAAAACACTACTAGGGTGAACACAGAGTAACCACATTCATGACGTGGCTTTTTACACTAGAATGTTACTCTTTTAGGGGTGTTAAAACGTGGCTTTAACCATAGATAAACGTTGCTACCAATGAAGCCACGTCTGGGTGCTGGCTATAGCCACGTTGACAGTTTACAAAGGGAACGCATGTTCCCAAGCCATGTTCCCTTTCATTGAGAACGAAGAGCACATCCACGTCATCATTTGTCCACCTTGGCATATAGTCCAGTTGGCATTTAGGGCTTGAATTTACTGGAATTTATTTAACTGTCACTAGTAATAACGAGGTAACAATTTTTTACATAGATAGCGGTAATTTGGGAGTAAATTATCACATCTTATTTACCATAGTGAATTTTGTATTTACGGTAACTATAACATGCATGGACTATTGGCTAATATAAGATAAGACCTTAATTAGAAACGTGGTAAAACATGTTGTAGACTAAAATAGTTTTACTTTTTTACTGCCTTGTAAACGGTTTTTACTGCCTAGTAAACGGTTTTAGGGTGGTAGGTGTCGGTAAGCAAATCCGTCTCTGCCACGTGGACACATATCATTGGTGCCATGAATGATAAAGTGTTCTAAAATTAGCATGGGTTCGGGCTAATAGACGAGATCTATATGCATCAGATGCTTCTAATTCTCCCCGTATATAGAAATTATTTTAGAATGCGTGTCATCCTCTGGTTGGCTGAATGAATAGGTTTTAAAGTTGAAGGGGGTTGTTTTTGGGCCTTGAATTTAGGATCTCATTGTTCCAAATGTGGCATCAGAAAAAATTTCGGTCATCAAAGGATTGTAAGTCCTATTGTATTGGGGCCATAATGGCAAAATTCTATTTACACCAAAATAGTCCGTGCAACTAAATGGATGTTTGTCTAATTAAAGTTCACGTCATCCAAGTGGACAGTAAAGATTCTGTAATCTTGGAAAAAAAATGGTGACTACCTTTGTCACTCTCTATACTATGTAAGTTTCGTGGTTTCAAAACTACCTCAAGTCTAACTAATGTACATTGTGTAATTGTGCTATCCGATTGCTTTACATTGCCTCTATGGTCGAATACAGTTTGAACAAAAAATGTATACTCCAAAAATTTACAAGTGAGGTTTTTTGGTAACTTCAGCAGTTCACTACTACCCATCGTTGTCGCTTTCATCTTCTGATGATGAACTCCCCGAGCTTGAAGCTGATCCATCGTCCTCTTTTCCTACATCAGGACCACTTTCTGAATCTGTGGCCGACTCCTCTTCTATGTCAGCAAGTTGTTTCACCTTCCCCGTTTTGCCAGCTGGTACTTTGGCAGTTGTGCAGTGTGCACGAGTTGCTTTCTTTTTACAGAGTCTCTTTTTGGGCTGACTACATTCAGCCTCGTGAACTGTTCCTCCGACTTCCATGGTAGCACGAGACAGACCCTCTCTTGTGCGAATAGCCAGGGCAGCATAGGCGTTGAATTTTGCGAATTCCACCTCCTCCGGCGTGGGTGTCCTGCCAAACTCGGATTCCTGTTGAAGAATACGCCAAATCCACTACCATAAGTAGGAGTTGAAGGAAACCGTAGCCTGAAACAAACAATAACACATAGTTATGACACCTACTTCACCTAATTCTATAGTAAGTTCCTAATTCTATAGTAAGTTTAGGATTTACAAATCGTGCCACCATCCCCTTCAGTCCCATCCTTCCCCACCTATGAGTTCCTCCTCCATCTTTGAATCTGGCTTCTACAGCAACTTGGCACTTGTGTGCCTTGGACTGCTTTTTAGGGTCCAACAATGAGTCTCATATGGCATTCCATGCTTCCATGTTGCACCCCATTGGCACTGTGCATTTATTTTTCTCAAGGCCCTCCTGTTGTTTATCTTTTATTCTAGCTCGTCTCTCCTTTATATTGTTGCCTATATACTTCATTAAATAGTCGTCATCCCACGACCCTGGATACAATTCTCTCATTCTTAACTTGAATCTAGTTTTTAGAGCAGGACATTGTTTGTTCCAATCTAAATTCCACTCAAAAGTCTTAGCTGCTCTATCACAGGCATATTGACGCAGGTGATCCCAGAACCGACCTATAGGGATTGCCTTTGCATTAGTTTCACAAGGAAGAGCATTGTGAAGTGGCTTCCAAGTACCTAAAGATACTTCCTCACTTCTGGCCGGGTTTAAAGAGCGTGCACCAGCTGAGCATGACGAGGACGATTGGACTGCATGCTAGATTCTACCTTCGTTGTAACGATTTACGGTAGGCTCTTTGACAATGGTCCCTCCAGGAGCCTTGCTGGATGTTGGTGAACAGCCTGCTAAACCCAGCAGTGCTTGTTTCTTTGCATATAGCACTTGAATGGTAGCATCAATACTCGCTGCAATTGACAGCGTTTCAAGTTCAACCCCCGCTGCCTCCTTCGGCTTACGATTTGCTGCTATGGTCTTAGGGTCTGCCGCCAATCTCTGCGCCTTCCTAGCGGCCTTGGCAGCTCTTTTGGCACGCTTCTTCTCCTTGTCCTATGCATTTGCAGGCACAGGTGACGGCTGCCCCACCGAAGAAGTCTCCTACACAGGTGAAATACACTTCTCTCCTAGTGATACCTCCGGCATCTAGACAATGACAATTTTGTTAGAACTTTGTTACATTGGACAATTTGTGATTTTATTACATGGGAAATAGACATGCATCAAGAAAGTTGAAAAATTGGACATACACCAGGCTTAATCAAGTAATACAGAGATGAGTGGAGAAAATCTTACTGTTACATTAGCACGAGTACTCAACCACCTCAAGCGTGCTGGAGTTGGGAGGGTGGCTATTATACGGTCAAGAGCCTCTTCAGGGGATTCAGGATTTCCTGAAGGTGGAGTGAAACTCCCAAGGTTTGCAGGACTGTTGCTACGGGGTGGTGTGCACGCTGGAGACGCTGCTGTGAGAAGTCCACCTGAAGTTGGCAGCGGTGTAGGGCCTCCATCGTCTCCGCTGCTCTCAAATTCCACCACATATGGTGGACCTCCTCCTAATTCCACTGTGTTACATGCGGTAGGGGTTGAGGGTCTAGATCCATTAGGAACTGGATCCAGAGCGGGCGCGTTTCCTCCGACTCCCAATTCACTGCCGAAACGACCCAATTCACTGTCGAAACGACCGCCCATTGGACTTTCAGCTCCGCCATCACCTTCACGATCAGCCTCACCGTCAACTTCTCCATCAGCTTCACAATCGTCCTCACCGGCACTAGGGTGGTTGTCAAGGTAATTGGCGACTGAGTGTTGGTGTCTCGCCGGTTCTTCAACGGCGCCACTACCTTCGACAATAGGAGGCAACGTTTCTGCCAATGTTGTCACCTCCAAAGACCTTCGCAAGCGCCTTGGCGGTTTACCAGGAGAGACCCACACGGTGATCTTCTTGGGACTCGCAACTCCCTGCTGGTTTTGCCCATTGTTGCTTCCATCGAGGCTAAGGTGAATGTGCACACCCTCGTTTGATGCTGATGGCTCCAATCTCCCGCTTCGACGACGCCTTGGACTGCTGTGTTAGCGGCGTCTAACCGACTTAAGGCCATATTTGTTAAATTGAGACAAAATGGTCATTTTGAGACTTCAACCCTAAAACAATTATAGTCATTTATCGTCGAGTCGACGATAAGATGAGACTGTAACCTTTGGGCAATCAAAGGTTTTTATATATATTAATATATTAAAGTCTCAAATTACCGAATAGTGGCAAACCTGAACATTTATAATGGTTTATCCTCGAGTCGACGATAAAATTGAGACTACACTTTGTCTCAATTTAACGAATAAGACCTTACTTCATCGGCTCCTCCGGAGCAGGCTTCCTTTTCTTTGGCATTGGGAGTGGAGGCTTCTTCTTCGAATTTGGAGTCATTACGTGCTCCAACAACTTCTCCTTCCCTTCGTCTTGATCTAAAGGGGTCGCCGCCATAGTCACCCTCGCTCCACGCACCTCTGCTGCAGGTACCTCCGCTCTACACACCTCCGCTTCACGCACATCTGCTGCAAATACTGTTGCTCCAGACACCTCCGCTGATAAATTGGGGCCGCCATCACTCACTACAGGCGGAGACATTCTAGTCGCCTTCTTCTTGACGCGCGACATTTCTTTCCAATGCGTAATTAGCAACGCGACTAAAACCTATCTACAGCACCGATGCCACAAGAGCTGTATGCATGCGCGCGCCAGCACAAACCGATCAACAAGGAAATTGAAGGACTCATGGGAGAGAGAAGCTGCAGCACTGGCGACAGAATGAAGTCACCAAAGCTGAATTAGCGAGGGATGATTGGATGAGGATACGCGCACTGGATGACGTACATGGATGAAGATCGCCAAGATCGCGTTGGACGGCTGCTGATGTTGACACGTTGATGAGTGATAAGCCCGGGAGGCCAAGCTGTCAAGGCGCGAAATCGACAGCACGTTGGTGCCATCCGAAGTAATAGGTTTATTCAAACGGTCGCCCTCGCACAGGCCAGGTAAGAGTTCTAAACTCACAAAAGTCCAGGGTTCTAAACTCACAAAACTCATTCTTCTGGGTATTGAATTGCAAAATACTCATATTGTCAATGTCAAAAATAGAAAATAATAATTAATGAATAGATTAAAAAATAATTAAAATATTAAAGAAAAAATTAAAAAGATTTAAAAAGTTAAAAAAAAGATAAACTAAGAAAGAAAAAGAAAAACTTAGGGGATAAGATTATGTCCTAATTGTTAAGATAGATAAAAAAACAAAATACTTATGGGAACATGCATGAGTATGTACTAATTTTTAAGATAGATAAATAAACAAAAGACTTTGGGGGGTATGCATGAGTATGTACTAATGTTTAAAACACATAAAAAACAAAAGACTTCGGGGGTATGCATGAGTATGTACTAATCTTTAACATATTTAAAAAAAAACCCTAAATTCATATATTGTCCATTATTTTGTTATTGAAATTTAAGAGATGTAATACTAATTCCAAATGTAGACATTTACATGTTCATCCCATTTGTCATCTATATGGGTGGATTTACTATATTGATTGATGTTCTTTGCCACAATGTGATTTTTTTGCAGAATTATGGGTAGGGAGAAGGTTTCTTACAACCCTCAAGATTTTGTCCGCGCCGATCCCCTTGCCACAGAAGACGAGGAGAATGTGATTGCTAGGACATTTGATAACAACCAGCCAAGGCGCAGGAAAAGAAGGCGCCGAAACGACAATGAAGAGAACCCAACTATGCCCACAACTCTAGAGAGAACGATAATTTGCCCATGTGTTTTATGCGCAGATCCTAGCCGAGATGCTCCAATTCCTCGTTACTTGTCAATCGTGAAAAAACACATTCGCCTAAATAAGATCTATGATCGGTGGAAGGTAGTCTTCACCATTTCCTTTTTTTTCTAATTGTTAATGCTATGTATGTTTTACTATTTGTATTCACATCTTTAGTCCATTCCCCTTCTTTTGACACTTTGTACATGTCCTTGACAATTTTTTTTTTTGTACTCATGAATTGTGATTGTCATATTTTAGGTTTTATACGATGAGCAACTAGCTCATCTCGAAGGTAGATCCTTGGGTGATGATGTTGGTGCAAATACATCTAACATTGAAGCCCCTATTGGTCTAGAAACACCATTGCCTAATGCAAATTCTTCACATTGGGACCCCGATTTTGATGTTTTAGAAGAAATGGTGCGCAACCAAAGGGCCGGTATGGCAAGTGGAGAAGATGTGGGCCCCACGCAATTGGAGAGGGAGGCACGTGTTCTATTATTTGACAAGTCACACTCTAGTCGTTTAGAGGTTATTCTAAACTTTTTGAATATTCAAGCTAGGCACCACATCTCAAATGTTGGAATGGATGATATTTTTAGGAGTATGGCTTCTATGGTGGTCCCTAAAGACTGCAATTCGAAGAAATGTTGTATCGCAGGTTGGATTAGATTACATTACAATCCATGCTTGCCCGTGTGATAAGATGTTATACTATGGCGAAGATGCCAATCGAACACACTGCAAGAAATGTAACGTTAGCCGATACAAAGACAACACAAGGAGCAAGACAGTTCCACGCAAGGTAACTATTTTTCACCCTATTTTCAAATTCATTTTACAAAATTTAGTGTTCGAAGTTCATTGAATGCCATATCGAAGTTTTTAATGATTAAAAAAAAAATGCAATTACATAACTCTAAAAGGACTTCGCAAGCTTCACGGTTTATTTAGTAATTCCTCACAAAATCTAGAGTATTTTAGAAAGAGAATAATAGTTACAACCAAGTGCACATGTGATTTTGGGTGTGGAATTAGATGAGGATGTATTGTAAGGATTAATCTCACAGTCCACCATTGTCAGCTAATAGGAATTATTTTTTGTTTGTTTTTTTGTAGAAAATGCAATATTTCCCCCTTACAGCACGACTACTGGCTATATATCGTAGCCCAACACTGGCCCCTTTGATGACATGGCATGCAAACAACAAAAGCAAAGATGGAATTATGAAGACACCAGCAGACTCTGAAGCTTGGGATCATGTTCAAAGCACCTGGCCAGAGCAGACTAAAGATGACCGCACTGCGTACTTGGGTGTGGCACTCAATGGTGTGAACCCATTTGGTCACAATTCCGGATCACACTCTACATGGCCCGTTTTGCTTGTTTTATACAATTTGCCTCCCTATCTATCCATTCACAAAAATCATGTGATATTGTCATGCATTGTTCCAGGTATGACTATTAATCGCCTTCTTAAATTTCACCATATATTTTTTCTACTTTTATTCATCCATTCATTATATTCTTATTAACCTTTTCTACTATTTCTACAGGGAAGAAAAAGGTGAAGGACATGAATGTTTACCTCAAGCCTTTGGTGGACGAATTGAATAAATTGTGGATTGTGGGTGTTCCTGCTTATGATATCTCTGCCACCAAACGGCCAAAACATTTCCAATTACATGCGGTAATGATGTGGACCATTTCAGACTACCCTGGGCTTGGTTTGGCATCTTCTTTGCAGACCCAGGGCCACCAAGCCTATTATATTTGTGGCCCCCAGAAGTTACAAGCCCACCGGTCAGAATTTCTGAAGAAGATGATATATGTGGGGTATCGAAAATATTTACCTTATGGTCATCGCTTACGTTTACCCATACTAAAGCATCTGTTCGATGACCGTGTAGAAGACAGGCCACCACTAGGAAGAACAGATGGAGCTTTTTGGTTGCGTCAATGGCAGCTGGTGAAGGATAAGAAGATATCACTTGAGAAAAGTGGCATGAAGGCCAAATCTGTGTTCTTCGAATTGCTCTATTACAAGGTACAACTCTGCCACCCGGGTGAGCGTTTTCAGGTCCTTAGGGTATTTATTTTTATCTTTCCGTAGGTAGTTCAGTAGTGGAAGAGAAGAATCAGAGCTTACAACGAAGGTCACATGAATTGATCGAATGCATGAACAGGAGTTGCAGGGCCTAGGTTAGCGTGAAGGCTGCCCTATAGAAATCAACTAGAATAGAAATAGTCATACCACCAGCACAACACACTATTTTTAATTATATTGGTGATTTTTTCCAAAGTCCTCATTGTTCAAATAGATTGCCTAATGCATAAAGCCTTTAAGTCCTAAATTAATGGGGATAGTAGATACGTTGGCGTATATTTAACAGTTGCCTGTAAATTGAAAGTTACTAATTGAGACCCTAATAGCCGAATAGTTTGAGAAATAATATTGAAGCTACACATAAGCTAAATGTAGTAGTAGTTACAAAATGTTAAAATAGCCCAATACACTAAATAGGTAGATTAGTGTTAGATGATCTCACTCCGACATAAACATGTTGTAAGTTTTTACTGTTGACCAATTATTTAACCCTCTATATTGGTCAAGGTGGAGATCTTTCTATACTATTGGAATCAACATCTTTGGTAATTTTATTTGTCGAGAGTAAAAAGCTATAATATTTACAAATTTTATAATTATCTAACACTAATCTACCTATTTAGTGTTCGTAGTAGTAACAAAATGATAAAAATAAACATCCAATCCATTCACCCAGATTTTACCTTTACTTTGGGTCATGTTCATATTTCTGTACAAGTATGGGTCATGTTCTTGTTTCATTTGACCTCTTGGTATTATCTAGAGAGCGAGCTAGAGAGAAATTCACGTTGGTCACAGGCCAAATTTGAAAAGCAATTTACAATTTCCTTTATTTAATTTTATCCCAGGGTCTGTACAGCTTATACGATTATTTCAGGAAAACCCTATAGGTTCATTCTCAATTCCGTTTGGATTATGACGTACTGTTCTAATTTATGATTTCAGGATTTAAAAATAAATCACCTACTGGATGCAATGCACGTAAAGAAAAATGTTTGCGTGAGCTTGCTCAAAACATTTTCAAATGTTAAAGACCCAAAAGCAGACTCCATCTAGCCGTTCGAAAGGAGATGAAGGACCTAAATATTCAAGCAGATTACTGGCCACAGGAATCAGGAAAGGATAGGAGCAGCAATACCACGTATCGTTATCCTCGTGCCCCCTGGGTGTGGACAAGTGATGAGTATAAAGAAGTCATCAACACGATTTCCACTATACGGGCACCAATCGGGTATGGCTCCTCTTTCCAAAACAAATTCACGGATGATAAAAAGGTTGTGGGCATGAAAACCCATGACTATCACAATTTGTTGCATGATATATTGCCAATAGCCATCCGCGGCACATTGACAAAACCTATTAGAGAAATTGTCTATAGGCTAGGAGAGCTCCTAAAGTGGATTTGTCAAAAGAGATAAACAAATTGGACATTCCACAGAAAAAAATAGATGTGGTTGAAATTCTTTGCCTCATGGAGCAACATCTACCCCCATCGGTATTTGATCTTCAAATGCATTTACTATTGCACTTGGTAGAAGAAATAGAGATAGCGGGCCCCGTCCATTACTGTTGGATGTACTTTGTGGAGCGTTACCTGAAACAATTAAAAGGCTATGTCCGTCAAAAGGCCCGTCCAGAGGGATCAATGGCGGAAGGTTACATCATGAACGAAGCTATGTATTACATGGGAGAATATATAAAAAAACTGGACGGAAAAGCCCAAATGCTGTCAAATGTTGAAGAGGATCCAAGAATCTCTACTGTCGTTTTACCAAAGTTGAAAATAGATAAGCCTAGGCGGATGAAAAGGGTTTTCCAAGAGCAAGCACACAGATTTGTCTTGAGAAACAAACCCTGTCTGGAAAGCTGGCGTTCTAGATACACAGCTGAAGCAGAAAATAGCCCTAATCCGCCATTGTGCCAGGACTGGCTTCGGAAAGCAGTGCAAGCAGCCATTGCAGCTGGAGTATTAGTGTCTAGGCGGGTAGAGGACATCTCACTGGGGCCGCAAGAGAAGGCCCTTTTTTACTCCGGGTGTTGGGCGTATGGCAGACATTTCCGAATCCTAGCTCGAGACTCGGGAAAGAAGACGAGCTTTGACTGCGGCCTATTTGCCTTGTTTGATGAGGGAGGAGTTAGTACAGAATACTTTGGGTTACTAGATACCATCGTCAAGATTAGTTACCATTCCTTTGAGAAGGTTTTGTTTCATGGTAAATGGTTTAAAACCGAGGGTAAGCGGGGACGATGGCAGACAGTTTGCGAAGACGAGTGCGGGGCCCTTCGCGTGAAGTTCGTGCGGCCAATGTCAAAAAAATGCCCTCCGACGAACCCTTTGCCGATCCAAACGAGATCGAACAAGTTTTTTTTGTCGATGACAAAATTAACAGGGGCTGGAAACTTGTAGTCCACGCAGAACCTAGAGGAAAGCGCGTTTTTTACAAGCGGCCTGAGGGTGAAAGCTCCGCATCAGAGGACGATGAGGGAGAGGATGACCAAAGTGCGCCAAATCACTACTTGAGAGTGCGTAAAAACCAAGACAAAACCAAGACACATCTGTTGGAACCAACAGAGAATGGGTTTAACGTAGCAAACATTTAGTCATCTGCACAGAACCAACAAGTTTTCTCTTGGAACCAACAAGTTCCTGTTGATTTTCCGGAATCAATTGTTCCTAACCCGCACAGAACCAACAGAATTTCTGTTGATTTTGTGCGGGTTAGGAACCCCATTTCTCTAGTAGTGAATGAGGGCTCTAGCGGATTGGGCGTTTTCCCCAGCCTGGCGTCGGATAATCCGGGCACCGTAGATTTGAGGCTAGGATTAGAAGCACTCCGTGATGACGATGAAGAGAATGTTCCGCCAAACGCAGCGGGCGGGCCAGAGGAATCGTCGGATTCGGAAAAAGAAGATGATTTACAAGCGCTCCTCCCTCAAGACTACCTCGGTGAGCATCTAATGATCCTCAAAAATGCAGAACTACGACAAAGCGACAAAGAAGATGGCGCGGATGAAAATGGAGAGTGGGGGGAATCAGACTCCGATTAGCAAAGACAATGGTAAATTTTTCTTTCAACTCCCTGAACCCTAATTCCAACGTTTGGATAGTCATGTCTAATTTTACTTGTGTAAGCTGTATTCAACGATCGTTGCCCACAATAGCTTCTTTCGGCGGGAGAAGCACGTTTCGGTGGGAGAATTAGCGAGGGAAATTGTGCTTTAAGTACACGCATTGTAGAGGACGTCTCAAGACAGAGCCATTTGTTTTGGGCAAAGGAACTTGACGCGACTTCTGCTGCAACTCGGCACTCTGCATCTTTTATCTATGTTCTTCATACACTCCGGGGCGCAGTTACCAAATCGGCTGAATGCACTCCAGTTCCGCTGAATGCAGACCATTTCGGCTCCTCCACTTCCTTATCCGCTTCTCACAAATTCACAATTGCTTCCATTTCCAATTCCTTGCATGCGGTTCCAATTCGTTGCTTGCATTTTCAATTTGGGTCCTAGCTTGATTAATATTCAATTTGGCTGTTTCGTTTCCAAGCCCTTCTCTTCTTCACACCCCTTTTTTTTTTGCAATTGTTATTCATTTTGTGGATTTAATTGTAGAGCTGTATTGTTCTTCTATAGGACTTGTGCCAGTTTCGAGGTTATCAATTAGATCCGTGGCAATTGTGATCCTTTTACACTAGAATGTTAATCAGCTTCCAATTTTCTTTCGTAATTTATGTGATCGGATTTTGTTTTGATTCTCAGCAGGATTCCATTCAATAGTAGCTTAGGACCCTTAATTCCCAAATTCTCTCAATTCCCAAATTACTGATGACCCTTTCTTAATTGCAGTTTCAGAGCACGTCATGTGGACCTCGATTGCACTTGAATTGCGAAATGGAGTGGCACTGCGACAAGAAGAGAAGGATCTATGGACCCAATCCGGAGTACTTTCCAATGGCAGATGTGAAGAACAGTGATGTCTCCAAAAAAATTTGGCCCATTCTTTATAAACACCTGGCTGCAGATCGACTTGGCAGGCTTTCAGGAATGTTGAACATCAGGCTCGTTAGTAGTTCATGGTATCAATTGATAGATTCGTCGAAAGAGTGGTTTGACCATTTGCTAAACTTTGGGGATAGGAAGTTGTACTGGAGGTGTGAAAAAATTATTACGAGTCCTGTAAAAATAGGTCCTCTTCCACAGAAATACTTAGGGTATTACCCGTGGGATCTAGAGCCCCAAGATGATTCTAAGACTCTTGCATGCCTAAAAGGGGCAGAGTCAAAACAAAACACTTCATAAGTAAATCTTGTAAATCCTACTGGTTATGTTATACAATCATTGAGAATAAAATTGTGTTGCAATTCCAAAAGATTCTGGTTGCCTCTGCTTCTAGTATGTTCTTATGTTACCAGTAGAAGACTGGCTTTGGGAACGTTCGGGAACTGCTGTGCTCCCTGAAACGTGGTATTTTCCAATCAAACGTAGCTTAATTTTGCCAAATCCTCACTTCACCAGAATAGTCCACAAACGTGGTTTTTTTTCACGAAACGTGGTTTTCCACACGTGGCTACTCTTTGTTCACCCAAGTAGTGAAATTTGAAGAAGGGGAGGTGATGAGGCCCTCCTTTTGTATTGTCACTCTGTCAACCCTCTATATTATCACGTTGGGGAAGACATGGGATGATGCAATCGTGGTCGTGACGCCCGCCTCATTGACCTTCGCGGCCTGATTCTTTGGCTCTGCCCCGCAATTCGGTCTACCGTCGCTCCGCTCTTCCGTTGGTCATCGTCGCCTTGTTCGTCATAATCTCTCCGACTGCTGGCTTCCAGCTCGTCGTGGCGTCGTGCAGCCTGGATGCGCCGCAGTCCGATCTCATGGGGGTCACAGTGGGACACAAACCCACAGTCTTGTGCTCGCGCTGCGCCTTGCTTCGATCGACCTTGTGACTTCCGTGGCTTGATCCGCCTATACGTTACGAACCCAGACTCCCGTACTCCTGTGGACGTCCAAACCTACTTGCGTTGCTCGTGGTCACGCCGGTCCAAAAGGGAGCATCAATGGCATAGGCGGAGCTGCTGGAGTTGTTTGAAAGAGCCAGCAAAGCGGCCCCGAGGGCGGAGTGTAATAACATTGTTGATAAAGATGATGGACAAGGCATAGATGCCAGCGAGGAGGCTCGTTGCACTGATGCATTGCAACTGACGCTGCATCGTTGCCCACACCCGGATTCTACTTGCGCTGCTCGTGGTCGTCCGGTCCCTACTACGTGCTGTCGTGCTTGTATCACCTGGTTCTGGCCCGACTCGCACCACCCCAGATACGTCGCGATCACGCTCTGTGTCACGGCCGCCTGGTCACCTCCGCCTCCACTGTGGAAGCCAACGCCGTCCAACAAGCAATTCGCCAACCAGAATTCTGCCACGAAGGTGTTCGTTGAGATCCACAAAGTGGTTGTGCGATTCAATTCGTCGCCGGCACTACAGTCCTCGTTGGAATTTGACCTTTGTGCGTACTGATCTTGTCACCGTGACCATACCGTCCTCTACTGCAGCGCCTCGCCGAATCCCTCGCACAGCCACGCCTCGTCGGATCCTTCACATAGCCGCAACAAAAAAACTGCGTCTAAACTTCCCCATTTTCTAACTCCGATCTCCTTAGCGCATCTAGACGACAAATCTTCTGGCTTCCAAATTGCTAGTCTAAACGATAGGGCTCTACTCCTCCCACTCATGAACCAACTCCTTTGATTAAAAAAACTCTCTCTATATACCACAGTAGAGGATTTGAATCCTCACTCACAAACTTCATCCATCCGTGGGCACATTCATTAATGAAATCCACCATCTAATCGTCTACTCTAGCTTAATCATTTTCTACTCCTAGTTAACTTTGACTCAAATTCTAGCTTTAATCTTAGCGCTTGATATAGTCCTAAATTCTACTACACCAAAACTCTCACTAAGAGTACAACTTAACCACGTCTTCTAAATACCCATCAAATGGCACAAAATCACCAAAATCCACGATTAAAAACCCTACTAACTTTGAAATTCAAATAGAATTCCAATTCAAGGCAAGATTCTAAATACAAACATAAAATATTTTGACAAAATATCAAGTCCTTCCAATTAGATAAAATACCAAGAATAAAGATTAGAATTGTAGCAAAGATTACCAAACACCACGGTAATGGTTTACAGTGGTCTGTAAACCGGTTGGGCGGTTCGCACTCACAAATCGGTTTCCGCATTCAGCGATCTCTGGTGAAAGTCACTCTTGTCCTGTAGCCGCATTTAGAGGTTTCCTTGTCCACTGCCCTAAGGGCCTCCTTCCATGCAGAGTCGGACCGGTCCCAAAATTTAACTCTCCACCGATAAATGAAAGCATAGACCACTTTGATACACACCTCGGTAGAGCAATCTGACTAGTAAATAAAATTAGAAACTCTTCACAAAGCAACCAATCACGTAGCCCACCAATCACATGGTGAAGTGGGTGATTTTGCAAGTCCTCTTTCAACGTTCACCGAGCATGGGTGAAAGTTGGGGCCTCATTTTTTGTCCTTTAGTTGTTTCCACCAGCCCGATCACTGAACGTGAAGTTTTCCAAGGAAACCAGCTAAAATCCAATATTTTTCAAAAGCAACTGGTTCTAGACAAGAATCCATCTGGTTATTATCCATGCTTTGCCTAGGCAGCACCCAAGTATCACAAAAATTATCTAGATTTTAGCCTAAAACTATGGGTTTCAACCGGTAAGGTAGAAGCATCAGAACTTGTTAGGGACCAATTCCAGTCACCTAGTATGCAAGCACTTGTTTCAACTTCGTGAGTTCCCAATCAAATTATCACAACCAATCATTAGTTGTAGTAGTTTGTTGATCAATTATGAATGCCAAGCTAACAACGGATTAGACTAGAAATGATAAACAAGACAATGTTGGTTCCCCTACTATTGTAACATCAATAGTGGTCTATGCAAATTAAGTTTGAAAATTCAGAACAAAATCATACATTGTGACATTCAAAATTAATTAAAAATTGGGTTTGGTTATTAAACCCAAAGTTTTATGTGTTGCTATTTTTTATTATAATTCAAAACCATCGCTCTAAATAGGTCAAAATCCGTAGTTAGTATTGGTGCCTCCACCTACTAGTAGGAAATGTGTCGTTTTTCACTTACTAAAAATGAAAAAGGAATGAAACCGTGCCAGGCACATGGGTTGCGTCGATGCTGGTGTGTAGTTTTGGTCACAAAAAGACAGAAATCTAGGCACAATATTCCGTCACTGTTCACTGTTTCCACAAAATGGGGAATGAAAAACGACAGTTCTGTTACTAGTGACCTTAATTTGGCAATTGAATTACACTAACTGCCGGATCTCCCTGTACATTGCTCACATGGAACCCCGCCCTAATAAATAAAGTTGATGTCTGTAGTCTGTACCTTGGATTGGTAAGCAGACATCTGTACCGACGACATCTGTACGACACTGTCAATGGCTTCACAGACAGGCTAGGGGTGTGCGCAGACTCCATATTTACTTACGCAGTCAGTGACTCAGTGAGGGTATATATAAAGCAGAGCAATCGTCAGGCCGGGGAGCATATTAACTCAGTTGGCGGCCCTGTTCCATGTCCTCACCAGTTCTCCGTCTCTCGTGTAGCAGGCTACCTGCATGTCTTTTCCCATCGTCTTTTTCTTCCGCCATCACTGATTTGTCACAATGAGCGCAATTCTGCATAATTCTTTCAACTGCTGTGCATGCATATGATTGGCTTCTTCGTTGAGGACACTTGCAATTCTCTTGAGGGTGCTTTTGGGCATCATCGATCATCTGGTTGGCGATCGAGAGGATTTCAAGCTACGCACGGATTCCCTTTTATGGCGCCCGGGCTGATCGAGTCGGTCATTGCTGCTGTTGATCTGATGCTGTCCATCGTGTAAGTTTCCTCATGGTATCCTAATTTGCTTTTAAAAAGTAGAGTATACTAACAAAAACATAGAGTCTGTACGTCTTCTGCAATGAGGTGAACGGCTCACGTGCGACACGGGTTTACGTAAGTCTTAGGGTTTATCCCTACTCTTGTAGAGGCTCTCCAATTTCACTTGCGCATGCATTTTTGATTAGGTTCTACTTGCGTCGACACCGAGAATTCGAAAAGAATGTCCCACAATCTGAGTCCGTAATAGACTGACGAAACTTCTCTACTTCTGTACAAGGCTTTGAGAACAACGTGATTAATCAAGCCCTTGGTGTTAAACTGCAAATTGTGTAATTGTTACTCCTCTGAGTTTAGCAGAATTAATTAGGGACCATTTTTAAGTACAGGGTTGAGCTCATAGTTGTGTAGAATGTAAACTTGACCTTGAAGCGAAGAATAAGCCAGAACAATGTGATCACATGTATGGTATGAGACTATGAGTGAGACACTGATTGTAAATATGACATCAGATCGCAACATGAGGTCATGAATGATGCATGCCACTGTAGAATTAATAATTAGAGTGACACCTGAAAACAGATTTTTGGATTAGATCATTCATTTGCTTAAATTAATTTGGAGTCGATACGTACTCTTCAGCCTCTTCTTGTTGTCATGAATCGCATACCAATCTGTACCATCAGCTCTACAGTATCCGATTAAGTGCAGTCTAAGTACTCGAGTCTTGAAACATATTCAACGTAATAACATGTCTCGGGTGTGGTTTATTCCTCCAGGAGCCAGATGACACATTGTGCTGTGCCAAGGAAACGGGCACGTTCCGTAGATGAGAACTCAGTTGAAGCAGCCTCCAGCAGAGAAGATGAGACTTCAATGCTGCACCAAGGCAAGGAATTTGACGGATTCTTCAATTTACCCAACGAGATTCAGGACAACATCTTGGCAAGGCTTGAGTACAAGGACGTGTTTCAGGCCAAGACAGTGTGCAAGTTGTTCAAAGATCGCATAGAGGGTAATGGATTTGATACTTGCCGAAGGAACTTGCATCCCCGGGAGGGACTGCTAACAGCGCTACATTTCTATGTTCGCGACGATGGACTTTGGCGATGTGCTGGCTATGACTTGGATGCCAAAGCATGGAAGAAACTACCACCGTTTGCAATGCTCCCAGGCCTGGATTCCAAGTTGTTCAAGGATCATGTCATTTGTGGAGCTGGCGGGTTCATGTGTGTTTATCTCTCTGCAATCAACAAGGAAATAACCTCCTCACTGGCATTTATGGAGAAGATGGTAGTGTTCCATCCTCTGACGGGATGGTGGAGAGAGTTGCCGCCTCTGAACCATCCACGAAGTCCAGTGCTTATGCACTTGGTTGTCTCTCCAACGGGAGATTCATTTGAAGTTATCGTTGCCGGAAGTGCAAGGGCAGTTGGGGACAAGCATCTCTCGAAAATCACCGAAGTTTTTGATTCTCGCACCTCAAAGTGGACAGTCACCGAGGAGTTGCCCGGGCCTCTGTTTGCCTTGAATGAGCATCAAACGGGCGCATACAAGGACGGGATTGTGTATTGCATCGCCTTTCTAGATGAAGATCGTGGCAGAGGTCTTCTGGCATACAGTGTGAAAGAGGGGAAATGGTTGTCACATCTGGCATGCCCTCTGCCGATAGCACAAAACTTCAACATTTTGCAAGTGGAAAACATCAACGGAGAGATTGTGGTGTTTTCAGAGATTGAGCAGAATCCATTTAATGCACAAAGGACATTTGAGCGTCGCATTGACGTCCTGGAATTCGTGATGCACAACAATGTTGGTGTAGGTAGCATGGCCAGGTGGAGGAATGTGTTGACCGAGAGGAGATTTGGCAGTCAGGCAGGGCTTCAGGTTTATCCAGAGTATACTTGCGTACCATTTGGGGAAGGAAAGATGTGTATATTCAACACCATAACTCACACCGGCGACATTTACGACATGCAGATTGGAAAATGCACTGGGAAGTTGAGTTCGCCAACTTGGAATGGAAGCTGGGAATTGAATTTCTACACCAGCAACCCCGTCACATTCAGTTTTGAGCCGAGTTTCAAAAGCAACTTGAAACTTGAACATAGTTCAACAGAGAGAGTGAATTTGGCATAATGTTTTCCATAGACCTGTATACTGGTCGTGCGAGCCTTGAAGACTATTTTAATCAGAGCTGTTACTTTTCTTTTCATGTGTTGACTTTTTTTCCTCTGATCAGGTTCAACCATTTTTTGGTCCAATTCTAAGATTAAGGATAATTATGGATAGTTTTACAGTTTGCAGAAGAAATGAGTGAGCTGTTGAAATGGTTTTCACTTGATGAGCCAAAACAATCATAGCTTGAGAAGGTTTGTAAACGAATAACAAATTTTCAAAGTTGACCTCTCTCACTGATGCATTTGACTACCCAGCTTTGTATAAAAAAAATTAAGCTTCAGTGCTATTAATGCTTGTTTGTAAAGGCACTACCTCTTTAGTATTTCGTATATTGTGATCGCACTTAGTTTGAAAGATTTGGAAATCATGCATAAGCTATTGTATGTACTATAGGTAAATTTCCATTTTCATATGATTACTATTGAAAAATGAAAGTGTAGGACAAATTGTAGAAATGAAGAATTCATTATTAAATAACCACAGGTGGAATGCTACAGTAGTTATCCCAGTTGTGCTTTAAAGCATAGAAACCCTATTAGACTAATTGTACCTTGCAATGATCCTCTTCTTCCCGCTCCTCCTCTTTCTTGCGCCGCATAGCCCCAGGCTTGTCCTCTTTCACTTTTTGCCTCCCTTGCTACTATTTCAACCTAGTGTCCTCAAGCAAACGGCATGATACAAACTTAGATCTGTATCAAATTGTATAAGAAAGGAGCTAGCATTCAAGTTTACCATTGTCCTCTACGCTTAGATATACATTACCATATATATATATATATATATATAAATAACACCTTCAGACTTTCAGATGCCGGCTAATGCCACTATCAATGATGGAGTGCCGAAACATGACGAAACAACGTTCGTGTGAATCCAAAAAAAAATGATTCTACAAACAATTACGACAATGAAGTGGAAGAACACATCAAAATTGCTACAATTTATAGTAGACTAACCTCACTTTCTCCTGCTATTCAATACTTCTTTATGAAAGCATTAGCAACATAGTCGTCCACGGCCCACAGGTCCTTCGTCCTCTTCATCTTCCTTGCCGACTCTACTTATTGCCCAGACTCAAGCTCATAATTCCTTTGAATACAAGGCATGATTGATTCTTTGTGATCAAAAAAATTGCTTGCATTGTTTCATGGAAGCGAGCGAGCTGAATAGTGACACAACAAAACAAACCTGCGAAAGAGGACACGGCGGGCACTATCTATTGCATGCGACAGCTCCCCTCACGATGACATTTGATAAAGCCCATGTCACTGTCAATGACTCAATTTCTCAACAATTCATAAACACGAAAGTCAACCTTTTGAAAATTTTGACATGCCTCCCTCATCTCACGTTTCGTCTGCGCACCCCATGGACATAGGGCTCACGGACATGAATCTGGAAGGCCACATACATGTACCAAAATGCTACACCGACGTACGTCTGGCCCGTGCCACACGGCCAGCGTTGCTTGGTTGAGCGAGGGCCGTATTCACACTACCAAGTTTTTGCAATGGGCTTTTTTAAAAAAGAGCGGATTGACGGTAATTTTTCGTGCTCTCCTCGTCCCCAATATTGTCTTTAAATATAGCTTAACAAGTTGTAACATTTCTTGCTTGAGTCATACCCCAACGTTGTTTGAGTTACGTCCCACTGTTGCCAACATTCCAACAAACGTAGCACACAATGCTACATGACAATCAAATTAAAATAGAGATCTACCGCCCTTGTCTTGTGAGAATACTCATACAAGGCCTAATCAGCAACCTCATAGATGTGAAACTCATACAAGGGTACATTCACAGTAACACGATCCAAGGAAACTGTAACCAGTGATTAATTTAACGGATTGTTAAGCAATAATCTTATCATATAAATTAATAATGCAATATAAATTAGTAACTACATATAATATATGTCATTATACAATATACTAAAGTTTGACAATGTTTGGGAAGTTATTGGTACTCCAAAACGACTAAAATATGGTCGTAACTAGTCGTTAATAACGACTAAAATGTGCTAAAATGTTCAAAATATGTCGCAAAATGTCCTTAAATTTTTCTAATATCTACATAAATTGAAGATATTATTTTCTAAGCACTCATCAAGAGTCGTTATAATTGGGCAGGGTTGGCTCGTTTTATTGTGAATGCACCCACAACCAAGTTGTGAGTTTATGGAAAAATCTTGAAGAATATGGAAGAAAAAAGCTCCCAATGAACAAAACGATGTTAAAATGGAGAAGATGACCAATAACGAATGTCTCTCATTTTCATCCATTCCTAGGCAGATTTCAAATCCATTTTTCATCCATCTTTCGTGAGGCATGCACACAAAACATATCTTACTAAGCATACATCCTTTGATCCTTATCTTTAGCTCCTATATTAATTTTACAAAAAAGGAATGCTCCACATTTATACCTACATATGGATCCACCTTACTTGTAATGGGATTGCTTACTTTAAATGGACCTTTTATAATTTGAAATTCGTTTATAAATTTTATTTCAAATGAATTTATGTAGTTTCTTAAGCACACAGTTTTACTACAACAAAAGATATAATACAAACTTGATTCTACAATACTTATACAGCTTATCTACACCTAATTCTTACTTTACAATAATGCACCAAAAGGTGCAGTTGATTAAGCTACTAGTTGACGTCATGGATGAATACATCATCTAGATAAGGATGGAAAGAAAAAGGTGATACAGAGCAATGAGTGTTACAGTAATCTCCAACACCTACTCTTGCTCAAGCTCTAGTCCCTTTTTTCTATTCTGATGTCTCGCTCTCATCGACCTGCTTAAGCTTTTGGTTTTCTTCTTAATCAGATAGAGAACTTGACTACGTAAGGCTGTATACACTAGTTTGATTATCTCATTCCATGCTTCTACAGATTCTAGACTTGAGACTGACTTCGAAGTTTTCGTTTACAGTGGGAAGTGTTCCTCATAGGAATTTGGTTCCTAGTGGGCGCACTTCGGCAGGTGCATAATTTCGTACTTCAAGGTATTGTTGTTTGGGTGATGGAGTCCTTCCAAGACGAGTTGATGTTGCCAGAGGAAGAGACTGAGGTCTTCGTACATGTTGTAGAAGAACCACCAAGAGACTTGGGATTTGAAAGTGTCACAAGTGTAGCTCTTCATTCTGATCCTCCTTCGATCAGACCAGGGTTTGAGAGTATCGTGAGCACCGTTCTTCATCATGAGCCTCAATCATGCTCTACAGGTTCTATCACTACTTACATGCCAAATGTGAGAAAATATTATGCAGTTAGATGAGGGTATCATCCATGAATATATCTAAGTTGGCTAGAGTGTAAGGTTCAAGTTGATGGGTTCAGTGGTGCTAAGCATAAGAGCTTCAACTCACCAAGAAGCTGAATATTATCTAGATGTCGTTCCAATCACTGCCTATTTTGGAGTCTCACCTTCTAGTACTAGAAGTTAGTTATCATGAGGACAGTTTCAGCAATCCTGCCTCTTTTCTCAGGCAGGCGTGCATGTATGCCGTGAGTGGCTTTGTAAAGATGTTTGCCTGTTGAATAGATGTGGGCACATAGTTCACTTCAATTTGTCTTTCAGCTGATTTCTCACGCACAAAATGGTAATATAATTTGATGTGTTTTGTCTTCTCATGAAGAACAAGGTTGTGAACTAGCCTGATACTTGACTAATTGTCGCATAGTAGTAACGTAGGATTGTCTCCAATGATCTTTAGTTCAAATAGCAATCTTTTCAAGTACACAATATTTTTTGTGGCTTCACACAAGATTCGGTATTACGCCTCAGTTGTTGATAAGGCAACATTAGATTGTCCCTTGCTTCTCTAGTCTATTGCAGCTTCCCCTAGTTTAATTGTGAATTATTCTTGATGTCGATCTTCTTGTGTCTCTGCACCCCCCATAATGGTGTAGTCTGAGTCTGAAAACTATATAAACGTTGGTCGTCACCGTAAGGATAGAACAAGGGTGAATCTAGTGTGCCTTTCAAATAATGCAAGATGTTTCTGAGTGCGGACATGTGAGCTTCTTGCGGTGCATTTGCAAACTTGCTTATACAGCTTACAGCAAAGCATATATCGAAGCGGGTGTTGCATGCATAGATAAAAGATCCACATATTGATTTGAAGAAATGAGCATCAGCTGGTTTTGAACTTATATCTGTTTTCAGATTTGCGCTTGTACTCATAGGAACTTTGAGTGGATTGCAATTCTCCATTCCATACTTTTTGAGAATATCCTTGATGTATCTCCTTTGATGAATCCATATTCCATCTTGATCGTAAACTAGTTCTGCTCCCAGGACGATGCTTGGTTTTAACACCATATTCATTATTTTGGGAGATTTCCAGTCTCCCAATTTAATGACAGTTTAGTTGGAGTTGACCTAAATTGTACCCGTAGATTGGGTACTTCACTAAAACTCGACAAAACAACCAATCATCGAAATTTTTGAATGGCCATAACTTACTCAAATTTTGTCTAAATTGAGCATGTGAGGTGTTATTTGACTTATACAAAAAAAGTAGATGTCAAAAAACACCTCATATGCCCAATTTGGACAAAATTTGAGTAAGTTATGACCATTTGAAAATTTCGACGATTGGTTGTTTTGTCTAGTTTCCGTGAAGTACCCACTCAGTGGGTACAATTTAGGTCGACTCGACCTAAACTGTATTTTCCCAAAATCATGGAATTTTCCCATTATAATGAATATGAACACCCAATTCCCTAATTTTGCACTTGGCCAAGTGCACTCATTTCATGAAATTTGTTTGAAAAATTTGTTTGAAAAAATCTGTAAAAAACAGGGATTTTTGTCTTTCTACAATCTCTTCATTGTAAAGAAACAATTTTTTATTTTATTTTCTATCCTTATCTTTATCTTTTATCTTTTATCTTTTATCTTTTTCTTTTTTTTTATCTTTTTTTTTTCCTTGTCTTCTTTCTTGTCTTCCTCTTGTCTTCCTTCTTCTTTTTTCTTCTAGTCTTCCACTTGTCTTCTTTTTTCTTCTTTACGTTGCCATTTTTGGAGTTTAAATGATAATTTTTAAAAATAAAATAAAAATCAGGGAGCAGGTTGAATCCATTACAGGCCGGGAAGAAAAAAAAAAAAAAAAAACGAAATTTTTTTTTTTTTTTTTTTTTTTTTTTTTTTTTTTTTTTTTTTTTTTTCCGATTTTTCCGGGAAGGGAGGGTCCGCGCGCACGGACCCTACTCTTATTTTGACCCTCCCTCCCTCACTCTCCCCTCTCCCCTATATAAAGCCTCTCTCACTCTTCCTCCCTTACACTCTCCTTCCTCCCCTTTTCCTCTCTTGTTCTTCTCCCTCTCTTCCTTCTCCCTTCTCCTCAATATAAAGGAAGAAGAGAGAGGAGGAAAGAAGAGTGAGGTAGGGAGAATGAGGGAGGGTTTATGAAGGGGAGAGGGGATAAAAAAAAAAAAAAAGGAGGGAAGGAGAGTGGATCATAAAAAGAATAGGGTCCGCACGCGCGGACCCTCCCAGCAGAAAAAAAAAAAAAAAAAAAAAAATCTTTTTTTTTTTCTTCCGAGCTTGTACTGGATTCAGCTTGCTCCCTAATTTTTATTTTTATTTTAAAAATTATCGTTTAAACTCCAAAATGGCAAGGTGAAGAAAGAAAAAGGAAGACTAGAGGAAGACTAGAAGGAAAAGAAGAAAGTAGACAAAAAAAAAGACAAGAAAAAAAAACAAGATAAAAGAAAAAAAAAGATAAGATAAAGATAAAGATAAAATAAAAGATAAAGATAAGGATGAGAAATAAATTAAATAATTGTTTCTTTAGAGCGTAAGGGATTGTAAAAAGACAAAAATCCCTGTTTTTAAGAGATTTTTTCAAACAATTTTTTTAATGCGCTTGGGGGCCAAGTGCATGATTATATAGCCAAGTGCAAAATTAGCGAATTGGGTGTTTATGGTGTTTTTTCCCATTCTTGTCATTTCAAATTCTAAGGTTAATCTCTCTTCTACATTGTCCATCTCTTGATCATTATCCCCTGCCAATATAAGATCATCAACATAGAAAAGAAACATTGTGTACTTGCCATTAACAATCAAGTAATATAGATTGGAATCTGCTATGCTTTTAGTAAGATCTAATTCTCCAACTAAAAATGTATTAATCCTTGCATTCCAAGCTCTAGGAGCTTGTTTCAGTCCGTAGAGAGCTCGTTTAAGTTTAGCTACTTTCCCTTCTATTCCTGGTTCTCTGAAACCGTCTGGTATTTCCATGTAGACTTCCTCTCCTAAAATTCCATTAAGGAATGTTGTCTTTACGTCCAATTGTTTCAATTTCCATCCTTTTCGTGCAGCTACAACTAAGGTTGTCCTGATTGTACTCTATCTAACTACTGGCGCAAATGTCTCATAATAATCTTCACCAAGTACTTGCTTATAACTCTTAGCTACTATTCTTGCCTTCAACTTTTGAACTTCTCTTGAAGCATCCTTTTTTCTTTAAATATCTATTTTGCAGTATTGGTGAGTTTTCCATCAAGAAGGTCAACCACCTCCCATGTTTGGTTCTTCTTTATTGATTCAACTTTTGATATAATAGCTTCTTGTCATCCTTGTGATTGAATTGCCTCAACGTAAGTTTCAGGTTCTCTATCATAATCCATTTCAAAAGATAGAACCATGTAATCTCGAAGTCTTGATGATGGTTGTCGTTCCCTGTTTGGGTAACTTCTATCCTATCTTCCATCCACATTCCTAATATCTCCTAGTTCAGCTTTTGGCCTTTGTGCAATTTGGTTTTCTAACTCCTCCGGTATATTCTCCCTTCTTCTCCTTCTGTACACTCTAACTAGAATGCGAGCCTCCTCTGGAATTCCAATTTTTGGTCTGAATTCCTCCTCTGCAACTGGAGGTAATGCTATCACATGTGGTTCCTCATTTTCATGTACTGGAACTACATCAATAAGCTGTTCTTGGAGAATGTGTCCTACATCTTTGTCTCTATTTCCTTCTTCGAAAATTGGTCCTCTTATAGTCATGATTTCTTCTTCCACTCGTAAAGGTTTCTTCAAATGGTGATACCCTACTTTAGATTCGTCAAACACTACATCCTTACTAAGCTGAATCTTCCTTTCATTAGGTATGTATACCCTATATACCTTGCTCACATCATACCCCATGAATAATCCCATCCTTGTTTTGCGATCCAATTTCTGCCTTTTCTCTTGAGGTACATGTACATAGTAGATGCAACTAAAAATTTTAAGGTTACTTACATCATAAATCTTCTTTGTATACAGTTGTTCTAGAGTCTTTCCATTGTTGGCTCTTCTAGGTACTCGGTTGATGAGACAGTTAGCCGTATTCACTACTTCCGTCCACAAGAAAGCTGAAAGACCACATTCCGCTACCATACTCCGACACTCCGTGATTTTTCTATCAAAGTACGATTCCTCCTTTTCTGCAACTCCATTTTGCTGAGGCGTTCTCGCTTGTGTCAATTTTCTCCATATTCCATTCCTTTCGCAGTATGTGATGAAGTTTTTGGATAAGAACTCTCCTCCCCTATCTGTCGTTAACACCTTAATTTCTCTTCCAGTCTCATTTTCTACCATTTCTCTAAACACTCTAAACTTCTCATATGCCTCACTCTTAGCTTTCAAGAAGTAAATCCAACTTTTACGGGAATAATCGTCTGTAAACAAGCATGTGTATTTTGATCCATGCAAAGATTTTACGGTAAAAGACCTACCAAATCAGAATGCACTAATTTCAAAGGTGTTTTGGCTCTATAATTCTCACTCTTCTGTGGAAATGGAGCCCTGTATTGCTTACCAGCAAGATACTCTGTGCATACTACCTTCAATGAATCAAGATTCAGCAAAGCTTTGGCTCTTTTCTTCTTTGTCAGATGACTGAACCCCTTGTAGTGTAAATGGCCATACCTTTTGTGCCACAACTTTATTTCTTCACAATAGTGTTTATTTCATCATTCTCTATCTCAATTAAATCTGCTTCTACTGAGTTTGATTCTATCGAGCTAACTCCTAGCTGATATAACCCGTTTCTTTTGTTTCTCACTCCTTCTGCTACAATATCTTTGTTTCAAATATTATCTAGGACTAAACATCTCTTGTCCATAAACACGATCACATGACCTTTATCAGCTAACGAACCCACAGAGACGAAATTGCGCTTCAGAGAAGGTACATACATAATATTGGTCATCTTTATTTCCCCGCAATCTGATTTCACTTTTACATCACATCTACATTAGGAGAAAGGTGGGGTCTCCAAAAGGCCTTTGGTTTTCTCACGTGCAGAAAAATTGCAGTGATGCCCGCACGTTTTCCCCGCTGGCACCAATGGTGCCACGACGCTGCCAGCAGTGCAGTTCCGTGGGTCAAACCAATCGACGCTGCCAGCACTGCCGACGCTGCGGTTTTCGACACTGTCAGTGGGCAGCGACCTTCACCAATGGGAGGGGTGTTTGGACAGCTTGTTCACCTAATCCGGGCTGCCTTAGAGGGCCTTTTAGGGACCCCACATTTCCCCTAATGCCACCTATTGTGTGACGCTCTCCGTCTGGAGTTGTTACAGTTTTCTGCCCTACAAGTCATATCACTGACTCAAAATGCTCTCTTGCACCCGTAACATGACGAGACGTTCCAGAATCTATATACCATTTATTGGTGGTGTCCATGTTCTCCTGAAATTCTGTGAAAGCTACCTCTAGTTCTCCCTCTTTAGTTCCCGTTTTAGTTTGACTATCTTCTTCTACCAAATTTACTGAAGACGAAGACTGACCATACATGTGCCAGCATTCTCTAGCGAAGTGTCCAGGTTTTCCACAACCCCAGCAGGTTTCTTGTTCTTGAGCTCCTCATCTTTGAGTAATAGTACCTCTTTCTTGATTCACTGCTCCACGTCCTCTAATGGCAGTTCCTTGTCCTAGAGTTGTTCCTCCACGTACTAGGCTCATTCCACGTCCTTTGTAATCTATAAGCAAGTCCCGTCCTTCCTCTTGTTCCTTTTGTGAATGTTCCTTTCCCTCATTCCCTTAGATTTCCTAGATTGAAGTTGTTTCTGAAGGATATAACAAGAGCTTCTTCACCATTTCCCAAGATTTTGTTTTGGTGTTGAATCCCGTGGTACTCAGTGATGAGCTTTAAACACACAATATCAAATGTCCGGAAAACTGGAGCATATGTCAAACTTGGAATCACAAACTCATAGCTTCTAGGTAAACCATTCAACACAATCTGCACTAGAGTCCTATCTCCTATAAAAACCCCTATTCCCCTAGAGCTGCTAGTTTATTCTTCAACTCTCTTGCCATTCTAAGATATTCTTCCATCACTCCTCCTTTAGACATTCTCAGTGAGTGCATTTGACTCTGATACATCAACAAGTTTGATGCATCCAGTGACTAGTATATATGTCTAGGAGCTTCCTATACTTCTGCTAGGTATTCATGCTCTGCTATCATATCTACAACGTCATTTTTCACTGGCGCTATAATTGCACCTATTGCATTGGCCATCATCTCATTGAGGGCATTCAGATCTTCTACTTTTATTCCACCTATCATTGCTGGAAACACAACTGGCACGATCCTATTCTCTGTAATTACCCACCATTTCTCTCTCCGAAATAGTGCTCTCATTCTGAGGCCCCATACATGGTAATTGGATACCTCATCTAGTTTGTTAGCTTCACGAAGAGAGATGCTCCTAGCTTCTGCCATAATAGCTACCGGTTGATCTTCTCGTCAATTCAGATTCTCTATTCTATTGTACTGTTAAAGTACCATTGCTTGTATCTCCACTAGCTATAGGATCATTGCTCTGACACCATGTAGTTTTTCAAGCACACAACTTTACTACAACAAAAGATATAATACAAACTTGATTCTACAGTACTTATACAGCTTATCTACACTCAACTCTTACTTTACAATAATGCACCTAAAGGTGCAATTGACTAAGCTACTAGCTAACGTCATAGATGAATACATCATCTAGATAAAGATGGAGAGAAAAAGGTGATACAAAGCAATGAGTGTTACAGTAATCTCCAACAATTTAATCATCTCTATATTATGCCGCACGTCATTTTTAAAATGCACTTAGTGCCCCACTTGAGTTCAATATAAAGAACCGAGTCTTCAAAAAGAGAACGGAAAATGTGCTCACCAAAAATTTGAAAATTTGTGAATTACAAGACTGTTCCATTTGTTAGATAGTATCACGTAATATTTTCTATTCTAGAATAACAACCAAAAAAAAAGAACGATGCAGTTATAATCATCTACCTACGGTTGGCGCTGAAGTTTGATAATAAGGTTATTGCCTCCTTATTTCATTGCTACTGAAGGCGGAGTCTTGAATGAGCCTTGAGGTGGAATGGACCATGAACGATATACACAATGCAAATACAAAAAGAATAGATGAAGACGACGGCATTAGGCGTGAGAGCAAGGAAGAAGAACAAGAACGAAGAGAGACAACGCGGAGAGTACAGCATGAGGATGAGTGTGAATGTTAGAGAGCATCAAAGAGAGAAGACACAGCGAGCACTATGAGAGGGCCTAGTGCACAGGGAGAAAAGACAACGACCATGAAAAAGATAGGTAACTTAGGGTTCTTGTTTTTTTTTTTTAAATTTTAATTTATTTCATTAATGAAATTTTTACAATTTACCAATTTTTATAATTTTTTGTTTTATAATGTTTTGTACAAATGTATTATCAAGAGGTTTCCAATGGATTTTTGTCAATGGTAGTTTTTTTGTAGAGTACATATTTTCATTGACTTTATTAAGAGGATTTATTTTTTGAGTTACTTTAACAAAATTTAACCCCTAACTGTCCAACCATCCATATTTTGGATCATGTACAAATTTCATCCACGTTTTCTCATCACTCTGCTACATTTTGCAAACAAAAGAAATATTACAAAATTCTATGGCAAGATAGCTTGATGCATGTGTGATCTAATTAGAAAGGGGATGATTTGTGAAATTTCAATGCCTCATTTCATATTGTAGTGATTCACCAAAAAATTGAAGATTTTAGTCTAAATGTACTCTCGAAAAAGTCAACTCATAAAATTAAGCAACCAAAAAATCTCCAAAAAACACTACACTTAGAGTATTACATTTTAACTCATCACAACAAATTTCATCAACAAATTGTCATTATCTTATTCGTAATTGAATTACAAAATAATTTTGATTTTCAAGTTTCAAATTTATACAAACATATTGGTGATAGCAATCACAAATCTAACTGTATAGATAGAATCTAAAATTTATAATGTACAACTTTTAGTCATGCGTCAAGTTCAAAATATCCCTCAAAATTGCATTTTATGATGCATCTTTGCAAAACTACCAAATTTGGAGAGGAGTGAGGACCTTTAGGGGTTAAATCAATGTGAAAAATGCCATCTAAATTTTTAATTATTAAATGGCCCACATAACAACAATGTTATAAATACTATTCAATTTTTTTTAATTTCCACTATGTTGCCCTCAAATAGTTGAAAGTTCTTTGAATATTGTTAACAGTAACATAAATGGGAGTTCAAAATGTAGGAAAGAATCATTTTTTTATACCTAACCTTCATTTTTTTAATTATTTAGGACTAGAATCTACATTTGGATCTTTAAGTAACTATTAAACCATCTTTAACCCTAAACCACCCCTAATGTCGCTTGGTATTACTAGAATAAATCCACTCGAGTATCATGTTTTTAAAAGAACTTTTTAACGTCTCATTAAATCTTTGTTGAACATTGTTAAAAAGTATCATTAAAATCATAACACATAGATGGTTTTGTACTAATATATGGTCTACACGGAGAATCACATATGGAACAAAAGTATTAGGTCAATTCAAATTAGATTGATAATTCTAAATACATGAACCATGTAACCTACCAAAATTTTGACGTGCTTGTTCAAGTTTCGAGCCAGTACATGCTAGTAGTTTTTGTGGTGTTGTGTTCTAATTGAGTGTTCATGATTTAAGTTTCCATTACCTCTAAAATCTTGAACCACATTTCTTCAAGTCTTTGAAGTTGAGTACATGACGCAGTTGCTATTGTAATTGCATCAACGTTAACTTGAGAATAAACCCAACTCCAATTGTACGATGTCCTGGAACAATATCAAACAATTATCATAGGTGTGAAGCAATGCTAGGTAGGAATTCAAATGGCCTTATAATGTTTGTATGATTTGTTAAAGTTTAAACTATGAGACATTCACAATATTGCCAGTAATCTTTATTTGTTTTTTTGTTTTTTTTTTCTTAAAAAGACAAAGGGACAAAAAATCTGCTCCTGGAAACTTGGTAGGTAACATAAAAGTTTATATATTGATAAACAATGAATGCAAACATGTGTATGCGATTTAAATCCCACATACAAGATTAATGCTATCCTTAATTGTATGTACGTGCTCTCTTCGATACTACTTTCCTACCTACCGGTATTCATGTTGCCCACAATCCTTGATCTCCTCTAAACACTCGGGATTTTTTGAATATCACACCTTTGGTACATAATGTACATGAGTTGGCATGCATAAAGTGTCCAATTCATCACACATGTATTCTCTGCAACTACTACAATGCAGTATTGCAGAGTGTGATAAATATTATCAACGTCAGAGTGTCCTCGTTTCCATCCAAATTTCCAATATTTGTTTACTACCTACAGTAGTTTGTATTGTAGAGAACCTCAAGGAAGAACTAGAAAAGTAAAGCTTCTTCCTCTAAGGTAACTAGGTAAGCCACCCTATCAGTGCCACTATTCACAAGTCACCTCTTTCGTACCAATGTGTACTGTACATATCAAACTTCTAAATGTAAGACGCAGATACATAGTGATCACAGAGTGGCACAAAGAGGGTAGTGACATACCTTATGCCCAATGCCTTGCACACATTCAAGATACTCCATTAATTTTGAAACAGTTCTCATGGAATGTCGAAAATTGCAATGTTCTGAGGATGTTCTGAGGATGTAAGCATCAGCAGTCAATGGTGTTTCAGAAATTGGATCACTGTCAAAGCTCGGTTGAAATGTGAACGACGCCGGATTCAAGGTGAAGAACTTGTCGCCCTTTTGATCGCCAGGCGGTGGCTCCAACACCTCGCATTGCTGTCCATCTCGCATGTCATACACCACGCCGTCACGCTTGAGAGTGTTGAAGATCAAGAGCTTCCCTTCCCCGAATCCCACGCACGTATGTTCGGGGTACACCAGAAGACCTCGTCCACCCGACTTCCTCACTCGCACCACATTTCTCAACCAGCACGTCATTGCTCCTGTTTCAGTGCTTGGAATCTCCAGCTCGTCGATGCAATGCTCCACGAATTGACCTCGCTCTTGCTCTGAGAACAGGTACAGCTTCCCATCGCTCTCAACGAGTTGTAAGGTGTTGGAGTACGAGGAGAATGGGATTGGACAGACCAGATTCTCCAGCCATTTCTCTTCCTCCACATCAAATGCGACCACACCCCTGTTGCAATCGCCCTCCAGAAACGAGATGAAGAATAGTTTACCGTCGAGGCACACCCCTGCCTGGTGCTCGTTCAGTCCGAACGCTGGCCCCGGTAAGTCACACGCCTCTTTCCACGCTGATGTAGATGAATCGAAGATTTCCATTTTCCGTGACAGATGCTCGTCACTGGCGGTGGAGCTTCCAGCAACTATCACTTTGTAGGATTTCTGTGCACAATTGACCGAGATGTGAACCAGCACTGGTTTTCTCGGAAACAGCAGAGGTGGCAGAGCTGTTTTCTCTCTCGTCAAGGGGTTGAACACCACGAGCTCTCCTTTCTTGGGCGATTTGGAAACTTCGGCGCACATGAGGCCGCCATGGCTGCTTAATGAATACTCCTTGAAAAGCTCAGCCTCTGGAGGTGGAAGGTACGAAAAGGGTGGCAGTGCCCTCCATGACTTGGAATGCAAATCGAACCCACTACATTGCCAGACCTTATTTTTGATATAGTAATTGATCGCTGTGAACGAGCCTTCTGAAAATGCTCCCCGCAACTCTCTGAAGTCATCACTCTCTACATACTTCATACAAGACTTTGACAATGTTTTGACTCGAAATATATCCTTAAACTCTAGCCTGCGTATAATATTTTCATGTATGTCATTAGGTAGAGAATCCCAGTCTGTTTCCTTTTCTACTGTCTTTATCAAACATGGAGAGCCTAGATCGTTCTTCGAAAACCTCACAACAGCAGTGCTTCCGCCGGGCTCTGGGTCGTGGACTAAAAATTTTATTCTTTTTGATGGCTGCACTGAAATTGTGGAACGACAACACAATCCATCAACGTGTTGAAGGAAATCACCCATGTCCTTGAACCCGCGCTTCAAAGATCTTTGCGGACGTCCTCCCCAGCAAAACAGATCCCGAGTACGAAGCTTGGAGCGAATTCTTCTACAAACTTTACGAAGAGTTTGTCTCGCTGCTTCTACAGACCTGAATCCACCAAAGTGTTATTCAAGATCCCCATATGGGAAACGCGGACAAATTTCCCACAATTATAATTTTCCCAGATCAAAAATACACTGCAATCATCCCAAAACAGTTACAATTGTAGGAATTTTGTTCCACTTCCCATATGAAATCCCATGTGGGGATGTCTTTATCTCTCCCTGTGTTAGCAACTGAATCCATGCCCACAGCCCACAAACATCCCCTAGTTACAAGACTAGTAGTGATTAGGATTAGACCCTAATTGTCGCAACTCCAAAATTGCATAGGCACGAAAGAGTTGAGAACACTCACCTAGATACTGGACTGAAGCAATCGAGTCTTCTTATCAAGCGTCGCATCGCAGTTCCAGGCAATAGTAATGCCAAGTGCTCTGCAACCTTCAGTAAACAGTGTGTCGCAAATATCTGCGATTCATACCTAGACAACCTCTTTTGTTCTCTTTTGGAAAGAAATTGAAGAATCAAATTGCGAAAAAGAAACTTCACGAAACTGGAGGGCATCTCTTCAAGCAACTCTATATATCGCAGTGACGACAACTTAAGGCCCAAGTTGGAGTAATGGCCTTCTGCGACCTTCCTCGGCAAGCAATCATGGTGAGGATTGATCGAGGCGGCCGAAAACTGGTGAGAAAGTACTAAGTGCCGGAGGCTAGTGATGGATTCCATGCCAGTATAAAGTCTGTTGCTAAATCTCTAGATAAAAGATAGGGTTCAAGTAAGTTAAGGGTTCTGCTCTAAGAAATAGCAGAAGAAATGGAATTCTGTTAAACCTTGGCAGGACGTGAACATAACTTGGCAGGAAGTGAAGAGACTTGTGGAAGAAGCAGTGGCTATGGTTGTAACTTATACTGGATGAGTCTGTACAAGTGTCTGTATGTTTTGTCTGTATGTTTTGACTAGATTCTCTGCCGCACTCGCGTTGGGTGACTGCTGAGAATGGGCCATGGGCAAGAGATGTCTGCACGTGGGTCCAAAGTAAAATGCTGCCGGAGATGCTTGTATTCCATAAAGACGGTCTGTAACATGAGTGACGTCATCCAGGAGTGACGTCATCCAGGCCCTCCGGAGATGGGGATCTGTCTGTGCTCCGGGCAGGCAACCTCTGCCCTACTTGAATTTTCAGCCCGGGTGGACGCTCCCCAGCCCAGCTCGAGATACCAGTACCGATGCACGAGATACCCGGCTGCCCCATACCCGCGCACGAGATACCCATACCCGCGCACGAGTTGAAGAAGGGAGCACGACTGAAAATCCAGGGAGAAGCCACTGTACTCCAGGGAGTTCCCATGGATTTGACCCATGGGTGCCCAACCCCATGGTTTCTCCAAATCCAGAATGCACAGTTTTAAAATGACAGATCCAATTCATCATATCCTGAAAATTATAATTTAGACAGGACCAAATTATATATCGCTAGAACTAGTGAGGATCATTCCATGTGATGGTAAAAAACAAATAAATTTGAACAAGGTGAGCCAAGGCCCAACATACCGGTAATCATTTCGCCACTTGATTCAACTTTCTCACGAACAATAGTCTAAGCACATGTGATTTTACACACACCTGAAATACACGTTGGCGATGGAGACATGCTGATGATGCTTGCACGAAATTCAGGGCGGCACCATTGATGAATCCATTGACCTCAAATTCGGAGTATCTTGCAGGAAGATCACAGCAACGACGAGTGACCGAGCTCCCTGTCCAGAAATTTGCGGGATTCATGCTCGTGCTTCACAACTCTCGGATCCCAAGATATGGCCAGCGCTCACTCCATAATCAACACCCTAATCGAGTAAACAGCAGATCTTGCCATCTTCGGATACATCGAAATATGCAACCCTTATGAATTGCTTTTGCAGTCACCCTCGGCACCATAAACCCTGGTGGAAGGCCACTTCCTAATAACCTCATCGCCATCTGCTTTCCTTTCGCAACTTCACCTGCTTTTCGCTTAGCATCTCCTGGCATGTGACTACTGGGTGTGACTTCTCTCTTTCAGGCTCTAACCCTAACCCTAGCTCTTTCCGAAGGATGTGTTTAGAGTAAAGGGTGTGTGTGTTTGTGCCGAAGGGTGTGTTTGTTTTTATGTGCATTTGCATGCAGATTGTTCATAGAGCACACATGGGAAAGAGTGGTATTTTCAAGAATGGCAAGATGTGACGAGGGATCGGTCAAGAGTCCAAGGGTGCGGTGCGTTCGAGGGTTTCATCTCGGAATCAAACCCAAGTATCAAGTCAAGCATAGACCCCTAGACCTGCACTCGCAAGTTCTGGAGCCACCAGATTGGTAGCATTCGACAGACGATTTGCATAGTGGGTGCGCAAATTCTGTCTCACAGATTTCACCTACACTTTCCTGCGGTATTTTGAATACTCAGGTAACTAACTTACAGGAGTACTAAGGTGACGCGAGACTCGAGTTTCAAAGTGATTGAGGGGAGTGCCAAGCCGGGTATGTAGATCCGGGTATCGGGCTCGGTTCCTCAGCAGTACAGATGCGGGCAGGGAGGTGGGGGCAGCGAAGGAGGCGTGGGAGGGGCGGGGCAAGCAGCAAGAAGATGTCGGGCGGTTTACACCACAGACCAAGAGCGGTGATCAAGGAAAATGGATTAATTCCAGGGTCACATTTCATGGTCACACTTCAGAAAAATGTAATTTTTAAAGCCCTTGGGCCTCTCACTAAGTGTAAACCGAACTTGGACTGGGACTTAAAATAATAATAAAATGGCATTTCAGGCCCATGGTCTCCTCGTTCGGCAATGAGAGAACCATTTTTGCCTCTCTCACCACAAAACCCAGGGACCCTTCAACATTATCCACTAGGCCTATTTCTAGGCCTTTTTAGGACCTCAACTCCTTTGGTCACTTTTCTTTTTTCCTTGTAGTGTAAACCCAAGTCATCCCGGGACGAGTTGATGGAGCCAATCACAGATTTTAGAGCTGCATGGGACATTCAAGTTCTTAGTCCGTAGTGTAAACCGCCCCTTATCTACAGTACTGTAGCCAACTAGAAGCTTGCGGTTGCGGTAGGCCATTCACACTAGCCCAAGTTGATGCACTTGTGTAACTTACGCAGATAAAATGAGATATACTAAAATACAACTTGCATATTAGAGTTATCCTTAAAGTCACCTTGTGTTTGAATAAGATACAGTGAATTTAGCTTTAATGTACTCTTATTTGTTCACCCCAAATAGTTAAAAGGTATGGAAGAGCTTAGTGGTCTCTCATTAATTGGTGTGTAAGAGCTCGGTGATCTTCAAACTCACGGAAAACTAGTTTAGCCGTCTTTCTTGACGGCTAAACTAGTTTCCCTTGAGTTTAGAGACCACCAAGCTCTTACACACCTAATAATGAGAGACCACAAAGCTCTTCCATACCTTTTAACTATTTGGGGTGAACAAATAAGAGTACATTAAAGCTAAATTCACGGTATCTTATTCAAACACGAGGTGACTTTAAGGATAACTCTATTGTTCCCTTTTGTCTTTTCTAAACCCTTCATAACAACCTCTGTTACTGCTGCCTTCCCCCAACAGAATGATGTGCAATATCTCACATCATTTCATCCCCCAATGAAATAATGTGGAATATTCCACATCACATCAGGAACTATGGGGGTAGGTGGCATTAAACATTAGGGGAAATTTGGGGTCTCCGAAAGGCCCTGTAAGACAGCCCGGGTTAGATGACTTGTCTGCCCAAATGTCCCTCCAATGGTAGAAATGTGCGTTCCCGTCGCTGCCCGCAGAGTTGATTGTGTGAACTGACATTGTTGGTAGTGAATTGCGTGGACAACGAGGGGCCTTGTTGGCACCAACATGCCGACGGTGTTTGACGAACGACCCTTTCATTGAATTTATTGTTGTGCACCAGCAATGAAAGATCTTGGCAGAGTGAGTTACTAAATGGAATATTAGATTCTTGTTAGTCCACGTAGAATTGAACTTGGAAAGGAAGTTCGTTGACACAACGGTAACTTCGCTAGCACAATGGTAAGTTCGTTGGCACAACAGTAAGTTCGTTGGAACTGAAGCGTAACTCTTAATTACAAATGCTCTTACCAGCACTCAGAAATGCTTGGGGTTTGCATGTGCGTCACAGGTGCATTCTTGTCAACTCCAACAGCGTCTCTCTCGAGGCACACACGCCCTTCTTCACAATGATTGGGTCGACCCACTCTCCCCGCAGTGCTGGCAGCGTCGTGACACCATTGGTGCCAACATCAAAAAGTGATGGGCATATTCCAAAATTTGTGGCACGTGAGAAACCTCAGGGCCTTTTGGAGACCCCAGATTTCCCCTAATGCAAGAGCAACTAACCATGGTGAATAGTAATCTAAAACACTCACTCAGTCACAATTCAATAGTGTCATGTAATTGTTTATTTGATTCAATAGCCCATTCAATTACATATCACTGGTCACTCCATATATAAAGGTGGATGAAACTAACAGGCAGCCTTCTTGAAGGCTACTGTCTGTTATGTTATCCCCTAAACGTGACACCGTCCAATTTCTGAACGACTAACAAATTCAAACTCACCCTACATTCTCATCAATTCTTGGATGAAAATCATCCAATTTTTGGAGATACTTCACGAAGTTGTTGTCCTATCTAATGATTGGATTTAGTAATACATGAGTAATTTTATTTTTTTAAATTACAACTGCAGAAGTATGTCAAGTTGTTCACCAAGCCAAAATTGCATTGATTGTAGTTCAAAAGTGGCCTTGCAAAAATGAGGTCATAGATTTAAAGAACACAAAAATTTCAAAGAATCACCATGTTTAAGAGTATCTCATTTCAATACATTCCAACAAATTTTACTCAAAAAATATTAAATTTTTGTTTGTAATCAAATTTAGAAGAAATTTTTAATTTTAACTTTCAAATTTTATAATTAAATATTGGTGATAATAGTGGTGAATCAAACTGTACGGATGGAATCTAAAATTCAAAATCTAGAACTTTCATTTGTATATCATTTCCAAAATATTCTTCTAAATAGTACTTTATGATGATTTTTCTCAAATCGTGAATTCCAGGGATACCTTGGTACGTTTAGGGGTAAAATGTCTGGGAGGACAAAATCTGGCTTATGAATGTAACTTATTGTTCAATTTCAACTGCTACATGAATGATTTCCAAATAATTATCTTTGTGAAGGATCATGCCACCCCCTCAAGTTAAATTTAGATCATTCAAGCTATTTTTAGTTTTTTCATGGGGTCCCAACTACAAAAAGAGTTGTAAAAACGGTGCACCAAGTACGGCAAGTAGTGTATTTTGGATTTTCTGCTTGATTTTCTTAAACTAAATTTAGGCCACGAAAAAGAGTTCTGTTGCATTTGAGCTTAACCAACAAAAAGAAGCGTGCGATGTCTAGTTTTTACTCCACTTTGAATTTTTGAATTTTTTTGAAAATTAAATGTTTTATTGCAATTACAAGTTTGGTGGGTATTACCATGGTGTAGCAAAAAATCTAAATTTAGGTACACGGATGATTTTCATCTACTAAACTTTTCTTCATTGTAATTTACACCTTTGGTAAAAAAATTGGAATTTTTGAGTACATTTTGTAATTGATATGAATTTTCTTTCAAATCACTTCAAAAAATCATTGTAATTTCAAAATTTCACCAAAATTTATGAAAATTTCATGATTTGTAATAGACACATGGCTTCATCTACTAAAAATGATACAAGAATTCAAATTTATATTTTTAGTAGATGAAATCACATGTCTACTACAAATCATGAATTTTTCATAAATTTTGGTGAAAATTTGAAATTACTATGGTTTTATGAAGTGATTGTAAAGAAAATCTATATCAATTACAAAATGTACTAGAAAATTCCGACTTTTCTATCTAAGGTGTAAATTACAATAAAGAAAAGTTTGGTTGATGAAAATCATCAGTGTATCTAAATTTAGAATTTTTGCTACACCTTGGTGATACCTACCAAACTTGTAACTACAATAAAACACGCAATTTTCAAATTTTTCCAAAAATTCAAAGTGGAGTAGAAACTAGACTTGACAAGCTTCATTTTATTAGTAAAGCTCAAATGCAATAGAACTCATTTTCATGGCCTAAATTTAGTTTAAGTAGAACAAGCAAAAAAATTCAAAATACACGCATCAGGAATTTTGGATCCCACTGATTTTGAACGATTTCAGTGCGAAATCCAATATTTCATGAGTTCGTACATTTTTCGCACTGAGTCCGCATCCTTGCCTCATTTGTCACAACTGCATTGATATGACATCATGCTCGTATAAGCGGATATAATACTGATTCGACATGATTGATGAATATATTGAAAACGTGAGAATTCTTCACTCTATATAATTGTCAAATGTCGTGTCTTAATCGTCTTTAAAGCCACACTGATTCAGTGTGCTTTTCGTGTGACATCACTTTTTCTATATTTAGAATTTTTTCTTTCTATATCTAGATTTGGTCAAAATAATTTTGTTTAAAAAAAATAAAAATAAAAATTCCATAAAATATATTTTTTCTGCCCTGCCCGAACATTTTTTCAGACTGCCCGATCCAACAGTACTAGGACTGCCCAGACCACGGTGGGACCCACCAAGGTTTCCCGGGCTCCATCGCCAGTGGCCGGGAACGAACACGAGACCTCCTAATTCCAAACCATGCTCTAAGCCACCACACCACCTAGAAGCTTTGATGCAAGTCATTGAATTTTTTTGATAATTATAAAGGAATGTAACCATTGGCGATTTTTTTGCCATGTATATTTAATTCTTTTTTCAAAATTCTTTTTGCACTACATCACGCAGGCTTTTTACTATATCTTGAATTTTTTTCAGAATATTTTGAAATTTTTTTTTTGCCAAAATTGTGATGGTTGTGAGCAGTTTTTTTTTTCAGCAGACTTTGACTGTTTTTAGCAATGTAAGAAAAACTTTTTTTCCAATTTTTTTTTGCACTAGATCATGCAGGCTTCTCTCTATATCTAGGATTTTTTTTCAGAATATTATGAATTTTTTTTTTTTTGCCAAAATCTTGAAGGCTGTGAGCTGTTTTTTTTTTTTTTCAGCGGACTTTGCCGGATGTTTCTACCGATGTAAAAAAATCTTTTTTTACAAAAAAAATTTGCACTACATTATTCAGGTTTTTTCTATACCTAAAAAGAATCTTCAAAAAAAATTGAGTTTTTTTTTGGATGATTCATGATGTTTGAGAGCTTCTTTTTTTTTCAATTTGCATATTTTTAGCAATGTTAAAAACATTTATTTTCCAGTTTTTTCTAATTTTATGTTAAAGAAACATTTTTTCCAATTTTTTTTTCATTTTATGTTTGATTCAACCAAAAATCGTTTTTTTCATTGTAAGTTTTTGTATGTTTTTGCAACTTTTTTTACCTCTTTATGACATTTCAACATATATGCCTTTCTATTTCAATTGAAATTTTTTGATTGTATGTTAGAGAAACGAGTTGTGGGTCTAATAAAAAATAAATAAAAATTAAATCCTTGGAAATTCACCTTGAAATGAAGTAATGAAAGAAAGGTATATAGAATGAAAGTAAAAAACTAAATTGTAACGTGCATAACTTTGGGATTGAATGAAAATAAATTCAATGGTCAGAATTTTGTGGCAAGCAATTAAAAGCTTTTGCAATTTTATTTTTTGAAAAGTTGCTCAAATTGAGTTCAAAGAAAGTTTGATTTTAAACTCAATTTAACCCGTAATGCTTCGAGAGATCATGTTTTGGTCGATGCCCCCTTTTATGAACTGCCCGAGACTAAAAATTTAAAAATTTGATTAAATTATAATCATTTTCTAATAGGAAATTAAGTATGCTTTCGAACCCAATTTGAATCATGCCAATCCAAGTTAAACTCCACCTAGGGGAACTTTTAAAAAAACAACACCTCTACATTGTCTCGTGTTACAAATTTTACTATTTTGGAAAAGTAATGTTGTTCTTTTCTGTACATCTTTTGTTTTTGCTCCTATGATGAAAAGTACAATTATAACCAATAATACCAAATTTTGAATTCTAAAAATATAAAATGTAATTCTATTGAATTTTTAATGTTAATTACTTATAAATTCTATAAATGAAGATCTAAAAATATTTTGGGAAATTAGACCGTAAGGATATTTTAAAGAAGATTCTAGGAATATTTCAAAATATTCCAAAATAATATAAACTATTTTGAAAAGATTCCAAAAGATTCCAACAGATTCCAAAAGATTCCAAAAGAATCCAAAAGAAAATATCAAAATATTTTTGGTATTTTCCCTATTTATTATATTTCATCAATAAATCAATTGTTTTAGAACATTAGAAACTTTTTTTGTTGAGAAGTATGACACCCTAGTGCGAAAACACCCTTGAACGCGAGTGACGTGGAGAAATTTAAGTCACTCATTCTCAAATTAAAAACTTGAAATAATTCTTAGCTGATTTTGTTTTGATTGATGCCACCAAATGGCAATGGATTTCATACGAATCCACACGGATGTTGTACTATGACTACACGGATGTCGTATGACAATAATTTGCATTATAATAGATGCTGAAATCGCACGAATATAATAAAAGGCGTTGATATGATACGTATACGATATAGATCCGCATTAAAGGCAATCGCATGTTATCCGTGTCTTATTAGCCATGTAATGTAGATACATGATTAACGCACAGATTCCGTCAAGCACGACTTTTGTGTGAAAACAACACTTTTTTCATAATCATTGTAAAGACACTGCATTGATATCCTAGTATTGCATGTCACTTCCGTATCATAATGACACTTCTAAATCCACGTATGAGGTGTGGAATCAGTATTTAATGATAAACGCACTGAAATTGTTAAAAATCCGTGGCGTCCAAAATTCCTTGATGACTACACGGTGAACCGTTTTTACGACTCTTTTTGTAGTTGGGACCCCATGTAAAATTTAAAAATAGCTTGAATGATTTGAATTTAACTTGAAGGGGTGGCATCACCAAGTAAAGCCCTTCACATAAAGAATTGGATGGAAATCATTCACGCAGCAGTTGGAATTGAACAGTCGACTTCATTCATAAACCATTTTTTGGTCTCGGCGGCGTTTAGGAGTTAATGCGAGCACTCTTGAGCATTGAATACACACATTTCCTTACTGCAAACTTTACATTTAGTAGCATGTGTTGGGTATGCCTTTTAGCTTCATTCAAACAAGAGAAGCAAAGTGGATGAACATGAGATGGAGATGGAATGAGAGGGTGGACACATGGCATACATATGATACATCAACGTTTTCTAAGAAAAGGACCTTGCTACATTACTTCCATGCCTGCAAATGAGAGGATGAACACATGTGGTATTCACTTACAACTGTAGGTTCCCAATACTTGCAACCCGTGTAAAAAAAGTAGCTATTGATTTACTATGTCCAAAAATGAAATATATTCTGTAGATTCGCTTGTAGTCCAGGGCAGAGTCAAGCTCAACTACTGAATGTTATGAACTTCCAACTGAGTTTTTTACATTTACTTCACTTTCTTACATGCGTTCCATTTACTCTAGAGATTTGAATAATATTTGATTTTACCAGCCGACTTACCTTGACGCACACATATCCTACCACATCATAACATTCAGTAGCCTTCATGCCGAGTGAATTTCCTTCGTGCACTTTGCTCATCACCTTGAGCCTCCACCTGCCCACTTAGCTAGACGGATGAAATATTGTTGGGTGTGAAATATTCCACACCATCTACTGTAGAGCCAAGGCAAGAACAGTGAATGTTAATATGTTATAATATGGCTGCTGTGAACCGGCCATCACCAATGAAATCAGCAACAACAGGTGTGGAAAGGATCGCGCACTCATTTCTACAAGATTCCTGTGCAGCCTGTAAAGGGAATCGTTGGTGACCCTATGGGCACCGGACCTCTGCAGTTTACTGTTACAACTGTATTGTTTAATATACCTACAAGACTATTCTTAAATGTCTGTTCACCGACACTGTAATTGGTGGTAGAATTGTGATAAGGTGGTGGAATTGTGATAAGGGGATGGAACTGTTCAATAATTGCGTAAGAGCATGCTCAACAGTTCTTTAAAAATCATGGACTTAATGCCATTTGAGTTTGATAGGGATGTCTGAGATCCAACCATTTACCAACAACTGACCACCTCTGACTTTATTCCACCAATTTTATTTGGAACTCTTTCTTCCCGTTGAGTTTGAATTTAACTCGCCCAAGGCTAGCACCCACTGAACAGGTGCACTTCAATTTCCGCGGCTCTCATCAATGCCTCCCAAATTCCTCTTTCATCCATATTTAGCGCCAGTAATTCCCTCACATCAAGGGAGTTTCATATGGCAGGCAAAACTCAAGTTAGAGCCTGCTACACCATCCCAAATTAGAGCCTACCGTCCCAAATTACCTTGAGGACCTACTTGGGAATAAAAGACGATGAGAGGAGGGGACTTTTTTTTAGGTGGGCCCTCAACCGGAACAAAATAGGGGACAATTTTGTCCCCATGCATTGAAAACCACCGAGATTTAGAGAATTCCACGAAGGCGTTTCCTCTTGGATGAAATTTGGATGAAATCGAGCAAATCGTCGTCGGTTGACTGCGCCTGACATTTGGTCAGCATTTAGATTGTCTGCAACTCTGCAAGCCGTGTCTGTACAAACATCACCGTGTCTGTCACCGTGTCTGTACAAAAAAGCGGTGCAATATGTGTGGTGTGCAATTGGGGAAAATAGAAACTTCGAATCTCGAGGTTTATCTAACTGAATACCTGTAGTCCAAAGTGGCAGAATTAAACAGATTTTTTAATACTTTTCTTTCCAGATACCAGTAATTAATCATCTTGCACGATCCTTCAGACTTTCAGTGATGTACAGACAACTTTTGTGGACTGCTTCTTGAATCCCCTGACTCGCTATAAAAATCTTGTCCAGCACAAGTTTTCAAAGTTTCATTACAAGCTCTTGTCTCTTGTACCCAGCTCCTGCACGCATTCTGGTCCTCAGCTTGAATGTCCAATTGTCAGGACTTGGTAGATTGCAATTATGGCTAGTCTGGTTTTCTATTTCCTGATGAATCCATTGCGATGTGTGGGGTGGTGTGAAACGGTGTGGGCTACGATTGAACTAGAAAATGCTCAAGTGGTGGTGCAAATGGATGTTCTTTACTTTCCAATTCTTGGGTGAGCTAACAACTCTGTTGTGCTTCTGCCAATTTGTATGGATCTTTGTGATTTTATTTTAATTTTTCCATACTCATTAGCAGAAGATTTAGAGCACCTTATTCAAGTGAGTAATCAAGGTGCTCACCCTGATCTTTAAAGGTCGTTTTGGATCATTTTGGGTCATTTCATAGTGTTTCCTGGTTGAGTTGTTCCTTTTCCTCCTTGTAAAATTATGTCATTTTTTTAACTGTGGCAAAATACACTACAAGGAGAAGGCGTCGCTGTTCACTCCCTCTATGAGTCAAACGGCGCCACTTCGCACTCACCATTTTTTTATGGTTGGCGTGGAGAGACCTCATGCGATTGCTGGTCATGCTCTAACATTGCCTAAGTTATGCCCCAACGTTGCTTGAATTATGCTCCAACATTGCTAACCCCTAAACGTCCAACCGTCCAGAAAGTGAACAATGTGCAGAATCAAACATAGTTTTTTCATCAATCATTGACTTTTTGTAGTGTGGATTTCTTACTATATACTTTAAGGGATGTTAGCTTCATGCATGTGTGATCCGATTAGAAAGGGGATGATTTGTAAAAAAATTATGCCTCATTTCATGTTGTAGTGATTCACTCAAAATTTTGAAGATTTCAGTGTAAAAGTGCTCTTAAAAAAGTCAACTACTAAAATTACAAAACCAAAAAATCTCCAAAAATCACTACACTTAGAGTATTACATTTCAACCCATCACAACAAATTTCATTCTTAGATTGTCAATATCTTATTTGTAAGCAAATTACAAAAGAATTTTCAATTTCAAGTTTCAAATTTTATACAAAAATATTGGTGATAGCAATCGCAGGTCTAACCGTATGGATAGAATCAAAAATTCACAAAGTACAACTTTTATTCATACATCAAGTTCAAAATATCCCTCTGGGTTGCATTTTATGATGCAAAGCTGCAGAATTTGGAGAGGGGTGAGGAAGTTTAGGAGTTAACAAACGTAGCACACTGTGTCTGATCCTGGTGCAGAATGTGGGGCCACGTTGCTCAAATAGAGAATTGGATTGAATGGTTTCCATATCTACAAACACAGTTTACACTTACAAGTCATCATCCTAAGTATTTGAGTTACAAACCGCATCTTTTATGTATGACGTAACGAAACTTCGTGTGAGGAATGGAGCAGATTGATGCTGACATTTACTTGCTCAATTCAGGGATCTGATTAGGGTAAGACAAGCTGTTATAAACGAAGTTCGCAGAACAATCTGTGGCAGCGCGCGTTGTGCTCCGGAACCTGGAGATCCTGTAGGACCGATCGGGAGAGACGAAGAAGCAGCCATTCCGGAATGGGATTCTCTTCCGTCCGGTATCCAGCAAAATATTCTTCAAAGAGTAGAGCTCAGAGATCTATTTCGTTTCAAATTATTGTCGAAATCGTGTAAGAGGCTCATCGAGAGCGATGAGTTCTATGAGTCGAGGGGAGCCATTTCGCCTTCTGAAGGCTCATTCACGGCGATCAATTACTACATCAAGCACAATGCCTGGCAATGTCGGGGATTCGATCTGCGTTCCAAGTCATGGAGGTCGCTGCCACCCTTTTCGTTCCTTCCCGCTCCAGATACTGAGCTTTTCAAGGCGTACTCGGTACACGGCCATGGCGGCCTCATGTGTGCCGAAGTTTCGAAATCGCCCAAGAAAGGAGAGCTCGTGGTGTTCAACTGCGTGACCGGAAAGTGTAAAGCTCTGCCACCTCTGCTCCATCCCAGAAAACCAGTGCTGGTTCACATCTGGGTCGATTCTGCACAGAGATCCTACAAAGTGATAGTTGCTGGAAGCTCCACCGCCAGTGACGAGCATCTGTCACGGAAAATGGAAATCTTCGATTCATCTACATCAGCGTGGAAAGAGGCGTGTGACTTACCGGGGCCAGCGTTCGGACTGAACGAGCACCAGGCAGGCGTGTGACTCGACGGTAAACTATTCTTCATCTCGTTTCTGGAGGGTGATTGCCGCAGGGGTGTGGTCGCATTTGATGTGGAGGAAGAGAAATGGCTGGAGAATCTGGTCTGTCCAATCCCATTCTCCTCGTACTCCAACACCTTACAACTCGTTGAGACCGATGGGAAGCTGTACCTGTTCTCAGAGCAAGAGCGAGGTCAATCCGTGGACCATTGCATCGACGAGCTGGAGATTCCAAGCACTGAAACAGGAGCAATGATGTGCTGGTTGAGAAATGTGGTGCGAGTGAGGAAGTCGGGTGGACGAGGTCTTCTGGTGTACCCCGAACATACGTGCGTGGGATTCGGGGAAGGGAAGCTCTTGATCTTCAACACTCTCAAGCGTGACGGCGTGGTGTATGACATGCGAGATGGACAGCAATGCGAGGTGTTGGAGCCACCGCCTGACGATCAAAAGGGCGACAAGTTCTTCACCTTGAATCCGGCGTCGTTCACAATCCAACCGAGCATCGACAGCGATCCAAATTTCACAAGAACAGTACGTCAGTGTTGATGCAATAGGAACTAGCAGCTACTCTGCCCCAGGACATTTACAAATGACAACATTTTACTTCAGAATAGACATTAAATGAAATATATAGTTAATGAGGGGCAAGATACAGTCAGGCCTACATAAAGAAAGGGAAAAAAAAGAGAGAGAGAGAAAAAAAAAAAAGAAAAAAAAAAGAGAGAGAGCACAAAAAAGAGGAAAAAGAAAAGAGAAAAAAAAAAAAAGAGAAAAAAGAAAAGAGAAAAAGAGAAAAGAGAAAAAAAGGAAAGAGAAAAAAAGAAAAGAGAAAAAAAGAAAAGAGAAAAAAAGGAAAGAGAAAAAAAGAAAAGAGAAAAAAAGGAAAGAGAAAAAAAGCAAAAAGAGAAAAAAAAAAGAGAAAAAAAAAAAAAAAACAGAGAGAGAAAAAAAAAGAAGGAAAATAATTTTAAAAAAACAATAAAAAACAATATATATATATATATTTTTAAAAAATTCAAAGAAAGAAAGAAATTAGGATTAAGATTAAAATAATTTAAAAATCATTAAAAATCATTAAAAGAAAGAAAAATTATTAAATTAATTAAATTAAAGAAGAAGAACTCCGGACCTCTTATTAAAAGGACTATGATACAACATATAATTAAATTGTTTAATAGTTACCTTTGTATTTACCTTTGTAACCGTTAAAACATGAATAATGGATTTGTTTTTGGTACTCTCGATGATTTTACAGAAGAAAAGGTTAATATGTTAATAGTTATGTTTGACCTACTCCCAAATGCTAAAATTAATGTTACATAGATTGATTTTATTTTCCTATGCTAATTTTTATGTTCGCTAATGATAATGTCCATAATCTATGTACTTAGAACCAGGGGAATTCACTAAGTGGGAGAGTTGGAAATATAGGTGAGAAAAAAATATAGGCCCAAATTAAAATAACGGAGCTAAATATTATAAGTTTTTTGTTCTAGTATAGGACCCATAAAAATCACTGAAGCATGTTATAAGTAACATAGGATGCCTTAAAAAATGGTGTATTACATGACATTTAAAATAAATATACACCCACCTAAAATCCCAAAGTACTAGGTCTAATAACACATAGGTTCATGGATCACAATATAATGAAATAATATTATTTTGCACGGAGTTTTGAAGTCACGGTTCCTGTGCCTCTAAGGTTTTTGAGTTTTTGATTTAGTCTGAGGTTTTTGAGTTTAAACACTGTCTCTTAATTTTGTGTGAATGGCCCAAAGTTGAATTGTTTATCATAGGGTTAGGATGATATGATAAATTCTTTTAAACGTGATATATCGTGAACTATATAATTGCTTATATGGCTAAGGCTGAAACTAATTTTTATAACTAATATAGAATATTTAACCCTTAACTGCCTATGCAACCCAAAAGTGATCGCCCCCAAAAAGGAGATAGCTTTTCTAGAGCATACAAACTCAAAATGGAGTTGGACTTGCTCTGAAATGATTCAGAATTGAATTAGCTACTTAAATCCATGGTTAGAATGGCACAAGAGAGATCATAAAAATTTAGAAACATTTGCAAAGGCCTAAAGGTAGAAGTGCCTTAAATTTCAATCAACAAAGATGGGTGCTATGTCCAATGGATGAGAGCCACAAGTTAAGGGCCTGGGCATGGACAATACAACTCTTTATGAACAAACTTGGGGGTAGGGACCCAATATTCTTGTCTTCCTTCTTTTCAATTCGTTGGGAGCTTAAGTGGCTGGAAAATTATAGGTAGGTTTCGTGCCATTGAAGTTTGAGTCGCATCGGCGCTAGTGATTCGTAGAGCGTTCACGTACGAAAACCGTTAGAGCTAGTGATTGAAGGCAGTCGCGCAGCCAGTTTATGAATCCGCAAGCCTAAGCTTGAAGCTGTGTAGTTAGGCGGGTTGCTGCGTATTAAATGCGGGAATAACTCCGGCTCTAATTGCACCAACTCATGCATGTAGTTGCCAATTGTTCAAAAATTTGTGCATAAATTCTATAGTGAGGACACCCGCATTAGACTTCTCAGCTTGGAGCACTACAAGGAGAGGCGTCGTTTCTCACTCTGGAGGATCCTGTTCATTGTTGCTTTTTACTGTACATGCTTGTCCTAAGTGACGAATCGCACTCACCAAGTCCAGCCAAAAAATTGGTGAGTGCGAAGTGGCGCCATTTGACTCACAGAAGGAGTGAAAAGCGACGCCTTCTCCTTGTAGTGGAGCGACGTCAAAATTTTCTTCGAATAGAAGAAGTGATGGTACACTTTCTACCCTTTTGTCATACTCAGTTCGATAGATCGACACAATTCAATATTGGGCCATCGATCATTGAGCGAAGCTGTAGTGAGGAAGATGTGCAATAGATGTTTGCTCTTTGAATGTTGATTTTCTAAATCCATAAGCGCATAGGTGCATTGCTTTCACGATAGGAAGCCAATTACATCATATTGGAGTTTTTGCTACTGGCATCTTATTAGTTTGTGTTTGGGGTGGTGACATTAGAATGAGATGGTTTGTGTTTGGAGAGAGGAGGGTGTTGTAGATGGATTTCTTGAGGCCGTGCGAACAGAATTGTGGAAGAACATTTGGCCCGATAGATGGAACAAGTGTTGCGCCAACGATGTCGGCTGTAAGGGTGCTCAACGTGGACAGACGTGTAGAGAAGGAATCAAATGCTTAACTACAAGTGGGGAAATGTAGGCACATGCATAAGCGAGTCACCACTTTGCTAGCGACGCTGGTAGAAAAGGAAACAAGATCAACGCACTCCTTTTTGGAGGTTCTAATGTCACCACCCTAAAGTGCGCAAAGACCGCCTCGATGGACTGTCTATACTCAGTCTGATACTGCCGCACCTCCTTTGGTAAATCTTTGCCCTCTTCTGGCTATTGCTTCTTCCAATAAACCCCTAAAAGGAATCTTACTCTTTGGAACAATGGTATCTAAATTCCAGCTTTTTGTTTCTACACTAAAAGAGATGTTGATGTGCTCTATCAAGATGGTTGGAAAGTTGGTATCATAGAGTCCACATTCTTAGATCCACAGTCCAATGAGAGTATGGTTTTCGTGAGATTGACAAATAGATCCTTGCATACTCTTACTGAGGGTTCGGTTGAAGAAATTGTCACGAGTTGAAGGGCAGGAACCGCAACCCATCCCATGGTCGTTAAGCAATGAGGAGTGTGATTTTGAAATAAAAGATAATTTGGATATTTTGAAATCAAAGGGATTTTTTTTGGGTATGAGAGCCTATGAAAGCAAGGCTGTTGGGATTTTTCAGGGTCTGAAATTTCAAAATCTCAACTTCATTTGTTATTATTTTAACATTTGTACGGTCAAATGTTTTGAAATTTTGAGGGATGGTTTTATAAGGCCTAGGAGTACAAGATCCTACAGTTGAAATGTGGAAAAAGGTTTTGAAAAGTATTAAGAGATCATCAACAAAAATGTCCAAAATGAGGTAGTTTTGGGTGGGTGACCCCTTCAGGCGTTTAGGGATTAATGTGGGTAGCATCTAAAGTAGTATATCCTGGTCAACGTCACCATGGCATCCACTATATGGATCTTTATGTTATTATTTCTCTGGCCTTAAATGATTGATTGTAGATAATGCTCGTTTTGATAAGCATTCTCTAAATCCGCCAATTGTCTTAATTCTTTTGGGCCTAGTGCACTAAAGCTTCATGCATTGGATTTCAGTGGATTTTTTCACCATGATTGATACAATCAAAAATAGAATGGAATAAATAAGAAAGTAACCGTACAATTGTATTCTCAACTGGAGTGAAGACAATTTGCCAAAATTAGAGAACTATCCAATGATGGAATTGCAAGATTATAGTATGTCTTTGAAATGTATAATGCACACTCAAACATGAGATTTTGGAGGGTGTGTGACTTCAAAGTTAAATGGAATCTGGATTGATTTTTTAAAAATGAAAGTAAACAGGTTCAATAATGAACTATATCAACACCTCTCCGTTGCAATCTTACCTATTAAGAACAGACTCACACATAATTATTGTGAATTTTATAAGAGAGTAATTTATCCATATATGAATAAGGTCAAGAATTTATATGTTAAAAATCGAGAGGAGTTGGTACATTGATTAAGATCGGAATACATACACTATTGCAATATGAACAACAGAACAAAATCCAAAAAAATAAAACAAAATAACAAACTTCCAAATATAAGAAATACCGCATAATGCATGTGTTGTATCTGACTATTTATAAGTATTTACTGTATTTTCAAGTATATCATGTAGTATTTTCGCGTTTTGTTCATAGATATTTTTATAGTTGCACAACTCTAAATTGAAGTTTTCTTTTTCTAAAAGATGTGTATTATAAATCTCCAACTTTTAACTTCACCATTTAAAATTCAATTCTTCACGGATTTTCTATTATTTGCATTTTCGATACTCCAATAACCAGAATGTGGTCAGCTAGACACTAAAGGGTTAATGATAGGGGAATTAAGTTGCCCCCTATTTTGGACCAGTTGACTTTCCACCTAAAAAAATTAACCCCTAGTGTCCCTCCTGGTGTGCAACTGCACAGTGTCAAGAGTGAGACGCACATACTTATCATCGTTGATGCTTGAATGTTGACCCCGCACGAGTCCACACTGTTCGTGTCCATTGCGGACATTACTCCGGGCAAATCTAAAGAGGTAAGTTTGTTTGTCTTTTTGTATTGCTGTCGCTTTCTGAAATGGGTTTGTTCCTGCTAATGAATTCAACGCCCAAATTAAGGGGTCAGGTGCGGTCTGTTTCAGGGCATATGAATATTTACAGAGTTCTGAAGAGAGAAGAAGATATGGACAAGGTCCTGACCACATCGATGACAGTAGAACTTCGTTACCGGAGCTTGAACCATATCTCCCGTCTGTACAACACGGACAATATTTTGTTTTGCAATAGCACTCGCAGCGTAGAGCGTGGCGGACATCGCAATGCCTGTTGCTATAACATTATCGTAGTATTTTTTAATTATGAAAAAGTGACTTGCCGCACCTGGTGGCTTTGTAAAGACTTGTAAATGATGTAGCGCACACTTGTGAGACCGAATGGACATAGCGGTACTATGCCATGCAAGGAAGCGTTTGTAGAGTGTTGTCATGAACATACTCTGGCTCAGAGAGATGTGAACGCCATCATTGGCAATGCGGGATTTCCGCCGTATTTGCAATGTTTAAACGTACATAGTTTGTAGATGTGTCCACTGGATCTTAGCCTTCTCCTACTCATGTTGTGATATACAATGTCGTGCCATGTCCAGGGTAAAACAAAATTTTGGTTGGATGTATGATATCATCAGCAAAAGGTAAGGTTGTGTGTTCTAGTTGGAGCAATTTATGAAGTTGGCATGTGATGGTATGGATTTATTCTTGACTATGCAGAGTCGTGTGTTTCATACATACAACGAATAATATGGAGGTGGCTCACTAGAGAGATATCTGACACGGAGTCGTCGTCATAAAGCCGCCACCGGCGTGGGCAAACGCATACGTGCGGGCAACATGCAGTCAATTTTCCTGTCAAGTGCAAAAATTCAATATAGGGTAGAGGATTACTAATAAAAAAAACCCACGTGGCTACTCAAACGCAGAGCATGAATTGAGGTAGTCAACACTGTTATGCAATCATAGTTACTGGATCGTGGTAGACAACATTGTAGACATCGTTGTTATGCAATCATAGTTACTGGATCGTCATTGTTATCAGAAATACATGATGAAACTATCAGTTGTACGTGGAGTGCTCTACATTGTTATTTCCCACTTTGTTGATAGTAAATAGCACTCTGTGAAGATATTTAATTCTGATAACGTACAAAACGGTCTCTACAGTATACTTGAGTAATAGTGCTGTCAGCCATGTGTTAAAGCACCGCTAGTATACAATCGCTGATATTGTATGTAGTCGCTGCCCCATTATAGGGGCTTTGATACACCTCGTTCATGTATAGTGTCAGTGTAGGAACAACCTTATTGGGATCAGTGAATTGTACATTCCCGCACACCGATTATGAGAGCTTGATATGTGCAGTTCCACTGTTCATTTTCCCATAGCATGAGTGAATGCCTTGCTGGCGTATTTGAATGGGCAAGTTGATGAGTGGGATGGCTTTCTCTCTGAGTCACAGTATTCCAGTTGTGATGTTGCAGTGTTAGAATTTCACGACTATGGCGGTCTCGTCCATTTTCTACGTGTGCAATGTCACTTGAGACGGGTCTGGAACTGAGAATTTGTATGACACTTTTCACCGTTATATTAGAAATCATCATTTCCATAATGAAACAATGTTACCTAACATCTCATGACTTCAACATGCATTGGATTCACATTTTGGTGCCCTTCCATAAATATAACATGGTATTGCATTCTCATAGACTACCGGTCCTCATAGTTCATGGCATAGTGACCACTCTTAGCATACGAATCGGGACATGCTTGTCAACGACCATTCTTCCGTACGTGTGTGAACATGACGGCTATTACTTGTGGGGTGGTCAAACATTGGATACATAAGCATGGGGTAGTACTATGTTCAATTTCGTCATTATACAGAGCCCAATTTGTTGATGATAGAAAGTGTAGCTTTACAGACTGGAACATCCACTGAGCCAATTGTGTTGGAAGAGAAGAGTTCATAGGTGGGTTGAATATAGAGAACCACTAGAGTTAAATATGGAGAGTCGATTGTATTGGTGCAAAAAGAGATCATAGATCCAAACTTATCACTTGACAGACCATATGCTGGTGGACAAAGAAACTATTAATGCATTAGGTTCATTAAGTATTTGTATGAAGAAAAAACTTGTTACTTGTGATATGCTAGCACCGAAAGAAGTGTTCAATGATTCCTCCAATGACAAATATGTCCCTGTGTAGGGTAAAAGTGTAGTCCTATTTTGTAAGCCAAATTCTTAATTGCGTATGATAGGCTGACGTTTTTGAAGTTCACTTTGGACATACATACACACAGTGAGCTACCTTTTTTTGCTCCAATGTATGTGCCTTTATTAACCCTTAATGGGCTGATGGTGATAGTATATACGTTGGCATATATTTGAGATTTGTTGTAAATAGAGAGTTCCAAATAAAGACCCCAATAGCTCATTAAAATCATGTCGACGTGAATTTTAACTTCACTCTTGATCTTAAACTTATAGGTGTGGAACTATGCCAAATACAATGGAATATTGGTGTATAATAATGGTCGGAAAGGGCTCCCTGGACCTTTAAGGGTTAAATGAACCCAAAACCAAATAATTATATGCGTATCAGAATGGAGGTGACGCGCGTTACAAATGGCTCCTAACACTAAGTGCAACCCCCAAGCCCTCGTATAATTCTGCACAATGTATGTTGCCAAGCCATTTCCTGTGTAGCCCCTTGTTGAGGTTCACCGGACTGGACTGAGGGTTTCCTTGTAATTTTGTACGTCATCTGATCTAGAACGTACTTCCCATTAGCTGCATTGACTTTTTATTTGAGACTAGCTTCCAAACTCATGGAATGATAAATATGGTAAATGGACTACGAATAATCAGAATTTGACCTTTCGGTCAAATATGATCAGTATATCGAAGACGTTGCAGTGGATGTAATGCTTTCTAGAACTGCTTTGCAAGCCCAAAATTGACCCAAAAATAGTCCTAAATCATGGGAATAGTCCCAAGTAAACGAATATGACCTTCCCTCCTCCTATGGTTTTGTATTTCCAAGTAGGTCCTCCTAAAACAAATTGGGACTGTATGCTCCAAATTGCTAAAACAAATTACCTAAAAAAACCCCTAGGGTGCGTATAATAGTACACTGAATAGGGGTTTTAAAGGGACCTATACTAATTAATCGACATTTCACACTATATAAATATCTACCACAACAAAAGATATTACATTATTGTATCACATTACTATATCACATTAACCCTTTAGCGCGCCAACGTCCATATATTGGACGACAAACATATTAAAGCTGTTTGATTTCCATCCAAAGTGGACAGTTTTCATCCACCAATTTTTTTTGGGTTCTTGTGTAAGTTGACTATCCTTTGCACGGTGTGGATCTTCAAAATAGATTATCATGATTTTTGGAAAAATAACACAATTGGTTTATGTCAAGTTTCATTCTTAGTTCAAAAAGTGAGACCTTAGACATGATTTTCCAAAATAAGTAGAATCAAATAATGGAAACCATACCATCTCGTAATGCATGTTTTTCCAATTTCATTCCAATTTTTTTCAATTTTTTTGTGTTAATTCAGGATTTTTAATTGAATTTCAAGAGAAAACCTTGCAAAATTATTTTAAAATTATTAATAAAAAATATGATACATCTAACCGTACAAATGTGATCTTCACATTGGCATTTACAAATTTTCTTTGTACATCAACTCCATTTTTGGTTTCCATCAAACATTTTATAACACTTCTTTGAAAACAGTGTTGAATTGGGATGTTAAAGGGTTAAAACACTTGTTTCGTTAAAAGTGCACATAGCCATGTGCACTATTTTCTAGTGGTATGTGCACTGCATTTCTTTTTATTAAAAAGGGGAAGGGGGGTGGGAACATACCCACCCCCCTCTTAAATTCACATTACATTATTTTTTTTATGTAATGTACATTCAATTCTGGCACTTTATAGGTAAATATGACTATACTTTTTTCAAAGGTAGAAAATTTCAGCATGTGCACTTTTTATATGGCATGTGCACTTTTAATGAAACAAGTGTTTTAAGTAATAGTGTCTTCAATATCACTGTACATATGTCTTGTATTATCTGATAGCAGCTTAACTGGGAGTGCACAAAAGAAAAGATATCACATTATTGTATCACATTACTGCCTTTACATGACAAATGGCACACAAATGGAGTCATACTGCAAAGTCATCTAATTTACCATAAGGTAATTTTTGCAAGTAAGTTCCTTTAATTTATTGGTCCCTTAGAAACCCCTTTAAAACCCATACTTAACGTAGTTTCAGGGAAAATGGGGCCCTAATGAACAGTGGCCATCATTAAGACAACCGGGGATTCTAAACAACAGGGTTTTGTTCCCAATTAGTGGTTGTGGATGTAGCCACTTTTTTGAGATGCTTGGATCCACTATTTGGCTTCTATTTTTTTAACGTAGATATACCTATTACCATCCATTTAACCCTTAAACGCTCAAACGACCATTTTTTGGTCATTGCCCGAATCTAACGGGCTGTCCGGAACAAAAAATATATATTTTTGAAAAAATAAAAAATATTTTAAAATACTGTATCAAGTCTACTTTCCAACGCAATTTGAATGATGTCAATCCGAGTTAAACTCCACCCGGGAGAAATTTTCAAAGTGGATCACCTCAACATTGTCTTAGTGTTATAAAATTCTCTATTTGGAGAAAGTAATGATGTTCCCTCCATCATTTTTTTTTGAAGGTTACAAACTTACAAACGATAAACCAATTTTAACTAATCATGCTAAATTTTAAACTCTAAAAGTGAAAATTATAATTTATACAATTTTTCAAAGGTTCATGCTTTTAAATTCATTGAAAAAAGATCTAAAGTTATTTTTGGAAGTTTGACCGTACGGATGATTTGTAGAGATGATGCTATACGTTTTGTCTATTGAACCAAACTTCATCAAACATATGGAAGGCACATCTTATAACACATCTATGTTTTGTCCAATACCCCCGGGACTTTTAGGGGTTAACAATATTGCCTTCATGTACTAGAGGTGTATATTTGTGTTTTAGAATGTATGCTACCAGTACATGAGGGCTAAATTGGATGTTCGGTGGTAATGGGTATATTCTCCTCAACGGTTGAGTTGAAAACCGATTCTATTGTAATTTAATCCAATTGAGTTGCGTTGTATACAAACCCTATAATTTGATTGTAGGCAATATACTATTCCGAGAGTTCCAAAAGAATTTCATAATAGACTTGGTTTGGGTTTTCCCACCCTTTGCACTCCATATGTGCATATTTTAAAAATCTAATCTCCACCGTTCCCATGCAATAAGAGAAGTTCGACTGTATTCACAAAATATTCTTATCACACCCCTAATATGTTCAACCTAACATGACAAAATTACAAAAGATCGTTGTGTCATTCGCACCCAAAGGGCACGTATGATGATCTAAACCTGTCCAATATGACAACCCTGCTAGTACATGAGATTTCTCTCTCTGTGCCTACAGACAAGACTGCACAAATTATGAGTATGGTAACCGCCGAGTCCCTGGTAGGGGACGAGGCAAGTTACACGACGTAACCCATGGGCTGATGGATGAATTTTTTTTGTAGCAGGTGACCAAATGGATGAGAAGTAGTTGTAGCAATGTACTTGATAGATGAATAGTATACTTGATGGAGGAAAAGTTGCATGGATGATGGATGGAGTCTGAGGGCGTCCATCACGAATGGGTTACGGCATAGCAAGACGAGCACAATCTGATGGGCAAACACCGATTTAAGTAGCACGTTTTAGAACAAAAACACCAAGGATCAGGAGCTCACAGCAATGTACACGTGAACTAGACCGAGTCCCTTGAGCTACATTTACAGAAATCTAGCATCACAGAAAAAAGAAAAAAATTCACTTGTAAGTCTACCTGTTTAAGATGGAAAATTTCACGCCAACTTTCAAACAAGGACATGGTCCCGTTTCCTTGCAGGGTAGTGAAAGAATCCATCGATTTCAATTTGCAAGTAGAAGGCAATTGTTTTGGTGAGAGTCTCGCAAATGTGAGCGTGGATTGCACCGCTGTCGTGATGGAAATGCTTCCATCGTGTACATATATGCTCTAAGCTTTGTATTTTCAATGAATGGAGTAGCGGAATGAAAATAGTACATATAGTTTGTCTTTCGTTTTAATTAAATCATCAAAGGATTAGGTGGTTTGAAAGGTGTGAATAGGAAGGGGGGGAAAAAGTACCTTCTTTGAAGCTTCAAAGGGGAGCATGGGCATATGTGCCCCACCGCCACCTTTGATTGGATGAGATTTAGTGAGGTCTTGGGGTTTTGAAGATTGTCGGGAGAGTTTTTTTGTGTGTGTGAATAGTGAGAGCTTTGGAGGCAGAATTTCGACTTGATGTAGCTCATTGAGCAAGACTTTGTTTAAATTGAAATTTTGAGAGATTGTTCCTTGTAATGAGACCTTTCCGAATTGATCTTATAAGTTGAATTTGGAATTGTATTGCAAAAGTTGTGAAGGTTGGAAGTTTGTGGAAACCCTTGGCCGTCCATTAAGAGGGCAGAGGTTTTGACGAGCCACAACTTTTGTTGTGTGTATCAACTTGCTTTGAAATTTTGAGAGTGTATGTATCATTGTAATAACTTTCCAAAAAGTTATTACTTTTATGATTTGGAGTTCCGAGGAGGAAGTTATGAAGGTGTGAAGGCTTGGAGGTTGACTGCCTTTGAAAAGAAGGAAGCTAAGACTTCGAGGATCATAACTTTTGGTCACTGTGATAATTTCTTTTGAAATCTACAGGACTGATAGCCTATGAGATTAGCTCTCCAGATTGCTATCACTCAATCTATTTGGAGTTTTATTGAAGGAGTTGTTGTGTGTTGAAGTTGAGAGGTTGAAACTCTCTAAAAATAAAGAGACCAAAACTTTGATTAGCCATAACTTATGGACAGAGTTTAGGGTTTCTATAAAAATTATACATATTGTAGTAGTTTGCATTAGCTTTCCAAAATGCTATTGCACTTGTATGTAAGAGCTTTAGATCAAAAGTTATGAAGATATAAAGAGGCGGAGGTTGGTTGTCAAAAGAAAAATAAAGCTTCCACTTTGCTCTCTTATAACTTTTGGACAGTAACTTAGATTCAATTGAAATTTTGAGGAGTGTTAGTTTGTTGTTTTAGCTTTTCAAAAAGCTATTATACTTAGCTTTTGGAGACTTGAGCCATCTGTAGCATCAATTAGAAGCTCGCAGCCACAATAGAAGATTGCCTTGAAGGTTTCTTTGTGTTTTTAAACACTTTGAGACTTTAAAGGAAGAAGATTTGAAGACTTCAAGACAAGAAGACGAGAACATTTGTGTGTTGTGGCTTGTGGCTCGTTGTCTTTTATTGTTGTTCCTAGCCGGTTTTGGAGGCTCGTTGTTTTTTATTGTTATTCCCAGCCGGTTTTGGAGGCTAGTTGTTTTCAATTTTGTTTTGTAAACTTTGTTGCGGCGAAGTGGGATTGATCACCCACACGGTCGTGTTTATGTTGTTGCCACCGGTGAGGCACGTTTGCTGGTCACCGTGGGTTTGAAATTTAGGAGCCATCTTTCGGACGGTTTCAGCTCGTGGTCTGGCCGTCCCGTTTTACCCGTCCGAGGCCCGTGGTTTCTTATTACCCCACCCTTACCCTTAAACCTTTTAGAGTCATTGCAGGATAAGATTGGGAAGAGATTTGAAGATTTGAAGAGTACAAGAATTGAAGACAAGACCGATCTCCCAAGCTATCTGGTCATCGTGTCGCAGTCAGATTCCCCGCGAATTCTCAGAGCGCGCTCCTCTCTACCCGACACCGCGTATATGTTGAAGCAGAGTCACAAGCTCGTACTCCACTACAAGCAGAAGGCATCGTTTCTCACAGGGAGAAATAAAGACATTCCCACATGGAATTTCATATGGGAAGTGGGACAAAATTCTCACAATTGTAACTTTTTTGAGATGATTGTAGTGTATTTTTGATCTGGGAAAGTTACAATTGTGAGAAATTTGTCCACGTTTCCGTATGAGAATCTTGCATTTATCTCCCTATGTCTCACTCTGGAGGATCCTGTTCATTGTCGCTTTTCACTATACACGCTTGTTCTACTTGACGAATGGCATTCACTGAATCCAACCAAAAAGAATTGGTGAGTGCGAATTGGCGCCGTTTGACTCACAGAGGATTGAAAAACGACTCCTCCTTGTAGTGCTCTGACACCTCCTAGTTGAAGTTACTGCCGGCAAGTTTCCGAAACCGAAAGTTCTATCGCCACAGGTGCCATCAGGTGCCAAAAGATGATCGATCCTTCCTGTCAGTAGTTTAAGTCAAGCGGGTGGATTTGAATGCGGCTTTTTCAGACTTGAGACCCTGAGTGACTTGCGAGGCACTAGTGTGATAATTTCGCAACTTACACAAGTTCATGAAGTCAACGTGATCAAGCAGCGTGACTTAGTTGACAATCGTAAGGTAGCAGCTAGCGTGACTTGCAAGGTGAAGGCATGGGTAGCTCAGATCAAATTCTTGGACTGAATTACGTAACTTACCAGAGGAATTGCCTCTGTCAGTTGCAACCTGCGGCAATCGCAGACCTCAAAATCAACGTGTACAGACACGAGACTGTCGGTAAGTGATGTGGTATTTCGCAGCGCCATTTCCTGTTGCTTCGACGTTATTAGTGTGGCCCTTGGTCCGAATCAGTAGGGCAAGTGCTAGTACCTGGATCTCAAATTGGTCTGGAGTGGGAATCTACTGGACCAGGGAATACTGCTCTGGACAGTCTGTCGTCAACTAAAATTTCACAAGAACGAGGTACAGACTTTCTATTTTTTAAGTAGAAGATTCTCTACAGTGCTGCTACAGTGTAAGGGGTGTGGTTAGCCAGGTATTAAGAACCTTATATGAGGATAAACTTTTATCATGCAGGTATTTGAGAATGCCATAAGGTAGAGGACCTGTTTCCGATCACCTTAAGCAATTCAGCATACTTCCGGTGGAGTAACAAATAGGCAAATAATTTTGCAGTGTAGGGAAATAGATTTAAAGAAGGTCACATATTTTTGAACAAATTTTGGGGCAATATTGAATTTACTACGAATTTTCAAAGTGAAGATTCTCTCCAACCCGTTCTCGCAATATAGGCTGACCTATTTCCAAGAACTGTAAAACTAGATTTCAAGAACACATGATATCATACTAACTTGGTAACAAGTTTCCATTCTCGGCGCCAACTATTCCATATTAAGAAGAAACATGTTTCCGTCACCGTTTACGAATGAATTCAAAAATAATGTAGGCTGATTCACGGAAATAGGTCGCCCTATACTGCATGATTGGAGGCCTGATCGGAAACAGGTCGTCTACCGTAAAGGCATTGCATGTGTTGGATACACTTTCATCATGCAGTCGCTTGAAAATGTATGGAGAACTTACAATTAACTTAGGGCCACTTTACATGACATGCCAAGGCTACAGCCGATTCTCCAGAGATAGTGGCTTCAGGCCAAGAAGGGAGGGAGCTTTGACACAACCTAAGTGAAGTGAATTGGGTTTCCATTTTGATCAACCCAATTCTCTTCCTTGGGGCCGTGTCAAATTTTGTCTTTAGTGCATTAGAATATAAGTTTTGCTCATCAGAATATGAATTTCAGGTAACGGTCTTGACTCCATCTAAAGCCCTTGGGGTTCATTTAGTAAATTCAACCAATTAGCTACAAGGATTCAAGCATGTCAAAACTCCAAAATTCTCAAGCTCCCTCAAATTGAACATTATTCTCTAATGGATGAGAATGTGGATGGAAATTCATTATATAGGATGAGACTTTGGAAATTGGATGAAAAACAAGACAATAGATGACTTTTTTTTTTTTTGGGTAGACATGATCCCATCTCTGGCTACGTGCGAATCATTGGATCTTCAAGTGGAGATTCACAGCCCAGAGGGCTTCTCCCAGCGAAATTCACAACCCATCTTAGGGCACTTGAATGACATGGGTTAGCCCCTGTTGAAGTTACTCCAACACGACTGTTTTGACAACAGAACCGTTGCGAAGAGAGTGCCTGTGTTTGTTCAACACTGTGCATTATATAATAGATGTATGAGTCTGATATTAAACAGTATGTAAAAACATAAAAAATAATAAAAAATAGAATTGGGTACAGTATCAAGCACAATCATCAAAGCGCTTTGATGCTTTGTGCCATTTTATTTTATTTTAAAATAAAATAGAAATTATACCGTCATTGATCAAATGTCTGTACAAGAACGTGTCTGCCAGACTCTTCTTGCACCGCCAACAGTGCCGCAGTACCGTCTCCACGGAGCTTTGGAGGTTCATCTAGAATTCCGTCACCGTGCTCAGCCAAATTCAAATCTGAGATTTACTGTTGCAAAGAATATGGGAAGGCAATTGCACAAGTGGTATGAATCCCACCTTCCGAATGGAATTGGACCCATCACTATAAAGGAGTTCAGTTCTCATTTGTGCTAATAGGGGTACTTCTCAGAGTGCTAGTTTTTGCTCCATCTGTTGCAACAAGCTTTGGAGCGATTAACCCTCTCTTCTGAATGAGCCGTAGGAGAACCTTGCAATTTCAATTCACTTGCAGAAGGCAACAGATTTGGTGAAAATCTCTCTCGTTCAATTCGTTGCTCACTCAATTCGTCGTCATCACTCATGGAGCGTCCGATCCACGAGCTGGTTCCAGAGGGGCCTGTAGAAGCCATAGACCAGCCCCAGTCGTTGGCGTGCGCCTTGTCTGCAAGTCTGCAGTACATCTTGAATGCAATGAAAATTGCTGAGAACGACCTAGGAGTATACCAGGAGCTAGCGAGGAAGATTGTGATGGTGACGAGGCAGAGCTCGCAACTGCAACTGAGCGAAGTGGTGAACTTCATGCAAATCCTGCGGGAATTTCTTGTTGCCCTCAATCGAATTCCTAGGTGAGTTTCCAGCTCATTGAATCGCCAATTCTTCTTAAATTTTGAATTTATGAGAATCAAAGGGTGCCGATCTCGGTTTCCGGTGTATCACGCTGTGGACTCAGGCGACGATTGTGGATTGTGGCGCTGTGGTTGACAAACGATTCTTTACTTGATTCAGGGGACGGACGGCAGTAAGACAATCTGGTAAACATTGCGACGCGCACAGAGACCGGACTGGGTGGCAAAAGGCTCTTGACAGATCCGTTAGTGGATCGAAGAGAAGGACCAGGCATCCCTTCTGTCAGTCACCAATTTTACAAGAGCCATCGAAAAAATTCAAACAATTAGGCCACGAGCAGCTGCACAGCTCAGAGATCAAAACATGGCAAGATTCCGGCAGCAACCTCGATTACAGTCACTATTCGAGTGGAGCGGAGTGGACGGAAGCGAGCAGCTCATTGAAAGAGAAGTCTCCGTGCACCATCCACGATATGCCCCCGCTGGACTCTGAGCATGCTCATGAAGCTCGGAATAGTTTTAGATCCGCCATGTTCAGCACACTGTTCGGTTCTGTGAGTGCCTTCCGTGTGGTTAGATGGTTTGCGAAGAAAAAGAAAACGGGATGGGAATCTCTACCTACTGATTTACAGGCAGATGTTATGCAAAGAGTAGAGCTCAGAGATCTATTTCGTTTCAAAGCAGTGTCAAAATCGTGTAAGAAGTTTATAGACAGTGATGCCTTCTGTGAGTCAGGGGGCCCAATTTCCAAAGGCTCCTTCACGGCGATCAGCTACTACATCAAACGCCATGCCTGGCAATGTAGCGGATTCGATTTGCATTCCAAGTCATGGAGGTCGCTGCCAACGTTTTCGTGCCTTCCACGTCCAGATCCCGAGCATTTCAAGGAGTACTCCGTGACCGGCCATGGCGGACTCATGTGTGCCGAGGTTTCGAAATCGCCCAAGAAAGGAGAGCTCGTGGTGTTCAACCCCTTGACCGGAAAGAGTAAAGCTCTGCCGTCTCTGCTCCACCCCAGAAACCCAGTGCTCGTTCACATCTCGGTCGATTCTGCACAGAGATCCTACAAAGTGATAGTTGCCGGAAGCTCCACCGCCGGTGACGAGCATCTGTCAAGGAAAATGGAAGTGTTCGACTCATCGACATCGGAGTGGAAAGAGACATGTGACCTGCCTGGGCCGGCGTTCGGACTGAACGAGCACCAGGCAGGCGTGTGCCTGGATGGGACACTATTCTTCATCTCGTTTCTGGAGGGCGATGGCGGCAGGGGCGTGGTAGCGTTTGATGTGGAGAAGGGGGAGTGGCTGAAGCACATGACATGCCCAATTCCATTCTCCTCATACTCCAACACATTGCAGCTAGTCGAGAACGATGGGAAGGTGTACCTCTTCTCAGAGCAAGAGCGGGGCGCATCCGTGGAGCATTGCATCGACGAGCTTGAGTTTCGGAATCCCAAGACAGGAGCAATGGCGTGCTGGTGGAGAAAGGTAGTGCAAGTGAAGAAATCTGGTGGGCGAGGACTTTTGGTGTATCCAGAACACACGTGTGTGGGATTCGGGGAAGGGAAGCTGTGCATCTTCAATGCTCTCAGCCGTGTCGGTGCAGTGTATGACATGCGAGATGGAAGGCCGTGCGAGGTGTTGGAGCCACCTCCTCCAGATCAACAGGTCGACAACTTCTTCACCTTGAATCCGGCGTCGTTCACACTCCAACCGAATTTCGAGTGTGATCCAGGTTGGAAATTTCCCAAGCACAACTGATGAGTGTCGACGCAATCTGAACTGGAATTGCCCACCAGTAGGTCTTACACATGATTGTTACTGATGAATTTGTGTATATAGGCTACCAATTGTTAATAAATGCATCAACTAAATAAATGGCAGGCATTCAGTTCAGTATCCATCATTCACTGTAGAATTTCCACTTGGTAATCGGTGATCAAGTTTAACCCTTAACTGCCCAGGCGTCCATTTTTTGGACGATGTATTGATTACATCCACATTTTCTCATCCATCATGCACTTTTTGTAGTGTGGATTTTGTACTATAGATTTTATGGGAAGTTAGCTTCATGCATGTGTGAACAGATTAGAATGTGAATGATTTGTGAAAATTTTATGCCTCATTTCATGCTGCAGTGATTCACCAAAAATTTCTAAGATCTTAGTTCAAAAGTGTTCAAAAGTGTATTTGAAAAAATCAACTCATAAAATTAAACTACCAAAAAATCTACAAAAATCACTACACTTAGAGTATTACATTTCAACCCATCACAACAAATTTCATCCATAGATTGTCAATATCTTATTTGTAATTGAATTGCAAAAGAATTCTAAATTTATAGTTTCAAATTTTGTACAAAAATATTGGTGATTTCAATCATAGATTTAACCATATGAATAGAATCTAAATTCCATAATGTACAACTTTTATTCATACATCAAGTTCAAAATATCCCTCCTAGTTGCATTTTATAATGCATCTTTAGAATTTTCCAAATTTGGAGAGGGTTGTGGACATTTCGGGGTCAAAAAGAGGTTTTCAATAAAATTAGACTATCTCTGGAAATTTTAAAGATCCTAAAGATTCATGAGAAGGTTCGTTGGGTCCATTCTTGCTAATACGAACCACCTAAACTATCAGCAATGCTTTTTCAATGCTTTTTTGGAGGCATTTTCAATGTGATGTTTGATATAAATTGTAATTAGAGAAGATAGTGATATGTCAATGTTTCCAACATGTATATAAAACACATAGTATAAGATGAAAGCAACATATTGTAAAAAATTGGCTATTAAAAGCACTAAAGTAGCTATGTCATCAGTGCTTTTAATGACTCACTAAGGACTTTTCTAAATGATAAGTAACAATTTGTTGATAAAATTTTTGGGATAATAAAATGAGAATGATGATTATGTGAATGAAAATTGAAATTAATACCTTAAAAAATTGTTTTTTGAATGAAAATCATGACTTTTTTGTTTTTAACCACTCTCCAAAGGACTCTCCAAAACACTCAAAACAAGGCACCTTTAGCTCATATTAGCTTGAATGGACCCTGTTATACTTCCAATCAGAATGGTCATACAAAGACCTCTTTTATTTAGATAGTGAATTCCATGTGACATACTATGGTGAGTAGTCGGTGCTACATACTGAGTCAAAAAGCGATGAGGGTGAGAGTATATATACACATGATGTTCATTGAAAAATAATTCATGCAAAATTGCAATTCGGTATTTTATATAGCCACCGCTTGTGGCTTATACTATTGCTATTTCATTGGTAAATGATGAGTAATTTTATCAATGTTATATGAAGATGACGTGACAAATTAATCATTGGAAATAACTTCTGTCCCAAATAATGCGAGTGCATAACTTCAAAACTTTTTCATGTTTTATAACCTTTTATACGACACAAGATGCTCGAGTAACAAACTCATATGCTATACAAATGACTTGAAATGATGATTTTAAGCATTTGGTATGTTTGAAAAGATAATAGAGAAAAGTTCTATGGCTTGTATTTGGTCATGTATTTGAATGAATTATTTGAATGAATTTTTATGATTATATTCTACAATCAATTAATATGATATGTATGTGAGCATGAGTATCTAGTACTATCAAGTACTACCATGTACTAGAAGTTATGAACAAGATTCTCCCCAAAAAGAAAATGAAGCCTTGGGGCTTAGTATGTTCTTTAACGGTTAAGAGTGTTGTAGGCTTGTTTTGAATGGGAGTTATTTAACATAGTTGCTTCTTTACTTGTTCGCTCCTAATTGTACTTCTCTTCAGTAGGATGGAACGCCATGAAGAGCTCGTGCCCGTTCTCACAAGAAGGAATAAACTTATATTATAATCTTCTTTGGACTAGAAAACGGGTACTTGACTGGTTGGACGGGCTTGCCAATTCCTCAAGCCATGGCTAAAGTTTTTCATAGGACCCGCTCTCTTTAAATTCAAGGAGATCTCACAGTGAACCTATCCTCTATTTTGAAAAGGACTGGGTTGGGTGCCTAATGGGAACTTGGGGCTCTTAGTCTAACCACTGACACGATAACACTCATCACTATCCCCGGGCTAAACCTGGCTGGGAATTTTGTACTCTTTACCTCTGCAATTGAATATTGTTCAATTTGTGATGAGAAATAATAATAATATAATTTTTTCTTTTGTGTTCCTAGGTTAACCCCTCAAGGACCAAGGCTGATTTTCCAAGTTCGGTCAGGTCACTGTGGAATGAGTATTGATCCTCAATTCTTGAGATTTTTTGTGGTGATTCTACTCTTTGTAACGAAGATGGGATGGTAATTTGCGTACGTAGGTGATGTATAAATCAAAAGATACAATCATGCAAAGGTGAAAAACCTAACTGCGGGCAGCTCCTGAAAATTTTCATACAATGAGATATGCATCTGAATTTTTGCACACAATGAGGCAATGAGCTAACACCCTCATGCACACAATTGCCAAATTCATTTTACCAAATTTGAGACTAAACTTTGCATTTTAGGCATTTTCAGAAAGTTTCAACTATGGGCAGTAAGCCAAAAAAAAAGGTGCAACCAACTTTGAAGTTTATAATCTTACTATTGAAGAACTTTGAACGGTTGAAAATTTGTAGGTGGTAATAAATTCAAGTTGCTTGAAATATCCTACGGTTGGATTGGTCAAAAATGTCATAGATCAAAAACTATTTGTCTTTTTATGAGAAGGGGTACTTTAGAGTGTTTAGAGAGGAACATAGCTGTGGTCCTTTAGGGGTTAAAGATGTACTCAGAAATCAGACCTTGCAGGTTGATTTCTCAGTTGAATGTCTGTGCTCATAGAATTACTAGAATCAAATGAATCTTTGGATTTCAATGTATTGTACATCCATGATAAAGAGTCTACACTTAAAATAGGACATCAAGGGTAGCATGCGCCACCTTGATCTTGGTGACCAATACCTACTTAGCACTTCTCCAACAGACTCTTCATTCACGTTGGCCCTTGGGTCCATAGTTTCTCTCTCTACATCCATGATACCAAGCCTTTCCAAGAATTGGAGGTTGTCATTGCAATTAGAGGTTGGTTTTTCCTGTTCATTGATTGAGCATTTGAGCCCAATACAAGACCAAGGACGGTAAGGCTCCAGAGTCCCAGTCTTAACCCTTAGACGTGCCTGCCTCCAGAATCTGGACGATGGATGATTCTGGACGCGTCCCTTCACTACGCAAGGGATGTTTTTCATCCATTCAATTTTTATTTAAATTCTTGTGCTAGTCGGTTACCATTTGTACGGTACGGATCTTCAAGATAAGATATTGAGAGTTTTTGAAAAATAGCAAAAGTGGTTTATGTCAAGTTTCATTCTTAGTTCAAAAAGTGAGGCCTTAAACATGATTTTCCATAATAAGAAGAATCAAATAGTGAAAACCATACCATCTTGTAGTACATGTTATTCCAATTTCATTACAATATTTTTTAATTTTTTAATGTTAATTATGGATTTTTAATTGAATTTCAAGAGAAAACCTTGCAAAATTAATTTAAAAATATTAATAATAAATATGATGAATCCGACTGTATAGATGTTATCTTCACATTGACATTTATAACTTTGCTTTGTACATCAACTCCATTTTAATTTTTTATCAACATTTTATAACGAATCTTTGAAAACAGTGTTGAATCGGGACCTTAAAGGGTTAATTCATTATATTTTTAAACAATTTTTTTAATTTAATTTTTTATTGTTGGAGTAAATAAATGTGTAAATGATATATACTATAATTGGTTGTAGTTATGAAATCCATCAATTTCGAAATTTCAAATAAATCTTTGGATTTTAATGTACATCAAGCGAGGCAGGAATTTAAGGTTGTCATTGCATTTCCAAGAGACATGGGATAACTATGAACCAGGAATTGCAAGTGTGAATGCGGAATCTAAATATGGATGTGGGAATTCAAGTATACTAGTCTATGCGGGACTTCAAGTGTTGATGCAGGAATTCAGATGCATGTGTGGGAAGTTGATGTGAAATGCGGGAATGGTCATGCGGAAATTGAACACAATCTCCTTGAATGTGACTAACTTCTAAGAGTCTAAGAGTCTAAGTTGATGTGAAATGCGGGAATGGTCATGCGGAAATTGAACACAATCTCCTTGAATGTGACTAACTTCTAAGAGTCTAAGAGTCTAGGTTGAGGTACACTGTTCCTGCAATTGAGCTCTCTCCAGTTCTCTAATCTCTATATCTACCTGCAGACAAACGCAAGATAAATGTTCAGGATGCTTGTAATCAAAAGATTTATGGCATACCAAGCATTTGCATTGGACAGGCACAATTCGACGAAGGTGCCCTACAAAGATTTGAACAGGAGCACCTTTCAGAATAAAAGATAATGGAGCTAGCTAGCTTGCTCGCAGTGAGTACTAATTGTCAACGTTCAGACAGAAGTACGTACACAAGTACACTTACACACAGAAATCTACCATCACAGCCACAATTCTAATTGTTTTTGATGAAGAAAACCATGCTACTCACGAACAATTGAATGCACCTGTCGATCGGCGCGCAGTTTCCGAAACCGAAAGTACTTCTATTGTCACTAGAACTGGTCCAGAAGTTTCAGTTCGACTTCTAAAGACTACAATGAATGCAAAGTTGCAAGCAACAGGATGTTCCTTCGACCGTCCTGCTGGATCGATCGGCAGACAGTTGAAGTCAACAGAACCTGGGCCCAGTCGATATACATGTGACTGCGGTAATTGCAGACTTGTGAGATCTCGAGCTACAAGCAGAATGGAATGAATTTCCCACCATATACACATAAAGTCAACATGATCAAGCAGCGTAACTTAGTGGCCAAGGTTATCCGGCCTGGCATGGCTCAGAAACTCTTGATCGACTTCGCCGCAATTAGAATTCTTGAATTACAGACCCGAGCAGAATACGTGTCTGTCCGTTCGATGTGGCTTTAGTTTGAAGTAAGTTATAAAATCGAAGTTTCGGAGGACTCACGTGCGTTCAGTTGCGGCAGCTAACTTAGGGTGGTGGTCTCCTTCTGTCTGTCAACTCTGGCCCTGGACTTCGATCGGGCGGTAGTCTGTATTTTTATTTTCAGCAACGGCGTTGCCCCTTTAAAAAAAACTTAGGGTGGTGGCAGGGAGACCGGTGGTATTGCCAGAATCAATTGGACGTCCTTGAGATCAAATTGAATCTACTGTGCAACAAGTGGTTTGCGTCGTAATGGAGGGTCCGTCATCTGACTTGGAGCATGATTGGGATCAGTACAGACATTCTTGTCTCACGCTGGACGGTGGTAATGTGCGGCACGATTCCGGCGTTGACCTCGGATTCGTCTGTTCGTCTGTTCGTTGACCTCGGACTCTGTTCGTCTGTTCCTGGGATCCGGACAGTTCTAATCATGCGCCACGCAAGATAGATGACAAGTTCGAAGCTACTTGGGGTGTGAATGGCGTTCTTGGTAGCATGCTCTTTGGCCGGCCCTGTTGGAAGCTCACGGACCCCATCGACGGTTTTTTTCTTTTTTTTTTTTTTTTTTGCACAAACAAAGGGAGACCCTTTATTACGAGAGAAAAAAGTACAAGCCCACCCCACCGAGACCCGGCGAGGCGGGGAGAACCGGGACCAAAACATCGACGGCTTCCAAGACTCCAAGTGCACTAAGGTCGAGACACCTAAAACCGATCAAATAAGACATGTACTATACTTGGGATAGATGAATTGATATTTTGATTATTTTCCTCTTTTAGCACTACAAAAGTTAAGAAGTTTTCATATTTAATTAAATTTTTTTGATAATTATTTGATTAAGTACAAATTTTTAAAGTGCGAAGTTGTAGGTGTACCCAAAACCGATCATATGCTCTAATGTACAAATGAGGTACATCTTCCCTTTCAAAATCTAGAAATTAGGCCTGATCGGTTTTGTGTCCTTGGTCAGGAATGGGTGTCTCAACCTTAGTTTTGTGGCCCGGATGCGTCGCCACTGGGGTCCTCTGCCCCCCTCTCTTTCTCTTTCTATTTTCATTATTATTTTATTTCCTTCCCTCTTCCCCACAAGCTGTTTTTGGTTGGGGTTGGTTGTATTTTCTCCCCACTTGCAATACAGTTCTCTGTATTTGTGTCAAAAAATAAAATAAAATCATGCACCACTAGTATGCCCACTAGTCGAAAAATATTGCCATTACTATATCTTCAATGAAACGTATCAATTAAGGTGTTAACGTATTTATTATGCAATGTGATGGAACGCAATATGTCAAATTTTGGTTCAAATTCCATTTTAAATTATTTTTGAAAATTTTAAGATATATTCAATTTGAGAATACCTTTTCACTGTTGTTAAGTGTTAACATTTTGTCGAAAAACCAATTTCAATGACCAATAGAAAATGTTATAATATGAATTTTATAATAATTTTCAAAAAAAATTTCTTGTAAAAATCATAGTAATTACAAACATGCTTAAATATTAAAATCATGTTGACCACTTTATAAAAAAAATTCACCCCAAAGATAATATTTTGGAATATATTAATAAAAATTTATAATCCAAAAAATAATTGATTCTGAAAAGATAATTACAAGTTCAACCCTTTAACCCCTAAAAGCCCAAGGGGTATTGGGATAATTATAGATGTGTTATAATTTGTGCCTTCTATATGTTTGATGAAGTTTGATTCAATAGAAAAAATGTAGGGCATCATCTCTACAAATTATCCATATATCGTCAAACTTCCAAAAAAACTTTAGAGATTGTTTTAATGAATTTAAAAGCATTATTAAATCACCATTTATAAATTATAATTTTCACTTTTAGAGTTTAAAATTTAGCATGATTATTTAAAATTGGTTTATCTATTGTCCCCGGTATGCAACTCCCATATTATACGGCAATGATTATAATCATTTATATTTAATTTTAGTCCAATCTCAAGTGATGTAATTGGTTTTGATGTATGAAACTCTTGTAGCCCTCCTAATAAGGAATCCAAAAATGTAATAATATACAGGAACGGAATCGTCCTTGAAGGCAATAATAGCATTAAAAACCTAATTATATGAGTTTTTTTAATACATGTAGCATAGGCCAAGCTACCCAACTTTTTGGGCTTTTTAATAAAAATTTAAGATTGTTTTATTATAAATAAAACACCGCAAATGACTTTTAATTTTCATTAGAGGCAACTTTTTGTATGTATTTTTAAAAATTATGCATAGATGTTTCAATTCTTTATATACGTTGTGGAGATTTTTTTTAATAAATATGCAACCCAACAATTTCTACATCTCATTTTATTTAATTTGGTCTTCACTTAACTTTTTGGTTATTTTATTTTTATATAATTTGATATATTTTTTACAAAAGCCATCCTCTAAGGCGTTTTAATGCCGGAGCCCCCATGAATAATATGGGAGTTGCATACCCGGGTCTATTGTAAACTTCAAAAAAGCAAAAGAAATGATGGAGGGAACATCATTACTTTCTCCAAATAGCAAATTTTATAACACTAAGACAATGTTGAAGTGATCCACTTTGAAAAATTCTCTTGAATGGAGTTTAACTTGGACTGACATAATTCAAATTGCGTTGAAAAGTAGACTTGATGTAGTATATTAAAATATATTTTACTTTATCCAATTTTGTTTTTTCCTGAGCTGCCAATTAAAAATGGGTAGTGATGAATTAACGGTCTCTTGGGAGCTTAGGGGTTCAATAGTCAATTAGACTAGTCTCGCCCAGCGCTGTTGGCTCAAATGTTCCCTGTGTTCCTCATATTTTTGTATGTTCTTGTGCTTCTCGTGTTCCCGTGTTCCATGTAGTGTTGCTTTTGCTTTTGCTTTATCCATAATTTAATTCATTTTATGAAGACAAAATTCGTTAAAAATGCATAAATTTCACACTGTAGGTCCAAAAGCTCCGAAACAACTTTACTTCACCCCTACTCGTCATATCACTACAATTTGGATGAAAGTGCCTCATAAAAAATAATTTTATGGATGAGCATAAAATACATGGATGATTCTATCCATTATTTCCTTACCTGGCTGGTGTGAATGGGGTAGTAGCCAATTTTAGAGTAGTACGCGGCAGTATCCAGCACAGGAGCCATATATAACTCGCCCACGAAAAGGTTGACTTTACGACTTTGCTCTGTCTGTACATACACTGGAAACCACGACGTGTCGGCAGAGACTTGAATCTCACCACGCTGTGCACAGGCAAGACCGCTAATTGCATAGGCATGACTAAATTGGTAACGAGGATAGTTACTGCCCAATAAAGCACTTCAAGAATCTGTATAATGAAGTGAGCATCCAATACACTTCCAGTGAGAATAGTGTCTCTAAATCATGTATAAGTAATAATGGTACAACAAACTGCACATTCAACCATATACATTCCGTCGCTCGCTTCACCATCCATCTGACTTTCCCTGCAAAGCTTCCGCTCCAGCTAGCTCCAGTCGATCATCTCTAGATATCAATCATTCTGGGGCTTCCGAGTTAAGAACTAGTTTCCGAGGAAGCACCGGAGCAGCCCGTTGGGTGATTCATTCTTCCTCGAAAGATCGTGGCGTGGATTGGAGGCTTGTGCAATTGAGACTCGGGCGCAGCAATCGGAGTCTGTTGGAATTCTTCAATGAAAGAATGAGACGATCGATTGATTGATTCTTCTGAATGATCCACTTCCTTCTGGGTGAGTTGAATCCGGAGCTATGACAGTTTTCAATTCTTAATGGTATTTCATTTTCTGTTTGCAAGGTTTTATTCAAATATGGGAGTACGCTCGGACCTCCCATTTTTATGAAGTTCATGAATCGTTGTTGATTGTCAAGTTAGTTGGAGGATACACAATTGATTCAGGGTTTTCATAGATGAAAGACGGACAAATGGTTTGCATGTCTGTCACGGATTTCACATAGAACTCTCCATTGGGAATAATTCCAATTTTACACGGATTAATTCTGTCACGGATTTCACATTGAAGTCTCCAATTTGGAATAATTTTGGAATAACTATGGGAATATTAAAAGCATTTCAACATGTTTTAAGGGTTTGTCATCAACCCGTCTCGTCATTGCTCAAGGGACAAGAATTTGCATATGTGGGTCATTTTTTATAACCTTGTCCAGATTGATTACAAGCTCTGAAACAAAATAAAAGTTGAGAAGTGTGGAGCTTTGTATGAACATGACATCATATGTACAACTGTTAGTAGTTGTGTGGAACTAGAAATACGGAGACATAGACTTTTCATCAATATTAAGTTTGGACCAAATTAATTTAACCCCTAAATGCCTAGAGCCCTCTCCAAATTCGGCAGTTTTGCAAAGATGCATTATAAAATGCAACTAAAAGGGATATTTTGAACTTGTTGTATGAATAAAATTTGTACATTATGAATTTTTGATTCTATCCATACGGCTAGATCTATGATTGCTATCACCAATATTTTTGTATAAAATTCAAAACTCAAAATTCAAAATTCTTTTGTAATTCGATTACAAATAAGATATTGACAATCTATGTATGAAATTTGTTGTGATTGGTTGAAATGCAACACTTTAAGTGTAGTGATTTTTGGAGATTTTTTGGTTGCTTAATTTTATGAGTTGACTTTTTTAAGAGCACTTTTACACTAAAATCTTCGAAATTTTGGGTGAATCACTGCAACATGAAATGAGGCATAGAAATTTCACAAATCATCCTATTTCTAATCGAATCACACATGCATGAAGCTAACTTCCCATAGAATTTATAGTAAAAAATCCACACTAGAAAAAGTGCATGATGGATGAGAAAAAATGGATGAAATCTGTACATCGTCCAAAAAATGGACGCTCAAGCAGTTAGGGGTTAATGTACTAGAGTTATCATTAAGAGCAAGCTAGGTGAACTTGTTTTGGTATAAAGTAGGAGTGAATTCAATGAATATTATCATAAATAAGTGTTGGCAAGCCATTCTTAGTAGTTCAATCATAAATTTGAAGTAGTGTTTAACTTTAAGTAGTCTCAATAGGTAGTGAAAATACAATGAGTATTTCACTCCAAAACTAATAAGCTGCATTGAAATTCATTGGAAAACAAGTTCGACATTAATTACTTCTTTTCTTAAATATGAGATGATTGAAGTTAATACTTGATCCAAACATACCAGAGTGAGGCTCTATCCTTGTACCATTGGCTCTTTTTTGAAGTAGTAACTTAACCTAATAACCAAACATCTCCACATTCATTGTAGAAGCAGTTGTTAACGCCATGCCTCCTTAATTTTAGGCCAAGAGCCAATAATCTAATAGACTAGTAAAAAAATGGTATTATGAATACTTTCATTCTTCGAAGTGTTCTTATCCTAAATATCCTAAGAACTTTGTTGTGGGGTCCTGAACAAACATATAGACTCTTGATTCATGTCAACCAAGTTCCATTGTTGTTATACAAGCCACATATCGTGAGTTATGGAGTACATTGTTAAATGAGACTTTTGTTTGAGTTTGAGACTTGAAGGACTTTAAGACTGTGATCACCTTAGACACCTCGTATAGCTTATATTTAGTACATATTATATAGGCTTATATATGAATTGTATGTGCTAAAAAAAAATTCTTTGATGGTCGTCATATTTAAATTAAACTGTGCTCATTTTGGTTGTAGATAGTACTTCAATGGGACTTTGAAAAGTCTAAAATTAACGAATATGATTCGGTAACACTTTTGACTACCGTATTGCAGGCCTCTAACAACACCAATACCAGTTGTTGATGTCAAAGATCTCAGAATAAGCTGCTCTTTACCTCGTACTCAGGAGCTGATCAGTTGCTGGAGAAAAGGTCCGGCTGAAAGATCCATCAGTGGGTCTAAGAGGGGATTCAGAGAGATGGGGATCAGTTTCCTGCTGTGCATCGACGAACTCTGTCGCTCACAACTTTCACCCATGCCATCAAAGAAATTCAGACCAAATTTAGGTCACAAGATGTGGGCGATCGAAAGCAGTAGCGACCTCCACAGTACATATCAAACTGGAGAGGACTACTGTGAGAATCCGACCGACGCCCCAAATTCATGTGGAGAAACCTTGAGTTTGGTTCGAGGGTTTTCGGAGAAAGAACAAACTGCATCTGCGAAAACAACAATGGAAACTGTGATTACGAACAAGGATACACCCACAGGATGGGAATCTCTACCTACTGATTTACAGGCAGCTGTTCTGCAAAGAGTAGAGCTCAGAGATCTATTTCGTTTCAAAGCAGTGTCAAAATCGTGTAAGAAGTTTATAGACAGTGATGCCTTCTGTGAGTCCTGGGGCCCAATTTCCAAACGCTCCTTCACGGCGATCAGCTACTACATCAAACGCCATGCCTGGCAATGTAGCGGATTCGATTTGCATTCCAAGTCATGGAGGTCGCTGCCAACGTTTTCGTGCCTTCCACGTCCAGATCCCGAGCTTTTCAAGGAGTACTCCGTGACCGGCCATGGCGGACTCATGTGTGCCGAGGTTTCCAAATTGCCCAAGAAAGGAGAGCTCGTGGTGTTCAACCCCTTGACCGGAAAGAGTAAAGCTCTGCCACCTCTGCTTTACCCAAGAAATCCAGTGCTCGTTCACATCTCGGTCAATTCTGCACAGAGATCCTACAAAGTGATAGTTGATGGAAGCTCCACCGCCGGTGACGAGCATCTGTCAAGGAAAATGGAAGTGTTCGACTCATCGACATCGGAGTGGAAAGAGACATGTGACCTGCCAGGGCCGGCGTTCGGACTGAACGAGCACCAGGCAGGCGTGTGCCTGGATGGGACACTATTCTTCATCTCGTTTCTGGAGGGCGATGGCGGCAGGGGCGTGGTAGCGTTTGATGTGGAGAAGGGGGAGTGGCTGAAGGACATGACATGCCCAATCCCATTCTCCTCATACTCCAACACATTGCAGCTAGTCGAGAACGATGGGAAGGTGTACCTATTCTCAGAGCAAGAGCGGGGCGCATCCGTGGAGCATTGCATCGACGAGTTTCAGTATCGGAATCCCAAGGCAGGAGTAACGTGGAGAAAGGTAGTGCAAGTGAAGAAATCTGGTGGGCGAGGACTTCTGGTGTATCCGGAACACACGTGTGTGGGATTCGGGGAAGGCAAGCTCTGCATCTTCAATGCTCTCAGCCGTGTGGGTGCAGTGTATGACATGCGAGATGGAAGGCCGTGCGAGGTGTTGGAGCCACCTCCTCCAGATCAACAGGTCGACAACTTCTTCACCTTGAATCCGGCGTCCTTCACACTCCAACCGAGCTTTGGCAATTTTCACATGAACACCGGTGATTAACCCTTTAGCGCGCCAGTGTCCATATATTGGACGACGAACAGATTAAAGTTGTCCAAATCTCATACAGATTGAACACTTTTCATCTACGAAAATTATCCTTGGTTCTTGAGCAAGTTGACTATGTTTGGATCTTCAAAATAGTTTATTATGATTCTTTTTTAAATAACACAATCGGTTTATGTCAAGTTTCATTCTTAGTTCAAAAAGTGAGACCTCAAACATGATTGTCCAAAATAAGTACAATCAAATAATGGAAACCATACCATCTCGTAGTGCATGTTATTCCAATTTCATTACAATTTTTTGAAATTTTTTTGTGTTAATTTGGGACTTTAAATTGAATTTCAAGAGATAACCTTCAAAAATCATAAATAAATAAATAATAAATAATATGATAAATCCAACCGTAGAGATGTGATCTTCACATTGACATTTACGACTTCGCTTTGTACATCAACTCCATTTTTGGTTTTTATCAAACAATTAATAACGCTTCTTTGAGAACAGTGTTGAATCGAGACGTTAAAGGGTTAACCTGTAAACGTCCTCACTCGTCTCCAGGTTTGCAAAGGTGTATTATAAAATGCACCGAAGAGGGATATTTTGAACTTGATGTAGTAATAAAAGTTGTACAATGTGAATTTTAGATTCTATCCACATGGTTAGATCTCCAATTGCTATCATCAATATTTTTCTATAAAATGTGAAACTTAAAATTCAAAATTCTTTTGTAATTTGATTACAAAGAAGATATTGACAATCTCTGAATGAAATTTGTTGTGATGGGTTGAAATGTAATACTCTAAGTGTAATGATTTTTGGAGATTTTCTGGTTGCTTAATTTTATGAGTTTTATTTTGAAGAGCACATTTAGACTGAATTCTTTGAAATTTTTGGTGAATCATTGCAACATGAAATGAGGCATAAATTTTTTCACAAATCATCCCCTTTCTAATTGGATCACACGTGCCTGAAGTTAACTTCCCATTAAAAAAATTGGATTAACAATCCATACTACAGAAAGTGAGACACTAGAGTCTTCTTTAGTTATTCCAATTCAATCAACACTTAATCCCTAATTGCCCAACCATGCATTCTTTTGCTTGATGTATAGAATTGGAGTTTTGTTCTATACATCAAGCAAAAGAATACATGGTTGGACAGTTAGGGGTTAAGTGTTGATTGAATTGGAATAACTAAAGAAGATTCTAGTGTAGTTTAGTCGAAATTCATTGAAGCAACATCCTATGCAATGTCTCTCTTCACAAAAGTGGCACACTTTCTACATTCAACTTCCCTTGTTTGCCATCCTTCGGTCTCTCATCTCAACCTTGCGTTGCTGCAAAGGTTTGTATTGTAAGTTTTTCTTGCTACAAAGGCTAGTATTGCATTCTAAAAGATGCTTTTTGTGTTGAAGATATTGTTTCATGGCTTCCAAAGTGGCAAAGAGTTTCTGACATGGATATATACATGTACAATTCCATGCCGCACTAGAATTGACCTAGACGGGTTCGGCTAGCCACATCATAGTTACTACTTACCTCCGCTTTCCACGTGGCTGCCACATGGCACAACCAAGGGCTTTCTACTACGTTTTCTCAATAACACAATTGTGTTTAAGTATTTTAAAATATACATGTACATATACATATACAAAGTGTTAGAGAAGGAGTCTTATCTCGATTACCCCTGACGATTCAATAAAGATTCAATGTTTTTTTAATATACCTAAGTCATGTCACTTTCAACATTAATTAATTAATTTTTGTTTAATTCCTAAAGGACCTGGACTATTTTGCTCAAAACACTACAATGTTGCCATTTGTAATCCTTACAACATAACTTCTTTTCTTTCTTTTTTAATTTCACAATGAAGCCGTAGAAACTTGTCTTGTAATACCAAAGGAATGTGCAAAAAAAAATTCATAATCTTTGACTGCATAGATTAGAAGATATTTATGTTTGATGTGAGAATGTGTGATAAAAATAAAACTCACCCAAATTTTCAAGTTGGGTATGTTTCTTCCTCTTTTGAAAATATTCCACTATGGAAACTTGTCACTCTTCACTTTTAAAGTTTACAAAATGTTAGTTACATGTATACCAAATTTGAGAAGTAGGAGAATGATTTAACATATTGAAAACAATACTACAAGTAGAGGAGGTGCAAATCGTTGCAAAACACATTTAACCCTTAAACGTCAAGGTAAGCCCCATGGGCATATTTATGAGAGAATAATGAAGAAAAAAGTGGATTTTCTCAACCAAATCAAGCGAGGATTGGTGCGTTGGAAAGCTACTGAAAAAGCAATCTAGATTCCAAATTTGCCACTTAATTTGGGAGATTGTGGAAACATTGACAAACAATCAAAGTTATCAAAATGAGCAGGAATTGAGGTTGGAGCAGCTGAGGTCGTTTTTTGAAAAGTGCCGTAGTGCTACAGTGCTAGCCAGCAGTGGCCAGCAAAGCCGTTTTTTCTTTTTTTTTGGTTTTTTTTTTTTTCCCCCCCCAAAAAATTTAGATGCCTTCCGGGCTGCCCCGCCCAAGGCCTCCTGACGTTTAAGGGTTAATTTTATTGTGAGCTTGGTTTTGTGATATATCTCAAACCAAATAGTAAAAAGAAAGGTTCTTGTCTCATTTTGAAGTAGAAAAATAAATTACAAAAAATAAAATAAACAGAAATTTTCATTTTCATTTCTAAAAGAAGTTATTTTTTCCCACCTTGCCTGACTAGACTAGAAAGTTTTTACTCCTCTTGGAATGAAATTTTTGAACTACGGAAAGTTTTTTTACACTATTCACTATCCCAAGTAATATCATGTCACTTGTTTTTTGTATCAAATTTTTAGAGCTATTGGAGTAGTGTAGTATTTTCCCCAAGTTGTTCGGCCTCACAAAAAAGGGCATTGGGCTACATAATTTTTTCTAATGATGTCCGGTGGGAAAAAATATTATGTTCCCTCGAAGCTCTTGAGATTCCTCGAGTTCACTAAAAAAAACTCAAAATATTAGACTCAAAATATTTTGTGAGACTTTGTACCTCCACTAAAGTTTCCAAAATTTTCTTCGATGTTCTTGGATGCTCTTTGTTTTCACATCTTCAGTTTGTCTTACTTGTTTGATTCCTACTAGATGCCCTCATAGAATGGCTAGTGTCATTTTTCACTCTAGTTCCAAAGAAAGTTACTATATCACTAAAAGATCAACCAAGTACTAGGCGGTGCGGTATTCTACTCCTAAAGAATGTTATGGAATAGTAAACGTCAGCAAACATGGTTTTAAATTTTGTTCACAACAACATTGGACAATATTAATATAAACAAGAGTATTAACATAGAGGCGGACATAAAGGACATAGTAGTCTATACTAGTTGCGTTAGAATATCCATCTAACATGAATTTGTTTTAGAGATTAACCCCTAAAGGACTAAGGATTCATGGTTTTGAAATGAAAAAGTTAACCCCTAAATGACAAAGGGGGTAAGGGCAATACCTAGATGTGTTATAAAATATCACTTCCGCAACTTTGACGAAGTTTAGTCCACAAGAGAACATGAAAAGCATGATGTTTAGTAATTATCCATACAATCAAACTCTCAAAAAATGTCTTAGATACTCATTTAATGAATTTAGAAGCACTTACCATTTAATATCCACCAAAATTATAAATTATATTTTTAAAATTTGAAATTTGGTATGATTGGTTAAAACTAGACATTCTATTCTAAAACTTTAAAAAGGAATTTTTTCAACGGATGGAAAATCATTAGTTTCTCCAAATAGTAAATTTTATACCACTAGGACAATATTGAGGTCTTTGTCTTTGAAAAAAATCTTCGGTGAAGTTTAACTTGGATTGACATGATTCAAATTGGATTGGAAAGTAAACTTGATTTCCTATTTCAAAATATTTTTATTTTTTATAATTTTTTTTTACTTCCTGAACAGCGCGTAAAAAAAGAATAGTGACTATAACATGGTCATTCGGTCACTTAGAGGTTAAACGACCCTATTGAAAAAATATAATTTAAATGGCGGACCAAAAAATTTCATATCAATGGAATTACTCAAGAATATTACATATGTTGAATAAAAATATAAACAAAATAAATTCTACAGAAAACCTACTCACAACTACTAAAAGCACATGACCCCACTGGGACCGAATGGTTTGTTAGGGGTTAATGTGGATCTCAATGAGTTTATCTACTAGTGATATACTATGTTTGGAATGTATTCCAACCACAACATAGCTACTATACCGATGGATCCTTCATACCTCCTGAACAAGCCCCCGACGGACACTGGAAAAAAGAAAAAGCGGGGTACGGAATATACAACTCTACAAAGGCTGACATGCAAATATCAGCAAGACTACTAGGCCTACAAACATGTTTTCGAGTAGAACTAATGGCTATCCATGGAACACTTAGTCTAATCACTACTAAATACCCAGACGAACCGGCACATATATTTACAGATTGCCTCAACTGCCTATACAATTTAAACACACATATTAAACACCCAACCATGCACAACAATCACGCGGACAAAACCATACTGACAGACATGGTAGAAATGCTAAAAACTCGTACCCAACCCACTACATTCTACAAAGTCAAAGCACATATCAACATTGAAGGCAACGAACAAGCGGATAAACTTGCAAAAATGGGAGCTCAAAATGAGTACTTCAGAGCCACAAGTTCATACGAATTTGCACATACAACACCATTCTATTTTCAAAAAGATATATGGCCAGGACCTATAAAACAACCAGATAAAGGCCCTGTCAGATGTCTCCAAACATATCTAACCAAATACAACCAAGAAAATAACCTTGAAGAAATGGCAATCGAATTTCCCAACATTAGCAAATGAACCATGAACCCAAACATCGATAACGAACTATCAAATGCATTTTGGTCCAATCCCACAATCACTGACTCACAAAAAAACAATTATTTTAAAACTTCGTACCGGCCAATACATGGGTAATGCTAGAAAACAACTATTCTTCGGTAGAGAAAGATTCCCCTCAATCATATGTTCCATCTGTAACTCTGCAGATGCAGACACATGGCTACACGTACTTCTAAAATGCAGCCATCACCACATTCACGCCATTAGAGTCGAAAGACATAACAAAGCAATATGGGAACTAAGGAAATTAATTCTTTCATCACAAAAATCTAGATGTTACACCCTCATGAACGCAGGAACATTCAACAACAACCCCCAAGAAAACACAGTACCTCCATGGCTACTACCATGCTCATGTGAACAACAAAGATGTCATTGCAACGCTAGATTCAAACCAGACATCCTTTGCGTAAAAGGACTCCTATACAAAAATGACCCACCATCACATCCATTAGACAACCTCACAATTCAATTTATTGAATTTACATATTGTAATGACAGATTCCCACAAGAAACAATAAATATCAAAAATCAGAAATACCAACCACTTATCGACAACATTATTAACTTAGGATGGAAAGTTGACCCACTCATAGTCATCACGGCAGGAGTTAGAGGCACTACACATGGTCCCTCGATGAAAATTCTCGAAAGCAAATTTAAATTACCAGAAACCGCCATTAAAACCACATTCAAAGAAATAAATACCATTGCCATACATCACGCCGGATCAATTATGCTACATAAAAGAAAAATAGAAAATAACCAGCCATTACCAATAGACTATTGAGTAAAACAAAACTACCAAAGAAAAGGAGGGTAATGGTGAAGACCACTACTTATTTCTTTTGTATTTTTTGTTTATAGCTCAAAATACACACTTGTCTCAGGTAGATGGGACGGGGCCGGTTGGTTGGTACAAACTTTCTTGACTATGAATAATTCACTAGCAGCACCAAGTCATGTATATTACAATAAACGCTCAGACAGACCCAACGGGAATCGAACCCGGACCGTACAATTGTAACATAAACGTCCTTCTCCAACTAACCTTGGAACCATGACTTGGCGACCACCAGCAAAACAAACACCAATTTATACCCGCGCTAGTTTTAACTAATGAATTTTACTAGTGTTACTAGTATTTATCTTTGGTCACTAAAGTGTTTATTCTCGAAAGAGGTGAGTAGTCTTGTACCAATGGACCTCTGTCCGGTGGGCACTGGCTCATTGTCAAGACGAACAAACACTATATTCACGCCGGCCTCGAAAGAGGACCGGAGTTCATATCTATCTATCTCTGTTTGGCATGTAATATATTCTACTCTTTGAGAATAACAAAGATGATATGGTGAATATGAAGGCAACCATAATTACCATGAGTCATTGAAATTTTTTTACCATAAGAGTCATTTTAAAATTTATTATTGTTATTATTTTCACAAAAATATATTTCAAAAATCTTGTCTGACGTTGCACCATTTCGGCCACATTAGATTGGATTTTTTAATATTCTTTTGAGATTAAAAATAAATAAATATTTTTAATATTATTATATTATTAGTTTTGCATGACAATTTGACCGAGTTAGCAGCTTTTTGGAGGCCTGAATTTTTTTGTAATGATTGCTTTCCTCTCCATCAACGTCACCCTTGGCAGAACGATTACTCACAATTCCTACATTGGGTGCTGTTATGAAGCATAATTATGGAATATAGCAATTAACTGAAATTCTTCCACTTTCTTCCTATCATTATGGCTATAATGCGTGAGTGGAAGTAGGCCATAATGTATGAGGTAAGAAAATGCATACTCCCTTTGTCTCACTAAAAAATTGTGATTTGGACTTAAAATTTGTCCCAAATTAAAATCGTGATTTATTGAATATAGGAATATACGAGTATTGCTCACCATTTAAATGAGTAATATATATATATATATATATATATATATACATCTCAATGGAGTACATTAGACATTTTAGGGCAGTTACCAACTCAGTCATCATTTTCAACCTGGATCCTAAATTTACAAACTTGTTTCACCTTCATGATCGACAATCTTTGATTTCATGCACCATCTTGTATACTCTCAATCACTCTCAAACCCAAATACGCTTGTATCACTTGTATGAAGGCAAAGAACTTTGATTTTGGTGTGCCAATTGCCCTCTCATGCTACATGAGGGCTTAATCCCAAAGTTTCAATGAAATCACGACTTTTTAGTAGCACAAAGGAGTAACATTCATTAGCTAGTGCTACCTTTGCCTTATTCCCAAGGGGAATAAAAGGTATATTCCTCCTCCTCATCATCATCGACCCATCAGGAGCTACCAATTTTTCCATACATGTGGAAACTTTGGTAACCCACATGTATGAATGGTAGCAATAAGAAGGGAGGTAGAAATCCCATGTGTTGTATATGTGGTTGTACAGTCATTCATCCCTTCAAACATGAAGACCCCAACTTGATGGAAACTCGGATGGAAAGGCACTCCACACACTCACTGCCGAATATTATGTGGTGAACTATCATTACAAGAAATTTGAGCCCTGTAAGAGGCCTCGAGTTTTTATTTTTATTTTAACTTTTTGAATTTTTTTAAAAATATTTAATTAATATTAAAATATTAAAAAAATGAAATCTGATGTGGCATGAGTTCGACATTTCAGATTGGATATTTAAATATTAAAAGTTTTTAAAACAAATTAATATATTTTTTAATATATTTTTAATATTAAAAATTGTTCAAATAATCTTTGAACATTTTTTAAACATTTTCTAAAAAAATTAAATAATAATTTTTATTTTATTTTATTAACATTTTATTTTTTAAAATATTTCCATTTAAAAAATATTTCCAATAAAAAATTAGATTTTGGCCCGAACATCGAAAAAGCCTCTTGGAGGGCTCATTTCTCTTCTAACGCAAATCTGAAGTAATTCACTCAAGTTCAGTTGAACCTACTTGAATCCTCCCAAAGTCACTTCCGGTAATTTGAAGTTCACGAGAGAAAGAATGAAGGACTTGTTTGAATTTCACTAGAACCTGGACTTGACCATGAAAACTGACATGGACCCTTACGTACATATAAGGTAGAAGCACCAGTTGTGGTCACCAACAAAAGCACCTGTATCAACTTCAGGAGTTCCCAATCTAGTTATCACAAGTGTTAATTATGAATACCAAGTTAGCAATTTGATTGGACTAGAAATGAAAGACAATTAGTGGTACACCTACTAACATCAATAGTAGTCTATGCATATTAAGTTTGAAAATTTATAACAAAATCATACATTGTGAAAAAATTAATTAAAAATTGAGCTTGGTCATCAAACCCAAAGTTTTATGTGCTACAACTTTTTATCATTGAAAATGAGCGCTCCATGTTGATTGAAATGCTTAAAATGACAGCAACTGTATCCCTTACCTTACTCTTTGATTAGGGAGATATTTTTACAAATACATTGATATTTTTTAAATGAAACTTGGCCTAGATCATGGACATCTAAGTGACAGTCTAAGAGCATCCTGAGTCTACCCTCTAAACAAGCTTGGTTTATTAAAATGTATCTTTTGGTGGATATGGAATTAGAACTTTTAAGTACTATTATTAGAATTATATTTTAAAATTAATTATAATACACCCAAAAATTTTGATTTGGACATTGGATGACCAATATACACCCCATTAAAAATTAGCTAACTTTCAAAAAAATTAGAGCATCTTTCAAATTCAATCTAAAAAGCATTTAGAGTGCCAAAGGCATGCTAAATGTTTCATGCTATTGGTTGAATTTTCCCTTTTAAAACTTGATTTGAAGAACCTCTAAATTAGCACACATTTGATGGGATGTGTCTAAATCAATCAATGTCCAAATCCAAAAAAATTCTTGTACTTTCACTATGCATTTTTAAATGTGCTCCTATGATAACATGTTAATGGTCTAATTCCTTGCCTATTGGCCCTTAAATGCTTGGAGGTTTTGGGCAATACCTAAATGTATTATCAAATGAGGCTTCTTTAACTTTTTGGAGCTTCATCTCTAAAGAGCATATGTAAGACATTTTTATTAGAAGACATTTGAAATAAAATGCCTAATTATTTTTCAAATGAATTTTCAAGAATTGTTTTGCAAATTTACTAAAATGCAATTTTAATACTCTCATCTTGTAATTCATTATGATTGGTTGAAATCATCATGCTTCAATAGTGGCAAAGTTGTTGAATATTGCACATAAAGCAAAAAATGATTGAATGTTGTAAATTATGCCCTTTTGGCCAATCATTCCCAAATTCATAAGATAATGAGTTTTATTGTATTTTTCATACAACTAAAACAATAATCTTTTTTTAAATCAAATTTAAACATATTTCGACACTATTATGTAATCTAACCATAAGGAAGTCAAGGAAAAGTCACCATCTACAACTTTTCATTTGTATTTCAAACTCAAAGAATGGATTTATTGCGCATTTTATGGCTCAAAACCTTAAATTACTATTGTATTGAAATGAAAGCTCACATGGAATGCAAGGACCTAGTACATTCACTTTTGATTTTTCTCCTAATCTAATGTCACTTTTATAAAAGCAACTTCCTGAAAATTTCATGTAAAAAATTCAACTGCAAAATCATCACCACGGATGAGAAATTGTCTATTGATTGCATATGTCGTCCAAAAAAATGAACGCCAAAGCAGGTACGTAGGGGTTAAAAGATATCTTTTAATATGCCAAGCCTTTTTACAGAGTGACAAAAAAAACTAATGGAAGGTTGGTAACTAGTTAATGTGATTAGCTGGATACTCTTGCGCTTCGTGTCGCGTGCCCCAAACCTCCGCTATCTTGGCGTTTGACTGGTGGTTTCCTACCTTATTGGGCATGCTCTGATAGATTTATTGCAACACTTCTATATCCATTGCAAACCAAACTAGTTCCAAACTCACAGTTACTTAGGCCCACAGTTACTGCAGTAGCACTGCGTGGTGTAAAACTCCCCTTCCCACTCAGATTGTTCTTTTTTGCATTTTAGTAGTGCACCATGCATGCACCGGAGGATGGTCCCTCCGGATTTAAACCATTATGACTGTGCCACAACATTAGAGTCTGGTTCCAAGAAGCCAGAAAAAAAACCCTACTTCTGACCCCCTTCAATTGTGACCAAACATTGATTGTATTAAGGTAGACGACCTGTTTCCGATCACCTTAAGCAATTCAGCATACTTCCGGTGGAGTAACAAATAGGCAAATAATTTTGCAGTGTAGGGAAATTTATTTAAAGAAGGTCACATATTTTTGAACAAATTTTGGGGCAATATTGAATTTACTACGAATTTTCAAAGTGAAGATTCTCTCCAACCCGTTCTCGCAATATAGGCTGACCTATTTCCAAGAACTGTAAAACTAGATTTCGAGAACACATGATATCATACTAACTCGGTAACAAGTTTCCATTCTTAGTGCCCACCATTCCATATTAAGAAGAAACATGTTTCCGCCACCGTTTACGAATGAATTCGAAAATAATGCAGGCTGATTCACGGAAATAGGTCGCCCTATACTGCGTGATTGGGGGCCTGATCGGAAACAGGTCGTCTACCTTAGTAATTTAGAGACAGTTGAACATTCTGTTCAGGCACACAAACGGACGGACGCAACTGAGCAGACAACGTACAGACAACGTACAGACAACGTACAGACTGACGATAAGTTAAATTGACGAACGAAACTTCAACGTCCGGAACGAAATCAAAGACTACGCAAGGGCTCATCCGCGTCTATCGGTAACGGAACTTCTCCTATTTAAGCAGAAGGAGGACAACATTTTGCGGACAGATCGTTCAAGTTCAATTATTGTCAGACTTCGTAGAATTCGACAACTCTGTGTCTCTGAAGGGTGTTTGATTGGTACGGTGACTTCCGAATTGAGAACACGCATCAGTAGGAATGGTCGGTTTGCTTGAGTCTGGTGATTGACTGGTGGAACACTCGATCGATGAATTGAGAGGATAGTCAGATCAAAATTGTCATTTTCAACAGTCGGCTTGTTTGCTGTTTTGTACAGAACGTGTATCGATACACGCTGTCACGGTTTCTATGTTTCCTAATGAATCGAGTATTGTTCATTGTTGAGGCTATTGATGACTAGCTATGCTGAGGGTGAGTTTAATTTGTGCGCAGCTTAATTATGGATATGTGACGATTAGGAGAACGCCGATGAAGAGTTACCCCTTGACTGAAGGATTATCAAGTAGCGAGAGACATGAATGCGTGTGACCCAATCTTCAGTGGAGACACCAGAAATGGAAGGTGAGTTCATCATTACAGCTTTAATTCCCTTTCCCTGTGTCGTTTCTACTCCTGACTAAGTTCTGGACTGAGAGGTAATAGCCAGAGGAGGATGAACAACGGCCCACTCAGCCCATGGATGATTATGTTCTGTAGCATTCCGTTTGTGCCGACAAGCAAAGGATGCAGATGATGCCTTTCTTTGTGTCAATAGAGGTATTTTATGGCCATTTTCAGATCGGATGTATGAGCAAGACTCTGTGTGATCGTTGTCTTTAAGATATGCATGCACTGTATGTCCATCAATGTAGCGCATGGCCACGTTAAGTCGATCTTCACCCCGACTGTAGGCACCCGCAGCTTTCAAGAGTACCCAACCTGATTAGTATAGTTGTGGAGTTTGGAAATGCTATTTTACACTCTTTGTTTCCTTCACATGCAGCTTGTGAAGAATTTGAAAACTCACATAATTAGTAAGTCATTCGTCGATTTGGACAGAAATAAAGGCTTTCAGTGCAGCACATGTGTCACCTGGCCAGCAAGTGAATTATCTAAGTTGTGAGGTCAATGTTTTTTGACTTACTGAATCGCATCTTGTGCAGGATTGAGAAAAGCAACCACATCAGATTGAGAAAAGAAATCCTTCTGAAAGTTTAGTGACAAAAAATCAGCCAGCACGTAGGCTTCTCGATCAATCTGAGCACTCAGCAGCAGAATGGCGTGGTGAGTTTCCGGTGATACGGATCGATTTTACGGTGGGGTTTCCTGTCTATAAACCAACAACTATCTCATTAAAGCATGATGTTATTTCTTTGTAACTAGAACACTGCACGGAATACCTTCAGTGATGTTGTCTTGGCCTTTAATGATTAGAATATGAATGCAATGTGCAAATACTTAAGGCTGATCCTTCTGACTGTATATCCTCTACCAAAGTTATCTTTCACCAACCATTTATTATTTTCGTTATCTGACCTTCAGGAACCACGGCACCCAATCATCTTGTGAAGGGCGTTATACAGTCGTCTTGTTCTTTAAATTATCTTCTCCTCTTATCTCCGTAGTCTAGATTTCTATGTCCAAAATGCTAACAATATCTTGTACGATTGCTATGCAGCGAACTGGAGTATCCAAACGAAAGGGAGAACCTCAACTCATTTCATTAACGGCCCATCATAACCCAAAGCTTGCTTTTGCCATAAACCAACCAGTTGACTAAAGAAACCAACGTTCTGCTTCTCTAAGTACAGTAACCCTAGTCAGTGAGTGCAAGGTGATGTATGTATTGAATAGATGACAAATTCAGGGCCAAGGGGCGCATCAAGTAGTCTCACAGAAGTCCAATAGTACTAGAAGCCCTGACGGGCCAGAGTGTCACAGTTATACCACCAAAGGTGGCAACTAACCCAAGTGGAGAAGACTAATAAGTATGTACTAACACAATCAATTTCCCAGTGGTGTTTGGACAGTGTGTTGAATATAATATTTGTGAATGCATCTTGGTTGTTGAAACCTTCATATCACTTCCTAGGGAATTTTTGGGTGAATTTCAAACACATTGTTGCTCTTTGCTGGAATATCACTTTTCTCCAGTCCTTCCATAATATCAAAAGCATTTCCTGGACATATTCAGTGTGTATTTCTCAGTACAAAATTATGCCTGTCCTGAACCATTGCATTGCTTGCATTGGCAGGTATTCAGGTCGACCATCAGCCAAGTTTTTGGTTGGTTAGATATTTAAGGGTTAGCAAGTCCTCTCAGCTTCCACATTCTAAGCAAATCTAACAACTCGACATGAACATTCAACGGTTGGTTCCACATAAGATGAGGAAAACCAAAAATAACTTTACCTGGGGCTGGAGGGCCTTGGAGCTGATGGTTGACGCCCCCAACATCTCTGGCTATAAACTTTATAAACTTTATGATCAGGCCAACTGCCAAAAGTGTCGTCACTGCAGCTGTCTGTGGAATGCAAAGCAGAGAGTTCAGATGAACAACACTACACAAGCACAACCGGAATAATCTGAGCAACACAGCTATTGAAACAATCATCATCACGCCAACCAAAAGGGAGTTCTTCGAAACGAGTGCTACGAACGATTCCTGAGCCAAAAAACTGTTCCCTATTTTGAACTTACAGTGACTGCCAAAACTGAGTACAGAAAAACATAGTTTACCTTTAGTCATTCATATATTATAATGTGATGCATTTAATGTCCAATCAGTTAACGGCTCAAGTATACATGCATGTAAATGATGTGGCTACCAAATTACAAGTCCAGCAATGCAAGATAATTTGAGAAAGATCCAGATCAAAGTAAATTAGCTCCAAAACTCACTTATGCTCACACTTGGATTAAGCAATGAATGCTACAAATCTGACATGTACAAGTGGTCTTTTCTGGGTCTGATTTTTTGGGTGAGCATGTTTTTGGCCTTCACATTTATAATGTCTCCCCATTCAGTGCACATCATGTATGCAAATTGAGCAAAATGGTTTCATTGAGATCTCTCTCTGTTGCTAGTAGAAAGCAAGTAGAAGAAGCTACTTTAGAGAAGTTGAGGAGGGGTGAGAGTACTAGAAATGTTGCTAGAGAGTTACAGGTATCCCAAAGTTGGGTTGCAAAATTTCGTAAGCAACATTTGAGTGAATTGAGTGATGTCAATCAAAGTTTTGGTGGTAGGCCAAAAATGTACAGTGCAGTTGATCGTAGAGCTTGTGTCAGAGCAATCACTGTGGGTGGCTTAGAAACTGCACACAAAGTTGGAAATTACTTGAGGGAAGAGCTTCATGTTGGTATGAGCGATAGTACTGTGAGGAGAGTGTTACGAAAAGCAGGTTTGAAATGTAAAGTGAAGCAAAAGAAACCAAAACTTACACTTCTTCAAATTAAGCGACGATTAGAATTTGCTAGACGTCATTGCCATTGGACTGATGATGATTGGGATCGTGTAGTATTCTCCGATGAAACAAAAATCAACCGATTTTGCTCTGATGGTCGCAGTTGGTGTTGGTTTCGTGATGAACAGAGTAGAAGTGCAGGAATGGTACAACAAACTGTCAAGTTTGGAGGTGGCGGAGTGATGATGTGGGGTTGCATGACTTCAAGTGGCCCTGGTATGATGTGTAGGATTGAGGGAAGAATGGATCAGTACATGTATAGAGAAATTTTAGAGCGAGAGTTGATTCATACGCTCCATGCATACGATTTGGATCCTGCCAATTTGATTTTTCAACATGATAATGACCCGAAACATACATCCAAGAGTGTGCGCCGTTGGCTGAATTTGCAAGAATTTGTTGTTTTGAAGTGGCCGGCGCAATCTCCAGACTTGAATCCAATCGAACACTTGTGGGCAACTTTAAAACGCCGACTAAACCAATATGAGAGACCTCCCAAAGGAATGTTAGAATTGTGGGAGCGTGTCGAGGATTGTTGGGCTTCAATTACTTCCAATGAGTGTCAGAACTTGTATAGGAGCATGCCTAAGCGCATTGCAGCTGTTATAGCTGCTAAGGGTAGGTGGACAAATTTTTAGCTTCATTCCAGCTTGTGTGAGCAAAACTGAGTTTTAGATTGAATTTTACTTTATTTTTGTTTGTACGTGCATACTTGTGTGTAATAGGCCTCAATTCCATGGAAGTATGACTAATTGCAATGGTAATCCTATGCAATTTATGGTTTCATTTTTGATGCATCCAATTTTCTTACATTGTTTGTTGAATTTCAATATGATGTGCCTGTACTCAGTTTTGGCAGTCACTGTATGTAGGCCCCAAAATTCCATGCCCCTGGTCCCTACAGGATAGTTGAGGCGATAGGCCTAAGTTCTGAATTCAAAATTTTCAAAAATGACTCATGAGACCCCCCAACGAAAACATGAAAAGAATTTAATGGACGAATTGGACCGCCGTGACAGCCCTGATGCAGAGCTGAGAACAAACACGATACTGGCACAACCTGAATAATCTCAAGACCGCTTCTGAAAAATTAAGAGATTCGTTAACAAAATTATAGACTGGGGCTTGTACCTTAGCATAATCACGAATGTCCCAGACAATTGTAGCCTGATTCAACTTGCTGCAAAAGCACCGCGAGCAGAAATGTCAGCGACTTGCACTTAGAATCCAACGTCAAGAGAGCAGATCCCTGCAAGAGCTTTTAGTATCAAATAGAACAATCCTGAAGACAGTTGAATCATAGACCATCCACAATGCGGAAAATTAAAACCGGTAGCTCTGCTAGCCATATCTGAATCAATACAAATCATGTCACCATGATCCTACCCACTCTGGTCGTCAGCAGCAGCACCGTTCAGCATTGAAGCAAGTTGGCTCAGCCAGAGAAGCTGTCAAACAGGACAAAGCCGCATCAGGAGGCCAACTACAGAAAGCAATAAGAATCATTCCCAATGATTCTCAATCAAACATCGATCAAAGACCTTCAGGACATTGAGACAACTGGGAACCGCACAGGGGACATGTTCAAGGTTAACACTTAATCTCAAGCTAGTTTGATACTCCTGCACATATTATGTGCAAGAAAGCATTGTATTTCTGATGATACGTGCACAAACCAGAACTCTCTCGAAGTAGCTCGGCGTGAATTGACACGCGCCAAAAAATCCGAGGCGTGACGCTCGATGGAACTCCTCGCACTGTCTTCCGACTCGCATGTCATACACCACGCCATCACGCTTGAGAACGTTGAAGATCGAGAGATTCCCTTCCCCGAATCCCACACACGTGTATTCGGGGTACACCAGAAGACCTCGTCCACCCGACTTCCTCACTCGCACCACATTTCTCAACCAGCACGTCATTGCTCCTGTTTCAGTGCTTGGAATCTCCAGCTCGTCGATGCAATGCTCCACGGATGCGCCCCGCTCTTGCTCTGAGAACAGGTACACCCTCCCATCGTTCTCAACTACCTGCAATGCGTTGGCGTATGAGGAGAATGGGATTGGGCAAATTCAAAGCCCACACACTACAAGGAATAGGTGTCGCTTTTCACTTGGTAGGTGACAAATTGCTCTCACCAAGTCCAACCAAAAAATTGGTGAGTGCGAAGTGGCACCGTTTGACTCATAGAAGAGTGAAAAACGACGCCTTCTCCATGCAGTGGCCCGACTTTCTAAACACACCCCAGATTGCATCAACACTCAATGGTGATTAGAAACTTCAAGGAGAACAATCGAAATTCGGTTGGAGTGTGAACAACGCCGGATTCAAGGTGAAGAAGTTGTCGACCTGTTGATCTAAAGGAGGTGGCTCCAACACCTCGCACAGCCTTCCATCTCGCATGTCATACACTGCACCGACACGGGTGAGAGCATTGAAGACGCACAGCTTCCCTTCTCCGAATCCCACGCACGTGTGTTCCGGATACACCAGAAGTCCTCGCCCACCGGATTTCTTCACTTGCACTACCTTTCTCCACGTCACTCCTGCCTTGGGATTCCGAAACTCAAGCTCGTCGATGCAATGCTCCACGGATGCGCCCCGCTCTTGCTCTGAGAAGAGGTACACCTTCCCATCGTTCTCAACTAGCTGCAATGTGTTGGAGTATGAGGAGAATGGAATTGGGCATGTCATGTCCTTCAGCCACTCCCCCTTCTCCACATCAAACGCTACCACGCCCCTGCCGCCATCGCCCTCCAGAAACGAGATGAAGAATAGTGTCCCATCCAGGCACACGCCTGCCTGGTGCTCGTTCAGTCCGAACGCCGGCCCAGGCAGGTCACATGTCTCTTTCCACTCCGATGTCGATGAGTCGAACACTTCCATTTTCCTTGACAGATGCTCGTCACCGGCGGTGGAGCTTCCGGCAACTATCACTTTGTAGGATCTCTGTGCAGAATTGACCAAGATGTGAACGAGCACTGGATTTCTTGGGTAAAGCAGAGGTGGCAGAGCTTTACTCTTTCCGGTTAAGGGGTTGAACACCACGAGCTCTCCTTTCTTGGGCGATTTCGAAACCTCGGCACGCATGAGTCCGCCATGGCCGGTCACGGAGTACTCCTTGAAAAGCTCGGGATCTGGACGTGGAAGGTACGAAAATGGTAGCATCGCCTTCCACGATTTGGAATGCAAATCGAATCCGCTACATTGCCAGGCATCGTGTTTAATGTAGTAATTGATCGCCGTGAACGAACCTTGTGGAGCCAAACAGACCGGGTGAGAACTACGTAGTTCTACTAAGCACTTCTTTTTCACCGACACAAATCGCTTTTTCGGCAAGAACAAGTCCCACACAGCATGCACTCTCGTGATCACTGCGGTACCGATCGCCGATTCGAAACGTCTCAAAAAAATTTCGAATTTGCTGCAACCAACAACACTTTCGGAAGCAACTCGTCTTGCTGACGTCGGAAGCCTGCGTACATCAAGGTCAGCAAATAATTGTCACAGTTATACCTCACAACAAGAAATTGAACCAAACATTCGAGCCTGCAAGAGAATGAAGGAGTTGTTTGAACGCACCCTGGTAGCGTATGGGGGGAGTCGAGGAATTCCGCTAGTCGCGTTCGTTTCAACGTGTCACCGATTAGCAAGTGGAAATTCTGCAACACCACCTTCAGAATCTGTTCCGTAATATATCGCCAGGTGCATGCGATCTGGATCACTACCTGTAAAACGCTATTGGAAAGCAGAGGAGCCATGACGATCGAATTCTCTGGTACGCTTGGTCAATCATCGGCCATTCAACAATGGGCTGAGTGCGTGCAGGCAGGAACGGAAACAGAGCATGGAACAGATCATATTAATAAGTTGCGATCGAACCGCGGGAATGAAGAAGAACCAGTTGGACCTGACTTTCGATCTAAAGCTGGGAGAGGAAGCAGTTGTCTGTGGAATGTCTGTATGTACAGACTGCAATCACGGAGCGCTGATTCACAGCAGTCAAATGCGGCAGGATGTGCGTGCATTATGGTAAGTAGCCTGGCAAAATCGATTGTAAGAAATTCGCTGGATAGGCCGACCAGGATGCAGTGATCGAACCGGCTTTTGTACAGACATTCACTCGGTACTGAGTACAGACATGCAAAGGGTTAGTTGACTTTGGCCCACTTTATACTTGGGGCCGGATTGAGGGCCGGCCCGAACTCTTTAAATTTCAACCAATTTCAACCAATAGGATCGCTCGATTCTTTCAAATCCAGCCCAAGGGCTTTATACTAGGGCCGGGCCGGAAGGAGCAATTTTTCCTATGCGGCGTCCTATGTGGCATGATTTTGGCGCCAAATCTTTGGGCTGGTTTGATGAAATCGGGACAAGGTTTGCCATGGCCCGAACTCCAAACTTGGGCCGGATTGAATCGGGTCGGCCTTCCATCCAGCCCCAGCCTGTGTATAAAGTGGGCCTTAGTTCCATATATAATTCCTGGATTTTGGGATTTTTTTCCCTTAAAAAAGCAAATCGGGGAGAAGTCACTGCAGAAAAGTGCGCTAGACGCAGAAGGGGGGGTTCACACTATGGCCTTCCAAGTGGAGAGGTCGTCAGAATTCATGGTCAATTCAATTGAGAGTCCAAGGGTTTGGGCTCAAAATATAGAATAAAATATATAAATTGGAGCTTTCGGCCGGCCATAGTATGAAGCTTCAAAGGTTAAATTCAAAAGTCAAGCCTTCAAGTTGAACCTTTGGCTGGTCATATTGTGAAGCCCCAAAGGCCAAATCCTAAGTCCAAGCTTTCAACTGGCCATAATGCGAAGCTCCAAAGGCCAAATTCTAAGTTCAAGCAATTTGATGGCCAAGCCTCTTATAAAATAAAATAAACCTCATTAGTTTAATCGAAAGAATTCAACGGTCTCTCAAGGAAGAATTGAGTTTCCATTCTCATTTGACACAATTCTCCTTTGAGAGTCCGTCACCTTGGCTACATGACTCGAATTTATGTTGCATTTGAATGGCTTGTAGTCAGAAGAAGATCTCGCTCTTAAATAGTAGTTGGAACTATATGTGGCAAGGACCCAACATTCAGAAGAGGGGACACTAGTAGCAGACCTGTCGTTTTCCATTCCCCACTTCGTGGGAACAGTGAACAATAGCTGAATATTAAGTTTATATTTTTGTCTTCTTGTGACACTCACCAACACTGACACAACCCATGTGTTGGCGCAGTTTCATTCCTTTTTCATTTATAGTAAGTGAAAAACGACACATTTTTTATTAGTGCATTCAAAAAGTAGCACTTGAGGTACACTTGACAAAGTATAGGATGCATGGGGCCTTCGTCTTTCTTTATGCACTACTAGCAAAGGCTTTACTTTTCACTCAGAAACAGTGTCAGAGTTCACTGTACACACTTGTCCTACGTGACGAATCACACTCACCAAGTCTTGAGTGCCTGGGCAATGAGTGCAAAGTGACGCCATTTGACTCACCTACCGAGTGAAAAGCGACGCCTTCTTCTTGTAGTGATGCGCTATCTAGTTGTTGCGTTTTCTTACCTTGCTATCAAACTTTGCAATCCGCTCAAGAAGGCTGGACGTAGTCAGTGACATAGAGCTCTTTGTTGTTGATGAAGATCTATTACTGATCAACTGTTGTTAATGAGAACCCGCTGTTGATTTTAACAATCAACCGACCTGTAGTCCTTTGCGAGTACAGCACCTTTAGGCTGCAGCCTAAAAGCAAGTACGTAGAGCACGTACCAGAGTTTGTACCAGAAGTTAGTGGTGTTTACAACCACTATACTAAACATGTACGAGTATACGTGAGTGCACAAAAGGTGTATTAATTTGAACATGGTCGTATTACATATACATACAATAAACACTTTTAGAACTCAAAATATTCATGTATACTTACATTAAACATATATTTAAAACGGAATATATATGTATACAAAGGTATTTAGACATATAATCTCTCGTATGCAAGGGGTTTTTGGAAGCCAGGGGTCATGAACGCACGTGATTCTTAAACATAATGTAGAGTGCACCTCGGGGTTACAACTAAGAAGTTGAAGCACTAGTAGTGGGACGCCCCCACTGTTATGTGTATATGCCCGAGCTTGGCCCAAATGAGATTATCGGGACACATGTAGTATCGGGAACCTCACCTCGGCAAATGTACCCCCTGACTACATTCTACAGGGGATAATACACGGGAGGTTCCCGATACTACATTCTAGCCGAGATTATCTGTTTTCCGCCAGTATCTTCATGATCACGATCAACCACACTCTTGCCGCTGGCCGTTCTGTGCTGGAATATGACAATGCATGTAACTGGCAGACGAGCAGACAGAGTTTCATTTCGTGGAATGTTCTTTGTAGGCAAGAAATCAGGACAGCTACGAGCTCAATGCCTTCAGTTCCCAAGCCACTTCAGTTCCTTAGACCGCATGATTATATTACAAAACCTTGAAGACACACCAGTACGAAAAATTTGCCTGAATCTGAACTCAAAGTAAATTTATACACCCAGTGGCGTCCTCTTGGATTTCTCGCATTCACATCATATTTATGAGACTTTCTACTTCAATCCTGCCACGTTTTGATGAAGCTAAGTAATTTATTTTGATTTGGAATATGCAGAGGTCTATGGCGGATATTTTATCAGTACTTGCGCTCACAATGCCGGAGGAGGGGAAAGAGAAAGTTATTTCCTTCACACTACTTGTATCTTGTCGGAAAGTTTTTCAGTTTGTATTTGCCTGCACGCTTTGTCAAGTCGTGGGTTTAACCCTTTGAGGCGCCTGCGTCTGCTGAACACATTCAAAGTGTTCAAATTCCATCCAAATTGGACAGTTTTCATCCACCAAATTTTTTCATGGTTCTTGTGCAAGTTGACTATCCTTTGTATGGTTTGGATCTTCAAAATAGGTTATTATGATTTTTGGAAAAACAACACAAGTGGTTTATGTCAAGTTTCATTCTTAGTTCAAAAAGTGAGACCTTAAAGATGATTTTCCAAAATAAGTAGAATCAAATAATGGAAACCATACCATCTCGTAGTGCATGTTATTCCAATTTCTTTACAATTTTTTTATTTTTTTAAATTCCATTAATTCATGATTTTTAATTGATTTTCAAGAGAAAACCTTGCAAAATTTATTAAAATTTATTAAAGAAATATATGATATATCCAACCGTACAGATGTGATCTTCACCTTGACATTTACAACTTTGCTTTGTACATCAACTCCATTTTTGGTTTTCATCAAACATTTTATAACAAATCTTTGAAAACAGTGTTGAACTGGGACGTTAAAGCGTTAATCTGGGTGTGATTTCTTGTTGGGGATGTCTGACCACCGATTTCTTTAATGCAACTTGGTTAATTTATATGTTTTTTTTAGCAAATCAAAAGGAAATTTTATTGCAAGATCAAAGTACATCTTCCACCTCAAACCAGGAGCGAACACCCTCATAGATAGAAAGTAATACTCAAATCCCTAGGAGGCTAGGACCGAGACAAAGACTCGACAGAACTTACTAACTACAAGGTGTCATTGCTAGGGGCTTAACCCCTAAACGTCCTCACCCCTCTCCAAATTCAGCACTTTTGCAAAGACGCATCATAAAATGCAATCGAGATGGATATTTTGAACTTGATGTATGAATATAAGTTGTACATTATGAATTTTAAATTCTATCCATACGGTTAGATCTATGATTGCTATCACCAATATTCTAGTATAAAATTTGAAACTCAAAATTCAAAATTCTTTTGTAATTTGATTATGTATAAGATATTAACAATCTGTGGATGAAATTTGTTGTGATTGGTTGAAATGTAATCCTCTAAGTGTAGTGATTTTTGGAGATTTTTTGGTTGCTTAATTTTATGAGTTGATTTTTTTAAGAGCACTTTTACACTGAAATCTTTGAAATTTTGGGTGAATCACTACAACATGAAATGAGGCATAAAAATTTCACAAATCATCCCCTTTCTAATCGGATCACACATGCATGAAGCTTAACTTGCCATAAAATATATAGTAAAAAATCCACACTGCAAAAAGTCAATGACGGATGAGAAATCTGTGTTTAATTTTTTTCATCATCCACATTCTAGACGGTTGGACGTTTAGGGGTTAATCTGGATGTGATTTCTTGTTTAGAACATCTGACCACCGATTTCTTTAGTAGCAGATGCAACTTGGTTAATTTATACGTTGTTTCTTTTTTTTTAGCAAATAAAAAGGAAATTTTATTGCAAGATCAAAGTACTTCTTCCACCTCAAACTAGGAGTGAACACCCCATAGATGGAAAGTAATACTCAAATCCCTAGGACCAAGACAAAGACTCTACATAACTTACCAACTACAAGGTGTCATTGCTAGGGCTTAAGCACCCATTGCACCTTCAACTCTATTCTAGAATAAATCACGTTGTTTGAGATAGCCCACTGAACCGTCAAAACTTTTGAGAATACCTTAACTACGTCTCGGAATTTGCTATTGGAAATTTCCTTCAAGGCCTTCTTCCAAGCAATTCAATAATAATCCATGAGGTCTTTCTACACTCTCCTTTGATATTCTTTCTCTTACCAATGCTCTTGGTTGAAGACGAAGTCATTTTGGCCAAACCAGATAATCTTAATGGGTGTTTTTGCACTAGGGTGTCATAGTTTTCAACAAAAGAAGTTTCTAATATTGTAAAGCAATTGCATTAATGACGTAATATAATAAATAGGAAAATACTATTAAAATTTTAATATAGTTAAATGGAATCTTCTGGAATCTTTTCAAAATGTTTAATATTATTTTGGAATATTTTGGAATAATCCCAATTTTGAAATATTCTTACTAGTGTCATTTTATCCACTTGCAAACCATGTCTAATTCATATTCTAGCGACACCATAAGCTCCGTTTTAATTAGTCAACTAAGCACGCAAGAATTTTTTGGGAACTCGCCATTTTAAGGGGCGTTTAATGTAAAGGAAGAAAAATTGCAATCATAAACTTCTAAAATTAAGGCAATAGCATATTTATCCTACAATGTCACCGAATGCAATACATGTATTACATTTTGGTCCAAATACTATTTTATATTATTTTAAAATTATTAATATACATACAATCCTAAGATACTTTTTCACTGTGGTTAACTTTTTGCCAAAAAACTAATTTCAATGACCAAGATAAAATATTTACCGCCACATTTCCTTTGTTATGCAATGTCACACTACACATTTTGAACGCCCTACCGTGAAAACACCCTAACCACGATCCCTTTGAGGAAGTACCATGTCCAGCTAACTCTGGCAAATCGGCGGGGTAGTTTCTTCCCAAAGATGCATTGGTCTAAGCAAAAGGCTCTACATGGGATGGTTCTCTTTCCATTTGGTAGTAACCATTGCAAAATGTTGAAGCTAAAGTTCCAAGCTGCTTTAGTCTAGGAGTAGTGGTAGAATTGGTGTGACAACGACTCGTCAATTCCTTGGTTGCAACACTCACAAAGAGCACTAACCGGGGCAATACGCGATCTCCACGCGTTTGTGGCAATCGCTTTCATTGTGCCATAGGGACTACATAAAACTGCATTCTTTCTTGGCCCATCTTTTGTGCCACAACTCTTTTCAAATAGACAATCGTGTGTTTGTTTCTCCATTTTTGTTCAGCTAGTTTCTTCAGTGTTGTTCTCCCGTATATAAGGACTTGGCCTCTTTTTGTTGTATAGTGTAGGAATTGACTGCCATCTGCCCATTTCTTAGCAATGGCCCATTACTTGGACATTGGCCCATTGATCTATTGGCCCATTACTTGGAAATGGCCTAATATGGGTGGTACCAGTGAGATGTGTCTCACTATGTGTGACTTATGATTTATTCATTTTATGTGTGTTAGAAATTCCGTTTTTAACACCATGTATGTAGTTGCAGCCATGGCGCCTATAATACCATTTAATTTTTGTAATTTTCCAATGTTTTTTTTACCAAAAAGATATTTCTTGAAAATCACACTATTTTTGGAAGGGCACCCATATCAAGCCACACCAAGTGGTTAATTTATATGTTGGTATTTGCAGGAACTTGGCCGGAGAGATAGACAACGAGTTTCAACTTTCAACTACGTAAGGTCACTAGTAGAAAAGGTGGCGCTCCCCAAGGGACATGCCCAGGAAATATCATTGTGCATGCGTGAAATTGGGCACTACTTGTCTAGGCATCTCCCTTGGCAGTGCCACCTTTTCTACTAGTGGGTATCTTTAATGTAGCCAAGGGATTTGTTGTAAAATTTTCCAGTGCTCAGCTTCTAATTTCTTTTAAATATTTGTTCATTAAGAATAGGTAAATGTAAGTACAAGATTCTACAAGATTCTCTTGTTACAATTTTGTTTCTCTTGCTATAATTTTGTTTCTCTTGCTTACCACCATGGTACTTTTGTTAGTAGCTTTGCTTATATAGGTTGCTAATAGAGTTAACCGAAAAGTCATCCCAAAGAGGAAAGTTTTAGCAAACTCGTGTTGAATTCCTCTTGAACTCATATTGAAATATAAATAGACCAAAAACTAGTCTATGATGAGTTGGGAGACAATTTAAAGCAAGCCACTATCATTATTCTCCACACCTCCCAATGACTCCCTCTTTGTATACAAATATATTTTGTTTTAAATATATGTTTAATGTAAGTATACGTGAATATTTTCAGTTTTTAATGTGTTTATTGTATGTATACGTAATACGGCAATGTTCAAATTAATACCCCTTCTGTGCACTCACGTATACTCGTACATGTTTAGTACAGTGCAGCCCCGGGGTCTGACTAGGTCTCCTTACTATCTCTGTGCAGCATACTCAAGGAGGGCACTTCCAAATATTACATAACAACATGCAAACAAAGATAGAGTCTAAATAAATCTTTGAAGGTGAATTTTAGAAATAAATTATATAAATATGGGATGCCCAAAATTCACTACAAGAATAAAAATGAGAATATTCCCATAATACTATTAATTATAGTAAGAATTACTTTTATTTTTTAAGGTGCTTTTCAATACCCTTTCACCCTTTGTTCACACGTGATACTCTAAAGATACAAAGAGTGACCTCCCCGAGGCAGTATAATGCAGAATCTGTGGCTATGAATCTTCCCATGGAGGTTTGAAGACTAAATTTAGACAATTTGGTGATAATACGAAATATGGTCCGAGGATGTTTTAATATATGTTGGTGCAATATTGACCCCTAAACGTTCAATCGTTCAGAAAGTGGACGATGTATAGAATCAAACACAACTTTCTCATCTGTCATTGACTTTTTGTAATGTGGAATTTTTACTATATATTTTGTCGTAAGTTAGCTTCATGCATGTATGATCCAATTAGAAAGGGGATGATTTTTGAAATTTTTATGCCTCATTTCATATTGTAGCGATTCACCCAAAATTTCAATGTTTTTAGTGTATAAATGCTCTTGAAAAAGTCAACTCATAAAATTAAGCAACCAAAAATCTCCAAAATCACTACACTTGGAGTATTACATTTCAACCAATCACAACAAATTCCATGCACAAATTGTCAATATCTTATTCATAATCAAATTACAAAAGAATTTTGAATTCCAAGTTTCAAATTGTATACAAAAATATTAGTGACAGTAATCATCTATAGATCTAATGATATGGATAGAATCAAAAATTCATAATGTACAGCTTTTATTCACATATCAAGTTCAAAATATCCACATTGTATAAGACATCTTTGAAATCTCTAGATCTGGAGAGGGGTGAGAGGGGTGAGGACGTTTAACCCCTAAAGGACCATGAGGCCACCAGATGGCTTCTGCAACTACATTTGTAGAAAATTTGAAATGAAGATCTATCTAACAGTATGTGAGTGACAAGGAGACCCTGGTCGATTTTCAATGCTGAATCTATCGGTGTAACATGATCGAAGAATGGTTCACTACGCGATTTTTGGTGAATTTCTGGAGCATTCAGGAGCTTGTTTTGGAACGTCGAGGGCTCAGTGGGCAGCTGCACAAGCGAGAGTCTGTGCAACCACGCGTTCCTGCAACAAACCGAGCAATGTCTGTCAGGAGCCAGGAGCCAGGAGCCAGGAGCAGGAGTCCGCAGTGTCAGGGACAGAGCAACGTTGCTTCAGAGCATGCGGAATTTTTTTTGTTGCCGTTAGGCGCTTCCGTTGGATTGCATCAAAGGTGAGTTCGTGAGAGTCACAATTGGCAGAGCGACGTCGGAATTGAATCAAGACTTTGGAATTGGATCATCGCGTGGGAAATTGGGCCAGCAGAACGAAGTCACTGCAGGAATTGGACTGGTCGGCAGAGAGGCGGAAATCTCAAAATCTCAGACATTGTGCAATTGGGTTCTCACATTCATCAATTCAAATGCCGTTGGGTATGACTGTGAGCTGAAATGTGGCCGTTGCGTCACTTGCGTGCAAGAATTTATTGGAATTCATTGGAATTGGCGTAGACAAAGCCACCGCGGCAGTGGTTTATTCTGTCAAAATTTGCGTCAATCTTGGATTGCGCGTCAGGCACTGCAAACCAACGTTCGAGTAGGAAGACTGTTAGCTGAGAAACTAGAGGCTGGTGCACGAATTGGGTTCTCAAAAATCAGAGGTCGTTGCAGAGGGTGTAGGATTCGGCAAAGGTGGCGGCCAGAAAACGGATTTGGGATTCACGCAGTAAACGGTAGAAATTAGCAGTGCGGACTGGGATTGGTGCAACGATTGTTGGCAGAAAACGGATTGTAGAAAGAGCGACGTTGCAGGATTGTAGACAGAGCGACGTTGGCAGAAAACGGATTTGGGGTGTGCGACGTTGTAGTGGCAGTGACCTCGGAGATAAAATGGCGTCCAATTTCTCAGAGACCTCCATGTCTGTTGCCAATGCAAGAGTAGTAGTTGCAAAGTGGCTGCGGGAAGATTTGCAGAAGAGTGAGGACGTTGTGGTTGAGATCTTGGCTCTGTTGGACAACGACATTCTGTTGGCAGCGCCGCGGCCAAAGGGTGTAAGATTGCCTGCGAAGCTGAAGGCGGTAAATTGGCGGTATTTGTGGAGGCGAGTGGTGGCACATCGTTTGGGGTGGACGCTTCGACGAAGCGAAGGCGACCCCGACTCCTTTCCTGTGGCAGTGAACTCGGCAGTGAGGCGGCTTTGGGCGGATTCACAGACCAGCGAGACGGACAATGGCGCCGCGTCGCAAACAGTGTAAGAGCCCGCAACCACCTGTTGTGATCAACGTGTCTGGCTCCGGAAGTCCCGTCGTAAATGTGAATTGTCACAATGTCCATGTTCGTAGTGAGCCCGGCACGTCACGACAAGTAGAGCATGGGTCCACGAGTAGGAAATCTTTGTTTTCCTCTGATAATGAAAATGAGCTCAATTGCTCTAATTCTCATTCGTACGGTGTGGATTTGTCCGGTTCGTTGCATGGGTCTCATCATTTGAGGTCAAAATCGGATTTGAGGTCTCTTATACCCCCATTGTATGAGCTTGGCCGCCGTGGTAGGGTTGTGAGAGTACCTTGCGTGGAACTCCCCGATGTAAGGTGGGCGGATGCCAATTTCTCAGAGACAGACTATCTTTGGGGAACTGTCATAAATGAATTTTATGAACCCAGTCTAGGCTTGACATTCTTGAGTGTACAATTGTATGGCATTTTTGGCTTGCATGATGTACCGGATGTCGTTGTAGAATGGGTTGATGAATCCGATGATGTTCTAAAGGTGCCCTCACAACAAATGTGGGATCTCAAGGGAGAGTATTGCTCTGCCGATGATAGCGAATACCAACCGAGTGAATATGGGGAGGAGGATCCATTAGAAACCGCGACTAAATTGACTCCAAAAACGAGAACGTGGTTCATGGACTCTAATAGGGTTGACCACGAAATTGGCCTAGGGTATGGAGGTATTGATTACCTTGATAGCTTGTCGGAGAAAGAACGGTTTGCGGAGCATATGTGGAATTCGCCGGTTTCGTCGATTCCACATGTTGAGTGGCGAGGTGGGTCCGAAGGGTTGAAAGAGAATTTTGACGAATTTCAAAGTGTAGATAATTTTGTGATGTTGTTTTGGCCGCTAGCCATGATGCGCGAAATTGTACGCATGACAAATTTGTATGCCGGTCGATCAAATGGGAAAGATGGTACAATGGGTGGTACAAGGTGGGTCTATTTGACAGTGTCCGAGTTGAAGTCTTGGTTTGGAATTTTGATTTTGATGGGCCTCAAAAAAATTCCAAACCAAAGGTTGCATTGGTCCTCGAATGATATGTTTTATTCGAGAGAAATTAGCTCGGTAATGAGTAGACGAAGATTTGAAGACATTTTGAGATGAGTACATCTTGTTGATAATGACCGCATTGCTAAAAATAAGGATGAGCCAAATTATAGCAAAATTGCAAAATGTAAGTAGTTAGTAAATGAACACAATGCATTATATTCTCGATATTGGCAGCCTGAGCAAAACCTTACCATTGATGAGATGATGGTAAAGTATTGTGGAAAATATTCACCTATTAGACAATATATGAAGGCTAAGCCTACGCAATATGGCATAAAAATATGGTGTTTAGCTAATAGTCTCTCAGAGTATGTTCAAAAAATGGAAATTTATTGCGGTAAAAGTGAAGAAGTTGAGGACGAAGATCAAAATGCTGGTTACAAAGTTGTCACTAGTTTAGTGAGCGGATTTGAGCACATGGGACATGTGATTACTTGCGATAATTGGTTTACAAGTCCAATTTTATTTTGGGATCTTCTAAAACTTGGTTTTAGAGCTACCGGGACTTGTAGAACCAATAGGCGAGGTTGGCCAAGTGCATTGACCATTGACAAGGGTAAGGCTGTTAGAGCAGTTCCTCGGGGTACAATGTGGTGGCGAATGCATGCGTCACATCAATTAGCCGCTATCACTTGGCTTGATAACAAGCCAGTGACAATTCTCACTACGGCCGTATCTCCTATACATGCATCAAATCAATTGTTTGTGGATAGATGGCATGGAAATGTTGTGAAAGACATCCCTTGCTCGCCCGCATTGATACATTACCAATGCCACATGAGGGGAGTAGATGTACAGGATCAATTACGGGGCAATTATTCGGTGCAAACTCGGGATCACAAATGGTGGCATAGGATTTTGTTACATTTGCTAGATACATCTCTTGTCAATGCATATATTTTGTACCGTGCTTCTATGTAAAGGAGGGGTGAAAGAGCCATGTCAAGATTCAAATTTCACTATGAAGTGGGCACCAAACTTTGTGCATCTAATGTGCAACGCAGGCCCGTCATTCCTCGCCGCACAGGTGTTTCCAACCCCGAGGCATTGCATTACACCAGGATGTGGACCAAGAAGATCAACGGTAAACTAATTCGTCGGAAGTGCGTCGTGTGCAAGAAAAGGGGGCAATTCTATTGTCTCACTTGTGGAGAGTGGAGACATTCCCGTTTGCATGGGAGATTGCTTTGTGACACGCCATAGTGGATGATCATGTACTATTCGCATGTCATTTGCGGTTTTTATTGAGACTTTTTTATTGAGACCTTTTTATTGAGACTTTTTTTATTGAGACCTTTTATGAGTACGGATTTATTCGCTATGTACTATGAGTTACGATAATTTCATTATTCATTTCTTGGAATTTATGTGTTCTATCTTGTTTTTTGAGTTATGAATATATTTGTTCTATATTTTATTAGCTATAGGTTGAATATTTGTGTTAAATATTTTATTAGATAATTATTTTATGTTTTACATGGCTCAAGAATTTGAGTACATGGCCAAAATTTCAATCAAGCCAGATGGGCTCTCATTTGTCCAGATGAGCCACAGAAGTGAAGAAGTCGAGGGCTTCAGTACATGGGTGAGGAGAGAATGGCCTGGTATGTTGGGCTCTCACTTTGGGAGTTACTCACTTTTTTTTTTTTTTTTTTTACAAGCCAGATGGGGTCTCAGTTGCTGCCATTCACCCATTGTTGAACGTCCCAAGGCATTGGGAATCGGGCCTGTCATTCTGTTGGCAGTGGACCCTGGTTGATTTTCATTCCCAGGGGTGGTATAAGGTGGGTACTCAGATCTCCATGGTCCGTGCTCCATACCATGAGTGAAACTGGGTTGGACACGGGGCAGTCCCAAAAGTTTCCGTTTTTGGGCTGAATATCATGGCCTGGAGACTTCAGAGCCTTATATCTTTTTTTCCACACATCAGAATTTGACGAAATTTCTTTTACATAAGGATGATGATGAAATCTACCTGTGGAAAAAATTTCAGATTTTTTGGATCATTTTTTAGCATTCCGATTTCATGATATGCTCAAAGTCCCGCCTACCCGAACATTTTCCATCAATCTTCTCAACGGTGGCATTTTCTCAAAAATTATGCGATTTCATTGATCGTTTTTCCAAATGAAAGCTATGTAACTCTTTTTTGATTTCAACGGTGCCGATTGTCAAAATTAACCCACACCAATGAGGAATCGAGCTTGTTATAAGAGCTAGTCAAGAAAACAAGAGCAAAGCTCAACCCCCCCCCCCCGGTCCTTTAGGGGTTAAGGGTTAATAATATCTATATGGCCCTCTGTGAAGTATTGCCTTATTGTTTCCGTTTCAGAGAAATAATTGCACAGGGTAAAAAGATTTGGCAATATACAGGGATTGTCACTTTTTCAACCTATGTTATTTTAGTATCGTATATTGAATACGCAAGCTAGGAGAGATGTCTCATTAGCTGAGGAGCGACAATGCCTCAAAAGAATTTTGACCGTGCTTTCAATAGCATATTATATTGATGTACTGGTTTACATTCATGAATGGAATTGCGGGAGCTGTGCATACATAACATTTAGTAGCCTTCCAAGAGGCTGCCTTTTAGTTTCATCCACTTTTATATAATGGACTATTGAATCAAATAAACAATTACAAAACACTATTGAATTATGATTGAGTAAGTGCTTTCGATTATTGTTCATCATGGTTGCTTGCTCTTGCTTAACCCCTAAACGTCCCAGCGTCCAGTTTCTGGACGATGAACAGATTCCAACTCACACTACACTCACATTACTTCATGGATGAAACTCATTCAATTTTTTCAAAATACTTTATGAAGTTATTGTCCTATCTAACGGTTGGATTTGGTGTTACTAGCGTACATATATTTTTTAGATTACAAATGTGGAAGTATGTGAAGCAGTTGACCAAGCCAAAATTGCATTGACTTTAGTTCAAAAGTGAGCTTGCTAAAATGAGGTCATAAATTGAAGTAACACAAAATTATCAAAAAATCACCATTTCAAGAGTATCTCATTTCAATTCCATTCCAACAAATTTCACTCAAAAAATATCAATATTTTGTTTGTAATCAAATTTAGAAGGAAATTATAATTATAACTTTGAAATTTTATAATAAAATATCAGTGATGGCGTTGGTGAATCTAATCGTATCATGGATAGAACCTAAAATTCAATATCTACAACTTTCATTTGTATAACAATTCCGAAATATTCCTCTAAATAGCATTTTATAACGGTTTTTCTCAAACTGTCAATTCTAGGGATACCCTGGGACGTTTAGGGGTTAATGCCACTTGCCCCCATAGCTACTGATGTGATGTGGAATATCTCACATCATTTCATTGGGTGATGAAATGATGTGGGATATTCCACATCATTATGTTGGGGGAAAGCAACAGTCATAGAGGCTATTAAATGTTATGATAGTACGAAGAAAGCAAGATGTCGGGTAGGACCTAATATTGCTCACTTCTGTGTGTTGACTTATGGTGCAAAAGGCAATTGTTCTCCTTAAGGCAAAAGTCGCAAATGGTAGTTGTTTCCTAGCATGTGCATTGGCAGCTAGGTACCTATTGATTCAGAACATTTTTAAAGGCAAACAACACACTCCAAAGGCGTATTTAAACGCTACTAATTCCAACTTGGTACTATAATTTATCCTCCTCTAATTTGAGTACTTTCTCTATGATGTAGCCATTTGAGTCCCTAGGCGAGTAGAGGTGTCTGAAATGTGATCAATGAAGTTCACATAATATTCATCTGTATGCAAGATGCACAAACTTGGTTGAAATGTCATTGTCTTGCGCAGTCTATGCATGCACTAGTAGGATTTTGATCTTTTGTAACTGGTCTTTTGTGATTTAAATGGTTCTTTGTGACTCAATTCTTTTAAAAAAAAGTTGTTTTGAACCATTTAAATGACAAAAGACTAGTTATAAAGGACCAAAATCCTACTAATGATATGACAATCTAGTAGCCTTCGTGTAGCACTAAGATCTTTTAAGTTATTCATATGTAAGATTTTGTATACTTTGCATATTGTTTTGAGTTGTTGCTTTCTTGAATAACTGGTAAGGATAGGAGAACTAGCTTTAATCATTGAGATAGCAAGAGCCCATGTTAGTAAGCATGTGGTGGTTGGCAGTGTTTCTATTTGTTGGTCAATAAACCACTTTCGTTTAAGTGATATTGACAATTTTAGCACCGCTCTTCGAGGATTCGATCTGAAGTGTTTGGAGTAATGAGTTTCGTGGTGTGAGTCCCTTAGTAAATTTACAAAGGGCCTAATTGAGAATTGGGCATCAACCAAGGGTGGTTAATGTTAGTGGCGAGTTGTGCCGGCACTGGGCACTTGGACATTTGTGGAAGTTCCGCCTCATGTCATCAAATGATATGTCCGCTTGTCTTGTGGGAGCTAAGTGTGAGTCCCGGGGCATTGTGACTTGGGACATATATAGGAACTACTTAACCCCTAAGCTCCCAAAAGACCAATTTTTGGTCATTGCTCATTTTTAATGGGCTGCTTGGAACAAATAAATAAATAAATAAAATAAAATAAAAATCGAAAAAAATAAAAAATGAAAATACTAAATCAAGTCTAATTTTCAACGTAATTTGAATTTTGCCAATTTGAATCAAATTCCATCTGGGAGAATTTTTCAAAGTGGATCACCTCAACATTGTCTTAGTGTTATAAAATTTGTTATTTGGAGAAAGTAATAATGTTCCTTCCATCATTTTTTTTTGCATTTTTGAAGTTTACAATAAATAAACAAATTTTAACTAATGAATCTAAATTTTAAGCTCTAAAAGTGTAAATTATAGTTTATATGATTCTTCAAAGGTTAATTATTTTAAATTCATCAAAAAAATATTTGAAGTTATTTTTAGAAGTTTGACTATATGGATAATTTGTAGAGATGATGCCCTAAATTTTATAATTAGAACTGAGTAATTGACATTTCTCAATTCCATAGAAAATTTATTACCCAAATGTTTAGTTTTTTTTTCATCATGTATTCTTTTCAATTGAAAAAAAATTGTTTTATAGTTGTATTTGTTGTCAATTTTGGACAAGCTCTTGGATTGTTGGACATGCTCTTTGGGCGTAGATGGGCGGATAAGACAATCCTCTTTCCATGTTAGGGTTGAACAAATTAAGATTTTTTACAGGAATAATCTGAAAATATGCTCAAATATTTTGATACTGGGAGGTTAATCGGATGGACAAATTGAGTGGAAAGATTAGACCAGATGCATGGGCCGCCCATTGGATGCTGTAAGCCCATAACAATCAGTCATAATTATGTAGTCAAACAAGACACCCAAAACAAAAACACTTTTACTTTTCCTTCAAATGCTAATATCTTCAATTCTTGTGTAATCTTGTGTGCATTTTTATTGAGGATAATTTACACATTAATTCCAAAACATTAAACATGTTTGTCTTTCTTGGTCAATTACATTAGAAATGGTTTTTTTTAAAGTCTTTTTGAATTGTAACAACCTTTATATTTAGAGGAATAAAAGGCATAACAATATTACCAATTGCAATATCCACCCAAATGTTTTGGCAATTATTTACCATTTTAACTATCTTTACACTTAAAAATGAATGAAAAAGTGAATGAAATTGCCAAAACCCTTTCAAAAAAATACTAAAGTTGCTAATATTTGGATGAAAGTTCCTTATAATACATATAATTAAGAATGATTATATCCATTTTTTCCTTACATAGCTACATTGCAGTGCATGTCACTCCACCAAATTTGGTTGACCATACACTCAGAATTCTTTTATATCATCATTCCCTTTGATAACAACAGTGATTATTTTTATGTTAGGAGACAGTTTAGCATTTTTGCTACTTTTCCATTGCTTGAAGAGCAATCCAGGCTCCTTAACATTTTACCGCCCAGGAGGCCAAAAAGTGGTCACTGCGACTTAAATTTTTTCAACAACTCCGAATTGGTAATGAATCAAGGAACAGTTTTCAAGAATGAGCGTGCGCATCTTCCAGAAAAAAATCATCACCATCGGAGTTGTTTATGACTATAGGCACTCCAAATACGCAATTATACGGTCCTGTGTACTGAAGACACGTACACAGAATCTGAAAAGAAAGGAAAACCGGCGTACACTGCATGAATCCTTATTCCATTAGGGGTTAAAAAGAGACTTTTGCAGATTTCAGACAACAGCCTTTTTTTAGAAAGAGATTTCCAGAATTTACACACATCCATGTATTCGAGCAGGGCTTGTTGACTCCTGAATCTATTTCCTGACTTTACTGCGCTCAGCTTCACCAAAGTTGCTTTCTGTTCTACTGCAAGCCAGATTTGCAGGTCAAGATATTGCAGACTGGTGGTAATGCTCTCACCTACACTCCATGCACAGAATATATTATATTATATTATAGAACATTCAAACAATTCGATCAAACGGTACAGACAACTCTGGGGTCGTGACCGACGCCGTGACTCAATCCTTGATGCTCGCATTGGCCGAACGTTCAATCTTGCCGAGCTGTCAATCACGACTCCAGTGTTGCTGGGCTTCTAAGTTACCCCCAGACGCTCTGCTTTTGCCGGAGATCGATAAACCCGCTGCCGTCGCACCGACCTGATCGTGTACACTTCGACGACGTTGTCATATTCAATCTGATTACGGAATCTGTGGATTAATTAGAAGGCTGGTGATCGACAGAGTACATGAAAAGAAAGTTTCTTGAGCAGAGATTCATGATTATATATTGTCAGTGTTATCGATCCAATTCGTTGCTCTCTTACAACACAGTCAGGAAGTTCGATTAAGCCTGGCTTCTTGGTGACAATTGAAAGCCACACGGTCTCATTGTCTTCTCAGATTAGAGATTCACTGAACATTGCAAGGTCTTTAGAGAACCCTACGATGTAGCTCTTCGTTTCTGGACGTTTTGAGGTGATCACAACGCAGTTTCAGTTTTAATACTATATCTCTCAACGTCGATGGTGTTCCTGCGACAAGGGTTTGGTAGAACCTCAGGATTGCTTATTTAGTTGCTACTTCAAAAAGTTAACTTCTAACTCTTCGAAAACTGAAGCAGATAACAATTTTTCTGCACAATTTCGATACTAGTATTGATAATTCGGTAGCCCATCAGGAAACACTCGGACTACCGATTCGTTACTTTCGATGTAATTTTGAGAACTCGTCCAATATTAACAGAGTCGATCAATAAAATGCAAGGAGGTAGTGCGAATTCAAACGGACCAGATCACGCGTCGTCGTCGTCTGGTGGTGATTCACTTGCGGGCCTCGGTTCTTACGGTTTGAGCATGGCGGTGCGGATGTTGACTGATTACATCATAGACTTGAAGAAATCCAATATCTCCCCGGATGTCAGTGTCCAAAACAAAATTCAAGAGTACGAAACCTTTCGTCAAGAGCTTGAGGAGGCCGCCAAGCAGCGTGACCCGGACAGCACGCAACTGACAGCGCAGGAACGCAGCAAGTTGATCTCGATGCTGCACGATTACCAAGCTGTTCTGACGCGTGAATTCAACGATGATCAGTCTGTAAACGGGTCCCTCACGTCCAAGGCTGTGGAAGAAGACATGGAACTCATCAATTCCGGGGTCGTAGAGGTGCCGTTGTACTTGTCGGACTCTGATTTCTTGGAAGGCGGGTACACGGAGTCGCTCACCGCGGCGCTGGATTTGTGCGAGAATCAGGTCAGCGAATTTTTATATCGTCAACTTGCTACTTGAAAATGGGCTCAAGTGCTATGTTGCTATTAGATAAATTATTGGGTAAAAAATTAGAGTATATCGCTATAATCTTCCCTTATGTATAGCCAACAATTCTATTGTATTTGTAGTAAAAAAATTTGTAAATCGTAAAAAAAAAGTTTCTTTCTATTTTTCAAGTTTCAATTTTCAAATCGCCAATAGGACTCCCTTTTGATTTTTGTTTTAAAATCACTGAATCAGGTTCATGAGTTTGTGGATATGCTTCCCTCCGTCGTCATCTTCACCAACTTGTGCACTTACCTCGTCAACACCCTGTCCCCCGCGACAGAAACAAAGCTTGAGAAGTACCGGAACATACTGGTGTTACTGAACCACAATCAGGTCAGCGAATTTTTTTTGGCTATATATCACCAACTTGCTATTTAAAAACTGGGCTTGCTATGTTGCTATAGGAAAAATTGGGTAAAAAATAGAGTACTTATATCGCCATAATCTTCCCTATAGAAAGTTATGTATGTGTAGGAAAAAAAATTATAAATTGCCCAAAAAAAAAATGCTTTTCAATTTTCAACTTGTTTCAATTTTCAATTTATCGCCAATGGGACTCCCTTGAAAAATGAAAAAAAAATCATTGATTACTAGGCCCATCTCCTGGAGGAGGCTCAAATTCCTAGCAGCCTACGCAACAGCGTGAGCTTCTGCTTCGAATCTCTCGTGGGACTGGCGCGACGGTTCCAGTTAGTAGCCGAGCTTCTGCGGAAGTGTAGCAGTCAGACTCACTGGTACAAATCGGCTCTGGAGCTCGCAGACGTGCGGCCTTCGAAGCCCAGGAGGTGGTCTGAATTCTCGCTGGCGATTCGGAACTGCGAGCATGGACATCGTGGAGCTAGCCTTCCATGCCCTGGAGAAGCTTCTCATGGAGGGCACCTACACTGTCAAGGACGCCTCGTTCAAGTGGTCCGAGGATAAATGCCGAATGGTGTTGCAAATTCCGGGGAAACTTGAACGGCAAAACAGTACGTTCGAAAACTATTTGCTGGAGGTGAGCAGGGAGTTGGAAGAGAAGGACTTGACTGCCCTCATCGAGAAACTGGAGAAGCTGGTCACATCGGAGCAGGGAAAGAGACGATTCTACAGCTTAGGCTTGTCGCCTGCGCACGCAATTGCTCATTTCTTCAGTGAGAAGCTGAAGGGCCCAACACCAGGAATCGGAAGCTACCTTCCTTACTCTTACACCTTCAGTAAAATCGATTCTTCGTGTTTGAGTTACAAGGAGTATTTGGACAAGGGAAGCTCCGGGATGGTTGCCATACACGACTGGTATGGGATGACGGTGGCCGTGAAGAGCGTGCGGTGCTTGGGCTTGAGCCGGAAGAGTTTCGAACAAGAGGCGGCCGTTTTGGCGATGGTTCAGCATCCGAATGTGGTGCGTTTCATCGGCTGTGGATTCCTGGAAAAGTCGAAAGCAGGCCCGGAGACTGCGCAACTGGTGATGGAATTAATGGACCACGACCTCCGGACGATCATCGATTCGCGCCTGGCCGTGCTTCCGGAAGGCTCCAGCCCGTTCTCGCCCATCGTGGCCATCGACCTGATGCTCCAGATCGCGCAAGCCATGCGGTACCTCAGGTATGAATGCACACCAAATGCATAAAATGTATAAAGAATATATATGTTAAATTTTGTCTTATATTAACGATGAGGGAAGATGAAGAGAGTGTCTTAAGAAAATCTCAAAGTTTACGACCTTTGGTATTCTCAAGCATCATAACCTTTATCTAAGAGGTGTAAATTTTATGTAATTAAGTTAAACCCTAAGCGTCTAAAACGTTCAATATGACCATGTGCATCAATGAACTTTTCACAGTGGCATTTTCTCATTTGCCTCGGTTGTCTGATTGCAATTCATCAATTAAAGCTATTGTTCAAGAGCACCAGTGTCGATCGTGTCAAACTGAAGTCATTTTCACACAAACAGATCGATTACTTGCAGCAGGGGGTCCAATTTTCCTACATTACCTAAGATACACACTGGACGCTTAGGGATTAACTAACTAGTTGACATTGACATGGGACTAACAATTGTCGTAACATCAGGGAGCACAACGTTCTGCACCGGGATCTCAAAGCGAAGAACGTGCTGGTCAACATCTGCAAGCCGCTCAAAACGGAGTTCGACACGGCGAACACAACGCTCATGGGGCATCCAGTGTCGGCCGTGTTGCCCCACACGCAGGAGAATTACGTGGTGAAGCTGGCAGACTTCGGACTGGCGAAATGCCAACCGCAGACTTCGTATGTGACCACAGGCATGGCCGGCACCACGGGGTGGAGAGCGCCCGAAGTCTTCTATGCCCCGGCCGAGGATGTCCAGGCTCAATTGAAATACAAGTGGCCGGCCGATGTGTATTCGTTTGCCATGACAGGCTACGAGATTGTCACTGGCAAGCTGCCGTTCGAGAATGAGCCGAACCACAGTTTGCACGCCAAGATCATGGCCGGAGAACGCCCTAGCCTCGACAATCTGCGCGCCGATTTCCCTGACGCCGTGAAGGAGCTCATTCAGGAATGCTGGGACACCAAGCCGGAGAATCGACCCGGGTTCGATTACATCGAGAAGAAGCTGTGGGAGTGCAAGGTCCAGGCTATCTTGCCCGGGTTTGAGCGGAAAATCATGCAAACTTCCGACATTCTGGTCACTGGAGTGTCGGAAATGTAAATAACAGAAAATCCATGAAGAATTGGATTTTGAATTGTGAAGTTCAGTTTTGAAGATTTATAATACACATAGACTTTTAGAAAAAGAAAATTTCAATTTGGAGTCTGTAACTATCAAAATACCTATGTTCAAAACACTAAAATACTGCAAATACCTCAAAATACAACACATATATTATGTTGTGTTTTTAGTGTTTGGAACTTTGTAATCCATGAAGAATTGGATTTTGAATTGTGAAGTTCAGATTTGGAGATTTATAATACACAATCATCTTTTAGAAAAAGAAAAATTTAATTTGGAGTTCTGCAACTATCAAAATACCTATAGATGTTCAAAACACAAAAATACTGCAAATTATACATTAAAATACAGCACATGTACTATGTTGTATTTTTAATATTCGGAAGTTTGTTATCTCGCTTTTTTGGGGGGATTGTGTTCTCTTGTTCATGTTCCAGTAGTGTGTGTATTCCAATCTTGATCAATGTACCAACTTCTTTCATATTTTAACGTATAAATTTTTGTCTTAAACTGTATACGGATAAGTCACTCTCACTTATAAAATTCACAGTAATTATGTGTGAGTCCGTTCTTGATATGAAAGATTGCAATGGAGAGGTGCTGACATAGGGCATTGTTGAAGTTTTGCATCACTTTCATTTTAAAAAATTCAACCCAAATTCTAATTAACTTTGAAGTCACACACCCTCCAAAATCTCATTTTTGAATGTGCATTATATGGTTCAAAGACATACTACAATCTTGCAATTCCGCCATTGAATGATTCTCCAATTGTGGCAAATTGTCTCCACTCCAGTTGAGAATACAATTGTAAGGTTACTTTCTAATTTAATTCATTCTATTTATGATAGTATCAATCACAGTGGAAAAAAACTACTGAAATCCAGGTAAAGAGTTAACTCAAGTAAGTTCAGTAATTAACTAGAGCCAGTCCAATTCCCTTCGGGCCTCAACAACCGGTTACAAAATTAGGGATTTCAAGTGCTTAGATGCCTGACTGAGTTCAAAATTTAGGACAGACCGTCTAGATATGATATTTCAGATGAGTGTCGTCTACAAGCTCCAGTTTCAGACGGGCATCTGAAGGTACCGCTCTGGTTCCCAAAACCTCATACTAGCTCGAAAATCTAGGAGGGATATAGATCTGGGAATTCAGATGAACTGTGTCTTCTTACAGTAGCTCTAATATCTAGGACGAGTCTAGATCTGAGAATGCAGATGAATGTCTTATTACACTTCTCCAGTTTCAGACGGGCATCTCAGACTGCTCTAGATCTTAGGAGTGAGTGCTTTTCTAAAACCTCGTAGCTCTAAAATTTAGGACGGTTATAGATTTCAGATGATTGTCTGGAAACTGCTCTGATCCCAGATGGACTGTATCTCAAACTTTTTAGTTGAGAGTTCGTCCTTAGTTGAGAGGAACATTTGAGAGCCTTTTTTTTTTAATGTGCCAATTTTGTGAAATTATGACAATAGAACAAAGAGGACCACGTAAGGTCAAGTTGGCCCTCCCTGCACATGTCGTTCATAACATTCAGTAGCCTTCACGCGCATTGCCTTTACATCCATCCAACAGTATAGAAGTTCATTCAGAAAAGGGATGGACAAAGTCAGTCGCTCGAGGTCGCTGGACTAGTCTATGACGGGTTGGGAGACAATCTAAAACAAAGCCCTGTGATTATTCTCCATGCCTCGCTATGGCTCCTACACCTTCCACCAGAGCTCCAAATCCATGGCCCACAAGGGGTCAATCTATGACGAGACACTATTCCACCCAAGTATAGTTCAAAAGAGAGGTTAGAAGTAGAGCAAAAAGGGGGGATCCATTTAAAGCAGTGCAACGAGAGTTATATATGGGCAGACTTTGAAATGGGCAGCCTCTACTTTCTACACACCCCCCGGCATTCAACCTCCCTCATGTACAAAACTCATCCGTGTACACTGCATGAGGTTCTCCAAGTTTTGGAACCTGACTTAGGGCCGCTTCACACTATGGCCGTCCAAGTCGAGAGGCCGTGGGATTGAGAGTCCAAACTTTGTTGAGAGTCCAAAGAAATCTACTGAAAATAGCCAATAAAATATAGTTTCATTTTTTATGAAAAGAAATCGACGGCCTCTTGACCATAGTGACGGGTCTTGCAAAATGTAGGACCCAAACTTCCTCTTGAGAGGCCGTCACCTTGGTCAAAAAGTGTTGCCATGTAAGTATTTTGAAGGTCCACGGCCTTTGGACTTTGGCCTCTAGTGTGAAGGGTTGAGAGGCGGAAACCATGGTTTCTTGCAATTTGATTGGTGGAAACCGACGGCCTCTCGACCTTTGGCCATAGTGTGAAGCGGCCCTTAATATGTGTTCAAGTGCCTCAACTGGCAATTTCAAAAAGATGGTGGAGAATCCTTTTATAGTTGTGAAACACCAAAATTATGGGCGATGATCGCTTTCAAGCAAGCATTACTGGCTTGATTCAAACCAGCTGTCCCTTACGTTCGCGAGCAACACTTTGTAATGAGAACCACCCACATTCTTGATGAGCAACCTCAACAAAACAAAACAAAACAAACAAAAAAAAGTATTTAGAGAATCATTCTTGCTTGGTGCATTCCCGAGGTCCGCCGTTTGCAGTGGCGTTCCCCTCCGGTCCACTCCGGGGAACGCTGCTGCAAACGACGGACCCGGGAATGCACCAAGCAGTGATGATTCTCATCAACGGATGAGTTCTATACATGAGAGAGTTGAATGCCGGGAGGCAATATCGGGAGGGGAGGGGTGCATGCAGAAAGTGGAGGCTGCCCGTATGATAGTCATCCCACATATAACTCTTTAGATTGATTGCACTCCTTTAGATTGATCCCAAAAAGGGAGGTTAGATGCACTTCTTTCCGGATAATTCTATTGACTTCCTAATTGATGTTCAGGGCATGTTCAAGATGGACATTTTGCGTGCATTTATGAAATCCACCAATTTTGAATATTCAAATGAACCTTTTGATTTCCATGTACATCCATGATACCAAGCCCTTGCAGGAACTGGAGGGCGTCATTGCATTGCCAAAGATACGGGATAACTATTAACCTCGGAATTGCAAGTGTGAATGTGAGAATCCAAATATTGATGTGGGAATTCAAGTAATATAGATGTGGGACTTCAAGTACTGATGCAGGAATTTTACCTCTAGGTATTGGGAAAAACGTAGATGTGTTATAATATGTGCCTTCCATATGTTTGATGAAGTTTGGTTTAATAGACAAAATGTAGGGCATCATCTCTACAAATTATCCGTACAGTCAAACTTCCAAAAATAAATTTAGATCTTCTTTTAATGAATTTAAAAGAATTTTCTCTTTGAAAATTTGTATAAATTACAATTTTCACTTTTAGAGTTTAAAATTTAGCATAATTGGTTAAAGTTTGGTTTATCTATTGTAAACTTCAAAAAAGCAAAAGAAATGATGGAGAGAACATCATTACTTTCCCCAAATAGCAAATTGTATAACACTAAGACAATGTTGAGGTGATCCACTTTGAAAAATTCTACCGGGTGGAGCTTAACTTGGATTGACATAATTCAAATTGCGTTGGAAAGTAGACTTGATGTGGTATTTCAAGTTTTATTTATTTTTTCAAAAAAATATCATTTTGTTCCAGGCAACCTGTTAGATTCGGGCAACAACCAAAAAATGATCGTTTTAGCGTTTAGGGGTTACAAATACATGATTGTGGGAATTTGGTGTGAAATGTAGGAATGGTCATATAGGAATTGAGAACAATCTTCTTAAACGTGACTAACTTCTAAGAGTAGACCACAAATGGCAATCCAAGCCTCTATGGAGAGGGTCCTTTGGAGTGCCACTATTCACCAAAGCAAAGTGGGCCAATAAACCATCCCTCACCAACTGCCCTTTATACAACTACAAATCAAATTAGAAAATCAATATGTAATTGGCTCCATCACTAAACAAACATTATGAATAAAAAAGTCCAAAAACAATTCAAGATTCTCATTCTACAATATTGCTACAATGCTTTGAGGAGGCCCTCTAAATTACCCTCGAGTAGCATGTGAGAGAGGATTTATAAAAAACAGTCTCATATTTTAGAATTTAGAAGGTTGTTAACCCCTAAACGTCCAACCGTCCAGAAAGTGGACAATGTACAACATCAAACACAGTTTTCTCATTCATCATTGACTTTTTGTTGTGTGGGTTTTTTACTATATAATTTATGGGAAATTAGCTTCATACATGTGTGATCCAATTAGAAAGGGGACAATTTGTGAAATTTTTATGCCCCATTTCACGTTGTAGTGATTCACCCAAAATTTCAAAGATTTTAGTGTAAAAGTGCTCTTAAAAAAGTCAACTCATAAAATTAAGCAACCAAAACATCTCCAAAAATCACTACACTTAGAGTATTACATTTCAACCAATCACAACAAATTTCATGTACAAATTGTCAATATCTTATTTGTAATCAAATTACAAAAGAATTTTGAATTTTAAGTTTCAAATTTTATACAAAATATTGGTGATAGTAATCATAGATTTAACCATATGCATAGATTCAAAAATCTATAATTTACAACTTTTATTCATATATCAAGTTCAAAATATCCCTTTTAGGGAGATTTTATTAAACATCTTTGAATTTCTCCAAATATGGAGAGGGCCGGGTGTGGACATTTAGGGGTTAATGTAGAATCAATTAATGTTACAGTTCCACTCTAGTCCATTGGAGGGTGTGTTGCAGTGGCTAGTGGTGATGCTCTAATGACATACCTTAGAGCGTCCTAAATGGGGCCTCTAAGCAATATATCTTTTGATGTAGATAGAATTTAAAAAATGATATTACTATTATTAGAATCACATTTAAAGACTAAACATGATAAACCCAAAAAATGTTGATTTGGACATTGGATGACCAAGATACACCCCATTAAAAATTAGCTAACATTCAAAAAATCAGAGGGATCTTCAAATCTAGTATAAATATTTTTAGAAGGCTAAGGGCACAATAAATGTCGTGTGTTTTGCTGTGCTTTGGGCTTAGAGGGCCCTCTTTAGCTCTTTTTTTGAAAGCTCCTCTAAATTAGCACACATTTGATGGGATGTTTCTAAATCACACAATGTCCAAATCCGAATTTTTTTGGACAATATGCTTGGCGTTTTTACATTTCACCTTAGAAAAAAATCAAATTTTCCATCTTTGAAAGGCCCCCAAAAGCACATATATTGTCCCCTATCCACCAAATTTGGATCATAGCTTTATTAATGAGTTGATTACATTTGTGCAAAGTTTCGTGACCTATAGATATACCAAAATAGAATTATTACAAATTTACTAACGGTGTATGTTTTTTCAGGGTTATCAAGTTAACCCTTTGACGCGCCAGTGTCCATATTCTGGACGCTGGATGATTTATGACGCGTCCCTTCACCACATACGGTGATGTTTTTCATCCATCCAAAATTCTCTTGATTCTTGTGCTAGTTGACTACGATTTGTATGGTGTGGATTTTCAAAATAAGATATTGTGAATTTTTGAAAAATAACAAAAGTGGTTTATGTCAAGTTTCATTCTTAGTTCAAAAAGTGAGACCTTAACCCCTAACTGCCCAAGCAAGCGTTTTTGGCCTGATGTACAGATTTCATCCGTATTTTCTCATCCGTCATGCACTTTTTGTGGTGTGATTTTTTTACTGAATTTTTTATGGGAAGTTAACTTCATGTATGTGTGATCCGATCAAAAAGGAAATAATTTTTGAAAAAATTATGCCTCAATTTGTGTTGTAGTGTTTCACCAAAAATCTTGAAGATTTTGGTCTAAAAGTGTTCATGAAAAAAAACTATTAAAATCAAGCATCCAAAAAATCTCCAAAAATCACTACACCTAAAGTACTACATTATAACCCATCACAACAATTTTCATCCACATATTGTCAATATCTTATTCGTAATTGAATTACAAAGTAATTTTTTATTTTATGTTTCAAAATTTATAAAAAAAGATTAGTGATAGTAGTCATAGATCTAACTGTATAGATAGAATCTAAAATTAAAAATGAATAACTTTTATTCATACATCAAGTTCTAAATATTCATATTAATTGCATTTTATAATGCATCTTTGCAAAACTGCCTAAACTGGACATAGGTGAGGACGTTTAGGGGTTAAACATGATTTTCCAAAATAAGTAGAATCAAATAATGGAAACCATACCATCTTGTAGTGCATGTTATTCCAATTTCATTATAGTATTTTTTAAATTTTTTGTGTTAATTTAGGATTTTTAATTGAATTTCAAGAGAAAACCTTGCAAAATTAATTAAAACATATTAATAATAAATATGATGAATCCAATTGCACAAATGTTATTCACATTGACATTTATAACTTTGCTTTGTACATCAATTCCATTTTTGTTTTTTCATCAAACATTTTATAACGAATCTTTGAAAACAGTGTTGAATCGGGACGTTAAAGGGTTAATGTTGACGGAAATATGACATGTCATGCTTCTAAAATCTAATATTTCACCATAAATAATTGTATAACATAAATACTTCTCTAAAACATCAGCCACGTGTCAATATGAAGCTGCAAATGTTTTTCATGGGCATTTGTTGTTCATGTTTGAAAATTGCAACATTCTATATATATGCGTACCCATTAGTGAATTTGCAATAATTCCAATTTGATAAATCTTTAGGGTACGAAACTTGGCACAAGTGTAATTATTCTATAAAAGAACATGTGTGCCAAGTTTCATGGCCTAAAGATTTATCAAAATTTTATTATTGCAAATTTCCTAATAGATACACATTTCCGTAGAATGGTGTGATTTTAAAATATGAACAACAAATGCTCATGAAAACATTTGCAAGTTCGTATTAATATGTGGTTCATGTTTTTAAGAGGTACTTATGTTATACAATTATGCATGATAAAAAAAATAGATTTTAGAAGCATAATGTGTCATTTTTTGTCAACATTAATTTGATGATCCTAAAAAAAATTCGTTAATAAACCTACAATAATTCTATTTTGGTAAATCTCTAAGCCACAAAACTTGTCGCGCATGTTATAAATGAACCCATGTTCCAAATTTAGTGGGTAGGGGACAATTTATGTGCGTTTGGGGGCCTTTCAAAGATGGGGTAGCTTTGATTTTTTTTTCAAGGTGAAACGTAAAAACACCAAATATTTTGTCCTCCTACTATACATTCACTATACATTTTTGAATGCGCTTCTCTGACAAAAAGAATTATGGTCTAATTCCTTGTATATTAAAAGATATTGTTTAATATACCGGGCCCCTTATTAGGCCCCATTAAAGATGCTCTTACATTGCTATACCCTTAGAAGGTATGCGACAAAAATAATGGAAATCAACAAGAGGTCAAAATTGAATTTTAACAGTAAGAAGCCAAAATATACCAAACTTACACAGCACATTGTGCTTCAGTTCCCAAAATTGGATCCCTAGTAAATTTCAAAAATGATGCAAATGGTTTGGGTTTCAGCTCATTTGTCCTCATGGATGCATCGCTTCTACCAAATTAATTTTTTGATTGAAATTATTCATTTTCAGGAGTTTGAACTTGCCTCATTGACTTCATAACGTTCTTAACCCCTAAATGTCTGGGCCTATGACCATGGAATCATGCTTTACATGTGACACTCAATTTTGCCACTAGAAATAAGATAAAAATTCAACCTTGTGTTTTTAGTAGATGAAGCCATGTGTCTACTACAAATCATGACTTTTGCATAAATTTTGGTGAAAATTTGAATTTACTATGATTTTTTGAAGTGATTGTAAAGAGAATTCATATCAATTACAATGTATACTTAAAAATTCCAATTTTCTAATCAAAGGTGTAATTTGCAATAAAGAATATTATAGTGAACGAGAATCATCCATGTCTAAATTTAGGGTTTAGGGTAATCTTGAAGAATGGTTTAGGGTTTAGGGTTTAGGGACTAGAGGGGAGGGATTAGAATTGATAATGCTAGAGAGCATTAACTTCTTAGCAGGTAGCATTAACTTTTCACCAAGAAGCAAATCTAATTCATTGTTTGGACTCTAGATAGATAGAAACTCTGGCCTCTTTCAAGGCCGACGTGAATAAAGTGTTTGCTTGTAATGTCTGTTTGGACTCTACATGCATGCTCAACTGCACTTTTTATTTGTTTTTTATTCAACTACCACATTGATCTTGAGATCCAATGGCTCAAAGTGGCTTGCATTGAGATTATGTCTGGTAATTCAAAAGCATGCAAAACTATGGGAGACAATCTTAGGCCATTACCTCCTTCGCCATTGCCGTGGCTCAGTAGGTCCTGACCTGCGGTTATACCCCATAGTCTTGCCTGCTTTGGAATTACCCAGTCCATATCTTTCTCTCATTGTGGAGGTACTAGTATACCAAACATAAAGGCCGCTTTACACTACGGTGGAGAAGTCCACCGATCATGAATTCTAGGGGAAATTCTGAAATATGATTGGCTGAGAGTGACACTTTTGTCTGGTGGTAGTTTACACTACAACCAAGAGTCTTCCGATGGAGAACTTTGTACATGGATGAAAAAATGACATCGCTGCCAACGTGGCAATGCTTTTTTGAAGGGGAGTTCTCTGGAGGTCAAGTTTCTTGGGCAACCTCAAAGCCTTGGACAAGAAAGTTGGCCTCCGGAGAACTCCAACTTGAATAAAATATTTTAAACATGTGCTGTTCTAAATATTTCAAGGTCATTTTTGAAGGTTTAGGGCTTGCTTTCAACATACTTGCACTATACGATCCAAGAAAATATTGTGACACATATACACTTGGTTGATCGAATTTCCACACCACCCTCTCTTTGCTCCCAAATTAAAAAAATGCCATCATCATAATTGCAGCATTATGTTGATAAATGATGGTTTTTTGAACCTCTATAATTGAAACAATAACATGCTTCATAACCATAAATATTGCAAGAGAAACTAGAATTTTCTCTCTTCAATTGTCCATGATTCAAGATCAATGCAGAAGAGAGAGAAATTGAAGAGGATGATTAAGAATAATGTGACACGTACTATATAGTAGAGAAGAGTAGTGCTTCCTACAATGTATGTGGGATTTCCCCTCTTCACTCCTAAAAGATCATGACTATGTTCTCCAAAGAGCTCTCCAAATTTGCCTTACAAGTGCATAGAGAAAAACCAAGAAAATAAAACATGCCCCTCAATTTCCAACCGTAGGATCTTGTTTTGGATTATTGAACACATCTATGGATTTATTTTATTTATTTTACCACACAGATTGGAAGATTATAGCAATTGAAGTGAAGAGAATTATTTTTTTGGACCCTTCTTTACAGGGTCAGCCGACTTTGATTATCCAAAGGATGAAATCTTTGTACTACAAAAAAATAATTTCTTTAAATATCTATAAGAAAATAATGTTAGCTACTTGTTTAACTTAATTTAGATGCATTATAGAGGTGGAAATTTTTCAAAAATTTCTTGTCATGAAAGAAGTTCCAAAACATGGCCAAACTCATTTTATTTTTTGATCAATACAATTTTTTCAAATTTCAACACAATGGTCATTTAGGGGGTAAGGTTTCTACTATGACCAGCTATGACCATTTTGTGAAGTTGTCCGATGGACTTCTCCTCTTGATGAAGATGTCCAATACACTTCTCCTCTAAGTGGTTACACTACAGTGGTCAAGACTTCTTCAGGCATTTTTTTAATTGTTTTTTCATCTTCTCCAGCATACCAACCCCTAGCCTCAAATAACCATGTCTTGGGCTGAAATTCTTGACTGATTGGTGCACTTCTCCACCTTATTGTAAAGCGGCCCTAAGATTAGGTTTTGGGATAAGCCTTCACATTTATTTTTTGTGATCCTGCAAAGCACTCGAGATGAGTAAGGTTTGAATTTTTGGTCAAAGGCGAGCATGAAATTTGTGCATCCCTTAGAAGATTCTGCACAGTGAGTGTCTTTGACTGGGACGAGAAGACCCATCCCATGACAAATCGACAACGCTTGTCCGCTCCAGTTTTTGGAGCATAGACTAGCAAGCCGTTGACCAATGTTGTGAAGTCAATTGAGCATGAAAAGTATCAACCCTCATTATTTACAGAAATGAAACAAATTTCTAAGTCTTCACTCTTCAGAGAGCTTTTAATTTGCTGGTGTAAAAATTCCTGCCCGTCGCATTCACCCTGTGCGCACTGGCACCAATTTGACTCCAACTCTGTAATCGTGCCAATGAGCTTGCCGACGTTCCATTCATGTCCAGACTGTACACACAATTTTTTTAAAAGCAGCAATTTCTGAGTCAATGTTGACTGCTTACGGAGATGCTCTTTATGCTTGGTCTCCTAAAACAATATATCTTTCACAACATGCAATTGTGTAGTCAATGAAGTAGAATTGCCCCACTCGATCTATACCACTTGTAGATTTCAAACAATCCCAATATGGTGGAAAGTCCCAATTAAACAAATATCGCGTTAGATCCTAATATTTATAGCTGAGTTATGGGCCCTGATTTTCAAGAGATATCTACCCGACCCACAATCCAAATTAGATATACTTTGCATTTATTAAGTATTTTTATACTTTACGAATAGAGTTGTGTTTGGCAGTCACTATAATCTCGATAATCTCTTCAACTTTGTGTTTTGCAGTCACTATAATCTCGATAATCTCTTCAACTTTGTGTGTGGAGTGAGTCACAAAATCATCCTTACAACACTCAAATTCTATAATATTTGCAAAGAAAAATATGTTACTCCAATTGGTTAGAAGATTCTGTGCACAAGGAGGTTTGATAATCCCCAGCTGTGGTTCAGGTGCACCATCATGTACTGTGCCAACATCACGTACTTCTACTTTTGTGTGTAGATTTTGACAAATGTGAAACTTTCCTGTGACGCATGAATCATAGAATCTACATCCGAAGTATTCAACTGCCACCGGTCGATGGAATGGCTAATTGGCTAACAGTGGGCCTAATAAAGAAAAGCGAAACATGGTCATTATAATGACATGTTGCAGAGTGCCAAATTCATTGGGACTCACTTGCCCACAGCTTTGAAAACTGGGACTATTCAAAGTGCCCAAACTTTGAATAACTAAAACTTTCAAGTACCTAGAACTCTGAAAACAAGGACTGGTAAAGATCAAAGTTGGGCGTGTATCTAATAAAAATAACTAAAAATATACGAATCTTGATTTGGAGCTATTGTACACACACTGCTGAGGCTGTGTTCATTTCATGCAGAAGATGCCATACACGCCCACAACTAGTAAAGATCTGAGGTTTCAGTTGGGCAAATGAAACTGTTCCAATTCATTGTTTTAGCCAAATTTTAGGTTTGAATAATTTGCAGTGACTCAAGATTAATATCTTTTCTCATTTTTAATGTTAGTATTATAAACACAGATCTACACAACTTGTGAGGCTCTCCGTGTCACTGTCAATTGGCCGGCAAGTCTGAAATGCAAGAGTTGAACCGTCAAACCGAACCCACCAGTTTGACAACTCATGTATCAACACTAGTAGCAGAGACCTGTCGTTTTTCATTCCCCACTTTGTGGAAACAGTGAATAGTGGCTGAATATTATGTTAATGTTTTTGTCTTCTTGTGACCAAAACCACTCACTAGCACTGACACAACCCATGTGCTTGGCGCGGTTTCATTCCTTTCTCATTTTTAGTAAGTGAAAAACGACACATTTCCTACTAGTGCAATGTCAATAGGTCTCATGATTGCGATGGCCACTTGAGCTTCATTTTATTGCATTCAAATGCCTTGGTTTCATACTCTCCATGGACATAAAAAGTGGACATAATTCTAACGTGGAGAGGTTTCTGCGTGTGGCCTTCAGTGCTCTGAACAGGGTTGGCTATGATCCATAATCCATGTTATTGTTTGTGCTTTATACTCATTCTTCACATTCTTGGCTCTTTTTTATCCCCAACTCTAAATCCCCTCGACATTAATGCAAGCACTATTCACCGATGGGCCTCATTTTCTGAAATTTCCATTTTGGGCACCCTAGGGTCTTACATTTTTAAGGTGGACCCTACATGCTCAAAATAGGGGCAATTTTTGTCCTCTTGCATTAACATCGAGGGGATTTAGAGTCGGGGCTTTTTTAACGCTCTCCATGGACATGAAAAGAGGACATAATTCTAATGTGGAGATGTTTCATGTATGTGGCTTTCAATGATTTGCTCTGAACAGAGTGGGTTATATTTCAAAATCCTAGTTACTCTTTGTGCTTTAGACTTGTAATTCATATTTTAAGATGTTATGAAATTTGGTCCTTTTAGATTGTGTAAAAAATATGTGATTTTTGAAAGTTCTTATAAATAAGGAAATATAGTAATTCTATATTGAAATACATCAAATTGAGAGTTAAAATTAAACATCTAGATATGACTCAGACATTATTTTAACTAAATTTCATGTTTATGAACTACTTCGCTATAAATTGGTATTTCAGATTGTTACTTTTGTCTCAAATCTGGAACTGAGACAGTTCTCGATTTGATGAACAACTTGGGAATTAAAAGGAACATCAAAATTGTTCAATTTTTCTTGCTCAATGGTATTTTGGATGGAATACTTCAACTTTCTCATGAATTTTTCATTTAATTCATGTAAATTAAAAATGTGTAATTTCTAACACACATTAAATGAGTTATAAATGACAGTGTTTTAGTGAGATAGTCCTTTTTGAAACCCATTTCAGACCATAGTTGCCCTATTTTGATACCACAAACTATTTTGTGGGTTCATCCAATGCCTATAGTGACACGTGGAAAAATAAATTTTGTCAACCCAATAAATATATGTTTTTTACAAACCAGCTATGCAGGTACGGTATGAACACACTCCTGACTTTCCATTTTCAGAAACTTGACATCCTACCAAGAATTCACCAAACAAATGCTAGTTAATATTCACATTTCCTTTCTGCATATCTCCGAGAAATGATACCTCTGCAGGCTTAACCCCTAACTGCCTAAGCGTCCATTTTTTGGACAATGTACAAATTTCATCCGTAGATTCTCATCCGTCAAGCACTTTTTGCAGTGTGGAATTTTTAGTGTAGATTCTATGGGAAGTTAGCTTCATGCACATGTGATCCGATTAGAAAGGGGATGATTTGTGAAAATTTTATGCCTCATTTCATGTTGTAGTGATTCACCCAAAATTTTGAAGATTTCAGTGTTAAAATGCTCCAAAAAAAGTCAACTCATAAAATTAAGCAACCAAAAAATCTCCAAAAATCACTACACTTAGAGTATTACATTTCAACCAATCACAAAGAATTTTATCCGTAGATTGTCAATATCTTATTCGTAATTGAATTACAAAATAATTTTGAATTTCACGTTTCAAATTTTATACAAAATTATTGGTAATAGCAATCATAGATCTAACCGTATGGATAGAATCTAAAATTCATAATGTACAACTTTTATTCATATATCAAGTTCAAAATATCCCTCTAGGTTGCATTTTATAATGCATCTTTGGAAAACTGCCGAATTTGGAGAGGGCTCTAGGCATTTAGGGGTTAATCTTTATCAACCCCTAAAGGACCATGGATTTATGGTTTTAAAATGAGAAATCTAAATTATCACATTGTGAAAAATATAATTTAAATAGGACCAAATTTAATATCACTGGAATTAATGAAGAATAATACATATGTCGAATAAAAAATAAACAAATTTGAACAAAATAAAATCACATAAATCCTATTCAAAACTACTGGAAAAAGAACCTGAAGCCCACTGGGGATTTTATGGTCGTTCAGGGGTTAAAATGGTGGATTTTAAGTGAAAATGTCACAGTTTCAGTCACTTGACTGAAACCTTGGATTTATACAAGTCCTAGTTTGTAGAGCTTGGAGCACTTGAAAGTCCTAATTTTCTACGCTCTAGGACACTTGAGTGTACTCCTTCCGTTTCATAATAAGAGTTCATTTTGCAGAAAAAATTGAGATTTAAGATAGAAATAGAGCCCATGTTGAAAGGGATGAAACACAATAATTTTTTAGAACTGTGTGTCTTGATGAAAAGGGATGAAAAATGTAGGAAATCACTGTAGAAAGGCAACACAATGAGTACAAGTCATGTGCAATGAATGAGTAGGAGTCAATGCAAGAAGGCAACACAATGAATGTGGACTCTTAAATTGATGCAAAAAGATATGTGGTTTTGGACTCTTATTATGAAACAAAAGGAGTAACAATTTTTAGTGCTCTAAAACACATCATTTTAACGTTAATGATCATCTTGTAACTCGAGGTAGGATACATTGAATATGCGTTGTAAAATGTAAACCTAATATCCAAAATATTTGTTAAAATGGCGTGTTTCAAAGTGCCAAATACTTGACATTCAAATGCACACAGCACTTCAAACTAAGACTAGTGTAAATCTAAGGTTTCAAATACACGTCTACAAAAGTCTCAATTTCTTGAAATTTTGTCAACACGACAAATACGGAGACAAATATGATGATCAGATCGGCAAGAGTTGGAGGTCTGAAAATTTTGGTCTCAGTTTCAGAGAGTTCTTTGTATTTTACATACCCAGCACATAATTATTTTTTGTTAGAAAGCTCATTTGGAATAGAATGACTAAGGTGGAGGCACCAATACCTGTCAGTTTAAGGATTTCAACCTATTTAGAGCAATGGTTTTCAATGATAGAAAATTGCAGCACATAAAACTTTGGGTTTAATAACCAAGTCCAATTTTTAATTAATTTTGTCACAATGTATGATTTTGTTCTGAATTTTCGAACTTAATGTGCATATACCACTATTGATGTTAGTAGGGGAACCAATACTCATCTTTCATTTCTAGTCCAATTAGTTTGCTAACTTGGCATACATAATTGTTCACCAAACTGCTACAACTAATCGAGCAACTAATGCTTGTGATAATTTGATTGGGAACTCACGAAGTTGAAACATGTGCTTGCACAGGTGATTGGAATTGGTCCCTAACAGATTCTGGTGCTTCTACCTTAATGCCATATGATTTATGCAATGATGGACCACTGCGACAATGTCTTTACAATTCTACAAGGTTGATAATCTCAAATACACTAAGAAAGCATTTCATAACTATAATCATAACATTCTTAAGCCCTAGACTTTGTACTCCTACTAAAGTTTTGAAGATTTTCTCCGATGCTCTTGGATGCTCTTTGTTTTCACATCTTAAGTTTGTCTTGCTTGACTCCTACTAAATTCCCTCATATAATGGCAAGTGTCATCTTTCACTCCATGTTTCAAGAAAAGTTACTGTATCAGTAAAAAGCCAAGCAAGCGGTAAGCGATGCAGTACCCTACTGCTTAAGAATGTTATGTGTCAATTTCATTACATTGACAGAATGTCACAGCATTGGCACTTTTTTCAGACAAACGTCCAGAAACCTAAATCTACACCAATCCTAGCTTTGTGCAGCTGAGTCACAGTTTTAGCACATTATATCATGCCAATATAACAAGATTGACATTCTTTAAGACCACATCACTAAATCTGAGGTTTTAAAGTAGACATAGCGCATGTGCCCATTGTTACACAAATGTACTGCTTTTGATATCCAAATCATAATCTCAATGAGCCATATTTTGTAGAGGTGGCAACCAGTCGTTTGACAAGAGTTAATCTAACTCATAATCAACTCACTCTACTTTCTACTGTGACACTAAATTAATCATATGATAACTACTTTCTTCTTTCTTAACTATCAATTTACCAAAATAGTAGGATTTTTGTTAAGATTATGCCCACAACCAAGAGGCAGAACACCACCAGACTCATGGTTGTGATGATCATAACAAACGTCATGTTTAACACGCTAAAACATCCTCATCCTGACGAAAGGATTATTACTAAAACAACGTCCCAACTGATGCTCGACCCCAGGTTGCATATCGTGTGACCCTTTCCAGGTTCCACAAACATGGAGGGCCAATGCAATTATTTCGGACCAGAAAAGAGATAGTGACAACTCTTTTCCCTGCAGCGAGCTGGGTGTGACAAAGAAACGCCTTTTCTGAATGCATATTAGCGTAATAGATAATTACATTTTAACAGTGTCTACAGGGCATAGTTATATACGAACCAAGAAACAGAATAAAATGCTTGTGTTTCTCACATTCTGCAAACAAACCACTGAATTCATCTGTAGATACTCTAGCAGCTTCAATTGCAATAGTAGACTGATCAATAATGGCGAAGATGATGCGTGCCGCACAATACTCTAAGTACCACGGTGGTTCATCAGCACTTGAGGTATGACCCCGAGCGTTGTAGACATCACTGGATTGCTCATCAATTTGGTTCATGCTTCTATTTCAGATACATGGCTATACAGTCAGTGGCAGTGGTGTACGTTACCTGATTCTGAGCGTTATAACTGATCATGTTTGAATTTCGGGCGGCGTCTTGGGGATTAATTCAGCCATCTTCAAAATTCTGTTGCCAATTTCCAACGCAGATATTCCAACCAGAAGACTTTGATCTCCATGCACGATTGATGAAGCTTAATTAATTATGACTTGTTGAAGAGAGGGAATTAATGAAGAGAAGAAACTCACGTTGGATTTGCAATGGTCATACTCTAAGAAGTACTGTAGTTTTTGCTGCATATTTGTAGTCGAGAGAAGAGCGTCGTGATTTGTACCTTCTTTGATTCTGTCTCGCTGGATCTGGAAAAATGGCAGTCAGTCGGTGTCGGTGCTCACAATGTGGGTGATGATCAATTATATGCAGTATGTCGAAGTGCCGGTGCCAACTCCCAAGGAGGGTGATATGCTGGTGAAAGTGGAAGCCAGCAGTGTGAACATCGTTGACTGGAGGATTCAGGATGGATTGCTCAAGCATATCCTCCCTCGTAAATTCCCTCACATTCCAGGTTAGACAATTGATTTTCCTTCAAGCAACTGCTGCACACGTTCTCGATCGGCCATGAATTGCTGTGTCAAAGCAGTTTCACAGAAGATGTGACTTACCTGCAATGAATTTGATCATAAGATTCTCATGGAAGAATAAAACTGCTAGGATATATTTCAGATTAATTTGCAACTGAGAGTCTGCAAGGATATTTATTGATGGCCTCCGGGGACGTGCAGGCACTGATATTAGCGGCGAGGTGGTTAGCGTTGGACCAGGGGTGGTGGGCTTTGCACCTGGTGACAAGATCCTCAGTTGGATAGATTTACTGGTACCTCAAAATCTGCTTGATGAAACCTGTGACTTAATTGAATAAGTTTTAATTCTGCTTGAGTGCAATTTCACCTCCTCTGCTTTGAAGTCCCGCCTGAAGAGCAACTGCACGAAGAGCACACGAAATCCCATAACTTGTGCATACGTTGGTAAAAAGTGAAAAGTTGATAGAATTGTTATACCTTTTCAGAACAGTCTAAAACGTTTGCATAAATTTGTGGCTGGATTTGGACGGTAAAATGTATCAGGAACACAATCACTGGGTACGTTGCCTGTGTAGAGAGGGGGTGGATTTGCAGAGTACGCTCTGGCTCCCGTGACATCCACGGTGAAAAGACCAGCCAATGTTTCAGCTGTGGAGGCTGCATCTCTGCCCGTTGCTGCCATGACTGCACTCCAAAGTGCCATCCAGCTGGTTGGACTCAAGCTCGACGGATCAGGCCCGAAACTTAACATTCTAATCACCGCCGCTTCCGGAGGGGTCGGCCTCTTCTGGACCCAGGTACCGAATTCAATCCTGCTGGAAATCCAATTTCAAGGCTCACTGTCCCTTAATACGAATTAGTGCTCTTAAATTCGAATATAATACATTGGAACTGACCTTTTGATTACTCGTGGATCCCACACATTTTGCATGAATGAGAGACGTCTTTGTCTAAATAATTCAAAAGGCTGATCGTATATACCGGTACTGCTTTTGATGAATTGATAAAGGGTGACGAATTTTCGACCTTGTTGTGAGCAGATAGCCAAGCGAGCCGGTTGTTTCGTGACAGCCACCTGCGGAGCCCGCAACATGGAGCTTGTAAGAAGCTTGGGAGCGGACGAAGTGCTGGATTACAAGAGCACCGATGGAGCAAACTACAAGAGCCCGTCGGGGAAAAAATACGACGTGGTGGTGCAATTGGCACCCTATCAACCCCTGGAAGCCTTCAAATCACAGCTGACGAAGCGAGGCAAGGTTATTGATATGACGCCCACTTTGAGGACGCTGCTTCGAAACTGGTACAACAAAATCACGCTCTCGAAACAGAGCTTTCTGCCGTTTGTTCTGGATGCCAAGAATACCACCTTCTTGCAGATGGTGACCGACTTGGTTGCAGACGGAACATTGAAAGTCATTGTGGACTCTACCTTCTCCCTGGCCAAAGCCCCAGACGCATGGGCCAGAAGCATCGAAGGTCACGCCACAGGAAAAATCGTCTTGGTCATGTGAAGATGACATGCAAGAAGATCGAGACAAATAATGTAGTGTACAGTCACTAAAATAAACGAGCCGAAATGGCCTGCACTTGTAGTTTCAATTCTCTGAAGTCAATCTGTTTTGACAGAATCGGGCCTGGCTTAATTCTTCAGGGTTTCGATCAGATTGCAGTACAAACGAAAAACTGGACAGGAACGTACCCTTTTCATGTAACTATGGATTTGATTGCGATGTATATTATAAATTTCAGATTCCATCCCTCTTAATTGATCTCCTTGCTTCCTTCGATTCTCCCTCGTGCAGTTTCTGATGCTCCTCAATCAAGAAGCTCAAAATCAAGCTCAAAACTTAAAATAGAAGCTTAACGTTCTGTACACGTATTCATCAATTTTGCAAGCGGATGCATCATGAAAAGAAAAACTTAGATCAAAAGCCAACATATCCAGTCCGGAAGCTCGGTTCATTCAATTCAAATTTCCTGGACCAAAGGAAAAAGAAAAAGAAAGATAGCAGTTACGTACGCTGATATATACATTGGCGAAAACTTACAAAACTGTCGCACCACACACACCTGGACATAGTGAATGCAAATTTCACGTGTGGAAGGCCGAGAATCAAACGTCCATCGATCCTCACTGGTGCAGTATATGATGCTCAAAATTCAAGATGGAATCTCGGTTTCCGCTACTACCGTATTCTGTGCAGACATTCAACAATTCTGCAATTGGAAACATCATCAAAAGAAATTCTTAGATCGATAGCCAACATATCCACGGAAGTCCAGAAGCTCTGTTCATTTGCGATTCAAGTTTCCTTGACCGAGAACAAAATATCAGACAGCTGATACACCGATATATAAATCGAAATCTAAAGGCGAAAACTGACAAAATTGGCGCACCGCACAGACCTGGACACAGTGATTGCAAATTTCACCTACAGGAGGAAGGCCGAGAATCAAACATCCATTGATTGATTGATTGATTGATTGGACAGCTGGCGATCGCCAAACTTCAAAAATTCCCGCTACTGTACTTCTCTGGCAAATGACCTAATCCCAGCATTTCAACAGCGTAGCTTCGTTAAGAGTAGCAATGGAGACGAGCTTATTAGAAGCATGGAGAGGGGACGCAGGATCTTCTGTTGAAACGAACCGCAAGACAAGCAAAGGAGGAAGCACAAGACACAAGCATTCAAAATGCATTATGGCGGGGAAGTTTTCATTCGGTATTCCGCGTATATACGGTCAAAAATCACCATGGCCAATGTTCCTGGTGATCAATAGTGTTCGGCTCTGTCTAGAGTATAGTTTTCACAAAATGATTGACCATGGTGATTTTTCAATTAAATTCTGTGATTGGGTTTAGGGTTTATGCACGTCTGAATTTTTGTAGGCAATGTGGAAAATGGTTGCAGGCAAATCAGCCTAAAAATATGAGGTTTCCAGATCTCAGTTTCAATGGTGATAGTTTCGGATCCCGTGTCACCAGTGGGTGTGGATATCATTCCACATGATAAACATTTAGATTTGCATCGCGAGGAACTGTTTTCACTCCATGCTACGTCCTTTACTCACTTCGAATGGAAAACTATCCGTAGTGGAGGACCCGATTCATGTGGTATGCTTGATCAATTTTACAGGTTGGTAGAATTCTTTAAGGGAATAGAAGAAGCATGGCTATCACTTGAAGGACCTGCAGTTGCTGCCCACAACAAGGTTAGTTATTTTCATCGTAGCAACATGATTTCTCAACCACAACGTGTATACGGTTTGCACCCTTGCTTACTTTCCTCTGCAGCACTAAAAGAATCTGCAGCACTAAAAGAATCTGGAGCACTACAATAGTAAAGTGTAACTAGCCCACTTTTGAAGTAATTTATTTCATTGCCAGGCATGCAATCACTGTCAGATGAATCCCCGCCAACTGAGGAGTGCAGGAAGAACAACAAAACAATCCTCGTGTGAGCCACACCTGCCTTTGCAATGTAACACGAATCTGGATTCTTTTTTCTTGGCTCACAGAGAACTCCTCAAGAATGTTTTGGTGTAGAACTTTTGGAAGTAAATGACGTTTATCCCTCAACTGCACTGTGCATGATTCCATCGTTGTTCAGGTGCGTGCATTTGCAGAATGGCCTGGAGCCAAGGGCAAGTTTTACATAGGGAGTCCAGATGGAGAGATAAAAACCTTAGACCTGAACCCCTAAAAGACCAAGACGTCCAAATTAGGCCTCGTATTTTTTTTTAGCAGTTTTGAGTAGGTTCTATGTGGACTTCCTTTTGTTCAAATTTGTTTGTTTCTTGACCACCATATGCATTATTCTTCACTGATTTTAGTGATACAAAATTTAGTCTCATCTGAATTATATATTTCACACTATGATTAATTGAACTTGTCATTTTAAAATCATGAATCCTTGGTCCTTTAAGGGTTAAAATTATTACAACTAGGGTAGGTGATGAAGTGGTAGATTTGGTGAAACTTGTCGGTGACGCCTTGGTGGTTCCTTGTGGAGACAACACGACTCAGGAAAATCTTACAATTGCAACGTTCAGGAAAGAAAGTGAAGAGAGCCAAAGACTTTGTGACAATCTTAGGTTGAAGTTGGTTTAGAAAAAATAGTATTGATGACTATAGGTTCCACTTGTGGATTTCCAACGCTTATAGGGTATGTAAGCAAGACAACAAGCCGCAAGCCGTTTAGTCAAAAGTTCTAGGGTAGGATTTTCTATGATGTAACCTACCCTTTCACATTCTTGGATGGTCTTCCCATGACTGTTATGTTCTTGTTCCATTCCGTCCTCGAAGACCATCATATGAAGTAACTTAGCCTTTCACGTCTTTTCAATTTCATGGCCTTTTATGTGCCGAAAGAAGCGAAGCGCTAATTTATAAAGTGGTAATTCATGTTTATAATTATGATTTTGAATTTTTTAAAAATTAATAGTTATTAACACCATGTATACAATTGATATTTCTTCGCTGGTAGTGCGGAGAGAAGCAGAGCCCTAGAGGTTTATGTGGCCAACAGATACTAGTTAGGAATGCTCAACAGTATCTATTTAGCATAATATTTTAAGGGTTTAGGGTTTGGGTTAAAGGGAGTTCTATGAGATTTCGATTTTGTTTTTTGCGAATCATGACAACCGACTATGGTATACAAGAACACTGTAATGATAGAGAGTAGATAGTTTTCATGCATGAGGTCGTGGATGATAAGAAGTTTCGAATCTATTCATGCATGAGATCATGGGTGGTAAGCGGTTTCCTTGTCACTATATCAAACAGTGAAGTTCATAAAATGTATAAAATGTGATGTACACGTTGAGAAATGCCTGGTAAAGCTCAAACTAGTACTGTATGGCTCCAAATAAGAAATTCGTAGAAAAAACACTGATGCTAACTAACTTACCAACCTATGCATTGACTTGGCACTTGAGCACTGATGCTCCCAGCATCAGGGGAATCTGCCATTTTGAGAATGGACGGACCCATAAACTGGCATGTGGCACTCTCACAATGGTCACACTTGTGGACAACTCATATGTCTAACATTCCCATGACCTGATGGCCCATTCACACCAAGAAGCTCCAACACTTGCGTTGCGTTCCTGGAATGTTGTAAGGTAAATTTTGAAAATAATATACAATTTCTTGGGGTGTCAAAGCCTTGTCTCTTCCTGATTTGGCCAACGCATGTGCGTTGGTGGAGCGCAAATTTCTTGCGACACCCAAAATGTGTTGGAGCAGCTTCTTGCATGCGTCGGGTTTTTAAAAAAAAATTACAAGAGCACACTATTGCTACCAAAAACTTATTTGATAAACACAAATTCTTTGCCGCACTCACATTGGGTGACTAGTGTGAATGGGCGATAACTTGAGTGGCTCAGGTCAGCAACTCCCATGGGGTGATCTAGCGGCATTTCATATGGGAAATAAACAAGCGGCTAGTCCCGTAATATATTCCTTAGTAATTACCCTATATTTACTTTTATGGCTTGTTTATATTGTTCAACCATGCAACTCCTTGAAAATGATGCGTTTCCATAGTCTCTCCCATGGTGGGGCATAGACAACAGACAGTCAGAACCGTAGGTGGTCGTCATGACATAAAATATATTTGAATAAATGAAATTATTTTTTGCAAAAAACATCTATTTTGTATGGTGAAAAAAGAAAATCTTGGAGAATATTCATATAATTTGGTACTTGTTGAAAAGTAGATTTTCAAAATAAAAATAAAAATTGGCATGACCTTCCAATCCTAACAACCAGGTGACCTTGTTTTACAAACAAAAACTAAAAATTTCACACTACTAGAGTTAACCCTATAGTGATGAGGTGATAAATTTGTGGACATTTTTTTGTAAAATGTTGAATAACGTAAGATCTATTCAAAATCACTCTCTTTGTGTACAACATGATGCAGAGAATTCTTTCACAAATCCATCATATATATATATATATATATATATATATATATATATATATATATATATATATATATATATATATCTGTGTGTGTGTGTGTGTGTGTGTGTATGTATGTATGTATGTATTTTTATTTTTTATTTTTTATTTAATATATATAACTTAGTTTGGAGCACTCTTAGTTTTACAAATACGCATTGATATAATGTGGTATATTAATGAATGTTCACACAATTGGAAAAAAATGAGCTTCGGAAAAAAAATAAAAAATAAAAAACCCAAGATTAAAAAGAATAGAAAGTAGTCACTGTAGCAAAAGAAAACATGTGTGAATTTGTGGTTTGTAAAGAGCCATAGGTAAAGGAAATAGAGCGTATAGGGTATGCAAAATTATGGCAATTATCATAATATCAGATATTTCTTGCTATTCCTTAAAGCTAACTAATAACTTTTAATGTGGATCACGTTCCTATAACGGTGTGGTGTATAAATATGTGTTTGATCTTGATTGATTGAAGACATGCATCATATGACTCATGTATAAAAGAAGGTGAGAAAGTGTATAAAACCAAATGAATGAACTTTGAAGTTTTAGCAAAATTTAAGAAAAAATTGTACAAAGTTCCACATGGTGTCATTAGATGAATACATTGTTATTTGTTTAGATTTGCGCTCGAGTAGAACCTGGTAAGAAAAAAATCACAAAACATTTTTACTATTGCCCTTGAAAGAGCACCAAAGTTCTTGCTACTACTTTACAAACACACGTTATAATCTCCAACTCTAACCATTGGGCATTATAATCTCGAGCTCTAGTATTTTTTGTAGTATTTTTTGTCATATGCCATGAATACTTGTCTTTATTCTTGTACCCTTGGATCCTTCGTTTAACCTTTCAAGGTATCATGAGAGGGGCAACAATGCGTACAAGTATAAAAAAAACTCATTTTGTTAAAAACATGTATGGGCACTAAAATATTAAGAATTGAAACCACACGAAAAAAACTAGTGATGGTCTCAATAGAACGCTCAAACACAAATGAAGGATTGTTTTGTTCTTTTTGTGCCATAAAGCATTAACTATGTAAACATTACATTCTATAATAGTAGGGTTTTGCGTGCTCTATTGCTTGGTTTTATTTTTACTAATAGATTCATTTCCCTTGAAACTAGAGTGAAAGATGACACTTGCTATTATATGAGGGAATTTAGTAGGAGTCAAGCAAGTAAGACAAACTTATAAGGTGAAAACAAAGAGCATTTAAGAGCATTGGAGAGAATCTTGAAAACTTTAGTAGGGGTACAAAGTCCTCAACAAAGTCTAGGGCTTAATAATGTTATGAGACAGAAAGTCCAAAAATTGGCTAATGGATAATTTTTTCCTTATTTTTGAATGACATCATATTATTATCCTTAATATTCATAGATCTTACATCTTGGATTTTGAAGGCTACAAAAAATAATAATTTTTACGAGTTTACATGGATAGAAGGGTTTGTGTTTTTTCTACATGAAAAACACATTGGAACAATGTAATTTAGGCATGTATACGTATGGCAACTATTAAGCATTTCGATTTTTTTATCAAATCTAAATTGAAGTGATCTTTGTAAGTGTAGCCATGTACTCAAAAAAATCACTTCAATCTAAATCTGAAAAAAAATTAACGTTCAAAGCCTACAAGTATTATGTGCCTAATTTACATTGTCCCAATGGTTTTCTATGTAGAAAAACCACAAACCCTTCTATTTGTGTAAAACATATAGAAAATGATTATTTTTTGTGGCCTTCCAAGTTGGAGATGTACTAATGTTTGAACAAAGTCATAGGGCTATCCTTTTAATATTAAAGTTTGACCTTACTTGTTTATAACATGGTTTATAATTATAAAGTCTATATCCGATTATAATTTAATCATATTGACTTTAGAATTGGAGTTCTTTTTTTTCCTTGACAAAATTGATAATCCATGAGTCATTCTTCGACTCCATCTCCTAAACATTTAAAAGTTAAAATTTTAATTTAACGGTCATTAAAAGACCAAGCCTACACATAGTAAATGCTTGAAAATCAAACAAAATTAGGGGGAATCACAACATGGGTTGCTTTGAGTGAATTTGTTGAAAGTTGTGAGGTAGCATGTGAAGAACGAAACTCAATGTTACTACTTTCACTCTTCACATACCACCTCACAACTTTCAATGAGTTCATTGAAATCAACCCTTGTTGTGACTCCTCCTATTATATCATCAAATATGAGTTTTCTTGCTATTAAGTCCAAATAAGATTTAAATATAGTGTTTGTTTCAAGTATAGTGTTTTATTCATTTTTTACAAAATCTAAATTACTCAATATTAATTATTTTAATAATTTGGAAATCTCTAAGGGTCAAGGGCCAAACTGTACTATATAGAATGCTCATTTGCTAATGCACACTATACAATTTGACGCGTAGAAAATGGATGCAGATACTTATAAAGAGCCCTCTTTGAATTATTTTGATTTAGCAATATATATTCTTCAATCTACCAAGTTTTTAAACCACTTTTTAAGACTAAATTCAAGTGGATTTTTGAAATAGGTTTTGCATGCAATAAAATCTTACAGTTCTACATTCTAGTATATGCGGTGACTTGTAATTGGTTCATTTAATATTTAAAAAAACACTTAGTGTATATTGGTGTTGCAATTGGTAGGGAAGTTAAAATTAAATTCTAAATATAAGTGTAGATCATGATTTACATTTGAAAAATGTTGTAGAGTTCAACTTTTTTTTAAAAGGCACCAAAGTCATAGCATTAGTTATCTAAGTCTATGTGGCTTGATTGATGGAATTATTTATTGTCAATAGACTCTTCATTTATGTCATCCTAATGATAATACCACCTAATTATGATCCTTATAGATTCTTGCTTAAAATATATACATTTTGAACATGAGAGTATGGAATTAATTTTGGGTACATATATAATCAACACTAGAAAATTTAAAGTTTATTCAAATATTGTCCAAAAAATACATACTAAAATATGTTGGAATGTCTTCAATTTTCCATTAGATTCACCAAAAGGTAAACAAAATAAATAAAACGGTTTAATAGTAATAATTATGCTTAAATAACTATTTGGATATTTTTATGTGTCAGTAGATGAATTTAGGGATGTAGAATGGGATTCATTCTTTTAGTCTTAGAAGCATATTGTACAAAAGGAAAGTATTCATTCAATCATGCTTCAAGTGTCCAATGTGACATATGTAATATGACATTACAAGTATTTTTAAATTAATTTTTTTTCCCAAACACTTTTGTTTGAAAGTTCATAAAATAAAAAGAATGAGATAAAAATCCCCAACCTTCCTTGTGAGTTTAGTACACTAAAAAAACAAAAAAATCGAGGAGTTCCTTTTTTTCATTAAAGCATACTACATGTGTTCTATGTTGTACATGAAAAATGACATGACAATCAAGAAACAAGTGTTTTTTCCCTAAACACTTTTTCTTGAAAGTTCATGAAATAAAGAAAAGAAAAACTTTTTTTGATTCTACTTTGTGGGTTTTGTATACGAAGAACAATAAGAACGCTTAAGGAGTTTTATTTTTTCATTCAAACAAACTATGTAAAAACATCTTACGTAGCACACAAAAATGACATGACTATCAAGAAACATGTGCTTTTTTTGTTTAAACACTTTTGCTTGAAAGTTCATGGAACGAAGAAAAGGGAGAACTTTTTTTGATTTTTACGTGTGGGTTTTGTACTCTAGAAGAATAATGATAACCCGAATGATAATGATCGAGGAGTTTCTTTTCTCATTCAAACAAACTACAGACATCTTAAAGCCGCTTTAAACTAGGAGTTGGGCTTGTTCATTCTTGGGCCCAATTCAACAAAATTTGAACCCATATTAGCCTCATGCCCCGCCTCTTTGATTCAATATACTAAGATTATAATGGAGCCCATTTCTCCCTAGTGTAAAGGCATCAGGCCCAAGAGTTGGATTTATTGTATAAATTCTTTGGAAACTTCAGCCCATAAATTCCTTGGAAAAAAATGTTTTAACATTTTAACATTTTAAAATTGAAATGTACAAATAGGCCCAAGCGGCCACAAATTGGTCTTCCATCTCCGGTGAACCGAATTCTTAAAGTTGGGCCTATGTGAGATCTTATCAATTTTAATGTAAAAAATGATTTGGTTGCATTGGGCTCAAGCCTTGGTGTAAAGGGGTTGAACCCAATTTCAGGGTTTTGAACAATGAGAAGTGAGGATTTAAGCCCTCTAACACATCAAAACGGGAGTGACTCCTAGTGCAAAGCGGCCTTTATGTGACACATGAAAGATGACATGACAATGAAGAAACAAATGGTATTCTTCCATGCACTATTTACTTAACCCTTTGACGCACTTGCATCTACATAGTGGATGATAAACAAATTCATATTATTCCGTTGACTATATACATGGACAATTTTCATCTATCCAAATCTCTCTTGGTTCTTGTGCCAGTTGACTATCATTTGTACAATATGGATCTTCAAAATAAGATATTGTGATTTTAAAAAAAAGACAAAATTGGATTATGACTTTATGTCAAGTTTTATTCTTAGTTCAAAAAGTGAGACCTTGTACATGATTTTCTAAAATAAATAGAATCAAATGATGAAAATCATACCATCTCATAGTGCATGTTATTCCAAATTCATTACAATAGTTTTTAATTTTATTTTTTGGTTAATTTGAGATTTTTAATTGAATTTCAAAAGAAAATCTTGAAATTTTAATCACAATTTATTGATAAAAAATATGATAAATCAAACTGTACAAATGTGATCTCTACATTGACATTTACAACTTAGCTTTGCACATCAACTCCATTTCTGTTATTCATCAAACATCTTATAATGCATCTTCGAAATTTGTGTTGAATTGGGATGTGAAAGGGTTAAAAATTCATGAAATAGGAAACACAAAGCACTTTTCATCTCGGCTTGACAAAATGGTGTTCTTGCCCTGCCTTTGCTATAGTGTGGTAGTAGTTTTGTTTCAATGGCCCTTTGTCCGGTGGGCATTAAGTCATTGACATTACGAACATACACTTTATTCATGCCGACCTCAAAAGAGGACCGGTGTTTCTATCTAAGGTAGACGACCTGTTTCCGATCAGGCCCCCAATCACGCAGTATAGGGCGACCTATTTCCGTGAATCAACCTGCATTATTTTCGGATTCATTCGTAAACGGTGACGAAAACATGTTTCTTCTTAATATGGAATGGTTGGCGCCGAGAATGGAAACTTGTTACCGAGTTAGTATGATATCATGTGTTCTCGAAATCTAGTTTTACAGTTCTTGGAAATAGGTTAGCCTATATTGCGAGAACGGGTTGGAGAGAATCTTCACTTTGAAAATTCGTAGTAAATTCAATATTGCCCCAAAATTTGTTCAAAAATATGTGACCTTCTTTAAATCTATTTCCCTACACTGCAAAATTATTTGCCTATTTGCCTATTTGTTACTCCACCGGAAGTATGCTGAATTGCTTAAGGTGATCGGAAACAGGTCGTCTACCCTATCTAGTGTGGTAGGTTACATTGTGGTAGGTTACATTGCTCCTACATAACTTAGGTGGCGATGTTCTAACGTTCGAAGTACATACCCTTCCTTCCCACCTACCGTACTCCCGAGTCGCCACACAGTCACGCTACACTCCCGGTACCTTTCAAGTGAGAGGCAGGAGACTTACTACCAAGCCACGAATAGTACGGAAATCGGTCCTTCCCTAACGACGACAGAGCTGCTGAGTGTTTGCATTCGGGAGCCACTTGGAGTGCGTTGCGAAGAAATTTGTTGCTCACGAAATTCCTGTTGCGAACACAGCGGGGCTTCTGCGCCGGCCCTGACAGAATTTTACTGGAAATTTTGTGCGAGTTTTGAGCAAAAGACCTTCCAATTTGGTTGAGGAGCGAGTGTAAATCGGAGCTTTGCGGTGCAGGAACTTACAGACATGGCGTGTTTGAGAGTCGGAGTGTTTCCGGAATTGCATGCTAGGGCGACGGGCGTTGTGGAGAGTGGCGTGAAACGGCCGCCGTCTGTTGGCTTGAAGGGGAAGGGATTTGGTGCAGGGAGAGTGATCAAGAATGGAAAAGTGTTTTTCAAGGGGAAGGATGTTAGTCATGAGCTTGTGAGGCGCGCTGTGGTGCGGACAGAGGTGACAAGTATGGCGTTGAATATGGCCGGCGATAAGAGGACAACAGGCTCCGGTGGTGCCGTTCTTGAAGACGTGCCGCACTTGACTGATTGGCTGCCTGATCTGCCGGTGAGAATTTGTTTTGCTCTCTTGATCGATCGCTGCCGCATTTCGCGGAGATACGAGTTTGTGTCAATGGCAAGGTCGACATTGCATTTAGGTTCTCAGTGTATTTCTGGAGGAAATGGCGATCTTCAAATCGTGCATTCGGCAAAAACATAATGAGAGAGAGAGAGAGAGAGAGGTGTGATGGTGTCAGCAGTAGCCGTGAATTCATCAGCCTCCAATAGCAGATTTAATATGGCCTATCATGCTTTTTTTAGAAAAATTACTTGATTTCCTGAGCTAAGCGTTTTTATCTTTATTGCAGACTCACTGTAATCCATTGAAGGACAACCCCGCCTATTCATCTGTGAGGTAATCTAGGGTGATTTCTTTCCTTTCGTCTGTTAATACTTGGCCTATTTGATCTCTTGATTTGTGTTCCAGCTAGAAACTAATGTTTCTGAGACTGAATCTTTTCCTGGAGTTATCCTACTATCAATTGGCAATTGGTCCTTGTAGATTCATTTAGCTGTACTTTTTTGATACTCATAATTTAGTACTCTTGTTCGATTGTTGATTGTTCTATTGCTCCATAATTTTTTTGCTAGCTTCATACCTGTCATCAAGTTTTGTTTTTCTTTGTGTTAGTGAGAAGCTGGAATTATCGAGGTGAGCAATAAGAGCTGCTTTTGGTCGGACTTTCTAACAGGAACGATCCATCATCGAAAGAAATGTAGTGATGATAATTTGTTCTTTTGTTGGAATTTCAGGCAGTACTTTGTTGAGGAAGGTGACGTTGTTGCTAAGGATGTAAGTGTTTCCCAAGTATCATCGTACTTGGTAGTTCTGAGCATATCTGTTAGGTCATCTGTTGGCATATTTAGTAAATTATGTATTTTGATGTCACAAGCTCATCCCATGCTGTTGTGTATGGGATCGTTGAGGGTTTATGTCTCTACTTTGTTAGGAACATCAAATCTCTACTTTGTTCAAATGACTAAATACGTCATTCCTGCATCGGCAGGTGGTTATGGACATCAACGACGCCGGGCATGGTGTACACTTCAGACGTGCAGGTCCACGAGCGAAGGTTATCTTCTGCTTACAATTCATGTGATTCTGACTAATCTATGCCGGAGTTGTAGATATATGCAAGTCTCTTTCTAGACTACTTCTCATCCAGTGTATGGACTGCTCTGTTTAAGAATTAGCGAGAGCTAAATTGACATTTTCTCAACGGGTTGCATCCCTCTCATCAAAGAATCCTGACGACCCTCTCCGATCCAGTCACTACCAGTGTTGTACTAGTATCAACTAAATCAACAGTGCAAAGTTAATATTTGCTACATTTTCACTCGGTTGAGGAAAGATGAACTAATGCCTTAAATTTTAGCGAGATCCTGTTGCTACCATGGCAACACTGCTCACTCCACTTCAATCTGAGCCAAGAACTTGTGTCATTTCATCTGCATCCTTCACCTGCACTGTCTTAGCATTTGACACTGCATGAAAATGGCTTTCAACTAGCAGCACTTTCTGACAATTTTTTTCTGTCTGATTCAGATTTACTTTAAATCAGATGAGGTGAAGGCATGCATTGTTACTTGCGGGGGGTTGTGTCCTGGTATTAATACCGTGATCCGTGAGATCGTTTGTGGTCTGTGGACGCAATATGGAGTACGCGAGATCTTTGGAATTGATGTAAGCGAGAGTATCTCTCAGATTATTGCCAGATGTGAAGTCTTTGCACAGTTTTTGCATAGATTGTGTAGTCTTTGCACTGACTTTGGTTACCTCCTTTCCAATAGATTGTTGCCCATTGATTAAATACATTGAGTCGCTGGCCTTTGACAATTAAAGCCTTTGGACTACTTTTCTTCCAATCAATCTTCACTGGAGAAATATTGTGGTACTGCTCGCGTCTGTGGTTGTAGTGTTTGGCATCATTTTCAATTCTGAATTGATTCACAATTTGACACTGATAAATTTCGCAATTGCTCCGCAGGGGGGATATAGGGGTTTCTATTCAAGGAATATCATCGATTTGACACCCAGGACAGTTAGCGACATTCATAAACGCGGAGGTACTGTACTACAGACTTCCCGTGGTGGTCATAATACTGCAAAAATTGTTGACTCTATCGAGGACCGTGGTATTAACCAGGTAGAATTTCATCCACAGTTTATCATCGATGATTTCACAAGTACATGTACCAGAACAAACATCTGAATTCTGGGGGTAGCTGCAGCATTTTTTAAGTCATATTTGCGGTCTAGTCATGTTTATAGTACCCATCGTACCAGTCAGAGTTCGATGAGTTTTACCAACACCATGCAACTATCTTTGAAAAAAAATTAAGCTTTGGACGAATATAATACTTAATGCTCCTGATTTGAATATTTTAAGCCTATGGTGGACTTTCTGACTCTTGATTGACCGCAACTGCGAAGGTTTATATTATTGGTGGTGACGGCACTCAGAAGGGAGCTAATGCTATATATGAGGTATCTTCTCATAATGTAGTACTAATGGTAGTGTTAGATGTTTCGTGCAAGATACTGCCGCCAATAGCAAGGATCGGTTTGTGCAATATTCTCGTTGCTTGCCTGGTTAGTGAGATTAAAGTTCGATTGGCCTGGAGGATTTTTTTTAACTGTTATTCATTTCATCACAGAAGTGTGGAGTGCAGACGATCTCCAAATATCCTTAGCTGTTAGCTGTGTAATGGAATTTTAGAATATGTAACTGACCAACGGAAGTTATATCTAGTCTCTATATGGGTTGGTGTAGCCCTGGAGTTATCCCCCAGTTGACCATAATAATGAGCATGTTATCGCTTGCAGGAGTGCCGAAAGAGGGGGTTGAAGGTGGTTGTTGCAGGCATTCCCAAAACGATCGATAATGATATTGATGTTAGACACTATCACTTTATATACTTCTCTTTTATATATGCTTGGTTGGAGTTTCTGTGTGCTTTTTATGTTTTTTCCGACGTAGAGTTATGGCTGATTTCCTTGTGTTTTGTTTACCCTTGAGTTACATTGTCATTTGGTACTAGAGCCGAAGTCTGATGCAAATTTGTGGAACGTGGTATTTGAGGTGGCAGGTCATAGACAAGTCGTTTGGGTTCGATACAGCGGTGGAAGAGGCTCAACGTGCAATTAATGCAGCCCATGTGGAGGCTGAGAGTGTTCAGAATGGTATTGGGTTGGTCAAGCTGATGGGTCGCTACAGTGGTGAGATTTCATTTTTTTTACACCTGCCAATATTTGAGGAACATACTCCATCTTCTGGTGGGCATTACTGTTTGAAATTTGACTGTGAATGAATTCGATTCTTCTTTACCTGTGAAGCAGTTGATCTTTTACTGTAGCTAAATGTCATACTTCCTGGTGCAGGATACATTGCACTGTATGCAACTTTGGCAAGCCGTGATGTTGTAAGTGTCTCCCTTTCTGACCTTTCTGTGTATCTTGGTCATTATTTCAACGTCCATCAATTGAAAGATTTAACTTCTGTAACGATGTGGGGGACTTTTGATAAAGCAGCGAGACCTGAGTAAGGTGTAATGTTGATTTCAGGACTTATGCTTGATACCTGAAGTGCCATTCTACATGGAAGGACCGGGCGGGTTGATTGAATATGCACACAGAAGGCTACGGGAAAATGGGCACATGGTTATAGTTGTAGCAGAAGGTGCTGGGCAAGAGCTGATGGCTGAGAGTGCTAAGGATGTTAACAAGAACATGGATGCCTCTGGAAATAAGTTGCTTCTTGATGTTGGTCTTTGGCTTTGTTCCAATCTGAAGGTAATTTTTCTTGTATCAGCTGCAGCTTAGTCCAGTCTGAAGGGATTTTTGTGAATCATATATCATGAGTGATCGTACGGGCCTCACAGAACAAGGATTGAACCTCTCGTTAGTACCAAGGACTCTTTTGATCCGAATTGCACAATTGTTCATATGCAGGATTCCTACCAGAAGGCTTATAATGAGATCCTCAACTTGAAGTATATAGGTATGGCAATTGGCCAAAAGCTTCGTTGGCCTACCGCTTTTTTGTATGGCAAATATCGTAGTCATTTCAGTACTGAGAACTTTTGCTTAACATCTAGGTTTTAATCCCACCAGGGGTACGCAACATTAGTCAGTATATTCGTTCAATTAGATGAATATTGCCGTTCTTCTTATCATGTGCTCTTAGCCACCGTGTTTAACGTAGATTGAATTGACTGTGACGTATCAGATCCTACTTACATGATTCGAGCAATACCGAGCAATGCCTCTGACAATGTCTACTGCACTTTGCTTGCTCATAGTGCCATTCATGGGGCTATGGCTGGTTACTGTGGTTTCACTGTAGGACCTGTCAACAGCAGACATTGTTACATCCCTATTAAAGTAAGTCTTGCTCCATCTCTGTTGTAGGCGCCCTAGCAGTATTTCGTAGATTTACTGTGGATTAGGATTTCTCCCACTTATTCCTTATGACAGTAAACTCTTTATCGAGCTATATCTGAGTTATTCATAATCATCGACGGGTCATTTTATCCTAACATCTGCCTCTTTTGACAGAGAGTGGTAGCTACATCTCGAAATGTGAACGTTGCTGATCGGATGTGGGCACGACTTATGTCATCAACCAACCAACCGAACTTTTCACGATATGAAACAGTCATCGAGGAGCAACGAAAGCAGAATACAGAGAAGCAAGAGGAAAGAACGAATGGCGCTTCTAAAGTTGTAAGCCCTCAAAACGTCAGTAGACGGATTTAAGGACTCTTTTCAAAACTCAGCATGCAGGAGTAGTTTAAGTGCACAAGGTCGAGCTACTTGATAGTTTTATAGTTCGCTCTGGACCCATCACATACAACAGTTATGTGGTCTAGTGCCGTGCATTTGTGGTTTATTGTGATTGACCTGTTGATTGAACCATTACCAGGGTTTAAACGGTCACGAGAGTATCACCGGGAATGGACCCAAAGAGCAAAAAACAATCATTCAAACAGGCGACAGACAAGGCATTCCAGTGTCTGGTGATAGCCAGGAGTCTTCAGTGGTAACTTCATCTGTACCTGGGGAACCTACACCGGATATAGACCACACCGCTCCATGACTTACCGTTTGCATCCTCGAGTTTTTTGAGACACTGAGAATGATGATCTGCGGACGTTTTATGCGATGACGATCTGTTTTTTTTCGGAATGTATATTATGGTAATCCATGGGCTTTGGGAGAGGGTTGAGAGATTCTAGCAGAATCTTAGGAAGAGGTATCTAGGTGTTGGCAGGACTAGGGTAGGGCGAGGTACGTATTATGATATTTCATCCTTCAAAACCATCTCGAATGAGGTCAAACTTAGTTGAGGAACGCCCTAGTATCTAGAGCACGAGAGCTTGCAATCTTTGTCGACTGAAAGCTGCGCTTTCAAAAAGGGCGTTGTGGATCGCATACGTAGAGAGGGATGAGAAGGGTGATTCTTTTGGTAGTATTTACATGACCTAATGCGTAATGTGTCGGAACAAGGTTCATCTATAGGATAGAGGGTGTACTATAAGCTCTTTGGCAATAGGTATGTGTAAAATTCATTGGTAAATTGAATTTTGTTGAGATACCACTTGAGTTTTTCGATGACGTGGTGTTCATGAGTTCTTGATATTGTGACTTTGTCTATTTCTTAGTTGCTACTGAACTAGTCCGTTGTAAGTTGTATAGTTTCGAGAGTCTTATTCAGTAGTTTATCCTAGTTTTAGCTCTCTAAAGTCGGCCTATACTTTACCTTTGAGCACACTAACGGATTCAGAACGCAGTTCTTGTTGCACTAAACAACGCCGGAGAGAGCTTCGCCGAAATTACGATGATTCGAAGGAAGACGCAAAGCTGGTTAGGCTTCATCTCGAGGCTTCACCTCAAGCTCTTGTTAAAGTTAATTCTTGTTGAGAATATGCCTTAAGGGGTGTCAAAGTTCGCAACTCTTGGGTTGTTCTTGCTCGTGTTGCATGAGTGTGGCACCAGCATCAGGAGATTCGATGTCAAACAGCCAAACCATGTGCACAAACCCTCCTCCTTTGGGTCGCCGGTTCTCAATAATTGCGTCTGTTAGTTTTCGGTTTCCCGAATGTGCAGTGTCTGTGCTTCCTCCGGCACTGTGGTTGTTGGTTTCCCCAATATGCAGTGTTTGTGCTTCCTCTGATCTTCTGTGTCGTTGCTTCATCGCTGTCGAGGGTCGACGAAGATGATGTCGACGTCGACAACATAGATTTAACCCTATTCTCATTGTTTTCTCGGTTTTCTCCGTTCTCTCGACGTTTCTCATCAGCTTCTATCTCTGAACTGTTCCTACTGCTGTCAGATTCACAGTGCGAAGTTTCTTTGAGGTGTTTTCGCCATTCTGCCGACCTCCGAATATCCTCCCGTATTTGAACTTTGAGCATCGCTAATTCCTGGGATCTTCTATATCTGTCCTGAACGCTCTCCCACCTCTTTTTGGCCTCCGCGTCAACTGATTTGTAGTACTCCATTATGCAGGGATTAGCTGCCAGCTTCAGTTTCTTCTTTCGATAGAGGCTCGGACCTGCAAGAAAGATTTGTTCGTTGTTCGGTCACAGGTCAATGTTCTTCCAGCTCCTATGATGCTTGGACGAAAATATGTAACTACATGCAAGTGAGTAAACTTAGGTTTAACAATTGATGACAGATGACCTTCACGTTCGCTGTAGACGTGGTGTTTGCCAAAGGTTTCCTTCCAGTCTGGGCCTCGCCATCCATGGCCCAGTTCAGGGTCGAGGTCGATGAGGCTCAAGGCGGGTGGGTGCTCATCAGCGAGGAATTGGACACCACGACACAGATGGGACTGATGACGAACAGGAGTGTTGGGAGGCGATGGGTCGACATCTTTCTCCTCAATATCAAGGCGCCACACAAAGTTATCATCATTTGGTGCTCCTCCCTTCAACAACTGTGGCGCATAATTCATGCTTGCACTTGTGCTTGCCACTGAAGCCAATTCATTTGATCCAAGCCCTAGGTCTGAATGGCTTGGCATCATGCGAATCTCAGATTTACTGCTGCTTAGGGTGACCCCTGACCCTGGCTTGTAATCCATCGAGAACGCCATTATTGACCGACACAGATTTGAGGAAGCTGTGAGGAGGAACATTTCAAGATCATTTAATAGTTTCAACTCGTTCCACGACTTCACTTGGTTCATCGCTGTGGCTTTGCTGAACCCTAATTGCGTGAAGACGGAGTCTTGGTTTGCAGAATCAAATCCAGTGGCAGAGGAGTCCCTGCATGCGACAATGGATTGTTGAGGTGACAAGGCTTCAGTTGATTCAGGTATTTCACTTCCTCTCTGAGTGTCTGGTTGAGCAGGCTTAGCATCCCCAGATCGCTGCAGTTCCTCAACCCAGAGAGTTGCGAAGGAATCGGTTTTCTTCAGAGACGGTGAATCAGATTGCGTTGTTGTTATTGCATAGTTCAGAGGTGCAATGCCAGGAATCCTGCACACGGATTCCAGAATTTCTTGGCGTTTTCGATTGTCTTCCGTCCTATAATCAGTCGAGCTCTCCGAGTCTAAACCTCGCTGCTGTTTCCTGTACAACTTGTTGAATTCTTCCTGCGATATCTTGGTGGCTTGTTTCTTTCGAAATTCTTCTGACAGGTACATTTTTACTCTTGCCATCGCCTCCTCTACCAGCTTATCTCGAATCTCTTGAGTCATCTGCAATACAGGTCCAAGGGAATCCAATTTACTACACTTTTAGCATCATGTATCCATAGCTGCCAGCTTCCCATGCTGATGCAATAGTGAAAACTAACAATCGTTACACACCTGGATTGGCCCATCGAATTGCGTGTTGACAGAGCACTGGTGAATTGGACCATTTGGCAGGGCTTTCCTCCAGCTCCGCAGACACATGAACACAATCAAGAGCAGTCCACCCATGGCGATGGCGATTGCGGGGAGCGTAATCACCAAGATTTGCAAATATCTCTCCATGCCTGGTCAAATCACCATTAAGTTATATCTGGCTCTTCAACAGCCACTTGAATCAGGTACCCTTCGCCCCGACTACCCAGAGGTATTCTACCGTGATGATCACGTGGTATCATTCTCTCCAAAATTAACGAGTTTCCCTTCGCTAAATTAACACCATATTCTCCACCCTTAGGCTCCTGCCAATCAATATCCATACGCTGGGACATGTCTCATCTGTGGAGATTATCTGCATTGCTGAATCATCTGAAAACTCGGGTATGGACAGGAAGAACATTGATAGACTATAGAGACAGTCTGCACAGCTAGAGATTCACCACCTTCGGTCACACCTTTCACTTCTAGGGCTCATTTCTTTGAGCCTCTTTGCATCACAAGGAGTGACGTCTAACCCTGTACGAAATTAGCCACAAGAAGTCCACAGCATATGCAGACAGAATTGATGCTGCTATCTCCGAATCATGCACGAGACGGTCGATGGTTCGAAGAGACTTTAGGAGAGCTGTACCGTTCTTGTGTCATTAGATCCCAAACAAGACGTTCTTTACTGCAGTACCTAATGGCACTAAAAGCTGATCAAAGCCCAATCAACTTCTACTGTACGCTTAGCAGATGTAGATAAGGCAGGAACGTATTCTTCCAGGCTGCATACTGCATCTGTATTCTGCTGAGTACTGTACCTGCATGTGTAGATGTGCATTATACTGTACAGCTCTCATATGCGTTCCAAAATTGCCTTTTTCATACCGCTTTAACTCTCGAATGGATGCAGTGAGTGCTGCAGGGGAGACGTGGAGTACCGCATTCATCAACAAAGGACGTCCCACACATTTCGGAAGGTCAATGGTCATATATGTTAAAGTGCTCGTGCACCGTGCATGTGAGCTTGCCCCTGCTAACTCCATTCACACTTGTGCATTTTCCTGTAGAGTGGAATCCAACCTAGCCCAAGCATTTTTTTTAAAAGTACTGTACATCAGTTAGAAGTCAAAATGATATCCAACCCAAGCATGTAAAAGAAAAAGAGTTCAAAAGTCGTCAATTACAAGGAGCATCTCCTGTGCGGCAATCTGAACCTCACACCCAACCTGAAGAATCACGAGCAGTGCAATTTTGAGGTTTCCACATGCAAGCGTGTACCCCTTTTAACCCCTAAAGCACCACGACTATGTTTCTCGTCAAACACTCCAAAGCTACCTAGAAGTACTCCTCACAAAAAGGCAAATAGTTTTTGATCTAAAACCTTTTAGACCGTTTCAACCGTAGGATCTTTCAACCAATTTTAAACTGTTAGCACTTACAAATTTTCAACTGTTCAGGGTTCTTCAATAGTAAGATTATAAGTTACAAAGTTGGTTGCACCTTTTTTTCTAGCCCCCTACTCGAGTTTGAAACTTTCTGAAAAGGTCCAAAATGCAAAGTTCAATCTCAAATTTGGTAAAATGAATTTGATGGTCGTGTGTATGGGGGTAGCTCATTGTGTGCAAAAATTCAAATTCATAGCTCATTGTATGCAAATTTTCAAGAGTTGCCGCACTTAGGTTTTAAACCTTTACATGATAGTATCTTTCAATCTAAAAATCTCCTATGTACGCAAATTACCATCCCATCTTCGTTATAAAGAGTATAATTACCACAAAAAATCTCAAAAAAGTAGGATCAAAGATTATTCTACACTAAGTTGACCGAACTTGAAAAATTAGCTTTGGTCCTTTAGGTGTTAATTTAGTGCCAACTTGACCACTCAATAGTCATTAGGTCATTGGAAATGAAAGTAGTTTATGATCTGTGGTGAAGTGGTGTTATGTTCGTACGGTTCAAATTTGTGGGCAATGGTTACACATCTTATGCAGGAATTTGATTATTGTTCTTGACACTTACAACCTTGTAATTTATTAATGTACACCCCCAAATTCCAAATAATACATGAATATACACCAATACATGATAATTGATCCAATTACAAAGTTGTATTTTGAGACAATAGAGTACGGAGTACTAAATTTTTAGATTTTTTAAAAATAGAAACTTCTATGTTTATGACTTCATTTTCACTTTATAGATATTGATTGCTTGTAGTTTTTGACTATGATAAATGTTCTGTACAATATTCTTGACTTCATTGTATACCAAAAGTCTACTTCACTTCATAAATCCTCGGTAATTCTAAGATACTTTGTTTGACAATTGCTAAGTTTGTATGTTCAAACATCAACATTGCGTATGGTTAAATCATCATTTCATGATTTATGAAAATGTTTTCTTCATTCAATTCATGATTGAAATGAGACACGTTCAAAAATCTCATTTTCAAAGATTGAAAATAAAGTTCGAATCATTGTTATAATCTCGGCTATGCATGATTGGATTCTTTTATCATTTTTGAACACTACACATGCATGGGTTAGTGGATAGATATGTTTGAAAATTCATTCTATTTTTTCTTTTTTTGTCAGCATCATTTGGAGAAAAAACACTAAAAAAGGTTGGTTGTATGAAACACCTAAACTATTCTAGTCACACGTTGCGAACATCAAGGCCCCTTTGAGTACAGTGTTCTGAACATTAAAAATCACTTATTTGCTATCTCTTTATTGAAATCTCCTCTTCTAACCAAAAGTTCTCACAAATGGTCAATTTTTAGTTTAATTTTTTTTGTATTCCTATTTTTTTATGATTTAATTGCCATTGTATTTATTTCTTTGAGATTTTTCTCTTTATTATTATTATTTCCTATTTTGTAAAACAAAATCTTAATTTTAAGGTACTTGAGAAAAATCACTTGTACTAAACCAAAATACAACAAATATTACAAGTGTTTCGTGCAATCACCCAAAACAACAAGGGCAATGAACATTGCCCTTGACATTAAAGAGTCAAAGGAACTTCCTTAAATTTGAGGCCTTTGTAGTGCATAGGCTCTAGAATTCTCACCTCAAAAAGTAGAATTGTTTTTGTATAAAACATTCATTTGTTGTTTTAAAAAACATGTAAGAAAATAGGTAATAGTGAAGCAATTATGAATCTTCTATGTATTAGGAATGGAGATCATGTTTCAAAAACTAATTTCATATATAAAATAAAATGTTGAATGATGTGAACAAATGAATGAGATTTTAAGGCCTTGAGTTTAAGGCACTACACATATTTAGGATTAGAGATGGGAGTTTTGCCACCTATCAAATGTTCTAGTTAGCAAGTGACTTCCATACATATGTGTTACATTAATTCAATGCGTCATTTTATATGGTTTTTTTTTAAATTATTCAGGAATTTAATATTTCATATAATATTTTCTACTACCCAGTTCCTCAACAATTATATTTCAACTAAATTAATCCATTGGTCAAATTATTCTTCATTACCTTTAGAGAAAGGTACAAATAGAAATGTAGGCTGCTTAAACTTAAGAGTTTCTCGTAATTTCAAATCTTGCTCGTATACCTATGTTCCTTACATTTGAACCCCTAAAGCATGAAGGATTCACCGTTTTAAAATGACAAATATAATTGATCACATTACTAGCAAAGGCGTCGCTTCTCACTCATAACACTCATAACAGTGTCAGAGTTCATTGTACACACTTGTCCTACGTGACAAATCGCACTCACCAAGTCTTGAGCGGACGCCTTCTCCTTGTAGTGTCATATTGTGACAAATATAATTCAAATGGGAACAAATTTTATATCAACTAAAATAAATAAATCAGTGAACTTGTGTTGGTCAGAAAGAAAAGAAATTTAAACAAAAGAAAGTCCACATAGTACTTACTCAAAATTGCTTTAAAACTTATGAGACCCAATTTAGGGGTTGAACCATGATGAAAATTATAAGATTACACCAAAATCACCATATATTGTGTGTGCGTGAATAGCGTGCATTGATCATCCCTTTAAAATTTTCTCGGTTTAATCCTTCATTTTTTGACACAAATATTTTATTTCATTTATTTATTTGGTGGGAAAAATAGAACCCAATTCAATTGCAAGTAAATAGAACATTGAATGCATTTGGCTCCCTCTTTCAAGGTTTAAAAAAATAAAATAGAACATTGAACATACATCCCTGGTAGAGGTGCCAATTTCCTTTTTATCACAAAAATGATTTTTAAATGCAGGAGGGTACAACCGACAGGTACGTCTAGTATATATGTTTTTTTAATTTTTAATTTTAAGATTTGCAACGTGTATTGCAGCGCTGAACACAAGTGATGCTTTGTTGATTTCACTCTGATTTTTTCATAATTTTTGGAACTCAGGAAATAGAAACATATTTTCTGCAAACAGAAAAATGAAGTGATACTAAATACTGAGTGGTTACAGTAAAGTCGTGTCGTGTGGAAAGTTATCTAAAGCAAAAAAGCTCTATTTGAGTGACAAATCATCACTAACTAAATATAAAAGCAAAATCCAACATAAATAGAGCACTGCCAACTCTGTTTATAATTGTCATCAGCTAAATTTCAAATGAGCTCCTGTAGCTGAACTGTTGCACTGGACGTGGCTCCCAAGTGCATGATACAGTAATTCCAGAATAAAATTAATTCTCATGAGTCATCAATCGCCATATTCGTTTAATTGGGAATTTCCGCCATATTGGGACTCTTTGAAATCTACAACTGGCATAGATTCAGTGAGAAATTCTATACAAATTGTAGATTTCAAAGAGTCCCATTATGGGGGAAATTTCAATTCAACAAATATGGCGATCGTCAGTCATCTGTCTTTGAAAGGAGTTCCCTACATCTTATGTTAGTTCATTAACCCCTAATTGACCAAACAGCCATTTTATGATGGTTGCCCTTTTCTACGGGCTGCTAGGGATGGAAAAATATATTTTTATAAAAAACAAAAAATATTTTTCAAATAGGAAATCAAGTTTACTTTCCAACCCAATTTGAATCATGTCAATCCAAGTTAAACTCCACCAAGGAGAAATTATCAAAGACAAAGACCTCAATATTGTCCTAGTGTTATATAATGTACTATTTTGGGAAACTAATTAGGTTACGTCTTTTGAAAAAGTTTGCTTATTTTAGTTTTAGAATAGAATGTTTAGTTTTAATCAATCATTCCAAATTTCAAATTTTAAAAATAATATCTGTACAATTTTGGTGAATATTCAACTGTAAATGCTTTTAAATTCATTAAATGAGTATTTAAAACATTTTTTGAAAGTTTGAGTATACAAATAATTACTAAACATCATGCTTCTCATTTTCTCTTTTAAATCAAACTTCATCGAAGTTGCAGAAGTAAAAATTTATAACACATTAATCTTTAGGTTTTGGCCTTACCTCCTTTGTCATTTAGAGGTTAATGCGTTTTTATTTCTAGCGTGAGTCTAACAGTGGGCCCGTCAACATGTTTTTGTCCTTTTTACTCCACTGCTGGTGATTTTGAGTAAAAGAATATAGTTGTCGTATAACATTGTGATTTAGTGTTTCACAAAAAATCCACTACTAGAGAAATGGGGTTCCAGTGTAAGAGAAAATCAACAGAAATTCTGTTGGTTCTGTGCGGGTTAGAAACAGTTGATTCCGGATCACAATGAACAGAAAATGCAGTTTGATTTTTGGTAGTAGCACATAACGCAACATATAGTTATTATGTAATCGAAGCCACTATATTGAAATGGCCATGCACGCTAAACAACGAGAAAACTTGTTGGTTCCAAGAGAAAACTTGTTAGTTCTGTGTAATGAATTCGGCTTTGCTACGTTAAACCCATTCTCTGTCGATTCCAACAGATGTGTCTTGGTTTTGTCTTGGTTTTGACGCACTCTGTAGTAGTGATCAGATCTAGATCTGTAGTGAAGGCCAGCTGAAAGCAGGGCCTACCCCGGTCCTCATCTTCCACCCAAATCTACTTCACGCTACAGTAAAACCACAACTCCGCACAAAACACTAGCTGGCAGTGTCATGCCATCACAAACTTGGCAAGTCATGTTTTTGCAATGTTTTACGTATGTTGTTGAGATGAATATGGGTGATTACGTTTGACATACGCTTTACATATACTTATCGTATAAAAAACATAGGAACAACATATTATAAACATGAAAAAACACATCATGATAAAATTTACATGTTTGTAATATGTCCTTTGTACGTTTTTTTTACGATAAACATACGTGAAATGTATGTCAAACGTAATCATCCCTGTTCATCTCAACAACATACGTAAAACATTGCAAAAACATGACTTCCTAAGTTTGTGATGACATGTCAATGTCACATGACAAGAATAAGGTTGAGTGGAGTTATCCTATAAGGTTTGTGCCATCACAGTCATAGTGAGGGTATATAGCGTTGTGGGTTTGAACATCAGGAACTTCAAGTCATGTGAACGAAACGCATCGAAATGAAATTAAGATAATTTGGTGCCAACCTCCATACCAACCTAGTATGGATAAATTAACACTAAAATGACATCTATGCAACTTTTGCTATCAAAATGGCACCAAAATAGTCTGGCCCAACTTTTCTGATGAAGGGAGAAGCACTTCTTTCTTGGCCTTTTAGCTAAGATCAAGTGTAAATATAATTTGCAACCTTTGTCTTTAAGGTTCACCTAATTTGCATTAGATTATAAAGTATAAAAGTTGAAGACAGTTTCCGTACACAAGTTTGTACAGCTCCATGACATGTAAACATGTTTCACTTGTGCAAGTGAGACGAAACAATTCCGGTTGCCAACTTTCATGACCAAGTTATGCTCGGTTTTGTTCACGATCATGGTGTGAGCTAGTCCTCCCATCGTGAAATCAAATCCTAAGAGAATTATCTGGCCTGCCAATCACAACATAGGAGCACTACAAGCAGTGGCGTTGTTTCTCACTCTGGCGGGTCCTGTTCATTGTTGTTTTTCACTGTACATGCTTGTCTTATGTGACGAATTACACTCACCAAGTCCAACCAAAAAATTGGTGAGTGCGAAGTGGCGTCATTTGACTCACAGAAGGAATGAAAAGCGACGCCTTCTCCTTGTAATGGAGAGAATGGCTCAATGATCTCAAACAGAAGCTCGCAAGGTCAGCTTGAATCCAAACTTGATAGTCTTCGATCGTGAGTGAACAAATAAAGTTTGAGTGCAAGAATTAACCCTTAAACGACAACCCCCGCCCGAGGGGCTGGATTTTGGTCGAATTTTCCTCCGTGCGGGAAGCCTGGTCAACCATGTTTGACCTGAGAGGTATCGTTCGGCGCAGGTTGGGCAGGGGTTTCCGATGAGCTCTCAATCGCAGCATGTTTTGTTGAGCGCTCCCTCGAAGTTGGATCGCTGGTGTTTCGGAGAGGAGGAGGTCTTGTTTTTGGTTTTGCCCGTTTGCTTGCCCGTTGCAATTAAAGGCCGCGTTCTGTGTGGTTTCAAGCACCATCGACAGCTCCGTTTTCTTGTCAGTGTGTGTAGCGATTTCAGCGGGTGATCGATATTTTTTGGGTGGTCTGTAGAGCCGTTGAGGGTGAGGGCTTCCTGTCCGCGTGAGTGGAAGTGAGGTGGTTAGGTGGAGAGAAACGGACGTTGGGAGAGGAACGTTGAGTGGTGTTCTTGAAAAACAGGTCGTGGGCAATATGACAAATATGTGGTTGCAAAGAGTAAGGGAAGTGCACGGTCCACAGTTCAAGTGTGATTTGGAGCATTGGTTGCGGGTAGATCAGAATCAAGGAGAGTTGATGGTTGCAGAAGTGCTCCGGTGCCTTGAAGAAGCGTACCTACTTTCATTGCCATTGCCGAAGGGAGTGCAGTGGCCTATGGAGCCTGCTGCTCGTAACTTTCAATTTCTCTTCCGACGTCAAGTTGCTCGACTGTTGGGTTGGACGGAGAGGCGTGTAGAAGGTGAGGCCTCGTCATTTTCTTCTGCTGTAAATCGTGGATTGCGTTTTTGTTGGTGGCCAGATGAGGAGCCGGGGATTGAGCGCCGCAGCCTCAGCCCTTAGCAACGAGGGCGAAAGCGCAAGGCATCCACCACCGTATTAGGTTCAGGTGAGACTAACTTATCTGAAAATTGTAGCCATCATTCGGTTGTGCAAGAGATTTCAATTCCTGGCCAATCTCACGAACCAAAGGTGGACAGAAATGGTCACCTCTTGTCGTTTCCGAATTGTTGACTTTCTTTGGGGTCTTGATGCTAATGCCTCTAAAACGAGTACCACATCAGTGATTGCACTGGTCAAAGGGATTAGACTTATTTCGAACCCGTGCAATCTCAAATGCAATGTCACGAATACGTTTTGAAAGTATAATTCGTTGTATACATCTTGTTGATAACAAAGATGTAGTAATCGATAGGGATAACCCAGAATATAATAAGATAGCAAAAACGGCATGGCTTGTGAATGCATTGAATGACTTATGTGCACAATTTTGGAACGCTGAATAGAACTTGTGCGTAGATGAGATGATGATAAAGTATACTGGAAAATACTCACCCATTCGTCAGTATATGAAAGCGGACTGTGGGCACGAGAACGGTATTGTCGCTCTTGGAAGGTTACGAAGGTAAGGGTCACATCGTGACTTGTGATAACTTCTTTACCAGTCCGTCATTATTCTGGGAGTTGATGAAGAATAACATCTTTGCGACGGGAACGGTACGTACAAACCGTAAGGGCTGGCCCGATGCTTTGACGATGGCAGCGGCCGGTGGTGAAAGAGGCCAATTGTGGTACCGCGTGCACGCTTCGAATCGGATGTGTGCGGTGACCTGGTATGACAACAAACCTGTCTCCTTGCTCTCTACTGCATGTAGCCCTATTGATTGCTCTAAGTCGTTATTTGTTGACCGATGGCATGTTACTAGTACAATTGAAATTCCTTCATCTCCTGTTCTTGTACATTACCAAAAACATATGCGCGGAGTTGATGTGCAAGATCAACTCCGCAGCTATTACTCAGTGCAAAGGAGAGACCACAAATGGTGGCACAAAATCCTTTGGCACGTGGTTGATCAAACGTTTCTCAATTCTTTCACTCTCTATGTTACCGCAATGAAGGAACGAGGTATAAAACCACTATCACACCTTGCTTTCAATCTCAGTGTTGCCTATGCTCTAACAAAAGTGCCAACGGTCAAGCGCACATGTATGCCAAAGGCTAAGGTACGTAATCCAGGTGCTTTGCATTATAGCATGGCCTGGTCCGGACATGGAACTAGAAAGCGGAGGGCCTGCGTAGTGTATACAAACACTAGTAGAAAACATGGTCGAAAAGAACCACAGCCAAAATCGGCTGCGGTTCTTTTGACCACCCTGATCTGCAGTCGCTAAACGACTGCAGATTTGTTTTTTTAGATTTGCGACTGCAATTTTGATCATTTAGGGGCGTGTAATATACCGTTGGAAAGGTATTTTCAAGATCTTTCCAACGATATATTACACGCCCTAAAATTCCTAAAATTACAGTCGTAAATCAAAAAAGAAAAATCTGCAGTCGCTAAGCGACTGCAGATCAAGGTGGTCAAAAGAACCGCAGCCGATTTTGGCTGCGGTTCTTTTCGACCATGTTTTCTACTAGTGAAAGGTGCAGCAGTTTTACTGCCCAATATGCCAAGAAGCAATGTGCCTTGGCAAGTGCTACGTGAAGCATCATAGCAATCTCCCTGAGCACCAAAACATCGATGTACCAAACTTGCCCAAGTCTCGTGGAGGGAGGCCAATAAAGTGCCCACAAAGGAGCTGAATTTGTTGTTCATCTTCTGTAATTTGCTTCTGTAATTTGCTTCGGTTGTTGCGCATGGGTGAGCTTGGTATGGTCTGTTTGCATAGACTTGCTTCGAGGTGCCTGTATATGGGGAGGGGGGAGAGGGGGGTGCCAGTCCACGATTGAGTGGTCAACCGGGTTCAAATCCCGGGCTGGCAGGTTATCCCGGGCTGGCTGGAAAGGGACCCACAGTGAACCGATAATGCAACCATGCAAGGAAGGTGGCGCAGTTGAAGCCTGCTACCCAGGTTGCACAGTTCATTCTGCCCATTCCACTACCCGACCTTGAAATTCTCACTGAGATACATCGGGCTGCCCGGCCAGTCCCCAAATTGTCGTTTAAGGATTAATGTAGAGACAAATTATTGGTAGGCCTTGAAGCAAATTAAAGTAAACTTCCACACAATTTCCAACTCAGTGCATTGCCTGTAAGAAGTGAGAAGTCAGCCAAATTGAAGACAATTTTTGTAGAAATGTTTGTACTTCATAATCTATAGCAAATTAGGTGAACCTTAAAGACAAAGATTGCAAATTATATTTATACTTGATCTTAGCCAAAAGGCCAAAAAAGAAGTACTTCTCCCTTCAAACCCACAACGCTATATACCCTCATTATAATTGTGAATGACACAAACCTTATAGGATAACTTCACTCAACCTTATTCTTGTCATATGACATTGGCATACACGACACTAGCAGTAAGTGTTTTGTACAGAGGGGTTGTGGTTTTACTGCAGCGTGAAGTAGATCTGGGCCCAAGATGAAATTGGGGTGGGCCCCGCATCCAGCTGGCCTTCATTACAGATCTAGATCTGAATTTTTGTGAAACACTGAATTACAATGTTACACGACAACTATATCTTTTTACTGTAAATCGCCAACAGTGGGGTGAAAAGGGCAGAAACATGTTGACGGGCCCACTGTCAGACTCACGCTCGAAATAGAATCGCATTAATGAGTTACATAAGATGTAAGGAACTCCTCTTTGGAAGGGTTGCCTAATCCCTAAAATTCCATCAATCATATTAGAGCTAATTTGAAGGAGCGTTTCAAAGTAGAAACTCTCCTCATATTTACTTTAAATTCGTTTTGAGTTCAAAAAGACTGCAAATCTAGTCCATAGTGAGGTAGAGAATAATCTAAAGCAAGGCTTTGTGCCACCGTGGGGCATGGAAGTTGAGACCTCCCCAATGCTAAAGGAGAGTTCTCACAAGTTCCTCCAAGCTTAAAAGACTATTCAAGCCCTCCACCAAAGGTCCTGAACTTCTTTTTGTTCAAATTTATTTACTTTTTGACCAACATGTGCGATGCTCTTCGCTGATTTTGGTGTGGAATATAAAATTTGGTCTCATCTAAATTGTATTTTTCACAATCTGATCAATTGAATTTGACATTTAAGGTAGGGACACCCATTCCCGTGACTGCACCTATTCCCGTCTACATACAAGACACCTGAATCCGAGTGTTTCTGATCATGGGTGGTTGTGGCTTGAGAACATATTTAGGGTGTTTCTTCAAGTCACAAGCGTTTCTTCAAGTCACGGAATCAGGGCCATTTAGACACAGTCAAATGTGCAAACCAATTTCTGACTTTGATTATCGAGAACGTACACAAATTTTACAATAACATGACTTTGTTGATACATTCTAGATTAATATCTAATTGCCTTTCCCCTGGTATAATCGCTTTTCATAGTGCTTATTCAGAAGTATGAAAATCAGCTTAAAGTCACGGGAGTGGGTGTCCCTACCTTAAAACCATGAATCCTTGGGGGTCCTTGAAGGGTTAAAACCATGAATCCTTGGGGGTCCTTGAAGGGTTAAAACCATGAATCCTTGGTCGTGTAGGGTTAACAAGCCACATGGGCCGGCTAACTAATGATGTGCATCACAACCGAAATAAAAAAGGATGCCCACGCTTTCAGCAGCAAGCACAGCTTTTGAGCTCCACAAGAAGCATGCCCTCCCTTCTTCCCACACCAGGACATGAATGCAAGCCTCACATACAAACAAAACCAACGCCTGCGCCCTGCGCTTCTTTTGCCAAAATTGCCGCAACTCCCTCACCCTCACCCCCTTCCCTTCCCTGCAACCTCATGTCGGTACTCGGAGCTTCACCAATTGAATGCCCAGTTTTTGAATGCCATTTTGTTGCAAAGTAACCGAGGGAGTGAATGCCATTGCCATTCAAGCTTTTGCATGCAACAAGGTTTCTACAGTGAATGCTTCTCTCTTTTGCAAGCTTGCAGTGCATGTGGAGATCGAACAACAAGAGCTATGGGAAGAATTCCAGAGTTTCACGTTTGAATGGGTTTTGGGAGGGAGAGACGGTCGGCGCAATGCTGGCCAGCGTGCTTTTGAGTTTTGAGAATGAGGGTGTTAAGACGGTGTGGAATGGACGGGGAATTTGATTACCCTGGCAGAGTTTTGAATCTCACGGTGTGTGTGGAGATGCGCCCAATTGAGAGCGCAGGAGCTAGCTAGCTAGCGCGAGTTTGAAGGTTTGAATCTCATGTTGTGTGTGTGTGTGGAGATGCGCGAGTTTGAAGGTTTGAATCTCATGGTGTATGCGCGAGTTTGAGTTCGAATTCTCGCAAACTTCTGTGGCGAATCGAGGGACTAGGGTGGGTGCCCCGGCGTTTCATCAAATGCGAGCGGCACCATGTTTTCGAAGCTGTCCAAGTTTCGGAGCTCCAAGAGTGGATCCCGAAACGGCTCGCGCCACAACTCACCTCAGGTACGTAGCATCATCTCTCTCATTCTCTCGCTCTCTCGCTACCACACTCCGACACAGACAGACACAGCCTCGCCCCCCCCTGTTGCGCAAGCAGGTCTACTCTCTTCGTTCAGAACTATTGCCACAACCTCAGATCTATACCGGTCCTATTCTTTCGAGCTTTCTACACTTGAACCATGTCATAATTTGTGAGTTTTGGACTTCGTTGCTGCATGCACATTCTCGTCTTTCAATGCCCATTTCTGATTTAGGTTTGAAACCCATTGATGGTAGAATTTTAACGAATTGGCATTTTTCTAGATAACCTCAGATCTATACCAGTCCTAGTCTTTCGAGCTTTCCGCACTTGCTCTCTCGCTCTCTCGCAACCACAGACAGACAGACAGACACACACACAGAGTTTTGGACTTTGTCGCATGCACATTCTCGTCTTTCAATGCAAGGTTCGAAACCCATTGATGATAGAATTTTAACGAATTGGCATTTTTCTAGACAACCTCAGATCTATACTAGTCCTAGTCTTTAGAGCTTTCTGCACTTGCTCTCTCGCTCTCTCGCAACCAGACACACACAGACATAGACAGACACAGACAAAGCGGTGGTTCGTATATAGATCGATCTGACAGGTCTTCGTTTTGTTGTTGTTGGCAGGGAGGAGATCAGGACAGCCATGACTACGACAACGACAGCACCAGCAATGCGAGCAACTTCCGAATCAGTTTCAGCAAGCCTCCAACGAGCGGGGGACCGGTACCAGTGGCCGGTTCAGGGGCGCCGCTGGTGCACCTGGTGCGCAACCCGAGCTCGCTGCCGCTGAGCAAGAACACCATCCCCATCCCGTCCGTGGCGCCGCTGATCGAGAATTACGACTCCGACAGTGACGACAATGTGTCGTTCGCGGAGTGCCTGTTCCCCATCACGCCGCCCGGCGAGGTACGCCTCGGCCGAAGGTTTAGCCACGAGAGCTTCCTGGACGACGATGATGTCGATGAGCTGCTGTTGCCGCCGCCCAGCCTGGTCGCACCCCCGTTGCGCAAGCAGGTAACTATCCTCTCTTCGTTCAGATTTATATCAGTCCTAGAATTATGAGCTTTCTGCACTTGAATGCCATAATTTGTGAGTTTTGGATGCACATTCTCTTTCAATGCCCATTTCTGAAGCTCATTAATGGTAGAATTTTAACGAATTGGCATTTTTCTAGACAAGTGCAGGTCTACACCAATCTTAATTTTCAGAGCTTTGTGCACTTGAATGACACGAGCTTGGTTTGGTTTTTAAAGCTCTGCACTTGAATGTGACCAATTTTGGTTTGGAGAATTTTGTGTACTTGAATGAGACAATTTTGAACAGGTGGAGATGGGGCGGATGAGCGTGGACATGGGGCCCCGACGGAGCAGCGTGGACTTGAAGAAGATTAACTCGTGGGACTCGGGGTTCAGTGACAACTCGTCGCTGGGGAATCGATGGGAGAATCGCCAGGACTTGATCGACAGCCGGCGCGCGACGTGGGAGGCGAGCTACAGGCAAGCAGCGAATTTTTTTGTGCCTATATATCGCCAACTTGCTATTTGAGAAATGGGTTTGCTATGTTGCTATAAGAAAATTTGGGTAAAAAATAGAGAATATCGCCATAATCGTCAAAAAATGCTTTCTGTTTTTCAAGTTTCAATTTTCAAATCGCCAATGAGACTCCCTTGAAGAAATGAACAAAATTTAATCACTGCAGGCAAGTGTGGGTGCCGCCCGACGGCACGGGTGGCCATGGCGATGGCACGGGCACCATGACGACGACGACGACGAGGACGCGGAGCTGGACGTCGTCCGAGTCGCTGCCGGAGGAGGATCCGGCGTTGTTGTTGGCGCCCCGTGAGGAAGCTGAGGACGAGTTTCTGGAAGAGTTTGAGGACTATTTTAACAATTTGCAGGTGGACAATGTGCGCCGGAAACAGTACCCCAAGCTGGAGCTTCAGAAGATCGTCTACCTTGACTACGCCACCTTCTCCCTCTTCTCCAATTTCCAGGTGCGCCATCCTAAACCCTAAACCCTAAACCCTAAACCTTAAACCTTGTTGAAAAAGGAACAAATCCCTGACACCCTGTGCAAAGTTGAGAGCTCCTCAAGTCAACGAGCCATTCTCTTCACATGCAGTATGTCAACGCGAGTATGTCAACGCTTTGGTGTTGTCAAGCTATCGAGTATGTCAACGCTTTGGTTTTGCTTGATTTTCTCTTAGTTGGCAATGTTGACCATTGTTTAACGCATTTTTTTCTTCATGGAGAGATTATACATTTATCAAAATGGAGTATTGACGTTGAAAAAGTAATGCCATGAATATGAATAGGTGTTGTGGGCAATCAATGTGCCGAATCTGAATTAGTGAATTCAGGATCACTCTATTTGTTGGACCGCTTTATTCAGGGTTTTTTCTTTTGCTTGTTCAGGTTGGGTGTTTGAGTGAGCTGATTAGGGTTTGTTGGTTGGTTTGTTCATTGATTCAGGTGGAAGAGCATCTGAAGATTCTGTTGGCGCAAGGACCGTGCCTGGGATCGGCGTCATTCTCGTCGTCTTCGGACAATCCGCTGTACAAGCACGTGGCGGACACGCAGAACCGGCTGCTTCGGATGCTCAACACAACAGCCAGCCACTACTCCATCATCTTCACGGCGGGCTTCCAAGACAGCTTTCGCTTACTGGCCGACTCCTACCCCTTCCAGAAGGGCAGCCCTCTTCTCATCTGTCAAGATAATCACGCTGCAGTTCGACTGGTAAGCATCTCATTTTTACTCAGCAATTGCTCCACTGTTTCTATTTGAGATCCATGGCTCTTACTCTCTGGTAAGAGAGCATTGGTTGCCTGCGCATCCAGTCCACCCACTCATTGTTTCTGGTCACATTAGAGTTAACCGAAAAGTCAGCCCAAAGAGGAAAGTTTTGACAAACTCATGTTGAACTCATCTTAACCAAAAATAGACCAAAAATTAGTCTATGTCGAGTTTTGAGACAATTAAAACAAGGCCCTATCATTATTCTCTCACACCTTCCATCAAAGCTCCAAGTTCATGGTCCACAAAGGGACAATCTATGACAAGACACTGTAACACCCAAGTATAGTTCAAAAGAGAGGTTAGAAGTAGAGCAAAAAGGGTGGGGTTAGATGGAGGACTTTTCGATTAACTCTATTGTTGTGAATTTTTTCCATGCACTAGTGGAATTAAATCCAAAATAATTAAAATTTGATTCAGGGCGGCTCATGGTTGTCTCCATTTTTAACGAGAGCAATTCTGCCAAACACTCGAGAGTGCATAGGTGAATTGAGTGAATCGATTGACAACGCCTTCGATCTTGAAGAAAAGCCAGACCACCACATTCTAGAGCAGTGTACTCCTTTCTATTGTTTACAGGAGCAAATCTTGTTCATTGAGAAATCTTGACAAACATGGTGAATTGAGTGAAAAGCTTTGGATAGTGACAAAGCTATCAATGGCGTGCCAAAACAATCTAGATTCCTTTGCAAGGGCGTTGAGGCAGAAGAAAATCCAGACCACCAGATTCTAGAGCAGTGTACTGTTTCTGTTGTTCACAGGAGCATATCTTTTTCATTGAGAAATCTTGACAAACATGGTGAATTGAGTGAAAAGCTTTGGATAGTGACAAAGCTTTCAATGGTGTGCCAAAACAATCTAGATTCCTTTTGCGAGGGCGTTGATGCAGCTTCTCAAGAAATGAAATGGTTCAAGAGGTGTGTGTGTTGCTGTGGATGCTCGCTCAGGTGATGCAAGCGGCGTTCCGAGCGGGGGCGAAGCCGCTGGTGTCGGCGGTGACGGAGAAGGAGCTGTGTTTCCACAGCCACAACATGCACAAGCTGCTGCGCGTGCAAGCGAACCGGAACGCGAGCAGCGGCGGGCTAATGGTGTACCCGGCGCAGTCTTGCTTGTCGGGCGTGAAGCATTCGCTGAGCTGGGTGGTGGAAGCGCAGCAGAACGGGTGGAAAGTGTGCGTGGACGCCACCACGCTGCTGCCCACCAGCGCTCTGGACCTGGACATCCACCAGCCCGACTTCGTCGTCGGCTCCTTCCACCACATGGTGGGCTACCCCTCCGGCATGGGCTTCCTCCTCGTCCGCCGCGAGTCCTTCTGCGTGCAAGCCTCTCCCACCGCCGACACGGTCAGTCATCATTTCCGCAACCTCTTCATTCAACCTCGTCAAATAAATCTGCAACATAAGCAACAAATTGATTATCTTCTCGATATCATAGCATCGTCCGTTGTAACGATCAAGACTGGTTGAGGAGTCATTTGAAATGCTGCTAAAATACCAGTTTCTTTTAGTCTGATAATCTGGAGTGTAATAAGTTCATCTGTAGTCTTTAACACCGACTCGGACGGCGAATCTTCCAAAACTGAGTGACATGTTGGTGCAATGACAAATTTCAACGCCAATTTGTATTTCATTTTTGTATGGGTTGTCCGTTTCATTGTTGTTGCTAACTTGTGCTCATGCAACCACACCTAATTGCAATAAGCTTTGAGGCAACCGCACTGAATTGGAACCGTTTAGTTTCTATCTTTAGAATGGTTATGCAAATCAAAGAAGATTCCAATGCAGCCAAGAATGCATTATTTCCGCTTCTTTGAAAGTTTTTCCGACTCGGAAGAATCTTCAAAAACTGAGACATGTCGGTGAAATGACAAATTTCAAGCCAATTTTTGTATGGATTGTCCATTTTATTGATGTTGCTAAATTGTGCTAATGCAACCACACCTAATTGCAAGGAGCTTTGAGGCAACCACACTGAATTGCAACACTTTAGTTGCTATCTTTAGAATGATCAGATTTTTAGATTACTCTTGTTAGCAAATCAAAGAAGATTCCAATGCAATATTTCGATATTGTATGCAAAATTATACATTGTTTTCATGTGGATGTAAATCCGATTTTGGTTGGATTGAGCTAATCACTTCTATGCTGCTATGTAAGTATGGGATCAACAAACGGTCATTGTTGAAACATAGAATCTGGACAACATTGTAACAAAATTTGGATGAAATTTCTTGAGACATTGCTTAACCACAAGCAAAAGAGAGAAGATGCGGGGTGTGTTATTTCTAACAACAATGGATGTGTCTGTGTAGGTGCGGTTCATAGGCAACGTGCCAGCGGACAAAGGCGAGCATTGCCACATCCTGTGTCCGGCAGACAACACGATGAACCTGCTCCAATTTGCAGCGCTGAACCTGGGCTTGATCCAGCTCGAGCGCATCGGGTTCGGCGCAATACAGAAGCGCGTGCGCGCGTTGGCGATCTGGCTGGTGCATCGGCTGCGCACGTTGCGGCACAAGGAGGGAGAGCAGCCGCATCTGCTGCGAGTGTATGGCTCCCACGCTCCCAAAGACAGAGGCAGCATCGTGTGTTTCAATGTGATGGACCCCTCCGGGACGGTGCTTCCGCCAGACATCATTCGAAAGCTCGCTGCCAGGAGCAACATCCACCTGTCTGTGGGCCACTTCCACAATCCCGGGCTCGCGAATCTGCTCGGAGGCAAGCTGCGCCGCCTGCGCTCCACTGATGTCAGCGTCCTTGAAGGTGACTCGCAGGTACCTCAACCCTAAACCCTAAAACCCTAAAACCTCCAATTCTATTCAGCCTCGTTTAAAGTACCAAGGATTCGTGGTTTTAAAATGTCAAATGCAATTGATCATGTTGCGAAATGTAATTCAGAGGAGACCATATTTTATACCACCAGAATCTATGAAGAACGGTGTACATGTTCAGCCTAAACCCTAAACCTCCACTCAAGACCTACTCAAAATGCAATTAATAATATGAGACCCACTTCGGGCTTCTTAGTTCTTTAGGGTTTACATTGTTTTTGTTTTATCGGACTTGAGTAGGTGCATAGCATAATGTAGGAGCATTGTACAACACCCATGCTTTAGAGTGGCAAGCTCTTTTATTCTTGCTTATGTCCATTTTAAGAACATTGCATAGATATTAGCAAACACCTGTTGCAATGCACCAACATTGCATTGGGAACGTGGGAATCAATTGGGAATACAAAAGGAACATGGGACCTTTGGGAACATAAAGAGAACTTGGGAACATTAAAGAAACATGATGGGAACATTAGGGAACGCTAGGGAATGTGATGCGAAGCTTTGGGGAACATCATGGGAACTATGGAGAACGATTTGAGAATATGATGAAAAATTGGATGAAAGGCATGGATGTGAAATGTGGATGATTTCGTGACATGGTATCGTAATGGGTACCAAGCAGGGTAGTGACATGGTATTGTGACACTGTGTACTTAATATAAGAGATACACTGGAAACAATTTTCATGCATGTGGTTGTGAGTGATAGGAAGTTTCCTACTTTGATCATGCATGGGGTCATGAACAATGGGAAGTTTCCTACTTTGATTATGCGTGGGGTCATGAGTGATAATAACTTTCCTACTTTGATCATGCATGGGGCCATGGCTGATAGGAGGTTTTCTCAGCACTCTAACAAAGAATGAAGTCCTAGAATTGTTATAGAATTTTATGTTATATGAAGATTATGGTTGCATTCAATTTTGTTCAATTTTATTAACATGTGCAATGTTTTGGTGATATAAAATTTTGCCCCATTGAATCAATTGAGTTGGTTGTTTTGTAATCATTGCTCCTTGGTGTTTTTTGACATGCCCCTCCAAGATTTCCGAGATTTATATGTTGTGTGATGTGTTCTTATACAAAAGTGATCAACTTTTTCTATATGACTGGAATGTTTAAATTTGTTCACGCGTTTCGTTTGAGGTATACTTTTGCCTTTCTTTCAAGGCTTTTTGGCAAACATTTTTGTGTAAAATTCTAAACTTTTGTGAGCTGCAGGAGTTCACGGCTGTGCGAGCTTCCTTTGGTGCTGTGTCCAATTTCGCAGACGTGTATAGACTGGTGCAATTTCTGTCTCGGTTCCGGGACGAGGAGTATCTTGCTTCTGAAGCCATTGGCTTTGTTGAAGAACGGAATCAGATACTGCAGTGATAAAGATGTTTAAAAGCTCTTCATCATAAGGTAGGAAACACCCATTTCCATCACTTTAAAGCTTGGGGAGTCATTGCGCAAAAATCTTAAAAACTACATGAGGGGAAGGAAAGGGGCTATTTAATTAATTTTTTAATAAAATTTGAAAGATTTAAAAAATAATTTGTTTCCAAATAAATTCTTTTCTAGAATATATCTAAAATATTCTAAAATTTAATCAATATTCTATGGATATTTGTATTATATTATAGCCCCCTTCTAAATACCCTTTTCCTGCAGGGTATTTGATTTACACTGACTCCCTTGGGTTTTAAGAGAGGATAACCCAATTCTAGTAGTGTCCTAATTTCAACATTGTAAAATGATGAGTACATATTAATTTTGAAGATTTGTACACTAAGGTGGACATATCCATTACCACCCAACGCTCAATGTTGTCCACCCTCATGTACTTGTGACATACATTCTAGAACACCAATGTATATTGTTGGTAAATGAGGGTGGAATTGTTAAATGGATGGTAAAATGGTATGTCTACCGTTTGATCTTGTGTTAGTTTAAATTATTCATCATTAAAATGTTGAATCCTCAAAAAATTGCATGTAGTATTTGAACATTCTATTCTTAAGTGCATTAGAATCCCCTTTCATTTGCTAACCATAATATACCGAGTTTAATAATAAAAGCTTTGCTCTAAAATGCAAAATATGTTGGTTTAAGATTCTCCAACCTAATTATGGAGGGGGAGATTGTTGAAATTATTGCTTTTTTTCAAAGGAGGAATTGAAATTGAGAATTTCAATAATGAAATAATTTTGGGACTAAAAATGTAGAATTTTTGAAAGTAGAATCATAGGAATGCCTGTTTCCGTCATCCAAAAGGGCCTATTTTTCATAGTCAATTAAACATAATATTGGGTTCTAATTGGTGAACGCCCCTTACAAGTGGTTCACTTTTCTGACGGATTCTCGTGTATTTTTGAAGGGCAGATTCAGGTCAATTGATGGAAATGGGTGTTCCCACCTTATAACAGAAGCAAGTGTATTTTCAATGCAAAATTTTATGTCCAGCCAGTTCATTGAAAACTTGGAGGATTTGCTGCGGAAATGGAGTGAAAGGACCTGTCATATTCGGACTGCCTGGTGTCGAAATCGAATTTCCACGTCAGATTTTGAGAGGTCCACGTAGCCCTAAACCAATCACAATGTGACAAATGGCATATTTTTTTGTGACAAAAACTAATTTATTTATGTCGAAACTGACCATGACGTAGGGTAGTCAGCTATGCTGATGAATTATGTGAGAAGGCTCTTCAAAAGATACAAGGGTTAATTTTTCTGCCCTCTACTGAAGAATAGTATCGAGTATTCTGTAGGCTTGTTCAAAAATTGTATAAATTTGGTTGTACAGTGTTTTGAACAATCCTACATTAATATTTCGGTTGATCATTCACCAATCGTTAATTTTGATAGGGCTCCGGGGTTTTGTCTAACACTATTTTTTGGCAGTGGGATTCGTTAGTTGCCAGAGCATTAAGTCTCGTTTTATTTTTTTTCTCCCACTGTCTGTAGGAAAGTGGGGTGGTTACCGCATGAAAGTGGATCAGATTATTTTTGTATCATATTTTTGATATTATGTGAGTGTTACAAGTGAAAGAACTTCACTGAGTTACTTCTTTATAGAATTTCAACCGTGTGCTTTTCAATTCAGAGTTTGTACTTTAAGCAATATATCGTACAGTAGATCAAACATGAGTTTGTTTATTTCAACACCTTCTTACGGGGTGGGGGCAAGAGTTTGATGTCAATCATCATTACAAAGGGTTACCAGAGAATGAAGCCGAGCCGAGATCGATCAAGGTATTGTCCAGGTTCGTGATGATCATCAGCTTGAAAGTGCTTGCCAATGAAACCTCCTAAATTTACTTCACATGAAAGGACAGAAAATTGAAATACTGGCAATGAGTGGTGCTGTTGGCACTAACTAGTCCTCATAATCCAAGACTGGTGAACTCGTTGTTTAAGATACGGTACCATGACAGATGAAACTCCTCTTGGACGAAGCCTCACTCAAACTCGGGTCCTTCAAGAAATTGGAGAATAGGCAGATATATGTCCTTCTCCCGGTGAACGCTAAAATATAGGTCGAAATGAGCGTAGTTGGTTAAATTCACGAGTGTGGCTGGCGTCTGCATTTGGGACACAAGGCTGTTGGTACCTTCTGGAGGGGCAGTCCAATCCATACCACCTCCTATGATAAGTATCGGCAGCTGACTTGGAATTTGGCCTACATTGTAAGCAGGAGGAGTAGTTCGGCCATATTCCTTGAAGTTGGCCGCAGGGGTGCCATAGTCAAAGTGTTGAAAGGTGTTCGTTCGTATCCCTGCGACAATCAGGCAAAGAATTAGACTTAATTTTTTTCACTGCACAAATTAATACGCACTCTTGAGCCCTGGGAACGCAACCTCTTGAACTCGACAAGCATAATCACGAAGCTCGTCGAGTGCTTAAGTTGCACTTGGCATAAACCTCGAACTAATGGTAGCTTATGAAAAATGGGATTTCTAGTGGAGCAGAAATCCATATGTTTTTAGAGAGTGACGATACCTTGCTGCCAGTGGAGAAGATTTTTGAATGACGTAGTCCCGTCCCAGCCATTGGTCATCGGAACCGACGCTGAACCGAGGCAGCAATTCGGGCCTGCGGTTAAAAGCAGCACCCACAAAATTAACTTGTTATCATCCTATATGCACTTAGGACGGGTATGCATGCAAGTTTTACTTCGTACATTGGGAAGCTGATCTTCGGTTCGAATTGAACCATTTATGAGGCAAGGAATTCAACTCAGAAGTGTTTTCGAAGTGCTGTAACAATGAACATTGGGTGAGTGTTGATCTGTACCTGATATCAGACCAATCGTCATACCGGTTAATCCTTGCCCAGAAATTGGCCCAGTATTCGGAAATTCCCTGCGTGATTTGTCAGTTTAGTACATTCGAATGGTCAGCATGGTGGATGCGAACAGCAGAGACGAATTGACAAAACGGCAGGTTATGGACCACGGAAAGATACACTAGCTGGAAATAGGATTCGAACAGAAACGATATAGTTCATATATGGGGTGAGAAGTGGCGAGCAGGAGGCCCGCAGGATGTCATTGATGACCGATTGACATGTATATGGCACTCACGAGGTATAGTTGAATGCACCATTCTGGAATCCGGTAGTGTAGTAGGTCTGCATGGCCACGAGCAAAGCAACCACCTAGTTGTCAGTTTGCATAATGCCACAAAAATTATATACCAGGTCCGTCGATTACAACAGCTTTTGTCAGCTTTTCATTTTATTCTTACGTGAGTTACGTCCAATGCAATCATCCTTCTGCACAATCGTTCGAAGCATATTTTCAAGGAAGTCCTTACCGTGTCAAGGGTTGCTCCAAAAAAGTATGCCCACGCATTCAGCAAGAAAGAGTTGCTATTTCCGCGGAACGCAGTTGGGCCAATGAGTGTCAAACTTCGAATCATCTGAGCAGTTTCCCTATCGGTAGCTGCAGCTGCACCGACTGTTGCAGCCTGCAAAACAGCCATGATCAATTAGAAGAAGATAATTCAGTAATCAGAGACCTTATCTGAGGTCGCATCACCTTCAACGTTGCCATTGCATGAAGCTACTACAGAGCGGCTCAGAGTACGAGGATTGCCACATTAATCAGTTTAGTCTCTGAGATTTGAACTGTGTCTTGAAGCTTACCTGTGATGCTCCAATGAAATGGACAAGTTGATTCGTCTCGGTTGAGATGAAACGCAGCTGGGAAGGGAGGTCATATTGTACGTGTTGATCCCAGGTCCAGTCCCAATACGCCTGCACATATTAGAGCAAGCAGCATAGTCAATGAGCACCGTGGAATATTCAGTTATTGTTAATCCTTGGTGAACTACTCGTCGTCAGACAATTCCCGACGACGGAAATGTGATTTCACCATGAGAGACATATGTTTTTTTCAATCCTTGGGGAGAACTTGTAAGCGCTGGCACATTTTGGCCCGACGAATATTTAACAAACGATCAGAAATTGACGCCCCATGATCCGGGCCTAAATTAGACACGACTATTGTGATTGAGTAATCATGTTAGCATATAGCAAGCCTAAATCACAATTGACAATCAACTTCAGGTACTCACTAGCGGGGCTCACAAATGCAAGACGAAGGTTAGGCATTAGATCGGGCATTAGATACTATACCCGATCGGTAGGCTGAAGTAGAGCATGACCATGACCCCAATACGTTGCACGTTGGTGGCCAATCCACACGTCAAACCCGTCTTCTAGCAGCATTAGCGGCAGCAGATGGCTAACATGTCGATCGGCATCCACGTACTGGAACCAGGAATCGCCATTAAAAAACTCCATATGCATGAGCAACACCGGGGAGCCCTTACCGGCCTGCAAAAAGGAAGGCAACAACCGTAAAGTATGCCTGAGTACTTTAAAATACCGAGCATGACTCTCAGCGTATATGCATGGCGTTGGAATCAGAACTCATCCAAGAATCTAATGCAATTCTAAAATCAAGGGACGGCAGATCCATCAAACACTTATCTATTCACAACCAGCGCGTCCGATGTTTTTTGTGAAGATCGATTTAGTTCACATAGAACGAGAGTCCCGACCTGACCGCCACAGAAGAGACAATTGGATGGTTCCCAACTTCCCATGAATTCTACACAATGTAAATCCAGTAGCCATTCCTGGACCGTAATTATCCGGTGAATACTTGGATTGAACTTAGTGTCTACTCTCACCTCCGGACGTGCTTTGTAACTCGAGGGCAAGCCTCCGTCGATCGATTGTTGCTCAGATGCAGAGGGCCCTGAAGAATCGAGCGTGGAACTTGGAGCCGAACCTGCCTCAATCGAGGTCTGAACTGATGAAGAATCCTCCGAGGTGTCTGGTGCTGGAGTTGGTCCGCTTGAGATATTTGAATAAGACTGCACCTCCGTAGTAGTGTCATCTAATGAATCGGAATCACATGGTTGCGGATCCGTGTTATGTCTGCTTCCAATAGCAGCCGGTACATGCGGATAAGCAGGATGAGCTGACACGCTGGAGGTAGCTGTTCCATCAGTGCAGCTCGGAATCCGGCGGGATGTAGGATTGGCCTCCCGGGTGCTGGATGCTGGATCGCTTGCGCCTCGATTCTGTGGTTGACTCTTCCCTGTGTCAATGTCTTTTGAATCAACAACAGGCGGCTGAGCAGTGTCCCGGTGTCCCTTTCCCGTCAACGAGTCGGCTCGGCTCAAACGATGCATGACGAGGACGAAGCCATCATCCGTTTGTACCGAATACTCTGTGCAGCCGTAACCGAAAGGCTCCACCACTTTCTGACAGAATCGCGTCCCCCGAGCGCCATCGAGCACCGCAAGCAGCATTAGTATGCGCAAGAGTGCCAGCAAAAATTTGGCCATTCTAATTAAGTTCAGCGCTCTCCTATCCTGATTTATTACGGAACTAGTTCACAATAACAGAAACGATCAATAAATGCGAGAATACACCCGATCCTTGCCTTGAATTATCACGAAAATAGTTCACATTCAATTGCATAAACGATCAAGAAATGCGAGAATACACCCGAGAATTATCACGAAATTAATTCTCAACGATCAAGACATGCGAGAATACACCCGAGAATTATCACAGAAGTAATTCAGAACGATCAAGAAATGCGAAAACACGCCCGATCCTGGCACTGAATTAATACGTAAGTAGTTCACAGTTGCATTAACAATCAAGAAATGCGAGTATACACCCGATCCTTGCAAGAATCACTCCCTCACAAAAAATTCAGCAATGCTACGAGATATACACACAGAGCCTCAAAAATCAGCAGAATATAGACAGAGCATCAGCACGCCATCGTCGCAAAGTGTAAAGACAGCAAGGGCACACAGAAGAGATGTATACTAGATGACCCCTATAACCGCGCGAGAGGGTATTACCGCGCTCCGATGACCCTATTACCGCCCTATATATCCTAGTGTGGCCCTGTCATTGGCCCAGAGTTCCTCGTGATTTAGTCATGTTTATTTTTATTTTTTATTTTTAAATTAATTTATTCATAATTTAATTCAATTTATGGTGGCCAAAATCGATTAAAAATTCATAACTTTCACACCGTAGGTCCAAAAGTCACAAAACGACTTCGGTACACCCCTTCTTGTAAAAGGTTTTCTAACAATACCAAGAAGATGGCCGGCGGACGCATGATCCAAGAGATCTCAAGTAACATACAAGCAAAACAAAAAAAATTGATGAAGAACGTTATGGACCACAACATTGATCCCAATTGCATGGTCAGGTACATAATTGAATTTCATACTATAGTAATTTTTATCAGGGTCATATTATGGCCTTTTCGAGGTCTTATTATGTTCCATAATATATCCTATTACTCTCTTCACTTCAACTACCTCCAAATCAAGACACATGTGATGTAAAATATATACATGACCCCGAAAAAAGTTACAAAAGGTAATCTTCATCGGTCAGGGCGTCATGGGTTATAATCAAAACCCCATAGTTCTCGGCTACGCCGATCTCCACTAGGGTTCCAGTTATAACACTAACGCTCCTCCCAATGAAGAATTACTTATTACATATTTTGTGTGTTGTAGAACTATTTAGAGTGCAATTTATCATCAGATTTTACATTGTCCTTGAGCCATGATGTGGTTCCATAATTGATAGAATCCAACCCCATACAATTTGCACTCAATGTAACACGGTCCAATATGTCCAGAAGCCACTATTATACAATCACACTAATAGAAAAGGTGGTACTCCCCAGGGATATGCCAAGGCAAAATCATTGTGCATGAGTAGAATTGGGCACTATTTGCCTAGGCATCTCCCTCAGCAGTGCCACCTTTTCTACTAGTGTCAGTACAACCTGAATTTTGAACCCACTATCATACAATTTTGAATCCAAATTTACACAATTGATACAATCTGAGCGTAGGATTACCATCAATCCATTCATTTCACAAATGACACCAATTATTGATACTTGAATCATTAACCCTTAAAAGGCCCTTGGGGTCCTCTCTACAACCCGTATGTGCCCTATAATTATTCAATTGTGGTTTAATATATGAATTGTGATATATTGTTATATACATATTATCATAATTATTAATTTTACTTTGTACTAAAAAGTGTTTGGTAATTTGATGAAATACCACCGAATACAGAATATACTATACGGCCGCAAACGGCTTTCGGGCCGTTCAAGGGTTAACCCCTGACCGCTCAACGAAACAAATTCTACTTGATGTACAAAATGCTTCGCCGTTTTCTCCTCCACTGTACACTTTTTGCAGCGCAATTGTTACCAGTACAATGGTGAAAACTAGTTCCAAAAATTTGTCTTCTACAATTTTACTCGATCAAAAATGTCTTGTACATAACATTCAGTAGCCTCTGTGACTACTACTTCCCTCCAACAGAATGATGTGGAATATCCCACATCATTTCATCCCCCCAATGAAATGATGTGGGATATTCCACATCACATCAGTAGCTATGGGGGCACGTGGCATTAAGCAAGAGCAATCAACCATAGTGAATAGTAATCGAAAGCACTCACCCAATCACAATTCAACAGTGTTTTGTAATTGTTTATTTGATTCATTCACAATTCAACAGTGTTTTGTGATTGTTTATTTGATTCAATAGTTCATTCAATTAGAAATCACTGGTCACTCTGTATATAAAGGTGGATGAAACTAAAAGGCAGTCTCTTCGAAGGCTACTGAATGTTATGGTAGTCTTTCATTTTGACTGAAAATTTCTCATAGCACTTGGGCTGCTTGTGTGTCCAATTGGCAAGCTCAAATAGCTCATGGAGCAATGTGGCCAGTGCCTTCGGGCCGGCTTCTCTTCCTCCGTCCCGAAAGTGTGTCCAATTGCAAGCTCTGTAGCTCATGGAGCAATGCTAGCAACTCACTTCTAAAACATAATCCTAAACCTTCACCTCTCAATTCTTCCACACTAAATTTTACAGAATTTTTGAAATATGTCATCCACACAAAATTCAGAAAAAGAGCAGCTACCCATCAAAGTAAACTCCCAAAAATCTCTAGTCAAACGTTATGATCTCAGAGGTCATGTATCCAAATGGCATTTGGAGTGTTCCATTGTGCACCTGAATGTAAAACCTTCAAGATTTTACAGCTCATCCAGACCCATGGATGTTGAAATGTTTCGAATTCTGGAATGAGCAAATAGTGGAAAATTTACCAAAACCGGCAGTTGAGAAGGGTGAGGACGTTTAAGGGTTAACCCCTAAACATACCAGGGTGTCCCTAGAATTGAAGATTTAAGAAAAATCATCATAAAGTACTATTTAGAAAAATATTTTGGAATTGGTATACAATGAAAGTTCTAGATTTTGAATTTTAGATTCTATCTATACAGTTTGATTCACCAATACTATCACCAATACTTAATTATAAAATTAAAAATTCCTTCTAAATTTGATTACAAATAAAATTTTAATATTCTTTGAGTAAAATTTGTTGGAATGGATTAGAAACGAGATACTCTTAACCCCTAAATGCCTAGAGCCCTCTCCAAATTCGGCGGTTTTGCAAAGATGCATTATAAAATGCAACCTAGAGGGATATTTTGAACTTGATATATGAATAAAAGTTGTACGTTATGAATTTTAGATTCTATCCATACGGTTAGATCTATGATTGCTATTACCAATAATTTTGTAAAAAAATTGAAATGTGAAATTCAAAATTATTTTGTAATTCAATTACAAATAAGGTATTGACAATCTACGGATGAAATTCTTTGTGATTGGTTGAAATGTAATACTCTAAGTGTAGTGATTTTTGGAGATTTTTTGGTTGCTTAATTTTATGAGTTGACTTTTTTTAGAGCACTTTTACGCTGAAATCTTCAAAATTTTGGGTGAATCACTACAACATGAAATGAAGCATAAAAAATTCACAAATCATTCCCTTTCTAATCGGATCACATATGCATGAAGCTAACTTCCCATAGAATCTACAATAAAAATTCCACACTGCAAAATGTGCACGACGAATGAGAAATTATGGATGAAATCTGCACATCGTCCAAAAAATGGACGCTCAGGCAGTTAGGGATTAACGTGGTGATTCTTTAAAAAAATTGTGTTCCTTAAATCTATGACCTCATTTTTGCGAGGACACTTTTGAACTACAGTCAATACAATTTTGGCTTGGTCAATAACTTGACATACTTCTACATTAGAAAAACATGTACTCTAATATCACCAAATCCAACCATTGGATAGGACAACAACTTGGTGAAGTATCTCCAAAAAAATGGATTACTTTCATTCAAGCATTGATGAGAACGTAGGGTGAGTTTGAATCTATTACTCGTCCAGAAACTGGACACTGCAGTTTTAGGGGTTAACCCCTAAAGGACCGGGGGGTGTTGAACTTAGCTCTTGTTTTCTTGACTAGCTCTTGTAGCAAGCTCAATTACTCATTGGTGTGGGGTAATTTTGACAATTGGCACCGTTGAAACTAAAGAAGACTTGCGTAGCTCTTTTATGAAAAAATGATTAACAAAATCGCACAATTTCTGAGAAAATGCCACCGTTGAGAAGATTGAAGTAACTTGTTTGGGATATTTTGTACACATGCTGAAATCGGATTGGTCACAAGTGCTCCAAAAATTTTGAAATTTTTACTGTGAGTAGAAATCATCATTTTAAACATGTGCAAAAAATTTCAAGTAATTTGGAGTTGTGAGGAGGAAGATATGAGGGTCTGAAGTGACGCCTAAATACCCACCGTGCAACTCAAAAAAATCACCAAAAATCGCTCACTTGATGAATTTCCGATCAAGAAGTACCTACAGATTTGGCTCTCAAAAAGAACCAAGGTCTCTTTGTTGCTCATCCTACAATTCAAAGCCCAAGAACCCGAATTTCCTCACTTTCTAGTTCCAGAAGCCGCGTGGGGGCCATACAGTCCTTTAGGGGTTAAGAGGTTTTAAAGATTCATAACTTAGTTAACGGACCTATACTCTATTTCCTTGTTCGAGATTATTCCAACTTATAAATATCAGTTCTGATATGCCTTCCAAAGGTGGCACTTGTAAGAAAAACAATCCCCCAAGAACAAGAGCATGCCTAAAAGTACTCTACCATCTTTCATTCAAAAGTGTAATAAATAAACAAACAAATGAGCGAAGAGATATAAATAATGTGACAGGATATTCTCATTGTTCTTGATACTCAGGTTTCAAAACCCACTTGGACTCCTGCGATCCTTTTTGCAAAACAGCGATCTGTTTCAAAAGCTGTCGAAACAAAGGCACATCACGAGTCGAGATCTGATCCCTGAATTGATTCACAACATGAGAAGACGCAGCACTCCCACCCTCCTTTTGAATGAAAGTGCACAGTTTCCGAATAAGAACTTCCGGCTGAACAGGTGGTATCTGTCCATTTCTTGGTGTCCCAGATGGTTGCCTACTGATCGTAGGCCTACTACTGGGACCCACGTTGGTAGGCTCATTCCTACTTGCACCTGCAAATCATGCATGACGTTTAGTCACCTGAAACCCTCGTGAACATGTCTACAGAGCATTTCGAATCACTGAAAATTGAACAGAAACGTGAGCCTCTCACAATTAGATGCCTTAAGGTTAATTGCCACATTGGGGTTAGAAGTGGTGTTAATAAGAGTATTAGCAATGAACTTAAATACTCATTTAGACTATGTTCACTTCTTCACACCTGATTACCATTGCTTTTATCGTTAGGTAGGAATGAGCCCTTACCCGGAGTATCAAGCTTCCTCTCCCGCATTCTGGCCAGGAAGTCAGCAGAAGTGAAAGCCCTGCCAACAGAAGCACCCGCCAAATTTCCCATTGCAGGCGTTTCTCCAGGTCTCGTTTGGCTTTGTGAGGAGGTAGATGAAGACGCAACCAAGCGGCTGTTTGAAGTGGAACCAAACCTTTGCCGCACAGCGGCAGGAGCACCAGCAGTCCCAGACCGACCAGTCCATGTGGGCACCGCAATATTTTCTGAACTGCGCAACCTTCGTGATTGTTGCAGGGCAAGCGCTGCTCGCTCTGCAACTCGGTTTGCTTCATGATCAATCATCGCCTTCTCGGACTGATGCACTCCGAGTATGGCATCATGATCCATAGCTGACTGTTCCACAGACCAGTAATGCACTCAGAGAATCAGTTCACATTTACTAATTAGGATTATTATCCAGTCAAAAGAACACACTACTAAATATGTTGTTGAAGCCACCACCCAACCAGCTCAAACAACGTAAACAAAACCCAACAGTTGCTTACATGAATGCCATTAGCTTCAAAAAGGCTTTTCAGTATCCTTGATTCCTCTTCTTGTGGCTCCCCATCGTCTTCTTTGACTTTGCCCTTCTGTTCCAGTCTATCTCCGTTCAAAGCATTCTCCTCCACGTCTTTGCTTTTCCTCGCCTCCTGCCTTTTAGCAACCCGCGTGCTCTGAACATTCCTATCTATATTGCTCTCCTTTTCCATCTCAATATTGCCACCGACCTCTGCAAACAATGTAGAGGTTTCTGTAACGGCGCCCTCTTCTTGCAGGGTGAAAAGATCACGCATATCCCTGGCCTTAAAAAAGCGGCGCTGCTGTGGGTCACGCAGAATCTTATTCGTCAAAAAATGTTTGTAAATCTGTCGATGGTAGACTTTCTCTTCAATAGTTCCTCGAGTAATAAGCCGGTAAATGACCACTTCTCTTGTTTGCCCTATTCGCCAAGCCCGCTCCCGAGCCTGCAATGCAATCATCACAAATGTTCATATACGCTACCTTGGTCATGCAAGTTAAAAAATTCTACAGCTTCACTACGCCTTTGAAAGCAAGGCTGTGAGAGCAGTTGCATAAGCTCTAAGACAATGCATGCACGAATGAAAGGCACACCTGCATATCTGTTGAAGGGTTCCAATCAGGATCGAAAATAACCACACGGTTGGCACCAATAAGGTTTGTTCCGAGACCGCCCACTTTCGTGGTCAAAATGAAGATAAACACATGATCACCCTCGTTGAACTCATCGATCAATGCCATTCGCTGCTTAACAGGAGTATTCCCATCCATTCTGCGATAAACAAAGCCCTTGGCAGTAACGTATTTCTCAATAATATCCAGCATTTGCTGTGTTTGTGAAAAGAGAAGCACTCTGTGACCTTGGGTTTTCCATAAATCTAGGACCTGGGCAAGCACTATAAGCTTTCCACTGCGCTCAGGATTTCCATAATCGGGATGGGCAGAACTCTGTTCTCTCTCCAAAAGGTCAGGATGATTACATATCTTCCTCAAAATATCAATGCCGTAAAGGGAATTCCGATTGCCATCAAATATCTGCTCCACTTCTGAACTGGCCAGAAATGCACGATAAGAATCCCGCTGGTCTTTCGTTAAACTACAGAACAAAACATGCTCAGTCTTCTTTGGAAGTTGGGCATCCACGTCTGACTTCATTCGCCGCAGTAGATATGGCATAATCAAGTCACGAAGAACAACTGCACATCGGTAAGCAGTTGATACCTGGAGTGGAGTAGCATTGGAATACCCGCCAATAGCTATTGGTAAAGAGAACTGAGCCTGGAATACAGGTAGCACACCCAGCTTCCCAGGAAAAACGAAGTCAAAGAGAGACCATAATTCTGTAAGCCTGTTCTGAATAGGAGCACCTGTCATGATGATCCGATGAACTGTTTGCAACTGTTTGCATACCAAAGTGACTGCAGCATCAGGGTTTCTTATTCGATGTCCCTCATCCAGAATAGCATAGCCCCAATTGATGTCCAATAGCTTATCTCTGACAATGCGCAACTGTTCATAAGTGGTCAGAATCATGCCATCCGGAGACCGAACCACCCTATCAATCATAGCATCCCACTTATTCTCCCTTGTTACTGCCACAACTTTCTCCTGCTCCTCTTCGCTGAAGTCGGATTCCTCTTCCTCATAGTCATCATCAGATCCCCGCCTTGCCTTGCCTTTCTTCTTCTTGCTGGTCTTCTGGGGTGAGAAGAGACCAGAGTCATGCAAAATTTCGACATTGAAAGCAGGGTACCATTTTTTGGCTTCTCGCTTCCACTGGCGAAGGAGTGTGACAGGGCAAATGACAATACTAGGGGTATACATTCCACTGTTGTGTAAACCAGCAAGGAATACCAAGATCTGTATAGTTTTCCCCAAGCCCATTTCATCCCCAATGATTCCACCTGCATTTTGACAGTGTAGCTCCCACAACCACTTGACTCCAGTCTTCTGATAATCGAAAAGCTTGTTATAAATATTAGCCGGTAGCTTCATTCCACCATCAAGTGCGACATCCTCTTCACTGAGGCCTTCCTCTCCTTCAGAACCATCCTCTTCGTGTTGCTTCAGTAGAGCCTTGCTCCTCTTGGAGCGTTTCTTTGGACGCTCTTCGTCACCTTCACTCCAGCTCTCTTCACATCCAAATGTTTGTCCAAAGTAAGTCAACATGAGTTAAGCTTCCATCCTCCCAACAATTCAAATCACATGTACTGATTCAGTAGAATGGTCAACTCAATACAGTGATCGCGAATCTGTAAGCTTACCGTCTTCCTCATCCACCTCAAAATCTTCGTCACTTGCTTCGCTGGCCCTCTTCCTCCACTTCTTCTCAGCTTGCGGTCGCTTTGGCCTCTTCTCACCCTTCCTTTTAACTTTCGGCTGTCCTTCCTCAGCATCAGTGCGAGTTCTCAGGGGTGCTCGCAACCGTCGAAACTCTCGCGTCGGAGCTTCCTGAGGTGGAAGCATAGAAGCATCAAGCAACTTGCTGGTGGGCCTGAACATGGCAGCGGCAGCCAGGGATGACGCCAAATTGGCAGCGGATTGTTTAGCTCGAATCTCGTCATCAGTTTCAACCCTCGGAGCTCTCTGAACCTTGCGTTCAAATCCTTTCACCCTATCGAATGGTGTAAGCATACCTGTGCGGATCAACCTGTCACGTTCCTGCCATACAAGATATTATGTCTACCACTTCACAAAACGTGTAAGACAATCAAAGCCAAATGCATCATTGAACAGAAGCAACAACGACATAATTGCCATCTTAAACCCCCACTGCAAAACAGATTCAACTGCTACACATACCAGTATCAAAGCAGCACAATGCTTACAGTTTCCATCAATCCTGAAGCAGCATCCAAGGCCGCATCGAAGTCGTCATCCTGAACAAAGGAAACTGCCTTCTTAACAGGCTTCGGAGGTGCCGTCACCTGCACCTCCACTTTCTTCTTCCCCTTTCTTTTAGTATCCGCAGCTTGAGAAGTGTCTTCCACAAGAGTGCGCACAATATCATCCTCCTCCTGTTCTTGTTTGCTCAACGCTCGGAGTTGCGCCCTCAACTCCTTCTTCTTCTTCAACAAACTCTTCAGTCGATCCGTTGCCAAGGCGTGATGCAAAGCCGCTCCCCTTCCGACAGCACCATCCGGACCCTCCTCGTTTTCCAACATCTGCTCCTCGGTTCTATCACTCCTCTCCGCTGCCTCATCCACCGAGACTTGGAACGCCTGAGCTCCGTCGGAAACAGCCTCAATCTCCCGATCCAATGCAGACAGCTGCTTCTCCAACCGGAAACGCAGAACCGCGCGGGCATTGTCCTCGCCATAATCATCCTGCTCTCCCGTTTCCTCTTCGTCATCACTGTCTCCAAAAATCTGCCTCTCACGAACCTTCTGCTTCACCTACTCTCACACATCGCAAAAATTCCCCCTTAGAAACAACTGGATTCCGGCTCAGGTAAAATTAATAAAAACCTCAAATATCACAAAAATCGAGCTATCCCTCCACAGCTAGTGACAGAGTCACCATTGCGACAACAAACTCGCCGAAAAGAAACATGGACGAGTAACTCAAAAGACTCAGCAATCAAAATTCCGGCTCCAGGAAAAATTAACTATCACAAAATTTGCAAATGACTTCACAATGTTTTATGCTTTCCCTCCACCACTAGTACAGAATCGCAATTGCGACGACAAACTCGCCGAAAACCTAACTCTCAAACTAAAAACAACATAACAACATAACAACATAGACGAGTAACTCGAGCTAGGAACGTGCGCTCGAAATTCCGGCTCCACCGCAGCTCAGGAAAATTTTAACAAAAACTATCACAGGATTCACAGTTTTTTTACAATTTTTCTCCACGACTAGTACAGAAGCGCAATTTGCGACAAAAAGCTCACCGAAAACCTAACTTTCAAACGAAAACCAGAGCAGCCGAAGAGACTCTCACACTTACCTGAGCTAGGAGCGTGCGCTCTATATCATCAGGGTTGGCAGCAGTGACTCCCAAAGTCGAAAGCAACGCCGCATCATCCTCGACTTCCTCCGCCACTCCACGACCTTGAGCCATTGCAGGACAGCTCCGCAACATCAATCACATGAACCTCGACAACAATCCATCAATTCGCACACACAAACCTCGTCATCGCAATGCCGAAAACGCATCGTTTCAATCAATTCGAGCATCTCGTGGGCAGATCTCTGACACTAACGGAGAACCGATTGCCATTTGCTCACTAACTTGCCTTGTCCAGGAAGGCGCGACTTGGAGGCTCCAGACACAGACACCCTTCCTCCTGGAAAGAAGCTCCGACGGTGACGGAAAGATGAAGCTCGGATTGTGATGGAAAGATGAAGCTCGGACGGTGACGGAAAGATGAAGCTCGGATGGTGACGGAAAGATGAAGTTCGGACGGTGACGGAAAGTTGAAGCTCGGACGGTGACGGAAAGATGAAGCTCGGACGGTGACGGAAAGATGAAGCTGGGACGGTGACGGAAAGATGAAGCTCGGACGGTGACGGACAGGTGAAGCTTAGAAGGTGACGGAAAGATGGACGGGTATTTATCCTCGAGAACTGCAAAAGAAACGACATAGAATAATGTAAAAGATGGGGTGGGAAAGAGGGGACTACCGACAGAACTAAGAGTGGTGTAATAAGTTACTACAAACATCAAAATTACTTTGAGTTTGGAATGATTAGACCCCAAATATATTCTGGGCTACAGGTTCTTCAAATTACATAGATTTTTTCCACATAAGTAGCTACTTTTATAGTGAAAAACAATTAGTAGTAGTAGTACCCACATTAATTACAATTTTTGATCTAGTAAATAAAATATCATTTATTTTTATATAGTATTTTTATAGTATTTTTATTTGTATGTAGTACAAGATAAATAAAAATGATCTAGTAAATAAAAATAAAAATAAATCAAACTAAATAAAAATAAATAAAATATCAACTACGTCCAAGAAAAGAGTTCAACAAGGACAACGAACCCTTCTCCTCGTGTCCCACATTGGAAAACTCCGTAGAGAGCCTTGTGATGCATGCATGCATTCTTTGATGCGGTAGCTATATCATATATTTCTTGATTTGGTTGTTGTAAGTGGTCACCAGTCTTGTAACCTTTGCTTCAAAATTCAATTGATATATAGTAACATGTCCATATTAACATCTTGTTAGATTCTTTCACAAAGATCTTACTAAATAGAAATCATGGATTTACACCTGAGATCTTAAACAGTTTTGCCCTCCGTATATATTCAAGTAAACTCAGTGTTTGAAGAACTTTCAAGGTGAGCTTACTTGGTGATCCTGTAAATACCAGTGCCAAATGTCAAGTAGCTTATATAACTGATAATCAGGCTGACAATGCCAAATGTCAAGTGACTTCAGGAGATAAGCTTACTTGAACATATGAAGGATTGGGGTTCAAGTATGCTTTCATCTACATCGACGTCTCTCTCACTGAACCCTCTCTACTATTACTAAGTATGTAGGAGTATTATCATTTTCTACTGATAGATTCTATTGAGTTGTCCCGTGCTCATATTGAGCACTTCACAACGGTGAGCATCTTATCTATAGTTATATGTTTATTTATCTATTGTTGACTTATAGTAAGGGACTTTTAGAGTTTCTAATGCTAGTTCAAAAAATAATCTATTTTATATTTACAATTGAAGATATTCATACTAGGGGTATGGTTTCTAGCAATTGCGTTTCGGAAGATCTGTGATTTGATTCTTTAGCATGCCTGTCTATGGCTTGAAGAGTCTTCGCAAAGATTCAAGGACTGACAATGTAGACGTATTCTATTACGTACCAGATGATACAGTTACCAAGAGTTCAAGATTCAACTATATCATCTCCATCCTCAACAAGTAATGTAGCTTCCTCTTCTTCATCACGTGAAGCTTCTACCATGATTCTCTCTTTGTCTGACAGCTTCATTGTTTGGAAAATTCACCCTCATCTTGCGAATCTTATAAGGAATCTTATGAAATAATGCATATTTGTTGATTTGCATACATCGTTTGAATACCAACTAGAAGACCTTCATCAAAGGTACTTCTGAATGAACCACACTGCACCTTATGAAGATTGATGCATTTGCATACAAAAAATTGATGGCGAAAAAGGATTTGACTCTAAAGCATCTCATACCTAGGTATCAAGTTGAGTATAAGAATTTTAGAATGATGGCTAATGATTCATCTAGTAGTTTGAATGGATTAGCTAGAAAATGACAATTACTAGGGAGTCTAACAAACGAGGTGCAAGAAGCTTGAGTTCTCGTGGCAACATAAAAACTCCAAACTCTGTCCTCAACCATATGAATGTCTAAATTGGTAAGGGTTTAGTAAGGGTTTACCTTACTAAAAAGTAATCTGGAGGACTTTGAGGGCTTTATCACCCTACCCAAAGGGCTCTAATACCATGTTAGATTATCACACAAGTATCTTACTAAATAGAAATTACACTAGGCATATTAAATAGTGTTGCCTTCGGTATGTATAATTACAAGCAACTTTGGTGTTTGAGGAACCTTCTTGGTGAGCTTACCATGGTGATTCTGTAGCTGCCAGTGTTGAATGTCAAGTGGCTCATGTAACTGATAGTGCCAAATATCAAGTGACATTATGAAATAAACTTACATCAATTAGCATTTGAAGGAATGTTATCTAGGTGTACATTCATTTTCACACATATGAGATTTGAGTGTTGACGTTCCAATACTACAACTTGTTTGTGGTTCAAATTCCACTGGTGAACATTAATTGTAAAACTGAATATACCTTGAATTATTTGATTTATCTCCAAACACCCATTTCGTTAAAAGTGCACAATAGCATGTGCACTTTGAATTTTGGTCAAAATTTGTTTTTGGTTAATTGAAACACCTAAAAATACTAATAAAAATGATTCACAATTTTTTAAAGTTTTTATTTACATTGAACTGATGCTACCATTTCCTATACGACAAATATGACAAATACTTATTCCAAATGTGAGTATCAAATGAATTAATTAATAAAATAAAAGCGTTAGGCATAAGCCTAACCCTTATCACTTGCAATTGTCAATTAAATTTTTGAGATGGATAGGAATATACATAACCTCCGATAACTTGCAACGTTACAAAATAATTACAATAAGATGGTTAGGCATATGCCCAAGAGCCCAATCCATCAGATGTAACTAGAACTTCTAGTTTGAAAATTGACTTGTACTTTAGAAAATTTTAATAAATAAAATTGAATTTAGAAATCATTGATACTAAAATCCATACATTTGTAATTTAAATCTGCAGTCCACAAATTGATTTCCATCTTCACTGCATTCAAGTCTAAAACCTCCTATTAATGAGATTTTCTATAATTGTCTTTTGTATTCTAATATAATACAAAAATCAATGAATATAATATCATAGTTCCTAATTATTAGAATTAAAAAAAATTGACATCGATAATGTTATTCAAGACTTCTTTAATCTGATGCTTCACAACATACATGCAATCTATTCCTTTATTTTCATAAAACATTATTTTTTTCACAACCTTGTATACTCAGAAATTCATTTATATTCAACACACACAATACCAACATATATATAAAGAAAATAACTTGGCAGTGAAAATACTATAATATCTATAATTTTAGTATCTAAAAACATTTCACTACTACGTAAAATCTATCACCAAGTAGTCTCTTAAGATTGAGATTCAGTATTTCCCAAACCTAAGCTAAATGCATTTTTCCCAAATGAAATAAGAGATGATCTATTGATAAAATCTTTAGCAGCATTTAACCCAGCTATAACTTCAACGTGAGTCTGATCATCAAGACCTGTTGCATTTGAAGTTGTTGAATGGCCACCAAATATTTCATCGGATCCGATTGATTTAACATATTTGTACGTTTTCCTCCCTTCTACATCAATATGTGGGACTTCTTCACGTGTTTCCAACCTTCTCCATCAAACCATAAATCAAACTCTGGGAAATACTTATATCCATCTAAATTGAAACCATCACGTTTTGGGTTTGTTGTTGATGCAATTATCTCCACTTCTTGTGATAAATTCTCTTCGCCATCGAAATCTTGAAACAAACTCTTCCTAGCAACTTGATTTGTGACAACTTTCTTCTTTTTTCCTAGAATATCTATTGTCTTCATTCTTTTTGGCGCTGGACTCTCAACTTCATCTATAGACAAAGAATCATTTGCTTAAACACTTCATATAAGTCTTGTTCTTCAATTAATAAGACTTCAACTACTTTAGCTATGTAGCCTGCACTATACGTTTGTCCACACCATAGATCCTTCTCTTCCCATGCATAATCGGACAATCGCAAAATAGGAAGCTTGTCATCTCATGTTACCTATCATCCATGGTTCTTAAAAGAATCCACTACTTTTGGGGCTTCTTTAAGGGGTCGTTGCTTTTGAGAAGCCATTAGATCCCCTGATCATCTGTAGAAGTTTGCACTGAAAAGTTAAAATCAAAACTAAAATAACTTCCAATGTTACAAACCAAAAAAATGATTAGCAATGTCGCAAGAAACAAGAATGTGAGGGTTGGGAAAATACCTAAACCCACATTCAATCCAATTATACTAAATATATTCAAAAGAATAAGCTTTGACATATGTCTAAACCCCCACCCCTTTTAATGTTTCAAGAAATTAAACATAAGAGGGTTAGACACACACCTACCCCCCCCCCTTCCCCCATGGTATTAATTGCATAATATCATTTCTACCAATTCTTCATCATGACTCAATCATATCACCATGGCAACAGTCACAAGAAATCCAATCACTTGACCAAACATATCTAAATGTTTAGTAAGTTTATTATCCTTCACCAATCAAGAACAAAATAAGGCCAACATCTAATTGTTACTAGTAAAAGAATGCGAAACATTTGATAGAAGAATGTGAAACATTTAAATTACAAAATAGGGTTCGTTATATGTCTAACCCCCATCCCTTCTAATGTCTCAAGAAAATAAACATAAAAAGATTAGGCATATGCCTAACTCCCTATCACTACAATTATTTTTGAAAATTTGAAGCGTTAGGGGGGTTATACATATGCCTAACCCTCCATCATTTTTTATTTTTTTGAATTGATCAAAGTGATGGAGGTTAGGCGTTTGCCTAACCCCCAACCCCCATCACTTGCAGTTTTTAAAATTAATTGAAGTGACAGGAGTTAGGTATATGCCTAACCGTTTCATCACTTGGTATTTTAAAAAATAATACAAATGATAGGGGTTAGACGTATACCTGACCCCCAACACTAAGAATATTAAAACATAATCAAAGTGATGGGGGTAAGGCATATGCCTAACCCCATCAATTGGTATTCTAGAAAACAATTGCAAGTGATTGGGGGATTAGGCGTATGCCTAAGTCTCTATCACTTGCAATTACAAAAATCAATTGAAGTGATAGGGGTTAGGCATACGCCTAATCCTTCCATCACTTGGTGTTTTAACAAATAATACAAATGATAGGGGTTAGGCATACACCTAACTCCCAACACTAGGAATTTTTAAATTAATCAAAGTGATGGGGGTGAAGCATATGCCTAACCCCATTACTTGGTATTCTAAAAAATAAATGCAAGTGATTAGGGGGTTAGGCATATGCCTAATCCCGCATCACTTGCAATTTTTAAAATTAATTAAAATGATAGAGGTTAGGCATACGTCTAACCCTCATCACTTAGTATTTTAATAATAATTCAAGTCATATGGTTAGGCGTACGCCTAACCCCTACCTCTTGGTATTCTAGAAAATAATTGCAAGTGATTTAAAAGAGAGGGGGGGTGGGGGGGGTGGGTTGTTTCTGGGGTGGTGGTGGTTAGGCATATGCTTAAACCCCCATTACTTGCAATTATTTTCTAAAATACCAAATGATTGGGGTTAGGCATTCGCCTTACCCCGTCACTTATTAGTGTTTGTTGAACATGTAAATGCTTGTTCGCAAAGGCTCAAAACATGTTTTAAAAGGTAAAATTAATAATGCTTTGAGTGAAGTGACTTGCTTGTGATTGAACATTACTTTGCTTGCAATACCTTGTTGAATGAAATCTTTTTTAAAATTTGTAGATGTGCCTCTTAATTGCATTGAAAAAGTTAAATGACTTAGTTAGCACAAGAAAAAATCCTCAGTTTAGACTGTATATAATTGATAGGCATAAAATCTACCACATAAATTGATTGATTTTCCAAAACCTGCGTAAATATTGATGTCAAATTATTGTATATGGAGATGAGATCTTGACAAATTGTTGTCAAAATTGAATCTCCATATCAAATTTTGAGAGGTTCACGTCACTATAGACCAATTTGTGGCACTTTTTGACAAAAACAAATTATTTTATTTTGGATCAAATCACAACATAGAGTAATGAAGTTGAATTGTGATCTCAAAGTGAGTGCCGAAACTTACTTGGATGAAAACAACCAAAATGAATTACAATGCAAGAACTCCCTGTATTATTTGCTTCACCCCAAGGCGATAACTTCAATCACATGCTCTATCCCAAGGAGATGATCACATCATCAGCTGAGTTGTAATCTCCTTTTGGACTTTGCGCCTCCAATCTTAGCTTGGACTCTCCGTCTTGAATCACTCTAGACCCTCTTCCTGGTTAGTCTCCACCTTCAATCTCACTCCTTCAATCTCACTCCTTCAATCTCACTATGAACCCTCCGCCTCAATCAAATTAGTCTCTGCCTCGAATCATATCAATCTCTGCCTCAAATCATATCACTCTCTGCTTCCAATAAAATTAGTCTCCGTGCCCATCCAGAATAGTCTCTGCCTTCAATCAAATTAGTCTTCGCCTCCAATCAGATTAGTCTTCGCTTTCAATTAGATCAGCCTCCGCCTCCAATCAAATTAGTCTCCGCCTCCAAGGAATGCTCTATCATGGATACAAATTAGCGATGGTGGGGTTGTGTTTGGAAACCCTAACTAGGTAAGAAGAAGTGTACAATGTTAGGGTTGAAGAGTTAGTGCTTTCATCCAACTGCTAGGTAGCTCATCGCCTGTCTTCCCTCATCTCCTACAAGTTATGTTTTTTTGTTTTTTTATTAGTTTTGAAAAATTACAAAATTTGTGGTTCGTCTTGTGCTCTGATTCATACGTTATGTGACTCTTCTTTATTGGTTTAATTAGTCGAATCTAAGCCAGGTCTCATCAAGTTGTTAATAGTGATTGAATTGTCCACGTATTTTTTATGCGGCTTTCTCACTACAATAAGGGATTACTTTGTTTGATGCCACAAAGATATTTAGGCTACCCGACCAAAAAAATTGTTTCGATGCTTTTAGACATACAATGTAAAAGTTATCAATGTTTCAGTAAGTTTTGTCACTATAAATTTATTTATGTTTATTTATTTTTATTTATTTATTTTTCTATAAAATCCAAGTGTTTGGAGGTTAACATATGTATATCCCTCCCATATTATAATTTTATATAGAATGAAATTGTTGGGGGTTAGGCATACGTCTAACCACTTATCACTATAATTTATTTATTTTTAAATTCCAACTATTAGAGGGTTAAACATATGCACAACCTCCCATTACTTGGTATTTTAAAAATTAATTAAAGTGATATGGGTTAGGCATATGTCTAACCCCATCACTTCGTAGTTTACATAATGATTGTAAGTTATACGGATACCAGTAGAAATCTTGTTCGATGTGACATGTTTTTAATAACTAAATGTTCGTTATGGCTTGTCTTTAGTGACTCAAAATCAATTTTGAGTCACAAAAGACAAGTCACAATGAACATTTAGTCATTGAAGAACGTCACATCGAACAAGATTTGTATTAGTGGGGGATTAAACATATGCCTAACCCCCATCATTTGGTAGTTTACATAATAATTGCAAGTGATGGGGGGTTTTAGGCATATGCCTAACCCCTCATCACTTGCGAATTAATAATTAATTAAGTGATAGGAGTTAAGTCTATGCCTAATTCATAGCACTTGATATTTTAGAAAATAATTGTCAGTGGGGGAGGGGAGTTTAGACATACGCGTAAGTCCTCATCATTGGGTATTTAAAACTTAATTAAAGGGATGGGAGGTAAGACAAATGCCTACCCCCATCACTTGGTATTTTATCTAATAATTGAAGTGATGGTAGGTTACTTTTAATTATTATGACTTGTAATTTTTAAAATTAATTAAACTGATAGGGATTAGGCTCACGCCTAATCCCCATCACACGATATTTTAACAAATGATTCATGTGATATGGGTTAGGCGTATGCTTAATCCTCATCACTTGGTATTTTAACAACTAATTCAAGTAATAGGGGGTTAGGCGTATGCCTAACTCTCCCGTATTTTATTCTGCTATATAATGGAAGTATTTGCGAACTAGGCGTATGCTTAACCCTCTGACATCTTATTTTTTTGGAGTTTTTAAAGGTTGGGGGATTAGGCTTATGCCTAGCTCTTCAGTATTCTAATTTGTTAGAAATTGTAAGTGTTGGGGGGTTAGGCATATGCCTTACCCTCAAACATTTTATTTTGTTGGAAATTGTAAGTGTTTGGGAGGTTAGGCATATGCCTAATCCTCTGATATTTTATTTTCCTATAAAATCCAAGTATTTCAAGGTTAGCATATGTATATCCCTCAGATATAATGTTTTGCTATTAGATGCAGTTGGGGGGTTAGGCATATGTCTAACCCCCTAAATCACTATAGTTATTATTTTAAATTCCAAGTGTTGGAGTGTTAAACATATGCATAACCTCCCATTATTTGGTATTTCTAAAATTAGTTAAAGTGATAGGAGTTATGTGTATCTTTAACCCCATCATTTAGTAGTTTACATAATAATTGCAACTGATGGACCCTAGTAGAAATCTGGTCCAATGTGACAGGTCTCTTATAACTAAACATCCGTTATAGTGACTTGTCTTTAGTGACTCAAAATCAATTTTGAGTCACTACAGACAAGTCACAACGAACATTTAGTCATTAATGAATGTCACATCAGAAAAAAATTGTACTAGTGGGGGGTTAGGCATATGCCTAATCTTCCATCACTTGCAGTACGGATTGATTGGATTTAGTGGCATCTTTGCAATTAACTTACTGCAAAACCCACATGAAAACATATAAAATCTAAAACACTCCAAAAACATAAACCTAACCTCTAGAAACTCCAAAAACATAATTTGAAAAAACTTAAATAATTGCATGGATGTCAATTTTTGTATAGTGAACCCTTATGTGTTCTCTGGACACAAAATTTGCCAATGGTTTAATTCAAGAATTACATTATTTTTTGACATGTATTTCCATAGCATATTTGTGCTTTTCTCATTCATCCACTGCCCTATGAAGAAATTTACAATGTGCAATTTTAGAGGGGCATGTGCACTTTTAACGAAATGGGTGTTTCCAGTGCTTGTCGAACCCGTGACAAACAAATGTAAAGCACTTGATTTAATAGAAAAATAAACTCATGTACACTAATCTTCTAGGGTTGCCTTTGGGGTCATTTTGAATTGTTTTTTTATCATGTCCATGCAGTTTGGAAGATGTAATTGTTATGTGCAAATGAAGTTCATATTATTTTGTCATGGGAAAATAGCCATATATTTCTCATAAGATTATAAATTGTTAGGTTTTATCTCGTGGTTACTAAAACTAATTATGATAGCCATATGATTATTTTTTTTGCAGATGAGCAACATTCCATACCAATATTGCAACACACTAAATTGAATACTCGTAGATTAAGTGTTTCCAAACATATTTGTATTATCAATGGAGTCAAAATTTAGTCAAAGGAACTAATCTATTTGAATTGCAAATGAAACTTTCTGGAGTATTGCAAAGCTGACCTTTTTAATTCCTTTCAACAAGTTGACTTCTTGTTTATGACTTGAAAGGAGATTTTTTGTCACCGTCTTTGTTGGATCATGAAAGCTATTCAGCTCAACTAAGATTTATTAGTTTGGCTAATCATTGACCACAACACTCAAATTGATGATGACTTTATTTTTATTCTACAAATTTCAAAAGCTACTTAAAAGTGCAGCTAATTATTCATAGAGACAAGAAAGAGAAGAGATTGGCATGAAGGCAAAGTTTGAAAGCAATGATGATGCATCAAGAGAGTTTGTATGCAATTGGAGTTTTTCTGCATAGTTGGGCGCTGATATTGTTACAATGGCACCCTAAAGTACTAATGCAATTATGGAAGAAGGCGGATGTTTCGGGCATTGGTGGATGTCATTTAGAGATTATTTGCCACTCTTCTTGCTTTGACTATCTCACTTTGGGGCTTAGCCAAATTTAGAGAAGATGATAAAATGGGTTTGTTGCAAGTAATATTGGTTGGTTTATTTGCACCAGTCCAAAATCTTCAATTGATTGTGGTCATGTCACTTGAGTTTGGAGTAGCCTTGTGGCAATGTCACAAAATTTAAGACCCAATTTCAGGACTTTCAACTTCTTCTTTGCTATAATTACTTTTTTTGTCGTTAACCCCTAAATCCCTACAGTCCTCTCCAAATTTAGAAAATTACAACATTTTAAAATGCAACTAAGAGGGATATTTTGAACTCAATGTATGAATAAAAGTTGTACATTATAAATTTTAGATTCTATCCATACAATTAGGTCTATGATTGCAATCCCCAATATTTCTGTATAAAATTTGAAACGTAAAATTCAAAATTATTTTGTAATTCGATTACAAATAAGATATTGACAATGTGTGGATGAAATTTGTTGTGATGGATTGAAATGTAATACTCTAAGTGTAGTGATTCTTGAAGATTTTTTGGTTGCTTAATTTTATGAGTTGATTTTTTTCAAGATCACTTTTACTTTGTTTTGAACTAAGATCTTAGAAATTTTTGGTAGAAACGTGTGGCATAAAATGAGGCATAAAATTTTCACAAATCATCCCCTTTCTAATCGGATCATATGTGCATGAAGTTATCTTGCCATAAACTTTGAGGTTTTTTTCTTTACTTGCAAAAAGTGCATGACGGATGAGAAAACAAGTTCAATTCTATACATCAATCAAAAAACAGTTGGTTGGGCAGTTAGGAGTTAAAGCCATAGTCAAAGTCCCCTACAAGAATATACTTGTTGATTCCAACATTGTGGTATATACAACAAAGAATTTGGCATTAATTCAAGGAAAATAATTATGGTACAATGCAACTATTGATGAGTCTTAGGCCATGATGATAGGGGAAACTGGTGCAAGAAGCATCCAAACTGAGGATTACAAACAAAAGATTTTGTCTCTACAAGGAACAAATTAATGCGTTGATATGGAAAGAGATTTTTTTTGGTTGGAGATAATTCAAAATTTTCCCAAAGTGTAATGAATTGAAGTTCTTACGAGGTGATTATGGATTTGTAGTCATTGCTATTGTTTTGCAAGCCCTTATTTATATATATATTTCAAAGTGCAAAGAATTTGAGAACAACCCTGTTTGAAGTTATTAGGTTGATTTTCAACATCGAATTTCCTCACTTTGTAGTTCCAGAAGTCCCTTGATGGTAAGTTTTTATAGCACTTGCAACCCTTGCCATCAACCATTGGTTATCCATACGAATACGGAGTGGAAAAGAGAATTCTTTGATGGGCTACAAATGTATGGTAGAAGGATGTTTGAAGATGCATCGTTATAGAACAATAATTAGACTAAGTATTAGTTGGAAGCATTACTTTTGTGTTGTAGTTGCATAATCAAGTATTGTTTTGATTCATTACATCGTTAGTATAATGAAAGATACAAATATAATGATAGTACTACCTTTTATATTCTTTTTGTAAGGAATGTTTTTAGACTTTGTTCTTTCCTTTATAAATAATATAGATGAAGTTAACAACATCATAGTAAAAGTTATTCTCTCTGTAGTTTTCGCCTTTGTAGTACTAGTTAACGCAATTGCTTATATATGGGATGTAGTATTGTACTAGCTGATAGCAGTTCCGGAATTTTCCGAATAATTAATTTTTTGTAAAAAACAAAGTTTGACACTATTTTTTTTAATTATAAATTGGCACTTTTAAAAATTATTAAAAAAAAATTGGCACTCTACTTATTGTCTTAGTATGATATAGGATACAATTAGATGTTCTTTATCCATCCTTGGAGGGTGGGGTGAAAGCACAAAAAATTGTACCAAAACGTTAGTCTGCTATACTAAAATCATAATTGTTTTGGTCAAAGGCTATAAATTTATATAAAAATATATTGTATTTTCGTTTTAATTTCATGAAGCCCTCTAGAGTTCTTATAGGTACTTGAGTCCAAATTTTTAGAACAAAATCTTCAAAAAAGTTTACAAAAAGTAGTGTTTGAAAATGAATGCCTAAATCCAATCTTGGTTGCAAAATTGATGGCCTTAAATACACTCAACATAAATATAATTTTTATGACCTTTGAGATAATGATAAAATCGAGGTCCTTGTCAATAAAGAAAGTAGAAAAAAATATGTTTTGATATACATTTTGCTTGTTTTATATCAACTTTGTTGATTGTACGTAACTACTTTTTCAATTTTGGCCACTTCTACGTCAATAAAAAATTTATAACTACTTATTGAAGATCATTTTCTCAATTTTTTTTGATAGACTTTATAAAACAATAGGTGTTTTATTTTATTGTTATTTAATTTTTTACGAAATTCAAATTTATAATGTATTTTTGAACCCTGCATTGTTGAATGGTCATAATAGTTAGAGGTGGTACATTTTTTCGTGCTTTCACCCGGTGGTGAAGCCAAACCCTAATTTGTGGGTTAAACTCACTTAGAAGATGCATTACATTGTTGTTTTTCCTCTACTGGTGTAGTTAGCCGTAACAAGCGTTTGGTCATTGTTTGTAGAAGAGGTTGACAAGATGGCTAAGATGCAGTTAGTTATCAATGATATCTTTCAGCCTATTAACAAAGCAAAGAGGTTGATGAGTGTCCAACGGCAGTTGGAGGTGTTGAAGGCTAAAGTGGAGAAGGAATAATGTTTACAAGTGCCATTACCATCAAAGAAGAGGGATAGACATTCAAAAAAAAGCTGTAAAGGTGGTTTTGCTTACACCAAAAGAGGAACAACCATATAAGAGATTGAAAGTACAAATGTGCACAAAATTGTTTAATTCTTTCAAGGTATCCTTTAGTCCAAGATGAAATTGTTTCTACTCTAAAGAAGCTACGGACAACTAGTCAACCTTAGTATGGAACAACAATTCAACATCAGGAATTTCGGACCCCACTGATTTCGCACGATTTCAGTGCGTTTATCGTTGAACACTGATTCCGCATGTCATACGTGCATTTAGAAGTGTCGTTATGGTACGGAAGTGACATGCAATACTAGGATGTTGATGCAGTGTCTTTACAATGATTATGAAAAAAGTGTTGTTTCGGCACGAAAGTCGTGCTTGACGGAATCCGTGCGTTAATCGTGTATTTACATTACATGGCTAATAAGACACGGATAACATGCGATTGCCTTTAATGCGGATCTAGTATCGTATACGTATCATATCAACACCTTTTATTATATCCGTGCGATTTCAGCATCTATCATAATGCAAATTATTGTCGTACGACATCCGTGTATTATTGTCGTACGACATCCGTACAAAATCAGCTGAGAATTATTTCAAGTTTTCAATTTGAGAATGAGTGACTTATATTTCTCCACGTCACTCGCGTTCAAGGGTGTTTTCGCACTACAATAGGATGTCATACTTATCAACAAAAAAGTTTGTAATGTTCTAAAACTATTGATTTATTGATGGAATATAATAAATAGAGAAAATACCAAGAAAATTTTAATATTTTATTTTAGAATCTTTTGGAATCTTTTGGAATCTTTTCAAAATAGTTTATATTATTTTGGAATATTTTGGAATATTCCTAGAATCTTCTCAAATATCCTTACAATCTAATTTCCCAAAATATTTTTATCTTCATTTATAGAATTTAGAAGCAATTAACATTAAAAATTCAATGAAATTACATTTTATATTTTTAGAATTCAAAATTTGGTATTATTGGTTATAATTGTACTTTCAACATAGGAGCAAAAATAAAAAGATGTATAGAAAAGAACAACATTACTTTTCCAAAATAGTAAAATTTGTAACACGAGACAATGTAGAGGTGTTGTTTTTTTGAAAGTTCCCCTAGGTGGAGTTTAACTTGGATTGGCATGATTGAAATTGGATTCGAAAGCATACTTGATTTCCTATTAGAAAACAATTATAATTTAAACAAATTTTTAATATTTTAGTCACGGGCAGCTCGTAAAAGGGGGCATCGACCAAAACATGATCTCTCGAAGCATTGCGAGTTAAATTGAGTTTAAAATCAGACTTTCTTTAAACTCAATTTGAGCAACTTTTCAAAAAATAAAATTGCAAAAGCTTTTAATTGCTTGCTACAATATTCTGACCATTGAATTTTTTTTCATCAATCCCAAAGTTATGCACGTTACAATTTAGTTTTTTACTTTCATTCTATATACCTCTCTTTCATTACTTCATTTCAAGGTGAATATTCAAGGATTTACTTTTTATTTTATTTTATTTATTAGACCTACAACTCATTTCCCTAAAATACGATCAAAAAATTTAAATTGAAACAAAAAGGCATATATGTTGAAATGTCATAAAGAGATAAAAAAGTTGCAAAAACATACAAAACCTTACAATGAAGAATGATTTTTGGTTGATCCAAACATAAAATAAAATTAAAAAAATGGGAAAAAATGTTTCTCCAACATAAAATAAGAAAAAACTACAAATAAATGTTTTTAACATTGCTAAAAATATGCAAATTGAAAAAAAAAAGAAAAAAAAAGCTCTCAAACATCATGATTTCATCAAAAAACAAATTCAAATTTTTTTGAAGATTTTATTTAGGTATAGAAAAAAGCCTGTATAAAGTAGTGCAATTTTTTTTTGGTAAAACTAGATTTAAAACATCTAAAATCCACTGAATGAAAAAAAAACAAGCAGCTCACAACCCTTAAGATTTTGGCAAAAAAAAAATTCAAAAAAATTTGAAATTTTTTCTAGATATAGAAAAATGCTTGCATGATCTTGTGCAAAAAAATTTGGAAAAAAGGTTGTTATACATCGCAAAAAAACATCCAAAGTTTGCTTTAAAAAAAAAAAAAGCTTACAGCCACCACGATTTTGGCCAAAAAAAAAGAAATTCATAATATTCTGAAAAAAAATCCTAGATATAGAAAAAATCATGCATGATCTGGTGCAAAAATAAATTTGGAAAAAATGTTTTTTTTACACCGCTAGAAACATTCAAAGTCCACTGAAAAAAAAAACAGCTCACAGCCATCACTATTTTGGCAAAAAAAAAAACAAATTCAAAAAATTCTGAAAAAAATTCTAGATATAGAAAAAGGCCTGTGTGATGTAGTGCAAAAAAAAATTTGAAAAAGAATTAAATATACATGGCAAAAAAATTGCCAATGGTTACATTCCTTTATAATTATCAAAAAAATTCAATTGTTTGCATCAAGAGTTCTAGGTGGTTTAGTGGTGTGGAGTGTAGTTCGTAGATGGGAGGTCTTGAGTTCCATTCTGGCCACCGGCGATAGAGCCTTGGGTAAGTCGTGGTGGGCCCCACTGTTGTCCGAGCAGCCCGAGTAGTTGGACCGGGCAGCCCGAAATAAAATTCGGGCAGGGCAGAAAAAAATCATATTTTAAATTTTTTAATAAAATTATTTTGACCAAATCTATATATAGAAAGAAAAAATTCTAGATATAGAAAAGATGATGTCGCACGAAAAACACACTGAATCAGTGTGGGTTTAAAGACGATTAAGACACGACATTTGACAACTGTACAGAGTGAAGATTTCGCACGTTTTCAATAGATGTATCAATCGTGTCGAATCAGTACTATATCCGCTTGTACGATCATGATGTCATATCAGTGCAGTTGCGATGAATGACGCAACGATGCGGAATCAGTGCGAAAAATACACGCACCCATGAAATATCGGAAATCGCACTGAAATCGTGTGAAATCAGTGGGGTCCGAAATTCCTGATGAACCCTTATTAAAGTCATCATCCAGAAACGATTGTCCCATTTGTTTGACTCTACATCAAGGTCAAGTTCTTGGGTTTTCATTGAATGAAGAATGCACTTCATCAAATCTCAACTAAATTGGAGTTATCGAGCATCTACCATAGCTGCAGGGAATTTATCTTTTGATTGGGAAGAACATGGCACCAAAATGGCATACTTGGTGAAATTACACAATATTCATACATCAATAGTAGTTAACGGTGATCAAACCAACATTCGTTTGGTGCCTATTGGAGGAATAAATGCATATGAGAAAAAAAGTTTGAAGCATGTTGATGTGCATGGCGTTGAGAATAAAAGACAAATCATTCAATGTGCTAGTTTCTTCTGTTGCAAATAGCTGCTTACTACCATTCCAAGTCGTCTTCACAGGTACAATAGTTCATTCTCTTCTTCCTCTAAATGATAGGTGTAGATTTTGCAACAATCTTGGATGGCATTTGACAAGTAGCAATAACCATTGGTCAACGCTGCAAACATCCAAGGATTTTATTGAAGGCATTTGACAGACATATTGAGTGTCACAAGCAATGTTACACAAATTACCAAGCAACTAAAAGCTTGTTTGGCTAATCGATTGTTAGAGTATACACAATTTGGTAGAGTTTCTAAAATGGATTAGAACAAAACATCTAGAGATTTAAGTTATCTTCATACCAGCTAACCAAGCAACTAATTGCAATCCTTCAACTGGTAGATATTATTATCCAAAAGGCCACTGAAACATGTCTTTTTCATGTTGGAATTCAATGCCTAGACTGTGGACAATATAACCACACGACTCGATGAAGGACATGACATTCTACTGGACTTTAAGATCATGTCCACTATCAAATCACTTCTATTTGCCCGGTTACAAAAGGCATAGTTATATGTTCACAACAAGCAAGAAATTGTTGCAAAAGGTTGGGAGCAAGCATGAATTTTAAAAGTTTTTGAGCCAGATTTCCAAATTGAGGCAATGGAGACGAACATGCAGGTTCCTTTATTTACAAAGCCAAAAAACGAGATTGAACTTGACAATATAAGTGGAGATGGAAAGAATATGGATTCATACCGAAATATTACAGTAGTGATGGAGCACATCCTCAATAGGGCTACAACTCTATCAATTGCAACCGGCCCAACAACAAGCGTTACAAGTTTACGCGCCTTAGCAAGACGAAAGCTAATTCCTAACATGCACCGCAACAAAGGTAAGATTTAGCATTACCTCTTCACGGAATTCACTCTATGTATCTTTTTTGGTACCACCTGCAATAATAGGGTATTTAAAGTACCCTAAAAATAAACGTAACTCTTATTATAATTAGTAATATTTCAAAAATATTCTTGTTTTTATTCTTGTAATCAATTTTGAGCACCCTATAAATCATTTATAAAAATTACCTTCAAAGATTTATTTAGACCCTATATTTTTTTGCACCACGGATTGTAATTTTTTGGAAGTGACTTCTCCGAGACCATCTCTTTTTGAAAGAGATTGTACAAGACATTGATTTCTCAAAAGTAGAAAAACATTTGCTAAACCATATAAATTGGTAACAATACAATTTAATAGCAAGAAGTTTTGAAAGAAAAGTTCTTGTCAATACCTAATCTCTTGTAATGGCATTGATAGAACTTTGGTGCTCCTCCGAACTTCCTCCGAGCTCTGGTGCTCCGCCGAAGCAAAACTTGAAGCTCATCCTCCTCTACTTCACGCTAGTCTCCGATGCTCCGGTGTTGCTTCGATGCCGCCTCTTCTCCTCGGTTTTGCTCTGGCATTGCTCTGACGTTGGCTTCTCTACCAGGTGTTGCTCCGAGCTCCCCTACCCGGCTCTACTTTGACGCAGCTTTGCTCTATTTTTCAAAGCTATGACGATGACAATGAAGGGGCCAAGGTCCTAAGAACGAGTTACAACAACTAGTTAGCCTTAGAATTTTGTGTTCATGAGCACACGTAGAAGATAAGCGTGTTGGGAGGAAGAAGTAAATGGTATTGAACAGAGAGAAAGACAAGTTATATGTTCTGAATTTCTATGTCGTTCATGTCTATTAGCATAATTTTGTGAACAAGTCTCGGTACAAATCTCTTGTGTAACATCATGAAAGTCTTCATGTATTGTCATAGTTAGCCAAGTTGCGTTCCACGTTTGTGTCGGATCTGTGGACATTGTGGGTATAATTATAGTCGTTTATGTGTTGGTAGTCTCTAAATAGTTGTACTGACGTTTGTCGTTAGTTTTTGCTCGGTTCTATATAATTTCGGCATTTGATCAAATTATTTTATTAATGTTCTTGCACTTGGTCAAATAGTTTTTAAAAATATTCCACTTTATTTTTAAAAAAAATTCCGAAATTGCTATTAGCCTACAGTAGTTACAGTGATGTATTGGAAGTCCAAGCAATTTAATACTCGTGTTGAGCTAGGCAACCTTTCTCAGTGAATCCCTTTCATTGCCTAGGATTGTATTTTACATAAATACATTTAAAAAATATTTGATCTATAACTTTGTCTTTGATATTGAATTTGATATCAAGAAGTTTGAAGCAATGAATGATGATTAATTTTGAAAATAAGTAAACAATATGGCATGTGACATAAAATTCAAAGATTGTGAATAAAACACATGTAATAAGTTTAAAAGGTCCCATAATATAATTTTTTGTGATTAAAAAGATGGAACTAAATGATTTTGATGTCTTATGATTACAAAGCTAGACTACAAAATCATGTCAACAAAATTTTGCATTTCACATCCTCAATGGTTTTTAGATAGATAGATAGAAACTCAGTCCTTATTCGAGGTCGGCATGAATAAAGTGTTTGTTCCTACATAGACAATGGTTTCTATGTTAACAATGAATCAATGATACTAAAGAGAAGACATCTTTCTAAGCATGCGAGTTTGTATAAAGCAATTATATAAGAACTAAATTAGATTAATTAGGTAATGGTAATGTCACATTCCTTTCAAAAAATCTCAAACACCATCGTGAGCAAGGGGGCCCAGAGGTAACGTCTTGGGTCATGTAAAAGACAAGGTGGAAAAACCAAGAGGTGTTCCAAACCAACCACACGGAATAGCGTCTTGTGTTGGGTTGAGGTGACTGTATTCCATACATGTTTGAAAACCTTGTCAAAACACACATCCATGGATCTAAATAATGCGTGGATTGGAGTTGGAGATCAAAAGCTATGACTCTTCAAAGTTGGTTGTCTCCTTGGACACATAAATTGGAATTGAAAGTAGGATTTCAAGGTTCCCAATGACACCCTCGATCAACAAATTGCACGATGTTATATGTTTTAAAAAGCTAAGAAGAAGAGCTCTCACGATTCTAAGGCTCGTAAGAAGTAAAGCAAGGACTTAGAAGTTATGACTCAACAAAGGAAGAGAAAACCGATAATGCTACCTCCTAATTAAAGACCTGAATCTTTAGGAGGTCATAACTTCCTCAATACAAATCACAACACTTTAGACCGAAAACAACCAAAAGCTCCGCATACTCACCTATCTTTGTACACGAGAATACACCCGATCCTTGAATACACGCACATAAGACTACAAGAGCTCCAAGAAAATTTCAAAAATATAGATAAGAAATACATATTAAAACCAGTGATTGATTTCCCAACTTTCAAAACAATTCCACCGCAGCCCCGACTCTAAATCCCCCCCCCCCCCCCCGGACGTTAATGCAAGCATTGTTCACCCATGGGCCCCATTTTCTGAAATTTCCATTTTGGGCACCCTAAAGTCTTTTTTGGCAAATTGTTTTGCAAATTTGGAGCCTATGGTCCAAATTTGGTTTAGGGGGACCCCTCGGGAATTTTAAACCCTTGGAAGAGGAGGTTATTTTTTAAGGTGGGCTCCTACATGTTCAAAATAGGGGGCAGTTTCTATCCTCTTGCATTAACGTCCGAGGGGGGGGGGGGGGATTTAGATAAATTCCCACCGCAGTCTCAATTGGACTAGATCCAAATGCAAACAATGAATACATTGAACTCACGTGAATGAAAAGCCGAACCCTCACAGTACGGAGCTGCGGATTGGTTTATTAACCCGTAAAGGACTAAAATATCCCTCTAAGTTGCATTTTATAATGCATCTTTGCAATTCTCCAAATCTGGAGAGGGTTGTGAACATTAATCAATCACACTACTAACAAGTGTGGACAAGAATTACATTTTCAACACTTTTGGATGAAATTCATCCAATGCATAGAGCTCCAGTATGAAACCCATAAAAATGTTCATCGTCACTGGATGCTAGCTCTTTTAGGGTTTAGGAGTGCCAATGTATACTCGTCATCTTCACGTGATTGAATTGAATATGGAATATTTCTTTGAAGATTATCCATCCTTGGCTTGGTTTTTTAATGTGTTTGTTTCCTGATAGTCTCCTTCCGGTGACTTTTTAACGACCGTCAAGTTTGACCTCTTTGAATCTGGTAAGAAAACCAAGCTCACTGTATTTGCAAACTGCTGTTCCGCATTGACAACAATAAGTAAATTACCTCTGGTGTGGTCAAAGAGCGTTGACTTGCATAAAGTGGCCCACATGCCGTAGGTCTGAGTTGAACACTGACGAACATTTAGATTCTCTTCTTGCAGCCGGCCATTTGAAGAAATTTCTGTTCAAAGTTGTCAATGTGATGCTCAAATAAGCTTGAGGGAAATACCTTCATGCTGACCAAAAAGTGACAGGCTGTTTGCTTGTGTGCTCTGTTGGAGTTGTCATGTTTGACATGGAAAAAGTGCAAACTAATTGACCGTGTGCTGTGATGCAGTGGCACAGTTCTTTTGACTCTGATTGTCAACAACAAGGTGAATGATTTTCTGAAACCGTTGCTGAACATCAATTGCATCTGTAGTGCAACATTTCTTAACCCTTAAACGTCAAGAGGGCCTGGGCGGGGCAGCCCGGAAGGCATCTAAATTTTCGGAGGCGAAAAAAAAAAAAAAAAAAAAAAAAAAAAAAAAAAAAACGAAAAAATAGCTCTGCTGGCCAGCAGTGTTGCAGCACTTTTCAAGAAACGACCTCTGCTGCCCAACCTCAACTCCTATTCATTTAGATAACTTTGATTGCTTGTCAATGACTCCACAATCTCCCAAATGAGGCGCAAATTTGCAATCTAGATCGCTTTTTCAGTAGCTTTCCAACGCACCAATCCTCGCTTGATTTGGTTGAGAAAATCTACTTTTTTCCTCAATTATTCCTTTATAACAAGCCCGTGGGGCTTGCTTTGACGTTTAAGGGTTAACCTTTAAACGTCAAAACAAACCCCATGAGCTTTCTATGAGAGAATAATCTAGAAAAAAAAAGTAGTTTTCCTCACCCAAAATAAGCGAGGATTGGTGCGTTGGAAAGCTACTAAAAAAGCGAGTTAGATTCTCGACTTGCGCCTCATTTGGGAGATTGTGGAATCATCCACAAGCAATTAAAGTAATCGATTTGAACAGGAATTGAGGTTGGGCAACTAAGGTCGTTTTTAAAAAAGTGTCGCAGTGCAACAATGCCGCAACAGTGGTTGGTCAACAGAGCCATTTTTTTTTTTCCCAAAAAAATTAGATGCCTTTTAGGTTGCCCCACCCAGGCCCTCTTGATGTTTAAGGGTTAAAGTAAGTAGCCTAGCAAAATCAATTTTATTTAAATCTCTACAATGCAAAAGGAACCCATGTAAAAAAGTGAAGCAACGCAAAAAAAGAACAGTTGGAAATTTGCGGCAGGGAAGTGCGTGCATTTAGTTGTCAACAGTGCTTGCATTCAGAGAAGACAAGCTTCAACAATGCGCAAAATATTTTTTAGTGCATATGATTTTACCTGCATGAGGAACGCAAATGTAGCTGCAAGGGCTGGTGTGAATGGGCCATGACACCAAGAAGCTGCAACACTTGCGTTGCGTTCTTGGAATGCTACAAGGTAGACTTCGAAAATAATATACAATTTCTTGCAGTGTCAAAGCCTTGTCTCTTCCTCCTTTGGGCCAACGCATGTGTGTTCGTAGAACGCAAATTTCTTGTTGCACCCAAAATGCGTTGGAGCAGCTTCTTGCATGCGTCAGGTTAAAAAAAATTTATCAGAGCACATTGTAGCTACCAAAAACTTACGTGACGAACGCAAACTCTTTGCCGCACTCGCGTTAAGTGATTGGTGTGAATGGGTCATGAACATCAATTGCTTTTGTAGTGCAACATTTCTTAACCCCTTAATGATGAAGGGGGTAAGGACAAAACCTAAATGTGTTATATAATGTTGCTTCTACAACTTTGGTGAAATTTGGTCCAAAAGAGAAAATGAGAAGCATGATGTTTAGTAATTATTCGTACAGTCAAACTTCAAAAAAAACAATTTTAGATACTCATTTAATGAATTTAGAAGAATTTACCATTTTATATTCACCAAAATTACAATTTTATTTTTAGAATTTGATATTTGGTATGATTGGTTAGAACCAGACATTATATTCTAAAATTAAAAAAGGCAAAATTTGCAAAGGAGAGAACATCATCACTTTCCTGAAATAGTAGGTTTTATAACACTAGGACAATATTGAGGTCTTTGTCTTTGAAAAATTCCCTAGTGAACCTAAACATTCCAAATGAAATGCATCAAACAACAATAGAACATGATCTCTACCTCCAATTTCGACAAAAATCAAAACTCAAAAATGCCATTTCTTGACCATGGGCAATCACTACTATATGGGTTGCGACCAGAAAAAGGATCGATTGGTCACTTAGGAATTAACGCCTAAACATCCTCTCCAGATTAGGAGAATTTCAAAGATGTCTTATAAAATGTAACTAAGAGGGATATTTTGAACTTGATATATAAATAAAATTTGTACAATATTTCAATGATGACCGTAGGTCGGAGCTGTTTTAGTAAAATAGTATTGATGACTATAGGTTCCACTTGTAGTTTTCCAACAATTGTTGGCTTTGTAAGTGAGCCGACGAGCCTGCAGTTAAAAGTTCTAGGGTAGGATTTTTTATGAATTAACCTAGCCTTTGACATCCTTAGATGGTCTTCCCATGAAAGACATTCCGCCCTCAAAGACCATTATGTGAAGTAACCTAGCCTTCACGTCTTATTCAATTTCATGGCCTTTCACTTTGTCACTGGTAGTACAGAGAGAAGCATAGCTTTAGTGAATTTTTTATTCTATCCATATAGTTAGATCTATGATTTCTATCACCAATATTTTTGTATAAAATTTGAAACTTAAAATTCAAAAGTCTTTTGGATTTTGATTACGAATAAGATATCGACAATTTGTGGATGAAATTTGTTGTGATTGGTTGAAATGTAATACTCTAAGTGTAATGATTTTTGGAGATTTTTTGGTTGCTTAATTTTACGAGTTGGCTTTTTTAAGAGCACTTTTGCGATGAAATCTTTGAAATTTTGGGTGAATCATTACAACATGAAACGAGGCATAATTTTTTCACAAATCATCCCCTTTCTAATCGGATCACACATGCATGACGCTAACTTCCCATAAAATATATAGTAAAAAATCCACATTACAAAAAGTCAATGACGGATGAGAAAATTGTGTTTGATTTTGTACATCATCCACTTTCTGGACTGTTGGACGTTAAAAAGGTTAAACCTTTAACCTCTAAGGGACGTTGTATGTGTTGGTTGGTCCAAACACAAATAAATTTGAACTAAGGTAACTATACTTTAAAGGGAGCATTTACTTTATGTTTAAGGTGTACTTACCTTAAACTGAAGGAAGTCCATATAGAACTTGCTCAAAAATGCTAAAAGAACATGAGTTCCACTTTAGGCTTCTTAGTATTTTGGAGTTAAACAATAATGACCCACTCAACCATCATTGGGCAATATTCTTGGGTGAAAACTAATTATTTTTACTTTTATGCATAGTGAAATTGATTATCTTTGTATGGGTGTATTAAAAATTGAAATTGTTCTTGCCTAACCTTTTTTTATGGAGCGGAAAAAAATAAAAATAAAAGGTGTGTGCAATATAATAAATTGTGATAAGTAATGAGGTCAAATCTTTGGTCTATTTTTATAAATCAACGTAAAATGAAATTTTAGCCAATTGTAAAAGAATTTATATGCAAGGAATATAAATTGTATATTTGATGAATTTTTAAAGCAAAATGCATTGAAATTGATTTAATAAATATCGATGAATATTATTTCATATTTGAAAACTTCAAAAAGGTCATAAGTGTGTTATAAATATGTTATAAGTTTTGTTCAAGACCCTTTGGGTTATTAGGGGTTAAAGACAATAAATCCTACTATAGGCTTCATGTTTATAAGCAGTTTTTTTAATCAACATATGCAATGTTTTTTAATCCATCTAATGGCATAAAAAGTCACTTAATTTATGCTTTCTACAATATGATCAATCAAAATTCTCATTTTAGAACCATGAATCATTTGTTCTTAAAGGGCTAATAATAGTGCAATCACATAAATGTTTGTCAATAATGCTTTGATGGCATGTACAGTGATGTGTATGTATTTAGGATAGTGGAATCCTAAATGTCACTTTGAGTGCCAAGGTTATTTGTAAGATTAACATCCATGAAATTATTTTGTATACACAGTCATTTTGAGAGGATTCTAATTGATTTAATTGTGCATCATTTGGATATAATATATGCCAGAATTGTGAGGATTTTAAAAATTCTTGGTTGATGAGTATAGCCAACATGTTCAATTTAGTCTTCACATAAATGAATAATTTAAAAATAAGTATACGTTTATAATTTATTTTAAAATCATTGAGTATAAATCTTGTATTTTTGAAAAAAAATTGGTAAAAATGTCATAGGTACGTAGATGCAATAAATTATTTTTGTTAATTCCATTTTTATATAAATTCTATATACAAATGCCTTTATAAACGTGCAATAATAGTAAGTGTATAGTAATATTTGAACAAGTATAATTTTAATGAAATTATCAAATAAAAGGCTTTGAACACAACATCTTTATTCTTAAAAATTGTAGTGTAATTATTTTATATCATTGTTAGGTATGGATTTAATTTATTTTTTAGAACTATTTATTATGATATACTTAAAGTATATATTATGATATAACATTTATATATTTGTTTTTACAATTTTGATTATGGTAAATTTTAACTAGTGAAAATCAACATGCTAAAAGATGTCAAAAATGTTTGGCTTGCAATATTAACTACAAAAGTACATATCTCAAATTTTGTATACATATTTCATTTCAAATTTTACCATATTGTAAATGACTTCATTTTCTTCAACGTATCTGTTCAATTTTTTTTGGATTTGATCATTCATGCTCAGAATTGTGTAATTTGATGTTCATTAATCGCGTACCATAGTCAGATTTTGAGTGGACAATGGCAATTATAGATGCACATACCTCATTCAATACTCCAAATCCCCGTTTAATAATATAAGGGTTGATTATTTTCACTCACCATTGAGTAATACCATGTCATATCTTTACTTAAAATATCCTATAAAATACCAATTAAAAGTAGAAGTCCTAGACTCTCTCAATGACAAAACATCATGGAGAATCTACGAGTTTAGGGTTATAACCTATAGACACAATTTATGATTTTTCCATTATCAACATTCCATGGTCTATATTTGAAACATTTGAATTCAAAATTGATGCCAGCGACTTTAATTATATCCACTTAGAGAATCTTGGAGAACTAAACAATTACAAATTTGGAACAACTTTTTTATTATTATCAAGGCCACATAAACCTATGCCTTGAAAAGCTCACAAATCCTTCTTCTTATTGATATTAGTGATTATAAAAGGTGTCTAATACCAAGGCCAAAGAAGCCACAAAGTAACCAATTTAAAACAAATGAAACAAAATATGCTTTTGTCAACCAGGAGGAAAAATAAATAAATTCAAGATTACATGTGATGTTTGGCTAAATACAACTTTGTAGACGCCAATTTACCAACCCCAAGAACCTCCAGTTTGAAATAGAACAAAAATCTAGTTGTAAAAAAATACAACATCACTTATCTCAAAAAGAAAAAAGAAAAGTAATACAACATCACTAATCTCACTTTTATCTAATATCACTTTTATTTAATCCCATTTTTATTTTTATTTTTTACAATACCTGAAAAGCTGGGGCTGGAACGGCAAAGCGATAGACAAGCACCAATGCGAATGATGCCCTCCACCAACCTCGCACCAATGGCAACAGAGTGAGGCCCCTGATTTGGACGACCTCACAGCTCCACTGACGGACGGCCGTCAGTTCCGTTCACGGCTCTTGTCGCTTCGATCATTCCACGGATTCCAAACACCGTGGCGAAGAATCTGCCCCTCATTACCGGACTTCTCCGTCGGGTCCGTCCCCCCAACCATCCAACTGAACACCACTTTCGTCGTCCCCGTGGACGGAATCTCCAGCCGCCGTCCGCCGCCGCCCGTCGCCGCCCGTCTGCGGCTAGCATCGTCTTCGTCGTCGCATGCAAGGAAAGGCCACCGCTCCTTTCGCTTCCATTGTGAGTGTTGTCTGTTTGTTGCAGCGTTTCGTCTCGGTGCGCAGGCTTGGTAGCCAGCCGTAAGTTTGTGTTTTGAGAGCTTGCTCGCTGGTTGCCATGGCCGCTGTGGACACGAAGAAGTCTGCCGCGCCGCCCGTGCCGACCATGGACGCGCAGAAGGCGACCTCCACGGTGTGGACGACGATCAAGCCGTTTCTCAACGGCGGGGTGTCGGGCATGGGCGCGACGTGCGTGATTCAGCCCGTGGACATGATCAAGGTGCGCATCCAGCTCGGCCAGGGGAGCGCCATGGTGGTGGCCAAGAATGTCATCGCCAACGAGGGCTTCGGCGGGCTGTACAGGGGTTTGTCCGCTGGGCTGTTGCGGCAGGCCACTTACACCACGGCGAGGCTCGGGACCTTCCGGATCCTCACCAACAAGGCCCTGGCCGCCAACGACGGCAAACCCTTGCCTCTGTACCAGAAGGCGCTCTGCGGGCTCACGGCGGGTGCGGTGGGCGCGTCCGTCGGTTCCCCTGCGGATCTTGCCCTAATCCGGATGCAAGCTGACGCAACCTTGCCCGAGGCCCAGAAGCGGCATTACAAGAATGCGTTTCATGCTCTTACACGGATCAGCAAGGACGAGGGCGTGCTGGCGCTCTGGAAGGGCGCAGGCCCTACGGTCGTTCGGGCGATGGCGTTGAACATGGGCATGCTCGCCTCGTACGATCAGTCTATGGAGTTTTTCAGAGACTCAATGAGCTTTGGTGAGTTGCCGTCTCTTATTGGCGCTAGTGCCGTGTCGGGATTCTTTGCATCCGCCTGCAGCTTACCGTTCGACTACGTGAAGACGCAAATTCAGAAAATGCAGCCCGGCCCTGACGGAAAGTACCCTTACACGGGCTCCATTGATTGTGCCATGAAAACATTGGCAAACGGAGGTCCCCTGAAATTTTACTCTGGTTTTGGCACGTACTGTGTGCGAATTGCGCCTCATGTTATGATGACCTGGATCTTCCTGAACGAGATCCAAAAATTGGAGAAGTCCTTCGGATTGTAAGTTGGGTGTCATATTTTCTAATGCGAACCCGTGCCTACAGTGACTATTGATTTATTTCATTTTTTTTGGTCGCCAAGGATTCGCAAGTCTTCTCTAAGGCTGTGCATTTAGATTTTCCTTGAATGTGTTGAGGCAGTGTGCGTTGCCGGTTTAGAGGCCGGCGTGCTCAAGGGCCGTAATTGTGGATCTTGGGGATGTTTTAGCCCCGATCTAAACGAGGGGCTTTATTATAAGTAGAATTCCGGATCTGGGACGCTGTCGCTGAGATGATAGAATAAAGAGTTTTTGTTAAATGAGTGCAGGTATCATCATTCTGAGATCTGTGTTTGTGCCTCTTTAATTGCTGCTAATGACGAGGTGTACTAGGGTAGGTAGTGGGTCGGCAATGATGAGGCTCTCGTACAGAGGTTGCCGTGGCTGTCCACCAATTTTTCTGGTCACAGGACCATGATCCTACTCCTTTACGTGGGAGTCTGGTGGTATAGAAGGAAGAAGTAAAGGTGCATGTATATATATATGCACCTTACTCGGAGGTTCTGGCTGTATCCGACAGCTCATTTCTTAAAAACATCAGTTGAATGCACTCTCAGTGACGTTTTCCCTCTCTCATATGTGCCTGCTTATGTGTTCATCTGTCTCACTTTCATTAATTAATTAATTTTTGTGTAAGCTTGCAGACGATTGTTTACCAGATGAATTGGTGACTTGTAATAATGGATAATTTCTAACCCGTAGGACGATCATTTGTCGAATTATTCACTGAATTGTTTTGCCAGAGATGAATCTCTCAAGATCTATATCACCGTAGTCATGTTTCAAATGTGTGTACTGTACAATCAGAAAGTGTGCTTATCTGAAGAATCTCCATTTGTAGAGTTTCAATGATAGCCATACAGGGCCTGGCGGCATAAACCTGCAAGGTCGCTTTGTTTTACGCCCTCGTTGGTTGGCCGATTTGTCAGTGCTTTCATCTGTCTCCTGTGTCTATTGTAATTTCCGCATGGATGTTGTCTATTATCGATCTTGTGACTGCTTTTCTTCTGCCAAGTTCTGTTGGAATACAAGAGTTGAGAGCAGATGAGGCTTAATGTCCAGATTCATCTTGTTCACAAGGGCGTGTCAGGGTGTGTTCTGAGAAAATTCACCAGGATAATCGACAATAGGGATGTCCGACTGCGAGCTTTTGAGGAAACGAATATGACCATACAACCTTAAATGCGCTTGGATAGCTTATGAGCCAATCCAAGCGCATTTAAGGTTGTATGGTCATATTCGTTTAGTTGGGACTTTCTGTGAACTTGGGACTCATTGTTTTAATCATAGTTATGAAGAAAAATGAGTCCCAAATTTGCGGAATAGTCCCAACTAGACGAATATGACCATTTGTGCTTTCTGATCTAACAGAGAAGCTGATCAAGGAATGGGAGATGCACTTCAAATTTTAAACTGAAAGTCAAATGCTTGATGAATATCTTTCGAACAGGATTGTAATTCTATCAATCTGAATGTAGGCACAGATCTAACGAGCGAAAGGGAAAGGTATGGAGATTCTAATCCATAGACCGTCAGTGCAGGCCAACCGCTCATTAACCTTCTACACTTTCCGAATTACAACAGAATTCACGCTCATTCTCCACACCAGAATGCTAGATGCCGTTGCCTCAGATCTACGTCCCTCATAGAGATTGCATTCGAAGCGGAAAAGTCAGCGGAAGGCCACCGACTGACCACGAAATGCAGGGGTCGATTTCTGTCCATTTCTGTCCGACGGAGATTCACAAAATTCATTCTCTCTCTCTCTCTCTCTCTCTCTCTCTCTCTCTCTCTCTCTCTCTCTCTCTCTCTCTCTCTCTCTCTCTCTCTCTCTCTCTCTCTCTCTCTCTCTCTCTCTCTCTCTCTCTCTCTCTCTCCTGCGAATTGTGGGCGGATCTTCTGCTGCCACTCTTTCCTCAACCGGACGTCAGGTTTTGGTAGCTGCTAGGGTTTCATTTTCTTAACCTTGGACAGGATCTTCCAAGCTTGAGCATACGCAGAGACTTTCAAGCTACGATCTCCACTCTCTGCCTTGTTTCGGTGAGTCCCATGTGCTCTCTGAACACCATCTCACGAGTCCTAAATTGTGTGTCGTCGTGGCTATGGTGTGTGTCGGTATGGCGTGACGGTGTTGCATGATCACTTCTGCACCCTAGTGCTGTTGTATGCATCGATCTACAGTGTGACCTGGTGTAGTAATTAACAGAAACGAAATCTTTAGAGGGAAAGGCAGGAAGAGTTGCAATCGTTTTTTTTTCTCTCGAATTCTCGGACTATCTCTAATTGGTGTTCATTGATGATTTAAGAAAGATATATTGCCACTCTTGCGTAATTGATAAGAGATTATTTTCAATTAATAAATCATTGATATTGATTAATTTTAATCTGCAAAATCAAGACAAATGCTTTGTTGATTAGAGCAATGCTGGTTTGTCATAATTAGTGTTGGGTTTGCACAATTAGCACAAATAAATGCTAATTAATTCATAATCAACGTTGATTAGCACAGAGTTAACCATCGGCACTGGTGCATCGGAGGTATCTTGCCATTACAATCTCATAGAATGTCGAAGGATTGAACCAGATACCACAGGCACGAATCTAATAATCAAATGCAAACAAAGCGCATCCAATTGTTCACATGATTGATAGATTGTAATTTGTTACTGAGAAGAACTATTGTAGAGAAAAGTAAATATCCTGTAACAGGAATTCTTTTTGAAAGCGACACTGGTGTAAATCTTTTTGCATTCTTCCTCGATGGTGAAGGCAAGAATCAAGTTGCACCTTCGTCTTGGTGGCATGTTAGGAACCTGAATGTGCAACATGAGCTCCCAAAATACTTTATTCATGTCGGCCTCCAAAGAGGTCCCGGGAGTTTCTGTCTATCTTACTGTATGTGTTGTAGACTCAATCTGCAACATTATAATAAATATGGCATGCCACCTTATGTCATTCTCATTACTTCGAAAGAACATGGCACTCTCAATGAAAGTGCGTTCAAGAAAGTCACTCTTTCTCTGCTTGATACACAATTCAATAAACATTTATGGGAGTTATTTGTTAACTATAGCAATTTTTTTGTATCTCTCTTAACTAAGACAATATTTGCACTCGGGTATTTGCAATATAGAAGGTCTTGTGAGTACTAAGAACCTCATCAATACGAGGCAATGCATGGATCTCATCACCCCATTTGTCTTAGCATGTCTTTGAGCATTAAGACTTCCTCAAATGAATTCCAAGATGTCTTTTGAGTTTTAACCCTTAACTGCCCAAGCGATCATTTTTTGGACGATGTACAAATTTCATTCACGTTTTCTTATCTATCATTAACATTTTGTAGTGTGGATTTTTTACTATAGATTTTATAGGAAGATAGCTTCATGCATGTGTAAACCAATTAGAAAGGGATGATTTGTGAAAATTTTATGCCTCATTATTACATTCCAACCCCTACAACAACTTTCATTCACAAATTGTCAATATCTTATTTGTAATTGAATTACAAAAGAATTTTGAATTTTAGATTCAAATTTTATACCAAAATATTGGTGATTCCAATCATAGATCTAACTGTATAGATAGAATCTAAAATTCATATTATAATTTTATTCATACATCAAGTTCAAAAATATCTCTATTAGCTGCATTTTAGAATGCATCTTTACAATTCTCCAAATTTGAAGAGGGTTGTGGGCATTTTGGGGTTAAGACTTGCTATTTTCATCTATCTAATGGAGTGTCAATTTTAAAGTTAATTATCTAAAATTTGTAGTTCATTGATTTCTAAAGATAGTTTGTACAAAGATTGAATAATTCAAAGAGTGCAAATATGTGGGTGTTTTTGCACTACGGGTGTCTTGGTCGTGAACAAAAAAAACCCACAACTGTAAAGCAATTTATTTAAAGACATAATATAATAAATAGGAAAAACATCAAAATTAATTTTAAATAGTAAAAATAGGATTTTTAAAAACATATTTTATATTATTTTGAAATCTTTTGGAATATTCTTGGAATATTTTGGAATATTCATGTTGGTGTCTTTTCATCTGCTTGCAAACCACGTCAAATGCATATTTCGGCCATTCCACATGCTTCGTTTTTATTAGCCAACCAAGCTCACAAGAAAAGTTTTGGGAACTCGCCATTATTAAAGCCATTACTGTAAAGAAACTCAAACTGCCGCCATAAATCTACAATATTCACCTTGATCACTAAATATTTTTTAGTATCTTTTTTGAATATGATACCTTTATGTAATAAGATTTGAGGAAAATATTGCCAGTACTATATCTTAAAAAATATGTAATAATCAAGGCGTTAACATACTTATTGTGCAGTGTTACGGGACGCAATGTATTACATTTTGGTCCAAATAATATTTTATATTATTTTGAATTTTTTAATATACATACAATCCTAGAATACTTTTTCACTGTTGTTAACATTTTGCCAAAAAACCAATTTCACTGACCAATAGAAAATGTTTACTGCCAAATTTTTGCCGTTGTGTAATGTGTCAATACACATTTTGGATGCCCTACTTGAAACATCCATGTTGCATTTCAAAATTTGGGACAAAAAGTTAGAAAACATCAGAAACTATATTTCACTATCATTCAACAAATATAGAGTGGCAAAAAGGTCTAACACATATCCAAATCGAAGAATTCAGTGTACTAAATATGGATGGCCAATTTGTGGCCTTGGACTCTAGATTTTAATTTTTAAAAGTATTTTTTTGTTAATTTTTTTTTTCCAGCAATCAACACCTTTGGATTGTTGTAGATGTGAATGACTCTTTTTGGTCTTTTCTTCCAGGTTTCTTCCTTTCAGCTCTTTAGTCTAAACGCCATTAGACATAGGAGATATGACCTATGTTTTAACCCCTAAATGCCTAAAGCCCTCTTCAAATTCGGCAGTTTTGCAAAGATGGATTATAAAATGCAACCTAGAGGGATATTTTGAACTTGATATATGAATAAAAATTGTACGTTATGAATTTTAGATTCTATCCATACGGTTAGATTTATGATTGCTATTACCAATAGTTTTGTATAAAATTTGAAACGTGAAATTCAAAATTATTTTGTAATTCAATTACGAATAAGATATTGACAATCTACAGATGAAATTCTTTGTGATTGGTTGAAATGTAATACTCTAAGTGTAGTGATTTTTGGAGATTTTTTGGTTGCTTAATTTTATGAGTTGACTTTTTTTTGACCACTTTTACACTGAAATCTTCAAAATTTTGGGTGAATCACTACAACATGAAATGAGGCATAAAAATTTCACAAATCATCCCCTTTCTAATCAGATCACATAGGCATGAAGCTAACTTCCCATAGAATCTACAGTAAAAATTCCACACTGCTAAAAGTGCATGACGGATGAGAAATTATGGATGAAATCTGTACATCGTCCAAAAAGTGGACGCTTAGGCAGTTAGGGGTTAATCTTCTTATATTGAGTATTTGAGGCCGGCCTTTAGGCTAATACAAGTTGAAAGTTGGTTGAATCGACCTCCAAAATAAACTCACTCGATTTCATATGTAAAGCAGTCCTTAACTTCTAAAGGACCACACCCCTCTTTACATTTGAAGAATTGCAAAGATGCATTATAAGATGCAATTAGAAGGGATATTTTTAATTTGATGTATAAAATTTGTACACCATGTATTTTAGGTTCTATCTATATGTTTAGATCTATGATTTTCATCACCAATATTTTGTATAAGATTTGAAACTTAAAATTCAGAAGCATTTTGTAAATTGATTACGAATAAAATATTGACAATTTATGCATGAAATTTGTTGTGACAAATTGAAATTCAATACTCTAAGTGCAGTGATTTTTGGAGATTTTTTGGTTAACGAATTTTATGAGTTGATTTTTCAATAGTACTTTTGAACTAAAATCGTAGAAAATTTTAGGGAATCACTGCAACATGAAATGAGGCATAAAATTTCACAAATCATTCCCTTTTCACAAAGTTCACACACGCATAAAGCTATTTTTCCATGAAATTTTGCAGTAATTATTTGAATTGCAAAAAGTAGCTTGATGAATGAAATTTTATTGATATTTATCATTCATCATCCAAAATTTGGACATTTGGTCCTTTAGGGGTTAACCTCTAACCGCCCAACCATGCATATTTTGCATGATGTACGGATTTGAAGTCCGTTTTCTCATCCATCATGCACTTTTTGCAGTGTGGATTTTTTATTGAAACTTTTATGGGAAGTTAGCTCCGTGCATGTGTGATCCGATTAGAAAGGGGATGATTTGTGAAATTTTTATGCCTCATTTCATGTTGTAGTGTTCCACTCAAAATTTCGAAGATTTTAGTCTAAAAGTGCTCTTGAAAAAGTCAACTACTAAAATTAAGCCACCAAAAAATCTCCAAAAATCACTACACTTAGAGTATTACATTTCAACCCATCACAACAAATTTCATTATTAGATTGTCAATATCTTATTCGTAATCATATTACAAAAGAGTGTTAAATTTTAAGTTTGAAATTGAATACAAAAATATCGGTGATAGCAATCGCAAATCTAACCGTATGGATAGAATCTAAAATGCATAATGTACAACTTTTATTCATTCATCAACTTGAAAATATCCCTCTTAATTGCATTTTATAATGCATCTTTGAAAAACTGCCAAATTTGAAAAGGGTGAGAACGTTTAGGGGTTAAACTCTTCCCCGATACGAGTGCCCCGTGTGTTAATTAAATAGAAATTAAAAATAAAATGATATGAACCAATGAGAATGTGAGTTTTATTTTGTCTTGTATGATAGGATTCACTATTAGGGCCACACTGAAGAAAAAAGAAGGGTAAAGAGAATACATAGTGAAAGGAGTGAGGCGGGCCCGACTCGCCAAAGACACACTGCCACCGTTCCCAAGTTCCCTATGTTCCCCAATCCGTTCTCACGTTCCTTATGTTCTCTAATCCGTTCCCAAGCGACCCAGTATTATAGAACCCCAAACCCTAGACTCCATCGCTCTCTTTCCCAGCTCGTTTTTCCTCGCAGCCCTCGCGTCCGCCATAACCATCGCCATCGCCACCCTGCGTTTCGCTACTCTTGCACCATGCAGAACGAAGAGGGCGACAATGTGGATCTCTACATCCCCAGGAAGTGGTACGCCTACCTCTCTACCTCCTCTTCTTCCAAATTTTCTCTTCACCCCAGGCTCCAAAACTCACAACTTTAAACCCTAGTTTCGGTCACCCAGGTGGTGCGACTCTGTTCTGTGATGAACTCTTGGTCTCCGAATTGCCCGTCTGTAACTGAAGCCCTAAAATCGTGAACGTGTTTTTATTTTATTTTTACTTTGCGCTTGGAATCGCAGTTCTGGAAACCCTAACTCCTAGTTTCGGGTATTCCGGTGGCGCTAGTGTGGAGTGTATGGCCTTCGACAGTTTATGACTAAATCCCTAAATTGTGGATGTTTTTTTGTTTTGTTTTGGTAATTGCAGCTCATCAACCAATAGGTTGATCACCTCCAAGGATGTTGCTTCCGTCCAGCTGAACGTTGGTCACGTCGATGAAAACGGCGTCTACACCGGACAGTTCACCACCTTCGCCTTGTGCGGATTCGTCCGTGCTCAGGTTCTACTCGTACCCCTCTTTGCTTTCTGAAGTCGGAGTACACTTTAAAAAAATTATCCTTCTTGTCCTAACACATATCGACGAAGCTAATGTCGAGTTTAGGTACAGGATACTACAGGTATCATCCCAACATATGTGGGAGTGATTTCTGGGATATACACTTTACATCATTCCTGTGGTAACCAACGTACCTGAGTTCAGAACTTGACATGTGGAAAGTGTTCAATCACATATGTACACAGTAGCAGACATCCGATACTGGAATGTGATATCGGATAGTATGATAACAAGGAGTTCAGAGTGCATATAGAGCTGTGGAGAGATCACTTTGGGTGCAAGAGCCTAATCTGTTTCAGATCAAATTTCTTATGCAATTTTAAAGTGGGAGGTTGTAGACCACAATAAGTGACAGTATACAACCCTATTTCCACTCATAGATCAGTGGCCAAGTTAAGCTTACGTCACTTGCTAATAAGTCCATGGGAATAGACGAGTTGCTGTCGGTAACAGGGGTCAGTATAAGAGACAAGATGAGGTCCTCTACCTTATGTTGAGGATAATAAGCTGGGGAGAGTATTTCGCTGGATGCGTAAAGTCTGAATGGAGGCTCTGTAAGGCTCTAACCGGGTCATGTTTGCCATGCAGGGAGATGCCGACAGTGCCTTGGACAGGTTGTGGGCAAAGCAAAAGGCCGAGCTTGGACAATAGGTGGAGTTGACTTGTGTTATTCTGATAGACATGGGCCACTGCCACTCTTTTGTACTGAATTGAACTGATTTTCAATGAGTAACCAAGTCCCTGGAAAAAAAAAAGCGTATCTAAGTGTTGGAAATTTCCATATGCGAATGTTCTCATCTCTGTGCCTTCCAATGGGCGTACTCAGTTGTAATGTTGATTTGCACAGCTTCACCTTTCATGGTATATGTTCATGTTGCCTTCTTCAATTTTCGCACTCCTGAAAATGGTCATCTGGTTGGTGAATCTCAATGTTTTGTTCGACATAGATGTTGCCATGGCCTTGGAGAATGTGCAGAATTCACAAACTGTGACATCTGGCCTTCATCCGTACTGTACAACAGCTCTTGTACTGTAATCTCGTCCAGCGTTTTAGCTTGGAGAAGGTAGATATCTTATCATAGACTTTCTCTTGGCCTGGAGTACCCATGGTATTACGAGAGAGATGCTTCCTTTCGAAGTACGTAATTTCATGTTTTTAGTTTGATATCCCACAGGGTGTTCGATAAACAGAACGCTGGAAGAATGGACACAATCTGCGTGAGGAGACACCGATCTTTGCATTGCATGTCGACACAACACAGATTTCTGTTGGTCACCTCAAAACCCATCTTAGCACTTGAAAACCCTATTTTTTTAAGCGCTGTAGACACTTGAAAGTAAGGTCCTAAAAGAGATCATGCGTTTTCAGAAAATACTGTTCTTTGAAATATGGCCAAACGGGAGTTGAAGTATTTTGGGAATAGTAGGTTCGCTTGCAATCTCAATTTTGAAATTTCATAGAGTATTATTGAAGTGTAAAAAGCATATAGAATAAAAAGACTTGCATTGTGATTCTCTTTCATTTTGCTGACACACTCAGACCATACCCTCGCTCAAGAAATGGGATCAGAACAAGTGTCTGTTTTAGTTTCGAGCACTGATTACTGCTCTGAAATCTTCCATTTTATCAAATACGACCATACCTTAATTTAGCATTAATATAGAGAGTAGTAAGTAACATCATCACCTGTATTCCAGCATAGTCAAATCATGGGACTGATGACGGGTCGCGTTAACCCCAAAATGCCCAGAGCCCTCTTCAAATTCGGCAGTTTTGCAAAGATGCATTATAAAATGCAACCTAGAGGGATATTTTGAACTTGATATGAATAAAAGTTGTACATTATGAATTTTAGATTCTATCCATACGGTTAGATCTATGATTGCTATTACCAATAATTTTGTATAAAATTTGAAATGTGAAATTCAAAATTATTTTGTAATTCAATTACGAATAAGATATTGACAATCTACGGATGAAATTCATTGTGATTGGTTGAAATGTAATACTCTAAGTGTACTGATTTTTGGAGATTTTTTGGTTGCTTAATTTTATGAGTTGACTTTTTTTAGAGCACTTTTACACTGAAATCTTCAAAATTTTGGGTGAATCACTACAACATGAAACGAGGCATAATTTTTTTGCAAATCATCCCCTTTCTAATCGGATCACATATGCATGAAGCTAACTTCCCATAGAATCTATAGTAAAAATTCCACACTACAAAAAGTGCATGACGGATGAGAAATTATGGATGAAATCTGTACATCGTCCAAAAAATGGACGCTTAGGCAGTTAGGGGTTAAACCTATGGAATACCAAAAGAGCCAGTAATGTTGGCTGGCAGTCGAGCTAGGGTTCAGCCCGGCTAAGCTAGGGAAAAGCCTAGCTAAGCTAGGGTTTCATAGTAATTTCTTTCCGGTCCATCTTTTTGCAGTTTACCCGCATCTTTATCGAACTTTTACATATCTTTCCCGAAGTTTACCTTCATCTTTATCCGTTTTTTACGCTTCTTTCTGAATTTTCACTCATCTTTCTCTTTTTTCTCACATCTTTTACGTTTTTCACTCTTCTTTACGCATTCCTCATTTCTTTCATGCCCGCTTCCTGCCCGCTCCCTGCCTGTGCGCCAATCTCCTCCGTGTGCACGCTCCGGAGATGCAAGCAATTCCCTCGAATTGTTGCTGCAACAGAAATCGAAACATCCGTTTTTGCTGATAGGGGATCCGAGCATCTTGGACTGGACCGTAAGCCCTGCATGAATGCATCCAACACTCGGAGAACAATCTTCCAAAGAGTACCAGTTCCATAGAGAGACAGAAATTCCAGAGGGAGTCAATTCTGGCCTTGTCGCTATTTGCAATCTATGATGAGGAACATAGATCGGTATCGTAATTTTTCATGAAGTAGATTAAATACAGAAGTAAAAGCAGGTGCTTTTTCAGTTTTTCCCTTTTCCTTTTCTGTTATTTGAGTTTTTGAAGGGCAGTAAGCTCCGGTGGTTTAGCTTTTCGTTTCCTTGTTTAGCATGCAGGTTTCTGGTGAATCTGGATGGTGGTTTTGTTTGGACGTAGCATTCAATCTGTAATGGATTCACTTGGATCAGCATGGAGTGGGGAAACTTCTGGTCATCACATTTGCCTCGGACTTATGTGGACGAGTTATTGGATAATTAACGAGAGTCTGAGTCCAGGAGAATATGTAATGACTCTACTCTGGACTTTTTCGATCTGCTGTCATTTCATTTGTCTCCCTTTTGGAACAGAGCTGAATGTGATGGGTTTTGGTTGCAGGGTTTTGAGAAGATGATCTCTGGAATGTATTTGGGCGATTGTGTGAGGCGATTGCTTGTGCAAATAGCACAAGAAACTGGCATCTTTGGTTCCTGTGTCCCACACAAGCTTTTGGAAGCCTTTTCACTTCACTTTTTTTGTCTATTTTAAAATGCTTTTTTCTTTATGAGAAAAAAAATGGAAAAAAAAATGAAATGTAGCAAAAATTTTCATCATGCTATAAATATGTAGCAACTTCATGAGGTGATATCCGCAGATATTTGCATGGTATCACCTTAATATATCAAAGGTATTGCCGGATATCATAGAAGTATGGTGAGTATTATATGCACTGGGTAGCAAAAGTAGATACCATCTATGTGGGAGGTAGTATAATGTTCTAAATGTCATAAAATGGTTCTGGGATCACTGGTCATTACATCCTTTTTCATAAATCTCTTTTTGTACATTATGGTGTACACCAAAATCGGAAGCAAAATATGTCATTCATTATCTTCTTTGAAAAAACTAGCATTTTTTTTCCATTGTTACAAAGTAGGTCATCAAATAGTGCTCCTGACACCAATTTTTCATTTTTGCCTCAATTGGGATGACGGGATGAACCTAAAATTGGACATTCAAAATACCAAAATAAATAAATATTCATTTTATATACTCTGGGGGATCGTTTTGACCTCTTCGATCAGATTACTGAGTGGAGTAACATAATGTTGGTGTGTCCCATATGAGCTCTTATGAGCCTCTGGTTAGCTTATGTGGTACCTATGATTGTTTTTGGGTTCATGCTTTAGCCTAAGAGTACATGCACACATTAAATTTAGATAGTAGTCCGGCGGGGTTTTATGTAGAGTCTAGATCAGTGTTACCTCACCCTTCTGACGCATTCTGATGTTTGGGAAGCAAGGTGTTGCTGAAGTCCAACATGCAAACTTCGAAATTGGACATTTGGTCTTCAGGCGTTAGCTTGTTGCAGCTCATTGCAAGCAAAGCTCCCTTCCCGTCGAGCAACAACGAACAGTAAGATAGCTTGGAATCAAGATCCACATGAAGAACCTCGAAAAGTAAAAGTTATAATTTAACCAAGTTATATAAAAATGGGCTACTTGGGCTACTTGGGGTTCCCAAGTAGCCCAAGTTAACCCTAAAAGTTGAAAAGAGTGAAATTTTTCATAATATTGTGATAAAAAGTAAAACCAACTTAAAATAAAAATAATCAACTTAAATAAAATTAACCAAGTTATATAAAAATGGGCTACTTGGGCTACTTGGGGTTCCCAAGTAGCCCAAGTTAACCCTAAAAGTTGAAAAGAGTGAATTTTTTTATCATATCATTTGTAATAAAAAATAAAACCAACTTATATAAAAATAAAACCAATTTATGATAAAAAAATAAAAGCAACTCAAATACTAAGAAAAGTTACAACTTATAAGATCTCAAATACTATGAATATATAAAAGTAAAATATTAAAGTTAAAAAAAAAAGATTAAATTAAAAGTAGAAGATTGAAGTAAAAGTAAAAGTTACAATTTTATATAATAGTCCATGAGTTATATATTTGTATATATTGTGTTTGAAGATTTTTGAGACTTCTTTTGTGTCAATTTTTGGATTGTATATTTGATAGTATTATTTATTGTTAAAATGGGTGATAACATCATGATGTCACATACAAAGAAACGTAAGTATCAAGAAGTGATAAACGTAAAATATATAGAGGATTGGAATGTTTTAGAGTTAGCGTACCATTCTTTAGTGAAGGGTTGTAAAAGCAATGACCATATCCAGAAACGATGTGATAAATTGTATGTAGTACCTTGTAGAAAAACCTTACAACATGCATACTTTAGGAATATTTTTACAAACCCATCAGAAAGATCAGAACTTAGCATTTTAGAAAAACAACAAGTGTACGTAAATCCGTGTCATAAAGTTTGTAAGGTGTGTTTAGACAAATTGGTTATAGAGAATCCCAACCGCATATGTTGTCCCATATGCACGAGAAATATTGATGTTCATTTTAGCAACCATACCAAATATGTATTTGATATGGCAATAGCGCAAGGTTTTGAGATAGATTCCCTGATGGAATTTCATGACCTCTTTGACAGTTTTAAGAGCTTTTTAAAACAAAGCTCTAAATCCAAAAAAAAAGATGTAGTAACTCCGTATGTTGTTTTCCAGAGTACTTTCGTTGAAAAAGGATATTTTGAACTTTTAGTGTTACAAAAGTTTAAGATCCAAGTAGATATGCGCATTGTCATAGGATATTCAAGTGTTCCGAATAGCCAAAATAAAACATACAATCAAGTGCCTTTCTGGCAAAATGATATCTACAACGAAACTTGAGAAGATATATATGAAAACGAATGTATATTTCCTAAAACAACATTTGCTATGTTGTTGTTAGATGGTAATTATATCTTAGAACACAACATCGTAAGCTTAGATGATATATCGTTTAAAAATATCTTATTGATTTATATACCAAATAGTTGGAAAGATTCTCCTTTTGATTACGCTAGAACGGTAGCAGCACTGAATATGTACTACGAAAGCTCCCCTTTCAAAGGAAAAAATAATCAAAAGGATACAATAAGAGGGAAGTATAAATCTACGAGCCACGGTTTTACAGGACATGGAGGAGAGAGGTCTCGTGGAAATATAGTAAGGTATCATCATGATAACGAATACGATGATGCCCTAGAGGCTATTAGAGGCATTGGAGATAGCATCGCGTCAGCAATTTGGAGGCAATTGGATATGTCTGGGGATTCAGTTAAAACTTTTTTTCGAGACCAATTTGAACCGATGGCATGCTTAGCCATTGGCTTAGACGGAATTCAAGCACAAGTACATCAACTACACATATCAAAAAACTCCCATGTATAAATCTTTCAAAATATACATTCGTTTTCATATATATCTTCTCAAGTTTCGTTGTAGATATCATTTTGCCAGAAAGGCACTTGATTGTATGTTTTATTTTGGCTATTCGGAACACTTGAATATCCTATGACAATGCGCATATCTACTTGGATCTTAAACTTTTGTAACACTAAAAGTTCAAAATATCCTTTTTCAACGAAAGTACTCTGGAAAACAACATACGGAGTTACTACATCTTTTTTTTTGGATTTAGAGCTTTGTTTTAAAAAGCTCTTAAAACTGTCAAAGAGGTCATGAAATTCCATCAGGGAATCTATCTCAAAACCTTGCGCTATTGCCATATCAAATACATATTTGGTATGGTTGCTAAAATGAACATCAATATTTCTCGTGCATATGGGACAACATATGCGGTTGGGATTCTCTATAACCAATTTGTCTAAACACACCTTACAAACTTTATGACACGGATTTACGTACACTTGTTGTTTTTCTAAAATGCTAAGTTCTGATCTTTCTGATGGGTTTGTAAAAATATTCCTAAAGTATGCATGTTGTAAGGTTTTTCTACAAGGTACTACATACAATTTATCACATCGTTTCTGGATATGGTCATTGCTTTTACAACCCTTCACTAAAGAATGGTACGCTAACTCTAAAACATTCCAATCCTCTATATATTTTACGTTTATCACTTCTTGATACTTACGTTTCTTTGTATGTGACATCATGATGTTATCACCCATTTTAACAATAAATAATACTATCAAATATACAATCCAAAAATTGACACAAAAGAAGTCTCAAAAATCTTCAAACACAATATATACAAATATATAACTCATGGACTATTATATAAAATTGTAACTTTTACTTTTACTTCAATCTTCTACTTTTAATTTAATCTTTTTTTTTTAACTTTAATATTTTACTTTTATATATTCATAGTATTTGAGATCTTATAAGTTGTAACTTTTCTTAGTATTTGAGTTGCTTTTATTTTTTTATCATAAATTGGTTTTATTTTTATATAAGTTGGTTTTATTTTTTATTACAAATGATATGATAAAAAAATTCACTCTTTTCAACTTTTAGGGTTAACTTGGGTTACTTAGGCTACTTGGAAACCCCAAGTAGCCCAAATAGCCCATTTTTATATAACTTGGTTAAGTTTATTTAATCCTTAATTTCTTGAACCATTTTCAGCGCGTTTTGGACCTTGATTTTTTCGGTTAGGGATACATGTTGCTCAAACTTATGTAGTTCACTTTTTTACAAAATCAACCATAAGATCTTGTAGATATGCAAGTTACCTTCATCTTTACAAATTTTGGTGCCACTTTGAGTTATAGGTTGCTTGGATGGGACATAAAAGTGAAGGGTACTCCAAGAAATTCATTGTTTTCTCACTGCTGAAAATGAGCTTTGACCGACTCTCTTGGACACATACTATTTTAGAAAGTTGGTGCTGTCTGGAATTCTGAAGATAATCAAGTTCCCTAGGTATGACAACAAGTTTTGTATTTTTAGGATAAAAAATGAGTGAGAAAGAGGCCTTGACATGACATCCACTTTTTACTAGTTCACTTGTGACTTTGAGAGAAATCTTACAAATTCCTACAAATCTGATCTTCCATTGCAAAATCAGACACGGTAGGTTGAAAGTACACAAAAGAACACATATAGTAAAAAAAAGAATTTTGGAAAAAAGGTGAAATCCAAGTGTAAGATTTGCATTTGAGTAGCTACACCCATCCACAAGCCACCTTGCCCAACTGGAACACGTGGCAGCTCGTCATTCGCCTATCACTCTCTTCAGCTGACTTTTCTTACTTGGTTTTGTGACCACCCCGCACTTGTGGAATTTTGTAAAATTGACAATGTGCATTTCTCTAAATCAAACTACACCATTGGATAGCTAACTCGTTTCTACACAAAATTGGCCAAAATTTTGAATCATTCGGGCACTCCTTCCTCAAGATATTTTCAGTTCTAAAAATAAAACTACCCATTTTGGGTCGCCCAGGAAATTAAGGGTTAAGTTGATTATTTTAATTTTCAGTTGGTTTTACTTTTTATCACAGTATGATGAAAAATTTCACTCTTTCAACTTTTAGGGTTAACTTGGGCTACTTGGGAACCCCAAGTAGCCCAAATAGCCCATTTTTATATAACTTTTAGGTTCATCCCGTCATCCCAATTGAGGCAAAAATGAAAAATTGGTGTTAGAAGCACTATTTGATGACCTACTTTGTAACAATGGAAAAAAAATGCTAGTTTTTTCAAAGAAGATAATGAATGACATATTTTGCTTCCGATTTTGGTGTACACCATAATGTACAAAAAGAGATTTATGAAAAAGGATGTAATGACCAGTGATCCCAGAACCATTTTATGACATTTAGAACATTATGCTACCTCCCACATAGATGGTATCTACTTTTGCTACCCAATGCATATAATACTCACCATACTTCTATGATATCTGGCAATACCTTTGATATATTAAGGTGATACCATGCAGATATCTGCGGATATCACCTCATAAAGTTGCTACATATTTATAGCATGATGAAATTTTTGGCTACATTTCATTTTTATTTCCATTTTTTTACTTTGTATGTTTATCGTCCCCATTTTTTTAGGTAGAAATCCACCGAAATTTAGCCACTTTAGGGATCGCTGGTAATGACAGTTGTAAATATGGTGTTAAAAACTGAAGAAAAACCCTCGTGCTTCCAGGGATACGAAATACAAATACACGAAGCCAGAGTCCTAGTGTTGCTAAATGAAATGCAAAAGCTCTCTATTGATGATTTTGTCAAAACTGTAAGTGAAGTGGTTTCATCCCGACCCTCCAGCTGTGTTCATTGGAAAATGGCTGGCTCGCCTGGCCGACGGAGTTCTGATAAACACTTTGGTAGTAGGTAACCCTAATACACTGTACTATCCCCAATTCTTCACTTCTTCTGTGCGGCACCTCCAATGCCAACTGATCTAGATGCAGCTCTTCAGGTTATAGCTTCTTCTCCTGAATTTATGTATGAAGACTTTCTGTTGTTGTTTCCAATGTGTATGCTTGTGATCAATCGTGTGCACACCTAGTTCATTTATGATTTAATGAAATAGCGTTCTCTGCTCGTACTACTAGTAAAATTTTACTGCAACTGCGGAACTTGACATACCTGCTTATTCGTCATTATTTGCAGCTTGTGTACCACCTTTTTGTAGCAGAGGTTGAACCTACTGATGAGGAAGTGCAACTTGTGATGCAAATGACACTTGAAGGGATCAAAGCCCAAGAACGAGATCCGGTTACAACTTACGCAAATAGAGTCCGTGAACTCAATTGACAGAATTCCTATTATTTCAAGGTGTTTTGCTCTCATTTAAGCAAAAGGGAACTTCACTGCAATTTATTTTGTCTTGTACACAACTTCACTGACTTTTCTTTCTTTAAAACATCCTTTTGGAGTGCAAGTCACGCGTGGTGCATGAATACTGAAAAGAAAGTTTTGTCACTTGTGTAGCCAATAACAGCAAAGGATCTGTGCGGCACCTCCACTGCTTCCTCCGGAGATGCAAGCAATTCCCTCGAATTGTTGCTGCAACAGAAATCGAAACATCCGCTTTTGCTGATAGGGGATCCGAGCATCTTGGGCTGGACCGTAAGCCCTGCATGAATGCATCCAACACTCGGAGAACAATCTTCCAAAGAATACCAATTCCACAGAGAGACAGAAATTCCAGAGGGAGAGAGCAAAAAGTCTGTCGAATTTCTGGTGATCCTGACCCCATTTCCTTGGATTCCATCCTCGTTTGCATCGTGAGGAAGAAGGTTCTGAAGCGCTTTTGCGTTTGAGTAAGGTAGGGTTACGACAGTTGATTTCGGTGTCTACTTATTCAAACTGTTTCTGAAATCCATTGCAAATTCTTCACTTCTTTTGTGCGGCACTTGACCCTCGCATGGGAGTTGCAGTTTCTGAGAATCTTGGAGAATTGGCTCTGATTGTTGCAAGTGAGAGGTCACTGGTTGGTGACATCGTTGATCCTCAGTTGGGGTATTACAGAGGTGAGAACGTCTGATTTGATCCTGCACTACAACTATATTCATCATATGTTCGTTTACCCTGCACAAAAGATTTCTTGCTGATCATCGTCATAATTTCATTACCAATAGGTTATCTGGTACTCGTTCTTCGGTTTCAAAGAGGTGTTTGGTTCAGCACCCCGCTTTCTGCTCTGGCTAAGGTCTGATTATCAATTACGCATTGACTGTATTTACTTTACCCTTATTGCTTTTGATTCTCCTATCCCTTTTGATTTATGTAACAGAGTAATTTTTGGTTGAAATACTTGATGTTTCAAACAGTATGTGATAAAGAAGAATTATCATTCGTTATAAATAGTTAGTTTGATTTGTTCTCTCAGGTATACCACTTTCTACATCTTATACCCCACTGGGATCTGCAGTGAAGCCGGTCTCATATTTGTTGCTCTGCCATTCATGCGAGTAAGATCCATTCTACCTGCTCGCTCTTTTCATACATTCTTCACCTGGAAAACTTTTTTCAGAGATTATCCTAGCGAGAACGCATTTACTCTACTAATAGTCATGTCAATCGCCTATTGGACAGGAAACTGGTCGTTACTCATTCCTTATGCCGAACAAGCTGAATTTTGCCTTCGATTATTACTACGCATCAATACTTGCTTGCCTCTCAGATCATGTGATCTGAGTCCATCGTCGTTGTAGTCGGTCTTATTTTAGGTAATAAAGTGCCTTGATGATGAATTGTATGATTTGTCTGTGCAGAGTGTTTGTGTCTGGATTTTTCAGTAGAATGGATTCTGACGATTATTTAGAGGATCCCGGTGGTACGAGGGAATATGATGATCCACCAAGATCAGCTGCGCTTCTGTCTGCTGGGAGGAGGAGAACTGGTCTTCGGCTTCCTCGTGCAGGACCTGCAACTTCAACATCTAGTACTGAAATCTCGAGAAGCCAACGAATTCCACCTCATTTGTCACCACAATCATCAATTTATGGTACATCTTCACTACAATAAATAGGTAGATTAGTGTTAGATAATTATAAGATTTGAAAACATTATAGATTTTTACTCTCAACAAAAAAAAATTTCAAAGACATTGATTCCAATACTATTGAAAGATCCCCATCTTAACCAATATAGAGGGTAAAAAAATTGATCAATAGTAAAAACTTACAACATGTTTAACACGCAATTCGCTATTTACGCACTTGGCCATATAATCATGCACTTGGTCCCCGGAAGTATTAAAAATATTGTCTAAAAAACTGTCTAAAAAACAACCATTTTTGTCGTTCTACAATTACTTTCATTGTAAACAAACAATTATTTAATTTAATTTTAATTCTTATCTTTATCTTTTATTTTTATCTTTTATTTTATTTTTTCTTTTATCTTTTCTTTATCTTGTTTCATTTATCTTATTTCTTTCTTGTCTTCAATTTATTTTCCTTCTTGTCTTCCTTCTTGTCTTCTTCTTTTTCTTCTATTTTTTTTCATTCCTCTTGTGGCAGCCGCAAATCCTTCGCCCGCACCAAAGACAAAAAAAAAAAAAAAAAAAAACCTTTTTTTTTTTTTTTTTTTTTTTTTTTTGATTTTGTCTTCTTTTTTGTTTGGGGCTCATGAACCCTGAAAATAGAAATTTAAAAAAATAAAAATTTAGGGTTCAGCCGCCGGCGGCTGAACCCAAAACGGCGGAGGATGCACCAAATTTTTTTTTTTTTTTTTTTTTTTTTTTGGTGCAAGATTGTTATACGATATTGAGCCAGATTGCAACACTTCAAAAAAAATTCCTCAAATTTGGAGGTTTTTAGTGAATTTGTGTAGCCAAGTTTCTGAAGTCTACATCATTGTGGAGCCATATTGCACCATAAAATGAAAGTTGGAATGTTATTATAGCCATATTTGTTTGTATAATATACATTACCAATCGTCATATAACAATCTAAAAATTTGAAGTGTATTTATATTGAAATTGTTGCTACACTAATTTTTACATAATCGCCACCTCAGCACTATTATCGCCAAAAAAATGCCTTGGTTCATACTTGTTTGAAGCTCTAACCCTTAAGATCCGTGGAAGCCTCCCTCAAACTTCACGCTTGTGGTACTCTTAGTATGAAGCTGCTCAGCAACTGTGGGTAGACTTATTGGAAAGCTCTTGAAATGACCTCAAAGATAGAATAATTCGTTTTGTGATTTTAGGAAGATATTTCATTGCTTGAGTGGAGCATATTGGGAGAAGGAACACAATGCCCATGGAAGCCTTGCAAGTGCAAATTATGATGAACCTATTTAAATCATTACACACTTGCCTGATTTGCATGTGGTTTATTTTGTTTGTTTCAAATTACAATGTTGCTTGTAATCACCGTTTAGAATATGATTCCATTGTAAATATTGGGTTTTGTTTATTTTTTGCTCTGGGATTTGCTCAACAACTATTTATACACATTGTTGTACTTCAAGCAAAATATCAAACACATATATGCAAATCAGAGCTTCAAATTTCACTGGTGTGTGTGCAGCTGTAACTATTCTCATTTTGTAACAAACACTCACACCAAAAAAAACAATGCTCACTTGAATTAGTGCAAATCAAAGACTTATTTTTCTCTAGATTATGCTAGTCAATAGACCAATTTCAAGTGGTCAAAAGTTTATAAAATTTGTATCTACTAACTTCCCACAGCTGAAATTTGATACACTTCTTGCTGAGTTTGTTGTAGACAAGATCCTACAGTTACTTCAAGTGTTTCACATTGAGATTTTACTCTAGTGGGCACAAGGCCAGTTTACCTCCTGTAAAGGTTATTGCAAGCACAGAGACACTACCGGATCTTGAGGGTTAAAACGAGTATTGGACCCAGTCGCCGTGTTTACTGAAGCAATGAGGTATGGTTTGATGAATCACACGACATGTTTTCTGCCCAAATCAAAAACACATGAACGTTAACAACACTCTTACATTTACGCCAGTTATCATTTAGGATGCGACCAAGACATACTTTGTTTTTGGTGTATTTGATTTCTTGCTATCGTTATTTAATATTGCAGACATCTAATACTTTGTTTAAACACCAGACACTACCGTAGTAGTTTAACTGAATCAGTTCCCTGAATCTAGAAAATTTGGAAAATCAGCGAGTGTAAATGTTGAATTATCAAAAATTGTTATTTGAGGTACGGGAGAAAATAATGAAATGAAATCACTAAATTCCATGTTATTCAAAAACTTGGAAATCAGTGAGCCTAAATGTTGATTCTCAAAATATTGCTGTTTGAGGTACTGGGGAAAACAATGAGGTAAAATTACTAAATTCCATGTTATTTGCACTCTAAATAAATCTGTTTTGGAGTGCCGAACCCTCCTCATTTGAAGATAATAATTAATTCGGTAGTGTCGTTCCGAACTGCACAAGAGGCTACAGTACCACCAAAACAACCACCACTCTCAATCGCACACTTCTCCTTGTTGTACAATCATATCTTCCGGCTAGAACTAACTTCCTGTTTGCATCGGGAAAGTCTATTCTCTAAATAAATAGGACTTACGTATGAGGATGGACCTTCCAATATATAAAATCTGAATCCTCCAAAAATTAAGGGCAGTTGTGGACCATAGCATGCTGTAATCATCTTTGGCCATAAAAGCTTCACTCCTCAAGATACATAACTTGGACGTCAAGGAATGATATGATTATAATATTGTTGTCTGTACAGAGTACAGACAACAATATTATCCTTAGGCTCGGGGAGAGCCGGGGACAGAGCTCAGGTTAAACATCAATAAGTTAAGTTACTCTACTGGAAGCCCACCTCAATTCCCATGCGGTGCTGATGATGTGGTTTTCGGGTGGTTTTTCTCGTGACTCGTGATATAATCCAAATTCTAGTAGGCGTCCAAACATATTGCAGTTGCCTCTATCCTGTGAGCATTCAGAGAGCAAGTAAGAGACTTCCTCACTTGTCGGTTTTTCAAACTTCGTAGCATGTATGTTATGGCATTCTATGTACTTCATCCTGAGTTTGTCCATGATAAATCAACATGAAGTGCAAGTATGAGTATGAGGTGATAGTTTTCCTTCTTTTCTTCTACAGACAATGAGGTGTAGTTATTGAACATACTGAGACTTCCCCTTGTTTTCACAGTACATAAGTAGAGACTAAAGTCAGATGTATGATTCGATGAGGTAGGGCATGTGTCAATGTGAATGGAATGTGAATCGCTGTTCTTTGGTTGAGTTTGAGCTAAACCACATCTTCAATCATCATCACTGTGGCTCTGAAAGTATTTGTTAGAGATTCTTTTCTGCTGACAATTCTTCCGTCCACATCCGAAAGGCACACCTACTGGTGGGATCAAATTTGATCGGTGCTAGTTTCGCCATGCTGAAGTTGAAATAAAGAATTCGCAACCTGCGAAGGCTGATTTTATCGCTATGTAGTGCGCAGGAAAGGGACGGTATTCTTGAATTAATTCGTCATTTTGACAACTCTACGTGCTGAGACATGGGTTTCTCAGGATCGGTTATGTCGTCAGGGAAAGTCACTTTCACTCCAAATTTTCATGACATGTGTAATGAAATTGGTGAAATTGTATATCTGTCTAAAGTTTCCATTATGGAGGTGCCCCTTAGGTCCTTTCCAGATGGAAAAGTCAAAGCTGCAGGTCTCGTTGGAAAGCATAACTATGTCACTGTCGACCTTCCATCCGGGAAATGCATCAAGGCGGAGAAAGTGGGCAAGTCTCCACTGAAAGATGCAGGCATCCATATTACTTTAATGGCCAAGTCAGAAATTGCAGGAGGAAAGTATCGCAAACAGCTGGATCTTGAGGGGGTACAAGTGCAAAGCTCGGCATTGCTTAATATTTTGGAAAAGGAAAGTAGCCCCCATTACAACCTCTTCAGTAGCAACTGCTGGAAGTATGCCTACCGAAGTACCAAGAGCTTGTTGGACCATTGTATTCAACAATGTGATTCTGCTGGAGGAATCAAGGAAACCCTTCAGAAGCAACTGGATAACCTGGAGGAAGTCCAGCGTCCCATGCCCCATGATATCAGCCGTCTGATCACAAGACCCAACGATCCTCGAAACGAGTATACTGCGCACTTGATCATGACCAAGGTGGCCCACTCTAAAAGGGGTATGGAGCCCGAGAGTGTACACTATGTAGTCCATGGGTTTGTTGGCAAATTCGTTACGGGATTTCTGAAAGGACGAAAGTATCTGACTACCAAATGGCAGGTATGTGTCCAGTCACTGGTTAGCGTTTAATTGACTCATTTAAAAAAAATCTTTAATGAGCAAATCGATTCTACTGTTGTGTTTTCCTCCGATTCAATGTGGTTGGATCTGACGTAAATTTCTGCTGTTACTTCTATTGCAAGTTCCTATAAGGTCAAGGTGAAACTTGAATGTCATTATGTTTTTGTATTGAGGATCAAACTGAGAACACTTTCAATAATGTCAATCTGGTCGTGGTAAAATCTCTGCAGCGTTTGCGCCATGGCAAGAGTGCGGGTTCTAGCGCAGCGCGGCATCTAACCTGGAATTGAAGCATGATTTTTTCACCACTTTCTTCGTTGTAATTTTGTTGATTCCAAATTTAGTATTCCCATATGGTGCTACACCCGTGCACAGCGTACAAGTGCACAGCGTACAAGGACTATCATACACATTGTTGACTCATTTAGGATGAGTTGACCCATTGAAGACTTAAAAGTATGGTTTCGAATACGAAGAAAGTTGCTCAACAATACATAGGTGTCATATGAAAGATACATGCGTGTTAAGTTTATGTAGGTTCTAGTAGCCACCACACTGCGTAGTGATGTCTTTGAGTACATAAAGTAAGAAGTCCCGTTGGGAAAATTTGTCAACGTATTTATTAAGTTCTGATACAGCAAATCATGCAGCGGTAGGAACAATGATCAGATTATCTCACTCTGGTTATGGAAATGAACGATGGAACTTACTGTGAACTGAAGCTCCACTGACTTTGGGCGCCCGTCCCTTTCTCTAGAGCATTCTCCCTGCTAGAATATATGCGTTCGTAGAGAGGTGTTGGTTTTAGCCAGTGAGCAAGTTTTGCTTTTCTAACGTTTCTTAATAACTATTATAAGTCTGTAACTGTTGTCCAGCATAAGTGTTTTGATATTATACCAATGTCTCTGCTAATTGAGGATTTCTACTGCGGTCTAGTTGTGTGTGCCTTTGCATTGTATTCTTGTTGACACATAGCTAGGTAGGCTCCTCTGAAAATGCCGTATTAAGCTTGTAAGGTCGTTGCGGTGAAGTAAATGAACAAGAGATTCTAGTGTGAAATGGAACTATCATTGTGAAAAGCCTGCCATCGTGGAGAATCGGGTCGTCGACATCGTGGAAAGTCCGGTTATGCTTAGGAGCGATAAAATTGTGGCAGTCGTGGTGATTTGCTTAATTGAAAAAGAACATGGAATTAAGCACGAAAATCAAATCAATGCAATTAATCAAATTACTTTATCTCAAATTGACACCTTGTAATCTAGTTTGTGTGACATGCCACTGAAGCACACGATTTCCTTAAAAAAGCATGCAAGTTGAAAACATCTCTGCACTGCCTTTTAAGAGTCTAGAATCACAACGTTGTGGTCCAGAGGGGCACGGCCTACGTGCAGGTGACAAGCAGAGAAGTCCTTATCGGTATACCCGATAGCTAAACCGCAAATGATTATCAGTTCTGGTGAAATGCCCAATTCGCTCCGCAAAATATCGGGGTAGGCTACTGGTGACACTTCACAGGTGGTGTCAAGGCCACGGGCAGTCAAGGCTAACATCAAGGTTTGCACACACATACCCACGTTGAACGAATCGGCAATACCCAAAGTTTGGTGCAGATATCCCACCACAGTTGAGCCAAAGAATTTGAAATTTCGCATTATTGCCGCCACTCTTCTCACTTCGTCCTCACGAGCGATACCCATTGATCCGTACACTTCAGCTCCTAGTTCCTGTCAAAAGTGCTTGCACTCGTCCGGCAAAGCAGGGATAGGGGGTGAACTTTCTTGGCTTCCTGTAGCAGTGCCTCTTTTCAGTCGGTTATGTCGAACTCCGTTTGCAATCACCACATGCCATAGCTGGATGTTGGAATTTGATGGAGCGAGTTGAGCGAGTTGGGGCACATGAGTTGACAGAAATTTTGTGAGTTGACTACCGAGATTTTACAGCTTGCTAAAGACTAGCGATATCAAACAACCCTCTAAAGTCAGGCAGTTTCTGGTTGTGATTGTAGTCGAGGCCGTATTGCACAGACGAATTCCGAATGCAAGTTACCCATAGTCTTTAGACTCTGAGCTGCCACTGACTTTTGGCAGCAGCAAAATTCTCAGCAACCGCAGATGTCTATTGAGGGGCTTCCCTGTAATGTTGGTCTGCGGATGGAAATGGTAAATTTATAGAACGTGATGAATCTCAAGTTATGTATCTGGATTTCTTAAGTACCATCCATAGAACGTTTTTTGTACTCTTTGAAGTCGCTCATCCCTCTAAGAATTGTGTTTCGATTCAAGTATCTCATCACGTTTTAGATTATAGATCTGTGATTATGACTCACTGTACGCTAATGACGATGAACATTAATAGTCATTGTAGTACCGGGGCATGAAACTAAGCTGGGGCTGATTGCAATAGCAAGCACTCAGCATTTCAAGACAAAAAAATTATTGTCATAGGTTACTACGGTGCAACTGATAGCTAGTGTGCCACTTTCTTGGTAAAGGCTTTATTACTGAAAGGCGCGGTAATTCAGTGTTGCCCACGTACTTTTTTAGTGTAGATATGGATGCGCAGTTGCAATATTAAAAACATTAGAGTTGCATTCATGTAGTTAATATCTGTTCCTTGCACCCCACGCATAAATCAAACATGTCATACAAATCAGGAATGAAACAAGATCCGTAACAGACTGATTCTACTAGAAACATAATTTATGATAAAGTTCCTATTATGCATCGACCAGTAGTCCAATACATAACCAAATAATATCGCTACATAGACCGTCAACCATGAAGCTTCTCGGTGAAACTTGTGCTAGGGAGGCTACCTAACAAAACTTTCATTTCTGCTGCGGGTGAAACTGCAAGAAGAGTTCTCAGGCGTTCAATCTGCTTCATGCTTCGTACAAATCTGCTTCATGTTTCATGCACCGGCTTTGTGTTTGTACGACGCTTGAAAGGTGTCGTAAATTTTTATTTTACTGTCAAGTTTGCCAAAGGTGAATCAGACGAATAACAAGTTTTGAGCGGAGGCAATTGCATAATACGCAGCCCATTCTCAAACCCCCAAGTGAAAGCCCTGCTCTTCGATGGCCATAATATGCCGAAAATAAGACTTTTTCAAGTCTTTGAGCACGACGCACGACAATATCTCAAATTTACATACTTTGCGAAATGGCTGAGCGCTCATCAAGCTCCCGAGGTTAGAGGGGATGGAGCACCGTTAAAATCCGGCGCTTCAGCCGGGGCCATGGTTGGGAATCCACCTACTTCTGGCACCGTTGAGGGATCTTCAGCTAAAAATCTGTGACTGAAAGATCCGATAAAGGAGGCCATGGTAGGCCAACCAGCGTGATGACCAGCCCGACGGCCCCCTACGTAATGTGGATTCGATACTGCCCTTGGATCAAAGAACCCTGGCGGCGCTGGAGGACTGTCGAGGCGGGCGCTAACTATCATCATAATGAACATTGATACAAAAATCCACCCAACCGCCACTGTCGCACCAGAAGGTCTTCCTTGGGCAATGTTCGCCATTATGCTTATGGTATCTGAAGCCAGACAGAATCACTGAGCAGGTTGAAAATCCTCATAGATCAATATGATTCCACAGGATGTATAAGTACCAGAACTTCTAAACCTCAGCTTCTTCTACCTTATCGAAGTAATTGCGTTCACATTTTGAGGAGCCTTCACAATCCCTTATATGGGTACTTGATGGAGCAGACAGTGCACTCTTCGACCTACACAAGTATTTGCCTGGCTGCAACTTGGTTTCTTGAGCGTGTCGTCTTACTGGCACTTCAATTACCGTAACATATATATGGAATGAGTAGATTGTTGATTGCAGGGAGCGCGCCACTCTCCTGGAAATCACCGGTGTGTATAATGTTTCTGTACTGGGCACGTTCGGCCATGCTAGGGTGGTATTGACTTTGATTTTATTTTTAGTACCTGGCGTGAATCACTCTTTTGAAATCAAAAGTGAGATTTCTAGAACATGACTTACGTCACGAAGTTGTGATGGAAGATGTTTGAGGGCATGGGATCTTCTGTCACAGGTGATTGATTTATCCCGGCCACTCACGCCACTCATTATGAGATATAAGGTAGGAAAACCAAAAACGGTTAATGCCCTCAAGGCGTGCACTAGAGTTTTTTAAAAGCAGGGAGGTGGTAGACCGAAAATGGAGAATTTTGCATGACGAGGATTACTGAAGATTTACTAAAAATTACTAATTTTCTTGGAATCTTGTGTGCGGTTTTCTGTGATATTAGTTAACCGTTTTAGGTGCTTTCATGTGTAGAAAAGGAAGAGTCTAGTATACAAGAAGGGGGTTTGACAAACTTCCCACTTTGAGAAATTGTAGATAATTATTTACGGGGAATAAAAATACGAAACAACTTGCATTCTTCATCATTTCTTCTTCTTCATCTCAAAAAAATTTCACATAATTTCTAACTCCATTCCTTCTGGTCAAATCACCTTATTTTCACCGTTTTTGGTTTTCCTACCTTATATGGGAAGAGAGAAAGACCCACCAGGTTTAAAAAGCAGAAGCAAAAAGAGCCTGAAGGCTATATATATATATATAAAGTCTAAACACACTCGCACTCAAATTCCTGGCAGACGACTAGGCTAGGCTTGTATCTTGTACCGTATCATGGAAGGTTGTTAGAGCATCTCCACTTGGGACGCAAAAATCAGCCCAGCATCACTATTTTGCTTCGCCCAAATGGCCACGGTAAAACATATTATAAAAGTATGTGGTTTGAGTGGCCCACGAGCCTTGGCATCGTAAGGATTTAAATTGGGTGCTTAGTAGTTGATTGGTTGCCCACCTCAGCCCACTTGAGGATCCTAGTTGAGGTTTTTTTACAAATGAGGTCAACTCTCCTCTGAGGCTGACTTGGGTGGCCATAAATGAATTGACAGAGAGATATTGTGTAGATTGGTGTGGAGAAGAAAAGAGACTGGGAAAATCAATTTGTTGAATAAAGAGCAGGTTTATGTGTCTGCTAAAATAATATACCGTTTGTAGTGGCGAGTGGAGTATGGTTTTGGGGTGGGAGCCGTTTCCAACAGCATTTGGTATTGCAATGGAAAATACCGGGGGGCTATTTACCTTGCTGGAAAAGATTATGAGGTATGGTATTTTTCAAAATAAAGGTAAATTTTTGTATTTTTATATACCCTATAGTACTTATAAATTTTTGGGAGAATTTTTACCGTTGCAAGTGGAGATGCTCTTAGCCAACATAAATTACAAAATTAAAGTCTGATAAATTGGCCCAATTATCATTGGTTGGTTGTGAGGGATACTTAGTTGAAATTATGAACCTTTGATGAACTTGGAGAGGCAGAATCAAATCTGTTGGAGCAGTTAGAAGAAGAATTTGAGGACCAAGTAGATGAATTTATTGAAGGTGAAACTTCATGTGAAGATGCCTTAGAATGATTGTATACAATATACCAACGATGTGAGCTCTCATGAATAATGATTCCCATAACTAGTACTAGCCTTTGCTAAAAAATTGTATATAAGGTGTATTTAAAGTAGAGATGGATAATACAATAATCTATATGAATGTTTCTTTGAATATTTGAGCAGCACTATATCATTTTTGATGCGCGAAGATCCAAATAATCGGAACTAATATTGTACATAAACTAAGGTTCAAAAGAGTTCCAATGATTTATTTGAGCATATCCAGTAATATAAAAAATTGACAGTTATTCATAACCAGCGGTCAGAAAAAAATTGATGTATCAATTATTATGAACCAGTGGTAATTATCATAAACATAATATATATACCCTTATCCGAAGGTGCTTGATTTTGAATCTCCGTCCAACATTGTAATAACAAGGTGTGCACTTCAAATAGTACCGCCCTTGCTCTAGAAAAACATGGTCATCAAATTCCTGTTCAACCGGAATACTTGTAACAGGGTTTGCAACTTGTTGAAGAAAGCGAGTACTGTAGAGCACTTCCACAAGTAGTAACACTGGCCGAATGTAGCGGGAATTGACGAACGTTCAAAGGCATGACCTCTCGATATGTGGATTTGTTTTCATGGTTTTTTAGGGTTTTACCTTTACGTAAGTACAGTGCGAATGGGAAAAACATTGAAATCGGATGCTTTAGGTCATACTAGTGTCTTGGTGCTTTCTTTTTGACCGAAAAAATCCAAAGTTTTTAGGGTAACATATGTTCCGCTGAATCCATTCCATGAGGTTGACATACCAATGAAAGTTCCATAGGGTTAGACTTTTCCATGACATTGATACTGTTGGATTCAATAATAGCCTCAGATTGTGTTTAAATTTGATCTCAAAAGAGAAATTATTGTTTGAGTTGTATTGAAAATCCTGAAATACTCATCATCATCCCCCTTGGTTGGTGGTGTCTGTGGCCACTTGTAGACTGTGCATATAAATCTGGGGCCATTGTTTGTCTTCTCAAAGCACACATATAGCCTTGGATTTCTTCCATGTACAATTAGAAGCCGCCACCCAAATTGACACATAGGTTCTGTGCATTTGCCAAATACTCCCTTTGATTCGTCTAAATGCAGCCACCTTAAACTCCACAAAAAATCTCAAGCTCGCCACCTTGACTACGTTTGAACGCAACATGTAGCCAAACCTCCTACTTTGTAACAAACAAATAATAAGGGCTGGTGATATGGCGTGGGGAATGATTTCCTTCTGTTTTCTTGTAGTTATAGAACATCTTCTTTGATCTTCATTTCGGTTGTTGCCCTGCAGGCTGTGAATTGCCGACTCTGAACTACGAGGCAGCTGTCATATATTATTTAAGGCCCGTCGGAATTTTTTACTGAATTTTTTTGGATTGTTGCACACTACTAGTCTCACACCACAACCGATTATGACCAGTTGCGTGACTCCCAAGACTACGTACAGACCAACGAGAAGGCAACCCATCAGAAGAAGCTAAAATGTTTTGGAAAAGAATGAAGTATCTATCAAACACAGAAGCTAAAAGATTTCACAGAAGTCGAAGATATCTATCAAAAACCACCGAAATTGCTCTGAAGTAGCATCACTGCCAAGCACAAAAACATGTATAGATATGAAGCGGAAGACATGAATAGGAAATTTCTTAATGCGACATTAACAAAGTTATTTAAAATATACGAATCCTAAAAACTGCAACCCCAATATAGCCACACATTAAACTATACAGCAGGCACTTCCTCATCTCCAAAAACCAATTATTGAGAGATCATAGAATGAATACAATTCATGGATGGCAAACATAGATCGTACAAGAAGATGCCTATTTGAGAAGCCCACAAACTCAAGAAACAAACCGTAACTATCTAGGATTGAACAAATCACAATGTTAAGTTATAAGCTAGGAACATAAGTGGCCATTTCATAATCATGCCAATCATTTCAGCACAGATGCTTTATCTACTATGCAAAACAAGATCACAGGAGACAACTGTAACTGCAGCATAGAAGAATGAAATCATTTCCAAACAAAACTTGTACAATCGATCCATAGATTGTAACCAAAATTGAAATTGACATAGAACAAGCCAATAATCATTGCTAAAATTTCAATTTTTTTTTTATATTTGATTGTAATTGACTTGAGGTCTAAAGAATGTTTTTTTCAATGAGTTTAAAAAGCAAAATTCACGTCAAGGTGATTTTTCCGGAACTGGGAAGATGCAATTCAGTGCAATTTGCTAGAGCAACACAATTGTGAAGTAATTTTTACAAAGCTTGCAGTAGAAGTAGGTCAGAACGCACCAAAACTGTGCCACTGGACATTAAACATCTGAAAGCTGTTGGGATCATGAAATATGAAAAAAGATATTGACTAATTCACATCAGTAGATAGTAATTGCGACTAAAATGTACAAGACCTGCACTGATCGAAACAGTCAATACAAGATCTAGGAGCTTAGATCGCAGCCCAAAACCTATGCACAATAAGACTACAACACCTCCAATTAGGCAGCATCAATTGTTAGCCCACTTGTAACCTACACATTTTTGGAAGTCCCTACCTTCCTTTTGGATGGTCTTATCACCATTGCTTTTGAACTATTGTACCTTGTGGTAGGAGGAGGATCCGGGCAAAGAAGTTCGGAATAGGGTACTCTATGATCAGCAAGCCTTGAGCACATGAATGATGCATGTGCCTGGTGATGCTCTAGATTGGGCTTGAATTTTGAACAACTTCCAATTCTTGTTGCCTTCCCACTCTTCACCACTCCCATACAAGGAGGCTTACAATGTGGCACGTATGCAACCCCTGCACCCTTCCCATCTTTACTTTGTGGAACAAACTTACATTCGACTTCATGGCCAATCTGCGTTGCCTTGCCACTCATTATCACATCCATAGCAAGAGGCCCACAGTCCGGCATGTCCACAATCCGTGCACCCTTCCCATGTTCACTTTGTGGAGCAAGTTGTTGTTGTTGAACTTCATAGCCAATTCTCTGCATATCTTGACCATCCATCTCCCCTCCGCACTCCAACTCCATAAATGGCTCAAATGGCCCAAAGTCTCCAACCAAAGATATCACATCATCTCCATACTTCTCATCCGACAACTTGACCGCACTAAACACGCCCATGCGGGGAGGCCTGTAGTTAGGAGTGTCTAGCGATACACCCTTCCAGATTTCAGTGTGTGGAGAAGCATCACTTTCAACTTCACCGCGGCTTCTGTGCTCATCTTCGCTGTCCATCTCTCCTTCGGATTCCGACAGCAAAATCGGCCCGCAGGGTCCACAGTGGTCTGTTAAAGATACCACAATTTCTCCATGCATCTCATCCAAAAACATGACCCTACTAAACAAGCCCTCCTTGACCATGGTGCTCATGACTAAACTTACAAACACCAAACTGTTGCTTGAGAACGATGGTGATGAACAAACGAAGAGTGTTTGGGTGTGGCCAAACAATGTTGGGAGTACCAAGGCGAGGAGAAAGGGTTTAGGGTGTAGGGTATTTGGAATTGGCCAGATACTTTTGAACCTCCACATGCCTCTATCAGGGCCTCGATGGACCCTTTGCAACTTGACACATCAACCGCTTGCTGTCTTGCACGCTCTAACACTGTTGGATGCTATAACTTAGGTAGTATGACAAGACTTCATAACTTAGTACTTCTATTCTCACGTAAAGCACCAGTGGTGATATGATATTTAAATATAGGAAATTAGGGAGAGGGAGGGTCATCAAGTGTGGAGAGGCGGCTAGTTATAAAGTGTAGTTAGTGCACTTATCCGTGTACACGTGCACCGCACAATAGGGAACAGGCTCTGGGAGCGATGGGTAGGTGGAGTGGAGTTGAAACTAACTTGCTGAAGGTGCAATCTCAAAAGTGGAGGCCCAATTGAGGCATGGACATGCATTCTAGAAGGGATGGAACCTTGCACTATTGTGCATCCTTTGGAAAATTAAAGCCGTGGTGGTGTTCTCTTCAACTTGCAATGCATTGCAACTTGTCCTACAAGAATGAGGCATTGCAGCTTGTCATACAAGAATGCCCATATGTGTAATTTGTTCCATTTCCACCTACAACCGTACATGACATGAATGCACTCCATGTGGTGACGAACCCTACCACCGCTCAAAGACATGGCCAAAGGGATCTGATAGTACACCGCCGTGGCCACCCGTCCTAGGGCCATACGGTTGCGCATGGTGTCTTGATATGTGTGAGCCTAGGTGCACTCCTAGTGCCTCGTCACTATATGCCTCCCTTGTCTAATCCTCTCCAAATGGAGTCTTCATGTATATGTTCAAAGTGCCCCCTCACCCGTCACAGACGTTCCTCATCGTTCTCTAGAGCAACTGTTAAATACGGTAAGCCTTCGCCATTACCAATTAATGTTTTTTTTTTGCTTTTTTCATGTTTAGGGTGTGGGTTTGATGTTCGTCCTTACATCTCCTCCAGCTTAATTACTTATGTTCTTGCTCCTGCGGATGTACTAGGAAAGTAGGAGTATGTCGCAACCAACAAGCGAAGGCACCATCCAGGGACCGCCGCCGGCAGACTGTGAATCTGTCGATGAATCTGACCATCCCTTCCCTTAGGAGGCTCTCGATGTAGCATATGATCGGTACCTGGAGCAGCTAACCTTTCTGCACATGATTGACATGCTCCACGTGGAATGTTGCTGCGACGAATACTTCAAGCCGAATAGCGTGGATGACTTGTACAGCGAAAATCTTTACGCCATCTCTTGGTTTTATCGTGGATGTTATGATTTCGACACTTGGGAGGCCGGTTACGATGTTTGGTTGTATGAAGAAGCCTTCAAGGATCAAATGACGGACAAGGAAGCCCGGGAGTATCCATGAACTCACGCTTTTCAAGGTTTTTGAGAGGTGCAGCAGTTTAGGTCTTAAAGGGATTACAACCACTGTACGCAAGATGGTTCAGGGTATACAGCTACCTTGAAGGGAGGGTTCACGGTGTCGTAGCACGTGATACCGGATATTCCCCTAGAGCGCACTTTTTCGTGTCAAGAACGCTCGTAGAGGTGATTTCCGGGTTATCGTTCCGCGGAGATTGTGTGAAGTGGGAAGTTTCCGGAGATGGTCCCGGATTGGTGATCTCTCTCTCTCTTGTTACCAGATGAATTCCTCTTTCCTACTTAACCGGGCCTTCTCTTTTTGGCTGGCCCGGTTATGGCTAGATCCGGTTTTCGTCCGAGTTGGAAATTTATCCAACCCTACTCTGCCCGATCTATCCAAACAACTCAAACCGGTTTACATTAACCTCTGTTTTCCTTCAGAGGGTTCTCCATTTTCCTTTAGCGGTGCTGGATTTAAAGACACACCCTTCCTGCTGATTCAAGTGATGGGAACTTCACTACCTTCCGGTTATTCTAACTCAACTCCTCAATCCGGGTAATTCCCGTACTGCACTTCAACTGCAGGTTCATCCTAAACCCACAGCCGGTCACTTAAGCGCAACCCGGTTTTCCCCCTTCTACAAATACTACAACGACTTGATAACCAGGATGGACCCTTATCCGGGGTGTCCGGAATCGGTTGGACTCCTAACAGTTCGTTTTACTCTGATCATTCCGGCTCTTCGGATCGTATGGTCTACCCAGATGCTGGAACCTCAACCGGACTACCCATCCAGGAGTTCTGAGAGGACCAGAGTACCCCCTCCTATCCACTCAGCCACTAATCCGGGTTATACCTTGCAACCTAGCACACAACAACCCACATTCAAACAATCTCTGAGTTTTCCCAATACCCGGACTCTTAACTGGATCTACAACAGAACCCGGTTACTCTGGTTAGTCCGGACTCATCTGTCACACGGTCTACCCAGATGCTGGCACCTCAACCGGACTACCCGTCTAGGAGTTCTGAGAGGACCGGAGTACCCCCTCCTATCCAATCAGCCACTAACCCGGATTATACCGCAAAACCAATCACGGACCAACCCGATCAATCCTTCTGGTCACCAAGGGACTAATTGGGCCACAGTCACAATCAACAACCCTACACACACACATACACAAACAATCCGGTTCGTAGAAGAGTATGCCTATGATTATTCACAAAGAGAAAATGGTACACAAAAAGACCCCAGGAATGAGGAACATCCCTGGATAAAAAGAAAACACAAAGCCGACCAGATCAGGGGAACCCGCAGATCCTAAAAACCCAGGATTCGGAAAACCGGGGGACTACCCCACGATTAGTTCTCTGCCTATACTGCAACTAACATTAGAACCCTAACAACTAATTCCAAACGGAATCCTACCCTACTGTACAAAGGCCCGCAAGGCCGGATCTATCAAACCCGGAACCCTAAATACTCAGCCGCTCCCGAGCAGCTGTCCCCGATCCGATCCCTCCAATCCGCTTCCTTGCTCACCGCGTTCTCCTGCCGTTCGCCTACCGGTTTGCGCCGTTACGCACAACCCGGTTGATCGTCCGGGTCGCCTCCTGGCCCACCCTCTGGCCTTCCATCCACACCCTATTGGGCATCCGTCTCCGCCATTTCTCCATCCGGATTCAGAAACCCAGTCAGGCTTGCTTCTCCTGGCTCGGCTGCCTGAACCGGCTCCATCCCACCCATCATCCGGGAGCTCTGATCCGGGGTGGGAATTCTCCCTCCCATCAACCGGTCCAATTCTCCTGCTTATGGCGCATCGTCAGACATCCGGAAGTTCCCCTGCAACTCACTTCCGGACAGGTGGGCCCTCCCATCCCTATGGCTAGTCTCCACCGCTTCCGGTTCGGGTGCGGTTGAACACCTTGTCAGCACCTCTGCTGCCAGCGCCCGGAACTCCACCAGTGCCTCTTCCACCCGGGCAGCATACTTCTTCACGATGCTCTTTACCCGGTCGATGTTCTCCTCCTCGGAATCACTCATCAATTCATCGTACAACCGCGCCTTGGTCTGTACTTCCCCATCCGGTCGGAACAACCGGGATACAGTCTCGAAGCAGGTCCGGTCCTGTTGTTCCCTGGTCCGGATAGTCCGCTTCGCCCGCCTAAGCTCCTTCCTCTGTTCCCGCAAGAGCTCGGTCACTCCGCTGGCCTCCTTGCGAGCCCGGATTCCCTCCCGCCGGATTTGCTTGACTATTTCCGGGAACTCCTTCACATCCGTGCTCCGGAGGACGTTCTCCATTCCCCTCACCGCGTTGTAGAGGGGAGTATACTGCTCCTCCACCATCTCCAATGCTGTCCAGATTGGCCCGAGCATGACGTCCGCTCTCGCGAGGATTAGCACGTCCGGTCGTGCCTCCCGGTTTGGCTCTGCTGCAGGGGTGGGCTCCTCTCTCCGGCCTGGTGCATCCTCCCGGTTTCGCTCCCCAGACTCCGATTCCGATCCTGCTCCGACCTTCTGCTTCCCCTTTTCCTGCGCACTTGCCCTCCGGTTGTTGGGACCAGGTTCTACGGTGGCACGGTCACCTCTACCGTTCACCGGAGTGGTCTTCATCCGGTTCGAGGTCTTCTTCCTGAGAGGCGAAGCGTCCTCTCCGGGAGGAGAAATCTCCCGGAGGTCCGAATTCTCCCCTTCGTCACTCCGGATGACCCGCTTCCGCTTCTGCGGCTGCTATCCCCGGGCGTGCACGGAGGGACCCTCTCCTTCCGGTCTTGCAGTCTCTACCGGTTCCGTCCTCTTTCGTCCTTCCTCCGCTAATGGGCTTCTTCCGCCTAGTTGTCTTCCTTCCGAGTCTTCCCTCTTCTTTCTGCGCTCCTCCGGTCGCGGACTGGTACCTCCCGGTTTCTCCTGTCTCTTCCTTCGCTCCTCCGGTTGGTTCCCATCCGGACGGGTTTTTCGCGCTTTGCCTGGGCTCCGGTCCGCTGGAGTCGGGGTCGGTTTCTCCAATTTCGCCTTCTCCCTTTCCGTGAGACATCCGTGCTTATCATACAGGTGGTAAAGGAAAGGGGTAATGGGACAACCTTTTGCTCCTCCGATCTTCATGGCTTCCCGGTTTACAATTTCGTGTATCACCACTCCCCATCCGATTACCCTTTTGTAATAGAGCGCGGAGAAGATACCCTTCGCCAACTTGATCGTGACAGTGGTGGGCTTATCCGGGCTGAAGATTGGTACCAAAAATTGCAGTAGTTGCTTCTCCCGGGGATTCCGGCAATGGTCCACCTGGAATCCGTCATTCTCCGAGATCTCGGAGAAACGCCCTTTCACCCATTCTGAGTCTCTTTTTTGGCCAGACTCGAGTCCGTACCCGCAGTCCGGAAGGCTGTATGCATGGCTCCAGTGCTCCCAGGTCCAATACGTGCGCTTTCCCCGGATGTAGTTCTCCCGGAAGGCTGATGGCACTGGCTTCCCTTGTACTTCCGCCAGTATTCCGGTATCCTGGATATCCCAGTTTCGGTACAGGAGCTCCTCGCATTGCATGGTCGCGAGGTCGCAGCGCAACATCTCAAAGTCGCCCAGATGCTGGGGCACTACTGGAATCACCTTCTTCTCCATGATTCGGTTTCCTACAACGCTCTCTCCTCCCCGTGCCATTACTACAGACTCCGGGCGCACTCTCTCCCTCTTCCGCGAACTGCGCCTAAGTGTCTGGCGCTCCTTCTGCTCTGGTCCCACACTATCAATTCTACTGCTATCCGGAAACACGAAATTTTGTTGGCGCGGAAGATTGGAACTGTAGAGAGAGAATGAACAGTGGGTTGCCCAATTTAAAGCAGCCCACTTCAATGCTCGGATCGTGGCCGGGTCCATCGGAGACCCGTCCTCGCCTATCCGGTCGCCCATCCGGTTTCCACCCGGAACCCACTGTCTAGCTAGTCCTGCAGTAATTCTACTAGGCTGCGCACGGACGCCGTTCTCTCTCCAAATAAATAACTGGGCCGTTATGGCCATTATTTCTCCTATTTATGGCGGAAAGACTACTCCTAGTTGCCCTAGAAACCCTAACTAGCCGCTTTTGGGAAAACGAGGTTTGACATTACCCCTTTTTCAACTGTAAGCGTCCCCGCGAACACCTAATCTTACAAAACTTACCCCGGGGAGAATCATTGATTGGATGTTTCGCCCCTAGGTTCAGTCCCTTCGTAAGATCTGGGATCCACGTCAGATCCGGATTCCGGTTGATACTTCTTCATCCGGAAACCAGTTTGGACCCCGCCCAGATCCACTAACTATTATCTATATTTGTTACTAATCTTACTATCTATCCTACCCGGTCCTACCCCTTTTTCTAACTCTACTAGGGGTACGGATCCAACTAAGATCCGGACGGACTGTTATGCTACACTTCCCGTATCCGGTTCCTTGCGGATCCTTCTCCCTTTACCTTTGTCCTACTCCTAAAACTAATACTGACCTCTTTTCTTGGTGGCACTACGGATCGCGCTTCGTTCATCGTGACCTCCTCCTCCGGTAGCTCCACCTAACAACGTCATTGCTCCGGATTCTCCACTCCAGCCGTACGGCTATAGTTGAATCCGGTCCGCTCCCTCGGTGGCGCCTCCACGGTTTACCTATCGTTCGTGGATGCGGTGGATCCGGGCACCTGATTCTCACAATGTTTTGGTCCCGTCCAGATCTGACCACCTTGGACCAGTGAACCCTAAACCCTAAACCCAAAAAACTATGACAATTGGCCGCAGCGTGCAAAACAGCGACTGAAAATGGGCTGTACAAACCGATTGGTGAGGAATTAGAGGATGTCGATTACATTTTTGGAATCTGCGCAAAATTTCACTCAAGATAGGCTGTGGAAATTCCCAAATCGCATGCGTATTGCAAACTTTACGTGCATTCTCAAAGGAAAAGTTACACCGGTGTACCCCTTTGTATTCGAGGTGTACCCGGTGTAGCCCAACAACCAACTTCTGACTCGCGATGAATCAACAGTCGAGCCTTATACCGCTGGAAAGAACGCGAAACATTACACGCGATGGAGCCAAGAAATTTGAGAATCGGCCAAGAATTGCACAAGATATGGGTCGCCAAAGTTGGCAGCGTGCAAAACAGCGACTGAAAATGGGCTGTACAAACCGATTGGTGAGGAATCAGAAGATGGCGATTACATTTTTGGAATCTGCGCGAAATTTCACTCAAGATAGGCTGTACAAATTCCCAAATCACATGCGTATTCCAAATGTTACATGCATTCTCAAAAGAAAAGTTACACTAGTGTACCCCTTTGTATTGGAGGTGTGTCCAGTTACACCGAATGCACTGCATTCCTGTTCCGTCTTGCTATAGAATTGCTATGCATTTCTACATTGCTTCCCCTAGGTCCAACCCTTGAGACCCATCATTTAAAGACCCTATAGACTATGACTAAAATATGGGTAATATTCTCTTGTGACATTTTCCTTGTCAGTTAAGGGATTGTTCAACTACAATAAATACACAAAAATGGAAGTGTTAAAGAATAACATATTAACATATATAAATCGAATACTATTGTGAGGGCCCTCACAATGGTTAAGTGAAGGCAAAATAGCATGATTTGACTCATTTGTTTTATTGCTAAAAATAGAATCAGTTTTATTGTAATAAGGTATGCAACTGGGCAGGCCTATGCTAAAATCATTATGACATTCATATGATATTCAGAAGGAATGGATCAATCAATGAATGACATATCAACTATTTTGGGTTGAGTGTTTTGAAAATTCCTCTTTGAGCAAGGCTGCTTTATTTGAGCTATGACATATTACAAGATCTTCGTTCTTTCCAATTATGAAGTTGATCTTTAGATATTCTCCCTTATATAAAGGACATATTCTAAAGTGAATAATCAATCTAGGCAGAGATCAACCTTGAATCAACGTTGATTATTTTACATAATGTTGTATATTTGTAATATGTTAGATTTAGTGTGTAGCCAAAACTAAAGAAAAAATATTTAAAACCACTTCATATGTATAGCAGGATATAACACATTTTGAAAGCATTTGGTTCGATTAAATTTGTATTAGTCTTGCTCTTGAACTTTGATCACCGAACTGTTTTAACTTTGTATATCTGGGTTAGCTTCCAATTGTTGCTATAATGCGGATGAATTCAGGTATGTTACAAGTTTATTCTCATTGGAAAAATATGATATGGAGAGGGTGTTTATTTCAGAACGAAGTGGTTGAGGTGGTTACAGTTGCATGATTGCAAGACCAGAATTTGACTAACACTCTTGTTCCACATATTGCCCTGCAGGCGTAGATTCCAACTTAACGAAACATAGACGGAAATAATTTGTGAAAATTTTCATACCAATGGCTCATCAGCACTGCCTAAAGAGGTAAGCATAGCACAAAATCCAGCACAAGGAAGAGAACATATCTACACTCCAATTCTGAAACGAGAATCACAAAGAACATTCAAACATTCTTCGAAGAGCCTGAGCTCGAAGTCCACATCCTGTGTCTCATAAACCTACAGAAGCTAACTACTCAAGATTCTCCAAATTCTCTTCAATTTCTGAGCGCAACTCTCTTTCACCAAATCCTCCGACAACAAAACTCCCCAAAATAAAACTGTGAAGCCAGTGATGACATCGGAATCGCACAGCGACATTGACGAGCTCTCATTGTATAACATTCTTAATTTAGGATCCCCTACAACACACACACCTTCTTATATGATGGATTATATTGTTTATGTATCGTGGTTGATGCAATTTTGGTGAAAATAGAATGTGATATATGGTCTTAAAGAGATTTGAACCCACGATCTTCAACTTATAAGATTGATGCTTAAACCAAGTAAGCTGAAGGTGCTTAATTTTAACTTTTTGATTTTTGATTTATCAACTACTTTCAATGTTATTGATGTTGAATATCTTATAATGAAAATTCATTTATCCAACCATATTAGAAAGCTTATGCAGTTACGATGGGCAGATATTTGTTTGGTTCTACACTTGGTGTATAGATAGGATTTTGGCCGTAAATCACTTAATAATACACCGTGTACTCAAGTCATGTACATTCGCCGGTATAAGACGTTCAAGTATCATCACTTAATTCAATCCCTTCTTTACAATAATTTGGTCAAGCTAAAATTATCATATGTCTCCCTTCAATCTGATCTTGAGAGTTTTATAGGGATGCTACTTCTAGACAAGAAATTGAAAATAAGTACATACAAGCAGCACATGATATATAATTCCTTGTCAGATGTTAAGATAGTGTGGACCAATATTAATGGTTTATCATCAAACAAAATGTTGAAGTTTATATTTGTTATGGGAGCTTTATCAACTACAATGAAATCAAGGTGTAAGTGTTATTTCCAAGGTGTAAGTGTTAAAATTAATTGCTAGTTTCTGACACCAGTCACACCACAAAGAATAATCCCATAAACAAATACTAAAGTATATGAATTATAACTAATATACATGATATTATGATATGGATGTTTGAATTTATATTTGATTATTAGAATCCTAATCTCTATAAAAAATTCAATCACTTACACTGTGTCAATATATATTTGAATATGGCCAAACACAAGAAAGGGATTATTTTAGGTATATTCCATATATATAATATTTCCTTATGTGGCTACTACGAAAACTAAAAGTGAAATGATATACTAACATCCAAAAGACTACTATACAATCCCAAAGGCATATAGTCAAAAACCGCTATGTCTATACAAATGTAAGCATCTCAAAGGTTGTTGAATAAATAACAATCAATAAATTTCAAAAGAATTACTTACCACACGCATCGTATCATTGTAACTTCTGCCATGCAATGAAGCCAACCAAGTACAAAGTATTTCTAGGCTCCATAGCTTGTCTTCAGATGTATAAAAAGCCACATCTATCAACAATAATCTGCCTTATTGTCTTGATCTGAAGGAAGTTTATCATATATCAATCCAAATATGGAATATATCTGGCTTTCGGGATCTTGTATAACATTTTTCTCCATATCATCAAGTTCTTGGATCCATTCATTTGGATCACAATCACTGATACTTCTCAAATGACATCCCAAAATCTTCAAAGTTAATGGATGACCCTTGAAACATTGTTCCACACATTTATAAACAATATCTTCATGATTTTTTGAGAACTGTTGATGTGGAGTTGCATAATGTATCAAAATTCTTGCTGCTTCATCTTTATGAAGGTTGGGCATTGGAAAAATCATACTCTTACATCGAAAAAGCCATTTAAGAGTACTCAAGTCTCGACCACATACCAATATTTTGCTATCAGAATTGCACCCAAAAGTATTCAAAAACCATTGTACCTCCAATTTGATAGTCATGATGTCCATGACATTATCCAAAACAAGGAAGACCTTTCTCCTCCATGAATAGGTTTTTAGGATTTGATGGCCCTATAATCAACATCAAAACAAGAGTCATTAATATTATCAAAACAATTCATATATTGAATATCGTTAGTTGAAGATACCATTTTTAAACTAAACAACTTATAACAAATCATTTTTTAATACCAGTATTGAGAATTCAAACCTCAAGACATGTGATGACTTACTTGATCAATATCATCCAAATTTTGTAAAATCCAATCACCTATATCAGTCAACTCCTTGAGTGCCTTCTTTTGCAACTCAACCATGTTTGTTGTTTCACTGAACTCTATGTAGCATACTTTTCCAAAGTACGCCATATGATAATGGTTGCATAAAACTTTTGACAATGTAGACTTGCCAGTGCCTCCCAAACCATAGATACCAAGTACTTGTGCACATCCTGGTATTTGCTCTTGTTCATTGAAGGCTCTATCAATAATCTGCAAATATAATTTGCATTAGAATATGCTTTGGTTGATATAAGATAAAAGACACCACCACTTATCAATTTCAACCAAGGTCTTGGACAATCCATTATGAGCATACAAATTTACTCTAAAAGAATAGTTAGACAAAATAATTCTCTCATATTATATAAATAAAGATATTGTAAAATAATCTCTCATCATTATTAGACATTGTAATACCAAGAAAATATTGTATGAATAGAGTTTGATATATTTTACCTTATATAAACGATCTTTCCCTTGTACATGAGAATCTTCAAACTTCAATGTTGGTGGAAGTAAGCTTTGTATACTCTTAACAATAGCTCTTCTATAAGCTACTTCACCATCATAGTACTTGGACTCTAGCCCAGTTACAGATTTCAAAGAGTTTAGAGCATGTTGCCACTTTTTGAACTCAATCCTTGAATCTTGAGAAGCCCATTTTTTCCAATGCTCAATCCAAAGAACTTGATTAGATACCTCAAAAACTTCACTTCGAGATACTCCAAAGAATAAGGGAAGTATCTTCAAATTGGTGTGGAAGACATCTTTTGCTTCTATACTAGCTTGAAGCTCCACCATGGGCCATTTGGATTTTGTAAAATACTCACAAGACAATACCAATACCACAATATGGCATTGTTGAATTGCCTCAAATATTTTGGAGGGAAAAGGTTCTCCTTTGGGTAAGCTTTCAGAATCTTTATCAAAGAAACAACAAATGTTGTCTCTTTGAAGGTCTTCACATAACTGTTCAGTGAAATCTTTTTGGATTCCACTATGGCTAAGAAAGACTTGATGTTTTGGTTTCCTGGAAAACTTGGTGTCAACTTAAAGAGCAGAATTTGTCACAATAATTTCAATTTGTTATCAAGGTTTGGTTTAGAAAATCAAATCAAACCACCAACCACTGATTACATTTATTGCACAACTATTATTAATAAATATTAAAGAGATAATAAATTTGTCATGAGACTTCATTACTATCATCATTAGCTACAAATTCAAAATGTCATTGCCCTTCTCATTTATAAGGAAGGTCTTCTAATCATTTCAAATATCAAACTTCATCATCACACATGATTAAAAATTAGTTCAAAGGTCAACACTCTATAAGTCAATATCATATCTATTTTTGTATGACAAATACAAAATTAGGTCAATGTTACATTCAAAAAATGTGCATTAGTGTCAACAACATTGTTTCCAACCTGACACATGCTTGCTCTAAGTGTCCATCATTATAATAAAAAATTACTTAAATTAGTCTATTTTGATTTAAATGCTTAAACCAAGATAATAACTCTAGTTGAAAGCAATTAGAATTGCATGATCACACCTACCAATAAATAATGTAAAAACCTACAACCTTGAATGATCACTTATCTACGATGAATTGGAGATCAATTGAAGGGCTTCTTGATTTTAAAGCAAAATCCTCATAAGGCACCATAAATGGCCTAGGTAGGCCAACAACACTAGTATATGCTATATGAGGAAATAAATCGAGTATAATATGCCTTTCAATTACTAAGTAGATTTGTATTTAATCCTATTCCAAAACAAAAAAAATGTTAAAACTTACCATATATAGCAATTCCAACAACATGATTGACTCAATGATGATGTTGAGACATATGAATGATTGTATTATTTATGAATTAATGTCTAACAGTTATAGGGTAGTAGATCACCTGAACACATCCACATCTTTACTGCAGGATGGATCGGCATCAGTATCCAAGATCCTCTTGTGATCCATTTAGGACCACAACATTGCACATAAGTAGTTCAAGCAATATAAATCTTAGGTCACCATCGTTGAGAATAAGTTCAATTGTTGATTTGACTCCACCAGTCTTGACACCAAATGCCACTCCTACCAGTTCTGAAATACATAAGTATCCTGTAATAGACATCCAGCCCAACAAGATTACGTTTCTTTCTTTCTCTTCTTTCTCTTCAGAACAGAGCAATCTGTAGAATCCAAAAACTATCTCTCACCAAAGGAAGCTGCGACAAATATCGCAACTTGCAATGGCAGATTGGTTCGTTCAACTCAATTGCAGTCGTCAATAGAAGATATGACTCGTTTTACATCACAAATTAAATAGATACAGCAGTACATTAATCAAGTAGGACCTAAATTACAGCCCCCTACTCAGATCCGATTCAAATCGTTCAGCACAGATTTAAATAGCATCAACAAATAGGATACAATATGGATCGAATATTCATACAGATTCGTACAATTTTCTTATCAGATTTGCATAGGATCTGTAGAAGTGAGGGAGGATTGCACACGATATCTAAGCCTGTATCTTCGTTCATTAATTGTTCCAATAGTTGTGTTCAACATGACCTATGGAAGTCCAATAGTGACTTGGAAACGAAATAGCGACTGCTGAAAACGAGTTCAATATAGTATCAAAACAGATTAGACGCAACTACTGTAACCGAGAAACCTGTAACTACTGCAAGTGATGAACAATAGAGAAACGATTTTTATTGAAAGAAACGGATCGGAACGATCGCAAAATTGAACGGTGCAAAAATTTCTGCACCACGGTGAGCGGTAACTTAGAGCAGGAGTAACCCGTACTAAACTTGTACTCCCCCAATCGGTGGTAAAGCGAAACAATACAATCAATGCAAGAGCAACAGTGCCCAAGCCCGTGCCCAAGCATGGCTTATCATGTTATCAATTGGGGTGCACAGTGCGTGTATTATGCACTAATACAGGTTTTATCACACACCGAGGCATAGGACCCCAAAGCAAATTGTATACTAGAAAGTTCTAGCGCTCGAAATATTGGTTGGAAAGAAATGACAACAACCTAGAAAATAAGCAATTTGAAACAACATCACGTATTTGAGGCAACACAGAAACCGAAAGCAGCTAGCAAAAGGGCAAAAGAGCAAAAGAACCACATTGGTTCAATAACAGCCAGACGCTGAAAGAAAGTAAAGCAAGCAGAAGTAAATAGCTGTTTGGTCACATGAAAACATGACGGCGATCAGGAAGCGATACTTACTTAATCACCAGCAGTGTACACCTTCCGTAACACTAGAGGCTAGTGATTTTGTGGTAGTTTTGATAGAAAACTCAGTACAGGTTTCGGAACGCCATTCCCAAGCTCACACATTGTTGGTCCATCTTCTTCAATCTAAATCTGGGCTTCAGTTTTGCATGTTAGCCATTGCCATGCCACAGTGATGAAAGCTGGTGAATTTTGAGATCAATTCTCGTACTCATTAGAGCTCCGACGCCATTTACAAGCTCAAACACATCGATCGATACTCCTTAGTCTCCTACGCCAGGGTTGCTGTTTGCAAATTAGCCATTGCCATTCCACAATTAGGAAACTTGGAGGAGCTTGTGGATAGTTCGTACTCATGTTAAACTGGTGCCATGACTATTTTTGACTATTTTTGATCACCTTATCGAGGACCATAGACCAAGCTCTCATGTCACATAAAAGCATGACGGCGAGCATAAAAGCATGTACAGCTTCCGTCCGACTAGAGGCTAGAGATTCTGTGAGTTATGATTAAAAACTTAGGATAAGTTTCGTACCCCAGTCACGGGCTCGCAGACCCTGGTCTATCTTCTCTATCTCGCAGACCACAGCAGTTTTGTAGATTACCCATGGCCATGCCTACTATGAAAGTTGGCGTAGCTTCTGAACAGTGCGACTACCATGACTACTTTCCGATCAGTTCTAAGCTACTGCCATGACTCTTTCTGAACACCATTTCAATCGAGCACCAAGACCAAGCACGACAGGCATCAAGAGCCGAAAGCAAGCCCAATCTGAAAGGCCATCAAGAACTCCCACCGTGGTTCTAATTCCAAAACATTCCAACTAATCCTCATGCAACAATCTGCCTTCGGTCTCTAACAGTGTTCAAGCCTAGAGTGGATTTATCTCTCTCTCCTCATGTTATGATGTGAAGCTGAAGAAGAAATGACACCAAGGGTGTCGTGTTTGCGCAACGATTTTTCCCGTTAAACATTCTATGATGCATGGTAAGAATTTTTCCAACGATGAAATGGATACAAGTCTAATTCGCATACACATCCGTATCATATTGAGATGCAGAGGAGAGCAATAGATCTATCGAGTATGTGCAGGTGTGATAAAACTAAGCAATGTCTGGAGCAACTATTTAATTGCAGTAGTCCACGTATTTCGATGTGATTTATCTGTTACACAATTGCAGATGTAATAATATGAGCAGAGGATGAGGAATGAAGGAAATACAAACGCAATGACCACGTACCTTCAGAGAGATCCGGTATTGCATGTTCAATAAACCTATTAGCAGCTTGCAAATCGATGGCAGAAGTTGATCGTGATGGCGCTGTAGGAAAAACACATAAATATTGGTCGACAAAGTGAAGGAAACAAGCAAGAACGGCCTCATGCAATTCTCATTGACTACCATATATTATTTTATTCATATTCTATTACTTGAAAGGATGCTTGTGTTCTTCGAGACATCATGTCTGTCCAATCAAGTTGCCGGAGTTTGCGTGAACGACCGTTCGTTCTTTGTTAGTCGAGTTTCACAGATTCTTGGTACAGACATTTTGAAAAGTTCAAAGACAATTAGTCGGGTTAGTCGGGTTTCACGGATCTTGATCGGTACAGACATTTTGAAAAGTTCAAAGACAATTAGTCGGGTTAGTCGGGTTTCACGGATCTTGATCGGTACATACATTTTGAAAAGTGTGTAGTCGGAGTGTTTTAGAACCACAGAAACTTACGGATCTTTTCTCCGCTCACGACTATTCTTTGGACATGTCGGCATCAAAGTCGTAGTACTCATCTAATCAATACTGGAAACTGCCAGTTTCTGCTTTCAAGGATGTAACATGATAAGGTGCATTAAGGTTACTTTGTTGGTTTAAATTCATAATTGAACAATGTAAATCAGATTTGACATATGTGCACCACATTACCGTGGAAGGTGTACTTGTCCTGCTCTATGTTCCATACCATGTTTGCTATTATGCTTCCTGCTTATTTCTTTCATAGTTGAAATGCATTGCCGATCTGTTTCTGAACTAATCCACTGCAACTCCCTGGACATAAACAAGTTGTAAATACACAAAGGTAGTACACATTAAAAGTGCAATTAAAACCTCTAAACCCTAAACCCTAAATCCTAAACCTCCTAGGTAGTATACTTTGTAATATGAAGGATATATAGAATAAATTTCAGAATCACATACACTGGAAAATTATGTGATACTATGATATACTCTATATTATGTTACTCCTAAGTAATTGAAATTTGGAAAAAAAGAATTATACTTTTATCAAGCAAAATTCAGGTTGGAATCCCATAAACTATTAATGACACGTTCATTTGAAAATGAAATGATAGTGCAAGTGACTTGAACTCTATATACTTTATAGTTGTTCAAAATTCTAGAGGCAATTTGCAGCGTTATAAGTATAAATGAGGAAGCCAATGATGTCAAGAACAACTATTAATTTTCAAATGGTTTTACCAATAATTCAATACATTGATTGGAAAATAAATCATAAGAAAACTGGACCACATACAAAGAAATAAAAACACTTTATTGAGGAGTGTGTAGCCAATCTCATTATCAGTCTTCCCATTTCTTCTGGAATTTGCGACAGGAAATCAGTTCTCGGATTATTTGTATCACTATTACTCCTATACTTTTGAGCTAATAGTGATTCTGTAGTCCACATCTACTGTCGGGAGCCGATGAAGTCAGTGGAGAGTAATGTTATGTGGTCATTAGAATGCAATATAGAGGTGAAGGTTTGAAGCTCCGAAAAATACAATCACATACTTAAAAACTGGCATACTTGTTGTATAATGGTCTGGATTATTTTCCAACCATTCGGTGTTATCATTCTTTATAAGTATCGAGTTTCTCATATATATGCAGTAACGTTTGTCGAGGTGAGAGCTTATGCACTTCCTGTTTCAAATCTAGCTGATATTTTTGTCCAAGTCTACTTCCTCGTAAGCAAGGTAGTGTCTTTGTCACTGCATCTAATTCAGTTGTAGAAAAAAAATTCTAACATTTTTCCAAACTTTCCGGTTTAATCTACTCCGGGGATTTTGATCATTTTCCTCGTTTGGGTATGTCAGCACTGGTCAAGCGGAAGGAAGGTTCTCAGACTGTATTCTGAACCCAGTTTTCACCTGCCCCGACCCCATCCGTGGCGATCACCACGTACTAGTTCTTTGCGAGGTCTTGAATCCAGATAGTACACCACACGAAACCAACACACGACGATTGATAGAAAATCAGTTGACACCAGAAGTCTTGGCTGAGGAGACCCTTTTTGGGTTCGAGCAGGAGTACACAATGTTCAACAAGGCTGGACTAGTATATGGGTGGCCAGAGGGTGGCTTTCCACATCCACAGGGCCCATTTTACTACGGAGTTGGTCTAGAAGTTGTTTATGGGCGACCCCTCGTTGAAGCCCACTTGGACGCGTGCATCAAGGTACTTAGTTCCTGATTTTTATGGATGTTCTGCTTGTTTAGGTCCTTCATCATGAGTTTGTGCAGGTGGCTTATCAAATGCAACTGGATTGGCTTATAAAGCGCTATCACTATTCAGAAGCTTGCGTTTCCTTAACCATGAATTATTTGCAGTATGAGAAAATTATGTTCTTTTGTTGAGATGCAAATTAAGAGGTCCTTGATCGATGACTCATCTGGTTCATGTCCATGGAATATCTGTTACGATTCTAATTTTAAAAATATATCTGTTTTCAGATCCAAAAAATCTGTTACATGCTCTCATAAATGTTTGGCTTGTGTCTTTGAGGAATATGAGTCCAGTGTTAGGCGATTGCACATATTTTGAGTAACAGTGGCGTTAATGATCGAGTCATATACATGTTGGATGTCGGAGTTTGTGCAACCCACATGTATATACCTTGGCTTTTATATCCTTGTTTGCGGTTTTCGTGGTCTCCTCTGAGGTGCAAAAACTGTGTGTCAAACAGGTGTACCCTTTACTGGTTGAACCAAGCAATGACAAGTCTCGTGCCTGTCTTCTCAAACCGTCACGCCATTAGCGGAAAGTTCTGACTAAATGTTTGTGTGTCGTCAGGCTGGTTTGAAGATTAGTGGAATCAATGCAGAGGTCATGCCTGGTCAATGGGAATTCCAAATTGGCCCTGCTGGTCCTCTTGAGGTTGGTGATCACGTTATGATTGCTCGGTGGTTGCTACATCGTCTGGGAGAAGACTTTGGCATTACTTCCACCTTTGAACCGAAACCAAAGGTGATTGGAGGGTGATGGAATGGTGCAGGAGCTCACACAAATTATTCCACGAAGTCCATGAGACAGGAGGGGGGTATGAAGGCGATCAAGGCCGCCATTGAGAAACTGTCCAAGAAGCACAATGAACATATCTCTCAATATGGACTTGGCAATGAACGGCGGCTAACAGGTATAAGCCAGCCCTAGTTCTAAACTGATCTTTTGCACGCTTTTGTACCTCATGTTTTGTTGCTTGCGTCAGATGGCTCAACCATGTGTACATTCTGTTGTTTTGTAGGTAAACATGAGACAGCAAATATCAGCACATTTAAGTCAGGAGTGGCAGATCGGGGAGCCTCGATTCGAATTCCTCTCCCAGTGTCTCTTGAAGGGAAGGGATACTTGGAAGACCGTAGACCAGCCGCAAATGTTGATCCATATGTTGTCGCTCGCATGCTCATTCAGACGACTTTAAAGCACTAGGTATAGTTGAAGCTCACAATTAGAGATCATGGTATGGAGGTCTTTGTTTACTGCATTTTGTGGTTTCAGAGAAGATGTCTTTACCTGGTTTATGATGAAAATTGCAACTCAAATTTGAGGGCAGTCACAATCACTCTATTGAATATCTACAAGTTCGAGTATAATTCCCCGTACCTTCTTGATTGGGTCGCCAGGGTTAAACTTTGAACCCTTAAGTTGGAACTTATAAATTAGTCGCACTTGGTATATTCTGCATGACATCATTATAGGTGTAAGCAATCCGTCAAAGTGGAAGATCATTTAGATACTAGTTTATTCTACCATATCATGTAGTAAGTTATTGCCTTTAGTTTTGCGCGGGAATGGCCAAGGGCCACGGCCTTGGCCGCCCCTGTCAACCCCGCGGAGCTCCGCGGGGTTGGCAGACGCGTCCTTTGGGAGGGCGCGTCCGACTATGAAATGGCTTTTTTAAAAGCCCATTCTAGTATTCCTAGTATATAATGCCTAAGCCATCACATATTCTACACATTTCACATTTTACCTCTAAAAGGTCATGCTCTCACTATTTTATTTTTTGTAAATGATACTAGTTAGGTTATACAACTCAATATATAGGCGTTCTAAGATGTGTAGATGATATTTTTTTCACCAATTTTTTTTTAAAATGCATATCTACGATGATTTTAACCTTGTTTTCTTTAAATTTTTGTAGGCATGTTTGATTGGAGCGAACATCGTGATGTATAACAAGTTTTGGTAAGTATTATTATCAAAAATTCATTTATTTTCGAAAACTTCTCATTCATTTCTTGTTTTCACCTCGAATCACTTGATTTTACTTTTAATTACACATATTTATGTATGATTGCATTTTAAACATTGAATTTGGATTAAAAAATATAGGCATCAGCTACTAAATTTAGTATATTTAGTCCTACAAGCTCATATTTTTCATAAATTTTTGTAATTCAAAAGACAAATTCCACGTTAGGGCCCCTAAAGGTTAGGAGCACCTAAATTTCATATTAAATGTCAAAGATTTCTCTTTGAAATTGCTAAATATAGCATAATATACCACACATGATGAAATTTGGTGTACATTTTTGCAATTCAGATGACTATCAGTATTTTAGGGCCCCTAGAGGTTAAAGGCATTCAAATTTCATGTTGGGTTCCAATATTTATAGTCAAAATTTTCTAAATTTAGCAAATTTTGCCATACATGCTCAAATTTTATGTAGATTTCCACAATTTGAAAGACAGACAATATGTTAGGGCACCTAGAGGTTTGGGGGACCCAAATTTCATGTTGGATTTCGAGATTTGTGGTCAGAAGCTGCTAAATTTAGCAAATTTTTCCATACTTGCTCAAATTTGATGTAGATTTCCACAATTTGGAAGATAGACAATATGTTAGGGCACCTAGAGGTTAGGGAGACCCAAATTTCATGTTGGGTTTCGAGATTTGTAGTCAGAAGCTGCTAAATTTAGCAATTTTTTCCATACTTGCTCAAATTTGATGTAGATTTTCGCAATTTGAAAGACAAACATGTTAGGCCACCTAGAAGTTAGGAGGACATAAATTTCATGTTTGGTTCAGAGATTTGTAGTCCAAAATAGCTAAATTTAGCAAATTTTGCCATATATGCTCGAATTTGATGTAGATTTCCACAATTGAAAAGACAAAATATTTGTTAGGGTCCCAACAGCTTACGGGCACCTAAATTTCATGTTGGGTTCCGAGAGTCACTGTAGAAAGCTGCTAAATTTAGCAAAATTTGCCATAAATGTTCAAATTTGATGTAGATTTTTGCAATTCCTAAACAAAAGGTTTGTTAGGGCCCCTAGAGGATAGGGGCTTTCAAATTTTGTGTTGGATTCCAAGATTTATTGTTAAAAGTTGCTAAATTTAGGAGAATTTGCCATAAGTTCTCAAATTTGATATAGATTTCCACAATTCAAAAGACAAAATTCATTAGGGCCCTTAGAGGTTACGGGCACCCAAATTTCATGTTGGATTTTGAGATTCATAGTAAGAAGCTGCTAAATTTAGTAGATATTGCCATAACTTCTCAAATTTGATGTAGATTTCCGTAATTCAAAAGAAAAAATAATTTAGGGCCCCTAAAGGTTAGGGGCATCAAAATTACATGTTGGATTTTGAGATATATAGTGAAAAGCTGCTAAATTTAGCACAATTTGCTATAAATGCTCAAATTTGATGTAGATTTCCGCAATTCAAGAGACTAGAAATTCGCTAGGACCTCTAAAGGTTAGGAGCACCCAAATTTCATATTGGGTTTCAAGATTTATAGACAAAATCTACTAAATTTAGTATATTTTTCCGTATATGTTCATATTTGATGTAAATTTCCGCATTTTGAAAGACAAACATCATGTTAGGGTCCTTAGAGGTTAGAGGCGCTCAAATTTCATGTTGGGTTTGAAGATTTTTAAATAAAAGAAACTAAGTTTAGCATATTTTGCAATGTACACAAGAACTTGCTACCAATTTTTGTGATTTAAAAGCAATTTAGAACATTACGGTTTCTAGGAAAAAATGGCCTTGAAATTTCATCTTAGGGTTTTTTAAATTATAAAAGTGACTTAGTAATGTAGTTCTTTAGTTAAAGTAGTCCAAATTTGACTTATATTTGTTCAATTGACATTGGCAGATCATTATGTGACGCTTGGAGTCAATGGATTATACCGTGACCTCAAGGGAGTGAAGTATCGTCATTTGGGAGAAGAAGACAATTATACATATGAATAGGTCGTAGTGGAGCAGTAATATAGATCATCCATGTATGCAAGGGAGTAGGATAGTGGCAATGTAGTAGGATAATGCAAATATTATTTACTTTATAGTGTATACCTTCATTTGTTTATGAAAAGAAGCGTTTTGTTTTGACTTCTATCAAATTGTACTAAAATATTATTGCACATCATGTTTAATTTTCTTTTAATTCATGGAAAATTCAATATGAATGAATGTGTTGTTGCTATTCAAAAAATGAGTATATATGAAATTTTAGAGGGGCAAAATTTCATAAAAACTGCAAATTTTGTTCCGTCATGGCTGTCGGACAATGCACTTGGCCAAGTGCAAAAATTCCTAATTCAGTGTTAAATGTCCAATGTCACATGTCCTATCAAAGAAGATTTCTACTATATATATAGTATTTTCAATTCTCATAGTCATTGTTTTGATTTTTGCAGGGACAAATGTTGGGACATCTAATTTGGTTGCATCTAGTATTGGATCTGAGTATGTTCAGAGAATTCTCTTTTGCCACGGTGCTTATGATTTGTGATGAAGTCCCAACTTCAACCAATTTATCACAAGGAGTCTGCAAAGAGACACGTACATTATTGGAAAAAGACTTCAGCATTGCCTATTCTGGGGAGTGACGTATATTAACTTCTCTAAGAGAAAACAAGGCATCTGCAGAACGTACTATAGAGGCCATTGTCAATGGTAACTATGGTGATGATCTTGAATTTTCATTTACGGATTTCAAACTTGGTGAAGATGCAACATGGGCTCAGGATATTGAAAACAAGATTGGCAGCCTCATTTACCTTCGGTTGTTTGAAGGGAGAAGCAAAGTGGGAAAGGCAATCAGGGATGGATTCTTGGGGGCTGTTGCTTCTTCCAAATCCAAGGTCAAAGAAAATGCGCACAAATCAATGGAGGATGGGTTGGCTGAGCTCACATCAGATAATCTACGATGACTATTCAGTGGCAGAAATTCGGTGACAGCAAAAGACTTTATGACACAATGCACATTCTCTACTTCTCTTCCATCATATTTGAAGGATTTTTTCAGCGAATGCATTTTCAAGATGTCATCTGCAGAGGGGTCTAGGTTGTCAATCTTCATCACTGGCGTGGAGTATTTTGGTTCTCACATTATAATAGTGACTATGGATACAGGAGAAAGAGTGACTGACCAAAGTCTGCCAACCTCATCTACATGTTTTCAGACATTGTACCTACCACCATATAGGGATGTCGATACCATGTATCGCAAACTTTGTTATGCCTGCCTTGATAGGTCGTTTGGTATAGTGTAGATGTAGGTTATTTGAACTTAGAGCTTCGAGGTTGGTGGAATTAAGTTATGCATATGGTAATTAAGTTACTTATGAGGGAACTAATAGACGAAGTGTGTATAGCAAAGTTACTCATATGGTTTAACCCTTAAAGGACAAGGCCTTCTTGATTCCCACACCCAAAATCTCTTTTAAATCCTACTTTCAGCTGATTCTATCTTTATTTTACTTTGGTTCTATTCTAAAAAAGTGTAGAGCTCTCAAATATGTTCAATTTGGCATTTAAAAAACTCTATGTGCACTAATGTAGTAGAAGTGATGATCAAGATTCTCCAAAATACCAAAAAGCCCGTGGGGCTTGCTTTGACGTTTAAGGGTTAAGTTACTTATGAGGGTTTGGGGTAAATCAAACGACAATGACTCCAAGTTAGTTAGAACACCAAAGTAGTAGTCTAGTTACAATAGTATGAAATGACTGATTTGGGAGATCTTTACTCTGATTTAAACCTTTTGGTAATGTAACTGAAGTCATACTAAACCTATGTCCACGTTATTGGACGGTGATTGTAATCTTCAAAGTGTAAAAGAGATTATACAAGAAAAGGATAAGGTCAAACAAGAAATCAACAACCGGATGCCAAATGTATTTGGCTATAACTAGTTGACTATATTTATCTCAAAGAATGATTGGGCATTGGCACTATGATTGGGCTGAAAATCGAGAATAATGAAATCAAAAACTAGGTATACTTTTAAGTTAGGCAATGCATCGATTTCTTGGAACAATGTAAAACAATAACCTATTGCAGAATCAAGTGTGGAAGCTTAATATTATGCAGCAGGTGAAGCAACGAAGGAAGCTATATGGATCATACATCTTTAGGTGAAAATTAGTGGACTTAGAGTGATATTAAGTTATGAATTTATTAAATAATGTGGCACTACATTATTATGGCTATTTTCTTACAGGAGAGTGTTAGAACTAAGTTACTGATATGGTAATTTAATTACTTATCATGGAAATGATAAACCAATGATTCATGACTCCAAGTTATGGTTAGAACACCAAAGGAGTAGTCCAATTACTGTATACATATTCTTAATATGTAGACAGACAATACTAGGACTATAAATGTGGCTTGGTGGGTGAAGTAGATCTCATTGTTTAATTCACAAGATGTCACTTCTATGGTGGGCGGCAAGTGACCCAGTAAACATTATTTACCTTTTTTGCACATTATCTTTCTTAATTTAGCAGAGGTGGGGGAAAAACCATTAGACCATGCTATGAGATAATTGAAATGAATAATAACTAGATTTTAGTAGGATAGGTTTATGTAATAAGTTGAGGGATCTTTGTATTAGAAATAACTAGTGAGCTTGGTAGTTGTAGCTTCTAGTGAACTCTGCAGAGCAATGGGATGAGTGAACAATTATTCTGAATTCTGTCCAATATAAAGGGCCCTTTTTGTTTATTACAATGGCAAAAAAAAGTGCGTGTCATAGAGTATCCTACATATGATATAGCAATTCTATGACAACAGAGAACGAGTCACCATGGAGAGTGAAGAGAACTCGGTGCCGTACTTTACAATTGGCATTTGAGAGGATAAAATCTTCCATGCAGCTTCCAACTAGAGCCGCATCCACCTTGGCTAGAAATGCAAATAGCGCGCCATAGTTCATTACTTGGACTCTTCTGAGATCCCCTGAACCTTGATGACCGAGTGAAGGTTCTACTATCATCTTCTAATTCATTATGATTGGTTTAAATAATTATACTTCAGTCTTGGTGAATTTGTTCATATGGGTAAAAGCACACTACCGCCTACCTCTTTTGATGTCACAAAGTCACACTTGACAAACTTATTTATTTTAAGTGTACATAAATGAAGAAAATTACATGCATGAATCTGGTGTAATGATTGACATTATAAATGCATCCTAAGATCCAATGGCAATTTGCCATATCTAATCAATATTTAATTTTATTCACTAAAATTCACTAAATATAATGAATTTAATAAAAAATTATAAATAAAGTTTTTAACACTTTGGTTGGTTCATAGAAGAAGTGAACAAGATTCTAGAGGTGGGCCTAATTTTTTTACTTTTTAATTTTTCTTTGGAATAATTCTAAACTCAAGTTTAGAAAAAAAATTAGAGTCACATTGTACCCCCTTCTAAGTTTAGTGTTCCTAAAAATCCCTTGTAGAAGGAATTAAACAATAGAAAATTAGGCCCACTTGTAGAATCTTCCTAGCTTCCTCCACTAACCAACCAAAATGTTAAAAACTTTATTTTAAATTTTTTATTGAATTCCTTGTTTTTGCCCAAAAAGGGTGACCGTAGTGTGCTTTCACCCATATAAGTTTTTTTATGGGTCAGTAGAGGTGTCTTGAGATCTCTTTCAAAGGAATCAAAAGGTAATTTTATAGGTACGAATAAAATAGGACATTTATTTTTAGATAGGGGAGTAGTAGAAAGTTGCATAAGAATGAGTTAAATGATGCATTCCATTTCAGATGTAAAAAAGATTACAGAAGAAGAGCAAAAGCTTGAACAAGAAATGAATAGTCGGATGCCAAATGTATTTGGCCATAAGTACTCCATCATAGAATGGAGTAGTCATGGGGGTGGTTGCAAGCTACGATCACCCAAACTTTTTGTCGCGGCATGCAAATTTGTGCACTTACCCAATCTTTGGAAAATCATCAATAAATATTGGAATGGAATTTTGTGACGAAACAAACTGCATTGTGTCTAGAATTCTAAAGTTAAGATGTCTACCACAATAAAGTTTGCAAATTTTCAATCTTTCTATCCAAATTAAGCATTTCTACTTAGATTTGGTAGCGTGTCGCTTGTCAAAAGTGCACCTACTTTATGGGAAATGCTAGAAGGGGGTCCAAATTGAACTTCAAAAATTTATAGCAACATACCACAAGTGTATACAAAGGTACCATATTTTATTTTTTTGGGTACTACGCTTACTTATTTTTTAATTAATTGTTTGGTGATGTTTTTGTTTTTTAAGATTTTCGTGCAGTTAAAACTTTTTTTTGGATTTTTTTTTTTGGAAATGAAATAATGGTTCAATTTCAGAGGTGGGATATGAAATGCATTTTTCATAAAACCTAGCTAAGGATGTTATGTAAAAAAGGCTCTAATTACCCCTACTCGGTAAAAAACAGAAAAGGCTATTGAGTAATGCCCAAAGACTTGAAATTAACTTAACAATTGCTAAAGTGAAAGTATTAGCATAAACCCTATTTGGGATGGTGAAATTTTTGATCTAATTGAAAGTTGAGAGGTGCGCATTACTACGCTAGTGCACGAGCTGCATGGCCTTTAGCTGCACAAGCTGCACTCCCCACTTGGTAGACCGTAGCTTGCAATCACCCATGGCCATATTTATCTGAAAGAATGATTGGACATTGCCACTCTGATTGGGTTGATCCAAAAGAAATGAAAAAAAAAACTGAGTATGTTTTAAAATTAGCCAATGCATCGATTTCTGGGAACAATGTGAAACACAAATGTATTGCACAATCAAGTGTTGAAGCTGAATATTATGCAACGTTTGAAGCAACAAAGGAAGCTATGCAGATCATACATGTTTATAAGAAAATTAGTGCACTTGGAGTGAACTAAGTTATGTTTTTGGTAATTAACCCCTAATTGCCCAACCATGCATATTTTGCATGATGTACAAAAGTAAACTTCGTTTTATTCATACATCATGCAGTTTTTGTACTGTGATTTTTTTACTGAATTTTTTTATGGAAAGTTAGCTTCGTGCGTGTGTGATCCAATTAGAAAGGGATTGATTTGTAAAAAAAATTATGCCGCATTTCATGTTGCAGTGTTTCACCAAAAAAATGTCACCTTAATTTTAGTGTAAAAGTGCTTTTGTAAAAATGAACTCATAAAATTAAACATCCCAAAAATCTCCAGAAATCATTAAACTTAGAGCCTTACATTTTAACCCATCACAACAAATTTAATCCACAAATTGTCAAAATATTATTTGTAATCAAATTACAAAATAATTTTGAATTTTAAGTTTCAAATTTTATAGAAAATATTGGTGATAGCATTCGCAGATCTAACCGTATGGATAGAATTTAAAATTCATAATGTACAACTTTTATTCATACATCAAGTTCCAAATATCCCTCTTAGATGCATTTTATAATGCACCTTTGGAAAACTGCCCAAAGTAGACAAGGGTGAGGACGTTTAGGGGTTAATGTGGCACTACATTATTATGCCTACTGTAGTATGACAAAGTTTTGGAATTAAGTTACTAATATGGTAATTAAGTTACTTTTGAGGGAAGTAATAGACCAAGTGTTTATGATAAAGTTACTCATATGGTAATTAAGTTACTTTTCATGGAACTGATAAACCAAAGATCTATGGCTCCAAGTTACAACACCAAAGTAGTAGTCCAATTAGTGTATACATATTCTTAGTATGCAGACAGACAATAGTAGGACTACAAGTGTGGCTTGATGGGTGAACCTGGAGGCTGGAGGAGGCTCGGGTAGCCCGCCCAGGCGTCTTCCTTGACAACTCACGTCACCATCTACCTAACTTCAGCGGCAGGCTTCATCGTGGTCTTCCCATCCTCGTCATAGTCATCTTCAGAGCGGATCCTAATCCAGCCCTTCTTCATCTCTCTTGCGGCGCTCGTCCTCTCTTTCCTTCGGCGCCAACTAGAATTGAGAACCTAGGGAGAGAATAGTGGAATGGTCAATCTTGGCCATTCTCTATGGAAAAGCCATGACTCCCCCTTAGAGCCGTGTGAAGAATGAGAATGGCAAAGGCTTCTCAATCTCCACGGCTTCCTAATCTTCACGTCCATTCTTCACCTTTGGAGGAGAAGAATGAAGTTTTTCAATCTTCAAAGAATGGGTCCTTCACAATTTGAAGAGAAAGTGCCACGTACGCATTCTCTGAAGATTGAGAATGGGAAGAATGAGGTGTGACACCCCCTACATAGCATAATAGAGCAATTGAGACAACACTCTTTTGCAATGGGACCACAATCTAGTTACAATTAGAACCTAAGTTTACGTCGCAATGACAGGATACCATTATTAGTCCCAAAATTCATGAAATACAAATAACATTAAAGTTAACTGAAAAGAGTGTCTCAAAGTGGAAACTCACCTCATACTCACCTTCAACTCATTTTCAATTCAAAAAGACGGCAAAACTAGTTTATGGTGAGTTCAAAAATAATCTAAAGCAAGACCGTGCGCCACCACGGGGCGTGGAACTCGTGTCCTCCCTAATGCTAGAGGAGAGTTCCCATCCACTCCCCCAAGCCAAGAGCCCCGACCATGGGGACTATTCATGAACAATGGTTGTCAGAAAATTTAATTACAGAGAGGGAACTCCTCTTCAACTCCTCTTCAACTCTTCTTCTGTATTCGGTTAACTCAATTACTTCATTACTTAAAAAAGTGGATGTAAGTGAAGATTCTCTTTTGATCCAGGTTTCAAAAGGGTGCTCCACTGCACTGGTCTATTATGCTATGAAAGGGGTTGCAGGGACTTGATTTCTAAAAAGCCGAACCGGGCATCCCAGGCTCGACACCGAACCTGAGCTCCGGAAGACTGGGCTCGGGCCGAGGCAACCTGATCCCGGAAGAACGCGCCCCGCGGAGACACGAGTGGCAGGCAGGCAGGGGACTGAAGCCACAAGACTCATCACTCACGCCGCACTCACACAATCGATACATGGATTTCCATTCTGATTTCCACCTCGCCCATTTCCAATCTCGACATGGCCTCTCTCGCCGCATCAATTTTTAGAGTAGACCCACCAACAGCAGCAGCAACAGCAGCATCATCATCGAAAGCTCCAGCCTCACCAAGCTCAGCAGCGCTCAGCTCACCTTCCCATTGCGCATTTCGTGCAGGGATTCATAGGCACCACTTGGAGTCGCAATTTAGGGTTCGAAGCCATGGAGCAGGAAAGCAATGGAGCATTCGCTGCAGCAGCAGCAGCAGCAGCGAGCAAACTCCCGAACAGCACGAGCAACAACAGGAAGCAATACGCGACCCGATAGCGGCGACTGTAGCCTCGCCGTTGCCGCAGCGAATTGCGCTCTTCTACGACGCGTTCTGGCGCTTCCTGCGCCCGCACACAATCCGGGGCACATTTCTGGGCACCACAGCGCTCGTGACGCGCGCATTACTGGAGAATCCGGCCCTCATCAATTGGCTGCTGCTTCCCAAGGCGCTTCGGGGCCTCCTCGCGCTCCTGTGCGGCAACGGCTTCATCGTCGGGATCAACCAGATTTACGATTTCAACATCGACAAGGTGAACAAGCCGTTCTTGCCGATTGCCGCCGGGGATTTGTCCGTCCCCGCTGCCTGGGCGCTCGTCGCGGGCCTCGCTGCGTTAGGAGTTGGCATTGTCGCGACCAATTTCGGCCCCCTCATCACACAACTCTACACCTTCGGGCTCTTTCTCGGGACGATTTACTCTGTTCCGCCGTTGCGGTTGAAGCAGCACCCCGTCCCCGCGTTTCTGATCATCGCCACCGTGCGCGGGTTCTTGCTCAACTTCGGGGTTTACTACGCGACGCGCGCTGCGTTAGGGCTTTCTTACCAATGGAGCCCGTCTGTGGTTTTCATTACTCTGTTTGTCACCGTGTTTGCTACTGTTATTGCGATCACGAAAGACCTGCCGGACATTGAAGGTGACAAGAAGTTCAATATCTCCACGTTTGCTACCAAGATGGGAGTGCGGAAGATTTCCTTTCTGGGAGCCGGTCTCTTGCTTGCGAATTACATTGGCGCTATTGTTGCCGCGTTCTATCTGCCGCAAGCGTTCAAGCGGAACATCATGGTTACTGGCCATGCCGTTTTAGGGTTGTGCCTTGTTTATCAGACGTGGTTGCTGGATACGCAGAAATACTCCAAGGAAGCCATAGCTAATTTCTATAGATTTGTGTGGAACTTGTTTTACTCTGAGTATGCATTGTTCCCGTTCATATGATCTCTCTCTCTCTCCCCCTCTCAATTGAGTTCCATATTCCAAGGTTTAGTTCCTTCTTGTACACATTTTTCTGCATCCTGAAATTTTGTTAGTGGTACATGAGATTGATAAATCTTTCTTGTTGAGACTGTTACATTTTATAGCAGTGTGGATTGCACACTCGTCACTGTAGCTGCATTGTGGTTACAATACTTGGCTTTGATTCTTGAACTCATTGTGAGAGGATGTACTACATTTACCTAGAGTTGTTGAGCATCAATGCTTGCATTTTTGAACTTTAGTTGGCTGAGTAGCAATCCATCTTAAATACATTGATTCTAACGATGTGGGCTCAAGGTGTTTGCAGCTCCTTGCTGGAATGAGAAGTGTTGCAGTATGGTATTCTTTTTCTTGCTTATTTCTTTTCTGACAACATTGGTTTATGTTTTGGAGCAGAGAACGCATGAATTACAGCTTGAAGGTCAAGTGCAGGATTCACAGTTTCAAGTACTGTGTTTGTGAATCCTTGATATTCGTCTATAATTGCCACATTTTTCCGAGCCAATTGTTGTTGGAGAAATTTATACAGGTTCTGAATTAATGTCCCTACAAAATAGGAGTGTAGATTCTGGTTGTCTCGTTTTGATTATTGGCTCTTGCATTCATTGAATATCTTTTTTTATTCCATGTTTGAACACCCACTTTTTGTCATAATTTCAGTTTGTTCACAGTTTTTGATGACACCATGCATTACAAGATAACAATGAAATTTTAGAGCATTTGGAGTAGTGTAGCATTTTTCCTGAGTTGGCCGACCTCATGAAAAAACAACTTTGAGCAACATGACTTTTTTTTACCAATGTCTGGTGGAAAAAAAAATTATATCCCATGAAGCTCTTCAAATTCCTCACGTTTACTAAAAATCTCAAAATATTAAACTCAAAATTGACATCGTGGGAACCTACCCGGTTTTGTAAATGTCTTAGTTAGGACACTTGGTCCTTCAGGGTTAGAATGAAAACTGTGCTTTGACACATCTATGCACTAGGAGGGTGACACACGGCCAAACTAGATGAAAGATTCTAAAGATCTTTTCAAAGAGCCTCCAAGCTTTGAATTCTATTGTGTCATACAATGACCCTTCAAATCTAAGTTTGGTTGAATATACAACTATCCTACATTCTACTTATAATTGGTCCATGTACTATTTGGAGAACATATTTCATCGGTGATTGAAGGTGGGAAACTTTAAGTTGAATTGCTCTTCAAATATAGGTTTGTAAATTCAGTGTATCCGTTTCAATGAGCATAGGTGTGGATGCTCTAAGTAACATTCTACAGGAGCCTTATCAACACCTATGCTCTACAATTTCCACTCTTTCAAAGTTTCCTTCCTATTGAGAATCTTTTTCACATTGCCCACTTAAAAATGATTCTAATATTCCTTTTCACACAATGCTAAGTTTAAAAAAATTGGTTTTGCAAACAATGTACTATCCTGATAGAGTATATATAATCTTATACTCTTAGTTGTACATATTATCTACTTATTTATATTAATCCAACAATAAAAACTCATTTTTAAACTTATTCAAAAATTACACAACAAATATAAAGAAGACTAGGATAGGATCTTCTTATATCGTCCTTTTTCTTAGAAGAGCCTATTTATTCTTATTTTTAAGAATACTTACTCCAAAAATATAGATTAGAAGGCTAAGGCAATTTTCATATAATCATGGAGTTATAAATGATAGGAGGATTCCTCATCACTATAGCAAAGAGTGAAGACTTAGAACTACAATACCGTAGTATATGGTTTGATTTGGCCATAGGTTGCCGAATATTTAATTAATTTCCTAAAAATAGATTTGATACTTGTACTTTTTGAAATTTTTCTTCTTTAAATTTGAAAAAAAAGTAAAAAATAATTTCCTAAAATTTCGGCCTTTATTAGAATAATATAGTTAGTGCCGAAGCCGATCATGTACTACGGTAGAATGTTATGTAGTTATTGTGGCATATCAGACTAGAACAATTTCAATCTCCCAACTAAAACCTCATATCTAAGTGAAACCACATATCTCCACTAGTGTTAGTTTTTAAAAATCTAGCCACTTGAAACGCATGAAACTTAAAATTTTACAATTTTGACACTCAAAAACATGTCATATTAACAAACATGACCATTTTAATTGTTTGACAACATATAACTATCTATCAAAAGGTGTCATGTAGAAAGAATGAATGAATTGGAACTTCAACATCATATCCACGATTTTCACATACAATGCGTCAGAGAGGGGCGGTTTACACTTATAACCATAAGCCATGACCAAGTAAATGAAAAAATCCATGGTCGTACTTCATGGTTGCAAGCCGTGTCCAAGAGAAATGAAAATGCAATTTTCAAAGCTCCCAGTCACTTCCCATAGTGTAAATTGAACTTGGACTGGGAGGAGTTACCATACACCAAAAAGAAGGTGGGTTGATTTTTGAAAAACATATTATAATTGAAGAAAAAAAGAACTTTTACGGGTCATTTCAAAAACTTCATTACTAGATTAATTGGACCACTGTGAGCTCAAATATGTAAAAATATTTGGAATCCGACTTGTAACTTGCCAGATATAGACCCCCAAAATTTTAAAAACTCATTAGAGTTATCCGCTAACTCATAGAGAGTGGAGTTGTTGACCCTTGGTTCCCCTAAAAGAGAGGTTGAGGTGTGAAAATAGAACTTCAGTTCTTCTACAAAAATTAACTAAGGACATGAAATTATTTTCCTAAAAAATAAACCAATTTTCAATTTGGTCCTCGGTTCGGAACATGAGCAATTGCCACAATCATAGCAAGAAGGGACTTTTGACTAATTGAGGAATAGGAGAGTGAGTGCTCATGTTGTGAATAGGAGTAAATCTTGTTCATGTAGTGAATAGTGCTCTGGCTCATAAATTAAAATTTATTGTCCATGCAATGAATAGTGCTTGCAAATAGCCCTTCTTTCATTCTAAATGTAGAACTTGCCATCTCTTTTGTCTATTTAATTTTTAGATGCTTAGTTATCATTTCTCTCCAACGGAAGGCAAGGACCCCCTATTTAAAGTGGTCAGTTAGCATATATCTCTATTGTTTCAAATGTTTGGGTGCTTATATCTCCCAAACTACAACTCCAAATGCAAAAATTTCAATGAATTTGAGTTTAGAATGGCCACATTATGCTATTCTAAAAATTTCATATCATTATGACACTTAATATCATTGATGTTTTGGTTTTTTTTAATCTCATGATCTTTGGGTTTTGCGGCCAAAGAACCTCTTTTGCTTGATTCATCAAAAACCGGGATCAAAAATGAACCCAGACCATGAAACATTATCCACTAGGACACTTTATATTCCTTTTGGTAACCTCGACTCACATAGTTTGAGTTCTTTTTTTGAAATGGTGTAAACCCAAGTTGTCTCCGAATGAGTTTGTGGGGCCAATCACAAATTTTAAGGGTCCATGGGACGACTTCTTGGTCACAAGTGTAAACCACCCAAGTCCCATGATTTGACAATGGTGGAATACAAGTTATGATGTTACCTGCTACTCTCTATATTACCAGTAGTGCTAAATTACGGTATGGTCTTATTTGATAAAATGGAAGATTTTAGAGCAGTAATTAGTGCTCAAAACTAAAAAAAACACTTGTTTTGATCCCATTTCTTGAGTGATGGTATGGTTTGAGTGTGTTAGCAAATGAAAGAGAATCACAATGCAAGTCTTTTTATCATTAGAAAAAAATTGGGAATTTCAAAAGACCCCTTCCATTTGAGATGCAAATCTCATGGAAAAAAGTAATAAAATATTAATAATATTCTAAAAATTGATTTTTTAAATTAAAAAGAATTAATTAATTTTAAAAAAATTTAAAAATCCAATCTGATGTGGACAGTGACTGTCTACGTCAGATTGGATTTTTATTTTTTTTAAATTAATAATATTTTTCCTATTCACATTAGATTTCATCAAAGGGCCTTCTAGAGCCCCAAAACTTTTCTAATGATGATCCCATTTCTTGAGCGAGAGAATGGTCAGAGTGTGTTAGCAAATGAAAGAGAATCACAATGCAAAAGCCATTTAAGACCTTACTTTCAAGTGTCTACAGCTTTGAAAAATAGGGATTTCAAGTGAAGATGGGTTTTGAGGTGACCCAACAGAAACCTGTTGCAATGCAAAGACCGGTGTCTCCTCACACAGATTCTGTCCTTTCTTCCAGCTTAATTTCTGCTTATCAAACAGCCTGTGGAACATCAAACTGAAACCATTTGCACAATTTGCACAACTGAAAGGAAGCGTCTCTCTCGTAATACCATGGGTCCTCCAGGCCAAGAGTAAATGCCCATGTTAACCCCTAAAGGACCAAGGATTCATAGTTTAAAACGACAAGTTCAATCAATCATATTGTAAAAAAAGACAATTCAAATGGGACCAAATTTTATATCACTAGAATTAGAGAACAACATTGCATGCGTTGGTAATAAAAGAAATAAATTTGACTTAACCCTTTAGTGCCCAGGTAACCACTAAGTGGTCACTAGATCACTGGAAAATGAAATTCTGGAAAATCTGTGAACCATCTCAGTACAGTGTCTGAAGTTCAGATGTGTAACTTTTGATTCTGGAGATGATGCAAAAAGAAAATTTGGAATCCGACTTTCCTAAATATCCAAATACCTATGTACAAAACACCAAAATAGTGCAAATACCTCAAAATACAGCAAATACTTACAAATACAGCATATGTACTATGTTGTATTTCTAGAGATTGGAAGTTTGTTATCTCGTTTTTCTTTTTGGATTGTGTTCTCTTGTTCATGTTCCATTAGTGTATGTAGTCTGATCTTGATCACTATACTAACTCCTTTCTTATTTGAACGTATAAATTTTGTTCTAAACCGTACATGGATAAGTCACTTTCACTTATAAAATTTACAATAATTATGTATGAGTCTATTCTTGACATGAAAGATTGCAATGAAGAGGTGTTGACACAAGTCATTGCTGAACATCTTCACTTTTATTTTTGAAAATTTAACCCAAATTCTATTTAACCTTGAAGTCACACACCCCCCAAAATCTCATTTTTGAGTGTGCATTATACGGTTCAAAGATATACTATAATCTTCCAATCCAACGGTCCGATCTTACCAAGATCTAACTGAGACTTGTTTCATTAAGCTATGCTTACATTCGTACAGTTGGATACTATTAATAGTACCCCTAATTTCAACAGAGATAGATTTAAAGAAACATCACCCAGAAAAAGGTGGTTTCTCCAAAACCACCCTGGGCGGTAAAGGGTTAAAGGAGGTTCACATAGGACCTATTCAAAACTGCAATGAAAAACATGAATTCTTGGTACTTTAGGGGTCAAGATATCTGCCTTCTCCAAGACATATAGCAACATCTTTGTCAAACAAAACATTGAAGATTCACCGACTGGATGACCATTTTTCTGTGTGCCAAACTTGAACAAGGCAAAGCTGCTCTACACTGTCAAAACAGTTAAAGATTGCACTATTTTAACACACAAAACTCCAAATTGCACACTTATTTCTAGACGGATGGAATGACGGTAATGGCAAAATCATTCATGAAAGTGTGAAAATTCCACCCCATTGGTTGCACAATCCATGCGTGGTGAGTGGCTTACTCACTATTTTCAAAGTCTAATTGAGTGATGTTGGTGGGGAACTACATGGTATGCCTTGAAAATTTTGGATGACCTTCAGAGTTGCTGGTGGAGATGCTCTTAACCCTTTAGTGCCTAGGTAACCAGTAAGTGGTCACTAGATCATCGAAAAATGAAATGCTGTAAAATCTGTGAACTATCTTAGTTCAGTGTGTGAAGTTCAGAAGTGTAACTTTTGATTATGCAGATGATGCAAAAAGAAATTTTGAAATCTGACTTTCTTAGATATCCAAATACCTATGTTCAAAACACCAAAATACTGCAAATACCTCAAAATACAACAAATACTTACAAATACAACACATGTACTATGCGGTATTTCTTGTATTTGAAAGTTTGTTATCTTGTATTTATTTTTGGATTATGTTCTCTTGTTCATGTTCCATCAATATATGTATTCCGATCTTGATCAATGTACCAAGTCCTTTCTTATTTGAACGTATAAATTTTGTCTTAAACCGTACATAGATAAGTCACTCTCACTTATAAAATTCACAATAATTATGTGTGAGTCAGTTCTTGACATGAAAGATTGCAATGGAGAGGTGTTAACATAGGTCATTGCTGAACTGCTTGACTTTCATTTTTGAAAATTTAACCAAAATTCTATTTAACTTTGAAGTCACACACCCCTCAAAATCTCATTTTGGAGTGTGCATTATACGGTTCAAAGACATACTATAATCTTTCAATCCAACGGTCTGATCTGACCAAGATTTAACCAAAACTTGTTTCATTAAGCTATGCTTATATTGATACGGTTGAATACTATTGATAGCATTCCTAATTTCAAGAGAGAAAGTTTAAAAAATATATCACCCAAAAAACTGTGGTTTCTCCAAAACCACTCTAGGCACTAAAGGGTTAAGACGCTTTAGATGAAACATAGCGACCCAAAGTGCAGGCTCTTCTTCTAAAACTCGGGTTAGTTTTCTACTAATTGATGTGCAATTAAGAAGAAAAGATACTAACTAGCTTGAGTCGTTTTGAGGGCCCTGAACTGGGTTGTTGTATTCAACGTCTCCCTCCAAATAAATTGTTGACCAACCCATACACATCCATTTTTTCCTGAGTGCTGGTGGAGATGCTCTAACATTGAAATATCCATTACAATTCCAAACTCTCCGGTCCACTTTCAAACAAACTAACTACTAGAGCTCATAAGTGCAGAATGACTGCAGATCAACAGCCTGTTCCTCTGCAATTAATTGAAAAAATAATCAATTGATTGTGGAAACTAACAGTGGCAAAAACCTTTGTACTTGGGATCAGAGTACGTAGTACCATAGCTGGGTCGCCACCCCACGAACAAATACTTAATCCTTTTTGGAAAATAAGGTTCGTTCCTCAAAAAATGAATTTCTTAATTTTCGTTTTTGAGCAAAAGATGTTTCAAAGTGGCCCAAAATAGCTTAGAAATAGCAAAATATAGCTAAAAATCATTTATTCTATTTTCGTTTTTTGGTCCTCATAATTTCCAACTTTATACGTTTTTTATTTTTTGAATTATTTTTTGGCAACCCAACTATGGTACTACAGTACTCAGTCACTCTCATCAAACTTCAGAATAAACTCAACTTATATAACATTTAGTAGTTCTTGTAGGGGCTGCCTTGGGGTTTCATCTAGCTTCATCCTTGGAGTTCTCCTTGCCCTTGCCACGTGCCCCCATGGGACTTACGAGATGATGAGGTATATTCCTCATCATTTCATTGGGGCGAGGACAATCCCTGAGTTTACTACTGAATGTTATGTAGCAGATCAAATGCTTGTTGGCAGCTTCATAAACTCCAAGGAGTTGCAGGACTCTATATTCTTCCTGGCAGCTAAATACTCTGCATAAGTCCGAGCCTTGTACAAGTTGGCCCCAAACTTCAAAACTTCTGGAGGGGGAATGAGGGTCACAAATTTGGCTGGTGCCAAACAGTGCGCCACTGATAAGCGCCCTTCCACCTTGTTCACCACTGTTCTGTGTGAGGGGCTCTTAAACCTGCCGTTTGTCAGAATCTGCAACCATAAAAAGCATCCACATTTATCATGAAAATAATACTTACGCACTCACCTTCAAAGTATACAGATTGAAATTAGCTCACAATAATGAGGTCAATTTAGTGCAGAAATGAGTTGATGTTCACAACACTCTGAAGTTGTTCAATGACTTTACTATTCCTCTGATATACGAGTTTAATATGATTAGGATTCAAATGTATTCATCTCATTTCATACTTAAAAAAACAAGATTAATATGACTTGGATTCAATGAGAACGTATTCATCTGATATCATATGTAAAAAAACAAGATGAATATGACTTGGATTCAATCAATGTGGCTGAGAGAATGTATTCATCTGATATTATATTTAAAAAAAACAAGATTAATATGACTTGGATTCAATCAATGTGGCTGAGAATGATGTTCATCAGCATGCTAATTCTACTTGCTCCCAAGTGTCAGTTTGAAAGCTACTGTTAGGGAGCTATTAAAGTGATTAATGTCAAGGGCTTCCTTCTCCAAAATTGATGTAAGCGGATGTATGTCAAAAAATGTTTGATCAACAAAGATTGAACCGAAATAGACTGTAAATGATTTCTCTCAAGTGTTGTGTAATTACGAACCTCGAACACGTCACCGACGTTGACAATCAGAGCATCTGCACGGGGCGGGATGCCCAGCCACTTGCCTTTGCGGTGAATTTGCAAGCCTCCAATGCCACTGTCATGTTGCAACGTGAGGAGATAAGGGTCAGTATGGGGACACAGGCCCATGGCATTCTCAGGCCGGGGACACGGAGGCTGGAAATTCCACCGCAACGTGGCTTCCACCCCTTCCAGAAACTCTGCGAAACGCCACGCCTTCACTCCCAATCCTTCCACGAGAAGCTCCACGATGCGCTTTGCCAGCGCTTTCATAACAGCATCATACTCCTTCACTGTCGTCCTGTCAAGACCAGCCCAACATTACATATTTACGTGGCAAACGAACATGTTTAGCTAAAAGTGTACACCAAGAGCAATTGATACTCAGGAATGAGCTCACATTGCTTCCACAGGGAGAAAAATACAAGATTCTCATACGGGAAACGCGGACAGATTTCCCACAATTGTAACTTTCCCAGATCAAAAATACACTACAATCATCCCAAGAAAGTTACAATTGTGGGAATTTTGTCCCACTTCCCATATGAAATCCCATGTGGGAATGTCTTAATTTCTCCCTGTGAATTCATCGTCCAGCTGTTACAAATCTCAGGTAACTACACCCAATTCCAACACTTCAAGAATTGAGTGTAGCTCCTATTATTAGACCGTCCAATCATTTACAAATTATTGTTAGCAATAACAAGGAGATTCTAATGCAACTAAGAATGATGTATTTGGACATTGTATGCAAATGTTGCAAATGGTTCAAAGTTCTTTTTTGGTACCTGTTAACATCATGTAACACAAGCACAAGTTCTGATGTTAATGTTGTGTACATTCTCAAATTCAATCTGTACTCATTGACTCTGTCTGTAGTTACCTTATTCAATTGTTGGCGCGCTTACAACACCTCCCTAATTCTACGAAGACGTGTCTCAAACCAATGAAACCAGAAGTAAAACCGTAAATTATCATTTCCTGCAAGCGTTACTACTATGTGACATGCCATTGACTATACACCCCAAGTTTCAAATGGCTTAACAAATTAAAAATAGTATTAAATGATTCGAAACTTCAAACGATTGATGGTTGAGTTTTACAACTTAAAAACACAAAAGGTTCAAGAATCATGTATATCTTATGCATTTAATGATGAACGACAAAATTTCATAAAAACAAGTGCTTTCCCTTCACTAGACATAGTTAGGAGCGGTGTACACTCGTGACCAAGAGCCATGACCAAAGAAAATGAAAAAATATCCATGGTCACACTTCATAATCATGAGCCATGACCAAGAGAAATGAAGATGCAATTCTTAAAGTCAAAGGTCACTTCCCATAGTGTAAACCGAACTTGGACCGGGTGGAGTGACCATGCAACAAAAACAAGCGTGGCCCATGGTCTCCGGGTTTCGACCCATCAAAAATGAACTCAGACCATGCATCATTATCCACTAGGGTACTTTATAGCCCTTTTGATAACCTCGACTCCCATGGTCCGAGTTCATGTTTTTTAAAGTGGTGTAAATCCAAGTCATCCCGAGACGAGTTCATGGGGCCAATCACAGATTCCCAGAGGCCAATTTTCACGTCTCTTGATCATGAGTGTAAACCGCCCCTTATTCTCACTTGCCCAGAGAGTAAAACCTGGTCATACAAGAAAGTTTCTGACATTGCTAAAATCAATGATAGAGTGCACCGAAAGGAAACCAACTTTCTTACAATGTGAACGAAAAGTTCTTGCAATGGTTAGTGCACAGAGAAGAGGAGAGGTGCAGTCAATGACATGGCTCTATCAGAACATACATGTATCAGAAGCCTGGCACACAATATTGGAAAAATGCTTGCAGCTCACAGAAGGGAGGCGAGAGTTCATGGTTGTTCATGATTTAGGGTTTAGGGTTTAGGGTTTACGCACGAGAATTCATGGTTGTTCATGCTTTAGGGTTTAGGGTTTAGGGTTTAGGGTTTACGCACGAGAATTCATGGTTGTTCTCGGGAGGCGAGAGCTGGTTGTCATACTCATCCAAGTTGGTTTCAGCCGGCTTGATGGTCACCCCCTCCGACCAGCGCTTCACCTTCTCCAGCAACGAGTACTGCGAAGCATGCTTCGTCTTTTCCACCTCTGACATGGAGAAGAATTCATAAGCCTGCTCTTGCACCTTTTGCATGAGCTCCAAGTCCACGCCATGGTTGACGAGGAAGAAGTAGCCCCAGTCCTGCTTAGTGTTGGAGATCGCACAGCTTTAGTATACCATATATCTTACGTAAATAGTATGTAAGTAACCATACATTAGAGTTATCCATAAAGTCTAGCAAAATGTTACTAGAAGAGGAAAGACAAGGCATAACTGGTTTCTTTTTTAGCTTCAAAGGCAGCAAAAGTTTCGCCTCCGTTCTTTTAGATCAATCACCACGCTCTGCATTCAAACATGTCACCTTCCCAATGCAAGAGAAGCTCCTCCGAACCACACTTGAGTTCCCATGGTGAAATCTTACCATGCCCCCATTCCGACCTCATGCTCGCCCTTAGCTGTTGGTGTTTGACAATAGGATATGAAGTTTATTTCTAGAATGAAAACTCCAGGCTGGCCTGAGTTTACTTTACAGATCACTCAATTGATAGGACATAGCCTTACATTCTGGAATGATATACAATATGTGAGTACAATTTAATGTTTACTCTGTTGGATTTTAGTAAACAGTGTATTACATACCTGGCACGCCTCCACCATGTGCTCCACGTTCTTCTTCACAGTGTCGGCATCGTTGGTGGCTTGGAAGAGCGCCATGTCCACCACGGGAATGGACTCGTCCTTGGAAAACTCGTCGTGGCCCACGAAATCACTGGGCGGGGGGCCTTCGTGCACCAACAAGTCGTGCTGCGAGGCGCTCAAGCTCTCAACCCTAAAATCTCGCCCACACGCCCAGCGATGCAGATGATGATGCGTCCCATTGCCTCTTCCTGTAGTTGGTCTCTGCAGCATCTTGTTGAACATCTCAAGCACCATGGCTAGCTAGCTACCAAATGTACAGATCTGCCACATGTTCTACAATTGTCATCAACCATTTCGATCTCCATCAAGTTTACCCTATATTCATGTTTCACATACTGTGCAAAGTGAGCACAAATTCTATACCGGTATTACGAAACTCATCAGTCCACAACTGGTCCCAAAACCTAAAATTCTTGGAGAAAGAAAAACCAGATGCCAAAAATGGGTTAACCTAATCTTGAGCACATTGTGTGTTGCGTGATATGTGTCCTGTTAATGAAAGGAAACGTACTCACAAAATGTACTGCTGCGAGATGAGTTGAGTAGACAAGCTGAAGCGGATCACCATAGCCAAAAATTATTTGCGAAGTAAACTTGGTGGCACTCGATCAACCAATCTGCGATGGATCTTGTACCGCTATTCACCTGCATTGGCGAGCTCGTCTTGAATTCCTGCCTAACTTGTTATGACGATGATGACGCGCAAATGACTGGCCATGTACTACAAGGACAGATGCCGGGCAATGAATGGTGGTCAGTGAGAATGTGAAAGAATTGTTGTGGTGTCAGAAACTAACGAAAGAAGATCGAATTGGGTTGCGTGAGTCCACTTGGCTGTGGATCCCGACACACGCTGCGGATTATCAGTTGTCAGCTGCTTGGCGGCGATGAATCCATGAATCAATCAATCAATCAATCAATGCGCGGTCAAGTTCTCAGCCGAGTTGGGCGTTTCGGATCCTTCGCGTCCTGCATGCCAATGACAGATTTTTCTGCAATTTTTCTCAATACTGTACATCCTGTACAGTTTTTCATTCATTCAAATTTCTTTTGGTTCTTTTGCTAGTTGACTAAGGTAGGATGTCCTAAAACCACCAACTTAAGAAGCATGGCCTCATTTTAACAAGGTTATTTATGAGAAATATTTTTCGGTCATTTGGAAGAAGATTTCTCATGGAATGCACAAGTTTTCGCAATTTAATTCCCAATATTCAAATTGATACAAATTTTCGAAGTGAAAAGAGCTTCATGACCCAAATCAGATCTCTAGGTTTCCCCATGTCCACATGTGGTACTAATTTTCACTCATAATGATACCCAAAACTACCAACTATTTCTTCGCAATGTTTGGCATGTCATTGGTCTACTTGAATAGTGAAATTGGCGATTTTGACTCTCAATTGTGGTAGCCCCAAGAAAGGTCTACATGTCATAATTGGGGGAGGTGGTGGTTTTAGGACATCCTACCTTATCATTTGTACAGTATGGATCTTCAAAATAAGATATTGTGATTTTTTGAAAAACAACACGATTGGTTTACGTCAAGTTTCATTCTTAGTTCAAAAAGTGAGACCTTAAACATGATTTTCCAAAATAAGTAGAATCAACTAATGGAAACCATACCATCTCGTAGTGCATGTAATTCCAATTTCATTACAATATTTTTTGATTTTTTGTGTTAATTTTGGATTTCTAATTGAATTCCAAGAGAAAACCTTGCAAAATTAATTAAAAAATATTAATAAAAATATGATGAATCCAACCATACAAATGTGATCTTCACATTGACATTTACAACTTTGCTTTTCACATCAACTCCATTATTTTTTTCATCAAACGATTTATAACAAATCTTTGAAATCAATGTTGAATCGGGACATTTAAGGGTTAAACAACATTGTAGCACATTATGAAGTTGTTATAATTGAATGAAAATTTGTTCAAATGGATGAATATTTTGATGATAAAGGAATGAGTTTTGGGTTCAAATTTAGATATGTCTAAAATAAAATAATTTTGCTTGCTAGCTAAAAAAGTTGTTGCATGCATGTTACCATCATTTTTCCTTCGTTACCATGAATTCTTTACCCTTTGTTCCACAAAATCAATTTCTATTTCACATTCTAAGAGGTTACAACTAATCACACAATGACATGCGTCACTTCTTCTTTCTTTTGTAGCTTAAAAAAGAAGTGGTATTTGTTGGATGTGATTTGAATGTAGGCATAACATTCTTGAGTTACTTTAACTTAGCCTCTTCTCTATATAAAAAATTAGAATTGAAGGTTTTCAATGCTATTTGTAGAAGGATCATTTTAATGTTGAAAAATGATGTCTCTACAGTAGCAAGGAACCAAAAAAAATTTGGCAAATTTTCGCCAAAAGCATACCTAATTTTAGAAGTGGATTTTGGGTTTAGGGTTTAATATTTTTAGAATTTATTTGAGATGACTTTGAACATGCAATTCGCTACTCACCATTACAAAAGTTTTGAAGCCTCCAAAGGGTTGCGAGTTTAGTCAAAAATGCTATGCAAAAAAATATATTAAAAAAACTGAATAAAAATTTTTAATTAAAAAAAAAAAAATTGAATCCTACGTGGCCAAATTTTGGCCACATCATGTATGGATTTATTACTATTTTAATGTTTTTTAATATTATTATTTTAAAATAATAATTTAATAATGGTTTAATTATAAAAATTTAATACTTTTAATACTTTTTTGTTTTGTTTTTTTGTTTTATTTTATTTTATTTTTGCTTGGATTTCTTCTTCTTTTTATATTCATTGTTTGTGCATGCGGGTGCTAGTTCAACTCACGACTCTTTGGAGGCCGAAAAATCTTTCTAATAGTTTATGCACTTGGCCAAGTGTGCTCATTTCATGAGCAAATTTGGCTTAAATTTTTTTGTCTAAAACGTTCTTTAATAAACAACAATTTTTGTCTTTCTACAATCACTTAAATTGTAAACAAACAAATCTTTTATTTATTTTCTATTCTTATTTTATCTTTATCTTTTATCTTTTCTTTTATCTTGTTTCTTTTTTGTCTTTTTCTTGTCTTCCTTCTTGTCTTCTTCTTTTCTTCTAATTTTTCTTCATTTTCTTTCTTTTCATTTTGTTCTTCTTCTTGTGGCAGCCGCAAAACCTAAACCCGCATCGAAGAAGAAGAAAAATAAACTATTTTTTTATTTTTTATTTACTGTATTTATTCTTTTATTCTTTCTTCTTTCTTCTTTGTTTAGGGTTCAAAATTGCCATTGTGGTGCAAAATCCTTCAAAAGAAATTAAAATAAATAAATTAGGGTTCAACCAATGACTAAACCCTAAACGGCGGAGGTTATATATATATATATATATATATATATATATATATATATATATATATATATATATATATCCATATATACATATTTTTAATTTTTTTTTTTTTTTTTTTTTTTTTTGCCGTCTAGGTTGATGAAGTGCGCGTTTGCGCACCCCTGGTATCCCTATCTCTTATCCTCTCCCCTCCTCTCCCTCTCTCTCCCCTCTTCTCCTCGTATATACAGGGGAGAGGGGAGAAGAGATGAGAGGAAGAGAGATAGAGATAGTAAGGGTGTACAACCGCGAGAGGCGAGAGGGTGTGTTGCCGCGTACCCTTAGCCCCTCCGCTACACCCCGAAATTTTTATTTTTATTTTTATTTATTTATTTATTTTTACTTATGAGTTTTCTGGGGCATAGGGTTTGCGCGCGTGAACCCTCTTTCGTCCTCACCTCAAGCAACTCCTCAAGAGAACATCTATATGTTCTTTATTCTCCCATGGCCGCCTTATATACTCTTGAGGCGGCCATGAGAGGGTTTGAGAGAACATATTTATGTTTTCATAGGGGCTGGAGGACACACGGTGCGCTGCCGAGTACCCTCAACCCTCCGCTACGCCCTATATATATATATATATATATATATATATATATATATATTCACACACACATAGATGTTTAATGATTTTTATTTTTTATTTTTTGTACAGGTGGTTGAGTGTGCATGGTTGCGCATTTTTTTTCCTCATTTTCTTAGTGCATTTGGAAGCCCCGTTGGAGTTGACAACAATGTTGTTCATGTAGAATTTCATGGATTCTATATAGTGGAATGAATCGCTCTGCTCGTTGTTCTGACGAGTTTGTTCCAAGAGGTTGGACAATCTATTTTGATAACACTGTAAAGAAAATGTCATGGTGGAGTTGCTATATGGAGGGAGGAAGCAACAAATGCAACAATGACGCTATATGATTATGTGCGGATGAAGCAAATCATTGTTCCAAATGAAGCAAAGTCGCACATACTTGAATATGTTTCAATGCAGATTGAAGGCACGGGTGACAAGAGGTTGCTAGATGCTTACTAGAGTAGATGAGTACATTACTATATAGTATATTATTTTCTAGTTTAGTTGTCAAGGTACTGATTTAAAAGTTTGTACTATTCTTATACATTGTAAACAAGTAAAGTGTTTTTATATACTAAAATGCATATTTAAAACATATTCGTCTATTTGTGGCCTACTTTCAATTGCTTACAATATGTTTAATATGGTTTTGTAAGATGTGTACTTAACCTCTTGTTTGAGAACTCTAACCTCTTGTATTTTTCTAATATACTATGTGTGAAGATCAATTTCAAGGAGAGTTTTGTTGCGTATAGAATTCAATTAGAAAATATTCAAAGCACAAGTAATGACTTTTTTAGAAACAAAGTGACTCGACAATTTCCAAATTATCCTTTTTGCAACCGAATTTGTAAAAGAAAAAAATTGGCCAAAATTTTCATGCAATTTCTACCGGTCTAAATTTTTAGTGCGCTTGGAAGCCAAGTGCATGATTATATGGCCAAGTGCAAAAATGGGGAATTGGGTGTTCATAGTAATTATTAAAAAGCTCAAATTAACATCATTATTTTTTTAAATGAAGATGATTATAGTATACATTTGAATGTGTCAGTTGGCAGGCTATTTCAACACTTATACACAAAGAAATTCAATAGAAAAACATACTTTTAGTAGTATATATTAGGATTTCAAGTTTTGGCACTTGGAAGTGCTATAACCTTTGTAATTTTAATATAATTTCAAATTTTCAAGAAGATTACAAACTGGACTAGAAGGGTCACATTTTATTAGTTAAACAAATTTGCATTTGAAATTAGAAACTAGACAAAAATCACTCTTTTGACTCTTATGAATTGAATTTTGGGCTTTGCAACTCCTCCTTGTTTTTTGTATCCCATTGTAAGTTATTTGAACAAATAGTTGTGCCCAATCCAAAATATATGACTTTTCCCAAACATTTTTGTAGATGTGCTAATATGAGGGCTATTATGCGCTAAATTGAATGATGACTTGATCCGAAATGACCTTGAACTACGCAAATGATGAGTTGACCCACAAATGATTAATTATGATTGAGTTCCATAAAGCCACTTGTTCAGTTCTCTATGGTAGCAATGCCTTCGATCATCTTTCCACTTTGTGCTTGATGGGAACACAAAACTACCCAGGGAGTGCACTCTTCAAGTACTGTAATTATACACGTGCGTGCACAACAAGGGTATTATTTAGAACAAACTTGTACAAAATGTATGTATGGGAGACATATTTCAATTGAGCGGAAAGCAGATATACATGGGGCTTGGAGTTAAATTCCTCATTTTTAGCCCCTGTGTACATAAGGAAATGTATTTTGAGGGTGTGAGATTTGTACATATATTGCTTAATTTTAGCCAAAAAAAAAGAAGTATACAGGGGTGTTTTAATAAGGGGGATGCACGCACGTGATTCCTGGCTCTATTGAATAGTGCACTCCCTGAGCAAAACTAATAAATAGGGATATATGTGAGTGTCCCCTTGAAGTACTACCGTACCTGACCGTTAGTGTGTGCAGCTCATGTTTAATATTTATTTATTTAGCCGAAATAATGCAGGTATTCTATAAAATTCTGTTAATATTTTCTAAGATTCTTTTTTTCACCATAGAAAAAAGATTCGGACTTCTCTTTTTATAATTAATTTTTGCCAACCCGGTGGCCGGGTAGGATATCCCAAGACATGATCTGTCTGTCCTTTGTTCTCCAATGCATAAAAAAACATTAAAAAAACAAAAAATTAAAATAGTGACTCCAAAAAAAAAACCAAAAGCAATTGCCGGTCACAACGTCACAAATTTATACAATTTCATATTATCACGTACACATCATATGTGACATTAAAGAAGTCAGGGTTTACCCACGACTGTCGGTCCACAATGACGGGTTCTCCCGGTGGGTTAAACCTCAGTGGACCTTGGCTATGGCGGAGCTTATCCCATCAAGCTCTCTCCCGAGTTGTAGAACAATGGTGTCCCGAATTGCATTCAAGAATGGAGCGGTAGTTTGATTTCTAGAGAAATTCCCGAAGTGGTTTTTATCAATGCAGGCCATTTTACACTTCACGATGGGGACTTCTTTCGCACTTTCCAGCAATTTGAGTGGCACAATGAGCCTGACTTCTCCCATTCAATTCAGGGTTTCAATTTCCAGAACCAGGATGTACGCATTCCCTAGAACAGTTCGAATGCATCGAGCTAGGGTACGAGCATCACGGGAAGACGGCGATGAACGCGACGATGAAGAGGAGTCTTCGTGGAATACACTGCCACTCGCTACGGAAGAAAATCTTCAGCGCATGGTAACATCCTCTAATCCATTGATCTTTTTCGGAAACCAATCGATTGATTGATTGGTTGATGTAATCTTTTGAGTAATGCATTGTAACAGCATTCCGAAGTGGTAAGGTATGTACACTTGAAACCAACGCTTTAAGCTAGAATGATCAAATTCTTATATATTCTTGTTAGGAAAGCAACGAGGATTGAAGAATGTGTTATCTGCATACTATATACCAAAATTACGAGGGTTCAAAGTTTTTAACAGTTTAGGTGATTTACATCCTCATAATCAATATGCAGCCATTGTTAAACTCTTATTATGTACTCATATTAAACCTACAGGACCAAGGATTGATTGATCATATTATAAAAAATATAAGTAAAATGGAATTAGTTGAACTATGACTATAATTAGTGAAGAAGATTGTACGTGTTGGTGAAAATTGAGCAAAAGCAAGTTCCTGTGACGCTAGGTAAAGTATGTACACTTGAAACCAACACTTTAAGCTAGAATAATCAAGCTTTTATATATTCTTGTTAGCAAATCAACAAGGATTCCAAGGCACCAAAGAATGTGTTATATGCAAAAGTTACGAGGGTTCAAAGTTTTTATTGGTAAACAATCAAAAGTTTAGGTGAATTTACATCCTCATAATCAATATGCAGCCATTGTTAAATTATCTAACACTAGAATTAGTGAAGAAGATTGTACGTGTTGGTGAAAATTGAGCAAAAGAAAGTTCCTCTGACGCTAGACAAATATGAGTGAAAATTTTAGGGTTTCAGTTATTGGTTATGGTTACACATACCTAAGAGCATTATTCGGTGGCAGGGTATAAACGTAAATTTTTCAGCGAATGATGCAGCTGGAGATTTGGGAGGATATGAGGAAGTGAGCCATGACAAGACATCCGGGTACCAACCTGAAGTGGAAGGAGGCTATGTGGGCCTGTTTGTGCGGATGCTGGGCCTTGACAATCCGGCCGAAGACAGGGAGAGTGCAGTTTTGGCTCTGTGGCGTCATTCTGGAGCTGGAGCTGCAATGGTGAAGGAGATTGTCATGTTCCCGGGTTGTTTGAATCTCGTGGTTGCACTCTTGCCTTGTGAGAGACAAGCCACCGCGGAAGCAGCAGCTGGCTTGCTTCGTAACATCTCTGCAATAGAGGCTTACAGGTACTGTGTGTATGTCAACCTGCATAGACAAAAGAAAATGGTGAAGAATGCACTTTGAATCAAGTTTTTTCGACTCTTCTAGGATTACTTATGATTTGGGAAGGTGAGAGGGGTGTGTTCTACAGTGGAGCAAGGATAATGAGGCTCAACTTAATTCTGCTCCTTCATTAACAAAAATTTGCGCCTCTAAAGGTGTCACCAACCATATCAATATGTGCGACATGATGAAAAATAAATAGAGGGACTATCTTCCCAAAATAATACTTGTTTTGTAATAAGTCCTTAACCGCTAAAGGACCAAGGATTCATGGTTTTAAAATGACAAATCCAATCGATCAAATCATGAAAAATATAATTCAGATGTGACCAAATTTTATATTACAGGAATCAGTGAAGAGCATTGCATGTGTTCGTCAAAAAACAAGAAGTCCACATAGAACCTGCTCAAAACTGCTAAGAAAAACGTGAGGCCTGATTCGGGCTTCTTGGTCCTTTAGGGGTTAAGGAACATTACTAGGCTGACAATTGTTCTTATGGATATGCAATTGTGCCCTTGTTCTTTCCCAACTTCATCATGAGTCCATTTATTGATTGATACGAATGAGTTCTTGTGATGCAGCTTCATTGAATAGTAGCAAGCTCCATTTCGGATTTTTGCTTTGTGTTTATCTAAATGAGGGATTAGGGTTTGATTGACAGGTCTCTGGTTGTGAAGGCGGGGGCATTGGAAGAGATAGCAGGTTTGCTTACTCGCCATTCCATTTCATCCGAGGTATGGCCACCTGACGTCAGGGTTTTGCTCTTTCCGATTCCATGTATGCATAATGACAGCTAGTATGGATCTCCCGCTGGATATATATATCAGATGTGCGATTGGCAGAAGAGCGGATTTGGCAGAAACTGATTATAACGTACAAGCCTCTCATAGATCAATTCAACCGGTGAATGTTACAGGTGAGAAAGCAAGCATTATGTGTATTGTGGAATGTGTCGCTCAATGAAAAGGAGAGGATCAAAATTGCTGACCTTGAGCTTCTGCCGGTACTGTTAGCTATACTGGACTCCGAGGATTCAGAGGCAGAGAAAGAGAAGGAGGAACCAGTTGTAGGTTTACAATCAAGGGACTCAATCGAGGAAGAAACAGCGAAAGAAGCAGCTGTCGGTGTGCTTGCGAATCTGTCTTACAGCTCTTGCAATCATCCAATTCTCATCCAAGCTGGTGTGATTCCAAGGCTGGTGAGTGCCTCTATTCGCTCAAGGTGGGTGTGAATCTATGTTACCACGGAGCTCCAGAATCGCAATAAAATGAAAAGGCATATCTCAGGGGTATGTAGGCTTCAGCTCATGATCATAACGAGTTCTTTCTTAGCAAAGATAATACATGATTAATTCGTGTTTTTAGATTCAAATGAATGTCACACTAGTTAAGGTAGGGAACTAATTCCCAGGTTTTGAGCGGTTTTCATTATTAGAATGGATACATATATTTTTGGTTCTTGGCCCCATTTTGGAGAGGATTTCAATGCATTTTTAATTTGGATCTGGATGAATAAGTTATGAGTTGTTGAAGTTTGAAATAGTAGGCTCCCAATAATGAGCCTAGACTACCCTTGAACTATGAGTATTGTGCAGTATCTCATGGAAGCATCTTTAACTGTGATGGAACACACAAGTTAATCTTACAAATCACGTGTTTTGGATGACACTTGTATTGTAACGCACAGGAAAGGGACCCTACCTTACATCTTTGTTGTTTCATTTTGGGTGCTAGGTCAAAATACTTTTAGAGGAGACGACCGGCTCTAAAGTGACTCGACAAGAGGCTCGAAACTGCTTACTCCAGCTTGCAAAGGATCCCATTCAGAAGTCTGTCATTGTTGAAGCTGGGCTGGTACCTGTGCCTCTCATAGGAGCCAGTGCTTTCCGGACTTTCAAGCCTGTCATGGAAGATACTTTTGCCATTCCCGAAGACGATGTCCAATTCACTGACAATCCAAGTCTGACAACTGTGTTTGGAGCTGATAAGCTTCTGCGGGGGCTCAAGATTGGAGCGGACGCAGCTGACATTGACAAAACAACGGTGTTGCTAAACGAAGGCAAGGTGAGGCAACAGTTTCTGGCTCGTATAGGAGTCATTGAAAAGAAGAACGGTGTGAAAGGAGAGGATCTGTCATCACAAGACAAGGTCACCTTCATGCCTTGGTGGGACGGCATTGCAAGGCTGGTACTCATACTGGGCCTACAAAATCCAAGTGTGGCTAAGGAAGCAGCTGAGTCCCTTGCTGAAATCTCTATCACTGAAGATTACAGACAGGCCATTCATAAAGCCGGTGCTGTTCCTCATTTGGTCAAATGGCTAGGCTCTGGAGATGAAGCAGCCACGGAGGCAGCAGCACTAGTCCTGGACAAGCTGGGGAAGAGGTGAGAATCACTGACCTATGTAGTTTCTGAATGTGTTAGTTCTTCATTACATTCTTGAGGAAGGTGCCTCAATACCCTGGGAACAGAATCTGGATTTCTTTTGGACACAATCATAAGCTCACGAAAGTATTCGCAAAGCCACATTCTGGATTGTTTAGAATTTTCCTAGCGATAGTCTCTACAGCGATTGAAATATTTTTCCAATTTGAGTCTACGGTGGAGAAGGGTGAGTGTTCCCAACTGCTGTAGAATGTTATGTTCTAGAGTCGCATGCCATTAGTCTTTGTACCCTAACAAACATTTTTGAAATAATGGCCCCATTTTTATCAATTAAAAGCTCATTTTTGGTGTTGGTATATAAAGTTTTTATGATTATGATACTACTATTAAAATTTAAGATTTTAGTATGGCATTAAAATCTAAGATCAACCTTGCAAATAATAGGCATATTTACCTAATACAGCAATTCTTTTATTCAAGGATGCTTAGAATTGTCATTTACAAAATGTTATAGTAGTCTTCCTAGCTCAATGGTAGAAATTGTAGATAATTTACTGAACAAACATTTTCACCAACTTCGACCACCCCTAAATGATACACTTGCTAACACTAGTCGTCTTTGCAATTTTTTTTCAAAACCAAAGTCTATTTACTTACAAAGGTCGTATACTTTCAAATCCAATCCTCTTTGTTGCTTAAATTGTAACGAAACTGTTTCTCGAGTAGATTTTCCAACTTTCTTGAAGGGTACAAAGACTTATGGCATGCGACTGTATATCTATACTTTGTGCTTGTGGAGTAGATTTATCCTTTAAGTAGGGCAAAGGAGTTAAATCCATAGTATGACCTGGTAATTCATACTGCTAAGAATTAAAGGATAACTCTATTATATGCTGACTTACATAATGATGGACTTGGGGGACGGAATCTAGCCAGAAAGTGAGGCGAGCAATTGAGGCTCATGGAGCTGTGCCTGCCTTGATTGAGATTCTCCGGGCCTCTGATGCACCACTGTCAACCAAAGAAAGGGTACTTGGTTCTGAACAGATTCTTGGACATTTACCACGATTGTGAGCATGTATTTTATCATAGATCCAGCTAAGTAGTTACATATTGAACAACCGTGTGCTTTGATAGGAACTTTCTTTGTATATTCTTGAGCATGAGAAGGGTTAGCGTGAATAATGAAATGAGAACAAGTGGTTGTTTTATCCACGGAAAGAATAAGCTGGATTGGTTTTTCTTTTCGTCCAGGTGGTGAGCACTTTGCTTCGATTCTCACAGGAAGGAGAGGGGAACGATGCACTGGTTAGCCTCTTGATCAACACTACTCCTTGTTTCCTTATCATTTTTGGAAGGATTGGAAAACTTCGTTACCATATTCACTTATCTTGATTACTAGTGCAGAATCCACTAGAATAAAGTTCAATGACTTTCATTCATTATTGCAATCTGCCGCTTGAAACATTCGGTTTCCGTGCAGATTCAAGATGGGGCTATTCCAGGGCTAATGGACATTATGAATTCAGAGGGAATAAGTGCAGAAGCAAAAGAAGAAGCAGAAGGGATACTGGAGGAATTATCCTCCCACAAACCTGACTCTAGGTTAGCAACTCAATGATTCTTCAATGAAAATTTGATCACTCTGTTGCAGAATGATAGAAGTGATTCAATCAGCCTCTTGAAGTGTAGTGGCCCTAGGCAAAAGATTGTGTTCTTTTTTTCTTTCATCTGGAATGCAATCCGTCGCATTTCATCTAACAAGTTGCTGTGCTTTGTTTCAGGGAAAAGATAATAGCTGCCGGGGGGCTTCCTCCGTTGATTGAGATGCTTGCTACAGGGTCACCACTACAAGCAGAGAAAGCAGCAAGTGTGCTTGAGAACTTGGCTACTGAACGGGAAAATGCTGAGGCCATGGTAAAAGCTGGGGTAGAATCGGCACTCCTTTCTCGACTTAATGTAAAGGTGCAAGAAGGTATTGTAATTCACTGGCCATTTCACAGTTTTGGATTATCTAATGGTTTGTGTATTTGCACCGCCTCAAGCCTAACTTTTTGTCGGAAAACATTGCATATACGTATGGAACAAGGTTTTCGATAAAATCAGTTTGTTTCAGGAACGTTTAGATAGCATCATAAAGAGAATCTTTCCATAACTCATGGGACGGACTCCCTATGGTCACATTGATCATATAGGGGCCTGTGAATGTATCATGGGGAGGCCTTTGTGACCGTAGGCAGACCACCCCACGAAACATGACAAAAACTCTCCTTATGATGCCTAAAAGATCCTGAAACAATTTAATTCTATTCAAAACACGGTTAACCCTTAAAGGGTATACTAAGACCCTCGGGCTTAATTTTCTCAGTTTTCAAACCACTTTGACCATGAATTGCTAACAATGGAGAAATGTTTTTATGAATTAATTTTTTAGGCATCATCCTTGACAAGAATAGTATGCACCTTCATTTTTAGAATGTAAATTACTTCTATATTTTGAGGTTAAAACTCAAAAATACTCCTTTCTTTCTAAATTAGGAAATATCCTTTAAGGATTAAAGTAAACACCATGCAATCAACACAAATTGAGCCTCTAAATGATACATGCACCGTTAGCATTCGGAAGATGAATCTACTCTAAACTGCTTGCATCTCTAGATCCTGCTTGTATAGGTCCTTGTTCAGATGGATTTGCAAATTATCTGGTTGTGGCTACTCAAGTGGGCTATTCTAATGGAAAAACAGAAAAACCGTATCCAGGTGAGTTCTCCAATGTCGACACGTGGACGCTGGTTGTTGCTGCCTCAAAGCTTCTGGAGGGGCTGGTTAAACACGATACTGTTGTGGACACTATACAGGCTGATCAAGTTGCATGTGTACTAGTAAACATCCTCCAAGCTCCAACTAGCCCTGGACATGTGAAGAACTGGGTGAGTCCATGTCTGTGGCGATTACAACAGCGAGTCACAGACCAGGGTAGCCTGCCGATAGGCCTGGAAATCACAATACACGACCGTATCCCTCGGTTGGTTGAAGAAATTGGATCAGATAATATAGTTGTGCAAGAGAGAGCTGCGTTGGAGCTACAAGAGCTGGTATCACAAGGAGTGGGTGCATACTCAGCAGCCATTTCGTCCACAGGAGGTATTTTCCCACTTGTAAATTTGCTTGAGAATAATAGCTCCCCTGAGGCTAGATCAGCTGCCTTGGCTGTGCTCTACAATTTAGGCATGGACGAGGACAACCATGTGGCAATGCTGGCTGCAGGCGCTGTACCGGCATTGCAAAGGTTGGTCAAACGAGGGGTTCCAGATTGGAAACTGGCCCTCTACTTGTTACGAACTCTTCCCACTTGAATCTCTCGAGTTTCATCTCTGTTGGATGAATTTGCTGCATATCTTTGTCGAGTCAAATCTGTTCAGATCAAATTTTATGAATTTCTTATGCAATCATTCAAGGTGGGATCACTGTTGAAGGATGGTACACAAGTCAGCCAAGTCATGCTTACATCACATGCTTACATCTCTTGTTAATAAGTCCAACCACGTGTATGGAAACTACACCTAAAAGTGTCCAAATAAGCATCTGAGCATGTTCCTATTACTCCCTCTGTCCGGAAATAACTGCCCTAGTTTTTGGTGTGTTATTTAACACTTTTTTTTTTTTTTTCCATAAAAAGCCGTCTCAGTACTTGAAAAATGGTCTTTTTTTAATAGTAGTATGTAGTTTTTGTGTCTCATCGTCCGCCCCGTTTGAAATGAACAGGGCTCACGTTTGATTATAAAACATAGGACAAAAACTAGGAAAAAAAACTGCCAAAAACTAGGACAATTATTTCTAGACAGAGGGAGTATTAAATTGTCTTAGTTTTTGTTGGCAATTGAAAGAAGGTTCCAGATTTTTGGATACCGTATGAATACGCTATGAATTTTGAAAGTATTGACTATAGGTGTACCCAAAATTGACCCTAGGTTGTACGTTTTGTTTCAAACAGTTGAGACGGAATCAGGTCCCTAAAGGTTTTTGTATCCTTATTACTTGCTACTTCTATTGTTTTCAAAGTAACATGTTATTGGAGTGCAAGTGCACAACCCTACTCAATGTAGCTATCAGGTGGTACAGTTGTTATTACACTTGAATATCATGCTTCTGAGTCTGCATTTATTTTTATTTTTTATGCAAAGGAAAGAGGATTTATTGCAATAGGTCACAGTCTGTATATCCTTTTGATTAGAGGGATTTGATTAGAGGGATATTGAAGGACAAATACACGCTTGCAGAACTCAAGAGTCAAGTCTGGCATTTGTTCTTATGCTGCACTCGCAGGTACTACTCAGTACTTCCTGTCTAATTAGCAGTATGCAAGGATACGTTAGCATTGAAAAAAGACGATCAGAAGGAAGGCATGTACAGTACACTTATAAGTGTCTAAACAAGCATTAGATCATGATTTGTATGATTAAAAAAACAAAGCAAATGCACGTCATGTTGAAATCAATCTCTATGAACGAATCCCGCAATGGAACATCACTCATGATGGTTGCCATCATCGAAAAGTATGGCCGTTTACGCCAAGATTTCTCATAGTTGTAATTAAAAGCAATCAAGGGTTAGTGGTATGCTAGGATGCTTTAGCATTGAAGAAAGACCATCATGGAACAATCAAAAGTAAGACATGTATACCTCAAAAGTGTCCAAATAAGCATTTGAGCATGATTTGTATTATTTAAAAGAAACAAAGTAAATGCACAACATCATGTTCAAACTCTGGTCCTTTTTGTGGGCTTGCATGAATCAAGAGTTTGTTTGTTCAAGACTCCACAACAAAGTCCAAATGACAATAAGAGAAAGTACATTAACTAAGGTAAATTCCTTTTTTTAAATGGAATCTATCCTGAAGTTCTTACTGCTATTACTACTTACAATCTTCAATGAAATGATGAAATTTCTTACATCCATGAATTTAGATGAAACATGTAAAACATGAATGAATTGTCATCAATTCATTAAAATATGACAACAATGTCAAAAGGTAAGAAAGTTTTTCAATAATTTCATTTGCTCAAAATGAAAAAAATAAAAATCATTAAATATTTTCTCAAAACAAATTATCGCTTTTGAGGGAAAAGTGACTCAAAAAAAATCATTGCTTGGCAATAGTGAATGTTGCTTTTCAAGTCACCGAACCCACAAGACAAGGTCGGCACTTTATTGCCCAACAATATTAGATTCCATGCTCAACAGATATTCCCTAAGATTCTTATTTCACCATAGAAACAAATAATTTTGAAAAATAAAATAAAATTCTAAACTAGTTGACATCTATATTACCTTGAGAATCATATTCTGCCAACCCTGACTTGCATGTATGGTATGTGGGAACATGTGTGTTATTTTGTGTGCACAAATACCAAATACACCTTGACAATGAATTATTTTAGTTGCATTAACCCTTAAACGTCCCATAGGGATAGTATATATGTTGTCGTATAATTGAGATTTGCTACCAACAAGAAACTCTAAATTGGGATCTTAATAACTCACTAGAACCACATTATCTAAATTTCAATTTCTCTTCTGAACTCAAACCTATTAAAGGTGTGGATCCATTCCATATACAACCAAAATATACCTTATTCTACTGTCCGCCACGGCACGTTCAGACGTTTAGGGGTTAAATAATGTGTGATACCGGTATAGAAATTTGGTGCCAATATGGTCGTTGGACAGCATGCTCTGGCACTATTCATTGGTGCCTAAAGAGCATTCTTTTTACTACAATTAATGCCAGTACTATGAGACACACTAATTATTTTAAAATAGCTACATCTTTTTATGCAAGGTGAACATTTTTACAAAATATACTTATGGACATTCTACTACATCAATACACCAAAATCGCTATATACTATGGCCTACGGTATTTACAAGAGATTTTACTAATAATTTATTTTTTCAAAATATTGTGGTAAAATTCATCCAAATTGGATGAAAATTTGTTAAAATTGATGAAAATTTGCCCAAATGGATGAATGTGCCCACACCATTCACTCACCCACAGTATATGGTGATTTCGGTGTAGTAGCAATATCTTTGACATTGGTAAAAATGAGTTGCCTTCTGTAAAAAGTTATAGCCTTGAGTAAATAGTTAGTGTGTCTCACAGTAACGGCAATAATCGGTGTATTAATTCAGGAAGCATTTGGTTTTGCAAAAACGACATAAAACCCGCGGCACAAGTTATACAAGCTCAAGGAATTCTGTTCAGCAAAATAGGGGACTGCATAACAGCGTCATTGACTCACTCGTAAACGTTCCCTTTCATCACCACATGCTGGTGGGTATGTCACTGATTTTTGCTGATTTTCACATGTGCTCAAATACCAAATACTGTAGTCAGTCGTCAGGATTGACAAAAAAATAATCAGAAAAAGAGAAGCCCAAATTTTGAGGGTATTATTTTTTCAAAAAAAACTATTTTGCATGATGAAAAAGAGAATCTTAGAGAATATGGTATCCACATAATTTAGCATTTAAATTAAGGTTCTTTAGCAGTTAGTGGAGTCCACCCTTTTCAACAGTAACACTGTAGAAGCTTTAACATTAAATACAATGTCTCACCACCCAATTTCTAGCTAAAAATGATGTGGACTTGCCCATGATTCCAAATTTGCTACAATGATTCGGGAATAGTGGCCAAGATTCTAAGGTCAACAGTAGAAGGGCTAAAGAACCTTATGTTTATTGAAAAGAAATTTTCCAAAATGATTAATTATTCTCCATGACTTGCCGACCATGACGATCGGGTAAAGTATCTTGACCACAAATCACTTTACATGTACTCAAGAAATAAACAATTTTGTAAAATTGTCTAAAGTATGAGCGTAGGTCATATATGAGTAGGGAATTGAGTTTAACCTCAATCGTACATGAGCTGAGTTTTGAATATAACTTAAATGTATTATAAGATGTGGCTTCTCAAAATAAGGTAGAGGGACATTATTCCAACCCTGTAAGGATTTTTGAGCATCAAAACTAATGTAATAAATCTGAAATTTTCAAGCACCATCAGAAGTTAGAAATGATTGACTTTCATAAAAGAAAACTTAGAATCAACTTCATTTATGTTTTTCATCAAACATTTTCTAACGAATCTTTGAAAACAGTGTTGAATCGGATGTTAAAGGGTTAAAAGTCAGGCCTAGCTCGAGGTATGTAGACAGATATGTAGAATAGCCAAAATTCATGAGATTTTTTTTTTTCAAAAACAACTGAATTTTGGTTTAAAAATACTTGGAAAATCACCTGCAAATATTCCATCCAATGACTTTTAATAATTTTAAATAAATAAATAAATATTTGACCTGCCATGCCCTTCACCTCCAGTATGTGATCAATATGTTCGAAAAGAATTGCAATTCTCTCAGAAAAGAAGGAAGTCAAATTCTGAGTAGACTACTTTTGATTAAAGGTCAAGTCTTGATTGGTACGCATAAATGTTTACTTTCATGTGTTAAGTCAAACTTCAGCCAACTTATTTGGGTCTCAAATTTGGATACCCCAAGGAGTCAAGGACCCTTTACAAACGAACTCTTAACCCTTTAGGTCCCAAGCTACAATAATCAAGTCAAACCTTGTCATTTCTCACTTGAAATATGCATTTCAATTATTCACTTTTTCTCATGTATATGTATATGTATATGTATGTATATATATGCATAAGAAAATCATTTGGATCTTATTCTTTCTATTATTTTAGAGAAATTTGATGATTTACAAAAAAAAATTGTAGAAGTAGAGTAATTAAAGAATTAAAATAGCACAAGCTTTTTTAGAAAAATATAAAAATAGTAGTGATGACCACTGAAACGTAGATGTAATGCTTTTTGAGCTTATGTTCAAAGAAATGCAATAGAAAAAAATGACTTTTATATTATAGGCTGGAATTTCACAATTATGGGCTTTAAAGTGCCATATTAATCAAAGATTTAATTATTTGTGAGATATTTTCACTAGTAGAAAAGGTGGCACTCCCCAGGCAAAATCATTGTGCATGCGTGGAATTGGGCACTATTTGCATGGGCATCTCCCTTGGCAGTACCACCTTTTCTACTAATATTTAAATGAAGTATGAAAAAGACTGTTGCGATTATGTAATTTTAAACAACTCACATTTGGATTTGAAATCTAGACCCGAAAGGTGCACTGTACTAAATACGTACAAATATACGTGAGTGCACATAGGGGGGTTACGAACGCACGTGATTCTCAAACATAATGTAAAGTTCACCCCGGAAATCTAGGACTAAGTGAAAATCAACGTTGATAAAAAAAACAACCAAAGAGTCAATTCACGTTCGTTTCAGAAAGAGATTGAATTTTAGATAATTTATTTCATGCATTGATTTGATGAATGAAAAATAATAAAAATAATGATTATTTTTTATTTATTTTGTTTTTATAGTTATAAAAATAATAAACTATACTTGTATCCAAACTTCTAATACCACATCCTACATTCTCTCACCAAATCTTCAAGGGATTGGATGAATCCAAATCAAAATTCAAGCTTTTTACTCTCACAATTTCACCTTCTGTATTAGTTCAAAGCTTGGGTTCAAAGATTCCTTGAAAATCGCCTCCTACTAGATTTGAGATACTTATGGGTACAAGCCAAATAAAAGATAAGACTTCAAATCTAACGACAAAAATATAACCAAAAACCTATGAACAATACTCATACAGCAATGGTTACCGTATGTTTCAAAAAATTACATACAAATGTAATAATAAAAATATCTACATGTGTAAAAGGAAAATTCAAATCAACTGGATAATTTTGAATATAAAACTTATTTATTTGTTACTCCCTAGGAGTAGCTCAAACAAGAACATGTACTAAGTAATAATTATTTGACAAATATAAATGACATGTGCAAATAATTCAAATTCAAAAACATTAACATCTATAAAAGAATAAATTTAAAATCAAATATGTAAAACAACAAATAAAGTTAAAAGTTGATAAAAATGTTTTAATAAATGATAAAAATAACAAAGTTAACAAGTGAAATTCATAAAGAAAGGAGCATTGATAATACTAACATTTAATGTTAATCACATTTCTCGTCTTCCTAAAGAGGGAGTTTTTATAACAGTTGGAATTTGTTGTTTCTGCGCCACCACGGGAGAGACTACAAGAATGCTTCGTTTTCATGAAGTTACATGGCTGAACAATATAAACAAGCTGTAAAAATAAGTCTAGGGTAAATACTAAGGTAAAGACTACGCGATTAGCCGCTTGTTTTAACACTTAAGACTTATTAGGAGAATCATTTCATGAGTGACCAACATTGATTTATTTTTAAAGAAGGTTCGATAGATATAATAAGTTACTCAAATTTATTATCTAAAATTCTCTTTTTCACCAAGAATAAATTAAAAAATTTAAAAGTAAATTTTTTAAAAAATCCCAATTTTCTTGTCATTTGTTGTTTTAAATATTTTGAGCTGACCCTGGTATGGAGGGCTGACTGTACTGTGAAATGCAATGCACTCCATTGTTAAAAAAGTTAGAAACAATCATTTTTATCTTTTTGGAATTATATGGCAGTATAGACTGGAGAAGGATACACGTGGCATTACTTTTGCTTTTTCTTCTACACACTTATTTGCCATGAATCCAACTTTGAGTGCAAATCATTAGTACATTTTTGCTCATATGACCCCACAGCTGCAACTATATAACTGTCCATGCTACACTTTTTTGTTTTCAAATTGTGTGGACCCCATTATTTACAAGCATCCATGTTTTTAAATTATTATTTGAAAAATCCACATTCACACTAATTTCCAACGATTTCAAATTCAATGTGATTCACAATAATAATAATAATAATAATAATAATAATAGAAACTCCGACCCTAATTCAAGGCCGGCGTGAATAAAGTGTCCGTTCGTAATGTCAATGACCCGGTGCCCACCGGACAAGGGGACATTGGAACAATACTACTCTCCCCTTTCGAGGATGGAGATTCACTCTATTTATAATCCACGCCATAACCGCAAAAAATAATTATAAGAAGAGAATTCCAACTCTTTAGGGATTTATTTTTTCAATGAAATTCTATTTTATATGGTGAAAAAGAGAATTTTGACAAATATTCACAAAATTTGACATTTGTTGAAAAAGGAATCCAAAATTTATATGTATATGTATGTCCACCTTGAGATGCCGACCCTAATGGCCGGGTATGGTACCAGTATCCATTGCACAAACCAACACAACAATGACAATCTTGCCTAGTTTTGATTTTGGATCTCCAGTCCCGGATTTTACCGTACTTTTTTTTATCAAAAACGTAAGGTTCTTTAACATTTAGTGGAGTCTACACTTTTCAACAGCAACATTATAGAAGATTTAACATTAAATACAATGTCTCTCACCATCCAATCTTTAACTGCAGATGATGTGGAAGTTGCCCATGATTCCAAATTTGCTACAATGATTCCGGAATAGTGGCCAAGATTCTGAAGTCAATAGTAGAAGGACTAAAGAACCTCATGCCTCTTTTGTTTCCAAAAACATAAAGAAAATTATTAAATAATTATAAATAGAAAAATATCTCAACATGTAACAGGCCGGGGCGTTGTCACAGTTTGTTAGAATGATGGTTCCTATATAAATTACACAGGGTTGTTATAAAATCCTCACTAGCACTGCCTGTATAGACACTTGGGAAGCCAGGCCTTTTACCCATGATATTTCCAATGTAGGCCTAAATGGCTAAACTAGGAGCCATCCATTGATTCTCATCTAAAATGACCAAACCAGCAAAAACAAACTATAAATTATAAAAAACATGATTCTTTATTTTTTTTAAATTAAAAATAAACACATGTTTTATGAGGCTCTGATTCATTTTGTTGAACCATTAGGGGTCCCTCTCTACAACCCGTATATAGCCTTATAATTGTTCAATTGTGGTTTAATATATGAATTGTGATATATTGTTACATACATATTATCATGATTATTAATTTTACTTTGTACTAAAAAGTGTTTGGTCATTGTTGTTTTGATCAAATACCACCAAATACATAATATACTATATGGCTGCAAAGGGCTTTTTGGGTTGCTTAAGGGTTAATGAGCTACAAATGATGTTTTATTTTTGTGGTGTAATTTTTTCATATTTTATTTATTTATTTTGAAAGTATCAATTGTTATCAAGGAAGCACCAGCTACATACCCCCGTACATACCACTAGAATACAATGGCAATCATTACAAGAAATTTCAGAGGCCTTGAGTTTTTATTATTATTTTAAATTTTTGAATTTTTGAATTTTTTGAATTAATAAAAAATAAAAAAATAAAAGAAATCTGATGTGGCATTAGTTCGACATGTTAGATTGGATAAATAAATATTAAAAGTCTTTTTTAAAAATTTAAAAATATTTTTAATATATTAAAAAATCTTTGAACATTTTTTAAACATTTTTAGATGATTTTTTAATTTTATTTTATTAAAATTTTATTTTTTAAAATATCTTTATTTAAAAAAGAATTCCAATAAAAAATCAGATTTTTGCCCAAACATTGAAAAAGTCCCTTGGAGGGTTCGTTTCTCTTCTAATGGATACGAGTCAGTACGTCCTTCCCAGTTGAATCATATATGTGTTGGTTTTTCCAACAGATTTGCCTATCCATGCGGATTCTTTGGAATTATGGCAATTTCACAAAGTGCAGTAATACACAAGTTCACAATATTTAAGGGATCATAAATATTTTATTCAATATTGAAAGTGTCATGTGAAAATTATTGGAAATATATCATCTCGTTCAATTTTTATCCAATCTATACCATCTCCTCCAAAATTCATCTAGATGTACAGTGCCCTGACAATAACATTGTCGCATATCACTCAAAGTCATAAAATTGATATTTATTCAAAAAAACAAGCCATGTCCCCATTTTTCGTGATTTCTTCATGAAAATTTCCAAACTTAAAAATATAAAGTCTACTTTTTGGATTTCTTTATGGTTTTCAAAGATTTCAAATATTGAGCACTTTGTTGCATTTTAAAACCTTGTGGGTCAGAATCATACTTTCATCCTAGAATACGAAAACCTATCAAATCTTCAGAAAATAAATAAATTGGAGATTCTTTTTTACAATATGGTTTTCTATTGTGAAATTCACCATCCACCAAAAAAAAAAGATTATTTGAAGTTATTCTATGCTTATATTGATTTTTTAATCTCATTTAAACCTCAGAAATCACAAAAAAAGATATGTAGTGGGATTTTCAAAGATTACTATGGTCAACTTTAACAAGTATGGATGACTCCTAATGAGTGCGTCAGAAACCATTAATGACTCATTGACATGACCAAAGAAAATATAATGTGAACTTGCAAACATCAACAGTATTTTGAGAAGTTAAATTAGCCTGCAAATTCACCCAATCTCAACCCAATTGAGAATGTGTGAGAAATTATTGTTCGTGTGCTAAGACAAACATACCCATTACATGTGATGGTGGCATATATTCTAGAACACAAATATCTACGGCTAGCTCGTGAAAAGGGGGGGATTGTTAAATGGATGGTATCAGGTATGTCTACCTCACAATAAATTCATTTTTTTTCCTAATATGACATGGGCAGTTGTCAATGCAGCATTTGAGATGACCAATGGATAAAATGGAACTTTATAATATCACACCCTTTGGTTTCAATATGATAAAACGCTATTCATTTTGTCACATTGGCCTTTGATAACAAGGGTATGGAACACAATCATGGACACGACATAGTCCATAATGTCAAATGTCAAGTTGCCAATTGCCACGACCAAAGACTATGTAGTTGAAATTCAATATAGCAATTTAACAAAAATCAGAAACCGCAATACCAATGTCAAAGAACAAAATGTTAAAAGTCATGTATGCTAAGTATGTCAAGTAGGTCATATGTGTCATATAGGCCAAGTGTGCAAAGTAGGTTAGGTAGAATAGGTAACCAAAGTCAAAGATTACGTAATGAGAATAAAAACCATTTAGTCACATTAATTAAACCATATAATTAAATTACGTAGCCAAAGATAAAGAGTAAGATGTCACCTAAATTTGGCATGCATAGCATACCTATTTTATTTAGCATACAAAATTTACATGTATATGATATATTCGATCCTAATATTTTTATCTTTGACTTTGGCTTATAGTTTTTGGCCATGGCAACCTTGCATTTGGCATTATAATCTATATAGTAATCAAATTTATATTCAATATAAGGAATATAATTTATAATATTACACATTTGGTTTCATCCACAAAATTGATATAAATAGGATATATTGCATTTAGAAAGTTTATATGGGGATATTAAAGAATGACTTTTGATCTATGGAAATTGGATTCCACTTTAAGACTTGGTTCATTGTATATGGTCTCAAAAGCAACATTCAAATTCAAATTGTAGTAGGGTCAATAATTAAGGCATGGGACTTAAAGCATTCTCAATAGTTGCATACGATAATGACAGAACAAACAAGCCATACAAGGCCATTTCATGGTGCTATTTGTAAACCGTGGCCTTTAGTGGTGCATGCAGCTCAAGAATTGCACAACAAGAGGCACATGAAACTTCACGCGACACCACACATTTTTGTAAGGTTATCCACCATGGCCATCACACATTTGCTCAACCATTTCATCACAATTTTTGAACCTCATCAGTGACCAAGGTTTACTAAGGGAATTAGGATGTCCTCGATGCACCCTTGCAAACCATCTCATATTCATTAAAATGAACGAAAAGCATCCTAAAATTCTATGTATCTCAAATAGACACATCAAATTTAGAGAGTGTGTCGAGTCCTCCAAACCAGGATTTTCTTCTGCTTTTTATAGCCAATTTGCTACAAAAATATATTAGAAGAATCACCACATGGGAACATAATGAGAAAAATGCTACCTCATGTAGCCACCAAGACAATGGATTGGACTGGTTGCAAGCTAGACTAGGACTTCGTGAGAGACACGTAGTGGATGAAAAGGCCATGTTGTTGGATGAAAAAGACAAGATGTATGATGGGTTTTGCAAAAAGAAAATATATTGAATGAAAAGTTTCGTTGCCATGTTTTTCAAATAAAAATATAAAAAATAAGGGATCAAAAAGCCACCCTGTTAACTTGCATGTGAGCTTTGTAGCCTAAAAGTTAGATGACCCAAAAACCAAAAAAAAACCGTGCTCCAAACTACCCTCTAAAACTAGATTTGGATAGATTTTTTGTATTTTATTCCACGTGTGATGGAAGTTTATCCTACATTATGAATAAATGATGGTTGTAATTGATTCATTAACTATATATTGTGTACATATACATGATGTGATTGGGTCTTTTGAAATTTAAATATAGATGAAATTGTACTTTGAAGTGTGAATATACTAGATGTCTGAATTGAGGATGTCATTATGGTCTTGGCAAAGAGCATAAATTTGATGAGAGGGGGAGGATATACCAAAGGGATAGCAAAGTGCCGAGCTACAAGACAACGTTAATGAATGCTTAACTATAGATGCTCTTACACACAACTAAATTCAACCATATTAAATTACATATGAGTTTTGTTTTCAACTCAATTATTTGTGTTAGACTGCAGTAGGAAATCCAAACCAAAAGGTGAACCCAAATGAATTCATTTTTCAACTCAACTATATGTGCGGGATAAATCCTTATATTGACATCACCTTCTCTACAACATAATTTTAGAGTATCATATACAAAATATGTAAAAATGAACAATTTCTTGCGTATCAACAATTTTAGATTCCAATTTGAAATAAAATAATCATTAAAAAAATTAACCATTTCAATTAACCAAAAACAAAGAGGGCTCTATACAAAGTCTATGCAAAGTCAACAAGCGATTTCTGACATACCTTACATATGAATGGTCCCTTAGTCCTTTCTTGAATAGAGCCATAGGCTTGGGAACATGTGGAAACTATCTTTTAGCACTGGGGAAGTCACGAGTTCCACTACCATGGGCGGTGCAAGGTCTTACTTTAGATTATTCTTCAACCCACCTAAAACTAGTTTTGCCGTCTTTTTGAACTAAAAATAAGTTGAAGGTGAGTATGAGGTGAATTTTCACTTTGAGACACTCTTTTGATTAACTCTATTGCCAGGACTAACTAACACGATGCCACAACGTTTGTATATTAGAGTTAACCGAAAAGAAAGCCATGGAACCTCCCTTTTCAACCTCCTTCTAACCTCTCTTTTCAGCTATAGTTGGGTTGAATAGTGTCGTGTCATAACTTGTCCCCTTGTGGGCCATGGGCTTGGAGCTTTGGTAGGAGGTGTGGGAGTCATTACGAGGTGTGGAGAATAATGGCAGTGGCTTGCTTTAGATTGTCTCCCAACTCATCCTGAACTAGTTTTTGGTCTATTTATATTTCCATATGAGTTCAAGAGGAGTTCAAGAGGAGTTTGCTAAAACTTTCCTCTTTGAGCTGACTTTTCGGTTAACTCTATTAGAGCATCTACACCCTTGCCCTTGATTGGAGCCATGCCACTTGAGCATGGGCGCGCCACATGGTGTAGAGGCCCCCTTTAGAGGGCGAGGGTGGAGATGCTCTTAACAATAGCATTTTTCTGCAATGGCAAGTTGACAACAAGGATAATTTGGGGTGCCTAACTGCTTCCCAATGATTGGCTGAAATTAGATTAGGCATAACCCCTGAAGGCCCATTCGGCCAAACAGTTAGCTTTTGGGTAATTGGGTCCCTAAAATCATCAGGTAGCAATTGATGCAGCCTGTCAACCTGAGCATTGCATTACATTATTTAGTACCCAAAAATGGAAAATCCTCATTTTCATCAATAAAGTATATTAAAAAAAAACGGCCAGGCGTCAATTGCTACAGTGAGAAACTTCCAAGCACAAACTGGATCTAAACTTGCACTGGTCTCAACCGCGTCCATTTGATTGCCTGCCTAAAATAAAATGATTTGATAAAACTGAGACCTTTAATTTACCCACTCTATTTTCACGCGTACTGCCCGTTACCATGGCCATGCAAGATCGGGAAACTGTTTAATCCTTAAACGTCAAGAGGGTCTGGGCGGGGCAGCCCGGAAGGCATCTAATTTTCGGAGGACAAAAAAAAAAAAAAAAAGGAAAAACGAAAAACGAAAAAAAGGAAAAAACGGCTCTACTGGCCACTGCTGGCCAGCACTGTAGCACTGCGGCACTTTTCAAGAAACGACCTCAGCTGCTTCAACCTCAACTCCTATTCATTTTGATAACTTTGATTGTTTGCCAATGTTTCTACAATCTCCCAAATGAGGCGCAAATTTGGAATCTAAATCGCTTTTTCAGTAGCTTTCCAACACACCAATCCTCGCTTGATTTGGTTCAGAAAATCCACTTTTTCTTCATTATTCTCTCATAAACAAGCCCATGGGGCTTACTTTGACGTTTAAGGGTTAACTCTGAACCCCTAAACGCTCAAATGACCATTTTTTAAACGCTGCCCAAATCTAACAGGCAGCCTGGAACACATAACATGTTTTTGAAAAAATATAGAACATTTTAAAATACTACATCAAGTCTACTTTCTAATGCAATTTGAATTATGTCATTCTGAGTTAAACTTCAACATTGTCTTAGTGTTATAAAATTTAGTATTTGGGGAAAATAATCCTCAAATGTCAAAGTAAGCCCCATAGGCTTATTTATGAGAGAATAATGAAGAAAAAAGTGGATTTTCTCAACCAAATCAAGGGAGGATTGGTGTGTTGGAAAGCTACTGAAAAAACGATCTAGAGTCCAAATTTGCACCTCATTTGGGAGATTGTGGAAACATTGGCAAAAACAATCAAAGTTATCAAAATGGATAGGAGTTGAGGTTGGGGCAGTTGAGGTCGTTTCTTGAAAAGTGCCGCGATGCTACAGTACTGGCTAGCATTGGCCAGCAGAGCCGTTTTTTCATTTTTTTCATTTTTCGTTTTTCGTTTTTCGTTTTTCGTTTTTTGTTTTTTTTTTTTTTGTCCTCCGAAAATTTGATGCCTTCCGGGCTGCCCCGCCTAGGGCCTCTCGACGTTTAAGGGATAATGATGTTCCCTCCATCATTTCTTTTGTTTTTTTGAAGTTTACAATAGATAATTTAACTTTAACCAAACATGCTAAATTTTATACTCTAAAAGTGAAAATTATAATTTATACAAATTTCCAAAGGTTAATGCTTTCAAAATTTATTAAAAAATAATCTAAAGTTATTTTCAAAAGTTTGACCCTAAAGAAAATTTGTAGAGATGATGTCCCGCATTTTATCTATTGAACCAAACTTCATTAACCCTTAAACGTCAAGGTAAGCCCCATGGGCTTATTTAAAAGAGAATAATCAAGAAAAAAGTAGATTTTCTCAACCAAATCAAGCGTGGATTGGTGCGTTGGACAGCTACTGAAAAAGTGATCTAGATTGCAAATTTGTGCCTCATTTGAGAGATTGTGGAATCGTTGGTAAGCAATCAAAGTTATGAAATTGAACAAGTTTTGAGGTTGGGGCGGCTGAGATGCCGCAGTGCTACAGTGCTGGCCAGCAGTGTCCCGCAGAGTCCCGCAGAGTTGTTTTTGCATTTTTTTCGTTTTTGTTTTTTTTTTCCCTCCGAAAATTTAGATGCCTTTCGGGCTGCCCCACCCAGGCCCTCTTGACGTTTAAGAGTCAAACATATGGATGGCACATATTATAACACATATGTGTTTTGTTCAATACCCCTCGGACTTTTAGGGGTTAAAGGTCCATTGGGGATAATAGATACGATGACGTATATTCGGCATTTGTTCTAAGTAGAAAGCTCCAAATTGAGACCCCAATAGCTCATTAAAATCATATCGACATGAATTTTAACTTCACTTTTGATCTTAAACCCAAAGGAGGTGTAGAACTATGTCAAATACAATGGAATATTGTTGGAAAATATTGATTGGAACGGCCTTTCTGGACCTTTAAGGGTTAAGCTCTCAAAGGCCAAGGGATTTAACTCCCAAAAGGACCAAAGATTTATGTATTTAAAATGACAAATTTAATTAATCATATTTGAAAGATATAATTAAGATGGGATCAAATTTTATATTAGTGGAATTAGTGAAAAACATTGTATGTGTTGATTAAAAAATAAATAAACTTGAAAAAAAGGAAGTCTACATAGGACAAACTCAAAATTGCTCAAAAGAAACTGAGATCCAATTTGGGCTTCTTAGAACTGTAGGGGTTAAACCAAAACTAAAACGTGTTAAATGTCCCTTTTGCAAATTTGATGAAGCTTTGCTGAAGAGAAAAATGAAAAGTTTAATGTTTAGAAATTCTCAGTATGGTTAGATTTAAAATAAAATAATAAAATTATTTGATAAATTAAACTCTAGAATTTTACCAAATTCATACTTTTATTTATGGCATATGAAATTTGATACGATTGACTAAAATTTCATGTTTTATCATAAAAAGGTTAATTTTGTATAGTAAAACATAATTACTTTTTTGAAATAGGAAATTTTCTAATACTACAACAAATTTAAGTTCTTCTACTTTTATTTTTTCTTACAAGATAAATGATGAAATACTAATAACAATGACTAAGAGTTCATATGGATTACAAATTCAATAGACTATGTGTACTCGATTTTCACAAGAATATGAATAACTACAAACGTTGTCAAATATTTATTGCAACCTTCTTAAGCAAATTTATTACAACCTACAACAGATTTTTCAAAAAAAAAAACCCCTTGTTTTAACATAAATCTACTTCTCTTTTTTGTGGAAAATGTTATAACTTTAAACAAAGTTTGAAATTGATCTAAGATGTAGATGTAACTTCATCAACACACTTTAGTGATATCAAATGAATGAAAATCACTTTGAATTTGGACATCAATATGCATATTTCAATAATACCCACTAGATGGTGACCGACATGAATCAAAAGTTTATTTATAAATGGACGTATGTTCTTGCCGGTCCTTGAATACCAACACATACATCCAACCCCATCATCTATGTGGAATTCATTTGTAGCGGATAGATTTTTTGTGAAATGGCTAGACAAGGAAAGAGGTGGGAGAGGGACGATGTGATGTAGGCAACTGAAGATGTGATGTAGCTACGATATATATATTTTTGGACCCAAATTTGACACAAAGTAAATATTAATTTTGTCAAAAAGTGACACATATCATCTTGTGGTTACTTGAAACCTCTTGAAATGTGATGCGAGAATTGAATTTCGACAACAAAATGTTGAATCTAACCCGGACATCAAGATCTAGCTTTTGGGGTTAACATCAAAATTCAGTGGTAAACTTTTACATCTTCAAATGTCACATGTAATGTAGTTGCCAAAAAAAGGGGAACATGAAAAGCAGTGTACCTGTAATGTACCAGTGTACAATTTTTGTACTAAGAATGAACTTGTGAAACTGAATGGCTATGAATTTATAGCATGCATTTATTTCTTTATTTCTTTATTTGAAACAACTGACATTTATTCCAGTGCAAAGCATTTCTTTATTTTTTGGGGGGCGGCAACGAAACCGTGCAAACAAACGCAAAAGCTTTGTCCATGGCGGGCGTTATTACTCAGTGATTCATTACAGCTACGACAGGCTGTTGCATAATGGTGCAGGCTGGGCCCGAACATAGTGAGTGTGCGTGTTGTTTCATATGGCCACTCACCCAAATAATCACTGAAGGGAATATGTTATATGTGCAAGGACGGAAAAGCTCATGGCCCATTCACACCAGTCACCCAACGAGAGTGTAGCAGAGAATCTACGTTCGTCAAGTAAGTTTTTGGTAGCTACAGTGTGCTCCTGTAATTAGTTTTATTTTTATTTTTAACACGATGCATGCAAGAAGTTGCTCCAATGCATTTTGGGTGCCACCAAAAATCTGCGCTCCACCAACGCACATGCGTTGCCCAAAAGCAAGAAGAGACAAGGCTATGGTACCGCAAGAAATTGTATACTATTTTTCAAAATTTACCTTGCGGCATTCCAGGAACGCAACGCAAGTGTTGGAGCTTCTTGGTGTTGGCTTCTTGGTGTTGAAGCTTCTTGCGTCGTTGTGTTCCTGGCACTGAAACAATTACAAACAAAACCCAAAAATACCAACCACTTATAAATAACATCACTAACCTAGGTTGGAAAGTAGACCCACTCATAGTCATCATGGCAGGAGCCAGAGGTACTACACATGTCCCTTCAATGAAAATACTTGAAAACAAATTTAAACTAACTGAATCCTCTATTAAACAAACATTCAAAGAAATAAACACCAATGCAATTCAACAAGCCGGATCAATTATTCTACATAAAAGAAAAATAGAAAATAACCAACCTCTGCCAACACAATAACAACAATATATATATAACAAATAAAGAAAAGTAAGGGCAGTAGTTTTAACCACTATTTATTCTTGAATAAACCTACTAGTCACTTGTCTCAGGTAGGAGGGATGGGGCTGGCCGGCTGTTACAACTTAACTGCTTGTGATAACTCACTAGCAGCATCAAATCATGTATACCACATTACTGCTCAAACGGACTCAACGGGAATTGAACCCAGACCATGTCAATGTAATACAAAGTCCCTTAACCAACCAACCCAGGAACCATGATTTGATGACCACCTCAAAAACAAATACCAAATTATACCTTTAAAATTTTCAACTATTCATTTCACTGTTACCCCTAGTGCTTGTTATCGGTCACTAAAGTGTCTATTCCCGAAAGGGGAGAGTAGTTTTGTACCAATGGCCCTTTGTCCGATGGGCACTGGCTCATTGTCAAAACGAACAGACACTTTATTCACGCCGGCCTCAATTGTGGTCCGGAATTTCTATCTATCTGTTCCTGGCACTAGTAGAAAAGGTGGCACTACCAAGGGAGACGCCGAGGCAAGTAGTCCCCAATTCCACGCATGCACAATGATTTGCGTGGGTATGTCCCTGGGGAGCGTCCCTTTTTTATCAGTGTGGAATGCTACAAGATAAATTTCAAAAATAATATACTATTTCTTGCAGTATCTGAGCTTTGTCTCTTCGTGCTTTTGGCCAACGCATGTGCGTTGGTGGAGACGCAACTTTCTTGCGACACCCAAACTGCGTTGAAGCAACTTCTTGCATGCGTCAGGTTAAAAAAATAAATTGTACATGAGCACACTGTAACTACCAAAAACTTACATGACGAACACAAATTCCTTGCCGCACTCACATTGGGTGACTGGTGTAAATGGGCTATGAGAATGGGCCATGAGTACAGTGGCTTGTGCTGATGATTGACACCAGACAGACCGAGCAAAAAGCAATAAGGTTCTTATGGATCATTTGATTTGACCACAGCCAGCGAGCCATTTTGAAAAACTGTGCAAACTGGATATCACCTCTGTACATGATGCAAAAGTCCACCATGGTGCCATGTGGAAGAAAATTGCTTACACGCAGCCAAGCAGACAAGTGGAACTTTTTACAGTTGGATCGCATGAGTCTAGTTTTTTATTTTATTTTATTTTCCTTGAAAAGAGCAACAGGCACCCTGTAACACTGAACGAGGAGTTTTCCAAGGGAACCAGCCAAAAATCCATTTTTTTTTACAAATGCAGCTGGTTTTAGACATGAACCCATCCGCTTATTACCTATGTGTCATCTAGGTAGCACCCAAGTATCACAAATTTTATCCGGATTTTAGCCTTAAACTATGAGTTTCAACCGGTAGCTTGGCAATTTCATTCGGCTGATTTTACAGTAACCGCTAGATCTCCCCGTATGTTGCCTTGTAATGTAGCCAGGTACTGTAAAAACTCTATTGATACCATAATATATATATATATATATATATATATATATATATATATATATATATATATATATATATATATAAACAAACAAAGTTCCCAATTGGTAAGTTGCAGCATTGCAATGTTGCGGTCGAGCCCGGTACTGTAGATTATTTATTTATTTATTTATTAATGGAAAAAACCCAGCGCTAGTTGGTGTTGTCGCGGGCCCGACAGGGGTGTTTATTTCATGTTTTTTTGGCTGCCCCTCTTTTTGCTACTTTCCAAAGGACAACCCTATATTTCTCTAATGCATTACTCCCGGCATTACTCAATTAGACTTTGAAAATAGTAAGTAAGCCACTCACAAGTCACCATGCATGAATTGTGCAATCATAATGTGCAATTAAGAAGAGATGATACACTAGCTTATGTGGTTTTGAGGGCCGTGAATTTTGTTAGATTATCCAATGTCATAGTCTAAATATATTGTTCATCTGCCCATATACATCCATTTTTCCATAGCCAGAGAGCTATCCAAAGTGCTAGTGGAGATGCTCTAAGGAAAAAATGGATAGAATCATCCATACATACATACAATATAATTTTTTTTTAAATATTAAAATATACAATAAAATACAATAAAATATACTATATATATAGATATATAAAAGGACGCTATGGATTCTACTGAAGCTCAACGAAGGGAAAAAACTTTGAACATCTTCTTGAATTTTGATATCTTCTCACATTTTGGCATCTTCTCTTCCTCCTCCCACAACTTTGTCTTAAACCTCCTTCATCACTATTAGAAAAGAGGTACTTGGACACCAAGGAACAATGTCAAAGTGTGGTGCTCAAGACCCATATTGACATCAAGCTAGTGTCTATATGGGCCTCGGGCACCACACTTTGACACTATTCTTTAGTACTCAAAGACCAACCTTTCTACTTCACTAAAAATGAGCTATTTAGTGTCCAACAAGAATTGATGTCTTTTACCACGTTTCATTCAAAAGAGAGGAGAAATAGTGTCCCTACAAGACACTAGAGTTTGCCACTTGTCATTCCCACTTTCATTCACTAGTAGAAAAGGTGGCACTGCCAAGGGAGATGCCCAAGCAAGTAGTGCCCAATTCCACGCATGCACAATGATTTTGTTTGGGCATGTCCCTGGAGAGCGCCATCTATTCTACTAGTGATTGACAATGCCATGTTCCTTCCTAGTAATGAGAGTGACATAAGGTGGTATGCCATGTTTATTATAAAGTTGCCATTTGTGATTGGAACACTGCATTAAAGTTTTATCACTTTTAAGTTTTAGAATAATTTATTTTTAGAGGGACACTTTATCTGCAAAAAATCAAATAGTATCCATGTTGAGAAATTGTGTCTTGGACACTAAATAGCCCCTTTAACGTAGTGCATTCTTTGCATGTGCCTTTTGCAATCTGGTTTTCTTGGGACGTCAAAACTTCAACTTGGGTTTTCCACCATGAAGCGACACGTGTCGAAATTGGCATTTGAACACCTAAACCAACTTTTGAAACATTGAGCATGTGGTTTGAAAACAAGCAATTAATTAAACTGGGAAATGTGGGAAAACAAAACAAAAGACAATCCAGCACGAAAAAAGCTCACTGAAACCCCTCCTCTCCATCCATCCAGGCCAAACTGGATTCTGCTGTAAAGGGATCCAAAGCCAACTATTCAAACGAAAAATAGCATTTCCCCCTCCCCGGGAAAAAGTAACAGAGTCCATTTTCTGCTCTTTTCTCCCTTGCCCAGATGCTCCTGACCGGATCCGAAAAAGTAAAAAAAAAGTAAAAATGTAAAACAATTGACCCTTCAGTGAGGTCAATCAGGGATGAAACAACCGTACCATTGACCCAGCACAGTCACGACACAAATACTGTGGGCTTGGTATCGGAATTATTGAGTTACAAGGTACTGTTGTTGCCTCCATTATTTTGGTAACTTTTTGAGAAAAAACAAATCAAAATTCCTTTCTATGTTTTAGCCCCTAAGTGACCGAACGACTATTTAATGGTCGCTGCCCTTTTTTACAGGCTGCTTAGGATGAAAAAAATATTTTATAAAATAAATAAAATAAAAATTCAAATAGGACTTATCAACCCAATTTGAATCATGTCAATCTGAATTAAACTCCATCAAGGAGAATTTTTCAAAGACAAAGGTCTCAATATTGTTCTAGTGTTATAAAATTTGCTATTTGGGGAAACTAATGATGTTCTCTCTTATGAACAAATTGCTTTTTTAAAATTTTAAAAGAAAATGTTTAGTTTTAACCAATCATACCAAATTTCAAATTTTAAAAATAAAATTTGAAATTTTGGTGAGTATTCAATAATAAATGCTCCTAAATTCATTGAGTATTTAAAAAAAAATTGAAAGTTTGACTGTACGAATAATTATTAAACATCATGCTTTTCATTTTCATTTTTTGACCAAAGTTGCAGAAATAGCATTTTATAACACATTTAGGTTTTGCCCTTACCCCCTTTGTCATTTAGGGGTTAGTTTTGCTTTCGCTACCTTGTAAAGGTTCATTTTGCACATGTTGGTATTATGAATAGTATTAGGAAAGAGGTATCATGAATAAATTTAGGCATATTTTTGGACTATGTTTTTTTTTGGGAAACAAATGATGCACATTTCATTGCAAAAACGAAATACACATCACTAGAACGAGACGGAATCACCGCCGGCCAGAGAAAGAACTCGACTAGTTAAAGTTACCAACATTGGGCTTTGTAAGACTAAGTTCCAGTTAACTTTCATGCCGACATCTTTGGACTATGTTCATTTAAAGAGTATTATAAATGAATTTAGGCATATGTTTGAACTATGTTCATTTTGCATCCCTATTTGAAGCATAGATAAGTTATCTTTTGGTTTGGATATCCTACACTAATGATTGAGATGAAAAACAAAACTCAACCGTAATTTGATCTAACCCTTCAGTTCTTGAGGGTTAAGCCACGTATATCACAATAAACGCTCAGACGGATCCAACGGGAATCGAACCCGGACCGTACAATTGTAACATAAACGTCCTTCCCCAACCAACCTTAGAACCATGACTTGGTGTCCACCAGCAAAACAAACACCAATTTGTACCCGCGCTAGTTCTAACTAATTTTACTAGTGTTACTAGTATGTATCTCTGGTCACTAAAGTGTCTATTCTCGAAAGAGGTGAGTAGTCTTGTACCAATGGCCCTTTGTCCGGTGGGCACTGGCTCATTGTTAAGACGAACATACACTTTATTCACGCCGGCCTCGAAAGAGGACCGGAGTTCATATCTATCTATCATCTTCCTGAGGGTTTTTGCTACAAACTAAATATGTTATAATATGTGTTATATATGAGTTTTTTGAAGTTTGTAAAATATGAAAGTTGTGATGTGTAATCTCTAAATTTCATCTATATGGTTGAATATCATCAAAACCATTTAGATTTTTTATAAATATATTTTAAAAGAAAAACTTTGAATATTCATAAAAAATACATGATTCAATATTTTATGTTGAATTAAATTATTATTACTTAAAAGTAAAAATGTTCATCACATGAATAGAAGTTGCCAAGATTTAGAGTTTATAATTTGTCAAAATGTCAATTTAAACGACACTGCGTAAGAATAGTATAGAATTAATAGTTTAAATGAAACAAATTCCAATGGGTATTTAAGCATCTTATTAACCTTGTGCTTTTAGCCAATCATACCAAAAATAAAAAATAAAAAATAAATTTTGTATTTGTTTTGAATTTTGGAAGTTGATTAGTTAGATATTATATATATAATTGTATATGATGAATTTTAGGAATCCATTTGCATATATTTGATTTAATATTCATAATTTATAATCTATCTTTGTACGTCTACACAAAATATATACTTTATCATGCATTTTTTCACACATTTACAAATTTGATACTTTTGTAGATTGTTCCAACATCTACACCACCCAACGTTCTTTATTTTTTCTGAAGTTTTGTGAACACATTTTTACTGATCCAATGACATATTCTTAAAGGAAATTTGATTCTAAATAGGTTAGGCCCAAGAAACACTCATTTGGACACTCCTAGCTCATTTTACAACAATTTTTATATTTAGAACAACCACTTTTGGGGCGCCTCGGCACTTAAGGGCTAATTGAGTTGACTTGTTTGTAGGTCCCATTTTTTAGCAATATACCCTACCACATCTTGAGTTTGAATATTGCTTTTGAGACCACATACAATGAATCAAGCCATGAAGTGGAATAGTAATTCAATTCTAGCATGGTTCATCCTGTTGAATTTAAAGACTCGACTATGTATTGTATATAACTCAACTCAATTGTGCTCGCACACTTGAAGTTGAGTTCAGAAACTCAATTGGATTCTTAACATAGTTGTTTGTGCATGAAGGGGCAATGAATAAATGTAAGCACACTTTGGGACTATATTCACATCATCGCAACCATTACTCGTCAAGTATCAGTACTGTAGTCAAACTACCCCTAATAGACTCTTTATTTAAAATGGTCTTCGGACCAACATTACGATTATTATGCTAACATTGAAATACCAAGGGTACAACTTGCTATCCATGTTTCAACAATGATCTTCAGGCCAACGTTATGCTAACATCACTCCTAGCCCCTTTTACTTTGAACAATGAAAACCAACCAATTTTTACTAATAATTTGATCAGTTGGAACTCCACATAGAAATTACATTTCTACCCAACAATAAAAGCACGAATTCCTTGGTATTTACACAACAACTACAATATTATGAGCACTATTGTAATGAAAAGAAGCAACAATATGTACAATGACTATATAGAATAATCAATCATCCGAATAGTCATCCGAATCATATAGGGATTGCAAGAATAATCATATGAAGGTGAAGCCCGAGGAGGATTATCTTACAATTTACGAGGGAGGATTGATTATCCCAGCGTAAAGCCAAGATCACGAAATGTATCCCTGACGTACATACTGATCACGGGAAAACTTGTGAAGTTGCTGTTACGAGGTGCTGGGTTCGAATCCCAATTGTCAAATAGGGTTCACGGGGTCATAATCCTCGTTGCAACTACAATGAATGGCATATTTAGTGTCCGAGTAGAATTGATGTCTTTTACCATAATTCGTTCAAAGGTGGAGAGAAATAGTGTTCTTTGACACTACATAGGAGTTCGCCACTTGTCATCCTCACTTTCATTGAGAGTGCCATGTTCTTTCCAAGTAATGAGAGTAACATGAGGTGACATGCCATATTTATGATAAAGCTGCCATATGTTATTGGAACACTACATTCATTTTTTTCTTCTTATGAGGACACTATATCTCCCTAAAATTAAATAGTGTTCGCGTTTACAAATAGTGTCTTGAGACACTAAATACACCATTTAGTATACCGGTGTTTTCCCCTTGGTTGGGAAATTACAGGAAATTATGGGAAATTACGGGAAATTACAGGAAATTACACCCCGCATATAGAAAGGAGCTTTTTACCTTATGAGCTGTAAAAACACACATTCTTTGGTAAATACTGATACCCACAGGTCAGCCTACAGTAAAAAAAAAAAGAAAAAAAAGAAAAGATACCCACAGGTCAGCCTACAGTAAAAAATGAGCAATATTGTAATCAAAAAATGGAAATGGGAAACAGTTGCGCTTCCAGATGACCCCAAGTACACCCTTCCCTATGTACACCGTATTCCTACGTACACCAACATCTACGTACAGGCACGTAATACCGTCACCAAAGTATAAAACAGGCTGGTAACTTTCCCGTTCGTTTTCAAAAGGGAAGTGAGCCACCAAGCCAGTCACGTGAAAGGTGAAACAATTACCACAATTTCAACAACTGTGGCCGGGTGCAGTCATTTCAAGAGCGCGTGTAACGAGAGAACCCAGAATCATTTACTCACTCACTCACTCACTCACTCACTCACAGACAGAAAGACATTCATAGCAAGACTGTTGATGATGACGAGACGAAAGAGCTTGCTTGCGTAATCGCAAACGCCAGTAAAAATGATTTTTTGTTTTATGGGGCCAGTCTGATTGTGCGTGAGGGTGTCAAGGCTGTGTGTTTCTGTGACTGTGCCCAAGAGTTCATCTTCTCGATCACGCTGCAGAGTGCAGACTCAGGCTCTGCAACAAACAAACACCGCGCGAGTGAGTGAGTGAGTGAGTGAGTTCGTACGTCCCCAGCTTGCCAATTCTTCTTCTGGTTGAGCATTTCCATGTTGTGGTTGTGAAAGGTTTATGGTTGAGCTGATGGGATTCATTTCTGTCAGGAGGATCGTGCACAGCACTCACTGCTTGTTGGTGGATTGATTGATTGATTGATTGATCGATTTGATGAGATGAGATGAGAACGTCGTTCTGGAGCTGATCTGTGAGAGAGCGAGATCGATTGAATGCTCGAAAGAATGAATGTGAGTTAAAAGGTCCTGCCCTAGAATTGTGCGTGGTGGCAACGGAAACGGGAATCCGTTGATAGTTGCAAACGAGGCGCGGATTTGGCGTCGGTGGAAGGTCCTGTTTGTTGTCTCCTCAATTGTAGGCTGCTTCTGCGCTTCATGTGGTTACCGTAAGAATCGCTCTTTCCGTTGCAGAGGCTGCTTTTTCACACATGAGTATTACTATTCTTGTGCACGCCCTGTACAGTAGAGTCACCGTGTGGACCTCAAACTTCGGATCATATGAACTGGCCGCTGCCGATCTGTGGTCATCGATTTTGTTGAGCTCCCATTTTCAAAACGATCTGTCAGTCTCTTTGTCTCCTCCGTGGTCGGTTTCTCTTCTTCTTCTTCTTCTCCTTCTTCTTCAGTTCTTCTTCTTCTTCCTCCCGTCGTTCGTGTTCGCCATAGCTCACTCAATGGGCGCGTTTGCGAAGCTTCCCCTCACTGTGTAGCTTTCTTTAGTAGCTATTGCTGCTTTTGCTTTTCCCCGTCTAAAGATGGCTTGCATTGTGGTGGTCCTCAAATGCAGAACTTCGGGAGCCCGTTCACTAATTATACAGGACCGTGGGTTTACAGGGCTGTCAATGCGAATTGGGGATTGAATTCAGGGTTTTCCATGTTTTCAGAAAATCCTTCCTTCATTTGAGAATCAGGACGACAAGCCTGCACTCCACGTCTTCGTCATCGGAAATGCCGGAAGATTGTTCAAACTGATCGTACTCAATCATAGTTGCGTGTCGCTGGGAATTTCTTCCTTCATGAGAGAGAGCTTTTGAGAGATATATCACAAGGTAATAAAGCAGGTGAAGATTGCCACACATCAACCATCCAGCAAGAATACTGGCGCCCCGCGAGTATCTTATCAATGTGGAGAACTTGAAGGTTGTGAATGTGGCGTCGGAAGGGGAGATGGCCCTGTGGGGTCAGAATCATCATAATATCGCCGAGTCTCGGGACGTCACGCATGTGCTGTTGAGTCCTCGGATGGGGGGTTGCAAGTCGCCTCTCAACCGCAAAATGCAGTCCAAAAAGGCCATCGAAATGGTGGAACCCCCTGTTTTCGATTGTGATCTTGTTGATGATGGTGAGGATGTTTTGGCTGGTGACGATGGACATGGCGATTTTCAATCGCTTCCCAGTAGCAAGAGGTTGTTGGAGACGTCTGGGTCTGTCGGTGATCTCTACAAAGATTATGTAACACAACTTTCTAGGCAGTTTAGTGTGCAAGGGAAGAAAGGCAGCAGTAGCAGCTCCAAGTATACTGGCTTCTACATCTTCGCTGCTCTTGTTTTCATGTTCCTGTTGGTCAAAATCTCGTCTCTCGGCTGGCTCGCCGTGCAAACGCACTCTGCTCTCTCTCCTATGGTACATTTCTCGTGCCTCCTTTTGAATTTCTGTGGTTTGTATGCAATTGCACTTTTTGGTGTATTAATTAGAAACAACAATGGTCTCTTTGTACATCTAAATGTCGAGTTTTAGTTCAGAATGCCTCAATCGATTCATGCTATGAATTGTGAAGCCAGATTGCTATCAGTTATGACAAATCGTGCAGTTTTTGACAGTTTTAAATTTGAGGCGCCTTCTTGTTATTTCAAAGCATTTTTTTGTGTTGCGTTTGCAGGTGCCAGATGATACTAAATTGATACTTCAAGCTGTGAAAGTTGAGTCGAATGAGGCTCGATCTGAGCTTGTATCACAAGTATTTAAAGATACTAAAACTTTGCCATCGAAGGAGTTGCGTACAGATTTGACTCAGGTATGTACAAGGTGTGTTCTAATTTCTTCTTTGGTTAAAGTTTGTCGATGTTTGGTTAAGTTCTGAATGGTTAGGATTTCGTGGTGCAGAAGGGAGGCTTTCTGGATAGTCATTTGTGGGCAAAGCCTAACAGCACCAATTACCAAAAATGCATAGACCGCCCCGGGAATTACCATCGTAAGTGTTCACGCCCTCGAATTTGCCAACATAGGTTCGTGTTTCAATGACACAAAAGCAACACAATATGGTCACTGATTCAGTGCTATAACAGCAATGACTGAATTAGTGGCCACTAATGTAGTGCTATATATATATATGCTATACCTGGAGTTTTACGGTGCCTGAGGAAAAATCTTTTCATTATACAGGTCCAGATAATAGCACGAATGGATATCTTTTAGTAAATGCCAACGGCGGGCTCAATCAAATGCGAGCAGGGGTACGTGGTCTACCTTGCTGTTTCTATGAAATTGTATAGGTTTATCTGAGGCTCTTTATCAATGTCATAGCCTTTTACGTGGGTAGGGTTGTTCGTGAAACTCACGTGATACTTGTTTGCAGATTTGTGATATGGTGGCAGTTGCCAGATTGATGAATGCAACACTAGTGGTGCCTGTCCTTGACCATAGCTCCTTCTGGGCTGATCCTAGGTACACTCTCTAGCATTTTAATACAATCAGAGGCTTCATTAGAGTTCAGTTATTTGGTAGACTATATGTTTTTTTTGCTTTCTCTACCACTATGAACATGTGTACAAAACACGCGGTTCGTATTGATTGACCAATTTGGTCTGGTGTTGCAGTGAGTTCAAGGACATCTTTGATGTTCAACATTTTATCCAGTCACTCCAAGAAGATGTACGCATTGTGGAGGCTCTGCCAGCTTCGGTGGCTGGTATTGAGCCGATGATAAAAGCGCCCGTCTCTTGGTCCAAGGTGGGTGCTGCTTGAACCCTCTCTATATTATTTTAACCTTTTCAATCAAATATGTACGAATGTGGGAGATCACTATAGAGAGACCACTTTTGATGAATTTCTGAATGCAAAGTGGGAGGTTGTAGACCAATATTGAAGAGACTCCATTTCCATTCAAAGATGAGTGGTTATCCACATTTAGTCAAGTCATGCTTACATCGAATGTGCTAATGGAAGGCCAAAAAACTGTATGAATAAATGAGTTGTTGTAGGTAGCAGGAGACAAGATGTTGCAGGAGACAACAAGTTGTTGTTGGTAGCAGGTCCCTAATAGTTTTTAGTATCCTAATATTTACGTGGAGCAAGCTCTAATTCTCATGTCAGGAGTAGACCAGTATTGTATTCATATTACATGATTCTCAATGAAATAGAGTCATTATGAAGCCTCGAACGGGTAATGAAAATGAACCACTTGCAAGGTTTCAAGATGCCATACAACTCAACACTGGATTGTACATGGGTAATCATTGAATTAGCTTTTGAGGGACTATAGAGGGACTATAGAAGCGTCACTATATCTTGCTCATATTGTGTATCACTCTCACTGGCCTGAATTTTCAGCATTAATATTTCATCCAGTTTTCAGAGTCAAGGGCTCATGCAGGCGTAGGGTGTACATGCTCTTACATGAAATCACTGCATGTGCTTGTATTGCAGGCGCCATATTACAAGGAGGAGTTGGTTGGCCTACTCAAGCAGCACAAGGTGCTTTCGTTTACACACGCGGACTCACGGTTGGCCAACAACGACTTGCCTGAGGAGACGCAGCGCCTCCGTTGCCGGTCCAACTACGTTGCGCTCAAGTATGCTGAGCCGATCCGCACGCTCGCGGAAACGCTCATCAAGCGCATCAGAGACGGTGGCCCTTACATTGCCCTCCACCTTCGGTAACAAATCCTGCCCATTTTCTCCCTGGCACTAATCACAATGTTGGCTAGTCACGTTTTTGTGATGTTTTATGTACGCACATACAACAACAATACGTTAAACATATAATAAACATACGTTGAATATACGTCAACAATATGTTCAACATACGACAAACGCACATCCTACGTTTTATGAACGCTGAACGTAATCACGGCAGTCAAATGGAAGAAACCAAGGAATCAATTCACAACGTCATGTTGGAAACTTGGGCGTTTTGTTGCGTTTTCTGCTGTTCTGTTACCTTTACTCTTTTTATTCTATCAATGTCACAACCTCAAGCACACTATCTCTTTATACCTGACTAATATTACTGTTATATCAATCAATAAACAAAATCTGCCTCTGGTATATAGCCTGTAAATCGAACGAACATGTACTCTATGAGAGATTGTGTCCTTGTACCATTGACTCGCTTTCTCAAGTAGTTCTAACCTCCTCACTATAGATGTAGCTTTCGTCAATGCAAGGTCTCCTCGTTGGTCCAAGAGTATATTTAGTTATACAAAAGGGTAAAAGTCACCATTTTATAGAATCTCTAAGTTTCAACTTACACTCAGGAATCTTTCATGTCACGAGTTCAAAACACATGCAGGTGATAAAACGGAGGTTTGGCAAATGAATGATTCGGTGTTTGTGTTTTTTTGTGCAGGTACGAGAAGGACATGTTGGCATTCACAGGGTGCGCACACGGGCTATCACCGACAGAAGACTCCGAGCTCCGACAGATGAGGCTGTCAGTTCCCCACTGGAAGGAGAAGGAGATCGACAGTGAGTTAAAAAGGCAGCAAGGCGGCTGCCCTTCGACTCCCTACGAGACAGGACTGCTTCTCAAAGCCTTGGGTTACCCTGCTTCCACCAAGATCTACATCGTTGCCGGGGAGATTTACGGCAACGGCACCATGGACGCCCTGAAAGAAATTTTCCCCAACGTGTATGACCACACCACTCTGGCTACTGCAGCTGAGCTTGCCAGCCTCAAGAGCTTCCAGAACCGCCTGGCCGCCTTGGATTACACGCTTGCTCTCGAGAGTGATGTGTTTGTGTACACTTACGATGGCAATATGGCTAAAGCTGTGCAAGGCCATCGCCAGTTTGAAGGCTACAGACGAACTATCAACCCCAACAGGTTTGTACCGAAACTCCCACCTCTTTCCTTTCTTCCACCAATTTTTTACTACATTTTTCTTCAGTTTTTAAAAATGTTTTATTTCTAACCCCTGCAGGCGTTGCTTCCATATCTGTAAGAGTTGAAAAAAAGCATTTATGTAGGCAACACAATATCTATTGTATAATGCAAACATGGTTCTGTTGCTGAAACTGACTGATTTTTTGAACATTGGGTGATGAAGAAACCATGTCTTACATTTGAATTACTAACAATAGAACATTTTGGTTTTTTCTTATCAGCTAAGTAGATTTTGGATGCCTCAGATTGTGTCTTTTTAACACCAAAAAGCCCAAATTGGATCTTGTTGTTTTTAGCAGTTTTGAGTAGATTCTGTGAGCTTCATTTTGTTTCTATTTCTTTACCATCACATGCAATGTTCTTCACTGGTTCTGGTGATATAAGATTTGGTCCCATCTGAATTATATGATTGATTGAATTTTTTCATTTTAAAACCACGAATCCTTGGTTCTTTAAGGGTTACTATTCAAGTTTTCAGACACTGGATTTCTTTTTGAAATGTTGACATTATTCGCAACAATTGGGTGCCGGAAGAATTGAATTTGGTGGCTTTTTTTTTTGTTGTGGCAGGGAAAGTTTAGTGAGACTGGTGGATCAATATGAGAGCAAGAACATCACTTGGACCCAGTTCAAAACCGAAGTGAGCAACATCCACGTGGACAGGATAGGAGCACCACACTACCGGGAGGCAGGAGAGGTACCCAAACTGGAGGAGAATTTTTACGCCAACCCATTCCCAGGTTGCATTTGTGAGAATAAAAAACATACTAATATTGATAGTCACACTAATAATACTAATAAGACAAAAAAGTCCAACAACCGTCGGCTGCTGATAGTAAACTAACTAGTAACAAAAATAACCTTATAAATCCCCTCTTAGTTTTGTGTATTCTATAGGTTGGGCAGCAACTTGCTCACCGTGAGAAAAAAAAATCAAAAGGGATTGGTAGCAGTTGAATTTGCAAGCTCTTGTTGCAAGGTTCTTCTACTCATCCCTTCATCCCCATTTTTTCGTAGCATGCTGAGAAATAAAAAAGGTTAAAGCTGATTTTTTTAATTTCTTGCAACACTACGTAGTTTACCCAATTTTAGTTCTAGTAGTAATAATTATAGTCTCAATTGTATTGTTCCTAGACTAATTTCTAATTAGTGTAGAGAGTTGGACAACAAAAGTTACACTAATTTCAGGGGATCTAACCCTCACTCAGGTTGAGTTTAGAGTCTGATTATTGTTCTCCATTCAATTATTCTCTAGAAGCCTTTTCTTGTGTATCATGATCCGTTCCCTTTTTTTTTTCCCCCTTGCGTAATTTGTACATGTTAATAAAGAGACTTGAAAGTTCAAAAAACTCATTTTGTGCCGTGAGTTATTATGATGCACTTTTCAAATCCTTTTGTTTTGTTTGAATTTTTAAGAAATTTAAAAACAAATGTGGAAATTATTGGTAAATGCTTTTGCTCTATTGTATGAGAAACCTCGCTCACGTCAAATCTCTAGTTTGTTGTGTCAGAATATTGAAAAGTTGTTGAACGCTCTTACTATTGAAAAAGAAATTTAGTGTTGGATTAGACCTTTACATAGGATATCTTTTATGGTAAGAATGTACCCGTTCCAGGGCAATTTTATTTGCCCTCAATATATGTCTTAATTTGCCTTTCAATGAAAGTTAACCCTGAAAAGGATGAAGAAGTCCAAATTGGGCTTCATGTTTTTGCAGTAATTTTGAGTAGGTCGTATGTGGACTTCCATTTGCTCAATTTTTTATTTATTTTTTAACCAACATATGCAATATTCTTCACACATTCTGGTGATAAAAAAATTGGTCCCATCAAAATTTGTCATTTTTAAATCACGAATCTATTTTCCTTTAGAAGTTAACACATCTTTTGATGCTCAAATTTTTATTGCTTAAATTTGCATTTGATACAAGTGCATTATTACAATCTAAGACTCAAATAAGATTTGTACACTCAAAACTCTTTAATATCACACCTTTGATAAACAACATACATGACATGTGGAAAGTGTCATAGTGGAATGTGATATTGAAGAGTGTGATAATAATGAGTTCAAAGTGTGCACTACAGGGAAGTTTGGGCTTGACTTGGACTCTTGAGTGTACTTGTGATTTGCAGTGCAATGAAATGCTATTTTGTGTAAGTGAGAAGAATCAAACACACAAAGCATACAGTGGTGGTACTTTTGAAGTGATTTTCCTTGCAAGGGAAACTTTCTGCAGTTACACAAACTAAGTAACGTTACAAGTTTGCTGATTACCGTAATCTAATCTACGAGCATGTACGAATCACTTGATTTCTTTGCTAAAAGAAATGGGTTTCAGAATGATTACCACATCTAATTGCAACGGTTACCCAAAACTGACCCTTACTCGTCTGTGCACCTTCCAAAGGAGTTCAAATAATACATGTATAAGGTGTCTTTGAATTTTTTTTTCAATTACCAACAAATTGCAACAATAATTAACCCTTAAACGACTTTCCAAGCCCCTTGGGCTTGATTTCCAAGGAATCTTACTTTTAGCAAGAGCGCTACTCAACTTCTAATCAGACATAAATCATTGGATGCACAACAAAGTGAGGCAACTGATGTGTTTAGTTGCAACAACAATTTTTTTCGCGCTTAGTTCGCAATGTATTGGAGGATCATTTGATTCTTGCCCAAGTTCCTAATTGATTCCTTGTGTGTTTATTTCTTTGTTGTGATTGGTCACGCACCCATGCCCGGCAAAATATATAATCCATATTCTTTCAGAGATCCTCGGGCTGCCCGCTGAGGACCTAAAATGTTGTTTAAATGTTAAGACATTAATAAGAATAGTGTTGAAGATGTTTATTCAAATGGTTTTGGATGTCATTACCTTAGTGGTTGTTCAACGTTCAAAAAGATGCACTTCTATTTAGCTAAAACTAAGTTTTCATTGTAGAAATATTCATTAAAAGCCCCTGGTTGCCACCTTCCTAAAAAGGCATGATGTATAAGGTGAGTGGGCCTTAAACAAACACTTAAGCATTGCGCCTATTTACAGTAATCTGGGGTGCAATGTCATCATTAGAATGGATTAGAAAATTGATTCTAAGTCTACTCCAAGTTAAATTATAAATTTTGAAGCAATATTGAATAAATTATGAATTTTCAAAGTCCAAGGTTTAGATTGTCTATTTATGACAATAGACTTGAGTTGAAATTGACAGTGAATATGCCTTGAAGAATCATAAAATAACTTTGAGTAAACATAGTTCTTACCAATGAGGTGCCTCTAAGTAATGCTTCAAAGTCAACAATGACTAAACTATTTTAGTGATTGTTGGTTTTTGGCACAATAAACTGCCATTCATAAAGTAATTATAGAAGTCAGTTTATGGTCGGCATTGGTAGTTGGCCCACTCACTTTAGAAGTGATTCTTGTTTTCCGACTTGTTTTTCATCCATCTATAATTTTTATGAGTATTTTCTTTATCTAAATACTGATCAATCAAACAATTTTATTTCCAAAGTTACTCTTTAAAAACGATTTATAATTCAAATTCAAATTACTCCTCCAAATTGTACTCCCTCTCTTTCATAATAAAAGTCCAAAATAACATATTTTTTTTGCATCAATTTAGGAGTCTACATTCATTGTGTTGCCTTCCTACATTGACTTCCTACATTGCGTTTCATCCCTTTCAACATGGGCTCTATTTCTATCTTAAATCTCAAAATTTTCTGCAAAGTGGACTCTTATTATGAAACAAAGGGAATATTTCATAATGAATTTTTTATAAATCTTCAAATAATGAGATGGGTAGGATCCTTTAACCTTTGAAGATCATTCTAAATTTAGAAAGAAAAAGATTTAGAAAAAAGTTTCAACCTCAAAATGTAGAAGTAATTTACATTCTTAAAATGTAGATACATACTATTCTTGTCATGGATGACGCCTGAAAAAGAAATTTTACGAAAACACTTCTTCATTATTAGCAATTCATGATCAAAGTGGTTTGAAAACTCCAAAAAGCCAAGTATGAGGGGTTGAGTTGACGTTTAAGGAGGAATATGTACCAAGGAGAAAGAAAAAGATCCACGGAGAAAGAAAAGGAAACATCTAGAAAGAAAAAGAAATGTTATCCAGGTGCGAGAGACGGAGATCATCGCTTACTCGCGGCGGCCCCAGCGAGCGAGCCAGATTTATCACAGCCAGATTCATCACAACTGGCTGGCACCATTACCATGAGAGCAATTGGTGCGTGGGTGGTGAGAAAATGAATTGGAAGAATACTGCGGAATCTCGCATTGTTGGGAGCCAGTGTGGTGGAATCCGTGAGCAATCTCACGGCCATCTCTCTGTGTCTGTGTCTCCGCCAATTCCTTCATCATCTTAATTCGATGAAGGCCGAGATGGAACTGGGGTTTTGTCATTGATTGGAGGCCAACGTAGGTTGCATTGAATCAGCAAGCTCTGTTGATTGATTTGGAGCAATCTGTATCAATGGCGCTACTGCCCACTTGTCACAGCCTGCAGTGCCCATCGTCGTCGTCGTCTCGTGGATTCACGCTACGGCAGGTGAGTCGACTCGGGTTTTCAATCCCGTTTTTTTGCTTTTTCTTTCGGTGAAATGCATTTGGAGCTTTTGTGACTTGCTCTCTATGGTCTTTGGAATTCAGCTGTATCGTTCAATTGGCACTGAAAATCAGACGCGGAAATGGTATAAACACCTGTGATGGAGGTTTTTGGAACTCAACAGTGTTTTAGCTACATCGTTAAATCCGAATTGAAGATTGGGAGATATTTTTATAAGCACTTGAAGATGGAAAGCTCGTGAGAGGATGCCTGATTCATAACCAAAAGGATTAGGGTTTAGTTCCATGTTAGTTAAAACACTATGAGAATGCAGAATCCTAGAAAGGTGTTTGAAATTCAACTGAAACTGAACGAAATTGTTAAATCCGAACCGGAGATAGAGAGACGAAAATTTTATAAGCACGAGGAGATGCCTGACTCAGAAGCATTTGTTAAAAGCAGATTAGGGTTAGTTCAGTTTTACTGAAAACATTGTTGTTGCAAGAGTGGAAGAGAATCGGGAATGAAGAGCTTTGGAGAATTGGCAATGGTTATTGTTAAAGAAAAAAGTTGATACACATGAAACCTTGTATTAAGTATATATACACTAAGTGATTGAAGAAGATGTACTTCATAATTATGTATGCATGTATAAATGATGAGCATATCCTGTAGAGTTCAATAATGAAAATGGACAATATGTGAATTGGAGTGGGCATTGGAATTTGTTGTAATTTGAATGGACGTCGTCTTATAGGATTTGAAATCTGCAATTTTTTGTCTGCTTGTTCTCGTCTTCCCTATTTGTGTGCACTTCCATTAATTTTGTGTGCAGATGATTACTGGAGTAGTGCTGTTTTTGGTGATACATTACTCTGAAACACACACTAGGGCTAATGCTTCTGTGGTTGATTTGCAATATTAGGTTGGTGCTAGTGGTAAATATGGCGGAAGAGCTTTGGTGTTGCTGGCATGGCGGAGGCGGTGTCAGAGGGCTGGCGCGGTGAGAGTAATGGCCATGGCCAAGAAGCAAGCAGGCAAGGGTGGCAATGAGAATAATGAAAACAGACCTGAGCTCAAGTTTGAAGCCAACGATTTGATGGAGCTTGAGTTTGGGAGACTGCTTGGTGAGCCTCGGCAGGCCACTTTGGCCAAGGTAGGTTCTTCCTTTCTCCTCTTAACCCTTTTGGATGGTTTTTGTAACATTCATGTCAGACTCACAATTTCTGCACCTCTTTGTGTGTACATGATGACATAACAAGCAGCTAATCACAAGCGTCTCTACTCCAAATAGAAATATATAATTTTTATGTATCTTTCCATATAGTTTTCAGTATAATATTCTCAGCTCTTTGTGTACATGATGGCATGAAGAAGGTTCTAACAAGCAGCTAATTGCATGTCTCTCTGCTCCCAAAAGAAATGTAGAATTTTCTTTTCTCTTTCCACATAATCTTTTACAGTACAATCCTCTATATAATCCTCATTGATTGAATAATCCAAAAATCAGAATTTCTGCACCTCTTTGTCTGTACATGATGACATAACAAGTAGCTATTCACAAGTGTCTCTACTTCAAATAGAAATGTATAATTTGCATATGTCTCTTTTTATATAATCTTCAAGTATCTCTAACTCCAAATAGAAACACATGATTTTCATGTCTTCAGTACAATATTCTCAGCTCTTTGTGTACATGATGACATGAAGAAGGTTCTAACAAGCGGCTAATTGCATGTCCCTGCTCCCAAAAGAAATGTATAATTTTCTTCTCTTTCCATATATTTTTTACAGTACAATCCTCTATATAATCCTCATTGATTGAAAAATTCAGAAATCTTATTAGAATGCCATTGTGTCTATTTCTATAACCATATATCACAATTCTATTAAAAACATAAGAAATTCTTTCTTTGGAATGATGAGCTACTACTGCTTTTCATGCATGTCTCATTGTCATTGGGCACCGCAACTTTCTACATTTTCAAACCATTGCTTAGTCTCAAGACAATAAAGCAGGATTTAAGATATTGGAAAGCGCTTTTGACTGCAGGTCATAGGACGGAAAGTAAATCCGGAGGCATCCTACATAGACATTGAGAAGAAACCTATTAAGGAATTCAAGAGTTCTTCTTCGTCAAGCCAACAATCGGAAGCTGAATTTGCCCGGTTGTTGAATAAGGAAGGCAGGCTGAATGCACGGTCACTTGAGGGTGTTTATAAGCCCCAGAAGGCTGCTTCCCAGGACAGTGAGAATCTCCCAGGCCTTGTCAAGCCGCCAGCACGGCCTGGACAGCCACTTCCTCAGGTTCTTCATTTCCCTGATTAGTTAGTCTCTTTGATTCCCTTGTTGTAAATGAATGAGCTGGGACAGGCATTGTAATAATATGATGAGGGCATTACATCACTCAAGAATTTTTGTGTAAGAAGTGGCACTACTTTTACAATGCCAAGTCTGATCACTACTTGTGGACTGAGTTTGTGGATGTACTACTTGTGGACTAAAATAGAAAGTTCACTTTGGAAGCTAACAGTAACTCTCAAAATATTTCTATTGTTAAAAAATGTAGCACATGATATCTTCTTTCTATTGATACATTTGTTACTTTCTTTGAAGCTTCTTAACGATTGATTTCAACTCCTATAGATATCACTACTTGTGGGCTAAAATAGAAAGTTCACTTTGGAAGCTAATAGTAACTTTCAAAACATATTTCTATTGTTAAAAAATGTAGCACATGATATCTTCTTTCTATCGATACATATTGTTGCTTCTTTGAAACGATTTATTTCAACTTCTATAGATGTGGAAGTGCTCACTAGGCACTTTAGGGTTAAGAAATTACTTGTATTTTGTATTGAAAAACTTTATTTGACATGTGGTTCAGGCCCCACGAAGGCCGCCCTCAGTGAACTCTGCTAAGGGAGCTCAAGCAAAGAAAGCGGTACCTCTAGTAACCTTTGGACCTGGCGGATTTGCCGCTCAAACAAACAAGCCACAAGATTCAGAGGACTATATGAATCTTGTGCAGAAACCAGCAATTCCTTCTCCGGATTCTTACAAACCTTCGTGGCCCAAAAATGACAGTGTTCCCCCAATGTTGATAGGAAAATCAAAGAAAGCAGCAGAAGAAGGCGACTATATGGATCTTGTCCAAAAACCAGCCATTCCTTCTCCGGATTCTATCAAACCTTCGTGGCCCAAAAATGACAGTGTTCCCCCCATGTTGATAGGAAAATCAAACAAGTCAGTAGAATCGGTAGACGACAGTTTGCTGAGAAGACCGATGCCTGGATCATCAGGTGTTTTAGATAGTGATGTGGAATCTAGGACAGGTGAAGATTTAAAGGCTCCATCCCAACCAAAGCGTAGTAAAAAGATGTCTGCCAGTCTAGCTAGTCTCCCTACTTCAGATCTTTCTGAGGAGCGATTCGCTAAACTGCTGGAGCTTGCAGGCTCAACTGGAGACGATCAGGTGACAACTTTCGCATCAGCCTCTCTAACAGTTGCATGAGAACTAAGATCAATGTGATACATTTGTTTTGGCTTATGTTGTATTAACTCCCAAAGGACCAAGGATTCATGGTTTTAAAATGGTAAATTTCATTGATCATAACGTGAAAAATATAGTACATATGGTACCAAATTTTATATCATTAGAATCAGTGAAGAACATTGCGTGCATTGATTAAAATACAAATATATTTAAACAAAGAGAAGTCCACATAGGACCTACTCAAAACTGCTTTAAAAAAACATGAGCTTCTTGGTCCTTTACGGGTTAACCACAATCTCAGCCATTTTTCCTCTGAAAACGTTTGTGCTTAAACTCCTCTCATCAAGGTTTTTCAGTACAATTAAACTGTTTTAGGAACTTTTAGACAACATTATGAAGAGATTCTTCTCCATGATTCATTAGAAGGTCTCCCAATGGTCACACTGATCATATGAATCATGGAGAGGATTCTCTTTATGACGTTGTTGAAAAGTTCCTGAAACAATCTAATTTTACCTGAGAAACCGAACCCTGTTTTTTTGTCTAAACTTCGGGGGCTGGACTTCTATTGTGAAGGTATTCTGTTGTTGTCACTTGAGTTTTCTCTCGAAGAAAACGCCCAACTTTATTTTGCATAGAGGAAGATTCTGTTGTACAAGAGCAAGTAGCCATTGATACAATCCATATTTCAAATGTAAGCAGGATATGCCGTCTGAGACCTCGACATCAACGACGGCGGACAATCTGAGCAAACCGAAGAAAACACCCAAGCTCGGCCTCAAGCCTGTGCTGGCTGCCAAACCGCCTCTTCAGGTGGATGAAATTCGAGAAGTTGACACCTCCATTTCTACCTCATCTACCGACCTACCGAAGGCTTCACTTTCCCCTGCAGCTCCAGACGTGGAGGCGGCTACGTTGGAGGAGAATGCGGAGCCAACTGTTTCAGGTGTGCTTACATTTAACGGCTGTTCTTAGTAACGTTGAAGATTCCTCTGGATTCTGTAGATGTTAGTCAAATCAGATTCACAACACTGAAATCTATCCTTAGGTCTGGGTGAACAATTAAGCTGCGTCACAAATTACTCTGCACTGTTTTGCACATGTAACACATGCCATAATGTACCACATGTGCAAAACAGTGTAGAATAACATGTGGTACATGTGCAAAACAGCTCTCTTATATCTTGGTAATACACTTGTCAATTGTAATGCCATTATTTTGCAATGTCAATTATAATAGGCCAAACCCTAATAAAGGCTACGGTACTTCAAATACGGTACTCAACGTTTAGAGAACACACCCTCCAAATGTATTCTAGAAAACCTAGCTGCATTAAAATTGGCAAAGTTTACGATAGAAAGTACCTTAAATGGGATTACAATTGACAAGTGTATTACCAAGATATAAGAGAGCTCCAGATCTAATGTATGCCGTGCTAATACTGGTGCCTAAAATTTCTACTATAGTATTGTAATGAATATCATTTGAGTAAATATGCTTTACATGGGTCAGTGTATAGCAGACTTGGGTTCCTCATCTGAGGTTTTCTGGGAGGGGAGGTTTTCTACTACTGATTGGGGTATTTTTCTCTGCTTCCGAAACATGTGCAGATGCTGAGTCAGACGTTGACCTTGATGAAAGTTCAACGATAGATGTGGCGAAAGGAGACGATATTAAGCAATCTGATCCAGAGCAATCGATTTTGAGGCTTGTGAAGAAAGCAAGTCGTATTGCGCCTGTCAGGCCACCCAAACGGTTCCCCCAGCCTACTATCAAAGCCAAAATTGCTGACCTTGGAGTATCTGCAGATGATAGGCTTGCAGGGTGGTCAGAGGAAGTGAAGGCTGCTGTCAAGCGGAGTGAAGCTGCCCTACCAAGCCTTGGAGCACAAGCACCCTCTGAAACCGAGTTCGACCAGTTGCTCCAGCGACGAAAAACTGAGTAAGTTTACTTTGACTTTCTGATTTTGTTTTGCAGGGGTCCTTATTAGGAACTGAGGACACGCTGGAGGATCTTCTCCTGTGGTTGCCAGCAGTTTAAAAACCCCTACAAGAACAAGGATTCATGGTTTTAAAACGACAAATTCAATTAATCATATTGTGAAAAATACAATTTAGATTGGACCAAATTTTATATGAAGAAGATTGTGTGTGTTGGTCATGAAAACAAAAAGAAGTCCATATAGGACTTACTCAAAATTGCTAAAAGAAAACCGATTTGGGCGTCTTGGTCCGTAGGGGTTCAAATGACCAACGTATTGTGAAAGATGTAACCTACATGGAGCCAAATTTTATATCACCAGAAGCAGTCAAAAATATATATACAATTGGACAAAAGAAAGTCTCTATGTGAACTGCCAAAAACAAGCATTTGAGCTTTTTGGTCCTTAAGGGATTAAGGCAATTTGGTTCTGCCTGCTGAAGGATACATGTATATATATATATATATATATATATGGCAAGTTTTAGTCGCTGCAAATTTGATCTGGTTGTCTTAAGTGCAGGCAGTTGTAGCTGTGTTCACTTGATGAGAGGTTTTTCTTATCACATTTCTTCTCTTTCAAGGATTAATATGAGTAATCTTTCCTAGAAAGGCTAATGTAATATGTCTCAATTTGAAACATAAATAAATACATAAGGTACTCTATGTAAAATCTCAAGCAACTATATATCTGTCATGAAGACTGTCTTTCCTTAATGTTCTATTATAACCTGCCAGTGGTTCTTAATTATTTTGTAGATTGAGACAGCGGCCTGTTCCACCTCCAACTCCTGAAAGTTCACCAGATCCTGACGAAGCTAGCACGCAGCAACGTTCTTCCTCTCGTACCGTAGTGCCGAGTCCAAAGCCTCCTCGGGACACAACAGCGAATGTATTACAACAAGCTGGCGTACCCCCATCTGATAAAAGGATACCATCCAAGGTGAGAAGAGGATTTTTAATTTTTAATTTTTAATGACTCTATGGTGAGGAAGAGCACACCTTTCTTCTCCCAGTAGTCATGGAAAAAAATGAAAAAAAAAAAGTGAAATATGAAATATGACATGAAAGAATTATTTTTTCAATCACTCATGAGTTTTTATGACATGAAAGAAAGCCTTGATGTTTACCAACATTGTTTTTATTTTACAGGAAGAAGAGGATCAGGATTGGGCTCGCGCAGAAGCATTACGAGAGTCCAGGACGGTGGAGGAAGTTGTTTTTACGCGGGCCATTTCAAACGGCATGCTGGTAAAATAAGATCCAATTGCTAGAGCATCTTATTGATCAATTTAATGCATCACTTATTCTTTATTATTCTAGCACGTTGTTCCTCTATCAAACCTCCTTTTAATTGACTTTATTTATATCTTTTTTTGGTTAGTTTGCAAATCCAAACTTATGGTTTCTTAATTAACTTGATAAAGTATGTGCTCTTAAAAATTTGGAGTGGTTTTCGTCACCATAAATTGAGTTGCATTATGAAAGATGAAATATGGGAGTTTTTGATGTCATTGCAGAAAATTCTACGCCAAGGATATTCCATAAAGATGGCTTTCCATCTAGTAGCTGCATAGAATTTGTTCCTGAAGATAGTGTTCAACTCTTTTAATTTGAATACTCAAATGGGTGTCTTTATTTTGATTGTCTCGCACAGGCAAACTTTGGATCACTTGTAGGCTTTTTGGCTGCGTATGAGCTATCCAGTAGAAGAAGGCCACCTTCCTTTTCGACTTGGGCACAAGAGAACGGTTTCAAAATTAATAGAAAATTGACGTCATCGGCTGTATCTGAGAATGATGAATCATCGGCAGATGACGACTCTGAAGGCATCAAGGGAACAGAAAGAACTGGGGGTGCTGATGAAGAATACAAGAGATTGTTGGATGTTTATGGAAAGTTTCGCGCTGAGCTTTTGTCAGCCCTTGTTGGAGAGGTTATTCTTTGACACCTTTTTCCATGTTCTCAGTAAAAGTTTCTTAACATCAATCATAGGAAGGTGTGCAATGAGAAAATGGCAATTAAGTAGGTCTATTTTCACAATGCAAAAGATTCAACAATGCACACAAGAAGTCTCTTGAATATTTTCTGAAAATGACTTTCATTGAAATAAATATTTGAGATAGTGACAAAAGCATTTTGCATAAATTGTCCTTTCTAAAAACCATAAACCTGGATGTTGGTCTTTTAGAACTCACTATAAAATTTGCATGCAGACCGCGAAGGTGGTGGTTCTTGCAGTAGAGCGTGAACGGAAGCAACTGCGATTCTCAGAAAAGGAGGCAGAAGGTGAAGGCCAAGAGCTTGCTCAAAAAAGGGCGCAGCTCATGGTCAGTTTACACTTCCTGTATTTCTCAATATTCTTGTCTATCAGTATGAGCATACTATGAAAGAGGTGTTTCGTTCTTGACCTGTGGACGTGATTTCTATACAAAAATCTGATCACATTTTGCCTGAAAAGTCTTTGCATTGTTCATGCTGATGATCGGTCTTCGGCTTTGCAAGTGGTGAAGAAATCCTTATACATGCAAAGTGTTCATGGACGTGAGATTTCTTTCATCTCAAATGTGTTTTTTGGAAGAGAAACCAAAAATTTCTGAATGTTAACCCTGAAAAGAGATTGGTACTGATATTCATTTATGTCCTTGCAGACAAGTTTGGAAGTCGGGGATGTTGTACAGTGCACGGTCAAGAAAGTCACCAACTTTGGTGCATTTGTAGAGGTAAGTACATTCTCTTCACGTTGCCGTAAAGTTCAGGAACATCATTGTGTTATCATACTTAACCCCTAAAGATTGGGCCTCATGAATTTTTAAGCAGTTTTGAGTAGGTCCTATGTGAACTTCCTTTTTGACCAACACATGCAATGTTTTTCGATGATTCCGGCGATTTAAAATTTGGTCCCATTTGAATTACATTTTTCACTTTATGGTTGTTTGAATTGTCATTTTAAAACCATGAATCCTTCGTCCTTTAGGGGTAAAGGCACGTGTTTACCATGAAATATCGTTATTTCTGGCTATAATTAACCCCTAACTGTCCCAATATCTTATTTTTAAGAAGATCATTTTGTTAGTTTCTTCACATTTGTATGGTATCGATTTTCAAAACTCATTTCTGAAAACATTCTTTAGCTCAAAGATTGTGAGTACGTTTCATCTCAAAAACTGACTTTCTTAGTTCCAAAGAAGGTTTTTCAAGAGAGATAGTAACTCTGGCCCCAAGGGCCAGCGTGAATGAAGAGTCTGTTGGGGGAAGTGCTGCCAATTAGGACCGAGTTTGCACGGGCTACCCTTAAAGCCCCCTTTCGAGGGTAGATTCTAAAGGTTCTTCAAAAATGACTTCAATAAACAAGTAATATAAGAGCCTTGAAAAATCACCATGATTGGAATTCCCATATTGCAAAAAAAAATCTTGCAATATTCAATCCAAAATAAATTTAAAATTTAAAAAGAGATATTGATTTCAAATTTGATTGACTAATGCAATGGTAGATTCAACCATATGGGTCATAATATACAACTTAGTCATCACTAAATTATTCTTCTAAGTTTCACTTCATAACACATCTTTACATTTCTGGAAATTTTGACTACCCCAAGGAGCTTTAAACAATATATACTGATGGCGGTATAAATGTGTGTTTGTACTGCTGTAAACAGCTACAAGGAGTTCCTGCCCTGATTCATATTTCAGAGCTTTCATGGAATCGAGTTACAGATCCTTCGACAATACTAAATGCTGGGCAGGAGGTCGAGGTGAAGGTTTGCAGGCTTGACCGATACCTGCAGCGTATTAGCCTTTCCCTCAAACAAATGCAGGTATGGCATAAATTTTTCTTTAAATAGGTTAAACATTATATTTCGAATTCAAACTTATAGCAAAAGGTAAGAAATCTTATCAGTATTACCTTGGTCCACAGTGATTGTATGGAAAACTGTATAGAAGTCCATTTCTTCTCTAGTTGGTTTTGTTTGACCAAGCTGTGATTTGCATGTGGGTGACAGCCGGATCCGTTGCGGGAGACACTTGAGTCTCTTGAATTACGAGGGACTGCAATAGATGACGATGACGATGAGGTACATAAATTTTTTAATTTTTAATTTTTTTTATTATCTACTTGTTTTATGAATACCATAATGTCAATGCAAACTTTTGTCAGTAGAATCCATAATGGTACTTGCAACCCATTAATGAATATGATTTAGAAGATATGCAACCAACGAGAAAAACGTATCCTCAAGGTCGAAGTGTTGTGTTGGATTTTGAAGTCTAGAATTTTGATATTTTTAGCATACATAGAATTGACTGAACATTTGAGGGCAGGATATGCACATGATTTTTGCAAATTACTCACCAATTTGTTTTTGGAAGTGTTAGATTTTGGTTGTAAGTCAAAAATGCCATTTGCTTTGGCATTATGTCCAATGATGGCTTGGTAGTTTTTGACTTTCGATTTATTTTGATAAACTTCTCCTTGATTGCCATCACCTAAATTTTTTCGTCCATTTATTTTATTACTGATTTCTTGCATATGGCAGGCAACTACAATGCCAGAGTTGATTGGGTTGACCACAAGACTGGAGGCTTACAAGGGCATCAACAGTGTGCAACTAGGACGCCGACTGCAAGGAAATGCACTGGCCCCCTCATTTCAAGTGTATTTGTCTGATAAACTGGATGACGGCTTCAAGCTTCTTGCAAGATCTGGGAACCTAGTTCAAGAGGTTTGTATCCCTGCCTGGCTTTGTCCAAAAAGCTTATTTCAGTGGCCTTTAAATGAATCATTTAGGAAGCTTCAAGGAAGGTAACAAAATGTATCAATAGAAATCATTTTTAAACGATAGAAATGTGTTTTTGAAAGTTATTGTAATTGACCATGAAGTGGACTTTCTATTTTAACCCTTAAAGGGCTGATGGGGATAGTAGATATGTTGGCGTATATTTGACATTTGTTGTAAATAGAAAGTTTAAAATTGAGACCCCAATAGCTCATTAAAATCACGTCGACGTGAATTTTTACTTCACTTTTGATCTTAAACCTATAGGAGGTGTGGAACCATGCCAAATACAATGGAATATTGGTGTATAATACTGGTCGGAAAGGGCTCTTTGGACCTTTAAGGGTTAAGCTTGGGCACTTAGAGCATCCGCACCCTACCACTGAAAACAGGAGATTCTCAAAAAACTGGATGAAAAGTGCTTGAATTTAATGCTGAAAATTCAGGGCAGCGGGTGAGAGAGCCAGAGAACATGAGCATGATATAGCGATACCTCAATACGTCCTTCTATAGCTAATTTAAGGAAGGGCTCGGTATCCTAAATTGATGGACAATAATGATTATCCATCTAAAGTGATCGTGATTAGTTCACGGACTATATGGAGGGACACATAGCAGTTCGAGATGTGATGATAGTGGTCAAGGGGTGAATAGAAGGGTACAGATGCTTTTAGAAGTTAAAAAATTGCAACTCATAGCCGAAAGCAATCCCGGTGCATCTGAATGTTCATAGTTTGAACATGAGAGCCTAGAATCTACAACACTTTTAAAATCCATAGTGTGTCCAAAAATGACATGATCAATAGTTTGATAATAGGAACCATGCTCAGATGCTTATTTTGCTCTTTTGCCAATTTGTCAGATATTGGTGCAAACGGCACTTGACCGGGACACCATGAAGGACGCCATCCGTCAGTGTACTTTCAGTGACAACTAATCAAGCTTTTCTCAAGTTTTGCACACAAATTCCTTCCTTCCCCATTTCTTTCTTCTTTTTCATCACCTTAGCATGAATTTCATTTACAGCCCTCAGTGTGGGCTGCTGTATCATTGGAGGGAGCTCTTGTCTCAGAATTTTCAAATTTCAAATTATTTTATGTAGTCCGAGGTGCATCTCTTAGAACCACTGCAATCTATTTAGCGTAGTCTACCAGTTTCACTTTTTCCATCTGGTTGAGGCAAAATGTTCACCTGCAATTTGAGATTGAATTCAAAACAGCCAAGCTGATTGTTTCCATTGTACGTTTTTTTTCCTTTTATGACAGCTTCAGTAGTTTAATGTATTGTATTCGTTTACTGCACCGTATCTTAGTGGTAGCCAAATTGCACAGGCAGTCTATGTGTCTGCCAGTCTTTTCCTGACACCGAAACTCAACAACTTTGTCTGTTGTGTGTGTTTGATGTTGCAGCCCAGCCAGAGAGATTTTGTTGCCAGCTTAGAATTTCACATGCACCCATTTCTTTCATTGAACTACAACATTAATTTCACATGCACCTTTCAATTGCCCACTGGATCTATGCTAGCTGTAGATTTCAAAGAGTCCCGAAAGTCCCAATTAAACGAATATTGCCATAAGTGCTTTTCTTTCACATGTAACGTTACATTGTTACAATGTTATAGAACTTCTTACAATCATGTGGATTTTGGGTGCTTAAACTATGACATCAAAGAAGTATGGTTGTAGTTTAATGAAAAGAATGAGTGCATGTGAAATTAATGCATATGGATTCATTACGTTCAATCTTTGAAAATGTCAGTAGAATTTGCAAAGATGTTGTATTTTAGTGATCCCGTGTATAGATGCGTCTATGCTTGACAACTTATAACTATTGTACATGGTTGTCAGGGTTGGCATCTCATACGAAATAATTTAACTCTGGAAAATTCTTTTTCAACAAATGTCAAATTATCTGAATATTCTTCAAGATTCTCTTTTTAACCATACAAAATACAAAATAGATTTTTTTTTGAAAAAAAAAGATTCCTAAAGATTTGAGCTTCTCTTCTTATAATTTTTTTTGTTGTTGATCCAAGTACTATATTTGGTATTTGGAATCTTGTTGCATCTTAGTGTTCCTAGATGGGTTTGAAAGTTGTGAGAATGTAGATTCAGCCACCTTCACCGACTTGGAATGCAAGTGTAGATGAGTTTGCTCATCTACACTAGCTGTACATGTCTGTAATGTACTTGCGCTGTACATTCTCCCTTTGAATTATTTGGTCGCCCTCAGGCAGGAACTCAAGTGCCCAAATAATTTGCACCGTGGGTCCATCACAATAGACAGGCTGCCCACAAAGGGCTGAGTTGACAAAAAGTGGGATGTCACACCTACAGTTATGGTGGTCCTGTCCAAAAACCTCCTCTATTTATTTTTATTTTTTCAATGTCAAAAATAAATATAAATAAAAAACATATTGACAGGTATCATGCTCTCCTGACCCAGTTGGCTCTCAGTTTGTTGTGAACCTTTCCTTTATTCCTCACTTATGGTGCCACAATCTAATGTAGTCCAAATTCGGTTCCTAGATAGATAGAAACTCCGGTCCTCTTTCGAGACCGGTGTAAATAACGTGTCCATTTGTAATGTCAATGACCCAGTGCCCACCGGACAAAGGGCCATTGGAATTTATAGATATATGATTTCTATTAGTAGGTCTTGTTGATCATTGAAAGAAGATTTCAATGCAAGTTAGCATGTATTTTTTGAACATTAGAGTTATCCAAAAATAGACCCTATGATTTCCAACCTTTAAGGTGAGTCTTCGCCCCAATAATAATAAATTCTAACAAGTATTGTTCATGAATAGTCCCTTGGTTCCTTCATGAATAGTCCATTAGGCTTGGGGGAACTTGTGGGAACTCGCTTCTAGCATCGGGGAGGTCATGAGTTCCATACCCCACGGTGGTGTAAGGCCTTGCTTTAGATTATTCTCCAACTCACCATAGACTAGTTTTGCAGTCTTTTTGAATTCAAAACAAGTTTAACCCTTAAAGGGCTAATGGGGATAGTAGATACGTTGCCGTATATTTGACATTTGTTGTAAATAGAAGTTCCAAATTGAGACCCCAATAACTCATTAAAATCATGTTGACGTGAATTTTAACTTCACTTTTGATCTTAAACCCATAGGAGGTGTGGAACCATGCCAAATACAATGGAATATTACTGGTCGGAAAGGGCTCTCTAGACCTTTAAGGGTTAAGGTGAGTTCAACAAGAGTTTCCACTTTGAAACAATATTTTTGGTTAACTCTATAATTCTATATGAAATATGTTTTGCTACTCCTAAAAGAAAACCTTCTTTAAGTCAAAAGCAGTAAGTAAAAATTCCAAGGGGGAAAATTTGAGGGTGGCGCGTTTCCAACATGTGGCCCTTTCCATTAGTCTTATTTGTCATTGAACCCAAGAGTAAGATAAACTTAGTGAGCCCAAGAGACTAAGATTATAACTTAAAAAAGTCTGCAAGTATTCCTGTAGGTATCTTGCCTTTAATGATCCTTTTGTCCTATATATACAATGTTATGAGAATTTCGAATTTCTAAAGTGTTGATTATAAGTGTAGTCAAAATCAATCCTCAATTCTCATATAATGTACATTTTAGGTAACAACTTAGAGGTATCGCTTTTAAGTAAAGGTTGTAAATAGTTGAAGTAAAGCTAGGAAAGTAATTATGTACCCAAAAGCTAGGAAATGGGTTCTTGATTCCATGATTTTCTTGAATTTTGAATTTTGAAATTTTTTTTGGTTTCTTTCCATTGGTAGAGCAACACGCACCTTGAAATGTAGTTGGGTAAGGAAAAATGCTCATCCATAAAATTGTCTATTATAAGGCACTTTCATCCAAACAATGACAACTGTTTTAGTATTTTTTTTTTGTAGAAGCTGGACGTTGGCAATTTCAACCACTTTTTTGCCCAATATTTCTAGTGTAAAGGCAGCGTTCCAATGTCCCCTTGTCCGGTGGGCACCGAGTCATTGACATTACGAACGGACACTTTATTCACGCCGGCCTTGAAATTAGGGTCGGAGTTTCTATCTACCTATCTATCTGTAAAGGCAGACACTCCCAAATTCATGTAAGATTATAGAAAAAATTCACCAAATTAAAAAAAAAAAGGTATTTAAATTTGATTTTTTCTAATATATAAATTCTTATTGAAACAAATGGATGCTTTATTTCCATTGCACAACAACAGATTACAAACATCACACTGTGAACAAAGAGAGCACGTTTCCAATACTCCCCCGCGGGTGAATTTTTTGAATTTTTTTTCCTACAATATCTTAAGTAAATCCAAAACTCCTAATCATTTCCTACTAAGAGCGACGCCCCCACCATAACGGACCCTGGAATTCTGTACTTCTTCAGTTATTGAATGCACAGTGCAATAGCTGTTTAATTCATCAGCCCTGATTGGACACAGGAAAGCCTTGCATTATTGTGCACAAAAGCAGGGAAGCCGTGATCTGTATTTGTTCCGTATGTACGCAGGGCGTACATGACTGTAGATCCAATCATATGACCAGTGCGGCGTATATTGTACAGAAATACAACAATGTAGTCAAATACATTGTACACTCAAATATGATGATGGATTTGAACCTGTTGATGAAATATTACAACAAGCACACTTATGCGCAAAAGTACAGTGGGGTACCAATCAAAATGTCGTTTTCGAATTCGCAGTGAGAAAAATTTCAGTACTGCCAACTTTGAAAGCCTCCCGAGAGCTCAAAAACTAGTATTTTACCACGAAATTTTTACCAAAGAATTATCTTTAAGTTAATTATATGTGTGCCAAATTTCAAGGTCAAAAGATTCACCAAAAAAAAGTTATTCAAAATCTACCAACATTGGTAGCTGTGGAAATTTTTACACTGCTGCCAACTTTGACAGCCTCCCAAAGATTAAATAAATTTTTTTTTGCCATGAAATTCTTGGAACAAAAACCTCTTTATGTTAATAACTTATGATAAAAATTTTAAGGCCAAAAAATTAATACAAAAAAAGATATTAACAATCTACCAACATGCCCTCTAGGTTACAAGCAGTGATTGAGGCAAAAGGAGGACATACACGTTGGTAGATTGTAAATATTTTTTTTTGTATAATTTTTTTGACCTTGAAATTTGGCATGAATGTTTTTATCATAAAGAGCATGTTGTGCCAAAATTTCATGGTAAATAGACAATTTCTCAACCGTTGGGAGGGTGTCAAAGTTGGTGTCAAAGTTGGTAGATATGTTGCCTCAATCACATGTTGGTAGATTGTTAATATCTTTTTTTGTATTAATCTTTTGGCCTTGAAATTTTTATCATATGTTATTAACATAAAGAGGTTTTTGTTCCAAGAATTTCATGGCAAAAAAAAAATTATACAATCTTTGGGAAGCTGTAAAGTTGGCAGCAGTGAAAAAATACCAATGTTCGTAGATTTTGAATAACTTTTTTTTGGTGAATCTTTTGGCCTTGAAATTTGGCACACATATAATTAACTTAAAGATAATTTTTTGGTAAAAATTTCGTGGTAAAATACCAGTTTTTGAGCTCTCGGGAGGCTTTCAAAGTTGGCAGTACTGAAATTTTTCTCACTGCGAATTCGAAAACGACATTTTGATTGGTACCCCACTGTACAGTATGGTACACTTCATTTACGAATTCTTGACTGCAGCAGTGATGCACAGGAAAGTTCATGAACTTGGCAAAGCTGTATCATGCTCAAAAACAGTCCGATTTTCAAACCGAAAGTTGCAGTGGGTTCCTAGTGAAGAGTACTTTATTTTCAGAAGAAATATGTACATGAAAACTTCAAAATGTTGAAGCATTGTACAATGAATGTGCAAACTGCCTACCATCGAGTGCTACCCCCTTGCTGAAATCACGGCTTGCATTCGTTTAGGCATGGTTTGAATCAGCCGTTGGAGTTGTTCAAGAGAAATGTCATTCCAAATGACTTGAATGAGTGCACTCATTTCCTCCTTGTTGCTCGGTTTCTTGTAATAACGAAACTTGTCTTTCATGGTTTTCCAAACGTTCTCAATGGGGTTTAAGTCGGGTGAATTTGCAGGCCATTGCAATTTCTGTATGCCATGTGCTTGTCTCCAAAGTTCGGGAAGCTTAGCACGATGCACAGGAGCGCCATCTTCCATTAGGAGAAGTTCATGTGATGCGTCGTGCATGAAATAAAAGCCACAGAGAACACTATCGTAGACATGTTTCACAAAAGCAATTGCTGTTCGCTCCCCTTCTAGCAAAAAAATGAGAGGACTCTTGTCAAAGCCTGTGAATGCTCCCCACACCATAACGGATGTTCTCCCTGATTTGAATGTTGGCGCAAGACATCAGTCAACATATCTTTCATGACTTTTTCTCCAAACTCGAATCCGTCGAGAATCTTTACCCAATTCAAAAGAACATTCATCGGTCCAGATAATCTTTGACCAATCCTCGGCTGTCCAATGCTTGTATCTACGAGCAAATGCTAATTTTTTTTCTATGAATTACACTAAGGTAGGGTTTCCTTACAGCTACTCGACTTCCAAATCCAAGTCGTCGGATGTGCTTGCGGATGGTGTTTCTATGAACTCCAAAAGTCTCTACAAGTGATACTAAATTTAGTCGTCGATCTCCATGAATGAGGCGTGCTAGATCCCTAACTGTACGATCAGATAGCTTTGGTGGTCGAGGTTTAGTTTTTGAGTGGTATTCAACCCAAATTTCTTCCACTTTGTCAACACTGTGGAAACGGTAGAACGAGGCATTCCTAGTATTTCTGCAATTCGTCCAGATTTTATCCCACCATGTTTCATTGCTATGATTAGACCCCTCTCATGATTGCTCAATGTTCGTGTGCGCATGATAATCTGTAGATTGCAATTAAGTGTATGAGAATTGTAGACAGAGATTGAAAAAATTGAAAATTTATTGTGAAATTAGACCAAAGAAGGAGATATGGATATAATACTCACCGAGTATAGATTTGAAGATGATCTAAAATGGAGAAGAAGCTGAAACAGCTGAAGTGGAGTTGAGCTGAGAAGAAGCTGAAACAGCTGAAGTGGAGTTGAGCTGAGAAGAAGCTGAGCTCAGAAGAAGCTGAAACAGGATGAGCTGAAATGGAGATGAACCTGAAACAAATGAAGATGAAGGCTACATGAGCTCAAATGAGCTCAACATGCACTCAAAATGAGTGGTCCAAGTGATTCGAGGTTGATATGGCTGAACAGATCAATGAACGCAGGTGTAATCCCATAAGCATTGGCGCTCCGCAATCGGGCAATTATAAGTGCCCCCTCCTCAAGGACATGGGCATAGCTGAAGCAGAATCAGTGAGCATTCAAGGACTAGATGAGGCCCAACGATTTGGGTGAATGCAAGGCGAGGGAGCAATGAAAAAATTCTGTCACTCTGGAAAGGGGAAGCTAAATGCACCTTGAGCACGACCACAACGAGGTCAATAAATATCAGGTGGCGGCCGGGCCATGTGAAGGAGTAATGAAATGGGATTTTTTAAGCCCACAATGGTAATGCATTTGACGGCAGAACATAAAGCCTTTGGAGTAGGTCTAGCAGTGGGACCAGCTCGCAAAATTTGGAAGTCAAAAGCCATCTCTACCAATCGTGGCAAATGATGAAAGAATTGAAAACTGTGAGGAGCAGGGAAGGCTGAGGGCCAGAATTCGTAAATGAAGTGTACCTAACTGTACATACAAAAATACATGACTATAGAAGGTGTTTTGGACGTTTGAGCATGCACAGCCATCCGCAACAAAGACGCATGGCACAGGAGGCTGCCGTGAGAGCAAGAATGATCATGAGACAGTTTTCTACACAGTAGTAGGTTGCATGCTTCTTGAGCTTACATAAAAAGAAATTCGATTGAAAAGCTTTTTCTACAGTGTATATGGGAATTTTAGGACTGTGAGCTTTAAAGTGTTGTAAAAAATGAAATTTTAACAATTTTGAAGAACCGTAAATTGAACTAGAAAGTAAAAGACAACTTCCACACATTTTTAGTTGGGACCAATTTCATTTGAAATTAGGAACTAGGTGAAATCAACATTTGACTGAAAAATGATCAAACATGGCTCCACGGGGCTCCTTGAACGCTTAAGGGTTAATAGATAATAATAAGAGTAGCACTTGAAAGAGCTTGCATCACTAGAGATGGAGGGTACCTTGATGCAATGTGCAGAGTATGGTTGTCATGTTGTCGTAGGTTTGAAGAAATGCCTCACTCCTCTCACTTCTCACCACCTTGTCATTTGAATACTGATAATTGATTAAATAACTTTCAAGACGGTATGTCTCTTCTTTGTGAGATCCGGTGAAAAACATAGGATATGATAGTAGTGAATGTGGTATTAACTCCGTAATGACGTTGAATCCAAAATATGACCTTTAGAGGACATTTTCCTTCCTTTGAAATGACTTGGGATTTAAAAATAATAATAAATTATTCAATAAGGGGGTGCCAAACACATAAGGTAGTACAATATGCACTAATAGAAAGGGTGGTTTTTGGGTATCATGTAATAGTATCACAACATGGTGTTCAAGGCTATGTCGATAGTGACTCTGGGCACCACGCTCTAGCAGTATCCATTAGTGCCAAAAGATCACCTTTCTACTAGTGATGGGTATACAAACGTAAGTCAAATTATTTAGTGTTAACACAAACTTAAAAAATTACATTCAACCCATTTTAATGATGCTCCCTCAAGGTCCAAATTGTCTTTTAAATACACAATCACATTTGTTTACAAATTGACAAGTGGAAGTTGTCCAATTAGATGTGTACACAAAAGGACAGACTCTAAGAGTATACAAAGAATTTGCAATTACAACTGGAAGTTGTCCAATCACGTGTACAGATTCTGAGAATATACGAGGAATGTGCAATTAGAGAGGTTGACTGCAGTACTGCACTTTACTGAGCAGGACTAGATCAAGTCCACAACTCGAAGAGATCCTGTCAACGCACTAATTACACAGTAATTCAACATTACTGATTGCACATTATTAACAGCACTGATTGCTCCAAAAATGAACATTCAAAGACAAGAATCCAAACCTGATTCACGGAATCATTCACCAGATTCAAAGTTCGTTAAGCTAGTGGCCTTGCTTTCCACAGTCCACACTCAGTAGTCAGTACAGTAGCCAGCAGAATGAATAATGCCGATCCTGGCTCACACTGTTGCTTGCCCAGAAACTGAGACAGATCACCATAACGGTGTCCAGCCATTTTTAAAAAACAATCGATGATTAATCCAAATGATTGAGGAATCAAACACTTTGCATTCTTCGGACACAGTCCCTTCAATTCTAAATCATTCATTGCCCAAAAGCAGCGGCAAATGCCACCCCCAAGTCGACTCAATTCTCATTTCGATCGTCACTCATAACGGTAGAATACTAAAATCGATCCCCGCAGCACGAGTAGATCGATTAGAGAACGCCGAAGAATTGATCAGAATGCAATTGTGAAGCTGTTTTCGATCGATCAAGGTGAAGGTAGAATGCAAATGTGAAGGTTTTAGAACCTGTTTTGGATCGATCGATTGAGCTCAAGGAAGGAATGCAATTGTGAAGTTTTTTCGAACATGTTTTGGATTGATCGAGCTCACGATAGAATGCAATTGTGAAGATTTTTAGAATCTGTTTTGGATCGATCGATCGAGCTCAAGGAAGGATGCAATTGTGAAGTGTTCGAGTTTCGAACCTGGTTTTGGATCGATCGAGGTAGCGATGGGGGGATCGCCGAAGCGAGGGGGGTTGAACGGAGGCAGCGTCATCGTGAGCCGCGGCCGGGTGATCCTCGTGGCCGTGCTCGCGCTGCAGCTCGTACTCGTCGTGTGCCTCATGAAAGCGCCGCGCCTCATCTTCAGCTCCAGCGAAGAAGAACCTGCACCGGTTGCTGCGAGTAGTAGCGGTGGAGGTTCCTGGCTATGGCGGAGGTTTGTGATCTCCACCACCGCCCCGAACTGCACCGACGCCACCGGCCGCGTGGTTACCGAAGCTGTGAAAGGCTCGGACATCAAGTGTGGCGATCGAAGCTCAAGATTGAGAATGAAGTGGATTGAGCCACCGAAACACGTTCGGGATGAACCAAAACGGCACACGGCGGAGGTCGCAAGTGGACAGCTTCGTAAGGTGAACGCCACCACGGTTTTCAGAAATTTCAGAAATGCGAGTAACATTGGACGCGCCCGAGGATCGGGGCATTTGCGACAGCGGCGCGTTCAAGTCGGACGTGATCTTCCGGCGACAGGGGATCTGGCCATCGCGAGGTCAGAAACAGGGGATCCAGCCATGGCGAGGTCAGAAACACGGGATCCGGCCATGGCGAGGTCAGAAACAGGGGATCTGTCCATGGCGAGGTCAGAAGGTGCGCGAGAGACGAAGAAGAGCTCTTCGTTGCAAAATCGGAGAGACTTTGCTGCCAATATAAGATCCTCTCTCGACAGAGATAGCCACAGGTTCCGTGGCCGGACCGTCGGCTATGGCGATCGGCGTAGCGGAGATGATAACGCGAGTGCTTCCATTGCACCTGTTGCAGGTTCGAATGTGAGTGCTGTCATTGCTCCTGCTGCGAGAATTCGAGGTTCGAATGTGAGTGATTCTGTTGAGAGAATTCGAGGTTCGAATGTGAGTGATTCTGTTGCGAGAATTGGAGCGAATGTGAGCGATTCCATTGCGAGAATTGGAGCGAATGTGAGCGATTCCATTGCGACGACGAATGTGAGTGATTCCGATGTGACGAGGATTCGAGCATCGGCACTTGTTTTCGACGATGAGCAGCCTGAGGATGAGGAGGAAGAGTTGCCCGAGGAGGAGGAGGATCCCGATGTCGCTCGTTCGGAAGTGAGCTTCGGCGGGCGGCGAGGACCGCTTCCTAGTTTCAATGCAAGCAGGATGAGTAACACCAGCTTGGAAATCTCGCCAAGCAACACGAGCTTAGCCGAGATCGTGATAAGGAACTCTAGCTTGGAAATCTCACCGAGCAACACGAGCTTGGCCGAAATCGCGACAAGGAACACGAGCTTGGCCGAGATCTCGACGAGGAACTCTAGCTTGGAGATCTCACCGAGCAACACGAGCTTGGAAATCTCGCCAAGCAACACGAGCTTGGCCGAGATCTTGACGAGGAACTCTAGCTTGGAGATCTCACCGAGCAATACGACCTTACCAAGTAACACGAGCTTGGCCGAGATATTGACGAGGAACTCTAGTTTGGAGATCTCAACGAGCAACGCGAGCTTGGCCGAAATCGCGATAAGGAACTCTAGCTTGGAAGTCTCGACGAGGAATACGAGCTTGGCTGAAACCTCAATGAGAAATACGAGCTTGGAAGTCTCGACGCGGAACGCGAGCTTAGAAATCTCGCCAAGCAACACGGGCGTGGCTGAAATCTCGACGCGGAACGCGAGCTTGGCTGAAATCACGACGCGGAACGCGAGTTTGGAATCTATTCAGCGAAATTCGACAAGCTTGAAGGAATTCAGTGCGGTAAGCAGGCCATCGCAGAATGGCACAGTCCGGAACGCAACAATGGACGCCATAGCCAGCAACAGCAGCAGCAATGCAACAACCTGTTCATCACACGGATTGATTTACGTGTACACATTGCCGAAGAAGTTCAACACAGAGCTTGTGGAGAATTGCTCGCAGTTCAACCGATGCCTCGAGCTTTCGAATTCCGGCCTCGGGCCTGCCCTAAACGGCTCCTGGTATGGCACGGACCAATTCAACGGTGAGGTCATCTTCCACAAGCGCGTGCTCGCGCACCCGTGCCGCACGCACAACCCGGAGCTCGCGAAGGCGTTTTACATCCCCTACTACGGCGGCCTGAGCAATTACATGATCAATGCAAATGAAGGTGATTCGCTTCTCATGAACAAGACCGCCGCGGATACAAAAAACAACCTGGACACAGAGCTCGTGGCGTGGCTGTCGCGCAGCCCGTACTGGAAGCGTCGCCATGGCCTCGACCATTTCCTCTTCCATGGCCTTCGGCATAATGGCAGCCATGGCTCCGGGCTGCTCCGCGTGCCGGAGATGGCGAATGTGACCAAGCTGGTGTTGGAGCGGAGTTCCTACGAAAGCTTGGAGATGGCGATCCCGTACCCCACGGGGTTCCATCCCCGGAACGACAGCGAGGTTGTGCAATGGCAAACCGAGTTGAGGAAGACGCGCAGGGAGTTTTTGATTAGCTTTGCGGGAGGCAAGCGCAAGGAGTTTGCGAATGATTTCCGTGGAGAATTGTTTCAACAGTGCAAGCAAGCGAAGAGCTGCGCGGTGCTCGATTGCTCGCAGCGGAAATGTGAGGACGACGCCCTCGCCGCAACCAAGCTCTTCATGAGGTAAAGCAGCACTTGTTCTTCATAACTGTGGCTTGATTGTATGTAATGCCAATTCAAATGCCATTCTTAACCTATTAAGCTAAGCAACTCTATTTGTGCCAGGATTCGGAAGTCACCCTATTTATGCCACTAGTGTACATATTGAAATTTTAATGTAAGATATTGATACATAGTGATCACAAATAGTCACATGGCACAAATAGGGTGGGTGTACCTTAACCAAAATCTGGTCAATTTGGCACCTAATTTGAATCAACTGTAGGATCTTGAATATCATGTTATGTTTGTCCTATCCTCAGATTTTGATTCTTAATATGCTGAAAGATCGAAGTTTTAGGCTTCAAAATTCAACAAAAACACTTTCACCTTGAGGATAAAAGTGTTGTGTGCACATCAGGTTCTTTAATGGGTTGTAAATACACAATCAAGAAGGGTCGTCATTGTGAGTTCTAACCCTCCAAACTCTGCCACAGTTAGATTCGAATCCTGCTACCATTTGTTATCAGGATTGTAAGTTCTGCCACAATCCAATCGTTATCAGAGTCGAACATTATCAGAATTACCTTCACGATTGTAAGCTCTGCCACAGTTCCTGCAACCATTTGTTATCAGGATGGTTATCATTCTAACTGCTTTGCTACATGAGCTTGCAAAATCCTGCACATTGTAGGAACTAAAGGACTGACTAGCGTTGTAAAAAAACTAGTGGGACCTGTGCCAATGAGCATGGAACAAAATCCAGAGTGGAACAGGCGAGTGATACATACCCTTCCTCAAATGTATAATATTGGATATATGTTTGTATTTTTCTGTGCAGGTCGACGTTCTGTTTGCAGCCGCGGGGGGACAGTTTCACGCGGCGCTCGATCTTCGACTCGCTCATAGCGGGATGCATTCCGGTGTTCTTCTGGACCAAGAGCGCGTACCTGCAATACAAGTGGCATTTCCCGGCCGATTACGCGTCCTACTCCGTCTTCATTCCCAAGAAGGACATCCGCAGCGGCGTGCAGATCGAAGAAGTGTTGTCCAAAATCCCGCCGGCCAAGTTGCAGCAGATGCAGGAGACGGTCCTGGACATGATCCCGCGCCTCGTGTACGCGCAAGGGCTCACCCAGTTCCGGGACGCGTTCGACACCACCATTGACAAACTGATGGCCAGCTTTGAATTGCGGTTGCACCAAAACGCCAGTACTGTCATCAAACAAGCTCGCAGCCCTGTTGTTGTTCCGGCCACCAGGTCCAAGCCTGCGGTCACAGCGCGAGCTTGAGGTAGGAATGTTCACCCATATATACTTTCCATATCTTTATTGAATGAAAGATGACTCCAATGAATCAAAGAATGCGTTATTCAGACACTGTATGCAAAAGTTATGAAGGATCAAAAGTTTTGGAATTATTTTTGCAACAACAGGTGCACATTGATTGATTTTCTATTGAACGTAGTTCTTATTATGAAATAAGTCAAATTTTTATCGATGTTCTTGTTTGTGATTAAACGAGCATTCCAATGCATCAAAGAAATGCATTATTTGTATTCTGTACGCAAAAGTCATGAAGAATCTAAGTTCTATTCTAAGCCATTGCTTCTTTGACATTAGGTGCATATTGATTGATTTTCTGTTGAACATATTTCTTATTATTAAACTGGTCAAATTTTTATTGATGGTCTTGTTGGTGGATGAATGAGCATTCCGACACATCAAAGAATGCATTTGATCATTTGTCTACCTTACACACAAGTTATGAAGGATCAAAGTTCTATTCAAAGATTGCTTCAATACGTTGTTTGGCTATTTTTGTATGCAAAAGCTCGAAAGACTCAAAAATTTATCCTAAAATTGCTTCTTTGACAACAGGTACACATACTGAATAAGGAGATGCATGCTGGCTGAACATCTGATCAAGTGGTGCTTTTGGGTGTCTCTACATCAGAGACGGTTGAGTTCGGCATTGGAGTTATAGCGATGGACGAGGACCACGATTATTTCGGTGAGTTGAGCAACTTGAGTTGGTTAGAAGAGCACAAGAGAGAGTGTTTAGGGTTTAGTTTCATTTAGTACAAAGATTGTATATACTTAGACATATTAGACAAGTGAGAATCTTTGACATATTAATTTAATCATTGTCTAGCTAAATTGGCAGCCTTTTCATATTCGAGTCGTGTTATGGAACCATTTGTTATGAGATGGATTAGTTGTCGGATTTGTTATCATTACAAGTCATTTTTCCCCCAAGACTCTCGTCCCTCCCTCGTATTCTGTAGCTTAATCTTTAGTTTTGCATGATGATAGATCTACTATGTGACAGAAATATCTTTTTGGCTTAAATTTTAATCTTGATAAAGTGTACAATTTTGTGACACATGGATTAGTGGTTAACTACTTGGAAATGGAATGGAACTCAAGGATGTAATCTGCAAAGTTTTTTTCTAATAAAGATAGTTGATAACTTATCAAATATAGCTAATACTGTACAGATGAATTTTGTTATTGAATTTATTGTCACAAAATTCTTTAAATTGAGTTCCTGGGAGTTTGGAATCAAAATTATCATTTGAGAATCAAAATCATTATTGTTGAGTGAAAGAATTTCATACATGTAAAAAAACAAAACATAAGCTAGAAACACAGAATTCCGTCCTTACACCCATTCCAATACAATCAAGCAGGGTCGTGATTGTGAGTTCTAACCCTCCAAACTCTGCCACAGTTAGCATCGAAATTCTGAGCACTACCATTTGTAATCACAATTGAAATCAGGATTGTAAGTTCTGCCACGATTCATTTGTTATCAGAATTGAACATTACCAGAATTATCTTCACGATTGTAAGCTCTGCCACAGTTCTTGCAACCTTTTGTTATATATGTGCCCTATGAATCAAAGAATGCGCTTTTCAGACACCGCATGCAAAAGTTCCAAAGAATCAATTATTTTTGCAACAACAGGTGTACATTGATTGATTTTCTATTGAATTGAATGTAGTTCTTATTATTAACCCCTAAGCGTCCCTAGCTTTTTTGGGCTTAACATCATCATTGCTTTTGATGTGTTATAGGTCTAAATGTAAGTGATTATAGAAATCTCAACTGTACAATCTTGTAATATACATGTTGTAGATCATGTGAATCAATTTTGGGGTCATTTGGCCATATAGTTTGCAAGATCATAGTGTTTTAGTGTTAAAAAAAGTTGCTGAAATTTTCCTAGCAACACAGTTAGAGAACACCCAATTTCCTATTTTTGCACTTGGCCATATAATCATGCATTTGGCTTCCGTGCGCACTAAAAATTCAACTAAAAATTCAAACTGGTAGAAATTGCATGAAAATTTTGGCCAATTTTTTTCTTCTACAGATTTGGTTGCAAAAAGGATAATTTGGAAATTTTTGAGTCATTTTTTTCTTGCAAAGTCATTACTTGTGCTTTGAATGTTTTCTAATTGAATTCTATACGCAACAAAATACTCCTTGAAATTGATCTTGACACATTGTATATTAGAAAAACCATATAAACATATTGTAAGCAATTAGAAGTAGGCCACAAATAGGCAATTATGTTTTAAATATACATTTTAGTATATAAAAACACTTTACTTGTTTACAATTTATAAGAACAGTACAAACTTTTAAATCAATACCTTGACAACTAAATTAGAAAACCACATACTATATAGTAATGTGCTCATCTACTCTAGTAAGCATCTAGCAACCTCTTGTCACCCATGCCCTCAATCTGCATTGAAACATATTCAAGTATGTACAACTTTGCTTCATTTAAAAAAATGATTTGCTTCATCCGCACGTAATCATATAGCTCCACTATTGCATTTGTTGCTTCCTCCTTCCAAATAGCAACTCCACCATGACATTTCTTTACTATGTTATCAAAATAGATTGTCCAATCTCTTCGAACAAACTTGTCAAAACAACGAGCTGAGCGATTCACTCTCCTATACAGAATCCATGAAATTCCACATGACCAACCTCGTTGTCAACTCCAACAGGGCTTCCAAATGCACTAAGAAAAGGGAAAAAAGAATGTGTGACCAAGCACATTCAACCACTTGCACAAAAAATAAAACAAAAAAATCATTAAACAATTATCTATCTGTCTATTTATAAATAAATAAATAAAATAAAATAAAATAAATGTATATATATATATGTGTATATATATGTGTATATATATGTATATATATATATGTATGTATATATATATATATATATATATATATATATATATATATATATATATATATATACTTTTTGCGGGTCGCTAATGATACATAGCCGCCCCTTTGTTTTCTTCCGTTCGTAAAGAAAACATGCGTATGTTCTTGCATACCCTCTCATAGCCGCCTCAAGAGTATATAAGGCGGACATGGGAGAACATAAGATGTTCTTTTGAGGAGTCACTTGAGGTGAGGGCGAAAGAGGGTCCGCAAGAGCGGACTTTATACCCCAAAAATCCGTAAAAAATAAAAAATAAAAAAATAAAAAATTTGAATTTAAAAAAAAATTGGGCAGCGCACCCTCTTTCCTCTGTCCTCCAACCCTCATGAGAACAAAAACAAGTTCTCTCATACCCTCCCATAGCCGCCTTAAGAGTAAATAAGGCGGTCATGGGAGTATAGGAGAACCTATTTGTGTTCTCTTGAAGAAAGAATGGAATGGAATCCGCGCGCGCAGACCCTCAGTCCCCGAAATCTCAGAAATTTCAGAAATCCTGAAAATCCCAAAAAAATAAAAAAATAAAAAAATAAAAAATATTTTTTTTCTTTTTTTGAGCGTGGTCGAGGAGCTGAAGGTGCGCGGCAGCACACCTTTTGTCTTACAGCCCTCATGAAAACGAAAATGTGTTCTCTCATACCCTCCCATAGTTGCCTTAAGAGTATATAAGACGGCTATGGGAGTATGGGAGAACATATTTGTGTTCTCCCATGGAGAAAATAGAATGGGGTCCGTACGCACGGACCCTCAGTTCCGGAAAATGAAAATCCGGAAAATGAAAATCCCGAAAATTTTGGAAATCCCGAAAATCCCGAAAAAGAAAGGAATTTTTTTTGGGCGTGGTCGAGGGTCTCAGGTTATGCGGCATTCGAATGTTGTTTTCAAGGATGGATAAAAACGTAGCCTTCAGTACTTTTGGCACACAAAAAAAGAAATAAGAAAACAAAAAATAAGAAAAAAGAAAAAAATTCCTTCTCCCATACACTCTAGCAACGGTGTTATAATGTCTTAATCTATTCATAATTTGTATTAGTTTTTAAATAGTCAATCTTGCAATTTTAATAATAAAAGAAATTCAAATTTTTGTTATGAAAAACTCGAAATATTAGTCTTTTATTGCAATATACTATAAGTTTCAACAAAGAAAGAAATTGATGTTTTTTCGTTAATTTTATTTGAGAATTTTTTTTGCACAATTAGGTCCGAAAATGATTGCACTTGGCCAAGTGCTAAAATAGAGAATTGGGTGTTAGAGGTGAAATTTGTTTTCAAAATTACTCAAATGAAAAAACTTTCAACTATAAAGTAGTTCAAAATCATCATATAAACACATTAGTACCAAAAAAAGCTCATGAAAAAATTTAATGTGCCCTAAAATGGCCTTGCAATGTCAAAAAGTAGCCTGAAAAGTGACTGATTTGATCCAAAAAGAAAATAGTGTTCAAACTAGACCCGTGCACTAAAATGACTCCCAAACATTTAGAACAAAATGGATTGACATGAAAACTTTTACCATGATAACAAGACTTCAAAGGAAATCCAAACTAATTTTTTATATTGAAAACAAACATGGGATGAAAGAGATACATGCCCCCGAAGTTGCAGCCATCAAAATGCACAAAAACTGTCCAAAAAAAAGACCCCTACTTTCAAATGATCACCAAAAATTCAATACATCTCGGATTGATCTGAAATTTTTACCACTCATTCCATACATCATGCGGCTTGTTTATCCAAAATTTTATAAAAAATTGGACAGGTTTTGCAAACTATGAGCACTTCGAAGGTGAATGTACCCCCAAAAACGTCCAAAATATGGACGTCGGGACGGTCAGGGGTTAAAGTGGTGAAAATTTTATTGATGTTCTTGCTGGTGGATGAATTAGCATTCCAAAGCATCAAAGAATGCATTCTTTGTATACCTTCTGCAAAAGTTATGAAGGATAAAAGTTCCTCCAACTCTAAACACCCCCTTTGACGTTAATGCAGGCACTATTGACCCCAATCCCCGTTTCTCTGAAATTTTCATTTTGGGCATCCTACATGCTTTTTTTGGTAATTTGTTTTCAAATTTGGAGGCCTATGGCTTTAACTTATATTGAAAGGACATTCTCGGGAATTTTAAACCATTGGAAGAGGGGGTTGATTTTTAAGGTGTGTCCCCAACCGGTGCAAGATAGGGGGCAAAATTGTCCTCATACGTTAAGGGGGGGATTTTGAGTTGGGGTCAAAGTTTTATTCTAAGATTGCTTCTTTGACATTAGGTGCACATTAATTGATTTTTTGTTGAACATATTTCTTATTATTAAATTGATCAAGTTTTTATTGATGGTCTTGTTGGTGGATGAATGAGCATTCCAATGCATCATTTGTCTACCATATGAAGAAGTTATGAAGGATCAAAGTTGTGATTTGTTGGTGAATGAAAGAGGATTCCAACACACTAGAAATTATGATATTTGGAAATTTTGTATGCAAGAGCTTGATAGACTCAAAAATTTCTCCTAAAATCACTTCGTTGACAACAAAAACATATTGATTAAGGACATGTACACCGGCTGAACATTGATCAAGTGGCGCTTTTGAGTGTCTCTACCTTAGAGAAAATTGAGTTCGGTATTGGAGTTAAAGCAATGGATGAGGACCATGATTATTTCAATCTGTCAGTGAGTTGAGTAACTTAAGTTGGTTGAAATGGCACAAAGGAGAGTGTTTAATTAGGGCGTAGTTTCATTTAGTACAAAGATTGTATATACTTAGGTGAAAATCTTAGACATATTAGTTTAATCATTGTTAGTTGGCTCTAGCTAAATTGGCAGCTCTCATATTTGAGTTGTATTTTGGAACCATTTGTTATTAAATGGATTAGTGGTTGGATTTGTTATCATTTACAAGTCATTTTTCTCGCCAAGACTCTCATCCCTTGTGTTCAATACAACTTAATCCTTAGTTTTGCATGATGATTGATCTACTATGTGACAAAATTAATTTTTTAGTTTAGTTTGTCATGTGGGGTCTTCTTGTGGGTCTTTTCTCTAATCTATGTGATCAGGAGATAAATTTAGGAGGTTGTTATTGACATACTAGCATGTTTGTTGCTTGACGTAACATTATTCTTGAACAACATTACATGGGTCCCATCCAACCCTAAGAATATAGGGCCCCCGGTATGTAACTCCTATATTATTCACAGGGCGCATCGGCATTAAAATGCCTTAGAGGACGGCTTTTGTAAAAATTATATCAAATTATATAATAATAAAATAACCAAAAAGTTAGGTGAAGACCAAATTAAATAAAATGAGATGTAGAAAATGTTGAGTTGCATATTTATTATAAAAAAAAATCTCTACAGCGTATATAAAGAATTGAAACTCCTATGCATAATTTTTAAAAATCCATACAAGAAGTTGCCTCTAATGAAAATCAAAAGTCATTGGTGGTGTTTTATTTATAATAAAATAATGTTAAATTTTATTAAAAAGCCCAAAAAGTTGGATAGCTTGGACTATGCTACATGTACTAGAAAACTCATATAATTAGGTTTTTAATGCTATTATTGCCTTCAAGAAAGATTCAGTTCCTGTATATTATTACATTTTTGGATTCTTTATTAGGAAGGCTACAAGAGTTTCTTACATTAAAAGAAATTACATCACTTGAGATTGGACTAAAATGAAATATAAGTGATTATAATCAGGGCCATATAATATGGGAGTTGCATACCCAGGTATAGGGCACCAAAATATGTCACCAAAATATTAATACACACGTTCCATGAAACAGCACTCTCGCTTAACCCTTTAGTGCCCATGGTGATTCTCGAGAAACCAAAGTTTTTTGATGATTTTTTCTTAAAACTCTCTCTATTTAAATTACAAATACTATTAATAGTATCTAACTGTATAAATGTAAGCATAGCTTAATCAAACAAGTATCGGTTAAACCTTAGTAAGATCAAACGGTTGGATTGGAAGATTATAGTATGTCTTTCAACTGTATAATGCACACTCAAAAATGAGATTTTGGAGGGTGCAATTTCAAAGTTAGATAGTATTTGGGTTAAATAACTTAAATTGTCAAAAATAAAAGTGAAGAGGTTCAACAATGATCTATGTCAACATCTCTCCGTTGCAATTTTATATGTCAATCTTGAATGGACTCAAACATAATTATTGTGAATTTTATAAATGAGAGTGACTTATCCATATAAGGTTTGGGACAAAAATGTATACGTTAAAAAATAAAAGGAGTTGGTACATTGATCAAGATCTAAATACATACACTAATGGAACATGAACAAGAGAACACAATCCAAAAAAATAAAACAAGATAACAAACTTCCGAACACAAGAAATTCCGCATAGTATATGTGATGTATTTGTAAGTATTTACAATATTTTCAAGTATTTGCAGTATTTTCACGTTCTTTTCATAGGTATTTTGATAGTTGCATAGCTTCAAATCGAGATTTTTTTTTTTCTAGAAGGTATTTATAATAAATCTTCTACTCTGAACATCACAATTCAAAATCCAATTGTTCATAGATTTTCCATTATTTATGTTTTCGACACATCAGTGAACACAACGTGGTCTCCTAAGCACTACAATGTTAACCCTTTACAGCCCACGCAACCACATTGTGGTTGCATAGGCATCCTTTTGCAACCTAGAGTAAGATCTACTCCAAACTAGGCATCAATGTTTGAAGTTTAGATGCGGGTCTATGTCTCCACTACTAGAAAATGTTGTCCAGATCAACAGAAAACCAACAAAATTTTGTTGGTTTGTGCACTGCATCGACCTCTTTCACTGATTTCTTACATTTCTGTTGCGGATGCCAAAAACGTCACCAGGTTTCTGTTGGTTTATGCACTGTACTTTTCTAATTTAACATTTCTCAAAGTTAACCACCTGATTTGCTGATGTGGCATACAGAAATATTTGTATAGAGGTCATTGGCATAATATTGAACGGTTCACGATGTACTCTGTAATTTTTTTTTTCATCCACGTGTTTGCACTTACTGTGGCCAGTTTTTACTGACTGCACATAGACAGTTTTAGCACACGGCAATCTTTACACACATAACTTGAATATTTACCGTGTGAATTAAAAAACCTCCCAACTGTGGAAAGCTGTCAATTACTTCAGTACTCCCACTACCTAATAAAATTTACAGAATCATTCCAAAACCATTTTCACATTCTATTGTATGGTCTGGATCATCCATGTTTTTCTTTTTCTCACCTACTGACTTTCAACGTCCAAATAATACTCATACTCGTTGAACGCAAAAATTAAATAGAACAATTACTGTATTAGGAATATTTTATTGAAGTTGATTACTTTACTATACTCACAGCCCCTCTGGAATCTCAGTATACAGGAATGCAAGAACTATGCATACTTTAAAATAGCGTAGCCCACCCTTTGTTATCCATCTGATACTACGTTTGTGGTTCTTGACGTACTAGATATATAATATAAATAAGGAGGTCAACCATGTCAAAGAACTATTCTATCCTGCATATTTCCTGTCAGCGTCCTCTTCCTTGGTGCAACATGGTGCGATATTTATCTCCTTCCAATTTACAACGATCATATGGCGAGCTTTCGCACACCCCTCTAACTGCACAAACAAATCCATGTTGTTTTCACTGTTAAAGAACACGTATGTCAACAACCAGCATCATTCTAGAACCACCTACCACACGCTTTTTATCTTACAAAAAAAAACACTGCTAATTGATATATGTCACATCTTTACATAGAGCTCTCCCTGGATTGATCTTTACCTCTTTCAGCTCCCTCACCTCCTAGAAAAGTTTGTACTATATGGGTGAAACTTACTATTATACAGCATTTCTATGGTTCACATTCATAGGATCATGTTCCTGCATCATTTTTTTGATTCTGCTCTAGAATTACAGGATAAATAACTACTTACAAGATTTTGGGTGCATGTCAATTATGCTGCCGTTACCACATCTGTCACAACTTTCAATCTCTGTACATTATAATTGAAAATTAATCTTACAGCACGTACCAATCATGATGAGACCTATCCCTCCTCTTCTGATGATTCACCAACGTCCCTGTCAAACGCGAGGGTGTTGTCTGCTGCCACTGGGTTCAAAGTTTCTGGCATTTGAATGTTTCTCCCTGATGGAAGAGGGTCTGGGTTTGCCTCAGAAATTACATTCGGTGCTCGAAGTCCCTCAAAATCTACATCACGTCCCATTGCAAACATTTTTGCCTCCTCTTCATCCTCCATTTCGCTGTCATTTCTTCTGCCCCTGACCTCTGTTCGTAATACTACTCTCCAGCCTGGCTCGTCCTCATCATCGGAAAAAAATACGTGGTCACAATGAATTGGAAAAGCAAAGGACTCATACCCATATGGAACAAGAGCGCTGAAGTTAGCCATAGTGAATCCCCACTCATCCTTCTTTATAGTAGCATTCCTACCTCTATAGTTTGCCTTGACCCACTCACAAACTAGCAACACCGTGCAATGTCTTCCATAGTTCAATTCTACAATCTCCAAAATCTGCCCGATGTACTCCAGGTTTGCGTCCACAGGATTTAAGTCTCGCCTCCCCGAACGACACGGCCTACGGAATATTGCTGCTACTCCAGAATCACAATTACTATTTGTGCTTTCCTCCGCGCTCTTCACTCGGAAGTGGTATCCATATGAGTACATGCTTCTGAATCTCTGGGCTTGTAGAGCCGGTGGTTTTGATGAGTCCTCCACATCCTCTGGTATCTCCAACCCCTGCTCCTTAGCTTCTCGGATGTCTGCCTCAAGCCACTGTGGAAAGGGTGGAATCTCTTCCATCCCTGTTGGATATGGGGCCCCTGCTCTACCGTTTCTTCGTGGATGTCTTCTACGATATTCTAACTTTAGAACTGATGATCGATGAACTGGAGCTAACTGACTATAATACAGTGCATGTTGGGTTACAAGAAGGTTGCAATTATTAGCACACTGTACCGACAACAAATATTTTAGCCTTCACTCCTGAAATTTCTTAAACACTCCATCCATAACTGCGACTCATTATTTTACTCACTACTGCCACCTTCCTTGTTTAGGGTTTATAAGCATGTTCATGTGCATGCAACTCTGAAATCCATGTTTAAGACTTCTTGTTTTATGTTGTCCCAATTTCATAGTACCATACATTATCTTTGACTTTACATGTGTCCTATGTCCCCTCTCTTTTCATCTTTACCATTCAAACTGCCAGTAAATATTTTCATCCCTTCCAATCGCTAAGCCTGCTCTCATTGATGATGTACCATACAGTCCGCCTTAAATTAAAATTATACAACATTCAGGATATGAGAATTTCACTAATTACCACATATCTAACATTGATCACTTCTTAGAACTAAATAATTCCGCTGAACAACCTATGGGCTATCCAATTCTTTCGGTTTTATTATTTCTAGTGATGTTCTCCCTTTTTTCAGTACATTGAGTTCTCAATGTCAAAGATACAGTAGTTCTTGTTCTCTAAAATGTTACTCTGACTGCTGAATTCAAGATCATTTCCACAATCCCTATAAATGTGAGATTTTTATAGCGCGGAAATGAAAATATTATCATAGAAGTCATAATATTCAATGGCTAATAGAGAAATACTTACTCCCGGTACAACTCGATGTGGGAAGCATTGTCGAGGACAAATTCGTGCATCGCATTTCTCAAACTCTCTGACAGCACTTTCGGCTTCCCCTTCCCCTCCAAAATTTCGTCCACCATCGTTGGCTCCTCCTTGTCATCCCACACTCTTCTTGATGTAATGTTGTAGTCAGTCATGTACTCTGTTATAAATCCCAATGCTTCTTCGACTTGATATCCCTGTGCGATGCTTCCTTCTGGTTTCGCTAAGTTACGGACATATCCTTTTAATGTTTTGAAATACCGTTCATACGGGTACATCCACCTCGTATGAACGGGACCGCACATAAACAACTGTTCAACCAAGTGATTTGGCAAATGTGACATTATGTCAAAAAACGACGGCGGAAACTCTTTCTCGAGCATGCACATAGTCTCCGCCGAATCTGATAGTAACTGTTCTCTATCTTCCCCGTTTATCGTTTTGGCACACACCTTCCTAAAGACCCTGCTTAGGCGTATTACAGCCCCTGCCAATGACTTATTAGATATCTTCCTGAAACCTCGGGGGGTTCACTGGCGAAAATTTTAGAAACAACGTGCGATAAAAAATAGGGTCCAATATATTCATTGTAGATAAATTTTCTAAAAAATGTACATGTAAAATAGGGGATTTTAAAAAAGTGAAACATGTTTACATGCAAAATACCATCACATAAAATATTCTCAGGCTTTTTACATGTAAAATACCATCACTTTATAATATTTTTTGCTAAATTTTTTTGCTAAAATAACCCCCCAAATACATAGGTCATTATCGCACGTGTATACAAAATTTACAAGGGAGTGCCCCCCCCGAGCCTGAAACACAATGGTAAGATCTGTTGTAATAGAACATGAAAGTCATGTGATTTTAGGCCACTTAATTTACCTTTGCTAATTTTAGTGTGTAATGCAGAGACATAGTGCGTTGGTGTTCTCAAAGACTTCAACACCCGCAGTAGTTTTGCCTTGTCTTCTGCAGACAACACATACGACGCGTCAGGCATGTAGAATCTATCCATGTTGGGCCCAACTGGTTGTAGATGCAAATGCGGTCTTATTCCTCGGGCTTGCATGTCCGCCCGCACCGCGGGAGAGTCTTTCTCACCAAATGTGGTCCTCAGTATATTCTCCGATATGTTTTTCTCGCAATGCATCACGTCCAGGACATGGCGGACAGGTAGATCCTATCAAAAAAACACATAAAATATTATAAATTGTACAAATTTGTACATGTATGTATTACCTCCAGTAGGCATGCTGTGAAAATAGTCTTCCATTACTGATTGTGACAAAGAATCTACAGCCTTGGCAGCTGCCAATCGTTCCCACTGTAACAACAGCCATACTCGTCATTGTGTTATTTTCTGTCATACAAGACTATTTGCATATCTTGAAACACGAATTACTCTTCTGATCCTCATAACTCTTCTCTGTCGAAAATTCCATGAGTTAAGTATGTTGACATATACGGACTTCATGCCATTTCTGATTGCTAAATAATTTTGCACAATAATAAATTCATAACATTGTTAGCCACGGAAATTACAGAACAATGGAAGTTTCTTATTACGTAACAAGCATGACGTGCCTTTGTCCATAGTAGTGATGGCAGAACCATTTTATGACACCTCGAACAATATGCCACCTCCCACATACATTCTATCCTTTCTGGCTCCCCACTGCATACAATTCTCGCAATGCCTACATTATATCCTGCAATCTCCTTTACTTATTAAAATGTTAGCATTATGGTATTGGAGGATACCACCTCATACAGTTCCTACATGTTTATATCCTACTGAGCATTCTACCTACACTGGATATCTTTAAATTAGCCTGCGTATGGCTTTATGATTAATTATATAAATGCTTTATTCATCATTATAACTTAAGGATATTATGAGAAATGGAAGACTATGGATCGCATTAGTTGCCCTTGGGATCTATGAGTATCATACCAAGTCATGTGTGATGCTATCTCGGGGCATTTATACATTCTCAACAAATGTTGAATGACATCGAAATACCTCACTACTCTCATAGGAACTTTATTAGATCCTTCTACATATTGTTGTTCATCGCATGTTGGACATTCTTCCAGATCTTTGTAGTCCCCTTCGTACAGGACGTGGCTGTCTGGGCAACAATGAACTTGCTTGTGTTTTAGGCCCAACTTCATCAACATGCTCTTTACCTCGTAGGAGGTACGTGGAAAACAGTTCGATGTTGGCAACAAATCTCCGGCTATCCAAGTCAGAAGTGCATCCAGGAAAGTCTGTGGCACAGAGTACAAACTGCAGAGGGAAAACAACACAATGCTGCACTGGAGTCGGTTTTGAGTGCTGCCTTCAAAGACACATTGGGTGGATTCTCGTACCAGATTGTCCAAATTCTCTTCATTGAACTGGGCTTCCCCCTCGAAGGCGTTCATATCTATTGCTGCTTGCTCGCCCTCGTCAACGGCGGCACTGTGAATATCGTCAATGCGAGTGAATGCATCTCTTGCCATGTTCTCAAGGTCTACGGCGTCCCTCCTCGGCCACGTGAATCCATCTTCGCCAATCTCACGTGCTCTATGACGGTATCGCTCCCTACGTCTGTTTGAACGTGCTGAGGGACCCCGGACGTTTCTTCCATCCACAGTCTGTACATAACGATTATACAATAATCAGTCATCATATTTTTTCTATTATAAGCATCATCCTACAATCAAGTACATCCATACTATAGTACTGCTTTAGTACTCTCAATAATTGGGAAAATTTGAATGACATGTTCAAGAAGATTGATAATTATACACAAATTTTGCCAACAATGGAAACATGATAATGATTGAATGTGACTGGGAATTCCGAATGTACCATCACCGGGTATACTAAGTACGGATCTCTTCCATGTGTAATGTGGTGCCGTGCTACTGTCTCTACCTTCTTAATTCGAGCGCCTCTACACCGATTGCATGCACATGGGTATTCAGGTATGCCCAATCTATTAGCGATGGACCGCTCGATATGATATGCAGCACAGAGTCTCTGTCGCATACTGCACAATTCTTGTACACGTAAAGATTAGAACATAACGTCGTTTCAACTTAAAATTACAATGTACATCATCTACCCCTACTACCTTGTTCTCAACTATAGGAAATACATGTAAGAATTATGCTACCATTCACCACTGGAGATTTCATACTAAAGTTAATTTTGCATTTTATGCCATCGTCAAATATACACTGAATTTTGCGTTCACTACATTGAATATTGTGTATCATGTTCCTGGCAGAAATATTGTATTAGCGACCCAAACTACAATGTCGTGAACACATATTGTAAATGGAAACAGCAGGGGAGAAAATACCTTACACACAAAATCCGCAACTGGGCAACTACAGAAACTGCAAAAACCATGTACGAGTCAGACTGTTGTTGTACTACAGAATTGCCCAAAACATCTATGCCAGTAAGTACTTCAAGGTTTATCTCCTTTGCAAAACGGAAATTAAATATTCCAGCCGTGAGGGCCAACAATACCTGCGACTAACATTAATTTCGTGGACCTCAACAGTACTTTGCGTGTGGTTCACTTCTTACAAAGTCCATGCACCCCTGCACCGTAAGTCACATACCAAGTCAGAAAATTCCACCTTAGTCCCAAAACCAAGAAAACCCAACAGTCGACCACTGTACCACATTGATTTTGTCACTACATAAACTAATCCATATGGATCCTTGGATTACCACCCTCAGTTCTTCCACCTACTTGGAACATGAATAATTTTTTTTTTCACTCCTGTGTGGAATAAAGTCCGAGCTATACACCCATGTGCTGTATAATTCTTATTTCCATTATCGCAAATATACATATATTATCTTCGACTGCCTTTGGGCTCTCCCTTTTATTTTAGTTCACTATGCATCGTCAGGGTCCTTTTACAATTGTCCTTACACTTCGGATCATGCACTTGTCCTTTATCTGCCCATACTGTTAACATTGATAGCCACATAACATATATTAAAACTACACATGTACAGGAATTGACATTGACAACTTTTGGTTGACAGGAAAATGTACCATTGTTAATACATACCTGAAAAGTTGCAAACACATGGGAAAATAATGGGTTCTTCGTGCCTTTTCGTACGTGCCCAACCACGTTTCTGAACAAAACATCACAGCAGACATTGTCATCATAGATTGTCTACAGCCATACAGTCAATAAAGTTCGTGGAGACAGAAACCTCATATTCAATAAGGCATGCTCTGAGGAATAAAACTGCTCATTTTCAGAACTGCGGAATTTCATTTCCACATCACACAATTGTTGCATTCACAAACGTCTCTATGATTCTACAAATGGGATCCATGGGAGTCATCTGAAACATCCTCTAAGAGAAGTCGAGACTCCTCTCGTAGTTTTAATGCCTTCTGTAGTATTAAATCTGATTGAAGGAGCATTTCTATAAGTATCTTCCTGTTCTCAACATTTCTAGTCCTTTGTTTTTTCCCCCCATGTTGCGCCACTAGTTTCGGCTTTGTAGCAGGACTTGAACTGTCATACTCGAGGCATTCCTGTTTTTTGGGGCCCTTGCCACTGCCAACTGATTGCTCACATAACATGTCTAAAGTAGGCTCTGCATCCACAGTATCTCTGCAAGTGCTACCTTTATAAGTACAGTCCCGTGGGCTGTCCATGTAGACTTGTTTCAGGGTCTGTCCAGTGTGACCTCCCAGACAATTGTGTTCACTTTTTTCCGTTCTCTGCAAATAATATTCAACATAACATAAATCCTGCACCCCATGAACACATGATATTTGATGACGCCATTCAGTTTTCCTAAGTATAGAGAAGGGGAGTGCAATTCTAACTCATATGTAAAGCAGTCTACATTCTTATACTATTGAACACATTATCACAACAGTCACTGAATTGCTAAAGTGTATGTTATTTAAATTTAGAGATAACAGAAATACCCAAACAGAAATTGCCTTTATGACTAATTTCAGAGCAAGTTTACATATATGATTTACACGAATCATTCTACAACATTAGCAAGTCCATTGTCTAACTCAATGACCCTGAGAGCCGTTACTTCCAGTGGAACCCTCACTTCCTGTCTTAACTGAGTTCTACAATGTACTAAGCACAATTCTTGTTCTTTTCACATTTAAGGTATATATTAACCAATACACTGATGCATCTCCCCTTTTCCAAAATACATTAACTTTCAATCCCTCTGATTTATTCTGCCAGCAGTAGTTGGTTCTGTATGTGTTTGTATTAATCACCATGATTCCTCGGTAATTTTAGGCATCATATACCCACAAAGTCAGGGTTCAGTTATACCTTCACAACTGTCTTCTGGAAATGAGTCTTACACCTATGTCTCCTGCATTAGACACCACACACAACTGTAATGTCAACTAGAACTGGAATTGCAAAATCTAATGTCATGCATTAGATTAGCTACAACATATTCAACTTCTGATAGCTAATCCATATTCTACATATTTGATGTGGTGGAAATTGATTAATTTATGAAGCATCCCAGCCTGTAATTTTCTTGCATGATGCAAATCATAGTCGAAGTAAATGTCATTGTTTTTGATGTACTGATGTGCAACTTATCAACTCCGTATGTGTCTTCACCTGAGAAGAGGAGATTTTAGTTCTTTCATAAGAAACTTGGCTATTAATGTACATATGACATGGTTAGCTAGCTTGCTGATGCTACGTGATTTAGAGGAAAACGCATTGAATTCTCCTATTATCTATGAAATCCCAGTCATCCATACAAGAAGCTCACACTGTCTACAGTTAAGTCTAGGTGGTTTAGAGCAACAGTGACAAGGGATTTGTGCACACAATACGTCACTTATCTGCCTGCTTGTCTTTGTATGGTGATTTCAGGTACTTACTCTTTCTTTTGGATGTTTGATATTTTAGAATCCAATCAGAACTCTGCTAGATGCTGCTGGTAGAGGAGCGACAGACTCATTAGAAGGCGTGATGACAAATTCTGTTTGGGGCAAATAAGCTCCATTCGAAACAGGAAGTGGTTTTGATCTATTCTGGCAGCCATCAAAGGCAAGTATCTCTCCTATTTAATGTTACTATTCCCTATGAGAGCAATGGCAACTTCGATCTTCTCTAGATGCAGAATACAATCGACTGTACGTAGAAATTTCCTTTTATAACTTGTTTAAAGTATGGGAGACAAAGTACCAATGTTAAGGCTTCTAATTCATTGTGTATCGGTAGTAAGCTCCATGTCTTGTTATCCTTTCATCCTCCAGGATATGCGGATTACCTGCACAATGTAAGACGTTTTTGTCAATTACAATTTTGTCAATTACCTTACATGATTAAAATTCAGTGCCGTAGATGACAATTTTTGAGTCACTTCGAGTACAGTTCTTCAATTATTAATTATTCATTGCATAGACAGTCACTCAATGTATAGAATTATAAAAACTCAATTTCACCTAACTCCATAATGTGTGACAGAACATTTTGCAAATACGAGTATAATGGCAGTATACAGTATACACTGCACCCGACGGTACAATAGACGCAAACTTACCTGAGCGCAACATTCGTAGCTTGGACACCGCTGTGATTTGCTTCTCAGTGGAGCGCTGTAATGCAAGCTTTGTAGCCAGGAGGATAGAAGTAGAGTGAGGCCGTGATAGCACGCGAAGGAAAACTGCGTAGCAAGGAAGTAGAACCGAGAGTAGAACGATTGACGAAGGCAGTTGCGACAGCGGCGGTATTTCAACTTGCAACCTTCCCCAAGCAACAGCAACAACATACTCTGCAATGCCAATACCAAATAAGTATGAGGTGTTGCGTTTGAAGAACATCTAGTGGAACCAGAAGTACCTCCAAGAAACGCTGCACCACAAAGACTCAGTGTAGGTTTACCTTTAACTTCGCATGAATTTTTCTGGCTCCCCATGGCATTGTGTGGTGATGAAAATGGAGCGGATCGCCTTTGGGGTGTGCGTTGCCCTCCATGCAGATAATCTCTGCGATTGTTTCGTGTCGCTTGCAGCCGCCTTCAACAACGGAGGCGCTACAGATAGTAAAGCTGATTAACAGCACACCAGAAATAGAAACACTTCGATTAATGCGTTCTGTTTTCATGCTCGTCAAACGCCTTTCACTAACCTGCTCCTATACAGCCTACCTGCATTAGACACAGAAACAAAAAGCACCACCAACGCTTGAGCACGCAGGTGGGAGTCCTGGGTATACGTGCCTTCTCAAATCCTAATTTTAGAACGATGGATGAAAATCGTTACCTTTTACCTGTTTCGTTGAACCCATACTCTGAGTAAACCTGGCCATTTCTGCCCATTCTTTGCTTTTGTTCTCGCATTGTTTCAGGGAGGGGGTAGAGTCTTCGTGGTCTTGTTGTAGTTTTACTGCGCTGATCCGGGCTTTATTGTAGTGCATGAAGTCACGACGGCGTCCTTTTTATAGAAAGTGTGGACCACTTGTAAGTCGTAAGGTATGAGGAACACCGCTTGCCGTTTGTTTTTTACTAATGCCGATGTCGTGTTGCAAGTGCTGCAGAAATATCGGCAAGGTAATAGTTTACTACATGTTCATCTAATTACCTACTATTCTTCTACTGCAGGTATGATAAACTGAATGAGAGGGCGCTACGCGATGCTGCGTTGTATGACAGTACCGGAAGAGTAAGGACTCCCTAGCCTGTGCAGCTTTCAGAATCGGAAGAGTTTATCGAAGCCCTGTCTATCGGAGAAGGCGAGTGTAGCAAGCAAAAGTCAGATAATGAGTTCAAGAACCCGCATGTTGTAGCGTGTTTAGGCGAGGAAGAGGAGGAAGGCAGAAAAACACCTAAACCTGATCTCTCTAAAGCATCTCTGTCGGTCAGCAGCGCCGAAGGCGACAGCGATTCCGACTTCCACCCAAACGACTCGGAGGGCGCTACCGGTAGCAGAAGCCAATTCGCTTCGTCACACGACGACAGTACAGCAGAAGAGGAAACTTCAGCAACAACCACTGAGATTTCTAACCCCACCGTAAAACCGCATATTCCAGATCGCAGTTTGCAGGTACGTGATGTCTGTGTACTTTTTGAATGCTATGCCCTTGACTCTTGAGACAGAGTTCCAGGTTTCTAGGAATCTAGTTTTCTGTTTCATGCGTGCAGTTTGTATAGAAACAAGACTTATAGAACTGTCTGACTAACAATGTCTAACCCTTGACACTACTGTAACGTACAGGGCCAAAAATCAGTGACAGCGGAACGTGTTTTGAGCAAAACTCGGAGCCAGATAAGCAAGGCCAAAGTAAGTAACAGAAAACCTGATTATAAATGAACAGACGTGTCCTACAATATGACCTAAGCATGGTCCTGAACATTATGTCGTCATAATACGACTTATAGAGTAGACTGTGCATTTTTTTTTCCTAGTGATGCTAGCAACGCTGGAGTGTACTGTTCAGCTTATCAAGCAACAATCACGTTATGATCTGTCTCCCAACGTTTCTGACATACTAAATATAAAATCCTACTATTGCCTTTGCAAGATGTAACACTTACAAATGAGCAAGTGAAATAGGTTCAGGTTACCTAAGGCTCCTTGAATTACAGAATGCTAACAACTACTGAAATTGTGCAATTATCATAGAAGGCACAGTTTGTTGTTAGTCCACAGACGTGAATATGAACAACGTATGAATGCATAATCATGGAACTTACCTTGTGAATAATTAACTAACACATATTCTAATATGAACTTTCATAACAGGTGCTGGAAGGAGGACCGTCGCAAATAAAAGAAGACTTGCAGGATATACGTTCCACACTAGCAGATCCTTTGTCCAATACCGCTGTGACAGTGGACAACGTAGAATCTGTGCCAATGTAACAAATCATACTATGCCTCAGTATTGTATATTTTGTTGCTATCGCTCATTCAATGGCCATTCTGTACTGAACATGGGGTGGTTGCAAGCTACGGTCACCCAAACTTTTTGTCGCGGGATGCAAATTTGTGCACTTACCCAATCTTTGGAAAATCATCAATAAATATTGGAATGGAATTTTGTGACGAAACAAATTGCATTCTTTCTAGAATTCTAAAGTTAAGATGTCTACCACAATAAAGTTTGCAAATTTTCAATCTTTCTATTCAAATTAAGCATTTCTACTTAGATTTGGTAGCGTGTCGCTTGTCAAAAGTGCACCTATTTTATGGGAAATGCTAGAAGGGGGTCAAAATTGAACTTCAGAAATTTATAACAACATACCACAAGTGTGTACAAAGGTACCATATCTTATTTTTTTGGGTACTACGCTTACTTATTTTTTAATTAATTGTTTGGTGATGTTTTTGTTTTTTAAGATTTTCGTGCAGTTAAAACTTTTTTTTTGGATTTTTTTTTTGGAAATGAAATAATGGTTCAATTTTAGAGGTGGGATATGAAATGCATTTTTCATAAAACCTAGCTAAGGATGTTATGTAAAAAAGGCTCTAATTACCCCTACTCGGTAAAAAACAGAAAAGGCTATTGAGTAATGCCCAAAGACTTGAAATTAACTTAACAATTGCTAAAGTGAAAGTATTAGCATAAACCCTATTTGGGATGGTGAAATTTTTGATCTAATTGAAAGTTGAGAGGTGCGCATTACTACGCTAGTGCACGAGCTGCATGGCCTTTAGCTGCACAAGCTGCACTCCCCACTTGGTAGACCGTAGCTTGCAATCACCCCATGTGATTTGAGGTACTGATGAAGTTAATGTTCTGCTGGTTGATTCGATAAACATGTCCTAACATGTCTTTTTCGCAATGCAGTGTCCATTTGGATTCCGAAAACAAAAAAAACCCTTCAGCAGATACTGTTCAGCAATCCTCCCCAACGGTAAAGAATGTTGCATGTTTGTTGGTTTTATATTCTTCATTGTTTTAAATCGCACAGTACATAAACACAAGTGAGTAGGTTCAGTACATACATCTTTGCAAAGTAGGATATGCCGTAATATGGTGTAACCAATGTTCGGATAGTTCTAGATGATATGCACATGTTATTGGATATGTCCACAGAGGACCAAGACTCCTATTCTTTGAGCCCTACGGTCAGAGTGAACTAATTTGTGATTCATGTTTTGTACAAAGTGGTAAGTTGAGGCGAGTTGTACAATTTTGCAAAAAAACTAAAGGTTGGATTGACAAACCCAAGGTAAGAGTTTTGTGCAACACACAGTACCGACCCCCTTTTTCTGTAATATAGAAAATACATCAACTATTTCTTATTTTGTTTGTATAGTTCTGCTTGTTCGGATGGTGTATGGAACATGTTTAGCATACGCAATTAATGGAAGTAGCAATGTTTATGCTAAACCCATCGAGCTTGACTGACATTCCTGAATTTCAGGTGCTGGAAGTCTTGGAAGTCGGCACTTCCCATTGCACTGCAGAGTTGCAGGAGCCATTACGGAACTGCCCGCCTCCGTCCGCGACTGAAGTGCATGTTGATGGCCACGTTCACAGGTTGGAGTGCTACATGTCCTTTTTACACTCTCTGTTTCATGCATGGTAGTTTAATGCATGGTAGATACCGAAACTGTAACGTATACGAATTTTTCATGACTGAAGAAATGTTACTTGTTTTTCAGGAAATTCTAATGTCAAATACAGGATATGTGCTGCGGTGAAGGAGATGACATGCTTAATATTGTAGTTTGAATGGGAAAATTGTCATGACGTGATATTGTGTTGGCATGTCAGGGAAACTTTGAATCCAGCAAACAACAAGAATAGAGCAGCTGCTTCTGAGGCTCGCACGGCAAAGGTGATTCAAATAAGTTATTGGAAGAGGATATATGCATAGTTTTCTTCGCAAATGCAGAGTACTGAACCACTTGTGAACTATGTAATATTTCAGTTGAGATAAGTCTACAGCTTCTACTCATGGTAAATTTGTATTTGGGATACCTAAATATTGTATGCAGAACAGTCACCGAATTATATTAGAGAAGTTATTAAAATATTAGGTGGTATGATTGTTCATACATTTGCTCTCTGTGAACACCATGAACTGAAGGTCAAATGTTTTGGTGATGTATGCTGTGAACAGAGTGAGAAGGTGCACCGACTTCTTCAGTTCTTCAAGAAAACTTTAAGCAGTATTGACAAGCCCCAGGTACCAAATAGCATATTACCATAGTCTTTCACTTTGCATTGTAGCGTAGACTTGCTGTAAATAAGAGTATGAACCGTCATTGTATACTTCAGAGTTGTTCGGTTTATGTATCAAAAAAGAACAAGGGTGTTTTCCATTTCTTTTGTATTCTGTAAATGATGTATAAGAAATTCGTTTTATTGTGCCGTGTAATAGGGTGTCACTTCCAATATGGTGACCACTTTACAAGACGTCAACCGACCCGAGCCGTGGTTAAAAACAAAAAAACCAATACCACCAACCACGCGGGAAACAAGAACAACTGCGAAAGCAAGTGCTAGGAATGAGGGAGAAGAAGAAGCCAAAGCCCCAAACCTGCCTGGTGGAAGTGGCAGAGGACGTAAGAAAGGTAAAGCAAAGAGGGTAGAGAAGGGGAAGGGCATGAAAAAGACCAAAGGTATGCCTCCAGCGACCTTAGATGTAGTTCTTGGTAAAGCAAGCAATACTGTCCGGAGCGTGGAAGAACTTAATCGAAAAACCGAGGAAGACGCAAGGGCGTGTGGACGTATTACAAGGACTGTGTCAAAGCCAGCATCGCAAAAATCATGCCCAACGACAGGGGCAAGTACTATACAGGGGGATCAAAATGATACCATGAGCCCACCCGAGGCACATGTACTGCCATGTACATCTCCGAACGTCCTTCCAGTGGAAGTACATACAGGTAGTATCATGAACAGACACCAACTTTATAGTGCTCACAACATACGTAGAATAATGAAATACATATTGTCTTAGGAATGAAGTCGATGCCTACATTAGTTATGCTCGGAAGTAGATATCTGTAAATAATAAATAAATTGTAGAATGGATACATGTGGAGGGTAGTAGCAGGATTACGTTATTCGTGTGCAGAAATGAAGATAAATGTAGTGGTAAACAGTCCATCCAAATTGCCCACGTGAAACTGAGTTTTCAATGAAACTATTATGTACTGACAAATTCTTTCACAACGAACGAATAACTTAATGTGCACATGATCAACAATTATAATGAAAAAGGTTGTACGCAGAGAAGGCAACGACGCTGTGGGAAGCATCATTATTAACATGACAGGATAACACATATTCTCTTCAAGTTGTGGATTGACAGGTAACATGTCAAAATTAGAGCAAGTCGGGAACTAGAAGAGGGCCAATCTTGCGAGTATAACAAATGTGTACATAACTTAAAATTTATTCAATACCTGACGAAATATGTTTGTATGAGTGTTGCACCCGGTGGAACTGTGTATTATAGTACAGTATAAAGTGAGCAAGGATTAAAAATGCTGAACTGACGTATCACGCGTGTTTGCCATTTCACAGACACCAACAAGACAGGGCCCGACGAGATTATAAATTCACGTGAAAAAGTCTTAGACGCACGCACAGTTGGCGTAGTCCAACTTTCCGGTGATGAACCCATGGGTTGTGAGATGCAAGACGGTGGAACAACACCAAAGCCTTCGTACAGATCCTTCCGCAGCAGTAGGGTCGACATCGCTGTCCAAACAGATTTGGATGCTGAACCTGCAGGTCGGGTTCATCGACATCATGAAGAGAGGCGGTATATGTGGAGTGAATCACCGACCACGTACTACAACAATGTAAGCAATCCCGGGTTATTTTAGTGTGATTTACTGTATCAAGTAGGTATGTTGTAGAGGAGGTTCTCTGTGACCTTTACTGATTCATGTAAATGGGTCTACAGCATTCAGGAAAAAGAGGAATTCTGGACAGTAATTTGGCTTCACATGGACATAGAGGACATCGGGAACGTTCCTCTGATTCTAAGTCTCGAAGCCCGCGCCGTCATCGGTATGAGTCTTATGGAAAGTATGATTCTCGGAGCCCTCGGCGCAGTCGTTCCAGGAGTCCCGGAATTCATAGAGACTAACGCATGCACAGAGGGTCTCGAAATTACGGAGATGATCACGCAAGGAATCATCAAGGTATGTACTTTCATTATACCCACCACTGCCGTTGGTTTTCACATAGTTATATACTGAAGTATGTTTGAATTGGACAATGAAACCTATAGTGACATAGTTACAACTGGAAGAATGTGATATATAGGGGATCTTGAACATGGAATCCTGAAATGACGATGTCATGATGAAAGGATAACGAAATGGGGGAATTTTCACTACGTGCTTGTGTCATGAGTCTACAATTAAGTAAAACGACATGATATAATATCAACCACTTTAGGTATTTGTTTACAATAATATATAACTTTAGATCATATGTTGCTGATAACGACAGAAGTGTGTGGCACAGGATATCGACATTATAGACGCAGTCCATCAAGGTCTGCAATCTATCAGAGACGGAACTCTCCGTCTGACGAGAGCCCTCCACGATACAGGCGATCAATGTCACCAGATAGGAATCGAAGAAGACAGAGGAGGAGCCCGACGTTCTCGAACTCTGAATCGCCCCCTGTATCCATGCTGCGAAGTTCCCATGGGCCTGCCGTGACAGAACAAAGGGGAGAAGGGAAGGTGAAGGACGAAAAAGACTGTCTTCCGCAACGAGCTGTGGATCGAAGAACAAGACGTCACAAACAAGCAGCTCGGGAAGAGAAAATAGCCCAACGTAAGCGCGATGGTAAGAAACCTTTCTACCTGACATTGGATGCAGAGGGAAAACCATATGGGCCCGGAAAACCAGCATGGGTAGCAGAAATTGGCAAGTTGGCAGCGGGGTTGGATCCCTCTTGCACTCATATTTCGAGGCAAACTTATGAAGCCGTTACCACACTAAAATCCAGATTGAATGAAAGTTTTGAATACTCGGGGACTCTCAGTGACGATCATTTGAGATCTATGATGGGTAAGGCAGTAACGAAGAAGCGGACCGATTTGATATCATTGATCAAGAAAGGAGGATCCCAACCACTACACATCGACCATGAAGTGTGGGAACGGCTTGTAAAGTTGGCAGCTAGTAGGCAACGGGAGGACAAATCTGAGCAAGGAAGGCATGCAAATGCTTGCCGCAGAACATATGGGAGAACTGGATCTCGCGGGGTAAATGGAGTACGGGAGAGGCTACGAGAGAAATTGAAAAGGTCTCTAGATCCCGAGGAAATGGAGCTTGAGTTGAATCGCGACAAGGGATTTGGGGGGATCAAAGAAAAAAGAAATATAGTCAAGTTGGAGAAGGAGTCCCGACAAGTATCATCGGATGAGAACTCAATGGGGTCGCCTTCAGAGAGTCCTATGTCAGAGCGAAGTATCAGTGACGAAGGACAGGGTGTGCCAAGGAAGCAACAACGAAGAGCTACGAACAAGGTATGTACTTTCATACCTTCTCGAATTGAAGTCTTTCCTTGCTAATGTGTTGGAATGCGAGCTTTTGTATGTAGGTCTTGAATGCTGTTCATTCTCATACAAATGAGCGTTGTATGAGGGAAGGGTTGCTCTAGTTTAACTATTCAGATATAGAAGTACAAGGGTATATAGTATTCCCTGTATTGGTATGTGAAGCCAAGTAGAAACAACGAATGAGTAGAAATGACAGTTACTAACTATTGGAAGCTTAATGGGATTATTGGTTATCATTGATGAAGGAGCAAGTGGACAGTGCCGTCCGTTTCAACGAGCTTGAGACAGAAATGGGCACAGGAGGGAGTGCTTCGAACAGAAGGCAGGCCAGCAGCATTGGAGCAGATGTATCTAAAGAGGAATATATAATGCACCTGGAAGCCGAAATTAATCGATTAACTGGTGCAACAGGGTCGGGCTGGAAGTCTAAAAGCCACCAACGTCATCGTGAATGAAGACAAAGGTTTTAAACAATTCAAATTTATTGTGGACTTCAATTAAGCGAATTATCCTGAAAGTTCTATTAGGTAGTATGGTAGGAATTGAACTGTTGATGTACCAGTGCTATAGGATGCCATGAATGCGTTGGTTGCATGCGCACTACAATGGGAACTATGTAAACACATAAACACCGGGCTGTATTGAACAAGGAATTAACATGCATTCTGGTTGTTTCTCCAGGAAAACGAGTATTATCAGTGCATGTGAGAGGCAGTTTCTGTGACGAAAGTACAGGTCCAGATGTTGGGACTCTAATTGCAGAAGATGCACATGCAAGTATAGGTGCAGAAGATGGAGCAGAACCTCGTTTGAAACTCACCTTATAGGATGGTGGGCTTCTTGCTGAATGATTGAGTAACCCTGTACTGAATATAGTTTGGTTTTTTTTTAATTTTCCAGGGTAAACGTAGTAAGTAATACCGGATACGGAGGTTTAGCTCATCGTGATGACAAGACAGTATCATCGGCTCAGAACTAAATGGAGACATTTTCTGAATTTGGAAGCTCCTGGTAGGTGTAGTAATATTGAACTTAGTATTATAGGTTGAGCTGTGTTTCACTAAGGAATGTGAACATTTTATGTGTATTTCGTGTTCGAGGTCTGGTTTTTATGGCAATTAATCTTCATAATGGGGATTAAGAAGTTTAACATTAAAATATATGAAAATGTATTATTGTATGATGTTATGGGAGTGTGATTTAGTATGTATGGAGGAAATGCAAACGCGTGGATGGATCAGAGGAAGGGCTGATGGTTGTGTATTGTCTTAGCGATCAAAATGAAAACACAGTATGATAAATGTCAAGAATGCTGAAGCCGCTGTAGTATCAGAGTTCCCATATTATACGTTGATGTGTCAGTGCTGATGGTGTATGGAGACACTGCAGAGGACGGCGTTATATGGTTTGAATGCAGTTTTGTAGTGAGGGATGGTTACAATTCCACAGCACCAGGCCTAAGTTGTTCGCAGGTGTTGAGAACGAGTGCAGAGAGGGTGTTTCGAACAGGGCTGAAATGAACTGACGTTGAAGGGCCCAGGGAAGTGTTGTAAGCAGGGAATCTCTATTTCTGTGAGAGTTCTGCTCTGATCCCGTACAATTCGTTGAGTGAACTAACATTATTGAAAAAATAGTGAATATTTCATAGTCAAATCATGTATTTGTTGTAATGATGGAGTACACAGTGTGATGTACTAATATGTGTAGTATGTAGGGGTAATATGGGAACACAAGAACTGTGTGAGGGGGAACATGCGAATCGTTTTAGTGAAATCGGTGAAGTTGTTATGTGGAATTATGTGAAGTTCATAGGTTTCAGACAATGTTGCAGGATGGTTGCTTTACAACAGATTATCGGATTTTTCCTGTGTAAGGCTGTTTTGGAATTATATGGGACGGATACTGATGCTCTATTAATGTGGATGCAGGTTGAATACGTTTTTCGTAACCTTATAGTGGAGTGACAGGACAGATGGAAACCTGGGGACATGGAGAAATGTAATTCGTTGGGTAAGTAACTATTGACTATAGCTGCAGCCAAGAATTTCTCAGTGATTCTGACATGAAGAAGGTGATCACTGTGCACCCCACCCAAAAATTGTTTTCGTGGACAATGTATGCAGAGAAAAAGCGTGAAACATGTACAAGATGCAGTACGCAGGAACCAGGTACCAACAATCGAAATCAACAGTTATGTATTAGATTGGAATGGTGGAAGCATAGTAAATGACTTATAAGGGGAAAGAACCACAGTGCCTCATAGAGAATGGCTTGTTAGATGAAATGTAAATATGGAATGTCTGTGTAGTGAAGGATGTTGCCGGCAGGATGTGATCAGTATTCCCCGTTGTCTAATGTCTGTAAAGATCATTTACGAAGCCTCCTGAATTAGGCCCTCTCTGAGGCAGCAGTTAGAAGATGTCCAAAATGATGGCAAAATACCCGTATGAAAAGGACAATATGAGCTCAGTGTAAAGGATGATGTTAGATTTCACACTGTTTTATGACCAGTAAATCCTAAAATGAGAACCAATACAGTAATAATTTACAGGAAATAAGTAGTCCCCGGTAGTATTTGTTGTACACAATGTCAAAAGATACGGACTGGTAGGAGATAGTGGAGATGAATGAATGAAGTCGGGGACATGTATAAAATAATCAGATGATCACACAGATTACTATGAATTACCTGTTGTTCACGATTCTTGACAGTGAGAATTTGGATGGTTAAGGAGGGTAAGAAATAATTCTAGGATTATGGTATTGCTTAAGAAAAAGCCCAAGACAAGATGGGAAAATTTGAATCATAATGGTCAGTACTGTCATCTTGAAACAATGACTATTATTTCACAAGCTCTTTATTTTGCAGGTTTCCTGTCAATGAAAACCTAACATGAAGGGATGTCAGATTAGAAGAAATTTTCGGAGTCCATTTGTCCAAACATACGAGGAATCGTCCTCATGCAAGGATAAGACCATTTCTGATACAGTCTTTCCTATGATGAAAATGCTATTCTTAATGCACAGTGCATGCCGAACCCTGCCCAGACATTGTTTCAATGTATGTGAAATTTATGGTGCATACCCTAAACAGAAATGCATGTGCACAAGATATTTGGACTATGAAAATGTTATACTGTTTGCGTGCAGTTATGTTTACTACCCGAACAGTGCCTGATACTATGCATGTGCTGAATTGCATTGGGCAGGACGATGATGAAATTAGGAAGTGTGATCTCTATTGGACCTTGTAAGCCAACCACAGAAAGCATGAAGAATTGGAGAGAGAACAATTTTCAGTTTCAAGATTGATAGATTACGGTAGAGATATATGCTACAAAATATTGCAAATGCGTGTGCATGCAATGCTCTGCAGCAACTAAATAGGTAGGGTGTAGCAATCACAATTGAGCCATCACAATCTTGATGGAACAGAATTAAAAATATAAGATTCAACATGATTGGATGGAGCAAATGTTGGGTCAGCAATGAAATATATTTGTGCAATTCCGTAACAGTATCATCCATGTTTTGTATGTTTACTTTTTACGGCAAGGCTTTGTATCCTTGTCAATTACTACTGCAGTCCAGTACATATGGGCAGTGGGTTCTGAGATAAACCCTGCTGGTAAAAGGAGAATTACAGAACAAAAAAGGAGCTCAGTTCAGCCCAAATAAACCAAACCCAAACCATCTGTAAATTTAGGGAGAACAGTAAAAGCACCATCATATTATTACGGATCGGTAATTACAAATTATGGGCGCATGAAAAAACAATTACTGAATGTTTACGATTTCGGTAAAAAAAATTACCAGACGGTAAGTTTTATATAGAGGTCAATGTTTGCCATTCTACATTACACGTCAGCACATCCGAATGACGTGGCAGAAAAAATTGATGACCCCCAACGATCGTATACGTCCGAATCAACAGAACTGGACCAACACATCTCTGTTGACACTTGTCCAAATCAACGCGACCAAATCAACAGGCAGGACCAACGCATTTTTGTTGGTTTTTTGTTGATTTGGACACAGAATTTCTAGTAGTGCTCAAACTCATGTTTAACTAATTATGAACAAATAGACTAATTATGGTCAATTTCATTCAATTAATGCTCACAAAATATGCCAAAAAATGTAGAAAATGCAGAAATATAGGTAACAAAAATTGAAAAACACTTCAATATGTGCAAATTCATATAATGTTTAATATACTCATAGAATAATATTAGCGGCCCACTAACACATTTTCCACAAAGACCAATTTTTTTTAAAAGATACGATAATATATAACGATGAATGGAGGATAGATGTTTAGAAAACCTAAAGCAAACAAGTAAAACAAAAGTGTCGACGGGTCTACATTTCAATTATAACCAAATTCCTAAAAATCCTAAACTCTAAACCTCTCAGAACCATATACACACAATGAGGTGATGTGAAACATAATAGAACCCGCGTACAAATTTAATTAAAATCAAATTGAGAAAAGAAGACAATACAACTCTTCACTCCTCAGCAAATGTGGGCTAAGAGTATGATATAAAATTAGATATACTACGATAATTGAAACCAAGTAGGACAACCAAGTATGGGCCTGCAGCCGATAGACAGTCCAATGGAGAATTCAAACTTTTAGCAAATAAGGTGAACATTGCAAAACCAACATCTCAGTTAGAGGTCAATAGAGTTAACTGAAAAGAAGCTAAAATTCACCTTAGGTAAGGTGAGTTGGAGGTGAGTTAAGGGCAACCAATTCTACTGGCATGGTTGTACTAAATCCATAGATAGATTACATGTTCAACTAGTTTTGCCGTTTATTTGATGGCAAAGCGAATTGAACATGGATTTTGGCTGTGAGAGCATTGTTGACTCAACTTGAAGGCACTTGCGAGTCATGTCTTTTTTGTCTTACAATTTTCAAAAAGCAACTTGCAAGCCGCTTTCAACAACCTTCACCCAACCTCCCCACTTTCTGGTTTCTACAAATGCTTCTCCATTTTAGGACTATAGTAGCCTTGAAGACCAAGGAAAAGGGGAGATTTCAACTTGAGTTTTCATTTCGGTTACACTCAATGAGAGCATTGATTTCCATTTCCTTGAATATTGGGCCTTGAAACTCGTGTTTTGTTTTCGGTTAACTCAAATAGAGCAAAGACATTCCATTGAATCAATAACAAAAAAAGCTACGCAATGAGATTTCAACAATTAGATTCCAAATAGGACAATCAAGCATGGGGCGGGAGCCAATAAGCAACCCTAAATAGCATATTATATCACCCGGCAAACGACATGTAGCCCAACGGAGTCCCATGAATGTCTCCAAACCGACGTATCGGCTGACGGCCGATACTGCTAAGTCAGTAGAGACTGATGTTAGAAGTAAAGCAAAAAGGGACATTAGATATACTTTTTTTTCGGTTAACCCCTAAAGGACCACAACTATGTTTCTCTCCAAACACTCCAAAGTATCCCTTATCATAAAAAGACAAATAGTTTTTGATCTAAAACCTCTTTGACCGATCCAACCGTAGGATATTTCAACCAACTTGAATTTATTAAAACCTAAAAAAATTCAACCGTTTAGGGTTCTTCAATAGTAAGATTATAAGCTTCAAAGTTGGTAGCATTTTTTTTTTGGCTTGTTGCCCAAGTTTGAAACTTTCTGAAAATGCCCAAAATGCAAAGTTTAGTCTTAAATTTGGTAAAATGAATTTGCTAATTGTGTTTATGGGGGCGTTAGCTCATTGTGTACAAAAATTCAGATGCATAGCTCATTGTATGAAAATTTTCAGGAGTTGCCCGCAATTAGGTTTTTCACCTTTACATGATTGTATCTTTTGATCTATACATCATCTACGTACGCAAATTACCATCCCATCTTTGTTACAAAGAGTAGAATCACCACAAAAAATCTCAATAATTGACGATCAATATTCATTCCATACTGAGCTGACCGAACTTGGAAAATTAGCCTTGGTCCTTTAGGGGTTAACTCTAATAGAGTTAACCAAAAAGTCAGCTCAAAAAGGAAAGTTTTAGCAAACTCGTGTTGAATTCCTCTTGAACTCATATTGAAATATAAATAGACCAAAAACTAGTTCACGATGAGTTGGGAGACACTCTAAAACAAGCCACTGTCATTATTCTTCACATCTCGCAATGACTCCCACACCTTCTACCAAAGCTCCAAGCCCATGGCCCACAAGGGGACAATTTATGACACGGCACTATTCAACCCAAGTATAGCTCAAAAAAGAGGTTAGAAGTAGAGCAAAAAGGGAGGTTAGATGGGCTTCTTTTCGGTTAACTCAAATGTAACGTTCAAAAGCAAACAATGGGTGGAGGCATTTCAACTGGATGGTCAATGCATTCAAGCATATGCAATTGACTTGTGCTGGGAAAAGCGCCCATTTCTCGGAAAGCAAATACTCGGCTGATACACATTCAACGAATCATTGGCCGGCAGATCTCTGAAAGCTCGCTCTAGGCTGTTAGCAACGTCGATATCGATCTACCTGAGCAGAAGCTGCTTCAGTTCCTCAGGTACTGTGCAAGGGATTTGCATAGAACTTTTGATTTTCCCCTTGCAAGCAGATCAATCATTCCTTTGTTTGTAGAGTGGCCGGTAAGTTGCTCAATTCTGGGGTTTGACAAGTACTGTTGAATTGTGCCTGTCAACCCTCACTTCGCAACACCGCAGAGCTTTTCTTACTAACACCATTATCGATCCATCAGCGTTGATTAGGTTTTCACGTTTTGAGTGGTACAACATAGTCAAACCTTGCCCAGTCAGTAAGAGCGCACCTGCTAGTGCGAAATTATAGGGCCCATTTAATTTCTAAGGATACTGATGATTGTTGGATTTGTTGTTCTCAAGAGTTTTTCTAGATACCAAATTATGCTTTGAGACTGAGCAGATTGGCAACTCTCTGGTTCAATTGTGGCAGATTCCATGGGGAGCATTGAAGTTGAAGTTTCAGAGGCAGCTGGTGCTGGAATGAAAGTGCGCCGTATGAAAGCGGATGACGCCTTGGCACTAGCCGAGAGCTGTTACTATTCTTTCCTGGAGTTTAATCAGAGCGTGAGTATTCTACCACACCTAGATTTTGCAAGCATTGAGAGCACTCGTGAGATTATGAAGCACATGTCGTCGGCTCCCTGGACTTTTGGAGTTGTCGTTGAGGAGGAGAGCTCCGGCAGCATCATGGCGGCCGGATTAATTACTCCAGGTAACGGTTTCTAGAATTTTGGTATGTCCTTGTTCAGAGGATTCCAACGCACCAAAGAATGCGTTGTTTGGATACCGTATGCAAAAGTTATGAAGGTTCAAAGTTTTATTGGTATATAATGTAAAGAAATATGTTGAGATGTTATGAGATGTCAATATGTATTTATTGTTTAAGATTTTAGGATGACCGTTTTAGGTCCAGTGTGATTTTGACGATTTCTACTTAAAAAAGGGGTTTCATGTTACAAACAAGCGGCTAGTCGCGTAGTCTCTGCCTTAGTATTTACCTTAGATTTACTTTTATGGCTTGTTTATACTGTTCGGCCATGTAACTTGAAATCGATCCGTTTCCATAGTCTCTCCCCTGGTGGGGCAAAGACAACAAAGAAGGATCTTGAGTGCTCACTATTGCTAGTACAATGGAATCTGTGAGTTTCCTAAGTATTATGAATTTCATGTTAATTTTGTTTCTTTTTGTTGCTTTAAAAGTGGGTGTTAGAAATGAACTAGGTAATGTGAAAGTAGAGCCTCAAAATGAAAAATAACATGTTGAGCCTTGGTGAGTAATGATATTCCTATAATGAGGGTTTATTGACATGGCCTCAATGGTTGAGTCTTGTTTAATTATGCTCAACCAAGGGTATTAAATAAATCACACCGTGAGAACAAAGAAGATTGTAATTATGAAATATAACCATGCTCGATCTTGTTATCCAATGCATGACTGCCACCTCTTGAGAAATAGACTCCATTTAGGTTACGTGGTTTTCAAGCAATGGAGATATTAAATTATGTACGATACTTGGAAGAAATAATACATAATTTTTACATATGAAGTCTAGTCATGACTTTCCAAAATGGGATTTCAAACACAAAATTTATCAAAAAAAAACTAAAAATGCAAAGTGCATTGGGTAGGTATTTGAGTCTACTATCAAGAAATGACAAATTTTGGGACAAAATGCTAAAAACAATTAAATCCAGTTGGAAATTAAGTAGTTGTGAATTGATAACTTCATACATTGATATCTTAGTCAATAAGACCTCAAAACTCATGTTTCTTTTTTTCACATGACTAGAAAGGATTTGCATTCTCTTTGTTAAAATCATTCTTTCCATTGTTACTCAAAATTTGTATCCATAATTGTTTGAATTGAGGGTAAAAAATGGAGTTTTGATTTTCATATATAAATAGGTAAAATAAAGTTAATTTTTGATCAAAACTCAATTGTATGTGTTAAGCATATTGTGTACTACAACATGTCAGAATTTGGATTAAATAGTATAATTTATCAAGTTTTCATGACAATTCTTTTAAAAAACCAAAACTATGTAACATTCTTTCGGGTACTGTACAGGAGAAGTGTATGGAATTGGTCCCATCTGGGCAGATAATGCTTTCAAGGGGAGAGGTGCTGCAAAAGCTGTGATGGTGGCATTGGTAGAGAAGGCCAAAAGTGAGGATGCAAAATCTATTCGTTTGAATCAGGTAATTTTTCTTTTACATAATTCAAATTCAGTTTAAAGAGATTTTCTTATGTATTACCTGGTTACGGATACGTTATGGGTGTACAACATTACATGTAAGGTGGGTGTTCCTATGACTGTTCATGCATTAGTGATTGTGCACCTCTATCCAAAAATTGCGCACTAAAATCAATCAGGAGTAGTAGTAATAGGAACTTGCAATGAAACTTCATGTTCCTGTTGTTGCTAAAAAAATCAATTAGGAGCAATAATAGAGCCAAAGAAGTTAAACTCTCATAAGCATGACTTTCCATGTAGTCTAGCCTGAATTCAGAGGTTGATGTCTTGGAGATCATCATTGGAGATCATCATTGCCCAAAATTCAAGGTCCTTCATTAACACTTCTATCGTGTAGCATTACATATTTGGTGTAGTAGGCCCTTTTAGATAGAGTTTTAGCTATTACCGGTCTTATCAATCAGAAATGCAAGACCAGAACACATGTATGTCAACGTGAATGACTATTAATGCATCAACCTTCCTATTGATATGACGTCACACATGCAGGTTTAGGCTCTACATGGAAAGCCATCCTAACATTTAGTAGCCTTCATGCTCACTGCCTTTTCACATGCACTCTACTCATCACTCCACTTGACCACTTAGCTACCGATGAAGTATTGTAGGCTATGGGATCTTTCACACCATCTACTGTAGAGCCAATGCAGTGACAATGCATATGCTATTGAGAACGGCTTTCCATGACTGTGAAGCCTAAACTTGCAAGTGTGACGACATATCAACAATAAGGTTGATGCATTAATAGTCATTCAAGTTGACATGTAAGTGTTCTGGTCTTACATTTATGGTTTACAAGACCGGTAATAGTTGAAACTCTATCCAGAAGGGCCTGCAGCACCAAATATGCATTGCCACATTGTAGAAATATCAGTGAAGGACCTTGAGTTTTGGGCAAACAAGCTCTGCATAACATTAGCCTACGGGTTCAGGCTCTACATGGAAAGCCGTCCTGAATGTTACGGCTTTTTGGCCCATGTGAGACAATTTCAGATTTCATGCTCTTGTAAAAATAACAATTTCTTGCACATAAGTAGAAGTTAACTCGATTTTTAAGAGTATGGTGAATTTTTTTTAAGAAGTTTTTATTTAATTTTTGGGACGGCTACCATATGAAGTGATGTAAGGACAGTTGGATGTTCACATGGACTTGTTCTGTATGTGAAGATTGCTGCGAATGCAATCAGTTTCGGCCTGTACACCAAATTGGGGTTTGCGCCGGCCGAGTGTTGGCAGGAGATTGAGGGCTGTGTGACGAATGAGCAATCTTCGTTTGCAAGCCGGTCTATTGGATTCCACCCTATCACAGGTTTACCTACATTATTTGCATTATTATATAGAAATTGCAATTGGTTTTTGTCAATGATAAGGTAGGGAACTTATTCCTAAGCATGGCTTTTATCTAGTGAGTGTTTTCTATAACTTGTCACAATGACTTTAATTGATTTTTTTATATTCTTGTCCCCATTTCTAAAAGGATTCCAAATACATATCTTATTGTGCTCTTTTTTGAGCAGATGTGTCACAAGATGATAGGCTATTCACTCATGGATTAAAACTCATAACCTAAGTTGTTCTTTTGGACCACTTGATCAATCATAAATTGAAATTGAACAATAAACAAGTGCAAAATAGGTTATGTCCCATAATTGGTTTGGGACTGTCGTCCCTCATTGGTTGTGTAATCCATAATTTTTGAGATAACGTATGAATAAGTTATGAATTTTTGAAGTTTCAAGTAATATTAGGGTCTCAATTACCAGTCTTGAACGATAAATAATATCGCATCTCTAAGTATCACACGGAAATATCTTTGATTGCAATAGAACTTAGACGTAACTATCTCATTAATTAAAAGTCACATGTTGAAGTTATGTTTAATTTTTTGGAAGGGAACTTTGCAATCTTTAGAAATGGGAATAGCATGTGAATGGGTTCTTTGAATCATTACCACCCAACATTAGATGGTTAGCAATTCCGAGATTGATAAATAAAGACCAGTCTTGAGCTTTATTACACCATCAAGGGTTGCTTAAGTGCTTAACCCATAAAGGACCACAAGGCATCAAAGTGAACCTGAAAAAAAAATTAACGCAAACCTTGATTATAATCTTGTACATTAGACAATCAATTCTTCCAATATTATTTACAGCCCTAGGCATTGCATATATAAACACTATTCAATGGTGAATTTCTGTAGATCTCAATTCTCGGGCTAAATTTGCACTTTCTTTGACATGGTGAAAATTGAGGGCCTTAAGAGGTTAAACCAAGTTCGATCAATTTTCTTTGAAATTAATGCAGGAGCGAGTGTTCGGAAAATGGAGGATGCTGATGTGGGAGCTTGTAATGAACTCTACATGAAAGCCAATGGCTTTCATCAAGAACAGGGAATCAGAATGGGGATCCCAAGTGGTAATGCATGGGTGCTTGTACAACATGGAGAAATCATGTATGTTTTTCCGCCAAATCTGAAATCGAAAGTTCTTATGTACCATAGTTGGTTGTCAGTATCAGCAAAAATGATAATTATAAGAAGAAAAGCCAAAATGTTTAGGAAATTCTTTTTCAAATGATTTTTTGTTTTGTATGGTGAAAGAGAATCTTAAAGAATATTCACAAAATTTGGTATTTGTTAAAAAGAATTATTCAAAAATAACAATTATTTGGCATGAGATGCCCACCATGACGGCTCGATATTCCACAACAAGGCTCCAAATTTGACTTGCCAAGCATGACCTCAATTAGTATGTTATATAATCTTAGGTGAACCGATGATGAAGAAAACATATCTTGAGTGTTGAAATAGATTTGGAAAGAAGAGAGTGGTTACAATCCAACTCCCCTTCTCAAATAGCTCTTTACCACTTGTATATTTTAAGGCATGGAGATTATTTTGGTGATTCTACAATAACATACTCCCCTTTATTCGGTAGTATATAGTATAATGTATTTTTACAGAATGTATCATACTATAAATATAGAGCCAATGAAAAATTTCTAGTTAAGACCTTTTTCATCATTCATATGTTAGACTGGGAACATGACCACGTGTGCTTAACCCCTAAACGTCCAAGTGTCCAGCAACTGGATCACAAAAAAATTCAAAGCCTTGTAACTTTCTCATACAATCTCGGATGACTTTCATCCAAGTTATCTTTGCAAGCTTCTTGAATTCTTTACCAATTAGAGTAAATCTCTTGTGATAAGGAGATGTTGATAATATTGGAGAGGCCTCCAAATGCAAGTATGTCAAATTTGTTAGGTAGATTTTATGCTTGCAGCAATGGTCATCTCATTTACACCTCATGTACATCTGAGCCATGCTAATATCTATTTTTGAGTCTAACATCTACTTCTGTTCAAAAGGTCATTACATTTAGGGGTTAATCCCTTAGCTCTTGGATTGAAAAAAAAATGCACTTTAAACCTCAACAACTAATAATAAAATAAATTTTAAATACATTTACACAATTCAATATTGCAAAGCAAACTTTCTTGTATGTGGCAACTAGCTTGGACTAAAATTCATGTTTTTTTTTTTTTTTTTTCTCCTATTGAATTGCAGAGCGTATACAATTGGCTTCAATTTATTTGGTCATACTGTGGCCCAGACAGAAGAAGCTCTTGCATTGCTCTTCACAGAAGTGTGTACCCAACATCCGTCGTCAAGTGCTCTTCCTACTTTGCACTTGCCTGGCAGGCTGTATCCACGCCTTCTGCAGTGGATGGTTGTGGCCAAGCTCAAAGTGACAAGGTGAGCATCTTCATCATCCTTAACACCTAAACATTCCATGGGGATCATAGTAGATACGTTGCCGTATAATTGGCATTTTCTACCAACAAGAAGAAGTTCTGAATTGCATAACATTCTTTAGGAGCCCCACTGTCACCCTTGGGAATCGGCATCCCATGCTAGAATAGTTGTCAGTAGGAATTGTAATCTTTTGGAGAATCAATGCCATCTTTAGCTCAAGATGGCTTGGCAACTCAACAAGTTTATGTTTTTTTTTAATAGTTTGTGCACGTTTCACATCATTTCAGATGTTGATTCTCTGCACAAGCAAAAGGGTGTAGCTTAAGAATGTGGGATCTCAATAGCTCATTACAACCGCATTGATCTAAATTCCAACTTCTCTTTTGAACTCAAACCCATTAAAGGTATGGATAAATTTTAAACACAACCAAAATATACCATATTCTACTTGCTATAAAGGCATGTTCTGACGTTTAGGGATTAAAAGGACCAAAAAGCCTAAATTGGGCCTTTTTTTAAATTAAAAAAAAAGTTTTGAGTAAGTCCTACGTGGACTTTCTTTTGTCCAATTTTTTTTTGCTTTCTTATCAACATAAACAATGCTCTTCATTGACTCTACTAATATGAAACCTAAATTATAATTTTCACAATATAATTGATTAATTTTTTCATTTTAAACCACAAAGCTTTGGTTCTTTAGGTGTTAATCCCTTACCAATCCAAACTTCATATTTTGGATTACTAGTAGGAATCCTATCAAATTGTGTTGTGACTTGTCCATAGTGAGTGAAATTGTGATTTTGAGTTACTATAGACAAGTCAATGGACATTTAGTCATTAAAGAGAGGTCACATTTGACAAGATTTCTACTAGTGTATAATGAATTGAGATGGTTTGGGGTATAACTTTTCATTCATCCTAAAGTATAGTTGAATCTTTAAACAAGAACTTTTTTTTGGATCAGTTAACCCCTAAAGGACCAGGAGGACACATTGTGTCCATGAATAATTTCATTACTTGAATAATTTGTTTGGATTTCATAATTTTGACTCAATGTTAACTAGAGAATTGAAAATGTTCGTTTCAAGAACACAAAAAAACTTTAAGATTTGCAATTACGTTGATTGATTCATTGGGAAAAAACTAAAACGTCAACGTAGGTGAACTTGGGACATAGTAGTTAGGGCGGTTGATGACTTGGAAGGCGTTTTCACACTTGGACGTCACATTCTTTAAAAAAAAAAGTATACAATATGTAAAATATTTGCCATTATTGCATCATTAACACTATATAATAATTACGGAAAATGTTTAAATATATTTAAAATGGAATCTTTTCAAAATATTTTATATTATTTTGGAATATTTTGGAATATTCCAAATATATATTTGAATTCTTTAAAAAAAATTGCAATGTAAAAATTAATAACGATCACAAACACCGGCTCAACGAGTCACCAACAAGTCACCTCACCCAAACATAAATCTTTGAGAATCAATCATTGTTGTTGTATTTAGTTTTAGAACACCATTTTTTGTGGGCACCTAGATATAGTACATCTTTGTATGCTCCTAAACTTTCAAACGCTAATCATGGTTTCTAAATTTATGAGAAAGTTTGCAATGAATGACCTGTTGGTTTTATTCAAAATTTTCAAAAATCAACTTATGATCAGACCTTATAATCATGTAATATATACGATAGATTGTTCTGAAAATTAATGTACAGTCTCATGACTAAGTCCTTTATGAACTTCAACGGTGAAGTTTTCTACAGGAATACCAATCAAGAGATACAATTGCCTTTCTGAAAGCATCACGAGAAAGTGATAAATTTTAGGAATGAGCATGGTCCTTTAGGGGTTAAATGAAATGGAGGCAAATAATATGTTTGTACAAAAATATGATGATAAAAACATGTAAAAAACCAAAACAAGATGTGGAAATCTTTAGGTTAAAGCGTAAAATACAATTCTTGCGTCTTGTAGAAATTAGTTCTTTCTTGATTCTTGTGATGTTTTCTTTGTTTTATTATAACAATTGTATTATACCAAACTATATTATAACAATGGTTGTTTGTTTTGAACAAAATTAGTAAAAAAGTATATTCCTTATATTCCTTTAGAAAATACATAGTGATATTAATGTAGGTTCCTATTGTTGAATTTGATTCACAAATTCCTTTGATAAATTAATAGTCACTATTGAAATCTCTATGTTTGTCATATACAACACCATGCAAAGTCTCAAAGTAATTTTAGTAGGTGAAGGATTGCCATCTAAAACCTTGCTCGGAACTACACTTTTTCGTCTATACAACAATATATTGGGCAAGTTTTAACTTGCACAAATTATCTTGCACCCACCTATTTAGAAGATTTCAACGATTTGATGACAACAATACATTCACATTTTAATGCTCATGAGAAGTAGGACGCCTATGCAACTTATTTTGGACCTACACTAGATAGACAAACAAGTGTGGTTTTCTTCTCTTGAATCATGATGCGATGAATCCTTTTTCACTATTTGTTCCTATGAAATTTTTGTTTTGCAGGAGTTGTTGGCTCATGGTGATAGGCTCATACCAATCACCCCAACATGACATAGTTTATTGTCCGGGTGTATGGTATTAATGCGTAGTAAGGTCAGAGCCCATTTCCATGATTTCTAGCCATTGCTTGTTGTTTTATTATTTATAAAGCATCTAAATTTATTTTTCACCTTGTTTCTATTTTTGAATGGATTTTTATTATTTTTGATACCTAGTTTATATTATTCTTAATTTTGATGGTTAAGTACACGCTACAAAAAAGTGGATTTTATACAACTTACACTAAAGGGAAAATTTTAACACACGAAATTGCTAACAAGGTGAGGACGTCTAAGTTGTGGCATTGACATAGAATATTCTAGTTGAAGAATAACTGTTTATGATAAATATGATTAAAATAAAATAAAAACATAATTTGTAACCAATCTAATCTAAAAAGGCTACATCAAACTAGGAATGAAAAAAATGAATAGGTCTTGAGGGAACGTGAAATGTTGATTTGCAGAAAGATTTTTTCGAGGGTTTTTTCAAAGGTCATTTTAAAAGCAATTTGTGAATTTGTTTTGATTATGAATATTTTTATAATGAACATTATAGCTTTTTTTAATTCATATTACATACTGTTGTAGTTGTATATTTTTAGAATTGCAACAAAAGGTCAACATATTTCTTTTACTGCATCAATATAAAATAGTTGCACAATTGCAACAATATTGTATCAATACTAATGTCTTAGAAGGGTCTGGAGGGGCACTATACTAGAGCAATATTGCAACAATACTCTAACTGATTGACATTCAATTGAGTTTATGAATTTAAATAAAAATATGAAAATGAATTTTTAATTTCAAAAATGTTTTTTGAATTTGAAAAAGTTATTAACCCCTAAAAGCCCAAACGACCATTTTCTAATCGCTGCCCGAATCTAACGGGCTGCCCGAAATAAAAAATTATTTTTTTGAAAAACAAAAAATACTTTAAAATATTGCATCAAGTCTACTTTCCAACCCAATTTGAATTGTGTCAATCCGAGTTAAACTCCACCCGGGAGAATTTTTCAAAGGGAATCACTTCAACATTGTTTTAGTGTTACAAAATTTGCTATTTGGGGAAAGTAATGATGTTCCCTCCATCATTTCTTTTGCTTTTTTGAAGTTTACAATAGATAAAACCATTATGTAAAATTAAACCAATCATGCTAAATTTTAAACTCTAAAAGTGAAAATTAGAATTTATACAAATTTTCAAAGGTTAATGCTTTTAAATTCATTAAAAAAAATCAAAAGTTATTTTTGGAAGTTTGACCGTACGGATAATTTGTAGAGATGATGCCCTACATTTTGTCTATTGAACCAAATTTCATCAAACATATGGAAGGCACATATTATAACACATCTATGTTTTGTCCAATACCCCTCGGGCTCTTAGGAGTTAATAAGAATTTATAAAATGATCAGGTTTCAAATAAATTATGGAAATTAGTGATGAAATATAAATTCTACTTTTCAAAATTTATAATTCCAGAGTTAAGTTGGAAATATAGATATTGTCATATTGTTATTGAAACTCAATTGACAAACTTACAATTGTTGACGTGATTGCTGGCCACAAACAAGAAATGATATAATTATAATAGGATTTTATTGCAATAAAGTGATAAAATGTCACAACATTTCATACTTTCAAATTTCTACATAAAGACAATGATTACATTCTCTAGGGAGAACAATAGAAACCTTGCAATTACATGGCATTGAATTTAAGCTACCCTATTGTGATATATTCACTTTTGGAATGACGTCCTTCATTGCTCACATTTTCTATATAGATGTTGTTTATGAATATGACTTAACCCTATGACGTGCCAACGTCCATATCGTAAACATTGGATGATTTCCGAGGTGTCTATTCACCACATACAATGATATTTTTCATCCATCCAAACTTCTCTTAGTTCCTGTGCTAATTGACTACCATTTGTACAATATGGATCTTCAATATAAGATATGGTGATTTTTTTTAAATAACAAAACTAGTTTATGCCAAGTTTCATTCTTAATTCAAAAAGTGAGATCTTTAAAAATAATTTTCTAAAATAAGTAGAATCAAATAATGGAAATTATATGATCTCATAGTGCATATCATTCCAAATTCATTTTTTTTAAATAATTAAAATAAATAATTAAGAAATTTTAATTGAATTTCAAAAGAAAACCTTCAAAAATTTATTAAAAAACATTAATAAAAAATATGATAAATCCAATTGTACAAATGTGATCTACACATTGATATTTACAACTTTTCTTTGTATATCAACTTCATTTCTATGATTCATCAAACATTTTATAACACATCTTTGAAATTAGTGCATCATTTGGACCTCAAAGAATTTAAATTCTCTCTATTGAAATTACAGATATTATTAATACTATTCAACCGAATAAATAGAAGCATAGCCTAATCAAACAAGTGTCGGTTAAACCTTCATAAAATCGGACCGTTGGATTGGAAGACTGCACAATTGTTTGCCTCCACATTCATGTCACTAAAATATTAATTTGCACATTCCATGAAACAACACTCTCTCTTAACCCTTTACAACCCACGCAACGACATTGTGGTTGCAAAGGCATGTTTTTGCAACCTAGAGTAAGATCTACTCCAAACTAAGCATCACTGTTTGAAGTTTAGATGCGGGGCTACGTCTCACACACTTCAAAAATAAAATTTGAACATGGAGTTGTAAAGCTATCAAAACACCTATTTACAAAACACCAATATATTGCAAATACCTTAAAATACAGCAAATACAAACAAATACAACACATGTATTATGTGGTATTTCTTGTGCTTGGAAGTTTGTTATCTTCTTTTGATTTTGAATCGTGTTCTCTTGTTCATGTTCCATTATTGTATGTATTCCGATCTTGGTCAATGAACCAACTCTTTTCATATTTATACGTATAAATTTTTTCCTAAATCGTATATAGATAGGTCACTCTTACTCTAAAAATTCACAATAAAAATGTGTGAGTCAGTTCTTGACATGAAAGATTGCAATGGAGAGGTGTTGACATAGGTCATTGCTGAACCACTTGTCTTTTATGTTTGAAAATTTAATTCAAATTCTATTTAATTTTGAAGTCACACACCCTCTAATATCTCGTTTTTGAATGTGCATTATACAGTTCAAAGACACTATATGATCATCCAATCCAACAATCTGATCTTACCAAGGTTGAACCGACACTTGTTTGATTCAATTACGCTCTTATTTATATAGTTGAATACTATTAATAATATCCCTAATTTCAATACAAAGAGTTTAAAGAAAAAAAGCACCAAAAATTTGAGGATTCTACATAACAAGGTTAGGCGGTAAAGGATTAACTTTGATTCAAAAACCAATGTGCACACATATTGGTATTATTTTATTTATTCTTAGAGCATTTGTACCTTTCTCCATTCAACTCACCCCTTGACTACAGTCATCAACATCTAAAGTGTAGTCTCACAAGCTATTGTCTCCACACGTTTGAACTACTATATGTCCCTCTATATAGTCTGTGAACCAATCACAATTACTATACATGGGTAATCATTATAGTCCATCAATCTAAAATACGTAGCAATCCTTTAAATTTGCTATAGAAGGACAATCATATTCAAATCTCACTATATCATGCTCATATTCTTTGGCTCTCAACTGCCCTGAATTTTCACTATTAAATATACATTTTTCATCTTCAAAGAATCTCCTACTTTCAATAGTAGGGCCGATGTGGATGCTCTTACGAGATCTCTACCATTCTCTCCTGGTAATAAGAATTTAGGACCTCACTGATTTTTAATGATTTCCGTGCAACATCCCATATTTCATAGGTTCATACATTTTTGCACGGATTCCGCACGGATTTCGTGCTAATTCTACACTGAATCCGCAAGGCTTCTACATTCATTTTTTTTTTTTTTATCAACAAAGTGCGGAATCTGTGCAAAATTAGCGCAAAATCTGTGCAAAACCCGTGCGAAAAATGTACAAACCTATGAAATATCGGATGTCACACAAAAATTGTTTAAAATCCGTGGGGTCCTAAATTCCTGATGATAGTTTTAAATATGATAATTTTAAATAAGAGCGCACATTATTTCTTTCGACAATGATGGTCTTCCAACTAACCCCGCGTAACTAACTCAAGAATATTACGCATGAATTCTCCTTTAAAAGTTCTTTTGGAATCGATCTCTAGCAAGGAGATACTAGAAATAAATACAATTTGAGTAACAATTTATTACTATGGCTATTAGTATAACTAATTACGTCTCCGATGGTGTATTCCTTCCCCTCATACTTGACGGGGGAAGGGGCTGCCACTTGCAAACAAGGCTTTTCCTTGCATAAAATATGACCTCACCTGAAGTTTAACCCCTAAATGCCTAGAGCCCTCTCCAAATTCAGCAGTTTTGCAAAGATGCATTATAAAATGCAATTAAGAGGGATATTTTGAACTTGATGTCGGAATAAAAGTTGTACATTATGAATTCTAGATTCTATCCATATAGTTAGATCTATGATTGAAATCACCAATATTTTTGTATAAAATTTGAAACTCAAAATTCAAAATTCTTTTATAATTCGATTATGAATAAGATATTGACAATTAGCAGATGAAATTTCTTGTGATTAGTTGAAATGCGATGCTCTTACTAAGTGAAATGATTTTTGGAGATTTTTTGGTAGCTTAATTTTATGAGTTGACTTTTTAAAGAGTACTTTTTATTTGTTTTGAATTAAGATCTTTGAAATTTTTGGTGAATCATTACAACATGAAATGAAGCATAAAAATTTCACAAATCATCCCCTTAAGTTTCTAATTTGTTTACACATGTATAAAGCTAAATTCCCACAAAATCTATAGTAAAATATCCACACTGCAAAAAGTGCATGACGGATGAAAAAACATGGATGAAATTTGTGCATCGTGCAAAAAATGAACACTCAATGAAATTTTCTTGTGATTAGTAGAAAAGGAGGCATTGCTGAAGGAGTTGCCCATACACGTGGTGCCCAATTCCACGCATGCACAGTGATTTTACTTGGGCATCTCTTTAGAGAACGCCACCTTTTTTACTAGTGCAAGCAGTTAGGAATTAAGGCATTTAAAAAAGAAATGATTTTATAATTTAATAACTATGTTTTTGGAGTTTTTGGAGTTTTTTCCTTTTTGGAGTTCAAGTTTATATTTCTGGATATTTTTAGATTTTATATGTTTTCATGTGGGTTTTGCAAGAACGTGATAGCAAACAGGCATGTTAATCTAGTTAGCCATATGATTCATCCTACAACAATCTCTTCAAGAATCCCATGACTTCAGATCTCGGGGAAGTCGCTTAAAGTAAATTTTGGTATACATGAGCGAACAAAGGGTATTTAATGGGGGCTATGAAATACTTGGAATATTCTACTATTTATAGTATATTTAGGATATATTCTAAATATATTCTAGGTATATTTTCAAATTGGTTAAAAAAACCCTATATTGCCTTGGGTACGCAACTCCCGTATTATATGACCCTAATTAGGGGCGGTTTACACTACGGACCAAGAACTCGTCCTATGCAACTCTAAAATCTGTGATTGGCCCAAAAAGAGCTCTTAGTCCCATTTGGCTTTACACTACCTTGGAAAAAGGAGAATGACCACTAACTTTGAGGTCCCCTAAAACTACTAAAATCTGCCATTTGGATAATGTGCCATGGTCCAACGGGTTTTCCGTTGAGTCGAGGCAAAATCCTCGACTCAACGGAAATCAAGGGAGCCGTAAGGCTGAAAATCAGCCATTGGCCGAAAAAAAAAATTAATATTTTTTTTTCCCGATTTTTTTGACGTTACTGTAGATCGTTTGGATAGAAATTTTTTTACATAGTTTTTGAAGACCGTTGGGTTGAGGGTTTAGGAAGGAATAAAAACCATGTGTTCCTCTTTGCTTTCTCTCTCAATTTTTGTGCATGCACTGTTTTTGCTGTTTTTTTTGCTGTTTTTTGCTAAATTTTTTTTCACATTTTTTTCATCAATGGAGGGGTATAGTGCAGATGGAGAAATTAGGGATTCCGAAGGACAGATGTGGTCCCAAAATTCCGAGTGGATGAGATTTTCAAACCCAATTTCCTTGCCTCCAAATCATGTACCAGCAGAAATTCCTCAATTGCGATTTCAGCATGCTCCAAATCTGTTTTCTTCTCATTCTAGTAGATATATCTCTCTCTCTTCACCTCCTTTTCAAAGACTTCCTCATAGTGAGAGAGAGCTAGAGGAGATTGGAACCCAAATCCCGTGTAGTGAATTCTCAAGAGGAAAGGAGATTTTGGAGGTGAAAAAAGAAGAAGGAAAAGCACCCAAATCTACTCAAAAGAGAAAAGGTTGTCCTCCGAAGGGGAAAACTCTAACCAAGAAAGCAAAAACCAGCATAATTGATCTTGAAGGCATGGAGGATGAGGAGGATACGAAAATAAAGTGGAGGGATTTGAAGTGGAAACTTTGATTGCCTTAAGGGGAGAGATGGACGAGGAGTTTGCAAGAGCAGCAAACAAACAAGGTAAATTTTTTTTCCCATGACGTTGTAAAATTATGCAAAAAGAATTTGAATGTGGCTTGAATGTGGGCCGTATGATGAGGCCGTAGAAGGCCGGCCTTTGCCGCATGCCCTTGCCCCCCCTTCCCCCAAAACGCGAGCGGCCGCTGCCGCGGGGGCTTCGGGTTTTTGGCCGCGCCACGCCTCGCACGCGAGGGGGTTTGAACCCATGTGGGCAAGATGCAAAGCCTTACTACCCACCTCCAACCATTACACCAAGACTTTTCTTGTATGCAACCACTCTTTGGAATGATCTTTGTAATAGAAACAAGCTTCCTTCCTATGCTGGAATTTTTTGACAAGTTGCATTTTGACCCATTTTGAGCTTGTTTTTGACCATTGTCTTATCATTTCTTGTCATGTATTGTAGGTATGAACATGTGGGTAAAATTACAACTCTGAATGGTGGCTGGAATTCGAGGATTTAACCGCTTGTGGTTATCTTGCAAGAAGAAATACAAGACTATTTTAGCAGAGTACAGAAATGACAAGCGTGCAAATGAAATTTCGGGTTCGGACCGCAAGCAAGAGTGTAGATGGTTTGATGAAATGGATACATGGAATAGCAAACGTGCAAGTGTACACAACCAAATTCCAGCAAGTGCCCAAGAAGGAGAGGAGACATGTGCTACACCACCTACAACTCCAGAAATTCTTCAACCTAGTCCATCTACAACACCATCCACACAAGAGAAGAAAAAGAAGACTCAAGAGAAGATTGAAGGTCTTCTTCAGCAAGTGGTAGGAAATTCTACCATTCTTATTTCTACCTTTCAGCAATCCACAGAATTGCTGAAGAATATGGATAGGAACTTTGCAACCCTTCTAGAAAAGTTCTAGTTCATCTTCCATAGAATCAGAACTACTATCGGAAAACTCTAGAGTTGATTGATTCTGAAGTTTGGAGTGCCATAAACTCTTCGCCATAATTTCATGCATTCTTGTAGCTTCACGAAGTATGTCTACGGCCTTCTCATTTTCCTTCACTAGGAATGCTTCTACCTCTCCATCATTTATATCATTTGTAAAATTTGAATTTTCTCTATTCGAGATTCTATTTTTTACCTCGAGAATTGATGCCCTCTCACAGCGTAGTTCTTGCCCTTCCTTCAAAGCACCAATCTCGATTCTTCTTTGTAATTGTTCCTCCGCTTCCGAAATCCAGTCCTCATTGAAACCGTCCTTCATTGTAATGCACAAATTGTGCAAAACAATGCATGTTGCAACAAGATCCGGCACACTTCTCAATGGCACGTCACATCTCTTCATTATGATCCTCCATCTCCCCTTCAGAATTCCAAAAGCCCTCTCAACACACATCCGTGTGGAAGATTGGACAAAATTCCAATTTGCTTGGATTTGTGATAATTCTGTTTTCCCTCCTTTGGATGGACAATACATCCATGGTCTTACGGGATATGCTACATCTCCTATTAATTTGTACGGATGTAATCTACCCTCCATACATGCTCTCCCAATTTTTGTAACTTGAAAAACAGCCCAATCATGGAGACTACCGGCCCAACCGAATTCGTAATCCCAGAATTTGCAATGCACATCAACAATTCCTTGAAGAATTGTTGAATGGAAGGATTTCCGACAGTAGTAATCTTATCCCCCATCTACAGGTGCTAAAACAGGAATGTGCGATCCATTGATTGCACCCACTACATACGGAATTCCATGAAGAGCTTCAAACTCCTTTGCTAAAACCCTAAACTGCGATTCACTAGGCATTTGCACAAGAATTCGTTGCAAATGTTGCCTCACGGCCTTGCAAAATTCCCTCACAATTATCGAAACCGTAGATTAAGCAAACCCATAAAGATCACCTATGAGCAATTGACCATTGCCGGTTCCTAACCTAGACAATGAAATTGGATGATTGCAAGCTACGGTCTACCAAGTGGGGAGTGCAGCTTGTGCAGCTAAAGGCCATGCAGCTCGTGCACTAGCGTAGTAATGCGCACCTCTCAACTTTCAATTAGATAAAAAATTTCACCATCCCAAATAGGGTTTATGCTAATATTTTCACTTTAGCAATTGTTAAGTTAATTTCAAGTCTTTGGGCATTACTCAATAGCCTTTTCTGTTTTTTACCGAGTAGGGGTAATTAGAGCCTTTTTTACATAACATCCTTAGCTAGGTTTTATGAAAAATGCATTTCATATCCCACCTCTGAAATTGAACCATTATTTCATTTCCAAAAAAAAAAATCCAAAAAAAAGTTTTAACTGCACGAAAATCTTAAAAAACAAAAACATCACCAAAAAATTAATTAAAAAATAAGTAAGCGTAGAACCCAAAAAAATAAAATATGGTACCTTTGTACACACTTGTGGTATGATGCTATAAATTTTTGAAGTTCAATTTTGACCCCCTTCTAGCATTTCCCAAAAAATAGGTGCACTTTTGACAAGCGACACGCTACCAAATCTAAGTAGAAATGCTTAATTTGGATAGAAAGATTGAAAATTTGCAAACTTTATTGTGGTAGACATCTTAACTTTAGAATTCTAGAAACAATGCAATTTGTTTAGTCACAAAATTCCATTCCAATATTTATTGATGATTTTCCAAAGTTTGGGTAAGTGCACAAATTTGCATGCCGCGACAAAAAGTTTGGGTGACCGTAGCTTGCAACCACCCAATTGCAATTCTTGTTTCCACAGAAATTGCATTTCTCATAGGTGTATCTTTTTTATGCAAAAACGACCCTAATTTCTCACAAAGAAATTTAAAAGTAGCAAACTTAACTCGTGTTCTTTCCTTGAATTGACCTTCGGTGTATGATCCCAGCAACAAACGGTCCGTGAATCCACATTATCTTTCAATGCTCCACAAAGTTCGTGTCACTCTTCTTCCCATGCTCTCCAAGAGGATGCTGAAAATTGCCACGTTCTCCCACTCTCCATGCAAAATCAAGGCTTGCATGCTCACAATGTGTGAGATAAGCATGTGCAAGCACATATACAAGCCTAACATCAATACAAGGTTCCTCCTCCCCTCCATTGTAACCCTAATTGCTGAAATTTTTAGAAGAGAAGAAGAAGGAGAAGAAGAAAGAGAAGAGAGAAGGAGAGAGGTGGAAGAGAGGTGAGGTGGAAGAGAGAGAAGGTGGAAAAGAGATGAGGTGGAAGAGAGAGAAGGTGGGAAGGTAAATGAGAGGGTAATCCCCTAAATCTGCCATTTTTAATTTATATTAAAAAATCAGCCCAAAGTTGTCCCGGTCCAAATCCACTTTACACTACAAGAGTGACCAAGCCACTCAAAAATCCATTTTTGATTTTTCATGGTCACGGCTCTTGGCCAAGAGCCGTGACCATGAAAATGATTTAATTTTCTTGGTCATGGCTCTTGGTCCATAGTGTAAACCGCCCCTTATAATCACTTATAAAGCATTTTAGTCCAATCTCGAGTGATATAATTTGTTTTAATTTAGAAAACTCTTGTAGCAATGTAGCCCTTCTAACAAGGAATCCAATTAGGGGGTTCGCGATGGATCCAGATCTGAGGCTCCGTAAATTGCGGTTAGGAGGAGATCGCCAGCTTCTATGCTAGATCGGTGTTGCAATTTGTTGCAATCGGTGGTGCGCCATTTTGATTGATAGTTGTAGCATCGTTCTTCATTGCTTTGCTAAGATTGTTTTCCTGATCAACTTACTTGTGGCCGATTTTGTCTCTAATTACTCCTTGTGAACAGCTAGATCTTGTAGCCGTCATACTCCAGAGTCGTGTTTCAGTTAGATCTGGAGAACTAGGTGTGGTGGGAGCGAGTTTGTAGTTATTGATGCCGATTGACTAACGCACTAGAACAGTAGATCTTGACTAGTAGCCCAGGATGCCGTTTTCGAGGCAGTATGGACGGAACGATCACTTACGCTGACATGGTCAAGTCCCGGGAATCGGTCAGATTCGATCCTATGATCGAAGAAGCCGGGAGGACTTACCAACAGACCGGTGAAATAACGCAAAGTGACTCAGAAGTTGCACTTAAGGCGGTACTGTCGGAAGCTGAATCAGAAGCAGGTGGCCCACATCCGATCAAAGCGTCACCTGGGGAGAAACTACCGGAAGGATAGTCCAGAAGTTACGCTGGATTCCTCTTGAGAAACGAGAAGCGATTAGTGACAGTGAACCAGGATATCGTCAAGCAGGAGATGGAGTATCTGACGGAATTTGCTGCCATCGCATGCTTTGTAGAAGGCAGGCCCCCTGCTTACAAAATGCAAGCCTGGCTCACACAGCTTCAACAGAAAGTTGGAGGCAAACTCACAATGGGGCGGAACTTAGGTAAGGGTTTTTTTATCATTAAAAGTGACGAACAAGACTCAATTCAAAAACTTTTGCTTGCTACCCCATACAGAGGACACAGGGGACTCTGCATTTTCCAGCGTTGGTCAGCAGACTTCGATCCCCTGGCGCTGAAGAGTGGAAAGGGTCCCGGCAGCAGCATCCCAGTAAACATGAAGATCCCAACTTGGATCACCCTCAAACAAGTCCCAGAGGAGTTTCAAGCAGTCGCGCTAGAAATTGCAAGTGGCATTGGAGAGGTAATTGGCATGGACACCTCCAACGACCAAGCGCAAGATCCGCGTTTCTGCATCGCACTGGATTCAAGTAAAGGATGGGAACCGTCGGTACAAGTGACGAACGGAGTAACTAAGGTGACCAAAACTATCCTCATTGACTACAACTACCTTCCTATTAGGTGCAGATATTGCCTTGATACGCAACATTGTGTAAAAGATTGTCCTGAGAGGCCCAACGCTCGCAAGAATAGGGATCTGCCTACTAAGCGACAACAGGGCTCATCTAGCAAAAATCAGGACAATCACCCTAGTCAACAGCGGACCGGCTCACCCGCGGGAGCAAACACATCATCCGGAAATGGTGGACCTCTCCACCGCGAAGACACCAGCTTTCGGCGACACCAGCATGAGACCTCCCCGAGACCCCGGCAACAGTCGACTAAGTTCCAGATTGACAATGAAGGCTTCACCAAATACATCCCCAGGAATCGCAGAAACAGAGGACCGGTCAACCTCGCATCCAGATGGGATATCGGCCCCGACGGGAACCCCACGAAGAGATCGGTGGAAGAAGAAACGAGTCGACCAACTCAAGTACATGCGACTGGAACACCATCTGAGCATCCAGCTACACACCCTGCGAGGCAACCAGAACCAGAGACCACCCCAGCTCATCAACACGCTAGCACTAATCCCGAAGGAGACAAGTTGAATAGAACCATGAACCCATCGGAAAATGAAGAACAGAACGAAGGGACGCTCTCTGATTACATCTCCCTCCCAACCTCTACGGAAGAATCTGTACCATCACTCCAAAACGAAACCACTGGAGATATGGTTTGGTCTCCTCGGAAGATAACCGGTCAGAAACGGAGCTCCTCTGAACAAGCACAAGACCTTGTGATTCCAGGAACACAACCGGGAGTCCTCCAAGACCTCAATATGGAGCCTTCGTCAAGACCCAGCTCTCCAATCAACTCAGCAGGTGATACAAACTCAAACCAGACCGAGCAAGGAAACCAAGTGATAGCAGAACACCAAGACCCCACTGGTAGCCCCGACTTCACCAACTCTATCTCTCAGCAGGACTCTGAAGATAATTCAGTCAGGAGTGCAGGCACTCCACCAAGACCCACCACTGGACTCCAAGAAGGCAATGGCTCTCCCAGCACTCCCTCTACTAGTATCTACACAGACGACGGAGTACCAGTGGATGGTAGTTACTCCAACGTTGGTTTAACTTATAACCAACTTCATCTAACGCCAAGAGAAATCGAGTTGCTATATGAAGTTGGCAATTTAGATCCACTCCACACGTTGATGGAGAGAGACGAAGAAGGAATAGTAGGACCATTTTCCGCGCCACGTTCTGACAGAGTTGCCCGCCGCCGCTTAAAAAGCGGCAGAGACATAGCGGCGCCCTATGGAAATGGAGTTTTTCGTACGCGTCGGGAGATCGACCTGCGAGTGCCACGAGACGCCTATGGAGGGGTAACCATTATGCGCATCAGCGATTCGCCAGAGCCGGCAGCATCCAACAACTCCCTACCATTTCCATGAAGTTACAAATCTTTAGCCAAAACTTGCAAGGAGCTAACAGCTCAATGGCCCCCCTGAGGGTGAGGAACTATTATCAGTACTACCTAAAAAACATAGATGTTTTATGTTTCCAAGAACACAAGCTTAGAGGCTCTAAGCTTGTTGAGTTTGGTAATAAAGTTTGGAGGAATGCCTTGTACTTTGGGTGTGAGGCTTCTCTTGGATACAACCATCTTGATGGACATGAAGGAACAGGTAAAGGGGGGATCTGTATGTTTATTTCCCCAAAGCTTGCCCCTTTTCTTCATAGCCACGGAACCATAGGGGTTAACCTAGGTCAATGGGCCATGTTCACAAACCTCCCGGGGGGAGACATTGCTATTGCTAATATCTATGCACCCCACTCTAATCAACTCGATAGATCACAACTCTGGCAAGAATTAGTGAGAACCCTCAACCCGGATTGTAGATGGATCCTTTGTGGTGATTGGAATATGGTAGAACATCATGAAGACAAGTCTTCCACTTGTGGACGTGTTCTCTCAGGCACTGAGAAGTTTGAATTTGACCGATTGAAAACGCATTGCCAAGTTGAGGACTACTTTAAGCGAGGAGGGCCACTCAACTTCTCGTGGGACAACAGGAGAAAAGATGGTCCCCGGGTCTTAGCTAGACTTGACCGTTTTTACTCCTTTGCCAGTCCAGGCCCCAACCCATCCTCCCATATCTCCAATTATGACATCCTAGGCAATTGCGGACTGTCTGATCACTTACCTGTCCGGCTTAACATCCAACTCCAAGATACTGTCGTTAAGGGGAATCATTATAAGATGAACGGGGCCTATCTTAAAGATCCCCTAGTGGTAGAAAAACTTCACCAAGTCTGGAATAATACCTCTCCTAATCTGGAATTCTTTGGTAGAATCAGGAAGGTAGTCAAATGGTACAAAAACTTCTGTAAGGAAAAGCCAGTGTTCAGAAGAGCTAGAGAGTCTAACATCAGAAGGGACCTCGAGATAGCTCAGGGAGCTTTGCAAAACCAACAAGGGCACCGGAACTCAACTGATAGTCAGATACTGCCTCAACCCAGTCAGCAGGTCAACATGGGGACTCAGCCTACTGATGTCAACAGAGAAACGAGCGGACAGCCCGTCCTCCGAGACCCTACAGCTGCTAGCAATAGACGTTGGTCCCGTAGCGTACTAGCTAGTGACCCACCCCCAATGGCTGAAAGTAGCGACTCAGGGACCCGACCTCCTCAGCCACAAGCGGAAGTAGACAGGCTCATATCAGAACTAGAATCCTTCGAGCAATGGAAAATTGATGGCTAGCAAGTAAGAGCGAGGATCCGGTGGCGTAACCAAGGAGACAAAGGTACACGAGATTTTTTCCGCGCCATCGAGATAAGACCTAGTGAGAACCACATCTCGGAACTTGAAGATAACAATGGGGTCATCAGGAATTCACAGAAAGAGATCGAGAACATCTGCTTTCACTTTTACTCCGAGTTGTATAAGAGCAGAGGCCAATGTGAGGAGCATGACAGAGCCAGTACCTACCTGCTAGATGGAGTCCAATCCAAAGTAACCATGGCCATGAAAGAATCTTTGAGTAAACCACTGACCTTGGGAGAGCTGACTGCAGCCTTAGAAGCTATGGCGAGAGGTAAAGCTCCCGGCCCTGATGGCCTTTTGACCGAATTTTACCTTTGTATGTGGCCTTGTATTGGTACAGATTTCCTGCTCATGATTGAGAGAGCAATAGCAAACGGAAGGCTGTCTAAAGGAGTAACGGAGGGACTCATAGCCTTGATTCACGAAAACGGGAGCAGAAGTACTTTGAACAACTAGCGCCCGATCACACTTTTGAATGTTGCATATAAAATCTTCGCCAAAGCCCTACAATTGCGACTTCAACCCGTGCTCATGGAGATCATTTCCCCAGATCAATCAGCATTCCTACCCATGAGGTACATTCTAGATAACCTTTTTCTCACCCACGAAACCATTGATTTTGCTAAGTCCTCGGGCCAACCCTTACTTTTCCTCAAACTAGACTTCTCTAAGGCTTATGACAAGGTGGACCTAGGTTTTCTCTTCTCAGCCATGGAAAAATTGGGACTCCCACCCTCATTCATAGATATGACTAAACTCCTATTTAATGGAGCGGAGGCATGTGTCTGTGTCAACGGCAAGAGGACACCCAAATTCCCGATTATGCAAGGCGTAAGACAAGGCTATCCTTTGGCCCCCTATTTGTTCCTTATAGTAGGAGAAATCCTTAACAACTCCCTCAAGAGAGAGATCCAACTAGGTAGGCTACGAGGCATTGACATCCCTAATAGCCAATGTCAACAAGTTATCGCTCAATATGCAGATGACACATCTATGACCATTCGTGCAGAAGAACGATATGTCCATAATGCAGTGTCTACCCTTCAAACCTTTAGCAATGCCTCTGGTCTGATCATCAACTGGGCCAAATCAGCAGCCTACTGGTGGGACAAAAGGAGCAACAGTAGGCCCCCCGGACCGTTAACTTTCACTGGCAATGGGCCTCAAACCAAGACATATCTAAGCTTCTCGGGGCACCCTTCGGTTTATCCCTAAACTCCAAAGATGTGGATAGTTTCATTCAGCAGAAGATTGACAAGAAGCTTGAGTACTGGACTAAAACTAGAATAAACTCAGCAGGTAGAGCGATTATAGCCAACGCCATTCTCATTTCCTCTCTTATGTATTTTATGGCTATCTGGGGAGGCACCAAAGGAGGCGTTAAGAGGGTAATTAGTAAGATCAGGAACTACTTGTGGATAGGATCCACAGCTCGAGCCAGGACCAGAGTATCCTGGATAAACTGCTGCAAGGCAAAATCGGAAGGAGGCCTTGGATTAGTTAACCCCATAGATGCCATGACAGCACTTATGGTAAAATGGGTGGTTAAAGCTTGTGAACCAGGTACCACCAACCTTAAAGCTATGCTGAGACATAGATTGGCAAACTATCAGCCTTATAAAGGAGGTCGTTGGGATGCCTCACCGCTGTGGTTCCTGAGAACTAATCATCAAACTAAGTTTGGTTCGATAGTGTGGAAGAGGACAGCCTTAGCGTGGAAATCCTTAAGTAAGGAAATTTCAATCAAACCTCCGAGCTCGTACGACAAGTTCCTCAGTACTGAATTCTGGTGGTATCCAGGACTCAACAACATTGGTCCTTACTTTTCGAAACTCCGGGCATCACAACTACACAATGCTGGAATCCAATATATTCGGGATATTTGGGACCATGAGAGATTATCCTTCATTAGCCCTGCTCAGATCCAGCAACAATTTGGGCTTTTAGACAATGAGATTGAGAACTGGAATGCCATTAGTCGTCCCTTGGTCCTACAGGGCAGTAGACTATTCCTCCAACAGAATATTAGACCCAGACCGGATGAGTGGATAGGATTCTTTAGAAACAATCTAGAGGCCTTCCCGGTAGCCATTGTCAAAGGCTCAGACCTTACCCTATGCAACCTTGATCAGAGGTACCAGCCTAGGCGAATCAAACCTAATGGCTCAATCTGGGAAGTTCAGACTATCTCTAGAACCTTAATCCGTAAGCCTATACCAGAGATCAGTGATCTAGAAGACGGAACTCTGATTGAAGGAATACCGACCCGGGTACGGATTCAGGAATTCAATAAGAGTCAACAGAAACTAGTGATCCTTATGTACTGTGGCCGGGTTCGAGAGCTGCTACTCGATACTCATAGAATTTGATGGCCCAACAACAAACCGTTTTTTCATTACTCCACCAAAATGGGTAGAGATATTCTAGCATCCCACCATCCCCCCTTGCAATTGGCCCACACCAAATGGCAAGGCATTCTGCCTACCAATTTTCGCTTTAAGTGGAGGGATACATGGGACCCAGAGAGAGTAAGTAAAGAGGGTAGACTCATTTGGCAAACATGGCACAAGGCCGTGGCGGTTAATACGTGGAGAGGGCAATTCGCTGGAACCATTGACACTTCTTGTATGGTCTGCAACAACGGCCACGAAGAAACCATCATCCATAGATTTTGGGAGTGCTTCCAAGCACAAGACGCATGGCGATTCGTAGGAGAGATCATGATGCGACTACTCAACATCCGTACCCCCCCCCCCCCCCCCCCCCCCGGACCCGGGAGATAACCATCAACCGAATCATACTCTTCACATGAAACAAGCCATCTTCGCTGATAGGGCTCCCCGCAAGTTTCGTGCTATCGAGAGGATCTGGCTTCTGGCCAGAGGGACCACCTTGTGGACCCTCTGGATTGCTAGAAATGACTTGACCTTTAATCAAACGCGCTCGGATAAAGATAGAATCAGAGGTACCATTTGGAAAGGCATTAGTGATTATGCTAGGAGTGCTTGGAATCGCACTCAGGATAGGATCAGGAAGGCTCCCCAGACTCACACCCAGGAGTATGCCAAGTTTGACCATACGTGGGGCAAACAACAACTCCTTTGTGTGAGAAGGGGGAGTCACATTTCTTGGGGTACTTTCAACCCCCTTTACTTTACTAGCTAGCGTGGCCTTTTTTCTTTTTCTTCTTTTCTCGCCCCGCTGTGGTTTTTGCTGTGGTGGCTTTGTACTTTTGTTTCCTTTGCAATCGACTTGCTTCGGTTTGTGCCAAAAAAAAAAAAAAAAAAAAAAAAAAAACAAGGAATCCAAAAATGTAATTATATATAGGAAATGAATATTCCTTGAAGCATATAACTGCATTAAAAACTTAATTATATGAGTTTTTTTAATACATGTAGCATAGGCCAAACTACCCAACTTTTTGGGCTTTTTAATAAAATTTTAAGATTTTTTATTATAAATAAAACATTGCCAATGACTTTTAATTTTAATTGGAGGCAACTACTCGTGTGAATCTTTTAAAATTATGCATAGGCAACTTATTGGTCTAACTATTGGGATAGAAGACTGCCGATTTGTGATTAGGATACGGTTGAGGTATGCGTTTTTTAAACCATAAGTGTTTTAAAATAGGTGTTTCAATTCTTTATATATGTTGTGGAGTTTTGTTTTTTTTTAATAAATATGCAATGCAACTTTTTCTACATCTCATTTTATTTAATTTGGTCTTCATCCAACTATTTGGTCCTTTTATTTTTGTATAATTTGATATAATTTTAACAAAATCCATCCTCTAAGCCGTTTTAATGCCGATGCCCCATGCGTCTAATATGGGAGTTGCTTACCCGGGTATATTGCTTCTAAAAATTTATAAATTTAATCTCCAAACCGATCTCAAATGAATGAAAGGCGTCCTAAATTTGTTCTCTCATGGTTATCTAAATATTTGATAGTGACTTCCCAGGGCTTTGGATCATATTTGATTTCTAAAAAAACCAAATACTCCAACATTTTTACATGCCTATATTTTTTTAAACTACTCTTCTTTTCACTTTAAATGCCCCATACTACATGTAATAAAATCTAAAAATCATTTTCTCCAATGTTTTTATATTATCCTTTATTTTTAGCACGTGGTTTCAAATATTTATGCAAAGTGAACCCGGGCTCTATACTTTTTAGCAAAAGATGGCTTTGATCTCCCATAAGATTATGATTCCTGCAATGAATCTGGTCTGCGATGCTGATTCCCAAAGGTGAAGAGTGGGACTGCTAAAGAATGTTGTGTTGCACTTTGATACTTCAGCCTTGATTTTCGACAAACCAAAATCTACCAATTCTATACTATCTTGGTATACTCAAAGATGTGGATAAGTCAACTTGTCCACAACCAAATTGAGGTTTCAAGTCCCGGTGTGCTACCCTCATAGTATGCAAATAAGACATCCCACGTGGTGTTTGCACAATAATGTCAATTGCTGCAAACAATGAAAATAAAGCTTTTTGTTGTTGCTTGAAGCAAAATTAGCCTTACAAGGTTCATCTTCACAAGTTCTATAGCCAAATAAAACAATTTCCACTCTCTTGTTCATTGCCACAACAAACAGGGTCACATTATGTCTCCCCTACGAACTATTTGGAGGGACGTGGTAGTAATCAGGGCCCACTTCGGAAGACCAAGCTCTTTGTTATGTTTAGGAAGACTAGGCTTTGGAAGTCCATGCTCCCCTGCTCCGTTCATCGCAACCTCGTCGCTTCGTGCAGGAGCTGTAGCGCTCTTTTCCTCTTTTGTTGCGGCAACAATTTAGGTTTTCATTCTCTGTAGGTTTACTTACGGTGCTCAGAGGTCGAATATTTCAAGGGAAGCACACGACAACAAGGGGTTGTCGTTGCGTTACATTTATCTTTCAAAAAATAAATGTATTTGTAAAAAAGAAATTGTCTCTAAAAGCCAAGGATCCATTTGACTGTGAGGTTGAGTCATGAGTGCAATTGATTCGTTGTGAATATGTGAACAGTAGGCTTGTCTTTATATGGATGACTGCAACCAGAGGTACACAAGGAATTGTCAATTGAATTCAAGCAAGTCTTAAAACTGGGTGCAATGCAATTACCATCACCTTAATAACTAAACATATGTTCCTGTTCTGAATTCACATGCTTAACGACGTATGAAGTTTGGAACATTGAAACCACTAGTGCAGTGAAAATTGTGTTGAATGATTTGAAGCTTCTAATAACTATCGATGATTGAGTCATTAAACCTTGCACCAAACAATGGTTCAAGAATCATTCATTTAATATCTTGTGATTTATGATTCACCTACTAATGAATATTTAGATTTTCATTAAAAACATGTGCTTCAATTCCGTTTAGTACACATGCAATATAGAGTTATTCTTTTAGCACTTCTAACATTGAACTTTTTAGCACCGTCGAGGAGAGTGTTTTTGGCACTATTATAGCACCTTGAGGCATATTTGAGTAGTTTAGAATTTTTAACCTCAGTGTCGATGAAAGCTACTATGACTTGAGTGACAGTCTTGCACTAAAAAACACACTAATTTTCAAGTGAAAGGATTAATGTTGAAAGAAGCAAGGAGTATTCATGTGCAATGCTCTGGAATTTTATTTTTTTTACACATATGTTGACCTGGAGAAGTCTTATCCTTTGTAAATTAATAGATTCGCCATACAACACCAACAACATGATTAATTCAGCAGGTTTGTGGATAACAAATTACAAAAAAATGAGATCTACAATCATATCTACACTGCAGACAAGCTTTCATTTTCGGAGCCTATTTCTTCACCCACCTTCTTGTTGTTTACACGAGAATGAAAACCTAAAGTGCCGCCGCAACAGAAGAAGAGAAGAATAGCATTGCAGCTCCTGCAAAAAGTGAAGAGGCCGCAACAAACGGAGTAGGGGAGCATGGTCTTCCAAAGCCCAGTCTTCCAAAGCATGGCAAGGAGCTTGATCTTCCAAAGTGGGCCTTGATTATTACTACGTCCCCCGAATAGTTCGTAGGGGGAAAATAACGTGACTCCAACAAAAAAAATTGATAACTTGGGGGTGGTTGAAATAAGACAATATACTTGCTTCTTTTCAAAATAAGATTTCATCCATATCTTCATAAAAAAATTCTTAGCACATGATATGTTCATCCATTTTGTGCCTAACATACCACCAAATGATCCATTCCCAAGATGGCAATTATTCCCCCATGTTTCTATTGATTCACAATGCTTTGACATGATTGCAATGGATAGGTCAAATTCATTAGTTTGCCTTTAAAGACACTGAGGTGAATTTCCACTTCATTAATAGGTATCGTGAAAGGTATTGCTTAAGGTCTATGATCTTGTCTCCCAATGAACTTTCACAAATAGATTGTTGATTTTTTACTGTAGGCACAAATGTAAAAAAAATAGCGAAGATCTTCTTTTTGCAAAATTGAAGTTTCAATCCTACTTTTGGCTTGCTCAAAAATTGCATGATAGCATAACCACCTCTATCAATATCACTTGAAAATCCTTCTCATTTCCAATTTGAAATATTACTTCTATAATCTAATCATCTTTGTAAAATTGAATCACAAGAAACTTTGACTTCTCCAAGATCTTACAATACAATATTCCAAACTAACTCTTAAAATGTTGATGTATGCTCCGTCATGTGCAACCAACTCTTGAATATATTGTAAATTGTCTAAGACAACTCGGATGATAGATGTATGCATTGCCTCCTAATTATTGAGAAGGTTCCCACTACTCACAAGACCCTCTATGTTGCAAATATTCTCTTGAAGGAGATACAAAAAATATGCTTTAGTTGACAAGGAACTCCCAAAAAAGTTTATTGAATTGTGTATCAAATAGAGAATTTTCAAGTTTCTTAATTCCTGCGAGTAAATTCATACTCTTGATTAGTGGTTGCTAATAGCTCACCAAGTTGTTGCTCGGTAAAACATTTTCAAGAAATGAGGCAAAGGTATTCAAGGTTTTTTTGCATAATAGAATGGATTAAACCCTCTAGAGCCAAATGTTGAAGATTGTATTAGAACTTTTATATATTCAACAATGTATCAACAAGCATATAAAATGTAGGTTGCCTTGCATATTGCCAAATCAAGATATTGACATAGAACTCTCAAAACATAAATCACTTTTTCAAGCTTTTTTGTCATACAAAGATTGATTCACGTAGGTAGGTGGTGAATTGATCATGAATTATTGAAGAATACGTATTCAATAAATTATAACATATATGGCATCTCAACCTATGTATCAACGAAATAATGGATGGATAACATTGGAAAAATTATAAAGAATGAATTATAGTGGATGAATTACAATGGATGAATTGAATCAAATGGATTATACTTGAAGAATTATACTCAATGCATTATACTCAAGGGATTATATTGAATGAAGTATACTAGATGAATTATTGTGAATGAAGATTACATAAAAACCTCTATCTAAATCCTATGAAAGAAAAAAATATAAAAAACTTAATATTCTAAGTCTTAGGTCAACACTTCAAAAATTAAATTGAAATACTTAGAGTTAGGTCTCACTACTACGGTACTACCTTGAAAGGCTTATAATTCTTTTGTATACAATCATGAGTATTTTTTCTTTGCAAGATAGCAAGACTATGGAGTTATCCTAAAAGGGTAGAAGCACCAATTCATGAGCCAACCTCACACACTTATGTAGTCCTTAATAGAGTCTTTAATGGCATATTCTAGTGCTTAATCATCCAAATTAGTCCTTAATGGGTCCTTAATTCAATAATTCATTCAAATAACTAGTGGTTACAAATACAATTTTGTCCTTTTGACATTCACTATCTTTATATGATGCTTACATTTTCACCTTTGTAGTATGTTTACACCTATGAAACATTATTGTATAGTTACATTTCATATTTCAAATTAGATCCTACAATTATTTTAAAGATTCTTCAAAATAATCACTGGTTACGTCCAAGGTGGCTCATGAATTGGTGCTTCTACTCAAAAGTCAAGTGGTGTTTGAGTATGATACCACGTGTTTTGATTTAATGTACTCTTATTTGTTCACTCTAAATATTTATGAAGCTTGAAAGAGCTTGGTGGTCTTTTTTGACTACTAAACTAGTTGTGCATGACTTTGAAGACCATCAAGCTCTTACACACCTAATAATGAGATGCCACTAACTCTTCTACATCTTTGAACTATTTAGAGTGAACAAATAATAGAATAATTATTAAAGCAAAACACATAGTATCTTGTTCAAACACAACTTCTCTTTTAAAATAACTCTTGTCTCAAAGAAAAAAATTGTATATATTGTGATGTAATTCAATTCGTGTCAATCTACATAGGGAAAATTGGTTGTTTTGAGTTGACAGAGATTACTAAATATTATATTACCCTAAAAATAAACCAAAGACTCCATTTTTTAGGTACCAAAAACCATACCATGGCAAACTTCTAACAACATAAAAGAGCTTCTTGAATGAAATAAAATGTAATAATGAATGTCCAAAGAGGACCTCAATGTATATTTTGGAATTCCTTTCGGCCAGTCATCTTGATGTTATTGATATCTAAGTTCAAATTGTGGCAATTTTTAATGTTCAACCTATATAACGAGGTCAAGGTGTCTAATCCTTGAACGTCTCTTAAAACTATACATTCTGACAAATCCAATTGCTGCAAAGAGGTCAAGGTGTCAAATCCCTTGACTTCCCTTAAACTGCTACATAATGATAGTTTCAAAGCGAACAAAGAGCTCAACCCTGTAACGTCGAGTTCTCTTAAACTTTGACATCCTGGTAAATGCAAGAATTCTAACAAGGTCAATGAGCCTAAGTCCTTCAATTCTTCTAAGCTTGGACACCATGACATTGACAACATATTCAAATTTGAGGTCAATGACTCTATGCCATGAACTTGTTGTAAATTTGGACACCTGCTTAGGTCCAAGGATCTCAAAAACCTCATGTTTTGGAGACGTACAATAGTGAGCAGGACACACCCTCCAAAGTCCAATCTTCTACAATTTTCAAGGCCCATCACCGGGACAGCTTGTAGCTTTTCGCAGTCCATGATCAATACACTAGTGAGGTTTTGAAGTAGGCAAAATGTGCAGATGAAGCTTCCTCAGGAAGCTTTTCCATTTGTGCAGATGAAATGTGCAACACTTCCAACTTCTTCAAACCACCGATGGGTGTAGGGAGCTCTTGCAACTCCTTACTCCTCCAGAGAATCAACTGTCTTAAGTTGGACAAGAGAGGAAAAGAAGCCGGCAAAGTAGACAATGAAGTTAGAAATTGTCCATCGAAGTTTACCAAACTTGTTAATTTACCAAACTGCACTGGAATTTCTATCAACTTGGTACACCGCGTTAAAATTATATTCTTCAATTTCAACAAGTATATGATTGTTTCGGGAAGCTTTTCCAAGTTAGAACATTCACTCAAGTCTAGATCCTCCAGCTCCTTTAATTTACCCAGAGAGTCCGGCAACAATTTCAAGCTGGAGCAATCCTGCAAGATTAGACATTTCAACCCTGCTAGTTTGCCCATGTGTTCAGGAAGCTCTTCAAGCTTCTTGCAGCCTTTTAGGTTCAACACTCGCAGTTTGGAACATGGAAACTGCACCACAACCACCACACTCTTCCATATTAGGTATATATTTCAATTGAAACATAGGGGCATTTCCTATGTAGTAAAAGTATCTTCTTTAATGTGTACATAGTTTACTATATGGGGCATGTAAATTGACTATTTTACTACAATAGGGGTGCCAGAGTGTGAATTTTTGTCCAAACTTTTGCACACGCTTCTACACTAAAAAACTTTTGAAGGAACACAATGAGAAATTTGTACAATTTCAATTTTGAGTAGCAGGGAATTGTTTTGGTGAAAGTTTCACTATTATGAGAGTGGATTACATGATACACCACATAGAAACCGCATAGTAGAGTCTCGCCTCACAATCTGGCACTCTCTAACACATCTAAATAAATAAAGACTAATCATTTTGCAACACAGTAAAAGTCACTAATTTCCTTGTGTTTTTCTTCAAGCCGTTGACCTCATCTATGGCTGCTAACATTTATGAATACCTTTAGGAAAATATGTATTAAACTTGAAACTTGTTCCCCTCTTGTCTAAAGGCAAAGCCTAGTTCCCATGACCAAGAGAACTAAGGAAATGGTTCACAAACCTAAATTCACTCGCCTCATATGACCCTACGCAAACAGTCTTCATACTTTCACATGTACGACTATCTTGACCTGTATTTCCTTTGCAATTAAAAAGACGTCGAGGAAAAGAGAAGGAAAAAACAAAGAAAAAAATCCATGTGTTATGTTCCGTTTATAATTCTCAAATCCTATTCAATGCTCTAGCCAAGTTCGTTGCAAAAGCCAACAACGTGATTACATAATATTATTTTTACCTGCACTTCAAAGTCCTTGGGCCAAATGCGAGTTAGGCAAGTACTCTTGGAAAGATCCAACATTGTTAAGTGGGGCAACTTCAGATCCGGCGGAAGCTCTGTCCGAAGCGACTGAGACCTCCATATTAACCATCTCAGCTCCCTTGGCCATTTGGAAAAGTCGCCATTCACTGGACAACCATCTAGTATAAGGAGCCGTAAATTAGTCATACGAGCATACCGCTCTGCTTCGCAGGCTCCACCCGCTTCAACTCCAGCTACTGACAGCGCTCGCACATTACTGGTTCCCTGCAAAATAAATCCTATATATCACATAATGTTGAATACAACTTTCACATCATCTTTGTCTAGGCATATCATTATATCATACTATAAGCTTAGCTACAACTTGTATTCACATCTTCTAATTATTATCATTTTCAATTGTGGATCTTTCACTTTCCTCGAGATGCATTATAGTCAAAATATTAAGGATTAATATATAGGTTCTCTTTCATCTTATTATTACAATACAATATTTATTTAGGAAATAACTTAACAAATTTCTAAATGATAGAATATTCTAAAAAACTTAGAAACACATATATATATACACACACATATATATACATATATATACATATATATATATATATATATGCATATTACTTGATATCTTTTCAAAAAATACCCAATTAATGTTCAACTTTCAAACAAACGAATGCTATAGAGCGCCCTCTCAATTTTAGCCACCTTCATATGAGCAAACATGTAGTGAAGCATTATTAATGACGGTTACCTGATCATTTTCCAAAACTTTAGTTGCACGTGAAGGATGCCACAAGTGGCTTTGCTCCCCTTCATTCAATGGTGATTTATTCTTGACCAAGTCACGCCCCATGTCGCGTAGAAGATCATGCATACTTAATCTTCTACTCGAATCTTCTTTAACTAAAGACTTGTCAATAAGTCTGCGCAATGATGAATATGCCGGGCCATAGAAGTCATCTGAATCCCAAAATTCCATTGCATAAACCACGGGACAACCAACAAAAAAACAGGCTATATCCAAAAACATCACCTGATCTTCAATTTCAGAAAGACTGTCATAACTAATTTGCAGCCTCTTCAATATATCGCTACTTTTGCGAAGTGTCATCACTGCCTCACGCCAAATTCTTTCATCCCCTGGATTCCTTTTGTCATATAGAAACGCTCCAATAACTTCTAATGCTAGAGGTAAGCCACCACATGCATTTATGATCTCTGTCGAGAAATTCAGAAAACCATCATTCGGGGTGTCATTGTAGAATGCATGTTGAATAAAGAGTTGGAGAGCATCCGAATGGCTCAATACTTGCACTTCATACAACTTGCTTTCACCTGCTTCTTGCATGATGTTATTTAAGAGGTTTCGATCACGAGATGTGATGACAATTCGACTTCCTGGGGCAATCTCCACCACAGAAGGTATAAGCTCATGAAATTGTCTGCGGTCATCTATGTCATCAACAACAACAAAAAGTTTTTTATCCTTGAATTGTCGAAAACAAGAGGCAAAGTCTCCAGTCTTTTTCAAATCCTCATGTAGCAAGTCCAACACCATTTTAGCTTGCAAATCTAATACAGCACTTGACCTAACATCCTTCAAAAAGCTTCGATGACTGAAGTTCTTATGCTGTTGGTTGTATATTTGGGTGACAAAAGTTGTTTTGCCAATGCCGCCAATGCCGCCAATGCCTAGAACTCCCACTATATTATCTCCCATCCGATTTAGAATGTCCATCACATCCCTTGCTGATTTTTCTAACCCCACTGGGTGCCGTGTCGGTAGTGGCAACGGGGATATTGGCAAAGCTTTTAATATTGCAGTTACCACTCTCCTCTTGAGCTTGGCTTCATCTCTGATCGCAACTTCCATTGTGAATAAATGAAGAAACTATATACATCAATCTTATGGCACACATCACTAATCTAAAACATCATTTGAATCCTGATATGACAATGTTTATTCATTAGTAAAAAACCATCCGGCGTGTATTATACTTTTTAAGATAATTGTTTAACATAACTTAACATAAGATTTAAGATGATTAATATGACATTAAAAAGTATTCTTAAAAGAAAATCACATGGTTGATTTGATACTAGTGATTAAAAATATGTTTGTTGATGGTTTTACAAAAAAATTGGTATGTAGATTTGTTAATGATGTAGGGTAGTATTGCTAAAATCCAAAGAGGTTCGGGTGCTAAATAATGGTGTGTGGGAGGAGGGGTTGAAGTGCTCACTTGTTATCTGCAGCAAGTCGAAATCCTGTGATTTTCGCAACTTCCAAGAGAGCGGTTTTCCACCTCTTTACATCCTCATGCCGTCCCTTGTCCAAATGCTTTTGGAAACCTGGAGCGAAGGGTCCATTTTCGATCATACGAAGATCCTCGGGTTCAACGCCATAGTAAACTGGGATGATTGTCTTTGAACTTTCTAGCATATCACAGAGCTCGGAAAGACAATATTTGGATTCAGCATATCGTAGGGAGAATATGGCAACATGGACAAGCACCCCATGGAGGGCCTTGTTGATGGAGTTAAAGGCATGTTCTCCCTTCATAAGTGACTTTGAATCCAAAAATGGACGACATCCAGCTACGCGAAGTGCTTCTTCCAAGTGAGCCACAAATGTTTTTTTAACATCTGGCCCACGATGGTTTAAAAACACATTGAAACTTCCCAGTGCATTGGTGCCTCCTAACTCATGTACCTCTTGTCTCTTCTCTCTTTTTCTGGTTTGAGAGGGACCAGGCTCCTCCAAAGCAGAGGTGGAATAGCGCTTCATAGTCACAACACTCAACGGGCTACCTGTTTTTCCAATTTGATTCTCCCAACGTATGATTAGTGTCTGGCCTGCCCAATTTCAAAAGATTCAAGTATATTTGAGCATAGTCACAATATGTTTCTATCAAAATCCAACCCTAACAGGACAAAAATATTTTCATGCCTGCTCCGATGGACACATTCAATGATTCAAACTAACTGAATATGCCAACTCTGATGGTTACGGTGAAACAGATATGCAACAAATTTTCAAATTCCTACTCACAATCAAAAAATAGATTCTTCATGAAATGGAACTTATCAATTCTAGAGGTGCAAATATTTTCCGGATATGAGCACCAATTGATAAAAAAATTCGACATTAGAGTAAAGGAGCTTTTGCTAAATGAGCTGGAATGACAAAAAATTTGAACAAGGACAAGGATCCAGTACATTAAGGGAAAAGTACCTTGCTTACACTATTTGACATAACCTACATAGTGTTCTTTAGAGGCCCACTGTTGCACCTCCAAATCTCAAGCATTTGATAGGGGATCGGGGGAATCGCAAAGCATTTTTCTAACTTTAGCTCGGCCAAGCAACTAGAGTTGGAGAGTTGAATTATTTTTATTCGTTGTTTCTCTATAATAAAGGGTGTGGTCCATCAAGGGCTAAAGAACGTTATGTAAGGTCTCATCTAGTGGGCAATATGATGTATTTTTTCGCTTTCAAATCCCAGCAAGCCTCAAACACTTACTCCCACCTATGAAGCTTTTCATTTTACATTTTAGTAGGTGACCTAGACAATTGACAATGGGCGAGAAAAGTGAGTCACACAGGAAATCGTATATGACACGGTCTCCTGTCTTCTACCTGTCGGTAGGAAAAGCAACTAGAGATGGCTATCGGAGTACACCAACACACAGATCAGAAGGATCTGTAGGTAACATAAGGACCGGTCGACTAAAGTTTGGGCCAGCGGATTTTTCGGTGACTGTATATCGCGTATTTGCTATTTGTGAAATGGGGTAACCCTTGCTATTTTGCTGTAAGAAAAATCGGGTAAAAATATAGAGTATATCACCATAATCTTCCCTTATCATTGGTATGTATACCCAACAATTCTATAGGAAGCTATGTATTGGTAGTAAAAGAAATTGTAATTCTCCAAAAAAATAAAAATGGTTTCTATTTTAAAGTTTCAACTTTCAAGTCGCCAATGGGACTCCCTTCAAAAACATGAAAACAAAGTGACTGGTTTGGGCGTGCTGGTAACCAAGAGAAGAATATCACAAGGGAATCACGTACGTACAAGTTGGGGTTCGGAGGTTGGATCCAAAACGGTCGTGAATCAAAGCTGATGGATCGATGTGTAGCCCTCTTGCGAAGACACAGGAAACTCACAACAGTCCGAGATGGATCTCCATATCCAGCTAGGCTGAGGATCGATCAAAATGAGCTAATCCATGGCCACCAACGCCCAGGCGATGCCAGTAATAAAGATAGAAAATGAGGCGTACGTGAAGAAGATGGAACGAGCTAGCGCTGTCAGTGCATTGGACCTCCCACAGCTAAGTTAATTAGCACTTACTTAATTCCTCGATCACTCGTGCTACATAAAGTATGCTAGTATATATACAGTGATGGAAAGAGCTAGGATACTCTACCTTGCATGCAATTCTCAAGAGAGGACTGGGAAAATACCAAAAATGAAACCTCACAAACTAGTTTGCTGGATTTTATGTAACGCTAGCTAGTTTGCAAGAACGCAAGGAATGAATGTATCTAATGAGACCAGTTGACGAAATTCTTGAGCAACACAGTCAGTGTTGTGATTGCAAGAAGCACGCGCACCGAAATGTAAAACTCTCTCCTTGCAAGATGATCTCAATTGCCAAGAGCTCTCTGGGAAACACGAGGCATGCCTCCGACAGATGTACAGACCGACAGTCGGGGAGTTCGTGGGCTACAGTGGGGCATGACGTGCGGCAGAAAACGATGCAACCTGTATTCATATTATATTCTTCAAAGCAACTTGCTCTCCCCTTGAGATGGCAACGAGAGACTGTTGAGAGCATCAACAGCAACTTCCAACACGTCAAGCTCACGTCCAAGATGGAGTGTAAGAAGCTCTCACTTCCCCAATACCAAATATAGTGACTCACAAAACCAGTTAGTGTTTGCTCATGCTTAGTATAATCTGAAATATCTATTGCATTAATGAGGATTTAGAGGTGTCATCATGAGTAGATGATAGGTATCCAAGTGCCTACTAAGGCATGGAAGTTTTAATGAAAAATGTGCAAAGGTGGTTGAGATATTTAATTTTAAAAGAGAATCTCTCATTGACTCATTTTTGGTCTTGCATGTCTACACCTCCATTTCTTCCATATATCGACAATGTAGTAGAGAGTTTTAATTCAGCAGTGAGTGTTGTATGTAAGCAAAACTAGTTCACCTTCCTTTCTATTTTGCCACTCTAGATTTTGGTTACACTCAAAGAGGACATAGACTCTGGTTTCCTGATATTTTGGGGGTCAGATTACCTATTCTAATTTCGGTTAACTCAAATACCATGAAGTTTTTTGCCAAGAAACTTCAAAATAAAAAATATCTTAAATGGAATCGCCAAATTGTGGATGAAAATTGATTAAATATTTGGCACTCTACTGTTGAATCCAATTGCACACTACGGTAATACAAATTTATATGTGATATCTTCTAATTTTATATTTTATATCCAATATGTTGATGAATGTTGAAATATGGTGCACCAATATAACATTTTATATCGTCACTTTGACACTTCATGAAAAATGAAAAAATGCCCTGGTATTAATCCTTTACCGCCCAACCCTATTCTACAAAAACCTCAGATATCTAGTGTTTTTTTCTTTTAATACTCTCTTGATTGAAATTAGATAGATTATTACTAGTATTCAATTGTATAAATAAAATCATAGTTTAATCAAACAATTGTCGGTTAAACCTTGATAAGATTGGAACCGTTGGATTGGAAGATTATAGTATGTTTTTGAACCATATAATGCACACTCAAAAATGAAATTTTGGAGGCTATGTGACTTCAAAGTTAAATAGAATTTGGGTTTAAATTTTAAAAAATAAAGTAAAGAAGTTGAGCAATGACCTATGTCAACTATTCTTGTTGCAATCTTTCATGTCAAGAATGGACTCACACATAATTATTGTGAATTTTATAGGTGAGAGTGACTTATCCATATACGGTTTAGGACAAAAATTCATATATTAATATATGAAAGGAGTTGGTACATTGATCAAGATCGGAATACATACACTAATGGAACATGAACAAAAGAACATGATTCAAAAAATAAAATAAAATAATTTTTTTTCAAACACAAGAAATAATATCGCATAGTACATGTGATGTATTTGTAAGTATTTGCTATATTTTGAGGTATTTGCAATATTTTGGTGTTTTGATAGCTTCACAACTCCAAATCAGAATTTTATTTTTGAATTACGTTTGTGAGACGAAGCTCCACATCTGAACTTCAAACCTTGATGCTTGGTTTGGAGTAGATCTTACAGTAGGTTGCAAAAACAAGCCTTAGTGACTACAATGTGGTTGCATGAGTTGTGAAGGGTTAATGCTCCTCCATAGTAGTTAGATTTCACTAAATGGAGTGGATGAACACATGATTTGGCTAGTAGGTGATGATAAATGCCACCATGGTCTACATGGTTTAGGTACTTATATTAGAGAATTGTAGAAAAAAATGAACTCATACAAATGCTATAGAATATTGAATGTGTCGCTAGTTCCTAGCCCTCATTATTAAAGGAAGATAATCAATAAAATAATTCTCATTGTTTAAGAAAGAAAATTCAAAACCAAATTCAAGATTAAATTCAAGGACAACCTTGAGAATAACAAGAAAATTCAGTTATGTTGCTTCAAATTAATGTTGTATATCAAGATAATTCTTGGGGGGAGGGGGGGGGGGGTGGGGGGGGGGGGGGACACTAGGAAAAAATTAGAAAGTACTTGAGATCCAAATTAGGGTATTTTTTATCCTTTGGAGATAAAATTTAGAAAGTTTTTAATTTCCTATATGGTATTTGAAATATGTAAAATTCATTAATAACTAAGTATGAGCTTATTATATTACCTTAATTTATGAAAAAGAAAATATAAATAAGGTTTCAACATAATGTGAAGGAAAATTTAATTTATGTCATGTAAATGATTTTTAAGACCCTTAAAAAAATTGGATGGAAAATGGCACATTGTTCTCTAAAACTTGGATAACACTCGATAATTTATGTCTTTTTAGTGTGATGGGGGGAATATTTTCATTCACAGTCCAAATGTTTTAGAATTCCCTTCTCCATGTAGAGGAATTTCTCTTCAACAAGGGCATTTCCATACATCTTACAACATATTTCCGCTAAATCAAAATATTATAAATAAAAAAGGGATTGGTTTATTAAGGAGATTGTAAAATTATAACTACATATAGGGTAGGAAAAAATAGAAAAATTTAGGAATTAGCATAAAATAGAGTGATGAAAATTCTAAACATGTAGATAAATATCCCCCCAACTAATACATGGTGTTCGCATGTGTATTCACCTTTCATAAGGTAGTGTCCCTCAGAGAGATATTTTCATTCACCATGCACGACATGTTATATGTTTGCTCACTTATTTAGTCACTTTTGTAATTCATACAAGATACAAAATTAGTCGTTTAATCGATACTTTGCATCTTTGTATCTTGTTCAACAAAGCGATGATACTAGTGATTGTTAGACAAAGTGTTTAGCAATTGAGAAGGAAGTAACTTTAGTTAGACATTCTATTTGTTGACAAACCAACATTCTCTCACATTTTCAGCCATTTCAATGAATAAATGTTAGTTTCCATTGGCCTCGCCTGGTTTATTGTTCCTTTTGTAAATGTTATAATTCAAAATCCTCCCTCCTTTCCGGATATCTGTGATAACTGTTTTTATGCTATGAAAATTTTACTCTAGAGGCCAAAAAATAAAGAAGGATCGATTTTATCATTGTGCAAACCCCTATTCTTGGATTTCTTGCGCATCTGAGGCCCTATCGTTACGTGCCAGTCTGTCAATCAGCCTTAGGGTTTCTTAGTTTCTTATTCTTGCATCTTGCATTCCCGGTTTCTTCTCGCATTTTGGAAGCTCCATGTTGCACATGCAGCATGAGGCGTCGTTTCTCACTTTGGAGGATCCTGTTCATTGTCGCATTTCACTGTACACATTTGTCCTACGTGACGAATTGCACTCACTAAATCCAACCAAAAGACCGGTAAGTGCGAAGTGGCGCCGTTTGACTCATAGCACTAGAAGCAAACCTGTCATTTTTCATTCCTCATTTCGTGGGAACAGTGAAAAATGGCGGAATGTTATACTTACGTTTCTGTCTTCTTGTGACCAAAACTACTCATCAACACTAACACAGCCCATGTGCTTGGCGCCGTTTCATTTCTTTTTCATTTATAGTAAGTGAAAAACGGCACATTTCCTTCTAGTGTAGGAGTGAAAAGCGACGCCTTCTCCTTGTAGTGATGAGCCACGGTGCTTGAATTCACGACCTGGGAGCTCTCCGTTTTTTTTTCTTCTTTGTAATGCAGTGAGTGTTATGCAGTGAGTGTTGGATGAAGAGTGAGAGCCTCTCCACTAGTAAGGGATCTCGCTGGAGTTGAAAGCCCTCATAGAGCGCTCTTGGTTGGACTAGTGTTTTGCAAGGAATCATAGTGAACTACTGAAGTGAGCTTACAATGAAGTGCCATAGGATCAATTACTACACAGAAGAGCAACAACATTCACACCACGAATACCAACCAGATTTTTAAGCCACCGAGACGAAGGAGCAACTTGGATCTTCACTACAAGGAGAAGGCGTCGCTTTTCACTCCCTTTGTGAGTCAAACAATGCCACTTCGCAATCACCAATTTTTTTATTGGACTTGGTGAGTGCGATTCGTCACGTAGGACAAACATGTCCAATAAAAAAAAGGCAATGAACAGGATCCTCTTGAGTGAGAAACAACGCCTCTCCTTGTAGTGCTTGCCTTCACTATCAAAGAAGAATGCAAAAAGATTTACACCAGTGTCACTTTCATAAAGAATTCCTGTTGCAGGAGACTTAGTTTTCTCTACAATAGTTCTTCTCCGTAACAAATTATATTTCTATCATGTCTACTTAGATGTCAATTACTTTGAGTCCTATTGAGAACTGCTTCATCTTACAGCTTCTTTGCACAAAAAAGCTGCACATAAAAGTTCAGTATCTCCTCAAGGTAAAAACTCTCCCACTTTACATGATCCGGGCTTTGGTCATGGCAATGTGGTCTTTTGCTATGGCAATGTGATCTTTGGACATGACATTTTGGTTTTTGGCATGAAATGATCTATACTAAATAGTGAAATTAGGTTGCCCCTCACTAAGTTCTCAACATTTGACACTATAAATATTTACTACTATTGTATAAGAATGCACTACTTTTGAATTAGATATTGTTGTAATTGGGACTCATGAACCTCCATGTGTCGGTACAAATGAAAATATTGGTGGAAATATCTGTCGACTTTGATGGATTGTGAAGTAACTTTCTAATTTTTCAGGCAACCTAATTTCACTATTCCGTGTAGTAAAAGTAACAAATTATGTTCCTAGTAGAATATCTGATTGCAGTTTTTGCAAGTTGCTAATTCATTACAAGCTCCAGTTGACTTTCCCTTTACGAAGCCATGAGTTCGGCGATGTAACTACGACATGTGCAAATTCTAATCACTCACGGGTTCCACAGTTATGAGTTACAATTTCGGAGGGTTTGAGACACTAGTAGAAAAGGTGGCGCTCTCAGGGAGATGCCCAGGCAAAATCACTATGCATGCGTGGAATTGGGCACTACTTGCCTCGGCACTACTTGCCTCGGCAGTGTCACCTTTTCTACTAGTGAGAGGATTTCTTCTTCAAGAAGCTGCTGTGAAACCGAAGCCACAACTCCAGTTCAATTTTGCAGTGAATGAATGAACTTTTGCATGTGCAAATGCATGCACTCTTATGCTCTTGGTAACATCACCAACAACTCCAGGAGGCATAATTTGTAGACAGTCTCGAGACCTTTAACTTCCAGCTTTTCATCTCAACTTTGGTCTTGCTGTTTGTGGCATTTGTTTTTGGCTTGTCCTGGTTCATATAATTGTGCTGGAGAGAGCAGGTGCCGCATGTACATGAGGTATGGTTGTGCTCAATTGGCAATGACAACATTTTGATATTCACTGTGAGGTTGATGAGGCTGTTCTCAGAGTTTCATAATCTAGAATATATATACATGTTTATAGACAAAACTTCAAAAATTCACAACTTATTCATTAAGCATGAGAATGATACATATTCAAGAGTGTTGGAATCCTCTGGAAAATGTGGATATGACCCACAAATATTTTTTACACACTCTGCAACTGAAAGTCACGATACTACCTTACATTCACAAAACCACCACATATGGATGACAAATTACCTTCGTCTAGCTATACCTATCACATGAATTTTCCGTGTGGACACCAAATTCAAAACAACATAGTCACCATCCAATTAACTATCAGATGTGAGTGAGCTACGTAGGAAGGAGGATACTACAGTGAGAGGCATTTTGAAAGGCGTTCATTGTAGATGATCTACCGGTATTTACGATATTCAGGACTATACATGCTGTCTTTCACGTGCTGAAGCATGTCAGCCGGTTTCGGAAGATTGGTTGCCAAACCTGCCCCAATTCAAATCAACCCAAACCCACACAATGAGATCATGTATGACTACCATAGTCGGTCGTCAAAATCGACAAAATACAATTATAAAAAGTGAATCCCAAATCTTTAGAAAATTTCTTTTTTTCCTTTTAAATCTGTTTTGTATTCTACATTTGTTGAAAAGCAATTTTCCAAAAAAATAATTATTCGGCGTGAGATGCTGACCCAGACGGTAGTGATATATAGAAGTAAGAAAATATGGGGCTCGCTCACTATTGAGCAGGGTGTGTTAGAAGGGTATTATAGAATGCTATGGAGGTTTTATCGGGTTTAAAAAAACCCTGAAGTCACAAGCATGCACGCAATTGTTGTATATGCTTACCCTTCTCGTAAGCCACGTCAGCCACAGCAGCACCAACTTTCGCAGAGATATCACGAACTAGGGGCAAGGCTGGGTACAATTGCTTTCTGGCCAGATCCTCCTTTGTCACCGTGCTTGCCAATGCTTCAGCTGCAGCACCACAAAAAAATTAAATTAATTGACATTTCATTTTGAACATCATTTTTGTTGAAAAATAATCCCATCACCTCACGTACCGCGTAACTTAGACCACAAAAGTGAGCTCAAAAAGACCCACAACTTGTCTAGTTCGTCATGTGGGGTCTTCTCGTTGCTATTTTCTTTGATCTATGTGGTCACGATCTATGAAGTAAATTTAGGAGATTGTTATTGACATGGCATGTTTGTTGCCTGACATAATATTACATGGGTCCCTTCCAATCCCAAAATTACAAGGCCAAAACATCTTCTCTAATCATCTCCAAGCAAGTTTGTAATTGGGTCATTGACTTCTAGCCATTACTTTTATCGCTGAAACATGAAATTGCAAGAATAAAGGAAGAATCACCAATTATAGGAATAGACCTTGCAATGCTATTCGACAATGTTATGGATTCAACAACAAATTAGCACAAAGTTTAAATTATCGTACCAGCTCGCAAGAACATTTCATCGTCGCAGCGTGTAGAGCCTGCGATGAGGCAGCCAAGGGCCACCCCTGGAAATATGTAGCAATTGTTTGCCTGCACATTCATGTCACAAAAATATTAGTATTTTACATCATGAGCTGCACATTCTATGAAACATCACTCACTTAAATCGGCTGATTCAAAAACCAATGTGCACACCGGTACTAGCATTCTTGAATGCACAAGAATGCACAAGAAATATTTACAAATTCTTTACCATTCTTTCCTAGCCACTTGATTGTTCTATCATTTTCTCCACTAGTTTGTCTATCATTCATACGACTTTAAATATTTCCACACTGAGGATGGTTTTCCAACTAACTCAAAGAATGTTGGAAGTCCATTTGCAATCGGTCTCTAGCAATGAAGTTTTAGAAATTATTACTAAGGTTGTTACAAATGTGTAGAATTAATTACCTCTCCGATGGTGTATTCCTTCCCCTCATACTTGACAGGGGGGAAGGGGCTGCCACTTGCAAACAAGGCTTTTCCCTGCATAAAATAAGACCGCACCGGAATACAGATAAATTTTATGTCACCAAAATCAATGAAGAGCATTGCACGTGTTCATGAATATTAAATAGAATCAAAAATTAAAAAAATCCACTATATGAACCACTCAAAAGTGCTAAAAAATACAGGGGGTTTTTGCATTACCTTGGTGTATTTATAGCAATCTTCGGCAGTACACTCAGCTTTCCTGGTGGGGTTGGAGAGGGCAAAAACAATAGGCGTCTGCCAACATTCATCCACGTCATTAATTCAGTGCCTTCATGGTGCACTAACTTAAAACTTTGATGAAGTATCTTCATGTCGAGAGGTCTCACAAAATACATGAAAGGAGTCTAGCATTGAGTTATCCTTAAATTTGTGCGAAAGGAGATTGTTGACCTTATTGTCAAACAAAAGAATTTTAAACTAATTTGATCATATTTAGTAAACAAAATAGGGACGAGTTTGAATAACTGTATATTACCTCATGATTTTCACAAAGAGCCTCCAAGACTTCCTTGGTGAATGTACCTCCAATCGTTGAAGTCCCCACCAGCACAGAGGGTTTCACTTTCTGTGCACACATGAAAAGAAAAGTCAAGACCATTTGAACGGGAAATTTTACATTAGAAAAATGGGCAAAAAAGTGGATGAAATTGTCAAAGTCTTTTAAAAAGAATTTCAAAATCGCCAATATTTGGACGAAAGTGCCTTATAATAGATAACTTTATACATGAACACGTATATATGGATGATTCAATCCATTTTTTCCTTACCTGGCTACATCCAAGGTGCGTGTCGCTCTACCCACGGAAAATAAAAATAAAAATAAAATTGGTTGGGTTTATGTACACTTTGTTGCACTTCTGCCTCACACAGAATTATTATTCTTTCAGACTAGATCAATACAAAGTTGGGCTTGTGTATCCATGAGCAAAGAAACAAACCTTTACTGCTGACAAGAGGTCCTTAATAGGCTCATGTTCATGAGCAAAATTCAGCTTGTAGGACATCATATCTTCCTTCTTCTCCGCACGTGACTTAGTCACTAATCCCTGCCAATCAAAAAAAAACTCATTAGTATAAATAATAATCAATGGCAGAGTTATCTTACTTGACCACTAGACAAAGTGTAGAACACAACATCAAAAACCTCCAATAGAGAAGAATATTCTTAGAATATACACATAACATCCAAGAATGTTTCATCCCAATCATTTGACAATTAAATGTCTAATGACATTAAGTTGGAAAAAAGTGTCAAACATGACAACTCTACTTAATGTCCATTTGACTGAACTAATAGACTCTTTACTTTCCACCAAGGTTGGAGTTATTTCTTTCTCTCTCCCAAAAACCACAATAATAAAATACTTCTTGCAACTTGAAGTTATAAACTTCCCTATTGTGGATCTCAAATAATCAGAAGTCTTTTAGTAGTTCAGAATAATTAGTTACTCTTTTTGGTTTATGCACAAAACCTCTATATTGAAAAAACAAATTTAAAGAACATTAGGATTTTTTTTTTTAATTTCTGGATTTGCACTATTGATAAATAATGTTCACTCAGGGTCATAATTGGAATGCAAGGTAAAAGCAGCTTACATGGGTGTCGAAAAGCCAAGTCTTTTTCCGAGCTTCATCCAGTGATATTTTCCCCTAATATCATCATTAGGGTTCAGTGTCAATATAAACCATCTGATGCCAATATTTCACTACTTTTCAAAACTTGACAATATTACGACATTCGGACCAGAACTGGCTCAAATAAAAATTGCTTGCTGTGTAAATGAATTGCTAGAAACTAGACGATCATTACCTGTTTTGCAACTTCCTGTGCAACCAGCTCTGCGATTCCAGTTCCAGCCTGCAGGAGGTTGTAAACCGCATCTTTGAGCGCAATGTAATGTAAAAAATAAATGGTCCAAATCACTTTCTCTAAAACAATAAAATCACGATGTTTCACGAACTTTCAGACAACACCATATTGAAAATCTTTCGCATTATTCATAGAGGTTTTCTTACAATCAAAGTGGTCATGTAGAGGCTTACCTTAGTATGATCATTGTGATCAAAGGCAAACCTCTTTATGAATCAAGGACAAGACTTTTTTTAGGATGTTATCAGAAAGGTCCTAATGATAGTCCCATTTTATTCAAAACTTTATTTTAACTATTAGTAACATTAAAAGCAATATAATGCCACTAAAAAGAATTTGATCCTTTTAAACTAGTCCCTTGCGACTTAAATGATCATTCATTTGAGACCATGGTAAGGTTTTCATAATTACCTCCCCAGCACCAAAGAAGAGGAAGTTGTGATCAGCAAGAGTTCCTCCTGTGATAGGAAGTGCTGCCAATAGCCCTGCAAGCGTTACTGCTGCTGTGCCCTATAGAAAACACATGCAAGCTTTAATTTTCAGCTCTAAAAAAACAATTATTGGACATAATCCTCTCCTCTAGACTAAATTGACCATAGATTTTTAGAAGCATTGATCACCCATGTACCTGAATATCATCGTCAAACACAAGATGTGTTTTGTTGTATTTTTCAAGCAGTCTGAATGCATTGTGGTTGGCGAAATCCTCGAACTGTACACACATATATCCACTTGTGGGGTAAGCATATCTCACATTATTTTAAAACTATTTTAAAACTATGAATTTACAAAAGAGGTGGCCATGAATTGGAAGATTAAAATTGTCTGATTCAGTAAGTTCTAATTAATCTCCACAGCATGATGAGCAAATTCTTAGAAATTGCACCTGGACAAGGCATTTCTCCCCATAAGCTGTTTTGACGGCATCCATGAACTCCTGAATGAAATCATCATACTCCTGCACAAAGAATAATTGATATGCATTTGATCAGAGTAGGATAAAAAATTTACACAAAAAACGTGAATGAAAGAAATCCCTCAATTACCTGCAAAGCTAGTCAATATTTTGCATCAAGACTGATTACATGGTCATATTTGTTATATTTGCATAATTGGCACATCCACTAGGAAAAAGAGCAGTTTGATAGCTCAGATCTATACCTATCCTAGATTGTAGAGCTCTGAGGCTTCAGTTGGACAAACTAAAAAATTCAGTTTCAGAATGTTCTCATTTCCAACATTGACACTGAAATTTGCCAAAATAACAAATATGAGGTTTGGGTCATAAGATTCTAGAACACACCATTCTCAACTTAAAGTGCCAAGAGCCCCAACTATTTTGTGAAAATCTGGTTTATTCTTGCTTTTGTTCACTCTGAACTCCAAGGTTATTGATGATATTTATTTTTTATTATGTGGATGCTCTTTACAATGAATGTCAACATTCCAATACTTCTTTTTAAATTGAAGATCTGTAGCTAAAGATGATTTCAAGATTACAACTATTAAATATGATTGCTTACCTTGCCAGTGACACGTTTTTGGCGAAGCCCCAAGTAAAACTCATCATCGAGGAGAGTTTGATTGTTGGTGCCCACGTCAAGTGTTATAGGGAGCAACTGCAATGACATCAACGACCACCAAGTAAATATATAGGCCTTCCAAAAGATACTATAACCTAATAGTCACAACCTCCCTGTCCGTGTTCTTAAAAGCATGGATAGACAAAATACTCCCAACAAACTCTTTATTCACAATGGGACAATGTTATGATAATCACATCCGAATCAACTAATAAATAGTCATTGCACACCTTGCTAATTTCAAAATTAATATTATTATTATTATTATTATTATAACTATTTATTTAATAAACTATTTTATTTAATTAGTGAGTGCAACCACTTACCACTGTTGGTGGAACTCCTCCCAGTGCTGTGTACAATGCCAACTTGCCAACTGGGATCCCCATTCCCTGATTTCACAAATTTCAAGTTTATAAATCAACTCAACACTTCAGGACACTAGCAACTAATAAAAAACAATCAACAATTTTGTGGACAAACAGATCGACTCATGATTCTAGAAAAGGAGTGAAGTTCTTGTTATATATCAAAATTGGGTCTTTTCTTCCATTCATCCATTCGTCCATCTTGTTTGTTTCTTTGTGATTTTTATAAGGTAGACATTTCCATTACCACCCAACACTCTATTCCACCCTTGTAATTGTTGTGTACATTCTAGAACACAAATGTATACCTCTTGGAACATACATGAGGACAAAATTTTAAATGATTGGTAATGGGTATGTCTAACTTAGAGGTTCACACAAAATTATATGAGGATCCCTTGCAAACTAACTTAAGTTAAAATGGCATTGATTGTTTGAGGCTTGAGGTCCTATTTTACTTTCATTTTTTTTTTAAACATAGAATTAAAATGATGGATTACCTGGCAACCCAGGTCTCCGAGGCCAAGAATGCGCTCTCCGTCTGTCACCACAATGGCTTGTACGCGCTGATTTGGGTAGTTCTTCAAGCAGTCTAGAACTCTTCCCCTGCAAAAATAAAAGCAATGCATTAAAAATAGCAAAAAGTATATAAATATATAAATTGTAAGCTGATGTGAACTACATTTCTACTCCATAATGTCAAGTTGTGATTTTGAGGCAACTTTGCAGTGTTTTGGTTAGTAGGTCCAAAAGTGGTTATTTTTCATAGCCTTGCTGTTGAATGAGAGTCTTTCAATCAACCAAAAACATATTTAGTGGACAACTGTGATTCAATAAAAGAACTTGGCATTATGTCTAATAACCTTCTCCATCCTCCTAACTATCAAAGATTATCAAGTCTATTGAATAGGTTTTTGTGAATCGAACTCATACTTTTCTTTGATCGAGATGAAAACGCCGTTGGGACTATGGAAAATTTCACTATAATCCTCACATGCATCGCCTTCAATGGGAGTGTATACAATGGGAAGCAACTCCTCCACATTGTCAATAAGTACCTTGTAGAACAACCTCTCGTTCCTCACCTGCAAGCCAAATGAATACACAACAACATGTCAACTTGATTATAGAGTTTACCCTCGAAAGGGGGCAATAAGGGTAACACGCACAAACTTGGCCCGGGTGGCCTAGTTGGCCGCACTTCCCTGAACAAATTCTTTCACGGTGGCCCTTCAGGCTAGAATTTCTCTCTCACTAATATGTCAACCTCGTTTCATTTCATAGAGAAAAAGAAAAGAAAAAGGATTGAGCTTTTGACATAACATTTGTTAGTCATTGAAGCATTGCACCCTCTCGATATATAGAGATGTTTAGATACTACTATGCTGACAAAGTATTTATTTCTAATGAGTTTTACAACCACTCAAATGTAACCATGTACATCATATTTTTATTTTTACATTCCTTACATCATGGTCAGTTTTGACATAAATTAATTCATTACTGTAAAAAAGTGTGATGTGGTTTAGGGTTATGTGAACCTCTCAAAATCTGACGCGGAAATTGAATTTTCTGTTATGGGGCCATTCAAGAGGTTTAGGGTTTAGGGTACCTGAAGGTCCATGATGCATGAATATTTCTCCAAAGGACTCTCGTACTTCCGGACATTCCTCATGATTCTCTTCACCTGCATCCACCATACAAACACAACTTCAATGGTTTAAATCTTATTCAATCATGAATCTTACAAAGACACCGAAGTGACAATCATGTTCTCCATGTATGACACTCCAATTCACATACCCCTCTCTAAAAATGAGATTATAAAGAGTTTGTTGAAGATAGTTTTACTAATTGCATCTTAGATAGCAAGCGCTACCCTTGATGCCTTCTTTTACAGGTAGACCAGAGATTATAACTAAGTAACCTTCGAGGTTCAAGAAAGTTATAGGACATTAAATGTTAAACTTAATGCTTATCTGAATCAAAAACATCTGAGAGTGTATTGTTTGGTTCATCAAAAGACTCACATTGAATACAACGTTAAAAATTATGACCTTCTCCCTCTCAACAAATTTTTTGACACATATGCATTCACTGGTCAACTTAGCATTCATAGAATTAATAATAATAAAATTATTTTGTGTGTGAGAAATAACCTGGAGCTCTTGGGTCTCGACAGCAGGCGGAAGAAGGCCGGTCAAGTAATGGGTGCGTCTCTCCTCTTCTGTAAATGCCATTCCCTTGTTGTAACGTGCATTGCGCAGAAGCTCCATTCCACTGCATTCAATCAATACATTAACACAATTAGCAACTATATAAATATCATAATAATAATAATAACGCTGATAATAATAATAATAATAATAATAATAATAATAATAATAATAATAATAATAATAATAATAATAATAATAATAATAATAATAATAATAATAATAATAATAATAATAATAATAATAATAATAATAATAATAATAATCTTTAATGAAGAGTCTGTTGGGAGTAGTTCGTCTATCTATGCCTCCGGGTATGGATATCAGGGTATGGGTATCAGAGGTATACTTTATGATTAAGACTAGTATCCAGTAAATCTTTTCTATATTACATAACATTCTTAAGCATGCTAGAAACATCCCTTTGGTTTGAAGAGTATTAAGAAACAACGATTGATCCTCCTAAAAAAGTAATGAGTTCCTTGGCTCACAGAAAGGATTTTTCATGTCTTGAAACCTATATAAATTCTTGGGTTCTTTTGGTAACCATGCTACAATGGTATAGACTTAATGTTATGGAGAAATAAATTTCTTAGAGGAGAAATGTTTTTGGCCTACCTGGCAACCATGTGAGACCAGGGAGTGACCATCTCAGCTTCGCCAAACGTATCCATAATTCTGTACCAGGGCAAATAATTGTTAGCAAAAATTTCGGACCATTTCTTTCATCACAATTTAAACTTAAATCCCCAAAAACACTCTTAAGGTGTGTCGTCATTCTTCCAGCCTCCTATTCCAACCATGTATCATCTAATTCCTATCTGCCATACATAATGCCAAGTCCAATGTTAAACTAAGGCAACCATGTCACTGCCTACCGAGATCCTTCTACTCAACGAAAAATTACAGATGTGAACATTCTACAATCTGGTCCATAAACCATCCAATCTACGACTCAAATCAAAGCAAAATATTCAACCCAAAAAATTAAAAATCTATCACACAAGGTACAAAACTAACCGATCAGCTCTAACTTCTGAGAGAAAAAGATCCGGTCTTCCTCCAATCTAGCAACTATCAACCATCCGCAGTCTCAAAAGAAAAAATCTATCACACTAGGAACAGATCGAGCTTGCAAAAAATCAAAAGAAAAAATAAATCCATCACGCCAGGAACAGATCGAGCAAGCCATGGATACTTAGACAAAAGCAGAATTATTTTTCCACAAGCAAGAAGAAAGGGACCTGAGCTGATCAACAAAGAAAACCTGAATCTAGCCTGCTGAGAAATGAAATGAATGAACGAGTCAAGAGCTCTATGAATTAATGCAGTGATCCTCTCAGTCGATCTCTCATAGTATACATAAACCATCCTCAGTCTCTAAATATATAAATCCATCACACCAGGGACAGATCGAGCTTGCAAAATGTCCAGCAATAAAATAAACCTATCAGACCAGGAACAGATCGATCGAGCTTGCAAAAAATCAAAAGAAAAAGAAATCTATCAGACCAGGGACAGATCGATCGAGCAAGCCATACGGAATTATGTTTCCTCAAGGAAGGAGAAATGGAAGAGTGGGTACCTCTGATCAACAAAAAAAACCTGCAGAAATGAAATGAATGAACTCAAAAGAGCTCTATGAATATATACGCAGTGATCCTCTGTCTCAGTCTGTCGCTTGAATGTGCAGGTAATGAAACGACAATATGAAACCCTTGATCATATATTTCGATATGGATCGATCGATCGCAATGCAGGGGTCCTGATCGATGATCTTTGGGAGCTGCTTTTCGCTGATTTCGATCATGGACTGGGATTCGTGTGCATGAGTTTATTACGCAGCTTGCTTAGTAGTGTAGATCGATCGGAAGCGTAACTGCACGATCGGCCCTGACATGGCAGCGCTGCCTGCCACCTGGCTTTGAATTCCAGGTGGATTCGCGTATAATTCGCTCCGCCACTTGGGGTGTGCCGTGTGGCGTCCAGGTGGCGAGGTGTGAATGGTGGGTCTGGTCGTCCTGGCAAAACTGAGCTAGCTAGCATCTTCAGCTTCAGTTTTTTTTGGTGTAGACTCGGCAAGGTAGAAGCAGCCTTTTTTGGGGGAGGGCTTTCTAGTGCCAGATTGCATCAATGCAAAATAATCTGGCTACAAAAACTCAATATTAGATTACCAAAATATCAGCAATTTTTTACAAAAATATTGGATGAAATCGTCAAATTTAGATGAAAATAACATTAAATGTGGATGAAAAAAAAGTATCCAAAATATGGATGAATGTATAAATATCTAGATTTATCATTTTATTTTGTGTCTCCAGTTTAGCATTTTCTAAAAAAAGAAAATAAAAGGGTTGGATAGAAGTTAAGTGAAAAGTTCTTGAAACCCATGATTAATTTATAGGTTTACTTATAACTGACAATAATGAAATCAATTCCCAAACATAAAGTTATGTGTGTTGGCTGCTCTATGTTGGTTTTTGGGTTCATGAAATGCAACTTCTAGGTCTATAGTTTAGTTATGGGATACTTATTGGTCATGAATGCCTCTACTTTAGATTGTGCATTAGTGGTGATTTTTCACAAGCACATCAAGAGGTGTTTTGGACTTGAAGGTCTGTGTATTGTATATTAAATTAGCAATTTTTTGGATGTGTGAAAATGAGCATGAATGGATTGTCAAAATAAATCCAATTCAGTCAAGTGTTACAAAGTGTCATTGACAAGGATGGATTTTCCAATCCCTCATGTTCTTTCACACAATTATGATGATATTTCAATCAATATGTTTTGAAGGGATATTTACATACGAGATGCGCATCAATGCATCTCTAGTCTCCCACTGCAACCTCAAATGCAGGGTTGTCCTACTCGATCATTAGAAAAAGAGTCGAAGACATCTAATATACCTCACCATCTGTCAAACATAAATATTCTTAGAATATATTTGAAATATTTGAACATGAATACTTCATGCAAATGTTTAACATATTTGACACTCATATAATTAAAGAGTTGACGTCATACGTCTAATACGTCGTTAAGTTAGAAAATAGTGTCAGACATGACAACTTTGCTCAAATGTAAATGATCCCCTTACATATTGCTATACTAGAAACACACATTTAAATAAAATCGGACAATCTGTTAAATCCGGACTAGAATAGTGATGGAGAGTGCTCTCCATCTCAACAAAGTCGAGTCCCCAATTTTTCTACGGTGCTCTTATTCGTAGAATAACATCACGCAAAAAAATTGGGGATTTGTCTCTGTTGAGATGGGAGTCTGTACTCCCCATCACTTTTTCAATCCGGATTTAACAAGATTGTCCGCTTTTACTTAAACGCGTGTTTAGATGGTATCACCATCATCTTCTTCTAAAGCCAATACAATCCTAGTTAAATTATGCATCATTTTTTTCCTATTTTCTCTACATTTCATTCAAAATATAGGGGAAGAGAGACTCTTTTCTTAAACAATTTTTTGGACAAGTGAATTCTTCACTAACCAATTGTTTTGATGTGTATACTTCTTGGAGAAGTCACTAGTTTAGACGTTTAGTATATACGTGAAAGTGGGGGTATTTTATGGGTGGCTATTTACCTAATATCTTGTAATTTTAGACACCCTATTATTTGAAAAAAAATTAAATTACCATTTATTTTATCACCCTATATTAATTATAATACATTTTTCGAGTTTAATTTTTTGGCCTCTATTGATATTAGTTTTAAAAGAGTAAAACTAATAGGTGTCGTAACATTTTTCCTTTTACAGGTTTTTACCCTTTTCCTTATTCTTTTGTCCCTTCTCTTTCAAACCATTTTGTTATATTTACTATAAACTAAAGTAGAGTATCTTCGAACAAGTGTACTCTGGCCAAACGATTACATTTGTAGAAGGATACCTAATGTGATATTGTCTCGAGGTTGGCCTCATTCAACCACAACCCTTCATCCAAGGTTCATCCATAATTTGGGACTTTATTTGTTACACCAAGGTTGAATGCTTGTGGTGTGCAACTATCCAAGCTATGGCAATTAACAGCTCTCGAGTTGTATGTGTTTGGAAAACTGGCGTTTCTGATATAAACAACCTCATGCATGAGCATGCTTTTTTTCAAGAGCCTACATCTAAATTTGAGGTACTAAAAACATCAATAATTTTTTTGCATTAACATATTTTCACATATTAGCACCTTTCAAGGCGAGGGCCTAGATTTTAGAACTTTGGAATTTTTTTGGTGCTTTGAAGAAACTTTGCAAATGATGTTTAATAACGTACATGCCTTACTATTGATATACGCATGTGTCATTTTTTCTTATTTTTAAATCTTAATTGGAAGGGATAAAACATTGTAAGTTTTGCCTTTTGGACTCTTTAATTTTGGAAGTTAGAATATGTACACTAAATGAAAGTTGGTCATTACAATGTAAAGAAGTGCACCATATGGTTTTTTGAGACACATACCCTACATTAGGCTATATTTTTTATTTTTTCAAAAAAAGTCTCTAAACCAGTTGTGATTGCAAGTGTGAAAGGAGCTCTGAAACTAGTTTAGGTCAATAATATTGTTCCATGTTTTGGGAGGGACTGTAACAGAAAAAGTCACTACTTTGTGCCAAATGAGTCAAGTGAGTCCTTTTAGCATGTTTGCACCCTACGGTAAAAAACTTTATGATTGAACTAGATTTATACTAGGTTTCATCTATAATTTAGCTATACTATTTTATTTTATGTCACCACTTTAGCATTTCTCCCAAAAGAAAATCCCTGAGAGGAAGCCTTGGAGGTGTATTCTTTTATTAGCTATGTTACTTTGTTCACTTCCACTTGCTATTGAACACCCGTTACACACTGCTCCATTCAGCTTGACCACTAGACTAAGTGTCAACACAACGTCAAAGACGTTTAGTAGACCTCTCCATCTGCTAAACAAGCACATTCCTTCAACCCTTAAAAGGCCCTTCGGGTCCCTCTCGACGACTTGTATTAAGCCTTATAATTGTTGAATTGTGGTTTACTATATGAATTGTGATATATAGTTACATACATATTATCACAATTATCAATTTTTCTTTGTACTGAAAAGTATTTGGTCATTGTTATTTTGATCAAGTACCACCAAATACAAAATATACTATACAGTCACAACGGGCTTCAGGGTTGGTTAAGGGTTAATATACTTGGATATTTGGAAATACTTCATCCAAATTGTTGCTCAAGGAGTGCACTATTCATTAAAGTTAGAATTCATGTGCGTGCATCTCCTTATTAAAACACCCATGTACACATTTATTTTTTTATTTTTTGCTAAAATCAAGCAATATACGTACAATTCTCACAACCTCAGAATACATTTCCATAAGTACACATGGGCTAAAAATGGGGCATTTAACTCCATGTCCTATATGTATCTACTTCCCGCTTGATTGCAATGTCTCCTATACGTACATTTTGTATATGATTGTTTTGAATAATACCCCTCTTATGCACGCACGTGTATATTTACAATACTTGAACAATGCTCTCCCTAGGAGTTGTTGACACTCATCTAATTAAATAGTCTACATCAAACGTCTAATATAACTTCCAATTGGAAAAAAAGTGTCAGACATGAAACCATGGCTTGATCACTTTAGAATGTTTCAAAACATACCTTTCCGCAACACTAAAATTTAATTTAATATAACATATTATCTTATAGTGTATATTATCTACACAATTATACTACTCAATAATGAGTGAATATTTAATCTTAAAACTCTAGAGTAATAGCACAATGTATGCCTCATGAAGCAACAAAAATTTAGTGTTTCATTCAAGATTATCAGTGATGAGGCAAGTGTGTCATTGTCGACACAAAAAAATATGCATGTATTGAAGCTAAGTACTAACTACAAAAGTGGGGGCAATTGAAGAAATTTTAATTTTATCAACAATTCATTTTTTTTGGATCTCGGCATAAATTGTGGAGCTTCAAATGTGAACATATTTTGATATTTAATGCTCATATTCAAGAACTCTACAAGAATCCTACATCATGAGTGAGTTCGTGGTGTCACTTTTACCATGCATGCAAGATTGAATATGGGTGATCTTCCTCGTAAATCAAAGGCATTTGAGTTGTCTCTATAGTGTTTCTAGATAATATTTACAAATTCTCAATGTTTCTAAAGATGAGATACATGTCCATATTTTCATTTCAAATTGCAAGACTTAGAATAATAGAGCATTTGATATAATGGAAAGAAAATAGCAATATTATTATATTGGATACTAGTGTTTAGAAACAAATCCACAATTGTGAGTAACTACAAACTTATTGAAACGTTAACGTCATTCATGAATTCAAATCAAACACATTACGAGATGGGTATGAAGCAACTTACATCCATATACTTATAACTTTGTTACAATTACGGGCATAGATCACATAATACCTAAACCTACATGAAAGTGATGAAATTGATGTAAAAACCAGGAGTAGTGATTTTTCGTTACTAACATTTCAAAAGGAACAGTCATTGTTAATGTAGTCGTCATGAACTTAGGGGTATGGAACATTGCACATAGGATTCTTCTTTGTTTAGACATTGTCAATACCATGAAGTTGCAGCAATCGGCCTATCAAGTTGGGTTGTATGCTCAACCCCATACCCATCCACACCAAGGATGCACATTGTCCCACATGATGAACCAAGTCAAAAAAAAATGTCCCATTTTAACTCCTAAACGTCCTCACCCCTTTCCAAATTTGGCAATTTTGCAAAGATGCAGCATAAATGCAATCCAGAGGGATCTTTTGCACTTGATGTATGAATAAAAATTGTACACTATAAATTTTAGATTCTATCCATATAGTTAGATCTGCGATTGCTATCACCAATATTTTCTTACAAAATTTGAAACTTGAAATTGAAACTTCTTAATCTTCAAAATTTTGGGTGAATCACTACAACATGAAATGAGGCATAAAAATTTCACAGATCATCCCCTTTTTAATCGAATCACACATGCATGAAGGTAACTTCTGATAAAATATATAGTGAAAAGTCAATTACGGATGAGAATATTATGTTTGATTCTGTACATCATCCACTTTCTCGACGGTTGGACGTTTAGGGGTTAAACACATGTTGGAGATTATATGTTCATCCCTCTCATATCCTCGTATATGTACCCCACATATGTGAGTAGGTTTTGACTTTTGAGTTGTTGTATATTAGTCAACTTCACATTTACTTTTTTCAACTTCAATTTATTTTTTCAAGCCATGCTTTAGTCACACTTTTAGGGAAACTATCCTATGAGTATTTTGAAAAAGTAATTTTATAAAGAAATCAACACAGTTTTTTTAAATTGTTTTTCTGTCGACCCTGCCCCAACTCCCCAAGCATGCTAGCATGGAGGATTCTTTTGTGTTCAAATCTTAAATAATTCTAGGGATGTTCTCATGTTGTATTTGCTAAGTATTAGAGTTAACCGAAAAGAAGGCCATGGAACATGCCTTTTCAACCTTCTTTCAAGCGCTCTTTTGAGCTCCCTTGAGCTATGTTTGGGTTGAATAGTGTCGTGTCATAACTTGTCCCCTTGTGGGCCATGGGCTTGGAGCTTTGGTAGGAGGTGTGGAAGTCATTGCGAGGTGTGGAGAATAATGACAATGGCTTGTTTTAGATTGTCTCCCAACTCACCTTGAACTAGTTTTCGGTCTATTTATATTTCAATATGAGTTCAAGAGGAGTTCAAGAGGAATTTGCTAAAACTTTCCTCTTTGAGCTGACTTTTCGGTTAACTCTATTGTCAAATGTTTTCCATCACATTGTATACTTGAGTTTAAAAAAATGTAGGATTCCATCATTTAGATCTTGAAAGAAGGAAACCTACATATAAAATTTGGCCTCCATCTCATAATATTCTATAGCACTTATTAGACTTTACTCTTTATTGTAATAGATGAAACTTCATACTCCTTTCTATCAATCCCATAAATTCTTACAAGCTTCTGATTGTGATTCCATACGAGAAGAAATAGAAGAATGTTAACCCCTAAAATTTGTTGGGGTATTTTATACGCTGGTAGTATCAGCATACATGTGATGCTTAGGGGTGTAAAAGTGTGAATTTGGAGGGGGGATTTTTTGAGGAGGTGCATATGGTGATTTTCAAGAGCATTTCCATCTGTTGTGGGATCATAAAACAATTATGTATTTTCCCAATACACGACTCAAAATACGTAGAAACGCCCTTTGAGTAGCCATATCTTTTTTTCAGCGTCACATATTATTAAATAAAAACTTAGTATATTTAGTTCCCATTCCAAGCTCCATTTTTCATATTTGAAGTTACTATCAATACCATAGTCTTTGTGGTGAAATACCATCTGGAAGAACACTTCAAACCCTTTTTGGCATGCAACCTCCTTTAGGGGTTAACGTGCAATTCATCGACTTAGTGCAGCTAGCAGAATTGCACCTTCCAACCATAACGATGCAAAAGTCTGAATGGAGAGGGTCATAACGACTACACCAAAAAGTGCAACTAGTTCTAATAATTAAAAAAAACGCTTTTAGCTACTGTACTGTTCAATATAAGTAGTCTTGATACATTCAAAGATTTGTCACGAGTAAAAAATTACAACAACTGAAGATGTAAATTCCAGTCAGGCCCACAGAAATTGTACTTACTTAGCGTTGTGGCTGACGTATCTTGCATAACAGCATTCTTACTCGTCTTACTCGGAATCCTTGGGCTCGTTCCTAAAGTAGAAAAATTCACAGATCAGTAGGCAAGTGAGAGTTATAGAAGATTAATATTCAGTGAGTGACCTCCGTAATGAGCATGCACAGACGAAGACGGAGTTGGAAAGCTTATTTCCAGGTTTCTGTTTCACGCAGTGAGGGCCATGAACTTGTACATGTAGGCAACCGCAGTTTGTGCCTAGGGAAATACAACGATGGCCATCGAAGTACTTCCTTGCAGGATCAGAGCAAGTCAGCAGGTTCAAATGACATCAACGACCATGTCATTCATCTTGGGAATGAATTAATGATTCCAGCACACAATGTGGCCTGAGGCATGGAGCAAATAAAAGGGGAGGGCCCTTACAATTCTCACTCCACGAAAAAAAAACTCAAATTAAAGAATTAATGTTTACTGGATGATCTCACTAACTTAGTACTTTCAAGACAACTACCTTCTACTACAACGAAGATCCAGGCGACTTACGAACCCGCCGTGCAAACCTGGGACCACCTTTGGACAGGCTCTTGGGAGACCTGTTTGCAGAGGGCGTTTTCTGTTTGGTAATGGACAAAATTTGACTGGGGGAGCGGCGTTTGGAACCAGAACCGACCTTGCGCGTGGGCGTCACCCGAATGGGGCCTGCAGGCACACCCTTCTTCAAAGCGCTGCCTCGTGGTGTTGCCGAGGGCGGAGTTCGCATGGACTGAGGGGGCAGAGGGTTGTTTGGCTTCCACACGATGTTATTTTTCAGCACGAATTTAACCTTCTTCTTCTTCGCTGAGTTGGACCCAGGCGTCTGATCCCCAGTGGTTCCATTCGATGACTTTCCCAGTGGTGTTAGTGGCAGTGGTAGTCCTGAGCTTACTGAGGGCTCACTGACTACTTCCACAGCTGACTTTCCTCTCTTCCGCTTCTTCTTGCCATTGGATTCAGGTTCTCCAGAACCATTAGACCTGGCCTCCTGATCTGTCTCAGCAGCAATGGAAGCAAACTTTTCCTCCAGATTTGAAATCACAGAATCGTCCACACTCACATTCATCACTGCATCTGCATCTCTTATTCCCGACAAATCTCCCGCTGGACTCTTGGCACCTCCTGCCTGCGCTTGTCCACCATTTGAAACTAAACTCTGCTCGGGGATCTCCACATTGCCTCCTGTCTCGACTGCTTCATAGAAAATTGGGAATTAGTCCAGTAGAAGATCTCATATCGAGTGTAAAAACTTTGCCTCAGGTCTTACTACATAGCACAGGGAGGAAAAACGAACAACAACCATGGCAACGTAGTTGCAGACGTAGAGCTGGAATTCAAAATTTAGAAGCTTCCTTTTGACAAAAATCTGTTCGCAACCCAATGTCCGCCGACCTTCCTATCTCGAACCGGTAATACTTCATAAGCCCTTGTTCACTATACTTCCAGATAGCCTTGTTTAAACGGCTAATCCCTGAAAGCACTGGTACCTAGCTCCCGCTCATTAAAAAAAGGGCATGCCACAGCTTCGACAGACCAGTCACTCAGAAAGGACAGTGTGCCCTAAACCTACGCCTGAGATCTATGCGTACCTGCTGGCACAGAACTACCCTTCCCCTCACCCACACCTTTGGACCCCTTTTTCTTGCTCTTGCTCTTGCTCATGGCGGCTGGGACTTGGGCAGTCTCGGTAAGGGCTTTCTTCTTGCCTTTCTTTCTCTTCTCCGTAACAACCTTCTCAGTCTGCTCACCATTCTTCTCACAGTCAACCTTCTCAGCTCCAGTCTCTTCCCTTGTTTTCTCTATGTCGCAAGCCGGCAAGAGTTCATGCTTCTTCAACTTCACCTGTTTCGCCGCCTTATTCTTGGAGCTTTTTTTGGTCTTGTCTGAGACCGAAGACTCCACCACATTCAATATAGGTGAGTCCGTAGAGTTGTCATTTGGAGTTGGAACATCTAAAATTTGCTTCATTTTCTTCTTCTTAGGGACACTATTCCCTGCTTCCACTACATCCACTGCATCCATTGTAGCCCTTTTTCTAGCCTGCCTTGCTGATTGCCTAGTAGGACCGTTAGCCCGGACTTCAGCCATCTCGATGTCATTGTTGCTACCACCCCCAATTTTTATGGTACTCAAATCAATACCTGCTGCAGCAACCAGCTTGTCCAACTTGGTATATTCAGCGTGAATTTCGTACAAAACCTTGCGGTTAGCCTGAGGAGTGACCTCCAATGAAGCTAGTTCAAAAATTCGGGCACCTAATGGCAATGATACTACATGAGGCCCGAAGCTGTTCTCATCAACTTCAGTACCAGCTTGCATATTATTCACGAATGTCCGAGCTTCTTCCAAGAGTGGCATAAACACATTCTCTTTGACTCTCTTCAACAAGGTTTTGTCAGAGGCACTAGCGAGAGTTGCGTAGCATGGCTGCAGCATCAGTCTTAAAGTACCAGCAGATAACGGCTGAAACTTCCGGAGCTCCTCAAGAAAAATTTCTGCGAAGTGCAAGTTCACACCCAAGGCTGGATGCTGATCTTTGGCGAGCAAAGATTTCTCAACCAACGCGCCCATATATTTCCCAATCGTTTCTTCATCCCACTTGCTCTTTTGCAGAAGAGTGAACACTCTTACCAGAAATTGCCTCAAGAGGCAGTAAAACTTGTCCAGCCTTAGCCTGTCGATTCCATTCCACTCTCGTCGCATAGTGGTAAGAAAAACTTCGAAAAACGCCAAGGACGTTTCCGCGTCCAGGCTCTCCATAATGCCTGCTAACTTGTTGATAAGATCCCCTTGCACATGCGCCTTGTCCGAGTGCCACAAGCAATAGAACAATCCTTTCCATATTTTCTTGAGCTCGTCCTCGCCAACATCCTGCACACAGAGCGGTTAATAGAAATCTAGACAAAGTGTATACGAGACATACCAAATTTTCCAATTCAAAGTGACCTTCACCAATCCACACATTAAAGCTGTATTGAAGGATCAGAAATCGAAATTCAACGTATCTGATGACCAGATTGGTCACCTCGGTCCTTGAGGGATTAAAACCCTAACCCTATAAGCATTGGTCGCCGCCAGCTGATCTCTTTTCTTAAAGTTACTACTAGAAACTTAACGTCATTTACACGCTAGACCACTCGTACAGATACACTACCGAACTAGAGGTACTACAGTATCAAGTAGCAGAGAAAAAACGACTACAAAATACACAATTGGAGAGCACACGGTATGAAAAAAAACTATTAAGCAATCTTCTGTCGCAATCGTAGAACCGTCTTGACTTAAAAGGATCACAGTACCCTTCGAGAAAGAAAATCCATCACCAGTACTACTTGTAGACACTGCCATAAATCCCCCATTTGACTTCAATCCCCAGCATGCCACATTAGGCTTGCGTAACGTTTCTTATAGTCTCGTCTTGTTTACGATTTGAGCTATATTCGACAACCCTCCAGTCCATCATCGCTCTTGTTATTAAAAAAAAAATGCAGACAAAAGTCGGCTTCCCCAAACTGATAAAAGTCGACTTTTATCTGTAATAAGTCTTTTGTAAACAGATAAAAGTCGGCTTCCCCAAACTGATAACGTATTCCTCTGCTGCGAAACACGAGCGCCTATCCGAGTCTGTAACAGTAGGTTTTAATTGAGTAAGGAATCTATAGTGAAAACTAGAGCAAGTACAGTAAAGACCCTGGCCATCCTGAAGAAATCGGACCTCACAAAACCGCTAATCTTATGTAAACCTCGTTAACAATGAAATCCATACTCAAGTATCTAGATTAAAGTTAGAATACAGGTGATTTCACAGGATTAACGAAAATCTCCCAATCTCCATCCCTAATCAAAACTAGCAATCAGAAGGCAATCATTCCCAAACTAATACACCAAGCGCCCCTACGGATTCAAATCCATCAGCAGTCAGCGGTCCTTAATTTCGCGGGTACTCTTAGCATCCCTGTGAAAAGAATGCGGACATCCTTTAACCTTAGGTTTACATTGACAGTGACAACTAGGGTCAGTATAGACTCTAGCAGCCTGAAGAAATTTCACCTCGCGAAACCGCTACTCTAGTGTCCACAATGTCACTCCATCCTCTAATCATTAGAATACTGTTATAAGTGATTTGAAAAAATTCACTTATATCTCGAAATCTATCAGCAGTTTCACTAGTATTTAATTTCGCAAGTACTCGTAGTAGAATAAACAAAGCAATGCAGCAAACACCGGAGCTTACCTGCTGACACGACAGCCAGAGAACCAGCAAGGACAGCCCCTTCTCGCGCGTTTTCTTGTCAGTAGATCCTAACTTCCGAGCGAAGTTGTTCTTCTCCACAACATTGGCTCCACCGGCTTCTTCCATTGAGAGGTCACAAAGAAGAGAGCGGGGGCCTTCCGCACGACACCAGCACCCCCGGCACTCTCTCTCTCTCTCACCTTTTCCCTTATCCCTTTTCAATATCACAATGTGGCCCGTATACACCCCCAACCGAGGCAAACCAAACTCGAATCGAATCACAAACTAATCTCGAAAAAACCGAAGAAAGAAGGGGAATCTAAAACCTAAGAAAAAAGCCGCACCCTAACGATGCCCTAATTTGCCAAAAACAAACTACAGGTCTGCTGCGCAAACTGAGCACCCTAAAGTTCACGATGAAAGGCGGTTTTAGGCGGGGAAAAAAGCACTAGGGTTAATAAAACTATACGAAACGATCTATGGAAGAGGCGGAAGAAAAAGACATGCAATGAGCGGAAGAAACAGGAAACCGGGCAAGCCAACGAGCGCCGAACGCCATAGCCGACGGAGGTACAAGAGAAGGGAGGTCTCGAGCTGGAGATGCAGGAAGCGCGGGCGCGGGCTCGGGGGTTGGATATTGGGGTTCCTGTGAGATACCCGGCCCGTGCCCGTGGCGGCGCCGTGGGTGCGGCTAAGGATGGACGTTCCCCGATGCGAGGGAACACGCAAATTCAAATTTTCTCGACGGGACCCTAATTGAGTGGGTGCGGGTGGCCTATCGCCGCGGCCCTTTGTGCGGTTATCAGTTTATCAGCGCGGTAATGGGAGCCGGCAGTCATTTTTCCTCCTATGCATGAAATTAACCCCTAAACGTACCAACCCTTTGTACAGAAGTAGATGTTAGCCTCAAATATAGATATTAGCATGGCTCAGATGTACATGAGGTGTACATGAGAGAACCATTGCAAGCATAAAATCTACCCAAAAAATTTGACGCTTGTAGTTGAAGGCCTCTACAATATTATCAACAGCTCCCCATCATAAGAGACTCATTGTAATTGGTAGAGAATTTAATAGGCTTACAAAGGTGACTTGGATGAAAGTCATCCGAGGTTGTATGAGAAATTTACAAGGCTTTGAATTTGTTCGTGATTCAGTTTCTAAACGTTGGGACGTTTAGGGGTTAACCTAAGGATTCATAGTTTTCAAATGACGAATTTAATTGACCATATTGTGAAAAAATATATAATTAAGATAGGACTAAATATTATATCACTGGAACTAGTGAAGATCATTGCATATGTTGGTCAAAAAATAAATAAATTTGAACAAGAGAAAGTCCAAATAGGACTTACTCAAAACTGTTAAAAAACATATAGAGTCCAATTTGGGCTTCTTGGTCTTTTAACCTCTAAATGACCATGCTCATCCTTAAAATTTTATCACTTTCTCCTGATGCTTTCAAAAAGGCAGTTGTATCTCTTAATTGGAATTCATGTAAGAAACTTTATTGTTGCAGCTCAAAGAGGACTTAGTTAATAGACTGTATATCAGTTTTTAGAACAATCTACCATTTATATTATATGATTATAAGGTTTGATCATGAGTTGTTTTCTGAAATTTTTGAGCAAAATCAACATGTCATTCACTGCAAACATTCTCATAAATTTTGGAACCATAATTAGCGTTTGAAATTTCACGAGCATACAAAGATGTAATCTATCTTGGTGCTCACAAGAAATAGTGTTCTAAGACTAAATACAATAACAATGATTGATTCTCAAAGATTTATGTTTAGGTGAGGTGTTTTGTTGGTGACTTGTTGAACCATTGTTTGTGATCGTTATTAATTGTTACATTGTATAAAATAATGTTCAAATTTATTTGTAGAATATTCTAAAATATTCCAATATAATATAAAATATATAAAACAGATTCTAAATATTATAAATATATTCCATTTTAAATATATTGAAACATTTTTGTAATTATTAATATATATCATTAACGATGTAGTAACGGCAAATGTTTTATATATTGTACACTTTTTTTGACAAATGTGACGCCCTAGTGTGATAACGCCCTCCAAGTCATCAACCTCCCTAACTACCATGTCCCAAGTTCACCTGCGTTGACGTTTTAGTTTTTTCCCAGTGGATCAATCAACGTAATTGCAAATCTTGAAGATTTTTGTGTTCTCGTCATGAACATTTACAATTCTCTAGTTCACATTGAGTTAAAATTATGGAATCCAAAAAATATATTAAAATAATGATATTATTCTTAAACACAATGTGTTCACCTCGTCCTTTAGGGGCTAAGGATTAATTATAAAATAAAATAAAATCGTAAAGACAATTCTAGTGTAATTCAAATTATTTTAATCCAAATTGGGCACTATCATAGAAGTAGTTGAAAATGGAAGTTAAAAATGAGTCCTCCATATATAATGATTAATTTGACTTATATGAAACATCAATGAAAAAAATCATTGAAAGTTCGTCGTAGGTACATAATCAAAGGAATTCATAATACACTTTCAATTTTTAGGAGTATTGTAATAATCTATTTAAATCTCTAAACAACATAAAGGAAATTAACTTTTCTAATCGAAAGAAGAAAAAAAACTCCTTCATTTTAAAGAAATCACTTGCACTTTTAAGATTGAATTCAATCCTCTTTGTTCTATCATTAGATCAAACATCATTTAAACTAAACCAAAATGAAATAATAGGAAAGGAAATTCATTAATCCTCGCACCATACGAGAATGAAAAAGGGAGAATATTCCTCCTCATAGTACTATTTGCAATCTTTAACAAGTCTACACCCCCCCCCCCTCTCTCTCTTGGACTAAGACACTTACTAAACACACATTTGATTTTGGAAGACCACTCATTATTTTGCGATAGTCTATAAATTGCCCCTCAAAGGACCTATTGAACTTTCAATCGGCGTACTTCTAGTTCAATTATCCAAGTCTCAACTGCCAATCCATTTTCAAAATCTATTCTATGAGTAAATGAAGATGTATTCGTTTTCTCATTCCAACCCGTATTCTCTAGATTTATCTAAAGTGGTGGATGAAAATAATCATCCATAAGCTGATGTGACCTTTCATTAACACCTTTTCTTTAGAACCCTTTCAATGAAAAACCTCATGTTCAAGTGAAGAGATACCTTTAGCACCCTTTCATTAACAATTACAACGCAATCAAGAATTAGCTCCTTTTACAAATTTTCACAAATTTCCTAGATTTATTTAGAACGTTGGTAGAAAATCATTTGGACCATTTACAGTATCTATTTATGCCATCATACCATGGGTTGGTGGACTGGCCAATTCCGTCTAGAATTAATTATTACCTTTTCACCACCTCATGTGCCAGATGTCCATAGATAGTGCCTCACGAAAACCATTTTTATTTTTATTTTTATATATTGACAATTGGTAAATTTTATTTATTTATTTTGAAACCTTTTTTTAATATATTTTAGATTATGAAACCTGTTTATATTTATAATTTTGTAAGAAAATTGTTGAATATATTAGATTATTAAAACATTTTTATCTTTATTTTTATTTTTACAATTTGAAAATGGAAAGTTTTATATATTTTTATTTATTCATTTGAAAATATAAATAAATTTAGAGCTTTTTATTTTTGATCCCTGGCCAAGGGGTTCTAATTAGGGGAAAAGAATCATATGCCATCATCATACATGGTAAATTGCCGATGGGCCGGCAAGTTCCATGTAGAATCGACCATAAGCTTTTCACCGTCTCATATGCCCTTTCATTTATACCTTTCAATAGTGAATCATTTTAAAATATATATTATTTAATACATTTTTATATTAAATAAAATGGTACCTTTTGTTAGTACCTTTTTATTAATTAACTACACACACATCAATAAGTAAAAAATTGTGAACATCTAAATAAATCTAGAGCTTCCTTCCCTCGCCATGGGTGAAATGAATCCTATGCCATGGTAGGGTTGGTGGAAATGCCATTTCTATCTAGAATGAATTGACCACCTCATGTGTCCTTTCGTTAATACCCTTTCAATAATGAACCATACACAAATTGCAATTTATATTATTTAATATATTTTTATATTAGTTTTATAATTATATTAATAAATAAGTGAAAGGTACCCTTTCATTAGAACCCTTTCATTAAAACCCTATTATTAGCACCTTTTCATTAGTTAATGCTCATAAATTATGAATTTTTTAATGATTCTATTTTCTTTTTGAATTTTGAAGAAAATGACATTAAAAGAGGAATTTGTGTACGAGCTCGGTTAGCAACGATGAAATATGGCAATTTGAATTTTGAAAGAGTTTCTTTCTTTTCATAACATATGCTTTTCCTATAGTTATATTTTTTTATAGGGTATAGATGTTATGTTTTTTGCGCACAAAACACGCAATTTGCTATTTATGCACTTGGTCAAGTGCGTTCATTTCATAAGCAAATCTTGCTTAAATTTTTTTGTGCAAAAATTTCTCTAAAAAAGAACGATTTTGTCGTTCTACAATTACTTTCATTGTAAACAAACAATTATTTAATTTAATTTTTATTCTTATCTTTATCTTTTATCTTTATGTTTTATTTAATTTTTTCTTTTATCTTTTCTTTATCTTGTTTCATTTATCTTATTTCTTTCTTGTCTTCAATTTATTTTCCTTCTTGTCTTCCTTCTTGTCTTCTTTTTTTTCTTCTTTTTTTTTCATTCCTCTTGTGGCAGCCGCAAATCCTTTGCCCGCACCAAAGACAAAAAAAGAAAAAATAAAAAAAATAAAAAAAATGTAATACATTGCATTGGGTGACGCTATACAGTAAATATGTTATTGCCTTAATTAGAACGTTTCATTGAAAATATAGTGATGGCAATATTTTTCTTCAATTCCTATAACATAAAGGTATCGTATTCCAAAAAGATTCCAAAAAGATTATGTGAGCAAGGTGGATATTAGAAGTTTATGGCGGCAATTTTTGTTCCTTTACATTATATACCCTTGAAAATGGCGAGTTCCCATAAATGTTCTTGCGAGCCTGGTTGGCTAATTAAAACGGAGCCTGTGGTGTGGCTAGAATATGCATTTGACGTGGTTTGCTAGCGAATCAAATGACATCAACAGGAATAATCCAAAATATTATGAGAACATTACAAAAGTTTCTAAAATAATATTAAATATTAAAAAAGATTCCAAAATATCATACTTTACTATATAAAAATATTTTTGGTATTTTCCCTATTTATTATATTTACATCATTAAATCAATTACTTTATAACATTAAAAACTTTTTTTTGTTGAAAACTATGACACCCGTAGTGCGAAAACACCCGCACCCACTAATTTTGACAACTCAATATAATTTTCACAAATGTAAGCACGTCAAAGATTAGATGGAGAAATGAATATTTTTACTACACTAAATGGCGTATTTAGTGTCCGAGGTGAATTGATGTCTTTTACCACAATTCGTTCAAAGGTGAAGAGAAATAGTGTCCCTTGACACTACGTAGGAGTTTGCCACTTGTCATTTTCACTTTCATTGAAAGTGTCATGTTCTTTCCAAGTAATGAGAGTGACATGAGGTGGTATGCCATATTTATTATAAAGCTGCTATATGTCATTGGAACACTACGTTCATTTTTTTCTTACAATGACACTATATCTCCCTAAAATTAAATAGCGTCCGGGTTTAGAAATAGTGTCCCGGGACACTAAATACGCCATTTAGTGTAGTGAGTTTCACTCAACTGCAAAGAATTCTAGCAATTCAACTTTTAAAAGAGTTTTTTATATATTTATAACACATGCTTTAATTTCCTATAGTTTTGTCCTCTTATAGGGTATAAATATTATGTTTGTATTAGAATGATGTAAACATCTTTGTTTGTATAATATCAAAAATCAAGGCAACAAAATTCCATTGTAAAGCATTCTTATGAACACCACAAACTCCTCAATTAGTGGTCCGTAAAGGAAGGAGTTGTGCATGAACAGGTTGTTGACGAAGTCTTATAACTGGTGAATTAGCTTTACTTAGGGCCGCTTCATACTATGGCCATCCAAGTCGAGAGGCTGTGGAATTGAGTGGCCAAACTTTGTCGAGAGTCCAAAGAAATCTACTGAAAATAGGCAATAAAATATAGTTTTCATTTTTTATGAAAAGAAATCGACGGCCTCTCGACCATAGTTTGGGTTTCCATTCCCGTCCGACCCAAACTTCCTTTCGAGAGGCCGTTGCCTTGGTCAAAAAGTGTTGCCATGTAAGTATTTTGAAGGACAACGGCCTTTGGACTTTAGCCTCTAGTGTGAAGGATCGAGAGGCCGAACTCTTGGTTTCTTGCAATCCGATTGGTGGAAATTGACGACCTCTCGACTTTCGGCCATAGTCTGAAGCGGCCCGATTGTTTTGTGCATATTGAGAAGAGGGTGTAGAAATTTGGGAGAAATCGGAGATGGAGTGCTAAGAGCTGTTGCAGGGCGGATGTTAGCGCATTGAGAGCATGATGTTGTGAAGATCCTCTGTGAGAGCCGTGAGGGTGAATCTAAGCTCTCCCCCCCCCCCTCGTAGATCATGTAACATTGGAATGTATTCAACGTAAGAGGATAGTGTATGTAAACCAGATCTGTGTTAAGTCTGTGATGAATCTCCAGATCTGATTGAACAAAAGCGAGCAAAGGGTACAAAGTGCGTGGATAGTGCTTTGTGTAGGTTGGAAACAACAACCACAGTACTGGATGTGCTACTGGTTTGATGCACACTCTTGGATCCAGATCTAGATCTCGCATAGATCTACCAACAATGGACACCAGTCTCACTAGCTACATGATCAAGATGTAGACATCAAGCCACCTCACAACGCTAGATCCGCCTGTGACACAATCTCACTTGCATTTTTGAGCTAAGTATTTAGTGTAACAGCATAGACAGGTCTCATACCGCAGATCACTAGCCATGAACTCCTCTCTTCAAGATCCCTACAACAAGATCGGCACCACTACACCACGGCACCACCTTCATGATCCCAGCACCAACAGCAAACACCAATCTGTAGTCGTAGTAGCAACAACAACAGAGCATGCAGTACCAACAGGGAGCACACAACACCAATAGTGAAGAGCGCAAACGCAGTACCAGCAAGGGAGAGCTCAATGCAGCACCAGCAGTGAAGAAATCAACCAACACCAGTAGTGAAGAACACAACGCAACACTAGAAGTGAGCACGAGGCATCAGCAGCGAACACGCAACATCAGCAAACCTAGCGGCGACATCATAAGCAATCAATAGCAGCTGAATCACATCCCAACGAGAGCAGCAGCAGCAGTAGAGGCCTATCGACAACAACATACAAAATCAGCAACACAGTGCGCGACACCGAAACCTTTGCAACAACAGGAGTGATCATCAACAAAGCTTGCATTGCTGTCAAATCGCAGCAGCACTCTGTCGTTAATGGTATGTAACACCATTGCCGTCAATCACAACCTGAAACTACTCCACCACCAGAGCCAAGGTAAGCACACTCACCTAATCCCTGTTTCTTTGCATTTTTATCTGTTTAATTCTTTTTTCAGCCCTACCTCTTTTTACTGCCTCAATTACCTCCCTTTGAAGTTCTACCCCCATCCCTATAGCTCTATTACCATCAGCAAGGAGCTTAGCAATAGAAATCTGGATAGCATCGATACCTGCTTAGCAAACCTGAGCAGCATCGACACCCCAAACCCTATTCAGAGGAGGCTGTGTAGAAGCTCCCCATCCTTTGACGCTGCTCTAGATAAGTTGACCTGGTGCAAACCCAGCAACGCTATCAGCAGACACACCAACATCAGCAAGGTAAACCATCGCACCAAATGCATTGCTATCACCCACCTTCAATAAGCCTCCAAAGGTAAGCACATTAAACCTAGTCTCCTGATTTTATGTAACTTTCACTTACAATCTAGCTACCCTACTTGCATCCCTAGTCTTTTCTATTGCAGGACCTACACAGGTATCAACAAGCCCAACATGGAAGCACGCCAGTCATCATGGATAAAACCTGCAAAGGAACGACCTGCCACAAACATGGAAGTGGACTCTCCTACTGCTAATTTGAAGCAACTACTGGAGGCCAGAGCCGCCAAAGAAGCCAATTTTGGTAGCAGAAAAAGACCAAGAACAACATCAACGTAACAGACAAGACCAGCGCCCCAAACGGAGACGACAACATGGAAACAAAAGGTAATGGTAAATGAAGTCGCAAGCCTAGACATATCCAAGATACCGAAGCAAACAAGAGAGAACGAAGCCGGAAGGAGAACGCCGGAGGAATTGCGGAGCAGAGCGCATCCGGCGATCGCAGCGACGACCGATGCCAATAGAACCCCAACGGCAGACAAGCAGAGACGGAGAAGTACACCAACCAACAAGGGAGCTACATCAACAGCGACCAAGGGAGAGAGAACAAAAGCGACAGCGGACAGAGGAACAACAGCAGCGGAGCGCGGGGAGGAGACAACGACAACAACAATGTCCAGTACAACAAGGAGAAAGACAAGGAGACTACGATTGAAGTAGCCCAGACAGAGGAGGCATAAACCATAAGGGCCCCAGGATGCAACAACACAGGAGAAAGAAGGACCGGGAGGAACCAGAAGAGCAGGGAAGAGGCGCTCGAAGAAGAAAGCAAGAACGAAGCAAGAGAGGTAAGGGACAGAAACTGGAAAGACAAGCAAAAACATAGAGAAGGAAAGGGAGAGCCAGAAGACTCATACAACTTGGAATTCGACCCCCCCAAACAAACAGAGTCTCTAAACTCTAAACCAAAAAACAAAAACATGGCTATAGGACCACAAAACCCGTTATTTTAGATGGGATTCAAGACCATGGAAAAGTTAAGCCGGGAACGAGGGGAAGATGTCATTTTTATGGACAAAACAATTGAGGACATGATTACTAGAAGAATGCCTGCCAAAAAAGCCGAAGAAGTTTGGGACGCAACCGTGGCATTCCCATGAACACCCCAAATTCTATATCCCACCATGAGAGAAGATGGAATTTTAGGGCAACACTATAACTTAACACAAATTCCATTTGAAATCCCGGTAGACCCCACCACTGGATTGACGTTAGATTTTCATGTGGAAATCCACTACGAAGTGCACATGGAAACCTCCATCCTTCATAACACCGCCAAGGCCTTGATCACCGAACGACTCACACAAATGAAAATTCCATTGGGCACTAGCATCATAGACCCAATGACGATACTATGTTTTAGTACCAAAAGAGGAGGACAAAGAGGGGTATGGAATGGAGTTGTTAAACTCCACCTTCTCCACCCCGAAATTGATGGCATTGGAATGCTTAAGGGGCTATGCTCCTTTATTCTCAACTTGGACACATTTGATGGATATTTAAAAACTCCATGCTCCAAAAATGTCCTAGGAAAGGTATGCAAAAGCTACCATAGTGTTGCCAAAAAAACTAATCTCTCAATCAAAATCAAGAGTGATAACCTAGTGAATACCACCGCTAGTGCACTCTTCTATGATGTTTTGAGAAATAGCTTTCTCAAAACACATGATTTTGAAATTGTGGATGTACGGTGGGGTGACACCGAAATTGTCACCTTGTGCAATTTCAGGGATAGTGCCCACACTGCTGCCAAATTTGACACCCTCCCGAGCGCTGGAAAATTGTTATTTATATATGAAATTTTAGACACAAAATTATTGTTATGTTGACAACATGTGTACCAATTTTCAAAACTAGAAGATTGATACAAAAGAAGATATTCATGATTTACTAACAAGGGGTAGCTGTAAGAAATGTTTCACAATTGCCAACTTTGACACCTTCCCAAGGATTGAAGAATTTTTTTTTTCCCATGGAATGTTTGGAGTAGGAACATCTTTATGTTTTTTACACATGTGAAAAAATTCAAGTCCAAAAGACTCACAAACAAAATGATATTCCAAATCTACCAACAGGTGTAGTTGTGAGAAACAAAGAGGAAAATTGTCTCACAACTTTGACTGCCTCTCTAGGGTTGGGAATTTGTTATTTTAAAATGAAATTTTTGGCACAAAATCACTTTTTAGTTGATAACATGTGCAAAAACTTTCATGTTGAAATAAAAAATACTCAACTCTAGGGAGGCTGTCAAAGTTGTGAGACGATTTTCCCCTTTGTTTCTCACAACTACACCTGTTGGTAGATTTGGAATATCATTTTTTCTGTGGGTCTTTTGGACTTGAATTTTTTCACATGTGTAAACAACATAAAGATGTTCCTACTCCAAAATTCCATGTGAAAAAAAAAATTCTTCAATCCTTGGAAGGGTGTCAAAGTTGGCAGCTGTGAAACATTTCTTACAGCTACCCCTTGTTAGTAAATCTTGGATATCTTTTTTTGTATCGATCTTCTAGCTTTGGAATTTGGTACACATGTTCTCAACATAACAATAATTTTGTGTCTAAAATTTCATGCATAAATAACAATTTTCCAGCGCTCGGGAGGGTGTCAAAGTTGGCAACAGTGTGGACACTATCCCTGAAATTGCACAAGGTGACAATTTCGGTGTCACCCCACTGTACAAAAAGGCACTCATGAGAGTCATGCCTTCATTATGGCACCAACTCCCAAACAAGTGGAGAAGATAAGACTCCATCATGTGACCGCCAATCAAGAAATTATCATGCCACAAAACAAACTCAATTATGCACCACACATAACACCTGAGGCAGGGGCCAAAAAAGATGCTCTAACTTTAACACTCTCTCACTTGCCCATCTTGAAAACTGTGGTTGACACCACCAAAGCAGTTACCAAAACCATGGAGAGCAAGAACATAGCCTCTATTTGGTTCCATAGGGAAGTAGGAACAATGCACAATGGTAGTGCAAATGTGCAATGCACAAATCCCATTGTATATCGCTCCTTTCTAAACAAAACACACATCATTGATGGGCAATATGTGGATTTTGCACCACATAGGTAAAGGTTGGATGGAATGGAGCCACCCACGAAAGAACAAATTGAAGAATGGGGCTTCAATGACATCAACGCGGCATTGGTGAATACCATGTCAACTCTAGTTGCTTCAACACCCTCTATCACAAAAGAGGATGTCATCTCAATCATGGAAAAAAACAACAAGACTATGAGAGAAAAAACAAGAAGATGAAGGAAGAAATGGAGTTAATAATGGAGAAGAAAATGAAAGAAGATCAACTCATCAACAACACCAAACATGAAGAACTCCAAAACAAGATAGACTTTATACATGAGTCCCTCATGTTGGCTCTCAAAGGTATTCAAGATATCAAGGACTCACGCCCCGTCCTAGAATACCAAAAAAACGTAGAATGACCAAAGACCACATAGTAGAATACATAGTATACATTAGTCTCTACAAAAATATACTAGAACATAGTATAGAATACAATATAGACTACTCATATACTACCATACGTACACATATAGAATAAAGTACAATATGTCTCCAAAAAATACCCAAAAAACACAAATACCAATATGGTATCTAGATAGAAATATTGTATTAGAAAACCACACCAAAAAATATAATAAAACGGTATATACCAATACCAAATACAAAATACAACTACATACCACTATACAAAATACCAACACAATCAAACCAAAAAATATATACATGCAATACACAAAAATACACAAAAATATACATATGAACCAATATATACCAATACCAAATACAACACAAAAAAGACAAAACAACTCAAATAGTTACATATCCAAATTCAAAAAATAATAATGAATAAAAAAATAATCTCAACAAAGATTACAAACCAAAAAAATATCTGTACACACTCCAAAACACTAAATACAGAACAGATAACACTCGCACAAACAACTACATACGATCCAAAAAAAAAAAAAACAACAACAACAAAAACACAACAAAACAAAACACAAATAAAATAAAATAAAATATTTTGTTTCAATAATATTAAAATAATAATAATAATAAAAAACCAAAAGTCAACCTCCAAAACAAAAAAGAAAATCTCAACACCAACTACAAAATAAACCGAGAAAAAAACAACATAATAATAATAATAACAATAATAAAAGAAGATGTAGAAAAGAAAATTACAAACAATAAAATCCAAAATAAATACAACACCAGAATACAACAAAAAAACCAAAAACCCAGAAAACACCTAAAACAAGCTCAGCCTACCGGCCTCACCCAAGCACAACAAAAAAATCAAAAAGTATAAACCAAAAAATAATAATAACAACAATACCCTCCAAAAAAACTCAAAGAGAAATAGACAACTAGAACTTCTTTTATGCAGGGACATTGAAATAAACCCAGGACCAATGCCGAAAATTCTCAAAACACACCCAACCACACATAAAATCAGATGCAAAATATATTTTATTCTATGCACCATCAAACTACAACCTGAATACCAACACCTAGCAAAAAAATTCTCACCCATTTTAAACACAACACATCCAAACCACCAAGAATCAAACACAAACTACCCACACCTCTCAAGATACATTCACCAAAACCAACATCATCCACCACCACGAATATTATATGCACTCATTACCACTATTAGCCCATCATTAGAAACATGCGACCATTTACTAATACAAATACCAAACCTAAACTAGACAACGGCACTTTTAGAAAAAATGGCACTCCTCTAAAATCCACCTGAAAGACACATTCTAACCCCACACCCATATACCCTATTTATAAACACAAACCAAAATATAATCAACCCCCCCAATACCATCCACAAAGAATTATACAACTTCATCAAACAAAGTAATGAACCATTAAACCTACAAATACTGTCAAACAAATTCCCATTCCTACCCAATAACTTACTCATAGAATCACTCAAATGTAACGAACCACTACATGAATATTTCCACCCCCCTTCAGCACCCAATGATCCTCCACCACAAATCCAAGAAATTCAAACAACAAGTCAAAATGCACACATCATTACTTGGAACGCCCCATCTCTAAATACAGCCCTACTAAGCCTTCAAAACTTAACATTTAGAACACCAAATAATCCTGCAATCATTATGATACAAGAAACTAAACTAACTGCAACAAAATCTACAAAATATATACAGAACCTATTCCCAAAATACAAACTAATCTTCAACAACACACACGTCCTAACAAGATGTATGCAACAAAGAATGCCATACACACCTGCAAGAGGTGGGCTCCTCACACTTATAAATAACAAATACGCATACCCAAGGAATATCACCAAAATCCCCACTCCAGCAGAAATTTCACCATAACTACAAATAATATAGATATGCACCAACAATCCAACAAATTATAACACATCCAAACCATACATACATACTATGTGGAGACTTTAATAGAGACATAGCCTCTATAGGACGACAAAATTAATATAATACAACACCTCCACAAGCAGAAGATATAGAATGGCGTACATTTACAAACAACCTCACCTGACATACATCCCAACAAACAGCCCATTTTCTAAACAAGGCGGTCACAGTTATAGCCAAACCAACTTAATCGATGGTTACTACATTAAAACACCCAACAATACACTTTACACATCGACTACAGATAATGACCATAATTTAAACTCAGACCATTCACCAGTAACACTGCATATACCGCCGAATACACTAATAGCACGGCCCACACCACTAACAACAACCAAACCACCAAGAATCCTAAACCCCATCCCACAAGAAAATATTGAAATATTCAAAACAAGCTTCTTTGAAGTAAATGCACTCCAAATAAATGAACTCACTACAATATTGATGAATGAACAACTAACAGACAATCAATGGCAAACATCATGCTCAAAACTAGATCACATAATAAAAAAAATTCAGAAAAAATCCCAGAAACATGTAGTGCACCACCTCTCCTATCACTTACAAATCGCACTTCTCAACAAAGAGGCTTTCTACCAAGAAAACTCCAAAAAAAATGGAAAAAACATTTATCCACTTACCACTTAATTAGAAAAGCAATTTATATAACAAAAAAAACACCAAACTGGCAAATACATCCAATAATAGAAGCATTAAAAAACCATAGCCACGTCCCAATCCCATCACCTCCAAACCAACAATCAAACCAACAAGAATGGATTAAGACTTTAGCAGAACTAGCTAAAACCGCAAACATACAAGCCTGCAAAATTACCACAAAATATACTCACGAGTGTATTATAAAAGCCATCTCAAAATATAGACAACTATATGAAAAAAGTCCAAAAAAAGTAAATAAAAAGTTTTCAAAAATCAAGAAACACCACCATTAGACTGCATCAAGGACAAAAATAACAACATACTAACAAGCCCAGAAGACATAGCCAATGAAACACATATTCAACAATCAATTAGTAACAGACCCACAGTCCTAACATGCTTCTACCAACCCAAACACCCATCACAATGTACATGCGGGGTCAAACAATACCCATGGCATGAATTAGATGGATTTGTCATAGATAAGAGAGGAAACCCACAAACCCCATTGCACGAATATTTCAACCAAGAAACATACAATATATGCCTAAAACACCTATTCAACAACAAAACACCAGGCCCAGATAAAATTCCAAATTCAATATTGAAAAATATGCCCAAAAACTTCCATAAACTACTGTTCCTATTTTTTACCCATTGTTACAAACATAAACAAATCCCAGCATCATGGAAAATAAGCCTAACTGTACTACTATACAAAAAAAGAGATCCATCACTACTACCAAACTATAGACCTATCGCACTTGCAAATACAATATATAAACTATTTACTAGTACCTTAACACTTATACTCTCATCATATGGTGAAAAACACCAAATACTACACGACAACCAAGAAGGGTTTAGAGCAGAAAGAAGCACATCCAGACAACTCCAACTTCTTATAGCAACACTAGAAGACGCAATATTCACAAACAAAAACATTTACTTATTATACATAGACTTCAAAAATGCATTCGGTTCCCTTGACCATGTAAGACTCCTAGCCATAATGAAAGACCTCGGATATCCTGTAAACGCAGTAATACTAGTTGGAAATATATACTCACACTCCACCACTATATTCACAGGTGAACACTTTGGCAAAAAAAACCTATACTAATTCAAAGAGGCACAATACAAGGAGACACACTAAGCCCATATCTATTTCTAATATTTTTAGAACCATTACTCCGATGGCTACAAAGAGGAAAAAATGGATACACATTCGGTACATCTAATCTAACCATTAGCTCTGTAGCATACGCAGATGACCTAGCAATTATAACAAATAACATACAATCTTTGCAAATTCAACTAAATAAACTAAATGAATATTGTGAATGGGCCGGAATGGACTTGGAAGTACAAAAATGTGCAATTACAGGATGTCCCAATAAATCTAAAACAAAACCCAAAACTTTCAAAATCCAAATTCAAAACCAAAACATATCTTACAGAAACCAACAAATACCCATCCTATACCAAAACGAACCTTACACATATTTGGGTATACAACTAGTACTCTCACTAAAATGGAAACTACAAACACACATTACCACAAATAAAGTATTATACCAATGCAAACAACTTACAAATTGCCCAACAACAATAAAACAAAAAATTAGTATGGTAGACACTGTCATCAGAGTCGGTATTGCATATAGCTTTTATGCAGTTCCATATTTCCTACCAACTATCAAAAAGCTTGAAAAAAAATCATAGGAATCCAAAAAGTAATATGTGATTTGCCAAAATGTACAACAAATGTAATAACACAACTACCACATGAATTATTTGGACTTGAAGCATTCTCACTAAAGAATGCATACGTGCGTTGCATTTGTGAACAACTTAGAAATGCACTTAACGACCCCGGTAGATTAAGAATAATATACTGAGGACTCATACACCACATCCTAGCTAAACATGGAGGAGCAGAAGACATTCCAAGAATAAAACAACACGACTGTGTTCGATCACCAACCACACGAACATTATTTCTCTTAAAAAGAGTCAGGGGAATCCACCTCAAAAGTACAAACGAAAATTTCTAACTACATATGATAGAACTAGAATTAGAATGGCGAGCACAAGCTACAGTTGAACTACCACAACTAAACCCCAAACTATCACTTAAACTACTACACAAACTTCTAATACACAACATATACAAAATAAAACACATCACCCTCCCCAATGGCACAAATCTTATGACACCAGAAGACTTTAAAATATACTACAAAACACCAACTAAACTAGAAGAAGCGCATTAAACATAGCAAAACAACTCTTCTGTTATCCAAGTTGTACACCAAATTGCCCAGACCCATGCGGGAGACACCCACCAAATCATACATTTAAAGCAAGATACATCTCGAACAACCGAGACCTACTACCACGAACACCAAACACTCCACTGCACCCGCCAGCTCTACAACAACCACATCATCCAAATCCACCTCCAAACATTAGCAACAACACATTCAGATCTAGATTTCCCATACAGATAATATTAGACCACAAAACAAATGAATCAAAAGATAATTACAAAATAACAAAGAAGTACAACACAAACCTATACTAATGGACACTCCATAACAACACAACATACTATAAATGGATGCCACAACGCGAACTCTTCCCCCTTAACCAACCAACAGTAATTGAACACAACATCACACTATTAACAGAATACTACACAAAATTACAACACAGACAATACAAAAATATCATTAATGAACACTTCTCTCCTATACAAACTAGAGATGCAAGATTCGTCCCTCCACCCACAATAATTCCACTCACACACATATCCATAAAAGAATGTAACCCGGAAAAAGACATAATTTCCAATAAAGATACTATACAAATACTTAATGAACACACCCACATATTTGAAGACACCGGTAGACACCTTATCACTATACCAACCACTAAGCTAAAATGGCTATAGCAACAACACAACAAAACAATATATAGCTCACACGGCCTAGTACCACCAACACAAACATTTGAAAAAGAAATAGTATGGCTTTACCAAAGATATAATCATAAAATCCCCAAAAAAGACCCACTAAATGCAGCACAACATACTCTACCAACTAGCATCCTTGACTCCATTACCACAACTTTTAACATCTCCCACTCATACTTCTCATCACCAGTAACATGTTCCACATTAATCTCAAAATTCTTCTCCCCATTTGTAAGAGACAATTTTTTTGGTTCACTCGGTACTGCCCTTCAATATGAATGGAAAGGAGTTGGTTACGCCCACCCACATAATCAAGAAATGGCCCAACAAGCAATACACTGGGCCTGATTAGCAGCCAAAAATGATCCAAGTACCATCACTATACTAGTAATACCAGAAACTAACTAGTACCAAAATTTCTCTCCACACATTGGACCATTCCCAGACACACATGTAATTGCTCACTTTGCAGCAGATACCATTACATATGACGAACCAACAATCCCTCCAAAACTTCATAAACCAAAAACAGAACTACTCGCTATACACGTTCTGTGCATTCACCACCAAAACCACAATGTTGGCACACCCAACCAAATAAACATGATCAAAACGACAATCGAAAACCTGAAAATTGCACAATATCATATACAAAATGCCTCACTCACTCCCCCAAACACACCGGTTAATAAAAACAAAAAATGGAAAAATCTCGTATACCCACCCCACATCAACCCGACCACCACTACCAAACTTTGAAATAAACACTACACTTAAATTCCAACCACAACATAGCTACTACACTGATGGATCCTTCAAACCCCCTGAACAAGATATTGATGGACATTGGAAAAAAGAAAAAGCTGGCTATGGAATATACAACCCGTCAAAAACAGAAATACAAATATCAAAACGACTACCTGGCCTACAAACCAGTTTTAGAGACGAACTCATGGCTATACATAAAACACTTAGACTAACTACTACTAAATACCCAGATGAACTCGCACATATATTTACTCACTGCCTCAATTATCTATATAACCTCAGCACACAACTTAAACATCCAACCTTGCACAACAACCATGCCGACAAAACTATATTAACATCTATGGTAGAAATGCTAAAAACTCATACACAACCCACTACATTCTACAAAGTAAAAGCACATGCCAACATCAATGGTAATGAACAAGCAGACAAACTTGCAAAAGCTGGTGCCAGAAAGAAATACTCCCTCCGTCTCAGAATAATATCGTGATTTGCTTGAAAAATCTGTCTAAAAAAAATACCTTGATTTGCTAAAAAAGGTTGTTAATTTAATCAGCATGGTGTCCAAGGCATGTGACAAGTCAAAGGCATGCACAAAAAGGACCAATGTGAAGGAATGTGAGGCAGTCAATTTAATCAGCATGGTGTCCAAGACATGCTGCGTCAGCATTAAAAGCGTGTTACAAAGTGTGGAGACAAACTGGCCTTAAAACAGCCAAATTAAGCAAATCACGATATTATTCTGAGACGGAGGGAGTATTACTTTGCTACAAAAACATATGAATTTGCACATACTACACCATATTACTTCCAAAGAGATACATGGCCGGGTCCTAGAAAACGGCCTGACAAAGGCCCTGTCAGATGCCTTGAAACATACATAACCGAATATAACTGTGATAATAACCTAGAACTAATGGCAACACGATTTCCTAACATTTGCAAATGGACAATGAACCCAGATATAGATAACGAACTATCCAATACATTCTGGTCTGACCCTGCAATCACGGACTCACAAAAAATAAGCCTACTAAAATTCTGCACTGGCCAATACATGGGAAATGCTAGAAAACAACTATTCTTTGGTAGAGAAAGATTCCCATCAATCACATGCTCCATTTGCAACTCCACAGACGCAGATACATGGCTACACATACTCTTAAAATGTAAACATCATCACATACACGCTATTAGAGTTAAAAGACATAATAAAGCAGTGTGGGAATTAAGAAAACTAATCTTGTCAACACAAAAATCTAGATGCTACACCTTCATGAACGCAGGAACATTTAACAACAATCCACAAAAAAACACAGTACCCCCATGGCTTCTGCCCTGTACATATGGACGTCAAAGATGCCATTGCAACGCTAGACTTAAACCAAATATTCTATGCGTCAAAGGACTTCCGTACAATATTGACCACCACCAAATCCAGAGGACAACCTCACAATACAATTTATTGAGTTTACGTACTATAATGACAGATTCCTACAAGAAACAATAGCAAACAAAATCCAAAAATACCAACCACTAATAAATAGCATCACTAGCCAAGGTTGGAAAGTAGACCCACTTATAGTCATCACGGCAAGAGCCAGAGGAACAACACATACCTCTTCAATGAAACTTCTTGAAACAAAATTTAAACTATCAGAAACATCTATTAAACACACATTCAAAGAAATAAACACCATCGCTATACATCATGCCGGCTCAATTATACTACATAAAAGAAAAATAGAAAATAACCAACAACTACCAATAGAATACTAAAAGGAACAAATTAGCAAGAAAAGTAAGTTAATGAATAAAACCACTACTTATTTCTTTTTGTATTAGCTCAACGTGAGCACTTGTCTCAGGAAATTGGGAAGGGGCCGGTTGATTGGTTAAACTCTCCTGCCTATGATAACTCACTAGCAGCACCAAGTCATGTATATCACATTATTGCTCAGACGGACTCAACGGGAATCGAACCCGGACCATATAATTATAATACAAACGTCCTTCACCAACCAACCTAAGGACCATGACTCGGTGTCCAACAACAAAATAAATCCCAAATCATATCCAAGCTTGATCTAAACACTCGTCTATAGGCTGTTATTGGTTACTAGTACCTGTTACTGGCCACTAAAATGTCTATCCTCGAAAGAGGAGAGTAGTCTTGCACCAATGGCCCTTTGTCCGATGGACATTGGCTCATTGTCAAGACGAACATACACTTTATTCACGTCGACCTCGGAAGAGGTCCGGAGTTTCTATCTATCTATCTGAAGCGGCCCTTATTATGTCTCATTGTTATATTTCAAAATTATAATACAAATACAAAAAATATAATTACATTTAAAAATAAATTTAAATTATGGAAAAATTTGCGGATAAAACACCAAGTCGATTGGTGGATAATTTAAGGAAAAATAGGGAAACACATTATTAAATCTGATTGATTTTATTTAAATAAAAAATTCATAAATAATACTTACCTAGAAATATATGTTAATTGTAGGCTCCCTCGTTGAAAATAAATTTGAACTAAATAAACTTTCATTATCATTTATAAAGAAAAAAAATTATTATTTTAATTCCAATGACGATTGTAGATCAAAATTGGTTTAAAAAATGGTATTGACGACTAAAAGTTTCACTTGTGACTTTGTAGGATTTATAAGTGAGTTGGCGAGCCTGGAGAGTCGATAGTCGATAGTTTTAGGGCAAGGTTTTCTATGATGTAACCTTTCTATAATGTAACCTAGCCTTTTACATTCTTGAATGGTCTTCCCATGACATTCCATTCCGCCCTCAAAGATCATTATGTGAAGTAACTTAACCTTTCACGTTTTATTCAATTTCATGGCCTTTCACTTCGTTACCGGTGGTGCGGAGAAAAGTGGAGCCCTAGTAAGTAATTGATGAAACATGTTGTTTAAATAGAATAACTTAAATGCATGAAATAAAATGATAACTGTTAAATTTTAATTTTTGCTAGAAAACTAGTTGATTTTTTTTTTATAAATTGAAAAACCGGAAATGCCTAAATACGTTTATTGTTTTTCTACGAGAAAAAATATGAAAAATAATTTATTTTTTAAAGTTATTTAGTTGTGATTTCCATACATAAAAAATTAGAATTAGAAGAAATAAAAATCCCTTAATACTTTTTTGGCCCTCAAAGACCATGACTGTTCCATTCCGATTCCTCATCCTTGAAATATGAAATGAGGCATAGAAATTTCACAGATCATCCCCTTTCTAATCAGTTCACACATGCATGAAGCTAACTTCCCATAAAATCTGTGTAAAAAATCCACAATGCAAAAAGTGCATATTGGATTCATGAAAAAACAAAGTTTGATTATGTACATCATTCAAAAATTGAACGCTTGGGCAATTGATGGTTAATAATTTGCAATTCCTATCATTAGTTGCTTCGTTCCATAGTGTGGAATGGAACCCCGTTGTTATTAATGATCATTCAAATTTTACATTTTGAGATTTGGAAAGTGTAACTCATGACCCTCATAAGAAGCATATTGGAAAATATTATTAAATATGGCAAAAAATACTATTATCTCATTTTTGAATTTTGAAAGTACTCATTGTAGCAAAAAATTGTGAAAACCTCTAGATAAATATAGAACTCCTTCCCCGGCCACGAGATTTTAGTTACGGGAGTTATGTTCTAAGTCGTTTGTTTGACTATACATGGTTGGAAACCTTTTCAAAGCACTCACTAATGGGTCCAAAGGATGCGTGAATCATAGTTGTGAATCAAAAGTGATGGCTCTTCAAAGTTGATAGTGTCTCGGGACACATAAATTGGAATTGAGGGTAGGACTCAAAGTTCCCAATGACACGTTCAATAAAGTAGGACATGTTATATGTTGTTGAAAAGTTAAAAAGGATAGTTCTTCAACTTGTTAACCCCTAACCGCCCAACCATGCATATTTTGCATGATGTACGGATTTGAACTCCGATTTCTCATCCATCATGCACTTTTTGCAGTGTGGATTTTTTACTAAAACTTTTATGGGAAGTTAGCTTCGTGCATGTGTGATCCGATTAGAAAGGGGATGATTTGTGAACTTTTTATGCCTCATTTCATGTTGTAGTGTTCCACCCAAAATTTCGAAGATTTTAGTCTAAAAGTGCTCTTGAAAAAGTCAACTACTAAAATTAAGCAACCAAAAAATCTCCAAAAATCACTGCACTTAGAGTATTACATTTCAACCCATCCCAATTTTTTTCATTATTAGATTGTCAATATCTTATTCGTAATCATATTACAAAAGAGCTCTAAATTTTAAGTTTGAAAATTTATACACAAATATTGGTGATAGCAATCGCAAATCTAACTGTATGGATAGAATCTAAAATTCATAATGTACAACTTTTATTCATTCATCAAGTTGAAAATATCCCTTTTAGTTGCATTTTATAATGCATCTTTGAAAAACTACCAAATCTGAAAAGGGTGAGAACGTTTAGGGGTTAAGGCTCATAAGGAGCAAACGAAAGACTTAGAACTAACTAGGAGTTATGTTCTAAGTCGTTCGTTTGTTTCCAATTCTAACCTCGTCGAGCACGATAGGAAAGAATCATTTCTTTTAGAGATAAATATTAGAGATTGTGTTATTTTTTTGTAATTTTTTTTTTCTACTTCAAAAAGAGACAAAAATTTGTCTTTATTGTTTGAATTGAGATATTAAAAAAAACCAAGTTCACAATAAAATTAGATGTGTTTAGAAATGGTTTAGACCTCCCCCACTTGCAGTATTGTTTTCAATATGTTAAATCATTCTCTTACTTCTGAAATTTGGTATACGAGTAGCTAACATTGTGTAGATTGTGAAAGTGAAGAGCGACAAGTTTTTGTAGTGGAACATTTTCAAAATAGGAAGAAAAACACGAAGTTGAAAATTTTGGGTGGGTTTTATTTTTCTCGCAGATTCTCACTTCAAACGTATATATTTTCTTAACTATACAATCAAAGATTGTGAATTTTTTTGTGCACATTCCATTGGTTGGAAAGAACAAGTTTCTACAGTTGGATTGTGAAAAAAAAAGTTTTTTTGAAAGTGTGCCCTAGGGATTAGAAATGGCAGCATTGTAGTGTTTTTTGAGTAAAACAGTTCCGGTCCTTTAGGGGTTAAACAAAGTTGGACTTCAGTTGGATTTTTTTTTTAGTAAATCATTATTATTCCAAATACTAAATAAAAAATGAACATCAAAGAATGTGCATCATCTCACAATTTTTGCATTCTCTTTCATTCTATCTTTGACTTCTCTACATCCTAACCGCATTAAAACTCCCAAACATACTAAACCTATGGTAATATCTCCACCTCTATTCATGATCACTCTCTTTCCTCTTTTCGCTCTTCATTTCCAACATCACAAGTTACAAAAATCTCATCCTTCACAAAAAACCATACACTAAAACCCTGCACCCCCCGGCACCTCCCCACCCCTCTGTACAGTAACATGAAAGGCAATCAATACAAGGCAAGGGTGAATTTGGATTCTGCATTCAACTTCTATATCTCCGGCAGGACTCTCTCACCAAACACACCATTTTTGAACAATTTATTGACAGTGCACAATGACACAAGTGAAGCCAAAAATGCCAATTATTGGCATAACACTTAACAGCTTCAGCAGCTGGTGAAAGTGGCTGCTCTAAGTTCCAAGTGATGTTGCTGCATAGAAATAGCTTCATCCAAGCGATAATAGGCAAGGAAGGTTGGACAGGGTACCAAAGAATAAACTTTTGAAGGATTATTCAAACTTAGAGCTTGATGGAATGTCAGCTCACAGTTCAAGCTTAAAAAAAATTCATACAAGGGTGTGCAGAAAATTTGTCTTGGCACCGCCAAACTATCAGTTTGCACGTGTGCTTTCATTGGCCTTCAGTAACTACCGACTGTGTTGCATATGGAACTCCTTGAGCTGCAAGAGCAGAACATCTGATTTAGTTCTAAGAACAAGAAAATACTTTTTAAATAACACATGGAAAGCTTCAGCATGTTTCTAAAAAGAAAGATGAAGACAAACCTCCAGGACACGATTCCGATTAACATCAAACAGACGGAACATAAGGTCCAGCTCACTCTGCACATGGATACCAAAGATGAGAAAATAGCCAGTGAATTAGGATGATAATCGACAATAATTACCTACACGCCTTAGCATTGTACTTCAAGTCGTCTTTACAAGTACATATTTAGTTCATTTCAGTACAATCAAAACGTTTTCCTATGACAAGTTTATACACAAGCCAGCCCTGTAATGGCTTACCACATTCCTAAATGAAGCAAAATCACAAGAGCAGCAAATCTCAAGCCAATATCGTTTGTACGATTTCAAGAAGTTGAACGAGAAACAACTCGACAATAAAATAAAAGATGTAGAACATCAAACCTGAGTCATATGTTGAGCAAAGGGATGCTTCCGCACAATTCCCAAAAATTCCTGGAGTGTGACAGGTTTCCCTGCCACTGGAATACAACAGTTTGCTAGGATTAGAGGGTGAAGGTGGACCAATATGGAGAACATGCACATGCAATCAAGAAACCAAAGTTGCTAAACAGTAATTGAGGTCAAACCTTCAGAGATGACCACTTGAAAAATATCATCAAGGTCATCTAAATGTTGGAGGAGATTTTGCAGCCCTGCTAAGTCCTGTAAGACATGACAAACAGAAAAAACACCCCTCTTCTCAACTGAGGTGAATATAAACTGATGCCTCAAGAATCTTGCAGTGCTGTGAAAATAGTCAAAGATCAACTTGAAATCATCTTGATAGTGTCAACAACTGTTCTAGACAAATGACCTGAGCACGCCGTTTGTCATCAATTCGGGGACGAACACGACACAAGTTAAACAGTGTAGCACCAACAAATACAGATGTGGCTGTGGCACATCCTGATACCCACCAAAAGAGGGTAGGATGATCTTCAAACCCACTGCAATATAATAATGTGGCCGTTAGTAATGTGGTGCATGGCAATTCTAAATGTGCTGCCGAACACAAAAAGGGTAGCCAGGTAAAAGTTAAGTACCAACCTCTGAAGATTCATGCCAAAAAATGCACCAACAGCTGCAGCTCTGTGATTATCAAGGCTCTTAGAAAACTAGTGATAAGTAGTAAACAGCAATTCAACATTCAATGACTGTCAAGTGGAACAAGGTATTTGTCTAAAAATATATACCAATGATTAATTACCTCAAACCACAAACTATTAAACATACATCTCCACCATGGTGTAACACTCCCTAAACATCTATCTATTCTGCAAACAGAATATTATGTAACATAACTTCTTAAGAACATATAACAATGTATTTATACATCCAACAATTAACGAAGTAGAAGAACTTTTTGGAAGAAGTTAGGTTGTGAATTTAAACTTCAAAATCGGTCATAAATTAAAAGAAAGAGAGCAACAATATGATAAGTGCATACAAGCTTACGGATAGGGTGCCCATGCTCATCATCAAATCTGTGCGTATGATGCGATTTCGAGTTGTGTCTAAGCCCAATTCCCATATCTGCACCCATGACCTTCTCATTACAACTTGTCAACGAGTGCACCCAAGATTTTCTTTACCAGAGTCTCGATGCTTTTAAAATTACCTCCTGAGCTGCATTCAAGTCTTTTCGCAGCTCCTCAAGGGCGCCACCAGCATCGTCAAACTGCACAATCACAGGGTACAATCAAAACCTTTCGTTTTTACCTAATGCCATTCTTTGAAACACGAAACGTTAGCTTTCTAGACTTTCACTCAGGTTATCTGGGTAAATACCTCTCGCTGATAAGTCAGGAGCATGTCAGTTGCTGCCTGCCGTAGGTTGATGTGCTGCAATGCTCCTTCTTCATCCCTACGATGTCAACAAGACAAGAAAGGTTACCAGATACTCGTGTTTTAAATAAATCATCACAGAAAACGTTATATGACCTACCAGCCAGTGTCGCAAATGATTCTGAGTACGCGATAAACTTCAAGGAGAAAATATTCTTTACATCAGAGATGATTACATCTCTGTGTACACAAACCAATTGCAACTTCAGAGAATTTGGGGACAAGAATGTACTCTTTAGGAAGGGACTTCAAAGCGGTCAACCACGGTGTCCTAGTTTGAAAACAAAGAGCTTGAAGATTCTCATCACTGTTCAACACCTGAAATTTTCAAACATGTTGGGAATTCTCAACCACTTAGGATGCAATCTTGACACAGATCCGACAAACTTCTTTATACTGAGTATCTGAGCATAAAGAATCTCAAGTAGGAACCATCACTCTGGCCTGTAGAGATCTATGACTAAGATCATATACACAACAGGAAACATGCAGGCCATTTACATTAGATTGCCAAGTAGTAGCAGCTTATGAGGATTTTCAGAATATGAGTGAACTAATTAGCAAATACAGGAAGATTGCTATCAGCTGAAGATCACTTACAAGGCCCTGTACATCCAAGACATTGCTAGGAGATCTAGTAACTACCTGATCCATAGCATTATGGGCATCGCGAATATCATGCTCCAGTTCAGTGAGAGCCCTCTTTAAGGGTAGCAACCGTTGCAGCCTGCATTGCAGTAATTGTCACATACGTTGCCATTTCATGTTTACTTCATCATGGGCAGCAGAAGTTAATAGGAAATATCATAATGCGATCAAGGGACAGAATAACGCACCCTCCCATGTTAACATCTGACGTAAGCTCCTCCAGCACGCGCTCCACCAGCACCTTCAGCCTTTGCAGATAACCAATTAAGCATTTGTGCTCAAATCTTAAAAGACAAGCATTTACGATTTCTAATCTCGAGCCAGCACACATAAGAGTGCTATGTGTAATAATATAGCAACAAGATAATTTAGGATGGAGTTGTTAGTAGAATGTTGCTAACTCAAAGAATGTTAAGTGGTTATCACCTTTCAACTTTCTGATTAAAAAAGCTGCTGGTCTCCTCAAGCAAGCACTCAACCATTTTCAGATGAAACGGCATGACTTCATAAGTATAACCTGATGGATTCTTCACTTGCTCGGCCATAGAAATTGCGAAAAATTCTCGTGCCCTGAAAAACATCACGATTCAACAACCTCACTCGGAATTCAAGTAAATTCTAAGCTTACGATAGAAAATCATCGATTTTCAGACTTTGTGTGGAGAGATTGCGCAATTTTGAGGAAGACTGCGGTCTCCTAGCTAGTTCAGAACAAGCATACATGCACTGTATACTGACCTCATGATAGGAGAGGCGATTCATATTTAGTTATGATGTCATTTAAAAGCTCAGATTCAAGATATGTGATTGCAGATGTTAAAACACAGGTACCTACTCAAAGCAGTCTATTCTACTGTTCATGAAAAAAAGAAAATGCAATTCACTATAGAAAACAATGGGTTCGACATGATATGACTAGTATGTACCTGTCCATCACTTCATTCCAAGCTCTTTTCTTGCTTGACAGATTCGCCACAGCTCCAGCCACTTTACCGATCCTGCAACCATTGTCAGATGCCAATCAGCTCTGGCCTCTATCAAAGAGAACATGGGAATTTATTAGTAAACGCCAGTGGAAATCTGCTGATTCCCATTTTCAACTGGCTTGCACAAACTACGAAACCTGATAGTATCTACAAAAAGCTAATTACACTTCTTGCCAAAATAAAGAACACACCCCTACTCATGAGATCACATACCCCTTACACATACACAAAATTACAATGTAGAAGACAGTAGGGAAATTCTGAATGCAATGCGCAAAAAACAAAGAAGAAAAAACAGACAACGAAAACCTTAACTTAAACCCTAGAACTGGAATGAAAAAAGTAGAGGAGCTGAAATACAACTGTCTGCTTCAAGGACTTATGCAGGAAGGACGAGGTAGGGTTGTGGACAGGTACGGAGGACGGCGAGCTTCAAAGAGTAGGGCATGATCCTTGCAAACCAGTGCTCTCACATTCTCCATCCGCACAATCACCTGATTTAGTAATGGCAAGTACAACATGAATATCTTTTTTTGAAAAAGAGGCTAAAATTGCAGTCAAAAATTTGAAGACTGGTGAACTCTTTCCTAAGAGAACTGAAGAAAGCCAACACAATCTAAGATTAACCCCTAAAGGACCAGAAGCCCAAATTGGGCCTCATGTTTTTTATAGCACTTTTGATAGGTCCTATGTAGACTTCCTTTTATTCAAATTTATTTGTCTTTTGATCAACACATGCAATGTCCTTCACTGATACCAGAGATATAAAATCTGGTCCTATTTGAATTGTATTTCACAATATGATCGATTGAATTTGTCATTTAAAACTATGAATCCTTGATCCTTTAAGGGTTAATACCTTTTCACTACGAAAAGATATCGTGGCTCGTTGCGGCACAAAGGATGTCGACCTTGTTAACACGTCCACGTCCCTCGGATGAATCTCCTAAAAGATACAAGAACTAACTTCCTTCAGGTTCAGTAACCCGGAAAGCCATTGACAACAAGCTCCAAAGCATTCCAAAAACAATGTTTCTATTCTAAAATGACAGATATAATATGCTGATGGCAATTTGAAAGACTGAAGAATGACAGCGCTCACAAGCTCAGAGGTCCTGAGAGAGAGATGATGCCATGAACCATCATCATTCACTCGGACGACATTGAATTTTGCTGCCCCGTCCAGCGCCTTCTTGGCCGGTTTGCCTTCTGTTGCTTTGTCCTTCGGCACAGACACCTCGTCATCTTCATGGAGCATCTTCATGCAATAATATCTCGAACCGTGAACACTTTGATCATAAAGGGAATTGAATTGAGGGACTGCAAAGCCCCATGAAGGATCCTTATTATTCAACCATTTGGTTGCAGGCCTAACGAGGGAAGAATTCAACCTCCTCGAACCTTGACATTGGCTAAAAACGTATGTGCTGGCTAATCGCTGCAGCAGCTGCATCCTGGCCATCTTCGCCCTAAACCCTAAACCCTCGAAAACCTATGAAAATTCAATTTCTTGTTCACGATCCTGCACCTCACAAACAGTAGGCATGGATTAATGAACACAAAGAATCCAACGCCTTCATTCGTCGATGCGAAATCCGCAATGCGACCATCATTTAGCGCTAACAAATTTAAAAAGTCAATTGGTACAAAAGCAATCAAAACTTAAGAATTTAATGTCAAACGCTCGTAATAATCAAACTCAACATCCAGAGTGCAATAGACATCACTTACATGACTTCTTGATTGAAAATTCGAGCACAAGAAGAAACTCCGAATTGTTAGTGAGCTCGAAAAGCGCAATCGATGGCCACACCGCAGCAAACACTACGCCGGGAAAAACTCCATCCCGAACTTTGAAAATCCTCAACCCTAAACAGAATTCCAGAGACAAATTCTTACAAGACAATGAGATTGCAATGCAAGTTCAATTGCTGCTTGCATTCGCTTGCCAACTGGAACTAAAACACATGCCAGCTCATCGAATTTTGAAGTGGAATTTACACGTGTCAATCACTATCACTGTGGCAAAACTATCTACAGTAACAGTTACTACTCCGTCTCGAAACCCTAAACCTGTGTTCCCACTGATGTTTGCAAGCATGTAATATGCTGTAAGTTTCAATATAGATGCGGACCCCAAGCTGAAGGTGCCGGAATAATCAGAAATTTTTGATTCAGGGAGTGGCATCATTTTGATGCTTCATGGAATCATTCAATATTTGCGTGGAAAACAGTGCAAGAATGATACGAACAATGTGATCAAATCTTACAAAATTCCCACTTGAGCAGATTGCCAAGAGCGGTGATCGTGATAAGAGGGAATGACCCAAAACCGCCCCCTCCCCCCATTCTCATCTAGATGTCTTCAACAACCGCAACCCAAGAAACCTAAAACCAACCGTTTGTAATCCTCAAGGAACTTAAAATCGATCATTTGTGATTCAATCAACAAGCGGGTAAGATTGTGGCGTCTTAGATACAATTCATAATATTTTTTGTATTGCAAAAAACACCACCTAATATATGTCAAAAGTGGAATATATTTGACTATTTTAGTGAATTCACCAAAGTACAAAGATGGTTTTTTATGCATCTATATGGTTAATGTATGCCACATGATCACTTACAAGCTGTGAATTAAATTTAATGTGCAAGCACAGTTTGCTCCCAATGCACCAATGCATTGCAACCAAGAGGTGGGAAGCCAAGGGTCAAACCGCCCATTTAAGCTGCTCTACTTGTATAATTAAAATGGTATTATTTGTGGTTGATAAACAAATAAAACTCATGAATCTAAATGAAGTTTTTATTTATTTTTATTATTGTTTTCAAATAAAATGAAATTATATGAATTTTCAAAGTGAAAAGATATAAAATGTAACTAAGAGGGATATTTTGAACTTGATGCATGAATAAAAGTTGTACATTATAAATTTTAAATTCTATCCATACGGTTAAACCTGTGATTGCAATCACCAATATTTTTGTATAAAATTTGAAACTTAAAATTCAAAATTCTTTTGTAATTCGATTACGAATAAGATGTTGACAATTTGTGGATGAAATTTGTTATGATAGGTTGAAATGTAATACTCTATGTGTAGTGATTTTTGGAGATGTTTTGTTTGCTTGATTTTATGAGTTGATTTTTTCAAGAGCACTTTTTATTCCTTTAGAACTAAGATTTTAGAAATTTTTGGTGAAAATGTGTGGCATGAAATGAGGCATAATTTTTTCACAAATCATCCCCTTTCTAATCGGATCACACATGCATGAAGTTATCTTGCCATTGAATTTTGTAGTATTTTTTTTACTTGTAAAAAGCGCACGACGTATGAAAAAACGAATTTTCCATTGTGTACATAAGACAAAAACGCCTGGTTAGGCAGTTTGGGGTTATGCTCACATTTGTATACCCGCAGTTCATTACAAAATTGGCCTCATACAAGCATAGATAATGCCAGCATGTACTATTCAATCACAGATAGTGCTAACATGTGATTGAATAGTACATGGTAGGACCTTATCTTGTTGGCATCCATGAGCCCTTAATTGTTCTTCTAGATAGTTTTGAGTTATACAAGTTGTAATCAACTACACCGAAATATACACATATACTGTGGCCCACAGTACTTACGAGAGGCTTTACTAATATAAAAAATCAAAATAATGTGGTAAAATTCATCCAAATTGGATGAAAATTTGTTTAATAGGATGAAAATTTGTTCAAATGAATGAATGTACCCACACCATTCACCCACCCACAGTATATGATGATTTTAGTGTAGTTATTGGAACTAAGAACCTATTGGAATTATCTTCACCTACGTAATTAAGATCTATTCTCACTTGAAATTAAGACACGCACATTTCATTAAAATTGGATCACATTTCATTAAAACTGAACTAACAGACTGGAAAAGTAATGGAGAGTGATGCCATTCTCAATAGAGATAGGTCCCAACAGTGCTCATTCGTGGAATATGAGCACTGTAAAAAAATTGGGGACCTATCTTTATTGAGAAAGGCAACACTCCCCATCACTTTTTCAATCTGGTAGTTCAGTTTTAACGAAATGTGGTTCAATTTTAACGAAATGTGTGTTAAGTAAGAAATGTTCTAGCAAGAGTGGTAGGAATGAATCTAGGAAGGGGTTTTGATTGTTGCTAAAAACCACACCTAATTTTGACACTCCAAAATTTTACACAAGAAGCACATATTCATTTCGACAAAATATATCAAAACTCGTGTTGATTTAACCCCTAAAGGTCCCTATCTTTTTTGGGCTTAAAACCATCATCGCTTTTGATGTGTTATAGGTCTAAATGTAAGTGAGGTATAGAAATCTCAACCGTACAATCTTGTAACAGACATGTTGTAGATCATGTGGATCAATTTTGGGGTCATTTGGCCATATAGATTGCAAGATCATAGTGTTTTTGTGCTAAAAAGGATGCTGAAATTTTCCTAGCAACACAGTTAGAGGTGAAATTCGTTTTCAAAATTACTCAAATGAAAAAACGTTGAACTATAAAGTTGTTCAAAATCATCATATAAACACATTAGTACCAAAAAAGCCTCATGAAAAAAATTTAATGTGCCCTAAAATGGCCTTGCAATGTCAAAAAGTAGCCCGAAAAGTGACCCATTTGAACCAAAAAGCAAAAAGTGTCCAAACTAGACCCGTGCACTAAAATGACTCCCAAACATTCATAACAACATGGATTGACCTGAAAATTTTACCATAATAACTAGACTTCAAGGGGAATTCAACCCAACAAGTTTTATTGAAAACGGACTTGGGATGAAGGAGATACAAGCCCCCGAAGTTACTGCCATCAAAATTCACAGAACTGTCCAAAAAAAATACATACCTACTTTCAAATGATCACCAAAAATTCAATTCATCTCGGATTGATCTGAAATTTTACCACACATTCCATACATCATGCGGGGAGTTTTTTCAAAATTTCAGAAAAATCGGACACATTTTGCAAAAGTTACAGCTCTTCGAAGGTGACTGTACCCCCAAAAACGTCCATAATATGGACGCCGGGACGCTTAGGGGTTAACACTAGATCATCTACCTATTGTATTAATGACTTTTGCATATGGTGTCCAAATATTGCATACTTTGGTGCATTGGAATCCTCTTGACAACATTTGCTACCAAGAATATTTTAAAACTGACATTTAGTAACAAAAATTATGATCAGCGCTTAAAGAGTCACAATTAGGTGTGCATACCTTAGAGCAGCTCCACCGCAGCCCTCCGAGAGTCTCTCGCACTCGAGAACTAGATGAAAAGTGCCAAGGGCCCTTCCAAAATGCCTCTTGAGTCTGGATCCTAGCGTGTCAAGAAATGGCCCTTCAAATCACTATTTAGTTGACTATATCCCCACATTCTACTTGTGATTGGTCCATTGACCATTTGATGTGCACTTTTGATGTGTGAGGGGCCTCCAAGGGTGGGGGAGTGTAAGTGCAAGGGCTCTTCAAATGTAAATGAATAATTTCAGCGAATAATTTCTAGCGTGTAGGAGTGGGGATGCTCTTACTACATCTGCAGTTGATGAAACACTGTTCCGCGCACTGTTCCTGCTTTCTTTAGACAAATCAAAGTGCAGACAAATTGTGCAGACAAATCAAAGTGCTGCAGTTCAGATAAACAAATCCATACCACGTTGCATTACACTACGACAAACTGAACAGTACAACACTACAAGCATGTTGGAACAAGAAACATCACACAAAACATGTTGACACAAGCTGCAACACACCAAACAAGGCTCTGTAATACCAAATCCATGCCGTAAAAAAGCAGGACTCAGTCTTTCTGTGCAGAAACTTGAATTAAGCATGCAGAAACTTGACTTGCATGTGATCTATATATCAAAACCAGGCCGGTAATGCACACTGACTGACAGACAGATGGAGCATGATGTACACAGAAAATGATGCATATGTATATTGATATGATTTCCCTTCTTGGGGTGCAAAGTACCCTGAACCTTCGAAAACCTCATGGTACACTGTATACTTACATCCTCGACAGTATAGATCTCTCGTATAGCTAGGCCGGTGAACAACTCCGCCCTCTGATAGTATCTGTGACTATATCCCATCTCTCTCGCGACAACCATGACGCATACTCTAGTGATCACGGCAGAGAGGTAATAATATAGTATTGCTTCTCTCTGCACTGGCCGGCTTCCAATTTGCGGGGGGCGCTATGATCTTAACAAACTGAAGTCACAGAAAAATCAACTGAAGAAAACTACAAGCAGGATCATGGCGGAGAGATCGATTCAATCTCTCCGCGCTGGCCGACATCCGAGTTGACGGGGGGCGCCTACGATCTTGACAACACAATAAAATCAAAAAGAAAACTACAAGCAGGATCATGGCGGAGAGATCGATTCAATCCCTCCGCGCTGGCCGACATCCGAGTTGACGGGGGGCGCCTACGATCTTGACAACACAATAAAATCAAAAAGAAAACTACAAGCAGGATCATGGCGGAGAGATCGATTCAATCCCTCCGCGCTGGCCGACGTCCGAGTTAACGGGGGGCGCTTATGATCACAACGACAAACTAAAAATTTAAAACACACATATCAGTGGACGAATTAAGCAGACCTGTCTGTCTCTCACGCACCAGTTTATGTAGTCCTATCGAAACATAAAACTAGTATCTGATCATGGCAGAGAGAAAACGAAAAGATAATGTTCCTCTCTGCGCTGGCCGGCATCCGAGCTTACGTACGGGGGGCGCCTATGATCGGTAGCTACAGAGCAAAATGAAATCAAATGAAAGCAGTCGCTCGCCTCACTCTCTGCTTTTGTAACAAATTTCCTGTACAATCGTTATAATCTAGCGAGTCGTCTCGGCGTTGGCGGGGGCGGGAAGCGCTATGACAATTTGAATTTTGAAAATTGGAAAGCTTCACCCCGGGAGCTTCACTCGATGTACTTGTGCATCTTCGCCAAGCGGATGTCACGAAGTAAGAGACGAGCGAAGAACGCAGTTTCTTCCGGATTGGCCACCCAGAGAATGGAGCATTGGCTTCTTGTCGCGGCGTCGTTGCCGCTCATAGTAAATCTGTCACCAACGTGGAGAGTCTCGCAGCACTTCGTCCCCAGGTATTTCATGAGAGCCCTTAGCCCAACAGATTTATTCCCCACGTCCACAAAAACATCGTTGCCTCCGTTGAAGGCGCAGAACGGCAAGCCGGATTGCATAAGCTGCACTTGCACGGTAAGCGCCATCTCCTCCAAAACTTCATAAATCGTGGGATCCTTCGGCACCGCGCCCACAGCGCGCGGCTTGCGAATGATCTCGATCGGGACACGCAGACGCGCGGCCGCGGATTTCAACGATCGTTCCGCGTTGTCCAGAAGCGCCGTAACATCATCCTCGCTCCACGCGAGCATGTCTTCCGATTTCCAAAGCTCATCAGGAACAAACTCAAGCTTGTACTGATTGTTCACGCGCAGCAAGTAATTGCACTCACCACCCATAATGTGAAACAATCTCGTCACGTGAGGGGGAAGCTGCAACTCCTCAAATGCTTCGAGTAACCCCGCGAGTCGCCCTTCAAATTTCGCAGCGTTTCCAGGGTAACCCGCGGCAGTGACAATCGCCACTTGAATCCCTTCCTTCATAAGCTTCACAATATGGCCTATCATCTTGTTATCGCCCCGGATGTGATGCCCGTCTGCATAAATCGTCCCGTCCGCGTCGAACGTGATCAATGACAGCTTCTCGGCTATGGCGTGCACTTGCGCGATGTTGAGCACGTGACGAACCTCGGCGAAATTCGGAGGGACGTATTTTCGCCGTGACAGAGAAGCGAACTCGTCGTACTCGTGAAGAGCGCGGACGAGAGGTAACGGTGTATGAAATCGTGGGCCGAGATGCGGGATTAGGCGGTTAAGTGTGCTGCGATGCGGATCCGCAGCGTGCTCGCGCACCCATCGCTCCACTTTCTCCATCACTTGAAACGGCGAATGCGTGGCGTGCATGGAAATTATAAACTCGATGAGCCCGTCTTGCTCTTTCAGTCGCCCTTTCCTGCGCAAGACGTGCGCGTCCGTAACACTCGAGGCCCGGAACAGATGCGCATCCTCAAGAGCCTCCGTGCTCAGCAACATGTTCCAGCGCATGCCACCGGAACTCGCGTTCGCTTGCTTCAGCTGCTCCGCGGACAACGCATCCTCCGCGAGCTGCAACACTTGCGACGATGTCTCTTTCTCTTTCTCCACCACGATTGCTCGATTGCCCACCCACGCATGCTCCTCCTGGAGTTGCTGCACGAATCCAGCATTATTACTGCTGCCATTCTCTTGCAACGTCGTCGTGAACGTCGCAGGCTCCGACAACCCCTCGCACCGAATCATCTGGCCATGGCGACACGAAACAGAGTACGAAACGCCGCGATTTGGAATAACCTTCAACCGCCTCGACTCCATCGCCAGTAAACCTCTGCCATGACTGGAGTTTCCAATTGACAAGCAGCTCAGTTGCGCCATCGCTCCCAAACTAAAAAGTCCTCACTTGCTCTTCTACAAAATGTACACAGAAAGCTTAGAGGCTACCGCCATCGCCACCACCGAGTGAAACGCCATACCCCATCTCGTGTTCTCAGATTGTGCAAGCTTGGAATCGATTGTGCAAGCTGAATGAGCACAACAGCATTTAACATGTACAGAGCATGAAAATTGTTCTGGAGAGATTCGTTTGGCAGAACTGAGAAGATGACCACGCCACATCGGACCTCCAATCTGAACAAATTGATCGCAATGAATAATCTGACGGACTGACGAGTGACGGAGGATGGGATTCTCGGACATCTGGTCACTGCTCTCTTTCTCTCTTTCTTTCGGTTCTTTCCGATCCTTTTGTGAGTTGACTGTCGACGTAGTGTCGACAGAGAAAAAGAAGCCCACGATTTCTTTTTCTTTCTGTTTCGTTCTCTTTCTGCGGGCGGGGCTTTGGGTTTATCGCTCCGGTGACAGTTGACAGTTTAGATGGGGTTGTGATAAGACCTAATAATGTTCGGTTTATGTTTTTTTCCTTTGGGCCTTGCCCGCGGGCAGTGACCGACCGGTCGTTCCTGAGCCGGTTCCACTGTTTCAGGGCATTCTTTTTCATTTTTCATGAAGTGCCAAAGTGGTAATATAAAGTGTTATAGTGGTGCTCGATATTTCAATGTTCATCTACATGTTGTCAAGATTGGCAAAAAATAATTATAAGAAGGAAGCTCAAATCTTTAGGATTTTTTTCAAAGTAATTCAATTTTGCATGGTGGAAAAGAGATTTTGGATGTTCATAGAATTTGACATTTGTTGAAAAGGATTTTATTTATTTTTAAATATAATTATTCGGCATGAGACGGTTGGGTACATATGTTTTCTCATGGTATTTAGAGTAATGATGAGCATGTGGAAAAAGAATTTAGGTACATTTTTTTACTACATTTATATTTTTTTAAGATTATTTCCAACAAGTGCGAACATACTTGTATTCTAATAAACGTAAAAAGATTAATCGGAGTAATATCAAAGAAAAATTAATTGATAATAGAGTTATTCAAAAAAAAAAAAATGGTCCATAAGCGGAGTTCAAGTGGAGTTCACTTCCTATACTTACAATTTTTGCCAAGCGTTGTTTATGAATAGTTCTCATGGTCGGGTCTCTTGGCTTGAGGGAACTTGTGGGAACTCTTTTTTAGCATTGGAGAGGTCCACACCCCATGATGGTGCAGGGCCTTACTTTAGATTATTCTTCAACTCATCATAGACTAGATTTGCAGTCTTTCGAACTCAAAACAAATCTATGGTGAGTTTAAAGATTCTTTCCATTTTGAAACACTCTCTTCGGTAAACTCTAATAGAGAACTTAAATCTCCTTGGATATTGTCCAAAAGGTAAAAGTTTATTTTAGAAATCTTGTAAAACAATCATTTTGTAATAAAAAGAGATAGAAGGTAGCTAAATGGATGAAATCTAATCAACAAATGAAACTCTTACTGACATTAAAGTAAGTTTTTGGAATTTAGTTGTTTTAGAAAATAGTGTAGCGAAAATAAACAATGATGGTTTAGAATAAAAGTATCTCTCCAGCAATGGTAATTCTTTTTTGATATATTGGGAACTGGCATGAGTTGCAACTTGCAAATTCATTCATCCAAAAATCCTGAATTTGTCACATAATTTTACCAGAAACAATTCAAGGTAAGGTTTTGGCAAAAATTTGCAAGAGAAAAAAGCATATAAAAAATTAAAAATGATTGTGCTCAGTCGACCTTACAGCAAAACGTCTTATTTTTTGGGTTATTTGAGTTATCCGCAAAGTGAAGTGCAAAGTGAAGTGGGCATACACTATCTTCCACCAAGAATTTTCATTCCTCAAATAGACTTTTATGACATCTCACACAAGCCACTAAGCTCCTTCCTTTGGAAAGTTTGAGGCCAGGTTGAGGGGATGTCGAGATTCATCCATGGGAACTTAAGAGAAGCTTGGGGGGAGCTTCTCTTGCATCGGAGAGGTGGTAGGATTGAATCTCCTTGACATTGAAGTGCAACCTTATTGGTTTTAAAAAAATGGAGGCAAAACTCGTTCTTGTTGCCTTTGAAGCTAAAACACCAGCTTGCCTTGTTTTTCTCTTCTAGTGATATTTTCCTAGACTTTCTAGATAACTCTATTGTGTATTTTAAAATTGATATAAATTGACGATTATTGGACTCTATACGATCATGATTAGGATTTCAATCGGTGAAATCGAATGATCATGGGAAATGTGTGGATTACTTAATGAGTAAGTAAAATATAGTACCGTAGCTTCATAGCATAATAGAGCAGTGCAATGGAGCACCCTTTTGAAAAGTAGATCGAAAGAGAATCTTTATTTAGATCCATTGTTCTAAATAACGAAGAAATGCCATTTGTATTCCATGAATTTTGGGACTACTATGTCATTTCCATGTAAAACTTAGTTTCTAATTGTAACTAGACCGTGGACCTATTGCAAAAGGGTGTTGGCTCCCATTGCTCGACTATACTATGTTTGTATCAGATTCAAGTGAACACACATCCGTTGAATTTTTATTTTTATTTTTTACAAAAAGAATAAAATGATCAAAAAATGTCGACTTTTAAAAATAATTTTTTAATGTTTTTTCTAAAATTCTCCCTGCATGTTTTTAAAATGATTTTATGTAGAATTTGCTATGAAACTACAGTATTCAATTTGACCCCTAAAGGACCAATAAACCCAAATTGAGCCTTATGTTTTTTCAACAATTTTGAGTAGGTCCTATGTAGACCTCTTTGATTCATGTTTTTTTTTTTTTTAATCAACACATGCAATGTTCTTCACTAATTCTAGTTATATAAAATGTGTTCCTATTTGAATTATATTTTTCACAATATGATCAATTGCATTTGTCATTTCAAAACCATGAATATTTTGTCCTTTAGGGGTGAAATATTGTGAGTGCAATAATTTTTGCCAAGACTTTAACTCTTTTTTTGCACATGTTGTTTAGTACTAACTTAACCCTTTAACGCGCCAGCGTCCACATAGTGGACGACGCACAGATTGAAACTGCTCGATTCTCATCCAAATTGGACAGTTTTCATCCACCAAAATTTCTCTTAGTTCTTGAGCAAGTTGACTATCCTTTGTACGGTTTGGATCTTCAAAAAAGGTTATTATGATTTTTAGAAAAACAACAGAATTGGTTTATGTCAAGTTTCATTCTTAGTTCAAAAAGTGGGACCTTAAATATGATTTTTCAAAATAAGTAGAATCAAATAATGGAAATCATACCATCTCGTAGTGCATGTTATTTCAATTTCATTACCATATTTAAAAAAGAAATTGGTGTTAATTTTGGATTTTAAATTGAATTTCAAGAGAAAACCTTGCAAAATTAATTTAAAAATATTAAACAAAAACATAATAAATCCAACCGTACAGATGTGATCTTCACATTGACATTTACAACTTTGCTTTGACCATGAACCCCATTTTTGGTTTTCATCAAGCATTTTATAGCTCTTCTTTGAAAACAGTGTTGAATCGGGACGTTAAAGGGTTAAAGGCACACTACTTTTTCCAAGGTTTCTTATCTTTAATTTAAGAGTTATGCACCAAAACGTGTTTTCTTTTGCAATATGGGTAGCTAATTTTTTCTCTTATTTTAAAATCTCGTTAGGTTGAATTTATTTTTTCGTTAATTCTTAACCAATCTACGATACATATAATCATTTGACCCAAGTTGTAAGAATCACACATTTTACAAGAAAATTTGAGAAAAGATAAACCACATTTTTGTAGAGGGCTAAAAAAAAACCTTGAAAGTTCATTTTCAAATTTTGTTTAGAAGAGATTTACAATTGAAACTTGCAATTGGTTGATCCTTCAGTGCCCAGGTAACCAGTAAGTGGTCACTAGATCACCAAAAAATGAAATGTTGTGAAATCTGTTAACCATCTCAGTTCAATGTCTGAAGTTCAGATGTGCAACTTTTGATTCTACACATGATGTAAAAAGAAAATTTGGAATCTGACTTTCTTAGATATCCAAATACCTATGTACAAAGCACCAAAATACTAGAAATACTTGAAAATACAGCAAATACTTACAAATACAACACATGTATTATGTGGTATTTCTTGTGTTTGGAAATTTGTCATCTTTTATTTTATTTTTTGGATTGTGTTCTCTTGTTCACGTTCCATTAGTGTATGTATTCCGATCTTGATCCATGTAACAACTCCTTTCATATTTTAACCTATAAATTTTTGTTCTAAACCGTACATGGATAAGTCACTCTCACTTATAAAATTCACAATAATTATGTGTGAGTCCGTTCTTGACACAAAAGATTGCAATGGAGAGGTGTTGACATAGGTCATTGCCGAACATCTTCACTTTCATTTTTGAAAATTTCACCCAAATTCTATTTAACTTTGAAGTCACACATCCCCTAAAATTTCATTTTTGAGTGTGCATTATACGGTTCAAAGACATACTATAATCTTCCAATCCAACGGTCCGATCTTACCAAGATTTAACCAACACTTGTTTCATTAAGCTATGCTTACATTCATACGGTTGAATACTATTAATAGCATCCATAATTTCAAGGGAGAAAGTTTTAAAAAAAGATCACCCAAAAAACCGTGGTTTCTCTAGAACCACCATGGGCACTAAAGGGTTAAGAGAGAGAGTAACTCTTGCTCCAAGAGGTTAACGTGAATGAAGAGTATGTCGAGGGAAATGTTGCCAATTAGGTCATTAGGACCTAGTCCACACATGCTACCTTTAATGTCCCTATTTGGAGGACAATTGATTAAAAGTATGTTTAGTGAGTTGCTCATGTGGGATGAACAAGTGGCCCACCCTCTAATTTATGCTGTTGGTGAAGTTTTGCTGGCGATGCCCTAAGCCAAACGTATAGAGGGAACTTCCAAAGTCCTTGGAAGCTTATAATTCCCTTGGTTCCCTTGGTAGCTCGATGATACATGTACACCAGTATGCCTTTAGGAGCCATATAGAATCCCACATTCAGAATAAATTTACAAATGAGATAAAATGAGTCAAGAGTCAATATAAAAAATTCAGTTGAATTTCCATTTTTATTAATTGGGTAAGAATAAGTTGGAATTTGGAAGTGGTACAAAATCTAGACTCAAGGTTAACAGGAGACTCAGAGCATTCCCACCCATGCCCTCATCAACTGGCCTTCAACAGTGGTTTGAGAGGGCACTGTAGGAGTTCAAGTGGCCTGTCAAATTCTTGACCCCCACTGTTGAGTCTCCTTGAATTTGAGAATTAGAGAAATGAACAGCCCATGCCCAATGGGAAGCACCACATGCATGTTGGGCCATGGGTGGGAATGATTCATTAATTACATTCAAATCAAGAGGATGGAAAGCACCAAGCCAGCACATGCATGCTGGGCCATGGGTGATTTAATGCAATGATTATCTCCCTCAAATAGCCCGGATTTCAAGCTCCAGAGGCAAATGGAAGACTCCACAACCTAGCGTGGCAAAGCTCATTTCTACAGAGGCCTTGCAAGAGAGGCCACTGGCAAATCCAAGGGTGGGAGAGAAAAAAGTGTGAGGCCACTCTACAGTGCCAAAAGGCCACTTGTTGAGGGCAAGGGTGGCCATGCTCTCAAGATAGATATCCCCATATGCTCATAGAATTTTAGAACCTAAACCACACATAGTGGCAACAGTCGCGTACAGCTAATCCACATGCAACTGATGAGCGGATGATGCAGAACACACATCCTCACATTCTCGTATTCTTGGAGGTTCTACTGAACATTCCAAGTTCTTTCTTATCATGTATTTCATTGAGAATAATCAGCTACCATCAAGCCCCACCTGGTAATGTGGGCAGCTTGCATCCGCGAGAGCAAAAAATCAAAATCGACCCAAACTCGACCCCTGAAATGAATGCGCATCGTTTGATTTTAGAGCCTCCTACCTTAACAAGAAATGAATGCACATTGTTCATTTCAACAGTTGATTTAGAGCATCACGCCTTAACCCTTAAACGTCAAAGTAAGCCCCATGGGCTTATTTATGAGAGAATAATGAAGAAAAAAGAGGATTTTCTCAACCAAATGAAGCGAGGATTGGTGCGTTGGAAAGCTACTAAAAAAGCAATCTAGATTCCAAATTTGCGCCTCATTTGGGAGATTGTGGAAACATTGGCAAGCAATCAAAGTTATCAAAATGAGCCGGAATTGAGGTTGGGGCAGCTGAGGTCGTTTTTTGAAAAGTGCTGCAGTGCTACAGTGCTGGCCAGCGATGGCTAGCAGAGCCATTTTTTCATATATATATTATTGTATATTATATATCTTATATTACATTACATTATTATATATATATATATATATATATATATATCTATTTTTATTTTTATTTTTTTCCCTCTAAAAATTTAGATGCCTTCTAGGCTGCCCCACCATGGCCTCTTGACGTTTAAGGGTTAACCCCTAAACGTGTAAGGAGCCCTGTGGGACCATGTTTGGTCGATTTTCAGTCAAACTCTGATTTTCATCTAGTTTCTAATTTCAAATGAAAACGGTCTCAACTAAGAAAGTGTGGGGGTTATCTTCTATTTTTTAGTTCAATTTACCATTTGTCAAAATTGTTAAAAAGCGTTTTTTACAGCACTTTAAAGCTCAAAACCCTAAAATTCCAATAAACACTACAAAAAAGTTTCTCTATCAAATTTCTTTTTTATGTAAGCTCAAGAAGCATGCTACCTGCAAGTTGTTGTTCATCACTATTATTTACATTTTCCCTGAAAAACTCATACTATTTTGAGTACTTTTGTAATTATCGTGATTTTTACAAGAAAAAAACCTTTGAAAAATCTTATAAATTTCATTTTTATTTAAATAATTACAAAAAAATCAAGGTAAATCAGTTTAACAAAATCTTACATGAGAACAATATTAGAAAAAATATAACATATTTTAAGATTGATGAGGTTTGACCATATAATTGTAGTGTGAACGCTTAAGGGTTAACAAGATATGAATGCACATTGTTTGATTTTAGAACATCCTAGGTACCTTAACAAGATATGAATGTATAGTGTTCATTTCAAAGGTCAATTTTAGAACATCCTAGCTTAACAAGAATTGAATGCACAATGTTCATTTCAAGGGTCAATTTTAGAGCATCCTACGTACCTTGACCCTTAAAGGTCCAGAGAGCCCTTTCCGACCAGTATTATACTGCAATATTTCATTGTATTTGGAATGGTGTCACACCTCCTATGGGTTTAAGATCAAAAGTGAAGTTAAATTCACGTGGACATGATTTTAATGAGCTATTGGGGTCTCAATTTGGAACTTTCTATTTACAATAAATGTCAAATATACGTCAACGTATCTACTATCCCCATCCGCCCTTTAAGGGTTAACAAGCAAACATGGTCAAGAGTTGTGTCAAGTGCAGTCTCTAGTCTACAGTGATAATAATTGGTAGACAGTCGGCTTCAGTTTGCCGCAGCAGAGGAGAAATGTGGCATAATATGACATGGATACCATTTTTATTTGGCAAGCACGACTCTCCAAGCAATGATTGGTGTATGTTTTATTTATTTATTTAAAATCCGCCATGGTGGTGGACTGGTGGAATATGTATGGGAATAGTTTGCAAATTTTGAGGGAACAATTTTAGCGACATGGCTGGGGTAGTAGCTTCACTTGAAGTAACTTGGCACATGACTTGTAAGTTAATGCATCTTGGAATGAAACGCTGGTATTCTTGCACAATGCAAGCTTTGTGAATTGTGTTTGATATGCAAATCCACTAGAGTCAAAACCATAGTCACTACTACAGTAAAGGAAAAAAAAATCCCTGCTTACCTAGTTGATCACCCATAGTAGTAGTATAGTACTTGGACCACCATCTTTAATATTGTTCGAATTTTGGAGATTCAATTGAGAGACGTACACCACCAGTTACCTCAACCCCACGTGAAGAAGATGGGTAGCTGACAGTGACGGATTCTACGAGATTAATTAGGATGTGAATCTGCTTATCAAAACTTGCAACTTTTCCCTACATCGGTTATTGCCATTACTGTGAGTCTCAGTAATAAATTCAATATTCTCATAGTAATTGTGGCATTAGCATAAGGTTCTTTAGCCCATGCACTGCTCACCTCTGAATCAAGCCATATTTTGTGAGGGAGTAGCGTTCAATATTTGGGAATTAGGGATTCTGTTAGAGAATTTGACCTTAACATTGAGTGAGCAAGGTTTGGGTGAACATAGTTATTCCATTTTTACAATATTACTGTAAAGTTGGCCATGCACAGTATCAATTGAGGAGAAGTGTGTGATCTCCGATTGGCTAAGGGAGAGTCTCCATGAGAGACCCGTGCCCATTCTCTGCAGAGAGAATAAACCAATTTTAGCTCTTACTTTGAATTAGAGGACGGGCTTGGCACTTCCTCAAACCAAGGCCGCTGTCTTTTAGAGACCTGCTCTCACTTTTATTAAAAAAGAATCAGAGGAGGTTGAACAATGAATTGGTTGTCTATTATCTGCAAGAGCGGGGCCAGGTGCTTCATTCGGAGTGGCTTTAAAGAACCTTATGAGAACAAAAGTGTGAGTCACAATAATTGAGAGTATTTGATAATTCTTATAATAATGTACATTTGAGATGTGTGTATTGAAATTAGTCTGAGGATTGGTGTAAAGTCTCACAGTCTCGAGGAGGTCACTTCCAAATATTACGAAACAATGTGCAAACAAAGATAGGGTCCAAATAAATCTTTGAAGCTAAATTTTATAAATGACTTACATTAATATAGGATGCTCAAAATCGATTACAAGAATAAAAATGAAAATATTCTCAGAGTATTTTTATTTATAGTAAGTATTACTTTTATTTTTTAGGGTACTTTTAAATACCCTTTGTTCGCATGTGATACTTAAAAGATACAAAGCGTGACTTCTTAGAGCTCATAGTAATGGCAATAATTGGTGTACTCACTACCATAGACATTGAAGGTTGTATTTTTATTCTCTTTTATACATTTTAAAAAAACATTAAAGTATCGAAAACAACGCCCTTTTGTGATCGTAGTGGTTGTAGAGACTAATTTCCAACCAAGTTGGGTGGACTCCTTGTACATGTTGGGTACCTCAAACATGAGGTGATTTCCACTAGCGTTAACAAATAGGATTAATCCCTAAATGTTGCATCTTACAAAGACCTCACTACCCTTGCCCCATAGACATGGTTAGACAAACCACCCCAATGTAATCTTTGTTCACAATGGTCTTTAGACCAATAATGTTATTATTATTACTATTTGGTTATTTTTATTGATATCATGCATCCTACAACCATATTTTAAGTTTTTAGATCATGAGCTCAAAGTTACTACAATTGGAAAAATTCATCATGTACATGAGAAAGAAAACTATTTCGTTATTGATATGAATATTTTTTTCCAAAATAAAAGTAAAAAAATGAAATCATTGCAATCTTTTGAAACTTTTGATTGAAAGAATTTACATTAATTATAGAATATTCTCAATTTAAAATAAAAAAACTATTAGACCAATAGATTGCATAATAATTATAATGTTGACATGAGTACCATTGTGAGTGAAGAGGCCGTTGGGGTGGGTAGTTCGTTTGTCAATGCTTCAAGGACATGGGTAGTGTGCAACCAAGCTGCAAATCTAAAGGGAGAATATGGGAGAGCACTTTGTGGATTGCTCAAAAACTAACTCTCTCTTATGAAGATTTTGTTTGACTAGGCTACAACTAAAACAAATGAGATACCATACTTGGCCATTAGAGTCAGCATCTCATGCCAAATAATTATTATTTTTGAAAAACTACTTTTCAACAAATGTCAAAATTTGTGAATATTCTTCAAGATTCTATTTTTTCACCATACAAAGTAAAGTTGAAAAAAAAGAATCCATAAAGATTTAGGTTTCTCTTTTTATAATAATTTTGCGCATCCTAATGACCGACTAAGGTACTCACGGAATATGACATTGAGAATGGTATACTGTAGCCAAAGGGCAGGTTGGGCACATCAATGCTTAATAAATAATTAAAGTGCAGAAATTGAATTGGACACTTCGAATATTCCCTGAAATCCTTGTTTTTTCTTTGCAATTTTTTTCCCTAAAATTTCTTTAAATATTGGCGTTCTATTTTTAGATTAACCCTTTAGCGCGCCTGCCAGCGTCCATATATTGGACAACGAACAGATTGAAGTTGTTCGGATCTCATTCAGATTGGACAGTTTTCATCCACCAAAATTACTCTTGGTTCTTGTGCAAGTTGACTATTCTTTGAACGGTTTGGATCTTCAAAACAAGTTATTATGATTTTTAGAAAAATAACACAATCGGTTGATGTCAAGTTTCATTCTTCGTTCAAAAAGTGAGACCTCAAACATGATTTTCCAAAATAGGTAGAATCAAATAATGGAAACCATACCATCTCGTAGGGCATGTTATTCCAATTTCATTACAATTTTTTGAAATTTTTTTGTGTTGATTTGGGATTTTTAATTGAATTTCAAGAGAAAACCTTTCAAAATTAAATAAAAATTATTAATATAAAATATGATGCATCCAACCGTACAAATGTGATTTCACATTGACATTTACAAATTTTCTTTGTACATCTACTCCATTTTAGGGTTTCATCAAACATTTTATAGCACATCTTTGAAAAGAGTGTTGAATTGGGACGTAAAAGGGTTAATTTCTTCCCGGCCTGTCCAAATTTCATTCAAGCCAACATGATTATGCCTATCATGTGCTTACACATCATATTGGATTAACCTGTCAAGGCATTCTGGAGATGTGGCCATCTGTTGACAATTCCTGCTTCAAATGGATACAGGCCATACATGTTGCTAATTTAGAAACATTTTGAACTTCGAACCGCAAGAAAAGTCAATTTGCTGCGGGTTTTGTACCTATCATAAAAAATAATAAAGTAGAGGTCATGTGACTCACTCTCAGGGGCATGTGACTTAGGTGAAGCATTTTCCTATCTGCTGGATTATCACATTTTCTATTTTCCCATCTATTGTAATTTTGTTCACTTATCATTTTCTAATTATAAAATTAAAGCATTGCAGAAATCCCTTTCTAATTTCTGTTAGAACTTTACCAAATGGGTGCAATGAATCAATCTAGGGTTCATGAACCAATGTTCCAACACCAATTTGTGGACCGATCGCTAGTAGAAAGGGTGGACTTTGGGTACCAAGCAAAACTTTTAGAACATTGGCATCAAATTAGTGTCAATAGTGGCCTTTGGACACTAAGCCTTGGATCTATTTCTTGGTTCCCAAAGATCACCTTTTTTTTAGTGAATGTACGATCAAAGTTCCAACACCCCTTTGTAAGCCAAAAAATTCCTATGTGTGATTTGATATTTCAACACATAGGGTTTGTTGATCAAAATGAACATGTATTCTGATATAATAGATGTTTTTTTAATTTTTTTCATGGTGTCAAAGTAGGATGTCGTCACTACGTCAATAAAATAAGTATTCCCTTCATTTCACAAATGCATCTTGTTTTCACTAAAATCCACGGATTAAGCTTAATCCCGTAATTACAAGGGGAGTTTGTTGACTGTGATGTTTGTTAACTGAGTTATAGGGAGTATTTTGAATGCTAGAAAGTTCATAATCAAAATCCATGACAATAATCCACTATCAGCATGATCAAAATCTATGGATTAAGTTGCCAACATTGTTTGCAATGCCCTAAAGCACTTGTCAAGTGCACACAAAGCTTAATTGCCGGTGGTGAATGAGTACAACTGGAAATCATCAATTTATTTGGGGACAAAATTTAAGAAGTATCATGGTCTTTTGTGGGACAGAGAGAGTACGAGTCAATGTAAAATTGTTGACTTTAGTTGAATTTGTGATCATAACTTCTAAAATAGTGAAAAGGTTGCACCAACTATTATTCACAATACCATCTCTTTTATTAAAAAAAAAACCCGTAAAGTCAATGTAGAATACATATAAAGTACATCGTAATTTTTGGCACAACTTTCTATTTTGAACTCAAGATGTTGTGAAAAAAAAACAAAAAAACAAAAGCCCAGATTCTTTTTACTAAAGGTTTGAGATAGCTTCTCTAGAATGTTATGATTTTCTTTGGTCTTTTTTAACTTCTTCTTTTTTGGTAATAGGGTTGACACACCCATATGAGATAACCCTAGTATTCATGAGATAAAGGAGAGCTCTAATTACTGTGAGTCACAGTAATTTAGTATTCTCACAATAATTATGGTATTAGAACAAAGTGTGACTCACGATAATTGAGAATTCTCACAGTGAGTAGTAATGGCAATAATCGATGTACTGTCAGTCCAAAATTTACAAACCACTCACATGCAGCACAAACACTGTAAACACAGTCACCTATTGCAGAAGAAACAAAAGAACCACAAGCGTTTTGAATGTGCAACAAGCATGTGACTCAGCCAACGTCCGTACATGCATGAATGTGTCAATTTTTCGCTGGAGCCCTGTGGATATTCCTCACTCAGCAATGTGTAAAGTATGTACTGTGCACATTAAAAGCCTTGCCACAGACACAGACTACACAGCGACACTTAGTGTATTATTACTTACAAATGAATGAATTTTCTCACCTCTGTCAAGAGTCAAATAAGCTCCCCTGAATGAGAGGAAGCAACCCCATTGCGATTAATAGGAATGTGCCAGGTGGGGGGGAAAAAGAAAATGCTCCTGGAGGTGATAAGAGGGAACAGGGCCCACATGAGTAGGCAAGCCGGCTTAAAACAGGCTGTGGGAATATTGAAATATTAACTGGAAGGAATAGTGGATGATGATGACCACGACTCCGACATGTACACACTCTGACTGATGATAAGATTTGTGTACATAGAGAGAGACTGCTGTGCATCTGTGTGCATAGAGAGAGAAAATTAAAGATCATTGCCAGCGAGGGCCAAGTGATTGATAATAGTCGGTCAGTCAGGGACGGAAAATTCGAAGATAAGCAGGAATGTATGTGTGTACGTTTCCCCATCATGGATTACTCCTTCCTCTTTGGAGGTAAGTTAAGAAAGCCTCGTCATCCAGTTTTGACGGGCAGTCTTGATAAGCAGGAACTTCATGTTGCAGGCGAGCTATAATTGGTGTGTGTCGGCTAGGGGTATGCAATAATTCTAAATTTTAATTTTTTTGGCATTGTTTTCATGGTACAGATAGGGTATTCACTGTATGTTTGCATTGATCAAATGAGGTAGTTATCTCATTCTCATGGGGAATTAAAAAATTCTTGTCCCATTTTGAATCTTGAGGATTTCAATGCACTAAAATACTTATTATCCAGATGGTGTATAAAATTTTGAAGTTTTGCTTCTAGGTTTTCCAAAAGCTGTTGATTTTGTGACTTTAGACAACTGCTGTACATTTCTTCAATTTTCGATTTGGTTTTAGCCTACGCACGGAAATACGGAAGCTATCATTAGTGAAAAGGATGGTCTTTGGGCACCAAAAAACATAGTGGTACCCAAGACCCATATTGGCACTAGCTTTGTGCCAATACTGTGAGACTTGGGCACCACGCTCTCACACTATTCCTTGATGCCCAAGTGGTTATTTTCTACTAGTGTACGAGAATGGGGAACTACTTTAGACAAGCAGATTACCTGTGCAGTGCTATGTAACTGTGCAATTACTTGTGTTGAGAAAATAATAGAAGCTCAACTTGTTTCTAAGTAAAGGTACTGTTTGTGTACAAGTTATGTGCAGTGAGTTTCCTGAGGGATCAGAGTGTTCCAAGCTTTTTTTTGTGTTACCTTGGAAGGTAAAAGATAATTTAAATAAATAAATAAATAAAATCCTTGGAAAGAAAAAATTGTGCTTTGTGAACAAAATGTTTCCTTTGGTGTAATAATAATAAAATCAAAAGCTTAGTGAATAAGATCTTCATTCTGTATTGCTTTAACCCCTAAACGTCAGAGCGTCCAGAAAGTGGACGACTAACAGATTCAAATCTTTCTCACGTTCTCATCAATGCTTGGATGAAAGTCATCCAATTTTTTGGAGACTCTTCACCAAGTTGTTGTCCTATCTAACGGTTGGATTTAGTCATACTTGATTACATATTTTTCTAAAATTACAAATGTAGAAGTATGTCAAGTCGTTGACCAAGCCAAAATTGCGTTGACTATAGTTCAAAAGTGGCCTTGCAAAAATGAGGTCATAGATTTAAGAAACACAAAAATTTCAAAAAATCACCATGTTTAAGAGTGTCTCATTTCAAATTCATTCCAACAAATTTTACTCAAAAAATATTAATATTTTGTTTGTAATCGAATTTAGAAGGAATTTCAAATTTTAACTTTCAAATTTTATAATTAAATATTGGTGATAGTATTAGTGAATCAAACCGTACGGATGGAATCTAAAATTCAAAATCTAGAACTTTCATTTGTGTATCAATTCCAAAATATTCTTCTAAATAGTAGTTTATAGTGATTTTTCTCAAATTGTTGATTCCAGGGACACCCTGGTACGTTTAGGGGTTAAGATCCTACAATAGTACTATGGAACACACGCCCAAAAATAAATAAAAGATTTGATGAAATTCCTGCAATTGTACAAAAAACTGTTACTTCATCAGCAGGCTCCAGGTTGAAGAAGGCAAACAATAACAAAAGCAACTGAAAATTTCAAGTGTAACTGTCGTGAACTTAAACTAGATTTTACTCTAACTTTATTGTCACTCAATTTTCAAACACAGATGGTAAACTGTGTTAGATCAAGCTTTGCAGATGCTCATTTACAACTAATAATAGCTTGAAATTCAAATACCAGCACAAAAATATCCATGTGTAGCAAAAACAGACACATTTCTTGTTTGCAACTTGCGAGCAAAAGACATAATTTGCATCATAAAACGGTGTCATAAGATGTGTGTACATGTGGAATGCTCCAATGAGTTCATTGAACTCCCTATTCGTCCCCGTGTCACAGGCCCATCATGAATACTTCCCATAGAAGAGGAGCCTAGCTTTTGCCAACTCAGACGGACCCACCCCTGCCAATGAATAGCAGGATTTTGTAAACTGGATAATGCCATCCAAGATTTTTTTTGAAGGTATGTGTAGACCGATCCACTGATTGCACAAATTTGTGTGGGTTCTTGACCAAGGACCCTGTAACGCTAAGGCTTGTCCCAACTTTCTTTATATTTGTTGTAAGACATATGGTCGAATTTTCTATTTCTTATTTTTATTATTGAAGTAAATAATACTATAAATGTATAGATGATATATACTATAATAAAATATATGTTGTGCTACGATAGTATTAAACATTACTTGCAAAAGTGAATATCATTCAACTTAGTATTGTGTGAAAAGGTATGTTTTGAACCATCTTAAAGTGGGTATAGTAAAAAGGGTGTTTAATAAGTGAACTCTCAAGGAGTGTAAATCATCCAGTAATCTTTGTTAACAAATACTGAAGTCTCTTGATTCACATAAGCCCTTAGAAAATGGCTAGAGTTTCTTTTACTATAGGTTAGTATGTGATTCAACATTAATGTGCCAAATTTATTTTTTAATTTAATATTCTCATTTCAACACTCCAAATATTTCTCAAGATTTCATGTTTCACCATTTTAGAAGATTATTTTATGAAAAATAATTTTCAAAATTTCTTTGCTTTCATTTTTAAATTAATTTGTATTAGATGGCATATATGCAAATATGGCAAGAAGGAAGGACACATATTTGTATTTTGAGGGTGGCATATCAATCTTGTAAGGACACTAAGGCCAAAAAGTGGCATATCAATGGTAAAATATCTCTTGCTCAAATTCAGAATCAAACGAATCCCATTCACTTTAATTTTGTAAAGATTTTTTTAATGGTAAAGTAAATGGGCCTTTGCAAGCTACAGTCTACCAAAAGGGGCCTACTCTAAGATAAAAAGGTAAAAAGAGGGGAAGGAGAAGGGAAAAAAAGGAAAAGGAGGGGAAGAGAGAGAAAAAGGAAAAGAAAAGATAGAATTGAGCATTGAGAACTCCTCGACCATATAGTCACGTTCTTGGTACCATTGAAAAGCTCTTGATAAGGAGAGGTGCACCAAATTCATTTTGTTGCTTTTAGAGGTACATTGTGAGAGTTGTCGAATTTTTTTATAGTAATTTAGGACATCATAAATTGAATTAAATTAAAACAAAAGATTATGACATTAACCTCCCTAACATTAAATTATGACAAATTATGACAAATTATGACATCAACCTCCCTAACTACCATGTCCCAAGTTCACCTGCGTTGACGTTTTAGTTTTTTCCCGGTGGATCAATCAAAGTAATTGCAAATCTTGAAGGATTTTTGTGTTCTTATAACGGACATTTACAATTCTCTAGCTAATATTGAGTCCAAATTATGAAATCTAAATAAGTTATTAAAGTATAAAATTATTCTTGGACACAATGCGTCCACTTGATCCTTTAGGGGTTAAAGTGGAAAATTTGTTTTAAATTGAATTTATAAATCAAATAAAAATTCCTTAAATTATTAAATTGATCTTGAATAGGATTTATGAATATTAAAATTTAACTTTCTAGAACAATGTTCAATGCATTGCATATATTTCAATTTAATCGTAAAAGTTATAATTTATTAAACTTCGATTATTTATTTTATCATTTAAACTTTGATATTTTAGGATTTAGGATATTCTAAAATCAAGAATTAAATATTAAATCATTTAGCGTTATTGGAAAAAATAATGATAAACTGATTGTAGATTCTATATAATAAATGAGATAATCTAAGTTGAAGTGAAAATAAATGAAACTATGTAGTAAAGTGAAGAATATACAAAATGATCAAAATAAGAGTTGCCATTTTATTTCTACAAAGAAACATGCGTTGAATTTGGAGCCACATATAAAAATGAAAACCAATCCTTTGTAAAAATCATCAATATGATAATTAAAATCTTCATATCATCATAGTTTTACTACTAGTAGAAATTTTGTCCAATGGGACATGTCTTTAATGACCAAATGTCTGTTGTGACATGTCTTTAGTGACTCGTAATCAAAATCTTTTGATTCACTAAAGAGATGTCACAACGGACATTTAGTCATTATTCATTAAGGACATGTCCCATTGGACAAAATTTCTACTAGTGTACATATGTGATAAAATCCATATATTGAAATTGAATGAAATACACATAAATAGAACATGCCGATTTTTTTTGGAAATTATAAGTAGGTTTTGCCGAATTTCACACAAATTATTTTTTGAAATTGCCAAAATGTTGAAAAATTACCTTTTTTTCTTACTTCTTAGTATTATTTGAGTAATCAAGTGTGAGATTTGGAGGAAGAAAGATTTGGTCTTGTGACACTTTTCAAGAAACGACCCCTGCTGCCCCAACCTCAACTTTTGTTCATTTTGATAACTTTGATTGCTTGCCAATGCCTCTACAATCTCCCAAATGAGGCGCAAATTTGCAATTTAGATCGCTTTTTCAATAGCTTTCCAACGCACCAATCCTTGCTTGATTTGGTTGAGAAAATCTACTTTTTCTCAATTATTCCTTTAAAAAAAGCATATGGGGCTTTTTTGACATTTAAGGGTTAAAAATCAACCTCTTTCTAGCACTTCCTATAATTTAGGTGCACTTTTGACAAATGACATGCTTCCATTTCCAAGCATTAATGATTAATTTGGATAGAAAGATTAAGATCTTGCAAAATTTATTGTGGTAGGCATCTTAACCCCTACATGACCGATCCACCATTTTTTGGTCGCAACACAAATAGTAGTGACTGCCCATACTCAGTAATTGACATTTTTCAAGTTTTGATTTTTTGTTGAAATTGGGGGTAGAGATCATGTTCTACTACTGTTTGATGCATTTCATTTGCAATATTGAGGTTCACTAAAGAATTTTTCAAAGACAAAGACCTCAATATTGTTCTAGTGATATAAAACTTACTATTTCGAGAATGTGATGATGTTCTCTCCTTTGAAAATTTTGCCTTTAAAAAATCTATAGTAGAATGTCTAGTTTTAATCAATCATACCAAATTTCAAATACTAAAAATTAAAATTAAAAATTTGGTGAATATTAAATGGTATATTCTTCTAAAATCATTAAATGAGTATCTAACATTGTTTTTGGAAGTTCGACCGTACAGATAATTGTTAAACATCATACTTCTCATTTTCTCTTTTGGACCAAATTTCATCAAGGTTTCAAAAATAACATTCTATAACACATCTAGGTTTTGCCTTTACTCTCTCTGTCATTTAGGGGTTAACCCTTTAAGGCTTTGGGTATAATAGCTGGATTCACTAGATTTCACTGGGTTTTTCCACTATGATTGATACTACCAGAAATAGAATGGATTAAATTACAAAGTAACCATACAATTGTATTTTCAACTAAAGTGGAGACATTTTGTCAAAATTAGAGAATTATCCGATGGTGGGATTGGAAGATTATAGTTCTTAGAAAGCTAATATTCTGATCTAACTTGTGCTAAAATCTCAACCCATCACTCTTTAGGGTTAGGAAGTTATCGCCGATTTTTTTTTACTGTCTTTTTCTCCCAACTTCCTACCTCTTGTCTCTTCTCTCATGGAACACACACAATGAGAGAGAGTGAGTGAGAGAAGGATCGACCCCTCTTTGAAATGCCTACTCTAACCTTACATTCAACTACTCCTCATCCTTTCATCATGTTGGGCACTGACCAATCGGTTCTTCTTCCTAACTTCTTCTTCTCCTTTCTAACTATTCCTTCTTTTTCTTGCATACACACATACTTTATCAACTTCCTCCATAGCATACTTCTAAATCAATCCATTAAATTTTCTTAATTCTTATCTTTCCCTAAGATTTTTACCTTAATGATACTATTCTACAACAACTCCTAATTTTTCTAGCTTTCCTAATTGGATTTTTGGCATTTTAGCCTACAAGTCTACTTTTGTGGAGTAAATAACTAACTAATACTCGGGACATACTAATTCTTTACATATTGTATAAATTTTCCTAAAACTAATTCGTAAGCCAAAGTTATGGCTCACAAAAGGGTTGACCCTATCGTGCATTCCCGTACTCAATATAGTATTTTTGTATTATAGACCTAACTGAAATATATAATACTAGAGATATTATTAAATTTAGCTACATATTACATATAATTGTCTATATTTATATATGGGTTTATTACTTTTGTATAAATAAGTAAAACATATAAATGTTTCTATTCTAAGTAATTTTCCATAATGTAATATTTTATAAATTCTACTACATGATGATGTAATTCAATAGTACTACTCTATGTCATTTAATAGTAATAAATCATGTACGTATGGGAACTTTCATTTAATAGTACTACTTGACGTACTTAATGGATACTTGATGCATATTTAATAATACAACTTGATGTACTTAAAGAACATCAATGCATATTTAATGGTACTACTTGGATTAGTTAAAGGAAATCAATGCTAATGTACTAGTAGTACTACACATACCTAAGGGTAATCTTGTACATGCAATAGTAGTACTTGATTTATGTAAGAGAAAATCTAAGTATATTTGATAGTACTAGTGCATGTATTCAAGGGCAAGAAATGCACATATGATAATTACTACTACATAAGATTATATATGTATATATAAAGAGGGTTACCTAATATGTATACAAATGAATGCTTATATGAAATCCAATAATTATATAAATAATGTGTTTGATTTTTCTATGCTTATCTAGCTTAACCCTCGAGTGATTGGACTACCATTTCATGGTTTAGGATTGAGAATTTTTTGCGAATTTGTAAAATACAAGTTCACGCATAATAGACCCTATCTATGTGTATGTTTTTGATGTACGTACTACACTAATGTTGATGCATATTTACTTCAAACAAATGTAGGAAAACTTAGATCCAATCATAATTGCATTATAGACAATTCGAGTGGAAATAGTTTAGTTCTTACATATATGATAGCTACAACATACTTCCTCAAATATAAATTTTGAATTTAACCATAGTGGCTGCTGCCAGAACTACTATTAGCCACGATTCGAAAACTAGTGTTCTCTCTTGTAGCGCCCGTGTGTGTTGATTTTTTCTTTGCGGTATAATTAATTTATTAGTATACATGTTTACGTATATATATGTATATACGTATATGAAAATCTCAGTTCATACATTTATACACAAATATTGGCATAGTAAATGTTATTTTAAAAAAACAAACACATAATATGAAGCATACATTCTAATTTTAGACTCATTAGGGCATTTCAAATTGAAGTAAATCAAAATAATAATGTATGGAGTATTATTGTGACTTACTTTGATATTGAGGTCAAATTCGATCAATAAATTGGTCAAATAAAGAAAAAACTAACGTCATTGGATAAATTATTGATATAATATATTTCATTAAAATAAAACAATTTTCAAAAACATAAAAGCATGAAATGATAACGATGCCTGAATCAAGAGAATGCTTTGAATTTAGGACAAGTTTAATTTTTTCTATCTCAAGTCAGGCTTTCGAAATTCGAAAATTGAACGGATTTAAACTTTGTGTACGGATTTAAACTTTGCACATAATTTACCAGTTGTACATTAGTTGACTACCGTTTGTTGGTTCTTGTACTAGTTGACTACCATTAGTACGCTATGGATCTTCAGAATAAGATATTCTGATTTATGTTTAAATGAAAAATTTGGTATTTGTTCAGTTTCATTCTAAGTTGAACAAGTGAGACCTTAGCAATGATTTTCAAAAATAAGCAGAATCAAATAAAAGAACTGATACCCTTAAACGTCCTCACCTCTCTCCAGATTCGAAGAATTTCAAAGATGTCTTATAAAATGTAAGTAAGAGGGATATTTTGAACTTGATATATAAAAAGAAGTTGTACATTATGAATTTTAGATTCTATCCATACGGTTAGATTTGTGATTAATGTCACCTATATTTTTGAATACAAATTAAAACTTAAAATTGAAAATTATTTTGTAATTCAAATCCAAATGAAATAAATAATGACAAATTCTACATGGAATTTTTTGTGATTGGTTGAAATTTTTGAAATTTTGGGTGAATCACTACACTTAGAGTGAGGCATAAAAATTTCAAAAATCATGTTGTGTAGAGGTTATCTTTTACTTTCTAATCTAACTTACTTTTCTTTGATATTTCTAGAATTGCAATGACTTTGAATAGTCGGAACAATATTTTGGAACATTCAATTTGAACATATGGATTGTTTTGTGCAGGCCAATAACTTTGGACAATTGGACATAATTATTGTAAGCTTTCCTAATTTTAACAAAAAGTAATTTCCTAACTCCAATGATTCCCAAAAAATTTCACAAGGTTTAAAGTACCTTAAGGATGTTTTACAAATTTCATTAATTTTTTTTAGATTTAAAAAAATAAAAATTATTGCTATCATTTTGTGGCATAATTACTGTCTAATTTAAGTAGTGATTAGTCTCTATTTATTCTAACTACTAGCCTCTGTTACATAGTTGATTTAAAGAGCATTCTCCCTTATAGTAGAGACTTGGTAACCATATACATATGAAATTTGTGGGGAACGCGTAACGAGCGACGTGATGTGACAACCAGATAGATAGAAACTTTGATTTCTTTCAAGGCCGGCGTGAATAAAGTGTCTGTTGGTAATGACAATGATCTACTGCCCACCGAATAAAAGGCCATTGAAACAAAACTACAATGTGACAAGCCAACACCACACAGACTGTCTCTAGTTTGATCAATATAGGGTGGGTGAAAAAGGGGGTCTTAGGATGAAAGCCACACATTGACTACAATCCTCTGATCTATACAAGTGAAATTAGAATTAAAAAAAAAACTTGAGGGGGACATGTAACGAACAACGTAGTGTGACGGCCAATACCACAAAGTTGCCCTTGCTTGATTAATAGAGGGTGGGTGAACAAGGGATCTTAGGACTCATGCCACACATTGACCTCATACCTTTGATCTATTAACTTTAAATTGGAATTTAAAATAGAATTTGACACGTGGAGTAACGAGTGACGTGATGGCTGACATTTCGTGTACTGCCCTTGTTTGATCAACATAAGGTGATGAAGAAGGAATCTCGAACTTAGGCCAAGGCCATGGTGGCCAGAGTTTGACCTTGGCTAGAGCCGTCAAAGAGGGTGCGTGGCCTTGCACCTTCCATACCCTAGGGCAAAAAATATTAAAAAAATAAAAAAAACAAAAAAATAATTTGCCCTAAGAGATGAAGGGTGCGTGGCCGCACACCTTCTTTGACGGCCCCAACCAAGACAAAGTAAGCCCTGGACCTTGTGGTTACTCATCCTTTATCATCTGGACGAACAATTTATTTTGAATTAAAAAAAATAAAAAATAAAAAAAATAAAAATCCTTACTATACTCCTTATTCCTATACACTCCTATACTATCTCCTATACACTCCTAAACTTTACTTCTTTCATTACTATACTCCTTAATAATATACACTCCTTACTATACTACCTCTTCTCACATTCCGCTTTGTTAGCCCTCGCATCTCCCCCATGTTGCAACAACCCCAAAACCCTTTTCCTTTGGCTTGTGTCCTATTTTTGAGGCTTTTCTATAAAAATGAATGAAATTCAAATTCTTGTTATGAAAAACTTAAAATATTCATGGTTTTTGTAATACAATTCACATTCAACAAAGACGAAAACCATTGTTTTTTCGCAATTATTTTTATAATTGATTTTGAGCACAATTAGGTCTTGAAATGAGTGCACTTGACCAAGTGCAAAAGTAGGGAATTGCGGGTTTCTAACTGTAGTGATTCTTGGAGATTTTTGGTTGCTTAATTTTATGAACTGATTTTTGCAAGAGTACTTGTGAACTTAGACCTTCAATTTTTTTTGGTGAAGCACTTTAATATAAAATGAGGCATAATAAACTCACAAATAATCCCCTTT